>OY728160.1:42640604-52640604 GCA_963277665.1 Viscum album | reverse complement strand
ATTTGATATAAAAGTGTATAATTCAAATTTCATTATAGGTTCACGAACTATCTCAATATCGTACTTATGGATCAAGTTGGATTGTTTCATGGACACCAATAATTCAATAGGATCTTTCCTGGTGAGTTCGGTTATATTCTATTTTATTTATTTATATCATTTATTATAATGTGTATATATCAACCATGGGGACATCTTATTCGTTCAGGTGTTGTTGCATTGTGATGTATGTTATTGTATTGTTTATATATATATTTTTTGGTGCATCATATAGAACATTTTATTTTCTATACGAGATTATGAGATTCCACTAATGAAACTTTGTTTCAATTTTAAGGATTTTTGGTATGTTCGATGTATGGATGGTTCATGTTGAATTATTGAAAGATTAAAATTTAAACCTTATAGGTTATCATTACGAGTATAGTATTACTAAAATTGGTTTTTTTCAATATTTCATTTTATTAATATCTATAAGACAACTATGGATGTCTAAAGTCATTTGAAAACCAACATTGGCATTATTTAGGTAGAATGGTCCAGGGACATGACATAGAAAGGGATATGTGTTCAAAGGAAGATACATTTAATATATATCATGAAATGATAATGTATAACTGATGTTATATTATCTTATTTTATCATCTATGGAAATGGAATTAATTTTATGTAAAAAAATTGTTTATATATGTTATGTAAAAAAATATTTTAATATAATGGTTCATATTTTCATTTAGTCAATAAGATAGTATGAAAAAAAATGATACAGATGAAACTATTAAAAGTATTTTAATGAGATAAAAATTTAACAAATTTATCTATTTATTAAACTTTTAAAATATAACATATTTTAAATATTATATTTCGATGATTCTTATTGGAAATGTGTAGTGTATTTACAATCTTTGATTCATTGTGTCCAGTAGGAGGAACCATGCGAATTGGGGTTTCAAATTATTATAGGTTCATTGAAGAAGGTGACCAGAAGAAGAGAAGATAATCCAAAATGATATATTCCCAAACTATTGGTATCCATTTTTATGACTAGATAAGGATGTTTGAAAGTTATTTCTAGTATATGTATCACTCAGATGATGTTACATACGATGTTCACCCACCAATGTAATTGGAGATTTTCATAAGATTGTTTATGAATCTCAGAATTCCATGTTAGAATAACATTCACATTCACTAGAACATAGTGGTTGAGGAAGAATTGTAAATGTGAAATAATATATAGTTTCGACCAACAGTGGTCCCTTCATGAATCTCATAAGGCTGTTGAACCAGCTGACTACTTTTTCCCTAATATTTATGAGATGAGAAATATTTGTGTATGTAACATATACTGAAACAAATTATCATCTAAATTTTATGATTGTGATTGTAATATTTTCCTCTTATATGAAATAAATGGGATAATCAGTGTTCTTTGATGGATATAAGACTAAATTCTGAGCCATGTAAATTTCTGGTTTTACTTCCTTTGTTTTTTAGTTCTGTTTATGTGTTTTTTCATATTGTTGTCAATTTTCTTAAGTCTATGAGGAGGTCAACATAGAGTTTTTAAAAAGATATAAAATTTATCATAGTTATAGTACCCTTTTATAATAGGATTCATTCATGTATATAAGCTCTAGTTCTTTTTTTGGTTCTTTAATCGTTATGTGGAATTATTCCTATGACCATTGGTTCCAAATCATAACAAGTGGTATATAATCTTATAGTTTAATAATACTTTTCAGACACTGTAATAGATTATTCATGTACCATTCTTGTCGCTATTATTTATCAATTAGGTGGGATAAAACTATTATTTAATGAATACAAAAAAATAAGGAAAGTTATAGATATCAAAATTTATTGTAAAGGCTTCAATTTCAAGAGAAAGATGATAGTGGAATATCTATTTTAGAAATATTTTCAGGTTTTACTGAAAGGATTCAAATGAGAAGTAATGTAAATAATTTGAATGGGATGGTATTTGATATAATAATACATGGGACGATATAGATTTCACTAGAATAATATGTTTCCTATAACATGTTGATTAATTTTTCATAAACATCAATTTTTAGATCTGTTATTTGGTTGAATCACAACACACTAATTTTACATATACTTTAATTTTGTTAATTTAATTTATATATAGGTTTAATTTATGAATAATAAACTTCAGATTTACTGGTTCAAATAATATCAATGTATGGAACATTATAATTTCACATTAAATTAAATGAGATGAAATATAGAGTTACTTCTATTATTATTATGAATATACCAAATAAATCCAAAAAATTGTTATGTCAATGACTATAAATTGATATTGAACTTCATTGAGTGAATGATGTTATAGATATAGGTTACTGAATTTAATTAAATCAATTGTTTCACTAACTTAGTGTTGAGTTGTTTTTAATATTTTGTTGTTTGATACTAATATCAAATTTTTTTGGAAGGTAATTATTATAAAAATATATCTATTTTTGGTAATAATTTCTTTTTATCCTATGTGGTTATGGGAATTTAAGGTATATGAATCTTATACTTCAAAAATGACGTGTTTGATGAATTATAGGAAGAAATATTTTCTGATTGTACTGATTATAGTGGTTACTGAGGAAAGATCTACCTACTACTAATGTTATGGTGAAGAATTTCCAGCTTCCAAACATATATATTCTGTTCATGTTGATTGATGAAGTTCCATTTTTGAAAAGTCTATCCCTTGGATTTTGGTACTGATCCTCATACCACTTTGGTAAAAAATATATTATTTATGTGATTAGAAGAGTTGGTAATATTTTTTTTAAATAAATTTTAATATTTTCATCCAAAACTATTTTTTGTATTTATTTTTGTATTTTTATCTATGTTCAATTTTTTACTTCCAAACATATAAATTTCTACTAGGTTTATTTATTACATATTATTATAATATATTATTTTTAGATTTTATAACATTTAAATTGATTACATTCATAAGTAGGAGAAAAATTACAAATTCTTTTTAGGCAAAAATTTACTCCCATGAAGATTATAGAATGGGAAACAAAATAGTATCAGAGAGAGTCTCGATAATTTTTGGGGAACAAAACACTAACATTTATTTTTTATTTGTTTTATTATGAAATTTAATTAACATGAAGGTGGTTAATAGTCTCTTTTCATATATATGGACAAGTAGTTGAAACATTATAAAAGTTTAATCTGATTCATACACTTAATTTTGTAGGAATGGATTATTAATACCATGGAGATTGGTTTAAGGAATTATTATTAACACTACACCAGAACATTATAATATGTAGATTAAAAATTACAATACTATAGGGAAATAATTTCAATATTTCAATCATGAGGGGAAGTTAAAATATCCTAAAAATTATACTATTTAAACCAATTTACATTTTTTATGAAATTAATTTCTGTACTTATATTTTTCAAGGTACAATTATTTATATAATATAGGGAGGATTTTTTACTATAAATTTTTTAACATAAAAAGTTTTGATACTTGAATAAACATATTTATAGGTGTTTATAAAGTTTTTTTCTTTTATAAGAATAAGTATCTCAAATGAATTAGTGGTTTTTGAATATTTTTAATGGGATTGAATATATTAGTGAGGGTGACATTACTAATAAAATACATATGGAAAAATTTATAGATATTCTTACAAAGGACTGTTAATTTAAAAGGAAAACTATAAAATAAATGAATTTTCATCCATGGAAAAGGTAATATAAATTATTTTTAACATTAATTCAATATTAGAATAGGTCTAAAATAGATGACGATAAGATGTAATGAGATATGAATGTTTAATTTTCTAAATATCATTGAGTATTGACATCCAACTCGAATACATCAAAGCATTATACTTTGAAATTAAATTTTAAACTAAATTCATGTCATTATAGTTTGAAAATTTGTAATGGTGAGCTTTCAAAAATTACAAAGAGTATGAATAAAACTATCAAAAATAATATTTTCTAGAATGATCCTCAGAATTAAAGTAAGGATAAATATGAAAGTATAATAAGATGTTCAAGTAATTTATATATTATCTTGTTTGTATATCAGAAATAAGGGAATATCATACATGATTTTATTAAATGTAATAATAAATATAGATTTAATATTTGATCTACTAAGTGAATTGGAAATAATGTTTTTTGTGAAATTATTGACAATTATTGTTCTTGTGATGACCCCTATTCTGATAGCATACATTTATAAAGTGTTGATGTCTAAAAGATAACCAATTTTAGTTTAAAGGATCTATTAAATTAATTTTCTTTTTTGGTAATGTTAATGGTTGATTAATTATATATTTATATTTTTTTATTTATTTTACTGTGGAAAATGAAAATAACCCTTCGTCATTTGAATTGATGGATAAATATAAATCTAATATTCTGAAGAGATATAAGAGGTTTTATAAATACTATGATTATATGTAAGATAATTTTTAGTTTGATGATATAATTTCCAAACTCACTTTAGAGTTATATTTTAATTCAATTTTTATTTTAGATCATAAGGATCTAAATGAAGTTATTAAAATTAAATATAAATTTAATAATCTCAATAATCTTTAATCTAATAATACTTTTTGTAGAGAGAATTTCAAAAATCTTCTAAAAATAATGAATCCTTCCAAAACCTATTCCAAATTTTGTTTTACTTATTGAATGTCACATTTCTTGTCATAATTTTTTATTATATAAAGTGAACATTTCATTCGTAAATATCAGAGGGAATGACATTGGACGAATCAATGTACCTTGAACAAGTTAAAATATTATAAAAATTATAGATTCTTTATTTCTAATGAACTTGAAGTAGTTTGACACCGTAAGGTCAGATAGATTTGGGTTTGGAACTTATTTTTCCTATTTTTTGACCCAAAAAAACCTGAGTACAAAAATATAATCCATGTTTATTTTAAAAAAAGGATTAGTGATAGTAACCCAAGTACTTGGTAAAAATATAAAGGTTGTTCTAGGAACCTAAATGGAAATAACTCAATATTATATAACATACAAAAAGTAAGAGTAGACATAATACTTTTTGGGAAAATGTGAAAGAACAATTTTTTTGCATTGGTGATGTATCTTTTTTTGGTGAGACGTCAATTTACAAGGTACATTATGTTCCAGTACATATGAATAACCTTATTAACATAAGTCAAATATTTGATTAGGGTTACTATATGAACTTTTGGAATGAAATATATTCTATCATATGTTTTAATTAATTTCACATCTTATCTATAGATAGGAATGGCAATATCTACAATATTGACCAAGTGTACCTTCATTTTAAGAAATTTCTATGTATTAGTGAAATTGAGGATAAGTATTGACATTGGAATAAGTGGTTAGAATAATGAAATGTTCAAACCATGTTTAATATTTCTTGGAATTTACTAGTGAAGAAATTAATGAATCTTATGTTTAATTTTTTCATTGCTTGAGACCCATTCCAATATATTTAGATGTACATGTGTAATGATAAGTCCACTATTATGTGATTTTTACATGGGTTTAGTTTATAATTATTAAATTAGAATAAAACTTGTTTTAATCATTTTTTTAATTATTATACAAATTCTAAAATACATTCCTACTATCAATTTGGAGGCATTATGATGTAATCAATATGAATTTTTATTTTAAATATTTCTATAGTAAAAAGGAATTACAAAACAAATATTAACTCATTGAACACAATTATAAAATAACATAGTAAAAATGATTAATATAGAACTCCAAGAAATTTTATAGTGTATGTTTTGTGAATATTTCATTTCTCAATTTATTTTATGAAAATTTTAATAATTCCTATAATAAAATAAAAATGTATTTACTTCATCTTGTTTTAGATTTAAAACAATTTGAATTATGGGATGGAAGGAATCCAAAACATGGTTACCTCAGAGTTTTTATATGCAAAGTAATCATTTTTGAATACTAAGGATAATATTATAAAAACTAATCTCAGTTATGATGAAGGTATTTTTCTTGGTTACTCCTATACAAGTAAATATTTTCATGTCTTCAATATAAAATCACAAACCTTTTAAAAAAATAAACATATTATGTTTTATGAAGTTGATAATTATAAAAAATCTAGCCATGAAGATTATTAAATTTATATATATTGTGTTTTTAAAACATGTTCTTAATTATTTTTGTAATTTGATCCAAATGTACCATTAATTTTCATACTAGAGACTAGTCTAACAGATGATACTCAATTGATATTTGAGGGAAATCATTTTTTTACATACATACTATATGATAATATGTAATCATACCACTGATAATTTTATTTTCAATGTAGATAAATTATTTAGAACTAGAATTTATTTTCAAAATTAATGTGTTAATATTTTATTCATATATTAATTTAAACCTGAAATGGTAACTGATTCCTTAGGTGGTGATAATTGTATAATTATTATATGAGAATATATTAATCAATATGAATGGAAAATTATTTGGATGTTAATTAAACATTCTAATGATGATATGGTTGTAGGAGTGAAATTGTACTTAAAAAAATAATTATGATGTGAATAAAACAACTTTTAAAACAAGGAATGACTCATTGATAATGGTTATAAGATATCCTAACAATAGACCATGGATAAAATTTTTCACAGATAGCTAGAGTACAACTGTAACACGCTAATAAATTGAAATATATATTTTTATTCAATTAAATTCATTTTCTTTGGTAACTTATGATACATAAAAATCCATGTCTAAAAGATCCGTATACTATTATGACTGTAACAGACTATACAATTGGAATGATAATTTTTTTCGTAAAAATTTTGTTATAGTATATTATTGAAAAAAATATCTTTTTTTAATGAAGTGAATATATAGAAAAATGTGACCATCTGGATTCAGCCGTTATACTTCCATTTTTCAATTATGACTACTGGTCAATATGAGAATTGGTCAATATGATCGTTGGAAACATTACTCTTGACCATAATTTTAACGTTATCATTAGAGTGTATAAGTAATTTTTTGACCAATTGTTATTAATATAGAAAAAAGATTTGATGGACTCAACCAGTAGGTTCATGACCTTTTAAGTCATTTTGAATGATCTTGGAAGGGAGGTTTCATCAATGGGGTTCTACCTTGACCAAGCCCAAGCTGAGATTCAACAAGTGAGGCTTGAACAAAATATCTTTCGAGAGAAGTTTAAGTTAGTGGATGTCACCACTCAGTCGATATTAGCTGAGGCAACCCACGAAACTACCACCACTATAAACCTTACTCTTAGGGAGTATTTGGGTGTAATACGGGGTTATGGGTCAAGAAATTGGTAACTTAAAGTGCAATTCCTTTGAATAGATTATGCTCTTATTCAATAATTTCGATTTTAAGAATAGTTTTTCTTAAGAAATTTCATATGGAAGTGGATAAATTTATTTTTTGGTTATAGATTATATGTTTCATAAATGAAGTAATCATTATAATAAAATAACGTATTATGAATAGTGTTTATTTTTATGAAATATTATGATTAAAACACTCTTATTTAAAACCAAATGATAAAATACTTTTTTAATCAAGTGTTAGAAATTTCACTATGCATTTTCAATCCGTTATTATTTTTAATAAAAAAATATTTTTATATTTAAATGATAAAATTCTCATAATTATAGAATTATTATTATAAAATTAATATTATTTTTTAAATCATCATTTTAAAATTAGGGTTTGGTGAATTTATAAGAATTTTCAAAAATGCAACAATTGTTCGTGAATAATATTACAATTTTAGTTTTTTGGTATATTAACGACATCATAATTATGTAATTGTGATATAATAATTAATTAACCACAATACAATACATAGAATATGTGATTTTATAAATATAGTGTATTTTAATTTATTTTAATTAATTTCCAATTATATGATTTACTTTCTAAACTCTAAAATGGAAACTGTAACTTAAAAAATATTATTGTGTAAAGATATTAGTTTTCATTTAAAAATTAAGTAATATAAAATTATTGTCAAGTTATGATAATATAATATGTTTCCCAAGTGTTAAATTACTTGGGTACGCCTCTGGTATGTCATTTACCACTACCTAGGTGTCAAATGCCTTTATTTTTAAATTAATAAACAAATACCCCACATTTTCTATAAATGCCCACCCATTTATCTGTTTTTATTTCATTCCCATTTCATAGTCCACTAATATATGATAGTTTTATCTATAAAGGAGTTCTTACAAGGTGTTCTCATGCCCCTAAGGTCTTAATCCTATTACCTTATGAGTTACCTTTCAAGGTAAGGGAAATATCCTTGTTTTCTCTTCATATCAAAAACCTCTTTTTGTATCCGTCTTCTAAATGTTATGGTCACTCTCCCATATTTGTCTAATCATTCCCAAATGAAAAAATTAAGTTTTATCAATGAGATATATATGTACACTCTCTTTTTAACATTTTCTAAAAGTATGTTTTATACCATGTATGCTACTAATTTTACATCCCAAAATTTCGCTCTTTTCATCATGAATTTCGCTTTTATTTTTACTATTTAAATTCCCAAACCTCCTTATTTTCCGAAGTTATTCTCCATGATCTAAAAATTAATTATTTTATTCTTTAATTTCTATTCATCAAACTATTATTCCCTTTAAATGGGTTAGAATTGACATAATGATCATGTTTTAAGCACTTTTAAAACTCCATGATTTTGATACAAATCCAATTTCTTTTATTCCCCATGGGTTATTTATGAAAATTTTAATTTTTATCTATTTGGATCAAATAAAATTAAGATATATTAAGGGTTAATCTAGATAGAAACCTAATGCATTAGGTAAAGACTTTAATCTATATAAATGATATGTATTAGGATCCCTTGGAAAAGAACCTTGGTAATTTTATGAGACCTCAAATATAATTATTGGTGATATGATTATGAATGTCTAAAATAAATGTTGTAGCAACATTTACATGTTACAATTCATGTTATATTTTATCTGATATTCCGCGTTTTCTTTTTCCAATTCTTTTATTATATTCCTCATGTTCTTATATATATTTCTCCAGATCTCATGTAAATTGTTTCCCCTTGCTCTCCCTTATAAGGCCTTATTCTCACCCTTTACTTTTATGTATGTGACTTGGTTGTGAGATGAAGTAAAATTACTTTTTAATAACTAACGAATAACTCTTTTATGTTTTTCATAATAATGTTTTATGTTTTAATGTTTTGTTTACCTTAATTCCATGAAAATGAACCTTAATAGAACCTCTATTTTTTAAAATTAAATAAAATATTTATATAATAAAATGTTGGAATTCCATAGTACGAATCAAAGGAAAGTTTTTTCTATTTATGGAAATTAAGGTTTAAAAAATTTAATAATACCCATAGGTACACAATAAAATATAGGAAACCAACTTTTTATTTTTGTTGAAGTACTAAGTAATTGGTTTCTTAGAAAATAAATCATTTTCTAGATTAGAACAAGTGGAAGTGGTTCTAGCATAGATGTACCTAGGGGTAACAACATTGAAAAGGTGCATCGGACTGGACTTAGCGTAACCCGGTACATAATAATTGGACTTAATTTTCATCTAGTATGATAGTCTCGGGGGATATATTTGGTTAGTCATGGGATTTTTATGATCCATTTAGAAGGATTTATCAAAAATGTAATTGTTGTTAATTAATAACATATTTAAGAATGATGTTTTAAGAGATAGAAATTAATCTATGATTATAATATTTTTAAAATAAATATGACTCCCTCAAAGGGTTTTCTTCTTTTAGGAAATTGTGGGAAATAAGGGGAACTGTTTAAATGATTAGAAAAATATGCCGAGGTTTGACAGCCCTATGAAGGATGTTAGAATGAAATAATTCATGTGATGATAAATCACATGACTTGAGTTAAGATAAATAACCTGAATAATGATGAGGTAACAAATTCTACCTTAAGGGAACAAATATACATTTAGTCCTTTAGGTTTTAATGGCTACCATATTTCAGTGGACCTACTGACTAATTGGTTGATGAACAATGGATAAGATCTATAGAAATGATTTTTTTGTACCCCATTTTTTGGAGAAAGAGAAGGTTACCCTGGCTGTGTATCACTTAGAGGGATAAGCTAATCAATGGTGAAAAATGGTTAAAACATGAATAGAATAAGAGATATTGTTGATATTGAGTGGGATGAGTTTAGGGAAACCATTTTTCAATACATATTTTACCTGTTTGATGCGAACCAAAATGGAGAAATAATTCATAGAGCTAAAGCATAAGTAAAACAATTAATTGGGTGTTATGAGATGAACCTTTGAAGACTTTCTATATAAACATATATCTTTGTCATGAACTATAATAGAACGTTTGATAGATTCTTTGGTGGACCAAGACCACATCTAAGGATTAATTTTTCCAAACAAGACATTGAATGCTATGAGGGGAGAGTTCGGAGTGGTATGATGGTTGTGTTGGATTTTAGAGAGACACAGTGGTCTTAGAGATCGAATAAAAATTAGATATCAATGTATCCAATATTATATAAGAACTTTTATCAGGAAAGAGGTGAAAAAAAGTGAAACTTACCATATGAAAAAAATACGGGAAGAAGAATTGAAGGAATTTTATGATTGGGAGTGGGTAATGTTACAAGTTTGGATGAGATGGCTATATTTCTCAGAACTTCCTTATTAAGGTGAAGCCTTAACTTATCATCACTAAGAAAAAAAGGTATGATGGTTTAAGACAATCCAAAAGTCCAATTCTTCATGTGTGGACATCTTTCCCACTTCAAAAATCACTTTCCAAAGCTAAAGTTAATGGAGGGGAATCACCACCAACCTCAGCATTGGACAAAAGAGAAAGGTTGTTCTTTTTCTATCAAGTAGGCTGAATTTGAAGCTCCAATTAATATAGTATATTGTAATATTATTGACTACTAAAATCTATCAATTAACTTATTTTATTTTAGTTCTACACATTCCTTTATTTCCTCCTAGTTTTAAAATAATATATAATCAATCCCTAAACATATAGATTAAGATTTATTATTCAAGAAACATATCAAGATAATTCTAGAATTAAAAATATATAAAACTATAGTATTCAGATTGGTGAGGAAAACATCATTGTTAATCTAGTTGTCATTCCCAAGATGGAATTAGATATTATACTAGGGATGCACTGGCTCTCATGGTATAATGCGAAGATCAACTAAAGATTTAAGGAAATATCAGTAGTCTAGATTGGAATACATATTGTTGTTTTTAAAGGATATATATCATGAATTGAGATTTTTCAAGAAGCATCACCCATAGCTTTCTTTAGGGATATGATCTGTGAATATGAAGAAGGAAATTAATTTATATGAATGAAAAGTGTCCAAATCACTCAAGAATAAATTTTTATATTTCCTAAGGAGTTAACTAGACCCCCCCAGAAAGATAGGTAGATTTATCCAATAAACTCATGCTTGGATCCAAGACAATGTAAATAAACCCACATATAATTGAATATATAATGATAAAGCAATTAAATAAAAAATACACTATCTTTTGGAGAATGATTTTATCTAGAAAATTGTGTCTCCTTAGGGAGCACTAATTAACATTGTAAAGAAGAAGGATGGAAAAAGGAAGCTATGAATTGAATATAGAGAACTTAATTATATCACTGTGAAGAACATGAAACCTCTCCCAAGGAATGATGGTTTATTTGAATAGGTCCATAGTGCTAAATTCTACTCAATGATTGATCTTTGATCTAGTTATCATTAATTGATGGTAATGAAAGAGGATAATCCAAATACTGAATTCCAATAAATATATAGGAATTACATGTTTATTGGTATTACATTTATCTTAACTAATTCCCCTTCTATATTTATGGATTAGATTAATATTTTTATTAAGTACGACCTTTATATTTTTTGTGATAGTTTTTATGAGTGATATTCTGATATATCATAAAATTTACATGGAGTATGAGGTTTATCTAATGGTTACCCTTAAAATATTGAGGAAGGAGAGATTATTTGGAATGTTAATAACATGTGAATTTTGGTTACAAAAATTTTATTTCTTCTAGAATATTGTTACCGGTGAACTTTGGAAAACAATTGATGCTTTAAGGCATGAATTGGGATCCATCATTTCTCTAAAATCGGTCCTAAATGGTGATGGGAGTTTTGAGGGGGTGCATGTTGTCTCCCATACTAGGAGAGTGAGTTCTTATGTAGATTATGTGAGACTTGTTTTTTCTTATCCAAAAGAGGAAATTAATTCAAATTCTCATGAGGATGCTCCATCAAACATCTTGCTAGACTCTTCTATGTAGGCTGAAATAGTGGAACATGCGGAGGAAGGATTACATGCACTACTGGAGCCTCATGAGTAGTTGTAATCCCTTAGTATAGCCTACCATAAAAATCATTTATAGGATTTTGATGTATTGGTGACTATTATATTTTAATCGGGATAGATAGATGAAAGTGACCCCTAAGTGGAAAAGGAATATTAATGGTTTCATGAACCCGGTTGATCCAGTGATGGGAATCCAAGAAACAAAATATATATCAGTTTCTGATAGTGATCATAGTCACATGATCATATATGGAATGTCCAACCAATTTTTCGTGGAATGTTTTGGGATTATGCATGGTAGAGGTATTTATAGCCCAAGGATGAAGAAGGTGTAAAAAGGGACTCATTGGACACACATGATGCTCCGAGGAAAAAATTCCCAATGTCAGAGGGACTATTCTTACCTTCCAAATCCCATGGAGAGACGGACTGCTAAAAAGGGTGGGTATAACAAGATTTTAAAATGGTAATTAAATGTGAAATATTGGGCATATGAGCAGCACATTAATCTATAAGAGATTAATATCCTTGTATATTATGAGTCCATTTTGGAATAAGAGAAGGAAAAATCATCCAATAACATAGCGTTACAAAAAAAAAACAAATCCTGAAGATTATTCACCACTCAAAATAAAAAAATTTGGAAGGATAATTACATCTAAATTATAAAAAGGAGAAGGTTAACCAAATTTGTTACAGAATGATTCATGTGGATATTAATGAGCATCAAATGGTGGGGATCAACAAAAAATATCACTTTTTGGTATGAGGATTCAATAGAAATAAGTCCAATATGGAGGAATGTGTTCTGACATAGGGAATGGTGGCCCATAATTTTGAACAAATAATTAAAGAAGACCCAATAACAAAGGTAATTACATTATAATAGGGATTATACAGATTGAATGGTTCTAATAACCTTAACCTTTTATTTAATGATTTTTTGATTTCATTTTGTGTTCAATGATAAAGTTTCATGATTTTTTAGGTTTCCTTCTATTCCAAAAAATGTGAATTTGAAATAAAAATTTAAATTTCATTCAAAAAAAGGAATATTAGATGGTCATGCTATGAAAAAGGTTGAAAATAAGTGGCCAAATCCGATAATAGAAAATAATATTTTTAGTTTTTTTGGTTTATCAGGATATTATAGGAGGATTGTAAAAAATAATCAAGACATTCTACCCCACTAAGAAAGTTAACTTAAAAACGGTATAAGTTCATCAGGACTAATGAGTGGGAAGAATGTTTCCAAGAGCTGAAGTAGAGATTTGTTTCCATAACCATGTTAACTCTACCATATATCAGAGATGGATTATTTATTTTTAGTGACGAATATTTGAAATGACTAAGGTGAAACCTCATGAAAAATTAAAAGGTATTTTGTTATAAATCTCATTAGTTGAAGCCTCACGGTAAGAATTATCCTACGCATTAACTGGAGCTATCAGTGGTTGGTTTTGTTCTGAATATGAGGAGGCACTATATTTATGTGAATAAATGTGATATATACATAGACTCCATATGTTAATGTATGTTTAAAAAAATTAATTGAAAATGATACATAGTAGATGGTTAGATCTTCTTAAATAACATGATTATTCAATTCATTATCACTATGTTATAGAAAACAAAGTCACTGATTCATTATGTTGGAAATACCCTATTGTTATGTAAATGATGAGGATTTAAGGAGATCCTTTAATCAATTTCCTAGGGAACTTGGACATGGTAATCATATGGTAAGATAAATCATCAAACCTACCCCAAATTATTTCTCAACCATAATTACTAGAGAAGATCAAAAAATATAAAAGGGGGAAGCCTTTGTTACATTAAAAGATACAGTTAGTGAATAATGGGAAGTTTTTATAGTTTAATATTGATCAAGAATGTGTACTAAAATTTTATACAAGGCTTTGTGATCCATATATTCTAGAAATAAAGAAGGATTTTATGGATGAATCTCATATCTCTACATTCTCTATAAATCATGGAAACAATAAAATATATAAGGACATTCATGATCATTATTGTGGGGATAACATGAAAATTGATATTGCTGACAACACTACAAGGTGTCTGGTGTGTAAAAATGTGAATAAAGAGTGAAAAAAATTATAATGGGGTATTAAGACCACTACACAAACCAACATGAAAGTGGGAAAATATCACTATTTACTTTTTAACTAGTCTTGAGAGAACATCCAAAGAGATTAATGCAATTTGGGTAGTAGTAGACCGTCTTACCAGGACTACCCATTTTAACTATATTTGGGAATACTTATATCTTAATAGAATTTCCAATATTTATATAAAGGAAGAGGTGAGGTTTTATGGATTCCCACTTTATATAATTTTTTATTATGATCCAAGGTTCACATGAAAATTCTAAAAAGCCTTTAACATGCTTTGAGAACAAAATTGTATTTTACTATGGCCTATCACCCCCAAACGGATGAACAATATAGAAGGACTATTCAAACTCATGAGGAGATGATGAGAACATGGTAAATTTAATTTAAAGGTTTATAGGATCAACATATCCCATCATTTGAGTTATTCCACATTAAATTTATATTAGAGTACTGAAATTTCAAACTATAAATATCTATATGGGATGCCATGTAGAACTCCAACTTGTTGGGATGAAGATAATGAGAGGAAATTACATGGGGATAATCTTATGTAAGATATGACAGAAAAGGTTCATGCCATCCAACAAAACAAAAAGGCTACAAAGAGTAAATAGAATATCTTTGTTGACAACTATCAAAGGGATTGGGAGTCTGATGTTTGTGACAAAGTCTACTTTCAACTTCACAATTGAAGAGAGTTACGTGGTTTTGAATGAAAGTGAAGCTTATCCCCTGGTACATCGGTCCATATGAAATCCTTGATCATATAATAGCAGTGGCCTATAGTTTTCCCGTACCACCAAACCTATATCATGTTCATGATGTATTACAAATATCTATTCACATGCACTAAGTCTATATGTGGTACCACTACATCATGACCTCTGTTATGAGGAGTAACTGGTGGAGATCTTGGAAAGTAGATACAATGCTCTAAGCAATAATAATACCCCCCATCAAAGTGTTGTCGAGTAACCCAAAATATAAATAATTCACATGGAAATGATCAGCGAAAATGAGGAAAAAGTTTGTAAACCTTTTAGAAATTGAGTGAAAAAATTGACATTTTGGGGGAGAAATTTCTTAACTGGGGAAAATGTAATTTCCTATATATTGTAATGATAATTATTTCCTGAAAATTTGTGTCATATTATATCATTCACAACAAAACCTTATACATTTTATTGAATTGAATATAAAGTAAAATGTGACCATATGGATTAGAATGTTATATTATTGTTGGTCAAATATGATCTTTCGAAATTATACTATTGATAATAATTTTAATATTATTTTTATAGTTTATACGTAATGTTTTGACATAGTAAAATTGATACCGACAGAAGAGTCGATGGCCTTAACTAGTAGATTCATGATGTTTTATTCCCTTTCGTCAGATATTATGATGGAGGTTTAACCACTAGTTTCTCCCTTGAACAATCCTAATCTAATTTCAACAAGTTAAGTTGGAATGAAATTTTCTTTTGGAAAAGTTCAAATTGGTGGATATTACTACTCGTTCGATGTTAGCCATACACCCCAAAAAACTACAACCATTTCAAACCTTCCTTATAGGAAATATACATCTATAATAAGGGATTTTGGGTTGAGGCCTTAGTTATATAATGTGTAATTATATTGTATAATATAAAATTTTTATTCCATCATTTCTGTTTTAAGAATCGTTTTTCCAATTAATTTTTTTGATGAAAGTTGATAAATTGATTTTTCAGTTTTAGATTTTAATTTTTACAATGGTATTAATTATTAAAATAATCTAATTTATTATGATTAGTGTTTATTATACTGAAAAATTATTATTAGAATACTCTTATTTAGAAATAAATGACAAAATACCATTTTTTACATGATTGAAATTTCACTATGCATTTTCAATCTGATATTATTTATAATATATTAAGAATTTTATAGTTAAATTTTTAAAAAATTCTATTCATATAATTATTGTGATAAAATAAATATCATTTTTGAAATTATCTTCAAAAAATTCGAGAGAATTTATAAGAATTTTCTAAATTAAATTATTGTTTGATGAATAGTAAAACAGTTTGAGTTTTGCGGTATGTTAGTGACATAATAATTATTTCACAGTGACATAATAAGTAATTAACCAAAATAAAATGCATAAAATATGTTATTTTATTATTGTAAATTATTCTAATATATTTTAATCAATATCTAAATATATAATTTACATTCGAGGTTCTAAAATGGAAACATTTACCTTAAAATTGATATTTTATAAAAACATTAATTTTCCATTCAGAAATAAGTAATATAAAATAATGGATAACTCATTTGGATTAAAATAATATAATAGGTGTCCCAAGTTTCCAATAACTTGGTAAAATACCATAGTAAATCCCATAGTTATCCACTTACCACTATATTGGTGTCCAATGCCTTTATTTTGAAATTTATAATCCCACCCCCAATGTTTCTATAAACCCAAACCCATTTATCATTTTACAATCACTTACATTTCATACTCCATTAATATATGATATTTTACTTCTCAAGGAGTCATCCCACGGTTTTTGAAATCCCCTAAGGTCTCAGGCCTCCATGGAACTCAATTTTGAAGGGGGGTTTTGTGGACACAATTCAAACATTCTTGACAAAGTGAGTTTCATTTTTATTTCCCTCCATTTCCACAGGGTTTAACCCAATTTTCATAACTATCCAAATTTCTAGAATATATGGGTCTATACCTAGGGGTTATTTTGTAGTTTCTTGTTCTAATCACGTGGTTTTAGATTTTTTATTCACTATCTTGTGGTGCGGCGGTGGTGAAATTGAAGTTTTGCACAAGGATTTGAGTGTTTTGACACATTTGGTAGGTGATTCCAAGTTTAATCATTGTAGAATGAGTTATATTGATGGAAATATATTTTTCTCATGTTCTTATTTCATTGTGTTTTGTGAAAAAAACTGTTTTTGGAAGCATTTTTTAAGTGATTTATTTTTAAGTGGCATTTTTGTGTGAAAATGAGGGGTTTTCATGTGCATTGTATGTTGTACCATTTTTGGTTGTTTTATACATCATGGAATGGTTTTATTAAAATGTTTTAGTGCTGAAAATTATTTTTTAGTGTAATACTTGTGTGAATTTTGTTTCAATAATGGCGTTTTAAGTGGAATTTATGTGCAATGATTTGGTATATTTTGTGAAATTATTTTATGGAAATTCTAAGTTCTTTATTGAGTTATTTGAAATATGAAAATAATGTTTAGAAACTGTTTTCAGTGTGTATGACTGGAACTCGTGTTTTTATATGTAAATAAAATTTGATAGCATGTATAACCTGTTTGAGTACAATGAGGGAAACCAAGGTATCTTGAGGGGAAAATGTGTACAAGTATGCTAATGATCCAGAGTGCTTTGTCCCTATTTTACTTACCAAGTTTTCCAATGAAAACACTAACAAAACTATAAGGATGATTTTTGAGGACCACTAGGTTATGCGTATGTTCCATACTATTTTATCATGCATGATAAAAAAACTTTTATTTGGTTACTTTTACATCGAGATATGAGTTACGTGGGGCCAATAGTTATCTACTTCCTAGGGGTGTTCCTATGACTAGTGACTGTATACTATTTGGTATTTACAATTGAATTATGGTGTTTTTGGATGGAAAATTAAGTATCTTAAATGTTTTATTTAATGTTATTTATTCATTAATTTTGACCTTGGAAACTATTTTCATTAAAAGTGGCACTTTTGAAATAGATTCTATGATTTCTTGTTTACAAAAAATGTGAAATATTGTTATCTAATAATTTTTTTCACATGGAATATTTTGGTGGTTTCATATTGGGATCTATATAAAAACCTACTTACAATATTTTTGTAAGTATACTTGATCATGACTGACATAGGTAAAAGAAAGGTCCTTGGAGACGACGGTTTGGGTAGTTAGTTTCCTTACATAGTGCGGTGATGGGGAGATGAATCATGGGTGATTACCCCTTGTTGTGTGTCAGTCCTTGGGAAGTATTTTATATTAAATTTATAGTTTGGGACCTCTAATTTCATGTCTAAAACCTTATTTTGAATTCTTATTTTTATATAGGTATTGTGTGGTTGGTAATTTTCAGATTCAATTTTTATTATTATTATTGGGTATTTTATGGATCTTAACTTGGGTTAACTATTTCGAAACCATTATTTGTCATATTTATGAACTTGTGGCAGCCCATATGGATATGGAATGCCCTTTGGACCATTCCATGGACTAGGTCAGGTTATGTTATTAATGGAAACTTGATTCAGTTCATGACATTACATCATGGGAATTCCAGTCCCTTGTGTTGTGTGTTATAGTAGAATGATGTCCTGGATGTGATTTCCTAGAATCATGAGATTCATATGAGTACCGAGTACCCAGAGATTTTTTGAGTTCTATTTTGGATATGTTTTGTTTTCATGATGTGATGTTTTGATCCAGTTGTTTTATAAGAGGTTATATTCGTTTAATGTGATGTTTTCTTGATTTATGATGTGTGATAAATTTATCAAATAAGAAAAAGGGATGGCATGATCACTAATCAAGACACATTATACTATGGTTCGATTAAACGTATACTAGAGATTAAATACCACATAAATTGGAAAATATATTTTAATGTAAAACAAAATTCCCTAATTCATATGTTTGGGTCTATATTGTTTTTTTATTTGTAAAGATTGTTATTTTTTGTTTTATGGATGTTTTATATTCCTGTGGAAATGTTTTTTTATGAAATGTGGATGTTTTTAGATGGTATCAGATTATCTGTTGTTTTTCTTATTATGGGGTGGAGATGTGGATGATTGGTGATGTGTTTTTTTGGGTGTTTACTTCTTGATTTTTGTTTGTGGTGGTGTTTGAGGTAATACAATAACCTTGAGAGGTATCTCGTGGGGTGGTTATTTGGAAACCTTTATTTTTTAGGGTTTTGTTTTGATTCTAGGATATGATAATAATTATATAGGTATGTGAGGTAATATATCATTCCATCATGACCTAATAAGTTTTTGGTTTTGGTGGTTGGAGGGTGTTTGATGATGTATAGAGAGGTTTAGTGGAGGTTGGAGCTACTGTGGTGCTGTAAAAGTTAGTTCATGATAGGAACCTGATTTACATCATTAGTATAAAGTTCACAGCTTGTGTAGACATCTTATTTTACAAAATTTATGTTTGTTAATATGTATTTAATGAATATAATTCATTTCATGAAAGGTATTTTCATTAATTTTATTAATTTGAAAATGATGTGAATAATTTTTTAGTAGAAACTAAAAACCCATGGCATTCACATCGTGAATTGATTAGACGACATGAAACCCATGGGATCCTTTTTTTTTAAAAAAATTCTTAGTTGATCTTTCATCATTTTGTAGCATCTCCCTTACAAACATTTTTGTGGGATCTCTATGTTGTTTTGTATGACCATCCAACCCTCCATCTGAAGAATTCATCAATTGGTTATAGTGGATGATCATTGGTAATATGTAGTGAGTTATCCTGTCTTCCCCAAGGGATTCCATAAATTATTTTTTTGAAATATACTTATGTGAATTAGTTTTTGTTTGGGGTTTTAGTAGGGTTTTATTTTATGACACTTGGAAGAATTATAGATTGATCCACACTTTCCCATGTGTTGTTGTGGTTTGTGAGCACTTCTTCTTCACCCTGTGGTGGACAATATACTAGGAGAGATTCTATAAGGTAGGGAATACATTGTTTCTCACTTTTGTGTATCATTAAAGAAGGTATCACTCTATTTTATATATGGGGGTGGTTGGTTATGGCCTAATAAATATAAATTAGTCATTTAATTTTAATTGATAGGGAAGGGGGTTTGATTCATATTCTTTTATATCTTTGATATTATCAGATCTTTATGATAATACGAGCCCGATTCACAACCAAAAATTGTCTTCATTGAGGGATTTTTTTTCACTGATTTGATATGTGTCGTGGAGACCTAATTGTGGGGTTGTTTTGATAATATCCTAAAATTGAAAATTTTTTATGACTGTATTTTAATCATAAAATGGTTTCCTGTAGATTATAGATTATGCGGTAATTCCCTAAATAATTAAGTGGAATGTGATAAATATTTTTTTTACGAAATATATATAATGGGTTATGATGTGTTGTGATGTGTTATTTGGGAATATAAGGACTATGGGAATGTGAGTTCGTTTTTTCAGGTGGTGATGGGATTGGTATGTGAGGTTGTGTTTTGGGTGGATGATGTGATGGGTTTTCAGGTCCTTCTGTGGGGAAATATTGTGATTGGTTTTTGTGGTCGTGTTGTGGGGTAGAAATGTGTAGTAGTGATAAGGGGGAGTTGTTTGGTTGGTGTGAGTTCGTGAAGTGGTTTGGTGATGTCTGGTTGTGTTATATAGAAGATGAGATGATGATGGTTTTTTATGCTAGTTTCCTATGTAGTATTTGAATTGAATTAAATGTTGAAATTGATATAATACGGGTTGTTTTAGTTAATGGGTAGTAAATGGATAATGAATTAATGAATTTGAGAAATTTATTTAATGTGATTGTTGACATATAATGAATGGATTTATATGTTTAAATGATTTAACATAACTTTTAAATAAATGTGAAAAGTGAAAACCGAGGCATGTGGCTTGTGTGAGATAGTGTATTTAGTGGTAGCTCTGAAAGTGGATGTGTTGTGAGTTTGTATAGTTTTTATGAACCCATATGTTGGGGTTTTTTATAGATATATATATACCTTGTATATTCCTTGTTATTTTATACGCACCCACCCAAATCATATACTATATGCAGAAACCCATACAATTATATGGGATGTGTTTTTACGAATATCTTGACAATGAGGATGGATGGATGGATACACACACTTTACCTCTATTACTTCTAGGTGAGTTGATATAAATTTTCTTTGATGCCCGAGGGCCTGGTATTTCTCTAGGCGATGGACGAAAAGTCATCATGTGATATGATATGTGACTGTGTTTGGCTGTGGTGTCCCATATGTCATTGGGTGAGATGATAAGTGATTATGTTTTGGGTTGGAGATGTATGTTATATAGATGAGATGGAAGATCTGGAACCTAGGATTTTAGAGAATGATCATTGAAAAATAGAGAAGATGTGGTTTGGGTTAACCATAATTGATATGATTCATATAATATTATTGTACCTGGCTTTCATTATTTGGAGATTATCCATTGTTGAGGATGGGAATGTGTTAAATAACATATTCAGGTGCTATTTGGATCTACTATTTAATTACAGGTGCAATATTATGCTTCTTTCACATGTGCATGAGAGACTATGTATAACCTTATTTGTATAATTTTATGATCACCCTATGTATATAATATAATTATAATGTTTCTTAGAGTATTACATGGACTGATCTAGACATTATTGGGTTGGGAATTTTTCCAATTTTTGTGTTGTTGTTTTATCTTTTTCTTTTGGGTATTTACTTTTGGGGGATTTATTCGGTATTATTTTATTTCATCAATAAATTGTGGTGTTTTTTTGGATTTATTTTATATTATGTCATTGATTTTATTGTGGTTTATTTATCCTATTTCTATGTCTTATATTATTATTAAAAGAAATGCCTCCTATTTTCATGAGATTTTTATACCCTGAACGCGAGTTGCTAATAGAGGGACAACTAGTGGTAGGAATAGAGGGTTCATTATCACTCTCCCATAATTAATACTTATTTTTTGGGATGGGGTTATGAAACTAGAGTTGATTTAACCATCGTTAAATTACAAGGACTAAAACTAAAAACAAAAACATACATGAAAAATAATGAAATTACACAAGGAATAATGTTTTTAATAAAGAAGTTTTAATAAATGTGTGATAAAATGATATATGAAAATCATACATGGTGTGATATATATGAATTTTTATCATTAATATTTGTATGATAAATATATAATTATTATAAATGAGGTTTAGAATCTTATTAAAGATATCAAACCTAAGGATTGTGATTCTCATCTAACTTTTACCTCTATGAGACATATTCCATATTCAACACATATTTGTTATTTATTGTGTTTATACTTTTATATAGATATATTATATCATTAATATGTTTTTATTCATGATATTTATCATTTCATTTGATATTATTGGGGATATTATTCAAAATTTACCAAAGCATTAGGGTTTTGTTTTAAAATCTCATCTTTTATCGAGATTTTTTATGATTATGTTTCCAAAGATGAAATATAATGATATATCTACCAAGGTACTCATTAATTTTATTATCCTTTTATTATTCATAAAATCTAATCTCAATAGTACCTTTTCTACACTTTTTAAATTAAAATTATCCAGAATTTTGTTTTACAAGAAGATGAATTTATTTCTCACTTAGGTCAATAATAACTTTTCTTCTATGTCCCTGTTTTGTATAAATGTTTTAGTTTTTTTAAAAAAAATATAAAAATGTCTTATTAATGATATTTTTACACATTTTTGACTTTTATAATATATTTTGAAAGTAATAAATTTTTATTTCAAATTGAGTTAAATTTTATCCTTTTTATAATAGTATAAGAGGATTTTTTAACTTATATGACATGTAGGGAATTAGCCACCATCATGACCACCCATTATTTTAAAGATCTATTTACATTTTTGCAATTATCTCATCAAATAGAATTTTATTCAATTTTGTTTGAAATTTTATATTTTTTTAAGGTTATTATAAAACTCAAAAAGACATTTTCCCGGAGAATAATTTCAATGGAATTTTAAAGATATTTATATTCATCAATGTGAATAATAATTATTTACCCTTATATCAATTGGGTATATATTATAAGGATTACATCATTATTATTTTTTCATATGATTTATGGTAAGTTGGACTAAGATGTAATTTTTACTACTATATTTTTTGATTGGAGAAAGTATTAAAATTGATATGAAAATTTTATAATATAAATGTTTAAATTGATTATGTTTCTTGATTATAGAAATCATTAAAATTTTATATTATAGTAATTTAATATGAATGTTTTCATTTATTATGTTTCTCATCATTTATATGTGGAATTCATTGGACTTGGTATGTGACGTGTGTGGCCTGTTGTGACCCCTCGATGCATCGGTATGTCTAAAGAGACAATATAGCTTGGGGGTTTGAAAAATGTCATATCCATTTATGTAATATTTCTTCACATGAGGCCTTGATAATATGGTTATGTTGTTTGAAATTATGAATTCCCTCACTATGCAATTAGTTATTGATTCCCATGTGATTATTCTATTAGTCTAAATATCCATGGATATGTTTCAAGTCCATATGATAATTTATATGGACTTATTTGATCGCAATTCATTAAGTTCATATTATTATTCTTATTCAACTTATTGATTAACTGTATATTTTTTATTTATTTACCTTCCTATTTTTATTATTTTTGATTTATTCATGATATATTAATATGTACGCATAACCTTACAGAGCATTAAAGGTCACCCATATAATATGTTTTATTTCCTCTGGATGCTAGGAAATGTTTTATGTATGGTATGAAGGTATATTATAAATATTATTGTGGTGATCAAAATTATGATACTATGTTTTATTTTATTATTTAAATTGTAATATAATATTATCGTATATATATACTTTCCCACAACTAACAAACTAATCGTTTCATTAAGATGTGATACCCTATATCCAGTTCCAATGAAATAATGTTACCCTCTACTCTGTGTTACTAATTTTGATTATTTTACTATAACATATACCTATTAAATTAGCCTTTTCAGCACATTTTATTTTTAATCAATTTCAAACGGATATAAAGACTTAATTACATAATATTTATGTTCATGATGATGTTTCTGTTGAACAACCTCCTACTTCAGAACATGTGAATTTTCCAAATCATTTTTTTGAAATTACTGAGTAAATTTATTGAATTAAATAATATCCAAGAGCCTAGTATGATAGATGATATGGGTTTTTACTTTAAAATGAATTTTCTCAAGGATATTCAGATATCACACATTTTATCAAAATGATTTTTAAAAACATTTTAGTCATAAAAATTAATAATGATAAACCCTTTTTTGGTATACTAAAAAATACTTATGGATAATTTCTCAAAAGATATGTAAATTGAATTTTTGATGAGTATGCGGAGTAAACATAAAAACATGTCTGGATTCAAGATTACTAAAAAATTAAAAATAATTTTTTTAAATATGTATAATAATATATGATATTTAATTAATATTTTTTTGATTTTGATTTTAGTAAAGGTACATCGCTACGTACCTCGTGTTCACTAGATATTGACATATCCAGGAAATTATTATATTATAAATCGTATAGAGGATTGATAAAAAAATTTACCTTACTTAAGGCATATTCAACAAGACACCATATACTTTCTGCTCTTATGTGTGGGATTTCAATATAATCCAAAAAAGTTTCACATCTTAAGGAAGTAAAAAATATCATCCATTACCTTAAAAGGACATTAGAAAATTTACTATTTTATTCATTGTAATATGATTTTATTATAAAAGGTTATTTGGATGCTAATTTTATACTTATTTGAATATATAAAATATTTTATAAACCTTTTAATTTTTATTAGGAATCATTAGTTTCTTGGTCCCGTAATAGGAAACATATGGTTTCACCTTCTTCTATTGAATCTAAATATGTGCTCCTAGATGTTTTTTGTCATTTTTTGTTGGTGAAAAAAATAGTCACTAATTTTGGAATTATTTTTTCTTGGACTATGATTTTGTTCAGTAATAATGGTGTAATTTCTTCATCCAATAATACTATATACTTCTAACTAGTCATAAACATATTTATAAGAAACTATTTCCCCTAATATCACACAGTAAAAGGATATATTATTCTTGAATCAACAAGAATTTAAGATCATATTAATAATTTTTTTACTAAGTATTTATATTCATTGAGTCTCAATTGCATTAAATAGACGATGGAAATGTTCAGTGTTAATTGAATACTTTTATTCTTATTTTTTTTAAATTAACCAAACATTGAATACATCTTCTTAAATGGAGGTTGAAATTACTTATTTATATAGACAAGTGGTAATGTTTAACAAATGCGATGCATATATTTTAGAATAATATTTATCAAAACATGAAGATACGTTTTTAACATAATCTAGAACTATAGTTTTATGAATTTAATTTTTTTAGTGAACTTATATATAGTTTTATTTTTAATGGTACCATTTAGTATTAGGTGTTTTAGTCTTACATGAAATCCCCTTCACTATGATTTACTTTTACATATGGGTTATGCTACTCTAATGTATTATTTTTAGTTTTACCTTATATAGTTTTTCTACATGTGGATATTTATTTTATGTTTTCTAAATATTAATCTATCATATCATTATGTTACTTTTATATAATTCTAATTTTACTCGTATGTATTCATTTTGAGTTTATACAATGCCTTTAAAATGTGAATATTCTTATGTGGTCCATTAATATCCCTATAAAGTTTACCCACATGAAAATTTTATATTTACCGCTTTTTATAAAATTAAATTAATTGTTTATCATATATTTCATTGAGTATAATTTTCTTTTTCTTGTTTCTTATAAAAGACTCTAAAGGGGGAGAAAGGTTTTGTATTAATAATTAAGGAGGATAAATTTATTTTTTAAGGGGGAGAAATCACATCATATATATATTCATCCTAAATGGAGAAAATTTTGATGTGGGTGGGGTATTTAGAAGAAATATTTTGTTGAGAATGTATAGTTGTGTTAAGATGAATTAATTAAAGTGGATTATTTTTTATTTAAATTCCATGAGTTTTTGTTTTAGATTCATTTAACTAGAATTAAATTTTTTAAAGTTTATTTGTTTTTGTTTTCATAAATAAAAAGGGGGTAATCTTGGGACACTTTTCTCAAATTAAATATTCTAGATCTATTCATTGAATTAATCACAACACACTATTTGTTTATATGTACCTACATGAGGTTTTTTCGTTCTATTTTTTATAATGAATTATCATCTGATTTTTTAAAATCTAATAAACTATATCTTTTACATGTAATGTCAGAAACATTTTAAAGTCAAACAAAATAAAATTTAATTAAATGAAGAGATACATATTTTTTTTCTATAAACATATTGATGAACTGATTTAATTTTGTTATGCCAAAGACTAAAAATTGAGATTGGTATTGAAGGAATACAATATTTTATAGATACTGGATGTAAAATTAGATTATATTGAGATGTGGTTTTCATCAAAGATGATATCTTTAAAATTTTAATATTTATCTATGTGATACTTTGTTCTTATATTTTCGACGTTGTTCTTGTAAAATCATTATGTTTTCTAGTTTTAATTGTTTCTTTTGATCCTATAAGATCAGAAATATTCTAATGATGTAAATATGATACTCCCAAATATTTTTTTGATAATTTAAAGATAATTAATTACTAACAATAATTCTGATCAATGTGAAGATTAGGGATAAATATATCTCTTATCGATGTTCTATAGGGAAATATCCTAGTTTGGATCTTTTATATTCCAATTATGATGATTAATGACTTTCTAGTTTTGAAACATGTATCCCATGGATCTAGATACTTATCCACGTACAAAATTGGGATAAATTTTTGGATTTAGAATGACTATAAATTTTGGAAATAATATTATTTAAAGAGGTTTTCATATTTCAATCTTAAAGTGCATATCAAATTTTTATTTTGATTGTTTGGGTTGAATTTTTTTATTTCAGTTCATTTTTTAACTTCCCTATTTTTTAAATTTTACTGTGTCTAATTCTTAATTATTATAATACGTTGATCTATTAAATTCATAATTATTTACATTCATGGGTAGAATAAAAATACTATGTTTTCCATTGACTTTGATACACCCACTTTGAAAGCTACAATACTAGGACAACATAATACCCAGATATTATGGCTATAGTGGAGCTGTTGAAGGCCCTAAAAAGCATTTAAGTGATGCTAATAATAATGTATATTTTTTCATGATTAATATGTTGTTTCACATGATAATATCAAAGTAAATACTATTAAATTTTATATCAATTCTTTTATCTTCATTTCGAGTAATCTCAAACTTGTTAATCTCAAGGAATATGTGTGAAATTTTTTGTTGTTTTCATCACTTCCAGAATCGTGGGACATAGTACCGATATCAGGAGTAATTATTCTAGAATGACTGACCTGGTGTTTGTGGATGTTCATGATCAAATTATGAATGGAGGCCTTTGGTAGAAGGAATTATAGGCATTTATCAAAACCATAATTAATATATAAAATATAGGATATTCAATTTAGTATAATGGTAATAAAAATTTAAAATATAGATCATGGGAGAGTAGTACAGGTAAATCTCATAGTTTTGGGCCCTTATATTATATATTTGGGAAGAAGGGGCACTCGATGAATGATTATATGGATCATAGGGTAAATTATTGAAGGGGATATTCAAAAAGTTCACGTTTTACAAACACCTTAAAATCCTGTTATATAATTTTACTACTGAATTTTGACATTCCTTTGGAATCGTGGATCATTTATTCAGGTTTTTTATTCCATAACATATAAAACAGGGGATACATGGTAAAATTTATTTCATAAAGGTTTGGTATTGTCAATCTATCTAATTAAGCTTCTCTTAATATAAAAGCGATTGGTGATGTTAATTTATGAATGCTAAAAAATATTATAGGAGTTACATAGAGTTCAGAACATATATGGATTATGGAAGAATCTACTTCTCATTAGTCAACTAGATGAAGAATGGTTCAGAAAAAGATTTAAAAATAGATTATGTAATATTACCCAAGGTTCAATGGTTTTATATAATAGTTTTATAGATGGTATCTGTTATCTGACAATATGATTGAATAGAGAAATAATATATGAAATGAAAACATCTAAATTTATGGAGTTGTATAATTGCAGTCTTAGTCACTTAAGTGGGAAAAAATATATTTCATAGAATCTATGGGTATACTGAATCTTGTACACATGTATTATTTATATTATAACAGTCTTATAATAAAAAAGAAGAGAAAGGTATGTTTTTTCACAAATATAATTAAACCTAAATCTAAAAAGTTATATCTCCTACATATGAATTATTAGTGGGCTACATATTCTATTCTGACAATGGTTCAATTTAATTTATTACTCATATTGATGATTTCATAATGAAATTATTGGTTTACATATTTATATATACAAATTAATGATTTCTGGTTGTTTTTTAGACAAACTTATATGATGGAAAAAAGTGACCAGAAATAATAATACGTTTTTATGGTCTAATAATAGTGGAGATTATGATAGTATAGAATTCAGTAGGTTTTTCTAGAGAAAAATAACCATGATTAAGGGGATTATTTAAAGAGAGTTCTAACAAAATTGTGTATCAATGTGAATAAAAAAATGATAATTAAAAAATATTATATCAGGAGACTAAATTCTATAATTTATAAGGATATTTGTTGGGAATAAGTCAACTGTGTAGCTTATCATATGAAAATGATTCCTTCTACACCATTAGATAAAGATATTCTAGAATAAATATTTTCTATAAAACCAACATAATCTTCCATCAAAAATATTTTTAGAAGCCTTTCCCAAAACTCTGGCTATTCCAATGATCACGAAAAAACTCAACCAACTGTCGATAAAATGTTTATTTATTTGGTATGACAATATAAACATTGGATTTTGGATTATTATTATTGATACTAAAAATATCATTATGATCATTAGTGATCTCTCCAATGAGAATATCATGTAAATTGACCAAAAAATATTGGATGGAAAATTATAGCATAAATAAACAACTAATAATATCTATTTTTATCTAAATAGATATTTTTAAAGATTATAATTTATAGAAATTTAAAGAAGCATAGTATTTGTGGAAGAATCAATAGGTCCGAAGTATGAAGTAGAAAGATTTTGAAAATTGGATTCTCAATCTAGATCATTAATAAGTGAACTTTCAAATATAATGGTTCGAAAAATAATAAAACCATGAGTTGAGTTTTAGAGGTCTACCCATATCAGATGAATTAATCATAGGATTAGAATAGATCATCATTATTTTATTCTTTTAGATAGTGAAAAGATAGAGATCCTAGAAGAAGTGGTGAGTGTTTGTGATTCCTAAAATTAAGAGTATTTAGTGAAATATTGAATGGATTCATTGCATGATAAAGAAAATTCATAGATTAAAAAAATACCACATGGTCAAAAAGCTCTATAAAAAAATGTTTTTTGTCAAAAGATAAAATAATTGGTAAAAATAGGCTTATGTTTAGGCTATTTATGATGTGGTTTCAATATAAGGAATGATCTAATTTGTTCAATGTTTTTTTCACCCATTCTCAAAAAAATAACCTTCTGAAGAATTTCTAGTATAATTTATTTATATAGTATTCATCTATAAAAATTGATATAGAGAATATATTGATTCTTGGGGGATTATAAGAGGAAATCATTATGAAGTCACCAGTGGGTTTCATGGACAAATAGAATATTATCCTTGTGTGTAAGTTGAAAAAATATTTATGGCTTGAGGGAATATCCATGGAAATGGAACAATAATTTTGATTCCGTTATGGATAAAAGTGTTTGTTTCAAAATATATTTAGAGAATATTTTCTTCTAAAAGGATTTCAATTATGGGATTTACATGATTCTTATCTTTTATATGTATGATGTGCTCATGGAAGCAATGTACATTAAACCTATTTAGGAGGTAAATTTTTATTTGTCTTTAAGGATTAAAATAAATGATATTAAGGATGATAGGAATATATAGAGAGGATACATATCATAAGTGATAGGAGAAAACGAACTTTTTTTATAAAATGATATATTTATAAGGAAATAAAATATTCAAAATGATCATATTTATACTTATATCAACCCCATTGGTGGGATACATCATGTTATTTAATGGAAAGGCACTAAAATTGAAATGAATGTCCATGTATCAGGAGGATTATATGTTTTAATCAATTATTTTCTTCTTTATTTATTCTATGTATTGTAAAATGACTATCATTTCACATGAAGTGGGAGTTTCTAGTCTATTTATATCAATTATAAAAATACTTAACTAGAAATATGTGAAGTGGATTTGTTGTTATCTCAAAGGATTTGAATATGTAACCCTGTTTTTTGTAACATCTTATTCATTCTAGGTTTATGTCTATGTGGAATCTAGATGAATTAGGAATGCATGTAATAGCACAATAAGTTGTTTACCATCATAAAGACATGTATAAGATAGTTATTGATCTTTTATTTGGTTGTAACACTATATACAAAGAATGTAGAGTGTGCGGTTGTCATTAATTTCGGGTTGAAACTAATTAGAGTGATGTGTTTATTGTATGAACTAAGAATGTTTCCGAAAATTGGGTTGTTATTCAATAATAATCATATAAAAATTCATTTTTCTAAGAATCTTAAGTTTCACTCATAGAAAATTTAAACTATGTTGAAGTAAAATTTCACCTAGAAGATTCTAAAATATAATGTTTTGTATCTTTAGAATATTTCATGATGTAATAATTATTCTAACATGTTTACTGTTTTATTATTCATGGAAATTACAAGTTTTAATTATACCATTATCAGACATGTGTGGCCAAAAGAAGGGATTGATACACTGATTATAGTTGTGAAATTTAAAATTTTCATAATTTTCATAACTATTGGAGAAATATTTAGTCACTTATAGAAGTCTTTCTGTGGTACATTATTACACAATTTTAAGCCACCTTTATATTTTTATTTATTTTATTCTTGAAGGAGGAATTCCAAATCATGGAATATTGAATAATAATTTGTTTACAGAATAGTGGGATTGTAAAGAGGACGGATAGTCTAGAAGGAGTTGTTATAGAAATGGTACTGAATGTGATCATGTCCAAATGATTGATTATAGATGTTATGGATCTTGTATGGATTATTTTGAGGATTTCATATAAGGTCTTCCCATAACAGAGTGACTAAAGTTTATCTAAATGCTACAAATAGATCATAATAGGGCCACATGAGAATGACATGCACAATAACCACATGTCAGATATTATATAAGTATTTTTTATTGTAAATATAAGGTGGAATATAACAATGATGATTCCAATGAAAATATCATAAGGTGATTGAATTGGCTGATTGGATGTACCCCACTATTTAAGGATGGGGAATCACATGTTCTTGTGTAACTTATAGTGTAATATAATATTAGATGACATTAATATTTTCTATTTTAATATTTTCTTTTCTCGTGAAATAAATATTAGTACCAATTTTTTACCTATGATATTGAACTAAATTGAAAAGAATATAAATCTTCTATTGTTATTTCTTTTTTTTCTTTGGACACTTTTTATGAATTTTTTTCTAATAATTATTTCCTTGAGTGTGTGATCATGTCGATCTAGTTAGGAAATTAAGTGGAATTTTGAATCCTAGTTCCCTTATACCATGTTCACATTATTCTAAAAATAATAAAAGTTTTAGAGATTTTTTATACATTTCATGTTTCTAGAGGATTGATTTTATCTATCAGTAGTCTTGAATACCATCAATTTCTTAAAATATAAATTACAAGTCATTTAATAAAATCGTATAAGATATTATTTTGAGTTTTTTTATCCCACAAGATAAATAATATTCAATATGAACTTGATGTATAAAGTTATTGTGTTCTTCAAAAAAAAATTTAATATATATATACATATATTTTTGTGTGTGTGTGTGTATAAAGAGCTAGAGGAAATTAAAATTGTACTTATTGATTTTTTTTAAAAAATACAAATTATTACCGAACTGTTGATAATGATTAATCAATTGTATTTGTGGAAAAATTAATGTTTATTTTATTTTTCCATTATCTCATATGATCAACTATATCCGATAATAATAAGATATATTACTTATTAGATGAAAAATATGTTTAGTGATGGAATAATGACAATATCGCTAACTTGGGTGAATTGTGTTCATGTTTAAACATTTATACAGTCATATTTACTATATTCTACCATATTTCAAAGTTTTTAACCTATTTTAATTTTTATCAAAAATATCATATTTATCGATATATTTAATTTATGAAATCATGATTTGAAATATAAAATCTATTTTGTTAAATTCAACATATATTTATGTGAAATTCATCATTAAATATAAGATTATACATTTCATTAAAAATGTAGTGCCATTTTAAATTTTTTTATAAATTAATTTAAACATAAATATCATTTTACCCTTTAATTATATAACACATTTTAATACTACCATAATACATAGAGATAAAATGTTTAATGTTTATGCTTTGATGTAGTGTTTTGAACATCAACAATAAAACCATTATTTTAAGTATATTTAACTTTTACTATAGAATACTCTATTTTTTAAATTAGTTTTTAATATTAAAATTCAATTTTTTAAAGGGTAAACTATGTTATTGACACATAATTCAAAATATTAGATAAATTTACATCATATGGGATATTCTTACTAGTCATAAAAATGGTTTCTAACATTTTTTTTCCAAATTAAATAATGTCATTATCATCAACAATATACTACAAATATAATGGAATCTTTACAATCAATATAATACTAATGGGAATAATGGTCAATGGGAATAATTACTATCATACATATAATGACTATCAACCCTCTTACATCTTATAAATATATTCTATACTAAAACAACATATATAACTTATTATTATCATGTTTATTTCTTTTATAATATCCATTCTAGGGGTTGTATTAATTTTATTATTATTAATACCTTTTAACGTCATGATTTTTATTTGAAATTATGAGTGACTGGAGTTCTAATTTATACTAAAATTATATATATTTATCTATTTCCCATTATAACACTTATGAGTTTTATAAAAATGGGTCATTGATTTTATATTTCATCATTATATTGTAATTAAATATTTGCTTATTTTATAATTATAATATATTGGGAATCCGTTTATTACCCCTTAAAAGATATTTTCCCTTGTTATTGTATATCAATCTAAGAAAATTGTTTGTAATTATTTATAATATCATCTAAATTTTCCTATGTATCTGAATGAAGTTTTTAACAAATCCATAGAACCAATAAAGTCAACTCATCCAATTTTTAAACATTTTATATATCACATAAATAATATAACAATCTATTCACTATATAACAAGACAGGTTACATGTGCACCTGATCATTTATTAGAAAATGTTAGGGCTCTACCATATACCTCTTTAAGGTAAATATATTAATGTTTCCATTTACATGAAAAAATTTTGGTATCATGGATAGATGAAATTACATAAATAATATTTAATCCAATATTTCAAAATAATAAAAGTACCATAAACCTAAATACACTTTATTATTTTTGAATATTATAACTCTTTAAATTGTGATATATTTAGAAACTTGTATACCCCCCAATTATAATTAAATATCCTTTATGAGGATTTCAATGAAAAAATTTTAATCTAATTTATATTATCTTGATATAGTTTTTCATGAAAAATATTTTCCCAATATCTATTCTAAAATATTTGGTTCTAATAAATATATTTATATATATTTACCCAAAATTGTTAGATCTTATAATTTGTTCCCATAAAATTATTCATAAGGTCTCATTTATACCCCTAACTAGTAACTATTATGATATGAATATTCTACCATAGGTAAATTTTGATCCCAACATCATTGGAAGTCAAGTGAGAATGAAATAAGAATATTATTTAATATTTGTATATTATATTTTGACTATCCAATAATATAATAGTGATAAGTTTTTTAATATTAATCTATATATTTAAATCCTCTTCAAGACTCCTTTAATAATTTAATGTGAACCATAGATTATGATTAGATATTTTTGATATATGTGGGCTATAAATTTTTATAGAATCATTTATATACATTCTTTATAGATAATAATGATAAAAATACTCTAAAATTTTATTCATTTATATTATTTTTTAAGAATATATAAAATAAAACTTATTGTACTATTTTATATGAATGTTTTAGGATGTTCGATGATTTATCCGTAAAATTGTAATCCCACACTAACCCTGGTACATGTAAGGGTAACATAACCTCTTTGGTATTTTATCGTTCATCCTTTATATTTTTTTCATAACACCATACTGTGTAGTTTAAATATATCACATAATATGTTTTACACTAAAATGAAATTTAATATCATTATACATTTTAGTACAAAAAGTTTTAATAGATAAATTTATTCCATGAGATTTTGGAAATAGATGATTCATTTCAAACAGTATTTATTGAACACATAACCTACAACCAAATGAGAATATTATATTTAAAAAAATATTAATGTATATAAATTTCCCATTTCTCCAAACAATAATTGTATTTCATTGAGGCTTGTCTTCCTATTGAGGATTATTTTTGTTTTATTATTTAGAAGGATGGTTAACTATATGGAATAGGTATGATATACCCATTAAATTATAATATTAGGATTTATACAAATTAAATATGTATGAGTAGGATCATTCTCTACCCTCATCCTAGATAATAACCATGGTATTCTCTACTCAATTAATTAATTATATTTTTTTATTTCCTATGTTATTTAATTATAATGTATAACATAATCATAATAATTATGTATATTCAAACATTTATCCTGCCTCAATATCATATATTTATTAGTAAATATAAATATTCGGATCCTTTATTTGATGCATATATCATATTTCTCTCCATATAGATTATATATTTGTGTCTACAGTGAAAATATCATCCCATCCAGAATAATTAATGATTTTGAGGAATTTACATATAGTATTTTATCCATTAAGATGTATATTCCACATAAATAACAGTTTAATTAAAACCATTCCAAGACCTCTCCTTGAAGAATTACTATATATAAAAAACTCTGCTTTTTTGATGATATGGTCTGTGCCTGAAAAAATTAATAATATAATTTTTAATTACATAATTATATCATTTAATTACTTTTAACTCATTAATTTTACCCTCATACATGTTAACATAGTTAACAAATTGTATAATAATGAAATGTTTCAACAAAATTCTATTTATAATAACGAAGGACACTGCATATTTCTATTATGTTATTAAGTGTTTTCAATTTTGTGAAAACCATTATTTTTTAAGGGTAAATATATATACCATGATTGGATACACTATGACAGAGGGAAAAAACCTTTTTAATCCATAATTTACATTTACAAAATATCCCATATATAAAATTTTCAATAAGTATTTTAAGAAATTTTTTAAAATTATTTTTATTCTTCTCATAACCTTTAGTGTGTGTAATAGATAAACAATTTAGAATACTTGCTAGAGGATTCAATCAGAGAATAATCAACTCAGAGGAATTCATCCAGACAATAGAGAGGATTCTCACTCACCATGAAGAACTTATTAGAGAGGACCCAGAAATACATGTTTTTCCCCTACAATGGGAACATTATAGGGTAGATGATTTAGGTAATCTATGCCTCATGTTTAATCATTTTTTGAGATATTTTATTACGTAGTGGTCTTGTATACGAAATTTGGTTTCCCATTTTTCCTCAAAATGGCCTAATAAAATATTAAATTTGGATGGGTGGTGAGATTACAACTCAATTTACCATAACCAATAATGCATCTATCCAAATCCAAAATAAACATGTATAAGTTTGATATTATATAGTGATATGAAATAAAAAATAAATACCCATAACATATATAGGTTCTAAAAAACATCACTTGATTAGATAATCCTTCTTCAACTAGTGACTCTGTTGACAATGAACATTTTATTTGATTCTATGGATAATGGTGTTATATTTGTTTTCAATATATTTAGATGATATTAAATACAATATTTATGGGTATGGATAGCTATAAAATATTTTAGAAGGGTTTAAGTGAGTGATTGAAGGTGTTACGAGTTAATATGGGAAGGTTTGAGTTCACACATATGAATTACTGTGATATTTTCCATGGTAAAAAATATCTTGGTGTAAGAAGAAAAATTACGAAGTAAATGGCTATTTTCTCATATAGATGAAATTGGAAAAATACCAACATTATTTACATTGATATGAATAAGAATAATTTTTTTAGAAAAGTAAAGGCTACAATAGGATAAAACACTATATTAATGCATAATATATTCGATAATATTCGTAAAAGTATCATTGATTTCAAAAATTAGCATAAAATGTTTTTTCAAACTATATGAATTTTTATAGTATATAAGAAAAACCCCCAAGGTTCCAAATAACACATATGAGATAATAAAACTTCTATAAAAATAACTTAAATGATATGTAATAGTAACCTGAGGCCTTTAAAATATATATAAGACCATTTTATTAGAAATTTAGGAATAAATGGTTATTACGAGGTGAAATGTAATATATAAATCGTACAATTACCTATATACATTAACATTAATACATAATGATAATTTATTTTGATAATGATATATGATGAGTTTTTTTGTTATTAAAATAGAGATCTATCATACATTTGGGTGTAATTTTATTATGCCTATATGGAAAATAATCTAAAATGTTTGAGTACATACATGGGAAGAAATGAGATAATATTTTTTAAAAGTAAAACAACATTTCTTAGATAATTTTAAACAAATCTATTTTTAACCTTGTTTATTGAGAGTTAAGAATTAGATATCATGATTATTTGATTAAAAATTAACTATTATTGTGTATCCCTTAAACTAATCCAAATGTTTAATACTGTAAAATATTTTTATTGTTAATGTCAAGGTTTATTAATGAATTTTTATCAACATTGGAAAGAGTGACAAAATTATCCACTAATACCGGTTGAGAGAGATAATAGTAATATTTTGTAGACAAAGAAGAATAAGATCATATCGGGTTAGTATATTGACGATTTGTTCACTATTTATTGATCAAAGTTAAAGAAACATTATTTTACGATACTGTATAATAAGTTGGTTCTTGTAAGAAATAGTTAGTTATAGAATAAGGTTTTAGGATATATGCTTACATATATTTTTATATTGAAAATAAAAGTCAATCTATGTGTTAGATTCATAACAACTCCCACACATTAGGGAAAAAATCATTTGTATTAATGCTGAACCATATTTAGAATCATGGTATGATAATTGTTAATTTCAAAATTAAGGTGAATTGTAGAGATTTATTCTAGAAATTAAAGAGAGAATATGTGTTTAATAGATACAAAGATTTTACAATGACTCACCCATATCAGTATAAATAACATATCTAGGTGATTATAATGATTATAATTAGATACATGGATCAATATCAAATATCATATTTTATTTTTTATCTATCATGACAACTTGTTCAATAAAAATGGAATTACAACCATTTACAGAAAAATATTTAATCTGCAGAAGGAAATAAGTTCACACCATTTCACTTGTGTGCGACGTTTTTGATTATTTACTTCAAGGATATATATTTTTAAAAGAGACATAGGTTAGAATGAAATTGATAATAAATTTTTTAGAGATATGGGAATATATGGGATGATCTATATTTATCATTATCTAATAAAGAGTTCAAAATGTCCTTGGATGGAAATATAATTATTAGATTTTTGTTGAAATTTATTATACTTATAGAGAAAACAAAAATTTTAAGGAAGGAATGATACAACATTATAAAAAATTATTTATCAATATACGAATGAATGAAAATTAATGTATTGGTGATAATTTCTCTAGAGTTAATATGATTGTTACAATATCATAAGATATAGATAAACTCTTAATAAATCCACATTAGTGAATAATTTGAATGGAATTTTTTGGATATAATTTTAATTCCAAGGTTTCATCATTTGAGGATAACGATCTTGATTAAGTCATTATAAATGATATTTATTGTACTATTATTGGATATGAAATGAGAAAATCTATTAAATGAATGAAAATTCTCAGAGTATGAAAAATATTACTTTCAATTTTATCAAAAACTTTAATATTGAATTTGAGATGGTTGACCTTTATGATTTTTTTGAGAAATAATCATAATAATCCCTTTATTTTCTATGAATAAATTTCCAAAGAGTAACATATTAGTATCAAGGAAAATTTCCTTTAAAATTATTTAAATTTGTTAAATTTGGTTATTTTTCTATCATGTATCCTATGGAATGTAATAATTGAAAACATATTTATAAAATTTTATGTTAATATACTCTTTAAAAATGAACATACATAAAAAATATAATAATAATATTCCTACTAAATCCATTATAAGAAACCTTATATCCCTCAAATAGAGTGTGTCTGATAGAGAGGACAATATATATAATTAAGAAACATTGAAAAAACACTCATAATTTTCTTATTTCATAATAGTATGAAGAAGGTGGAGTATTTAAAGTTCATTCTCAATAATATTGAAAGTTTGATACTGAAGAAGGTGTATATTATAAGGAGTACACAATTATAATAAAGATCAAAACATATATTTAGGTGATTAGAAGGATTAAATAAGATAATTCATATATTAAAGGAATACTAGAATAAAAAATCAGAACTATACTGAAAATAATAACCCAGTCAAGTAAATTGTGAAATAGAAGTTTATGAATACCAATAGAATAAAAGACCACTAATGTTATTACTTTTACCAAATCATATAACAAAACCATTATATCTAGTGACTAAAATGAGGTGAGATAAAAACTCAAGAAGATGAATAATTTCCACTAAGGAATGAATTTTTTGGCTTATTATTTGTGTTATGATAAATATAGCCATAAATATTATAGCTGTTTTTATAATATATATATGATAAAATTGGAGAGAGAATAAACAGTGGTGATACAATAGTAGTTGAAAAAATTCATAAATATCAATTAGTTGGTAAGAAAATTGATATTGAAAAGGTTTTAATATATAAGGGAAGTCCGTGGATGGGTTGATAAATAATTAATCATGTAAAAACCCGAACAATTGAATAATATTTGTTTCATAAATTTTTGTGTTATTTAATTTTATACTCCACAAAACAATATACTTTAATTGATGAAGTGGGTATAATTAAATGAGACTGTTGGGTTTTGATTGTTATATGTCCATTTTTCAATATAAATCTTGGAAACTAAGCTCTTTACATTACAATTTTTATTTATAAATACAGGTGATCTTGGTTAATCCAGATATAAGATTCTGTGGCCTTATTCAGTATACTCGGTCTGTACGAAGCCCATCTGTCATAGCTTGAAAAGGAGGCAGCATCTCTGGGATTTTCTCTGGAATAATTCCAAGCAAAAATTCAATATGTCAAGTTTGAAAAAAAATATCCTAAGGGAGAAGTTCAAGCTAATAAAAATAATGTTTTGGGAAATTTTGTCCAAGCCTCTCCAAGATTCTATCACCATAGCACACCTTACACCTAGGTCCTATACAGGTGTTATAATGGGCTATGTAATGAGGCCTTAGATACTTTTTGTAATCACTTAGTATAAATAAAATTTTTATTTCTTATTACGGTAAATTTTTTTATTTTCAATTGTCTGGAAAAATATTGGATAAATATTATTGATGATTTTGGGAAAAGGTATTTTAAAATATTTATGCAAACATTAAATAACTAATAATGTGAAATGATTTTCAGAAAATGGTCTTTTAAAATTGTGAAATTTATGAAATTTAGTGTCTAATAAGATCAACTTATTTTTTGGTGAATAGTAAAGTATGAGTAGTAATATCCCCTTATGAATATTAATGAATAGTAATTAATAGTGAATCAGCCAAAAAAATAGAAACTTTACCCATGATTATATAAATATGTTTTAAACATTTCAAAAGTAAAAAAATGGTCATAATATAAGTGTTGGTATTTTTATATGTCATAAATATTTATACTTAAATTTTATAATTAATGTAATAATTTAAAATAAAAATATATTTTTATAAAATATAATAATAAATTTTTACTTTATTGTCATATTTTTATACGATAATTTAATAGGACCTTGATTACGTTTTAAAGGACTTACAAAATAAGTTATAGTTTTAGAGTTGTTGTTTTTTGAATAAATATTTATTTTAATTAAAAATTAAATTAAAAATATTTAGAAAATATGTTTCATAAAAATGAGTTCATTTTTGAATTTAGATATTCGATATTAGGTTAGTGTTAATTTAAAATACTTTTATAACATTTTTTGTTTATCATTGAATAGTGAAAATACAGTTTTGAGTTTTGGGTGTTTAATGACACCATTAATTATGTAAAAATGATGTAATAATGAATTAATCTGCTGGTCGACTTGTGGATAGTATGTTATTCTATTATGTGTCCCAATAGGCCAATTACATGTGTATATACCATTGGAAAGCCCATGGTTTTTCAAATACCGCCGATGATGTGTCCCTTGGAAATTAATTAAATATTCCTTAACATTACATATAAATACCAAGACATTCTCTCATTCATTAAATTATAATATCCTCCTCAATGAAGTTACAGACTTTTTACCTCAAAAGGAGCCTCTCAAGGTTCTCTCAAGCCCCCCAAGATCTCAACCTGCGTGTTTTCAAAGTTACTCTTCAAGGTAAGGGAACATTCCACCCTTTTTTTAGTCATGATTTCCATTAAGTTATGCCTACCAGTTTCCATATACTTATGTGGAGGTATGTTATTATATATTATTATTACTGTCCATTTCATGTCCAAATGATGAGAGACCCTTTCTTCCTTCATCAATTTATTTTTTGAATTTTTAATTGATGCCATTAGGCTGCCGAATTATTATAAAAGAAATCACTTCTCATTTCTTTTGAGTTTCATTTTCATATAGTATTTCTTTAAAATATACATACCATGATATTATTTATTTTTATTTTATACCCATACTGTATTATGAGTAATTTATGAGTGGTTTTCTATTACCCCCTCTTTTTTTAATGTTTTCTAAAACTATGTTATATAGCCGTTATGCGGCATAATTTTTGTCTAAAAATCAGTCTTTTTTTCTCACAAAATTCTCTTGTATTATTTATGTGAATACCCAAATCTATTTTTATTTCCAAGGGTATTCATCAATATATAAAATTGATTTGTTTTATTTTTTAATTGAAATACATATAACCATCACTTCCTTTGTTTGGATTTTAAATGACATAATGATCATCATTTTAAGAACTTTTAAAATGTCACGATTTGATGTGAAACCCATTTATTTTACTCTCAATGTGTTATTTATGAAATGTATGATTATGATATATGTGGATCACATTAGAAATATACATATTAATGGTTCTCTCTTATATCACTCCAATGCTTTCGGTAAAGAATTTAATCTCTAGAGATGAAAAGTTTCACGATACCTTGGTGAATAACCATGTTAATTTTTATGACACCTTGGGGATGAACCATGGGGATATGTTCATGAATTTATATATTAAATTTTGTAGCCACATATTAATGTTATGGTTCAAGTTATTTTCAATATGAAATGCCTCTACTTCCATTTCCCATGTCTGTTTTCTATCAAGTTGTTATTGATTTTAAAAGTAAACTGACTCCCCTTTTTTCCTTACTGAGCCTTCTTCTCACCCTTTCCTTTGATGTATGTCTCTAGGTTATGAGATACAATAATTTTACATAGTAATAACTTATTATGAAGCCCTAAAAGTTTATTAGAATAATTTTTTATGCTTTAATGTTTTATGTTCATGATTTCTAAGACACTATACTTTAATCATCTGTGTTTGTAAAATGATATGAAAAGTTATGTAATAAAAAGGTGGGATGCCATAGTTGGTATCAAATGATAGTTCAGTTATTTATAAAAATTAGTCTATGAAAACATTAGTAAGAACCTTATAGAAAATATTAAATATAAGAATACTTCCTAGTACTTTGATGAGTATTGAGTAAGTGGTTTATCAAGAAAATACATCCATGTCTGGATACGAGCTGTTAGAGGCAGCTTTGGAACAGATGTGCTTATGAGTGGAAACTCTGAAAAGTAGTTTCAAGCTTGACCCGGGGTATCCTTTTACACAAAAATGGGAATTGCTTCACTCTTTTTTTAGACACTTCTGGGGGATATGTTTGGTCAATCATAATATTTTTATGAATCATTATGATGGATTTATAGAGAAATGTAATTATTTAAAGAATGATGTTTTAAGACATAAAATACTTTATAGTTAAAAGATTCATAAATGAAATAATAATCTCACTAAGGATTTATTCTTATAGAAAATGGAGAGAAATTGGAGGAACCATGCAAATGGTGACTGCAATGGACCATGTGGTGATGGCACTATGATAGAAGGTAGAATGGAAAATTTCATTCGAATGATTTTCCAACTAACTGAAGTTGTGGGAAATAACATGAATCCGGCTGAGAGAATGATTTTACCATGAAAGGAACAACATTATTTTGAACCCTTAAGGTGTCAATGACCACCATATTTTAGTGGATCTACTGACCCATTGATTTATGAACAGTGGATCTGATTTATCAAGAAGATATTTTCGGTGCTCTGCTATTCTAAACAAGAGCAGGTTACCTTGTAAGTCTATCACATAGAGGGAGAAGCTTATCAGTGGTGAGAACTAATTAAAAACACAAATCCAAGAGTGGAAGTTTAATCTATGGAGTTGGAAGTGTTCATAGGGATATTATTCAATAAGTATTTCACTCGATCAATGAGAAAAAGAATATAGATAAAGTTTCTTAAGCTGAAGGAGAAGAATAATGAAAATTTGGGAAGCTATGAGACGAACTTCACAAGGCCTCCGAGTTACACATCTTGATTTTTCATGGATTCAAATGGTATGGTTGATAGATTCTTCGATGGACTGGGAACTCATATACGAAAAAATCTAGCCAGCTGAGATTATGATAGTTGTAAGGGGATCGTGAGAAGAGAGATGAAAGTCGAACTGGAGTTTTGTGAGACACAATGGCCTCATAAATCCAATTACAAGATAATATTTATGGATCCATGCTTAGGGAGGATCTTTGATCAGAAAAGCAGAGGAAAGCAAGTAAAATATACTGCGTGTAATGAATGTGGGATAAAGCATTCAACGGAACAACCTGCTTGAGAGCAGGAAGTGCTACAAGTGTGTTAGAGATGGCCACATAGCGCAGAATTGTCATATTGAGGTGAAGCCACAACTTCCCAACACTAATAACGAAGGGAATATGGTTTAGGCCCTACCTGATGTCCAGTGCTATAAGTTTGGACAACTTAGGAACTTTTCTTACAATTTTCCAAATCTGATGGCAGTGGAGGGGAATCACCATCATCCTTATCGACGACCAAAGGAACAAGGTCATACTTTTTCAATCACTACAACCAAAGTTGAAGTGCCAATTGATGTGGTCGAAGGTACTCTTCTTGTTCTATTAAATCTAGCAAGTACTTTGTTTGATTATGGTTCTAAACATTCCTTTATTTCTTCCATGTTTTCAAATAATTTAGAATCAACCCCTGATTTTATAAAAGTAGAGTTATCAATCAAGACTCCTATTGGATAATCCAAGCATCATCAGTGTTTAGAAACTCTAGTATTTACTTTAGCGAGCACAATATTATCGCAAATCTAGTAGTTAGTCCCATGTTGTAATTTGATATTATACTATGGATAGACTAGATATCAAATTATAATGCTATGATAAAATGCATAAGAAACGAAATATCAGTAGTCCTGAAATAAAATCCTATATTAAACATCTGAGGAGAGATATCTCAACTAGAAATTTGTCTAGAATAACATATTATATCCTTATTTATGGAGATGATCTGTGATGAAGAAGAAGGAAATGAGAGTTTGATGATAGAAAATATCCCCATCATCAAAGAATATGTTGAAATATTTCTTAAAGAGTTACCCATACCTCCCCCAGAAGGAGAGGTAGAGTTCTCCATTGAAATCGTACCTATATCCCATCCGATATCAAAGACCCCATATAGGATGGAAAATATGATGCTAGAGGAGTTAAAGAAAAACCTACAAGTTCTTTTGGATAAGGGTTTTATTTGAATGAGTGTGTTTATTTTGGGAGAACAAGTTCTATTTTTGAAGAAGAAGGATAGATCAATGTGACTATGCATTGATTATAGAGAACTGAATGAGATCAACGTGAAGAAAAAATACCATCTTCCAAGAATTGTTGACTTATTTGACCAACTTTGTTGGGCTCAATTCTTCTCTAAGATTGATCTTCGATCTGGTTATCATCAATTGATTGTGAAGAAAGAAGATATTCCAAAAACTGACTTCTGATCAATATATGGGCATTCTGATTTTGTTGTTATGCCCATTGGATAGACTAATGGACTTTCTATTTTTATATATTTGATTAATAGAGTCTTTAAGGACTACCTTGATAATTTTTTGGTAGTTTTTATTGAGGATATTATGATATATTCCAAAATTCATGAGGAGAATGAGAATCATCTATGTGCTTTTTTTAGAACTCTATTGAAGGAGAGGCTTTTGGGAATATTACTAAATCTAAATTCTGGTTGCAACAAGTTTCTTTCTTAGGGCACATTATAACCAATGAAAGAATCAAAGTTTGCCCTATAAAGACAGAAGTTGCAGAGGAGTGTCTCCAGCCTACAAAAATAACTATGATTCATAATTTCCTTGGATTAGTAGGATATTATAGGGGCTTTGGGAAAAAAATTTCACAACATTCTAATCCATTAACCATGTAAACATGAAAAGGGGTCGAGTTCATCTAGACAATGGAGTGTGAGTAATGTTACCAAGAGCTGAAGAATATATTTGATATTGAACCCATGTTTACTCTACCCTCAGGTGTAGAAGGATTTTTTATTTTTAGAAATACATCATTTAAAGGGCTTGGGTGAGTCCTCATGAAAAATGACAAAGTCATTTCTTATGCATCTCAATAGTTGAAAACTGGTGTGAAGAATTATCCTACACATGATTTGGAGCTGTCTATGGTCATTTTTTGCTCTGAAGATATGGAGGCACTATCATTATGGGGAGAAATGTGATATATACATAGACCCTCAAATTTTAATGTATATTTTCACACAAAAAGAATTTATCATGTGACAAATGAGATGGTTGGAACTTCTTAAAGACTATGATTGTTCAATTCATTATCTTCCCAGAAGATAATACAAATTTGCTGGTGAATTAATTAGGAAAGAACAAATTTTTCTTTCCATGATTGGGTTTCAAAGAGATCCTTTGATTAGTGACGTAATAAAGAAGGACATGGGACTTATAAGGGAAGGTACATCATCAACACTAACCCAAATTATTTCTCATTCGTCTTTACTAGAGAAGATCATTAAATATTAGAATGAAGATCCTCTATTTGAGAAAAAGTTTGAGGCTATGAAGGATGTATAGTTTTTTGAGTTCAATATTGATCGAGAAGGTGTACTAAGATTTCATATAAGACTACGTGATCCATCAATTCTAGAAATAAAGAAGGAGCTTATGGATGAAGCTAATAGCTCTAATTTATCTATACATCCTGGAAGCACAAAAATGTATAGGGACCGTTGTGATCATTATTGGTTGGATAATATAAAAAAAGAGATTGCTAACTACACTTTAGGGTTCCTAGTATGTTAGCAAGTGAAGGAAGATCGACAACTTCTTAAAGGGGTATTGAAACCACTACCCATACCAGCATAGAAGTGGGACAATATCAATACGGGCGTCGTCACTGGTCTCCTAAGAACTTCTAAAGTAGACAATTTGATATGGGTTATTTTGGACCGTTTCATCAAGACTGGTCGTTTTATCTTTATTCAGGATGATTTATCTCTTGATCAACTTGACATGATTTTCATAAAGGAAGTGGTAGGGCTACATGGAGTTCCAATTTATATCGTATCTGATCGTGATCAAAGGTTCACATCAAAATTCTAGAGAATTTTTAAACATGCTCTAAGATCTAAATTTAATTTCAGTACGGCCTATCACCCCAAACTGATGTACAATCCGAAGGACTATTAAAACACTCAAGGATATGTGGAGAACATACTCAATGGAATATTAAGGTGGATGGGGTAAAAATCTCCCTTTAGTTGAGTTCTATAACAATAATATCTTCCACTCAACCATTAAAATGGAAACCTATGAATCTCCATATGGTAAGCAATGTAGAACTACCACTTGTTGGCATGAAGATGGTGAGAGAATGTTTCTTGGTCTTAATCTTTTGCAAGATATGGAAAAAAAATTTATGCCACCCAACAACACATTAAGCCTGCTTAGAGTTTGAAAAAGAGCTATGCTGAAAAATGTCGAATGGACTTGGAGTTTGTTATTGTTGAAAAGGTCCTTCTTGTAATTTCTCCTTGGAAGAGATTCATAGGGTCTGGGCAGAAAGGTAAGCTCATCCCTAGGTACATTGGCCCCTATGAAATCCTTGATTGCGTGAGTGTAGTGGCTTATCAGCTTGCATTTTCTCCAAATCTAGCGCAAGTTCATGATGCCTTCCACGTATCCCTCATGAGGAAGTATATTCCCGACCCTTCACATGTACCAAATCTAGAGGTGGTACAACTAGAACATGAAATCTCTTATGAGGGGAAGCCGCTGGAGATATTGGATTGTAGAGGCAAGGTTCTACATAAAAAAGACTAACCACCTTGTTAAGGTGTTGTAGAGGAACTGAAAATGCGAAGAATCCTTGTAGGAACCAGAGGAGTCTATGAGATAGAAGTACCCAAAAATTTTCTCATCTTAGGGTGTGAGTTGAAATTTCATGGATGAAATTTCTTAAGGGTGAAGAATGTAACGACTTGACCTTTTGAGTAATATTTGTTTCCTAAATTTTTTTGTTATATCATTTTATAATACACAAAACTATATCCTTTAATTAATGAAGTGACTATAATTAAATGAGACCTTTGGGTTTCAAATTTTATATAACTATTGATCAATATGACCGTTGGAAACTATACTTTTTACATTATAGTTATTGTTTAAAAATACAAGTGATCTTGGTAAATACAGATAGAAGAGTCTGTGGCCTCATCCAGTAGACTCAGCCCATACGAAGCCCATCTGTCAAAGCATCGGATGGAGGTAGAATATCTAGGCATTTCTCTGGACCAAGACCAAGATGAGATTCAACATCTGAAGCTTGAACGAAATCACCTAAGGGAGAAGTTCAAGATGATAAAAACCACTAATCGGGCAGTTTTGTTCGAGCTGCCCCAAAATTCTATCACCATAGCACACATTACACTTTGGTCCTATGAAGATGTTATAAGGGGTTATGTAACGAGGGCTTAGATACTTTTTGTACTCCCTTAGTATAAATAAAAATTTTATTTCTTATTCTGGTAGAACTTGTGATTTTCAAATGTTTGGTTAAATATGGGATGAATATTATCGTTGATTTTGGAAAAGGGTATTTTAAAATATTTATGTAAACATTAAATAATTAATAATGTGAAATGATTTTCAGAAAATGGCCTTCTATAATTGTGACCACTATAAATTTAAAGTCTAATAAGATCAACATAATTTTTGGTGAATAGTAATATACTCTAATGAATAGTAATGAACAGTAAATCTGCCAAAAAATAGAATCTTCACCCATGAATGTATAAATATAATTTAGAAATGTTAAAAGTGAAAAAATAATCATAATATAAGTACTGTTATTTTTGTATATCATAAATATTTTATTTAAAAATTTCTAATTAATTTAATAATTTAAAATAAAAACGTATTTCGATAAAATATAATCATAAATTGTTACTTTATTTTCTTATTTCTATACGATAATTTTATGGGACCTTGATTACATTTTAATTGTGTTACAAAATAAGTTATATTTTTTGAGTTGTTTTTTAATAAATAATGATTTTATTTAAAAATTAAATTTATAGTATTTAGAAAATTATTTTTATAAAATGGAGTTCATTTTTGAATTCAAATAATCGATATTATATAAGGGTTAATTTATGAGGTTTTTATAAAATGTTTTGTTATTCCATGAATAGTGAAAATATAGTTTTGAGTTTATGGTGTTTAATAACATCATTATTGATGTAATAATGATGTAATCATTTAGGTTGACCTGTGAATAGTAATATGTGCTATTAGGGGTCCCAAGTGGCCAATACCATGGGAGAAACCATGGGCAAGACCATGGTTTTTTAAATACCACCGATGAGGTGTCCCTTGGAAATTAATTAAATATTCCCTCACTTATCCTATAAATACTAAGACATTACCTCAGTAATTTCATTCCAAAATCCTCCAAAATGATGTTATAGTATTTTAACTCCCAAGAAGTCCTCCCAAGGTTCCCTCAGGCCCCCGAAAGTCCCAAACATTATTCTTTTGAAGTTACATTTCATGGTAAGGGAACCTTCCGCCCTCCATTTTTAGTCATGATTTTCTTTGATGGTATGTCTTCCAGTTTCCATCTTCTTATGTGGGGTTGTGTTATTATATATTCTTATTACTGTCCATTTCATGTCCAAATGATTAGATAACCTTTATTATATCATCAATTTATTTTCTAAATTTTTTTGTGATGCCGTTAGGCTGCCGAATTTTCGTAAAAGGTATCACATCTTCTCTTTTCTTTCGAGTATTATTTTCATATGGTATTTCCTCAAAATATCCATACCATGATCTTATTTATTTTTATTCTATACCCATACTGTATTATGAGTTTTTTATGAGTGGGTGAATCTTTTCCTTTCTCTTTTCATCATTTTCTATAACCATGTTATATAACTGTTACGCTGCAAAATTTTCGTCTAAAAATATATCTCTTTTTCTCCAGACATTCTCTTATATTATTTATGTGAATAACCAAATATATTTTTATTTCCAACGGTATTGATAAATACATAAAATAGATATATTTGATTCTAGAATTATGATATATATAACCCTCACTCTCTTTAAATGGGTTATAAACGACCTAACGATCAAGATTTTAAGAACTTTTAAAACGCCACGATTTTGATGTGAAACCCATTTATTTTACTCTCTATGGGTTATTTATGATATGTATGATTATGATATATGTGGATAACATGAAAATAAATACATATTAACGGTGTTCCCTGATATCACTCCAATGCATTGGGTGACGAATTTAATCTCTAAAAATGACATGTTTCACATTATCTTGGTGAATAACTTTGGTAATTATTATGAAACCTTGGGGATGATCCTTGGTGATATATTCATGAATGTATAAATGAAATGTTTTATAAACATATTCAATTTATGATTAAATTTATTTTCATTATGAAATGCCTCTACTTCTATTTCTCATTCCTATTTTTTAAAAAGTTCATATTGATTTCACAATTAAACTGATTCCCTTGTTTTCTTTACTAGGACTTCTTCTAACCCTTCCCTTTGATGTATGTCTCCAGGTTATGAGATGAAATATTTTTACTTATGAAAAACTTATGATTAATCCCTAAAAGTGGATTAAAATAATGTTTTATTTTTTCATGTTTTATGTTCCTAATTTCCAAGACACTAGACTTTAAAGATCATCAGTTTGTAAAACGTACTGAAATGTTTTATAATAAAAAGGAGGGATTCCATAAAGAATATTAGATGAGTGTCCTGATATTCTAAAAAATCAATTCAATCAAAATATGATATCTCTGAATTATCGAAATGAGAGTAAATGAAAATAGGAAAAGACATGGCTGACGTTTCTTTGAAGGATTTCAATAGTTAGGTACGAATCATGGAAATTCACTGCAAGAAATCTGGACAATAGCCACAGACCTATAGCCATAGTTTTCTAAAATTATGTCTATAGGTTTTGATTACAAGGCTAAAGTCACTATTTTACATAAAACTATGCCTATAGGTTATACATTAAAAATATATAACTACTACTACATTAAATTGTGGCTAAGTGATTTTTTTCAAGATCTATTTCCACAATTTGGGTAAAAAATGGCTATAGGTTAATTTTACAGGGTTTATAGACATGATTTGGGTAAAACTGAGGCTCTATGGTCTTTTTAGATGGGTTATAGACTCGTTTTTGGTAAACTGTTGTGATAGGGTCTTTTTCCAAGGGCTATAGCCACTGTTTTGTAAAACTGTGGCTATAGAATATTATCTTCAGAGTCTATAGCCATAGTTTGTGTAAAATCATATATATAGAGTATTGTTTCATTTTATACAGCTACATTTACTAAATAATATGGCTATAGGTATTCCTCCCTTGCACCGAAAAAAAATTAACCCGTGGTAAAATGGTGGGAAGGGTTATAACCATAATTTATATGTTATATCCACAGTTTTTTATAATATATATAACAATATATATATCCAAATGCATCTATGGTGTAGTGGAATGTTGGATGGAGTACATCGAGGCAGAATAGAGATCGAATATGGTTGGGGTCACATTATTTTTGGGCTATAGCCATGCCAATAAGTTTCATGACAAGTTGGAACTGTTTCTATAGCATACAACCATAGTTTTGACTCCTATAGCCTTGATTTTTGAAAGTGGCGATAACCCGATTTTCCAGTAGTGAATGTTTTTACTTCACATATAAAATATTATATAAAAAATTAAAAAAGTGTTGGAATAAATTAAGGATGATTTATAACCTTTGTAAATAATCAATACATAGAGATCCAAGGTGATTGAATATAATAGAATGGTTCAAAATACTTAACCCTAATATTGTTATCTTTGTTAATAGTCCAAATCAATGTTTATTGAGTGTGTAAAAACTATTTGATAATAGATATGAGGTGATTTTATTTAAAAATTGTTTAATTGAAAATATATTGAAATATTTGTTTATGATATTATAAGGGTTTAGAACTCATGGTAACTTTTTCAGTTAGAGAAACTATAATTCATGGTTACATGAGTATACAAGGTGATAATGATTTATTGCATAAACAACCTGGTGATCATGGGAAAAATGGATTTTAAATGTTAATTAATTATGAATATTTGAGAAATTGTAAATTAATTAGGAAATTATGATTTACCATTGGAAAATAAATCAAAATGGAATGCAAGTTAATATAATTAATACTAGAGTAAAGATTCAAACTGGAAGAACATTGGAGTTGGTTAACTATAATGTTCGTGGACCCATGAGAATGAAGTCAAATAGTGAAGATATATATTTTATCACATTCATTAATTACTATATTAGAATTCCATGAATTATTTTTGTGTCTCATAAATCACATACATTGATCTTATTTAAAAGTTTCATGAATCTCATTGAGAAGTATAGTTGTTATCCATTAAATAAATTGATATCTGATAATTTGAGTGAATATAAAAGTATAAAAGATTCTAAATAACTCAGTATACATCTAATAAATCTTGATTTTAGTTCACATTATACTCCATAATAAAATTGTGTAGCTTGAAATAATAATATATCTTTTATTGAAATAGTTATAACTATGTTAACATAGAACGATAAATTAATTTATATATTGATATACTCCTTAAAAATGATATAAATCTTAAAAATAGGTGTTAATTCCCGCAAAAATCATTCATTAATATATATAAAATACTGTTAAAGGGGAATCAATATTTTAAATACATTACAGTGTTTAGTAGTCCATTATTTGTCAAGAAGAAATAAAAAAAGAGGTAATTTGATGTGAAAGATAAGATGTTTTATTTCATTAAATAAACCAATTAAAAGTTTATATAAATTATACAATAAGAAATTTGAGAGTATAATTGAACTATATGTTATCAAAATAGTTTAAAATGAAGATGAGATGAAAATAACATTCTGGGATAATGATGATGTAGATGATATAACTATGAAATCACCTGCAATGTTTAAAGAAAAATCTAAAATAAATGATTCTGATGTATTTTCTACTTTTTAATGTGGTGAGGATATGGATTTTAGAACCACATGAAAAAAAATATTATAAAATCACGTGGATTCTGAGAATATCATTGAAGATAAAAATAAATGGGGTATGAACAGGAAGAATAATTATAATATGTATTCACACTAGATTGTTTTGATTACAAGGAAAGGATAGAAGAAATGAATACAAAACTTAATCAGATTAGGAAAAACAAATCATGGGATCTTATACCTAGACATAAAAAATAATATCTTTATCATTGAATGTATTTTTAAAAACAAGATAAATAAAAAAGGTAAAATTTGAAGAAAAAATGTTAGTTTTACTTGAAAGGGATATTAAAAAAAAGTAAAGGAATTTTTTTATTAAATTTTTACCCCATATCCAGATTTGATACTATTAGGATCATTATTTCCATTTTATTATACAAAAATATAAATTCAAAATGGACGTAAATTTTTTTTCTCTAAATTTAAAATTTAATGATGATTTTTACCATGAGAATCCTAATGGTATGATTATTGATAGTGATGGATGAAAAATAATAAATTTTAATAAAGATCTATATTGGTTAAATCATGTCCCGATATTTTTTTCTTCAAATGATGGATGAATATTTGAGTAGAATGAAATTATAAAAAGGCAAGTGGATAGAAATTTCTATATGAAGAATACTAATACTACATCACTCACATTGGTTTTATATATCAATGATATAATATTTTTTTACTAATAACTAAAACTTGTGTTAGCGAAATCATACACAAATGGAGATGAAATTTGAGGTGTCCTTTAATGGTGAGATGAATTTATTTTTTATTTTGAAAATTATTCAAACTAATGGTAAAATTTTTGTATCTATAGAAAATAATTTCATAAAGTTATTAAAAATATTTGGTATTAAATATTTTAACGGATATTCTAAGCAATGCCTCGTAGGAAAAAATTTGAAGAAAGATGATTATGGTCCTTCTTTCGAAGATATATAAATCAAAAAATTCATCGGTATTATTGTTTATTTGACATCCTCATAAATAGTTGTTATTTTTGTTTAATATTACAATACTTGTTTTTAATCTCATATAAAGGATAAATTCATTATGAATCCACGATAATTATGAAATATTTCAAATTTTAATCAAATTAAGGCCTATTAAATTAGAATAATGGTGAGATTGAACTATAGGGATTTATTGATTTTGATAAGGCTTGTCATATTGTTGATAAAATTTCTACATATGGATGAGAATTTATTATTAATGAAGGATTTGTGGAATTTCATTCCATGAAATAGTTATTTGAAATATAGATATCAATTAATGTTTATCATTATTCTACATCCCAAGAATCTACAGAAATGATTTTTTGAAGACTCAAATTGAATATAAGCATGTTTGTACTTCTAACAACCCATGATTGACATAAATCGAGCTTAAATTACTTTTGAGGAATTCATAATATAGTAAATAGTCAGATACTTAAAGACTATATTAGTTTAGTTGATTTGAAAAAAATGAACATATTCTTCTAATTTTGGGAAAGATCTTCAAAATCTACCATAAATATCATCCCCATTAGTTTTCCTACCTAAAACCATTATTTATATCCTAGGGAAATAAAAACTTATGAAAAGGGTGAGCTTAGATGCACAATAAGGTTAATAGGGAAAACATCAAACAAAACAACATCATATAAATTTAAAAACATGAACATAACATTTGAAAACACATACGACGTATAACATATAACAACATATTGAGTTATGAAATAAATATTGGAAGTTCATAAGGGATAATTCATAAAGGAATATAAGCCATGAGAAAATAACATTATCATAAAATATAGAATTGTGGGGAACACATATATATATAAATTCATTTCTATATTAAAAAATTCTCATTCCAAGACCATCAATGTGTAAAGTTACCATAAATGAACAATGTTTACTCCTCATTCCATCATTTTAATAATGAATTAGGTTTAATTACCATTTCAGCCCTATATTACAGAACTAAAATCATTTTTCCTTCCAACCCTGTATTACTGAAATGAGATCATTTATCATTCTGGTACTCTCTATCTCATGAGATATGAATATTTAATTAATAAATTGTAGAGAGATATAACTACCACCCATCTCATAATTAAATAATTCTTATGTGCTTCATTCAAACACAAATCATTCATTATAACATAACCCGAAGAATAAAATGGGTTTCATAATCATTATTCCAATATAACATAATCCATGTAAAACATATGAATTTAAGAAATATAACTCTAGAATAAACATAATCAAAACATATGGAAAATAGGGATCATATACTTAAATCAAAATCTTATGAAGGAATTCAAAATAAGATGGAAAATTATTTTGATAGAACACTCGAAATTAATTCGTGAGGAAAAAATCCTTTCTTCTTCAAAAATGTTTTCTTTTATTAAAAAAACATGAAATTTTAAAAGGAAATAATTTCTTGTAAAATCACCAAAAAAAAACATATAAGGTATGTTCCATGGAAATAAAGCACCATGTAAGCTTGAAAATCCATTCATGACTTATAAGTTAAAAAATTTTCTTCTTTTACTTTTTCCACACAAGTCAAAAAAAATACCTCATTTAGAAAATGAATGAAATAATATATTATATCAATATAGTAAAAAAATAAAAAAAGAAAAATTAACTTTAAACATCCATAGGAAAATATTAAAACATTTTATGAAATAATTTTTACAAATCATGGATATAGATGATAAATAAACCCTAGTAAATATTTACGTTTAAACAATTTCAAGTTATAATGAGATTTTAAAATTTTTTGTTACCACATTATAATCAGTCGAATAACATGACTAATAAAAAAATTATATTTATAGGTAAATACAAAATCCTTAATAATAATAATCATAAAAACATTAACTGGTAGCATAAACACCACAAAAAAGAAATAGGTGGTGTATAAGGCTTATGTCCCAAAAAAATAAATGTGGAAAAAATAATATCTTACCTTAGGTCTGTGTTCCATCATATGTATCATAAACCCATATACAATGGATCAAATCATGTTAATAAATGTATCCAAATCCATATTTATATTTATAATATCATATGTGATCATATTATCACCAATTTATTAATATTTCATTTTTTGACATTCTTTCGGGCATTATTTGCTACATGTTTTGTTGTATAGATCCCATTAATTATTCATGGGTTCCCTTAATATAATTTATATAGTGAAAAAATATAATATATATCATATTTATTTATTCAATAAATTTATATAATCATGCATTAAATGAAATCATGCAGAATTAATCACATCGCATCATCGAGACGGTATGTCATACATACGGATGAGCGATGATATCATTCATTTTATTATGAAATGCTATGGAACTGGATGGTATATATATTTTTCAAGAATAAATATCTCATAATAATAATAAAATATAGATATATTTACATCATTCTACACATCCATGTAAAGTGGTGGGGAAAAACATATTACACCATGACATGGATACAGTAAGTTGTATGTACGCACGCTTTGTGATTTCTTTTTTCATAGGATGGATAGAAGGTGAAATAATGTTATTATATAACCAAAATAAAATATCAGTATATATGTTATACTATATTTATTATTTTATAATAGAAAAAACCAAGCAAGGGGTTGTAGGAAATGAAATTTTCTTGAGAGTGTTGTTAAAGGAGATTACCGCTTCTTCAGCGAGCTCCCACAAGATCTCCTTTTAAATGCAGTACATATGGTATTTTGAGATAATAAAAACATATCAAAGTTCACTAAATAATTTCATAAGTTAAATTTGAATTTTATGGATGATATTAATGGGTAAATGAGTTATGAAGAAATAAGGGAGGAGGTTACCTTTTTAAATTGATGTTGGGGGCACCTTTGAAATTCCCAAATATAATAATTTATAATAAATTCAAAACACATAAAAACCCTTGAATTTTTTTTGTTTCAAATATTATATGAGATAAGGTTTTAAATTCATCATAAAATAAATTTAGACATCATCATTATCAATATTAAGGTTATAATTTTAATTAACACTTAGTTATTATATTTAATTTTTAATTATGGTAACAAGTATTTCAATATGAAATGTGTCCAATATTTAACTTTTTGATGTCAATTTAATGATAAATGAATAATGCATAACCTTTTATACTATATAAAAATTATGATATATTTTAAAAAAAGTTTTATAATTTTAAATAATTTAATAATACATTATTTTGATAAAAAATAAATAGTGTCAATTAAATTAATTTATTTTTACAAATATTAAGATAACAAGTTAAATTCAAAAAAAAACATTATTATATTTATAATTGGTCATGTTAATCAATAAAATTTATTGGATATATTAATTATCCCATGTTATATTTATTTTATTATTTTTAATAATATTTATTTGTTATCTCTATTAATAAAATAATTACAACAAATGATTTTTGGAATTATTTAATATAATTATTTGTTGGTTAAAAATTAGAAATAAAATACTAAGATGATGATAAATCATCTATATTTCATAATAATTCTTTGAATATATATTCCGGAAAATCCTACATTAAAAATGTTAGATGTATTAAAACACTAATGTTACAACTTAAACATCACTTAAAATAAAATACTATAAGTGTCATTATCATTTCTATAAGGATGAAAATGGAAAATAACTCAAACCTTGGATGGTTATGGTGGAGATATACTTGAAAAAAATTAATTAATTAATTTATTTTGATGGTGATTATCATTTTAATGAAAATTATTTTAATGATTTTTCATCAATTAAATAATTTCCGCATCATCTATTTATAAGCCTTGATGGTAATTATTTATTTCCACAAAATTTAAAATAAATTAACATTATCAATAAAAAAAATTCTTTAATATTTTTATTTATATTTGAATTTATATTATGTATAACCTTATATTAAAAATGATATAATTATTAAAATTTCAGCAAGACATATTTAACTTTTCGTTAAATAAGGTAAATTGAATGCCCTAATCTTATCCAAGTGGATTCCAATGGATACTATTTCAACCCAAGGATAATTTAGGTTGAAACAAACTCATAGAATGATATTAGGACAAGTTTTATTGTAATTATATAAAATATGTTTAACCTTATTTACCCAATTCACCCTTTTACTGTATTAATACGAATTACCAATGTTACTATTCATAATACCAAAAAATAAATGAAATATATTTACTTAATATGGTCATACAAACTGGAAATATGGAATCCAATTTTTAAAATTAAAAACATAGAATTTTTCGTAATTAATTTAAAACAAATCTCATTTTTAGAATGAGAAAATGGTTTTAAAAGTTAAAACATTGCAAAATATTTACATGTTTTTACATCAGAATTCAATGTAAAATTAACGAAAATGACCTACATGATATTAAATTTTAAAAATATAATATATTTATAATTTAAAACCATTCTATAATATAATTTAACCACATATATTATTTTTATGAAAAAAGTTGTTTTCAAGTAAAATTTAGTATTTTTTAACTATTCATAAAAATTTGAATGTTATCAAAAAAATATTAAAAATACATAAAAAGTATATTTTTATATCATGGTTTCAATTAAGAAGATTAATTAGTTAAATATAATATAAAAAAGTATCAAAAATAGGATTTATAAATTTTTTACCATCAAAAGGCGATAAAACTACATTTTTCTAAAAATACTTCTTTTATCTAAATAATTGAATTTTTTCTTCATACCATGTCTAGAAAACATATAAGATGCATTTTAGACACTAAATTAAATAAATATTACAAAAATATTTCCCGAAAAAATCCAAAAAAAGTGATTTTATTATTTTCTTAACTCACTTATTTACATTTAAATATCATTTTAGAAAGACATTTCCATGTATTTAAAAAAAATTAATTTCATTTATAATTAATTACTCGGTGAAGAATTTATTATATAACCTTGTGTAAATAATATTTTCATTATTTATTTTATATTTTTCTTCCACAGAATTATAATGGCTAGGTTATAATTTAACATAATAATATTTAGTTGTTCTCTTAAACTCTGTCTTGTGTGAATTGAACTCTATCAAAAGAACATGAAATTGTTTCTAACATAATCCAAGCATAGTGTTGAGTATAGAACTATATAAACTTGTGTTGTATATAACACAATATTTTATTGGTGAATCATACAACACATGACATATAATTAATTAATAAAAAGCTCTATCTCATAGAAATATCATGGTGTTACATTCTACCCCCTTAAAATGAACTTCACACTTGAAATTATTTTAGGATATAAAATGAATAATAGTTGAAAGTTTTTCTAATATAAACACACATAGTGAAAATGAATAATAAAAATTATTTTCAAAAATGATAGTTAGAAACATAACGGTTACCCAAAATCACTGATAACTAGTTTTCTAAATAGGAGAAGATAGGTTGAAAGTTAAAACATGGAAATGGAAGAGAATCCTAACAATTATATTTTGATGAAGAGTGATATATAACATCGTTAAGATAATGTTAATAATCAAAAACTATAAATCCTAAATGATCTAATAGACTATCTAATTGATTGGAAATAATGGTAATATGATAACATTTAGGTTTTCAATATCTCTTCAATAGATTTGAATAATGAGAAGAAATATTTACTTGATTATATATAATCTCGTCAATTAATTGTGCCTTGATAAATTTCAACTTCATCTCTTATTCCAAGAAATAAAGGTGAACATTTCATTCCTCATGACTTAGCAGATCATGAGATCAAAAATAGAATGATAGGTCTTTCCATATGTCATTATCACAACCAAAAGAATAGCACAAGTTATCAAATATTCATAATTCCACCTATTTTAAGGTAATACAATATTCTAAAAAACATTATCCCATGTTTAACACAAACTATCCATAAATTTATTACCATACAATCATTATAAATAGTGATAATTATAAACATTATAAAGAGGTTCACTAACATAGCTTAACCTTTATCCCCCATATATCATAAGGAATCTCTTGTTGGTCACATTACAAACATGGGAATGCCATCATCATGTATTTTATCAAAACAAGGAAATAAATTGAATTACCATAAAACCTAAGTGAAAACAAGAATTATTTAAAAAACTAACTATTTCTACATACCATAATGAAAAAAGATTCTATATTCTACATCCATGATATCATAAATCACATTGGCATCATATTAGTCCCGAGTTCATTAGTAATATTAAAAATATCTATACTTTCGGTGTCCCAACTTTATATGAATATTATGTCTTATCCTTCCCTTAACGTGTTTTCCAAAAATATTGGATCACATTTCATGGTTATAAGTACCACTTATCATATACTCTTAAAAACATATGGAAAAACTAATTTGTACCAATACATATATATTTCATTATTCCATAATACCATAAAAGTGATTCTACAACACTAATTTGGAATCACATTATATAAACACTCAATCATTCCACCAATTTGTCATAATAAAAATTCCAATAGTGATCACATGTGATTTTCCTTTAACATTATTCTTATGAGTTTATTGACATTGATCATCATCGATAACCCTTGGGTTAGGGAATTGGTTACAATAATTCCCCATATCCTTGCACTTGTAGCATTGAAGTGTGGAAGGTGAATTATGTGTATCCTTTTCTCTATTAACATCATTATCTACCTTTTTTCATTACATAATCACTCAACATCCTAATGAACATATTTTCCACACATAAAAATTTACTATCCCATTTATAAAAATCTCTACCATATTTCATAGCACACTATGATCATAAAGAAACACTCATCTTCTTTTCACCATGGTGTTTAAATTTTCCCCTAAACTTCTTCTTCCATTTCTTGTAAAAAAAACATGATATTTATATATAAACCTATCTTCCATTTCTACCATGATAGCACAACACAAAATCTCTTCATAGATAAAAAAATCTCATATCGATAACACCATTTGAAGACACAGTTTTAATTCATTTAAGTATCAATCAACCTTACTATTAGGTTGGATGATAATTCCAGAAGAGTACATTGATTGTTTTGTAAAAACTGTTTCTTATGTACTAATAGATTCGTCATCCCTTTTCTTAAGCTCATGGAACTCATTATCTATATTCGTATAAAAAATTTGTTGAATGTAATTATTGAAAATTATGTTATTAAACTCATCATATTCCATGGATTCAATTTCATCTTTTTGCATCATATTCTTTTTTAGAGTTCACCACTGTTCTACATCACTTTCTAAATGATAAATAAACAAAAATACTTTTTCATGTTGAAAATAGTGATGGATATAAAATTTTCATTTCATTGGTATATATCCATTTTTTAGAAAAATTGATTAGAAAAAACATAAAAATAATGTGGAAATTGCCACATGAAGGGTTCAATAGAATGATGTTCCCTTCTCTTCTAATTTGGAAGACAAAAATGATTCATAGCATATGTAAGTATATAGATAATAATTTTCATTCTAGATTGCATAAAATTGGTTTTTTCTGGAGGATTATCATTTCATTTCGCATGGAATTCATCACTAACATAGTTCATTTTGGTTCTAACCATTATCAAAAACCAAAAAATAATACAATATGAGGTAAATTTATAATAGGAAAAAAACATAATCAAGGGGATGTACTTTAAATTTATAACAACTTAGGTTTAATCCTAGGTTAACCATGATCATTACCAAAATTCAAGGATTGTAACCTATACTTTTATTTATCCTTATGGATATCCGTAGTCATATCCTTTGAAATATCTCTAGGGATCTCACTAAAATTTTCTCACCGTAGTTTCCAAAGTCTAATTTAATCTTTACTTTTATAATAACTCAAATGTCCCAAGATTGACGCACATGTAAATTACATTACATTTTTAGAATACTTAAAACACTGTAAAAAATGATTCCCAAATACCCCATTAGTTTAGATCCTTTTGGAAAATGGAATACATTCTTTTAATTTGGTGAAATATCTTCAACATCTCCCATAAAGATAATACCCATTCATTTACTACCTAAAATTATTGTTTAAATCTCAAGGTAAAGATATGATATGAAACGGATGAGCTCAGATGCTAAGTAAGGGTAAATTATGAAGACATAAAACAAAACATGATAATAAGAATTTAAAATCTTGAACATGTCTATGGATAATTATACCACATATAAAATATATCAAAATCTTCAGTCATGAAATAGATCTTCATAGTTTATAAGGATTAAATCTTAAAGGAACAAGAGCCATATGAAAATAGAATTGGCATAAAACATGGAATTATGGAAAACACATAATCAAAGAAAATAATTTCCATATTACCCAAGGCTCATTTCAAAGACCATCATAGTGAAAAAGGTCCTTTAATGAACTGAATTAACTCCTCATTTTATTCCTGTATTACTGAACTCGGCTTACTTACCATTCCGGCCATGAATTACTAAACTAAGATCATTTCCCATTATAGTCATGTATTACTGAACCAAGATCACTTGATGTTCCAATCCTATCCATGTCATGAGATATAAATCATTACCCAATGCATTGAAGGGAGGTATAGGTCCCTCTAAAATCATAATGGAATCATTATTATGTGAATAATAAAAACAGAAATCATTTATCATAGCATAACCTAATGAATAAAATCGGTTTCTAACACATTATTCCATTATAAAAAAAATCTCTAAAAACTGTATTTTATAAATCTCATTCCAGCATAAAGATAATCAAATCATATGAATAATAGGGATAGTATACCTGAAATATAACCATATTAAATAATTACATCTTACATGAGAGATAATTTTCATATAACCCTTGAAATTAAATATTCAGTAAAATATAATTTCTTATTTGGAATCATTTTATTTTCATAAAATACCATGAAATTTAAAAGGAAAAAAATTTCATGGAAAATAACCCTGAAATATATTTACGAAAACCTCAAAAAAATAAGTCATTATGAAAGAATAAAAATCCGTTCATTCTCTATATGTTATAAAATATATTATTCTCATACTATTTCGAAAAAAGTCATAAAAATTAACTCATTTAAAGAAAAATAAAAGAACGATTCCTTTCAAAACATGTAGTAAAAACACATAAATGGGTAATAATGACTTTAGAACCCCATTAAAATAGTAAAACCTTTTTGAGTTCATTTTTATAAAACCTGGTCATAGTTGTTAAACAAAATCGATTAAATACTTACATATAAACAATCTATATTAATAAAGAGATTTTGAAATTATCATTTAATAATTTATAATCATTCAAATAATATGCATCATAAAATAAAGAAAATTTTTATGCATATTTAAATCCAATAACTTTTATAATAAGGTTCATAAAATCATTAATGGTTTGTATAAACAGAACACAAAATAAATAAGTGGTGTATAAGGCATATGTCCCACAGAAATGAAAGTGAGACAAAATAAACCCTCACTATAAGTTTAGATTCCATAGTATGTATCATGATATGCGTAATAATGGATTATATGATGTTATAAACATCATACATAACCATATTTATATTTATTATATCATATGTGATCATATACTCACACGTTTAATAAGATTTCATTATTACACTTCTTTTGAGCGGTATTTGGTGCATGTTTTGTTGTATAAATCCCATTTATTCTCCATTGGTTCCCATAATATCATCTATATAATTATAATAATGTAATATATACCATATTTATTCATTATATAAATTTATATAGTCATTATTTTAATGAAATAATGGATAGTGATTTTCTTTACGTCATGGAGACGGTATACTGCACATACGAATGAGCGAAGATATCATTCATTTAATTATGGAATGTTATTGCAGTGGATGATATATATATTGTTCCAAAATAAATATATTGTTTTAATAATAATATATTGAAATTATTTACCGCATTATATCCATCCAATAAATGTGGTGGTGAAAAACATATTGCACCACAGTGTGGAGACGATAAGTCATACGTAAGCACGATTGGTGATTTCATTTTTCATAAGATGGATAAAAGGTAGAATAGGGTTTTACTATAACAAAAATAACATCTAATTATATAGGTGAACCTTTAATTATTAATTTATAATGTAAATAACAAATTAAGTGAACGTAGAAGATGAAATGATATTGAGATAGTCAGTGATGGAGATTACCTATTCTTCTGTGAGCTCATTCTAGATATCCTCTTCAAGGAACTATAGTTGATATTTTGAGGAGAAAATAAGCTATGTAATGTGAATAAGTTAGATTATAAGGGAAATGGTTAGTGTTTGGATGATATTGGGGGCACAATGCGTTATGAAAAAATGGGGGAGAAGGTTCCATTTTCTAATTGAGGTTTAGGGCACCTTTGGAATTTTCAAAAATATTTACATATAATAAAATCAAAACACATCCAAAAACCTAAAAAAAGTCTTATTATCGAATATGATTCGAGATAAGGTTCCTATATCATCATAAAATTACTTTTTGACTTGTTTTTCTATCAATTTATACCTTATCATTTTAACTAACACTTATTTATTCTATTTACGTTTTAACTGTGCTAACAAATATTTCAATATCAAAAGGGTTCAATATTAATATATTTGATGTTAATTAGGCCATATAAAAATTATTTAAAAAAATTAGACACTGAATTAATAATTATAAATTTGAAAAAATGTTTTATAATTTTTAAATAATTTAATAATACATTATTTTGATAAAAAATCAATAGTTTCAAATTTTTCACTATTAGATTCATTGATCATTACTAATATAATGATAAAAAGTTTAATTAGAAAAAATAATTTATTATATATATATGTGGTTATGTTAATATATAAATCTCATTTGATATATTAATTATCCCATGTTATATTTATTTTAATATTTTTAATAGCATTTATTTGTTTTCTCCATTAATAAAATAATTACAACATCCATTTTGTGTAATTATTAAATATTATTACTTTTTGAATAAAAATTAAAAAAAACTAGGTTGTAGATAAATACTATGGATTTCATAAAAATACTTATATTAGAATATATCTTATAGAAAATCTTATGTTAAAATGTTATACATATTAAAACATGAATGTGAAAACTTAAACATTTCATTAAATAAAATATTATTAGTGTCATAATCTTTTCCATATGGCTCCAAATGGAAAATAACTCAACCTTTGGAAGATTATAGTCCCAATATACTCAAGCAATATGATTTGGTCAAGTGGTTTGGTCTTTTTATCGTATTTATAATTTTAAAAATAATTATCTTATTTTTTTCTTCAATTAAATAATTTTTTCATCATAAATGTATAAGACTTTAATGTAATTATTAATTTCCTAAAAATGACAAATAAATTACCATGATAAAGTAATATTGTATCTTTAAAATGAGTATTTGTATTTTAATTTATCATTTGTATGAACTTATATTAAAAATTATATAATTATTATAATTTGATTAAGACATATTTAACTATTTTTAAATAAAGAAAATTAAATGTCTTAATCACATCCAAGTGGCTTCCAAAGGATAAAATTTATACCCATAGCTGATTTAGATAAAAAATAACCCTATTATATTATTATAATGTTAGTGGTATTTTATAACATTTTTTCCCTTAATTATGTTATTTACCTTTTTAGATTATTAATAAACATTATCGATGTTACTATTTATAATGTCTAAAAATAAAAAAGGTATTTACATAATTTGGACATACAGATTAATAATATGAAATAAATTTTTAAAAATTCAAAATATAGATGTTATAGTAACTAATTAAAATTAAACATCAAAGTAAGTATATGAAAAAAAATTTAAAAAATAAAACATTTCAAAAGATTGAAATGTTTTAACATTTGAATTCATTGTAAAATTAAGGTAAATTTCCTCCATGATATTAATTGATAAAAATATAATATATTTATTCCATAAAACCATTCAATAATATTATTTAAATACATAAACTATTTTGATGAAAACATTGTTTTCAATTATAATTGACTATAATTTTATTATTCATCAAAACATGAATGTTATTAGAAAAATATCTAAAATACACCCAAAGCAATTTTTAATATCCCTATTTCCTGAAATAAATTTATTTTTCTAAATTTAATATATAAATCTATCAAAATATATATCCAAAATGGGTGCACCAACAATATTTGGTAAAACATTATTTTTTAAGAAATACTTCTTTAATTTGATAAAATGAATTCGTTATTATATAATGTCTAGAAAAAACTTATGATAAATTTTAGAAAACATATTGAACATATATTACATGTATATATCATTAATAAAACCCCACAAGTGTTATTTTATTATTTTATAAACTCAATTATTTTCATTTAAATATTCTTTCAGAAAAACATTTCCATTTTTTTGTAAAAAGTTTTATTCTCATTTATAATTAATTTATCACAAAAAATTATTTATATAATCACATGTGAATCATACATTCATTATTTCGTTAATATTTTTTATATTTTCCATTATAATATCTAGTTTATAAGGTAACATAATAATATTTATCTTTTTTTAAAACTCGGAAATATTTGAAATGAACTCTGTCAAAAGAAATTGGAATTGTGTGTAACACAATCCAAACATAGTGTCTCATATAACCCAAGATAAGATGGTGTTATGTGTAGAACATGATTATCTTGGTGTAGTTTACAACACAAGAAAAAAAATAAATTAATAAAAAAAATATATCTCATAAAAATCTCAGATTGTTGCAGTACTAGGTGTCCACAAGTTATTTATGGTAAAAATAAAAGTATTATAAATATTTTTAAGAATCTAGTGAAACCTTAAAGATAAAAAACATAGATATTAATGTTCCTTTCTTGAGATATAACATAGTTAATTTCATATTGGAATTGTAATTTTTCCATCCATGGAGAAGACTGATATTCTTATAAAACATCTTCAAATTGATAATTTTGAGAACTTAAGACTAAAAATGGGTGTATGGACAAATAATAATCACAAATAAGCTATATACCCCCATCATAGATCATTTTTTCTTGATTATAAAGGGTGTATTTTACCTTATTTTTATGAAACCATAATGAACATGAAAATTTGGAATATTTTTATTTAGTTAAGTGTAAAAGATAACCAAAAAATATACTATAATGGATCATGACATGTTTTTTTAGTTGATATTAATTGTTCAAATTCTATATAGAAATTTTTTTGTTAATCTATTTTGTTTTCTAACTCAATATAGCTCTCATGTAATTAGATTTGATTGATTCATAACCCGTTTGTTTGATGAGAATGTTTCATCCCCTTTCAAATGACACTTTATCATTATTATAAATATGTTATAGAAAATAGGAATTCACATTTCAGTTTCACCATGTAAGGGGATAATAGATAAACAGATAAAAAAAGTGATATGGGACTAAAATATATGTTATTCACAAAAAATAAAAAATAGGGATTTTGATCCCATGGGGGGGGTGTTTTCTATTATCAATTAATGAATATGATATTCAATAAACTAGAGATGACTATGGATATCTAGAAAGGAATTGAGAAAGGCTAAAGTGAGTGATGAAATGTATTTTGACTTAATATTAGTAGGGTATAGTTCATATATTAGAATAACATTGATATTTCCCTTATTATGTAATATTATGGTGTTTGTAAAAAAATGATAACGGAAGTGCGTAATATCACATAAAGAAGATGTTTGAAATGTATCAGTATTCTTTACACTAGATTTGTATGAGTAAATATATAATAAAGGAATAACTACTATGTTATATGTAACATATCTTTAATGATACATAATATCCCCCAAAATATGTGTATGATAAACTCTATGATTACACTAAGGTATGTAATATTATTTTAGAGTACATGGATGGTTAATTTTTTCAAAATATAAGAGAACAATAAGGTTTTAGAGGATAAATAAAATTAAATATGGATCATGTATGATTAAATATGATTATATCTAAGAGTATATGAGGGTTTTTAAAAAATACATAATAAACTTCTATTGTATATGTAAGTTTAAATGGTTGTTCAAAAGAAAAACATAAGATTTTAATGACTTAATTTTTTTATATTTTCATTATTAATGAATCATAATAATTAATTTTGATCATGAAATAAGCTGAGGTATTTCTATGCTATGAAATAAGTGATGGAACATTAATTTTTGGTTATATGTGATCATGTATTCATGGGAAAGAAGTTATGATATTTGAATAAACCTATGAGAAGCTATGAGATAATATTTTAAGAATGGTAAAGATGATATCCAGACACATCATTAAAAAGATATCCTTGAATAGTTTGAGTGATCATTGAGAATCTGAGATCAAAAATATTTAAACAAAAAGGTCATGATGCTGTGAATTTCAATGTATTTTCCAAAATATAAATATATTAAAATATTATCATGATTCAATTATGAGGTTTAAAAATTAAGAGGATACTATATCGAATAGTTTGAGATAATTATGTAAAAATACTAAGAGAGGGAGGGAATATAAATATTAATTAAAACAAAAAGTACAAAAAGATCATATAGGTTAATTCCACTGGATACTTGTGATTTCATTGGTGATCCTTCTTCATGAATATTTATTTAATGTTACAATGTAATTTTTTTTTAATTTTAAGAGTATATTATTTAATGACAATAAATATTTCAGGGATATTCTAATTCCTAATTAGTAATATTGATAATTAAAGAGGATCTATGTGTGAGTTGGATAAAAAACATCATACATTAGGACATTATTCCCCTATATTGGTGGTCTTTCAAATTAAAAAACCTACAATTTTCTCTATATATATATAGATCAATCTGAGTTAGAGATATTTATGAATAATAATAAAGGGTGAGTTTGTGTCTTTAAATGAAAAAGTATCAAATTTCATTCATCCCATATATCAATGTTAATGATGCTAGAATGTTATCCAAAAAATATCAAACAATGATACCAAGGATCAATATATCATCTCCCCATAAAAAGCATCTATATGGTCATGGATATAAATTAAAATAAAACCATCCAAGAAAACATAAATTTGATGGGTATAAATTACAACCAACTCAAGAAGTAATGATATCAGGATTGGAATTATACTAACCATGATTCTTTTATGATCAATGGTTGGAAATACACCCAAAATTATTAACGTTGAAACACGAAGTAGGATTACACAAAAATTACATAATCATTAAAATATATATGTCATTAAACCCAAATTTCATCACAATATTTATCATGGTAGGAATTATATCCCTCGTGCATCACAATAATTACTACGGTTTGAAGTACGACTAATCTGAATTAAAAAATACAAAATGGTGGTATTAAATACAAAACAAATATCACAAAAATGGACAAGGATTATATTAGAATAAAATATATAAAAATAAAACCATGTTTGGAAGATAACCTATGGTACATTACAACAATATCGTATGTTAAAATTATACTCAACCAATTTCACGTAAAATATTAATTATGGAATTATAGAGAGCTGAAACAAATAAAATTATATGGTTACTAGTACAAAAATCTTAAATTCCAAAGTTCCCATAGTAATTATTAAAACTAAACATATAATTTAATACCCATAACTTTTGTAAAAAGGATAATCCAAGTTTGAATTATGACTAATCTCATCAAAAATTGAAGAAAACGATTAGTATTTCACCCAACATAATAATAAATGTATAAATAACAATGTTATAAAAATCCAACCCCAACATGCATCAAATATAAATATATATAACATATAATTAAATATCTCACTCTATTATAGACATGGGTTTACATACTATGCAACACTACTTCACACTTTACAATTGGTTGGGTAACCCATACCCAAATGATTCTATTTTTTAATCTAATACAATTATAAACACATGACATCTCTAATTTTCTGATATATACAAAATAATTTTATATCATTGGGAATATATTTAGGTTAAATACACTATAAAATACCCAAGGAGACCCTTAAAGGGTTTACATTCCAATTTTTTGTCACACTTTATGTTGGGTGCATGGTCATCGATGACCAAAAAATCGAGAAAACAACACTTTATAGACCAACCACATCCTTCACACTCATTATTATAATCATTAAATTGGAATATAACTCATTTAGTTTTATTCCATGAAATTATAACATTTCTCACAAATCATGTACATTAAAACAAGGAAGAAACTCATATAAACCAATGTGAACGTTTAGGGACAACCAAACTTATAGTTCGAGTATTATTACTTTGAAACATTAATAGATGAAACTTTCATAAATATAAAGAATAAAAAACCAAGAAAAAACACATAAATTAGGGATTTCATATAAATAATGATGAAATTATGTGAAAGGAAAGGAATATATGTAAGATGGTACTTAGCCTTATCCATTTTTATTCTCTGGGATAGACAGTGTTCCAATCTGACCAATAAAGAGGGAGATCTAATATTGGGAAGGGAGATAACCCTAAGAGATAAATAGGGAATAATGTATATATAGGATAAATAAAAATAACAAGATATATTTTAATATTTATAACATTTTATAATATTTATCTAATTTAGTTGGAATTTTAACCCAGATAGGGTCATTTTGGGTACCCAATACCTCATCAAAAGGTACTCAATACCCAACTAGGTATATAACATAGGCACACTGAGTGGTTGGTATCCCTCAAGGGAATTTCACTCTATTCTTGTAGGCACAATGTACCCAATATAAGAAATTAAGCACATGGTACCATTTGTGTTCAATAAAAATTTCCCAATATGATTCTACCACGAAGATAGCTGATCCACGACATATGTTAAATCCCTTAACAAAAAAACACAACAACAAATTTTTTTTGAATTAAAATTAATCAATAAATTTTCATTAATTTTTTGTGGTGTTATAAAACCATACAATATAGAAACTAAATCTTGAGATTCATCATCATGCATTTATGGTGAAGATTACTAGCCAATGTACATTTATATCTTCCTCTTTATCTTATATATATTCTAGAATAAACCTATGATACCACATCAGATATAAATAATGTACCATATTATTTCAAAGAATCTTGTTATGTCTACCCACTGTATCTATTTTTCATTCCTCAAATGACACATCATCACCCAAATTAACATAATTAATGATGTCCCTATGAGAATGGTTTGGGTGATATAATTAATGATGATATATATGGAATAAATCATGCATAAAATGAAATATATTGGGAAATACTAACTAAAAGGTCACTATATTGATCCACTTGAAAACCTCACATATTTCTAAAAACTTGAGTGAAAACATACATTAACATTGAATCACCCTGTGTCCAAATATAGAGGACACTCTCAATGTCACCTGGTCTACAACTTAAAAATGCAGAAGATAGAGACACTGGTTTCTATATGATAACTACCCATCTTGACTAGCCATTATATTTTTTAAGAATAATTTATATTATCATATTTCTACTACATAACACCCATCCAAATAATAGATTAATTCACTACCTATAGATCATATAAAGTTGATTATAATATCCTTAAATATAATTATTCCAGAGGTTCTACCTGAATCAAAGTATAATAACTATTTTATTGGAGAATTCAGCATGTGTGTGATCAAACTTTCATGAACCTCCAAAATCAAGGACACGTGCTCAAAGAATGTATACCAAAATATGAATATTATACACATTAGTAAAAGTATGGAATTCAAGGATATAATGAACTCATGTATCTAATACCATCTAAAATCCCATAAAAATAGAGACATAAATCAGGAACCCCGATATGATACAATAATCTTAGGAAAAAATTATGATGAACTGTCTCCAAAACACATAGCTTTGTTAACATGTCAACAAGCATGATCTTTTTGATCATTAATAAATGACCCACTTTGGTTAACTAATCTAATATAACAAACACTATGTAATTTCCTTGATGAAAACATAGAAAACATTAATTGAATTCCAAAATCACAACACCTCACTTCCAATCAGAAATGGTTATAAGATGAAGACAACACATGGGCCTCAAGTGATTATCATTTACTTTTCAATAGGTGAGGCGTCATGTAACAAAACCCAAAATATCCTTCTTTATTATATTCTACCAACATTGGTTATAGATTATGGGTTCAATATTTCCCAACCATAGGTGAACATACCATATAAAGGCGTGTGAATCTTATATCAGTCCATCTTGCATACTCGTAATTAGCAAAATCTAAAATTTTATAAAAAGGATCCTATCAGCACTTAGGTTCAAGCCTAGTGTCCAACACAGAATCTATATAATATATCACATAACTCAGTAGACTACGTCGGAGTTTCAGATCTTCTAATCCCTTCTAAGGAGTAAGAAGATAAGTATCATAGTTTTAAGTTTAGTCATACTATAAAACACTATAAAGATAAAATTAATATTTATAAAGAGGAACATAGACCACCAATCACTATGAACCTTATTCTTGAACTTGTTAGGACTCTTTGATACTTAGTGCATCCAAAAAACATTCATCTTACCAGGGGTGTATATCATCTCAAAATCAGAGGATTAGAGATACTCAAACCACCTTATATAATAAAGGTTTGTCTCATTCGATTAAAAGATATACATAAGGCTCATATGTTTGGTATATAGTATGAAAACTCGAAAAAATAGGTAGTAACTCAAACATCCTAATGTTTACTCCACCAACCCTACTCTAGATTATACATATGGTCATTATGCTCATACATAGTCAACTACCTGAACCATTATGTGATTACATAACCCTCATACAATTATAACTATGAATGAAAAATGCACAATTAATAATAATAAAATATATACTTCCTAATGAGAATTAGTAAGTTCCAGATTTGTGTGGTATTTAAACACCCTTTAAACTACTGAATGGCTCTATCACATTGATCAAACCACTCAAAATTCAACTCTTTCATCGTCATATACATCATAGTAATTTTTTTGAGAGTTATAAATGTCTACCAAAACTAGGAAATCTATAGATCACAAAAAAAGTTACATGGTCACTCTTAAGACACTATAGCATCAACATTCATAATTTTCACTAATATAGGAACCATTAATATAAAATTACCTATGAAATGAACTACTCTGAATTGGGAATATAACATTAAGATATTATCATATTTTTAATTCTCTCTTATTTTGTTTAAAAAAATATCCCTATATTAAGCACAATCATCCATTTACTAGGAGTACAGTAGATTGTCATCAATAAAAATTACTATAAAAAAGATCAAATAGTATAAGTAAATTAAAATGATATATAAACCCTATTTCATTAATTATAATAAAATTATATCATTATGAACTGATACAATCCATTAATAATCATTATAGAAAAATAAGTAACATTGGCTAGCCTCTCCATCAACCGGTGGTATTAACATATAATATCGATCATGTAGAACAACTTGGATCCCCTAAGCTAATCAACTTGGTCATGTATATGAGGAATATGAGACCATTTGTTAATTTCACTTGGTTAAATCTCTTGTAAAATAGAGAGAATCCTAATGAACTATTTACCATCCCAGATAATAATACATGGGCACTACAAGGGGGCGTGTTCGGATGAACGAGTCTCCTGACCTTTATGTCCTCTAGACAAACCTTCGGCTATAAAATCTCTTTAAAGAAATCATATATAGATGAATAAATATATACCACATACAAGGTAAAAACATTCATGTAAACATGACCTATATCTCATGTGGAAACCTCAAGATATCTTTAAAAAACATAATAAATACAAGGAATAATAGGAAGAATGTCAGTATAATTTTTTTGATCATTTTTAAGTTATATTTATATCATAAATTTAATGGTGTTATTTAAAAATGATCTTATATAGTTATGGAAAATTTATGATGGATTTTTGGATGAATCCTAGTTATATTATATTTTGAAGAATAATGTCACACCATGAAATAATAGGCCACACCGTGAAATGTTTTATTAGGAATTTGACCAAATTAAGAGGTTCCTAGTGTACATAAGATTCTTTAGAATCATATATAAGAGTCATTGGAACAATACATAATGTTTTAAAATTTTTAATGTTAGTATAATAACAGTCGTGTTATGACACAATTGGTCACATCATGAACAAGATGTGATTGATTATCTTGGAATCACAAATAGTTGGCCATATGGTGTGGAAAACATATGATAGTTAAGATTTGATTAGTTTGGATCTAATTTCATTTTAAATTATTTTTGGGTGTAATTCTTCCAGGACATGTTTTATTTATGGGAATATTTGAAATTCCTTTGATCTATATGGGTTTTTAATTATATAAATGTGGGAAATACATGATAGTATTTCATAGATTAAAAAAAATTAAAAAATTATTTCATTCCATGGGAATAAGTAACATTTTATGATGTGGATAAGATATGTTTTTGTGGCTCTTCTGTTCTATGGGTGACCACTCTATAACGATAGATGAAAATCAATGGTATGAAAGAGAAATAATGATCATGAAGTAGTTAGCACGATATATTTTTTTGGGTATGATCCATGATAACCAGAACATTCATTTTATACACGGTGATGGGAAATTTCATGTTGTAGTTATGTATATGTTCACTTTTATATTTTTAATGGAATCAAGAATCATGGTGTGATGGTAGCCTCCACAACATTATAATGTCTATTCAACTAATATTCTTACTAACATTTCAAATATTTTATGAAGAAATTGAATGGATTAAATGGGAGATATTGACTCAAAACTAATAAAGGTATTTGGATGAGTTTTACCCACTTATACAAGGTTTATTGGGGATCTATTTAGAGGGTAATCTAGAAATTCACAAAAGATACAGGAGATAATATTTTCTTTAAAAGGGTGGAAGGATCATGGATCATAGAGGAGTTATTGAGCTTGGATATAGAGATAAATGGGGTTAGATTAATAGATTCTTGATGGTAATTCTTATAAAAGATGATCTAAGAGTTAATAAAGCTATATTTTCATGGATTTAATCAAAGTGGATGAAGTGGAATAGAATTGATACACCAATTCTCATTTAAACTCAATCACTGTTCATGAAGATCAAGAAGAATAGACTCATGGAAGACTTGATCTATTTGATGATTGAGACCCATGGGTTCTTTACTTATATAATGATTGTAAACCAATAGTTTCAATGAAACCACATTAAATTTTAATAAAATTGGTTTATGGATTATTTCAGGTGTATGGAAAATCACCATTTCATGTTCATTGGATTTTCAAAATTTTAGTGATCTATGTAAAATTGGTTGTTTCTCTTTTAAAATTACTCTGTCACTTCAAATCAGTTTTGTGTGGGAAGACTATTCCTAATAATGTTGCGAAAATATAACTGATAAGGGTCATTTAGAATGACCAATATATCCTAATTCAGATTCCATCTTAGTGAATTTTTCTTTTCCTAAGATCAATAATTGGAGTGTTGCAACCATAACACAAAACACCCTAAGAGGGGAGGGGTGAATTATAGAATGAATATTTTTTCTTTTGAATATTTCTCCCATGTTAAGAATATAATTATGAACCAATAATTTATTCACGAAAACATATATAGTTATATACCAGGAATTTAAATTAAGGAAACATATATTTTTCTTAGTTCACCCAAAAGGGATCATCCATAGAGAACACATCAATGCCATACTATTGTGTTAGGGTTGTAGAGCTCATAACTATGGTTTTTAGAAGGATTTTAAAATGGATCACTAACAACCTTAGGTGTAATGCATCTTCTTGTTCCCTCCCTCGCAATTCAATCCATGGAATTACTAACGGCGGTGAAAATTATAGGTTGATTACCACAGTTTTTATAAATAAACACAAAAACATAAAGGTTGTTAACACTCAGCTTTTTATACATCTCCATTTTCATTAAAAACATGGAATTAAGAAAATTAATCTATGTGTACACTTCTCTTAATTTTCATCAGGTAATATATATGTATATATTCATTCACTTTAATCAACTGTGAAGATCACCTCTTCATTCGACATGAAATCTTCAGTCATCAACATGTGTCCCTACTCAGAGTTCAAAAAAAACCATCCCAATAATTATTAATAGTTACTATATTCAAAATCAATGTAATTTAAATATTCATATTTAATAAAAAACATACTTTAACCATTGAGAACACCACCCTAAATCCCTATGAAATATTTCACCATCATCATGGAATTTATTCTTTAAAATTGAATTATTTAAATATGTATGTTATTTCTAGTTCAAATATCATTTTAAAAATTATTTGGAAGCTTTTTTATAATTTATTTGAATCATCCTTATGACTTCGTTATTCTTCCTATAAATTATTTATTATGTTTATTCTTTAAATTCACATAAAAATCACTATGTTTAATATTCCTTTGTAGAATGGCTCGGTGGGTTCTGAGATGAATATCCCTGGAAAAAAATTGTTGAATTTAATGTATTACCTAATAAAAATATAGATTGGCCATGCCTTTACTATCGAACGTTCAAATCTAACCAAATATTCTATTGACCAACAGTTCCACTCGACTATTCATGTCTATCGACTTTATGAAGAGCTCCAAGATATCATGTCTTTTTAAAATGGACACACGTTAATGTCTAGTCAAAGACACAATTAAAAGAAATCACATAAATTTACCAAAAATTTAATTAAAATCAACCGTTCCTTTCTAATCTGCTACACAATGGTTCTTAGATAACCATGAATAAATAAATCACAATTTCCTAGACCAGCTACATGATAACTTCATGCAACTGTTTAGTTGTCCAAGCTAACAAATGAGAGTTCTGAAATTCAAAGGAATAAAATAACCATGTTTCTTGAGATGCCTTTAAATAAATCTTGATATCACCCTTACACACAACCTTTTCCTGAAATTTCATCTGTATCCCAAGTAAATAAGAATACATAATTGACAACAAATAATTTTTTTTAAAATACACAATTCCATCATTCACCCCTTTGAAATTTTTTATCAATATCTATATCATATTCTAGATCCCAACCCAAACTCAATTTTTTCATGAACAAGGCATTCATGTTATTCAAATGTTATCCTCTGAAAATGAAATGATAAGGTGGGTCTTTCTAGAGATTATTCCTACCAGCCAATTCCAAATACCACAAACCTATGTAATACAAGAATTAATATATCCTCCAAGGTTATAGGATCCATGAATGAGTGTAGAAAACAAGATAATATATCAATGAAGTCACATATCCTTATATGGTTATGAGAAAATACGTCTTCTACTTATCATCCTAAAACTTTTTCACATCTCCCTTGTTCTTAGAAAATATCTTATTCTTATATTAAAAACAAGACCATTCCTGAGTAATGAAAAATATACATGAGTGGATAGGGAAGTATATCTAAAAATCCTTAATGGGAAGGATTTGGTTGAATAAGAAAATCCAACCTATGTTTTTATAATGCCTTGGTAGTCATAGGTTTGGTCAAAATGTTATCAAATTGGCGATTGGTTAAAATAGATCATATTTTATTAACTATATGTTCTATTTTTTATTTAATAAACTAATATTGAATATCAATGTTCATATTTTCATAGTGAAGAATTTGATTATTTATAAAATCAATTGGAATTTTTTTTATCACACTGAATAACCACATGGTGTTGGATTAGTTCTCCAAGATCATCCAATTATTGTCTCATCCATAGTAGCTGGGTACATTAAATTATTACTAAGATTTATTATTCCATTGAATTGATTAAGGAAGTATTATCCTATATTATAATTAACCGTCTTATTAATATTTTTAAATAATGAAATTACCTCCACTAGTATACATTCTATAAACTACATCATTATCCCAATCCACATCAAGGAAAGATGAATGATCATGGAATTTTTCTACCTTGTATAAAAAATGGAAAGTATTTGTTCTCATGATGCAACTCATGATTCATTTTATGAATTCTATGTTCTCTTAATTAAAAAAACATTAAAATAAATCCATTAAAATAGAGGAATATTCTATTTCAAGCCAATTAGATTTCAAAAATATAATACTCCGAATCATTATAATGTATAGATTAGAATCTGACGATTTCCCATATTATCATTTTTTAGGCATGGTTCTGAATACTACAGGGGTTATCATGAGTTTGACCTCATACATTCCATATCTCTAAATCATTTCACTTTTTTATTTATAATATTGACTAAATTTATAATATTCCTTATGAATCACATGAAATTTAGGAAAATAAATGATTTCACCTATGTTCGACATCTCAAAATATGATTTCATTATGTTAGATAAATATCCACTAACTGATATCTTTTTCCTCTAAATATATTGTCATCCAAATATAAAAATACCATAAAATTATCATCATTTGAAATTTTCACATATATGTAATGACCCAACCCACCTTTTCTAAACTCCACATTCATTAGTTATGATTCTTTTCTAGAATAAGAAGCACGAGGTGCTTGTTTTATTCTATACAACTCATTCTTCAACCAAAAAATTTATTATTTTTAGATCCAATAAATAAGCCCATGATATGTTCAATTTATACATACTATTTCTGAATTACTTTAAAGAAATCAGTTTTATCATCCTTATTAAAAAATTATATTACCTTTCTATAGACTCTTTTTGAGAATGATCAAATAGATTCAAACTATTATAATAGAAAAGAAGTATCATATAAATAAACTCCATCAAACTTATTATACCCAATCAAGACTGGTCTATCTTTATTTTGAATTTCAACACCAATGGTATTTAATTTATTTCAAAATACCCACATTGATTTTGTGACATTGTGATGTTTATGTTTATCGACATGTTCCTATGTCAGATTTTTACCTATATAATCAAGATCCTCATTTTTTGGCTGTTACCCATGTAAAATCCCTAACCTGAAACTCTCTCATGTGACTGAGTTAGGTGGGTTACGTGAACTCAGGCTCTCCTCCCCATATGCTAAAGGTTTCTAACTAGTTGCAGGGGTGTAAAGAACATTGAAGGGGCATTATACCCTCTATGTATTGAGTTGGAGGAAAAATGGAAGTAAATAACAGAGTGGAAAAATAGAATAAATAATACAAATAATCAGGCATCTAATAGTGAATATAAAGGATAAATAAAATAATCAAATAATATCAAGACAATATAATAATAGGATAAATGTAACTAAATTGCATGATGAAGTTCATATAGAATAAAGAATGAACATACTCAAAAAAACTCCAAAATATACTTTTCCTAAACCCCATGGCGGTCCCATCATTATTATCTAAACCATTAATAATAAATTAGCAATAATTTTCCTTGCCCTTGTCCAATCATTCAATCATGAAATCTGTCTGGGTATTAAACAACGGCCTGAATAGCATGTGAGTATGAATCATAAGGTCAAAACATACATTTCTATGAAAATCCAGTCAAAATAAATAGTTTAGGTAATAATTAGATAAAATAGGTTTATTAATTAATAAATTATTGTGGAACATAAAACAAACCATTAATCCTCGAGCTCCAAATTGACATGTAGGGTCATCCAAACATTATTCAACACAATTCCAAATATCTCCCTCTAATGTAATGTTGTGTCCTCTGACTTCAGGATGGCTCATCCAATCCAGGGGAAGATTTTTATATTTGGGATGAATCATACATGTAATATCACAGATTATTAGTCCCTACTCTTATTCCATCAATAATATCACCCTCAGAAATATGATATAATCATAATTCTCAGCCGCACGTATCAAGTGATTGTGAAACATTATCTCAGGTGGTTCCCATACCATATATTAATCCTTCATGTGGTCTATGTCCCTTGAGGTTTTACATCACTTGATAATGTATACATGAACTTTTCTCTAATTAATCACATATAGTTCACTCAAGAACCCATCACAAGTATATTTCATGAATGTAAATAATCGAAAAAAAACAAATGATCACTTACCCTCAAGAATCCATCATAGTTGAGTTAATCCTAGATAAATCGTGAAAACAAACACATTGATAATCTTTAAGAAAGTCATCATAATCCATAAAGTTTAATTCATCAAATTACCATTATTCATAGCCAACTATATTTCATTTACCATCATAACCAAAATCCATTAACATTTTAATTAATTTATATTATTACAAGTGATTCCATATTAATAAAACACCAACATTACATATCATAATAATTAATAATATCGTGAAATTTAAATAATTCACATTATTATCCAAAAAATCACAACTATAGGTTCATTTTTATATTCATGGTTAGGCTCACGCCTCGGGTGGCCGCTAGACAGATCCTGATGCCAATGGACCCAACATGATCCAATGGGATGTATAAAAACAATATTATCATTTAGTAATGAATTATCCAGTAATTAGGGACACTAATGTAGTATACTAGTTCAAATTGAAGATATTTCACGTACATAGATAATTGAAACATACTATAGAAATTCAATCTAGACCACTTACATCAAAAAAGGGAAGGAGATGAAAAAACCTTATGTCTGTGGTAGAAATAGCCATCCCCATTACATTAATTGAGATAAAAAATTCCTTCAATAATATATCTCTAAGTGGAAAAATAATAGGATGTATTTCCTGAAAACATAAGATCCAATAAAACCTCAATATGATGTGGTCGTAATTTTGGGTTGAACATGATTTTTAGAACTACTATTGGACATGATGTAGTTGATAAGTGAACATGACTCTCAGAATACATGACACTAGAGGGTTTTAAAATTACGATATGAATAGATAATTCATGACATGGATTTTTCATTAAAATCATAAAATACACAATTCTCATATCTCTCCCAAAATCAACCATTCAATCTAAAAAACATAAAAATGCATTCCACATTTTGAAATAGATTCTAGATGTGAATTTACGTTCCATTGTGTCCGTTCATGGGATGAATTAAATTCATGGTCTTTGATCAAGGTGTGAATTAAATAAAAGGTTGTGAATTAAATTCATGGGGCCCATTCGTGGGTCAAATAAAGTTAGGGGTAAATTAAATTCATGAGGTCTTCCCAGAACAAATCATGTATTGAATTGGGAATTCATAGTGTGAAATCATTTTGCAGACAAAACATGCATGTTCTTCCTACTACACCCCTACAATTTGAAACCCAGCTCGAAACTTGGATCGACTATAAAGGATGAAACAAAAAACAACCAACTCAAATATTTAATAAAAAACATTAGGAAGGATGTACCTTGAAAAAATATGTGAACATAATAACTTCCCAGTATATAAGAGATCATCCCCAAGATACCCTAAGAATCACTATGGGGGTTTTAGTGCACAATATTGTACATTGTTTATGCATATCCAATTTCCTCTCCCATGTATCCTCTTATACATGTTGATGTTTCCTCTGAACTCATACTAGTGTAACAAAATTCCCCCGATTATTCTATTAACTATTCTCAACGATACATTTCATATTATAATCAAAGGATACATAGTCATTCCACTCAATTTCATCAATGTCTATCATGTGAGAATGGATGAGATGACATCTTCAAATATGAGACATGTAAAACAAATCATTCATGGAAATATATTTCTAGGTAATAGATAAAAGGCACACAACACGAATAAACCTATCTACTATTGTGAATAGATGAACAAACCTGGGTGTTAACTTCCCTTGATTCCTAACACATTATTTCCACAACCTAGGTGACACCTAAAAAATCCTTTATTACCAACCTTGAACTACATAGGTCATATCTGATTGTCATCATATCATTTTTTTTAGATCTATATGATCAGTTACCTCTTTATGATCAATTAAACATGATTTGATGTATTTGTGTTTCTCTTAAGAACCACTAAAATACAGAACAAATGCTTAAAACATATTCTCTAAAATCAGAATTATCCATTCATATTGGTATTCAATATAAAAGAGATAGGCTATACTAAAATGGAATTTCAATATTACATCCTTATGAATACCCTGCAAAAAAATAGATTTGAAATGATAATATTGAACTGAAACAATACTCTTTGGAACACTATGAAGTTGAAAATTCTCATGAACTTAGAGAATACCAAGATCATCAACGATGATAGTCTCCCTGATAGGTAATAAGTAGGATACCATCATCTATCAATCCACAATCACTCATACTACATCATTCTTATGAGGATTCCTAGGAAATCCTATTACAACATCCATAGTGACATCATGTCACATTTATTCCTTAATGGGAAGAGGTTAAAAGAACATAGATAACCATTGATGCTCGACCATCACCAACTAATTAGTGAAGCATCTCACTAAAAATGTGATATTATTTTCTTCAATCATAGAAGAAAATAAGGTCTTTTGATATCACAATACATCATCATCAAACTAGGATATACCTCTTATTTAATAGATTGAAACTATCTCATCTACTCCTCGTACAAACCATTATGAACCTATACATGGACAAGAAAAACAAGAAAATAAAAACTACTAAGAAAACATCCTTCTAGTGGATACGCACTATATATGCTTTCCCTTAGAACTAAGCCGTGTTGATCATATCCCTATAATATTATGATCTAGTCTAAAATCATCGGTAAAATAGATGTCAATGTCAAGGAAAAATGTCCATGGGATCCCGAAACATCTATATTAATGTCCAAAAGGGGTGAAATCATCCACCAATCATCGGAAGACTCTTGAAATTCCCCTTTCATAATATTTGATCAGAAGAAATGGGAAACAAATTTTCTTTTACCTAATTTGTAATCCAAGTCGATGTCAAAATTCAACATATACATGAAATATCTACACTTTTGAATGTTCACGTCATACTGACAAAATATATTCCTAAGGATCTTGGGATCCTTATACATGAAAAACATTTCACCGCTCAGATAGTGTCTGTAACATCATAGTGTATGTACTATCAATGATATATCAAGATCATGAGTATGGTAATTCCTATCATATAGATTTAGTTTTATATATTAATAAGAAACCAATCGGCCCCCCAACATCAAAAAAATATGATTCCAAATAAAGATACATCATAGTACACAATATATTACATAATCGGAATATGTGAGGTGAGGATTAGTGTTTTGGTTATCCTACCATTCAGGTCCTAAAAATATCCCTAATAGTAACATGACCAAACAAACTTCACCCCTTTCTTGTTCATCCCATTCAATGATACCCCCAAACTGGAGATATCTTATATTAAAAGATGATAATAACTTTATAAACCTAGAAGGAGATGAATATCGAAGACATTCTTGGGATAATCTGAAGATACAACGACATAAACCTTATTGGGGATGACTAACACTCCAAACTATGAGGTAATGTGACCTAATAAATTCACACTATTAATCTAGAAACAACATTTAGATAGCTTAGTGTAATGTAGATTCAATACCAATGTACTTAGTATTATTTCAAGATAGTGTGAATGGTCATATGATGGATAGGATTATGCCAAGATGTTTTTAATATAAACTACCACAAACTGATCCATGAAGGGGTGATATATCCAATTCATAAAATTCTAGAATATCTCTAGTTTATTTTTAGGACTGAATTACATCACCACAAACTCATACAAGACATACATGCTTTTAAATGTAGTTTTTGGTATATCATACACTATGACCCTAAAATAATGTTATATTGGAATCAACTAAATAATGGAATGGATATTGGAATCTCTTGGATAATTTAAAAGATCACTATTTTGTGATGGTTTATAAAGGTTCTGGAGTATCATCTGGTCTAGTCTCTAAAAATTTGCACATAAGTAGAGGGTCCTATTAGCCTTTTGGAAAAAATCATTTGAAAACCAACATAGAATTACTAGGATTCATTAATCACCTTAATTCTAATAATTCCATAAAAACCATTAAATCATGATGATATATTAGTTCAATTCTATAGGGTGGAATATAAACTCTCTCTACTATAGGAACTAAATCATTTGTGAACTCAATCTCCCTCTCTAGAGGAATGATAAAGAGATATTTTGGAATGATGTCTTGGGAATGGTCTATAATAGAATAAAAAATATCTTGTTCCATTCCACCATCATCCATAACATGTCCTTATCTTTGAGAAACAAGATAATTCAATATACACTATTTAACCACGTATGATCTTTCTGATGATTCTGCTCACATGGGTAGAAATATTTGTATGATTTTGGATATAGGAAGGTAACTCTCCTCCAATAATAGTCAATATGATTCCAATGTAGATATAAATAATAAATATCAACAATGATATCAAATTATTTCATTTAAATCAAAAGGTATTCCCAAAAGAAATGATACAAACCAGTATCAAGATAACACTCTTTAAAATGCATGATATAAATCGACTACACTCCCAATGATGAATCGATGGTCATAACTCCATTGAAGATCTCCACAACCAGGACCAAACAATTTAAAATATTAGTAGATATGAAGGATTGTGATTACCCTATATAAAAATTCAATTAACTTTAAATTATATAACAATTGTAGAAATGATGGTAGAAGGAATAATATCCAAACCGTTCGAAGAAGACTATATAGAATGTAGTTGGATCACCCCAATTCATTAGGATCCTGTCTAACATACCTGTAGGATCCCATATTCTTAGTAATATTGAACCACATCTAGGGTATCACATCCATTATGATGTCATAAACATCCTATGGGTCTTCAACTTCTAGTCATCCAAGGGTAAGTTGATTCTCTCGACAACTATGGTGCATTTCTTAATCCCCTTCCAATTCACTTCTACCAAAATATCCTACTTAAACACTAAATATAAACCAACACACCACATGAATGAAACTACACTAAAGTTTACGGACACTATGACCAATTGTGGACTAACTTTCCACACTGAAAGAACTATAACGGAACATAGTTATACGAGGGATTTGAATGGCCCTGGCTTCTCTTCCCGCAACCACCATGCATAAAACTATCATAATGGTGATTCTTAGTAATAGAATAAGAAACCCCATTTATCCCTACTTAAAAAAATATTGCGTCTCATTAAGGACTATTTTATTTTCCCTTATATGATTATATTCTGACTCATGACATCTGAAAGGCAGCATAGTTAATAAACATTCACATGTGACCTTATCACATGAAAAATGCCATCTTAAAAAAGACCCACCCAACAACGTCATCAAATTCCAAGGATGGAGAAAAAAAATAAAGGATAGTATATAATGTAATCAATCACTAATATGTCATCCTATGTGAGGTTCATGAAATCACATTCCTTCTCAACCCTCATATTTCTTGGATAGAAATTGATCCTGAAATTTTCATTGAAGTCCTTATAAGACATATTCTATTGCAAACTAGATTACTAAAAAATTTCCCAGTAATGTATAGATGGTTCACAAAGAATTTAAATTGAAATATAATTCATCCTACATGAAAGTGTCTTGAGATTGCTCAAAATAATCCTTCCTATAATGATCCAAAACATAACTTTATAGGGGCCACACTCCACAATGAATATAGGTGGATGAAACAATAGAATTTCTCTCTTAATCATAGACATCGATGTTATAGTGTGAATAGTATACCTCTCTATGGATTGCACATCCCTTAGTAATCAATCAAAAACTTGCCTTCTATTTGTTTATTGGAAACTGTAGTATGTTTCGGAAAAACTATGTTAGGAGCATTCTAAATGCCATTCTCCTGATGCTTGATTTGAAGATGAAGAGGAAACATTTTCTCTACAGTGGATGAAACTCTTTTTATAAAACATGATACACACTATGGTCATCCTCAGGAATTAATAACAATATAAAACGATTGATTAAATTTTCCCCTAAACAATGATTAACAACTAAATTGACATAAAAATATAGTTTCTTTCATCATCATTATAAGGAATATCAAGGGGATTCATTTCATAGTTCATATAGGAATATATATTACATGTAATAGATATTTCCATATAAAAAATGACTTCCAATAAATATCTCTATGTTTCTATAATTATTCATTTATACACATCACATTTTTGTACTATCCCATGAGTAAAATATCAATAAACAGTAACATCAAACACCATGTTAATCACCCAAGGGAAAGTAACAACAAATATATAAAAAGTGAACAATATGAATAAAAATACAATCCCTGGGAACTAATATTTACCCCTTATATATACAAGATACACATGTAGAATATATAATTTCCAAGCCCAAAAACATCATAGTCCTATTTTTACCTTTCCCAAATTGAAACATAGTGGGAAATAAAATAGATGTTTTGTTACCACATTAAAATATCCTAGACTAGGAACTCCATAATGTGATATAGTTGGGTGGGTTACTTGACCTATGGTGTTCCTTCTCATATGATAGTGGCTTCTAACTACCATCATGGTCGTAAGGAACAAAGTAGGGAGATTATACCCCTAGGTATAGAGTTGCAACAACTGTAGAAATTATGAAAATAGTGTTGTAAATATAATAAAAAATATAAATAATAAATCACGAAATATCTAAATAAATGATAAATCAAATAATCAAGTAATATTAATACAATGTAATGATAAGATTAATTTTAATAAATTAAATTATGACATTTATATAGATAAAAGTCTAAATATTCTTAAATAAAGACTCCAAAAGACCCTGATCCCAAACCCCATGTCAGTCTTGAATCCATGATCCAACTCATATTGTAAGAAAACAATAGCAAGGTCTATTTACCTTGTCCAAAACTACATCCATGAAACATACCTTGGTATAATCTGGTGTCCCGAATAGGGTGTGAATAAAACTTAATAGGTCAACGCCACTATTTCTAATGAAATAAATTTTAAAAAATATGTTCTTGTAATAGAGTGATAAAACAAGGGTATTAATTAATCAATTAATGTAGTACATAAAATCAACGAATACCGCTTGATCATCATATTGACACCCAAGGTTACTAAAAGATGCTTCTTCTCCATGTTAGATATCACTATCTACGGATTGGTCCTCCTACATCCGGAAAGTTCATCCAAGTCGGGAGAATATTCATTGGATGAGGATGAATCACACTGAACATATCATGGAAATGTATTCACTTCCCTAATGTAATCAAGAATACCTCCCTGATGCATTAAATATAATTATACTTATCCATGTTATATATCTGGTAACTGTGTGACTTACCCTATGGTGTATTGTATCCCACGCATCCTTTCCCTAGGTGGTTTGTAATCTAGGTAGCCTTCCCTCGTGATTGAATATAACAACACACCATCCCTCATGCATGACATATAGTTCTCCCAAGCACCCATCCCAAGTATATGTACTGAAATTTAATAAAAAAACACAAAAATATGATCATCATATCTTAGACATCTATTAAAATAGATTCAATCAAATATTCTTTCTTAAAAAACACATGGTTATGATCTAATCATATTACAATAATCAATAATGGTTAATTTATTCAATTAACATTAATCATATCCATTTAAATTTCAGTTATAAAATTTAAAAACATCATGTAACCTAGAAATTAATCAATTTTTATCCATGTGATTCCAACTCATCAAAACATAAAAATATACTCCATTACAATTCATAATATCAACCAATTTAAACAATTCACATTGTTAATCCAAATGAATAATAACAATTATAGGTTCATTACTAATTTTAAGGGTTGTTTCACCCTATGGATGGATGCAAGCATAGTCTAAATGACAATAAATTAAATAGGATCCAATTGATGGTCTAAAGAAATAATAATTATCCAAAAATTAATTATAAAATTAGTTAGGTAATGCACAAATTTCACTAGTGTGAATCATAGAAATTGGATATAATTAGATAATTTAAACAAAAAATATGTATTCATTATTTACTTCCTACATTAAAAGAAATAAAGAAAATTATGAAACTTTATATTCAAAATATACATCAACAATCCCTTCAATATAGACCATAAATTACATTAATAGATATTTAGATGTTAAATAATAATTGGACATATAGAATTAGACTTCAGGGTCCAAAAAACATATACCCAACATGGTTTTTCTTATGGAGTTAATAATGTTTTTAGAAATAACTAATAGAATGGCTACCATTATGATGGTTACACAATTCCAAGAATGTATGGCACTTGAGGGTTTAATATATTAATTGGTGTGGCTAAATCAGGATGTGCATTATTCATTCATGTTGTAAAATCCCGAATTCCATTTATCCCGAAATCCATCTTTTTCACACACAAAATTAAAAAAATAATTTTATAAAATGGATTCATGAAGTGAATTTCTTTTTCATGGTGTCTGTTTAGGGCTGAATTAAATTCAATAGGTTAATTGAATTCATGGGATTTATAATGGGGTGAATTAAATTTAGGGATGAATTAAATTCATGAGGTGTATTCAGGGGAGAATTAAATTGAAGGGAGAATTAAATTTATGAGGTCCACCAAGAACAATTCATGTCATAAAACATGAATTCATTATGTGAATTTATTACATAGATATAATTCACATCCTCTTATTTCTACACCCCTACAACACATAACCCAACACAAACCTAGTCTTAATGAAAAACGATTAAAAGAAAAAAAATGTTTCAAAAAAATATTTTAATAAGTACATACCTAGAAAAATATAGGATCTTAAATGTTGAGCCTCATCCTTAGCTATTTCGTTAGATTTTGTAAATAAGTTAAAAGCTCAATAGTATTCATACTGTGAGTTTTTGTGGGTGGAGAATTATTGAAAAAAATATTTTTTTGATCAACTTCTATCCTCTGGTTTCTTCAATTTGTTTTAGGCTTGTGTTGTTTAACTATATATTCTTCTTCATATTTTATTCTGAATATTAATCTATTAAAAAATATTCTATAACATCGATAACTAAATTTTTAACCATTTCCTTATTATGTATAATTTGAAAATGATCATATAAAAAGTTTCTAATATTTTATTCAATTATTTTGACATCATTACCTTCAACTATATTTCCTAGATATTTTTTGAATCATATGTACAATTTTATTTTCATTGAATATACAAATAAAAAACCTTTATTTGTATCATCACAAAATTTATCTTGGTTTTATTATTTTATTATGATGTTTACCTTGGTTTAAATGATATGAAAAGTCATCAAAGACAACTTGCTTCTATGACACATATCATAGGTTGTTCTCTATTCTCTAGGGCCGATAAGATCTTGGTTTAATGTGTAAGAATAAACATGCACAACTTTTTTACAGTTCTGTTGTAGAAAATTACCATCAATAAGTATGGTATTTTCCATACTATTTTCTATCCTATTTTATTTTTAAATTACTTTATTTTATTTTTTTAGTTATTACTAACGATAAATCAAGACTAATTCATTGGTATAATAGAAATGTATTAAATACAATATATTTATATTCAATCCCATTATCAGAATAAAAATTTATATTAGCGTGTCTAATCTTATTTTTAACTCGATTCATATATCACATCATATAATGTAGTCCTTCTCACTTAATTTTTGAAATCATAACACATACTATGAAACAAAATTCATCAATAGATAGTATAAATTACCTTTTCTATATATTTATTAAATATTCATGGGACCACATTAATCATCATTCACAAAGTCAATATGATTTGATTCACTTTTATTTTTATGTTTATAAGGATTACATACAATTTTTCATCTCTTCCAGACATTATATGTATATTCCATATCACACGTCATTTTAAGAATATAAATAGAAAACTTTTGGTTAGATAGATTCTATATGATTTATTGATTTATATTTCGAAAACTATAATTCAATAAATAATTTTCCTTATCCAGTATTAGGATATATATGTTTTCCATTCTATCAACTGGATTGAGATTTACTTCAATCCTACTTCCCTTCATCAATGATAATCTCAATTATTTAATAAACAATAATTTATCATCAAATGTATATTCTAATACTAAGTTACAAAGTTTATTTACACTCACAAGATTATTCTTTAAACCATTCACAAGAAGTACTTATGTATTCTCTAGTTCACTCCCATCAGGCTTGGTTATATCTTTTCCCTGTTATTTTCAATTCATAGTATTTACCTAACCTTATAGTTCCATTAAATTTTTCACTTACATTACTTAATAGGATATTATTTTTAATAATGCATGATGATATCCCACAATCCATAATTCATGTGTTTTTATTATTTGAATCCACTAAATAAACCTCATAAAGATTATATTTTCTATTTCACCTTCATCTCTCTTGATAAGTGCTTAATTGGTGTCATAGGTTCCACCACATTTTTAATTTCATTATAGGAAGATTTTTCACATTAAACTTCTTCTTCCATGATTTAGTACATATTATTTAGTGGGGTGGAGTGTGGTTATGCCTCATTAAATCTCTAAGTTTTTTACTATTCCTCATTTATGGTAGATCCTTCAGTAAAAACACTAGCTTTGTGACCAAAATTAGTTTAATTGAAACAATACCCATAAATGGAATTACCATATTGAGATATAGAATATGGTGACATTATATTTTTTTGTAACATATATTTTATCCTTTATATATATATATTCTCCTTTTAAATAAGTCATTATGTGGCTATGAAATCCCAAAAAAAATTATTTTCATGAATGGAAATATTTTTTGATTTCAATGTCTCCACATATTACGTTACGTTGAGTAGTTTTTCCATTGAACTCCAACTTTATGGAGTATAAATATACTCTCATCTATTTTTTTTATTCTCTTGACATATTTTATGATATATTTATTAGGACATTAACTCATTTCTAATCTCATTTTTACATATAAATCGAGGTCATTGTTCTTTAATAATTTATTCAACACCTTCCAGTCATTTCTTGAACAATTTTTTGTTTTCAAAATCATATAATATTACATATTGTAGATTCTTCTTTGACTCACATATATTAATGTCTTGTTCAAGATTTTCATTTAATTTATCCACTTATTCATCTAAACCATCAATCCTCCATTCCAATTCATTAGTAAATATATTAAGATCATCAATCAATTTGTGTTCCTCTTATATCATTAACTAGATATTAATAAATTCCAAAATACTTATGTTGCATAATTTTTTTCAACTATTAATTCATAAATCCTGGTAGTTTTACTTCTAGATAATTTTTATTTTCAAAAGAAACATTTTTAAAATCACCAAATATTTTATTATTTTTTGTTTTAATATGAATCCCACTATTATTTCCTTATAATTAAAGCATAAATTATACAAAAAACTCATATTAATCAATATTATTCTCTTCAGATGTATCTATATTAAATTTTTTATCATGGAATTTTCTTCGTCAAATAAAAATTATGATTCCACAACATTTAGTTTATCCTCATTTGTTTCTTACCTCTTACATATAATTCTCCTCCATTGGTATTTGTTGTTGAAGAAAATAATTGTTTGAGATATCTTGAGAAAGGATATATATTTCCTGTCCTTTACAAATATTTAGTTTATTCTTCATCAATATCAATCCACTTAGGATACAAAACTACAATGTGACCCAACAGGTTACATCAAAAATATCCAACAAGAAATTTACCATAAAATATACATTTTAACCTTGATAATATTCTTTACGGTAGTTAGAGAGATTCATCATTAATATATTATCTTTCATTATTGATGATTAATTTTTACATATAATTGAATGTTCTTTTGATAATGATGTGTTATACAGTTCCCATGAAGTTGATTATTATCTCATAAGACACAATAATAATTAATATATCATCAAGAGAATGTTTAGATATGTTTATTTCTTCTTAATTAGATACCTTAAAATTGAATTTAGGTTTATGTATCCCATATATTTGAATTATAATACTGATATCCTATTTAACATCTCCAAGTACCCTTATGGATCCAACAACATTAGTAGTGTGATTAATGAATATATCATCAATTTTATTAGAATTCATTTCATCTGATCAAACATATTACGATGCACTTGGATTTTGTCCTCCTTTACACTATTTTCAATTTTATATTTCCTATACAATTATCTCCCATCAAGCTTTTCATTTGAATAACCCCTCAACACTATATAAATATGATTAAATAAATTACGAGCCAAAGAATTATTTACCTTCTCATCTGCATTAAGTATCATTCCATCTCATTTGGTTGTAGATAATCCCGATGCATCACTAAATAGAAATAATTTAATTGGAATGATAAACACTTCAATACCAATATATCTAAGATAAGATCCCATCCTATTTTTCCACATACGAAAAAATAAAATATTGAAAAATGGAATTCCTCTAGTACTCCTAGGATTTTCCATAATGACTTGTACTTCAATATATATTTGATTACAAAACATGGTTATGATACAACTTATTGTAACTATATCCCAATACATTATTTGAGGGGATGGGTGAATTAGGGTGTGGAATTATTTTTTATTTTTGGATATTGATCCTAAGATAGAATGGGTAGTATAATCTAATCATTGATTCAAGAACACTTATATTTCAATATGTAGAGGAAGTAAATTGATGACATAGATATTTTACTCAGTTCACAAAAAATGGCTAATATAAGGCTCACACATCACTGTTGAGTTGATTTACTATGGTTGGAAAAAAAATTACTTTGGTTTTTACTGGTCTTTTAGAAGGTATCACAACTAATATTTGTTGAAATTACTCTTCTTGTTCTCTAACTCACCATTTGTGAAATGGAATTAAAAAATGGTTTTAAAATCATAGATTCATTAAAAGAATATTCATAAAAAACACCAAACAATCAATGGTTTTGATGCTCTAATTATTTTACTGATCCTCCTTCTTTAAAAACCCAATATTCATAATATTCCTCTAATTTGAAACTTCTCTAAAACTTCCACCAATAATATATATATAAACATTCATGTACTTTAATAAATGATATAGATTACTTATTTATTCCTCATAAATTAATAAATCATATCTATATGTCTAAACACTAAATTAAATTGATAAAACAGTCTTGAAAGTGCCTCTGTAATTATTATATTCAGTGTCACATTCATTTCTATACTCATCTTCATGAAAAAAATACTTTAATCCATTGAGAATACCTCAATGAATATCAATCAAAATTTTGACAATTATCAAAGTATATCTTTTTCATAAATGTAATTATAATAATATTTAAGATAGTTTGAGTTGAAATAAATATAAAAAATTTATTTTACAAATTAATTAAAAGTTATTCAAATCCAATATATGACTTGGTCTTTTTATTCCATTGAATTCCAAAAAAATGTTATTAATTCCCTTCAAAACTCCCTATTTTTAAATTTCAAAATTAATATGACATAGGGAATTTTTTGGGAAATTAATAGGAAAAATAGTATTGGATTGAACATATGACGTACTGACTATATGTTTCTAACTTTCCTCTATCATCAGTCATGTCATTCAAACAGATCATGGAATCGATGAATCCTACCATATAAACATGGTTGTAAAGACCCAGATTTTTTATGTAATTTTTTTAGTTATATGGAATATTAAGATTCCGTGAAAATTTACGGAGTGTGATTCTGAGGTCCGGTGTTCCGGGAATCAATTTCTGAACTTTGTTTCGGGTACGTTCAGTAAACGTGTGAGCGGGTTTCTTTAACTTTTGAACTAGTGCTCAGAATTGAAATCTGAGGGAACCATCGAACTCACAATGCTGGTATTCACTTATGGAGTCCTTCACCTCGACCATAGAAGGCCGAGGGTAGAATTTAGTTTTCCACTTTTTTGTGGAAGAATAGAAAAATAAAAATAAATAATATTTTTATTTTTCTTGTAACCTTCTTTGGGGTTATAGATGTGGGGAATAACTGAAATAAAAACTCCCAATTTGAATTCCAAGGTGGAGACCACCTGACCCTTAAACTATCCCTTTAATGGGAGGTAACTTGTGGACTCCATCCACTTTAATTATTCCACATCAATAAATTAATTAATTATTCCATCTCTATAGGTACCAAAAAATTAAAATTGATAAACATATTTTATATGGATTGGTCCACATTTTTCTATGCAGAAATCATTGGAGAATGGGAGGTTTGGAGAGATATCTTGGAGAAACTCATCCTCTAATGATGAACGCGCTCTCCAAGGAAGAACGTGCTCTCTAATTAGGAATGTCTTCAACGACAATTAATCGACATCTGTCCTTCCCTCCTCACCGATGTCATCAAACCTTTTGAGGCAGGGGTATGTTTTTGATTTATCATTGTTAATTTCTCTCTCTTGTTGAATCACCTCCCTTGAGCCGCTTGCTACCGCTCTAACATGGAGGGTACGGGCCAAACGAACATGGTGCTGCCTCACCGCAAAATGTTTTTGGTTCTTTGTGTGTTCTTCGTGATGGAGGAGGATGGAAACTGACCTTTGTGGGTCTTTGGAATGGTGGGTGGCACCACGGTCGGCTACAAAGATGGTGGCAGCACAACCGTGTCGTCAGAGAAGGGTTGTGACAGAGCAAGGGAGGTGGCCGACCACATGATGGGGGTGGTGGCGCGCGTCTGTACCGCCCGATGAGCAAGGGACGCATCTTTGTGCCACGGTGGCGAAGGGAAGGCGGCTGACATTCAGCGGGCCATGTAGGGGGGGGAGCACGAAGTGCCGCCAGTAGGAGAAATGAGCCAATTGTTTCGGTCAGCCAAGTTGTACTAAGCGGGACCGATGGCCGGTCCTGCGTGCTACCTGGTGACCAAATAGCTTCGGTCGTTTGTTGATTGAGGGGGGGGGGTGTGCGACTCCCCCCCATATGCGGCCAGACCTGGCTGCCTAACGCGGGCCATGCTGGACCCAATGGATCTAGCCGTACCTAGTTGTCCCATCCAAACCCAACAGGCCGGGTCAGATTCCGCTGGCCGGGTTGGGTCGGGTCGGTCTAACCGGGTTGGACCGGACCTAGACCAGTTTCGACCCTATACCTTATTTCGGCCATATCTTGAGCTATGGTAATTCATTTGACGAACCGTCTATGGCACCAAAAACCTTAGAGCGAGATGGTTCTTTTGGTATACCCCACTTGATATTTTCATAATGTTGGGTTACGGTCTGGTTGGATTGAGCACAAAACCAACTGGGCCCTCAGGACTAAAAGGATAATAACTTACAGACTGGGAGTCATTTTGACACACTGTCTGTTGCGTTGAGACCCCTTTTACATAGTGGTCCATTGGAACACATCTTTTGGGACATCATGCAAGTTTTAGTATCGACCAGTGGATTGAGGAGAAAACTATCACAGATACCAGCGAGCTTAGTGTCGGATCCCTATAGATGGCTGTAACATGAGAAAGGGATCCTTTGTGGGTATGTTCTTGGGATCCTTTGTGGGTCTATGTTCAAGAGTCTCAATTAGATCCGCTCTAGGAATCCAAATGGGACTACTCTGGGATCCTTCCTAGGTCTGTTGTAATAGAATCCTGTCTAGTTCTGATGATGTACTAGGTACCTCTGTTGGTCTGATGATGTACTAGGATCATGTGTCGGTCTGATGATATACTTGGATCCTCTATTGGTATGATGATGTACTATCATCCTGTGTGGGTATGATGATGTACTAGGATCCTGTGTGGGTCTGATGATGTATTAGGATTCTGTGTGGGTCTGATGATGTACTTGGATCCTGTGTGGTCTTGATGATGTACTAGGATCCTCTGTGGGTAAGATTATTTACTAGGATCTTGTGTGTATGTGATGATGATTTAGGATCTTACGTGGGTCTGCCTCTTAATAGAGTAAGATGATTCAATAGTTACATCTAATCATCTATACTACTGTACCTATGTTATACCTGGTATAAGATGAGTCCTTACCTTCATGGTGATACCCTTGTGGTATTCTTCTATGTGGCGTACGTTTGTGTTACATACCTTTGTAGAGATACCTTTGTGGGATTCTTCTGTGTGGCACACCTTTGTGGTACTTACCTTCATGGTATTCCTTCCTTTGTGGAACAGTTGAGCTTTGGGATAATGAGTTGATCCTTGAGTTTCTTCATGATTGAGATGGGTTTACTTGATAACATAGGTATATGAATGGGAATATACCTATGTAGGGTCATTTGTCAGTTTCCTGATTTGTGGTTTACATTTGTAAAATTTGTGAGACCTTGAGGGTCTCGCGGTCCATATTAAGTATCCTTATACTCACCCCTACACAGGCTACACCCGCACCTTGTTGTGTTTGGTGTAGACGACGGACAACGCTGACTGAGGACAAGGGTACCAGGAGTGAAGGTATCTCGATGGTGGACCTTAGATGAGGCGTACCGCATAGATGACCGTTTGAGAGCTGTACCTACCTTTCAGGTAGGATCCATGGTGGGTGTTCACCGGTGCTGTTTTAGTTTACATATACTTTTCAGTTTCTTGTAATTCCCAGTTGTACTTGTATTCTGGCCCCTTTTACTTACTGTACTCACTCTATTTACTATTCAGTTTACTTGTGTTTGTATCTTTCCAGGTGCTTGGTTTTGTGTGTTTACAGGATATAAAGGAAATTCCGTTTTGGTTTTAGGGAATACGCCTTTCGGTGCTAGTCACCAGGCCCTGGCCTATGTAAGGCGGGCTTGGGGTAGTGACGACACAAGCCCAGGGGGATGGGTTATGAAAAATTGTTATTAGAGGAGTCAGTCCTACAATAGAACATTGGACTCTGATCTTTTTAATAGCAATAGTTTTAACTGTAGCGAATGTGGTTATCATTTTAGGGAATCCAGTGTTGGTGCGGCGACCGACATATCCATACACCTGGACTCTGACTTCTGATTTCTGACTGAGTGCACAAAAACACTGAATGCGTGTGTGTTTCAAAAAGTATTCTTTGTGATCTTTTTGAGTCATCTCTCCAAGTATAACTTATTGTCCATGGTACAACTATTTATTTTCAGGATGCCTCCACACCAGACAGCCAGCTAGGGTTCCGGATGGAGTACGCGATGATAGCCCACCGAGCGACGAGGCCTCGGTGCAAATACCTCTTTTAGTAGTCACCCCATCAGAGGCATCAACGGTACCATTACTCAATGGGAAACTGGGGACACAGATTCCACCATCCCCAGCAGCAGACAATGTATGTTTATTAAGCGTGTTGCATGAGTTCCAGTGCCAGAAGCCACCGAGGATTCGGGGTGAGACAGACCCGCAGGTAACTGAGGATTGGTTGGAGGTCGTGGTGAGAGTCTTTTGACTGGTAGGGACACCAGCTGATCTCATGGTGATCCATTCCACCAGTCTTCTACATGCAGCAACATGCAGACGGTGGATCTTGATGCTCTAGGTTCACGATGAGGTAGCACTTATCTAGGTAGATTTCAAGAGCCTGTTTCGGGTAGAGTTCGTCCCAGCGACTCCAGGCGCAGTGCGCATACATGAGTTTCTTCATCTGCACCAGGGCAGGATGGTTGTGGCTCTGTACTCAGCGAGGTTCATCAACCTCTCATGCTACTACGCTTATATGGTGCAGGACCCACTCTTTAGAAATTGTACCTTCGAGTAGGGGCTCTGGAGGGAGATCAGGAGATTGATGATTTCTCTCAGCATCCTGACACAGGAGGGGGTGTTAGAGCAAACCCTCATATTGGAGAGTTTTCTTGCTAAGCAGTCGCCGGAAATGAGACACACCATTGGGCGTCATGTAGTGGATTATTCTATATCTTTTAGTAGATAGATGTCATAGAGGTCCAAGAGGACCAGATATACAGGTGGACGACCACAGGATACAGAGTCAGTTGTGCGGGGCACCAGAGATAGAACCAGTTATGCGAGGAGAAGTGTTTCACATGAGGCGGGCATGGTCACATTATAAGAACCCAGTTTTTGATATAAAATAGTTTTGAATATTCTTGATGTTATTCCAGAGCAGGGCCTTTAGAAGGCTTGTGATTCCGAGCCCCGATGTGGCCGAAATTAAATTTTTAGTTTGTTCGCACTGGGCATGCCAAATAAATACAATAACTCCTAAAAGGTAGCTCGGATGGGAAAAATGAGGGCACCTTTGAGTATAGAGCGTGCCTCTTACACTAGGAGGGGTTTAATTTTGTGGGTGTGTGCCTTCTATGAAAAATGTCACTGGGGGCGTTTTTATAATTTAGCAGCCTCAGGCTACGCCCAACAATGTAAAATCGTGTGTTTTTCTTTTTAGAGTTCCACAACTACTTTGATCTTGATTCATAGCATCAAAATGTCATCAAATTTTATAGAAAAGTCCATGAATGTGTAGTATATTTTTTGAGCTTTCCGACGCGTGTTTTGGATTTGAATTTTGAGCTTTGAGGCGTCTGCTGCTGTCCGACAATGATTCGAGGTTGTTCTAGTGTTTCCCGGAAGATCTGGCAGGTCCGACGGGTCTCTGGTAGACCAGGGAGGTCAAGAGGAGGCACAATAGGTCGATGTAGGCCGGGAGGCAGTGGTGTTTAGTGGCGCCAGCGGAGGGGGACGCCAGTGGGGCGCGATGATACGGTCGGACCGACTTTTGACAACCGACACGCGCAGGAGACCAGGGTCTTTGGACCTCGATTGGAAGACAAGGACCAATGTATTATGGGTCCCATGGAGGTAAAGACGGACCGGTTTACGCTATTCTAGGTGAGTCAGGCATACCAGCGTGGTGAACCGTGGGCCAGTTCAGGTATATGGTGGGATGGCCGAACCGGCCTGGCCCACCCCTTCGGTCCATTAAAACATTAAACGGCAATAAAACTCAGGCCAGTTGACATATTTGCACGCCGTCTATAGGGACCTGTTCCAATAATAGAGATGAACTTTTTGTGTTGGTTTTGGGAGTTTTAATTCCCGAAACAGGCGCCTTAGTGTCACGACATGCCTGTTAAGTTGATTGGCTTTTTTCCGATGGGGTTCTTGTTTAGGGCAGCGCAGACACATCCAGAGTCCATTTTGAGTGCGGTTAGTGGCGTTGGGACCCTAGTGATGAGGCGGAGTATTCTAGGGTGGATTTAGGCATTGAAACTGGTGTTGAGGCATGGGACTCATGACCCATATTTTAAGCTATGAGAATTTTTTAGTAACTTTTTCATCGGACGCCCGTTCGGGGCGTGAGAGTACTCGTTTTTGGGTGTTTCTGGAGGAATTGAAATGGCACAATCCTCTGGATTTAATTCATCCTGGTGGAGTGGGCCCCATGGGGGGTCGTTTTGGTCGTTGACGGTGATTTCTATCCTCTTCACTAAGGGCCTGTTTCGGACAACTGAATTGTCAATCTTGGTGCTTCTTCGAGAGGATCGCAATAGTGTGATCCATTGGCAGCGCTTCAGGACTGTGTTGCGGGTCCTATATAGCACCAGTCATGTGCTGTGTGAAACAAATGAATCATTTTCTCTGAATATCTCTTCCATGTGTGTAAGCAGAAAATTAGACGTGTTTTTCCGAGGGCATCGCAATGGTGCAATGCGCCCGACTGTTTTCGAGACTGAGGCTCGGGACCACATGACGTCGTTCGGGCGTAAAGCGGTGTTGGAAAACTTTCCCGTCAGATATCCATTTGAGGTGAGTATATATTCTATCTTGCATGTTTTTTTTCAATGATTACAATAGTACAACCTGTTTGTATTTGTGATGCCTCATTCAAGATCTCATTAAATGTGGAGGCATGAATGGTGTGCGGCTGGAGGTTCTTCCCACGGTGTTTGCAGAGAACCCTTTATGTGTCATTGTGAGAACTCATGTGAGAGTGATGTAAATTTATGAAGAGGTGTGGTTGGTCGTGATAGGGTCATGGTGGAAGCAAGTTGGAGAACATACATTTCCCCCCTTTTTTGACGTTGGACATCATGTGCACGATAGCCTTTGGGATGGGAATGATGTATACTCTGGGAGTATATGGGTTTTCCTAGAGGTACATGTTTTAGTTTGTACCCAAGAATGTTTGTATATGTGGTTTGGAGATGAGATGGGGCCACACATCGTGGGGGCCCCATGTGCGTACTGTGTTCCACATTAAATACCTTTTACCTCTCCAGACGTAGAGGGTCCTTCTGTTAACAATGGTTTAGACCAGTAGGGTTGAGTGGTTCCCCCTGGTTCGGTTCTTGCCGGTTTGATCGGCAGAGTTGTTTAGGTTTCCCTGTTCCTTTAGTCGTGTGGGATTTCAGTATCATATCCCTTCGTGTTACCTGGTAATGTTTTTGAGGATTCGGTGTGACCAATACATTTTGCGGGCACCGATCCTCTACCAAGGAGGTTCTTTCCAGTTGGGTACAGAGCCCCAGTGAGCCTGGGTGAAGTTTTCCTAGCCACGTATCAAGATCATGTCTTCCTTCCACGATCTACCGTGACGTTATTCCTTAGGAAAAGGCCTCCCTGATTTGTTTATCCTTCGACACTTGTTTCCATCCCTTGGCCTATGGAGGCGGGCTTGGGGTAGTTAAAGCTCGAGCCCAGGTAGGGTCAGGTCATGAAAAAGTGGTATCAGAGGTGGTTCGTTTCTTGGGACGTTGTCTGAATTCCCCTTAAAAGGAAGTGGTTGGGATATATGGAAACTGTGTCAAGGTGTCTCGAGAGTGTCTCCAAGTCCAGGGAGTCCAGTGATGGTGCAGTGGCTGACATATCTATTCACCAGGACCTCGAAAACCCGCTTATCGGATTGGCATGCTGAGACACCCGTTGTAGGGAAAATTGGTTTGTGTATCACATAGGATTGGGTCATTGACTATCCTTCTTGAGTCAGCTCCCTATTGTTGTTACTATCATATACATAAATTCTCATCTAATCGCTGTACTCCTTGATAACATTCAGGATGCCTCCGCGAAGATAGCTTGCTAGGATACTCACTTTGGTTTATGACGATGACCCTTTGAGCGATGAGGCCTTAGTCTAGGACCCATTATGTGAGTCCCTTTCTCTGGGTGGGCCGGTAGCAGCAACCCTGCCTGGTGAGCATCAAACAACATCAACAAAGAAGATTGAGTTTCAGCGCATGTTGAGCGTGCTCCGTGAGTTCCAGTGGAAGAGACCGCTGAGTTTTAGCGGTTATTCAAGCCCTCAGGCAGCATAGTTTTGTCTAGAGACGATGTTTTGCCTCTTTCGGCATGTGCATCCTCCGATAGATCTTATGGTGGCTTTGGCCGATAGCCTTTTCCACAGAGTAGCTGGGCATTGGTGGAGTCTGGTGACCCATTTACTCGATGAGTCGTCACTTTCATGGGATGACTTTCAGCTTCTATTTCACGAGGAGTTTTACCCCACCTTCTTACGCTCCGTTCGGATCTAGGAGCTCTTGCAGTTTTAGCCGGGAGGGATGACGGTGACTGAGTACGTCACTAAGTTCATGGATCATGCATGCTATTACCCGGACATGGTCAATGACAGAAACTTCCGAGTGCATATGTTTGAGCAGGTTCTCTACAGAGAGATTCATGCCATCATCATACCCTTGTTCATCCCCACTTATGTCGAGGTGCTAGAGAAGGCGCTTGTGACAGAGAGCTTCCTATCACGTTTTACTTTTGGTGGTGGCATTAGGCATGACATAGCCGAGACGTCTGCCACAGCTAGCAGGCTCCAGATGATAGAACCTCGACACATGTGGCCTTCCACCCATCGGTTTTGAAGACGTGTTCATGCACCACTGTGGTGACAAAGCATAGTGGCTCAGCCGAGGAGACCCTTCCATGAGCAGACCCAAGGGCAAGGTCGTACACCACAGTAGCACCATAGGGAACTAGGGTAGTCTGGATAGTGTCAGTGCTATGCTTTCGATGGGTGAGGTCACTTGGCATGGACTACCTGACCAGATATGTTGAGAACATAGGGCAAGCAGCAGGTACACCACCACGACAGAGGAAGCACCGTGATCGGAGTGGTGCCGAGAGAGGTGGTTCTAGCAGTGAAGCGAGAGCAACTGGAAGTGGGGGATGACATTATGAGGTCTTCCCATCACCACCATGTGTTCCACGTCTGGCTCTGAGAGCTAATAGTTGGGACCATGAATAGCCGCGTGCTTTGGATGTCTACGATTTTGAAAAGCATAAGGTGATAAGAGGAATGCTCTACAACTCTTCTACATTTTGTAGTGGAACTATTAGACTCTGTATATGATATGATTTTCTCCCTTCTCCTTGTTTGGGGTGTTACCAGGGTGACGCAGGGCTTTGGTGTAACCCTGTGTCAGTAGAGTAGAAAACAGTGAACCTTTTCTTTAGTTGATGGTATCGAATCCTTTGCTTTCCAAGCATATAAGAGAGTCTTGGTCATGGGACATCGATTGTGAAAACTTGCGTGACCGGATATCATTGGGTGTTTCACCATATGGATATTGTGAAGGAGGGAATCACTGGGCTATATCCCATGAACAAATGGTCATTCCAGTCACAGAGTGAAACGTAGAGGTGCGACTGGGGAGTTGAGATACCCCCGAGGTCCTTTGGGTTGTTTGAGACCCTGCGAAGGGATGGCGAGGTCCCCACCGCCTTGCCCTAAACCCAAAGGCTGGTTTGGGTGCATAATGTCTTCAACTTGACTCAACTGAGAAGAAGTGTTTGTGAACATATGCACGTCATCGATGAGGGTATACCCCACGCGAACGGAACAAATCCCTTGGTCCATGTTCGTGATGCAGAGCTGTGCAAGAGTTCGTCTGGGTATGGGAGATCTACTTGTGGGATTAGTACCCTGAGTTTTTTCCCAAGTTTTGCTTTTCAAGGATGAAAATATTTAAGTAGGGAATGAAGTAAGAACCCGGTTTGTTCTATAAATTACATTGGAATATTTTTGATGTTATTCCAGAGCAGCGCCTTTAGACATCATGCGATTTCGAGCCCTGGTGTGGTTGGAATTAAATTTTCATTGCGTTAGCTCTGGGCATGCCCAATTAATTAAATAACTCCTAAACGGTATCTCGTACGGTAAAACCAATGGCACCATTGAGTCCGAAGAGCGTCTCTTACCCTAGGAGGGGTGTAATTTTTATGGGCATATGCCTTTTGTGAAAAATGACAGCAGGGGTGATTTCATAATTTAGCAGCCTCGGGCTATTTCCAACAATGTAGAATCGTGTGTTTTTCTTTTTAAAGTTCCACACCTACTTTGATATTGATTCATAGATTTGAACTATCATTGAATTTTATAGCAACGCTAATGAATGCGTATTATATTTTCTGAGTTTACCGACACATGTTTCAACTTTGAGTTCCGAGCTCTACGGTGTCCGCAGCAGTCCGACGAAGATTCAAGGGTGTCTTGGTGTTTTCCAGTAGATCTGGCCAGTCTAGAGGGTCTCTGGCAATCCAGGGAAGTCGAACGGAGGTGCAGCGGGTCGGTGTCAGCTTGGCGGTGGCGGTCTTCAACAACGCCAGTGGAGGGGGATCCAGTGGTGTGGGACGATGCCGTTGGACTGGCTTTTTCTAGTCGGCCCGTGTGGGAGATCATGGTCTTCGGACACCGGCAGATAGACAAGGACTCGTGCATTGTGGGTCCCGTAGAGGTAAAGCTGGATCGGGTAAATCTGGTATGGGCGAGGTAGGCTGGCCCACGCGGTGAACCGTGGGACGGTTCAGGTATATGGTGGGCCGACCGAAACAGCCCGACCCACCCGTTCGGTCCATTAAAACTTTAAATGGACATAAAACTCAGGCCAGGTGTCGGAATCGCATGCTTTCTACGAAGACGCCTTCCTAAAAACGAGAAAAACTATTTGAGATGGTTTTGGAGTTTTAATTCCTGAATGGGGGCCTCGGTGGCATGACACGCCTGTTAAATTGATTGGAATTTTTCTGGGGGTTCTTGTATTGGGCAGCATAGACACATCCAAAGTCGGTTTTGAGTGCCGTCGATGGCGTTGGGACCTAGCATTTAGGGGTGGGGGTTTTCCAAGGTGGTTTCAGGCATTGAAACTGATGTTGAGGTGTGGGCCCCATGCAGTGTCTTTTAAGCTGCGTGCAGCCTTTAGCAACTTTTTCATCAGACACCCGTTCGGGTGTGCGAGCAGTCTTTTTTGTGTGTCTTTATGAGGGCATTGTAATGGCACAATCCACCCTCTTTATTTCATCATGGTGGAGCATGCCCCACGAGGGGCGTTTTTGGGCGTTGGTTTTGATTTCTGTCCTCTTCACCAGGTTCCCGTTTCGTACAAGTGATAGTCATTACTGGGTGCTTCTTCGAGAGGATCGCACCAGTGCAATCCGTTGGCAGTGCTTCAGGGCTGTGATGTCGGTCCCACAAAGCACTTTCCATGTGCAATATGATGAAATGCATAATCTTCTGCAGATATATGTTCCATGTGTATAAGTAGTCAATTTGACGTGTTTTTAGGAGGGCATATCAATGGTGCGATGCACCCGATAATTTTTGGGACTGAGGCTCGGGACCACAAGACGCCATTCAGGTGTAATGCGGTGTTGGAAAACCTTTCCATCAGATATCTATTTGAGGTGAGTAGATAGTATATCATACGTGTTTTTCTGCGAGGATAAAACGGTATGATTCATTTGGATGTGCGTAGCCTCGTTCAAGATCTCATTAAATGTAGAGGGATGAAAGTTTTATGGGGGGAGTTTCTTCATGCAGTGTTTGTAGAGAACCCTTGGCATGTGATTGTGGGAACTCCTGTGAGAGTGATGTAAATATTTGAAGAGGTGTGGTTGTCCGTACTAGGGCTGTGGTGGAAGCAAGTTGGAGAACTTATGTTTTCTCCCTTTTTCATTGACATTGGACATCATGTGAATGATAGCCTTTGGGATAGGAATGTGGTATACTCTGGGAGTATACGGTTTTCGTGGAGGTATATGTTGTAGTTTGTACACGAGAATGCTTGCGTATGTGGTTTGGAGATGAGATGGGGCCGCACGTCATGGGGGGGGGGTATGTGCATACTGTGTTCTACGTTACGTACCTTTGACCTCTCGTGACGCAGAGGGTCCTCTTGTTAACGATGGTTTAGTCCTGCAGGGTTGAGTGGTTTCGCTTGGTTAGGTTATCAATGGTTTGATCGGCAGAGTTTTTTTGGCTTTCCCTATTCCTTTAGCAATGTGGGATTTCAGTATCACGTCCATTTGTGTTCCCTGGTAGAGTATTTTAGGATTCAGGGTGACCAATACATTTCGGGGGCACCGATACTCTACACAGGAGGTTGTTTCCAGTAGGGTACGAAGACCTAGTGAGCCTAGGCGTAGTTTCCCTAGCCAAGTATCGATACCATATCTTCCTTTTGTGATCTATCGTGATGTGTTTCCTTAGGAAAGGGCCTACCTGAGTTGTCTAGCCTTCTTCTCTTTTCACTCGCCCCTAGCCTATGGAGGCGGGCTTAGGGTAGTTGTTGATCGAGCTCGGCTAGGGTTAGGTCGTGACAACATGGCTTCTAACTGCTCGACCCGTCATACAGATGTTTAGCAGATGGGCGAAGGACTGCCCAGGTAGAGATAGAGGTTCGATTGAGGTGGTCCGCAGGGAGTTGGTAGACGTGGCAGAGGGGTAGGCCGTGCAGCTGGTGATGGTTGACGATTCAAGATGATACCACCACCACCACTAGTTGGTTCACCCCGACCACAGGGAGCAGGTGGACAAGGGTGAGCTCAGCTCCAAGAAGTTGAGACCTATGACCATGGTGCTCTAGAGATGATATGAGGTACAATCTGTGTCTACACCACCTTATTTGCAGTACATATAGACACAGGTTTCAGTCATTATAATACTTCCACTGACCTCGTTCGGAGATCTGAGATTTTGACAGATCTGTTGGCTCGATCCGTATGACTATAGACTCATATGGGAGAGGATAAAATGATTACGCACTAGTGTCGGTAGTGTGAGCTTACTCTAGGAGGTGAGAGATTCAATTGGGATCTCCTAGTAGTATCGTCGAGGCCATACGACATCATCTTGGGTATGGACTGGTTATCTAATGTCCATGCTCAGATTGACTGTATTAGGCAGAAAGTGTAGTGTGTCCGCACAGATGGGACTAGGTTTACCATCACCGGTGAGAAGGGAATATTTAAAGCATAGGATGGACTTACCTGAAGGAGAGTACAGCTGATCACTCGTCAGTTGGCTAGCCTTACCCTCAGAGGGGTTAATGTGGAGAGTCTGAGTTATCCTGTAGTGGTGTATCAGTATGCAGATGTCTTCCTTGATGATGTTCCGAGTATACCTCCACACAGGGAGGTGAAATTTTACATTGATTTGTACCTTGAAATGACACTGATTTCTAATCCAGCATATCGTATTGCTCTAGTGGAGATCCGTGAGTTACGGGTATAGTTGGAGGACTTATAGGGGAAAGGGTTCATTCGGCCTAGTGTTTCTCCTTGGCCATCCCTGATTTTGATCCCCAAGAAGGATTATGGGAGCTTGAGACTTTCTGTTGACTATCGGCACTAGAATCATATGAACTTGAAGAACATGTACCCAATTTCGAGGATTGATGACCTCCTGGACCTGTTGAAGGGAGCACAATGGTTCTCAAAGATAGACCTCAGATCAGCCTATCATCATCCCAGAGTACGAGACAAGGATGTGAAGAAGACAACTTTCAGATGTCAGTATGGCCATTATGTGTTCTTGGTTATTCCATTAGGCGTGTACAACACTCCAACAGTGTTCATGGGACTCATGAACAGGATATTTCAGCCATACCTTGATCGCTTTGTAGTAGTCTTCATCAACGACATTCTGATCTACTCGGCTACTGAGGAGGAGCATGCCTGTCACTTGTAGGTAGTTTTGGACACACTCTGATAGCACTAGCATTATTTTAAGCTCTTGAAGTTCCAGTTATAGATCCAAGATGTTCACTTTCTGAGATACGTCATCTCAGAGGATAGAGTTTTAGTGGATCTAGTTATGATCGTGGCGTTACTTTCTTGGGAGCCACCTCGGAGTGTGACGGAGGTACAGAGTTTCTTGGGTTTGGCCGGATACTACTGGAGGTTTGTGACAGATTTCTCCAGAGTTGAAGCACTTTATTAGTGTTGCATAAGAATGGGGAATCATTTATGTTGTCGGAGAGATGTCAGTGGATTTCTTAGGAGATAAAGAAGATCTTTACTGGTTCCCCCATCTTTAGTATTCTAGAGGAGGGGATTGGGTACGTAGTCTACTACGACGGATCAAGGACCGGACTCAGATGTGAACTGATGCAGGAGTGGGTAGTGATCAAGTATGGTTCTAGATAGCTGAGACATCATGAGCAGAACTGCACTACCCATGACCTAGACTTAGGAGTAGTGGTCTTTACCGTGAAAAGGTGGAAACATTACTTGATGGGCGAATACTTTAAAATCTACTCTGATCACAAGAGTCTCAGGTATATATTCTCTCAGAAGGACCTGAACCTGAGATCGCGGCATTGGCTTGAGTTCCTTAAGGACTATGAATTCAATATTGTATATACTTATGGGAAGGGGAACGTTGTAGCAGATACACTCAACAAGAGATCTGGTATATAGCTGCTAGGTGAGGCGACGGAGCAGCTGGCTGCTTTGTAGATATCCTTTTTGGATCGAGATGGAGAAGCTTTTCATCAATTTCTTACAGTCACTCCCCCACTTATTCAGTGAGTCGTGGAGGTGCAATGTGGGGACACTGACTAAATGCCTCGTCGTGCTCATATATCCATAAGACATACACCTGAAGGATTTTCTAAAATCGGGGAGCACATCATCCCCTTTAGAGGATGTACTATGGTGCCAATGTTTCTTCGGGAGGAAGAATTGAGGGAGTTCCACACATCCCCTATTGAAGTAAATCTAGGAGTGGAAAATATGTATTAGGATCTCTGACAATAGCATTGGTGGCCTGGAATGAAGAAAGCAGTAACAGAGTTTGTCTCAGTGTGTTTCACTTGTCAGCAAGTGAAGGAAGAGAATCAGGTACCAACAGGTGTAGTTCAGCCTTTAGATTTCCCAGAGTGGAAGTGGGACGTGATATCCATGGACATCATGACATGACTTCCACATACATCCAGGGGCCATGATTCTATTTGGGTGATCATCGTCCAACTCACCATGTTGGCCCTCTTCCTACCGATCAGAGAGCAGGGTTCAGTAGAGATCTTCAGACTCCTTTATGTGCATGAGATTGTGCGGCTACATGGATTACCCTTGATGATTGTCTCCGATCATGATACATGTTTCACTTCTCCTCTATGTAAGGGGTTGTAGGAGGATTTTGGGATACAGATTTGTTTGAGAACTTCCTTCCATTCTCAAACGGATTCCCAGATTGAGCAGACCATTTAGACCATTGAGGACATGCTATGTGCTTCCGTCCTCAACATTAGTTATAGCTGGGAGGATCAATTGACTTTGGTGGAGTTTTCATACAACAATAGCTATCAATACACCATTGGGATGAAATCTTTAGAGGATTTATATGAACAACCCAGCTGATCGTCATTATGTTGGACTAACCCATGGAAGTTAGCACTAGTGGGACAAGAGATGGTAAGAGCTACCACGGAGAAGGTGCAGATCATCCAGGGGCGGATGAAGACTGCACAGAGACGACAAAATTCTTATACTGATAGGAGATGGAGACATCTGGAGTTCGTGGATGGTTACCACATCTTCTTACAAGTCTCACCCCGACGATGTTTGCAGAGGTTTGGCTGAGGCAGCAAGTTATCTCTGAGGTTCATCAGACCCATTCAGGTCCTCATTAGAGTTAGAGAGGTGGCTTACCACTTGGCTCTTCCACCTCAGTTGCACCGGGTGCACGATTTCATCCACGTATCCCAGCTGAGGATATTCGTGCATGACCCATCTCAAGTCATCGACCACAACGATCTGATCATCGACAATAGGGAAACTTTTATAGAGGTTCTAGTAGAGATTGAGGATTGACAAGAGAAGATCCTTCGTGGGTAGTCGATACCACTGGTGCACATTCGCTGGTAGCACATGAACCTTCATGAGAGCACATGGGAGCGGGAGGCCCAAATACGTGCTCATTACCCCCACTTGTTCCATTTTTTTTTGAATTGTGGCTTACAGGGATGCAAATCCTAGAGGTGTGGAGAATGTAATGACCTGAATTTTCCATGTATATATTTTAAATTATATGGAATATTATGAGTACACAAAAATTTACGGCGCATGATGACACGGAACAGTGTGTCTGAAATGAATTTTTGAACTTTTTTTCAGGTACACTCACTAAATGTGAGAGCGGGTTTTTGTAACTTTTGAACCAGTGCTCAGAATTGAAATCCAAGGCACCGTTGAACTCGCACCACCGATATTCACTTACGGAGACCACCTGAACTGCAGTAGCTCGATGGTATAAGTTAGTTTTCCACTTTTTTTGTGGAGGAATAAAAAATGAAAATATTTAATTTTTTTATTTTTATTGTAACCTTCTTTGGGTTTATAGTGGTGGGGACCACACGAACTAAAAACTCGCAATTTGAATTCAAAGGTGGGGACCACCCAACCCTTAAACTCCCCCTTTAATGAGAGGTAACTCATGGACTACCTCTACATTATTTACGCCACATCAATTAATTTATTAATTATTCCAACTCAATATATGCTAATAAATTATAATTGATAAAAATATTTTATTTGGATTGGATTCTCATTTTTCTAAGGAGAAATCATTGGCAAAAGGGATGATTAGATATAGCTCTTGGAGAAACTTATTCTCCAATGAAGAATGATCTATCCAACAAAGAACGCACTCTCCAACAATAAAAGTCTTCAATGACAATGAACTGACGTCCAAACTTCCCTCCTCAATGACATCAACAAACCTTTTAGGTAGGGGTGTTTTTTTGATTGATCATCGTTAATTTTTCTCTCATGTTGAATCACCTCCCTTGAGTTGCTTGCTACCGCTCTAACGTGGAGGGTATGGGACGAACGAACATGGCCTGACCTCACCGAAAAAATCATTTTCGTTCTTGGTGTGTTCTTCACGATTGAGGAGGACGGCAACCGACACCGGTGGGGATCAGGAACGGCGACCAGTACCATGACCAGCCACGAAGATGGAGTCAGCACAACCACACTGCTAGAGATGGATAGTGGCCTATCGGTCATAACGGAGTAAGGGCGGCAGCCGGTGGAGGCCGACCACACGAAGGGCGCAGTAGCGTGCATCCGCGCCGCTTGGGCATCCGCAGAGGGGCGGTGCATGAAGCACAACTGGGAGGAGAAATGGGCTGAGCATTTCGGCTAGCTGAGTTGTACTGAGTAGGAACTGCGGTGAGTCCCACGTGTTGCCTGGCGACCAAACAGCTTCATCCCTTCGGTGATTAAGGGCGAGGGGGGGTGACTACCTCCCACATGCGGCCAGGCTCGGCCAGGCCAAACACAGCGGGCTAGGTCGAATTCCACGAGTCGAGTTTGACCCAAGGCCAGAACTGGGTCAGAACAGGTTGGGCTGGGTCGGTCCAACCGGGTCGGACCTGACCCAGACCAGTTTCGACCCTATACATTTTTTGGCCATATCTTGAACTACGAGCATCCGTTTGACGAACCGTCTATGGAACCAGAAACCTTGGAGTGAGATGGAACTTTTGGTATATCACACTTGAGACATGCATAATGTTGGGTTACGGTCGGTTTGAATCGAGCACGAATCCAACCGGGCCCTCGGGACTAAAAGGATAATATCTTATAGACCGAGTGTCCGTTTGACGCACCATCTATTGTGTTGAGACCCATATGACTTGGTGGTACTTTGGGATACATCTTCATGGGAAATATTTCCAGTTGGGGTATCGACCAGTGGATGGAGGAGAGGAACCTCTTGGAGACAAGAGAGCATAGTGTGGGAACCATTTAGCTAATTGTAACATGAGAAAGGGATCCTTTCTGGGTCTGTGCATCAGATCCATCATGGGTCTGTGTTCGAGAGTCTCACATGGATCCACTATAGGAATCCATATGGGACTTCTCTAGTATCCTTTGTGGGTCTGCTGTACTAGGATCGTGTGTGGGTCTAATGATGTACTAGGATTCTGTGTGGGTATGATGATGCACAAGGATCTTGTGTGGGTCAGATGATGTACTAGGATCCTGTGTGGGTATGATGATGTTATAAGATCTTGTGTGGGTCTGATGATGTACTAGGATCTTGTTTGGGTCTGATGATGTACAAGGATCCCGTGTGCATCTCATGATGTACTAGGATCTTGTGTGTGTCTGATGATGTACTAGGATCTTGTGTGGGTCTAATTACATACTAGGATTGTGTGTGGGTCTGATGATGTACTAGGATCCTGTATGGATGGGATGATGATTCATGATCCTACGTCGGTCTTCCTCATAATAGAGTAAAATGTTTCAGTAGTTATACCAAATAATCTCTACTACTGTACCTATGTTATACCTAGTATTAGTTGAGTCCTAACCTTTGTGGTGATACCATTGTAGTTTTCTTCTATGTGGCGTAACATTGTGGTACTTACCTTCATGGTGATACCTTATTGGTATTATTCAGTGTGGCGAACCATTTTAGTACTTACCTTCATGGTATTTATTCCTTTGTGGAACAGTTGTGCTTTGGGATAATGAGTTAGGCCTCGTGTTTCTTCATGATTAAGATTTGTTTATTTGATAAGTTAGGTATATGTATGGGCATATACCTAATTAGGGTTGTTTGTAGTTTTAAGTATTTTTGGTTTATCCTTTGTGGATTTTTTGTGACCTTGAGGGTCTTGGGGTCCCTACTCAGTATCGTTATACTCACCCCTGCCTGGGATATGCCTGCACCTTATTGTGTTTGGTGCAGAAAACGGTCAACGCTAACTGAAAATGAGGGTACCAAGACTGGAGGGAGATCAAAGGTGGACCTTAGACGAGGCATACTACAGAGAAGACTGTTTGAGAGCTATACCTACCGTTCAAGTAGGATCATTGGTGGGTGTTCACCGGAGCTGTTTCAATTTACCTGTACTTTCCACTTTCTTGTACTTCTTAGTTGGTCTTGTATTCTGGCCCCTTTTATTTACTGTACTCACTCTATTTACTATTTATTTTACTCGTGTTCATATCTTGATGTGTGATTGTTTGATTGTGTTTACAGGATATAAAGGCAACGCCTTCCCGGTTTTATGAAATACGCCTTTCGGTGCTAGTCACCAGCCCATGACCTATGGAAGGTGGGCTTGGGTTAGTCACGACACGGGTTCCGGGGGACGAGTCTTGACAATGGCTATCAATCAATTGTACAATGAGTTCTATGTTAATATTCCATTTTTTACTGGATCATATTGAATTAAAATTGGTCATGCCTTTCTAATCAGCTAGAAAATCTGATTTCACATTAATTTTAAATCCTACAAACATTTCAAATTGAGTATATGAAGGGTCTGAACCTACTGTGAAAAAAACTGAAAATCCTCAGACTGAACACACATTGACATCAAGCTAGAACATAATTAATCTAAGATAAAAAATTATAATTCTAATTTAAGAATATGATAATAAATATTTATTCTTGATTAACCTTTGGGTTGAGCTTTTGTAATACCCCTAGCTCTATGATATGTTTCACTTTGAATAATGGAATTGCTTAAGTTGTACGCAACTTAGTGTTTTAACACACCACGACCAATCAAACTAGATATTATGAATAGTAATACCCAATTTTTGAAATTTATAAATTTTTATTTTTCTAAATGGACTTCATTTTTGTATTTGGTATATCAAAATTAGCTTATGATTAATTTTTGGTAATTTTATGAAAACATTCAATTTTTTATGAATAGTGAAAAAACAATGCATTATTGTTTAAAATGAAATTTTTATTTAAATAATTAGTTATTTTTTTAAATTTATATTTGGTAAAATAGATAAATAATACCTATATATTTTCAATTCAATACATTGAAGTATTTTTATAATAACATTAGATAAATAAAATTTTATTGAACTTTTTACTGTTTTTAGCTACCGTATAGGAGCATTTGGAAATTTGCATAATACTTAATTTTACCACTTTTGTAAATTAAATTTCAAAAATCCAAGAGACACGGTTGAAATAAGAAATTAAAATGTGGTTTATTAAGATGAAAATAATTTTTGTCGAATAGAAACTTTTGACTTTTATTTACCACGGTTAAAAGTAAATACGGTAATTAAAGGTAAAAATGGTATTATTATTACCCTGTCACATGTCCTAATTCTATTGGATATGTGTATTTCGACCACAAAAAACCATAGGAATAAAATATGATCCTTTTGGTCCACTTGGATTAGATTAGGAATTTTAATATTATTTTATGTATAGAAGAGTTAAAAGTGTTAAATTCAATTTTTTATAACTAAAAAATTTTTAATATAGGGTTACACATAAAATAAATTAACTATAAATATTAATTATAAATATAAAAATATTTCCTAAATAGAGTTATTTTATTTATAATTTTTATATATTAAATAATTAAATTTATTTATGACATTATGATGATGCAATTTTTACCATATTAATGAATGATTAAAATAAATGATATTTTAAATATCAAAATAAATATAAATGTATACTTTTGATGAATTCTAAGTATTTAATATATTAATATAACATGTTAGAGTTGATTAAATTAATTTTATTGAAGTAATCATGATGTTATGACTTTCACAAAAACAAAATACCAAATATTGTCAAAATTGACATAAATGTGTTTTAAAAATAAATACTATATTATTAAATGATATAATAGTCCTAAAAATATAAGGTTTGGAAAGAGAACATATATAATAAAATATATTTAATTAATGAACCACTTGGGGTTATCTTGTCATTTTATAGAAATATTATTAACCATATAATATAATAATACAAGAATACATGGTAAAAGTTTAACTATTTAACCAAGAGTTAAATCTAAACGATAAGGTTAATATTGCGAACAAAACCTATCTAAAACCAATTGGTAGTGAGTTTGTTGACAAATACCCACCTTATCTTAGAAAAAAATCATTTTTGAGCCATTATAAACCGAATAGGGATGTATAATAAAATAATATTTCATGTTTTTCTTAAAGTGACCCTCACCTCTCTTATAAAAGGGTACATCCCCATCTATCAAAATCAAACCTCCAAATCCATTTGTATCACCCATACCCTGACCAAATATCTTCCCAAAAACCCACACATGAACCTAGAGGTATTTATTTGATAATAAATCAACCCTAAGGAGCTATTTTGATCAAATCAAAAAGAAATACCCGAAGAAGAATTAATAATTTCACCACCTCTTTTAAAGTTCTTTTCTTCTTCCACTTCCTTTTTCTTTGTTATTACCATAAAATATAATAACCACATCACCTTATACATACTGTGATGTTATTATAGATATAGTATAATAATATTCATTATTCCATTCGTCCTATGAATGACATGTCATCATATATGTGTACATACAATGTACCATCTCTACGTACTAGTATAGTTGTTATTCAAACACATAATTATTTGGATGGGTATAATAATTATTATAACTGATATAAATAATAAATATAACATTTTAATTATTCTCTATATATGATATACCATCCAATTAAATATGATTTCACCATAAATATAATGATATTTTCGCTCATGTGTATGTACGGAATACCGTCTCCATGAACGTAATGAGATTCATTCCCTATCATAATCATTCAAGAATAATTGTCATCATAATATTAAAAATAATGTTATAGAACTTAATGTCATTCATGGATATGAATAAAATATATCATATCCCTAAAAACATAGCTTACATAACCAAGTATATAATGGAAAATGAATAAGTTAATAAGAGAAACCATGATACTACTAAAATATTATTAGGAAAGCAATATTAGAAAATCATATATGATATCATATTTATGTATGTGGCTATTTTATAATTTAATAAAAATTATTTAACTATTATGTAGTATGTTAACATAACCTTGATCAAGAAAATATAGAAGTTAAGTTTTAATTCTACAATCTCTTCATTATACAATGTTATTTATACGTGAGTATCTACTGGGTCCTCCTTATCATCCACATATGTATTTCTTAAAAATGTATTTTAATTTTTTTTTACTATTTCTAGACAATGGGTTAAATTCATTTATACCCTTTTTTGAATTTTTATAAAATGTTTATAAAAAATTATTTCCGTTTTTTTTTCAAACATGGTCCTTTATGACCTTTACAACCAAATTAATGAAAGAATGTTTATTTTAACTTATATAGCGAGTGCGGCTATTTTACACCATTATATCATCTTCAAAGATTCCCTTATATAATTATAATAATATTTTACTAATAAATTATTTATTTTATAATTAGGGTACTTTTAAATGATTTAAAAATAGAAAGAGATATTTATCTCAAATAGTTTTGATTTCTTATATGTCAACATCCTATGATGGATTTTACACATGTTTGAAGTTTATTTATTATGATACAAACTCTCATATTGTATTGAAGGTTTTGGGATATGTTTCACTATGGATGTGTTAATTTTACACCATTCATGGTTTATGTTTAATGTATTAACATTTCTTATGCTAGTTACAATACAAATGTTAATATTATGTTTCATTCTTTTCATATGGGGAATGCATTAGACTAAGTAAGTGACTAGTGGAGCCCACTATAGCTACTCGATGCATCGGTATGTCACATGAGATAAACTAGTGTCTTGTAACAAGGCCTTGACAAAATATTATTTTTAGTCTTGTCATGTGGCCTTGACTATGTGGTTATAAAGTCTAGCATTATGAATTCCATTATTATAAAATTGGATATTGATATTTCATGAGATAATTTTACTACTATAATATCCTTGTTAACAAGTAAATAAAATTATTGGATTTATATTTTACATATTATGATGAATATTAGGTTTAAAAGGCTTATGTTTTAGTCTTACACATTGTCTTAAATGTTTATTCTTATTTATGAATGTTTCTGCTATATTGATATGTTTACTGAGCATCTGAGCTGACACCTTTCTATCTTTTATTTTTTTAAGGATGGGAAGAAGTATATTAGGACTGATTTGTAATGATAGTCTAAGGGATATAAATGTGGTCAATAGAGACAATGTTGTTGTTTTTTTTCATTTTACAATGTAATGTAAAACTTATAAATGTATCTAGTACTTCCAAGGATACTAAACAGATCGGTCTTTCATGATTTTATCCCTTCTAATCATGTCAATGTTATGTAATAATGCACCAATTCTGGGTAATTGGTGTTGGGGTGCTAAAGTTGGTATCAGAGAAATCTTAGTACAAAACGTGGAATCTAGATTTATAAAAACACCGATTAGAGAACATTACCCTAAGATAGACTTTGAGAATTATTATAGAAGAACTTCCAATAATTATGGTAATGTAGATATTTTGTGTATTTTATATGAAATACATCCTTATCTAGATACGAGTAGGTAGAGGCGTCTATGGCACAAATGTACCTAGGAGTGAAAGCACTGATATGGAGTTTCGGTCTTGACCTGGGTAATCCTGGTACATTACAACGGGCCTTACTTCACTTTTGGTTACGAAACTCCTAGGGGATACACTTAGGAAAATTCACATTTTTTTACAAACCATTATGATAGATCTATGGGTATATAACTCTTAAAAGAAAACATTTTTATGATTATGGATTATATCCATAAACTTTTCAATTTATGTTAAGTGTTTTACAAGTTTGGAATTATGTATTGTGATTAATAAACTAATCTAGTGTATGCCATTTTTTAGAAATGACACCTAGTGGAAGGAATAGAAATCATATAGATGCACTTAATCCATGTAGGGATTTACCTCCTACTCAAGATAATTATAGTAGAGCTGGTGATGCAACTGGTGTTGATCATCTTGTCACCATACTAGGACAACTCACTCAGATTATGAATAATAACCTTACTAGTATAGAGCACCTCGTTCCACAATGCAGAGGATCAATGTTCGACCACTTCATTTGGAAACAACCACCAACATTCAACGGGACTACAAATCCATTTGTATTTGAGAAATGGATATGTTACTTAGAGAAAATATTTCATTCTTTGGGGAGTTGTGAAAGGGAAAAAGTCGTCATGGTAGTTTATCGCATCACGAGAGATGGAGATCAATGGTGGTCATTACTTGAAAACAAAAAGGATGACGAAGAAGTATCAAATTTGGAATGGAGGGAGATTAAAGATATTTTCATAGAAAAATACTTTCCTCGTGACCATCAAGAAGATATGGAATGACAATTTTTGAGTCTGAGGCAAATGGAGGATGAGAATGTCGCAATGTACGAGGCTAACATTAAAAGGTTATCAAGGCATGAACTAGATTATATATGTAACCCAAGGAGTAATATTGATCGATTATTTTCTGGGTTGAAACCATTTAATCATTGATCATTAGTCTCATAATCCTTCTCATTATACAATGATATTGTCTCATTTTCTATCATGACAGAAAATTAATTCTCTAAGTCATATGACTTTAATGAAAATCAAGAGATGAAGAGATCTTCTGAACAATATGGAAATGTAAAAAATGGGAAGGAGGAAAAAGTTAAATATCCATCCTGTGATAAATGTGGGTTGAAACACCCGTGTACTTTCCTGAAAGGAATGATAGTCTCTTATAAGTGTGGCGAAAAAGGAATCCAAGCTTGTGATTATAAAGGAATGAAACAGGTTCTCATGTTGAATGCTACAATTTTAGAGAAAAGGATAATTGAACAAAAAAAAGTCTTAAGCACCAAGGAAATATAACTCAGAAAAGGAGAAGGGAGACAATGCTAGCTTATTCGATTACTACTGTTGAGGTTGAAGCTTCAAATGGTGTGGTGGCCAGTAATTTAATGGTTTTCTCAAGTTTAGAAAATGCTTTATTTGATCTTGGATCATCACATTATTTCATATATTCTTAGTTTTCAACTATAATTAGATATTTCCAATTTGATTTAACAAGGGAGTTGTTAGTAAATACACCTAAAGGAAGTATCATTGCAATAATGTTTTGTTAATCAATTCTCATTAGGGAATATAAATGTTCATTATCTTTTGATCTCATCGTCATACCCATGATTAAATTTGATATAATCCCTGAAATGGATTCTCTTTCAGACCATGATTAAAACATTTATTGTAAGAATAAGGAGGTTACAATTTTCAATGAAGACATGGAGTACCTTATATTTAGAGAAGAGACATCACCACTTGATTCATATATATATCCACCCCAAGTAGCCCAACTAAATTCAATTATTGGGGTGGAAAAGAATGAAATATCGATGAGTGAGGAAAAGAAATTTCAAATAGAGGATGTAACTATTGTTCAAGAATATGTTCATGTGTTTCCATAGGATTTACCTGGACATCCTCCAGAATGAGAAATTGAGTTTTCCATTTATTTAATTCCTAGTTAAAGGCCCATATCGAAGACCCTTTATTATAATAGCCACTATGGAATTAGTGAAAATAAAGAAACAACTAGAAAAATGGATTAATAAGGGATTTATTCTCCCTAGTGATTCTCCATGAGGAGCCCCAATTCATTTTTTAAGAAGAAAGATGGAACTATGAGGTTGTGCATTGACTATAGGATGATCAATGCTATAACAATAAATAAAAATTATCCGCCACCTTACATTGATGATTTATTCGACCAATATGATAGTGCTCAATATTTTTCAATGATTGAGCTTCTATCTGTATATCATCAATTGTGTGTGAATAAGGAATACATTCCAAAAACAGAATTTTGAACCAGGTACGAGCATTACAAGTTTACAGTAATGCCTTTTGAACAAACAAATGAATCCATTATTTTCTTGGATCTAATGAATATAGTTTTCAAGGAATATCTTAATGAATTTGTAGTAGTATTTATTGAAATTATCATGGTATACTCAAAAACATATGAAGACCATGAAAATCACTTGCATACTATTTTGACCCTTAGAAGAAATGAATTATATGGGATGTTTAGAAAATGTGAATTCTGGCATCATGAATTTTTTTTCTTGGCCATATTGTCTCTAAGGATTGAATAAATATTGATCCTTCTAATACAAGAGCAATACAAGAATGACCTGAACCAACGAGTATAGCTAAGGTACACAGTTTTATTGGTTTAGCAAGTTATTATTGATTATTTGTCTATAATTTTTCCTGATTGAAAAAACCCATTAACTAAGATCACACGTAAAGGGGTTAAATTTGTTTTGAAAAAAGAGTTTGAAGAATGTTTTGAATAACTGAAGAGAAGATTAGTCTATGATCCTATCTTGACTCTACCATTGAGGAATGATGGGTTTGTTATTTATAGTGATGCTTCAAAGAAAGTACATGGTGGCTTCCTTATGAAGAAAGATAAGCTTATTTCCTATGCATCACCACAACTAAAAATTCATGAAAAAACTATCCCCCTCATGATATCGAGTTAGTAGCTGTAAACTTTTATTTGAAGATATAAAGACACCATCTTTATGGTGAAAAAACTGAGATATATATCGATCACAAGATCTTGAAGTATATTTTCTCATAAAAAGAACTCAACATGAGGCAAAGATGATGGCTTAAACTACAGAAGGATTATGATTGAACTACACACTACCACCCGGGGAAGGAAAATAAGGTGGGAGATTCCTTGAGAAAAACGGATCATGGATTTTTGAACAATATGAGAGTTGAAAGAGATTATATTTTCATGAATCTATTAAATATGGATATGCGAATAACCATGGAAGGTGAAATATCCATACTTTTTAAAATGGTTTCCAAACAATATTTTCTATATTGATAAAGAGTTCTCAAACTGATGGTGATGAGTTTAAAAAAATTTAGAGATATGAATGATGGTAGATTGATCGACTTTTCATATGAAGAGGGTTTTTTTTGAAATTTGGGAAGGGACTTTATGTTCTGGACATGCCTGATCTAAAAAGGGAATTATTGGATGATTCTCATAGCTCTAATTTCTCTATACACCTCAGTAGCACTAAGATGTATAAATATTTGAAGGAATATTTTTAGTGGGTCATCATGAAGTGCGAGATTGATTATTATGTGTCAAGATGTATGGTTTGTCAATAGGTAATGTCTTGAAGACATCATCTTGGAGGAGTCATGCAACCTCTTCTTATATCTGAGTGGAAATGGGATGATATTACGATGGAATATTACAGGGGACTACGGAAGACTCCTAGAATGAATGATTCAATATGGGTCATTGTTGAACTTCTTACCAAGTCCACACATTTTCTTGCTGTAAGAGAAGATTTACCACTTGAACGTTTAAAAAGAATTTGTATTAATGAAGTTATAAGACTTCATGGAGTACCACTATCGATTATTTATGATCATGATCCCCATTTTAAATCAAGATTCTAGAAAAGTCTTTAGAAGGCCTTGAATACTGAACTGTATATGAGAACATCCTACCACCCTCAAACTAATGGAAAATAAAAACAGACTATTCAAACCTTAGAAAACACGTTTAGATCTTTCTCACATGACTTTCAAGTTATGTGGGATCAATATTTATCTTTGGATGAATTTTCCCATAATAATAACATCCATTAAAGTATTCAGATGGCACCATATGAATCATTATATGGAAATAGATTTCGCACACCAACTTGAATGGATGATGTTGGTGAAAGAAAACTTGTAGGCTCATAACATGTTGACGAAACAATGGAAAATGTGAAGATGATCCAAACCCACATCAATGTATCTTGAAATAGGTAAAATGTCTATGTCGATAACCAAATGAAGGATTTGTAATTTCAAGTAGGAGATCATGTTTTCATTAAGGTATCTCCATGGATGGGTGTTATACATTTCTATAAGAAGGGTAAATTATATCCTAGGTACATCAGATGTTTCAAAATTCTAGAACGAATTTATGTTGTAGCTTATAATTTGGTAACACTGCCAAGTATCTTCAAAGTTCATGATGTGTTCCACATGTCACTATTGAGAAAATACATGCCTGACCCAACACATATACACACCTATGAAAAAATAGAACTGGAACCCGACTCGTCTTATTGCGAAGAGCCTATCATAATTCTTGATACTAGAGAACTTGTGTTGAGGAACCAAACGACTCATCTAATTAAGTTCTATGGAGAAATCATAAGATGGAAGAGGCAACATGGGATCCCAAGGATGAAATTATTTGAAAGAGGGGAGAATGTAACACCCCAAGCTTCCATGGTACGTTTCCCATTGAATAATGTAATTACTTGCGTTGTATGAAATATGGAGTTTTAACACCCACGACCAATAAAACAAGCCATTTAGAATAGTAATACACAATTTTTTTATTTTTTTTATTTTACTTTTAAAAAAGGACGTCATTTTTTGACTCTGAATATCAAAATTATATTACGATTTGGTATTTTTCTAAAAACATTCAATTTTTGATTAATAATGAGAAAAACACTGCATTATTATTTAAAACCCTCTTTTTATTTTGATAATTTGTTATTTTATTTAAATTTATATTTGGTAATAATAGATACACAATAACTATATATGTACAATGTAATTCATTGGAGGAATTTTATAATAACATTACATATATAAAATTTTATTGAACTTTTTACCGTTTTTACCCACCATCTATAAGCATTTTCAAATTTTCATAGAACATAAGTTTACCGCTTCTATGAGTTTAATTTCAAAAATATGAGAGACACAGTTGACATCAGTATGTAAAATGTGATTCAAAAAGTTGAAAATATTTTTTGGTGAATAGTAACTTTTGTTTTTAATTTACCGCAGTTAAAAGTAAATACAGAAATTAAAGTTAAAAATGATATTATTATTAACCCAACACATTTTTCAATTCTATTAGATAATTTTATTTCGACAAAAAAACCTTAGTGGTAAAATAAGATCATTTTAGTCGACTTGGATTAGATTAAGACATTTATTATTATTTTATTTAAAGCATAATTAAACGTGTTAAATTTAAAGTTTCACAGCTTAAACATTTTTAATTTATGGTTACAAATAAGATAAATTTGACAATAAATATTAATTAAAATGATAAAAACATTTCTTACATTATGATATTTTATTTACAATTTTTATACATTAAATAAATAAAATTATTTCTGACACAATGATGATGCAGTAATTACCTTATTATTGAAAGATTAAATTAATTTATATTATAAATATCAAAATAATTGTAAATTGATAATTTTGATTTATTCCAAGAACTTTATAGATTAATATGACATGTTAGAGTTGATTAAATGATTTTTTTCTAAGTAATCATGCTGTTATGACTTTCAAAAAAACAAAATACCAAATAGTGTCAAAATTAACATAAATTAGTTTTTAAAATTAATACAATATTATTAAATGATATAATAGTCCTAAAAATATTTGGTTCATCCAAAAGACTTATATAATAATATATATGTCATTAATGAACCTCTTTTGGTTCTCTTGGCATTTTATTTTAATATTATTAACCATATAATATAATAATATAAGAATACAATGTAAAAGTTAAACTATTTAACTAAGAGTTAAATATAAAAGATAATGTTAATATGGTGACAAAAACCTATCTAAAACCTATTTTGGAGAGATTTGAGACCCATACCAACTTTATATTCGTAATAAATCATTTTTTATCCATTATAATCGGAATATGATTGTATAAAAAAATAATATTTCATGCTTTTCCTAAAGTGACCCTCACCTCTCTTATGAAAGGGTACATTCCCTTATTTGAAAATAAAACCTCCAAAGCCATTTGGCTCTGCCCACCCCTATAAACATATTCTCCAAACTACTATCACTTAAACCACGAGGTGTTACATTGATCAAGAAATTCATCCTAAGGAGACCTTTTGATCAAATAAAAATGAAACACCTGAAGAAGAGGTAATAATTTCACTAATCTTTCAATGTTTTAACCTTCTTACACATCATTTTTCTTCTTATTACCACACAAAAATAATAAATCCAGTACCCTATACTTACCGTGTTGTTATTACAGATATTGTAAAACCATAATCATTAATATATCCATCCTATGAATGACATGTCACCATACCTGCGTACATACGTCTTACCGTCTCCATGTTGTGGTGTAGTTGTTATTCAAACATTTCATTATTTGGATTGGTATAATAATGAGTAAAAATGATGTAAATAACAAATATAACATGTTAATGATTATTTATATTTGATTTACCATCTAATTACATACGATTTCACCATCAATATAATGATATTGTCACTCGTGTGTATGTACGGATTACCGTCTCCACTAACAAGATGAGATTCATTCCCCATCGTAGTCATTCCAGAATAATTTTCATATTATGAATAAAAATAATTTTTAATAACTTCATATCATTATGAATATGAATAAAATACATCCTATCCCTAACAAACATGGCTTACGTAACCAAACATATAAAGGGAAATGAATCCTTTAACACTCGAAACGATGATATTACTAAAATATTATAAATAACGAAATATTTGAGTATCATATATGATATCATATTTATGTATGTGGTTCTTTTATAATTTAATAACAATTATTGAACTATTATACAATAGTTTAACGTACCATATTTCAAGGAAAAGTACAAGGTAAGGGTTAATTCATCAATCTCTTCATTATCCGAGGTTGTTTATAAGTGAGTATCTACTGGGACCTCTTTATCATCCTCATCTGTGTTTCATAAAAATGTATTTAATTTTTTTACATTTTATAGACTATGTTTTAAAGCCATTTATACACTTTTTTTGGTATTTTATAAAATGTATATAAAGGAATCTTTCCTCTATTTCTCAAATGAGGTCCTCTACGACCATTTCGACATAATTTATGAAAGAATTTTTTTAACTTATACAGAGAGTGCAACTATTCTCTGGAGTTATAACATCTTCGAATCTTCCCTTATGATATTATAATAATATTTTCTAAATAAATGATTTAATTTATAATATTGTGACTTCGAAATGTTTTTTAAGTAGTATGTGATATTTCTCTCAAATGGTTTTGATTTCATCTATGTCAACATCCTTTGATGGATTTTACACTTGTTTGAATTTTATTTATTATGATACAATATTTCATATTGTATTAAAGGTTTTAGGATATCTTGGAATATGGATGTTTGTATTTTATTCCATTCATTGTTTATAGTTAAATTATTAACATTTCATATGTCAGTTTTTATAAGAATTTTATTTTTACATTTCATCCTTTTCATATAAGGAATGTATTGGACATAGTAAGTGACTGGTGGAGCCCGCTATAGGACATCGATGGATCGGTAGGTATTGTGAGTTTAACTATTGTCTTTTCATAAATCTTGGAAAAAAATATCATTTTTAGTCTTGGCATGAGGCCTTGACTAACTGGTTATGAAGTCTGGATTTATGCATTCTATCATTATGAAATTGGATACTGATATTTCATGAGATTATTAGACTAGTTGAATATCCATGTGAATAAGTAAATGGAATTATTTTATTTATATTTTCTATATTATGCTAAAGTTTAGGTTTAAAAGGATTATGTTTTAGTCTTATACATTGCCTTAAATGTTTATTATTATTAATGAAAGTTTCCGATATATTGTTATCCTTTCTGAGCATCTGAGCTCACCCCTTTCTATGTTTTACTTTTCCCAAGATGAAAAGAAATATTTTATGATGGACCTAGTGGGATAGTCTAAGGGATATGACTGTGGTCAATGGATACAATTTTGTTGCTGTTTTTTATTTTATAATGTAATGTAAAACTTATGAATGTATCTAGTACTTTTAAAGCTACTAAACTAATCAATAATTTAGGATTTGATCCCTTGTGATCATGCCAATGTTATGTAATAATGTACTGACTCTGGGTAACTAGGGTAAGGGCGTTACAACTTTAGCTCGTTGTTTCACACAAAATGTTCCAACATTTATGTATGTAACCCTCATAAATAATAATACCTAATTGATAAATTTTTTATCTTTGTATTATCCATGGATCTAATAGGTATTATAGGAAATGGTTTTGGATGAATTATTCCCCTTATCAACCATAAGGTAAATATGATCTTCATTAGAAGTAATTTTTTATTGTAGAAGAATAATATGGAGCACTATTTTTGATTACTTGAAATGGATGTCTACATGGATTCCATACATAATATTTTAACCAACATGAAGAGTAGGGTATTTTATGAAAGAGACCCAAGGGAACATAGTGATGATGTGAAATGAGTCTTAGACTCATTAGTTTCTTTTTTCTATACAATATAAAATATGTTTATGACTTGTAAATACTCACAAATATAGTTGGACAAACTTGAGCTTCATTGGTGAGTGGAATTGAGAGTGGGGTCACCCAAGGTTTAAGTGGCTTCCCCACTCACTTTCTCTTCAGTTTATAAGATTCTTCTCCATCCCTTAGTGGCCCCTTCAACATATCATCTTATTTTCCCAATAATTCTAGAACTGTAATATTAGACATCAATTTGTGATTCTCTATACTATACAATTTTATTTTTAGAGTTCTAGGTGGGGGAATTATTCCATTCTTGAACCATCATCTCTTGGTTTATTTCAAACTGACCATCAATGGAGAGATTCCCTAGTATTATTAATGAATTTTGGGGATTACAATTCCTAGTAGTGGTTGGTTTTCAATACTACCATCATATTTATATTCACATCTTATCATACTGTGATTTTCACTTTCTTAGTCATCAATTATTTTGATTTTCATAGACTATATGTTCTATCACTCCAAATGGATAGTGTATTTCAAATAGATATGGGATTATATAAGAACTCAATGATGTGGATTTTATTTTCGTGATTATCCATAACCATCCAAAATTTGAGTATTAACAATGGAATGGGTGACAAGATTAGTGTATTTTGTGTGTTGATGACCACACAATGAATTTGAATCTGGCTGGAGTTTCCTAAATTTATGTTGTGATGAATCTCTCCCAACTGCATTCTAGATAAATACAACACATAGGTTATGGGGAGAACAGGTTATAGATTCATATTAATTATGAATCTATATTTAGTTTTTGGACTTGTTATAGTTGTGAAGTAAACCCATCTTCCGTATTCTGACATCATACAAGACATGATCTTCATCCCAAAATAGAGGATCCTTTTTCTTCTAATTATCAAACCTTCAGATCAGATGGGCATACTATTGAATTTTTTCCAGTTTTTCTACTAGTTAATAATTATAAAAACAATTCCCTTCTCATTATTTATCTTCGTATAGTGTTTCATTGGAATTTATATACCCTTCATGGCTTTCCTTGCCTACTTTTATTTCGTCCATACTCTTCACCCATGATTTGGTGGATCACAAAAGAAAATCACTTTTGGTGGTGGAGGATGATCATGTCTCGGATTGTGATATTCCTATTGTATTTTATATCCTATATATTTTTTATGTGTTGAATATATTTTTGGTAGTAGTAAAAAAAAATTTTCCTCCAGGAACAATATTTTTACCTCCTAAGATAGTGGACACATGAAATTTATCAGTTCCCACTATCCACTACACATGTTTTATGTGTGGATAATATTTAGAAACGTAATAGGATTCTATGAATTATCAGGTGGGAACCTCAGATTCATTTTTTTCATTGGGGTGGTTAGTTTTGATAAAGCTTTAAGAATCCTAGCCCTATATTGTAATAATCACAATAGTAAAGGACATCAACAATAGTTGATAAACAATCTTATATGAGACATATATCTCTTTCAATCAATAGTTGTCTAATGTGCATAGAATAACTCACTCCTACTAAAATATTATCTTATTTTAGGTTAAGAATGATTATTCTTTTTTTCATTATGAGTATGATGCTTCTACTTTCGATCATTTTAATGATAAAGTTCATTCATTTTAATCCCCTTCTATTGTATTGTTATCATTTTTTTGTGATAGTTTTGTTCATCTTCCCTCATCACCAGGAAATGTGCTTTTTATTTTAAAATAGAAAATAATGGATCTAGAAGAAACATATAAGATGGTGATTCTAGGGTATGTGAAAATAAGTTAAAGGTAGTATGGGATAAATAAAAATATTTAATGATTCCCCTGATAAATGTTATCAATGAATTATTTAATTGAGTGAAAATTATTTTGGAGGACATGAATAGACTCAAAGAAAACAGTTTTAATAACAAAATGATAAAGAGGGTGATGATTTTGGGCACAACGGAAGCATAAAAAGGTGGGAGATATATTAAAACTTCATTTAATAACCATATACTGAAACCAAGAGCAAGGATTTTTCTCGTCAAATTTATACTAATCTAATTTAATATTTGAAGAAATAAAAACATGGGATTTCTTCTTTGGTCAATGTTCATCATTCAAAATGAACCTATCTGATTATCTATGATTCTCTACTAGGATTTTAGGATAGAATTCATATACTCATGATCCACACATCCTCCTATGAACCCCTAGAAACACCATTTTATCTTCATGTGCTGGCATGGAAAATTGAATGTCTTGTATTGTTCGTTTTTGATTTCTCATTCTTCGGTCTTGATGAAATATGTCATGTACTTTTATTTCATGAGAGGGGGAGAAAAGGAGGAGTCGAGGGATAATTTTTTCTGAAAAACAATTCTATATTGTCAATTTTGGATGATCTATATAATAGACATATCTGTTTTTTATATATTTTTGATTTAATTAAAATTATTTTTAAATTGAATTCATGGAAACTAAATAACATTAATTACCTTTAACAAATCTTATTCTGCATAAAAAAAATTATATAATTGGTATTTTTTGGCACACACAAACTTGCACAATAAAAAATATTATATAATGGTCTTGTCAGTTAATATTTTTCACTAGGCTTTGTATTGGTCCATTCAAACTCCCATATAATTAATTGAACTGCCAATTAATTATGTTATTTTTTTATAAATATTTTATTCACAATGTAGAGAATAAATATTTTAAAAAATATTCATTAAATAAAATAAATATTTTATTCAATATCTGGGGAATAAATATTTTTTTAACATATTTTTATCAATAAAACTTGAATAATATTATTCCTCATACTTGAGGACTATATTTATTCTAGTAATTAATAACATGTAAAATTTAATTATGATTAATTTATACACATAGTGTGTAACCGTCTATTATTATTTATCATAAGGATTATGAGGGTTTTCCTAAAGTCCAAGATTACATTCTTGAAATGGGTCTAGGAACCCAATAAAATGAAATTAATTTTGCAATGTCAACAAACACATATAAATTTTCACTTTTTAATATAATATTTTTGTCACAATATCTCATCAAGTGGGGTTTCACACCCATGCCACCAATTTATATACTCAATATGTCATTAATTGACTATCTGAAAAAACCCATCTTATACAATGTCTATATAATTTAATATGACATTTATATTCTAATAAAAAGACCGTGATATCATCTTCTATTAATATGTATGGAAAAAATATTTTCTCAACTTATTCATTATTGACATGTCACTCATGACACACAAAACATATCAATGGTTTCCATGAACTATTATAATCGTGGTTTACAAAATAAATCTATGTATGTGAGTTGTAACATACATTAATAATAATATTAAAGTCCATGGACCACTGCACATGCCCGTAGTTAGGAATATATGATGACAGCAAAACATGGGGAGTTCCTACTAGCATGCCTATTCTTATAACCTCCAATCTTGGATATTACCCAGTGAAAACTCATGATAATAAGCCTCATCTTCTTAATAGTACTCACAATTGATAGTCAATGTAATAAGTGTCCCATCATATTTTGTTATCCAATAGAATTTTTTAGACAATATAATCATATTACTTTAAGTTTCTCATCAATGTGTGAAACTTTTATGATCTTATTACTGTTATATATACTCTATAACATTAGTACATTAGGGTCATTTAGAAAAATTGTAATAAGATGATTTATTAATACTCTATACATAGAATATATATGTAACAAATGTAAAAAGAAACTAGTCCTAGGACACTGACTCTATTAAAATACCACTTGGACTAGAACCATCTGTTTATGACCTTCATTCCACTCAACATCACATGATTTTCTTGTTTCATCTGAGTTAAGGCTTTATTCAAGGGGTCCTCCACATTGTCTTTTGTGGAAACACTGCTCATTATAACTTCACCCCTTTGATAAAACCATTTAATAGATGATACATTATAAGCATGTGATTCACAATTTGATGTGGCCTTAGATCTTTTTCATGATCCCCCACTGTTGTATTATAAATGTAGATTGTGATGGGGTATTTTATATTAGTTAACACATCAAGCTCTTGGATGGTGTTTCACAACCACACTACTTATTTAGCTACCATAAAAGGATCAATATACTCATACACCACTGTATAATCTGAAACCACAACATATGTTTACATATTACTACTCATATCACCTCCGATCAAAGTAAATATGTATCTCATTTGAGAATTCATGTAAATATTATCAATTTGGAAAATATTAGATGCATATCATATGATGATTATATTCTCGTCTCCTCCCTGTACGAAAAAAATATCCTTAGTACTCCTAAAATACATAAAGATAGTCTTGACTACCATCTAATGGTGGTCACTTGTATCAACATGATATCTTCATACTGTACATAATGGATAGAAAACATCTAACCTAACTAAAATTATGATTTGAATAGGATCTTTACCATTCTGTTTCTTTCATCATGTATCTAACATCACATTTTTCAAGAAATATGAATTCCATGTGATGCTTGAAACAATCCTCTTTTAGATGTTTAATACTAAATGTATTTAGTATCTTTTAAATGTATACAACTTTACATAGGAGTATCAACTGATTAGATCTATCATGATGGATCATGATCTGAAGAATATATGCTACCTCACATAAGTCCACTATAGATAATCATGTATTCAAAAATACCTTAAAAACTATAAGACTATTTTTTTGTTTCTAATGAGTAATATGTCATCAACATATACTATTATGAAAATTATTTCACTCCCAGTAAAACATTTATATAATAATGGATCACAATCATTCTGTATGAAAAAAAAATCTTTTTATGGCCCCATAAAAATGAATGTTACATGGAAAACATGCTTTATTTAATCCATAAATGAATTTTTGAAGCTTTCACACCATGTTGGAATCCATTGGATTCAAAAATACATTGCATTATGTCATATAGATATCTTCTTAAAGGTTACCATTATGGAGGGATATTTTGACATAAATTCTCAAAATATCATAATCTTGGAAATATGTAATGGCATGTAGAATTATCATCGATTTTATTATTACAAATAGTGAAAAGTTTTCATCTGATTCAATGACTTGAAATAATTTAAACCCTTTTGAAACCAATCATGCCTTTTAGGTACTGTATTTTTATTCCACCCCCAGTCTCTTCATGAATACCTATTTTCAAACAATAATCTTTACATCTACTTGTGGGATTACCAAAATCTAGACACATTTTTGGTATATTGAATCCATTTCATAATTCATGGATTATTTTCACTTGGAGACATATGATCCACTCACTACTTTTTTGTAAGATAATGTATCATTATTATCAAATAATAACGAGTCACCATCTTTATTAACTAGAAAATCATTCCATTATAGTTACCTAGACTATATAGTACTCTAACATAGTAATATTGTATCTAGAACAATATATTTTTCCATTGTGGTTTTTTGAATTTTTTCATATCACAACTCTTGTGTATCGTGATCATTGAATTTATCAATTTCTATCACACACCCACTCTCATTCATAGAAAATATTACCATCAATAATTTTAGGAATTTTATCAACCAGATCATATTTTATGAAGTATTTTATAGATATTATCCATTTTCTTCTTTGGGATATCCTTTAAAGATGCACATTTTTCCTCAGGGTGTAATAATGTTTTCTGAAGAGTACATAAGAAATGATTCAAAACCCCACTCATGTAATAAAAATAACATGAGTTTCCTTCCATTACCTAATTGGTATTTTATACATCAATTACTTTAGTTGGAACTCAATTTAGTATGTATATTGTTTTTTGTAAAATCTATCCCAAAAAAGATAGTGGAAGACTCACATGACTCTTCATTGATCTCATAATGTCCATAATGTAACGCCCCGACCCCAGTTACCCAGAGTCGGTGCATTATTACATAACATTGGCATGATCACAAGAAAGATCAAATCTCGAAAGACCGATTGGTTTAGTAGCCTTGGAAACACTAGATATATTCATAGGTTTTACATTACATCATAAAAGGAAAAACTACTACAACAACATAATGTCTCCATAATCCACACTCATATCCCCACATAATATCCCTGCAGGTCATTCATAATTTACTTCTTCACTTCATGGGAAAAATAAAACATATAAAAGGGGTGAGCTCAAATGCCCAGTAAGGATAACAAAATAGCGGAAACTTTCATAAATAAGAATAAACTTTTAAGGCAATGTATAACTAAAACAAAAGCCTTTAAAATATGAACTTTCAACATGGTATGGAATAAATAAAATGAAATAATTCCATTTACTTTTTCACATGGATATTCTACTAATCGAATAATAACATGCAAAAATCAATAACCACTTTCATAATGTTGGAATGCATAATGCCAGACTATCATAACCACATAGCCAAGGCCTCGTGCCAAGACTACAAATAAGATTTTGTCAAGGCCTTGTGCCAAGACACTAGTTTGTCTCATGAGACCTACCGATGCATCGAGGAGCTATAGCGGGCTCCACCCATCACTTATTAAGTCCAATTCATTCCTCATATGAATAGGTTTAAGCATAAAATAAACATTCGTATTAAAACTAGCATAAGAAATGTCAATACTTTAACCACAAACCATGAATGGTATAAAAATAGAACATCCACAGTCAAATATAACTCATTTGATACAATATGGAAGATTGTATTGTATCACATTATCCTCAATCATGAATAATGAAGGATGTTGACATAGATGAAAATAATCATCAAAACTATTTGAGAGAAATATCCCCCTTTTCTTGAAAACATTTAAAAGTCACACTATTTGTCAAGAAGCCATTTAAAAATAGATTTTTGAATCAAAGTGTCCCATACCACTTTGAAACCTTTTAAAAGGATTTTTAATTTCTAAACTTTAATGTCCATATAAATAAAACCTTAAAACCATTTTTAAAACATGGACATTAATGAGAAAGATTTAGATGAATAAGTCTTTAAAACATTTAAAAATGGTATTTTAGTTATAGATTCTAACCAAAAGAGAGACACTTGAATGAAAATAATTGAGGTAATCAAAACTTTGTAATATCATGAGAATAAAGGGAATTCATGATATACTATGTCAAAGTACATTATATACACCACATAAAAGTGATTTGGTGTATATCAACAAAGAAGTCTCAATGGAATTTAAGTTGAGATGAAATCTCTCATAAAGGCCATATCCTTAGGTTAAGGATAAATAAACAACATAATTATGTGTGAAAAATATAAATACACTAAATATTATTGGATATTCATTGTAAAACAATCAATGTATATTCACACATATTCCTGTAAAAACAACACCAACGAATTGGATGTTTAACTCAACAAATGGTGAAAGAGTTAAAATTACTCTTATCAAATTCATATCAATGACTTGAGAATTTTCAATGGAGTGATTATGTGTATCAAAAGTATATCCACAGGAAGGGGAGTTGAAATTATGACATAATCAAATGAATAGTGATTTCACACATAATCTTGGGGTAATATAATCAATGAAATATGCGTAAAGCCAAATGAGTGGAAATTGAAATCTCAAATTCCCTTATTGATTAGGTAACTTAAGAAACAAACACCCATGAAATAAAGATCATACCATGATGATGTAAATAACCATAAAATAAAGTATATTACACAATGAATACAATCATGGGTAGTACACATACACCACATGCAATAATTAAGTGGTGATCAATGGAATTCTCACGGAATTAAAAGTGAGACAAGAAACCCCTTACCACGTTAATCAACTGAGTCGCATGGCCAAAAGATAATTACCACCAAATGATTTACAGAATAACATGAATATAAAGTGAATCATTATAATATATATCAAATGGAAGCACACAATACACCACTTTCAATAATTTAGTAGCGAACAATGGAAATCTCACGGAATTGAAAGTGAGATAAGAGAATCCCTTACCTTGTACTTTTCCTTTTTTGGGGTAGGTTAACCTCCTGTATAATGGTAAAATAATTGTTATTAAATTATACAAGAATCATATATATTAATATGATATCATATATGATCTTTTAACATTAATTTGTTAATAATATCTTAGAATATCATCGTTTCGGGTGTTAACTTACTTGTTTTCTTTTATATGTTTTTTTATGTAAGACATGTTTGTAAAGGATAGGTTGTATATTATTCATATCCAGAATGATATCAAGTCCTTAAACATCATTTTTAAATCATCAAATGATAATTATACTTGAATGGATACGATGGAGAATGAATCTCATCGCGTTCGTGGAGACGGTAGTCCGAACGTACGCACGAGCGACAATATCATTCTTTTGATATTAAAATAATATATAAATGGATGGTATATCATATATACAGAATCATTAACATGTTATATTTATTATTTACATGAGTTACACATCATTATTATACCCATCCAAATAATAATATATTGAATAACAATTACACCACGACGTGGAGACGGTAAGCCGTACGTACGCACGTATGGTGACATGTTATTCAAAGGGTGGATAGAATACTGAATATGGTTGTACCATATTTATAATAACATTACAGTATATGTAAGATACTGGAGTTATTATTTTATAATGGTAAGAACAAATAAAGAGGAAGTGGAAGAAGAAAGGAACTTGGAAAAGGGTGGTGAAATCATTACCTCTTCTTCGGGTTCTTCCTTTTGATTTGACCAAAAGGGATCCATAGGTTGGCTTTCTGATCAAACTAAGGCCTCTAGGTTGTATTGAGGGATGTTGGGAGAGTATTTGGGCAGAGTTTGGCCGAACCAAAAGTCTTTGAAGGTGTGATGAAATGAGAAGGAGGAGTGCCCTTTTATAAGAGGGGTGAGGGGCACCTTTGGAAAAGCTAGAAATATTAATTTATAATACATTCATATTCGGTTTCTAATGACTCCAAAGCTTATTATTCAAAGGTTAAGGTGGGGATAGGTCGAAAACCACTCAACAAATAGAATTTAGACAGGTTTGGGTACTTATATTAACCTTATCTTTAAGTATTAACTCTAAGTTAATTAGTTTCACTTTTACAATGTCTCTTTGTATTTTTATATAATATGGTTAATAAACTTACTATATACATCCAAGAGACCCCCATGTGGTACATTAATGATGAACCTATCATGATATAAGTCTCTTGGCCGAACCTTAGATTTTTAGGAATTTAATATCAATTAATAATATAATACTTTTTTTAAGAACTCTTTTATGTCAATTTTGACACTATTCAATAGTTGATTTTTGTGAAACTCATAACAGATTGATTACTTCGAACAAAGTCAATTAAATCAATCCTAATATATCATATTATCCTAGAAAATTAGTTTAATTCATTAAAAGTTTCATATTATATTTATTTGGGTATTTATAATATCAATTATTTTAATTTTTCTCTATTATAGTAATTACTGCATCATAATTGTGTCATATATAAAATAAATTATTTAATGTCTAAAAATTATAAATAAAATATCATTATGTAGGAAATAGTTTTATCTTTCTAATAAATATTTATAATCTAATATCCAACTTATATAACCCTATGTAACAATTGTTTTCCTAAAAGATATATGCTTGTGTCATTTTTGTATTCATTTTGACTTAATTAAAATAAAGTGTCATTATAACTTACAAGTGGATCCATGGGGTCCGAAAATCGACCCAAAGATGCCCATGGTCGACCATGTATCAACCAATAGGGTTAAGACATGTTTTAGGGTAATTTAGTATTATTATAATATTATTTGTTAACCCTTATTTACCGGATTTACCCTTAACCATGGTAAATAAAATATTTACCGCAGTAATTATTCAAAATGTCTAAAAATAAAAGTCACCTATTTACACAATTTGAACATCCTGATTCCAAATATGGAATCCATTTTTCTAAATTCAAAACACAGAAGTGGCAGAAATTAATTTAAAATTAATTCCCGCTGTCAAAACAAAAAGCGTGTTTTTAAGAGATAATAACTATCAAAAGATTGACACTTGTTTATGTTCGGTTTAATTGTAAAATTATGTCCAATGACCAACATTATATTAAATGGTAAAAATATATTCTAAATATACTTTAAAACTACTAAAATTCATAATTTATCACTATTAATTATTTTGATTAAAAAAGTTGTTTTTAATTAAAATTTAGTCATTTTCACTATTCATCAAAATATGAAAGTTATCCGAAATGTACGAAAATTTCACCTTAGGATAAATTCGATATTACGAATCCAAAAATGAAGTCCATTTTAAAATATAAAATATATATAATTTCAAAAAGAAGGTATTACTATTCATAACGGCAAGTTTGATTGGTTGTGGTGTGTGTTAAAACTCAAGGTTGCGTACAACACACTCTACTGTATTATTCAAAGAAAGCGTACCGTGGAAGCTTGGGATGTTTCATTTTAAATTTTTGATGTCCCCATTAAGTCAAAAGGTTTAAAATATTGTATTTAAAAAGGGTTCACTATTAAAATTTGATAAAAGTGCAATACTGAAAATGAATTTGTTCTTGCATTATATCTAAGAAACTCATAATATGGATTCTAAAATTATAAGGATTATATAAAGTTTAAAATTTAGATAATACTATTCATAACCTCTTTTGAATGGCTTTTTTTGTAAGTCATGGTGTGATTGAACTCGGTGTTGCGTGTAGTGCAAGTTATTGAATTATTTTTAAGAAATAACACACTATGAAATCTTGGGGTGTTACATTCTCCCCTCCTTCAATAAATTGCGTCCTCGCAATTTGAAATTGTTCTTCGAAAATAAAAGGTTGAAAATAGATAATATATTTGTGGGAAAACCCACATTGGAAATTGGGTTACTAAAATTTAGTCTTAATACGAGGAAAAGAGAAATGAAATGGTCACCAACAAATTATGATCTCGATTAGGAGAACATTGGTGGTAATTAGAAACATATAATTGGAGGAAAAACGTAAATATTTATAGGTAGTGATTAAGGTCATCAATCACAAACAAGTATAAAATTGAGGTCCTTAAACTCATCAATCTATGATTATTTTAAATACCATCGGTTCAAAAAAACATAATGTATTGGGATAACACATTTTTGACGTTTCAAAATATCTTAGTTGAAATCCCACATCGAAAAATGAATCAATGAGGCCTCTATTTAAAATAAAGAGTGGAAAGTATGAAGATTACCGAAAATAACACATACTAGGGTTCCATGTAAGAAAATATGGATATGAAAGTGAAATCTAACCATCAATTATCTGATTGAGAGTGGTAGAGAACATGGCTATGAAAAGGCCAACAATCCCAAAGCCATAAATTAGTGATGATTTAAGGTACCATCTTGGACAACATTTTTGTTCTAAGTTACTTTTATTAATGTTGAGGAATTTATTTATGAGATTGGCTAAGATCATAAGGAGATATACTTACATTATAATTAGAGTTTTATCCACTAATAAATTTCTACCACAAACTCATCTTTCACTCTAAAAGATAATAGAATGTAAAAAAAATTCTATTTACACTATTCGTATAGGGTTCCAAAATAAACGAATTTATAATTCATCTACAAGATCTTATAATACAAACTACATTATTTAATCCATGACATCTCATGGGCCAGTGGTAGGTGATACACACTTGTCGCCCTTCGGTTGCGGGTTTAAGTCTCGTAGCCTTGCCGGACGCGACGGGTTGCCGCCCGACTTCCGGGTTGTCCTTTTATGGAAATCCAAAATAATCCAAACTAGAACTATCCAAAATACTTCTGTAAAAACTCACAGTCCAACATTTATAAGGAAGGTAAACATAATATAGATCCTTTTTACCCAGTAATAGCATATGAGTACCGTCATCATGTATTACCATATTCCTTATTGATTACATTCATGCTCCCTTATTCCATATAGAATGCTGGATATACTTCATTAATCCAAAAATGTTTTAAACCCCAACAATGATGGAATATACAAATCATTAATCAGTTCCAAGGTAGTCAAGAATATCCAATATAATTTATCCAAAACAATCACATATTATTCCAAAATCACTACCTCAGTATCAGAACTATATTATGATTTATCATTCTCTCAACCATATATTTTCCAAAAATTTATCCTGCTATTGAGTCACTTTTCTTTGTTCCACACAATCTAAAGTCCTTAATGAAATAGTACTGCAGTACAATCCTTATATACTCCATAATTATTATAACAAGTACATTGTTGATACAACACTCAATTGACATAATCAACATAAGAAATCTAATCATTCCTCTTCATCTGTGGTAGTATCATAACTTGATTATTATCCAATAACATCATTTGTGGCATAGTCTGATGACTGGGACATAGGTTCGCGTAGTGTCCAAACTCTTTGCAAACGAAGCATTGTACATTTAAAACCATTTTCATACCCTTGCAGTCACGTAATTTGTGACCTTTTCCTCAACACTTATAACAAACTCCCATTCCTTTCAGGCAAGTTCCAGGGTGTTTCTTTCCACAGTTACCACATATGGGAAAATTCTTCTTTTCCCTCTTCCCTTTATCCATCTTTCTCTCTTCCATCGTTTTCTTCTCTTGCTTCCCTTCAAAGCCATAGGACTCAGTAAACTCTTTACTTATCTTATCAACACATGATATTATTTCTTCATATGATGATAATACATGGGAGACTATTTCTCTTATAAATTCTAGCTTAAGACCATGAGAGATATGATCCTTCCTTCTCTTTGAATCATGTGCATTTCTGGAGTTATCATTCCTTCTACTGGGCGCCATTTCTAAACAATGGCATAAACTTGATTAGTTTATGAGTCAAAATACATAATCCCATTATTATAAAACACTTAACATAAATTTAACTATTTATGGATATAATCCATAATCATAAAAATGTTTTCTTTGAGGAAGTATATACTCATAAACCCTTCGTAATGGTTTGTAAAGAAAATGAGAATTATCCTAAGCATATCCCCCGGGAGTGTCGTAACCAAGAGTGCAGCAAGGCCCGTTGTCGTGCACCAGTTCCCGTTCGAGTCTAGCTCAAAGCGGTGTTTTCGGGTTTTACCCCTAGGTACATCTGTGCCAGAGCCGCCTCTACCTGCTCGTATCCAGACAGGGATGTATTGCTCGGAAAACTCACAAAATCTCTACAATACCAAAATTCTAGGAAGTTCTTCTACACTAATCCTCAAAGCTCATCTTAGGTCTACGTGCTCTAATCAGAGTTTATCTAAATCTAGCTTCCAAGGTTTGTACTAAACTTCCTCTGATACCAACTGTAACGCCCCGACCCCAGTTACCCAGAGTCGGTGCATTATTACATGACATTGGCATGATCACAAGAAAGATCAAATCTCGAAAGACCGATTGGTTTAGTAGCCTTGGAAACACTAGATATATTCATAGGTTTTACATTACATCATAAAATGAAAAACAACTACAACAACATAATGTCTCCATAATCCACAGTCATATCCCCACATAATATCCCTGCAGGTCATTCATAATTTACTTCTTCACTTCCTGGGAAAAATAAAACATATAAAAGGGGTGAGCTCAAATGCCCAGTAAGGATAACAAAATAGCGGAAACTTTCATAAAAAAGAATAAACTTTTAAGGCAATGTATAACTAAAACAAAAGCCTTTCAAACATGAACTTTCAACATGGTATGGCATAAATAAAATGAAATAATGCCATTTACTTATTCACATGGATATTCTACTAATCGAATAATCACATGCAAAAATCAATAACCACTTTCATAATGTTGGAATGCATAATGCCAGACTATCATAACCACATAGCCAAGGCCTCGTGCCAAGACTACAAATAAGATTTTGTCAAGGCCTTGTGCCAAGACACTAGTTTGTCTCATGAGACCTACCGATGCATCGAGGAGCTATAGCGGGCTCCACCCGTCACTTATTAAGTCCAATGCATTCCTCATATGAATAGGTTTAAGCATAAAATAAACATTCGTATTAAAACTAGCATACGAAATGTCAATACTTTAACCACAAACCATGAATGGTACAAAAATAGAACATCCACAGTCAAATATAACTCATTTGATACAATATGGAAGATTTTATTGTATCACATTAACCTCAATCATGAATAATGAAGGATGTTGACATAGATGAAATTAATCATCAAAACTATTTGAGAGAAATATCCCCCTTTTCTTGAAAACATTTAAAAGTCGCACTATTTGTCAAGAAGCCATTTAAAAATAGATTTTTGAATCAAAGTGTCCCATACCACTTTGAAACCTTTTAAAAGGATTTTTAATTTCTAAACTTTAATGTCCATATAAATAAATCCTTAAAACCATTTTTAAAACATGGACATTAATGAGAAAGATTTAGATGAATAAGTCTTTAAAACATTTAAAAATGGTATTTTAGTTAGAGATTCTATCCAAAAGAGAGACACTTGAATGAAAATAATTGAGGTAATCAAAACTTTGTAATATCATGAGAATAAAGGGAATTCATGATATACTATGTCAAAGTACATTATATACACCACATAAAAGTGATTTGGTGTATATCAACAAAGAAGTCTCAATGGAATTTAAGTTGAGATGAAATCTCTCATAAAGGCCATATCCTTAGGTTAAGGATAAATCAACAAAATAATTATGTGTGAAAAATATAAATACACTAAATATGATTGGATATTCAGTGTAAAACAATCAAAGTATATTCACACATATTCCTGTAAAAACAACACCAACGAATTGGATGTTTAACTCAACAAATGGTGAAAGAGTTAAAATTACTCTTATCAAATTCATATAAATGACTTGAGAATTTTCAATGGAGTGATTATGTGTATCAAAAGTATATCCACAGGAAGGGGAGTGGAAATTATGACATAATCAAATGAATAGTGATTCCACACATAATCTTGGGGTAATATAATCAATGAAATATGCGTAAAGCCAAATGAGTGGAAATTAAAATCTCAAATTCCCTTATTGATTAGGTAACATAAGAAACAAACACCCATGAAAGAAAGATCATACCATTATGATGTAAATACCCATAAAATAAAGTATATTACACAATGAATATAATCATGGGTAGTACACATACACCACATGCAATAATTAAGTGGTGATCAATGGAATTCTCACGGAATTAAAAGTGAGACAAGAAACCCCTTACCACGTTAATCAACTGAGTCGCATGGCCAAAAGTTAATAACCGCCAAATGATTTACAGAATAACATGAATATAAAGTGAATCATGATAATATATATCAAATGGAAGCACACAATACACCACTTTCAATAATTTAGTAGCGAACAATGAAAATCTCACAGAATTGAAAGTGAGATAAGAGAATCCCTTACCTTGTACTTTTCCTTTGTTGGGGTAGGTTAACCTCATGTATAATGGTGAAATAATTGTTATTAAATTATACAAGAATAATATATATTAATATGATATCATATATGATCTTTTATCATTGATTTGTTAATAATATCTTAGATTTATCGTCGTTTCGGGTGTTAACTTACTTGTTTTCTTTTATATGTTTTGTTACTTAAGACATGTTTGTAAAGGATAGGTTGTATATTATTCATATCCAGAATGATATCAAGTCCTTAAACATCATTTTTAAATCATAAAATGATAATTATACTTGAATGGATACGATGGAGAATGAATCTCATCGCGTTCGTGGAGACGGTAGTCCGTACATACGCACGAGCGACAATATCATTCTTTTGATATTAAAATAATATATAAATGGATGGTATATCATATATACAGAATCATTAACATGTTATATTTATTATTTACATGAGTTACACATCATTATTATACCCATTCAAATAATAATATATTGAATAACAATTACACCACGACGTGGAGACGGTAAGTCGTACGTACGCACGTATGGTGACATGTTATTCAAAGGGTGGATAGAATACTGAATATGGTTGTACCATATTTATAATAACATCACAGTATATGTAAAATACTGGAGTTATTATTTTAGAATGGTAAGAACAAAGAAAGAGGAAGTGGAAGAAGAAAGGAACTTGGAAAAGGGTGGTGAAATCATTACCTCTTCTTCGGGTTCTTCCTTTTGATTTGATGAAAAGGGATCCTTAGGTTGGCTTTCTGATCAAACTAAGGCCTCTAGGTTGTAGTGAGGGATGTTGGGAGAGTATTTGGGCAGAGGTTGGCCGAACCAAAAGGCTTTGAAGGTGTGAAGAAATGAGAAGGAGGAGTGCCCTTTTATAAGAGGGGTGAGGGGCACCTTTGGAAAAGCTAGAAATATTAATTTATAATAAATTCATATTCGGTTTCTAATGGATCCAAAGCTTATTATTCAAAGGTTAAGGTGGGGATAGGTCTAAAACCACTCAACCAATAGAATTTAGACAGGTTTGGGTACTTATATTAACCTTATCTTTAAGTATTAACTCTAAGTTAATTAGTTTCACTTTTACAATGTCTCTTTGTATTTTTATATAATATGGTTAATAAACTTACTATATACATCCAAGAGACCCCCAAGTGGTACATTAATGATGAAACTATCATGCTATAAGTCTCTTGGCCGATCCTTAGATTTTTAGGAATTTAATATCAATTAATAATATAATATTTGTTTTAAGAACTCTTTTATGTCAATTTTGACACTATTCAATAGTTGATTTTTGTGAAACTCATAACAGATTTATTACTTCGAAAAAAGTCAATTAAATCAATCCTAATATATCATATTATCCTAGAAAATTAGTTTAATTCATTAAAAGTTTCATATTATATTTATTTGGGTATTTATAATATCAATTATTTTAATTTTTCACTATTATAGTAATTACTGCATCATCATTGTGTCATATATAAAATAAATTATTTAATGTCTAAAAATTATAAATAAAATGTCATTATGTAGGAAATCGTTTTAGATTTCTAATGAATATTTATAATCTAAAATCCAACTTATATAACCCTATGTAACAATTGTTTGGCTAAAAGATATATGCTTGTGTCATTTTTGTATTCATTTTGACTTAATTAAAATAAAGTGTCATTCTCACATACAAGTGGATCCATGGGGTCCCAAAATCGACCCAAAGATGCCAATGGTCGACCATGTATCAACCAATTGGATTAAGACACGTTTTAGGGTAATTTAGTATTATTATAATATTATTTTTTAACCCTTATTTACCGGATTTACCCTTAACCATGGTAAATAAAATATTTACCGCAGTAATTATTCAAAATGTCTAAAAATAAAAGTCACCTATTTACACAATTTGAACATCCTGATTCCAAATATGGAATCCATTTTTCTAAATTCAAAACACAGAAGTGGCAGAAATTAATTTAAAATTAATTACCGCTGTCAAAACAAAAAGCGTGTTTTTAAGAGATAATAACTATCAAAAGATTGACACTTGTTTATGTTCGGTTTAATTGTAAAATTATGTCCAATGACCAACATTATATTAAATGGTAAAAATATATTCTAAATATACTTTAAAACTACTAAAATTCATAATTTATCACTATTAATTATTTTGATTAAAAAAGTTGTTTTTAATTAAAATTTAGTAATTTTCACTATTCATCAAAATATGAAAGTTATCCGAAATGTACCAAAATTTCACCTTAGGCTAAATTCGATATTCCGAATCCAAAAATGAAGTCCATTTTCAAATATAAAATATATATAATTTCAAAAAGTAGGTATTACTATTCATAATGGCTAGTTTGATTGCTTGTGGTGTGTGTTAAAACTCAAGGTTGCGTACAACACACGCTACTGTATTATTCAAAGAAAGCGTACCGTGGAAGCTTGGGATGTTTCATTTTAAATTTTTGATGTCCCCATTAAGTCAAAAGGTTTAAAATATTGTATTTAAAAAGGGTTCAGTATTAAAATTTGATAAAAGTGCAATACTGAAAATGAATTTGTTCTTGCATTATATCTAAGAAACTCATAATATGGATTCTAAAATTATAAGGATTATATAAAGTTTAAAATATAGATAATACTATTCATAACCTCTTTTGAATGGCTTTTTTTTGTAAGTCATGGTGTGATTGAACTCGGTGTTGCGTGTAGTGCAAGTTAATGAATTATTTTGAAGAAATAACACAATATGAAATCTTGGGGTGTTACACATAAAGGAGTGGATCTTACATTATATTACAACATTCCTTGAGTTGTATATGGAGGAGTAAGATGAGATAAAATCAATAAAATATAATAAATAATCAGTGTAATCTTTATTTATATACTATCCACCATTTTCTAATCAATGTTTTATAATCTTATTAATAAAACAGTTCTCAACTTCATTATTGTATTCCTTGAATTAAAAAATAGTGTCTGACTTATGAATAATTAATAAAACATATCCATATCTACTAGATTTATTATTAAAAGTTATAAAGTATGATTACCCACCCATTACATTAATATGAAATGGTCCGCACACATTGGTATGAACTAGTTCCATAATCTCTACAGGCCTATCACCATTCCCACTAAATGAGGGTTTGGTCATTTATTTTTGTTAACATTAGTGACATAAACAATTTGGTTTTTTTCTAAATAATTAAAATATCCATATTGTCATAGTTTAATGATGTTTCCATTCATTGACATGATTTACCTAGTGATTTCTAAGTTGGGTGTGGTGTGATTCAGGTAATGTAACTTCGTTATTGATTTCCATTATTTGGTTTATTTAATCAAACACATAAAGATCATTATTTAGATGTATTATAAAATAATAATGGTATCTATATAAAAATAGAAATGTTTATTCTAAAATTTGAAAATAAATCCATCCATATCAAATATGGATATGGAATTAATGATTTTGTTAACTAATGGAATATAATGACAACCTTTCATAACCAAGATCATTCTAGTTAGTATTGTGAATTAGTAGTCCCCAATAGAAAATTTTTTTATATCTACTATCTTTTCCAAGATATACCTCCCCTCATTCAACATTTCTTAATCTAAAAGGTTTATTTATTTAAATACATATGTTGGGAGAAAAAGCTGTATCTAATACACAATTTTTAGAAATAGATAAATTTCTCCTGATAACAAATGCACTGCATGCTTCCCGATGCTTCTTTGGATTGGATTAATTTTTCTTCTAGTGGACCTTATTGAAATATTATAAATAGAAAACATCTTATTCCCTTTCATTCTAATTAATATTCTTTTTCTTGGAATGGTGTGAAGAATCATTAGGCTTAAATCACTTTGCTTTCCCTTTCCATTTATTCACCATGAGGACAAAAGTTTTTTTACGATTTGTATCCTTATCTACATGGTGAAGAAGTGTAAAAATATATAACATAGACTTCTCAAAATTTATCATATAATAATTCAAAAAAAAAATAGAGATGCTCTGAGGGTGTGATTCCAGAATGAAGTTGATGCTCACTTAATCGGGGATTTTAATCACTAGAACATTTAAGTACTCACGGTAGCCAATTATCTTAAGTACATGGAGACTAGATGGTGCACCTTCTCCAATATAACTTTTAAATATTACCTTATAAATCATAAATTTTCTCATGTCTATCTCTCTCCTAGTAAGGATGATAGAGGTGTTCAATATTTCTATAAAGATTTATGTTTTCATGAGACTTAATTATTTCACTAGACATCAATGAAATCATTAAACACTGAATCTCAACTTCATCATTCAAATATTATTCAGTGAAAAGGAACAGTTTATCACTATACTCTTTAGTATATGGACCAATAATTGTAGAATATAGCACGTAATATTTTGGTGCATTTCATAGCACAACCCCAAGGCATCTAAACAATTCAGGGAAGTTACAGCAAGTTTGAAGGATATCTTTCTAAAATATTTATCATAATGATTGTGTGGATGATGAACAATTGATTTTATTCTATAATTTAAAAGTGATAATTATTTTAACATTTATTGATTAAAAAATAAGTGTGATGTAATAAATTAAATGATTTCTTTAATTATTTGTTAAATATCCCATGATTTTATACAGTCTCAATAGACCTCCTCATTGAACACAGAATGTATAGTAGATTTAACATTCTAGTGTCAAGGATCCCTTTTAAATTTTGTAATGATCCATAATTTTCCCATTAAAACAATAATAATATAATTTGTTAGGCAGTGTTTATAATAGTGGACTTGCATCTCCACGATCTGTAGAGTGGATTCCCCTATCATAAAAATCTTAACTTGGATTTTCTTAACACCTACCTCAGAATTTGTATTGAGTAGACTTTGGATGTTAAAATCAATATAATTTCAGTTATGTCAACCCAAAACCCTCATAATAAATCGTCTATAAAAGTTAGAGTCTATAATTTGGTTATGTACTACACTTAGATAGATGGTTTCATTCCCAATCAAGTAATGGAAGGATTTGTCTAACTTAATAATTAATTAATGTATTTTAATTTATTATTCATACATTTTATCTTGTTTTATAATTTACACATATTGTAAATATTAAGTGGATGTTACTTGATTAATTAAACATATTGGATAAAACATTTATACCCAATTCAATTATTTAATTTTGGTATTTTCACAATAATTCATTTATTTATGTGATCATGGCCTTACATCAATAAAATAAATAATTTCGTAGATATAAAAAAATAATTATTTGAATGAACGATTAATGAGCTTTATATTATAGTTTATTTAATTAGAGGACATTAAATAATCCTTTAACCTGGGGGGACTCTTATTGATGGTCTTGGCATGAGTTACAACATTCCAGTTGATCACATGTTTGTTGCTTGGGATGACATCATAATGGATCTGTATTGAACCACATCCATTCACCTGAACACATTATCGTCACCCATAAAAGATATTATGTTTTTAATATTTATTTATGGTATAGGGTATACCCTTTTTCATCTCTCAAGGTGACTTTATTTGTTTAGAGTGTGTATTATTCATAAAAACTACTATAATCGGGGGTTGTTTTGAATATAGTTTACATAAAATAACTTAATTTAAAGAGTTTAAAATTTCTAGAACCAAGTGGATTCTGATTAATATTATAACAATGTGTCACTGTGATTTCACAAAAAACATTTAAAGTTCATTTTTCATGGAGAATCATAATGTTTTGATGTAATTATTTGGTTGAAATTAATTAGAATCCTAATTAATATTATTTCTTTTATTTCAATGTTTGAATAAAAAAACAATGAAATAAAGATAAAATTTCCAAGGACTAGCACAAATTCATGGAATAAGAAATTCCAAAGGAGATTTAAATCTCTCTAATATGGGTATTAAAAGTATTCTTTTTGTATTTCAATCAGAACAAAAAAAGTCACACACTAAAATCCCAACACTGATTGGTTAGAAATTAAGAGCAAATCAATCACATGCATCAAAAAAAGCATTTAAATAATGTAATATACATGGAAATAAATGTTTTAACATCCAAATTATTCAACACCAGTGTCTAATATATGATCTTTAACTCCCTTGACATGTGTTTAGCTCCCCCACAACAAACCCCTATGATTTATCCCGACACCCAGATGAGGAGAAAGATCGGGAAGAACTTATTATTTATTCTTGATCCCCATATAAGGATAGGGGCCTCAAAAACATCAAGGATAATAAGGATACCTCTCTAGGACTCCAAAATTACATATATTTGGTTCTGGTTCAAACTTTCTAATGAGGTAACCATGGTTCCTTTTTATATACAAAAATGGATGTGGTTTTGGGAACCAAGTTTTCAAAATACAACTTCTCTCTATTTTTTTTGTAAATGGAAATATCACTATTTGAAAAAATGTGTAGCATTGTTAACCAACCAATTGAATTTACCACTATCAAATTAGGTGACCATTGGACTCATGTGTCTGGAGATATTACCAAAATACCTAACCTAAATTTTGTATTTTGGAATATTCTATCACCTAGAAATATTGGTTCATATGGGACACTATATAGGTGGATTAGGCTTCAGTGTCTTGCTATTAGTTGTAGAACATGAAGTTTTATATTGGTTCCAAAATGTCAACTAATTTGAATGTATGGATTTTTTATAGTGTGTAAAACTATGGACATGTGTCCTTGGGATTACTTGTAGTTTGGCCAATTTTCCATATTGATTATCTCCATGACATCCAAATAACCTACTACAAAATGAAATAATGAAAACAAGTAAAATTAACATTTTTAATTATTATAATTCCAAAATAATTAAATGAAACATCAATTGAAATTTGATTTTTTTAAAATGTCAATACAAAACTAGTTTATCATAGTGGTGTAAGGGTGAAAATTAAATAGTGAATCATTGTATGATCACACCCCCACACCTAAACATTTACACTCTTAAGAAATGTCACATCTCAAAAAATGTTTCATTGATATATTCCCAACGTCATGATGATTTAACATTTAATAAAAATATAAACATGTGATAGGAATATAACCAAAGAAAACATCACACCAATGAGTTGTTCTCAATGATCATGGGAAATTATATCTTACAAATTGCATCATCACAAAATTTTAATAGATTAATGATACCAAAATGAGAAAATAATTCAAAAGTTAACCATGTCACTAATTCTCCCAGCGCGTGGTGAAGATAATTTCCTTCAATTCATTAAAATTTCTATTCAGTAAATATAGGTTATTTTAAAATTTATCTACTTAAATGATTTTATCAACTAAAACATCCCTACATCCTTTATAATCAAATTTCAAGACCCACTCACTTATGTATTCCCAGAAGTTAAAACTTATTATCCTGACCTAGATATCCCCATAAGTTGTAAATTTCACAACTCCCCTTAGTTATTAATATTATTATTATTGTTTTTTTAATTTGAACATTGAACAAATCTCACTCTGTTATATTAACCATTGTTTGATATCCTCACAATACTATTTGCAAAAGATTTAACAAGACAAAAAGTATAGAAATATTTTATTTTAACCTAACCAATAAAAAACCCATATTCTTGTGTTTATTAGTATTTTAGGGTGTACAATTGTTGGATAACAGGTAAACACATAGGTTAATATGGTATAGTAAAGAAAAAAATCAGATAAAAAATAAATGTACGAACTTTTATTTTGGAAACTAGATAAATTTTAACCTAAATTATATTTATCTTCTATTGAGTCATAAAAAACCACACATCATGGTTTGGTGAAAAAAAGTGTGGAGATATTTAGTGACATAATTTACCATAAACAACTCACACAAAAAATTCCATTCTTTTAAAAGGTACAAAAAATATTAAACCATTTATATTATTGGAAAACAACCAATTTACATAAAAAAACTCACACCTCAGTGTTAAATTCATTCTAAAGCACACATTCTAGGATTGAAATAATTTTTTTTTAAAATGTTAAAAAAAAATATGAAATATAGAATTTCCTCATGATGTTAACTAATTTCCATGATTAAGGGGTGATTGTTTTCCATGATAAAGTGCAAATAAAAAATTTACGTTTTAGAACAAAATTGAAGGGGGAAATGAGGGTGTACAGTAAAAATACTATACATTAAGCGAAGAAGAGAAATGTAAAGAATGATGATAAAAATTCCTAACTAAACCCAGAATGTAGGAATCCCTGCACACCTATAGTATGTAGTGTACTCACTATAATAAAAGATATTGTGGAAAGGGAGGATAAAACCTGGTGGGTTTCATTAGTAGGATGCTTCTTGAACTAATATTTTTTCCATTGGGGACTTTAGATGGGATTCGTGCATGTTTTTAAACCTCTCCCATTGATAGTAATTTTTTTGGTTTCATTATATTGAACCTAAACAATACCAAATGGATAAGAATTACTAACAATGTACAGTCCAACCCAGTTGGAATGAAGCTTACTTGGATTCAAAATTAGACATCCATTATAAAGGTGGACCCTCTTCCCAATAATGAATTTATGATGAAGGGTGATACACCTGTGGGTAGCACGAGTTTTCTCCCTATAGATCCAAGATTGTCATAAGAATCTCTATGAATTTCATCCTACCCTTGAATCTACAAAATTATTTGAACACCAACACATGAAATATTATAATTTCATTGTTTGATGACCCAGTAGGCCTAGTACTCTATCTCAATAGGTATTTGACAACTCTTTCCAAACACTATCCTATATGGTGACATGCCAATGAGAGTTTTGAATGAAGTACAATATGCCCATAATAAATCATTAAGTCTAAGACTCCAATATTTTCTATTGGTTTGAACTATTTTATCAAGAATCTATTATACATCTCTATTAGACACCACGTCTTGACAATGGTTCCATGGGTGATAAAAAATGAAACTCAATGACAAACCCCATATTGATAAAAAATAGATTTCATTGTTCTATTGCAAAAATGAGAACCCTAGTCACTAATGTTGGACCTAGGTATTCCAAAACTACAAAAAAAAATTGGTTCTAAAAATTTATATTACTGTCTTGGAATCATCAGTCCTTTTGGTGCTTGATTCTACAAATTTGACATAGAATTTTCTTCCAGAATAATGTACATATTTTAAAAGGAAATGGGAAATGTATCCATAATGACAATTCCCCAAATATTTAAAATTTCATGAAAGTGAAAGGTTTGTTGTGGAATTTCATTTATTTTAGTGAGATACCTATTCATTTATAGTGAGGACAATATTTTAAAAAAATAATGGGATCCTAAAATAATGTTGTCCAAAAGAAACAAGAATTAAGGACCTTATGAGTAGTCTGTTGGGGACCAAAGTGTCCCCTATAAGAAAAAGTTTCACATAACCATAGGATAGATTGACAAAGAATTTCAGGAACACAATGCCTTAGGACCCGACCAATAAGTGTGCACCAAAGGTAAGGGTAATCCCAAATGTACCTACAAGACTCAGTTTTTAGATAGTAAACTTGGTTTTTTTAAAATATATAGGAATGCAAGATTATACTAAATAATTTATAATTATTTTATACCATGGAATAACAACTTTCACTCAGTTGAATTTCTCATCATGAAACATGACATTTATGGGAATACATGGGGTTGAGTTAATGTCTGAGGATGGGAGTATCCAACTAAGATGGTCAGCCAAAAAATTCATTCCTCTTTTTTATCATTAATTTATAGATTGAATTAATGATGTTGGAGCATCCATCGAATGATATGTGGTTTGGATTCCGGTTTTGTAAGGAGATACCAGAGGTCTGAATTGTCTGGAAACCCAATGAATTTGGTCCCTAATTTTATGATTGTAATTACCAAAGGAAAAAACCATTGCATGGAATTATTTATCATTTTTTGTGTAGTTTTCTTGGTTAGGTTTTAATGTACCCGAGGTATAAGCAATGACATGTGGATCTCGATCAACTCTTGGTGATAAGACATTCCCAAATCCATAGTTAGAGGTGTCACATGTGATCTCAAATGGTAAATCCCACCATGGTGGATGGATTACCGATGGTGATGTGTTCCTCCATTTTGATTTTTTAAAAACATCCCCAAATTATTTATATGAAAAATAACTTTTATTTTTGGAGAAATCAGAATAAGAGGAGTGAAATTTAACCAATGTTACGAATGAAACAATAAATATATAAAGCCTGACCTAAACAAAACTGCACATCTCATATGTTTTTTTACAATGGTAGGGACTAAATGACATAATGTTTTGATTTATCGACATGGATTCCATCCCTAGAAATGGAATCTCTTAATAGAATAACTTATCACACCATGAATTAACATTTATCATAATTGAATTCAATATTATTTTCAATACAATGATGTTGAAAAAAAATGTAAACTACTCAAACATTCATCAAATGAGGACCTATACATAGTAAAATCCTTCATGAATACTTTTATGAAATTCTCTATGTAATCTAAAGAAATACTAATAATGAATCGATGGAATGTACCTAGATTATTACACAGACAAAATGAAATCCATTTAAAGGCAAATGTTCCAAGGAGGCCGTTTAAGGTTGTCATTTCAGGATCCATGGGTGTAATATGGATCAAAATGTACCCAAAATACCCATCAAGAAAATAGTAATAGGAATTCCCTGTTATCCTCTCTTGTATTTGGTCAATGAATGAAAATGGGAGAAGATCCTTCCTACTGTTTTGGTTTACCCAATGATAGTATATACAAACATGCCAACTATTTTTCACACACGTTGGAAGCAATTCATTTTCACAATTTTAAATTACCTCACGTCTAGTTATCTGTAACTACTTGAACTAGACTAATCCATTGTCTCTTCGAGAAGGGGTAAATGATTCTAGCATCCAATAATTTTGTTTTTAGTTTTATATCATCATCTATGAGTTTTTTGTTTAGTCAATGTTGTTATTTCCTCACTGGTTTATCCTAATTATTTAACAATATATGATGGTTATGAATTTATGGTCTAATTTAAAGAATGTCCACATGTTTCTATCGAAAAGATTTTTTATACTCCCTAAAATTTTCAAGAAGTTTCAAATCATGATTAAGAGGGAGTAAACTAGAAATGGTGACATGAAACTAGTTTCCATTATCAAGACATGAATATTTTAAATCTTGATGCAGTTGTTTTTTCTCTCATTTTGTCTGATTTTCTTTTTATTGGAGTGATTGGGAAATGGATAGGTCACTAATCTCATGTAACTACAAAATGGTATCATCCTGAAATGAAAAATTATATTTATTAAGCTAAGTAGTAACATCGATGGTCAAGTGATCCTCATTGCTCAAAATATCATCAATTAGAAACATGCATGACATTTTTCTAAACCACTACAATAATAAATGTATAATCCATTACCTAGAATTTTAATCAAGGATGAAAGATCAAAAAGGGGATCGGGGGAATGACATTTTTTTAGGGGAATGGAGTACATAAATTAAATTAATATATAAAGAGGAATGTTCTTCTAAGGGGTGCTTCATGGCATCAAGGATGTTGAAGTGGTAAATGTCACCACAAAACTCCATAGATAATATAAAATTATGGATATTAATTATGGTTTTCATAGTTTTAAATAAAATCCTCCACAATATAATTGTGGAATATCCATTCATCCTATCATCTTCTATTTTTACCACATAAAAATTAACAGGAAAATTTAAAATTTTCACCCTCACAAAAACATCCTCTAACACACCAGTGTGGGGTACTATACTCTGGTTTGTGAGTTGAAAAAAAATTAATTATGGGATATTTTTCATCGACATGAAATGAAGATTAAATAGAGTGAGTTATCACATTCATATAAGAACCTAAATGAATCATAGAATTGGAAAAAAATACTTAGCTATAGTATGTGGAATCAAGAATATTCTTGGATCATTACATTTTGTAGGAAGTGATGGCTTTATCAAGGCTGAGAAATTCCTCCCCAAGATCAACTTTTCATCACTATGAAGTTGCCATTTATGTGTACACATATCTTTTTGAAACATGGCATATCATGAAATTTCCTTCACGAGATAAAGTTTAGTACTATTAACCTACACTCTTTCGGAATGTTTCCAATATTTTCTTATAAGTTCATTTTCCTTTTGTGTCCAAGATATGGTGTCTATTTTGGGAAATGGAGTAGTAATGGTTAGTCTAGGATCTTTTTCAATATAAACACTCTTTACTTCAGAGTGTCTTCTCTTACAACAAGGTTTTACCACATTTGGACCATTTATAGTGGTTTTTATGGTGGTTTCCTCATTAGGGGTTGACATTGTTAAAGGGGTTATTTTTCTATTAAGATTACTTACACTCCTAATGCTGATGAAAGTAACATTTCTCTTATCCATAGGGTTAACTACTAGTTGAGAGGGTTGTTTACCCCACCCATGATATTGAATTTCGCCCATAGAGTTTGCGAGCAGGTCTAATTGAGTTTTTAGGTCTTATATGGCTTCTTGGGTGGTTTATTAGAATTAGATATTTGTGAATACCATTTGTTCTATCATATCTTTTTAGCTAGGATTGGCTTTTGGAGGGGGTAGTTGGAAAGGACATTAGGGTGTTTGGGTATTTCTGTGTGGTGGTGGTGGATAACTACTCAACCTCGATTGGTTTCATTATCGTAGAGGTGGGTTTGAATATCCCATCTTTTATAGGCTTGATTTATATCAAACTAGGGTTGGAGGGATAATAATGTTTTTCCCAAAGGTTTGGTTATAGGGGTGGCTTGGAAATATTACCTCACAACTCTCAAAATTTTCTCTCAGTTGGGGAAATTATTCAAAATAATGGGTGTTAGAAGAATATATACCATAATGGTTGGAAGGAGTAGATTGGTATTTACATTGGAAAAGATCAAATTGTCCAATAAGTTTACAGACCTATTCAAAATTTGTGTCCAACTTCTTCTTCAAATCAGTACTTTGCACCTCATGGACACCTCAAATGGATACTCTTGAACATGAATTGAATTATTGAGTATTTTGTGTCATGTTCTCAATTAGGGTACTTAAATAAATTAGGGTATTATCAACTAGGTAACCACCTAAATAATTACTAATGATATTTCTTTAAAAATAAATAAACCTTCATAAAATATTTAATTAAAAGTTGATCCCTTATTTGGTGTAGTGGGAAACTTGAAAAAATCTTATTAAATCATTCCTAGTATTAATGAAGTATTTCATTTTCTGATTGTCTTATAGCACATATTTATTTTCTTATTTTTTTAGTTCAAGAGGCTAGAAAATATTTTTCATGAAAAATGTGTTTCATGTTAGTCTTGCCTCTAATTGGGGAACTTCCATATTATAACCAATCAATTGCAGTGTCTTATAATGATTATGAGAATTTCCTAAGATTTACTTGTTTTTCCTCTACATTATTAGGTTTTAATGTTCAACAGGTTGTATGAAATTATTAAAAATTATTATGTGGATCTTTTTTATCCAGCCCAAGAAATCTTGGTAATATGTTAATTAAGCAGGACTTAAATTTAAAATTGGGTGCCTCTCCTTTCATTTGAATGTATGTTTTTTTATATCAACATCAGGGGAGGTTAGTTATTTTAATTTTCTGGTTTTTTTTATCTATGAAATTCATGTTTATTCCAGTTTTGATGTTGGTACCAGAATAAGAAGATGAAGGATAAAGAAGTGTGTGGAGTTTTTCTGTGTCATCCTTCAATGGATTATTTAGTTCTTCTTAGTATTGATGGTGTGAGATCCTCTCTAGTTATTTTTCAAATGTAATCAGTTCCTCTAGTAAATATAAATCCATTAAAAAGTAATAAAAAATTACTATTTTAGAAATTAAATAAAAATTAAGAAGAATTAAAATATGTGAGAAAATAATTTTACAATAAAAATATTATTACAAAAAAAAAGATCTCCCAAAAAACAGTGCCAGAATTTTAATGTGCAATCATGACCTACATAATTGATTATTATTCAAGGTTTATTTATAGTATAGGTTATACCATGAATAATCTCCCAATGAGAATTTATGGGATTAGAGTGTGTATTAAAACGATTATTGTGTTGTCTAATCAGAGCATCACAAGTCACACACTCAAAACCTCACCCCGATCAGTTAGAAATTAAGAAAAAATAAATCACATGCATCAAAAAAACATTAAAATAATGTAATATACATGTAAATAAGTATTTTAACACCCAAATTACTTTATAATAATATCTAATATAATCTTTATATCTGAATTGATAAGTGTGTATCTCCATCACAATGAACGCCCACCATTTTTCCCGAAAACCATTGGAGGAGGACTCTCATGTGGAACTCCTTAATTTGTGATGAACATAAGAGGATATGGGACTCCATAATATCTTGGATTATGAGAAGAAAAATCTTGAACTAAAAAATGGTATAGCTTTTCTTCTGGTGTGAACTTGAAAATGAGGAACCCACGGTGCCTTTTTGTATCAAAATGGGAAGTGGTTTTGGTCACCCAGTTTTAGTGAAAACAATTGTGTCTCTGTTTTGGGTTGGTAAAAGGCCATATAATGATTTTTAAAGAAGTATAGAGTTTTTGTTAGGCCTCATGAATGTCTCCTTGTCATGTTGGAAAACCAATAGACACCTTTATTGGGATATATATTCAAAATGCCTAATGTAACTTTTGAATACAGACAGATTTTGTCCCCTAGAAAGATTTTCTTGGATTGGCCAATATATGGATGAATTGGGATTCTTATTCTTGATATGTTATTTAGTATATGGTGTTTTGGATCTTTATACATGATTTCATCCCATTTAATGTCACATATTTCATGTAATCTGCAAAACAATGGACTAGTGTGCATGGGATTCCATGTAGTTTGGAAAATTTTTCTTTTAGATCATCTCTAGGGCCTCCAAATCCCTTCCTCCTATAATGAAATCATCAAAAAGTAAAATTTACATATTTAATTGTTTTTTAAAAAATAATTATAAAAATTTGATGTTATATTTGTTATTATTTTTATAATATTCAATACAAAACTAGTTTATCATAGTGGTGTAAGGTTGAAAATGAAACAGTGAATTATTGTGTGATCGGTACCTTGGGAATTTATATTAAATAAAAATATTTATTACTAATATTATGGTATGGAGAACTAAAGGATTGGTTAAAGTTGATTATAAAAATATCCATGTACATGTAGGTCTGGCATAATAATTGAGGGAGGGATGACTCACAAGCCACCATTTCATTTAATACTAACTAATTTCAAACTCGTGGCATAGATTAAATTATAACAAACAACATATAAACAGGTCTTGGTCAAGATCATGAACTGTCATACATGAAATGTGTACACAAAATTTAATGTCGATCATTTATTAATGTATTCTTTATTTTATTATTTAAGATAAACATACTTGCATTAATTAATTAATTACCTTTAAATTTAATGATAATCTAATCTTATATAGAGATACCCATCATTAATGGAACTCATTAAAAAAAATAGTAGAACCAATAATAATATATTTATTTACATTAAATTATTTGATCATTTAAAATTAATTAAAACTACTATAAAATTTTTAAACACCCAATGTGTTTATAATCACTAAAATAATTCATTAATGCTGAAAATTTAAAAGTTAATGTAATATTTAATTTTGTACCATAATGGGAGACTACACGGTTTGTACTTATAGCTACACGCCATCTACCTTGGTTACTGTATATCTATGTAAAAAACTTAGTGCATTGGTGTGTTAACATGGTCAGACTACATGGTGTGAACATGCCAGCTATACACCCTTTATCCACTTTTTGTGTTCCATGATTTCCCAATAAACACCCCATATTCAAGAAAACCCCCACATATTATTAATTACTTTTTGCATATAGATAAAATGCACATGAGTATATAACTTGTTCTCTAGATGAACGTTGTGTAACCTAGTATTATCGTCCAAAAATTTTCAATTCCCAATAGAATCTCTAGCCATTCATCATTTTCTTCTTAAAACATTAAGAAAATGAAATGGTGAACAAACATAATTAATAAACTAATAACATGTTACATCAAATTAGATTAAAAAAATAATATTAAATAATAAGATAACCACCGTTGTGCAGAAATTTATAATCTAATAAATAATTATAAATTTAAACCTGACCACCAGGATACCACTTAATTGTTTCATTCACAACAGAAGAATGTGGAGGTGTAAAATATATTAAAATTTATTTTAATAATATTATTTTTAATCCAAGAGTGGTGACATTTCACATCAATTTTACAATTAATTAATTTATATTTTGAAGAAATAAATACATGGGATTAATAAATTGTTTTGTTGATGAATGTTGATCATACAGAAAGACACTTTTAGACTACCTTTGTTTCACTATGAGGATCCAAGGATAGAATTATTCTAGAGGTTATAAACATATTTTCCTATGATCTTTGAACAAAACCACTTGTTCTTTGGGTGCAAGAATGGTGAGTCAAGAGTATTTCAAAGTTTATCCTTGATATCTCATTCATAGTTCTTTAAGAAAATTTTCTATCACTTCTTGTTCTTGAGAGGGAGAGAGAATGAGGGTTTGATAGAGAAATAATTGTGTGTAACAATTTTCCATTCTCAATATTTGGATGCTCTATACATTAGACAAATCCACCTTTTTATTGGGTTTTGAAATAAGTTAAAAATTATTTAATTGCATATTATAAATTAAATAAATTTTTTTACCGTAAATAAATCACAAGATGCATAATAATATGCGTATAATTATTATTTTGTTTCTTTCACCAACTTGTGCAATGACAAGTATTATATAATTGTCTTCTTAATTAGTATTTTTCACTGAACATAGTCTTGGTTCACTTAAAATCTTCTAGAATTTATTGAACAACCAAATAAATATTTTATCCACAATATAGAGAATAAATATTTATTAAAATATTAAATAAATAAAATAAATATTATATTAACAAGTTGGTGAATAAAAATTTATTAAATATTTTTCATCATTATTACATGACTAAAATTATTCATTGTAAGTAATATTTATTCCATTAATGATTCTCAAATATTATTTTATTGAGATCAATGAAACACTTAGTATGTGACTATATGGATTCTCTCTCATTGTGGGCTTGCCAAAAGTTAAAGATTACTATCTAGGAATTGTTCAAGGAACCCATGATAAAGATTATAATGACACAATGTCAAAAACCAAATATGAATGCCCACTATGTAATATAATACCTTTTTTACAATATATCATCAAATGGATTATGCATCCATATCACCAACCTATATTAGTGATATGTATTTCATTAACTATCTAAAATAAACATTCCATTACACCATGGAAATTAAATTAATTATGGTGGTTCTATTCCAATAATAGGATTGATATATTAGCTTCTATAAATATGTAAAGGAAAAATCCTTCTATGCCTTATTCATTAATGATATGTTACTCTTGACGCACCCATCATATAAAATTTTTTAATGAACTGTTATCATTATGGTCTACAAAGAACATATATGTTTAAGAGTTGTAAAATCCATTTATAATAATGTTATAGTCTAAGGATAATTACACATGCTCATAGATAGGAATATTCGATGACACCAAAACATTTAGAATTCCTACTTGTAAGTATGTTATCCTAATATCTCATCTTGGAGATTACCAAGTGCAAAATTAATGAGAAGAAGACAGATATTCTTACAATTACTCACACATGAAAGTCCACATACTATGTTTCCCATCATAGTATATTATCCAACAATAGAACATTACTTTATAATATCGTCATAGAACGTCAAGGATATCATCAAAGAGGGTAATTGAAATGAACTTATCAATGCAACATATACTATATGACATTATTGCATAACAGTCATGAAAAATAGAAAAAAATATGTAAAAAGTGGTTTTATTAGTATTTAATACATTAAATATACATGTAATTAAAGAAAAAACATTTTTTCATAAGACACCAACTCAAATAAAGGGTCCTAATATGATTATCATATTGTTTCAAAGTTAATATAATAGTTATTTAAAATAAATTCCCAAGGGACGTGATGATAGATATTCTTCACTAAACACTCATTAGATAATATATAAGTAAAAATTATAATGAGTATTTTTTAAGGAGAATTCATAGGGAGTGGAATTCAAATAAAAAATTAAAATTTCATTGGAAGATGATCCCAAAGAAATAGATATTTATGGGATGATATCTTTCCCTTCCTCAATCATAAAATGGGGAAAATTTATATTTTAAGTAAATATTCCACCTATTTACATTAAATTTAGAAAATTTATTCATCTCTATATAATATGTCAAATGAAATTCTGAAATAATTATTGAGATGATGAACCCATGAATAATTCGTCTAATTATGTGGAAGGAAATGGGATTTGACAATATATATTCTTTCAAAATGAGAACATGGTTACATAAGAAACTGTTATCTAGATAAAAATTGAAGCATAAGAATTTTATGATTGTAAATACCTCTATGAGGAATATCATGTGGATATTATAAGAAAATATAAATAAGAGGAACATAATGATTGAAGTGAAGGATATAAGGTAATATAAGACCTTAAGGAAATACTAGAAGCATAAATTTATGAAATTGACATTCAGAGGGATTAAATGATGAAATCCAATAAAGTATAACACAATACCAATTTATATTTTTAGTTTAAATAATATAGAAAATACATGTTTCAGGTTAATATTGAATGAATAAAATATAGAATTTATAGAAAATTAGTGGAGGAAATTGAGCTCATTTTTAATATAATAGAGAATAATTTATTTATTGATTTTAGGAATGATTTTATGCGAGATTATTTAAAAATTATTGAGGACCTATGAGGTGAAGTTGTGTAAATGTGATGAATGATTTATGATGTTGAAATATTTCTAACACATGACATGATAGTGGGAAGTTAGGATTATTGATCTATGGAAACAACTAAGTGTTTTCATGGGGAGTTACTGAAAAAGTATAAACTTAAAAATGGTTGACATAGTTCATATATAATGGAAAATATTTTGAGGGTCTTGATCATAAGAAATAAATTTTTAGGTGATGTGAAACCACACTCACCAACACCCCAATACAATATTTATTTGGTAGACACACAAAAGGCCCCAAGGGCACAAGTGGGGTAGTGAAAACATGAAGTAATACACCATGGATATTGTGTTATTATTGATGAAATATGGGGCCTTCCAAATATGTTTGTTCTAAAGAAATAAGGATTTATAGAAAATAATAAAAATAAAAATAGATGATCAGAAAATATTATATATCACATTTTTAAGGGGATATTATTTTTAATGTAAAAGATATTGACAAAATGATGTAATTTTCTCATCAAGTTTATAGAGATTTTTGTTTATGGGGACCGAAAAAATAGGATAACTCAATAGATTTAGGCACCAATTTTTGGGATACAAACTCTTAATGAATTAAAATCTCTAAAAGGGGAGGATTATTCAATGGATTAAGTGGTCAAACAATCATATTTACCACCAATTAATAGAATTTGGTTAACATGTATCAAGAAATTAAAGGAATAAAAATTTGATTTCATAGAGGGTTTCATTTAAAAAGATGAATTATGATGGGGAGTGGATCATTGATCTTTGATGATCTTTATATATAATGGGAAACCAAAATCGTGTTGTGAGAATATAATATAAAAAATAATGTGTCTTTATTTTTTAAAAAAATTATCATTTTATGGTAATGGGCTAAAAAAATAAAAAATTGTAGGAAAATACTTAGGGTTCATATACATCATCATCGATGAAGACATTGGTCACGATTTATAATCTTAATATGATTATGTGACTTGTGTCATGCGATAAATTTTGATATAAAGGTTTAGATTATAAGGGGATGATATATTATGATTGTGATTCAAGGAAAAACATAGAAAAATCTATACTACATTAGTAGATAAGATGAAATGTGATTTATATTTAAGGTATAATATAACATGATGTAGCTCATGTGGATTTGCTGGTTTAGTCAAAATTGTGAGGAAGTGTTTGTGAAGAATTAAAGAGCTCATGATGTTCTAGAAAAATCATGATATCTCACTCAAAAATGTTTTAATTTTGAAAATTGGATATTCATTCAAAAGACTTATAGTCCATATGATAAAATGTTTATGAGATTTTTTGTATTGGAATTTATTAATGTGTGTTCTTATATATCCCCCAAGTATTTGGATGATAAAACATTTTTTATTTTTTATTAATGATTACAATGTGATGGAATGGTAAATGGTAATATCTCAAAAATGTAAAGTTTTAAAATATATTAAAAAGCATCAGATATTGGTGATGAAGATTCTTGAGCTAAAAAATCAGAACATCCAAACTGAAAAATGTATGAAATTTACAGGCAATCAGGTGGAACAATCTCCAATGACACACATGATAAAGCACTAAAAATAAAAAATGAGGGATCATTAATAAAATATTAGTAATTTAAGGGATAATCTAGTTCATGAACATCATATATATGAAAATACACATTTTAATATATTCTATAAAGATATATTGGATTCATTTAATGCATAATTTTATATATATTTTACATATATTTTTTATATATGAAAGAATATATGACATCAAATAAGATGTAATTTGGGAAGAACCCTTCCCTAAATTACTTTTAAAATTTTCAAATATAATTCATTATCCTTAATAAAGGAAAAAATTATTACTCCCCATGTTTTAGGATTTATTTGAGATAAATATAATTTCTTCGATAGCTTGTGTTACACGCAACATTGAGATTTATGGAACCAGGAAAAAATATGAATATTTCTTTAAATATGATATATATAAGCATGAAATTAAACATTGTAGTAAAAATAGTAATAATTTCATTTTAAATATTATGTTTAATAGCTTTACATTATGAGAACATATTGATAAAAAAATATTTAATTTATAGTAATTATTTATATGTTTTGAAAATACTATTTTCTAAAAAATTTATTATTTCATTTTTTTGAAAATAAAATAAAATAAATTTTTAACATTTATAAAATGTGTTTTAACTAAATTTCTATTTATTTTTTGAAATTATTAATTTTTCGATGAATAATAATAATTAATGATTTTTTTTAAAAACCCATTTTTGTTTAAAGTATTCACATGGCCAACATTAATTTAAGATTTCCTTCAAAAGTAAAATCAGATCTATTATATATTTATTACTCCAATTTACACCATTTTAATCATTTTATAATTGAATTTTTATATGAAAATTTTCCATGCTTTATAGATTTATCTCTTTTGAAAATAACTCCTTCATTGCATCTACCTGATTAATCATAAATTAAATTCTTCAAATTCTGTGATTTTATTTTTATTAAATGTATTAAATATTTAAAATGATAGTAATTTATATTATATAATATTTTAATATTAATTTTTTTCAAAAATAATAATTAAAACAATAAAAATAAACTACTATGATTAACGTTAAAATGACATTTTTTGTGTTAAGTGTTTATTGTTAAAATTTATGCAACACACACATGGGTATTTTTAGATATCATTTCATATTAATAATATGATTGTTTAAATTATCTAATAAGTATCATTTACATTTTATTCTTTAAGGGTAAATTTCCTTGGAAAATAAAAAGATACAAGTTATCTTGGGGAAAACTAAATGGTAAAATTAACAAAACCTAAAGGCTAAGGAATGACATATTCAAAACAATTTTTTCTAGTATTTTAGGTGTTTAAATACCATATAATATCTACAATAAATTATTTATTAATTTTTAGGCTATTTAGGTGAGGATGATTTGGAATTATTGAATTTTTTTAGTATTCACAAAAATGTGACTCCTCAATTAAAAAATGGAACTTCCTTCCTTCAAATTATCACACCACATAATCCATTTATAAAGAGAAAAACCTTATAATATTTCTCCCCTAAATAATTATTAAAATTATAGATCTTTTGGTATTCCAAAAATAAAAATCATATGTACTTTAATAATAGATCCAAAAGAGGTTGGTTAAAGTTAATGTAATTATTAGCAATAAGATCTGTATTTATTAGTCCTTATCTTAATACATTAATTAAATTAATAATAATTCAAAGAAAATTACACGATTAAATAAAAAATAGTAATATTTTATTTTATTTATTGAATAACCTATATCCACCACCGCTTCCATTAAGTAGAAAATGAAATAGTTGACCGTGTGTACAGTGGACTATCGCATAACCAACCATTGTAGTAAATTTTCCTTCATCTCCTATCATGACAGGATATAATGATGGATTTAAAATATTTATATAATATTTATGATATAATAATACTTCAGGAATTATAAAATCATATATACCTTCTAACTATTCATTCTTTGGGAATACATCAATGTTACTTTTGTTTATAGTTGACTACTCCCTCATGAAGCAATATGATTTGTTCTTCACTTATGAATTACATGGAAGGTATAATAATATGTTTAATTATTATATGATATATATATATATGTAATATTAATAAAAAATTATATTTATAAATTATTTAGGTTCTTTTCATCAATTCATCGAGAAAATTTGAGCAACATTAATGTGTACGTACAACCTTTCATCTTAATGAATGATGAAATTAATTTCCAATCATTAACTCTTATGGATTACTATCGCTAAATATATATTGGATATATTTTATATTTATATAATTTCTTAAACTTTGGATAATATTTAACCATGACCATAATATCTGGAAGAAAAATAACAATCCAAAAATATACATAGAAAATGAAGTAGTTATTACAGAAAATATGATTTCAACAAATAATTATTACTAAAAAGGTAATAAAAGAACATAATACTATAATATATGGAATGATATATATATGATATGATTTTCAATATATGAATAATATACCTATATTTATTGTACAAAATATTTTAATGTGTACTAAAGAAGTCAATACATAAGGTAAGGGATATTCACCTTACTTTTATTTCTGTGGAACACATGACTTATACAAAAGTTGTTTATTTTGTGTGTGAATATAATATGCAGGAATGTGTTTTATGATTCGTATAAGTAAATTACAGGATACACATATCCATCAAATTTTCTTTTTTTTTTTCATGGAACTGATGACTCAAAATATACCAATGTGGTAATGGTTTATTATTGTAATCTCATTGTTTGTGATTAAGTTTTTTATAATGAAATATTGTAATATACCTATCAAAAAAACATTAATCTTATTATAATATAAATATTTCATGAAGACAATTTTACATTTCAATATCATCTCATTATATACTCATGACACCAAAATATTGTTTTATATAAAATCAACATTAATTTTTAATTCTGTCAAAAACCATTTTTCTTCTATTTGTATATTTTTTAAAAAGGATTTATATAATGTTTCAATATTATAAAAAGTTTTATTATTTTTGTTTTCACCAATTTTTTATTTTTTTACAAAATGGTTTACATGGATTTTTCTTTTTTTTCCCAAATGAGGTACTATTTTAATTTTTAAAAATGTGTGAAAGGAATACTTTCTGTTAACCTGTATCATATAAATTTTATTCCATGGTATCATGACCATTATTTTATATGAATATTATCCTATATTTATTTATGTATATTTTCAATTAAAATTATTTACACATTTTTTTTTAAATTCTAGTTTAAAAAATATTATTTTTAGTGAATCATTATTTTCATTATGTAATGTTCTAAGTGATTTAATATTCATAATCATTATTTATACAACATGAAATCCTTTAAAATTAATTAATATTTTTAGGGATATTGATATATCATTAGATAAATATGACTGGAATGAGGAGTTAAACATGTTCAGAAATAGACCTCTTCCAACAGAATTATCATTGGACTAAAAAATAACTAAAAAATGGTTTAAAGAGTGAACCCAATCCACTACGACAGTATTAGGAGTGAATATTGACTATGACTATGGTTTAAATTTTGAAACTAATCAACTATGATGGTCTCCGGAATTAGTCATAACAACTAAAAACATTTTTTATTATTAATATTTATATACCATAAATTTATATCTTACTCATGTGTTATATTATAATGGGTCATGTTATTTGATTAATTTATAAATCATGTCTTATGAAATACTAATATTTATTCAATGACTTGCATTTATGATTTATAATATGTAGGGCATTGTTTTTAAATGTTATTATCATTTTCCTATACCCTTATGCACATATAATTTATATATCTCACTTATTTACCCCTTAGTTATTATATGAGATCACCCATTCTTATGGTTAATCTTCCCATTTTATGAGGAAAGGTATTATGTATGATGCATCTAAAATGGGTTCTGCTCATTAAGAACATAGAGGGAGATAATACATTTCACTTATGAAAAATCTATTTATGTATCCTTGTTTTTAAAGGCACTATACCTAGCGTGGATCATTATATTATGTAATGAATATTCATATATTAAGATGAAATATATATTTATGAAAATTATGGGATACTATAATAGGTATTAGATAATTGATTATTTAAAATTTAGAAACTACGTTCAGAAAACTTAAATGATGAACCCATGGAAATATTATAATTATAAGATAACATCCTAAAGTATTACCGAGGAAGCGATTATATGGTTTCCCAATAAATATGTATATGATAGGATAAAAAAGGTTGAAATTGTTTTAGTGTAGATTCATTTATGGGATATGACCCCAAATGATCTAGTTATGTATATCTCAACCATCATTCTTGTGCATGGTCTCTCTTTCATTATTGCACACCGAGTTTAAAACTCATAGAGGATATGCTTTGGTTAATTCATATTTTATTTATAGATAATCATGAATCATTGAAATCGATGATTACCAAGAGTGAACTAGGTAAAACCGAGGTTTTATTTGATTGAAAAGAAGTTTTCTTAATTTAGACATCATTGACGTTATTTTTCATGATAATGTGGTTCCCCGCTATGATTATTGTTGAACACACTATTATTTTCGGTTTAAGTCAATAGATATAACCCAAATGAACCATGTTTATTATTCATGTGAAAATTATTTCAATTATTTTCCTTTAAATAAACCAAATTATATGAGATATTTAATTAAAAATATCATTTCTATTATTCAAAAACCTTGTCCAACTATGAATCATTCTAAAATTCCCAATGAGAAATTAATGGAACAACCTTGTTTTGAGTTCTTCATGAGGAAATGTCAACTTTATTTTTGTGGTGAAACAGATCAACTAGTTTCTGAGATATTTTTTGGTACCATAGAAAATTTATTTTCCAATCTCAAGTGTTTGAAGCATTAAAAATTAATTTTTTATTTCAATTATTTTAAATTAAAATCAAATTAATGGTGGATTCTTCTAAAAAATAGAATTCAACAATAAGAAACTTACTTTTTGGAATGGGATGCTTTTAATAACTCATGTTTAAATATCTACTTTCCATTTATTATTAATTCAAAAATGGAGAGGGGATTCCATGAGTTAAATTAGAAGGGTGATAAATCTTCTGGTACATAGGAGATGAATTTTACAATACATTTGAGTTATGGTTCTTGTAGTATCATCCAACCATAACGTATGTTTGATTGATTGATCCGTGACTTAAAACCAAGTATCTAAATAATGTTGTCCAAAAGGGATATCAGTAGCTATGAATAAACCATTTAATGTTACATTAAGGTGTAAATGGGGATTTGAGTTACTCATCTACATCATGGTTTTGATAGGAAAAAAATAAGGAATTAAAAGGAACTCTAAAGACCATGGAGATAAGAATTTGAGCTTTACTTAATGTCAAATATTTTGATGGAAACATAGAAAAGAAAAATTAAAGGTATTAGTATGTGTTTGATGCATTTAAAAGAGATTCATTAAGTAATCTGTTGCTGAATTGATTGGAATAATTTAACTAATAACAAGATTGGAGTGAAATGTCCATATAATTCACCTCCCACACTCTAGTGTTTCAAAATTAAATAGTATCCACATTATGTTAAATAGTTCCCAAATATGATGTTTAATGATGATGATCAACATAAATAACTTCCTAAGCAGTGGAAAAATAGAAATATGATTTAATCAATATTTTAGATAACGGTTGTGATAAAAATGTAGAAAAAGGTACACTTAAAATATACTCTATAACCAATAATTTCTTATTTTCTTCTAGATCTATCCATTCATTTATGTCTGATGAATTTTACAAGGCTATTAAAATACAACATCAATGATTAGATTTTGAGTTAATATTGAATACACTCATTGGTATGATGAACACATCTCATGTCTATGATTCTTCTCTAGTCGAGGGTTTTGGGAATATGCTTCAAGAAAATTTTATCATTATTCATTTAGTTAAATTTGATTTTATATTAGGAATCTATTGGATTTATTCACATAAATCACATAAAAATTTTAGATGATGGGAAGTTATATTTGATATTTTGAACCAACCTATGATTAACCATGAGAGTGATGATAGATATGAAAATCTAATGTTAATCACATTCATTTTATGGGGATTTATACCTAATTAAAAGTGTCATTTATCCAATATGGTTCGAGAGAAACTTGATATTGATGATCAAAATATTTTGTAGGATTTTTGGATGTATTTCTTAAGGAGTGCCCCGATATTACATCGAATAAGGAATTTTATGTTTTAATAAATCTCATAACTAGGGACACACCAATTTCAAATACACTATTTATAATTCCCTTGATTGAATTCTAATAAATGAGGAAGAAATTATAGGGGAATCTTGAAAATAGATCCATTTATCCAAGTGTTTCACCATGGGGTGCACCTATTATTTTTGTTAAGAATAAATATTGATCAATGAGACTCTACATTTATTCTCAATAGAAAAATAGACTCTACATTTATTATCAAGAGAAAAATAATATCATAATTAAGAACAAGTATCATCTACCCCATATTAATGACATGTTTGATCAAATTGGAGGAGCCCAAGAACGATTCATGATTAACCATCACTCTAGATATTATCAATTTCGGTTCAATAAGGAGGATATAACCAACATGTAATTTCATACACAGTATGGGAAATACGAGTATATAATAATTCTATTTGGTCTTACTAATTCACCAACTATAATCCTGAATTTAAGGAATAGATTATTTACTGATTGCCTTAATTAGTTTGTGATAACCTTTATAAGAAATATCATTATATATTAAAATAAAAGTAAGAGTATTAAGATTACTTAATAAATGTGTTTAAGAATCTAATTATGATAAAAAATTATGAAAAATATACCATGTTTTAATTTTGGCAATAAAATGATTCCTTTTTTGTCATATAATCTCAAGATTAGGTGAATCAGTGGATCCATAAAAAAAGGTTATTGAACATTGTTCTAGGCCCTCCACTATGACTAAGATTTGAAACTTTCTTATATTGGATGTATATTATTAATGATTTATGGATAATTTATATTTATGATATAATGTACACATTATGTTAACTCAGAAGGGAGACATGTTCCTCTGGAAATATGAATGTGAGGAAAATTTCTCGTAACTTAAGTGAAGGTTAGATAGTGCACATATTCTTATATAACTCTATAGAGGAGAAAGGTTTCTAATCTATAGTGATGTATCCAAAAATATATTTGTATGAATTCTCAATGCTAATGTCATAGATATTGATTATTCCTCAAAAAATTGTTGTTTTATAAGAAACATTACCCAACATATGACTTTAAGTTATTTGTGGTATTTTTTTCATTAATGATATAAATGAATTATCTTTAAATATAAAATTTTCATTTATAAAATGAACACAAAATATTAAAATATATATTTAAAAGAATGAGTTAAACATTCTCCATGAAAGATGCTTTGCGCAGATTATGGATTATGACTACTTGATACATTACTAGCCAGGGAAAGTGAATAAGGTAGCTGATCATTTGAGTCAGAAAAATCATTCTTTCTTATCATATATGAGGATCATAAAAGATCAAATAATTATAGATTTGAAAAGTATGGATCGATAAATCGGAAATAAATGGTATAAATCTTATCTTTATCAAATGATCAGTCAACAATCTATACAAGTGATGATTAAAGATACAAATTATAAAGACATGAAGCTATATGAGAAGGTTAAAAATGTTAATGTGTTTGACCATGATTATGATGGAATGATAAGGTTCATGAACTGTTTATGTTTTCTATCCATAAAATATTTGAATAAGGTTGTTTTAGAAGATTCTCATATTTCATCATTATCTATTATTACTTTATGTAAAATAAGTATAGATATTTGAAATTTAATTTCAGGTTGGATAAAATGAACATGGATATCCTAGAGTTTTTATCTTGGTTCTTGGTATTTCATCAATTTACATTTGAGAGAAAAAATTCTAAAGGGATTTTCAACCACTTCCCATTACTGAATGGATAATTAGAAAACATGACCAAGAACTTTGTTTTAAGACTCCCCAAAACATCTAAAAGGAATAATGATATATGGGTTATAGTTGATCACCTTACAATGTCACCACTATTCATCACATTTAGATATGATTTCTATCTTGATCACATTCTGGGATATAAATTAAGAAAGTGTTAAGACTGAAATGAGTATGAACTTCTATAATATCTACTCAGGATTCGAGGTTTACCACAATGTTCTAGAAAAGTATTTATCAAGATATTTATATTGAGTTCAGTTTCAATACTTTGCGTCATCCTAAAATAAATGGTTAGTCATAGAGAATTATTCAAACATTTGATGATATTTTGGGTTCTCCTTATTTAGTATTCTGAGGATTCTATGATCAACATCTTAATGTAGTTTATTTTCATTATAATGATAGCTTTCATTCAATCATTTAGATGGATCCTTATAAAGCTGTATATAGAAATAAGTGTATGAATCAAATGCGAGGTTATGAATTTGGATATATAAGGATATTGGGATATGATTTAGCCTATGAAATTTTAGAGATGGTTAGATCCATTCAATAACACATAAGGATCAAAAAAATATGGCAGAAAAGTTATGATAAGAATCATCATAATTATATGGTTCATGAAGATGGTGAGACAATGATTATATGAATTTAATTATTTAAAAAGGTAATAATGATTTTAAATAAGGTAAAACTATGATGTATGTATATTAGTCCCTTTGAAATTATTAATCATATCTGAAGGGTAGCTTATCGGTTTGCGCTTCCCCTGAACCTCTCTTAAGTTCTCGATGTGTCCAATGTATCTTTCATGAGGAAGTACATTCCAGACCTTTCACATGCATAGAACTTATATTTCATACAATTATAAAATTACCATTCATATAAAAAAACATTTCATATTATGAACCATATAGAATAATTTCAACAAAATAATTCTAGACACCTGGTAAATGGTTTGTGGTGTAATTGTTAATTTGAAGAAGCTAATGTGGGAACATAAGGATATTATGAGGTAGATGTATTCAAATTTATCTATCTATGTAATGATTTTTTTTTCTTAAATTGATTTTAATTGGGGGGGTGTGGTATAATTTAACACCCTATGTTTTTTGAAATTTTTTCGATAGATGTAATTTCTTTGAGAGCTTGTGTTACACACATCACCATGTTTTAAATAACCATGATATACTATTAATATTATTTTCTAATTATGACCTTTATAAAATAAAAATTTAAAAATGTGATATGAATATGAATAACCACATTATAAATTTAATTTTTAATGGTTTTATATAAATAAATCATATTTATAAAAAATTAGTTAATTTTTAATAAAGTTATTATAAGTTTCAAAAATGCCATTTTATAAAAAATGTTATTATTGCACTATTAAAATAAATATTAAAAGTAATTTGTTCTACTTTTAGAATTTTTTTTGTAAAAAACTTTATTTTTTATATATTCATGAAAAAATTATCTTTGAGTGAATTTTTTATAATTTTATGAAAATATTATTTTTTCGATGAATAATAAAAAAATCTTATTTTAAAAAAAGCATTTTCATATAAATCAATTACAAAATATATATTAGTTTATTATTGTTTTCAATGTAAAATTAAATCAATTATATATTTATTAATACAATATAATTCTTTATAATCAAATTAATATTGAATTTTTATATTAAAAGGTTCTATGATTTTTAAATGTTTCTCTTTGAAAAAACTGGATTTTCATTGCACGTGTGAGATTAATATTAAAATACATTTTTCCTCTTATGTGATTTTAATTTGATAATATGGTTTGGAAATTTTTAATAATAATTTTTTAGATTATAAAATAAGGTTAAATATTTTTTGTCTTGAAATGTTATTAAAGACAATAAAAATTTATTACTACGATTGATGTTCAAACAAGGCATTGTGATTTACATGTTCTTGTAATAAAATTAATTTTCCAAAAACATAGGTTTTTATTTAAAAAAATTTATATTTAATATAATTTTTTATTAATTATATAATAATTCTCATTTTAATTGTATTCCTAAAGGATAAATTACCTAGGTAAATAGAAATGTACAAGTTTTCATGGTGAAAAATAAAATAGGAAAATTAAGTAAACCAACAGGAAAATAAATAAAATGAATAAAAAAAATTTTATGGAGATTTTTATAGACTATATCATAACTAAAATACATAATTTATAAGTTTTTAGTTGCTTTTGGTGATTTTTAATTCCCATTATTGAATAGTTTTGGGTATTTTCAATAATCCACCCCTCCTCAATTATAAAATGGAACATCATCCTCTCACTTATTCACACATATTAAGAACTGTGGGTCAAGAAAAACTGTGAAAATATCTCCAAAAACCCTTATACACGTTCTAAATTAGATGATCTTCCAAATATTTCTCTCATAGATTCATTAAAATATATATCCAAAATAGATTGTTCTTTGTGAAAGTTACTGTCTTTAATATGATCTTTTTTACTTCTTCTCATACCACCATCATTCATGTATTTATAATCTCCTTATAATAGATTCATTATATAACACATAATTAGACTTTATTATTTTTATGGAACAACCAATATTCATATCCCCTTCCATAAAATGGAAAATGAAACCATCAATCGTGTGCACGTTGAACTACCATCTCGTGAACTGATGTAGTTATTTTTCCGTCACCACCACTAATGGATGGATATAATAATGTATTTAAAATATTTATATCTAATTTGAAACAAAATAATAATTATTTATCAATAATTTAATATATAAATTCTTACATTCCATTCCATGGGAATAAGATAATGTTGATTCTGTGCTTGTTAGACTATAGCTTCACAAAGTGATGTGATTTGTTTTTCATGAATGATTTACATGGAAGGTAATAAGGATAATTTTAATTAATATATGTGATATATATTAAATATTAATTAATTTATAAATTCAATTAACTATTTACCTTTATTTATTTTTATCAATTTAGAAAATGGAAATAGCCTTCAAGAGTATATATAACCTACAGTCTCCGTGAATGGTGTAATTAATTTTGTATGTTTAACATATATGAATTAATATAAATAAGTTTTTAATTAATATATATGATATTAAAATAATGTTAAAAAATTTTAAAATTATTTTAAATTGATAAAATTAAAAGAACCAAAAATACCAAACAAAAACATATAGGAAAAACGAAGCAGTTATTACCCAGGAAGTGATTTTAATAAACAATTTTGAATATACTGGTAACAAAAGGTCATAAGTAAATCATATATGATATAAAATATATATTTATATTTCTTTAAAAGATCTATAATACACATATATTTATTAAATATTAGGTTCAAATGTGTATAATGTAATTTAGTACTTAAGGTAAGGGGTTTTTATCTCACTTTTATTTCAGTGGGACAAATACCATATACAAAAAATGTTTATTTTGTGTGGTGATACAGTATCAGTGAATGTGTTTTAGGATTAATATCATTAAATTATGTGATATAAATATACATATAATTTGATTTATCTCATGTATATTACCATTGAAAATATTCCAATGTGGTAAAAGTTTCATGTTATAATCTCATTGTTTATCGAGATTATTTATGATTATGTTTCATATAATGAAATCATTCAATACAACTCTAAAGAATCACATTACTTTTACTATCGTCTAGTTGTTTCATAAAAATAATTTACTTCCATTCATTTCATTATCTATAGGTACTTAAGAGACAAAAATACCATTTTAAAGAAAATCGACTTGATTTCCCTCTTTGGTCGAAAACCTATTTTATTCCTTGTCTATGAATTCTAAAAATAATTAAATGAAAATTTTAATTTTATAAAATGAATATTTAATGACATTTTTACCCATTTTTTATTTTTATAAATAATGGATTTAATAAACCCCTTTTACATTTTTGAAAATATTCACTTATCTAAATTTTATCAATGTGTCAAAAGAGTGTTTTATTTTAACTTGTACAATATGAATTAAAATTTACACCATCATGATCATAAATTTATTGGAAAATTTCATTATAAATTTTCAAGGTTATTTTGAAATAAAAGGATATAAACAATATTTAAGCAATTTCTAGTATAAAAATTAAATTTTCAAGGAAATGTTATTTTCCTTAGAAAATGTTTGAGGTATTTTTTCTAAAATCATTTTCAATATAAGATATCATCCTTTGATGTTAATTAATATTTACAGGGGATATTATTCAATGATACCATTATTATGATTTTATTTTATGGTTTACTTTTATTATGGAATGTTTTTAATCACATTTCTTTTCCATAGGCTATGTTATAACTATATATTTATGTAACCCATTTATTTTCATATGTTCTGATACAATAATTTTGTTATGAATCCAATTTATTTTCATGGGTTCAGAAATAATGAACATTTTATGATGTTTTGTAACATGCATGTAGTACATTAATTATGTGATGGGTGAGTCCTATATCTCCCTCCAATGAATTGGTTAAATATTGAGAACTGATGAGACAAATTGGACTTGAATGGGGATTGATTCCATTTTAGAAAGGTAATTTCTCCACTATGATAGTAATCTAGGAGAACCATTATTAGTATGATTGTATGGAGAGAGAACCTAATATATAACGATAGTATTGTAATTAAACCAAGACAACTAGGATAGTTTGGGTAGTGAACCTAATCCACTATTATATCCTTGGAAATGACTCTTCACTACTATGTAAATTATTTTTTATGCCACATTTTATGCTAAAAATATACCAATAATGTCAAGGTTATGTTCTTATGGATCATGTTCTTTGATTTCCTTACAATTAAGGTATTATAAAAAACTAGGATTTATTCCATGACAAATGTTTATAATCTATGATTTGAAGTGTATGGTTTTCAAATCTTATCCTCATGTTCACAAAATATTATGCTCATGTTATGTTTATATCTCCGTATTTTATCCCTTACTGAGCCACTAATCTCACCCTATCATATGTTTCCTTTCCCAAGGTTTTGAAGAAATGTATTATATATGATATTCCTATAAGTGTACTATTTGTGAAGGACATAGATGGAAATGGTATAGTTTACTTATGAACCAGTTGTTTATGTACCCATGATTCCAAAGGCACTATAATTGAATGATTATAGTATGGATCATTATGTAATGTAATTAATATTCATATATTAAGATGTAATATCTACGTATGAAAATTTTATGTCACTATAAGAACCATATGTTTTAATATCATGGGGATAATAGTATTTTTATATATTATTCATCCAAAATCAAGGTGTACAAATGGTAAAAAACTATTTTTAGTATCTTATCATGGTTAAGACATAAATATTGTGGAATATGTAAAGATTTAATAATCTAATGAACATTTTAAAAAATAGTGATGAAATCTTAGATGAGACTATTTCTATTGATAGATTATTTGGGGAGCATATGGAATCCCAAAAATTCAGAATAATACACAAATTATTTTGAAATTATAGTTTTATCCATAGTTTAATAGAGAGTATATATCAGTGCTGAAATAAAAAATTAAAATATAATTACTGATAAATTATCTCTAGTGAAAACAAGAAGGATAGAGACTCTGAGAAAACCAGGCAACTCTCTCGATTTGATCCTAGGTTTTATAAAGTTGTATGTATCAATTTCCATGCGGTCAAAGTGACGCATAACGATCTCATCCAAATAAAAAAGGATCACAGTAGGTAAATTTTCCCAAGGATAGAAGAGGAAAATCTAATTAGAAACAATTGGATTGTTCATGTTAAAATCGATGAAGATGGGGAAGTGATTCAAAAAAAAGGAATGAATTGGGTGCAATTAATATTCTCAAATTTAGGGAATTGAATTTAATAGAACATTTTTTAATATTTAATTATTGTAATCTATTTAATTATTCTTGTAAATGTTAATTGAAAAAGTATTCAATGCATTATAAATTGATTTCAAGTCAACATTCTTCAATTTTTTTCCAAAGGCGGATGATTAAATTTGGAAATTAGATTAATTTATTTTATATGACAATGAAATTAAACAACTTTTCATGAAGAAATAATTTTAGGGGTAAAATAAAGCACTAATATCTTTATATTATAACTATAATAAATACTTGATAATGCTTGGATTCCCATAAGGAAGAGTTTATCAAAATCTCTATATCATGTAATATAATGATCAAAGTATATTATTTCTCATGTATGAGGATGAAATTATTGTTAGGGTATCTAATATTTGAAAATGGAATTTATTTTCATATTACATAATGTATGAGTTTGAAATTTCCATGATGGGAGACTAAAATTTTTCCTTGGTATAAGGGTAAATTGAGGAAGGTATGTCATAATTATTTATCAACCATATTATACAAAAAATATCCTCAATATTTTTATTATATTTTATTCTAGGTATATAGAAAATCGAATGGCTGAAAAATGATTTTGTCAAGGGACGATGATAAAAAAAAGGTTATGTAAAAGAAATATTGGGAAATCAATGGAGAATCTCTTATCTAGCAATGACACAACACAAAATATTGTTTTAAATTTTTATGATGAATGATAAAAATATTCGCAATGAAATCAATACCCAAAAGTAAAAATAATTCTTCATCATATTACTAGAATGTTTTATTTTAGAAAAAATTATCATATAAAATTAGAACATGAGTTATTGGGATATATGGTTGTTAGTTGGGTTGGTTCAATAGATGATCACACGTTGACATCAGTTGGTTCGTTATATCTTAGAGGTTTTAGAATTCTTGGATGGATAAGAATCAAGGAATAATTTATCATATAATTATATTGTAATAATATATTAATATTAATCATGTATTTACTCTAATAAATTGAATTGTGCAACATCATGAAGCTGTTAGAGTTGATGTGAAGTCTCATATTATAATAAACTTTGTTAACTAAAGTTCTATTTACCTAAAAACACTTTTACTCCCAATTCAAGAAAGAGAAACACCTTGAAAATGTATCATTAAATCAATGAGAATGTTAAAAATTTGTTGGGGATGTTGTAGTATGGTTCACCGAAATATTTAACTATTAAAACCATGGTTAATGTACTATACAAGGGTTCGTTTTAGAGGAATTAGTTGGCTCTTAGAGTTAGATAATATCTATCAGACTAGATGGTTTGTAGAATGAAATCAAAATCACTAAAATATTTTTCCATCAATATTAATTTATTATAACTCTACATTAAATTATATTTTTAGGTTTATAATACACTGTTGTGAAAATATAAAAAATTTCATTTTTGCTTTTTTAAAATAGAGAGAGGTTCTCCATCAGAAACATGGGATAAATATTCCCTGGTTGGTGGTGAAAATACTACATACACTCAACCAACCTCCTCTAACAAATGTTCAGGTCCTACTGAGAAAATATATTCTTTAGGATATTATTGTTTATGTACACCAAAATACTATTCACCAATCAGATATAGTCTCTAACATCTCAGGGCATGTACTAACACTACAAATCTCAGTCTGGAATAAGGTAATTCCACTTATTCAGTTCTAGTTTTTTAGCTTCATAAGAAACCACTCTTTCATCATACATTAAACTACTATGCGTCTAAATCCCGATGTGTTAGAGTAAACGGTATATACCTTACCCAGAAAAGGTAGGATGTGGATAATTTTTGAGGCCATAATTCCATTAATCTACTAAAAATCTCTCTCACACGCATCTCACCAAACCATATTAACTAATTTATAAGTGATCCATGACATCAGTATTCCCAAACATTACATTTCTTGTAAAAATACGATAATAACATACTAAACCATAGAATATATTATTATTTAAGTAATTCTTGGGATTATTCCAAGATAACATAGATTCAACATTCTGTAGGTCAAATTATTCTACAAAAATGATATAACAGATCCCAAGAAATTAAATCTATCAATATAGAAACAACATTTAGATATCTAGTTGTAAAGCTGATTCTCCCTTTATCTACTTAGGATGATGCCCATATATTGGTAATGATTCTCTAATTAATGGGAGTGTTCCAGTATAATTCCATCAAAAACTAACAAAATATGATCTGGGAAAGGATTAAAAATCCAATTCATCAAATCCTTGAATACCATTAGTTGATTTGTATGATTGAATGGAATAACCACAAACTCGTACAAGACATACTGTCTTTGAAAGGAAGTCTAGGGTATGTCAGATGGTATTACCCATGAGTAATGATACATTGTCCCAATGATAATCTTAAAATTTATCTTAGAAAGTATTTTCTAATCAAAGAGATCATTGATGCATGTATGGTCATATCGGTTCTCTACCATTATCTAGTTTAGACTCATATAATCCATTTATAAGCACAAGGTCCTATTATCCTTCTTAGAGAAAATCAAGGGAGGACCCTATAGAAACACACTACATTTCATGAATCCCCTTGCTTCCAAATAATCCATAAAAAGCTTCAACCCATGTATCTCTTCTAGTACCATTCTATACAGTATAATACAACCGTTCTCTAGTATCAACACTAAAAAATTGTGATCTCAATCTCTCAATTGGGTGGAAAGCTGAAGAAATCTTCCGGAAATACATCCCAAGAATAGTCCACTATAGATTTAAAATTATCCTACATCATTCCTCCATCATCCAAAACGTGTATTACTCTTAAATCCATGAGACATTCTAGTATAAACTAAATTATTTTTGTATTACCTACCTGATGATTCCACTCACCCATGTAAAAATAGATTCCCTCTTTTATAGATAGTAATGTATCTCTCTTCAAATAATAATTGATACGATAATGGTATAGAAATATCAAATATTAAACATGAATCAAATGAAATCCCTTAATTTATATCATAAAGTGTTCCTAAAGGAAATGACAACCACCAATTTCAAGAGATCAGTCCTTATAATGCATGATATCCTTTGATCGTATCCTAATGGTGTCTCAATAGTCCTAGCTCCAACCAATCAATCCATGACCAGGCCCAATCCAATTTAAAATTATGTAGATATAATTTAATGTGATTCCCCCTTAAAAAATAAATTATAGGATATATATGAATTTTATTAATTATGCTATTACTCTTATATCCAACCATATTGGAATAGACTATATAGCATGGAACTGGGTCAACCCTCTTCCCTATGATTCAGTATAACTCACATGTATTGTCCCCTCTTCAAATTATTGATGATCGTACATTAGGGTACCAAATCACTCAATATTTCCTAAACATCTTATGGAACTCTAACTAACAATATGTGTGGGGTAGAGGAGTCTCTCTAAAATTTAAGGGAATTTCTTAATACCCTTCCACTTCTCATTTACTAAATTCTCAGATAGAAACCCTATAGTTGATGAATCCTAACACATGAATGACACAACAATAAATGGTAATGAAACTTCAAACACTTGTGTAGAAACTTTAAAAACTGAAAGCACTATAATAGAGCACATTTTTGAAATGGATTCATGATACCCTGACATCTCTTCCTGCAACTACCCTGGAGATAATTGTCATAGCGGTGCATCATACTAGTTGATGAAGAACTCACAATTATCCCTACAGAAACTACATCGACACCAATTAATGGGTATATTATATTCCCTTATATGATAAAGTTTGATTCATCACATCTATAAGGCTACATAGTTAAAAGGAAATCACTTGTAACCTTATATCATTGAAACACCCATCCAAAAAATGACTCACCTGATGTCCTCAACTGCTGGCAAGGAGAGACACACTATAGAAAATTGAAGCATACAATGTGATCCATCCCTAGCATGTCACCCTATATCAAGAGAATGAAATCTTGAGCCTTCCCAACCCTCAATTATTTTAGATAGAATGGTATGAGGAAATCCACAATGAATTCCTTCAAAGATAACCCATATTTCTACCTAGTTTACTAAAAAATGTCACACAAATGTATGGATGGTCCATGAAGAATATAAGTAGAAATATTCACCAACCATTATAAAAGTGTCTTTATATTATTGAATATCATATAGAATTATTAAATACAGAATTTACCTTCCTATGGGCCTCACTCCCCACTGAATGTAAATGGAATCTTTAGTGAAAACACTATCTCTATATCAGAAATTAAGGGTACGACATAAATATTTTCCCTATCTATAGATTAAAAAACCCTTAGTAATCTATCTTAGATCTGATCATCCATTTGATTCTATGAATATTCAAGACGTTCAGGACCAAGTACATTAGGGTCATACTGAATTCCAATCATTTTATGCTCGATTCAATGATTAAGAAGTGAAATTTTGTCTATAAATACAAACACACTTCTTATAGCACATGATACACACCATGGTAAACCTCAACAAGTAATAAAATATAGAACTATTGAATCTTGTTTCCTCTAAACAATTCATATCAAATGAATTGACCTAGCTTAATATTTTAAATCATTTATTTTATAAGACATATCAAGGGGTTAAATCTCACAGTTCAACAAGGAATATATATCACATATAATATCTCTCTACCTATATTGAACGATTCATACTAATATATATCCCAATGTTCTTATCATGATGCATGCGTACTCATCACATGTCATACTTTCACATGAGTAAAATCTCAATAAATAGTAACATCACACACCAAGTGAATCACCCAAGGTGATGTAACATAAAAAGTATAAAAAGAGAACAATATAAATAACAATCCCAATCCTAGGAACTAAAATTTACCCCTAACATGTACTAGCCACACCTATGGAATATATCATTACCATGCCTTAAAATAACAAAGTATCATTTGTACATTTCCCAAATAGTAAAATAACAGAAAATAATACTAATGATATGATACCACTTTGTAACATCCCTGACCTGGAACACCATCATGTTATAGAGTTGGGTGGATTATGTGACCTCAAGAGTGCTTCCCCATATGCCAGAGGCTTTCGACTAGCAGGAGGGTTGTATGGAACATTCTTTGGAGACTATATCCCCATATAAAGAGTTTAAATAATAGATGAAATTATATAAATATTTTCAAAAATATATGAAACTATATAAATAATAATGAATCCAATAACTGTATAAAGGATAAATAAAATAATAAAATAATATCAGGAAAATTTGATGATTGGATGAATAAAAATAAATTATATGTTGAAATTTATATAAATAAATTACTAAAAGACTTAAATAAAGTATCCAGAAGACCTAGGTTACCAAACACCATGTCGGTCCCATATGCATTCTCTAACCCACTCTCAAGCAATAAAAAACAGGGTCCCTTTCCCTTATCCAAACCAGCAATCATGAATTATTCCCTGGTACTAACTGGCGGCACCAATAGGTTTTTAGTAAAACTAAATAGTTCAAACCCACTATTTTTAAACTGGTACTTTCTAAATAACAGTTTCATGTAAAAAAGTGATAAACAAGTGGTATTAGGTAATCAATTAATGTGGGGAATCAAATGAACAAAAACCCCTCAAGCATTAGATTTCCACCTGAGGTCATTCAAACCTGCTTCGACACCATATTGAATTTCTCAATGTATGTATGGGTCCTATTATATTGGGATATATCACCCATGTTGGCAAAGGATCATTTTATAAGGATTAACCACACACAATATATCATGAAAATGTATTCCCTACCCTATGGTCGTCCCGAATCTTCCCCTCATGCATCTAATATAATTATACTACTCACCATCACACATCCAGTGATTGTGAAACATTCCTTCAGGTGTATTGTATCCCATGAATCATTCCCTCAGGTGGATCTTTAATCCATGCATCTTTACCTCAGGAAATAATGTAACCTTTCATCCTTCCATTAGACATTAAATATAGTTCACTAAATCACCCATATCAAGTACATGTCAATAAATTCAACAATCACAAAAAAAAAATACGCTCACCATCCCTTAGGAATCCATCATAGTAAAGTCAATATGAATTAAATATAAAAAAGAAATACATGGATGAGAAACAATACTATTACCATAATCTATAATGGTTAATTCATTCATTTACCCATATTCTTGGAATTATACATTTCATTTATAAATTTTACAGAATCAATTTAACTTTATAATTAATAATTTTTTAATCCAGGTGATTCCATCTCATAAATAAACCAAAATTTGATTCCATTCCAATTAATTATATCAATTAATTTGCGAAATCCACGTGCTAAAAACAAAACAAAAATAACAAATATAGGTTCATTATTAATTTGAAGGGTAGTCTCACATTATAGATAGACAAATACCCTATCTCAATGCCAATAGATCCAACATGGTCCAATGAAAGTTAAAAATAAATAATAATTATCCCAAAGCGATTTATCTATATAGTTGGTCATGCACACAACATTAAGCTTAATATCATAGTCATTGGAAGTAATTAGATAATTTAATCAGACCATACGCATTCATTATAGACAACCTACCATGAAAGTAAGAAAGGGGATAATAAAGCCTCATATTCATAATTATGATCGACTTCACCATTACGATCAATGAGAACGATAAATTCCGTCAACAATATATCGAGATGTTAAAGAATAATCATAAGGAATAACATAAAGCTCCATATTCAAAAAACATGGATCAAAATTGTTTTTTATTTTATATTATATAAAATTTTTATAACTCACTACTAGAAGGGATATTGTCATTATTGGTACACAATTACAAGAATATATAACAAAAATGGATTTAAAATTGGGTTGGGCTTGGAAAATTCATGATGTGAATTATCCATTTATGTCACAAAATTGACAATTCCCATTCTCCACAAATTTATCATCCTGGAAAAAATATAGAAAAATACATTTCATGTTGTGAAATGGATTCAAGATGTTAATTTATTTTCCATGGGGTCTGTTTAGGGGGTGAATTAAATAAATGGGGCATATTCTGGGGTGAATAAAATTCATGGGGTTTTTTCTGGGGTGAATTATGTTTTAGAGTGAATTAAATTCATTGGGACTTATAATAATAATTCAGAAATATAATTGGTAATTCACAATGTGATTTTGTTATGTAGTGATAATTTACCTCCTCTTCCTATTGTACAGATGAAATATATAACCCATCTCAGACCTCATATCAACTACAAATATTGAATTAAAAAACACAAATAAAATGATTCAACCAAAACATTTAAGAAGTACATATATAAAAATTTACAGGATATTATATCCTAAGACTCATCTTTTAATATATATTTAGATGTTTTATATTACATAGTATATAACAGAGTTAAATCCTCTATAGTATTCCTCATGTTTCTTTCTTTAGGTGGAGTATTATCCATAATAATATTTTATAGATCAACTAATATACTCTTTTTTATTCTATTTGTGGATGTATTGGGTTGTTTAACGATATATTGTTGCTCAGATTCTATTCTGAATTCTAATATCTATAAAAATATTCCACAACATCTACAATTTTGACTTTTTAGAATTTCCTACATAAATACCATTATAAATTGACCCTAAAAAAAATAAACGCTTTTTATTAATTTTCTTGGAATCATTAATTTCATTTATCTATGCCATCATTTTGTTGAATCACATGTAAGTTTTTCTTTTCATTGAATATGAAAACAGAAAACCTTTATCTGTAGCATCACAAAAAATTTCATAGTGTCTTTATTTGTTTGTGATTTATCCCTTATTGTTAAAGATATAAAAATTCTTCAAATATATCTTAATTATATGAAATATATCACAGGTTTCTCAATATTTTCAAGGCTGAGAAGATCTTGGTTTAATGTATAGACAAAAACATGTATTGCGTACTTCTAGTTTGGATGTAGAACATTACCTTCAAAAAGTAAGGTATTTTCCATATCATTTTCCATCATATTTCTGGGTTTAACAACTATATTTTTTTGAGTTCTTAGTAATGATACTTCATGATTAATTCATTTATTTTCTAGATAATTTTTAAATACAATAAAGGTATATTTAATCCCATTATTAGAATACAAATGCATGAAAGCGTGTCCTACTTTATTTTCTACTTGATGCATATACCTCATCATGTCATATAGTAGTTCTCATTTTGTAGTAGTTCTCATTTTTTTCAGAATCATTAAACATCCTATAAAATTATATATGTCAATTAAAATTATAAATTACCATAAATATATATTTATAAATGGTTTATAAGACCACATAAATATGTATTTAAAATGACAATAAGACTTGATTCCCTTTTAATCTTCTATTTTTAATGATTACGTAACATTAATCCACATACACTTTTATTACATATATTTTACCTATCACACTTTATTGTATAAATATCAATTTCTACATTTATATTTGAGAGATTCTATATGATTTGAAGATGTATATGTCCAAACCCATGATTCTATAAATAATGTTTTTATACACTATAAGGATAAATATGTTTTTCTTTCTATCAACATGTTTGATATTTCATTCAATCCTACATCAATTCATCAATTATAAACTCACATTTTTTAAAATGAATACATTATCTTCAAATGTACCTTCTAATATTAAGGTTCATTTTCAACATAGAGTCAAGAGATTATTCATTAAACCATTCAATATGAGGGAATTTATAATCATGAGTTTATTCCCACTAATCTTGGATATATTTTAACATATTATTTCTAATATAGAATCATTATAAAACCGTTTAGTTCCATCAAATTTTTATTTTACAATATTTGATAAAATATAATATTCAATAATGTGGGATGAGAACCCACTACCAAGAATTATTATTTTATCATTCATTGATTCCTTGAAAGAATCCTCATAATGATATATATTTTTAAGGGTTTAATTTGTATAATAGGTTCCATGACATTTTAATTTATTTATATGAAGAGTTATCAAATTAATATTGTTTTTCCAAAATTTAACACCTATTCATTAAAGGTATATAGTTTGGTTTTGTCTCATTCATTCTCAAAAGTCATTCATTCTCCTCATTTACCCTAGGTTCATCTGTAAAAACATTATATTTGTGCCCTAAATTAGTGTAATGGGAACAATAAACATAAAAGGAATTACCGAATTGAGATATAGAATATGGGTACATTTTTTTTGTTTTTTATCAATATCTTCTACTTCTATATATCAATTATCTTCATGGAAATAGATTATTTTTTACTAGGAAATCCAAAAAAATGTATTATCATCAATGCAAATATTTATCCACATTAATATCTCTATATATAACCTACCCTTGAGTTGGTTTTCCATTAAACCCTAAAATTTCTATGTCATAATATACTATCATATTTTTTATTATTCTTTTGATATAGATGTTGATTTATTTATTGTGGACTTATAATCATAGATAATACCATTTTTCTTTGAATGTAGGAGTTTTTCTTAAAAAATTTATTCAACACCTACCATTCCTTTCACGAACATTTTTTTGTTTTCAAAATAAGAAGATATTCTAAATTGTAATTTATTATTTGAATCACATATATTAATTTGTTCTTTGAGTATTTATTATAATTTATCCACATCATCCTCTAAATTTTTAATCCTTATTTACCTATAATTAGTAAATATATCCATTTATTCAATCAATTTTACTTTCTCCTATATCATTATCTTGTGATTAATAAATTTCTCAATACTTATTTTTCCTATTTTTCATATATTATTTCTTAAATAATTTTGATTTCAGCTTCAAGTTAATCTTAGTATTGAAAGGACACTTTTATAAAATCACCAAATATTTTATTCATCTTTTTTTGAATATTGATCTCACTATAACATCCTTACATTTCCAACCTAAACTCTAAAGCACCCTCATGTTCCCCATTATTCTTATATTCAGACACAAGTTTTTCTATTAATCACTCATGGAGTATTCTTTATCTAATATATATTTTTTCCACTTTTTCTAGGTTATCATCTATATTTTCTTCCCACTTCCTCATAAGAATCCTCATTAATAATTTAATTGGTGAATAAAATAATTGTTTGATATATCTCACAAAGGATATCTCCTTCTAAGACTCTATAAATCCAAAATTTATTCTTCCCTTACACCAAACCACCGAGGAAACTTAACTACAATGTGACCCACTATGATACATTAAAAATATGAAATGATAAATTTACCTTCAACTATACATTTTCCCTATCATAACATTCTTGAATTATGAGAGAGAAATTCATCATTAATATATTCTACTTCATCATTGATGTTTAATTTTTCCATAACATTAAATATTATTTTATCGAATAGGTGTTTTATAGATCCCTTTATCTTGATTATTATTTTATAAGAAACTATGATAGTGTATAGATAATCAAGATAACGTTCATATATATTTGTTTATTGTAGAGTATAATCCTTCAAATTAAAGTTAGGTTGAGGTATCTTATATATTTTATTTATAATAGTTACATAATATATAACATCTCCAAGGATCCTTATTGCTCGTGAAACATCATTGGTTTGATTAAATAAACCATAGAAACTTTAATAAAAATTTATTTTCATCCCATAAATCAAATTATGATTCACTTGAAGTTTTTCATCCTCCAAATTATTGTCTCTTTCATATATTAAGTCCAATTTTTCTCAAATATATTTTTCAATAGAATAACCCATTAAATCTATAGAAATATGATTAGATAAAACACTATAAAAAGAATTATTTACTTTATCATCTATATTATATAGAATTCTATCTCCCCTGGTTATAGATAATACTGAAGCATCACTAACTCTATTGACATTAATTGGTATAATGAACACTTATAAATTAATTGCACAAATATAAGATACCATCCTATGTGTCCATATTTATAATTTTTATCTATTAAAATTGGGAAATCCTCTAGTACTAATAGTATTTTCCATAATTTCTATTCCTTGAATATAAATATATTTTCAATCCATGGCTATGATACAACTTGGTGGAACTATAGACCAATATATACTAAGAGGGATGGGTTAATTATGGTACGTAATTATGTTTAAATTTTGGATCTTGACCCTGAGTTAGAATGAGAATTATAAACTAGTCATTTATTAGAGAACACTTATACTGGTAGATGCATGAATTTAAATTGAAGGAAAATATATTTTAATTGGTTCAATGAAAAGAGAAAGGATATGGTTCACAGATAAATTTTGATTTGATTTTCCTAGTCTATAACAGAATTTACGTGGGATGTTATAAGGATTTGAGAAGTTATCACAAATAATATTTGGTAAAATGTATCTGCATGTTCTCTACCTCACTGTTTAATCAACGAAATTAAAAAATAGGTTTCAATTGAATGGTTTCCTATTTTAAATTTCATACAAAAACACCAAAACATCATGGTACTCGATGAAATGCATATTTTACATGTCCTCCTTGTTTAAAAACTAGATAGTCGGAATATTTATATAAATTTAAACCTATTTAGTACTATATCAAATAGTATATATGTAAAAATTCATTTAATTTCATCAATGATATAGATTAAATCTTTGTTCCTCCTCAACATATCAATCATATACATATTTCTTGACTCTAAATTCAAAAGACAATAAAATTTTGAAAATGCCTCTATAATTATTTTATTGAATGTTAATGTATTATATATACTCATATTAAAAAAAACATCATTTAAAACATTGAAAATACCTTATAAAATCTCTAACAAAACTACCATTATTATCTCATTATATCTTATTCATAGATGGACTAATTCAAATGTCTAAGATATTTCTAAATAAAATCTATATAAAAAGACATTTTTTAGAATGTAGTTAAATGTTCTTCATATCAACTTTAAGACTTTGTATTTTTTCCATTGAATTCTCCAAAAAACCATTCTTTTATTTCCTTTAAAAATGCTCTATTTTCATTTTTCCACATTATTATGACATGGGGATTTTTAATGAAAACTCATATTAAGAAAAAAAAATTTATTGGACATATTACATATTGAAAATATGGTTTGAAAATGTCTTTGTCATCAACCATTACACTTGAATTGATTATGACATCAACCAATCATGTCATCTGAACATGGTTATATATAAACTATACAAAGAGTTCTAAGTTACCATACGTCTATTGACTAAGATCATATTGATGTAATATAAAATTTTCCTTTCCAATCATCTATAAAATATGAAGATACATTGATTTTTAATCCAAAACACTAGTATAATTTTTTACATGAAGAGTCTAAACGTAAAATTAATAAAAAATTGAAAAGTCATAGACTGACCAAAAATTGACTTTAAGACACCACATAGTGACTCTATGTACCACATTATAATTCTAACATTAAAAAAATTTAATCTAATGTGAGGATTTAATTACCTTTTGGTAGATCTCTAACTCACCATTCCATAGAATATGTTCCAACATTCCCATATGTAACCCTAATAAATAATAATACCTAATTGAAAAACATTACTAGTTTGTTTAATCCATGGTTCCAATATGTATTATGCATAATAGTTTGGGATGATGTATTCTATCTGAAGTGATAGTATTGGGCATAAACACCAATGTAAATATGATCTTCATTAGTAGTAACTTTTAATTATATAAGAATAAAATGAAACATTATTTTCTAGGATTAAGAATGGATGTCTACATGAATTCCATATATAAGATTTTATAAATCATGATGACTAGATTATTTTATAAAAAATATCCCAGGTAACCTAGTGATGATGTAAAATGATTCAACATTTTAGTAGGTTATTTTTCATATATAGTATACACTATGGATATGTCATGTAAATATGCCCACACCATTTGAGAAAAACATGATTCGCTTTAGGGAGTGGACATGAGGGCGGGGTAACCTAAGGTTTCAGTGGTGTCACCACTCTCATGATCATCAGTGTTGCTGAGTATTATCTTTTGATTAGTGGTCTTTTCAACATATCCTAATATTCCCTTAATAAATCTCACAAAAAAATACAAGACATCCATTAGGGGTTCTCTAGCATTTACTATTTCAAATTTATATTTCTAAGAGGTTCATTCATTCCATTCTCATATCATTTTTTCTAGGATCATTTCTGACTTACCTCAACTAGATAGATTTAAATTTATTATTAAATATATTTGGGGATTATAAGTCATAGTAGTGGTTGTTGTTTTGTAACACCACCATTTTTCTATTCACATATTAAAAAATATAATTTTATATATTCTTAGTGATCGATTGTTTATATTTCCACAGACTATACATTCTATGACTTCAATGAGATAATGGATTTCAACTAGGATCAAGATTATAAGCACTCAATGATATGGATTTGATTGTCATGATTATATATACCCATCTAATATTTGATTATAATTAATTGTATGAATGACAGTATAAGTTGTTTCTTGTGTATTTATGACCACACACTACATTTGAATCATGATTGATTTTTCTGCATTTATGTTGTGATTGACATATCCCATCCCCTTCCTAGTCAAATATGACACATAGTGGACGGGGAAGGGAGTTTCTAAAGCGAAGTTAATTTTGAATATAAGGTGAGTTTTTGGACATCATATGTTTATCAAGTCCACTTTTCTTCTATCTACTGACATCATAAGAGATGTGATCTTTAGGATGAAAAAGAGGATCCTCCTTATCCGGATTATCAAACCATCAAAAAATATTGCCCTACTAATTAATTTTATCCCTTTGGTTTTATAGATACCGAAAATTGTGAATAGATCCCTTCACTTTCCTTATATTCTTATAGGGTATTAATGTAATTTACTTCCCCTTGATGGATTCCATTTTCCACTTTTCCTTCTCCCAATTTTTCACCTAATATTTGGGGGATCATAAAGAAAAACCCCTTTGGTGGTGGAGTATTCTAGTTCCTCAAATTGTTCAATGATTATTGTGGGTTCTATCACGGATACTGAAAATATATAGTACATATAAAGATGATATTAGTACTAATAGATTTTTCTCTTATATAAATATTTCAACCTATTATAATGTTTGAAACATGAGGAATCATGAGTTCCCACCATCCACAACAAATGTTATTAGGGTTGGATCATTTTTAGAAAGGAAATAGGTTACTCTGAATTCTATGGTGGACACCTCAAAATCATTTTCATTCATTGAGATTGTTATTTTTGATAATTACCCTTGAATCTAAGACCCTATTTGTAATTATAATATGAGTTAAGAAAAAAATAGGATATGATCAACCATTCTATTAACCGAGACTTCTCAATAAATAAATAGTTTGTTGATGTGCTTGAAAGAACTAACACTTGATAAAAAATATTAAGTTTTATGTTAACTTGTTTATTCTTATTTTCACTATGTTTCTAATTCTTATAATTTTGATAATTTTATAGATACATTTCTTCCTTTATAATCTCCATTTCTCATATTATTATCATTTTATGTGTGATAGTTTTGTTCATATTATCACTTCACCATGAAAAGTGGTTTTTGTTTAGAAACAGAAAAAATGGTTTTAGGGAAACTCATCTAATAATGTGATTCCTAGGTACATGAATAGGAATTAATGGTACTGTATAAATATTTCAAGGATATAATGATTCAACTAAATATGTTTATCAATGAATTATATAATAGAGTGAAAATTATTTTGTAGGACATAAATAGTCTTAATGGAAACTGTGAAGATATAGAAATCATGAAGAAGGTGATAATTCTATGCATAGTGGAATCCTGTGAAGGAGAGAGATATATTAAAATTTCTTTTAAAAATATTTTTCTCAAACCAATAGAAAGGAAATTTTGCATAGAATTTATAATTAATTTATTTAATATTTGATGAAATAAACAACATGGAGTAGGAACAATCTTCATTTGTGAATATTGATCATCCTAAAAGACCTGTTATGATTACCTATATCACACAATGAAGATAAAAGGAATAAATTCCACTAGTGGTGATTCACACATTCTACTACGATCTCTAAGAAGCACCACTCGATCTCTAGGTGATAGAATTACGAGTCGAATGTCTTTTGTGGTTCATTCTTGATTTCTTATTATTCTATATTGATGAAATATCTTTCGAACTTCTCATTATTGAGAGGTACATGGAAAGGGGAGTTGATAAAGAATTCCTTGTGTGCAACAATTCCATATTCTCAATTTTTTGATGCTTCACACAATAGACATAACGGCTTATTTATAAGGATGGGTGGATATCTTTCTTAAATATTGATAGTAAGGATAGTGTGTATGATGAATGTGTGTTTTTATTCTATAATTTTAAATTTCATATTATTAGTAAATTTCATGAATAAAAAATAAGTTATATATTATAAATTATTTTTTTTACTATTTATTAAATATCCAACTATTTTATCATGTCCTAGTAGCAAACACCATTGAACTCGGAATTTCTAATTTCTTTAACATTCTGGTAGAATGGATCCCCATTATTTTTATTAATGATCTAGACATTTTCCACGAAATCCAAAATAAAGTAATTAGGAATGTGGGATTTCTAACCATGGCCTTGTAGTTCCTTGATCTACTGAGTGGATTCCCCTACCTAGAATTCATTGCATTGATTTCCTCAACAGTTGCCTCTAAATTTTTACTGAGCTGACTATGGACAGTAAACATAATACAATTTTGGTTATGTCAACCCATATCACCCTTGAGATATCCTCGATAAAATTAAGTTTCCATAATTTGGTCATGCAATATACTTAGATTTATGGTTTCATTCTCAATTAATTAAAGGAAGGATTAGTTTGAATTAATATTTAATTAAAGGATTTTAAATTTTAAGTAATATAATCTATATTGTTTTATCATTTTATAATATTTTTAATATTAAGTGGATGTTACTTAATTAATCATCCATGTTGGATTATACATTTACGAATAATAATTTTTTTTAATTTCCATCTTTTCACATTAATTAATTCATTTATGTGGACACAGTCTTTCATCTATAAAATAAGTAATTTCATATGCATAAATAATTATTTTATTAAATTCATTTTTATTGAGATTTACCTAATGGTTTATTTAATGGTAATTCCTTAAATCAACCTTTAACATATTAGAAACAACTCTTATTTCTAATCATGGCATGACATACTATATTCCTGTTGTCCATCAATGCATCACTTGGGTTGGGAACATTATTGTTCAATTCTGAATTGCCTCCATGTTACTTTCTATGATCCATTTATTAGAAATATTTATTACTCACTTTTAGTTTAGGGATACTAAAACATCAGTTTAAGGTATTATATATATATTCTTTGACATACAAGTCAATCATAAAAACGGAAGGATGGATCACTCACATGAATCATTTAATTTAACATTATATAATTGAAAACTCAGGTAATAAATGGAATTAAAACATCCATCTCATAAAATGGTAATTATAGAGATCATAAATGGCTATACAAGAATCAAATACACTAAATTAAGTGGATAGAATTAATTTCATTATTCATTGTTTTATTATATATGATAAACACAACTGTGATAATAAATAAATAAATAAATAAAGAAATTATTTTTCATATTTAATAACCATATGAACTTATTTTGAGACACATGTCATTAATGGAATTCGTGGTAAACAAATGGTAAAACAAATAATGGATTATTTAATTACAATAAATTAATTAACCATTTAAAATTCATTAAAACTATTATTAAATTTTCAAACACAAAATGAAGTTACAATCAATAAAATATGTTTTTAATGCTGTAATTTACATATATAATATAATTTTATTTTTTTACACTGATGGGAGACAATGCAGTGTGTGCATGTAGCTACATATCGTGTTCCTTTTTTGCTATATATAAATGTCACACACCCTAGGCTTCGACGTGTTGTGATGGCCCTGACCCGGGTGCCACTTAACGGGTGCCCCAATCATAGTGGGTCAGATACCCTCAAGCCTATATTCCCAAATGCTAGAGGATGTCGACCAGTAGAGGGGGCCTAGGGTGTGTCTGTGGGAAGACTATGCCCTCATTAGCGGTGTGTATCACATCAGAAGAGATATAAATGAATAGTAAACAACTGAATTAATAAGAATAAACAAGAATAACAATAAATGTGTCAACTGGAATAGTGATGATGTAATTTTATGTCACTAGAAAACTAGAAAGCATGTATATAAGACAATAATCATAACATGTTCCACATAGTAAAATAAAACAATGTCTACTCCAAGAATACTGAGATCCTACTCAGTCATCTACTATCAAGCTCCATCCTATCAGAACCCATTCAAGTATTAGAAGCTTCATGCTTCCCATTTTCAAAACCTACAACCATGTAATCTATTATGGGTATCAAACGGTGCCCAGAGAGGGTGAGAGATAAATCTCACTAGGCCACCCCAAACGGTGTCTATAACATTCATCTTGTGTAATGAAATATAGCAGTGTGCATGCAAGCATTTATAATGTAAAGTAAGTAGTAAAATAAAACTAAATAACCAAGTACCTACTTCAGCCCTCGGTTGGTGTCTGATAATATAAATAGTTAATTAATTAATCAATTACCCTTTAATGTAGATAGGTCGTGTGAGGCATATAAAACATTGACATCACATTGTGATAGTATAAGTAGTGAAGGTCCCACGACATAACATAGAAACCATACAATGATATCTAGTGAGGGAGTTCTAGGGTAAAAACCAAGGTAATTTAATCTCATGGAAAGATAACTCAATAGTATATAAGTATAGTTAAGGAGTAAGAGTGTAATCCAAGAAGCGTAATCCAACGAATTATACAATAAGGTGCCAACCGAGTCCACGTTGATCGACCAAGGTAAAAAGCGGCTAAGGAATGACAGGTCCTATGGACTTCCACCGTGGCACCTACTAGTCAATGATAGATCCAAGGAGTGTATCCAAGGTATCCTGTAATAATGAAAGGGACCCAATGGTGGTATACTCGACATCCATATAATAGACAACAAATGAATTCTAGGTTGGTATCAGCCTAAGAAAACTGAATCACTGAATCAGAATGGGGTTCCTGAGACCCAAGGTATTCTCCTCTCAGAATCCAAGGCGATATTGAGTCAATCCACTTCTATTTGATATTGTAACCATGTAGAAATTAATTTGGATTAATTATTAACTTCCACTAGAGTGGATAGGTCAAGTATAGTTGAAAACATTTATTTATTGTTTCTAGACTTGTCTTCCATTAGTGTGGATAGACCAAGTAGTATTGCACTATTTAATCAAGTCTTAGTTATCCATTAAGGATTATTCAATTTTTGAGGTTCACTCCACTACCTTAAATAAACCATGAATAGGATGCTACGGACATGTAAACGTTATTCAATCTCTATTGATAAGTCCAAGTAATATATTCAATATACTTTCTGTTTCACATTTCATATTTCACATTTAATAAACATTTGTAAGCACTTATCTTAAGTAGGTCAAGTGGTGATAATACATGATACATTCTATTAAGAAATTTTCAGTAATAAAAAGTAATTTATTATAAGAAGACACACCTTTATAATGGTCATGTAAAGGCACACCCGAACGATGGCTCAACATGCCGAAACACAAAAAACCTATTTATGGAATAACCTTCCACATGAGGTGGACTGAGTTGTGGGTGAAACCACTAACAAAAAATCACATATTTGGAAATATCATAACCATACGAATCTAACGAATATAATGTTGGAACTTTATTTTAAGAAACAATTCCCAACAAAACCGGTGGGCGCCAAAAAAACATTCCAAAAACAACAAACATTAGGGATGAGTTATAGACCATCCACCTTAGGGTTGTACGAGACATCTCTTCTGATATCTACAGTTGATTTTCCTCTAATAAGAGTATATCTAAGAAAAGGTGAAAACACTCACATGATGATATCTTGGTTGAGAGTGAAATAGAATATGTATGTCTAAAGAGGACTCGATTACATACCATTGTGAAACCAACATGATGAACAAAAGATCGATTGGAAGCCGGATGAATAAGATCTCTTGATTCTGAGATTTAATCTTAAAAAACCCCAAAATTGAGAGAGAACTAGGTCAATACTTCTTAAACTCAGATTGGAGAGGAAGGGGAAGGATAAATAGATCATTAAGGGAATTTTGATCATTTTACCTAGTTTTTTAGCCTTCTCATGGTTTGGCCACACGGTTTGTCAAACCGTGCGCAAACCGTGTGAGATGGTTTTGCCTGAACATGGGAAAAAGGGTTGTTTGCACAGTTTCTTTGCACGACCGTGCGCTATTCGTGCAAGGTTCCACTATCTGAAAAAAAAAATCCACATAGGTCGAAAAATTGTGCGCAAATCATACACAAACCGTTCAACTTGCCCTATTTTCCGAAAAGAGGTGTTCTAATATCCGAACAAGCCCCAGACACCCTCCAAATCATTTCTAACTCATTAGGAATCCATACTAGGTCCAAAATAAAAATTTAGAAAGAAAATTAATGGATCCATACCTAAGTGAATACTCGGGTTATTAAAGTCTTCCCCCTTAAAAGAACTACACCCCAAGTTCTCCTTCCAAAGGTATAACAACACTGTCAGAGAATAACTATGGCCATTGGGAACATACGTCAACTTCCCTCTCCCAAGTCTCATCTTTTACTTGGTCGTAATACCAATTCACTCGTATGAGAGGGAAATTATTTCCTCGGAGAGCCTTCGTGCTTCAACCAATGATGCATACTGGATATTCATCAAAGGTTGCATCAAAATCTAACTAATCTTACTCGAGATCAAAGGTATGATAAAATTCATCATGATATTGGGAAAACCATGAGACATGAAAGATCCACACTCACTCTAGAATCTCAAATGACCTAATGTAATGAGACATCAACATACCCCGCTTCTATAACTGTCTATGCCCAAGCCTGGGTGATACCGTAGAAAACATGATCCCCAACCTCGAACTCAAGTGGTTGTCAATGGAGATTGAACTAATATTTCTGTCTAAAATGAGTAGCAGTCATGCTCTTCCTGATCAGATGGACCTATTCTAATGTCTCTTGAATGAGCTGGGGAGCTAGTAGGTCTGCCTCACCTGCCTCAATACAGCACAAGGGTGAACGACATGGCCTATAATATAAGGCCTCAAAAGGATCCATTTGACTCATCACTATGAAACTATTATTATAAGAGAATTTTACGAGAGAGATATGCTTCCCCCAAGAACCTTTGAAATCAAGGATGCATGCTCGGAGCATATCCTCCAAAAACTGTAATGTCTATTCTGATGTCTATCAATCTGAGGGTGAAAAGCTATGCTTAGAAGCACCTGAGTTCCCATAGCTTTCTACAAACTGTTCTAGAAATTTGAAGTGAAATTAGCATGCCTATATGAAATGATAAAATATGGAACCCCGTGTAGTCATATGATCTCATAGACATAAAGTCTTCCCAAATCATCAATTGAGAAATTCTCATGTATAGGAAGGAATTGGGACAATTTCCTTAGTTGGCCAATGACTACCCCGATAGCATTGGTACCCCCATGTGACCTAGGTAAGACAACTATAAAATCCATAACAACATCTTCCCATTTCCATTCCGGGACTAGAAGTGGCTGTAATAAGCCCGTGGGTCTCTTGTGTTATACCTTCACCCATTGATAGGTGGAACACCTGGTGATGAATCCTACAATATGACGTCTCGTCCCAGGACACCAATACTAGCATCGCATATCTCGATACAACTTCAAGATTCCTAGGTGAACTGCCCACTGAGAATCGTGGGACTCTTTCATAAAATCCAGTCTTACATCTGTAAAAACCCAAATACATCCACGTAGACACATGAAGACATCCCTATCTTTAGAACAATCTGCAGGTGGGTTATATCTTGATTCACTCTCATAGAGAACCAAACCATCAGGATCTAAAAACCGCATACTCTTCACCTTCTCTAGGAGGGAAGAGGTAACTGTTAAGGCTGAGAGGTGTGAGTGCTCATGACTATCGTGAAAATCCAAATGAAGTTCTGAAAAGATGGCCATTAACTTCTATTTGTCTCTAGCTTTCTATAGGTCCTGCATTTGAGTTTTTCGACTCAGTTCTTCTGTATCCACATTTCATTTTCCAGGAATATAGGAAAGTTCAAAACCAAATAATTGTACATGTTTGACCCATCATCATTGTCATAGGTTCAATTCACACTGAGAAAACATATAATTGATGCTCTTGTGATATGTATACACCACAAATTGCTCACAAAAAATATAATATCTCTAGAAATGTAAGGCATGGACAACTACTACTAGATAGAGGTCATGAGTTGAGTAATTTATTTCATGAGGCCGCAACTACTAAGATATGTTCCAAAAAACATTGTGTTCATGCATTAATTTTGCTCCTATGACAATGCCTGATACATCGCAGATGACGACATAAACTTTACCAATTTATGGATGAATCAGAATAGGTGCCGAGACAAGCCTTCTTTTCAGCTCCAGAAAGTATTTCTCACATATTTATGACTATAGGAACATAAAATAATTATTTATGAGTTCATTAATTGGTGAAGAAAGATGTGATATGTTTTGTATGGAATGCTTTTAGTATCCAGCGATCCCTAAGAAACAACTGATATCAAACACGTTCATAAACTATTCCTAGTAGACTGCAACACTATACATTTTAGAGTAAACTGATACTCCTGATTTTGAAATAATATAACCCAAGAAGTGGACCCTATAAATCCAGAAGTCACATTTAGAAATCTTAGAAAGAAGCTGAATCTCTCTTAGTTTACTCAAAATGATCTCAAGATGTTTAGCATGGTTGTTACAAGTGCACGAATACACCAATATTTTATCCACAAAGGCCACGACAAAAGAGTCCAAATAGGGATCGAAAACCTTATTCATCAAATCCATGAAAACAGTTGGCATGTTTTTAAGACTGAACATCATAACAGGATAATCATACATACCATACCTTCCACGGAAAGCTATATGAGGTATGTCTGATGGTCTTACTCGCACATGATGATAACCGGATCTCAGATCGATCTAAAAGAACACCTTTTCTCCTTGTAGCTGGTCAAAGAGATCATATTTTAGGAGAAGTGGATACAAGTTCTTGAACCTAACCTAGTTAAACCTTTTGTATTCAACGCATAAATGAATATTTCTGTCCACATTCTTAGTAAAAATCTTGGGTGAATCCCAATATGATATACTGGGCCGTATAAAGCATTTTTCCTTTATATACTCAATTTTCCTCTTGACCTCCTGAAACATAGTAGGTGCCATCCTATATGAAGGAATGGACACTTGAGAAGCTCCTTGAACTAGCTCAATTGCAAACTCTACATCTTTATCAAGAGGTAATCCTAAAACATTATCAAAAAAGACTTCCCTAAAATGATAAACCAAAAGAGTGAAATCAGATTGAAGAAAACATTGATCCTCCATGAAAGGATTGGTAATTTGGGCATTTACTCCACCTAGCCCATGATGCTTTAGTCCCAATCTCCAAGCTTGGACATCCCTCCTTCCATTGAATAGATAACTGCTTCCTTCTGGTGATGTAAAAGAAACACTTTGATGATAAAAGTCTAAAAAGGAATGATAGTGGAACAAACAATCCATCCTGAGAATGAGATTAAATCCCATCATCTCAAGAACAAATAAATTCCACAAGAAATGGTAACTACCAACCTCACGGGGGCAGTACCTACACTAGAAATTTCCCTCCGTCTGTATTCCCAATGGTGTATCGAGGGTCATTACACCATAGTGATATTGTATCTATAGTATGAAACTTACCAAGATAGATATATAAATAAAATAGTTTGAATCAACTGTATCAAAAAAAAGAAGAGAAAATAGTAGAGGGTAATATAATAGAAACTCAACTATAGATGGTCCTGTAGCCTGATCCTCAGGTATCATCTGTAAGGAATTCAACTGACTTTATTCATGAACATGTGAAATAGATAGACTTCACCAATCATGATTGCTCTGATGGCGCTTCTGGTAATCAGGGATCAGGCTACCACGGCCATGACGTCCTACTCATCCAAACCTTCTGGTGTTATTCCAACTCCCCTCCTGACACTGCACAAATGATATCACTTATGAAGGATCATCTGAAGCTGATCCTTTTCCACTCGAAGTTGGTGGAAAGGTCCTGCAAAAGTGCTAAATATTACCCATACAGCCATAACCTCGACACTCCATATGGTCTTTATCACATTAAGGATTCTTATGCCATGGCTTTCCCCACGGATGACACACTACAGAGCTATAAAAATGGATACTCTGGCCACCACTGCCTTGATGATAAACCTCAAATGAATTTTTCTTTCCACCAAAAAGAACTACTAGCCTAATGTAACACTAATCATTTAAAACTAGTGCTTTCTCTATAACTTATGTTACACTCAGTGATAAGGTCCTGATCAACAATTGCAGAAAAATTTGGAAGGCGAAGGGAATTCTCTTTAGTTCAGTTGGTTTATTAGATCCCATCCTCAAAATTTCTATCACGTGAAATATCATCACTAGCTAGAAGTGGTGAAATTCATTTTAAATCAGTGAAACGTGCTAAATAATCCAAAACTAACATATAACCCTACTCTAAGAGCATGAACCCTCTTGCTCAGTCAGCTCGTAGTGACTCAGGAAAGAACTGATCATAGAAGGTAGTACGGATGTCAACCCATAACATTCCCGGATGACTTCCGGCCTGGGTAACGACATCCCACCAATGGTTGGAAACATCCTGAAGAACTAATATATCATGCTTGAATATTTGATCTGGAGGAGTTTTTAAATTTTCAAAGATAGAAAGCATTTCCTCTATACAAGACATAGCAGACTGAGAGCCGCCATCCCTTGAAAGAGTATGAGGATCCTGCTATTGGAACTTGTGGGTCAGATCATCCATCATAGGGGAAACCCATGAAGCACCAATCACAAAATGCATCATAATTAAGAAACTATCATGGACAGGAATTAGTGCCTTGATTAGGTACAACAGGTGGTGCCTCAAGTGGAACTCTTGGAATTAGGACTGGTGGCTCAAGGCCCACTGTGTCTGTAGCATGGTCATCACCACCCTCCTAGAGAACAACATGAGAACATCGTGGCGGAATTGGTCTAAAAATTCCAAGAAATCATCTTATAACATGCATATATGCAAGAAGATAAAATTAATAGTGGAAAAAGATCATAAGAAAACCTAATACTCGTGTAACACTACCCAAACAACTCACTTAGACGGCTATGTATTTTTAAGTTCCCGTGCTTAATTTTCATGTGAAACTGCAATTAATTTATATGTTCAGTACATTACCTTTCATAAAAATGACATATAGGGATAAGGACATGAAAGCGATTCACTTTTGATTTCATAATTCTCTTTATAATGAAGATTTATTTCCGATGAATCAGTTCCCATACACCTAACACCAAAAATGACACCCATTTACTTATAGCATAATGGGTTGAATTAGCAAATTACTCATTCCAACCCATGAGGGACCATACACCTAATGAATCTAGATTGTAAATCACTCAATAATATCCAAATTAATATATACAAGACACTATCACAACATCACTCAACAATCACATGTATATCTAGCAATGCATAGTAGAGAAATGAACTAATATGGCATGGAAATATGCATGACATGTGAATTCTAGGTGCGTGTAATGATGCATATAGTAATAATACTTGCAGTCATATCATCGGTCCAAGGATAAATTCAATTAACAAAGAATAATAATCAACCACAACACACAACATGTGAGCCACCCAATGGTGAAATAATATCTACTGTAATAGGGAAAATAGAACTACAATTGCATTATGGGAAACTAGTCTTTTATCTCGAACATGGGTTCGAAAAACCCAATAACATCTTATGACCAAGTAACAAGAATTTATATTCTCTAATATATTGTCTCTAAATAATAATTAATTAAAAGAGACCACATTCTATACCAATTTGTGACGACCCAGACCCGGATTCCACATAACGGGTTTCCCGATCCTGGTGGGACACATAGACTCAAGTGTATCTTCCCAAATTCCATAGGCTTCTGTCTAGTAGAGAGGGCCTAGGATGTGTCTGTGGGAAGACTATTACCTCAATATAATAGTGTAGAACAGTAGAAGAGACATAAATGATTAGTAAATAGTAGAAGTAGTAAGAATAAACAAGAATAACAATAACTATACCAAATGGAATAGTGATGATGTAATGTAATGTCACTATAAAAATAGAATGCATGGATACAAGAAAACAAGCATAACATGTTCAAAAAGGTAAAAGAAAAAAAGACTATCCTAGGAATCCCAATATCCCGCCCAATCATATGTTATCAAGCTCTATCCTATTAACACACTATCAAGTACTGGAAGCTGCATGCTTCCCTTTGTAAATACTTGCAACCATGTAATCTACTCCGGGTACCAAATGATGCTCGAAGAGGGTGTGAGATAAATATTAGTGGGCCACTAATAACAGTGTTTATAATATCTATCTCTTGTATTGGGATATAGCAATGTGCATGCATGAATATATAATTTAATGTAAGCAGTACAATATAACTAAATAACAAAGGACCTGCTTCAACCCTCGGCTGGTGTCTGCACATGTAACCAGTTCATTAATTAATTAATTTCAATTAAATATCAATAGGTCATATGAGGCATATCAAATACTGACATCAGCATGTGATAGTATATATAGTGAAGGTCCCAAGATGTAACAACGTAACAAGAAAATGATATCTTGTGAGGGAGTTCCAGGGTAAATCCAATGTAATGTAAACGCAACGAAAGATAACATAGTGGTATCTGAGTCTAGGTAAGGGGTAAGAGTGTAGTAAAAAAAGAATCATCCAAGTAATTACAAAATAAGAAACCTATTGAGTCCAACGTAATCAACCAAGGTGAAACGGGGCTAAGAAAATGTGGGGACCTATGAGCTTTCACCATGGCACATACTAGTCAATGATGGATCCAAGGAGTGTATCAAAGTAATTTTATAGTAAATAAAGGAACCCAACTATAGTATACCATACATCCAACGAATAGACACTAATAAGAGTCTATGTGGGAATCAACCTAAGAAAACCATATCCTTGAATTGGAATGGGGTTCCCGAGACCCAATTATTCTCCCCTCAAAATTCCAGGCGAGCTTGAGTTAGTCCACACCTATTTGATATTGTAATCATATAGGAATTAATTTGGTTCATGTTTTTCCTTCCATTAACGTGGATAGGTAAATAAGAATCAAAAAAATTAATTTATTGGTTCATGTCTTGTCTTCCATTAGTGTGGATAGAACAGGTGGCATTGAAACCATTTAATCGAGACTTCATTATCCGTTAACGATAATTAAATTAATTAGGTTCACTCTACTACCTTCCATCATCATGAAAATGGGTGATATAGAAATGTAACCTTTATTCAATCTCTTTTGAAAAGGCCATGTTATATACTCAGTATACATTCGATTTCACATTTCATATTTCACTTTTTATAAACATTTGTAAGCACTTACCTTAGGCGGTTCAAGTGGTCAGAATATTTGGTACATTCCATTATGCTATTCCCAGTAATAATAATTCATTTATTATAAGAAGACTCATATTTAGAAATTTCATGCAAAGGCACACCCAAACAGTGGATCAACCTGCTGAAACACAATAAATGCTATTATAGAATAACCTTAGATATGAAGCGGATTGAGTTTTGGGTGAAACCACTCACATCAAATCACATATTGGGAATGATCATAACCATACAGTTCTAAAAAATATAATCATGGAACATTAATTTAAGAAATGTTTTCCAATGAAATTGGTGGGGGCCTCAAGAACATTACCTAAACAATGAACTTTATGGATGAGTTATAGAACTCCCACCTTATAATTGTACGAGCCTTCTCTAGTATCATCCTTGGATTTTCCTTAGATTAGAGTAGATCTAAGAAAATGTGAAAAATTATTACATGGAGTTATCTAGGTCGAGAGTGAAAGAGAATAAGTTTGGCTAAATATGACTCGAGTACATACCTTTGTGAATCCAATGTGATGAAAGGATGCTCGATCATGAGCTGGACGAAGATGATCACTTGATTCAAAGCTTTGATCTTCAAAAACACCAAAATTCATAGCGAACATGGTTAATCCTGCATAAACTCGGATTAGGGAGGAAGGGGATGGACTAATAGTTCATTAATGGAACTTTGTTCATTTTACATCGGTTTTAATCCTATGCATGGTTTGTATGCATGGTTTTTATAACCACGCGTAAACCGTGCGAGATGGTTCTGCCCCAACATGGGAAAATGGGCATTCACATGGTTTGTCTTCATGGCCATGTGCAAGCCATGTGAGGATCCACTGTATGAAAAAACACAATCTACATGGGTAGGAAAACCATGTGAAAACCATGTGCAAACTATGAAACTTGGCATGTTTTACCGAAAAAGTGGTGTTCCGACCTCTAAAAAAGCTCTGGACGCCCTCAAAACCTTGGCTAAATAATTTGGAATCCATATTAAGTCCAACATAGAAATTTATACTGAATATTAAAGAATCCATACCTAAGTGAAAAATGGGTTCTTACACTTGTTAACTCAGCTGGGCTACATGATGTCTACATGCTAGATACAAACATTGGAGCTTCATGTTGTGTTCCAGGTTGGAATGGTCAATACATGGCGTGAAATAAAAGCATCGCATGTAATGAGTTGGTTTTGTTCATCTAGATACAATGCAGGGGGGTATACGGTATGTGCTCTGACTTCATGTTGTGTAACCCATTTTTACCATCCAGAAAATGGAATTGTCGATGTTATCTCCAATCGTTCATTAATATGAATTAAACCTTTAATAAAATGAAACAATGAATGAACATGATTCATATTCTGATAATTTTTTTTATTAAAATTGGATTAAATAATGAATTATATTAAATTAATATCTTAACATATTCTTGTATAGATCAACAATCAAATAATTAATTAAATATTTAAATATGACAACTTGGAAACCACTGGATAGTTCTGTGAACTACGAATGCTTGTAAAGGTGGGAGATATATTAACATATCATTTAATAATATTTTCTATAAATGAAGAGATAAGATATTGACCCTCAAATTTATAATTAATTTATTTAATATTTGAGAAAAAAATATCTAGGCTTAGGAACATTCTCAGTTTGTGAATTTTGATCATTAGAAAAGTCCCTTTCAGATTACCTTTGTTTTTCTGTGAGGAACCATGGATAGAATCCCTCTAGTGGTGATATACATGTGATACTATGCCCTCTAAGAAGAATAATAAAATTTTCAGCTACTAGTGTGGAAATAAAAATTTATTTTATTTCTCATTCTGGATTTCTCGTTGTTTTTAGTTTTGATGAAAATCTCTCTTGCAATTATCTTTGTTTATAAGAAGAGAGAAAGAGGGGTTGAGAGATAATCCATTGTGCATGAAAATTTTCTATTCCTAATTTTTGGATTTCCATCCATTTTAATTACATATCTAATTATAGATTTTGTATTTCTGCTAAAATATTATTTAATTAAAAAATCTATTAAATAACAATTATTTTCATTAATAAAACCCATAATGAATAAAAATAATTATATAATTATTATTTTGTGTCGTTCCCCAAATTTCACAATAAAAAATAATAAATAATGTTCTTGTTAATTAATATTTGTCACTGGACATGGTCATATTCCATTAAAAATACTCATGTATTTATTGATTAATCAATTAAATATTTTATTCATAGTCTTGTGAATAAATATTTATTAACATTCTCAAAAATTAAAATAAATATTTTAATTACAAGAATATGAATAAATATTTCCCAAATTTATGTGATTAGCATAATTTCAATTAAATTATACCTTGGACATGACATTAATATTTATTCTATTAATAAAACTCAAATATAATTTAATTGATATGAATAGAAAAAATATATTGTGCGACCCTCTATGATTATTTCGTATTGGAATTAGGTGGGCTTTCCTAAAGTCTATGATTAAATTATAGAAACAGGTCAAGGAACCTAATATAAAGAGAATAATGTCAAAAAAATTGAAAACAACATACAAACTGTCACAATGTAATATAATCTCATTTTTACAACATCTCATCTAGTAAGTTTCACATCCATTTCACCAACCTATATAATCAATTTGTCTTTCTTTGACTATCTAAAATCAATATGTTGTTACACAATGGCCATATAATTTAATGTCATGATTATATTGCAATCAAAGGGCCAAGATATCATCTTCCATAAAGATTTAAGGGATAAAATACTTCCTCAACTAATTCATAAAAGACATGTCTCTAATGACTATAACCAATGTATTCTACTTCATGATGAACTGTTATCATCATGTCTTACAAAATACGTCTATGTATGTGTGTTGTGAGATGCATTAATACTAATCATAAGTTCTAAGGACTGTCACACATGGACATAGATAAGAATATATGATGACACTGAAACATGCAGAATTCCTACTGCCGGGGCTGTTCTAATAATAATACATATTGAATATTAACCTAGTGTAATCATCAAGAGAAGAATCATTATATTATTATGAGTACTCACACCGAACAATCTATGTAATATGATTCTAATCAAAGTAAATTATGCAATCACAGAAAATTATTTTAGAATATCATTATAGGACATTATGGATCTCATCATACTAGGGAACTTCTATGACCATATCAATGAAACGTATAATATTGGAAGTTATTACATTATAGTCATGATAAAAAAATATTATGTTATAAAATGTTTAATCAATATTAAATACATTTAATATTCATGAAATAAAATTAAAAATATCTTTTATGAAGCCCCAAATCCAACAGAGGGTCCTAAAAATATTAAATAGTGTTGTAATTTGAATTTCTCAGTTATTAGAGACAAATACCCAAGGGATGTTATGCTAGACAGTCTTCATTAAACTCTCATTGCATAATATATAAAGAATAATTGCAACGATTTATTGCCTGAATGGTCCGAAGGCCTTCATTTTTTATTTATTTTTGATAACCCCACTTTCAAGGGATGAGGGGGAACCCTTACAAGGCCCTTAGGCTCATATATTACATGGCCGGTAGGCTTAAGAGATTACATGACCAGATGGTCTTAGGGAATTCAACCATACTATCTACAAGGAACTACCCCTCCCCAGCATCTGCATCTTGATAGTAGCTCTCCACCTTTTCATGACCTTCTGTCTAGGCTTCCCGTGCAAGCACAGGCTGGTACCGATGGCATAGCCATACACTCTCATTCTGACAATCGATTTGGCTTTGCTCTTGTGAGTTCATGTTATCTGAATCCTCATCTGGGGTTTCTCCTTTTTATTTTGTAGTGTGTCTAGGGGCTTTCATTCATGTGGCCCGAAGGCCTTGGGGGTGGCCCAAAAACCTTAAGGTGGCCCAAAGGCCTTGAGAATCAACTGGACCAAAGGCCTTGGGTGGCTTGAAAGCCTTGCAATACCCGAGGATTCCATGATTTAGGGTGGCCTAAAAGCCTTGCAGCTGGTACAAGGATTCCTTGATTTAGGAAAATTCTCAAGCAGTGGAATTCAAAGAAATGAAGAAAATTTCATTAGAAGATGATCCCGATGAATAGGATATTGATGATATGATGTATTTCTAATCCTTAATAACAAAATGGATAAAATTGGAATTTAAACAAAATATTCCATACATTTTCTATCAAATATGAATTTTTTTCATCTCACTATAATATGTCCAATGAAATTATGTGACAATGATCGAGTTTATAAACACATGAATAATTAATCTAATGGTGTAAAAGGATAAAGGATTTGAAAAAATCAATTCCTAAAAAATCAGAACATTCTTTCACAAAAACCGTTATCCTAATTAAAAAGGAAGGTGAAGATATTGATGATTGTAAAGATATCAGTGAGGAAGTTTTTGTGGCTATCATAGAAATATGTACATTAGAGGAACACAATGATTGAAGTGATGGAGTTATGGTAATAGTATACCTTAATGTTGGACTAGAATAATCCCTTTAGGAAATGGATATCTGGAGGGATAAAGTAAGGATATTAAATAGAGTAAAAAAACATTAAAAACTATATTTGTAGTAGAAATAAGATGGAAAATAAATATTCATGGATAATAAATAAGGACTCAAATATAAAAATTCTATAAATTTAGTAATGGAAATTGAGCTCATGTTTAATTTAAAAGAGAATTATTGAATTATTGATTTCATGATATATTCTGTGAGAGATTATTTAAAATGTATTTGGGACTTATAAGGTGAAGTTGTTTTAATGAAATGAAATATTTATGGTGAAGAAATATTTATAACACCTAAAATTAAATTGAAAAGGTAGAATGATTAAGTTATAGAAACAACTAAATAATATCATGGGGAGTCACTAAAAAGGTATAAAATTATCAAGGAGTAAAGTATTTCATAGATAATGGAAAATATTTTTGAGGTCCTTGATCATAAGAAAAAGTTAGTGGTAGGTGATATGAAACCTCAATAACCCACACCCCAAAAGAATATTTATTTGGGAGACACACAAAAATCCCAAAGGCCACAAGCGTAGTAGTGAATAAAATGAAATAATACACTATGAATCTGGTGTTATTATTGATAAAAGATGGGGCTTACTCAGTTTGTGTGTTCCATATATATAAGGAATTTTAGGGCTCAACAAATATAAAAATGGATAAGAATAAATTACTACATTAAATATATTTTAAGAGGATATTATTTTGGGTGTGAATTATATTGACACTATTAAATACATTTCTAATCATGGGTATAGATATTTTTGTTGATAGAGGCCTAAAAAAAATCTGAATATATATAATCTTTATCAAGTGAGAGAAAATTTCTTATTCAATTCAAAATTCTAAAAGAAGATGATGAACCAATGGATTCAATGGTGGAACAATCTGAATTACCACCAAATAAAAGTAGGTAGTGAACATGGATCAAGAATGGAAAATATGAGAAATTTAATTCTATATAGAGATTATTTTAAAGAGATGAATTATGACAGAGTGTGGATCCCTGATCATGGATGATCATTGTATATGATGTGAAACCAAAATATTTTTTTGAGAATATAATATGACAAATAAAGTATAATTATTTTTTAAAAAATGAGTATTTATATAAAATATACTACACAAAAGTAAAAATTATATGCCAATAGTCGATGTTTATATATTTCTTTATAAATCAAGAACATGGTCAAAATTTTCTATTTACAATCCAATTATGTGAGTCCTATAATGTGATAAATTTTAATAAAAAGGCTTTCTTAATTAAGGGAAGAGATAGTATGATTTGGATGTAAGAAAAAACATAGTTGAATCGCTACCTCATTAGTAGATAATAGGAAATATGGTTTCTATCAAAGGAAGTAGGGAAAAAGATATAACATAAGTGGATTTTATACTTGAGTCTAAATTATCTAGAAGAGTTAGTGGAGAATGAAGGATCTCATAACGTACCTCAATTTCATGATATCTCACGCACACATGTGATAATTTTCAAAAAAGGAAAAAAATTCATAATATTTATACACCTTATGATAAAATGTTTATGAGATTTGTTTAGTTCGAAAACATTTATATTTATAATCGAATATCTCGAGTCTATGGATTCTAAAATAAATTTTTTACTTGTTAATGTTGATTATAAAATGATGTTATTGTTGATGATAATATCTCAAATAATTATTCAAATATATTATGTAATATTATAGATTGGTGAAAAATATTATTGAGATGAAAATTCTAAAGCTCCAAATTTAAAATGGTATGAAATTTGCAGACAATTGGGTGAAGGAATATCACAAGAGGCACATGATACAACAACAAGAATTTATAGTGAGGCACCATTAACCAAAAAATTATATTTATTGGAGAAACCAGAATATCAAAAACCTATATCATAAAATTAACTTTTTAATATATTCTTTGGATATATATTGGATAAATTTAATGAATACATTAGTTTATATAGTTAACTTTGATTTTTAAATATGAATAAAGATAAGAAACATAATAAGTTATGGTATGGGAAAAATGATACACTAAATTAATTTAATATATTTAGAAGTTAATTTATTATTCTCAATACATTAAAAAACAATATCATCCAACATTTTGAGAAATTTTGTTGAATATATATAAATTCTTTGATAGCTTGTGGTAAGGCAACACCGAGTTTTAACAAACTGTGATACAATATTAATATTTTTAAACATTTTATGTACAACCCAACCATTAAAATTGGAATCATAAAAATGAATAACTAAATTTTAAATATTATGTGTCATGGTTTTATATAAATAAAATATATTGATAAAAAATTACTTATTTTTTGAAAAAGTATTCATAGGATTCGAAAGTATTAGTTTTTTAAAATGTTTTATTTATTTTTGTTAAAAAATAATAAATGAAATGTTTTAGACTTTTATAATATATAATTTTCAAAAGTATATACTTTTTTAAATCTACATTTAAAAATAAATTTTTAGTTAATTTTTGAGAATTTTCGGAGAGTATTAATTTTTTGACGAATAATAACAAATAAGGATTAAAAAATGGTATTTCATTTTAAAAATTTTGTATATAAATTTTATTTTATGATGTTTTTAAAAGTATAATTACATAAATAATAAATTTATTAATTCAATTTCGGCCATTTGTGTTAATTTCAAATAAAATTTTGATATTATAATGTTATATTCTTTTGAGAATATGTATTTTTAAAAATGATTTTTCGTTGCATATATGGGATTATTATTAAATTATATTCTACCACTTATGTGATTTGTAATTGAGAAAATGAATTTCTTACTTGTAATAAGAATAATTTATACCATGTAATAATTTTAAATCAATCATTTCTCATAAATATTAATAAATATAATAAAAATTCATCACCTCACTTATGGTTAAAATGATGTTTGCATGTTACATGTGTTTGTGTTAAAATTAATTTTACACGCATATAGGATTTATATTTAATAACATGTATTTAATATTTATAATAATCAGTTACAAATTTTCTAATAATTTCCATTATAATTTTATTCTTAAAGGTAAATTTACCTAGGAAAATAGAAAAATTCAAGTTACTGTTTTTGAAATCTAAAATGGTTAAATTTACTAAACATAGAGGTTGAGGAATGACATATCCAAGATATTTTTTATTGTGTATTAGGTTTTTTACAAAATAATATAAAAAATATATTATTTATCTATTTTCAGGCACATGGTGTGATAATGAAGTCCCATTATTGAATAGGCTTAGGTATTTATAAAAACTCCACTCCTTCTCAATTAAAAAGTGACACTTCCTTCCCCAAATTATTCACACCTCGTAACCTCATTAGAATGACCAAAACCAAAACAATACCTTCCAAAAAGATCTATTCACGTTCTAGATATTTCTTTATTCCCAAAAGTTCAATCATATGGTCCTTAATAAGAGATCCAGAAGAAGTTGTTCTAAGCGAATGTAATTGTCTTTAATAAGCCCTTTATTTTTTTACTCCTTTTCTTACCATCATAATTGAATTATTAATAAGTAAAATACAAGAAGTAAATTATATAAAAAATATTTATATTTTATTATATTTATTTGATGAACTATAGCCATCTTCTCTTTCATTAAGTGATAAATGAAACCCTCAACCGTGTGTAAAATGGACTACCGCCACATGAATCGATGTCGTATGTTTTCCTTCACCACCTATTATAAATGGATATAACGGTGGATATAACATATTTATATGATATTTATTACATAATAATACTTTTTTCATAATAAAATAATATATAACTTCATAATTTATATTCCTTGGGAATGTAATAATGTTACTAGTGTGTATAGTGGACTATCGCCTCCTGAAGCGATGCGATTCATTAGACCCATGAAATTTACATGGAAGGTAATAAGGTTATGTTTATTGAATATATGAGATATTTATGATATACAAATTAATCAATATTTTTTTAAAATTATTTTTACTTTATTCCACTTTATCAATCAAAAAAAATATAAACAACCCTCATGTGTACATATATCCTACCATCTCAATGAATGTCATAATTCATTTTCTATAATTAACTAATATGGATTACACTAAATAGATATATAATTAATATATATGATATTTATATCATTTTTAACAATATATTGTGATTTTACCATGACCAAAATAAATGGTATTATAATAAAAAACCAACAAATACCTGAAAATTGAAGTAGTTATTACCCATAACATGATGTTAACACGTAATTATTAATAAATGGGTAATAAAAGGTCGTAATTAAATCATATATGGTATTATATATATAATAAATTATTTTAAATAGATTTATAATAAACCCATTCTTATTATAAATGTGTTTTTAATCTGTACATGAGAAGTCAAGACATAAGGTATGTGATTTTCTCCCTACTTTTATTTATGTGGTATAAATTCATTATAAACTACTTTTTAATTTTGTGAGGTGTATATAATACCCATAAATTTATTTTAGGATTCTTTTTATACAATTAATTGATATAAAAATTCATCTAACCTTCTTTCCTTCATCAATATTACGATTCAAATGATAGTAATGTGGAAAATCTTTTATGTTTTAATCTCATTGTTTGTGGGGATTATTTATGATTAAGTTTCTGAAAAAAAATATTTTGATATACATCTCAATAAGCACATAAATATTATTATACTCTATAAATTTCATAAAAATAAATTTTTTTACTTTCATTTTAATATTTTTATATACTCGAGATACAAAAATATTTTTTAAATTATCTTTGAATTTACTAGTCTCTTTATTTGAAAACTTTTTGTCATCAATATCTATGTTTTCCAATAATTATTTACGGAAATATTTGGTATTATAAAAAGGTATTTTAATTTAATTTTCAACCATTTTTTATTTTCCATCAAAATTGTTTTAATGTAATGTTCCTTTCATTTTCCCAAAGAGGTAATTTTTGAATTTTTACCAAATTTTGAAAGTAATGATTTCATTTAACTTGTACACTATGAATTTAGTTTCCTTTTGTTATAACAATTATATAATTCTATGATTAATTTATATTTTTTTAATGTATACTTTAAAAGGAAATGATTTCGATAATGTTATTTGAATTTCTATTTTTAAAACATTTAATTTTGAATAAACACTATTTTCTTTAAGAAATGTTCCAAGTGATTTTATTTTCAAATTCTTTTTCCATTCAAGATGAAATATTTTATGTTAATTAAGATTTATTAGGGACATGTTCCAACGATTACATATTAATTGTTTCATTGGATGGTTTATTTTAATTAGGACATAATGTTTAAGAAATCCACTTCTTTTTTAGAGGTTATTATATGATTAAATTTTATTGAAACCCATTTCTTTTCATTGGTTATGATATGATAAATGTGTTATAAAGAAAATTTATTATTGTTGGTTTTGATAATAATAATGTATTATGATGTTATGGAACACATATGTGTTATTTTGTTTTTATGAATTGTAGGAGCAATATCTCTTGCGAATTCATTTGGTATATATTGAAATATGATAAGATAAATAGGTTTGTAATGGGGAGTGAATAAAAGTCCAGTAATGTAAATTTTCCACTATAATTTTCATTGGAGGGAAATATAACTAAAATATGGTTTAGAGAGTGAAATAAATCTACTATGATAGTCTTAATAAGGATCCTTGACTATTAATATCGTTTGTTTAGTGAAACCAACCAACAATTATAGTCTTTTCAGTGAGTCTTGATTGCAAAGGAAATTATTTTTTGTGATTATGTGAATGCAAAAAATCAATATCTTATGTCAATGTTATATTTCCATGGCTCCCATAATTTGATTCCTTTGTGATTAATTAATTATTAACTAATAAGACTTATTCCATGAATAATGTTTAAGATCTATGATATGAAGGGTAAGATTTATAAATTTTATTCTGAGGTTCTCATACACTTTTTCTCATGTTATATCTATATCTCCCATATTTAACCCTTAATGAGAATTTGTGCTCACCATTTCTTAAGAATAACCTCCCCATGTTATGAAAAATTTTATTTTGTATGATATTTCTAAATATGTTTTTATTCTTGATGAACATAAAGTAAGATAATGTAGTTCACTTATTAAACAATTGTTCATGTATTCCTGTTTCCTAAAAAACTAGACCTAAATTATTTTGGAATGGATAATTATGTTATGTAATAAATATTCATCAATTATCACGTATTTTCTATCTATGAAAATTATGGGTCACTATAGTATGTATTAGGGGAAGGATTAGGTATCCTTTAAAAACTATGATGAGAAAATAGTAATAAACAACAAATAGGATGACTCTAAGTATAGGATAACATCATAAAGTTTTGGTATGGAAGATATTATATATTTTTCATAGAAATACCTCCTTTAATGGAAACTAAAAGTGGTCATAGTTTTACTATATATTAATCTATGGGATATAGACCCCAATAAAATTAGTCAAGTATATATCAACCACCATTCAAGTGCATGGTGATTGTGCCCTTACTACACACCTAATTTAAAATATCCAAGGGATATGATTTATTTAAGTCACATTTTATTTATAAACCATCATGAAATATTATAATTGATGATAAACATGAATAATCTAGGTTGAACTTAATTTTTCATTGATTGGAAATTATTTTTCAATATCTTGACATCCTATAAACTAGTTTTCAGGATTATTTTGTTCCCCACAATAATGAATGTTGTTCAAAACTTTTTTTTAGATTTATTCAATCGATGGAACCCCAAATAATTGTGTGAATGATGAATGTGATAGATAATTAAACCATTTTACTCCCTATAAACCATATTTTATTTGATATGGAATGAAAAACCAAATTTCTATGGTATGAAATCATTCTCAAGATAAGAATCATTTTAAAAATCCAAACATGGAAATAAGGAACAATATTTTATTGAGTCCTTTAGAAGGTACATTAGACATTATATTAGTGTTTTAAATTATCCACTAATTACTAAACAATTTATCACAATCATAGAAATGATTTTTCCATTATCTATTTTGTAGATCATTAAAAAGTAATTTTGGATTTCTTTCATTCAAAAAATGAAGCATATAAATGGTGGTCTGTTATCAATAATATAAGTCAACAATATGAAAATTTATCCTCAGAATTGGATGAGTTTAGAAACTTATTTTTCTATTAGAAATTTCATTTAATTAATCATACAATAATAGAGAAGGAATTCCTTGATTTAATTAATAAATATGATCAATCTATTGGTACCATTGGGAGAAATTTTACAAGACTTTTGAGGTACAATTATTTAATTATCATCTAAAAATTTTAAGGACGATCGAATCATTAATGAAATAAAAATACATATACAAGGGGATTTGGACATAAGGTACTTCAATAGAAATGAGTAAATCAATTGATTTACTATCAATGTTTAAATAGAGATTAGAGTCACCCATCACCCCCAAGGATTTGAGGAGAAAAGAACAGTGGAATTCAAAGGAAACTCTAAAAATCCTTGATAAGATAATATGATCATTCTATCATGTTCAATGTATAGATGAAAACATGTAGAAAGTTTTCTTAAGTTAATTTGTAATTGTTTATGTGTTTAATGGATGGTCTATGAGAAATCAATCTTCAATGTGATAAGAAGAAGTAATCTCATGATATGAATGGAAAGAAAGATCAATAGAATGAACCTCCCACACTATAGTTCATAGAATTCAAAAAATATCAGAATTATGTTAACAAGTTCAAAAATAAATTGGTTAATAATAATGATCAAAATTAGCAACCTCATAAGATGAGAGAAAAATGGAAATATGATTCAATCAATATATTGGATTAGGAGTGTGATACCGACATCTAGATGGTATACTTACCTTCCAATCTAAAACTAAAAATGTCTTATTTGATTCTTGATCTAACAACTTATTTGTATCTGAATATTTTTTTATGGGTATAAAAATATCACATATATGATCACATTTTTAATTAAATGTGAAAATAACAAATGTTATGATGATCACCTCTAAAATATATGATTATTTTCCAGTCAATGTTAATAGGAATTCTCTTCCCTAAAATATTTTTTGTTCTCACTTTGGTTAAATTTAATGTCATACTAGGAATGTATTGGATTTATATACATAAAGACCCCATGAATTGTCAATTAATGGAATTTAAGTTTGATATTATGAACTAACCAATGATTTTATTTTAGTTTGATGATAGATATGATATTACCATGGAAATCACATCTATTTTATGGGTATTTATTCGTAATAAAAAGGTGTGTTTATGAAATATAATTGTAGAGAAACTCATCATTGATGATATTCCTATTTTGTACGGTTTTATTTTTTCCATACCTGAAGAGTTTCATAGTCTAACAATAATTCTTGATGTTTAGTTTTAAATATAACTCATTCTTGGTGACACACCAATTTGGAATAATATATATAGAATCTCGCCGATTGTGATGAAGGAATTGTGGAAGAAACTATAGGAGATCCTTGAGAAGGGATTATTTTGGACAAGTATCTAACCAGGGTGTGCACCTATTCTTATTTTTAAGAAGAAATACATATTCATGAGAAACATCATTTATTATTATGATATGAAGAATATCACAATTAATAACAAGTATCTCCACCCCATATTAATGACCTATTTAACAAATTGGTGGATCCCAAATACTTTTCCCTAATTTACCTTATCATAAGATATTATTAATTTAGGGTCAATAAAAAGCATATAATGAAGACTACATTTCGTACATGGTATAGAAAATATTAGTATATTATAATTCCATTTGATCTTAATAATTCTCCCAATATCTTCATGGATTTAATGAATATATTTGGTAGAGACAACTTTGATCAATTTGTGTTAGCCTTTTTAAAATATATCCTTATACATTAAAGGGGAATTATGTTCATGAAGATCAAATGAAAAAATTATACCCTAATGAAGGATATAATTTTTTATAAGTTTTCCAAGTGTGAATTTTGGATACAAAAGTTTTTGTTTTTGGGTCATATAATTTCATGATTGGGTGCATATGTGGATCCATAAAATACATCGACTATTTAACACTGGACCATTACAATAAATGTGAATGATTTTCAAAGATTTATTTATTTCTATTGATAGGATTAATGTTTTTTGGATGGTTTATAACAACTATCTAATCCACACACTTTGATAACTCTGAAGGGATCTGAGTTCCTTCAGATATATGAGTGTGAGGAAAATTTCACATAGCAGAATGGTATGATAGAATGTTCACCTATGATTATATTACCCTATAGTAGAGAAAAGTTTTTATTCTATTTTTATGTATGGATGAATGTATTAGGATTAATTCTTATATAGAATGACATAACTATAGTGTATGCCTCAGAAAATAGATGTTTCATAATAAAAACTACCCAACTCATGATTTGGAGTAAGTTGTGGTAATTTTTCCATTTCATATATAGATAAACCATGTTTACTATAAAAATATTGATATATATTTTGAACAAAAATGTTTAATGTATATATTCACATGGATATAATTAAACATGTACTGGAGAATATATTTACAGCTGATTATGGATTACGACTTCTTGTTACATTACCACCATGAGAAAGTGAACAAGTTATGATATTCTTTGAGTTAAAATTTTCATTCTAGAATATCCATGTTAGGGACCATAAAATATACAATATTTTTATAATTGAAAATATGTATACAGAAATCCTAAAATTAGGGTACAAATCTTATATTTCTAAAATTCTTGTTTAACTATCTATATAAGTCAATATTAAAGATACTAAGAAACAAGACATGGAGATATAGAAGAAGGTTAAAAAAATTCTTGATTTTAACCTTGATTATGAGGGAATAATAATTTTTAGGATCGATGTATGCTTTCCAACCATGTATGATTTTAAGAAGGATGTATTCGAAGAGGATCTTAGTTATTCATTCTCTTTTCATCCTCAAAGTACAAAGATGTATAGATATTTTAAAGTGTATTTTTTGTGGGACATAATGAAAAGGGATATCATGGATCTTCTATATCAATGCTTAGTATTTCAGCAAGTTATGGCTGGGAGAAAAAAGTAAAATAGGATGTTACAACCATTACCCATACCAGAAGGGAAAATTGGAAAACATCACCAATGATTTTTTTACCAAACTCCCCAAATCATCTAAAGGTAATAATGGTGTATGTGTTGTAGTGGACCACAACACAAAATCATCCCCATTTATAGATATCAGAGAGGATTTATCTCTAGATCATCTTTATGGGATTTACATTATGTAAGAGGTATGGTTGCATAGTGTATGAAATTCCATTACATATGTTAAATATCTGAGGTTTACCAAAAAGTTCTAGGGAAGTTTTTATCATGCTCTTAATACAAATTTTAGTTTCAATAATTTATATCATATTGATATGGATATTTTTTATAATAAAATTATTCAAACCCTAGATGATACCATGTGATATTGTTATATAGATTTCACATGTGGTTTTGATCAATATATTCTTCTAGTTAAGTTTTCATAGAATAATAGCCTTCACTTGAGTGTTCAAATGGTCATAATGAATCAATCTATGTAACAGAGTGTAAAACTCCATTGTGATGTGATGAAGTTGGATAATGAACAATATTTAAATATGAGTTATCCAAAAAATGGTAGAGAAGGTTAGATCCATTTAACAATGCATAAGTGCAGTACAATGTTAGAAGAAAATGTATATTATGAATCATCCGTGTGATTTGGAATTTTATGTTAGTGAGATATTGTTTCCAATAATTTCTATATGTAATATGGTAAAAAGGATTGTAATAAATAAAAAACTAAGACCTATGTATATTATTAAAATTTAAATTACCTATCATATAGTGATTATAGCTTATCTATTAGTGCATCTACTGAACCTATATCAAATCCATGATGTGTTATATGTTTCTTTCCTGATGAATTAAATACCTAATTCTTCAAATTCACTAAAATTATAGGATGAAACACTGGAATATGATAATTCATCTAAAGAACAACCAATAAATATTCTCGATGACATTTAAAAATTAATATGAAACCATATCTCTCACAGGGTTAATATTTTGTTGCAAAACAACCAATTTGAATACGTTACGTGGGAACATGATGATACAATGTGGTAGAAGAATCCACATTAATTTTTATCAGAGATATGAATCTTTAGGGTGATATTAATTTTATTGAGGTGTATTTTGTAACACCATAATTTTTTATGATTTTTTTATTAAATTCAATTTCATTAATAATATCATTTTTTTATTGATGTCTATAGTAAACTAGAAATTAAAAATTGTGGTATGAATAATATAAAAATTTATATATTATTTGTAATGGTGTTATATAAATAAATAAAATTGAAAAAGGTACCTCATTCTAAGATAAGTCTTTATATGTTTCAAAAATTTTATTTTTAAAAAATGCTTCACGGAACTTTTGAACAGATAATAAAAAAGGTTTTTACACTTTTAGAAAATCTCTCTTAATAGATCAACTTAACTTTTAAAATATAAATGTAAATTTTTTATTTCATTGAATTATTTATAATTTTTTCAAAAATTTAATTTTTTGATGAATAATGAAAAAATAATGATTTGTATTAAAAATTCCTTTTAATTTAAATAATTTTTAATATAAAAAGTATTATAATATTCTATTAAAAGTAAAATTATTTAAATTATTATTTTATTAATCCATTTTGTTTCATTTTAATCACTTCCATATTTATTTTTTATATTAATCCATTCTATAAATTAAAATCATTTTTTTTTGGAAATTAGATTTTTCGTCACGCCTTCAAGATTTATATTAAATTTAATTCAACCTCATCTATGATTATAATTTGATAAAATGGTTCAATATTTTGTAATAAAAAATTATATATTATATAATAATATTAAATCAAATTTTTTTTGTAAATATTTATAATGATAATAAAAATCAATTATTAAGATTAAGGTAAAATGGGTATTTTCTTATTAGATGCACTTGTGTTGAAAATTAATTTCCTACAAACATTGTATTTTTATTAAATAAATTTCATGTCATATTTAAAATAATATTTTATTAATTATCAAATTATGTTCATTTTAATTTTATTCTTAAAGTATATATGACCTATATAATTAAATAACATGAAGTTACCATGGTGAAAACTAAAATGCTAAATTTAAGTAAATTTAAAGGCTAATGGATAACATGATTAAAACATGTGGTTTTTTATGTTGGAGTTGTTTATCCACTATATCATCTCTAAAATCCATAATTTATTATTTTTTAGGCACGTTGGGTGGGAGTGACTTCCCATTATTGAATAGTTTTGGGTATTTAAAAAAATACACTCGTACTCAATTATAAAAGGGAACATCCTCCCCTCAATTATTCACACATATTAATCCCTTTGTATAAAAAAACCTACAAAATTTCATCTCAAAAATTTTTATCCATGTTCTAGATGTAATTACCTTCCATAAACACCACTCTTAGGGTCCTTAATAAGAGATCCAAAAGAGGTTTTTCTAAGAAAAGGTAATTATCTTCTATAAGCACATTGTTTTTTACTTGTCATAATAAAACCTACACTAATATATTAATAATTATAATAAAGTAAAACTAATTTCAAACATAAAATTTGATTTCATTCCATTTATGGAATAACCTATATCCAAATCCTCTTTTATCGACTGAGAAATGTAACCATTTATATATGAGGGATTGCTGCCTTGCGAACCAATGCATTTAACTTTTTATAACAACTTATCAGGGATGAATATAATGCCATTTATTACACATTTATATGTTATTAATAACATAATAATACTTTGGGAATTATAATATAACATATGACCTCTTACATTCAATTCTGCGGGCATTCGATAATGTCACTTTTTTGTATGGTAGACTACCACCTCACATATTGATGTTATTCACTCTTCACTTAAGATTTTCATGGAAGGTAATAAAGATAGTTTTAATTTATATATGTGACATATATTTCATATTAATGTATATATAAATTAAATAAATTATTTACCTTTCCATCATTATACCCATTGAGAAAATGTAAATAACTTTAACATGCAAGTAATACATAACATCCCCATGTACACTATAATTCATTTTTAATCATTGACATGTATAGATTAATATAAATAAATATTTGATAAAAATATCTGAAATTTTTATCAATTTTAAAATAATTAATATTATTTAACCATGATCAAAATAACATTTTCCCAATAAAAAAACCCAAGCATACATGAAAAATGAAGTTGTTATTGCCCAAAACGTAATTTTAACAGAGAATTGTCAATAAACGAGTAATAAGTGGTCATAAGTAAATCATAGATGGTATGAAAAATATAATAATTTTTATAATATATATTTATAATTAAAATATATTTCTCATACATGAGGATCAAATGTGGATAATGGATGTCCTGACTTAAGGTAAGGGATGTCCATATAACTTTTAATTTTGTGGGATGCATTCCTTATTCACCAATTGCTTCTTTTGTGTGGTATATTTACTACCCATGCTTTTTTATGATTAATATTATGATATTAAGGAATATAAGTATACATATAATTTTATTTATCTCATGGGTATTACATTTTAATAAGTAACAAAGTGGTAAATGTTTTATGTTATAGTTTCATTATTTATTGGGATTGTTTATGATTAAGTTTCCAATGATGAAATATTATGATCCGAATCTGAAGAAGCCCATTAATTTTCATCTACTCTAATTATTTCAATAAATTCCTTGATTTCATATCTAAAAAAATTTTAAATTTATTTTATTTTGAATTATATAATTTTTTAAATAATGGTTTTAAATAAATATTTTTTTATTTTTGGAATGAGGAACATTTTTTTACCAACATGTGAAATAAATATTTTATTTTAACTTATATGAAATGAAAAAATTTCCCATAATCATGAAGATTATTTTCATAGAAAATTAATTTATATGTCATAAAGGTTATTAGAAATAAAATTATAGACACAATGTTTTATTATATTCTTGTTTTTAAAAGTTCACTTTCAGAGAAATGTTATTTTCCCCATAAAATGTTCTATGTCATTGGATTTCTAAAATAATTTCCCATATAAGATGAAATAATTTGATGTTACTTAATATTTACTAGGGATTTATTACAAATTTAAAATAATTATTCTTTTATTTGATGGTTTATCTTTATGATGAAAAGTTTTTTTAAAACTTGTTTCTTTTATATAAGTTATAAAGTGACTAAATATTTATGAATTCCATTTATTATCATGGGTTATAATATGATAAATGTGTTATCAAACCCATATATTCTCATGGTTTATTATATAAATAATGTCTTATAATATTTGGGAAATGTATGTATGCCTTTTATTATGTGATTGGAGGGACCTATATCACCCTCCAATTACTTGGATAAATATTGATAAATCATGAGATAAATAGGACTTGAATGGGGGGTGAACCTAGTTCATTAATGGAATCATTCCACTATGATTATAATGGGAGTGAACCATGACTACTTTGATGGTTTGTGGAGTTGAATCAATCTAATATTAAGCCTTTGGAGTAAAAATTGATTACCATAATGGTTTCGAAAGTTAACCCAAACCAATATGATATTATTTGAAATGAGTATTGACTATTAGAGAAATAATTTTATATAATTACCTGTATGACAAAAATCTATCTATTATCTAAATGTTATGTTCTTATAACTCATGTTCCTTGATTCCTTTGTGATTCATGTCTCATGAAGTGTTATGATTTTTTCCATGACACACGTTTATGATCTATGTTTTGAAGGTTATTTTTTCGAATTTTATTCTAATGTCCTCATATCATTATGCTCATGTAATGTGGATATCTAACAAGTTTATCCATTACTAGGTAAGATGATGTAGTTAACTTATAAACCACATTTTTATGTATCTGAATTTCTAGAGAAACTATACTTGGATGAATATATCAGGAACCGTCCCTTGAGGTGTGTGTATTGACTACCCCAAGCCGGCCTCTAATCGACCTAGGGATGGTGAGTAGCACCTAGAAGGCATATCCCACATAATGGAGACATTTTACTAAGTACATGTACACAAGCACACATCACTAAGCAATATGGTTAAACCAAAAGTGTAGATAAACATGAATTCATACCACTAAGATAACCACACAGACTAATAGTACAAGAATGAGAATAAACGAGGCCAAAATACATTACCAATAAAAGGAAAAGTATAATATCTTGAAATTCATCCATAAGAATCCCTACATGGAGGGTAGGTATAGAAACAAATGTATGATGTCATTTAAGAACACCTCATCTGTAAAACCTCTCTCAAAGTACTACCCGGCCTCAGTTCACCAAAGAATCTGTAAAAGCGTTGATCATCAGCCCAAGACACGACACGTGCAAGAATTGCCTATATAGGGGCGATTAAAATAATGCTCAGTAGGTACCCTGATACCACAAAATAAAACACCGAAAATAAATACATAAATACAACCACAAAGGATAAACATGAAGTACCCCAAAATGTAAAAACATAAATTATAAAAAAATATTGTTAGATTACATAGGTATAAGCCTGAAGCATGAAGAGAAGGATTTATAGTTGTAGTCAAAATATCTTCAAATATTTATGACACTAGAACTTTCAATTTCTCATGGAGTGTCGATGGTGCAACCAGCATTAATGGATCATAGAGCATCGATGGCGCTTGGGTTGTTAATGACATATAGAGCATTGATGGAAATTTGGGCGTTGATGGTACTCAAGATGTGATGGCACAAAGAGCATCAATGGAACATGAAGCATAGATTGAGCACATATCATAGATTATTAACAGAGTGTCGATGGGTCATGTAGCTCCCATGTCACATAGTCACAATGATCCCATAGTCACAACTAGCCATGGTGTTCCACTCATAGTACACTTGTTTTGGGATTAAATACTCCTAAATCAATTAGTTTTTAAACCAACTTCCACTAAAAATAACTTAAATTATATTGAACTCCTTTTTATAATGCTCCCAATACCCTAAATGACCCATCAAATAGACACACGGTTTTAATGATATAACCAATTTAGTAAAATGGGTCAGGCTCAGTCCAAATCCAAATCAACTCAGTCCAGCTGACCTAACCCATCCTGGTTCTCCTGACCCAACCCAACCTATTTGGTCTAAGATTTCCTAAACTAGTAAGGCCTGATGGGCCACTGGCCGCATGATCCATCCTATTGGGCCACCAGAGCAACCATGTTTTCCATCCCATCCTGCATTGCACGGGCCAGTTCTACTCCACTGGACGTAGCCCGCCCATGACACATCCTTTTGGTCCTTGTGGTAACCCGACCATGTGTCCAGCTGTCTCCCCTAGTCAATGCGGCCTACTATAGCATTCAACGCATGTGAGATGAATTATATACCTGGTACCAATGTGTCCTCCTCCGACATGGCTTTGAGTCGGGTCCCACTGCATCCGCTACTGCAGCCTCATGTTGGATCACCTATCTGTCACCCATGGTATACAATATCGTGGGGTTCTCCTCCAGTGCGGTCATGATAGACTGAGGTTGTTCACCCAGCTATAACATTTCTTCTTATCGGGCCACATGCTTTCCTCATTTCCGAACACCCTACTGGTGGCCAGTCGTTCAACGTTACCACTACCATGATCCACCACATTTTTACTAGGCTCCTGTCGCACCTTCACAATGTCGTCGCAGATCAAAACAGTCTATCTTGGATCATTTATCTATGAATCATTGGTGTAATGATCGATCATTCATGGAGGGTTTCAAAGGTTGAATAATTCACAATGAAATTTATTGATTTAGGGGGAGGGATTAAGAACATCACCACCCAAATAACATCTCTTGGACTTGTTTATTCAGCCTTGATCTGTTCATGTTAGTAAGATCATGATGAAACCAACATGAGAATAATCACCATGATCTTTCCCTTTAATCACTCAATAAATATCCATTCCACAAGAATGATCAAACTACAGATCAACCTATATGTGGGTTTGTGTACATTCTTCGATTAATTCTATGAAGGGGAAAATAAATCACGAAGAGATCGACACCCAACATCGATGATTGTATTGGTCGTTGATGAAGAACGGAGGTCTGTGACATCGTCAAACCTAGATTCACCAACATTCGTCATCGGGAGATAACTTCCTTATCCTTACCTCAGTGGAATTCTAGGGTTATGGATATAACCCTTAATTCCTCTAAAATGGCTTACTAAAATGAGAAACCACCATTGCGTCAACACGTAACGTTCAATAAACTATTTTTAATATATATTTAAATAACATGTACATAAAAAATCCAACATTCAACTTGACCTATACCAGTTAGGGTTAGACCATACATAAGGAAAAACCCCTTCATAACTCAAAGGTGGTCTTATATTTCTAATACAAGTTACCATATTGGATTCAATAGGTTTTCAAAATATATTAAATTGTATTTAATTTTTTATTTACAGTTTACCCCCTGGGGACTTTTTCTAATGATATCCCATGCTGACCAATGTTAGGTCACATCTAGGGTAAACCCACTACTCTAAGCTCAATGGTTCCCTCATAATTCTGAAATGGGAAATCATTTAATATTTATTTAACTTTTTTAGAAAAGTATCATGGGAGTACTATTAAAAAAATAACATTTTTTAAACCATCATTCCAAGATCCCCAGGCCCCGAAATTAAACATTGTCTCATAATATTCCTAAATAATTTCTAAAAATAAAATTGGGAAATTTCCTGTCATTTTATTATCCCACCATATGGATTTACACCCCCAAAATCCAAAAAAGGGATAATTAATAAAAAGGGGAGGGTACTGAGCCTGAATATTATCCTCCCTCTCCAATGTTCTCTCCTAGAGACTCACATGCTTCCACCGAACATGCACTAGAGGAATCGAACACCCACAATGTATCCTCTACAATCAATCCTCGATCTCAAACAAGTACTTCAAGAAAGTTGTCCCATCATCAATGTCCAGTTCGCCCCAATCGATTACATGGGTTGGATCATGCATGTACCTCCTCAATTGTGACATGTGAAAAAATCATTCACTTGGTGAAAATATAGGGGTTGAAATAGGTGTTATGCCACCTCACCAAATGTACTCAAAATATAAAATGCGATGATATATCTTAGAGATAACTTTCCACCCTATCCAATACTTTACATTCCCTATCAAAGTGAGAACCGAAGGAACATATGGTCACCCTCCTCAAACACCAAAGGCCTCATCCACCTATCATCATAGGACTACTAAAATATTTTTTCAATATTCATCCACTCCTACATGACCTGTACCTTCTATGTAGTTTCCATCAATAACTCCAATGCCGGTTAGTGCTAACTCTCCTAGGTCTTTCCAGAAAAGTCTAAACCTGTAGGGTTTCTCATAAAAGGCCTCTAATAGTGCCATACTGATGGTGGAGTGGTATCTATTATTGTACACAAACTACACTATAGGTAGGTGATCATACCAAATCTATCCAAAGTGTAGGATACAAGAACATAACATATCCTTATAATACTGGAAGGTCCTCTCCATATGGCTATCCATCTAGGGATGAAACACTTTACTCAAGAGAAAATGAGTCCCAAACTCCTCCAACAATCCCTTCCACACCCAAGATGTAACGAGATAATCACAATCCAATAAAATCATTGATGGTAAGCCTTGTAGTAGAACTATCTCTAGCACGTAGAGGAGTCTAAGTCTCCCTACCAGGATATGCTCATGGATAAATAAGAAGATGGCTGACTTGGTGAGGCAATAGATGATCACCAAAATGGTATCTTCTCACCTAGATGTCATTGTTATAACCATAAATAAATCCACATATATCCCATCCAACATCAACTATGGCACCTCAAGTGGTATGGTCTGGCCCTCTAGAACATGGTTCTCCACCTTCACTTGCTGACAATTTAGGCACCAAGAAATGAACTCTACCCCTACCTTCATTATCCCTAGCCACCAGAACAGATGTTAGAGGAACTGATACATCTTCTCCACTCCTGGATGTAACACCAAATGGGAGGTATGGAACACTATTAATACCTCCTCCTACAACATCACATTTACTACTGTGCATCCACTAAATATAACCACGTGCTCCAAACCTTTTGAATATCCATCAGTGGCATGCCCTATGGACATCTATGCATGTAAGATCTCATAGTTGATGTCCCCATGTGGTGTCTCCATGAATGTCTATAATATTGGAGGGGTGGAAACCATATACAAGAGGTAAAGTTATACATATCCATCCATAAAGGATGTCAATAACACTTATAACTGCTCTGATGCCTCACTCAACAACTATAAGAAGGATCTATTATTGAGAGCATCTTACACTATGTTTCCATTCACAAGAGTGTATAAAATCTCTAATTCATAGTCCTGGAGGGACTCTAAACATCGCATATATCTCATGTTCAGATATTTCTGAGAGAAGATATACTTGAGATTCATGTGTTTATATTAAATTTTGAAAGGATTTCCCATCTATTAGTTTTTCTGCATCATTAATGAGAACAATACCCTTTCTAGATCAAGATCATGGGTCATACAGTTCTGCTCATTCTACAAAATGTTTGTGAACCATTGGAAATCATTGCTTTCCCCTGTATCATGACACTACTAATCTCAGTCTGTGATGCATCAGAGAACATCGTATACATAACACCCTTCTCTAGTTATCTCAATATGGGGGTACTTGTTAATCTCTACCTCAGCTCTATAAAGAACTACTTGCACTTCTCTATCCAAAGGAAAGGAAACCCCTTCCATGTTATGTCAAAAGGGGTGATTCTACCTCGTAAAAGTTGGCTACAAACCTATGATATAATCTAATCAAACCTAGGAGACTATGCCCCTTAGAAAAACTCTTAGGTGGCTTCCAATAATGAAATTCTTCAAGCTTTGTGAGATCTACTACAACTCCAACCACTGAAATGGTGATTCCTACAATGTGGACCTCCTGAATCCAAAACTAACACTTCAAGGGATTCCCATAAAATTGTTTCTCTCCGAGTGTGTCTAGGACCATCCTCAATTGTATCACATTATCCTCCTTGGACACCAAGTGAACTATGATATCGTTAATAAAGACTATAATGAACTAGTCTAATTAAGGCTAGAAGATCTTGTTCATGTGTCCCATGAGCATTTCTGGGGCATTCGTCAAGCCAAAAGGGATCACTTAGTACTTCTGGTGGCTGTACCAACATCTGAAGGATGTATATAGTATATTCTTATCCCAAACATGATTTTAGTGATAGCAGTATATAAGGTATATCGTTGAGAACCACCTTCCTCTCTTCATCTGATCATAGATTTCTCCAATCCTTAGTTGTGCATACATATTCTTCACACTCGCCTCATTTAGGCATTGGAATCCCACACATAACCTCATTATCCCATATTCATTCTTGGATAAAAAAACTAGGTCTTCCCAGGGTGAAACACTAGGACTCAGAATGCCCTTTCTCTGCAACTCTTCCAATTATACCCTCAGTTCACAATGCTCTATGTGAGAAATATGATATGTAGGTGTGGATATCAATGTAATCACACGGTACAAATCAATGCATAAATCCACCTCCCTTTGAGGAGGTAATCTTAGAAAATCTTCTGGAAATACATTCTCATAGTCATCCACCACTACAAGAAATTGAGGACTCGTATCATCCATTGTAGTTAGGGTCAAGCTAGACAAATAGTGCGTGATCAGTTGCACCATCTTATGTGTGAGTCCAACATTCGCTTCATGGGTTTAATTTTTACTAATAAAGGAAAAACATGTCTCATCTCTATTGACACACTGCACTATGTATCTAAAAATTAAATCTGGTCATGCATTATAGGGTACTTTCTTAAACCATCGATGACGTCCTAAGGCCTCAACGCTACCACCAAAAGATCCAAATTGATACACTAAACCAAAATATTAAGGATACACTATCAACACTAGTGTGTGATACTCGAATATTCCCCCCATATATGTGTCTATGTGTAGGTATTGAGTCCATGGTTCCTCGTAAATATCTGAGTCGTGAATAGGGTTCTTGGTAACAAAAGAGTGAATGGTAACCTATTTATATTAATACTAAGCTAGGGTGTAAAAGACACAAATTTTACCTCTAATCATCTCTAGAGAACTAGGATAATAAAGCACCATAGCCTAAATCTGGCACAGTCCCTATAAAATGGCTCCCTAAGATCTTGGTGGTCCACCTAGGGTGGTAGTGGTACTACGTCGAACCTCCGACCACCTCCAACTGCCAATCCAAATCCACTTCCACATCTTATGCCTAGTAGAAAACCTTTTTCCTTCCTTCACCTATTCATCACCAGTCCCACTACTTTTTTCTTTGAATCTGTAAATCGAGTCGTTCCATCTCGAGACATGTGTACCATTTGTTGCATGAGTATCATAGCATGTCCTTTGGCTACATCACTCTTCCATGGCTGCCTTGCACCACTGACCCCATGTAATGGGGTTTTTTCTTGAACTGTCTTATTTCTTGGATCCCTATATAACCTATTAGCCACATACTGCAAATGACTTAGCTACCTGAAGACCAGTGGTATCTCCCATTTTTTGTGTATTCTTTTCTATAAATATCAATAATAGTATAGCTATCTCAAATATACTAGCATATGTCATAATGCTAAGGGATATCATGGATGTACTGATCACTAGGTGTAGCCCATGCTTGAAGGTCTGGACCTCGAATAATGGTTCCTACACCATATCTATGAAGTAGCAATAATGATACATAAATCTTGTCAAGTACTACACTATTTTCTGGATGAACTTCTGTAGATGTCGTAGATCTTGTTTACCAATGGAGTTTAATGTTACTAGAATGAACTCTTTTCTGATGAGACTCTCAAATTCATTCCATGTGTGGTTCGTCTTCTCATGCTTCTGGATCACTAAGCTCCACCATCTCCCCGCTAATCTAAGCAGAAGACTCATGTCTAGGACTCTTATCTGGTTTAGAGGAATCTTAACTAGGTGGAAGACATGTGTAACCACCTCCATCCAATCCTTAGTGGCTTAGGTGTCATGCTTACCCCTGAACCTAGGATCTCCCGGCCTCGGGAACTCATACAACGCACTCTTCATGTGTGCATCCTCTACCAATAATACTGGTAGAAACTAATACTCTTTGGGTGGTGGTTTCATTCGTACACCACTTATGAGTGATATATCTGGTACTATTCCATGTACTGGCACCTCATCAATAGGCAGATCATCCTCATGATCACACATCATAATCCTGGCTGGCTATCTCCATGGAGTCATCCTGAGAATCATCAAGATGTACCATAGTCAAAAGAGTATACCTGGTGAGATAACACTGAATCAAGAGGGACATGAGAACACAATCCATCGTATATGATTCATGCATCACTATTTTCCCTCCAATTATTGTTTTCATGTACCATGTTTAAAAGAATAACTCAGAGTCATGGTATATGGATACATTAGTCACAGCACCAACCGTAGATTCCTAGGCCTGAAATCCAAACTCAAAACACTCGACACTATTTCCACAAACCAATCTCACATTGTCTTTTTTCACTAAGAAGAATCAACCACCTCTAATACCACTCTATCATGTAAATTTCCCTGGGCCCAATGTGGTGACTACCACGAGCCTACCTCAAATAGGCCAGGGACGGGTGACTATCATATAGTAATGAAATCCCACAAATCAGAGGTATTTTCATAACTACCTGTACACACGCACACATCTCCTTGAAAAAAGTGGTGAAATGAAAACACTATGTAATCTTTCATGCATATCAATAAGAAACCCAAATAGAGTAACAATACAAGACTAAAAAGTAAACGTGGCCAAAATACAACCCCAACCAAATGAAAAAGAATAAGCTCCTAAAATTAATCCATATGTAACCCTACCTGGAGGGTAGGTATAGAAATAGCTGCTTGATGTCACGTAAGAACACCTCGTCAGTTGTACCTCACTCTAAGAAATACATAGCCTCATTCCTCTGTGAAATCTATCAATGCATTGATCATCTACAGAAGACACAATACATATGGGAATAGCCCGTATATGGGTGAGTAAAATAATACTCAGTAGGGATCTGAAAAACACCAAATAAAATACCACTATGAAGTACACAACTTACACCATAAAAAACACATAATGTAAACTGCAAAGGAAACACCCAATGTATCGTCAAATATGGGTAGCTCACACAAGTATATGTCTAAAGCATGAAGATAAAGATTTCCAATTGTACTCCACAGATCTTCCAATATTTGTGACACTAGAAGTGTCGATGGTGAACAGTGCATTGATGTTGCATGGAGAATCAATAGTACATGGATCTCTGATGGTGTGTAACACTCCATGCTTCAACTGTATGCTTCCATTTTAAAAAATTCAATAACGTGTGATGTACGTAACATCGAGTTCAAGCACACCACGAACTATAAAACTAGCTGTTTAAAAAGAGGTTATAAATAGCATTAAACAAATTTTGAATTTTATATATCCCATATTATTTTAACATTAATATTTTTTGTTTCTCATTCAAAATATAAGGACATATTTAATTTTTTAGATAATAGAAGTGTTTTGAAAAACATGCAGTTTTCCCACCATTTAATGGAGAACCATTTTAAATAAAATATTTAAATATTTTAGATATTAAATTTGATGAAATTAAATTATTATTTAGTAGAGATACAGAAAAATATAGTTTGGATAAATTTTTGGTACTTTTCTGATAACTATCATATTTTGATGAATAGTGTAAAATACTAAATTTAAATAGAAAAAAAACTTTTTAATAGAAATAATTTATAGTGTTAAATTATAAATTTTAGTGGGTTTAAATGATAATTAGATTATATTTTTATTATTTAATATAATATATTCCATTAGAAGTATTTTTAAATTTAAATTTAACTTACTCACATGTCAATCTTTTGATAGTTTTTACTTCTTAAAACCATCTTTTTGGTTTTAACAATGAGAATTAGTTTTAAATTAATTTCTGTAACTCTATGTTTTGAATGTCGGAAAATGGATTGCATATTTTTAATCATAAGTTCCAAATTGTTTAAATTGGGACCTTTATTTTTTTGAAAATATGAATAGTAACTTCAGTTATTATTTTATTTATCATGGTTAAAAGGTAAATTTGGTAAATAAGGGTAAAAAAATAATATAATAATATTAGACTACACTAACACATGTAATAATCATATTAGATGAGATATGTTCGACCATGGGATTCCTTGAGTCAATTTGAGGACCCCATGGACTACTTGGGTGTGAGAATGGCATTTTATAAGAAATAATTAAAAGTATAGAAAAATATAGCATAAACATATATCTTTCACTAAATTTTTTTTTATATGATGTTATATAATATATCTATTATACTATAAATATTAATTATAAATATGAAACTATTTCCTACATCATGTAATTTTATTTTTAATTTTTAGACATTAAGTAATAAAATTTATTTAAGACACAATAATGATGCAACATTTTTCTTATTAATGAAGGAATCAAATAAATGATATTATAAATATTAAAATAAATATAATTTGAAATTTTTGAGGACATAAACGAATTTTATGGATGACATTGACATATGAGGTATGATTTAACGCCTTTTTATTAAAGGAATCATGTTTTTATGACTATCAAAAATCAATTACTAAATAGTGTCAAAATTGACATAAAAAGTTTTTTTAAAAAAAAAACTAATTTATTAAATGATATTAAAATAATAATAATATAAATTTAGGGAAAAACATGGATAGTGAAAAATATGTAATTAATGATCCACAATATGTTATATTGGAATTTTATAGCAAATATATTAACAATGTAGTATAAAAACACAAGAAGACATGGTAAGAGTTAACTTATTTTACAAAGGGTTAAGTCTAAAAGATAAGGTTAATTTTATGACCAAAAAAGTCTAAAACATATTATTAAGAGAATTTAGACCCATAACTACCTTATCCTAGAAATAAATCCATTTTTATCTATTATATATGGAATATAATTTTATAATAAATTAATATTTCAAGCTTTTTCTAATGTGCCCTCACCGCTCTTATTGAAGGGAACCTCCCTTTCTCTTTGAATCCCACCTCCAAATCCCCTTGGATTAACCAAAACCTATACAAATATACACTCAACTTCCCCCAATTCATATTAGAGGAAATTTTTTTTATAAATCCAACTTGAGAATCCTTTTGTGCAAATAAAAAATAGACACCCGAAGAAGAGGTAATCATTCCATCCCTTCTTTCAAAGTTCATTTCTTCTTCTACTTCTCATACAAAGTTTTTACCATAATAAAATAATAAATCTAGAATATAATATATTTTGAGATGTTTTTAAGATTATGTGACAACCATATTCTTATTTTTACCCATCCTATGAAAAACAATACCACCATGCGTGTGTACGTACGACTTACCATCCCCACACTATGGTGTAAATTATTTTTAATGTAAACATTATTTCTATGAGTATAATAATGAATATAATGGATATAAATAATTCATATAACGTGATATTTATTATGTACAACTAATATTCTATCTAATTCCATTCCATTTTACTAATAAGAAAATTATATCATCACTTCTGCCTATGTACAACTTACCTTCTCCACGACACGATGAGACTCATCTTCCTTATTCACCATCCAAGAATGATTATAGGAATAAATATTATTGATAAGTATGAAATATATTACATAATAAGTTTTCTGGGATAATATATACACACACACACACACACACACATACACACACATATATTCACTTACTTCCCTTCAACACGATAATAACATAGAAACATCGTTCCTCCATACGTGCGAACTACCCCATCCATTAATGGTGTGTTCCATTTTATTAATCCATATATTATATATATTTATATACAGAATATGTATCGCATATAAATAATATTTTACATTTTTTATGTATAAAAAATATGATCTATGTAATATGATCAAGAAAAAAAGTCAAAACACGTACGACAAAAAAATCAATTTTAACCCGAAATGTTGCATCAACATGGAATTATTAATAAAGAGGTAATATAAATTCATAAAAGAATAATATATTATATCATAAATATAAATATGATTCTAATATATATTAATAATATGTTTATAAACACATTTTAAATTAGTTTCAGAAACTTATTGTGAGTATCAGACCTAAGGTAAGGTTAAATTTCTCAATCTCATTAATATTCGAGATTATTTATGTGTAATAAATTTTTTGGGACATATTTATCATCCATGTGCATTTTTCATAATTTTCTTTAAAGGATTATTTTTAAGTGACTCCTTAGCTAAAAAATCATTTTAAATGTTTTAAATATTTATTCTTTTAATCCTTTCTTATCAATGTCCATGTTTTCAAAATGGTTTTAAGTATTTACTTATATGAACATGAATATTTGAAAATTATAATTCTTTTCAATGGTTTCAAAGTTGTATGAAAAAAATTGATTAAAAAAATCTTTTAGATTAATTCTTTTAAAAATTGAGTGACTTTTAAATGATTTCATAAAATGGGGATATTTCTCTCAAAGTGTTTTACTGATCATTTTCAACTATTGAAACATATTTTACTGGATATTATTATTGATTGAGTGTTATTTATTATAATACAATCATAAATTATGTATTAAATAAGTTATGATATGTTTGGCTATAGATGTTCTATTTTTATACCATTCATGGTTTACTGTTAAAGTATTGACATTTTGTATGCTAGTTTTAATACGAATGTTTAAGATATGTTTCATCGTTTTTGTATGAGGAATGAATTAAAATTAGTAATTGATGGGTGGGGCCCACTATAGCCCCTTGATGCATCCTTATTTCTCATGAGACATACTCATGGATTGAAACAGGTCTTTAACAAAATATTTGTGAATGATCTTGGAACAAGGCCTTGACATAGTAGTTATTATGTCAATCAATATGAATTCCATAATTATGAAATTAGTTATTACATGTGATTATTCGATTAGTAAAATATCCAAAAGCATGTTTATATGGTAATGTTTAATTTAATTTTTCCATATTATGTTCAATTTTAGGTTTAAAAGGATGTTTTTTTATACATTGTTCCTTAAAGGTTTATAGCTTCCTCTTAATTATTTACCCTTATTGATCATCAGTGCTCACCCCTAGGATTCCATGAATTTTATTATGATTTATATGAAGGGATAAGATAAGGGAATAATGGAATTATCAAAGAAATATTTTTATTGTTTTTTATGTTTGAATTTTTAGTGTAATATTCATGTATGTAATATATTTTGAAAGAATACTAAATGTATCTATCATTTGGGACTTGATTCCATGTAGTCATGCCAATTTATTAAAATAATGCATTGGCTTCGGGATTCTGGGGTTGGGGCCTTACAGTTGGTATCAAAGGATGTTTAGAAACAACCTTGAAAATAGATTTAGAAAACATTGATTAGGGATCAGGACACTAAGATAGAATTTTATTATAAGTATTGAAATGAATCCTAGAATTTTAATGAAGATTATTAGGGTGTACCTAGAAAATAAATCCACGTCCAGATACTACATGTGAACGCGGTTCTGGAAGAGATGTACCTAGGATTGAAAAATACGACAAGGTGTTCCGAGCATGACTCAGGGTAACATGGTATAGGAAAATAGTCCTTACTTCACACATAGTTTTACACTCTTGAGAGATATGCTTAGGATAATTCACATCTCCATTACAAACCATTATGATATATCAATGATTAAATAGTTCTGTAAAGAATCCATTCTTTGGTTTATAAGATTAGATATGCATATTTTTTTGAATTTATGTTAAGTATTTCACGAGTTTGGAATCATGAATTATGACTAATAAACTAATATATTGTATCCAATTGTTTAGAAATGGTGCCTAGTAGAAAGAATGACTACCCCCAACTAGGAACATGTTCCCAATAGTAACAAGGATCTTAAATATCATGGTCTTATTCCAACATTTCAAAGGGAAATAACATCCCATGTATTCCCACTATATGAGGAAATAATATCATGTATTGATAAGATATGTAAAGAATTATCTTAGTCCTAGGGATTTGAAGTGAATCCAGATAAGAATAGGATGATAGAGAGAAAGAATGATAAAGGGTATAATGGAAAGAAATAATTTACCATATGTGATAACTGTGGAAGAAATCACCCTGGGAAGTTCTTGAAAGGATAGGGTGTTTGTTATAAGTCTGGAAAAAAGGGTCATAAAAAATGCAACGGGAAGAAAGAAAATCTAATATTCAGTGTTTCAACTATAGAGAAATGGGGAATTACACAAATAAATGTCTTAAGCGTCAAAGAAAATATAACTCAGAAGAATCAACAGAATCATGGTCAAGCATAAGAAACTACAACATTCGACGTGGACTAATTAAAATATTTGTGTTTTTATAATGAATAATTATCTAATTTGAGTTTTTATCAATGATGTACTGGTTATATGAATAATGGGAATAAATAAGGATTGTACTACAATACTATTTCATTAAGGATTTGAGATTGTATGGTACTAGGAAAAGTGACTAAATAGAAAGTTAATTATTTTTTGTAAAACACATGGTTAAGGGAAAGATAAACCTTAATATAGTGCTGATACTGAGGTAGTGATTTTGGAATAAGAGATTATTGATTTGGATAAATTATATTAGAAGTTTCTCAACACCTAAGAACCGATTAATTGATTGTTTATTCCATCATTGTTGTAGTTTACACCATATTTGGATTTAAGGAGTATATCTATTCATATATAAGGAGTAATTGAGTATGAATGTACTCAATATGGTTTTATGAGAATACATGATGATGTTATTTAAATGTTATAATGTAGAAAAAAGAGATATTCATTATGTTTACCTTCCTTATAAATTTTTGACTGTTAGATTGGACAAGAGTATTTTGGATAAGTATAAAGCTTGGAATGATTTATGTTGCAAATTGGATACTATTGTTTAATGTTAAAATATTTCATAAGATTATGTTTTGTATTATTATAAAAAGGAAAACTCAGAGGTCGGGTGACAACCCATCGCATCCATTAAAGCCGAAAGACTTGAACCCGCAACTGAATGGCGACAATGGTGCATCACCTACCACTGGCATAAGTGATGTCCTAGTTTGTATAATGTATATTTTTTAAAATGGTAGTATAGATAAATTATAAATTCCTTATTTGAGAACCATATATTATTAGGATAAATAGAATATTATTGAGTTTTATATTTTAAAGAGAAAGATGAGGTTGTGGTAGAGAATGATACTCTATATATGCTTCCTTTTTTTCTTACTCTATTAATTAAGTCAATTCTACAACACTAGGGAAAGGATCATAAAACCAAAAAAAATCCAAGTACCTTCTTTTGAGATGAATCAAATGGTCCTTCAGATTATCGCATATTTATATATTTCAGGTTGTTATCTTTCTTATAATAATATTCTCTATTACTATCCACCATAACATGATGGTTTGTTTTATCTTCCATATCCATGTATCCATATATAGAACCCTAGTATGTGTTATTCCTGATAACCTTTATAATTACCTTTCTTTATTTTAAAATAGAGGCCTCATTAATCAGTTTTTCAATGTGGGATTTAAACTAAGTTATTTTGTAATGTCCAACCCTTAGTTTTCAATCCTCATTTAAAATTTTCAGGATGTATTTTGTTCAACTAGGGGATAATGTAACACCATAAGCTTCCACGGTATACTTTCTTTTTAAAAAATTTCAATATCGTGCGATGTACGCAACACCGAGTTCAAGCACACCACGACCTATCAAAGGAGCCATTTAAAAAGATTATATGAATAGTTTTAATCGAAATTTTAATATCATATATTCCATAAATTTAACATTCATCATTTTTGTCTCTCATACATAATATAATGACAAATTCAATTTTTCAGATAAAAGAATTATTTAAAAAAAATGCAGTTTTTCTGCCTTTTAATAGAGACCCCTTTTTAAATCCCATATTTTACACTTTTAGATATTCAATTTGACAAAATTAAATAAGGATTTAGAAGTGATACATAAAAATTTAATTTGGATAAATTTTTGGTACTTTTCTGATAACTTTTTTATTTCGATTAATAGTGAAAAATACTAAATTTTAATTTAAAACAAAAATTTTAATCAAAATAATTTATAGAGTTAAATTATAAATTTTAGTGATTTTAATTTATAATTATATTATATTTTTATAATTTAATATTATTTTGGTCATTATAATTAATTTTACATTTTAATTGGACATTAACACGCGTCAATCTTTGGATAGTTTTTTCTTATTAAAAACCATATTTTTGGTTTTGACAATGGGGATTAGTATTAAATTGATTTCTACCAACTTTGTGTTTTGAATTTTGAAAAATAGATTTCGTATTTGAAATTATATGGGTCAAATTTTTTAAATAAATACCTTTTATTTTTTGATATTATTAATAGAAACTTCAGTAATTATTTTATTTAGAATGGTTAAAGGGAAAATCTAGTAAATAGGGGTACAAAAATAATATTATAATAATATTAAACTACACTAACACATGTCATAATCCTTTTTGATGAGATATGTTCGACCATGGTATTCCTTGGGTAAATTCATGGACCCTATGGATCCACTTGGGTGTGAATATGACATTTTATAATAATTAATTTAAAGTGTAGAAAAATATAACATAAACATATATCTTTTTAAAAAACAATTTTTATATGGGGTAATATAATAGAAATCTTTGGATATAAATATTATTTATAAATTTAAAAATATTTACAACATCATGGCACATTATTTGTAATTTTTAGACATTAAATAATATAATTTATTTAAGACACATTAATGATGTAGTGTTTCCCTTATTAATGATGGAATTAAATAAATAATATTATAAATATAAAAATAAATATAATTTTAATTTTTTTATGCCAGAAACGAATTTTATGGAATAAATAGACATATTAGATATGACTTAATTCCTTTATTTATAATTAAATAAGTATTTATGACTTTAAAAATAATTTATTACTAAATAGTTTCAAAATTGACATAACTGAGTTTTTAAAATAAATACTAATTTATTAAGTGATTTAAAAATTAAAAAAATATAAATTTCACACAAATCACTTTGATAGTGATAGAAATATCATAATTTATACACTTTAGGTTTTATTTATATTTTATTCTAAAAATATTAACAATGTAGTATAAAATCACAAGAGGACATGGTAAGAGTTAACTTATTTTACAAAGGGTTATTTGTAAAAGATAAGGTTAATTTTAGGACCTAAACATGAATAAACTATATTGGTTGAGATTATTTAGACCCATACCAACCGTATATTCTAAATAAATACATTTGGATATATTAAAAAATGAGAACCATTTTATAATAAATTAATATTTTAAGCATTTTTTAAAGTGCCTCTCACCTCTCTTATAAAAGGCCGGATCCCTTTCTCTTTAATTCAAACCTCCAAAGCCACTTGGATAATCCAAAACCTGTAAAAATATTCTCCCAACATTACACACTTCATTATAGAGGAATAAATTTGGTCAAAAGTACAACTTAAGAAGTAAGGTTTTGAAAATCAAAAGGAGACACCCTAATAATGGGCAACAATTTTATCCCTTCTTTCGATGTTTATTTATTGTTATACATTTTTACTATGTTTTTAACATAATAAATTAATATATCTGTTATATATTATATTATAAGTTGTTTTTAAAATTATGGGATAACTATATTCTTCTTTTTACCCATCCTAATAAAATAAATATCACATTGTGTGCATACGTACGACTTACAGTCTCCACATCGAGGGGTAAATTGTTTTTCATGTACACTTAATTTATATGGATATAAAGAAGAATATGATGGATTTAAATAATAAATATAACATGATATTTCTTATGTAAAATTCCTATTCCATCAAATTCTATACCATTTTACCATTAAAGAAATGATACTGTCGCTCATACGTACGTATGGCTTACCATCTCCACAACACGATGAAACTAATATTCCATGTTCACTATCCAAGAATGATTATACAAATATATATTATTAATATGTATGAAATATATGAAATAAAAATTTTAGTGGGATGATACACATATATATTCACTTACTTTCATTCAATAGGATAAGAAAACTGAAACAACGTTCATGCGTATGTGCAGACTACCACCTCCATTAATGGTGTGTTCCATTTTAATTATATATATATTTTATATATTTATATACATAATATATATGATATATAAATAATATATTATAATCTAGAAGTACTTAAATTTTTATCCATGTATTATGATTATGAATAAAAAGTCAAAAAGCATATGATAAACAAAGCGATTATAACTGGAAATGTTTCATTAATGAGAAATTATAAATAAATGGGTAATATAAAGCCATAAAAGAATCATATATGATATCATAAATATAATTATAATTATAATATAAGTAAATAATATGTTTAAACACATTATACATGAGTTTATGACACGTACAGAGAGTATCAGACCTAAGGTAAGGGTTAATTCCTCAATCTCATTATTATCCGAGATTGTTTATGTGTATGTATATTCGAGGACATATTTATCATCCTTGTCCAGGTTTCACAATTTATTTAAGGATTATTTTTAAGGTACTCATTAATAGAAACATAATTTTAAATGTTTTAAATATTTATTGTTCTAAACCTTTCTTATTAATGTCCATATTTACAAAATGGTTCTAAGGATTTATTTATATGGATATGAATATTGGAAAATGTTAATTTGTTTCATTGGTTTCTAAGTGGTTTGGAAAAAATTGATTCAAAAATACCTTTTTAATGTTTTCCTTTAAAAATTGTGTTACTTTTAAAAGATTTTATAAAAAAGGGATATTTCTCTCAAAGTGTTTTACTGAACATTTTCAACTATTTCAACATCCTTTACTAGATATTATTTTTTATTGAGGTTGATTTATTATAATACAATCTTACATATTGTATTAAATGACTTATGATATGTTTGACTATAGATGTACTATTTTTATACTATTCATGGTTTAAAATTAAAGTATTGACATTTCATATTATGGTTTTAAAACGAATGATTAAGTTATGTTTCATCGTTTTCATATGATGAATTCATTGAACTTAATAAGTGATGAGCAGGGCCCACTATAGGCCCTCGATGCATCGATAGGTCTCATGAGACAAACTCATGTCTTGGGACAATTATTTAACAAAATATTTGAGAATGATCTTGGCATAAGGCCTTGACGTAGTAGTTACTATGTTCGTCATTATTAATTTCATCATTATGAAATTTTTTATTAAATGTGATTATTCGATTAGAAGAATATCCATGGGCATGTTTATATGGAAATGTTTAATTTATTTTTTCCATATTATGTTTAATTTTATGTTTAAATGGATATTTTTTATTATAAATCATTCTTTAAAGGTTTACAGCTTCTGCTGAATTATCTACCCTTATTGAGCATTATAGATCACCCCTAGGATGCCATTAATTGTATTATGATTGATATGAAGGGATACGATATGGGAATAATGGAATTCTCAAAGAATTATTTATGATGTGTTTTATTTCTGAATGTTTAGTGTAACATTTATGTATATAATCTATTTTGGAAGACTGTTAAATTCATTGGTCCTTCAGACATGATTCCTTGTAATCATTCCAATGTATTAAAATAATGCACCGGCTTCGGGCTTCAGGGTTCGGTGCGTTACAGTTGGTATCAAAGGATGTTTATAAAAAACCTTGAAAATAGATTTACATACCATATATTAGGGATCAGAACACTAAGATAGAATTTTAAAATAATTATTAAAATGAATACTAGAATTTTAATGAATATTATGTGGGTATTCCTAAAAAAATACATCAATGTATAGATACTACAAGTGAACGTGGTTCTGGAAGAGATGTAACTAGGGGTGAAAAATCTAAAAAGGTGTTCCGAGCATGAATCAGGGTAACATGGTATAGGAAAATAGTTCTTACTGCACACATAGTTTGACACTCTCGGGGGATATTCTTAGAATAATTCACATTTTCATTACAAACCATTATGATGTATCTGTGATTAAATTTTTCTGCAAAGAATCCATTCTTTGGTTTATGAGATAAGATATGAATATATTTCTTCAATTTATTTTAAGTATTTCAGTAGTTTGGAATCAATAATTTTGATTAATAAACTAATATATTGTATGAAATAGTTTATAAACGGTTCTTAGTAGAAAGAATCATTACCCTCAAAAAGGAACATGTTCCCAATAGTAAGAAGGATCCTTAATATCATCTTTTTACGCCAACATTTCGAAGGGATATAACAGCCCATGTATTCTCACCATATGAGGAAATATTATCATGTATTGATAATATATGTAACAATTTACCATATTCCTAGTGCTTTTAAGTGAATCCAGAGAAGAATAGAATGATAGAGAGAACGATTGATAAAGAGAAGAATGGAATGAAGGATTTTACCATATGTGATAACTTTTGAAGGAATCACCATGGGAAGTTCTTAAAAGGACTGAGTGTTTTTTATAAGTCTGGAAAAAAGGGTAATTAGGAAAAATAATGCAACGGGAAGAAAGAAAAGACTAATATTCAGTGTTTTAACTATAGAGGAATGGAAAATTACACAAATAATTTTTTTAAGCATCAAAGAATTATAGCTTAGAAGAATCAAAGGAATCATGGTCAAGCATGAGAAATTACTACTGTCGACGTGGACTAAATAATTTATTTGTGTTTCTATAATGAAGAATTATGTAATTTGAGTTTTTATCAATGATTTACTAGTTATATGAATTATGGGAATAAATAAGGATTTTACTGCAGTACTATTTCATTAGGGATTTGAGATTGTATGGTACTATGAAAAGTGACTCAATAGAAAGTTAACCATTTTTTGGAAAATACATGTTTGAGGTAAAGATATACCTTAATATGGTCCTGATACTGAGGTAGTGATTTTGGAATAAGAGATTACTGATTTGGATAAATTATATTGGATGTTCTTCATCACATAAGAACTGATTAATTGTTTGTTTATTCCATCATTATTGGAGTTTACACCATTTTTTATTTAAAGAGTATTTCTAGTCATCTTCAAAGAATAATGGACTATTAATGTACTCAATATGGTTTTATGAAAATACATTATGATGTTATTTAAATGTTATAATTTGGAAAAAACAGATCTTCATTATGTTTACCTTACTTATAAATTTATTACTGTCAGATTGGACAAGAGTATTTTGGATATATCTAAAGTTTGGAATGATTTATGTTGGAAATTGGATACTATTGTTTATGGTTAAAATATTTCTTAAGATTATTTTTTGGATTGTTATAAAAAGGACCACCCAGAGGTCGGGTGACAACCCATCACATCCAGCAAAGCCACGAGACTTGAACCCGCAACCGAATGGCGACAAGGGTGCATCACCTACCACTGGTCTAGGTGATGTTCTAGTTTGTATAATGTATCTTATATTACATGGTATTATATATAAATTATAAATTATTTTTTTGGGAACCCTATATGACTAGGATAAATAGAATATTATTGAGTTTTATATTTTGAAGTGAATGATCAGTTTGTGGTAGAGAATGATACTCTACATATTCTTCCTTGTGTTCTTACTCTATTAATTAAATTAATTCTATAACACTAGTGAAGGGATCATAAAACCAAACAAAATTCCAAGTACCTTATTTTGAGATGAATCAAATGGTCTCTTAGATTATCACATATTTATATATTTTAGGTTGTTAGATTTCTTCTAAAAATATTTTCTATCACTCTCCAACAAAACATGATGGTTTGTTTTCTCTTCCATATCCATGTATTCCTACATATAACTCTAGTATGTATTATTACTAATAACCTTTATAAATACCTTTCTTTATTTTAAAATATAGTCCTAATTAATCCATATTTCAATGTGGTATTTCAACTAAGTTATTTTGGAATGTCCAACCCCTATTTTTTAATCTCGATATTAAATTTCTAGGATTTAATTTATTCAAGGAGGGGATAATGTAACATCCCAACCTTCTATGGAACACTTCCTTTTTAAAAAAATTTAATAACGTGCAATGTACGCAACACCGAGTTCAAGCACACCATGACCTATCAAATGATCCATTTAAAAAACTGATATGACTAGTATTAATCAAATTTTTAATATCATATATTCCATAAATTTAACATTCATCATTTCAGTTTCTCATACATAATATAAGGACAAATTCAATTTTTCAGATAAAAGAAGTATTTTAAAAAAAATGAGGGTTTTCCACCTTTTAATAGAGAACCCTATTTAAATCCAATATTTTACACTTTTAGATATTCAATTTGACAAAATTAAATTATTATTTATAAGAGAGATATAAAAATTTATTTTCGATAAATTTTTTGTACATTTTTGATAACTTTCATATTTCAATTAATATGGAAAAATACTAAATTTTAATTTAAAACAAATTTTTGTATCAAAATAATTTATAGGGTAAAATTATTAATTATAGTGCTTTTAACTTATAATTATATTATATTTTTATCATTTATTATTATTTTGGTCATTATAGTTATTTTTACATTAAAATTGGACATAAACACACGTCAATCTTTTGATAGTTTTTACTTCTTAAAAACATGCTTTTGTGTTTGACAATGGGAATTAGTTTTATATTAGTTACTACCAAATCTGTGTTATAAATTTTGAAACATTTATTCCATATTTGAAATTATAAGGGTAAATTATTTTAAATAGGTAAATTTTATTTTTTGACATTATTAATAGAAACTTCAGTAATTATATTACTTGTTGTGGTTAAAGGGTAAATCTTGTAAATAAGGGTACATAAATAATATTATAATAATATTATAATTCAATATCACATGTACTAATCCTATTGAAAGAGATAAGTTCAACTAAGGGATTCCTTGGGTCAATTTAGGGTCCCTATGGATCCACATGAGTTTGAAAATGACATTTTAAAATAATTAATTTAAAGTAAACAAAAATATTATATAAATATATATCTTTTTTAAAAACAAGTTTTATATGAGTTTATATAATAGATATATTTGACTATAAATATTATTTATATATTTAAGAATATTTAATATGTCATGGTACATTATTTTTAATTTTTAGACATTAAAGAATTTAATTTATTTAAGACACATTAATGATACAATGTTTCCTTATCAATGAAGGAATCAAATAAATGATATTATGAATATTAAAATAAATATAATTTTAATCTTTTGATGCCATAAAAGATTTTTATGGATTAAATTGACCAATTATGTATGACTTAATTCCTTTATTTATAATTCATAAAGATTATATGTCTTTAACAAAAATCAATTACTAAATAGTGTCAAAATTGACATATATGAGTTTTTAAAATAAATACAAATTTATTAAATGATATAAAAATCATAAAAATATATAGATCATCCAAATAACATTTATATTGATAAAAATACTTTGAATAATTCACTTTAGGTTCTATTTATATTTTACTATAAAAATAATAACCATGTATTATAAAATCACAGGAGGACGTGGTAAGAGATAACTTATTTTACAAAGGGTTATGTGTAGAAGATATGGTTAATTTTAGAACCTTAACATGTCTAAACCATATTGGTTGAGATTATTTCGGCCTATCCCAACTTTATCTTATAAATAAATCCATTTGGAGGTATTATAAATTGAGATCAATTTTATAATAAATTAATATTTCATGCTTTTCCTAAAGTGCCTCTCACCTCTCTTGTAAAAGGGTTCCTCCCATTCTCTTTAATTAACACCTCCAAAGCCACTTGGTTCTTCCAAAACCTGTCCAAATATCCTCCAAATATTCCTCAATTCGTTTTAGAAGAATTATTTTTTTCATAAATACAATTTAAGCAGTCCATTTGTGAAAATCAAAAGGAGACACCCTAAGAAGGGGAAATCATTTTATATCTTCAATCAAAGTTATTTTATTTTTCTAGATCCTCTTACAATGTTTATAACTGAATAAATTAATAAATCCATCATATATTATATTATGAGATGTTTTTATGATTATGGGATAACCATATTCTACTTTTTACCCATCCTATTAAAAACAATACCACCATGAGTGCGTACGTACGGCTTGCAGTCTCCACGTTAAGGGGTAAATAGTTTTTCATTACACTTTATTTATATGGATATAAATTTGAATATAATGGATGTAAATAATAAATATCACATTATATTTCTTATTTAAAATTCATATTCCATCCAATTCGATACCATTTTACTATTAAGAAAATGATAGCGTCACCCATGCGTACGTATGGCTTACCATCTCCACGACGCGATAAAACTCATATTCCATGTTTAGTATCCAAGAATGATTATAAAAATATATATTATTAATAAGTATGAAATATATGAAATAAAAATTATACTAGGATGATATATATATATATACACACACAAATATATATATATTCACTTACTTCCATTCAACAGGATAATAAAACAGAAACAATGTTCATGCGTACGTGCGGACTACCGCCTCCATTAATGGTGTGTTCCATTTTAATCATATATATATTTTATATATTTATATACATAATATATATGATATATAAATGATATTTTATATTTTGTATGTATTTAAATTGTGTTCTATGTATTATGATCAAGAATAATAAGTCAAAACACATATGATAAACAAAGCGATTATAACTTGAAATGTTTCATTAACTAGGAATTGTTAATAAATGGATCATATAAAGGCATAAAAGAATCATATATGATATGGATAATATAATTATAATTCTAATATAAGTAAATAATATGTTTAAACACATTATACATGAGTTTCATACACGTACAGAGATTATCAGATCTATGGTAAGGGTTAATTCCTCAATCTCATTATTATTTGAGACTGTTTATTTGTAAGAATATTGTAGGACATATTTATCATCCATATAAATGTTTCATAATTTTTTTGAAATGTTTATTTTTAAGGGAATCTTTAATTGAACATAATTTTAAATGTTTTATGTATTCATTCGTCAAAAACATTCTCATTAATTTCCATGTTTACATAATGTTTTTAAGGATATATTTATATGGATATTAATGTTTAAAAATGTTAATTCATTTCAATGGTTTCTAAGAGGTTTGGAAAAAATTGATTGAAAAATATATTTTAAACGTCTTCCTTTAAATATTGTGTGACTTTTAAAGGATTTCATGAAAAAGGAATATTTCTCTCAAAGAGTTTGACTGAACATTTTTAAATGTTGAGACATCCTTTACTAGATATTATTTTTGTTTGAGGTTGATTTATTATAATAAAATATTTTATATTTTATTAAATGAGTTATGATATGTTTGGCTATATATGTGCTATTTTTATACCATTCATGGTTTAAGGTTAAAGTATTGACATTTTATATGATTGTTTTAATACGAATGTGTAAGTTATGTTTCATCGTTTTCATATGAGAAATGCATTGAACTTAGTATATGATCATCGGGGACCACTATAGCCCATCAATGCATTGGTAGGTCTCATGAGACAAACTCATGTCTTGTCACATGGCTTTAACCAACTATTTGTGAATGATCTCGGCACAAGGCCTTGACATAGTAGTTATTATGTCTGTCATTATGAATTCCCTCTATGAAATTAGTTATTACATGTGATTATTCGATTAGTAGAATATCCATTACATGATTATATGGCAATGTTTAATTTATTTCTTCCATATTATGTTCATGTTTATGTTTGAAAGGCTGTTATTTTTATTATACATATTGCCTTAAAATTTTATTTCTTATGATAAATTATTTACCCTTACTGAGCATCTGAGATCACCCCTTTATTCTGATATACTTTCATAAGATGACAGGAAGGGTATTATGATTGATATTAAGGGTTAATCTAAGGGAATAATGGAATTATCGAAGGATTATTGAGGTTTTTTTATATTATAAAGTGTAACGTAACATTCATGTATGTAATCTATTTTCAAAGGCTACTAAACGGAGTGGTCCTTTGAGAATTGATTCCCTGTAATCATGAAAATGTATTAAAAATTGCACTGGATCTGGGCTTCTAGGGTCTGGGCGTTACATGGTGAATAGAGCACCACTGGCGCACAGAGCGTCAATGTCACCTAGAATGGTGATGGTTCCAAGGATGTGAATGTAACATGGAGCATTAATGGCACACATAATGTCGATGGATCATGGAGTGTTGATTTCACACCAAGCATTGATGGGTCATGAAACACTCAAGTTACATAGTCACCAAGATTCCATAGTCACATCCAGTCGTAGGATTCTTCTCATAGCATCCTTGTTTCAGGAGAACCTACTTTTCAAACAATTATTCTTTGAATAAACATTCAAAAAAACTCACTTAGAGTATCACAAAAATACCACCTCATTTCAATGATGACAATGCTGCAAACGTCTCATACGTCAAACCTGCAGTTTGAAAGATATGACTAATTTAGTAAAAGAGTGGGACATTGGGTTAGACCGGCCCGATGGGACATTGGGCCACCAAAACAGACCATTTCTATAGACCGACCTAGGTCCTATGAGTAGGTTATTCATTACTGGTCACAGTGCACCATGGATGCATCCTCCTAGTCCACACCGTTACTAGACCGCGTGACCTGCCGGCTCCCCCGATCAACATGTCTGGCTGCCATGTTCAAAAAGGTCATCCCACCTCATCCACCTAGTCCCATGGCCCCACTACCATGGGGTCCTACTTCGATTCATATTTTAGTCGCAACCCGTCATAACCACTACCGCGGGCTCCTCCTCAAGTGGGGTCCCACTGACTGTGGTTATTCATCGTACTAGAACATTGCCTCCCATAGGGCCACGTGCTGCCCTCACCCTAGGCCCACCTATCGGTGGCCCACGGTTTTTTGTTCCCTCTTCCATGATCCACCACATACCTGCTTCTATCTCGTCTATCCTTTGCAATGCTATCTAGGATCTCAACCTTAGATCATGGATCATTGAACCATGGTTCGTGGGTGAAAATATTTATCATTCACATATGGTTTAAAAAAGAAGAATGCATGAAAACGTGATATATTTAGGGGGGATTAAGCACGTGGACACCTAATGAAATGATCTTGGAATTTTTGGTTCATCTTTGATCTATTCATGTTTGAAGGATCATGAAGAAACAAACAACAGAATAATAAAAAAGATCTTTTCCCATAAATACAGTAATAAATATCCCTCCCACAAGAATGATCTAACTGTAGATAAACCTGTTCTTGGGTTGCTTTTCATTTTTTCTTTTGATTCTAAGAATGGGAAAAGAAATCACAAAGATATTTACACCCTACCATGATGACTATATCGATTGTTGATGAAGAACGGTGGTCTGTGTCATCATCAATCCATAATCAGTTGACATTAGTCATTGGGAGATATCTTCCTTATCCTTACCTCAAGGGAATTATAGGGGTATGGTGATAACCCGAAATTCCACTTACATGGCTTACTAAAAAGGAAACCACCACTGCCTCAACATGTAATGTTCAATAAAATATTTTTATTAGATATCTTAATGATGTCTATGTCCAAAATATAACTTTCACCCTCGACCCACATCGGTTGAGGTTATCCCCTACCTATAGAAAACAAACACTTACAATCTCCATTGTGTTATCATATTTACAATATGAGTTACCATTTATGAGTTGTTAGGATTTTAAAATAAAATAAAATTATTAAATAAATTTTACATACAATTACAACCCTGCTTAAATTCTTATAATGATTACATACTTCAACCACTGTTGGGTCGCACCTAGGGTAAAGCCTATCCTTTAAGCTCAACAGTACCGTTATATTTTTGATCCAGGATATAATTTAAGGGTTTTTTTGAGTTTTTTATAAAAACCATGTGTTTGTGCTATTAAAAACATATCATTTTTAAGAACTCGTTCTTTATGCCTCAGGACTCAAAAGAAAACGTTGTCTCTGTGCCTGGTGTCATAATTTTCCCAAATAAGTCTTCAAAATTAAATGGGAAAATACGAGTTATCATAGAATCAAGAATAGATTATTATGTTATGTAATGAATATTCATCAGTTAATATTTATTATCTATTAATGAAAATTATATTTCATGATAAGAACAATATGTTTGACGATAATGGGAATGAATTTATTTTCTTATAATATTATTCCAAATCCAAGGTGTAAAAATTTGAAAATAATAGTTAGATTTTTTTTTTGAATTTTAAGACATAATGATAGTGGAAGTATAGAATATTTTACATACTAGTTATCAATATTAAAAAAAACAACGATTAAATATTATAGGAGGGAGATTCCAATGTGATATGCCCTGGGGGATTATTTGGTATGTCAAAAATTCAAAATATGACAAAAATTTTGAGGGAATAATTGTAGTATCCATAGCTGAAAATAGAATGTGTATCACAGAATAAATTAAAATATCAATTTTGATCTAATAACTCTATTTTAATGATGAAGGATTAAGACTCTAAAAAACAAATATATTATCTCAATTATATCCATGGTGTTTTATAATTGTTTAAAATGATTGAAATTGAGTCATATTGATGCATAAATATCATGAACAAATAAAAATAATCAAAAAAGGAAAATTGTTTCTTTGTTGTAAGACAAATATTTCATTATAAAAAATTGAATGGGTCATAAGAAAATCAATGAATATGGTGAGATGAATCATGAAAAGTCATGAATTTTATTAATGGGATATTCTTATATGAAAAAAATTTATTTCAATGAAAAAACTTTTCTTATTTCTTGTTTGGAAACTATTTAACTATTATTTAAAATTTCGATGAAAAAATATTCAATGAATTGAAAATGGATTTCAAGACAATATTACTCAATAGAACCATTGAGGAGGATATTTTAATTGATTAACTATATTTATTTCTCAAATTTGAAGACGAAATAAATGAATTTTGTTTGAATATGTCATTTTATGGGATAAATAAATCACTAAGATCTTATTATTATATTCATGGTCTATAGTTGAAAATTCATTGGTTCCAATTATGTAGAGTTAATCAAAATTGATGTATCAATAAATATAATGGTCAAGTGATATTGGTTCTCATTTACATGGAAGAAATTATTCTTGGGGTTGAATAAATCATAACATAATTTATTATTAAAATTAATGAATTTTATGATTGAAATTTACACGATTGGAGAATTAAAATTTCCCATTTGTATAAGAGAAACTCATGGAAGGCGTGTAATATTTACTTTTAAATAATAATATAATAAATATATCATCAATAGATTCATAATATCATATTATTATTATATGGAAATAGTAGTGTATAATAAAATGATGATTTGAAGAGGTGATGGTAGAGGAAAAGTTTAAGTCGATGAAATATATGGAAATCAGTGAAAACCTGTTATACATAACAATGACATGGCCCAAAATTGTGTTTTCACAAGTATTTTGGAAATATACAAAATTTTTCCACAATAAATACATATTCTATTAGTAAAAATTATTATTCAACATATTACTAGAATGTTTTATTGTGGGATATTTTATCATCAAACTCTATATCAAGAGTTATTTGGATATATGGTTGTACATTGTGTAATTTCAATAGAAAATCACATGTCAAAATTAGGTGGTGCATCATATATTAGCGGTTAGTGAATTCATGGATGATCAAAAAAAAGAAAAAAAAAATTGATAGAATTATAAAGGCAAAATATTTTATGACTAATAAAATGTTTACTCATCAAATTTTGATGAAACAAAAACAAAAAGGTTTAAAGTAGATGTGAAATCTCTTATTTTAATTAGGTGTGATAACATTTGTTCTATTAGACATAGAATGTATTATATTCATCATTGAAAGAAAAATATCACAATGATAATGTATAATTTAATCAAAGAAAAGTTTTAAAATTGGTTGGTGAAGCTGTAGTATATTTAAATGAAATATTTCGATATAGAAATCATCACTAATGTACTATCCATGGATGAATTTTAAAGGCATTTGTTGGCTCTTAGATTCCAACAGTCTTCGTCATACTAGATGGGTTTTTGAATAGAATCAAACAATATACTATAATTTTATAACTACATAAAGTTATATTAAATCTGTATTTAGATAAATGTTTTTTATATTAATCCTCTTCTGTGAAATAGTATAAAATTTCACTTTGGATTCATTCAAAATGTGAGGGATTTTTTCCATGAAAAACATGGGAGACATTTTCCACGGTTAGTAGTGAAAATTGATGTGAATATTATTTCTTATTGGGAAAGGGGATAACAACTATTAAATGTTTTGTAAAGAGGGTTAATACTTAAATTTGTATTTATGGGATTTTTATTTGTATCAAGGATTTGAATAACATGGATATTCATGGATGTTTTTTATGAGAAACTTATAGTTTGAATCCTGTTTCTCATAATACTATTCACTCATGTGGGTTTATAGTTGGTGGTTAGTGAAAATTTGATGTAATATCTGAAGGAATATGTTTTTAGACTATGTATAAGGATAATTCTAATGTTCCCATAAGAGAATATATTAAATATATTTTAGAAATATTTCAACAAACCCATAAGGGGAATGTAATAAAAAAGTCATCAGTTATTTTTTGTGTTTTTTGGTTGATGTTGTTGATAATAAAAATTATTAAAGATATTACATGGTTTGGAAATAATATTGATGGATTTTTTTAATAATCGTGAATTTTAGTGTAGTTGTTCTTTCTATAACTTATAATTCACATTGTGTAAACTTATGTCATTCCACAAATGGTGTTATCAAGAATGTAATAGAGGTAAGAGTTTACATATATACATAAGAGTATTTATAATCATTCATAAGCATCTATAGAATAATTTTTATATTTTTGATAATATTATTTAGGATAATAATAACAATCTCGCAATGAAATAATTTTCCCCACCATGTCCTAATTGTGTTAGAGTAGCTTGAAATCATGGGGAGTTGGTCACAACATGTAGGGAACCCATGATAACTAAATTCTCATTTATTCAGAGCTAATTTTTTATTCATTTCATGTTTTATTGAATTAATATGATTGGTTTTATGGATAAAAATATGTAAAATTCCATAAATGGAAATTTTTTTTTATTTCAAATGTGAGAAGAAAACACTAGAATATCTCCATTATTATGAAAGAGTACGTAATGTATGATGTTGTAGTAATAAGGGATTCAACATGATAAGTCAGAGGTAGATTTTAGTTGTCATAACATCTAAAGGGTGATGAAACCATTATTATGGGGACCAAACCACAGAAATCATGAAAAATAAATATCCTAAAGTATCCTTTAAAATGTATTTTTCTACTATGAGGTGTGAGAATAAGAATATACATATTACATGTTATGATGGGAAATTTTAAGTCTTGTAGGTAAATATTTTTGAATTTTTAGTTTCTAATGAGGTTTAAATATTTATATAACAGAGATAGTCATGCCATTAAAATTATGAGTCATTGAATCTTCTTATATAAATTTGTTTTCATTTTGGATGGAATTCAATGGTTTAAATGTGATATCTTTACTCGAAATTATAGGAAAAATTTTCCCTTATTATCTAATGTGTATTGAAGATATATATAAATTTAAATATAGTGATTCTATAATGATAAATAAGATATAATTCTCTTTATAAATGAGGAGATATTTTGGATCAACAAGAAGATATGGATCACATATATATAGATAAAATATGAAACAGTTATATAATTATGCTGGAAAGTAAATGGATGGATGGTCTAATAGGTTTTCTAACATGATATTCATGGAGTTTATTAAAGTGTATGAAGTGAAATATATGGTATAACAAACTAGTGAATGAAATTAACTATTTGTTCATGAATATTTATACTGACTGAATGGCCCGAGGGATGAATTTTTTTATTGAATTTGGATAATCCCCCTTTTAAGGGTAAAGGGGGAAACCAGGACTTCAAGGACATCAAAAATTAACAAAAATAAAATATAAAGAGGGATGCAACCCAGAACAAGACTACGAAGAAGTGCTTCAACCAGCATCAAACACATTAAGGAATGCCTCCACCAAAGCATGATTGCCCAGCAAGCTGTCCCGTGCAAAGAATGCACGGGCCCGGTACTGATGGCAACGCCATACCCTCTCAAACATCCAAATCTGAAAATTCATGCACGGTGAAGACGACCAGATCAATCCTCATCTGAAACAAAAACTTGTATAATGTTTTGTTTCCCTAATGGTCCATCCATTTTGCCGCAAACAACAATCAACCAGCATGTTACCGACAGACTCATAGCCAACCACTATCTGCACAACCAAAATATCACCAATTCCACGGCCAAACAAACGAGATCCAAATGTAACCAAATCAATACGAGGAACAAGAAACAGTAGCACCAAATTGAAGTCCCTCTCCCCTGTAGTCCACCAGAGCTGACCCCGAGCCCACAACCACACTACAGATCCAAAATCAAACCAGGAAAAAGCCGAGCAGAGATCTCGGATTCAGAAGGAATACCAAAGCCACTGCTGAGCAAACCGAAACCAACGCCGAGCCCGCCGCAGTCGAGACAGAATATTGAAATGCCCGAGGAAAGCAAACTAAAGCGAGCACACCGATTATGACGATATCCCAAAGGCAAATTCGTCACCTATCTGAGATCCCGAAGATGAACCAATCGAAGCAGATTCATGCTGACGCTGAGCAGAGGTCCCGAGGCCCAAAATGTCGAAGCCATCGCGAAAGAGCTCCTAAAGACGAGCGAAGCCGCCGCTGAGCCACGATCGAAACCGGACCATGTGGATCTGCCAACCATTAACGCCGAGCCGAGACAAGAAGCTGTTTCTGATGTCGGACAAAGCCGGAGGAGGGAAGGAGGCGGCTCCGAGGGAAAACCCTAGGCACACGAGGTCGAGGGGAGAAGTCGTCGCTCCGAGGCTGAGAGAATTATTTATACAACAATAGTCATAGAGGTAGTGTTCTATTTGAGTAATTGGGAATATAGAGTTCTTTATTTTTATTAGGGTTTCATACCTAGAGGTTCATGAAAACAAATCTAAATTTTATTAAATGTTATTCAATTAGTGTTTCAAGTGGATAAAACTTAACAATCGATATTTTCTTATATTAAACTAGTTTGGTTGAATAATGTAAAATCTTTTGTTTCCCACTTTTAAATACATTATGTATTCATATAAATTGTGATTGGGAGGAGTTTTTACAATAAAAGTATAATAATATTATTAAAATGGCTCATTATGAAGGAATAACATACCTTAATTTACCTCATCCTCCATCAGGATAGTTATAATTCTTAGGAACAATAAAGAAAGTGAAGCGATCCTATGCCACTAACATTTCTTAGTTAGATTGTTTAAAATTATGTCAAAATCATCCCATGCTACCAATGGTAAAGTATTAAATTCCCTAAAAATATATCCAACTATCCAAAAAAAATTCTATAATAATATCCTTCCACTGATGTGAAAGAAACCCATTGATTAAAGTTATTGATTTAGACTTGATTTTAAGATAACTAATATATCATAATCATCACATAAAATTTCAAAAACTATAAAAAAATGAAATAATAGAGATTATTATATTCATTGATAACGATTTAAAAACCAGGAAACCACTAAATTCCCTTATATTGACCCCTAAGGGTATATCAATAGTCCTTACTAGATAAATACACATCACCACTAAATCCAGGTCACCAATAAACTAGGTAGATATATAGGATTGAGATGTATCCATATCAAATAAAATACATGATGGGGTAGATTTCATTGAAATTATATCATGATGCTCTATAAATCCTACCCTATAAATAAGGATTTGGATCGAATAATACTAAGACCTTAATCAAGCCCTTAGAACCCTGACAATTTTGAGGGACAACACCCTACATCATTCCCTTGAGAAACATGACCTACTTCAAACATAAAATTCAAGTAGGGGAACCAATTTCTACTACAGATAGATTCTTATAAACCTAATCTATGTATATTTATCTATAAATTTATTTAATAAATACTATACATCATAATATATAGGGATTTTTACTCCCTATGGTAAAACCCGTGGATAAATTTATCCATCATCATATACATATTTTAGTTCATTATTTTTCTAAAATAATTTAACTCTATAATGTAAATAAAGTGACATAGATATGTTTTTTTCTACATGGATTATATTATTAAGTAATATTATTTTATAATTAAGGTTAAATGTAGCTTAATCCCTTGGACATATATCAAAATATTCACATACAATGTTCATGTATAATATTCATATAATCTTATTCTCGTATAGAGATTATATTTCATCTACTTATTTACTAATTATTTAACTAAGTATAGTAACTATAGATTTTTCCTAACATTATTTTGGTAAATAAATATCCATATTCATAATATATTATTCTAGGACCACATAAAAAATTCTAACTTACTTATCTATCGAATAAATTCATACATTAAAATTTTAGATACAATCTATCCATAACAGTAATTAAAATTATAGCATTAGTATTATGATTATATTTGAAACTATATAGTCCCCCATGTACCATCATTTAAAAAAACTAATATAAATTTATTATAATCAGAGATCCACTTGAGTCTCTAACTGATGTATCGTTCCTTAATTTATAACTAGGTGATTGAATTTTATTTAAAAACATAAATGATATATAATATTGTATATTATAATAATAAAATATCATATTATCCAAATTTGAGATTGTATTAATTATTATAATTTATTTTATACCTTCAAAATACGATGTTTCCACTCCAAATGTTCAACCTTGATGCTATTGATTATTTTTTGGGTATATTACCTTGAATCATTGTTCATTTATTTTGGTATTTTTCTATCACATTATAGTTGAAACATTATACATCAGTCCCCTATATCTTTATTTTCACTAGTGATCTTGGTGTCCCTTTTATGTGTGTTTAAATCTTACACCCATGCCTTTTAAGCAAGAACCAAGGGGTTTCTTCCCATTCTTTTTAAATATATATATCCATAATCTTCCTTTTTTGGTTTTTAGTGTTTTTACCTACTGGTCATTAGACATGTTTTTTTCTTTAGTTTTCCATTGGGAACATTTGATTTTAAGAAATCCTTTATTATGTTGATAAAAAATTTCACTCACTCATGATATATTGAAATGATTTGGGATATTATGTATCACTGGAGTATTATATTTAAATCATAAATAATGTTATTGAACATTTATTTTGGGTTTCACAGATAAACCAAAAAATCCATTGAGTACCTTCTAAAATATGTTTCATATTTACATATAGAGTTTTTTTTTCCTTTTGTCATAAATTATTATTTTTATTTTTCATCTCAAATATATATTTCAATAGATAATATTTTTCTAGGAAAATCTCATTAAATGTATTAAACTCCATATTTCTATTTCTTATTATTATTATTTTAAGTGTTTTAAATAAATTTTAATCACAATTCAAGGTCTCATCTTACATTTTTTATAATAATGGTTTCCCTTTCACTTATAGTACATCCCAATTAAGTAATGATCATATTTAACACTTTGAACTATTTCTTTTCCACTAATTCAGTAGTTTTTTACTAAATCGTAGTGGTTGTTACCTCATAAAACGATAAAAATATATTGATCACTTTTTATAAAAAATTTATACTCCATACGAGAAAAAATATTCATATTAACTAAATTTATATAATATTAAAAAAAATATTATAATTTCTTATATTGACTGTAACATCATTCCAATTTAGACAATTCCCATAACATCCTCAACTGTTAGCATAGTTAAAATTCATTTCCATAGGTGACATAACCTAATGAATTACATATCTTAATTAGTATAACTATATAGTTATAATATATGTAGAATAATTTTTATATCATGTAATCGTAAAATAACGCCCTATGTATTTCACATAATAATCCCACGACACCTTTTCTATAATATTTAGAAAAATATATTTTCAGTTTATCATAATGTATAAGTTCTTCTAAATAACTTTTTAATAGTTTTACAAAAATATTCTCTAATACTAAATATAATATACCTTCCATTTTATCCATATATAGTGGTTATTTATTACATTTTATTCATATTAAATTAGATTTTTCCAATGATGAGAAATTTAGTATGTTAAAGAGGATAGTAACGCACCTAACAAATATATCTATTTATAAATAGACCCAAAAAAACATAATATTATTCCATTATTCTATCATTTGAGTTTATTTTTTATAAAATTATCCATTGTTATCTACGGAAATGGGAAAACAATAGAAAGTGACAAGCTTATATGATTAATAATAGATTCCATATCCATTGACATGCATAATCATAGCATACATAATATGCCCAAAAGCATAGTACTATAAAAATGATTACTTAAGAACACATTGAATAAAAAATAATTTATAACATAATAAATAATCAAGGAGTTAATAAAATAATTAATATAAACATTGGATAACATAAGGATGAAAATTTATAATGCCTAATATCATAAACATACCGTCTAGGAATTTCACATTGAAACCATGCACTAATGGTTGCGAATATTCCATTAACAAATATTAGTTTTCTTATGTGGCCAATTATTTCACTATGGTAACATGAAAACCCTTGATCCATATAAATAGGTTTTACAAAATTTCAGGTAATTATATTTAACAAAAAAGAATGAATCAATCACCCATAACCCCAAAGCCTTGTTCCTTTGGATATTATCTATATAATCATTTCTTCACAGAAAAATAATAAATTATTCATCTAAAAAGTTATATACATATAATTCCCTCTTATACATAACAACATAAAAAACCTAATGAGATACATTAAAAAGAAATGGTGTGATAATTAGAATGTGAATGGGAAAAAAAGGATGGAAATTAGAGATGCGTGAGATAGCATAAAGAATATCATAACTGAGTGATCGTATAAAATCATATATGAAATAATTCATGATAATTTTAGATTAAATAATAATGTGGTAATAATCATCTAAATATCAGAAACCATAGAAATATAATCAATTGTAATGATTAGAGGTTAATTATTCTGGAGGAAAAAAATGAAATTTTCCTTTAATGGATAGTTTTTTTTGGGAATTGGTGAATGTGTATGGAATCTATGGTTTTTAATTCCATAAAGACTGTTTATTTGTAATTAAAGGGATGTTTTGTGGTTTGGGGTTGACATCAGGTGAATATGGATGGGTTCCAATAGAAACTATGTTCTATAAGAAGGATTCATAGTGGGACACAATGTGTCATTCCATGAATCATTGTGTCTAGGCTCCCTACATGATCTATTATGAATTATCATGATTTTAATCAATGTTTCATGAAACGAAATGATTAGGAAAAGTATTATCTAATTTAAAGAGATGATATGATCTTGTAACCCTCGCGTTTTATTTCTCTAAATTCTTTATAATGTTTTATATGGGAATCAAGGGGTTTTTCTCCTTGAATATACTTTAATCATGTTCCTTCACCAATAAAATCTCAATTTGTTGTGATTTATCCATATTGGTAAATAATAGCCTTGAAATCCCTTTATTTTCATTTTATCTTTTTACACATATTAATCATGGATGGTCTCTTATTATTGAAACTTGATGGAAGTTCCATGAGATCTTAATACAATTATCTAATAATTATGGGGATTTGGAGTGTCATGGTTAGAGGATATCCTGAGAGGATTAAATTTCGTAACTGGTGAGAGTTCAAATGATATTTTTTCCTTTGGTGATTTATTTAATGAGTTTGATTAATGGATCTCAATTATATATTTAACTAAAAAATTGATTTTGGGATTTTTCTTATATTATAAATGAATGTCTATCAAAAGTTCCTTGGACTCTATTTGATGATGTTAAATCTATGGTACTATTCATGGTTAGTTTCATATAATGTTTTACAATTTAATTATATCAAATTTTATTTTTTCATCTTTTTTTGTGGCAGTAATTTTTGTAGTATGTAGGCTAGAATTATGAGGTTAACCTTCCATTGGTGGTTAGTCATGGTTCTGGAGAGGTGGTGACATCTGGTAAGTTCTTCATCATGTATTCTCCAAAACATTGGTTATAAGTTTCTTGATTTATTATGATTAATTATTATTTAGTTGTAATTAATTAAATTATAATGTTTTGAAGGAGTTGACTTTAATAGAATTATTGAAGTCTGAAGGGACCTGGATGGCATAGAAAAAGCTATTGAGCTTTTCACGGATAGTGTTGGATCAATCTGAGATAGGTGGTTCATTTTACACGATCATAGGTTTTATTCTTAGTTTACTAGAATTTGATATGTGTTCATACCACAATGGGTGGTTGACCATGATATTCATATAATGAATTAAAAAACTAAATGGAACATCAATTAATATATTTTAATTGATTGATCGGATCAACTAAAATTGGATACCTTGTACCATACATAATTAGATAATTAATTATATTCCTTGACTTAATAAATTAATATCCCTAATAAAATGAAATTGTTATAAGGCCACATTATCCCTTTTGTTTTATATTTTTTCTAAGCCATTGATGATTGAGGTATGGCTGGTAATATTTTTCTAATTTTTTTACTATTATGCTTATGATTATGTTTGATCACATAGAATGTGTGTGTATCACTGAGACCAATTCTTGTTTTATTCCTTGTTGTTTGATATGAATATGAAATTTTATTTTTTTACATGATCTATGATGAGTCATCTTATATATATTTATTTCAAGACTGATCATTAACTGAAATATGGTAACTACTACCCAAAGTGGCATCCTACTTTTTTAGTGGGGAATATCACATGATTATTCTCTAAAAGAATTGAAATACTACCAAAATAGGGTCATATATCACAATATGGGGAATCTCAACTTATGTTTCATTAAAATACGTTAAATTATAATCAAATAAAAACAATTATTATACAATTGAATGACTTGGTTCTGATTGTGAAACCTCCCACAAGATGCTGGAACTTGTTGGGTTGAGTCATATGCTTGATCGATAAGTAGGTTCCATACTACATGTCTAGAGACTGGTATGAAGAGTTTCATATAGTTATAGTTACTTTTATACCTTTTTCTGCCTTATATGTTATTGTCCCAGTGGGTGATCAACTACTAATTTTTTATAATTGTTGAGTCTGTATATCATGGAATCTCATTTATATATATTTCATGCCCATTACATCCACATAATCTAGTTTTATATGATTCACATGTTTGAATATTTATTGTTATTTAATAAATTCATTTATTTTATATTCCCTACCTGGCATTATATAATCCCTCACTACTAGATTTAAACCTCTGGTGTATAGGGAGTCATACTAGAGGTCCTTGTTAATTTCCACTCGAACTAGGTGACTTAGGATGGGGTGTTACAAAATATTATATTATGAGGATGTAATTGTTTTCATATTTTGGGGTGTGGGTTGATAGGGAATATAGAAATGTGTTGCAGCTTTTGATGAAATTCAAACTGGGGTGTCATGGACACTATTTCATTGGGAAGTCCAGGTTATCGAGGGATGGGATTAATGTACTTTTATTATTATATAATGGGGTTTTATTATTTCTCCTAATGTGAGAGATATATTTTTTTGGTTCATGATTTCTTATGGATTTGACACATTTTCATATTAATAAAAGGAATTAAAATATTTATATTAGAAATATAGTTTTTTCATGACATATATGATACTTTTTTGTGATTCTACTGATGATAGAGGAAATAACTATTGGGTTTCAACAGCTTTTTATGTTGTTTCATATATGAGTTCTGAATGGAATCATTTTTTTGAACAACAATACATGTGTAATTTTGACATGTGAGGTGAAGGTATGGTGAACCTCGATGATGATGATTTTAGAAATGATGATGGTGATGCAATCTTCATTTATGCATGCGTAGTACATTGTAATTTTTTTTTGTCATCATTGTAAATGAACTTAGAATGATTCACATATGGGAATCCTATGGATAGGTCTTATTGAATATGGAGTAGAATGTTATCTATGATTTTTTTCCATAAAACACCAATTGGAATCCTCTTAATCAAAATAAGGTATCCTTGACTATAAACATGGTTAGTCAAATAGTTAATTCATCATTGTATGTATTTGGGGATTTTCCTAGATGATGATTCATGGATCGTTACACCTAGGGAACCCTTGTTGGGATTTATTGAAAGATATTATGGTCCTCAAAATGTGACTCAAGTAACATGAATTTTGGTTCCATATACCACTTATATGTAACAAATTATGGATTTTCCTTATAAAAGGTATATTTAGAGATAATTAATTGGTGGTTGTTTTCATCGAAAAAACCCATCTGTGTGAGGGTAAACTCACGAGGGATTAAATAAAAGTTTTGTATGCTTTCTTTAAACCTAGGAATATAATGTTACTCATGTTCTATAACCCATAATACATGGTTCGGTTTTTAAGTACATTATGTTTGATGAATTGAGGGTTCAAATACAGTTTCTCTATCTATATGGTCATAATTAAACTCTTGTTGGTCACCATGTATTAATACCAAAGGGTCGAACCATGGTGGGTTAGAGTGTTAGAGGATAACCAATGGCTTGAACTGATACTTGTGTTATATATGGTTCATTATTAACATTGGAAGAAAATAGTTTTCATTTCTAAATGAACCTCTGAGATTTATAGGGTTTGGAAAAGGTGGAACATTATGGTGTGGATAGATAAAGGAAAGAGAGCATGGATTAGAGGATAATGAATCAGGATTTAATAACTCTGTTAGAGTGACTAGATTTGTTCCTATGCCTTGTTGGGATGTGTAAATGTGTGATTGTTCATCCCAATTAATAGAAATGAAGTTGGTTGAGTCGGTTGAGCATGGTACCAAGTTGAGAACTGTGAACAATAAAATTTATCTAGATGAACATGGATAATGTAGTTGTGGAAGGCCACTAAAGAATTTGGTTTATATTAACCCCTAAAAATATAAAATATTTCATTTATAATTAATCCCTCAATGATTGGTAGCGATATGTTTCTTGTGTAGAATTGTATCTTTAGTAGAAGAAGCAACCACTAATGGATTTGGGTACCACATTGTTGTTGACCAGAGTTGTAATATATTAGAGGTGTTGTTATTAAAAATAGTGGATTATATAAGGGAATGAGAGAAAACTATGTTTGGAGTCATAACATTTACATAAACCATCAGATAACGTTTTACACATTACAATGTTGTGTACTACACTCAAATTAATCCAAGTATGAATAGTGATTGGTGCTTTTATTAATATCGTTTGATCAGAAATGCACATTTAGTTCTTCTATTCAGAGATATACTATTTGGGGGATGAGTAAACAGATGTGATCATTTCATGTAAAAACTAAGGATACTTCAATTTTGTGGAGCATCAATGTGGTTGGGTTTCTATTGACTAGTATTGAAGAAAGGGCCGTGTTTTATGCATGACTAACCATTGAAAAATCATAACACTACTGAAGCTATTTTGTAATAGACCCAAAAGTATATGATTTTCAAGATGAATATATGATTTTTGATTTAGATATAGAACCTAATAAAGACATTATATATGATTTAGACTCAAGAGAAAATAAATTTTAGTCGTAATAGATTAGGATTGTTGGAGCACTTATGTACGATAGAGATCCTTGTGGATGATGGAAGTGGTTAGTGAACCAAAAGATGAAATACTCCATTGAATCAATTTTAGACTTATGTAATGATATTATAACAAATAAATGATTCCACTATGAACAAGATATGGAAATCAGTGGTCTTCTGAAATAGTTTTTGTTTTCATCATTTACATTTTATGATATTTTACTAGAAGAGAACTAACAGGTGTATTTTTTTATCTTAATGTGTTGTGTCAAAACTACATTGAGCTCATCATTTTGAGAATGAATTTATTGATTAAAATTAGTTACAATTTTTTGGTAATGTTCATATTTATTTAGGTTATGTTGTTTTATGAGACTCATTGGATTGTTTTGGAATCAGGAATGAGGTTTTGGTAGTGACATTTTAACCATGTTTCGGGGGTCTTGTTTTTTGTGGGTGATTCTTGTGATAAAATTTTTCATGACATATTTTAACGGGTGACCCAAATGATGATAAGTTATAAATTTTCCATTGAGAAAATAAATTATTAGAATTCATTAAGAAATGGTGTTATTGAGTGTAGAATTATAGAGGCCATGTGTGTTAGGTTCTTAGTAAAAATTTAATTTTGGAGGTAATAATTTCATTAAAGGATTCTTTACTTGTGTGACTGATTGTTTTGTCAAAATTTATTCTGAGCAGAAAAAATACTATTCTATATTGAGGATGGACATTGTGAGAGGTGAAATATGTAAAGAAAATATATTGGAACACTGTTACTGGGGCGTAATCCACATGATTCCATTTTCAGTAAGCAATTCCTATAGTGGTTATCACTATGGTCTAGAAATCATAATAAAAAAGAGATTTATTATGGTGGTGTCAAAAAAAATTATAAAATATTTTTCAACATTAATAATATTGGAATAGATAGGTTTGGTGTGAATTTTAATGTTTTTCATTTATATGAAAATGAGATTTTATCTTGACTCCTGATGTTCAACCATAGAGTTTTGTAGTGAGGTAATGGAGGAAATTCACTTTTGGGCATGGAATTTGGGAGGTAAGTTTGTGTTTGGGTTTAGAACACAAACCGATTCTTTTTATGATGTGGCTATCAGGGCACCGCAACTTCTTGTTGACCAAAGGGCTATGGTGGATATTGTAACAACCCATATCATTACAGGTCAAAAAATCCTAGTGAAAATTGATCATATCCTTTTAGTGTAATATTTGGGAAATTGGAGATCAAGACTATAAAATGTTGGTATGAATTCATTAAAATTATTTTCTAATAAATAATACAGATAAAGGGGTGTTTTGGGGGTGAGCATAGGCCAATTTTAAAGGTTTTTTGTTGGACATTTGTACTGTAAGAAGGATTCCCAATGTTACACAATTTTTCATGTTGTGGATGTTAATATATTGGATTCTTTGAGTTTATGTCCTAAGTTATCACAATTCCAAAACCATGTTTCATGCTCTAAATATATATTTGGAAGTGTTTAGGTTGTTTTAATGTCACAGTGGTTTTCAATAACCTATATATATCGTTTCTATAAATTCCATATAAGGGTTTGGATGGTAATATAGTGTTTTGGACTCCAGAAAATCCTACAATGATATTCTTTCACGCATAAAAGATCCATTTATTTTGATAGATCCATATTCATAAGTTTTATCCCATTAAATTCCCGGATTTTCATTTATTTTTATGGATGTTTTGATGAGTTTATTTGTCTTGGTGATCTCTTCTATGATTTTGGTCAACTGAGATGAATTGACCATTGAACCATGGAATTGATTTTGGGATTTTTCCCAACATATAATTGAGAGTGTGTTGGGAGTGTCTTGAAATCCTATAGATGATGTTTCTTGTAAGGTATGTCTATTGGTTGGATTCTTATAATGGATTCAAATTTGGGAATATTAAATTTCCCTTTTTCTTATTGGTGTATGATAGGGACTTTTTCTATAATGAAATTGGATGTGTGAGATAGACCTTCAATTGGTCGTTGGTCATGGTTTCATCTAGAAAATGTAATTTAGTATGTCTTTCAACATATATTCTTGTTTACTTTGGTTATAAACTTATTTATCAATTTATATTAATTTGGATTTATTTATAGTTAATTTATTTGACATCCATGGAAATTTTTTAACTTTGGGGGGTTGTTGAAGGCCGAATAGACATGGATTACTCAGAAACAATTTAGATATTTTCCTAGATATAGTTGGATTTAATTTAGGTAGGTGGTTCTTTGTAAAAAACCTATGGTATATTATTATTTTAATGAAATGTGATATATACTCACTCCAACATGGGTGGTTGACCTTGAGATTCATGTAATTATTCGAAAAACAAAATGAGACACCTAACATGATATTTTATTTGATTGATCTGATCAATAAAAATAGGATTCCTAGTGACACATATAATTTTTTATTGAATTACCAATATTAACTTATTAAATGAATATTCTTAATAAACTAAAATGGTATTAATGCCATGTTGAAAAATCTACGTCTTCTTGTTTTCTGGCTGCCAATAGTTAATGATTGACTATTTAAGATTGTCTACTTTGTTTTCCTATTGAAACTATATTGATATTTTATTTAATGGGGTCTATGTAGCCCTAATACATATTCTTGTGTTTCATTCATGTGGTTTAAGATGAATATGATAACTTTATTATTTTATATAATTTTTTATTTTTCATCCTATATCTATTTATTGTATGAAACATTTTTCTTGAAAATATGTAAACCATTTCCATAAGAGGGACCATAGTTTCCAAGAGGTGGAAGCTCATATGATTCTTCTCTGAATGAAATAAACTATTTGTAAAAGTGGGATCATACTTTCGAAGATTATAAACTTCATATAATTATTCTCTCAAAGATAAGAAGCACTGCCAAAAGAGGGACCAAGTTTGTATGATTGTATGACCTAGTCTTGATTAGAGGATGACTAAATTCCTTCATAAAGGTAAGTAATAGATTTCACCATAATGGTGATCATGATTAAAGTAATTTTTATGGTGGAATGATATTTTTTAAGTCTTGATAGAGTTTAATTCCACAACCTTTTTCACGCAGAAATACATATGATATTCTTTTCCCATAGAGATGAAATAGGCAGTGTCAGTCTATAAAGACTAGAAATATATTTTGTACTTGTATAACATATTGTTATTTTTTCCACACCCTATTTACATTTTAATGATCCTATTAAATAAATATATACTATATTTATTGTTCATGAATATAACCAAATTGGTGGTGTCCAACTGAGTTCTACTCATACCCTGTTAGAGAATCTATGGTACTTGGGTACTTGAGGAGTTTTCACTTATTTTAGGTATAGGTTGGGTAGAGGTATAGGATTTAACAATGAGTGGGATTGATTTATATAATTCTAGAGATTTGTATTTGGTGAGGCTTTGAGTTTTAATGCATATTTTAAGTGGACGATTAGCTATTATATTTGGATGACTGTTGATTTTTTATAATGTTCAATCTCATTTATATAGATGTCATGTTGATTCTTTCCATGTACCCTGATTGTATAACATTTTAATATTTTGTAGTTTATAGTTATTTTATACACTTATTGATGCTATATTTTCCCCATGACTTTTCTTAGACCCACACTGCTAGTCAGATGTCGTTGGAATAAGGGCAGGAACACTTCAGGTTATGTGGGATTCCAGCTCAGACATGGGGATTCAATTTGGGGTGTTATAACATGGTTTTTATATGGACTCATTAAATGAATAATCATTAAATATAATAATAATAAAATAATGATATCTTATAAAATATAATAACATAATATAAATATCACACTACCATAATTCATATACAATAATCTCATAATATGCAAGATTTAGATAATTCCTTAAAGGAAAATAAAATTATAGTCCAAACTATCACCAGATAATATATATATTCATACATGATCCATATAAAAATATATAAAATAGTTTATTATGAAATTACAAACATGATCTCTATAGACACCTTAGAGGGGTGTTGGTGGATCAAGTGTTTACTAGTTTTTACAAAATCCAAATTATTTTTTTCAACTTTAGAATTATTTGAGCCAAATTTGGACATGAAACTGTATAGTTTCTTATGAATTATGGAGGTATTACATTAAATCTATCTTATAATACCATATGAAATTTTAAAATTTTGGTAAATATTGCATGATATATTTACAAGGTTCGAACACTGTCGAGAAACGTACTTCTTGTCATACTTGTAATTTCCAAGGAACATTTTCTCTATTATATCATTTTCATAAATTACCTATGGTGATAAATGTCATTGTGAACAAAATGACACAATATTATATAGGTGTTTGGTCAATATATTACATCGATCTATATATCATACCGTTTCTCTCATTTATACTTGTGTACTAATAGTCTCTCATTAAATAATTCTTATTCTCTGAAGTATATCAAAAGATCACCATATTATTTTCCAACATACATGAGATATGATATCCTTACACTCATATTAATGTATTAAAATATAAACTAATGATTATGAACACCATTGGTAACATGGTCACTGATTGCATATCTATTTCTTAGGTATTTTTCAAAACTTTTTCACTGGCTTCCTAGAGTCAATGAATTCCAATGTTATTAAAACATAATAGATCCTGATTAAATGAATGAATAAACTCCAATAAACCATATTGGGCACTACACATTTTCCTCTCCACAATTATTTTTCTTTTTATTTTTTTACATCAATGGCTATTGCATGAACCCCTTTTCTTCCTTCAACTTTGATACCCAATTAATATAACTCAGTGGAACAATCTCAAATCCTACTTGATATTTGTCTTTAAGATCAAAAGTGGTTTTTTGATTCTCCTCAAACTAGGATGAACTTAAAAAAACAAAACAACACACATTCACTTAATCTTTTTCCTTACATATGTAGGTCACAAGAAAATAGGTTTTTCCATTTTGGAATATGGAATAAATCCTACTAATTAATTTTGTTCCCATGATCCAATTAGATGTACAATCAAATTTTAATATGAGGTATTACCTAATGATATCATATTATTTTTCCTCATAATGGATTACTCCATGGTAATTCAATGAGTACCCTTTCTTTTTTATTTTCCATTAATTATTATTTTTCTCTTGGTTATATACAATATACTAGATTATTATAGATAAATCTTCAACTTTTCAATGATATATTCTGCACAAATAAAATTATCTCAATAATACCCATTTCATTATTTATCACTATGATAACTCATTAGCATACCCTTCCTTCTACTATCAGAACCAAAAAAATATTTAACATAATTCGATACGAGGAGTTATCTCTTTAAGATCATACCATAAAACCTAAGTCATGCAATTAGAATAGTTATATAAAAAATCATCCAACATACCATATCATGGATCATATTAGTCCCCACTTCCCCATTCATCATCCACATATATTACATTATCAACTACTGTATCTTGAACACACTATTCTTATATGTTGAAACCATTCACTTCTTTTAGCTTATGTACTTCAAAAAATATCGTTGTTATCATTCATAAGATCTGATAATTTAGACATCATCTCAATTTTATCTTAACTTACTACATCACAATATATCTTCAAAACATTCTTTTAAAAATTTTAAAAATTTCATAATTGATCAAGAATCCTACGATTTATCTTCTTGATTTATGATCACATAAATGGATTTTCAAATATTATTATATGAAAATGTGCAACCAACATGAGTAGTAATCTCCTCATGTTTCTCTTTCATCATATTCATAAACTCTTGGATTGGGTCATATATATTAGAATAATAATGATGTTTGAATCATGTTAGAATATTTATAGCATCATTAGAAATTAATCTCCACTTCAATATAAAGTTTATTCATTTATCTATATTTTAAATTTTCCACAACCCCTTCTTTATTTCACCATATTGACCATGATTTCGTATTAAAAACTCATTTTTTAGTATGAATCAAAAACCCATTTCTTTGTTTAGGATATTTAAATCCATGATTAATATTCATTACATCATCTCATTTGATTTTATTCTTTAGATACCTAAATCGGGATTTATTCAATTTCATGGTGTAGTTATTCACATTTTACTTTATGTATTGGATCGATCATGATATTCACTCCATGGGTCAACCATGAGTTATATAATAGAAATATTTATATTTTAATAGATTATATGAACAAGTAGTTGACTATCAAAATCAAAAATTCATATTGATTACAAAAGAAGAATCTAACTATAGACTAATGGACCACATAAAAAAGTCACTAACCAACCATGCAGTCGGTGGATCTACCTCAAAGATGAAAATAGAATGTATAAATATGGGACAGATACATGGGGCGACCATTAGAACCCATCTATCCAAATATTCCATGGAAAGAAATTTAATAATTCTTTACCCACAACAATTGGAAAGAACTTTAAATCTCCATTAAATGCATGGATTATCTAACCCATAACCAATATTCTATACTCATACAATTATATCTACATTATACTTTAATAGTTGAAATTTAATTAAACATTAGAATCATATAATAAAATAAAAAATATCAATCTCCCCATATAGATTTGTTCTCAATAACACTTTTACAAAACATGTAAATAATTATATTCTCCCCATTATTGATAATAAATACAAATGAGTAAATGGTTTATCCTTCTATTTACCATACCAGCAGAAATTCCATTTGTGATTGGGTATGCTTTACAAGGGATAATTATTCTTCCCCTTACCCATGTCACTTCAATATTCTTCTTCTCCAATTTGATCATATATTCTCTTTATAGAATGGGTCCCCCATATATTTCTTTGCAATGAGCCTTTACTAAATAAACTCAAAGTTTACATGGGCCAATCCAATGTAGAAAACAAGAGTGAATATATCAAATAAATAATTTTATCCACATATATCTCAAAATTTTGTACTAACACATAAAAACATTTTTCCGCTGTTTTAGAGACCATATTTTCAATACCATTATTAAACCTATACTTATCCTAACAAAACACATCAAAAATATCAAGTTAAAGTAAACTAGTTCACTTTATTCTTGGAAACACCCACTTCATATAAAAAATTCTTCACCATAAAAATAAAAGAATATTGAATATCTTAAAATGAATTATATATAGGTTGAGGCTATCTAGTGTATATATTTTCAGATGAATAATATTATCTAAAATTCATGAATACATTAGTTTATCCACCTCAACAGATGTATTCATACTACATCATTATGGTAAAATTATTCCAGTAATAATATCCCTAGAGTAATGAAAAAAATTTATAATCCAAATAGAAATTATAGATTAATACCAATTTATATAATCACTATGATGGATTTATTCCTATAATCTTAACCATATATTTTATCTTTAATGCACAATCACTAATGTGGGAATAAGCTATGACTTCTTTTTCTATTCACTTCTAACTCTAGGGATGAGATGTCTTCCTCAACCTAGTGGAAATTATCATTGAAACATTGATGTTTCTTCTATTAATAATTATTATAACCTTATTAGTTTCCAAAATATGAGCCTTTTAATGAAATGTGGACTTATTTTATTTTTCACTATGCTTCCAACATAGAACAAAATTCTTTTATTCAGATATCATATTAGATTAATGATTTTATTATTACTACAACCTCCTTTATTATTCAATAAAATTTTCATATATAATCAATATTTAATTAGGTATTTTTACATCCTTTATCATAGGAGTGTAATTATTCTTTACATCATATTTGAAATGATAGAACAAGGAATTATTCTACATTGCATCCAAATTTATAACTATTCTGGATGTGTAGTCATGGTATTTATTTTGATTTTCTCTCGTAAATTTACATTCCACATAAATTTACTTTCTTCTTTTAGTCACCAATATTTAGAAACATCATAAACATATTGGGAATACTACTCTTAGTAACTTTGTTCTTAAGATTATTCACCAATGTTGACATGTGTATCTTCTCCTCAATATGCGGTGATCCATTCATGTATACATATTATTAGTAATTTTTATATGTATTTATCAAAAAATCATCCTAGGAATGACCATTAATATTTAACACCTCCTAGAAAATCCCATGTTACATAAATAAGTTCTTATAAGATATATTCCCCCTTTTCTATGCTTCTAGATTTTGACCAGTAGGTTTGTTCCAATTTTCAACATTTCTCCACTTGTCACTCACCTTATTTGTCTTTAATATTTTTATATTTTGTGAAAATATATCTTCCAATATTTCCAATCCACTAGTAACAAAAAAAATGCCCCATAAACTATTTTTATATTGTAGGCTCAATCAATTAATATTTTTTATGGATGCAGTTTTTGAGTTGAATCACTACATTTTTTTCTATGACTATAAAACATCCCTTATTTTGCTGAAATACTTCTACCCTAAATTATATAGTAATATTATTAGAATTTATTACTCCCACATATGTATATTTTATTCTTATTTCCAAATATATTTGAAAAACTACCTTTATATAATGTATATTTTTTTGGATTGTGCGTGGACTTTCTCTAAGATCATAATGTGAAAGCATTTTCAACATTTATCATTAACACTTTTCCACTAGTATGATTCCATTTAGAGGGATGAAACATCTCTAAAACCATAGTGGTATCACATCTCTTTATAAAAACATGGTATATTTTAGGGTAAAATATATCTAGATTATTTATTTTCAACTCAATCTCAATTAAATTTAACCGGACAAATTATATTTAACAACAGTTCATATCATCTTATTCCCCCACTGATACATAATCTTCTATAACATTTATTTATCCATCATCCCAATATCCACCATGGAATATTTTTTATCATTAATTCTATTTTATTTCACATACATTTAGGTTTCCTTCACTTTTAATGAAATTATATGATGTCTCAAACATTATTGTATCATCTCTTAAATAAAAAATCTATCCCAAGAAGATCATTTATATTAATAAACTATTGAATAATGTATTTCATTTAAATGTGTAACTGATTCATAATTTTCTATAATAATAATATTTTGTGATTTTTGGGTTTTATAACCTATTTATTAATACATATTTATTAACAATAGTCTCTAGTTCCATCTTTGAATTATCATACTATAGTCTCGTAACATGTATCAAAATTTATACCAAAACATAAACAAGAACCATTTTAGGGTAATCCATAATTTAGTAATAAAAATAATCAAGTTAATTATCATTACTAATATTTTAAAATTCTACACACTTTAAAAAAATTTCATTTGATGAATGTTTCAAAAGAGTTTTTATGTGGCACATAACCTATTTACATAGTTAGTGGTGAATAATTCTTTTTTCATAAGTTTTTTCTCACGTTCTCATCATTTTTCTTTCACCAATTTTTAATTTTCTTGTTTGAGACTTCGACACTGTCAAAATTGTAATATATTTAGATTTATCTATCATAGGTTCATAAATAATTTGAAATATGCACTTCATTAAATTGATATATATTTATAGGATCTTCAGAATAGATCAATGAGAAGAAACCTCATTATGATATCATTAAAATTCCCAAAAATGATCAATGTAGACACCTGAGTGGGGAGTGAATAATGTATTAAATAGTTGTACCGATTCAAAATTCTTCTTTATAACTTTACGAATCATTTAATTCCACTGAGAATTGAACATATGTAGCCAGTTAGGAATTTCAGATCAATTATTTTTAACTAATCATACAGCACCACATGAAATAGTAAAAGGCATTAAAATATAGCGCCCAATATTTTCATGTTTCATCCCCTTTAAATAATCCTAATCCTTTATATAGTTTTAATATACAATTAATAGATTTTATAATAAAATATCATCATCAATACACAAAGAGGTATACATCAGCCATCATAAAACCAAGTACACCATATTAAATAATTGCACAAAAACTATATTTCACAAGTGAACTATGTTGTTACCCATTGATTCTATTTATATTAGTATCCAACAAATTGATTTTTATATTTTACTTCATATCTCATATAAATAAGTATTTTATTATATGATGTCTCAGTATCCATCATATCTGGTCACCTTCCACTCATTTTTTTAAATGACGAAATATATTCATGATCACAACATTCATCTCAATCACTGCATGAAAAAATTTCAAATCTTCTTTACAAATTATTTATTGTATTAATCAACATAATTTGTTGTTATTATATTCAAACACAATGTCTCCTCATTATATAAAAGAGTCAAGATAAAAGAATGTTATCAAAAACCACACATTTTCTTCTCCAAAGTTCTTATTCTTCCAAATATTTTCCGACTATGGTTATAATTGGAATCCCTTAATATTCCTATATATTTGATACCTAACCAATATTACACATTAAAAATGGATCATATAATCATTATTGTAATTTTTTCCTTGAGAGATATACCATTTTCTATATTCTCATCAATCTTAAATGAACTCATGAACAAAAAAACATTAATAAATCTCAATTACACTTTAATTCCTTATATAATCATATCAATATTGTTAAACCCCTTTAGTCATAGGTATGTTTTAATTCATCCTTGTTCTTTAACTTTTGAGGTTTGCGATGTTTTTGGGGGTAGAAGGTTGAAAATATGTTTTTTTGGAGAAAATAGCTCAAGTGAATCATTAGTTCTAATCATGAAATTACTTTTTTTGTATGTAACTATAAGTATCTATTATAATTTTTCATGATTTGGGAACCATTATCCAAACACCTAACCTCTTTAAGAAAACCTTATGGACATATAGGTGTTTGGTCATACATGTCTCACAGATTGAATATGATTTTCCAAAACCATGTATATAACAAACCTTTATATTATTTCTCATCAATAAATGATTTATTCTAAAAATAAATAATTAATAAAACTAGGTTGATCAATAATTATAGTGTATTTTGTAATTATTAATATTACATAACAACATAAAATAGGGAATACAACATCATTATTTAAAACATCTTTAACATTCTCAAATTACTTCTTTCAACATAAAACAACATGGGATATCCTAGGGAAATATATAATAAAGTAGTGAACTATAAATCATAGTAAGGGAATAAGCATTCCATAAGTGATAAATATTATACAATAGGTATATCTATTAGGAACAAAATAAACATGAATAATAAGGCATTATATAACATGATAATCAAAACATGGGTAATGTGGAACCAATTTAAAACAATAAATTAGGAAAATTGGGCTATGATAAACCACCAAGACTTCATGGTAGAAAGTTAACCATAAATTAATAACATACACCATATAACAACATGGCTTATCATGATATTAAACATTACCCAATGAATTAGAGAGCTATTTGGGTTTACCCATCATAATCATTTCATTCTCATGTTTAATTGTTCCATATAGATCACAGACATGGGTAATTCATCATCAAAATTTATTTTATGACAAAAGAATATTGATTTAATTCATTTAGGTCCAAAAAATAATAATTATATTTCATAAATGTTAATACCCATGATATCATAATAAGTATTGTATTCACTTAATAATTTTTTTGGCATGGAAATTTACGGTGAAATTTCTGCAGCATAATGACATTACACAAAAATTCATAAAATTTGATTATAAGAGATAAAGGGATATATAATTATTTTTAAATAAAATCTAAATTAATAGGGACATGTTAAATCATATCCAAATTTTAGAAATTTTGAAATATAATGCGCAAGTTAATGAAGAAACATGAATAGTGAAAATAATTGTTATGAAATTTTGGCATGATAACCAGTGTACATAAACGACCATGCAATATTTATGAGACTGAAAGGAATATCACAACATTTATTAATAAAATGGGTAATTTGGAATTTATATATTGTTACATTACATCATAAAAATTTAAAATCAAAATACATAACGTAAAAGGAGTGCTTTATAAAAGAGGAGAGAGGAATATCCCCTACCCGAGAGTGGGACTCCAATGGATTGAGAGGAGATTCTTGAAATATTGTGGCACCTTAGAAGGGATATATAGAGTATAAAGAAGATTACGTACACCCTCCAATGAGTTTTAGTGATGATAAATAGGATATTATGTGGGTTTATATAGGAAAAGAGGGAGATTTCCTTATTATTTTGGTTTGGGCTTCTACATAATAAAGTATTGAACACTACAAAGTATCCCATGGTTATTTCGTGGTTTTTGAAAAAGGGGATTTGTTTTTATTATTTTAGACGAAAAAGGGAAATATTATTAAAATATTACACTTAGTGATGTGGAGGTTAGTCACACTCTTAAAGAAATGATTTTAAAATCATGAAATATATAATTATTTTTGGATAAATTTGTAATTTCATTAAAAAATAAATAAAATAAACCTAAACGTACAATATTTTAATGTTAAGACCATATTTGGTCATAAAACTAGTTTATATTAAATATTCCAACACTTTTGGGACATTATTTTGTCATAAAACATATAATACATTTATATATTATTTCATTTATACTTGAAAATTAGGCTATCTCATTAAATTATGAAAAATTCACCATAAGATAATTTTGATATCTTGATTCCCAAAATATTATTAATTTGACCTAAATAATTTTATAAATATGTGAATTGTATCTTTTAAAATAAAACCCATCATTTGTTGAGAATGAATGGTTTTTTTACAAATAAATTTTTTTGAACCCTTATTAAAATTAAATTTTACTTCATAAAATTTATATGGTCATTTATATTTATTAAAAGTTATTTAATATTAATATTTTAATAAAATATTTTTTATTTAAAATATCCATTAAATCATCAAAATATATTTCTTATTGAATTTAAATATAAACCAAAAATACTATTAGTGTTCTCCTGAAACAAAACAAAAAATATTTATAAAGTAACAATAACATGACAGAAATATAATCATTATTATATAAATAAAATAATATAAATACTCATATTTCTATGGTCTTGTTACATATCCCTTTAATACACCAGAAAATTCCCTATGTTTAAGGTGTGTGATGACGAGAATTTCATGGGGTGGTTCGGTGAACATTGTCTGCTTCAGGAACTAGATGAACCTAAACATCTCCTGTAAAATATTTTAATCATGATTAAGTTGTTGGATCATAGGATGGGATTTATCAATGAAAAATATTTGGATTTCTACCTCCCTTGGTATCTCTGGTATGTGGGATTCATAGGGTATGATCATACTGATTGAGGCAATCACTTTTTTATGTCAATTAGATTTTTTAAAACCCACTGTTTATACTAATAATGTGATAATTGTTCCATGGATATATTTTTAATGGAAAATAATATTAACGGTAATTTTAATCCAAGATGATATAATAAAAATAAATAAATTCAGGTATTTTCCATAACCATATTAATTAATAAGACAATTAATAGAATTAAAAGATGAGTTTTCTTAATAATAGCTTGGGTCATTACAATTTTCCTCCCATTAAAATTTTTCCCTAAAAATATACTTTTCTCACAATAAAATATTTTAGGGAAACTCTGATTCATCACCTCATTTGTTTAACTTTTTTCTTCTTCAATCATTTTATTTTTCCACAATACATTGACAACGTGCATTGTTTTATTTTTAAAAAAAATTTCCATACAATATAGGAAATTCACTATATGATACTTATATGAAAGGTCATTACATAATGGTAATAACTCTATATTGAGTACATGTGAGGGCTTGGTTATGTAATTTCTCAATAGGGATACATTGATTATATCATTGACTTGAAATAGGTTTGGTGGGAGTATTAGTCGATAGGCTACTGCTTTGACGTAATCAAGGATCTAAAAAGGGATGATGTACCTTGGAATAGGCTCTCCCTTCTTCCAAAATTTCATCACATTAGTAAATAGAGATATGTGTTGGAATTAAATTTCTACAACATCAAACTCTAGGTCTCATCGATGATTTTTATTATATCTATACTATTGACGTTGAGTAGCTTTGATGTGTTGATGAATGGTTTTAACCATCTCCACCATTTCCTCAACCACTTTAGGACCTAGTAGTACGTGTCCCCCAACATCATCCCAACATTTGGGTTTTTTACACCTCCTCTCATAAAGTGATTCATTGGGGGAATTTGGATTCTTGAGTGGAAAATATTCTTGTACGAGAACTTGAACATAGGATGATATTGGTATCATACTCCTATGAAGCAAATTGAGAAAGCTCTCAACATGTCCTCATGTGTTTGGGTAGTTTGATCCGATTAGCCATCTCATTGAGTGTAAAAAGCTATAATGATGTTCAACTCAGTTTTTAGAGAATGTAGGATTCCAAAACATAGATGTGAATCATGGATCTTGATCATAAGAAATACATAGTATTACTCCATGTAGCATCACCACTTCTCTGATGTATACCCATTCAAGATGATCATGTGATAAATCATTTCTAATTGCAATGAAGTGCAAATTATATGTAATATGTTCCATAATAACCAAGGAAAAATTGTTTCCTTTTGATGTATTCTGATGTTCGATGACAATGTATGTAGTGATGTATTCATATTTCTATGTTGGAATGGGTAATGGATTCATCATACACTTAGACATATACATTTTATCCATAACATGTTGTCATACTAGACACATTGATGTATGTGTAGAAATGTACTTCTTCATGTTATCACATAAATACTTCACTCATAGACCTCAATACATCTTTCTATTTCATGAGTGAATGGGGAAATTCTATCATTTTGCATCATCAAATTTTTCTTTCTTAACAATGGGATTTTATGGAACACACAATCTTAACCATAATCTCACAATTGATTAATCATTAATAGTAACTCTAAATATTTCTTTTTTCTTGTAGTTTCCACTTTCTCCTGAATTCACACAAAATCCTTTTTGAGTATCCTTTAACCTTTGAGGAAAATATGATTGAGAAATAATTTGTAAAGGGATTCATGATATTCCTTTCTTTATGATTCTCATGTTCATCCTCATCAACTCTAAGAAGATCGGATCCTTATCAGTTATCTTGAATGATAAAATTTATCGATCCTTTCTAATTAGACAATATTCCACGTTATTTAGATTACCAAGATGGTAGTGAATTGAGAATTCATATTCTTTTATGAACACTAATTTTCTTCATTGGTGCATATTAATCTCTTTAGGTGTGAATATATATTTTAGACTATTGTGATTCATATACATATTTCACACATATCCCTAAAGTGATAATGTCTTCATATTTTGAAACCGAAGAACACTAACTCCAACTATATATCACGAATTAAATAGGCATATTCATGAACATTAAAATTCCACAAAGCATAGTCTATGACTCTATCATTTTGCATTAACACAAATCCTAATCCTTTATTCAAAGAATCACTAATTGTTTTTTAATATTTTCCACTTGTGGGTAGTGTGAGCATATGGGTAAGAATAAGCCTGTTTTCAACTCATTGTATCTCTCTTTACATTCATAAATCTCAGAAAATGTAAATCACATCAATGTTGTCATGGTATAAGCGTTTGAAAATCATGAGAAATTTGTCAAACATAAGTGATAATATCCCGCTAACTCATAGAAACTATGAATATTTATCATGAATTTTGGCATCATACGTCCTTTAATTTACTTTTTCATTTAAATATCCACACATATTTCATTTCTTATTATCATATTTCTTAATAATGACACTTCTTTTAACCGGAATTCACACTTTTTGTACTTTTTATGAATCCTCTCCTTTCATAAGGTCTTTAGCATAGTGCTCAGATTCTTATAATGCCCCTCCTTGGGTTTGGATAATATTAGAATATCATCAACATAGAATACCTCAAATTTTTCAAGGTAATTACTAAATAATCTGTTCATCAAGTCCTTGAGGATTTTTGGAGAATTAGTGATTTTTAATGGCATTACTACAAACTCATAGTTCCTATACCTAGTATAAAAACAACCCTTGTGGATATTATCCTTCTTCACCCTAACATGGTTACATACAGACTATATATCCACCTTGTAGAAGTATTTTTTTCAACATTGTTGTATAAAAAAGTCATAAATCCATTAAAAATTATACTTTTTACAATATAATTGTCATCTTTATCTCGCGCTAATCAATTTAAATGTGTATTAACCATTCATTCTTCTTAATGAAGAGGACCAGTTCACCCCATTGTGAAAAAGTTAGGAGTCTAAATCCATTATCTAGATTCCAATATAGTTGTTTATTTAGCTCCAAAATATCTACAACAACTATCATATATGGAATCCTAGATACTGAAAATTCCCCTCCTATAAGCTTAATTAAAAATTCAACCTCTCAACTTGGTGGATGACAAAAAAATTCCTCAGGAAACACATTATCATATTCCCTCATAATAGACATGTTTTTTAGATCGAGTTTTTCCTTATAATAAATTTTTTGAGCTAGATACGCTTACTTGTAGGGTAGTATTATCCATGCTTGACATGAAAGAGAAAAATAATATTCATCTTCCTCTTTGAACATGTATTGAATAGTGGATGTACTGGCTATACATATAGTTATTTACTTTGAATGTATATTTATGTTGGATCTACATAGGGAAGCTAATATATGGACATAATTGCATAAAATTCAACCAAAGGCAGTAGAAAAAGGTTCTCTCGGATCTTCAGCCCAAAAAATTTTGACAGTAGAGGTGTTATATACATGGGATGAAATAACTTCCACATTTTTCATTTTCACTGACATTTTTACATAAATTCATTAAGGTGCTTTTCGAATTCTTCTAAAAAAATTCATGATATTAAGGAATGATTATCACAAGAACAAAAAAAATACTCCCTATAGTATTTAATGAATAACTAGCATACCTGTCACCACTTTGTTGTTGGGATTCATTTTAGCGGAAGTGATGGGAAAACCTCAACCTTGCTTCATTATAGGTTGTCAGTTGCCACAAAAAATACTTATATGAGGGAATTGATTTGAAAAGTGACATTTTACTTTATAGTTGTATAATTAAACTGTAACAGCCCAAGATTTTATAAAAAAATATTCTTTTTAATTTTATTAATGTCTTGTGTTGTACGCTACACCAAAAGAAGCTTTCACAACACACATCCTTGACTTGCCTTGCATTACACGCAATCGCAACCTTCCTCGATAGCGTGTGTAGTACGTAATACTGAGTTTCACGAAACAATGATATGCTATTAAAATATTATTAAAACTAGCCGTTATGAATAGTAATAACCACTTTTTAAATTTTAGAAATTTTATCTCTCAAAATGGACTTCATTTTTGGATTCGGAGTATCGAATTTAGCCTAAGGTGAAATTTTGGTACTTTTCGGATAACTTTCATATTCTGATGAATAGTGAAAATTACTAAATTATAATTAAAAACAACTTTTTTAATCGAAGTAATTAATAGTGATAAATCATTAATTTGAGTGGTTTTAAAGTATATTTAGAATATAGTTTTACAATTTAATACAATGTTGGTCATTGGATGTAATTTCACATTTAAACCAGACATAATCAAGTGTTAATCTTTTGATAGATTTTGTTTCTTAAAAAACACGCTATTTGTTTTAACAGCGGGATTTAATTATAAAATTAATTAATGCAACTTTTATGTTATGAATTTGGTAAAATAGACTCCATTTTTGAATTCGGAATATGAAATATATATTAGGATGAAATTTTGGCATTGTTCTGAAAAACATCAATTTTTGATGAATATTGAAACTACTAAGTGGTAGTTAAAAAATTGAATTTTTCATAAAACTTAATTGTACCGCTTCTGTGAATGGAATTTCAAAAATCCGACAGACACGGTTGATATCAGTAAGTAAAATGTGGTTCAATGAGATGAAAATAATTTTTGGTGAATAGTAACTTTTTACTTTTTTTACCGCGGTTAATAGTAAATAGGGTAACTAAGGGTAAATATGATATTAATATTACCCTAACACATGTCCTAATTCTATTGGACAAGTGTAATTCGACCAAAAACAAACTTAGGAATACAATATGACCATTTAGGCCCACTTGGATTAGATTAGGACATTTATTATTAATTTATTTAAAGAAGGGTTAAAGTAGTTAAAATCAAAGTTTAATAAGTAAATAATTTTTAATATGGGGTTATATATAAGATACATTCGATTGTAAATATTCATTAGAAATCTAAATGGATTTAATACATGATGGTATTTTATTTGTAATTTTTAGACATCAAATAATTTAATTTATTTATGACACAAAGATGATGCAGTAATTATCTTGTTAATGAAATATTGACATAATTGATGTTATAAACACCAAAATAAATATAATTTGAGACTTTTTATGAATTAATCTAATTTTCTAGGTTACTATGATATATTAGTGTTGATTTAATCAACTTGGTTCGAACATATAATTCTGTTATGACTTTCACAAAAATCATGTATCAAATAGTGTCAAAATTGACACAAAATAGTTTTTAAATCAAATATTATATTATTAATTGTTATTTTATTCCTAAAAATCTAAGGATCGGCCAAATGACATAGATAAGGATATATGTATTAATAATATACAATTTGGGGTTCGTTTGGCATGTTATAGTAAGTTTATTAACCATATAGTGAAAGAAAACAAAAAGACACGGTAAAAGTTAAATTATTTAACTTAGAGTTAAATCTAATTGATAAGGTTAAAATAATACCCTAAACTTGTCTAAATATTATTGGTTGATAGGATTTCAACCCATCCCCACTTTAGCTTCGAAATAAGACCCTTTGGAACCATTATAAACCGAGTTTGACTTTAATATAAAATAATATTTTGAGATATTCCTAAGGTGCCCCTCTCCTCCCTTATAAAAGGACACCTCCTCCCCCTCCTCCTCACACCAATTTGAGCACTCAAGCTCGGCCAAACCCTGCCAAAATATCTTCTCCACTTCCCTAGAAACATCCTAGAGGTTCTGGTCTTCCTCAAAGACCAATTTTAGTTCCCTAAGAGGAGGTCTCCAAAAGGCGCTTCAAAGAAGAGGTAATTACCGTTACCAATTCTTTCATCTTTATTTCTTCTTCCACTTCTTCTTCTTAGGTTGTTTCATTATGAAGTAATAACATCAGTATCACTCATATACTGATATGTTATTATAAGTATGAAACAACCCTATTTCACCATCTATCCATCCTACGGAAAAAGAAATCACCGCGCGTGCGTACGTACGGCATACCGTCTCCACGTCGTGGTGTAATCTATTTTCCACCCCCACCTTACATGGATGGGTATAATGGTGTAAAGAATAACTATAAATATTTATTACAACATAATATTGATTCTGATATATTTTATAATCCACTCCAATTCAGTTCAATATTTATGAAAATGATATCATCGCTCGTGCGTACGTACGGACTACCGTCTCCACGACGCGATGAGATTCATTCTCCATGTTAACCATTTAAGAATGATTATAAAGTATATATAAGAAATAATAATGAAATATATGACATTATAAAGATACTGTATTTATGTATATATATATATATATATGTATGTCATCTACTTACTTCCATTTCAAGACAATAAGGAAAGTAAAACAGCGTTCATGCGTACGTACGGACTACCGTCTCCATGAACGGTGTTTTTCATTTTATTTATCTATCTATTATATATATATATACTGAATATATATGATATATAAATCATATTTTATATTCTGGAAGTAATTATATCATGATATAAGTAATAACGATGTCATTAACAACAAGTCAAAACACCTACGATAAAAGAAACGATTTTACCCAAAATGCTTCTGTAACAAGGAATTTACAAAAGAACGGGTAATATAATGTCATAAGTGAAACATATATGATATCATAACAATGAATATGATTCTTTAATAAGTCAATGACATTATTTAAACCATTATACAGGAGCTTCGGACACGTACAAAGCAAATCGGACCTAAGGTAAGGGAAATATCACAATCTCATTTTTATCCGAGATTGTTTATTCATAAGTATTTACTGGGGTGTATTTTATCATCCACATCCATGTTTCATCAATATGTAATATTATTTCCATCCACCTACAATTTTTTAAATCCATTTCTACCCTTCGGTGAGTTTTTAGTAATATCTATGAAAGGAATCTTTTGTCATATGAGGTACTTTTTGACTTTTCCGACAAAAGTACGAAGAATGTTTTTTTTAACTTATACGGCACGAACGGATTTCTACTGTTTTATAAAGCCTTATTTTCATGAAGCTTCCTCTAAAAGATTTCATGACTATTTTCAATAAAATCTCTTTCTTTTAAAATTGCATGATGTTTTGTGAAAAGAAATTGATTTTGAAGAAGAAAGGATATTTTCCTCAAGAATTCAATTCAAGTGTTTTATCAAAATTATTTTCCATCTAAGATAATAAAGGGTTCTGTTTCTATCCATATTTTTATATTGATTTGACTATGTTGTGATGGAATTATGTTTATGAATTCCTTTATCTTATATGAATTGATTTATGATGTCATGATGTTTCAAGAATCCCATTTTTGTTACATGTGTTATGCGATGATGTATGTTTTATGATTATGTGGCACACATAAGAAAAGATTCATTATAAGATGGGTGGGACCTATATCTCCCTCCAATGCATTGGGTAATGATTTTATATATCATGAGATAGACATGGCTGGAACGGAAGGTTATTTCGGTTCAGTGATACAGGACTGAAACGAGGAGTGAACTCGGTTCAGAAAGGGACTTTGTCCACTAAGATAGTCTTGGCAATGAGTCATGACTAACAAGAAATGATTTTCCATGATTATGTGTGAATGCCACAAAGTTTCAAGTTTTATGTTATGAGAATGGGATCTCATTTTCACTTCTATGATTTATCCCATGTTATGATATTATGAGCTCTTTTGCAGGTTAAGATTTCCAAAAGCTATGTTCTTATGTATATGATGTGATGGATATTTCTTTTGTTTACCCTTACTAAGCATTTGAGCTCACCCTTTTATGTTTTCTTTTCCCCAGGATATAAAGAAAGGTTTTTAGGTAAAAAAAAGGAAGATCTTTATGGGAGATATTGAAGATCTTTCACCACGATTAGAAGATTACGTTCCGAGTTTCCAAAGACACTAAACTAGTACGATCCTTGTGTGTGTGTGTTTTTGTTATGTACTAAGTATTCTGCAAAAGTAATGTAATGTCCATGTACGTCAATATACGGGTCTCTACAGTTGGTATCAGAGGAAAGGTTTAGTCAACCTTTGGAAACTAGGATGCGAAAACGTTTGTGAGATCCCTAGAGATATTTCTAAGGTATGTCTAGGGATGTCTCTAAGGTTAAGTATACGTATAGGTTATAGTCCTAGAATTGCTCTAACGATCTTAGAATTTAACCGAAGATGTTAGATATTGAGGGTACTACCCCTTTATTATGTTGTTTTCCCTAGCATGATTTTTGCCTCTCACACTATTCTTTTGGGGTTTTAGACGATGGCTAGAACCCGAAGGAACCGTGTTGATCAATGCAATGGGCAATGCAATGATTGTCCCCCTGAGCAACCAAACGATATGGGAGCTGGAATGCAAAATCTTGTAGCCATGCTCACACAACTTTCTCAAGCTATGAATCATGCAGGACTTCCAAATGAGCAAAGGAAGGAGCAACATTCTGTTGAATCCTTCATGAGGCAGCGTCCGCCTTCTTTCAGTGGGTCTACTGATCCATTAGTTGCTGAACAATGGATTAGTACTACTGAAAAAGATATTTTCAGTTCTTCAATGTTCTGAACATGATAAAGTCATCTTAGCAGTATATCGTTTGGAAGGTGAAGCTGATCAATGGTGGAATCTTATCAAGAATACGAGGCAATGAGATGAAATTGATTCCATGGAATGGGACGAGTTCAAGAACTTGTTTTTCAGTAAGTACTTCCCTCGTATTCTTCGATCGAAGATGGAGAAGGAGTTTCTAGAACTAAAGCAAAAGGATGATGAATCTGTTGGTATATACGAAGCGAATTTTACAAGACTTGCAAGGTATGCATCTGGCATTATCATCCAACCTGAAAGTAAAGTTGATCGATTTTTCAGTGGCTTAAAACCAAGTCTTCGAAGGGCATTAGCTATAAGAGACTTCAGTAGCTATGAAGAAATTGTGCGTTGTGCTATCAAGGTAGAAATGGAAGTTGGTGTTACATATCCATCTCATGGTTTTGACAAGAAACGAAAGATGGAGTTCAAGGAGAAATCTCAGAATAATGGTGAAAAGAAGATGAATGTTTCCTTATGCACAAAGTGTGGAAAGAAGCATGGTGGAGATTGTCTTAAAGGGACTAGAAAATGTTTTAAGTGTGGAAAAGAAGGTCATCGAGCAGCTGAGTGTCGAAGTAATGGAAAACGGGATTCTAATGAAGTGAATAAAGCAAACACTGCAGAGAACGCACAACCAACACTTCAATGCTTCAAGTGCAAGGAGATGGGACATTATGCCAATAAATGCCCTAATCCAAGGGTTAGTGATGATCGACATGAGCAACCGCTTAAGGCAAAGGACAAAGGGAAGTCACATGCGATCACTATTGGCAATGTTGAATATGACAACGATGTGGTGGAATGATTAAGTTTTTATGTAATGGGATTCCAAAATAATGTTGTATCATGGAATATTGGAATATTTATGTATTGGTCTAAGGTGGTATTCAAAGTGATTGAGATATTATGCGCATAATGAAGGGTAAACGAGAAAACGAAATGTTTAACAGTATTCATGAGCTCATGATTGATATAAGGACTAAGTGATATCATGGTTTGAGTATATAGAATTTTGAGGATTTTGGTATGTGGAAAGTGTTAACTTTTAACTGCATTCAAGTTTTCACTAAGGTTCAATGGGTATTCAAGAGAGTACAAGATTAAGGCCTTTGAATGTTTGGAATGTGTCCAACAAGATATATCTTATGATATATGGGGATCAACGATGGTATTAAATCTCTGGTAATCTTTTTCACTATGTTATGAGAATGGACTGCAGTATTATGGATAGGACTAAAGATTGGAATGGATTATGTTGGACATAAGTTAGTATTGTTTAAGGATAGAAGTTTTTTCGATATTATTTATGGGATGTTATAGTAATATAGTTTTAGAAAAAGGACAACTTGCAGGACGGGCGACAGCCCATCGCTTCGGACAAGGCTGTGGGAATCGAACCCACAACCGAAGTGCGACTGGCCTTTATCGCCTACCACTGGCCTACAGGAAGTCCCTGTTTAGTAGAAACTAGTTTTATTATATTAAGCAATATGATATATGAAGTATAAGTCCATTTTAGGAACTATATATGATTAATCTCACTATAGATCGACTTATGTATATAAATTTTTGCTAACCTTTTGTTTGAGACAGATGGAATGACCCGTCATTCTATCACATGATCTTCTAACACTTCACGAATAACAAATTCAACTATTTAAGAGATGAAGTGGAAATTGTTCAAGGCACGAACAACAGTGAGATTGTACCAAAATAAAGTAAGTATTTATTCTAATTCAAATTTTCAACTTTAGGGAAATGATCTTGAAAACCAAAAATGTTGTCCTAGTGATCTTATACCTGATGAATAAGATGGTACCTTATATCATCACAAATCTATGGATTTGTGATTACAGGCTTTTCCATAGCCATGTTCTCTACCACTCTCCATCAGAACATGATGGTTAGATTTCTCTTCCATATCCATATGTTCACCTATGTGGAATCCCAATGAATAGTTTATTTGGGTAACCGTTACGTTTCATACTTTTGTTTTTAAAGATTGGTTTTGATATTCCGTTTTACGATGTGGGTTTCTATTAAAGAAACTTTCGAATAGTAAACCATTTATAACCCCGACGAATTTCGAGGGCGAAATTCATTTTAAGGGGGGTAGAATGTAATAGCCCAAGATTTTATAAAAAAATATTCTTTTTAATTTTATTAATGTCTTGTGTTGTACGCTACACCAAAAGAAGCTTTCACAACACACATCCTTGACTTGCCTTGCATTACACGCAATCGCAACCTTCCTCGATAGCGTGTGTAGTACGTAATACTGAGTTTCACGAAACAATGATATGCTATTAAAATATTATTAAAACTAGCCATTATGAATAGTAATAACCACTTTTTAAATTTTAGAAATTTTAGCTCTCAAAATGGACTTCATTTTTGGATTCGGAGTATCGAATTTAGCCTAAGGTGAAATTTTGGTACTTTTCGGATAACTTTCATATTCTGATGAATAGTGAAAATTACTAAATTATAATTAAAAACAATTTTTAATCGAAATAATTAATAGTGATAAATCATTAATTTGAGTGGTTTTAAAGTATATTTAGAATATATTTTTACAATTTAATACAATTTTGGTCATTGGATGTAATTTCACATTTAAACCAGACATAATCAAGTGTCAATCTTTTGATAGATTTTGTTTCTTAAAAAACACGCTATTTGTTTTAACAGCGGGATTTAATTATAAAATTAATTAATGCAACTTTTTTGTTATGAATTTGGTAAAATAGACTCCATTTTTGAATTCGGAATATGAAATATAGCTTAGGATGAAATTTTGGCATTGTTCTGAAAAACATCAATTTTTGATGAATAGTGAAACTACTAAGTGGTAGTTAAAAAATTGAATTTTTCATAAAACTTAATTGTACCGCTTCTGTGAATGGAATTTCAAAAATCCGACAGACACGGTTGATATCATTAAGTAAAATGTGGTTCAATGAGATGAAAATAATTTTTGGTGAATAGTAACTTTTTACTTTTTTTTACCGCGGTTAATAGTAAATAGGGTAACTCAGGGTAAATATGATATTAATATTACCCTAAAACATGTCCTAATTCTATTGTACAAGTGTAATTCGACCAAAAACAAACTTAGGAAAAAAATATGACCATTTAGGCCCACTTGGATTAGATTAGGACATTTATTATTAATTTATTTAAAGAAGGGTTAAAGTAGATAAAATCAAAGTTTAATAAGTAAATAATTTTTAATATGGGGTTATATATAAGATAAATTCGATTGTAAATATTCCTTAGAAAGATAAATGGATTTAATACATGATGGTATTTTATTTGTAATTTTTAGACATCAAATAATTTAATTTATTTATGACACAAAGATGATGCAGTAATTATCTTGTTAATGAAATATTGACATAATTGATGTTATAAACACCAAAATAAATATAATTTGAGACTTTTTATGAATTAAACTAATTTTATAGGTTACTATGATATATTAGTGTTGATTTAATCAACTTGGTTCGAACATATAATTCTGTTATGACTTTCACAAAAATCATGTATCAAATAGTGTCAAAATTGACACAAAATAGTTTTTAAATCAAATATTATATTATTAATTGTTATTTTTTTCCTAAAAATCTACGGATCGGCCAAATGACTTAGATAAGGATATATGTATTTATAATATACAATTTGGGGTTCTTTTGGCATGTTATAGTATGTTTGTTAACCATATAGTGAAAGAAAACAAAAAGAGACGGTAAAAGTTAAATTATTTAACTTAGAGTTAAATCTAATTGTAAGGTTAAAATAATACCCTAAACTTGTCTAAATATTATTGGTTGATAGGATTTCGACCCATCCCCACTTTAGCTTCGAAATAAGACCCTTTGGAACCATTATAAACCGATTTTGACTTTAATATAAAATAATATTTTGAGATATTCCTAAGGTGCCCCTCTCCTCCCTTATAAAAGGACACCTCCTCCCCCTCCTCCTCACACCAATATGAGCACTCAAGCTCGGCCAAACCCTGCCAAAATCTCTTCTCCACTTCCCTAGAAACATCCTAGAGGTTCTGGTCTTCCTCAAAGACCAATTTTAGTTCCCTAAGAGGAGGTCTCCAAAAGGCGCTTCAAAGAAGAGGTAATTACCGTTACCAATTCTTTCATCTTTATTTCTTCTTCCACTTCTTCTTCATAGGTTGTATCATTATGAAGTAATAACATCAGTATCACTCATATACTGATATGATATTATAAGTATGAAACAACCCTATTTCACCATCTATCCATCCTACGGAAAAAGAAATCACCGCGCGTGCGTACGTACGGAATACCGTCTCCACGCCGTGGTGTAATCTATTTTCCACCACCACCTTACATGGATGGGTATAATGGTGTAAAGAATAACTATACATATTTATTACAACATAATATTGATTCTTATATATTGTATAATCCACTCCAATTCAGTTCAATATTTATGAAAATGATATCATCGCTCGTGCGTACGTACGGACTACCGTCTCCACGACGCGATGAGATTCATTCTCCATGTTAACCATTTAAGAATGATTATAAAGTATATATAAGAAATAATAATGAAATATATGACATTATAAAGTTACTGGATTTATGTATATATATATATATATTTATGTCATCTACTTACTTCCATTTCAAGACAATAAGGAAAGTAAAACAGCGTTCATGCGTACGTACGGACTACCGTCTCCATGAACGGTGTTTTTCATTTTATTTATCTATCTATTATATATATATATATACTGAATATATATGATATATAAATCATATTTTATATTCTGGAAGTAAGTAGATCATGATATAAGTAATAATGATGTCATTAACTACAAGTCAAAACACCTACGATAAAAGAAACGATTTTACCCAAAACGCTTCTTTAACATGGAATTTACAAAAGAACGGGTAATATAATGTCATAAGTGAACCATATATGATATCATAACAATGAATATGATTCTTTAATAAGTCAATGACATTATTTAAACCATTATACAGGAGCTTCGGACACGTAAAAAGCAAATCGGACCTAAGGTAAGGGAAATATCACAATCTCATTTTTATCCGAGATTGTTTATTCATAAGTATTTACTGGGGTGTATTTTATCATCCACATCCATGTTTCATCAATATGTAATATTATTTCCATCCACCTACAATTTTTTAAATCCATTTTTACCCTTCGGTGAGTTTTTAGTAATATCTATGAAAGGAATCTTTTGTCATACGAGGTACTTTTTGACTTTTCCGACAAAAGTACGAAGAATGTTTTTTTTAACTTATACGGCACGAACGGATTTCTACTGTTTTATAAAGCCTTATTTTCATGAAGCTTCCTCTAAAAGATTTCATAACTATTTTCAATAAAATATCTTTCTTTTAAAATTGCATGATGTTTTGTGAAAAGAAATTGATTTTGAAGAAGAAAGGATATTTTCCTCAAGAATTCAATTCAAGTGTTTTATCAAAATTATTTTCCATCTAAGATAATAAAGGGTTCTGTTTCTATCCATATTTTTACATTGATTTGACTATGTTGTGATTGAATTATGTTTATGAATTCCTTTATCTTATATGAATTGATTTATGATGTCATGATGTTTCAAGAATCCCATTTTTGTTACATGTGTTATGCGATGATGTATGTTTTATGATTATGTGGAACACATAAGAAAGGATTCATTATAAGATGGGTGGGACCTATATCTCCCTCCAATGCATTGGGTAATGATTTTATATCTCATGAGATAGACATGGCTGGAACGGAAGGTTATTTCGGTTCAGTGATACAGGACTGAAACGAGGAGTGAACTCGGTTCAGAAAGGGTCTTTGTCCACTAAGATAGTCTTGGCAATGAGTCATGACTAACAAGAAATGATTTTCCATGATTATGTGTGCATGCCAAAAAGTTTCAAGTTTTATGTTATGATTATGGGATCTCATTTTCACTTCTATGATTTATCCCATGTTATGATATTATGAGCTCTTTTGCAGGTTAAGATTTCCAAAAGCTATGTTCTTATGTATATGATGTGATGGATATTTCTTTTGTTTACCCTTACTGAGCATTTGAGCTCACCCTTTTATGTTTTCTTTTCCCCAGGATATAATGAAAGGTTTTTAGGTAAAAAAAATGAAGATCTTTATGGGAGATATTGAAGATCTTTCACCACGATTAGAAGATTACGTTCCGAGTTTCCAAAGACACTAAACTATTACGATCCTTGTGTGTGTGTGTTTTTGTTATGTACTAAGTATTCTGCAAAAGTAATGTAATGTCCATGTACGTCAAGATACGGGTCTCTACATAAACAATGCACTGAGGGTTAATTAGATAATTATTTTCCTACATCAGATTAGCAGGTTTCTCCAATCAACAATTTTTAGCTAGGTTTCCTTCCTTCCCACACCAAAATTATATCTTTACCCCCCTTAGGAAATTTCCATGGTTCTTCTTTCCAATCCATTAACAATGGGGTGATGAAGTTTATTAGAACCATTAGATTTATCCATCATACTTCCAATTTTTTAAACCACATTCCACTTATTATCCCCATAATACCCATGTGATTCTGCGATATCCATTTCATCATTTAAGTAACACCAAACAATTTCCTTATATCTATCAAATTCATAAATCACCAAGGCTTTTCTTAAACTAGGATTTGTCCCACTAATGAATCGGTGAGCCTTGAATTCGGGTATAATGAGAAATATGAAGGCAGATCATGTATGTGTTATGAGTTTTTCCTTATATTACCCAATACATTCATTATCATTTTGTTTAAGGGAGAGGAAATCCCTTTCCATTTTAAGTCAGACGGTGTGAGGAAAATATTAATTGAAAAATATTTACCAAAATTCCATCCACTCCATCCCATCAATCTATTTGTAAGGATTTGTATTCATGATAAATTTCCACCATAGATAAAGTTCTCCCACCATATAAAAAAAACCAGTATAGCCTTTATTTTCTCAGAACATTGAAGGATGGAGAATATCATCTCAGCAGAGTTGATCCATTGTTCCGTGATTAAGTGATTGGATTATCCCTGGAAAGTAGGATGATTTTATTGCATGATTCCCATTATTGTGAATTTTTCTCTCTTATAGGGGTTTGTGCACTCATCCTCATCTACTTTTCTATTAATAACCTCATTTAGGTGGGAGTTTATCATGAAAATATTTGTGATTCCTGCTCCCATAGGATTGGTTATCTCATTAGAGAAGCCATCACATTGACTGTTTCATTGATTTTTTACACAATTAATCTTATTTCCGATCATTATCTAGAATTAGTGGAATATTAGGAATGAGTAAATTAATCTATTAAAAAAATAAAGGGTAATATAAGGATATTAAAGGTATATCTTATAAAATAAATGTATTTCCCTAACTTATGAATTTCTAGACTTCAATCTATGTTATCCATGATCTATTTTCTAACATAGTTTGATATATTATTTTTTCTTTTAAGAATGGTTCACAAATTAGATGATGAATTTCATAAAAAGTATCCATCAAGAGTGTCAAATAATATGCATTGTAAGTTCCATTATCTTTTACTATGTTACCATGAGTGAGGCCCAAGACACCTTGTCAGCATTGTTACTCTTAGCAATATTTGTTCTAGAACCACTTCAACATGTATTATATTGATAGGTATATACGTTATCTATCAACTAAATACATGATACTAAAAATATTAGTTATTAATTCTTATACATATTTTTATCCGTTAGGCTTTCAGTAGATTTTTCTAATCCTACTCCCAAAAATAAATGATTTTTTCTTATAAAGCCAACTATAACAAGAATGTGATTTAATTCACATTAATATTTGCGTTATTACATAATAATATGGTTAATTGAACCCACCCCGTCAATTAGTATAGTGTCATTTGAAATTAGGTACATTACAAAATAACATAAAATAGGGAATACAACATCTGCATTGGAAACTACCATAACATACTCAATATACTCCATCAAACATAAAAGTTCATGGGATAAACTGGGGAAATACGTAAGAATGGGGTCAGAAAAAACACCTAGTAAGGGAATAAATAAGGAATAAGCGATACATGTTATTTAATAATAATATCAATGAGGGAAGAAAGAAACTTAAATCAAAAAGGCATGATATAGAATGATAATCATAACATGGTAAATGAGAAATAAATATAAACTATGAATCATGAACATTAGACATGGATAAACGACAAATACATCATGGTGAAAAAAGTACCATAAAGTAATCATGTACACTCCTTTACCAACTTAGATTATAATGATACTAAACATTACCCAATGCATTTGAGTGTGATCTGGATGCACCTATCAGAATCATTTTATTTTCAGGCTTAAGTGTGCCACATAGATTATATGACATGGATTCATTAATCATAATAATTTATTACATTATTGAGAAATACGTATACAATACATGTATTTCCCTAATAAATAATTATATGTTCATAAATGTGAATCCCATTGATATAAAAATAGGTACAGTATTCACTACACATTTTTTTTGGCATGGAAAATTCTGGTAAAATTTCATCATCACAATGAAGTTACATAAAATTTCATAAAAATTGTTGATTAGATAAAAAGGGGTCTCTAAAAATTGGACATACAATGGGAATTTAAAGGTAAATGGAGAAGAGTATCCATTCCTTATAAATTTGGAAATAGAGGGCATAAGGTAATGAAGAAACATGAATAGTGAAAAGAATCAATAAGAAATTATGGAATTGTAACAGTTTTACATAAATGATCATGGGAGGCATAATGACAGTGGAAAGAAGATCTAATAAATTAAAAATAATATTTACGTTAATATGGATATGCAATATCATGTCCCGTCCTAAGAAAAAAAAATTAAAATACACAACATAGAAGGTGTTCTTGATAAAATAAGAGAGTGGAATATCCCTTACTTGAGTGTGTGACTTCAAAGGCTTGAGAGGTTCTTATTAAAATATTAGGGCACCTTGGTAAGACTCTTCGGAGTGGGGTATAGAGTACTGACGTTTTGAAAATAGTTTTAGTAAAGTGAAATAGTATATTTTATGGGAATATATATGAAAAGCAAGAGATTTAATTATTATTTTGGTTTTGGATTCTACATAATAAAATATCCAAAAAAACCACAAATCCTATGGTTTTATCATGGTATTAGAAAAAAGGAAGTGGTTTTTATTTATTTATACGACCAATTTTTTTATTAATAAAATATTACCCTTTGTTTTGTGGAAGTGAGTCACACTCTTAAAAAAATGAATTTAAAATCATTTAATATACGATATGTATTGGTGGATTCATAATGGATTAAAAATAGAAATTAAAAATCACATTATTTTTAATTTAAAACATATATTTTGTCTTTAATCGTATTTATATTACATAGTATGTATCGTTTGGGTCATTTTAATGTCATAAAACACAAAACTATATTTATATATTATTTAGATTTTAATCCAAAAATTGATTGTTTCAGAAAATTTGATTGTTTCAGAAAAATATGAAAAAACCACCCTTTGATAATTTCATCATCCATATTCAAAAAATAATATTAAATTTATCTAAATAATTTTCTAAATATTTTAATTTTCAATTTTAAAATAAATAAAACCATATTTATTGAAAATGGCATGTTTTTTTTTTCTATAACATTTTTTGAACTCCTATAAAAATTACATTTGACTTCATAAAAAATAAAAGCACATTTATATCTAATAAAATTTATTTATTAATAATATTTTAATAATATATTAGTTAATTAACAGATTCATTAATTCATAAAAATTGATTTCTTAATTTAATGTCAATATTATCCAAAAATATTATTCATGTTTTATTGAGTAAAAATATAAATCATTTACAAAGTAATAATAATAGTATTTAAATATATTCATTATTCCCTAAAAAAATATAAATACTAATATTTCTAAACCATCAAATTCTTTAAGAGTATGGTGTGAGATGGTGTGACTTTTGATTGAATCTGGGGCACAACAGAAGCGTTAAATAACACATAATTTAAAATTTTTGAATTTAATTCATGTTAATAACATAAAATACAGTTAAACCCTTTCTAGAATTTCAAAAATAATACAATGTAATTCGATTTAATTATGAAAATTGCAATAAACCAATTCAACCTCACCTCATTTTTTTGATGTCTTCAGTTTTATTCACTCATTATCGATGTGTTGTTGTTGTAAGATGAAAAACTAGAAATCATCTAGATTGTTTACATGAGATCCATAATTCCAGATTCTTCGATCTATGATTATTAGGTGCTAGCACAGGAAATTGAAGAGCATTATGTTGTCTCTACGATCGCCTAATGAATGCAGACTTGATCGAGAAAGAGGGATCGATCCGACCAAGTTCTTATTCTAGAATCTCTCTCTAAGATCTTGATTGAAGAGGGGAAGAGATTTTATCTCTCTAAATTCATGAAAATGGTGGATCTTCTAATTCAAGAGGCTAAAATGAGAATTTATACATAGGTTATACTTCCCAAAATTTTACATTGGTCCCTGGAATGTAATAACATTCATTTAATACCATTTCAAACATTTATGACTTAATAAAATTGTTATAAATGCCACAAAATTTTTATCACACGATTTTAACACTATAAACTATTTGGTGATTAAATAATAACGAATAACTCGGCTCTTATGCTCTCCAAATAATTTAAAGAACATTTAAGATCAAATTTTTATTTGAAATTTTTTATTTTCATCATATTCAGTTTTATGATCAAACAATTTGTTTCTACTATGACAAATAAATCTAATAATGATTTTTCTAAACATGAATAATATAATTTAATTAGTTTTAATTGTGATCAATGAAACTTGGATGTTCACTGGCCCCCACACATGGGTCCCATTTCATCATATATTCATATTCATTAGAATAGGTGGAACATATGGATACAATGAGTGTGTGACCCTCTAGGTCCTTATCTCAATAAATGTGAGTCTAACCCACATACCAAGAGCCGAGTCTAGATACCCATAATAACCCATAATGAGATAAGTATTTTCATATCTATGACTTCCTCTTGTGAACACTTACAGTACAATATAATATATTTGTTTGTAGATATCTCATAAAGAAGGATTCACACTCATGTCATCATCATTTTATTGATTTATATATTTCGTGACCTTACTCTATGGATTATATTTCTTGTAAAATGGCCATGTATTTATGAATGTACTACCATTCCACACTACATGGGCCCATGAGATATATCTTCCTCACCTTGGAAAATCAATCTTGTTCATTCAACGAATACTATGCCACCAATGATGCAACCAACACAAACTACCTCACCATGATACTATAAACATGGTTTTCACCTTACATCAAAGTACATGATCAAATGGCACAAACTAATAATGATCTCAAGTCCAGAGACCAGTACACAAGTTTGTAGATAGTAATAACTCCTGACACCTGAAACATGTGGTGTTTCTACTGGTGGGTCTATCATCATGATCTCACAACTAGAGATCACCAAGTACAAACTTCATAGGAAGAAGTCTCAATGCTTATGAGCCCCCAACACCAGATAGTAAAACATCATATATTTCCTATCAATATAATGTATCTAGATCATAGGATATATATATATATATATATATATATATATATATATTCAAGAGTATACTGATGGTATCTTGAGGTTCTCATTATAACTAGAAACTTCTATAGCCATTTGATACGACACATAATCTAAAGACATTACCATGTAAATAGTAGATTCAAAAATCTCAACCCTATTATTTTCAGAATTAAATAAATATATGTATTTATTAATATTTATACATGTAATGGTAATCAAAAGAATTATTCATCATTGGTCTAAGGCATGCACTATGACAACCCCCCACTTGAATGAGATCCTACTTTCAAACTATCCTTGTTAGCTCTCACATTATTAAGATCATATTTCTGCTGAGATATGGCTTTAGTCAAGGGACTTCCAAATTTCCACTACATGGATATTCTTCTATACACAACCTTATCTCTTTGAGAAAAACTCAGGAGATTTAATACTAGAGTTTATCACTTTTTTACACTATAAAAACATGAAATTTTGTCTAGTACTAGTAATATAATTATCATTGTGATAAAACATTACATACTATGTGTGATTACAAGAACTTCAAAAAATTATTGCATATTTTACACTACTTCTTGCGTACCTTAGATAATGCAACAAACTTAGTATTTAACGATATGGATACCACATTCTTGAATGATATTGTCATACTCATTACCTTATCCTAATTGTGATATTAAATCAAACTTATCCTAGGAAGACTATTTTCTATCCCCTAAAAACTAGTATCCTTTATTCTCCAAATAGGAGGTACATATCATTTGTACATGCTCAAGTACAATCAGATAGTTCTGACTACTTCCCTTGTAGTTCTCCTCGATACAACTAAAATTTTCCTATAAAAAATTATATCTTGGTAATATCAAGTCTTGTATATATCATGGAATGTGTGGTTAATCCATCACAGAATCATATGAAATTAATATCATGATGTTAATATCATCTTATTTCCTTGACATGTATAACTAGATATATATATATAGCATGTGACACTAGTAAAAAATTCTTTATCAAATTCTTCCAGCATTTGTTTTATAGTATTTTAGTATATGTACGATTTACTAGGTCTAAGAAATCATTAAATATAACTCATTAAACCTCCTTCCCTATATCTCTTATTTCTACATTAAGTTAATCATTGGAGTGTTATTTTACATTTTGTTCTTAACTAAGTATAATACCGAAAGTAGTATACCATATTTTAATATATATATTTTAAATGGAAATCATTGATGCTCTCACTATCCTCTAGTAGACACATGAAAAAGATTCATTAAAAATGAATATTATATGATCTCGTTTCTTACGTTAATCCTAAAATGGATATCAGTAACATGAACCCGTATTAGAATTCTATGATGTCACCATCCTTTTGTGGTTGCATCATATAGGAAATATACAATGATTGGTGGTCTTGACATCTAATTCACAATAAAATGATTTTACAAATTAGCTATGGGAAGTATAAAGAAAATTTATTTATGACAAATGACATGATACAACCTATCACACCTTATTAGTACCACACTTATACCATCCATGTATACTATCATTTGAATACCTAACAAAGTATTCAAATGAGTAAGCATGTTGTACTATGATACATGGAATCTATTATTGAATTTCATTTTGTAATATTATTATTAAATAATTTCCATATACTACATTTAGGAATAATTATTCTTAGTGAATAATGTATCACTAAAAACAGTGAATATAAAATCATCACCATGGTTTTATCCTTCCTACATAGTATGCATTTATAGAATATTCTTTTTCTGCATGCTCATGTGAAACTTGTTCCTATGCAAATTACTTGTGCATCTCAATCATTGGATAAAACCAAGTTAATGTTTCTCCAACTATCTCAAATATAGATGTGAACCCTTTTATAGAAATATAGTATATAACATTAATTTTACATTTATATCTAATGGATTTGGGTATTATCCTTAGAAAACCATAGGATGATTATTATAGATGCACATAGTGTTTTTTCCTGATGCAATATTGTTTATATCTTTACAAAATCTTTGAATCTTAAAAAAGATCTTATGACATAAAGAATTTCCATCATACATTATCTCATATGATATCTGTTTTTCATGACAGTTGACATATGGTTATGGGATAACATCTTTATTTAAAAATCGTGTTTTTAATCATTTATGTATTTGTAGTGCCCGAGTTTTAACATTGATGCTTCTTTTTTAAACATCATGAATATGATGTGTATAAAGAAATGCGCATTTAGGAATTTATTTACACTAAATTTCATTTATCAATTATAACATGTATGACTCATCATCAATCCACATTATTATCATAATTTCTTTGACGTGTATAAGTTAATGTGCGTTTAGGAATTTCACATCGCTACATTATACTGATTGATGAATTCTTGGTCAAGATATTATTTGATAGACTATCTAAAAATTATAATATATTATGACCAAGCATATGGGCTACCACAATTTTACATTCCATAAATTCTTAACAAAATCTAATGATGTATACTTAACAAGCTGAACTAGTTCTGAATGATTTTTGGATTACCTTTATTTGTAATGGTTTCTTGGTCTGAACAATGTTTATTATTATGTTGATAGTACCTAAGGTTTTTATCTTCTAAGAGTATAATATCATACTAGATATATCCCTTGCAACTATTTATCTTTTCTTTACAATGTATTTTCTTTCAACAACTAGTTATATTAGTCTTATATTTTATATTCATCTTTTATTTCAAATGATTCATGTATCACTAAAATATGACACGATTATTCAACACCACAAACAAAATCCATTCTAAAAATAGAACAATATATCCTTGTGGCCAATGGAAACCTGAGATTAATGTTTTATGTGATACTCCAAATGATCAACATCAATCAATAAACATGATAATATAGAAGTTGTGTACATCTCACCATTGATTTTGGAATCTCTTTTCTCAGATGCTTGGAGAACACTTCTTACATTTAGTATTGTTTATTTACTTTAATCATTAATATATATAAATACAAATATTTGAAAATAATATTGTATTTAATACCCAAAAAGTAAAACTGAAACAATACTTTTATTTGATGAATATTCACGTAGAAGTTCATACTTTCTTCTTCAATTCAGTTCATTTAATTTAAACTCCAATAGATAAATGTCATGATAAGAGACATAAACAACCTTTTATTCAATAAATATTTCCTTAAAGTACATATCAAATGTTCCTTTGACTTTACGATTTTCATTGGCCTTGTCACTCTTTTATTTCAACTTTTTCACCATAAGAACTATTGATTGAGCTCTCTCTAAGTGCTTATTTCATAAATAACCTTACCTAGAAGGTAAAAACTATTTTTCTTCATAATATTCTATTGGTAATAATAAATGAAATTAGTGAAAATGGTTGAAATTAATAATTGAATATGTTCTATTGAAATATCATGATCTTTCTTTCAATTAACATAATTCCAATATAATCATTACATATTCATATTTGTGCTTCTGTTTCTCCTAGAAAACTTTTCAAAGATGAAAAAACATGTAAAATAATATATTTTCTAATGTTATATCAATAAATTACATCATACATTTATGATAGAATTATAAAATAATAATCATTTGTAGAATACATGAGCCTATTGTAAGAATTTTTGCACTCATGCTTCATGAGGTAACTTAAAAGTTATTTGGGGACACCAAAACATTAAATTGTCAATACCATATTACCTTGCACAAGAACCTATCTTACTCTTATAAATTCATGTTTGATAAGCCATTTTATTTTTCCATTATTTATCACAGTGTACTAGTGATATTTCATTCCATTTCTTAAAAAAATATAATCTAGCAGATTGTACTTTTATCTTGATTACAATTGGACACTTTAAAATTATTAATTTTAAATTTATCACACTATTTTATCAAAATAATTGGAACCCTACTTACTGGAATTGGAATACTTTGTTTCTTGAGTATTCAAGAGGAAATGATACTTTAACATATAGTAAAAGTCTACAGGCTATGGATACACCACTTCCTGGAGAGTCCAAGGTAGTGACTAATCTGGCCAACCACATTAACTCATGGCCCCTTATTTTGTTGAATGGAGTCCTATCTATGGAAAATAATTACTTTTCATTGATCAACTCTTTTCTTCTAATGTTTCAAAAAGATAGAATTAGATATCCCACTGTTCCCAACATTAGTTCAGTCAACCCACCACTCTCAGAATAACTCTCTGGTAAGAGGAGGTACCCTCAACATTAAATGATCGAGCACCCCATACACTCAGTTTTTCTCAAATTTTATTGATATAAGGCATTAACGACATAATATTGTGTTTGAGGGATTTGATAAATTAAAATTAGTGAATGAAATTATTTTATATTTAACATTATTACTATATGTTATATCACTCTCAAATTAACAATGATTTTAAATATTTCACATTCACCATATATGTTCATTTTATCTCTTAATGCTTGTTTATTATTATACTATGTGATCTTGTTTAATAAATACATATCACAGAAAAAATAAACCATGAACATGATAAAAATAAATAAATAATCACATGATCATGATCCATTAACTATTGGTTTATCCATCAAGAAAATAATGGATAAACTGAGACCCTAGGGGAATTCATTAGGTCAATACCAGATGTGAATTGTAGCACCCGAAACTCCAATGAATAGATTTTTTTTGTCTACGTTGGCTCCCAACTCAAACTGTATAACCATGAACTACTTGTATCTTGACAATTTATACTCACACGCAGGTGAAGGGAACTTAGTATGCGAAATTAAAATTTTTTCACATAAATTTTGACACAAAATCCCTTATTCAATTTAAAGATGGAGAGACGATGCACAGATCATCAAAAAAAATAATTGTTACGTTTTATAAAATGTAAATGAAATAATTAAATCAAAGAACTAATAAATAAAAAAACCAAACAAGCATGGGTTGTTCTTGTCTCATGATCAGTTGACATACAATTGTATTTTATAAGTAAAATTTAAATTTTCTAAAATTCAACTCGAGGGTATTTTTAATGCGGTAACATACAATAAAATAATTTCAATTAAATATCGATATGTCCCACAACACACAAAATAATTTTATCAAATTTTAAACAATTAAATTTAATTTATTATTTTTTTGGGTCTATTTAGACCTAAATAAGATACTTGAAAACTAATATAGGACTATTGGTGGGTTAAAAGGGTCAGGTCGGTCGGACCCAGACTGAATTTTTCTAGCCCAATATGGGGTATCTAGTTAAAGGAAATGTTATATATATATATATATATATATATATTTAAAATGATAATAAGCTTCCAAAACAATTCTTGTTCTTTATATATATATATATATATAATCAATATGTCATTAGCATCTTTGAATAAGCTTCCACGAGAATATTTTTATTTTTAATTAAATAAGACTCCATGAGATGCTTGAAAATAGTTTCCATGGGATTCTATTCCTATTTAATTTAACAAGCTTCTTTGAGAAGGTTTAAACTATATTTCAAGGGATGTGTTGTCCTTTTAATTAAATAAGTTCTCTAAGATTCTTCAAGCTAGCTTCCATGGGAATATTTTCCTATTTAATTAAATAAGCTTCCATGGGAAGCATTAAACTAGATTCCATGCGATGCTTTTTCTTTTTTATTAAACAATATCTTAAGAGAAAATTTATACTAGCTTACAAGGGAGGATTTCTCTATTTAATTAGACAATATTTTTTTGGATGTTTTAAAGTCGCTTCCATGGAATGATTTATATATTTAATTAAACAAGCTTCTTTGGAAATCATTTATTGGAAATGAACTACACCAATAAGCTTCTAGTGTATTTGGTTACCACATAACATGCTTAAATCACAATATGGATAATGATCCTTCACAACTGTCACCATTAAAAAGAAAACAAAATAAAAACATTAATATTCATGGAAACCTTCACGTAAAACACATTGATATTCAATCAACCATATCATGGTGATACAAACACATATTGGTGCACTCTCAGTTGTATTGGGATCATATCAAAACCACCATTCAAGATAAATTAAAATTTATTTAAAATATCATTGTTTTTGAAATAAATAATTATACATTACCTCTAATACCAATAAAGGAATACGTGACACAGAGGAAGCATTAAAGAACACACAATTTATAATTTTTGGGTTTTTATTCATGTTAAAAACATAGAATACAATTAACCCCTTACCTTTATTTATAAAAGAATCACATGTAATTCAAAATAAACATAAAAAATAAAATAAAACAAAATCTTGAAGCATACCTCGTTCATTTGAATTTGTCAGTTTTATTCACTTTTTTTCATTGTGTCATAGCTATTAAAAACCAAACTAGACCTCTTATATATCATCCACATGTGCACCATAATTCTAGGATCATTGATCTTTGTTTTCTAGGTCCTGGTGCAGAAACTCAATGAGATTTAAAATGTCTCATTGATAGACTAAAGAAAACTGACTCGATCAAGAAAGAGGGATCGATCTGACCATGTTCTCCTACCAGAATATCTCTCTATGAACTTTATTGGAGAGGATAAGAGATATTATCTCTAAAAAATCGTGAAAATAGAGAATCTTATAATTCAAGAGGATAAAATGATCTTTTTTACTTTTTGTACTTTTTAAAATTTTAATTTTGTCGGTGGAAAGTAAAAACATCATTTTAGCACTTTTCAAATATGTATAAATTAATAAAAATGCATTTATTAAATGTCACAAATATTTTACCAATCACTTTTAACACTATAAAATTTTACATGACAAAATAAAAACCATCAAATTGTCCCATATACTCTCAAAATAATTTAGAAATCCTTGAACATCTTATTTTCATTCGAAAAAATATATTTTTATCATATTCACTTTTATAATCAAAAAATGCATGAGTACCATGAGAAAAATATTCGATAATGATTATTCTAAACATGAAAAATATAATTGAATTAGTTTTAATTGTGATCAGTTAAACTCGGACATTCACCAGCCCCCGTACATGGGTTCCACTTCATCCTAATATCATATTCATTAGAATAGGTCGAACTTGTGGAAACACTAAGTAGGTAACCCTCATGGTCCTTATCTCAATAGTAGTGAGTTGAACCCTCATACCAAAAGTGGAGTCTAGTAACTGAGCATGGTCCCTAAGGAGAAACAGAATGTTATAGTTATGACTTCCACCTTCGAACACTTAATGTGTAATATAATCTCTTTATATGTAGATATATCATAAAGAATGATGCACACTCATGCCATATTCCATGGGTTGCTTTATTTATTTCATGACCTTACTTGATGTATTTACCTTCTTTTAACATGGCCATGGATTTATGAAGGTACTACCATCCTTGTCATCATAGGTCCACATGATATCTCTAGCTTAACATAGAAGTGACAAAATCTATCTTGATCATTCATTCAATTTCATACAACCAATGACGTACCCAATAAAAACTACCTCACCACGATATCATTAACTTGGGGTTTTCCTTGAATCAATGTACGTGGTCAAATGGAAGACACTAATAATGATCTCATTCCTAGAGACCAATAAAAATTTTCATATATTGGAAAACCCAATGACACTTGCAACATGTGGCATTCCTATTGGTGGGTTTGTCCTCATTATCTCACTACTAGAGATCACTAAATTTGAACTTCACTAGACAATAATCAATGATTATGATCCCCCAATACCTGATAGTGTAACATCATATGTTTTATGTTAGTATGATTATTTAGACCATATGAAAAATATATTTAAGATTATGGTCATAGTATCTTGAACTTCTCATTATATTTAGGAACTACTATAAACTTCTGATACAACACATAATCTATGTACATTACTATTTAAATAGATGATGAATAACTATCAACACTGTTATGGTAAGAGTTAATTAAATACAAGTATATATAAATCCTTATACATGTAATGGTATTCAAAATTATTGTTCATGTTGAGTCCTGTGCACCCACTATGACAACAAAATTCATGGGAGGTTCAGAAATCATGGTTTGGGACTTGATTTCGATAAACATGAACTTATCCCACAAATGGTTTTACTCATGATTATGTTATTGGATCTCAGATTGGGCTCGGTCAAGGTAAAATCATGGAAATTATATCTCTCTCATAATCTCTAATAAATGGGATTCACAGGTTATATTCCTACTGGTTTAGTTCATCACATTCATTATATGTTCTAATTGGAATTTTCAAAACCCCAATATTTATAAAAATCTTGTGATAAATATTAAAAGGATATATCATAGATGGTAATGAAACATAATTATTATTAAAATACAATTGTATAAAATAAAATAAAAGAAATTCACAAGTTTTTAATAACCATATTTCTGAATAAGACATTAAATTGAACAAAAAAAGAAAATTATATTTATAACATTTTTCGTCATTATAATGTGGCTCTTACTAGTAAATAGTTTTCCTTTTATCAATGGTATAGATTTCATGTATTTTTGACACATAGTTTGTTGAAGAATTCATCCAAAACATGTAACGTGATCCAAACCACTTAAAAATTTCAATTCACTTAGTTTTTCATCATTTTTTTCTATAATCACTAATAATCTATCTTATGATTTAAATAAACCTTAATTCATTCCACATTGGTCTATCCCCTTGGATTCACGATGATCTTATTTTTTCTTAGTGGATCTCTTCTTGGTATGTTCTACATTGGGTATGGTATTCAGTCTTCCTCTAAGATCATCACATGATTTATTATATATTTATCTTATTCGATCCCAATGAGTCTATGATATCTATATATGTGTGGGGTTATAGAGATTATTTAATTTTTATTATAGAAATTGTATTTTTTAGGACCTCATCTACTCATTTTCAGCCTCTATTTTCAAAGGTGACTAGTTTTTCTAATATTTCAAGAATATGTGTCTCTATACATTATTGATAACCCATAAATTACTCAATGTTATTGAAAAATTCCATTGGATTATTTATGTAACTAAATTAATGGTTTTATAAAATCATTGAATAGTTTTTGGAATGTTCTTTATTTAAAAATGAATCATTCATAGTATGGTTTAATGAAATATCTCAATGATTATTTTGACTCAAAATTGAATTTTCAAACATAAAAGGAGTTATTAATCACATTGAAAATGTTTTTATGAATCTTAAAAATGATTATAAGATTATATATTTAAAACATATCACATTTGGATCCTTGAGTGCATCAAAAAATGGAAATGTGTCTCCTTAGTGAGTGTTGAACCTATAGTGACACACACTTAACATAAATAGATATTAAACCATTTTGGATGAATATTTTGTACATTATAATTACAAAATCCGGAAGACCGTAATATTTTAGTGTCTTTAGAAACATGGGAACAACATATTCTATCTCGGTGAATGAACCCCAACATCTCCTATAATGATCTCCACCTTTAGTACATCTACCTAAATTCTTTCATCATAACATGGGGAAAGGAAACATAAGAAGGGGTGATCTCAAATGGTCAATAAGGGTAAATAAAGGAAATGTGTAATCATAACATGAAAAATGGTATGAAACATGAGCATAACATTTGAAAATCATACCATGCATAATAGATATCATAATAAATATTTGAAATTCATAAGATAAGGATCATAAGAGAATAAAGATCTTAATTCATAAAATTATAACATACGAATAAAACATAGAATTTTGGTAGACACATTGGAATATAAAATGACTCTTATAGTAGCTAAGGAATCACTTCCAAGACCATATTGGTAGTATGAGTACACTCCCCATCCATCTAGGTTTTCATGGTTCACTCACATGTCCATTTAATAGCATGAGTTCACTCCTCATAATATCTTGGAAGTCAAGGATCACTGTCATAGACATCATAGTAGTCAAGGTTCATTACCAAGAACATATTAGACTATATCATGAGATTTTAATCAATACCCGATGCATTGGATGGGAAATATAGGTCCCAACCATCTCATAATGAAATCAAACATCCATGTTCCACAATATTATAAATAATCATATCATAACTCATGAAATGGGTTTTATAAACACGTAATCATATCTTAAACCGTGAAAAATGAAAGTAAGCATAACAATTTCATCAAAACAATAACTTTTCAAAGGGAATCTGATATCATAGAAAAATTATATGTGAAAGAGTAATGGGTTTTATAAAGACCATGGCAACAATGATAATATATTCATATAAAGAATATGAATTGAACCCTTAAATAATTTTCTATATGGAAATGAGTAACATCAATAGAGGTCATTATAGATGGAAAATAATTTTGAAAATCTTTAAGAAACAATTCCTGAAGAAAATATGATTTTTTTCTTTGACAAATTATATTTAATAAATAAAACCATTTGAAAAAAAGTTTCTTGGAAAATACCTTTAAAACATATAAATAATATTTGAAGTCATTTTTAAAACCTTTTCCCTGAAGACATATACCATCTTCTAAATTAATTTCTATGAAATGACTTTGTAAACTTATAAGTAATTTTTGAAAATGTTTTCAAAGCATTTTTACATGAAAATATATGAAAGAATATTAAAAATGTTTTGAAAAACATGTCTTTGAAAATACTTTGAAAACATATAAATAAATGTTAATTTTTTTTGAAAAACATTACTTTGAAAATAATTTTTAAACATATTTTGATATATTGAACATGTTTTGAAAACATTATTAGTATAAAACATGTGAATGAATCATGAAATTTTTTGAAAACTATTTCATTGAAAATACAATGAAAAATTATAAATAAGGATAGAAAAAATTTTCTAAAAAGTTTTCCTTTAAGTCTCTTTTAAAATTTTTTATAAAATATAACCATTTAAAAATAAAATTAAATATTTAATGAAATGATGGTTATTAAATCCATATATTCTTTACAAGGTAAAAAGAACATTTCTTTTGCACATTAAAAAGTATATCAAAACCCTTTTTCAGAAAGTGATAAGAATATTCCTTTAAATATATTCATAAAAGAAAAAAAGGATACAAATTTGTTTTAAATAATAAATTATAATGGTATAATAATATTGTAAACCATATTTAAAAATCATAGTTTCGAAGAAATATAGATTTTTCGGGTGAATAAAGGTAAAGGTCATGCTTTTTTAAAAACACTTTCTTAACTATATTATATACCAATGATTGTAATAAATGGTACCAATGCAAGAATAAATCATTAATAACCATATCATAAAAAATTTCAATAATTTTCATGATATATGGGTCATAATAGTTCATTAAGGGAAGCATAAACATAAAACTATCATGAAAAGAAATGATATTGTGTTAATAAACTCTTATAACGTGGTAAAATAGGATCATAATCTCAATGTAAGAAAATGAAAATACATGAATCATTAAATATCACTAAAAAAGTAAATTAATTATATAACATTAACTATGTTATTATATACACTTCGAAATAGAATTTAGGTTCCTAAAAAATCAGGAGTCTCAAAGAATGAAAATTGAGACAAAACTATTTCATAGAAATGGAAACTTTTGAATCATTACCAATGGAAATAAATATCATAAAATTAAGATTTTAATACCCATAAATTTATGTATAGTATACATCGAATAAAATCATGCATAATATATACTCAAAAAAAATAAATACGTTGTGAACATAGCATGTAACTCACGAAAATAAAAAAGTGAGATAAAATCCCATTACCTTGTGTCTTGATCGTCATCGTACTCATTAAATCCTCATATATAATAAATATAAATTTATTATAAATCTATTTAATAATCATATTATTACATATAATACCATATATAGTTTGTTTGTGGCTTTACATTACCCACTTGTGAAAATTCTATCTTAAGGTTTCACTTAGGGTAATATCTTCTTTGTTTTTCATATGTGTCTTAATTTATTATATCTTTGGTCCTTATATTTATATCATGACTTCTAAAATTTAGTGAATTATCTAAATATTATTTACTTTTATAATATTTATATTATAAGAATATATGGGATATAGAATTATGTAATGGAATACATCGTTCATTGAGACGGTAAGTTGTACGTACGCTTTAACGCCATTTCTGTTTAATTGTCTTGTAGAAATAAATAATGTAAATGAAATATATATATATATATATATTATTAAATTAAAATTACTATATCATATATATTCACTAAATCTATCCTTAATAAATTCTATGTAATTTATGAACGTATCACACCGATTTGAGGGGACGGTAGTCCACACTTCCTCAAACAAAATTATCATATTAACACAAAATGTACCGTATAAATATTGTAATGTAAAATATTTAAGGATAATAAATAAATAATATATATAATATATATAAAATATAAATATATATTCAACTATAACTTCTATCATTAGATGTGTTCAAAGAAAAAAGGGCAGTCATCATTTAGTGAAGGGGTAGTTCGCTGTAAACAAAAACAATATGTCTGTTATCCATCAGATGGAGGTGTGTGTAAGTGTAAGTTGAAACCACATAATAATAACATACTAGTATATTTTGGAAAATGGTGTTTTTATATCATATTTGAATAAATATATTAGAGGGGTGGAGAATGAAAATAATAGAAAGGAGCTTAAGAGAAGATATTACCTCTTAACCGGACAACTCCTTTTGGTTTATGCAAAAGGATTACTTGGATAAATTCATCCCCATGGGAAGGATTCTAAGAGAAAATAGGAATTTTAAAATTTTTATTTGGTTGATCATGGATGAAACTAATAGGTTTTATATGTGTCAAGTATAGGGAGAGGTGGTGGGCTTTTTTATAGAAGGGAAATGTCAGACTTGACAATTTTAAAACATGTTAGTGTACCTATTTTTTTACCAAACACATGTCCAAAAAACCAAAAAAAACTCAATAATGAAAATTTAATGTCATAATAATTTTTATAAAATAATTTTTGGAAAAGTTTATAGGTCATTTTAGGTCTTAAATTTAATTATTATTCATTACTTTTCATAATTTTACCTTAATCGATGTGATTAATTTTAATTACTTTTACTACTTTTTTAGAATTTTTTTTTTGAGATTATTATATTTTATAAATTATTCTGATTAAAAATATTCAATACATTTTTCAAATTATAATAACATAATTGGAATAATTTAATTTAAAATTAATCTGTAAGTTGGGATGACAATGGGGGGTTTTAAAGTTAAAATGATCAAAAGTTTTTTATGATTTTATATCTGATTCCATTGTGAAATATGATCCAATTACATAAATCAGATTAATTGGTAAAACTATAATATTATTAAACTTTTAATTAAAAATAAAATATAATTTATCATTATAAATATATTATATGAAATAAATTTTTTTAATTAAAAGCAAATATTTTATACTATTCATTAAAAATGAAGCCTTACAGAAAATTACCAAAAAATTATTCTAACCTAATTTTAATGTTTACCTTATAAATATAGTGTTTATTTTTTACATATTTAATATATTAATTTTCCAAAAATTTAATTTAAAATGGGTTGGAAATTAAAAAGTGTTAAAACTACTTTTATAGAAAATAGGTTTTTTATGTACAAAATTGGGATGTTTGTTATCGTATGTTTATAAAATCTATAATATAAATACCAAAAATATTTGATTGAATATATAACATATATATTAAGTTAATATCAACCATCAATTTTAATAAATTTATATTTTTAGGGTAAAAAACTTATAAAAAGAATAATATTTTCCTTTATATTCAATCTGTTTTCATATTCATTTATAATTAATTGGTAACCTATAAATTCCTTTAAAATTTGAGTTAACCATATATTTTCATAAATTAGTTAATATTTTTCATACCCAATAATTTAACATCTATGTCATATCTTATTATTTAAAATAATAGCATATTAATGACATACTATTATTCGGTAATACTTGATCTTGTGTGTTACGCAAGCCATCGAGGAAAGTCATTGTTCAGTGAAACACAAGATATCATCAGTGTTTTCTGTTAAGAATGAAAGAATTTATGTTCTTTTTAGTGCATCATTAACAAGTTTTTCAAACAAATAAATCCAATGATATTACATTAATATAAAATAAAATATTATTAGTTTTATGTGAAATGAAAAATACTTAAAAGGTTAAGTTAATTTAAAAAAATCACAAAATTTCAAGGCTTTACATTCTAGACCCATTAAAAATAATTTTTCCCCCAAAATTATTCTCTGTTATCAAATTTTTAATGCATAAATGTTTCAATCATAAAAAACATCATCATAAAAAAATTAATTCCAAATCTTCCCTTAAAAATAGAAAGTTGTAAGCATAAGGGTTACCCAAAGTAACATGAATCCAAATACATAATCCCTTTTTATCCCACTTCATCCTTATTCCATTATTAAGGCTACCTCATCATATTACATAATACCCCTTTCTATTCACATTTCATGTGTAGTCACTTCATCATCTACATTATAACCTTTAAAAGCACCACCATGTAGATCCACTTCAATAAATTTCCTCTTGGGACATTGAGTTTCATAATGACCATTAAATACACACATAAAACACTTGAAATTTGATTTTGTCTAAGAGAGGATAAAATTCTCATCCATTTCATTAATCAAAGTATTAATTTTTCCTTATAGTTTCTATCTTTATGTTATTTTTTTCTGTAGTTAAAACAAATTTTTTTCCTCTAAGACATTCACTAATGTCATTCATTCAAAAATCTTGACAAAAAGGATTCCTAGTCATATTTCATCCATGGTCTCCATTACCCGAACTCCCATTGAAATCCTTCCTTATCTTCCTTGGTGAGTTTGATAGTTGGCTATGGTATACATTGTTAATCATGTTTTTTTAAAACTTATTAGGCATGATCATGAAATTTAGCACTCTATTGATCATCCCTCTTAACTACACTTCAACAAATCTTCCATAACATTCAACATTAATCTACATTCTTCTGGTTACCACCATTGACTGAAACCACATGCATTTTGTGATCATTGCATATCATATCATAAAACTACATAGTCATGAAAATAGTTACATATAGGATTTCTGTATCATTACACCTTCCTTAATATATCACACCCCAGGATTATCCTTGGTTACTCATAGCCAAATTATATTTTAATCGTTCACTTACATCGAGTCAGGCCAAAACATCTTTTAAGAGATGTAACCCCTAGGTACATCCCTTGACATATCCTTAGAATATACATAGGGATATCACTATATTTTTTACATCTTATATTCCAATAGTTGACTAAAACCATCCTTTCATACCAACTATATTGGCCCAGGATTAACATACATAGATATTACACCATTTTGATGAATATTCAGTACGTTACAATAATACATGCTCAGGACAGTAATAGTTTAGTATATTTGGAAACATGGAAAAAAATCCTCTATCATGGTGAAAGATATTCAAAATATTCTATAAAGATATCAAAATTTAGTAATTATACCTAAAACATGTCTTTATAGAACATGGAAAGGAAACATAAAAGGTGAACTTAGATGCTCAGTAAGGGTAGATGAAGGAATTTTATAATCATAACATGATAAAAGGGTATGGAACTTGATAATAAAATTTTAAGATCATACTCTGTATATTAGAGATCATAATAATAATTTGAAATTTATAATACATGGATCATAATTTAATTAAGAGCATAAATCATGAAACCAAAAAATATTACCAAAATATAGATTTTTGGAAAACACATTATCATATAATATGATTTCTATAGTATCCAGGGATTCGATTCCAAGACTATCCTGGTAGTACAAGTTCGCTCCCCATACCATCTTGGTAGTCATGGTTCACTCCCATGGTAATATTACTAGTATTAGTTAACTCAACAAATCATATTGGTAATCATGGATCACTCCCATGTATTGCTTAGTAGTTAAAGATCAGTTCTAATACCATCTTAGTATAACTCATGATATATAAATATTTAGCCAATGCATTGTAAGGACATATATGTCCCACCCACGACATAATTAAATCATTCAAACATGTTTGTCCAGATCTAAAATAATCATATCATAAACCATGAAATTAAATGGGCATTATAAACATATAATCATATCATAACCTGTAAAAATAAATGGGTTTTATAATCCTTTAATTTAATTAATAACCATGAATTGAATATATATTTCATCAAAATATATCCTATGAAAGAGAAATGAGTTTTATAAAGATAGTTACATTAAGAATAACCCATTCATAGAAATAATTTGAGTGGAAACATTAGATCATTTACTATAAGGGAAGAAGTAACATCAATAGATGTCATCTAATATTGAAAATAATTTTTAAATATCTTGTGGAAAAATAATTTATTCTATGAATAGGGGTTTTAAAAAAAAACCATTTGAAAATGATTTTATTAGAGAATACCACAAAAACCTATAAATAAGATGTTAAATCCTTTTGAAAACATTTTCCCATTAAATCATATACACTATTTTGAAACCCCTTTTAATTGAAAACCCATTAAATTCTTATAAACAGTGCTTGAAAACATTTTTAAAACCATTTTACTTGAAAACATATGAAATAATATTCAAAAAAATTTCAAAACTATTTCCTTTAAAATAATTTGAAAATGTATAATGAATATATGAAAAAATTTTAAAATCCTTTTTAGTTGAATCATATGAAATAAGCTTGAAAATGTTTTGAAACCCATTTATTTAAAAATAAATTAAAACATATAAATATGGGCTGAAAAAATTTGAAAAAAAAATTACTTGAAATTATTGGTAAAAAAATATTCTTAAAAATTAAGCACTTAAAAAATCAATTAATGATTCAATGAAATGACGGTGGGTAAATACATACTTCTCATACGATGTAAAAAGAGATTTATTTTTTCACAGTAAAAGGGATATAAGAATACTTTTTCAATAAAGTGACATGAATATTCTAGAAAAGAGATTTGTAATAGAAAATAGGGTAAAAATATATTTTAAGTATTAAAAGATAATATTCTAATAGTCTTGGAAATCCTTATTAAAAAACATAGTTTTTTAAGAAATAATTATTTCTGATCAAAGATAGGGTAAAATCGAGATTTTTTAAAAACACATTATTTGATATATTTTAAAAAAAGGGTGGAATTAATGGAACAAATATATGAAAAATTCATTAATAACCCTAGTATAATAAAATTGAAGAATTATTTTGAGATATATATCATAATATTTCATCAAAGGAAAAATAAACATAAATAATCCTGAAAAGCGATATGATTGTCTCAATAAACTCTTATAAATTCTAACTTGGGATCAAAATCTCCTTGTAAGAATATTAAGTTATATGAAACATAAAATTTAATTAAAATAATTAAATCCATTATATAACATTCGAAATTGAAGAATATACAGTACAAAAATAGAATTTAGTTGCATAAAAAACATGAGCCTCAAAGATGGAAATATGAGACAAAACTACTTCATTAAATTGTTAACATTTGAAACATAAACCTCATTTAATAAATATTATAAAATGGATATGTGAATAATAATAAATTTATGCATAAGATACATATATTACATAATGGTTAGTATATACACCACACAAATGGAAAGAGAGGAAAACATAGCCTGTATCCCAAGAACTAAAAAATTGAGATTAAATCACTTTACCTTGTGTATTGACTCACGTTGTACTAATTAAAACCTACTATATAATAAATATTTATTTAATATAAATATATTTAATCCCATATTTTTACTTGAAATACAATATAGGTTTTTATTATGGCATTATATTATCCTCTTGTTAACAACTCCATCTTAAGGTGTCACTTACGGTAATATCCATTTTGTTTTACACATGCGTCTTAAATTGTTATAACATTGGACTTTATCATTATATCATGATTTAAATAATTTAAAACCTGATTTAAATTTAATTAATATTCAGTATATTTTTATTGTAACAATCTAGATGATATAGAAGTATGTAACAAAATACACCGCTCAGGGAGACGGTAATCCGTACGTATGCAAGAACGTTATTTAACTTTAATTATCACGTTGAACGAAAGTAAGTAAAAGATATATATATATATATATTATAGTATCTTTATTATGTCATATATATTCACTAAATTAATCTTTGATACATTCCATGTAGTTTATGAATGAATCATATCACTTTTAGGGGGTGGTAGCTGACAGTTCCTCAAACAAAATTATCGTAATAACAAAAAATGGAAAATATAAATTTATGTATTGTAAAATAATTTTAGAATATTAAATAAATAAATAATATAATATATAACATATATTAATATATTTTCCATAATAATTTCCACCAAGAGAGGCAATATTGGAAAAAAAATTCATCGTTTAGTGAGGCGATTATTCGTCATACACGTAAACATTATGTTCATTACCCATTAGGTGTTGGTGTATGTCTGGGTAGGTTGAAAACATAGAATAAAAATATCATATTTTATTCAGGATATTAGTTTTATATACCATAATTAAATAAAAAGAGTGAATGGGTGGAAATTTTTTTTAAAAGGAGTTTGAGGGAAGGCATTACCTCTTAATAAGGTAACTCCTTTTGGATTGTGCCAATAAGATTCCCCGGATAGAATTCTACCCAAGGGGAGGCATTTAATAGAAATTTAAATATTTTTTTAAGTGTATTAGTTATAACTTATCTTAACCGGTGTTTTTTTATAGGTGTGAAGAAGATTCATATGTGGTGGCTTTTATAGGGAAGGGAAAGGACACACTTGGAATTTTTGAAAACAAGTTTGATGTACCCATGTTTTTACCTATATAAAGTCACAACAGACCAAAAAATAATAAATAATGGAAGGTTCATGGAATAATAATTTCATTAAAATGGGTGTTAGAAAAGTTTTTAGGTTGTTTGGGGTCTTAAATTTAAGGTTTAATCCTTAGTTAACCTTGATTTTACCTTAATCAATGTAATAAATTTTAATAAATTCTGTTAATTTTTTTTGTCAAAAACTATTTCAAACATATTAGAAAATATAAATTTTCATTTATTTCTAACAGGAAATATATTATTCTAAATTATAATCAAATAATTTTTAGACCCTAATTTAAAATTAATCCTGCATCGGGTCGACAATGCGGGTTATTAAATTAAAAATAACGTAACATTTTCTAAGTTTTGATATCTAATTTCATTATAAAATTGGTTCCATTTAAAAAAATTTAATTAATTTGAAAAAACATTATCTAATTAATCATTTAAAACAATATAATATATAATATATCATTATATATAAATTAGATGGAAAAGAAGTTTTAAATGAAAATCCAATATTTTTAACTATTCATTAATAGTGAAACCTTACAGGAAAATAACAAAAACATTATAAACTATTTATTACGTTTTTATTCAAAATATAATGTTTATTTTGACATATTAAATATTTAATATTTCCAAATATTGGTTTTAAAATGGGTTATCCATTAAAAGGTGTTAAAACTACCTTTATAAAAAATAGGTTTTTATTTATAAAATTGGGTTTGTTTTAATCTAATGTCTATCAAATATATTGGATAAATACCAAAAATATTTGATTGAATATATAAAATATATATTACATTAATAAAACTCATAAATTATAATTAATTTAATTTATAGGGTAAAAAACTTATAATAATAATAATATTTTCCATTATATTCAATATTTTTCATATTCATTTTCTAATTAATTGGCATCCAATGAATTCATTTTATAATTTTCTAAACCATATATTTTTTTAAATTAGTTAATACTATTCATAAAAGATAATTCAATTTCTATGTTATATCCAATTATTTAAATAATAAAATGTTAATGATAAACTATTATTCAGTAACACTCGGTCTAGCATGTTATGCAAGCCATCGAAGGATGTCATTATTGTATGTAACAGAAGCTAACCATATTATTTCCTATAGGGAGAGTTAAAAATTATGTTGTGTGTAGTGTAAGAATAAAATGGTTTTTCATATAACTCAATCGAAACAAAGTACTTTAATATAATAAAATATATTTTTTGTGTTATGTGAAGTTTCAAATATCAAAATGGTTAAATTAATTCTAAAAAAATTTACAATATCATGGGGTGTTGCAAAACCACTAGGGGTTATATGGATGATAAAAATAGATGATGATAAGAATTGATATCAGTTTTATTTGATCTATGCCTGGATCAGTGTTCCTTTATTTTTTGGATTATTTATTATCACGGTCTAGATCCTAATATTGCTTCATGTATGAAGGTTCCACTAATGTAACATGATTTATATACAGACATGTATATATAATGGTTTTTGTCTCAGGGAAATGGAACTCTTAAATCAAAATGTATTATCTTAATTTCATATATGTAACATGATTGACATGATCACTATGTTTCCTTTTAGGATATGTTTGTTTGGATTATTTCCCAATGTTTATCCTTAATGTCTAACATTCATAATCATATGTCTTTGAGTATAGTGTTTTTTTAATGGAAGCCATGTAATATTTCACAAAATAGTATGAGAGGAGAAAAACAACCAGAATTGTGCTAGAACCACTTGAGTTTAGTCAATTTTCTATGGTGTATACTATTTAAGAACATTGGTATATAAGGAATAAGTGTAAGAGGGTTCTTAAATAGCTCACTTTTATACCTGAAATTGAGTTACCATGGGTGGTCAGGTATTTTCCCATATTTATAACTTGGATTATGAGGTTGTTAAATGAACATGATTTTGGGTTTATTTTAATTACCCATTTCCATTATAATTTTTTTGATTTTAGTGTTAGAATCTATGAATTCTTTAACTTATTATCATTCCAAGGCATTACTATGGATTCTTGAAGTTGGAATTTTGTTTGTGCAATAGAAATTAAACTAAATATCTTTTTTAGTTTTTATAAAATGAAACCAATAAGACATCATATAAATCAATGTAAGGAATCTATCTAAAAATTAACATAGATTGAAATATAAGATTGGTTCTAAGTTCAGTTACTACATGTGGTATCCAGAGTATATCATCTATCCAGAAAAAGAAGCATAAGGGTAACATATTTTCATTAAGACCAGTTTAAAAGGGTTAGTTGAGTAAATATTATTTTTTTCTATCTTTTCAGAGGAACTACTATTAATAAGAATGAATTTAGTTGATCTCCCCATACCTATCATTTTTTGTGGAATGTCTAGTCACCTAAGGAATTTTTGTTAAAAAATTTCTCATGTAATTAAGGCTCGATTCAATATCACAAAATGTTTTCATGTTTATTGTAATGATTACAAGTTTCGAGGGTCTTAAAATATTTATAAATGGTATATTTATTCAACGTATAAGGATCATGGATGAGATGATACCTGACTTATTTAAGTGGTAGAGTATACACTAGAGCAATCAAATGCCAGGATAACTAATGTTAGAAATAATGTGTTCATTTTTATCCTCTATGACAATAGATCGATTTGATATAGTTTATACAAATTATTTTATATCATAAAATATAATTTTCATATTGTGATTATGTTTAGAACATTTTCTTCCCATATTGAAACTTTCCACTCTATAAATAATGTAGTTGGAATACAGTTTTAAATGTACCATCGCTCAGGTGAAGATTGTCTACTATGATTTGGTGTGGGTTTTCTTACATCTTGATCTGAATATTTTCCTATATATTTATAGTATGGATTATATGATCTATGATAATTCCTATATTTATTTTTATCATCATAAAAATTAGATTTTATCTTCTGTGTTGTCTTTATTTTATTTCATAGTTAAAGAGATTATAGATTAAGGAAGGAAGGGAATGTTATTTCTTATGGTAGAATAATCACATGATAGTTTTCAATGAGTTTAAATCATTTTTTTGATCATAATTTAAATATAAAACTTTTTAAAATAGTTTTTTGTAGCCCAAGTTATTTTTTAATGATTTTTATCACTAACCACCTAAGAGAGAGGTTAAGTGCACAATTGAAGTGCTCCCTAGTATGATTCCAATTTATATCATATCTTATCACATGGAACCTATTAGGTTAATGGAACATAAAATATGGATTGGGGATCCAGAGGCCAATGAATTTATTCATCCAAGTGTGTTTCCTTTGTTTTAAATTATTCTATTTTCTAAAAAAGACTACATAATACAAAAATATTCATTGATAATTGAAAGCTAAATTAGGTTTCCATTAAGAATAAGTGCCCCTTAATAAGAATTTATGATCTATTTGAATAACTCATAGGGGGAATTAATTTAATAAACATTACTTGTGGTTGGGATATTCTCAATTTAGAGTTTGAGAATAAGAAATATTTATAAATGCTATGAGGAGCTTTTATGAAAATTTTTGAGTTTCTTATTATGCCCTTCACTTTCACTAATGCTCCAACAATATTATCAGAGTTGATAAACTAGATCATTAATCAGTTTTTAAAATCATTATTCACACTATTTCTGGATGATATTCTTGAATACCCCATAATATAAGAGGAACACAAAGAACATTTGGATATCATCTTAATAACATTGAAAGAACATCGCTTCTATGGTAAAATATATAAATGTGAATTTTTTTTCCATGAAGTGATGTTTCAGAGGAATTTTTTATCTAAGAGGGGAATTTTATTAGATATTGAGAATATACTATTATTAATTTCAAGGGATAAGCATATAAATGTAATTGAGATTCAGAGATTCTTGGGATTAATTGTTTATTATAAGTGGTTTGTTCCAGAAATCTCCATGATTTTATATATGATAGTATTATTAACTCGAAAGTGAGTTATGTTTGAGAGGAATGAAAAATGCTATATTTATTTCAAGTAATTTAAGGTGTCTTCATCTTATAATTTGTTATGATTTAATTAATAACTAAGTTTTACTTAATATGTTTTTAGTTATTATTTTGTCATGGGATTGGGGTGTGTCTTGATGCAGGGAAAGAAGATGATGGATTATGGATATCTCTAATTATGACCTCATATGTATAAATATCTGACACAATACCATGATTTGGAATCAATTTTTATGCTCTCAATACCTGAATTCAACATCTCCTTGGGGAGGTTTTACGATATATTCAAATCATATGATCATGGAGTATATTTTTACTTATAGGGATCTAAAATTTTTATAGATATTATAGGTTTAGAATATTTAAACATTGTATATAAATATTTTATATACCCTCAATAAAAATAATGGGGTCACTGATGCATTGAGCATAAAAATAATGACATTTCCCAAAAATAAATCAGTGGAGGAATGTTATCTATTAAGTTTGTTCACTTAGATGAGATTATGAGAGGAAGAGGTTGGTGGTTAGATGTCCTTGAATTTTACAAAATATGAATCATTATCTGATGAGTTGGTTTGTCTTGAGTATACATAAAACACTAATTTTAAGAATTATATTAAGGCATTCAATGGTAGAGAAACCATGAGTGAGTAGTCTTAGTCTACCATTGGTGATTTGTGTTTCTAATGTTGGAAGGTCATCCTAATATATCTGAGGAATGAATAGATAGATATTTGAAATAAGTTTTTTTGTCCATAAAAACAAGGAAAACCAAGATTTACCATAATATAATATTTCAAAATTGTTGTTCATGGATGAGGGGGTAAATTTCAAGCTTCATGTCTTACTGGCTATCTTTGAAATAGTTGTGGTAGAACAACAAAAACCTGTAGGTGTTTTACAACCATTTCCCATTCTAATATTTAGGTGGGATGATATTTCTATATACCTATTCATTAATTTACAATTTAATATTAGTGAGACAGATGAAATTTTAGTGACCATTGTCTAAACTAAAAAATTAGATCATTTAATCACTTTCAATGTTATGATAGAGGTGGATAATCTCAAGCCATTATACATATGAGAGTATATAAGGCTCAATGAAGTTTACATTGTAAATATTTTTTATAGGTACCCATGGTTTATAACTTCATTTTTAATAAAATTTATAGTGAATATGGGTTCTAAATTTAAATTAAGAACAAACCCCCATCCAAAAATTAATGGGAATAGTAATAGAGATGTTCAGATTCATTATGATATGATCTAAACATGCCTTTATGATTTTAGTGGTTCTTGGATAAACACATCATTGTCTGGTCAAATATACATATAAAAAATGTTATAAATATATGATAAAATGGTTTCTATATATAATGGTGTATTTGAGGCCATGTATGTAATTTTTATCCTAGGAAGAGTTAGGAGTGCAGTTCATAGTTGAACGTTGCCTTTTTCTGAAGATAATAGAAAATGTACAATTTATCCAAAAGAGTTTAGTGACTACATAGAGTCACTTGAAATACTATTTACAACATCATAATCATGAATTAGATTTTGAATATTATGAATAGGTCATTCATATATTTTCACCTCAATTGGGACACTATTGGTTGGGTAAGAATGGTATGTTGGAACAAGGTTTATTGACCCATTTGCAATCATCAAATGAGTTTGAATGGTGGAATATTTGTTAGAATTTCTATCTCTATTGTCATCGATTCATGATTATTTTTATGTTTCCCGACCAAGGAGGTATAAACCAGAATTTTAACATGAAATTCAATGAAAATTTGAGAATCTTGAGATAGAACCCTCAGTGGTTGAATTAATACATAATATTATAGTTCAACTATATAATGTAATGTGTGGTAAAATAATTATCTTGGTCAATGTAATATGAAATTTCAGATAGGTTATCAATGATATGTGGGATGTATAATCATCTATGAGGCCACATTGACCTTCTATTTATATGATTTTATAATCTTGATCACTTTATAGGGAGAGAAATATTTCATGTTGGAGAAAATTTAGATTCCCTCTCAGTCACATTTATATTTTCGTTTTAGTATTGATCCTTCTCTTCCATGGTTTGGGATGTTTATGAGTGTTGGATTATGAATCATTGATTTTTTGGACAAAATACAGATGGAGAACGGGTTTTATGCATGGTTAGTTATAAACATGGTAAAATAAGGCTCCTGTGATATTTTCAAAGGTTTGAGAATGGTTATCCAAATTGTTCAGCTCGATAAAGAATCCATGTAGTATTCTAGGTTTTTTTCTAAAGGTGTCAAATGGATTAACGAAAAAGATTTCAAACCATGAAGATCTTCCCGTGGAACTATGTATGTTATTATTCAATGAGACATTGGTCACACATAGTTCATTCATGAATTTTAAAACTGTTCAACCTAACCAAGAACCTTGATCTAAACCACTTTAAAATTGGATTTTTCATGATTTTCATTGGGATTTTCTAACTATAATCACCCCCTAATAACTATTAGACCTGAACTACACCTTCCCTAAAAATACATAGGTCCCACCCCTTATATTTTTTATGATATTACATCATTATTTCTATATCTCTAAAATGACTATTAAATTTTTGATCCAATTTTATCTCATCTTCTTATACCTTGACTTGGTCTCTTCTATCCTCATATCATTACAACTTAGTGAGGATATGACTGGTAGATATATGTATTTTTTTGGATAACTATGGATGTTTATTATAGATGTAGGATTTTAATGAATGAATTTACATGTTTCCAACCATCATTGTTGAAATAGACATGTTTCCCTCCATTATAATGGTAGGTGTATCTATACATTGGAATAAACCCATGAATTGAGTGCTATTATTATATAATTCCTTTTGTTTTTATGAAATAAATTCGTCGGAGACATCATGAATATTAAATGGTGTTTTAATTATTTTTTATGAAAAATATATTTTTGTAAAAAACTATGTGTTTGATGGAATTCTTCAATGAATATTTTGAATCAAAAATTGATTTCCAAGCATGGAAGCTATGATGTTTCCCAATGACTTTTTTGTGGAATTTCGATCCTGGTTTTCAAATGGATTTTGGAGAAAAACTCACATTGGGTACCATGGGTGTGTCGTGAAATGTACTTATGTCATGTTAGTGTGTATGACACCACCAAGGGTTATTTTCGTTATATTAATATACTATGGATGGTCTTGATATCCATGGGATTCATGTTATTATTGTGATAGTGTTTCATTATGTGTACATTTATGTATTCTCAAATGCTAGATTATAGTTTGTGATTAGTTTTAAATACAATGGTTTTATTACTGGTATGATTGATCACATGATTATCATGTGGTGCTTCTATGGATAATTCTATTTAATCATTATTAATATCTATCATGATATGTCATTTTACTAGTTTTTATGAATATTAAATGTTTTTATAGAAACCAAATGATGCTTAAAAAAATTATTCATCTTTAAAAAATACTTTATAAATTTTATTTTTTAGAAGATATAAATAATATTTTATGGGTGTTTAAAATTATATGTATTCTTGGTGGTATACTACTTCTATTTTTGTCCACCACCTACTTTCTCCTTTGGGAATTTATAGATTTGATTTTATAGGACTCAGGTAAATGGAATTAAATCATGTATTTCACTGACATTCATTTATTGTCATCACCTTATTAGTGAGATGGATTGGTTTCGAAATATATTCACATAAAGATATGGATTTATTATTATTATATTTTATTTTTCTAGTTTTTTCTTTTATATTGATGTTTCATGTTTTATGGATGTTTACTCATCTTATGTATTATACTATACTGATTCATCTATACATTTTTTTTCATAATACTAGATGGGTTTCCATGTTTCTCTATACCCTGTAGTGGGCCACCTTGGGTGACATTTCTGGTTGACCTAATCTAGATCGTTATAAAAATTAAATTAGAATATTATTTATTTAAAATATAATATACCCAAAAATTAGTATGGTTTCAACAATTTGATTAATTTTCCTCTCACTTTTTCATTTGTGGGATTCAATCATAACCTTATATTCTTTTTTTCTCTCAATGGTTTTCTCCTTGTAAAATTTATGTGCACCGTTTTTTTTTTTCATTTTCATTGATTTCTAATTTATATCTTGGATAAATGTAGTATTAGATATTATTTAAGCATTATATTCTTTCTGTACATGAGATATTCAACATTATTATTTTTATCTCAATGATACACATTTCATTATTTCTTGTTAAAATAATTCATTAACACATTCTTCCTCCAACTCTTGTAACAAAACATTTATTGTACAGACCACTATTGTAATATTTTTCCCCTCAAAACCATCCAACAAAATACACATCATGAATTTTCAACATCTATATAAAAAACATATAGTATAATAGATTTTGGATTAGTTCTTTCTCTATTTAATACATCTTAATTCACTTATTCAATCATTAAAAGATATAAAATTCTCTATTATTTCATCATGTACAAATCCTTTGGATCCATATCATAGACACACTTCATATAGATTCAGTTCTTCAAAAAGTACTAATAAAGACATTTATAAGATATTCATACTTAGAATAAAACCCAAATTCGTCTTATCTTTCTACAAAACAATATTTATTCATAATTTGATTTTTAATGCTATTTATACCAACTCGTGCATCTTCATATTTATCTTCTTAATTTTTTATTACAAAATGTATTTTAATGTATTCTTACTTAAAAATCTTCGACAAACTTTATAATTGTTTTTCATAGGTTTCCCTTATATCATATTTATAAAATTATGGATTCTATTATATGTTTTAGTGGTTTAACGATGTTTTTCTAAAGTAATAATATTTAATAAATCAATATAAATAAATATATACTTCAATATGGAATTGCTTCATTCATCTTCATTGGAAATGTTCTAGAACTCATTTTTTTTTCAATTTCAACATTTTTTAGGATAAGTTTCTTTTGATTTAAAATAATTAATCCCAAACCCATTTAGGTGTTCTCAATATTTAATTTTAGAAGGAATAGTCATTTCAGAATATAATCTTAGTTTAGTATATCTAAAAATATATAAGTCATCATTTTTAGCATGTGATTTTTCACATTTTTCTCTCAATATTTGACTAAAATGAGCATTACACCATGTATCATCCCTGAATCATAGATATAAACGGGACTATATGTCAATTATCATTATAAATAGATAACTATCCATGAAAATAAACCATAAAAATTGAAAACATTAATAAGAAACTCACTGTAGATAGATATACCACATGAATAAATTATATACCAATGTTGTGGTTAGTGGATCATTGGAAAAGATTGAAATTTACAACAAGAATGTGTGGTAGAAAAACTGACCACACTTATAAGTCACTGACTAACATTGAGGATGTGGATCGACCACACATATTCGATCAACTATGAACTCCCAAACATAGTGAAAACCCAAAATATATATGAAAAACTATAAGGATTCTTTATAATACCTCCACCATTACAACCAATCTATAAACCCTCCAAAACTATATTGAGAGTCTATAATACATCCCTAAACACGTTCAAACTCTTTCTATGGATTTATATCAAATTGAACACTATATGTATAGTATTCTTATGGATTTCACTTTTTATAAACATTACCCTAACTTCTGTCTTAATGAATCCTCATCCAAGTATTTTTCCACATTTATTTTAGGTGATATGTAATGAAAAAAAACTAGTTTGGATATATACAACCTACAGGTCTTCAAAATATTGACAATCATCTACCCAAATAACACTTTTAATAACATCTTGTCATGTTGTTCACATAGCCATCACATCCTCTATTCCAAAATATTATAAACTGTACCAAAACACCTCCTTCATCACATTTCATGTAACACCCCAAGATTTCATAGTGTGTTATTTCTTCAAAATAATTCAATAACTTGCACTACACGCAACACCGAGTTCAATAGCACCATGACTTACCAAAAAAAATCCATTAAAAGAGGTCATGAATAGTATTAACTAAATTTTAAACTTTATTATTTTAGAATCCATATTATGAGTTTCTTAGTCATAATGCAAGAACAGATTCATTTTCAGTATTGCACTTTTATCAACTTTTAGTGAAACCTTTTTAAATACAATATTTTAAACTTTTTGACTAAATGGAGACATCAAAAAATTTAAAATGAAACTTCCCAAGCTTCCACGGTACGCTTTCCTTTGAATAAAACAGTAGCGTGTGTTGTACGCACCACCGAGTTCTAACACACCATAACTAATCAAACTAGCCGTTATGAATAGTAATACCTACTTTTTGAAATTATATATTTTATATTTGAAAATGGACTTCATTTTTGGATTCGGAATATCGAATTTATCCTAAGATGAAATTTTGGTACGTTTCGGATAACTTTCATATTTTGATGAATAGTGAAAATTACTAAGTTTTAATTAAAAACAACTTTTTTAATCAAAATAATTAATAGTGATAAATTATGAATTTGAGTGGTTTTAAAGTATATTTAGAATATATTTTTACCATTTAATATAATGTTGGTCATTGGACATAATTTTACAATTAAACCGAACATAAACGAGTGTCAATCTTTTGATAGTTATTATCTCTTAAAAACATGCTTTTTGTTTTGACAGCGGGAATTAATTTTAAATTAATTTCTGCCACTTATCTGTTTTGAATTTAGAAAAATGTATTCCATATTTGGAATCAGGATGTTCAAATTGTGTAAATAGGTAACTTTTATTTTTAGACATTTTGAATAATTACTACGGTAAATATTTTATTTACCATGGTTAAGGGTAAATCCGGTAAATAAGGGTTAAAAAATAATATTATAATAATACTAAATTACCCTAAAACGTGTCTTAACCCTATTGGTTGATACATGGTCGACCATGGGCATCTTTGGGTCTATTTTGGGACCCCATGGATCCACTTGTAAGTGATAATGACACTTTATTTTAATTAAGTTAAAATGAATACAAAAATGACACAAGCATATATCTTTTAGAAAAACAATTGTTACATAGGGTTATATATGTTGGATTTTAGATTATAAATATTCATTAGAAATATATAACGATTTCCTACATAATGATATTTTATTTATAATTTTTAGACATTAAATAATTTATTTTATTTATGACACAATGATGATGCAGTAATTACTATAATAGTTAAAAATTAAAATAATTGATATTATAAATACACAAAAAATATATAATATGAAACTTTTAATGAATTAAACTAATTTTCTAGGATAATATGATATATTAGTATTGATTTAATTGACTTTTTTCTAAGTAATCAATCTGTTATGAGTTTCACAAAACTCAACTATTGAATAGTGTCAAAATTGACATAAAAGAGTTCTAAAAACAAATATTATATTATTAATTGATATTAAATTCCTATAAATCTAAGGTTCGTCCAAGAGACTTATATCATGATAGGTTCATCATTAATGTACCACTTGGGGGTCTCTTGGATGTATATAGTAAGTTTATTAACCATATTATATAAAAATACAAAGAGACATTGTAAAAGTGAAACTAATTAACTTAGAGTTAATACTTAATGATAAGGTTAATATAAGTACCCAAACCTGTCTAAATTCTATTGGTTGAGTGGTTTTCGAACTATCCCCACCTTAAACTTTGAATAATAAACTTTGGAGCCATTAGAAACCGAATATGAATTTATTATAAATTAATATTTCTAGCTTTTCCAAAGGTGCCCCTCACCCCTCTTATAAAAGGGCACTCCTCCTTCTCATTTCTTCACACCTTAAAAGCCTTTTGGTTCAGCCAAACTCTGCCCAAATACTCTTCCAACATCCCTCACTACAACCTAGAGGACTTAGTTTGATCAGAAAGCCAACCTAAGGATCCCTTTTGATCAAATCAAAAGGAAGAACCCGAAGAAGAGGTAATGATTTCACCACCCTTTTCCAAGTTCCTTTCTTCTTCCACTTCCTCTTTCTTTGTTCTTGCCATTCTAAAATAATAACTCCAGTATCTTACATATACTGTGATGTTATTATAAATATGGTACAACCATATTCAGTATTCTATCCACCCTTTGAATAACATGTCACCATACGTGCGTACGTACGGCTTACCGTCTCCACGTCGTGGTGTAATTGTTATTCAATATATTATTATTTGGATGGGTATAATAATGATGTGTAACTCATGTAAATAATAAATATAACATGTTAATGATTCTGTATATATGATATACCATCCATTTATATATAATTTTAATATCAAAAGAATGATATTGTCGCTCGTGCGTACGTACGGACTACCGTCTCCACGAACGAGATGAGATTCATTCTCCATCGTATCCATTCAAGTATAATTATCATTTGATGATTTAAAAATGATGTTTAAGGACTTGATATCATTCTGGATATGATTAATATACAACCTATCCTTTACAAAGATGTCTTACGTAACAAAACATATAAAAGAAAACAAGTAAGTTAACACCCGAAACGACGATAATTCTAAGATATTATTAACAAATCAATGTTAAAAGATCATATATGATATCATATTAATATATATGATTCTTGTATAATTTAATAACAATTATTTCACCATTATACAGGAGGTTAACCTACCCCAACCAAGGAAAAGTACAAGGTAAGGGTTATTTCACAATCTCTTCATTATCCGAGGTTGTTTATTTGTAATAATCTACTGGGATCTCTTTATCATCCACATCCATGTTTCTTCAAAATGTATTTCAAAACATTTTTATTATTTACAAGAATATGGGTTAAAGTCATTTATACCCTTTTTTGACTTTTTATAAGAGGTTTATAAAGGAATCTTTCCGTCGTTTTCAAAACAAGGTCATTTTTAACCTTTTCGACAGAATTAAGGTAAGAACGTTTTTTTTAAACTTATACGGCGGGTGCGGCTAATTTCCACCGTTATAAAATCTTCAAAACTTCCCTTACAAGCTTATAAGAATATTTTCAAAGAAAATGTTTTATTTTATATGGATCTTAAATTATTTCAAAATAAAAGGAGATATTTCTTTAAAAAGAATTTTGATTTCATCTATGTCAACATCCTTTGATGGATTTTAAGATTATTTGAAGTTGATTTATTATGATACAAAACTTCTATATTGTATTGAAGGTTTTGTGATATGTTTGACTGTGGATGTGCTATTTTTATACCATTCATAGTTTATGGTGAATGTATTGACATTTCGTATGCTAGTTTTAATACGAATGTTTATGTTATGTTTAATCCTTTTCATATGGGAATGCATTGGACTTAATATGTGACGGGTGGAGCCCGTTATAGCTCCTCGATGCATCGGTAGGTATCATGAAACAAACTAGTGTCTTGGCACAAGGCCTTGACAAAATCTTATTTGTAGTCTTGGCACGAGGCCTTGGCTATGTGGTTATGATAGTCTGGCATTATGCATTCCAACATTATGAAAGTGGTTATTGATTTTTGCATGTGATTATTCGATTAGTAGACTATCCATGTGAATAATTAAATGGAATTATTTCATTTTATTTATGCCATACCATGTTGAAAGTTCATGTTTAAAAGGCTTTTGTTTTAGTTATACATTGCCTTAAATGTTTATTCTTATTGATGAAAGTTTCCACTATATTGTTATCCTTACTGGGCATTTGAGCTCACCCCTTTTCTATGTTTTATTTTTCCCAGGAAGTGAAGATGTAAGTTATGAATGACCTGCAAGGATATTATGAGGGGATTATAGTGTGGACTGTGGAAACATTATGTTGTTGTAGTAGTTTTTCATTTTATGATGTAATGTAAAACTTATGAATATATCTAGTGTTTCCAAGGCTACTAAACCAATCGGTCTTTCGAGATTTGATCTTTCTTGTGATCATTCCAATGTTACGAAGTAATGCACTGATTCTGGGTAGCTGGGGTCGGGGCGTTACAGTTGGTATCAGAGGAAGTTTAGTACAAACCTTGGAAGCTAGATTTAGATAAACTCTGATTAGAGCACGTAGACCTAAGATGAACTTTGAGGATTAGTATAGAAGAACTTCCGAGAATTTTGGTATTGTAGATATTTTGTGAGTTTTCCGAGCAATACATCCCTGTCTGGATACGAGTAGGTAGAGGCGGCTCTGGCACAGATGTACCTAGGGGTAAAACCCGAAAACACCGCTTTGAGCTAGACTCGAACGGGAACTGGTGCACGACAACGGGCCTTGCTGCACTCTTGGTTACGGCACTCCCGAGGGATATGCTTAGGATAACTCTCATTTTCTTTACAAATCATTTTGAAGGGTTTATGAGTATATACTTCCTTAAAGAAAACATTCTTATGATTATGGATTATATCCATAAATAGTTCAATTTATGTTAAGTGTTTTATAAGTATGGGATTATGTATTTTGATTCATAAACTGATCTAGTTTATGCCATTGTTTAGAAATGGCACCCAGTAGAAGGAATGAGAACTCCGGAAATGCACATGATCCAAAGAGAAGGAAGGATCATATCTTTCATGGTCTTAAGCTAGAATTTATAAGAGAAATAGTCTCCCATGTATTATCATCATATGAAGAAATAATATCATGTATTGATAAGATAAGTAAAGAGATTACTGAGTCCTATGGATTTGAAGGGAAGCAAGAGAAGAAAAGGATAGAAGAGAGAAATATGGATAAAGGGAAGAGGGAAAAGAAGAATTTTCCCATATGTGGTAACTGTGGAAAGAAACACCCTGGAACTTGCCTGAAAGGAATGGGAGTTTGTTATAAGTGTGGAGGAAAAGGGCACAAAGTACGTGACTGCAAGGGTAAGAAAATGGTTTCAAATGTACAATGCTTCATTTGCAAGGAGTTTGGACACTACGCAAACCTATGTCCCAGTCATCAGACTATGACGCAAATGATGCTATTGGATAATAATCAATTTATGATACTACCACAGATGAAGAGGAATGATTAGAGTTCTTATGTTGATTATGTCAATTTAGTGTTGTATCAACAATGTACTTGTTATAATAATTGAGTATATAAGGATTGTACTGCAGTACTATTTCATTAAGGACATGAGATTGTGTGGAACAAAGAAAAGTGACTCAATAGCAGGATAAATTTTTGGAAAATATATGGTTGAGAGAATGATAAACCATAATATAGTTCTGATACCGAGGTAGTGATTTTCGAATAATACATGATTATTTTGGAAAAAATATATTGGATATTCTTGACTACCTTGGAACTGATTAATGATTTGTATATTCCATCATTGTTGGGGTTTAAAACATTTTTGGATTGATGAAGTATATCCAGCATTCTATATGGAATAAGGGAGCATGAATGTAATCAATAAGGAATATGGTAATACATGATGAAGGTATTCATATGCTATTACGGGGTAAAAAGGATCTATATTATGTTTACCTTCCTTATAAATGTTAGACTGTGAGTTTGGACAGAAGTATTTTGGATAGTTCTAGTTTGTATTATTTTGGATTTCCATAAAAGGACAACCCGGAGGTCGGGCGACAACCCGTCGCGTCCGGCAAGGCTGCGAGACTTGAACCCGCAACCGAAGGGCGACAAGGGTGTATCACCTACCACTGGACCATGAGATGTCCTGGATTAAATAATGTAGTCTTTATTAAAAGATCATGTAGATGAATTATAAATTCGTTTATTTTGGAACCCTATACGAATAGTGTAAATAGAATTTTTTTTACATTCTATTATCTTTTAGAGTGAAAGATGAGTTTGTGGTAGAAATTTATTAATGGATAAAACTCTAATTATAAAGTAAGTATATCTCCTTATGATCTTATCCAATCTCATAAATAAATTCCTCAATATTAAGAAAAGAAACTTTGAACAAAAATGTTTTCCTAGATGGTACCTTAAATCATCACTAATTTATGGCTTTGGGATTGTTGGCCTTTTCATAACCATGTTCTCTACCACTCTCCATCAGATAATTGATGGTTAGATTTTTCTTCCATATCCATATTTTCCTACATGGAACCCTAGTATGTGTTATTTTCGGTAATCTTCATACTTTCGACTCTTTATTCTAAATAGAGGCCTCGTTAATTCATTTTTCAATGTGGAATTTCAACTAAGATATTTTGAAATGTCAAAAATGTGTTATCCCAATACCCTATATTTTGTTGAACCGATGGTACTTCAAATCATCATAGATTGATGAGTTTAAGGACCTCAATTATACACTTGTTTGTGATTTATGACCTCAATCACTACCTATAAATATTTACGTTTTTCCTCCGATTATATGTCTCTAATTTCCACCAATGTTCTCCTAATCAAGATCATAATTTGGTGGTGACCCTTTCATTTCTCTTTTCCTCATATTAAGACTAAATTTTAGTAACCCATTTTCGATGTGGGTTTTCCCACAAATATATTATCTATTTTCCACCTTTTATTTTCGAAGAACAATTTCAAATTGCGAGGACGCAATTTATTGAAGGAGGGGAGAATGTAACACCCCAAGATTTCATAGTGTTTTATTTCTTCAAAATAATTCAATAACTTGCACTACACGCAACACCGAGTTCAATTGCACCATGACTTACCAAAAAAAATCCATTAAAAGAGGTCATGAATAGTATTAACTAAATTTTAAACTTTATAATTTTGAATCCATATTATGAGTTTCTTAGTCATAATGCAAGAACAGATTCATTTTCAGTATTGCACTTTTATCAACTTTTAGTGAAACCTTTTTAAATACAATATTTTAAACTTTTTGACTAAATGGAGGCATTAAAAAATTTAAAATGAAACTTCCCAAGCTTCCACGGTACGCTTTCCTTTGAATAAAACAGTAGCGTGTGTTGTACGCACCACCGAGTTCTAACACACCATAACTAATCAAACTAGCCGTTATGAATAGTAATACCTACTTTTTGAAATTATATATTTTATATTTGAAAATGGACTTCATTTTTGGATTCGGAATATCGAATTTAGCCTAAGGTGAAATTTTGGTACGTTTCGGATAACTTTCATATTTTGATGAATAGTGAAAATTACTAAGTTTTAATTAAAAACAACTTTTTAAATCAAAATAATTAATAGTGATAAATTATGAATTTGAGTGGTTTTAAAGTATATTTAGAATATATTTTTACCATTTAATATAATGTTGGTCATTGGACATAATTTTACAATTAAACCAAACATAAACGAGTGTCAATCTTTTGATAGTTATTATCTCTTAAAAACACGCTTTTTGTTTTGACAGCGGGAATTAATTTTAAATTAATTTCTGCCACTTCTGTGTTTTTAATTTAGAAAAATGGATTCCATATTTTTAATCAGGATGTTCAAATTGTGTAAATAGGTAACTTTTATTTTTAGACATTTTGAATAATTACTACGGTAAATATTTTATTTACCATGGTTAAGGGTAAATCCGGTAAATAAGGGTTAACAAATAATATTATAATAATACTAAATTACCCTAAAACGTGTCTTAACCCTATTGGTTGATACATGGTCGACCATGGGCATCTTTGGGTCTATTTTGGGACCCCATGGATCCACTTGTAAGTGATAATGACACTTTATTTTAATTAAGTTAAAATGAATACAAAAATGACACAAGCATATATCTTTTAGAAAAACAATTGTTACATAGGGTTATATATGTTGGATTTTAGATTATAAATATTAATTAGAAAGCTAAAAAGATTTCCTACATAATGATATTTTATTTATAATTTTTAGACATTAAATAATTTATTTTATTTATGACACAATGATGATGCAGTAATTACTATAATAGTGAAAAATTAAAATAATTGATATTATAAATACCCAAAAAAAAATATAATATGAAACTTTTAATGAATTAAACTAATATTATAGAATAATATGATATATTAGGATTTATTTAATTGACTTTTTTGGAAGTAATCAATCTGTTATGAGTTTCACAAAAATCAACTATTGAATAGTGTCAAAATTGACATAAAAGAGTTCTTAAAACAAATATTATATTATTAATTGATATTAAATTCCTAAAAACCTAACGTTCGGCCAAGAGACTTATATCATGGTAGGTTCATCATTAATGTACCACTTGGGGGTCTCTTGGATGTATATAGTAAGTTTATTAACCATATTATATAAAAATACAAAGAGACATTGTAAAAGTGAAACTAATTAACTTAGAGTTAATACTTAAAGATAAGGTTAATATAAGTACCCAAACCTGTCTAAATTCTATTTGTTGAGTGGTTTTCGACCTATCCCCACCTTAACCTTTGAATAATCAACTTTTGAGCCATTAGAAACCGAATATGAATTTATTATAAATTAATATTTCTAGCTTTTCCAAAGGTGCCCCTCACCCCTCTTCTAAAAAGGGCACTCCTCCTTCTCATTTATTCACACCTTAAAAGCCTTTTGGTTCGGCTAAACTCTGCCCAAATACTCTCCCAACATCCCTCACTACAACCTAGAGGCCTTAGTTTGATCAGAAAGCCAACCTAAGGATCCCTTTTGATCAAATCAAAAGGAAGAACCCGAAGAAGAGGTAATGATTTCACCACCCTTTTCCAAGTTCCTTTCTTCTTCCACTTCCTCTTTCTTTGTTATTACCATTATAATATAATAACTCCAGTATCTTACATATACTGTGATGTTATTATAAATATGGTACAACCATATTCAGTATTCTATCCACCCTTTGAATAACATGTCACCATACGTGCGTACGTACGGCTTACCGTCTCCACGTCGTGGTGTAATTGTTATTCAATATATTATTATTTGGATGGGTATAATAATGATGTGTAACTCATGTAAATAATAAATATAACATGTTAATGATTCTGTATATATGATATACCATCCATTTATATATTATTTTAATATCAAAAGAATGATATTGTCGCTCGTGCGTACGTACGGACTACCGTCTCCACGAACGCGATGAGATTCATTCTCCATCGTATCCATTCAAGTATAATTATCATTTGATGATTTAAAAATGATGTTTAAGGACTTGATATCATTCTGGATATGAATAATATACAACCTATCCTTTACAAACATGTCTTACGTAACAAAACATATAAAAGAAAACAAGTAAGTTATCACCCGAAACGACGATAATTCTAAGATATTATTAACAAATCAATGTTAAAAGATCATATATGATATCATATTAATATATATGATTCTTGTATAATTTAATAACAATTATTTCACCATTATACAGGAGGTTAACCTACCCCACCCAAGGAAAAGTACAAGGTAAGGGTTATTTCACAATCTCTTCATTATCCGAGGTTGTTTATTTGTAATAATCTACTGGGATCTCTTTATCATCCACATCCATGTTTCTTCAAAATGTATTTCAAAACATTTTTATTATTTACAAGAATATGGGTTAAAGTCATTTATGCCCTTGTTTGACTTTTTATAAGAGGTTTATAAAGGAATCTTTCCGTCGTTTTCAAAACAAGGTCATTTTTAACCTTTTCGACAGAATTAAGGTAAGAACGTTTTTTTTAAACTTATATGGAGGGTGCGGCTAATTTCCACCGTTATAAAATCTTCAAAACTTCCCTTACAAGCTTATAAGAATATTTTCAAAGAAAATGTTTTATTTTATATGGATCTTAAATTATTTCAAAATAAAAGGAGATATTTCTTTAAAAAGAATTTTTATTTCATCTATGTCAACATCCTTTGATGGATTATAAGATTATTTGAAGTTGATTTATTATGATACAAAACTTCTATATTGTATTGAAGGTTTTGTGATATGTTTGATTGTGGATGTGCTATTTTTATACCATTCATAGTTTATGGTGAATGTATTGACATTTCGTATGCTAGTTTTAATACGAATGTTTATGTTATGTTTAAACCTTTTCATATAGGAATGCATTGGACTTAATATGTGACGGGTGGAGCCCGCTATAGCTCCTCGATGCATCGGTAGGTCTCATGAGACAAACTAGTGTCTTGGAACAAGGCCTTGACAAAATCTTATTTGTAGTCTTGGCACGAGGCCTTGGCTATGTGGTTATGATAGTCTGGCATTATGCATTCCAACATTATGAAAGTGGTTATTGATTTTTGCATGTGATTATTCGATTAGTAGAATATCCATGTGAATAATTAAATGGCATTATTTTATTTTATTTATTCCATACCATGTTGAAAGTTCATGTTTAAAAGTCTTTTGTTTTAGTTATACATTTCCTTAAATGTTTATTCTTATTGATGAAAGTTTCCGCTATATTGTTATCCTTACTGGGCATTTGAGCTCACCCCTTTTCTATGTTTTATTTTTCCCAGGAAGTGAAGATGTAAGTTATGAATAACCTGCATGGATATTTTGAGGGGATTATAGAGTGGACTGTGGAAACATTATGTTGTTGTAGTAGTTTTTCATTTTATGATGTAATGTAAAACTTATGAATATATATAGTGTTTCCAAGGCTACTAAACCAATCGGTCTTTCGAGATTTGATCTTTCTTGTGATCATTCCAATGTTACGAAGTAATGCACCGATTCTGGGTAGTTGGGGTCGGGGCGTTACAGTTGGTATCAGAGGAAGTTTAGTACAAACCTTGGAAGCTAGATTTAGATAAACTCTGATTAGAGCACGTAGACCTAAGATGAACTTTGAGGATTAGTATAGAAGAACTTCCTAGAATTTTGGTATTGTAGATATTTTGTGAGTTTTCCGAGCAATACATCCCTGTCTGGATACGAGCAGGTAGAGGCAGCTCTGGCACAGATGTACCTAGGGGTAAAACCCGAAAACACCGCTTTGAGCTAGACTCGAACGGGAACTGGTGCACGACAACGGGCCTTACTACACTCTTGGTTACGACACTCCCGGGGGATATTCTTAGGATAACTCTCATTTTCTTTACAAATCATTTTGAAGGGTTTATGAGTATATACTTCCTTAAAGAAAACATTCTTATGATTATGGATTATATCCATAAATAGTTCAATTTATGTTAAGTGTTTTATAAGTATGGGATTATGTATTTTGATTCATAAACTGATCTAGTTTATGCCATTGTTTAGAAATGGCGCCCAGTAGAAGGAATGAGAACTCCAGAAATGCACATGATCCAAAGAGAAGGAAGGATCATATCTTTCATGGTCTTAAGCTAGAATTTATAAGAGAAATATTCTCCCATGTATTATCATCATATGAAGAAATAATATCATGTATTGAGAAGATATGTAAAGAGATTACTGAGTCCTATGGCTTTGAAGGGAAGCAAGAGAAGAAAAGGATAGAAGAGAGAAAGATGGATAAAGGGAAGAGGGAAAAGAAGAATTTTCCCATATGTGGTAACTGTGGAAAGAAACACCCTGGAACTTGCCTGAAAGGAATGGGAGTTTGTTATAAGTGTGGAGGAAAAGGGCACAAAGTACGTGACTGCAAGGGTAAGAAAATGGTTTCAAATGTACAATGCTTCATTTGCAAGGAGTTTGGACACTACGCGAACCTATGTCCCAGTCATCAGACTATGACGCAAATGATGCTATTGGATAATAATCAAGTTATGATACTACCACAGATGAAGAGGAATGATTAGAGTTCTTATTTTGATTATGTCAATTGAGTGTTGTATCAACAATGTACTTGTTATAATAATTGAGTATATAAGGATTGTACTGCAGTACTATTTCATTAAGGACTTGAGATTGTGTGGAACAAAGAAAAGTGACTCAATAGCAGGATAAATTTTTGGAAAATATATGGTTGAGAGAATGATAAACCATAATATAGTTCTGATACCGAGGTAGTGATTTTCGAATAATACATGATTATTTTGGAAAAAATATATTGGATATTCTTGACTACCTTGGAACTGATTAATGATTTGTATATTCCATCATTGTTGGGGTTTAAAACATTTTTGGATTGATGAAGTATATCCAGCATTCTATATGGAATAAGGGAGCATGAATGTAATCAATAAGGAATATGGTAATACATGATGAAGGTATTCATATGCTATTACGGGGTAAAAAGGATCTATATTATGTTTACCTTCCTTATAAATGTTAGACTGTGAGTTTGGACAGAAGTATTTTGGATAGTTCTAGTTTGTATTATTTTGGATTGCCATAAAAGGACAACCCGGAGGTCGGGCGGCAACCCGTCGCGTCCGGCAAGGCTGCGAGACTTGAACCCGCAACCGAAGGGCGACAAGGGTGTATCACCTACCACTGGACCATGAGATGTCCTGGATTAAATAATGTAGTTTTTATTAAAAGATCATGTAGATGAATTATAAATTCGTTTATTTTGGAACCCTATACGAATAGTGTAAATAGAATTTTTTTTACATTCTATTATCTTTTAGAGTGAAAGATGAGTTTGTGGTAGAAATTTATTAATGGATAAAACTCTAATTATAAAGTAAGTATATCTCTTTATGATCTTATCCAATCTCATAAATAAATTCCTCAATATTAAGAAAAGCAACTTTGAACAAAAATGTTTTCCTAGATGGTACATTAAATCATCACTAATTTATGGCTTTGGGATTGTTGGCCTTTTCATAACCATGTTCTCTACCACTCTCCATCAGATAATTGATGGTCAGATTTTTCTTCCATATCCATATTTTCCTACATGGAACCCTAGTATGTGTTATTTTCGGTAATCTTCATACTTTCGACTCTTTATTCTAAATAGAGGCCTCGTTAATTCATTTTTCAATGTGGGATTTCAACTAAGATATTTTGAAACATCAAAAATGTGTTATCCCAATACCCTATATTTTGTTGAACCGATGGTACTTCAAATCATCATAGATTGATGAGTTTAAGGACCTCAATTATACACTTGTTTGTGATTGATGACCTTAATCACTACCTATAAATATTTACGTTTTTCCTCCGATTATATGTCTCTAATTGCCACCAATGTTCTCCTAATCAAGATCATAATTTGGTAGTGACCCTTTCATTTCTCTTTTCCTCATATTAAGACTAAATTTTAGTAACCCAATTTCCGATGTGGGTTTTCCCACAAATATATTATCTATTTTCAACCTTTTATTTTCGAAGAACAATTTCAAATTTCGAGGACGCAATTTATTGAAGGAGGGGAGAATGTAACACCCCAAGATTTCATAGTGTGTTATTTCTTCAAAATAATTCAATAACTTGCACTACACACAACACCGAGTTCAATTGCACCATGACTTACCAAAAAAAAGCCATTAAAAGAGGTCATGAAAAGTATTAACTAAATTTTAAACTTTATAATTTTAGAATCCATATTATGAGTTTCTTAGTCATAATGCAAGAACAGATTCATTTTCAGTATTGCACTTTTATCAAATTTTAGTGAAACCTTTTTAAATACAATATTTTAAACTTTTTAACTAAATGGAGATATCAAAAAATTTAAAATGAAACTTCCCAAGCTTCCACGGTACGCTTTCCTTTGAATAAAACAGTAGCGTGTGTTGTACGCACCACCGAGTTCTAACACACCATAACTAATCAAACTAGCCGTTATGAATAGTAATACCTACTTTTTGAAATTATATATTTTATATCTGAAAATGGACTTCATTTTTGGATTCGGAATATCGAATTTAGCCTAAGGTGAAATTTTGGTACGTTTCGGATAACTTTCATATTTTGATGAATAGTGAAAATTACTAAGTTTTAATTAAAAACAACTTTTTTAATAAAAATAATTAATAGTGATAAATTATGAAATTGAGTGGTTTTAAAGTATATTTAGAATATATTTTTACCATTTAATATAATTTTGGTCATTGGACATAAATTTACAATTAAACCGAACATAAACGAGTGTCAATCTTTTGATAGTTATTATCTCTCAAAAACACGCTTTTTGTTTTGACAGCGGGAATTAATTTTAAATTAATTTCTGCCACTTCTGTGTTTTGAATTTAGAAAAATGGATTCCATATTTGGAATCAGGATGTTCAAATTGTGTAAATAGGTAACTTTTATTTTTAGACATTTTGAATAATTACTACGGTAAATATTTTATTTACCATGGTTAAAGGTAAATCCGGTAAATAAGGGTTAAAAAATAATATTATAATAATACTAAATTACCCTAAAACGTGTCTTAACCCTATTGGTTGATAAATGGTCGACCATGGGCATCTTTGGGTCTATTTTGGGACCCCATGGATCCACTTGTAAGTGATAATGACACTTTATTTTAATTAAGTTAAAATGAATACAAAAATGACACAAGCATATATCTTTTAGAAAAACAATTGTTACATAGGGTTATATATGTTTGATTTTAGATTATAAATATTCATTAGAAAGATAAAAATATTTCCTAAATAATGATATTTTATTTATAATTTTTAGACATTAAATAATTTATTTTATTTATGACACAATGATGATGAAGTAATTACTATAATAGTGAAAAATTAAAATAATTGATATTATAAATACCCAACAAAAATATAATATGAAACTTTTAATGAATTAAAATAATTTTCTAGGATAATATGATATATTAGGATTGATTTAATTGACTTTTTTCGAAGTAATCAATCTGTTATGAGTTTCACAAAAATCAACTATTGAATACTGTCAAAATTGACATAAAAGAGTTCTTAAAACAAATATTATATTATTAATTGATATTAAATTCCTAAAAATCTAAGGTTCGGCCAAGAGACTTATATCATGATAGGTTCATCATTAATGTACCACTTGGGGGTCTCTTGGATGTATATAGTATGTTTATTAACCATATTATATAAAAATACAAAGAGACATTGTAAAAGTGAAACTAATTAACTTAGAGTTAATACTTAAAGATAAGGTTAATATAAGTACCCAAACCTGTCTAAATTCTATTGGTTGAGTGGTTTTAGACCTATCCCCACCATAACCTTTGAATAATCAACTTTGGATCCATTAGAATCCGAATATGAATTTATTATAAATTAATATTTCTAGCTTTTCCAAAGGTGCCCCTCACCCCTCTTATAAAAGGGCACTCCTCCTTCTCATTTCTTCACACCTTCAAAGCCTTTTGGTTCGGCTAAAATCTTCCCAAATACTCTCCAAACATCCCTCAATACAACCTAGAGTCCTTAGTTTGATCAGAAAGCCAACCTATGGATCCCTTTTGATCAAATCAAAAGGAAGAACCCGAAGAAGAGGTAATGATTTCACCACCCTTTTCCAAGTTCCTTTCTTCTTCCACTTCCTCTTTCTTTGTTCTTACCATTCTAAAATAATAACTCCAGTATCTTACATATACTGTGATGTTATTATAAATATGGTACAACCATATTCAGCATTCTATCCACCCTTTGAATAACATGTCACCATACGTGCATACGTACGGCTTACCGTCTCCACGTCGTGGTGTAATTGTTATTCAATATATTATTATTTGGATGGGTATAATAATGATGTGTAACTCATGTAAATAATAAATATAACATGTTAATGATTCTGTATATATGATATACCATCCATTTATATATTATTTTAATATCAAAATAATGATATTGTCGCTCGTGCGTACGTACGGACTACCGTCTCCACGAACACGATGAGATTCATTCTCCATCGTATCCATTCAAGTATAATTATCATTTGATGATTTAAAAATGATGTTTAGGGACTTGATATCATTCTGGATATGAATAATATACAACCTATCCTTTACAAACATGTCTTACATAACAAAACATATAAAAGAAAACAAGTAAGTTAACACCCGAAACGACGATAATTCTAAGATATTATTAACAAATCAATGTTAAAAGATCATATATGATATCATATTAATATATATGATTCTTGTATAATTTAATAACAATTATTTCACCATTATAAAGGAGGTTAACCTACCCCAACCAAGGAAAAGTACAATGTAAGGGTTATTTCACAATCTCTTCATTATCCGAGGTTGTTTATTTGTAATAATCTACTGGGATCTCTTTATCATCCACATCCATGTTTCTTCAAAATGTATTTCAAAACATTTTTATTATTTACAAGAATATGGGTTAAAGTCATTTATACCCTTGTTTGACTTTTTATAAGAGGTTTATAAAGGAATATTTCCGTCGTTTTCAAAACAAGGTCATTTTTAACCTTTTCGACAGAATTAAGGTAAGAACGTTTTTTTAACTTATACGGCGGGTGCGGCTAATTTCCACCGTTATAAAATCTTCAAAACATCCCTTACATTATTATAAGAATATTTTCAAAGAAATTGTTTTATTTTATATGGATCTTAAATTATTTCAAAATAAAAGGAGATATTTCTTTAAAAAGAATTTTGATTTCATCTATGTCAACATCCTTTGATGGATTTTAAGATTATTTGAAGTTGATTTATTATGATACAAAACTTCTATATTGTATTGAAGGTTTTGTGATATGTTTGACTTTGGATGTGCTATTTTTATACCATTCATAGTTTATGGTGAAAGTATTGACATTTCGTATGCTAGTTTTAATACGAATGTTTATGTTATGTTTAAACCTTTTCATATGGAAATGCATTGGACTTAATATGTGACGGGTGGAGCCCGCTATAGCTCCTCGATGCATCGGTAGGTCTCATGAGACAAACTAGTGTCTTGGCACAAGGCCTTGACAAAATCTTATTTGTAGTCTTGGCACGAGGCCTTGGCTATGTGGTTATGATAGTCTGGCATTATGCATTCCAACATTATGAAAATGGTTATTGATTTTTTCATGTGATTATTCGATTAGTAGAATATCCATGTGAATAATTAAATGGCATTATTTCATTTTATTTATGCCATACCATGTTGAAAGTTCATGTTTAAAAGGCTTTTGCTTTAGTTATACATTGCCTTAAATGTTTATTCTTATTGATGAAAGTTTCCGCTATATTGTTATCCTTACTGGGCATTTGAGCTCACCCCTTTTCTATGTTTTATTTTTCCCAGGAAGTGAAGATGTAAGTTATGAATGACCTGCAGGGATATTATGAGGGGATTATAGTGTGGACTGTGGAAACAATATGTTGTTGTAGTAGTTTTTCATTTTATGATGTAATGTAAAACTTATGAATATATCTAGTGTTTCCAAGGCTACTAAACCAATCGGTCTTTCGAGATTTGATCTTTCTTGTGATCATGCCAATGTTACGAAGTAATGCACCGATTCTGGGTAGCTGGGGTCGGGGCGTTACATTTCATGTTCTTCCATAAAGAAACACATATAAAATTATATGATTTTTAGGCTGTTATTTAGAACTTGTGTAGCTAGATGTTCCATTTCATTGGCATCAATCTTTATTTACCCATTTCTTGTGGATATTATCTTTAATTTTCACATAATGGGGGAATTCTCCAATACATCACCCATATTATCAAATATCACATTTAACTATAAATTATAAATTGTAATTTTACACAAAATACATTATTATCTTCATAAAATCAACAATGGTTCTGCATATACATTAAAAACGCATATAATGATTAATCAATGAGAATAAAAATGCTTATAAAACAAATTTTATGTGGCAAAAAATTAATCCCTATAGAAATAATTGGTAGTCCCATGATTTGTAATTATAAATAGAAATATAAGAATTATGACATAAAGAATTTGAATGTGTGGAATAAAAAAAATATATAGGTGAAAAAATCTCTACATAAGATAAGAAATTATATAAATTTGAATAAATAATTTTTAAAGTATTTAGATCATGTTGATGTATTAAAAAAAGAGTTGATTTATTTGAATAGATTTTTAAGTATACTACACAAAGACATGTAATAATTCATAATAATAATAACAATTTCCTAAATATATTTATTAATAATAAAATAAAGTGAAGGAAATGAAGAGAATGAAAAATATTCTTTATGATAAAGAACAAAAATAATTGAAACCTTAAAAGAAAAATCATGATTATTTTGATATTATATAAATGATGGTAATATGATTTAATGGAGAGAAAATGAAGGATATAATATAAAAATAATTTAATATAGAATATAAAAAATTTATAGCAAACTATAAAAAATTAAATTAAAAAAAATATTAGAGAGAGACAAATTGAGAAATATAAAGAAGATTGGATAGTTATCCTCTTTCCAATATAGTGATTGAACATTAATGAATGAAATGGGGTACAAATTTTCATTTTATAGAATGTGAAGTGTTTATTATATTTCCTTAAAATGAGATCTATTAATCCTAAAACAATATCGATTAAGAAGAGAAATATGAAATAATGGTTGCGGTTAATAAGGTTTATTTTTACCTTAAATCATGACTTACATGGACATACATTAACTCTATGAATAATCAGAATTTATTTTTTAATTAATTTTTTCAAAAACATATTTATATTTTCTTTAGTTAATATCAATGAATTTTATTTATTTATTGCTTATTTTTTATTCAATAATTGTTCATATCGGTCAACAGATATTAGTATTTCCACTAATTCGAGGCCTAAATTGATATTATTGTCTCGGTCATGATTAAAGGTTCATGATTTCATCATCTCAAGAACAGTGAATTTATCACATTAAGAATTTTAAAATAATTTTCAAGGTTTCATGTTTATTCCATAGAAGGTGTGGGTATATTTCACAAGGAAAAAAATCCATTATTATTTTCATTTGGGTATCTTTATAATCCATAAAGGGGTTTCATAAAAAGACTATTTATCGGATTATGTACATACAAAGGAAATAAAAGTAACTAAGATATATATTTTTACATATATATACCCCAATTATATTTTGGTAACTTTCCATATTGATAATAATTGATATGATAATGAGTTACCTATATATGATTATAAACTGATACAAATATGAACATTCCATAAATATGTAATGAACACATATAAGTAATTATTAAATTATTTTCTATTATTAAAATATTATAGATACATTTATTTTATATTAATATATATATATATATATGTTAATAATATTATATATTATTAATAAATGAAAAAAAATCAATAGATCATGAAGAATGATTCACGGACAAGGAGGGGATCAAATCATTAAAGAGACCTTTTTCTTTTTAATGACTTTGAAAAATATTATTATAGAATAGGGCTCCCAAATGTATGAAATTATTTTATGAGAGGAAAATTGAGAATAATTTTCAGTTAAAACCAAATGTTTGTTGTGGTATTTAAAGGTTTGAGGAATTCCACTTTTATAGACAAAATTTGAGTGGCATTTTTAAAAATTAGAATTTTAATGGTTATGGAATGTGATTTTGTAAGGAATGAGTAATAATTAAAAAAAATGAAGGAATTATTTAAATTTAGTATTCATATATGTGTTATTATAATATTTTAAATTATTTATCATATAATAAATTATTTGGACAATGTATATCATATTTACCCTGTGTACCAATGTGTTTCATTATATACCATGGTAATTTGTTTTTTACTAAAAGATGGTATTTTTTATGTCACCTATTTTAAACACAATGATTCTAAATATTAAATATATTTTATAAAATACAAACTCTAAAGAATAGAAATATATATTCTAAATTAAAATAAAAAATACATAGAAAATCAATTTTTAATGTTATGAATTTTTTTATTGATTATGGATTATTATGTTTTTGTTTTTTCTCATTAATTAATTATTAATTTAAGGTTAATTAATTAGTTATAAATTTCAAATACAATATTTCTAGTATATAAATATATTTTATTAATGCATTAAATTACAATTATAATAAATTTAATATATCAATTAATAATATGTATACCAAACGATTATAATTAACCAATGAATATAATAGTGACTATAAAATATTCAATTATAGTTATTTACTTTCATATTTCAGTAATAATCATTTTTTATATTATATTTCTTATTAAATAAAATTTATATCATATTATTCATATTAATTTTAAAAAATAGATATATTATTTAGGATATGATGTACATTGGAGGGCACATGGTAAAATATTTTAGGATTGAAATCTTTTTAATTACTTGTATATAAATTTATTTTATATTTTTAATAATTATTTTCCATATATGTATTTTTTAATGCATTAATATATTAATTAGTAATTAACTACAAGCTATAAAATTTTTATTTAATAAATAAATACATGTTTAATTATATTTTTATTATGTGTGAAACAACTTATTTAATAATGATATAGAGGGATTTTATTACAGGAAAAATCATAAAAAATATGTGGGCATTCATTAGCCCTGTAAAAACATTTATCCATCAAAATTATTTTACTCAAATTAGAATATATGAGTATGCTTTTGTTTTATTACATTATTTGGTTCCCATTTCAAGTCCCCATATTTTTTTTATCTATTTATAGTAAAATAATAATGTTTGATGTGTTTTTATGGTGAAATAAATAAATAATAAAAAATCACCCCTAATTATTACACATAAAAGATATCATGATCCAATTATACGACCTGTGAATTATGAACATGTTTTCCCAAAAATATTGTTATGGTAGAATCAATAGTGGATGAATTTAATCCAAAAATAAAACATATAATTATTTAAATTAATAGATTATGTTTTTTGGAAGTTAAAACATTCAAACAAATCAATGAAAATCAATGTAAATAATGCATCAGAAATTAAACATTCAAATATTAACAAATTAGTTTAGATACAAAGAAATCAGAAATCAAAAAAAATACAATTAAATTATTTATAAATGAGCATGAAATCATAATATGATGTTTATAAATGATTTTTGGAACTCCAATGTACACATAAAATGCGGTGCATTATTTTTTAGGACAACACATTAGTTATTTCAATATGCAGATGTTAAATTTAATTATAAATGGATTTAAAAATGGACGGTCTACCTTAGGTCAGCATCTTAAATCCTGGGGAGGTTTACTAGATTATAATTTAATTTTCTATTGTGTGTGAAGACTCATTGTTGGATTATGGGTTTCTTTATGTTAAGGGTATTTGGTAAAAGAGTCCCTATTGGTGAAGAATTATGCATCATTGAGTGGGATTTATCAAAAGAGGCATTGTGTTGCCTTGATCCATATTGAGTCTCGCCCTCATGAGGGTTAGTTATAATAGTGTTTTTAGAGTAATGGATTTATCAAGTGTGTATGGAAATGAGAATGTTACGATTCAAAATTAATTTCCTTATTACCATTGATAAAGTACCTTTATAAAAAAATGTGATAAGTTAACCCAATCTAAGGGTGGTCTTTTAGGTAAGTGAGTGATGAAATTTTAAATGAAAACACTCTATTATCTATTTTATACTTTACACTGATTATATAGATAGTTATTTTAAATATTTTCATATGTAAATGGGAAAAGGATTCTGATTTGAAAAAAAATGATTGTTTTTGTAAAATCAATTAACATTTTTTCATTTTTGAGTTGATTCTATTTTTTCTTATCAAAGGCAAACCTTACAGGCATTTATGATGTGATTTATTGTGTTAAAAATGATCTTTATTATTTGTATACCACATATATATATATATATATATTATTTTCATTAATATATAAATGATTTATATATATTAAAATGGGGTACATAAAATGTTTGTATTGATATATTGTTCTTATTTTCGCCCTGCAAGCCAATAAAGGGATTATTTTGTAATGTCATTCCACCCAATACCACTCGACTAGTGCCCATAAAATAAGTTTCCATGTTACATTATGTGCACCTACCAATTTTTGAAGGGCTTCCATCTAGTGTGAGGGGTATTGGTTATTACCAAGGAGAGGCCATACTACCATATAAAAGTATTAAAGAATAAAAAAATAGCCAAAAATCATCCATAATAAATTAACATATATCATAGTAGAAAAAATATACAAAAAATTAATAATTAATAATAAAATATATAAATATATTTAAATAAAAAATTAGTCATACTTAATCATCATCATAATATCATATAATGACTAATCACTCACTATATTACACTCTAACACAAACTGATGGGTCTAAGCCTAAATGAAAAATGACCTCATGTGTGTCACTTTATACATGATAGGATATTGTCTAGCCTAATGGGTATTATTCTTCATCCGAAAGACTATAACCATAGTATCGTGTCATAGGATCAACATTAAACAATAAACAATATAATAAATAACCCTAGTAAACATATGGATATTGATGAATGACATAAATGTTATACAATAATAAGTGGCTCCCAATGGGGATCTCATATCTGGTGTATAAGGAAATAGATTCAAAATAGATAGATACTCTAGATACTATAAGGATCTTATATAATATCCCTTCCCCTCTACACAACCATCTACCACATGGCCATTTCCCTCCGTCAAATCTCTAGTCATAATGTTTAGATTCACCCTGAAGTGCCTGGGTAGGGTGTAAGTAAAAGGATCATTTGGACACCCCTAATTAATGATTAACCCAATTTTATCATGTGTGATATTTTTATGACATAAAAGTAATGATTTATTAACTATTATAATAAAAAATAATCTAAGATCGAGTGGTTATGAATTAACTAATTCACTAAAAACCCTCAGCTATACTGGCTTCGACTCCATGTCGGAAGGATAATAGAAAGTTGTTGTCAGAAACCAAAATATCCACCAATCTAGTGAACTATTTACCAAAAACCTCATGACATTATACATACATTCAACTCATGTCATGTATGATATGCTACTCACAAATCAACAAGACATCATGTTCCTGGTATATGACATGAAACTAATAGGATATAAGTTCTTGATATATGACCCAAAACTCATAGATCAACTAGTAATCTATCATACCAATACTCAAGAATCGAGTGTATCTAAAACATAGTGTTCCATGGTATCATTTTTTATCCACTATGTTCTCTAGACCATTAGCACAATCATCACAAGTCAATTGAACACCCCTTCATGTGGATAAACATCTCATGACATTCCAGAAGATCAGAGGCCCAATAAAGATACCTCCCATGAAGGAGAACATATATAAAAAGTAGACAATACATGGATATCATATAAATATGAGAATAAATTATCATAACATAACAATATGTGATCATAATCAAACATAGAAAAAAGTTAATCTATTTATACACAAGGAATCAAATAGAAAAATCGGTCTCATGGGCCACACATACACCCACATGATATCACAACCAAGAACTTTTATCAATTATTACTACATATAAATTATAAAATAGAACCATGTTTAAAAAATACCCATTTGTTAAGGAACATTATATTTGAATGAAATCAATGTCAATGGAAAGGATAAACCATCGGGTTTGGTTTGAATGTCGGAGTGGAAACCCCAATAGTCAATAACACCCTCTCCTGGGGTGTAACATCCCAAGTAAATAAAGAATGTTACATTTTCATATTTATTAATATCTGTGAATTAAATAATAATTTTAAATTAAAGGGGATTATTTGTTTTATGGTGTACAGAATACACAATAATACGTTTCTTTGAAATATTATGTTGCACAAAACGTGAGGTCATACTAAACAAATAATAATATAATATTATTTTAAATGGTAGTTAACACATAGTTATTGTATTGGTGGGAATGTACAGAAAAAAATACATTATGAATATACATGTTTGTTAAATGTTTTTATGTTTATAAAAAAAATTAGCGGCTTAAAATAATAAAGAATCTGATTTTAAGCATAAATACCCTAATATTCATTAAAAGATAGATTTACTACTATTTCATGGAGAACACTCTTTAAATATATTTTTGGTCACTTTTATATGTTATATTTGACAAAATAAAATGATTATTTATAATTATTACATCAAAATTTACTTTTGATAAATTTTTTGTATTTTAGGATAAAATTCTTTTGTTAATGATTAGTGAAAAATTTGGTACATTAATTCAAAACTGCCTTTTAGTCTAATTAATTTATAATGTTAGATTATCTTATTAATTGTTTTTAAAGTGTAATTAAAATATTTTTTGACCATTTAATCCAATTTTGGTGATTTTAAGTAATTTCACTTTGATATTGGACATAAACAAGTGTAAATCTTTAGATAGTTATTATTTCTGAAAACACGCTTTTTGTTTTGATAGTGGGAATTAATTTTATATTAATTTCTGCAACTTCTTTGATTTGAATTTTAAAAAATGGATTTCATATTTGAAATCAAAAGTCTCATATTTTGTAAATAGGTAACTTTTATTTTTATACATTATGAATATTTACTTCATTAAAAAAATTATTTACCATGGTTAAAGGGTAAACCTGGTAAATAAAGGTAAAATAATAATATTATAATAATAATAAATTACAATTAATCTTGTCATAATCCTATTTTTTGATAAATTTCAGACCATGGTCATACTTGGGTCTATTTTGGGACCCCATGGAGCCACTTGGGAGTGATAATGAAACATTATATTAATTAATTTCAAGTAAAGACAAAAATGTATTAAACACATATCTTTTAGTAAATTAATTCATACATGGGGTTATATAAGGTATCTATTTGACTATAAATATTCATTTTAAATGATAGAAATATTTCCTACATCATGTTATTTATTTTATAATTTTTAGACATCAAATAAATAAATTATTTATGACACAATAATTATGCAGTGTTTACCTCATTAATGAACGATTTAAATAAATAAGATTATAAATATTAAAAAATTATACAAAACCTATCCAATTATTATTGGTTTATTTTATTTATAACATGAGGAAAATTATATTCTACTTTAATATGTTTTGGACCATTAGAAACCGAATATCATTAAATAATAAAATAATATTTTTAAACATTCCTAAAGAGCCCCTCTCCCCTTATAAAAATCCCTCACGGTAACCCATTCCTCACACATCTAAAGCCCCTTGGTACATCCAACCTCTGAGAAATTAAGTATCTTACATCCCTATCCTCCTCCTAGCAGCCTTCCCCTAAGAATAAGGTAATTCAAGTAAACCTTTTGCTTCAAACCAAAAGGAGATACCAGATTTAAAGGTAACTTCTTCTCCTATGTTCATTTGTTTTATTTAACTTATAGAACACCATAAACTCTTATTTTATTTTATTTTATTACAAAAAAGTATCCTCAATATACTAGGATGTTGTTATGAGATTTATTCTAACAAAAATTACACACAACTCTATCTAATGGGTAAATAACTTATTGTTTTTGTGGACTGCGAACAACTGCCTCAAGAAATGATGATTGTTAAATCTTCTCCTACCACATATTATGGTGAAAATTATGATGAAAATATATTAATATGTGATATATATTATATTTATATTGTTTATAAGCTTCTATATTTTTCATTTATATAATACGTTTATGGTTTCCATAGTGGATAAATATTGTAATTTCATTTGAGGAAGTGCAGACTACCGCCCCCTCGAAGCGATATGAATCATTCATGCCATACGTGTAATGTAAAAAAGGAAAATATTTATGAAATTTTAAATGATATTATATTGGAATTATAAAATAAATATGTATCACTATTTTTTTTCCATTAAATATGAAATATAAATGAAAGTAGCGTTCATGCGTACTTATGACTTACCGTCTCCCTGACCGGCGCATTTCATTTCCTATCTTAAAATGTTATGTATAATTATAAATACATAAATATACTAGATATATATATTACATATAAGATATCCAAATCATGAATATCATTCGGGATATAATTTAATTTCAACCACATGGAAAATTTATAATTATAACATGTTCATTTTTAACTCATGTTTCGAACATCGACAAAATATCCGATATGAACTCAAATAATTGAATAATTGTATAGCAAGGTTATAAGTGATATAAAAGGAATAATAAAATTGAAAAAGGTTATTAATAAAGTAGAAATTGACTTTAGTTTATTATTCGCGAGATTAAATAATGGTCGAGTCATGTCAGACACGAGTTAAGGGACTTCATCTCAATCTCCTTTCATTGAGGTACATTCTGTTTTATACATGAATTTATTTTATAAGGTGTATAAAAACATTTTAATTCATATTTCATTCAAAAGGAATATTTTTCTATGAGGAATTTTACTAAATGAAAAAATAGGAATGTTTTTTTAATATAAGCGGTGACAATGTCCTTTTCCACCTCTGTGAGAATTATTTGATCATTGGCTTCTGTAACAAGATGAAATGTTTTTAATAGGAAAATAAATAACTTATACTCTTTTATGTATTTTGTTATTGAAAATGGTTTTGATAATGTATTTTTTATGTCAATATATTTAAATGATATATTATGATTGAAATGGGGAAATTTTAGCTTTCCTTTATGTTTTTTATATGTGTTATGAATATATTATATTTCTTGTCCATTTCTTACGTATACAGGTGGTTCCATGAAAAACCTATGGTGGGTGATCTCAGGATAGCTTTCTAATGCATTGGGTAATGTGATAGAGATAAATGAGAATGTTTCTCCTGTGTTATTTTTGTAATATATTGCGATAGGTTTTCCAAATGAAACTCCCTACGTAGCTGTGAAATCTACAATGTTATTATGTTATGTATGTCACAAGTTGCCTTTGTGATTTATGATTTCTATGTATATTTCATAAATATTATGATTTCAATATATATGTTAAAGAGATTATGTTATGTATGTATTGGTGATCAATTTGTTCTATATTTCTTTTATAACCCTTGCTGAACATTTTATTCTCATCCCATGTTTTTGAAATGTTTTTCATAGGGCTTAATGATAAATAGGGTCAAGGATAGGATCAAGGTAAATCCACGCTATCTAAAACACGAAACTAGACATAACTATTTTTTTCAAGCATTTAATTTTATGAAAAAAATGGAAACTGAGTAGAATTGTCTAAATTGTAATTTTTGAGATGTAATGTAATAGTTAAGGCGTAGTTTTCTAAAAATATAAACCTGAAAATATCCTCAATGTAAATTATTCATTTAATTCAAGATTATGTAATGTTTTAATGTCGTGTCATAATAGTTGGTATCATGGGTCAGTTCAAACTACTTTAAGAGTTTGGATATTGTTAAATTAATAACCATGTATTATTTTTAGTTTAACTTATGACTGAAATGATATAGCATTTACATATTACCATATTGCTTCACCTAAGATATTTCTATGTTTAGAATGGTTTTCCATAGAGGAAAAAAGACCAGCTATGAGGGGACAGTATCAAGAGGAAGACTACCTTCCAAATCAGCAACCTCAGATAGTTGGAATCAGAACTGAGTTGTTTGTAGAAGTGATGGCACAGTTGACTCATGCAATAAACGGTGGTGGTATCAATGCACATTATTATCTAGATCAACCTCAAAGAAACCTGTCAGTAATAGGGAATTTCATGAGGCAACACCCTCCACCATTCAGAAGATCATATGGCCATGTTCTAGATGAAGTGTGTATTAAAGCACTGGAGAAGATTTTTTATGTCATGGGGTGTTCAAAACATCAAAAGGGTAGTATCATTATATACTGTATTGATAGTGACGCAGATCAGTGGTGGTCGATGGGGAAAAATATCAGGGATAGTGAGGAGATTGATTCTCTTTATTGAGATGAATTAATTGGTATGTTTCATGAATAATATTTTCCTAATGTGGTTCTTCTTAGGATGTAAAAAAAATTCTTGGAATTGAGGTAGGAGTATGAATTAGTGGCTGCTTATGAAGAAAAAATCACTCTACTGGAATGGTATGCTTCAAATTTCATACGAGATCTTTATAGTAAAATCAAACATTTTTACCCACGATTAAATCCAAAGTATCAAAAGGATTTAGCTTATAGTGAGTTCAAAAGTTATGAAAAACTTGTTCGATGTGCAGAGAAGGTGGAAATGGAGTTTGCTGATGATCTTTTGTTTCTCGAAAAACAACAGAATAAGAGGATGTGGTGGCATATTAAAGGGAAGAACTCTTCAAAAAAATATGATGGTATGAAACATAAGATTATAGCCTGTGAAAATTGATGTAAAAAACATGATGGGGAATGTCTTTTGATTTATGGTAAGTGCTACCGATGTGGTAAAGTGGGAAATAAGGCTCATAATTTCAATGAAAATGATTAGGCTAATGGTAAGACAAAATCTGATTTATATTTAGTAAAATGTTTTAAGTGAAATGTAATGGGTCATTATGAAAATGAATATCTAGAGATTAACTCAAAAAAAAGGAATGTAGCCCGAATACAAGTAAAAAAGGGGAGGTGAAATCATTTGCAACTACTTCAGCAGATGTTAGGACAACGAATGGAGTTGTATCATGTACACTGTTTGTTTGTTCAGATTATGCCAATGAGTTTTTTGATTCAGGGTCTACACACTCTTTCCTTTTTGAAAATATTTCTAGTAAATTACGAATTCCTTCTCAAGATATAAATAGTGAACTTATGGTAAAAACACATGATGGAAATGTTGATACAAAAAGAAATTTTTGGAACCTTCTTGTCTTTGTGTGAAGAAATAATCTTCCTGCAAACCTTATTGTTTTTCCTATAGTAGAGTTTGATGTTATTTTGGGTATGGATTGGCCATTTTTTTATCATGCTAAGATTGACTATAGATCTAAAGAGGTTTCTTTTCAAAAATATTTTCAGATTGTGTACCATAATGAACCCTTACTTTTGAAAACGTATCAGGAAGCTGAGAAACTAGTATAAGTTTTAATTAATGTAACCATGCACATATTGTTGAAAACAAAAGAACTGTTATGATTAATGATTTACCAATGGTAAATGAGTACCATGATTTTTTTCTTGATGAGTTGTCTGGTATTATACCTGATTGAAAAGTTGAATATACTGTTGACTTAGATCCAGATGCAGAGCCAGTTTCAAAACCCCCTTATCTAATTCCTCATATTGAACATTTACAGTTAGAGAAGAAATTAAAGAAGTTATTAGACAATGGTTTCATTCATCCTAGAACATCACCAAGGGGTGATACTATCTTTTTTGTTAAAAAAAGATGGTTTAATGAGACTTTTCATTGATTATATAGCATTGAATAACATCACTATTAAGAAAAAGAATCATCTTCCTCATATTGATAATTTGTTTGATCAGCTCTAGGGAGATCATTATTTGTCAATGATTGACTTGAGGTCAGGGTACCTTCATATAAAAGTAAAGGAAGAAGGAATTTTGATGAATACATTTCGTACTAGATATTGCCATTATAAATTTTTGCTTATGGATTTTGGGTTAACCAATGCACCTGTTGTATTGATGGATATTATGAATATAATTTTCCGGGTGTTCCTAGATAATTTTGTGGTTGTGTTCGTTGATAATATTTTAGTTTTTTTAAAAGTAAATAGTCTCATGAATTTTATTTAAAGGTTGTCTTGAAAAAATTAAAAAAATAAACATAATGGGAAATTCAGAAAGTGGGAGTTTTTGTTACAAAAAAATTTGTTCCTGGGTCGCATTATTTTAAAAAATGTCATAACTATTGATCCTGCTAAAACAGATGTTTTTGATGAATGGCCAAAACCCACAAATGTAAACGTGATTCATAGTTTTCATGGTTTGGCAGATTATTATAGGATGTTTTTTGAGAAAATTTCACAGTTATTTATCCCAATGACTAAGTTAACTCGAAAAGGTGTTTAGTTCATCTGGACAAAAGAATTTGATGATTATTTTAGGAATTTATAAGAATATTGGTGAATGATACAATTTTGGCACCGCCTTCTAGAAATGGTGAGTTTGTTATCTATGGTGATCCTTCATTGAAAGGACATGATTGTGTCCTTATGTAGAATGATCAGGTAATTGCTTATGCATCACATTAGTTGATAACTCATGAGTTAAATTACGCTACACATGATTTGGAATTAGATACTGTTGATTTTTACTTAGAAAATTTGGTGCCATCATCTTTATGAAGTAAAATGTGAAATATATACTAACCAAAGAAATTTGAAGTATATAATCACATAGAAATAATTAAACATTTGATAGAGGAGATGGTTGTAATTAATCAAGGAATTTTATTCCATGATCCATTTCCATCTGGGAAAAGAAAATAAAGTGGGTGATGATTTGAGTCAAAAAAATAATGCTTCATTAACCATGCTACGTTTGGAACGAGATCCTTTGGATTTTGATTTGATGAAATTTGGCATAGAAGTTTTTGGTTCATGAAATTCCTCTATATTGTTTCAACTGTCAGGGAAATCATCTTTATCAGATAGAATTAAGAAAGAGATGAAGGAAGATAGTGAGTTCCAGAAATATTTCAATTGATTCAGAATCACCTAAGAACCGTACAAAGAATGCAGAAAAGTTACGCAGATAACCAAAGGAAGGATCTTTATTTTGAGTTAGGTGATCATGTATTTCTCAAAAATTCCCTATATAAATGTGTGATGTGTTTTAGTAATAAGGTAAAGTTGAGTATGAGGTTTATTGGACCTTATGAAATCCAGGAGAAAGTTGGATCAGATGCATAAAGAGTGAATATATCTCCAATTTTATCCCAGGTACACAATGCTTTTCATGTTTCAATGTTGAGAAAGTATATAACAGATCCATCTCATGTTTTGAGCCTATAGGTAGTTCAGTTGGAAAAAAATCTCTCTTATGAGGGACAATCGGTCCAAATTCTTGACCGAAAAGAGGAAGTGTTGCGAAATAAGGTAATCTATCAGGTAATGGGTTTTTGGAAAAACCATATGGTTTAATAGGCAACATGGAAATATGAAAATACTATGAGGGATTAATACCTCCACTTATTTGATAAGTGAATAGAATTGTGGGGACACAATTACCAAAAGGGGAGAAGGATGTAACATCCCTGGTAAATAAAGAATATAACATTTTCATATTTATTAATATCTATGAATTAAATATCAATTTTACATTAAAGGGGATTCTATGTTCGATGATGTACTCAATATGCACAATTAGTTTCTTTGAAATCGTATGTTTCGCACAATGTTATGTCATAAAAAAAATAATAATATAATATTATTTTAAATGGTAGTTAAGGCCTAGTTGTTGTATTGGAGGGAATGAACAGAACTAACTACAATGTGAATACACATTTTTTTAAAATTTTATAAATTTACCAAATAAATTTTAGAGGCTTAAAAAAAGAATGAATCTGATTTTATTCATAAATACTCTAATATTCATTTAAAATTCGATTTACCACCTATTGCTGAAAAACCGTTTTTAAATATAGTTTTGGATACTCTTATATGTTCTATTTGAAATAATAAAATTCTTATTTAGAATTGGGACATCAAAAATTACTTTGGGTAAATATTTGGTATTTTACTGATTAAATTTATTTTTTAATGAATAGTGAAAAATACAATATTTTAATTCAAAAATCCCTTTTAATATAATTTATTTATATAGATAGATTATATTTTTAATTTTTTTTAAAGTTTAATTAGAATATGTTTGTACCATTGAATATAAGTTTGGTCATTGGAAGAAATTTCACATTGAAATTGGACAAAAACAAGTGTCAATATTTTGATAATTGTTATTTCTTAAAAACCCCATTTTTGTTTTGATAGCAAGAATTAATAGAAAATTAATTTCTGCCACTTATGTGTTTTGAATATGGAAAAATGGGTTCCATATTTGGAATCAGGAGGTCCAAATTTTGTAAATAGGTAACTTTTATTTTTAGAGATTATGAATATTTACTTCAGTAAAAATTTTATTTACCATGGTTAAAGGGTAAATATGATAATTAAGGGTAAAAAATAATAATGTAATAATATTAAATTACCATGAAATGGGTCCTAATCTTATTTTTGGATAAATTTCCAACCATGTTCATCCTTGGGTCGATTTTGGGACCCCATGGAGCCGCATGTGATTGATAATGACACATTATATTAATTAATATAATGTAATGACAAAAAGGCTTGAGCATATATCTTTTAGTAAATACATTCTCACATGGGTTTATATAAGTTATATACTTAACTATAAATGTTCATATAACGGATAACAATATTTCCTACATCATGATAATTTTTTTATAATTTTTAGACATAAATAATTTAAATTATTTTTGACATAATAAGGATGTTTTGATTACCTCATTAGTGAATGATTTAAATAAATAAGATTATAAAGAATTAAAAAATATCTAAAATATTCCCAATTCATTTTGGATGATTTTATTTCAAACATGAGTTATCTTATATTCGTCTTTAATAAGTTTTGGACCTTTTTAACTCAAAATTCATTATAAAAAAATTAATATTTTTAAACTTTCCTAAAGATCCCATCCCCCCCTTCTAAAAAGCTCTCACATCTGACCTATTCCTCACACTTCAAAAGTACATTGGCTCATCCAAAATCTACCAAATTAATCTCCATACATCCTTATCCTTATCCTAAAAGCCTTACCCTTGTCAGAAGTCAATTCAAGTAAACCTTTTGGTTCAGACCAAAGGGAGATACATGATTTAAAGGTAACGTATTCTCTTAAGTAGTTTTGTTTTATTTTAATTCTCCAACACCATAAACTCTTTTTACCATATTTTATAAACACAATAGTATAATCAATATACTAGGCTATTTTTATGAGATGGATTCTAACTACACTTACACACACCTCCATCTAATGGGTAAAGAACATATTGTTCCTATGGACGATAAACTATTGCCTCACGAAATAATGATTGTTCAATCTTCTCCTTCCACCACTCATATTAGTCGTTAATACAGAACGATATTTATATGTGATATAGATTATATTTATATTGTTTCTATGCTTTGGTATTTTTCATTTATAGAATAACTTTATGGTTTCCATAGCGGGTAAATACGATAATCTCATTTGAGGAAGTGCGAACTACCGCCCCTGCAAGTTATATGAACCGTTCATGACAAACGTTGAATGTATAAATGATGAAGATATATGATATTATACTGGATTTATAATATTCCAATGTATCATTTTTTTATTCCATTAAATATGAAATATAAATGAAATTAGCATTCATGCGTACGTACGGCTTACCATCTCCATGAACGGTGCCTTTCATTTATTATCTCCAAATGTTATGTACAATTAAAAATACATATATATACTGGATATATATGCCTTATGTGATATATAAATCATTAATATCATTCTGTATATAATTTAATTATGATCACATGGATAATTTATATTTATAACAACTTCATTTTTAACTAATGTTCTGAACATTGAAAAAATGTCTGAAGTAAACTCAAATAATTAACTAATTGTATAGAAAGGTAATAATTGATATAAAATTAATAAAAAAATTGAAAAGGATTATTAAGAATGTATAAATTTGATTTATTTTATTATTCAGGATATTAAACAACGATCGAGTCAAGTCGGACACGAGGTAATGGACATCGTCTCAATATCCTTTCATTGAAGCATATTTTGTTTTACACTTGACATTATTTTATAAGGTGTATAAAAATATTTGAACTATCATTTCAATCAAAAGGAATATTTCTCTAAGAGGAATTTTACTAAATGATAAAAAAGAATGTTTCTTTTTAACATAAGCAGTGACAACGACTTTTTCCACGGCTGCAATTATTATTCGATGTTTGGCTTCCTTAATAAGCCGAAATGTTTTTAAAAGGAAAATAAATACCATATACTCTTTTACATATTATGGTATTGAAAATGGTTTTGATAATGTATTTTTTATATCAATATATTCCACTAATATTTTGTGATTGAAATTTGTAAATGTTATCCTTCCTTTATTTTTGTTTTATATTTTATGAATATGTTATGGTTCTTGTGCATTGTTTACGTATATTGGTGGTTCAATGATAAACCTAGGGTGGGTGAGCCCGAGATATCTCTCCAATGCATTGGGTAATGTGACAGAGGTAAACGTGAATGTTTATCCTAATAGATTTATGGAATATGCTATGATGGGTATTCCAAAGGATACTCCCTACGTAGATGAGAAAGCTACTATGTAAGTATGTTATATATGCCACATGATACCATTATGATTTGTGATTTCTATGTATATTTCATAAATCTTATTATTTCATGAGGTATGTTAAAGAGTTTATTTTATGTATGTATTGATGATCTAATGTTTTATTTCTTTTTTTTATAAACCATACTGAGATTTTTATACTCATTCCATGTTTTTATATGTTTTTCACAAGACTTAAAGATGAATATGGTCAAGGATGGGATCATGGGAATTTTATGCTGACTAAAACATGGAACTATACATGAAACTTTTTTTCAATAGTTTTATTTTATGAAAAAATGGAAGCTGTGTAGAATTTTCGACATTGTAATTTTTGAGATATAATGTAATAGTTATGGCCTAATTCTCTAAAACTATAAACCTGAAAAGAACTTCAATATGAATTATTCATTTAATTCAAGATTATGTAATGTTTTAAGGTTGGGTCCTTGTATGGGTGATATTATAATAGCTATAGAAACTTCACCTATCATGGTTTATCGTAGGCTCCTAGTACCAAAACAAATATTTTTTTTTCACAAAAACAATAAATAGTACAAGTGGAGATACTATTTCTCTCTTGAAAAATTTTAAATTTATAATTTAGGTTTACACATTCACTTGACTTCTCCACCTTATGAGTAATTATAAAACCACATTTTAAAAAAATCTCTCTAGACCATTCCAAAATCATATGTTGTAGATCATTATAATTATTATTAAAAAAATCATATAATTATCCATGATAACTTTCATAATTATCCTTATATAATTTTAATAATTTATCAAAATACAACTCAACACAATTAACATTTCATAATTTTCTTATGAAAATTTCGTATAAATTATCTTTTTTCAAATTTGATGTGAATGTTATTCTTTAATTCTAGATAATTAAATTTTTATATACTATATATAATTATATTTTGAGATTTTTTATTGATTTCAATTTGATTATTTTATGTAATTATCTTTTAATAATTAGTTAATTTAAAATAATTAGCATTTTTAATTTTTATATGTGTTATCTATTGATAATTTTTCATTTACTATCTTTTGATAATTTAATGTAAGAATCTTTTGATAAGTCTATAAATTTATCATTTGACAATTTCGCATAGTTATCATTAAATAAAAATTTATATTTATCCATTGATAATTTTGCATAATTATTGATTTATAATTTTTTAGAGACTATCAATTGATAATTTAGGGTAATAAAATTTATATAAATAATTATTATTATATTTTGAATAATTTAATGTAATTATCCTATGATAATTCTAAAAATTATCCCATAATAAATGAAGGATTATAATTTAATTTAAATTCAATCATGTTTTCTAGTATTTGAGAAGAAGGGAAAAATTAATGAAAATAAATGAAATATTAAAAAAACATGGTAATAACATTAGGAACAACACTTGCAAGAAAAAGAATAAAGATATCATGTTTCTAGAACTACATAAAAAACATGATTCAAATTATCTTTGACATCATCGATCATAGAAAAGAGAGTTATGAGTTCTTTTCTATTAAACAGAATCTTCCAATACTAAATTAAAATTGGTTCAGCTATTTATAACCCAATCCATGTGTGAAATTTATGAAACAAACAATTATGGACATTTATTTAATTTTCATTTTTACCGAAAATTTATTAGAGAGTCTTCAAATTCATCCCACCAAGTAACATAAATTTTAAATGAGTCGAATGTGTTGATTCTATGGATTATGGATCAAGGTTGTCTATAAATAGTGGTTGTTATTAATTTTTGTAAGAATAATTAATAAAAGAAAAAAGGGTGGAAAATTTGACCTTATGCACTAGTATACAATTTGACCAAATACCCAGCACACAAAAATCTTATATCCTACATAGGGTAAAAACAACTATTTTAGATTTAATGATGTCCATAGATTTTCTATCTAAAACATTAGTCCAAAAATATTAAATTATTTTAGGAAAACTATGTGTGTGTGATATAATATATTTACAATTTTTGTTATATTAAAGTTGAGGCTCTACAATCATTCAAATCCAGCATTGACTCTATGTATATCTCGGATGATATTTATCATAACATTATACATTATTTATGTGAAAAAACAATTTCATTATACTAATAGATATTTTAACCTTATGTAATTCAATTTAATATTTTTAAATTGATTTTTGTTGAAAAAATATATTTTCACATAAAAATGTATAAATTATATACAAAATAGGGTTTTATTATAAACAAAAAATTCATTAAATTTCAATTTTCACTCTATAACGACTTTTCACCGATGAGAAGTATCTCTAGGAGTCTTTTTTAAACAAATCAAGAAAAGAAACTCACAATTTATATTTCTAATTCCAAATCCCCACTATGATCCATCCATTCTATCACTAACTCTATAAAAGTGGTACCATCTTTCCTCAAAGGATTTTCTCACCGCTATCTATAATCTAAACCATATTCTCCTCTTAAGAAAAATCTGGCTTATAATCCATATCCTCGTAGTTGATGACATTCATTGGATCACCCATGTACCTTTAGAGCTATGAAACATGAAACACATCCAAATTACCTTGGTAGAAAGAAGGAATATCCATATGATATTCCACTATCACATCCCATTCATTGACTATGGAGGGTAAAAAACCATGGTTATAACTTTTATTTTTTCCTTAGACATTGGGGGCCTAACATAGATTCGCTCTCATTAAAACCTAATTTCCCACAATAAAATCAAATGGTATCATCCTATGGTCAACATATCGTTGCTACCATCTCTGAGGGGTGTTCAACCTCTACTGAATCAGATATACTATCTCTACAGTTTTATAAATAAAACTGGGCCCAATCCACTACCTCACCCACCTCATACCACAAGAGAGATGAAGGACGGGGCCTCCAAAAAAGAGACTCATAAGGTTCCATATGAATCTAATCTTGGTAACAATTGTTATAGATGAAATAAATAAATTTTAGTTGGTTATCATAATATCCATTTCAGTCATAGACTTATTCTCATTGACGTAAATCTGGTATGAGAATCATATGCTCAAACTATCTGGATTTCGGACGATGGTAGGATGTACACATTCTCAGCCGATTCCCTAGGAAATTTTTTAATCCCTTTCAAAATACTGATGTGAAATAATAATTTATTTATAAAATAATTCTCAAGGTAAATAAATGTAAGAATATCATCTCATTGACAAAAATCAATCCATGTTCATACAATGTGTGAGTTTAAATTATTGGTATAAAGTGGTAATCCTTATTTAGTAGATCAATAGTCATCTAGACATTATCATGTATCCTCAGTGTCCTTATTAACCCATTCACAAAGTCAGTCATGACTTCATCCCACTACTATATGGGAATTGGATGTGGTTTGAGTAAGATACTGGGATTTTAGTGCTTAAACATTACCATATGGTAGGTAAGGCATGGGGACACAATCCCAACAGTGTCACTCTTCATCATTAGTTAAAATACCTATTTTATAAATTCATGCTACATCATCAACACACTTGGATATAGAAACAATATATATGTTTAGAAATATATCATCATCTCCTCTTTGATGGGGGAATGGAATATTACTATCCTATGTACCTAATTTTTGTAACATACTACCCCTCCTAATTTTCTGGAGATGATGTTTAATTTCTACTTGGCCTTATGTGACATCACCAAGATACCGATGCTTCGTAATAAATTCAAGGTCTTCCTTAACAGTTGGGGAAATTTTTTCCATTTTTAAAATAAAACAACAAACCAATAAAATAATAAAACTATTGAATGATGCATGAAAAAAACATAATATAACTCAATGTAATACCAAACTAAAAACAACAAAACTTACAGTATGTTACATTTTAGAGTACAATGCATAAACCAAAGAAGAAATATGAAAATATAAAGTAGATAAAAAAATATATCAGAGGCTCCAAATACATAAACAACACAGCTCTTAATATTCTCTCAACTACAACTCCATAATATATGTCAAATTGTCCCAATGCATTACTAAATAAATGAGATAAAATTACTTTACCTTTGTCTCAATGAACAATATATTTAAATGCACTAATGTTCCCTCTCAAGGGGTGAGAAATGAAACTCTATAGGTTTTCCCCAAATTAAATCCATACTCACACCAATAGGATAGAACATGTTATCACAATTATATAAAAAAAATTTATAAAACACTTTAAAACATTTTTAACCATTAATGTCAAAGCCTATAAGTTTTTCAACAAAAAATATTCCTTGTAAAAAAGTAAACATGTCCTTAAAACTGTTTCACAAACTATTAGACGTAACTCATTTCAATCCACACATCAAAAAATTTATTCCCAGGTCAAAATTTCATACTCATGATCAACATCTCATTGGTCTACCAAGTCATCACAATGTAACCATTTTCAAGTGTCCCAATGTCACATTACCCTTTTATACGGTCTCAACAATAAAAATAAACACACACCAACCAATTATGCCAAAACCATGCCAAAAAAATTGTGCCAAAAAATATCAGCAAAATAATCATTTTTTTGAAAACATTTTCCCTAATTTTTTCCCTTGAATAAAATAAAAAACCATTTTTAAAATAATAATTTTAAATTTATTCAACAGATAACTTTTCATAAAAATTCAACAATTTAAAAAAAGTCCACTAAAGATTGTTTCAAAAATATTATCAAAGAAATTTCACAATAAATTAAAATAAATTAATTTTTTAAAATCAAGTGTTAATTTCAAATAAGAGGGGTTGATAAGAAATCCACCTACCTCATAAACTAGGGAGAATTTGAAGAGTAACACAGAATATCTAACAAAAAAATTGATTTACCAAAAAACTTCCCTATATCTCATTTCATAAAATCAAAAAAACCACATATCAACATGATTAAAATCACACAACCCAGATCCCTCCATAATATATTAGATCTACCATTACAAGAGTGGAGAAAAGAATAGATCTAAATAAATAAATCTCAAATATATATTTATTATGAATCCCATCATTCAATGCACTAGGATTTCCAAACGGATCACTCCGAGATCAAGAAGAGTGGTCGACATAGACTTTGAGAAGAGAGGAAATCAATTTAGGGTTATATTAGAGGAGAAATCAAGGGTTAAGGGGATTAATGAGTTATATACATATTTTTTTGATCTAACTCTTTATTGTGCACAAGTCACTATATCAAGTAGCATGTTATAAGTTTGGCTCATATATTTTAAAAAACTATGCACCACCCATGACAAATCCCAATATCCCACTTCATATAGTTACTCCTGGGTTTCTGCATGGTTTTTCCAAAAACTGAACCTACCCAGTGAACTGTATTTTACATGAACGGTTTCTTAGAGGTGTTTCACGATTTTAAATAATATCGAGTAAACTATTCATCCCCAGAAAAAATACAAATCACTATAAAACTCATCAAAACCCTCCCAAACATCACACAAATAATTTAAATAATTAAAATCTGTAATGAAAGAGTAAATTACATGAAAATGGCAGACATTAATTATCCCCTCCATTGACCTTTTCATCATCAAAATGTAGAAAACCACCACTTCCCTAAAAAATTTCAGGCCATTGATTGAACGTTTCATTTTCATGTTCCCATGTTTCTTCTTGAATTGGACCTTGTTTCAACAAAAACCAGAATATACTGATCCTTTTCGAACAAAAGACTTTTTTGAAATCCACAATCTAAACTAGAACATGAACCAAGAAGCATAATGATTTAAGTAAACATGATCACATTGAATCACATGGTTAGGATCCGAATTATAATTTTTCAACATATATACATGAAAAACAATATACATTGAACTGGACCATGGCGAAAATTCCAAAGGATATTCCACCCCACTAACCCATTCATGTTTCTAAGAAGGGACTATGTATCAAGGAGATAATTTTCCCTTCTTTCGCAAACAATGATGCCCATGTCTTCTAGAGATTTCAATAACACATGATCACAAAACTTGAATGGAAATGGATATTGATGATGATCCACACATGATTTATGACACATCTAATCCATATACATTCTCATCCTAATCAAATGAATCTTATCTATTGCGTTTTTTATAATAATTAGTCCAACTAGTGAAGTCTCACCTATTTCCACCCAAATAAGTGCAGAAGGCCAAGTATGCCTATATAATACTTAAAAATTATCCATATGTATAAAGGCCTAAAAATACTATTATATGATAAGTCCAGTAACAGTATGTGATCCTCCCATGAGCCACCAAAATACGTTACACAAGACCGAGGAATATATTCCAACAACTGTATCTTACTTCTGGGTTTTCCATCTGGAATAGGATGATACACTGTACTCTTCAACAACATAGTATCAAGGGATTTATGTAAGGATTTACATAATTGAGAGACAAACATAAAATCTCAATCTAACATAATATAAATTTGTATTATATAACACATTACCACATATTGGATAAAATTTTTAGAAAATCCTTCCAGCATATGAGATTTATGAAGGGGAATGAAATGATTGACTCTTTGATCCGATCCACTATCACCCATATAGAATCATGCCACCATAAAATTCATTGGATATCTATCACAAAATCCATTGAAATTTACTCCCATTTTGAAATGGTAATAGGTAAATACTACAACATACCCACTAGTTATTGGTGTTCTTCCATAACCTTCTGACATGTGAGGCATCTTGAAACAAACTCATCCAATATCCTTTTCATGTCGAACCACTCAAAATTATCATTCAATTCCTTACAAATCTCATATATTCCATGATGAAGATAACATCTCTAATGATGTTAAGCATGAAGTATTTGTTCCTAAATAGAGAAAGGTATGACCATTTGATCTCTTAACCAACAGACTGGCCTATTTTCCAACTTCCATCCTTCAATGGTATCCCCACCATTCCATTTTTACCTCATAGAAAAACATTAAAAATCAAATGTATATAACTATTTAATCATCTCAACCAAATCAGGAACAAAATAATTTGGGAATAAATCTATAATACTACATTAGTTTTCACAATCCAAGTGTTTGTTAGCTATCACCAACATTAGGTATCACTGATTTGATGCCTATTTTTTCAACATACCATACATGTTTTTACGTAATGAATATGCCACTGAATTTCCTTTACATGATGTATATAACATTTCAATGTAATAAATTAGGATATATTCCATACATCATCACTTTCTTTGGTTCAAATCACTATGTGAGAAAATTCATTTCATGATTTTATGACCCTTAAAGACCATAAATTTATCACAAATGAGTTAATGACACCAATTATTCAAGGAATGGAAAATATAATATAACTCTAATTCTTGTGTTGAGTAGTTATTAATATGGAAATGAAACTATCATGATCCTTAAGCAATAATATGTTCTTCCTACATGATAATATGTTACTAGTCTAATCCTAAATTTTCATAACACATTACATACCCTTGTACTGATTCTATAAATATCATAATCGGTGTTGATGTAAGGTGAACAATGAGAACTTAAAAATAATTATGGAATTCCTCATTCCATTGGAATGTAATATTTTCTCTTTTTAATACCATTCAAGGTGAATCTAGTCATCAGAATCATGAACAAAGCATCAGTAACTACCAGTTATTCTAACGAAATTGTGCATCTCCAAGAAATTTCTACCCATTTGATAATATATAAAATATTTTATATTTTATGGATCCATAAAAACACATCTTTTTGAGATCACATGGATGAAAAACATAGCTTTTTATCCAAAAATCATAGTTTGATAATTTCCCTATTAATGACGATCAATCAAGATTCCCAATAGTACCTCCATGTGTTGTTCATGACCAGCCCTTATCCTTGAGTACCCCAATATTTCATCCACAAACATGACAATAAATAAATATATATGGTTTTGAAATACCCAATTTATCAATTCTATAATGTCTACTAGCGAATTTGTAAGATCAAAAGTCATAAACACACACTTAAAATAGCCATATCTGCTCCTAAAATATGTTTTTAGAAAATCATTATTCCAAACTCACAATTGATGATATATTGATCATAACTAAATTTTAGAGAACCAATGGGATAGAAAAATTTGGTCAAATAGATTATCAATGTATGTAAGAGGACACTGATTATTTATTATACCATGGTTAAACTTATTATAATTCACACAGAACTAAAGATTTACATCATTATTTTTCACAAACAAAACCAGAACTGCCCATAGATATATACTCACCATAATGAACCCTTCTCTTTATATATCTTAAAAATATATATTCAATTCCATTAATTATTTTAGTTTCATCTATTAAGATGGAAGGTAAATGGTATTTGTCAGTGTGAGGATATCGATCATAAACTGCACATCCCTTGTGGGTGGCAGCCCAAATATTGTTTTGGGGAAAATCCTGAAACTGATAAAAAAGGATGGAAAAATTTTCAATGTCATTACTACCAATTAGTAGAATATTGATCCTACCACATGTGCCAATAATCCTACTTCACTTGGCATTCTATTCTGGACCCATCTAAATAGATGATTGACACTATCATAAGTCATAAAAATAACATATCAGGTATAACAATAAATGTATGATTTGAACATTATCAATCAATACATTCTCAAGATTATTTCATATACATCCATCTCAACCATAGAGAAATTCCATATAAAATAAACTCAATAAATCATTATAGAACATGTTTTTCACATAAAGGCTTAACATTATATTTTTTCAAGAAGATATTGATGTTTCAAAACTGAATGTATCATCTAAAAAAAATCCTGGAAAATCAATATAAAGAGAGGTAATAAATTATTGGGATTCACATATATTAAAAAAATCTTTCATAGGGTTGAATTAAAAATATCCATACCTCTCACAATTAATGGACCACGTTGATCATTCACAATCACTTTCTTACCTCCATCCAACTACCGACATACTACACATTGTTCATTATTTCCCTCATCGAGATTGCAATTTATTAAGAGTTATGGTATTCATAGAATCAGCATGGCTATCTCGTTTCTTCTGAAAAGAAGCATTATAATTCCCTTATCCCATTGAATCATAAAATATTTGAAAAACATGATATGTGTCGTAATCACATGACCATAGAGTACAATGAAAATAGGTTTAAAGATGTCCCATTGGGATGAAATTGTGTTATTCTCCAGGTGGTCCCATAAATCAACTCTTCATGCAGTCAAATAAACCATGTTGAATATATCTAGTTTTAAAATTTAGTTTTGGATGATGATTCATCAATCCAACAGTATGATTCCATGACATCCCACTCCCTTAGAAACAGATGCCCCTCTTCCTCTTGTTCCCATCATTTGATTTTCCACCATTTCCCATAGGTATCAACATTCTTCCTCCACTAGTACTTACTAACATGTCCCTTTTTTACACCATTTCATTATTGAACATCTCTATATAATCCGTTACACAATGAAATACATTCTTTAAGAAAAAATATGTTCTCATACTTTATTAAAAAATTTATTACTTCAAGGATTCACATTCAATAACATAAGGAACATAGTGGTATAAATTCATGAATTTATACACATACAATGTAACTGAGAGATTCTCTTACTTAATGGTGAAAACGACCATTGTTCTAGAAATTCTAAACATATAAGTATTGAATTGTTAGTTTAACAATTTGTCAAAATCATCCCATGAAATTATTTGGTTCAATTTAGCATGAACTTCTAAATACCACCATTGGTGTGAAAGATCCTCACCAGAGTTTGTTTCTAACGTGGCTTTTAGATCTGATTCTATGCCAATAAAATTGATGATTTGATTCATTCTCTTTATCCACGCCTCTGCATTATATGGTTCTGAATCACCCTGAATGACTGGTGGATTAGGATTCTAGACAATATATAATGATATAGTTTCCTTGGTTTATCCATTATTCTCCCTCTATCCATGTCTTCAAAATCGTCTAAAATACTCTAAAACAGTTGTTGGTTCACTTGGGGATTGGGTGAAACCACATTCTCATCTGCCCCTTTTGGTTGGTTTCTACAATGTAATACAAGTTCAATTTTAATACAAAAAAAACACCATAAGACTCACTCTCTAGAAACTAAAGGCCTAAAAATTTCAAATTTACCAAATCACAACTATGATAACATGGATTTAAAAATTTCAACACTAACCATTTTAACTTTTTCTTCTTTAAAATTACACTATTCATTTGGAAATCAAAACATTTTACAAATACCAAAACGATTCTATTTTTCAAAATATATCATTTCAAAACTAATTTCAATGTTTTTTAAAAAACGAAACATTCATACCAATTCATGAATCATTACTCAAAATAAAATATTCACCCCTAGTGGGCATTTCTTTCAAACAATTCATGTCATGCTCTTCTCATGTGGTAAACCCAATACAATAAAATTATAACTCCTATAGGTTTTTCAAAAACCATATGTACCCAATTCCCTATTAATGTGAAATTCTTAATGAATAGTTTAGATATACCTTTTGTGATCACTATATTTCAATTTACAACAATCCAAATCCTTTCCACCAATCCAGCCAAGGTACTAATAAAGAATGATTCTCAACACCATGTCTGACATAAATAATACATAATGATTGAAAAAATTAATAACACATGTATCATTCCACCCCATCCTCATATGTATTAGATAAATGAAAATTTATAATTAGCCTTAGGTGGCATAACCAAGACACAAAATGATGAAAATAAATTCCAATAGATTCATTAAATGTTGGGGGATGGATTTCTCTTTTTGAAGTAAAACAACAATACAAAATAATCATGATTAAAAAACTAATATATGATGCACGAACACAACTTAATACAACTTAATTAATTAAAAATGTATAAAAAATCAAACTACAACCATATACCATTTCATTGTACATTGTGTGAAACAAAGCACCAATATCATAATTAAAAGCAGAGCACAAAACCAACAAATCTCAAAGACTACAAGGATATATACTCCACAAATCATTATATTATCTGAGATCTAACACCATAATTCAAACCAAAGTATCATGATTCATCCCTAAAAAAATTATTTAATTCTCCTTTACATATGTATTTGTATAAAATATATTCTAATTCACCTAAGTTCCCAAGATGAGGGTGATTAATGAAACTTAGTATGTTTTCAACAAATTAATTCCCTACTCACACCACTTTTATTAAATATACTTTCACAATTATATTAAAAAAATTATGTAATATTCTATAATTTTTAACAATTTATATCAAACAAATGTATTTTATCAACAAACCAGTGTCCATATAATAGAACAAGACAAACCCTTTAAACAATTTCACAAATATATTTGGCATAACCCATTCAAATCCAAATATCCACACATGCATCCCCATGTGAAATTTCCATACTCATGAGTAATCTCCCTTTGATCTACCATGTCTTCATAGGGTAACCTTATAGTAGTATCCCACAAGAACACATCCCTTTCTCTAGGCCACATCAATTAAAATGACCACACTCTAACCAATTATAACAAAAACATTCAAAACCAATTATGAGAAATTATTTCAACAAAAAATATGTTTATCTAAAAAATTTCCACAAAAAAATTTTCCATCAATTTAAATGAAAATAAATTTTAAAGTCATCATTTTAAAATTATTCAACAAATCACTTTGTATCAAAAATTCATAATTTCATAAACCATCACTAAAGAAGGTTTCTAACAATATTTTCATAGTAATTTTATAATACATTCCATGCAATTGAATTAACATGAAATATAGAATTCATGTTCTAATAACAGGAGTCGATTGTGAAGCCTACTACCTTAATAACTATGGAAAAATGGAAGAACAACGAAAATTTATCAACAAACCAGATTGAAATTCCAAAAAATCTCCTAATATAACAATCCCTAAAATCAAATAAAACACATCTTAGTAATATTATAATCATAAAAATTCTAGATCCATTCCCAACATATTGGATCTAACATTATAAGAGATGTAAAAAGTAAAGATCTAAGGGAAAAGACCAAGAATAAAAGACTTTCCAAGGAATATAGACTTCAATACACTAATATTTTCCCACAAATCAGTCCTAGATAAATAGGAATACTCTCCATTTAATTTGGAAAATGAGTAAAATTAGTTAGAGACATATTAGAGGAGACATTACTCGTTGAGGGGCTAAAATAAGTCAGATACACAATTTTCATACCAAACATTTAACTATGAATAATTCGGGTGCATAGTTTTGAATGTTATGCACTAAACAAGAATGGGACACTATCTCAAGAAGAACCTCGCATGGTTTGATTGCACAGTTTAACATACCATGTGTTATCCTGGACAAATCCCACTATACCACTACTCATAATTTCTCCTAAGTGATTGTAGGGTTTGGAAAAACCATGCCCCTAATTGTGAACCTACCCAGAGCAATCTATTTTTAATTAATGGTTTTATGGAGGTTTTACAGGGTTTCTATTAACCATGATAAAAACATTTAACTTAATAAATTCCCCATAAATACTCTAAAACCCCTCTAAACCCTCAAAAAAATCACCCAAATATATTACATACTTAAAATAAAATATGAAAGGGTTGGTTACATTAAATTTGGGGTTATAAAATCACAACATCATCATCCTCCTACTATCCATGTACCAAGTCATCTTCAACTTGTTGTTTCCACATCACAACACACTCAAGGTAAAAATCTTGTTTATCATTCACCCAGTCTATAGGAGAACATGTTACTACTAAGGGATTACTTGTTATTTCACCATTAACCTCCAATCAACCATAACCTAGTTAGATAATAAGATCATCAAGATAAAATTCTTCTATGAATGTCTCTCACCATGAACCTGCTTAACCTACGTCTTATGGATAAGAGTATACATAACGGTTTTACCCTTTCCTAGAGAAATATACATCTCAATGATGAATATATATAGATACTCCACCCAATGTTTTTGTCTAATTTTCATGTACCATTGCATGAAGATTCATTGAAGGCTCTTGTGGTTAGTATAAGTAATAAATATCCCATCGAATAGATAGTTTCAACAACACATTAAAGAGTGAACCATAACTATAAGATACAAATAGTGATTTGTGTAGTTTTATTCATATGGTCATTCCTGACATGTACCCTAGGGTATTATCTCTTCTCTCTACATCATCATTGCTCAAAAACCAATTCCAGATGCAATGAAGTAAAATGCATCACCCTCCCCTAGATTAGGATGTTTTGTCACTACATCGGTTACCACCATTCTCTTAAACTCAAAGAAAGACTATTCACACTAGTGTCTTCATTGTTATTTCAGTACCTTGTTCTTCATCACATTCATGGGTCTTGACAGTCAACATAAATCATTTAAAAAGAAACAATAATATCCTATTAAATCTAGAAATATTCTGATGACATTATTTATTTGGGGATGTATTCAATTATGGATAGAATATCTTCTTCATGAGAGCAATGATCATTTTTAGTGCATTAGTTAATCCAAATGACAAAAAAATTTACATTTAAAGACCATAAATACATTAAAATGCCATATTTGGAATTCCCTTCTATATAACTAGAAGATGTTAGAAGTCCCATAAAAGATCAATATTGGATATCCATAAGGCTCCCCATAACAAAACCAAAAGTTCAATGATCCTACGCAAGGGATATGTTTTCTTCACTATCACCTAGTTCAACTTTTGGTAATTGATTTAGAGTCTAATAATAAAATCCCCTATTTTGAAAAACAACGTAGTTTCTCACCATCATAATTTACGTAGCCAAATAATTTCATTTCACTCATGTCATCCATAAATACCATGAGATACTTTAGCTGTATTTGTTCCATATGATATGGGGGTATAAAAATGGAATGTGCACCTAACACGAAATCAATCTCAAAATAAACTCCTCTATCAAGAGATTCCATATGAATTCATCAATTAATATGTCAAAATAGATATCCATGACTAGATTAAGAGTTGAGGGGGTTTTCAGTGGTCTCATAAAAATATCCAAGCCTACCATCTATGTTGTGTTCTTTTTGAGATGACTCAAGTCTGATCTAACTCTTCCAACTCCATGTTACCATTATTTATTCATTAGGTATATCTATCCATTAAAAATAGTAAAACATCTCCAATTTATGATTGCAATTATTATTATCCTGGAATCAGGTCAGGAAGTCTATGCCAAGAATCACATCAAAGGTCATCTTATCCCGTATTATAAATTCTTTTAGATTTCCATAGTAAATTATGACTAAAGAATTCTATGGGAATCATTGAAGATGGTAAAATACCATTCCCAATTGTGTATAAAGGGATATTAAATTAGAGGATAATTAATTTGTAGATTCAAGCCAAAACTTATACATAAATACATGAATAGGAAACTACCCAATCATAAAAGTCATTATATTGAACTGTAAATCCATCAGAGTCAATACATGGATGAGGATTCTCCTAGTTATTTAAAAACATTAGGTTGCATCCTAAGGACCTATGTTTCCATAGAAATATGGAGAATCATAGATTTGAAATTCATGAAATATTTTAACATTGTTTTTTACTTCTATATATACGATAGTAACAGAGAGAAACACTTCTGGTTGAAATGATCTTATTACCAAAACGATTGTAATGGTTTAAAAGCATGCGCAACTACATAATTCTATACATATAGTGGTAGAGCAGGACATCCTTCCCCAGTGAATCATTCCCTCCCTACTTCATAAGTAGTACCATAAAACTACGTCAAGGAGACATCTTCTCTAATGTGAAGGAATCATTAAGAACAAAGATAGATAATATTTATTCTAAGAGGTCATACATGGTTCTCCTTAGAGTCTACCCATGACAAAAGGTATACCACTATTTACATAACCTTGATCTCTATCCCCACATGTTGGTCAAAATCATCATATATATACTAACACAACAACATTCTTAGATTAACTAATATATTCAAAAAGACATATATCATAGCATTATGGAAAAAAATGTATCTTTCAAGGAGAAAATATCATAAATAGATAGAAAAAATAAATATATTTAATTAAAGTACTACCATATATCATAAAAATATCTATATAATTGGAATATGAACCTAAAATCCAAGTAATGATTCATGAGAACAAAAAAATATCATAAATCATGTACTCATATAATTTGAATCCCATCATATGAATTTAATCAACTTTTGTAGCAATACATAAATTCCCCTTCTTTATTTCAACTTTGGAGTCCCTTATACTATATCAGAAATCCATTTTTGTAGTCCCTCTTATTGACTCCCAACTATACAATCTCCTTTCAAAAAAAATATCAAATCATAAAAAGAGAGGAATCATGTTACTAAATCATAGTCCTTTGATACCATTTTGTAGCACCAAAACGAAAACCACAATGACCAAGCCTAAATTCCAATGACCCCATTTGTGACTCCATTTACACAAGTGGTTTTTGAATAGTAGAAAGGGTAAAATTCATTCAATGGGGAGACTATTCCTTCATTATCTTGTCATGGGATCAATAATAATCAATAAACAATATAATAAATGAGTAGCATATATATATAGAAACTGTGGAATTGTATGAACCTCATACAATAATAAGAAAATTCTAATGTGGAAAAGTGTACTAGTGTATAAGTAAATAAATAAATAAATATTTTGATCATCTAGAGACAATTTTAATCATCTACCAGACTTATGTTCCTCTACACTACCATGACCAATAGAAAATTAGACTTTATCTAGATCAATAATAATGAAATCTATAAGCACAATAAAATTTATGAGTAGGGTGTGAGTATAAGACATAGTAGGAAAACAAAAATTATTCCTTCATAAAATGTGATCATGTATGAAATCTGTATTCTATAAAGGTAACAAATGTGTAAAACTTATAAAAACATACAATCCAAGAGTGAATAGTTATGAGATTACCAAGTCACAACAAACCCTTGCTTTTACCTACATAGACTCTATATCAGAAGGGTAATAGGATGATGTTGGAAGTAAACATACCAACCACCAAGCTAAAGAAACTGTAGCTTCAAAAATTCATAGAATAATGTATAAATGTTACTTTCCTTGAGTATGACATGATACCCATAATTCCACTAAGTTTTGAGTTCCCGAAATATGACATGCCTCTCTTTTAATGAGTGCCTGGTATAAGTCATGGAACACATAGTTCAACTAGGAATCTAATATCCTGATAAATAGGCATCCATTTTGTCCCCAATAGAGTGTGACATCGTATCATCACATCTCCATACTATTTTTTGTTCCATATTCTACTTCATTTTAAGTCATGTTCACCCCCCTCCCACCACCACCCTTAAGGGATAACCATCTCACAATGGTTAACAGATTATAAAAACTAAGAGTGATGCGTCCAAAGAAAGGTAACATATATAAAAGGTAAGCATGCAGGGACAACATATCAACAAGATAATATAGTAGAAACATAATATAGCATGTTATAGAAATCATACAAGGTAACAATCTACTATGTTATTACTCATGGTTTTTAATAATATAATGGGAAATAGGGACGACACACACCCACATGATACAATAATAACGAATGGTTACAAATTACTCCAGCATTTAAATTTTATCATGATAAAATTGATAACAAAATCCATAGAAGGTAACTAACTTAATATATAAAATTCATCAATTTCAACAATATGGATAAACCACCAAATATGGTTCGAAAGCTAGAGTGGAAACATAGAGGGTCAATAAAACCCTCGCAAGGGCCTTATTATAGCAGTTTTTAACAAGTCAATGTTCAAGGTTAATCAAGAGTTCCTAGTACCAACACCAACCATTTAATTTCAAAAATAAATATATATTACATGAGATGATACTTTTTCCTCTCCTATATAATTTCCAAACTATCATTTAGTCCAACCCATGTTCCAGACGTTTTCTCCAAATAAATAGTTTTAATAACTTATTTGATAACAAAAATATACCTAGATAAATATGAGATCATAAATTTAATTTTTTATAATTATTAATTGGTAAACAAATATAATTATCCTTGATGTTTTGTATAATTATGCTTTGATAATTTCATAATACTTCCAAAGATCACTTGACATTATTGCCATTTCATAATCATCATAGGATAATTTCATATAAATAATCCTAAATAATTAAATGTCAATACTATTTTACAATTCCTAATAATTATATTTTTATAAATAACAATAATTAACTTTTTATAATCATTATAGATTACACTTTGATAATCTGATGGAAATACCATTTGATAATTATTTATAATTATCTTCTGATAATTTTATATAATGATATTCGAATTAATTTTTTATAAATATTTATTTTATTTTTTTCATAATCATTCCTTTGATAATTAAATGTAATTATAATTTTATAAACCTTTATATTTATATTTAATAAATTTCTCATAATTATCTTTTAATAACCATTCATATTTATCCTTTTATAATTTATCACAACTCTATTTTCATTTTTTTTAAATATCTTTTGAAAATTTGTAATAATAATATTTTTATAATTCATTATAATTATCATCTAAATAATTTCACGTAATTACCCATTGATAATTTTATAAGTTATCCCATGATAAATCAAGGTTTTATTGATTTATTTATATTTGAACATTTTAATAGATTTAGAGTAGAAGGAAAATAAATAGAATTAAAAAAACAATCATGTTTATACCCTAAATATAAACATGTATAAGAAGAAGAATAAGTAGATCAAAAAATTAGAATTGGATAGAAAAACCTGAATTATATCATCATAGACTTCATCGATCGCACATAGAAGAGTTATTGGGTCTCCCAAACTTCAAATTATCTTCCAAAATCAATGAGTGAATGGTTCAACTATTTAGTACCCATGTTGTATCATACAATTATAAAAATTATAATTAATAACACTGATTGAATCGTTTTTCAACAAAAAACTAATTCTGGAGTGTTTTAATTCAACCCATTAAGGCATTTCGAATTTGAACATGTCAAAACAAGTCAATTATTTTCACTCTAGAACAACGAGGCAAGATAATGGAGGTTTCAACATGTTCATGTAAAATGATGTAAGAAAATTGAAAATATAAAAATTAAAGAAAAATTGTAAAACTTTTCCCTAACACACCGATATAGGATTTAACTAATCCCATGATATTTCAAAGGTTTATGTCAGACCAAGGGTAAAACCCCAATTCTAGATTTAATGGTGGTCTAATATTTTCCATCTAATATACCATTCAAAATTTATTGTATTATTTCAGAAAAACTACACAGGGGTGATAAATATTGTTAAAATTTTTATTATATTAATGTCTATGATCTGTGCACCTTATAATCCAATATTGATTCCATGCCTATCTCTAAAGATAATCCTTAATTTATCCTATATTGATAAAGGAAATAATAAATTCATTATACTAAAAAATATTTTACCCTAATGTAAATCCATTTAACATTTGTAAAGTTATTTTAATTGGAAAATTAAATATTTTCATATAAATACATTCAAATTGTAAACAAAATAAGGTTTTATTATCATTAAAATTTTGAATTTATTAGACAATAAGACTCTACCACACCACATTAAGCATGGAAACCTCACATGGGATCCCTGATATCAGTCATGCCTATCAGTTCAACATATGACACTTTGAGGGATTCACATCCCTAAAAATAGTTATAAAAATCTCAAGGCCTCAATGGACTCATAGGAAAAGTTAGAGGAATCACACATAAGTGATGTTATAATTTTTATATCACATCCCAATTTGGAGTCTGATCTACACACTGAACCAATAATCATGTGCTAAATAGGGAATAGCCACCTAGGATCTTATATCTCTAGGGGGAGGAAGGATATCCCCAAATATATCTATATAATCATAAAGTATCAAGTAATATCAATGATCTATCATATGACACTAGAGAAAACCATTTCTGTACACCAAATTCCTTAAGGTAAGATCATTAATCATACACATCCCTAGGATAATCACACCCTATACACTTAATTTCACTTAAATTACACCCCTCATTTGTTATATGTCTCAATATATATGTTTATTACCAATCCCTTTTCCATTGGCATTCAAGGCATTAATCTAGTGTTCATGTGTCCATTGTGAACCTTGATACATTTTTAATTTCATATACATTAAACAAAAAATGATTTTATATTTTCAAAATAGTTTTCTCAAAAAATAATTTTGATTTCTCTAGGTGGAGAGACCAAATATCAAATGCGACATATAAAAGTCAATTTACTAATGGAGTATGTTATAAGGACTACCAACCTCATTAAAGAATACATTACCATTTAAGCACAACTCAATAACTCAAACTAATGATCACCCATGTATTGGAAAACCTCATGAGAACCTACCTCAATCCATGGATTCTAATAAATAAATATAAAAAAATTATTTATTTATTTTACATTATTATAATAATTTAATGTTTACTTAAAAATTAATTTAATTAGGTGTGAAAATTAATAACTCACAAGGTTATATCATCACATTGAAACACCAAAAAAACACTATCAAAAGGTATATGGTGACACTCTAATACCAATAAAATATATTTCACTATCATTTTATAATGATTGAATATCAAATTTCATCAATTTAAAATAAAAATTCTCGAAAAATTCTTTTGGAAATTTACCTCAACTTAAACACCAGGTGAAAACATGAATTCATCAGCACATTATTCCCTCTCTTTGAGACACATCATATCAATAATATTCCACCATGATCTAGTGCAAATTTTTATGAAACCCAAAAATTTGTTAACCTACAAGTAAATGTGAGAACAATATGATAAAAAATGGAAGGAGGAGAAGAGATCTTACAATTACGGCTAATGAATATCCATAAAAATGCCGAAAATAAAAGGATACTTAATTACTATGGTGGGGAATATAGGATCCATACTATGGTATGAAGATGAATGATAGAGGGGGTGAAATGTAGAAATCCCAAAATAATTTCATAGGATGTAAATTTTAAAATGATATATATTACATATATTGATATGGTACTATTACATGCACCCCATTGTGGTGAAACTCTAAGAAGCCAATTAGGACCTAGATATTTGGAGTTATAAAGTTATTCCTTCACACATACTTTTCTATGATTTCTGATATAGGGTTCCTACCATAGACCATAGTATAAACAAAATCATGGTTCTTATTATGGTCAATCAAGACACCCACTTTGTAAGGCCTGTAATTTCATGGGTATGAGTGTTTCACACAATCAATTTCCATTGGATAAATAAAGAAAGTCCACTCACCACATTCAAAAAATAATTCAATATTTTTCCTTCCCCACTAAAAAAAATTTAATACAATGACGAGGTCTCCCTTATTATTTCCCTAATGGCAGGAAATATATGAACCATTCTAACCAAGATTCCATATGATCTAAAATTCCTTGGCCACAAGGATCGTATCAAGGAAAATCACTCGACACCGTGAATAAATTATAGTCTAATATTTCCCACATGGGAACTTACCATGAAGCTCTCAAAATCAAGGAAAAAAACCCTCCAACTAGGTGTTTTACCCTCCACTAAGATGAGATTCATGTTGGTGTGCTCTCCATGGTACCCAACCATGCCCCACGGTTTACCCAAACACTGAAAACACATTACAAGACAAAAAAATAACTAATGATATATCATCAATATGTAAGAACTATAAAAATTTAAATTTTACCCATATCATAAAACAAACCCCTCATCATCATTATAAATTCAAATTCCCTCTGAATTTTCATAACTCAAAAAGAAATTTTTTTTAAACCCATCCCTTCATAGAACTTCATGTCCACGTGAAGTCTCACCATTCCATTTATATTAATACTAACACGTCTTAGACATTAATTCTTGATTTAATCTTAATATTCTACTTTTTAACAACAACTAATATTTTTCTCCATGACACAAACTAGAAGAACACTATTCATCAAAAGCAAAGCCACCCGCTCATCATCATATCCAATACTAAGATGATGCTTCACGACACCCATATATTATGATACACAATTGTGGCATTGATCAACTCTTCACACAACTTATGGTACTATGTACCATATTTCATCTGTCATTAATTTTGATTCTGATTCATAGTGACCCTACCATTTAAAATTCCTACAAGAAAACAGTATCAATGGTCCAATTACTTCTTCAATTAGGCTTCGATACTACTGCACCCAATATCACTAAAAATTAAATCATTCCTCTTATAGATGACTATCATAAAAAATTATCAGTTTCACCTATCCATGAACTACAACATCAACCAATCATAATGATTTACCCCTCAAAAAGATTCAAAAAATATTCCACACACTAACAATGATGTTTTAACCTAACTCAGAATGTAATTTCACTAATAGATAAATAAAAATAAATTCAAAAATCATAATCTCACCTAGGAACCAATTACCATAAATCCAACAAACCCTAAGATCTACTCAGATACACCTCATTATTAGTTCTAGTGCTTGGTATCCATCTAATACTATAACAACCCAATCTTAATGTACATAGATAATACATCATTTTTTGGAATCCACATATAGACACAAAAATTTAGTATTAGATTAGTGATTTTGTGAGATGGAAGCATAAAAAACATGTTCAAAATACTTATATATATATATATTCTCCTACCAATTTTTTTATATCTAGATTCCATTTAACATATCATACATATAACAAATTTTCATGTACTGGGGATATGAGACATAATAAGTGTCTGAGCATAGATGTTAGGTAAGGGTATAAAAAGAAGATAAATAAGATTAAACACGAGAATAAAGGGTATGATAATGTTATAACAACATTAGAATATCATAAATTTCTTATCAAATATTAATAACATGAATTACGTCTTAAATATTGGTAGTTCATTAGATAATAATCACAAGGAAATAAAATTACATAATCCCTGGGATCATAACATTGATATAATACATAAAATTATAGAAGACTTATAAAATTGTAGCTTTTGTGAACATACATATACAGTAAAGGGTTTAATCATTAAATTAAGGACATGAAATCACGCTTGATCATAAACATATGTACACAAAAACTAGGTCTACCCTAAAAATTATGGACATGAAAAACATGTCCATACATATAATTTTGGACATGAAATTAGGTTCACACATAACATATATATTAAATGAGTTTTGAATCTTTACCAAATACATTGGATGATGATATAGGTCCCCCCATCACATAATGAAAATAATACATATCTGTTACACAATAAAATAAATCATTCATCATATCATAACCCATGAAATGAAATTGATTTCATAAACATCATTCAATCATAATATAACCCATGAAAAGAAATGTGTTTCATAATTATCATTCCATTATAAAGATAAAATATTATTAGAAAGAATAAGAATGGAATCATTGAAAAATATCCCCATTAAAACAAAAAAACAACAAATAATGTTATATTATATGCAAAATACTTTTTATTGATTACTTGAAATTAATTCTTGAGGAAAATATCCTTTCACTTTTTAAAATGTTTCTTTCATAAAATGCCACATTTTTTGAAAAGAAAATATATTCATTGAAAATAAACATGAATGATTGTAACGGAATCATAAAATCATAAGGCATCAAGACATTATAAATTTTTTTTCTTTCCATTCAAGTTAAAAAAAACATTACTTTTATACTTTTCCCAAAAAAGATACAATGTACCGTCTTTTGGAAAACGTGAAAAATATTCCTTTCAAACCATGTAGTAAAAATTAAAAATTGGTCAAATATGTCATTAGCATTCATATTAGAATAGTAAAAACATTTTCAAAATCATTATTATAAAATATTTTCATGGAAGACAAATATTCCCTTATGGAGAAATAAAACAAAACAATCACATATGGATGAGTTTGTGGAATAAATATACATCACTTTTTAATCAAATCGAATCATATTCCCAATGACTGAATGAAAATTATACAAATATGAAAATATCATAATATTTTCAGTAATAATCATAAAATAGATTCATGGAGAGTATATATACAACATTAAAAACAAGTATTGTATAAGGTAAGTGTCCCACAAAAATATAAGTGAGACAAAAAACCCTAACATTAAGTCCTAACTTCCATAATATATAATCAAACCTACAATATATTAAATATACTTTTAAAATAAATCTACCATAAAACCATATTATTATATATAATACCATATATTTTTTACATACTGCTTTATTTTACTCACTTATTATCAATCCCATGTTAATGTTATGTTTTGGGTAATAATTGTATTATTTTTAGTTCATGTTTTGAATATTTATCCATTGTACTCTTACATAGATCGTGATTTCATATTATATCGAATGAAAAATATGATATATATATATATATATATATATTCAGTATATATGTTTTCATCGTTAATCGTAAAAGTTAGAGATAGAAAATAAAACACATAATTCTAGGAGACGATAGTCCGTACATATGCATGAACCTTGTTTTCATATTCTTGTCATATTAAAAAAATGTTATATGATGTTTTATAAATAAATTATATTTATTATGTGATATATATTAAATATATTAATAAATACATTCGTATTACCACCCATGGGAAATATTTATGAAATATGAATCACATCGCATCGTAGAGATTGTAGGGTATATATATACATGACAAATCTTATCATTTCTCAACATATTAGGAGGTAAAAAGGTAGATATGATATTATTATTAAATAAGTATAATAATGTCTTAAATATCATATATAAACATTAAAATAATAATTATTTACACTCACAAAATATGGTCATGGAAAATGAATTGTATCAGTATGTGGATATGGTAAGTTGTCCGTACGACTGATAAATATTTTATCTTATTGTTCGAAGAAAAAGGAGAAATATAATAACATTTTAGAATATTTAGTATGATAAGGTTTTTATTTTATGATATATTTAATATATTTATTGTAGGTATATAATATTAGAAAAAGAGTGTGATTGGTGAGACCGGTTACCTCTTCTTCAAAACAACACCTTTAAATCTCCCCCAAAAGGACTCTAGAATTAGCCTTTTGGGGATACCAGAACTTCTGTAATGAGGATAGAGAAGTGTATAATATAATTTGGTAGATATTGGTTGATATATAATGATCAATGTGGTGAAATGGAATGAGGGAAGAGGTTTCATTTTATAATGAAGGTGAGGGGAACTTTTTGAATTTCCCAAAATATTAATTTATAATAAATTAAATAACAATATAAATTCTAAAAAATGGAAATTAATTGTTAGGTAATGTGGTATAAGGTGTAATTCAATCATAAAATTGATTTTAGGAAAGTTTTTTTATAATTTTAAACCTTATCATTTTTATTAACCCTATGACAACTTATTATAATTTTGACAACATTGGAAACATTTTCAATACTAAAAGGTGGATATTTTTATTTATATGGTGTAAATTAAACTACAACTTGTTAATTAATTATATTTTAGACCAAAATTTATCCTCATTGACAGGATTGGAAATTTTTATCATTTTAAACTAAATTAATTAAATATTAATTTCATAAAATATCATTACTGTCAATTTTGACATTATTCTTTAGATTAACATAAAACCAATCCAACAAGATAAATTAGAAAAAAATAATTTAATACACCAAAAATATGTATTATTAACCATGAAAAACTCTTATATAACCTTAATTAAGCCAAGGCATATTTTTGTAATATTTATAATATCATTTAATTGATTTTTTTATTAATCAATGTATTAATACATCCTCATTATGTAATTATTTTTAAAACTTATTTATTCACTAAAATTTTAAAAAAAATCCATTATGTATAAAATATTTTTATATTTCATAACAATATAATTAATTTATCATAAATTTTATTTATCCATACATTAAAAATATTATACTTATAAAAAGTTAAAGTGCGACATTTTGTCACACTCTTAGAGTTTAATAATATCCAAGTCATTTCTAGGGATAAGTGTCCATAAAATTATCCAATATTGAAACTTCTGTGTTAATGGGATTATCAAAATAATTTATTAATATTTGGACAAGTTTTAGGATAATTTATTAATATATACAATATTATTTTTACCATTAATTACTCAAATTATCCTTAACTGTGCTAATAAAGATTACTAAATTTATTGTTCATATTTACAAAAAAGAAAATAAACCAAATTAATAAATTTTGACCTTATTATTTCTAATATTTAATCCTTTTTTATAAATTCAATTGATATAATTTTCAGAAATTAATTATAAATTAATCTCATAGATGAAATAAACAACGAGTTTTTATTGCGAAAATGTTCAAAAGATTGATATGTTTTTATATCTAATTTCAATGTAAAGTTGATTAAAATTACTAAATTGTATTAAATGAAAAAATATTATATAATTACAATTTAAAACCAAAAAATATATAATTTAACACTATCAGTTTTTTAAATGAAAATAGTGTTTTAAATTAAAATTTAGTATTTTTCATTATTCATCAAAACATGAAACTTATCAGAAAACATAACAAATACTCAATGAAAGAAATTTTTTATATTATGGTTTTAAATAAAAAGTTTATGTTATTAAATAAAATTTATAAATTTGTCGAAAACTATATTTAAAATTGGCACTCCATCAAAAGGTAGTAAAACACCCTTTTTAGTAAAATACATCTTCTACGCATAAATTTGGACATTTTATTATATAATGTATAGAAAGAACATGAGATGAATTTTAAAATTTATATTTAATATTATATATATATATATAATATAGTCCAATAAGGGTTATATGTTTATGTATTTCTATAAAACAAAATTTTTCTAATTTAAATAGTTTTCCTGAAAAACATTTCGATTAATTTAAAAAAGGGTTTAACATTCCTTTATAATTAATTGGTCAAGTAATTTTATATAAATGTTTAATCCATTATTTCATAAAAAAATTATTCTTATTCATACCCACCTGTCTAATGTCTAGGAGATAAGTGTCTTGTTTAAATATATATAAAAATAAAAAGATGTTCTATAAATGATCAGTGTTATGTGTAATTCAAGATAAGACAATGTTGCATGTAAGGAAAGACATAAAACAAATGAAATAATTTTAAAAAATATATCTCATAAAAATTTTGGGGTGTTACATTGTACCCCCCCCCCCAAATTAAATATTTCATAGAAATTTTCCATATTTATCATATGTTTACTAAAAAAAGTTTCTTTCATAGAAACTGATATCATAAAAATGAATTCTAAAACTCTCTTTAAAAAGGGAAACCTGTAATCATAATTATTACCCAATGAAACTCATAACATGGTTTCCCCATAGGATAACATATGTCGAAAGTGAAAACATAGCTATGGAATATAAATCTAACTATCATGTTCTGATGGAGAGTGATAGAAATAATTTTGAGTAGAAATTTAATGATCACCATGACATAAAATTTTGATTATCTAAGGGTCTATTTGTTTTTTTGAAAAAAATGTACTAGGATTATTTTTTTTGTTTCAATATATTTTCCATATTGTTGATGAATTTTCATGAGGTGATATAGTTACATGATTTCATTACATTTCATTATCATATCTTCTACATTCATTGTTCATTGATCAATATCCACATTTTACCTTATTCCATGAAATTAAGATGAATTTTACATTCCTGAAGCAATATCAGATCCCGATATCCATACGATGATATGTTATTCAATATTTTTTAACATTACATCAAAAACATGAACATATTTTATCCAATATTCATATGTCCTTAGATAGCGAGATAATACTTTATCTACTAAAACATTATTGGATGTTTATAATAAACCATCCCAAAAATGGTTAACCTTATAACCCTAATGATAGATAAAATTACAAAATGTTAGAAATAAGGTCAACAAATTTACCAAAAAAATATTAGGAGTGATCCCTTATATATAATAAAGTAGCACTTTATTTTCACATACAAAACATATGAATACCTTTACCATCTATTCTTGTGTAACATGGTAATTAATACAAAATTTATTTTTGATATTAATATATTCTTATTCAAATGATTTTGGATATATTCCTTAAGTCAAATAATTTCATAAACTCCATCTGGGATAGTATAACCCACTTTGTTAACAAATACTTTATTAGTTCCAATGTAATTTCTATAATCCATTTTTCTTATTCATATCTGTGATATCTTTATCCAAATGTCATTATCTAGAAATTAATAAAATATTAAGGGTTGCCTTTCAATTAATGTTGTGTTTCCCATAAATATCACCTTTTTAATAAATAATCTTTTTAGGTCTTCAGTTCCATTATACATGGATTTTTCAATCCTTAATGAAAAAATTACACTAAAAATAATTATATATTTCATGATTGGGAAAACATAATCCTTGAATTCCAAAACATATACAATTCAATCATCCAAAATTATTCTTAAACCATTACACATGCTTCATTATCTTATGCTTTCCAAAAATACCAAATATGAATCATGTCTTAAGGTTCCTCCACATCAATATAATCATTATTATTACATTTAATGTAAATTTATTTTTTTATAATATCCTCAACCTTTCATATATTGATTATGCTCTCATTATCCGTAATAGTATAACCAATACTCTTACCACCTTCTTGATTCTATTCATGATATTTTTCTATAGGAAATCGATTTGAATAATTCCCATACATTCGAAATTTGAAATATTCAATTTCATCCTTGTTCCCCTATATTTATATCAATTGAATAATATCATAAAAATATCCCGAGCAATACATATCATAGAATAAAATCACCTAATCATGAAAAATTACTTATAGAATATCAAAATGATGACACATAAATTTAAATCTATGAAACCATATAATTGTGATTAGATAAATCTCTAGAAATAACCTTACTAATATCCCTAGGGATATCACTAAAAGTTTCTCATCCATGTTTCCAATGTGTGAATAAACATTTTCTTTGATACCAACTCTGATGGCACAGTTTTAACAAACATTAATATTGAATCATTTTTTTGGAATAAACACACACACACCCAAATAACATATTATTTTAGTGAATTTAGAGACAGGGAATCATAAAAAAAGGTTTCATAATATATATTCATATTTTCTCAACTATTTATTCATATCTACAATCATTTTTGACATATTATACCTAAAACAATTCTTCATATCCTAGGGAATAACGTAAGAAAAGGGTGAGTTCAGATTCATAATAATAGTATACAAAGAAGATATGTAATCATAAAAATGAGAATAAATTGTATAAGAATGTGATAATAAAATTAGAATACAACACCCGTCATATCCATGATTAGAAACATAAATAAAGGCAAAAATATTGTTATTTATAAGACATAAATTCTATGGGAATCAGAGATCATAATCCATGAGATCATAACCTTGATATAAGACATAAAATATTGGGACACACATAAACATGTAACTTTGTGAACATGTATAAGTAGTAATATGTTCCCCCATTGAATTAAGAACATGGAATCTAGACCCAGAAAAAACATATGGACATAAAAACTAGGTCCACACATAAAACTAAGGACATGGAAATAATGCCCACAAATAAAATTTTGAACATGAAATCATGTTTATGCATAACAAATATATCTCAGGAGTGATCAATATATTCTCAAAACATTGGATTGAGATATAGGTCCCACCTAATATATAATCAAAACCATCAATAATTGTTTTACATGATCAGAAACCATTCATCATATCAAAACACATGTAATGAGATGGATTTCATAATCATCATTCAATCCTAATATAACCCATGAAAATACATGGGATTATTAAAAATAATTCCATCACAATCATAAACTATTTTTGAAATAATATTAATTATAGAAATGTATAATATAATAAATAAATAATAGGTTACATAAAATAGTGTTATCTTATATGGAAAATGATTTTGAGTGATCAGATGAACTTAATTCTTGACATAAATTTCTTCTGTATTTTGAAAACGTTTTATTTTTTAAATTACATGAAATTTAAAAAAAGTCTCTGAAAACAACCTTGAATTCTTATAAATAAATCTTTAAATCACTTAGTCATCATGAAGGTAGAAAATTTTGTTAATTTATTATAATTTAAAACAACATTCCTTTTGTACTTTTTCTAGAAAAATCACAGAGTATTTCCACTAAAGGACTCTATATTTGGTGTTCATGGAATATGAGAACCACTAGAATATGGATAGAGAAGAGGAAGAGATATTTTCATAGATTTTTTCCAATCTAGAATTCTAAATTTGGATAAATGGGATGATTGAGGAGGTGTGTTTATATAATAAAGGCATGGGGAACATTGGGAATTTCTCAAAAGATTAATTTATATAAATTAAATATAAATCCTAATATATACAAATGGAAAAATAATTATAGGATACTATGGGATAAGGTGTAATAACATAAAATATTTTATTTTATAATAGATTTGTTGTAAATTTAAACCATTTCTTTTTTATTAACCCATTGTTAACCAATTTAATGTTTTACTACGTTAACATCATTTTTAAAATTTAAAGGTCTATATTTTAACATATATGGTGTGAATTAAACCTTCAATGACCAATTTAATATATTTTAGACCATAATTTATCACCTTGGTCCTCATTAATGTTTTTTATGATTTATAACTTATTTAGTAAAATATAAATATCAATAAATATCATTGCTGCCAATTTTGACACTATTCATTATATTGACTTTTAAAAAATCAATTCACTAAGATACAATAGAAAATAAATTAATAAACGACTAATATGTCCTATTAACCATGAAGATTCTTGGATCATATCAATTATGTAAAATTATAATTATTTTAATATTTATAAAATCATTTAATTGATTTTTTTATTAATTGAATAATTTCTGCATCATTGTTGTATAATTATTTATGAAAATTATTTTTTCACTAAATTTTAATAAAAATTCATTATATATTAAAACCGTTAAATTTCATAATAATATACATAGTCAAGCATATATTTTATTTGGATGCATATTTAAAATACTATACATATTGAAAGTAAGAGTTTGACATTTTATCCAACTCTTTGAGATTAATAATATTCTAGTCATTTTCAAAAAGCTATATCTATTAAATTAATAAAATTAGAAACATAGCTGTTAATTATATAATTAAATTCATCCAATATAATTTTAGAATGTTTTTTAGTGATATTAAAATATTTATAATATAATTTTTAATAATAATTTCCTGATTTACCTTTAACCGTGGTAATAAAAATTTCAAAATTTAATATTCATATTGACCAAAAAAGGGCATAATTACTAAATTTTTACCATTGAATTAAAAATATGTAATCCATTTATACAAATTTAATTCATTTAGTTTTTAGAAATTAATTGGTGATTAATCTCACATACAGGATTATACAACGATTCTTTAAGGTGAAAAAATTCAAAAGATTTATTTGTTTTTATATTAAAATTCGATATAAAAACTATCCAAATGACTTATATTAGATTAAAAAAAGGATCAAATTATAATATAAAACAAATATAAAATATAATCTTACACTATAAATTATTTTGATGAAAAAGAATTTTTATATTTAAATTCATTGTCATTATTCACCAAAAATGAAACTTATCAAAAAAATATAAAAAACACCAAAAATGTAGTTATTGATATCTATATTTTAACAAATAAGTTTAGTTTATTAAATAAAATTTATAAAAGATTAAAAAACTACATTTAAAATAAATACACCATCAAAAGGCATCGAAACTACCTTCTTAGAAAAATACATCTATTATGTGTAAAATTGGATTTGTTCTTATATCATGTTTAGAAAACAAATAGGATGAATTTTTAAAATTATATTGAATATATCTATATTATCAATATAATCCAACATTTTATAATTTTATATTTATTTGTATAAAACACATCTTTTCTCATCAAAATAGTTTTCCAGAAAAAAATTTACTTCTAGTTTGAAATGGGTTTAAAATTCAATTATAATTTATTAGTCAAAGAATTATATATATATGTTCAAACCATAATTTCATAATTCGGTTAATCTTATTCATAGACTCTATTCTAATGGACATGTTATAATTTTCTTGTTTTAATAATTACAATAATAAAAATATGATTCACATAAGCCTAATGTTGTGTGTAACGTAAGATAATATGATGTTTCATATAATGGAAGAAATATAACAAATAATGTTATTTAAAAAACCATATCATTAAAATATCATGGTGCTAAAAATATTTCATTGGAAATTCAAATCTTTTATTCCCTAATGAAACAGATAAAACTGGATTCATCTATTAAATAACATACAAGTTCAACATAGACCATCCAATGACTCCTATCCTTAAATACACGACCATACAAAAACAATAGTCATGAATTTGTGGGACATTATCAGTTCATCACTATAAATGATTACATGATGTGGTTATACTATTCATACCCAAGAACCATCCTAAAGTACAAAATCAAATATGATCTATACCACAATGGAATTTTGGGAAAAATATTTTTAGAATAAATATAATATTTTTTCGATATTTAATTCAACGAATCTATAGGTTTATCTTAGGTTACACTTAATACTATGTTTAAATTGTGTCACACACAACACATAGTTTAAATGAAACACGAGATACCAAAAAATATTATTATTTAATATGACAGTTATCACCTACCCATTATAATGAAACATATAAATAAGATTAAAAAATAATGATAATTAATGGTTTAAACATGTAAATTTTATTTAATTATAGAAAAATTAATTATAAAATAAAAAAACTATTTCAAAATATGTAGAATATTTTTTTCAAAAAAACTCTATTTTCACACACAAACATGTTTTATATTAATAAATTAGATAAATTATTATTTTTTGAATTATTTTAATTAAATTTATATATTTTATATTTAATAAAAAAATTAACATATATCATATGATTTTTTCTTGACAATTGATAATAATAAATCTAAAATTATGCATAAAAACACAATTATTCCTAAAAACATATTTTCATTTTTTTAGCGCATATTTTTAATTTATATTTTTTAAAAAAAATTATTTTTTAAATCATCATGTATGAATTATCTTAGGGTGATTTTTTTATAATTTTCTAAGAAGGATAAATTTTCGATTAATTGTGAAAAATACTGCAATTTATTAAGAATGTTCATTTCTTTAAAATCATTTAAAAAATTCATAATTCTTTTCAGATGGGTTTTAAATTGAAATTAGTTAAAATATATATATATATATAATTCATTTTTAGTCATTGTAATCAATTTTTTTTAATTTTAATATAAAATCTTTTTCAATATTTGAACATTTTGAATTTGGAAAACCCCTTTCTCATCAGGTCTTTGGGATTGATGTAAAATTAAAAAAAATGACTTATAGAAATGGAATTTAGAAAAATATTATTCCATATTTTAAATAATAATAATTTAATTTATCTAATAATTTTAACATAATTTTTGACAATAATAAATATTAAAAACAATAAAAATTATTTACCATGGTTAAGGTAAAAATGGGTATATCATGGGTTAATCTAATATAAGGTTTTAAAATGACCAAAAGCATGTCCAAACACAGTTTTGTAGATATATTTACAACAAAACTCTTCTATTTTCTATAATTTACCATTTTGAGCATTTTTTCATGGGAAAAACATTGCTACACCTTTTTATTTTAAAAAATTAAAATGTTCCACTAAACTCATTTATAAAAGGAAACCACCCCTACTCTCCTATTAACATATAAAAATAACACTTCCTTACTTCCATCCAATAATATTATAACCCTTTATTTGGTTATAAATCTTACCAATGAATCCTTTCGGCGAAAACCAAAAGCAGTTCTCGAAAGAAGTGGTAACATCTTTAACTATGTGTATTCTAGTATTTCTTCCTACACAACATTAAATTATTATTAAACAATTATTATATAATAACCTAAATATATTTATTATACTAATATTGTATTATTGTAATGGAATAGCCAAAATACTTATCATATTCCATTAAATTGGTTATTAAATAATTATTCATGTCTATGATGGACTACCATCTCACGAACCGATGTTATTCGATTTACATCACCACCTCTCATGGATCGATATAAAGATGTATTAATTTTTTATATATTATATTTATGATATTATTATTATTACTATTAAATAATGATATATCATGTTCCTTCTTACCTACTATTACAAGGGGAATATGAGATGGTTGTTCATGTATATGACAGACTGCCGCCTCGTGATGCGATGTGATATGTTAAAGAATTACATAGAAGTTATTATGGAAAAAATTAATTAAAATATGGTATATTTATGAAATATAAATCATTCTTTAATGGTAATATATAATTTAATATAATTAAATTCATTTCTTTTGGAAATTGAAATAGGGTTTTTGCGTACGTACCACCTATCGTATCCATGAACGATGTATTTTATTTTATTTCTCTAACTTATATGGATAAATATAAATAAATATATAAGGAATATATATGATATATATATATATATAATATAAAATTATTTAGATTATGAAAAAATTAAAATTTTATTTAGAAAAAAAAATAATTTAAAACATACATGAAAATATTAGTAATTGCCTAAAATATAACATTAACATAGAATTTTTAATAAATGGGTAATAAAAAAATTTGTAATTAATATATGGTATGATATATATAATTATGGTTCAATAAAATATATATAATTAACTTATAATTAATATAAAAGTGGTTTGAATTTTTATTAAGGATGTTGAGACATATGGTATGAGATTTTTATCTCACATTTTACTTCTATAAGACAAATGTCATATTCACCACCAATGTATTTTTTGGTGGTTTATATACCTCCCATGAATTTATTTAATTATTATTATAATTAAATTTAAGGGTACTAAAATATCTATTTAAACATTACCAAAGTGGTAAGGGGTTTTTTGTCTAAATTTGGCTTCTTTTAGACATAAATTATGTTATGAACCAATCATATTTTATGAGGTGTATATACAAACATTTTTAAATTTAATATCATGATATTTTTTATTCTCATAAAATTATATGCTTCATTAAATTTTATTATTTCATGGGGAATTTGATTAAAAGTTACCAAATTGGTAGGGGTTGTTGTGTGACAATCTATTTGTTTATCAAGATTTCTCTGGTTTATTCTTCCAATATCAAAATAATATGATATATCACTCAATAACCACATTTATATTATAATTATATGGTTAATTATATATAGTACATGTTTTACCTTCATTATCATAAATTATTGTATCAATATATCAAAATAATGTCTTTAAGAAAAAATGTCTTAATTTCAATCTTCAATCAAAAACATCTTTTCCCTTGAAATCCATATTTTCTAAAAATGATTTCAATTTTTTTTACCATTATTAAAATTATTTATTAAAGATATTTTTACACAGGTTTTCCGTTTTAATTTTATTTAAATTAATATTCATATACATTTTCAATCATTGAATATCTAGATTTTTCTAAAAAAGTGAAAGTACATTTGTTTTAACTATTATAGTATGAATGGTATTTTCCTTCATCAAAACAAGATACTTGATAATGTAGTTCCTCTGAACGGATGACTATAGCCTCATGATACGATGTTGCTTGTTCACACATAAAATGGAAGATAATATAAATGTTTTAAATTATCATGTGTGATAAATATGAAATTAAAATTATTCTATAATCGTAATATATTATTTATCTATTGTTCCTTATATTAGTAAAATGGATGCAACGTTCCTGCTTACGTATAACCAACCATATTTCTGAAAGTTTTAATTATTTCGTTATATCTATCTTCTATGGATCATTATGTATATATATATATTGAATATATATTACATTTATATCATTGTTTATATTATGGAGATTATGTAACCATGATAAAAGTAAGAGGAATAAAAATAACAAATAAAAAATTCATGAGAAAGTATGAAATTACTACTTGAAATGTGATTTTATCATGAAATTATTAATAAATGGGTAATAAAATATTATAATTAAATAATATATGAAATGATAAATACAATTATTATTAAATAATTAATGTAAAAAATTATATTTATCATATATGAGGTTCAAATATGTATTAATGATTTCAACACATTTGTTAAGGGATTGATATCTCACATTTATCTTTTGTGAGACACATTCCATGTTCACCATCTATTTATATTATGTGTTTTATATACCACATATGAATGTGTTTTATGATGAATATATATAATTTTATGTGTATTTACATATCCATTTTATAATCACTCTTTCATGGGTTTATAATTAAAATGTTAGCAAAGCGGTATGGAATTTATCACGTAATTTTTCTTATTTGAGACATATGTTATGTTATGCAATTTTATTTATTTTTGATGTGTATATACATACAAATTTTCATTTATTATAATTTAATTATTAATATGAAATTTTATGTTTCATTTAATGTTGTTATTTTATGGGTCTTTCGATTCAAAGTTACCAAAGTTTTTTCGATTTTTAGAACACAATATTATCATTTATTGATATTTCTATTGATTATTATTATAATAAACAAATAATATGATTCATATCTAATGAAACTAATTAATTTTATTCCATTATAGTTCATTCTTGATAATACATGTTATCAATTAATTTATCAACATTTGTGTACTCAAGAATTCAAATAATTTTTTTGAGAAAAATAATCTTTCTTTCTATCTTCATTCTAAAACTCATTTTTATTACAAACACTATTTTGTAAAAATGTTTAAAAAAGGTGTTAACATTCATAAAATGATTTATTTTATATATTTTGAACAACGTACTAATTTTTATAAAAAAAAATAAAATGAATGTTCATGTACTTTTCAAAACAATGCCTATTTTCAATTTATAGGAAATTTTAAAGCAATATTTGTTTTCACATATACAAAAGGAACCGTATTTTCTTCCATCTTTAACAAATAAATATCTTATAGATTAAATTATATGTTTAAAATCATATTTTTAAATAATTCAAAAAAAATTATGATTTTGTATTTTTAACAATTTATTTTCAAAACTTGATGGATATATTCTTCATGAAATGTTTTAAAATATTAAAAAAGATTCCTATACAAGTTTAAAATAATATTTTTAAAGAAAATTATTTTGAAAGTTGTGTTTGTTTTAAAAGTATTTTTCAAATTTCAATGTATATGTTAATGAAAAAAATTTCTATGTTACCTTTCAAAACCATCTTCCTACAATAATGACATCCTTTGATGTTACATATGATTTTATGATGATAATATTGAATTATACCTTTATTTTTAGTTATTTTTATGGTAAAGTATTATATTAATTATATGTTTATGAAAACCATTTATTTTTAATGGGTTATGATATGGTAAATTTATCATGTATTTGGGAAACCTGTTTTCATTTCATGGATCATGATATGATGATATGATTAATGTTTTAAAATATTATTATATATATATATGTTTGTGTTCATCTTGTGATTATTTTGACCTATATATTCCTCAAATTCATTGTGCAAATATTTATATCTATTTATATAATAATTGAAAATAATCTGATGGTCTTGATTCACTATGGTAAATAGGTGCATCCAAATATACTATGGGAAACACATGAATCCTAATCCACTAAATGAAACATGTGTGTCCTGTTCCACAAAAACAAATAGTTGATATGTCTAGATCCACTGTGCTGATGGTGTTGGTATTTAACCTCAAAATATTAATTGGTTATTCCATATTTATGAGGGTACCATAATTTTATGAAATTATCTTGTGGTGAATGATTTATTTATGATTAAATCTCTCTTCTTTGGGCCATGTTTTCTGAAATTATAAATTTTTGGTCAACGACTCATTTTTATGATATATGAATGATTGGTTATGAAGATACTATGTTATGTACATGATCACATATCCTTGTGATTATTCAAATTTTTCATATGATCATATATTGATATCTCCAATTTTTTACACTTACAGAGAATTTTTTCCATCCCTTTTATATGTTTTCTTTCCCCATATTATGAATAAAGGTTAATGTATGGTATTCCAAAGAGGAGTACAGTATGAGAACACCTTTTGTGAGTTGTTGAATATCATTCATTAAATAATAATATATTTTTTCTAGTATATAAATTCACTAAAATATTATGATCCTCGGCCTTGTATTTATAAATTCTATTGAATATTTATCTAAAAATATATTAAATTTATGTATAAAATCATAGATCTCAATGAATTCCCAATATTCCTGGAATTTCATCCTTAAAAACCAAAAATATAACATATTTAATTAGGGTTAGAGCCTTAATTCAGAAATGGTGAACTCCCACTATATGAATCCCAATATAATTCTCCCTAATCACAACCTCAATTAGTACCATAAATACAACATGAATATCCATGTCAAGGAACACACTCAACTGATCTTACGACAACATCCCAATCTATCTTGGATCTCATCTATCACTATAGAAGGACATTTCACATTTGACCAAAAATATAGAGAAACAATTCATGAAAGTGTTTCATAAATCCATCAGTCCCATGATCACAATAGTCCTCTCATTGATCCGTAATGAACCAACACCATCCATACACAACACATTCTACTCTAATCACACCAAAAATCAACGGGTGCTCCCTCCCTTAACACCCAATAACATTTCCTAAATCGTGCTCCTACGATTCACACTCCATTAAAAAAAGACTAATAAGACTATAAACACACCCATGATCCCCATACATATCTATCTAATCGTATTTGATGAACTCTAGACACTTCTCAAAATATATTAATTCACTCGTGATAAGGTCTATCAAAAAATCATCCACCAACATGAGCATTATTCAAAAATAAAAAATTTCTAACTAAGACTTATCCATCATACAAATAAATATATATAATCATGGTCTTATATCATGTAGAATACAATACTGGAAACAATAGTATCTGGAATCGTACTAATCCAACCCTCTGATACCAAACCCCGATACAAAAGCACATCAAGTGCATGTCATAATAAAATATCAATGCATCTCAGATACCTTCATCCCATGAACAATATAACCTACCATTAATTGATCTCATAAAATAAATAATCTACACATTACTACCCATTTTTTGTAACTCGCATGCCTAACTAAACCCTCACATAAGTTACCCAAATATATAATAGCTAACTCACCAAAAACATGAGTTGTATCTCAAAGGCCCTAGGATCATCTTCCCATCCAATTACCATATTGTCATAAGTGTTACATCATTATGAAATTTTTAATATCATATCTCAAATATATCAGGGCATCTAATTTTCTAAAAACCCACTCAAGGATTCTTATATCCGTATACAAATTAGGAACCATGTTCCAAGGAATCATTCTTCCATGGAACTGATCCACACTGAGCACTCACATACAAGAAACGCCCATAGGGCCATGATATCATCAATCAGTTTATAAAGACATGATTATATGATCATCCATATCAATATAAATTACTCATATGATTAAATTAACTGTAATTCAACAAATAATTTGTATAGTAATATACCATATAGGTTATAGATGATGCTTTAATAAATCGAACCAATTTCGATTCTAGGGCCACTATCAAAATCACCCTCAAGGGGTTTATAGTCCTCAAATTATCCAATGCATGTATCAACCCACCAAGGATCAATATAAATCCATTAAATAGACCGAATAGATTAGTTTTATCAAATATAATCCCTCCATTGAATCCACATAGCATTTCATCACAATAAATGTAACACCCCAAGCTTCCATTGAACGCTTCTCTTTGAATAATAAAATAGCTTGCGCTATATATAACGTTGAGTTCTAACACACAACGACCAATCAGACTAGCTATTATGAATAGTAATACCCTATTTTTGAAATTTTTGAAATTTTATTTTTTAAATTGTACTTTATTTTTGGATACAGAATATCAAAATTAGCTTAGGTTGAATTTTTGGTATATTTATGAAAACATTTAATTTTTTTATAAATATTGAAAAACACTGCGTTATTGTTTAAAACAGACTTTTTATTTAAATAATAAGTTATTTTAATTAAATTTATATTAAGTAAAAATAGATACATAAAACCATTATATGTTCAATTTAATTCATTGGAGTCATTTTATAATATTATTATATATGTATAATTTTATTGAACTGTTTACCGTATTTTACCCACCTTCTTGGCGCATTTTCAAATTTGCATAAAACAAAATTTTACCACGTCTGGGAATTGAATTTAAAAAATCCAGGATACACGATTGATATCAGTAAGTAAAATTTGTTTCAATACAATGGAAATAATTTTTTTTCAGAATAGAAACTTTTACATTTTATTCACCACGATTAAAAGTAAATAGGGTAATTAAAGGTAAAAATGATTTTATTATTACCATAACACATGTATTAATTCTATTGTATTATTTTATTTCAACCAATAAAAACCTTTGGAATAAAATATGATCCTATTGTTCTTCTTGGAATATATTAGGACATTTATTATTATTTTATTTAAAGAACAGATGAAAGTGTTAAATTCAATGTTTCATAACTAAAAATTTTTTAATATAGGGTTACACATAAGATAAATTAAACTATAAATATTAATTAAAAATATAAAACGATTTCTTACATAATGATGTTTTATTTTTTATTTTCAGACATTAAATAATTAAATTTAATTTTGACACAATGATGATGCAGTAATTACCGTATTAATGAAAGATTAAAATAATTGATATTATAAATATCCAAATAAATGTAAATTGAGAGTTTTAATTAATTAAAATAAATTTATAGTATAATATGACATTTCAGTATTCATTAAATGAATTTTTTCAACGTAATCATGTTGTTAGAACTTTATCAAAAATCAGGTACCAAATAGTGTCAAAATTGGCGTAATTGAGTTTTTAAAACAAATACTATATTATTAATTTATATAATATTCCAAAAAATGTATGTTTTGGGAAAAGTAAATATATAAGGTTATATATATCAATAATTAACCACTAGGGATTCTCTTGTCTTTTTATTTTATGTTTATTAACCATTTATTATAATAACACAAGAATACATGGAAAAAGTTAAACTATTTAACTATGTGTTAAATCAATAATATAAGTTTAATAAGGTGATATAATCTTGTCTAAAACCTATTGGTTGAGAGTTTTTCGACCCATCCCCACCTTAGCCTAATAATAAAACATTTTTGAGCGATTATAATCCAAATATGATCGTATAATTAAATAATATTTCAAGATTTTCCTATAGTGACCCTCACATATTTTATTAAAGGGTGCTTCCCCTTCTCTCAAAATCACACCTCCAAAGACATTAGTCCTGGCCAGAACCTGCTCAAATATTCTCCATACAACTCTACCTTCAACCTAAAGTCATTACATGGATCATAATCCACACTAAGGAGAGCTTTGCATCAAATCAAAGGAAACACCCAAAGAAGATGTAATAATTCCACCACCTCTTTCAAACTTCTGTTCTTCATCCACATCCTCTTTCTTTGTTTTTTACATAACAATATAATAAATGAAATAATGTATACATATTGTGATGTTATTATAAATATGGTATAACCAAATACATTATTCTATCCATCCTATAAATGACATGTCTTTATACGTGCATACGTACGACTTACTGTCTCCACGTCATGGTGTAGTTTGTTATTCAAACACACCATTATTTTGATGGGAATCATAATGAATATAATAAAAATATAATTTATTTAAATAATAAATATAACATGTTAATTATTCATTATATATTAAATACCAACCAATTATATATGATTCCACCATCAATAGAATGGTATTGTCTCCCATGTGAATGTAGGATTACCATCTCCATGATCACGATGAGATTCATTCTCCATCATAACCACTAAAGAATAAATATCATTTTAGGATTAAAAATTAATTTTTAAAAACATAATATCATTTTGGATATGAATCAAATTCATCTTATACATAACAAACATGACATACATAAAAAACATATAAAGTAAAAGGAATTAGTTAACAATCGAAATGTTGATATTACTGAAATGATATTAACAAATAAATATTAGAAGATCAAATATGATATCATACTTATGTATGTGGTTTTTGTATAATATAATAAAAATTATTTAAATAATATAGAGGAGGTTAACATAAAATACAAGGTAATGGTTAATTCCTCAATCTCATTATTATCCAAGATTATTTATGTGTAAGTATTTACTATGACATTTTTATCATACATGTCCATATATCATAAAAATGTTTTTGAAATCAATATTTACAGGTTTTATGGAAGACACAGTTTATCAAGATCAGAATTTTAAATGTTTTAATGATTTTTTTTCTAAATCTTCTAATTAATTTCCATGTTTTAAAAATAATTTTATGTATTTATTTATGTGGACATGATTGTTTAAAATGTTAATTCCATTAAAATGTTTGAAATTGGTATGGGACACTTTGATTCAAAAATCTATTTTAAATGACTTCCTTTATAAATTCATGACTATTAAATAATTTTACAAAAATGGATATTTCTCTCAAAGAGTTTTACTAATCATTTTCAACTATATCAACATTATTTAATGGATATTATTATTGATTGAGTTTGAATTATTATTATACAATATTATATATTTTATTGAATGAGTTATGATATTTTTGATTGTGGATATGTTATTTTTATACCATTCATGATTCAGGGATAAAGTATATACATTTTGTATGCTAGTTTAAATATGAATTTTTATGTTATGTTTGAACATTTTCATATGATGATTGCATTTCACATAGTAAGTGACGGGTGGATCCCGCTATAGCTTCTCGATGCATCAATAGGTCTTATGAGACAAACTAGTGTCTTAGCATAAGACCTTGAAAAATCATTATTTGTATTCATGGAACAAGTCCTTGACTATTGAGTTATGATGTTTGGAATTATGAATTGCAACATTATGAAATTGGATATAGATATTGCTTGTGATAATTCTACTACTATAATATTCATGTGAATAATAAATAACATTATTTGATTTATATTTTCCTTATTATACAGAAGTTTAAGTTTAAAAGGCTTATGTTTTAGTCTTATACATTTCCTTAAATGTTTATGATTATTTATGAATGTTTCCACTATATTATTATCCTTAATAAGCATCCGTTCTCACCCCATTGTATGAATTATTTTTCATAGTATGTGAAAAAGTATTTTATGATTGAATTTTAAATAATTTCACAAAAATGGATATTATTCTCAGAGAGTTTTACTTATCATTTTCAACTATGTCAAGATCCTTTACTAGATATTATTCATGATGGAGTTTGATTTATTATAAAACAATCTTCTATATTTTATTGAGTGAGTTAGGATATGTTTGACTATGGATGATTTATTTTTATACCATTCATGGTTTATACTTAAAGTATTGACATTTCGTATGCCAGTTCTAATACAAATGTTTATGTTATGTTTAAACATTTTCATATGAGGAATGAATTGGACTTAGTAAGTAACGGGTGGACCCTTCTATATCTCCTCGGTGCATCGATATGTATAATAAGATAAACTTGTGTCTTGTAAAAAGGCCTTGAAAAAATCTTATTTGTAGTATTGGGATGAGTCCTTGACTATGTGGTTATGATGTACGGAATTATGCATTCCATCATTGTCAAATTGGATATAGTTATTGAATGCGATTATTCGACTAGTAGAATATCCATGTGAATAAGTAAATGGAATAATTCGATTTATATTTTCCATATTATGATTAAGGTTATGTTTAATAGGCTTATGTTTTAGTCTTATACATTTCCTTAAAGATTTATGCTTATTTATTAATGTTTCTGCTATATTGTTAACCATACTGAGCATCTGATCTCACCTCTTTATATGTTTTATTTTTTTCATGATGTGAAGTAGTATTTTATGGTTGACTTGCAGGGATGGGCTATGAGATATAAGTTTGTTCAAATGGAAAAAAATTTGTTGTTGTTTTTATCTCATGATGTAATGTAAAACTTATGTATGTATCTAGTACTTCCAAGACCACTAAACTAATCAATCTTTTGAGACATGATCTCTTGTGACCATGCTTATGTTATGTAATAATGCACCGACTCTAGGTAACAAAGGTTGTGTCATTACAGTTGGTATCAGATAAATTTTTGTACAAACCATGGAAGCTAGATTTATAAAAACGTTAATTAGAGAACAATACCCTAAGATATACTTTGGGGATTAGTATAGAAGAACTTACATGAATTTTATAAATGTAGAAATTTTATGAGTTTTACATGAAATAAATTCCGTTCTTGATACGAGCAAGTAGAGGTTTCTTTGGAAAATATGTAACTTGGAGTGAAAACTCAGACAAGGAGTTTTAGGCTTGACCCTAGGTATCCTGGAACTCGACAATGTGCCTTGTTTCACTCTTTGATATGACACTCTCAGGGGATATTCTTAGGATAATTCACATTTTCTTTACAAACCATTATAAATGGTTTATGAGTATATACCTCCTTAAGGAAATCATTTTTATATTTATGGAAAATATCCATAAACTGTTCAATTTATGTTAAGTGTTTCACAAGTTTGGAATTATGTATTTCGATTCATAAACTATTCTAGTGTATTACATTGTATAGAAATGGAACCTAATGGAAGGAATGGATACTGTATCAATGCACGTAATACATGTAAGGTTTTTCCTCCTACACATGATAATTATAGTGAAGTTGGTGATACAACTGGTGTTGATCATCTTATCACCATACTGGGACAAATCATATAGGTTATGAATAATAAACTTACCCATATAGAGCACCCTGATCCACATCCTGAAAGATCAATGTTAGACTTCTTTATGTGGAAAAAACAAATGACATTCAAAGGGACTACAATTCCATTTGTAGTTGATCAATGGATAAGTTCTTTAGAGAAACTATTTAATGCTTTGGGGAGTAGCGAAAGAGAAAAAGTATTCATGGTAGTTTATCACCTCATTGGAGAAGAAGATCAATGGTGGTCAGTAATTCAAAATGAAAAGGAGGATTAAGAAGTATCAAATATATAATGGATGGAGTTTAAAGAGATTTTCTTAGAAAAATAAATTCCTCGTGACTATCAAGAGGATATGTAAAGACAATTTTGGAGTTTGAGAAAAAAGAGGATGAGAATGTTTCAAAGTATGAGGCTAAATTTACAAGGTTATAAAGGCTTGAAACAGATTATATACATAACCCAATGAGTAAGATTAATCAATTATATGATGGGTTAAAACAATTTCGTCATCGAGCATTAGTCTCACAATCCTTCTCGTCATATGAAGATATTGTCTCACGTGTTATCAAGATATATAAGGAATTCTATATGTCTTATCAAATTAAAGAAAAGAAGGAGAAGAAGAGATCTACTAAACAATATAGAAATGGAAATAATGTTAAGAAGGGAAAAGATTAATATCCACCCCACGGTAAATGTTGGAAGAAACACCCTGGTACTTTCCTGAAGGGATTGGGATTCTATTATACATGTGGTGAAAAAGGCCCCCAAGATCGTGATTGGAAGGGAAAGAAAGAGGCTGTCAATAGTGAATGACACAATTGTAGATAAATGGAGAATTATGAAAATGAATGTCCTAATCACCAAGGTAACAGATTTCAAAAAAGGTCAAGGGAGAAAGGCCATGCTTATGTGATCTCTAATATTGAGGTTGATGCCCCAAATGACATGGTGGCAGGTAATTCAATTATTTCCCCATGTTTATCCAATGCTTTATTTGATTTTGGACCATCAAATTGTTTCATATCTTCCCAGTTTTCTAAGAATATTAGATATTTACAAATTTTTTTAATACGGGAGTTGTCAGTAAAAACTCTTAAGGGAATTATCATTGCAACAAAGTTTTGTGAATCAATTCCCATTAGGGCATATGAATGTTCATTATTTGTTGATCTCATCATCATACCAATGATTGAATTTGATATAATCCTCAGTATGGATTCGATTTTGGACTATGATGCAAAAATTTATTTTATGAAGTAGGAGGATAATTGTTTAGATGATGATAAGGAGTATCTTATCTTTAATGAAGAAACTCCACCATCTAATTTTTATCTAGATCCACCCCCAGTAGCTAAACTAAACACTATTATTGGAGAGGAAGAGAATGAAATAACTATGGGTGAGTAATGGAATGTTTAAATAGAGGATGTACCTATTATGCAAGAATATTTTTATGTGCTTCCAGATGATTTACCTAGACAGTATCCAGAATGATAAATTGAGTTTTTCATTGATTTAATTCCTTGTTCAAGGCCCCTATCGAAGACCCCTTATAGAATGGACATTGTGGAATTAGTGGAACTAAAGAAAGAACTAGTGGAAATTGGTAGTAAAGGATTTGTTTTCCCTCTTCTTTCCCTATGGAAATCCACTCTTTTTTTGTTAAGATGAAATATGGATCTATGATGTTGTGCATTGACTACAGGAAGATTAATGCTATAAAAATAATGAACAAGTATCCCCTACCTCTAATTGATGATTTTTTTTGATCATCATCATGGATCTCAATATTTTTCAAAGATTGACTTTCAAACTGGATATCATAAGTTTCATATGAAGAAGGAGGACATTCTGAAGACAACATTTCGTACTAGGTATGGGCATTATGATTTTACAGTAATGCCTTTTTATAGACTAATGCACCCTATGTTTTCATAGATCTGATCAATATAGTTTTTAGGGAATATCTTGATGAAATTTTACTAGTATTTATTAATGATATTTTTCTAAAATAAAAAATCTATGAAGATCATGAAAATCATTTTAACACTATTCTGAGAACCCTCAGAAGAACTGAATTATATGGGAAGTTTAGCAAGCGTCAATTCTAGCATCATGAAATTTCAGTTCTTGTCCATATTATATCTATGGATGGAATCTCGGTCGATCCTTCTAACACGATATCAATACTAGAATGGACATCACTAATGAGTTTAACAGATGTATATAGTTTTATTACATTAACATGTTATTATCATGATTTCATCCAAAATGTTTCCCGATCAGCTAACCCCTTAACCAATATTACACATAAAGGTCTTAAATTTGTTTGGAAAAACGATTATGAAGAATATATTGATGAACTGGGGAGGATATTAGTCAATTATTCTATCTTGAATCTACCATCGGGGAATGATGGGTTTGTTATTTATAGTGATGCTTTAAAGAAATGATTTGGTTGTGTCCTTATGCAGAATGATAAAGATATTGCCTATGAATCACAACAACTAAAAATTCATGAACAAAACTATCCTACTCATTATCTTGAGTTAGCGGATATAATATTTGATTTGATGATATGGAGACACTATCACTATGTTTGAAAATGTGATATATATACTGATCACAAGAGTTTGAAGTATATTTTCTCACAAAAATAACTCAACATGAGGCAAAGGTGATGGCTTTAACTACTCATGTATTATGATTTCTCTATACACTACCACCCTAGGAATGAAAATAAGGTGGAAAATGCTTTGAGTATAAGTTATCATTGAGTTTTGAACAAGATGAGAGTTAAAAGGGATCCTATGTTCATGGATCTAGTAAAGATAGATATAGTAATAATCATGGAAGCTGAAACATCAATAATTTTTCAAATAGTATCCAAATCATCATTACTATAAAGGATAAAAATTCTCATACTGTTGATGAAATGTTTAAATAGAAAATTAATGTTTTCAATGATGGGAGATTGATTGACTTCATATATGAAGATGGAATTTAAATATTTTGGAAGTGATTGTGTTTTCCTGATATACCTGATCTAAAAATAGAATTTTTTGATTATTCTCATAGCTCCAATTTCCCTATACACCCAGGTATCACTGATAAGTATATAGATTTCAAGGAACAATTCTAGTGGGTCAATATGAAGGGAGATATTGTTTATTATGTGTCAAGATGTATGGTTTATCGACAAGTGAAAGATGGAAGATAACATCTGAGAGGAATCATGCGACCTCTTCCCATACCAATGTGGAAATGGGATGATATTACGAAGGACATTTTCCTGGTACTACCAAAGAATCATATAATTAATGTTTCAATATGGGTCATTGTTGATTGTCTTACCATGTCAACACATTTTATTTTATAAGAGAAGATTTACCACTTGAACATTTAGCAAGACGATATATTAATGAAGTTGTAGGACTTCACTAAGTACCCCTATTGATTGGTTCCATTCCTAATCACCATTTAAATCATGATTATGGAAATTTATTTAGTATTCCATAGACATTGAACTTCATTTGAGCACTTCCTACCAGCCTAAAACTGATGGATAATCAGAACAGACTATTCAAACCTTATAAGACATGTTGAGATCTTCTTCACTTGACTTTCAAGGTATTTGGGATCAATATTTACCTATAGTAGAATTTTATTATAAAAATGGCTTCAATTAAAATATTTATATGGAACTATATAAAGAGTTATATGGGAAGAAATGTCGCACACCAACTTTTTTGGATGTTATTCGTGAAATAAAACTCATAGGCCCAAAATTTGTTGTAAAAAAATAGAAAAAGTGAAGGTTATCCAAACCCACATCAATGTAGCTTAATATAGTAAAATGAACTATGTTGATAACAGAAGAAATGATTTATAATAAAAAATAAGAAATCATGTTTTCCTGAAGGTATCTCTATGGGAGGGTGTTATACGTTTTGGTAAGAATTATAAATTAAGTCCCAGGTTTATTGAACATTTATAATTTTTTGAACAAATTGGAGTTGTAGATTGTCATTTGGCAATGACACAAAGTCTCTATGATGTTCATGATGTGTTTCACGTATCACTATTAAGAAAATACATTCCCGAAACAACTCATGTACTCACTAATGAATAAATAGAACAAGAACCTGACCTGTCTTATTACAAAGAGCCTATCAGAATTCTTGATACCAGAGAACACGTGTTGAGAAACCAGATTACTCGCCTGGTGAAAGTTCAATGGAAAAATCATAAGATAGAAGAGGGAGAATGGGATCCTGAGGAACGTAAGATGAAGAACCACCATAATCTTTTTATGAAGTTATATTCTAGAAATATTGAGGGCTAAATTTTTTGATGTAGGGAATAATTTAACACCCCAAGCTTCCATAATACGCTTCTCTTTAAATAATACAATAGCTTGCAGTGTACATAACATCGAGTTCAAACAAACCAAGACCAATCAAAATACCCATTATGAATAGTAATACACACTTTTGATATTTTATAATTTTTTTTCTAAATGGACTTAATTTTTGGATTCAGAATATCAAAATTATCTAAGAGTGAATTTTTGGTATTTTTCTGAAAACGTTTATTTTTATGAATAGTGGAAAACACTACATTATTGTTTAAACCCAAATTTTTATTTAATTAATTAGTTATTTTATTTAAATTTATATTAGGTAAAAATAGATAAATAATACCTATATATGATAAAAGTAATTAATTTGAGTCATTTTATAATAATATTAAATAGAAAAAATTTATTGAACTTTTTACCATCTTTTACCCACATAGTGTGTACATTTGAAAATTTTTATAAAACGTAATTTTACTGCATCTCTGAATTGAATTTAAAAAATTTGAGAGCCATGGTTGATATCATTACATTAAATGTGGTTCAATTAGATGAAAATAATTTTTGGTGAATAGTAACATTTGACATTTATTTATCATGGTTAAAAGTAAATAGGGTAGTTATATGTAATAATGATATTATTATTACCTTTACACATGTCCTAATTCTATTAAATAAGTGTATTTAGAAAAAAAACCTTAGGTGTGAAATATGATCCTTTTGGTCCACTTGGATTAGATTACGACATTTATTATTATTTTATTTAAAGAAAAGTTAATAGTGTTAATTTAAAAGTTTAATTTCCAAAACATTTTTAATATGGGGTTACACATAAGATAAATTCGACAATAAATATTAATTAGAAATATAAAAATATTTCTTACATAATGGAATCTTATTTATAAATTTTAGACTATAAATAATTAAATTTATTTATGGCACAATGATGATGCAGTAATTACCATATTAATGAATGATTAAAATAAATGATATTATAAATATCCAAATAAATGTAAATTTAAACATTTGATTAATTCCAAAAAATTTATAGGTTTCTATGACATGTTATTGTGGATTAAGTGAATTTTTTTCTAGGTAATCTAGTTGTTAGGACTTTATCAAAAATCAAGTACCAAATAGTCTCAAAATTGAGTAATTGAGTTTTTAAAACATATACTATATTATTAATTGTTATTGTATTATTAAAAATCTACGGTTTGGAAAAGACACATATATAAGGTTAGATAAATCAATAATGATCCACTTGAGGTTATTTATCTTTTTATATTATACTTATTAAACATTTATTATAATATTAAAAGAATACATGGTACATGTTAAACTATTTATCTAAGAGTTGAATATAAAAGATAAGGTTAATAAGGTGACGTAATCCTATCTAAAACCTATCTGTTGAGAGTTTTTTTTTACCCATCTCCACCATATCCTCTAAATAAACCATTTTTAGCCATTATAATGCAAATATGATTGTATAATAAAATTATATTTCAATCTTTTCCTAACCTGACCCTCATCTCTTTTATAAAACGGTACTTCCACTTCTCTCAAAATCACACCTCCAAAGCCGTTTGTCTCATCCAAAACCAACTCAAATATCCCCCTAACTACCCTCCCTTAATCATAGAGGAATTAATTTTACTAGTATCCAAACTATGGATCCCTTTTGATCAAATCAAAAGGGAACACCCGAGGAAGAGGTAATAATTTCACCACCTCCATCAAAATTATTTTCTTCTTCCACTTCCCCTTTACTTCTTGTTTCCATAAAAAATAACTATAGTACCTTATACATACTGTGATGTTATTATAAATACGGTACAACCATATTCATTATTCTATCCATCATATGAATGAAAAGTCACTATACGTGCGTACATATGGCTTAATGTATCCACGTCTTAGTGTTATTTGTTATTCAAACACTTCATTATTTGGATGGGTATAATAATTAGTATAATTGATGTGAGTAATAAATATCACATGTTAATTATTATTTATATATAATATACCATTAAATTACATATGATAAACCATAAATAGAATGGTATTGTCGCTTGTGAGTATGTAAGGATTACCATCTCTACGAACTCGATTAGATTCATTCCCCATTGTAACCATTCAAAAACAAATATAACATATTATGATTGAGAATTAATGTTTAAAAACATAATAGAATTATGGATATAATTCAAATACATATTATCCATAATAATCATGACTTACATAAAAAACATATAAAGGAAAAAAATTCATTTAACACCCGAAATGATGATACTACTGAAATATTATAAACAAGAAAATATTTGAAGATAATATATGATATAATATTTATGTATATTGTTATTTTATAATTTAATACAAATTATTTAAATATTATAAATGAGGTTAACGTACCCTTGACTAAGGAAATGTACAAGGTAAGGTTTAATTCCTCAATCTCATTATTATCCTAGATTTTTTATGTATAAGTATTTACTAGAACATTTTTATCAACCATGTCCATGTTTCATAAAAATGTTTTCAAAATGAATATTTTAAGGTTTTTTGGAAGGGACTCTTTATCAAGATAGTCATTTTGAATGTTCTAGTGCATTATTTTTCTAAATCTTTTAGTTAATGTCCATGTTCTAAAAATGATTTATGAATATATTTATATGGACATGATTGTTTAAAATGTTAATTCCATTCAAAAGTTTAGAAGTTTTATGGGACACTTTGATTAAGAAATATCTTTTAAATGAATTCATTTATAAATGGGTGAAATTTAAATAATTTCACAAAATGGGATATTTCTATCAAAGAGTTTTACTGATCATCTTCAACTATGTCAACATCCTTTACTGGATATTATTCTTGATTGAGTTTTATTTATTATAATACAATCTTTCATATTTTATTGAATGAGTTAGGATATGTTCGGCTGTGGATGTGTTATTTTTATACCATTCATAATTTATGGTTAATGTTTTTACATTTCATATTATAATCTTAATATGAATTTTTATGTTACGTTTGAACATTTTCATATGAGGAATGCATTGGACTTAGTAAGTGACAGGTGGAGCCCACTATGGCTCCTCGATGCATTGGTAGGTCTCATGAGATGAGATTTGGGATATAAGTGTGTTCAATGGGGAAATTTCATGTTGTTGTTATTATTTCATGATATAATGTAATACATATGTATGTATTTAGTACTTTTAAGGAAATTAAATTAATCTTTCATTCGAGACATGATCTCTTGTGCCCATGTCAATGTTATGTAATATCGCATAGAGTCTGGGGAAATAGGGTTGGGGTGTTACCGTAAATATAATATGGTCCAACTGAGTATAAATACACCAATAAATTATAGAGAAAACAAAATTTAACTTAATATAGACACATTAATAAAGTGAACCCTTTATAATCAATTTTATAAATCACAGAAAATTTGAAATATTAATTCTGATTCTTACGTACCAAATATGAATCTAGAACACATTCCTCTTGTAGACGAGATAAGAGACAAAACCTCATATGACATTAATCGAAGTAAAATAAAGTGAATGTCTCTAGGTGAAATCACACAACTATAAAAGTGAAAAATCAGAATAAAAATCCCATATCCTTAGTAACATGGTCTTCCTACTAAAAAAGGTATTCATGGTGAACTAGTTTGATATCCCTTACCAGCTCTAGAGAATCTAAAACCATTATTTATCACATCCAAAATATGAAGGAAAAAATTAATATTATTCTTTGATAAAAAAAATTTAATATCCCACCAACCCAGAACACAGAAATAGTTCCTAGACTGGTGTTCTTAATGTTACCTTAGAAGCACCTCCACATATTCTTGGGGCTTCCAACTTGAAAGGGTGATCCAGTTCATTACAATAGAATGAAAATAAACCCATATCTAAGTTCACAATAAAATAAAAATAACCAAAATTTCCCATTAAATTACATCCATTATAGTATGTGGAATAAATAAAACAAGAATCAATAATAATAAAATAAAAAATAAAATTTAATAAAAAGTAGTCATACAAAATATAGGCCAGGCTACAATACAACAACTAATATTCAATTTACATTATCACATATCCAAAGTAAATAAAAGTAATAAAATGAACCTGAGGATCTACTATTAACCCCATGAAATACCTCATCCCGATATTAAATTCCAATATTAGGGACCCACTTGATCATAAAACTATAGGCTTCTACCCCACATAAAAATTCAAGTAATGACGATTGTTTAGGAATCAAACTGTCATTTGTACATAAGTAAGATGTGATTACATCTTATTAGATCTATAACAATATTTTTTCAAACATAAATAGTAATTTAGTTTTCTAAAATGTTATATTATTATATAAATAAATAAATTCAGTGTGAAAGAATAAATAAATATTCATTGTCAATCATTAGTTTAAAACATGAAAATAAAGATTTACTATAAATCCTTTTGTTAGTGTTAGAGTGTCACTAAACATGTTAGAGAACAATTTGTGGGGATACATGTCCTACCCTAAAATTATATAGAAGTAAGATGAATAGATAAATCCTTTGAGTATATCAAGTTAATTATATACATCAATAATATATAAAAATATAAGAGTATTTATAAAGTAATTATAATATATGGGGATCAAAAATGAATCCAATGGACATTTTTAGAGTTTTTTAAAAAGATAGGAATAAATTTCAAATACATGGAAATTCACTTGTAATTGTAAAAATATTAGAATTTTAGTAAAATCCAAGGGGATTCCCAAGTGAATTTTGAAAATATCAAAATCATAGTTGAATATACGAAGATTTCCCAAGGTATTCTAAAAATATAGGAATCATATATGAATTAGGAAATATTACCTAAGAAAATATGAACACATAGACTTCAGATTTGAATCCAATATGATTTTCCAGGCCATTCTAAATAGATATAAAATACATTAAACCCCAATGGGGTTGAAAATATCATTCTATGAGGATATGTATAACAACTGAATCCTATGATATATCTTAGGTGTTCTGTCAGATCATTCATATCTACTGAGTCAGGGGTGACCACGAAGAAATTAAATATATAATAATTCAATATTTATAAATGTTTCACATAGTACGTCCTTCAACAATATCTCATATTAATAAATGATAATATTGGTTGGCTATCCACCCTAAATGTCTCGTATAACATGGTTTTACCACTCGTGATCATGTACAATCATCAATAGGTAATGTATATGAGGATCACAAGAATGATTAAATCTATAAGGTGACACCCATAATCATCACTACCCATTCATAAATTCACCCTCCTCGATGAATTCATATTACTGGATCACCCATTAGGTCTCCTAGGTCATGTTAACTATGAAAACATATATGGGATCCTTGGTATCAATCTTCACCCTTAGTCATCACCCATCACTCGATGTGAATCACATCCATAGGTATAACAAGAATCATCCCAATTACTCAATAGGCGTCTAGGTATGACTCCCTTTCTTCATTATCAAGGGATGGACTAAGACATATCTTTAGTTATATTTTGGACCACTCACCCAACCTATCTTCATGTCTTACCTATGTAATAAACTTAGGGGAGAGGAAGGATATCCCTATTGTTATCACAACTATTCCTATGATTAAGGTATCCTATTTCTCAACTATTTCCTACTTGAGAAAACTATTCCCTTTAATTACACTCTTGTACTCAGAGTTAACTAATGGAACCAATTCATAGTCTTTCCATATCACATCCACTCCATTTCACTTAAATTACACGACCCTAGGTTCCATATATCTCTAGTTATATATTTATAACTAAGACCATGACCATTTATGACCACAAAATTAATCTATTATTCATGGGACAACCGTGACCTAGGCACATTTTTCATTTCATATAATTTTTGCAAAATAATTTTATATATAAAAAATTACATAAAAAGAAAGGAAAATATCCATTGGTTTTCAAACCGTATATCAAATGCCACATATGAAATTAAATTAACTAAAATGGAAAGTTAGATGAACTAAATACCTCATTCATGAGGAAAAGACTTTTATTTCTGCATCCTTATAAATATTTACCAAGATCATCTCCTAATAAACTACCTCAATTCACAACATCCAATATTTAATTATAAAAAATTATAATTTATTACTCAATTTAATTATAAATATGAATAATTTAATCCCAATTTAATTTAATTCGGTGTAATGACTAATAATCCATCTGATAAAAACATCACACTCAAACTATAACTATACACCTATAGGACGTCTATGGTTCACCCTCAACACCCTAAATAGGAAAAAAATATCATCTACCAAAAATTCCATAAAAATGTTCATTTTAAAAAAACCCTAGAAAAACCCGTACAATGATTCACCTCAAACAAAACAATAGAAGAAATCATGGGTTCCTCACCACAATTAATCCTCTCTAAAAGATACATTATATTAAGACTATTCCACCGTTATCTACTGGAATTATCCATGCACCCCTTATTCAATAGACCAAAAAATTCAGTTTTAGAATAAGAAGATGAAAAATTGAAGGCAGATATGACATATCACCATAAATGCAAAATAATTAGCATCTAAAGAAACCTAAATTGAATTATACATGATGGATAATGATGCATGGACTCCATGATACATCCTATGGTCCAAATATATGAGATATAAAGATGGAGAATGGGAGGAAAAACAAAAATATTTTCATAATGTAAAATTGTAAAATCATAGAAATTACACACTTGGATATGGATCCACAACATTCACCATATCATGGTGCATATCCATGAAGACCCCAAGGACCAAAAACAATTGAAGACAATGGTAAGTCTATAACCCATCACTATTTACTATTTATCAAAGAGGGTTTCTATAGTATAACATGAAACACACCATAGTGTTGTTCTATATAAGTTTTATCAAAATTCCCACCGAAGACTAGTCATATTGTGTTGTGTCTATAAAATTCCCATGGGGGACAACCCTTTTCCAAAACACACACTTTTACCAATCAAAATCACCTAAAAACCATTAATAATCATTCAATAGCTCACATAAATTATTATGAACATGTTGCAGTCTCTCTAAACATTTCTCAATGGGGTTTCCTATAGGCCCCACTCCAACCATAGAACAACACACTCCAAGACACCTAAATACCATGGTTATTGGTGAGTCAAATCTCTTAACACCATAAGCATAGTCTGCCTCAAAATTTCTCATAGGGTAACTTCCCAAAAAGGATTTACATGATAAGAAAAAAATACTTCTAATGAAGCATTTACCCTCCACCATGGAAACATATACACAATGGTTCTTGCAATGTCTTCATCCATTCTCTAATGTCCACTCGACCAGTAGAAACATATCATTGGCCAGGCTTCATGTCTTATACATATCATATCAATTTTGAAACTCATTGAATTATGATTTTCACTCAATTTCAAAATTGAAAAACCTTACCCAAAACAAAACATAAATTCCTTATGAATTTTCCCAACCTAAAAGACATAGGTATTTATATGCATAATGTATTATATTTATATTCTGAATAGTTATTTTTAAATCTTATATATATATATATATGTTATTCTATTGTTACGAGTACATGAAGGTTGTATATGTATGTTTATTTATTTTTTATCTAAGTAATCGATGAAGAAGTCCTTGGTGAATAAATATTTGGTGAGCACGTCTATAGGGTACTATGCATGGTTTTTAGATAAAATTATTTGTTTATTCGCCTTCACCTATATAGATATTCTTATGGAACACGATATTTATATATTCCCTACTACAAACTATTGTGATATGATAAAATAAAAATTTATTTAGAATGGGGTGATTTAATGAATTTTAATCTTTTATGATTTATCACTAATAAAACTTCATTACATGTTATGATAATTGCAAAAAATACATCTTCTAACTTTCTTATTTAATAATTTTTTAGTATAACATTAGTTAGTTAATTTTGGAAATATTATTTTCCCGTTCACATAAAAATTTACCCAAAATATTTTCAAGGATCTTCACTCCAAAATATTGACGACATACTTTTCATTACATGGTATAATAAAATTCCATGCAATCCAATAGTATAACCCAATAGGTAACAGATAGCAGGTTTTATAAAAAATGTAACATGAATAAAAATGTGTCTTAAATTATATGATATTTCCTTACATACTATAAGATAACTATAAATGATATATAATTTAATAGAGCATTCAATCTCCAATAAAAGTATATAAAATTAAATTTTTATAGTATAATATATTCTCTTCTCTTTGATCACAATAAGTATCAAATTTAAAAACCAAAACACTTCTGATAGGAAATATAACATATTATTTATTATTATTCTAATAGATAATTAAATTTATATGAATTTTTCATTATAAACAAATAAAAATAAAATTATTAACATACGTCATAACCAAATAAGTTCAAAATATTAAAAGTTTACTATTGATCTTCAATGTTTGAGGATTCAAATTTTATAAATTTTTTTTGATGAAATGATAGGATTGTTCTTTAATTACTTTGGGGATATCTACTTTACATAAACTATCTTATTTTATTTTTTTCACATTACTTTCAAGTATTCACTAAAAACACACTTTCTTCTCTAATATTTTACTTTTTCAATTCAAATTCAAAATTAATATCCCATATTTAAACAATATCATCCCCCATTTAATTCTATACAATAAAGTCAAATGAAATAATAAAAATCGCCATTAATTGGACATATAAATTTATGATTTATAAGGGAGTATCATATATGTTATATAAAAATTTAAATCATTAAAAATACTCAATCTTGGATTTTCTTTTAATCCACAATGTCGTGAATTGGGGCTACATCATGTTTTCTATTAAATATTTGAACATTATATGAATAATTTTGATAATATAGTATCCTTAGTGAGACCATGTTGATTTTTTACTTTCAACATTCATTATATCAATAATTACCACTTTCTCGTTTTCTAGAAGCAAAACATCAAATATACTTTCACATGACCATGATAAATATCCCATGATATGGTGAATTATAATTTTTTTCTTTTATAATAATTTAGATCCACTTACATTTCTCACCCCTATACCAGGAGTGTTTTCATACTGACCATGTGGAAATATACAAATCCATGAAATGGTTTAGCTCTCCTACATGAGATAAATATTTTTATACACACTATAGTCATCACTGTAAACATTTTCACTTTCCCTTCACAGTACATTTTTTGAAAGCTAAATTATATTTTGGTTTGGTTAACATATTGTTTTTGATCAACTACACCATTAATAGATTGAAATGTCATACATCACACTAATATTCCTCTGTCTCTTTTTTACATCACTTGATGCACTTCCAAACTAAATTCAACAACTCCAGATATCCTAAATTCTCTGACATTGATAAAGATTCATTTTTTGGAAAATAATAAAATTCATTGATAAATATGACCACAATTGATATCTCCACACAAAAACACATCAATTCAGGAATAATAAAAAAACACGTTAAATTCCTATTATAGTAAGAAAACCTCCCATTTTTTTAATTTTTTCAACCAATGAAAATCATTCAATATCAATCATATAAATAAATTTTTATTTAATCAATGTATTCCAACATGTGAAAAATAAACATGGGAATCAATAATTATGAATAATATTCACAATTATTTCAATATGGTTAAATAATATTCACATATAAAAATATATTTTAAAATTCTATTCTCATCAAAATTAATAATGTTTATGTGCCCATTAAATTTCATATGCGTATAGTCAAAAAAAATGTTTGAAAAAATCATAAACCTACCACCATCACAAAAAAAAATCAAACATTACACTATGACACCACATATGTTCAGTAAACTTACAGTTTTACCCTTTAACAAATCCCTCAAAAATATATACAATTCTTATAATATATTTCCCGACTAAAAGTAAAATATTTACCTTTGGATTTATTTTGTTATCTTTCTTTAAAATAAAAATATCCAAATAACAATTTAATTATGGTGTTTATCAATATTCTATAGATTATAGAATACACAAGTTGAACTCCCATTAATGACTTTTGTTTTTGAAACACGCCCTTATGTAATGGTTTGTTAAAAATAACACCAATTTTTTGAAATATCATAAATATATCTTTATAAATCCTCCCGAAACTTTATCATTGATAATTTGGTACTCTATATCAATGATTCACATAGCCTTTCCCACTTATACCTCACCTTGGATGATAATATGTAGAGTGTGCCAACCCATGCCCACCACAAATTATCTATGGACTGGTGACTGACACTAGGAAGCCCAAATTTATATGGGAGACTAGATATTAAAAAACATTTATGAAAGATATATATTCATAGTATAAAATTGATTAACAATTAAATAAAAATAAAATATTTCATAAGAAATGCATGGGGTGAAAACTATTAATGTAATTAGTTATGTTCTTATTAATCTTTTTTATAGTGTATTTCACGTTATGTGTGGATAATTTTGATGGATATAGCAAAATATCATTTTGTATACTAATTTCTGCGTAAGGTTTCATTTCAAATATTATATTAGGATATGATGTAAGATTTCTAGGAATGTAACTAGAGGTATTTTTGGATTTGGTTTGTGGTTTAATATGAGTTTAAGAAGTTCATTGTTGGATTTGAGAGTGTTTGATATAGGAAAAAAATAAAAGGGTGGTAGTATAAATCCACAAGAGTTTCTATAGATTCCAAAGTAAATATGGTGGAGCCTTCACGTTGTTACTAGACATCCAAAACAATTATGGCGAATCACTTTAGTTTTTTGGTAGAGTACATATGGATTTTTTAAAGATAGATAAAAAATTTTGAACTAAAATAATTAATATCCCTTAGCGTCCATCAATTACTCAATAATTATAGACAATATTAATGATTAATCAAGTTAAATTAATGAAATAATTTTTTATAGGATATCTCCCAATCATCTCGTATTCTTTGTTATTCTCTTTTAAATTGGGATTTTCTTCTTTATCATTTGTTGTTTATGTTTTAATTTCACCAAATCATGGTTAAAATACCTCATAGAATATGAATTCCTCTTATCTTAGTTGTGTTATTTTTTTATGGATTAGTTCCCTTCCTTTAATCATTCTTTTTCTATAATAGTATATTGTATAAAATATTTTTTTTTATTTTTAGATTATATGTTTTAATTTAAGAATTCCCTTAGTGGATTAAATTATGGATATTGATTAAATATTTATTATATGATTTATAGGAGCTATCTTCTATAATATAATTGGATTTTTATAAATATTTTTTAATATAAATTTTGATATTTTTATCTTCTTTATGTAATACTTTCTATTTAACTTTAGTGGTTGGTAAATTTATATATGTTTTAGAGGGATAAATCATCATGGATAATGTTATAGGAGGTTGCCTTAGCTTAACGTGTGATTCTCCTGCTATTCCCATACATTATTTTCTTCCACTATAATAAAATTTTATATTATATAATATATAATCAAATGATATTAAAACTTATTTTCAAGTAATATGTTTGTAGTTTTTCAAATTTGTTCATAGGTCAATGAAAATAAAAATTGATCCCAAAAACATTTTTGGTGATCTTCCTTAACCATGTTGTATTCGTTAAACCATTAAAATCCATGACTTTTTCTGTTATGTTTATCTTAATATGTATGTTCTTTATGTTGGGAATAAATATTATCACTAAATAAAATTCCTTAAATTGGTTTAAAACATTCCCAATAATTAATTTGACATCAATGTAGAATCCTTCTTGCAGTGTTCTTCTTAAACCTACATAAGGGACTCTTTTAATTTTAGTGTCTTTCTTGGGACTAATACTTGTCGATTTTCCCATTTGTAACTACATATCCCATCATTAATACCGAAAAATATTTTATAATTGGATTCAATTGTTACCACTTATACTTGAATTATCTATAAGATAAGGTACCACACTTAACCCATGGTTATGTGGGTGTATTAGAGGTTATTTGTCTTCGATTGTAATTGTAAGAATTGGTTTAACATAAAAATACTTTTAAAATAAATGCTACATAATGTTGACACTTGATAATTACAATGTTTCATATTAGATTATAGTTTTTTTTAAACTTAATTTTTAAAATTGTTTCTTTTTGAAATAATTCAAAAAAATTATTCCTCTATTCTTTATTTTCTCTATTCATTTCAAGAAATTACCAAAATATTTCATCACTAACAATCAGCTATGCTAATTTTTAAATTAGTTACATCAATAAAATTATGTTATATTAGGTTTTAAATTTAAATATTGGCATGTTGTATGAGTTTCTGAGTGGAACTATAAACCCTTAATAATGTATATTTTAATATTTTATAATTAAATTATTCATGTTATAGTTTATTTTTTCTTCTTGTATTTTATTATAGAAAGACTATAATCAATATTTAAGAAAATTGGATGAAATTGGGAGAAAAATATAATTGCAAAAAAAGTTTCAAATACATAAACCTAGATAGTGCTCATGAACACAGCTTATTAGTGACATATGTGAACCATGTTTACTGAAGTATCGTGTCGTATACATTCCCATACTTTCTAATGCTCATTACATGAACCCAAGTAAAATAAGATGTGAAAGTTGAATGGATACCTATGGTAATATGGGATCACATATCGTGATTCCTATATAAGTAATTCTATAACTCTAATATTTTCACCCATTTTAGTGGGGGAGTAAAAGTAGTATAAATGTTATTTTAAAAAAGACCTAGGCATTTGAAATTTCCATCCATTACCTCCAAACCCACCTTTCGGTTAGTTTTGACTCCAAACTAGTGGGATAATAACAAAAGTAAAGTGTAAATATTCATTTGAAGAAATATGGATATTCAATTTCAACATTTCAGAGGTTTTCATCAAGATCAGGGAGAAGAACCCTTCACAATAGGTGTATTTGATGGATAAGGGCATATCATCTCAGAACCCAATCAATACTTGAAGGAGTGCACTATGTTAATCCTTACCAATCCATCATTATATCCTTTTTTATTGGGAAAAATACTTTTATACTTATTATTACATGACTCTTAGGATAAAAACCAATTAATTAAAACACAAATATCGTGAGACATAATGTATTTGGAAGGACATGTTTGTAATACACAAATCGAGACAAAAATAAATAATATTTATTTTATTCTCAATAATGATATCATAAATCCTTTCTAGACCCTGTGAATACATGTGATAACTTAGTAACTACATAGAGAAATAGATGTTTTTCAATTCCCATAAAGGAAATAAACATGTCGAGGAAATATTATGTGTGAGTCAAAGTTATAACATGATAACAAAAAAGAGAATGACCCTGACTAACCACATGTAAGAATAACATAAAAAATGGTATCATAAGAACATGGAAACCTAGGAAAGATGGAAAAAATATATAAAAATGAGTTTTAACTATCTTTCTACACTGTATCACATGGTATGAAAAGTCCCATAATTGATTATGTTTACTGCCTAATCCTACACCTGACACCTCATGAGACAAAATAATTACCCAATGAATTGGATATTTATTTAGGTTAACCCAACATAACATGATTAATATTTATGTTTTCCACATAAATTGAATCTACCACAAGGTCTAAAATACGAATTAACTATAGAAATAGAATGGGTTGCATTATCCATCCTCATATAATAATGAAATGAAATTTCTTAATGAATGAATTTGAGAAATGATGAAAAGGCATGTATTAACCAATAAAAAAGAAACAATAATAAAAGTATATAAGTGAAGGAAATATATAGATAATTTAGAATCAATCCAGAACATCAAATGTTCTAATCATTGATGAAAATTTCTCCTAATGATTACATGAAATTATTATTGAGGAAAACACCCCTTTCACTTTGAAATCACTTTCATAATGAAAAAAAATGAAAATATTATAGAACACATTTTCAATAAAAAAAATAACCATGCAATAACAAAAATGAATATTCAAATAATTGAGGGATCATGATGGTGGGAAATTCCATTCATGTCGTATATCATAAAAACATTCATTTCTCACTATTGTAAAAAGGTTAAAAACTACCACATTCGAAAAACTACGTAGAGATTATTTTTTACCAATTTTAATAAAATTTAAAAATTGGTGAAAATATCTAAAAAAGAACTTCTAGAAAATCATAAAAATACTATTGAAAATATTTTTAGAAAACATGTGCATAGAAGGAAAATGATCATTGACCGAAGAGTGAAACGATGTGAGATTTTCTTAAACGAAATTTATCAATAATTTTAATTATAAAATAGCAGAAAAGGGTAAAACTACATTAAAATTTATTAGACGAAAAAATTATAATAAAATGGAGTTAATTTATTATAAAATGATCAAATGACCACCTATAATGGAAATTTAAGCATAAAAAATCCTGAAAAAAATGACATTGAAACACAAACCTTTACCAGTTTAGTAACTTTTGATTCATAATTCCCATTATTAAATTAAATGAATTAAAAATTAAATTATAAATAATTATGATTTATTTATGATATAATATTAATTTGTAATTATATTCACTATTTAAAATAAATTAGGTTCATAGAATAACATGTGTCTCAAAATTAGATATTTTGAGATTAAACCCTTTCCTCTAGTCCAAACTTTTCTAAGTATTTTATCTAATATATAATAAAATTATATCAATTATTTCTTTTTAAGAAACATTTTCAGTTTAATACCATATAATTAAACTATTAACATCATTTATTTTAATGATGTGTGTCATTAATTAATCAGTTATATTCTAATCGCGCATTTTGAGGAATCTCTGTTAATAATATAAAAAATTCCTCGATGTGATTAAAAAGGTATAAGGGGTCATTATTACATCATATATATAATAATAATCATGAAATAATTATAATTTTATTTAATAAATGATTCTTTTAAAATTAATAATGAATTATGGTTATGGATAAACAGAATCTGTTTCAATCGTGGAGTCGGTAGGTTGTACTTATGCCTATTTAATGTTTCCATTTTTTAATGATCACTATGGAAATATGGAAAGTGTTATTACATCTTTCATGAATTGTCATAATATCATATTATTTAATTAAATACACTTACATATACCATCTATGTAATGCGGTAACAAAAAATCGCATCGCTTCACGAGATGGTAGTCGACTGTACACATGAACCGATATTCATTCTTCAATGGATGTAAATGTAAAAATGAATATGAAATATTAAATTTATATAATGGTCAATATTTTATTAATATAACAAATTAAAAATAAATTAATCATCAGGAGAATATATGAGAGGTTATGATGGAAAACGAATTACATAATTTTGTGACGCGGTAGCCCACATTACACAGAAATGATTTCTTCTCCCCAGTTGATGGAAGAGGGTATGGATTTCTTTTTTTAAATGAATATAATAGTATATATATATATATTGTATATAATTATTTAATTATATAATAAATATTGAGTAATAATTGAACTAGTTGTAGGGAGAAATAAAACAAATATGCCAGTTAAGAAAGACATATCTTATTTAAACCACCTCTTCAATATTATAACTAAAGCCTCACAATATTAGTTTTCAGATTAATATGTGACTCCAGGATGTTGGGAGGGATTTAAGTGATTTTTTTTATAGGTTTTTTCTTATCTGAAATGATTTACTATTGTAAATAAGAGAATTGAATGAGTTCCCTTTTATATGTGGAGTTCAGCACACACTAAGAATTTAGAAAAATAAAAAGTCCCACTTATATTTTACACATTCTAAAAACCTCCAAAATGAATCATATAAAAATATTGTATATTTATGGTTTATTTATTTCTATAAAAGTTAATTTGGAAATGTTTTTAGGTTATTTTAGACCTTATATTCTTATTTTAACCCCTAGTAAACTTGTTATAACATTAACTGTGGTTATTAATTTCTAATATTTTTACAATTAAATATAAAACAAATAATTTTACATTATTATATAATAATAAAAATGTGTATTACAAATTTATAATCCATTTTTTCAAATTCAAATCATATAAAAGGTCGAATTTAATTTAAAATTATTCTCGTAGATGTGTTCAAAAAAAATTTCCATTGAAATTATTTCCATTAGTAAAAAGAGTTTTTAAATCAAAATTAAATGTGAAATTGATTATAAGATGTAAATTTTATTAATAATAACATATTTTATATAATTTTATTTTATTAATTATTTTAAAAAATATATTTTCTATTGATTTACATGAAAATATAGTTGTAAATAAAACCCAACATTTATTCTATAGTTAATAAATAAATAAAAATTTTATAAAGAAACTAAAAAATAAACATAAGATTAATTTTATATATTTATTCAAAAAATGTAGTCATTTTTTCATATAATGTTTTGAAAAGTGACAAAAAATTATTAATAACTTTTTTAAAAAAAATAAATATCAATTTTTTGATAAAAATGTATTTTTGAAGCCTCCAAAGACATTACCATGAAATAAGTGTGTATTTTTCAATATATATTATTTATAATTCATGTATAACTTTCAAAATGTGATTAATACTATTCATACAACCAAATTTAATGTCTATGTTTTAATGGTCATGTTGAAAAAATAATTCTTTAACAGTATATCATAGTTCATTTAAACATAAGGTATCATGTTGTATGTAATCTCAAATATAGTGTTATTTAAAAATATCACAATGTTACATTCTACATCTTAAATAAATTTTTTCTTCATAATTCGAAATTCTTCTCAATAATCAAGTGTTTTAATTTCAAAAATTTCTTTATCAAAATCCTATATCAAAAAGATGGATAATAAAAAATCCTATTAAAAAGAGGGAAAATGAAATGTTAAGGACATCACATAACTTGGTATCAATATATAAGATCATTGGTGGGAAGTGAAAACATGGATTTAGAAGGAATAACTAATTATACTATAATTTTATTCTTTTTTAAATATTTAAGAAAACATAAATTTATAAAAATAAATAAATTTTTTATTTAAAGGACCTTTTTAAAAATAAGAGGGATATTTTTACTATCAAGACTAATAAAATAATAAAATATAATTACTTGATAAGTATAATTTCACCATTTTTTCACTTTTAACAAAAAATCATTTTTTATCCAAATAACGAGTAATTATGATTTATTTTTCATTCCTAATACACTAAAATTTACTTCAAATGGATCAAATGATTTCATAAAATTTTATCATGGTATTTTTCTTATCTTTAGGCATTAAAAATACATAAATTATTATCACATGAAATAATAATTACAAATATAAATACACCTTAATATTAATTTCGAAATCCAATATTCTAATTAATAATTTGATAACTAAATAAGGTTATATCCTAAATAACCTCAAAATTAATGTATTTAAACAATTTCATCCCAAATAATATTTCATGTTAAATTACATCTTAGACAAGGGGTTATATATACATCCTTCTAATGAATAATTTCCCAAAATACAATTAATTTCCTCAATATCGTTAAATTTTTTGAAAATATCTGACCCTTAAATATGTTTCCCAAAATAAACATAATATTTATCTATTAAATTGATCAAATAAAATGAATTTCATGATAACCAGTAAATCAAATTTTCTAATGGCATACATTTCATCCCTCTTTCCATTTGGTTAGGGGTTCAAGCCCTATGGGATTACTAAATGAGATGTGTTTTTTCTCAGTATGAATGTTTTCCTTTTTCTAAAATTACATATATATAATTCTTATAAATCTCCCAAAAATATGATGGACAAAATATAAATAACACTAAATATCAAAATAAAATTAACCAATAAATTCTTTTATACATCTTATATTTTATATAAAATCAAATAATATTAACTAGCTCTAATTACCCAAACATGAAGTGAATATCAAAAAATATCTTTTCCTCAATCATGTGTTTTCCATAAAATATATCATTACCAATAATAATTTTCTAGGTCATTATTTTAATTCAACAAGTTCTTGAAAAGCCTTAAAGAGAATCTTTTATGGACCAAGACATATATATATAATAATTCTTATAACCAACATATCATTGATAAAAAATACTTCAACTACATGTTTATTGAGTACCCAAATCTAAAAAAACCATTAATTCCACTTCAAAAATTATAATAACATAGGATATTGGGAATTAAAACATTCATTTGGGTATTTAATTAGATAATTACAACATTCCCCACATCTATGAAATTGAACTATTAGTAGTGATTTATTTTAAACATTATTTTCTTATATCTAGTTAATTGGAATATTTATTTTTCTTTGTAAATTAAAATATTTAAACTCTTTTTTAACTCATAAAGAATATTACAATTCCATTAAGTCATGTTCCATGGTTCATGTACTATCATTTTTTACATGTAGAAATTTTAATCATCTTATATTTATCATTATTAACACATAAACATCCATGAGACTCCATCCTTACCTTATTCGATGGTTTTAGAAATTAAAATATATTATAGTTGTTAATTTTATTTCAAAATACCTCATTTTTCATCATCAAAATACTTCTTACATGAGTTCACATTAGTTTGGTAATCTCATAAGGTAAATCATTACATTTCCCATCACATTGGATATTGGAATAATTTCTGTTATTTCCTATAATTAACTAAAATAATAAAAGAAAACAGTTAAAAATTCATTAACAGAAAGGGGAAATGTATAAACCAAGAAGGAAGAACATTTAAATTATAATTATATCTCGACTTATGAGTCTTTGGGTTTTCAATATAGATTATTCACGACAAAATTTCTTATTGTGTTTCCTAAACCAATTAATTTTTCATGTCCATTATCATGGTTTTTTAAGAGAGTGTGAATTAAAAAAACAAATAACTTGGGTTGGTCAAACGAGTTTTACAGAAAAATTCATTATTTTTTATTTTGTGATGGTCTATTCAGGACCACTACTCCCTTTTGGGTTATTTTCGACAGTTCTTCAATCATAACGAACATAATTTTTTTTATCATTTAGTATTATATAAATATTTTAGTTATAAAACATAAAAAGGGATATAAAATAAATTTTAAATTATGTACCAACTGTTATAGTTACTTTATTAATATATATGAATTATTTAATTTAAAATTAAATCACATTATCTATGGTGTCGGTAAATGGACACATTATAGGCGAGGATTTCATTTTGAGAATAAAAGAGAGAGAGAGAAAGAGAGAGAATTGACTTTAATGATTAGTCATACATTAACATGATATAATTACAGTATATAAAATATAATAGAGTTATCATGAACTTTTGGATGGAGTAGGTGATAAGAGAATTAGAAATAAAGTGAAATTAAAAGAAAATGAAAGAGGATTCTACCTCTTGAATTATCCTCTTTGATAACCTCCGTATGGATTCTAGGGTTTGTATGTTTTTTAGAACTGAACCTCATGGATGTAGGAATGGTGTTTAGGTAGAGGGTTTAGAAAAATATGGATAGGTAACAAATCATTGTTGGTGTGTGGAGAAGAGGTGTTGAGGGTGGTATTTATAGGGGAGGAGAATGGTATTTTCCCATTATTATAATTATATGTTTAATATTTCGGTTCAATACTATTAATAGTTTTATAATTATATTTTAAAATATTACCATAATGAATTATAGTTATATATTTTGGGCTTAAATAATATATAAATCATATTTGACCCAAAAATTCATGTATTTTTAAATACCATAAATTATCATATTTCACTATTCAAAAAATCATTTATTTTAGAAAAATACACAAAAATCATCCTAACAATTTTTTTACATGTAGGATTAAAAAATGAACTCCATCTTTTGAAAATAAATATATTAATATGAGAAATCTTATTTTTAATTAAAATCATCATTTATTGAAAAAATATATATTTTTAAAATTACAACGGATTTTGAAACACGTTGAAAATCTAATTAAGTCCTCGTTAAATTATCTTATAATCATAATAAAACGAAATATTAATGTATTAATACATATTATGAAAAAAATTATTTTATATTATTAAATTAATTATAAAGTTTTAAATAAATATTTACAACTTAAAGAAATACCAACACATAATTTATTATTTGGAAAACATTTATTTTCTTATGCCTTGAAATAAGTATATCATATTTTAAATGATAAGATAATAAAATTATTTATAATTTCAAAGGTGAATTTTTTATTTTATTGGATGGAATATTATTCCTAAAGTTTATGTTACTATTACAATGGTCAATATACTATTCCTTTAGTATAAGTTCCTTAGTTTCTAAAAATGCCTCTTACTTCATTCATTCACCATTTATGTAGTTTTTATTTTTGTCTCTATGTGATTTTATGTAATTTATAATATATGAAATAATTATAAGAAATGAATATTTCCATTGATAAATGGATTGGTCATTAAAAAAATTCCCTATATTGGAATGGAAAAAATTTGGATTACTATATGATCAGAAATATAGTGAATCATGAAAATTCCATCACCCTGGAAGGTCCTAGTCAACCATTTTTAATCATGAATCCCTATACAATTATTATTGTAGAACTCAATACTTATCAGTCCCCCGTTATTTGATGTAATCATTACATTCAACATAAAGATAAATATATATCCCCAAATGAAATTTATGCCCCCATAATGGTTTTAATGTGAACATTTACAAAGAATGAGACCATTTGTACTCAGAAACTAAATGATATATTATTATAATTATTAATATTAGTTTTCCTAAGTAAAAATTATTAAATTAATAGAATAGTGCATTGAGAAAGATAGATTTACTGAAACATGGGCCTCTATTTCCATCAATTTTGTATCATCAGGCTAGAGATTGAAAATGCACCACCAAGCTGTGAAAAATGTTTCTCTATCGCTTCTAATGATTTAGAATATCATGTTAGAAAACACATTATTTAGTGATAATTCATACAGGAAAAATATCACTCATATTTTAGTATGATTTAAAGGAGAAAATGGCTGATGTTAATGGATGATCCAATCAATGGGGTCCCAACATTTTTCACCATTGTTATCCACCCTTCATGCCATTCGGAAAATAGTTGAGGTTATCATAACGTCTACATAAAAACCACCACAATCTCTCAGAACCATCTATGATAAATAACAGATCTATTAGTTTTTTTGAGAAAATATAGATCTCTAAAATATATTTATAGTGTTTCTTGAGGGATAGTTTCCCTATGGAGAAATTACAACATCATACTTTAGTGGTTCTTATTTTAGTGAATTAATTTATCCCACAGGCTTAGGGGAGTTTTCATATTATCCACCATCACATTGGGTAAATTTTAGACATATTTTGACCTTGATGACCACCATGTAGCCCCCAAGAGAGTTATAGTTCTCTAAAATTTGGGTAAAACCATCAATGTTCTAATTATTAATTGATTCTATATTTTTTACTAAATTTATTGAAAATAAGGAACCGACTATCTGTAAAAAAATTCAACCAAGTTCCTATATCAAATGATATATGTGTTTCTTATAGGGAAAAAGTATTTTTAATCTACAAGAGGTTAATAAAATAAGTTATAATTAATCTAATATAATAATTCTCCTTGGTAGTTCTCATTTTCCTTGTAAAATAATTTTTTTCCCGCAAGGATAAATATACATGAGGATGATGTTTTGAGATATCATCAAAATTATTATCCCTACCACCAACTCATAGGATATATAATTGATGGATTGTTTTCCTTTTTCGATTATACTTGAATATATAATGACAATGTTCTATTTGAGTTAGGCAATTTCAAGGGTCCTGAATCATTCATAAAATTCATTCACACATCAATAGAAAATAATCATTCCACATATACAGTGTTAGAGTATTGGATCCATATCTACAAGAATATAAACTATATAGAACATAGTTATTCTCACATGATTTTAAATTAATATATTTAAAACCCAACCCATGTGACATTAAACTATTCATATTGTATGATCTAATATGACCATAAAATGATTAGAGTGGTATACTATATGTCAACTAAAATTGAGAATTACCTTATTATATAAGATATGGGTCAATCTAAGAGATAAATTTCATAAAATATTTAATGGTTATGTCTATATATTCTTTCCAAAATTTATTGGTTCACCTTCCATATGAAAAAATTACCTAACCATAACTATATGTTGCTTAATTTCACTTACCACAAGATATATAGGGATACTTTTATCTCCTATGTCAAGACTAGGAAAAATTTCTACCATATTGTCAGACCTCCCCTAGGAGATGATATGATCACTAGATCATGTCAGGTCATCTAATGGGTATGAATTAATATGGAACCATTTATGGTTTTCATGATGTTGATATTCTATGCATGTAAGGTTTCCTCCTTTATAATTCCAGAATAGCGACTAATTTCCTTACAATATTTTCTATATGTGAGTAAAATATTTTCAAAGTCCATATTAGAATAAAATGTGACTATATTATATTTTTATAGAATGCATAATGATGTCCAAAGTACACGTATCAAATTTTAAGTAAGATATATCCAGATGAAAAAATAAGGCCATATTGGATTCTACAGACTCGCTGATTCCCATAATGTTATCTTATATTGGTTCAATATTGTGAAAAATCCATTTTATTTTTTCTCAAGAGATAAATTCATGAAAATCCACAATATAAATTTCCTCTTGGTGTGACCTTAAATAACATGACACATATGTCAACTTTGTAGGACTCTAAATTACATATAATTGGTCCTCATCACATGACTTAATATTTATGGCGTGTGATCCATTGTATCATGATGTTAAACAATAATACAGATGATGCACCATTTAATACCATAAACTAACTACAGTGGTCTTCCCAATATCACTTGGTTTTCAATTTATGAGAGCTAAGTCCATGTGATGGTGCCCAACAAATGGTTTTTAACCTTAAACATATTAATGGATAAAATGATTCCATTTATAAGAATTGCATTATAGTTTTTGGGAATCCTATATTTATATCATTTTTCAAGCACTAATAATTTACAATGAATATAAATTCATAGTATCTATCTTGGAAAAAAACAAAGGGAAAACTCTCAACTCTGACATAACACCATCATAAAATGAATTCACCAATAATGAGCTATGAGAGTCTTGATTCCCTCTAACATGGATAGATAGACACATATAGGTTATCATTTTTTATCCCAACATCATATTACATAATAATAAAATTCGTTCCAATGTATGATATCTTTATTCATATGAGGTCTTTCCAAGTTAGTCTCTTTTCTATGAGGTCATATTTTTATTAAAGACCATGTGGGGCTATATTTTAATTAACATATGAAATGTAGTGATGCATACACCACCTATATTAGTCATAGAACAGATTTTACATCCCATTCATTAATCTTTCCACTATGACCTAAAATTTCATACACCTCTCATTGAGTCGTATATATCAATATGGGATCTTTCCCTATTTCATGTATTATTTTCACCTTTCCCTTATCAGAAAATAGGTTAAATTGTCTTTTTTTATCCAATCACTATGAATATAAACTATACTAATCCCTCTTTAAAATTTTCTATATAAACATTAATGTCTTATTTCATTTCAGTAATTTCTTTTATTTCTATATATGTTGTCCCAAAATCTTGTTAGAGATATATGAACATAAACATCAGCCTCATTAAATTTATTTTTTATGTCCTTATAAATCATTAATTTAATTATGTTAAACATTTCAAACCCCAAAACTATAAATTAATGAGAAAAAAATGATTATTATTTTGAAAACCAAAATATGGTGACCTGAGAAAAATTTTACCCACTCCTATCTAATATATTCACTTTCACGACTTATTAAAAAGTTTAATAATAAATTAAAAAAGGTAAAATAACATTAAGGATTGATTCCTCTCCCAATAAAAATTTATTCTATTCTAATTGAACCCACTAATCTATTATTAACTAAATAATATTGTCCAATAAAATGGTTAGTGGGCTTAAAATTATTCCATCAGTATATATTCATTTACAAAAGGATAATTCTTTTCATTGATATGGAATTCTCTTTCAAAACATCGTGTACTTAATAAATTTAGTGGTATATCCCCTCACATAGACAATGGGTTCTCTACATAGTGGTGTATCCATTAGAGTGATCATACCTATATTGAATTACCCTTTCACTATAAACATACTCCATACCAATAACAAATGAATAATAACCAATAAAAAGTCATACGTTATGTTCCACCTCATGAAAACCACCAAAAAACATTATTCATATCCACATGGTTTCCCATTTTATAACAATTTATAACAAATTTCTTGGCTAATATGAAAATACTCTTCTTTGGGTGAATAATATCGTACTTTCCTATGAGATACAATGCAACCCATTTGATATGTTTTTGGTCCTTTATGGATGTTCTCATTATTCCCCATAAAGTATTCCCGATTTTTAGGTGGGAATAACTCTACTACCAATGATTAACACATTCCATCTATCCTTGGATTCGGATTTAATCAAATGTTTTTTATGTTCGGATTCACCCATTATATAACTTCACTCATCATAGGGATTCAATTTCCCTTGATGTAACACATTTTTATATTATACTAACAATCAGAGAATGATAATGAAATTCTTTTTTTCTTACCCTTTCATCTCAAGGTATTCATTTTCAATGATGAATAAAATTATTGTACTCGATATACTCATATTGGTAGCCAATGTTCATTGAGTTAAGATTCTATTTTTAGACATTATAATGGCATTGGTTGATATTGTCCTCTTAGAAATTTTTTTGGGTACATATTCCCTATCATGTGACCTTGAACCATATAGCACAATGATCTATATTTCAAGTCCATAATCATCCCATGAAATGATATATAGTAATCACCATATTGAAAACCAATAAATAGAATCATATGAAAATTAATTTATCTTATTTCTGGGTATCAACCTCATATAAATTAGGAGATATTATGAGAATTTTGAAAAATTAAATAGAAAAAAACATTTTAGGATCAAAACCCATAATGTATGGCCTCATAAAAATGGGAGTTTTTACCCATTAGGACTCTTAAAATTCATAGATTAAGAAAATTATTAGGAGAATATATAAGTTGAAAAAATTATTTTAGGGACCATGATCATTCCTTGTAAAAAGTCATGTAATTATTTCTAGTTCATTCATTCAAATTAAAATTTATATCACCCTTGTTTACCTTATATATTGTTTTATATGATTTGTTTTAGGGTATAATTTTTAAAATAATGGAATATTTTATATATAGCAACATTAACAGTAGTGTTAGGATGTTATTATTTACATCAACCAATCCATAAAATGTTCATATGGGTTCTATAAAATAAAATTATTCTTTTTTTTCACATATCATCATTAGTTAATATGTTGAAGAAAGACAACAGACATAAAATTGAAAATAGTTTGTGATAATAACTTTTTCATTTACTAAATGAAATGAGAGGCACATATTTAAACTTAGAGCATCTACCTAGTTAATTAAAAATCATAAGGGGTATAAGGTAATAATGGGTATCCACAATATTTATTCTATAAACTCTTGAAGTTGTTCCCTTATTTATATGAGACATTACTAACCCCACGATGTTTAGAAACCAGGAAATTTTCACCTATTCTACTGAATGTAACTCATGAGCCTTGATGGTCGCATGGTCACCATACTCCTCAGATTCTTTAGTGAGACTCTTACTCTCTTTTAACCACTTCTTGAGTATTGTTCTCTACTAAAAAATATGGTCTCCCAATGATACCTCCTCTATATATAATTTATAATTCTCGAACATTGTCAAAACACACTAATGTATATCCTAACATACTATTGAATAAATCATAGTAAGGTGAACAACAAACTCGATCATTATATGCTCATGTCATATCTTATCATATGTATCCTTACTTTTAATTCTTTTCATTATGATACATTATATTTTTCTATATTTGAATTCATAAAAACTCTTAGTGGTGAATGTATATTAAATATTGGGTATTATAGGGAATATAACCTCATTGGATTTCTTATTAATATAAAGTTAGATGTCCTTCAACACTATATGTATTATGATTCATTGAAGTTTAATGAACTATTATATTAAACTAGATATCCCCTGGGTGACTATAATATGATATGGAATTGATTCACTTAATATTAATATAAAATAAATGTCTTTAGTGCTCACAGTCATCTCTAATGATGAGAATAGTCTAACATTTCCCAAACTATCTAAGTCTTTGTAGACACTAATGGTGGCGTTTCTTTAAAAAATATCCAAATACATTCATATTAGTCAACATATATCCCAATGGGAGATAAATCATGTTTGTGTTTACCTTTATTTCAGAGAATATAAAATTCTTTATTTTCACCTACTGTATAATAATGATCAATAAGAACTTACTCCACTTCTTTTACTTCCTCATTATTCCTATACATTAGTTTCATCCACCACAAACTCTTCATCTAGGGTTATTGGTAAATTTTCTTTAGGTATTTCCTACTTAAAACACCAAAAACATTCTTTAGAGTGTTCTTAAATTGGTGAAAAATGACATACAACATGCACTTATAAGGATTAATTAATATCATAATTCTCTTTCTTTGAGACACACATATTGATCAGGATATGTGAGGGGTATATGTATTATTTCACCACATTGTGTAATTCATAACATTGATGGATATACTAATAATTCTCAATCCAAAAATTTCAAAACTATTTATAAAATCCTACCTTGATGTCTTCTCCACCAAAGTTGTAGTCTTATAATAGTTCATGATAATCTCTACTTCCAAGGCCTTTATTGTTAAGACATGGAAATTGTCTTGAAATACTAGGACTTCATCAATGATAGTTGGGAATTTGGCTTGGGAAACATAGATTTCAACCTCTATATTTGAGAAATTTGTGTTAAAATCATGAATCATCATCATGATTTGGGACTCTTGGTGATCAACATCATCATCAATCAGTTTATATTCCATAAAATTTTAAACTTATAGTATTATAGTTTTTCATGTAATATAAAAAAAATACTTAGTTAGGGACAAGTATTTAGTTTACCAGTGGAGGGATCATTATCTAGTGGGACATATTCCCCTACTTCATCATTAGGGATTTCCTCATGACCCTCCCTATCCCAGAAAATGGATTTTTGAAATCAAAGGGAGAAGGATTTCAATATTTGAATAATAATAAAGAAAACAATTTATGATCACCCTAGTTCACCACTAATATCAATCATTAAAAATATTGTGGTATTATTTATATTATCTTACTATGTAAATAAGATTATCTAGTCTCACCTAAGTTATAAAAGGATCTATAAACTAGAGGGTGTAAAGTAAATCTAACACATCCATCTATTGTGTCATCCTTTTTAGTGAAAACTCAACCACTTCTAACGTGGTTATCCTCAAAACATTATCTATTAGCGTTCTAATATTATAATACTAAGTGGTTTTCATTGGTACATCCATGACTTTTTTCCTCTTTAAAAAGTTAAATGGAGATGATCATGTTCATGGAAATTCTAAAATATAAGAAAAACTTTTTAAAAAATCATTATACTCGATCATTAAAGAGAAGGATTTTATTCCACTCTTATACAATGGATTGGTTATTTAAACCATTAAATATCCCATTATCCATTATCTCCCACATGCTCTTGGAATCTTGGACTCTATCATCAACAATGTGTACCATCTTTTCAAGATTAAGGATTTATAGGTTAACTGTAACACCCCAGGTAAATAAAGAGTATGACATTTCCTCATTTATCCATATTTGTGAATAAAATATTAATATAACATTAAAGGGGACGCTATACTCAATGGCGTACCCAACACACAACAACGAGTTTCTTGGGAATCTTACGTTGCACATAATAATAATAAAATAATATTATTTTAAATGGTAGTTAACGCCTAGCTGTTGTGATGGCAAGAATGAATAGAACTAACTAAAAAATTATTATATTTGTTTTTCAAATATTTTTTCTTTTTACAATAAATGTTAGAGGATTAAAAATGCGAATGAATCCAATTTTAAGTGTAAACATTCTAATATTCTTTAAATGGTCGATTAACCGCCTTTTGATGGCGAACCTCTTTTAAATCCACTTTTTGATAATTTAATGTGTTATATTTGATAAAATAAAATTCTTCTTTAGAATCGGGACATCAAAATTTACATTGTGTAAATTTTTGGTATTTTTCTGATAAAGTACATTTTTTAATGAATAGTGAAAATGTTGTATTTTAATTCAAAACCTCTTTTTAATCTAATTTATTTATATTATTAGATTAACATTTAAATTGGGTTTAAAGTGAAATTAGAATAAATTTTTACCATTAAATCCAATGGTGGTCATTGAAATTAATTTCACTTTGAAATTGGACTTAAACTAGTGTCAATCATCTAATAGATATCGTTTCTTAAAAACACGCTATTTGTTTTGACAGCGGGAATTAATTATTAAATTAATTAATGCAACTTATATGTTTTTATTTTTTTAATATAGACATAATTTTAGAATTTGAAATATCAAATATACCCTAGGGTGAATTTTTGGTAATTTTCTGAAAAACTTCAATTTTTGAAAAATAGTGAAACCACTAAGTGGTACTTATAAAAACTGATTTTCCGTTTAAATGAAATTTTGCCACCTTTTTGTTTTGAATTTCAAAAATCCGACATACATGGTTGTCATTAAGAAGTAAAATTTGTTTTAATGGGATTAAAATAATTTTGTGGTGAATAGTACCTTATTAAGTTTTTAATCGCAATTAGAGGTAATTAGTGTAGTTTAAGGTAAAATTAATATTTTAATAATATTAAATGACCTAGACACATGTCCTACCCTCATTGGATGAGTCATGTACAACCAATAAAATCCATGGGTCAACTTCGGGACCCCATGGAGCCAGTTTGGTTGGAAAATGACATAAATACCTTTTTATTTAATGTTAAAATTAAAATGACAGAAACATGAGTTGTTTTACTAAAACAATTTTTAAATTGGGTTATACAAGTCCGATTTTTGACTATAAATAGTAATTGGAAAGATAAAAATATTTCCTACATCATAGTAATTTTTTTATAATTTCTAGACATTAAATAGATTAAATTATTAATGACATCATGATGATGTAGCGATGACTTCATTATTTAACAATTTAAATAAAATGGAAAGATAATGTAAAATCTAAGAACTAAACATGTCCAAAACCTATTGGATGGGTTTATTTCGAACCATTATCACCTTATCCTAGAAACACATCAATTTGGGACCATTAAAATCCGAAAATAATTCTAAAATAAAGTGACATTTCTTTACTTTCCAAGAGTGCCCCTCCTCTCCACTTATAAAAGGCCCCCACCTCTACCTCCTTACCCACTCTTCCAAAGCCTTTGGCTCGGCCAAACCCTTCCCATTTTGTCTCTACACATCTCTATATAACTCTTAAAAGCCTCACTTTGGTCAGAAGGCTTCTTAAGGAAGCCTTTGATCTCAAACCAAAGGGAGTTACCCGATTTTAAGGTAATGTCTTCCCTTGAGTCCTTTTGTTTTATTTTTCTTCTCCACCCCCATAAACTCTTTTTATTCATTTCTTTTGTAAAAACACCAGTATCTTAAATATACTAGGATGTTGTTATATTAAGGATTCTAGATAAACTTACACTCACCTTCATCTAATAGTTAAAAAACATACTGTTTTTGTGGATGGCGAATTACTGCCTCACGAAACGATGATTGTTCAATCTTCTCTTAACACCATTCATGGTGGCCATTATGATGTCACTAAAATTTTATATGATACATAATATGTCTATTTTTTCCTTAATCTTCTGTATTTTTCATTTATGTAATACCTTTATGGCTTCCATTATGGGTATATGCGATATCTTCATTTTAGGAAGTGCGGACTACCGCGCCCTCAAAGTGATTTGATTTGTTAATACCATATTTGGTATGTATAAAGGATATATTTAATGATATTATATATGATACAATACTGGAATTAAAATAATATTATGTATGATTTTGTTTTCATTCCATTAAATATGAAATAGAAATGGAAGTAGCGTTCATGCGTACGTACGGCTTACCGTCTCCATGAACGGTGCATTGCATTTCTTAACTCTAAATGTTATGTAATATTATAAATGCATGAATATACTAGATATATAGTATATATATGATATCTAAATCATGAATACAATTCTGGATATAATGGATATTTTACCACATGAACAACTTGTAATTATAATGAGTTTATTTTTTTGACTCAAGTGCAAATGATCGTTAAAACAACAATTATTAACATAAATAATAACATAGTGTTCATGACATGGTAATAAGTGATATAAAAGGAATAATGAACTTGGAAAATGTTCTTAAGGAAGTATAAATTAACTCATGTTTATTATTCAGGAGATTAAAGAACGATCGAGTCAAGTCGGACCCAAGGTAAGGGATCCTACCCCTCTCTTTCTTTTTAAGTACACTCTTTTATGTAATTCCTTTTAAGCTCGTCTTTATTATGATTGGGATGTTATTTTATATTACTCTTACTGAAATTTTTATGTTCATATGATGATAGACCCTATTTTCTCTCATCAATCCATTTTGGATGTTTTAAGTTGTGCCGTTAGGCTGCTGAGTTTTCGTAAGGGATTTTTCATCTCACTTTTAGTCCCGTGAGATTTATCCTACATTTTCCACAATTTCCTTTGAGTGGTGTATGTACTTCCCATTATTATACTCTTTGTGTAATATAATTTCATTTATGGGTATTTATATACTTATTGTATGACCCTTCTTCAATTGGGTGTACGTTTTGAAAGTTACCCAAGTCGGTAAGGGAACCTTCCACCCTCCTCTTTTTAAAAGACTTATTTTGTTAAGTCTTTTAATTCACATACTATTATGTTGGGATATGTTATTATATATCCTTATTGATGTAAATTTTATGACCAAGTGATGAGGTACCCTTTTTATCTATCATCAACTCTTTTTTTGATTTTGGAAGGGACGCTGTTAGGATGTCGAATTTTTGCAAGGGAACTTCATAACACAATTTTGATTCTTTGGGATAAACTTGTACACCTTGAATATGTCATTATATGATTATGTGTGAATGTCCTCTGATTGTTTTACACTTAATTCCCATTTATATTTCGTTTATTCATTTGTCACACATAATTATGTAAATGATTTATCCATAATCCATGGATACCATCTTTGTATGGGACTTCGTCTCAATCTCCTTTCATTGAGGCATATTTTGTTTTATACATAACCTTCTTTTAAACGGTTTATAAACCCCTTTGAATTTTATTTTTATTCCAAAGGAATATTTTTTATACGAAGCGTTTACTAAATGACAAAAGGGAATATTTTTGTCGTACGTATGCGGCGACAATGACTTCTCCGCCGTCGTGACCATTATTTGAGTTTCGTCTTCCTCTACAAGCCATACCTTTTTTTTCAAAAGAAAAATAAATACCCTGATTTACTTTTCTTTTATTTTGGTATTGAAAATGGTTTTCATAATAGTTTTATTATATCAATTTGTTTAATTTATATCTTGTGATTGAAATGTGTAAATGTTATGTTTCCCTTATGTATGTTTTATGTGATATGATTATGTTATGGTTCTTGGCCATTGTTATGAATACGGGTGGTTTCGTGATAAACTAAGGGAGGGTGAGCCCGATATAGCTCTCCAATTCATTGGGTAACGCGAAGGAGTGAAACGTTAAGGTTTCTCCAAAGAGATTTAGGGAATATACTTTGGTCGGTATTCCAAACGTAACCAAGAGGGTTACTCCCTTCGTAATAATGTTATGAATGCCTCAAGTTACCTTTTATGTCTTATGATTTCTATGATTTATTCATGATTTGATATGCCTATGTTTTATGGGTAAAGTATTATTTCATTCTTACGTATATATGAACTCATGATTCCTTTCAATATTTTTATAACCCTTACTGAGATTTTTATGCTAATCTCAAGTTTTTTTTTGAAATGTTTTTTCACAGGTCAAGGGAAAGGTACATGATATGATGATAGTGTTAAGGAAGTGTCAAGAAAGAATCCATTCTTTATTTTTAAATATGTTTCCATTGATGGGAAAAAGTGAATACTATCTTTTATGTAACCACTTTGTTTAAATGTGGAATTTAATGAATGTTTTATGATCTAATTCTCTAAAACTCTAAACCCGAATAGATCCTCAATGTGTAATCTTGTAATAACTCAAGATTGAGTAAGGTTTATGGATTAGGCCTTATAGTTGGTATCAGAGGTCGGTTTAGATAACTTTAGAGGTTAGGGTATTCTTTAAGCATAAGTGACATTACCATAATGATTAGGATTTCAGAAAGAGTCTTAGTTTTAGATAAAGTGAATCAGTAAGAATATCTTACTGTTTATCTTCCTCATTAGTATATTATGGTTTTGTTGATATACTCACACTGTCCTTTTTGGTTTTAGTAAATTGATGGATCTAGCAGGCCCCAAAGTAACAGTGGATGTGAAGGAAACTGTGACAGTTTTTTGAGCAAGCAACTGAATGATATGGGAGCTACAATGAGAACTCTTGTGTTTATCCTCAACCAACTATCTGGAGTCATGATTGACCACCTAAACCTTGGTGATTTCTCTAAGGCATCATATATGCAAGAAAAAAATCCCTACGGAACTACAGGTAATAATCATAAAGGTAAGTGTGTTCAAAAACCTATGTGTCAAAGATGTGGAATGAAACACCTAGGAAAATTATTCAAAGGGACAGAAATATGCTATAGATGAGGAAATTAAGGTCATAAATCAAGAACCTGCCATGGAAACAAGGAAGCATCCAGTTGACTCGAGGAAAGGGAACAAAGTTCTTTCTGAGGGATCCGTTGAATGTTTTAAATGTGGTATGCATGGTAATTATGCAAACACATGTCCTATGAAGAAGTTTCGTTAATGGGATAACCAAGATCATACAAATATTCATTTACCAATACCTAATTCCATTCTGATTGAGGATGAAGAAACTGACAATGACCAATCAATGGTATGGATTATTTCATAACATTTGTTTTCCTATTTTGGAATCTTAGGATATGATTCAGGATTTTTTTGTAGGAAATAAGTATTTCAGAATAAGTTGGAAAAGAATGGTTAATGGATCATGAAGAATGTTGAATGAGTAAGTAGTCAACATATAAGGGCTTCAAGAGTTATAGTGAAATTCTTAAGAGTATTAAGTCTCTTTTGATGATGGGGTTACATTAGAATACTTTTTATAGTATGTGTAACCCTGATGATTAATTTATGAAAAATTTATTCAGGAATAGTTATCTATTATTTTGTGGACGTAGTTATATAGTACTATTTGGGTTTATATGATCCTTACTTTTGAGGTAATTATGGGTTACTATATGTTATGATGGAAGTGAAAGGCATGAGACAAATTTGAGGTTAAATTATGTGATGGTTATTTTTGATGATTTTATCTCTTTTTGTGCAATGATTTGAGAATTATATAGTTTTGGTAAAAGGACAACACACAGACCGTGTGACAACCCGTCGCGCCAGACAAAGATGTGGGAATCGAACCCACAACCAAAGTGCAACTGGTATTTATCACCTACCACTGAACTACATGAAGTCCCTGGTTAGTATGAATTAATATTTTTAGTTAGGTGACTTAATGAATTAAGAGAATTTTCATTCTGGGTTATTTATGAAAATGATTAACCTATCATGGAGGATATGTGATTAGGTTAATTACTTTTCAATATGAGACTTTAGGAGCAACTGATGTTGTTTGGAGATAAATGTTACGATTTAACTTGGAAGAATATGTGACTAAATCCTTCAAATATTTGGGTTTCAATCTTAGTTTGGTTTACTTTGAAGAATTTTATGGACAAATTGTTTATCGAATGGTCCTTGTTGAACTCTGGGTTTTTTTGGAAAAATTTTGGAGATTAAGAATAGATTTTCTTTTTATAAAGGGTTATCCTTTTCTGGATTATCTAATCTTGTACTAACCTTTTTGGTTTTGGTTTTGGTTAAGGTCTAAAGATATGGGAAGTATATAGTTATCTTTTTTGGATTAGGTGATTCTCTAGAAGTTGATTATAGTACTCTTAATGTGAACAAGTCTTCCTAAATTCACGTCTTTTGGGGAAAGAATGAGTCTGTGTAAGAAATCTAGTAAAAGTTGAAAGTCAACATGACAAGTAAGTATGTTTCCTTAAGATCAAAAATAAATTCCTCAATGAAGAGTAACTTAAAACAAAAGTGTTGTCTGTTAACTTTTCCTACATGGGATTCAAATACCGTTTAACCCAGTACAAGTTTGTGATTTTCTTATGGTTAACATTCTCCTAGACATGTTAACTATCACTCTCCATCAGAACATGACCCTTTGTTTTTTCCTCCATGTCCAAATCTTCATACTTGTAATCCCAGTATGGGTTAACTCGGGTGACCTTTGTACTTATCTTTCTTTATTTTAATGTGATTTTTTTACTGACTCTTGTTCCGATGTGGGATTTTTAATGAAGCTTCTAAGCCCAATTTTAAAATTGCGAGGACACAATTCCCAAAAGGGGGGAAGGATGTAACACCCCAGGTAAATAAATAGTATGACATTTCCACATTTATCCATATTTGTGAATAAAATATTAATATAACTTTAAAGGGGACGCTATACTCGATGGCGTACCCAACACACAAAAACAAGTTTCTTGGGAATCTTACGTTGCACTCTAATAATAAAATAATATTATTTTAAATGGTAGTTAACGCCTAGCTATTGTGATGGCGGAAATAAATAAAACTAACTAAAAAATTATTATATTTGTTTTTCAAATATTTTTACTTTTTACAATAAATTTTAGAGGATTAAAAATGTGAATGAATCAAATTTTAAGCGTAAACATTCTAATATTCTTTAAATGGTCGATTAACCGCCATTGGATGGAGAACCTCTTTTAAATCCACTTTTTGATAATTTTATGTGTTATATTTGACAAAATAAAATTCTTCTTTAGAATCGGGACATCAAAATTTTGTTTTTGTAAATTTTTGGTATTATTCTGATAAAGTACATTTTTTAATGAATAGTGAAAAATGTTGTATTTTAATTCAAAACCTATTTTTAATCTAATTTATTTATATGATTAGATTATCTTTTAAATTTGTTTTAAAGTTTAATTAGAATATATTTTTAACATTAAATCCAATGGTGGTCATTGGAATTAATTTCACTTTGAAATTGGACTTAAACTAGTGTCAATCTTTTAATAGATATTGTTTCTGAAAAACATGTAACAGCCCAAGATTTTATAAAGAAATATTCTTTTTAATTTTATTAATGTCTTGTGTTGTACGCTACACCAAAAGGAGCTTGTACAACACACATCCTTGACTTGCCTTGCATTACACACAATCGCAACCTTCCTCGATAGCGTGTGTAGTACGCAATACCGAGTTTCACTAAACAACAATATGCTATTAAAATATTATTATAACTAGCCGTTATGAACAGTAATAACCACCTTTTAAAATTATAGAAATTTTATTTTTCAAAATGGACTTCATTTTTGGACTCATAATATCAAATTTAGCCTAAGGTGAAATTTTGGTACTTTTCGGATAACTTTAATATTTTGATGAATAGTGAAAATTACTAAATTTTAATTAAAAACAACTTTTTTAATCAAAACATTTAATAGTGATAAATTATGAATTTGAGTGGTTTTAAAGTATATTTAGAATATATTTTTACCACTTAATATAATGTTGGTCATTGGACACAATGTTACAATTAAACCGAACATAAACAAGTGTCAATCTTTTGATAGTTATTATCTCTTAAAAACACGCTTTTTGTTTTGACAGCGGGAATTAATTTTAAATTAATTTCTGCCACTTCTCTGTTTTGAATTTAGAAAAATGGATTCCATATTTGGAATCAGGATGTTCAAATTGTGTAAATAGGTAACTTTTATTTTTAGACATTTTGAATAATTACTGCGGTAAATATTTTATTTAGCATGGTTAAGGGTAAATCCGGTAAATAAGGGTTAACAAATAATATTATAATAATATTAAATTACCCTAAAACGTGTCTTAAACCCATTGGTTGATACATGGTCGACCATGGGAATCTTTGGGTCGATTTTGGGACCCCATTGATCCACTTGTAAGTGATAATGACACTTTATTTTAATTAAGTTAAAATGAATACAAAAATGACACAAGCATATATCTTTTAAGAAAAACAATTGTTAAATAGGCTTATATATGTTGGATTTTAGATTATAAATATTCATTAGAAAGATAAAAAGATTTCATACATGATGGTATTTTATTTGTAATTTTTAGACATAAAATAATTTAATTTATTTATGACACAACGATGATGCAGTAATTATCTTATTAATGAAATATTGACATAATTGATGTTATAAACACCCAAATAAATGTAATTTGAGACTTTTTATGAATTCCACTAATTTTCTAGGTTACTATGATATATTATTGTTGATTTAATCAACTTGGTTCGAACATATAATTCTGTTATGACTTTCACAAAAATCATATATCAAATAGTGTCAAAATTGACACAAAATAGTTTTTAAATCAAATATTATATTATTAATTGTTATTGTATTCCTAAAAATATAAGGTTCTACCAAATGACTTAGATAAGGATATATATTTTAATAATAAACAATTTGGGGTTCGTTTGGCATGTTATAGTAAGTGTATTAACCATATAGTGAAAGAAAACAAAAAGACATGGTAAAAGTTAAATTATTTAACTTAGAGTTAAATCTAATTGATAAGGTTAAAATAATACCCTAAACTTGTCTAAATCCTATTGGTTGATAGGATTTCGACCCATCCCCACTTTAGCTTCGAAATAAGACCCTTTGGAACCATTATAAACCGATTTTGACTTTAATATAAAATAATATTTTGAGATATTCCTAAGGTGCCCCTCTCCTCCCTTATAAAAGGACACCTCCTCCCCCTCCTCCTTACACCAATTTGAGCACTCAAGCTCGGCCAAACCCTGCCAAAATCTCTTCTACACTTCCCTAAAAACATCCTAGAGGTTCTGGTATTCCTCAAAGACCAATTTTAGTGCCCTAAGAGGAGGTCTCAAAGAGGCACTTCAAAGAAGAGGTAATTACCATTACCAATTCTTTCATCTTTATTTCTTCTTCCACTTCTTCTTCTTAGGTTGTTTCATTATGAAGTAATAACATCAGTATCACTCATATACTGATATGTTATTATAAGTATGAAACAACCCTATTTCACCATCTATCCATCCTACGGAAAAAGAAATCACCGCGCGTGCGTACGTACGGAATACCGTCTCCACGCCGTGGTGTAATCTATTTTCCACCACCACCTTACATGGATGGGTATAATGGTGTAAAGAATAACTATACATAGTTATTACAACATCATATTGATTCTGATATATTGTATAATCCACTCCAATTCAATTCAATATTTATAGAAATGATATCATCGCTCGTGCGTACGTACGGACTACCGTCTCCACGACGCGATGAGATTCATTCTCCATGTTAACCATTTAAGAATGATTATAATGTATATATAAGAAATAATAATGAAATATATGACATTATAAATCTACTGGATTTATGTATATATATACATATGTATGTCATCTACTTACTTCCATTTCAAGACAATAAGGAAAGGAAAACAGCGTTCATGCGTATGTACGGACTACCGTCTCCATGAACGGTGTTTTTCATTTTATTTATCTACCTATTATATATATATATATACTGAATATATATGATATATAAATCATATTTTATATTCTGTAAGTGAGTAAATCATGATATAAGTAATAATGATGTCAAGAACAACAAGTCAAAACACCTACGATAAATGAAACGATTTTACCCAAAACGCTTCTTTAACATGGAATTTACAAAAGAACGGGTAATATAATGTCATAAGTGAACCATATATGATATCATAACAATGAATATGATTCTGTAATAAGTCAATAACATGATTTAAATCATTATACAGGAGGTTCGGACACTTACAAAGCAAGTCGGACCTAAGGTAAGGGAAATATCACAATCTCATTTTTATCCGAGATTGTTTATTCGTAAGTATTACTGGGGTGTATTTTATCGTCCACATCCATGTTTCATCAATATGTAATATTATTTCCATCCACCTACAATTGTTTAAATCCATTTTTACCCTTCGGTGAGTTTTTAGTAATATGTATGAAAGGAATCTTTTGTCGTTTTTCGTACGAGGTACTTTTTGACTTTTCCGACAAAAGTACGAAGAATGTTTTTTTTAACTTATACAGCATGAATGGATTTTTAAAACATTATTTCCAAGAAGCTTCCTTTACAAGTTTTCAAGTTTATTTTTAATCAACTTCTTTTATTTTAATGTTGTATGACATGTTATGAAAGTAAAAATGTTTTTGAAGAAGAAAGGATATTTTCCTCAAGAATGGATTTCAAGTATTTTATCAAAATTATTTTCCATCTAAGATAATAAAAGGGTTCTGTTTTTATCCCTATTATTACATGGATTTGATTATGTTGTTATGGAAATATTTTTATGAATTCCTTTATCTTATATGAATTGATTTATGATGTCATGATGTTTCAAGAATCCCATTTTTGTTACATGTGTTATGGGATGATGTATGTTTTATGATTATGTGGCACACATAAGAAAGGATTCATTATAAGATGGGTGGGACCTATATCTCCCTCCAATGCATTGGGTAAAGATTTTATATCTCATGAGATAGACATGGCTGGAACAGAAGGTTATTTCGGTTCAGTGATATAGGACTGAAACGAGGAGTGAACTCGGTTCAGAAAGGGACTTTGTCCACTAAGATAGTCTTGGCAATGAGTCATGACTAACAAGAAATGATTTTCCATGATTATGTGTGCATGCCACAAAGTTTCAAGTTTTATGTTATGATTATGGGGATCTCATTTTCACTTCTATGATTTATTCCATGTTAAGATATTATGATCTCTTTTGCAGGTTAAGATTTCCAAAAGGCTATGTTCTTATGTATATGATGTGATTGATATTTCTTTTGTTTACCCTTACTGAGAATTTGAGCTCACCCTTTTATGTTTTCTTTTCCCCAGGATATAAAGAAAGGTTTTAGGTATAAAAAAGGAAGATCTTTATGGGAGATGTTGAAGATCTTCCACCTTGATTAGAAGATTACGTTCCGAGTTTCCAAAGACACTAAACTATTACGATCCTTGTGTGTGTGTTTTTGTTATGTACTAAGTATTCCGCAAAAGTAATGTAAAGTCCATGTACGTCAAGATACGGGTCTCTACAGTTGGTATCAGAGGAAAGGTTTAGTCAACCTTTGGAAACTAGGATGCGAAAACGTTAGTGAGATCCCTAGAGATATTTCTAAGGTATGTCTAGGGATGCCCCTAAGGATAAGTATACGTATAGGATATAGTCCTAGAACTATGGTAACGATATTAGATTAAACCAAAGATTATAGATATTTAAGTTACTCCCCCTTTATTATAGTTTTTGCATCTAACACTATTTTTTTTGGGTTTTAGAAAATGGTTGGAAACAAGGTGATTCACGATAATGGAGGATATGATGGACAATGGAATGATAACCTTCATGAGCAACCAAATGAAATGGGATTTGGAAGTCCAAACATCATTATTATGCCGAATCAGCAATCTCATAATATGATCAATAAAGTAAAATTTGGTATGTTTCCTGACTCGACTAATAAGAGAAAGATGGAGTTCCATGATGATCATAGAGGAAAGAAAGTTCAATTTCCCCAATGTAAATCATGTGGGAAGAGGCATCAAGGAGACTGTTTCAAGGGAACTGGAAGATGCTTTGGGTGTGGAAAAGAAGGACACAAAGCAAGTAAGTGCAAAGGAAAAGGGTCGGTTAACACCATGGATGAGGATAATGGTAATGCTACGACATCAAAAATGGTTAAGTGTTTTAAATGTGGAATGTATGGGCATTATGCAAACAAATGACCAAAGGGAAAGACTCATGAAGAGAATCAGTATGGTCATATGGGTAGTATTTATGTGGATGATGATGAAGAGACTACAAATGATATGTGAGATGAAAGAATTTTTGAAGCTCGGTCAATGGTTTGAGAATGTAGTGGAATGATCACATGTTTATCATGTGTAATTTTGGAATAAAGAGATATCTATGGATTGTTACACTGTTGTCTTTCCTTGTGTTTTTAAAGTGTATGATTAATGTTACCAGTATCCATGAAAGGTTATTCAGATATTTTTGGAATGTAGATGATATGCGCATAATGAAGGGATAAGGAGAAAATTAAATGTTTAATAGTATTCATGAGCTCATGATTGATATAAGGACTAAGTGATATCATGGTTTGAGTATATGGAATTTTGAGGATTTTGGTATGTGGAAAGAGTTAACTTTTAATAGAATTCATGTTTTCAATAAGGTTCAATGGGTATTCAAGAGAGTACAAGATTAAGGCCTTTGAATGTTTGGAATGTGACCAACAAGATATATCTTATGATATATGGGGATCAACGATGGTATTAAATCCCTGGTAATCGTTTTCACTATGTTATGAGAGTGGACTGCAGTATTATGGATAAGCCTAATGATTGGAATGGATTATGTTGGAAATAAGTTAGTATTGTTTATGGATATAAGTTTTTTCGATATTATTGATGGGATGTTATAGTAATATAGTTTTATAAAAAGGACAACCTGCAGGACGGGCGACAGCCCATCGCTTCGGACAAGGCTGTGGGAATCGAACCCACAACCGAAGTGCGACTGGCCTTTATCGCCTACCACTGACCTACAGGAAGTCCCTGTTTAGTAGAAACTAGTGTTATTATATTAAGCAGTATGATATATGAAGTATAAGCCCATTTTAGGAACCATATATGATTAATCCCACTATAGATCGACTTATGTATATAAATTTTGCTAACCTTTTGAGACAGATGGAATGACCCGTCATTCTATCACATGATCTGCTAACACTTCACGAATAACAAATTCAACTTCATTTATTTAAGAGATGAAGTGGAAATTGTTAAAGGCATGAACAACAGTGAGATTGTACCAAAATAAAGTAAGTATTTATTCTAATTCAAATTCTTTAACTTTAGGGAAATGATCTTGAAAACCAAAAATGTTGTCCTAGTTCTCTTATACCTGATGAATCAGATGGTACCTTAGATCGTCACAAATTTATGGATTTGTGATTACTGGCTTTTCCATAGCCATGTTCTCTACCACTCTCCATCAGAACATGATGGTTAGATTTCTCTTCCATATCCATATTTTCACCTATGTGGAAACCCAGTGATTAGTTTATTTGGGTAATTGTTAAATTTCATACTTTAGTTTTTAAAGACAAGTTTTGGTATTCATTTTTACAATGTGGGTTTCTATTAAAGAAACTTTCGAATAGTAAACTATTTATAACCCCGACGAATTTCGAGGGTGAAATTCATTTTAAGGGGGGTAGAATGTAACAGCCCAAGATATTATAAAGAAATATTCTTTTTAATTTTATTAATGTATTGTGTTGTACTCTACACCAAAAGGAGCTTGCACAACACACATCCTTGACTTGACTTGCATTACACACAATCGCAACCTTCTTCGATAGCGTGTGTAGTACGCAATACCGAGTTTCACTAAACAACAATATGCTATTAAAATATTATTATAACTAGCCGTTATGAACAGTAATAACCACCTTTTAAAATTTTAGAAATTTTATTTTTCAAAATGGACTTCATTTTTGGACTCAGAATATCAAATTTAGCCTAAGGTGAAATTTTGGTACTTTTCGGATAACTTTAATATTTTGATGAATAGTGAAAATTACTAAATTTTAATTAAAAACAACTTTTTTAATCAAAACATTTAATAGTGATAAATTATGAATTTGAGTGGTTTTAAAGTATATTTAGAATATATTTTTACCACTTAATATAATGTTGTTCATTGGACACAATGTTACAATTAAACCGAACATAAACAAGTGTCAATCTTTTGATAGTTATTATCTCTTAAAAACATGCTTTTTGTTTTGACAGCGGGAATTAATTTTAAATTAATTTCTGCCACTTCTGTGTTTTGAATTTAGAAAAATGGATTCCATATTTGGAATCAGGATGTTCAAATTGTGTAAATAGGTAACTTTTATTTTTAGACATTTCGAATAATTACTGCGGTAAATATTTTATTTACCATGGTTAAGGGTAAATCCGGTAAATAAGGGTTAACAAATAATATTATAATAATATTAAATTACCCTAAAACGTGTCTTAACCCCATTGGTTGATACATGGTCGACCATGGGCATCTTTGGGTCGATTTTGGGACCCCATTGATCCACTTGTAAGTGATAATGACACTTTATTTTAATTAAGTTAAAATGAATACAAAAATGACACAAGCATATATCTTTTAGAAAAACAATTGTTAAATAGGGTTATATATGTTGGATTTTAGATTATAAATATTCATTAGAAAGATAAAAATATTTCCTACATGATGGTATTTTATTTGTAAATTTTAGACATAAAATAATTTAATTTATTTATGACACAACGATGATGCAGTAATTATCTTATTAATGAAATATTGACATAATTGATGTTATAAACACCCAAATAAATGTAATTTGAGACTTTTTATGAATTCCACTAATTTTCTAGGTTACTATGATATATTAGTGTTGATTTAATCAACTTGGTTCGAACATATAATTCTGTTATGACTTTCACAAAAATCATATATCAAATAGTGTCAAAATTGACACAAAATAGTTTTTAAATCAAATATTATATTATTAATTGTTATTGTATTCCTAAAAATCTAAGGTTCGGCCAAATGACTTAGATAAGGATATATATTTTAATAATAAATAAGTTGGTGTTCGTTTGTCAGGTTATAGTAAGTGTATTAACCATATAGTGAAAGAAAACAAAAAGACATGGTAAAAGTTAAATTATTTAACTTAGAGTTAAATCTATTGATAAGGTTAAAATAATACCCTAAACTTATCTAAATCCTATTGGTTGATAGGATTTCGACCCATCCCCACTTTAGCTTCGAAATAAGACCCTTTGGAACCATTATAAACCGATTTTGACTTTAATATAAAATAATATTTTGAGATATTCCTAAGGTGCCCCTCTCCTCCCTTATAAAAGGACACCTCCTCCCCCTCCTCCTTACACCAATTTGAGCACTCAAGCTCGGACAACCCCTGCCAAAATCTCTTCTCCACTTCCCTAAAAACATCCTAGAGGTTCTGGTCTTCCTCAAAGACCAATTTTAGTGCCCTAAGAGGAGGTCTCAAAGAGGCACTTCAAAGAAGAGGTAATTACCGTTACCAATTCTTTCATCTTTATTTCTTCTTCCACTTCTTCTTCTTAGGTTGTTTCATTATGAAGTAATAACATCAGTATCACTCATATACTGATATGTTATTATAAGTATGAAACAACCCTATTTCACCATCTATCCATCCTACGGAAAAAGAAATCACCGCGCGTGCGTACGTACGGAATACCGTCTCCACGCCGTGGTGTAATCTATTTTCCACCACCACCTTTCATGGATGGGTATAATGGTGTAAAGAATAACTATACATAGTTATTACAACATCATATTGATTCTGATATATTGTATAATCCACTCCAATTCAATTCAATATTTATAGAAATGATATCATCGCTCGTGCGTACGTACGGACTACCGTCTCCACGACGCGATGAGATTCATTCTCCATGTTAACCATTTAAGAATGATTATAATGTATATATAAGAAATAATAATTAAATATATGAAATTATAAAGCTACTGGATTTATGTATATATATACATATGTATGTCATCTACTTACTTCCATTTCAAGACAATAAGGAAAGGAAAACAGCGTTCATGCGTACGTACGGACTACCGTCTCCATGAACGGTGTTTTTCATTTTATTTATCTACCTATTATATATATATATATATATACTGAATATATATGATATATAAATCATATTTTATATTCTGGAAGTGAGTAAATCATGATATAAGTAATAATTATGTCATGAACAACAAGTCAAAACACCTACGATAAATGAAACGATTTTACCCAAAACGCTTCTTTAACATGGAATTTACAAAAGAACGGGTAATATAATGTCATAAGTGAACCATATATGATATCATAACAATGAATATGATTCTGTAATAAGTCAATAACATGATTTAAATCATTATACAGGAGGTTCGGACACTTACAAAGCAAGTCGGACCTAAGGTAAGGGAAATATCACAATCTCATTTTTATCCGAGATTGTTTATTCGTAAGTATTTACTGGGGTGTATTTTATCATCCACATCCATGTTTCATAAATATGTAATATTATTTCCATCCACCTACAATTGTTTAAATCCATTTTTACCCTTCGGTGAGTTTTTAGTAATATGTATGAAAGGAATCTTTTGTCGTTTTTCGTACGTGGTACTTTTTGACTTTTCCGACAAAAGTACGAAGAATTTTTTTTTTAACTTATACGGCATGAATGGATTTTTAAAACATTATTTCCAAGAAGCTTCCTTTACAAGTTTTCAAGTTTATTTTTAATCAACTTCTTTTATTTTAAAGTTGTCTGACATGTTATGAAAGGAAAAATGTTTTTGAAGAAGAAAGGATATTTTCCTCAAGAATGGATTTCAAGTATTTTATCAAAATTATTTTCCATCTAAGATAATAAAAGGGTTCTGTTTTTATCCCTATTATTACATGGATTTGATTATGTTGTGATGGAAATATTTTTATGAATTCCTTTATCTTATATGAATTGATTTATGATGTCATGATGTTTCAAGAATCCCATTTTTGTTACATGTGTTATGGGATGATGTATGTTTTATGATTATGTGGCACACATAAGAAAGGATTCATTATAAGATGGGTGGGACCTATATCTCCCTCCAATGCATTGGGTAAAGATTTTATATCTCATGAGATAGACATGGCTGGAACGGAAGGTTATTTCGGTTCAGTGATACAGGACTGAAACGAGGAGTGAACTCAGTTCAGAAAGGGACTTTGTCCACTAAGATAGTCTTGGAAATGAGTCATGACTAACAAGAAATGATTTTCCATGATTATGTGTGCATGCCACAAAGTTTCAAGTTTTATGTTATGATTATGGGGATCTCATTTTCACTTCTATGATTTATTCCATGTTAAGATATTATGATCTCTTTTGCAGGTTAAGATTTCCAAAAGGCTATGTTCTTATGTATATGATGTGATTGATATTTCTTTTGTTTACCCTTACTGAGCATTTGAGCTCACCCTTTTATGTTTTCTTTTCCCCAGGATATAAAGAAATGTTTTAGGTATAAAAAAGGAAGATCTTTATGGGAGATGTTGAAGATCTTCCACCATGATTAGAAGATTACGTTCAGAGTTTCCAAAGACACTAAACTATTACGATCCTTGTGTGTGTGTTTTTGTTATGTACTAAGTATTCCGCAAAAGTAATGTAAAGTCCATGTACGTCAAGATACGGGTCTCTACAAAACGTGCTATTTGTTTTGACAACGGGAATTAATTATTAAATTAATTAATGCAACTTATATGTTTTGAATTTTGTAAAATAGAAATCATTTTTGAATTCGGATTTTCAAATATAGCCTAGGGTGATTTTTTGGTAATTTTCTGAAAAACATCAATTCTTGATGAATAGTGAAACCACTAAGTGGTACATATAAAAACTGATTTTCCGTTTAAATGAAATTTTACCACCTTTTTGTTTTGAATTTCAAAAATCCAACAAACATGGTTGTCATTAAGAAGTAAAATGTTGTTCAATGGGATGAAAATACTTTTATGGTGAATAGTAACTTATTAAGTTTTTAATCGCGATTGTAGGTAATTAGTGTAGTTTAAGGTAAAAATAATATTTTAATAATATTAAATGACTTAGACACATGTCCTACCCTCATTGGATGAGTCATAGATGACCAAGACAATCCATGGGTCAACTTGTGGACCCCATGTAGCCACTTTGGTTGGAAAATGACATAAATACCTTTTTATATAATGTTAAAATTAAAATTACACAAACATGAGTTGTTTTACTAAAACAATTTCTAAATGTGGTTAAACAAGTCAGATTTTTGACTATAAATAGTAATTGGAAAAATAAAAATATTTCCTACATCATAGTATTTTTTTATAATTTTTAGACATTAAATAAATTAAATTATTTATGACATCATGATGATGCATCGATTACCTCATTATTTAACGATTTAAATAAAATGGAAAGATAATGTGAAATCTAAGACCTACACATGTCCAAAACCTATTGGATGGGTGGATTTCGAACCCGTATCACCTTATCTTCAAAACACCTCAATGTGGGACCATTATAATCCGAAACGCATTATAAAATAAAGTGACATTTCTTTACTTTCCAAGAGTACCCCTCCTCTCCTCTTATAAAAGGCCTCCACCTCTACCTCCTTACCCACACTTCCAAAGCCTTTGGCTTGGCCAAACCCTACCCATTATGTCTCTAGACATCTCTATATAACTTTTAGAAGCCTCACTTTGGTCAGAAGTCTTCCCAAGGAAGCCTTTGATCTCAAACCAAAGGGAGTTACCCGATTTTAAGGTAATGTCTTCACTTGAGTCCTTTTGTATTATTTTTCTGCTCCACCCCCTAAACTCTTTTTATTCCTTTATTTTGTAACGAAACCAGTATCTTAAATATAATAGTATTTTGTTATATTTAGTATTCTAGCTACACTTACAAACACCTTCGTCTAATGGTTATAGAACATACTGTTTCCGTGGATGGCGAATTACTGCCTCACGAAACGATGATTGTTCAATCTTCTCTTAACACCTTTCATGGTGGCCATTATGATGTCACTAAATTTATATATGATACATAATATTTTTATGTTTTCTTTATGCTTCTGTATTTTTCATTTATAGAAAACCTTTATGGATTACATTATGGGTATACACGATATCTTCATTTTAGGAAGTGCGGACTACCGCCCCCTCAAAGTGATTTGATTCGTTAATACCATATGTCGTACGTATAAAGGATATATTTAATGATATTATATATGATAAAATACTGGAATTAAAATACTATTATGTATCATTACGTTTTAATTCCATTAAATATGAAATAGAAATGGAAAGTAGCGTTCATGCGTACGTACAGCTTACCGTCTCCATGAACGATGCATTTCATTTCTAAACTCTAAATTTTATGTAATATTATAAATTCATGAATATACTGGATATATATGATATATATGATATCTAAATAATGAATAAAATTCTGGATATAATGGATATTTTACCACATGAACAACATGTAATTATAAAGAGTTTATTTTTTTTGACTCAAGTACCAATGATCGTTAAAACGACCATTATTAACTTAAATAATAACTTAGTGTTCATGACACGGCAATAAGTGATATAAAAGGAATAATGAAGTTGAAAAAGGTTCTTAAGGAAGTAGAAATTTACTCAAGTTTATTATTTAGGAGATTAAAGAACGATCGAGTCAAGTCGGACCCGAGGTAAGGGATCCTACCCCTCTCTTTCTTTTTAAGTACACTCTTTTATGTCATTCCTTTTAAGCTCGTCTTTCGTATGATTGGGATGTTATTTTATATTACTCTTACTGTACATTTTATGTTTATATGATGAGAGACCCTATTTTCTCTCATCAATCCATTTTGGATGTTTGAAGTGGCACCGTTAGGCTGGCGAGTTTTCGTAAGGGATTTTTCATCTCACTTTTAGTCTCGAGATATTTATGCTACATTTTCCACCATTTCCTTTGAGTGGTGTATGTACTTCCCATTATTATACTCTTTGTGTAATATAATTTCATTTATGGGTATTTACATATTTATTGTATGACCCTTCTACAATGGGGTGTACGTTTCAAATGTTACCCAAGTCGGTAAGGGAACCTTCCACCCTCCTCTTTTTAAAAGACTTATTTTGTTATGTCTATTAATTCACATACTATTATGTTGGGATATGTTCTTATATATCATTATTGATGTAAATTTTATGACCAAGTGATGAGGTACCCTTTTTATATCTCATCAACTTTTTTCTGAATTTGGAAGTGATGCTGTTAGGCAGTCGAATTTTTGCAAGGGAACATCTTCAACCAATTTTGATTCTTTGGGATAAACTTGTACACCATGAATATGTAATTCTATGATTATATTTGAATGTAATCTGATTGTTTTACACTTAATACCCACTTATATTTCGTGTATTCGTTTGTCACACATAATTATGTAATTGATTTATCCTTAATCCAAGGATACCATCTTTGTATGGGACTTCATCTCAATCTCCTTTCATTGAGGAATATTTTGTTTTATACACAACCTTCTTTTATACAGTGTATAGACACCTTTGACTTTTACATTTATTCAAAATTAATCTCTTTTATACGAAGCTTTTATTAAAGACAAAAGGGAACATTTCTGTTGAACGTATGCGGTGACAACGACTTCTCCGCCGCCGTGACCATTATTTGAGTTTCGGCTTCCTCTACAAGCCATACCTTAAAAAAAAAATAATAACCATGTTTTACTTTTCTTTTATTTTGGTATTGAAATTGGTTTTCATAATGTTTTTATTATATCAATGTGTTTTATTTATAACTTGTGATTGAAATGTGGAAATGTTAGGTTTCTTTTATGTATGTTTTATGTGATACGATTATGTTATGATTATTGGGAATTGTTATGAAGAAGGGTGGTTCTGTGATAAACTAATGGCGGGTGAGCCCGATATAGCTCACTAATGCATTGAGTAATGCGATGCAGTGAAATGTTAAGGTTTCTCCGATGATTTTAGGGAATATACTGTGGTGGTTATTCCAAACATAACCAGGAGGGTTACTCCCTACGTAAGAATGTTATGAATGCCTCAAGTTACCTTTTATGTCTTATTATTTCTATGATTTATTCATGATTTTATATGCCAATGTTTTATGGGTAAAGTATTATTTCATTCTTATGTATATATGAACTCATGTTTCCTTTCCATATTTTTATAACCCTTACTGAGCTTTTTATGCTCATCCCATGTTTTTTTTGAAATGTTTTTCACAGGTCATGGGAAAGGTACATGATATGATGATAGTGTAAAGGAAGTGTCAAGAAAGAATCCATGCTTAATTTTTAAATATGTTTTCGTTTATGGGAAAAAATGAATACTATCTTTTATGTAACCACTTTGTTTAAATGTGGAGTATAATGCAAGTTTTATGATCTAATTCTCTAAAACTCTAAACCTGAAAAGATCCTCAAAGTTTAATCTTGTAATAACTCAAGATTAAGTAAGGTTTAAGGCTGGGGTCTTATATTAACCTCCCCAGGATATTTTTTCAATGTTTTATTTTGGTTCGAGGACATAAATAATATATCTGTTTGATTCATATGGAACCATGTAGTATGAATCAAATATAGTTAGCATCCTTAGAAGCTTCTCAACTACTCTATAAATGTAAGGAATCAATATATAAAGCTCAGAGATGCCCCTAACCCTTATTTTGTAATATATTTCCATTATTTTGATCATCTAACCATTCACTATAGTTTGACTTTCGTTATGATCACATCACTACTATCTAAATTATTTATGACTCCTTAATAAATAGATAATAGGTGGAAAGGGTGTTTTAATAGAATAGATGATCGTATTATTCATCTTGTCCTTACAATTTTATGGAATCCAATTATGAATCTTCCCCTTATCATTATCATCTTACAAGATAAACCAAGAAACATGATAAGATTATATTTTGTGAGGATAAGATGGAATACAGGATTTTCAAAATGAGATGTTAACCCAATGGCAAAAAATCAGAAGGTAGGATGATCATCACATGAGTGTCCTACCTTATCATCATTAAAAAGTGTTGTTTGTAAATAAATGGATGTCACACCATTCAACTGTCCTTAAAGGGTGTTGGTATGATTTACAATATGCAGCATAATTGATGAGCAGATCGGTAGGGTCTGTAGGTCCCAAAGATGAAGTTATAGTAAATTCCTTCTAATAGAATGTTGTCACACACTTCCATTAAATATGATCATTTTTCATATTCCCCGAAACCATTATCTATGACTATTTTTATTAATACTCGAAAAAAAAAGAAATTAATTTTAACAATGATTATATCTTTCGAGTCATGATGGTTATTATCTTATTCTTGTATTGGCCTCAGATGATAGAAAATACATGAATATAAGTTTTAAATATATAAGTTTGGATCTTTTTTGTGTGATTAAATTTGTATTCCATTAATATTGTGGTTCTATAGATATAAAACACTTAAAATGACTCAAAAATAATAAGGTTGTATTCCCCTAATAAACATACCACATGAATCATTATATCTTGGCTAGAATTGGTACTACCAAAATAATAGTTCTTGGGTTCTCATCATCTAACCATTCTATCATAATTTTTTTTCTTATCTCACACATGTGTGTGATGAATATATTATAGCAACATACCTACTGATCCACCAAGTCATAAAGCCAACAAGATGTATTTAGGGCTCTGCTTTAGTATGGATTTAATAACCCCACTTCATATACTAGCCTCACTCTAATTTAGGATAGAAGGTACCAAAGGTACCCATTTTCTATTTATAGGGTAACACTATGGGGTTCTAATTGGTTGGTCCATCACCATTCCTAACAGGGAAGAAAATACACACTTATTAAATCTGAGATCATTGTTTGGGGGAATATTATTTTCAGTGATTATCTAATCCTCAATTAGTAAGGAAGGTTACAGTGGGGGAATCTACATAGAATCCTCATATGTGGACATAGTAATTAGGAATTCATCGTAAATTTCTCAGAAAATTGGTTCCCTAGAAAAAATTTACACATCATAAAGACATATCCATACCTATTTATGTTGTAAACTGATGGAGTTTGGTTGAGGGATCTACTGGTTGAGATGGTCTAGGATCATGTCTAAATTCTTATAGATGTACATATATGACACCAAGAAATCCACATATATCACATAGGTTTAGATATTATTCTTGAACAACATGAATTTTTCTAGGCCCAGTATGACCACAAACACTAAGGCATGAATCCTCTATGATGGGGAATGTACCAACATTCATTAAACCCTTGGTGATATTGAATATATTCATGGTGGTAAACTTATGTGCAGTAGTGTCCCTAATAATTTTATAGGGATTTCAATTTTCAAGAGGGGCCTTTCTGTACCACATAATGTATTTTGGGTCCACAAGAACCTCCTTGATTCATAAACAATTAATTGAAATGTTTTCCCACTCTAGAATTTAGTAGAGAGTATATCGTGATCCAAAAAACTAAATTTATGGATAGGGATGTTTGTGTATATAAATATTATATAGACATATAGTGCTATAAAATCCAATAATTGTATTATTTTATGATACTTTAGAAGGGTATATACAAGGGTTAACATGAATGGTCTACATTTTATAATCGGTTCAATCTCGATGTCTATAGATATTAATTTGATTTTACTATCTACAACATCGATTGGAGTTCTTCGAGAATATATATAAATTTCTTATAAGATAAGTTAACAAGATTGGAAGTGTTATAAAATGAGGAAATAATATGGAAATACAAGTTATGATTGAGTAAGAGATAAGTAAAAATGGTTGTTCGGTGAATATTTCACTATGTAATATTTTTTATCCAGCTCTCAGTCCTCTGTTTTTAATGCCTAGGTCAAAGCACCTACATTCCAATGACCAAATACGAATTCACAGGAAATAATTCCCAATCATTAAAGACTATCTCACTAGAAAATTTAATGCATGCATAGGTATCCTTACGGTATCACGTTTCACCCAACTTCTACACTATTTCCCTGGCACCTAACATTTATAAATAGATATTAGTCATGATTTAACATGATCCCAGTTCATTTTATGGGTGAAAAAGGAGAGAATAATATTTATGATTCCCCTTATTCAGATGATCAAATAAATGAAATTGGGGACCCATATTCATGGGTGATGTGATTCTGACATTGTATTCCTGGAAATATTCATGCACCAAGAAGAGCACAACTAACATGAGTGTGTGACTGCTGCCTCTATATGAGAACATATATGAATACCAAATCATGCCTTTGTAATATTTACTTAATAATTTGATCCTATTTATTCACATTAATTATAATAATTACTAGGGGTTTTTTGATTTTATTTTATATGTGGAAGTGTTCCATAAATACTTTAGAAGATTTGATGTGAACGGGTGAAAAAGATTTGTAGAAAACTAGTTCCTCATGAACATCCATAGAGATTGTGCATATGACAAGATAAACCATGGAACTCATGTTCCATGTTTACCATATTAATATTTTATGCATGGAAGCCCAAACATAATTATGTATGTGTAATATACCCTTCTTGAATGATTTGGGAGCCCTAAAAGATAACCTGAGACCTAGATCTAGATACATATATAATCATATAACCTCAATTTTAACACACACATATGAGGGAGAGTGAAATATTCATGAAGGAGAATCCGTAGAAACCTATAAGAACCCAAATCTAAATTTAGATACTATAAACTCTTTATTAGTTGAGTTTCGACACAACCCGATAGGAAAAGGATTTCATGGGAAATTGATTATTCTAATAAATATGTCTATTCAATGACCAATTCATTAATATTATCCTGCAGATTGGGTTGAAATAATGTCCCCAATAGGTGCATTTTAGGGACAATGATGTGTTATCATGTTTCCCTATCTGTTCCTTAAGTGGTGAACCTAGGTATTCCTAAACATTTTAATCCCTACTCCAATAGAAAATACCATTAATCTACCATTCCCTTAATCGTATAGTTTATATTAGGATTTCATAACAAAACCCTTTTTTATATGGATATGAAGACTCCCAAGGTGTATCCACACCCACGTATTACCATATGTGTCATTACCAAGTATCCTACTTGGGCATCCATTCACCTATGTCACCTACCTAGGAACCCTATTCACCCACTTTATCTATCTGGGTTCCCCATTCATCCACATCACCTATATGGGTACCCTATTTTTCCATGTCAAAAGCATGGGTTCCAAATTCACCCAATTCACTCCCTTGGGCGCTATATTTGTTTTGGTCACTTAAATGGGAATCCCATTATCCTAGGTCACCTACCTAGAAACTCATCCATTTAAGTATCTTTTAATGACATAACATTTATATGATTAGGTTATTATTTATGCAAGGGAAATTTTTTTAAATATTGTCTTCCTTTAGTAATAGGGATCAGTCCTTCTATAAGAGGCCATTCTCAGGGTTTTTTGTAACTGATAGATCCCTTATGGTATTTATAATCATATTACATTGATAACATGGTTATATACCATCGAGCAATCAGTGAAGCCTATCCTGGATCAATACAATCATTCTAGCTGTTCTATATCATAAATTTTATCTAACTTGATAGCCAATGGACATATTTGGACATCTTAATAAGCTAGGGATATATATATAAACCCATAAATCAATGTAATACCTTAAATATACCTTTACATAAGTCTCCTTATAGGTCTAATGAACATGGTCTTATTAGTAGGTGTAAGCACCAATAATATCATCATTTATGACCTCATTATTTATCGACACAAAGATACATATACCCCATGGGTCTTTAATTCGATTTATTCCATAAAAAATTTCTTTTCACATCCCCTTATGAGTATGCTCTTCCTTACTCATATAGTTTCAAAAAGATAGGGTTAAACAAGTATGCTAGGGGTTTTTTACTACATTTAATCTTTAACCATACCCTATATTGTTTAGTTACTAAATATAGGATAAAACTAAATGTAATCTCTTGCATAATCTCCATAGAAACTCATCATGTTGAGACATTCCACTAAGATTCTCCAAATGAATAAATTTGAGATACATCACATAGAAACTAGAAATTCCATTAACTTATTCATACTTTTGGTTAAATGAGAAATAGAAGATCCATGATTAAGTCCCATAGAAATTCATTTCGAGATACCCTTTTCCATGTATTCCACACTCCGTGACATTGAACTTATTAGAAGTGTTCAGGGGTTCATGGCCTTAAATGGAACCACAATAATCATTGTCACATGACCATGAATGGTGTGATGATTATCAATAAATGATACTAAAATATATGTGTTTGGATTAACAAAATAGGGATATGTAATATTCCTTTTTCATAAACTTGATCCCAACACCACAACACCTCCCCCATCCTTTTATAATATCTCAATTCCTCCTTGGATGAATACAGACATTAGAGTTCCTAACTATATTTATATTGGCTATAGAGTGACTAGATACTTGGATCAAATTAGATACATTATAATCCCAATGTAGAGTATTCCCTTAAAATCATGTTGTTGTAAAATTAATTTCTTAAGCTTAACTAATATTATTACTTTTAATGATTCTTTAAAAACTCTTAAATCCTTAAATGAGTCCGAGAAAAGGAATTAAAACCATTTGAAGAATAAGTTAACCTATAATTTTATGAATAATGTTAAACCTAAAGTGATAAAGTAATTTTCTAACAACATTATACCTCTGTAAAGTTTCTAAACACAAAACCAAAATACACATTTTCAATGGTGCAATGAAAATAGTAATCCCTTACCCATGTTATTATGAACAATGTCACTAGTATGCACTAGTTTATGTAAGGAATATAATATTCATCCCATGTATGAGATTGTTTGACCTGTTTTGACTAATTTATTGTTTTATTTTCCCCAACATGAAGTAATATTTTATCATGTCAAATCATGGGTCTCATTAGGTTGAATATATTATTGTTTAACATCTTATAAATTATATTTTATTTTATGAATAACATTCATTCATTCCATGATTGATATTTATATTGGTTTCTTCTATGCTTCTGAAAACATATTATTAGGTAAAGTGAGTAGTGATATAAGTTTGTGTTTTTAAATGTTTATTAATATTTAATTATATAAATAATGATTAGTGATGTTTTGATTATGTTTACTTATTAGTTTTTTACAGTAACTATTTTTTGTATATTTTTTCTTCATCTTATATACATGTTGTATAATGTGAATATATTTTGATACCCGATGAATTACTAATGATTTAACACATAATAATCACACTAGAAGGTGTATATTATAGTTATTTTAACCTACTAAAATAGGTTCATTGATTATTGACATATTGTATTGTATTGTACTAGTTTTGACCCTTACTCTATTACACCCAATAAAAATATCCATTAATGCGAATTTTATGTAATTTAATAAACTGACCTTCGTTGAACATAACTATCACCAAATATGGAGTTCTATAAGGATGGAAGTGTATTTTTAAAGGACACAAGCGAGCGATAATAATTGAGTTTAATGAAAAAACACTTTGGTATGGTTTTCCCTTGGTAAAAGTTTATAAATCATCCATGAAATGAGACGAACAAACCAATATCATAATTTTCATCATAAATTAAAAAATCATGCAGTGTGGTGTAGTAATACTAAAGTAGATCAATAAAAAATCACATACAACCAATATTAAATGACAAGACATTACATGGTGTCATAATTCAAGATATCAAAATCAAAATATTGTAAAGGGTTCTCTATTTCCAATAAATTCATCCCAAAGGTACAAAAAACTTCAAAACAAATCCTCCTGATCCAACCCATTGAGACGAAATCTACTATATCATAACCACATATTCTGGTAATCAAGAAGGGTCCCCAAGATACATATTCCATTTTTTTCACATTGTCTTGCAATAAAAATTCTATATATTTCAAATTGTATATGTTTGGTGTGATGAAAGATAGCATAATTGGATACCACCATGAATTTATTTAAGAATTATATAACCATGTAAACCAATAAACTATATTTGAAAACCCACTTATCAAGAATATTTAAACATAAAAAACATTTACTTCAATCAATAATTTAATATCCCCTTTGTTTTTTCGTTAATAAAAATGATTCTTCCAAAATATTTTTGATCATTTATTAAATAAATAAATACATCCATAAGGAACAACATGTATTGTAAATCCAAATAATATATAACATTGGATAGAATAATCAACACCATTATATATCGAAATAAATGGATGTAGACATCACATGATATCACATAAAATATACCACCAATATAATGCATAAAAAATAAAGATCATCCTCGCATGGGTAATGTGTACTAAGGGATCTGACCAGAAGATTATATTTTGAAGGATACTGGAAAAACATTTTTAGATTATAAATAAAGTGGATCCTCTCACATTAATCCCATGGCATAACTCTAAGGGATCTCACAGTCTATCACAAACTGGTTCGGGCCATCATCCATCTTGACACTTGAGCAACTTCATGGTATATCTCAAATGTAATTATCCATAACCAAAGGTTTGAAACTAGTTCTAGAGAATTGAAGAAATAATTTGAGATGGATTTTACCATATTATTAACAATTAGTATCAATATTTAATAACATCCAACATTAACATAAATAATTATAACCAACAGCCATTGAAACTATAAATATTGGTAATATACAAGACTCCATTTAAAAAATACAATTATAAATAAAACCAAAATGATAAAAATGGGTCAGGTACCAACAAAATAAACCCTATCCTCTATATGGTTTGAGGTATTGTAACCACCATGTCATCAACATCAACACCTACCATAAGAGGATCCACTAACATGATTACTCACCTATACTAAAATAAGCCTTTCAATTACCTGAATCGAATAGAATGAGTTCTACATATACTGATTAAGTATATGTAGGATTTTACCTTACTTTCCCAGTAGTATCCCACTATTTTTTCCATGAATATCCATTATAATATAAATAAAAGTTACATTTTTTATGGATGTGAAAATTTTAGTTTGAAAAAACGTATTAAATTTTAAATATAAGTTGACAATGAAATAAAATTTAGAGTATATTAGAAAAATATAGTATTATAACTGTGGGAAAACCCCATGTAGATATATTATTAGAGTTTTATGATTTTCATAATTATGGTGGTAAAACAAATATATATCCTCTTTTGTGCACAAGCCATTGGTGGGGAAGAAACCAAGGTCTAATGGTAATAGGTCATCTCCAAATCATATTGTTAATGTTGCACTGTTGTATAGAAATGGAGACCAAGAAAATACCATTTCATATCACTTAAAGTACAATTACATGGTCTTATAAATAGGTACACAAGGTTCCTAAGTGATGTTTTTCAATTTCTAATCACACCAATCCCCATATTTCATAAAACAACTAATCAATTCCAATCATACCATTATTAGCTATTTCAATATGGCATTAATTATTTCAAAAAATTACTAACAAAAACACCATGAAAATCACCCATTTACACACAAAAAATTATAAAAAATTTAGAAATTGGGGATAGAACATTTTAATAAAATAATAATATAAAAACATGGTATCACATACCATTCACATCAAAATCCCCACAAACCAGTTGAAAACTGATTTCTAAGAGGTGGGGAGATCCTATTTACATAAGAACACTCAAATAAGATCAAAACCAAAGCCAATAAATCTAGATTCAACCCACTATATATAACACCCCAGATAAATAAAGAATATAACATTTTCATATTTATCCATTTTTGTGAATAAATTATTAATATGACTTTAAAGGGGACTCTATGCTCGATGGCGTACCCAACACGCAACAACGAGTTTCTTGGGAATCTTACGTTGCACTCTAATAATAAAATAATATTATTTTAAATGGTAGTTAACATGTAGCCATTGTATTGGTGGGAATTGATATAAATAACTAAAATATGATTATATATGTTTTTAAATGTTTTTACATTTATCCAATAAAAGATAATGTTATAAAATACAGAAAGAATTCAATTTTAGGTGTATATGCCCTAGTTTTCACTAAAGGTTCACTTATCGCCTTTTGATGGAGAACCATCATTAAATATAGTTTTGTTCACTCTTATACATCCTTTTGGACCAAATAAAACTCTTCTCATGTATTGGGACCTCAAAATTTACTTTGTGTAAATTTTTGGTATCTTTATGATAAAGTTCATTTTTTAATGAATAGTGTAAAATGTTGTATTTTAATTCAAAACCTCTTTTTAATCTAATTTATTTATATGATTATATTATATTTTGAATTGGTTTTAAAGTAAAATTAGAATTTATTTTTACCATTAAATCCAATAGTGGTCGTTGGAATTAATTTCACTTTGAAAGCATACTTAAATTAGTGTCAATCTTTTGATACATATTGTTTCATAAAAACACGCTATTTGCTCTGACAGCGGGAATTAATTATTAAATTAATTAATGTGACTTATATGTTTTGAATTTTGTAAAATAGACTTAATTTTTGAATTTGTAATATCAAATATAGCTTAGGGTGAATTTTTGGAATTTTTCTGAAAAACTTCAATTTTTGATGAATAGTGAAACCACTAAGTGGTACTTATAAAAACTGCTTTTTCCGTTTAAATGAAATTTTTCCATCTTTGTGTTTTTAATTCAAAAAACCCGACATAAATGTTTGTCATTAAGAAGTAAAATGTGGTTCAATGGGATAAAAATAATTTTTTGGTGAATACTAACTTATTAAGTTTTTAATCACGATTAGAGGTAATTAGTGTAGATTAATGTAAAAATAATGTTTTAATAATATGAAATGAACTTGACCCATGTCCTAACCTCATTGAATGTGTCATGTCCGACCAAAAAACCCCATGGGTCAACTTGGGGACCCCATGAAGCAACTTTGGTTGGAAGATGACATTAATATCTTTTTATTTAAAGTTAAAGTAAAAATGAGACAAACATGAAATGTTTTACTAAAAAAAATTTACATGGGGTTATACAAATCATGATTTTTACTATGAATATTAATTAGAAAGATAAAAATAGTTCCTACATCATAGTATTTTTTTTATAATTTTTAGACATTAAATAAATTAAATTACTTATGACATCACGATGATGCAGCGATGACCTCATTATTTAACGATTTAAATAAAATGGAAAGATAATGTAATATCTAAGACCTACACATGTCAAAAACCTATTGGATGAGTGGATTTAGAACCCTTATCACCTTATCCTAGAAACAAATCAATGTGGGACCTCTTAAATCTGAATAACATTTTAAAATAAAGTGACTTTTCTTTACCATCCAAGAGTGCCCCTCCTCTCCTCTTATAAAAGGCCCCCACCTCTACCTCCTTACCCACACACCCAAAGACTTTTGATCAGACACCCTCTGCCAATTTTGTTTCTCCACTTTCCTATCTTACTCCTTGAAGCCTCACTTTGGGAAGAAGTCTTCCCAAGGAATCCTTTGAGCTCAAACCAAAGGGAATTACCCGATTTTAAGGCAATGTCTTCACTTGAGTCGTTTTGTTTTATTTTGCTTCTACAACCCCCTAAACTCTTTTTATTAATTTCTATTGTAACAAATCTAGTATCATAAATATACTAGTAGGTTGTTTTAAGAAGGATTCGAGCTACACTTTCACACACCTACATCTAATGGTTAAAGAACATACTGTTTCCGTGGACGGCGAATTTCGGCCTCCCGAAACGATGGTTGTTCAACATTCTTTTAACACCTTCAAAGGTGTCCATTAAGATGAAACTATATTTATATATGATATATAATATGTTTATGTTTTCCTTATGCTTATTTATTTTTCATTTTGGGCATACCTTTATGGTTTCCATTATGGGTAAACGTGATATCTTCATTTAAGGAAGTGCGGACTACCGCCCCCTCAAAGTGATTTGATTCGTTAATACCATATGTGGTACATATAAAGGATATATTTAATTATATTATATATGATACCATACTGGAATTAAAATACTATTATGTATAATTATGCTTTAATTCCATTAAATATGAAATAGAAATGGAAGTAGCGTTCATGCGTACGTACAGCTTACCGTCTCCATGAACGATACATTTCATTTCTTATCTCAAAATGTTTTGTAATATTATAAGTACATATATATAATGGATATATATGTAATATATTACATATAAATTATGGATATCATTCTGGAATTATAACATATATATATATATCTCTCTCATTTTGTTTTAATTCCATTAATATGACAGAAAATGAAAGTAGCGTTCATGCGTACGTACGACCTACTGTCTCCATGAACGATGCTTTTCGTTTTTTATCTCCAAATGATATGGAATAGTATAAAATGAATATTTACTGGATATATATGATATTTTAATCATTAATACTATTCTGGAAATTATTTACATATAACTACATGGGAAATCTTTTCTCAAACAAGTTCATTTTTGACTCATATACCAAACATCGGCAAAAACGTCTGATATGAACTAACATTATTAAACAATTATTATAAAAATTATAATATTTGATATTAACTTAATAATAATATTTAAAGGAGTTACTTAGGAAATAATTAATTGACCAAAGTCTATTATTCAAGAATATAAAGAAACAAACAAGACAAGTTGGACTTGAGGTAAGGGATCATACTCATCTCTTTCTTTTTAAGTACACTCTTTTATGTCATTCCTTCTAAGCTCATAATTCATGTTATTGGGATGTTATTTTATATTAATATTACTGTAATTTTTATGTTCATATGATGAGAGACCATATTCTCTCTCATCAGTCCATTTTGGAAGTTTTGAGTGGCACCGTTAGGATGCCGAATTTTGGTAAGAGATCTAACCTCTCTCTTTCTCTTTAAGTACTCTCCTTTATGTCACTTATTTTAAGCTACTATTTGTTATTATGGGGGATGTTCTATTATATTTCTCTTTCTGTACATTTTATTGTAATGTGATGAGATACCCTATTTGATCTCATCATTCCATTTTTGGAAGTTTTAAGTGGCGCCGTTAGGTTGCCGAGTTTTTGTAAGGGATTTTTCATCCCACTTTTATTCCCGTGATATTTATGCTACATTTGCCACAATTTCCTTTGAGTGGTATATGTACTGACCATTATTTTACTCATTGTGTAATATTATTTCATTTATGAGTATTTACATCAATGTTTTATTGTCCTTCTTTCATGGGGAATATGTTTCGAAAGATACCCTTGTCGGTAAGGGAACCTTTCACCCTCCTCTTTTTAAAATAATTCTTCTGTTGGGTCTTTTAATTTACATATTTTTATGTTGGGATATGTTCTCATATATCCTTATTGATGTAAATTTTATGTCCAAGTGATGAGATACCCTTTTTTTATCTCTCATCAACTCATTTAGATGTGACGTCGTTAGGCTGTCAAGGGAACTTCTTTAACCAATTTTGATTTCTTTGGGTTCAACATGTAGTTATTGAATATGTCATCCTTTGAATATGTGTGAATGACCTTTGATTATTTTACACTTAATATCCACTTCTATTTGTTGTATTCTTTTGTCACACATAATTATGTAATTGATTTATCCTTAAACCAAGGATATTGTCTTTGTATGGGACTTCGTCTCAATCTCCTTTCATTGAGGAATATTTTGTTTTATACACAACCTTCTTTTATATGGTGTTTAAACCCCTTTGAATTTTACATCTATCCAAAAGGAATCATTTTTATATGAAGCGTTTTACTAAATGAAAAAAGGGAATGTTTTTGTCATACATATGCGGCGACAACGACTTATCCACCGTCATGACCGTTATTTGAGTTTCGGATTCCTCTACAAGCCATAACAACTTTTTAAAAGAAAAATAAATACCATGTTTTACTTTTCTTTTATTTTGGTATTGAAAATGGTTTTCATAATGTTTTTATATCAATGTGTTTTATTGATATCATGTGATTGAAAGGTGGAAATGTTATGTTTCCTTTCTGCATGTTTTATGTGATACGATTATGTTGAGGTTCTTGGGAATTATTATGAAGTCGGGTGGTTCCATGATAAAATAAGGGTGGGTGAGCCTGATATAGCTCTTCAATGCATTGGGTAACGCTAAGGAGTGAAACGTTAAGGTTTCTCCAAAGAGATTTAGGGAATATACTGTGATGGGTATTCCAAACGTAACCAAGAGGGTTACTACCTACGTAAGAATGTTATGAATGCCTCAAGTTACCTTTATGTCTTATGATTTCTATGATTTATTCATGGTTTGATGAGGCATGTTAAAGTGCCTATGTTTTATGGGTAATGTATGATTTCATTCTTATGTATATATGAACTCATGTTTCCTTTCCCTATTTTTATAACCCTTACTGAGCTTTTTATTCTCATCCCATGTTTTTGAAATGTTTTTCACAGGTCAAGGGAAAGGTACATGATGTGATGATAGTGTCAAGGATGTGTCATGAAAGATTTTGTGTTTTATTTTAAATATCTTTCCGTTGATGGGAAGAATGAATATTGTCTTTTAGGTAACCACTTTGATTAAATGTAGAATGTAATGCAAGTTTCATGATCTAATTCTCTAAAAATCTAAACCTAAAAAGATCCTCAATGTGTAATCTTGTAATAACTCAAGATTAAGTAAGGTTTAAGGATGGGGCCTTATAGTTGGTATCAATGGTCGGTTTAGATAACTTTAGAGTTTTGGGTATTCTTTAAGCATAAGTGACATTACCATAATGGTTAGGATTTCAGAAAGAGTCCTAGTTTTAGATAAAGTGAATGAGTAGTTATATGTTAGTGTTTACCTTCCTCATTAGTACATGATGGTTTTGTTGATATACTCACACTGAAATTTCTGTTTTTAGTGAATGGATGGATCTAGAAGGCACCAAAGAGACAATGGGTTTGAAGGAAACTGTAGTGGTTCTCTGATTAAGATACTAGATAAAATGGAGGATTCAATGAGGAAACTCGTGGTTGTTCTAAACCAAATATCAAGGATTCATGATCAACCACTTGAACCTTGGTATGTTCTGTAATGCATCATGTACGAGATGACCAATCGATGTGGAAGTTCAGGTAATAATTATAAAGGTAACCATTAGAGTTTATATGATCCTTACATTTGAGGTAATTATGGGTTATTATATGATATGCTGGAAAATGAAAGGCATGAGATAAACTAGAGGTTAAAATATGTTATGATCATTTTTCATTATTTTATCTCTTTTTTGGGGCATGATTTAAGAATTATATATTTTTGGAAAAAGGACAACATGCAGACCGTGTGACATCCCGTCGTGTCGGACAAAGCTGCGGGAATCGAACTCACAACCAAAGTGCCACTGGTATTTATCGCCTACCACTGGACTACGTGAAGTCCCTGGTTAATTTGACTAATTCTTTTTAATTATATGATTTTATGAATTATGAGTAAGTTGATTTTGGGTTATCTAGGGAAATTTATTAACCTATCATGGGGGATATGTGATTAGGTTAATTACTTTTCAATACGAGACATTAAGAGGAAATGTTGTTGTTTGGAGATAAATGTTACGATTTAACTTGGAAGACTATGTGACTAAATCCTTCAAATATTTGGTTTTCAATCTTAGATTGGTTTACTTTGAATAATTTTATGGACAAATTGTTTATCGGATGGTCCTCGTTGAACTTTGGGTTTTGTTGGACAAATTTTGGAGATTAAGCACAGATTTTCTTTCTAAAGGGTTATTCTTTTCTGGATTATCTATCCTTGTATTAACCTTTTTGGTTTTGGTATTGGTTAAGGTCTAAAGATATGGGAAGTATATAGTTCTCTTTGGTGGATTATGTGATTCTCTAGATGTTGATTATAGTACTCTTAATGCGAACAAGTCTCCCTAAATACTCGTCTTTTGGAAAAAAAATATGAGTTTGATTAAGGAATATAGTAAAAGTTGGAATTCAACATGATAAGTGATTATGTTTCCTTATGAATAAATTCCTCAAAAAAGGTAACTTAAAACAAAAATTTTGTCTATTAGCTTTTCCTACTGGGGAATGGAATACCGTTTAACCCATCACAAGTTTTTGATTTTCTTATGGTTAACTTTCTCCTAGACATGTTTTCTATCACTCTCCCTCAAGAACATGACCCTTTGCTTTTTCTTACATGTCCATGTTTTTCTACATATGGGTTAACGCGGGTGACCTCTGTACTTATCTTCCTTTATTTTAAAGTGATTGTTTTACCGACTCTTGTTCTGATGTGGGACTTTCAAGGATGTTTCCAAGCTCAATTTTAAAAATTGTGAGGACGCAATTCCCAAAAGGGGTGAAGGATGTAACACCCCAGGTAAATAAAGAATATGACATTTTCATATTTATCCATTTTTGTGAATAAAATATTAATATGACTTTAAAGGGGATGCTATGCTCGATGGCGTACCCAACACGCAACAACAAGTTTCTTGGGAATCTTACATTGCACTCTAATAATAAAATAATATTATTTTAAATGGTAGTTAACATGTAGCCATTGTATTGGCGGGAATGGATATAAATAACTAAAATATAATTATATATGTTTTTAAATGTTTTTACATTTATCCAAAAAAAGATAATGTTATAAAATACGGAAAGATTTCAATTTTAGGCGTATATGCCCGAGTTTTCACTAAAGGTTCACTTATCGCCTTTTGATGGATAACCTTCATTAAATATAGTTTTTTTCACTCTTATACATCCTTTTGGACCGAATAAAACTCTTCTGAAGAATTGGGACCTCAAAATTTACTTTGTGTAAATTTTTGGTATCTTTTTGATAAAGTTCATTTTTTAATGAATAGTGTAAAATGTTGTATTTTAATTCAAACCCTCCTTTTAATCTAATTTTTTTATATGTTTATATTATCTTTTGAATTGGTTTTAATGTAATATTAGAATATATTTTTACCATTAAATCCAATAGTTGTCGTTGGAATTAATTTCACTTTGAAATCAGACTTAAATTAGTGTCAATCTTTTGATACATATTGTTTCATAAAAACACGCTATTTGCTTTGACAGCGGGAATTAATTATTAAATTAATTAATGGGACTTATATGTTTTGAATTTTTTAAAATAGACTTCATTTTTTAATTCGTAATATCAAATATAGCTTAGGGTGAATTTTTGGGATTTTTCTGAAAAACTTCAATTTTTGATTAATAGTGAAACCACTAAGTGGTACTTATATAAACTGATTTTTCCGTTTAAATGAAAATTTTCCATCTTTGTGTTTTTAATTTCAAAAACCTGACATACATGGTTGTCATTAAGAAGTAAAATGTGGTTCAATGGGATAAAAATAATTTTTTGGTGAATAGTAACTTATTAAGTTTTTAATCGCGATTAGTGGTAATTAGTGTAGTTTAAGGTGAAAATAATGTTTTAATAATATGAAATGAACTTGACACATGTCCTAACCTCATTGGATGTTTCATGGACGACCAAGACAACCCATGGGTCAACCTGGGGACCCCATGATGCCACTTTGGTTGGAAAATGACATTAATATCATTTTATTTAAAGTTAAAGTAAAAATGAGACAAACATGAAATGTTTTACTAAAACAATTTTTACATGGGGTTATACAATTAAAAGTTTTTACTATAAATATTAATTGGAAAGATAAAAAGATTTCCTACATCATAGTATTTTTTTTATAATTTTTAGACATTAAATAAATTAAATTATTTATGACATCATGATGATGCAACGATGACTTCATTATTTAACAATTTAAATAAAATGGAAAGATAATGTAATATATAAGACCTACACATGTCCAAAACCTATTGGATGAGTTAATTTCGAACCCTTATCTCCTTATCCTTGAAACAAATCAATGTGGGACCTCTTAAATCCGAATAACATTTTAAAATAAAGTGACTTATCTTTACCTTCCAAGAGTTCCCCTCCACTCCTCTTATAAAAGGCCCCCACCTCTACCTCCTTACCCACACTCCCAAAGCCATTGTATCGGCCAACCTCTGCCCATTTTGTCTCTACACTTCCCTCTATTACTCCTTTAAGCCTCCCTTTGGGCAGAAGTCTTCCCAAGGAAGCCTTTGAGCTCAAACCAAAGGGAGTTACCCGATTTTAAGGTAATGTCTTCACTTGAGTCCTTTTGTTTTATTTTGCTTCTCCAAGCCCCTAAACTGTTTTTATTCATTTCTTTTGTAACAACTCCATTATCAACAATATAATAGTATGTTGTTATAAGAAGGATTAGAGCTACACTTTCACACACCAACATCTAATGGTTAAAGAACCTACAGTTTCCGTGGATGGCAAATTTCGGCCTCCCGAAACAATGATTGTTCAACATTATTTTAACACCTTAAAAGGTGGCCTTTAAGATGAAAATATATTTATATATGATATATAATATGTTTATGTTTTCCTTAAGCTTCTGTATTTTTCATTTTGGGCATACCATTATGGTTTCCATTATGGGTAAACGCGATATCTTCATTTAAGGAAGTGTGGACTACCGCCCCCTCAAAGTGATTTGATTCGTTAATACCATATGTGGTAAGTATAAAGGATATATTTAATGATATTATATATGATACCATACCAGAATTAAAATAATATTATTTATAATTATGTTTTAATTCCATTAAATATGAAATAGAAATGGAAGTAGCGTTCATGTGTACGTACAGCTTACCGTCTCCATGAACGGTACATTTCATTTCTTATCTCAAAATGTTATGTAATATTATAAGTACATATATATAATGGATATATATTTAATATATTACATATAAATTATGGATATAATTCTGGAATTATAACATATATATATCTCTCTCATTTTGTTTTAATTCCATTAATATGACAAAAAATGAAAGTGGCGTTCATGCGTACGTACGGTCTACCGTCTCCATGAACGATGCTTTTCGTTTTTTATCTCCTTATGATATGGAATAGTATAAAATCAATTTTTACTGGATATATATGATATTTTAATCATTAATACTATTCTGGAAATTATTTACATATAACTACATGGGCAATCTTTTTTCAAACAAGTTCATTTTTGACTCATATACCAAAGATCAGCAAAAACGTCTGATATGAACTAACATTATTAAAAAATTATTATAACATTATAATATTTGATATTAACTTAATAATAATATCTAAAGGAGTTACTTAGGCAATTATTAATTGAACAAAGTTTATTATTCAGGAATATAAAGAAAAGAACAAGACAAGTTGGACTTGAGGTAAGGGATCCTACTCCTCTGTTTCTTTTTAAGTACACTCTTTTATGTCATTCCTTATAAGATCATATTTCTTGTTATTGGGATGTTATTTTATATTACCCTTACTGTAATTTTTATGTTCATATGATGAGAGACCCTATTCTCTCTCATCAATCCATTTTGGAAGTTTTGAGTGGCGCCGTTAGGCTGCCGAATTTTCATAAGAGATCTAACCTATCTCTTTCTCTTTAAGTAATCTCCTTTATGTCACTTCTTTTAAGATACTATTTGTTATTATGGGGGATGTTATTTTATATTTCTCTTTCTGTACATTTTATTTTAATGTGATGAGATACCCTATTTGATCTCATCAATCCATTTTTGGATGTTTTAAGTGGTGTCGTTAGGCTGCCGAGTTTTCGTAAGGGATTTTTCATCCCACTTTTATTCCCGTGAGATATATGCTACATTTGCCACAATTTCCATTGGGTGTTGTATGTACTGACCATTATTTTACTCATTGTGTAATATTATTTCATTTATGTGTATTTACATCAATGTTGTATTGTCCTTCTTTCACGGGGCGTATGTTTCGAAAGATACCCATGTCGGTAAGGGAACCTTTCACCCTCCTCTTTTTAAAAAACTTATTTTGTTGGGTATTTTAATTTACATATTGTTATGTTGGGATATGTTCTCATATATCCTTATTGATGTAAATTTTATGTCCATGTGATGAGATACCCTTTTTTTATCTCTCATCAACTCATTTTGATGTGACGTTGTTAGGCTGTCAAGGGAACTTCTTAACCCAATTTTGATTTCTTTGGGTTCAACATGTAGTTATTGAATATGTCATCCTTTGAATATGTGTGAATGACCTTTGATTATTTTACACTTAATATCCACTTATATTTGGTTTATTCATTTGTCACACATAATTATGTAATTGATTTATCCTTAAAACAAGGATACCGTCTTTGTATGGGACTTCGTCTCAATCTCCTTTAATTGAGGCATATTTTGTTTTATACACAACCTTATTTAATATGGTGTTTAAACCCCTTTTACTTTTACGCTTATCCAAAAGGAATCATTTTTATATGAAGCGTTTTATTAAACGAAAAAAGGGGTTGTTTTTTTCGTACGTATGCGGAGACAACGGCTTTCCACCGCTGTGACCGTTATTTGAGTTTCGGCTTCCTTTAAAAGCCATACCCTCTTTTTAAAAGAAAAATAAATACCATTTTCTAATTTTCATTTATATTGGTATTAAAAATGGTTTTCATAATGTTTTTATATCAATGTGTTTTATTGATATCTTGTGATTAAAAGGTGTAAATGTTATGTTTCCTTTATGTAATTTTTATGTGATACGATTATGTTGAGGTTCTTGGCCATTATTATGAAGACGGGTGGTTCCGTGATAAACTAAGGGCGGGTGAGCCCGATATAGCTCTTCAATTCATTGGGTAATGTGAAGGAGTGAATTGTTAAGGTTTCTCTGAAGAGATTTAGGGAATATACTGTGATGGGTATTCCAAACGTAACCAAGAGGGTTACTCCCTACGTAAGAATGTTATGAATGACTCAAGTTACCTTTATGTCTTATGATTTCTATGATTTATTCATGGTTTTATGAGGTATGTTAAAGTGCCTATGTTTTATGGGTAAAGTATGATTTCATTCTTATGTATATATGAACTCATGTTTCCTTTCCATATTTTTATAACCCTTACTGAGCTTTTTATGCTCATCCCAAGTTTTTGAAATGTTTTTCACAGGTCAAGGGAAAGGTACATGATGTGATGATAGTGTCAAGGATGTGTCAAGAAAGAATCCATGTTTTATTTTAAATATGTTTCCGTTGATGGGAAGAATGAATATTGTCTTTTAGGTAACCACTTTGTTTAATTGTGGATTGTAATGCAAGTTTCATGATCTAATTCTCTAAAAATCTAAACCTAAAAAGATCCTCAATGTGTAATATTGTAATAACTCAAGATTAAGTAAGGATTAAGGCTGGGGCCTTATAATATATGTCACCACAACCATTATAGAGAAGAAAACACAATAAATAAGGGAAAATATACAAATATAAGAATAGAGGAAACACTCTCATAATGATTCATGGAGGAACCAAGGTTATATCACCCATTAAATGTATCCAATAGAGATGTAGGGATGATTGGAGGCACATCAAGGGATAATATGGTTGAATGGAGATAATAATGGGTTAAATGGCATTAAATAAGGTATCTGTAGTTTTAGAAATGAAAAATATTTAATAAAATTTGTTGGTTGCCTAATTTGGCCACACAGTCTACCAAATAATGTTCCATCCATAGGATCACCTATTTGTCAAGAGATAAAGGTATCATGGTTTGGTTTTTACAGTTTCCAAAATTTATACCCTAATAATGAAGACATTCTAGTGCTATTGTTCAAGCTACATAATTTACTAGGGTTGGTGCATGGTTTTTAATAAATGTTCCCCAACAATGGGCCACCCTATATCCATTTTAAACCCCAATTTTTATTTGAAACCCACATAGGAATGTTATGGAATAAAAGATATACCAAAAAATAAATAAATAGTACTTTAAAATAACACCGTGACTATGGTAATTCATCCCACCACGACTCTTTATTCCCTTGTTAATTCAACCAATGGTCTGATAAGACAATAATGAGGTTAATAGTCCTCTAAATATGACATTAATTCCCATGTGTCATGCTCATAATTTTTATGATTCCTCAGGACCCAAACTAATGTAATAGATTTCCCTTGATGCACTTTTTATTGGGAATCCATGACAAGTACCTGGTGCTCAGTTACTATCAGATTAGGTTCCAGTAGATTCTCTTCTCTACTCATCACATGAAAGGGGTCCAAGTTATATCGTTTCAATTGTAATATGTGGAAAACATTGTTAATTGAAATTAACAAAATTAAAAACGGTATTCCACCATATCTAGAGTCATGGAAATTTTGAAGGCTTTGACATACCTCAGTGTATAATTATACATCACCCCAAGATGGAAATGACCCAAGAGACGTGTCACATTAAGAACAATTTGTCTCCCATTAATAATTACATAGCTTAGAGTTGATGGTCCACATATAAATTATAATGGATTTCATCTATCATAAAATGTTCCCTGGTCATATAAAACCATGTCATCCATATCATACACAATACTTGATCCAAATAAAGAAGTACCACCCACATCTATTTGTCATAAACAATACTAACATGGATTAAATACTACACCTTTTATTGATCCATAATTATTACAGTTATTTAATAGTTATTATAAGAATATTACACCAACCATTGATGGTGATCCAATGATCCATCCAAGTATTACATGCATGAGAAAAACATATCTTCTAGAATTTTGTTCTTCTTCTTAATCAGGCCATCTATTTGAGGATTTTATGCCATTATAATCCTAAATTTTGTCCCCATTAAATTCTATATTCCTTCCTAGAATTGTGAATAAAAATGAGGATCCATATCATAAAATATATAAGATGAAAACACCATCGTGTGTCATGATATATTGAATATAATACCTACCAATAACTTCCAATTTAGTTGAGTCCTTGATCAAGTTGATATAGGTGGGTTTGGTTAGATGACAGATAACCCTGTAAATCAAATTCCATCACCAGGGGTGTACATGGTAACCCAATGATGAAATCCATGGCTACCGGATCTCACATCCATTTAGTTATATTAAAAGACTAATACAAGAGTAAGGGCTTCTAGTGATCATAATTGACATAAATAGAAGTATAATGTCGATATAAAAATTTATCTATTTGAAGCTTAATTTTTAGACATTATAATTGGTAATTTACATCATAAATCATATTTGTGCAATTAAGATGTAATACCCATTGATACCGATGACAGTCTTTCTTCACTACCATTATCATAGACAATGATAAAATGTAGAATCACTTGAAGCAGAGAAATAATTTTGGAGTGAGCGACCATTCAATATAAACCTCCAAATAATTTAGAAACTACGTATATTATTATTATAACTAATCCCTTCGATTATCTTTTTGAATTAGTTCTAGAAGGGATGGTATCAACTGTATTGCAAGGACCTGACCTTAAACATTACATAATCTTGAATTAAGTTAATAATTCACATTGAGGATATTTGTAGGTTCAAAGATTTATAGAATTAGATCATAACATATACATAAAATATTTAATATAACAAATAGACACTTCAAATTACTATTAATTTTTTTTCATAAAAAAATTCTTTAAAACAAAACTTCACATCGTTTCATGTTTTAACAGCATAACTTTTCCTTGACCCCATACTTCACTCTATTCTTCATTATATCCTATGAATAATATGTAAAAACATGGGATGAGAATAAAAATATCCTTAAGGGATACATAAAGAAAAAAACTATTAGCCTTTAGAAAACATGAAAATCAGGAATACATTATTATAAAGTAACACTTTTCACCTTAAATAAGTAGAAAAAACACATCACTGAATATAATCTCACTACTAACCATTTTTTTGACCGAAATAATAACATAATGACCATATAAAGAAACGTATAGCATATGAAAAAATCATGGGAAATAAATATATTTAAATGGAATAACCATACCATTATCTTCTACACATATCACTAAATGGAATATCTATATGGCCAACTTTCATTCCCAATGCATTTGAGGTTATAATGTAACCACCTGTCATTGGTTTATCATAAATCCACCCATCACATTTTTTATCATGTAAAAACCAATAAAATATAAAAGTACCATTATATAATCATAACACATAAAACAAGAATAAAAAAACAACATTTCCACACTGTGAAAAAAAGAGATCATTTTAAGATATAGAAATATTCAACCCTTTTCCAAAACCATTTAAAATGTTTAATAAAGAGAATTTTTAATCAAAGTGACCCATACCAGATTAAAATATTTGAAATAAATTATCATTTTAAAACATTCATGTCCATATAAATAAATTTTTAAAAACCATTTTTAAAACATGGACATTAAATATATGTTTTTAAATGAATACATATTTAAAGCAATAAAAATGATGTTTTAGTTAGAAAGTCTTTTACCATTTGAGAAACACATGAATAAAAATCATTAAGGAATATCATCAAAAAAAATTTATAATGTCATTTGAATACTAGGATTCCGGAAATAATATGTCAAAGGGAAGTATATACACCATATAATTAATAAAGGTGCATAATATCAAGAAATGCCTCAATGAAAGGAGATTGAGACGAAGTCCCTAACAAATATTGAATCATTAGATTAAGGATAAATAAATGACATAATTGTATGTCAAAAATATTAATAAACTAAATATAAGTGGATATTAGGTGTAAAAAATCAGAGTTCATTGACACATATTCATAACTCGACATAATCAAGATGTAGATGATCAACCCAAAGAATGGAAATTAGGTTAAGAAGTTCTGTTATCTCATGTCAGACTTTACTTGTTCGTTATTAAATTTCCAAAAAAATAAACATAAGTTAATTTATTAATGACTCAGAACCATTTTCATGTTTATTATTCCTTTTATATCAATTATTACCACGTTATAAAAATTTCATAATTTTTTATGTTAGTATCGGTCTTTTTGAAAATATTGTGTACTTGAGTCGAAAATGATCTTGTTATAATTACAATTTATCCATGTGATAACAAATCCATTATCTATAGAATATTATTCATATATATATATATCATATATATCCATTATATATGTATTTATAATATTCCATAACATTTGAATACATGAAATTAAATGTACTCTTCATGAAGACGGTAAGCCGTACATACACATCAATTCTAATTTCATTTATATTTCATATTTAATGGAATGAAAACTTCAAAATAAATAGTTATATTATAATTCTAGTATAATATAATATTTTATATTTGTTACATATGTTCATAAACACAATCCATTATACATTCAATGTGTGGAAAGAACGAGTCATGTCACATTGAGTGGGCGGTTGTCCACGCTTCCTCAAATGAAATTATTGTGTTTATAAATCATGAAAAGCATAAAAAAATTTTAAATATAATTTATAGAAAAATAAAGACAATATACACAAAATATATATCATATAAATACAGTTCCATCATAATGGTCACCATGAGAGGTGGTATGAGATAATTGGACAATCATCGTTTTGTGAGGCAGTACTTTGCCGTCCACTGAAACAGTATTTTCTAAATCTGTTATATGGAGGTGTGTGTATGTGTAGTTAGAATGATTATCATAAAAAAACATGTATATTAAATATAATGGTGTTTTTATAAAATCATTGAATAAATTTTTTTATGATGTTGGATAAAGAAAATAATTGAGAGAGAACATTACCTAAAATTGGGTAACTCTATTTGATTTAAGCTAAAAGGCCTTCTTTAATTTCATTCTGCAAAATATAAGGCTTGTACAATGAATAGAGGGATTTTTGGAGCATATTATGGAAGAGTATGGACAATAAAAGGTGGTTTGAGAGGTGTGATTACGGGTTAGAGGTAGTATCCTTTTATAAGAGGGAGGAGGGGCACTTTAAAAAAGTTTGAAAGTATAATTTTATTATTAATTGATTTTAGAATTCTAATAACACTAAAGTGATATATTTAGAATATCAGACAATGATGAGTCTAAATTAACTCATTCAATGGATTTTCGGCATGTTTATGTCATAAATTTAACCTTATCCTTTATCTTTAACCCTTAGTAAACTTATTTAACTATTACAATGTCTTCATTATATTCATACTATATGGTTAATATAGTTACCAAAAATTCCAATCAAACCTCAACTTGTTCATTAATGACATTTAAAAAATTATCTTTATTACTTGGCAGAATATTATATTTTTAGGACTATTATATCATTTAATAAAATATTTTTTGTTTTAAACCCCCATTTATGTCAATTTTTATACTATTTATTTAATGACTTTTTAAAAATAAATAACATGATTATTTAAAAAAGAACAGAAATTAAAGGATAATAAGTAATAATCATCTCTAAAATTATTTTATTGTATAAAAAATTAAAAATAAATTTATTTTACTATTTTTAATTTCATTTATTTAAATCTGTCATTAATATGGTAATCACTACATCATCATTATGTCATGAATATAATTATTTATTTGATGTCTAAAAATTATATATAAATTACCATGATGTAGGAAATTTTTCTTGATTTCTAATTACAATTTATATTCTAAAGTATAACATATATATCCCCATATAAAAATGGTTTTACTAAAAGATACATGTTTTGGTTATATTTTCCTTAATATTAAATTACATGTAATTAAATTTCATTTTAACACACAAGTGGCACCATGGGGTCAAAAAATCGACCCAAAAATGACCATGGTCGGATATATTTCATAAAATAGGGTTAGGACATGTGTTAGAGTAATTTAATATTATTATAATATTATTTTTTACCCATATTTACCAGATTTACCCTCCAATTATGGTAAATAAAATATTTACTGACGTTACTATTCATAATGTCTAAAAATACAAGGAACCTATTTGTAAAATTTGTACCTACTAATTCCAAATATGGAATCCAATATTTCAAATAAAAAAAATTGAAGTCAGATAAATTAATTTAAAATTAATTTCCATTGTCAAAACCAAAAAGCGTGTTTTTTAAAGAAATAAAAACCACCAAAATATTAACATGTGTTTATGTTCGATTTCAATGTGAAATTACATAAAATGATCAAAATTGGATGAAATGATAAAAAAATATAATCTAATTAAAAATTAAAACCAATTTAAAATATAATATAATCATTTCAATAAATTCTATGAAATGACATTTTTGACTTAAATTGCAGTATTTTTCATTATTCATTAAAAAACGAACTTTACCATAAAAATACAAAAAAAAATTCCCAAAGTAAATTTTGATGTCCTACTTATAAAGAATAAGTTTATTAATTTAAATTATAAATATAAAAAGTATAAAAAATATATTTAAAAAGGGCTCACCATCGAAAGGCGAAAAATCAACATTTTAAAGAATATTAGAGTATTTCATGCTTAAAATAAGATTCATTCTTATTTTATGCCTCTATTATTTATTGGATAAATATAAATAAATTTAAAAAACATGTGTAATCTTAATATAGTTATGTTCATTCCTATCAATACAATATCTATACGATAAATACCATTTAAAATAATAATAATATTATATTACTTTTCAGTATAACTCAAAGATGTGTGAAACAAAAGATTTCAAAGAAAATCACTGTTGCGTATTGTGTACGCTATCGAAAAAAGTCTCATATTTTAAATAAATTTAATATATTATTAATAAATAGTAGTATATATGAAAAGGTATTATTCTATAAATACCTGATTCATTACATCCTTCCCCGTCTAGAAATTGAGTCGTCGCAATTTTAAAATTAGGCTCAAAAACATCATTGAAAGTCCCACATCGTGAAATGAGTCAATAAAACTATCACTTTAAAAGAAATAAAGATAAGTACAATGGACACCTGATATATTCCATTCTATGATTCCATGTTGGAAAACATAGATATAGAAGAGAAAATAACCATCATGTTTTGATGAAGAATGATAGGAAATATGACTAGGAGAAAGATAACAATAAGAAAATCACAGACTTGTGATGGGTTAAACGGTCTTTGATTCCCCAGTATGAAAATTAAATGGACAGTGTTTTTGTTATATGACCCTCTTCATAATGTTGAGGAATTTATTTATGATATTGATTAAGAACATAAAGAAACATTTTTACTTGTCATGTAGACTTTCAACCTTTATTAAATTTCTACCAAAAACTCATCTTTTCTCCAAACGATGAGTATTCGAGATGACTTGATCACATCAAAAGCACTGAAGTAAACCTCTAGAGAATCACATAATCCAAAAATAATGATATATATATTATCCAAAACAAAAATGGTTAGTACATGTTCAGATAAATCCTAAAATAATAATACTTAATAAAAATAAGTAATACTTTTAATCTCCAAAATTCAACAAACAATACACAAAGTACAACAAAGACCATTCAATAAAAAACTATCCATAAATTTCATCAAAGTAATCCAAACTAATATTGAAACCCAAAACTCAAAAGGATTTAATAACATAGTCTTCCACAGTAAATATTAACATTTATCATCAAATAAATCAAATAATATTAAACTCTCATACTGATGTGTAATTTACCTAATCAGATATTCTCTATGATAGGTTAACCATTTCAACAAATAACACAAATCACCATATCTCAATAATGAAAACATATATTCTTCCAAAATAAAATTTCAACCATTACTCAACAAATTAGAATAGATAGAAATCTATTTTCCTTTAACATATAGTTTTCCCAAAAGAAATAATTTATTCCAAAATTACCTTTATCACATAATTAACAAATCAATTTCCTATACTAAGGATACACATGTGATAAAATATAAGTTCCAAAAATAAACTTATTCATGATCCATAAAATCATTTAACTAAAAAAGAATAATTCATACTAACCAGTGACTTCATGTAGGCCAGTGGTAGGCAATTCACCATTTTCGCCATTCAGTTGTGGGTTCGATTCCCATGGCCTTACCGGACGCAATGGGTTGTCACCAAACCCATGGTTTGACCATTTTCTAAAACCATATCATTCTTATAATATTATAAAAAATAATAAAATTTCCTAAAAAATAACCATAAAAAATTTAATCCATAAATTTTATCTAATACATTTCATTTTGCATCACAAAATTTTATAAACATTTTTCACCGCAAAAACAAAAGATCATATGAACACCTAAGGTTATAAATTATTTCCACACAAGAAAAGGTAAGTATTTATTGAATAAAATTTTCACATGTCAGAGTTCAATATTACGCATACTAAAAAAATTCATTAAAATTAATCCCATCATAAAAAGAGCCTTTACACTTTTAAACACTTAATCATCTTAAAATCAACCATAAATCGTGAATCCATAATAAATAGACTTCTTACTCATTAAATTTTCTTCATGATCTGTTACACATTATTTTACAACTTAATCTGTAATACTTCATTCCTAAAAACAAAATAATGAATCATATCCAAATATTCAATAATTTCAAAACATCAGCTAAGAAATAATCTATACCTTTCATTGTTCATTTTCATTTTCTTCATCCTCAATTGGAATGGAATTAGGTATTGGTAAAAATAAATTTATGCAGTTCTACTGATCCCATTCCCAAACCGTATTCATAAGACATATATTTTTATAATGACCATCCACACCACATTTAAAACAATCTATTGATCAATTGGAATGAACTTATTTCCCTTTCCAAAAGTCAACTAGATGCTTCCTTTTTCCATGATAGGTTATTGATTTATGACCTTCATTACCACATATAAAATATCTTCCTTTCTCTTTGAAGCATTTTTCTAGGTGCTTCATTACACCTCCTTGTCATATAGGTCTTTGAATATACATACCTTTAGGATTATTTCCTTTTTGTAGGAATTATTTTCTCACATATATGATTCCTTATAAAAATCACAATGGTTCTGGTGGTCAATCATGACTCTAGATAGTTGGTTGAGAATAACAACATGAGTTCTCAATGAAGCACCTATTTCAACCAATTTCTTATTTATAAAACCATCACAGTTTCCTTCACATCCGTTGTTACTTTAGTTTCTGCTAGACCTATAAATTTACTAAAACAAAAAATGCCAGTATAAGTATACCAGTAAAATCATCATATACTATCTTATCAGGAGGGTAAACACTAATATATACTTATTCATGCTATCATAAACTCGTTATATTTATCTAAAAAACTATGACTATTTCTAATATGATAACCACTATGGTTATGTCCCTTATAGTTAAATAACACCCTAAACTATAATGTTATCTAAACTGACCTCTAATACCAACTGTAATGACCCAGCCTTAAACATTACATAATCTTGAATTAAGTTAATAATTCACATTGATGATATTTTTATGTTTAGAGATTTAGTGAATTATGTAATAACTTATACATAACATCTTTAATACAACAAGTATAAAAATCATCTCACTAACACGTTTTTTTATAAACCAATAACTCTTTAACTAAAAACATGACATTATTTCATGTTTTAACAACATAACTTTTCTTTGAATCCATCGTTGACTCTATTCTTATTTATGTCGGTTGAATTTTTTTTCAAAATATGGGATGACCATAAAATTCTCAGTAAGGGATGCATAAAAAAAGATAATTTTTTGTCTTTAGATAACATGAAAAGAATGAATAAATTTTTATGAAGTAATACATTGTAAAGACCCGTAAATTTCAAAAAAAAAATTCTTAATTTTCTTTAGAATTTTACAAGAACGCAATTTCTGACGGCACCTGATTCTGAGGCCCGTTGTGCCCAGAATCATGTTCCGAAGTTTGGCTCGGGTACGTTCAGTGAACGAACGAGCGGGTTTTTCTAACTTTTGAATCGGTGCTCGGAATCGAATTCTGAGGGCACCGATGGAATTGCAGCGCCATTTTTTGTTTAGAAACGCCTCTTTCGGAGTTGCTTTTTCTTGGGTGTGGTTTTTAATTTCTGGGCTTTAAGTTAAGAAATAAAATAATGTCGTTTGTCAAACATTATTTTATTTCACTTTAATCCACTTAAAAGCCACTGAACGCTGCTTAAGCTGAGTTGAAGCGGATAGGGTGCAATTCAAAATATCCTACCCTCTTGGTAGGATATTTGTGGGGTGGGGACCGCACGAGCCCCACCATTTCTTTTCCACTAATTAATGCACCTGCGAAAACCCCTATTAAATGAAAGTCAACTGGGGTGTTTCCTTAAACAATTAAACGCTCCTATTAATTAGGTGGTTTATTCATTGAATTAATTCTATGAATTAATGGGTCTTTACTTAGTTTGTTTTTCAATTTGTTGGTATGTTAATAAAATAAGACCAACACACCAGTCTTATTGAGGTTTGTACGTTGACAGGATTTGACAGAAACCTTAAGTCCTTCAACCTCCTTCACGAAGAACGCGAAGAACGCGAAGTACGCGAAGAACGCGAAGAACATCGAGCCCTCAGAGATCGACGATGTGACGCCAAGTACAACGACACTGACAATTCTTCTCCCACGACGTTCTTCTGCGACATTATTTCCCCGCGAAAAATCTTTGATCGTCCGTTGAGATCGTCGAAACGACGCCCTTCTGCGAAGACGCGACGCCCTTCCGCTATGAGACAATCACCTCCTACCACGACGATCAATTCCGCGAAGAACTCATCTGACGACTATGAAGAGGTATGAGTTGTTTTGAAAAAGATAATACTCCATGTTTGTTTCCCGTCAAGGCATGAACGCGGACCAACTAATTAACAAGTTGGTCCGTGGATTATTATTATTTGTCACGACCCATCCTCGGGGCCCGTGTCGTGACTACCCCAAGCCCACCTTCCATAGGCCAGGGGCTGGCGACTAGCACCAAGGCATAAATCCTGGTAAACAGGGAAGGCATTTCCTTTTTAAAGTAAACATACACCACCGAGAAAGCAAGCAGAAGAAGTAAACACAAGAAGAATACTGGGTACAACAGTAAGTGCGGAAAGTAAAGGGTGTCGGAAATACAAGCCCAACTGTAAAGTACAACTGAAAGGGGAAAAACAACAAATGAAAGAAAAAGTCACAGCGTTGAACCATCCCCTGGAAGTCCCACCTGAAGGGTGAGTACATATAGCCTCCACAACTCCTTGGTCCAGCCGTCCGCTCTGAGTACACCCCGCCCAGTGGTCCACCTCCAGGTACCGTCCTGCTCCGCAAACCTCGACTATGATCAGCGCTGTCTGTCGTCTGCAACCAACACAACATAGTGCAGGCATAGCCCGTGCAGGGGTGAGTATAATCTACTCAGTAGGGACCCCGAGACCCCCGATGGTCTCCCAAAATACACAAAGGATAACCCACAAAGGAAAGATACAATCACGAAGTAACATCCAACACTACTTAGGTATATCCCCATACATATACCTAAGTTATCAATCCCAGATCAGCTCCAACATCCGAGCCCAAGTGCAACCCAGTCCACACAGGAAAAACATACCCAGTCCACAAAGGAAAGCACAACATTGTCCAGACAAGAAAGCACAACTCAGTCCACACAGGAAAGCACAACCCAATCATCTTGATGTTAAGGGTTGGAAGTCAAGACTCAGCTCACACAGGAATACATTATCGAAAAGGTGAAATAGATGATCGGATATAGATACTGAATCATCTACGCTGGGACCCACATAGGAAACAAGACCAGCTTTCTTCATTGATTCATCTATGCTGGGACCCACATAGGATACAAGACCAGCACTGAATCATCTAAGCTGGGACCGATATAGGATACAAGACCAGCAGTCTTTATTGATTCATCTATGCTGGGACCCACATAGGATACAAGACCAGAACTGAATCATCTAAGCTGGGTTTCCTGTCCTCTTTTGTGTTTTTACTAAGAGGTTCCAGTTTAGACTATTGACGTGACCCTCACTTGTGGAACATCTACTGGAGGAGACCCAGTTACTACACACTGATGCCGACAGTGTGACTCAACCCTTGGAGGCGAGAGTAACAGTTGGATCTCTTGGTAGTAGCGTCGATGCCTTACGACGTCATCCTTGGTATGGATTAGTATTATCCATGCCGGGATTGATTGTATTAGGCAAAGAAATTGGTTCATTCAGGGGATGTGACCAGATTCCTCATATCGGCAAAGAAGAAATCTTAGCAGCTCTTGTGGGACTGGAGATGGTCCAGGCCACGACAGAGAAGGTCCTGGTCATCCAGGAGCGGATGAGGATAGCTCAGAACCGGTAGATGTCTTATGATGACAGGAGGCGGAGGCCACTGGGGTTCGAGGATGGTGACCATGTTGCCCTGCGGGTCTTACCTCAACATTAGTTACGGAGATTTGGCCGAGGCGGCAAGTTGTCTCCACGCTTCATCGGACCATTCCAGGTCCTCGACAGGATTGGCGAGGTGGCTTATCGCCTGGCTATATCACCTCAGTTACACCGGGTGCACGACGTCTTCCACGTATCTCAGCTGAGGAGGTACGTGCACGACCCGACGAATATCTTTGACCATGGGGAGCTGGGCGTTGATGATGGGGAGACTTTTACGGAGGTCCCAATGGAGATCGAGGATCGACGAGAGCGGGTCCTACATGGACGGTTGATTCCTCTAGTGCGCATCAGATGGCAGCACGGGAACCTCAAGGAGAGCACTTGGGAGAGGGAGGCTCAGATGCGTGCTCAATACTGCCTTTGTATCCCTAAGTTTGTAGTGAAGCTTTACGGGGACGTAAAGCCCTATGGTGGGAGTAATGTAAAGACCCGTAAATTTCAAGAAATATTTTTCTTAATTTTCTTTGGAATTTTACAAGAATATAATTCTTGACGGAACCTGATTCCGAGTCCCGGTGTGCCCGTAATCATGTCCCGAAGTTTGGCTTGAGTACGTTCAGTGAACGAATGAGCGGGTTTTTCTAACTTTTGAATCGGTGCTCGGAATCGAATTCTGAGGGCACCGATGGAATCGCAGCGCCAGTTGTTTCTTAGAAACGCCTCTTTCGGAGTTGCGTTTTCATGGGTGTGGTTTTTAATTTTTGGGCTTTAAGTTAAGAAATAAAATAATGTGGTTCTTCAAACTTTATTTTATTTCACTTTAACCCAATTAAAAGCCACTTAAAGCTGCTTAATCTGAGTTGAAGCGGATAGGGTGCAATTCAAAATATCCTACCCTCTTGGTAGGATATTTGTGGGGTGGGGCCCGCACGAGCCCCACCGTTTTTTTCCACTAAGTAACACACCTGCGAAAACCCCAATTAAATGAAAGTCAACTTGGGTGTTTCCTTACACAATTAAACACTCCTATTAATTAGGCGGTTTATTCATTGAATTAATTCTATGAATTAATGGGTCGTTACTTAGTTTGTTTTTCAATTTATTGGCATGTTAATAAAATAAGACCAACACACCAGTCTTATTGAGGTTTGTTCGTTGGGAGGATTTGACAAAAACCTTAAGTCCTTCAACCTCCTTTGCGAAGAACGTGAAGAACGCGAATAATGCGAAGAACGTGAAGAACGCCGAGCCCTCGGAGATCAACGATGTGACGCCAAGTACCGCGACACCGACGATTCTTCTCCCACGACGTTCTTCTGAGACGTTCTTTCCCTGCGACAAATCTTCGATCGTCCGTTGAGATCGTCAACACGACGCCCTTCTGCGATGACGCGACGCCCTTCCGCGATGCGACAATCACCTCTTACCGCGACGATCAATTCTGCGAAGAACTCATCTGACGACTACGACGAGGTAAGAGTTGTTTTGAAAAAGATAATACTCCATGTTTGTTTCCCTTAAAGGCATGAACGCGGACCAACTAATTAAAAAGTTGGTCTGTGGATTATTATTATTTGTCATGACCCGTCCTCGGGGCCCGTGTCGTGACTACCCCAAGCCCGCCTTCCATAGGCCAGGGGCTGGCGGCTAGCACCAAGGCGAAAATCCTAGTAAACAGGGAAGGCATTTCCTTTGTAAAGTAAATATACACCACCGAGCAAGCAAGAAGAAGAAGTAAACACTAGAAGAAAATTGGGTACAACAGTATGTGCAGAAAGTAAAGGGGGTCGGAAATACAAGCCCAACTGTAAAGTACAACTGAAAGGGGAAAAACAGCCACTGAAAGAAAAATCCACAGCATCGAACCGTCCTCTGGAAGTCCCACCTGAAGGGTGAGTACAGATGGCCTCAATAGCTCCTTGGTCCAGCCATCCGCTTCGAGTACACCCCGCCCAATGGTCCACCTCCAGGTACCGTCCTCCTCCGCAACCCTCGACCACGATCAGTACTGTCTGTCATCTGCAACCAACACAACATAGTGCGGGCATAGCCCATGCAGGGGTGAGTATAAGCTACTACTTAGGGACCCCGAGACCCCCGAAGGTCTCCCAGAATCCACAAAGGATAACCCAAAAAGGAAAGATACAATCACGAAGTAACATCCAACACTACTTAGGTATATGCCCAAACATATACCTAAGTTATCAATCCCAGATCAGCTCCAACATCCGAGCCCAAGTGCAACCCAATCCACACAGGAAAAACATACCCAGTCCACAAAGGAAAGCACAACATAGCCCACACAGGAAAGAACAACTCAGTCCACACAGGAAAGCACAGCCCAATCATCTTGATGTTAAGGGTTGGAAGTCAAGACTCCGCTCACACAGGAATACATCATCGAAAAGGTGAAAGAGATTATCAGATATAGATACTGAATCATCTAAGCTGGGACCCACATAGGATACAAGACCAGCATTCTTCCTTGATTCATCTATGCTGGGACCGACATAGGATACAAGACCAACACTGAATCATCTAAGCTAGGACCGACATAGGATACAAGACCAACAGTCTTTATTGATTCATCTATCTTGGGACCCACATAGGATACAAGACCAGCACTGAATCATCTAAGCTGGGTCCCAGCACAGATGAATCAATGAAGACTGCTGGTCTTGTATCCTATGTGGGTCCCAGCTTAGATGATTCAGTGCTGGTCTTGTATCCTATGTGGGTCCCAGCATAGATGAATCAATAAAGACTGCTGGTCTTGTATCCTATGTCGGTCCCAACATAGATGATTCAGTGCTGGTCTTGTATCCTATGTGGGTCCCAGCATAGATGAATCAATAAAGACAGCTGGTCTTTTATCCTATGTGGGTCCCAGCTTAGATGATTCATTATCTATATCTGATCATCTCTTTCTCCTTTTCGATGATGTATTCCTGTGTGAGCTATGTCTTGACTTCCAACCCTTAACATCAAGATGATTGGGTTGTGCTTTCCTGTGTGGACTGACTTGTGCTTTCCTGTGTGGACTATGTTGTGCTTTCCTTTGTGGACTGGGTATGTTTTTCTTGTGTGGACTGGGTTGCACTTGGGCTCGGATGTTGGAGCTGATCTGGGATTGATAACATAGGTATATGTATGGGCATATACCTAAGTAGTGTTGGATGTTACTTCGTGATTGTATCTTTCCTTTGTGGGTTATCCTTTGTGGATTCTGGGGGACCTTCGGGGGTCTCGGGGTCCCTAATGAGTAGCTTATACTCACCCCTGCACGGGCTATGCTCGCACTATGTTATGTTGGTTGCAGACGACAGACAGTGCTGATCGTGGTTGAGGTTTGCGGTGCAGTACGGTACCTAGAGGTGGACCACTGGGCGGGGTGTACTCGGAGCGGACGGCTGGACCAAGGAGCTATGAAGGCTATCTTTACTCACCCTTCAGGTGGGACTTCCAGAGGACGGTTCGACGCTGCGGATTTTTCTTTCATTTGCTGTTTTTTCCCTTTCAATTGTACTTTACAGTTGGGCTTGTATTACCGGCCCCCTTTAATTTATGCACTTACTGTTGTACCCAGTTTTCTTCTAGTGTTTACTTCTTCTGCTTGCTTGCTTGGTGGTGTATGTTTACTTTACAAAGGCAATGCCTTCCCTGTTTACTGGGATTTACGCCATAGTGCTAGTCGCCAGCCCCTGGCCTATGGAAGGCGGGCTTGGGGTAGTCACGACACGAGCCCTGAGGACGGGTCCTGGCATACTTTTCACCTTAAAAAAGTAGAAAAAACACTTCGCTGAAGATAAGCTCATTGATTAAAATTTTTTCTAACCAAAAGATTACCATAAAACCTATAGAAAGAAACCTATAGAATATAAAGGTATCATGGAAAATAAAAATATTTAAATGGAATAACCATACGTTCTACATCCATATATATCACTAAATGGAATAGTCATGTGACTGACTTCCATACCCAATGCATTGGAGGTTATAACGTAACCACTCATCCTTGGTTTACCATGGAACCAACTGTCATATGGTTTATCACGTAACCACCCGTAAAATTTCCAACTAACATTATATATTCATAAAACATAAAACAAGTATAATGGAAAAAAATCATTTCAACACTGTAACCATAAGAGACCTTTTGAAGATATAAAAATATACAACACATTTCCAAAACCATTAAAAATATTTAATAAAGAAAATTTTGAATCAAAGTGTCCCATACCACATTGAAACATTTGAAATAAATTATAATTTATAAACAATCAATTCCATATAAATAAAATCTTAAAAATGATTTTTCAAATATGGACATGAAATAGAAGGTTTTAAATGAATTAATCATTAAAGCATTTAAAATTATGTTTGTGTTAAAGTGTCTCTTACCATTTGAGAAACACATGAATAAAAATAATTAAGGAATAACATTAAACAAAACGTATAATATCTTGAGAATAAAAATATTCATGATATAATATGTCAAAGGGAAGTATATGCACCATATAAAGTAATAAAGGAGCATAATATCAATAAATGCCTCAATGAAAGGAGTTTGAGACGAAGTCCCTTACAAATATTGTATCATTAGATTAAGGATAAATCAATGACATAATTATGTGTGACAAATAAAAATACACCCAATATAAGTGGATATTAATGTAAAACAATTAGATTTTATTCACACATATTCATAGCACAACATAATCAATAAGTAGATGATCAATCCAAATAATGGAAATTAGTTTAAGAAGTTCCCTTACCTCATGTCTGGTTGGACTCGTTCGTTATTTAATTTCCTAAATAATAAATATAAGGTAATTTATTCATACTTAAGAACCTTTTTCAAGTTTATTATTCTTTTTATATCAATTATCACCACTTAATAAAAATTACATAATTTTTTAAGTTAGTATCGATGTTTTTGTCGATATTGGGTACTTGAGTCAAAAATGATCTTTTTATAATTACAATTTATCCATGTGGTCAAAATTAAATTATCTCAAGAATATTATTCATATATTTATAATATATATCCATTATATATTTATTTATAATTTTCCGTAACATTTGGAGATAATAAATGAAATGCACCGTTCATGGAGACGGTAAGCCGTACGTACGCTTGAATGATACTTTCATTTCTATGTCATATTTAATGAAATGAAAAAATAATGATACATAGGTATATTATAATTAAATTAAATTATAATATTTTATATATTATACATAATTAAATTAATTTCATCCTTTATACATTCAATGTATGGCATGAATGAGTCATATAACTTTGAGTGGGAGGAACTCCACGCTTCCTGAAATAAAATTATCATGTTTACACCTCATGAAATGAATATAGGTATGTTGTAAATATAAATTACAGAATCAATAAGGTAATATAAAAATAATATATATCATATAAATACAGTTCTATAATAATGGAAGCCTTGTGATGTGGTAGGAGATAATTGAATAATCATCATTTCGTGAGGTAATAGTTCGTCGTCCATATAAATAATATGATCAAAATTCATTGGATGGACGTTTGTGTATGTGTAGTTAGAATACATATCATATAAACAACCTAGAATATTTAATATACAGGTGTTTTTTTAAATTAATTAATAATGATTGTTTAGGGGGTTGGAGAAGGAAAATAAATGAAAGAATCTTGAGAGATAACATTTCCTCAAATCGGGTAACTCCATTTTATTTAATCTAAAAGACCTTATTTAATATCCTTATGCTGAATTTGAGGCCTCTAAGATAAAATGGGGATTTTGGGAGATTATTTATGTAGGTTTTAGACAATAAAAGGTGGATTGAGGGGTGTGAGTAAGGTTTAGAGGTGGTATCCTTTCATAAGAGGGGGAGGGGCACTTCATGAATGTTTGAAAATATTATTTGATTATTAATTGATTTTAGAATTATAATGACAGAAAAAGTGATATATTTATAATATAAGATGTGTATGGGTTGAAATTATCTCATATGGTTGGGTTTAGACATGTTTAAAACATAAAATTAACCTTATCTTTTAGCTTTAACCCTCAGTAAACTTATATAACTATTACCATGTCTTCTTTTATATTCATACTATATAGTGAATATAGTTACCGTAAATTGAAAATAGAACCGAAAGTGGTTAATTAATGAAATTTAAAACATTATCATAATCATTTGGTCGAATCTAATATTTTTTGGACTATTATATCATTTAATATAATAGTATTTTCTTTAAAAACTCATGTATGTCAATATTTTTACAATTCATGTCATGACTTTTTAAGAAACCATAAATACATTATTATTTTGAGAAAAAATAATAAATTAAAAGGTAAAATGTTATAATCATCCCTAAAATTCATTAATGGCATAAAAAGTTTAAAAATAAATTTCTATTAATATTTATAATCTCATTTATTTAAATAATTCATTAATATTTAATCACTACATCATCATGGTGTCATAAATATATTTATTTATTTAATGTATAAAAATTATAAATAAAATAACATGATTTAAGAAATATTTTTACTTTTATAATGACTTTTTATAGTCTAAATTTTAACTTATATAACCCTATAGAAAAATTATTTTAGTAAAAGATACATGTTTAGGTTATTTTTTCCTTAACATTAAATTAAAAGTAATTATATGTCATTTTCACTCACAAGTGGCTCCATGGGGTCCTAAAATAGACCCTTGTATGACCATGGTCAGACATATCTCATCAAATAAGGTTAGTACATGTTTTTGGGTAATTTAATATTATTCTAATATTATTGTTTATTTTTATTTACAAGATTTACGCTTTAACCATGGTAAATAAAATATTTACTCAAGTTACTATTAATAATGTCAGAAAATTAAAGGTTCCTATTTAAAAAATTTGTAAATCCTGATACCAAATATGGAATCCATTTTTCAAAATTGAAAACTCAGAATTTACAAAAATTAATTTAAAATTAATTCTATGTCAAAACCAAAAAAAGTTTTTTTTAAGAAATAAAAACCACCAAAAGATTAACACGTGTTTATGTCCAATTTCAAAGTTAAATTAATTCTAATGTCCAAAATTATATTAAATGATAAAAATATAATCTAATTAAACTTTAAAACCAATTAAAATGAAAACAAAATCATAGAAATAAATTAGGTGAACAGATTTTTTTGACTTAAATTTTAGTATTTTTCACTATTCATTAAAAATAAACATTATCTGAAAAATACCTAAAATGTTCCTAAAATAAATTTTAATGTCCCTCTTCTAAATAAAAAGTTATTTTGTCAAATGTAACATATAAAAGTGATAAAATTATATTAAAAAGGGTTCTTCATCAAGAGGTGTTAAATCAAGTTTTTAAAGAATATTAGAGTATTTCATGCTTAAAATCATATTCATTTTTGTTTTAGAATTCTAAAATTTGTTGCATAAATGTAAATATATTTAACCAACATTTGTAAAATTAATTTAGTTAGGTATTTTCATTTCCATTAATATAATGGCTATGTGTTAACTACCATTTAAAATAATAATATTATTATATTACTTTTTGGTATAACTCAAAGTTGTGTGCAATAGAGGGTTTCAAAGAAACTTATTGTCGCATGTCTAGTACGCTATCAAACAAAGTTTACTATTTAAAATATAATTAATATCTTATTCATAAATATTAATAGATATGAAAAGTGTAATTAAATAAATACACGGGACGTTACATGTTTTTTATCCAGAATCAAATCCCATTTCTCTTGTTTTTCCTCTAAGTGCTTCTCAGATAAAATAATCATTGAAACCCAATCATCACTAGAATCCTCCTGAGACTGGGTTAGAAACATACTATTTAATTCATCATTAAAAACATTTCCATTATAAGGCATTTTAAAAATATCGAATCCAAACACATTAATGTACATGATCCATCATTATTGCATCAGGTTTAGATCCTTCTAAGAGAATATAGAACATAATATTTGGTGGTATGTGTAGATCATAAACATATCCTAAATAAGATAGTGATACTGAAATTTATTCTAATTAATTAATTCCTCATGATCTAGTTAATGGTTTTTGGAATTATTATGTGGTTAGTGTTAGTAAGATCCATACACCACCACATGGTCACCCTGCATGTAACGACCAGAAGTGTTATGAATAAAACTTCCCATTATATTTAATTAAATAAATTATGGTTATAGAAAAAACATGTAATTATTATATTTTATTATTTACAATTGGATTTAAATGAACATTGTGTATCATGACCTTTGATAATACATTCGTTGAATAGTGATCACATTACTAGTGTAAATATCAGAATTTAACAAAAGAATTTGATATAGACAATGGATATAATATCCTCAACCAGTAGGATCGTACCCTATGAAACCCAATTATATGAAATTAAAATGAAGATATAATTTATTTTTTTCCTAGACTAATCATAAATTGATATCCATTAACTTATGTATGACTGAAACCATTTACAAGAGAAGTTCTAGCTCATCAAGATCACGGACAAAACCATGTTTCTCAAATGGCCCTATTAACACCCCAACATCACAGACCATACTCATAGAGAGTATGATAGTGTATTAATGGGATATTTATCAATACCCTAGAAATATCAATATGTAAATCATTTTTTATAAAATAATGAATATATTTTCATTATATTATTTTTATATTGTAAATGATTTTTAATGAACAAATGGTATTTTTTTGTTGATATTCAACTCAATTAATAAATATATTCTGATGAATTAATAGATTTATGAAATAAGTAATATTTGAAGAAAATATTATTATTAAATTGTTTTTATTAAATATAGATGATCATATAGTTTTTATGAATTCAAATGTAATTTTATATTAGAGTTCAAAAACTGTTATTTACAAAAACCCATTATTTTCATTAATTATAAGTTATTATGTATTAAAATATAAAATTAAAAAATTTACAATTTTTTGAGTTATAATTACTATTATTTTTGGAAACATAATGTTGAAATTATCCAATGGTTAATTTTTAATAATTTTCTTATACATTCTAATTATTGGGTACAAATTATATACTGTATAAATATACAGTGTGTTTTACGACATCATTATTATCCAAAAAATGATGTAATAAATACTATAATGGGTGTCCTATGCAAAATATATGTTTTCCACTTTAAATAATGAGATTTTATTATTGTTTTATTAATTTCATAAAACCATTATGAATCCTCCAAATCATATAAAATATTTAATGATTTTAAATTCATTTATATAAATGTGTGACTCACCTCCACATATGAAAAGGGTAGTATATAAATATTTTTTCCCTTTCCTAATACAATATTCAATAAAACGTCAATTATTAAGAATATTTGGAAAACATATGGGAATGATTGTTTTTTTTAATATTTTATTATATATAGTCCAGACGCTATGTTTGTGAAGTATTAATGAATTTCCCTCTCATTTCATATATAAACGAACCAAATCTCCCATTTATCATCACTTAAAATCCTTGTATAATTACCTTAATCTTTAAACATATCTATATATTCCTCCCATGGTTCGCCTAATCTCTCTAGAATCCCCTTTCAAGATTTTGGTAAGATACTCTTAAGGTAAGGGATCCTCTCCTTCTCACTTTTATTCATACATATCTTCTAATTTGTGCACATGAATTTTTAATTCCTAATGATATGGGGTGTTTTTTATCCTTACCTATAGTTCTATAATGATTTATAAATTATTTTAGGCCCCTTTCGCTCTCAATAATCCCTCCGAGGTACTCATGTTACAATCCCAAAATTTTATAAGAGTTCTTCCTTTCTATTCTTCAATCTATATATTTTATAAAAATATACATTATATTTCCATTAAATAATAATGATATATGTCCTTAAAAGTCCATATAAATTACCATATGATGTCCAAATTGCAGGGTACCCTTTTCGTTATCATCAACCCATTTTATGATTTTTTATGTGATGTCGTCAGGCTGCCGAAATTTTTCAGTTATTTTCTATTCCAAAACAATTATTTAGTGACTACCCTACCTATGTCATATCATGGGTATTCAAATTTATACACATATAAATATATTATTTTTTAATTACATGAATGTATTCTACACTCCCTGATCTTGGAATAAAATATGATAATTGATGAATTCTTATTTTATTATCTATGTAACGCACTTATGCATGATATGTAAATGAATGTGACAAGTATGCCTAGAATTATATGGAACTCCAATACATATGGTAATGTTTACTATCATGATACATCATTTTAGGATAGATATTAAACCTGATTCCTTTACATTACATTTTACATTGTTATTTATTAGTTGTTATCCTTGTCCTTTGATGTAATGTTTTACGTTGTTTCCATATTTTCCATATTACCTATATGTTATCATGATATATCATGTCTTATGATTCATGTGTATGATTCCTAATCTTTTTGTGCCAATTTATATTCTAATTTTATTACATTTTTTATATATTCCATTTTTATTCAATTCATGGGCTATATAGATCATTTGTTCCTTCTATATGTTCTCTAGTTATCCCACACAGTTTTAACATTGTTGGATTTTTATGATCATTTTAAAGAAGTGTTCCATAATTTCATGTTTCCTATGTTATTTATTTTTTAGGTAATGTACCTAATTCTAAAATACCTGACACCTCATGATCATTTGGGGTGTATTAGGTGTAATTTTATGTAATAAAACATGAATCATTGAGTAATAATGAGTAGGGTTGTCAGAGATGGTATTAGTGAAATGGTTTAGTTATTTTTTGTATTTGGATTAGAAAAATCTAGCTAATTCATAGAGATAAGACTGTATAAGAAAACATCCCTAAATTTTGGTAAATATATAGTATTTTATTTATCATGAAAAAATATCCCTATCTGGTTACTACAAGTGGATGTCGTTCTAACACATTTATACTTAGGGTTAGCAACTCTAACATGGTTCCATAGGCATGACTCGGGGTAACATGGTACATGAGAATGATCCTTACTGTGCACCATGTCTCACACTCTCATGGTATATGCTTTGGTAAATTCATAATATCATTACAAACCATTATTAGGGGCATAAAAATATTCCTATAAGAGTATATGTTATGAAATAAATCACGGATAACATAGATTATTGCCAATAAATTCATAAGTTATGGAAATACATGTAATTTATAAGTTATCCCTTTAATGTATTTGTATTTCCCATTTATGTGTTTAATTTTTAAAAATCCTAATCCCGAATTTTCTTTTTTTTATAGCCAATGGATGGATATATAAGGCATCAGGTAAACAGTCAATGTGAAGAGAGATGTAATGACTAACCTAATGGGAATCCGAATCTGATGAGAGTATGAATCATGGACTTAATAATGGTAATATCTCAACTAAATTTGGTTTTTAATAGATTATTTGATCAATAAGAGTGTTCAAATCCACCCAAGGGAGAAAAATATAAAATCTAAATCTTCTTGTGACAAAACCTTTCGACATTTAATGGGCCATTTGATCCCTTAATTAAGGAACAATGGATCAAAATAATTGAAATGATCTTCTAAATCCTTCAATGGTCTATTGAATAGAAGGTTCTACTAGATATTTATCACATGGAAGGTGAAGCTGATCAATGGTGGACATTGATAAAAAATATAACGTCTAAGTAAGAGATCAAAGTAATGGGGTGGAAGGATTTCTGTAAAATTATTTTTGATAAATATTTTGATCACACTATCCATCTTAAAATGGAAGGGGATTTATTTTATACAAAAACAATTATGTGTTTATTGGGTTATATGCAAAAAAAATTACAAGACATGAATCCCACACCTCTATTTTTATCGTTACCCCAAAATTAATGGTTGATCTCATCTTTGATGGACTAAAACCTAATCTACAAAAATTCCTAGAAATATGAGACTTTTATATCTATGAGAAAATAATATGATGTTCCCTCAAAGTTGGAATTTATATCAGTGAATCTCTTGGGTATCACAAGGATTAGAAGAAGAAAGTGGAGTTTATCCTGGTATTCTGATGGAGAAATCTAATTGTGTGAAGAATTTTGTACACCTCACTTATAAAAGGTGTGTAAATAAGAACCTATAAAATTTCATTAGGGGAATGATGAAATGATATAGGTGTAGAAGGGAAGGAAACCTAGCCAATGATAGCCGATAGGAGAAACCCACCAATGTGAAAAAAGGAAGGAAATATTCTATCAAACCTCAGTATGATTTTCATTGGTTCAACTATAGGTAAACATTGAACATTACGAACCAATGAACTAATCTATGGGGTTTTGGAGACAAACAATAACCTCAAAGGCACCAAAGGTGATATTTTTTCATCAAAACCACTATGGTGGATCCGAACAATAAAGTGGAAATAGATATGATTGTTATTCATTCAAGAATATATAATGTACTTTATGATTATAGTTATATTCATTCATTTATATCATAAATGATTAATTGAAATATCCAAACACCCCCACAAATCATGGATGTAGAGATTTCCATGAATATGGAAAAAATGGAAATTATTTCATCCTAATAATATAACTCCTCCCCTATCACAATTTGTCGGTTGATCATCCTTGTGAACCTTGTCAGACTCTCCTAGGTGAAATTTGATGAAATTATGGGCAAGGATTGGTATTCCATATATATATCAAAAATACATTTATACAAGAAGGATATCACTCTCCATATGGATAATTAACCCAATATTATATACAAGTACCAGGAATAGGATGAATCATTTTTTTCACCATCATATATAGAAAGTATATTTATGCCCTATGTGAAAGAATATCTTGATAAAATGATTGTGTCAATGGAAATAACTATCCTTGAATAAAATCATGTGGTGAGGTAATACGCTCATGTGTTTCTCAAGAAACTTCTTAGTCTTCCTCCTAACGGAGAGGTTTAATTTTAATAGATATTATACCTACATAATTTCCAAAATCCAATAATCTATATATGATTGCTATTGTGGATCTAGAGGATCTAAAGAAACAACTAAGTAGGATCTTGATAAAGGGATTATATGCCTAAGTGCTTCACCATGGGGTGCATTATTCCTCTTTTTCATGAAGAAGGACGGGTGAATGCACCATTGCATTTATAATCATGAGCTCAAAAAGACCATGATAATGAACAAGTATTCTTTTCTCTGGATTGATGACTTGTTCGATTAACTATTTGGAGAAAAATACTTTTTCAAGGTGGAATTTAAATCGGGATATTACCATGTTAGGGTGAGGAAGGAGGATATCCTCAAGTCAATTTTTCATACAAGGTGTGAGAACTATGATATTATTGTAATGTCATTCAGGCTCACTAATACTCCATAAATATTCATGTACTTGATGAATATAATATTTTTATATTACCTCAAAAAATATTTTTTTTTATATATGATATTCTAATATACTGAATAACCAAGGGGGAACATGTGGAGTGTCTAAGCACTGTTCTAATGACCCTGAGAAAGGATAAGATCTATGAAAAGTATATAATGTGTGAGTTCATATTGAAAGAGTTATCATTCTTGGAGAATATCATCACAAGGAATGGGATATCTATGGATCCTTTAAAGATAAAATAATTTATAGGATGGATGAGTCCAACATCTGTGATAAATATCCATAGCTTCCATGGGTTAGTAGGATATTATCTTTGATTTGTTATAAATTTCCCATGATTTTTAAAAAAACTTACCAAGATAACTCGGAAGGTAGACAAGGTATATTAGAATGATAAATGTGTATAAATCTTCATGTATTTGAATAGAAGGTTTATCAATACTCTTGAACTCACACTACAGACCAATGGGGAAATATTCATAGTTTTGAGCGATGCTTCGAAGAAGGGTTTGGGCCTTTTGTTGACGAAAAAGGGAATGTCCATTTCATACACCTCAAAAAAGATAAAAATTAATGTAAAAGACAATCCCAGGCATGGTCTGGAGTAGGAATCTATAAACATTACCTTGAAAATTTGGTGGAATTATCTCTATGGGGAGAAGTGTGAGATATATAATGATCACAAGACGGTAAAATATATATTCATAGAGAAATAACTTAATATGGACCATCAAATATTGTTAGATCTCTTCAAAGATTACTACTTATCAATCCACTACCATACACATAAAGAAAATAAGGTGTTTGATTCTCTATATAGAAAGGACCCAAAAATTATATAGTTGATGATAATTGAGAAGGATCTGATCATCATGGATTTGAAAAAGATAGACACATGAATCATAAAGAAATAAATATCATCAATACTTTCACAAATTATTTCGAAACAATATCATTTGGAAATGTAGAATAATTCTCTAAAATATGATGTGGGAATTAAAAAAGAAAGATGAAAGTATATGAAAAGGAAAATCCACAGAATTCAATTTTAATGAAGAAGGAAATGTGAGATTTTGGTCAAGACTATAGTCTCCATTAAATCATGATTTATAGAAGGAACTATTAGATGATGCACATAGTTTGACTTTCTCCATTCAGTGAGGAAACACAATGTTGTATCAAGATCTATGAGAGCACTATTCATGGGACAACATAAAGAATCAAATTGATGATTATACCTCAATGTTCTTGGTATATCATTAAGGGAATGCTAAAAGGAATAATTTTAATGGAATAATGAAACCATTACCAACAGCCACATGGGAATAGAAAAATATCACCATGGAATTTGTCACCTAACATCCAAATACATCCAATTGAAACAATGTTATCAGGGTTGTTTTAGATTATTTTACCGAGGTTGCACACTTCATTTCAATTTGAGAAGATTTCCCACTAGATCAACTAGAATGGATATATATCAAGGTTGTGGTAATACTGCATGATGCACCACTATCGATTGAATCTAATCAAGATCCAAGATTCAGATACATGTTTTGAAAATTCTCTATCTTTATATAAACACTGAGATGAATTTCAGAATGACCAATCATCCTCAAACTAATGGAAAATATGAGAAAAATATTTAGAAATTGGAAGACATGTTATGAGCAATTTATAAGGATATCAATGGTTGATGAGACCAATATATTCTTCTAGTTCAGTTATCTTACAGCAACAGTTTCCACTCAAGAATCTAAATGGCACCTTATGATTCTATTTATTGGAAGAGGTTCAGAACATCATCAAGTTGGGAGGATTTTGGGGAATAGAATCTTCTTGGTCCGAAGATGGTTGAGTAAATTATATAGAAGGTTAAGACCATTCAGAAGCACATCAAGGGTTTTTGTAATTGATAGAAGATCCATGTTAAAGTTAATCAACAATACCTAGATTTTGATGTTAGACACATAGTATTCCTTTTCATATCTCCATGGAATAGAGTTATGTGATTTTGGAAGAAGTGGAAGATTATTCTAAGTAACATGTGACATTTTGAGATCCTTGTTCACATTGGATCAGCAGCCTATCGACTAGCACCCCCCCCCAAACCTATCTCAAGTACATGTCATTATTTCTGTATCCCTCTTGAGAAAGAACTCACTATACCCCTCACATTTACCCAATATAATGGTGGTACAATTAGAAAATGATATTTATAATAAATATAAGATGGTGAAGATATCAGATCATAGAGAAAAAGTACAATGAAATTATAAAATTCCCAAAATCAAAGTGCTATGAAGAAAGAAAAGGTTTTAAGATGAAATGTGGGAATTGGAGGAGGTGATGAAGTAGATTTACCCTAATCTGTTTTGATGTGAGAAAATAAAATTTTGAGGGAATTAGTTTTAAAGGAGGAGTAACTATAGTGTCTCAAACTGTTATAAATAAAACTCATATTTTTGATTTAATTAAATGTCTTATGTTTTTAGAAAACACATGAACATTATTTTATTATATATAATTGGAATGAAATGATTGTTAAGTGTTATTAATAGTTATAATATAGTCTTTTAATAGTGATCACACGACTGGTATAAATATTTTTTTTAAAAAAATTACATTTTACACAATCAAATGAACTGATGGCCTCAACCAGTATGATCATACAACATAAATTCCATTGATTTGAGCTTCTGAGGGAGATATAATTTCATAGATTCTTTCTAGATCTATACCAATAAAATATCCAACAATATAATCATGACATAAACTGTTTATGGGAGAATTTCAAGATCATCAAGATCATGACCCAAACCATGTTCGTCGAATGGCCCTAAGATGACCTACCATCACACACCTTAATCTTAGGGAATATACTGGTGTATTAATCTGATATGTGTTAAGAACATATAAATATGAATATGGACATTATTTTTTATCAAATAATAAATATATTTTCATCCTGTTATTCTAACTTTATTAATGATTCTTAAATCATAAATAGTATTTTTGTTAATATTCAATTACATTAAGAAATATGTTTTGATGAATTAAAGTATTTTTTAGATAAATAATATTTGAATAATATATTATTACTATATTATTGTTACTAAATATAGATGATCATATACTTTTTATGAAGATAAATGTAATGTTTTATTAGGTTTCAAAAATGGTTATTTCCAAAACCCCTTTATTTTCCATAAATATTGGTTATTATTTTTTAATGGTGAAAGTTCACATATTTATAAAATCATTTAGGCCAAATGAATATAATTTTTTTAATTGGAACATCATAATTATCCATTGGTGAATTTTTCATAATTTTCTAATATTTAAAATTTCAGTACAAATTAAATATTGTATAAATATATTGTGTGTTTTATGACATCATAATGACCCTAAAATGATGAAATAAATACTATAATGTGTATCCTCAGTCAAATATATATATATATATATCCTTATTTTAATGTGATTTTAATATTATTTTTTTAATTTTATAATTCCATTATGAATCCTACAAAATATATAATATATTTTAGGATTTTAAATTCATTTCCTCAAAAGTGTGACTCACATCTACATATTAAAGGGTAATATTTCAATACATTATACCCTATGTCTAAAAAAATATTGAAAAACTCTCTCATTTTTCAAAAAAACATGGAAAACCGATGGTAATATTTTTAGTTTTGAATATTTTTTATATATAGTCCAAAACCTATGTTTGTAAAATATTAGAGATTTACCATCTAATTTCCTATATTAACCCACCCAAAAACCCATTTATATTCTATAAAAATTGATGAAGAACATACGTACTCATAACTCCTATTTCTATTATTCTCCTATGGTTCCCTATGCTCTCAAGAGACCCCTATCAAAATATTGGTGTAACCCACTTAATGAATGGGATCCCATCCTTCTCACCATTATTCATGAAATATCATCTATTTTATGACACTTTAATTTTATTTCTTGATTATTGGGTATGTTTTCACACATTCCCCATTCTGACCTTACAATATCTAAATGATTATAGACCCCTTAATCTCTCATTAACCCCTCCCAATTACGCCCATTTACATGCTGGAATTTCATAGGAGTTCTTCCTTCCTCCTCTTTAATCAAGATTATATTCATCATATGTCGTTTATTTCCAATACCTTATTATGGGATATGTATTTTCATGATTCTATTACTAAAAATTTTATTTCCAAATAATGATATTCCCTTTTATTTCTCATCAACCCATTTTATAAATTTTTATGTGACGTCGTTAGGCTGTGAAAATATCATAACAATTTTTCATTCCAGAAAAATCATGTTGTGAATACCATACCCATTTACTATCAAGGGTATTCACATTTATACACATATAAAATTTTTATTTCGGGCATAAATTTATTTATTACACACTCCTTGATCATGGAATAAAACATTATTATGAATGAATCCATGTTATATGATCTTCGTGGAACACTTAAGCATCATATGTAAATGAATGTTTCAGTTGCACCCAAAATTATATAGTGCACAAGTGCATTGGGTAATGTTTAGCATCATGATAATTTATGATAGGAAATGGAGAAAACATAATTCTTTATGGTGCATTTTATATTCTTATTCATTGGTAGTTATCCTTGACCTATGATGCAGTGTTTTAAGTTGTCACCATATTTCCCACGTTTTCATTATGTTATCATGTTATATCATGTTTTGTAATTCATGTTTATGATTCCTACTCATTTTATTCCCCTTGATTTTCTGACTTTATAACATTTTTTAACTTATTCAATGTTTATCCCTTTACTTATACATCCATTTTATAGAATCCTCCCATGGTTCCCCATGCTCTCAAGAGACCCCTATCAAAATGTTGTGGTCACACACTTAAGGAATGATACACCCACCTTCTCACTGTTATTCATGAAATATCATCTATTTTTGGCCACATTATTTTTAATTCATGATTATGGGGTATGTTTTTACACCTTCCTAGTAATGACCATATGATTTTTAAATGATGATAACCCTCATTCTCTCTCATTAATCCCTCCCAAAGATACCCATTACCATGTTGAAATTTCATAGGAGTTCTTACTTCCTCTTATTTAATCATGTTTCTTTGTAATAATATTCCTTATATTTCCAATACCTAATGATTTGATATGTAATTTAATGTCCTTATTAGTAAAAAATATTTTTCTAAATGTCAAGAGACACTTTTTTTCTAATCATCCCATTTTTTGAATTTTTATGCGACACAATTATGCTGCCAAAATATCATCATGAATTTTATTCCAAAACAAGTGTGTAGTGAATAATTTTACCATTTACAATCAAGGGTATTCAAATCTATACACTTATAAAAATATATTTAATTACATGTATTTATTCCACACTCCTTGATCATGGAATAAAACATTATCATGAATGAATCCATATTATATGATCTAAATGGAACACTTAAGGATGAGATGTAAATGAATTTTTCGATTACAACCATGATTATATAGTGCTCCAATGCATTTAGTAATGTTTAGTATCAGGATAAGTTATATTTTAAATGGAGTAAACATAATTTTTATTGTACGTTTTCTATTATGATTTATTAGTAGTTAGGCTTGACCAATGACACAGTGGTTTATATTGTCACAATATTTCCCATGTTTCCTCTATGTAATGATGCTATATCATGTTTTATAATACATTTTTATGATTACTAATTTTTTATTCCCCTTGATATGCCAATTTTATAACATTTATTAACTTATTCCATGTTTATTCTCTTACTAGGATTTATATATCACCCCTTTATTATGTATGTCCTTAATTCATCCCATGTAGTTTTATGTTTGTTGGGATATTATAATCATGCCAAAGAAGTGTTCGACAATATCTTGTATCTCATTATATATGTTTTTATGTAAAGTAACTAATTCACAAATACACTATAATTCTTGTTCGTTTATGTTGTATTAAGTGTAATTTTTTTAAATAAAACATGTATTAATGTGTAATAAAGTGAAGGTTTTTCGTAATGTATAAGAAAAAGACCCAAAATCATACTTAATAATAAAAAACAATAATATAAACATATACATCAATCAGAAAAATCAAGATAGGGTTAGTGGTCGACCACATATTAGGATATTTGAAATTCTCCTAGCATTAAATACTCTAAAAGAACTTCACCCCTCTCTAGGAAATGGTTATCATTTGGGAGGAATGTCATGAGATGTCCCTAAAAAACAACATGTAGTGCCCTACCAAAACCAAAAAAATCTAATCTCATAGAAATTATTTATATCTTCACATGAAATTGATGCCTTAATCTTATTTGGATCTAATTAAACTCCATTCATGGAGATAAAATGTCCCAAAAACATAACCTCTTAGATGTAGACACAATATTTCAACAGTTTATCAAAAATTTGATGATCTCTCAATGGCCCCACAAAAATCATCATATAAAGCCCGAAAATCTCTTATAACCTTAATTGAACTAGGATGTCATCTAGAATAACCATAATAAAGGATTTGAGGTATCCAAGGAAGACCCAACTCATCAGATACATATAAACCATGGTAAAACATTTTATTCAAAAGGAAATTTCCAAGTGCTCGAAATGGTTATATCTTCTTCAAAATTTAGTATTTAGAATATCTGCGTCTCTCACCCAATCCCTGTGGTACATTGAATAGAGTTCGATATTCAAAAAAACCTTAATCCATTGAGCTGGTTAAGAGATCATCAACCTGGGGATAGGGGAATTCGTACTTGATGGCGACCTGATTTAGTTTCTGGTAATAAATGTATTGTTGAAGGAATCCAACTAAGTTATGAAAAAAATAACTAGAGTGGAAAAAAATATTTTATCAAGAAAATTGACCCTTTTATTTAAAATAATTAAATTATATCTTTAATTCCTTCAATTTGGTTGGTTTACAGGATAGTAAAGACGAAGTATCGATTATTCCCTTTATCCTAAATCATTTGTGACCTCCACAATCCATTCAAGATGTAAACCTAAAAAATAATCTTGGAATACGTTGAAAAAATCAATCACCATATATGAAAATACACACTCTATTATGTCCCCATAATCCTCTATTAGTAGGTAAGACACTTGGAATGAAATCCTAACTAGCTCTAGAAATATAGATTTTTCTCATCCTGATTGTGGATCCCATTATCCTTCAGGGACTTGAGTCATCCAATCGGGGGAATTAAAATTCACCCACTGATAATATAAAATTGTTGTGTTTCTTAAAGATAATCATTATTTCCCATCATATAACTATATTTAAGAGTCTCTTCTCTTGGATAAGGAAATATGATTTCAGCTAAACCTCTAATAAAGAGATAACATAAGTGGGGCACCAGAAATGCTAATATTTTCTCATTCAAATAGGTGTAACCATCTTTATTGAATATAACATAATATTTTTCAAAATATTTACCTAATAAGTATGGAAATTATAGTTGAAAAAAAATTAGTACTTATATCAAAAAAAAAGAAACTACTATATAGCATAGGAAGAAATAGTACATATAACAGTAATGTGACCAATATTGGATTCCACCTATACATTATTTATATCTTGAATGTCGCTCACCTATGTATGTTCCTGCAGTTTATTTCTAACCTATAACTATTCTGTAATGAAATTTTCCCATAATAATGTCTATCCTCATGACTAAGTCATCCAGAATGTGAGCACACTGATATGGATGCATCAAACAAAGCTATTGTTCCCCTAGGAACTACAGAGCATACATCGGGCTGAGAAATATGGGAAACATTAAAAACATTTATGGATGGATAATTTACCAATAGTGATATAATGGTCTATGTTAGGCCTTCCATATGGACCTCATGTTCTTAAATCTCCCACACTGATGTCACGCAACAAATCCACCACCTACTACTTCTAATGAAGGTGGCCATGGTGGATACCCAGAGCTACTTCCACCCTTATTTCCTTAGTATTGATTCTAACATTTCCTTTTAGATAAGAGAATCCCAATCTATTTCAATACTAGAATGATCCCTTTTATTCCTAGCATACCGTTATGGATGATCTCTATCATCATAGTATGATTAACCACCTCAAATAGTATAAGGCCCCAGCCTTAAACCTTACTTAATCTTGAGTTATTAAAAGATTACACATTGAGGATCTTTTCAGGTTTAGAGTTTTAGAGAATTAGATCATGAAACTTGCATTACGTTCCACATTTAAACAAAGTGGTTACATAAAAGACAGTATTCATTCTTCCCATCAACGGAAACATATTTAAAATAAAACATTGATTCCTTCTTGACACATTCTTGACAGTTTCATCACATCATGTACCTTTCCCTTGACCTGTGAAAAACATTTCAAAAACTTGGGATGAGGATAAAAATATCAGTAAGGGTTATAAAAATATGGAAAGGAAACATGAGTTCATATATATACATAATAATGAAATCATACTTTACCCATAAAACATATGCACTCTAACATACCTCATAAAATCATGAATAAATCATAGAAATCATAAAGACATAAAGGTAACTTGAGGAATTCATAACCTTTTTACATAGGGAGTAACCCTCTTGGTTACGTTTAGAATACCAACCACAGTATATTCCCTAAATCTCTTCGGAGAAACCTTAACATTTAACCCCTTTGCGTTACCCAATGCATTGGAGATCTATATCGGGCTCACCCACCCTTAGTTTATCACTGAACCACCCGTTTTCATAACAATGCCCAAGAACCATAACTGATTAGTCACTGAAAGTGGCTAATATTAATTGTTAATATCTTTATATTCATTGTTCCAAAGTCCATAAACATTGTTTTTAGTGCATTACATAAATAGAACTTCATTTCTCATCTTAAATTCAATTCATGTTTAAAATGAAAATTTGGGCCCAATCATTCATTTGTTTGTGGACAACATTATATTCATTTTATGAATTTAAAACTTTGGAATATGATTGATCACTTTGTTTGGAACATTTTATCTTTTAGGTCCAATGGATGAATCCCAAAGAAAAAAGGAGAATTTTGCGACTGAATGAAGAAACTTTCTGGAAAAAGCATAATGGGCCTAAGGCCCATAAAACAAATGGATCTGAAGTTGAGATTTAAATGGTGGACCCGACATTAATGCACAGAAATTTGTCCCACCATTTCGACCATAACATCCAAAGCGAAGATCCAAATTTCCTGAAATTTGGAGAGCTTCTAGAAGACACATGGAAGAAGATATTTTCTATTTAGGACACCTTCGGATTCGGCCGTAGGAAGTGTCAAACGCACACGTCAAAATGGAGGATGAATCTGGCTGGTTTTGTGGTCAACTTTGTAACGTTAGTTTCCTTTTGATTCTTCACCCACCTCTTGACTCTCTTAATTGTTGGGGGGTGAATTTATTGTTGGGGGTAGACATAAGGCTCCTAATATGCCTATATAAGGAGCTGGTGGTGAAGGGAATAATCATCTAACATTTTTATTTGAATCCATGTTTTTCTTTCATCCATTGTATTTCATTCAATTGTAATTTCCTGATTCCAATTTGTAATCGCATCATCAAGTTTTCCCATGTAAGTTTTTATTTCAAGTTTATTATTTTAATAAAATTTCTTCTTTTTTTAACTTTTTTTTTCTTTTTCTTCACATGTTGATACCATTGAATCGAAGTGTGAATGTATTCACACCCGCAGTTGTGAATTCATCACACAACGGTGGAGTGTTAATTTTGATTAATGTTTTTTCTTCTTCAATCCCATTTCTTTAAGTCAACTACCTGCTTCCATTGATAGAATAGCATAAATGGAGGGCTAAACTTTTATGGGTTTATCCTAGGGAGTTGCATGGGCCGGATTGAATGTTATTTGATGTTCTTAAATTCTTAAATTTGTTCTTTATTTTAAGAGTTCCTTTCTTTGATTTATCTTCTTATTTGTCTTCAACAACTTTAATGACGACACATTTTGAGTGCTAGTACGATCCAATTCCTTGGAGTTCTCATTTAATTGATCCTCTAATTGAATTGGTGATTAGCCTTTAAATTGTTTATGGATTAAATCAGAGAATGATATTGAGGAATTATTTCATTTAATGGATACCTCTTGAACCGATGAAAAAAAAATGAAAAACAAATACATCCAATCAATCCCAAGAGACAACCTAGGATCAACTCACATTAATTAGTTGTTTTAATTCAAGTAATTTTATTGGTTTTGTTCTTTAATTTAAATAAGTATTTCTTCAAATCAATCAACACCATAGTTGGCCAGTTCATAGCCAATCCCTCATCTAATCAAAGTGTCTCAAGGTTTCTTCTTCGGTTCGTGTGGATTCGACCCCTACATGTACTGCATCGACCTCTTTTACCAGTAAGGTAAATTTGGGCGCAACCAAATTTTGGCGCCGTTGCCGGGGACCCTAGTAAGTTTTCTTAGACACCCACCTTCTATTCTCACCTAACTACTCTTTTCTCACCTATATTTCTCTTTTCTTTTCCCCTTTCTGTTTTTCAAAAAAAAAATCCAAATCCAAATTTCATTCAACTCCAATAGAGTATCATCATCAATTTCCTTTAATAAAATCGGGCTGGAATCAAATAGAAAATCAACACTGGGAATCCCCTCATATAGGTAATTACTTTGATCAACCTTTAAATGAATAACCCACACTCGATAACATGAACGATCAATGGGATGATGATTTTTGAAAGGATCAATTTCCATACCTCTCGAGGATGATTGAAAAGATCAAACTTAATGATTTCCATGATGTACAAACATATATCAACCCTAATCCTGAAATTGTTTTGAACAATTGTGCGAAAAAATGGATAAAATGAATTTTGAAGTTTCATCTTTCAGATTAGAATTACAATGCTTTAAGACTTTTGAGGAACCCATTCTTACTAAAGATGTTCTTTCCTCATCATTTATAGATGAATCTTTTATCCAAAAAACCTCTCATGAATTGAAAAAAGAAAAAACCTTTGGATACGGGATAACTAAACAAGATCAAGGAAATATTTAAGGGTATTTAAATCAGGATGAAATTGATTTCATGAATTCACAAAAGGGAAAGTTTTCTTCATGGATTGAATGCCCAGAATATTTCTCCAATGATAATTTTTTAGAAACACAAATAATTGAACCATTAGGAGAAATAAAAAACATCAAATCTATACCCATTCATGAAACTCATCTAGAAAACTTTGGGGTTGAATCTTCAATTCAAATAGAACCAATTGTGTTGGGAAATGCTGAAAATGAAATTGATTTTGATTCCAATTCCTTATCTGTTTTTGAATGTCCTATCCAACCTGAACACAAAATCAATTTCATTACTTCCCCACCGAGGCATCCCATTATAGGTGATAAACAAGAAATTTCAGTTGTCATTCATCCATATCATGAAATCAATAATGTAGGAATGATCATTGGTGTCTTAGGAAATACTATAGAAACAACTCGATCAACCATTCTAGATATTCCTTGGACTTTACCAATCATTGTAGAAAATATGATTTCATACGAAACAAATTTCCAAAGAACAATCAATCTCATTCTTGTTGAAGTGGAGAAAGATGGGTTCATTAAAATTTTGAAAGTTGGAATTGCATAAGTTGGGGGGTACAAGTCGAGCTAACGACGTTAAACAAAAGAGTTGCATGGGAGGAAACCAATGGTTTCCATGTTTCTAATAATTTTGAATCATTTTATTTTTCATATAATAAATTATCATAGACTGTTGACCTATTCTACCATTATGAATAAGGATGGGTATGAAAGTGGAGCGCCATATTCATCCGTGTCACATGGCGTGATCTCAGAGTAATACCTTACCCAAAAATCTAAAAAAAAAACAATGCATCATCAGTTTATTTTGTTTTGTTTATTTTTATGTTTTTATAGGTTAAAAAAATAAAAGGACATGTCGTAATCCATAAGAAAAATCCATTCACCACCATCCAAGCCGCTGAGACTCAAATCCAGGATTGAAGGGAGACTATGGCATGTGGTATCATCATCAACCACCAGGTGACTTCATTCAATTATTTTAATTCTCAATTTCAACTTTGAACTCCTCTCCTACCCATTTCTAACTTTTCTTTTCTTTAAACACTGGGGACAGTGTCATTCTAAGTTGGGGGGAGATAAAAAATGATTTTTTTATTTTTTTAATAAAAACATGCATGAAAAGAAAAATTCCATTAACCTTGAACATGATAACACACATTGCAAACTCTGAAATTGGATATCGAAAAATTTGGATTCTTTGATTCTGATTTTAATGCAAGTTTAAGTTCATGAGCATAGTTTTTGGAAAGTGCGGTTGTCTAATGTGATTTTTCAAAGTTTACATTTTCATCCTCTTAATAAAAATGCCACAATGCACGTCTACTGGATCGTGGGTGTAAATTTGAGTTCTTGGGTCCCTTTCATTATAGCATAGGGTTCTGGGGTCACTTTTAGTTTAATTTGAGTATACAAAAACAAAAAAACAAAAAACAAAAAAAAACAAAAAAAAATTAAAAAAATAATGACCACATAGAGCAATGTTTTGTCCAAATGTGTGGCGTCCGGCACTTGGGGATCGTGACTCCATAGTTGTCTTGCCCAGTGTTAGACTTTATATCTCTATTGTAGAGCATGAAATTGAAAAAATGTGTGGCGTCCGACACTTGGGGATCGTGACTCCATAGTTGTCTTGCCCAGAGTTAGTCTTTTCATATCTATTGTGGTTAAAAAAAACAAAAAAATTAAAAAAAATGGATACTCATCTTAATGTTTAAGGTGATTCGTACCTAACGCTTCCATTTTTTCCCCTTGAACAATAAAATGGGCCCCATGTCTTTTATGATGCACAACACTTTATCATGCTTAATTGGAATTGGATGAAATGTGGCGATGAATTTGAACAAAGGAATGGTCTTGGGATTGGGATATGCTTATATACCTAGCTTGTTTTTAATGATTTTGATGGGTTTTCATAATTTTTTTTGATATTAGATATTTGGTTGAGCAGTGTGTATTAAAATGTTTTTGGAAAAGGGGATTTGAATTTCATATTTGTAATTTATTTTGGTCGGGACTAGCAAAACACACGTTGGGGGGGTGTGATTAGTCACTGAAAGTGGATAATATTAATTGTTAATATCTTTATATTCATTGTTACAAAGTCCATAAACATTTTTTTAGTGAATTACATAAATAGAACTTCATTTCTCATCTTAAATTCAATTCATGTTTAAAATGCAAATTTGGGCCCAATCATTCATTTGTTTGTGGACAACATTATATTCATTTTATGAATTTAAAATTTTGGGATATGATTGATCACTTTGTTTGGAACATTTTATCTTTTAGGTCCGATGGATGAATCCCAAAGGAATATGGAGAATTTTTCACCTGAATGCAGAAACTTGCTGGAAAAAGCATAATGGGCCTAAGGCCCATCAAACAAATGGATTTGAAGTTGAGATTTAAATGGTGGACCCGACATTAATGCACAGAAATCCGTCCCACCATTTCGACCATAACTTTCAAACGAATAATCCAAATTTCCTGAAATATTTATAGCTTCTAGAAGACACATGGAAGAAGTTATGTTCTATTTATGACACCTTTGGATTCGGCCGTATGAAGTGTCAAACGCACACGTCAAAATGGAGGATGAATCTGGCTGGTTTTGTGGTCAACTTTGTAACGTTAATTTCCTTTTGATTCTTCACCCTCCTTTTGACTCTCTTAATTGTTGGGGGTGAATTTATTGTTGGGGGTGGACATAAGGCTCCTAATATGCCTATATAAGGAGCTGGTGGTGAAGGGAATAATCATCTAACATTTTTTTTTGAATCCATGTTTTTCTTTCATCCATTGTATTTCTTTCAATTGTAATTTCCTGCTTCAAATTTGTAATCACATCATCAAGTTTTCCCATGTATGTTTTTATTTCAAGTTTATTATTTTAATAAAATTTCTTCTTTTTCACTTTTTATTTTCCTTTTATTCACACATTGATACCATTTAATCGAAGTGTGAATTTATTCACACCCGCACTTGTGAATTCATCACACAACGGTGGAGTGTTAATTTTGATTAATGTTTTTTCTTCTTCAATCCCATTTCTTTAAGTAAAATACCTGCTTTCATTGATAGAATAGCGTAAATGGAGGGCTAAACTTTTATGGGTTGATCCTAAGGAGTTGCATGGGCCGGATTGAATGTTATTTGATGTTCTTAAATTCTTAAATTTGATCTTTATTTTATGAGTTCCTTTCTTTGATTTATCTTCTTCTTTGTCTTCAACAACATTAATGACGACACATTTTGAGTGTTAGTACGATCCAATTCCTTAGAGTTCTCATTTAATTGATCCTCTAAGTGAATTGGTGATTAGCCTTGAAATTTTTTATGGATTAAATCGGAGAATGATATTGAGGAATTATTTCATTTAATGGATACCTCTTGAACCGATGAACAAAAAATAAAATGAAAAACAAATACAACCAATCAATCACAAGAGACAACCTAGGATAAACTCATATTAATTAGTTGTTTTAATTCAAGTAATTTTATTGGTTTTTTTCTTTAATTTAAATAAGTATTTTTTCAAATCAATCAACACCATAGTTGGCCAGTTCATATCCAATCCCTCATCTAATCAAAGTGTCTCAAGGTTTCTTCTTCAGTCCCTGTGGATTCGACCCCTACATGTACTACATCGACCGCTTTTACCAGTAGGGTAAATTTGGGCGCAACCAATAACACTAATGTATCACATAAAACATGCATAAAGGAAATATAACATTTCCACATTTCAATAACAATATAACATTTTAGGATATTGAAATAATGAATCCATTAAAAAACCATTTTCAAAACCATTTAAAACATTTAATAAAGGTATTTTTGAATCAAAGTGTCCCATACCACCTTGAAGCTTTTAACATTTTAAACCATTAATATCCATATAAATAAATCCTTAAAACCATTTTGAGAACATGGATATTAATAAGAACAAATCATTAAAACATTTAAAGCGATATTTTGGTTAAAGGGTTATTACCAAAATTAGAGACAATTGAATACAATAATTGAGGAATACCATTTAATCAGAACATTATAATATCATGAGAATAAATGGATTAATGATATAATATTCCAATGGAAAGTATATACACCATATAAGAGTGCATTGGTGCATAACAACAATGAAGTCTCAATAGAGATGTAAAATGTGATGAAATCCCTTATAAAGAAGGTATCATTAAGTTAAGGATAAATCAATCTCAAAATTATGTGTGACAAATATAAATACACCCAATACAATTGGATATTAAGTATAAAACAATAAAATATCATTCACACATATTCAAAGGATGGCATATTCAATAACTACATGTTGAACCCAAAGAAATCGAAATTGGGTTAAAAAGATCCCTTGGTAAAATTCAACAGCCTAACGACGTCACTTCAACAATTCAGAAAATGAGTTAATGAGAGATAAAAAGGGAATATCATCACTTGGACATAAAATTTAAATCAATCAGGATATAGAATAACATATCCCAACATAATAGTATATGATTTAAAATACATAACAAACGAAGTATTTTAAAAAGAGGAGGGCGAATGGTTCCCTTACCGACTTGGGTAACTTTCGAAAAGTACACCCCATTGAAGGAGTTTCATAAAATGAATATGTAAATACCCATTAATGTAATTATATTACAAAAGGATTGTAATAATGTTCAGTACATAAACCACTCAAAGGAAATTGTGGAAAATGTTGCATAAATCTCACCAGAATAAAAGTGAGATGAAAAATCTCTTACAAAAACTCGGCAGCCTAACGTCACCACTTAAAACTTCCAAAATGGATTGATGAGAAGAAATAGGGTCTCTCATCACATCAACATAAAGTTTACAGAAAGAGGAATATAAAATAACATCCCCCAACATAACAAATAGGAGCTTAAAATAAGTGACATAAAGGAGAGTACTTAAAAATAAAGAGAGAGGTTAGATCTCTTATGAAAATTCGGCAGCCTAACGGTGCCTCTCAAAACATCCAAAATGGATTGATGAGAGAGAATAGGGTCTCTAATCATATGTACATAAAAATTACAGTAAAATTAATATAAAATAACATCCCAATCACAAGAAATATGATCTTAAAAAGAATAACATTAAAGAGTGTACTTAAAAGAAAGAGAGGAGTAGGATCCCTTACCTCATGTCCAACTTGTCTTGTTCGTTTCTTTATATTCCTGAATAATAAACATTGGTAAAATTATAATTGCTTAAGGAACTCCTATAAAGATTATTATTCAGTTAATATCACATATTTTAATGTTATAATAATTGGTGAATAATATGAGTTCATATCAGACGTTTTTGTCAATGTTTGGTACGTGAGTAATAAATTGAACTTGTTGGAAAATAATTTTCCATGTAGTTATAGGTACATCATATCCAGAATACTATTGATGTTTTAAATATAATATATATCCAGTATATATTCATTTTATACTATTACATATCATTTGGAGATAAAAATTAAAAGCACCGTTCATGGAGACGGTAGGCCGTACGTATGCATGAACGCTACTTTCATTTTTTTGTCATATTAATGGAATTAAAACAAAATGAGATATATATATATATATGTGTTATAATTATAGAATGATATACATAATTTATATTTAATATATTACATATATATCCATTATATATATGTACTTATAATAGTACATAACATTTTGAGATAAGAAATGAAATGTATCGTTCATTGAGACGGCAAGTCGTACGTATGCATGAACGCTACTTCCAGTTATATTTAATATTTAATGGAATTAAAACATTATGATACATAATAGTATTTAATTTCTAGTATGGTATCATATATAATATCATAAAATATATCCTTTATATGTACCACATATGGTATTAACGAATCAAATCACTTTGAGGGGGCGGTAGTCCGCACTTCCTTAAATGAAGATATCGCGTTTACCCATAATGGAAACCATAAAGGTATGCCATAAATGAAAAATTAATAAGCTTAAGTAAAACATAAAAATATTATATATCATATATAAATATAGTGTCATCTTAATGGAAACCTTTTAAGGTGTTTGAAGAATATTGAACAATCATCGTTTCGTGAGGCAGAAATTCGCCATCCACAGAAACAGTATGTTCTTTAACCATTAGATGTAGGTGTGTGTATGTTTAGCTAGAAACATTCTTATAAAAACATCCTAGTATATTTTATATACTGGATTTGTTACTAAATAAATTAATAAAAATAGTTTAGGGGGTTGGAGAAGCAAAATAAAACAAAAGGACACAAGTGAAGACATTACCTTAAAATCGGGTAACTCCCTTTGGTTTGAGCTCAAAGGCTTCCTTTTGAAGACTTCTGCCCAAATTCAGGCTTCACGGAGTCAGATAGGGATGTGGAGAGACAAAATGGGAAGGGGTTGGATGATCCAAAGTCTTTGGAAGTGTGGTTAAGGAGGTAGTGGTGGCGGCCTTTTATAAGAGGAGAGGAGCGGCACTCTTGGAAAGTAAATAAATGTTACTTTATTTTAGAATGAGTTTTAGATTTTAATGGACCCACATTGATGTATTTCGAGGATAAGGTGATAAGGGTTCGAAATCCACCAATAAAATAGGTTTTGGACATGTGTAGGTCTTAGATTTTACATTATCTTTCCATTTTATTTAAATCGTTAAATAATGAGGTCATCGCCGCATCATTATGATGTCATAAATAATATAATTTACTTAATGTCTAAAAATTATAAAAAAAATACTATGTTGAATAAAATCTTTTTATATATCCAATTACTATTTATAGTCTAAAATATCATTTATTTAGACAAAATTAAAAATATTTTACTTAGGTGATACATTCTTTGTTACATTTAGCATTCTTTAAAAATAAATAGATAAAAAGTCACTTTCTCACAACAGTGATTCCATGGGCCCCCCAAGTTTGGCACAAGGAATCCCATGGTCGTCCATGAGACAACCAGTAGCCTTAGGACACATGTTGTGGTCATTTTGTATTATTTTTATATTATCTTATTATCTTTAACTACCTGATTACTCATTAATCAAGATAATTAAAGATAATTACCATCATTACTATTCATAATGTCAAAAAAAGAGTCTTAATTACATAATTTGGACCATCTGATTCCAAATATGTAATAAATTTTACCAAATTCCAAACACATAAATTTCAATAATTAATTTAAAAAAAACTTCCCGTTGTCAAAACAAATAGCGGGTTTTTTAGAAACAATATTTATGAAAAGTTTGGCACTTGTTTATGCCCAATTCCAAAGTGAAATTAATCCCAATGACCATAATTGGATTAAATGGTAAAAATATATTACAATTACACTTTAAAAAAAATTAAAAAGATAATATAACCATATAATTAAATTATATGAAAAAAGCAGTTTTGATGTAAAATGCAGTATTTTTCACTATTCATTGAAAAATGAACATTGTCAGAAAAATACCAAAAATTAACCCAAGGTAAATTTATATGTCCCAATCATAAATAATATGTTTATTTTGAAAAATAGATCTTATAAAATTGTCAAAAGTTTGATTTAAAAATGGTTTTCCATCAAAAGGTAGTAAAACAATCTTTTAAAAATACTAATGTATTCAATGCTTAAGATTGGATTCATTTGTATTTTAAGCCTCTAAAATTTATTGGATAAAAGTAAAAACATTTAACACACATATATAATCATAATTTAGAAATTTATATTCATTCCAGCTAATACAACGGCTGTGTGTTAACTACTATTTAAAATAATATTATTTTATTATTAGAGTGCAACATAAGATTTCAAAGGAACTCGTTGTTGCGTATTGGGTAAGCCATCGAGCATATCGTTACATTTAAATTAATATTGACATTTTTTCCACAAATAGGGATAAATATAAAAATTTAATATTCTTTATTTACCTGGGGTGTTACATCCTTCCCCCCTTTTGGAAATTGTGTCCTCGCAATTATAAAACTGGTCTTGGAAACATCATTGAAAATCCCACATCGGAACAAGAGTCGGTAAAACAATCACTTTAAAATAAATAAAGAGAAGTATAGAGGTCACCCGAGTTAACCCATACTAGGATTCCATGTAGGAAAACATGGACATGGAGGAGAAAACATAGGGTCATGTTCTGATGGAGAGTGATAGAAAACATGTTTAGGAGAAAGTTAACCACAAGAAAATCACAAACTTGTGATGGGTTAAACAGTATTCGATTCCCCAGTAGGAAAACATAATATACAAAAAAAATTATGTTACTTTTTATTGAGGAATTTATTCATAAGGAAACATATTTACTTATCATGTTCACTTTCAACTTATATTATATTTATTACACAAACTCATACATTCTCCAAAAGATGACTATTTCGAAAGACTTGTTCACATTAAGAGTACAATAATCAACTTCTAGAGAATCACCTAATCCACAAAAGAGAACTATATACTTCCCATATATTTAGACCTTAACCAAAACCAAAACCAAATGGTTATTACAAGATCAGATAATCCAGAAAAGGATAACCCTTTATAAAAAGAAAATATATTCTTAATCTCCAAAATTTTTCCAACAAAACCCAAAGTTCAACGAGGACCATTTGATAAAAAATTTGTCCATAAAATTTTCAAAGTAAACCAAACTGGGATTTAAACCCAAATATTTGAAGGATTTAGTCACATAGTCTTCCAAGTTAAATCGTAACATTTATCTCCAAACAACATTAGTTGCTCTTAAAGTCTTGTATAAAAGAGTAATTAACCTAATCAAATATCCTCCATGATAGGATAATAAATTTCCATATATAACCCAAAATCAAATTACTCTTAATTCATAAAATCATATAACTAAAAAGAATCAGTCAAACTAACCAGGGACTTCACGTAGTCCAGTGGTAGGAGATAAATACCAGTTGCACTTTGGTTGTGGGTTCGATTCCCGCAACTTTGTCTGACACGATGGGTTGTCACACGGTCTGCATGTTGTCCTTTTTCCAAAACTATATAATTCTCAAATCATTCCCCAAAAAGAGATAAAATCATAAAAAATAACCATAACATAATTTAACCTCAATTTTATCTCATGCCTTTCACTTCTATCATAACTTATAGTAACCCATAATTACCTCAAAAGCAAGGATCATATAAACCCAAATGGTTCTTTATAAGTATGTCCACAAAAGAACAGATAACTATTCCTTGAATAAAATTTTCATATATTAAACATCAGGGTTACACATACTATAAAAAGTATTCTAATGTAACCCCATCATCAAAAGAGACTTAATACTCTTAAGAATTTCACCATAACTCTTGAAGCCCTTATATGTTGACTTCTTACTCATTGAACATTATTCATGGTCCATTAACCATTACTTTCCAACTTATTCTGAAATACTTCGTTCCTACAAACAAAATCACGAATCATATCCTAAGATTCCAAAATAGGAAAGCAATAGTTATGAAATAATCCATACCTTTGATTGGTCATTTTCAGTTTCTTCATCCTCAATCGGAATGGAATTAGTTATTGGTAAACGAAAATTTTTACGATCTTGGTGATCCCATTCACAAAACTTCCTCATAGGACATGTGTTTTCATAATGACCATGCACACCACATTTAAAACATTCAATTGATCCCTCAGAAATAACTTCATTCCCTTTCCTCGAGTCAACTGGATGCTTCCTTTTTCCATGGCAGGTTCTTTCTTTATGTCCTTCATTTCCACATCTATAGAATATTTCTGTCCCTTTGAAACATTTTCCTAGGTTTTTCTTTCCACATCTTTGACACATAGGTTTTTGAACACACTTACCTTTATGATTATTACCTGTACTTCCGTAGGGATTTTTTTCTCACATATATGATTCCTTAAAGAAATCACCAGGGTTTAGGTGGTCAATCATGACTCAAGATAGTTGGTTGAGGATAATCACAAGTGTTCTCATTGTAGCTCCCATATCATTCAGTTGCTTTCTCAAAAACCTGTCACAGTTTCCTTCACATCCACTATTACTTTGGTGCCTGCTAGATCCATCCATTTACTAAAACCAAAAAGGTCAGTGTGAGTATATCAACAAAACCATCATGTACTAATGAGGAAGATAAACACTAAGATATACTTACTCATTCACTTTATCTAAAACTAGGACTCTTTCTGAAATCCTAACCATTATGGTAATGTCACTTATGCTTAAAGAATACCCTAACCTCTAATGTTATCTAAAACGACCTTCGATACCAACTATAAGGCCCTAGCCTTAAACCTTAATTAATCTTGAGTTATTACAAGATTACACATTGATGATCTTTTCAGGTTTAGAGTTTTATAGAATTAGATCATGAAACTTGCATTACATTCCACATTTAAACAAGGTGGTTACATAAAAGACAGTATTCATTCTTCCCATCAACAGAAACATATTTAAAATAAAACATTTATTCTTTCTTGACACATACTTGACACTATCATCACATCATCTGCCTTTCCCTTGACCTGTGAAAAACATTTCAAAAACATGGGATGATCATAAAAAGATCAGTAGGGGTTATAAAAATATGGAAAGGAAACATGAGTTCATATATACAAAAGAATGAAATCATACATTACCCATAAAACATAGGCACTCTAACATACCTCATAAAATCATGAATAAATCATTGAAATCATAAAGACATAAAGGTAACATGAGGCATTAATAACTTTCTTACATAGGGAGTAACCCTCTTGTTTACGTTTGGAATACCCACCATAGTATATTCCCTAAATCTCTTCGGAGAAACCTTAATTTTTAGCCCCTTCACGTTACCCAATGCATTGGAGAGCTATATCGGGCTCACCCGCCCTTAGTTTATCACGGAACCACCCGTTTTCATAACAATTGCCAAGAACCATAACATAAATGTATCACATAAAACATTCATATAGGAAATATAACTTTTCCACATTTAAATCACAATATAACATTTTAGGATATTGAAATAATGAATCCATTAAAAAAACCATTTTGAAAACCATTTAAAACATTTAATACAGAGATTTTTGAATCAAAGTGTCTCATACCACCTTGAAGCTTTTAACATTTTAAACCATTAATATCCATATAAATAAATCCTTAAAACCATTTTGAAAACATGGGTATTAATAAGATCAAATCATTAAAACATTTAAAGAGATATTTTGGTTAAAGGGTTTTTACCAAAATTAGAGACACTAGAATACAATAATTGAGGAATAATATTTATTCAGAACTTTATAATATCATGAGAATAAATGGATTCATGATATAATATTCCAAAGGATAGTATATACACAATATAAGAGTGAATTAGTGCATAACAACAATGAAGTGTCAATAGAGATATAAAATGTGATGAAATCCCTTATAAAGAAGGTATCCTTAAATTAAGGATAAATCAATCTCAAAATTATGTGTGACAAATATAAATACACCCAATACAATTGGATATTAAGTGTAAAACAATAAAAGGTCATTCACACATATTCAAAGGATGACATATTAAACAACTACGTGTTGAACCTAAAGAAATCGAAATTTGGTTAAAAAGTTCCCTTGGTAAAATTCGACAGCCTAACGGCGTCACTTCAAAAATTCAGAAAATGAGTTGTTGAGAGATAAAAAGGGAATATCATCACTTGGAAATAAAATTTACATATAAATCAGGATATAGAAGAACATATCCCAACATAATAGTATGTGAATTAAAAGACATAACAAACGAAGTCTTTTAAAAAGAGGAGGGTGAAAGGTTCCCTTACCGACTTGGGTAACTTTCAAAAAGTACACCCCATTGATGAAGTGTCATACAATGAATATGTAAATACAAATAAATGGAATTATATTACAAAAGGAGTGTAATAATGGGAAGTACATAAAACACTCAACGGAAATTGTGGAAAATGTAGCATAAATCTCACGGGAATAAAAGTGAGATGAAAAATCTCTTACAAAAACTCGGCAGCCTAACAACGCCACTTAAAACTTCCAAAATAGAATGATGAGAGGAAATAGGGTCTCTAATCACATCAACATAAAGTTTACAGAAATAGGAATATATAAGAACATCCCCCAACATAACAAAGAGGAGATTAAAATAAGTGACATAAAGGAGAGTACTTAAAAAGAAAGAGAGAGGTTAGATCTCTTACGAAAATTCGGCAGCCTAACGGCGCCACTCAAAACTTCCAAAATCAATTGATGAGAGAGAATAGGGTATCTCATCATATGTACATAAAACTCACAGTAAGAGTAATATAAAAGAACATCCCAATCACAAGAAATATGATCTTAAAAGGAATAAAATAAAAGATTTTACTTAAAAAGAAAGAGAGGAGTAGGATCCCTTACCTCAAGTCCAACTTGTCTTGTTCATTTCTTTATATTCCTGAATAATAAACATTGGTAAAATAATAATTTCTTAAGTACCTACTATAAATATTATTATTCAGTTCATATCACATATTTTAATGTTATAATAATTGGTTAATAATATGAGTTCATATCAGACGTTTTTGTCGATGTTTGGTACATGAGTCAAAAATTGAACTTGTTGGAAAATAATTTTCCATGTAGTTATAGGTACATCATATCCAGAATAGCATTGATGTTTTAAATATCATATATATCCAGTATATATTCATTTTATACTATTACATAGCATTTGGATATACAAATTAAAAGCACAGTTCATGGAGACGGTAGGCCGTACGTATGCATGAACGCTACTTTAATTTTTTTGTCATATTAATGGAATTAAAACAAAATGAGATATATATATATATATGTTATAATTCCAGAATTATATCCATAATTTAGATGTAATATATTAAATATATATCCATTATATATATGTACTTACAATAGTACATAACATTTTGAGATAAGAAATGAAATGTACCGTTCATGGAGACGGTAAGCCATACGTACGCATGAACGCTACTTCCATTTCTATTTCATATTTAATGGAATTAAAACATAATTATACATAATATTATTTAAATTACAGTATGGTATCATATAATATCATTAAATATATCCTTTATACGTACCACATATGGTATTAACGAATCAAATCACTTTGAGGGGGCGGTAGTCCGCACTTCCTTAAATGAAGATATCACGTTTACCCGTAATGGAAACCATAAAGGTATGCCATAAATGAAAACTTCATAATCTTAATTAAATCATAAACATATTATATATAATATATAAATATATAGTCATCTTAATGGACACATATGAAGGTTTTAGAAGAATGTTGAACAATCATCGTTTCGTGAGGCAGAAATTTGTCATCCACAAAAACAGTGTGTTCACTAACCATTAGATGTAGGTGTGTGTTAGTGTAGATAGAAACCCTATTATAACAACATCCTATTAAATTGAAGATACTGTATTTGTTACAAAATAAATTAATAAAATTATTTTAGGGGGTTGGAGAAGCAAAATAAAACAAAAGGACATAAGTGAAGACATTACCTTAAAATCGGGAAACTCTCTTTGGTTTGAGCTGAAAGGCTTCCTTTGGAAGACTTCTTCCCAAAGTGAGGCTTCAAGGAGTTATAGAGGGATGTGGAGAGACAAAATGGGCATGGTTTTTCTGAGAAAAAGGCTTTGGAAGTGTGGGTAAGGAGGTAGTGGTGGGAGCCTTTTATAAGAGGAGAGGAGGGGCATTCTTGGAAAGTGAATAAATGTTACTTTATTTTAGAATGGGTTTCGGATTTTAATGGTCCCACATTGATGTGTTTCTAGGATAAGGTGATAAGGGTTCAAAATCCACCCATCCAATAGGTTTTGGACATGTGTAGGACTTAGATTTTACATTATCTTTCAATTTTATTTAAATTGTTAAATAATGAGGTCATCACTCCATCATTATGATGTCATAAATAATATAATTTATTTAATTTCTAAAAATTATAAAAAAATACTATGCTGTAGAAAATATATTTATCTCGCCAATTACTATTTACAGTCCAAAATATCATTTAATTAGACAAAATTAAAAATATTTTACTTAGGTGATACATTCTTTGTTACATTTAACATTCTTTAAAAATAAGTAGATAAAAAGTCACATTCCACAAAAGTGATTCCATGGGGCCCCCAAGTTTGACCCAAGACATCCCATGGTGGGACATGAGACAACCAGTAGCCTTAGGACACATGTTGTGGTCATTTTTTATTATTATGATATTATCTTATTATCTTTAACTACCTGATTACTCATTAATCAAGATAATTAAAGATAATTACCGGCGTTACTATTCATAATGTCCAAAAACAAAAGAGTCTTAATTACATAATTTGGAACTTCTGATTCCAAATATGTAATCCATTTTACCAAAATCCAAACACATAAATTGAAATAAATAATTTAAAAAAACTTCTCGTTGTCAAAACAAATAGCGGGTTTTTTAGAAACAATATTTATGAAAAGTTTGGCACTTGTTTATGCCCAATTCCAAAGTGAAATTAATCCCAAAGACCATAATTGGAATAACTGGTAAAAATATATTTCAATTACACTTTAAAAAAAATTAAGAAGATAATATAACCATATAATTAAATTATATGAAAAAGCAGTTTTGATGTAAAATGCAGTATTTTTCACTATTCATTGAAAAATGAACATTGTCAGAAAAATACCAAAAATTAACCCAAGGTAAATTTCTATGTCCCAATAATAAATAATATGTTTTTTTTAAATAGATCTTATAAAATTGTCAAAATTTTATTTAAAAAATGGTTTTCTATCAAAAGGTAGTAAAACAATCTTTTAAAAATACTAGTGCATTCAATGCTTAAGATTCGATTCATTTGTATTTTAAGCCTCTAAAATTTATTGGATAAAAGTAAAAACATTTAACACACATATATAATCGTAATTTATTTATTTATATTCATTCCCGCCAATAAAATGGCTATGTGTTAACTACTATTTAAAATAATATTATTTTATTATTAGAGTGCAACGTAAGATTTCAAAGGAACTCGTTGTTACATATTAGGTAAGCCATCGAGCATAGCATTCCATTTAAATTAATATTGACATTTTTTCCACAAATAGGGATAAATATAAAAATGTCATATTCTTTATTTACCTGGGGTGTTACAAATAGGTATGCCACTTGAGAAATAATACCTCAGATAAAAAATCTAACCATAACCCCATATCAAACTGGTGGTATTTCATATTTTCATTGAAAACTAGTTCAATATCAAAATATACTAGCTTTGTGAAATGATTAGAAAAATCAATCACTAAAATCTCTCATTTATGAAGGTAAAAACTCCCAAGGTATGGATAGTGCCAATTTATGAAGATATTTCTTTTTACAGAAGAGGTTCATGATGTAATTTTATCCAATCTCTTCATGATTCCCTATAGGGACCATTGACACTCACCACTTATGACTATGCCTTTAATTCTAAACATTTCAAAAATTACATTCAGGGATTCAAGTGTCTTTAAGAACTCATAAATCCTATCAATATTCTCTACCATGGCTTCCTCTTCCTTGAGGTCCATGATTTTACCATATAAAGGAAGATTATTAATAAGAAGTTCAAAATCCGGATGTTTTTTAGACCCAGTTTGGATTCCATAACTAGAGTAGGATCCTATCTTTTTCCATGATGTAGGGCTTAGATAACCCAACACATTTTCTCTTCAAATCACTAATCAACAGGTGATGAATAACTCTCTTCAAACCACCTCTCATGGTTGTATATGTTATTTCCGTGGAGTCATGATACTATACAGGTCAAAAAAACAAATGTAAGAACCCATCAATAAATCAAACCGTGAAAATCCGATAAACATGACAAACCACTCACATAAATCATAATAAAACGAAAATAACTCATACAAATATTCTCAACCTTGGTGACCCTACCCAGGGTGTAGAAAATATTTTCACCTGATGGTGGTGTCAAATTAAATTCCTAAAATTCCATGTTAACCCAAGTCGTATAATGAGGTTTTTTGGATAGACACACCCACTCATAATCATAACCACATTTTTTGATTTTTCTAGCTCATATCTATCAAGAATTTCTCATACAACAAGATGTAATGAAAATTGAAAAACCTACTCTAATAATCATTTATCAATAAACAGTTTGAGATGACTTCCATCTTTACAACCAACTATGTCCATGGTATAGAATAAAGGGTGTTTTTCATCCCCATGGGCTGAAACTAGTTCACGGGAATTGAATAACACCTTTGGGAATGTTTTTTTCATAATAATAATATTCAATATCGATGTCCATTAACATAAAACAACCACATATTGTACTATATCCATAATTCATCATAATTATAAAAAAGGGGCATATATAGGGCTCACATTTAAGACATCATTTATAACGAAACCAAATTTATAAAAAGGGATAGGGGACCAAAAAATGAAACAAGATGCCCCATGTGTAATGGTGGTTGGAACCCACCATGTCACCACTATCAAAAGATTATATAAGGGATTCAAATAACAAGAGAAACCTATTCCACTAAAAGAGGTTTTAAGATTACCTAAATCAGATAAAATTAGGTCTAGATATACCCATTGGGTATATTTTCTGTTTCATGTCATAATACATGTATGATACCACCAAGTTTTCCATGCATAGCCATTATAATATAAAAAAATGTCAATTCGTAATGGAAGTAAATAGTTTAGTTTGAAAACTTGCATTGTATTAGATAGAAATGTGAAGAATCAATGAAAAATAGAAGAATATAAGTATAATTTAGAATAATCACCTTGGAAACCCCTAATAATATTCGTTACTAGGGTTCAAGGATCATTACACTCTTAGAAATCAAACATATAAAGAAACTTCCCCATCCATGATTTCTTGGATGGGATGAACCAATGGCCCAACAGAAAAATTCAATGAACACCACAGTTAGTAAGTTTTTCATCATTATCATTCTAGGGATACTGGACTAAGGCCTTACCAAGACACATAGTATACTATGCTTAGTCTTCCCACCTATGTTCCCAACATTATTAAGTGAATTATTACATTTTCAAATCATACCATTCTCTCTATTTATTGACTAAATCATTACATTTAATGAATACCATTTCCATAGGAGATAACTCATTTAAAATCCTTGAACACACCAATACCTTCTAAATCACCAATTTACACACACACACACAAACACATTTTAGAACAAATTTATAAATAAAGGAAAACACATTTTAAAAATATAATATTAACACAACATGGAACCACATAACATTCCGTTTTAAATCACCATCAGTCTATTTAGAACAACAAGACAATGGGTTTGGATATCTTATAGATTTAATAAAAAACCACCAACATCAAAACCAATGTCATGAAATTTGAACACAACGCACAATAGGTCACCACAACCACCTAATAGAAGGAAACTATACAAATAAGGGAGAATATAACAAAAGGATAAGAGAGTATACATTCACATAAATATTCTTGATGAAACTAATGTTAAATAGCCAGATAAAGAGATCAAATGGGGGTGGATACACTGGGAAGAGAAAGTAGTGTTGATATGGTTCAATAGTGTAAATGAGGGGGTGAATTGGGATAAAATACTAGATTATTATTTTTTGAAAACCAAAATACATAAAAACAAGGCAGTTCAGATGGTTTTTCCTCATGTTCTACTAGACTGTGCAATAATCTCATTTGCACCTATGTCCTAACATATAGTTCCCAAATAGTTTGGGACACACTCTTTCACAAACTGTTAACCTAGCCATGTAATATTTCCAATGCCACTATCAAATCCACATTGTTTTTTTGGGGATAGATTATGGTATTTACTATCTATTATTCACACGTTTCCCTCATACATAATCATTTTTCTTTGAAAATTTCCTATGAAAAATATAAAATAAAATACATTCCAAAACTAATTGAAAATACCTTAATATAACATTGTGGGTGTGACATGGTCTCCTTTCCAAATAAGTGGAAGGTCTCTTAGTATTTTTACCAAATGGTCTCATGGTCCCTGGGAAAAATAACATAATATATCTATGTCTTCCTACTATATGTTATCATGGTCCCTTATAACCCCCTTATTTCACTAGAAATTTTTATAAATTTACATGACCATTTTATAAAAAACCATTGAAAATGGTAAAATAATTTATTAAGCCACATTATAATTCTTTATGAGAATACAAAAACATTTTGTTCCCCTTTATCGAACACTTGGAGTGCATTCCGGACACCCCCATTTTGAAAAATAACATTAAACATCTAATTCCCAACATAAACCATGAATAAAATTAATCATTTCCAAAATATCCACCAGAATCCATTTAAATGGAAATTAAATAATAAAAAACCAATTTTGATTTATATTTTAATGTTATACTATTTAAAACATTGTTAAATAGATATGCATACCTTAAGAATGGTTATAAACTCATCACCTTCAACAACAACCCCCCAATATAAAATGAATAATGATTTTAAAACATAATTCAAAAATTCAAACAAAAACAACATTTAATACCCTAGGATTAACCAACCCACTGTATAGGATACAACACATACATGTATGTGAATGAAAAAAGGATAAATAAATCAAAAAAATAGGACATATCTCTTTCCAAAAAAAAATATCTCCATGGATAATCCACCAAGAGAAGGGGGTGAACATAAAATATAGACACATGATTCAAATGAATGGGAGAGTAAAGGATGTTCAATGTCATAAATCATTCATGGGAATTTTGATAACAAAACCAAATTTATTATGAGGTGGGTAACCTATACTGTTTGGATGCACATTAATGAAAAATATACACCAACCATGTAGGTGTTATTATCTCCCAAAAAATAGATCTACATGGTTTCTCTTAGATGTAACATTTTTTGAAACATTGTGATCAAACTATGTTAAATCAAACATTCCCACAAACAATCACCCTCACAAGGTATGATAAACAATGTGCCAGCTGTGCACCATGGCCTGTTATTCCCAAAATCATTGTTTTTCACCCCTAAAACCTGAGAACTCAAAAAACTAAACATTAAATTAAAAAAATATAGATGCACTAATTTCTAATAGAGTTTCAAAATCTTTCCACCATACAAATATTTACCCCTATAATTTATTCAAGAATCCCTAAAAGAAAACATGTCTATCCATTACTGTAACACCTCGAGATTTTATGAGAAATATTCTTTTTAATTTTATTGATGTCTTGTGCTGTACGTTAAAAAAAATGAGTCTTGCACAACACACAACCCTAACTTGGCTGCATTACACGCAATCACAACCTTCCTCGATAGCGTGTGTAGTACGCAATACCGAGTTTCACTAAACGAGATATTATTATAATATTATTTTGAACTAGCCGTTATGAATAGTAATACCCACTTTTTAAAATATAATAAATTTTATCTTTCAAAATAGACTTCATTTTTGGATTCTGAATATCGAAATTAGCTTAGGGTTAAATTTTGGTACTTTTTGAATAACTTTCATATTCTGATGAATAGTGGAAATTACTAAATTTTAATTTAAAACAACTTTTTTAATCGAAATAATTAATAGTGGTAAATAATTAATTTGAGTGGTTTTAAAGTATATTTAGAATATATTTTTACAATTTAATACAATTTTGGTCATTGGATGTAATTTCACATTTAAACCAGACATAAAAATGTGTCAATATTTTGATAGTTATTATCTCTTAAGAACACACTATTTGTTTTGACGACGGGAACTAATTTTTAAATTAATTAAAAAACTGATATGTTTTTAATTTGGTAAAATAAAAATCATTTTTGAATTCATAATATCAAATATATCTTAGGCCTAATTTTTGCTATTTTTCTGGAAACTTTCATTTTTTGATGTATAGTGAAACCACTATGTGGTGGTTAAAAAAACAGAATTTTTCATAAAATATAATTTTACCACTTCTGTGAGTGGAATTTCGATAATCTGAGAGACACAGTTAATATAAAGGAATGAAATGTTGTTCAATGAGATGAAAATAATTTTTGGTGTATATTAACTTTTTACTTTTTTTCCACGGTTAAAAGTAAATAGGGTAATTAAGGGTAAAAATGATATTAATATTACCCTAACACATGTCCTAATTCTATTGGATAAGTGTAATTCGGCAAAAAACAACCTTAGGAATAAACTATGACCATTTAGGCCCACTTGGATTAGGTTAGGACATTTATTATTAATTTATTTAAAGAAGGGTTAAAATAGTTAAAATCAAAGTTTAATAAATAAATCATGTTTAATATAGGGCTATACATAATATAAATTCGACTATAAATATTCAATAGAAAGATAAAAATATTTCCTACATAATGGTATTTTATTTATAATTTTTATACTTAGAATAAATTAATTTATTTTTGAAACAATTATGATGCAGTAATTATCTTATTAATGAAATGTTGAAATAATTGATGTTATAAATACCCAAATAAATGTAATATGAGACTTTTTATGAATTAAAATAATTTTCTATATTAATATGTCATGTTAGTATTGATTTAATTAACTTGTTTCGAACTAATAATTCTATTATGATTTTCACAAAAATTAATTACCAAATAGTGTCAAAATTGAGATAAAATAGTTTTTAAAAAAAGTATTATATTAAAAATTGTTATTATATTTATAAAATCTAACGTTATTCCAATATAATTATATCATGATAGGTGTATCATTAATGGGAAACATGGGGTTCTCTTGGATGTATATGGTATGTTTATTAACTATATAATAGAAAAATACAAAGTGACATGGTAAATGTCAATCTAATTAACTAAGAGTTAAAACTAAAAGTTAAGGTTTTTATAATGACCTAAACTTGTCTAAATTCTATTGGATTGAGAGTATTTCGACCTATCCCTACCTTAGATTCAAAATAAATCAATTTGGAGCTATTAAAAACCGAATATGACTTTATAATAAAATAATATTTTTTGTTATTCCAAAGGTGCCCCTCTCCTCCCTATAAAAGGGCACGTCCTCCCTCTCTTCATCACACCAATTTGAGCCTTCAAGCTCGGCCAATCCCTGAAAAAATCTATTCTCCAATTACCTAGAAACATCATAGATGTCCTGGTCTTCTTCAAAGACCAATTTTAGTGCCCTAAGAGGAGGTCTCAAAGAGGCGCTTCAAAGAAGAGGTAATGTCCGTTACCGATTCTTTCACCTTTATTTATTCATCCACTTCTTCTTCTTAGGTTGTTTCATTATGATGTAATAACATAAGTATCACTCATATACTGATATTTCATTATATTTATGGAACAACACTATTTCACCATCTATCTATCCTGCGTAAAACGAAATCACCGCGAATGCGTACATACGGAATACCGTCTCCACGCCGTGGTGTAATCTATTTTCCACCACCACCTTACTTGGATGGTTATAATGGTGTAAATAATAACTAAATATGATTATTGTAAAGTGATATTGATTCTGTAATAGTATACATACACTCCAATAAAATTCCACGATCATGGGAACGATATCATCGCTCGTACGTACGTACGGAATACCGTCTCCACAACGCGATGAGATTCATTCTCATTGATTAACAATTCATAAATGATTATAAAGTATATATAATAAGTAATCATGAAATATATGACATAATAATTATAATGGATTTATGTATATATGTATGTATGTCATCCAATTAATTCCATTCAATTCAATGAGGAAACGAAAACAACATTCCTGCGTACGTACGGCCTACCGTCTCCATGAACGGTGTATTTCATTCCATATATCAATCTGTTATATATACATATATTCTGAATATATATTATATATAAATCATGTTTTATATTCTGTAATTAAGTAATCATGATCTAAGTAATCATATTAATAATTACAAGTCAAAACACGGACGACAAATGAAACGATTTTACCCAAAACATTGTTTAACATGGAATTTAAAAAAGAACGGGTAATATAAAGTCATAAGTGAACCATATATGATATCATAACAATGAATATGAATCTATAATAAGTCAATGACATTATTTAAATAATTATACAGGAGGTTCGAATATGTACGAAGCATATCGGTCCTAAGGTAAGGGAAAATATCACAATCTCATTTTATCCGAAATTGTTTATACTTTGGTATTTACTGGGGTGTATTTTATCATCCACATCCGTGTTTTCTCAATATGTAATATTTTTTCTTCCACCTACAATTCTTTAAATCCAATTTTACCCTTCGGTGATTTTTTAGTAAAAGATATGAAAGAAATATTTTGTCATTTTTCGTACGAGGTACTTTTTGACTTTTCCGACAAAAGTATGAGAAGAATGTTTTTTTAACTTATACGGCATGAATGGATTTTTAAAAAATTATTTCCAAGAATCTTCCTTTACAAGTTTTCATGATTATTTTTAATCAACTTATTTTAGTTTAAAATTGTATGACATGTTAAGAACGGAAAATGTTTTTGAAGTAGAGAGGATATTTTCTTCAAGAATGGAGTTTAAGTTTTTTATCAAAATTATTTTCCATCTAAGATAATATAGGTTTCTGTTTCTATCCCTATTATTACATTGATTTGATTATGTTGTGATGGAATTATTTTTATGAATTCCTTTATCTTATATGAATTGTTTTATGATGTCATGTTGTTTAAGAATCACATTTTTATTACATGGGTTATGCAATGATGTATGATTTATGATTTTGTGGCACACATAAGAATGTTATAATTATGAGATGGGTGGGACCTAAATCTCCCTCCAATGCATTGGGTAATGATTTATATCTCATGGGATAGACATGGCTGGAATGGTATGTTAATCTGGTTCAGTGTAATAGGACTGAAATGAGGAGTGAACTTGATTCAGAAATGGACTTTGTCCACTAAAATTGTCTTGGCAGTAATGCCTTGGATACTATGGAAATCATTACAAGTTCTTAATGGATGCCACAATTACATGTTTTATTCCCATGATATGTTATCATTATTTATGTTCCATTATGATCTATGCCTTTTGTACTTCCATGTTTTAAGTCGTTGCTCAAGATTTTTATGTTTAAACATTATGTTCATGTTTTTAGGTTCAAATGTGTCTGGTATGTTTCATTTTATCCATGCTTACCCTTACTGAGCATTTTACCTCACCCTTTTTATGTTTTATTTTCCCCCGGGATTAAAAGAAATGTTTTAGGTAAGGAAACAAAAAGTGGAAGATCTTTATGGGAGATGTTGAAGATCATTCACCACGATTAGAAGATTACGTTCCAAGTTTCCAAAGACACTAAACTCTTACGGTCCTTGTGTGTCTGTTTTTGTTATGTATTATGTATTTCGCAAAAGTAATGTAATATCTATGTACGTCAATCTTCGGGTCTCTACAATTACTCCCTCACAAAATCTTCCAACTCTATCTTCTATTTGATATCACCACTATGCATCCAAAAAACAAGGACCAATGAGATAGAATGAATATAGATAAATTTATTATGATAATCCCAAACATGAACATTCTACTCCATAATGGGTGCATCAGGCTAAATATTCAACTCTTCCCACGATAACACCTGAGTTTTTTACATATGGTATCTATTTAATTAGGAAACATGAAAGACATCAGGGGTCATGTTCATCCAAATAAATCCTCGAATGGTAAGATACCTTACCAAGATACTCCATAACTCAAAATAGATTATCATGACATTGTTATAGTTTTCTATGCTTTCCCAAAAAAACTCCCAGTTGATAAAATAACTAGAGGAACACCTGAACACCAACATAAAACTCTAACGGGTGGTTAAATTGATTGGAATATGAATTATGTAGACTATGATGTATTAATAACCATTTTAGAATTTAATTTATTTTATATATCGTCTAATAGATGACACTCAATCCCATTAATGAATTATCACCCACCTCTTCCCAACATAATTGGGACTTTTATGGGTACCCACACAACTCCAAAAATGTGGAAATCCTGATCGATTATTGATATTTATTAATGCATTTGAAAATATCAAATGATAGGATACTTTCCCACTAAAATCCAAAATTAAGCACACCTATTCGAAATATATCCTAAATATTTTGGGTAGTCTACTCATGTTGACTATCCTTAAAGGATTGATATGTAGTGCTCAACCTCATATTGGTTCAGATGTCTTCCCAAATTCTCTTCCATAACCAAGAATTTATTTGATCATCCCATAAAGAAACTATCATGGATGAAATGTCATGAATCCTAACAACATCTCAAACATACAGGATTATAAGGTCATCTGCCTTCATTGACCCTCTGATGGAAAGAATGTGGGTTGATTTCATAAAGAGATTAACAATCACCCATATTGAATCCTTTCCACTCCGTGTATGAGGTAAAACAAAAATGGTATCCTTTGAGAAATCAACCAAATTCAATACAAGGATTGGAAGTGGAAGAAATAACATGTCTAATTATTAGTGTTCGTCTTTTATTGTTTATTAGGTCAAACATTAGGAAAAATATTTTTCATTTCACATATCATATCGGGACACTATTAAAAACCTATAAAGATATAAAACATATTGATTTTCCTAAAGTATATGACCCAACAAGAATGTTGTGCTTTATTCCTTACCTCCCACATCAAGAGAAAATGAACCATATGATCTTTAATTGAAATAAAGTAACCATTAGGAGACTTATACCAATCATATAAGGCCTCTCCACCTTTTAGAAGAATTCTAATCTACTAGAATATTGGGTCAGATACCTACTCACTCATAGAAAAATTGATAAGTTGTTTTATGACCTACACACTATTAAAAAAACAATCTCTCCCTCATCTAATACCTCTAGGATCATATCATCAAACATACACATAAGAACCCACTCAATCACTAATTATTGATCAACATGAACTTTAAGTTCCCTATTCAAAGAAATAGTGGTTTTATTTCTATTATCTGAAATAAGAAGAATGTATAAATCAAAATAACTGAGATATTTTACCCAACATCCTTGTCTAAGGTCTTGGTCCCTCTGGGTAATGATAATTTTTTTGGTTTTTATGATCTGAGTAGACTATAAGATCTTCTATAAAGAGGTAATGTTGTCATTTATTATGTTTATCCATCATGGAACCCAACTCCAGATTGTGGGTGAGATAATTATATCCATGTGGGTATAAATACCACAAGTAATATGCCACCACATACTCATCCTACACCCACATACATCCCAATACTACATTAGAAGCATTAAAATACACTATATAAGCTCTCCTAGGATTGAGGGGAATAAAAAATGTTTTAGTTATCAAATAGACCAATATCTACTCAAAATACGACTAGGAAATCACATACCATTTGATCATTACCCATTTCATAGTCAAAGTCATCAAGGGAGAAGCTTACCTAGAGAAGTCATGAAAAAATAATCTACAATACAAAACCAATCCCAAAAAACATATAATCTAAAACATATTCTTAGTATTATTCCATTATATTATTGCCCAAACATTCATAGGATCTAGAGAAACTCCTCTTTTAGAAAGAATGTGGCCCAATGACATTACTTCCTATATCAAAAATTTTACATTTGGATACATTTTAATATAGAAAATGTTAGATCAAAATTATAAAAATATCCTATAGTTAGTTATTATGATCCTTAAATTCCTTGAAATACAAAAATATTCCATTATTAAAAAGGACTACGAAGGAGTTGAAAAAGATGTGGAAGTTGAGGATCATCAACACCATAAATACATTAAGAGAATTGGTAATCCCAAATAGAATAAAAAATAATAAAAATTCTTATACCAGTTTCAAAAAGGGATCATTATGACATCCTATTCCTAGAACCTCAACTCATAGTAACCAGATATGAAATCAATCTTGGAAAAATAACTAGCTTCTCTAACCTAATCAATGTGATCATGAATTTCAGGAAACATGTAATTTTTATTTATGGTCACCAAATTGAGATTACGATAGTCTATGTAATTTTTGAGTCTTCCATCAACCATATTTTTAAACTGTACTCGAAATGACAAGGTGACATGCTGTGGTAGGTATGAACATTAGCCTCAAGGTCCACTAGATGAACATTCAACTCTATAATCTCATGTGAATCCATCCAAAAAATAAAAACAATGATTAGTTTCATCATGTGGAGCTTATTGATGGTATAATTAACCACTTTTTGGGGATAAATATCGATAATACTATATAAATAGATAAAGGTACCTTTCCGAGACAACTTGAATTTAAATTACATAAATATACTCCAAATAATTGAAGAAGTCTTTTAAAAACTGCCATTAAATCAGACTTGTATCTAATGAGACTATTCCTACCTTCCATGGACACATATCTAACTCATATGAAAACATGTGAATTGTCTCATATGGATTAGTGAACATAAAACTATGTTGGTTGTATTAAATATACACCGTAAAAATAATAAACAAATCTATGCTGATTGTATGGTGGATAACATCAAGGTCCAATGCAAGGAAATCCCTAAAAACTTCCACATAGGTAGCCAAGACACGACATTCAAGGCCCTTAAAATCTTGTTTCTTCCTCCTACCCAATGCGGTAAGTAAATACATGGAAAATGGTATCAATTATTATATCATAACAAATAAATCATTTAATTTTGGTGAGAAAAAATAATTTGTTTTACTTAAATGAAAAAATAATACATTCCATGGAATAAGTAGAAAACATCATACATATAATGATGTTCATCCCAAAATCTGAGACCTCTAAAACCACCTCAATTATTTAAAAATTTATAGAATATTTCCCACATTGATATTTATTGAACAATAGATAACCCCATTTCTCTTATGTGGAGATCCTTCACCCTTGGTAGCATCAGACTATGTCTATAATCCTCTGAGAAAATAAAGCCTATACCACTCCCCTATGAAGAATCATAAAAATCATTTGAGATGAACTAATCATACACACTAGTGGAACATCCATGGAGCCTCTATGAAATTAGGTATGGTTTGAAAAACATTACTTCCATGATATTAGAAAAATATATTTTTTCTCTATTTATTCCATTGATGTTATTCCCAATGAATATCGCTCACTCATTGTACATCCCCGGTGAGACTAATACCACTTCCACTTCTGACCAAATAAAAATATCTAGGTGCCACTCACTAATGGAACAACACTAACTTATATTTTTTAAATAAAATATTCCTCTACCATAAAATTCTTTTTAAATTCCATTTAATAAAACAATAAACATATAAGAATAAAAAAAATCTAGTCTCTATCTTTAATTACATCTCAAAATTATAGGCCATTAGGAAATTGTTCATGAGGAGGACCAGAGATAAATAGACCAACTTAGTTCATTGAGAAGAATAATTATTCATTGAATGGTACACATTATCATGCATAAAAACTCATATAACCTTACCAACCTCAAGGACATTGTATTAAACTATTGATTAAATTCTTCTTTGAATGTGATCCACATGAGATCATCATGTTGCCTTTCTAAAACAATTGATTCCCACCACTTCCTACCATGTACATATAAATAATAAGTAATGAAGACTAACATTAAGGAACTAGGGGTCTTAAAAAACTCAATGTTCCTCTCAACCTTAACCATTAATTCCCCATTTTAATTGGGACATTTGTTGCTATAAAAAATCAGTGGGTTATTTATAGATAACTCTTGAGTTTGGTCCATTATGTTTGTCTACTTCTGATCACTTACCCAAACCATGGATTGGATTTTTCAAATCAAAAAAACCACAATATTCATATTAATGGTAGTTTTTTAATATAGGTTATTCCCAAAAAACACCCTCCCAAATCTTGGATGAGGTTTTTTTAGAGGACTTTTTTATAATACACAAACATAATATCAATCAATACATAATAGAATCTAGAAAATCATAAAATAATCCCAATTTTGCCCACATAATATGTATAAACATCCAAAAATGGAATAAAAAAACCTCAAAATGAATTTTTTTTGAAAAAATAGAAATAAATTTATCATTTCATTCAATTAACTTTTGGGTTTCATTTTTAGAGAAACTATAAACCAATCGTGCAGGTGTCACTGGAGGCTGGTAGACAAGACCACATGTACTACTCACAGTTACTACTAATCTTTTGTCTTTACCAAGAACCTCCTCTAAAACTACCTCTATCACCACAAAAAATATATCAAACCACAATTTCACCTCATGAGATAAAAAATATTACAATACCTTAATATAAAATTAAAACAACCCATAATGTGGCTCACAATATTAAAAAATTATAGAAACCCCATGGAATGTTGAGGTTCAATATGATTAAGAGATGGACAGACACTCAAAAACACTTATATCCCAAGTCCTATCCATAATAGCTTTAATTTATAACTAATAACGAAATAAGAGACATCTACTTCCATTTTATAAAAATAAAAATCAAGTCAACCTGATCTGTCCCTCGATATTCTACGTCATAAAGCCCAAAGCGTGTTTCTGATCCCCATGGGTTAGCGAAAAGAAATTTGTATAATGAAAAACCTCTTGGGAATGGTTTCAAACATGGTAAAATGGATTGACCCAACCATGAAATAGGATGACCATGACAGAATCGTCAAATTCAGAAAATAATAAACAAGCACCCAATGTTATGCATCTATACTAAACTAAATACCATAATACATAATATATAAATAATATTTTATAACAACACATAACATTGTGTCTCATGTAAAAATAATAAAATAAAAAAAAATTAAATGGTTGAACATATACATTATGTACATCTCACGGGTACCAAATATTATAAAATGAGTCCTAAAAATCAAACCTTGTAAGATAAAATACCCCCCATTAAAAATGTGGGTGATGATAATCCATAAGATCCACCAATGAATGTAGTTACCCTTCCTTTATTTGTGTCCTATAAAAAGTTATACATTCCTCCAATGTAATATGTATGGTGTGATTCAAAAATCCTAATAGGATACCCATGTTTATCTATTTAATAATTTTAGTTCCATGGAATCCAATAAACTAGTTTTTAAAATCCATTTTACCAAACTATTTAACCTTGAAACACATTTCTTTAAATTAGTACATTAAGATCCCACATGTTTTCAATAATTAAAATGAGTGATAAAAAATCATTATCAAAGTAGATTAAATAATAAAATAAAGAGATATGATATAAAATTCTTAATAAACCCAAAACGTTCCAAACATTATTAAACATAATCGATATCATTATTTTTCGAAATATTTGGAAATAGGCCTAACATATGATATCACATTAAATATAGAACAATAATAATTCACAAAAGGATAAATATAATCCCAACATGAAATTGTACAATATGGAATCTAACTATAATTAGATATTGTTAATGAGACTAAAATAATGTTGTATAGTCTTCTATATAAATTTTATGCTCTCACGGGCTTCCTTAGGAAAAACTCAAAGAGCTTTCATGGTATCTTGGGAAAACTAGTGGAAACACTCATTTTCTTCCTACCAAAGGATCTCATATGGCCTTCGATAAACAATACAATATCCCTTGGTTTTCCTACCAAAGGATATTAGGGTCCCTTGGATAACCCCCAATCAAACTATAGTTATTTCTATGCTTTACTCAACATCATTCATAATAACATCATAATTTCAACACATAAAAAGTTGTTTCATGAGCCACTTATATTAAAAAACATTCTCTTTTATAAAACATCTTTCCAAAAGGTAAAATATTTTCTTAAATATTATTAAAAATAAATTTCCAATTATAAAACCATTTTGAGCCTTTTTACCAGAAGCTTTTAGTGCACTCAAGCCACCCACATTTTGAATACAAACTTTCAAAAAAATTACCATCTCAAACCATGAATCAGAAAAAAAAAATAGTACAAACATCCACAAATTTTCATTTAACTACAATTTTAAAAACACCAAAGTATATTTATAATTTTAAGGCAATTCATTGTATATTTCCTTAAATAGAGGCCTCTACCTCTAGAAAGGTTCCAACCTCATATCCTATATTTACAACCACCCGATTTAGGAAATAAAAATACTCAAACAACTAAGACAAATGAAATAAAACCAAAAACCCTCATTTAACACCCTAGGTCCTTTAAAACCAACATCCAGGGTTCTATACTTCAATGGAAATGTAATAAAAATATAATAATTCCAAATGATAATGAAAACTAAAAAATAGGACCCATCTCAAGGAAAAAAATTTAGATCTAGGGATAATCCCCCAAGAGATGATGGGATAAGAATCCATGCCCACGGATCGAGGTTTCACAGTAATGGGTGAAAAAGGAGATCAAAAGGGGATAAATAATTCGATGCATTTTTGTTAAAAAAACCAAAAAAATAAAATAGGCTATAAAACTCTAATAGTTTGGATGAATTTTTAAGAAAACTGTGTGTCACCCATTTAGTTTCTCATATCTCCCAAAAAAGATGATTTATTTCTCTTAGGATTGACACAAATTTAAAAAAAATTCTTAATCCATGAGTAAGTACACTATCCTAAAATAAAAAACATAACATGTTTAACTATGTGGATAGAGAATCCATGTTATAAATGCTTTCATTGGTCTTCAATCCCCAAAAACCCATTTTTTACTCCCAACACCCAATAAATAGAAAATTAACTAAAAATTGAAAAAACCAAACCAAATATATCCATTACCCTGTGGGTGTCACATCTAGGTTTTCCTAACACTATTATACAATATTATGTCTCCCCTATATGGTATTAGTGTATCAACCTGACATCAAGAAAATGGATGAGAGGTTTACATTGAGTTTAATTATAGTTCTTCTATGATTTAAAGATAAACTCATAGTAGGTTTTTTAGGTATGCACCTCACAATATACAGATTCATTATTTTTTATTATTATTTAGATTTCCTCATTATTGATAATATTTTATAGATAATTTTTAATTTGGTGTTTTAATATAAATTGTGAATAAAATATTATTTTGGTATTTTTTTTAAAATGAGTATACATGATTATGTATAAAACCAATTTTCACTTTTATGTTGTGACTCAGTTGGTTGTTCCTTACTGAGTATTTATGCTTACTCTCTACATGGACACTGCATTAGAGATACAATTATATGATTTTATTTTTTTTGAATATAGGTACACTGATCACTTCTTGGTTCCATTGTATTATTTTTTGATCATTTCATAGATATAAGAACAATTCCCCCATTAAGAGTTAATCTTTTTGGTAAAGGAGTTAGTGGTCATGTCTAATGTGTCACCTTTCCTCCATTAGACATCCCATTTATAGGTCATGTTTGGAGTTGACATATATTAAAACCTAATTTTATAGTGTATATTTCATGTTCACTAGGTTTCTCATTGGGTACATAATTTTAATGAAGTTGTAAATATACTTTCAAATACTATATTCCTTGTTTATTATATGTTTATATATTTTTTCAAGTCTAACTTAAGGGTAATCCGTTCTTGATTATTAAGAGATATAATCCTTTAAGTGTTTTTATAACCAATGTAAGTAAATCACTTTGTAATCTTACAAGGTGATTGTGATCATTTACAAACCCTAATAGATCAACAAGGACTCTCGCTGTTGTCACACTTTGATTTGGGTGTTTCATATATATATGGTTTAGGGTTACTGTAAAATGGTATTAGAAAAATATTTAGATTAAGGGGTTTTAATATTTTAATAGAAATTACATGGATTAGTTAGTACCATATATGTAACACATAAAAATGTTTTATGAATCTATATAAAGAAAAAACTCAAGTTACAAGGGGATGTCTAGGATGTTAGTTGGAACTATTGGTTTAAATAAGGATTTTTTTCTAGTTTTGGGAATGATGAAATAAAATCCAAGAAATTTATATTGAACTGAATTTGAAGGAAAAATATTTTTTGGATCATGAATTATTTTATTTACTGATAATTACTAAGATGTTGAATCTCATACAATATTACATGCTTTCTTATTTTTTTTTCTTCTGAATAATGACAACCACAAATTATATTAACTAAAATATCACTAAAATATATATAGTTTTTTCACACACACACACACACAAACACACACACACATATATATATATCGGTGATGAATTTTCAATATAAACCAATAATTTATTCCATTTATTTAAATTGTGTTATTATTTAACATTTTACTATTGATCCTGCTGTTTATATAACTGATTGTGTTCAATTTTTCAGCATGTATATGTTTTAGGTTTATATTTTATTTCCCACATGAAACTAATTTTAATTTTATTATATATTATACTACTAATCATGTAATTTGTTTTAATATTTCATTATATTTCCAAGAATATTGATATCCTTCTAGTGAAAATGTTTCTGATTCACTATTTGTTGATGTTCAACTAGAAATGATTTTTAATGCGAAGTAGTAAAAAATGACAGTCATTGCTCTTGGTTCATGTACATGTAGATAATGTGTCTTCTTGTATGAGTACCAATGGGAAGTCAATTATTGTTATAAAGTAAAAATTCTCTATAATACTATGTTTTCCAATGTTTCAGAATTGATTTGATCTTAATGTTTTTTTAAATGGTGTTAGATTTTTAAGAGATGATTATATTTCCTTTTAAGAACTATTTTTCATATCAATATATGTTAGGATAAAAGATATTGTTTTAGATTAAAAAATTCGACTATGGAATTGTAATATTGTATTCATTTGGGTGAAAAATATTTTATTAATCCTTTTGTAAAAATAAAGGACATTAAAATTTGATAATTAAATGGTTGAGTTTGATTAAAATAATGGGATGGTGATTTCATATTATTTATTTTTTGATTTTAAAGATAGTTAGAATTTAATATATATTTGATTTACCAAATACCATTTAAAATATGTGAGATTAGAAAATATAATTTGTTTTTTAAAAAAATAATTTTATATTTATATTTTTATGAAACGTTGAAAAACATGGGAGAAATATATCTATATAGTAAATATATAATTGAATATAAGGTTAGAAATAAGTATTATTAATAGTATTCCATGGTGGGGGGTTATTTATATTGTCTTTTGAATAATTAATGGTATTTATTGGATCATAGTTATGTTGTTACATCATTTAAAATGGATATATCATAGTTATTTAGATTCTTATTTTATTTTAGAAGGCTCATATCCAATGTGTGGAGTGGATTTGAGTTGTGTATTAGTTTGATCCTTATTGATGTTATAATTATAATTTTTTAATTGATTTTGGTTATATATGGGAGTCACAAATTAAAATGATATGGATAATTTTATTTATTATTTAAGGTGTGTTTTGGGTCTTATATAGAATATGTGGTTATGGTTTGGTAATTTATGTACATTAGGTGTCATACATTGTGGATTTAGAAGAAATTTTAATTTATGAATTTAATATTTTGGGGATGTTAATCCTTAGGTAGGAATCTCTTATGAAATATTAGGGATGATAATTTATATTTTGGGGAATTTATAACCTCTCTATTCTTGATTACCCAGGTTTAATAGTCTTCTAGGCCCTGTGTGGTAAATTTAGATGCCTATAGTGAATGATTGTTTGAATTTTTTGTTTCTATTTCAAGGTTAATTTCTATATAAAGATTCAAATATGATTTAAAATATTTTATAATAGAATCTAAGGTAGTTTTAGGTGTCATTTTAGGTTAAATATGATTTTCAAAAGCTCATATTTGGATTAAGTCATGTTCAATTGAGAAAACTGTATAATGGGGTAGTTGAAGAAGCCCACCAATGTCTGGGTGCATTATATAGAGATTATATTAGAGTGTCTTATATAATATCATACTAACATAAGAATTCCATTGTATCCCACCGAAGCCACTGTGAATACTTGATAACCTTTTTAGGGGTGGGGTATTTTTGACCCAAAATCACGAAAACACATAGAAAGAAAACCACAATAATTATTTTACCCTATCATTTTTTGTAAGAGTGATCTTGGTGGCTATATACCTCTCCCAAATTTTTTTATGCATTGAATGAGTTTTAAGAAGGAATATTTGGATGATTAGAGGATAGATCTTACCCTCTCTCTTACATCTTCTCTCTCTATCTCTTATAACCCAGTTTATTTTTTTCATGGGTTTTTTATATTTAATTTCAATAAAGAATGGTAAAATCCCATCATAGCCTTTTAATTATTCTTATCTTGGTTAAGGGAATAATTTATGGGTTGGTCTCTATCAACTTCTCACTATTTTTCAAAAAACCATTTGATGTAGGGTTCATTTTAAGGATTTATATATTTTAGGGTGAATTGAGAGATGTTCTTTTAGGAATAAATTGAAGATTTTTATTATTTTGTTATCTATTGAATTTTAAAAATTATCTATCAGGATTTCCTTATATTTATATGAATATATATTTATTTTATTTTTAATATTGCTTCACATTGATTTAATATTGTTATTTACTAAGTTTTAGGGGTATATATGCTTTTTTGCTATTAGGAATGACATATGAAATCTAATTTTATCGTAGGATCTCTCTACTCACCAAGTGATTCTGAGGAAATGATTTCAAATTCCTACCATTAGTTTTATTAATATAATAAATAATCTAAATAATATAGTTAATATATAAACTAATGGGTTTAACAATATTTTTCTATAGTGGGTAAAGAGGTTTTTAAAGGGTTATTTTGTTATATTTAAATTAAAACCCCACTCACTATATTATAAGTTGGTATTTTCATATATGGTTATATTTGATCAATATTTATAAGCCTTGAACGTCATTTTTTAGTTTCTATTTTTATATGAGTCAAGAAACCTATGCTTAAATTATGTCACCAAACCCTATTTTCTCAATTGGTTGGACACTCTCTTGAAATAAATTATAAGAAAAAATATAATTATTGGTGTAATGTTAGTCTTAAACATACCTGATGATGACGTTTACACTGAGAGCCATTAATTTTTCTCAAAATAATTGGTTTCAGCTTATATAACTATGAATAAACCCCTTGAGTCATGTCTGAATGTTATATTACGAACAACATATTCCCACTTAAAACTGAATGAGATGTAAGACAAAGAACCGTAATTACTTATTAGTAAAAAATGAGTTTTTGTGTCTATTTGGTGGATGGGATTACTCTTATAATAATAGATTTAACTTAGATGGTATAATTATATTAATATTTCATAACCTTGATACTTAATCATTGTTATTGATTATAATTTTATAAAGTGACTAATGTTATATGAAAAACCTTTTTTAAATGGTTTTTTTGAAATACTCCATAAATTATTTTCCACTCTTATTTCCTTTCCCTATTTTCATAAATGATTCTCCAAAATATGAATTAACTGAAACTCAACACTTCAATATAGTGACTTGTTCTCTTAAAAAAATTAGTTATATTAGGAGTTGGTTTTAAATCATTATGTGTGATATGGGACTTAATGTTGAACATTTAACTCATTCTAATGTAATAATTTTAATTTTAAAAATATATTCTTGTAGATATATTCACTTAATTTCCATCAATAACCAAATAATTACCACTTATATAAACATGTTAGTGTCTATAATGGAATTTTCATCCTAGTTTTCTGAGTATTATGTATGTTTTGACTTCTAAATTGAACAAATTTCCCTAATACATCATTAAAGTTTTTCATGCCATACCATGAGTCTCATCGATTTTCTACTATATTTTTATTTATAATTACATATTATTGTATATTTATGAAATAACATGATTAATTTCCATACTTGATATCTATATTAGTTTCACTTATTCTTGTGTAATTTTTTTTCGGAAAATTGATCATGGATGGTGTTTTGAATGGTGATGATCTTATTGTTACTTTTTCATAGTAATAATGATGATTAATGTTTTTGATAATGTTTATTATAAATTCATTTAGTTTTACTATACAAAGTATGTTATTTATTGGATAGTAAAGTATGTTATTTGATGTAAAAAGATTTGATACAACGATATTGGATACTACATTAATAATTTATTGACATTATAGAATGGGTAAATTTCTATTATTATAAACTATTAAATAAGTTTCACATCCCATTAATGTACACAATTGAATGAGATGGGTTATAACTAAAACTGTATTATACCACTTTCCTCTATCATTGAATGGGATGGTCATATATGGTGTCCTAATTCTATTATATGTCATTGAATTTCCCCTAGATTAGATTTATGTAATGACATAGATTTTGTATATGGAATGTGTTGTTTATAATTAGATATGTTAAATTCCATCAATTTTTTTTGGGTTAAGTTGAATTCAATTTTTCTAGGTATAAACCCGCCCAGAATAGAGAGTAATTATGTCATGTTATTATTGTTATTTATAATTATTTATTATTTATCATCTACAGAACCTTCCTATTGATATATTATTATAATAAACTTCATCACATAAAATATATTTTATATATTTATTTAAAGGAGTATACATGTTTATAAATACCCTTTTTTACTTCTCTAAAGAAAAAATCATTGGTGGTTCACTACTATGAATTTATACTCAAACCCTAAATGGAATTATTAATATACATTAACTATTGCTTTTATATTTCATGCACATAATGGGAAAAAAATATTGTTTAGGTTCCGCTATCTTTTTACAAATGTCTTTCATTCATTTGTGGTCAGTTTCACCTTCATAGATATATATTTTTGTAGGTGTTTTGGAGGTTCTATTTGGAAAATAATCTATATTCCAATGGAATTCCCTCTCTTAGGCCATGTTTGTCTTCGATATATAGTAAAAATTACGTGTATAGTGTCAATTACTTATAGACTGGTCCAATACTCATACATTTATAGTTTTTATATATATTGATATATTTTCTATATTTATATGATATAAAAGGTTTATGATTATATTTTTGGACTGAACAACCTATGGGCGAGTCTTAATAGCTCTCTAAGATATACTAACCTTGACTTCATTCTATATCAAAAGAAAGTAAATCACTACCCATTTTTATAACAATACCAATGAAAAAAGTCTCCAACCCCTAGTGATCAATTAATTATCTCATGTTAGTAGAAATATAATTCAGGTTTTGTACAGGTGTCCATATTAGGGTTGCACCCAAATATTCAGATAATTTGATAAATAAAAAATATTGAAAAATTCATTGGGGAAAAACAAGATCCCAATATCCATAGTGGAACACCAACATAAAACAAACAAAAATAAGGGAATTTCTTAATTCACCGGGAGTGGATTTTAATACTAAATTTGAGCATCACATTCAAGCACCCTCAAGATCTTACGCAAGTAAAATTGTAACCTTTTTTATCACCACTGAAATTCCCACCATCTGCATAAGACCCAACATGTTTGGGGAGAATATCATTCTGCAAGTGATTATGAATATACCTTATTAGATGATCCCAAATGAAAGAAGTTATGAAAAAAACACAACACATAGCCATTCAAGGAGAATGATTAAAAGTGGAAGAAATTATAAATATAATTAATTATAAAGAATCAAAAACATGATAAATTCTTATCATCATATATTCACTAAACATGGATCAATCCTGAAAAATAGATAAAAAAATCATGCATTCAAGCCACATGAATGATCGTGTTAACTATTGAAATCAATATTGTGAGATTCAAGCCTTTATAAATATTTCATGTTGGCGATATAGTACCAACCATAATAGATCACCCTCACCTAATTATGAAAATAACATCAATTAAGGGATCACTTAAACTATCGATATTGGACCCACGCACTACTAGTAAAGGATTTCCATTCTCAATTTTTCATATAAATGAGAAAATATTTATCATAACCTAGGGAGTACTGTTCCCATTCCTGAATTTTGGGGGTATATGCCCCATGTATACAAGGGAGTAGAAATCCCCGCAAATAATGTAGTGGAATAATTTACTATGATCAACACTTTACTAGAGGATTGTCGAACCCTAATTCCACTTTGATCAGATCACCCAAACATAGCCATTCTCCATAAAATGATAATAAATTAATATATATAAGAAATTTTATAAATGGTCACAAATAGAAAAATTACACATAAAACCATGTTTTATATAAGAAAATTCATAGCATAGGATGTTCACATTCCCAAAACTGACATATGATCAATATGTTCTAGAAATAATGAAAACATATAAAGTAAATTACATATACACAATGGGGAAAAATGTGTAGGTAGTGTTAATTGTTAGGGTATGTATTTTCATTGAACTTTTGTGTGAATTTATACATATATAGAATGTATAAGGAAGTAACATGGAATGCAGTTCCTATACAATACATTACATGTACAACTAGTGATCCATGTTGTTTGGCCTAGAAGAACATGTAAATTTTCAAGGAGTTATATAGTGTGTGGAGTAATTTGAACAGTATGGGAATATAAGATGATGCACCTCAAGAAATTTTACCTATGATAACATAATATGTTGATAGAACACATATTGTTGTTTTATATTTAAGGTAGAACAAAAACCACATCAACTGTTGTAATGCAATACACTATGCATGTTTCAGATATCACATATTATGTGATCACTAAGTCGAGGTTCAGATACCCAAGAAACCTGAGGATGAAACTATTTCCAAAATTTTTACTAGGATTCACACCAAATACACCATTATCAAGAACCATGATTTCCACCTCATATACATTATCCATTTACATCTACAATCAAATCCTTACTAGTAACTCACCATCAAAATGTGTCCCAAAACCATGTTATTAATTCATCGCCACATTGATTCTTGTCCAAACCCATATTGTTTCACCTCCAGTGAAATATTTATCTAACAAAAAAACCAATACAACACCTTAATTTCCATGAATTTCCCTCATTCATGACTTCCACGTCTAAACAACGTCACCATTGTCTCGGTTACTAATAATCCATCATCTTGAGCTATATTCAGTGAATCAATAGCAATGAAAAAGGTCAAAATTGAATGTGTGATGTGAGAATGGAGGATAACAGGGAATGAGAAAATTATTGCTTCATGGTATAATGGTTCATGAACCATTTATCATGAAAAAATATGAGAAATAATAACAAATGAGTGACAATTATAGCTATGGAGTAATATCAATGAAAAAACATTCAAGCAGTCATAATTACGAATACCAAGTAATGAATAAAATAATCTAAACACAAAAACTATGAATAATGTTTCATCAATTAAATAAAAATCCCAAAATCAATCTCATATTAATGTTTGTTTGAATCCATACTCACACCAATATCCAATGAGGATCTACTAGAAAAATAACATCAAGAGTCACCAATATCCAAGGTTTTCCTATATCTATTTAGTGTATATTATGGATAAAAATAATTGGGAGATATAGTAATTTTAAATATATAATATCAAGGTTTTATATTATATTTATTAAAAATATATATAAGACCAACCCAATTCCTGTATGGTGACTCAAATTATACCTCCTACAAAGAAAACACAACATCATTAGCCAAAATATAGTGATGATAATTCCATAAAGGGTTTCATTAATGCGATATTAATTATTATTTATGGTCAACTACATGTGAAGAAAACTAATATATTATATTTCATATAATATACTAGGTATCCTCACCTAAAATAAAACAAAAATAAGAAAGTTACCATATCATAAAATATTATTTAAATTATTCATTATTACTAAACAAAAAAGGTGATGTTATAGAGCTCAAATATGACACTCAATCTGCAATAAGATATCAATAAGGTTTCGATACTAACATAAGACATGAATAAATAGAATATCCTTGTAAAGGCATGTATATTACATGTAATTGTTTTTAATTGTATGGAAATATTAGAGTCTGCAGTTTCGGAAGGGACTTGATTCTGAGGCCTGGAGATCCTAGAATGTTTTTATGAAGTTTCTAAAGTACTTTCAGTAAGCGTGTGAGAACGTATTTGTAACTTTTGAATAGGTGATCAGAATTGAAATTTGAGTGCACCATTGAACTCACAGTGCCGATATTCACATAAGGAGACATTCAACTCGACCTCAAAAGGTCGAAGGTGGTTTGTAGTTTTCAGACTTCTCGTGGGAAAAAATTAAAATAAACTAGATTAATTTTATTTTTTGAATTTTAATCCACACAAAATATTTTTTGTGGGAGGGGGAAACCGAGCTTGAAAGCTCCCTTTTGAAATATTGAGGTGGAGACCACCTGACCCCTTGAACTCCCTCTTTAATTAGGAGTTAACCCATAGACTTCCTCCAAATTTATTATGCCAACAATAACATAATTAATGTGCCAAATCTAATTAAATTAATAATATTTATTTAATAAGTTGAATCCTCTTTTTCTAGATTTTGGGGAATGTGTTGGAAAAGGGAGGATTGGGGGGAGAGCATTGAAGAACTCTTCTTCTCCAACAAACTTTTCTCCGACAATGAACTCCATCGGAGGATATCCAAAGAGGAACGTCTTCAACAACAACGAACTGATGTCCGTCTCTCCCTATCCTCACAGACGTCCCCAAACCTTTGATGTAAGGATTTATTCTTTTGTATCCCCTTACCCCATTTTTTCATTCTTCTTGATTTAAGAATAACTATGTCGATTGCTACCATTCTATCGTGGAGAGTGCGGGCAAAATGAACACGGACCAACCTCTCCATAACCCTTTTGGATTTTTGTGTTTATCGCAGATTATTTTTGTGTTGAGAAATTTCCAACTGTGGTGTTCTTGAATTGATGGAGGAATCCTGAGATGAGTGTTGGAGTCTTCAGAATGAAGAACAGGCCACCGGGGCGCACCCGGTACCCCAAGGAACTTCGCCGGCGACCGGCGCTGGAAGGGCTCGGGAGTGACGAACGACACTCAGACCAACCACGATGACTGTGGTGGCACGACTGCACTGCCAGAGGAGGGATGCATCTCGTCGGCTGCTTCGGAGAAAGGGTAGAGGCCGATGCATGATCATCTATGTGAAGGGGATGGATAGGTGCGTCTGCGCCACCGGGGCCGCAAGGTCCACGACACGAGGCTGCAGCGGAGAAGGAGGGGTGGTCAGCTCGTTGTCGGTTGCTGGTGGTGACGCGGCGCGTGACTGCACTGTGTAGGTGGGTTGACCGTCCATCCAGTTGAGGAGCCAAGTAGGATGTTGGGTCCCGCATACCAGCTTTCGGTGCCACATGGTGCCATCCAGTCAACCACCCAACCCGAACGACAGGGCCTTAAGGGTACCTAGGGGGCGCCTCCCCCATGGGTGACGGCTAGGGCGGACCCCACCATGGGGACACCTAGATGCAGGGCCATGCTGGTGTGCTGAGTCAGAGCCAGTAGGCCCGGTTGGATCCCATGGGCCGGGATGGGTCGGCCTAGGATGGGTGGTGTCGGGTTGGACCAGACCCGGACTAGTTTCGACCCCATTCTGCTTGTTAGACTATAACATGAGCTACGGACGTCTGTTTGAAAAACGGTACGTGACAAAGAAATACTTGGATTGATGCAGTCCTTTTGGTATACCCCACTTAAATTTTGGATAATTATTTGGTATGTCTCAGTTGGATCGAACACGAATCCAACTGGGCCCTCGGGACTAAAAGGCTAATAAATTACAGACCGAGAATCCAATTGACGCACCGTTTGTTCCCTTGAGACCCCCTTTATGTATTGGTCCTATGGATACTTCTTCATGGGACTTTGTGGTAGTTTTATTATCTACTTGTGGATTGAGTAGTGGACCCTCCCGAAATCAAGCGAGCTTAGTGCGGGGACCCTGTAGTTGGCTGTAACATGAGAAAGGGATCCTACGTGGGTTTGTGCTTTGGGATCCTATGTGGGTCTATGTTCAAAGATCCCACATGGATCCACTTTGGAAATATATGTGGAACTACTCTAGGATCCTACGTGGGTCTGCTATAATAGAATCCTACGTGGGTCTAATGATTTAGGATCTTATGTGGGTCTGACTCTCAACAGAGAATGGTGATTCAATAGTTATATCTAATCATCTTCACTATTGTACCTAAGTTATAACTAGTGTGGGCTGAGAATTTACCTTTTTGGAATTCCTTACTTCATGGAATAGTTGAGCATAGGGATTTTGAGTTGGGCCTAGTGTTTCCTCGTGGTTGATATGGGTATACTCGACCACTTAGGTCTATGTATGGGAATATACCTAAGTAGGGTTGTCAGTTGTTTTCATGCTTTTTGGTTTATCCTTTGTGGATTTTGTGAGACCTTCGAGGGTGTCGGGGTCCCTAGTTTGTATCATTATACTCACCCCTACAAGGGCAATGCCCGCACCTTGTTGTTTTTGGTGCAGACTATAGACAACACTGACTGAGGATGGGGGTACTAGGACTGGAGGTAGCTCAGAGGTGGACCTTAGACGAGGCTTACCGTAGAGATGACTGTTCAAGAGATATAACTACCCTTCTCGTAGGATTATTGAAGAATTTCCACATTAGCTATTTCATTTTTACTTGTACGTTTCAATTTTCATTGCACTTTATAGTTGGGATTGTATTCTGGCCCCTTTTACTTACTGTACACACTGTTTTTACTATACAGTTACTTGTGTTTGTATCTTTTTGTGTTATTGGTTTGTGTGAGTTACAGGTTACAAAGATATGCCTTCTTGTTTTATGAAATACGCCTTTTGGTGCTAGTATCAAACCCCTAGCCTATGGATGGAAGCCTTGGGGTAGTCATGGCATGGGCCCCGGGGGACGGGTCGTGACAAATTGGTATCAGAGGAGTCGGATATACTATAGAACATAGGACTCTGATATTTTGACAGTAATAGTGTTATGTTTTATGAGAATGGTTATCAGTTTAAAGAATCTAGTATCGGTGTGGCAACCGACGTATCCATACACAAGGACCCTGACTTCTGATTTCTGACTCAGTGCACGAAAACACTGATTGTGTTTGTGTTTTAAAAAGTTTCCTTTGTGATCTATTTGAGTCAGATCACTATGTATAACATAATGACAATGGAGCACCTGTTTCTTTTCAGGATGCCTCCATATAGACAGTCAGTATAGGTTACTGGTAGAGTGTGTCGTGACAGCCCACCAAGCGATGAGGCTTCGGTTCAAGGCCCCTTCTCAGTAGAAGCACCAATGGAGGAACTAGAGGTACCATTACCCGTTGGGCCACCGATGCCACCATCCCCAGTAGTAGAGGGTGCACGCCTCTTGATCCCGTTGCGTGAGTTCACATTCTAGAGGCCACCCAGGTTCAGGGGTTAGATGGACCCACATGCAGTTGAGGAATGGATGGAGGTTGTGGTTAGAGTCTTCTGACTGGTAGGGACACCAGCTGATCTCATGGTTATCCTTACCACCAGTCTTTTACAGGAAGCAGCATGAAGATGGTGGGTCTTGATGCTCCAAGTGCATGGCGAGGTGACACTTATCTGGAAAACATTGAGATCTTGTTTCGGGAAGAGTTTTTTCCAGCGACCCTTCGTGCAGTGTGCATACAAGAGCTTCTTCATCTAGAGTAGGGTTTCATGAATGTCTCTATTTACTCAGTGAGGTTCACTAACCTCCCATTCTACTCCACTGATATGGTGAGAGACCCTTTCATTAGGGCCTGGACCTTTGAGTAGGGACTCAGGAGGGAGATCAGGGCTTCTATGATTTCTCTCCGTATCCCGACGCAGGCTGGAATGTTAGAGCGTGCCCTCTTAGTGGAGAGTTTTCTTGATGAGAAGTCACCAGTAGCGAGACCCACCACAAGGCTTCATGTAGTGGAGTCTTATGCAATTGGAAGTAGACAGATGTCACAGAGGTCCAAGTGGACCACACCAATAGGTGGACAACCATAGGAATCAGGTTCAGTTGTGCAGGGCACCCGAGACAAAGCCAATCATGTGGGGAGTAGGCAGGGTTAAGCATGCGGCAGGTAGGGTCACATGGCTCATGACTACCCAACCCTCCATACAGATGATCAGTAGGTGGTCGAAGTACCACATAGGTAGGGCCATAGGATTGACCGAGGAGGTCCGCGGGGAGTAGGTGGACGTGGCAGAGGAGCAGCCCATGCAGCTAGTGGTGGGAAATGATTCAAGGTGTTACGGCCACAACCACCAGGTGGTCCACCCCGACCATATGAATCAGGGGGACATGGGCGAGCTCAACTGCAGGAACCTGAGACCTATGATCACTGTGCTCCAGAGATGATAAAATGTATGATCTGTGTATACTCTACCTTAGCTGCAGTACTTATAGACAGAGGTTCCAGTTAATCTTTTATTACTAATGCCCTCATTCGCAGCACGATGATTTCAGTGGAGCCGTTGGCTCGATCTATATAGTTATAGACTCTTACGGGAGATGATTAGATGATTACACAATGGGTCCGGTAGTGTGAGATTACTTTAGGAGGCGAGATCTTCGGCTGGGATCTCCACGTAGCGGCGTCGAGGCCTTACGACGTCATCTTGGGTATGAAATTGTTATCTACATTCCATGATCATATTGACTTTATTAGGCACAAAGTGCGGTGTGTCCACACGGATGAGACTAGGTTTACCTTCACCGACAATAATGGATCTTTTCCTGCACATGATGGACATAACTAGAGGAGAGTGATGCCGATCACTCATCAGTTATCTAGCCTTACCCTCAGAGCAGTTGATGTGGAGAGTCTAAAAAATCCTGTACTGGTGGAACAATATGCGGATGTCTTCCCTTATAATGTTATGGGTTTACCTCATCGCAGAGAGGTGGGCTTTTATATTGACTTGTACCCCAGGAAAACACAGATATCTACACCATCATATCAGATGGCTCTGGCGGAGCTTCGTGAGCTGCGGGTACAGCTGGAGGACATACAGGGGAAGGGGTTCATTTGGCCCAGTGTTCCTCCTTCGGCAGCCCTGATTTTTTTTCCCCAGGAAGGAAGATGGGAGCTTGAGACTTTGTGTTGACTATCGACGCTTGAACCAGGTAACCATGGAGAACATGTAACGACTCCCAAGGAATGATGACCTCATTAATCAGCTGAAGGGAGAACGGTGGTTCTCGAAGATAGACCTCAGATCAGGCTATCACCCACTCAGAGTACGAGATGAGGATGTGCATAAGACGACTTTCAAATGTTTGTATGGACACTACGAGTACTTGGTTATTCCATTCAGTGTGACAAATTGTCTAGCTGTTTTCATGGGACATAGAAACATGATCTTTTAGCCGTACCTTGATCGCTTTGTTGTAGTCTTCATTGACGACATTATGATCTACTCGGCTACTGAGGAAGACTATGCCCATCATTTTCAGGTAGTTATAGAAAAACTCCAAGAGCACCAGCTATATGGCAACTCCTATAGTTGCAGTTCAGGTTCCGAGAGGTTCACTTTCTGGGACATGCCATCTCGGAGGCTGGAGTTGCAGTGGATCCAATGAATATTGAGTGGGTACTTACTTGGGAGCCACCCAGAAGTGTGATAGAGGTTCTAAGTTTCCTAGTTTTGTTCGGATACTAATAGATATTTGTGCAAGACATCTCCAGAGTTTCATCTCCTTTATCATTGTTGACGAAGAAGAGGAAATTGTTCGTGTGGTCGGAGAGATGCCAGTGGAGTTTTCAAGAGCTAAGATAGAGGCTGACTAGTACCCCCATCATGAGGCTAGCATAGGAGGGTTTTGGGAACATAGTCTACTACGACGCATCAGGGACTTGGGTCAGATGTGTCCTAATGTAGGAGTGTACAGTTATCGCATAAGGTTTTTGAAAACTGAGAAAACTTGAGGAGAACTATGCTTCCCATGAATTTGAGTTAGCATTAGTGGTCTTCTCCTTGAAGATGTGGTGACACTATCTGAAGGGAAAGTGTTTTACAGTCAAATTTGATCACCATAGTCTCAGGTATATCTTCACCCAGAAGGACGTAAACCTGAGATAGCGACGTTGGATTGAGTTCCTCCTGGACTTTGAATTCGAGATGGTCTATAATCCTGGGAAGGAGAAAGTTTTAGCAGATGAACTCAGTAGAAGATCTAGTATACAGCTTCTAGGTGAGGTGACAGAGTAGCTGGCCTCATTATAGATATCCTTTGTGGAATGATATGGAGTAGCTTTTCATCAGTATCTTACAGTCACTACCCCATTTATTTAGAGATTTAGGGAGGTGCAACATGGGGACAATAACTACGAGGCTCAATGTGGTCAGATATCCATAGGACATAAACCTTATAGATATTTTTGCAGTTGGGGAGCATGTCATATTTTTCAGAGGATGTACCAAGGTACTTGTGTCGCTTCGAGAGGAAGTTTTGAGGGAGTTTCACACCCCCCTAGAGGTACATCCAGGAGTGGAAAAGATATACCAGGACCTCCGAAGGTAGCACTGCTGTCCGGGAATGATGAAATTAGTAGTAGAGTTTGTCTCTCAGTGCCTCACTTTTCAGCAAGTGAAGGTGGAACATCAGGTACAAGTAGGCTTAGTTCAACCTTTAGATGTCCCAAAGTAGAAGTGGGATGGGATATTCCGGGACTTACTAATAGGACATCCACGTACATCCAGGGGTCATGATTATATCTGGGTGATCATCGACCAACTCACCATTTCATCCCACATCCTATTGATCAGTGAACATGGTTCAATAGAGAGATTGAGACGTCTCTATGGGTAAAACATTGTGCAACTACATGTAGTACCCTCAAATAGTGTATCCAATCGTGATGCATGTTTCACTTCCACCTTTGGACGGGGTTGTAGGAGGCTTTTGGGACACAGCCTTGTTTGAGAACTTCCTTCCATCCTTTGATGGATGTACATAATCAGAGGACCATTCATACCCTCGAGGATATGCTACATGATTGCATCCTTGATTTTGGCCACAGCTGGGAGGATCACATGCCCAATAGTGGAGTTCACATACAACAATAGTTCTCACTCCACTATCAGTATGGCACCATTTGAGGTGTTGTATGACCGACAATGCAGATCACCTCTGTGCCGGACTAACCTAGGGGAGTCAGCACTTGTGGGAACAGAGATGCTACATGCTACCACGGTGAAGGTGAAAATCATCAAGGAGAAGATGAAGACTACACATAGTAGGCATAAGTCTTATGCCGATAGGAGACGCAGACCACTTTAGTTCGAGGATGGTGACCATTCCTTTCTATGGGTCACACCTCGATGAGGTTTGTATGGATTTTTCCTGGTCATCAAGTTATATTTTTAGACCATTGGACCATCTTAGGTCCTCAACAGAGTAGGTGAGGTGGCTTAACACTTATATCTTCAACCTCAGTTGCATCGGGTGCATGATGTCTTCCACATATCCCAGCTGAGAAGATACGTGCATGACCTTTCACACATGATTGAATGGGGTGAGATGGACATCGACGATGGGGTGACATTTACAGAGGTTCTAGTGGAGACTGAAGATCAACAATAGGGATTCCTTTATGGGCGATCGATACCTTTGGTGCATGTATGTTGGCGCCACGAGAACCTCTAGGAGAGAACATGGGAGAGGGAGGATCAAATTCATGCTCAAAAACCCCCACTTGTTTTCCTAGTTTTTGTGATGTGGATTTTGGGGACACAAATCCCTGAGGTGGGGAGAATGTAAAGACCCGGAAATTCCATGTAAATATTTTTTAATTATATAAAAATATTCAAGTCTGAAGTTTCCGACGGCACTCGATCTTGAGGCCTGGAGAGCCTGGAATGTTTTTCTAAAGTACTTTGAGTAAACATGTGAGTCGGTATTTGTATCTTTTTAATAGTTGATTAGAATTGAAATCTGAGGGCATCGTTGAACTGGCAATGCCGATATTCTCTTAAGGATACCTTCACCTCGACCACAGTTGGTCGAAGGTGGTTTTTGGTTTTCAGAGTTTTTGTGGGAGAAAAATAAAATAAACGATATTTATATTATTTTTGGATTTTAATCTTCCCAAATATGTTTTTGGTGGTGTGTACCACCCGATCTTGAAAAATAGATTTTTAAATTTTGTGGTGGGGACCACCCAACCCCTTAAACTCCCTCTTTAATGAGGAGTTAACCCATGGAATTCCTCCAAATTTTTTATGCCAACATCAACTTAATTAATGTTCCAGCTCTAATTAAATTAATAAAATTAATTTAATATGTTGGCTTCACATATTTTTTGAGTTTGGAGAATGTCTTGTCAAATAGAGAATTGGGTGAGAGCATTGAAGAACTATTCTCCTCTGACGAACGTTTCTTCAATGAGAACTCCATTAAAGGATCTATAATGAGGAATGTCTTCAACGTCAACTAACCAATGTCTGTCTCTCCCTCTCCTCACCAATGTCAACAAACCTTCGAGACAGTTTGAGTATCATCCTGTGGCTTGAGATGCATACCATCCTAGAATCAAGAGAGCATGGTGTGGGAACACTATAGCTGGTTGTAACATGAGAGAGGGATCCTACGTGGGTCCACTACTAGATAAATAGGTTTTAAAGCCCCCTAACATGGGAGACCACATTTGGTGGTTTCTATTGGTGGCATATAGCAGCCGCTGGGCTTTGAAAAAAAATCCTTCACCCCCTCCCCCTACGATCCCCCCCCCCCGTGATTCCCCTACTCATCCCCTCACCATCGCCCGTCCCCCATCCCCTCTCAGCCCTCCATCCATCCTATTTCCCCCATACCCTTGCCACCCCCACAACCTCGCTTTTCCCCCATCCCCCGTCCCCACTGCCGCCCTCCGAACATCCCTCATCCCACATCTCCTCACCCCCATCCACCCCCTCATCGCTCGTCCCCCGTCCCGCATCCCTTCACCTCCCTCCGCTCCAGCTCCCCGCCATCCCCCATCCCCTCCCTCTTAATCCCCTACCTCACTGCACTACTACCTTCCATCCCCTCCCTCATCATCCCCTCCCTTGTCGCACCGCTGTTGACCAATCCCGACCCTCCCTACACGGCTGCTGCCCGTCCCCTCGCCGTTGCCACCTTTATGCTCTGGCTCCCCGCTATCCTCTATCTCCTCCATAGTCTTTCAACCCTTGCTACACTGTTTCTACCTCACCACCTCCTCTTCTGGCTCACCACTACCACTTCCACCCGTCCCCTCCCTCACTGCACCGCCTCCTGCTCCAGCTCCCCTCTATTGCCTCTCATCTCCCTCATAGCACCGCATTTGGCTCCACTCCCTTCTAGATTTATAGTGCAATTAGGAATTCCCTAATTTCTGTTTAAGAGTTTTGATTTTGGGAAATTTACATAAAATATTTGGCATGCATTAAGATTATATGAATATTGTGTGTTAATAAAAAGTGTAGAAATGGATGTTTGTGTGTATACAGGCTTCAATGCATATGAAACAATGTGTCTTGCCAGTGTGTTTATGAGAGACTTCACACATTACCTAAGGTTTGGAAGTTACATACAATGTTTGAGTCCATTAATATGTTGATTGAATTAATATTAAGTTGTGTTGGTATTCTATTTGTACCATTCTTGAGTTTTATCACATGTCTCACTGTGTGTGTATCCTCTGAGAAAATGTTTGAGGTTTGACCACATGTGTGTGCTTGCATAGCCCACGAGACACATGTTTGAGTTTGATCACATATGTGTGTTTAGATACTATATTTTATTATTATTATTATATGTTCTTCCTCTATATGATATTTCATGTTTCAATGTGACGTAATTTGTTTATATTTTATATTGTGTTGTTATATGCATGGTACCAATGTTTCTGGTGTACTTATTATCGCTCAGTAGCCCTTAAGGGGGTGCATGAGAAGTTGATGAATGTTCCATTAAGATTGGAATGAGATGAAACAAGTCATGAAAGATTCATATTTTTTGTTCTGGAATTGTATATATTTGATGTCATCCTGGATATAGATTAGTTAGTTTTCCATAAATTATTGATTGATTGTTATCATTGATGCTTACTTTGTACTACCTCTGAGGGCACAATGTTAGTGAAAATCCAACAGGCAGTGAGACATTATTTTTACAAAGATACAGTTTCTATGAGTTTGAGAAGATTTTACATTTTCTTGCATGAAGTATTCACTATTTGATCAAGATATGATTAGGGACACTTGAATATAGAATCATCATTAGAATTACCATACCAAATGACGACGATGACATGGGAGATCACTTACATTCCATTATCTATTCTCTTGTATATTATTCAGAGATATAATTTGATTATTTTATCAATGGTCAACAAGAAATTGGTTAATTTTTATTTTAAATATATTTGATATAAAAAATGCATGTAATATGTCTTGTGTAAATGTATGTTATACAGATATTATTATGTATTAGAGTTGGATTGATCATCCAAATCAAACATCTAGAGAATATTTCAATGGAATTATGCAGTTTATTGAGTTCACTGGAAGATTTGAAAGTAACTATATTAGTTTTCCATTGAGAAAATGTGATAACAGATATCAATTCATAAAATATACTGTGAGGGAGCACCTATTATAAAACGGATTTCTGAAAAAATATAAGAGTTTGACTCATCATGGAGATGAATATGTTCGTTGTCAAAATTCAAATGCAGTTCAGATTGATGTTGATTCAAGGATGATGATCCAATGCATGAAATTTTTACTGAAAAGGTACGTGGGTTGTATCTTTATGGCATTGACATCTAGAATCTTGAGACCGGTGAGATAAATCTTCACTCTGGTGCAGATTCATATTCGAGGAGGTTTTATGAAGCACTTTATGATGCAAAAATAGAATTATATCTTGGATGTACTTCTTATTATAAATTTTCCTTTATCATGGAGTTGATACATTTGATGACTATGAATCGGTGTTCAAACACATCATTTGACATGCTGTTGGTGTCATTTAAAAAGGATGTTCCTGTCGACGATAAAATTCACAATTAATATTACCATGCTCGAAAGTTGACAGAGAACATAGGTTTTACATATGATACCATAGATGCATGTGAAAAAAAATGTATCTTATTTAGAATGGAAACTTTCCATTTGGATATTTTATGGTTTGTGGCGCTTCCAGGTGGAATGAAAATAGGGGATATCATAATCATCAAAGTAATATTGCAATACAGGGGAAACTGGTTGTCGTAAAGAAAATGTGTTACTTTCCCCTTAAACCAAGTTCGAAAAGATTTTTTATGTCATCTAAAGATTCTAATTTAATGATATGCAATGAAGAAATAATTCATGAAAGTGATATGTTATCCCACCTGGAAGACTCTAATGTATGGAAGGATTTTGATAAGAGACATCCTGACTTTGCTAAAGATGTTCATAATTTCTGATTGGGGTTGGTTGCAGATGGTTTCAATCCATTCATGTCTATGGTTGGCGCAACTCATAGCACGTGGCCCGTGGTGTTGGTTCCATATAATCATCCTCCATGGATTGGTATGAAGCAAAAATTTATATTACATTCCACTCTTATTTATGGACCTAGAAGTACGAGGGATAAGATTTATTTTTACCTTCAGCCATTGACTGGTGAGTTGAAGGAATTTCGGGGCGATAGTGTGATGAATTATGACTGTGAAACAAATGAAATGTTCAAACTGCAGACTCTTTATTGGGGACAATCAATTACTTCCCTTCATATGAAAATTTATCAGGTTGGAGAACAAAAGGGTAATTTGTTTTCCCATGATTCTAAAAAAGTAAAAAATCTATGTGGCTTAAACATTCAAAAAATGGGCATACATGGGTCACATACATTTTCTCCCCCCTCAGCATAGGTTCAGAAAGGACAGAGTGGCATTTGATGGTTCTAGAGAGTTCATCCCAGCACTAAATATCATGAGAGGAGTCAAAATATTATCTTAGATTGAGGATGAAAACAACCACACGGTATATTAAATTCATGATTTTGTGTCTCATCCATTACGTAATATTAGTGCTGCGGGTAGGCATCGCAGTCCCAATTGGAAAAAGAAAAGTATTTTTTATAGTCTTTCATTTTAGGAAACTAACATGCTAAGGCATAATTTGGATATCATGCACATTGAAAAAAAAATCTTTGTGATAATATATTGTGGAGGATTTTAGGTTTAAATGGAAAATAAAAGGACCATGTTAATGCACATCGTGATTTGGAAAAATGGGTTTAAGGAAATAGTGGCATTTACAGTTATCTAAGAGAAACAAGGCATATATGCCTGCTGCACAGTATACGACGACTACAAGGGAGAAAGAGACATTTCATTCCATTTTAAAGATGCACAAGGTGCCATATGTTTACTCTTATAATATTTTAAACTAAGTGAATTTGACGAGAAGAACATTTTAAGGGTTTAAAAGTCATGAAAATCACATACTACTTCAGTAGTTCATTCTAATTGAAATTTTTTTATTTTTTATCCTCCAATGTTGTTCAGGAATTGATTGAGATGAGTAATTTTTTTGGATAGCTTTGTTAATTAAATCAACTAATGTGTGATTTAAAAAGTATTCATGACCGAAATGTACATACAATTTTTCACTTTTAGAAACTATTTCCCCCCTCATTTATTGATGTTATGGTTCACTTAAAAGTTCACATAACTAATGAAGTTATGGCTGCTGGTCCAGGGCAATTCAGGTGGATGTATACTATTGAGCGGTGATTCAATATATTGAAATGATTTCTACACAACAGGGCACGCCCGGAGGCATCAATAGCCAATGGTTATTTGAGGGATGAGTATACTAATTTATGTAAAAAATATCTTATCGATGTCAAAACAGAATTAGATAAGCCCTCTCGGATTCATGAGGGTCCAATTGGAGAAGGAACCATATTTGATATAGACAACATCGAGTGGATACAAGTGCATCGATATATCTTATTCAATACTCCATCATTTTCACCAATAATGTAGTAAGTGTAACACCCCCTGATTTTGAAAAAGAAATATTAAATGCATTTTATAATCTAGCCATTAAACACAACTTTTCCTCTATAGTGTTTGGAATTTCGAATAATGGTCATCTAGAGTTGTGACCAGTAAGTCATTTAAATTCTGATAGAACAAACTTTTTTTGGTGAATACTAACATACCCTTATGAATAGTAATATGAATAGTAATATGACCCTAGTGAATAGTAAATAATATTATTATTTTATGTTCTTAAGGCAACAAGATAATGAGATCTTAATTAATTTTTCAACGTGAAGTAAAACTAATTGCACCCTAAAATTGTTATTTTTCAAATTAACTATGAATTTATTTAAAAATTAAATTAATAATATTTAAAAAAATAAATTTTAAAAATGGAGTTCATTTTTGAATTTTACACATCGAAAAATGGTAGAGGTAAATTTTTAGGTTTTTTTAGAAATTCTAAAATTTTTTATGAATAGGGAAATATTATAAAATATCATATATAGAAATTATCAGTTAAATACACTATTAATGACATCACAAGTGATGCAAGGTCACTTGGTTCGAACTCACAAGAACTTATTAATATTTGGGGTCACATGTAACAATACTATTGGTTTTCTTGAGTGAAATAATACAATAATGAATTAAATATTCAAAAATTACCCCTCTCCTCCACTATAAAAACCCCTCACCACTCCCTCTCCTCTTCACTCCTCTAAGCCTTCAAGATCCCCAAATTTATGACCAAATACCATTCCCTAGTAACTCCCCACGACCAGGAAGCTCTTTATCTTTCCAAAAGACCTAAATCCCTTACCTTAAGGAGGTTCTCGAGGAAGTTATTTCAAGAGGTAAGGCACCATTCTTTTTCTTTGAGTTTCATTTGAATTTATCTTCTTTTGTTATTCTCTCCTCACCTCCTCTGACCAAATTTCCATGATAACTCAATTATAATCCATATACGGAATTTATATCATGTTAATGGAAGAACCATCATCAATATTCTTACACCCCTCCCTTTTATTTTTATAAACAAAATCAACGTCCATGTGGTTCCAATTTATAACCTTCGTTTACGACAAAGTTTCGTTCAACAATATTTCCATCATTACTGGTCATGAAACCATATTTATGGTTCGACCATACTATAATATATGAATTACAACCTAATTAATATTCAGGAATAAGTATATATACATATTATTAATTTATGTGACAAAACGAGTTCATAATAATCGAAATACCGCCAAATGATCGAAGTGATTTTCATCTAACGATTCATCCTCATTCCATGTAACCAAATGATAGAAGTGGCCATTAACAATTATGTATGTTCATAAATAACATGTAATTTTAATTATGGAGGTTTAAAACCATTGCACAAGAACATCATTACTTAAAAAGAAGAGAACCAATTATGAAAATCAAGAAAACAAACACTCTAGAACGACGAAATTCAATATAATAACTTATAAATAATAACATAAATGAACTAAATAGAATTATGATAAAATAAATATATGTATATTATGTTTTGAAATAATTTTTTGATATGTATAATTTTATATTCTAGGATCTTATGTTCAAGAGGGGAACACATTCAGATTTATGGTAAGGGTTTTTCCACCCAAACATCCATTTCCATTCGGGTTATTTTCATTGTCTAAATTACTTCAATGAAATTTGTATGTATTATTGTAAATTATTTTTGAGTGTTCTATATACGTACACAAACCATAATCCTTCTTTATTTTATGTTTAGTTACTTTATTTAAAAGGATCTTTCAAATTGTTTCTGAAATACAAGCCCGATTCAATGGAATATCTCAATTTCATACATATTGTCAAGGGGAATTTCTATTCTATTTTTGGAAACAATAATATCTATAAAATCACTAATTTTTTTATGAAAATAATATCTTACTTCACTTCTGGTTTTACAAAATGAGTTTTCTAGAAGAACTCTTCTTTTTAGGTAAAAGAATATTTACTTCAAGAATTGCTCGTAGATTTTATAAGAGTATCTTCTTCTATTTCAACAAACTTGTTGATTCTTATATAATATTGGGATTATTATTCAATATTATCATATACCATATTAAATTTAGTGTTTTATGATTATTTTGTCTATTAAGGTTCTATCTTTAAACTATTCATCAGTTTACATCTAATGGTTAGTGTTTTGGCTTAATGTGCGGGGAAAGTTATTTACATTTATTATATTAATGTGTATGTTGTTTATGTTTATCCTCGTTCATATGAGGAATGTATTGGACATATTAATTATTATGTGGGGACCACTATATCCCTTCAATGCATTGGTAGGTCTCATAAGACAAACTATGGTCTTGGCACAAGGCCTTGAAAAAATGATTATTTATGGTCTTGGCACAAGGCCTTGACGGTATAGATATGTTGTACTGCATTATGCATTCCCTCACTATGAATATAGTATTAATGGTTCATGTGTTTATTCATATAGTAAAATATCCATGATTATGCTATGTTATGGCAATATTTACTCAGCTCATATTTCCGCCCTAATATGTTCAAGTTTATTCCTAAAGGCATCTGTCATCAATTATTTACCATGTCCGACGTTTATGTTATATTCCGCTATATTTCTTACCCTTAATGAGCATTTGAGCTCACCCCTTTATTATGTTTCATTTTCTCAGGGAAAGAAGAATTATATTATGAATGAAATGCTGAAATAACCTAGGAGTTATGGAAGATGTCTAAAGAGTTTCTAGGTTGTTTTTCATTTCAAGTTGTAATGATGAACATATGTATGTATCTTGATTCCAATAATACTAAACTACTCGGTCCATTGGGATGCTTTTTCCTTGTTTTTATGCCAATGTAATCAAATAAGGCACCGACTCTAGGCAACTGGGGTCGGGTACTTACAGATGGTAACAAATAACGTTTAGTAGAATACTTGGAAACTAGATTTAGAAAATATATAATTAGGGAAGAGTCCCTAAGATAGTCATTGGGGATATACATACAATAACGTCCTTGTATTTTTTGTAAGGAAGATATTATGTTGATCTTTCAAGAAATACATCCCTATCTGGATAAGAGTAGGTAGAGTTGGCTCTGGCACGGATGTTTCTAGGGGTAAAACCTGAAAACACCACTTTGAGCAAGACTCGAAGGTGAACTGGTGCATGACGACGGGCCTTGCTTCACTCTTTGTTACGACACTCCTGGAGGATATGCTTCGTATAATGCACATTTTCTTTTCAAGCCATTATGAAGGATAAAAATGTAAAATTTATCTCAAAGAAACCATTTTTGAATATGGGATTATCCATGTTTACGATCTCAATATTTGATAAGTATTTTTTTATGTTAAGATTATACATTTTGATTCATAACCTAATCTAGTGTTTTCCATTATCTACAGATGGTTTCAAGTGTAAGGAATGGAAACCTCATGAACGCACATGTTCCCAGTAGGGATTTCCCTCTAATGGAAGATAATGATGTTGCCTCTAGTGTTGAGAAAGTCATAAATATACTGGGATAACTTACTCTGGTTAAGAATAATAACTATACTCATATGGAGCATCCAGATCCACCACGTGGAGGAGCAATGATAGATTTCTTTATGCGAAAACATCCTACATCATTCAATGGGAATAAAAACCTATTTTTAGTAGAGCAGTGGATATGTTCCCTTGATAAGATATTTCCCACATTGGGATGTAACAAAAGAGAGAATTTTTTCATGGAAGCTTCTCGACTAACAGGTGATGCGGATCAGTAGTGGTCCTTAGTCCAAAATAAAAAGGAGGAAGAATAAATAGAAGAGATGTAATGGAGGGATTTTATGGAAATCATCATAGAAAAGTATTTCCCTCATGAACATCGAGAAGATATGGAGAAGAAATTCTTGAATCTGAGGCAAAAGGAGGATAAAAATGTTTCCACGTATTAATCCAACTTTACAAGGATGATAAGGCATGCTGCGGACTACATGCGTAATCCAAGGAGCAAAATTGATCGATTCATTGATTTTTTAAAACCATTCCTCTGAAGGGATCTTATCTCCCAAATATTTGAATCATATAAAGACATAGTCTCTTGTGTTATCAAGACATAAAAGGAATTCTATATTTCTTATGACATTAAAGGAAAGCTAGAGAAGAAGAGGGAATCTAAAAACTCTTGGAAAGTAAATATGGAAATGGGGAAGAATGGAAGAGTTGAATTTTTATTATGCACTAATTATGGGAAGAAACACCCTAGCACTTTCCTAAAGGGAATAGTAGTCTGTTACAAGTGCAGAGAAAAATTGAAAACTTATGCGGATACAACTATGGAGGTTGAAGTTACTAACAAAGTGAGGGCAGGTACATTGATTGTTTCATCCATCTTAGGAAATATGTTATTTGATTCTGGACTGTCACATTCATTTATATCTTCCCAATTTTCAATGAAAATTAGATATGTCCAATTAGATTTAATAAAGGAGTAATTAGTCAAAAATCTTAGTGGATGTATCATTGCAACAAAGGCATGTCTATTGGTCCACCTCGTAACACATTAACATTATTTATTTTCTAACCTTATCATTACACTAATGGTTGAAAATGATATAATTCTAGTTATGTATTGGCTCTAAAATTATGATGCGAAGATCTAACGCAACAAGAAGGATGTTAAAATTTTCTAGAATGGGGTTGAATCACTTATTTATAGAGAAGAAACCTCACCATGTGATTCTCATCTCGATCCACCCCCAGTAGCTCTACTGAATTCAATTATTGGGTAGGAAAGGAATGAAATAAATATGGGTGAGGATAAGAATGTACAGATAGAATATGTACCTATTGTGAAAGAATATATTGATGTATTTCTAGAGTATTTACTTAAACATCATATAGGGAATGAAATTTTGTTTTCCATTGACTTAATTTTTGGTTCAAGGCCCATATCAAAGTCCCCTTATAGAATGGAAACAGTGGAGTTAGTGGAGCTAAATAAACAACTATAGGAAGTGAGTGATAAATTATTTATTCGCCCTAGAATTTCTCTATGGGGAGCCCCTATTCATTTTGTAAAGAAGAAAGATGGGTATATGAGATTCTGCATTGATTACAAGAAAATAAATGATGTTACACTAAATAATAAGTATCATCTACCACTAATTGATGATTTATTCGTTCAACTTCATGAAGCCCAATATTTTTCAAAGATTGATCTTCGATCTGGGTATCATTAGATACTTTTCAGGAAATAAGACATTCCAAACACAGCATTCCAAACAAGGTATGGTCATTAAGAGAATACATTAATGCATTTTGGACTAACTAATGCACCATCTGTTTTCATGGATTTGATGAATAAAGATTTCAAGGAATATCTTGATGACTTTGTGGTGGTGTTTATTGATGATATCTTGGTGTAAAATGAAATCTATGAAGAACATGGAAATCACTTGCGCACTATTCTAAAGGTGTTGAGAAGAAATAATTATATGGGAAGTTTAGAAAGTGTGATTTTTTGCACCAATCATTTGCCTTTATAGGACACATTGTCTCTAAGGATGGAATATCTGTAGATCTGGTGAAGAAAAAAGATGTGCAAGAATGGCCCACTCTAATGAACGTAACTGAGGTATTTATTTTTATTGGTTTATCAGGTTATTATCGGCGTTTCATTCAGAAATTTGCTCATTTACCCAACCCCAATGACCAAGCTCACACGAAAAGGGGTTAAGTTCTTATGGAAAAAGGAATGCAAATAATGTTTTGAAGAATTGAAGATGAGGTTAGTGAACACCCCAATCCTAACCCTACCATTGAAGAATGATGGGTTTGTTATCTATAGTGATGCATCAAAGAACAGAGTTGGTTGTGTCCTTATGCAGAATGATCAAGTTATTGCCTATGCATCTAGATAGTTTAAAATTAATGAAAAAAACTATCCAACTCATGATCTTGAGTTAGCAGAGGTAATCTTTGCTTTGACGATTTGGAGGCATTACCTCTATGGTGAAAAATGTGAGATATATACAGATCATAAGAGTTTAAAATATATATTCTCACAAAAACAACTCAAAATGAGACAAAAGAGACAGATTGAGCTACTAAATGATTATGATTGCATAATTAACTACCTCCCAGGAAAGGAAAATAAGGTATTAGATGCTTTGAGTAGAAAGGATAATGGAGTTCTGAACAAGATGAGAGTTCAAATGGATCCTTTGTTCATGGATCTAGTAAATATGGATATTGGAATTATCAAGTAAGGTAACACATCACTACTTTTTCAAATGGTTTCCCAACCTTCTTTACTAAAGAGTATAAAAAGTTCTCAGGCTGATGATGAAGAGTTTGAAAAAAAATTAAATCTATAATTGATGGGAAGTTGATTGACATCGCTTATGAAGTTGGCATTTTGAAAATCGGGATGAGGCTTTGTGTTCTCACTATTCTTTGAGCTAAAGAGAGAACTATTGGATGATACACATAGCTCTAATTTTCCTATACACCCTAGTAGCACAATGATGTATTGAAATCTCAGAGAAAAATTTTGGTGGGACAATATGAAAAGGGAGATTGGTGATTCTACATCAATGTTTTTAGTATGTCAACAAGTGAAGGCTGAGAGGAAAAAGTCTAAGGGGATAATGCAACCACTACCCATACAAACATGTAAGTGGGAGAACATTACCATGGACTTTTTCACTAGACTCCCAAGCACATCTAGAGGAAACAATGCTATATGGGTTGATGTGGACCATCTTACAAAGATAGCTCACATCATCACGATTCAAGAGGGCATACCATTGGATTTACTAAAACAGATTTACATCAATGAAGTGGTAAGGCTACATGGAGTACCACTATCTATTATATCCGATTATGATACTAGATTCACCTCAATATTCTGTAAAAGTCTCCAACATGTTCTAAGCACTGAGCTGAACTTCAGTACGACCTATCATCCACAAACTAATGTCCAATCTGAGTGAACTATTCAGACACTGGAAGACATGTTGAGAGCATGTTCTATGAAATTCAAAGGAGGATGGGACCAACATCTTCCACTGGTTCATTTCTCCAACAACAACAGTTTACACTCGAGAATCTGAATGGCACCAGATGAAGGCCTTTATTCAAAAAGGTTTAGAACACCGGTGTTTTGGGATGAATTCGGTGAGCTAAAGATGCTAGGACCTGAATTGGTTTAAGAAATGGAGGATAAGGTGAAAACCATTCAGTAGCATATCAAGGAATCCCAATGTCGACAGAAGAGCTATGCGGATAACTTTCGACAATACCATGAATTCAAAGTAAGAGACCTGATATTTCTACACATATCTCCATGGAAGAAGGACATCAGGTTTGTCAAAAATGGAAAGCTATGTCCTGGGTATATTTTACCCTTTGAGATCCTCAATCGAGTTGGAGTTGTGGCCTATCGACTGACACTTCCACCTACCATATTGAATGTACATGATTTCTTTCATTTATCCCTCTTATGGAAGTACATACTACACCCTTCACATGTACTCTGTTCAGCGGTTGTACATTTGGAGGATGATCTTTCCTATGAGGAGTAGCCAGTGAGAATCTTAAATCATAGAGACAAAGATCTACACAACAAGACTACTCATCTGGTCAAGATACTATGGAAAAACTCTACGTACGAAGAGGCAACATGCGAACTGGAGAAGGCAAGTAAGGAAAAGTACCCCCACCTGTTTTTGGCCTAGATTGTAAAATTAAATTTCGAGGATGAAATTTTTGTAAAGAGGGGAGAATGTAACACCCCATGATATTGAAAAAACAATATTGAATTAATTTTATAATATAGCCATTAAACACAATTTTGCCTCTACTATGTTTGGAATTTTCAATAACGGTCATCTAGATTTGTGAATACTAAGTCATTCAGAGTATGATATTAAAAAACATGTTTATTGGTGAATAGTAACATACCCTTATGAATAGTAATATGAATAGTAATATGACCCTTATGAATAGTAAATAATAATATTATTTTATTTTCTAAAGGAAATAAGATAATGAGATCTTAATTAATTTTTCTATGTGAAATAAAACTAATTGCACCTTAAAATTGTTATTTTTTGAATTAAGTATGACATTATTTAAAAATTAAATTAATAATATTTAGAAAACTAATTTTTAAAGATAGAGTTTATTTTTGAATTCTAGACATCGAAAAATGGTAGGGGTAAATATTTGTGTTTTTTGTAAAATTCAAGAATTTTTGATGAATAGTGAAATTGTTAGGTCCACAAGGCTGAATAACCTGAGAGGGGGGGTGAATTAGGGTATGACTAATTTAAAAATAAAGCCCTTTCGGATCTTGTTTCGATGTTACGCAAAACAATCTTCTCTCTTTTCTTGTTGCACAATATAAACAGAAATTAAAGCAAGCACATGACACATCAATTTTACTTGGTTCACCGCTAAGGGCTACGTCCAAGGAGTACACGCCGACAAGTTTCTTGTCGTACCAAATTCCACTATACTTCACTAGCTGTGGATAAAATGGTTCGGGATAGATTACTTCTATGCCCAGGCTCACTGCCCTTACAATGTTTAGGGTTAGCTCACTGTTTTCCCAAGGGTCACTCCCTGTTTCTCTCTCTCTGGCTCACTGCCGGTGGAGAGGATCACTTTCTTCCTCTTCCTAAGCTCACTGCTCTGTGAAGGGATTCACTCACAGTTTATAGACCTGTAGGTCTCTTCATTTTCATGAATGCACGCATCCTTAACCGATGATGGATGCTCTGTTAGTGTCCAAATTTCATCCACTGATTAATACCTCTTTGCCTCTGAACACTGTGAAATTCCATTTGGAAACACCTTCACAAAGCACCATACTTCGCGAAGCTCCCAATTTCGTGAAACTCAAACAAGCCTTCGCGAAGATCCTGCCTTTTCTTGAAGAACTTTCGCGAAGCTCAAGCCGTCGCAAAGCAACGTCCCTCGCGAATCTTACTAAGCTAACGCGGAGCTCGTAGGTTTCACGGAGCTAGAATAGCGGCCGCGAAGCGCCCCTTTCGCGAAGCACACTGGCTCCGCGAACCACCTTCGAAAATCGAGAGAAAAGGATTTTCTCTGAAAATTTTTCTCTACTTATCTCGAGGGGGTCGGCCTCTATTTATAGGAGATTCCACCGACCCTCAAACTGTCCGCGCGAAGTCAACGCCACGTCATCTCAAATCGCGAAGCTCCGAAGTTTCCGCCGGAATTCTGTTCAAATCGCGAAGCACCATGGAAATTTTCCGTTCCTGGAGCTTGACCTAATCGCGAAGGATCACCGTCAACATTTCTTCGCGCCTTCGCCGCGAAGCTCCCTCGCAAAGCCCTTCACCACTGTGATGCGCTTCAACTATGCCGTTCGCGAAGCTTTGAAGTAATCGCGAAGCATCACTGCCTCCATTTTTCTGGCCTTCGCGAAATCCAATCCATACATCCCATCTTCGCGAAACTCATGCCTTTTCCATATAAAAATATGATCTTCATGGAAATCCACTTTTCTCGATGCTCACCAAATTCCAAATTTTGGACCCCAAAAATTTGGCAAACACTGAGAAACAGCGCCACCTTGTACTGCTCTTTTTTAACGCCTCCAGATCGTCCTTTCCTTTGTCATCATTCTTTGTCAACAAATATTGTCAACAACTTCTTGGGAACTCAACAAATATCCATGAAAACCTGCTTTGTCAACAAAAAAATTCAACCCAAAAATGCTTCATTGTTACCTTGAGGGATTTTTTCCCAACAGAAATATTATAAAATACCGTATATATAAATTATCAGTTAAATACACTATTCATGACATAAAAAGTGATGAAAGGACACTTGGTTCGAACTCACATGAAATTATTTATATTAGGGGTCCCATGAAATAATACTGTTGGATTTCATGAGGGAAATAATAAAACAATGATTTAAATATTCAAAAATTACCCCTCTCTTCCACTATAAAAACCCCTCACCACTCCCTCTTCTCTTCACTCATCTAAGCCATAACGCTCCTCAATGTTCTGCCCAAATACCCATCCCTAGTCACTCCCCATGACCAGGAAGCTCTTGGTATTTCCAAAATAACTAAATCCCTTCCCTTAAGGAGGTTCTGGAGGATGTTATTTCAAGAGGTAAGGCACCTTTCTTTTTCTTTGAGTTTCATTTGAATTTAGCTTCTTTTGATATCCTCTCCTCAACTCCTCTGACCAACTGACCATGATAACTCTATTATCCTCCATATACTAGATATATATCATGTTAATGAAAGAACCATCATCAATATTCTTACAACCCTCCCTTTTATTTTTATAAACGAAATCAACGTCCATAAGGTTCTAATTTATAATCTTCATGGACGACGAAGTTTCATTCTTCAGTATTTCCTTAATTACTGGTCATGAAACCATATTGATGGTTGAACCAGAAACTAATATATGAATTTTAACCTAATTAATATTCAGGGACCCATATATGTACATATTGTTAATTTATGTGACAAAACTAGTTCATAATAATCCAAATACCGCAAAATAATGGAAGTGATTGTCATCTAACGATTCATACTCATTCCATGTCACCAAAAGATAAGAGTGGACATTAACAATTATGGATATTAATATATAACATGTAATTTCAATTCTAGATATTTACAACCTTTCCACATGAACATCATTACTTAAAAACAAGAGAACCAATTATGAAAATCAAGAAAACAAACACTCTGGAACGACGAAATTCAATATAATAAATTATAAATAATAAAATAAATGAACTAAGTTGAATTATGATAAACTAAATACATGTATATAAGGTTCTGATATTTTTTTTGATATGTATAATTTCATATTCCAGGATCTTAAGTTCAAGAGGGGACCACATTTGGATTTAAGGTAAGGGTTTTTTCACCCGAACTTCCATTTCCATTCGGGTTATTTTCATTGTCTAAATTTCCTCAATGAAATTCTTATGAATTATTTTAAATTCTGTGTGAGTGTTATATATATGTACACAAACCATAATCCTTCTTCATTTTACAGTTATTTACATTCTTTAAATGGATCATTCAAATTGTTTCTGAAATACAAGCCTGATTCAAGGGAAAATCTCAATTTCTTACCTATTTTCACGGGGAATATATAATATGTTTTTAGAAACCATAATAACTATTAAATAACTCATTTTGTTACGAAAATAACATCTTACTTCACTTATGGTTTTATACAAAGAGTTTTCCAAATGAACTCTTCTTTTCAAGGTAAAAGAGTATTTATTTCAAGAATTACTCGAAGATTTTATAAGAGTATCTTCCTCTTTTTCAACACACTTTTGATTCTTATGTAATATTGGGATTAGTATTCCATATTATCATATAACATATTTAATTTAATGTTATATGATTATTTTGGATATTAATGTGCTATCTTTAAACCATTCATCAGTTTACTTCGAATGGTTAGTGTTTTGGCTTAATGTTCGGGAAAATCTATTTACATTTATTATATTAATGTGTTTGTTGTTTATGTTTATCCTCATTCATATTTGGAATGAATTGGACATAGTATGTATCGAGTGGGACCCGCTATATCCCCTCGGTGCATCGACAGGTCTCATGAGACAAACTACGGTCTTGGCACAAGGCCTTGACAAAATGATTATTTATTGTCTTGCCATGAGGAATTTATGGTATAGATATGTTTTCCTGAATTATAAATTCCCTCACTATGACTATAGTATTTATGGTTTATGTTTATATTCGTCTAGTAGTATACCCATGATTGTGCTATGTTATTGAAATATTTACTCAACTCATATTTCTGCCATAATATGTTCATCTTTATTTCTAAAGTCATGTGTTTTAAATTATTTAGAATTTATATTGTTTTTGTTATCGTCCGCTGTATTGCATACCCTTACTGAGCATTTGAGCTCACCCCTTTATTATGTTTCATTTTCTCAGGGCAAGAATAATTCTATTATTAATGACATTCTGAAATAACCTAAGAGTTATGGAAGTTGTCTAAGGAGTTTCTATGGTGTTTTTCATTTCAAGTTGTAATGATGAACATATGTATGTATCTTGTTTCCAACAATACTAAAATACTCAGTCCTTTGGGATGCATGTTCCTTGTTTGTATGCCAATGTAATCCAATAAGGCACCGGCTCTGGGAAACTGGGGTCCGGTCCTTATAGTAAGTTTCTTATAAATTTTATTGTGTAACATTTACATGTTCTGTTTTCATAATTTGATCATTTAAACATCGCGTTATCTTATTGAGGAAACACATTAATGGGAAAAAGAGGAGATGTATCATGCAACTTAGTATCAAATTCAACAATCTCATAATGCTTCATTTCAAGATTGGCTCAAGGATTTTGTACGTATAAATTGATTTTCATTATGAGTGATGTATTATAATAATTTTCTCTGTATAAATTATTATTTAATTCTATGAATTATGTATGTTCCTATGTTTATGGAGTTATGGGACCCCCCACTAATTGATAAATTTATCCAACTGGTTTTGTGTCTATCTATAATGGCTCATCGTTATAAAGCTGTAAATGTTAATGGTTTTCGATTTCACATTAAAGATGTTGATGACAAATGAGCAACACAAAACAGTGGCATCGGTTGTCCACTCATCAATTCTAGTTATTACCGTGGTCAATTGATAGACATCATTGATGTTTTATATTCACATGGGTTGAAGTACATATTGTTAAATTGTAATTAGGTTGATCGAGTGCGTGTATGTAAATTCGATCAATATCAGTTTCCATTGGAAAATTTTAACTATATGTTATACAGAAGTGAACAAGTTGATAATGAACCTTTGATATTGAAATCACAAGAAGAACACGTATTCTTCATTACTTTAACTTCAAATCCATGTTGGAAAGTTGTTGTGAAATTTTCCTGATGAGGAGTGTTTTTATTTAAACAAGATGAACTTGAGACTTTTCCATTTGTTTCCCAATATCTTTATCAACATACTGTAGTTCAACGTGAAGAAGATATTTATTTTGTAAGATAGGATATTGAAGTTAAAATTATTGATTTGCATGTTTAATGAATGGTATAATTGTTTCCACGCTATTCAGTATTCAATGACATAGGATAACATAAATTATATAAACATTTTATAAATCCAAGTATGTGTTCATCCTCACTTTTGAAAGTTTATTCATTTATAAATATTTAGGGTGATTTCTCTTTTGGAATTTTCATGTTATTGTCGGTGTATCATCCCATTTAGGTATTCTTAATTTGGTTCTTGTGATTATTGAATTTTTATTAATTCAATCTGAAATTTGGCTATGCATTGATTGGTTTTGTACATAATTTTATATCTATTTTTTAAAGTTTTTGATATATTAAAATCCAATTAAAATTAATTATTCAATCCCTTTTTGTTTGATTAACAACTTTACAAGTTTTATTTTCTTAAAAACACTCCAATTTATGTTTTTGACACTTTGGATAGTCCCCTTACTAATGTTATCTATGACTACAGACATGTCAGGGGAAGAGGAAGCAGATCCACATCATCCATCTGGTCCATCTACATCTCTGGGTCGAGGTATGTTTGAATGTAATTGTGTTTATTATTTATGTAATTGATAAACATATATATATATATATAATCTCTCAAATTATATATAAAATTGTTTTCAAGAGGATCAGACTCGACCGCTTCTTCCTCTCGCAAGAGAGGCCCTGGTCGTGGCATTTTATCATGGAATTATAACACAATGTTTGATGTTTCCTTTGATGAGATATTTCAGCCTATGGGACTGAATTCCCCTACATTTATTTATCAGTTGGGTCATATCATACGTGACCCACATTGATTTCCATTTACCACACATTACTGGGCTTTTATCCCTTATGACACATGAGATCGTCTTTGGAGGGAGGTTTAGGTAAAAGACAATTTTAATTTCATCCCTGTGTATAAACATTACTAACATATGTGATTTCTTTTCTTAAATAGAATAATCATAAATTATGATCCGATGAGTTTTGGTCAGTGTGAATGAGAAAATGCCATAATATGTGGAAAGATTATAAAGGAAAATTCCAGATGAACCACTGGGTACGAAATGTGGGTGCCCCAGACATTCTGGAAAACGTACCGAGAGGTGTTCTCCCGGCTCAGTGTTGTGACTTAGTTGCATATTGGTCTACTGAGGTTGTTTGTAACAACCCAAATTTTTTAATTATATTTTTTTCCTAATTTTGTGTCTTATTTTATTTTTTACTCAACAAAAATATATCCTTTAATTAATGAAGTGGGTATAATTAAAATGAGACCGTTGGGTTTCGACTGTTATATGATTGTTGGTCAATATGACCATTGGAAACATTAATCTTAACACTTTGTTTTTATAAATATGGTTATTTTTGTTAATTAATAAAGAAAAATTATTTAATGGCATAATCCAGTAGACTCGACCCATATGAAGCCCATATGTCGGAGCTTGGAAAGGAGGTAGCATCACAGGGATTTGCTCTGGACTAAGCCCAAGCCAAACATCAATGTATGATACTTGAATGGAATCGCCTAAGGGAGATGTTCAAGCTGATAGAAATCCCCACACAGGAAATGTGGTCTTAGCCACCCCAAGATTATATCACTATTGCACACCTTACACTTACGTCCCATGCTGGTGTTATAAGGGGCTATGTAACGAGACCTTAGCTGCTTTGTGCAATCCTTTTATATAAATAAAATTTTTACTTCTTATTATGGAAAATATTGTGAATTTAAAATATCCTGATAAATATAGGATGAGTATTATTGATGAATTTAAGAAAAAAGTGTATTTGAAAAAAAATTTGTATTCATTAAATAATTAGTAATGTGAAATGATTTTCAAAAAATGGTCTTCTACAGTTGTGATCAGTGAGAAATTTAGATTCTAATAATATCAAAATGGTTTTTAGTGAATAGTAAAATAAGAATTGGAACATACAAATATGAATAGTAATTAATAGTAATAAATATTAAATTGACCAAAAAAATAGTAACTTCACCCATGAATGTAGAAATAAATTTTAGACATCTTAAAAGTGAAAAACAATCATAGTTTATGTTTTGATATTTTTGTATGCCATAAATATTTTATTTACAATTTAATAATTAATTTAAAATTTTGAAATGGAAGTATATTTTCATGAAATTTAATCATAAATTGTTACTTTATTGTCTTATGGGTATACGATAATTTTATTGGATGTTGTTTACTTTTCAAGGTGTTAAAAAATGAGATATAGTTTTAAAGTTGTATTTTTGGAATAAATAATTATTTTATATAAAAATTAAATTAAAAATATTTAAAAAATTATTTTCATAAAATGGAAATAATTTTTGAATTCAGATCATCAATATTAGGTTAGGGTGATTTTTTGGGATTTTTCTGAAACAGTTGAATTATCAGTGAACAGTAAAATGCATATTTGAGTTTCTGGTGTTTAATGACATCATTAATGATGTAATAATGATGTATTATTTCTGGTAGTCTTATTAATAGTTAGATATGATATTATTTGTCCCAAGTGGCCAATACCATGGGAAAATACCAAGGGAAAGCCCATGGTTTTGCAAATACCACCGATGAGGTTTCCCTTGGAAATTAATAATTTATTCACTCACCTTTCCTATAAATACCAAGCCATTTATCTCATTCATTTCATTCCAAAATAATCCTCAACTAAGTAATGGTCTCTTTACCTCCCAATTAGTACTCCCACGGTTCCCTCAAGCCTCCCAAGTTCCCAACCTTCATGCTTTCGAAGTTACTCTTCAAGGTAAGGGAATCTTTCACCCACCTCTTTTAAGCAATGACTTCCTTTATGTTATGTCTTATAGTTCCATTTTATTATGAGGGTTATTGTTCTTCAATATCTTTACTACTATACTTTTCATTTCCAAATGATGATATAACCATTCCGCTCTCATTAATTTATTTTTTTAATTTTTATGTGATGCTATTAGTCTGCTGAATTTTCATAAAATAAATTGTTCTTTCTCTTTCCATGAAAGTTTTCTTTTTCATGTGGTGTTTCATTAAATTTTCCACACAATGATCTTATTTCTTCTTTTTATGTACCTATACTTTAAAATGATTCATTTATTTGTGGGAGACCCTTGTCCTAACACTTTATATTTTTTTCTAAAACCATGTTATATAGCTGTTATGTTGTAGAAATTTCATCTCAATATTTTTCTCTCTTTTTCTCAAGGAATTCTCTTGTTTTTTATGTGGATACCCAGACCTATTTCGTTTATATGGGTGTTAATATATAAAAATAATGATATATTTTATTCATTAATAAACATACATGTAACCATCACTCCCTTTCCATGGGTTATAAAATAACATAACTATCTTATTCTAAAGCACTTTTAAATCATCACGATTTTGAAGTGAAACCCATTTATTTTACTCTCTTTGGGTTATTTTTGAAATTTTTTGTTATGATATATGTGGATCACATGAAAATAAATATATATTGAGGGTCCTCCCTGATAGCTCTCCAGTGCATTGGGTAAATAATTAATCTCTAGAGATGACAAGTTTCACCATACCTTGGTGAATAACCTTGGTAATTTTTATGACACCACGGGGATAAACCTTGGTGATATGTTCATGAATGTATAAATGAAATGTTTTAGCCACATATTCAAGTTATGATATATGTTCATAGTATTATGATATTCTTATTCATCCATTTTATCAGGCCTTTATGACTTTTATCATGTTCCTATTAATATTGCTCAAGATCACATGTCAACTGTTTCCCTTGTTTTTCTTACAGAGCCTTCTTCTCACCCTTTCCGTTGTTTTATGTCTCCAGGATATGACTTGTGGTAATTTTACACAGTATGAACCTATGATGAAGCCTTAAGAGTGGTTTCGAAAAAAGTTTCATGTGGTTTTCATGTATTATGTTAATGATTTCAAGACACTAGACATTAAAGATCATCTGTTTGTAAAATGTAATGAAATGTTATGTAATAAAAAGGAGGGTTTCCATAGTTGGTATCAATGGTAGGTTTAATTATTTATGGAAATTAGGCTATGCAATCTTTAGGAATAATCTTATATAATATTTTAAATTTAGGAAATCTTCCTGGTCTTTTGGGGAGTATTAAGTAAGTGGTTTATCAAGAAAATACATCCCCGTCTGGATACGAGTAGGTAGAGGCGGCTCTAGCACATAGGTACCTAGGAGTGGAAACTCTGACAAGGAGTTTTGTTCTGGACCCGAGGTATCCTAGTACATGACTATGTGCCTTTCTACACTGTTGGATACGAAACTCTCAGGGGATATGTTTGGTTAATCCTAAGCATTTTATTAATCATTATAAAGGATTGATAGAGAAATATAATTGTTTAACGAAATTTGAAGACATAAATCCTTTATAGATAAAATATTTGTAAATTAAATAAGTTTCTCATTAAGGTTTTATTTTTTTAGAAATGGAAGCCAATAGGAGAAAACCTTTAAATGGTGACCGTAGTGGACCATGCATTGACGACCCTCCAATGGAAGCCAGGAATGGAAACATTCAGGCAAATGATGAACCAACTGACTCAAGTTATGGGAAATAACTTGAATCAAGCTGAGTGACCGATCTCACCATGAAGGGAAAAAATTTATATTGAGTCTTTTATGTGTCAACGACCACCAACCTTCATTGGATTGACTAACCCATTGATTACTGAGTAGTGGATCAGCTCTATCGAGAAGATCCTTTTGTGCTCCGCTGTTCAGAGCAAGAGAAGGTCACCCTGGAACTCTATCACATAAAAGGATAACATGATCAGTGGTGGGAGCTGATTAAAAACACGAGGTAAAGAGTGGAGTTTGAAGCTCTGGAGTGGGAGGAGTTCAGAGGGATCTTCTTCAGTAAGTATTTCCCTCGTTCCATGAGAACAATAATAGAGAAGGAGTTTCTTGAGATGAAGAAGAAGGAGATTGAATCTTTGGGAATCTATGAGATGAAATTCACAAGGCTTTCACGTTACACCTCTAGCTTTGACATGGATGAAAAAGGCAAGGTTGATAGATTTTTCAGTGGACTGAGACCTCATCTGCCAAAGAATCTAGACAACTAGGATTATGAAAGTTATGAGGTGATCGTGTGAAGTGTGATGAAAGTAGAACTAGAGTTTGGTGGGATGCATTAGTCTCATAAACTCAACGACAAAAAGAGATCAATGGAACCAAGATTAGGGAGGATCTTTGATCATGGAAGAGGAGGTAAGAAATTCGAATGTCCAACATATAATAAATGTGGGAAAAAGCATTCGGGGAACTGCCTTCTCAGGAGTGAGAAATGCTAAAAGTGTGGAAGAGATGACCATATTTCAAGGAATTGTTGTGGTGAGGTGAAACCTCAACTTCCAAACACTAATGACAAGGGGAAGAAGGTGCAGGCCCTACCTGATATCCAGTGCTTTAAGTGTGGATAACTTGAACACTTTTCTAATCATTTCCCAAATCTGAGGGTAGTAGAGGGGACCCACCATCAACCTTAGAAAAGGAAAATAAATCAAGGTCGTGCTTATTTTTATCACCACAGCTGATGTTGTAGCTCCCAATGATGTTGTAGCAGGTACTCTTGTTGTTCTCTCAAAACTATCAACTATTTTGTTTGATTCTGGTTCTAAAAATTCATTTATTTCCTCCATGTTTGCAAAGAATTTAGAATTAACTCATGATTTGATAAAAGTATATTTATCCTTCAAGACACCTGGTGGTACTATCCAAACATTGCCAGTGTTTATAAACTCTAGTATTTACTTTGGTGATCACAATATTATTGCAAATCTAGTAGTCATTCCTATGATGGAATTTCACATTATACTAGGGATGGACTGGCACTCAATGTATAATGCATAGATAAAATGTATAAGTAAAGAAATATCAGTAGTATTGAATTGAAAACCTACAGTTATCTCCCAAGGATAAATATGTCAACCTCATATTTTTCTAGAATAACCTCTTATATACTTCTTTATAGAATTGATGGGTGAAGAAGAAGAAGGATATGAGAGTTTGAGGATAGAAAATGTTCTCATCATCCAGGAATACATTGACGTATTTCCTGAAGTGTTTCTTGGACCTCCCCCAGAATGAGAGGTGGAGTTGTCTATTGAACTCATACCTGGATCTCATCCAATATCAAAGACCCCGTATAGGATGGAAAATGTGGAGCTGGAGGAATTAAAGAATCAAATCCAAGATCTTTTGGAGAAGGGGTTTATCTGACCGAGTGTGTCTCCTTCAAGAGCACATGTTCTCTTTGTGAAGAGGAAGGATGGATCAATGCGGCTATGCATTGATTATATAGAACTAAACAGGATCACAGTAAAGAACAGATACCCTCTTCAAAGAATTGATGACTTATTTGACCAACATCATGGGGATCAATTATTCACTAAGATTGATCTTCGATATGGTTATAATCAATTGAGGGTGAAGAAAGAAGATATTCTGAAAACTACCTTCTGATCAAGATATAGGCATAATGAATTTGTTGTTATTCCCTTCAGACTGACTAATTCACCTACTATTTTTATGGATTTGATGAATAGAGTCTTTAAAGGCTTCCTTGATAACATTGTGGTAGTTTTTATTGATGATATTCTTATATATTCTAAAAGTCGTGATGATCATGGGGATATTCTAACGGTTATTTGTAAAACTCTATAGCTGGAGAGACTTTTTGGAAAGTTCAGTAAATGTGAAATCTGGTTACAACAATTTTCATCCTTGGGGCACATTGTTACCAATGAAGGAATCACAGTTGACCCTACAAAGTGAAAAGTTGCAGAGGAGTGGCCTTAGCCCAAAACAATAACTGAGATTCATAGTTTCCCTGGATTATCGGGATATTATAAGAGGTTTGTGAAAAACTTTTCATGACATTCTAATCAATTAAAAAAGGTAACTCGAAAAGGGTTCATGTTTATCTGGGAAAAGGAGTGTGAGGAATGTTTCCAAGAGCTGAAGAAGAGATCGGTCACTAAACCTGTGTTAACTATGCCCTCAAGTGGAAAAAGATTTTTTTTAGAGATGCATCTCTGAATGGTCTTGGGTGCGTCCTCATTCAAAATGACCAGGTCATTGCTTATGCATCTCGCTAGTTGAAGACTCATGAGCAGAACTGTCTTACACATGATCTCGAGATGGCTGTGGTCATTTTTTCTCTGAAGATATGGAGGCACTATCTTTATGGGGATAAATGTGATATATACATAGACCATAAATTTTTGAAGTATATTTTCACACAAAAAGAATTATACATGACACAAAATAGACGGTTGTAACTTCTTAAATACTATGATTATTCAATTCATTATCATCCCAGAAGAGAAAACATGGTCACTGATGCATTAAGCTGAAAAGACCCAGTTGTTCTGTCCATTATGAGGATTCAAAGAGATCCTTTTATCAATGACCTAGTAAAACTGGACATTGGAATTATAATGGAAGGGACATCATTAACCTTAACCCAAATGATTTTTAAACCGTCATTACTAGAGAAGATCAGGAAATCTCAGAAAGAAGATCCTTTGTTATAGATGAAGTTTGAGGCTATGAAGGATGGGATGTTTCTTGAGTTCAATATTGATCAAGAAGGTGTACTGAAATTTCGTACAAGAAAACATGTTCCATCTATTCTAGAAATAAAGGATCTGATGGATGAAGCTCATAGCTATACTTTCTCTTTACATCCTAGCAGCACAAAAATGTATAGGGATCTTCGTGATCATTATTGGTGGGATAATAGGAAAAGAGAAATTGCTGACTACACGTCAAGGTGCCTAGTATGTCTACAAGTGAAGGATGAGAGACAACTTCATAAAGGGGTATTGCAACCACTACCCATACCAGCATGGAAGTGGGACAATATCACAAAGGGCTTTGTCACTGGTCTCTTGAGAAATTCCAAAGGAAACAATTCGATATGGGTTACTATGGACCGTCTCACCATGAATACCCATTTTATCATCATTAGGAAAGATTTATCTCTAGATCAACTTCCCTGGATTTACGTGAATGAAGTGGTAAGGCTGTATGGAATTCCACTTTCTATCATATCTGATTGTGATCCAAGGTTCATATCAAAATTCTGTAGAAGTCTTCAACATTCTTTGAGCACTGAATTGAATTTTGGTATTTTCTATCACACCCAAATGGATGGCCAATCTAAAATAACTATTCAAACACGTGAGGACATGCTGAGAACTTTCTCAATGGAATTTAAAGGTGGCTAGGATAAACATATTTCTTTAGATGATTTCTCTTACAAAAATAACTTCCACTCGAGCATTCAAATGGAACCTTATGAAGCACTATATGGGAAGCGATGTAGAACTCATACTTTTTGGGATGAATCTTGTGAGAGAAATCTTCTTAGGCCTGATCTTGTTCAAGAGATGACAGAAAAGGTCAATTCTATCCAGAAACACATTAAGGATGCTTAGAGTCAGCAAAAGAGATATTCTGATAACCATCAAAGGGAATTAGATTTTGATGTTGTTGACAAATACTTTCTTTAAATTTCACCTTGGAAGAGAGTCATGAGGTTTGGGAAGAAAGGGAATCTCATCCTTAGGTACATTGGCCACTTTGAAATCTATGATCGTGTGGGAGTAGTGGCTTATCTCCTTGCACTTCATCCAAATCAAGTACAAGTTCATGATTTCTTCCACGTATCCCTCTTGAATATGTACATACCTGACCCTTTAGATTTACTAAATCTAGTGGTGGTACAAATGGAACATGACCACTCTTATGAGCAGCAGTCGGTGGAGATATTAGATCGTAGAGACAAGGTTCTACACAAAAAGACTACCCACCTTGTTAAGGTGTTGTGGAGGAAGAAAAAATGTGAAGAAGCCACATGGGAACCGGAGGAGTCTATGAGATAGAAGTACCCACACCTTTTCCCGTCAGAGGGTATGAGATAAAATTTCATGGAAGAAATTTCTTAATAGGGGAAGAATATAATGACCTGAACTTTTTAATTATATTTGTTTCCTAATTGTGTGTGTTATTTTATTTTATACTCAACAAAACTGTATCCTTTAATTAATGAAGTGGGTATAATTAAAATGAAACAGTTGGGTTTCGGCTGTTATATGATCGTTGATCAATATGACTGTTGGAATATTTAATCTTAACATTGTGTTTTTATAAATACGATTATCTTGGTTAATTAATACATAAAGAAGATTTAATGTCCTCATCCAGTAGACTCGACCCATAGGAAGCCCACTTGTCGGAGCATGGGAAGGAGGTAGCATTGATGGTCTTTACTGTAGACCAAGCCCAAGCTGAACTTCAACATATGAAGCTTGAACAGAATCGCCTAAGGTAGAAGTTCAAGCTTTTAGAAATCACCACTCGGGCAATTTTGTCTGAGCAATCCCAATATTGTATCACCATATCACACCTTACACTTATGTCTTATGCTGGTGCTATAAGGGGCTATGTGACGAGAACTCATCTACTTTGTGTAATCCTTTTATATAAATAAAATTTTTATTTCTTATTATGGAAAAGATTGTGATTTTCAAATATCCGGATAAATATAAGATGTTTATTATTCATGAATTTAGGAAAAAGGGTATTTTAAAATATTTTCGTATTCATTAAATATTTACTAATGTGAAATTATTTTCACAAAATGGTCTTCTACAACTGTGATCAGTCAGAAATTTAGAGTCAAATAAGATTAAGATAGTTGTTTGTGAATAGTGAAATAGGAATAGTAACATTCCCATATGAATAGTAATTACTAGTAATGAATATTAAATTGACCAAAAAAATAGTAACTTCACCCATGAATGTATAAATACATTTTAGACATCATAAAAGTGAAAAAATGATCATAGTTTATGTTTTGGTATTTTTGTTTCCAATAAATATTTTATTGAAAATTTTATAATTAATTTAATAATTTGAAATGGAAATTTATTTTCATAAAATTTAATCATAAATTGTTAAATTAATTCCTTATGGGTATATAATAATTTTATGGGACCTTGTTTACTTGTTTATGGTGTTACAAAATGAGTTGTAGTTTTAAAGTTATATTTTTTGAATAGATAATGATTTTATTTAAAAATTAAATTAAAAATATTTAGATAATTATTTTTGTAAAGTAGACTTCATTTTTTGAATTCAGAGCATCGATATTAGGTTAGGGTGAATTTTTGGGATTTTTCTGAAATGGTTGAATTTTCAGTGAATAGTAAAAATGCAGTTTTGAGTTTCTAGTGTTTAATGACATCATTAATGATGTAATAATGATGTAATTATTCTAGAAGACTTATGAATTGTGAGGTATTCTATGAGGTTTCCGAAGTGGCCAATACCATGGGAAGATACCATGGGCAAGCCCATGGTTTTTCAAATACCACTGATGAGGCGTCCCTTGGAAATTAATAATTTATTCACTCTATTTTCCAATAAATACCAAGCCATTTCCATCATTTATCTCATTATAAAATCTTCCTCAATGAATTTATGGTCTCCTTACCTCCCAAGGGGTCATCCCAAAGTTCCATCAAGCCTTCCAAGGTCCAAAAATTCATGCTTTCAAAGTTACTCTTCAATATAAGGGAATCATTAACCCTCCTCTTTTAAACCAAGACTTCCTTTATGTTATGTCTTATAGTTCCATTTTATTATGAGGTTTATTGTTCTTATATATATTTTATACTATTCATTTTATTTTCAAATGATTAGTGCACCTTTCCACTCTCATAAATTAATTTTATAGATTTTTATGTGATGTAGTTAGGCTGCCGAATTTTCTTAAAAGAAATTGTGCTCTCTCTATCCTTAGAAGTTTCCTTTTCATGTGGTTTTTCATTATATTGTACAAACCATGATCATATTTTATTTCATTCTGTACCTATACTGTAATGTGATTAATTTATTTACAGTAGACCCTTTTCCACTATCTATATTATTTTCTAAAACCATGTTATATAGCCGTTATGCTACAGAAATTTCGTCTCAAATTTTCTCTCCTTTTATCAAGGAATTCTCTTATATTATTTATGTGGATATCCAAACCTATTTCGTTTCAATAAGTGTTCATAGATACAAAAAAATGATATATTTGATTCTGGAATTGACATACATGTAACCCTCACTCCCTTTCCATGGGTTAAAAATGACATAATGGTCTTATTTTTAATCACTATTAAAACGTCACGATTTTGAAGTGAAATCCATTTATTTTACTCTCTTTGGGATATTTATGAAATGTTTGATTATTATCTATGTGGATCACATGAAAATAAAGAAATATTAAGGGTCCATCCTGATAGCGCTCCAATGCATTGGGTAAAGAATTAATCTCTAGAGATGACAAGTTTCACGACACCTTGCGGAATAACCTTGGTAATGTTTATGACACCATAGGGATAAACCTTGGTGATATGTTCATGAATGTATAAATGAAATTTTTTAGCCACATATTCATGTTGTGATTCATTTTCTTCTTTTTATGATATTCTTATGCTTCCATTTTCTCGTTCCTTTATGACTTTTATCATGTTCCTATTAATATTGCTCAAGATCACATGTCAACTGTTTCACTTGTTTTCCTTACTGATCCTTCTGCTCACCCATTCCATTTTTGTATGTATCCATGATATAATATGTAGTAATTTTACATAGTTTGAACCTATTATGAAGCCATACGAGTGGTTTAGAAATAAAATTATATGTAGTTTTCATGTATTATGTTCCTGATTTCCATGTCACTATACTTTAAAGATCCTCTATTTATAAAATGTAATGAAAAGTTATGTAATAAAAAGGAAGGATTCCATAGTGTTTTAGCTTGTATATTTATTTTGGTATATATATTTTAAAAAATGTGTGATTTGTTTGAAATTTGAATTAATTGATTGTAGGAGGTGTCAGCACGCCTTTCTGAGAATCGAGTGTTGCAGGGACCACCTCATAGGCTTGGGACTCGTCACAGGTATCATATCCAACATGAGGTATTTATTATTAATTTATTAATTTATTAGTTAATATAGTTTTGTGTTTTTATTCTATTCGTATATAGTCACGGGATCAAGGTGCACCGACTGAAAAAATGTCGGTGTTGATGATGACTCGTGATCGAAATGATCCAGAGGCCGCAAAATTTATAGTAAGTGCTTGTAAACATTATCAATAATTACATAAATATGTTTATTAACATATATATGATATATATTTAAATATCTCACAGGCTTAATTTGATGCTGAGTTAGAACAGTTACCAAAGGACCAGCGACAACTTCCCTTGCGAAGGGATGAGATCTTCCATCTCATTATTGGTCGGGACGTCATAGATATAGTTTGACCTATGGAACAGGGATTCCTTGTTCTGTAGTATCACGCGCTGCAGTTTTCAGTCCTGTTGTTGGTCATATGACATAGTACTTGTCAGATTTTGAGGCACAAATGCACACTTCTGAGGAGGTAAATGTGCAATAGATCACTGAGGTTAGAACACTGTGGGAATATGTGCATCTAGGTGATGGTACAAGGGATTATATAACACAGGTTTATACTAAATTCATTTGTTTACATTTTATTATTTTTGTTATAAAAATCTTCATATTTTTTGTTTTTTGTTTTCCCATGGCCCACTGGATGGAGGTAGAAGTCATTGCCATGCATGATACATAATATTCATGAGGTGTGTTTCTTTTTTTATTGGTGGGGTTGTTATTGATGTTTCATAAGGTAAATTAATTTTTCTTGGTGATGATCAAGAATAATTTAATGTTTTTAGGAAGTCCACACTTGTGAGTTTCAAGTTAATTGACGTGGTTGAATATGTTTTTAGAGCCGGGATAATAAAGGATACTCATGGTCATTCTGTCCAGGGTGTATGGAGTGGGTGTTTTGGTGGGGGGGGGATGTTCAAGGAGGGGATGTCCGAGAGGTTGGGAGTGGTCTGTCCGGGAGGCGGGAGGGGGGTGTTTAGGGGGGGTTGAGAGTGGTGGGGGTGGGGTTGGGGTGGGGGGGCTTCATATTGGTGGTGTCCGGTGAGAGGTGACTGCGGAGGGGGGCTGTCCGTTGGGAGTTTTTTAGGGAAACTATCCATTAGGGCATTAGAATAATTTTACATTATGTCATTATCCATTATTCAATTAGGCCTATTGGCCAATTAGTCATTATTACATTATTCCATTCGGCCAATTGGCTAATCAGGCCATTAGAAAAATTGTCCATTAGTCCACTAGGTCATTGGATGTTTTTCCATTATACTATTTATCAATTAGGACAATTGTCTAAGAGGCTTCTATATCTATGGTAAATTTTATCCTTAGGCCATTTTTTCATGAGGTCATTACGAAAATTGAAAATTAGTTCATTAGGGAACATGTAGTTTTTAACAGTTTGGCGTGCTCTAAAAGGGTGTGTGGGGTGGTCAAAATGAGCAGAACGGCCTCAAAATGTTATCAAATCATACGACACCAAAAGTGGTTTGAATTTTGAAATGGTTGGGAAGACGATACGTCCATTAGAGGTGTCGTTTGATTACGGTGACTGGAAACACATTTTTGGAGTCATAAAACATAAAAACGATGTGAAATGGTCAAATTCGGAGAAAACATTCCCAGAATGTCTTGAAATCACCCTAAAATAGAAATATTATTCGTGACATATAGGAGGAGACAAAATGTCAATCAGACGTGTGGTGTACGCGATACGACTGAATATGTTGTTTTTAACAGTTTGGCATGCTCTAAAAGGGTGTTTTGGGTGGTCAAACCCGGACGAATGAACTCAAAATGCAATGAAATCATACGACAACAACCGAGGTGTGAATTTTAAAATCTCGGGCAGACGATACGTCAATCGGAGGCATCATTTGACCACTGTGACTGGAAACACATTTACGAAGTCATAAAACACCAAATAAATGTGTAACGGTCAAAATTAGAGAAAACATCTTCATAATGACTTGAAATAATATGGAAAAATAGTAATAATATCCTTGACATGTTGGAGGATGTGGCATGTCAATTGGATGTGCAGTGTGCGTGGTACGACCAAATATGATGATTTTAACAGTTGGCACTCTCTAAAAGGGCGTGTTGGGTGGTCAAAACTTTCTGAATGACCTTATAATGTCATTGAATCATACGAAAACAACTGTGGTGTGAATTGTAAAATGGTCGGGTAGAAGGTACATCAATCAGATGATTCATTTGACCGTGGTGACCAAAAAAGCATTTACAGAGTCAAAAAACACCAAAACGATGTGTAACGGTCAAATTCAGAGAGAACATTTTCAGAATGACTTGAAATCACACAAAAATAATAGAAATATTATTCATGATATGTAAGAGGAGACGGTACCTCAATCAGACATACGGTGTGCGCGGTATGACCAAATATGGTATTTTAACAGTTTGGCGCGCTCTAAAAGGGTGTGTTGGGATAGTCAAAACTAGCCGAACGAACTCAGAATGCCATGAAATCATACGAAAACAACCGTGGTGTGAATTTTGAAATGTTTGGGTAGATGGTACGTCAATAGGAGGTGTTGTTTGACCGAGGTGACTAGAATCGCATTTCTGAAGTCATAAAACACCAAAACGATGTGTAGTGGTCAAATTTAGAGAAAATATCATTAGAATGACCTGAGATAACTCAAAAACTATTCAAATATTATTCGTGACATATAGGAGGAGACTTCACATCATTCAAACATGTGGTGTGCATAGTACGACCAAATATGTTGTTTTTAACAGTTTGGCATGCTCCAAAAGGGTCTGTTGGGTGGTCAAAACCAGTCGAATGACCTCAAAATGTCATAAAATAAAACAACAACAACCGTGGTGTGAATTTTGAAATGTTTGGGTAGATGGTACATCAATAGGAGGTGTCGTTTGGCCGTTGTGACCAGAAACACATTTCCGGAGTCATGAAACCCCAAAACGATTTGTAATAGTCAAATTCACAGAAAACATCCTCAGAATGACTTGAAATCATAGGAAAACAATATAAATATTATTTCTTACATTTAGGGGCAAACGACACGTCAATGGGACATGCGATGTGCGTGGTGCGATTGAATATGTTGTTTTTAACAGTTTGGTGTGCTCTAAAAGGGTGTGTTGGGTAGGCAAAACTGATGAACGACCTATGAATTCCATGAAATCATACGAAAACAACCGTGGTGTGAATTTGGAAATGGTTGTGCATATGGTACGTCAATCAGAGACTTCATTTGAATGCGGTGACCAGAAACGCATTTTTAGAGTCTTAAAACACCAAAACGACATGTAACAATCAATTTCAAAGAAAACTTCCTCAAAATGACTTGAAATCTCACTAAAACAACAGAAATATTATTTTTTAAATGTTTGATGTGACGACACGTCAATCAAACCTGTGGTGTGCGCGGTACGACCGAATATGTTGTTTTTAACAGTTTGGTGTGCTCTAAAAGGGTTCATTGGGTGGTCAAAACATGTCGAACGACCTCATAATGTCATGAAATCAAACGACAACAACTGTTTTGTGATTTTTGAAATGGTCGGGTAGAAAATATGTCAATCGGAGGTTTCATTTGACATTGGTGACTGGAAATGCATTTTCGGATTCATGAAACACCAAAACGTTGTGTAATGGTCAAATTCAGAGAAAATGTTCTCATAATGACTTGAAATCGCATAAAAATAATAGAAATATTATTTTTAATATGTAAAAGGAGATGGTACATCAATCAGTTGTGCATTTTGTGCGGTACGACCAAATATGTTGTTTTTAAATGTTTGGTGCACTCTAAAAGAGTGTGTTGGGGGGTCAAAACCAGTCGAATGAAATAGGAATGACATTAGACCATATGACAACAACTGTGGTATAAATTGTGAAATGTTTTGGAAGACGGTACATCAATCGGAGGTTTCGTTAGACCGTAGTGACCGAAAATGGATTTCCGAAGTCATAAAACACCAAAACGACGTGTAACGGTCAAATTCAGAACAATCGTCCTAAGAATGACTTTAAATCACACAAAAACAATAGAAATATTATTCCTAAAAAGTAAGAGGAGACTTCACATAAATCAGATGTGCGGTGTGTGCGGTATGATCGAATATGTTGTTTTAAATAGTTTGGCGTGCTCTAAAATGGTGCATTGGGTGGTCAAAACTAGTCGAATGACCTCTAAATGTCATGAAATCCTACGACAACAACTATGGTGTGAATTGTGAAATTTTCGGGTAGACGGTATGTCAATCGGAGGTGTCGTTTGACCGCGGTGACTAGAAACATTTTTCTAGAGTCATTAAACCCAAAAATGACATGTAACAACCATATTCACAGAATATTTCCTCCGAATGACATGAAATCATAGTAAAAAAATATAAATATAATTGGTGACATTTAGGAGTAGATGACACGTCAATCAGACATGCAGTGTGCGCGGTATGACCAAATTTGTTGTTTTTAACAGATTCACGCCCTCTAAAAGGTTTCATTGGGAGGTCAAACCCATCAGAATGACCTCATAATTCCATTAAATCATACGATAACACCCTTAGTATGAGTTTTGAAAAGTTCGGGTAGACGGTACATCAATCAGAGGTGTCGTTTGACCGCGGTTACTGAAAACACATTTTTGGATTTACAAAACACTAAAATGACGTGTAATTGTCAAATTCACAGAAAAATCCTCAGAATGAATTAAAATAACTTGAAAATAATAGAAATATTATATTTAACAATTAGGATGATAAGACACATGAATCGGACGTCCAGTGTATGTGGTACGAACTAATATGTTGTTTTTAACAGTTTGGTGTGCTCTAAAAGGGTGATATGGGTGTTGAAAACCAATCCAATGACCTCAAAATGTCATGAAATCATACAACAACAACTTTGGTGTGAATTTTGAAATTTTCATGCAGACAGTACGTCCATCAGAGGTTCCTTATGACCGTTCTGACCAGAAACATATTCTAGGAGTCACAAACCACTAAAACGTTGTGTAATGTTCAAATTCAAATAAAACATCCTCGGAATGACATTAAATCACAAGAAATCAATATAAATATTATTATTCACTTGTAGGAGGAGACAGAATGACAATCGGATGTGCGGTGTGCGCGGTACGACCGAATATGTAGTTTCTAAAAGTTTTTCGCGCTCTAAAAGGGTGTGTTGGGTGGTCAAAATATGTCGAATGACCACGAAATTCCATTAAATCATACGAAACTATGGTGTGTATTTTAAAATAGTCGGGCAGACGGTACATCAATCGGAGGTTTCGTTTGACCGTGGTTACCTAAAACTCATTTCTGAAGTCATAAAACACCAAAACGACATGTAATAGTCAAATTCATAACAAACATCCTCATAATGACTTGAAATCACATGAAAACAATATAAATATTATTCGTGATATGTAGTAGGATATGAAACATCAATCGGATGTGCAGTGTGCGCGATATGACCGAATATTTTGTTTTTAACAGTTTCACGTGGTGTGCGTGGAGAGCATTACTTTTTAGACCATAAAACACTTCTACAAGCTAAACCAAAGACTCTAAAACTAGACAAAAATCCTAAAAGGATAATATTTATTAAATTTGGGGTTTTAAATTATTATAGTACACATTATTTGATGTCAGACTTAATTTAATTGTATATATATACTAACTAGAAAAATATGTCTAATTTAGGTTTGTTTTGTTTAGTTTTTTTTATAAATTTTTAGGTTTATTGAAGAAGAATATTTAAATGGATTGGATCTATTTGGATCATTAAATATGAAGCACGTCTATCATTTATTGTTTATGAGGATCCTGATGTTTATGCTATTTGGAACTATTTTCTTTTTTTAATGATTTTTACCATGTTTCTACTGTTTGGAAACCATTAGTGCAATTTTTATTAAAAAAATTCTTTAAGAAAGATATTGTCGTTGGCAGTCCCTATCAGTCGGCTGGGAAGCCGGACAGTGACCTCCCTTAGCGATCTCTCTAGCTTGGCCGAGCAGTAGGGCAGCGACCACTACTGCTCGACCGAGCACGAGCTCAGTGACCACCTGACGGTTGTTGTATGCCTACAACATCGGGCCTAAAGCGACCGCCATTGGCGGTTGCTGAGCGGTCTCTAAAGACCATTAGCGACCTCCAATGGCGGTCACTAATGATCGAATTTTTAGTAGTGGTTTGTGCTTTGGGATCCTATGTGGGTCTGTGTTCTAGGATCCCACATGGATCCGCTCTAAGAATCCACGTGGGACAACTCTAAGATCCTAAAAGGGACTACTATACTAGGATTCTATGTAGGTCTAATGATTTACGATCCTACGTGGGTCTGTCTCTCAATAGAGTAAGATGATCAGTAGTTACATCTTATTATCTTTTCTATTGTACCTGTGTTATACCTGGTGTGAGCCAAGTCTTTACCTTTGTGGTATTCCTTCCTTCACGGAACAGTTGAGTGTTGGGATTTTGAGTAGGGCCCTGTGTTTTCTCATAATTGAAATAGGTATACTCGATAACATAGGTATATGTATTAACACATACCTAATTATGGTTGTCAGTTGTTTTCTGGATTTGTGGTTTTTCCTTTGTGGATTTTGTGAGTCCATCGAGGGTTTCGGGGTCTCTACTGAGTATCATTATACTCATCCTGACACGGGCTATGCCTGCACCTTATTATGTTTGGTGTAGACGACAGACAACACTGACTAAGGATGAGGGTACCATGACTGGAGGTAGATCAGAGGTGGACCATAGATGTGGCGTACCATAGAGACGACCATTAAAGAGTTGTACCTACCCTTCTGGTAGGATCCTTGGTGGGTGTTCACATGAGTTGTTTCAGTTTTACTTATACTTTTTAGTTTTCCTTATACTTTCCTGTTGGGCATTTATTCTGGCCCCTTTTACTTATTGTACACACTCTTTTTACTATTATTTTTACTTGTGTTCAAATCTTACTATGTCCTTGGTTTGTGCGAGTTTTAGTTTATAAAGGCAATGCCTTCCCATTTTAGGGAATACAAATTTCGGTGCTAGTCAACATCCCCTGCCATATGGAAGGTGGGCTTGGGGTAGTCACGGGACGGGCCCTGGGGGACGGGTCATGAAACTCCTGACCCTATAAGGTCATTTTCTTCTAATATTCAAAATAAACACGGTACTCAATGAAGGTGGTATCGTCCTTGATGTTCATCTCACTCCATTTGATAATGTGTAATGGAACATGGACATACCTCCTAAGCCCCAACACCAAAAATACATTGTTCACCTAATACAACTACAAGGTAAATTTTAGGTGATAAGAAACCTTACCTACCATCCATGGGATCCAAATTGACTTGATGAATCTCAAGGATAGTTTTTTTCTCTGACCAGACCACACTAAACTACACCATAGAGAAAATTTTCAGAACACATTTTCTCCTTTTTTGGAACACCAAATACCTTTATCACTCTAAAATAACCCAAAACATCAGGACCCTATCTATAATAATAGTAATAGAAATTTTCTTCAACAAATTATACATCTAATAGGATTACTACTTTTGACTAACACTTTGAATTCCTAAAATACATATGGGAAGACTTAGGTTATAAAACATACGAGAAACACATATATCCAAAGAAGAAAACAACCTTGGAAAACTGAATAAAATAACATGCTTTTATAAAAAACTGTATGAAAAATATGGTTAACATCCACACATTATGAAAATTGAAAAATATAAAAACATATGGTCAAACATGACATCAAAATTTAAGGTAGAATACCATAAAAAGGAAAATATATTTGGGGGAAACACCTCGATGACCAAAATCCTAATGTGAATGTTGAATGTGATCATCACCCTTGAGTTCCACTAATATTTTTCTCCACAAATAATACATACATAAAAATCATTTCCCATGTTCCCAAATTCCATTTAAGAAATAAAACATTCTTGAAAATACACTTTTAGGGTCCAGTAGAGATATACCTAGGGGTATACACTGAAACCAAAGAAAGAAAAACACATCATAATCCATCACATTAATCATAATGGAGAAAGAACATATGATGATGGAAATACAGATACACTTAAGGATATAGATTTATGAATATGATAGATTCCTAACATCAAAATATAACAAAACAATATCAATAACTACCAACAACTCAATGAAAACTATACGACCATGCCTCATCAAAACCCATTTTGCCTCTCAGAATTTGATGTAGAACATCCATGACCACTAAGGTATATATTTCTGTTGAGTGAGTAATAACATAGAGAGAGGAACCACACCCCATTCTACGAATAATATCTATCAAGGGAGTAATAACTCAATGGATTGTGGGTTGATTCCCCATTAGTGGAGGAGTTCCTAATTCTATCATACATGTGGGGGGTCTATTTCTTGTCATTACCAAGTGAGTTCTAACACAAATCATTAAAAAATTGGATTCATTCCATATATATAAAGGTGAGTAATAAACTATGTAAAGAATATTTTTGAACAACTACCCATCACTAGCATGTTTCTAGTGGAGCACCCAACCTCGATTCCATTTTTATCCTCTCTTTAGAACGCTAACATTATCTATATATAGGTAAAAACATAATCTATTGAAGACACCCATTAAATTATCCCAAATTTTAAATAGGATACAACAACATATTATATGAAAAAACTATTTATACATGCTATTTTCTATCCTCAAAATCACTATCGATTAATAATTTATTAAAAAAATTATATAAATCACATAATATGTACTCATAGAGAACTAATGTGTAGACCTTGGATTCTTTTGGGTGCATGTATTTTCATTGACCTTATTTGTGAAAGAATACCTACATGATTTGTACAAGGGTGGTATATAGTGTGTGATTCCTGATTGTTAATAGGTGTTTACTACTAGAATATTGATTCCTGATGCCCAACACTGTAGAAAAATTCTAAATGTGGTATATGTTGTTTGTGTCTTGATGGAATAACCAAGAATATACTCAAAAACCCTCGAGCTACATAACTAATGCTGATATGGACAATGAACATAAAACGCATTCCATGTGATATTTAACATGGAATAGATTTCCTAATCACTGATAGAATATGATACATTTTTTTGTATCTAGTAATCACACACAGTCTAATGAGTATGTTGAGGTGAAGATACCTGAGAAATAGAATGATGGTTCCATAACTAAAATTTTCAACAGGATTCATGAATAATACACTACATCATAGATCCATAATTTCTCCCACACCTTAGGTGGCCATCGTTTTCACTCATTAATTTTCTACTTTCCACCCATCATTTGAAATTCTCCCTGAACTATGCATTTTGAATATTGAAACAAATTTTTTTATTAAACTAACACATTTGTTACATTAGAAACATCCGTCACTATAGCGGCCCTACGTTTTCTTATATCACTATAAAATCATTTTAAATATAAAGAAGATAACGGTATTACATATAGAGGATCCAAATGTTTAGTGTCTTGGGAAAACTAGGACCATACATAACAATTACAACATGAAGCATAAAAATTTATTTAATTTATTTTTCTCTAGCATCTTATTAGAACTTTTCCTCTCCTTAGTACATGTAGCCAACTGAGGATATAAATCAAATAGGGTGAGCTAAAATCCTAGTTAGAGGATAAATAAGATTAATATATCATGGGGTGAGCATAATCATAACATGGGAAAAATATGATTAACATGAGAGGAAGCATAAATATAAGACTTGAAATGTGGCAATGCATAAAAATGAAACATCATGTATTAGTGGTTAACTTCCACACATATTTGTGAATTAAAAAAGAATATTGTTCACACATAATTTAAAATTTACTCATTATATTCAATACTTTTCCCAATTTATTGGAGCACTGTATAATTCTGGGTATACCCATCACATTCAATCATTCATATTGCTATATATAATTCCAGGCACACCTGTCACATCATAACATTATCATTATAATGCTTTCCACAATGAACATATAGCATAAATGAACATAACTAACCCATGAAATGGAATGGGTTTCATCTCATAAGAATACATTCAAAAACATTGGGTTCCCAAAAGAAAGAGGGAATAACATACATGATTCCAGAACTGTAAATCTTGAATGAGAAGTAAAAGGTGTGTTCTTGAAAGAAGTGTTCTTTTGAAAAAAAAAATTGTTTGACATAAAAGATAGTGGTAAACATGTATATACCGGAAAAAGAAATTAAAATGATGATACAGTGATTTTTTTAGGAGTAACCATATCAAAAATGTAGTGAAAAAGGGAGAACCCGAAGGATGAAATTTGGGTTTGAGAGCTTCCCCTTACCTTATATTTGAATGCTTCCTTCTCTTTAAAGTCTTGTATAATTACATTATATTCATTAATTAGAAATCGAGAACCTTGTTTGCCTTAATATGGTTCATTATGGTTTTATTAAGTGATTTTATGTGCCTTTGGATGAGTTATTGAGTTTAAAAACATTGTTCTGGAATGATTGTTTTTATGGTTTTCTTGAGTGGTTCACTTGTATTCTTAAATTGAAGTTCGGGTAGAACGTGGGTAAACATCTAGAACTGATATTTCATGTTATTAATGATATTACAGAAGATTAAATGATCTTATAATGAATTATATTATATTCGTGTGGATATATCATTAGATAAGAATTAAATGATGGCTGTTTGGGTTAATTTGAGAGTTTTTTTGATCATAATGAACTTGTTTTAATTTATCAATATAAATATGGTCATAAGTTAGTTCCAGAACATTAAATAGAAGATAATACATATAATATGTTTTGGTTCAACCATAAAAATTGTTTAATGACCAGATATGAAGGTAGAAATGGAAGAAGAAAACTTGTCATTCTTAAAGTTGATAAATTACCACCTCACGAACAACGTTCTCCTTAAAAAGAAGAGGGAAAGGGGGTTTGATGATATAATATCCCATTTTCATCATAACATTACAGTACATGTATAATACTATAGTTACAATACCATTTGGATGAATATAGATGGAGAGATATCAAGAAATTAACTAGAACTAGAAAGGAAATTAAAGGAGAAGAGTGAGAGAAATTACCTCATAAATCTTTCTCTTGAGATCCTCCTTAAAGAAGCTAGCCATGGTCTGTTGATTAGACCAAAAGCTCTTTAACATGGGAGAAGGGATAGGAAGGATTTTTGGGCAGAGTTTAGCGAAGGATTGGAGCTTGAGAGGTGCGAGGAAATAAGGTGGGTTTTATAGTGGAGGGGAGAGGGGTTTTCTTAATATAAAATTCATTAGTTTATTATTTCATCACAAGACATGGAATAGTGATTCATCCATGACCAAGAATAGTAAATAAGGCATGTGAGTTTGGGATCTGGGTGATTACATCACTTGTGATGTCAAGAATAGTGGGTTTTAATTATAATGTATTTATATGGTAAATTAATGTATTTTTCTATTCACCAAACATTCAAGTATTTTAGAAAAAATCAAAAGAATTTACTCGTAATATTTTGGAACATGTAGAATCCAAAAATGAAGTACATTTTTGAAAAATAATTTTCTATATATTTTTAATTTAATATTTATTTGAAATCATAATTTACAAAAAAAAATAGTTTTTAAAATTAAAACTGATTTCATAGTGCTTTCAAAAATTTTGTAAGGTCATATAAAATTATCTAAAAACTATAAGAAATTGATTTTATAATTAATGAACAAATTTTAAGAAAATAGTTTTTCTTTTAAATTAACTAATTAATTATAACTAATTATTTATGACTTACAAAATACCTAAATGTTTATTAAGGTCAAATAGTCACATTCAATGATATCTAAAATTTATTTAATTATTCATGGGTAAGGGTAATCTTATCTTAGATAAATAACTATTCATAAGGGTCATATTACTATTCATAAGGGTGTGTTACTATTCATAAGTGTAAGTTACTATTCACCAAAAATTAGTTCTGTTTAATTAGTCTCCAAAAATCATCTTGAACACAACCGTGTATGTAAGATTCACAAAATTCCCAGTACAGAAGTGAAAAACTTATGTTTAGAGGTCACTTAGCACTTAATAGTTCATTATGTTGTGTTTTCATGTGATTTTATGACATAATTATAAGAAGAGATTATCCATTGAAAAACATTGGGTCATTACATTCTTCCCCCCTTAAAAGATTTGGCCCCCAAAATTTCACTTTACACAAACAGGTGAGGGTAATTCTCCTTCATCACCTCCTCTGATTCCCAAGTAGCTTCTTCAATCTTATGGGTCTTCCACAACACATTGAAAATGTGGGTTGTTTTGTTTCATAGTACCTTATCTCTCCGATCCAGAATCTCTACTGGTGATTTTTCATAAGAGAGATCATCTTCCAGCTGTACTACCTATGAGTTTAGTACAAGTGAGGGGTCTGGTATATACTTCCTCAGGAGTGATACGTGAAACACATCATGAAATTGAGTCATATTCGTTGTATGTGAAAGTCGATAGGCCACAACTCATATGTGGTCATGGATCTCAAAGGGGCCAACGTACCTTGGGATTAACTTTCCTTTCTTCCAAAATCACATGACTCTTTTCTATGGTGATACCGAAGGAATACTTTATCTCTAACGTTGAACTCCAAGTCCCTTCAATGGTTGTCAACATAGCTCTTTTTCCGACTTTTAGAAGCTTTGATGTGTTTTTGGATGACTTCAACATTCTCTGTCATCTCTTGAACCAGATTGATTCCAAGTTGATTTCTTTCTCCAAATTCACCCCAACAGGTTGGGGTTCTATATCGCTTTCCATACAGAGCTTCATAAGGAGCCATCTAAATACTCAAGTGGAAACTATTTTTTTATGAGAACTCAACCAATGGGATATGTTGATCCCATCCATCATTGAATTCTAGAGAGTAGGCACTTATCAATTCTTTATGCATCTGAATAGTCCTTTTAGACTGCCCATCATTTTGGGGTGTGATAGGTCATGCTGAAATTTAATTCAATACTCAAAGAAATTTGAAGACTTCTCTAGAATTTAGATGTGATACTTGGATAATTGTTAGAGAAAATTGATAATGGAACTCCATGTAGTCTCACCATATCCTTCACATATATCTTTTCAAGTTTTTCAAATGAGAGATATTCCCAAATAGTGATAAAATGGGAATTCATGGTGAGTCGGTCAAGAACAACCAATATTGCATTATTTCTCTTTGACTTCTTTGGGAGACCCGTGACAATGTCCACAATAACATTTTCCCATTTCCTCATGGGTATAGGCAATGACTAAATCATACCTTTGTACTTTTGTTGCTCAGCTTGAACTTGCTGACATACCACGCACCTTGATATATATTCCGCAATCTTCTTCTTCATATTATCCTACCAGAAGTGTTCTCGGAGATCACAGTACATTTTGGTACTCCAATGATGGATAGAGAATATTGAGCTACGTGCATTGCCTAATAGCTCCTTCTTTATCCCAGGTGACAAATGCACACAAAGTCGTGTTCCAATCCAAATCACACCATCATCATCGATATGGAACTCCTGCATCTTCCCTTCCTTTAGTGAATTCACCCTCTTTTGTATCTCCACATCATCCCTTCGTGCTTCTATAATATTCTCTTGGATAGATGGTTGCACAATAATTTGGGAATGGTTGTATGTATCCCCTGCCCTTATGATTTTCAAATCCATTCTTTGCATATCCAATATGATAGGGTCTTTCTCAATCCGAAACATGGATAGAGTATCAGGTTCTTTTCTGCTTAGTGCATCAGCTACCTTTTTCTCCTTTCTAGGATGATAGTGAATAGAGTGATCATAATCCTTGATCAGCTCTTACCATATCCTTTGACAGATGTTGAGCTCCTTTTGTGTGAATATATACTTTAGGATCTTTTGGTCGGTGTATATGTCACCCTTCTCACCATAAAGGTAGTGCTGCCAGATTTTCATGGAAAAAATCACGGCTTCCAGCTCTAGATCATGCATCGGGTAGTTCTGCACATGGATCTTTAACTTTCGTGATGCATAGGCTATAACATTATCATTTTTCATGAGTACACAACCCGATACTTTTTTTGAAGCATCACTGTATATCACAAAACTTTCTCTAATTTTTGGTAGTGTAAGTATAGGTGCAGTGATCATCCTTCTCTATATCTCATTGAAGCTTCCCTCACATTCTTCCATCTAGGCATACATTACCCCTTTCCGTGTTAACTTAGTTAGCGGGCTTGGAAATCGTGAGAATTTTCTCACAAAACGTCGGTAGTACCCATATAATCCATGAAAACAATGGGTTTATGTGACACTATAGGGCCAAGGCCATTCCTCAATCGCCTTTTTCTATGAAGGATCCATAGAAATTCCCTCAATTGAGATCACATGTCCCATGAATGTGACTTTCTTCATCCAAAAGCCACACTTTCTGAACATGGCATACAACTTCTCCTTTCATAATATCGCCAATACAAGTCTTATAAGTTATTTATGTTCCTCCTTGCTCTTGGATTAGAAAATAATATCATCAATAAACACTACCACAAATTTGTCGAGGTAATGTATAAAGACTATATTCATTAAATCCATGAAGATTATAGGGGTATTAGAAAGTCCAAAGGGAAGCACCAAAAAGTCATAGTGTTCATACTGTGTACGGATGGTAGTCTTCTGAATATCTTCCTTCTTCATCTTTAAATGATGTTATCCAGAAGGAAGACCCACCTTTGTGAAGTATTGTGCTTCTATTAACTGATTGAACAAGTCATCAATCCTAGGGAGAGGATACATGTTCTTTATGGTGATCTTGTTGAGTTCCCGATAATCCATACACAGCCGCATTGTTCCATCATTCTTCCGTACAAAGAGAACCGGCGCACCCTATAGTGATTCACTAGGGAGTATGAACCATTTGTCCATATTCTCTTGTAGCTACTTCTTTAACTCCTAAAGTTCGATAGGAGCTAACCTATAGGGACACTTTGAGATAGGAGTTGCTCCGAGTATGAGTTCAATTGAGAACTATACCTCACAATCCAGGGGAATTCCGGGTAACTCATCTTGAAATACAATGTTGTATTCCCTCATGATTGGAATTTCCTCAAGGTTGGCACTTTCCTTTGACTCAAACATTTGCGAGAGGTATGCTTCTTCATAGGGAATAAACACCCAAACCATTGAACGATTTTTCAAAGCTAATTCATGATCTTCCTTGAATTTGTAGAGAAGCGTGGGATGGTTTGAAATATTAAAAGATATTTCCTTTTCCCGATAATTTATATGTTCTCTATATAACGAGATCCAATCCATTCCCATTATAGAGTCAAATTCCCCCAAGGGAAATATTATGACATTTGTTTTAAGAATTGTCCAACATATGCTAACAAGAGAAGCGTCAAACACTTGGGTTCCAATGATTACACCACTTGGTGTTTTTAGAGATATCTCCACTTCAAGGTTTCGGGGCGTTGATTCTATAGTTTTGGCAGACTTGCAAGATATAAAGGAATGCGTAGTACCATATTCAAATAATACTTTTTCCATTATTGAGTGAATAGGAAGCGTACCATGTATGACTTCATTATCTTGATCCACTTCTGATATAGTGATTTTATAATCATTCCCTTGTTCATTTGGCTTCGGTGGATGCTGACGCTAATTACCCTCGAGAAATCTAGGTTTAGTGCACTGGTTTGCATAGTGACCCAACACCCTAGAGTTGTAGCATTGAACCATGAGTGGTTCACTCCTTTCATCATCTACATTCCCCATCCTTTTTGTTTCTTTTCGACACTCTTGAGCATGATTCCCTTCATTCCCACACTTGAAGCATTTCCCCATCCCTTTGAGGCAGTTCCCATGGTGCAAATTTCCACATTTTTGTCTTGTGGGTCATTGAGTTTTCATACCACCTTTATCATTAGATCCACCGGCTTGAAACTCCATCTTTCATTTCTTATCAACATAGTCATGGGACCATTCTCCAAAATCCATCTCCACTTTGAGAGCACACCGAACAACTTCATCATAACTCCCAAAGTCACAAATTGCAAGAGCCTTTAAATGGAGTTGTTTTAATCCACTAAATAATCTGTCTATATTTCTATCATTGTTGATAAAAAAACCCGACGCATACCATGAAAGCCTTGTGAAATTTTTTTCGTAGGTTACGACAGATTCTCCTTCTTTTTGCTTGAGCTCTATGAATTCTCTCTCCATCTTTGTACGAAGAGTTCTTGGGAAATACATGTTAAGAAACATTATCTAAAAGTCTTCACATTCCATCTCTTTAGTTTCCTCCCTTGGCTTGGTGTTCTTAATCAAAGCTCACAATTGATTGGATTTTCCATCTAGAAAATAAATGGCTAAGGTCAACTTTCCCGTATAAGAATAGTGAAGTACAGAAATGATCTTCTCCATATATTTGATCCACTATTCCATAGCTAGTGGATCACAAGGTCCATTAAACATCGGTGGTCGTTGCCGCATAAAACATTCAATTGCTAGTTGCTCCTTTTTTGGTGAAGGAGGGCGTTCCCCATTATTATGGTTATAGTTAATAACATGAGATAATTGGGTAAGAATCACCATGAAGTTTTTAACTCCACCTCCCAAATCATTGGGGATGTCGTTCGGGAAATCGTTTCATTATCCCTCACATGAGTTTTTGGCCAAATTTTTCCTGGTTCCCACAATTTCCTAAAACAGAAAAGGTTAGAAAAAAAAATAAGTCAACAATTAATGAATAAATAACTTATTTATTTACACAATTTATACTAAAAGCATAACATATGGGATCTATATGTATATACTCTTGTGTTCATATTTGTACATAGTCTCATGCTAGAGGTTTTCTCTAGGGTTCAATAATCCTAATTCCCAAATTAACTAAAACTCTCCTCTAACTTCAAATATAGCGAACCTACATTTTCTAACAGTACTATTACATAATTTTAAAGAAAAAAAACATAATATTATTACACATAGAGGATCCAAAGGTTTAGTGTTTTGGGAAAACTAGGACCATACATAAGAATTACAACATCAAGCATAAACATTTATTTAATTTCTTCTTCTCTTGCATCTTATTGGAACTTGTCCTCTCATTAGTACATGTAGCCACCTAAGGATATACATCAAAAGGGGTGAGCTAAAATCCTAGTAAGAGGATAGATAATATGAATATATCATGGGGTGAGAATAATCATAATGTGGGAAAAAAGATCATGAAGATGAGAGGAAGCATAAATATAAGACTTGAAATGTGGGAAAGCATAAAAATGAAACACCATGTATTAGTGGTTAACTACCACACATATTTCTGAACCAATATAGAATCTTTTTCACACATAATTTCAAATTTAATCATTAGATTCATAAATTTACCCAATTCATTGGAGCACTGTATAATTCTGGGCGCACCCGTCACATTCAAACATTCATATTGCGCTATATAATTTCGGGCACACCCGTCACATAATAACATCATCATTATCATGCTTTCCACAATGAAAATATTGAATAAATGAACAAAAGTAACCCATGAAATGGAATTGGTTTTATATCATAAGAACACATACATAAGCATTGGGTTCCAAAAAGAAAGAGCGAATAACATTCTTGATACCAGAACTGTAAAACTTCAATGAGAAGTAAATGGTGTGTTCTCGAAAGAAGAGTAATTTTGGAAAAAATTTTTTTTGGAATAATAAATAGTTTTAAACATTTATATCCCTTAAAAACAATTATGAACAAATGATTTTTTAGGGGTACCCACATCAAAAAATGGAGTGAAATAGGGAGAACCCGAAGGATGAAATTTGGGTATGAGAATTTCCCCATACCTCGTATCTGAATGCTTCCTTCTCTTTAATGTCCTGTATAATGACATTATATTCATTAATTAGAAATAATGAACCTTGTGTAAATTAATAGGGTTCATTATGGTTTTATTAAGTGATTTTATGTTCCTTTGGATGAGTTATAGAGGTTAAAAACATTGTTTGGGAATGTTTGTTTTTAGGGTTTTCTCAAGTGGTTCACATGTATTCTTAAATTATTGTTTGGGTAGAACGTGGGTAAACATCCAGAACTGATATTTCATGTTATTAATGATTTTACTAAAGTTTTAATTATCTTATTATTAATTATATAATATCTATTTGGATGTATCATTAGATAAGAATTAAATGATGGTTGTTTGGGTTAATTTGAGCGATTTTTCGATCATAACGAACTTGTTTTATTTTATCACTAGAAATATGGTCATAAGTTAGATCAAGAACATTAAATAGAAGATAATACATATACAATTTTCTTTTTTATCCATAAAAATGGTTTCATGACCAGATCATAAGGTAGAAATGGATGAAGATAACCTTTCGTTCTTAAAGGTGATAAATTACCGCCTCACGAACAATGTTCTCCTTTAAAGGTAGAGGGAATGGGGGTTTAATGATATAATATCACATTTTCATCATAAAATTTCAGTACATGTATAATAATTGAGTTATAATACAATTTGGATGAATATTGATGGAGAGAGATCAAGAAATGAACTTGAACTTGAATGGAAAGTAAAGGAGAAGAGGGTGTAAAATTACCTCTTAAATCTTCCTCTTGAGATCTTCCTTAAAAAAGCTAGACATGGTCTTTTTATGAGACCATCAACTCTTAATCATGGGGTAGGGGCTAGGGAGGATGTTTGGGCTATGTTTAGAGAAGGCTTGGAGCTTGGGAGGTGTGAGGAAATGAGGGTGTGAAGGGTGGTTTTTATAGTGGAGGGGAGATGGGTTTTCTTAATATAAAATTCTTTAGCTTATTATTTCATCAAAAGACAAGGAATAGTGAGTCATACATGACCAGGAATATTAAATAAGTCATGTGAGTTCGGTATTTGGGTTCTTACATCAATTTTTAGGTCAGTAATAGTGTATTATAATTATAATGTATTTATACGGTAAATTAATGTATTGTACTATTCACTAAAAATTCGACTATTTTAGAAAAATCCCAAAAATTTACACCTATCATTTTTTGACGTATAGAATCAAAAAATGAAGTCCATTTTTCAAAAATAATTTTCAAAATATTATTAATTTAATATTTAATTAAAATCATAATTTACTTAAAAAATAGTTTTCAAAATTAATACTGATTTTACAGTGCTTTCAAAAATTACGTATGGTCTTATAAAATTATCTAAAAACTATAATACAATGATTTGATAATTAATGATCATGTTTTACGATAATAATTTTTCTTTTAAATTAATTAATTAATTATAATTATTTATTTATGACTTACAAAATACCAAAACGTTTATTAAGGTCAAATTCTCACTTTCTAAGATGTCTAAATTTTATTTAATTATTCATGGGTATGTTTACACTTATTTTGGATAATTTACTATTTATAAGGGTCATATTATTGTTCATAAGGGTATGTTACTATTTATAAGGGTAGGTAACAATTCACTAAAAAGTAGTTTTGTTTTATTAGACTCCAAAAATCATCTTGAACACAATCGTGCATGTCAGATTCACAAAATTCCTAATAGAGAAGTGACCAACTTATGTTTAGAGGTCACTTAGAACATAGTAGTTCATTATGTTGTTTTTTCATGTGATTTTATGACATAATTATAAGAAGGAAATTTCCATTGAAAAACTTTGGGTCGTTGCAATCACTCGCCAAGAATCACATGTTTCTCTAGAATCACCCTATATCACCCATTCAATATTTCAACATATTTAATGAAACCTCACTAGTTTGGTTTTGAACACCCATCATACTAGGCTAGAATTATTGAACCACAAACCATGAAGAAGGATTTATGTGAACATGTAATGTGACAAGGGAGGACAATAATGAAATGTAAAAATACTAGTGGACAATATGATGGATCAACCATCATTTTTCATTCCTGAATCCTCCCAATGATGAAGAACACAAGAAAATCTAGGCCATCGTGAAATAATGATGAAAGGATAAATTTCATGGAATTAAATTTAAAAATCATAATTCAAGAAAAATTAATTAAAAAATAAAACATGAAAATAATTGATTATGAATTAAACAAAAATCCCAAACTCAATCTTTGATTTATGTTCATTGAAAACTATGCTGACACAAGGATTTGTCATTAGTCTCCTTGAATAACATGTACGTGACTATTAAATCTCCCCATCCATCCTCTCTATAATTATTTTTATCCAATATTACCATAATTGGAAGAGATAAACTTGCATAAATATATAATTTCATAATTTTATAGTATTTTTATTAAAAAAACAAAAGCAAACTAACCCTTGGCCCAAAAGAATAATAGAAATTATGTCGTTCCAATTTAACCCTCCCCCCCCCAATTCTATGATAAACTATGATGATGATTTCCCCATATAGGGATCTATTAATTATATATTAGTGATTATTTATAATCTTGACCATATGGACTAAAAATAAATATATTATATTTAATAAACACAACCAATTGTGTTATATATTAAGATAAATAAAATTAACAAAAACCATATAAAATATTGTTTAAGAAATTCCAATGGGTGAAACAAAAATTTATTGGCCACTAGAATTCTCAAAAATGAATAATTTTGAACAAGATTCCTTAAAATATAGATGGAATTTCTTATCACAACCATTCAACAAAGAAAAATTTACTTCAAATTTTATTCTATTTATTCTATATAATACACAATTATCTAAATAAAAATTCACCATAAAATCCCTAACACTTCCAACCCAAGTTGTTTTAACAAAAATAATGTGTTAGATATTTCATTTTCTATAATATAACATCCCATAGTGTCTAATTCATTTAATGTACCTTATCATCAATTTTATTTTTATGACATTATATAAATTAGATTTAATTTGATACATTTTATATAATGTTAACAACATAGAATCATACAATCTCAATTTTATTATGCAAAGAAAAATAAAATTATGTTTTATAGAATAATTTTTCTTAACCTCCCATATATATTTATATTTTAAAATCATTATTAACAAAGAAATTAGGGTTTGAATAGGCTTATTTTCATCCATTCCAAACTTTAGTATTAATTATTCAAACTAAAGAACCAAAATCGCTTAATGGAGTTGTAATTGAAATTTTTTTGTAAATATTTTTTTACAAAAGAGAGTTAGTGTGAAAGTTCTTGGGTGATGAAGGATCACCCCAAAGAAAATATTATCGTTTTTTCATTAACGATTAATGTAAAATACGTTTTATATGCCACATATGCTTAAAAATGATTGTGAAATTGAGATAACTTCTTAGAATTATAATATTGATTGATTCAATATACCAACATGTTAAATTAATGATAATTTATCACTTAATAAAAGAAATCATTGATAGATGATAATTATTATAGGAAACACTATGTACTATAAATTTGAATGGATTTGGAGAAGATAGATTTTTTTTTGTGATTTTTTTATCAAAGAAGTATAAAGAGAAAAAATAGATGGCTAGATTATAGAGAAAACATCCTTGGATGATTAGGCATGAAGTTTGTTGTGTTAACTAATGAATTTCCTTTGGATGAATATTTGAGGATTCTATGTATGGATCCAAAATAAATGATGCAATGGAGTTCAGAAGAAAAGTAAAATAATATTTTATATTATGTAAGCCACTTTGGGAATGGTTTTGATGTGGTATGAGTTGGTCTGGTAAAATCCAAATGAAATTTGGTTGGTATTGAGTGGTTTTCAAGAGATTAAAAATTCCCTCATAACATTAAATGTTGTTCTGATCTTATTTCAATGATTCTAAAAATATGTATTTAAATATGAAAACATTCTTAATAATGGATTCATAAATATGTTTTACCTCAATATAGGTAAAATGAATAATTCATTGGAGTTTCCAATGTATAGATTTTTTTATACAATAAAGGAGTTTTAAATTGGGAAAATGCATAGTATCTATATAAAATTATTTTGAATAAATAATATATTTTATATTTATTAACACTATAATTAACATTTATAACATCACTGAGGATAAAAAATAAGTCTCTCAAGAGTTATTGGAAATCAATAGAGGATATGTCTTACAAAAAATAAGTATGATATTTGGTATGTAGAACATATGAAAATGAAAAACTGATTATATTCTTAATATATTCCAGGTAATATGAAAAATATAATCTAAAATGATATTAGGATATAAAAAAGTAATAAAACATCATGTGATACAAGATATATTCCCATAGTGAAGAATTTATAAAAGTTGAAAGTTCATTGTGATACAAATCATTTTATATAAGTTATGTACGATATGGTTTATCATAAATTGAGAATGATGTTATATAAGAAATTCACACAATTTTTAAGATTTAATTGTATCTTGCATAATGTAATTTTATCATATATATGTGATATTCTATATAATATAATTATTTTATAAAATTTTATTTTTAAAAAATTTGAGACTGTGTGGTGTTTTAGAAGATATTTATAGAGTATAACTTGAAGATGTGAGAACTATTCATTAGTGGAATAAAACATATCAAATGAAATTGTGAATCAAGATGATATATTGGTATGATTATCTATTTTGATTTAAAATAGAACCAAACCATGATGAATTATAATGATAAAGAATAATTTAATGTTTTTTCAATTAAATGACAAGGATTGATGCAATAATCCACACATAAAATTGTAATTCCTAGCTAAAAATGTGGTTTAAGAGAGTTTTACATTGAAACCGATGGTGCTACGAACAAAAAACATTTTTATATAAAAATTAAGACATGTATTTATTTTGATATAATTTAATGGAAGAATTAAATATTTTTGAAGGTTGTGATATTTTTAATATTGTGTACATATTTTAGATATATAGTTTATTGGAATATTTAATCAGGTTAGAATTGGAATTAAAAGATGAACAAAATTTTTGGTGAGTTTAAATATTAGAATATCTCATGGTAAAAAATAATAAATTTTCACATTAATTTTTTTGAATTATTATTCCTGTAATTATATGAATAAAAATTAAAAATAAGAAGATTATAATTTTATAGGAATATATTATAGTACTACTAATAATAATTTTATGTATTCTGAAATAATAATCTTAATGTATCCATGCGAATGAATCTTATACATCATGTAATAATAAGATGTTTATGATATTGTATTAATATATTTCAAAACTAGTTTGATTGAGCATGACGTATCATATCGATTTTGAGGAAGCACATTATGTGTATACTTAACGAATAAAGTCGACATGATAGTAACCTAGAAGATAGAAAAATTCAAAGTCTTATTCAAGGGTCTATTGGAATAATTCTTGGATTAAATAAAGATATATAGTAAAAAACAATATAGAAGAAAACATTGTATTTTCTAGAGATACCCTGCATGGGAAAAATCTAATATAAAGAACCCATCAAAAGAATAAAATTATTTTTAAGAGATGTTATTAAATTATTTTCACAGGTGTCTAGTATTTCTAGGATATTTTCATTATTTTACTATGTGAAATATACATCTCAAACAAAACAAATATATAGTAATTATTAGGTTCCCATATTGTAAAACAAAATTATTAAAATCAATGTGTGTTTTTTTTCATTATTTGGTTATATTTTTGGAAATGGAGAGACATTAAAGAATAAAAGTATCAATAAGGAGATCAATCATAGATAATAATTTAAGAGAAAAATTTTAAATATATTATCATAGATTCACCCCCACCCACGCACACACACAATGATACACCCACACACATTGATATATCAATTGGTATCAAAGTTAAATAGGTATCCATTTAAATATAAAATCTTTACTAAAGTTGATGGAGGAAATATTATTTTAGTTTACCATATAGGTGTTCAGTTATTTTATATAATTATATTGTATTTATGAAAGAATAAAATATTTCAATATCCTCTTTAATATAGCCTAGAAGTTAGTGATGTTGTAATAGTGTGTATTTCATGACAATGAAGTAATGATCCCATGTTTTTTATGAGAATAAAAATCTAAAAGTAGATAAAAAAGATAAAAATTCTATTTTATCATCCTTGTCTAATATAGTGTGCAAAATGGTTCTGGGACTGAATATGGATAATGAAATGAGATATAATCATGAGAATATGTACGAAGGGAATATAAAATCTAAATAATACATTCTATAGATCCGGTAACAAAATTTTTAAATATCTTATTGGTTAGTGATTAAATAATAGATGATTATTTCACAATAGTAACTCAGATATTTTTTCATGGTAGGGAATTTATAAATTTGATAAAATATTCAACCATTATAAGAAAAATAATAAGAGGATTTCCAAATATATTTTATCCAAGGATTCTTGCACTCCAAGAAACAAAATTTGTGTCTCTTATTTAAAAAGAATAGAAGATAAAAATTTAAGTACAAATATATGCTTTCTATAATGATATTTAACTATGGCTGAATTAGAAATTTTAAAATTGATTTTCCGAAGAAACAAATGATGAAAATGAGAGTGATGTTAAATAAGAATAGTTATCTAAAAGTAAATCATGAAAAACTAGATATTTTGATCTATGGATAATGAATTATTCAGGAGCATAAAAAATAATATAATGTGTACCTAATGTGAAGATAACTATTTTTCTTAAATTATTATGTCATAAGATGAATGTACTACTTATAAATACATGACAACCATGGGTCTTGTTAGAAAACATAAAGTCCATTTTATAGGTGATAATGAGAAGTAATATAGGTAAAACAAATATATTTTAACATCCCATATTATATTATGTATTGAGAGAAAAAATCTAAATAAAAGAATAAAAATAATGTGTAAAGAAAACAAAGATGAAAATTTTAAATATAATTATAATAATAAAAATATTAATATTCTTTGGGTGAAGATTTTAAAAAAAAATAAGATATTGGCATATTAAATATAAAAGAATTTTATAAAGTCATAAGACTTGAATGTGACAATAACTATGTGTATTAAAGCCAAAAATAATTTGAATATGATAAGAGAGTATTAGGGAAGAACTATGAATGTTTAGGGGAAATCATCCAACCATCTATGAAAACTGGTCTAAAGAAGAAGTTATACATATTTATTACATATTCTAATAATATAAAATCTATTTTATATTGACGTCTATGTTAAAGAAAAAAACCATAAGTTTATGTTTTGGATAAGGTCATGAAAAGACTCCACCTATATAAATATTTTTTGGAGATATGTTCAAATGGAAAAGTGTTCTAAGATATAAGAAAAAATATATCGATGTGTACATATATATTTAAATAATATTTTCATAGATAAACCGATCAATGTTATGTATGGTCAGGTTTTGGAGTCTATTTTTGGTGTCATGGAACCCTTGAGATTAATTCATATTTCCAATTGTATAATATTTCATGTACTTTTAATTGGAATGATTAAATTGTTTGAAACTCTTTAAAATGAAGATGAATCTCAATAATATAGAGAAACAGACTTAGAGTGTAAAACATTATGACTAAAAAATAAATAATTTTATCTACCCAAAATAAATTTTCATTCTTGGAGGAAATAAATAGAATATATATCCAATATATTTACTATAATGAAGACTATTTGAAGGTACTATTGGAAAAACTGAATACTATTGTAGTTTAGAAAGATCCAAGAATAGAATTGATACCTGACCATTAGAGTTAAAAAATTTCATCTAATCATGATTGAATAAAAAATTAGAAGAAATTGCTTGAACTAAATGGATAAATAAGGATTGACAAAAAGAATCTAAAATTCATGTGATTTTACCAAAAAAATTATAACTATGAATCACAAGAGATTTTTTATGGGAGGCAAATGTTTCTTAAACATAACTTAAAGGATAGTATGATACTGATTTCTACTCACGTATATTGGATAGAGAAGAAAAACAAAGTTCCATAAAATTCCTTTTCCTTTAATACTTGTATTAAGGAGTTCCAACCTATAGATACTATTGAAAATGAGAATATGGCCACACTACCTAGGAACACATGAGGAAATAAATTCTAAAAATGAAGCATGAGTTGCACTTTCACTGTTAAAGATGGAATCAAATTTGAATATTGTTTGGGAGACCAATATTATCCATTCTTCATTCACTAAGAAATAATGGAGTTTTACATTTTTAAAATTTATTATTTTAATGCAAGTAATATAATGTGAAAAATGAAAGGGAGATATGAATTTTGTGTTAACTATAAAATTTTCCAGCATAGAGTACTTGAGTCCTCTTTTCAATGATTCAACTGATATCCTAAAATTATTGATATTTATTTTATATAAGACCAATTTTGATGAAAATATATTAGATTTCAATCCTATAGGGGTAGAAAATTGGGAGACATTCTTAGAAAAATTAATTCTAGTGAATTTATAATTTCTATAAAACACTAATGTTAATCTTAATTTAGTTACAAAAATCATATTCCCCCTATATTGTGTGATTAACTAAATTATACTTGTTAATGGGGAGTTATGGTTGAAATAAAATACAAAATTAAAAGGGAAAAATTTTATGGTACATGAATATTTTTTATGTTTTTTAGATGAGTTCATATTTTAAATTTATTGAAAATATATTGAAAATCCCCTATAATAGGAAAATATGATATTATTGTCACATGATGTATAGTTATATATATATATATTTGTCTTCTAAACTAATTAATTGTGTTTTTTGCACATATATTCCCTCACATAAATTTATAGTTTATTAATTGATGATTTTTTTCTATTTGAGGTGTGAATATATTCTTTTCCCAAGATAATTAGTCTGTAACCATCATAAAATATGAGAATATTTAACTTAAAACAATGGAATATGAATGAAAATGATATGATAAGGCCTTATATACAACCATCGCCATTGCATTATTTTTATAAATAAGGGGGAGAAGAATAACATTGACTTTATAACTAAAACGAGCATTGAAAAAAATATAATGGTTGAGTTTGATAAACCCAATTTTATTAATGGATTTGGGGTTTTTTTGTGAATGTGTTTGTGTGAAATAAAATAAATATGTACTAATGTTGGATGATGGATGAATATATTTATAAATATAATTAATTTTTTTCATTGTTGATAAAAATAATACATATTGAGATATTTTTTATAAATAAATAGGATATAGAAATTTAGTGTACATTTAATTCTCATATTTAGAGATTCAAGGTAAGAACATTTACATATTATTATTGTTAAGATATTTGTCAAATAATTCAATGATATATGTTAATGATTTGAGTAATAGATCCCTACAATAGTTTCTGGAGGTTTTATATAAGTAACATACTATATGTCTTTTGTATCTATGATTAATCAAGTACAAAGGATTTAGAAGGATGGATGTAATATAGATAAACCATATTTGGCTGATTAACCACGATGAATTCTATATTAACTAAAAAACTACTGAATAAATTATTTAGGATGAAATGTATGGGGATATAAGAAAAAATTTATGGGAGTTTCCTGGAAAGTCACAAAGAAGTATTCATATTCTGTAATATTGTTTTTGAAATCGTACTAAATTGATTTGAGTAGTTTAGATAAATTCTGAAGGTTATTTGAGTTTTTTAAAGTTATTCAAAATGAATTGATATGATTGAAATAAGTTTTGATATTATTTGATTAATTAAAAAATTTATGATTTAGATGTAGATGTCCACCATAATGTGGATTTATATGTATGTTTTATTATAGAAAAATAAATGACAAATTGATTTGATTTTCATTAATTTATAATTTTTTACTGCATATGAATTTTAAATCTTTAAAAGGCATAGTTTTTGTATAGAAGTTTTGAATATATGTAATATATTTGAATTTTTGAATGTTTACTTAATGTTTATGTAAAATCAATAATGATATGTAATATATTTCATTGAAGTTAAAATTACTTCAGAAAAGGGAACATCTTACAATGGATACATGAGATATTTGGTTTATGAAAAAAATGAAATATGGTAAAGTCACTACATGCATAATATATTTCAGTGAATATATAATACATTATATAGAGTTAATATTGGAATGTGTCAAAGGATGAACCACTATGAGATCCCAGTTAAATTCTTAGATTGAATAATTTTCCAATATCCCATGTTCATTATGATACTTAATAATTTATATATGTTATTAAATTTATTTTTCTACATAATGTGAGAATGTAGTAAGCTGTAGAAACTTATGTCAGATATTTTATTTTATTATATCATGAATAATTATATGGGAACTCATAAAATACAAATATAAGATATTTAAAATATAAATATAATAATTGAAATTTAAAAAATGTAAAATTATGTGGAGTTATAAAATATATTTCGGAAAGACAATTCAATAAATTAAATAACTATTCATAAAATGAATAAAACATCACAAATAATATTTTTATTTTACCAGAGAGAATTAAAAGATAATTTTGCACAATAAATAAGGGAACCATGCCTAGAATCATTATTAAGACGAATACTAAGATAATTTTTGTTGATAAATGAGATTGAGTTTCACCAAAATAATGAAATAACACCATGGTGATTGATTGATAAAGAGTTATGAAGATAGATTTTTGTTGTAATAGATGATCCCATGATAATTATATACTCTAGAAGAAAAAAACTCAGTAATATATTTATTTAGATATTTTTTTTGGATTATATATATAAAAGATAAGGTAATGATAATTCAAATGTCACATGGATAATTTAAATCCCTAATGTAATAGATGTTATGGTAATGTTTTAATAAGAATTTAAAGGTAGAATATATAATTGACCATCTCAAATATAAGAGTCTATTTTTACTGGAATAAAGAATATTTAAAATTAAAATATGAAAATTATTATTCATGTCTTTCTAAAAATACAAATGCATTAATAAGAATAAGAGATTATGATTTGAATAATAGATACTACTACTATTTAATATATTCTTTATATCAAAGGAAGAATTTAATTGTGTCAATGGGAATGAAACTTGTGAATCAAGAATAATGAATAAATATATGAGATTACATGATTAATAGTTCAAATTGGTTCGTGTAAGATACACCTATGACCCTAGTTTTTAATAAGACCTAGAAATGTGCACATGCATAATAAGGTTGACATGCTGATAGACAAGAAGAAAGTTGAATTTGATGTTCAATTCAAAGGATTATTGTAAGGATCCTTTAAAAATACAAAGATATAGAATAAATAACTATTTATGAAGACTGTTCGGGTATTTTAATAGATATCCTACCTTGGTTTGAGCTTGTTTAGAGAATCTGTTAGGAGAGGATAAGGGATTTTTGGGGTGTCTTTTTAAGAGATAAATATTAGGGTACTCAGTCCTATTAAAAATGGAAATCTACATATTGAACTCAACATGAGTATAGTAAGGACTATATACTCGCATTATGACAGGATCTTATAAAATTAATTATATCCACTGTTGTTATTTATTTATTTACATGCATAAAAGAATGATACATTAATTAACGAGAATATAGATACTTTCATCAGTCATAAGGTGATTTTACCTTTGTATTTTTTTTGTATTTGCTGTCAACATTCTAATTGAGAGAAATTTTATGTGTCTTAAAGTTGTTTCTGTATGAAATGAAAAAGATTAAAATGAAGTTCACTTCTAGTGATTATGAAAAGGATGATCACTACTTATATCTCAAAGAGAAGATAGAAGATATGGATACTGGATGATAATAACTTAAATATCATACAATTTCAGATTTAGTCCTTAAGTAAAATTATTCTTCCAGTTTTTGATAGTTAATAACAAAATTTATAAAATAGATTAATAGAGTTAATGTGGTTCAGCTATTGAACTCTACTATTAATCCTATAGGTTTTTACCTAAATGACTAAATCAATCTTATTGTTTTGGATATATCTATCAAAAGTAGTAGAAAATATATTGCGTACTTCAAAGAATATTATTTTACAAAATAAGTGATGAAATATATTGGATGAATCATGAAATCTATCAGAGTAAATAATATAATTTCTATACTGAAGAATAAGTTTTCTTGAAATTTAAAACCCTGCAAACATCATAAGTAGGATTTTGAGAGGGTATAGTTAAGGGACATCATATGGTTCCCTAGATACCATTTGGTTCTATCCTCTTAAAAAAGCCTACTTTATAGGTTCATTTTGACATTAATAGGAAAGATAATATATCATAGAATAAAGATAGATTTTATTTGTTACTTATTAAGGTACAGCGAGCCCTATTATGGAATTATATATGGTATAGGCATAGATAAATTCCATTATTTAAAAATAAGACATGAACTGTATGAAGATAATAGGTTATTAGTACTTCATTTGATGCAACCAATTCATAAGACACAGTGTTTATAAAATGTGATTCCGATATGTTCGTCCAACACATATGATGTGGAATTATTATATGATATAGAATCAATGTAAGATAGTATGTTTTAATAAGATATTAGGACTTCATTTGACTTCATTTGACTTCAGGATCTCAATTGATGTGAGAGTTTCCAATGATTCTTGAACACAAAATATAATTGGCTATCACATTGGATAAACTTCATAATGTAAAACTAAATATAAGAAAACTGTAGGGTTTATCAAAATTTATAAAAACAGTAATGGTAATCTGTAGAGTGAAAAATTATGTTTCTAGAACTAAATTGTGAAGGGTAAATTAATTTAGTAAGATATTAAATCTATTATATTATGTTTAAATCATATTTAATTTTATTGAATCAATTATGATCAAATTAGTGTATTTAAAACTATACATTGATGATACAAATGGGTGATGAAATCATATTAAACAAGTGTTCTTCTTTATTGTTTAAAATCACAATGTAAATTGTGAAATAGGCCTATCGAATTGATAATAATAGAGAATTTATTTGTAACTCTAGAATCTATCTTACCTATTAATTAGAAAATAATATATTTTTTTAAATCGTGAAGTAAAATTGGTCAATTTTTGTATTGATTTTTATGGTTTGATATATAAAAAATTCCTTATTATAATTACTGAATCAGTTAAGAAATTATGATAAGTTTCCACTCGGGTTTACAGTTTCATGTTAAATACGTTTTTGTTTCATAAATGTTATCACACCATAAGGTAGTGTTCCACACCCCCAAATGTATTTATGTTTTATTTTAACATATCATTGATGATTATATTAATATAATATATGCGTGGAAAATGTTTGAGAAGAAATTTCATGAAAACTACATATTTTAATGGAAAATTATCTTGGATGAGTCAAATAGATTAAAAATGATTAAAATAATAATAACATGTATTTATAATACTCTTAGAGACATCAGTTTTAAAAATATGCCACAATATGAGAGTACTTATAGGTACAATCATTTCAAAAAGATCGTAGAGATCACGGGGAAGAATGTGAGGTGCATGGAATCTTATGAGCTTCATTATTTCTATAAAATATTACCATTTATGTGTATAAAAAAATGACCATATGAAAATACATAGAGTATATTCAAGAAATTAGTCCCCTTGAATAAAAAATACAATAGAGAATATTTCACATTGTTATGAAAGTGTTAGTGAATCGAGTGTGAAGAAGTTATTTTATGGAATACAAAATAGAATTTTAAATTTTATTGTGATGGAAAAATGATTTGGGAATTGAAGAAGAGTATAATTAGAATAAGAAGAAGGTTTTTTTACATAACCATCTCTATATAAGTTAGTGATTCATTAATTTAAGACGAATAAAGAGGAAGAAGAATCAAACCTTAAAGATTTGGTATGAATTAAGAAGGATCGTACTAGAGTCTTTAATTGTTTAGTCACTATTAAAATATATTGGGATATATTTTTTGAAGATAAGTGAGAAAATAAAAATTTTAGGATTTCATACCAAACATTTAATTGTAGGATAGTTCCTTAGAGTTTGATGTATTAGGTCACTTAAAAAATACTCTAAAGATTATATGGATGTTTTTTACTAAATAGAGATCAAGTTGCGTGATTTTTTATTAATTAATTAAAATATATTTGATGACTCAAAGTGATGATTTAGATAATTTGGTTCTATGTAGATATATAACTAGAAATAATGGTGATCAACTTCAATAGTTTTAATGTTTTAAAATTCTAGAAGGATTCTAATATGAAAAAGTATAGTGGGATGGTGTGGTTGTTCACTTATGTAATATAGTGAACATTAAACTATGATTTATGGTGAATATTTTGTAAGGAAGATTATTACCCAATACCTACTAGTAATTGATAAAAATATTATAGTGGGGAATCTATGACTCATTGGAACTTGATGACAACAAAGTGTATCTTTCCCACATTGAGGAAAACTATATAAAAACACATATGGAATACATTTTTACCTTTCATTATTTTCATTTGGTGTGTGTGATAAGAGTAATCTAAAAAGATCCAATATTTTATCAACCAAAAATAGGGTTTCAAATATTATAGGGGGATAATGATTAAAATATAGTTTGGATTTAGGTAAAAATTACAACAATTAATGGTTCATCCCCCCCCCCCTCAAGTGTTTACACCTGTACTAAGTGTAATTTCAATTGTAATCAATGCACATGTTCCCTATGTTTGTATTTAAAATTTAACATCAATGGTTTTTATCATAATATATGAATTTTATATTTGATATAGCTTTAGAAGTTTCTCTAAAGGATATTTTTAATTTCATCCCATTAAATATTTAATTAGTGATCTCAATTAAAACATTATAGAAAATTAAGAATATAAATTCTATAATGTTTCTAAAGGAATCAAAAGTAATAGAGTGAAAATAAATAGATGAATGTATGCATATTTTTGAGAGTATTGATAGATCTGTTAAATATTGTGTCTATCATGAACTGAATCTGGTCTCCGCCAAAACTAGCACCAAACCTAGACCATGACATGACCCGAATGGAATTCCCTATCCCCATGGGCTGGCACAAGTTCCCGAGTATCATTTATTTTAGTTTGGGAACGATTTACCCGAATATGAAGGCATAAAACATTAAAAACAATCAATAAACTGAATCTGAAAAATGTAAACCAAAATATGTTTAAAAAAAGACCAGAACTGAATAAATATTTTTAAAGACACTAAAAGTGGTCTAAAATAAATAATGAAAACATAAAGACATCCCCATGGACTCCACACAACAAGGGGGTCATCACCCGCAAGCCTTCTCTGCAACTCCGCCCCAACGATGGGGACTAACACCCTGAACCGCCATCAACCTTAGCCTTCCCTTTACCCGAGTCAAGCATAAGAAGGTCTAATTACACCCAAGGGGTGTAAGTAGGGTGTGAGCCTAATTCCAATAGGATACCACCAGATGATTCCAAAGAGCATGTAATACAATCTGAACAAAACAAGCAATTTTAATACACAAGGTGAAATAGTGTTAAAATTCAAAGAAATGCAACTTTCAAATGAAAACAGTTTTCAATCCAAGAATTCCAGTATGTTAACACATTAGATAGACATGTGAGATACTGTAAATTACTTCCAAAACACCCCCACAACAAGGGTAAATACCACAAATCCAATGAGAATCAAAATCGGGAACACCCCTAAGCACTAGGTTGTCTCGGGCCCTATGTACCTCGTACCTCAGTGTAGAGTAACCATAGAAAAATCTATTTTCGTGCATGAGCCACTAGTAGGGAACATACCCATAAACTAGTGGTCCCCAATCATCATCCATATATTTTAGTTAGAGTTGTCGTTATCCAAATGCTAAGTGGAAGATGGACAAAACCCATTTGATCCACTAGCCGTACTAGTACAAATCCGCCCCACCTAGGTACCCGGGCTTCCCCTTTTGTGCTCAAACAATTTCAGCAAACAACACACAAACATTTGCATATAAAATTTCACTACTGGTCACAAACAAATATTATAGTATCTACACACATTTTATACCATTTAAAACACACAATAAAATAATTTTATTTTCAATAAAACAACCTCTCAAAACATCACATTGTTTTGCAACCAAAGCTCTTTAAGGTATCCACTTTGCACACTATATGAACACTTGTAAGTCATTAAAACAAAATTTCAGTTCAATACCCTTTAATGTAACCAAAAATTTAGTTATGGGGCAGCCCAATGTGAACCAAGAAGTTATATCTTTTAAAAACCACCATTTTAACACAAACATGGCACTTAAAGCCCATTTGCTTCCCAAACACCATTTAACAAAACTTTCACAACAACAAAAAAAAGAATAAACATTAAAAACATGATTTTCATCCATAATAAAGTTCAATAAAATAAACTAAGTAATTATAGGTCAGCCCAAAATGAACCAATGAATGATTTGAATGAAAAACCCCCAATTTCCCCAAAAATTGGACTTTAAAATTCATTTTCATTATAAATGAAACTAAAAATAGTTTTTACTGAAACATTAAAGGGAAATAAACATTAAAGTACCATGAACACATCAAGCTAATTCACAAAAATTTCACACAAAATGGAATCACCTACAAAAACCATGGAAACCCTTGAACCTTTTGTGCTAAAACTCAAACGCACCATCGCTGCACCTCAAGGAAGGTAAAACAGACCTAAAACCCGAATTTCAGACCATGAAACACAAGATAAAACACTAAATTTTAAACACTAATCCCTGGACATTAGAAACCCCAATGATAAGGGAATAAACCCTAAGTAAATTGGATGTAACCCTAAACAAATTGAAAGAAGAAAGAAGGAGAAACACTTACTTAAAATATCTTGTAGAAATCTCCCCCAAAAATACCAGTATCTGATTTTAAAAATACTCAAACCTTTAAGGGAGGTTTGAACAAGGATATGGAGATCATTTAGGAATTTGAATGGGGGAAAACAGTAAAAATTGAGATTGATATGAAGGAATTAACTTACCTCTTCACATCTGGATGATTTGAGGAAGCCTATGAAGTTCGGCACCAAATCGCAATTAACCAGAGCTCCAAAGAGGGGGGAGAGAGAAGGGTCACGCAGTTGGGTTTAGTGGTCTTGGGCTCCACTTAGAATCACCGACAAATCCCAAAAAATGAATACGATATACCATAATCAAATTTTATTTTTAAAATAGGAATTGGGATTTCGGGCAGGCCCAACCACTTAGATAAAAACCCAAATAAACCCTGGTTATGGATTTATAAAAGCTCCAAATTACCTTGGTGGTGTTAATAGGTTAGGGGAGGTCAAGTAGGAATTTTAATGGATGAAAAATGTTGAAAAATGAAAAATTTATAGAAGATACAAATTTTTTTTAATCTGAAATTGGGCTCACGGTTTGGCCCAATTCATGAATACTCATCTATTCCTCCCTAAACCCTAGGTAAACACCCAAAACAAAGCAATGATGTAAATTAAATGAAAAAAATACCTTTAAAATATGTATAGTCACCGCCAAAACTGGCACCAAACCTATCCCATGACATGACCCGAAGGGCATTCCCTATACCCACGGGCTGGCACAAGTGCCCGGGTATCATTTATTTTAGTTTGGGAACGATTTACCCGAATATGAAGGCATAAAACATTAAAAACAATCAATAAACTGAATCTGAAAAATGTAAACCAAACTATGTTTAAAAAAAGGCCAGAAATGAATAAATATTTTTAAAGACACTAAAAGTGGTCTAAAAACAAATAATGACAACATAAAGACATCCCCATGGACTCCACACGACAAGGGGGTAATCACCTGCAACCCTTCTCCGCAACTCCGCTCCAACGATGGGGACTAACACCCTGAACCGCCATCACCCTTAGCCTTCCCTTTACCTGAGTCAAGCATAAGCAGGTCTACATACACCAAAGGGGTGTAATTAGGGTGTGAGCCTAAGCCCAGTATGATACTAAGAGATGATTTCAAAGAGCATGCAATACAATGTGAACAAAACAAGCAATTTTAATACACAATGTGAAATAGTGTTAAAATTCAAAGAAATTCAACTTTCAAATGAAAACAGTTTTCAATCCAAGAATTCCAGTATGTTAACACATTAAATAGACATGTGAGATACTTTAAAGTACTGCCAAAAAACCCCAAACAAGGGTAAATACCACAAATCCAATGAGCATCAAAATCGGGAACACCCATAAGCACTAGGTTGTCTCGGGCCCTATGTACCTCGTACCTCAGTGTAGAGTAACCATAGAAAAATCTGTTCTCATCCACAAGCAACTAGTAGGGAACATACCCACAACCTTGTGGTCCCCAATCATCATACACATATTTTAGTTAGAGTTGTCGTTATCCAAATGCTAAGTGGAACAGGGACAAAACCCATCTGATCCACTAGTCGTACCAGTACAAATCCACCCCACCTAGGTACCCAGGCTTCCCCTTTTATGCTCAAACAATTTCATAAAACAAAAAACATCCTCTTTCATATAAAATGTCACTACTGCTCACAAACAAATATTACAGTAGCTACACAATTTTATACCATTTAAAACACACAATAAAATAATATTATTTTCAATAAAACATCCTCTCAAAACATCACATTAGTTTGCACCCAAATCTCTTTAACGTATCCACTTTGAACACTATATGAACACTTGGAAGTCATTAAAACAAAATTTTAGTTCAATACCTTTTAATAAAACCAACAATTCAGTTATGGGGCAGCCCAATGTGAACCAAGAAGTTATATCTTTTAAAAACCACCATTTTCACACAAACATGACACTTAAAGCCCATTTGTTTTTCAAACACAATTTAAGAAAACTTTCACAGTAAAAAAAGAATAAACATTAAAAACATGAATTTAAGTGATAATAAAGTTCAATAAAATCAACTGAGTAATTATAGGTCAGCCCAAAATGAACCAATGAATGATTTGAATGAAAACCCCCAATTACAGCAAAAAATTGGAACATAAAATTCATTTTGATTATAAATGCAACTAAAACCAGTTTTTACAGAAACATTCAAGGAAAATAAACATTTAGGTACCATGAACACATCAATATAATTCACAAAAATTGCACACAAAATGGAATCACCTTCCAAAACCAAGGAAACCCTTGAACCTTTTGTGCGAAAACTCAAACGCACCACCGCCGCACCTCAAGGAAGGTAAAACAGACCTAAAACCATAATTTCAGACCATGAAACAAAAGATAAAACCCTAATTTTTAAACCCTAATCCCTGGACATTATAAACCTCAATGTTAAGGGAATAAACCCTAAGTAAATTGGATGTAACCCTAAACAAATTGAAAGAAGAAAGAAGGAGAACAACTTACTTGAAACATCTTGTAGAAATGTCCCCCACAAATACCAGTATCTGATTTTAAAAATAATCAAATATTTAAGGGCGGATCGAACAAGGTTATGGAGATCATTTAGGAATTTCAATGGGGGAAAAAGAGTAATAATTGAGATAGATATGAAGGAATGAACTTACCTCTTCAAATCTGGATGATTTGAAGAAGCCTATGAATTTCGGCACCAAATCGCGATTAACCAGAGCTCCAAAGAGGGGGGAGAGAGAAGGGTCGTGTGGCTGGGTTCAGTGGTCTTGGGCTTCACTTGGAATCACCAACAAATCCAAATAAATGAATAATATATGACATAATAAAAATTTATTTTTAAAACAGGAATTGGGATTTCTGGCAGGCCCAACCCCTTAGATAAAAACCAAAATAAACCCTGGTTATGGATTCTTAAAAGCTCCAAATTACCTTTGTGGTGTTAATAGGTTAGGGGAGGTCAAGTAGTAATTTTAATGGATGAAAAATGTTGAAAAATGAAAAATTCATAGAAGATACAAAATTTATTTTTTAATTTGAAATTGGGCTCACGGTTTAGCCCAATTCATGAATACTCATCTATTCCTCCCTAAAACCTAGGTAAACCCCCAAAACAAAGCAAGGATGTAATTTAAATGAAAAATAATACCTTTAAAATATGTCATGGATGTGACAGTTTCTCAAGTAAATTGTGTACAAGTGGTGATAAATATGTATTCGATGAATCACAAAGTTATTTTATTATTAAATAAATGGATATTGGAATATGTTCCCCCCAAAAGTAGTTATATATATTTTTTCACATATAAATGGACTTTTTGAAGAGAAGTTATAGATGGATAAAGAACCTTATGTAATGGAATATGCATTATTTTGTAAAGTGAGAATATGGTATACACTCCAAATACTAGTTGAAAAATAAGATAATTATATATTAAATTCTAATAAAAAATATTCCTTGATTGATAATGAATTGAAAAGGGATGTTTTGAGAAATAAATATTTGATTATTAAATTAAATAACTAATCCATGCATAACAGAAATTCAACGAGGTCTCCTCAAATGTAAAATATGAAAAGATTAAGGTAAAATCGTAGAGGATTGGAATTTTTTAGGATTCCTTACAAGAGCTGAATCAGAATAATTATAATTAGCTAAATAAGAAAGAAAGATATTTTGAATTAAGGGTAAAAACACCTTAATACCATAAATAAGTTCATTATTTGAATTTTATAGAGTTATAAATAATAATAATAACACCAAATACTACCCATACTTAATTTTCATAATCAATTTGTAAAAGAATATTTACCAAAAAAATTAGATAAGGATATTACTTCTAAGGAGATTCAAAATTGTGAAAAAATATCCTAGAATAATGTCCCAATAAACCCTCAACCAAATCATTGAAGAATGTATCCCATATGTCAGTTAAATAATTTTGTTATAAATATGTTTCAATTTTATATATCTATTTCATATAAAAACTATAAAAATGTGGATGTTAATTTTTTTTAAAAAAATTAACTATGTCATCAAGGGTGGATATATGAATGTACAAGAATATAATATCAATAAATAGTGCATGAAAACGTTGTTTTATATCCCAAAAATAGAATAGAAGAAATCTATAATTCTTTCATCAATAGAAAAAATAATAAGGTTTTACAGATATTGATGGTGTTGTAGGAGGTTTGGGTAAATTACTATTGATTTATGATGTAACATTTTAGAATATAGAAGATATAAAAGGACTTTATAAATAAATAGAATATATGAAACCACAAAGAAACCTTCTAGAGTGAATATTTTTTCATATAATGTAATGTATCTATTATGAAATAATAGATTTTATTTTTTAGATAACTTCTATGAGTACTGTTAATATTTGGTCACTGATATTAATAGTTTTTGTATATACCATCCCAAATTTTTTTAATACAATGATATAATAAGGAATAAAAGGCAATTAGAAAATATAAGAGAAATGGGAAAGTATTAAATAAATATTAAATAAAATATGAATATTATAGATTTAAAACACTCATGAAGTTAGTGATGAAGGATGAGAAGGATGTCACACTATAGAAGAAAATAAATTTCAATTATGACAAATAGGACACATCATGGATTATTTTATGATGGTTTTGAATTTAAAGAAATAAATGAACAATTTGGAATATAAGAGGGAAGAAACACATAAAATATATATAAGGATTTGTTTTGTGGTTTAAATACAAAGTGATGATTAAGAATTTCATGAGAGGTTTCTAATAAGTGGTAACTAGAAGGATAATGAAAATGTGTATTGAATGTGAAATAAAGCTTCATAAATGGATCTCATATGTATACCTATATTTCTTGGAAAAATTAATGGTAATGAAAAAATACCTTTGAATATGACTACCTATAAGGGTTCAATAAAGATATATTCAATATATATGAAGAAAAATAATAATGTTCTTAATGGGTGCTTAACCATATTGCAATATTAGATGAAGGGGACATAAGTCCATGTCATAAAGAAACATTTTTCCCAACATTATAAAATTTATAAGCCTATTAGTACTATGAATAATGGAGAAATAATTAATAATTATTTGTTTCCAAGTGATTTTCAGATCATAAAATACAAAGATAATGCAAGCATGAAGAAGACCATCAAGTTTATATTCATAAGTAAAGGTGTATCTAGGGTCAAAGTAATGTATTTTCCCAATTTCCTATATTAAATAGAAAATGATGCCTCAAATAATTCCTATATTAGTTCTCTTATACACAATGACTATTAATTTAATGAGTGAGGGACAACTGTCTCAATGTTTTAATTTGTAGATTTCATGATGGATTTAAGATCATTGAACACCTCAGCTGGTAATAATATCACAACTACTATCAATATGTAATTGGTATCATACATGATTTGAATCACCCATGATGAATATCATTGGAATGTTCCCTTTAGGGGAAGATACTAATTAAGTGACACAAAAAATATTTTATTCCTTCCTATTAAATATGTAAATATGGATATCCCCTTAAAAATTACAATGATGAGGTATGATTTTTGAATTCCCCAAAATTTATATGAATAATTTTAAATTTTTTTATATCAAGGGAAGTGTCTATATAATAAAATGTGTGATAGAAAAATTATTTTTGAAATTTTTTTATATGTTTTTCCATGTTTGGTTCATGTTTATTTATTAACAGATAATTTTTTTGGTCATCCGCCGAATAAGTTAATTTTATATTTGGTATCACATTGTAGATACTTATGGATATATTTGTTTTATAAATTAATTTTTTTTCTATACTAGGTTATTCCATGTATATTTTTAGTTGTTCATTTGACATTACATTTCTATAAAGAAAGTGGTGGCACCCTTATCTCGATTGTTATATAATGAATCTGTCAAGAATATGTGAGAATAGAAAAGGGGATAATAATTTTTTTTAATTGTTTGAGTAAAGGGGAGTTGTTTTTTTCCTATAAATACATTCCCTAATATACATGGAATCAAAATAAGTGGGACAAGAACACTACATAAATATTTTCATTTATTATCAACAAGGGGTTTAAAAAACTCATTGACTTTTGATATGAAGCTAGTATTGAAAAAAACAATGGGTTGTATTGAAGTTCCATTTATATTAAGTGTTACATTTTTTCAATGTAATTATCAGAGAAAATTAAATATATGTTGATGTGTATTCCATTATAAATAGAAAAGGATAATGTGGAGCTAGTTTCTATTGACTATGAAATGGATGACCACTATTTATATTAATAATAAATGTTGGATGAGATAGATATTATTTGGACATACCTTAAAATAATAGAACATTTGAAATCACATCCCCAATTGAAAGGAAATGAATATTTTTCAGACAATATCTATAATAATATCATAAATATTGTGTGGAGATAATGTGAGTTAGATACTAACATATAAAATATTGACTTTTGAATTTTACCTAAAAGACTAAATTGAGATTATTATTTTATAGAAAACACTCTAATGTTATGGAATAAACATCATAAGAGTTATAATCATATTGGTAGAAAAATTAGGGTTCAACTCCCTTTGATGAATCCTGGAATAAATTTGATTAAATTTCATACTTTTAGAATTGGGGATTACGTATTACCAAGTATTAAAATCTCTATAAATTGTATGAAAAATTTTCTTGGGGTATAGTTGATTGTATATGTATGGTTCTATAGACGTCATAAGGTACAACCCATTTTAAAAATTAAACATCATACGGTGACTTAAGGTCTTTGTAAGGTACCTATATCATTTTAGGGTAAATATGGATTTTGATAATATATTCATAAGGTATAATAAAACATCAAATATACTAAATAAGATACATAATTATATGAATTACATTATTTTAACAATGGAATGAACCCTAAACACTCATAGGGTATAGAGAAATTTTTTGATACAACTAATTTTTAAGATATATTCTGCTTAATATGGGAGTCCTTATAATATGAGAACGTTTGTAAGATGAAGAATTTTCAGAAGATAAATAACTATTCATGGGGTCCTTATACCATAAGGTGTCACGAACCAGGCCAGATCATCATCCGACTGGGCACTGGGTTCATGAAAAAATAATATCAGAGGCATGGTTTTTGCTCTTGTAATTTGGCATATCAGGTAGATTGGAGATAGGACTGTTGGTACTAGAGTGATAGGTTCAAGAAGAGCATTTCAAACTCTTACTTATTTCAACCCTCGAGTAACCATGGGTTGTCCGAGATTTATGTTTTTGTCTTTGCTATGTGTGGATAGGGGATGACAGTAGGAGTAAACCAGTACTATGTGCGGTCTCACATGGAGTAGCGACCCATGTGATTCCCGAGAGTAGGGTTCGACACTCCTAGTGGTTGGTGCTTGCCTTGGTCATGGAATTCCAAACCATGTAGCCAGGTAAGACACGACCACTAGTCCTCCACCCATGTGCTTTAATGTTTCTAATATCATACTCCAATATTGGGATTGGCGTCAAATTGTTTTCCTTTAAAAAGGGAAGTGGACTTTACTGCCCCTTTTATTTTATTTTGGTGTGCGGTTGACATGATATTTTATGTGCATTTCTATTGGACCTTGTTTTTGGAATTTGGCATTGATTTATCGATGTTGAATTTCTAAAAGAACATCTTGGGTTATTTGAAATTGAAGTGAGTTATTTTTGAGATGTGAAGCATTTTTAAAATATGTCTTGAATTTATGAAATGGGTATAGAATGGAAAAAGGGGGTATTTTTAGATATTGATAATATTTTGTTTTGAAAGTGGAGTAGCCTTGTTTCTTTCCAGTGATATTCCTATGTGTGATCTCATGTTCGTATGGATGTGATTAATGGATAGTTGGTGGATCGTGTGGATGGGTGGCTGGGTGGAACGAAAATTCATACTTTCGAGGCACCATGGAATATCAGTGGTGATTGATTGATTTCTAAAGCTGCTTCTTGTTTCCTAGAAAGTGGGATTTTTTCTTAAATGGGTTTTTGTGTTCAAATGGTTTTGGAAATTTGAAAATGATGCTGAGTTTAGAGTAAAGATGGATTTTTTCAAAATATCTTTTGGGCCTATTATGTAGTGCTTGGTTTTTCAAGCGTTTGTTTTTCATTAAGAATGAATTGATGTTTTAAATTGGATTTACTGGAATTGTTTCTGGGGAATGAATGCATGTTTTGTGATGTTTTTGGTTATTTGGATGGTTAGTTTTGTGTTTTGTGTTCCGGATATGCCCCCGAGAAATGTCCAATGGGTTTCCAGAAAGTCTCTCGGTTCTTGGCTCAGCCTAGACTCTAAATGGAGTGGCGAAGTTGGGTTCTGCTCGGTGGTGTCGACTACTCGTAGGTGTCGAGGTTAGTTGACTATTGTTGAATACTTTGAGAAGTTGGGAGTGTCTTCAGTTTTTTAGGAACTCTGAATGTTGTGTGGGTATAAGTTGTCTCGAGTACGCTTGGTGGAGCGGCACTAAACCAGTGAACGGTGATCACTCCGTTTTTTTGCAAATAATGATGTCTTGAGAGATCATTAAGACTAACCACATCTCAAGGTTGTACCTAAGGAAGTGAATGTTACTCATTCGATGAGGAGTGGGAACCAAAAAGACCTTTTCTTGGAGTTCTCCGTCAATCTGTTCGTGTTGCGTGTCGGACAGATTTCTCAAACTCCTATCTCTAGTGTGGTCAGTCAGACACTCTACGTTCTTCGCTCTAATTATCAGTTGGTATTTTGATAGAGTGACTGCACAGGATACGAGGAAAAGTTTGAAGGCTACTTTTCCAGCGGAGGATGTTATATTCAGAGGTGGTCAATTTATGAATGTGTGGTTGTAGATGCTTCAGACATCAGGTCCCCAGCCATAGTTCATGGGGTCAAGCTTATGCACAGTCAAAACTAATCAAACATGGGATGATATTGGTCTGACTTAAGTCTGCAGTGACGAGATGAGGAAGACATAAATTTCCCCTTATTGCGGTGCTGTATCTAAAGGCCTCATATCTTTTTTGTGGTGTAAATTTATGGGAGTTCATCTTGGGTCTTAAAGAGGTCTGAAGAATCAGTATTCTTTATAGCCGGCGGACATGCTCTATGAACCTTCTCGTGGTTGGTTATGGATCGAAATTGTACTTGTTTCCGATATGATTATGTCTTCTCGAATTGAGTTCTTTCTGTCCAGTTTCCTGCAAGGTTGTGGGTTTCTGCTATCAAAACAATCTCATGAAGGGGAGTGTTGTCCACTGTAGGAATAATCAGTGCAGGTCGACCTGTGTTGGTGGGTTTGTGATGAGGGGTTCATTCCATATCACTCAAAGTAAACTGGGAATACCAGCGTGGGTGTCGTGGTGTTAGGAAAATTTTAAAATGGTTGGGAGACACTGTGAGGGTCTCATCGATGTCCCCTCTTGTGTTGGTTAATCATAGGGAACTTTGAGGGTCAATATAGTGTTAGAGGTTGTATAAGTGTGAGTTGTTTTGGTTTGAAGAACCAATGTTTGACAATAAACCCAATATGGTGGGGAGACCACCATAGGACGGGATTGAGGAAAAATATATTTTTAAAGTGCGCTTGGCGGAGCAAACGCTTGGTTATGCTCCACCCGACCACGTCCATGATAATTGGTTAGCTCGGATAGTGGGTCGCTTGATGAGTGTTCTTGGAGATGTTAAGCAACCCCAGTGATTCCTATGTTAGGGGTCGTGGCGTTCCATGTTGTTTTTGTGTTTGGAGGTTAATTCCTTGATGTTGGTTGTCTATCTTGATGATTATGGTTTTGAGATATTTTATGTTTCCGGACATGGGTGTTTTGAATGCCCGATCTTCGGGTGATTGAGTTTTTTTTAGGTAACTTTGTGGTCTTGCTTGGAAGCTTTTCTTGGTTAAGTATTTTGGAACATTCTGGGGGCAGAAAGTGTCATGGCAGGGACAATTGTCACACCCCAGCCGACAGATCCTTTTAATTTAATTATTTTAGGCTTCACTTATGAGCGGATATTTGAACCGAGTTTTTATTTTAGAAAATTGGGACCTTATATGGGTGCGTGAGTGTACACACGACCGTGTGTAGTGATCAACTTTAATAAGAGAGTGTTTTATTATTAAATTTATTATTACATGGCCGTGCGACTAGAGGCGCGACTATGCACACGACAATCCATGGTGTCGAACCTTATTTAATAATGATATTCTTATTTTGGTTGGTTTATCTATTGTGGTTTAATTATTCGTATTATTAATATATAAGTTCGTATTTTAATCTAGTTATTAACATTATAATTGTTTTAGTTAATATTTTAATTAATTTATTAATTTTTAATTTTGGTTATAATTTTAAAATTATCATCATATTATTATTAACATTGTTGTTTTTATTTATACTTCTAGTTTTATTTATTTAGTTATGATTTCACGTAGTTTAGGATTTTTTCTAATTCCCATTTTTTTCAATTTCCCAGTCATTTTAGTTTCTTCTATTTATTTTAATTCTATTTATACTTTTTTTCTTTTTTTTTTCTTTTCCTCTTCTTCCTCTCTTCATTCCCCTCTTACCCATCATGCACAGAAGACCCCCCAGTTCCCACCGCACGTCCCCCCCTCCTAACCGTACCCGACACCTTCTTCCCTCTGGTTGCATCGACTAGCCACTGTTGCCTCCCATCGGACCCGCACCACCACTGGCTCGCACCGAACCCACTTCGCCCCTTCCTCATGCTGAACCCACTCCACCCCTTCCTCAATCTAAATCCCTTTCACCCCTCCTCTCTAGATTGGCTCCCACCTGAGCTGTATCCTCCCTCTTCGCCAGACCACCTAGCAGATCTCTCCATCCCTACAACCCTCCACTACTACTTTCCTGACCTCCTTAGGGACACCAAACCTCACCCGCAACCCCCTATTTCCAAAATTCTATCTAGAAAAGCTCCAAAAAGTGGAACTCACCTTAGAGAATCCCTAGCCTCACTCGGACAACCTCCCGCATCATCATAATAGGTGTGTTTCATCTTCGTTCCTTCCATTAGGGAGGATTTCTGGTCATGGTTTTCTGTGGAAATTGGTTCGATCTTGATGTAATTTCTTTGTTTTTTAATTTTAAGGATTAATTGTATTGGTTGTGGTGTGATTGTCATGCAATGGAGTTTATGCATCATGTTTGCGGAGTTTAGAAGCCGAAGGTATGTGTTTCCTCATATATGTGTTGTTTGAAAAATTAATTTCGTGGTTTAATTAATTTATCATGTACCTTAATTTATTTTCTTTTTGGTAATGTGTTATTTAAATTTTATGCTCAATTTGATGTGAAAATTAAAGTATATTTGATGTTCATTTGTGGGTTTCAGTTTAGTTTCATTATGAAATATATATATTTGTATGTATGTATGTATGTATGCATGCATTCCTTTTATGTACACACTTTCCATGTTTAGAATAATTTTATTTATGTACTATTAACTAAAGATGAGTCTTTCATGAGAAAATTTGTTATTTTGTATGTGAAATGAATTTTGTGTTAAGTGTGAATTGTTTATAAGTTGTTTGAATAATTTATTATTTATTTTCCATGCTGCAAATCTTTTTTTACATGAGGTTTGGGTGCATTTGCATTTAGTAGTAGTGTTTTATTGCATTGCACATGAAAATTTTCTATGGAAAACCCCATGTAAAGTTGGGTATCTGTGTTTTTTTACTATGCAGTTCATCCATTAAAATGTGTGTAGGATGCAGTTGGTGTTTTGGTGTTCCATCTTTGCACATTTGGTTTTAAAAGGATGTTTTGAGAGTGGTTTGGGTGTAAACTTTTGATGTGATATTTTGAAATTTTTTATAAAATGTTTAATTGGATAATTATTTTATTTAATTATATGTTTATTGAGCGTCCCCTGCCTTGGAGGTCTGAGTCATCAGCAACAATGACCTGCGTATATGTATATTCATGTACGCGAAGTGGTCGCGAGATTCCTTTGTTATAAGCTACATGATTTGAGGTAGGTTCCCTATGCCTTTACCTTTAATTAGAGTTTTCAATTTTATGTGATGTTTCTTTAGAATTATTTCAAAGGTTTTATTTAAAATTCATATTCATTATACATATATATGGTTTTGGGTATTAAAAAGTGGGATCTTGTGTATTTGAATATGAAATGGGTGTTCCCAAAAGGCTTGTGGTCTTTTTTTTGAATTTGTTATGAAAGTTCAACGACATGTTTGACATTCGAACAGATTCCAATGTGATTTTCAAAATGGTTTTTGGTGTGAACATAGTATTAAAAGATGATTTTATTTCCTAAAAATGATTTCTTCATTGTATGTGTAGTTTTATTATTTTTTTAAAAATACACTACCTTCATGTGTTCCAAAATGATGAATACTCATTTTAAAGTGATGAGGTATATTTGACACTTTGTGTTTGGTTTGCGAATATTGAAAACCCACTTGAGTCATTACCCTAGTTTTGGAAATGTGATGTAATTGTTTCTGTGTGGTTTGTGGTATGTGCCAGATAAAGAGGCTTGTGAATTTTTGAGTGATAGATATAAAAAGGGGGAGATCCCAAGGGGGGAAATAGGTGGTGAGAGGGTGGGTGTGTTCTTGAATAAAGAGAAAGACGTGTTCATGTATGTTAGTTTTATGAAAACTCACCACCCCATGAAATAGAACACAATGGAACACCTGGGTATCTAGGTGGGTGACTAGGACTTGTTGGCTAGTGTTTCGGAGGAGACTTGACCTGGTTTCACTGTAGGTTTGATGATTGCAACACTAACTAAACATATGAATGACTGAGGTTCGTGGCCTTCTAAGCCACGTTTTCTAAGGTTCGTGGTCTTCTAAGACACGTTTTCTGAGGTCCGTGGTCTTCTAAGCCACGTTTCATCGAGACACGAAGATCCTAGGTCCCCAACTAACACTTGCTGCTTAGTGACTCCCCATGGTGCTTGTGACTTGATTTTAAATTCAATTATTCTTTCTTGTTCCCTCTTTTCTGAAAACCATATTTGAGTCTAAATTACCCTCCATAAATTTTGAAATGTTAATTCATGCTTAAAACCTATTTTAAAAAGTGAAGAGAAATTTTCATCTTAGAAATTAAATCTTGTTATTTGAATTTGAATAGTGAACAATGTTATTTTATTATTCCTTATTTTCAAACTAGCAAGATTTGGTTTTCTTATTAAAGGAAGTGGAATAGGGAATTGTTGTATTTCGGCTTTCCTACTGAGAACCTTGGTGCTCATACCTACTTTATATTTTCAATTTCAGGTTCTTGTTTTGGAACCCTCTTGTAGTAAGCTTGTTTCTGTGTTTGGTGGTGACCCATGAGATCACTAAGAGGTGTGTTTAACTTTCCATCCTTGTTCTATTATGAATTGAAAGTATTTAACTACATTTCTTAGTTATGTCAATGGTTTATATGTCTTTTATGGGAAAAATCATTCCCAACTGCCTCATTGTGGTGCCCGGCACTAGTTGCCAGCCCGTGGAGATCGGGAATGCCCTTCGGGCCATGTCGTGGACCGGGTCGGGCACCGGGTCGGATGACGACCCGGCCTGGTTCGTGACATATTGTATGCCAACTTCAAACTACTTTAGGATCATAAATATATTGAGATCATTGTATAAGCTAAACTATTTAAGATACTACAACAACATATTTGATATGCATTGTATGGTTCAACTAACCTTATGAATACTATAATGTTTATCTCACCTAATGAAAAAACTAATAATAATGTATATAATGAGAATTCAATATACCCAAATTAAATTTTGAAGGGAAATTTTGTTTTAGATGATGTTGAATATATTATATTAAAATCCAAACATCACAAATCATAGTTAAAACATGAATTGATATTTGTTTTATGAGCAAAAGATAAGAATGAGATGATTTTTTTGTAAAGTTGTGAGTTTTAAATAAGAATATTAATTACAGATTTATAATGATCAAAATGGAAAATAATAGTATAATATATTTTTTAATGGTGTTTACAATATTAAAAAATGAATCTATATCTAAGCCTCATTGAGGGATAATGATATTCAACTAAGATAAAAGGATGAAAAAATTAATTTTCCCAATTTTGAGAAAAATATATAATTTATAAATTGAATATGTTGATGGTTGTGGTAATTTTCATCAATCTATATATTGAAAATGATTTATGAATCTTAGTGAATGAGAAATAATGATAGTGTTCAGTTGTAATCATGGTTTATAGAATTAATATTAATCTTTATGGGTTTCTTAGAATCTATGGCACAACATATAAAGGTTTCATTCCATAAGCGATCTCGATGCTTTCTTATACCTAAATTTTAAGATTAAATTAAATGTTGATATGTTTGGAGGTTTTTGAGAATATATCTCTATCCTATTTAAAACCAAATGGTGGTTTTATTTTTGTTCTGAAAAGGATAATAAAAATTATTTGGGAAAATAAATGGTATTTCGATAATTCTATAAATAATGGTAGTTTTAAAAACTTATATTATGGGAATACTCCCATGTGTAGTTGTTGACATATGATCCTAGAGATCATGGAAAAAAATAATTAATGGCATTTGTGAAATCCATTTCCTTATATTATATTTATAAAATATTTCAATTTATATGAATATGGATAATTTCATAATGAAGAGGGGTATATTTTATATAGAATATGAGTTATTTAAAATAAAATAATAAAATACAAGAGATAGTGTTGTAAAAAAATTTCGTAGTATGTGTGAACCGAGTGATATAAAGTCCCTTTGAAGATTAAAAATGTATTTTTTATCTTCTATGAAAATAATAATAATTTAGATATTAATGAAGAGTATGAATAATTGTAGGAGTGTTAGTTTTCATACTTGTTTATATTACCTAAATATTACAGAATTGTGAGAAGAAAAATGAAGAATAATCAATTGACCAAAAAGATATTTAATGTAGTGAGAAAGAACTCTCAAGGTAATTTCATTATTTAATTTCAAAGAAAATTTCTAGAGAATCACTTCTATTAGACTAGGGAGAAAGGATATCACACAATATATGACTTCCGAGCTATTCAGTTCCTTGAAATTTTATTTGATTGTTCCCAAAAAATATATTCTGATAAATATTGGGAATATATATTAAAATAGATAAAAATATTCATGTTTTTTGTTTAACAGTTAAAAGGATTTGATGATTCAAAAGAAGGAAGATGATATGTTGGTTGGATAAAGTAACATCCCAAGACATATTGGTGATCTACTTCAATAGGAAGGAGGTTCTCCAAGACTAGTGGGACGCTAGAATGAAAATGTTTAGTGGAATGATTTTGTAGTTGAGTTGTGTAATATAGGTAATTTTCACCCATATTATATGGTTACCACGAGGTAAGGATGAATAATTCCCAATAAAAATTATAATTTATGAAAATATTATATTGTAGAATCTATGACTCCAAGGAATTTGAGAACAATAAGGAGTAGGTTTCCAATATTAGGGTTGAAAATTATAAAAACACTTGTCTGATACTTTCTTAATTTACATTCATTGTGTGTTCCATATGTGATAAGTATAAACTAAAATAATAAAATATACTATTAAAAAGAAATAATGGTTAAAATATAAATGGGGTATAGAGATTAAAATTGAATTTTTAATTTTGTAAAATATATATAAACACTTTATCCCCTATAAGGTATCTACATGGGACCTATGGGGTCTTTCATAGATGGCTATTTAAGATAATGTATTTTAACAGGATTATCATTGATTCACCCCCCCCCCACCAGTGACACAACTGCAGACCTAGGAACTTCACACAAATCTCTTGAGAATGAATTATATGATTCTTCTCTTGATAAATTTGAATCCCAATGATGTACTGCATCAATCCGTGTATAGAAATTGAAAATATATCCTTCATATGGGTGGATTTTTTTAAAAGACCTTTTTTATTTTCATGAAATTATAACATCGTTAAAAATGAAGATAACAATAATAGATAGGTCTATACATTGTTGAATTTATTATTGTCTTATATTGTTCCTTTTAAATAAATATGTGAGCTAAATGATGAATATATATTTAAATATTATTCAATCAATGATTATTTCAACCCATATAATTTCTTATTTAGTCTAAAATTTCATCGATTATTTTTTTAATAAAAAACCCATTAGTTTTTTCAATGTATGCTTCCACTTCAATTCCACCCTTGTTTAATGTCAACATAACATATATTTGTAAAATCATATATATCCTTTAATCAATGAAATCAAGAAATATAATTTTATTTATATTCAATGCCTATAACCTGAACGTATACATCTCATCCAAGAATTTCTTTATTTCCCATCAATTATCCATTTTCACTAAACTTTTTATAGAACACCAACATTGTTTCATGATTATTATTAATTTTTTTTACTAGGAACAAACTACCAAGTGTTTTTCTAATATATCAGATCTAATACTCAATTAATTTATTGAATCAACTCTTTTTGTGGTGACATCTCATTCACAATCCTCTGTCTGAGTTAAGATACCAATGATGTATGTGATGTTTTAATCCAATAATTTTTTTAAACCAATTTTTGTGAACATATATGTATTTATAAAACCCACATTTCTTTTTCAGTTACTAATAATGTGAAATTATATTTTATTTACAAATAAATATTGTTAAATCATGATTTTCTTCATTTCTATCACTTGAATATTCTAATATTTCAATATTTTCATATTATCGTAAGAATTATCCATTGTCTTCAAAAAATTTAGAAAGCATTCCTTTCTATTCTTATCCATTTAATGTGTGGTAAAAAACATTAAATTAACATCTGAAACCATTCTAGATTCATATTTACAATAGTGATATACCCTTACATTTTTAATATATCCATTGATAATTCCACAAAATACACATTTCTTAAACATAATTAGATTTGTACCTATCACTTTAATGATAAAATTTATATAAAACACATTAAAATATATAATTATGTGTGAATTATTGCAATATATATAAAAAATAGATATATTCTAGTTTAGATTATATAAGCCTCAATTTTTAATGTGATCTACTATTATTTTCACTTTACTATAAAAAAGCTGGACGTACTATGTTTTTCCAACATGGTTCGAGTTATCTCTATAGAAATTTGTTTATTTCCATCAGCTATATTATTTTTCTATTTACTATATTGTGTGATATCCTCAATTTAAATTCATTTATTCTCTAAAAAGCTAAAAATATTCACTTACACATTCATTTTTCTTGTTTAAAATGAAATTTTTATGGAATATCGATTTTCATTTTATGTATATATATTCAAAATCCTTAACCTATTGATTGTATTGTCTTTTTAATTCAAAAACATTGTTCTTATAATCCATATTAATTAATAAAATAATGATAAAAAATATGTATCACCACTTATTGATTTCTTTTTAATCATTCTACAAATATAAAAATAAAAACATTTTATTAAAAATTTAAAATCATTACTATTTTATGTAAATAATTAATAATATTTTGTTATTTGAATTTATATATTTTTAATATTCTATATTTCTCTTTTCCAAACTATAAAGTTTATATATAAATCATTGTTTTCTCAACTTAAAGTCATTCACTCTTTTTTACAATGTCACCGAATTTCTATGTCACAATACTTTCCCCTTTTTCTTGTTCAAGTAATATGAAATTTTAGATTATCTTAATTGAAATATGTTGCCTTATGTATTCTATAATTGAGTCATAATGTATACATCCTTGACCCACTTCACCAAAATTCAGTTTTTATGATATATTAATTCATTTTATTATTCATAGAGTTGCGAAACACTAAGTATGATCTGTTCCAAACCATCTTCAATGAGAGTACTCTTTGAATTAATACTATTATCCCCAATTTATATTAATTTCATATTAATTATTGTTAATTCATCATAATTTTAAAATTTTAATGATCTTAATAAAAACATATTAAATTTTATTATCATCAACATATCACTCTTCATATGTGTTGGAAACCTGCTATTGAGTATCCTTAAATGATTCCTTTGAGATCCCTTCAAAGAGACATTCAATAAGTATGCCTCAAAAATTCCTATTTAATTATTATTATAAATTATAATAACATTATTAATATTCAAATATTTTAAAAATAAAAATTAATTTTTTATCCCTATGATCAAACTAATCACATCTTAGACAAAAATTATTCAGGATGTGAGCATAATTCTTCACTTGGACTTATGAATCTTCTGTGTCTCTATAATGTTTTCTCATTTTATCATTTTTTATTACTCTAAAAAAATTATTACTAGAACATATTAAATAATTGAATTGTATTGAATTCAAATAAGTAATTCATTCCTCATACCGAATCCAAAACAACATAATATTTTTTGAATAAATAGAAATTCTCAAGCCTTATTTTCTTGATGCCTAGACTATGACCCATGCTGTATTATACCTTTGTGTCCAGGATAATCAACTTCGTATTAAAATTAAATATTATTTGGGTTTTTTAAAGTATTAAACTACATCTAGATATATTGTTAGTGTTTTCCATATTTCCATTTGTAATATTTTTTAACTTTAGTCCACCATTTTTAGATTTTGTTAGAATTATAGAATTCACAATAACATAAAACGTATCCATTATTTTAAATATTTTATCTACCTATATTTTTATACTTATTAAAATCATTTATTTTTTATCCATATATTAATATAATTTTTTATTATAATAATTAATTAAATAATTTAATTCTCTATAGGTATTCTCACTACACATATGTCTTTTACCAACTTTTATGCTGAATTTTTAAAATAAAACTTGTTATTCATAAATGTATCTTCATTTTTTAACTTATTTTTATGATAATAAATAATTTCATGTTTCAATGATATTTATTTTATATTTTATTAAATATTTTATCTTATTCACTTTATCTAGTAATTCATTTAATCTCTCAATTTTATTTACTAAATACAACACCTTTTTTATAGGTATTTTATTACATTACTATATAATTTAAGAACATCATTTAACTTATTCTTCTCCTTATATTTTTTAGATACATTAAATATAAAATAATTATATATATTTTTCAATAATATATATATATATATATATATATATTATTTTTCAATAGGGAACTCCCCACAATATCCTTTTAGATAAATAAATTTCCACCATTATCACTACCTGGTGAATCTTTTTCACTTTCAGTACCAGGATGCACTTATTCTTCCACATTTAAATTATAACCACTATATTTTTAAAAAATAAAGTTATTTTCCTTTCCCTTTGAAAATAAAATCTTTTTTATTAATTTTTAGTACTTCATCTTAGGGAAATTTTATGATGACACATCCTCATCTTCTTTCTCATCTTCTTTCAACATTAGACAATTTGTATAAAAATTTACAGTATAGAAGTAACAATAATAGTTCAATGGTAATTTTAGATGATTTAATCCTTTTTCATTATATATATACTTTTTGAAATGACTAATATTAGATTATCATATATCACATCAACTTATACATCTGGAAATATATTTTTATCATCTACTTCGAACATCTTAAAATTATTCTCATTATTTAATGATTTAAAAACATTTCTTTAGATTACTTAATTTTATTCCGAAATGATGTAACATTAATAATACCATATACAACCTATATACTTTATGATTCATCCAATGGAAATAAATTCAAATCTTTATCTTCAAAAAGCTAAAACATTAGTATCTAACCCATCTACAAATATTAAGAGGATATTCATTATTATAATTTAATCAGTTACAGTTCCTACAAAATATAATAGAGTTAATAGTCAAATTAACTCTTATGAAAAAATTATTCATTATTTCTCAATAAATATTATGAATTTCATTAAATTGTGCATTAAAAATTTGATGTTTTACTTTATTTAAATATATATTCCCATCATAAATACATCAAAAATTCTAATGATATCCTTTCACTCACATGATCAAAGTCAATTTTAAGAATTACTTAATTTAAATTTGGTTGATGATATATTCCTTACACATCTATTAATCAAAATATTATTTATATCAGCCAGATTCAACATTATACCTTAGATATTTGGAGAACTCTCATTGCTAAAAATATCTACAATATCAATAACTAATGGAAAAAGTCATAAAAGTATTATTTCCATAAAAAATGTTATATTACCTTTAAATGTGGTAATTCCATTATTTTAAAAAATGTTTATATGATCTATGAGGGATATTAAAATACTAAATCAACATCAATATTGGAGTTAGATAATTTCACATCATAAACTTCAAAAAACATTGATGTATTTAAAGGAAACCCACATAAATATTTGATTCAAAATATAAAATTACTACAGTTGATTGTAGAAAGTCCATACACTAATAATTCACTAAGGGGGATGGGTTAATCATTGAATAAAAATATGAAATTATTATTAACTAATAAGTATTCATCACCAACTATGTTGACTATAGGAAATCTATCATTTAGTTCTATTATTCAATACTCAAGTATATAAATTATATTAGTTTTGTTCAATGATTTTATTTTCACATTCACACAAAAAAAGAGAAATCAAAAATCTATAGTGTTCACCATTGAAAATGAATGTATATATAATTATTATGGAATGGTATCATCAATTTCTATATAATACTATAATATATTTCCATGGGTTAAAATGAGAATAATTTATCCTCATACTCATGTGATTATAAATGTATTATGATTAGTATAATGTTATTATATACTATAAATAATAAAAGTTAAATCTATATAGTATATTATTTCCTTCAATCCCCTGTTCACGTTTTTAAAATGTGTTCAGAATAGTTTCTGATCCACTTCATCTCTTTGATATGAAATATAATGAAATTACAACACCAAACACTAATTGAAGATACCCAAAATATTCCTCATTCATAAAATGTTAGAACATATTGTATATTTAAATCATTGTTATTAAAACCCTAATATTAATTTATCCAAAATATATATAAAAATCAGTTTCATACTTTTAATGTATTCCCTTGATCTTAAATTTCTAAGGATTCATCCATTATAAATTTTTGTTTTATAATAGATAAATTTCATCTCCACTTCCCTTAGCTATTTCTAATTTCAATAAACGTTATTATTTTCTTATATCCATATAATTTTCTGGTATACGAACATAACAACACAATTTCTTATAATTATTTAATAATTACAAATAAAAATAAATAAATTATCTTCTAAATATAGATTTTATAATATCCCAAATCTATATTATCCACCAAATCAAATTTATTCCTTTAAATCAATGATGATATGGTCTAGGAACATAAAATATAGGGTTAGATTGTCCCACGTGTCAATTAAAAAAAGAAATTATCAAAAACACATAACTCTTTATATTATATCATACCACGGAACTGAAATGGTATACCACCACATTTTAAATATGACCTTTCAAAAACTCATCTAATTTTTTTTGATAACCAGAGAAAACATCGGCACATCATTGTTTCATTTATCAAATTTTTTCATCTATTTAACATAAATCAACAATTCTACAATTTTTACTGGTTAATAACAACCATTTTCATTGTCAATGACCATTATTTACATCCTATGATGTCATTCATTGAATATTTACAATAATTCAATATGATTCAAAATCATCTACATTTCTCACCTCTTATCCATGATTTTTCTAGTATCGACCATGTAGATTTGAGAAAGAAAATCACTTGGTTTATGCTACCCATGGTGAAATTTAATTTTTTAATAAAAAACAGTCCTCACTCTATCCATTTTCATTATTCTTTCATAATAATTTTTTCAAAAACATAATATTTGGTGCGGTTTGGACGAAATTATGGTGTGTTTTCACTAAAATTATTGAAAATTGATTCCAAACCTCAAAATTCAATCAAATATTTTTATATCTCTTCATACATCACATGATGTACTTATAAACTCACTTCAATACCTATACATCCATAAAATTAACCTGATATTGATAAATATTGATATAATGAAAACAAGATCCAATACTTTCATGAATATCACCCCATTAAACATGACCATACACATATACATCAAATCATATAACATATTAACCTCTCTAGAAACATTCCATGATCAAAAAAGTATTTCATCAACTAATAGGATATTGCCCAATCCCCAATAAATTTATCCCATGTTAAGAAGGATATAATAGAAATGTATATGAATTTTCCCTCTTATTATATGATATGTTTTATAGATTATTAATGAATGTAATTTATATCCATTATGTTAAATAATATTGATTATTTTTCATTCATGATGTTCTTTTCATTGTAAATATAATTTTAACCCAAGAATATTTCTTGTATTGTAAATGATAAATATTAGTTTTTATTGTATGGAATCTTATATAGAGTATAATCTCATAACATGAAGCTAGTAGTCACTAACTTCAAGATAATGACCTTTAAAATTTGGAGATGAATTCATGAGGTATTTGATTCTTCAACATTGAATGTACTAAAAATTATTGAGAAGGAAATTCAAAAAATGGTATTAAATCATTGATGTAGTTATTTTTATTTTTTTACTTATTTTGGATGTGGTAGAAGAAGATAGGATTGGAAGGGAATTTTAAGAGACATTGAACATGTTCTTTACAAACACTTAAAATGTGGAGGTCCATGTTATCAAGAAGTATATTTTGTTTTTTCTTTTTTAAATTTTATAATTTTTTTCTTCTATAAAATACGAGGTTTTGAGTTTTTGTTTTTTATTGTTACTCCTCATCATAGATAGAAAGAGGAATTACTATATGAATCATATTAGGAATATTTTTTTGTATGTCATGTGCAATATTTGTCTTTGATTTATATATATATTATTTATAACATTAATTATAAAAAAAATTATGCAATTTTTTTTGAAAATAATTCTTATAATTTATTTTATTTATTTGAACCATCCATAATAAATTTGATAATGTTTTATTAAATTATATAATGAAGGTGCCTTAATTAACAATAAATAATTTCATGAAAAATTTTAAAAAATGAATTTAAAAAGGACAGTTACAAGGGGAAATTATTGTTAGTTAGTTAATAAACCAATAATGAGAAAATTTGTTTTTAATAATTTTTTTATTATTGTGTAGTTTTTGGTTAACCCCAATTTTAATGATTTACATGATGTTAAAACATAGTAGAAGTAATTTCAAGAAATTTACATAGTTTAAAAAGATGGTTTGAAATTAAAATCCCTTTATTATAGATATGAATTTGCGTGTTTTTTAACACCATGATATTTTTATAAAAACACTATGTTTTATTGTTTATACAACATGCAAAACCATGTTTAACTGAATCATAAAATATTAAAAATTAAAATGTTATAGTTACAACATTATCAATAAATTGGTGGGAATGAATAAGAGTAATCAATTCATCAAATATATATAAATATACTACTCAATAAAAATGTATTGAATAATTTTAATTAAATAACTAGTCTATTTTTAGTAAAGCCATTTTATGTATCTACAATATATTTTCTACAAAAATAATATTACAGATTTTTCTAAGAAAATATTATCATTTTTTTCTAGAACTATTAGAAAATTTCTTTGATAAAATTAAATTAAAGGTTTTATACCACCATATAAGAAATACTTTTTAGTTAAATGTTCTGTTTTTTTAAAAGTATCTATTTTTTTGGTGAATAATGAAAAACACTATTTTTCATTGAGAATTATATATTTGTTTCAATAATTCGAAAAAATCCATTTAATTTTAAAATGGTTTCAAAATAGAATATTTTATATTATATTATGAATATTTAAATTATGTTCATTGGAATCAATTTAATTGTTTAATTTGGTATAAATACATTTTTATACATAAAAGGGTATTTTTCTTAAAAACAATTCGTTGTTTTTTGGGTTTTAATAATTTTTCACCTTTTTAAACTTATAGAGATTGAATCTTGAATAATGGATACCTAATATGGAATTAAGATATTAATATTTCTTAAAATTTATACTTTTATTTTTTTATTATAGGTAGTAACCTTGGTAAATATTTTTCACCTGTGTAAGGGTAAAATTGGTAAAATAGGGTTCAAACCAAAAGATAATTTCCAATAATTCACCCACCACATAACATTATCAAATTTTATTAGTGGATTTCTTATACTACCATCGATTTATTTATTATATTAATACTTTATTTTTTATTTTATTATGACCTTTATAGTATTTTTAAAATCGATAAATACAAAATCTCACTCATATGACATTTATAACCCCCATTTTTTATTATAAGGACAAAAGGTGGATAAATTAAGTTTTAAATTTTTACATTAATAATGAAATAATTTTTTTATTTGAAATTTATATCATGTTTTTTTAATAGAATAATTATACTATATTCTTACCCAACAATAACAGAATATTTATTCAATTAATTGAAAAAAATAAATTATTATAAAAATATTAAATGTAATATAATTTGAATGAGTTATTATGTTTCATAAATTTATTAGTTAAAGATGATATATTAGGTATGTTATAGATTATTAAATTATAATTCCATATTATTCTTGGTGTATTTATTGTCAAATTAATTGAATCATTTCAAAAAGACATTAATGCTGTTTTATTAAAATAACATTTTATTAAATAAGTTAAATATTATAAAATATATATAATAGAATAAAGTTGATAATATATGGTCTAAAATAACATTTATTAGAGATTTATTACCCAATTTAAATATTATAAATAAAATTAGGACACTTTAATATTGAAAATGGAATTACCATAATTGTGGTTCAAATTTGTAAACAAAGGTGTTAAACCAAAATATAAAAAATTAAATGATATAAAAAACTCTATAAATTTTATTGGATAATGATATTTAAGCAATATACTATTTTTAATCTAATTCATGTCCATTTTGAATCTTTTGTGTTAATAATTAATTTATTATGATTTAATCCTTTATGAAATTCCAAGAGGAATCGTCCACTCACTTATAAAAGGGAACCCATTCTCTCTTTTTGTACACCTTCAGGATGAAAAAAGATTACAAAAACCAAAAACTTTTATATTATGAACACCCTTATAAAAAATAGTTTATGTCCTTCATAAGATACCATTTAAAATGTTCTTAAGAAATGATCTAATGGAGGCCTACCAAAGAAGAGTTAATCTTCTTTCCTGACATCCATAAATTTATTTCATTTTCAACCTCTACTAATTATGTTTTATTAGTCATAAAATAATAAATTTAATATCATAAATATAATAAAATTTTAATATTATTATGGAATTACCATTCCCAACATGTTGTTCAATTATATGGAATGTGAATGTATCCCTCGTGTGTAAGTGGACTGACTCCATGTGGTGATATAATTCATATTACATTTCCACATTTCATCAATTTCTATTAGGATGGTATTAATATTTAAAAATTATATATATGAAAAATTTATACTTTTTTTAATTATAATATCACATCTACCTTCTTATCTTCTAAACCACTGTATAATGATAATGTTACTCATGTATACGTGTGGACCACCAATCCACAAAAGGATGTGATTCATTTTTCATTTTTGATTTAATGGGATGGTAATACAGATATATTTAATGAATATATAAGATATTTAGGATATAATAATTATTCTATAATGGTGAATACTGATATAAATTTCATTTTTCCCATCTGTTAAAAAATTATAAAATCATTCATGCATACGTACGACCTACCATCTAAATGAGTGAAATAATTAATTTTTTATATCTATAATATTTTTGGTTGAATTTAAATATATTTATTAATAAATAATATATATGATATATATATATATATGTCATTATTAATATTCTGTATATTGTGGATCGACGATCAATGTTTAATGATTAGAACTACTGAACTGAAATTCTCATGAAAAAACAGTAAATACTATTAAAATATGATTTTAATTAGGAATAATTTTTAAATTGGTTCTAAAATATCAAAATTGGATAATAAAGAACACTGTAATTATTTATATATTTATATAATTTAATTATAATAAATTTTAATTTATAATATATGAGGTCATATAGATTTAAAAAAAAGATAAATTAGAGGTAATTGATTTCCAGTTTCACTTTTTTTAGGGAGACATAATCAATATTCCCAACTAATTTATATTTTCTAGTGTATATACTAAATGTTTTTGAAGTTATATTATGAGTATAATTATTTCCATTATATCTAATGTTTTAATTAATTTTATTCTTTCATGTGTTTATGATTTAAAAGCTACCAGAGTGGTAAAGGTTTAATGTTACAATCTCAAAGTTTTCCAAATTATTTGTGATTAAGTTTGCGATGATGAAATTATATTAATTACCACTAAAAACTAAATAAATTTTTTTTTCATTATATATATAAATAAATATATATATATATATCATGTTTTAGTTTCATTTTAGTCCCGTTTATCTCTCAATATACTATGAATGTTTTAATGGTAAACTGAAATTATTACTATCTTCGAAAAAAATCAGATTTCATCCATGTCCATGTATTATAAAAATGATTTAAAGAATGCTCCTAATACTATTCTATGATTTTTAAATTAATTTTTTCCCATGATTGAATTTTTGAAAAATGGTTTCAAAGGAATCTCATTGTGGTTTTTTTAATAATAACATTTTAATTTTTACAAAAAAATATATAAAGAATCATTGTTTTAACATAGAATTCCTGAACAGAATTTTTCTCCATCACGATCGATCAATGATTTTACTATTACTTTGTAAGCTTCCAATATTATTTTTTTTAACTAAAATTCCTTTAATATGTGGTAAATTTTTAAATTTTAAATAAGAATTTCAAAATTATAAGACATTCTTCCTTATGAAATATGTCAAATAGTGTTTTAAAAGAATATTAATTTATGGTTTGTAACACCATATGATTTTTTCAATTTTCTTTCAAAAAACTTTAATCATTTAGATATTTTTCATTACAGGAAACACTAAGTTTGACTTGTCTTACATGAAACTTTATGTTTGAACAAACCACAATATACTATTATTATTTAATATGATAATTATCACCTAGCCATTGGAATGGTGGGTACAGATATGATTAAATATATTATTAAAGTATATGGTTTACACATATATATAAATTAATTAGTTAGTGACCAAATAACTATATATTAAAATAAAAACTATTTGAAAAAAAACATAAAATCATTTTCTAAAAAACTATTATTGTGCACCCAAATGCATTTTACCTGAGTATATTAAAAAAATAACAATCAGGAAATTAATTTAATTAATTAAATATATTATATATTCAATAAAATGTTTTAAATTCATATTATTTATTTTCTATAAAATAGATAAGGATTAATCCAATTTTTGGGTTAATAATTTATTTTTCTAAAACAAGTTTTGTATCCTTTTGCACAATTTGTTTACGATTTATTTTCCAATTTTTAGAAAATATATTTCAAAAAATAAAATTCAACAATTATATCATCATGTAATAATAATATTGGAGTGAGTTTTTATATTTTTATTACTGTACATTTTTTATGATTAGTGAAAAAATTTGAATATTATTGAAAATTGACGATTAATTTAATGAATTTATAATGATAATTTTTAAAGGTTTTTAAAAGTAATATTAGATATGTAATATATTAATTATTATAAATTAGGTTATTATAATCATGTTTCTAAAGTTTTTTGATATAAAAAGATATTATAATTTTGAACATTTTCTGTTTGGAAAACGGGTTTCTCATTTCGTATGTTGGATTAATTTTTAATTAATATTTTACAATTCTGTGAATATAATTTGAAAAAATTGTATTTTATATTTTTAATAAGAATAAATTATATTATCTAATAATTTCAATATAATTTTTTGTACAGTGAATCGTAAAAATAATAAAAATTATTTACCATTGTTAAGGTAGAGAGGGTTTGTCAATGGGCTAAACTGAAAATCTAAGAGTTACAAATGACCCAAAACTTGCCCAACGCCCATTTTATGGAAAACATTTGGACCAAATATATTATAGATAAGATAGATTCCCATTTTAGAGCCTTATTTCAGGTTAAAAATGAGGTAACACCTTTTTATTTTGAAAAATTACATATGTGTCAATCATCTCACTTATAAAAGACCACCCCTACCCATTCCTATTTACATAAAAGAAACCATTGGTTCAACAATGATATTACCAAATAAATTTAATACATTTCATATCTCATAGTAGATTACATATTTGGTCAACAATCTTACCCAATAATCCTTTTGGTGAAAACCAAAAAAGTTGTTCAAAGAAGAGGTAACATCCCTAACCGGGAGTTTTATTTTATTTATTCCCCCTCCCCCTTCAATTATTATTTAAATATTATTACATAATTGAATCAATATCTTCCTCATATATATATTTTAATATTTTTATGTAATAACCTAAATCAATATACTCTTCTATCAAATGGGTTACCAAATCTTCTTTTATGTGTACAGAAGACTACCACCTCACGAACCGTTGTGATGTGTTTTTAATTTCTATGTTATTGGGTTCAAAATAAGGATTGGTTAAGTAAATGTATATGATATTGGAAACATATTTATACTTATTTAATTATGATATCACATATTTCTCCTCACGTTCCATTCTGTGGGAAAATGACAACATCATTCATGTGTATGATAGACATCCTGGTACTAATGTGAGGTGATGCATTAGAAACATAGGATTTAAATACAAGGTAATAAGTTTAACATAATTCCACTATACCATTATCTTGGGGGGAGTTTCTGGATATTACTAGACTTCGGATACATCCCCAAGACACGATAGTTTGGAAATAAATACAAAGGTCTTCATACACCATTACTGGATCAATTTCCATTTGACGAATAAACAACCAAACATTGATAATTATTTCAACCAAACCTCTATATGATGTATCATTATTAAATAAAAATAAAAAATAAACCGAAAATACCAAAAACAATGTCAAAGTTCAAGTGGAGACTAAAATACAATTCCCAATGAAAACCAATGACAATAAAACCCAAATGCACCAAAGACATCAAACCAACAACTGCCAACCAACTCCATGCTCTAACACAATTGCTCATGGACAGAGTGTCATGAAGAATCAAAAAATAATGGAGATACCATGACTTTAAATGAGTCTCAACATATGAAATATATAGATACTATATAGTTCCCAAGATGGGGTGAGTCTAAACTCAGTCGGATTTACCTAATGACATTCCAACTCCTACCGCTAAGAAAAAACATGTTAAAACATATTTATAAAACACTTCTAATATATATATATATATATCTATATCAACTCCAAAATAGTTTCCCAATCCAAATTGTTTTTCCTTGTAATTAAATAAATAAATATTTTGAATCCTTTCTCAATTTTATTTGGAATACACAATCCATTCTTCCATACATCCACACATGCATGTTGAAGTAAATCTTCCATACTCATGACTGGTCTTTCATAGATTTACCATGTTGTTACAAGGTAAAAAATTTCACATTATTAAATGAGATTCACCACTTATATGGGGTCATGTGTAATTAAAATAAACTCACTCCTACCATTTATTCCAAAACTCATGCCAATACACTTCACACAAATCCATTAATTATTTAAAACAATTTTGACAATAATTTTTCATCTATCAAATAAAAAACGTATTTTTAAAATCACCATTTTGAAATTATCATCAATGAGGAATTTAAAACATACCATCTAATTTTAATAATTTCGAAAAAATAATCTCTAAATAGGTTTCCAACATGAATCACACATGAATATCAAAACCATTTCAATAAATACAGTTGTTTCAGGATAAGCCTTCAAGTTCTAAACAAGTGGAGTGGAGAGAGAATACACCTACATCAAAATAATTTTCGATGATGAAGAATGGAAAAATGATTATATAGATCCAATCACAACCCACCTTTTCTTCCCTATAACCAAAAAATAAATGACACAATTTCTATGAAGGAACAAGGATATCTCAACAACCAATTAGATCTAAGGTTCCAAGAAATAGAAGGGAAATAAAACTATAATAAAAAACCAATAATTAAAACTTACAAATGAATCTGGATCTCAAATGGATTTTAAATCCTTAAATATTACTCCCAGATCTAAGGGAATTGTTTCTAAAGCATTGGGAGGAAAATGGATTTGGGATTATGAAATACTTGGTAATTAAAAGGAGGAATATACATAATATGGGTTAGATCCATAGTTTTTGGATCTAAACATACATGGTCCATTGTTAGGGTGCACGATTAGTTAAATATGCAATAACCATAGATGAGATAATGTATCATGAAATACCAATCATGGTTTCCTCACATGATTAGACAAACCAGGAACTAACCAAGTGTTTCCTATAGTCCCAAATAGAATTATTCTAACAAAATGTTTCATGAGAACCCACATGGTTTGACCAAACCATGTTCTAGAAGTGAACCTATCCATTTCCAATATTTTCCTATTCATGGTTTCCTAAATGTGTTTCATGGTTACTACTAACCATGATCAAACTATGATCCTCTAAAAAATACTCACAAGCATCCCAAAACTCATTTAAACCTCCCAAAACATAACATGACCATTATATATATATAATACATAAATAATATGTCAAGTACCTAAAACAGAGGGGGTGAAACATTATTCCCACCATTTAGATTTCTATCCCTATAGTGTAGAAAACCAATGATGTCTTGGAGGATTTTGGGCCACTATTACAACATTTCATTTTCAGAATCCAATTTTTCTTCCTGAATCATACCATATTGTTGTAAAATCCACAATATACTGAATCTTTTCCCAGGAAATATTTTCACTTACTTATCCACAATCTATATCACTATGTGGACCAATGTATAATCTAACTACAACTCAACATGATCACATAAAATCACATGGTAAATATCATGTTTATAATTTTTTAACTGAGATACATGAAACACATTGATCACTCAACAGAACTGTGGCCGCAAAAATAACTGATATGCCACCTCACTAAATCATTCAAGTATCAAAAAGGTATATATTACCAATAAATTCACTTAACCTTCTTACCAAAATAAGGATTCATAACCCTTTTATATATTTTCAAAAACATATGACCACTCACCTTAGACAATAATGATCATTGATTTTGATACACATATGATTTTTGATGACACTGAACCATATGTATTCTATTATTGATCAAATAAATATTTTAAATTATCCCTTGAACATGTTTGTGTCTGAACAATTAAGTTTCACCTGTTTTCACCCAAAAAAGTAGAGAATGACACTGACACTGATATAATGCTTCAAAATTTTATATATGAATCATGTCCTGATGATTTTTTTATGAGAACTATATTAATAGTAAATGATCTTCCCATGATCCACTAAAATCCATTATACAATCCTAAAGAGTATTCTATAAATTTTGGATCATTCTTTCTCATTATAAATATATTTTTCAATGATACATCCTACTCATAGTCAAATAGGACCCATGGAATTATTTTAATGGTTTCTAGAAACAAGACATAATTCTAGGTTCTCATATAGAAACAATTGGGAGTGGAATGTTTTATAGATTTAAAACTTCTAGAATATACATTCTGGATACTTCCAACACTGTATGGGATTCAAAAATAGGTATAAATGAGCTAAATTCATGAGATGATTCTTAATTACGCTTATGTCATCGTGTTTCCTAGCTATTCTTTGGTAAACTTATAATGAAATTTATTGATATCTACTACCATTTCATCAGGTTAATAGGTATGGACTAAAAAATATATATTAGTGGTTGGTGTTCTATCATGACCTTTTTATAGGTGAGGTTTGTTAACAAACCATGTCCACTTAAATTTTCTTTCTAACACACCAAATTTACACTCTCATCGATTTATTTATATTTTCAATTCCATGATGAAAAACTCATTTAAAAGGGTGGTAAGCATTAAAAATTTCTTCCTAAAAACCAAATCTACCATGATATGGACTTTAATCCTCCAAAAACAAACTCTCATTCATATTCCATCCCTTAGTGGTCTCCAAATACTTGGGTTTTGACCACATTGTAACATATACATGTTCTATTATCTGAGCCTTTCTAACATTCCCATCCAAATCTAGAACAAACATAACTGGGAAGAAAACTGCAACATCAACCTGGTTAGTAATATCTAGGTGCATGTTTTCTATAACCTACAACATCTACAAGGAAAATAAAGCCTTAATATTCAACTAAATATACTACTTCATTCTTGATTAATCTTCTACTGAATTCCCTTTACCCAGTGTATACATTAAGTTGATGTTGAACATTTGATGGGTTTTAATCCATCTCCAATATCATAGATTAAAATATCATTGTGAATAAATATGTTTAAAACATTTATGATCCATAAACACTATATATTCTTGACAAAAAATAATGATTCAATGTCTTCCAAGCATGGAATACAATAAATATTTCAATATAGGTGATTCTCCCACAAGATACACAACACTATATCCGGGTGTTTCTCATGGCGTACATTTTTTCTACAATACACTAGTATAACATCCACATACACGACCACAAATTAATCCATATATCATGGAGATATCGTATTATTATATCCCAAAAATATGGTTGGTGAATTCATGAGTCCAAAAGGAATAAAAAACCTCATAATTTACATATATACATTTAAACATTCTCCCCGCATATAAACGTGTCTTTGGTGTTACCGTAGTGTAATTCAATTTTAGTGAACCATTAGTATTCCTTTAATTGATCTAGTAAATCATAAATTCATGGAAGTGGATACTAATTCATTATTTTAAATTGGATATATTTAGAATAATTTATATAAATCATAATAGTTTCGTACAACTTCTTCACATAATGTATTGGTGCTATCCATAGAGATATTATTAGTCAGACGAACCCTTTAATTTCAAACTCTTCCTACTAATCCTTTAACTCCATTTTTTTGGTGTCATCTGATAAGATGGAATAGAAACAAGACAGGTCCCCAATATGAGATAAATCATAAAATCCAATTATATTTTGGGTAAAAACCACAATAAATTGACAGTAAAAAACACCATGGTACTGGTCCACTATGGTTATAAAAAATGTATTCCTAATACCATCTATTGATTCTAGATAAACTACAGTCAAATGGAAAGATATATTCTTAATCTCTATAAATAAGGGACCTTCAATACTTTCATCCACCACCTAATATCCTTTAATGATATGTCTAACAACATAAGTGGATTTTCAAATCACCTTCCATGCATAACAATCGATATGGGACTCAAATTTTTCAGCCAATATATTACTATAATCAAGTCATATATATCTATCTTTATCATAGTAAAATATTATACCAACATAGTCCCATCAAATGCTATTGAACATCTTTGTCTTTTCAAGTCTTAACATTTTTGTTGTCCCAAAGGTGATTGGAGTTTCAAAATAGAAGGTGTCATCTAAACATATAAGCCTAGAAGATCAACAACATGGTAAGTAATAAATGAATGCGACATACCCATATTCAACAATATTTTTATAAGGGTATAATTAAAAAAACTATACCTCTCACTGTTAAAGGTATTTATTGATTATCCATGATAATTTCCTCATCACCATAAAAGATATTAATCACTAAATTATGGTCTTTGTGACCCTATTGAGATTTTATAGATTTATGAGTCTACATATTCCTAAAATAACCATTACTTTATCATTTATTTTATGAATTTATATTCTATTATACTCATCCCATTAAAGCATATGATTCCTAAGAAGAATGAGATGTGTATCTATAACCATACATTAAATCACCCTAAAACTATTGTTGATGATGTCCCATATGGTTTCAATTGTGACATACTTGAAGTGGTTCTATAAATTCAATCTTGATGTGATCCAGTGGACCATACTAAAAACATGAAAATTTGAATGATCTGATATTTGATTCAGAGATATACCACCCCTTGAGAATGGGTGGCCCTCTTTTTCATAGTTCTCATATTTGAGTTCCAAACAGTTCCCAAATGAATAAATGTACTTCCCAAACTGTGTTTCTTGAGATATTTATTTATTATATCTTTTATCTATTAAAAATTTCTATATAATTATTAATTTATATAACCAAAATATTTGATCAAATTTATAGTTTTGACTCTAACCGAAAAATGTGTTCCTTAATGGATTCACATGTTTAAATTTCATATGAAAATATACTAAATTCAAAAATTTACTATGATACTTTATTACTTAGATATTATCATGATTCAAACTAAAAAAGTCCCTTCATCTAGAAACACTAAATGTGTGATGATTTAATTTATAAATGAAAAATTCTTTAAAATACCCTCATTCCATTCCTTGGCCCAATTTATCATGGAATGATAAATCCCACCAATATCATCAAAAATCCTGAATAAAATGTGTTGCTGAATTAAATTTAAAATATACTAGTACTCCAAGTAAATAAAATATTTGATTCATCCTATTAAATTGGACTTCTTCTTTTTTCAGTTAAGAATCCGAACTAAAGGTTCGTGGGTTCTTCTTCTGAATCTAAACTAAATGGTGCACCTTTTTCTATTGGTAATTATAATTTCCACTATCCATAGTTTGAAAAGTCTATACAAATATTTTGGATTATCTACTGGATCACCTATGGGTCAGGTGAAACCACATTCTCAAAAGCCTCTTCAAGTTGGTTCTTACAACACCTACCCGATTCCATTTTCTATAACCACAATAATACCCATTTTGTCTCACTCCCAAACAACTAAATTATTATATATTTCATGTTAATATTTCAAAAATTTCCACAATCCACTTTATTCAAAATATACCATTTTAACCATTTTCAAAATACCACCATTAATCCTTATCAAAATATCTTCATTTGAAAATATATTAAACACTTTTCAAAAATCATTACATATTACCATTTAGATAAATCATTAAATAAATACAAAAAACATAGTCCTACTAGAAATTCATATTATCAATGCATTTCAGGAAACTATCTTCATCTCAACCCATAATGGTGCAGTAATAACTCACCTAGAATTTGTTAAAAGCATTTTTAAACCAAAACACCCTTGTAACATGAAGTTAAACATAAATAGGTTAGATGTGACTTTTAATAATATATATATCATGTTCAGAAAATATTAGCCCCCTATAAAATAATAAGAAATATATGAACTTATAATGACATATCACATTTCTATGTAAATGACCAAACAATATGATACTATTTCTAATTTTTATCCCCTCACCCATTACCTTGGGATGATGTGGTGGGAGTTACTAGACTTATGCTATATACCCTAAGACACCAATGACTAGAAATAAATGGCAAGGGATTCATAATCCATAGGGATATGATTTCCTCTAAAAATAAGAGACAACCCAACCTTGATAAATATAACAACCAACCATCTATATGATGCATGATTAAAAAATTCTATTAAAAACCCAACCCAAACCAACTTCCAAATCCAAGTATAAGCCAAAAGAAAAAAGATCCAATGATAAAAAACCCAAAGAACCAAAATAAATCTAACCATATACTCTTGAAAATCTCCATGATCCAACACCATTGGCCATTCCAACATTATCAAGAAGCATCTATAAAAAATGCTTATACCTTGTCATTACCTATGCCCCGTTATATGACATCTACAATTTCACAAGAGTGGCCAAAAAAAGGGCGAATCTAAAACCTAAAAGATTTATACAACTACAACTAAACCCATTCTATAGCAACAAAACTTATTATCAAATATTTATAAAAATTTATAAAAAATATTAATTATTTTATATCAAATAAAAAATAGTTTTCCAATCCAAAAACATTTTCCATGGAAAGAAATAAAACAATACTCATAAAAAATAAATTTCACATGGTATACCCATTCCATTTTTTCACACATCTACACATGAAATCCATGGTCACATATCCATACTTATGAGTTTCAACTCATTGATCTACAAAGTCATCACAAGGTGACTAGTACTAGGTTCCCCAATGGAACATGCCCCTTCCACAGGGCCATGTATACTGAAAATGAATTCTTCGCAACCATGTATTCCAGAACCATGAAATAACATTTTTAATAATACATTTATTTATATAAAACATTTAAACAACCATTTTCCATGTGTCAAATCAAACCCATAATTTTAAAATCAACAATTTAAAATTATTATCAAATATAAATTTCCACAAAACCATACAACTTTTGCAATTTTCCAAAAACCATGAATAAATAGGTTTCCAAAAAAAATCATATAATAATATCACAATAATTTCGATAAATACAATTATTTTATGATAGTACTTCAATTTTTTATCAAGTGGAGTTGAGAGAGAAGAAACATGCATCACAAACAGTGGTGAAATCTAAGTACAGAACAATGATTCTCTATATTAAATACTAAACATCATTTCCATACCTATATTCAACCATGAAAATTCTCAATTCCAATCATTGAACAAGGATCATTCCAAATTATATTAGATCTAATTTTTTTAAAAGAAATATAGAATATATATAAGAAGAATAACCAATAAAAATATCTTTCTGATGAATATAGATCTCTAAAAACTTTAAAACCCATAATAACTAATCATGGTTCAAAGGGAATTTCCAATCTATCTATGGGAAGAAAATGAATTTGGTTTTATGAAATATTTGGAAATTAAAATGGGCACTGGTAGTTGATCCTAGTTAGATCAATAATTTCATATATGAAATTGTATGGTTAAAAATAAGACCACTCAATTAGTAAAACTATGATCTAGCCTTGAATAATATACTGTCCCAATAAACCCCCCACATGGTTGAATCATATGGCTAGACAAACCATGTTCCAATCATGTATTTTACACTATCCAAAATGAAATCACACGCAGACAATTTTCTTGAGCCCTCGAATGGTTGGGCCAAACCATGTGCCAACAGTGCACCTTCCCATTTTCCAATGTTTTCATTTACATAGATATATTGAGATGATGTATGGTTTCTACTAACCATTATCAAACCAGTCACTTATAGAAAATCATCCCAATCAGGCAAATTTTTTTCCAAACCTCTTAAATCATAACTTGTTCATTATATATACTTAAAATACATAAACAATGGGTAATTTACCTGGAAAAAGGGTCCTACAATAAGTATATGTATAAATAAACATATATAATATATAAAACATAAAAATAATTCTATAATGGTAAATATATTATTTAACTTTATTTTTTTTAATTCATCATGTAAATTGAAATCATGTTCATTCTTACATATGGAATACCGTCTCAATAAACATTGTATTTAATTTTTCATATCAATCTTTTATAGATTACAGTAAATAAATAAATACTAACTATATTTGATATTTATGTCATTCATAACAATTTTTATATGATTTAACCTTATCCAACGTAATATAACTAAAAATGAAAATAAAAAAAACATTTAAAACAAAGTAATTATTACATAAAAAGAGATTTAACAATGAATTGTAGATAAAGTGGTAATAAAAAGTCAAAAATAAATATCATACGGGATGATACACATGATTATTATTTTATAATATATTTATAATAAATATATATTTATTATATTGTATCTTTGGATGTGTATGAAGAAAGTCGAGACTGAAGGTGAGGGATCACTATCATGAATCGTATTATTTTAATTATAATTAATTTTTTTATTCTACTATTTATTGGAAATGATAAGTCAAATTATTACTAAAGTGGTAATGGATTTTTATCTCACTTTTACTTTCTATAATAGACATTCCATAGAAACAAAATGATTCTTCTATGTGTTATATATACTACCCATTAATGAATTATATTATTATTCTATTTAATATTAATGGGGTTTTTGTATCTATTTATGATCTCATTGTCATGGGGTTTATAGTCCAAAATTTACTAAAATTGTAAGGACTTTTGTCTCAAATTGTATTCTTTGGTACATAAGTTATATTACGCAACTATCTTATTTAATGAGGTAAGTATACTTCCCATTTTAAATTTTAAATCATGTATTTTTTTTAATTATATTAAAATTTTCAATTGATTTTATTCTTTAATGGGGTCTATAATACAAAATATAAAAATTTCGTAAGGGTTTTCTGATACAATCTAATCATATATTGGGGTTGAATATGATTTTTTCTGATTGAAAAGGACTTATGATCCATTTCTTAAGAAAATGAAGAATATTCTTCTATTATGGTTATTTTTTGAGAATATATGGTGTCCCTTAATTTTCCACATTTTATGTGACAAATAGTTCAAAAGAATTATTTTTTTAAAAAAATATTCTTTATTGAAATTTTTTAAAATAGAGTATTTTTAAAAATTATTTCTGTTTTAAAACGTTTTTTTTAAATTAGAATAGATATTTCCATCATTAAACGTTCCAATTAATCATTAAAAATCCCATTCTATCTAAGATTACATCATTTTATGTAACAAATTCCTTCCTAGGAATATTATCCTAGGAAAACATTCTTATTATTTCCTTAAATGGTTTATTTTGTGATGATAATTAATTTTTGAACCCCATTTATCTTTTATGGGTTATACCCTGATAATATTATTTTGATAACCAATTCTTTTTACATGTCTACAATATCATGAAATGATTGATTGATTATAATACTGGATTCGTTTCAAAGAAAATTCTATGATGAAATGTTTATCAATCCCATTTATTTTAATGGATTTTGTTATGATAATATTTTTATGAAACCCATTTCTTATCATGTGTTCTATTATCATTAATAGGTTATGAAACCCATTTATTTTCATCGGTTCTGATATGTTGAATTTCTTATGATCTTGAGGAACACATGTGAATGATTTTCATTACATGATGGGTGGGACATATAACGTCATCTAATGAGTTGGGTGATGTTTTATATCTCATGAGATAACAATGTGATACATGTTTATGGGTCTAATATACTATGGGAAACATGATAGTTTGAATCCACAAAGGGAAATATTTGTTTCTTAATCAACAGTGGGAAACAAGAATTAATTACTGATCCATTATGTTGACAGTTTTAGTAGATAACCTTGAAATATGACTGTTTTTTTATATTTATGATAGTTCCACACTTTTATGAAATTAAATTATTGTTAATTATTGATTTATGATGGTTTATCACCCTTATAGGCCATGTTTTCTAAAATTATAATGTTTTTGGAATAACTCATGTTTATGATCTATGAATATTTTGGTATAAACTTCCTAAGTAATTCTCACAATCAAATAACCTTATTCTTTTCTTATGATTTTATATGATCATATATTGATATATTATATCTTTACCCATACTAAGCAACTGACCATATAAGATCACCTTTTATTATATTTCATTCCCAATGTATTTAATAATTATTTAGTTAGGGTATAACTAAGAGGAGTAATATGTGAGAGGATATTAGTTGGAGATGTTTTATATATATCATGAAATAAGAAGATCGTGTTTTTAGTATTCAAAGAAACCTAAATATTGTGGTCCAAATTTCTATGTTTATGAATTTTGTTGAATATTTATCTAAAGAAATATGATATCTATGAATTATAATTTTGGGTCTTTTTATTTGGTATCTAAGGAATGGTTTTGTTGACCTTTATAAAATAGGATGATATTTTTTCTGGGATCCCTAAGAATATTTATAAGTATATTCCTTGGGATATTTCTATGGGTAATTCTATGGATGAGTAAAAGTACATGAAAATGTCCTTGAATTTTATTAATTGATATATTGAGTGTGTTTTATGAAATTACATCCATATCTAGATACTAAAAGTGGATGTGTCTCTAGATTAGAGGGACCAAGGGTTAATAAATCCTAAAGTGTCACATTGAGTTATACCCGATCATTACCCAGTGCATGACCATGGGCTTTACAGCCCACCAAGTTTGACACTCCTCATGTATATTAATTCAAAATTAACAAACTCTTTTCAAACCAACATGAAGGATTTGAATAATGACCATGAATGACCCTAGTAAATCCTATGGTTTTATATATTGAAAAAAGGGGTCATGATATAAACATCTTATAAGTTATTTTTCATGATTATGTGTTTTTTCACACTAAAAATATTATCACTAAAACTATGATTTTTCTTTTTATTCAATAACATTAACCAGAATGATCTAGATTAACGTTGAATATGGTCGAAAAAATTCATGACTATACACCAAAGAGGATAATGATTAGAGTGAATTATACTGTGATTATTCCAAATAAGTTATCATATATATGATTAACAACTTACACCTTAACCAACTTTTGGAATCACCAAATAATTGAATGATTCATTACACTAGGATTTTGGGTGGTAGAGTCCATGGTGGAATGAATATTATGTTTCCTTTATGTTGATAATGTTGGAAGAATCACCATAGAGCGATTTCTAGAGGAATGAGATGATATATTAGGTGTAAAAAAAGACATAAATTCAGTAATTTTGAAGGATAACTAAATAGTTTGGTTAAGGCATTTGATGATAATGATGGACTCTCTAATGTATTATCAACAGATAAATGTTTTAAATTTGGTACGCATGTGATTTATGAAAATTAATTTGTTAGGGGGGGAATATTGTAAATAAAATCAAAAAGGATATAAAAGTAAGGGTTATAATTTAGATGATGAAGAGACTGAAAATGAAATATAGGAGGTATGGTTTGTTATAATAGTATTTTTTATATTAAATATAAGAAACATGATTAAATTGAGGTCGATGAATTTCAATACCTGATTCATATTTCATATTGTATCAAATAGGTATTAAAGAATTAAATGATGAAGCCTAGTTAATGTTTTGAGAAGTAAGTGGGATGATTGAAGTGTTTATGTATTAGAATTCAAGAATTATGTTTTATGAATCATGAAATGTATAATGATGGTTCATTGCTATTTTTCATTATGGATTTACAGAAATATGATCAATGGTTCTGATGACCCATAAAAGTGATTTCATGGAAAGGTTATATTTTATGAAAAGCACATGATTATGGGAAGATAACCATTAATATGTTATTAATGATGAGATAATGATTTTGGGATAGTGAGACAGTGGGTATTAATAAAGTAATTTGGACAGCACTGATGATCTTGGATTTGGTTAATGATATATGGAAAAAGTGGTCAATGTTTCCATTAATTAAGTTTATGTTATTATTGGATTTATGTACTATATTCAATAACAGGTGGTTTTATTCAAGTAATGAGGAAGTACATATGATTACCTAAGGGTTTTATGTTAATTTGGGATATCACCATGTTTCATGAAAATATATTACCACGGAATTTACATTTTTGGTATATAACTATTAAGAGATAGCATGTGATATTTTGGGGATTAATGTTATGTTGGTTTTTAAAATTTTGGGGACATTATTTATAAATTTTAAAATTTTTAAGGTTCATAAGGTAAACCCTTTCTGGAATAGTATAATTTGATTTGTTGATGATATTTTAATTTTTAATCTATTGCATCACTATATGTAATATTTATAAAAATTGTATAAGGAGTTGTAACCATTTTTGTTTTTCTGATAACTGGAGATAGAAGGAACAACATATCATTTTATTATGGATATCTTGACCTATTAGTGCTTTAGGTATAGAAATATTAATCCTCATTTATTATAGTAAGATATTAACTGGAAATTGATCAAAACACAATCAAGGGATGAAACCATTCACATGATATAATGTAAAACTAATATTTATATATATTAGTTCCTTCAAAAGTATTGATCATATAGAAATTTTATCCCATTGATTGGTGATTCCACTGATCCTCTCTCATTTTCACAGTTTGATCCATGTATCTCTCATGAGAAGTACAAATATTATCCATTACATGTGTGGAACTCGTAGATCATAACACCAGAGAATGATATTTCTTATAAGGAATAACCAGTGTAGAATTTGGATCTGATAAATTCCTTATAAAAGAAGACCACTCTCATACTCAATTTTTTGTGGCAAACCATCATCTTGAGGATGTTATGTGGGAACCTTAGGAAGTAATGAGGCAGAAGTACCCTCATTTTTTGTACCAATGTGACAAATTTAAATGGTGAAATTAATTATATGGTGGGAAGTATTAACACCTAGAGACTTAGTGAAATATTTTTTTCTGATAAGTTTAATATTTCGATATTTTTTATTACACACAACACTAAGTTTAGCTTATTTAACATCCAACCCTGAGTTTAAACGAAACAAGACATACTATAATTATTTAATATTATATTTTTCACCTAATTGTAGGAATTTGGAATTTGAATAGGATTAAATAAATTATGAAAATATATATTCTTAACTTATTTATTAAATTAATTCATTGGTGACCAGTTAATTAAATTTAAAATAAAAAATGTTCAAAAATAAAGGAAATATTTTTTTATAAAACCATTTTTATGAAAACCAACACAATTTAACAAAATGGATTAAAAAATAGCATTTTATAAATTATTTTAATAAATTTTATATATTTTGAAAATAGTAAAATGTTTAAAATTCATCTTATGAGTTTTCTAGAAAAGTGATAATAATTAATTTTTTTTTAAATTGTAATTTTTTAAAAAGTAGTTTTATCAACTTTTTCAAAATTATTTCAAAATTAAAATATTTCAATTTTAGAAAATTTATATTAAAAGATAAACATAATTTATTGAAATCATTGGGTCAAAATAATCATGTAGTAAATTATTTATATTTTTACAAAAAGATTAATTTTTTATCAAATAGTGAATATAATGGTTTTTATTAAAAAAAAAATTCAATTAAATTATATATGAAGATAAATTTTATTATAAATTATTTTAAAATTAAAATTTGTAAATTTATATTTCAATTAATTCAGTTTCATTCAAATTAATAATATAAATATTTAATTTTTTATTAAAATGTTTTTAACATTTGAACATTTTCTCTTTCAAAACCTATTTTCCCGCCAAGTCTAAGTGATTAATTCTAAAATAAAAAATTTCTATTTTATGAAAGAAATTTTAAAAAATGTGTTCTATATTTTTTTAATATTATAATTTATATTATTTAATAATTTCAAATTATATTGTTACTATAATGAATAGTAAAACTTGTATGAATTATATACCACGGTTAATATAAAATTAGGTTTTCTGAGGGATAAACAAAAACAAATGGAATTAAAGATGAACTAAAAATATATAAAAACCAATTATTTCAGAAATATTTAGAACAAAAATCGTCTGGTTTTTATAATGTAAAATATTTTAGCCTTTTGGATTGTGAAAAATGTGGGTACACCTCTTTGTGTTCCAAAATTACAGGTGTGCCACTGACCTCATTTACAAATGACCACACCTTCTCTTATCTACTTCACACATCACAAAAACATTATTTAAGATAATAAAAAACAAAATAACTTCCTAAATTCCGAAATATAATCTTATAAGCCTTATTTTGTTCATAAATTTAACCTAATAAGCCTGTTGGTGAAAACCAAAAGATATTGTCCGAGGAAGAGTAAACTTTCATAACTAGGCACTTTATTTTACTTTTTCCTCCACATCCATAAATTATTATTTAACCATTATTATATAATAAATTCATTAAATTATATATATTTAGATGTTATTATTCTTTTCTCATAACAGAAATCGTTTTTGTCTTCTATAAAATGGGTTATGAAATCATCATTCTTGTGTACAATGGGCTGCCACATTGCGAACTAATGTGGCGTGTTTTTCATTTATATTTAACATGGATGGAAATAAGTATAGATTATATATATATATATGATATTTTTTATTTATATTTACTTTTAAAATTATAAAATCACATTTACAAAATTAATTTCCATTCTTTTGAAATATAATAATGTTGCTCATTTATATATAAGATTACCGCCTCGTGGAGCAATATGATTTGTTCTTCACATACACATTACATGGAACATAATAATAATAGGTATAAATAAAAATGTGATATATTTATATCAAATAAAATTGTTCTTGAATGTTAATATATATTTATTATTTTCCATTATTTTAATATTTTAGGGAAATGGAAACAATATTCATATATATGTACAACATATTATTTCCATGAATAGTGTATTTAATTTTCTATAGCTAACTATTTTTATTAATATAAATAAATATACACTGAATATATATGATATTTATAATATTTTTAAAATTCTTGAGATTATGGAATCATAAACAATGCACAGGTTCTGAAAATAAAAAAAATAAAAACCTACACCCACAAAACTGATGTTGTTACCCAAAAAGTGATTTAAATAAAGAATTTTTGATAAAAATATAATAAAAGTTAAAATTAAATAATATATTATTTGATAAATATTATTATGGTTATTGGAAATATTTATAGTAAATATATATTTATTATAAATGGGTTTTAAACATGTACAAATTTGGTTGTGACTTAAGGTAAATGTTCTCTATTATCTCATTTATTTCTAGGAGAGATATAAAAACCCACCACACATTTATTTTTTGTGGTGTATATAATACACATTTAAAATTTTATATCATGAATATAATTATTTACATTATATTTAAATTTTAATATGATGCTACTTATTTTTTGACTTATGAATCGAATGATTACTAAAGCAGTCATGGATTTTTATCTCACTTTTACTTTCTATGAGACCCATTACCTATTCCACACATGGTTTTATTATGTAGTGTATATAATTCCAATGAATTTTTTTTATTATTAATATCTTGAAAATTATTTTTATTTAGATACCAATTTTATGATCTCTCTTTCATGGGGTTTATGGTTAAAATGTTACAAAATAGATAAGGTATTTTGGTCTCAAATTTAATTATTTGGATTATAATTTATATTAATCACCTATCATCATTTTTGAAGAGTATATACTACCCCGTTTAAATGTTATATAACAAATACCATTATTTTAATTATTTTAAATGTTAATTTTTATGATATTATTCAATGGGGCCTATAATAAAAAATTCCAAAGTGGTGATGGTTTTCTGATACAATCTCATTGTTCCTCAGGAATTTTTATAGTTATATTTTCTATGTTAATGTTTCATTATCCATCTCTAAAGAAAATCATGAATTTTATTCTCCTCTGGTTATTTCATTAGAATACATGTTTTACCTACATTTTTTTTCTCTTTATGAACTTATGAGTTCAATATTATATTTTTAAGAAATATTTGCTTTGTTTGTCACTTCAATATAAACATATTTTACTTCAAAAACATTTGTTTAAATGTTTTCAAATTCATTTTTAAAAATATATAAAGGATTTTTTAAACCTAGTTTTACAAATTTTTTTGTTTTATAATGTTATATATACAAAATTATCATGTCTACAAAAATATCAATTCCTATTTGGATTTTATCAAAATGAAAAATTAATACATGTTTTAAGTGTAACAAATAAACAATATATTGTATGGTCCAAAATAATCAATTCATAGAATAATTTATTAATAATTTTAAATGGTTATTTAAAAAATATATTTTCTAATAGTTTTAGGTATTGAAATATTCTTTTATAAGTTGAAAGTATATTTTCCCCAAGAAATGTTTTAAATGATCTTTAAATCGTTCTTTAATGGTATCCAATGATATTTTCAAAAAAAATTATTTTGAAACCATTTTAGTATGAAAAAGGTTTTTTTTCAATTTTTAAAGGATACATTCCCCAATAGATGCCCCATGTAATCTTAAAAAATAATTTTCCTTCTAAAATTTAATCATATGATTTCACAATTTATTTACTTGGGATATATTAAAAAGGCAACATTTTTATAATTTCTCTGAATTTTTTACGTTTATGATGAAAAGAATTTAATGAAACACATTTCTCTTACATGGGTTATACCATGGTAAAATTATTATGAAACCCAAACCTATATCCATGGGTTACGCTATGATTAAATTATAGATATATTTTGAAATATGGTTATTTTTATATGTTATTCAATAATGAAAAGTTTATGAGAATAATATCTTTTAATGAGTTATATTATTGTGAAATGTTTATAAAACCCTATTTATTTTCATTCATTTTGTTATGATTAAATGGTTATGAGTCCCATTTATTTTCATGGGTTCTCATTTGATTAATTCATTATGATATTATGAAACACTTATAAATTATTTTTATTATGTGATTGGCGGTGCCTATATCTCACTCCAATACAATCGGTAATGTTTTATATCTCCTGATATAAATATGGAAGACATGTTAATGTGCTTGATCCAATATGGGAAATCAGTTCATCCTGAATTAATATGGGAAATAGTTGAATACTAATCCACAATTGAAAATATTTGATAATTCTAGAACAACTATGATTACTATTTTGGTCATTAACCTTGACACATGATATGATATTTCTATATTTATACCGGTGACACACTTTTCTGAAATAAGAATTTATTTAATGTTTGATATATGAATATTTATCACTCTTCCGGGCCATGTTTTCCGAAATGATAGTGTTTAATTCCCTGACCCATGTCTATGATGTATGAAATATTGTCTATGGACTTACTAATTTATTTTCATTATCATATACCCTTATTGTTATCTTAGGATTTTATATGATCATAAATTAATATCAACTATGTTTTACATTACTACGAGTCTTTGTACAAACTTTATTATGTTCTCTTAACCATGTTATGAGAGAGTATTAGGTAGGTTATTTATAAGAGGAGTACTATGTGAGAACATATTTTTGAAGGATTTCAAAAAATTATTATGAAATAAGAATATTATCATTATTAGTTCACTATATGGTTTACGATTATGATATGTTTATGAAACTAATTTCTTTTCCACAACTTATAATATATTTTGAATACTTTATCATGTTATAGAACACATATGAGTGGATTTTGATTTTTTTTGGGAGGGAATAATATAGTCTTTTAATTCATTTGGTAAAGATTTATATATCATGAAATAATAAGTATTGGAATGGTTATTGAACCTAATTTAGTATGGGACTCAGTAAACTATGAGAGTCTTGGTAATAAACCTTTATTATATAATGGGGAGTGAACTCAATCCGCTATGATTCTCATGGATGTTATCCATAACCATGAAATAAAATATTAAAAATGTTTTTATGTATTCTAAAAACATATATCTCATTCCAATTTTGTTCTCTCATGGATTAGGTTCTTTGATTCCTTTATAAAGGAAGACTTTTTCATTACGAAGATATATTCCAGGACATAAGATTATTTTTTAGGATTTATAGGGTATTGTTTTTAAATATTAATATCATATTCTCATACCTTTATGCCCATTTTATTATTATGTGGTAATTTATATTTCCCATTTAACCAATACTGATCATTTGATCTCACAGTTTAATATGTATCTTTTTCTAAAGTAATTAAGAAAGGATAATATAGGTTATGAATTTAAATAGTAATATATTTGGAGTTCTTTATGAGATAAACTGAATTTATTTCATTAAACAAGAAATTTATATATCTTGTATATAAAGGAACTAAAATTTTTTGTTACCCAGGAAATTATTTATAAAATGTATTGAATATTCATCTAGAATGTTGAAATGTTTATGCGTGAAAAGTATAAGCCCTTATAGTTGGTATTAGAGGATGGTTTCAGTTTATAATTAGATATTAAGGTTAAATAAAATTGGTAAAATACCTATGTATAAGTCAATGAATAGGGTGAAATCCTAATATTTTTTGTAGGGAATATATTATGTAGTCTTCCAAATAAATACATCCCTATATGGATACTACAGGTGGGCCTTGTTCAGGAATAAATTCATCTAAGGGTAATGACATTGAAAATAGTTGGTTGAGTAATTATCATCCATGATTATAGTTCATGGTTTTTATGTGTGTGATTACTGAAAACCTAGTTAGACACACCTAGGGGTTAATTTTGGGTTAATTAAAATTTAATTTATGAACCATGAAGAAGGAATTGAAAAGATAAGATCATGGATCACCTAGGTAAAACCTATGTAATATTAGATTAAAAAGAATGTGTCAGGATATATACAACATTTGAATGATATTTCATGACTTATCCCTATGATTATTTTTCTCAAACTATACCTTTTTTATAGTAAATTGTTAAAACCATGATAAATTTTTTTCATATGAATGTGATAGATAATGGAATGATTTTTATCTTAAGAAACCAAGAAAAATAGGACATAGAATGTGAAACCTTGTGATTTTTACTAGACATCAATCTCATTATATGAATAAAAAACATAATATGGGTGAGTTTTTTCAACACACCTAATAATAACAAATAGAGTTTGCAAAAAACCATATATGGAACAAGATTCAGTTTTCTATATGTTAGGTTTGTGGGATATTTCACTCAGGGAAATATCTTAGAGAAACAACAAGTTGTTTTATTTTTTGAAAAAAACGGAACATAAAAAATAATTTATAAGAATAATGATGAGGTTTATGGAGGGATATTAACATCATATAATGGTACACTTTATTGTTCAATGTCTTAACTGTAGGTAACATGAGGATTATATGAGATAATTTTCTAATCCAAGAGTTAAATCCTAGAAAATTGAAGCACCTTGGTTATGATGATCATTTTTGTGGAATTACTGATGTTTTTATTTATTTTTACTACTTAATTAAATTTTATAATTATTTTTATTAATGGTATTCTGGTTATAAAAACCATAAAACATCAATGTATTATTCAACAATGGTTTTTCATTCCTGATTTCTCAAGAATATGTTCAGTTGTGCTAATGAACAAGAAAAGTTATATAATGGTAAGCTGATATTTAAAAAGAACACATTATTGAGGAATATAAAACACTTAATATGTTACTAATATTGAGATAATAATTTTTGGTTTAGATAAAGAGATCATTGGTATTGATTAAATAAATGAGATAACATTAATGACCATGAAATTGATTACTGATTTACTGTAAATGTGGATTATGCTATCATTGATAGAGTTTATTGTATTTTTAGTTGAATAGAATGTATTTGATATTATATAATTTTTTTCAAGTATATAGAAAGTGTAAATTTTTTAAGAATATATGTTTTAATTTACATTTTATGATGATTCAAGTTATTAACATATTTTGAGATAGTCTATGTATTCACGTGTTTGGTATTTAAAACTAATAGATAATTTCTATTGTTATGGGATTAATGTAAAGTTTATTTTGTAAATTTAGTGACCTTATTTTTTAACATTTGTATTCAGAACTTGTTCAAACATATTTTTCCTGATATTTAAGGATAGCTATTTATATAATGGATTAAGTAGAATTTTGGATGTTATTATTGAGGATTTATATATTAATATATGATTCAATCCATATTGGATAACATATGATAATAATTTATATTTTGGTAAATTTATCAAGAATTGATGAATAATATTTTATTATTTTATAGATATTATGATCTGTTAAAAGAAAATGTTAGTGTTTCGAACATGAAAGAAATCAGCATCATTTATTGGATTACGATGAAGCTGAAAACAATAGAAGACCTAAATAAAGATGAAATTATAATCATGAAATGTAAATAAATTATGTATATTTTTACATGTATTTTATATTGATAGTATAAGAATCCATCAAAATTGGGAAAGGTATCTTGAATGAAAAATGTTTTACTTTTACCTTTATTTTTTATGAATCTATGGTCTTTTCACCCCTCATGTATTTAGGGTTTTTTACAATAAATTTCGTATAGCTGTATTATATAATAATATTTATTATTAATTAAAAATTAATTTTAACCACTATTTCAATATATTAAATTCATGCCAATTTCCTCCTTATCTAAAAAACCAGATTATTCATTATTTGATGTAACATTTATGATTCCCACTTTCCATTTATTAAAGGATGTTTTATAAACCCATTGTCGGATATGGGTTTCCAAAAATTTATTTTAAAATATTGAAACATTTATGATAAAGACAAACTTCATTGCGAATAATTTATAAAGGGGTTGAATTTAACACCTTGTGATTTTAAAATAACATTATATTCAATAGCATAAATAAAACACAACCTTGATCATAAATTAATAATGACATATTTTTATTTCAATGTTGTAGTTATAACCTAGAAATCAAATTAGAGGGTAAGAATCAGTTTATTGAAATTATTAAATAATTATAAATTTCATAACTGATAATAATTAATTTATTACTTCTTATAAAATAAGAAGTCATTTTTAGTAAAGTCATCTTATTCTTCAAAAATATATTATCTCTAAAAATGTTTTTATTTCTTTTTTTGAGAAAATATTATAATTATTTTATGAAAATGTTAGTAATTTTTATTTTATAAATAACGATTCATTTTAAAAATTATTATATAAAATTTATATTAGAATAAATTTTGGTATTTTTCTAAAAATATTGATTTTCCTATGAATAATGAGAGAGATATATTTTTATGGAAAACAGTATTTTCTTCAAGCATGTTGAAGTTCTATTTTGTTTTAAAATACTTTTAGAGTAATATGTTTTCTCTTATATTATGAATAATCAAATTAATTTAATTGTAAAAAAAATTATATATGAATTTGATATAAATATATTTTGATACATCAAAATTATTTTCTCTATAAACATGTTTTCTATTGGGTTATGTGTTTTTATATTAAATTAAGTTTTTACACTTATACAAAATGAATATAGAAACTTTGTACCATATATATAACCATGAGATTCAGACATGTTTAATATGCCTATTTTATTTTCGGACATTAGGAATATTTTCCTCTATAACTATTTTTCACAATGGGAAGGGTAAAATTGGTAAAATTGGGTTAAAACCCTAAGATAAGGACTCCAAATAAATCCAACATTGTCCTCAAACAAATATATATGGGTGTATTTCATAAAATTCCATCTTATTATTGAATATATTCCCACTATTTTCATTTTTCATTTGATTATGACCATTATATTATTTTAAGAAAATGATAAATACAAAATCTCACTCTCTTGATTAGTATAACATAAAAAATTTTAGAATAATGATATAAAGAGGATATGATAAATTATAAATTTATATTTTAAATATAAATTAATTTTTTTATTTTTTTTAATTGATTTCTAATTTTATTGATTTAATAATTACCTTAAATCTTTACAGAACACTAATATAGTGTTTATTCAATTAATAGCAAAATAAAATAAAAGATTTCAAAAATATTAAAATTAAGAAAATTTTCATGAATTATTATGTTCTATGAATTTTTTAGACAATAATAACATATTAGGGGTGTGTTAAAGGATTATATTTATATTAAATATGTCATTTGTGTCAAAATAATTGAATATTTTAAAGAATTTCATTTGTGATATTTTATGAAAATAATATTTTATGAAATTATTTAAAAAATATAAAAATGTGGAAAGAGGACAAGGAGGATAATATATGGACTATGTTTTCATTATTGGGACATTTTTAACACAATTTTCAACCTAAATGTAAAATTATAACCCTTTAGTATTGGCAATTTTTTTTATTATGGACCAGGTTAATACTGGTAAAATAAGGTTAATCCGTGACCTGCAGGGTGTGGTGCTATTTTTAGGAATCACTAGAGTCTGATACTTCATTGCTTCATCGATAGATGTGGAATTTCAACCTCCCTTGAAGCCGAGATGGTAAGTCTGATACATGCTATTTTATTTGCAATGCTCTTTGGTTGGAACAACCTTTAGATTGAATGTGACTTGATGACTATCGTTCAAGATATTTGGAATGGAATATATCTTCAATCTTTTACAATTAATACTTTCTATATGGAATGACCTCATTATTTTATTGGTCATAATTATAACATCACACGTTTTTATTGAGAAGAAAACATAGTTAAAGATGGCATGGCCAATATAGGAGTAAATCAAGACATTACCTGGTTCGAAGGCCTTCCGGCTGCTCTTATTTCCTTTCATGAAAAATATTGTAATATGATCCCATATTTTAGACACTAGTAATATTTTTTTAATAATATTTGTGATTTGGTTGTTTTGGGCTAAGGAATTAAATTTAAAAAATCCCTCAATAAATTATGTTTTATATTGGTATTTCTTCCATATAATTTTTTTATTCAAATTTAATTTCATTTGGAATAATTTTTCATGATAAAGAATTTATTATATTTTAATATTTTAAGAAATTTGATGAATTCTCTACCCATTACATATAAAAGGGGACTCAATTCCCTTTTTTATTTACACCTTCTTGAGAAACCGATCTCAACCTAAACCTACCCAATTCTCTTCTAAACATCTTTATCCAAAATATAGTTGTTTTGGTCATTATAAAACACAATTACAACATTTATTTATAATGAATCTATAGGTTAAAAACTGAATATGAGGTAATCGTCTTGACCTCTTTAAATATTATTCACTTTCTTCCTTCTATAATTCTATATTATTCAGTATAAACAATAACATAATTATTCTCAGTATAGTTACAAGTAATTATTATTATTCTATCACCGTTATCCACCCTCTATTTCATCAAATCTTTATTTAATGTATCACTAATGTGTATATGGTTTTTATCGTTACCACATAGAGATACAATTCATTTTTCATCACCATTAATATTGGATTGTTAATATGATGGGTTTAAGGATTATAAATGATATTTATGGAATAATTATGTTTATTCAATTATAATATCAAATATACCTTCTTACATTCCAACCTATTGGAAAATGATAATGTAGATTTTTCATATATGTGGACTACCACCTCCATAGAGTGATGTGATTGGATTTTTCATTTTCACATTATAGTGCTTTTAGATCAAGGAAGACTTAAGGTAAAGGATTTCTAGTCTCACTTTTATTCATGGGAGACACTTCCCACATTCAACATCTATTTATTTTTTGTGCTTTACATAAATTCTCATTGACATGTTATATCATTAATATCCTTATTTTCATGATATTTAATGTTTTACTTTATGTTTATCCTTTAAGGGGATAATAATTTAAAATTTACCAATGTGATAAGGCATATATGTTACAATCTAATTTTTCATTAGTAATGTTTATGATTATTTTTATAATGATGATATTTTATGACATAACACACAATAGAGTAAATAATTTTCTTATCCTTTAGTTATTTATGGATATTATATGTTTTTATTTCACTTTACTATCCTTAAGAATTCAATATACCAAAAGATATAATTTAAGGAAAATATATTTTTTCCCTAATCAGTAAAAATCCAATTTCATCAATATATATATTTTCTATAAATGTTTCTAGTAATATTTATAATATTATAAATAATTTTTTGAATTATTTTGACCCTATGATTGAATATTTAAAAAATGGATTTCGTGAAATCTTTTTTTAATGAGGTACTTTTAATTTTTAACAAAAATGTGAAAGGAATAATTTTTTAAGGTCCATTAAATGAAGATAATTTCCAATCATTATTATCAATCAATAATTTATTTGTTATTTTACATGTATTGAATGTCATTTTCAAATTAAATGTTTTCATGAATATTTATGAAATTTTTTAAATATTAATGAAGTTATACCAAAATAAAAAGGATATTTTACTCGAATGATATTTAAATATATTTTTTAAAGGAATTCTCATTTATGATACAATTACATGATGTTACTTCCTATTTATAGGGATATGATCCAACTTTTCTATAATTATTCTTTTTATATATGATTTATTATTATGATATGTTTAGGAATCCTCTTTGTTTTCAATATTTTATGATATATGATGATTTTTCATTGATATTCTGAAGACATATGAATGTAATTATATTATTTTATGGGTGGGAATTAAATTTTATAGCCCTAAAATTAAATAGTTAATGATGAAAATATCATGAGTTAATATGGATTGGATATGTCGACAAAATGTTTCCTTATTATAATCAATTCAATATGATAGTCCTCAGAAGGAACCTTAACTATTGAATGAAAATTGAACCCAATACCCTATGATCGTCTTAGAAGATATCCTTGAATGATAAGGAAATGATTTTATATCATTATGTATATTCCAAAAACATAGGTCCAATTCCAATTTTGTGATCTCATATATCATGTTATTTGAGTCCTTTAATAATCATGTCATATGAATGATAAATCGCTATATCACGTCTCAATATTATGTTCCATGATATACAAGATATGGTTTTGAAATGATAATATCATGTTTATTGACTCTTATTATCATGTTATATATATATGTGTTCATTTATCATTTCCATGTTTACCCTTACTGAGAATCTAAGATTACCCATTCTTACGTTTTATTTCTCCTATTTATGAAAAATTATTATGTATGGTATATATTTGAATAATAATACGTAGGAAGATATTTATGAGATATGTTTAGTTTCATTATTGAAATAAGAAGAATTTGTATCTTGTCTCGAAATACACTAAAATTGTATGGTTCTTGAGTTTTTATTTTTGAAATATATTGAATATTCATATAAAAAGGTTTATAATTATGTATGAAATGTAAGGGTTGCTAGATTTTTTGAGAACCATGTGAAAGTATTATAAAAATAAATAATCTTATATATATTCGGTGTGGTCTGTTGTGATCCTTGGGTTTTATGTTAGTGTTGTGGTGTGTATGTGTTTGGGGTGTCGCATAGATTATACATTTTATGAATGTTTTTTGAAGTGTATTTATCTAAAAACACATATATTTCTTATGATATATTGTTTGTGTTTGTATTTTGGGCATATTATATTTTTAACATGGTAATTAGGAATTTAAATATATGATTTATGAAGTAATAATAATTATGATATTAGTTCATTGGGAAGTAAACTACTATAATCATGATCGTTTATTCACATTTTTAATAGGTATAAACCTAGAACTATAGGTTTTTATCTCATGAGGAAAATGCGGAATATGGGACACCTTTAATTATATATAAGTGATAATTGACCTTCAGGTTTATTATAATACATAATACTATTGGTATACCCTTCTCAATATGTTGTTATAATATTTTTGAGTTCATTAAAAGAGTTTTACAAAAGTATAAGAGGTGGTGACTTGAGTTATATGTTATTTCAATGTTCTATAAAATTCATCTATTTGTGGTTGATTGTGATTATAGAAAAATATAAATAAAACTAATGATTTTTTATTTTGTAAATTCATTGATACTCCTAAAACTTATAACTTTTCTTGAATTTATTTCTACTAGAAAATGAATCATGTAAATGGGGAATTCCCTTGAAGCTATAAGAAGTAGTTAAAGGTCATATTGTATTGATTTTTTTCTTTATTATAGGGAAATTTATGTTTGGATATTGTGTATAAAAAATGGTTTCCTAAATTTTTAGTGGTTTTTGATTCCATTAATCAATAATTTGAAAATTTATTGAGTCCAAAACATCACTCTAGACCATTATTTTCTTATAATGAAACAGATTCTATAAAAAATTTCTTTTGAGAAACGAGTTGATGAATAATTAAGAATATTTAATGTAATTTATTCCATGATAGACACATTAAGGTAATAATGAATCTTTTTTTAGTGAAGGAAGTGGTATCCATTCCCCTTGATACTGTGGATAAAAATATATTAAGTAGGTATTATTGGAATCAAGGTAAACATTTTTGGGTTGAGGGAGGTTTCACTATCCATAGAGGGAGGTATAAACCTCTTAAACATAGATTAAAGTATCTTTATAATGCTTCAAAATGTAAGGATAATATATTTATGAACTTTTTTGGATGTGTAAACATAAGTATTATCATGTTTCATAAGTCTTGTCATGATCTAACTGTTGAGATGATGACCGGTCATCATCAAGTTATATAGTTGAAAAAAATACCATAAAACCCTCTAACTTAGAGTGGTGTTCTCTAAATGGTCTATTTATTTTATTATGATAATAGACCATGGTTTAAAATTATTAAGTGAAACTAAAAATAATGTATTCTATTTCTTTAGTAGTGAGAGATAAATAAAATACATTTTTATGGAGTACACTATCGATTTTATTTTAAGAAAAAACATTTTTATTATAGAATTATACGGAGTTTTATATGTGGTTTAGGAAGTGAACCCATTCTTATATTGATTAAGGGCTTCCATCATCTTCAAGATTAAAAATTATAAGATACAAAAATAATGTGGGGAAATGGTATAGTATAGTTGGAAATTTAGTGTTTATTTGGATTCAGATCATGTGGAAATTTCCTTGGTATAATTTTATTAATATACGAATATGCTACTAGATAATATTCAGTAAAGTCTATTAGACCCAAATATATTCAAATAAGAGAACATTATAACATATGTTAATAGATGAGGAAAATATTAAATCTTTTATTTAGAGGATAAAATATATGTTTTTTTCATAATCAATCATTTTTTGATTAGGTTGATTATATTGAATCTTTTGCAAGATATCCTTGGATTTTTTAAGTTTATTCAATGAATAAATACAACATTATGAAACATCATAAATGACCATGCTGTGAAAGGATATATATAAGAGTAAAATTATTTGATATAAAAGAGAATGGTGTTAAAATAATTTAACCACACTGAATGGGATTACACCATTCTAAAGATTTAAGATTCACACTATAAGGGTAATCTCATGAAATATTTGGTTCTTGATATTTTTATGAAATTGTAAGACATTACATTAGAAAAGATATTACATCATAATGTATGATGCCATACTGAAATAAATAAACCCTATAAAAAAGGTGTATATCTATTAGGGTTAGTTTTAAGGAATCAAACTAGAACACATTGTGTCGTTCTATTTTTAATTCATGCTCTAAATAATTTAAAGAACCATGTGGTGGCTTCCATTATGTTTTTCATTGTACATGAAATAGATATTTTTGGGATATGATGTTGATATACAATAAAAACATAATGAAAGTTGTCATGTCAAAAATTATTAAGGTATAATATAATCATGTTTAAATCTAATGCATCAAAACATGATTTATAAAATTCAATACTGTTTTTAAAATTAAAATATATATTTATATATATACACACTAATTTTGATGAATCTCCATTAAATGTGGAAACATATCTCCTCCGATTTACCCCTAAACTTTTTACCTCACAAAATGTTATTTCCAGTTGTTCATCCCCCTAAACTAACCCAAAACACCCTCAGTCTCTCTATAATCTATCAGCATCCCCAAAACATCAACATTTATAACAACTCTATCTACCTTTGTTTACATGACCACTAGAATCTAGATTCATATTCATGGATCCATGTTTACCAGCCTATACTTGCCCATACCCAATTATCCATCTTCAGGCCTCTAATATCTTATCTTTTGATCTCCAAAATCTATCCTCCAAAATCCCTCATCCACCAATACATCCTCACCTCTTCACCATCACATTATCATATCTGCATTCTCATCCCTAACTCTCAATATACCTACCTCAGATTCCCATTATTCAACAAGGGTAAATATTTTGTTTTCAAAACTACTATAATTCGATTATAAAAAACCTTGTTTTCATTTTATATTACCCACTTGATTATTAATTTTGGAAATCAAAAGAGGTATTCATTGTAATTATAAGGTATTGGATTTTTTGGAATGATAGCATATCCTTTGGTTCTCCATACAATGTGATTTTTATTTACCATTATTATATTATTATCATTCATGTATTTTTGTCAATGGATTTGATTTCCAATGATATAAATACTCAAGTTATTTTATTTTTCATCATTTTAATAGTTTCTTTATCTCGTCTTATATCTTTAACTCTATTATCAAATATCATCACTAAACCGCTATCATGTTTCTGCACTAACATAAATATCATCCCTAAAAGTACGTTATGTTTCCAACACTAACTAGTAGCTTAAATTTATCTCTATTAAATTTCATTAACATATTTCATATATTATAACGGGTGTTACAGTGTTACACATTTTCTCATAAATCTTTACAACTTCATACATTAGAATTTATAATTTCAAGTAATCATTAGTCATGTTAGGTTAATATTATTCTCTATAACAATCCTCACCTAATTTTGAAATCTAATTTCATCAATATTTATTAATTCTATAATGTTACCTAATTCTCATTATGAGTAACAATATGTGTTGAAAAACAACATTTCACTTGAAAATTATATATCTCTTATAGTATAATTTATCCCTCTTCATGGATGTAGTGAAATATTTTGTTTTATTATTTTATTTTAACAGACTATTTTGTATAACCATTTTTTATTATATTTCATGTCATGATATTATTAATCAATACCTATAAATAATTTACGCAATAGAATTACTATTTAATAGATAAATTAATTGATTAGAACATATTCAGTGTACACAATATTTTTTAGTTATGACATATGATACATGCATATGAGTTTTTGAAACTAAAAAAGTGTTTTTGTTTTGAAATTAATTTTTTTAGAACACTATGAAAAATTCTTATATTATTTATGAAATGTGATCCATGTAACAACATATTGATCTTAAATTGAAAAACAAAACACTTTTTATACTTATTTATTCATTTTCCTTTTTAGGATTATTTATAACTATTCTATTCAAAATAAAATATTTTCTATAATTATTTTATATTTTTTGTGATAAATGGTACATGTTATAACCAGTTTTTAATTACAATTGTCTAATATGGTTTTATGTATTCGTGCATTTTAAATAACATAAATCAATTATATATTTTATCAAACCACGTATGATGGGTTCTAACTAGGATAAATATTTTACAGTAAAGGCTATCAAAGAAACACTATATTTTTTTAAAGTATTTATTGATTTTTATTGAAAAAATTTACGTTAATTATTTTATGAATTTATTATGAAATAAATATGAAATCATTTTACTCAAAAAAAACACCTATTTTATATAAAATTTTATCATATTTAATAAGTTTATTTTATTTTTACTGATTTTTTATTTTATAATCTATACAAATAGTTTTTAACATTAATTACTTATCGTAAATATAAAAATGTGTTATTATTGATACTAGTTCTATGTTTCCATCATTTATATTTCATTTAAGAGATGTATATAATGGTTTTGGCAATGAATGTCCACAAAACAAACTATACAGACCACTATTGAAATAATAAAATAGAAGTTTTTTTGATCTATTATTTTAGATCCCTATGATAAAGGTATTTTTAATAACTATGAAAAATGATTTCCATGAATTACTATTTGGGGAAAATGTTGCATTCTCATTTCATATCTACAAATAGAAATCAGTGAGCTACCATTATCTAACTTCTTTATCCTTCTCTATTTGTTTTATTTATAATTTCATGTTTAATTTTGATGTTATTATTTATTCCCCGCTTAAAATCCTCTTTATTTAGATAAAAATATCCTTATCCATGTTATTTATATTTTCCATTCATGAACAAATTTTACATCATCATATTATTATAACATAGTGATAACTATTTAACCATTTACCAAACATAAAAAATTTGGTAGACATTTAATATAAAATGGTCATATCCATGGATCTCTAGACCCTCGAGTTATTCAATATTATGATAATCTTTATAATTCCACTATTATATTTTTCAACTTTAAATAATATAGACATGTTTCATTAATTAGATTGCATACAAATTATTTCTTTTTCACACATGAAAATTAATTATGTCAAAATTTTTTCTTAAGTGTGAATTATTATTTCATTACGTTTATATAATTTTTTTTATTTAATATGTGAAACATTAACCTCTAAAAATTTTCACTCTCTAAGATAAAATTAATTATCTGTTGAATAGATTATGAGGTTTCCCAAAATGAAAATTTATTAGAATATATAGAATATATTTCAGGTTTTATTCAACTCTTTTGGTAAATTTAATTATATTTCAATAGATCTTTAAAAAACTAACATAAAATTTAGATTAATTTACATGAAACTTGTAGTATTCTTCTAATAAATTTGGAAAGTTAAACACATATTGTACTTTAGTAAAAAGACATAGTAAAGGACAATAAACAAATGATGATGATACATGGTGATATATCGGTTTTTTTGGTAGTGTAACATTAAGAGATAGAAAGATATCCAAAAAATGTATATGTAATATTTCAAATTACACTTGGTAGAATATAAACATGTCTAATTTATATAATACTAAATCCATTATTCTAAATCTATAAAATATAATTTCACTATTGGTAAACTCATTCATGATATAAAATTAATAAATGATTTTATAAAATAGTTTTGTATATAAAAACAAATATAATATGAATAAAAGGATGATTTGGCATTATAGTTTTATGTCTTTTTTTAACAGATGTCATTAAAACTTAAGTGAGAATATTTTATTGTAATATTTCGAAAAAAATAGAAAATCTTTTAAAATATATATATACTAAGACATATACTCATTTTTTATGAGGTTGATCTAAAATTAAAATCCTATCAAATTCTGGTCGCGCTCGACCGTTGTCGGTCATCTAGTTTTATTAAAACTTCAAGTTCTTTTTACATTATTTCTTCTCAATATTACATCCTATATAATTATTCAATTACCCTAAACATTATTCAGTCTATAGAAATCATAGTACACTCAAATAAAATCCACAATCAATGTTTTATTTTCATTATTTCTATCTACTTCACTCTTGTAAGAATTTCTCTTCAATCATGTAGTATTCTCCCTATTTCCGAAACATGTGGTTGAATTAATTAGAATTTATGAATTATTTTCCATTATTACCTGTAAATATTAATATTATTTTTAAAAAGATTTATTATTTTTCTATTTGTTTTAAATTTTATTTATCAATTTATTTCGTTATATTCATCTTATTAAAGATTATTAATTTAAAAAAAATTAATATTATAATATTTTTGAGGTTATAGATTTTTTATTACTGTAAATTTATATTTATTATAAATCATTGTTTTTAAAACAAATTTTATTTCTAAACATTGTATCTTTATAATTTTCAAATTCGGAAATCCATTTTTTCATCAATTTATTATTTAAAAATTATTTTTTATTATAAATAATTTTGATTAATTTTTTTTAAATTTTTTTTAAATTTTTAAATTTTAACATATAATAATTATTTAAAAAAAATTGAATTTATATTTATTTAAATGATTATATTTTTTAATCATATACATATATTAAAAAAATTATATGTATTACTATATTCATCTTATATATTTACATTTTTGGTAATTGATGAATAATAATTAGATTAATGAAGTATGAAATAACAATAAATATGGGAATGGGGTTGAAAATTCCTTCAATTTTATAATGTAAATATTGGGAAATAAGATGTGTTCTTCTATATATGCATTTAATTGTTAGAATATGAGTAAATTAAGTTGTATAAAAATCAACAACCATATGATTTTATATGGTTTTAGATAATATTATACATGTTGGATCTAGTGTGGTGAAATAATAGTGATTTCAATATATAATAATGATGATAATTTTCAATATGATTAATGATAATTCCTAAAGAATTTATTCATAATATAGGTGTTAAAACCATTGAGAAAACATATTTTGAACAAAAATATGAAGATATTGAGAAAAAACTATTCTCATGATACACTAGATTTTTAGTGTTATCAGTAGCACTGAAATTATTTACCTTAAATAGAATTCATGGTTGGATTGATAAAAAGTTTAGCAAAATTTCGTGAACATTTAAATTAGATTCATCTTGAAGGAAAAGGGATTCCAGATTCCAATTATGATGAAAAAATATATTATTTCCTAGGGGATTAGGGAATAAAAATATAAATACATAATTTAACTAATTTGGGTTGTATTTTAAGGAGTATGAAATTTTATTAGAATGTCCGAAATATACGGCATAATGATATAAAATGGATGAAAAATTCATTCATGATTCATTCTCCACAACATGAACCAATCCTTTCGCTAAAGAAATTTTGTATCATCCAATAATTTCTTATTGGGCGTGTCTCTTTATAAATTGAAATGAATAAAATATACTAATATGTAATACATATGATCACCTATCTCATAGAAATATATGTCAGCATGGTCATTTACCATAGTGGAAAAATTTTGAACAAAAAACTTATGATATTTAAAATGATGTCAAAAATATTATAATGGGTCTGTGAGTAGATATAATTAATCGATATTTGAGTATTATTAGATAACATAATTCAATAAATTTTGTTGTGTACAAATAATACCTAGATATATTTTCAATTAGGAAATATGTGATGATGAGTATGATGATTTCTGGGCCAAAATGGCCTATAAATGTTATTTAGGTTTATCTATCAGCATTGATTTATGACTTAATATTTATATGGGAGGTATGTGTTACAATATTTTCTAAATAAAATAAAGATAATTTTCTTTTATGTGTTATTTTGTGTTAACTATAAAAAAATTCACGAATATGGAATAATATATGGGTATAGTGTTAAAGGTTATAAATGTTGTCCAATTAGTGAAGAAGAGACTTCCAATTGCAAAATGGGAAAAAATAAATCATCTAACACCCCAATATTTTATAATATGTTATCTCTTTAAATTAATTCAATAGCTTGCGCTACACGCAAAACCGAGTTCGAGCACACCGCCACTTGCCAAACTAGCCATTCAAAAAGCAGTTATGAATTGAATTAAATAAATATTGAATTTTATATAATCCATATAATTTTAACATCCATATTACGTGTTTTTTAGACATAATATAAGAACAAATTCAAATTTTCAGATAAAAGAACTGATTTTCAAAAAAATGAAATTTTACCGCCTATTAATGGATAACCATTTTAAATCCAATATTTTACAATTTTCTATATTAAATTTGAAAAAAATAAACTTCTCATTTAGAAGTGGGACATAAAAATTTATTTTGGATAAATTTTGGTTTTTTTCTGATAACAATTATATTTTGATGAATAGTCAATGATTCTAAATTTTAATTGAAAACAACTTTTAAAAAAATTTATAGAGTTAAAATATACATATGAAAGTTTTTTTATTATAATTAGATTTTATTTTTATAATTTAATCCAATTCCATTGATTAGAAGTAATTTCACATTTCAATTGGTTATAAACACCTATCTATCTTTTTATAGTTTTTTATTTCCCAATAACCCGCTTTCTGGTTTTGACGATAAGAATAAATTTTAAAATAATTAATGTAAATTATATATTTTTTATAAGGTAAAATATATATTATTTTTGAATTTGGATTATCAAAATTATCTTTGGGTGATTTTTTGGTATTTTTCTGAATCCTTCAATTTTTGATTAATAGTGAAAAACACTATGTTACTTTTGAAAACTAACATTTTATTTAAATAATTATTTATTTTATATAAATTTATTTTATATTAAAATAGATACAAAACACCCATATAAGTTAAATTTAATTTATTGGAGTCATTTTATAATCAAATTAGATGTATAAGATTTTATTGAACTTTTTAACGTCTTTTACCATCCATCTAGAAACATTAGAAAATTTGAAAAAAATGTAATTTTACCACATCTATGAATTGAATTTAAAAACTCTAAAAGGAAAATTTGACATCATTAAGTAAAATTTTGTTCAATGGGATGAAAATAATTTTTATTTAATATTGACTTTTTAATTTTGTTTACCACGATTAAAAAAATAGGGTAATTAAAAGTAAAAATGATATTATAATTACCCCAAAACATGTCTTAATTCCATTAGATAAGTTTAATTAAACTGAAATCAACCTTATTAATAGAATATTATCCTTTTGTTTCACTTGGATTAGATTAGGTCATTTGTTATTATTTTATTTAAGGAAGCATTAAAAGTGTTAAATTCAGATTCTCATAACTAAAAAATTTTTAATATAGGGTTATACATAAGATAAATCAGACTATAAAAAAATGATTAGAAATATAAAATTATTTAATGCATAATGGTTTTTTATATAATTGTTATACTTTAAATAATTAAATTTATTTATGACGCAATGATGATGCAGTAATTATCTTATTAATGGAAGATTAAAATAATTGATATTATAAATAGCCAAATAAAAGTAAATTGATACTTTTGATGCATTAAAATAATTTTAATGGTTAATATGGCATGTTCGGATTCATTTTGTTTATTTTTTTCTAATTAATAATGTTTTGATGACTTTCACAAAAACCAAATACGAAATAATGTCAAAATTGACATAAATGAGTTTTTAAAACAAATAATATATTATTAAATGATATAATATTAATTAAAATATAAGGTTCAATTAAAAGACTTTTATAATGATAGATATGTAATTAATGAACCAATTTGGGTTCTCATGAAATTTAATAATAAGTTTATTAACTGTTTATTTGAATAAAACAAGAATACATGGTAAAAGTTAAACTATTTAAATAGGAGTTAAATATTAATGATAAGTTTAATAGAGCAACCTGTACCTATCTAAAACCTATTAGTTGAAAGTTTTTTGACCGAACCCCAATTTATCCTTGAAATAAATCATTTTTGATCCATTATAAAAATAATAAAATTTTATAATAAACTAATATTTATAGTTTTTCCTAAAGTGACCATCACATCTCTTTCAAAACTGTACTTCCCCTTCTCTCAAAATCACACCTCCAATGCCATTTGGCTCGGACAAACCCTAATCAACTAACTTTCCAACTACCCTCACATCAACCTATAGGTCTTAATTTGATAAAAAAAAGATATCCTAAGGAGACCTTTTGTTCAAATCAAAAGGAAACACCTAAAGAAGAGGTAATTATTTCATGACCTCTTTCAAAGTTATTTTTCTCTTCCAATTCCTCTTTATTTTTTGTTTCCTTACCAAAATAATTACTCCAGTACCCTATACATACATTGATGTTATTATAAATATGGAACATTCATATTCATTATTCTATCCATCCTATAAATGACAAATTCAACATACGTGCGTACGTACAACTTACTGTCTCCACATTGTGGTGTAGTTTGTTATTCAACACTTCAATATTTGGATGGGTATAATAATGAGTATTATTATTATAAATAATACATATAAAATTTTAATTATATTTTATATATAATATACTATCCAATTACATATGATTTGACAATTAATATAATGATATCATCGCTCGTGCGTACGTACGACATACCATCTCCATGACGCGATGAGATTCATTTCCATGTTCACCATTAAACAATGATAATAAAAATATATATAATTAATATGTAATATATTACATAATAGTTCTACTGGAATATATATATATATATATAAATATATCTCATTTACATATTTCCTTTCAATATGATATGAAAACAAAAATGGTGGTTATGCGTACGTACAACCTACCGTCTCCATAAATGGTGTTTTTCATTTCATATATGTACCTATTATACATATTTATATTCTGAATATATATGATACCTAAATAATGTTTTATATTCTGTAAGCAATTAAATAATGATATATGATCATGAACAACAAGTTAAAATGTGTATGATAAAGAAAGCGACTATTACCGAAAATGTTATTTTAATATAGAAATTATTAATAAATGGGTAGTATAAATCAATAAATGAATAAAGTATGATACCATAAATAATAATACAGTTATTTTATAATTTAATAACATACTTGGTTTATTATACAATAAGGTTAAACATACCCTCGACCAAATTAAAGTACAAGGTAAGGGTTAATTCTTTAATCTTATTATTATCCGAGATTGTTTATGTGTAAGTATTTTCTAGGACATATTTCTCATCCATGTCCATGTTCCATAAATGTTTTTTCAAAGGGAATATTTTATGTTTTATAGATGTTACTATATAACTAGATCATCATTTAAATTATTTTAAATATTTCTTTTTCTAAATATTTTAATTAATGCTCATGTTTTCAAAATGATTTTAAGGATATATTTATATGGACATGACAGTTTTAAAATGTTAATTATTTTAAAAAGTTTAAATGTGGTATGGGACACTTTTATTATAAAAATGTCTTTAAATTACCTCCTTTATAAATGACTGAAATTTAAAAGATTTCATAAAGAAACGATATTTCCCTCAAAGAGCTTTACTGATCATTTTCAACTATGTCAACATCCTTTACTAGATATTATTCTAGATTGAGGTTGATTTATTATTAATACAGTCTTCAATGTCGTATTGAATGAGATATGATATGTTTGAATGGGAATGTACTATTTTTATACAATTCATGATTGACGTTTAAATTATTGACGTTTTGTATGATTTTTTTAATATGGATGTTTATGTTATGTTTAAACATTTTCATTTGAGGAATGCATTGGACTTAGTAAGTGATGGATGGAACCTATTATATCTCCAAGATGCATCAGTAGGTCTCATGAGACAAACTAGGTTCTTGGCATAAGGTCTGGACAAAATCGTTTTTTGGTGTCTTGGCACGAGGAATTGACTATATGGTGATTATGTCAGGCATTATGCATTCTCTCTTTATGAAACTAGTTATTACATGTGATTATTTGACTAGTAGAATATCAATGTGCATGTTTATATGGTAATTTTTGATTTATTTTTACAATATTATGTTCAAGATTATGTTTAAAAGTATTTTGTTTTTATTACACATCATCCCTTAAGATTTTACAGTTTTGCTAGATTTTTTACCCTTACCAAGAATCTAATATCACCCATTTATATGTCTTATATTTTTCAGGATGTGAAAAGTATATTATAACTGACTTTTTGAGATAAGATAATGGATTTGAGTGTGTTCAAAGGATACACAATATTGATGATTTTCAATTTATATTTTAATTTAAATCTAATGAATGTATCGAGTACTTCCAATGAAATTAAAAAGATTGGCCCTTTGGGACATGATTCCTTATAATCATGCCAATTTATTAAAATAAAGCACTAACTCTAGGTAAATGTGGTCGGGGCGTTACAGTTGGTATCATAGGAAGTTTATTACAAACCTTGAATATTATGTTTAGACAAACTATTATTAGAGAACATTACCCTACGATATACAATGAATATTAGTATAGAATAACCTCACAAAATTTTTGTAATGTAAATATTATGTTGATTTTACAAGAAATACCTCCCTCTCTAGATACGAGTAGGTATAGGTGGCTCTGGTACAGATATACCGAGGGGTAAAACTTGAAAACACTACTCAGATCTAGACTCGAATGGGAACTGGTGGACGAAAACATGCCTTGTTGCACTCTTGTTTATGACACTCTCGGGGGACATGGTTAGGATAATTCACATTTTCATTACAAACCATTATAAATGACTTGTGTGTAAATATGTCAGCAAAGAAACTCTTTTTATGATTATAAGACTAGATGTGTGAAAATATTCAATTAATGTTGATAATTTTTCTAGTTTTTATTCTACATTATGATATGATTTAACCTAGTTTATTTTTCCATTTGGAAATGGCACCCGGTAGAAGGAATGAGAACTCCAACAATACATATAATCAAAAGAGTAAGAAGGATTGCATATATAATGATTTTAAGGGAACATTTAGAAGGGATTTATTTTCCCACCTATTCTCATCATATGATGAAATTGTATCTTTTATTAATAATAAAAGTACTGAATTCTCTAAGTCATTTGGATTTAACGGGAATAAAGAGAAGAATCAGATGGCAGAGAAAAAGATGGATAAACTGAAAAAGGGAAAGAAGGATTTTTCCCACATGTGATAACTATGGAAATATTCACCTTGATAAATGCTTAAAGGGAATGAGAGTTTGTTATATGTGTGAACAACAAGACACCATGTAAGTGATTGTAAGGGTAAGAAAAAGGTTTCAAACTTACAATGCTTCATCTTTAAGAATTTGGGACACTACGTGAATCAATGTCCAAATCATAAGAGTATACCCCAAATGATTCTATTTTATAATAATCAAGTTATGATATATTGTAGATGAAGAGGAATGATTAGTGACGTTATCTCATTGCTAAATAATTGTGACATTAGATTACTGTATTAATGATGTATGAATTATAATAATTATAGAGTATATATGTATTGTATTGTAGTAATTTTTTATTGAGGATTTCAGATTATATGGTACCAAGTAAAGTGACACAGTTTAAAGTTAAAAAATTTAGAAAATATATGGTTGAAGGAAATATAAACATAAATATGGTTTTGATACTGAGGTAGTGGTTTTGGAATAAGATATTATTGATTTGGATAAGTTATATTGGATATTATTGACTAATTTGGAACTAATTAATGGTTTTTCTATTTCATCATTGTTGGAGATTACCACATTTTTGGATTTAAGGAGTATATCTTTTATTCTGTGATCATTATACGGAATATGGATGAATGAATTTATTTAATATTATTTTTTGGTAATTCAATTTATTACCATGTTTTAAGAGAATACATGATGAAGTTATTCACATGTTGTTATATGACAAAAGATATCTTCATTATGTTTACAATCCTTATAAATTTTGGACTATGAGTTTGGACAGAAGTATTTTGGATATGTATAAAGGTTGGAATAGATTAAGATGAACATTGGATACAATTTTTATGGATAAAAAATTTCTTCATATTATTTTTGGATGGTTATAAAAAGGACAACCTAGAGGTCCGGCGACAACCTATTGCATCCGGTAAGGCTGTGAGACTTGAATTATCAACCGAAGGGTGACAAGTGTGCATCAACTATCAAAATCCTACCTTATGTCCTAGTTTGTATAATATAGTTTTTTAATGGTCTGACAGATGAATTATAAATTCATTATTTTTGGAATCCTATATGATTAGGATAAATAGAATATTTTTGAGTTTTATTATCTTTTAGTGTGAAAGATGGGTTTGTGCAAGAAATTAGTTAAAGGATGGAACTCTACATGTCGAGTATTATTTTTTTTCTTATTCAATGAAGAAATGAATTCCTAATCATTAGGGAAAGAAGCATAAAACCTAAAATGTGTTATCCTAACACCTTATGTTTTGTTGAAAATATGATATTTTAAATCATCATAGATTTATGGATTTGAGGCCCTCAATATTCCATTTATTATTCACTTGTTTGGTATTGATGACCTCAATCACTCCCTATAAATATTTACGTTTTTCCTAAAATTATGTGTCACTAATTACCAGAAATTTTTTCTTATTCAGGATCATAATTTGGTTGTGACTTTTTTATTTCCCTTTTCCCTTTATTAAGACTACATTTTGTTATCCCAGTTTTCGATGTGGGTTTTCGACAAAGGTATTCTCTATTTTTAAAATTTTATTTTTGAAAAACAATTTCAAATTGCAAGAACGTAGTTTATTAAAGGAGGGGATAATGTAGCACCCCTTGATTTCATAGTATATTATCTCATTAAATTAATTCAATAGCCTTTTCAACAAGCAACACCGAGTTTGAGCACACCACGACATTCCAAAATAGCCGTTCAAAAAAAGTGTTTATGAATACTAATAACTACATTTTAAATTTTATATACTCCATATAATTTTAACATCAATATTATGTGTTTTTAGACATAATATAAGAATAAATTCAATTTTTCAGATAAAAAAAGTGTTTTCCAAAAAATGAAATTTTACATCCATTTAATGCGGAACCCTTTTCTAAATCAATATTTGACACATTTATATATTAAATTTGACAAAATAAAATTCTTCTTTAGAAGAGGGACATAAAAATTTATTTTGGATAAATTTTTTGTGTTTTTCTGATAACATTCATATTTTGATGAATAGTGAATGATACTAATTTTTTTTTGAAAACGTATTTTTAAATAAAAATACATTATAGTGTTAAATTATAAATTTGAATGTTTTTTGTAATGCCCCGACCCCAGTTACCCAGATTCGGTGCATTATTACATAACATTGGCATGATCACAAGAAAGATTAAATCTCGAAAGACCGATTGGTTTAGTAGCCTTGGAAACACTAGATATATTCATAAGTTTTACATTACATCATAAAATGAAAAACTACTACAACAACATAATGTTTCCACAATCCACACTATTAACCCCTCATAAAATCCCTGCAGGTCATTCATAACTTACTTCTTCACATCCTGGGAAAAATAAAACATAGAAAAGGGGTGAGCTCAAATGCCCAGTAAGGATAACAATATAGCGGAAACTTTCATAAATAAGAATAAACATTTAAGGCAATGTATAACTAAAACAAAAGCCTTTTAAATATGAACTTTCAACATGGTATGGCATAAATAAAATGAAATAATTCCATTTACTTATTCACATGGATATTCTACTAATCGAATAATCACATGCAAAAATCAATAACCACTTTCATAATGTTGGAATGCATAATGCCAGACTATCATAACCACATAGTCAAGGCCTCGTGCCAAGACTACAAATAAGATTTTGTCAAGGCCTTGTGCCAAGACACTAGTTTGTCTCATGAGACCTACCGATGCATCGAGGAGCTATAGCGGGCTCCACCCGTCACTTATTAAGTCCAATGCATTCCTCATATGAATAGGTTTAAGCATAAAATAAACATTCGTATTAAAACTAGCATACGAAATGTCAATACTTTAACCACAAACCATGAATGGTATAAAAATAGAACATCCACAGTCAAATATAACTCATTTGATACAATATGGAAGATTGTATTGTATCACATTAACCTCAATCCTGAATAATGAAGGATGTTGACATAGATGAAAATAATCATCAAAACTATTTGAGAGAAATATCCCCCTTTTCTTGAAAACATTTAAAAGTCACACTATTTGTCAAGAAGCCATTTAAAAATAGATTTTTGAATCAAAGTGTCCCATACCCCTTTAAAACCTTTTAAAAGGATTTTTAATTTCTAAACTTTAGTGTCCATATAAATAAATCCTTAAAACCATTTTTAAAACATGGACATTAATGAGAAAGATTTAGATGAATAAGTCTTTAAAACATTTAAAAATGGTATTTTAGTTAGAGATTCTAACCAAAAGAGAGACACTTGAATGAAAATAATTGAGGTAATCAAAACTTTGTAATATCATGAGAATAATGTGAATTCATGATATACTATGTCAAAGTACATTATATACACCACATAAAAGTGATTTGGTGTATATCAACAAAGAAGTCTCAATGGAATTTAAGTTGAGATGAAATCTCTCATAAAGGCCATATCCTTAGGTTAAGGATAAATCAACAACATAATTATGTGTGAAAAATATAAATACACTAAATATGATTGGATATTCAGTGTAAAACAATAAAAGTATATTCACACATATTCCTGTAAAAACAACACCAACGAATTGGATGTTTAACTCAACAAATGGTGAAAGAGTTAAAATTACTCTTATCAAATTCATATCAATGACTTGAGAATTTTCAATGGAGTGATTATGTGTATCAAAAGTATATCCACAGGAAGGGGAGTGGAAATTATGACATAATCAAATGAATAGTGATTCCACACATAATCTTGGGGTAATATAATCAATGAAATATGCGTAAAGCCAAATGAGTGGAAATTGAAATATCAAAATCCCTTATTGATTAGGTAACTTAAGAAACAAACACCCATGAAAGAAAGATCATACCATGATGATGTAAATACCCATAAAATAAAGTATATTACACAATGAATACAATCATGGGTAGTACACATACACCACATGCAATAATTAAGTGGTGATCAATGGAATTCTCACGGAATTAAAAGTGAGACAAGAAACCCCTTACCACGTTAATCAACTGAGTCGCATGGCCAAAAGTTAATAACCACCAAATGATTTACAGAATAACAAGAATATAAAGTGAATCATGATAATATATATCAAATGGAAGCAAACAATACACCACTTTCAATAATTTAGTAGCGAACAATGGAAATCTCACGGAATTGAAAGTGAGATAAGAGAATCCCTTACCTTGTACTTTTCCTTTGTTGGGGTAGGTTAACCTCCTGTATAATGGTGAAATAATTGTTATTAAATTATACAAGAATCATATATATTAATATGATATCATATATGATCTTTTAACATTGATTTTTTAATAATATCTTAGAATTATCGTCGTTTCGGGTGTTAACTTACTTGTTTTCTTTTATATGTTTTGTTACGTAAGACATGATTGTAAAGGATAGGTTGTATATTATTCATATCCATAATGATATCAAGTCCTTAAACATCATTTTTAAATCATCAAATGATAATTATACTTGAATGGATACGATGGAGAATGAATCTCATCGCGTTCGTGGAGACGGTAGTCCGTACGTACGCACGAGCGACAATATCATTCTTTTGATATTAAAATAATATATAAATGGACGTTATATCATATATAAATAATCATTAACATGTTATATTTATTATTTACATGAGTTACACAACATTATTATACCCATCAAAATAATAATATATTGAATAACAATTACACCACGACGTGGAGACGGTAAGCCGTACGTACGCACGTATGGTGACATGTTATTCAAAGGGTGGATAGAATACTGAATATGGTTGTACCATATTTATAATAACATCACAGTATATGTAAGATACTGGAGTTATTATTTTAGAATGGTAATAACAAAGAAAGGGGATGTGGAAGAAGAAAGGAACTTGGAAAAGGGTGGTGAAATCATTACCTCTTCTTCGGGTTCTTCCTTTTGATTTGATCAAAAGGGATCCCTAGGTTGGCTTTCTGATCAAACTAATGCCTCTAGGTTGTAGTGAGGGATGTTGGGAGAGTATTTGGGCAGAGTTTGGCCGAACCAAAAGGCTTTGAAGGTGTGAAGAAATGAGAAGGAGGAGTGCCCTTTTATAAGAGGGGTGAGGGGCACCTTTGGAAAAGCTAGAAATATTAATTTATAATAAATTCATATTCGGTTTCTAATGGCTCCAAAGCTTATTATTCAAAGTTTAAGGTGGGTATAGGTCGAAAAACACTCAACAAATAGAATTTAGACAGGTTTGGGTACTTATATTAACCTTATCTTTAAGTATTAACTCTAAGTTAATTAGTTTCACTTTTACAATGTCTCTTTGTATTTTTATATAATATGGTTAATAAACTTACTATATACATCCAAGAGACCCCCAATAGGTACATTAATGATGAACCTATCATGATATAAGTCTCTTGGCCGAACCTTAGATTTTTAGGAATTTAATATCAATTAATAATATAATATTTGTTTTAAGAACTCTTTTATGTCAATTTTGACACTATTCAATAGTTGATTTTTGTGAAACTTATAACAGATTGATTACTTCGAAAAAAGTCAATTAAATCAATCCTAATATATCATATTATCCTAGAAAATTAGTTTAATTCATTAAAAGTTTCATATTATATTTTTTTTGGGTATTTATAATATCAATTATTTTAATTTTTCACTATTATAGTAATTACTGCATCATCATTGTGTCATCAATAAAATAAATTATATAATGTCTAAAAATTATAAATAAAATATCATTATGTAGGAAATCCTTTTATATTTCTAATGAATATTTATAATCTAAAATCCAACTTATATAACCCTATGTAACAATTGTTTTCCTAAAAGATATATGCTTGTGTCATTTTTGTATTCATTTTGACTTAATTAAAATAAAGTGTCATTATCACTTACAAGTGGATCCATGGGGTCCCAAAATAGACACAAAGATTCCCATGGTCGACCATGTATCAACCAATAGGGTTAAGACACGTTTTAGGGTAATTTAGTATTGTTATAATATTATTTTTTAACCCTTATTTACCGGATTTACCCTTAACCATGGTAAATAAAATATTTACCGCAGTAATTATTCAAAATGTCTAAAAATAAAAGTCACTTATTTACACAATTTGAACATCCTGATTCCAAATATGGAATCCATTTTTCTAAATTCAAAACACAGAAGTGGCAGAAATTAATTTAAAATTAATTCCCACTGTCAAAACAAAAAGCGTGTTTTTAAGAGATAATAACTATCAAAAGATTGACACTTGTTTATGTTCGGTTTAATTGTAAAATTATGTCCAATGACCAACATTATATTAAATGGTAAAAATATATTCTAAATATACTTTAAAACTACTAAAATTCATAATTTATCACTATTAATTATTTTGATTAAAAAAGTTGTTTTTAATTAAAATTTAGTAATTTTCACTATTCATCAAAATATGAAAGTTATCCGAAATGTACCAAAATTTCACCTTAGGCTAAATTCGATATTCCGAATCCAAAAATTAAGTCCATTTTTAAATATAAAATATATATAATTTCAAAAAGTCGGTATTACTATTCATAACGGCTAGTTTGATTGGTTGTGGTGTGTATTAAAACTCAAGGTTGCGTACAACACACACTACTGTATTATTCAAAGAAAGCGTACCGTGGAAGCTTGGGATGTTTCATTTTAAATTTTTTATGTCCCCATTAAGTCAAAAGGTTTAAAATATTGTATTTAAAAAGGGTTCACTATTAAAATTTGATAAAAGTGCAATACTGAAAATGAATTTGTTCTTGCATTATATCTAAGAAACTCATAATATGGATTCTAAAATTATAAGGATTATATAAAGTTTAAAATTTAGATAATACTATTCATAACCTCTTTTGAATGGCTTTTTTTTTGTAAGTCATGGTGTGATTGAACTCGGTGTTTCGTGTAGTGCAAGTTATTGAATTATTTTGAAGAAATAACACACTATGAAATCTTGGGGTGTTACATTCTCCCCTCCTTCAATAAATTGCGTCCTCGCAATTTGAAATTGTTCTTCGAAAATAAAAGGTTGAAAATAGATAATATATTTGTGGGAAAACCCACATCGGAAATTGGGTTACTAAAATTTAGTCTTAATACGAGGAAAAGAGAAATGAAATGGTCACCAACAAATTATGATCTCGATTAGGAGAACATTGGTGGTAATTAGAAACATATAATTGGAGGAAAAACGTAAATATTCATAGGTAGTGATTGAGGTCATCAATCACAAACAAGTATAAAATTGAGGTCCTTAAACTCATCAATCTATGATTATTTGAAATACCATCGGTTCAACAAAACATAAGGTATTGGGATAACACATTTTTGACGTTTCAAAATATCTTAGTTGAAATCCCACATAGAAAAATGAATCAATGAGGCCTCTATTTAAAATAAAGAGTGGAAAGTATGAAGATTACCGAAAATAACACATACTAGGGTTCCATGTAGGAAAATATGGATATGGAAGTGAAATCTAACCATCAATTATCTGATTGAGAGTGGTAGAGAACATGGCTATGAAAAGGCCAACAATCCCAAAGCCATAAATTAGTGATGATTTAAGGTACCATCTAGGACAACATTTTTGTTCTAAGTTACTTTTATTAATGTTGAGGAATTTATTTATGATATTGGCTAAGATCATAAGGAGATATAATTACATTATAATTAGAGTTTTATCCACTAATAAATTTCTACCACAAACTCATCTTTCACTCTAAAAGATAATAGAATGTAAAAAAAATTCTATTTACACTATTCGTATAGGGTTCCAAAATAAACGAATTTATAATTCATCTACAAGATCTTTTAATAAAAACTACATTATTTAATCCAGGACATCTCATGGGCCAGTTGTAGGTGATACACCCTTGTCGCCCTTCGGTTGCGGGTTCAAGTCTCGTAGCCTTGCCAGACGCGACGGGTTGCCGCCCGACCTCCGGGTTGTCCTTTTATGGAAATCCAAAATAATCCAAACTAGAACTATCCAAAATACTTCTGTCCAAACTCACAGTCCAACATTTATAAGGAAGGTAAACATAATATAGATCCTTTTTAACCCGTAATAGCATATGAGTACCTTAATCATGTATTACCATATTCCTTATTGATTACATTCATGCTCCCTTATTCCATATAGAATGCTGGATATACTTCATTAATCCAAAAATGTTTTAAACCCCAACAATGAGGGAATATACAAATCATTAATCAGTTCCAAGGTAGTCAAGAATATCCAATATAATTTATCCAAAACAATCACATATTATTCCAAAATCACTACCTCAGTATCAAAACTATATTATGATTTATCATTCTCTCAACCATATATTTTCCAAAACTTTATCCTGCTATTGAGTCACTTTTCTTTGTTCCACACAATCTCAAGTCCTTAATGAAATAGTACTGCAGTACAATCCTTATATACTCCATAATTATTATAACAAGTACATTGTTGATACAACACTCAATTGACATAATCAACATAAGAACTCTAATCATTCCTCTTCATCTGTGGTAGTATCATAACTTGATTATTATCCAATAGCATCATTTGCGTCATAGTCTGATGACTGGGACATAGGTTCGCGTAGTGTCCAAACTCCTTGCAAATGAAGCATTGTACATTTGAAACCATTTTCTTACCCTTGCAGTCACGTACTTTGTGCCCTTTTCCTCCACACTTATAACAAACTCTCATTCCTTTCAGGCAAGTTCCAGGGTGTTTCTTTCCACAGTTACCACATATGGGAAAATTCTTCTTTTCCCTCTTATCTTTATCCATCTTTCTCTCTTATATCCTTTTCTTCTCTTGCTTCCCTTCAAAGCCATAGGACTCAGTAAACTCTTTAATTATCTTATCAACACATGATATTATTTCTTCATATGATGATAATACATGGGAGACTATTTCTCTTATAAATTCTAGATTAAGACCATGAGAGATATGATCCTTCCTTCTCTTTGAATCATGTGCATTTATGGATTTATCATTCCTTCTACTGGGCGCCATTTCTAAACAATGGCATAAACTAGATTAGTTTATGAGTCAAAATAAATAATCCCATACTTATAAAACACTTAACATAAATTGAATTATTTATGGATATAATCCATAATCATAAAAATGTTTTCTTTGAGGAAGTATATACTCATAAACCCTTCATAATGGTTTGTAAAGAAAATGAGAATTATCCTAAGCATATCCCCCGGGAGTGTCGTAACCAAGAGTGCAGCAAGGCCCGTTGTCGTGCACCAGTTCCCGTTCGAGTCTAGCTCAAAGCGGTGTTTTCGGGTTTTACCCCTAGGTACATCTGTGCCAGAGCCGCCTCTACCTGCTCGTATCCAGATAGGGATGTTTTGCTCGGAAAACTCACAAAATCTCTACAATACCAAAATTCTAGGAAGTTCTTCTACACTAATCCTCAAAGCTCATCTTAGGTCTACGTTCTCTAATCAGAGTTTATCTAAATCTAGCTTCCAAGGTTTGTACTAAACTTCCTCTGATACCAACTGTAACGCCCCCGACCGCAGTTACCCAGAGTCGGTGCATTATTACATAACATTGGCATGATCACAAGAAAGATCAAATCTCGAAAGACCGATTGGTTTAGTATCCTTGGAAACACTAGATATATTCATAAGTTTTACATTACATCATAAAATGAAAAACTACAACAACAACATAATGTTTCCACAATCCACACTATTAACCCCTCATAAAATCCCTGCAGGTCATTCATAACTTACTTCTTCACATCCTGGGAAAAATAAAACATAGAAAAGGGGTGAGCTCAAATGCCCAGTAAGGATAACAATATAGTGGAAACTTTCATAAATAAGAATAAACATTTAAGGCAATGTATGACTAAAACAAAAGCCTTTTAAATATGAACTTTCAACATGGTATGGCATAAATAAAATGAAATAATGCCATTTACTTATTCACATAGATATTCTACTAATCGAATAATCACATGCAAAAATCAATAACCACTTTCATAATGTTGGAATGCATAATGCCAGACTATCATAACCACATAGTCAAGGCCTCGTGCCAAGACTACAAATAAGATTTTTTCAAGGCCTTGTGCCAAGACACTAGTTTGTCTCATGAGACCTACCGATGCATCGAGGAGCTATAGCGGGCTCCGCCCGTCACTTATTAAGTCCAATGCATTCCTCATATGAATAGGTTTAAGCATAAAATAAACATTCGTATTAAAACTAGCATATGAAATGTCAATACATTAACCACAAACCATGAATGGTATAAAAATAGAACATCCACAGTCAAATATAACTCATTTGATACAATATGGAAGATTGTATTGTATCACATTAACCTCAATCATGAATAATGAAGGATGTTTACATAGATGAAAATAATCATCAAAACTATTTGAGAGAAATATCCCCCTTTTCTTGAAAACATTTAAAAGTCACACTATTTGTCAAGAAGCCATTTAAAAATAGATTTTTGAATCAAAGTGTCCCATACCACTTTGAAACCTTTTAAAAGGATTTTTAATTTCTAAACTTTAATGTCCATATAAATAAATCCTTAAAACCATTTTTAAAACATGGACATTAATGAGAATGATTTAGATGAATAAGTCTTTAAAACATTTAAAAATGGTATTTTAGTTAGAGATTCTAACCAAAACAGAGACACTTGAATGAAAATAATTGAGGTAATCAAAACATTGTAATATCATGAGAATAAAGGGAATTCATGATATACAATGTCAAAGTACATTATATACACAACATAAAAGTGATTTGGTGTATATCAACAAAGAAGTCTCAATGGAATTTAAGTTGAGATGAAATATCTCAAAAAGGCCATATCCTTAGGTTAAGGATAAATCAACAACATAATTATGTGTGAAAAATATAAATACACTAAATATGATTGGATATTCAGTGTAAAACAATCAAAGTATATTCACACATATTCCTGTAAAAACAACACCAACGAATTGGATGTTTAACTCAACAAATGGTGAAAGAGTTAAAATTACTCTTATCAAATTCATATCAATGACTTGAGAATTTTCAATGGAGTGATTATGTGTATCAAAAGTATATCCACAGGAAGGGGAGTGGAAATTATGACATAATCAAATGAATAGTGATTCCACACATAATCTTGGGGTAATATAATCAATGAAATATGCGTAAAGCCAAATGAGTGGAAATTGAAATCTCAAATTCCCTTATTGATTAGGTAACTTAAGAAACAAACACCCATGAAAGAAAGATCATACCATGATGATGTAAATACCCATAAAATAATGTATATTACACAATGAATACAATCATGGGTAGTACACATACACCACATGCAATAATTAAGTGGTGATCAATGGAATTCTCACGGAATTAAAAGTGAGACAAGAAACCCCTTACCACGTTAATCAACTGAGTCGCATGGCCAAAAGTTAATAACCACCAAATTATTTACAGAATAACATGAATATAAAGTGAATCATGATAATATATATCAAATGGAAGCACACAATACACCACTTTCAATAATTTAGTAGCGAACAATGGAAATCTCACGGAATTGAAAGTGAGATAAGAGAATCCCTTACCTTGTACTTTTCCTTTGTTGGGGTAGGTTAACCTCCTGTATAATGGTGAAATAATTGTTATTAAATTATACAAGAATCATATATATTAATATGATATCATATATGATCTTTTAACATTGATTTGTTAATAATATCTTAGAATTATCGTCGTTTCGGGTGTTAACTTACTTGTTTTCTTTTATATGTTTTGTTACGTAAGACATGTTTGTAAAGGATAGGTTGTATATTATTCATATCCAGAATGATATCAAGTCCTTAAACATCATTTTTAAATCATCAAATGATAATTATACTTGAATGGATACGATGGAGAATGAATCTCATCGCGTTCGTGGAGACGGTAGTCCGTACGTACGCACGAGCGACAATATCATTCTTTTGATATTAAAATAACATATAAATGAATGGTATATAATATATACAGAATCATTAACATGTTATATTTATTATTTACATGAGTTACACATCATTATTATACCCATCCAAATAATAATATATTGAATAACAATTACACCACGACGTGGAGACGGTAAGCCGTACGTACGCACGTATGGTGACATGTTATTCAAAGGGTGGATAGAATACTGAATATGGTTGTACCATATTTATAATAACATCACAGTATATGTAAGATACTGGATTTATTATTTTAGAATGGTAAGAACAAAGAAAGAGGAAGTGGAAGAAGAAAGGAACTTGGAAAAGGGTGGTGAAATCATTACCTCTTCTTCGGGTTCTTCCTTTTGATTTGATCAAAAGGGATCCTTAGGTTGGCTTTCTGATAAAACTAAGGCCTCTAGGTTGTAGTGAGGGATGTTGGGAGAGTATTTGGGCATATTTTGGCCGAACCAAAAGGCTTTGAGGGTGTGAAGAAATGAGAAGGAGGAGTGCCCTTTTATAAGAGGGGTGAGGGGCACCTTTGGAAAAGCTAGAAATATTTATTTATAATAAATTCATATTCGGTTTCTAATGGCTCCAAATCTTATTATTCAATGGTTAAGGTGGGGATAGGTCGAAAACCACTCAACCAATAGAATTTAGACAGGTTTGGGTACTTATATTAACCTTATATTTAAGTATTAACTCTAAGTTAATTAGTTTCACTTTTACAATGTCTCTTTTTATTTTTATATAATATGGTTAATAAACTTACTATATACATCCAAGCGACCCCCAAGTGGAAAATTAATGATGAACCTATCATGATATAAGTCTCTTGGACGAACCTTAGATTTTTAGGAATTTAATATCAATTAATAATATAATATTTTTTTAAGAACTCTTTTATGTCAATTTTGACACTATTCAATAGTTGATTTTTGTGAAACTCGTAACAGATTTATTACTTCGAAAAAAGTCAATTAAATCAATCCTAATATATCATATTATCCTAGAAAATTAGTTTAATTCATTAAAAGTTTCATATTATATTTTTTTTGGGTATTTATAATATCAATTATTTTAATTTTTCACTATTATAGTAATTACTACATCATCATTGTGTCATAAATAAAATAAATTATATAATGTCTAAAAATTATAAATAAAATATCATTATGTAGGAAATATTTTTATATTTCTAATGAATATTTATAATCTAAAATCCAACTTATATAACCCTATGTAACAATTGTTTTTCTAAAAGATGTATGCTTGTGTCATTTTTGTATTCATTTTGACTTAATTAAAATAAAGTGTCATTATCACTTACAAGTGGATCCATGGGGTCCCAAAATCGACCCAAAGATGCCCATGGTCGACCATGTATCAACAAATAGGGTTAAGACACGTTTTAGGGTATTTTAGTATTATTATAATATTATTTTTTAACCCTTATTTACCGGATTTACCCTTAACCATGGTAAATAAAATATTTACCGCTGTAATTATTCAAAATGTCTAAAAATAAAAGTCACCTATTTACACAATTTGAACATCCTGATTCCAAATATTGAATCCATTTTTCTAAATTCAAAACACAGAAGTGGCATAAATTAATTTAAAATTAATTCCCGCTGTCAAAACAAAAAGCGTGTTTTTAAGAGATAATAACTATCAAAAGATTAACACTTGTTTATGTTCGGTTTAATTGTAAAATTATGTCCAATGACCAACATTATATTAAATGGTAAAAATATATTCTAAATATACTTTAAAACTACTAAAATTCATAATTTAGCACTATTAATTATTTTGATTAAAAAAGTTTTTTTTAATTAAAATTTAGTAATTTTCACTATTCATCAAAATATGAAAGTTATCCGAAATGTACCAAAATTTCACCTTAGGCTAAATTCGATATTCCGAATCCAAAAATGAAGTCCATTTTCAAATATAAAATATATATAATTTCAAAAAGTAGGTATTACTATTCATAACGGCTAGTTTGATTGGTTGTGGTGTGTGTTAAAACTCAAGGTTGCGTACAACACACGCTACTGTATTATTCAAAGAAAGCGTACCGTGGAAGCTTGGGATGTTTCATTTTAAATTTTTGATGTCCCCATTAAGTCAAAAGGTTTAAAATATTGTATTTAAAAAGGGTTCACTATTAAAATTTGATAAAAGTGCAATACTGAAAATGAATTTGTTCTTGCATTATATCTAAGAAACTCATAATATGGATTCTAAAATTATAAGGATTATATAAAGTTTAAAATTTAGATAATACTATTCATAACCTCTTTTGAATGGCTTTTTTTTTGTAAGTCATGTTGTGATTGAACTCGGTGTTGCGTGTAGTGCAAGTTATTGAATTATTTTGAAGAAATAACACAATATGAAATCTTGGGGTGTTACATTTTGGAAGTATAATTATATTATATATTTTTCAATTAATCCAATGTTGGTAATTGGAAGTAATTTTACATTTAAATTGGACATGAACGCATACCAATCTTTTGGTAGTTTTTACTTTTCAAAAACATGCTTTCTAGTCATGACAATATGAATTAATTTTAAATTATTTAATGGAACTTATATGTTTTTAATTTGGTAAAATATACATAATTTTTGAATTTGGAATATCAAAATCAGGTTTAGGTTATTTGTTGGTATTTTTCTAAAAACATTCAATTTTTGAAAAATAATGAAAAACACTACAATGTTGTTTAAAATAAACATTTTATTTAAATAATTATTTATTTTATTTAAATTTATTTTAGGTCAAAATAGATACGTAATACCTATACAAGTCAAATGTAATTAATTGGAGTTATTTTATATTAAAATTAAAAGTATAAAATTTTGTGGTACATTTTAATGTCTTTTACCCTCCTCCTAGGTATGTTAGCAAATTTGCAGAAAATGTAATTTTACTTATTATGTGAATTAAAATTCAGGAATCTGAGAGACACGTTTTATATCAGTATGATAAATTTTGTTCAATAGGATGAGAATAATTTTTTTGAATAGTTACTTGTAAAATTTATTTACTACGATTAAAAGTAAATAGGGTAATTATAGGTAAAAATGATATTATAATTACCCTAATACATGTCCTAATTCTATTGTATAAGTTTATTTAGACCAAAATCAACATCAGTAATAAAATATGATTCTTTTTGTCCACTTGGATTAGATTATTAAATTTACTATTATTTTATTTAAAGAATAGTTGAATGTGTTAAATTCAATTTTTCATAACTAGAACATTTTTAATATAGGGTTATACAAAAAATACACTATAAATATTCATTATAAATATAAAAAATTTTCTACCTAATAATATTTTATTTATAATTTTTAGATATTAAATAGTTAAATTTATTTATGACACAAGGATGTCGCATTAATTACATTAATAATAAAAGATTAAAATAATTGATATTTTGAATATCCAAATAAATATAAATTGATAATTTTGAGGCATTAAAATAAATTTCATGGTCAATATGACATTTCATGATTTAGTTAATATATTTGGTTTGAAGTAATCATGTTTTTTTTACTTTCACAAAAACTGAATACTAAATGGTGTCAAAAATGACAGAAATGTGTTTTTAAAACAAATACAATATTATTAAATGATATAATATTCCAAAAAATTAATATTTTTTCCATTGGACTCATATAATTATATATATGTCATTAATGAACCATTTGGGGTTCTCTTGTCATTTTATGGTATGTTTATTAACAATTTATTGTAATAATACAGGAATACATGGTAAAAGTTAAACTATTTAACTAAGAGTTAAATCTAAAAGATAAGGTTAATATTGTGACATAAACCTATCTAAAACGTATTGAATGATAGGTTTTTGACCCATCCCCACCTTATCCTTGAATTAAATCCTTTTGGAGCCATTATAAACTGAATATGATTGAATGATAACAAATATTTTAAACTTTTCCTAAAGTGACCCAAACCACTCTTATAAAGGGTAGTTCCCCTTCTCTAAAAATAACACCTCTAAAGACTTTTGGTTTGGAAAAAACCTACTAAAATATCTTACCTAATAGCCTCAATTAAATTTATAGGCCTTAATTTGATTATAAATCCAAACTATGGAGAAATTTTGTTCAAATCAAAAGGTAGCACCCGAAAAGGAGTTAATTATTTCATCGCCTCTTTCAACGTTTTTTTCTTCTTCCACTTCCTCTTTATTTGTTGTTTCCATACAAAAATAATTACTATATTACCCAATAAATACTATGATGTTATTATAAATTAGGTATAACCATATTAATTATTCTATCCATTATTAATGAACAAGTCACCATACGTGAGTACGTACGGCTCACCGTCTCCACGTCATGGTGTATTTTGTTATTCAACACATCATTATATGAATGGGTATAATAATGAGTATAATTTACATAAATAATAAATATAACATTTCATTGATTCTATATATATAATATATCATCCAATTACATACTATTTCATCATCAATAGAATGATATCATCGCTCGTGCGTATGTACAACATACTGTCTCCACGACGCGATGAGACTCATTTCCATGTTCACCATTCAACGATGGTTATAAAAAAATATTATTAATATGTATGTAATATATAACATAATAATTCTAACGGAATATATATATATATATATATATATATATATATCATTCACTTACTTCCGTTCAATACGATATGAAAATGGAAACATTTTTTATGCATACGTACGGTCTACTATCACCATAAATGGTGTTTTCCATTTCACATATCTACAAATTATAAAAATTTATATTCTGAATATATATGATACATAAATAATTTTTTATATACTAGAATAAATTAAATCATGATATACGATCATGAATAACAAGTTAAAATGCCTATGATAAATAAAGTGATTTTTACACGAAATTTTATTTTAACATAAAAAATATTATAAAATGTGTAGTATAATGCCATAAATGAATCATGTATGATTAATAAATATGAATTTGGTTCTTTTGTAATTTTATAACATATGATGGCTGTAAGGACCCGACCCCAGTTGCTCAGAGTTGGCGCCTTATTTGATTATGTTGGAAACTTACAAGGAATAAGAATCCCAAAGGACCGAGTAGTTTAGTATTATTGGAAACAAGTTACATACATAAGTTTAACATTACAATATAAAGGAAAAAAACAGCACTAATTTATTCCACTAGAAACATCACGTCTCCTAGATTATGCTTGAAAGTCATTCATAAATTACTTCTTCATGTCCTGAGAAAATAAAACATAAGAAATGGGTGAGCTCAAATGCTCAGTAAGAGTATGAAATATAGAGGAAGATAATATAAACATTATACATAGTGAATAATTGAAAACACATGCCTTTAATAATAAACCTGAACACATTATGGGAGGAATATGAGCTGAGTAAAAAATTCCATAATAAAACATAATCATGGGTATTCTACTAGTCAAATAACCACATGAAATTTCAATTACTAGCTTCATAATGAGATATGTTCATATGCTGGATAATCTAAAACATTTTTTCACGGATTCGGCCAAGACGTCTAATGATTAAGGCCTCGGAAAAAATCCTTATCACATTGGGAAAGGCCTCAGCCAATTCTACGTCTAGTTGTCTCAAGTGACCTACCAATGCATCGAGGGGCTATAGTAGGCCCCACCTATCACATAATAAGTCCAATGAACCCCTCATCTGAGTGGGGATAAACATAAACAACATATACATTCATATTGAAACTAACATATGAAATGTAACTATCTTTCCCCAATCATTAAACATAAAACACTAACATTTTCAAGTAATATGGTGAATGGTTTTAGGATAGATCATCCACAATAGAGTTAGTCATAAAACATGATATAAAATATGGTAGATGACTTCATAAATTATTAAACCCAATAATACCATTTAATCAACAAGAGTGTTTAATTAGATGAAAACACTCATATAAAATCATTAATCAATTCTGGAGATAAATACTCTTTTATTTTGAAAAGAAGAGTTGTTTTAGAAATATCTTTGTATAAAACTAGAAGTGAAGTAAGATAGTATTTTCATAATAAAATGATTTATTTTATAAAGATAATGGTTTCTAAAAACAGATTATACAGTGCCCTTGAAAATAGATAAGAATTTGAGAAATTCCCATCAATCAGGCCTGTATTTTTGAAAAAAATTTGAAAGTTCCTTTTAAAACATGTATATATCCATCAATAAGTAAAGGTTATAATTTGTAAACATATATATAATACTCACACAGAATATATGAGATGTAAATAACAATACATAAGCATTTCATTGAGGAAATTAAGCAATAAAAGTAACCCGAATTAAAATGGATGTTTGGGTGGAGAACCCTTACCTTAACTCCAAAAGTGTTCCTCTCTCAAACATAATCTCCTAGAATATGAAATTATAATTATTAATAAATTATTTTAGAACTTATTAGGAATTTATTTAGTTTATCATAGTTCGTGTAATGGCCCAGACCTCTCTGGTCCATTCGTTTGTGAAAATATGGTGCTAGAGGTGTTCCGAGAGGTCAAGGTGAATTGGAGGTGCATTTGGGTGAACATTTAAGGAAATCTAAAGGGTTATGGCTTTCGCATGAGAGGTGCACAGTTTTCGTAAAACATGCGGCCAAACAGTTCAAGGTTGTTCTTGGAGGCAGTGGCTAACGCACAGTTAGCGCATGGTTTTTATAACCATGCGGACTAACCGTGCGAGGAGTGTTTGGTGAGGTAGAAGCTAACGCACGGTTAGCACACGGTTTGTTAAACCGTGTGGACTAACCGTGTGAGCACTTATTGTTAGATCCTAAAATTGTGGATCTAACTCGTTTTGCCTTTAGTCACCTTGTTTAAGCCCTTAATCGGCCATAACTCGGGATTACCTTTCCTTGGAGGTAGAAGAACCTCTCCCAAGCATTTTGAAGGCGATCTGGAGGTTTCTCTTCGCGAATCGAAGCCAGTTTCTCGAGGTATGTGATCCTTTTTTTTGGTTTCATGGATCTACATAGATCTACTCCTCCTCTTCTCTTAGGATCTTATATCTACTCACGTTATGGGTAGATCTAAGTGTGCGGATGTCGTTTATGATGAGCTTTGGTCTTGGTTGTGTTAGGAGGGGAGATATATGGAGGATTCGTGGAGAATCAACCCGGTTTCTTGGGTGCTCATCGACCGTTGTGGTTTCCCTCGAAAACCATTGAGGTAGGGGATTCGTGGCTTTTCTAATTGTTTATGTGAAATCGTAGAGTTAGGATGATTTAGTCCTTTGGATCACAATGGAATTGACATAATTAAATACTTGAACTGGATTAAAATAAATGGTGATGGCATGTTGTTGCTTTGTACCGTGATAACGGTTAGCCTCTTGATTTGATAGATAGTGTGATATGTATGCCTTTCTTGTTAGCGTGGTGTTCTTGATGAAATTGATAAATAAAGTAAATCTAGAATTAATTGATAATTAACTATCTAAAGATAAAGAGGAATGCAAAGGAATCTGGTTTTTGGTGTTGTGGATGTTGTTCCAAATTGATGTTAATCAAATTGATGCCAATGTACATGATTAACATAGTTGGTTGGTAGACCTGAAATCTGTTGGTGCTTGTTGTTTGAAGGCTAGATGCCTTGTTAAAGGTCCAAGAGCCCAATTTGATGTGATGTTTGTTTTCCTGCTGCTTGTGATGTGTTGTGACCCTCGAGGGGTGTTGTGATATATTTTGATGTGTTGTGACCCTGGAGGGGTGTTGTGATATCTTGTGTTGTGATGTGACCCTGGAGGGGTGTTGTGATATGTGGAGGTATGGAGGCCTTGTGGTTGTGGCAGCGGATGACGCCTAGAGTGGCGAGATACATCAGTTTATGCATGTGGGTGTCGAGGAGGACACCAGGGATGATGGAATGGGATGGATGTGGTTGTTGGATGCTTGGTTCTTTTTTTGGTTGTTTATCTGCTTTACTTTTACCCACTACTCAAGGCAGCTATTTTTTCTTACCCTTCTTCCAAAAGGGGTGAAGACACGTGGGGTATGCCACGTGCTTTCTGTGTTTAGCCTCTCAAGGGAGAATGAGTCTACGCTCTTGCTATAGGCGGCAAAGACTCGACGGGTAGTGTGTCTACTCACCGTGTTGAGCCCCCTTGTGTTTAGTACCATAGGTTACTTTTATAGAATTCATGGGAATATGGGAAAGTAATTCTATAATTAATGTTTTAATAAATGATGTTAACCCATGGGGTTGGAGATTGATGAAACTTAATGTTGAGGTTGAGAACTTTTGAAGGGACAATTGATTTTGAATGTGATGCCAATAAAGTTTAATGTGTTTGTGTTCAAGGTTAATTAATGTGCAAAGAATTAATTAACGTAAAGAGGAATTGATGAAAAATAGAATAAAGTGACCTAATGAAGTTCTTTAATTGGTTGTGTGCTTGTAGGATACCTAGTCTTAGAAGTGGTTGTCCGGGGTCCAAGGGAGGTTAGCTGCAGTTGTGTCTAAGACTAGGTTCTGCCCATAGTGTGGTTGTGAGTTATAGTATATTCTGTAATTTTTGTGTTTCTATACACTACCCCACCCAGTCAGTAAGGGAAATTGACACCCCGAGGATTTTGAGCCTTGGGGGTGTTTTCCCCAACATTCCGGTCGGAGGATGAATGGCTGACTACCCCCTTTATCCCCACTCTCTTCTCTTAGTAGATACCAGTTCCATTGGCACAGTGGTTAGTTTCCCCATATATGTGTGTAGAGGGATGTAATGTCTTGTGGTTATTTCACACACATATATTCCGGATATGGTGTCCTATGGAATACTATTGGTGTAACGTGTATGGGCTGTGATGGCTTGAGGATCCTTACTCAGTGTATCGGTTGTAATGGCTTGAGGTATAATACCTGACGTATGATACAAGTTATGTGAGCTGTGGTGGCTCCCAGATACTACCTGGTTACTTTTGGTTGTGAGGATGGTGTGGTGCTTAGCCTAGGTGTCTGCGAGAAAGCCTTTGTGATGCATGTGGTGCAGATTGTGGAGCTTAGCCCAACTTTATATAGGAAATATTTTGGAGAGAGATGCACAAGACGTATGTCGTTTGTGAAAAGCGGAAAACCAGTGAAGAAGTAGTAGCGGGGTACCCTTTATATTCTTTATTATATGAAATAATCTGGTATGCATTACTTGTTGAGAGTATCCATGGTGAGGTTGGGAACATAGTATACCTATTAGGTGACGAGTTAGTTTCATTGTTGTTCACTATGATTTAGTATGATTTATTTACCTTTTCACGTGAGGCTTTAGGGATGATCCATATGAGTATACTGTTATAATCACCCTACGTATATATAAACTATTTTTCAAGTCACTTGGAGCCGGTTGGAGTTCAGGCTGGTTACTAATAGCTTGTGGTTGTAGGAGCTGTTCGAGCTTGTCGTCGCTGCTATTTTTTCTTTCTTTTGGGTACTTGCAGTTTTTCCCGTTTAGTTGTGGTACTTTTGCATGAAATTACATATTCACTTGCTTTTTCATTATATTTATGTTCTTAGTTGGTGTTGGTTGGTGTCTATCTTAGTCTCTCTCTTCTGCATGTGTTATCATAGAGGGTAATGCCTCCCATTTGTGTGTTTATTATACCCTCGGTGCTAGTCGCCAACCCGGGGCCTACTAGAGGTGGGACTCAAGGGGTCATTATCTCCCTTTTCACAATGCTGGCATAGGAGGGGTCCACTTTGTGGGGAGGGGGTCATGACAGAGTGGTATCAGAGGCTCTGGTTGAGGGGTAGGATAGAGTTTGGAGTTAGGAATAGGTGAGGTTGCATGGGTTGGTAGGTAAAAGTTGTCATTCATGTTTATCAAGTGAGGTAAACACTGGAGATCGGTTGAGACATAGGCATTTAGGGCCCCCTATGATCTATTATACAGACCATTATGTTTATAATGGCTTCTAAAAAGGGTGATACTGGTTGCAGGGTAGAGTCCTAGGAAAGGATCATGCATCCTTCTTCTTTGTGCCTGTGTTTGAATGGGTAGACCATGGGATAGGTTAATCTAAAACAAATGAAATAAAATAATTAATTAATTAATGTGGGGTCTTCCTTATTCCAGGCATAGGAGCTCTAATTGTTTTTTATTTTGCAGGTATGGGTCCAGGTCGACGTCCTCATCAAGTTTGTGTAGAAGACGTTCAACAGGCTATTCCAGCAGGTCTCCGCAGGGTAAAGGTTGATGACAACGACACTTTGAGGAAGAAACTCGGAGAGTTTTAGCACCATTGTCTACAGAAGTATGAGGGCTCCATTTTAGATGCAGTCATGGAAGACTGGTTGGAGGAGTTCGAGATAGGATTCAGTTCAATCCGTTCTTAGAAGGAACACTGGGTGTCCTTGGTTGTGACAATGCTATGTGGATTAGCAAGCCAGTGGTGGTTGTTGTTCCTCAGGTATCGTGAGGAGCCAACAATCTCATGGGAGGTGTTCTGAGACATGTTTAGAGTCGATTTCCTTTCCTTGATAGCAAGGCATCTAGTCGCCAGGTGATTCTTACACTTCGATAGGGGAACTCCTCTGTTCGAGAGTTTGGAATCCATTTCCGGAACCTTTTACGATATGATTCGGACCTATTACCAGATGAGGAAGACAGGGCGAGGCATTTTGAGGTGGCTTTGCATCTAGAGATCCAATGCCAGGTCACCCCATTTATGTTAAACACATATCATGTGGTGTTGGTGAGGGAAGAGGATATTGATAGGACTTTGGCTAGGACTAGATCATTACAAGGGGGGATCTAAATGATTCCCCATGAAGAAAGGCTATGGTCTGGGGTTCCTGGTTTTTAGGGCAGAATAGTTTTCGTTCAGCCGGGGGTAGGTCTCAGCCCTTCACATCTCGTTTCTCTGGAGGCAGCAACTCACAGTCCTAGGATAAGGGATCATGCTCTTGTTTTTCTTGAGGTGGTCGTAGTCATCAACAGTGGGAGTGCCCAACCTTTCAGAGCAGTCATCGTGCACCGGGCGCTCCGCTCCAGGTTCCTCCTTTGTGGTAGCTCCAGCCGAGGTAGCAGCTGCGGGTTGCACCAGCTTTTGATCAGTAGAGGGGAGATGGGGTGAGCAGAGGATAGCCCCATGACGCTCCCCATCCTCAGAGAGTAGAGCGCGGATGTGGTGGTGGTCGTCATCGGGGTCAGAGAGGCCATGGATGAGTCTATGGTCAGGTTCATGCTCTAGCGTTGCCCGCTCCAGATGAGCCATATGTCATTTGAGGTACCCTTTGCCTGTTTTCTACCTTGGTGTATGCCTTGTCTGATTCAGGAGCGACACACTCCTTCATATCACCTACCCTTGTCCATGCCTTGGGACTTGAAGTAGAGAGACTTCTAGTTCCCTTGGCGTTGACAACGCCAGTTGGAGGTCTATCTGACTTGTTTGAAATATGTAGAGATTGTGAGCTGGTGTTGGGGAAGCACCGCTCTTGGGGAGATCTCGTATGTTAACGAATACAACCATATGATGTCATCCTCAACATGGATTGTTTGTATTCGGTGAAGGCTATTGTGGATTGCTATAGGAACAAGGTTGTTTTCATTGATGCAGAAGGAGAGAAAGTGGTGTTTGTTGGTGAGCGAGATCATCAGAAGGGTCACAGGTGAGTTCTATACTTATCAACCATGGCGGCTGAGATGATGCTGAGTTATTTAGAGGTTCGGCAGTTGGCGTTTCCTAGGGTCGTAGAGGAGTGCCATGATGTTTTTTAAGAAGATGTTGTAGCCTTACCCCCTCGACGAGAGATCGAGTTTGGGATCGAGCTACTACCACGAGCGTCTCCTATATCTATGTCTCAGTATATGCTGGCCCCTTTTGAGTTACGAGAGATACGTATACAGCTTGATGGTCTGTTGTATTGTGGTTTTGTTTGACCAAGTGTGTCACCATAGGGTGCACCAGTTCTGTTTGCGAAGAATGCATACGACAATTTTCAGTTGTGTGTTGATTATCGTCGCTTAAACAAAGTGACAATAAAGAACTGCTATCCTCTTCCTCAGATCGATGACTTATTCGATCAACTGAAAGGTGCTAGTTAGTTCTTAAAGATCGACTTGCAGTCAGGATATCATCAGATGCATTTGAAGGATGAAGATATCCCGAAGACTTCTTTCGGTTGTCATCATGGGCATTATGTGTTCATTGTAATGTTTTTGGTGTGACAAATTCTCTAGAAGTAGTCATGGGATTGATGAATGCTGTGTTCCGTGAGTTCCTGGACAAGTTCGTTGAATTTTTCATCGACGACATCCTTGTGTACTCCACATCTGAAGAGGATCATACAGAGAATCTTCGAGCCGTTTTGGGAGTTCTTCATCGACATCAGTTGTTCGGAAAGTTGTCGAAGTGTGATTTTAGGGTTCGATAAGTCTGTTTCTTTGGAAATGTTGTGTCCCAACAGAGAGTAGATGTGGATCCATCAAATGTAGAAGCAGTTGTGTCTTGGGAATACCCCAAGATAGTTTTAGATATGCGAAGTTTCCTCGGTCTCGCAGGCTACTACAAGAGGTTCATAGCCAATTTCTCCCTAGTTGACACTCCTCTGACAGCTTTGACAAGGAAAGATCTTACTTTCATATGGACTGATCAGTTTCAGATAGCTTCTGAGTATCTAAAAGAGAAGTTATTAAGTTCTCCAGTCCTTTGTCTTCTAGCTGAGGGAGTTCAGTTTGATGTTTTCTACGATGCTTCACATCTGGGGTTAGGCTGTTTCCTCATGCAGTAGATGTCAGTTGTTTTTTATGGGTCTCAGCAGTTGCATCCCCATGAACGCAACTATGCCAACCATGATATTGAGTTGGCATCCATGGTGTTTTCTCTGAAGTTTTGGATACATTACCTCATTGGTGAACGCTGTGTGATTTTCAATGATCATAAGAGTTTGATGTATGTTTTCTCCCAGCGTGACTTGAACATGTGGCAGCATCACTGGATGTATTTCCTACAGGAATACGACTTTCAAATATCATATACACCTGGAAAAGGGAATTTTGTAGCTGATGCACTGAGCCGAAATTCACATAGTGATGATGTGCGTGAATCCGGTGATTCCTGGAGGGTAATGGAAGAATTGTGGGAATTACATATTGATATGGGAGAATTCAGAGGTAGAGGTTGTCTTTTTCAGATGACGGTGTAGTCATCCCTAATACAGAAGGTGGAAGAGTCCAAGTTGGGGGATCTTGAGGTGGAGGTATGGAGAGACCTGGTTTTTTGTGGTGAGGCCCCTGATGGTTGGTCTGAAGATGAACAACATAGAGTGTTGTATCATGGAAGGATTTTTGTTCCCTTGGAGATGCACGAGACGATCCTCATAGAGTTCCACGGTTCTCCTTTAGCGGTGCATCCTGGTGTGAAAAAGATGTTCTGATCCTTGAGGAGACATTTTTGGTGGCCTGGGCTGAAGCGTGCGGTTGCTGAGTTTGTGTCTTGATGTTTAGTATGCCAGAAGGTGCAGGCCAAACACCGTGTTCTTGGTGGTCTTTTCCAGCCATTAGAGATTCCTCAGTGGAAGTGGTAGGACATCTCAATGGACTTTGTTACAGGTTTACCTCGAGCTCTGGGAGGACATGATGCTATTTGGGTGGTAGTGGATCGTTTTAAAAAATCATCCCACTTCATAGCGATCAAGGAGTCGAGCACAGTGGAAGTTTTTTCAAGGTAGTATCTGGAGGAGGTGGTGAGACATAATGGAGTCCCAAGGAAGATCATTTCTGATCGAGATCCTCGTTTTACCTCCAGGGTGTGGAGGGGTCTCCAACTTGCTTTTGGTTGTCAACTATGTCTTAGGACTGCTTTTCACCCTCAAACGGATGGTCAGACAGAGCGAACCATCCAGACTCTTGAAGACATGTTACACTCTTGTGTTCTTTATTTTGGAGGTTCATGGATGAGGCACTTACCCTTGGCGTAGTTTGCATACAATAATAGTTTTCACTCCAACATCAGTATGGCACCGTTTGAAGCCTTGTATGGTCGGTCTTGCCGTTCTCCGTTGTGCTGGACTGGGGTTGGAGAGTCAGCAATTCTCAGACTGGAACTAGTGAAGAATACAACAGAGATGGTTTAGGTGATTCTTGAGATGATGAAGGCAGTGCAAGATCATCAAAAAACCTATGTCGTTCAAAGAAGGAGACCCATAGAGTTTAATGTTGGGGATTATGTGTTTCAGAAGGTGACTCCCCATCGTGGGAAGTGAAGGATTAGTCGTGGAAGGAAGCTTTCTCCTTTATTTGTTGGTCCTTTCGAGGTGTTAGATCGTGTTGTAGTTGTGGCATATCGATTAACATTTCTGCCACATATGAGGAAGATACATAATGTTTTCCATGTATCACAGCTACGTCGTTATCTTCACGATGACTCTCACATCATCGATTGGGGAGAGATCGATGTTGATGATGATTCCAACTTTGAGGATCGACCTATGGAGATCCAAGACCTCAAGGATAAGGTGTTTTATGGGCGATCCATCCTTGTAGTTTGTGTCTTGTGGCGACAAGGTGTCTTGGAAGAGAGTACTTGGGAACGTGATTCACAGATAAATGCTCAGTACCCAGAGTTGTTTAATGTTTAACTCTTTTCGTGTATCATTGTAACTTATGTGGATGTGGAACATTCATGTTTATGATATGTAATCCTTTGTTTCTTTGGTGTCTGGATCTCATTTGAGAGGTATCTCATTGGGTGGTTGTTCAGATCCTATTTTGTTTTCTCTTTAGGTTGGTTTTGGATTCTCGAGGACGAGAATGTTTTGAGAGGTATCTAATGTAATGTCCCGGACCTCTACGGTCCATTCCTTTGTGAAAATGTGGTGTTAAAGGTGTTACAATAGGTCAAGGTGACTTGGGGGTGAGTTTGGGTGGAATTTTAAGGAAATCTAATGGGTTATGGCCTTCACACGGGAGGCGCACGGTTTGCCTAAACCGTTTGGCCAAACCGTGCAAGGATGGTCTTGGAGGCAGTGGCTAACACACGGTTAGCGCACGGTTTGACTAACCATGCGGACTAACCGTGCGAGGAGTGTTTGGTGAGGCAGAAGATAACACATAGTTAGCGCACGATTTGTTAAACCATGCGGACTAACCGTGCGGGAACTTAAAGTTACATCCTAAAATTGTAGATCTAACTAGTTTTGATTTTAATCACCTCGTTTAATCCCCTAATCATCCATAACTCGAGATAACCTTTCCTTGGAGGTATAAGAACCTCTCTCAGTCATTTTAGAGGCGATCCGGAGGCTTCTCTTCACGAATCGAAGCCGGTTTCTCAAATTATGTGATCCTTTTGTTTGGTTTCTTAGATCCACGTAGATCTACTTCTCATCTTCTCTCGGGATCTTAGATCTACACCCATTATGGGTAGATCTAAGTGTGTGGATGCTGTTTATGATGATCATTGGTCTTGGTTTTTTAGGAGAGGATATCTAAGGACGATTCGTGGAGAATCGACCCGGTTTCATGGACCCTCATTGACCTTAGTGGTTTCCCTTGAAAACCTTTGAGGTAGGGGATTCGTGGATTCTCTAATTGTTTATGTGAAATCGTAGATTTAGCATGATTTAGTCCTTTGGATCACAATGGAATTGACCTAATTAAATACTTGAATAGGATTAAAAGAATTGGTGATCACATGTTGTTGCTTTGTACCATGATAACGGTTTGCCTCTTGATTTGATAGATAGTGTAATATATATGCCTTTCTTGTTAGCATGTTGTTGTTGATGAAATTGATAAAGAACGTAAAGCTGGAATTAATTGATAATTAATTGTCTAAAGATAAAGAGTCATGTAAATGAATCTGGTTGTTGTTGTTGTGGATGTTGTTCTAAATTGATGTTAATAAAATTGATGATGATGTACATGATTAACTTAGTTGGATGGTAAAACTGAAATTTGTCGTTGCTTGTTGTTTGAAGGCTAGAAGCCTTGTTAAAGGGCCAAGATCCCAATTTGATGTGATGTTTGTTTTCATGCTTCTTGTGATGTGTTGTGACCCTGGAGGGGTGTTGTGATATCTTGTGATGTGATGTGACCCTGGAGGGGTGTTGTGATATCTTGTGTTGTTATGTGACCCTGGAGGGGTGTTGTGATATGTGGAGGTAGTGAGGCCTTGTGGTTGTGGGAGTGGATGATGCCTATAGTGGTGAGATACATCAGTTTATTCATGTGGGTGTTGGGGAGGACAATTGGGATGATGGAATGGGATGGAAGTGGTTGTTGGATGCTTGGTATTTTGTTTGGTGGTTTATTTGATTTATTTTTCCCCACTGCTCAAGGAAGCTGGTTTTGCTTACCCTTCTTCCAAAAGGGGCGAAGACACGCAGGGTATGCCACATGATTTTCGTGTTTAGCCTCCCGAGGGAGAATGAGTCTATGCTCTTGCTATAGGTGGCAAAGACTCGACGGGTAGTGTGCCTACTCACCGTTTTGATCCCCCTTGTGTTTAGTAGCATTGGTTGCTTCTATAGAATTCCTGGGGATATGGGAATGTAATTTTTTAATGAATGTTTGAATAAATGATGTTAACCCATTGGGTTGGAGTTTGTTGAAACTTAATGATGAGGTTGAGAACTTTTGATGGGACAGTTGATTTTGAATGTGATGCCAATGATTTTTAATGTGGTTGTGTTCATGGTTAATTAATGTGCAAATAATTAATTAACGTAAAGAGGAATTTATGAAAAATGGAATAAAGTGACCTAATGAAGTTCTTTAATTGGTTTTGTGCTTATAGGATACCTAGTCTTAGAAGTGGTAGCCCGGAGTCCGAGGGAGGTTAGCTGCAGTTGTGTCTAAGACTAGGTTATTCCCATAGTGTGGTTGTGAGTTATAGTATATTCTGTACTTTTTGTGTTTCTATACGCTACTCCACCCTGTCAGTAAGGACAACTGAAACCCCAGGAATTATGATCCTTGGGGGGGTGTTTTCCCCAACATTCCGGTGGGAGGATGAGTGGCTGACTACCCCCTTTAGCCCTACTCTCTTCTCTTGGTAGATAGTAGTTCCATTGATACAACATTTAGATTCCACATATATATGTATAGAGGGCTATAATGGATTGTGGTTATTTCACACACATATATTATGGATATGGGGTCCTATGGACTACTATAGGTGTAACGTGTATGGGATGTGATGGCTTGAGGATCCTTACTCGGTGTATGGGTTGGAATGGCTTGAGGTATAATACCAGATGTATAATGCAGGTTATGTGAGCTGTGGTGGCTCCCGTAAACTATCTGGTTACTTTTGGTTGTGAGTATTGTGTGGTTCTTAGCCTAGGTGTCTGTGGGAAAGCCTTTGTGATGCACGTGGTGCAGATTGTGGAGCTTAGCCCAAGTTTATACGGGCAAGCTTTTGGAGAGAGATGCACATGACGTATGTTGTTGGGGCAAAGCGGTAAACTAGTGGGGAAGTAGTAGTGGGGTACCCTTGATATTCATTATTATATGTTATACTCTTTTATTCATTACTTGGTGAGAGTATCCATGGTGAGGTTGGGAACATAGTATACCTGTTAGGTGACGAGTTAGTTTCACTGTTGTTTACTGTGCTTTAGCATGCTTTCTTTAATTTTGCACGAGAGGCTTTGGGGAGTATCCTACTGAGTGTACTATTATACTCACCCTACATATATATATACTGTTTTTTAGGTCACGTGGAGTAGGTTGGAGGTTTGGATGGTTATTACTAGATTGTGGTTGCAGGAGCTGTTCAGGCTTGTGGTCGCTGCTGTTTTTACTTTCTTTTGGGTACTTGCAGTTTTCATGTTTTAGTTGTGGTACTTTACCATAGAATTACATATGCACTTGGGTTTTATTTATATTTCAGTTATTAGTTGGAGTTGGTCGGTGTTTATCTTATCTCTCTCTTTCGCATGTGTTCTCTTAGAGGGTAATGCCTCCCATTTGTGTGTTTATTTTACCCTCGGTGCTAGTCACCAACCTGGGGCCTACTGGAAGCGGGACTCGGGGGTCATAATCTCCCTTTTCACATTTTCGGGCTAGTAGGTGTACAATTTGTGGGGAGGGGGTCGTGACAGTTCGGGTTAGTTCATTTATGTTCTTATTGATAAGTTAATGTGTTGAATTCTGTCAATTTAGAGTGTTCATTTCCATTATTTTCATCTTCAATTCACTTGTTTTTTAGTATGTGGAATGGATTTAAATCTCCAAAATTTAAATTATATATTATTTATGAACATAAATAGTTGTTATTGGTCATTAATATAAGTTGGTTACATGTAAAAAGGATGAATTATAATATATAAATTTAATGATAATTGTTTCAGTTAATTTGTGGGATTTGAATACAAAGAACTCATTTTTTCTTTATAACATAATTACGTTTGTACGAAGGGTTTACAGAATCTTATATTATATATAATAATCTGGCTCAACCATAACATGAATGGTTTCATGACAATAATTGAGAAAGATTATAGAAATCGAAAGTCTATCATCCTTAAATGTGGAAAATTGACACATCTCGGATGGTGTTCATGCTACTAGTATAAAAGAAGGTAAAAAGGGGGAGATGATGATAAATTATTCCACTATAATGAAAACATTACAGTACATACAGGTTAATGGATTCATCACAAAATTTGGATAAGTATAGGTAATAGAAAATGAAAACAAGTGAATTTGAAAGGAATGACAAATAATAGAAAAGAGGAATTTACCTCTTGAACCAAATTTCGTTGAGAACCTCTTTAAAGAGTGGTTATGGTCTTTTTATGAGACCAAGGGTTGTTGGACGTGGGGAAGGAGGTTGGGAAGGTATTTGGATACAATTTTGAGATGGAACAAGGCTTGAGAGGAGTGAATGGAAGAGGGGTGACCGGGGTTTTTATAGTGGAGGAGAGAGGGGATTTTTTAATATAAAACTCATTAATTTATTCTTTATCCGTAAGACAAGAAATAGTGAGTATTAAATGAACAAGAATAGTAATTTTATCATGTGATCCTGAACCAAGTGGTATTACATCAGCAGAACATCACACATGACTCTATAATTACTGTATTTATCATAATTTTTCAATTTATGGTATGTCACTATTCTTCCAAAATTCATGTATTTCAAAAAAATCCCAAAAATTTACTCCATCCATTTTTCGACGTGTAGAATCCAAAAATGATGTCCATTTTTTTAGAAAAAAAATTAAATTTTATTAATTTAATATTTAATTAAATCATGATGTATTCTAAAAACAAGAGTTTTAAAACATTTGTTTACTTATTTTAAAGCATAGATATATCGTACTTACACATGAATATTATTTATATAACACAATAACTAAGTATACTATTCATTAGGGTATATCACTATTCATAATGGTATGTTACTATTCATAAGGGTATGTTACTATTGACCAAAAATTATGTTTTTCTTATCGGACTCTAAATAACTTACTGATTGCAACTGTGTATATCGGATTTTTGCAATTCACATCACAGAAGTGACAAACTCATGTTTTAAGGGTCACATAGCACTTAGTAGTTAATTATGTTATTCTATCAACCTCCAAATAAATTACTGAACAAAACTCTAGATGGCCATTTTTCGAAATTCAAAAACATAGAACTGGAAAATTTAAATTTAATAGCTAGGTTTTGACTATCTCTTAAATAACCTAGTGTTTCAAAGAAACACAGTGATGAATAGAATGTATTTAATAGAAGCATACCATAAAATGTTTGTAGTGTTACATTATTCCCTACTTCAAATAATTGCGTCCCCATAATTCATTTTTTTAACCACAAAAAAATGCTCTCTAATGTTCTTACCACATCTCCCGTCGTAGAGGTTCCTCAGGTGTGTTCAACCAAAAACCCAAATTGATGCCCAAATCCTCTAGTTCTCTGACCCAGACACACTTCAGATAGAGGGGGTTGAACTCTTGCATCGAACACTCGGGCTTCTAGAGGGAGGCTCGAACTGTGGAAAGTTTGGTAATGTCTGAATGGACCAACACACGAAGAACTCGTCGAACTATGTCTCGACTGAGGACATCTATGTCGTAGACATTATTGAACAAGTTAAAACTGAGGAGTTGGTACACGTAGGCCGCACAAAGGTTTTCCTCCAATGTAGCCTCTTGAAAACATAACAAGGCCATGTAGTTCCGGCCTAGGGTATAACATAGGAAAAGCCTTTCGTGGTATTTTCCTCTTCACCTATACTCAGCCAATTGTGTCGTGGCTATGCTGTAGTAAATAGAATCATTCCCTTGATAGGTGCGTAGAATGTCTGTAATTTTTTTTCACTTCATATAGTTGTTTACACGTTTTTCTCAAGTTTTCGAGAGGTAGGTACTCCTCTTCACAGGTTTTGATCGCAATAATATCCAGTACCTCCACTGGAAGAGATAACATATGGGTTTGTCATTACACATGAGAATTTATTATGAAAGTTCACTTAGTGATACTAATTCAAAAGTATAAATGATGAAAGGATAACAAAAAAAAGAGACATCAAGTTATATTATAATATAACTACTTGTTCAAAAAGTAAAACAGGGCTAATGGATTCCTCATTCCCCCAATACATGATTCCCAAAAACTAGTTCAAATATTTTAATCTCTTAGAAATATATGCAACACTAGACACACATCATTCCCAAAGTCCCATTACTAGGAAAACCATTGATGCTTGGGTACTAATGAACTCAGGTATATTCCAAAGGTAGTATTCAGCTGCTCGATTTCTTTAGCCCAGACACGCTGCAGACAGCTAGGGTCAAATCTGTGCTTAATGCACTCAGGCTTCCATAGAGAGGCATAAGAAGTGTGGAGGTCGAAAATATCAGTGTGGACTAAATCCCAATAATTTTCACACAACATGTCATTATTGAAGATATTGTTGTCATAAATTTCTATATACATACTAAATCTCAGGATCTGAAATAGGTAGGTCGCTTAATGGTCACCATCCAAATAAGGTTCAAGAAATTTACCCATAGCTCAGTAGTTATCATCCAGAGTGAAACATAGAAAAAGATAATCATGATAATTACCTCTTTTTTTATATGCAGAAAATTATGCATATTCAATACGGTAATAGACCATATTGCTTCCTTGGTAAAGATGGAGAATGTTTGGATTATTTGATACCCAATGGAGTAGTTTACATGTCAAACGTAAGTTTGCATAGGTATGGTCCTCTTCGGAGCATGTCTTGACAATGGCAGTCTCTAACAACTCGGTAGGTAGTGATACAATATTGGTTGGTTGACTCATTTCTTCTATCTAAAAAGTATTATTAAATCAAAATTCTATATGGAAAATCCATTTAAACCAAGTAATTGTTTTATATAAAAAAATATCAAAACAAATAATAAAACATCATTCATTTGGACATAATTTTTAAAACTCAAGAAATTACACAATCTCTTGCTCCCGTTCATAAAAAACTAGTATGGAATTCCTAACGTCCTATAAGATGACTCCTTATAGATTCCACTGATGTTGGGTATATCCCCAATTTTCAGATAAATGGATCCCCAAAGTGATTCTAAATTCCTCTATCTCCTTTGTCCAGATGCAACGTGTGCATCTAGGGTCAACCGCTTGTGGACATCTTGAATTTAGATTGAGAGAATCATGTCAGGTATCAAGTTGAGTGAAATCAGTATGAACTTTATGCTAATAATGAAAATGGGTAGTCTTATTCTCAAGGGATTCAAAGCCCACAACTTGACCACGGAGTCCGTAGGTCAAAATTTGACATAAATATAGTGATCGGAGGTCACCCCCCTGTGCAGCCTCCTCAAAGTCCTCAGGAGAAAAGAAATTATTAAATAAGTTAAAACATTTAAACATACCCTCGAAATATTTCTCTTGTCGTACATAGAACGGGAATTGTGTGTTCATCTTGAGGTAATAGATGAAACCTGCTCCATGGTGAAGTTGGAGTACCGGAGGAGAGCTGGATACACGGTAGAGGGTTTTTCATGATAAATGAATATTTTCAAAACTCTCATAGTTTTCTACACATGATTTTCCCACTATGGTCTTTAATACTTCCATTGGAAGAGTAAAAAAAATTACATTCATTTTCCATCTGAAAATTAAGAAAACACCGCTCTTAGTATTATTTAAGTAAGTTATTCATTGTTCAGTTCTAGTTTCCAGAGATATCCAAACCAAATACTCTGAGGAAAATTTACATTAAACTACCTCATAATGTCTTGTAAGGAACATGTGAATAATCCTAAGAAAATCTTATGGGTGTGTCGTAACCAAGATTATAACAAGGCCCATTGTCCTGCACCAGTTCGCGTTCGAGTCTAGCTCAAAGCGGTTTTTTCGGGTTTTACCACTAGATACATCTGTGTCAGATCCGCCTCTACCTGCTCGTATCCAGACATGGATGTATTTCTTGAAAGCTCCACAAAATCTACTCAACAAAATACCAGCACATTATTGTATGTATATACTTAATGAATAACATAGGGACTCTTCCCTAATTCTACGTTTTCTAAATCTAGTTTCCAAGTATTCTACTAAACTTTCCCTGATACCAACTGCAAGGACCCGACCCTAGTTTCCCAAAGATGACCCCTTATTTGATTACGTTGGCATATATATAAGGAATACGAATCCTAAAGGACCGAGTAGTTTAGTATTATTCTAAACATGTTACATATATAAGTTTAACATTACAACATGAAGGGAAAAATAACACTAATTTATTCCACTAGAAACATCATGTCTCCTAGATTATGCTTGAAAGTCATTCATAAATTACTTCTTCATGTCCTGAGAAAATGAAACACAAGAAATGGGTTATCTAAAACGCTCAGTAAGAGTTGGAAATATAGCAGAAGATAATATAAACATTAGACATGGTGAATAATTGAAAACACAAGCCTTTAATAATAAACTTGAACAGATTATGGCAGAAATATGAGCTGAGTAAATAATGCCATAATAATACATAATCATGGGTATTATACTAGTCGAATAACCACATGAACATTCAATTAATAGAACCATAATGAGGGAAGTGTATATTCTAGGCATTCTGGAACATTTTTTCATGGCCTCATCCAAGACATCTAATGATTAAGTCCTCATCCAAAATCAATATCACATTGGGAATGGCCTCAACCAATTCCAAGTCTAGTTGTCACATTAGACCTACCGATAAATCGAGGGGCTATAGCAGGCCCCTCCCATCACATAATTAGTCCAATGAATTCCTCATATGAGTGGGTATAAACATAAAAAACAAATACATTCATACTGAAACTATCATATGCAATGTAACTATCTTTCACCGATCATTAAACATAAAATACTAACCATTTGGAGTAATATGGTGAAAGGTTTTAGGATAGATCATCCACAATAGAGTTAGTAATAAACCATTAAATCAAATATTTTATATGACTTCATAAATGATTAATCCCAATAATACCATAGAATCAACAAGAGTGTTGAATAAGATGAAAACACTCTTATAAAATCATTAAGAAATTCTAGAGATAAATACTCTTGTATTTTGAAAAGAAGAGTTCATTTGGGAATATCTATTTATAATACCATAATTTAAGTAAGATATTATTTTCATAATAAAATGACTGATTTTATAAAGATAATGGTTTCTAAAGACAGATTATAGAGTGCCATTGAAAATAGGTAAGAATTTCAGAAATTCCCTTGAATATGGCTTGTATTTTTTAAACAATTTTGAAAGTTCCTTTTAAAACATATAACTATACAAAAATTAGTAAATGTTATAGTTTTTAGAAATATATATAATAATAAAATAGAATATATGAGGTGTACATAACAATACATAACAATTTCGTCAAGGAAATTAGACAAAAAAACCCGAATGAAAATGGATGTTCGGGTGGAAAACCCTTACCTGACCTCCAAACGTATTTCTCTCTCGAACATAAGATGATGGGATATGAAATTATACATATTAATAACTTAATTAAGAAATTATTAGACATTTATTTAGTTTATCATAGTTCTGTTTATTTCATTTATGTTTTTATTGATAAGTTATTGTATTGAATTCTGTCGCTTCGGAGGGTTCATTTTCATTATTTTCATCTTCGGTTCACTGGTTTCTAAGTATGTGGAATGGATTTAAATCTCTAGAATTGAAATTATATATTATTTATTAACATAAATAGACGTCATTTTTAATTTATATAACCTGTTTCCATTGAACGAAGATGAATTATTATATTGAACTTTAATGATAATTGTTTCGGTAATTTTTGGGTTTTGATTACAACGAACTCATTTTTGCTTTATAGCTTAATAACATTTTTACGAAGGGATTACAGAACCTTAAATAGGTTATATTATATATAATAATATGTTTTAACCATAACAAGAATGGTTTCATTACCATAATTGAGAATGATAATAGAAATCAAAATTATGTCGTCCTTGAATGTGTAAAATTGACACATCTCGGATGATGTTCTTGCTACTAGTATAAAAGAAGGTAAAAAGGGGGAGATGATGATAAATTATTCCAATATCAACAAAACATTACATTACATATAAGGTACCAAATTCATAAAAATATTTGGATAAGGAGAGGTAATAGAAAAAAGAAAACAAGTGAATTTTAAAGGAAAGACAAGGAATTGAAAAGAGGAATTTACCTCCTGAACCAAACTTCCTTGAGAACCTCCTTAAGGAGAGGTTTTGATCTTTTTATGAGACCAAGGCTTACTGGAAGTGGGGGAGGAGGTTGGGAAGGTATTTGGAAAGAATTTGGTGAAGGGACAAGGCTTGAGAGGTGTGAATGGAAGGGAGGGTGGGAGGAGATTTTTATAGTGGAGGAGAGAAGGGATTTATTAATATAAAACTCATTAATTTATTATTTATCCTCAAGTCAAGGAATAGAGAGTATTCCATGACCAAGAATAGTAATTTTATCATGAGATCCCGAACCAAGTGGGATTAAATAAGTAGAACATCGTACATGACTATATAATTAGTGTATTTATCTTAATTTTTCAATTTATGGTATGTCACTATTCATAAAAAATTCAAGTATTTCAGAAAAATCCCAAAACATTAACCCCACCATTTTTCAACATGAAGAATCTTAAAATGTATTAAATTTTTTAAAAATAATTTTCTAAATATTGTTAATTTAATATTTAATTAAATCATAATTTATTCTAAAAACAATAGTTTTAAAAGATTTGTTTACTTTTTTAAAGCATAGATATATCGTACATACACTTAAATATTATTTATATACTACCATAAGTAAGGTTACTATTCATTAGGGTATATCACTATTCATAAGGGTATGTTACTATTCATAAGGGTAGGTTACTATTCATGAAAAAAAATTCTTATCAGACTCTAAATAACTTACTGATCGCAACTGGGTATGTCGGATTTTTGAAATTCACATCACAGAACTGAAAAAATCATGTTTTAAGGGTCACATAGCACTTAGTATTTAATTATGTTGTTCTATCAGACTACAAATGACTAACTGGAAACAACTCTAGATGGCCATTTTTTTAAATTCAAAACCATAAAAGTGGAAAATTTATATTAAATGGCTAGGTTTTGACTATCTCGTAAATAACCTAGTGTTGTTTCAAAAGTGCATAGTGATGAATAGAATGCATTTAATAGAAGAATACCATAAAATATTTGGGGTGTTACAATGGTCATTATACAAGAGTTATAACGTACCCTCGACCAAATGAAAGTACAAGGTAAGGTATAATTCTTCAATCTCATTATTATCAACAATTGTTTATGTGTAAGTATTTTTTGGGACATATTTATAATCCATGTCCATGTGTAATAATTTTTTTTTCAAAATGAATCTTTTATGTTTTATGGAAGGTACTATTTAACTAGATCATAATTTTAAAGTTGTTAAGACTTATTTATCTAAATCTGTTTAATTAATTTCCATGTTTTTAAAATGATTTTAAGGATTTATTTATAAGAACATAATTGTTTTAAAATTTTAATTACTTTCAATAGTTTTAATGTGGTATGGGACACCTTGATTCAAAAATATCTTTTAAATTTCTTCCTTTATAAATTTATGACTTTTAAAAGATTTCACAAAAGGCGATATTTCACTTAAATTGATTTTCTAATCATTTTCAACTATGTCAACATCCTTTAATGGATATTATTAAAGATTGAGGTTGATTTATTATAAATATAGTCTTAAATATTATATTGAATAAGTTATGATATGTTTGACTGAAAATGTTCACTTTTTATACCATTCATGATTTATGGTTAAATTATTGAAATTTCGTATGCTAGTTTTAATACAGATGTTTATGTTATGATTCAATATTTTAATATGAGGAATGTATTGGACTTAGTAAATGATAGGTGGAGCTTTCTATACCTCCTCGATGCATTGGTTGGTCTTATGAGACAAACTAGTGTCTTGACAGAAGGCCGTGACAAATCGTTATTTGTAGTCTTAGCATGAGGCCTAGAATATGTTATTATGATGTCTGGCATTATGCAATCCCTTGTTATGAAACTAGTTATTAAAAGTGATTATTCAACTAATAGAATATAAATGTTCATTTTTATATGTTAATTTTTGATTTATTTTTTCTATATTATGTTAATCATTTTGTTTAAAATGATTTTGTTTTTATAACACATCTTTCCTTAAAAGTGTACTGTTTCTACAACATTATTTACCATTACTGAGAATCTGGGCTCACCCCTTTTTATGTTTTATTTTTCCCTGGATACGAAGAATTATATTATGACTGACTTTCATGGATAAGCTATGGGATATGAGTGTGTCAAAAGGAAACACAATGTTGACATTTCTCATTTTTTAATGTAATTTAAAAATCATCTATGTATGTAGTATATCCAAGGCTACTAAATTGATCAGTCTTTCAGGAAATGATTTCATCTAATCATTCCAAAGTATTAAAATAATGCACCAACTCTGGGTAACTGGGGTCATGGCATTACACTTCAGACATCAAATATCTTATCCAATGGATCAATCAAATATAAGATTTAAAAATTTATTTAATGGTTTAAAAGAGTATGATTCTCTCCCACAACAACTGATAGATAACTAATATTACGACAAGATGAAAAAATATACATCAAATTAGGAAATAAATGAAGTTATAATCATCAAAAAAATACATGTAATAAATTACCTAATTTATTTCATGTATCTTATATGATTTTATTTTTTGAAAACATAATATTTATGTTATACATGTGAATAAAAAAAATTGATTGCGTAATTAGAATTTTGTTAAGCATAAATGGAAAGAAACAATTTGGATTTAAAAAATAGCTGGAGTTCATAAACAAGGGAATACAAATGAATTTATAATCCAAACCAAAAGGAAGTATAAAATATTTTTTTCTAACATATCACACATTATGAAAGAGTGGGAATTTAAATTTTTTTCAATGCCTATATAATGTTACTGTATTTTGGGGGTTTCTTAAAATGTAAAAAATATGGTTTCATTAAATAATTTAAATCTAATAGGTATGAAATCTCATGACTATTATGTGTTAATAAAATAGCTCTTATACATTTCATTAAATCATTTATTTATGATACATGTATATATTTCTATCATCAAGTTGTGTTTCTTTTTCAATTCAATTTGTAAAAAGAGAAAAAATAATGATTTTTTATATTTTTTAAATAATGAAGCTTCCCTCATACTTTATCAACAATAAATGTATTTTATACCATGGTTCTTTGATATAATGGGCCATCAATCGATTCTTCTAGTGTGATATAAAATAATATATGTGTCTATGTATTTATGTTGGATGTATCCTTTAGAATGATATATGAAATATTTTAAGTGATATGTTAATAATGTTCATCGACTGGAGGCCTTTATTTTTCAAAAATATATATCAAATGTGGTAATTGAGTTTTTTAATAAAAATTATTATGACGTTAAGATGTTGGACTCCATATATCTTGACATTTGATAGTTGAAAGTGAAGGGAAAGGGATCTGTGGTTAAAAGGTAAAGTTAATTCCATTTGATTATATGATTCTCAAATAGTTATAAATTTTTAACAATATAACTGATGTTAAACTATTTATATCATCACATATTTCAAAATTTGTTGTCTGATATCCAAGAAATTGGTTGATGAATGGACAAATAAACACATTTATTTTATTGTTGGAGGGGAAAATAAACAATTTTTTATCTGCATAAGAAACACAAAAATGGTTAGCATGGGGGAAAATTTTTAATGTGATCACACAGTGTGGTTTAGATACCAATGGGTACACATTTTTTAAAAAAATAATAAAAGATAAAAATACCATTCAAATCATTGGATTAATGTTTATCAGAAATGAAATTTATTTTTTGAGTTCATATATAAAAAAATTATGTAAATATCATACTTTTATGTTGTTGAGGATATTTGGGATATTGATTATAATTAATATCATGTATCATAATTTATGTGTAAATGGGTTGATAGTAATAGTGGTGTAAAACATGATGAGTATGGATTTACACATGTAAATTTGAAATTATTTTATCGTATGTAGGAATCAATTATCATGGAGACACATGAAAAAATAAATATTTTATGTCTTTTTACCCATCAAAAAATCATTGGTCCATTATTTTTCTTGGGAAAGATTCATTTATGTGATGAGAATATAAATGATGAAAAATAATTATGTGAAATTTCTCCACCTATTAAATTATTAACCAATGATAACAATGATTGTGATATAGGAATTATCCATGAAAGGTGAAATGATCCTGTAGAATGGATAAGAAAACACTCCATTTGAAAGGAACCACCCTTATACACTACATACAAGAGGACCTTAAACCATTCTAGGTTCTGGAGAATAGATATATTCTTATCAAAACATCAGAGTTTCAACATAAATTAACGAAATTGAAAGATAAACCCCACTTCCACGTGCGCTACCACAAAGACGACCAACGCTGGATTTCAAGGAAACATGTGAATAACATTTAGAAAAGGTTGGGTGAGCACAAAATATTCCCAGTAAGGGGTTTTAAAACCTTTGATAAATATTTAGAAAATATTCTTTGAAATTCACAGTATAAATGCATCAAAAATACCCTTTTCGAAATACTATTTGATAATACTTATGGAATAAAAAACGAGATCATTTTGGAAAATACTTATGTTCAAAATTTCTCAAACAAAATCCAGTTTATTTTTGAAAACATATGGCAATATTTTGAAAAAAAAATTCTAATTCTGAGACTGCTCGACACATTATAGGCCACGATAGGTCCACTCCCCATCCCTTTCTGTCTTCAACGCACAAGTGTCGGGTTTTCTGAAAATGTTTTTAAGCTTGATTTAAATAGATATATGTTTCATTGGAGTTTTCATCTTGATGTAAAACACGTCATTACTTTAAAATACTCATTTCCACTTATATTCAAATAATTTATATATAAGAATATATATATTTAAATATGTATGTTTTCATTGAAAAATACATGTGAGTCTTGATTACCCAAAACTCAACTCACATGGCCTGTATGTAAACACCCATACACCAAATCTTCTACTGATGAATTATATTTTAAAATAAAGTAAAGACTTTGAATAATCAAAGCTCAATAAAATTATCGATGACTTAGAGGCATGATTTAATGACTTAAACCACTGTTATTAATTTAAAATCATACATAACTAATTAAACAAACATGTGCATGCATAGAAAATTATAAATGATACAATTTAAAGAAGCATTTCATCCATGAGTAAATTTTAAACAAAATATGTATAAGACAACTTCAAATTTAATCCATTCTTCATGCTTAAGTTCATTGTGCATTCAACCCATGCAATCGATGATAAATGTGTTGATACATGCAGTAATTTAGAATAGAAATATATATACATATAATCATATAAAAGGGATTTGTATGACAAAAAAACAAAATAATCCTATACTAAATGGTTTGTATGAATTAGAAACATAAATGGTTTATATAAATTAAAGTCACGAGTTGATTAACGATATAGTGGGTGTTGATATAAAGCATGGCCATGTATATGTGAAAACGTGACGCACGTAATATTATGATATGCTATGTGCATTTCTTTGGAACATGTCGATAAACAAAAAATAAAATTCTGAACATGGTAATAACCATTTCTTCTATATATATATATATAAGTACACAAACCCGTATAAGAATTTTTAACAATATTTCAATTATTTATAAACTGAAGGGATTGGTATATCCATATGTAAATATTTATAAGAATGCATATAAAAAATATAGTAATGGTTTTGTAAAATATAAATGATTGAAAATAGTCCCTTACCTAACATATAACTAGAACCAGTGCGCTGACAATCTTTAGACACAGGCAGAAAACCAGTGGAGGACATCGGTGATCAATCATGTGCAAGACAGTATTGAAGTGTAGGCAGAACACAAGCAGTTTAATATTTATAAACCCAAAACCCCACAAGCTTGTTATGAATGCTCATGTCCAGCCATCCAAAATACTGTATAAAAAAGCAGAAACAATTAAAAAAATCAACCAGATAGGAACTCAGAGCATTTTTATAGAATCCATCCTTAAAAAGATGATTGTAGAGGAATGAGTCAACAAGCCGAAAAAATTGAATTGGATTATTACAATGACATTGCTATAGAAAATAGCCAAATAGACAATAATATACCATTTAAGGAGGTCACAATAGACCAATAAAAATGTGTGATAGAACTGAAATGAGAAGAAGAATAGATAACTAATAGATTTAAAATACAAAATAGATCCGTACGCGATTGGAGAAAATCAAAACCTACATCCCTAACAGAGAACCTACCTCGGAATCAAACCATTACGAAACCCTAACCGTGGAAGGACCATGACCTCGATGATTTCCCACAGATGTGCATGGCCTCAGACTCAGACACTTATGGCTCATCTTCATCTCGTGAAGATGACCTCGGCTCGGACTCCCTCAACGCGCACAGCTCTCACGGCGGCTCCCTCTCCCTTCGCAGTGCTGCGTGAAACCTCCCCCAAAACCCTAATCCTATTTTTGATTCCCTTTCTTACCAGTGAATTCATTCTTTTATTTTCTTATTTTTTCTTTATTATTTAATTTATTCTGTCTTCATTATAAAACCAAACCCGTGACTTCCTCTCCAAATCACTATTATCATTTAACCATTATTTTTATTAATTTATTATTTTACCATTATTTTTATTATTTTAACATTATTATCTTTATATCAATATTATAAAATAAAATATCCTTAATAATGTTGAGAATAGTAAAAAGTTAAAATAAATAATATTATTATTATTTTAACAATACTTTCAAAAAGTAAAAGTTCTATTTAATAAAAATATTTCTGTATCTACACTTTTTAAAAGAAAATATTTGTAATACTTTAAGTATTTAATACATTTATAAAAAAAATATATGTAATTTATAATATTATTATTTTTATAAAAATGAAACCTATCATAATTATAAGTTAAATCTATATATATATATATATATATATATATATATATATATCTTATTAGTTGAAAATTAAATTTAATAAAACAAATTTTATGACACTCATATATTAATAATTAAAATGGTTAAATTAATTAACTATAATTTTATTTAACAAAATTCATATTATTAAGAATTTTTTAACAAATTAATCTAATGAGAATATATAATTTCATAACAGTAATAATTCAAAAATAATATTTTTATTAATATTATTATCAACCTGATTAGAATAAGTTTATATTTTAACAAAACAATGTCATACATATATAAAATAAATTTATTATTATTATTAATAAATATATTTTTATATATTAATACATTACATACATTTATCACATATTTAATTAAATTATAAATTATTTAAAATTATTATTTTGAATGAGACTCGAGGCGTTACCATATCCCACTCTTAACAGAATTGCGTCCTCGCAATTCAATCATCGAACTAAAAACAATTCTTAATTTACGTCTTCATAATTTAGAAAACTAGGACCTCTAGACTCATAAACACTAATGATAGATGACAAAATCTAATTCTTCAAAGTATTCTAGACCGTGCCATTGATACCAAGTGTAAGGACGCAGCCTTAGACATTACATTCAAGAGGACCTTATATCAGTCTAGGTTCAAGAGAATAGATACATGCTTATAAAAATATCAGAGTTACAACATAAATTAAACAAAATGAACGATAAACTCCGCTTCTTCACACGCTACATCAAAGATGACCAACTCTGGATTTCAAGGAAACCTGTGATAAATATTTCGAAAATGTAGGGTGAGCACAAAAGATGACAAGTAAGGGGTTTGAAAACCTTCAATAAATCATTATAAAATATTCTTTGAAATTCCAAGTATAAATATATTAAAAAGTACCCTTTTCAAAATACCATTTAAAAATAATTATGGACTAAAAATACCAGATCATTTGGGAAAATACTTACATTCAAAATTTCTCAAATACAATCCAGTGTTTTTTTAAAACATTAGGCAAGATTTTGAAAACAAAACATTTAATTCTGAGACTACTTGTCACGACCCATCCTTGGGGATCATGTCGTGACAACCCCAAGCCCGCCTACTATAGGCCAGGGGCTAGAGACTAGCACCAAAGGTGTAAATCCCGATAAAAGGGAAGGCATTTCATTTATAAAATTAAAAAAACAAAACATAGTACACAACTAAGTAAGCACTAAGTAAACTGAGTAAAAAAGTAGGTGCTGAAAAGAAAATTGGCTAGTATACAAACCCAACTGAAAGTACATTAAAACTGAAAGAAAGTACAATAGTAGTAAAGTAAAACAACAACCATCGAGTCGTCCTCTGGATATCCCACCTGAAGGGTGGGTGCATATGGTCTCCCCAACTCCTCGGGTCTGGTCGTCTGATCAGTGTACATCCTAGCTAGTGGTCCTCCCCCAGTTACCATCCAGCTCCACAATACTCCACCTCGATCAGTGTTTTCCATCGTCTACATCCAAAACAATGTAGTGCGGGCATAGCCCATGCAGGGGTGAGTATACGATACTCAGTAGGGACCCTGAGACCCCCGAAGGTCTCCCAGAATCCAAAAAGGATAAACCAAAAAGGGAAGATACAAAAACGAAGTATCAACCGACTCTACTTAGGTATATTACCATACATATACCTAAGTCATCAATTCTAGTTCGTCTCCAACTCTCGAGCACATGTACAACCCAGTCCACACAGGAAAAAAATCAATCACACCAATGGTAATGATTGAATATTCAAGAATCAACTCACATAGGTATACTACTCATGAAGAAGGGTGGAGATGATTAGATGTAGCCTCTAAATCATCTCCTCCACCAAACCCACATAGTATCCAAGTACAGAAGTCATCGCAGCCGAACCCACGTAGGATCCAAGTACAGTCGTCATTACTGCCGAACCCAGGAAGGAACCTGGTACAGTTGTCATCACTACTGAACCCATGTAGGATGCTAGTACAGTCGTCATCCCTTCCAAACCCACATATGATCCAATTATAGTCATCTTCATCATCGAACCCACAGAATATCCTTTCTCGGTATTCATCATAGTCGCAGCCAGCTCTAGGGTTCCCGTACACAGTGTACTCGATTCTGAGAGGGTCCGCTCCTCGAGTAAAAGTGGGTCGATACATAAATTGTCATGATGTCCAGAGTTTATGTATCCCAAAGTTTTATCTTGTCAAAAGTAACTCAATGCGATAGAAATCGCATCAATCAGACACCCAGTCTGAGAGATATTGGCTTTTCCATTCCAGGGGCCTGGTTTGAAATATGCTCATTCTAATCCCGTCCCTTTACAAAAGTTTTTCAAAAATCACATAGAGTATCTCAAAAGGACCGCCGCGTCGTTAGGGTCCCAGTGCTGTAGATGGAGAGTCAACATGACGCACGGTCTTTATGTTATTTAGGTTTAAGTGAATATGGGCCCGACCCGTTAAGCCCAGTGGGCCAACGGGTCGGGTTAACCCAGTTTTAGCGGGACCGACCCGGTAGGGGTGTCAGAACTGCCCAAATAAACATGCGGCTTGGCCCAATGGGACGTGGACTATCCCATAGGGGTTCTTCTTGGCCCGAAGGGCCGCGGCCCGGCCCGGCGGGGCGCGGCCCAGCAGGGCGTGGCCCGGCCCGGCGGGGCGCGTCCCAGCAGGGCGTGGCCCGGCCCGGCCCGACGTGGCCCAGCTGGCTCGGTCATCTGTCTGAGCGGCTCGACCTGGAGGCCGTGTGGTCTGAGCGGGGCGCAGCCCCCCCCCACCCCCCGGATACCCGAACCTGTGGCACCAAGCGGTGTTGCCCTCCCTAAACGGCCAGCTGGAGCTGGCTGGCCTTCTGGTGCAAGCGGCACACATGTTCAGGTCACAGCTCATCTAACACAGTGTCGTCCTGGCACCGCATATTTGCTCCGCCCGGCCGACTGACGGGCTGGACGGTCCTTCCAATAAAGAGGCTCGTAAATTAGGCCTCAGTTCCTGCCACACAGCTGGCGAGACGGCGCCGTCTTCCTCCGCCGCAGCCAGCGCTGGCCGTGGCTCCACGTCCCCACCACGGCGCGATGGCATCGTGCTTCCTCCTCCACTGTCATCTTGGCTGCGGCTTTTCTTTGCGTGTGCGACGACAGCCCTTTTTCTGTCGGTCTCTTCCATGTTCTGCCTCTGATCATAGATTATATATATAATAAAACAAGATCAAACAGAGGTTCTTCGGTCCGTTTTCGTTCGGCCCACGCCCTCCGCGTTAAGAGATGGCAATAGGATAAGACAATCAAAGTTATACAATGATGAATTGAGGCACAATTTTAATCCATTGAAATTGAACATAACCCCTACCTCGATAATTGACGTAGCACGTCAGGCGTCGCAGAAGACGGTGTCACGGGGAAAGGATTTGTAGGAGACGTTGGAGTGCGTCCAAGGAGGAAGCGACATATCCTAACTTGTCGTGGAGAAAAGAATGGAAGGCGCGAAGATCGTTCTTTGTGGAACCGGTGTTCTTCTTCGAAGAAGACTATATTCTTCATCGGAGGGTCGGTGTTCTTCAAAAACTCAAGAGCTCTCCCAATTCTCCATAGCACAACCAAATCCCCACCAAAATAAAATAATAGGCTTATGCTATTATTTTATTAACACGTGCAATTTAAAAATTAAAAGTTCAAACCACTTCATTAATTAATTGATGGGGTTGAAATCATTAAATTAATGTGTTGGAAAAAATAAAGAGAGGGAGAGGAGGAGGTGAGAGGTCTCATAAATGTTGGGAGAGTTGTCAACATTAAACAAGGTTGTTTAATGGGGGGTTTTATAAAGTTTAGGGAGAGGTGAAAGGTTAGGGCTTGTGTGGGCCCCACCTCACAAATATCCACACATGGGTAGTTAGGTGGCTGTGGGTCCCACCCCTAACTCCCCATGTAGGATATAACCTCCATAGATATAAAATAAATTGTTCTAACAATTTTATTTATTTTAAATTAAATTCCCAAATAATAAATCTCAACCCTCTTAAAACACAACTATGGTAAAGGTCCCCTTAAGCAATTACCGGTACTGCGAGTTCATCGGTGCCATAATATTTCAATTCCGAGCAATAGTTCAAAATATAGAAAAACCAGCGCTTTCCTTTACTGAACGTACCCGAGCTAAACTTCAGAAATTGATTTTGGGCACACCGGGCTTCAGAATCAAGTGCCTTCAGAAGCCACAGACTCATGAAATTCCAATGTAGTTTAGAAAAAAAATTCCCTTGAAATTTCCGGGTCTTTACATTACTCACACCTCAGGGCTTTATATCCTCATAAAGCTACAACATAAACTACGGGAAAAAATGAGGGTACTGAGCACGCATTTGAGCCTCCCGCTCCCATTTTCTCTCTTGGAGGTTCCCGTGATGGAAACGAATGGTCACCATAGGAATCGATTGTAACATAGGACCCGCTCCTATTGATCCTCTATCTCTAATGGGACCTCCATGAATGTAGCCCTGCCGTCGATGTCTAGCTCCCCTTGATCAATGATGTGGGTTGGGTCATGCACGTATCTCCTCAGCTGAGATATGTGGAAGACTTCATGCACCCGATGCAACTGAGGTGGAAGGGTCATGCGTTAATCCATCTCTCCGACTCTTCTGAGGACCTGGAAAGGCCCGATGAAGCGGGGATATGACATTCCACCCCGGGAAAATCTCTGTAATCCACATCGAGGTGAGAGTCATCCGAAAACGTGTTCTTTGTCCTTGAACTCCAGTGGTCTCAATCTAGTAGCAGTATAAGACTTCTGTCTGCTCTATGCAGTCCTCATTCGCTCCTAGATTATCTGAAAATTCTCCATCATAGCCCAAATTATCTCTGGTCCTACATGTTCTGACTCTCCAGGGTCAGTCCATCACATAGGTGATCTGCAAGGTCGGCCGTACAATGCCTCGTATGGTGCCATCCCGATGGTGGAGTGGTATCTATTGTTGTACGCAAACTCCACCAAGGGTAGGTGATCCTCCCAGCTATGAACAAAGTCATGGAAACGTGCACAGAGCATGTCCTCGAGAGTCTGAATGGTCCTCTCCGTATGGCCATCTGTCTGAGGATGAAAGCTGGTGCTCAGGCACAGCTACGTCCCAAATGCCTCCTGTAACCCCTTCAAAATCCAGGATGTGAAGCGAGATCCTTGATTGGAGATGATAGATGATGGAACACCATGAAGTTATACAATATACTAAACTTAGATGCATCCCAATCTCTCTACTAAGCCCTGCTCTATGATCGGAAAGTAGTGGGCCGACTTGGTGAGTCTGTCAACGGTCACCCATATAGAGTCGTGTCTCCTGGAAGTACATGGATGCCCCATCATGAAAACCATGGATATCCCATCCCACTTCCACTCCATAACCTCTTTGGTTGTACCAATCCTACTGGTACCAGGTGCTTCGCCTTCACTTGCTGGCAAGTGAGGCATATTGAAACGAACTCAACTACAACCTTCTTCATACCCGTCCACCAGTGTTGTCATCTAAGGTCCAAGTACATCTTTGCCACTCTAGGATGTACCATTAGAGGGGAAGTCTGAAACTCCCTCAACACATCCTCTTACAGTGCAACTGATACCATGGTACGTCCCCTAAAAAGGATGACATGTTATACTCCTTCAAAAAATCCATCAGGTGTCTGACTGTGGAAATCTGAGCACGTCGTGTCTCACAGTCAATGTCCCCACGTTGTGCCTTTCTGACCCGATGATGTAGTGGAGGAGTAACTGTGAGGGACTGTTGAAAAGATGCCCCATCTATATCCACTAAGGATATCTACCAAGCGGATATCTGCTCTGTCACCTCTCCAAGAAGGTGAATGCCCGATCTCCTGCTGAGAACATCAGCTACTACATTTCCCATCCAAGGAGTATAGACTATCTCCAAGTTATAGTCCTGGAGGAACTCAAGACATCTCCATTGTCTCAGGTTCAGTTCCTTCTGATATAAAATGTACCTGAGACACTGGTGGTCATATTAGACTGTAAAGTGCTCGACCATCAGATAGTGCCACCACATCTTCAGGGTGAAGACCACTCCTGCTAAATCCAGGTCATGGGTAGCGTAGTTCTACTCATGATTCCTCATCTTCCATGAACCATAGGCGATCATCGCCCACTCCTTCATCAAGAAACACCCATGTCTGGTCCCTGATGTGTCACAATAAACTACGTACCCTACGCCTTCCTCCGGTAGCCTCAAGATGGGCGCACTGGTAAATCTTTGTCTCAGCTCTGGAAAGCTCTGCTGGCATCTATCTAAACAAATGAAGGGTTTCCCCTTCTTCATCAAAGATGAATGTGGTGCTTCCACTATGGAGAAGTCTGTAACATCTCTGATAGTACCCAGCCAGACCTAGGAAACTTCTCACTTCCATCATGCTCCTAGGTGGATCCCAAGCAATTACTGCCTCAATCTTCGCAGGATCCACTGAAACTCCCACCTCTGAGATGACATTCCCCACAAATTGAACCTCTCGAATACAGAACTACAACTTTGAGAGATTACCACAAAGCTTGTGCTCTCGGAGTGTGTCCATTACAACCCATAAGTGGTAGGAGTGCTCCTCCTCAGTAGTCGAGTAAATCAGTATGTCCTCGATGAAGACTATGACAAAACGATCGAGGTAATGATGGAAGATCATGTTCATGAGACTCATGAACACTGCTGGTGCATTGGTCACGCCAAAGGGCATAACCATGAACTCATAATGGACGTATTGACATCTGAAGGTCGTCTTCTATACATCATTGTCTCGAACTCTGAGCTGGTGATAGCCTGGCCTAAGGTCTATCTTCGAGAACCATCATGCTCCCTTGAGCTGATCAAAGAGGTCGTCAATCATCAGGAGTGGATAATTGTTCTTTACGGTCACCTGATTTAGGAAACGATAGTCAAAACATAGTCGTAAGCTCCCATCCCCCTTCTTGGAAAATAAAATCGGAGAAGCACAGGGTGAAACACTGGGTTGGAGGAATCCCTTTCCCTGCAAGTCCTCCAACTGTACCCGCAGCTCACGAAGCTCGGCGGGAGCCATCTGATATGCTGGAGTAGATATCGGTGATGTCCCGGTGTATAGTTCAATGTAGAAATCTACCTCTCTGCGAGGAGGTAGTCCTAGATCGTTGTCAGGAAAAATGTCCGCATACCGATCCACCACAACAGGAAAACTCAGACTCCGCACATCAATCACTCCTAGGATGAGACTAGCCAAATGATGAGTGATCAGCTACCCTCTCCTCTGCATAAGTCCATCCTGCGCTTCTAAGGCTCCATTCTCGCCAGTGAAGGTGAACCTTCTCCCATCTGTGTGGACAAACTGCACTTTGTACATTTTATAGTCGATATGGGCATGGACTATAGATAACCAATCCATACCCAGGATGACGTTGTAAGGCCTCGAAGCCACTACAAGAAGATCCCATCTGAATATCTCACCTCTTAGAGTAATCTCACACTATTGGCACCAGTGCGTAATCATCGAGTCTGCTCCCGTAAAAGTCTCTAGCCATAAAGATCAATCCAACGTCTCTGTCGGAATCCCCGAGCTTCAAACAAGGGCTCCAGTAATAAAAGAATGACTCACCCATGTGTCTATAAGAACTGAAAAAGGGTGGAGTAGACACATACAGTAACTCGAATCATCTTAGGTTAACCGTGGTCGTAGGCCTTGACTACTTGGAGCTGAGCATGCCCATGTCTGCCAACTCCCTATGGTCGGGGTGGTCCTCCTAGTAGTGGTGATGGTAGAGCCTCGAAGCGTCATCCACCACCCATTGCTCAGCCTGCTCCTCTACCTAGTCCGCCTGCTCCCTACGGACCACCATGGTCGAACCTATGCCTCTGTCTGGGAGGTCCCTCAACTGCCTGCTGGTCATCTGCATGATGGGTTAGGCAGTCAAGAGCCATGTGGCCTTTCCCGCCGCATGCATAGCATTGTCTGCCCCTCATATGGCTGGCTCTACTCCGTGTGCCCCGCACATCCGAACCAGTATCCTAAAGTCGCCAACCTGATGGCCTGGTCTGCTTGGACATCTGTGACATCTGTCTACAGCCGACTGAAGAAGACTCCACTACATGTATCCCTGTGGTGGATCCCGCTGCTGGAATTAGACCAGCAAGAAATCTCTCCATAAGAAGGGCTCACTCTAGTACTCTTGCCTGCGTCGGAATGCTGAGGGAGATCATCAAAGCCCTGATCTCATGCCTCATTACCTAATCAATGGTCTGGGCCCTGTACCATGTCTGTAGAGTAGTGTGAGAGGTCAGTAAATCTCTCAGAGTACTGGGTTACTGTCATACTGCCCTGCCATAACTGAAGTAACTCCTGAATGTGCACCGCTGGGAAGTTGGCTGGAAAAAACTCCGAGAAGAAGAGTCTTTCAAAGTCCATCCAATTTATTGATGCCTCGTCATGCACCTGGAGTATCAGGCTCCACCATCTACCTACTGCTGCGTGTAAGAAGACTTATGGAAAGGATCACCATAAGTTCCGTTGTTGTCCCTACAAATCCGAAGACTCTATCGATAGCCACCAGCCAATATTCAGCTTCCTGAGGGCCCATCTCTCCATGGAACATGGGCGGCGTCTGTCACTGAAACCCGTGCAATGCACTCAGGAGGCGTGCACTCTATACTGCTCTGGTTGGTGGCATCAGAGGCTCACCGGGTAGTGGTACTTCTTGTTCATCTACTGTAATGGGGACCTACCCTGAGGCCTCATCACTCGGTGGGCTTCCATATCGCACATAACTAGGAACCCTGTCTAGCTGCCTTCGTGGGTCCATCCTGAAAAGAAACATGTGTGCCACGGTCAAACAGTATACATGGTGAGGTGACACAAAGTAATCATAATGAAATATTTTGAAACACACATGCAATCAGTGTTTTTGAGCACTGAGTCATAAATCAGAAGTCATGGTCCCGGTGTATGGATAAGTCGGTCTCCGCACCAACACTGGACTCCCTAGACAGAAAACCACACTCAATACTCATAACACTATTGATTCACTGAGAAGAAAGATAATATTCTGGAGTTCTGCGGTAGAATCGACTCCTCTGATACCAATTTTTCATTACCCGTCCTCGGGGACCGTGCCGTGACTACCCCAATCCCGCCTTCCATAGGCCATGGGTTGGCGATGAGCACCAAAATCAGAAATCCCGATAAAAGGTAAGGCATTTCCTTTATAAAAGTAAAAACACACAATAGAGTACACAATAGAAGTAAGAACTATGTAAACTGAGTAAAAAAGAATGTGCTGAAAATTAAATTGTCCAGTATACAAACCCAACTGAAAGTATAGTACAACTGAATGAAAGTACAACATAACTAATGTAAAAAAGCAACCATCGAGTCGTCCTCCAGATATCCCACCTGAAGGTTTGGTAAAAATTGTCTCCTCAGCTCCTCGGGTCCGGCCGTCCGCTCAGTGTACGTCCCGGCTAGTGGTCCACCCCCGGGTACAATCCAGCTCCCCAAGCCTCCACCTCGATCAATGTTGTCCATCATCTACATCCAACACAATGTAGTGCGGGAATAGCCCATGCAGCGGTGAGTATACGATACTCAGTAGGAACCTTGAGACCCCTGAAGGTCTCTCAGAATCCACAAAGGATAAACCACAAAGGAATGATACAAACACGAAGTATTAACCGACTCTACTTAGGTATATGTCCATACATATACCTAAATCATCAATTCTAGTTTGGCTCCAACTCTCGAGCCCATGTAAAACACAGTCCACACAGGAAAGAAAACAATCACACCAATGGTAATGATTGAATAGTCAAGACTCAACTCACATAGGTATACTACTCATGAAGAAGGGTGGATATGATTAGATGTAGCCTCTGAATCATCTCCTCTGTCGAACCCACGTAGGATCCAAGTACGGAAGTCGTCGCTGCCAAACCCACATAGGATCCAAGTACAGTCGTCTGCACTGCCGAACACACGAAGGATCATAGTACAGTCATCTTTGATGTCGAACCAACGTAGGATCCTAGTACAGTCTTCATCGCTGCCTAAACCATATAGGATCCAAGTACAGTCGTCATAGTCGTCGAACCCACGGAGGATCCCAGCTCGGTAGTCGTCGCAGTCTCTACCACCTCTATGGTTCCCGCACACAACGTACTCGATTCTGGGAGGGTCTGCTCCTCGAGTAAAAGGGGGTCGATACATCAACTGTCACAAAGTCTAGAGTTGATGTATCCTGAAGTTCTGCCTCTTCAAAAATAACTCAACGCGACAGACGGCGTGTAAATCGGACGCCCGGTCTAAGAGATATTGACTTTTCTGTTCCAGGGGCCCGGTTGGAAATATGCTCATTCCAAACCCGGCCGTTTACCAATGTTGTCCAAAACTAACATAGATTATTGCAAAAGGACCACCTCGCCGTTAGGGTCTTAGTGCCACCGACGGCGCGTCGATCGAAAGTTCAATCTTTATGTTATTCACGTTTATGTGAATACGGGCCCGACCCGTTTAGCCAAATGGGCCGACGGGTCATGCTAACCCAGTTTTAGCAGGTCCGACCTGGCAGGAGTGTCCGACCGGCCCGAAGAAACGTACCGCCTGGCCCAAAGTGACGTGTCCTATTCCTAAGGGGTTTGGACTAGCCCGAAGGTGCGCGGCCCGGCCCGGTCGGGTGTGGCCCGGCCCGATAGGGCAAGGGCCGGGCCCAACCCCGCGCAGCCCGGCTCGGCCCGGCTTGGCACGGCCTAGCTGGGTGCGACCCGGCTGGCTCAGCAACCTGGACGAGCAGTCCGAGGGTGGAGCAGCCACCCCAGATCCAGGAACCGGTGATGCCAAACGGTGCCGTCCTCCCTAACCAACCGGCTATAGCCGTCCGGCCTTCTGGAGAAAGCGGCGTGCACAAGAGGGCTGCGACTCCTCTTGTGTGGTGCCCTCCTGGCGTCGCAAATTTGCTCCACCCGGCCGGCCGATGGGCCGGCCGGTCCTACTGCCAAAGCAGCCCATAAAGAGTTCGTGGTTCCGGCTGCATATCCGGCGCGATGACGCGGTCTTCCTCCATCACGGCCTACGCTGGTCGCGGCTCTGTGTCCCCGACAGGGCTCGACGGTGTCGTGCTTCATACGTCGTGGCCCTCCTTGGCCGCATCTTTTCAATGTGTGTGCGACGAAGACCCTTGTGCCGCTAGTCTCTTCCATGTTCCGCTTCTGATCATTGATTCCATATAATTAAACAAGATCAAACAGAGGGTCGTCGGGCCGTGTTCGTTCGGAGTTCACCCTCTGCGTTAAGAAATAACAATAGGCTGAGACAATAAAAGTTATACAAAAATGAATCGAGGCACAATTATATCACATTAAAATTGAACATAACCCCTACCTCGATAATTTACGTAGCACGTCGGGCATCGTAGAAGATGGCGTCGCAGGGAAAGGATTTTTAGGCAATGTTGGAGTGCGTCCGAGGAGGAAGCAACATCTCCTCACTTGTCGTGGAGAAAATAAAAGAAGGCACGAAGATCGTTCTTCATGGAACCGGTGTTCTTCATCTAAGAAGACGTCGTTCTTCGTCGGAGGGTCGGTGTTCTTCAAAGACTCAAGAGCTCTCCCAATTCTCCTTATCACAACCAAAGCCCTCCCAAAATAAAATAATAGGATTATGCTATTATTTTATTAACACATGCAATATAAAAATTCAAAATTCAATCCTATTAATTAAATAATTGATGTGGTATAATTCATTAAATTAATGTTTTGGAAAAAATAAAGAGAGGGAGAGGAGGGGGTGAGAGGTCTCATAAATATTAGGAGAGTTTTCAACATTAAACAAGGGTGTTTAATGTCGAAGATTAAGCAGTTCAAGGAGAGGTGAAAGGTTGGGGATCGTGTGGGCCCCACCTCACAAATATCCACACATGGGTAGTTAGGAGGTTGTGGTTCCCACCCATAGCTCCCCCATGTAGGATATAACCACCATAGATATAAAATAAAATTGTTCTAACAATTTTATTTATTTTAAACTAAATCCCTAAATAATACAACTCAACCCGCTTAAAACACAACTACGATAAATGTTCCCTTGAGCAATTACTGGCGCTGCGAGTTCAACAGTTCCCTCAGATTTCAATTCCATGCTCAGGTTCAAAAGATAGAAAAACCCACATGTTCGTTTACTGAACGTACCCAAGATAAACTTCAGAAATTGATTTCGGGCACACTGGGCCCCGGAATAAAGTGCCGTCAGAAGCCACAGACTTGTAGAATTCAATAATATTTAAGAAAAAAAATTTCCTTAACATATCCAGGTATTTACACTACTCGACACTTTGTAGGCCATGATGGGTCCACTCTCCATCCCTTTCTGTCTTCCACGCTCGAGTGTTGGGTTTTCTGAAAATGTTTTTAAGCTTTCTTTTAATACATATATGTTTCACTGGATTTTTCATCTTATTATAAAACACGTCATTATTTTAAATTAATCATTTCCACTTATTTTAAAATAATGTATATATATGAATATATATATAAATATGTGAGTTTTCATTGAAATATAATGTGAGTTTTGATTACCGAAAACTCACCTCACATGGCCTGTATGTAAACACCCGTACACCCAATCTACTACTCATGAATTACATTTTAAAAAAATGTGACAGCTTTGAATAATCAAAGCTCAATAAAAATATCGATGACTTATAAGAAAGATTTAATGACTTAAACCACTCTTATTAATTTAAAATCATACCTTACTAACTAAAAAAACACGCGCAAGACCAAAAAATTATAATGGATAAATTTTAAATAAATGTTCCATCCATGAGAATATTATAAACAAAATATGTATACGACAACTTCAAATTTAATCCATTATTCATGATTAAGTTGATTGCACATTCAACCCATGCAACTGAGGTTAAATGTGTTGATACATGCACTAATTTATAATTGAAATATATATACAAATAATCATTTAAAAGGGGATTTTATGCCAAAAAAACTGAATAATCCCATACTAAATGGTTTGTATGAGTAGGGAAAATAAATGGTTTATATAAATTAAATACACAAGAATATTAATGATACAGTGGGTGTCGATATAACGCATGGCCATGTATATGTGCAACCGTGATGCCCATAATATTATGATATTCTATTTTTGTTTCTTTGGAAAACATAGATAAACTGAAAATAAAATTGTGAACATTGTAGTAACTATTTCTTCTATATATTTTTATATTAATACACATAAACCATATAGGAATTTTTAACAAAACATAAATAATTTATAAACTGAAGGGATTGGTATATCAATATGTAAATATTTACAAGACTGCATATAGAGAAATATATAGTAAAGGTTTTGTAAAATATAAACGATTGAAAATATTCCCTTACCTAAAATAACAACAGAACCAGTGTGCTGACGAAATTCATACATTGGAAGAACACCAGCGAAGGACATCAGTGATCAATCATGTGGAAGACAGTATTAAAGTGTAGGCAGAACAAAATCAGTGTAATATTTATAACCCCAAAACCCCACAAGCATGTTATGCAAGCTCATGTCCAACCAGCCAAAACAGTTTATAAAAAAACAGAAACAATTAAAAAAACAACTAGATAGAAATGCAGAGAAAGTTTATGGAATCCAACCATAACATGATGATTACAGAGGAAGGAGTCAACAAGAAGACACAATTCAATTGGATTATTACAAGTACCTTGCAATGGAAAATCACCATATAGACAATAATATACCATTTAAGAAGCTCACAGTCGACCACGAAAAATGCGTGATAGAAATGCAACGAATACGAAAATAGACAACTAATAGATTTAAAATACAAAAGAGATCCATTTGCGATTGGAGAAAATAAAAACCTACAACACTAACAGAGAACCTACCTCGGAACTGAACCATTATGAAACCCTAACCGCGGACGGACCATGAACTCGACGATCCCCCACAGACATGTATGGCCTCAGACTCGAACTCCTCTGGCTCGTCTTTGGCTCGTGACGACGACCTCGGCTCAGACTCCCTCGACCCAGACTACTTTCACGTCAGCTCCCTCTCCATTTGTAGTGCCACGTGAAGCCTCCCCCAAAACCATAATCCTATTTTTGATTCCCTTTCTAACCCGTGAATTCATTCTTTTATTTTCTTATTTTGTCTTTATTATTTATTTTAATCAATCTTTATTATAAAAACAAACATGTGACTTCCTCTCCAAATCACTGTTATCATTTAACCTTTATTTTTATTATTTTAATATTTTATCATTATCATTATAATATTTTTATTATTTTATCATTATTATTTTTATATCAATATTATAAAATACAATACTCTTAATAATGTTAAGAATATTCAAAAGTTAAAATATATAATAATAAAATTATTTTAACAATACTTTTAAAAAGTAAAAGTTTTATTTAATAATAATATTACTTTATCTATACTTTTTAAAAGTAAAGGTTTTCTATACTTTTAGTATTAAATTCATTTATAAAAAAATATATGTAAATTATAATATTAATATGTTTTTAAAAATGAACCTTATGAAAATTATAAGTCAAATCTATTTATTACTATATATATATATATATCTTATCATTTGAAAATTAAATTTTATAAAACATATTTTATAACACTCATATATAAATAATTAAAATGGTTAATTTATTTAACTATAATTTTATTAAAAAAATTCATATTATTAACAATTTTATAACAATTTAATCTAATCAGAATTTATAATTTCTTAATAGTAATAATTCAAAACTAATATTTTGATAAATATTATTATCAACCTAATTAGAATAAGTTTATATTTTAATAAAACTATTTCATATGTAAATAAAATAATATTATTATTATTATTACTAAATATATTTTTATATATAAATATATTACATACATTTATAACATATTTACTTAAATTATAAATTATTTAAAATTAATATTTTTACTGAGACTCGGGGCTTTACACCATTACTCTAATAAGTAATGAGGTTATATTTTTTTATGAAATTGACACTCTTAACTACATAATTTTTTTGCATTAATATTTATATATATATATATGTTCAAAATTCTAAACATTTTTTAATATTTTTTATATTCAATCCATTTATATGTCCATTTATTAGTAAAAAAATCACCCATGTTTTTACTATGAATTTTTTTGATTCCTTATTTTTATATAATCTATTTTATTCAATAATTTATTTATAATTTTATTTATATTGTGAAAATTTACATTTTTAATTATTGAATTTATTTATTTATAAAAAATAAACGTTAAAAAATCACACATATTATATTATAATCATTTCTATCAATTTTTTGTCATTATTTTTTATATCCACTGGTTTTAGAAACACATTTTGTAGTTGAATGATATAACATTCATTTATCATTTTTATATTATAAACAAGAGATTTTTAATTTTTTATAGTAATTTAATATTAATCAAATATTGGCACACATTCCTTAATTGAATTTTCATACATATTTCTAAGCTACAGATATAGATATAGGGGAACCAAGGTATGTATGTTTTTTCATATAGATATATATATCTAGAGTATTTATATTTTATAATAAAATTTAACCTATATTTCAAAAAATTATTTTTTTTCTTCTTCTTAAGTAGAGATGATGGTTCCTAAAGATTGTTGGTGTGGGATTACATGTTTACAAAAACATTCACTCACATGCAAATATCAGAGGGGGTAAATAAATTTTAAAAGAATGACTGCCAAACTAGCCAACATTCAACATAATTTAAGACTTATCTGGATATAAAAAACATTGTATAATAATTATTCTATTTCTACGTTGGAGGAGAATTGAACAATAATTGTAAGATATATTAATGGATCCCATATGTTTAAAATTTATAAAACAATAATGAAATAAATTTTTTTAATATTACAATTTTTTTAATATTTTATAGATTAAATTATAGATGACATTTAAATTTAAATAGATAATAGGATTTTCAAAAAAAAATGTTATCCATTGCGACAATAAGATGGAGAGATTTTAATTAAAATTTAACATAATTTTATATTTTTTTGTAGTAAACTATAACAAGATCCATGCCTCAATTATGGGTGTATAGGTTGGAAAACATGGTAAAAAAATTCTCCATTCAAAAGGATTAATCCTATATGGTATATTTTATATTCTTGTAATATTTATCTATTTAATTAATTTTAATTAACTGATAACTTATTTATTTATTCTTATATAACAGGCCTCTAAGAAAAATCATCAAGAGATATAGTCTCAAAATTTATATCTCCATACGTTGTCATACTAAGGGTATAATTTATTAGAAGATTAAATTATTAATGAAAAATTTAGTGAATTATGATCCAGGCCAAGTAGAAACTTTGAAGAGGTTTCACCCAGCCCTCCATATCCACACGAAAATTATAAAAAAAATAAAATGGAGAGAACATAAACAATGGGAACTGTGTTGAAGATTTTATAATAGAAGTATCTAATAATATTTTAAGTAATTAATTGTTACTTTTCTACAATATTACTTCTATGGTAATTTATTTCACTAATATAACATTTTAATATAATATTTTAGGATTCCATTTAGGATAAAATTACAGAAAGGACTATTATCACTGAGGTTATGATGGATACTCTTACCACTGATTTAAAAAATATGGAACACATAGGTCATGTCTGAGGGTATAAGGAGGGTATCGATTTAAAAAAAATGGTTGTTCTCCTAGCACAACATCGATGGGGAACAACATAACAGATAAATAGATTCCTTTAAGGATAATTTGAGATAGAAAATTGAGTTGATATAGGATAAAATTAAATAATCTATGTCATATATAATTATATATGTGATGATATAGATAAAGCATGTGCAACCTAGTTACCCATATTTTCTATCTCCTCATTCTGACATGATCATGTATTGTGATTTGTGTGATCGAGATCCTTATGTATACCCTATAGAATACATAATATTACATCATATGTGGGATTCTATACATTATATTATTATATATTTGGGCAAGGTAAGAGTAATGAAACATGATATTATTAATCTAACTGCTCTAGTTCCACTATCAACTAAGGAGGTGTCTATAATTGGATAGAGTATTGGTCCTTTTTTAATTCAGCCCGGTAATCATATTTATCGTCTGAAAAATGTTGTTAGAATTGGTATTTTGTTTTTTATTTATCATTAAATTAATATTTTATTATAAAATTATCTTAATTTTATCATATATATGATTATTTTAAATTAATGTAATCACTACAAAGGAAGGAAAAATTTTATGTTTCAGTACATTCGATATTGCTTAAAAAGATGATGGGTTAACAATGTTTTCAATTATTTTTTTTATATATTAGATATTTATTATACATTTCGAATGAGTAATGATGTATGTGAAAGGTATTATACATTAAATATTTTTAAAATCAACATCATTGTTGTTTTAGAGGGTGATGAACTTAGTGTGCTCATATTGACTTTTTTTCTATATAAGTAAATTTTAATTATTTGTTTATTTTTTTTATGTAAACATCTATTATATTGACCCAATTAATTAATATTACAATCATATATTTCCACACTCTTTTCATTCAATATAATTTGACTTATTTTTATTGTTTTATGGACCCAAAATACATATCAATAGATACAAAATAATTAGACCAAGAATTTATAAATGAATATATATATATATATATATGAATAATTAAAAGAAATGCAGATTATATGTTGGTTTCTACCTTTCCATAATTAGGTAAGAAAAAAATACGTAATTATGAACCACTATTCATTATACTATTAGTAATGTTTATTCTTTTTATATTTTACCGGATATATGATTTTATATGTTTTCTTTTCAATAGAGTTTAAAACATATTAGTTATGAATTTTATTAGGTGGTGTTTAAAGAATATTTATAATGTTAGTAAATAGGTATGCTTTATTGTATTATTTTAGTTAATTAATATTAATATTTTCATGTTACATCACTTTAGATAATTAATTCATGGAATTACAAAAGGGTGGGGATTAAGGCAAAAAATGCTCACTATTCAATAACAGAACTAGAAAAAATTGAATATATGAATATTCTAGTAAAACAATTATATCAATAAATAAATGATTTTTTTACACATGTTTTATTTTTTATTTTTAACATATTATTTTATAAATATAGTTTCATCATCAAAAATATAATATGGAATGTGGTCATTATTTTTTATGATTCACTTATAAGATAATCACAACAAGAACAAAAACAGATTCTAAAATGGTTAGTTTCATTGTATAACTTATAATTTAAAAAAAAATTAATTTTCTCATAACACACAATGTTATAGGATTTTGAGGACATTTATTTATACCTATAAAACAATAAGAAACACCATCATGATTGGTTTTCATAATATTTTCAATGTTTGAAAAATTTGTAAATTTATTTTCATTTTTATTTATATGTCTAAATAATGGTCTGAATGTAATCGATGATTTTAATTACCCTTCTTCTATTTGTGTGGATTTTTTATAATGTGTGGTTCTATTTTTTTTACATCTATGTAAATAGGTAAAGTTTATGTATTTATTAAACAAATTCAAGGTTCAATGTCTTTTTTTCATAAAATTGATGTCAAAATCCCTATAAAAATGAGTTTTCTGTCAGTTTTAAGGACAAAACATGGAATTCCTTCTATATTTTGAAAATTTTAATTATTTCAACATCTATTTTATTTTAAAACATTGTGTAAGGTATTTTTATATTATTTTTTTTAAATGGTATCAGCATCGGTCTTTAAAAACTAATGTTGAAAGTCTCACTTTTTACCTCGCGTGTATTAACAATGCTTTATAACTGATATTAAAATGTAAGCAACTCGTTGTTAAAGTTATTTTTTCCACTACTAAATGACTTATCCTACTATAATTCATAATAATTAGATTTTGAATTTGGGTCAGAAAGAACACATTATGCCATGATTATATATATATTTGATATATTTCATCATACTATTTTTATTAGTCGTATTATAGACCAATGTTTTAAATACATACATAATAATACACTGAGTTGTCTACATTTAGTTATTACAATATCATTTAATTAAAAAGATTTTATTTCATAATAACATGATTTTCAAGTTATTTTTTATTGGTTTTTTTCTTTAATTTCTATCAAATTGATTATAATATGTTATACCATATTAACATAAATAAATAAATTGTAATCTTTTGTGTTTATATTTCATAAAATATTTCAGGTGTTTATGTTGTTATTTTGGATATTTGATTTTTAAAAATAGAGATGTTTACTATGTAATTTGTTTTTTTTTAGTAAACTTCATATAATTTACTATTATTATATATTCACTATATAAATATTGATTGATTTATAATATTATAATATATATGCATTTAGAATTATAGTAATTAATATATGTTGAATTTGGTTTTCTACTTTTCATTAAAATGATATTGTCCTTGGATATTTTTTAAAAAATACTATATATAAAGAATAATATTGTTGTCTTTGAAGATGATATGGTTTATTATATGGTTAATATTTCAATTTTTTTACTTTGACCATTAATATTTTAGATATTTAAATTTCTAACGAAAACATTGTTTAGATTAATATAAAATTTACTCAGATTTTTATGTCCTCTTATTTCTACATTAAAACTATTGATAATTTAATTATTATATGATTTGATTAATGAATGTTTAATCACAATATTATATTTTAATATTGAGTCTTCTACTTTTTAGATATTTTAATGTTCATCATAAGAAGTTACCCCATTCATCTCAAAAACAATTCAAACATGCCCAATATTTTGAAAAGAGGTTAGAAAATTTATGTAATTCATAAATTTTAATCATTAATAAATTTTCAATATCAATAGTAGATAAATCAATAGAATTTAATAGATATAAACTTATATAATTCTCTAAAACTTAATGATAAAAGTACGTATAATGTAAAGACCCAACCCCAATTTCCCAGAGCCGGTGCTTTATTTTATTAAATTTTCATATAAATAAAGAAGTTTAATATTGAAGGAATGAATATTTCAGTAGGTTTAGAAAAACATATTCATAAATAATTTCAATATAACATCTTGAAAGTAAATTCAACATAAAAACATGTTTTGAATCACACTTAAACTCCTAGATTATTATTGATATTCATTCATAATATTCATCTTCACCACCTGGGGAAAAATAAAACATAAGAATGGGGGTAATATCAGATTCTCAGTAATGGTAAGTAATACTACATAATTTATCATAAACATAAACACTATGAATAGTGAATAAATGAAATCATATGCCTTTAACAATTATACATAGGATTGATATAGAAAGAATGAAAGATGATTAAATAAGAATATATAAATTAATATTATAGAATAAAACATAACCATTGATATTATTCTAGTTTAATAATCACATGGTTTATCAATAACTAATAACATGAAAAGGGAATGGAAAATTCTAGACATCTGAAACATATTGTCAAGGGCTCGGCTAAGATGTCTAAAAATTCAAGGTTATGGCCTCAGCCGAAACCCAATTCTGTTTTTTCTTATGAGTGATTATGATACATCAAGGGGAAATAGAGGTCACCACCTACCACTTTATAATTCCAATGCATTCCTCAAATGAATGTGGCTAAACATGAACTACACGATCATATGAAATAACTTTTCCTAATCTATACACGTATACACTAACCATTCTGAGTAGTTTTGTGAATGGAATCAAAATAACACATCCAAATTAAAACTAATCATAAAACATTTAATACAATATGGTATATTATTAGAATAATATATTAACCTTAATAAAACATAAAATTATATATATGTGTTGAATTAAAAAAAAGTACTCTAATGAAATCATCGAGGAATTTTTAAGAGAAATACAATTTTACATTAAGATATTTATTTTGGAAAATTATTAACATAAAACTATAAATCAACTAATTTAGTTTTTACATGATGAAATTAGTGGTTTTTAAAAAATAATATTGTCTTAAATAAGATTTTATTGTGCACTTGAAAATAGGTAAGAATTTGAGATGTTCCTGTGAATCAAGAGTGTTTATCAAAAATATTTGAGAAATATCCTTAAAAAACATTTTAATCCCTATAAAATAAAGTAGTATTATAATTTTTTCACATATATAGGACATTAAAACAAAACCTATTAGGTGTACATAAGTATAATTAATAATTTAATTGGGATTAAGTGAGACATATAGTATCCCGAAAGTAGATGTGGGATCGGGTAGAAAACTCATACCATATGTCAGAATGTATTCTTCACATGTCATTAATGTACTAGATACTCAAATGAAATACATTAATTAATTAATTCTGAATATTATTTATTATATTTTATTTTATTTACATTTATGATCCTAATGATAAGTTATAATATTGAATTCCATCATTCTGGAGTGTTTATTTCCTTGATTTCATTATTTGTTCACTTGATTATAAGAGTATGGAAGTTCATGTAAAATGGTAATTGAAGTCCCTGTTTTATGTTATATGTTATTAATGATGAAATAAAATGTAAAATTATCATATAATCCATTTTGATATTTTGGGTGAGGATGAATTGTTAGATAAATCTTTAATGATAATAGCTTCGATTATTTTGAGCGGTTTTTCTCACAACAAGATTATTTTGATTTATTATTTCACATAATGTGTGTATAATGATTCCAAAAAATTAAATTTGATAAAATAAATATATTATTATCTAGATAAAGAAAAAAATGGTTTCATGACCATCTTTGAATATGGTATTAGAAAATGAAAACTCATCGTCCTTGAGTATGATAAATTAACACATCTCAAATGGTGGTTTTATTTTTTTATAAATGGAGGGGAAATGAGTGATGATGATGAATTATTCAATTATAATAAAAAATATATTATATTTATGGAATATGTGTTATCATACTTTTTGGGTGAGGGTATTTGAAGAGGGATAATGAAAATAAAGTAACACTAATGAAAAGAGATTTTGAGAAATCCATTATAAAAATTTTGCATCCTAACAGCGTCACATAATAATTCAAAAAATATGTCAATGAAAGAAAAAAATTTATCTAACAATTTCTAAATAAAATGGATAGTAAGGGGGATATCTGATGACATATCCAAAAAGAGGAATTGTAAATTAAAAATAAATAACATAAAATGAGTGCTTGAAAAAGTAGAGAGTGGTGGATTCCCATACCTTGTAGAGTAACTCCTTAAACATGAATGTTGGGACCATTGGGGATTGAGAAAAATGTGGGAGGAATCCTAAGGGGGTAAAAATACCATATCATCTAGGATAATAAATTTATAATGAATTTAATTTATTAATGGTTGAATATTTATAGAAAAATTGAGAGAATTGTTTATTAATTTTTTAGGACACCACATTGGTGGTATAAGAAAAACCATGGGCTTACCCGTGGTATTTTCCCATGATATTGGCCAAATGGGACACCTCATATCATATATTATTGTACAAAAGTCAACTAGTATTTTATATTAATTATTAAGTCATTATGATTTCCTTAAACATACAAAATATTTAAAAATTTATTTTTACAATTCAAAAAAACAAAAGTATTTTATAAAATTCTCATAAATTCAGAATAACCTAATATAGACATTCATAATTAAAAAATGATTTTTTTATCATAAGATTTCTATAAATATAAAAATTAAAACTTTTATCTATGAAAATTCTTATTTATTAAACATAATAGCGGAAATAAATTTCATAGTAAATTGCATAATAAAATTTCCAACACTTAAAAAAAGTTATTTTATCATTTGTAAATAAATAAGAGTTTTTTTGATAAGAATATTTCATTTTTATAAACATTCATAAAACCAATGTTTGGTTAAAAAATTTAAGCCACTCTAATATGTAAAATTTTTACCTGAAAATTAATTTATAAAATTCATCATATTTTTTTTATAAAAACTAAACACAAATAGTTATACATTCTTAAGTGAGTTTATTATTCCATTTTCTAGGTGATGGTGCAAGGGATCACACGACGCATGTTTATATTGAATTTATTTATTTACTTTCTATTATTTTTTTATTAAAATCTTCATAATTTTTATTTGTTGTAGGCCCTGGCCCACTAGATGGAGGTAGCATTCATGACCACACATGATGCATCATATTCACGAGGTGTGTTTATTTTTTTATTGGTTGGGTTGTTATTGATGTTTCAAATTGTAAATTTATTTTTCTTAGTGATTATCAAGAATAATTTAATGTTTTTTGGAATTCCACACTTTTGGTGTGTTTCAAGTTAATTGATGTGGTTGAATATGTCTTTAGTGTCGGGATAAGAAAGGTTACTCATGGACATTCTGCCCGAGGTGTTGGGAGAAGTCTGGGGGAATAGAGTTGGTTGTTCCGGTGGGTGGGGGTTTGGAAACTGTCCGCAGGGTATGGAGTGGGAAGTTCGGTGGGTGGGGGGGTTGGGAGCTATGTGTGTGGGTTGGGATGGGAGTTGTTCATGGTGGGGGATGTCTGGGGGGGACTCGGCTGTCCCGGAGGTAGGACTGGGTGTTTAGGGGGTGTTGAGAGAGGCGAGGGTGGGGGGTGGTTGTAGATTGGTGTGGTCTAGTGAGAGGGGGCTACAGTGGGGGATGTTCGGTGGGAGTTTTTGGGACAATTACCTATTAGGCCATTAGGATAATTTCACATTAGGTATTTGGCCATTATGCCCATAGGCCCATTGGCCAATTAGTCATTATTCCATTATTCCATTGGGCCAATTGTCTAATCGGGCCATTAGAAATATTGTCCATTAGGCCATTAGGTCATTCTATGTTTGTCCATTAGACTATTTATCAATTAGGAAAATTTTCTAAGAGATTGTTTGATCGATTGGAAATTGTATCCTTATGCCATTTTTACAGGTGTTCATTAGGACAATTTGCCATTAGTTCATTAGGGAAATTGCTCATTAAGGTGTTAGGCCATTAGGGAAATTGACCAATTGGCACATTTTCCAATTGGATGTTAGGAAAAATTTCCATTAGTCTATTATTTCATTATTCAAATTGTAGAACTAGACAATATGACATTTTTCCAATTGTACAACATATGCGGTGTGTGCGGTACGACCAAATATGTTATTTTAACCATTTGGCGCACATTAAAAGGGTGTGCCGGGTTGTCCAAACCAGTCAAACGACCTCAAAATGTCATGAAATCATACGAAACCAACCATGGTGGAAATTGTGAAATGGTTGGGTAGACGGTATGTCAGAGGTGTCGTTTGACTGCGGTGACCCGAAATGCATTTCCAGAGTCATAAAACACCAAAATTACATGTAACGGTCAAATTCAGAGAAAAAATTATCATAATGACTTGAAAACACATGAAAATAATAGAAATATAATTCGCACATATAGGAGGAATGAAACATCAATCGGAAGTGCGTTGTGCGTGGTACGACCACATATGTTGTATTTAACAGTTTAGCGCGCTCTAAAAGGGTGTGTTGGGTGGTCAAAACTAGCCGAAAAAACTATGAATATCATGAAATCTTATAACAACCACCACAGTGTGAATTGTAAAATTCTTGGGCAGACGATACATCAATCAGAGGTGTCGTTTGACCGTAGTGACCAGAAATGCATTTCTAGAGTCATAAAACACCAAAACAACGTGTAACAGACAAATTCCAATAAAACGCACTCATAATGACTTTAAGTAACATGAAAGTAATGAAAATATTATTCTTGAAATGTCGGAGGAGACTGAACATCAATCGGAGGTGCAGTGCGCGTGGTACGATCGAATATATTGTTTTTAACAGTTTGGCACGCTCTAAAAGGGTGCGTTGTGAGGTCAAAACGTTCCAAATGACCTCGGAATGTCATGAAATCATATTAAAACAACCGTCGTGTGAATTTTGGAATGGTCGGGTAGACGGTATATCAATTAGAGGTGTCGTTTGACCGCGGTGACAGGAAACACATTTCTGGAGTCATAAAACCCCAAAATGATGTGTAACGGTCAAATTCAAAGAAAACGTTCACATAATGACTTTAAATCACATGAAAACAATAGAAAATTTTTTTTGGGATATGTAGAAGGATATGACACATCAATCGGACATGCGGTGTGTTCGGTACAACCATATATGTTGTTTTTAACAGCTTGACTCGCTCTAAAAGGGTTTGTTGGGTGGTCAAAACCAGCCGAACTCACTCAGAATTCCATGAAATCATACAACAACAATTGTGGTGTGGATTGTAAAATTTTCGGGTAGACGGTACATCAATCAGAGGTTTCATTTGACCGAGGTGACTACAAACGCATTTCTGGAGTCAAAAAACAACAAAATGACGTGTAACGGTCAAATTCAAAAACAAGAGTCCTCAGAATTACTTGAAATAACACGAAAAAATATAAATATTATTTGTGACATGTAGGAGGAGACGTCACATCAATCAGACATGCGGTGCAAACGGTACGACCAAATATGTTGTTTTTAACAGTTTGGCGTGATCTAAAAGGGTGCATTCGGTGGTAAAAACCAACCGAACGCCCTGAAATGTCAAGAAATCATACAAAAAAACCATGGTGTAAATTTTAAAATTTTCGGGTAGATAGTACATCAATCGAAGGTGTCGTTTAACCGCGGTGACCGGAAACGTATTTCCGAGTCATAAAACACCAAAACGACGTGTAATAGTAAAATTCACTGCAAACATTCTTAGAATGACTTGAAATCATAGGGAAAAAATAGAAATATTATTGGTGACATTTGGGAGAAGACATCCCGTCAATCATACATGAGGAGTGCATGGTACAATTGATTATGTTGTTCTTAACAGTTTGGCTTTCTCTATAAGGGTGTGTTGGGTGGTCAAAACTGGCTGAACGACCACAGAATGCGATGAAATCATAGGAAAATAACTGTTGTGTGAATTTTGAAATGTTTGGTAAGACGTTACGTCAATCAGAGGTGTTGTTTGATCGCGGTGACTGGAAATGCATTTCTAGAGTCATAAAACACCAAACCGATGTGTAACGGTCAAATTCGGAGAAAACGTCCTCATAATGACTTGAAATCATAGTAAAACAATACAAATATTATTCATGACATGTAGGAGGAGACAACATGTCAATCGAATGTGCGGTGTGCACGGTACGACTAAATATGTTTTTTAACAGTTTGACACACTCTAAAAGGATGCGTTCGGTGGTCATAATTTTTCAAATGACTTGGGACTGTCATGAAATCATAATACAACAACTATGGTGTGAATAGTGAAATGTTCAAGCAGAAGGTATGTTAATCAGAGGTGTCGTTTGACCGCTGTGACTGGAAACACAATTTCGGAGTCATAAAACACCAAAACGACGTGTAATGGTCAAATTTAGAACAAACATTCTTAGAATGACTTGAAATCACACGAAAACAATAGAAATATTATTTGTGATATGTAGGAGGATAAAACACATCAATCGAACATGCGGTGTGCGTGGTATGACCGAATATGTTGTTTTTAACTGTTTATCACGCTCTGAAAGGGTGCGTTGGGTGGTCAAAACCATCAGAGTGAACTCGGAATGCCATGAAATCATACAAAAACCACCATGGTGTGAATTGTAAAATTTTCATGCATATGGTACATTAATTAGAGGTTTTATTTGACCGCGGTGACCGGAAACGCATTTCGAGAGTCATAAAACACCAAAACGATGTGTAACGGTCAAATTCAGATCAAACATCCTCCGAATGACGTGAAATCACACGAAAAAATAGAAATATTATTCATGACATGTAGGAGGAGACGTCATGTGAACCGACTTGCGGTGTCCGCGGTACAACTGAATATGTTGTTTTTAATAGTTCGATATGCTCTAAAATGGTGCGTTGGGTGGTCAAAACCAGCCGAACAGCCTCAGAATTTCATGAAATCATACTATAACAACCGTGGTGTGAATTTTTTAATGGTTGGGAAGATGGTACGTCAATAAGAGGTGTCGTCTGACTGTGGTGACCTGAAACATATTTCAAGAGTCATAAAACACCAAAACAACTTGTAATGGTCAAATTCATAGAAAACTTCTTCATAATGACTTTAAATCATAGTAAAACAATATAAATATTATTAGTGACATTTAGGAGTAGACACCATGTCAATCGGACATGCGGTGTGCGCGGTACGACCAAATATGTTGTTTTTAACAGTTTAGGGCACTATAAAAGGGTGTGTTGGGTTGTCAAAACCAGTCAAATGACCTCAGAATTCCATGAAATCATACGAAAACAACCATGGTGTGAATTTTGTAATTTTTGGGTAGACGGTACGTCAATCGAAGGTGTCGTTTGACCGTAGTGACTGGAAACACATTTCCAGAGTCATGAAACACCAAAACAACATGTAACGGTCAGATTCAAAGCCAACATTCTCAGAATATATTTATATCAATTAAAAATAATAGAAATATTATTTGTGACATTTACGATGAGATGACACATCAATTGGACGTGTGGTGTGTGCGGTACGACCTTTTATGTTGTTTTAACAGTTTGTTGCGCTCTAAAAGGGTTCTTTGGGTGGTGAAAACCAACCGAACGACCTCAGAATATCATGAAATCATACAAAAACAAATGTGGAGTAAATTATAAAATTTTCAGGTAGATGGTATGTCAATCATAGGTGTCGTTTGACCGCGGTGACCAGAAAATTATTTTTAGAGTCATAAAACACCAAAACGGCGTGTAACGTTCAAATTCAAATAATACATTCTCATAATGGCTTTAAATCACATGAAAACATTATAAAACATTATTAGTCACTTGTAAGAGGAGAAGAAACATCAATAGGACATGTGGGGTGCACAGTATGAACTAATATGTTGTCTTTAACAGATTTGTGCGCTCTAAAAGGGTGCGTTGGGTGGTCAAAACCAGCCGAACAACCTCGAAATGCCATGAAATCATACGAAAACAACCGTGGATTGAATTGTAAAATTTTCAGGCTGACAGTACATCAATCGAAGGCATTGGTTGACCGTGGTGACCAGAAATTCGTTTCCAGAGTCAAAAAACACCAAAACGACGTGTAACGGTCAAATTCAGAGAAACTTTACTCAGAATGACTTGATATCACATGAAAAAAATAGAAATATTATTTGTGACATGTAGGAGGAGACAAAACATCAATCAGATGTGTGGTGTGTGCGGTATGACTAAATAGGTTGTTTTTAACAGTTTCATGCGGTGTGCGAGGAGAGCATTTCTTTTAGACCAGAAAACACTTCTACAAGCTAAACAAGAGACTCCAAAATAAGAAAAAAAAATCAAAAATTATAACATTTCCTAAATTGGGTGTTTCAAATTATTATAGAACCCATGATTTGATCTCAGACATAATTGTATTATATTTATATAACTACTGAATAAATATTTCTAATTTTCATTTATTTTGTTTAGTTGTTTTTTTATCTTATTGTAGGTTTATTGAAGTAGAAGATTTAAATGGATTGAACATGTTTGGATCGTTGAATATGAAGCACGTCTTTCATTTATTATTTATGAGTATCCTGATGTTTATGTTGTTTGGAATTGTTTTCTTTTTTTTATTTTTTCCCTATTTCTATTGTTTGGGAACCATCAGTGAAATTTTTTGTGAAGAAAAATCATCAGGATATCTACCACCATTGGCGGTCGATATAGGTCGGCTAGGAAGCAGGACAACGACCTCCCATGGTGGTCTCTCTAGCTCATCCGAGTAGTAGGGTAGTGACCGCCAATTGCGGTCGCTATTTCTTGGCTGAGCAGGAGGTCATCGGCCGCTTGGTGCTTATTGTAGGCCTACAATGTTGGGTCTAAAGCGACCTACATTGGCGTCCATTGAACGGCAGTCGCTAATGCCGGATTTTTTAGTAGTGGTTTGTGCATTGGGATCCTATGTGGGTCTGTGTTCCAGGATCCCCCATGGATCCACTCTAAGAATCCACGTGGGACTACTCTAGGATCATATGTGGGTTTGTTGTACTAGGATCCTACGTGGATATGATGATTTAGGATCCTATGTGGGTCTGCCTCTCAACAGAGTAAGAAGATTCAGTAGTTACATCTAATCATCTTTTCTGTTGTACCTAAGTTATACCTGGTGTGAGCTGAGTCTTTACCTTTATGGTATTCCGTCCTTCGTGGAACAATTGAGAATTGGGATTTTGAGTTGGGCCCTATGTTTCCTCATGATTGATATGGGTATACTGAACAACTTAGTCAAATGTATGGGAATATACCTATAAAGGGTTGTCAGTTGTTTACATGCTTTCTGGTCTAACCATCATGAATTTTGTGAAAACTTTGAGGGTCTTGGGGTCCCTACTAAGTATCATTATACTCACCCATGCACGGTCTATGCCCGTACCTTATTGTGTTTGGTGTAGATGATAGAAAATGCTGACTAAGGATGAGGGTACCAGTACTGAAGGTAGCTCAGAGGTGGACCTTAGATGAGGCGTACTATAGAGACGACCATTCAAGAGCTGTACCTACCCTTCAGGTAGGATCCCTGGGGGTGTTCAAATTAGTTGTTTCATTTTTACTTGTACCATTCATTTTTCTTTTTACTTTCTAGTTGAGATTATATTCTGGCCCCTTTTACTTATTGTACACACTCTTTTTACTATATTGTATACTTGTGTTCGTATCATTCATTGTTCTTGTTTTGTGAGACTTACAGGTTATAAAGGAAATGCCATCTCATTTTAGGAAATATTCCTTTCAGTGCTAGTCGCTAGCCTCGGACATATGGAAGGTGGTTTTGGGGTAGTCAAGGCATGGGCCCCAGGGGACGGGTCAGGACAATCCTGACCCTAGAGGGTCCTTTTCTTCTGATCTTACAAAGAAACATGGTACTCTATGAAGTTGGTATTGTCCATGATGTCCATCTCACTCCATTTGATAATGTTTAATGGATCGTGGTCATACCTCCTAAGCCCCAATGCCAAAAATATATTGTTCACCTAATACTACTGCAAGGTAAATTTTAGGTGATAAGAAACCTTACCTACCCTCCATGGGATCCAAATTGACTCGATGAATTTGAAGGATTGTTTTTTTCTCTGACTAAACCTCTCTAAACTACACCATAGAAATATTGTTCAGAACAGATTGTCTCTTTTTTTGAACACCAAACACCTTAATCACTCTAAAATAACCCATTGAATTAGGACCTTATCTAGAATAATAGTAATAAAAATTATCTACCCCAAAATATACATCTAATAGGATAACTACTCATGACTAACACTTTGAATTCCTAAAATACGTATGGGAATCTTTAGATTATAAAACATTCGAGCAACACATATATCCAATGAAGAAAATAACCTTGGAAAACTGAATAAAATAACATGCTATTATAAAAAAAATCTATGAAAAATAAGTTTAACATTCACACATGATGAAAATTGAAAAATCTAAATAAATAGGGACAAACATGAGATCAAAATTTAATGTAGAATACTAGAAAAATAAAAATATATTTGGGGGAAACACCTCAATGACCCAACTTATAATTTGAATGTTGAATGTGATCATCTCCCATGAGTTGCACTAATATTATTCTCCAGAAATAACACATACATCAATATCATTTCCAATGTTCCCACTTTCCATTTAAGAAATAAAAAATTCATTAAAAATATAGTTTTAGGGGATAGTAGAGATATACCTAGCGGGATACAATGAAATAAAAACACATCATAATCCATCACATTTATCATAAATGAGAAAGAAAATAGAATGAAGGAAATACAGATATACTTAAGGATATATATTTATGAATATGAGTGTGTCCTAATATCATAATATAACAAAAAAGTATCATGAACTACCAGAATCTCAAGGAAAACTATACTACCAAGCCTCATGAAAACCCATTTTTCCTCTCAAAATTTATTGTGTATCACTCATGACAACTAATGTATATATTTCTGTTGAGGGAGTAATAATATAGGGAATGGAACCACACTAAATTCTACAAATAATATCAATCAAGGGAGTAATATATCAATGTATTGGGGGTTGATTCCCCATTAGTGGGGGGGGGTCCTAATTCTGTCATACATATGGGAGGTGATCTATTTCTTGTTATGACCATGTGAGTTCTAAAAAAAATCTTTAAAACTAGATTCATTCCATATGTATAATGGTGAGTAAAACTCTATGTGAATAATATGCTATAACCACTACCCATCAATAGAATGTTTCTAGTGGAGTACCCAACCCTGATTCCATTTTGATCATCTCTGTAGAACTCTAACATCATCTATATATAGGAAAAAACATAATCTATTCGTGACACCCATTAAATGGTCCCAAATGATAAATTGGTTACAATAGCATATTATATTAAAACACTATTTATAAAGTCTATTTTATATCCTCAAAAACACACTTGATCAATAATTTATTTTAAAAAGTATTTAAATCAAATAATATGTACTCATAGAGAACTAGTTTGTAGACCTTGGCTTCGTGTTGGTGCATGTATTTTCATTGACCTTATTTGTGAAAGAATACCTACATGATGTGTACAAGGGTGGTATATTGTTTATGAGGATTTATTGTTAATACGTTTTTACTACTAGAATCTTGATTCCTAAGGCCCAATACTATAGAAAAATTCTAATGGTGGTATATGGTGTTTGTGCCTAGATGGACAGAACAGGCATGTACTCAGTAAAACTCAAGCAATAACTCATGCTGATATGGCCCATGAACTTAAAAGACATTCCATATGATATTTAACATGGAATGCATTTACTAAACACTGATAGAATAGAATACATGTTTTTTATCTAGTAATCACACATAGTCTGAGGTGTATGTTGAGGTGAAGATATCAGAGAAATAGAATGATGGTTCAATAACTACCATTTTCAACATGATTCATGACTGATACACTACATCATAGATCCACCATCTTCCCCACATCTTTGGTGGGCATCGTTTTCTCTCATTAAATTTCTAATTTCGACCCATCATTTAAAATTCTCCATGAACTATGCATTTTTAATATTGATCTGCAATTTCTCTATTAACCCATCACATTTATTCCTTTAGAAACATCCATCACAAACCAAAAATATCATGTTTCTCCACAATCACTATATATCACCCTTTCACAACTTCAACATATTTTATGAAACTCCACTAGTTTGGTTGTGAACACCCATCATATTAGGTTACAATTATTTAATGACAAACCATGAAGAATGATTTATGTGTACATGCAATGTGAGAAGGGAAGAAAATAATGAAAGTAAAAAATATTAGTGGAGAATATAATGGATCAACAATCATGTTTCATTCATGAATCCTCCCAATGGTGAAGAACACAGGAAAATCCTAGCCATTGTGAAATAATGGTGAAAGGAAAAATTTCATGGAATTAAATTGACGAATCATAATTCAATAAAAAATAATTAAAAAAATAAAACATGAAAATAATTGATCCTGAATGAAATAAAAATCTCAAACTCAATCTTATATCGATGTTCATTGAAAACTATGATGACACTAGGATTCGTCATTAGTCCCCTCGAATAACATGTACCAGAGTATTTAATCATCCCATACATTTTCTATCTAAATATTTTTATGAAATATTACCATAATTGGAATAGATAAACTTGCATAAATATATTATTTCATAGTTTTATAGCATTTTTATGAAAAAAAATTGAACTTATCCATGGCCCAAATCAATAATAGAAATTATTCCATTCCAATATAACCCTTCCACTTATAAGGTAAACTATGATCATGATTTCCCCATATATGGATCTGTTAATGATATACTAGTGATTCTTTATGATCTTGACCGTATAGACTAAAAATAAATATACTATATTTAATATAAAAAACTATCTATGATATATATTAAGATAAAGAAATGTAACAAAAACCTTATAAAATATTATTTACAAAATTCCAATGGGTGAAATAAAAATTTATTGGCCACTAGAATTCTCTTAAATGAATAATTTTGAACGCAATTTCTCAAAATATTGATGTAACTTCCTATCACAAACCAATCAAAAATGGAAAATTCACTTTAAATTTTGTTTTATATATCCTATATTATACACAATTATCTAAATTAAAATTCACTATATAATCACCAACACTTACAACCCAAGCTGTTTTAACAAGAATAATGTGTCAGATATTTCATTTTATATAATATAACAACCCATAGTGTCTAATTCATTTCATGTACCTTATCATAAATTTTATTTCTATAAAATAATATAAATTTGATTCAATTTGATACATTATATATAATTTTAACAACATAAAATCATATAATCTAGATTATATTATGAAAAGAAAAATCCAAATTTGCCTTTTATAATCATTTTGATTAACTTCCCATATATATTCATATTTTAAAATAATGGTTAATAATGAAATTAGAGTTTTAATAGGCTTTGTTTCTTCCATTCCAAACATTAGTATTAATTAGTCATACTGAAGAATCCAAATCATGTAATGGAGTTTTAATTGAATTTTTTTGTCAAACTGGTTTTAAAAATGAGAGTTAGTGTGAAAAATTTATGGTGGTTAAGGATCACCCCAAAAAATATTATCGTTTTTTATTAAGAATTAATTTAAAATACGTTTTATATGCTACATATGAATAAAAATGACTGTGAAATTGAGGTAACTTCTTTGAATTCTAATATATATTAATTTAATGTGCCAACATTTTTAATTAATGATTATTGAGCTTTTCATAAAACAAATCAATGATAGATAATAATTATTATAGGAAACACTGTCTACAAAACATTTGAATTGATTTGGAGAAGATATATTTTTTTGATTTTTTGATTAAACAAGTATAAAGAGAAACAATAGATAGCTAGATTATAAAGAAAACATCATTGGATGACTAGGCATGAAGGTAGTTGTGTTTACTAAATAATGTCCTTTGGATGAGTATTTGAGGATGCTATGTATGGATCCACAATAAATGATGCAATGGAGTTCATAAGAAAAGTAAAATAATATTTCCTATTATATAATCCACTTTGGTAATTGTGTTGAAGTGGTATGAGTTGGTCTAGTAAAATTCCAATGTTGTATTTTTGGTATTGAGTGGTTTTAAAGAGATTGAAAATTCCCTCATGATATTAAATGTTTTTCTGATATTATTTCAAATATTCTAAAAATATTTAGTTAAATGTAAAAACATTCCTGATCATGGATTCATAAATATGTTTTTCCTCAATATAGGTAAAATGAAAAATATATTGGAGTTTACAATGTATAGATTTTTTATACAATAAAGGATTTGTAAATTGGGAAAATGAATAATATATATATATATAATTATTGTTTATAAATAATATATTTTATTTTTATTAATACTATAATTAACATATATAACATCATTGAGGATACCAAATTAGTCTCTCAAGATTTATTATAAATAAATAGAGGATATGTCTTACATAAAATAAGAAATATATTTGCTATGTAGAACATATGAAAATGAAAAATGAATTATATACTTAATATATTCCAGGCAGTATGAAAAATATCAGCTAAAAATGATATTAGGATATAAAAAAGTAATAAAACAGCATGTGATACAACATATATTCCCATCGTGAAGAATTTATAATAGTCGAAAGTTCATTTTGATACATGATATTTTATATATGTTATGTAAGATATTGTTTTCCATAAATTTAGAATGGTGTTAAGATAAGAAATTCACACAACGTTTAAGATTTAATTGGATCATGCATAATTTTATTTTAATATATATATGTGACATTATATATAATATAACTATTTTATAAAATTTTAATTTAAAAAATTTGAGATTGTGTGATGTTTTAGAATATATTCGTAGAGTATTACTTGAGATATATAAGAACTATTCTTTTGTGGAATAAAACATATCAAATGAGCTTGTGATTCAAGATGGTAGATTAATATGATGATCTATTTTGATGTAGAATAGAACCAAACCATGATGAATTATATTGATACAGAATAAGTTAAGGTTTTTTCAATGAAATTACAAGGATTAACATTATAATAAAGACATAAAGTTTTATGTCATGGCTAAGAATGTGTTTTAAGAGGGTTTTACATTGAAACCGATGGGGCTACGACCAAAAAAACATTTTTATATAAAAATTAAGACAATTATTTATTTAGATATAATTTTTATGGAATACTTAAATCATAGTAAAGGTTTTATATTTCAAATATTGTTTAAATATTTTAGATATATAGTTTATTGGAATATTTGATCAGCTTTGAATGGGAATTAAAAAATAAAATTTTTTTACCAGTTTAAATATGAGAATATCTCATGGTAAAAAATAATATTATTTAAATTAATATTTTGAAATTATTATTCCTCTAATTATATGAATAAAAAGGGAAAAATAAGAAGATTATAATTTTTTAAGAATATATGATAGTACTACTAATTTATGTATTTTGAAAGAATAATATAAATTTGTCCATGAGAATGAATCTTATACATAAAGTAAGAATAAGAAGTTTATGATATAATATGATTAAAGATCAAAACTAGTTTGAGTGATCATAACCTATGATCTCGATTTTGAGGAAGAGCACTATGTGTAGACTTAAAGAATAAGGTCAACCTGATACTATCCTAGAAGGTAGAAATAGTAAAAGTTTTATTCATGGGTCTGTTGGAAGGATTATTCAAATCAATAAAGATATACAGTAAAAAACAATCTAGAAGACTACTCTGTATTTTGTAGATATACCTTGCATAGGAAAAATGCATTATAAAGAACCCATCAGAAGAAGCAAAGTATTTTTAAGAGATATTTTTCTATTATATTTACCAGTGTCTAGTATTTCTAAGATATTGTCATTATTTTACTATGTGAAATATATATCTCAAACCAAACCCAGATTTGGTAAGTAGTAGGTTCCCATAATGTAAAACAACATTGTTAAAATCAATGTGTTTTTTTGATAATTATTTGTTTATACATTTGAAATTGTGAGACATTAAATAATAAGAGTATCAAGAAGGTGATAATTCATAGATAATAATTTAAAAGATAAATTTTAAATGTATTATCATGGATTCAACACCACCCCCACGCACACACATAGTGATACACACACAATTTGATACTTAAATAGGTATCAAAGTTAAATAGGTCACCAATTAAATAGAAAATCAATACTAAAGTTAATGGTGGAATACTTATTTTAGTTTACAATATAGGTGTTCATTTATTTTATATAAGTATCTTGTATGTATGAAAGAATAAAATATTTCGATATCCTCGTTAATATGGCCTAGAATTTAGTAATGTTGTAATAGTATGGATTTCACTACAGAGAAGCAATGTTCCCATGATTTTTATGAAAATTGAAATCTAAAAGTAGATAAGAAAGATAAAAAATTATATTTTATCATCCTTGTCTAACATAGTGTGCACAATGGTTCTAGGACTGAATATGACTAATGAAATGTGATGCAATCATGAGAATGTGTACTAAGGGAATATAAAAGCTAAATAAGACATGATATAGATCGGTGGAAAAAAATTTGTAAATATCATATTGGATAGTGATTAAATAATTGATGATTGTTTCACAGTAGTAAATCAGATATTTCTTCATGGTAGGTTATTTATAAATGCGATGGAATATTCAACCATTTTTAGAAAACTAATAATAGGATTTCCAAATAGCTTTCATCCAAGGATTCATGCACTTCAAGAAACAAAATTTTTATCTCTTATTTAAAAAAATAGAAGATAAAAATCTAAGCAAAAATATATGCTTCCTATAATGTTATTTAACTATTGATGAATTAGAAATATTAAAATTGATTTTATAAATAAAAAAATGATGCAAAAGAGAGTTATGTTGAAAAAGAATAGTTATATAAAAAGAAATTATGAAAAACTAGTGATTTTGATCTATGGAGAATTAATTATTCAAGAAAATACAAAAATAATATAATGTGTACAAAATATAAAGATAAAGATTAATCTTAAAATTTTAATTTATAAGATGGATGTACTACTTATAAATACATGAAAATCATTGGGCTTGTTATAGAACATGACGTCGCTTTTATAGGTTATAATTCAATATAATATAGGTAAACCAAATATATTATAACATATCATATTATATTATGTATTTACAAAAAAAGCTAAATTAAATAATCAAACTAATGTCTAAAGAAACAAAGGTGAAAATTTTAAATATAATGTTAATAATAAAATGATTAATATTCTTTGGGTGAAGATTTTAAAACAAGATAAGTTGTTGACATATAATATAGAAAAGAATTTTTTAAAGGAATAAGAATTGAATGTTAATACGTCTAGGTGAATTAAAGCTACAAATAATATGAATACAACAAGAGAATATTACGGAAAAACTATGGATGTTTATGGGAAATCATCCAACCATCTATAAAAACCAGTATAAAGAATAAGTTATAAGTATTTCGTACATATTCTGATAATATAAAATCTATTTCATATAGAAGTCTTAGTTGAAGAAAAAGACTATAAGATTATTGGTTGAATAAGTTCGTGCAAAGAATTCACCTATATAAATGGGATTTGTAGATATTTTCAAAAGAGAAAGTGTTCTAAGATATAAGAAAAATAGATGGATGTGTACTTATATATTTAAATAATATTTTCATATATAAACATATCAATGTTATGTATGATCAGGTTTTGGAGTCTATTTTTGGTGTCGTAGAACCCTTGAGAATAATATCTATTTCCAATTGTATAATATTTTAGGTACTTTTAATTGGAATGAGTAAATTGTTTGAAACTATATAAAATGATGATGTATCTCAATAATATAGAGAAATAGACATAGATTATAAAACATTGTTACTAAAAAATAAATAATTTTATCTACCCCAAATAAATTTTCATTATTGGTGGAAATAAATAGAATCTGTATCCAATAGATTCACTATGATGAAGACTATTTGAAAATACTCTAGGAAAAACTCTATACTATTGTAGTTAATAAATATCCTATAATAAAATTGATATCTAACCATTAGAGTCAAAAAATTTCATCCCACCATAAATGATGAAAAAATTAGAAGAAAGCCCTTGAACTAAATGTATAAATAATAATTTAAAAAATAATCTACAATTCATGTGATTTTATCAAAACAATTATAACTAAGAATCACAAGATATGTTTTATGGGAGGAGAAAGTTTCTTCAACATAACTCAAAGGATTATATGATAATTATTTCGACTCATGTATAATGGATAGAGATGAAAAAAAATGTTCCATAAAATTATTTTTCCTTTATGACTAGTATTAAGAAAGAGTTCCAACCAATGGAGATTATTGAAAATGAGAACATTGCCACACTACATAAGAACACATGAGGATATTAATTTTTAAAAAGAATCATGAGTTTCTCTTTCACTATTAAAGATGGAATGAAATTTGAATATTGTTTGGGAGATAAATATCATCCATTCTTCATTCGCTAAGAAATAATTAAGTTTGACATTATTACAATTTATTATTTTAATGCAAGTAATTTAATGTGAAAAATGAAAGGGAGTTTTGAATGTTGTGATAACTGTAAAAGTTTCCATCATAGAGTACTTGAGTCCTCTATTCAATTCATCAACTGATATCAGAAAATGATTGATGTTTATTTTGAAGAGCTATTTTAATAAAATATATTAGATTTTGATCCTATAGGGGGAGAAAATATGGAGAAATGGTTCAAAAAATTAATTCTAGTGAAACTTATGAACTTATTTAATCTATATTATATTTTTAGAGCATCAATAATTATATGGGAAGTCATAACAGAGAAATGTAAGATATTAAAAATATAAATTTAATTTTTTAAATTTAAAAAATGTGAAATTAGGTGTAGTAATCCAAATATATTTTTGGAAGATAATTTAATAAATTAAAGAAATTATAATAAATGTAATAAAACATCACAAATAATATTTTTATTTTACCAGAGAGATTCAAAAGATAATTTTCCACAATAAATAAGAAAACTATGTCTGGAATAATTATTAAGATGAATAATAAGATAATTGTTTTTGATAAATATAATGTAGTTTCACCAAAATAAAGAAATAATGCCTTGGTAATTGATTGATAAAGAGTTGTGAAGAGAGGTTTTTGGTTGTAATGGATGATCCCATGATAATTATATACTCTACAAGATAAAAAAAATGTAGGAATATATTTATTTAGATATATTTTTGTAGGATTATTTTTATAAAACATATGTTAGTGATAATTAAAATGTCACATGGATAATTTAAATCCTAAATCTAATTGATGTTCTAATAAAGTTTTAATGGGAATTTAAAGATGGAATATATAATTGACCATCTTAAATATAAGATTCTTATTTTACAGGAATAAAGAAGATTTAAAATAAAAATATGAAAATTATTATTCATGTCTTTCTACAAATAGAAATATATTGAAAAGAAAAAGATATTATGATAAGAATACTAGAGATTTCTACTATTTAATATATTCTTTATATCAAAGGAATTTAATTGTATCATTGGGAATGAAAAATGTTCATCAAGAATGACAAAAAGAAATATGAGATGATGTGATTAATGGGTAAAATTGTTTCATTTAAGAAACGCCTATGATCCTAGTTTTTAATAATTTCTAGAAATTTCTACATGAAGAGTAAGGCTAACATGCTGCTACACTAGGAGAAAGTTGAATTTGATGTTCAATTAAAAGGATTATTATAACTATCCTTTAAAAATAGAATAATCTAGTATAAATAACTATTTATAATACTATTCGGGTATTTTAGGAGATATCCTACCTTGTTTGGATCATGTTTAAAGAATCTGTTAGCAGAGGATAAGGGATTTTTGTGGGGACTTTTTAGGAGATAAATATTTGATTACTCAGTCCTGTAAAAAAGGGAAATCTACATATTTAACTCAACATGAGTGTAATAAAGACTATAAACTCACATTATGATTGAATCTTATAAAATTCTTTATATCCAATATTTTTATTTATTTTGATACATAGCTAAAAGGGTGATACATTATGGAATGAGAGGATAGAGACATTAATCAGTCATAAAGAGATTTTACCTTTTTATTTTTTTGAATTTTTTGTCAATATACTAATTCAAAGATATTTTATGTCTGTTAAATTTTCCTCCATATGAAACAAAAAATGATAAAATGGAGTTCACAACTAGTGATTATTAAAAGTATGATCAGTACTTATATTTCATAGAGAAGATGGAATATATTGATACTACCTCAGTATACCTTAAATATCATACTATTTCAGATTTTGTCTCTAAGTAAAATTATAGTTCCAATTTTATATAATTAATAATAACATTTATAAAATGGATTATTTGAGTTAATGTGGGTTAGCTGCGGAACTCTAATATAAATCCAATAGGATTGTACCTAAAAGGCTAAATTAATCTTAATGTTTTGTAGAATTCTATCAAAAGTAGTATAGAATCTATTTAGTAGTTCAAAAAATATTATTTTACAAAATAAATGTTGAAATATATTATATAAATCATGAAATATAACAAATTAAATTCTAAAATTTCTATACTAAAGAATAAATTTTCATGAAATTGAGAACCATAAAATCATCATAAGTAGCATTTTTAGTGGGTATATTGAAGGAAAATCATATGGTTCACTAGATACCATTTGGTTCTATCCCCTTAAAGACCCACATTATAGGTTCATTTTTACCTTCATAGGAATCATAATATATCATATGAAATAGATAGATTTTATTAGTTACCTTTTAATGTACAAAGAGCCCTATTATGGAACTATATACGGTATAGGCATAGATAAATTGCCTTATTTTAAAAAAAAGACATGAACTGTATGAACATAATAGGATATTAGGACTTCATTAGATGCAACCTATTCATAAGACACCATGTTCATAAAATTTGAGTCCCATATGTTCGTCCAACACATAAGATGAGGAATTATTGTATGATATAGAATCTATATAGGAAATAATGTTTTAATAAGATATTAAGACTTCATATGACTTCAGGGTCTCATTTTTTGTGAGAGTTTCTAATGAATCTTGAATAAAAATGATAATTTGATATCAAATTTGATAAAATTCATAAGGTAAAACTAAACGTTAGAAAACTGTAAGATTTATCAAAATTTATAAAAACACTAATGGTAATCTGCATAGTAAAAAATTATGTTTCTAGAACTAAATTCTAAAGGATAAATTCATTTAGTATGTTATTAAATCTATTATATAATGTTTAAAACATATTTAATTTTGGTGAATCAATTTTTGTTCAAATTAGAGTATTTGAAACTATATATTGATGATCCAAATGAATAATGAAATCAAATTAAACAAGTGTTATTCTTTAGTGTTTAAAATCAAAAGGTCAATTATGATATAGGACTATCTAATTGATAAGAATAGATAATTTTTTATAACTCTAGAATTTATTTTACCAATGAATTAAAAAACAATATATTTTTTTAATCATGAAATAAAATGTGTCAATTTTTGTATTGATTTTTAGGGTTTGATATATCAGAAATTTATTATTATAATTACTGAATTAGTTAAAAAGATTTGGATGAGTTTCAACAAGGGTTTATAGTTTCAAGTTTAATATGTTTTGGTTTCATAAATGATCTCACACCATAATGTAGGGTTCCACACCCCCAAATTTATTGATGATTTATTTTAATATATCATTGATAATTATATTAATAAAATATATGTGTGGAATATTTCTGAGAATAAGTTTCAAGAAAACTACATATTTAAATGGAAAATTATCTTGGATGAGTCAAATATATTAAAAATGATTAACAAAACAATAATTTGTTTTTATAATACTCTTAGAGACTTCAGTATTAAACATATGGTACAATGTGAGAGTAATTATCGGTATAATCATTTCAAACGGATCATAGATATAATGGGGGAGAATTTGAGGTTCATGGAATCTTATGAGTTTAATGATTTAAATTAAATATTACTATTTATGTGAATAGGAAAATGACTATATGAAAATACATAGGGTATATTCAAGAAATGAGTCCCCTTGAATAAAAAATACAATAAAGACTATTGTGCATTATTGTCAAAGTGTTAGTGAATCGAGTGTGAAGAAGTTATTTTAGGGAATAGGAATAGATTTTTAAATATTTTGGTGATGGGAAAATGATTTAGGAATTGAAGAAGAATATAATTAGATTATGAAAAAAAGTATTTTTACAAAACATTCTCTATATATGTTACTGTTTCATTAATTTAAGATGAATAAAGAGGAAAAATAATCAAACCTTAAGGATTTGGTATGCAGTAAGGAGGATCATACTAGAGTATTTCATTGTTTAATCACTATTAAAATATATTAGGATATATTTTTTGAATATATGTGAGAAAATATATTTTCTAGAATTTCATAATAAATATATTATTTTAGGTTAGTTCCTTAGAGTTTGAGTTATGATATCACTTAAAAAATACTTTAAAGAAAATATGGAAGTTTTTTAACAAATATAGATCAAGTTGCATGATTTTTTATTAATTCATTAAAAGATATTTGATGACTCAAGGTGATGATTTAAATAATTTGGTTTTGTGTAGAGATATAAATAGAATGAATATTGATCAACTTAAGTAGTTTTAGTGTTGTAAAATTATAGAGGTATTCCAATATAAAAAACTATAGTGGGATGGAGTGGTTGTTCACTTATGTAATGTAGTGAACATTAAAATATGATTTATGGTGAACGTTTTCTGAGGACGATTATTAACCGATACCCACTTGTAATTGATAAAAATATTATAGTGTGGAATCTATGAATCATTGTAACTTGATCACAAAAAAGAGTATCCTTACCACATTAAAGAAAAACTATATAAAAACACATATGGAATACATTTCTACATTACATTATTTTGATTTGTATTGTGTGATAATAGTAATCTAAAAAGATCCATTATTTTATCAATCAAAAATATTGTTTCAAATAATAAAGGGGGATAATGATTAAAAGGGAATTTGGAGTTAGGTAAAAATTATAACAATTAATTGTTCACCCCCCCAATAAAGTGTCTACACAAATACTAGGGGTAATTTTAATAGGAATCAATGTATAGGTTCCCTCTATTTGTATTTAAAATTTCATTTCAATTTTTTTATCAGAATAAAAGAATTTTATATTTGCTGTATCTTTATAAGTTTCTCTAATGGATATTTTATTTTCATCGATGTTTATATTTAATTAGTGATATCAATTAAAAAATTATAGAAAATGAAGAATATAAATCATATAATGTTTGTAAATGAATCAAAAGTAAAATAGTAACAAAAACTAGATGAATGTATGCATATTTTGGAGAGTATTAATAAATATGTTAATGATTATTTATCTAGTAAATTGAGTACAAGTGGAGATAAAGATGTATTCAATGAATCACAAAGTTATTTAGTTATTAAATAAATAGATTTTGGAATAAGTTCCCCCCAAAAGTAGTTATATAAATTTTTTCACATATAAAGGTACTTTTTGAAGCAAATATATATATAGATAAATAACCTTATATAATTGAATATTCATTATTTTGTAATGTTAGAATATAGGATACACTCCAAAAACTAGTTGACAAATACGATAGTTATATATTGAATTATAATGGAAAATATTCCTTGATTAATAATGAATTGAAAAGGTATGTTTTGAGAAATAAATCTTTAATTATTAAATTAAATAATTAATCCATGCTTTACAAAAATTCAACGAGGTCTCTTTGAATGTAAAATAAGAAAATATACAGTTAAAATTGAAGAGGATTGGAATTTTTTATGTTTCCTAACAAGATATGAATCAGATGCGTTAGAATAAGATAAATAAGAAAGAAAATACTATGAAGTAAAGGTAAACACACATGAAGACAATAACTACATTCTTTATTTGAAATTTATAGAGATATAAATAATAATAATTTCATCATAAACAACCCATACATAATTTTCATAATCAATTTGTATAAGAATCTTTTACACAAAGATTTTAGATAAGGATATTACTTCTAAGAAATTAAAATTTTTGGAAACAATATCTTGGAACTATGTCTTAATAAACCCTAAAACAACTCATAGAAGAATGTATCCCATAAGTTAGATAAATAAATTTGTTATAAATATGTTTCATTTTTATGTATCTATTTCAAATAAAAAACTATAAAAATATGGATGGAGAAAATTTACAAAAAATCAACTATGTCATCAAGGGTGGATATATGAATGTATAAGAATATAATATCCTTTAATAGAGCCTAAAAATGTTGTTTTATATCCCAAAAATAGAATGGAATAAATCAATAATGATTTCATCAATAGAAAAAATAAAATGGTTTTACAGATATTGATGGTGTTGTAGGAGGTCTTGGTAAATTACTATTGATTTATAATGTAAAATTTTAGAATATAGAAGATATAAAAGGTCATTATAAATAAAGAAAAATTATAAAACGTCAATGAAACCTACTACAGTGAATAATTTTTCATATAATGGAATGTATCTACCAATAAATAATATATTTAATTTTTTAGATAACTTCTATGAGTACTGTTAAAATTTGGTCACAGATATTAATAGTTTTTGTATATACCATCCCAAAACAATTTTTATTACAATGATATAATAAGGATAAAAAATAAATTTATAAAATATAAGAGAAATTTGAAATTATTAAATGAATATTAAATAAAATAATAATATTATATATTCAAAACACTCAAAAAGTTAGTGATGAAGGATGTTAAGGGTGTCACACTATATAAGAAAGAAAAAATCAATTATAAAAAAAGAAGACACATCATGGATTACTAGATGATGGTTTTTAATTTAATGAAAGAAATGGAAAATTTGAAATATAATAGGGAATAATTCCATAAATAGATATAAGGAGTGGTTTTGTGGTTAAAACACAAAATGATGAATAATAATATCCCGAGAGGTTTCTAAAAAAGGTAAATAGAAGGATAATAAAAACGTGTGTTGAATGTGAAATCAAGATTAATACATGGATATCATATATATGCCTATATTTCATGGAAAAATAATTGGTAAGGAAAAAATAATTTTGAATATGACCACATATAAAGGTTATATAAATATGGATTCAATATATATGAAGAAAAATAATGATATTCCCAATGGGTGCTTAACCATATGGCCATATTAAATGAAGAGGACATAATAATGGTTCATGTTATAAAGAAACATTGTTCCCAACATTATAGAGTTTATAAGCCTATTAGTACTTTGAATAATGGAGAAATAATTAATAATTATTTTCTTCCAAGTGAATTTCATATCCTAAAATCCAAAGATAATGCAATCATGAAGAGGACCATCAAGTTTAGACTGTTAAGTAAAGGTGTATCTAGGGTTAAAGTAATGTAACAGCCCAATTTCGTAGATTAAATAGAAAATTTTGTCTCACATTATTCCTGTATTTGTAATCTTATAATCAATGACTTTTAATTTAAGAAGATAGAGAAAACTATCTCAATGTTTTAATTTATAGATTTCTTGAAGGATTGACGATCATCGAATACCTCATATGGTATTAATATCACAACTACTATCAATCTATAATTGGTATCATATATGATTTGAATCACCCATGATGAATATCATTGGAATGTATACCTTTAGGTGATGATACTAATTAAGAGACACTACAAATATTTTATTCTTTCTTATTAAATATGTCAATATGGATATCCCCTTCAAAATCATAATGAAGAGGTATGATTTATGAATTTCCCATAATTTCTATGAAACATTTTAATTTTTTTATCATTGAGAGTGTCTATATAATAAAATCTGTGATAACATAATTATTTTTTAAATTTTTTGATATGTTTATTCAGGTCTGGTTCATTTTTATTTATCAACATATATTTTTTGGGTCATCCAAGGAATATGTTAATTTTAGATTTGGTATCACATTGCCGATACTTATGGATAGATTTGTTTTATAAATTAAAAAATCTTTTTTTCTATACTACTTTATCCCAAGTAGATTTTTAGTTGTTCATTTGTCATTACATTTCTATAAAGAATATTCTGGCACACTTCTCTCGAATGTAATATAATGAATCTCTCATTAATATGTGAGAATAGAAAAGGGGATAATAATTTTTTTAATTATTTGAGTTAGGGGGAGTTGTTTTTTTCTGAGAAATAAACTCCCTAATATTGATGGAATCAAAATAAGTGGGACAAGAAAACTGTATAGATCTTTTCATTTAATGTCAATAAGGGGTTTAAAAATGTCATTCAATTTTGATACTAATCTAGTATAAAAAAATAAAAAGGGTTGGATTGAAGTACCATTTATATTATGTGATTCATTTTTTCAGTGTAATTATCAGAGGAAAATAAATTTATATTGATGTGTATTCAATTATAAACAGAGAAAGATAATGTGGATCTATTTTCTATTGAATATGAAACGGATATCCACCATTTATATTGTAAATTAATGTTGGAAGAGATAGATACTCTTTAAATATACCTTATAATAATAGAAGATTTAAAATAACATCCCCAATTGAATGAAAATGAATAAATTTTATATAATATATATAATATTTTCATAAATATTGTGTGGGGATAATTTAAGTTGGATACTAAACTATAAAATATTTATATTTTAATTTTACCTGAAAGAATAAATCAGGATTAATATTTTATAGAAAACTCTATAAAGTTGTGGAATAACCATATTTAGTGTTCCATTCTTGTTGGTAGAAAAAATTTGGGATCAATTCCCTTTGATGGATCCTAGAATAAATTTGATTAAATCCCCTAATTTTAGAATTGGGGAAGATGTATTACCTTGTATTAAAATAAATGTAAAGTGAAAGAAACATTTTCATGCAGTATAGTTGATTGTATATATATGGTTCTATAGACGTCATAAGGTACAACCCATTTTAAAAATTAAATATCATATGGTGACATAAGGTCTTATTAAAGGACCTATATCATTTTAGGGTAAATATGGATTTCAATAATATATTCATAAGGTATAATAAAACATTAAATACACTAAATAAGATACATGATGATATGAATTATATTATTTTAACAATGGAATGAACACAAAACAATCATAGGGTATATAGAAATTTTTGGATAAAACTAATTTGTAAGATATCTTATTCTTAATATGGGAGTCCTTACAATATGGGAAATTTTGTAGGCTGAGAAATTTCCATAAGATAAAAAACTATTCATGGTATATTTATACCATAAGGCATGCCAACTTCAAACTACTTTAGGGTCTTAAATATAATGAGATCATTGTAAGAAGCTAAGATATATAAGATAATGTAACAAATTATTTGACATGATTTTTATGGTTCATTTAAACTTGTGAATACTATAATGTTTAGCTCACCTTATGGAAACACTAATGATAATGTATATTTTGAAAACTCAAGACTCCCAAATTAAATTTTGAAGTGAAATTTTTCTTTAGATGACGTTGAAGATATTATATTAAAATAAAAACATCACAAATCATAGTGAATACATGAATCAATCATGATTTTATGATCAAGAGATAAGCATGAGATGATTTTTTTTGGAAAGTTGGGAGTTTTAAATGAGAATATTCTATAAAAATTTTTAATGATCAAATTGGAAAATAAAATAGTATAATACTTGTGTTTTATAATCGTGTTTGTAATTTTCAACAATGAATCAAGATCTAAGACTATGTGAGGGATAAGGATATAGAACTAAGAGAAAATGTTGAAAATCTTAATTTTCCCAGATATGAGAAAAATATATATTTTATAAATTGAATATGTTGATGGTTGTGATAACTTTCATGAATCTACATACTGAAAATGATTTATGAATCTCAGTGAATGAGAAATAATGATAGTGATGAGTTGTAATCATGGATTATGTGATTAATATTAATATTTATGGTTTTCTTAGAATCTATGACACAACATATAAAGGTTTCATTCTATAAGTGATCTCAATGTTTTATTTTACATTAATTTGAAGAGTAAATTAAAAGTTGATATGTTTGGAGGTTTTATGAGAACATATCTCTATCCAAGTTAAAAACAAAATGGTAGTTTTATTTTGGTTATAAAAAGGATAATATAAATTATTAGAAAAAATAAATAGTATTTCTATAATTTTATAACTAATTTTAGTTTTAAATAAGTTTAATATAGGAATACTCACATGTGTAGTTGTTGAAATATGATCCTGGAGATCATGGAAAAAAAGAAAAAATGGGGTTTGTGAAATCCATTTTCTTATAGTAGATTTATAAAATATTTTAATTTATAAGAATATGGATAAATTCCCAATTAAGAGGGGTATATTTTAAATAGAATATGAGTTATTTAAATTAAAATTACAAACTAAAGGAGATAATGTTGTATGAATTTTTGGTAGTATGTGTGAACTATGTGATAAAAATCACTTTGAAGATTAAAGAGGTATTTCCTTATATTATATTAAAATAAGAATGATTTAGTTATTAATGAAGAGTAGGAATAATAGTAGGAGAGTGTTAGTTCTCATAGTAGTTTATATCACCTAAATATTACAGATGTGTGAGAATAAAAATTAAGAATAATCAATATACCAAAAAGAGATTAAATTTAGTGAGCAAAAAATATCTAGGTAATTTCATTATTTAATTCAAAAGAAAATTTCTAGAGAAGCACTTCTATAAGAGTAGTGAGTAAATATATCATAAAATATATGACTTCCGGGCTATTTAGTCCCTTGAAATTTTATTTTAGAGTTCCTAACAAATATATTCTGATAAATATTGGGAATATATACTAAAAATAGATATAAATATTCATGATTTTTGTTGAATAGTTAAAAATAAATTGATGAATCTAAAGAAGAAAGAAGATAAGTTGGTTGGATAAAGTAACATCCTAGACATATTGGTGATCTACTACTATAGGTTGGAAGTTCTCCAAGACTGGTGGTATGCTAGTATAAAAAAGTGCAGTGGGATGATTTTGTAGTCCAATTGTGTAATTTAGAGAATTTTCACCTTTATTATATGGTTACCACTAGGTATGGATGAATAATTCCCAATAAAAATTATAATTTATAAAAAAATTATGTTTTAGAATCTATGACTCAAAGGAATATGATAACAATAATGAGTAGGTTTCCAATATTTGGGTTGAAAATTGTAAAAACACTTGTCCTATTCTTTATTAATTTACTTTCATTGTGTGTGTCATATGTTTTAAGGATAAACTAAAATAATAAAATATTATATTAACAAGAAATAATGGTTCAAATACAAATGGGAGATATAAATTAAAATTCAATTTTAAATTTTGTAAAATATATAGAAACAATTTATTCCTTATATGGTTTCTACATGGGACCTAAGGGGTCTTTCATAGGGGATTATTTAAGATAATATATTTTAACATGATTATCATTGATTCACCCCCCCCCCCCAACAAGTGACACAACTGTGGACCTAGGAAATTCACACACATCTCTTGAGAAAGAATTATATGATTCTTCTCATGATAAATTTGAATCCCAAAGATGTACTATATTAATACATGTATAGAAATTGAAAATATATCCTTTATATGGGTGGATTTTTTTAAAAGATCTTTGTATTTTCAGGAAACTATAACATCATTAACAATGAAGATAACTATAATAGATAGGTTTATACTTTGTTCAATTTATTTTTGTCTTATAGTGCTCCTTTTAAAAATTCCAGTGATCTAAATCATTATTATATATTTAAATATCATTTAATAAATTCTTATTTCAACCAATATAATTCTTATTTAGTATTAAATTTCATCGATTAATTTTTTTTAATAAAAAACATATTATTTTTATCAATGTATGCTTCCACATCATGTCCACCCTTGAGAAATTCCAAAGTAACATATATTTGTAAAATCAGTTATATTCTTAAATCAATGAAGTCAAGAAATATAATTTTATTTATAACCCAAGAAATAGATGAAAGTGTCTCATTAAATTCAATACTTATTACCTGAAAGTATATTTTTCATCCACGAATTTCATTATTTCTCATCAATTCTCCCTTTTCACTCAACTTTTTATAGAACACCAACATTTTTTCTTGAATATTATTTCTTGTTTTACTTAGAACAAACTACCAAGTGTTTTTCTAATATATCAGATCTAATGCTCAATTAATTTAATGAATCAACTCTTTATGTTGTGATGTAGCAATCACAATCTTCAGTCTGAGTTGAGATATCAATGAAGTATGTGATGTTATAATCCAATAATTTTTTTAATCTAATTTTCGTAATCATATATGTATTTAGAAAACCCACATTTATATCTCAAAGTCAAATAAATTTAATTTCTATATTATTTTCTAATAAATAATTTTAAATCATCATTTTCTTCATTTTCATCACTTGAATATTATAATATTTCAATATATTTCATGTTATCAAAGGAATTATCCATTATCTTCAAAAAATTTAGAAAGCAATTCATGCTATTTTTATCCATTTAATAAGTGATAAAATACACTTTCATTAAACATACTCAGATTTGTACACAACACTTTGATGATAAAATTTATATCAAACACCTTAAAATATATAAGTATGTGTGAATTATTTTAATATATATAACCAATAGATATATTATAGTTTAGATAAAATAAGCACCAATTTTTAATGCAGCCTGCTATTTTATTCACTTGACTATAAAAAAGTTGGATGTACTGTGTTTTACCAACATGGTTCGAGTTATCTCTATCAAATGTTTATTTTTTTCCATCAGCAAAATTATTTATATATTTATTATATTTTGTGATATCTTCAATTTAAATTCAATTATTCTCTATAAAAATCTACAATATATTCACTTCCATATTAATTTTTCATGTTTAAAAGAAAATGTTTAGGTAATATCCATTTTCTTTTTATGTACATCTATTCAAAAAAATAACTTTTTGTTTTAATTGTATTTTTAATTCAAAAAAATTATTTTTATAATATATATTAATTAATAAAATAATGATACAAAATATGTATCACTAGCCATTTATTTCTCTTTAATAATTCTAAAAATAAAAAATTAAAAATATTTTATTAAAAAATTTAGAATAATAACTATTTTATGTAAATAATTTATTATATTTTGTTATTTTCATTTATAAATTTCTCATATTCAATATTTTCCTTTAATAAACTAGAAATTTTATATATAAGTCAATTTTTTCTCAACTAACTGTTTTTCACTCTTCTTTCAAATGTGACCAAATATCTATGTCACAAAACTTTACCCTTTATCATATTCAAGTAATATGAAATGTTAGATTCTCTAAACTGATATAAGTTGACTTATGAATTCTCTCCTTGAGTCCTAATATATAAATACTTGATCCACTTCACCAAAATTCAATTTTTCTGATATATTAATTCATTTCATTTTGATAGAGTTAAGAAACACTAAGTAAGTTGTGTTCCAAATCATCTTCAATGAGAGTACTCTTTAAATTCATCTTTTTATCCCCAATTTAAATTAATTTCATAACAAATATTTTTAATTCATCACAATTTGAAAATTTTAATGATCTTTATGTAAACATATTAAATTGTATTATCATCCACATATCACTCTTCATATGTGTTGGAAACCCGCTAGTGGGTATCCTTAAAAGATTATTTTGAGATCTCTTCAATGAAAAATTAAATAAGTATGCTTCAATAATTCTTTTTTATTTGTTATTATAAACTATAAGAACATTATTAATATTCAAATATGTTAAAAAAAATAAATTAATTTTTTTATCCCTATGATCTAACTAATCACATCTTAGACAAACATTATTCAGGATGTGAGCCTACTTCTTCACTTGGACTTTTGAATCTCTGGTATCTCTCTAATTTTTTATCATTTAAAAATTTTTATCCATATGAAATAATTATTACTAGAAAATATTCAATCATAGAAATGTATTGAATTTAAATAAGTAATTCATTCCTCATACCGGATCCACAAAAACATAATATTTATTGGAGAAATTGAAATTCTCAAGCCTTATTTTCATGATTCCTAGACAATGACCCATGTTGTATTTATCATCTTTGTCTATTATAATCAACTAAATCTTAAAATTAAATATTATTTGGGTGTTTTAAAATATTAACATACATTTAAATATATTTTTAATGTTTTCCATATTTCTATTTGTAATATTTTTTTTAACTTTTGGCCACAATTTTTTGATTTTTTTTAAATTATAGAATTCACAATATCATGAAATAGTTACCTTATTCTAAATATTTTATCTACCTCTATATTTAGTATTATTACAATCATTTACTTTTTTAAAAATATATTAATATTATATTTTATTATAACAATTAATAAAATTATTTAATTATCTATTGGTATTCTCATTGCACATTTATATTTTAGCAACTTTTCCACTGACTTTTCAAAATAAAACTTGTCAGTCTTAAATTTAATTCATATTTTAACTTATTTTTATGATAATAAATAAGTTAATGTCTCATTGAACTTTATTTTATATTTTATTGAATAATTTTTCATATATTCTTTATCTAGTAATTCATTTAAACTCTCAGTTTTATTTAATAACTACCACACCTTTTTTCATAGGTATTTTATAATATTACTATATAATTTAAGAACATCATTCATGTTATTCCTACCTATATATTTTTTAGATACATTAAATATAAAAAATTTATATTTTTTTGAATACAAATTACATATATATTTATTTTTTATATTTTTCACTAGGGAACTCCCCATCATTAGCCTTTTATACAAATAAATTTTCAACAGTATCACTACCTGGTGACTCTTTTTCACATTCATTACCAGTATGCACTTATTCCTCCACATTTAAAATGTAACCATTGTTTTTTTAAAAAGAAATGTATTTTCCTTTCCCTTTGAAATTAACATCTTTTTTATTATTTTTAATTACATCATATTAGAGAAATTCTATGATGACACATCCTCATATTCATTATCATATTCTTTCAACATTATACAATTTTCATAAAATTTTTCAATATAAAAGTAACAATAATAGTTCAATCGTAATTTTTCATGATGTAGTCTTTTTTCATTATATATATACTTTTTTACACGAGTAATATTATATTATCATATATCACATCAACTTATCCATTTGGATCTATATTTTCATCGTATACTTCAAACAACTTAAAATTATTCTCATTATTTAATGATTTAAAAACATTTCCTTAGATTAATTAATTTTATTCTGAAATGATGTACCATTAATAATACACTATACAACCGACATAATTTATGATTCATCCAATGGAAACAAATTCTAGTATTTATCTTTAAAAAGTGAAAACATTAGAATCTAACCCATATAGAAATATTAGGAGGATATTCATTATTATCATCTAATCAGTTACAGTTCCTAAAGAACTATAATGGATTTAATAGTCAAATTAAATCTAATGAAAAAGTTATTCATTGTTTCTTAATAAATATTCTGAATTTCATTAAATTGTGCATTAAAAATTAGATGTTTTACTTTATTTAATAATATATTCCTATCATAAATACATCATAGATTTTACTGATATCCCTTCACTAACTTGATCAATGTCACTTTTAAGAATTACTTTATTTAAATTTGGTTGATGATATATTCCTTACACATCTATTAATATAAATATTATTTGTATCATCCAGATTCAACATTATACCTTAAATATTTGGAGAAATCCCATTACATAAAATATCCACAAAATACATACCTAATGGAAAAAGTCATAAAAGTGTTATTTCAATAAAAAACGCGATCTTACCTTTAAATGTGGTAATTCCATTTTTTTTAACCATGTTTATATGATCTATCATGTATATTAAAATATTAAATCAACATAAATATTGAAGGTAGATAAATTCACACCATAAATGTCAAAAAACATTGATGTATTTTATGGAATCCCAAATAAGTCTTTCATTCAAAATATTAAATTACAACAACTGGTTGTAAAAGTATATACACTAATAATTCACTAATGGGTATGGGTGAATCATTGACTAAAAATATAATACTAGTATAAAATAATATGTATTTCTCACCAGCTATGTTGACTATAGAAAATATATCCTCTAATTTTATTATTAATTACTTAACTATATATATTATTTTATTTTTGTTAAATGATTAAATTTTCACATTCACACAGACAACGAGAAAACAAAAATATAATGTGTTCACCAATAAAAATGAATGTATATATAATTATTATAGAATGGTATCATCCATTTCTATATAATACTATAATATAATACTTTGGGTTCAGATGATAAGGCTTTATCCTCAAACTCATGTGATTATAAATGTATTATGATTAGTGTAATGTAATTAAATACTCTAAACAATAAAACATAAATTTTTATAGTATTTTATAGCCTTCAATCCCCATTTAACTTTTTCAAAATGTGTTTAGAATAGTATCTGATCGACTTTTTTTATTTGATATGAAATATAGTAAAATTACAACACCAAACAATAATTAAAGATACCCAAAATATTCCTCCTTCATAAAATGTTAGAACATAATGTATATTTATATTATTGATCTTCAAACCATAAGAGTAATCTATCCAAAAAAATATAAAAAAATAGTTTCATACTTTTAATGTATTCCATTGATCATAAATGTCTAAGGATTCATCCATCATGAATTTGTGTTGTTTAATGGATAAAATTCATCTCTACTTACCTTGGTTGTCTATAATTTCACTAAACTATATTATTTTCTTATATCCATATAATGTTCTGGTATACGAACAAAACAAAACACTTTCTTCTAATGATTTAATAATTACAAACACAAAACAATAAATTATCTTATAAATCCAGATTTTATAATCTTCCACTTCATTATTATCCATCAGATAAAATTTAGTGCTTTAAATCACTAATGATGTCGTCTAGGAACATAAAATATAGTGTTAGATTATCCCATGTGTCAAATAAAAATCTACATTATAAAAAACAAATGAATTTTTAGATTCTATCATACCATGGAACTTAAATGGTATACCACCACTTTTTAAATCTTAAACTTTAAAAATGATCTAATTTTATTTATAACAAAATAAAACATTGTGACACCATTTTTTCATTTATCAAAATTTTCCCTCTATTTAACATAAATCAATAATTTTTCAATTTTTACAGGTTAATAACTCCCATTTTCTATGACTATGACCCTTATTTACATCCTATGATGTCATTCATTGAATATTTTTAATTAATTCAATAAGATACAAAATCATTAGAATTTCTCACCTCTTATGATGATTTTTATAGTATCGAACATGTAGAACTGGAAAAAACAATTACTTGATTTATGCTACCCATGTTGAAATATATTTTTAATAAAAAATAGTCATCACTCTATCCATACTCATTATTCTTTCATAATAATTTTTTCAAAAACCTAATATCTGGTGTGGTTTTGTCAACACTAAGGTTTGTTTTGACTAACATTACTAAAAATTGATTCCAACCTCAAAACTCACTCAAATATTCTTCGATCTCTTCATACATCACATGATGTACTTATAAACTCACTTATATATATATACATCCATAAAATTCACCTAATATTGATAAATTTTCATATATTGATAAAAAAATACAATACTTTCCTGAATATCGCCCCATTTAACATGAACATACACATATACATCAACTCATATAACATTGTAAACTTCCTAGAAACATTCTTTGATCAAAAAGGTATTTCATCAACTAAAAGGATATTTCCCCTTCTCCAATAAATTTATCCCATGCTAGGAAGGATATAATCGAAATGTATATGAATTTTCCCTCTTATTTTGATCAAGTGTATATATTATTCATGGATTAACATCATGGTATAAGGAATGTATGGTCATTTTCTATCATGATTTAGTGAACATGTTAGAAACAGACATCAAAATTAAAATTTTATTTTATTTGAAAATTAATATAGAAAATGTTATTTTTTTCTTTTAAATGATAGTTTATAAATAGATAATTTTTACCTCTAATGTTCTGCCTATTTTGTTATACTATTTCACTCTATATATACAGTCCTATATATAATGGATAATTTTAAGGACACTACTGGTGGTGGCCTACTGATTTATGAACTGACACTCTAAATGTGAACATTTATATACATATACACATTATACTTGGAATGAATGTTTGGTTATGAGTTTCAGTGTTGGTGGAGGATGTAGAGTAGCTCAATGGTGATAGTTAAACTATTTTGAGGTGATGTTGAGGATGTAATAGTAGTGTCTCCCTCTTGTTTTTTACATTAATTTAGGTTAAAAATATGCTTTTGTTATTATATTGTTTGTTTTATAGATTATTCATGGATTTAATTTATATCTATTATGTTAAATAATATTGATTATTTTTCATTCATGGTATTCATTTCATTGTAAATATAATTTTTTCTCAAAAATATTTTCTATATTGGGATTGAAAAATATTAGTTTTTATTGTATGGCATCCTACACAGGGTATAATCTCGTAACATGAGGATATTAGTCACTATCTACAAGATAAAGACTTATAGAATTTGTAGATGAATTCAAGAGGTATTTTATTCTTCATCCTTGGATGTACTAACAATTATTGAGTTGAAAAATGAAAAAAATGGTATCAAATAATTGAAGTAGTTTTTTTTGTTTTTTTTACTTATTTTTGATATGGTAGAAGAAGATAGGATTGGATGGGACTTATAAGTGACACTGACCATGTTCCATACAAACAACTATAATGTGGAAGTCCATGTTATCAAGAATTATAATTGATCTTTCTTTTTTTAATTTTATAATTTTTTTATTCTATGAAATATGAGGTTTTTTGTTTTTGATTTTTATTTTTACTCCTCACCATAGATAGAAAAAGTCATTATTATATAAAACATATTAGGAATGTTTGCTAATATTTCATGTTAAATATTTGTTATTGATTCATAAATATATTATTTATAACATTAATTATAAAAAATTATGCAATTTTTTGAAAATAATTCTTATAATTTATTCTATTTATTTGAAACATCCATAATAAATTTGATAATGTTTTATTAAAATATATAATGAAGGTGCCTTAATTAACTATAAATAATTTCTTGAAAAATATTATAAAATGAATTTAAAAAGAATAGTTACAAGGGGAAATTATTTTTATTTAATTAATAAACCAATAATGATAAAATTAGTATTTATTAAATTTCTTATTATTGTGTAGTTATTAGTTAACTTCAATTTTAATGATTTAAATGATGTTAAAACATGGTAAAAGTAGTTTCAAGAAATTTAAATGGTTTAAAAAGATGGTTTGAAAAAATATCCTTTTATTATAGATATGAAATGGTGTGTTTCTAAAACCCTGATATTGTAATAAAAACACTATGTTTGATAGTTTATACAACATGCAAAGCCAAGTTTAACTGAATCATAAAATATTAAAAATAAAATTTCATAGTTACAACTTAATTAATAAATTGTTGGGAATGAATAAGAATAACCAATTCATCAAATATATATAAATTTTCTACTCAATAAAAATGTATTGAATAATTTTTATGAAATAAGTAGTCTATTTTTAGTAAATTTATTTTATTTTTCTATAATAAATTTTCTACACAAATAATTTTATTGATTTTTCTAAGAAAATATTATAATTTTTTTCTAGAACTATTAGAAAATTTGTTTGATAAAATTAAATTAAATGTTTTATATAACCATATAAGAAATATTTTTGAGTTGAATATTTTTTTTAAAGATCTATTTTTTTGTGAATAATGAAAAACACTATTTTTTATTGAAAATTATATCTTTGTTTACAGAATGTGCAAAAATTATTATTTTTCAAATGGATTCAAAATTTAATTTTTTATTCTATATTATGAATAATCCGGTTACATTTATTGGAATAAATTTTATAGTTTAATTTGGTACTGAAACATTATTATACATAAAAGGGGTTTTTTCATAAAAACAAATCGTTGTGTTTTGGGTTTTATCATTTTTCACATTTTGAAACTTATAGAGATTGAATCTCAAATAATGGATAACTGATTTAAAATTAGGATATTAATATTTATTAAAATTGTTTATTTTATTTTTAAATCATGGATATAAACCTTGGTAAATATTTTTCACCTTAGTAAGGGTAAAATTGGTAAAATTGGGTTCTAACAATGAGATAATTTCCCATATTCCACCCACCACATAACATTATCTATTTTTATTAGTGGATTTCATATACTACCATCCATTTATTTATTATATGGATACTTCAATTTTTATTTGATTACGACCTTTATATTATTTTTCGAAACTAATAAATACAAAATCTTACTCATATGACATTTATAACCCCAATTTTTTATTATAAGGACAAAATGTGGATAAATTAAGTTATAATTTTTTTCATTAATGATAAAATAAATATTTTTATTTGAAATTTATTTCATGTTTTTATTAATATAATAACTATCTTATATTCTTACCCAACACCGACAGAATATTCATTTAATTAATTGCAAAATAAAATAAAATATTTTAAAAATATTAAATGTAATATAGTTTGAAAGAGTTATTATGTTTCATAAATTTATTAATTTAAGATGATATATTAGGTTTGTTTTAGATTATTATAGTATAATTCCATATTTTTCTTGGTATCTTTAGTGTTAAATTAATTTAATTACTTCATAACGACATTAATGATATTTTATTAAAATAAAATTTTATTAAATAATTTAAATATTTTTAAAAATATATAATGGAATAAAGTGGATAACATATGGTCTAAAATAATAGCGCTTAGAGATTTATTATCCAATTTAAATATTATAAATAAAATTATGACACTTCAATATTTAAATTGGAATTACCAAAATTAAGGATCAAATTGGTAAACAAAGGTGCTAAACCAAAATATAAAATATAAAATGATATAAAACCTATATAAATTTCATTGGATGATGATATTTAGACCATATAATATTTTTAATCTAATTCATGTCTATTTTAAATATTTTTTATTAATAATTAATGTATTATGATTTAATCCTTTATGAAATTCTATGAGGGATCGTCCACTCAATTATAAAAGGGATCTCATTCTCTCTCTTCCATACACCTTCATGAGAATAAAGATCACAAAAACCATAACCTATTATATTAGAAACACCCTTATAAAAAAATATTTTATGTTCTTCATAAGATTCCATTTAAAATTATCGTAAGAAATGATCTAAATGAGGGTTACTGAAGAAGAGTTAATCTTCTTCCCCGACCTCCTTAAATTTATTTCATCTTCTACCTCTACTAATTTAAATTCTTTCATCATAAAATAATATATTTAATATCCTAAATATAATTAAACTTTAATATGATTATGGGATTACCATTCTCCATATGTTGTTCCATCATATGGGATGTGAATGTATCACTCGTGTGTAAGTGGACTAACGGCTCCATGTAGTGATTTATTTCATATTACATCTCCATATTTCATCAATTTTTATTATGATGGTTTTAATATTTAGAAATTATATGTATGAAAAAATTATACCTTTTTAATTATAATATCACATCTACCTTCTTACCTTCCAATCCATTGTAAAATGATAATGTTACTCATGTATACGTGTGGACCACTACCTCCACAAAAGGATGTGATTCATTTTTTATTTTCGATTTAAAGGGATAGTAATACAAATATATTTAATGAATATATAATATATTTATGATATTATAATGATTTTATAATGGTGAATAGTTATTTAAATTTCATTTTTCCTATCTATTAAAAAATTATAAAATCATTCATGCATACATACAACCTACCATCTAAATGAATGGACTAATTAATTTTTTATATTTATAACCTTCTTGGTAGAATTTAAATATATTTATTAATAATTAATATATTTGAAATATATATATCATTATTAATATTGTATATATTATATATCCATGGTCAATGTTTAATGATCGTAACTACCGAAACAAAATTTTCATTAAAAAATTGTAAATACTATTAAAATATGAATTTAATTAGGAATAATTTTTAAATTGGTTCTAAAATATCATAATTGGATAATAATGAACACCTTAATTATTTATATATTTATATAATTTAATTATAAAAAATTTTAATTTATAATACATGAGGTTTATATTGATTTTAAGGAAAGATGAATTAGAGGTAATTGATTTCCCGGTTCTCCTTAATTTTAGGGAGACATAATCAATATTCCTTAATAATTTATTTTGCCTAGTGTATATACTGATAATTTTGGAAGTTATATTATGAGTATAATTATTTTAATTATATTTAATTCTTTAATTAATTTTATTATTTCATGGTGTTTATGATTCAAAATATACCTGAGTGGTAAGGGTTTTATGTTACAATCTCAAAGTTTACCAAATTTATTATGATTCAGTTTCTGATCATGAAATTTTATGAAATAACTCTAAAAACTAAATAAATTTATTATTATTTCATTATATATATATGTATATCATGTTTTATTTTCATTTTCCTTCCTTTAATATCTCAATATATTGAAAGAATGTTTTAATTGTAATTTGACATTATTACTATCTTCGACCAAAAATCCATTTTCATCCTAGTACATGTATTCTAAAAATGATTTCAAGAATGCTCCTAATACTATTCTATTATTTTTAAGGTAATTTTTACCCATGATAAAATTTTTACAAAATGGTTTCAAAGTAATATCATTGTGGTTTTTTTTGAAAGATTACAATTTTACTTTTTACAAAAAATATATAAAGAATCATTGTTTAAAAATAGAATGCATGAACAAAATTTCTCTCCATCGTGATCGATCAATGATTTTACTCTTACTGTAGAAGACTCCAAGATTATTATTTTTTAATAAAAATTCACTTAATATTTTTTAATTTTTTATATTTTAATGAATCAATTCCTACATGATAGTACATTCTTCTTTAAGAAATATATCTAATAGTGCTTTTAATGATTCTAATTTATGGTTTGTAACGCCACATGATTTTTTTTTTGAATTTTCTTTCAAATAAATTTAATAATTTTGGTATTTTGAGTTACAGGAAAAAATGAGTTTAACTTGTCTAACATGAAACAATATATTTGAACAAACCACAACATACTATTATTATTTAATATGATAGTTATCCCCTAGTAGTTGGAATGGTAGGTATGAATATGATTAAATATATTATTAATGTATATTGTTTACACATATATATATATATAACTAATTCGTTGTTGACTAGTTAACTATAAATGAAAATAAAAACTATTTGAAAAAAAACAAAAAAACATTTTCTAAAAAACTATTTTTATTCACCCAAATGCGTTTTACCTTAGTATATTTAAAAAATAACAGTAAGTGAATGATTTTAATTAATTAAATATTATATATATTAAATCAAATGTTAAAAATTCATATTATTTTTTTTCTATAAAATATATAAGGATTGATCCAACTTTTGGCTTAATACTTTATTTTTCTAAAACAAGTTTTGTATCCTTTTTCACAATTTGTTTATGATCACTTTTTTTAAATTTTAGAGAATATATTTTAAAAAATAAAATTCGCCTTTTATATCATCATGTCAAATTAATCTTGGAGTGCTTTTTATGTTTTTATTAAGGTTTATTTTTTATGATTAGTGAAAAACATTAGATTTTATTGAAAATTGACGCTTGTTTTAATGAATTTATAAAGTTAAAATATTAAAGGATTTTAAAAGTAATATTAGATATGTAATATATAAATTATTTTAATTTAGGTTATTAGAATAATTTTTATATAGTTTTTTGATATAAAATTATTTTATACTTTTGAACATTTTCTGTTTGGAAAACTGGTATCTCATTTTGTATATTGGATTAATTTTAATTTAATATTTTACAATTCTTTGAATATAATTTGAAAAAACGTATTCTATATTGTTAATAAGAATAAATTATATTTTCTAAAAATTTCAAAATAATTTTTTTTATAATGAATCGTAAAATAATAAAAATTATTTACTATTGTTATGGTAAAAAGGGTTTGTCATGGGGTTAAAATAAAAATCTATGAGTTAAAAATGACCCAAAACATGCCCAACGCCCATTTTATGGCCATATTTTGACCTAATATGTTTTAGATATAATAAAGACCCTTTTTAGAGTCTTATTCTAGGTTAAAAATGTGTGAACACCTTTTTATTTTGAAAAATTACATATGTGCCAATCACCTTACATAAAAAAGGCCACCCCTGCCCACTCTTATTTACACAAAAGAAATCATTGGTTCACCAAATATATTACCAAATAAATTTCTTACTTTTCTTATCTCATCCTAGATTCCATTGTTGGTCAATAATTGAACCTAAAAATCCTTTTAGTGAAAACCAAAAAAGTTGTTCGAAGAAGTGGTAACGTCCCTAATCGAGCATTTTATTTTATTTATTCCCCACCCCTTCAATTATTATTAAAACATTATTACATAATTGACTCAATATCTTCCTCATAATTATATTTTATTATGTTAATTGAATATCCTAAATCATTATACTCTCCCATAAAATGGGTTACAAAATCTTTTTCATGTGTACGGAAGAATACCACCTCACGAACCATTGTGATGTGTTTTTAATATCAATTTTATTGGGATAAAAATAAGGGTTGGTTAAATAAATGTATATGTTATTAGAAACATGTTTATACTTATTTAATTATGATATCACATATTCCTCATAACGTTCCATTCTGTGGGAATACGACAACGTCATTCATGTGTACGACGGACTACCTGCTCACAATATGATGTGATATATTAATAACATAGGCTTTAAATGGAACGTAATATGTTTAAAATCATTCCACTATACCATTATCTTGTGGGGAGTTATTCGCTGTTAATAGACTTAGGATACATCCACAAGACACTAAAGGTTGGAAATAAATACCAAGGTCTTCATTAACAATTGCAGGATTATTTTCTATTTGACGAAGAAACAACCAAATAATGATAAATATTTTAACCAAACCTCTCTATGATGTATCATTATTAAAAAAATAAACCAAAAAAACCAAAATCCATGTCAAATTACAAGTGGAAACTAAAAGACAATTTCCAATGAAAACCAAACACAACCAAACCCAAATTCACCAAAGACATCAAACTAGTAACTGCTAACCAACTCCATGCTCTAACACAACTTCTCACAAACACAATATCATGAAGAATCAGTAAATAATGGAGTTACCATGCCATTAAATGTGTCTCAATATATGAGATATATAGATAACCAATAGTTCCCAATATGGGGGTGAGTCTAAACTCAGTCGGATTTCCCTAATGACATCCCAACTCCTACCACCAAGAAAAAACTTGTAAACAGATATTTTTAAAACACTTTTAAAAAATATATATATATTTATATCAATTCCAAAATAGTTTCCCAATCCAAAAAAATTTCCATGTAAATAAATAAATAAATCCTTTTAAGCCTTTCTCAATTTTATTTAGAACACCCACTCTATGATTCCATACATCCACACATTCATTATGAAGTAATAGTTTCATAATCATGAGTGGTATTTCATAGATTTACCATGTTTTTACAAGGTAAACAATTTCACATTATGCAATGAGATGCACCACTTATATGAAGTCATGTCTAATTAAATAAAACTCACTCAAACCATGTATTCCAAAACCCATGCTAATACACTTCACATAAATCCATTAATTCTTTACATCAATTTTAATAACCATTTTTCATCTATCAAATTAGACCTATATTTTTAAAATCACCATTTTAAAATTATCATAAATGAGAAATTTCAGTCATACCATCTAATTTTAATAATTTCTGAAAAATAATCACTAAATTTTTTTCCAACATGAATCACACAATAATTTTATAACCATTTCAATAAATACAATTGTTTCAAGATAGGCCTTAAAGTTCTAAACAAGTGGAGTCGAGAGAGAGGCCACCCACCTCAAAAGAATTTTCGATGGTAAAGAATGGAAAAATGATTATCTAGATCCAATCACAACCCACCTTTTCTTTACTATAACCAACCAATAAATGTCACAATTTCTATGAAATAACAAGGATCACTCCACAACAGAATAGATATAAGGTTCCAAGAAATATAATGGAAATAAAACTAAGATAAACAACGAATAATTATAACTTATAAATGAATCTAGATCTCAAATGGCTTTTTAATCCTTAAATATTTCTCCCAGATCAATGGGAATTGCCTCTGAAGCCTTGGGAAGAAAAGGGATTTGGGATAATGAAATAATTTAAATTTAAAAGGATGAATATAGATAATATGGGTTAGATCCATAGTTCTTGGATAAAAATTTGGATGCTCCATGGTTAGGGTGAACGATTAGTTTAATCATGTGGTAACCATGCATGAGATAATGTCTCAAGAAACCCCTATCATGGTTTCCTCACATGATTAGACAAACCAGGCACTAACCATGTGTTTCCTATAGTCCCAAATCAAAGTATTCTAACAAAATTTATCCTGAGAACCCACATGGTTTGACCAAACCATGTTCAATAAGTGCCTCTACCCATTACCACTATTTCACCGTTCATGGTATCCTATATGTGTTCCATGGTTTCTACTAACCATGATCAAACTATGATCCTATAAAAAATACTCCCAAGCATCCCAAAACACATTTAGACCTCCCAAAACAAAACACAACCATTATATATATTTAAAATACATAAATAATATGTCATGTACCAAAAACCTAGGGGGTGAAACATTCTCCACACCATTGGTTTTTTTATCCCCAAAATTTAGAAAACCAAATCTATATTAGAGGAGTCTAGGACGCTATTAAAACATTTCATCTTGAAACTCCATTATTTTATCCTGAATCCTACCATTTTGTAGTAAAACCCACCCCAGACTAAATATTTTCCTAGGAATGAGTTTATTTTACTTATCAGCAATCTATACCACTATATGGACCAATGTAGAATCCAATTATATCTCAACGTGATCCCATCAAATCACATGGTAAATATCATGTTTATAATTATTTAATAGAGATATATAAACCACATTGATCACTCATCTGAATAGTGGTCGTAAAGATAACTGATATTCCACCTCAATAAATCCTTCAAGTATCTAAAAATGTATATTTTACCAATAAATTCACTTAACGTTCTTACCAAAATGAGGATTCATAAAAATTTTAGATATTTTTAAAAACATATGACCACTCACCTTAGACAATAATGATCATTGATGTTGATACACATATGACTTCTCATGACATTAAGCCATATCTATTCATTTATTGATCAAATAAATCTTTTAAATTATCTCTTGAACATTTTTGTGTCTGAACAGTGAAGTTTCAACAGTTTCCACCCAAGGAAGTAAATAATGACAAGGATTCTCATACAATGCTTCAAAAGTTTCCATATGAATCGTGTCCAGCAGACTTTTTTATGAGAACTATATTAACAATATATGTTCCTCCCATGAGCCACCAAAATACATTACACAATCCTAAAGAATATTCTATAACTTTTGGATCATCGTTTCTCATTATACATATATTTGTGGATGATACAACCTACTCATAGTCAAATAGATCCCATGGAATTATTTTATGGGTTTCTAAAAACAAGTCATAAATCTAGGTTCTCAGTTAGAAACAATTGAGAGTGGAATGTTGTGTAGCATTAACACTTCTAGAATATAGATTTTGGACAATTCCACCACTGTATGGGATTCAAAAATATGGATAAATGAGATAAATTCATGAGATCATCTAAAATTACCCATATGTCATTGTGTTTCCTAACAATTATTTGTAAAATTATAACAGAATCCATTGATATATACTACCATTTAATTAAGGTAATAGGTATAGACTACAACATACCTTTTATTGGTTGGTGTTCTTTCATGACCTTTTTATGGGTGAGGTATGTTAAAAAATCATGTTCACTTAACTTTTCTTTCCAACCCACCAAATTATCACTCTCATCAATCTATTTATATTTTCAATGCTTGGATGAACAAATCATTTAAAATGGTGGTAAGAATTAAAAATTTCTTCCTAAAAACCAAATCTACCATGATCTGGTATTTAATCTTCATAAACAAACTCCCATCCATATCCCATCCCTCAGTGGTCTCTAAATCCTTTGGTTTTTACAACATTGAAACATATACCAGTACTGATATCTGAGCCCTTCTTACATTCCCATCCATATCTAGAACAAACATAACTTGGAAGAAAAATGAAACATCATACTAGTTAGTAATATCTAGGTTCATGTTTTCTATAACCTACAACATCTACAAGTAAATTGAAGCCTCTATATTCAACTAACAACACTACATGTTTCTTAATGAATCTACTACTAAATTCCCTTTACCTAGTGTATACATTAAGTTGATGTTGAAAATTTTATTTTTTTAATTCATATCCAATATGATAGATTATAATATCATTGTGAAAAAATTTGTTTCAAACTCTTCTGATCCATAAACAGTATATATTCCTCACAAAGAAAATAAAGACTCAATTTATTCCAAGCATAGACTACAATAGCTAATTCTAAGTCATGAATTGGGAAGTTATTCTAAAGAAACATTAACTGGAATAAACCATAATCAACAAAATGGTATCCTTATATGAGAAAACATCCCAAACCAAATCCTAATACATCAAATTAAACTACATCACCATGTCTATATTCTATAAATATGTGGATATTTGGTGATGCAAGTCTAACATTATAATCATGAAAATATTTTTGAAATTACTTTTCCATTTCAAATGAATGCATTTCCTTATAAAAACATTCATCAATGGTTTTAATGGTGAAAAAGCACATAAAAACATCTGGAATATCCCAGCATATTAAGGAAACTACATATCTCAAAATAATTATTCATTGAATTCCATTAGATAACAACATTTTTATTTTCTAGATCTATAAAAATGAATTTTTCATAAATGAAATTGCTATGTATTTGTACATCATGTATCCAAGAATAAAATAAAAAAATCTTGGCATATAGACGATTCTCCGACAAGATACCCAACACTATATCAAGGTGTTTCTCGTGGTGTACATTTTTCCAACAATAAACCAGTATAACATCCACATACACCACCGAAAATGAATCCATATATCATGAAACTATATTATTATTATATTCCAAAAATATGTTTGGTTAATTCATGAGTCCAAAAGGAATAAAAAACTCATAATTTACATATCTACATCTAAAGAATATTTCCCCATATAAATGTGTCTTTGGTGATACCGTAGTATAATTTAATTTTAGGAAACCATTGGGATCCCTTTAATTGATCTAGTAAATCATAAATGCATGGAAGTGAATACTAATTCATTATTATAAATTGGTTTTTCATAGAATAATTTATATAAATCATAATATTTTCATACAACTTCTTCACATAATATATTGGTGCTATCTATAGAGATATTATTAGTCAGATGAACCCTTTAATTACAAAATCTTCCCACTGATCCTTTACTTCCATTTTTTATTTGGTGTCATCTGATAAGATGTAATGGAAATAAGACAGGTCCCTAATTTATGATAAATCATAAAATCAAATTATATTTTGGGTGAAAACCATAATAAATTGATAGTAAATAACATCATGGTACTGATCCACTATGGTTAGAAAATATGTATTTCTAATCTCCACTATCAATTACAAAAAAACTATATTCAAATGGAAAGATATAGTTTGAATCTCCATTACTAAGGGACCTTCAATAGATTCATCCACCTCTTAATATACTATAATGATATGACAAACAACATAAGGAGATTTTAAAATCACATTCCATGCATAATAATCGATTTGAGCCTCAAATGTTTCAACCAATCCCTTACTATAATCACGTCATATATATCTATCTCTATCATAGTGAAATATTATACTAAATTAGTCCAATATATTTTTATCAACTATCCTAGTCTTTTCAATTCTTAACACTCTAGTTGTCCCAAAGGTGATTGGAGTTTCAAATTAGATGGCCTCATCTCAACATATAATCCTAGAATATCAAAAAAATGATAAGTAATAAATGAATGGGGCATACCCATATCCAACAATGTTTTTATAAGGGTATAATTAAAAAACCATACATCTCGCCGTTAATGGTCTTTATTCATTATCCATGATAATTTCTTCATCAACATAAAAGATCTTACTCACTAAATTATGGTCTTTGTGACCCTTTTGAGATTTTATAGATTGATGAGTCTAGGTATTCCTAAAATCACCATTGCTCAATCAGTTCTTCTATAAATATTTATTCTATTGTACTCATCCCATTAAATAATATGATTCCAAAGAAGCATGAGATGTGTATCTATCACCATACTTTAGAGCACCCTAAAAATCGTGTTGATGTTGTCCCATATGGTTTAAACTTTGACATGCTCGAAGTGGTCCTATAAAATAATTCTTATTGTGATCTAGTGAACCATAATAAAAACATGAAGACTTGTTCATTGGTATTGGATGTAACGCCCTGACCCCAGTTACCCAGAGTTGGTGCATTATTACATAACATTGGCATGATCACAAAATATCATGACTCGAAAGAACGATTAGTTTAGTAGCCTTAGAAACACTAGATATATTCATAAGTCTTACATTACATAATAAAATAAAAAACTACAACAACATCTTGTCTTTATATCCCTTATAATATCCCTAAAGGTCATTCATAAAATACTTCTTCACATCTTGGGAAAAATAAAACATTGAAAGGGGTGAGATCAGATGCTTAGTAAGGATAACAATATAGCGGAAACTCTCATAAATAATCTTAAACATTTAAGGAAATGTATAACTAAAACAAAAGCCTTTTAAACATCAACATCAGCATAATATGGAAATGATAAAATGAAAAAAATTTATTTACATATTCACATGTATATTCTACTAGTCGAATAATCACATGCAATATCAATAACTACTTTCATAATGATGGAATGCATAATGCCAGACTATCATAACCACATAGTCAAGGCATCGTTACAAGAATACAAATAAGATTTTTTCAAGGCCTTGTGCCAAGACACTAGTTTGTCTCAACATACCTACAGATGCATTGAGAATCTATAGCGGGCTCCACCCACCACTTATTAAGTCCAATGAATTCCTCATATGAACAGGTTTAAACATAACATAAACATTCGTATTAAAAATAGCATATGAAATATCAATATGTTCTCCATAAACCATGAATGGTATAAAAATAACACATCCACAGTTTAAAATATCAAAAAACCTTCAATACCAAATGGAAGTCATGTATCATAATAATAAACTTCAAATAAGCTTAAAATCCATCAATAGATGTTGACATAGATTAAATCAAAACTATATGAGAGAAATATCTCTTTTTTTAAATCATTTAAAATTAACATAATTATAAAATAAAAAATTTACTTTGAAAATATTCTTATTATATTTTAAGGGAATATTTGATGATTTTATAAAAGTGTAAAATAGACGCACCCGCCGTATAAGTTAAAAAAATACACTCTTACCTTAATTCTTTCAAAAAGGTTAAAAATGACCTTGTTTGGAAAACAACAGAAAGATTCCTTTATAAACTTATTATAAAAAATAAAACAAGTGTATAAATGACTTTAAACCATATTCTGTAAAGTTGTAATAATGTTTTGAATACATTTTTAAGAAACATGGATGTGGATGATAAATAGGTATCAGTAGATAATTTCGTATAAACAACCTCGGATAATGAAGAGATTGTAAAATAAACCCTTAACCTGTAATTTTCCATGGTTGAGGGTAGGTTAACCTCCTTTAAAATGGTGAAATAATTTTTATTATGTTATACAATAATTATATACATTAATGTGATATCATATATTATCTTTTAACACTGCTTTGTTAATAATATCTTTGTATTATCGTCGTTTTGGGTGTTAACTTACTCGTTTTATTTTATATGTTTTGTTATATAAGACATGTTTGTTATGTATAGGTTGTATATTATTTGTATCTATAATGATATCAAGTCTTTGAACATTATTTTTAATCATAAAATGAGAATTATACTTGAATGGATACGATAGGGAATGAATCTCATCACATTCGTGGAGATGGTAGTCCGTACGTACGTAGGGGCGACAATATCATTCTTTTGATATTAAAATAATATATAATTGGAAGTTATATCATATATAAAGAATAATTATCATGTTATATTTGTTATTTACATGAATTATACATCATTATTATACCCATCTAAAAAATAATATATTGAATAATAATTACACCCCGACGTGGAGACGGTAGGTCGTACGTACGCACGTATGGTGACATGTCATTCAAGGGATGGATGAAATATTGAATTTTGATGATCCATATTTATAATAACATCACATTATATATAATATACTATAGTTATTATTTTATAATGTAAATAACAAGTAATTATGAAGTTGAAGAAGAGAGGAACTTGAAAGAGGGTGGTGAAATCATTACCTCTTCTTCGGGTTCTTCCTTTTGATTTTATCAAAAGGACTTCTATGTTGTCTTTATGATCAAAATAAGGACTCTAGGATGTATTGAGGGGATTTTGGAGGATATTTGGGCTGAGTTTTTCCGAGAATAAAGGATTTGAAGGTGTCAAATTGAGAGAAGGGGAAGTGGCCTTTTATAAGAGGGGTGAGGGGTACCTTTGGAAAAGCTAAAAATATTATTTTATAATAAATTCATATTCGGTTTATAAAATCTCAAAAGTATATTATTTAATGTTTAACGTGGGTATGGCTTGAAAACCACTCAAAAAATAGGTTTTATATAGGTTTGGTTCACTATATTAACCTTATCTTTTAGTTTTAACTCTTCGTTAATTAGTTTGACATTTACCATGCCACTTTGTATTTTTATATTATATATTTAATAAACTTACTATATACATCCAAGAGACCCCCAAGAGGTCCATCAATGATACACATATCATTATATAAGTCTCTTGGATGAACGTTGGATTTTTAGGAATTGAATATCAATTAATAATATAATATTTGTTTTAAAAACTATTTTATGTCAATTTTGACACTATTTGGTATTTGATTTTGGGGAAACTCATAACAGAACGATTACTTCTGAAAAATATAATTAAATCAATAATAACATGTTATATTACCCTATAAAATTAGTTTAATTCATAAAAAGTCTCAAATTATATTTATTTGGGTATTTATATTATCAATTATTTTAATATTTCATTAATTAGGTAATTACTGCATCACCATTGTGTCATAAATAAATTACAATATATAATGTCTAAAAATTATAAGTAAAATATAATTATTTAGTAAATCTCTTTAGATTTCTAATGAAAATTTATAATCTAATTTATCTTATGTAAAACCCTATATTAAAAATGTTTTAATTAATAAACCTTGATTTTAACTCTTTTAACTCTTTATAGAATAAATGTCCTAATCTAATCCATGTGGACCTAAATGATAAAATTTTATTCCTCAGGTTGTTTTTGGTCGAGATACACTTTTCCAATAGAATTATGACATGTGGTAGAGTAATATTAATATCATTTTAACCTTAATTACGCTATTTACTTTTAACCGTGGTAAATAAAAGTAAAAAGTTACAATTCACCAAAAATTATTTTTATCTTATTGAACACATTTTACTCATTGATATTAACTGTGTCTCTCTGACTTTTGAAATTCCACTCACAAAAATGGTAAAATTATGTTTTATGTGAACTTCAAAATTCTCTTAGGAGGTCGGTAAAAGACAGTGAAATGTTCAATAAAATATTTATATATCTAAAATTATTCTAAACTAACTCCAGTGGATTACATTGAACATATATAGGTATTATGTATCTATTTTGACCTTAATTATATTTAAATAAATTAAATAATTATTTAAATAAAAATTCGTTTTTAAACTATAACTCAAGGTTTTTTCACTATTCATCAAAAATTGAATGTTTTCAGAAAAATACGAAAAAGTCTCCCTAAGCTAATTTTGATATTCCAAATCAAAAAATGAAGACCATTTTGAAAGATAAAATTTAGAAAATTTCGAAAACTAGGTATTACTATTCATAACGTCTAGTTTTATTTGTTCTCATGTGTGTTAGAACTTGAAGTTGCGTACAACACACGCTACTGTATTATTCAAAGAGAATAGTACTGTAGAATCTTGGGGTGTTACATTCTCTCCTCCTTCAAATAATTTTATCCTTGAAATGTCTAGAATACTTCCGCATGAAAATACTCAGGTGGTTCTTCATCAAAAGTTCCTCAGTTTCCCACGTTGCATCTTCTATCTTATGGTTTCTCCATTGAACTTTTACCAGAAGAGTCGTCCAATTTTTCAGTACATGTTCTCATGTATCAAGAATCCAGATGGGATCTTCGCAATAAGACAGATCGGGTTCCATTTCTAATTCCTCATAAGTAAGAACATGTGTTGGGTCAGACATGTATTTTCTCAACAATGATACGTGGAACACATTGTGAACATTGGAGAGACATGGCAGAATTTTCAAATGGTAGGATACAACCCCAATTCGTTCTAGAATTTTTAATGGTCCGATGTACCTAGGAATCAATTTACATTTCTTACTAAAACGTATAACTCCCTTCCATGGAGACACCATCAAGAAAGGATGATCTCCTACCTGAAATTCCAAATCCTTCCTTTGATTATCGACATAGCTCTTACGCCTACTATGAGCTGCTTTGATGTGGTTTTGGATGACCTTTACCTTTTCAATCATTTCCTCTACCAGTTCTGGGCCTACAAGTTTTCTCTCACCAATGTCATCCCAACATGTTGGTGCGCAACATCTCTTTCTGTATACTGCTTCATATGGTGCCATCTAAATACATGAATGGAAGCTATTGTTATAGGAAAATTCTACCAGAGGTAAATATTGATCCCACATACCCTGAAAGTCATGTGAGAAGGATCTCAACATGTCTTCTATGTTTTGAATAGTTCGTTCTGGTTGTCCATCTGTTTGAGGGTAGTATGCAGTTCTCAAACGAAGTTCAGTATCCAGGGATTTCTGAAGACTATTCCAGAATATTGAAGTAAAACGGGGATCACGATTAGAAACAATCGATAGGGGTACTCCATGAAGTCTCACAACTTCATTAATATATAGTCTTTTTAGACGTTCCAGTTGTAGATATTCTATTATAACAAGAAAATGTGCTGACTTGGTAAGACGATAAAAAATAACCCATATTGCATCGTCCCTTCTAGGAGTCTTTGGTAGTCCCATGAAAATGTCCATCGTGATATTATCCCATTTCAATTCCGGTATGGGAAGAGGTTGCATGACTTTTCCAGGCTGTGTCCTTCCAACTTTCATTTGTTGACAAACCATACATCTTGACACAAAATCAGAAATATCCTTCTTCATGTTGTCCCACCAAAAAGGTTTCTTCAAATATCCATACATTTTTGTGCTCCCAAGGAGAATACGGAAATCAGAACTATGAGCATCGTCCAACAATTCCCTTTTTAGATCAGGTATATCAGTAACACAAAGTCTCTTCCAAAATTTTAAAATTCCATCTTCATATACAATGTCACTCAATCTCCCATCATTCACATCTTTAACCTTCTTTTGAAATTCTTCATCATTGGTCTGAGAAATCATAATCCTTTCTAGTAAATATTGTTTTGAAACCATTTGAAAAATCATTGATGTTTCACCTTCCATGGTGATTCTCATATCCATCTTTACAAAATCCATGAAAATAGGATCCCTTTCACCTCACATCTTGTTCAAAACTCCGTGATCCTTTCTTCTCAAAGCATATGCCTCCTTATTTGCCTTCCCCAGGTGGTATTGTATCATTAAATCATAATCCTTGAGTAGTTCAAGCCAACTCCTTCGCCTCATGTTGAGTTATATCTGTGAGAAAATGTACTTTAAACTCTTGTGATTGGTATATATCTCACATTTTTTACCATAGAGATAATGTCTACATATCTTCAAAGTAAAGATCACAGTTGCTAACTCGATATCATGTGTAGGATAGTTTTTTTCATGAATTTTCAAATATCGTTATTCATAGGTATTAACCCTATCATTCTGCATAAGGATACAACCATGCCCTTTCTTCGATGCATCACTATAAATAACAAACCCATCATTCCTCGATGGTAGTGTCAATATTAGAGAATTGACTAATATTATCTTCAGTTCTCTGAATCATTCTTCACACTCTTTTTCCCAAACAAATTTAACCCCTTTACGTGTGAGAATTGTTAATGGGTTAGCCAATCGAGCAAAATTCTAGATGAAATGTCGATAATAACCTGCTAAAACAATAAAACTATGTTCCTCAGTTATACTCGTCGGTGCTGTACATTCTTGGATTGCCTTGGTATTAGAAGAATCAATAGAGATTCCATCTTTAGAGACAATATGGCCAAGAAAAGAAATCTCCTAAATCCAGAATTCAAACTTGCTAAACTTCCCATATAATTCATGTCTTCTCATAGTCTTCGGGATAATGCGAAAGTGATTTTCATGATCATCATATCTTTTGGAGTATACCAAGATATCATTAATAAATACCACAAAAAATTAATCAAGATATTCCTTGAAAACTCTATTCATTAGATCCATGAATACAGATGACGCATTAGTCATCCAAAAGGGCATTACTGTAAACTCATAATGCCCGTACCTAGTTCGAAATACTGTCATCCGAATTTCATCCTTTTTCACACACAACTAATGGTATCCAGATCGAAGGTAAATCTTTGAAAAGTATTGAGATCCATTCATATGGTCAAATAAATCATCAATGCAAGGTAGGGGATACTTGTTCTTTATTGTTATAGCATTGATTTCCCGGTAGTCGATACATAACCTCATAGGTCCATCGTTCTTTTTAACAAAAAGAACAGGGGCCCCCCATGGATAAACACTAGGTTGAATAAATCCCTTATTTCTCAATTCCTCTAGTTGTTTCTTTAGTTCGACTAATTATACAGTGGCCATTATATAAGGGGTCTTCAATATAGGCCTTGATCCAGGCATTAAATCAATGGAAAACTCAACTTCTCGTTCTATAGGTTATCCAGGTAAATCATCCAGAAACACATCTACGTATTCTTTCATAATAGGTACATCCTCTATTTCAAAATTCCTTTCCTCACCCACAGTTATTTCATTCTCTTCCTCACCAATAATTGAATTTAGTCAATCTACTGTGGGTGGATCTAGATAAGAATTAGGTGGTGACGATTCTTCTCTAAAGATAAGGTGTTCCTTATCATCATCATCAAAAATCATAACCTCCTTCCTCTTAAAATAAATCTTTGAATCATGGTCCAAAATCAAATCCATACCGTGGATTATATAAAATTCAATCATAGGTATGAAGATGAGATCAATGGATAAAAAACATTTATGCACTCTAATGGGGACTGATTCAAAAAAACTTTGTTGTAATGATAGTTCCCTTAGTAGTTTTAACTGAAAAATCCATTTTTAAATCAATTTCAAAATATCTAATTTTCTTAGAAAACTGGGAAGATATGAAACAATGTGATGATCCAGAATCAAATAATTTATTTCCTAAACTTGAGTAAACCATTAAATTACCTACCACCACGTATTTCGGAGCTTCTAACTCAGCAGTAGTGATAGCATAATCTTGGCCTTGATCCCTTGGCATTTTCCAAGGTAAGTTCCCCAAAAGTTTAGTACATTAATTTGGATAATATCCCATATCCCTACAGTTGTATCATTGAACATCGGTAGCTTCTTTCTTCCCCTTGAAATCACGAGCATGGTGGCCTTTTTCACCACACTTGTAACAGACTCTCATTCCTTTCAAGAAAGTAATATGGTTTTTCTTCCCACATTTACTACAGGATGGATATTCAACTTTTCCCTTATTACCTTTATTTCTATTTCCAAAGTGATCAGTAGATCTCTTATTCACTTTCTTTTCTTTAAAGTTATAATACATAAAGAATTATTTTTCATTCTTGATAGCACAAGATATTATATCTTCATACGACGAGAAGGATTGTGACACTAATGCTCGACGAAGAAATGGTTTTAACCCATCAAAGAAATGATCAATATTAATTCATGGGTTATGTATATAATCTCCAGAATACCTTGCAAGCCTTGTAATGTTAGCCTCATACTTTGCGACATTCTCATCCCCCTTTTGTCTCAGACTCAGAAATTGTCTTTCCATATCTACTCGATAGTCATGAGGAATGTATTTTTCTAAGAAAATATCTTTGAACACCATCCATTCCATATTTTATACTTCATCATCTTCCTTTGTGTTTTGAATCAATTACCACCATTGATAAGCATCTTCAATGAGGTGTTAAACTGCCATGATAACTTTTTCCCTTTCACTACTCCCCAAAGCCTGAAATATTTTCTCTAGGGAACTTATCCATTTCTCATATACTAATGGATTTATACTCCCACTGAATATTGGTGGTTTCTTCCTCATGAATTGATCTAACATTGATCCTCCACGCTGTGGATTAGGGTTCTCCATACGGGTAAGGTTATTATTGATAACCTGAGTAAGTTTTCCCAGTATGGTGATTAGCTGATCAGCACCAGTTGCATCACTAGCTCCACTATAATTATCTTGAGCAAGAGGGAAATCCCTACATGCTGTGTGTGCATGGATATGGTTTCCATTTCTTCCACTAGGCGCCATTTCTAAACAATGTCATAAACTAGATCTGTTTATTAATCAAAATACATAATTCAATACTTGTAAACCACTTAACATAAATTGAACAGTTTTTGGATATAATCCATAATCATAATAATGTTTTATTTGATGACGTATATACTCATAAACCCTCATAATGGTTTTTAATTAAAATGAGAATTATCCTAAGCATATCCCCTGCGAGTGTCGTAACCAAGAGTGCAGCAAGGCCCGTTGTCGTGCAGCAGTTTCCGTTCGAGTCTAGCTCAAAGTGGTGTTTTCGGGTTTTACCCATAGGTACATCTATTCCAGAGCCACCTCTACCTACTCGTCTCCAAACGAGGATGTATTTCTCGGAAAACTCACAAAATCACTACAATACCAAAATTCTAGGAAGTTCTTCTATACTAACCCTCAAATTCTATCTTATGGCTATGTGCTCTAATAAGAGTTTAACTAAATCTAGCTTCTATGTTTTGTACTAAACTTCCTCGTATACCAACTATAACACTCCAACCATAGTTACCTAGAGTCGGTGCATTATTACATAACATTGGCATGATCACAAATGATCAAGTCTCGAAAGACCGATTAGGTTCGTAGCGTTGGAAACACTAGATATATTCTTAAGTCCTACATTACATCATAAAGTAATAAAACTAAAACAACATCTTTTCTTCATATCCCTCATACTATCCCTACAGGTGATTCATAAAATACTTCTTCACATCCTGGGAAAATTAAACAATGAAAGGGGAGAGCTTAGATGCTCAGTAAGGATAACAATATAGTGGAAACTTTCCTAAATAAGCTTAAACATTTAAGGAAATGTATGACTAAAACAAAATCCTTTTAAAATTGAACTTCAGCATAATATGGAAAAGATAAAATTAAATAATTCAATTTACATATTCACATTGATATTCTACTAGTCTAATAATCACATGAAATATCAATAACCACTTTTATAATGATGGAATGCATAATGCCAGACTATCATAACCACATAGTCAATGTCTCGTTCCAAGAATAAAAATAAGATTTTGTCAAGGCCTTGTACCAAGACACTAGTTTGTCTCATGATACCTACAGATGCATCAAGGAGCTATAGCGGGTTCCACCCGTCACTTATTAAGTCCAATTCATTCCTCATATAAACAGGTTTAAATATAACATAAACATTCATATTAAAAATAGCATACATAATTTGAATACATTCTCTATAAACCATGAATGGTATAAAAATAACACATCCACAATCAAACATATTAGAAAACCTTCAATAAAATATGGAATTTTTGTATCATAATAATAATGTTCAAATAAGCTTAAAATTCATCAAAGGATTTTGATATAGATGAAATCATAACTATTTGAGAGAAATATCTCTTTATTTAAATCAATTAAAAGTCACATAATTATAAAATAAAACATTTACATTGAAAATATTCTTATAATATTATAAGGGAAGCATCAATGACTTTATAATGGTGTAAAATAACTGCACTCGCTGTATAAGTTAAAAAAATACATTCTTACCTTATTTTTGTCGAAAAGGTTAAAAAGGACCTTGTTTGGAAAATGACGGAAAGATTCCGTTATAAACTTCTTATAAAAAGACAAACAAGGATATAAATGACATTAACCAATATTCTGTAAAATAGTAATAATGTTTTGAAATACATTTTTAAGAAATATGGATTCGAATGATAAAGAGGTCATGGTAGATAATTACATATAAACAACCTCGGATAATGAAGAGTTTGTGAAATAAACCCTTACATTTTACTTTTCCATGGATGAGGGTAGTTTTAACTCCTGTATAATGGTGAAATAATTGTTATTAATTTATAAAAGAATCATATACATTAATATGATATCATATATGATCTTTTAACACTACTTTGTTAATAATGTCTTTGTATTATCGTCGTTTCGGGTGTTAACTTACTCATTTTATTTTATATTTTTTGTTACATAAGCCACCTTTTTTATGGATAGGTTGTATATTATTCATATCTAGAATGATATAAAGTCCTTAAAAATTATTTTTAATCATCAAATGATAATTAGACTTGAATGGATACGATGGGGAATGAGTCTCACCACGTTCGTGGAGACAGTAGTCCGTATGTACGCACGAGCGACAATATCATTCTTTTGATATTAAAATATTATATAATTGGATGCTATATCATATATAAAGAATAATTATCATGTTATATTTATTATTTACATGAATTATACATCATTATCATACCCATATAAATAATAATATATTGAATAACAATTACACCACGACGTGGAGACGGTAGGTCGTACGTACGCACGTATGGTGACATGTCATTCAAGGGATGGATAGAATAATGAATATGGTTCATCCATATTCATAATAAAATAAAATTATATAGAATATAAAGGAGATTTTATTTTATAATGGAAATAAAAAGGAAAGAAGAAGTTCAAGAAGAAAGGAACATGAAAGGGAGTGGTGAAATCATTACCTCTTCTTCGGGTTCTTCATTTTGATTTGATCAAAATGGCTCCTTAGGTTGGCTTTATGATCAAAATAAGGACTCTAGGTTGTACTGAGAGAAGTTGGGAGGATATTTGGGTAGAGTTTGGCCGAGAAAAATGTATTTTAAGGTGTGAAATTGAGAGAAGGTGGAGTGCCCATTTATAAAAGGGTTGAGGGGAACCTTTGGAAAAGCTAGAAATATTATTTTATAATAAATTCATATTCGGTATCTAAAGGCTCCAAAGTAGATTATTTAAAGGTTAAGGTGGGTATGGGTCGAAAACCACTCAACCTATAGGTTCTAGACAGGTTTGGGTCACTATATTATCCTTATTTTTTAGTTTTAACTCTTAGTTAATTAGTTTGACATTAACCATGTCACTTTGAATTTTTATATTATATAGTTAATATACATACTATATACATCCAAGAAACCACAAGTGGTCTATTAATTATAAAAATATCATTATATAAGTCTCTTGGCCGAACCGTATATTTTTAGGAATTGAATATCAATTAATAATACAATATTTGTTTTAAAAACTCTTTTATGTCAATTTTGACACTATTTGGTACTTGATTTTTTTGAAACTCATAACAGCATGATTACTTCTAAAAAACATAATTAAATCAATAAAAACATGTCATATTAACCTATGATATTAGTGGAATTCATAAAAAGTCTCAAATTACTTTTATTTGGGTATTTATATTATCAATTATTTTAATATCTCATTAATTAGGTAATTACTGTATCACCATTGTTTCATAAATAAATTAAATTATTTAATGTCTAAAAATTATAAATAAAATAAAATTATGTATGAAATATTTTTATATTTCTAATTAATATTTATAATAGAATTTATCTTATGTAAAACCCTATATGAAAAATGTTTTTGTTAATAAACATTGAGTTTAACTATTTTAGCTCTTCTTTGAATAAATATCCTAATCTAATCCAAGTGGACCTAAATGATAATATTTTATTCCTAAGGTTGTTTTAGGTCAAGATACACTTGTCCAATAGAATTATGACATGTGTTAGGGTAATATTAATTTCATTTTTACCCTTAATTACCCTATTTACTTTCAACCGTGGTAAATAAAAGTAAAAAGTTACTATTTACAAAAAAAAATATTTCTATCTTATTGAACCACATTTTACTCCTTGATATTAACTGTGTCTCTCAGATTTTATAAATTCCACTCACAGAGGCGGTAAAATTATGTTTTATGTGAATTTCCAAATTCTCTTAGGAGGTGTGTAAACGAAACTGAAAAGTTCAATAAAATTTTTATATAAATGAAATTATTCTAAATTAACTCCAATGAATTACATTGAAATTATATAGGTATTATGTATATATTTTGTCCTTAATTAAATTTAAATAAAATAATTATTTATTTAAATAAAAATTCGGTTTTAAACTATAACAGAGTGTTTTTTCACTATTCATCAAACATTGAATATTTTCAGAAACATACCAAAAATTCACCGTTTGTTAATTTCGATATTCCGAATCCAAAAATGAAGTCCATTTTGAAAGATAAAATTTATAAAATTTCAAAAAGTGGGTATTACTATTCATAACGGCTAGTTTGATTTGTTGTGGTGTGTGTTAGAACTCAAAGTTGCGTACAACACATGCTACTGTATTATTCAAAAAGAAGCATACTGTAGAAGCTTGGGGTGTTACATTGGAGGTAAGTTGAATGATCTGATATTCTGATTTATAGATATACCATAGCTTGAGAATGGGTGGCCCTCCTTTTCATGGTTCCAAAATTAGAGTTCCAAATAGTTCCCATTGGAATAAATGTACTTCCCCAAACCGTGTTTCATGAGATATCTCTTTATTTTATCTTTTATCTATTAAACATTTTAATACAATTCCTAATTTAGATAACCAAAATATTTGATTAAATTTCTAGTTTCAACCCTAACTCAAAAATGTGTTATTTAAAGGATTCACTTGTTCAAATTTCATATGAAAATATACTAAATTAGAAAATTTACTATGATACTCTATTACTTAGATATTATCTTGATTCAGGCTAAACAAGTCCATTCATCTAGAAACACTGAATGTGTGATGACTGAATTTTTAATTGAAAAATTCTTCAAAATACCCCCATTCCATTCCTTGGCCAGATTTAGCATGGAATGATAAATCCCACCACTATCATCATAAATAATCAATAAAATGTGTCGTTGAATTCAATTTAAAATCTACTGGTACTCCAAGTAAATAAAATATTTGATTCATCATATTCAACTAGACTTCTTCTTCTTTCAGTTAAGAATCCCCACTAAAGGTTGATTGGTTCTTCTTATGGATCTAAACTGAATGGTGCTCCTTTTTCTATTGGTAATTCTAATTTTTATTATCCATAATTTGAAAAGAAAATATAATAATTTGTGTTATATATTGGATAACCTATTGGTCAGGTGCAACCACATTATCAAAATCTCATTCTACTTGGTCCTTATAGTGCCTACCCGGTTTCATTTTCTATAACCAAAATGATATCCATTTACTCTCACTCCCAAAAAAACTAAATTATTAGATATTTCATGTTAACATTTCAAAAATTTCCATAATCCACTTCATTCAAAATATTTCATTTTAACTATTTTTAAAATACCACTATCAATCCTTATCAAAATCTCATCATTTGAAAACATATTAAATGCTTTTCAAAAATCATTACTTATTACCATTTAGATAAATCCTTAAATAAATAACAAAAAAATTATTCCTACTATAAATTCATACTATCAATGTATTTCATGAAACTATCTTCATCTAAACCCATGATTGTGAGGTAAAAACTCAACTTGACGTTTTTAAAAGAATTGTTGTACCAAAACACCCTTGTAACATGAAGTTAAACATAAATTGGTTAGCTGTGACTTTTAATGATATATATATCATATTCAGAAAATATTATCCCCCCTATAAAATAACAAGAAATATATGAACTTATCAACACATATCACATTTCCATGTAAAGGAAAAAACAATTTTATACCATTACTAATGTTTATCCACTCACCCATTGTCTTGGGATGAGGTGTTCGGAGTTACAAGACTTATGTTACATCCCCTAAGACACTAATGATTAGAAATAAATGACAAGGGATTCATAATCCATAGGGATATGATTTTCCCTAAAAATAAGAGACAACCCAACCTTGATAAATATAATAACCAAACCTCCATATTATGCATGACTACAAAATTCTATTAAAAAACCAAACCAAACCAATATCTATATCTAAGTATAAGATGAAACAAAATGAAAATATCTAATGAAAACCAATGATAAAAAACCCAAAGCCCCTAAATAAATCAAACCATCTGCTCTCAATAATCTCCATGATCAAACACCATTGGATATTGCCACATTATCAAGAAGTATCAATAAATAATTAAAATACTTTATTATTATCGATGCCTCGTTATATGACATCTAAAAATGCACAATAGTGTCCAAGAAGAGGGTGAGTCTAAAACCTGCAAGATTTCTGCAACTACATCTGAACATGTTCTATAGTAACAAAACATATTATCAAATATTTATAAAAATGCCGAAATAAAATTTAATTATTTTATATCAAATAAAAAATTGTTTTCCAATCCAAATTCTTTTTGAAGAATGAAATAAAACAATCCTCCTAAAAAATCAATTCCACTTGGCATATCCATTATATTTTTTCACACATCCACACATGAAATCCATGGACACATATCCATACTTATGTGTTTCCACTTGTTGATATACAAAGTCATCATAAGGTGACCAGTACTAGGTTCCACAATGAAACACACCCCTTCTACAGGGCCATGTCTACTAAAAATGAATGCATCGAAACCATGTATTCCAAAAACCATAAAATAACATGTTTCATAATACATTTATTTATATAAAACATTTAAACAACCATTTTCCATGTGTCCATTAAAAACCATAATTTTACAACCAATAATTTCAAATTATTATCAAATATAAATTTCCAAAAAACCATCCAACTTCTAAAATATCCCAAAAACCATCATTAAATAGGATTCCAAAAAAATCACATAATAATATCACAATAATTTCAATAAAGACATTTATTTTAAAATATGCCTTCACTATTTTGTCAACTAAAGATGATAGAGAAGAAAACTACATCACAATTATTGGTGAAATCTATGAAAGGAACAATGATTATCTATATTAAATCATTAACAACATTTCCATCCATATATTCAACCATGAAACTTCTCAATTCCAATCATTGAACAAGGGTCATTCCAAATAATATTAGATCTAATTTTTTTAAAGAAAAGAAGAATATATATAAAAAGAACGACCAAAAAAAATATATTACCGATGAATATGGATCTCCAACAACTTTGAAACCCATAATAACTACTCTTGGTTCAATGGGAATTTCCTATAAATCCTTGGGAGAAAAATGAATTCGGTTTTATGAAATATTTGGAGATTAAAATGGCCCCTAGTACTTGATCCTAGTTAAATCAATAATTTCTTATATGAAATTGTATGGTTCACAATGAGAACACTCAAATAGTAAAACAATGATATAGACTTGAATAATACATTTTCCCCATAAACCCCCCACATGGTTGAATCATATGGATAAGAAAACCATGTGCCAATCATGTATTATACACTATCCCAAATGAAATCACACTCACACAATTTCTCTTGAGCAGTCAAATGGTTGCTCAAAATCATGTGTTAACAGTGCACCTTCCAATTGCCCATTGTTTTCATTTACATAGTTTCTTCGAGTTGATGTATGGTTTCTTTTAACAAATATCAAACCGATCAATTATAGAAATTCCTCCCAAAAAGTCCAAAATTATTTTAAACCTCTTGAATCATAACTTGATCATTGTATATACATAAAATACATAAATAAAGGGTAATTTACCTAAAATCGGGTTCCTAAAATAATGATATGTATGAATAAACATATGTAATATATATATATAACATAAAAATAATTCTATAATGGTAAATATATTATTTACCTTTATGTTGTTTAATTCGTTATGTAAATTGAAATCATGTTTATTCTTACATATGGCTTACCGTCTCGATAAACATTGTATTTAATTTTTCATATCAAACTTTTATAGATAACTCTAAATAAATAAATACTAAATATATTTGATATTTATGTCATGATTAACAATGACTAACATAATATAATTAAAAATGAAAAAAAAACATTTAAAACAAAGCATCAATTACCTAAAAAGTGATTTTAATAATGAATTGTAGGTAAAGTAGTAATAAAAGGTCATATATAAATATCTTATGGTATGATACATATGACTATTATTTTATAATATATTTTTAATAAACATATATTTATTATATTTTTGCTTTGGATATGTATGAAGAATGTTAAGACTTAAGGTGTGGGATCACTAGTCTCTCCTTTATTTCTATGGGACATATTAAAATTCACCACTTATTTCTTTTATGTGGTGTATATAATGCACCTTTGAAATTTTATATCATGAATCATATTATTTTCATGATAATTAATATTTCTTTTGATGCTACTATTTATTTGGTAATATAAGTCAAATTAGTACTAAAGCAGCAATGGATTTTATCTCACTTTTACTTTCAATAATAGACATTCCATACTCACCGAGTGATTCTTTTATGTGTTATAAATACTACCCATTAATTTATTTTATTGTTATTCTAATTAATATAATGTGGTTTTTTTTATCTATTTAGGATCACACTTTCATGGGGTTTATGGTCCAAAATTTACCAAAATTGTAATGATTTTTGCCTCAAATTTTCTTTTTTGGTACATAAGTTATATATTGAAACTATCTTATATAATGAGGTAAATATACTTATCCTTTTAAATTTTTAATCATGAATATTTTTATTTTTATTATATTAAAATTTTCAATTGATTTTATTCATTATTGGGGTCTATTATAAAAAATATGGAAAGTTGTAAGGGTTTTATGATACAATCTCATCACATATCGAGATTGAATATGGTTTTTTTCTGATTGAAAAAGACTTATGATCCATGTCATAATAAAATAATGAATATTCTTCTATTATGGTTATTTGTTGAGAATAAATATTCTCCCTTCATTTTACTCTTTTGATTTTATCAAGAGTTTAAAAGAATTATTTTAGGAAAATTCATTTAATTTCTATCTTTGGTCCAAATTATTTTTTCATCTAAGAACATGTTTCAAAAAATATTGTTTTAAAATTATTAAAAGTATTTTAAATTTTTTTTCTAATTATTGACTTTTAAAAAGTGTTTTAAATATATTATTCATGTAATTTTCAAAAAACAGTGACCATTTGGATTTTACCAAAAATTTAAAAGGATTATTTTTTAGTGTGTATATAATGAATTTTAATTTTCACCATCAGAAAAACTAAATATTTCAAAGATTACATTAAAAATTTTAAAGGATATTTTCAAACAATATAATATTGAATTTTTTTTGTTTTTATAAAAAAAATATTCTATGTGGAAATGATATTATCCTCAAGAAATTTTTTAAATTATTTTTAGAGATACCCTTATATGTTTATAGAATTTTTTTAAATAAAATAATTTTTTAAATTATTTATGTTTTAAAAAGTTTTTTTAAATTAGAATCGATATTTCTATCATGAAATGTTCCAATTAATCCATAAAAATCCCATTCCACCTAAAATTACATCATTTGCTGTAACAAATTCTTTCCTAGGAATACGATCCTAGGAAAACATTTTAATTATTTCCTTGAATGGTTTTTGTTTAAGATAAAAATTAATTTTTGAACCCCATTTCTCTTATATGTGTTATACCATGGGAATATTATTCTAAATCCCATTTCTTTTTACATGTGTATAATATCATGAAATGATGGACTGATTATAATACATGATTCTTTTAAAAAAACTCTATGATGAAATGTTTATGAATCCCATTTATTTTAATGTATTTTTCTATGATAATATTTTTATGAAACCCATTTCTTATCATGTGTTCTATTATGATGAATAGGTTATGAAACCCATTTCATTTTATTTGTTCTAATATGTTGAATTCCTTATGATCTTTAGGAACACATATGAATGATTCTCATTACATGATGGGTGGGACCTATAACTCCCTACATTGAGTTGGGTTATGTTTTATATCTCATGAGATAAAAATTTGATACATGTTTATGGGTCTGATATACTATGGGAAACATGTTAGTTTGAATCCACAATGGGAAATATTTGTTTCCTGATCAACAGTGGGAAACAAGAAATAATTCAAGATCCACTATGTTGACAGTTTTGATAGATAACCTTGACATATGACTATTTTTTCTATATTGATGATAGTTCCACACTTTTATGAAATTATGTTATGGTTAATTATTAATTTATGACGATTTATATCCCTTATAGACCATGTTTTATAAAATGATAATGTTTATGAAATGAATCATGTTTATGATCGTTGAATTTTTTGGTATAAACATCCTATGTTTTTCTCACAATCAAATAACTTTATTCTTATTTTATTATTTCATATAATAATATATTGATATCTTCTATATTTAACCATACTATGAAACCGGCCATATAAGCTCACCATTTATTGTATTTCATTCCCCATTTCTTGAATAAATATTTAGTTAATGTATAACTAAAAGGAGTAATATGTGATAGGATATTAGTGGGACATACTGAATATATATCATGAAATAAGTATATTTTATTTATAGTTTTGAATGAAACATAAATATTGTGGTCCAGATTCCTATGTTTATGAATTTTTTTGAATATTCATCTAAAAATATATTATATCTATGAATTATAATTTTGGGTCTTTTTCATTTGGTATCAGAGGAATGGTTTTGTTATCCTTTGGAAAATAGGATGAGATTTTTTTGGGATCCCTAGGAATATTTTTATGTATATGCATTGGGATATTTTTATATATAATTCTATGGATGAGTAAAACTAAATGAAAATGTCCTTTAATTTTATTAACTGATATATTGAGTGGGTTTTAGGAAGTTACATCCATATCTAGATACTAAAAGTGGATGTGTCTCTTGATTAGAGGGACCTGGGGGTAATAAATCCTAAAGTGTCACATTGAGTTACACTCGATCATTACTCAGTGCATGACAATGGGCCTTACCGCTCACCTATTTTGACACTCCTCATGGATATTCATTCAAAATTAACAAACTCTTTTCAAACCAACATGAAGGATTTGAATAATGACCATGAATGACCTTAGTGAATCCTAAGGTTTCATATATTGAAAAGAAGGTGTCATGATTTAAACATCTTATTAGTTATTATCCATGATTATGTGTTTTTCATACAATAAATATTATCACTAAAACATTGCTTTTTCATTTTATTCAACAGCATGAACAGAAATGATCTAGATTATTGTTGAATGTGGTAGAAAAATTTCATGAATATCCACCAAATAGGATAATAATTAGAGTGAAGTATACTGTTATTATGCCAAATTAGTTATCATTATATATGATTAAAAACATACACCTTAACCAACTATTGGACTCACCAAAGAAGATAATGATTCATTCCACTAGGAGTTTGGGTGGTAGAGTCCATGGAGGAAAGAATATTATGTTTCTTTTTTGTTGAGAATGTTGGAAGAATCATCAACGGGATATTTCTAGAGGAATGAGATGATGTCTTAGGTGTGAAAAAGGACATAAATTCAGTAATTTCAAATGATAAATAAATAGTTGGTTAAGTCATTGGATGATAATGATGGTCTCTCTAATGTATTATCAACTTATAAATGTTTTAAATATGGTACATATTTGATTTATGAAAATTGATTTCATAGGGGGGAAATATTGTAAATAAAATCAAAACGGATATAAAAGTAAGGGTTATAATTCAATAGATGAAGATACTGAAAATGAAATATAAGAGGTATGGTTTGTTCTAAAATTATTTTTTATATTAAATATAATAAACTTTATTAAATTGAGGTCGATGAATTTCAATACTTGATTCATATTTCATATTCTATAAAAGAGGTATTAAGGAATTAAATAATGAAGCCTAGTTCATTTTTTTGAGAAGTATGTGGTATGATTGAAGTGTTTATGTATTGGAATTAAAGAATTGTGTTTTATGAATCAGAAAATATATAAGGGTGGTTTATTGCTATTTTTTCGTTATGGATTTATAAGAATATGTTGAATAGTTCTGGGGACCCATAAAAGTGATTTAATTGATAGGTTATATTTTATGAAAAAACACATGATTAAGGGAAGATAACCAGTAATATGTTATTAATTTTTAGATAACGTTTTCTGGATAAAGAGACGATGGGTATTAATAAAGTAAATTGGACAGCATTGATGACCTTGGAATTGATAAATGATTTGTGGAAAATGTGGTCAATGTTATCATTAATTAAGTTTACATTATTATTAGATTTATGTACTGTATTCAATAATAGGTGGTTTTATTCAAGGAATGAAGAAGTACATATGATTTCCAAAGGGTTTTATGATAATTTGAGATATCACCAAGTTTCATGAAAACGTATCACAAAGGTAATAAAATATTTGGTATGTGGCTATTACGAGCTACCATGTGATATTTTGGGGATTAATGTTAGGTTGATTTTTTGATTTTTGGGGACCTTCTTAATGAATTTTAAATTTTGTAACGTTCATAAGGTAAACCCTTTGGAGAATAGTATAAGTTGATCTTTGGATGAAATTTTAAAGTTTAATCTATTGCATCACTATATGTAATATTTATGAAAATTTGATAAGGATTTGTAACCATTTTTGTTTTTATAATAACTGGAGATAGAAGGAACAACATATCATTCTATTATAGATCTCTAGACCCATTGGTGCTTTAGGAATAAAAATATGTATCCTCATTTCCTATAGTAAGATATTAATTGGAAATTGATCAAAAAAATCAAGGGATGAAACCATCAATATGATATAATGTAAAACATTTCCTTATGTATATTAGTACCTTTGAAACTATTGATCATATAGAAATTTTACTCCATTGATTGGTGCTTCCACAAAACCTCTCTCATTTTCACAGTGTGATCCATGTATCTATCATGAGAAGTACATAGCTTATCCATTACATGTGTGGAACTCAGAGATCATAACACCAGAGAATGATATTTCTTATAAAGAACAACTAGTGTTGAATTTGGATCTGATAAATTCCTATAAAATAAGACCACTCACCTACTCAATTTTTTGTGGTAAAACCATTATCATGAGGATGTTATATGGGAACCTAATGATATAATGAGGCAGAGTACACTCATTTTTTGTAACAATGTGACATATTTAAAAGGTAAAATTCATTTAAAGGTGGAAAGAATTAACACCCAGGGACTTAGTGAAATGTTTTATTGATAAGTTTAATCTTTCGATATTTTTCATTATACAGAACACTATGTTTGGCTTGTTTTACATGCAACCCCAAGTTTAAACGAAATAAGACATACTATAATTGTTAAATATTAGTGTTTTCACCTAACTATAGGGATTTTAAATTTCAATAGGATTTACTAAATTATGAAAATATATTTTCTTCATATATATATTAAATTAATTCATTGGTGACCAATTAATTATAATTTAAAATAAAAACTATTCAAAAATAAATGAAATATTTTTTTATAAAACTATTGTTATGCAAACCAACACATTTTAACTCAGTGGATTATAAAATAACATTTTAAAAATGATTTTAATGAATTTTATGTATTTTGAAATTAATTAAATGTTTAAAATTCATCTTATGTGTTTTATATAAAGGTGATAAAAATTGATATCTTTTTTCTTAAAATTGTAATTTTTCTAAATATTTGTTTTATAGCCTTTTTCAAACGTACTTCAAAATTAAAATTTTTCAATTTTAGATAATTTATATGAAAAAATAAACATAATTTTTGGAAATAATTGGGACAAAATAATCTTGTAGTAAATTCTTTATATTTTTACAAAAATATTAATTTTTCATCGAATAGTGAAAATAATGGTTTTTATTGAGAAATACCTCTTCTATTAAAATATTTATGAAGTTATATATTATTGTAAATGGTTTTAAAAGTAAAATTTGTAAAATTATTTTTCAATTAATTTTATTTCATTCAAATTAATAACATAAATATTTAATTTTTTATAAAAATGGTTTCAACATTTGAACATTTTCTCTTTCGAAACCCACCTTCCCATCGCGTCTATGTGATAAATTTTAAAATAAAATATTTTTATTTTTTGAATGAAATTTATAAAAATGGATTCCATGTTTTTTAATATTATAATTTATATTATTTAATAATTTTAAATTATATTTTTACCATAATGAATAGTAAAACCAGTATGAATCATTGACCATGGTTAATGTAAAACTAGGTTTTCTAGGGGTTAAACAAAAATGAATGGCATTAAAAATGAACTAAAAAATATAAAAACCCTGTATTTTAGAAATATTTAAAACATAAATCTTCTGGATTTTATAATGGGCTATATTTTATCCTTTTGGAATGTAAAAAATGTGGGTACACCATTTTTCCTTAAATTACATGTCTGACACTCACCTCACATAAAAATTACCACACCATATCTTCTCTACATCACACTTCCAAAACACATTATTTGAGATCATAAAAACAAAATAACTTCTTAAATTCCAAAATATAATCTTACAGGACTTATTCTATTCATAAATTAAACATAATAAGCATGTTGGTGAAAACCAAAAGATGTTGTCTGATGAAGAGTTAACTTTTATAACTGCAGATTTTATTTTAGTTTTTCCTCCCCATCCTTAAATTATTATTTAACCATTATTATCTAAAAAATTTAGTAAATTATATATATTTAAATTTTATTATTCTATTCTCATAAAATAAATCATTTTCCTCTTCCATCAAATGGGTTATGAAATCATCATTCTTGTGTACAATGGGCGACCACATTGCAAACTAATGTCATGTGTTTTTAATTTATATTTTACTTTGTTGTTAATAAGTATAGATTAAATTAATATATAAGATATTTTATTTTTATTTTTACTTTTAAAATTATGAAATCACATTTACAACATTACTTTCCATTTTTTTAAATACAATAATGTCACTCGTTTGTAAAGAAGATTACTGCCTCATGGAGCAACATGATTCATTCTTCACAAAAATATTACATGGATGGTAATATGGATAGGTATAAATAAAATTGTGATATATTTATATGAAATATAATTTTTCTTGAATGGTTATATATATTTATTATTTTCCTCTATTTAATTTGTCAATTAAATGGAAGCAACATTCATATGTATGTACAACACAATGTTTCAATGAATAGTGTATTTCATTTTCTATACCTAAATATTTTTGATTAATATAAATAAATATACACTGAATATATATGAGAATTATATTATTTTAAAAATTATATAGGTTATAGAAACATAAATAATGTATAGATTATGAAAATAAAAAAATCAAAACCTACACACATAAAAATTATGTTATTACCCAAAAAGTGATTTAAAAAAAGAATTGTTGATGAAAAGATAATAAAAGTTAAAAGTAAATAATATATGATTTGATAAATATTATTATTGTTATTTAAAAGATTTATAATAATTGTATATTTATTATACATGGATTTTAAACATGTACAAAGGATGTTGTGAGTTAAGGTAAATGTCATCTATTGTCTCATTTATTTCTAGGAGAGATATGAAAACCCACCACTCATTTATTTTGTGTGGTGTATATAATACTCATTTGAAATTTTATATCATGAATATAGTTATTTTAATTATATTTAAATTTTAATTTGATGTTACTTATTTTTGACTTTTGATTCCAATGATTACTAAAGTGGTCATGGATTTTCATCTCACTTTTACTTTCTGGGAGACCCATGCCCTATTCCCTACATGGTTTTATTATGTACTGTATATAATTTCCATGAATGTATTTTATTATTATTATCCAAAAAATATTGGTATTTACAAACCCATTTTTTATCGCTCTTTCATGGGGTTTAAGGTTAAAATGTTTCAAAATAGATAAGGTATTTTGGTCTCAAATTTTATTATTTGAGTTATAAGTTATATTATTCACCTATATTCTTTTTTGAGGAGTATATACTACCCCATTTAATTGTTATGTCATAAATACCATTTTTTATTATTATATTAAATGTTTAATTTTATGATATTATTAAATGGGGCTTATAATGAAAAAGATACCAAAGTGGTGATGGTTTTCTGATACAATATCATTATTCATTAAGAATGTTTACGTTTATGTTTTTGATGATAATTTTTCATTATCTAACTCTCAAGAAAATAATGAATTTTATTCTCCTTTGTTTATTTAATTAGAATACATGTTTTACCTTCATTTTTTTCTTTTTATGTACTCATGAGTTCAATAGTATGTTTTTACGAAATATTTTCTTTTTTTATCACATGAGTCGAAACTTATTTTTATTCCAAAACAATGTTTTTTTAAAATGTTTTCAAAATATGTTTTAAAATTATATAATGGAACTTATTAAATACATTTTTACACATTTTTTTGTGTTAAAATTTATATAGATGGATTTTTTATGTATTTTAAAAAATCAATTCCTCTTTGGATTTTATCAAAAATGAACAAGTAAAACATGTTTTTAGTGTACCAAATAAAGAATATTTTCTATGGTCCAAAACAATAAATGTTTAAAATAATTAATTATAATTTTAAATGTTTATTTAGAAAAAACAGATTTTGAAATAGTTTTAGGTATTGAAAAATTCTTTTATAATCGGAATGTATATTTTCCCTAAGAAATGTTTTAAACGATCTTTAAAGGTTTATTTTAAGGTTTACAAAGTTAGTTTCAAAGATAATTATCATGAAAATATTTTGTTTTTAAAAACATTATTTTACAATTTTTAAAGGATACTTTCCTCAATAGATGCTCCAAGTAATCTTCCAATATAATTTTCCATCTAAAATGGAATTATATGATGTAACAAGTTATTTACTTGGGATATAATACAAACAAAACATTATTATTATTTCTCTAAATGTTTTATGTTGATGATGAAAATTTTTTTATCAAACCCATTTCTCATCCATGGGTTATACCATGGTAAAATTCATATGAAACCCAAACCTTTATCCATGGTTTATGATGTGATTAAAAGGTAGATATATTTTAAAACATGATTATTTTTTATATTTTATTCAATAATGAAATTTTTATGAGAATAATATATTTTTATGAGTTATATTATGGTGAATTGTTTATAAAACCCATTTATTTTCAAGAATTCTGTTATGATGAAATGTTTATGAGTCTCCTTTATTTTTATTTGTTCTCATTTGATAAATTCTTTATAATATTATGAAACACATATGGATTATTTTCATTATGTGATTGGTGGTACCTATATGTCACTCCAATACATTCAGTAATGTTTTATATATCTTGATATAAAAATGGGAGACCGGTTAATGTGCTTAATCCCGTATGGGAAATTGGTTCATCCTAAACTACTATGGGAAATAGTTAATTACTAATGCACAATTGAAAATAGGTGATAAGTCTAGAACCACTATGATTGTTTTCTTGGTTGTTAACCTTGACATATAAAATGATATTTTTATATTTGTTTTGGTAACACACTTTTCTGAAATGAGGTATTATTTAATGATTGATTTATGAATATTTCTCACTCTTATGGGCCATGTTTTCTGAAATGATAGAGTTTTATTCCATGACTCATGTATCTGATCATTGAAAGGTTGTTTATGGACATACTATGTTATTTTCAAGATCATATACCCTTATTATTATATTATGATTTTATATAATCATAGATGAATATCAACTACATTTAACTATACTAAGAATATTTGCACACACTTTATTATGTTTGCTTAACCATGTTAAGATGGGGTTTTAGGGAGGTTATTCATAACAGGTGTACTATGTGAGAACATATTTTTGAAGGATTTTGATGATGTATCATGAAATAAGATGATTTTGTTTCAATTATTCTATGACATGAATTATTATAGCATGTAAGTGTGTGTTTATGAATTGTATTGAATACTAACTTCAAAATATGTGATATATATATTTGAGAAGATTGGATCATTAAATGATAAAATCCATTATATATAGTTCTAATTTACTAGGGATATGATTAAAGAATATTACCATTATTATTTCACTATATGGTTCCCGATTATGATATGTTTATTAAAACAATTTATTTTCCACAATTTCTAATATATTTTGAATACTTTATGATCTTATTACACACATATTAGTGGATTTTTATTAAGATTTAGGTGGGGTGGGAATTATATAGTCCTCCAATTAATTTGGTAAGGATTTATATATCATGAAATAATATGTATTGGAATGGTGAGTGAACCCAATTTAGTATGGGACTCTGTACAATATGATAGTCTAGGAAAAAGGCCTTAATTATATAATGGGGAGTGAACTCAATCCACTATAATTATCATGGGTGTGATCCATAGATAGAAAATAAAATATTGAAAATGTTAATATGCATTTCAAAAACATGTATCTCATTCCAATAGTTTTCTCTCATGGATTAGGTTCTTTTATTCTTTTATAATTCAAGACATCTTTATTACCAAGATATATTCCATGACACAATAATATTTTTTTATGATGTATAGGGCTTGGTTTTTAAATATTAATATCATATTCTCACACCCTTATGCCCATTTTATTATTATGTGGTCGATTATATTTCCCTTTTTACCTTTACTGAGAATTTGATCTCACCATTTAATTTGTATCCTTTACTAAAGTAATTAAAAAATGTTAAAATAGGGTATGAATTTAAATAGTACTATATAGAGATATCTTTATGAGATACATTGAATTTATTTCATTTAACAAGAAATTTATATATCTAGTATATAAAGGTGCTAAAATTTTATGTTACCAAGGAAATTATTTATGAAATGTATTGAATATTCATCTAGACGGTTGAAATATTTATGTTTGAAAAGTTTATTCCCCTATAGATGGTATCAGAGGACGGGTTTAGTCAATAATTGGAGATTACAGTTAAAAAACATTAGTAAAATACCTAAGGATAAGTCTAAGAATAGGCTGACATAATAATTGTTTTGGTAGGGAATATATTATGTAGTCTTCAAAATAAATACATCCCCATCTGGATACTACAAGTGGGCCTTGTTCATGAATATATTAATCTAAGGGTAATAAAATTGAAAATATTTGGTTGAGTAATTATCATCCATAATTATAGTTTATGGTGTCTATGTATGCGATTACTAAAAAACTAGTCAAACACTCATAGGGGATATGTTTGGGTTAATTATAATTTTATTTATGAAGCATTAAGAAGGAATTTAAAATAAAAGATCATGGATCACCAAGGTAAAACCTATAGTTTATTATATTAAAAATAATGTGTCAAGATATATACAAACTTCGAATTATATTTCATGACTTCTCTCTATGATTATTTTTCTCACACTATACATTTTTTATAGTAAATTGTTAAAACCATGATAAAATGTGTTAATATTGAATGTGATGGATAATGGAATGATTTTTCACCTGAGAAACCAAGAAAAATTGGATATGGAATGTGAAACCTTGTGATTATTACTAGTCATCAATCTCATTTTATGATTAAAAAACCTTATATGGGTGAGTTTTCTGATACACCAAATAATAACAAATAGAGTTTCCAAAAAACCATAGATGGAAGAACATTTGGTTTTATATATGTCAGGTTTGTGGGATGCTGCACTCAGGGAAATATAATATAGAAACAATATGGTGTTTTATTTGTTGAAAATAAGGGAACATAAAAAATAATTTATAAGGAAAATAATGAGTTTGATGGAGAGATATTAAGATCATATAAAGGTACAATTTATAGTTCAATGTATTAACTATAGGTAACATGGAAATTATATGAAATAGTTCTCTAATCCGATAGATAAATCCTAGAAAAATGGAGTGCCTAGGTTATGATGATCATTCTGGTGGAATTGTTGACGTTTTTATTTATTGTGATTACATAATTATTTTTATTAACGGTATTCAAGTTATAAAAACCATGAAACATCAATGTATTGTTTAACAATGGTTTTTCATTCTAGATTTCTCATGAAAATGTGCAATTATACTAATGAACATGAAAAGTGATATAATGGTAAGGTAATATTTTATATAAAAAATTTTGAGGAATATATAGCCCTCAATATGTTCTTAATATTGAGATAATAATGATTGGATTAGATAAAGAGATCATTGGTATTGATTAACTAAATTAGATATCATTAATGACCATGGAATTGATTAGTGATTTGATGTAAAAGTGGTTAATTCTATATTTGATAGAGTTTATTGTATTTTTTGTTGAATGTAATTTATTTCATATTATATAATTTTTTTCAAGAATAAATATGGTGTTAATTTTTTTAAGAATATATGTTTTAATTTACATTTTATGATGATTTAAGTTATTATCATATATTGAGATAGTCTATGTATTGACGTTTTTGGTATTTGAATCTAATAGGTAATTTATATTTTTTAGGAGATTAATGTAATGTTTATTTTGGAAATTTAGTGACCTTATTTTTTAACATTTGTATTCTGAAATTGTTCACACATATTTTTTCAGAGATTTAAGTTTAACTATTTTTAGAATGGATTATGTAGAATTTTGGATGTTATTATTTAGGATTTAGATATTAATATATGATTTATCCATACTGGTTAACATATGCTAATATTTTCTATTTTTTTAAATTTCTTAAGACTTGATGATTAATATTTTTTTATTTTATAGATCTTATTATATGTTAAAAGGTAATTTTATTGTTTCAAATATGAAAACAATCATCATCATTTGCTGGAGTAAGATGATGCTTAAAATAATGGATGTCCGAAATAAAGATGAAATTATAATCATGAAATTGAAATAAATTAATTATATTTTTACATGTATTTTATATTGATAGTAGAATAATCCATCAAACATGGGAAAGGAATATTAAAACAAAAATGTTGTATTTTTACCTTTATTTTTTATGATTTGATGGTCTTTTCACCCCTCATGGATTTAGGGTTTTTCTTCCATTAAATTTCGCATAACTGTGTTATATAATACTCTTTATTATCCAATAAAAATTTATTCTACCAAATATTTTAATATTTTAAATTCCCACCAATTTCCTCCTAATCTAAGAACCTGATTATTCATTATTTGATGAAACTTTTCTGTTCCACTCTTTCCATTTATTAAAAGATGTTTTATAAACCCACTGTGTTATATGAGTTTTAACAAAGTAATTTTGAAATATTAAATCATTTATGATAAAGACAGACTTCATACGGAATAATTTATAAAGGGGGTGGAATTTAACACCATCTGATTTTAAAATAACATTATATTTAATAGCATAAATAACACAGAACCCTGATAATAAATTAGTAATGTAATATTATTATATAAATGTTATAGTTATAACCAAAAATCAAATTGGATGATATGAATCAAATTACTGAAATAAGTTAATAAATATAAATTTCATACTTGATAACAATCAATTGATTACTTCTTATGAAACAAGAAGTCATTTTTAGTAAAGTCAACTTACTCTTCAAAAATATATTATCTCTAAAAATGTTTTCATTTATATTTATAAGAAAATATTATAATTATTTTCTAAAAATGTTATAAATTATTATTTTTTAAATTAAGATTCATTTTAAAAAATATTATATAAAATTTATATTAGGGTAAATTTTGGGATTTTTTTTAAAATATTTATTTTCCTATGAATAATGAGAAATATATATTTTTATTGAAATCTGTATTTTTCTTCAAGAATGTAAAAGTTACATTTTGTTTAAAAATTGTTTCAGAGTAAAAAATGTTTTCTTATATTATGAATAATAAAATTAATTTCATTTTAAATAAAGTTTTGTATGAATTTGATATGAAAATATTTTTATGCATAAAAATTAATTTATCTATAAATAGGTTTTACATTGGGTTATGTGTTGTTATATTAAATTAATTTTTTTACACTTATAAAAATTGAATATTTAAAATTTTGTACCATATTTATAATCATGAGATTAAAATTTGGTAAATATGCATATTTTATTTCTGGACATTATGATTTTTTTCCTCTGTAAATATTTTTCACCGTGTGATGGGTAAAATGGGTAAACATAGATTAAGAACATGACATAAGGTCTTAAAATAAATCCAACACTATCCTCAAACATATTCGAAGGGTGGATTTTATAAAATTACATCTAATTATTGAATATATTTCCACTTTTTTCATTTTTTTTATTTGATTATGAACTTTATATTATTTTAAAAAAATGATAAATACAAAATGTTACTCTCTTGAATAAGGTAACACAAAAAAAATTATTATAATGATATAAATAGGATATTATATATTATAATTTTTTATTTTAAATATAAATTAATTGTTTTATTATTTTAAATGATTCTATAATTTTATTCATTTAATAAATACCTTAAGTCGTTACAGAACATTGATATAGTGTTTATTCAATTAGTAGAAAAATAAAATAAAAGATTTCCAAAATATTAAAATTAAGAAAATTTCGATGAATTATTATGTTCTATGATTTTGTAGACAATAATGACTTATTGGGGGTGTTTTAAAGGATTATATTTATATTGAATATGTCTTTGGTGTCAAATTAATTGAATATTTTAAAGAATGACTTTTTTGATATTTTATGAAAATAATATTATATTAAATTATTTAAAAATGATAAAAATGTGGAAAGAGGACAAGGAGGATAATATATGGTCTAAATTTTCATTATTTGGACATTTTTAAGAAAATTTTCAACCTATATGTAAAATTATAACCATTTAGTATTGAAAATGTCATTATTATGGACATGGTTAATACTGGTAAACTAATGTTAATCTGTGACCTGCAGGGTGAGGTGTTGTTTTTAGGAATCACCTCAGTGAGATACTTGGGTAATTCATCGATAAATGTGGAATTCCCACCTCCTTGAAACAGATATGATAAGTTTGATACATGATATTTCCTTTTCCATGCTCATTGGTTGGAACAAACTTTGGATTGAATGTGACTTGACGACTATCGGTCAAGAAATTTGGAATGGAATGTCTCATATTTCTTTTCCAATTACTAATTTCTAGATGGAATTCACTCATTCACTTTTCGATATTAATTATTTCATCATACATGTTTATTGAGAAGAAAACACGGTTGCAGATGGTCTGGACAATATAGAAGTAAATAAAGACATTACCTGGTTCGAAGGCCTTCTCACTACTCTTATTTCATTTCCTCAAAAAGATTCTAATATTATCCCATATTTTAGATTCTTTTAATATTTCTTTTAATAAAATTTTTTCTTTGGTTGTTTCGGGAAAAGGCATCACTTTTTAAAAAACCCTCGATAAATTTCATTTTAAATTAGTTTTTCTTTCATATAATGTTTTTATTCAAATTTATTTTCACTTGGAATAATTTTTTTTGATAATGTATTTATTATATATTAATATTTTATGAAATTTTGATGAATTCTCTACCCTTCACCTATAAAAGTGGACTCGTTACCTTTTTTATTTACACAATCTTGAGAAACAAATCTCAACCCAAACCTACCCTGTTCTCTTCTAAACATCCTTACCAAAAAATAGTGATTTTGGTCTTCATAAAATACAATTCCAACATTCCTTTATAATGAATCTATAGGTTATCAACTAAATATGAGGTAATAATCTTAACTGAACTCTTTCAATATTATTCATTTTCTTCCTCTTATAATTCTATATTATTTAGTATAAAATAATAACATAATTATTCTAAATATAGTTAACGGTTATTATGATTATTCTATCACCGTTATCTACCCTCTATTTCATCAAATCTTTATTGAATGTATCACTCATGTGTACATGTGTACTATCTCCACCACATAGAGATACAATACATTTTCCATCACCATTAATATTGGATGGTTAATATTATGGGTTTAAGGATTATAAATTATATTTATGGAATAATTATGTTTATTTAATTATAATAAAAAATCTATCCTTTTACATTCCAATCCATTAAAAAATGATAACGTTGATTTTTCATATATATGGACTACCACCTTCATAGAGTGATATGATTTGTTTTTTCATTTTCACATTATAGTTCTTTAGATAAATGAAGTCTTAAGGTAAGGGATTTCTAGTTTCACTTTTATTCATGGGAGACACATTCCACATTCAACACCTCTTTGTTTTTTGTGGTTTATATAAATTCACATTGACATGTTATATTATTAATATACTTATTTTCATGAAATTTAATGTTTTACTTACTATTTATCCTTTAAGGTGATTACAATTTAAAATTTACCAGAGTGTTGAGGGATATATATTACAATATCATTTTTTATCAGGAATATTTATGATTATGTTTATAATGATGGAATTTTATGACAGAACACACAATAAAGTAATAAATTTTCTTATCATTTTGTTATTTATGGATATTATATGTTTTCATTTCACATTACTATCTTTAGGAATTCAATATACCAAAATAAATAATTTAAGGAAATGTATTTTTTTCTCTGATCAGTAAAAATCCATTTTCTTCCATATTAATATTTTATAAAAATGTTTCCAATAATATTATTAATATTATTTATAATTTTTTGAATTATTTTGAACCAATTATTGAATATTTAAAAAAGGTATTGATAGAAATAATTTTTTAAAGATGTATTTTTCTTTTTAACAAAAATGTTAAAGGAATCATTATTTTAAGGTCCATGGAATGAAGACAATTTTCCATCAATGTTATCACTCACTAATTTATTTGTTATTTTACATGTTTTAAAGCTTATTTTCAAATAAAATGTTTTCTTGAATATTTTTGAAATTTTCAGATATTAATGAACTTATTCCCAAATAAAAAGTATATTTTCCTCAAGAAATATTTAATGATAAATTTTAATGGAATTCTCATTTATAATAAAATTACATGATGTTACTTTAAATTTATTTGAATATGATCCAAGTATTCTATAATTATTATTTTTATATATATTTTATTATTATGATATGTTTAATAATTCTCTTTATTTTCAATATGTTATGATATATGATGATTTTTCCATGATATTATGACACACATACGAATATATTTCTATTATTTGATGGGTGGGAATTGAATTTTATTGCCCTAAAATGAAATATGTAATCATGAAAAAATGATGAGTTAATAAGGATTGTAATAGGTCGAGATAAATTTTTTCTTATTAGAATCAATCCACTTTGATAGTCCTCAGAAGGAACCATGACTATTGAATAGAGGGTGAACCCAATCCCCTATGATTGTACTAGAAGAGAGCCTTGAATAATAAAGAAATGATTTTATATCTTTATGTTTTTTACATAAACATAGGTCATATTCCAATGTTATGATCTCATGTATCATGTTCTTTGATTCCTTTAATAATCATGTCATATGAGTGACCAAACGTTTTACCGCGTCTCAATGTTATGATCCATGATATAGAAGATATGGTTTTTGGAATTTTAATCTCATGTTCGTTTACTCTTATTATCACGATATATATATGAGTTCATTTATCATTTCCACGTTTACCCTTATTGAGAATCTAAGATTACCCATTCTTACATTTTATTTCTCTTATTTATGTAAAATTATTATGTTTCGTATATATTTGAATAATAATACGTAGGATTATATTTATGAGATATGTTTAATTTCATTCCTAAAATAAGAATAATGTGTATCTAGTCTCTAAATACACTAAAATTGTATGGTTCATGAGTTTGAATTTTCGAAATATATTGAATATTCCTATGAAAAGGTTTAAAATTATGTATGAAAAGTAAGAGTCGCTATATTTTTTTAAAACCATGTGAGAGTAAAATAAAAAAGTGTAATCTTATATATATTGGGTGTGGTATGTTGTGATCCTTGGGTTTTGTGTTAGTGTTGTGGGGTGTATGAATTTGGGGTGTAACGTAGATTATCCATCTTATGGATGTGTTTTTTCAAGTGTATTTGGATAAAACACATTATTTCTTATGATAGATGGTTTGTGTTTGTAGATTGGGCATATGATATTTTTAACATGGTAATTATGAATTTAAATCTATGATTTATGAAGTAATAATAATTATTATATGAGTTGATTGGGAAGTAAACTAGTATAATCATGATCATTTATTCACTATTCATAATAAGTATAAACCTAGAACTAATGGTTATTATCTCATGAAGAAAAAGGGACACAATGGGACACCTTTAATTATATATAAGTGATAATTGAAATTTGGGTTGACTATAATAGGTAATATTGTTGGTGTACCCTTATCAATATGTTTTTATAAATTTTTTGAGTTCTTTAAAAGAGTATAATAAAAGTTGAAGAGGTGGTGACTTGAGTTATCCTTGATTTCAATGTTCTATCAAATTAAACTTTTTGTGGTTGATTTAGATTCTAGGAAACTATAAATAAAACTAATTGTTTTTTATTTTTTTAATGCATTGATACTCCTAAAACTTGTAACTTTTCTTGAATTTATTTCTACTAGAAAATGAAGCTTGTAAATGGGGAATTCCCTTGGAGCTATAAGAAGTAGTTTATGGTCATATTCTATTGATTTTTGTTCTTTATTATATGGGATTTTATGTTTGGATATTGTACATAAAAATGGTTTCATGAATTTTTAGTGGTTTTTGATTTCATTAATCAATAATTGGAAAATTTATTGAGTTCAAAACACCATTATACAACATTATTTACTTATAATAAATCTGATTCCATAAAAATGTCTTTTGAGAAATGTGTTGATGAATAATTATGAAAATTTACAGTAATGTATTCCATGATAGACACATTAAAGTAATAATTTATCTTTTTTAGTGAAGGAAGTGGTCTCCATACGCCTTGATACTATGGATAAAAATATATTAAGTAGGTTTTATTGGAATCATGGTAACCATTTTTTGGTTGAGGGAGGTTTCACTATTTATAGAGGGAGGTATAAACCTCTCAAATATAGATTAATGTATATATATAATGCTTCAAAATGGAAGGATGATATATTTATGAACTTTCTGGTGGTGAAAACAGAGGAATTATCATGTTTCATAAGTCTTGTCATGATCAATCTGTTAAGATGATAACCGGTCTTCATTATGGAATATGGTAGAAAGAAATACCATGAATCCCTCTAACTTAGAGTGGTGTCTCGTAAATGGTCTATTTATGTAATTATGATAATATACCATGGTTTAAATTTATTAAGTGAAACTAAAAATAGTTTATACCATTTCTTTGGTAGTGAGAGATAAATTAAATATTTTTTTATGGAGTACACTATCGATTGTATTTTAAGAAAACCTTTTCCATTAGATAATTATAGGTATTTTCATACATTCTGTAGCAAATGAACCCATTTTTATAGTGATTATGGTTTTCCATCATCATCTAGATTAAAACTTATAACATACACAAATAATGTGGGGAAATTGTAGTGTATAGTTGGATCTTTAGTGTTTATTAGGATTCAGATCATGAGGAAATTTCCTTGGTATAATTTTATTAATATACTAATATGATACTTGATAATATTCAGTAAAGACTCTTGGACCCAAAGATATTCAAATAATAGAACATTATAACATATGTTAATAGAGGATGAAAACATTGAATCTATTATTTTGAGGATAGAATATATTTTTTTCATAGTCAATCATTTTTTTATTAGGTTGATGATGTTTAAACTTTTGGATGATATCCAAGTATTTTTTGAGTTTATTCAATAAATTAATACAATATTATGAAACATCATAAATGATCATGGTGTGAAAGGATATTTGTATGAGTAAAATTATTTGATATACAAGATAATGGTGTAAAAATAAGTCAACCACACTATAAAGAATTACACAAATCTAAAGAGTTAAGATTTACACTACAAGGGTAACCTCATGAAATTTTTGGTTCTTGATATTTTTAGGAAGATGTTGGAAATTACATTTCAAAAGATATTACATCATAATTTATGATACCATGCTGAAATAACCAAACCCTGTAAAAAAGGTATATCTCTATTACGGTTATGTTAAAGGAATCAAATTGTAACACAGTGTGTCGTGCTATTATTAATAAATGCTCCAAAAAATTTGAAGGATCATGTGGCAGTTTCCATTATGTTTTAGATTGTACATTAATTGGATATTTTTGGGATATGAAGTTTATATACAATCAATACGTAATGTAAGTTGTCACATCAAAAATTATTAAGGTATAATATCATCATGTTTAAATCTACTTCATCATACCATGATTTATAAAATTCAATACTATTTATAAAATTAAAATATATATTGATATATATACACATTAATGTTGATGATTCTCTTCCAAATGTGGAAACATATCCCCTCCAATTTACCCAAAAACATTTTCCCCCACATAATATTATATCCAGTTTTTCATCCCCCTAACTAACACAACACACCTTCATTCTCTCTATAATTTATCATACTCCCCAACACTTAAACATTTCTAACAACTCTATCTACCCTTGTTTACGTTACCACTAGAATCTAGGTTCATATTCAGGGATCCATGATTACCAGCCTATACTTACACACCCACAATTCTCCATCTTCTAGCCTCTACCTTCCTATCTTTTGATCCCCAAATTATATCCTCCAAAATACCTCATCCACCAAGACATATTCACCTCTTCACCATCACCTTATCATCTCTGCATTCTCATCCTTAACTCTCAATATACCTACCTCTGATTCCCATTATTCAATAGGGGTATTAATATTTTGTTTTAAAAAAATACTAATATTCAATTATAAAAACAATATTTTCATTTTATATATCCCACTTGATTATTACTTTTGGAAATAAATAGATGGATTCTTTGTAATTATAAGGTCTTGGATATTTCCAAATGATAGAATATCCTTTGGTTCTCCCTACAATATTATTTTTATCTACCATTATTATCTTATTATCATTCATCTATTTTTGTCGATGGATTTACTTTCTAGAGGTATAAATACTAAAGTTATTTTATTGTTAATTCTTTTAATAATTTCTTTAACTCTTCTTATCTCTTTACCACTATTCTCAAATATCATCACGAAACAGCCATCATGTTTCTGCACTAACATAAATATCGTCCCTAAAAGTACATTATGTTTCCAACACTAACTAGTAGCTTAAATTTATCTCTATTAAATTTCATTAAAATATTTAGTATTTTAACTCAGGTATTACAGTGATGTCTATTTTATCATAAATTTTTACATCATCATACAATAGAGTTTATAATTTCAAGTAATCAACAGTCAGGTTAGATTAATATTATTCTCTATAACAATCTCCATCTAATTTTTCCATCACGTTTCATAAATATTTTTTTATTCTATAATTTTACCTAATTTTAATTATGAGAAACAATATGTGTTGAAAAACAACATTTCAATTGAAAATTATATGTCTCTGATAGTATAAATTCTATCTCTTCATGGATGGAGTGAAATATTTTGTTTTATTATTTTATTTTAACAGACTGTATTGTAAAACCATTTTTTATTAAATTTTATGTCATGATATTATTAATCAATACCTATAATAAATTTTCACAATAGACATACTAATTAAATAGATAAATTCATTGATTATAACATATTCAATGTATAAAATATTATTTTAGTTATAACATATGATACCTGAATATGAGTTTTTGAAACTAAAAAAGTGTTTCTGTTTTGAAATTAAATTTTTTTAGAACACTATGAAAACATCTTATATCACTTATGAAAACTGATCCATGTAATTGAATATTTTTTTCATATTAAAAAAAATACTTTTTACAATTATATAAGTGTTTTCCTTTTGAGGATTATTTCTAACTATTCTATTTTAAATAAAATATTTTATAATATTTATTTTATATTTATTTGTGATAAATGATACATGTTATAACAAATTATAAATTATAGTTGTCTAATATGGTTTTATGGATTCATTCATTTTAAATAATATAAATACATTATATATTTTATCAAACCAAATTTGATGGGCGTTAACTAGGACAAATATTTAATAATAAGGTCTATCAAAGAAACACAATATTTCTTTGTAGAAGTATTTGTTACTTTTTATTGAAAAAAATTAACTGTAATTTTTTTATGAATTTTTTATGAAATAAATCGGAATTTATTTTACTCATAAAGAAAAAAAACACCTATTTTATATAAAATTTTATCATATTTATTAAGTTTATTTTATTTTTACTGATTCTTTTATTTTATAATCTATACAGATAAGTTTTAATATTCATTAGTTATAGTAATTATAATAATGGGTTATTATTGATACTAGTTCTATGTTTCCATCAAATATATTTCCTGTAAGAGATATATATAAAGGTTATGGAAATAAATGTGCACAAAAAAACTACAATGACAACTAATGAAATAAAAAAATAGAAGTTGTTTTGATCTATTATTTTTGAACCCTATAATAAAGGAATTTGTAATAATAACTGTGAAAAAAAATTTCCATGAATTACTATAAGGGAAAAAATTTCATTATCATTTCATATATATAAATATGAATTGGTGAGATACTATTCTCTAACTTTTTTATCCTTATCTATTTGTTTGATTTATAATTTCATGTATAATTTTGATGATATTATGTATTCCCCACTGAAATTCCTCTCTATTTAAATAACAATATCGTTATCCATATTTTATATATTTTCCCTTCAAGAACAACTTTTACAGCTTCATATTATTATATCACAGTGATAACTATTTAACCATCTACCAACCATAAAAAATTCAGTATAAATTTAATATAAAATGGTCGTATTCATGGATCTCTAGAACCTAGAGGTATTCAAGATTATGATTATCTTTATAATTCCACTGTTATATTTTTATAATATAAATAATATATACATGTTTTATTTTTTAGATTACATACAAATGATTTCTTTTTCACACATGAAAATTTATTATGTCTAATTTTTTACTTTAGTGTACATTATTATTTCATTAGTTTTATATAATTTTTTTATTTAATATGTGAAACATTAACCTCTAAACTTTTTCACTGCCTAACATAAAATTAATTATCTCATGAATATATTATGAGCTTTCCAAAAATAAACATTTATTAGAATATATAGAATATATACCAGGTTTTATTCAACCCCTTTGGTAATTTTAATTATCTTTAAATGGATCATTAAAAAATTAACATAAAATTTAGATTAATTTACATTAAACTTATAGAATTCTTCTAATACATTGGGAAAGTTAAACACATATTTTCCATTAGTAAAAAGTCATAGTGGAGAATAAAAAACAAATAAAGATGACACATGGTGATATAACAGTTTGTTTGGTAGGGTAACATTACGAGAAAAAAAGATATCGAAAAAATGTTTATGTAATATTTTAAATTAGACATGGTAGGATATAAACATGTCCAATTTATATCATATTGAATCCATTATTCTAAATATATAAAATTAAATTTCACTATTGGTAAACTCATCCATGATGTAAAATAAAAAAAATCATTCTTAAAATAGCTTTTAATTAAAAAACAAAATTAACTTCAATAAAATTATGATTTGGTATTAGATTTTTTATGACTTTTTTTAACAGATATGATTAAAATTTAAGTGAAAATATTTTATTTTAATATTTCTATGAAAAAATATTCAATCATTTAAAAATATGTTTACTAAGACATATTCTCATTTTTTCTGAGGTTGATCTAAAATTCACATCCTCTTAACTCCCAATCGCACTCGACCATCATCGGTCCACTAGTTTCATGAAATATTCATGTTCTTTTTGCATTATTTCTCCTAAATATTCCATCCTATATACTTATTTAATTACCCTAAACATTATTCAGTCTATGGAAACCCTATTACACTCAAATCGAAACCACGATCAATGTTTTCTGTTCATGATTTTCTTCTACTTTACTTTTTTAAGAATTTCTCTTCAATCATGTAGAATTCTCCCTATTTCCAAAATATTTGGGTCTGTTTATTAGAATTTAATAATTATTTTCCATTATTACCTCTAAATATTAATGTTATTTTTAGGAAGATTTATTATTTTTCTATTTTTTTAAAATTTTATTTATCAATTTATTTCGTTATATTCATCTTATTATAGATTATTATTTTTTAAATAATTGTTTAATATTATAATGTTTTTGAGGTTATAAATTTTTTAATACTTTAATTTTATATTTATCATAAATCATTGTATTTATAACAATTTTTATTTATAAACATTGTATCATTATAATTTTTAATGGTTTAAATCTGTAATTTCATCATTTTTTTATTTATAACTTATTTTTTATTATAGTTAATTTTGATTAATTATTAATTATTTTTTATTTTTTTTAATTTTTTTAACATTTAATAATTATTTTAAAAAATAATAATGCATTTATATTAATTAAATTATTATATTATTTAATCATATATATATATATATATTAAAAAGTTTATATTTATTACTATATTCATCTATTATATTTTTACATTTTTTGTTATTGATAAATAGTAATTAGATTGACGAAGTATGAAATATCAATGAATATGGGAATGGGGTTGACAATTCCAATAATTTTATAAAGTAAATATTGAGAAATAAGATGTGTTCCTCTATATATGAATTTAATTGTTATAATATGAGTAAATTAAGGTGTATAAAAATCAACAACCGTATGATTTTATATGTTTTAGATAATATTATACATGTTTGATCTAGTGTGGTGAAATAACAGTGATGTCAATATATAATGATTATGATCATTTTCAAAATAAAAAAAGGTCATTCCTAAAGATTTTATTCATAATATAGGTGTCGAAACCCTTGAAAAAACTTGTTTTAAAAAACAATATGAAGATACTGAGAAAACACGATTCTCATGATACACTAGATTTTTAGAGTTATCAGTATCTCTGAAATTATTTACCATAAATAAAATTCATGGTTGGATTGATAAAATTTTTACTAAATTTCTTGATCATTTATATTAGAGTCATCCCGATTGAAAAGAGACTGCACATTCCAATTATAAAGAAAAGAATATATTATGTCCAAGGGGATTAGGGAATAAAAAGATAAATACCTAATCTAACTAATGCGTGTTGTATTGTAAAGAGTATGAATGTTTATTAGTATGTCTTAAATATGTGGAATAATGATATAAGATAAATGAAAAATTCAATCATGATTCATTCTCAAGAACATGAATGAAACATTTCTCTATATAAATTTTGTATAATCCAAAAATTTCTTCTTGTGAGTGTCTCTTTATAAATTCAAATGAAGACGATATACTAATATGGCATACAGATTATCACGTATCTAATGGGAATATATATCAGCCTACTCATTTACCATAGTGGAAAATATTTGAACCAAAATATTATGAAATTTAAAACGATGTCAAAAATATAAGATTTTGTCTTTGAATAGATTGAATTAATTGATATTACCATATCAGTAGACAACATATTTCATTGAATGTTTTTTGTTGTGTACAAATAATCCCGAGATATATTTTTAAATAAAAAATATGTGATGATGAGTATGATGATTTATGGGATAAAATGGCCTATAAATTATATTGAAGTTCATCTATCAACATTGATTGATGACTTAAAATTTATATGGCAGATATGTGTTACAATATTTTCTAAATAAAATAAAGATAATTTTCTTTTATGTGTTATTTCATGTTAACTATAAAAAAAATTCATGAATACATAACAATATACAAATATAGTGTTAAAGGTCATAAAGGTTGTCCAATTTGGGAATAAGAGACTTCCAACTGAAAAATGGAAAAAAATAACATCATGTAACACCCCAGTAGTTTATAATATATTATATCTTTAAATTAATTCAATAGCTTGCGCTACATGCAACACTTAGTTCGAGTGCCCAACAACTTGTCAAAATAGCCATTCAAAAAGTGGTTATGAATAGAATTAACTAAATTTTTTATTTTATATAATCCATATAATTTTAACGTCCATTTATTGTGTTTCTTAGACATAATATAAAAACAAAATCAATTTTTCAGATAAAAGAATTGATTTTCAAAAAAATGAACTTTTACACCTTTTAATGGATAACCCTTTTAAATCCAATATTTGACAATTTTATATATTAAATTTTAAAAAAATAAACTTATTCTTTATAATTGGGACATAGAATTTTAGTTTGGAAAACATTTTGGTGTTTTTATGATAACATTCATATTTTGATGAATAGTGAAAGATACTAAATTTTAATTTGAAAACTAATATTTAAAACAATATAATTTATAGAGTTAAATTATAAATTTTCAAGGTTTTTAATTATAATTATATTTTATTTTTATAATTTAATTAAATATTATTCATTGGATGTAATTTAACATTTAAATTGGACATAAACACATATCAATCTTTTGATAGTTTTTACTTTTCAAAATCCTGCTTTCTGGAATTGACGATAGGAATTAATTTTAAATCAATTAATGTAACTTATATGTTTTAAATATTTTGAAATAGACATTATTTTGGAATTTTTAATACAAAAATTATCTTTGGGTGAGTTTTTGGTATTTTTCTGAAATATTAAATTTTTTATGAATAGTGAAAAACACTGTGTTACTATTTAAAACATAATTTTTATTTAAATATTTATTTAATTTATTTATAATTATTGTAGATAAAAATAGATACATAATACCCATATACGTTAAGTTCAATTTATTGGAGTCATTTTATAATAAAATTCGAAGTATATGATTTTATTAGACATTTTGCCGTCTTTTACCCACCTTCTAGGAAGGTTATAAAATTTGTATAAAAAGTAATTTTACCACTTCAGTGAATTGAATTTAAAATATCTATAAGACAAATTTTACATCATTATTTAAAATTTAATTCAATGGGATGAAAATAATTTTTGGTTAATAGTAACTTTTGAATTTTATTTACCACGGTTAAAAAATAGGGTAATTGAAATTAAAAATGATATTATAATTACCACAAAACATGTCCTAATTCTATTTTATAAGTATATTTCAACCAAAATAAACCTTAGAAATAAAATATGAACCTTTTGTTTCACTTGTATTAGATTAGGACATTAATTGTTATTTTATTTAAAGAAGCGTTAAAAGTGTTAAATTTAAATTTTCATAACTAATACATTTTTAATATAGGGTTATACATAAGCTAAATTCAACTATTAATATTCATTAGAAATTTAAAAATATTTAATATAGAATGGTGTTTTAATTATAATTTTTATAATGTAAATAATTAAATTTATTTATGACACAATTATGATACAGTAATTAACTTATTAATAAAAGATTAAAATAATTTATTTTATAAATATCCAAATAAATGTAAACTGATACTTTCGATGCACTAAACTAATTTTATAGGTTAATATTACATGTTATGATTCATTTAATTTATTTTCTTCTAAGTAATGTTTTGTTGACTTTCACAAAAACCAAATACTAAATAGTGTCAAAATTGGCCAAAATGCGTTTTTAAAACAAATACCATATTTTAAAATGATATAATATTCCTAAAAATATAAGGTTCAAATTAAGGACTTGTCTAATTATATATATGTATTTAATGCACCATTAGGGGTTTTCTTGACATTTTATAGTAATTTTATTAACCATTTATTAGAATAATACAAGAATACATTGTAAAATTTAAACTATTTAACTAAGAGTTAAATCATAATGATAAGAATAATATGGTTACCTATACCTATCTAAAACCTATTGGATAAGAGTTTCTCGACCCATCCCCAGCTCATCCTTGAAGTAAATCCTTTTGGATACATTATAAATGTAATAAAATTGTATTATAAACTAATATTTCAGACATTTCCTAATATGGCAATCACCTCTCTTTTAAAAGGGTACTTACCCTTCTCTCAAAATCACACCTCCAAAGCCATTTGGCCCTACCAAAACCAGATCAAATATTGTAACAACTACCCTCACTTAAATATATATTCCTTATGTTGATCATAAATACAACCTAAAGATCCCTTTTGTTCAAATCAAAAGGAAACACCCGAAGAAGAGGTAATTATTTTATAACCTCTTTCAAAGTTCTTTTCTTCTTTCACTTCCTCTTTCATTTTTGTTTCCATACCAAAATAATAAATCCATCACCATATACATACTTTTATGCTATTATAAATATGTAACAACCATATTCATTATTATATCCATCCTATGAATGACAAAGTCACCATACATGTGTACGTACGACTTACCGTCTCCACGTCGTGGTGTAGTTTTTTATTCAACACTTCATTTTTTGGATGGGTATAATAATGAGTATAATTGATGTAAATAAGACATATAACATTTTAATTATTATGTATATATAATTTTCCATCCAATTACATATGGTTTCACCATCAATAGAATGATATCATCGCTCGTGCGTACGTAGAGCTTACCGTCTCCACGACGTGATGAGATTCATTTACATGTTCACCATTCAACGATGATAATAAAAATACATATAATTAGTTAGTATGTAATATATGAAATAATAATGCTACTGGAATATATATATATAAACATATATATCCTATTCACCTATTTCCCTTCAATACGATATGAAAACGGAAACAGTGTTTATGCGTACGTATGACCTACCATCTCCATAAATGGTCTTTTCCATTTTATATATCAACCTTTTTTAATGGTTGGGGTTGAAGCCTCATTTTTATTATTAAATCAAATAAAAGACTTCTTTTAACTGGGTAGAGGGCGAACCATTACATAGCCCTAAGGCCTAGTGGTAATGTAGCCCATTACATAGCCCGTAGGCCCAAATTTTTAGCCTAAGGCCCATTCTGTGAATAGAAACACTGCTGCTACAGTACCTGCCACTACTACAGTTCCCAGCCACCGCTACAGTGCCTGCCGATCAACAGTACAACCACTACTACAGTACCACTACAGTAATGCTATAGTAATTGTTCCCCATGGGTTTTGAACACCCATTTTTCAAGTAGGATTATAGGGTGATTACCACTAAGCCAAACCTTATCTACAAATGTGTTGATGGGTAATAATTTATTGGGTTGGCCTTCCCACCTACACGTCACACGTCCCAAGAGATTCCCAAGGTGGCCATCCCTTGGGTTTAATGTAGTTCCCAATGTGGTAGAGGGGCCCACAAGTGGTTTTATAGAATATAGTGCGTGTTTCCTTGAGAGGACTTAAACCCAGAACCTCGGGGTCAGGATGCCACCACCTTTATCCAACACAACCATATTTATGGAAGCAATTAAATCATTGAAATTACTATTAAATGTGTAGTATAAATCCAGAAATGAATAAATTATGATATCATAAAAAATAATATGGTTCTGTTATAATTTAATAACATACTCAGTTTATTATACAGGAGGTTATACGTACCTTCAACTAAATTAAAGTACAAGGTATGTGTTAATTCTTCAATATCATTATTATCTAAGATTGTTTATGTGTAAGTATTTTTTGGGAAAAATTTCTCACACGTGTCCATGTGTCATAAAAATATTTTCAAAAGAAATATTTTATGTTTTATGGAAGGTACTATTTAACTAGATCATCATTTAAATTATTTTAAAGTTTTAATTTTCTAAATATTTTTAATTAATGTTCATGTTTTAAAAATGATTTTAAGGATATATTTATATGGACATGATATTTTAAAAATTTTAATTCTTTTCAAAAGTTTAAAAGTGGTATGGGACACTTCGATTTAAAAATATTTTTAAATGACTTCCTTTATAAATGTGTGGCTTTTAAAAGATTTCACAAAAAAGTGATATTTCCCTCAACGAGGTTTACTGATAATTTACAACTATTTCAACATCCTTTACTAGATATTATTCTAGATTGAGGTTTATTTATTATAAATAAAGTCTTCAATATTGTATTGAATAATTTATGATATGTTTGAATGTGAATGTACTATTTTTATACAATTCATGATTTATGGTTAAAGTATTGACATTTTGTATGATTTTTTTAATATGTATGATTATGTTATGTTTCAAACTTTTCATATGAGGAATGAATTGAACTTTTTAAGTGATAGGTGGAGCCTATTATAGCTCCAAGATGCATCGGTAGGTCTCATGATACAAACTAGTTTTTTTGGCACAAGGCCTTGTCAAAATCATTATTTGTGGTCTGGGCACGGGGTATTGACTATGTGGTTATTATGTCGGGCATTATGCATTCCATCATTATTAATATAGTTATTACATGTGATTATTTCAATATTATAATATCCATGTGAATGTTTATATGGTAGTTTTTAATTTATTTTTACCATATTATGTTCACGATTATGTTTAAAAGGCTTTTGTTTTTGTTACCCATCATGCCTTAAGATTTTATATTTTCACTATATTATTTACCCTTACGGAGAATATAATCTCACCCATTTCTATGTATTATATTTTCTATGATTTGAAGAAGTATATTATGACGGACTTGTTGGGATAAGCTAAGGGATATGAGTATGTTCAAAGGATTCACAATTTTGATGTTTTTCATTTTATAATGTAATGTAAAACTCATGAATATATCTAGTACATCCAAGGATACTAAACTGATCAGTCCTTCATGACTTTATTTCTTATAATCAGGCCAATGTATTAAAATAATGCACTAAATCTGGGTAAATGTGGTTGGGGCATTACAGTTGGCATGAGAGGAAGTTTTTTACAAACACTGGAAACAAGATTTTGACAAAATCTGATTAGATAACATTACCCTAAGATATACATTGATGATTATTATAGAAGAACTTCCCAATATTTTGGTAATGTAAATATTATGTTGGTTTTCCATGAAATACCTCCCAATCTAGATACGAGCGGGTAGAGTTGGCTCTTGCACAGATGTACCTAGGGGTAAAACCTGAAAACACAACTTAAAGCCGAACTCTACGAGGAATTGGTGCACGAAAACAGGCCATGTTGCACTCTTGGTTGCTACACTCTCAGAGGGATATGCGTAGGATAATTCACATTTTCTTTAAAAACCATTATAAAAGACTTGTGAGTAAAAATGTCACCAAAGAAACCATTTTTATGATTATAACACTAGATGTCTGAAAATATTCAATTAATGTTGAGAATTTTTCTAGTTTTTTTATTCTAAATTATTATATGATTTAACCTAATGTATTTCGTCAATTGGAAATGGTGCTCAGTAGAAGGAATGAGAACTCCAATAATACGTATAATTCAAAGAGTAAGAAGGATTGCATCCTTTATAGTATTAAGGGAACATTTAGAAGAGATTTATATTCCCATATATTCTCGTCATATAATTAAATAGTATCAAGTGTTAATAAGATAATTACCGAATTCCTTGAGTTCTATGTATTTTAAGGGAAGAAAGTGAACAAGTGGATGGAATAGGAATAAATGGATAAAGGGAAGAAGGGAATGAAGGATTTTCCCACATGTCATAACTGTTGAAAAAACCACCTTGGTAAATTCTTTAATGGAATGAGAGTTTGTTATATGTGTGGAAAAAATAGGACACCAAGTACGTGATTGTAAGGGTAAGAAAATTATTTCAAACATAAAATGCCTTATCTTCAAGGAGTTAGGACACTACGCGAATCAATGTCCAAATCATAAGAGTATACCTTAAATGATGCTCTTTGATAATAATCAAGTTATGATACTACCACTGATGAAGAGGAATGATTAGTGATATTATGTCATTATGAAATAATTATTCCATTTTAGTATATTATTAATGATATACAAGTTATAAGAATTATAGAGTATATAAATATTGTACTACAGTACTTTTTCATTGAGGATTTGAGATTGTATGGTACCAAGTAAAGTGTCACAGTTTCAAGTTAAACATTTTGGAAAATATATCGTTGAAGGATATATAAACCTTAATATGGTTCTGATACTGAGGTTGTGGTTTTGGAATAAGATATTATTTATTTGGATAAGTTATATCGGATATTATTGACTACTTTGCAAGTAATTAATGGTTTTTTTATTTCATCATTGTTGGAGATTACCACATTTTTGGATTTCAGGAGTATAAATATTATTCTATATTCTCCAGAAGGAATAAGGTTGAATGAATGTATTCAATATGGTTTTCTGGTAATTCAACTTATTACCATCATTTAAGAGAATACATGATGAAGGTATTCACATGTTGTTATGTGACAAAGGAGATCTCCATTATGTTTACAGTCCTTATAAATTTTGGACAATGAGTTTGGACAGAAGTATTTTGGATATATATAAAGGTTGGAAAATATTAAGTTGGAAAATCGATACTATTTTTTATGTTTAAAACATTTCTTAATATTACATTTGGATGGAAATAAAAAGGATAACCTGGAGGTTGGGTGACAACCTGTCACATCCGGTAAGGCTGTGAGACTTGAACTAACAACCGAAGTGTGACAAGGTGCATCAACTACCACAAGCCTTCTTGATGTCATGGTTTGTATAATATAGTTTTTTAATGTTTTGATAGATTAATTATAAATTCATTATTTTTGGAGTCCTATATGATTACGATAAATAAATTATTTTTGAGATTTATTATCTTTTAGAGTGAATGATGAGTTTGTGTTTGAAATTAGTTAATGGATGGAACTCTACATGTCAAGTATTTTTTTTCTTATTCAATGAGGAAATTAATTCCTAATCATTAGGGAAAGAAACATAAAACCAAAAATGTGTTATCCGAACACCTTATGTTTTGTTGAAAAGATGATATTTTAAATCATCTTAGATTTATGGCTTTGAGGCCCTCAATATTCCATTTGTTATTCACTTGTTTGTGATTGATGACATCAATCACTCTCTATAAATATTTACATTTTCCCTCAAATTATGTGACTAATTTCCACCAATGTTCTCTTATTCGAGATCATAATTTGGTGGGAAATTTTTCACTTCCATTTCCTTCTTATTAAGACTAAATTTTATTAACCAAGTTTCCGATGTGGGTTTTCCAAAATGATATTTTCTATTTTTAACTTTTTATTTTAGAAAACCAATTTAAAATTGAGAGAACGTAGTTTATTAAATGAGGGGGTAATATAGGACCCCATGATTTGATAGTATGTTATATCTTCAAATTAATTCAATAGCTTTTGTTACAAGAAACACCGAGTTTGAGCGCACCACGACTTACCAAAATAACCATTCAAAAATGTGGTTATGAATAATAATAACTGAATTTTGAATTTTATATACAACAAATTATTTTAACATTAATATTATGTGTTTTTAGACATAATATAAGAATAATTTCAATTTTATAGATTAAAGAAGTGTTTTCTCAAAAAATGCAATTTTACAGCCATTTAATTTATAACCCTTTTCTAAATCAATATTTTATACATTACTAAATTAAATTTGACAAAATAAAATTCTTCTTTAGAATTGGGACATAAAAATTTATTTTGGATAAATTTTTAGTGTTTTTTTGATAACATTCATATTTGGATGAATATTGAACGATACTATATTTTTATTGAAAAAAAATCATTTTAAATCAAAAAAAATTATAGTGTTAAATTATACATTTGAATGGTTTTTAAGTATAATTAGATTATATTTTTTTCACTTAATCCAATGTTGGTCATTAGAAGTAATTTCAAATTTAAATTAGACATAAATACATTCCAATCTTTTGATAGTTTTTACTTCTCAAAAACCTGATTTCTAGTTTTGACAACAAGAATTAATTTTAAATTAATTAATGCAACTTATATTTTTTTAATTTGGTAAAATAAAAATCATTTTTAGATTGGGAATATCAAAACTATCTTTGGGTTGTTTTTTGGAATTATTTGGAAAAAATTTAATTTTTGATGAATAGTGAGAAACACTATATTTTTTAAAACAAACTTTTTATATAAATAATAATTTATTTTATTTAATTTTTATTTATGTCAAAATAGATAAATAATACCTAAATAAGTTCAATGTAATTCATTGGATTTATTTTATTATTAAATTAAATGTATAAAATTTTTGGTAAATTTTAATGTCTTTTACCCACCTTCTAGTATGTTAGCAAATTTGCATAAAATGTAATTTTACTTCTTATGTGAATTGAATTTCATGAATCTGAGAGACATGATTGACATAATTATGTTAAATATTATTCAATAGGATGAAAATAATATTTAGTGAATAGTTACTTTTGAATTTTATTTACCACGATTATAAGTAAATTGGGTAATTAAAGGTAAAAATGAAATTATAATTACCCCAATACATGTCCTAATTCTATTGGATAAGTTTATTTAGACCAAAATCAACATTACAAATAAAATATGATTGTTTTGGTCCACTTGGATTAGATTAGGAAATTTATTATTATTTTATTTAAAGAAGAGCTAAAAGTGTTAAATTCAATTTTCCATAATTTAAACATTTTTAATATAAGGTTATAAAAATGAAAAATTAGACTATAAATATTCAAGTGAAAGATAAAATGTTTTCCTATATTATTTTATTTTATTAATAATTTCCAGACATTAAATAGTAAAATTTATTTATGACACAATGATGACACATTAATTACCTTAATAATGAATGATTAAAATAATTGATATTTTAAATATCCAAATAAATGTAAATTGATACTTATGAGGAATAAAAATAATTTTAATGGTTATTATGACATGTTTGGATTTATTTAATTTATTTATTTTTAATTAATCATGTTTTTTTGACTTTCTCAAAAACTGAATACTAAATAGTGTAACACCCCAAGTAAATAAAGAATATGAAATTTTCATATTTATCCATATTTGTGAATAAAATATTAATATGACTTCAAAGGGTATGCTATGCTCGATGGAGTACCCAACACGCAACAACGAGTTTCTTGGGAATCTTACGTTGCACTCTAATAATAAAATAATATTATTTTAAATGGTAGTTAACATGTAGCCATTTTATTAGCGGGAATGGATAGAAATAACTAAAATATGATTATATATGTTTTTAAATGGTTTTACATTTATCCAATAAAAGGTAAAGTTATAAAATACGGAAAGAATTCAATTTTAGGCGTATATGCCATAGTTTTCACTAAAGGTTCACTTATCGCCTTTTGATGGAGAACCGTCATTAAATATAGTTTTTTTCACTCTTATAAATCCTTTTGGACCAAATAAAACTCTTCTTATGAATTGGGACCCCAAAATTTACGTTGTGTAAATTTTTGGTATCTTTATGATAATGTTCATTATTTAATGAATAGTGTAAAATGTTGTATTTTAATTCAAAAACTCTTTTTAATCTAATTTATTTATATTATTATATTATCTTTTGAATTGGTTTTAAAGTAAAATTATAATATATTTTTACCATTAAATCCAATAGTGTTCGTTGGAATTAATTTCACTTTGAAATCAGACTTAAATTAGTGTCAATCTTTTGATACATATTGTTTCATAAAAACACGCTATTTGCTCTGACAGCGGGAATTAATTACTAAATTAATTAATGTGACATATATGTTTTGAATTTTTTTAAATAGAATTCATTTTTTAATTCTGAATATCAATTATATCTTAGGGTGAATTTTTGGGATTTTTCTGACAAACATCAATTTTTTATGAATAGTGAAACCACTAAGTGGTACTTATAAAAACTGATTTTTCCGTTTAAATGAAATTTTTCCATATTTGTGTTTTTAATTTCAAAAACCTGAAATACATGGTTTTCATTAAGAAGTAAAATGTGGTTCAATGGGTTAAAAATAATTTTTTGGTGAATAGTAACTTATTAAGTTTTTAATCGCGATTAGAGGTAATTAGTGTAGTTTAAGGTAAAAATAATGTTTTAATAATATGAAATGAACATGACACATGTACTAAACTCATTGGATGTGTCATGTCCGACCAAGAAAACCCATGGGTCAAATTGGGGACCCCATGAAGCCACTTTGGTTGGAAAATGACATTAATATCTTTTTATTTAAAGTTAAAGTAAAAATGAGACAAACATGAAATGTTTTACTAAAACAATTTTTATATGGGGTTATACAAATCATATTTTTGACTATAAATATTCATTGGAAAGGTAAAATTATTTCCTACATCATAGTAGTTTTTTTATAATTTTTAGACATTAAATAAATTAAATTATTTATGACATCATGATGATGCAGCGATGACCTCATTATTTAACGATTTAAATAAAATGGAAAGATAATGTAATATCTAAGACCTAAACATGTCCAAAAACTATTTTATTAGTTTATTTAGAACCCTTATCACCTTATCCTAAAAACAAATCAATGTGGGACCTCTTAAATTCGAATAACATTTTAAAATAAAGTGACTTTTCTTTATCTTCCAAGAGTGCCCCTCATCTCCTCTTATAAAAGGCCCCCACCTCTACCTCCTTACCCACACTCCCAAAGCCTTTGGATCGGCCAAACTCTGACCATTTTGTCTCTCCACTTCACTATATTACTCCTTTAAGACTCAATTTGGGATGAAGTCCTCCCAAGGAAGCCTTTGAGCTCAAACCAAAGGGAGTTGCCCGATTTTAAGGTAATGTCTTCACTTGAGTACTTTTGTTTTATTTTGCTTCTCCAACCCCCTAAACTCTTTTTATTCATTTGGTTTGTAACAACTCCAGTATCATCAATATACTAGTATGTTGTTATAATAATCATTCGAGCTAAAGTTTCACACACCTACATCTAATGGTTTAAGAACATACTGTTTCCGTGGATGGCGAATTTCGGCCTCCCGAAACGATGATTGTTCAACATTCTTTTAACACCTTCAAAGGTGGCCATTAATATGACACTATATTTATATATGATATATAATATGTTTATGTTTTCCTTAAGCTTCTGTATTTTTCATTTTGGGAATACCTTTATGGTTTCCATTATGGGTAAACGCGATATCTTCATTTAAGGAAGTGCGGACTACTGCCCCCTCAAAGTGATTTGATTCGTTAATACCATATGTGGTACGTATAAAGGATATATTTAATGATATTATATATGATACTATACTGGAATTAAAATACTATTATGTATCATTATGTTTTAATTCCATTAAATATGAAATAGAAGTGGAAGTAGCGTTCATGCGTACGTACGGCTTACCGTCTCCATGAACGGTACATTTCACTTCTTATCTCAAAATGTTATGTAATATTATAAGTACATATATATAATGGATATATATGTAATATATTACATCTAAATTATGTATATCATTCTGTAATTATAACATATATATACCTCTCTCATTTTTGTTAATTCCATTAATATGACAAAAAATGAAAGTAGCGTTCATGTGTATCTACGGCCTACCGTCTCCATGAACGATGCTTTTCGTTTTTTATCTCCAAATGATATGGAATAGAATAAAATGAATATTTACTGGATATATATGATATTTTAATCATTAATAATATTCTGGAAATTATTTACATATAACTACATGGGAAATCTTTTTTCCAACAAGTTCATTTTTGACTCATATACCAAACATCGGCAAAAAAGTCTGATATGAACTAACATTATTAAACAATTATTATAAAATTATAATATTCGATATGAACTGAATAATAATCTCTAAATGAGGTAATTAGTCAATTATTAATTGACCAATGTTTATTATTCATGAATATAAAGAAACGAACAAGACAAGTTGGACTTGAGGTAAGGGATCCTACTTCTCTCTTTCTTTTTAAGTACACTCTTTTATGTCATTCCTTCTAAGCTCATCTTTCTTGTTATTGGGATGTTATTTTATATTAATCTTACTATAATTTTTATGTTCATATGATGATAGACCCTATTCTCTCTCATCAATCCATTTTGGATGTTTTGAGTGGCGCCGTTAGGCTGCTGAATTTTCGTAAAAGATCTAACCTCTCTCTTTCTCTGTAAGTACTCTCCTTTATGTCACTTCTTTTAAGCTACTATTTGTTATTATGGGGGATGTTCTTTTATATTCCTCTTTATGTACATTTTATTGTAATGTGATGAGATACCATATTTGATCTCATCAATCCATTTTTGGAAGTTTTAAGTGGCACCGTTAGGCTGCCGAGTTTTCGTAATGGATTTTTCATCTCACTTTTATTCCCGTGAGATTTATGCTACATTTGCCACAGTTTCCTTTTAGTGGTGTATGTACTGACAATTATTTTACTCATTGTGTAATATTCATTCATTTATGAGTATTTACATCAATGTTTTATTGTCCTTCTTTCACGGGGAGTATGTTTCGAAAGATACCCATGTCGGTAAGGGAACCTTTCACCCTCCTCTTTTTAAAAGACTTCTTTTGTTGGGTATTTTAATTTACATATTGTTATGTTAAGATATGTTCTCATATATCCTTATTGATGTAAATTTTATTTCCAAGTGATGAGATACCCTTTTTTTATCTCTCATCAACACATTTTGATGTGATGCCGTTAGGCTGTCAAGGGAACTTCTTAACCCAATTTTGATTTCTTTGGGTTCAACATGTAGTTATTGAATATGTCATCCTTTGAATATTTGTAAATGACCTTTGATTATTTTACACTTAATATCCACTTATATTTGGTGTATTCATTTGTCACATATAATTATTTAATTGATTTATCCTTAAACCAAGGATACCGTCTTTGTATGGGACTTCGTCTCAATCTCCTTTCATTGAGGAAAATTTTGTTTTATACACAAACATATTTTATATTGTGTTTAAACCCCTTTGACTTTTAAGTTATCCAAAAGGAATCATTTTTATATGAAGTGTTTTACTAAACGACAAAAGGGAATGTTTTTGTCGTACGTATGCGGTGACAATGACTTCTATGCCGCCGTGACCGTTATTTGAGTTTCGGCGTCCTCTACAAGCCATACCTTCTTCTTAAAAGAAAAATAAATACCATGTTTTACTTTTCTTTTATTTTGGTATTGAAAATGGTTTTCATAATTTTTTTATATCAATGTGTTTTATTGATATCTTGTGATTGAAAGGTGGAAATGTCATGTTTCCTTTATGCATGTTTTATGTGATACGATTATGTTGAGGTTCTTGGGAATTATTATGAAGACGGTGGTTCCGTGATAAAATAAGGGCGGGTGAGCCCGATATAGCTCTCCAATGCATTGGGTAACGCGAAGGAGTGAAACGTTAAGGTTTCTCCGAAGAGATTTAGGGAATATACTGTGATGGGTATTCCAAACGTAACCAAGAGGGTTACTCCCTACATAAGAATGTTATGAATGCCTCAAGTTACCTTTATGTCTTATGATTTCTATGATTTATTCATGGTTTGATGAGGTATGTTAAAGTGCCTATGTTTTTTGGGTAAAGTATGATTTCATTCTTATGTATATATGAACTCATGTTTCCTTTCCATATTTTTATAACCCTTACTGCACTTTTTATGCTCATCCCAAGTTTTTGAAATGTTTTTCACAGGTCAAGGGAAAGGTACATGGTGTGATGATACTGTCAAGGATGTGTCAAGAAAGAATTCGTGTTTTATTTTAAATATGTTTCCGTTGATGGGAAGAATGAATATTGTCTTTTAGGTAACCACTTTGTTTAAATGTGGAATGTAATGCAAGTTTCATGATCTAATTCTCTAAAAATCTAAACCTAAAAAGATCCTCAATGTGTAATCATGTAATAACTCAAGATTAAGTAAGGTTTAAGGATGGGGCCTTATAGTTGGTATCAAAGGTTAGTTTTGATAACTTTAGAGGTTTGGGTATTCATTAAGAATAAGTGACATTACCATAATGGTTATGATTTCCGAAAGAGTACTAGTTTTAGATAAAGTGAATGAGTAGGTATATCTTAGTGTTTACCTTACTCATTAGTACATGATGATTTTGTTGATATACTCACACATACATTTCTATTTTTAGTGAATGGATGGATCTAGCAGGCACCAAAGAGACAACAGGTTTGAAGGAAACTGTGGTGGTTCTCTGATTAAGACACTAGATAAAATGGAGGATTCAATGAGGAAACTCGTGGTTGTTCTAAACCAAATATCAAGGAGTCATGATCAACCACTTGAACATTGGTATGTTCTACAATGCATCATGTATGAGATGACCAATCGATGTGGAAGTTCAGGTTATAATTATAAAGGTAATCATTAGAGTTTATAAGATCCTTACTTTTGAGGTAATTATGGGTTATTATATGATATGCTGGAAAATGAAAGGCATGAGATAAACATGAGGTTAAAATATGTTATGATCATTTTTGATGATTTTATCTCTTTTGGGGGAATGATTTAAGAATTATATAGATTTGGAAAAAGGACAACACAAAGACCGTGTGACAACCCGTCGCGTCGGACAAAGCTGCGGGAATCGAACCCACAACCAAAGTGAGACTAGTATTTATCGCCTACCATTGGACTACATGAATTCCCTGGTTAGTTTAACTGATTCTTTTTAATTATATGATTTTATGAATTAAGAGTAAGTTGATTTTGTGTTATCTATGGAAATTTATTTACCTATCATGGAGGATATGTGATTAGGTTAATTACTTTTCAATACGAGACATTAAGAGCAACTGATGTTGTTTGGAGATAAATTTTACGATTTAACTTGGAATACTATGTGACTAAATCCTTCAAATATTTGGGTTTCAATCTTAGATTGGTTTACTTTGAAGAATTTTATGGACAAATTGTCTATCAGATGGTCCTCGTTGAACTTTGGGTTTTGTTGGACAAATTTTGGAGATTAAGAATAGATTTTCTTTCTAAAGGGTTATCATTTTCTAGTTTATCTGACCTTGTACTAACCATTTTGGTTTTGGTTTTGGTTAAGGTCTTAATATATGGGAAGTATATAGTTCTCTTTGGTGGATTAGGTGATTCTCTAGAAGTTTATTATAGTACTCTTAATGCAAACAAGTCTCCCTAACTACTCGTCTTTTGGAAAAAAAATATGAGTTTGATTAAGGAATCTAGTAAAAGTTGAAAGTCAACATGATAAGTGATTATGTTTCCTTATGAATAAATTCCTCAATAAGAGGTAACATAAAACAAAAATTTTTCCTATTAACTTTTCCTACTGGGGAATCGAATATCATTTAACCCATCACAAGTTTGGGATTTTCTTATGGCTAAATTTCTCCTAGACATGTTTACTATCACTCTCCCTCAAGAACATGACCCTTTGCCTTTTCTTCCATGTCCATGTTTTTCTACATATGGGTTAACTCGGGTGACCTATGTACTTATCTTCCTTTATTTTAAAGTGATTTTTTACCGACTCTTGTTCTGATGTGGGACTTTCAAGGATGTTTCCAAGCTCAATTTTAAAAATTGCGAGGACGCAATTCCCAAAAGGGGGGGGGGAAGGATGTAACACCCCAGGTAAATAAAGAATATGACATTTTCATATTTATCCATATTAGTGAATAAAATATTAATATGACTTTAAAGGGTACGTTATGCTCGATGGCGTACCAAACACGCAACAACGAGTTTCTTGTGAATCTTACGTTGCACTCTAATAATAAAATAATATTATTTTAAATGGTAGTTAACATGTAGCCATTGTATTGGTGTGAATGGATAGAAATAAATAAAATATGATTATATATGTTTTTAAATGTTTTTACATTTATCCAATAAAAGATAAAGTTATAAAATATGGAAAGAATTCAATTTTAGGCGTATATGCCCTAGTTTTCACTAAAGGTTCACTTATCGCCTTTTGATGGAGAAACATCATTAAATATATTTTTGTTCACTATTATATATCCTTTTGGACAAAATAAAACTCTTCTTAAGAATTGGGATCTCAAAATTTACTTTGTGTAAATTTTTGGTATCTTTATGATAAAGTTCATTTATTAATGAATAGTGTAAAATGTAGTATTTTAATTAAAAACATCTTTTTAATCTAATTTATTTATATGATTATATTATATTTTTAATTGGTTTTAAAGTAAAATTAGAATATATTTTTCCATTAAATCCAATAGTGTTCGTTGGAATTAATTTCACTTTGAAATCAGACATAAATTAGTGTCAATCTTTTGATACATATTGTTTCATAAAAACAGGCTATTTGCACTGACAGCCGGAATTAATTTTTAAATTAATTAATGTGACTTATATTTTTTGAATTTTGTAAAATAGACTTCATTTTTGAATTATGAATATCAAATATAGCTTAGGGTGAATTTTTTGGATTTTTCTGAAAAACATCAATTTTTGATGAACAGTGAAACCACTAAGTGGTACTAATAAAATCTGATTTTTCGATTTAAATTAAATTTTTCCATCTTTGTGTTTTTAATTTCAAAAACCCGACATACATGGTTGTCATTAAGAAGTAAAATTTGGTTCAATGGGATAAAAATAATTTTTTGGTGAATAGTAACTTATTAAGTTTTTAATCGCGATTAGAGGTAATTAGTGTAGTTTAAGGTAAAAATAATGTTTTGATAAAATGAAAGGAACATGACACATTTACTAACCTCATTGTATGTGTCATTTCCGAAGAAGACAACCCATGGTTCAACTTGGGGAACCCTTGAAGTCACTTTGGTTGGAAAATGACATTAATATCTTTTTATTTAAAGTTAAAGTAAAAATAAAACAAACATGAAATGTTTTACTAAAACAATTTTTACATGTGGTTATACAAATCTTCTTTTTGACTATAAATGTTCATTGGAAATATAAAATTATTTCCTATATCATGGTATTTGTTTTATAATTTTTAGACATTAAATAAATTAAATTATTAATGACATCATGATGATGCAGCGATGACCTCATTATTTAACGATTTAAATAAAATCGAAAGATAATGTAATATATAATACCTACACATGTCAAAAACCAATTGGATGAGTGGATTTATAACCCTTATCACCTTATCCTCGAAACACATCAATGTGGGACCTCTTAAATCCGAATAAAATTTAAAAATAAAGTGACTTTTCTTTACCTTCCAAGAGTACCCCTCCTCTCCTCTTATAAAAGGCCCCCACCTCTACCTCTTTACCCACACTCCCAAAGCCTTTGGATCGGCCATCCTCTACAAATTTTGTCTCTCCACTTCCCTCTCTTACTCCTTGAAGCCTCACTTTGGGCATAAGTCTTCCCAAGGAAGCCTTTGAGCTCAAACCAAAGGGAGTTACCCGATTTTAAGGTAATGTCTTCACTTGAGTCCTTTTGTTTTATTTTTCTTCTCCAACCCCCTAAAATCTTTTTATTCATTTCTTTTGTAACAAATACAGTATCATAAATATATTAGGATGTTGTTATAATAATTATTCTAGCTACACTTTCACACACCTACATCTAATGGATAAAGAACATACTGTTTCTGTGGATGGAAAATTTCGGCCTCCCGAAACGATGATTGTTCAACATTCTTTTAACACCTTCAAAGTTGGCCATTAAGATGACACTATATTTATATATGATATATAATATTTTTATGTTTTCCTTAAGATTCTGTATTTTTCATTTTGGGAATACCTTTATGGTTTCCATTATGGGTAAACGTGATATCTTCATTTAAGGAAGTGCGGACTACCGCCCCCTCAAAGTGATTTGATTCGTTAATACCATATGTGGTACGTATAAAGGATATATTTAATGATATTATATATGATACCATACTTTAATTGAAATACTATTATGAATCATTATGTTTTAATTCCATTAAATATGAAATAGAAATGGAAGTAGCGTTCATGCGTACGTACGGCTTACCGTCTCCATGAACGGTACATTTCATTTCTTATCTCAAAATGTTATGTAATATTATAAGTACATATATATAATGGATATATATGTAATATATTACATCTAAATTATGGATATCATTCTGGAATTATAACATATATATATATATATATATATATATCTCTCTTTTTTTAATTCAATTAATATGACAAAAAATGAAAGTAGCGTTTATGCGTATGTATGGCCTACCGTCTCCATGAATGATGCTTTTTGTTTTTTATCTCCAAATGATATGGAATAGTATAAAATGAATATTTACTGGAAATATATGATATTTTAATCATTAATACTATTCTGGAAATTATTTACATATAACTACATGGGAAATCTTTTTTCAAACAATTTCATTTTTGACTCATATACCAAACATCGACAAAAACGTCTGATATGAACTAACATTATTAAACAATTATTATAACATTATAATATTTAATATGAACTGAATAAAAATCTATAAAGGAGGTACGTAGGCAATTATTAATTGACCAAAGTTTATTATTCATGAATATAAAGAAACGAACAAGACAAGTTGGTCTTGAGGTAAGGGATCTTACTCCTCTCTTTGTTTTTAAGTTCACTCTTTTATGTCATTCCTTATAAGCTCATACTTCTTGTTATTGGGATGTTATTTTATATTACTCTTTCGGTAATTTTTATGTTCATATGATGAGAGACCCTATTCTCTCTCATTAATCCATTTTGCAAGTTTTGAGTGGCGCCGTTAGGCTGCCGAATTTTCGTAAGAGATCTAACCTCTCTCTTTCTCTTTAAGTACTCTCCTTTATGTCACTTATTTTAAGCTAATATTTGTTATTATTGGGGATTTTCTTTTATATTCCTCTTTCTGTAAATTTTTTTTAATGTGATGAGATACCCTATTTGATCTCATCAATCCATTTTTGGAAGTTTTAAGTGGCGCCGTTAGGCTGCTGAGTTTTCGTAAGTGATTTTTCATCCCACTTTTATTCCCGTGAGATTTATGCTACATTTTCCACAATTTCCTTTGAGTGGTGTACGTACTGACCATTATTTTACTCATTGTGTAATATTATTTCATTTATGGGTATTTACATCAATGTTGTATTATCCTTCTTTCACGGGGCGTATGTTTCAAAAGATACCCATGTCGGTAAGGGAACCTTTCACCCTCCTCTTTTTAAAAGACTTCTTTTGTTGGGTCTTTTAATTTACATATTGTTATGTTGGGATATGTTCTCATATATCCTTGTTGATGTAAATTTTATGTCCAAGTGATGAGATACCCTTTTTTTATCTCTCATCAACTCATTTTGATGTGACGACGTTAGGCTGTCAAGGGAACTTCTTACCCCAATTTCGATTTATTTGGGTTCAACATGTAGTTATTAAATATGTCATCCTTTGAATATGTGTGAATGACCTTTGATTATTTTACACTTAATATCCACTTATATTTGGGGTATTCGTTTGTCACACATAATTATGTAATTGATTTATCTTTAAACTAAGGATACCGTCTTTGTATAGGACTTCGTCTCAATCTCCTTTCATTGAGGCATATTTTGTTTTATACACAACCTTCTTTTATATGGTGTTTAAACCCCTTTGACTTTTACGCTTATCCAAAAGGAATAATTTTTATATGAAGCGTTTTACTAAACAACAAAAGGGGATGTTTTTGTCATACGTATGCGGTGACAATGACTTCTCTGCCGCCGTGACCGTTATTTGAGTTTCAGCTTCCTCTACAAGCCATTCCTACTTTTTAAAAGAAAAATAAATACCATGTTTTACTTTTCTTTTATTTTGGTATTGAAAATGGTTTTCATAATGTTTTTATATCAATGTGTTTTATTGATATCTTGTGATTGAAAGGTGGAAATGTTATGTTTCCTTTATGCATGTTTTATTTCATACGATTATGTTGAGGTTCTTGGTCATTATTATGAAGACGGGTGGTTCCGTGATAAACTAAGGGAGGGTGAGCCCGATATAGCTCTCCAATGCATTGGGTAACGTGAAGGAGTGAAAGGTTAAGGTTTCTCCGAAAAGATTTTGGGAATATACTGTGATGGGTATTCCAAATGTAACCAAGAGGGTTACTCCCTACGTAAGAATGTTATGAATGCCTCAAGTTACCTTTATGTCTTATGATTTCTATGATTTATAATGGTTTGATGAGGTATGTTAAACTGCCTATGTTTTATGGGTAAAGTATGATTTCATTCTTATGTATATATGAACTCATGTTTCCTTTCCATATTTTTATAACCCTTACTGAGATTTTTATGCTCATCCCATGTTTTTGAAATGTTTATCACAGGTCAAGTGAAAGGTACATTATGTGATGATAATTTCAAGGATGTGTCAAGAAAGAATCCATGTTTTATTTTAAATATGTTTCCGTTGATGGGAAGAATGAATATTGTCTTTTAGGTAACCACTTTGTTTAAATGTGGAATGTAATGCAAGTTTCATGATCTAATTCTCAAAAAATCTAAACATAAAAAGATCCTCAATGTGTAATCTTTTAATAACTCAAGATTAAGTAAGGTTTAAGGATGGGGCCTTATAAATAGTGTCAAAATTGACATAAATGATTTTTTATAACCAATACTATATTATTAAATGATATAATATTCATAAAATTATAATATTTCATCAAATGGGATCATATAATGATAGGTATTTCATTAATGAACCATTTGGGGTTCACTTGTCTTTTAATATAATGTTTATAAACAATTTATTGTAATAATACAAGAATACATGGTAAAAGTTAAACTATTTAACTAAGAGCTAAATCTAAAAGATAAGGTCAATATGGTGACCTAAACCTGTCTAAAACCTATTATTTGATAGGTTTTCTACCAATCCCTACCTTAGCCTCAAAATAAATATTTTTGGAGCCATTATAAATCGAATATGATTGTATGATAACAAATATTTTAAGATTTTCCTAAAGTGACCCAAACCTCTCTTATAAAAGTGTAGTTCCCCTTCTCTAAAAATCACACCTCCAAAGCCTTTTGCCTCAACCAAACCCTGATAAAATATCTTCCTAACTACCCTCACTTCAACTTATAGGCCTTAATTTGATAATAAATCCAACTGATGATGCACTTTTGTTTCTAATCAAATGGAAGCACCTGAAGACGAGGTAATTATTTCATCACCTCTTTCGAAATTATTTTCTTCTTACACTTCCTATTTCTTTGTTTTTTGCATTCCAAAATAATTAATACGGTACCCTATACATACTATGATGTTATTATTAAATTTTTACAACCATATTGATTATTCTATATATTATGAATGACAATGTCACCATACTTGCGTACGTACAGTTCACCGTCTCCACGTCGTGGTGTATTTTGTTATTCTACACATTATTATTTTAATGGTTATAATAATGAGTATAATTGACAGAAATAATAAATATAACATTTAAATTATTATTTATATGTAATATATCATCCAATTACATACGATTTCACCATCAATAGAATGATATCATCGCTAATGCGTACGTACAACATACTGTCTCCACGACGTGATGAGATTCATGTCCATGTTCACAATTCAACTATGATCATAAAAATTTTATTATTAATATATATGTAATATATGACATAATGATTCTACTGTAATATATATATATACATATATCTCATTCAATAACTTCCGTTCAATACGATATGAAAATCAAAACAATGTTTATGCGTACGTACGGCCTACCGTCTCCCTTAACGGTGTTTTCCTTTTCATATATCTACCAGTTATAAAAATTTATACTCTGAATATATATGATAAATAAATAATGGTTTATATTCCAGAATCAATTAAATCATGATATATTATCATTAATAACAAGTTAAAATGTGTATGATAAAGAAAGTGATTATTACACCAAATTTTATTTTAACAAAGATATTATTATTAAATGGGTAATAAAAATCCATAAATGAATCATGTATGATATAATAAATATAAATATGGCTTTGTTATAATTTAATAACATAATTTGGTCATTATTCAAGAGGTTTAACTTACCCTTTACCAAATTAAATTACAATGTAAGGGTTAATTCCTTAATCTCATTATTAGCCAAGATTGTTTATGTGTAAGTATTTTTTGGGAAATATTTATCATCCATGTCTATGTGTAATAAAAAAAATTTCAAGATGAATATTTTAAGTTTTATGGAAGGTACTATTTCACTATATCATCATTTAAATGTTTTAAGGATTTATTTATCCAAATCATTTTAATTAATGTCCATGTTTTTAAATTGATTTTAAGGATTTATTTATATAAACATGATTGTTTTAAAATGTTAATTACATTCAATAGTTTTAAAGTGGTATGGGACACATTGATTCAGAAATATCTTTTAAATTACTATTTTATAAATGAGGTAATTTTAAAATATTTCACAAATGATGATATTTCTCTTAAAGTTATTTACTGATCATTTTCAACTATGTCAACATCCTTTACTAGATATTATTCTTGATTGAGGTTGATTTATTATAAATATAGTCTTAAATATTATATTGAATAAGTTATGATATGTTTGGCTATGAATCTTCAATTTTTATACCATTCATGATTTATGGATAAATTATTGAATTTTTTTATGCTAGTTTTAATAATGATGTTTATGTTAAGATTCTATATTTTTATATGAGTAATGCATTGGACTTAGTAAATGAAAGGTGGAGCTTTCTATATCTCCTCGATTAATTGTTTTGTCTAATGAGAAAAACTAGTGTCTTGACACAAGTCCTTGACAAAATATTTTTTTGTAGTCTTGGCACGAGGCCTTGACTTTGTTGTTATGATGTCTGACATTATGCATTCCCTTGTTATGAAACTAGTTATTACATGTGATTATTCGATTTATAGAATATCCATGTTCATGTTTATATGGTAATGTTTTATTTATTTTATCTATATTTTATTCAAGATTATGTTTAAAAGTATTTTGTTTTTATTACACATCTTTCCATAAATGTTTATAGTTTCTGGTATATTATTTACCCTTACTGAGCATCTATGATCACCCCTTTCTATGTTTTATTTTTCCCTGGATGCGAATAAGTATATTATGACTGACCTATAGGGATAAGATAAGGGATATGAGTGTGTTTAAAGGATACAAAATGTTGAAGTTTCTCACTTTTATAATGTAATGTAAAACTCATGTATGTATCTATTACTTTTAAGGATAATAAATTGATTGTCCCTTCGGGAAATGATTCATTTTAATAATTCTATAGTATTAAAATAATGCACCGACTCTAGGTAATTGGGGTTGTGGAATTACAATTCAGACATCAAATATATTTTCTAATGGATCATTCAAATATAAGATTGAAAAATTTATTTAATGTTTTATAAGAGTATTATTCTCTCCCACAACTATTGTTAGATAAAGAATATTATGACAAGGTGAAATGTTATACATCAAATTTGGACAGAAATGAAGTTATAGTCATAAAAAAAGTAATAAATTAACCAATTTATTTTCTTGTATCTAATATGATATTATCTACTCAAAACATTATAGTTATGTTATGCATTTCAATAAAAAAAATTATAGTTTAATTAGAATATTTTTAAACATAATTGGAAAGAAAAAATATGTATTTAAATTAAGGTAGGAGTTAATAAATAGGGGAATATAATTTGAGTAATCATCCACTCCAAAGTAAATAGAAAACATTTTTTTACCATATCACACATTAAGAAAGAGGGAGATTTTAAATTTTTTCAATGCCTATATAGTGTTAATGTAATTAGGGGGTCTTCTTAAAATGTAAAAAACACGGTGTCATAGAAGAATTTAAATCTAATAGGTATGAAATCTCATGACTATTATGTGTTAATGAAATAGATCTTACACATTTCATTAAATAACTGATTGATGATAAATTTATAATTTTCTATCATCAAGTGGTGTTTATTTTTCAATTTTATTTGTAGAAAAGTCAAAAATAATGATTTTTATATTCTTTAGATAATGAAGATTCCCTCATAGCTTATCAACAATAAATGTATTTTATACCATTGTTTATTGATATAATGGTCCATCTATAGATTATTTTAGTGTGATAGAGAGTAATATTAGAGTCTATGTATTGAAGTTGGATGTATCATTTTGAAAGATATATGAAATTTTTTAAGTGATATGTTAATAATCGTCATTGATCGGAGGCCATTATTTTTCAAATTTATATATAAAAAGTGGTAATTTAGTTTTGTAATAATAATTTTTAAGTGAAGCATGTTGGACTTCAAATATCATGACATTTGATAGTTGAAAGTGAAGGGAAAGGGATATATGGCTAAAAGGTAAAGTTAATTCTATTTGATTATATGATGCACACATAGTTATAAATTTTTAACAACGTAAGTGATGTTGAACTATTTATAACATCACATATTTCAAAATTTATTCTAAGATATCAAAGAAGAAACGAATATTGGTTGATAAATTGACATATAAACAAATTTTTTTTATGGTTTGAGGGGGAAATAAAAATTTGTTTATCTGCATCAAAAACACCAAAATGGTTACCATGTGGGAAAATTTTTAAGGTGATCACATGGTGTGGTTTTGATATTAATGGGTACAAATTTTTTAAAAAATAATAGAAGATTAAAGACCATTCACAGTATTGGATTAATTTTTATCACAAATGAAATTTACGTTTTGACTTCATAAATAAAAAACAAAATTTATATGTAAATATCATACTTCTATGTTGTTGAGGATATTTGGGTAATTGATTGTTAGAAATTTCAAGTATCATAATTTATGTCTAAATGGGTTGATAGTAATAGTGGTGTGAAACATGATGAGTATAAATTTATACATGTTAATTCGAAAAGATTTCATTGTAAGTAGGAATAAATTATCATGGAGCACATGTAGAAATAAATATGTTATGTTTTTTTACCCATCAAAAAATCATTGGTCCACTATTTTTTAGGGAAAAATTCATTTATGTGATGAGAATATAAATGATGAAAAATAATTATATAAAATTTCTCTATCTATTAAATTATTAACCAATGATAACAATGACTGTGATACAGGAATTATCCATGAAAGGTAAAATGATCATGTAGAATGGATAAGAAAACACTCCATTACTCTCCTAAGTAATGAGGTAATATTTTTAATGAAACTGACACTCTTAACTACATAATTTTATTATATTAGTATTTATATATATATATATATATATGTTCAAAATTATGAACATTTTTTAATATTTTTTATATTCAATACATTTATATATCAATTTATTAGTAAAAAAATTCCTCTATGTTTTTATTTTGAATTTTTTATTCCTTAATTTTATAAATACTATTTATTAGTAATATATTTATAATTTTCTTCATATTGTTAAAATTTACATTTTAAATTATTAAATTTATCTATTTTAAAAAATAATCATTAAAAAATCACACATTTTAGATTATAATAATCTTAACCATTTTTTTGTTATTATTTTTTATATCCACTGGTTTTATTAACACATTTTGTAGTTGAATGATCTAACATTCATTTCTTGTTCTTCTATTATGAACAAGCGATTTTTTATTTTTTACAGTTATTTAATATTAATCAAATATAGGTACACATAAATTTATTGAATTAGAATACATATTTATAAGTTAGAGACATTGACACAGGAGAACCAAGGCATGTATATTTTTTTCATATAGATTTATATATCTAGAGTATTTATATTTTATAATAAAATTTAACCAATATTTTATTAAATTAATTTTTTCTATTATTCTTAAACAGATAAGATGGTTCCTAAAGATGGTTGGTGTGGGATTAAATGTTTACCAAAACATTCACACATATGCAAAAATCAGAGGGGGGTAATTAACTTTTATATGAATTACTTCCAAACTAGCCAACACATAATTTAAGACTTATCTGGATATAAAAAGTCATTTTGGAATAATTATTCTATTCCTACGTTGGATGAACATTGAACAATAATTTTAACATATTTTTATGGACCCCATATGTTTAAAATTTATAATATAATAAAAAAACAATGGTTTAAATATTATAATATTTTTAATATTTGTTTGATTAAATTACAGATGACATTTAATTTTAAATAGATAAAAGGATTTATGAAATAAATTATCCTTTGCGACAATAAGATGGATAGATTTTAAGTAAATGAAAATATAATTTTATCTTTTTTTTTGGAGTAAACTATAATAAGATCCATGCCTCAATTATGGGTTTATAGGTTGGGAAACATGGTAAAAAAAATTCTCCAGTCAAAAGAAAGAAACCTTTGTGGTATATCTTATATTCTTGTAAAATTTATCAATTAAATTAATTTTAATTACCTGATAACTTATTTATTTCTTCTTATATAACAGGCCTCTATGAAAAATCATCAAGAGATATAGTCTCAAAATTCATACCTACATACGTTACCATAAAAAGGGTATCCTTTATTAAAAGAATAAATGATTAATGAAAAATTTAGTGAATTATGATCCAGGCCAAGTAGCAACTTTGAAGAGGTTTCACCCGACCCTCCATATCCACAAAAAATTATGAAAAAAAGAAAATAGTGAGAATGTAATCAATCGAAAGTTTATTGAGGATTTAAAAATTGATGTATATGATAATATTGAAAGTAATTAATTTTTACTTTTCTACAATCTTACTTCTATGGTAATTTATATCACTAATATAACATTTGAATATATTATTTTAGGATGCCATTTTGGATAAAATGACACAAAGTACTATTATCCCTGAGGTTATGATGGATATTCTTACCACTGCTTTAAAAATTGTGGAACACTTAGGCCATGTATGAGGGTAAAAGGAGGGTATCGATTTAAAAAAAATGGATGTTCCCCTAGCACAACATCGATGGGTGAAGAACATAACGGATAAATAGATTCTCTTAAGGATAATTTGAGAAACATGATTGAGTTGATATAGGATAAAATTAAATAATCTATGTCATATATAATTATAGATGTGATGATATAGATAAAACATGTGCAACTTGCTTACCCAGATTTTCTATCTCTTTATTCCAACATGATCATGTATTTTGATTTGTGTGATTAAGATCCTTATGTATACCCTATAGAATATAGAATTTTACATCATTTATAGGATTCTATACATTATATTCTTATATATTTGGGTAATTTAAGAGTAATGAAACATGATATTATTAATCCAACTGCTCTAGTGCCAATGTCAACTAACGAGGTATCTATATTTGGATATAGTATTGGTCCTTTTTTGCATCAGCCTATTAATTGTTTTTATCATCTGACATATGTTGTTAGAATTGTTATTTTTTTTATTTATCATTAAATTAATAATTTATTCTAAAAATTTCTTACATTTAGCATATATATGATTATTTTAAATTTATGTAATCACTACAAAAGAAAGAAAATTTTTATGTTTCATCACATTCGATATTTCTTAAGAAGATGATGGGATAACAATGTTTTAAATTATTATTTTTCTATATTATATATTTATTATTCATTTATAATGAGTAATGATATATGCTAAAGGTATTATAATTTAATTATTTTTGAAATCAACATCATGGATGTTTTAGAGGGTGATCAACTCAGTGTGCTCATATTGAAGTTGTTTTCTATATAAGTAAATTTTAATTATTTGTTTATTTTGTTTAAGTAAACATCTTCTATGTTGACCCAATTAATTAATATTATAATTATTTCTGTCCACACTCATTTCATTCAATATAATTTTAATTATTTTCATGGTTTTATAGACCCAAAATACATATCAATAGATACAAAATAATTAGACCAAGAATCTATAAATTAATATATATATATATATATATATATATGAATGATTAAATGAAATATAGATTATATTTTGGTTTCTTCCTTTACATAATTTGGTATGAAAAAAATAAGTAATTATGAACCATTATTCATTATACAATTAGTAATGTTGATTCTTTTTATATTTTATTGGAAATGTAATTTTATATGTTTTCTTTTCAATAGAATTTAAAACATGTTGGTTATGAATTTTATTAGGCAGTGATTAAAGAAAATTTATAAAGTTAGTAACGAATTATGTTTTACTATATTATTTTAGTTAATTAATAGTAATATTTTCATTTAACCACACTTTTGATAATTAATTCATAGAATTACAAAAAGGCGAGGATTAAGGAAAAAATGGATCACTATTCAATTGTGGAACTAGATAAAATTGAATATATGAATGATATAGTACAAAATTATATCAATGAATACATGATTTTTCATACATATATACTATTTTTTATTTTTAACATATTGTTTTATAAATTTAGTTTTATCATCAAAAATATAATATGTAATGTGGTCATTATTTTTTATGATTCATTTATAAGATAATCACAACTAGAACAACAAAATATTCTAAAATGGTTAGTTTGAATATATAACTTATAATTATTAAAAAAATGAAATTTTCTCATAACACACTATGTTATATGATTTTGAGGATATTTATTTGTATCCATAAAATAATAAGAAACACCATCAACATTGGTTTTCATAATATTTTCTATCTTTATCAAATTTTTTAATTTAATTTCATTTTTTTATATTTTTAAAAAATGTTATGAAAGTAATCGATGATTTTTATTACACTTCTTCTATTTCTGTGGATTTTTTATAATGTTTAGTGCTATTTATTTACATATATATACTTATGTGATTTTTTAATATTTATTAAACATATTCAATGTTCAATGTCTGTTTTCCAATAAATCAATGTCAAATTCCCTATAGAAAGGACTTTTGTGTCAGTTTTAAGGATAAAATATCGAAATATTTCTATATTTTGAACAATTTAATTTTTTCAACATCTCTTTTATTAAAAAACATTGTGTAAAGTCTTTTTATATTATTATCTTAAAATTGTTTTAATATAGGTTTTTAAAAACTAATGTTAAAAGTATCACTTTTTACCTCACCTGTATTAACAATGCTTTATAATTAATATTAAAAGGTAAGAAACTCGACGTTGAAGTTATTTTTTCCACTACTGAATGACTTATCCTCCAATAATTTAAAATAATTAGATTTTGAATATGGGTTGGAAGGAACACATTGTGACATGATTATATGTATAGTGGATATATTTCATCATGTTATTTTCATTAGTCATATTCTAGAACAATATTTTAAATACATACGAAATAATACCCTGAGTTGTCTATTTTTTGTTATTCCATTATCATCTAATTAAAAAGATTTCATTTTATAAAATCTTGCTTTTCATGTAATTCTATATTGGTTTTTATTCCTTCATTTCTTTGAAATAGATTAGAATATGTAATACTGGATTAATATAAATAAATAAATTGAAATCTTATGTGTATATATTTCATAATATATTTCAGTTGATTATGTTGTTGTTTTGGATATTTGATTGATGAAAATAGATATGTTTACTATGTAATTTGTTTTTTTTGTTTTTTATTAAACTACTTACAATTGACTATTATCATATATTCACTATAAAAATATTGATTGATTAATGATATTATGATCTATATGCATTTAGAATTATAGTAATTAATATATTTTTAATTTGGATGTATATTTTTCATTAAAAGACTACTATCTTTGGGTATTTTAAAAAAAATACTATATATAAAGAATAATATAGTGTTCTTTGAAGATGATATGGTTGATCAGATCGATAATATTTCATTTTATTACTTTGACCATTAATAATTTGGATATTTTAATTTCTATTGAAAACTATTTTAAGATTAATATACATTTCATTCATATTTTTATGTCCTCTTATTTCTACATTTAAACCATTGATAATTTTATTATTCTAATATTTTATTAATGATTTTTTCATCACAGTATTATATTTCAATATTCAGTCCTCTAATTTTTGGATATCTCAACATTCATCATAAGAAGTTACCCCAATCATATCAAAAACATTTCAAACATGAACAATATTTTTAAAAGAGGTTAGAAATTGCATGTAATTTATCAAATTTAATCATTAATAATTTTTCAATATCAACAGTACATAACTCAATAAAATTTAAATGATATGAACTTATATAATACTCTAAAATTTAATGATAAAAGTTCCTATATTGTAAAGACCAGACCCCAATTTCCTAGATATGGTGCCTTATTTTATTACATTTTCATATAAATAAAGAAGTTTTATCCTGAAGAAATAAATAGTTTAGTATATTTGGGGAACAATATACATAAATAAGTTCAACACAACAACTTGAAATGAAATTCAACATATAAACATGTTTTGAATCACACATAAACTCCTATATTATCATTGAAATTCATTCTTAATATCCATCTTCACCACCTGGAGAAAAATAAAACATAAGGGGTAATATCATATTCTCAGTAAGAGTAAGTACTACTACATAATTTATCATAAACATAAACACTAGGAATGGTGAATAAATTAAAACACATGCCTTTAACAATTATACATGGGAATGACATGGAAAGAATGAAAGATGATTAAATAAGGATATATAAATGAACATTAGAGAATAAAACATAACCATTTATAATATACTAGTTGAATAATCAAATGTTTCATCAATCACTAATACCATGATGAGGGAATGTAAAATGCCATAAATTTGAAACATATTGTCAAGGGCTCAGCCATTATGTCTAAAAATTCAAGGGTATGGCCTCAGCTGAAACCCAATTCTGTTTTGTCTTATAAGACATTATAATTCATCGAGGGGATATAGAGGTAACCACATATCACTCCATAATTCCGATTCATTCCTCATATGAATGGGGCTAAATATAAACTACATGGTCGTATAAAATAACCTTCCCCAATCTATACACATATACCATAACCATTCTGAGTAGTGTGGTGAATAGAATCAGAATATAACATCCCATTTAAATCTACTCATAAACCATTTAATATAATATGGTGGATTATTGGAATAATATATTATCCTCAATAATATATAAAATTAATTAGATGTTTTTAATTAAAAAAAAGTACTCTAATAAAATCATCTATGAATTTTTAAGAGAAATACACTTTTACAGTAAGAGAGTTATTTTGGAAAAATATTAGTATAAAACCATAAATTAAATAATTTAGTTTGTACATGATAACATGAGTGGTTTTAGAAAAATAATTTTGAATTAAATAAGATTTTAGAGTGCATTGGAAAATTGGTAAGAATTTGAGAAGTTCCTGTGAATCAAGCTTGTTTATCGAAAATAATTGAGAAATATCAATATAAAACATTTAACTCCCCATAAAATAAAGTTGTATTATGATTTTTTTCACATATATAAGACATTACAATAAAACCTATTAGGAATAAATAATAATATTTAATAATTTAATTAGGATTAAGTGAGATAAATAGAATCCTGAAAGTAAATGTAGGATCGGGTAGAAAACTAGTACCTTATGTCAGAATTTATTCTTCGCTTTTACATAATTCCCTATATACTCAAATTAAAATAATTAATTATTTAATTCATTATTTTATTTATTATGTTTTATTTTACATTAATTTATGTTCTTAATGATATGTTATAATATTGAATTGCATCATTTTGATTTGTTTGTTACCTTGATTTCAATATTTTTTTGCTTGATTATAAGAGTATGGAAGTTCATGTAAAATGTTAATTGAAGTCCATATTTGATGTTTTTTTATTAAAGATGAAATATAATTTTAAATTATCCCAAAAGTCATTTTATTGTTTTCGGTTAGGATGAATTGTTAGATAAAACATTAATGATAATCAGTTGGATTATTTTGAGCGGTTTTTGTCACAACAAGATTCTTTTGATTTGTTATTTCACAAAATGTGTGTATAATGATTACAAAACAATAAATCTTCTAAAATAAATATTTTATGATATAGATCAATAAAAAAATGGTTTCATGACCATCCATGAATATGGTAATAGAAATTGAAAACTCATCGTCCTTGAGTACGATAAATTAACACATCTCGAACGATGGTTTTATTTTTTTATAAAAGAAGGGTAAATGAGAGTTGATCATGAATTATTAAAATATAATTAAAAAATTCAATTATATTAATGGCACAAGAGTTATCATACTTTTTGGATGGGGTGGTTGAAGAGGGATAATGAATGTAAAGTAACACTAATGAAAAGTGAATTTGAGAAATCTATTATAAAAATTTGGCAACCTAAAGACATCACATAAAAATTATTAAAATATTTTGATGAGAGAAAAAGGATTATATAATAATTTATAAATTAAATGGTCATTTATGGGGATATGTAATGACATATATCAATAAAAGGCATTGGAAATTAAAAATGAATAACAAAAAAGGAGTTCTTGAAAATGTGGACAGTGGTAAATTCCCATACCTAATAGAGTAACTCCTTAAACACAAATATTGGGACCTTGAGGGGATTTAGAAAACCTTTAGAAGAATATTAAGGAGGTTAATCACCATATCTTCTAGGATTAAGAATTTTTAATGAATGTAATGATATAAATGGGTGGGTATTTATAGTAAAAGTGAGGGAATTATTGATTAATTTTCGAGGACACCGCAGTGGTGGTATATGAAAGACTATGGGCATACCCATGGTATTTCCCCATTCTATTGGCCACAAGGGACACCTAATATCATATATTATTGTAAAAAAGTTGACCAATATTTTATATTAATTATTACATCATTATTATTTGATTAAACATACCAAAATTTCAAAACTGTATTTTTACAATTCACAAAAACTAAAGTATTTTATAAAATTATCATAAATTCAAATAACCTAATATAGACATTCAGAATTAAAAAATGATTTTTTTATCATAATATTTCTCTAAATATGAAAATTACAACTTTTATCTTTGAAAATAATTATTTATTAAACATAATAGCGGATATAAATTTCATAGTAAAATGCAAAATAAATTTTTCAAAACTATATAAAATTATTTTATCATTTGTAATTAAAGAAGAGTGTTTTGAGAAGACTATTTAATGTTTATATACATTAATAAAACCTAAGTTTGATAAAATAATTTAAATCCCTCTAATATGTACACTTTTTACATTAAAATCAATTTATAAAATTCATCATATTTTTAAGAAAAACTAAACACAAATAGTGATACATTATTAGGTGGGTTTATTATTCCATTTTTCATATTAAAATTAATAAGGGTAAGTTACTATTCATAGGTGTGCATTGTTATTCACCAAAAATGTATGTTGATCATATCAGACATTAAATATCTTACTGAATGCAACCGTGTATGTCTATTTTTCAAAATTTAAATCACATAGGTGGAAAAATTATGTTTACTAGATAGGATATAACAAAGTAGTGTTTTGTAGGGAAGTATTGTTTCATAAATTCAATATTAAATTTATTTCTAAATCCTTGGAGTGTTAAATATAAATTACCCTCATTAATTATTTGTGAATTTTTATTTGGATCATTAAAACCTGTAGATATATATTAATCAGTCGAAGTGTGATAACCAAAATCTAGTATGCCAATTAATTTTAATTCACAAACTCATAAATTTTTTATATTCCTCATTTGTTCTATCACTCCATATATATATATAATATATTTATATTTATTTATTTATTATTTTTATATATTTTTGTTTATTTCCTTAATATATATACACACTCTATTTATATATATATTGTTAAAAAAATCATACATTAAATAATAACATGTGTGATCACATGTGAAAAATACGAGTTTTACAAAACATGGGAGATTAGATTTAATCATAGTATTTTTAACTCTACCTAAATAAAAAATATAGATGTCTAATAAATATGAGAAATGAGTTAAATTTAATGATGATAAATTTTATGTTTATTTCAATATGGGAGGATCAATCTATAAAATAGGGTATCATACATTGAGATGTGAATTAACACAATGATAATTTAGTGAAATACTCATTATATGAGAAACTACAGTGAAGATCCATATTTTACTAAAGATGTTTTAGAAAACTGAAGATTCCATTAATGATTTCTTTATATTAATCTCATTGATTTAAAAATAAAATAAAATTGTGTGTCATTATTTTTTCTATTCCTTATATTAATGTAGTGGGTGGAGAGATAAGTAGGGAATGTTTCCCTACGAACAAAATTCATCTCATCTTAGACATTGTAATCCCATACAATGTATGGTGATACCCTTATCCCATTGCCACATCATCATTGTATACTCTAGGGAGTATCCCTTACTAGTGAACTATGTAAAAATATTCATGCCATTACATTTATTTTCATTACCTATAAATTTTGGATATATTTTTTAGATTTATACTTTCAGTCTATTCTTGAAAATTCCTAAAACAAACATTGGGAGTTGAATGAAAACAATAACAGCATAAGTTATGCCATATTAGATTTTGATTTTGATTTATTGTTGGAAAAAATGTCCAGTTTAAAAATGATACCCATACACCGGTTTTGTTATGAAAATCTCAAAGCGGTCAAGGTAATTAGTAACAAACCTTGGTGGAATTTTAAAATTGATCTTGTTAATCTAATGAGATGGTTAATCTCAATCTATTACAAGTGGTTTTGGTGATGATATAACCAAATCATTGTTTCTTCCATTAATTCAGATCTTAATCCAAAAGATTCATGCTTGATATAGAAATTTATAGGACTCTATGGATCAATTAACACTTAATCAATGTAGTGGAAGACAAAATAAAACCAAATTCACCTGATCAACTATGCTTGAAAGTAAAAATTTTATGTGATAAATGAATATGATCATGTAAATTTCACTATTAGGTATAAAACTAATTTATTTATCAGAGTGGATTGATGGAGATACTTTTGAGTAAGCCAATAGGCACCCTCCTCTATAGTGTATCCATGTTTAGATAAGAATCACCCAATACTCATGAAGGATATTTTACTACTCTAATGATATGTTGGTACCTCATGATGTTTAATGGAGAAGAAATTGAAAATTTTATAGATAGAATTAGTAGAATAATTATCCATTTTAAACCAAACTTTCTCAATGGATAAGTCTCCATACATAATAACTAGGGACTTCCCCTAATTGACCATGCATTTAATCAAATGTTACAAGTAAAATAATTTATTTAAAACTTTTTATAACATTCATCCAAATAATTCTCCAAACATATTATCTTATAGAATATTTTTTTAATCAATGATAACATAAGTGTAGTATGTTACATTAATAATAAAATTGACAAACCTATGATCAATATTAACATGAAATATGAATCAAATTTTATGATTCTAATAATTGTGACATACTCATAACATATGATATAATTAACCAATATTTTAGTATAATATTCTTCATAAAATAACCTTATTATAATAGAAAACATATCCAAAAGAATTATAATATTTATCGTGTTAGGTAATATGATGGCCAATATTCGTTTTCAATAAAACCTCATAAAGCTAGTTCTATTTATCCTTACATAGTATCATATAAAAAAACTTCAGAATTAGTATAAAAAATACATTTGGAAAGCTATCACTAACTTCATTTTGGATCACACTATATGAAATAGCAAGTGAATAAACATCCAAAAATCATTGTTTAAATCTTAATAAAATTTAAAAGTGTATCTCATTGTAAAAAATACATATTTGTTCATCAAAAAACATTGACCCATAGGCCTTTGTAGTGTTTAAAAATGAAATTAAAAATTCATAAATTATAAATGTAAGTAATGAGAATCCTTTAGTGAAGAACCTGTGTAACTCAAGCTATGAAGGGATCCAAAATGATTCATACCAAACACAAGTATCTCTAAACTTATGTCTATATGGTGTATCATATAGAACCGTTCATTCTCATATGATCAATTTTCTCCCAGACATCAAGTTACCATGGGACACATATTATGTCAATCACAAATAGTATCCTCACACATAGTTAATTGTATGAGTATAGAATAAATAGTTTTGTAAATATTTCACATGTAATCCACTATAATGGATGATCGCATCACATTCACATCACCCAATAGATAATCACATAATATCTCTTTCCTAGATAAAAAACATACAGTTCCCCTATCTACCACAATAGATGGTATATATGTAACACTCTTCCTATCAGAAGAAAAAACACTTCTTGATTAATCTATAATTGCCAGAATGAGCAACAACATATCCAACCATCCTCTGATTAGATAATACTAAATTATTTTTTTATGAAATGTAACTAATTATGAAGGTTTACATGTTAGGTATCTCTCAAAACAAAGTATCAAGGACTCAAAATATGAACAATTCTCCCATAATCCACTAAATACATATTATATGTCACTGAATGTGGTATGAATCATGGGTTATCAAGAACAAAAAACCCTTTTGTGCTACATGACTCTATATATAATATTCGGATTCAAGAATCATACACATACTAACCTTATAATTTCATCAAAACCAATAATATTTCATGATGAACCTATGTCCAGGATAACTCGAAGACAAACATTGATAGGTCATTTATACATTTACATCATGAGTATAAGAATCCAAATTGGAATAATTATAATTTAATTCCATTATTTTCTATAACATTATATATTTTATATTCTTAAAATATTTTTAAAAATTAGAAAATCCCTTCATATTCATATCACATTTGATAAATTTTCTTGATCAGTCTTATGTTCTCAATACTTTTTTAGGTTTCTTTATACTCAATGCATCTTTTTTTAATCCTTATCACATATCAAAGTGATAAACACATAATACAACTCACTAAATTCATTAATAAATAACACATTTTAAGAAATAAATTTTAAATAATAGTGATACTTAAGAATCATATTCCTAATTTTAACATATTTGAAAAATTCATTCAAACTCCTTTCCTTTGAAAAAAAATTACAATGTAAATAAATAATGTTTTCTACTTAGAACCCATTAAAATTTTTCCATCACCATCATTATTAGAACCTATTCTATAAAAAAAGTTCTTAAAAATATTTTTGAAATTAATGTGACTATTTAAACTAATATTTTACCATGATACACAAACCCATTTAGGACATCAAGTAACCTTCACTTTTGAGTGGTTCAATATTTTTATTATTAATTATGAACATCTTTATATCCAAACATACTCCAAAAAGACTCTATGTAACTATATTCCTTAAATAATTTCATGTAAAGATACACAAACACCTTTTTTGTTAGAAAATAAAACAATATAATTTAATGGATATATATTACATATAAATTATTTCATCCATATAATATATGGTATTCTATGTGTTTGGATAATTACTCAAAAAATAACCATATATTATATAAAATATTCCAGGGATAGTGAAAATAACAAAGGCCACATATTTTAAAAATCATATGGACAAACTTGTTTCTCCATGCTTAAATATTATAATTTTTAACTTTTTCACAAATTTTTTATAGAATCTGATGGATAATAAATCATATGTATTGAATCCATTATCTCATTGTTTAAAGAACTATCTTATCATATAAGTTGAAATACATAGAGATACACATCCATTATTTATATCCATATAATCCGGACATATTATTTTATAATAAAATATAATATTTAGAAAACCTTTTTTTCATAATTTTAATGTAAACAATAAGGTCTATGAATTGTTTAATTTTTTTTGAAATGTTTTATATGAATATTACTTGTAAAGTATATGTTTTGTATCATATTTTAAGAACTCATTTTTTCACTAAGGTGCGAATCCTTTAATTTTAGGTCTAAATATTTACTTTGGACCAAATATAGATTCATAATGAGTATGTAATGGTTAAGATAGTCTCTGAGGATATTTCAGATCCCAAAACCATCTTTTTGGGGAAAACAGGCTTGGTGCATGGTTTAGATTAAACCCAGTGGGATTTCCACATAGTTTTCCTAACCGTTAAGATGGGGTTTATTTGGGTAGATCCATCTCGCATGGTCGGAACATGGCCATGTGGCATAAACATGAAAATTCCCCTTTTTCCCTTTGTAGTTGTGCATGAAGTCTTCACGGTTTGATCAAACCATGTAGAGGATGTATTTTCAAGTAGATTAGTCTCACACAATTAGCTCATGGTTTGAAAACTATGTGTACAAACCGTTCACATGCTAAAATACTATTTAACATGTCCAAAATTATTTTAATGATTTATTTACCCCTTATTCCTCTTTCATATGAGAACTAGAAGTATTAAGACATTTTCCTCTCATTTTGAATTTTTTTAAGGCCAACGATCTGAGGAAAGTGAAGGGACAATATCAGAGGAGGAGAGTCTTACAACCCTATGGTGGGTTGTATATAACTCATCCCAAAAGGTCATTGATTTTGGAATATTTTGTGGGGATTTTCGATTTAATCCGAAGTCATTTCATAAATATACATGCCATGATTATACTAGTTAGAATCGTATGGTTATACCCTTTCCAACTATGTGATTAGTTGGTAGGAGTTACACCCACAACCTAATCTACACCATGTTGAACATTATGCCATATGTTTTTTAGTGTCATTGACTTTTTTGAGATACCGTTCATGTGTGCCTTTTCTTGACCTTCCTTAAGGTGAGACTTCCTATAATAAATGGCTTGTTATTAATGAAAATTTCATAATGGTGTGTACTATGTATTCTCATAACATTACCCACCAAATTATGTGATTCAAATTTATAATTAAATAAGAAATGTGAATGTTCAATTATACTAAGTATATAACTTTTCCTTATAAAATATGATTGAATAAAAGTTACATGTCCATATTACCCCTTTCCATATTGATGGAAGGCAGCAGAGTCAACCACAATAATTTAATATACCTTATTGTTTAATTAAGAATTGATTAAATGGAAGATATGCTAATTCGCTTATCCACACTAATGAAAGAACAGGATTGGGATAATAATTAAATGGTTGAAACTATACATGACCTATACTCACTGATGGAAGGCCAGACATGGACCAAAATAAAATAATACATGATTTCAATACCCAATAGGAATGGACTGACTCGAGCTCACCTTTGGATCTGAGAGAAGAATACCTTGGTTCTCAAAAACCCTATTCCGGTTTAAGGATTCAGTTTTCCTAGGTTGATACCCACCTAGACTCTGGTTCTTTTCTATTCCTCATATTACTAGTATACTACCATAGGGACTTTTACATTATTACATGATACCTTGGATACACTCCTTGGATCTAGAATTGATTAGTAGGTGCCATGGTGAAAGCCCATATGGACATTTCCTTTCTTAGCCTCATTTTACCTTGGTCAATCTCCTTGATCTCGGAAGGTGTCTTATTGTAGAATTACTTGGAATAAAATACGTGTATTACACTCGTATTCCTTATCTAAACTCAGATACTACTGAGTTAGAATTCAATGAAATCTATGTTACCTTGGTTTTTACCCTATAACTCCCTCACCAGATGTCTATTTTAGGTTTCCATATTATGACATCAGAACATCACTACTTATATTATCATGAGGTGATGTCAGTGCTAGTTATGCCTCACGTGACCTATTAATATTAAATGGTAATTACAAATAAAATGAACTTTCTACATGTTTAGACACCAGCCGAGGGATAAAGTATGTACATGGGTATTTATTTATATTGTACTATTTTCTTTACATTATATATTCTTGTCCTCACACTACAATATTCCATTACACAGGCTAGATTTTATAGACAATATTGGTATTGGCACATGAATATTTGTCTCACAACCACTTCGGGTGCCATTAGGTATCCAAAGTAGATTACATGTTTGAAGGTGTTGAAAAAGGGAAGCATACGACTTCTAAGCCATGATTACTTGCTGTTTAGGATGGTTCTTAATTGCCAATGACCAAGTTGGATATTGGGATTCATGGAGTAGTCTTTGTTTTATATTTCCATGTGGAACTGTTATGCCTATTGTCTTGTATCCATGTTTACCAGTTTTCTATTGACATTAAATTACATCATCATTGTTCCATTTGAGACAGTTATTATTATTCTCATTTATCTATTTCATCAATTTTCATCCACTATTTATTTACATTGCCTTGATTGTTTACTACATCATATATCCTTCTACTATGATACACTATGCTAGTAAGGTAATAGTCTCCCCATGGACATACACTAGGCCCTCATTGCTAGTCAGTAGCCTCCCATGTTTGGGGAGATGCGCTTGAGTCTGTGTGGCCCAATGGGATCGGGGCACCCTTTATATGGCATCCAGATCTAGGACATCACAATGTGGTATCAGAGGTGGTTTCTTTTATTGTTTTACTATTTAGAGAAAATATATTGGAGAATAAGAATGCTTAGGACTTGTTAATAATCCATTCTTGGGCACCTCGAACCCATGTTCGTGGTAAAATCCAAGTTACCCAAAATGAAATTGTTGTTCTATTTTTCCTATTATAGTTGATATTATATAATTTTTGTGTGATTCACATGTTCTATGGCGTGGTTGATTATTACTCTGTTTGAGAATTCTTTCTTCCTTAGCACGATGATATGAGGGAATGTAGCTTTTCTACATGCATCATTATAGGCACCAACAATTCACATTTCATTCATTTTTTTATACAATATAGTTGCATTTACCGTGTTTACATTGCATGATATGCTTGTTATTGTCGAGTGATGTTCACTAATGGAATGTGGGTTTTTCTCAACACTTCCATACCAACAGTTTCCAAAAACCATTGGTAAATCACATCCCAAGAAACCTTTACAAATGGTTTAAACGGAACCGTTGGTAAAAGGATGGTTTAGGGGAAATCTTACCAATGGTTCTAAGGAACCCTTGGTATAAGTGTGGCCCTATAATTTTTACCAATGTTTTTTAAAAACCATTGGTAAAAGATTATGTAATGACCCAAAGTTTCATTAATGGAAATCCCTCTTGATCTAATTAAATGCCTCTTTATGTAAAATGTTTATATAAAATGTCAAATTTATTGGATTTATATAAAGAATTGCGAACTTTTCTTTTATAGACATTGAACGGTGATCACATGATTAGTATAAATATTGGGCTCTAACAAACCCAATTTACTCAGAAAAAGGAAGAAATTGCCTCATCCAGTAGAATTGCTCCATACGAAGCCCATTTGTCAGAGTTTGGAAAAGAGGTGGAATCTTTGAGATTATCTCTTGACCAAGACCAAGATGAGCTTCATCATGTCAAGCTAAAACATGACCATCTACGGGAAAAGTGGAAGTCGATATAAATTACCACTTGAGCGATGTTATTCGAGCCACCACAAGAGTATGTCACCATCTCACACAATACCCTTAGGTCTTATGCAGCTGTTTTAAAGGGTTATGTAACAAATCTCTAGTAATATGTTCATGTGTATTATTATTGTTTTTGTATATAATAATTAATATACCTTCTTCTCATTATTGACACATTGTAAACAGTTTTTAAAGTACAAATAGTGTATTTTGTTATTATTTAATTAAGAATTATATTTTATTAAATTAAGGGATTTTTTAATTAAATAATATTTTAATAAAATATAATTATAATTATTATTAAATTAATTTTATTATATATAAATGATCATATAATTTTATTAATGCAATTGTAATTTTTATTAAGGTTTAAAAACCATTTTTTTCAAAACCCGTGAATTTTCGATAAATGTCGGTTTTTATTTCAAAAGTGAATATTAACATATTTAGAAAATTATTTAGATAAAATAAATGTTATTTATGGAATCATGAAATCAAAATTATCCAATAGTGAGTTTTTCATTATTTTCTGAGATAGTCAATTTTTTAGGTAAAAATTAAATACAGTTTAATTATATAATTTGTTTTATGAAATCATAATGACCCAATAGTGATGTAATAAAATAATAAAACCTTTATTTTCGGCCACTATATGTTTTAAAATTAAAATAATTTGATTTTGGGTTTGTTTGACTTACTTTTCAAAGCATTAATGGACCCTTCGAGACTTATTAAACACCTTGTCTTTTTAAATTGTTTTTCATGGGAGTGTGACTCACCTCCACATAAGAAACCCCATTATATTAAGATGTTCAGACATTGGCCTTATAAAATATTTTTTTTCCTATTCACTTTTCCAAAAACCATGGAAAAAACCCTGGGATAGTTTGTGTTTTGGATTAATTTAATATAAGGGGTCCCAAACCTAAATAATAAAGAATTCCCTCACCATTCCTATATAAACACACCAAAGCTCCCTCTTCCTCCTCATTCAATGCCTTTTGAGTTCATCCAACCTCTTCCCTACTATCTCTATAATCCTCTCAAGGTGCCCCATGCTCCCAAGAAGCCTCTCTCAAGCCTTTGGAAGCACACTTCCAAGTAAGGGTTTTTTCTTCCTTTCTCATTTTTGTCCAATTTTCTTTAAGTTGTTTTCCCTTTTAATTTCAATTATTAAGGTTGGGGTATGGTTTCACACCTCCCTTATAATTCCCTATTTATGTTTAAATTATGGGATACCCCTTTATCTCTCATTAAATTCCTCCCAAGTTCACACGTTACTATGCCGAAATTCCTAAAGGAACTTCTCCCACCTCATTTACATTCAAGCAATACTTTTGTATCATGAACCTAAATACCATTATAATTGTTGGTAAATGTATCTATATGACCTACTTACTATCCATTACATGTAAATATGATGATAAACCCCTTTCTCTCTCATCACCATTTTTTATGAATTCTTACATCACGTCGTTACGCTGCCAAAATCACACCGATTTTCTAAGACAATGCCATTGTGTAGTGAATACCATGCTCATTTCTCCATCAACAGTATTAACCTTTATGCACATTTACTTAATGATTATAAAAATTCATTTATTAATTCTTCATTCTATTATCGGGTAATAAATGATTATGTTTTATGAATCCATGTTTTATGATCCATGTGACACAATTATGCATGAAATGAAATGTTTAAGAAGGGTGTGCCCTTATAGCGCTCCAATGCATTGGGTAAAGTATAGTATCATGATACATCATGTGAAATGAGTGTTGAATCATGCTAATTCAAGTTTAATTAGGGTTTACTCATGCTTCATGTGTAATGCGAATTTACTCATGCTCTATGTGCAATGAGCCTTTTGTCATGCTAATTCCAAGTTAAGTGTTGTTGCCACTTTTCCATGTTATGATTATCATGCTTTATCATGCCATTATGTCCATGTTTCTATTGTTCTATATTTATATGAATATTTTCTAACATGTATTGTACTCCTCATGTATTCCATGTTTATTCCTTTACTAGGCTTTATAGATCACCCTTTTCTTATGCGTGTCCTCAGGTTATCCCATGCAATGCTAAGTGCGAGGGAATGTAGTGGTCATTTAACGGAAGTTTTCAAAAAAGATGTTGTATTTTATGTTCTAAGTTGTTATGTAATGATCCTAAGCCCCAAAGACACTATACCTCTTGATATTCCATGTTGTATCATGTGAATAGTTTATTTAATAAATAATTTTTAAGTTTGTAATAAAAGCAGGGTTTTCATAGTTGGTATCAGAGGATAGGTTTAGTTATTTTTGGGATTAGGATTAGAAAACACTAGTAAATCGTCAGAGACAAGACTAAGTATAAGAAAAACATCTCTATGTTTTGGTAAGTATTGAGTAAGTTGTTTATTAAGAAAATACATCCCTGTATGGATACGTGCAGGTAGAGGTGGCTCTGGCACAGATGTATCCTAGGGGTAAAACCCGAAAACACCGCTTTGAGCTAGACTCGAACGGGAACGAGTGAAAAACTATAGGCCGTGTTGTAATCTTGGTTACGACACTCCCGGGGGATATGTTTTGATAAATTCACAAACATTGTATGAACCCTTATTAAAAGAATTAAAAAATGCCCCTAAGAATATATGTTAGAAAGTAGATCATGAAAAATCCTAGATTGAAGCCTATAGACTCATGAGTTAAGGAAATAGAAGTTTATTTATAAGTCATCAACTTTTGTCTTTGGATTAACATTTATGTGTTACCCCCTAACTTTCTTTTTATTCAAGCCAATGGTCAGTAATAGGAGGACTCGGGCTAACAACTTATATGAAGATCAGTGTGATGACTGTAATAATGAGATACCCAATATAATGGGGGAGGGAATCGTGAACTTTGTAACGCTTCTCTCTCATCTAATTCATGCTTTGAATAGAAACATGGGTCAATAGAAACATCCAACCCCCTACGAAGGAACAAGTCACTATCGAGATATTCATGAGACAAATTCCTCCTACTTTTAGTGGATCATCTGATCCTAGGTTCGCTAAAAAATGGATCAAATCCATTGAAAAGATCTTCTCCATCCTTCACTGTTCTGAGCAAGAGAAGGTTCTCCTAGCAGCTTATCTTGTGGAGGGTGAAGCTGATCAATGGTGGACGTTGATAAAAAATAAGATCCCTGAGGAGGAGATCGAGGCGTTGAAATTGAAGGATTTCCAGAAGATGTTTTTTGATAAATATTTTCCGCGCACCTTCCAGTATAAGATGGAAAGGGACTTCCCTTACCTCAAGAAAAAAGACGAAGAATCTATTAGAGAGTACGATTCAAACATCACAAGGCTTGCACAATACACTTCTAGATTTGTTGTTAACCCCGAATGCAAGGTTGACCAGTTCTTTGGTGGCTTGTAGCCTAGCCTTTGGAAAGCATTAGCGATCCGTGACTTTGACAGCTATGAGGAAGTTGTCCGATTTTCCCTCAAGGTCGAAATGGAGATCGGGGAATCGCAAGGGTATCATGGGGACAAGAAGCTTAAGGTGGACTTCAATGCTGGTCGTCTGATGGATAAATCCAATGGTTCTAAGAAGATCCAGCACCTGACTCGCCAAAAGTGTAGAAATAAGTACCCTAGAAATTTTCTCAAGGGGACGAGGAAATGCTTTAGGTGTGTAAGAGAAGGGCACCTAGCTATTAACTGTCATTAAGAAATACCCATGGCTGCGACAGAGGAGAGGAACACTCTGTTCGAACCTCAATGCGTTGTTCATTGCTACAAATTCAATGAACCGGGGAATTTTTCAAATCAGTTCCCTATACCAAGGGTTTTCAGAAGCATCCAACAACCTCCAAGTCAGCAAGGAAGATATTTTTCCATCACTTCTTCCGAAGTGAACCCCAAAAATGAAGTGGTGACAGGTACACTATTTATTCATTCAAGAATAGTGAAAACACTTTTTGATTCAGCTTCTACGTATTCTTTTATATCTCGAACGTTTAGTAGAACAATCCCATCACAACCAAAAAGCATGGAAGTGAATATGTCAGTGAGTATGGAAAATGGGGCAATCATTCCACCCCATTAATATAAGTCCTCCCCTGTTATAATATGTGGATTGAATTTCTTGGCAAACCTCATCATACTCCCTCTAATGGAATTTGATGTAATTCTTGGCATGGACTGGCTTTCCTTAAATAGAGAAAACATAAATTGTCGAGAGAAGGAAATCAAACTCTATACAGAGAATCAACCCCAGATTCTTTACAAGTTTAAGGAGGAAGATGAATCCCCTTAGCTCCATCATCTCGTGCATGGATACTACTTCCCTATGAACACGCGTATCTGGATCAGATGATTGAGTCCAAGGAAGAAACCATCATTTAAGAAATGCCTATTGTGAGGGAATTTGCTGAAGTGTTTCCCGAGGAACTACCTGGACTTTCTCCTAGAAGAGATGTTGAATTATCAATTGAACATATACCAGGGGCGCTACCAATATCCAAGACTCCATATATAATGGATGTCGTGGAACTTGAAGAGATAAAGAAACAACTACAAGAGAATATGGATAAAGGGTTTATACGCCCAAGTGCTTTACCATGGGGTGCACCAGTCCTCTTCGTCAAGAAGAAGGATGGGTCAATGTGTCTTTGCATCGATTATCGTGAATTTAAAAAAATCATGATAAAGAACAAGTATCATCTTCCACGGATCGATGAATTGTTCGATCAGCTGCATGGATCACAATACTTCTCCAAGGTATATTTGCGGTCGATATATTATCAAGTAAGGGTAAATAATGAAGATGTCCCCAAGACTACTTTTCGTACAAGATACAGGCACTATGAATTCATAGTAATGCCTTTCGGACTCACCAGTGCTCCAGAAATCTTCATGGAATGGATGAATATAGTCTTTAGAGATTACATAGGCAAATTTTTGGTAGTCTTTATAGATGATATTCTAATATACTCCAAAACCAAGGAGGGTCATGATGAGCATTTAAGAACTGTACTGGAGACTTTGTGCAAGGAGAATCTCTATGCAAAGTACAGAAAGTGTGAGTTCTGGTTGAAGGAAGTCTCATTCTTGGGCTATATCATCACAACAATGAGATATCTGTGGATCGCTCCAAAACAGATGCAATTGAGGGATGGCCGAGGCCAACATCAGTAACGGATATTTGTAGCTTCTTGGGGTTAGCTTGATATTATCGATGATTTGTGAGAAATTTCTCATGATTGTCCAACCCCCTTACCAAGCTAACTCAAGATGGAGTAAATTTTTCTTGGAGTGATGAATGCAAAAAATGCTTCAAGGATTTGAAAAGGAGGCTTATCACTGCGCCCGTTCTCACTTTACCCACAAGTGGGGAACTTTTTGTGGTATTCAGTGATGATTTGAGGAAGGGCTTAGGTTGTGTGCTGATTCAGAAAGATAAAGTGATATCTTATTCCTCAAGGTAGTTGAAAATCCATGAGTGAAACTATCCAACGCATTATCTGGAGTTGTTGGCGTTATCTTTTCCATGAAAATATGGTTTCATTATCTCTATGGGGAGAAATGTGAGATATACACTGTCCACAAGAGTCTTAAATATATATTCACATAGAAAGAGATTAATACTCTCTAGAGAAGATGGATAGATCTCATTAAGGATTATGATAGTTCAATACATTACCACCCTGAGAAATCAAACAAGGTGGCATATGCCCTAAGTAGAAAGGACCCATCAATTCTATCAATGATTAGAATTGAGAAGGATCCCATCTTCTTAGGCTTAATGAAGATGGACATGGGAATCATAAAAAAGGTAACATCATCAATCCTTTCACAAATCATTTCTCAACCGCCTCTTTTGGAAAGGTTAAAGGATGCTCAAAAAGATGATGTGGTAATTCAGGAAAAAGTGGAAACTATCAAAAAAGGAAAATCCTCAGAGTTTAATGTTAATGAAGAAGGAATTGTGTGATTTGGGAAAAGGATATGTGTTCCATCACCTCCAGAGATGAAGAAGGACCTTTTGGAAAATGCACATAGTTCAAATTTATCTATTCACCTAGGGAGCACAAATATGTATCGAGATCCCCGAGAAAACATTTGGTTGGATAATATGAAAAAGGAGATCGCTGAATATATATCAAAGTGCCTGTTGTGCCAGCAAGGGATGGCATAGAGGCAGAAGTCTAAGGGGATGATGTAACCATTGCCCATACCATATTGGAAATGGGAGAACATCACCATGGACTTTGTCACCGGACTTCCGAGGACATCCAAAGGAAACAATGCAATCTGGGTTGTTGTGGATCGTCTTACAAAGACTACACACTTAATTACTATTCAGGAGGATTTCTCATTAGATCAACTGGAACAGAAATATATCAGGGAAGTGGTAAGGCTGCATGGAGTGGTACTATCTATTGTGTCTGACCGAGATCCAAGATTCACCTCTATGTTTTAGAAGAGTCTTCAACATGCTCTAAATACTGAACTGAACTTCAGTACGGCCTATCATCCTCAAACTGATGACCAATCCGAGCGGACTATCCAAACACTTGAGGACATGTTGAGAGCGTTCTCAATGGACTTTAAAGGAGGATGGTATCACCATCTTCATCTGGTTGAGTTATCTTATAATAACAGTTTCCACTCGAGCATCCAAATAGAACCATATGAATCCCTTTATGGGAAAAGATGCAGAACACCGGCGTGTTGGGATGAGGTCGGTGAACGTAAGTTGCTTGGACCAGAAATGGTCGAGGAAATGGTAGAGAAGGTGAAAACCATTTAGTAGAATATCAAGGAAGCCCATAGTCGATGGAAGAGTTATGCAGATAACTGTCGACGATATATTGAGTTTAAAGTTAGAGACATGGTTTTTCTACACATATCTCTGGGGAAGAAGGTCATGAGGTGTGGAAAGAAAGGGAAGTTAAGTCCAAGGTACATCATCCCCTTAGAGATTCTTGATCATGCTGGGGTTGTGTCCTATCAACTTTCACTTCCACCTACTATTGGAAAAGTACATGATGTCTTTCATGTATCCCTCTTAAAGAAGTACATAACGGACCCTTCACATGTACTCTCTCTTGAGGTGGTACAGTTGGAGGATGATCTTTCTTATGAGAAGTAACCAGTGAAGATCTTAGATCATAGAGAAAAAGTTATACGAAATAAGAAAATTCCCCTTGTCAAGGTGTTGTGTTGAAAACACAAGGTTAAAGAAGAAACATGGGAATCAAAGGAAATGATGAAGCTAAGTTACCCACATCTGTTTTAGTGTGGGAAAAATGAAATTTTGAGGGTGAAGTTTCTTAAAGGGGGATATTGTAACGACCCAAAGTGTCATTAATGGAAATCCCTCTTGATCAAATTAAATGTGTTTTTATGTAAAATGTTTATATAAAATGTCAACTTCTTTGGTTTTATGTAAAGAATTGTGACCGTCGCTTTTATAGCCGCGGAACATTGATCACATGATTAGTATAAATATAGTTCTTTAACAAACCCAATTTATGTAGACAAAGGAATCGATGGCCTCATCCAGTAGAATTGATCCATACGAAGCCCATTTGTTGGAGCTCAGAAAAGTGATCGCATCTTTGGGCTTCGCTCTTGACCATGCCCAAGTTGAGCTTCATCATGTCAAACTCGAACATGACCATATATGGGAAAAGTTGAAGTCAATAGAAATTACCACTCGAGCGATGTTATCTAAGCCACCCCAAGAGTCTGTCACCATTGCACACCATACCCTTAGGTCTTATGCGGCTGTTTTAAGGGGTTATGTAACAAATCGCTAGTAATATGTTCATGTATATTATTATTTTTTTATATAATAATGAATATACCTTCTTGTCATTATTGACACATTGTAAATAGTTTTTAAAGTGAAAATAGTGTTTTTAGTTATTATTTAATTAAGAATTCTATTTTATTAAATTAATGGATTTTTGAATTAAATAATATTTTCATAAAACATTATTATTATTATTATTATTAAATTAATTTTATTATATATAAATGATCATATATTTTTATGAATTCAATTGTAATTTTTATTAAGGTTTGAAAGCCATTTTTGTCAAAACCCGTGAATTTTTGATAAATTTCAGTTTTTATTTTGAAACTGAAAATTAACATATTTAGAAAATTATTTTGATAAAATAAATGTTATTTCTGGAATCAGAACATCGAAATTATCCAACGGTGAATTTTTCATAATTTTATGAGATAGTAAATTTTTTGGGTAAAAATTAAATACTGGTTAAATATATAATGTGTTTTATGAAATCATAATGACCCAATGGTGATGTAATAAAATACTATAAGATTTATTTTCGGCCAATATATGTTTTATAATAAAAATAATGTGATTTTGGGTTAGTTTGACAAACATTTCAAAGCATTAATGGACCCTTCAAGACTTATTAAACACCTTGTCTTTTTAAATTGTTTTCCATGGGAGTGTGACTCACCTTCACATATGCAACCCTATTATTTTAAGAAATTAGGACCTTGGCCTTATAAAATAATTTTTTCTCTTCCCTTTGCCAAAAACCATGGGAAAAAACCATTGTATGGTTTGTGTTTTGGATTATTTTAATATAAGGTGTCCCAAACCTAAATAATAAAGAATTCCCTCACCTTTCCTATATAAACCCACCCAAGCTCCCACTTCCTAATCACTCAAAGCCTTTAGAGTTCGTCTAAACTCTGAAATAATCTCTCTATAATCCTCTCAAGGTGAACCAAGCTCCCAAGAAGCCTCTATGAAGCCTCTCTCAACCCTATGGAAGCACACTTCCAAGTAAGGGTTTTTTCTTCCTTTCTCATTTCTGTCTAATTTTCTTTAAGTTGTTTTTCCCTTTTAATTTCAATTATGAATATTGGGTTATGGTTTTGAACCTCCCTCATACATCCTTATTTATGTTTTAATGATGGTATACCCCTTTATCTCCCATTAAATGCCTCCCATGTACACCCGTTACTATGCCGAAATTTTGAAATGAACCTCTCCCACCTCATTTACATTCAAGCAATACTTTTGTACCATGAACCTAAATTCCATTAAAATTGTTGGGACATGTATCTATATGACCTAAATACTGTACATTACATGTAAATATGATGAGTAACCCCTTTCTCTCTCATCAACCTTTTTTATGAATTCTTACGTCACGTCGTTACGCTGCCGAAATCGCACCGATTTTCTAAGCCAATGCCATTGTGTTGTGAATACGATGCCCATTTCTCCATCAAGGGTATTCACCTTTATGAACATTTACTTATTGATTATAAAGTTTCATTTATGAATTCCACAATCCTTTATCGTGGAATAAATGATTATGTTTTATGAATACATGTTTTATGATCCATGTGGAACACTTATGCATGAAATGAAATGTTTAAGAAGGGTGCTCCCTTATAGCGCTCCAATGCATTGGATAAAGTATAGTATCATGACACATCATGTGAAATGAGTGTTGACTCATGTTAATTCAAGTGAAATTTGGTTTTACTTGTTCTCTATGTGAAATGAGGATTTACTCATGCTCTATGTGCAATGATCCTTGGATCATACTAATTCCATGTTAAGTGTTGTTGCCACATTTCCATGTTATGATTATCATGCATTATCATGCCTTTATGTCCATGATTCTCTTGTTCTCTATTGATATTACTATTGTCTAACATGCATTTTAGGCCTCATGTATTCCATGTTTATTCCCTTACTGGGATTTATAGCTGACCTTTTTCTTATGCTTGTCCTCAGGTTATCCCATGCAATGCTAAGTACGAGGGAATGTAGTGGTCATGTAAAGGAATTTTTCAATATAGATGTTGTATTTTATGTTTTAAGTTGTTATGTAATTATCCTAAGACCCAAATATGCTAGACCTCTCGATCTTCCATTTTGTATCAAGTAAATATTTTATGTAATAAATCATGTTTAAGTTTGTAATAATAGTAGGGTTGTCATAGTTTCCCCCAAAATTAATAGCAGCCCCTCCTCTCCCCCATTCCCGAGACATAACCTTAAATCAGAGCACATCCCCCAAATTTATAGCAGCCCCCTCTCTCTCGACAATCTAGGATCTCCTTCATATTCCTCTTCTTTCATCCCATCCAAGCTGCTGAATCCCCTACTAAATATCCATCCTACCCATCCCAAATTAGGTATTTTCTTAAGTGGTACCTTATTTTTATTGAAATCAATCTAATATTTCAGTTTTTAGTTTCCATTTTGATGTATATATGTTTTTGTTTTTGTTCTGATTTAACCTAGAATTTATTCATTGGAATCCATTTAATTCATTAAATCTTTAACCATTTGTCGAAGATAATGGTATTTTTTCTTTGGAACCATAAAAACCCCTCTTAGATATTTTATTTGTAGCTTTAATTTATCATATCATTATATTAAAATGTTATATAAATAGACTGGAAAGTTATAGAACTCTCGGTGGTCACCTACATGAATTGTATCTCACACATTGTTTGAGAGTCCATTGGGTACCTGGATAAACTACATGATTATAAGTTTAGGTAAGGGGATTCACCATCTAACAGATGCATGACAACTCACATGATATAGGATGAAGCATGTAGCAGATGATTCGGTTTTAGCTAAAGAATCTATGTCAAATTTTACTATTTATTGAGCCTCTTGTATAGTAATACTTACTACTAGTTGTAACTATGTTTTTATTCATGATACATGACATACATTACGATCATTCAGTTTATAATTTTTTTATTCGTTGGTATTACTTATTTGGTTATTTTCATGGGTTTCCAATATTTTCCCATTGTTATCCTTCTTCCAGTTTTTAACTAATAATATTAAAATTTTGAAACATAGGTAATGAGGGAATAGTCTCCCCCCCAAACACACCAAAGTCTCTCACTATTAATCAATAACATTTGGAATTTTGGTATATGTGCTTCAGGCCATGTGGCCATCTGGGTTCGGGTCACTGATGACTGGCATGCTGGATTGGGACGTCACAATTTCTAGATATCCTTTTTATAGGTGTTTCTAAATAAGAAATTTACATAATTAACTGGCCAACCAGATTGAAAACATGGAAACTAAATCATGTTTCTAGGTTATACACAAGACATAAGTTTTTCCTCATTCTTAGAACCACACCTACCATCTTTTCCATAATTGACCCAATCATGGCTAGGCATGGACATGCTCTGCATTCCTCTAGGTTTCAATATAAAGTATTAATGTACTCTAAGTCATTAGTGATGGTAAAATAAATCCACTTATTATAAAAATCAATGTGATATTTATAATATTTAAACATTCTCATACCAAAAATAACATCAACGTTTGTAATATATTGGATCGTTATATACCATTGATTTCTATAACATACAACCACTATAGGAAACATTGGTCATTTCTAATAATGATCCATCCTCTTTTAGAGGCTTGTATTAAGGCCCTAAAAAATAGGGGGAAATCTATCAAGAACCAAAAAAATGAAAAAATGAGATCAGAAATAAATGAATGTGAAGACTGAGTAGTACATTAGGGAACTAATTACATTAATGTAATCAAATCCATACCTATAACTATTAAAGGTCCCTATCCAAAATCAAGTGGGACATGATTCAATGAATACACCCTACAAACCTATGATTTATAGCCCCAAATGTAGGATCCTTTAATCCATGGTTATGGTGAAACATGACGAGGCCATAACTACTTTTGATGTGATCCTCATCCTACTCCTCATCCTAATCTCCCTGCAGAAGTTAAAGTATAAAACTTATGTACTCCCAACAAGACCCTTAAAGATTATGTATTCCTTTATCAAATTCCAATATCTTAGTGGGAAATCCATGAATATAGGCATTAGAAATTTTGTATCTTATTTTGTTATATACAATGTATTTTTTTTCTTCCTTAATATGGTTCTCATATAGAGTAATGTGTCAGTTATTATTTTATATAAAGTAAACAATTTTCATTTACCTAAATATTTTTTTGATTATACATCAATATTATTGAATATTTTTTAAAACACTTATTGAAATTATTTTTCAGAATGGTTCTAAGTTGGATGTACGAAACAGATCGGATTTCAAACAATTATTAAAATAATTTGAATAGCTTTTTAGATTTTGCATTTGACAAGGCTTCAGATAGTGGTGGCATATAATGCCCATGTTATTATTTTGTTGGAAGACGCTCATTGAGTTGTGAAGTTTTTATCTATCATATAACCAAATATAGTTTCCAAACAAACTATTATGTGTGGTATCACAGTGGAGAGAAAATGGAATCTCAAAATGTTGATGATCCAAATGATAGGACTGAATTGGAGAGTTTGATATATGATCGGTTTCCATTTATTCGGCATCATGAGAAGGAAATTATTTCCATCAAAAAAGATTTTGATAAAATCAAACATGATGCATCCAATGAAAATGATGATGTTGATAGGGGGAAAATTGAATGATGATGTGACGAATCTAGTATATCGACAATGTGGTAAAAATGAAAAAGTTGGAATTTTTTATCCGATTGATTCATGGGAAAACAATGTATGGAATTTCAAATACTACAATCGATTAATGCATACCTTCTGGAAGGAATTACTTCTAGATGATGCAGATATTCCCTCAAACCACTATATGTCATGGATTTTAGTTGATGAACTTTGATTCTCAAAAGAAATTCACACTTTCCGAAATTATTGTAGCTTATTTTGGGAGGAAACTAATGAAATAAAATATTGTATCAAATGTGGAACCTCTAAATTGAATCCAAAATATGATGGAAGACCATCTCGTGTGCCACAAAAATTAATGTGGCATGTTCCATTAATCCCCAGATTACAGAACCTTTTCATGTTTGATGAAATATCAGTAAAAATGTGATGGCATAAAACCGAGAGAAAAAAAAAATAAAGAGATGGTTCACCCAGCAAATGGATTTTCATGGTAGAGATTTGATGCTCGATATCCTGAATTTGCAGCCAATGTGTGTAATGTGAGACTGGGTCTTTCATGTGATGGTTTAAATCCATTTGGGAAGATGCTTACTTCGCACATCACATGGTCGGTTTTCATACACATTTATAAATTTCCCATATGGTCGTGTATAAATAATCCCTACACTTTCCCCAGTATACTGATATCTGTCCCTTATGATCCTATAAATGATATTGATGTATCCATGAAATCTTTAATAAAAGAGTTGAAACATCTTTAGGATGTGGGTGTTCCCACATACGATGCATGTTCGAAAGACATATTTCAGATGCATGCTGCACTTATTTGGATGATCAATGATTTTCCTTCTTATGCAATGATGTCTGGATGGAGCACCAAAGAAAAATTGTCATGTCCTATTTTTATGAAAAATATTCAATAGAGAAAACTGAAATATTGTCATAGTTTTAGTTTTATGGGACATTGATGATTCTTTCTAATGAACCATAAATATATAAACAATCGTCGAAGATTTGATAATACCATGGCGACTGATGATCCACCTCAACGTATCCCTGGAACTGATGTGCTTAATGAATTGAAAGATTTCAGTTATTCATTTGGGAATAGTGTAATGAAATCTAGAAAGAGGTAAAATGTTTCCAATGATACCTGTTACAATTGGAAGAAGAAGAGTGTATTTTTTGAGTTGTCGTATTGGTCAACCAACTTGTTACATCATTGTATATACATAATTCAAATTGAAAAGAATATATGTGATATATTTCTTTTGAATCTTCTAAATGTCAAGGGGAAGACAAAATATGATTTACATTCTCAGCGGGACTTGGTAGATTGGGGGATCAGACCATAATTACATCCTATCTGTATCAGTGAAAATAAATGTCAAGTTCCATGTGCTTCTTATGTGATTACACCTACTGAAAAAAAATCAATTTCTAGAAGTTCTAGAGACTATTAATGTTCCTGATGGATATTCAAGCAATATATCAAAACGGGTCAACAGAAAAGATTTGAAGCCGAAATATTTGAAGACTCGTGATTATCACGTCCTTTTCCATGAGTAGATTCCAATAGCAATCTGTCATCTCTTGTCCAATAGTGTAATATTCTTAGTTATTCGATTGCGCTATTGGTTTAGAGATATTTTTTTTAATAAGTTTTTCAAATCCTTTTTGAAAAAACTGTTGGCAGAGACACCATTAATTTTGTGAGTAAGAGAAAATATTCCCTCCATCATTTTTTACATGCATGTTGCATCTGAATGTCAATATTCCAACTGAAATACTTCTTAGAGGACCCATGGCTTTCTATTGAATGTATCCAACTGAAAGAAACATGTACACATTGAAATCATATGTTTGGAACATGAATTATTTAGAAGGTTCTATTGTGAATGGTTACATGGATCAAGAATGTATGGATTTCTGCTCAATGTATTTGACTGATCATACTATGAGAATAAAGAGACCAATGAGAAATGAAGAAGAAAAATATGAGCATATTGAACCCAGTTTTCCATCAGTTCCTCAGACAGGAGGAATTTCGGTATCATATACATTTACAACATTAAACCTTGAACAGCGAGAGATGACATATCACACAGTGTTGTTCAATTATGATTTGTTTGATGAGTATATCAAGTATGAAAATTTTAAATGTAACTCCTATCTTATCTTTTTTAATTATAAATATTTGTTAAACTATTGTTATTTTTATCTATAGGGATGATAAATAATTGATATATAGAAATCATCATTCTTTATATTTGAGAAGGGAAGAGACTTTGCATAGAAAATGATTTTCTACTTGGTAGAAATTGAAGGTAAAAATATTTCTGTAATAACTAAATAAAAATAATATTTAACTTTACTATTTGTTTATAATTAAGGTATCGAGTTTTTTGGTAGACTTTAATTCTGTTGAAATAAGAGCTTCGGATTTTGGTCCTAATACCATGGTTCATGCTTGTAAATCACTTCTAATCAATGGATAAAAATTTATTATCACTAAACGAGCAAGGAACATGATAACATAGAATGATGGTGTTATGATAACTGCCACAATAGACTATTATTCCAGTTCATCATTTAATGGACCTCATTCTGAAAATGTAGCATATTATAGAGTCGTAATGAAAATAATAATTTTGAATTATTACTCGCATGGTCGAGTCACAATGATGAAAAGTAAATTGTTTGATTAAATGATGAAGAAAGGAACCTTTATTGATGATTGTGTATTTTAAGTTATTGACATGACCCGCACTCTTTCCACTGATGAACTATATGTATTGGCATCAATGATGAACCATGTTTTTTATGTCAAAGATCATTGTCATCCTAAATTCAGTGTAATTATTGAAGTAAATCAGAGACATGTTTTTGATGATGTTGATGATGAAGTTGAAACTATCCCTACTGCAATTGGAAGCACTCTGTTTATTACTTATGATGACCCCAATAGCTCAATTGTCAGAGTTGACTGTGAACTCGAAGTTGTGGTGGGAAATATATAGAATCACACAGTCGTGCTATCACCTACATGTTTCACCTACATAATTAAATTTTTTTATCCTAGTATTAACCATCACACCACTATAAATATTCTATTTATTTATGTTTTTTTTATCAAAATGGTTTTTATATATTTTATTGGGTTACACATTAGTTATCTGTTTCTAATTAATTCCATATTTTTTTTATTTGCAGGAAATGACACCCATTTAAGAGATGCGATGAAAAAAGATGACAAAAAATAATCGTCACATGGCACAGATGGGTGTTCCTCCACTCATCCCTGTTGTGAGTATTTTAATTCAAATATATACATATTTCAATAACGTATAATATCATGTGTTCACTTTTGTGTTAAATTTTTTTATGATACTCACCCTAGACGAGAGATATCCTCCGAGGAGCCTGATATTGCTCCCAGTACAGAGGCTGGTGGTAGGAGGGGGGTGGTGTCAGATTCAGATGATCATCTGGTGGTCCCGGTATTGAGGCCGATGGTACGAGGGATCGTGGTGCAAGAGTTATACGATCCACTGGTCGTACCTGATTGGACTATTCCCCTACCAAAGATGTTTCATCTATTCCCCATTTTGATCCTGGTGTGTCTTTAAGGACACACGATATATTTATGCCTCCGATGATTACAGAACCAGTTGGCCAGACGTCTGTGCTATCATCTTTTGCTTCTGGTTCATTATCTCCGAGCTATTATATTCCACCTTCTTCGACTCCTGATCCTACGCAGTATGTGGCTAAAGAGTGTACACTGAGGGACACTCCACCTATACATGATATTTCTTAATCTTCTGCACATCTAGTGGCACCCATTATTATGACTACCACAGGTATATTTATATAACACTAACAAAGTTTTATACTAAAATATATTTTTATTATAACTTGTATTGATATTTTTTTTCAATAATAAATGATTAATATACTGATAGGAGACAGGGGGAGGGGGCATACTTACTCGCGTGATGTATGGAACCGCCAAAAACAGTTGATGGTTGAATACAATTATGATGGACAGATGATTGATAAACTTGGGCAGGAATGTCAGGGTTTTTTGGTGACGCTAGCCAAATACTCCGACGTGATTCTGTTCGGCCCACTCTCTAGGATACATCTACCACACAAAGTCAAGGATAATGCATGGGCACAAATAAGTGTAAAAAATCCATTGGATTTAATGTAGTATTTTATTGAATTTCTATGAATATATATATTGGGTTTCAGCTTCATTTTAACTTCCCTGATGGTGAGGGTGCATGACCATCACGTTTAAAGAAGTTAGGAGAGCTTTTGAGAGATTATGAGCATAAGTTGTTTGTTTGATAGTGTGATAGAGTGGGAACAGAGTTGGAGATAGTACCTATCGTGGATGACCGCCCCATAAATCAATATCGCCAAATGATTACCCATTGGGAGAATGCCAAATTTAAGGTATTAATCCCATTTGAGGTATTTAAATGACAGTTATCATAATTTTCATTAATATAATATTATTTATTATTAAACAATATATATGAATCTTCTGAAAAAACAAAAAAAAACATTTATTTAGAGCAATAAATCCACACTTTGGGGTGCAATACTATTTCAAATCATGAGAGGTAGCTGGTACGATATAGTTGTTTATAATTTTTCGTTAGGACATTCCCTTTTTATTTTTTCCTACTTAAATTTGGTGATTTACTGAATATTTAATATATGATTATACTTGCACATTTTTTTTTCAATGTCATTAAAAAAGTACAAATTTAATATTGAAGGATGTCTCCCTCGAGAAAAATTATTTTTCTCAAGTAGAAGGAAAATTGATGGAACTGATGTTAATGAACCGACAAAATAAAAGATTTTTTGTTTTAATTTGTTTATTTAAAAGTTTAATATCTATTTTTAAATTTAATAATCTATTAATATTTTTAAGAGGATGCTTTAGAGGCCCTTGATGCCCAAGAGCCTGACAATTTTTCCCCACACGATCATTTATATGATGTTTTGGGAGATGAGCACTCTGGTCGTGTACGCTGCTGAATGAGTAAGAATATAGTACCGAAGAGGTGTTGGTCCTCTCCTGGTATTCATTATAGTACCATTGAGTTTGAAATAGTCAAGTAGGATGCACTAATGTCTGATAAAAGGGTCATAGAGTTGGAAGAATATGTTCAAATGAGGGATAAAGAATTTATGAAACTGATCAACGCTTTATCTTCATCACTTCCACCAGAGGCCAGTGTGGCTTATCAGACATATATGTCATTGAAAGGTGCATTATCAAATGCACCAGTTGGTATTTCTAGTGGTATTTGAGATGATGGCGTTCCTGGTGATGGGGAGGATGAAGGTGAGGGTGAGGTCGAGGAATATGATGACGATGGGGGCGAGGAAAGGGTCGTGGATGAGCACGGGGATGATGATGAGGATGACGATGAGGAAAGAGATGGCGGTGAGGATTATGTTGACAATGACCGTGGTGATGGGGATGGTGATCAGGGGTAGATTGATCAATTTACATTTTGAATGATATTTATGACATTTGATTTTTGATTTAATATGGATGTGTCGTTCTACTTCAAAGGCTAGCACACCTTGCACACACCCATCATAGCCATCCCACCCTCCTCCCTAAACCATAGAAATCCCTTCAAATAGCCCCTCGGACAGCCCCCAGATCTCTCCTCGGACAGCACCCCCACCCTTCGCCCTGGGCACCGGACAGCCCCACACCCTCCTCCCTGAACCTCGTACAGTCCCCCGGACAACCCGCCAACCCCCCCCCCCCCCCCCGGACATCCCCCACCCTTTTCCATGGACCCTGAACAGCCCCCCGGATAGCCCCACACCCTTCTCCCGGGACCCCAGATGACCCCCCAGACAACCCCCTGGACAGCCCCCCCAATAGCCCCCCTGGACCCCAGACAACCCCCAGACATAATTGTTCTCAAATTGTTTTTACCACCCATTGAAGGTGAACTTCAAGACGAGTTCTTTAAATGGGAAGACTATAAGAACCTGGGTTTTCACTCTGGTATGAATATTTTTTAATTCATCATAACTCTTTATTTTTGACCAAATATGGTAGCCTAATGATGTTATAATGGTTTATGGGGCTTTTGGGGCTTGTTCGGAGCTCCGAACCCCGGTTAGAGTAGAAAAACACTATGCCTCACGGTTAGTAAAAAATTTAAGTCCATCCCACATGGTATCTATGAACCATATTGGGCTATATATTAGAATCAATGTGCATCATTTTCTCTAACCATGCACTAGAGGATGAACATCATGCAAAATGTATGTAGTTTTAGTATAAGCTATTATCATTGTTGTTGCACAATTTTCCTAACTAGCATACATAATTCCCACCAAACGCATTCAGATTGTGTTGATACTTTAGGAAAACGATCCATGAGTCATATATGATGTGTACGAGTCAACTACGCATTAATCCAATGCACGGTGTGGACGGTATCACTCAAAGTGTATCACTTTTGTTTAAAATGGACACCAATTTAAGTAAAAAAAATGGCATACAGAAAACCGACCAAACGTATTTGGATTGTGTTGATACATTAGAAAAAAAATCCATGGGTCATATGTGATGTGTATGACTCAACCCCGCCTCAATCAGAGGAATGGTTCTTCTGATACCACTCAAAGTGTCTCACTTTTATTTGAAATGGACAACATTTTAAGTGATAACAATAACTGACTTACAGAAAACGGACCAAACGTATTCATATTCTGTTGATAATTTATAAGAACAATCCATGGGACATTTTTCACATATAGGATTCAACCCAGCATCAATCTGATGCATGGTGTGGCTGGTACCACTCAATTTTCTCACCTTTTTTTGAAATGATCAACATTTTAAGTAAAAACATCAACTGGCATACGGAAACCAACCAAAAAAATTCAGATTGTGTTGATACATTATAAAAAAGATACATGGGGAATTTTTGATGCGTATGAGTCAAAACTGCATCAATCCAAGGCATGGTGTGACCGGTACCACTCTATGTGTCTCTCTTTTGTTTAAAATGGACAGTGTTTTAAGTAAAAATAACTTGCATACAAAAAATTGAACAACCGTATTTGGATTATGTTGATACTTTATGAAAAAAAATCCATCGGACTTTTTGATGTGTATAAGTCAACCCCACACCCATACGAGGTGTAGTGTGGATGGTACCACTCTAAATGTCTCTCTTTTGTTTAAAATGGACATCATTTTAAGTGAAAACAACAACTGGCATAGGGGAAACCAACTAAATGAATTCGGATTGTGTTGTTACTTTTGGAAAATGATCAATGGGAAATTTTTTATGTGTAAGAGTAAACCCCGCATCAATCCAAGGCATGGTGTGGCTGGTACCACTCTAAATGTCCCTCTTTTGTTTAAAATGGACTTCATTTTAAGTGAAAACAACAATTGGCATATAGAAAACTGAACAAATGAATTCAGATTGTGTTGATACTTTAGGAAAATGATCCATGAGTCATATGTGACATGCGAGAGTCAACCCCGGCTCAATCCAAGGCACGGTGTGTCCAGTATCACTCAAAGTGTCTCTCTTTTGATTAAAATTGACTCTATTTTAAGTAAAAAAAAATGTCATACGAATACCGAAAATATTTGTATTGTATTGATACTTTATTAGAATGATCTATTTTTCATATGTGACATGTACGACTCCACCTCGAATCAATTTGAGGCACGGTGTGGCCGGTACCGCTCAAAGTGTTTCACTTTTATTTGAAATGGACAACATTTTAAGTGAAAACAACAACTGGAATACGGAAGACCAACCAAACACCGTCGGATTGTGTTGATACATTATGAAAACAATCCATTGGACATTTTTGACATGTACATGTCAACCCTGCATCAATCTGAGACACGGTGTGGCCGGTACCACTCTAAATGTCACTCTTTTGTTTAAAATGAACATCATTTTAAGTGAAAACAACAACTGGCATACAGAAAACAGACCAAACATATTTATATTTTGTTGATACTTTAGGAAAATGATCCATGAGTCATTTGTGATGTGTACGAGTCAACCCCGCCTCAATCCGAGGCGCATTGTGGCTGGTACCACTCAAAGTGTCTCACCTTTATTTGAAATGATCAACATTGTAAATGAAAACAAAAACTAGCATACGAAAAACCAACCAAACACATTCGGATTGTGTTGACACATTATTACAAAGATCCATTGGCCATTTGTGATGTGTAAGAGTCAACCCCACATCAACTTGAGGTACGGTGTGGCTGGTACCACTCTAAGTGTCTCTCTTTTGTTTAAAATGGACACTGTTTTAAGTAAAAACAACTGACATACGGAAAACTGAACAATAGATTTTGTATTGTGTTGATACTATAGTACAACAATCCATGGGTCATTTATGAAATGTAAAAGTCAATCATTCCTCAATCTGAGGCATGGTGTGGTGGGTACCATTCAAAGTGTGTCACTTTTATTTAAAATGGACAACATTTTAAGTGAAAACTACAACTAGAATACTTAAAACCAACCAAACGCATTCATATTGTATTGATACTTTAGGGAAAGGTTCCATGGGTCATATGTGATGTGTAAGATTCAATCACACCTCAATCCGAGTGATGGTGTGTCTGGTAGCACTCTAATTATCTCTCTTTTGTTTAAAATGTACACTATTTCATGTAAAAATAGCTGACATATGAGAAACTAACCAAACGTATTCATATTATGTTGATACTTTAGAACAACAATCCATGGGTCATTTATGATGTGAATGAGTCAACATAGCCTCAATCTGAGGCCTGGTGTGGCCAGTACCACTCAAAGTGTCTCACTTTTATTTGAAATGGACAACATTTTATGTGAAAACAACAACTGGCATACAGAAAACCAACAAAATGCATTCAAATTGTATTGATACTTTAGGAAAATAATCCTTGGGTCATATGTGAAGTGTACGAGTCAACTCTACCTCAATCCGAGTCACTCTGTGACTGGAATCACTCTAACTGTCTCTCTGTTGTTTAAAATGAACATTATTTTAAGTAAAAACAACTGGCATATGGAAAACTGACCAAACTTATTCGGATTGTGTTGATACTTTAGCAAAATTATCCATGGTCCAGCCTCACACAATCCACTTCCCATGTGAGGAACTCCCTCCCCTATTCTAAAACACATGAAATTTAATAAGCCAAGGGAAACTATATTCCCTAAGTCACACAATCTCATTGATACACACCCATTATCATCATCACTAAGTTAAAATACACCCACCCCAAACCATGACATTATATTGGTGTTTTTTTTAATTCATTTATTCTTTTTTATTTATTTTGGGATATTAGCTTCTAATTTCTGAATTTAATCGTATATGTGTTATAAAAAATTCTATTTTTTATGTATTCTTAATTATGTATCACATATAATTACGTATTCAATTTTTAATGTATTGTATATAGAATTGATTATTAAAATATGCATCCTTCTAATTGCCATTTTTTAATTATGTATCCTTATTATGAATTGTATTGTATTCATCTTTTTCTGTTGTAAAATTCACACATTAGTACACAAAGAAGGCTATTGTGTGAATTGTATAGAAAATCCCAAACTAATGGTTTTAAACCATTGGTATAGGTTCTGTATGTTTTCTTTACCAATGGTTCTGAACCATTGGTAAAAACCTTTAACAATGGTTTAAAACATTGGCATAGGGGTGAATGGAAGACTAAAAATGATATTCTAATGGTTTTGAAACCGTCAGCCTATGTGTGGTATAAGAACTCTATACCAACGGTTTACATAAACAGTTGGTACAGAGTATATTTCTTCACATATAACAATGGTTTATCTGAAACCGTTGGTATATGTCTATTGTCACAGCTTACTTGGCTACGAGTTGTAAAACTATTGGTATAATTTATACCAACAGTTCTCCACTCATTGCCAACGGGTTTCAACCGTTGGTATGCCTTTAATTTCCTAGTATGACCAAAGCATTTTACATAAAACATTTCATTATTTCAATTATAAATAACCATCAGAGTAAAATCCAAGGATCGTCAAGTCCAGTGTCTTGGAAGACTAGGTACATGTAACATAAAACATGGGGTTAAAAAAACACTTCTTTATGTAATCTCCATAATGTGCTCCTAAATTCCTTTGATACCTTACATCTTCATAGGGTACCCTAGGGAACCCATGAACAAAGGGATGAGCCAAAAATTCCCATTAAGGGAATGAACATAAGGATACACCTCAAGCACATGAAATAAAAGACATGACATAAATATATCCAAATCATGAAACATATGAAATAATTTAATCTAAGAATTGGATCATATAAACATGGAATCATATAAATGTTGAAGAATCTTAAATCATATCTAGTAAGGGTCAAGGCTAACCGCCAATCTTGTTTCCCATTTTAGTATCTGTCAAATCTAACCGCCAATCCCATTTCACATCGCATCTCATGAGACTTAACCTTACCCAATGCATTGGAGCGCTATCTAGGCACACCCATATCCACATATTCATGAATATTCTTTCCACATATATAATTATACATAATCAACCATATATAAACATAAGGGTATCCATGGAATGAATTGGGTAACACAATCATGACACCAAACATATCCAATGGGTGTATCACAAATGTTTCCATGAAAGGAAAGGATTAGAACATACATGGAAATTAATATGGTAATATTGGCATATAAAATGGTATGTGGTGTCAAATATAAGTGAAAACATATAAAAAATTTATTTTGGAAACATTGGCATTAAAACATTGTTGTGCGGTCTTAAGGAAAACACTCTAGAGCTTTTCAAATAGAAAAGAGGACATTATTTTATATAAAACCAGAATTGAACCAATAAGGTTTTCATGATAAAAATACTGATTTTATAAATACTATGTTGTTTTAAAACATAGGATATAGTGCACTAGTAATTTGGGTAAAAGTTTTGGGAAGTCCCCTTAAAACAGGTTTGCTTTTCGGTAAGTTCTAAGGAGGGAATATTTCAAAATCATCTATATCACCAAAACAATGTGATGAAAGGGTCTTGATATGAAAATCTTGTACAACTATCCAGAAGTCATAATACTCACATATATAGATAATATAACACTATTTTGAAAGAATGTTAAGGAAACCCGAAAGAACAAAGAAGGTTCGGGTAGAATTCGTTATGTTTTATCGATATGGTGTTGGGTGTGACCAAGAGGGATTTATGAGAGATAAATGGGGTTTCTCATCACTTATAAATCCAGAAGGAATTATGGGGGAGGTTCATAAACATACCCCATCATTTTCTAGTACACATAAAAAGGAAAAGTATAGAGGAAAATCTTGATTATGAGAGAAAAGGGCAGGATCCCTTACCTTAAATCTGGAGGTGTTCTCCATTTGTTATTAATGACCTGAATAAAAAAATTCGGATAATTAATTAATAAGTCCAGAACCTATTATATATGTAATTTATTTATTATAACCATTTTTAGTTCATTAAAATCCTTTTTTATTAGTTATAAGGTTCAATTTCATTGTTCGAGCCCATTTGATTACTTGGCTTTAAAGATCGGTACACTTATATTCAACATTGGATTATATGCGAGATGAAAGTGGTTGTCCAAAATTGAAGTTATATTCCTTATTTCATATCAAGGAGATTACATGGTTTTAATTTTAATTATGTTACTTAGAGTGATGATGAATCATTACATTTATAACCTTAGTGATAACCGTTTTTGTTATTCGGTGGGTTTGATTACAAAGAATGTGTTTTGATTTATAACTTAATTTCATTTTTACCAGAAGATTATAGAACCAAAAATAGGATATATATTACATATATAATAATCTGTTTCAACCATAACACAAATGGTTTCATGAAAAAAATTAAAGATAATAATAGAAATTGATAAACCATTGTCCTTTATTGTGCTAAATTAGCACATCTCAAACGGTGCTTTCATTTCATTCAAATAAAAGGGTGGGGAAAGGGGAGAAGATAATGAAATATACCACTATCATGAATAAATTTCAGTACATATATGTTACTAGATTTATCATACAATTATGGTGAAGGGAGGTGAGGAAAGAAAATAAAAAATAAATGAAATTAAAAGAAAAGAAGAAATTTGGGAAGAGGAATTTACTTCTTGAGACTTCATACTTTGAGAACCTCTTAAGGGGAGAGGATATAGTATTTTAAGGAGGATGAGAGAATTTGGACATGGGGGGGAAATTGGGGAGAGATTTGGGCAGCATTTAGAGAAGGCATGTAGCTTGAGAGGAGTGGAGAGAAGAAGGAGTGAAGGGGGTTTTATAGTGGAGGGGAGGAGGGATTTCATAATATAATAATTTTTAATTTAATATTTCTTCCCAGGACAAAGAATATAAAGTATTACATTACCAAGAATAGTAAATGGGTCATGTGAATTCGAACCATGGGTGGTGACATCAGCCATGATTCTAGGAATAGTTTATTAACTTATAATGTATATATAGGTAAATTACCGTATTTTACTATTCACAAAAAATTCATGTATTTCAGAAAAATCTCAAAAATTCACCCTAACCATTTTTTGACATGTAGAATCCAAAAATGAAGTCCATTTTAAAAAAAATATTTTCCTAAATTTGATTATTTAAATATTTAATTAAAATCATATTTTATTATCAAAAACCAGATTTAAACATGAATTAACTCATTCTAAAACATAGGTATATTGTACTTCCAACATGAATATTATTTTTATACTATCATAGGTGAGGTTACAATTCATTAGGGTATATAACTATTCATAATTGTATGTTACTATTCATTTGGGTAGGTTACTATTCATAAAAAATTATATTTTTCTTATCGGACTACAAAAAACATCTTGAACACAACCGTGTATGCCGGATTTTCAAAATTCCAAAGACATAAGTGACAAACTTATGTTTAATGGTCACTTATGACATAGTAGTTCATTATGTTTTGCCTTCGAAATTTCCTTTTACAAACTAAGACAAAAATAGGTGTGTCACGACCCGTCCTCGGGGCCCGTGTCGTGACTACCCCAGGCCCACCTTCCATAGGCCAGGGGATGGCGACTAGAACCAAGGCATAAATGTCAGTAAAAAGGGAAGGAATTGCCTTTGTAAAGTAAACAAGAACCACAGAGTAATCAAGAGGAAGAGGTAAACACTACGTAAGAACTGAGTACAACAGTAAGTGCGGAAAGCAAGTGGGCCAGAATACAAACACAAACTGAAACTAAAGTACAACTCGAAAGGGAAAACAACAACTGAAAAGTAAAGCCACAACGTCGAGTCGTCCACTTGATGTCCCACCTGAAGGGTGAGTACAGATAGCCTCCACTGCTCCTCGGGTCCAGCCGACCGCTCCAAGTACGTCCCGCCCAGTGGTCCACCTCCAGGTACTGTCCTGCTCCGCAAACCTCAACCACGGTCAACATTGTCCGTCGTCTGCAACCAACACAACATAGTGCGGGCACAGCCCGTGCAGGGGTGAATATAAGCTACTCAGTAGGGACCCCGAGACCCCATAAGGTATCCCAAAATCTAAAAAGGATAATCCACAAAGGAATGATTCAATCATGAAGTAACATCCGACACTACTTAGGTATATGCCCATACATATACCTGAGTCATCGATTCTCGTTCGGCTCCAACATCCGAGCCCAAGTACAACCCAGTCCACACAAGAAAGCAAAACGTAAATCTACACAGGATAGCACAACACAATCCACAAAGGAAAGAAAAAACAGGATTCAGCTCACACAGGTATACTTCTTCCTATGACGATAATGATGAACAAATATTGCCACTAATTCATCTAAGCCCTTGGACCCACAAAGGATTGATGGGTACTAACCCCCGCAATGACCCACAAAGGATCTGACCCACACATGATCGATAGGTACCTAACCCCCGAAATGACCCACAAAGGATCTGACCCACACAGGATCGATTGGTAACTTCCCCCGTAATGACCCACAAAGGATCTGACCCACACAGGATCGATAGGTAATTAACCCCTGCAAAGACCCACACAGGATCGGACCCACATAGGATCTGTAGGCGCTAGCCCACATAGGACCGCTGAGCGCTGACCCACATAGGATCAGACCCACATAGGATCGGTAGCACTGACCCACAAAGGATCGATGAGTGCTGTAGTCGTCGCCGTCAAATCCACTAAGGATCTCTGCACAGTCATCGTCGTCATAGTAGCAGTCGCAGCCAGCTCTAGGGTTCCCGCACACAGCAAGCTCGTTTTGGAGGGTCCGCTCCATGATCCGAGAGGCTGATACATAAACTGACACATAGTGCAGAGTTGATGTATCCAAAAGTTCCGTATCATCAACAGGAACTCAACGTCACAGACGGCGCGTCAATCGGACGCCCAGTCTGAGAGTTATTGACTTTTTCATCCCAGGGGCCCGGTTGGTTTTTAAGGAAAAACCAACCTGACTATACTCCACCTGCGTCCAAACCTCGGGTGGATTAAGCCAAAATATCTGTCTCACTTAGAGGAATTCAACAAAGTTGAGGGCACATCAATCGGACGTCTGAAGCTCAAGATATGAGTGTTTCTGCTCCGAGGGTCCGGTTGGTTTTGTGTACAAACCAACCCGGACAAACCCACAGTATTCCGAAACCTTGAGTGTGGTATACCGAAACGACCGTCTCAATCCAAGTATCACATCGCCGCTGACGGCACATCGTTCGGAGGCTCGTATCTCATGTTATGAGCAAAAGACCGAAAAGGTCCGGAAACGGGGGGTCTGGGCCTGGACCGACCCGGCCCAACACCCCCCCCCCCTGGGCCAGCCCGAACCGGGTCGATCTGACCCGGGTCCGACCCGGCTGGCGCGGCCCGACCCGGCCTGGCCGCGACCCGGCCCGGCCGGCGTGGGGTGTGCTGCCCCCCCCCCCCCACGTGAAGGAAAGTCGCGGCCCCGTGTGGGGCCGCTCGGTGTCACCAGACGCGGAAGCCTGCCGCGTCCCTTCCTCTGGTTCCACACGGCCGGGGAACCGCACCCCTCCGCCACGGCTTCAATCGCGGCGGCTCCGTCCGGTGGCGGGCCGAGGCGCCGTCGCCTCCGGCCGCCGGTGGAGTTCGCGGGCCCCCGGAGTTGCTCCGGTGGTCCGATTTCATTTCTGTCTGTGCCATAGCTCATATCGGGTCTCGTTCATCACTATGGAATCAAAAAATCGTCTCTGCGGCCCGTTTTGTCATCGTCCGCCGTTTCGCACACCAAGAACAAAAGGGCGGTGGGTTCGGACTTGTTCGTTGGTCCGCACCCACCGCGTTAGCGGTTTGAAACAACACCATAATTCCAAGCAATTAATAAACCTCAACCCGCAATAATAATCCACGGACCAACTTGTTAATTGGTTGGTCCATGTTCTTGCCTTGGAGGAAAACAACATGGGTATTATCATTTTCAAAATGACCCCTACCTCAACGTCATCGTCGGACGCGAGTTCATCGTGGAATTGACCGTCGTGGTAGGAGATGATCGTCGCGTCGCGGAAAGGCGTCGCGTCGTCGCGGAAGGGCGTCACGTCGTCGATATCCGAGGTTTAAAGAAAACAAAAGGATTTAATTTCATGAATTAAATCCATGTTATGGATAAAATCCACAAAGGAATTAACGATTCGAAATCTCCAACCTCAAGCAGTTGATGATCGGAGATTTCTGCGGGGAAGAACGTCGCGGAAGAAGCATCGTGGAAGGGGAATCGTCGGTGTAGCGGAACACGGCGTCGCGTCGTCGATCCCCGAGAGTGATGGTGTTCTTCGCATTCTTCGCGTTCTTCGTGTTCTTCGCGTTCTTCGTGAAGGAGGATGAAGGAATAGAATCTCCAAATCCTCTCAACAAATCGCACCCAAGAAGAAAGGTATGTTGGTCTTATTTTATTAATATGCCAACAGTTGAAAAACAGGTTAAGAAATTAACAAATTAATTCATAGAAATAATTTCAACGAATTAACCGCCCAATTAATATGAGTGTTTAATAGTTTAAGAAAACGCCCCAGTTGACTTTCAGTAATGAGGTGTTTTCGCGGGTGCGTTTCTTAGGGGTAAAGAAACGGTGGGGCTCGTGCAGGCCCCCCTCACAAATATCCTACCAAGAGGGTAGGATATTTTTAATTGCACCATATCCGCTTCAACTTAGCACATGTGGCTTTAAGTGGCTTTAAGTGAAATAAAATAAAGTTGTTGCACCACTTTATTTTATTTTCTTCACTTAACTACCAAAATTTAAAAACCACACCTGAGGAAACGCAACTCCGGAAGAGGCGTTTCCAAGCAAATACCAGTGCTACAATTCCATCAGTGCCCTCAAAATTTTATTTCGAGCACCGGTTCAAAATTTAGAAAAACCCGCTCGTTCGTTCACTGAACGTGCCTGAGCCAAACTTCTGAAAATGATTCTGGGCACACCGGCCCTCGGAATCAGGTGTTTTCAGAAATTGTGTTCTCGTAATATTCCAAATAAAATTAAGAAAAGAAATTTCTTTGAAATTTACGGGTCTTTACATCACTCCTACCTCAGGACTTTACGTCCCCATAAAGATACATCATAAGCTAGGGAAACAAATGTGGGTACTGAGCACGCATCTGAGCCTCCCGCTCCCAAGTGCTCTCCTGGAGGTCCTCGTGCTTCCATCTGGTGCGCACTAGAGGAATCGACCGTACACATAAGACCTGATACTGTAGATCCTCAATCTCCACTGGAACCTCCTCAAAAGTTGCCCCATCTTCAACGTCTAGCTCCCCATGGTCAATGATGTGCGTCGGGTCGTGCACGTATCTCCTCAGCTAGGATACGTGGAAGACGTCGTGCACTCGGTGCAACTAAGTTGGTAGAGCCAGGCGATAAGCCACCTCTCCAATCCTGCTAAGGACCAAGAATGGTCCGATGAAGCATGGAGACAACTTTCCGCCTTGGCCAAATCTCTGTAATCCACGTCGAGGTGAGACACGCAAGAAGACGTGGTCGCCATCCTCGAACTCTAGTGGCCTTCGCCTCCTATCAGCGTAATCCTTATGTCGGCTTTGAGCTGTCCTCATCTACTCCTGGATGATCTGTACCTCCTCTATCGTGGCCCAGACCATCTCTAGTCCTACAAGTGCCGACTCCCCGGGGTCTGTCCAGCACAAAGGAGATCTGCAAGGTCGGTCGTACAACGCCTCGTATGGTGCCATCCCGATGGTGGAGTGGTAGCTGTTGTTGTACGCAAACTCCACCAATGGTAGGTGGTCCTCCCAGCTACGACCAAAGTCGAGGACACATGAAAGGAGCATGTCCTCGAGAGTCTAAATGGTCCTCTCCGTCTGACCATCCGTCTGAGGGTGAAAGGCAGTGCTCAGACGTAGTTGCGTCCCGAATGCCTCCTGCAGCCCCTTCCAATGCCGGGAAGTAAAGGGAGAATCTAGATCGGAGAAGATAGATTATGGAACACCGTGAAGCTGTACAATCTCTTGAACATAGAGATGTCCCAAGCTCTCCACTGAGCCCTTCTCTCTGATGGGTAAGAAGTGAGCTGACTTGGTGTGTCGTTAGACAATCACCCAGATGGTGTCATGACCTCTGGAAGTGCGGGGAAGTCCAGTAACGAAATCTATAGATATCCCGTCTCACTTCCACTCTGGGACCTCCAAGGGTTGTACCAAGCCTGCTGGTACCTGATGCTCTGTCTTCACCTGCTGGCAGGTGAGGCATTGAGAAACGAACTCTGCCACAACCTTCTTCATGCCTGGCCACCAGTGCTGTTGTCTGAGATCCTGGTACATCATCGCCACTCTAGGATGTACCACCAAATGTGAAGTGTGAAACTCTCTCAGCACCTCCTCCCTTAAAGCAACTGGTACCAAGGTACTTCCTCTGAAAAGGACGTTGTGCTCTGCTCCAAAGGAGAAGCCATCAGGTGTATGTCCTAAGGATATCTGTGCACGCCGCGTCTCACAGTCAGCGTCCCCATGTTGTGCCTCTTTGACCCACTAAAGTCGTGGAGGAGAGACTGTGAGTGACTTAAGGAAAGCTGCTCCATCTCTATCCACAAAGGATATCTGCAAAGAGAATAGCTGTTCTGTTTCCTCCTCGAGTAGCAGGATTCCCGTCCTCCTACTGAGAGCATCGTCTACTGCATTCCCCTTCCTAGGATTATAGACTATCTCAAAGTAATAGTCCTGGAGGAACACGAGCCATCGTCTTTGTCTCAGGTTCAGGTCCTTCTGAGAGAAGATGTACCTGAGACTCTGACGGTCAGAAAAGACTGTAAAGCGCTCGCCCTTCAGATAGTGTCGCCATGTCTTCAGCGCGAAGACCACTGCTACTAAATCTGGGTCATGGGTAGCGTAGTTCTGCTCATGCGGCCTCAAATGACATGATCCATAGGCGATCACTGCCCGCTCCTGCATCAGGATACATCCGAGTCTGGTCCCTGATGCATCGCAGTAGACTACGTACCCTACTCCCTCCTCAGGAAACCTCAAGATAGGTGCGCTGGTCAATCTCTGTCTCAGATCCTAAAAGCTCTGCTGACATCTGTCTGACCACACAAAGGGTTTCCCCTTCTTCGTCAAAGCTGAGAGTGGTGCCGCAACTCTGGAGAAGTCTGGCACAAATATCCGATAGTATCCAGCTAGTCCCAAGAAACTCCGTGTAACACCCCAAGCTTCTACGGTACGCTTCTCTTTGAATAATGTGATAGCGTGTGTTGTACGCAACACCGAGTTCTAACACACCATAACTAATCAAACTAGCCGTTATGAATAGTAACACCTACTTTTTGAAATTATATATATTTTATATTTGAAAATGGACTTCATTTTTGGATTCGGAATATCGAATTTAGCCTAAGGTGAAATTTTGGTACATTTCGGATAACTTTCATATTTTGATGAATAGTGAAAATTACTAAATTTTAATTAAAAACAACTTTTTTAACCAAAATAATTAATAGTGATAAATTATGAATTTGAGTGGTTTTAAAGTATATTTAGAATATATTTTTACCATTTAATATAATGTTGGTCATTGGACATAATTTTACAATTAAACCGAACATAAACAAGTGTCAATCTTTTTATAGTTATTATCTCTTAAAAACACGCTTTTTGTTTTGACAGCGGGAATTAATTTTAAATTAATTTCTGCCACTTCTGTATTTTGAATTTAGGAAAATGGATTCCATATTTGTAATCAGGATGTTCAAATTGTGTAAATAGGTAACTTTTATTTTTAGACATTTTGAATAGTTATTGTGGTAAATATTTTATTTACCATGGTTAAAGGGTAAATCCGGTAAATAAGGGTTAAAAATAATATTATAATAATACAAAATTACCCTAAAACGTGTCCTAACCTTATTGGTGGACACATACCCGACCATGGGCATCCTTGGGTCAATTTGGGGACCCCTTGGAGCCACTTGTATGTGGTAGGGACACATTATATTAATAAAGTTAAAATAAAAATAAAAATGGCATAAGCTTACATCTTTTAGAAGAACAATTTTTACATAGGATTATGCATGTTGGATTTTCGATTATAAATATTCATTAGAAAGCTAAAAAGATTTCTTACATAATGATATTTTATTTATAATTTTTAGACATCAAATAATTTAAATTATTAATGACACAATAATGATGCAATGTTTACCTCATTAATAAATCATTTAAATAAATAAGATTATAATGATTAAAATATTATCTAAAACCTGTCCAATTCTTATTGGTTGATGTTATTTAGAATATTAGTCATCTTATCTTCGACCTCAATGATTTTTGGACTATTATAAACCGAATATAATTATATTATAAAGTAATACTTTCACTCTTTCCTAAAGAGCCCCTCCTCTCCCTTATAAAAGGAGACCACTTCTACTCATTCCTCACACCTCTCAAGCCACTTGGCTCGTCCAAACTCTACCCAACTAAGCTCCCCACATCCCTCTACTCCTCCTTGAAGCTTCCCCTTAGGCAGAAATCTTTTCAAGAAGTCCTTTGGTTCCAACCAAAGTGAGTTACCTAAATTAAAGGTAACGATTTCTCTTAAATTATTTTCATTTATTTTGCTTCTTCAACCCCCAAACTCTTTTTATTTCCTTTCTTTTGTAACAACACCAGTATCCTCAATATACTAGGATGTTGTTATAAGAAGGATTAAAACTACACATACACACAACTCCATCTAATGGATGATGAACATAATGTTTCTGTGGATGGCAAACTAACGCCTCACGAAACGATGATTGTTCAATTGCATCTTACCGCCTCTCATGGTGGCCATTATGATGGCACTGTAATTAAATATGATATTAATGATATATATTTTATATACAAGCTTCTGTAATTCCATTTTATTTCATACCATTATTCGTTTCATGTTGTATATACATACGATAATTTCATTTGAGGATGTGCGGACTACCGCCCCCTTAAAATGATATGACTCGTTCATACCACACATGGAACGTATAAAGGATGGTGTTAATGAACTTAAGTAACATATATAAAATATTATATTATATTGGAATAGTAATATACCTATGTATCATTTGGATTCGATTCTTTTAAAATAAAAATTAAATGGAAGTAGCGTTCGTGCGTACGTACGGACTACCGTCTCCACGAACGCGATGAGATTCATTATCCATCATATCCATTCAAGTATAATTATCATTTAATGATTTAAAAATGATGTTTAAGGACTTTATATCATTCTGGATATGAATAAGATACAACAAACATGACTTATGTAACAAAACATATAAAGAAAATGAGTAAGTTAACACCCGAAACGGCGAAAATACTAAGATATTATTATCAAATCAATATTAAAAGATCATATATGATATCATATTAATGTATATGATTCTTGTATAATTTAGTAACAATTATTTCACTATTATACAGGAGGTTAACCTACCCCAACCAAGGAAAAGTACAAGGTAAGGGTTATTTCACAATCTCTTCATTATCCGAGGTTGTTTATACGTAATAATCTACTGGGATCTCTTTATCATCCACATACATGTTTCTTCGAAATGTATTTCAGAACATTTTTACTATTTACAAGAATATGGGTTAAAGTCATTTATACCCTTGTTTGACTTTTTATAAGAGGTTTATAAAGGAATTTTTCCGTCGTTTTCAAAACAAGGTCCTTTTTAACCTTTTCGATAGAATTGAGGTAAGAATGTTTTTTTAACTTATACGGCGGGTGCGGTTATTTTCCGCCGTTATAAAATCGTCGAAGCTTTCCATACAAGCTTATAAGAATATTTTAAAAGAAAATGTTTTATTTTATATGGACCTTAAATGATTTCAAAATAAAAGGAGATACTTCTTTAAAAAGAATTTTGATTTCATCTATGTCAACATCCTTTGATGGATTTTAAGATTATTTGAAGTTGATTTATTATGATACAAAACTTCTATATTGTATTGAAGGTTTTGTGATATGTTTGACTGTGGATGTTCTATTTTTATACCATTCATAGTTTATGGTGAAATTATTGACATTTCGTATGCTAGTTTTAATACGAATGTTTATGTTATGTTTAAACCTTTTCATATGGGAATGCATTGGACTTAATAAGTGACGGGTGGAGCCCGCTATAGCTCCTCGATGCATCAGTAGGTCTCATGAGACAAACTAGTGTCTTGGCACAAGGCCTTGACAAAATCTTATTTGTAGTCTTGGCACGCGGCCTTGGCTATGTGGTTATGATAGTCTGGCATTATGCATTCCAACATTATGAAAGTGGTTATTGATAATGCATGTGATTATTCGATTAGTAGAATATCCATGTGAATAAGTAAATGGCATTATTTCATTTTACTTTTGCCATACTATGTTGAAGTTCAATTTTAAAAGGCTTTTGTTTTAGTAATTCATTGCCTTAAATGTTTATGATTATTTTGAATGTTCCGCTATATTGTTATCCTTACTGGGCATTTGAGCTCACCCCTTTTCTATGTTTTATTTTTCCCAGGTAGTGAAGAATTAAATTATGAATGACTTTCAGGGATATTATGAGGGGTTAATAGTGTGGATATGAAGACTTTGTTGTTGAAGTAGTTTTTCACTTTGAAATGTAATGTAAAACCTTATGATTATATCTAGTGTTTCCAAGGCTACTAAACCAATCGGTCTTTCGGGATTTGATCTTTCTTGTGATCATGCCAATGTTATGTAATAATGCACCGACTCTGGGTAGCTGGGGTCGGGGCGTTACAGTTGGTATCAGAGGAAGTTTAGTACAAACCTTGGAAAGTAGATTTAGATAAACTCTGATTAGAGCACGTAGACCTAAGATGAACTTTGAGGATTAGTATAGAAGAACTTCCTAGAATTTTGGTATTGTAGAGATTTTGTGAGTTTTCCGAGCAATACATCCCTGTCTGGATACGAGCAGGTAGAGGCGGCTCTGGCACAGATGTACCTAGGGGTAAAACCCAAAAACACCGCTTTGAGCTAGACTCGAACGGGAACTGGTGCACGACAACGGGCCTTGTTGCACTCTTGGTTACGACACTCCCGGGGGATATGCTTAGGATAACTCTCACTATCTTTACAAATCATTATGAAGGGTTTATGAGTATATACTTCTTCAAAGAAAACATTTTTATGATTATGGATTATATCCATAAATAGTTCAATTTATGTTAAGTGTTTTATAAGTATGGGATTATGTATTTTGATTCATAAACTGATCTAGTTTATGCCATTGTTTAGAAATGGCGCCTAGTGGAAGAAATGGAAACCGTATCAATGCACGCACTCCATGTAGGGATTGCCCTCCTGCTCAAGATAATTATAGTGGGGCTGGTGATGCAACTGGTGCTGATCAGCTAATCACCATACTGGGACAACTTACTCAGGTTATGAATAATAACCTTACCCGTATGGAGCACCCTGATCCGCAGCGTGGAGGATCAATGTTAGATCGATTCATGAGGCAACAACCACCAACGTTCAATGGGAATACAAATCCCTTAGTAGCAGAGCAATGGATATTTTCCCTAGAGAAAATATTTCCGGCTTTGGGAAGCAGTGAAAGGGAAAAAGTTATCATAGAAGTTTACCACCTCACTGGAGATGCTGATCAATGGTGGTCATTAATTCAAAACATGAAGGAAGATGATGAAGTATCAAATATAGAATGGAGGGAGTTCAAAGATCTGTTTTTAGAAAAATACTTTCCTCGTGACCATCGAGCAGATATGGAAAGGCAATTTCTGAGTCTGAGACAAAAGGAGGATGAGAATGTCACAAAGTATGAGGCTAACTTTACAAGGTTAGCGAGGTACGCTGGTGATTATATTCGCAACCCAAGAAGTAAGATTGATCGTTTCGTTGATAGGTTAAAACCATTTCTCCGTCGAGCATTAGTCTCACAATCCTTTTCATCGTACGAAGACATTGTCTCATGTGCTATCAAGACCGAAAAGGAATTCTCTAAGTCTTATGACTTTAAAGCAAAGCAAGATAAGAAGAGACCTTCTGATCAATCTGGGAATGGAAATAAGGGGAAGAAAGGAGAGGTTGAATATCCATCTTGTGGTAAATGCGGGAAGAAACATCCTGGTACTTGCTTGAAGGGAATGGGAGTCTGTTACAAGTGTGGTGAAAAAGGCCACCAAGCTCATGATTGAAAGGGGAAGAAGGAAGCTACCAACGTTCAGTGCTACAATTGCAGGGAGATGGGGCATTATGCAAATGCATGTCCTAAGCGTCAGGAGAACTTACCTCAGAAAAGGCCAAGAGATCAAGGCCAGGCTTATGCTATCACTACTGCAGAGGTAGAAGCTCCGAAAGATGTGGTGGCAGGTAATTTAATGGTTTCCTCAAGTTTAGCAAATGCATTATTTGATTCTGGATCATCGCATTGTTTCATATCTTCCCAGTTTGCTAAGAAAATTAGATATTTCCAATTTGATTTAATAAGGGAGTTGTCAGTTAAAACTCCTAAGGGAAGTATCGTTGCAACAAAGTTTTGTGAATCAGTCCCCATTAGAGCACATAAATTTTCTTTATCTGCTGATCTCATCGTCATACCTATGATTGAGTTTGATATAATCCTCGGTATGGACTGGCTTTCGGACTATGATGCAAAGATTTATTGTAAGAAGAAAGAGGTTACGATTCTTGATGATAATGATAAGGAACACCTTATTTTTAGAGCAGAATCGTCACCACCAAATTCTTATTTAGATCCACCCCTAGTAGCTCAACTAAATTCAATTATTGGTGAGGAAGAGAATGAAGTAACTATCGGTGAGGAAAGGAATGTTCAAATAGAGGATGTACCTATTGTGAAAGAATTTGTAGATGTATTTCCGGAAGATTTACCTGGACATCTTCCAGAACGAGAAGTTGAGTTTTCCATTGATTTGATTCCTGGATCAAGACCTATATCGAAGACCCCTTATAGAATGGCCACTGTAGAGTTAGTCGAACTAAAGAAACAACTAGAGGAATTGAGTAATAAGGGATTTATTCGCCCTAGTGTTTCTCCATGGGGAGCCCCTGTTCTTTTTGTTAAAAAGAAAGATGGATCTATGAGGTTATGTATCGACTACAGGGAGATCAATGCTATAACGATAAAGAACAAGTATCCCCTACCTCGTATTGATGATTTATTTGACCAACTGCATGGAGCTCAATACTTTTCAAAGATTGACCTTCGATCTGGATACCATCAGTTGTGTGTGAAGAAGGAAGACATTCCGAAAACAGCATTTCGAACCAGGTACGGGCATTACGAGTTTACTGTAATGCCGTTTGGATTGACTAATGCACCCTCTGTATTCAGGGATCTAATGAATAGAGTTTTCAAGGAGTATCTCGATGAATTTGTGGTGGTATTTATTGATGATATCTTGGTATACTCCAAAACCTATGAAGATCATGAATATCACTTGCGCATTATCTTGAAGACTCTAAGGAGGCATGAATTATATGGGAAGTTTAGCAAGTGTGAATTCTGGCTTCAGGAGATTTCTTTTCTTGGCCATATTGTCTCTAAAGATGGAATCTCTGTTGATCCTTCTAAGACCAAAGCAATCCAAGAATGGCCAGCACCTACGAGTATAACTGAGGTACGCAGTTTTATTGGTTTGACAGGTTATTATCGACGTTTCGTCCAGAATTTTGCCCGATTGGCTAACCCATTAACGAAGCTCACACGTAAAGGGGTTAAATTTGTTTGGACAAAAGAGTGTGAAGAATGTTTCGAAGAACTGAAGAGAAGATTAGTCAATGCTCCTATATTGACTTTACCATCGGGGAATGATGGGTTCGTTATTTATAGTGATGCATCGAAGAAAGGACTTGGCTGTGTCCTTATGCAGAATGATAGAGTTATTGCCTATGCATCACGACAGTTGAAAATTCATGAACAAAACTATCCTACTCATGATCTTGAGTTAGCAGCTGTGATCTTTGCTTTGAAGATATAGAGGCACTACCTCTATGGTGAAAAATGTGAGATTTATACTGATCACAAGAGTTTGAAGTATATTTTCTCACAAAAAGAACTCAACATGAGGCAAAGGAGATGGCTTGAATTACTCAAGGATTATGATTGTACGATACACTACCACCCGGGGAAGGCAAACAAGGTGGCAGATGCTTTGATTAGAAAAGACCATGGAGTTTTGAACAATATGAGAATTAAAAGGGATCCAATTTTCATGGATCTAGTGAAGATGGACATGGGAATAACCAGGGAAGGTGAAACATCAATGCTTTTTCAAATGGTTGCCAAACCATCTTTACTAGAAAGGATTAAGATTTCTCAGACCGATGATGAAGAATTCCAAAAGAAGATTAAAGCTGTGAATGATGGGAGATTGAGAGACTTTGTGATTCAAGATGGAATTTTGAAATTCGGGAAGAGACTTTGTGTTCCCAATATACCTGATCTAAAAAGGGAATTGCTGGATGATGCTCATAGTTCCAATTTCTATATACACCCTGGGAGCACCAAAATGTATAGAGATTTGAAAGATCATTTTTGGTGGGACAATATGAAGAGGGAGATTGCTGATTTTGTGTCAAGATGTATGGTTTGTCAACAAGTGAAAGCTGGAAGGCAACAGCCTGGAGGAGTCATGCAACCTCTTCCTATACCGGAGTGGAAATGGGACAATATTACGATGTACTTTGTCATGGGGCTACCGAAGACTCCTAGAAGGAACGATGCAATATGGGTTATTGTTGATCGTCTTACCAAGTCAGCACATTTTCTTGCTATAAGAGAAGATCTACCCCTGGAACGTCTAGCAAGACTATACATTAATGAAGTTGTGAGACTTCATGGAGTACCCCTATCGATTGTTTCTGATCGTGATCCCCGTTTTACTTCAAGATTTTGGAAAAGTCTTTAGAAATCCCTGGATACTGAACTTCATTTGAGCACTGCTTACCACCCTCAGACAGATGGACAATCAGAACGGACTATTCAAACCTTAGAAGACATGTTGAGATCTTGCTCACTTGACTTTCAGGGTATGTGGGATCAATATTTACCACTGGTAGAATTTTCCTATAACAATAGCTTCCATTCAAGTATTCAGATGGCACCATATGAAGCGTTATACGGAAAGAGATGTCGTACACCAACCTGTTGGGATGACGTTGGTGAAAGAAAACTTGTAGGCCCAGAACTGGTGGAGGAAACGGTGGAAAAGGTGAAGGTAATCCAAAATCACATCAAAGCAGCTCAAAGTAGGCAGAAGAGCTATGCCGATAATCGAAGGAAGGATTTGGAATTTCAAGTCGGTGATCATGTTTTTCTGAAGGTATCTCCGTGGAAGGGAGTCATACGTTTTGGTAAGAAAGGTAAATTGAGTCCCAGGTACATCGGACCTTTCGAAATTCTAGAACGAATTGGGGCTGTAGCTTACTGATTGGCAATGCCGCCAAGTCTCTCCAAAGTTCACGATGTGTTCCATGTATCTCTATTGAGGAAATACATGCCTGACCCAACGCATGTACTCACCTATGAGGAATTAGAACTGGAACCCGATCTGTCTTATTGTGAAGAACCCGTCAAGATTCTTGATACAAGAGAACAAGTACTGAGAAACCGGACGACACGTCTGGTAAAAGTTTTGTGGAGAAACCATAAGATGGAAGAGGCAACGTGGGAACCCGAGGAACTTATGATGAAGAACCACCCGAGTCTTTTTATGCAGTAATACCCTAGAAATTTCGAGGACGCAATTATTTGAAGGAGGGGAGAATGTAACACACCAAGCTTCTACGGTACGCTTCTCTTTGAATAATGTGATAGCGTGTGTTGTACGCAACACCGAGTTCTAACACACCATAACTAATCAAACTAGCCGTTATGAATAGTAACACCTACTTTTTGAAATTATATATATTTTATATTTGAAAATGGACTTCATTTTTGGATTCGGAATATCGAATTTAGCCTAAGGTGAAATTTTGGTACATTTTGGATAACTTTCATATTTTGATGAATAGTGAAAATTACTAAATTTTAATTAAAAACAACTTTTTTAACCAAAATAATTAATAGTGATAAATTATGAATTTGGGTGGTTTTAAAGTATATTTAGAATATATTTTTACCATTTTATATAATGTTGGTCATTGGACATAATTTTACAATTAAACCGAACATAAACAAGTGTCAATCTTTTTATAGTTATTATCTCTTAAAAACATGCTTTTTGTTTTGACAGCGGGAATTAATTTTAAATTAATTTCTGCGACTTCTGTGTTTTGAATTTAGGAAAATGGATTCCATATTTGTAATCAGGATGTTCAAATTGTGTAAATAGTTAACTTTTATTTTTAGACATTTTGAATAGTTATTGTGGTAAATATTTTATTTACCATGGTTAAAGGGTAAATCCGGTAAATAAGGGTTAAAAAATAATATTATAATAATACAAAATTACCCTAAAACGTGTCCTAACCTTATTGGTGGACACATACCCGACCATGGGCATCCTTGGGTCAATTTGGGGACCCCTTGGAGCCACTTGTATGTGGTAGGGACACATTATATTAATAAAGTTAAAATAAAAATAAAAATGGCATAAGCTTACATCTTTTAGAAGAACAATTTTTACATAGGGTTATACATGTTGGATTTTCGATTATAAATATTCATTAGAAAGCTAAAAAGATTTACTACATAATGATATTTTATTTATAATTTTTATACATCAAATAATTTAAATTATTAATGACACAATAATGATGCAATGTTTACCTCATTAATAAATCATTTAAATAAATAAGATTATAATGATTAAAATATTATCTAAAACCTGTCCAATTCTTATTGGTTGATGTTATTTAGAATATTAGTCATCTTATCGTCGACCTAAATGATTTTTGGACCATTATAAACCGAATATAATTATATTATAAAGTAATACTTTCACTCTTTCCTAAAGATCCCCTCCTCTCCCTTATAAAAGGAGACCAATTATACTCATTCCTCACACCTCTCAAGCCACTTGGATCGTCCAAACTCTGCCCAACTAAGCTCCCCACATCCCTCTACTCCTCCTTGAATCTTCCCCTTAGGCAGAAATATTTTCAAGAAGTCCTTTGGTTCCAACCAAAGTGAGTTACCTAAATTAAAGGTAACGATTTCTCTTAAATTATTTTCATTTATTTTGCTTCTTCAACCCCCAAAATCTTTTTATTTCCTTTATTTTGTAACAACACCAGTATCCTCAATATACTAGGATGTTGTTATAAGAAGGATTCAAACTACACATACACACAACTCCATCTAATGGATGATGAACATAATGTTTCTGTGGATGGCAAACTAACGCCTCACAAAACGATGATTGTTCAATTGCATCTTACCGCCTCTCATGGTGGCCATTATGATGGCACTGTAATTAAATATGATATTAATGATATATATTTTATATATAAGATTCTGTAATTCCATTTTATTTCATACCATTATTCGTTTCATGTTGTATATACATACAATAATTTCATTTGAGGAAGTGCGGACTACCGCCCCCTTAAAATGATATGACTCGTTCATACCACACATGGAACGTATAAAGGATGGTGTTAATGAACTTAAGTAACATATATAAAATATTATATTATACTAGAATAGTAATATACCTATGTATCATTTGGATTCGATTCTTTTAAAATAAAAATTAAATGGAAGTAGCGTTCGTGCGTACGTACGGACTACCGTCTCCACGAACGCGATGAGATTCATTCTCCATCATATCCATTCAAGTATAATTATCATTTAATGATTTAAAAATGATGTTTAAGGACTTGATATCATTCTGGATATGAATAAGATACAACAAACATGACTTATGTAACAAAACATATAAAGAAAATGAGTAAGTTAACACCCGAAACGGCGATAATACTAAGATATTATTATCAAATCAATATTAAAAGATCATATATGATATTATATTAATGTATATGATTCTTGTATAATTTAGTAACAATTATTTCACTATTATACAGGAGTTTAACCTACCCCAACCAAGGAAAAGTACAAGGTAAGGGTTATTTCACAATCTCTTCATTATCCGAGGTTGTTTATACGTAATAATCTACTGGGATCTCTTTATAATCCACATCCATGTTTCTTCGAAATGTATTTCAAAACATTTTTACTATTTACAAGAATATGGGTTAAAGTCATTTATACCCTTGTTTGACTTTTTATAAGAGGTTTATAAAGGAATCTTTCTGTCGTTTTCAAAACAAGGTCCTTTTTAACCATTTCGACAGAATTGAGGTAAGAATGTTTTTTTTAACTTATACGGCGGGTGCGGTTATTTCCGCCGTTATAAAATCGTCGAAGCTTTCCATACAAGCTTATAAGAATATTTTAAAAGAAAATGTTTTATTTTATATGGACCTTAAATGATTTCAAAATAAAGGAGATACTTCTTTAAAAAGAATTTTTATTTCATCTATGTCAACATCCTTTGATGGATTTTAAGATTATTTGAAGTTGATTTATTATGATACAAAACTTATATATTGTATTGAAGGTTTTGTGATATGTTTGACTGTGGATGTGCTATTTTTATACCATTCATAGTTTATGGTGAAATTATTGACATTTCGTATGGTAGTTTTAATACGAATGTTTATGTTATGATTAAACCTTTTCATATGGGAATGCATTGGACTTAATAAGTGACGGGTGGAGCCCGCTATAGCTCCTTGATGCATCGGTAGGTCTCATGAGACAAACTAGTGTCTTGGCACAAGGCCTTGACAAAATCTTATTTGTAGTCTTGGCACGAGGCCTTGGCTATGTGGTTATGATAGTCTGGCATTATGCATTCCAACATTATGAAAGTGGTTATTGATATTGCATGTGATTATTCGATTAGTAGAATATCCATGTGAATAAGTAAATGTAATTATTTCATTTTACTTTTGCCATACTATGTTGAAGTTCAATTTTAAAAGGCTTTTGTTTTAGTAATTCATTGCCTTAAATGTTTATGATTATTTTGAATGTTCCGCTATATTGTTATCCTTACTGGGCATTTGAGCTCACCCCTTTTCTATGTTTTATTTTTCCCAGGTAGTGAAGAAGTAAATTATGAATGACTTGCAGGGATATTATGAGGGGTTAATAGTGTGGATATGAAGAATTTGTTGTTGAAGTAGTTTTTCACTTTGAAATGTAATGTAAAACCTTATGATTATATCTAGTGTTTCCAAGGCTACTAAACCAATCGGTCTTTCGGGATTTGATCTTTCTTGTGATCATTCCAATGTTATGTAATAATGCACCAACTCTGGGTAGCTGGGGTCGGGGCGTTACACTCCGCACCTCCGTCACGCTCTTGGGTGGATCCCAAGCTAGCACTACCTTGATCATCGCATGATCCACTGCAACTCCCGCCTCAGAGATGACATTTTTCAAGAAGTGGACCTCGCGTATCCAGAACTGACACTTCTAGAGCTTGCCATAAAGCTGGTGCTCTCGGAGTGTTTCCAGTACAACACGCAAGTGGTAGGCGTGCTCCTCCTCAGTCGTCGAGTAAATCAAAATGTCGTCGATGAAGACCACGACAAATCGATCGAGGTATGGATGAAAGATCCTTTTCATGAGGCCCATGAACACTGCGGGAGCATTGGTTACGCCGAATGGCATAACCAAAAACTTATAGTGGCCATACTGACATCTGAAGGCCGTCTTCTGCACGTCCTCGTCCCAAACTCTGAGCTGATGATAGCCTGACCTGAGGTCTATCTTTGAGAACCACCATGCTCCCTTGAGCTGATCGAAGAGTTCATCAATACTCGGTAGTGGATACTTGTTCCTCACTATCACCTGGTTCAGGAGACGATAGTCGACACAAAGTCGCAAGCTCCCGTCCTCCTTCTTGGCGAACAAAATCGGGGAAGCCCAGGGCGAAACACTGGGTCGGATGAACCCCTTGCCCTGCAAGTCCTCCAACTGTACTCTTATCTCTCGAAGCTCAGCGGGGGCCATCCGATACACTGGAGTCGATATCGGGGTTGTCCCGGGGTACAGGTCAATATAAAAGTCTACCTCTCTGCGAGGAGGTAGTCCTGGAACGTCGTTGGGAAAGACGTCCGCATACTGATCCACCACTGCAGGAAAACTAGGACTCCACACGTCAACTTCTCCTAGGATGAGGCTAGCCAACTGATGAGTGATGGGTTGTCCTCTCCTCTGCGGAAGTCCATCCTATGCTGTGAAGGCTCCCTTCTCGCTGGGGAAGGTGAACCTGCTCCCGTCGGTGCGTACACATCGCACCTTGCGCCTAATACAGTCAATCTGAGCATGGACGGTAGATAACCAATCTATACCCAAGATGAAGTCGTAAGGCCTCGACGTCGCTAAAAGAAGATCCCAGCCGAAGCTCTCGCCTCCTAGAGTAAGATCACACTGCCGGCACCAGTGCGTAATCATCGAGTCTGCTCCAGTAGAAGTCTCTAGACGTAAGGATCGAGCCAACGGCTCTGTCGGAATCTCCGAGCTCTGAACAAGGGCAGCGGCTATGAAAGAGTGACTCGCTCATGTGTCCATAAGAACGGAAGCAAGGGTGGAATAGACACAGATATTACCTCGAATCATCACGGGAGCGTCGTGGTCGTAGGCCTCCGCTGACTGGAGCTATGCTTGTCTCTGCCCGCCATCTCCCTATGGTCGGGGTGGTCCTCCTGGTGGTGGTGGTGGTAGAGCCTCAAAGCATCGCCCACCATCTGCTGCTCGGTGAGCTCCTCTTCCTCGTCCGCCTCCTCCCTGCGGACTGCTACGGTCGACCCTCTACCTCTGCCTGGGTGTCCCCTCAACTGTCTGCTGCTCCTCAACACGGTGGGTCATGCAATCATGAGCCATGTGACCTTGCCCGCCGCATGTGTACCACTGCCTGCCTCTCGAAAGACTAGCTCCACACTATGTTCCCTGCACTGCTAAGCTAGTGTCATGAGGTCGTCTGCATGAGGTTCTGGTCTTCCTGAACCCCTGAGTCATCTGTCGACTGCCTGCTACAGATGACTCTTCTATGTGCCGCCCCGCAGTAGGTCTCGCCGCTGGAGAAGTGTCAGCAAGAAAACTCTTGATCAAAAGGGCTCTCTCCAGTACTCCTGCCTGAGTCGGAATGCTGAGGGAGATCGGCGATGCCCTGATCTCATGTATCAATACCTGCTCAAAGATCTGGGCCTGGAAGAATGGGTCATGTATCATGTCCATCGAGTAATGCGAGAGATCGGTAAATCTCGCCGAGTACTAGGCGACCATCAAGCTGCCCTGCCGCAGCTGAAGAAGCTCCGGGATGCGCACCACACGGAGGGTGGCCGGGACGAACTCTGAGCGGAAGAGGCCCTAAAAGTCTATCCAGAGAAGAGATGCCTCATCATGCACCTGGAGCATCAAGCTCCACCATCGGCCCGCTGCTGTGTGCAGTAGGCTCGCTGCGAGGATCACCATGAGGTCTGCTGGTGTCCACACTAACCAGAAAACTCGGACAACTGCCTCCAGCCAGTCCTCGGCTGCCTGGGGGTCCGTCTCCCCATGGAACCTGGGCGGTCTCTGGTGCTAGAACTCATGCAGTGCACTGAGGTGACGTGAATTGTCATCGGCTGGTGTTGGAAGCATCGGTGGCGAGGCATGTAATGGTACCGCCGGTGCCTCAACTGTCAAAGGGCACTGTACCGAGGCCTCGTCGCTCGGCGGGCTGTGGTCACGCTCAACTCTTGGAACCCTAGATGGCTGCTATCGTGGGTCCATCCTGAAACGAAACAGGTGTGCCATGGTCAGAACAGTATACTTGGTGAGATGACATAAAGTAATCACAAAGAAAACTTGTAAGACACATGTAATCAATGTTTTCGTGCATTAAGTCGGAAATCATAAGTCAGGGTCCTGGTGTACGGATACATCGGCCGCCGCACCAACACTGGACTCCCTAAACAGATAACCACACCCAATACACATAACACAATCGCTTCACATAGAATAAATACCAGAGTCTGTGGTTGAACCGAACTCCTCTGATACCAATTTGTCAGGACCCGTCCTCGAGGCCCGTGTCGTGACTACCCCAAGCCCGCCTTCCATAGGCCAGGGGCGGGAGACTAGCACCAAGGCGTAAATCCCAGTAAAAAGGGAAGGCATTGCCTTTGTAAAGTAAACAAGCACCATAGAGTAAGAAAACGGAAGAAGTAAACACTAAGTAAAAACTGATTACAACAGGAAGTGCGGAAAGCATGTGGGCCAGAATACAAACCCAGACTGAAAGTAATGTATAACTCGACAGGGAAAATAGCAACTGAAAAGTAAAGACACAATGTCGAGCCGTCCACTGGAAGTCCCACCTGAAGGGTGGGCACAGATAGCCTCCACTGCTCCTCGGGTCTAGCAGACCGCTCCGAGTACGTCTCGCCCAGTGGTCCACCTCCAGGTATCGTCCTGCTCTGCAAACCTGAACCACAATCAGCGATGTCCGTCGTCTGCAACCAACACAACGTAGTGCGGGCATAGCCCATGCAGGGGTGAGTATAAGCTACTCAGTAGGGACCCCGAGACCCACGATGGTCTCCTGGAATCCCCAAAGGATAATCCACAAAGGAAAGATACAATCACAAAGTAACATCCGACACTGCTTAGGTATATGGCCATACATATACCTAAGTCATCAATTCTCGTTCGGCTCCATCATCCGAGCCCAAGTACAACCCAGTCCACACAAGAAAGAAAAACGTAAATCCACACAGGATAGCACAACACAATCCACAACAGAAAGGAAAAACAGGATTCAGCTCACACAGGTATACTTCTTCATATGACGATAAAGATGACCCGATATTTCCACTGATTCATCTAAGCCGTCGGACCCACAAAGGATCGATAGGTACTAACCCCCGCAATGACCCAAAAAGGACCTGACCCACATAGGATCGATAGGTAACTAACCCCCACAATGACCCATAAAGGATTTGACCCACACAGGATCGATAGTTAACTAACCCCCGCAATGACCCACAAAGGATCTGACCCACACAGGATTGATAGGTAACTGACCCCCGCAAAGACCCACACAGGATCGCACCCACACATGATTTGTAGGAGTTGGCCCACACAGGACTGCTGAGCGATGACCCACAAAGGATCGGACCCACACATGATCGGTAGCACTGACCCACAAAGGATCGCTGAGTGCTGTAGTCGTCGCCGTCGAATCCATTGAGGATCTCTGCACAGTCGTCGTCGTCACTGTAGCAGTCGCAGCCAGCTCTAGGGTTCCCGCACACAGTAAGCTCGTTTCGGAGTGTCCGCCCCACGAGATGAGAGGCTGATACATCAACTGAAACATAGTCCAGCGTTGATGTATCCAAAAGTTCTGTATCGTCAACAGGAACTCAATGTCGCAGACAGCACGTCAATCGGACGCCCGGTCTGAGAGTTATTGGCTTTTTCGTCCCAGGGGCCCGGTTGGTTTTTAAGGCAAAACCAACCCGACTATACTCCACCTGCATCCAAACCTCAGTCAATGTAAGCCAAAAGATCTTTCTCACTTAGAGGAATTCAACAAAGTCGACGGCACATCAATAGGACGTCCGAAGCTCAAGATATGAGTGTTTCCTCTCCGAGGGCCCGGTTGGTTTCGTGTACGAACCAACCCGGACGAACCCAAAGTATTCCAAAACCTTGAGTGTGATATACCAAAACGACTGTCTCGATCCAAGGATCGCATCGCCGCTGATGGCGCGTCGTTCGGAGGCCCGTAGCTCGAGTTATGAGAAAATGACCGAAAAGGTCTGGAAACGGGGGGTCTGGGTCCGGACCGACCCGGCCCCAACCCCCCACCCCCCCGGGCCGGCCTGAACCGGGTCGACCTAACCCGGGTCCGGGTCCGACCCGGCCGGCGCGGCCCAGCCCGGCTAGGGTGGCCCGGCCCGGCCTGGGCGCGTCCCGGCCCGGGCGGCGCTGCCGCGGCCCGGCCGCCAGTGTTGGCTCGGCCGGTTACGGCCGAGCAGCACGGGGTGTGCTACCCCCCCCCCCCCCCACGTGAAGGAAAGCCGTGACCCCACGTGGGGCCACTTGGTGTCACCGGATGTTGCAGCCGGCCGCGTCCCTGCCTCCGGTTCCGCACGGCCGCGGAAACGCACCCCGCCGCCGCGACTTCAGTCGCGGCGGCTCCGTACGGCGGCGCGCCGGGGTGCCGCTGCCTCCAGTAGCCGGTGGAGTCCGCGGGCCACCGGAGATGCTCCGGTGGTCCGATTTCATTTCCGTCTGTGCCGTAGCTCATCCCGGGTCCCGTTCTTCACTACGGAACCGACAAATCATCTCTACAGCCCGTTTTGTCGTCGTACGCCGTTCCGCACACCAATAACAAAAGGGCGGTGGGTTCGGACTTGTTCGTTGGTCCGCACCCACGGCGTTAGCGGTTTGAAACAACACCATAATTCTAAGCAATTAATAAAACTCGACCCGTAATAATAATCCATGGACCAACTTTTTAATTGGTTGTTCCGCGTTCTTGCCTTAGAGGAAAACAACATGGGTATTATCATTTTCAAAACGACCCCTACCTCAACGTCGTCATCGGACGCGAGTTCGTCGTGGAATTGACCGTCACGGTAGAAGATGATCGTCACGTCGCAGAAGGGAATCGCGTCGTCGCGGAAGGGCGTCGCGTCATCGCAGAAGGGTGTCTCATCATCAATCTCCGAGGTTTAAAGAAAACACATGGATTTAATTTCATGAATTAAATACATGTTAAGGATAAAATTCACAAAGGAATTAAAGATTCAAAATCTCCTACCTCAAGCAGTTGATGATCAGAGATTTCTGTGGGGAAGAACGTCGCGGAAGAAGCATCGTGGAAGGGGAATCGTCAGCGTCGCGGAACACGGCGTCGCGTTGTCGATCCCTGAGGGTGACGACGTTCTTCGTGTTCTTTGCGAAGGAGGATGAAGGCACAGAATCTCCTAATCCTCTCAACAAATCGCACCCAAGAAGAAAGGTATGTTGGTCTTATTTTATTAATATGCCAACAGTTGAAAAACAAGCTCAGAAACGAACAAATTAATTTATAGAATTAATTTCAATGAATTAACTGACCAATTAATAGGAGCATTTAATAGTTTAAGAAAACTCCCCAGTTTACTTTGATTAATGAGGAGTTTTCGCGGGTGCGTTTCTTAGGGGTAAAGAAACAGTGGGACTCGTGCGGGACCCACCTCACAAATATCCTACCAAGAGGGTAGGATATTTTGAATTGCACCCTATCTGCTTCAACTTAGCACAAGTGCCTTTAAGTGCCTTTAAGTGAAATAAAATAAAGTTGTCGCACCACTTTATTTTATTTTCTTCACTTAACTCCCAAAATTTAAAAACCACACCCGAGAAAACGCAACTCCGGAAGAGGAGTTTCCAATCAAATACTGGCACTGTGATTCCATCAGTGCCCTTGGAATTTGATTCCAAGCACCGTTTCAAAAGTTAGAAAAACCCACTCGTTCGTTCACTGAACGTACCCGAGCCAAACTTCAGAAAATGATTCCGGGCACGCCGGGCCTCGGAATCAGGTGCCGTCAGAAACTGCATTCTCATAAAATTCCAAATAAAATTAAGAAAAAAAATTTCCTTGAAATTTCCGGGTCTTTACAAGGTGTGGATACTTCTCCTTCATTGCTTCCTCCCATTCCCATGTTACATCCTGAAACTTATAGTTCCATCACAACAATTTGACAAGATGGGTTGTCTTGTTGCGTAGAACCTTATCACTCCAATCTAGAATCTTTACTGGTTACTCCTCATAGGAGAGATCATCTTCTAGCTGTACCACCTCTGAGTTTAGTTCATGTGAGGGATTAGGTATGTACTTCTTCAAGAGTGATACGTGGAAAAAATCATGAACTTGATCCATATTTGGTAGAAGTGCATGCCGATAGTCCATGGCTCTTATGCGGTCAAGGATCTCAAAGGGGCCAATATACCTTGGGCTTAGCTTTCCTTTCTTCCCGAATCGCATGACTCTCTTCCACGGAGATATTCGAAAAAAGATTTTATCTCCAACATCGAACTCCAAGTCCCTTCGATGGTTGTCAGCATAGCTCTTTTTCCGACTTCGAGTATCTTTGATGTGTTTCTGGATGACTTGAACCTTCTATGTCATCTCTTGAACAAGATCGGGTCCAAGTATCTTTCTTTCTCCAACTTCATCCCAATAGGTTGGAGTTCTACATCGCTTTCCATATAGAGCTTAATATGGAGCCATCAGAATACTTGATTGGAATATATTGTTTTATGAGACTCATCCAATGGGAGATGTTGATCCCAACCACATTTGAATTCTAGAGAGCATGCTCTGAGCATATCTTCAAGAATCTGAATAGTCATTTCAGATTGGACGTCAGTTTGGGGGAGATAGGTCATGCTAAAACTCAATTTAGTACCCAAATAATGTTGAAGACTCCTCCAGAATTTAGATGTGAACCTTGAATCTCGTTCAGTGAAAATTGAGAGTGGAACACCGTGCAGTCTCACCACTTCTTTCACATATAACATTTCAAGTTGTTCAAGTGAGAGATCTTCCCGAATAGCGAAGAAATGGGATTTCTTGATGAGTTGGTCAACCACAACCCATATCGCATTATTTCCCTTTGACGTCTTTAGGAGACCCGTGACAAAGTCCATAGAAACCTTTTCCCATTTCCACATGGGTATAGGTAATGGCTGAATCATACCTTTGAACTTTTGTCACTCAACTTTAACTTTCTAACATACCAAGCACCTTGATATATATTATTCAATCTCCTTCTTCATGTTATCCCACCAGATGTGTTCTTGGAGATCACGGTACATTTTGGTACTCCTGAGATGGATAGGGAAGGTCGAGCTATGTGCATCATTCAATAGATCCTTATTTATCACTGGATCAGATGGTACACATAATCGTGTCCCAAATCTTACAACACATTCCTCATCAATTTTGAAATCAGATGATTTCCCATTTTTAACAACTTCCACCCTTTTCTGAATTTCCACATCCTTTCTTTGAGCAACCATTATTTTCTCTATGAGGTATGGTTGAACAATCAATTGAGAAAGGATTGATGATGTTCCTCCCTTAATGATTCACATGTCCATCCTTTGAAAATCTAAGAAGATCAGATCCTTTTAAATTCTCATCATTGATAAAGATGCAGGATCCCTTCTACTTAGAGCGTCTGCCACCTTGTTTTCCTTACCGGGATAGTAGTGGATTGAGAAACCATAATCTATTATGAGATTTATCCATCTTCATTGGTGCGTATTAAGATCTTTTTGGGTGAATATATATTCAGAACCTTGTGGTCAGTATATATCTCACATTTTTTCCCATAGAGATAATGCTGCCAGATTTTCAATGCAAAGATCATAGTCGCCAACTCCACATCATGCATGAGATAGTTTTTTTCATGGATTTTCAGCTGCCTTAAGGAATAGGCTATCACATTATCATTTTTCATTGGCACACAACCTAGGACTTTCTTAGAAGCATCACTATACACCACAAAGTGTTCTCTACTTGAAGGGAGTGTGAGTATCGGCATAGTGATAAGCCTCTTTTTCAACTCCTTGAAACAGTCTTCACATTCTTGTTTCCAGACGAACATTACTCTCTTCCGTGTTAACTTGGTCATTGGGTTTGAAAATCGTGAAGTTTTCTTCACGAATCGTCGATAATACGCATGTAGACCTAAAAAGCTGCGGATCTCTGTTACAGAAGTTGGCCTCGACCACTCCTCAATTGCCTTCATCTTGGAAGGGTCCACAGATATCCCATTCCTGGTGATAAAATTCCCCATGAATGATACTTCCTTCATCCAGAACTCACATTTACTGTAATTTTCATACAACTTCCCCCTTCGTAATGTCTTTAACACAGTTTCCAAATGGTCCTCATATTCCTCCTTGCTCATGGAGTATATCATAATATCATCAATAAAGACCACCACAAATTTTTCAAGGTAATCTCTAAAGACTCTTTTCATTAAAATCATGAACATTTCTAGAGAACTAGTGAGTCTGAAGGGCATCACTATGAACTCATAGTGTCCATACCTCATTAGAAAGGCAGTCTTCGGAATATCTTCCTTCCTCACCTTTATTTGGTGATATCCCGACTGAAGGACCAGCTTAGAGAAATAATTGGACCCATGAAGTTGATCTAAAAAGGCATCTATCCATGGAAGGGGATACTTTTTCTTTATAGTTATTTTATTGAACTCACTATAATCAATGCAGAGGCACATTGATCCGTCCTTATTATTGACAAAGAGGACTAGAGAACCCCACGGTGAAACACTCAGGCATATAAAACCCTTCTCAATATTCTCCTGTAACTGCTTCTTCAGCTCTTCTAGCTCTACAATATCCATTCTATAAGGTTTCTTTGATATTAGCAGAGATCCAGGGATAATTTCAATTGAGAACTCAAAATCTTGGTTAGGGGGAAGACCAGGTAACTCTTCGGGGACTACATCAGTGTAATACCTCATGATGGGAATGTCTTCAAGAATGATTCTCTCCTTTGTATCAATAATTTGAGCTAGGTATGAATGCTCATAAAGAATCAATATCCAAACATGAGATGAAGATTATAAAAGAGTATCATCTTCTTCCTTGAACTTGTAAAGAATTTGAGGATGCTTCTAGATTTGGAGAGTAATCTCCCTTTCCCGATAGTTGATGTTGGCCTTGTTCAAAGATGGCCAATACATGCCCAAGATAGGATCAAAATCCACTAAAGAAAGTATGAAAAGATTTGCTGGGAGGTTCAGTCCACAAACATTAACCGGGGAGGAGTTATAAACCAAGGATGTGATAATTTCCTCATTCGTTATTCTCACAGATAACTTTTCCTTCAAATTTTGAGGTGGTGTTTGAATAGTTCTTCAAAACATGCATGATATGAAAGAATTCGTAGAACCAGAATCAAATAGTACGCTCTCTATTCTTGAATGAATAACAAGCATACCTATCACCACATCGTTTTTCGGCTCCACCTCAACTACAGTGATAGGATAAACCCTTCCTTGTTTCCTTGGAGGTTGTTGTCGATTGCCTCTGAAAACCCTCGGTTTAGGGAAATTGTTCGCATAATTCCCAAGCTCCTTTTAGCAAAAACACTACACTCTAGGCTGAGATTTGATCTGAACCTTCCATTATTCTTCATCATTACTGGTATTTTTCTTATCCATTCGGCAGTTCTTGGCCAAATGACCAAACATTCCACATTTCAAGGAATTCCTGGTTCCCTTGAGACAGTCACCAAGATGGTTCTTCCCACAATTCATACAAAGGAGAAACTGAGGCTTCTTTTCATCGTGGGATTTTTTTTGATGAACCATCCATGATGTTCTCCATTTTCCGCTTCTTTTCACTAGGCCCATGAGACCACTGAGAGTCTCCAATATCCATTTCAACCTTTAGGGCACAACGGACAATCTCCTCATAGTTTTCGAAGTCTCAAATTTCCACCACTTTTCTTAGACTTGACATTAGTCTTCTAAAGAAGAGATCCACCTTGATTTTGTTTTTCATGAGAATGCCAGAGGCATACCTTGTAAGCCTTGAAATATTCTCTTCATACACCCCGATGGACTCATCTTCCTACTTCTTGGGTCTAAGGAACTCTCTTTCAATCTTGAGATTGAGGGTTAGAGGAAAATATTTTTTGAAAAACATCCTTTGGAAATCCTTCCAATCTATGGAATCAATTTCCTCTTGGGACATTGTATAATTGATCAGTGTCCACCATTGATCAGCTTCCCCATCAAAAAGATAGACTTCCATAATAACTTTCTCTTCTTCCTAGCACTGGAGGACAGAGAAAGTCTATTCAATGTAGTTAATCCATTTATCTGCGAGGAGGGGATCAGATGACCCGCTAAACATGGGAGGCCTCTGCTACATGAAGGATTCTACGACAACGTGCTCTTTAATTAGAGTAGGGGGACGTTCCACCTGATTTAAGTTATTACTCTTAACTCAAGCTAGCTGAGAAAGTACTTCCATGAAGTTTTGAGCACCCGCTTCCATCACATCAGGCATGTCATTAGGGAAATTATTACATTGCCTCTCAAATTTGTTGGTGGAATGTGTTCTTCTATTTCCCTCCATTAACTAAGAAAAATAACGTATAATTAGAGGTCTTGAATACTTAGCTATTGATAATAAAAAGAAACTTTGATCATAAAAGTATGAACATATAATGAAAAAGTATATCCTGACTTGTGATTCCTTAGGTTTATATCTCGGTTATCCTCGATTTGTTTCATAACTTATATTTTCATGGGCTTCTTTTTGTCCCATAATAATGGTTTGTACTAAACTTGTAAATCTACCAAAAAATATCCCATGGGAGTGTCGTAACTAAGAGTCCAGCAAGGCCCGTTGTTGTGCACTAGTTCCCATTCAAGTCTAGCATAAAGCAGTGTTTTCGTGTTTTACCCCTAGATACATCTATGCCAATCCGCCTCTACCAGCTCGTATCCAGACAAGGATGTATTTTCTTGATAAACCACTTACTCTATACTCACCAAAATTTAATACTGTTTTCTTATACTTGGTCTCATCCCTAAGGTTCTCACTAATGTGCTTTATTACAAATCTCGAAAAATAAATATCCCATCCTCTGATACCATCTATAGTGACCCAAGCCTTTTACATAAAACATTTCATTATTTCAAGCATAGATAACCATCAGAGTACAAGCCAAGGATCGTTAAGTCTAGTGTCTTGGAAGTCTAGGTACATATAACATAAATCATGGGGCTAAAAACACTTCTTTATTTAATCCCCATAATGAGATTTTATCTTCTTTTGAGCCCTTACATCTGCATAGGGTACCCTGGGAAACACATGAACAAAGGGATGAGCTAAAAATTCCCAGTAAGGGAATGAACATAAGGATACACCTCAAGCACTTGAATTAAGAGGCATGACATAATGATAGACAAATCATGAATATTATGAAATCATTTAATATAATAATGGGATCATATAAACATGGAATCATATGAATGTGGTAGAATCTTAAATCATATCTTTAGTATGGGTCAAGGATAACCACCAATCCCATTTCCCATTTTAGTACGGGTCAAGGCTAACGACCAATCCTGTTTCACATCACATCTCATGAGACTTAACCTTACCCAATGCATTTGAGAACTATCTAGGCAAACCCATCTCAACATATTCATGAATATTCTTGCCACATAAATAATATTTCCACATAAATAATCATACATAATCAACCACACATAAACATAAGGATACCCATGGAAAGAATTGGGTACCACAATCATCACACCAAACATATCCAATGGCCGTATCACGAATGTGTCCATGAAAGGAAAGGATTAGAACATACATGGACATTCATAGGGAAATATAGAATAATAAAATGGTAAGTGGTTTCAAATATAGGTGACAGTATATAAAAAATGTTTTTTAGAAACATTAGCATTAAAACATTTTTGTGTGATCTTAAGGAAAACACTCTAGAGCTTTTCAAATAGAAACGAGGAAATTCTTTTATATAAAACCAGAATTGAACCAAGATGGTTTTCATAATAAAAATACAGATTTTATAAATATAATGGGGTTTTAAGAAGTAGGATAGAGTGCACTTGAAATTTGGGTAAAAATTTTGGCAAGTCCCCTTAAAACATGTTTTCTTATCCGTAAGTTCTATGGAGGGAATCTTTCAAAATCATGTATATCACCAAAAGAATGTGATGAAAGGGTATTGATATGTGAATCCTGTAAAACTAACCATAATTCATAATAATCACATAGATAGATAAGATAACACCATTTTTAAAGAAAGATAAGGAAACCCTAAAGAATAAAGAAGGTTCGGTTAGAATTCGTTATGATTTTATCGACATGGTGTCGGGTGTGACCAAGAGGGATTGATGAGGGAGAAATGGGGTTTATCATCACTTATAAATCTAGAAGAAAGTTTGGGGGAGGTTCATAAACATACCCCATAATTTTTTAGTACACATAAATGGGAAAAGTATAGAGGGCAATCTTGATTAAGAGAGAAAAGGGGAGGATACCTTACCTTAAATCTGGTCGTGTTCTCCACTTATTATTAATGACATGAATAAAAAAATTAGGATTATTAATTCATAAGTCCAGAACCTCTTATATTTGTAATTTATTTATTATAACACTTTTTATTTCATTCAAATCCTTTTTGATTAGTTATAAGGTTCAATTTCATTGTTCGGGCTCATTTGATTACTTGGCCTTAAAGATCGGTTCACTTATATTCAAGTTAGGATTATATGATAGATTAAAGTGGTTGTCCAAAATTGAAGTTATATTCTTCAGCTCATATCTAGAATATTACATGGTTTTAATTTTAATTAGGTTACATAGAGTGATGTTGAATTATTATATATATAACCTTAGTGATAACCGTTTTTGTTATTCGGGGGGTTTGATTACAAAGAATGTCTTTTAATTTATAACTTAATTCCATTTGTAGAAAAGGATTTCAGCACCAAAAATAGGATATATTAAATATATAATATTCTGGTTCAACCATAACAAAAAAAATTTCATGACCAGAATTATAGATAATAACAGAAATTGATAAACTGTTTTCCTTGAATGTGCTAAATTAGCACATCTCAACGGTGCTTCCATTTCTTTAAAATAAAAGGGTGGGGAAATATGAGAAGATAATGAAATATAAAACTAGAATTAAGAAATTACAGTACATTTATGTTACTAGATTTATCATACTATTATGGTCAGGGGAGGTGATGAAAGAAAATAAAAAAGAAAACAACTTAAAAGAAAAGAAGAAATTTGGGAAGAGGAATTTACCCCTTGAGACTTTCACCTTTGAGAACCTCTTAAGGGGAGAGTTTTTGGTATTTTGAGGAGGATGAGAGATTTTGGACGTGGGGGAAGACCTTGGGGAGAGATTTGGGATGAATTTAGAGATGGATTGGAGATTGAGAGGAGTGGAGAAAAGAGGGAGTGAAGGGGGTTTTATAGTGGAGGAGAGGAGGGATTTCATAATATAATATTCATTAATTTATTATTTCTTACCAAGACAAATAATTGTAAGTATTCCATGACCAAGAATAGTAAATGGGTCTTGTGAATTCGAACCATGGGTGGTGACGTTAGCCATGATGCTAGGAAAAGTTCATTTAGCTTATAATGTATATATACGGTAAATTACCATATTTTACTATTCACCAAAAATTCAAGTATTTTAGAAAAATCTCAAAAATTCACCCTAACCATTTTTCAATGTGTATAATCCAAAGATGAAGTCAATTTTTCAAAAATAATTTTCTAAATATGATTATTTTAATATTTAATTAAAATCATATTTTATTATCAAAAACCAAATTTAAAACATTAATTAACTCATTCTAAAACATAGGTATATTGTACTTCCAATATGAATATTATATTTATACTATCATAGGTGAGGTTAATATTCATTAGGAAATATCACTATTCATAAGGGTATGTTACTATTCATTAGGGTAGGTTACTATTCACAAAAAAATTATGCTTTTCTTATCAGACTCTTAAAAAAATCATGAACACAGACGTGTATGACGGATTTTTGAAATTCCAAACACATAAGTGATAAAACATATGTTTAAAGGTCACTTATCACTTAGTAGTTCATTATTTTGTGTTTTCATGTGATTTTATGACATAAATATAATGAGGGAACTTCCATTGAAAAACATTGGGTCATTACATTTACAGTAGTGGTTGTTATTATTTACTTGTACTTGTATGACCTCAGATTTGATTGAGTGATTTCCTATCCCAATTCATGAGGTGTATGGGCCCTCATTAATTGGGATGAAAAAGTTACATAGTCTATCCATTACACTATAAATAAATAGGTTTCATTTCTAGTTATAGGTGTATGGGCACTGATTCCTTAAAAATGGATATCCTTTATAAATTGAATCCTAAAATCTAATATTAATTGGTTGAATATCTTTATCCTACATTTTCATATCTATGAATGGTAAAGGGATGAACCTGGGAATTAACTGCAAAATGACATGAAACATATACTTGAGAAATTACTGATACCTGGTCGTTTCAGCAGGTAGTTTGGGTAGTATGCCTTGGATAGTGAGTTTTCTTGAATTCAGTTTCTTCTAGTGATTCTATCTTATGATCCAAATTTTGTTCTAATGTGTGTGCTTGAAATATTTAGGCCAATGCCTCCACGACGTCCTCGTGTCATTCTCTAGGAGGGTGGTGACGAACATGCTTCAGACAAGGTGGTCCTTGAGCCTCTAGTCTTACCTCCAAGAGTGCAACTTGAGGCACAAAAATATGTACATTATCTGGGAATTGATGCTCAAATTCATGATATTTACCTACATCATATACAATCCATGAATGGTTCTCTATGGGTTGCACCTACAATGGCTGATATGACCCATGAGTTCCAGCAACAACATCCTCTTACCTTTCCAGAGGATGGTGGTTCTTAGGAAATTGAGTATTGGATAAATTCCATATTGTATAACTTTGTGAATATGGAAATTATTCTAGGGAAGATAATCAATATTGCTACAAACATGCTTTTGTATTTGTCCAAGCGTTGGTGGGATGTGGTTACCCAAGACGATCATCATCAGGGCATGTTATGGGTTGATTTCTAGACTTCCTTCTATGATTGGTTCTTCCATCAGGATTTGAGAGCTGAAAAATCCAAAGAGTTCCTGAATCTTGAGTAGGGTTCCATATTATATATGGAATATTTATCACGTTTCACTAATTTACAGTTCTTTTCACTACTTCTATCTGGTGGTGAGCTTTCTCGTGATATATGTTTTTCGGATGGACTCTAGTACACCATCTGAAGTCATGGGAATGTTTGTTTCCTTCCTGATTTTTCTGTAATAGTTGATCGGGCTCTTATCACTAAGTGTAACCTATGGGATGGAACATGTACTGGGTTTTAAGGACCAGCGCCGCATTAGACCAATAGTTTTTTCGGAGGTAGGAAACATTCCTTTGAAGTTTCTTGATAGGGTAGTCACAACCATAGTATCATGTATGAAAACTTTTTGATGTGTAATCAATGTAGAAGACAATGGAACAAGAAGAATTAATGTGAGAGAGACCTTATGGAGTGTAAGACGTGTAGTTTTATGTATTATCTTTAGCATTTCAGTAGGACCATTTCACCAGCTTCTAGTGTAAAATGATCAGCATCCGCTCCACCTACAAGAGATAGTTCTTTTACACCACGTCAAGAGATGAGTTGGAGTAGAACATTTAGATCTATCCGAGGATGAGTTTGTGGCCATAGTAGTATGGCCCCTGATCACTTGCAATTCTATAAGAAAAATCATGATCGTGGTAGTCCATTTGGGGCGTAGGGTCATGGATTATTTCAGTTTCATGCTTTGCAGCGGATACATGGGGATCCAGCTGAGGGACCATATATTGTATGAGGTACTATTCTAGTATCCACCACTATTGTCTCTGCTTTTTTTTATATAGGTTATTCAAACTCTTTCATTTTTTATCTATCGTGGAAAGTCTTTGACTAGAGATACGGTATCATTATGGTGTAATGACCCTCTATACACCATAATGGATACAGACAGAGGGCATATTCTAGTGCTGGGATTATCCCCCCAAGGTTTCATTTTACCCTATCTTGTGTAATCTCATTGTACTCAAGATGGCGGGATTCAATTTAATTATTTGTATGGATTGGTTAGTCCACTATCACACCTTTGTAGACTACTATCGCCGCAAGGTCTGTTTTACATCACCCAAAGACAACAACTATCTATTCAAAGGTGAGTAGGATTTTTAGGTTGGGAGATCTAGACCAAAGCATCATGGGCATGGTGAAGTTTCCACTGGGATTGAAAATATTTTCATGGAGGATCAGAGTGTGCTTCAAACTGATTTCCCTATAGTAGTTGATCATTTCATGGAAGTGTTTCCTAATGATTTCATAGGATTATCTCTTAAGAGAGAGGTAGAGTTTACAATTTATCTTGTTCTAGGATTACATCTAGTGTCCATTCATCCATAAAAGACAGAGCCTCTGAAGATTCGGGATCTCAAGCAGCAGATAGAGGACCTAGAGTCCAAAGGGTTTATGTGGCCTAGTACATCATATTAGGGTTCTTCTGTTCTTTTCGCCAAGAAGGAAGATGGAAAATTACACATATTCATGGATTATAGAATGTTGAACCATATTATGGTCAGGAATTGGTATCCACTTACTCAAATAGATTATCTCTTTTACTGGCTGTGAGGAGAAAAGGTGTTCTCTAAGACTGAATTGAGATCGGTTTATCATTAGGTGAGAGTAAGATCATCAGACATAACTCATACAAATTTCTCTAGTAAGTATGGTCTATATGAATACCTTGTTATGTTGTTCGGTAATACAAACACACATTCTATTTTCATGGATGTAATGAATAGGGGTTTTCAACCCTCTTTGGACTCTTTAATTGTGGTCTTTATGGATGACATCTTCTTTTGTTCTCTTACTCATAATGACGATGCCAAACATCTTGAGATAATTATGAATACACTAAGAGAGCATCATATTTATTCTAATCTTTCCAAATGTGATATATAGATTAAAAAGGTCTACTTCTTTGGTTACATTATATTAGAATCTAGAGTATCTGTTGACCCTAAAATGGTAAGTTCTGTAGTACCCTGGGAGAAGCTCGAGAACATTTTTGATATAAAACGTATCTTAGGGATCATTGTATATTATAGGTGTTTCATACAAGACTTCTCACATCTTGAGTCACCCCATTACTATACTTAAATAGAAGGGTGTTAAGTTCATTTGTTCGGAAACATGTGAGAAAGAATTTTAGGAACTGAAAGAGTTTCTTGTCTTGGCACCAATTCTAATTCTTCCAAATCTATCTAAATGTGAAATCATATTCTACGATGCATCAATAATTGGACTTGGAATAGTGTTAATGAAAGAAGAAAAATTCATTGAACATAGATATCAGTAGTTGAGGCCTCATGAGAGGAATTAACCAACACAAGACCTCATGATAGAAGCAGTTTTCTATTCCTTATGTTCTTGGAGATATTATATTTTGGGTGAGCACTTTTTGGTGTATACATATCACAAAATCCTCAAGTATATCTTTTGTTAGTGTGACATGAAACTCAGATAGTAGATATGGGTCGAATAACTAAAATACTTTGATTTTGATCATTCCTATACACCAGGAAAGCGTAATTTGGTCGATGATCCACTAAGTCAAAAAAACTCATATGCAGGCTATACAAGAAGCTATTGATGAATAGACGTTAATGGACTCATTTTATTAACTTTATCTAGAGTTCATCATAGTCACCAGTAGTCTTACCTCTCAGTCTTAATAGTTACATCTTCCCTCATTCAGAAGGTGAAGAGTAGGCAGTTTTTAAATCCTTAATGTTTCGTTCTCTGTGAGTGTATTTCATGAGATAACCCACCTTCAGATTGGTCTGTGGATAGAGATGACATCCTGCATCTACGAGGACGTATCTGGGTTTATGTTGATATAAGACAGGTGTTGATGAAAGTGTCCCACACTTCTCAATGGGCATTTTTTTAGGAATCTCGATGATGTATCAAGATATGGGATGCTAGTATTGGTGGCTTAGAATGAAACGTCAGATTGCCAGCTTCATAAATAGGTGTTCCACCTATCAGCAGGTGAAGGTAGAGCATAAGGAACTGAAGGCCTATTACAGACATTTTCAGTCCCAGAATAGAAATGGGAGTATGTTTCTATGAATTTCATTATCGGATTACCTAGGTCGCCGATGGGTATAGATGTTATCTCAGTATTCACTGACAGACTAATAATATAAACCCACTTCATTCCTATACTGGAGGCTTTCTCAGTTGATGAGTATTGAAGACTGTATGTCCGTAAGATCATTCGTCAACATGGGGTTCCATGCACTGTCCTTATAGATCAGAATGCTCATTCTAATTAATAGTTATAGAAATTATTACAAAAAGTTATGGGGACTCATGTGATATTAAGCACAAATTTTTAGCCTCAGACCAATGGACAATCAGAATGGTCAATATAGGTTCTAGAAGAAATTCTACGATCATATGTCCATCATTTTCATGGTTCTTGGGAGATGCATATCCATCTCTTAGAGTTCTCTTATAATAAAATTTTCATGTGACAATTCATATGGATCCTTTTGACCCCATATATGGTAGGTTTTTCCATTCACCATTATGCTGGCTAGAGGCAGGTGAGGTAGCCATAACAGGTCATTATCTTGTTTAGGAGACTTCATAATTTTTTTAGCTAATTAAGAAGCATACGACTACTGCTTAGTCTAGACATAAATCATATTTCGATCGCCATCAATTTTTTCTTGAGTTCAAGGGTGGGTATCATGTTTTTGTTCAAGTATCTTCTAGAGTAGGGTATAGACGATTAAGGAAGTAGGGAAATTTGTCACCTAATTACGTCGGGCCGTTTGAGATTTTAGAGAGAGTCGGGCCAGTAGTCTATCAGTTACTACTCCCTCATAGGTAGCATTCCATGCATGACATCTTTCATGTCTCACATCTTTGCAAATATCATTCCGAAAAATCTCATACATTTGATCCCAAGAAAGTTGAGTTATATTACGATGCTACCATTGAGGAATATTTATTACACATCGTTGAACAATTAATAAAGTATCTCCAAGGTATGTATGTCCCTCTATTAAGGGTGTTATGGAAGCACGACCGAGTATAGGATGAGACTTTGGTGAGGGTAGACGACATAAGAGCCCAATGGCTAAAGTTATTCACAGACAGTGTTTTATTACCCTTGGAAAGAGAACTCAAGGGGCGAGTTCTTCTTGTGGAGGAAGTCTATAAGAACCCAGTTTTTATGTAGGTATAGATCCTTTAATTTTCAGTATAAATCAATACTTTGGACCTAATATGGATTCATAATTTGTTATTAAAGGTCTTTAAGGGTTTTCAAGGATTTTTCAGAGCCTGAAACCCATCTATTTGGGGGAAACTAGCTTTTCACTTAGTTTAGAGAAAATTGGGTGGGATTTCCATACGGTTTTCCTAACCGTACAAATTTTTTTTTTCAGAGAGAGACATATCATACAGATAGTGCATGACCATATAGACTTATTGGGGGAACAACCCTTTTTTCTCAGGTACCCATGCATGACTAGCACACGGTTTGACCAAAACCTGCAAAGGATGTCTTTTAAAGAGGAACAGTCTCAGAAGATTTGCACAAGGTTTGAAAAACCATGTGGAAAAACCATGCTTGGGATAAAATCAGGTGTGAAGTGTCCAAAATTCACTAAATTATTTATTTACCCCATGCCTCTCTAATCCAAGAAACAATGGTATTAGTATATTTTCTTCTCATTTTGGAGCTTATTAAGGCCAAAGCTATGGATCAAAAGATATCCTTCATCTGGAATCTGCCCAAGCTTTCGTTCAACTCATTGGATGCGCAATAGAAACTAATCGAGTCTTATTTAGTCATTCTTCTTCTATTTTTATCTAAAATTATATATCATCATGTGAGCATTTTTTAACTTCCCTTGGGTCTACTTCGATCCGATTCAAATCAAGGGTTGATATCAGAGGAGTGTCGTATAACCCTAATGTGTGTGGTCTATAACTCATCCCTAAAGTTCATTGATTTTAGAAAAGTCATGTGTGGTCCACCAATTCCATTTCAAATCATTTTCAAAATTTACATTCCATGATTATACAATGTATAATTGTATGGTTATACTCTTTACAAATATGTGATTAGTTTTTAGCAGTTACACCCAAAACTCAACCACCCCATTTTGTACATTATACCATATTTGGGTTTTTTTTGACACTCTTAAGCCACCATTCATGTGGGAATTTTCTTAACCTTCTTAAATGTGAGTCTTCCTAAAATAAATGGAATGTTATTAATGATAATTGCATAATGGCATGTACCATATGTGCTCACCACTTGACCTGCCTATGGTAAGTTCTTAAAATATATTTTTAAATGAGAAATCTGAAATGGAAAGTATAATAAATATATAACTTGGCCTTGTCAAATAAGATTGAATAAAATTTACATGTCCATAAAACACCTTTCTATATTGATAGAGGGATACGTAGTGAATCCTATTAATTAAATATACCTTAATGGTTAATTAAGACATAATTAAATGGTTTCAATGCTACATAGCCTATCCAAACTAATGAAATACATGTCTTGGACCAATAATTAAATTGTTGCAACTCAAATAGGATAATACTCACTAATGCATGGTAGGATATGGACCAAAATGAATTACTACATGATTTCAATACCCAATAGGAATGGACTCACTCGAGCACTCCTTAGATTCTGAGAGGAGAATAAATTGTGTCTCAGAAACCCCATTCTGATTCAAGGATGGGGTTTTCATAGGATGATACCCAACTAGACTCTAGTTCTTGTCTATTCCCCGAATTCATGGTATACTACGATTGGTTCCTTTACCTTATTACATGATACCTCAGATACACTTCTCGGATCTAGCATTGACTAGTAGGTGCCATGGTGAAAGCCTATAGGGCCCAGTCTTTACATAATGTTGTTTTACCATGGTAGATCACCTTGGACTTGGATTGCACCTTATTGTAGAATAACTTGGATTAATATCCTTCTATTACACTATTAACCTTTATCTCGACTCAGATACTACTAAGTTTCCATTCTGTGGGATCTATGTTACCTTGGTTTTAAAACTGGAACTCCCTCACTGGATATCTTTTATAGGTTTACATATTACATATTGGGACCTTAAGTACATATATTATCATGAGGTGATTTCAGTGATGGTTATGCCTCACGTGACATAATAACATTAAATGGTAATTAAAAATAAAATGAATTGGTTACATGTTTAGCCACCAGCTGAGGGATGAAGTAGTTACTTGGGTATTTTGTTATAATGTACTATTTAATTTACATTATATATACATGCCTACATACTAATATATTCTATTAAACGAGATAGATTTTATATATACTGTTGGTGGTGGCCTATTGAGATTTATCTCACCCCTTTTCTGGGCAACATTGGGTACCAAGAGTATATCTCATGGTTACAGGTTTTGACAAAGGGAATTATACATATTCAAACACTTAATTGCTTGTTGTTTAGGATGTAGCTTGATAGCGGATGACCAAGTTGGATCTCTAGATACATGAAGTATTATTTGTTTTCATTTACCTTATAGAACTATTATTCATGTTTTCCTGTATCCATGTTTTCTAGTTTTCTAATGACATGACATTACATCATCATTGTAACAATTGATGCAATTATTATTATTCTCGTTTATTTAATGCATCATTTCTATTATGCTATTTATTTATATTGCTTCACTATTTACTATTTTTTATATTTATCCACTATTATACACTCTGATAATGATGGAATAGTCTCCCCATGGACACATACCATACCATCACTACTGGTCGGAAGATTCTATCATTTGGGGAGATGTACTTGAGGCCATGTGGCCTAACTTGCTTAGGAAATCGTTATATTGCATTCAAGTCTTGGATGTCAGGAATATACCCTTAGATATCATATAATTGATCCATATAACATTGATAACTAAAATTTTATCTCTCTAGAGATTCTAAAATCTACAGGTAACCCAAAAAATTACACTATATGGAATCAATTTCCTACCATCCTAACATTTACAATAGGATTCATTGGGATTGGTAGGGAACTAAAAGAAACCATTTTTGGTCTCCCCAACTATGTTTTCTATTTAATTTGAATTTTTACCCACTTGTACTATAAATATATTATCAAAATATCTATATTATATGACCAGATCATCTATCCTCAAAATAATAAAAAATAGAATAAAAAATTCATCCACTCATGAACAATTTCTAAACATTTAAAATTATAATTCTATAATGAATTCAACTACTGGAACTAGCCATATGATAATATCTAGTCTCCCCATCATACTAATATATTATGTCGTATTGAATATAAGTGTGATGGAAAAATTTACTTAAGTCATTTTTTATATAATTACTTTTACATCTTATATTAATTCATTTATTCTTATCATAAACATTTTTATTCACTTTTTGAACAACTTCATTATTTAGATGCTCAATAAGGGGTTACTCTAACATTGATATTTTTTCAATTTTGGTTAAGAAATTTTCTTATTTTTTGTATAATATTATAATTTTCATTCAATATGTTTCTCTTTTTCATGGATTGATATAAATTACAAGTTGAATATGATAATGATTTTTTATTTAAAATAGAATATTTTTCTAGATGAGTATAATGTTTTATAAACATTTAATAAGGAATTTTACTAAATTTGATCATAATAAAATGATATCCACTTTTATATTACATCTTACCAATTAGTGGGATAAGATGTACACATCACTTATAAATAATCCAAGCATTGAATTCCCTTAAACAAATATTTGTTTTGGTGGGGAACCATCCCAATCACATCATATATACTCACTTATGTCTCCCAAGAAAATAATTTTTTCAATCCATCAAATGGATAAACATAACAATATTTTTATTATATTTTTTTAAATTCTTCTCAACAAACTATAACCCAAATAAAACATCAAAAAAATTGAGGTGTCTAACTTTTAGGGTCATCACATTACTTGCTTCTGTAACACAAGACAATATAGGGCCACCCTATTTTGGTAGAACCTACCCATTTGAATGATCAAGGCCTTGAAAAATTATCACTTTTGATGGAATATGACACTAATTATTATTAAATTATATTTAATATCAACATATTATCTCATTTTATTCCTATAACATCTATAAATGTTTCAAATTATTGATTTTGGAATCATATTCCTTCTAATAAAAATAGTATGTCCAAACCCTATTGATTTTTTTCTCTTTACACAACACATAGATTTTGTTAGTATCCTAAATTAAAATCTAACTATATTTATAATTTTACTGATGTATCCAATGTATATGTTATATGAAACCCTTTCATATATGTTCATAGAATCATATTGAACCAAAACTCCACATAAGAGTTAGTTTGGAGGGATATAAAGTTAACCTCTACTTTTCTAGGAGAGGCGCAATCCTCGATGATTATGAGTAGTTTAACCCGAAGTCCCTTTAACCAAGGGTACATTACCCAATAGATACCTTCATTCAATAATAATTATAACACCTAATATGTATAAATTGTAATAAAAAATTAATTCTGAATCATAATGTTGTAATATCCAATGTCTAGATAGAATAAAAATAAATTAATTATCATACCTAACTTGAAACTTTATATATGCATGTAAAAATATTTATATAAGTAGTCTAAAAATTTAAAAAGCATAAATATATTCATGATATAAAAATTTTATATATGAATAATTTATATAGTACCTTATATAAATGAAACACTCATATATTTTAACATGAGATAAACTATCTAGGAGAAATTCCAAAACGAAACAATCATAATCATTTTATAATTTATCCATGCACTATGAGAATTCAATAGTTTAAAAAATATAAAAAATTTATTTTTACCTCTTATATGAACTCTTTCACATTTTTATTACATTTTAATTCAAATATATGATATTTTGAAAATTAACATTATATAAATTAACTACTAATATATTAGGTACATATTTATAATATAACAAAATTTATATTATTTAACATTTTATCATATCATTTATCATAACTCCTTTTAATATGGTTTAATTAATTTCTAAAGTAAGGCCTTTAATTTTAACAATTAAAATTAAATAAATATATACAATTCATAATTCAATATAAAATCATGTATATAATGACATATATCATAATTTATAAATAATTTATAAATCACCCTTAAAATTTATTTATAAACATATTTTATCAAAATTAAAAATCATTAAATATAAAAAGGTAATTTATATTAGCATTGAATATTTATAGAATATTTATTATTAAAAGTCCCAAAAATATTTAATAATTAATTATGAACCGTTTATAATTAATCAATTTTTAAAAAATAATAATTAAATATATATCATAAATTCCATTTTAGGGAATTATAAAAATATTGTAAACCTATAGTTATATTCATGATTAAAAAATAGGAAAATTATGTTTTTATATGTATTATATTCTATAATATCCATATATAATAATCTGTATTTGGATTCTTGATCTATCCTCTTTTATATTAGAAAATATTCAGCCTACAATGTCAAATTCAACTCAATGAGTGTCTAATCATTCAATATACACTATATGGTAAAGATGATATGAAGCTTTGTTTTTTTTAACATTGAACAACACTATCATACCTTACATATTCATTAATTATACACTATGATATAGTGAAAAAATAATGTAATTCAATGTGTCACTTCCAATGATATATCATGTCATATGGAACAGACATATTTTGTCCTATGGTATCATATGTTGTAAGGTGATCTACAATATAAACATTCTATCATTTTCTATAATAGAAAATATATTATCCATGCTATTTTTATTTTTTAATTTCTCAAAATATTATTTCATAAATCAAACAACTTTTCTTGATTTGATACCATTAGTGGGGTTAAATTATTTATTAACACATAATCAATGCAGTGGAAATAACAAGAATTTATAATTCCCAGGATCAACCATGATTAAAAATGGAATGATACAATATATTAAATGAGTAATTTTTTTTTACATTTCACTAGTCAATCCAAAACTATTATCATCATCACTAAGGATTGAGGGGATCCATTGAAGGTGGTCTAAGGACTCCCTCATCATTATATTGGCCACATATCAACAACAATAACTTGGTTCTTGCGTGAGATTCATAATTTCACCCACAGTATGTTAATTCTGAATAAAGAAAAATGGGAGGAAAAATAGAGAATAGGTATAAATATAAAAATTATTGGCTATTTTACACACTCTATCTTGATGGTTATCCCTCTTTATATATCACCTAGGGAATATAGTGAGAATTCATGTATTTAATCATTTGTTATGAGTAATTTTTTATATTTATTACTCTTTTTAAACATCATCCTAATCATTCTAAAATTGTTTCATCTGATGATATATTGTTTAAAAAATTATAACATAACTGGATGATGTTAAAACATTAACACTTAAAATTCCACTATTAATAAAAATCATTGTCTTACCACAAGATAAATACTTTATGATTTTAAGTATTACTTTATACACATATCATATTTTATGATTATGAAAGACTGTATCATAATATTCTCTTTCGATATGAAGATATTAAAAAAAGGGAATAGATAAAAAGATCATATTAATTAAGGATTTAAAATATATATCCATCAAAATTTTTGTCAATTCTTAATTATTACATCCTATTGTATTGAACCTCATCTATAATGTTTGATAAAATTGAAATAAATTTGATTTTCATTGTTCTCGATACTATTTTATTAAAACTATTATAATTTCAACTATCATAAGATCTAAAATGATTTTATAAACACTTATTTGGTCCTAAAATAGGAAATGTTGCCTGGGAAATGAGTTTGGTGGAATTATAGTGGTTCATATTTACATAGAATAATTAATATTTAATTATTTAAATATTAACTGTTCAAGTATTTTTGAATAGTTTTATTTTTTTGAACGAAGAATCAAATTGAGATTTTAACTCCACTTTTGAGTCTTAAATAGGGGGATTTCCATGGTGAGGAAAAATCCAATTGTGGTCTCTAACCCCCTTTTCAGCTTATTTTCTTTTTCTTCATCCCTTTATTATGTTTTACATTAATTATTTTCCTCCTAACCAATGTGGTTTAGAGTGTAACCTCCCCCTCCCCCACTATGGTTTGGGACAAACCAAGGGACAAATAGAGGGAGGGAGAGAGGGATGTTAGTGGGGATCACCAACACACTTTTTTGGTATTTTCAACTGACACTTTTAGAGGTAAGTGTGAACCCAAACAATTCCAACAAAATAAAAACCATTAAAATGTAAAATAAAGACAAATAAAGACTATTTGTAGCTAACCCTCCCCAACAAATACATTAATAAAAAAGCCTCCACCTTGGCATGGATTCTCATCTAGCAGTGACGTGTTGGATTGCACAGGCTTGGTACCAATGGCATGCTCCATACACTCTCGTTCGTCCAAATATGGATGGCTATGCATTGTTGGAAAATTCTTGCTCTAATTCCATATTTGAGGAAAATCCTTATATAATGTTTTATGACTTTCACATTCAAAAAACATAATATAATAAACCGAAGAACTAACAAACTGTCAGAGATACAGTCAAAGGCAGTAAAAATAATTCACTTGGAACACTGTCTGACACGACTTCTCATACAAAGTCATTTACCCGATTCCACTATTGTTATATTATTGGAATGTCCCCTTGGGGAGAGGGGAGGGTAATTATAAATATTTGGGATAATGATTCATAACGGGGGACACACCTTGTTTCAAGGACATAATAGATGATAGGAAGAACTGCCACACAAGATGAGTGGATCATTGGGTGTTTGAATTCTTGCAGTATTTTCGTATGTTTAGGAGGACAGGACATACTCCCTACTTCATACCCAACCTTTTCAGCTTAGGAGGGGAATTCCTTGTGCACTTTTGAAATCCTTCCTTGTTAGATGGTGAATCCATCATCATTAACTACCACTTGTTTACCCTTCTTCATAGGAGAGCTATGAATATCCTTCACACCCGGAACTACTGCAGCTGACACCATCAAGGGGCGTACCCAGCCAAAACTTAGAACTGACACATGATCATCCCTTATAGGAAAAAGAGAATCTATGGAAATTCACCCCCCCTAACCACTTTTTCAGGAAGAACATAAATCTAAGAAGCCTTTAGGAGGTGGCTTGGGGAGACCGAGATCACCATGCAATGAGAAGAAGAAGGAGCCAGGATCTTCACAGAGGGTGGTTGCATAGCTAGGTTCTCATTCACATAGGGGGACTAATTAGAGGAGAGAACCAAAATTTTCACTGATGGTTGATTCGTTTTAGGCTCCTCATTTACAAAGGGAGGATCATCCACCCGAGAAGCTAGGGGGACCACATCGACAACGTCCCCTACACCTATGACATCTAGATTTCAAATTCCCCTGACAGAAGTATAACGAAAAAAATCACACAGCCTCATCTTAGCTAATTTGTTTCCAGAACCCATTCTCACCACCCACAGAGAGCCAAATTTGATGAGGAAGAACCCTTGACATATCCATTTCGATGAAAAATCGTGCATACCAGGGGTGTAACACTCGAGAAGTCTCATCATCAACATTTGAGAAGTATCCAAGACGATCATTGATACCCTTTAGGACACCAGGTTTCTAGAAAGGTTGAGGTTATCTAGGAAGGAGGACCCACATGGATGATCATTGACAATAGCATCCCCTATGGAAATCAACCATCCACCATAATGGAATAAATATCTGCCAATCACAGCTCTGTGACTCGCATGACCAAACCCTGGAATAATCCGCGAAATACCAGATATTAATACTAAAATGGAAGCGGTCGAGAACCCCAATACAAGCCTCTTTTAGCAACCACCCAGAGGAAATCACATACCTTGTAATGATAACTGACAGGGGCCGATCTGGACCTATCATTGCATCCATGGTACGTGAATTCACCATCGTAGCTTCAGGGAATTAGAAGGGAGACAAAGATAATTATGGAGACTCCTTAAGAGATTTAAAATCCTTTGGGGAGATCGTGATATCTGGAACATCTAAGGTAAGTGGGAATGGGATTGAAGGAGGATCAGAGACCTTATGCATCTCTAAGAGATAGGAAAAGCAGGGAACTGTTGATCCTACTATCCAAGCCTCTGAAGAAGGACCCGCTGTCATCACAGGTGGCGATGTGGTTAGCTCTGAGCTAGGGGAAACATGATCCCCATTCCCACATGAAATCTTAGTGGGGATCTCATTTGGAGGTATATTGGGCATTAGTGGGTGCACGGTGTAGATGATGGAATGGAGCTATCGAATTTTAAACCCGTAAGTATGTATTTTTTAAATTTTTTACTATAAATTATTATAGATTTATAGTTCATTAATTCTAAATCACTATATGTGCTTATGGTGACCCCTGGAGAGATGATGTGTGCCTTTTTTGGAGGAAATAAGGGTTTCTAAAAGATAATAATTGATTTCTATCAGGAAATCCATTTACATGATGTTTATTTTAGAGATAACATGACTATTGTAATTAATATTGAGAGAGTGGTGGGTGAGAAGAGGTTAAATTGTGTGTGTGTGTGCGTGTGTGTATTTGTGTGTGTGTGTGCTTGTGGTTGTGTATTTGTGTGTGTTTATTTGTGTGTGTGTGTTTGTTTTTTTGTTCTGGACATGTCATGTAATATGACTCAAGGGGGTGACTTGGGGCATGGCTATAAATCCTATATGGGGTCATAGGTTCATGTAAGGGACATGGATAATGTTGATGTCTAGTTCTTATGTAGTTTCGATATAGATTATAGGATCTCATCTTGTGTGGGATATATGTGTACTTCCTAATCATTTCACTTGGGTATATCCCATGTACATCACATGGACAAAGGCCATGTGGTCTATATGGCTTGAGTTTTTCTGAGTTATATAGAAAAGTACCCCCTTTGGGTCACACTTTGTATATGAGAGTAGGATTCTATGTTCATTGGGAATTATATGTATGGTCGGTTTTATATAGACAACATGGGTTTAAGTATAGGGATACACATAATGTAGATGAGGTACATTCAATGTGCTTACCATTATGGGAAATTTTTCCTTTCATCTCACCCTAGAGTTAGAATTAGACCTTTGAGTAGTTCATAATATGTTTTATTCCATGTATATTGTGATGGTGAAAACCCTTCTATGCATGTAGTCTATTCGTGGGATTTTTTGTTTAGGTAATTTATAATGAGGGGATTTCAGTGAGGTTTCACACAAAATCATTATATATGTTGGGATGTGTGATGTGAATCCTGAGTGAGGTCTATGAGATTGTTGGATGTAATGTCTTGTGGATGAAATGTGTGTTTTCATCACATTCATTTTTTATTATACACATAATATGGGAGTTATATGTATGTCTAAGGGGTATAGGATTCTCCTTTCATATTGGTTATATTGTTTGAGGTTTGAATTGTTAAGTTTTCAAACAAATCACTTGAGGTTTGGTTTTCTTTTACCATTATAGTTGGGTTAACGACGTTGGATGGTGGGTCTGGTTGGGTGAATCCAAATAGATATTAAGATAGTTTTGAGGGACATTTTCTTGATTGACTAGTGGGGAGATAATATTTTCGGATGAGTTGTATTCTAGGGAGGTTATGAAACATTTCTTGTGGAGGGATATTTCTATGGTTTCACTTGTGTTGGAGGAACCCTGTTTGGGTGTACATATATTAATGAGGTCATGATAACTATTGAGAATTCCCTTATAAACATGGTGATTATTATGGGTTACCGTGTTGTTGATTCCCTAATCTACTAATAGTTGTATTTCATGGTTGATAGCTTATGGATTTCATTTTTTGTGAAATAATAGTCAAGGATGGATCTGTTGTGGAGTCGCTAGTTGATAATCCATGTGTCGGGTGTGGCTTATGGATTGAGTTGGATGTGATCCAAGGGTTTGAAGGATTTCTATGTTCTTTTCTCCCAATTGAGTTTCATTGTGATTTATTCTTTTTTGGATTTAGGTGTCATTTTATAACCCAATTACTGATGGTTTTAGTGCATAATAGCAGTTTTGTTATGTTAGGGGACTGTTTAAGCCTCTAACATTGTTTACTGATAGATGGTCCATTTTAATTATTTATTATTAGTAATGATGGGTTTTAGAGTTTATCAACCAATTATTTATGGATTATTCTTGTGTGGTTTGATAAAAAAATTTCCTAGGATATATGATGAAAAATTTGTTACATTGTTGGGTCGGACATTAACCCAAATATTGATTTAGTGATCGCCTCTGTTTTGTAACTGGTTATTATTATATGAACCTAGGGAGATAATGTATTGTTTGGAGGAGTTAATCCCTCCCATGTTACAATATATTTTTACTCAACTAGGGTTTTGTTTCAATTGTATAAATAATTTTAGTGGAATTAATTAGTTGTTTATGGATTTCCCCAATTTTATATTTCACGAAGATGGTTATTTCTATAGGCAAATCCTATTATGGACAGGTTATCTCTATATTAGTAGTGTTCATGTCGTGTGTTCCAATTTTTTCATTAGAGTCCTTGATATGGGTAGAGTGTTGAATTCTGGTTTTCGATGTTGTGGATTTGATTTTAGGGTTTATAATTCATTCCTGTTATAATATAAGTCTTTTAAAAGAATCTAATATTAATCTGGTATATTATCCTAATATGGTGTGTCTTGGTGATCCATTTTCTATAATTCCTTATTTTGTTTTTTTTTTCATCCCAAATTATTTATTTATGATCCATATTTTACCACATTTTTATTATATTATTCCAATAGTTATTAGTTTTTAAATAGAAAAAGAATGTAATGCGTGTAAGAACTTTTTTATGACAATAGATTATAGGTTCTCCATGGGGTGGCCTATTGAAATTTATTTCTCTCTTATATATATGTATCATTCTATGAATATAGAATATATATCTACTTTTATGTTTTTTATAGGATACACAATGGATGAGTATAAGGCCTTGAGTATCAGTATTGCACGAGATTTTTTTGGCAGAGTTTTAAACTGGATCTTGATTAGTTTGACATTTGTAGAGATCATGTTTCATGCTTTGGATCGGTGGTGTAAGTAGGGGTTTTTTATTTTATTTTAATGTTTATCATGATTATATTTATGTTCATACCATTGGGTGGCTAGTTTTTTTATTCTTTATAATTTTTTGAGTTAGTATGACTATATGTTTCATTCCAGTTTATAATATCAATCCTATTATTCAGTTATATGTTTTCTACTCTAATTTTCATGTTATGGATGATTTTTGTTAGTTTTAGGTTGTTAGTTATCTATGGAATGTGGTTAATATCTCCCCATGGTATCTTTTATTCCATTTTCACAATTAAATATCCTATGGTGTACATGGAGGTGTTCTTAATACCTTATGGTGAGATGAATTGGGTAACATTTCCTATTAACCCGGGCCGGTCTATTACAAAATCATATTAGAGCGTGTATTCATTAGTGATATGGGGATTTGGTTGAGATGGTGTTTATGGATGATTAATATATTGTGACTGTAATCGTACAAGTTTTTTTATATAACCTATACTGATTGGAATCCCTAGTTACTTGGGTGATGGGATTGAAATTCTTGGTTTTCCTTTTTATGGTTGTATGATTTCACCTAGTCTGACACACTTGTATTTCAAGGTTTATGATTTATTGTGGTCTTTTCATCTTTTTTATATGGGAAAGAGGCTTATTCCCACAAATCATTATAGGAATGTCAGACTCACACAAAATATACTTGTATGTGTGTTGTTTTACTAATGATGTAGATTCAGTTTTTTAGTGTGCATAAATTAACATTTATGGTGTTTTCCCAAATAGATTCTTGATTCAATTTTACTCAACTAGATCACAAGTACATTTATTCTAATTAATGTTCATTTTGATAACATGGTGAGATGTTTATCGATTATGGAAATATTGTCCCTTATTCAAGGGATATATAGAGTCCATAGTGGGATACTATGATCTCTGAGTTCCCTATTGGTTCCCTAATGAGTGAATGGATTTTCAAGAGGTTTTTAGATTAGGATCACATTGTCATAAGGTGTGGTTTACCTATATTTCCTAGTTTCAATGGTGGTAAATTAATTTTAAACCCCCATAAGGGAGAGGGTTGGTTTATTTATTATGTTGTCTTCCATGTCATGTTGTGGATCCCATTCTCCTTCAATCGTCAGGGGATTAGGTGGGAATGACTGATCATTCCTTTTTTGAGACCCTCTAGGGTATGATATCACAATGGGTTTCTTACATGATAAGGTTCCTTAGTGCTTATTTATTAGGATTCATTATTCTTAAGATGTGGGGAATTATGAGTAATCCATATATCATGGTTATCTTCAACGTATAGATCTGATTGGATATAGATCCATTTTCATTTTTAGATGCAATATGGGTGTTATGGTGAGAGTGTTCTTAAAATTTCATTGTGTTAGATCAATTCATTGCATGTGGGTGGTCATGTGGTTATTTTTTTCATAAGCATGATTCCTCGATTTTGAATAAGAGTATCAAGGGTTCTTAGATTTACTAGAATTTGCTTATATGGGGATATTTCATAGCGATATTGGTGAATTTTAATAGATTCATTTGATCTATATCATATGAGTATGAGAACATACATGAGGTTCATAGAAAATCACTCATCCTTGAGAATGAGATTTTTTATTGATTTTACTATTCAAGATATATCCTCATTGAAAACAGTCATGTGCATGATGGTTTTTTGTAGTATTGGTTGGTCCATGAATAGGTCAGTTGAGAGTTATTCCTATCTTAAGAAAACACATGTTGTTTTACTATATTGGGACGATTGAGTTATCTTCTCAAGGATAAGTGTGTTGAAAGACGTATGAAGGGGACCATTAGATCATCCATTGTTGAATGTCTCTAATGTTGCGAGAGTTTGGGATTATAAAGATCAGTATGTGGATTGTTTTGATAACATCGATTATGCCAGTTCATGGAATAAGATCCTAGAGGATGGTTAGCTATTGAGGCTTCTCAATGTAGAAAATTACTATAGTAGGGGATTGTAATTGACCATGCAATTACAGGTTGAGAAAACTTCGATAAATTTTAATTTTTTTGAAGTAGTGTATATATGGATAAATGGTAATATATCTTATCAAATAATCTTAGATAATTTTTCTATCCATGTTTTTTATCTAAGAATAGGTGATTACCCTATGAAATGATTTTAGTGAAATTTTTAATTCATTAATATTCCTATAGAATATTAATTATTTAATTAATTAAATATTTATTATTCATTCATGTTCTAATGGTGATATATTTTTAATGGAGAAAAGAATTATGATTCTAACATTGTGGTTGTGTCTAGAATGGGGGGTTTTTCTTAGGTGAGGCATAATCCCATCACAGTCACCAGGGTTGGGCTTGACCACCTTTTATTTTAATTTTAGAATTAATTTTTTCATTTTTATCCTTTTATATTCCTAATTGACCTCCAGTCCCACATGGATTCTCATATACTCATCGCCCCTATGGATCACACCGTACTAATGGAGAAATTGAGGTACATCAGGAGGGGTGTTTCTAGAGAGTTTATTTGAAGGTAGATATGACATCATTAGGTGTATGAAGTGGATTAGAGAGTGAAGCATCAAAATTTTATACATAATTTGGCTTGTGTTTATTTTTCAAAAATCATCATATATTTATTGATTTTAAATTTTATACCACTACATGTGTTTTTAGGGATCCCTCAAGAATGGTTTTTTGGGATTTTTAGGGTGAAAATAGGGTTTTAGGGAAATTATAAGGGATTTGCATTGAGTAAAACCATTTACAAGATGTGAAGTTTAGATAACACACATTGTGTTTTCTTATATTTGGGAGAAGTAGGAAAAAAAGAGATACAAGACTTTTTTATTCATTGAAGGTCCAATGGGATGACTTAGGGTTTGTTCTATGGAATGACAAGACACCCAATGTGGAGTGTATTATTGGGTGAGGAACATAAATCTTATAAAAAGTTCTATATATGTTATACTTATGGTTCCAAGGTTGGTCAAATGTCTATTTCTCATGTATGAAACTTGGATAGAGCCAATGTATGACACATATCAAGAGGCCTTGCATGGTACATTTTTAGAGTTCATTTTTGGAACATGGCCAAATACCCCATGTCAGTTTCATGGAATTTATGAGAGGATAACATTATATACTTTCATAAGTACAAACTAGGTTGACTAAAGGTATATAGACTAGGTTTATGTTTGGGGGTACAGAATGTGTACATAATTTATATGATGTGTACTTCCCCTTTTTTGGTATTTATATTTTCTAATCACCCTGGAGTCAGAATTGGATAAATAAGTAGTACATTATAAATGTTTTTCACATTGATCATGATGGTGGAATCCCTTCAACTGATGGTGTCAATTTTCTTTAATTTATTTTACTAATAAAGCATTATATATAGGATTTTATTTGATATTTGATTTAGAATCCTCATATGGGATGGGATGTTTGATGCAAGGCCCAAGAGAAAGTTGTGATATTGTTAGATGGATAAGATTACAGGAAATAATTGGGTATTTTATGTTTTTTCATATTATTCTCAAAAGTTTGGATCACAAATTATCTTTGAGGAGGTATTGGGTGGTTCTTGGATATTGGGAGCTATTATTTGAGTTTTGAGGGGTTGAGGTTTTAGAAAACTCACTGAAAATTTTATTCTCTTAGAGCCTTTGGGATGGGTTAATATTGTGGGATAGAGGGTATGGTTTGGTTCCCCTGAATAGATGTTGATATTGATCTAGGGGACCCATTATGGGTGTTATATTATGTTATAAAATACCCAATGATGGGTTATATACCATGGAGGTAACTTTTGGTTTTCATGTCATGGTATTTTCCTAAGATGTATCTTCTATCAGTGGAGTCCCTTTTATGGTATCAAACACCGGATGAGGTCATGAGGACCATATATTATTTCTTTGTGGGTGTGGTGATGTCTATGGATTATAGTGTGGGTGAATCTATAATCAATGATAATTTTATTGTCATTGGTGGATGGTTATGGATTCCCTTGAAAGATAAATTATGGCTACATTGATTTGGGTTCTAATTCACCAATTAAGGACCCTTTCACTTGGAATTTCCCAGGGTTTGAGATGAATGTGATCTAGGGGATTTAGGGAGCCTTGTGTTTTTTTACCATGAGTATGGGTTGTTATTGTTTAATCTTCAATGACATATTGAGTCACCTTAAATCCTTGAAAATAGATGATTGGTCTCATAGATTTGGTTTTGGTTTTGTAGGGGACCATTGGAGAACCAATATTTGTTGAACATGAGATGTTCAGTGGTGATGATTCAGTCATATGGATTACGGCTTTGTGTATTGTTTTATTCAATTCTTATGGAATATTCCAACATGATTTTTTTTACTAAGGATAGATTTTAGAGTATACCTTTTGGATATTATTTGACTATGAATTTACCTTGATAATGATCTCCTTCTCACATTTTCTTGATTTCTAATTATTGTTAGGAGGATCTATGGAGACAATGAATGGCCTAGTGGAGTACATCCCTCCAATAAGATAGTGTATTTCTACCCAGATATGGGTTGATATTCAGTGGTCTGATACATTTTAGAGGACCTATGATATATTTTTACCCTTTCCCAGACCATATATTTTATAGAGGATTTTTTTATAGGAGTATTATGTTTTGGAGAGGTTATCCTTGTGTTATTAGTGTTCATGTCAAAATTTTATATCAGTCTAATAGATTATAGATCCATTTAGAGTTGTGGGTTGTTATTGTGGGCACAAATGAAAATATCCTCATGTTTAAATTTTATTCATGATCTCATGTAAGTATTTCATAATCATCCTTTTTGATCTATAAGATGCTTATAATGTTGTGTGATTGGGTGAACCATGCTGTATAATTCCACTGGATTGGGAAAATGTATGGTTAGATTTACATCTGGTGTCATGATAGTACCAAATTCTACTTATTTAACTTATTTATTTTTATACAATTTATATATTTTAGTTTATTATTTCTTCACCTATTTATGGTTTTATATTAGATTTTATTTGATTTATTATTGGTTTGTAATATGTTTACATTGGTGTGTTTCAAGACAATATATATACTTTCAGGTGGTTATATGATGCAATATTTATGGGGTTGAATCCCAATGCTTCATGGTCGAGTAATATTTCTCCAATAGAGTCTTTGTTTAATGGTGGAGGAGTTCGCCTATTGTAAGGACCATGTATTTGGTTTAGATCAGTCTTGGTAGTAGGGTGTCATGTATTTTATTTTATTCTATTTATTTCATGTATTTTTGGTAGGCCCAATGGGAAGGAAATTGTTGAATGTTTCAAAATTGTGTGACTTTCTCTGATTATATTCCACAATCCATTTTATTATAGCATGCACTTATTTTAGTTTTTTATTATTTACTATGATGTTCATATCAGATATTTTTTTGGTATGTTTTTATTGTTATCACACTCTGACAAGAGGTTATAGTCTCCCAAAAATATCATTTAGACCCTCAACACTAGTCGGCAGCCTCTATTATATCGGGAGGCACCCTTTGGGCCTTAAAGTGCGCTCTATCAGGTAACATGTATGGTTGGCTTGGGCTGATTAATTATATGAATTAATTTTGGTTTGTTTTAGACATGCAATGTCAACTATTATAATTTTGTTTTAATAAATCATGTTTTTTATTGGTTTCACTAAGTTAGACCATCATTTTTATTATATAATAAGATCTACTATTATCTTGGTGAATATTCCATTAGTTTATTTATGGGAATCTAATAAGATGAAGTATTGGTTGACTATTTTTACATCTATTCAGTTTCAATGTAATAAAAAATTCATTTGTGATGTCATTAAGATATGATTTATGGGTGACTCATATCAAAACAAGAGACTCTAGATATATGGATAGATTTAGGATCAAGTGTGCAGTATTCCCATTTCATTTAGTGACAGAGAGATTGATGTGGTTTTTAAACCCAAAATGTGAATTGGATCTATGTATTTCCTAAGAGTAATTATTTGGTATGAAATGTTTTATAGTGGGTATTTTATAATTACTAATACCCATACATGATAGTGGAATGGGTGATAAATAGTCTTTATCTTAAATTAAGTTATATGTTTTTCTATTTGAGATTTAAATTTAATTTTTACATTAGAGGAATTATTATAGTCATATTTAGAAGAAAATATATACTTTTATATAGTTTTTTTAGTCATGATTAATGGATGTATTATGGTGGTATTACCACTAAATACTGCAAGTACGACTGGGTTACTGATGGAGTGATACCAAATACCTAATGAGGTTCCTTGTGGTTTTGATATTTTACTAGATACCCATGGTTCTTGGTAGAGGGGGACTAGGATCCTAATGGTACCACAAAATTTAAAAATATTAAGTAATATAATTTTTTAAAATCACCTTCAACCACACCCTCACATTTATGTCTTGGATAGTATTATCATGGTTGACCTTACTTTCATCCTCTCCTTATCCACCATCCATCTCCTTTAATTTTTTTAATCTGTAATCCATTTTCATAGTGGTTTCTTACAATTTAGTATAACCCTACACTATATCCCTTTAAATATATATTTTTATGTCTCTCAGTAGACTATATAACATGCCTAATTCTAAGAGTATCTATAGGATCTGTTCATTGCGAAGCATGCGATGGTCGGTGCCCATCATTACTTTTTTTTCACAATCAATGATCAATCCAAGATCTATACAATGGTTAATCCCTATTATAAATAGATTTGAATCAAAGATAGACAACAATAATCACATTGGAACTAGTGAGAGGATATCAATGCATATTTTTTATAATTTAATGAATTTGATAAATAATTACCTCTAAGTAATTATTTCATCGTTAATGAATTTGGAAATACATCTGTGGTGAAATATTGTTGTTTTGTAGAGACTAAGTGTATATATACCATAGATGTGATCCAAACATGTCCTATAAATCAATATATGTCACTGAAATATTAAATGGGTGCTATCATGGAAGAAACATGTGCTTACTTTGTCCACCTAAATCACCTTGAGAATCGATTCCAAAGTGTTACCCTTGATCCAGTTGAGGAGGATTTCTCTCCATTCTGTACAGCATTCTTAAGAAAAGTAGCTCTCTAGGACTGAGAGGATTATCCAAGATTTTTGTGCACAACCAAAAAATGAATTGGCTTTATTAGAAAATAACATAACTGTGTTTATATATCGCTAATGTTGAAATAGAATAATTTCACAGGTTCCCTTAATTATTTATTTAATCATAGAGAAACACCATGTCAAATAATAATAATAATATCATTATTTCTCGACATGTGTGTAACTTATTAATTATAATTAAATATTATTTTAATCAAATAATATACATTATTAATTATTTCTCACCAGAACTAAAAATTGGTTTTTCATTCCTCCATAATATTAATCAATACTTGAATAATGAATGTTTAATTATTAAATAAATATCACTGCATTATTCACCAACGAATAAATAAATATTATTTTTTCTAAATAGTGAAAAAATAATTATATGCATTCAATCATACATGAAAATTATTAAACCCCATACAGGAATAATATTTTCAACATGATAAATAATAAATAAAATATATATTATTTAACTGAGATTCTAGATCCACATAGCGTGTAACCCTCTAGCCCTATTTCTTAGTGGAAATTAGGTGATGTAGCCTAAAATCCATGGTTGGAATCTTGAAACATTCCATGGAACCCATATAGAAATATGTTAATGTCGCAATAACATGTCACCTCATACGAACACTTATTGTGTAATATATTCCCTTTATCTCAATATCTCAAATAAAGTAGCTTGTAGGCCACTGCCATCAACCCATGTTCTAAATGTATCGTTCTTTGACATTATAGAAATAAAAATACAATATAACACCATTTCCAAGGATTTATTTAGGATATATCATTTCAATAATAGGTCCTGTGATATTAAATTTTGTTAATGAACAGAAGTTACAAATCCATTCTCACATTATTCATTAATGAAATGTTATTAATGACGCACCCAATGCATCCTACCTCACTACGAAAATTTTTCATCACAATTTATTTCAATAAATATAAGTTAAAAAATCATAATACTCATTAATAATAATCATAAATTCTAATGACCAATACACAAATCCATAGATTGAAACACCCAATGACACATATAAATGTGAGATTCTTTCTAGCGGGTCTCATTCTCATAATATCCTACTGGATATTACCAAGGGCTTACACCATCAAAACGTGCATCAATGTTCTATGAGTCTCCATCCCTAATAGAATAAATCATTTTTTCCCTTAAATTATATCATCTAGCTATAGAACATATATTCAATAATAGTGTCGTACCACATTTGGGTTCTCATCATAGTGGGGAACTACTATGACCTTTTAGTGAGATAGCTACTATTAGGACATTATCACATACTATTTCACGATTAAGAACAATCATGATGTGATAAGTATTTTCTTTATATTCAAAAAATTAATACATTATTTCATAATGTTCAATGAATTTGGTTATATGGCACAAACTCCAACTAACTCCCACTTTCAATATATCAAAGTAATAACCACATATAATCCCCTATATCTTACATGATATTCATTCATCTACTGAGATAGGCCTTTATCCAGGGGGTCCACTAATTCATCTTTCATGGGTACTCATCTCACTACAACATCACCCCTTTGATAGGAATTCCTCATGAGGTGATACTTTCGGATTGCATGCTTTGTCCACTGGTGTGACCATGGCTCTTATTCAAGGTCAACAACTGTAGCAATATCATAATACAGTGTGATAGTGTTTTTAAAAATAGGTAACACTAATCCAAACGACTTCCTTGTATAAATTAGAATCCCCGATACACTCAGACTCTGCTATAGAATCAGCGACAACGGGCTTCTTTGAACTCTTCAAGAACAGAACTCCTATGTTAAGATAGGTAAAGTATCCTGATTGCGAGTACTGATCATTCTGATATATCTAAAAACTAGCAATAGTATATCCACTAACTACCAAATATTCATCCATCCATATACTAGTAACATATCGTTAGTTCTTCTCAAATACACAAGGATAGCCTTAAGATTTATCCAACGTTGTTATCCTGGATCTTCATGATATCTTCCTACCACTATCAATGAATAGGAAACATTAAGTCTATTACTTAACATGACATGCACGATTTATCATATTGCTAATGTGTATGGGGACTCACTCATACTCTCTTTCTCTTGTTGTGTCAGAAGATACATTTTCATTGAAAGATGTAAACAATGTGACTTTGGAACTAATTTCCTCTTGGAATATTCCATTATAAATATCATTCTTATCTAGTCAACATATTTACTTTTACTTAGTCTAAGAATCCTCTTGGGTATATCATAAATGATCTTGATCCATAGATTATAGTCTACTTTTCCTAGGTCCTTAATAGAGAAAAACTCGTTTAACTTGTCCTTGATAGATTTTAAGAGCAGTATGTAAATTATAATAATTAATATTCTGTCAACATATACTATTAAGATAAGGAATACATTACCACTAAACCTATTGTAAATACAGAACTCACATTCATTCTTAATGAAACCAAATTCTTTTATGGTTTAATAGAATTTAATGTTCCATGACCTAGATGCTTTCTTGAAACCATAAATGGATCTCTATTACTTGAAAATCATTATGGTATCACCTAGAGTCACAAACCCTTATGGTTGTGTCATATAGACATTATCATACAGGTTATCATTAAGGTATGTATTTTTTATACCCATCTTCCAAATCTCACAGTCATAGTAAGATGTTATAGTAAGTATGATTCTGATGGATTTAAATATGGAAACTGTTGAAAATGTTTCATTGTAGTCAATTCCTTAACATAATATAAATCCTTTTGGAACCATAAATTCAATTTATGTACTTACTTTACCTTCCATGTCTTGTTTCCTTTTAAAACCCAATTTCTATCCAATAGGATTTACACAAACTTGTACATCGAACATACCCAAAAATGGTTCCAAAAAATTGAATCCATTTCAGAATTCATGGCTTCTTGTTTCCTTGTAGCTTCAAATAATGAGTAAAAGTAATGAAGTAAGAATATTCACCTCTATACTCTAATGGAAATGACCCACACACATATGTTTTTACCAATCCTAGAATCTCTATGGCACTTTCACCTGGTCCGCCAAATGGAGTTTTGGTCATTTATTTTGTAAACTGACATGGCATATTTCTTGTGGTTTTAGCTCAGAAGAGTCTAATTTACCAACTTGATAGAGCTTTGTCAAACGCTTCTTGTATACATGCCTATGATGGTGATTACATAACTAGGTGTTATATGATTCATGTGAACAACATTCATTATCAATTTCCAACACTTGTGTTTCATAATTTAATACCTAAATTCCATTATTTAAATGTGACATACCAAAATGTATGTTTTACTTATAAAATAAACAATTTTTATTTAAAAATATGAAAATAAACCCATATTTATCAAAACATAACACAAAAATTATGTTCTTTGTAACTATAGGTACATAAAAAATCTATTAAAACCAAAATCGTTCTCATTGGCAATGAAGGTTGGTAGTCACTAATGGCTAAAGAAGCCAACGTCACACTATTAGATGTTCACAGATCCAGCTCTCCTTTTGAAATATTTTAGAATCCAAATCATTATTATATTTGGATATAGAGGTGAGAACCACAAGCTGTATCTAATAACAAATGTATAGAAATGAAAATATTTCACTCGATATCGATTTCACCTTTTGATTCCCCTTGATTTGGAGTGTGGTTCCTCTTCCAGTGGCCTAGATTTCCACATGAAAAACATACAGCTTCTTTTCCTTTACCAGTACCTGGATCTACTTCTTCTTGGAATTATAGTTCCCAAGATATTTAGACTGTTTATAAGTTTTGGTCTTTTTTTCCTTCATCATCATTCTAGTTCAACATAACTGTTGTGGTTTTATCACACCCCAATTTATTATCCACTTGGTGATTCAATGTTAAATGTTCTGAAAGAATCTTCTCATTATTTATAATATTATAGATTTAAATAAACCTAGAGAATGACATATGAAGTGATGAAAATATGATATATTTATGAAACTCATCTATGAATTTCATCCCTAAGATGTCCATGAATTCAATGTAGCAGATAAAATTGACTATATGAGGCCCAAATGGTGTAGAATCTCTAAGATTAGTTTTGATCATATCATTGGTGATCTCGTACCTATGTAGTATCACATTCTCTTGACATAGATCTCAACGGCAATACATCATGATATAGGAATACATATCCTTATGTTTCTTCAAAATCGAATTGCGCATTGATGATAGAATGAAGCAACAAAAATCTGTTGCATCATTCAGATGTTTCACATAGATAAGTAGTTCTTCATCACTTGCTTCATTTTATAGTGTAACTGGTAAACGATATTTTAGAAGATACAATTTCTATTCATGGTGAAGAATGGAATGTATGAACCATTTCTACAATTGGGAATTTTTTCCAGTGAGAATGTTTTCCTTCCAATGTATGGATCACAATGATATGTTGCATGTAATTTTATTTTTATTTCTACAAAATAATATAATTATAAATTTATCACTTTATCTAATAAAAATTAGACAAATAAATAAATGTTATATTTATTTGTAACCATCTATTTTACTGAAAACCAATGGCACTAATAATTGGTCTCAGAATATCTTGTTTCTTGGATATTCTAGTGTCAAAGATCCATATTACCCGTCTCATTAATCCAACATTGGTTGGTCAAGAAAATCTAATTGTTTTAGGTAGTAATTCTAAATTCGAACTACATTAACATGCAGTTCCTTGATCAATTTAGTGGAGTCCCATAACATCTCGTTACCAATTTATTAGGCACTACCCAAAACTCATTTTGGATTCCCACTATTTTAATAATGGGAGGATACCTATAATGGTGAAGTAAAATATTTTTTTAGACTTTCAACGTTGATGAGCATTTTCTATAGGATGTAGGAAAATATCACGTTGTGTAACTGGGTTACATGCTGGGTAATTTATACTAGGTACAATCCTTGAAAGGGGATTTAAATAGTAAAATATTACACATCGCCAATGGCAGTTTCACATAGTGAATGTTTAAATAATGGATTTTTAATCTATGGTGGTGAGTTTTCCGGTGTAAAATTCCAGCATGGTCTTCACGACATCAATGGGAGTTTCACATCATGAAATGGAACACACATAGTTTTAAAACATATTAATGGATGTTTTTATCAGTAATTTCTTTCCAGAATCATTCATCCTCAACCTAGGGTCTCTCCTAGGCGTTTTTGGAAGACACCTTTCTTTCTGGATCGATCCATTCGATGTCTAATATCTGTTATGATTGTAGTGTTTCTCTTCAGGTATGTCATCTTCTCATACTTCATTGGATTTGATCTTGATATCACCATTTGGTGGCTTTTTTGGATCTTTTGGGGTAAGATGTTGTTTCTTATTGGTTTATTCTATATATATTTTGAAATCTCACTATGGATGCCTTTTCCATTGTTGTTTGTGGTGTTTCCGTTGTCCATTCATGAGTTATGTTGGTTTATTCCATTCCACCAGCCCTTTATATTCATATTTAGATCAACCATGTTATATGGACTGGATTATAGGGCCTTGATTTTCATTTTTGGATTTTCACTATTGGTGGATCTCGTTGCTGGCATGTGATACCCGATCATTGAGGTGGGTGGTTTCGTCTCTAGCCTATGATAATGGATCTTTTGGTTTTATTTACATTCTTTAATGGACCAAATGACTTATTTTTTATTGATTTATGATAACCCCCCTTGAAAAGGATGAGGAGGAATCCTTAAAAGCCTTATATGCTTTAGAGATTACATTTACTTTAGGCTTGGAGACATTACAAGGATCGTAGGTCATAATGAAATTGTAACGCCCCGACCCTAGTTACCCAGAGTCGGTGCATTATTACAAAACATTGGCATGATCACAAGAAAGATCAAATCTCGAAAGACCGATTGGTTTAGTAGCCTTGAAAACACTAGATATATTCATAAGTTTTACATTACATCATAAAATGAAAAACTAATACAACAACATAATGTTTCCACAATCCACACTATTGACCCCTCATAAAAATCCCTGTAAGTCATTCATAACTTACTTCATCACATCCTGGGAAAAATAAAACATAGAAAAGGGGTGAGCTCAAATGCCCAGTAAGGATAACAATATAGCGGAAACTTTCATAAATAATAATAAACATTTAAGGCAATGCATTACTAAAACAAAAGCCTTTTAAACTTGAACATCAACATAGTATGGCAAAAGTAAAAATGAAATAATGCCATTTACTTATTCACATGGATATTCTACTAATAGAATAATCACATGCAAAAATCAATAACCACTTTCATAATGTTGGAATGCATAATGCCAGACTATCATAACCACATAGCCAAGGCCTCGTGCCAAGACTACAAATAAGATTTTGTCAAGGCCTTGTGCCAAGACACTAGTTTGTCTCATGAGACCTACCGATGCATCGAGGAGCTATAGCGGGCTCCACCCATCACTTAATAAGTCCAATGCATTCCCATATGAAAAGGTTTAAACATAACATAAACATTCGTATTAAAACTAGCATACGAAATTTTAATAATTTCACCATAAACTATGAATGGTATAAAAATAGCACATCCACAGTCAAACATATCACAAAACCTTCAATACAATATAGAAGTTTTGTATCATAATAAATCAACTTCAAATAATCTTAAAATCCATCAAAGGATGTTGACATAGATGAAATCAAAATTCTTTTTAAAGAAGTATCTCCTTTTATTTTGAAATCATTTAAGATCCATATAAAATAAAACATTTTCTTTGAAAATATCCTTATAAGCTTGTATGGAAAGCTTCGACGATTTTATAACGGCGGAAAATAACCGCACCCACCGTATAAGTTAAAAAAAACATTCTTACCTCAATTCTGTCGAAAAGGTTAAAAAGGACCTTATTTTGAAAACGACGGAAAGATTCCTTTATAAACCTCTTATAAAAAGTCAAACGAGGGTATAAATGACTTTAACCCATATTCTTGTAAATATTAAAAATGTTTTGAAATACATTTCGAAGAAACATGGATGTGGATGATAAAGAAATCCCAGTAGATTATTACGTATAAACAACCTCGGATAATGAAGAGATTGTGAAATAACCCTTACCAATTTGGTCACTTATGAAACATACAACCCATGAAAGAGGTATCATATGATGAATATGTAAATACACATAAATTAGAGTGTATTACACAAAGAATATAATTATGGGCAGTACATACACCACACAAAAGGTGATGGTGGCAATATGACATGAATCTCACGGAAATAAGGAGTGAGATGAAAACCCCTTACCTTGTACTTTTCCTTTGTTGGGGTCGGTTAACCTCCTGTATAATGGTGAAATAATTGTTATTAAATTATACAAGAATCTATACATTAATATGATATCATATATGATCTTTTAACATTGCTTTATTAATAATGTCTTAGAATTATCGTCGTTTCAGGTGATAATCGATTCGTTCTTCTTAAATGTTTGGTTACGTAAGACATGTTTGTAATGGATAGATTAAATCTTATTAATAATCAGAATGATATTAACATTATTTTTAACCCTAAAATGAGAATAAGACTTGAATGGATACGATGGAGGATGGATCTCACCGCGTTCGTGGAGACGGTAGTCCGTACGTACGCACGAACGCTACTTCCATTTAATTTTTATTTTAAAAGAATTGAATCCAAATGATACATAGGTATATTACTATTCCAGTATAATATAATATTTTATACATGTTACTTAAGTTCATTAACACCATCCTTTATACGTTCCATGTGTGGTATGAACGAGTCATATCATTTTAAGGGGGCGGTAGTCCGCACTTCCTCAAATGAAATTATCGTATGTATATACAACATGAAACGAATAATGGTATGAAATAAAATGGAATTACAGAAGCTTATATATAAAATATATATCATTAATATCATATTTAATTACAGTTCCATCATAATGGCCACCATGAGAGGCAGTAAGATGTAATTGAACAATCATCGTTTCGTGAGGCGTTAGTTTTCCATCCACAGAAACATTATGTTCATCATCCATTAGATGGAGTTGTGTGTATGCGTAGTTTGAATACGTCTTATAAAAACATCCTAGTATATTGAGGATACTGGTGTTGTTACAAAAGAAAGGAAATAAAAAGATTTTGGGGGTTGAAGAAGCAAAATAAATGAAAATAATTTAAGAGAAATCGTTACCTTTAATTTAGGTAACTCGCTTTGGTTGGAACCAAAGGACTTCTTGAAATGATTTCTGCCTAAGGGGAAGCTTCAAGGAGGAGGAGAGGGATGTGGGGAGCTTAGTTGGGCAGAGTTTGGACGATCCAAGTGGCTTGAGAGGTGTGAGGAATGAGTAGAAGTGGTCTCCTTTTATAAGGGAGAAGAGGGGCTCTTTAGGAAAGAGTGAAAGTATTACTTTATAATATAATTATATTCGGTTTATAATGGTCCAAAAATCATTGAGGTAGAAGATAAGATGACTCATATTCTAAATAACATCAACCAATAAGAATTGGACAGGTTTTAGATAATATTTTAATCATTATAATCTTATTTATTTAAATGATTTATTAATGAGGTAAACATTTCATCATTATTGTGTCATTAATAATTTAAATTATTTGATGTCTAAAAATTATAAATAAAATATATTTATGTAGGAAATCTTTTTATCTTTCTAATGAATATTTATAATCGAAAATCCAGCATGTATAACCCTATGTAAAAATTGTTCTTCTAAAAGATGTAAGCTTATGCCATTTTTATTTTTATTTTAACTTTATTAATATAAAGTGTCCCTACCACATACAAGTGGCTCCAAGGGGTCCCCAAATTGACCCAAGGATGACCATGGTCGGGTATGTGTCCACCAATAAGGTTAGGACACGTTTTAGGGTAATTTTGTATTATTATAATATTATTTTTTAACCCTTATTTACCGGATTTACCCTTTAACCATGGTAAATAAAATATTTACCACAGTAACTATTCAAAATGTCTAAAAATAAAAGTTACCTATTTACACAGTTTGAACATCCTGATTCCAAATATGGAATCCATTTTCCTAAATTCAAAACACAGAAGTGGCAGAAATTAATTTAAAATTAATTCCCGCTGTCAAAACAAAAAGCGTGTTTTTAAAAGATAATAACTATCAAAAGATTGACACTTGTTTATGTTCGGTTTAATTGTAAAATTATGTCCAATGACCAACATTATATTAAATGGTAAAAATATATTCTAAATATAATTTAAAACCACTCAAATTCACAATTTATCACTATTAATTATTTTGATTAAAAAAGTTGTTTTTAATTAAAATTTAGTAATTTTCACTATTCATCAAAATATGAAAGTTATCCGAAAAGTACCAAAATTTCACCTTAGGCTAAATTAGATATTCCGAATCCAAAAATGAAGTCTATTTTGAAATATAAAATATATATGATTTCAAAAATTAGGTATTACTATTCACAACGGCTAGTTTAATTAGTTGTGGTGTGTGTTAGAACTCGAGGTTGCGTACAACACACGCTATCACATTATTCGAAGGGAAACGTACCATGGAAGCTTGGGGTGTTACATTCTCCCCTCCTTCAAATAATTGCGTCCTCGCAATTTCTAGGGTATTACTGCATAAAAAGACTCGGGTGGTTCTTCATCATAAGTTCCTCTGGTTCCCACGTTTCCTCTTCCATCTTATGGTTTCTCCACAAAACTTTTACCAGACGCGTCGTCCGGTTTCTCAGCACTTGTTCTCTCGTATCAAGAATCTTGACGGGCTCTTCGCAATAAGACAGATCGGGTTCCAGTTCTAATTCCTCATAGGTGAGTACATGCGTTGGGTCAGGCATGTATTTTCTCAACAGAGATACGTGGAACACATCATGAACTTTGGAGAGACTTGGCGGCATTGCCAATCGGTAAGCTACAGCCCCAATTCGTTCTAGAATTTCGAAATGTACGATGTACCTGGGACTCAATTTACCGTTCTTTCCAAAACGTATGACTCCCTTCCATGGAGATACCTTTAGGAAAACATGATCACCGACTTGAAATTCCAAATCCTTCCTTCGATTATCGGCATAGCTCTTCTGCCTACTTTGAGCTGCTTTGATGTGATTTTGGATTACTTTCACCTTTTCCACCGTTTCCTCCACCAGCTCTGGGCCTACAAGTTTTCTTTCACCAACGTCATCCCAACAGGTTGGTGTACGACATCTCTTTCCGTATAACGCTTCATATGGTGCCATCTAAATACTCGAATGGAAGCTATTGTTATAGGAAAATTCTACCAGAGGTAAATATTGATCCCACATACCCTGAAAATCAAGTGAGCAAGATCTCAACATGTCTTCTAAGGTCTGAATTGTCCGTTCTGGTTGTCCATCTGTCTGAGGGTGGTAAGCAGTGCTAAAATGAAGTTCAGTATCCAGGGATTTCTGAAGACTTTTCCAAAATCTTGAAGTAAAACGGGGATCACGATCAGAAACAATTGATAGGGGTACTCCATGAAGTCTCACAACTTCATTAATATATAGTCTTGCTAGACGTTCCAGAGGTAGATCTTCTCTTATAGCAAAAAAATGTGCTGACTTGGTAAGACGATCAACAATAACCCATATTGCATCGTTCCTTCTAGGAGTCTTTGGTATCCCCATTACAAAGTCCATCGTAATATTGTCCCATTTCCACTCCGGTATGGGAAGAGGTTGCATGACTCCTCCAGGCTGTTGCCTTCCAGCTTTCACTTGTTGACAAACCATACATCTTGACACAAAATCAGCAATCTCTCTCTTCATGTTGTCCCACCAAAAATGTTCCTTCAAATCTCTATACATTTTGGTGCTCCCAGGGTGTATAGAGAAATTGGAACTATGAGCATCATCCAGCAATTCCCTTTTCAGATCAGGTATATTGGGAACACAAAGTCTCTTCCCGAATTTCAAAATTCCATTTTCATACACAAAGTCTCTCAATCTCCCATCATTCACAGCTTTAATCTTCTTTTGGAATTCTTCATCATCGGTCTGAGAACTCTTAATCCTTTCTAGTAAAGATGGTTTGGCAACCATTTGAAAAAGCATTGATGTTTCACCTTCCCTGGTTATTCCCATGTCCATCTTCACTAGATCCATAAAAATTGGATCCCTTTCAATTCTCATATTGTTCAAAACTCCATGGTCTTTTCTACTCAAAGCATCTGCCACCTTGTTTGCCTTCCCTGGGTGGTAGTGTATCGTACAATCATAATCCTTGAGTAATTCAAGCCATCTCCTTTGCCTCATGTTGAGTTCTTTTTGTGAGAAAATATACTTCAAACTCTTGTGATCAGTATAAATCTCACATTTTTCACCATAGAGGTAGTGCCTCCATATCTTCAAAGCAAAGATCACTGCTGCTAACTCGAGATCATGAGTAGGATAGTTTTGTTCATGAATTTTCAACTGTCGTGATGCATAGGCAATAACTCTATCATTCTGCATAAGGACACAACCAAGTCCTTTCTTCGATGCATCACTATAAATAACGAACCCATCATTCCCCGATGGTAGAGTCAATATAGGATCATTGACTAATCTTCTCTTCAGTTCTTCGAAACATTCTTCACACTCTTTTGTCCAAACAAATTTAACCCCTTTACGTGTGAGCTTCGTTAATGGGTTAGCCAATCGGGCAAAATTCTGGACGAAACGTCGATAATAACCTGCCAAACCAATAGAACTACGTACCTCAGTTATACTCATAGGTGCTGGCCATTCTTGGATTGCCTTGGTCTTAGAAGGATCAACAGAGATTCCATCTTTAGAGACAATATGGCCAAGAAAAGAAATCTCCTGAAGCCAGAATTCACACTTGCTAAACTTCCCATATAATTCATGCCTCCTCAGAGTCTTCAAGATAACGCGCAAGTGATTTTCATGATCTTCGTAGGTTTTGGAGTATACCAAGATATCATCAATAAATACCACCACAAATTCATCGAGATACTCCTTGAAAACTCTATTCATCAGATCCATGAATACAGAGGGTGCATTAGTCAATCCAAACGGCATTACAGTAAACTCGTAATGCCTGTACCTGGTTCGAAATGCTGTCTTCGGAATGTCTTCCTTCTTTACACACAACTGATGGTATCCAGATCGAAGTTCAATCTTTGAAAAGTATTGAGCTCCATGCAGTTGGTCAAATAAATCATCAATATGAGGTAGGGGATACTTGTTCTTTATCGTTATAGCATTGATCTCCCTGTAGTCAATACATAACCTCATAGATCCATCTTTCTTTTTAACAAAAAGAACAGGGGATCCCCATGGAGAAACACTAGGGCGAATAAATCCCTTATTACTCAATTCCTCTAGTTGTTTCTTTAGTTCGACTAACTCTACAGTGGTCATTCTATAAGGGGTCTTCGATATAGGCCTTGATCCAGGAATCAAATCAATAGAAAATTCAACTTCTCGTTCTGGAGGATGTCCAGGTAAATCTTCCGGAAATACATCTACAAATTCTTTCACAATAGGTACATCCTCTATTTGAACATTCCTTTCCTCACCGACAGTTATTTCATTCTCTTCCTCCCCAATAATTGAATTAAGTTGAGCTACTGGGGGTGGATCTAAATAAGAATTAGGTGGTGACGATTCTGCTCTAAAAATAAGGTGTTCCTTATCATTATCATCAAGAATCGTAACCTCTTTCTTCTTACAATAAATCTTCGCATCATAGTCCGAAAGCCAGTCCATACCGAGGATTATATCAAACTCAATCATAGGTATGGCGATGAGATCAGCAGATAAAGAAAATTTATGTGCTCTAATGGGGACTGATTCACAAAACTTTGTTGCAACGATACTTCCCTTAGGAGTTTTAACTGACAACTCCCTTATTAAATCAAATTGGAAATATCTAATTTTCTTAGCAAACTGGGAAGATATGAAACAATGCGATGATCCAGAATCAAATAATGCATTTGCTAAACTTGAGGAAACCATTAAATTACCTGCCACCACGTCTTTCGGAGCTTCTACCTCAGCAGTAGTGATAGCATAAGCCTGGCCTTGATCATTGGACTTTTCTGAGGTAAGTTCTCCTGACGCTTAGGACATGAATTTGCATAATGCCCGATCTCCCTGCAATTATAGCACTGAACGTTGGTAGCTTCCTTCTTCCCCTTTCAATCATGAGCTTGGTGGCCTTTTTCACCACACTTGTAACAGACTCCCATTCCCTTCAAGCAAGTACCAGGATGTTTCTTCTCGCATTTACCACAAGATGGATATTCAACCTTTCCCTTCTTCCCCTTATTTCCATTCCCAGATTGATCAGCAGGTCTCTTCTTCTCTTGCTTTGCTTTAAAGTCATAAGACTTAGAGAATTCCTTTTCGGTATTGATAGCACATGAGACAATGTCTTCGTACGATGAAAAGGATTGTGAGACTAATGCTCGACGGAGAAATGGTTTTAACCCATCAAAGAAACGATCAATCTTACTTCTTGGGTTGCGAATATAATCACCAGCGTACCTCGCTAACCTTGTAAAGTTAGCCTCATACTTTGTGACATTCTCATCCTCCTTTTTTCTCAGACTCAGAAATTGCCTTTCCATATCTGCTCGATGGTCACGAGGAAAGTATTTTTCTAAAAACAGATCTTTGAACTCCCTCCATTCCATATTTGATACTTCATCATCTTCCTTCATGTTTTGAATTAATGACCACCATTGATCAGCATCTCCAGTGAGGCGGTAAACTGCCATGATAACTTTTTCCCTTTCACTGCTCCCCAAAGCCTGAAATATTTTCTCTAGGGAAAATATCCATTGCTCATCTACTAATGGATTTGTATTCCCGTTGAAAGTTGGTGGTTGTTGCCTCATGAATCGATCTAACATTGATCCTCCACGCTGCGGATCAGGGTGCTCCATACGGGTAAGGTTATTATTCATAACCTGAGTAAGTTGTCCCAGTATGGTGATTATCTGATCGGCACCAGTTGTATCACCAGCCCCACTATAGTTATCTTGAGCAGGAGGGCAATCCCTACATGGAGTACGTGCATTGATACGGTTTCCATTTCTTCCACTAGGCGCCATTTCTAAACAATGGCATAAACTAGATCAGTTTATGAATCAAAATACATAATCCCATACTTATAAAAAACTTAACATAAATTGAACTATTTATGGATATAATCCATAATCATAAAAATGTTTTCTTTGAGGAAGTATATACTCATAAACCCTTCATAATGATTTGTAAAGAAAATGAGAGTTATCCTAAGCATATCCCCCGGGAGTGTCGTAACCAAGAGTGCAGCAAGGCCCGTTGTCGTGCACCAGTTCCCGTTCGAGTCTAGCTCAAAGCGGTGTTTTCGGGTTTTACCCCTAGGTACATCTGTGCCAGAGCCGCCTCTACCTGCTCGTATCCAGACAGGGATGTATTGCTCGGAAAACTCACAAAATCTCTACAATACCAAAATTCTAGGAAGTTCTTCTATACTAATCCTCAAAGTTCATCTTAGCTCTATGTGCTCTAATCAGAGTTTATCTAAATCTAGCTTCCAAGGTTTGTACTAAACTTCCTCTGATACCAACTGTAACGCCCCGACCCTAGTTACCCAGAGTCGGTGCATTATTACAAAACATTGGCATGATCACAAGAAAGATCAAATCTCGAAAGACCGATTGGTTTAGTAGCCTTGAAAACACTAGATATATTCATAAGTTTTACATTACATCATAAAATGAAAAACTAATACAACAACATAATGTTTCCACAATCCACACTATTGACCCCTCATAAAAATCCCTGCAAGTCATTCATAACTTACTTCATCACATCCTGGGAAAAATAAAACATAGAAAAGGGGTGAGCTCAAATGCCCAGTAAGGATAACAATATAGCGGAAACTTTCATAAATAAGAATAAACATTTAAGGCAATGCATTACTAAAACAAAAGCCTTTTAAACTTGAACATCAAAATAGTATGGCAAAAGTAAAAATGAAATAATGCCATTTACTTATTCACATGGATATTCTACTAATCGAATAATCACATGCAAAAATCAATAACCACTTTCATAATGTTGGAATGCATAATGCCAGACTATCATAACCACATAGCCAAGGCCTCGTGCCAAGACTACAAATAAGATTTTGTCAAGGCCTTGTGCCAAGACACTAGTTTGTCTCATGAGACCTACCGATGCATCGAGGAGCTATAGAGGGCTCCACCCGTCACTTAATAAGTCCAATGCATTCCCATATGAAAAGGTTTAAACATAACATAAACATTCGTATTAAAACTAGCATACGAAATGTTAATAATTTCACCATAAACTATGAATGGTATAAAAATATCACATCCACAGTCAAACATATCACAAAACCTTCAATAGAATATAGAAGTTTTGAATCATAATAAATCAACTTCAAATAATCTTAAAATCCATCAAAGGATTTTGACATAGATGAAATCAAAATTCTTTTTAAAGAAGTATCTCCTTTTATTTTGAAATCATTTAAGATCCATATAAAATAAAACATTTTCTTTGAAAATATCCTTATAAGCTTGTATGGAAAGCTTCGACGATTTTATAACGGCGGAAAATAACCGCACCCACCGTATAATTTAAAAAAAACATTCTTACCTCAATTCTGTCGAAAAGGTTAAAAAGGACCTTGTTTTGAAAACGACGGAAAGATTCCTTTATAAACCTCTTATAAAAAGTCAAACGAGGGTATAAATGACTTTAACCCATATTCTTGTAAATATTAAAAATGTTTTGAAATACATTTCGAAGAAACATGGATGTGGATGATAAAGAAATCCCAGTAGATTATTACGTATAAACAACCTCGGATAATGAAGAGATTGTGAAATAACCCTTACCAATTTGGTAACTTATGAAACATACAACCCATGAAAGAGGTATCATACGATGAATATGTAAATACACATAAATTAGAGTGTATTACACAAAGAATATAATTATGGGCAGTACATACACCACACAAAAGGTGATGGTGGCAAAATGACATGAATCTCACGGAAATAAGGAGTGAGATGAAAACCCCTTACCTTGTACTTTTCCTTTGTTGGGGTCGGTTAACCTCCTGTATAATGGTGAAATAATTGTTATTAAATTATACAAGAATCATATACATTAATATGATATCATATATGATCTTTTAACGTTGCTTTATTAATAATATCTTAGAATTATAGTCGTTTCAGGTGATAATCGATTCATTCTTCTTAAATGTTTGGTTACGTAAGACATGTTTGTAATGGATAGATTAAATCTTATTCATAATCAGAATGATATTAACATTATTTTTAACCCTAAAATGAGAATAAGACTTGAATGGATACGATGGAGGATGGATCTCACCGCGTTCGTGGAGACGGTAGTCCGTACGTACGCACGAACGCTACTTCCATTTAATTTTTATTTTAAAAGAATTGAATCCAAATGATACATAGGTATATTACTATTCCAGTATAATATAATATTTTATACATGTTACTTAAGTTCATTAACACCATCCTTTATACGTTCCATGTGTGGTATGAACGAGTCATATCATTTTAAGGGGGCGGTAGTCCGCACTTCCTCAAATGAAATTATCGTATGTATATACAACATGAAATGAATAATGGTATGAAATAAAATGGAATTACAGAAGCTTATATATAAAATATATATCATTAATATCATATTTAATTACAGTGCCATCATAATGGCCACCATGAGAGGCGGTAAGATGTAATTGAACAATCATCGTTTCGTGAAGCGTTAGTTTGCCATCCACAGAAACATTATGTTCATCATCCATTAGATGGAGTTGTGTGTATGTGTAGTTTGAATCCTTCTTATAACAACATCCTAGTATATTGAGGATACTGGTGTTGTTACAAAATAAAGGAAATAAAAAGAGTTTGGGGGTTGAAGAAGCAAAATAAATGAAAATAATTTAAGAGAAATCGTTACCTTTAATTTAGGTAACTCACTTTGGTTGGAACCAAAGGACTTCTTGAAATGATTTCTGCCTAAGGGGAAGATTCAAGGAGGAGGAGAGGGATGTGGGGAGCTTAGTTGGGCTGATTTTGGACGAGCCAAGTGGCTTGAGAGGTGTGAGGAATGAGTAGAAGTGGTCTCCTTTTATAAGGGAGAAGAGGGGCTCTTTAGGAAAGAGTGAAAGTATTACATTATAATATAATTATATTCGGTTTATAATGGTCCAAAAATCATTTAGGTCGAAGATAAGATGACTCATATTCTAAATAACATCAACCAATAAGAATTGGACAGGTTTTAGATAATATTTTAATCATTATAATCTTATTTATTTAAATGATTTATTAATGAGGTAAACATTTCATCATTATTGTGTCATTAATAATTTAAATTATTTGATGTCTAAAAATTATAAATAAACTATCATTATGTAGGAAATCTTTTTATCTTTCTAATGAATATTTATAATCGAAAATCCAACATGTATAACCCTATGTAAAAATTGTTCTTCTAAAAGATGTAAGCTTATGCCATTTTTATTTTTATTTTAACTTTATTAATATAAAGTGTCCCTACCACATAAAAGTGGCTCCAAGGGGTCCCCAAATTGACCCAAGTATGCCCATGGTCGGGTATGTGTCCACCAATAAGGTTAGGACACGTTTTAGGGTAATTTTGTATTATTATAATATTATTTATTAACCCTTATTTACCGGATTTACCCTTTAACCATGGTAAATAAAATATTTACCACAGTAACTATTCAAAATGTCTAAAAATAAAAGTTACCTATTTACACAATTTGAACATCCTGATTCCAAATATGGAATCCATTTTCCTAAATTCAAAACACAGAAGTGGCAGAAATTAATTTAAAATTAATTCCCGCTGTCAAAACAAAAAGCGTGTTTTTAAGAGATAATAACTATCAAAAGATTGACACTTGTTTATGTTCGGTTTAATTGTAAAATTATGTCCAATGACCAACATTATATTAAATGGTAAAAATTTATTCTAAATATACTTTAAAACCACTCAAATTCACAATTTATCACTATTAATTATTTTGATTAAAAAAGTTGTTTTTAATTAAAATTTAGTAATTTTCACTATTCATCAAAATATGAAAGTTATCCGAAAAGTACCAAAATTTCACCTTAGGCTAAATTAGATATTCCGAATCCAAAAATGAAGTCTATTTTGAAATATAAAATATATATGATTTCAAAAAGTAGGTATTACTATTCACAACGGCTAGTTTAATTAGTTGTGGTGTGTGTTAGAACTCGAGGTTGCGTACAACACACGCTATCGCATTATTCGAAGGGAAACATACCGTGGAAGCTTGGGGTGTTACAGAAATCATACAAACTATGACTACTTTAAACTGCCCCTCCCCATCATTTGTATCATGATCATCTCTTCATAATTGCATTGTTTTTCAGCTAGTTGTTTTGTGTAAAGATTCACAGGCCTGATACCAATGGCTATTCTATACCCTCTTATTCTTCCAAATCTGGTATCCCTGCTCTAGAGAATGTTCCATGCACTTAAACACTCCCCTAGAGATGGTTCCTTATAGAATATGTCTGGGAATCTACATATCAGGTGTCTTTGAAGCCCCTGAGGGGGATCAAAGGCCTTGAGGTGGCCTGAAGACCTTAATGGTTTCCCAAAAGACTTACTAACCTAGAGGCCTAGGTGGCCCTAAGGCCTTAAGGGCTCTATGACCAAACCAGTGGCCCAAGGTGAATTGTCTCAACTGTTACAATACTGAACAAAACCTGCTATTGAAACTGCTACATTAAGCACACATTATTCCTATAGTACCCATAATTATGCCTCTACATGGTTTTTAACCTGGGTATCATGGATGCACTTAGTGGGTCCTCACCAATTAGGTTGAGGCTCATGTTCTTATTTTTTTCATTATAAATTGATTAATAATTACAGATTAGTATGATTGTTTTGTGTGTGTTGTGAATAATTTTCAGTGAAATTTTTTTTCCCTGCTTCTTAATAAATAGAATGGAAAAGGGGTATTTTCAAAGCATTAAAATGAAATTTGAAAATGTTTTGAAATGGTTTTCAAAGCATCGAAAGAAATTGAGAAAAAAAGAGTGCATGGGTTACCTTGGGTACATAGGTGGAAGGTTTAACTTTAGACCATTGTCTATGTATTTTAATTATCATAAGGTTTACTCATGAGGTTTTCATATTTTATATGCACATTATTTTACGGGACATATATTGACATTGTTGTGGTGTTTATTCATGGGGTATTCCTCTTCATACTAGGATCGTTATTCTAGGAACTAGGTTTTGAACATGATTATTATGGTGCGAGTAGTCTTCTGCCTGTACATGTTATATTCCTTGGTGTTGTGATGCCTTTGAATCTATTTTTTATTTCTTAGATTTCTATGTTATCCTTGATATTCCTATTTCTACTTGTGAAGAATGATATGGAAAAAGTTATTTGAAATTGATATACCTTATTTTTTTTAGAACTTCGAAAAATGGAAATATTTATCATGTTTTCAATAAAATTTTATAACTGCTTATCATGCTAGGTTTTTACATAAAATGAGAATACATGTATTTTTATACAGAGTCTTGTTATAGAACAACAAGGTGGGGTCCAACTGATCATGATAGGTCATACTCCCTATACTGATTTGGTGGCGTATATACCTTTATTTGACTTCTAGAGAAGGTAATGTCAAGGTTCCATAGTGAGGTGGCAAGGTTCATGTCAACTAGATGGGTAGATAGTTGTGAGATGGTAGGAGTTTTTCCATTCCATAGTTTGGAGTAGCTTTTTGGTTTGGTTCCTTTTACAGTTGGATTGGTCCTTTGGAGTTTTATTATTAGGTATGGTTGTGGTCTTTTTACACTGTTTTCTTAATGTTATGGAATATATATCTTGTTCATGATATTATAGTTCTTTTCTATTTAGTATATATATGACATGTGTTAATTTATGATGGGATAAATCATTCTCTATGGTTCGTTGTTCGATGCTCGGGTTCTTGTCCCCAGCCCGTGGGGATCGGTAACACCCTTATGGTATGTGAAAGATCAAGTTGGGTGTTAGGTTTTAGGTTACCCTGGACTAGTTGGTTACAACTCTCCAATCCTAGAGGAATTAATTTTATATTTACTAAACATTTTCATTGAATTTACACAATGTTAAGATTTTGAAGTCAACACTTGATGTGAACGAAATCAAGTTAAACCAGAACCTCATGTTAGAATTCCCAATTTTTTGAAACCACACCAACTTTAGCTTCTCAAGAACATTGAACTATAGTTCGATTATAACCGATGTAATGGAAGGCTATAACGATAGAATATTTTACTAAGGTATTATATCATTTTATGATTAAATTGATAATTATTATCTTCATCACATGCTTGTTAATATTAAGTGGTTTTACATATGTTATTGACCATGTATAAGATAATATTTATGTACATGTCTATTTATTTTACCTCATTCTTTCAGTATTTTTAATTAATTAATTATATGAACATAAGAATACATCCATAATGAAATAACCATACACCCTTAAATAAACAAAATAAAAGGTATGATGATGAGTTTATACTAGTGGTTAGTTTATCTACCGTTTAATAAATTAACATTTTTCTTAGGGGGAACACCTTGAACCAATTGAGGTTCATGTTTCCAGCTTTCCACTTGTCCACATATGATTCACCTTTGATAGGTTTCACCTCTTCTTTGAAGTTTATATACCTCCACTTTCTTGGGATATCCATCCATTACATATTCCTTTTACAGTCTCGCAGGTGAGGGGAAGGGGGTTTACATAAAATAAATCATGGGAATGCATGCCCTACATAATAATGAGAAGATAATACATACCTGAAAAAAAATAATTTAATAATAAATTAAATGAAACCAATCACATTGAAATTTTCTGGTCTTGATAATGATCATCCACATGCATGAAACGAATAAAGTATTTAATTAAACAATCATTCAATCCAAAATCATTCTTAATTAAAATAAATAATACTTTAATTGATTAATTATTATCATTTATTTATCAATTCTTTTTGTATTAATTCTTATATAAATTTACATGATATTATCATGAATTATAATTGTAAACAAATTAAATAAATTCACCAAAAATTAATTTTGTATATAAATGTACCTTGTAGGAAACCCAGTGAATACTCGTCTGATTCTGACTAACAAGTTTTATTTTTTTATATTGTTTTACACTTGTGACATATAGAATACATGCCATATCACGTACTTTCATAATGAGTACTTAATGGATTATTAAATGAATTACATGATTTTTTTGTCATGTATTGTGCTTAAATTTAGGTAGAGTAAAAACATATAATACAACTCATACATGATATACATATCTGAACTTTACAAAGATAATAATAAAAAATTTAATGTAATGACCTAGAACACTATCAATGAAATTTTCTCTCTTTTATTTGTTTCATATAGTATAGATCACAAATATCACATATATAGGATAATAAAGACATCATATATTATTAATGAATGTAATAAGATGTATTTCTAAAAATTAAGATACCTATACAAATGAAATAATAACTTGGACTTAGGAACAGTAATATGAACCTTAGGAATAGTGAATTTGCGGAATGAATATTAATTTCACCCATGTTTGTATAAATAATATTTAGGCATTTTATAAATGAAACTATGATATAATTATATCATAGTATAGGTAAATGAATATTTCAAAAATTATTAATTAAGTATAGGTATTTTTTATGAGTCATAAATATGTAATTAAAATTTTATAATTAATAAAACAATTTAAAAGAAAGTTAATATTCTAAAATGTATTAATAAATTAATATTATTTTTTCTTATGATTTTAGAATAATTTTATGGGAGCTTAGTAAATTTTTGAATGGGATATAAAATCTGTTATTGATTTAAAATCTATATTTTTCAAGTAAATGATGGGTTTAATTAAAAATTAAATTTATCATATTTAGAAAATTATTTTCATAAAATGGGGTTAATTTTTGGATTCTACAAATCAAAAAATGTTTCATGTGAATATTTTGGATTTTTTAAAATACTTGAATTTTTTTGTGAATAGTAAAATATGATAATTTATTATAAATGATAAATTCTCGATTTCATGAGTCATAAGTGATTTCTAACTAATGTAAGAATCCTTGGTCAAAAAATAACTACACCCATTACATTATTTAGTCACAATAGTCTACACTATTGTTTTTCTTGTGAAAATTATAAAATAACGAATAAAATAAGGAGAAATAAACCACTCTCCTCAACTATAAAAACCACCCCTCGTAGCCCCTTCTCCTCACACATTCAAAAATTTTAGCCTTAGAGTATTTCATCCAAATATATTCCACAAATATATCGCCAACATCTATAACCTATTATTCTAATCAAAATATCAAAACCAATCCCCTTAACGAGGATCTCAAGGAATAATGTTAAAGGGGTCAAATCCTCGTCATATTCTTTTTAGTTTTCTTCAAGTTATTCTATTTTATCACTCTATCCTAGAGTCATCTATACCAAAGATCATGGTAACTCAAGTATCATCTATAAATTGTAATGATATCATGTTAATTGAAAATATATTATCAATCTCTATACTAAATCTCTATTTTATTTTAAAAAAGAAATTGTCGTTCGGTAAGTGCCGATTTACAACCTTTGTGGACAATGAATGTTTGTTATTCAATTTCTCATTGTAGGGTGGGCATGAAACCATTTTTATGGTTTAACCAGATTATTAAATATTTTTTATATCTTATTTAATGTTTAGGAACCATCATATATACATGATATTAAATAATAGAACAAAACTAGTTTGTTGTGACTGAAAAAATAACTAAAATTATGATAATTGATTATCATTAACATGTTATCCAATGATTCATCATAATATATGGGAAAAATAAAAAATTATACCAATTAAACATATTTTTTTCCATTTATAACATATAATTCCAATTTCAGAGTATTATACCCATTTTACAAGAACATTATTACTCATAAATAAGCAAACTGGTCAAGGAAACCAAGAAAAATATTGCTCAAAAATGGTGAAATTAAACTATATAACTAATAAATATGTCCATATATAATCCTAATAAAACAAAAATGAATCAAATAAATGTATGTAAGGTTCTAAATTAACTAATTAATGGATTTAAATTGATTATACAAGACATTAAGGTCAAGTTCTGCAAACATTCGTACATAATGGAAGGGTTTCTCCCAAAACCACTATTGTTCATTCAGGATTACACTTTCTCTCCCTTTTCCCTAATGAAATTATTAATTATAGTTATATAGTACTACTAAATTCTATTTGAATGGTTTATATATGTTTACCAATCATAATCCATTATTATTGGATGGGGTGTTACATGTTACATAAGGATCTATTTCAATTCTTCCCGATATTCATGTCTGATTTAAAAGAACAATTCAAATACTTACCTATTTTCAAGTGCACAATATAATATATTTTAAGACACCATTATTTTAATCAAATTAATAATTTTATTATGGTAATATTATCTTTTTACACTTCTAGATTTACAAAAATATTTTTCCGAAAGAACTCTTCTTTGTAATTTAAAAGTTTATTTCACTCAAGAATTCTTCAATGATTTTATAAGAGTATTTTCATAAATTTTAACAGCTATGTTGAGAAATTTATAAGAGAGTTTACACCAACATAACTCAAAACAATTCGGACATCCATTCACCTCTTGGTAATCACACACTCCGCGTGATCTAGGTGACATATCTCCCCATTCTTCACATTCGGTTTTTTGATGAGTCCCTGAATTGAGTCCCATTTAAACATTCACACTTTTAAAAAGTCCCTATAATACATTTGTTCTTTTCACAAGTCCCTTATGTGACTTTACATCCATTATCTTCACGAGATTCATTGATGAGCCCTCTTTCGTTAGCCACACATTATGTGAGTCCTTAGTCTTAGTCGAATGGCCTGAAGGCCTTCTTTTTATTTTATTATAGATAATCCCCCATTTAAGGGTTTAAGGGGAACCTATACATGACCCATAAGCCCAAGGCACAAGGCCCGATATGACCCACAATACATGAACCAAAGGCCCATAGGCTTACCATGCCCATTAAATGACTCGTAGGCCCAGCCCACTAGAACTGCCCCTCCCCAGCATCTTGAATCATTGATATCCTTATCTCCCCACATTTCATTACTGAGCGGCTAGAATTTCCTCGTACGAAGATGCACAGTGCCTAGTCCCAATGGCGGCTTCCATACCCTCTCAATCATCCAATCCGGTTAGCTCTGCATCTGGAGGCTGCTACTCTTGTTGCTCTGATCCTTTTCTGAGGCCTGTTCTATGTGTACTGGTCTACTCCATGATCAATGTGACCCGAAGACCCTGTGGCCTGAAGGCCTTTGATGACCCGAAGGCCCTGTAGACCCGTATGGTAAGTCCTTAGTATTTCTTCACCATTTACGTGAGATCTTAGCATGAGTATCAAAGACTATCATGCACATCATGAGATCTTCAATGACTATGAGACCCTCCGTAATTTCTACATTTTTTCTTTCTATTCATCCACATTCTCATGTATTGTGCATGATTCTTATTCACACTTTTTCAAGATCTTGGTGTGAGCTTCGTATATAATCATGAGTGATCTATGTGATCCATCTGTGAGATCCATATAAAATATTGACGATTGTGTGAGATCCCTCCCTGAGATATAAATACAATCATGATGTTTGTGTGAGATCCTACCATGATACATAATTTTAATCATTATCTTCACATGTTTCCATCATGACATTAACATTCAATCATATGATTTTAAATGTTACTGTCTTCCATTATTTTTCTAATTCGTCACGAGTTCCAATGACATCTATGACTGTCACACTTGATCACATATTGAGATTATATTAGCCATTTTTTCTCCATGAAATAAGTCCAACATTCATGATAACACTTCATGTCTCCATTAACAATAGTCCTTTTTCAAAAACCAAAAACCTTGTAAACAAACACAATCAACCCAAAAACACTATTATGATAGATTTTTCCAAATAATCTCCCACTCTGGGTTTTTTGACTACTCATCAAATTTTTATAGAACATTAAATATTTTTCCATCATCATAAAAAAAATAACTTCTTGAAATTCTGATAGCGATCATATATTTACTCCACAAACACTCTAAGCAGACATGAGAAATTATAAGAGTGAGAAATAGGAGTATCATGAAAAGTTCATTAATTAATCACTTCATTTCATTCCAAAATAACTCATATTATTTTATCCCAAACCACATAATTCATGATATATAACCTTTTATTGATCATCTCTAGCATCATCAGATTTAAAGATCCTCCTAATTTTTTGCTCTTTCTATCAGCTTATCCCCTTTCTTGATTAAGACATTTTATTCCATTTTATAGAATAATTTATCCCCCTTTTTCTATGAACCGGAAGGTTACTTCATTGTTGTGTGCAACATGGTAAAGAAAACAGTTCAACATATCATGGAAAAAGACAACATACCTCAGGGATAAGTGTCGCAAATTCGAACTCTCTTGGTTATTTCTTCAATCCATATAGAACATTCTTCAATTGAAAAACTCAAATATCATATTAATTAATTAGAATACCATCTGTCTTCTCAATATAAGCTTCATTCTTCCATAATACCATTTAGAAATTTTGACTTGACGTCCATCTATAAAACAATGAACCTTCTTTATGATTTTATTTACAATAATAATATGATTTTATCTATCTATTATATAGGTGAAAATGGTTCATAATTTCTATACCATTGATGTCAGGCATCTGATTAAGAGATAGAATTCTCCCGATATGATATAAAACAATTGTTGCTCTTATTCCCACTATTTAGACCCACAAGAATTATTCTTATCCTATATAATTTCTACACAAATGACTGTATGTTTGAGAAAATAATCTAGTTCAATAATATTTTTAAATTTTATCTAACATCAATGAGATTCTCATTGGGAAAATGTATAACATAGTAATGAGTGAACAACAAAACCATTAAGCCTTTTGAGTCAAAACTCAATGTATGAATCAATACGAAGAGTGAATAAAACCATCACATTCCATTTCACTCAATTACTTCCTTATATATCATTAAACCATAGACCATTAACTACTATCAAGGAATTCTTCAAGATTTCGTTTTCATCACTGATAACTGATTTGAATTAGTTTTCATTATAGAGCCCATCACATCAGAACTTAACATATTTTGATGCCACATCACCTTGGATTGTATATCCTATAAAAAATAAAACATATAAACATCGTGTAATAGAATTTATACACATAGTGAGTGGGGAACCTCTTAAATCTTCAATTAGAGGATTTTGGTTGGTCTTGAGGGAACAACCCTTTTATAATTTCTTACAAAGCATTGTAATGCTTGTGTTCTTATCCCAACTACCCATCTAACTTTAACTATTTTGTCCATATGACTAAAAATTAATTACCCACACTCTATTTATTCTTATGATATCAAAATTTTATAAGCTAGGCCTTTTCACAATTTTTCATTTAAACCAATTTTTATAAACCTCTTTCATTGATGCTCCACTAATATGCCATTTTTTCGGACTCTTTCTAGGAGTAAGAATCCATCCATTGGTCATTTTCCCTTACTTCAACCTACATTGTAGGGCTCTTCCTCCTGACATAACTCTTCAGTATATGGGATGACATGTAGTTTTTTCAAGTAATTCTTTATTAATTTTTTTATCATCTATCAGAGTCACATCACTATTCTGTTTCCTTCCCATCATTATTCCTACTACAATTTCATTCTAAATACCCATGATTAGCACATATAAAACATCTTCCATTAATGGAAAACCTCATTACATCCTTTCTCAGCTGAGATGTCGATATATCCATAGTTCTTCATCATACACTGATCCCTTGGAATTCTTTTAAAATACAAATGGTGTGTCTATGTCTTCTATTAAAAGAGTATTTTTCACCTACTTTCTTATGAGAGGCTTTTCATTCAAACTTTTAAAAAATCTTTTACTTATTCTAATAATTAGAAATATTTATATCCTTATAACATGAAATATATTCTTGAGACTCAAAATGAACCCTTGAAGTATGACCATGCATTCCAAATAAATAGAATATGTTATCACTAATTCCTATTAAAACTTTTTTAGGTCTATTTATAGAACCTATATGGTTTTACTTATTTATTGAACATTTCATATCTCTCTTACTATCATTCATGGGAGAGTTTTTAACATATCCAGTACTGGATTTTCTAAAAGTGAATGGTCATTAAGATGAGATAGTCATTTCATGTTTTTCTTATGAAGTATCATAATTTATTTTTATTTCATTATCACATATTGAAGGATAATATAATAAGTGAAAGCGTTATTCAACATGGGATTTCTTTTTTGAATTATATTTATCCACTTATTTATTCACTAATTATATCTTTTCTCAGAACTTTTGAATCTTCATATCCCTTGATTCAAGTTGAAAATTATGTTCTCTATTGAGATTGTTCTTACTACACATATCGTCTTCCAATTATTGAGTGGGTTTGTATATCATGTAAAATTTCTCCATTAACATACAATTCATATGAGAAATAGAAACATTACAACAATCATTCTCTTATTACAGCCTTTCCGTTTTCTTGATCTAGTTTAGATAGTTAAATATCAAGATCATTATTTCTAGCTTCCAGATACAGAATTTCATCTATGTTTAGATTCATTCCCTAGTCATTAGTTTTTATTTTATATATCTTAGTTGACATGTTTTGAAGTTCTTATTCTTGGGAAACATTATTCTCACTCAAGTAAGTAGACATATCAATAAGACTCTTATTAAAACACTTTACCTTGTTGACCTAAATTTATCGTACTTTCATCTGTATTTCTTTAGATTAAATATCTTTATCCATTTTCTGACCCAATTAATCTATTTCATTGAAAACATCCAATTTTCTCCTTCTTGGAGTTTCATTATTATCAGTTGTTTCAGTATAACTTAAAATATCAGGTACTTCCCTCTTTACTCTTGAATCGTTGATGGAGTAAATATTTTTACTAGATTATTCAACCAAACCATTCTTTAGTACAAGATTTATTTCCTTCAACTAAATCACACTCTTTCCATAGACACTTACACATTAAGAAGTACTACCAGTCTTCATATTATTTTTATAATTATTATATTTTCGATGGCACACCAATATAATAAAAAAATTGAATCATCAATTCCACCAGTATATTATACATTTCCAGTGAAAAAAATAAAAAATAAACTTATCATATGATACCATTTGTTAGGTACAAAAGGGTCCCAATTACCCTAAGAGTGGCGGGGGGTCAGGGTATAAATATTATTTTCAAAATTCATATTGACCCATTAGATATAGACCATATTTTTTTAAGGGTCACTTTGTTGTCTCTTTGGTGTTTGTATTTTTCTTATAAATTCCCACATTTCTCTGATGATAATGCATAAAATGTAAATTAAGAAAGAAAACACAAGGACACAAATATTTCAATTGGTTCACCCTCATTAGGATACGTCCAAGGTGCATACAATGAAATTCTTCTAATATACCAAATCCACTAATGTTCACTACTAGATTACATGGTTTCAGATAGATTACTTTTATGCCCAAGATCACTTTTTTTAAAAGTTTAGGGCCATCTCACTACTTTCTCAAGTGTCACTCCCAATGTCTCTTTCTTTGGGTCACTATTACTGAAAAATATCACTATCTTCCTCCTTAATTTCTTATTTGTCCGGAAAGAATCCACACACTATTTATAGACATGTAGGTCCTACATAGTTTATGTACATGTTGGACCCATATAGTTTATGGAAATTTTGGTCCCTTCATTATCACTAATGAATGCATCCCCAATTGTATTTAGATTCTCTATTGATGCTCTTTTTGTGTTCCTCCTTCACTTCTATGAAAACACCTTGATGAAATACTTCATATTCTAGATAATTTTAATAGACTTATCTTTAATATAGAAACAACAGTTACCTCCTCTTTGGAAAAATCATCAAGTGGTTTCAAGTCTTCCTTTCACCGTTTTGAATAAATAAGTGAATAACCTCTTTATACAAGTATTATCAAATGAAAAATATCCTATATCTTCTTCTTCTACTTCATAATTAAGATATGAAAAATGATAAATTTTGTAAGAAAGTGAATGTGTGTATATCTATGTGAATATTATAGCATGATACCCCTGTGTGAGACCCTAGTGCATAACCACTTTTGTATGTTCCTGGCATGTATCCTTTTTCACAGGACCTTGGAATGAGACCCAAGTGAAAGTCCCTTCCATGGTTCCATTTTGTGATTCTTATTTTGTTTGTATTAGTTCTTGAATCTAATTTTAGGAGTCCCTTCCATGAGTCTACATTTATGATTCCCTTACTTAAGTATGCTTTAGTGGGTCTCTATCATGAGTCTGCTTTCGCAAGTCCCTTCCACAAGACCTCTTTCACACTTTGTGTAAGACCCTATTCAGATCAAGAACATCACCCAAGCAAAGATTATATTGGATTGAGACCTTATTAAGATCATTCATAGAGACTTGTATTGAGTCCTCATTGCATGATACCATATTCAGAACATGATCAACACTTACACAATTTCATTCATGTGTACTCTTTCTATGTGATCCTCTATCACTAGATCTTTCCACGAATATGATTCTAGATGATGCTTTAGATCAATATTTTAAGCTTAAGTTCATAAATATTTAAGGATGGTACATGGGTATATATATGCAAGTTTCCACCACCTTAACTCCACAAATAGTGGACAACCATCAACCTCATGGGCATAAAGCACTCCATGAGGTCCAGATGCCGGATCTACTCATGCTTCGCATTTGAGCTTCACGTGAGTCCCTATCATGAGTCCTCATTCAAAATTAATGATTTTTGTGAGTCCCTAGTATGTATTATCAATTTGTTTCAATATCCTAGTGTGCTTCTTCATTCACACTTTGTGAAAGATTTGGGTGTGATTTTTCTATCAAATATTCGTTCTTTGTGTCTGTCCTTTCTCTTCATTCTCGTCTTAAATGATATCTGAGCAAGAGTATCAAATAAAATCATGCACTTTAGGGGATCCTCAATAACCATAAGACCCTCTATTATTTCCATATTTGTCTTTTATCTTTATTTTACTTCACAAGTCCCAAGCATGAATCATATTCACACTTTTCACAATATTTAGGTGAGAGCTCCAGACACAATCACGAGTGTTTTGTGAGATCCCTCCACGAGATCCGAAGACAATCATATGGGATAATTAATATCCCTCTAATATATCTAAATACAATCATGATCATTTTGAGAGATCCCACTATGATACTCAAATTCAATAATGCTCTTTGTAATTTTCCCTCAGGATTTCATAATTTAATCTTCAGATTGTCAATGTTGTTGTCTTCCAATTCTTTGTGTGATCCATCATGTGTTCCAAAGACAACTATTATTGTCTCGTGTGGTCACATCCTGAGATTAGTTTATAAATTCACTCTTTGTGAGATGATTTTAGTATTCGTGTTAATTATTCTTTACTTATATTAAAACTATCCTTTTTCAACAACATCAAACCTTGTCAAAAAACACAATCAACTCAAAAAACACCATTATAAGCAATCATTTCCTAAAAAAATCATTACAAAATATTTACGTAGGAAATAAAATAATATATTTTTGGTGTAAAGATAATTATATAGTTTATTATCATTGTTATGTCATGTATTATTCTATATTGATATTTCCTGACATTAGAATACAATTTACTAATTTATTGACTTCTATATATATAACCCTTTTCATTATACATTTCATAAAACTAATAATAAGAGGAATGTAGAATGTTGTTTTTCTATATAGTGTTTATATGTGTACCACATGCTAATGATGATGATGACTACATGATCATATTGATATAATTATATTTTGTTTCTATAATAGTCATGTATATGATATTCTATTATTTAAGATGAATATAGGGGAATATATATATACCGTTGTAAATTATTTATGTAGTTAACAGATAAACAGATAAATGATGGATATGTATTTGGTGAGGATACCTAGAAAGTACTATATATGATATCCTAGAGCACATGATTATTTTATTCCCTTGCCACTATATAGATGTTTCATGTGAGCATGATATTCCATCCTCAAAAATGTTGTGTTCAATTCTCTATGTGAGTTTTCCATCCTTGGGAAATATGTAATCCAAAGACAAATGCAATTTCCATCATTAGTTAATCATGATAATTTAGTCCCTTTATTTAGATATTTAACTCAAGTTAAACTAGGTATGGTGGATACCATGGTGGATTGTTGAGTTCACGGTAAAACAACACTAACAAGATAAGTATTATTTCCTTTTGATAACTCATATGGATTTTTTTTTCAACCTTGTTATATAAATAAATTAGTTTTGTTATTTGATTGTTTTATTATTTTATGTTGTTATTGCATATCATCTCATGTCATTAAATCACTCATATATAAAATTTATTGTGTTAAGAGATATATTCTTGGTGGTCTACTATATAATGTTCTCACAAACTATGTATTCACATCAGGGACATGTAGACTCTGTTGATGACATATAGATCATGGTATTAAATCTATATCCTATAGAGGAGATAGAGTATCTTGGAAAGTATAAAAATATTATTATGATATGAATTTGAGGTATTATTTGTGGTGACTCCTTATTATTTTAATTTTATACATACTATTTATATGGTCATCGAATTTAGAAATATCTTTTTGGGTGTATTACTATATGAAATTTTGGTCCACTACATTGTTATATGGTGATTATTTTCTTTATAATTGTATAACTATCACTATAAATAAAAGTTTTTCTTTTATGTTTTATATTTAATATGATTAATTGTTTTTTATATTTTATTTTATATCATGATATATTGAGTACAGTATCATTACATGATATTACATGTCCAACACAACTGGTTGATGACCTCTGGAAGATGGTTAACAACACCTGCAGCCTATGATGATTTAACATAGGTTTTATATATGATAAAACTATCAGGATTATATAATGGGTCTGGTATATCCCTACTTGGCAGTGATACATGGTATATTTTTGGTACTTTATATATGTTTCGTGGATAGTATTTTTGGAATGATATAATTACCACAAGATAAAAAATAAAAAATATTTGGTGTATACACATATTAAAATTATCTTTTTCTTATATATCATGACCATATTCTATTATTTAAATTTAAATAATTTTTTTATTTAAAATCAAAATATCTCATCAAGGATTGATACTATAACTCTTTTATCAACATTTTGTGATTCTACAATATTTCCAATTGGGTTTGATCTTCTGTATAATTTACTAAAAATATTTTGTTCTTCAAGTCATTTTCTCTTTTACTTCATCAAATTATGTAATAGTTTTAAATTTATTCTAATATGGAGCCTCATATGGTTCCATTTATATATTTTAGTGGAAACATGTATTATATTAGAACTAAGCCAGTATATATATTGATCCCACCCTAATATAAAATCTATCAAGTAAGATCATAAAATAATTTCTGAATTTTGAATTTATATTTAAAGGTGAACATCATTAATAGGAATGTATATTGTGTAAAAATATAATTGTGTATTCAATACAAATTGAAGACATCCCCTGAGTATTGAGGTCTACATTTTATTATCTGAAATAATTAAACATGGTACTCTATATAACCTTGCCACTTCCTTTAAATATATCATTGAAACATTATAAAGTACAAAATCATCTCTAATAGTAATGAATTGATATACTTATTAGAAAATTAAGAAGAACCCAAATATAACTATTCATTTACAGTTCCTGGGGAGAATTATTATTAAATTGATGGTGACGTTATACTACTTCTATGGGGTTCTAATAAATGATTTCATCATCTTCATATAATTGAAATATTCAACATAAAATTAATGTAAAACCAATAATCTTGATGTATATTTTACAACACACCCAATTAGGTTACTCTACTTTAGTTTATCTCATTTATCCCTATATATTTTTATTCTTCTCAGGTGAATAGATTAAGATGATATATGTACATAATTCATTAACATTTTATTCAATTTTACCATATATAATACTCATAATCATATTCCAAATTATATAAATCCATCATTCTCAAAGTTTAAATCTTGAATATTTTCCACATTATTTCTTAGATCCATGTCATATTTATATAGTTCCATGAACTTCACTATGATATATTATTCATAAATCATTAAGCTAGAGGTTAATTTATTACTTAATTTTTTTTTATTTTAAAATAATCAATATATTTTCAATAAAAATCTATTTCAATAATCATCATATATTGGATAACATGATCCATTAAAAATATAAAATTAAACAATTTTCTCCTCACAATATGTTAATGTAGTGAGTAGACATAATCCTTGATCATCTCAAACCATATCCTTTGTCACATGTTAAAAATATTCAATGTGAATATATACTTTAAGATGTTTTTTAACAATATAATTTTCACACTTCAAGCCCTATAGATATTTCATCATGTTATTTAATGAAAAATAACCACTTTTAACTCTATATCATATGATGGGTAATTTGGATCATTGATCATTAAATGGGATAAGGTATATTATATTGTGTTTTCATTATTCATGGGAAAAAATCCTAATCCCTTCTTTGAAGTGTCTATATATATATATATATAATCCTTATCCACATGAGGGTATTTTGTGTAAAAGAGTACTTATTATCCCATTAAAATATTTATATCTATCTTAATATTCATCTATCTAATGAAATTTTACTCTTCTCACAGTATGATTTTAATTGATTTATAAAACAATGACACATTTCTCATAAAGTATTGATAGTACCCATATAATATAATAAAACTATGGTTAATTATCACTATAGTTTCTCTATTCCATTATTCAATAATGTTTTCCATTGAGGGATCTAAAAATATACCGTCTCTTGTTATTACATAAAACTAGAGTGGTTTTTTTATAAAAAATTAATACAAACTAAATTTGGTAAATAATCTATATTTTAATGATGTATTAATAAAAAAAATCAAATACCCAACTTTATCATATTTTCACGAAAAATATATAATAATATAGTCTATAAATATATCATTAATTTTTATTGGTAGTTATTACTATCTTTTTTATGAAAATATTTAAACATCTATGAAAAAAATTTATTTCTAAAAGGCATCACTTTGAATTCATAGTGTTCAAATATTTTACAGATGGTTCTCAAAGGTATATCATCCATGTTCATGTGTAAATGATAATATCTAAATCAGAGATACACCTATAGAATGTCTCAATATCTCAAAAGATTATTTAAAAAGTCATTATTATATGATAAAGGATAGTTTTTAAAAATGATTTTGTAAACATCATGATAATCAATTAAAAGATGAATTTCCCTATCCTTATTTATAACTCATAGTATTGGTGCAACCCATTATAAAAAACTATTATATATAAAATTCTTCTATAAGGTATCTTGTATTTTCTTATTTAGTTCCTAAAATTAAACTGGAGATATAATATAAGTTTTCACTAACATTAGAATGTCACCAAATATGAGTTCAGTTGAAAATAAATATCATCACTAAGGGGAATATAAGATAAATATTTTGTGAATAAGTAAAAATAAACCTCTAAAGTTACCACATCTTAAATTTTGAGTTCATCTTGAAATATTTGTGTTACATATCAAAAATTAATTGTTATTGATATGTATATTTAGGAAGTATTTGTCCTGGAAATTTTATAATTCTATTTTCACAGATATATGATGATGGGATAATTTTAGATAAGAAATAAAGCTTCCCTATCTTAGAAATTGATATTAGATCTTTGTAGAGAGATAAAATACATGCCAAATATTTCACATAATTATCCCTAGGGAAGTATAAATATATTTTTAGGATGTATCTTCCCAAAAATATCTATTAGAAGAGATTTATATACATGGGATGAAATCATCAAACCACTAGGTTTTTTACAATTTACTCAACCTCCATGTATTCAGGATTTCAATCATTTTTTATAGATAACTTGAATGATATTAATGAATATGTAGAACTATACTCAAATAATATATTCATAGTTACTTAATGGATAAAAGTTTACCTTTCACCATTTAATTTTAATCATCCACATTGGTAGTATTAAATATTTAATCTATTTCTTTCCCACTTTTATTTAGAGGTTTTGATCATTTATTTTTATTATTGACCCCTATTCTGGGTAGTTAATTTATATAATTCATAATTTTCATATAGTATAAATATTAATCTATTATTTTTGTATTATAAAAAATATATTTTCCATCATTAGATTAATTGAAAGGTTCTTTCATATTTTTTTAATATTATACTTAATGATCTCCTTTACCATACATTAAATAGTTTTTGGTTCATTTGGGAAAAGTAACATGGTTATTCTTCCAATATTTTTCTAATGAATGAAAATGGATCTTCTCTTTTCCCAGATCACTATCACTCAAACTTTTATGAAACTCTAATTTTCTCTTTATATCCACTAATCCATGACTCCATTGAGAACCATCAATTTATATATACTCCTTAAGATTTTACAATACAATCTCTTAAAATATATTAAATTATATTATCCCTATTAATTTGTAGAAACTTTTTTCAAAAACACTAAAGAATCAATAAATGTTAAATTATGAACAATGATAAATATAGATGTTTACCTTAAAAGTATTATGAAATTCACATCATAGATCCCAATATATTTTTACTAATATTTATTAATCCTTAAATAATTAACTCTAATTTTTTATTTAAATAGTATTGGGAATAAATTTTTTAATTTTTTCCACGAATTCCTCTTATTTCATATAGTCAATTGATCCTATTTTTCATACGTTCAAAATCAATTTACACCACCAATCGGCCCCACTATCCAAATTGTAAATATACAAAACTTAATTTTCATTTTCAAAATAATAAATAATATAAAAAATATATTATGTTATTTTAATTAATTATTCATTCATTAATTGGTCTGAATATCAAATAAATGAGTGTGATCATTTTCGAATGAAAGAATAAATATGAAGGTATTCATTATTTGAAGAAGTTGGAATCACTATAAGATACAGATTATTATTTATAACCCAATATAGCTGGGTAAGAATACATATGATATTTTATATACAAACTTTTATCAAATTTGTTTGTCTGTTGGTATCATCATTGTGTTGTCTATCACAATCATTATTTACCTGGTTTCCCCTTATTTTCATAAATATACTAAAATAAAAATGGTTATTTTAAATAATATCACATAATATTGAGTAAAATTTGAGTTAAAATTAATATTCATTATAAAAAAATCAACCATAAACCATTTTAACCAATTAAACTTTTGGCACAACCTATGTTATTTTAAGTTTTATCCTCTCATATTTCCTTTCCTAATTAACAAAATTAATAAATCCTTTATTTAATACTAACTAAGATAAACCATAATTAATATAAAATTTTTTTTGGACATTTTACATTGTTATAAATAGAATTCCCTATTCTAAAAAGAAACAAATAACCCAAAGGATTATTTTAATTGGATATTTACTACATATTTTATCTTATCATGTAAAAACATACATTTTTTCCACAAAATTCATCCCATATGAATACCTTATTGGAATATCGCTGAATATAAAGAACAAAGGGGATAATTAAACCTAGAAATTTCGTAGATAACAAACCATTAAGGGAAATAATCACACGGGAAGTAAATCAATTATTATTGAGTGATAAAACAAAATATCCCAAGGGAATGATATTATGAAACATATTTTGGTATAAATGAATAATCAAGGTACACGATATATAAATGAAGAAGTTATAATAAAACGATTAGGGAAAAAAGAATCATAAATATAGTATAGAATAAGTAGAATAAGTATAATCATAGGATATCATAGAAAGAGTTTAGTTTTACTTCCAAAACATCATGACATTGTGGGTTAGGCTCACTTCCCATAACCTAGGAATACTAATCTCATTAGAAATATGTTTTTAAAAAATGAATTAAAGGGGTATAAAATTATGGTAATACACAAAAAATAATAATATATCCATAAATATTCAATATTAAAATAAAAATAATCATAGATCTATAAATATTTATAGTATGATTAACCCGTCATAATATAATAGGATACAAAAAAATTAAAATTTATAAAATTCACATACAGAGAAAAATTATACAGTATATAGAATGTGTATCCCTATATAATTATAAATAATCATTACATAATTGAATTCCAAAATGTTTAAAATAAAATAGTTTTGACACTGATGAAAAATACATTAGAGGAAAATAAGAAATTTTAATGAACTAATAAATGTTAATTTCATTATAATTTTTATACATTTTATGTAGAAAAAAAAGAGATGATTCATTTGGAAATTATTTCAAAATATTCTATATAGATTTTAAAACATTTATAAGAATAAGGAAAATTTTATTATGAAATATACAAAAAATGAAACATAGAGAAGAAAATATTGATAACCTATATATAATATCCATATACTATACATCAATTTACAGACTTATACATTTTTACTCACAATATGAATATACTATTAGAACATACTAGATTCATATATAAAGATATTCGATATATATTATATCTTATCTCAAAAAACAGTATACATTTCTTCCAACAAATTCCTTACATTGGATTCCTCTTAAGACATATAGTATATAATATTATTTATTATGTCACAGGGAAATTGGAAATATATGAAATGGGAGGGAACAAACACATAAATAGTGGTAAAAACATAAGATATCAATTAGAGAAACAATATTTATTATAATTTAAATAATAATGGAGTGAGCATAAAATCAACATATTGGTATGAAAGTAAAGTTGAGGTACTTGAAAATAACGTAAGGAAATCATACCCAATGGAATATATACCATAATATATAAACAAGAATAATAATATACAAATTTGATATGAACATAATCAGTAAATATAATATGATTGTAGTGATATGTCATAATTCTCCTGGATTGGGCCACTTCATATTGTTTGATAGGTGAAATTCACATGGTATTACTTTCACGAAACCTAAGAATATCATATTCCTTGTATTAACAGATATAGTAAGGATTTTATTGCAATGAAATTCGAATACCTTTAAATGTTAATGGAATGTTAGAAGGATAACATTGGACACTTTCACGGGCTTTAATTTAGAAGTGTTTCATTAGATGAAATTCATAAGAGAAGAATTGCATTTAGAAGATGAGTTCTGGAAGATATATTATCATTAACTCAAACATTGCGATCGTATGGGAAAAATCATGTAGGTTTACCAAGGTAAATATAAGAGGGAAAACACCATCCGGATAATATGGAATTTGGTCTGCCTCTCTTTTGGTGACTCTCTTATGCTCATAGATTTCTCTTCTAATCCTATTTTTATCAGAAGCTATTATCATATAGTGGGTGTAGGAGAGTCCCACTTGAACATAGAGTTATTTATTATGACTTATGGGTACACCATATGTCACGATCAAACTTAAACCACCCCTAATCAAATTCACCTAAGGCGGCACATAACATTCTTTGAGGTATATTCGCAATCACCCAAGGAGGGAAACAAGAAACAAAAAACCCTAGATATGAGAACTTGGGATTTCATTTACCCAATAAATAATATTCATCAAGATTCATAATTCCATGAGTCCAGCATGGTGAGTCTGCACATTGGACATACATGTTTTAAAAAATAAACATTTAATAGGATAGAACCAAATGGGGATTCTCAAATAAATAAAAAACATCTCAAAACAAATAAAACCCAAACCATATTCAAAAATATATGAAGAATTTTAATCACCCATTCATATATCAAGATTATTTTTAATCATCATCTTGCCAGTGAAAATAGCCATATCAAATTAAACATTGTTTATCATTCCAACTAAACAAGTAATCTACTTTTTAAGGTTATTCCATCACATGAAATCATCTGAAATTTCATGTCATCATAAATACACATTTACCCATTAGAAAATTATTTATTATCCCATGTTAGGACCACCCAATGGTTAGTCGCAAGAAACGCCTAAACATCCCTGAATCTAATGGGATCCAATGAATAATACAACATATGATTTATTATTATCCAATATTAAATTAATTAATATGAAAGTGGTGTTGGTGAAATCATGATATTTTAGATAATTAATAATTTAAGATACCATATTTTTTGATTTTAGATAGCCGACCACTATTATATAATCATGAAAATACTTTCAATAGAAAAATACAGTAAAAATGAAGGTGTATAAGTTCATAAGAAGAACTGAATCACATAATATAATGATAAAAACTTGTATACAAAATGTTTATAAGATCAAACTATGAAATTGGTAATCAAGCTTAAGAAAAGGGTAAAATCAAATAAAAAGTTCTCACTAAATATTGATAACTTAATCAGGATGTCCAGAAGGGAGGAAGGCACTCTAAAATCACTAGAAAAATGCCTATTTCTCGAGAGAGGATGGATTAATGAGAATAGGGAAATAAAAAAAAGAATTTAATGAATTATAACAACTAATATGGAGAAATTCATTGAGTATAACATTTGTACGGTGTGCAATTCCGAATTTGTGAGTTACAGTAAAAAAAATCCACCTCAAATTAATATAACTCCTCTCAAAAATTAAATAATGTAAATGAGGTTCACGATGTGTATTAAATTATGTTCATGGACCTATTTAAAAATATATACACAGAAATTGTTACACACCATGTAACATTTAAAAGACGTTTAAATTTTTAACATGATGATTTAATCATGTCTTCTGTAGAAGAAGGAAACCCACCTATGAAACCTTCCAAAAACCCCATAATACCTCATAAGAACCTTTAAAAATTTTATACCTAAATATTCTTAATTAATATATATATATATTCATCTCTAGATATTAAGTCATTTTACCCAAATAATTCTCTCTATCCTCAAAGAACCATGACCCCTAATGTTTAAAAAAAAGGAAAACCCAAAAAAAGAGGATCAATGAGAAAATAAATGATAGACATACCTGAAAAAATGATGGGATCTTACAAGTGGTTCTACTTCAAGGTAATGTACCAATCCATATAAATAGTTATCTAGTCCATCCCATCAATAATATATAGTAATTTTCCCTCAAACTATCCCTAAGGAACCAATGAATCCCATTATACTAGTAGTTGAGGGTGGGGAAGGATGACTTCCTCATTTGATGCCCACCAGTAATAGAATATAGGGAAAACTATTCCCATGAAATACCGAAACATAAACTCACATATTCTTTTCACTAAATTACATATTCCAAATCATATAAAAAATAGAATTCATAATGATTTTTCAAAATCATCTCAAAACAATTCTATGATTCTTTAGTCAAAGGTGTAGTTCATTCTAGGAAAAAAAATATGTATATCTGTAATATTCAAATTAGTCTATGAATTTATAAACTCTTTATATATTTATAATTCCCATTTGATATCCCTTTTCAAATCCATATCATTTTGAAATCATATTTCAAAATATAATTAAAATATAATTTAATGATAACTTTATTTTCAAGGTACCAAATGTGGCCTTTGGTAATAAATTTCAAATATTACATTAGAAACCACTTTATAATGGTATTGGAAATCAAATAACATTTGAAACAATTTTCCAAACAATAGATAAGTCCTACTTTAATACTATCAAGATCAAGAAACCAAAAAATATAAGACAAAATAACATTAAAAATTATTTGAAAAAAATATGTGTAAATAGTAAAAAAACATAATAACAACCTCATAATACTCATAAGATTCCATTGAAAATAATTCCTAAATAATAAACAATATTAAATCATGAACTTCACATGTGACACCAATTTTACATTGAAAGCACTCTTTTGTAAAAGGCATCAAGTTCTGGAAGACTTTACAAAAAAAATTAAATACATATTTAAAATATGTTTTTTATAAATAAGATCACTTAGAAAACCCATGTATAACATGTACTATTAAGAAAACTTTAAACACATAGAAACACCAATATAGAAGAAGTACAGATGATATAGGTCCACTAAATTTTAATTGATAAAAGTTTATAGGAGGAATCCTAACCCTTTAGGAAAAAAATTCAAAATGTTTGGAATGAAACCCACACATCAGGATCAACTATCGACCCATTTGATAAAATAAAATAAAATAAAACTAGAATAAATTAATATATAAAAGATAAAGAAGGGATAAACGTTTATGTAACCCCTAAAAATGAAGGGGGGCTTCAAAATCGTAAAGGATATGTTAAGGGATACCTCCAATAGTGTTACCATTTATGATTTAGATTAATGGGAGGAAGGGAGTGGTGAGTAGAGTTAAAGTAAAAGGGTGAAATATATCCTTTAATAAAAAATTAATAATCTATGTAGGTATCGCAGTTTACCAAACATTGTGTTACCCATGAACCCCTCACTGAACACACCTAGAAATCTGAATGGTTTAGTGAAAATGTTTGGAAAGATATAAAACACATAATAGAATTATCTATTTTAAAAACTATTTTACTTTTTATGTTTTATCGAATGGTTAGTAATAATTGCGAACCGACCATGCTCCCAACCTTGATTCACTAAATCCAAAAAAACAAGGAAAAATAACCTAAAATTTGAATAAATTTGTCGCAACCAATAAATAAATAAAATAGCAGTTAATGTGGGTGTATAAGATTGATAATTCACCCCATTATAACAGTTACTAACAAAATAAAGTCACCAAAATCCCAAAGAATGAAATAGAGTTTGAAACATTTAATTCAATATGATACAGTTTTATATCAGATTTAATAACTTCAAAAAAATTCCATAGATCAACCTAGATTCTACGAATAATGGCTCTAAAATAATAACTAAGAGGAAAAGTTAAAAAATATGATTAAAAAATAGGAGTCCTTTAATATTCAACCATATAATATAATATTTTCACATAATATGGTTGATCAGTTAAAACCGACTATCTGATGGAATTCACCGCATTCAGTACATAACATATAATGAATTTGAAAACCAAATGTGATCAATAAGAAAACACTTCAGCTATAATTAAATTAAGAAAACATAAATCAATCCAACATAACACATAGATAGAAACTCCAAAATGACAAACACTGATAAAAAATATGGAAGAGATCAACGAAAAAACATAAAAAAAGAGAAGAGGTGACGCAAATAAGATCAGTTGGGTCCCCACTGATATCTAAAATAATATTAGAATTGATTCTCTAATTAAAAATAAAAATATATAGAATTTTATAAGATGGGACAAGAAACCATAGATATGGAAGTACATTGGGGTTTCTGAACAAGAGGTCTTAGAATAACCAAACTTATTATATTAATGGTAAGTGGAGAACCACATATTTAGTGAAGGAACAAAGATAAAATAAGAATATACTCCCAATTAACCCTTGTTTCATGACACTTATTCATCTTACTTTCACATATCACAAGATTTTAATAATTCACCAATCCAAAGAGGGATATAGGAACCACATTTTTATGTATAGATATTAAATATTAATTTTACCATCATGTATTTATTAATCAAATACTCAAGTAAAGATTTATTAAATAGAGGAATCCAAGAACTGAAATATGAACAAGGACCTCTCATGAAAGATAAACCTTAAACGATTCCTAAAACACCAACTCATGGGTGATGGGGACTAATTGATTAATGATAGTAACATATTAATTCCTCATTTTACCTCCCTAATGAATGACCATATGATTTTTACCCTCTTTGATTTTATCTTATCTATAAAGTCGTATTGAATTAATGTGGTCAAAAAGTGTTTCCAATATATACTAATAATTAGTTTTTATTGAATTATGGACTTCCAGAATTCCTATATTCTTCTTCTAAATTTGTCAAAACTGGTATTCAGTCACCATGCTTATGTAGTTTTTATTGAATTAATGATATTTCCTATCCTACAAAGCCACTCTATATCTTATTGAGGAACATGGTTACCATTAAAGATGACCAAAAACTTATAATAAGTTCGATATAACACTCTACCATTATTTGGGTAGTGTCGAAAATTAAAAATTATACTTCCAATCTACAATAAACATTAATCTTGATAAAACCACATGATACATATATTATAGGATTTCACATAACATTTCAAGTTTTAAAAATTTAAAAATCATAATAAAACATAAATACCTATAAAGAAAAATTAATATCAACTCACGTCAATTAAATATAAAAATATCACCCATAAATGAATTTTAGTAATCATGACAATATAATTTAAAAAGTTAAACAAAATCAATTTTTCTTACCTTTTTTAAAATTTTATAAACTCATTTTTTTAAAATACCCTTTGAAAACATATTTATACATTTTCAAAATTAATCATTCATCTTTTTTAAATTAGGTTTTTGATAAAAAAATATCAATAAATTCAACCACACAACATGAACACCTGATAAAACCCACTTAAATATATACCAAAGAATAATAACATATAACCAAAGTAAATAAAATTTATAAAATAATCAAAAAAATGAAGGCGTTAGTGGCTATGAATGGTTTTGGAAAAACATGGGCCAACCATGTGAAATGCCACTTGGAGCTCCCTGAAACCATGAACATAGGAATCAGAGGGCTAGTCATGTTTTGTGGAAAAATCATAAACCTCTATTTATTATAAAATTTTCTATTCAAATATCTAATTAATCATAATAACATATTAAACACCAACAAATATCAAAACACCATGTATTTAAATAAAAAATAATCAATTATAATCTAATGTAAATATTAATATCAAAACTCAAATCACAAAATCCCTTGGTCACTCAACATTCATTATGAGAGGTGGTAAACATGAACCGACCCATGGCCTACATCCCAATCTTTGGGGATCCTATCATTATTTTACTAGAAATACAAAAAAACATGGTCATATCAAAAACATATTAACTCTTAGGAACCAAAGCTCTAATACCATTTTTAATGAATTTACATGATTGACCTCTGATCTCGGTACCCACATTATCTCATGACATGATTTGATATGCAATATCGATCACCCCGAGTAAGTCAAGACACTAATAAATTGGATAAAATCAGATGGGAATGATTTTTCTAAAGTAAATAATATCTAAAAAGAAAATTAATTATACCATGATTCATTCCCATTATTTCCATACAATTTTCACTCATATATAACAACATAAAGTACATTTAAAAGGAATAGAAAATCTAAGTCATATTAAATAAAAAACATTATCTCAAAATAAATACAACCAAAACCTTATTTAAAAACACATTATCTAGGAAGAATAAGTTGGTACAATAATAATTAAAAAAGAAATCTGCAAACAGTAGACACAATATCCATGTGACTCAAAGTCACAATCCATCCTGTAAATCAATAATACCACTCCATGAGTGATCCTAAGATAGAACATAAGACAATAAAAAATCTTCTAAGAATATATATATATTAGTACATATAAGTTATTATCATAATACCTTACGTGGATTTCACTAAAAATTTCATGTATTTCCTTTTCAAAAACAATTCACACAAACTAGTTTGAAATAAAATATTTAAAAATGGTTTTTAACATTTTTTGAAAGAAAAAACATGATCATTATTTTAAAAAGAATTTTTTTTATTTAAAAACATGAATGTGAGATAAAAAAAATACATATATTATCATTTAATTCTATTTGTAAACATATTTTTGGATCCCCTTCCAAAAAACTTTTATGAAATTCTACAATGGAATCCCAATGCCCAAATAAGCATAAATCAAATATATGTAAAACTATAAACTTTAAATAACTATGAATGATGGTGACTAATAAATCAACAATAGATTCAATTATCAAAATATGTAAGTATCTATAAAAAATTACAAAGAAGAATATAAAATTCATGTAGATCCAAAAGGATTTATAACTAATGGTTCATTACCTATTTAGTCAACAGTGGAACTCGTAATGAAAGAGTATAATAAATCGTACTAGTAAGGAATTAAATTGAAGAGTAAAAAGTCATTGGAAACCTATAAATATCCATTGAGATGATCCTAGACATGCACGGGTGGAATCTTGGGTCACCCTATTGATTCATTTATAACTTATAACCGACTAAATAAACTCAACTAGCATCACTTGTGGCAGTCCACCAAGTCTTAGGACTATGATATACAAAGAGGGATCCAGTCCATCTCATTATGACTATATAATAACCATATATTAATCAATCATAGGATTTATATGATTTAAATGATACTAGTGGTATATGGTGGGGAACACTACATGAAAAATATACTGTTACGATAGTTGTTTTATATTTAGAGGAGGTTTAAACCTCCACCACTAAGTATCACAACAGTTTATAAAAACCTCCATGAAATAAACAGTAGAAAAATATGTAGCAATTCTTTGTAATTTTTCAGGATGGTTTTGGTTATCAGTGTTATAATAAGCTTTTAGTGAAGGTTTTTATATTAGTGGTGATTTTTCTAGTGCTAAATTTAGTAACAGTTTTACTAATTTGTGGTGTTTCTTCTATAAAATAAATAGTTAAAAGTAGTTTTAAGACCTTTATGTTTTTTCTATCCAATCAAGACCACTGATAAAAATGTATGGGTTGTTAAACCAACTATATGTTATTATATTTTAAAAAAATATATTCAAAATATAACTCAACCCACCAAAAACAAATATACAATTTATTTATACAAACAATAGTTAATTAAAAAAAATTAAAACAAAAAATAGAATGCATTTATCAATTAAAAATACATTACATATAATAAATCTTAAATTAAATCAAAATTTTCAGAATTCCATTTTCATAAAATAAAAACACAAACATGTGTCCTGACTAGTCTACTATGGTGTATGTCACTCACCATCACATACATGCTCATGATGTTGCCTATAACCCCTTCCCAACATCCTTCCTTTGGTTATTAAATTTATAGATATTAACCAAGAATAATCAATGTACATATTAACATAATAATACATTAACTACAATTAAAATAATATATTTTTTTATCTAATTTTTTTTTTCAAATAATGGTATAATAATGAAATGAATAATTTTTTTTGATTAACATGCCCAGAATTATCGAAATAGGTAATTTCCTAAGTTGAGTTAGATAATACATGAATATACTCAAATATAAATTCAACGTTTTTTATGAATTTCGTGCAATTCTTACCATCTCAACAAATAATTACATTCATAATGATAATTATATTACTGACCAAACACTATTCACAGACACAACATTTACAAAATCAATCATAATTATTATTATAATTAATTAATTTAAATGTAAATGGAAAACATTAGTTCAGTTATATTAAAACCCAATGCACTCCACATCACAAAAAAATTATTCATTACAATCCAATTATCATACATGATTAAAATTAGAAACATTATCTTAGTAGTGGCTTTCAATCCTAGAAATAATTTACTAAAGTTATTTCAATTCCACAACCTCTAAAAATAATCATAAATTAAAATAATTATATAAATGGAGATGAATAAAATTCTATCAAAATTTATCATACTTATAGAAATAATAAATAGTGTTATGGATAAATTGTTTTCATTGAGACCACTAGAACATGTACCACTTTTATTTATCACAACATTGATTTATACTCTGTAATTTAGGGAATTATCATACGATTATATTGTATATTATTCAAATAATTAATATCTTATTTTTATGATAGATACTAAATAATTTTGTGAACTCATTTGACATTGAAAATTTATCAAACAAATAAAGAAAAAAAATTAAGAAAATAAGTGTAATGTTATGAAATTTTTCATTCATTCTATGTCCCCTATAATTCCTTGAAGTCATAATAAGAATTAATACATGTGGATGAAACCATATTAGGATAAAATGAAATGGAAAATTTTTTCATGGTATGTTATCAAGTGTAACTTATGTTATAGATGGTGAAAGAGAATCTTGGGACATGGTGCGGGTAATGAAAATAAACCTCTTCCAGCATGACACACCTGTAAAGAAAATATTCCTTAAATTTATTAATATAAAATTAAATAGTCCTTGTATATATTAATATCATGATAAAATCACTACATTTATTAATATCAAATTAAACAAACATTTTCTATCCTAATTTGGTCATGTTTTTATCAAGTTCATTTTTAACATTATATCTTCTTATTCTATTCATTATACTTCCTCTTTATCACTGTATCTCACAATATTGAAATTATCATTGTCTTCATGTATAGACAATATTGTGACCCATGATTTTATAAATAAATATCACAACGTATAGATGAATATTTGTTACATTTCATTAAAAAACAACAAAATGCCATTATAGTTAAGTATATTTATATACTGGAAACAAAATAACATTATTTCAAGAAGGATAGTCAACATCTCCCAAATATATTTTCTCACATTATAATCTTAATAAGAAAACACTAAATAAATATTTCTTTATAACATGGGTAAGGAAATATAAGAAAATGTGAGCTCAAAATATTAGTATTGGTAAACATAGAAGATATCAAATTATGATCATAAGAAATCATAAGATACGTATAGGTGTATGTGATCATGAAAAAAACACAAGAAGTTAATACCCAACATTTCATAGATTATAAACATGAGTCATTGCAAAAAACATCATTATTTATGAAAAAACATCCCAAAAGGTTGAGAAATAATCCTAAATAAATCATTAACCATTTTCTCATTTCATAAAAATGTGGAACCATCATAAATATGAGAAACCATTTTATATATCTGGGTTAAATAAAAATACCATCAACATATTGGATTATAACTTTCCCCCTATTTCCCATTGTGTATCAGGATGAACCTATTTCCCATAATGAATTAAGCCACACGTATTTCCCATAGTATATCAATGCTATAGACTTGTTTCCCATTGTTATCACATAAGATATAATGCATTACGACATTAATTTTAGGTAGATATAGTTACCAAACCTCTCATATTAAAAACAATACTTATGTATTCCCTAATATCATAAAACATTAAGCATATCATCACATTGTAACCCATGTAAAGAAAATGTGTTTCATAAACATTTTAGTAATTCACTATAGCATAACCCATGAAAACAATTGGTTTCATAATAATTTAATCAACCTAATCATTAGACATACAAAGAAATAATAAGGTTGTTACCAATAAATATTGTCCTAGGTAATAAATATGCATTATTAAAGGATTTCCTCTTTGATGAAAAATGATTTTCAAAGATAACTAGGGAAATTTATTGAAAAATATATCTATCTAGTTTAGAAAACATTTTCTGAATCATAAAACATTTTAAAAATAATTTTATTTTAATATAATCATAAAAAAAATATAAATGAATATTTAAAATAATTTCAAACATTTCGTGAAGAAAATATCAATTATTCATTGAAAAAAATAATTTTTAAAGCATAAAACATTTTAAAAATCCTTTTCATTGAAAATCATTTTCTTTAAAATAACATTGGAATCCTATAAATGAATCTTTAAAAACAATTTTAATCTTTTCATCTGTAAAATAACATTACCTATTTTAAGAAATAATTCTTAAAATAAAAAACTTTTTAAAAATAATTTTGTTTCAAAATAACTTTGAAAACCAATAATGTTAATTTACTGAAAATGTTTCTCATGATAGAAGAAAATTTTTTTCTTGTCGTATATGTTCAAATAAATATTCTTGTCACATTTTTGATAGAATCAATAATGTTTTTTTTTTGGAAAAATAAATAAATATTTCTATTAAATAAATTTTTAAAAATAAAACATTGCTATAAAATTCATTAATAAATCACATGGAAAATATTAAAAACATTTTCTGAAAACATTTTTATATGAAGAATTTTTTTACAAAAAATGATTTTCGACCGAAGGGGGAAAGGAAATATAATTTTCTTAAAAACATAATTTTGAACTATTTAGAACATAAATAGAGGAAAAAGAAGAGAAACCGTGTATTATCTTTAAATAACTAGAGGATAAATGAGTTTATTGAGATTTGGATCATAATATTTATTCAACATAAGTATAAACAATAACAATCCTAATAAATGATGAGGTCGTATCATAGAATCCATACCACATTGGTAATTGTTATACCATAAACCCCATGAAAGATTGTTTCTAAAATTTATATTTAAATCCCAAAAATTTTTAGGATAGTAATTCTAAAATTAATTAATGGGAATTATATACACCAAATAAAATAAATACATTGATAATATGGCATGTATCTCACAGAAAATAAAATTGAGATATAAATATATTACCATAAGTCTCCAATTACATTATACACATTCAATATTATAGTATAATAAATAAAATTTTATCATCCTTATATTATATAACCATAATTATATATATATATATATATCATACTATATTTTATTTAACTATTACCTTTTCAACTTGTTTATTAACAATTCCATGTTAATGTCACATTTTGGGCAATAATTGTATTCTTTTTCTTTTTTTTCATAAATTTATATCTATTCTATAATCTCCATTATTTTAAATATGATAAAAATATCATATATATTCTGAATATATTTATTTATATTGATATATTATGGTTAGTGGTAGAAAATGAAATACACTGTCTCAGGAGACAATAGGTCGTACCTTCACATTAAAATTGTTTCAATTTTCTTAATGGATGAAATGAATAAAAGTTGAAATATATATTACATTTAAAAAATAATTTTTATTTAAAATATATTACATTTTTTATTTAACCTTCCCTTTTTACCTTCCATTAAAAGTGTTTGTGAAGAATAAATCACATCACTTTGCGAGGCGGTTGTACACGTTACATAGGAACGATTTGTCATATTCCCAATGAATAGAATGTATGAAGGTATTTATGATATCATGATTCCAAAATTATAATAATATCATAAATATAATATATAAATAAAACATTGATAATTATTTCCATCCATGAGAGGAGGTTATGGAAAACAATTAACATCAGATCTTGAGGTAATAATCTACCGTACAAATGAATGATGATTTCATAACCCATTTGATTAAATAAAAGACGGATTTTGGTTATAATTTTATCACAATAACATATAATTATATTTAATATTCTATTATTATAATATAATAATGTATTAATATTAATTTATGGAGGTGGAGGAAGAAATAAAATAAAACAATCTTTTTGGAATGTTAACTTTTCTTCAACCTATTTCAATTGGACTGCACCAAAAGTAATATTTGGATTAATTTATGATACAAATAAAGCTTTTAGTATGAGATAATTGAGGTGAGGATATTATTTGGGAATTTTATAGCCAAATATAATTATTTTTTATGTGTGAAGTGAATAGGAGAGAGGTGGAATTATATATGTGAGGTGAGTTGTACAATTGTAATGTTTTGAAAATAAAAAGGTGTACCTAGGTTTTACACATGCCCAAGTTACCAAAAATGGACCATAATAGATACTAGAATAAATAATTTCAAAATATGTCCATAAAATATGTGTTTCAAAAGTTTTTTTCATTTTTAACCACTTTCTTATTTGTTTAATCCCTTGGTAAACCGATTTTTACTTTAATCGCAGTTAATAATTTTTATTGTTTTTACTATTCATTATATCAAAAATCAATTTGTAACTATTAAATAATATAATATATTTTTGAAAAAATATTTAATATATTTTTAAGAATTATACTCATAAAATTTGCATAATTTAATTTAAATTTAAACCCATAAATATGATGAGAAAGCTAGTTGATAAAGGAAAAATATTTACAATATTAAAATGTTTTTATATCAAAATTAAATATAAAATTGATTTAAATTTCCTAAATTGGATTATTATATTTCCAAATAAACTAATTTTATCTTTAAAATAATTTTAAAATAATTTTTAAGGCTTTAAATTATTTAAAATAAATTACAATTCTTAATAAAAATTAGTACTTTTTTCTATTTATCAATAAATTTATCTAAATAAAAAATTATAAAAAATAAACCTAAGATAAGTTTGAAAATATTATTTAAAAAATTAATTTAATTTTTGAAAATAAATTTCAAAAAATTAGTAAAAATTAATGTTAGAATAAGTGTGAAAAAGGCGACAAACCTGTTTTTTAGAAAACCCCAGTTTTAAGGGTGAAATTGGATTTTTTTTATAATCTCTCCTACAGAAAACTCATAAGATAAATTTTGAAAATATTAATGAATATATATTACATAAATTTATCTATAATCATTAATCAATATTCTATTATCTTGTTTATTAAGATAAAACATGTTTGTGTGTATATAAATAGTATTTTAGAAAAAGAAATCCCTTTATTCTCAAATGGATTTTAGTATGATTTAAATTTAATTGGTATCCATGGAATTAATTATATATACATTTTCAAAACATATATTTTGAAATTTTAGTTAATCAAATTTATATCCCTCATTCCAATAGTGACATGAGACCTATCATGTAAAATAATAATATTTTAATAATATGTCATGTTATTTTTAAACTCATGTTTCATATAATGAAAAATATCAAAAAGATTAAATTTATTTCAAAACCATTATTTCACATAGTTTTATGGTGTTTCATTCGACCCCCTTAAATAAATTTTATTCACATAATCTGAACATGTGCCCTGTGAGCAACAAGTTTAACATTATAAAATCCCATTATGGAAAACCCACATCATAAAAGGGTTTATTCGAACATCCTCTTGAAAAGAGAGAAAGGGGTGTGAAAAGGTCATGTAAAATAACATATTATAGGTTTCCAAAAAGGATAACATGGTTGGGAAGTGAAAAAAAGTATATATAAGAGAAAACTAACCCCCAAATACTGAATGAGGGTGATAGAGAACATGGTTAAGAGAAAGATAATAACCAAAATATCATAAACCAAATAGGTGTGAAATGTTATTTATATCACCAAAAATTATGATTATATGACAATTTTTTTCTTAATATCCATTTTATAATGTTGGGGAATATTAGTGATAATATATAATTATGTGATTTCCTTCCATTTCATAACCAAAATTTCTATTTTGGTTGATCCTGGATCATTTTTCAATTAATCTCTTACACCGAGAGAAATTTTTTCATGTTTTGAGAAAAAATTAAGATTCATAAAATGATAATATTTTATTAATTCCATCTCTAGTTATTATAAAAAATATATAACAAAATTTATGCCTAAATATTGATATTATGAAACAATAAAGAATTATCTTAAAACAAATACAAAATTCATATTAAATAATTCCATAAATGTTTAAATTTATACCCATTCTAAAATTCAAAATTAATAAATAACTTATAGAAATTTCTCAAAATAAACATGGCCTTATTCCATAAAATATAATGTTGTAACTATTTATTGTCACATACCTAATATGTTTACACCTTAGTCATATATTTTCATGAATAATGGTAATAACTATATTTACTATAAAACCTAAATAAAAACATACATACCTCCTCATTCATTTAATAAAACCACATATTATTGAATATATTACATAAATCCTATAACATTGTAAAAACCACAAATGATAACATAAGAAACATTTTCCAAAAATAATAAATCACTTACAAGGTAATAAAAGATATCTAATTTAATTTAATCATCTCAATCATCTTTTTATAAAAAGTAAATACCATTTTCTCAACATCAAGAATATATCAAGGGTTATATTCCCTTAATAAAAATATTACCTTACCATTTTGGTTATTACCACTATTCAACATAGTTTTCCAAATCCTTAGAGAAAAATTTATACAGAAAAAATCATATATATTTCAGGATTAATATAACATAAATCAAGAAATCTAGTACATAAACACTTCAATCATCCCACTTTCTTCTTAAAAAATTGACTATTCTTCATCATTATATTCACAAATAACTCTTTCGTAATATATGAAATATGAATATTTTTATATCATTAATCTACCTTAGTTTAATTATTCCTCTCATGTATTACATAGATAATAATGTTAATATAACCTATACCTTTCATATTTCATTCGCAGTCTCCCCTTAATTAGTTGTATAACCATTACTTATACCACCTTTCTAATTCTATTTAATATATTTCCCCTTAAAGAATCTATTTTTTAATACCTATACTTTCTAAAAGTGAATTATTAAATCATTTATGATATCATAGGGAGAAAAGTATTCTCATCCATTGTATTAACATAAACATCCATTTTTTCAGTAAAATGTTTTCATTGTATCCATATTTTCCACAGTCAAAAAAACTTCCCATTAAACTAAGACATCCACTAGGTTCTTCTTCCAAATTTCTCAACATGTAGAAAATTTAATATTGTTTATTCTATGGTCTCCATCATCCAAAATATCAAGTAACTTTATCCTTATCTTCTTTTGTGACTCCCAGAGTTTGTTAAGGTGATTACTGTTAATTATATATCATGATTATTAATTAGGCATAATCATAATATCTTTTACTCTATTTTTCATCCTCTTTGGTTGACCATATAAACATTTTATATCACATTCAATGTTTCTCTAGTTCATTAAAGTTTCGTCCATTGACTAAAACCAAAAATAATAGTTTCATCAACAAAAATCATAGTGTGGATCCATATAATCAATAAAATTAAATTATAGGATCTATAAATAATGAAAATTTTTTAATCTATGAAACCTTATTCAAATACTATGTCATTCATTTTCATTATTTAAATACTTCATGATGGTTTATATAGTGATTGGGAATTATCCAGAACATATCCCCATGTAGATTCAAACATGGTGTGTATCATGGTACATTGCCATGCACCTGGTGAAGATCATGTTCGGCTCAATGTTCCCTTTCATATTTGGTACCCCTAGGAACTTATCCACTAGTTCCACATAAATATGTAGCATCCAAAAATATATGTAATTTTTTCTATACCACCTAATTTATCTTTTACAGACATTCTAGTAAATTTTCCTACAATTTAACACATCCTTTGACAAATACTTAAAGATATCACAACACATATCTTTATAAATATCCTTAGTGATTTCACTACAGTTTTATCATCATAGTTTCAAAAGGTTAACTGAAGTTAACTATATTTCCAATTATAGATACCTAGGAATATATACATAATCATCTCATTTTTTCTTTGAATACTAAATATATTTCATAAACACATGCTCGAGAGAAATATTAGTTTAGTCTATTTATATACATTAAACACAACATTATTAATTAATTATGAGATGGGTGGGACCAATATGTTGAATTGACTTGTTTACCATTTATATCTCCTGAGATATAAATATATGCCCAGTGTATTAGAGGGAAATATAGTTCCCACCCATCTCATAATGGGAACCATAGTAATGTGAGCCAAAATATCAGAAAATATTCATCATATCATCACATCATACCCTTTGTAATGAAAATGGATTCCAAAACCATTTTATCAATTCACCGCACCAAAACCCATGAAAAAAATGGGGTTTTTAAAATATTTTTCAACAACAATATTACAAAATAAAATAATTATTAAAGATGGTATCATTTAATCTTATAAAATGAATAGAATAAGTAACATAAAATGATGTCATCTTCGGTAGAAAATGATTTTGAAATATAAGTTGGATCATTTATTAAGGAATATAGTCTTTCCACTTTGAAATCCACTTTTGTAAAATATAAAACATTTTCAAAATAGTTTTCTTTAAAAATAACATTAAAACTTATAGAAAAATCATTGACATCATTCAAAACATTTCCTGCAAAAATAGATCATTTCAACCTTGAATTTGTTTTTTAAAACATAAAAAAATTTGAAAATTTTTTTCTCTGAAAATAACCTTAAAACATATGGAGGATTCTTTAAAAATAATTTAAAACATTTATTTAAGAGAAAAATATTTTCCCTTTTATAAAATAGATTTTGAAACAGAAAACAATTTTAAAATATTTTCTTTAAAAATAACATGGAAAACATTAAAAGGAATATTTAAAGAAAATAATAGTCATGATGGAATTAAATTTCATTCACGTCATAAATCTCTAAATAAATAATTCATTCACATTTTCAGTAACATCCAAATGATAATTTCTTGGAATACTAAAGGAATATTCATTCTAATTTTTTTTAAAGAAAATCATGTTTAAATATTTCATCCATAAATCATATGATTTTTTTAAAAAAAAATATGAAAACAATTTTTGAATACATGATTTTATAAAAAAAGGATTTTTGAACAAAGAAAAATATAAAATCATATTTTCATAAAAAAAATATTTTGAACTATTATGTACATAGAGAGAGTAAAAAGATGGGAATCCATGTATTATCTTTAAATAGAAAGAAGATATAAAATTTTATGTGTTTCTTGAGAGATGGATCCTAAGATTTCATCATCAGAATCATTAAAATTAACAAACCCAATAAATTATGAGATTGTATCATAAAACCCTTATAAATTTGGAAAAATTCTACAATAAACTACATGAAAAAAACATACAAAAATGTATATATCAATAACAGTAGTTTCTAGGAAAATCATCCTGAAATAAATTCATGGTCAGTACATGTAGTGACCATAATGTTAGTAGCTCAGAGTCAATGCCTCACTTTATTACATTGGAATAAGATAAAATTCATCACATCCCAAAGGACCGAATAGCTATTTAGTATTAGTAAACTAGATACATACTTTAAATTATCATTAAAATTTAAAAGAAAAATTAAAAAATCATTGAGTCTGCTTTATTCCCCCTTTGTGTAACCCTATATTTCATCCATAATATACATCTTGTAATCCAAGGGAAATTTGAAACATATGAAATGGGTGATCTCATATTATCCGAAATGGTATACATTATAAGTTAACATAAAAAATATTAAATTATTATTTAAAGGTCATGAAATAAAAAATTTACATTTAATCATTAACCAGAACATAATATGGAAGGGATAAAAGATGATCAAAAAAATCTATATAAACAATCACAAGATAATGAAACATAAAAATGGATACACTACTAATATAATAATCACATGTAATATAAATAACTAATTTCATGGTTAGGGAATTCACAATGTCATAATCCAAAACCATATTGTCAAGGCTTTGACTAAGAAAACATAAATAAATGGGTAAGGGCTCAACCAATACCCACACTAGTTTCTCTCATGAGACTTACTGATGCCTCTAGGGTGTATATAGGGCCCTTCCCATAACTTGCTACCTATAATTCATTCCTCAAATGAAAATAGTGATACATAAAAAACATAAATATTTATATTAACAAAATTGCATATAAATGTGAAAACATTAACCATAAACCATTAATGGTATTAAAATAGCACATCCGCAGTCAAATTGATCATAAACCCTTCAATGAAATATGATATATGATATCATAAGTTGTCAAACTCAATCATTTATAAGATCTAATAAATGGTTTTTTACAATGATAATAATAATAAAATATAATCATTAAATATTTCTTATGAGAAATACCCATTTTTACTTGGAAATAATTTACTTAAAATTTCACATAGTTTTAAAATAAAATATTTTTTAGTGAAATGAATTTTATAAAAATTTAAATTAAGATTCAAGACATTACAGATTCATGGAAGTGGAAAAATGTTCATGCTAAATAAGGTAAAAAAAATATTCTGTTCATATTTTTATTGATAAATTCCTAAAGTACCTTATTAGGAAAACGAAAAAAATATTTCATTCAGAAAATTTTATAGAAACAATAAAATGGGTAAAAAACCTTAAACATTTTTAGGATAATATAAAAAATAATTTAGAAAACATTTTTACAAAACATGAACGTGAATGATAAATATTCCCCAACAGATATTTACTTGTAAACAATCTCGAATAATAAAGAGATTGTGAAATTAACCATTACCTTTTACATTTCATTATTTGAATTTTGATTAAAATCATGTATAATTGTCTAAATCATGTTATTAATTTATACCGGAATTATATAAAAAAATTGATATCATATATGATCATCTTATATTGTTTTGTTTTTAATATTTCATTGTTACCCTCGTTTCGATAGTTAACTACTTCATTTTAGTATGTTAGTTTTTTAATTTATACCATATTTATTGTGAATATGATATATATATTTCACGTAATGAATTATATTAGGTTCATAGATTTTGTATTTACTCATTATATACATTTTTATAATCATTCTAGAATGGTTAATGCAGATAATGAATCTCATCACGTCTTGGAGATGGTAGGTCATACGTACACATGAGAAATGGTATCATTTCCTTACTGGTGAAAGGGTAAGGAATTGAACGGTATATTAATTATAAAAAATAAATATAATATAATTTTTTTATTTATATCTATTATATCCACCATTATACCCATTTAAATAATGTGGTCATGAAAATATATTTTACTATGGCGAGGAGATGATAAATCATACGCACATGTCCGTGGTGCATTCATTTTTCATAGGATGGATAAATAAGGTATTATTATTTTACCTTAATCATTATAACGTATATAAATTTATTTGATACTGTATTTATTACTTTATCAGGGAAATAACTCATAAAGAGGAACTAGAATAAGAAATGAACATGAATGAGTTGGTAAAAACAATTACCTCTTCTTTAGAGGACTAACATTTGATATCTTCATAAGGGACTTATGTTAGTTTTTTGTAATACAAGGACCTATAAATCTTGTATAAGAATATTGGGAGGTTAAATGGGTTGCTTTAGGTCCATCTAAAAGGCTTAAAGTGGTGTGAGTAAGTGAGGGAGGAGGAGTACTTTTATAATTGAGCTGAGGGGCACTTACAGAAAATCTCAAAATATTAAATTAATATCAAATAAATTATTAATTAAAAATTGCTTCAAACTGAGTTATTTAAAATATTTTATGAGGATAATTATAAATCACATAAAAAGGTAATTTTTAATCTATTTTATGACACATTCTTACCCTTATATTTTGGATTTAACGCTTATTTAAACCCTTTAACTCTTATCATGAAAACATGTATTATTACTACTTTAGGTTTAATATAATTACCATAAAGTGAAAAAAGAACCAAAAATTAGTTATTGATGACATTGTAAACATTACACCTATAATTTTGACTAATTTAATTGTTTTTTAATTTTATATCATTCAATAAAATATTATTTATTTTAAAATATCATTAATGTCAATTTTAGTAATATTCAATACATGACTTTTAAAAAATACTATAACAACATGATATATTCAGAAAAACACATCTAAGATATAAATAATAGGGATAGTTTTCTATAATTTTTTTTCAATATTAAATATCTCAAATTATATTTATCTTCATATTTTTAATATCATTTATTTGATATTTCCATTAATAAAACATTTATTACATCATCATTATATAATACTTCAAGGTAATTATAATCTCATACAAGGGATTATTATTTTAAAAAACCACTTATAAAAGTATATTTTAACAGGAATTATGGTAATTATTTATTATTTATAATATTATTTTTACCCTTAATTTATCGATTTACCTTAAACTATGTTAAAGAATTACTAATGTTTTAATTCATAATTCCAAAAACAATAAAAGAAACATATTTACATTATTTCAACACACTTATTCAAAATATTTAACCCATTTATCAACATTAAAAACATATAATTTGCAGTAATAAATTAAAAATTAATCACGTTGACATAACTAGAAAACAGATTTTTAATGTAAAAATGTTCAACAGATTAAAATTATTTTATATATGAATTCAATGTGAATCGATTTCAGTAAACTAAATTGGATTAACTGAGAAAAATTTTTTAATTATAATTTAAAACTAATGGAAATTATAATTCATCGTTATAAAATATTTCAGTGAAAAAACTGTTTTCAATTAATATTTAGTATTTTTTCTTTTTCATCAAAACATGACTCCTTTCATAAAAATGTAAATAATTCAAAAAAATAATATTTTTTATTCCTTATTAAAATAATAAGATTATTTTTTTCAAATATAATTTATAAATCTATCAAGCTTTATTTTAAAACAATTGATCTATCAAAAGGTGAAAAAAAATCCTTCAGAGAAATATAGATTTTTATTCTTAAAAGTTTTTATTTTCCTATATAAGGAATATAAAACATATTTTATGAAATTAAATAAATTTAATATATTACATATATATTTCATTAACATATTTCAATAATATTTTTTAATTTAATTTATAGTGATAAAATACCATTGTGGGCATAAAAACTATTTTTGAATAGAAACAGGTCTTGTATATCCAATTTGTTTTTATTTTCATTTCCAATTAATTGGTAATAGATGAAATGATTTTATAAAAAATTTAATCTATATATTAATAATTTATTTAATCAAATTCAGAACCACCATCTTAATGAAAACTGTTAAAATAATAATATTTAATATTATATCTCAGTTCATTTAAGTTTGGTGTTGCCTGCAATGTGTACTCTCTAAGTAGATGAATTTATTTAAAAATTTGCATACCAAAGGATATTGGGTGTAACATTATCCACTCCATAAATAAATTATATCCTTGCAATTTGAAATTCCAAAAAAAATCAATGTTTGATACTTTGAAATTCTTTTGTGTGATACCCACATTGGAAATTGGGTTAATAAGACATCCTCTAAATAATAGGTACATGGAAATGTGACGGTCGCCACAAAACTGTGATTATGAATACTAAAAACATAAAGGAGGTGAAAACATGGATAGGGAATAGAAATATAAATATCAAATTATGATGGTGAGTGGTAGAGAAAATGGCCATCAGAATGACTACCATCACAAAACCATAAATATGTAATGGGTTAAAGAGTTAATTTATTTCCTAGTATGAAAATTAAATGAACATCATATTTATTATAAAATTAATTTCTTATATTTAATGAATTATATTAATAACTAGACTAAGAACATAATAAAACATACTTATGTGACATGTATAGTTTCATCTTTTAACAAACCCATCTTTTTCTCCAGTCGATGAGTATTTAACATGAGTTTTTTCTACATCAAGCACTAGAAAAAACTTCTACATATCACAAAATCCAAAAAAGTATAACTATATCTTCTTTTTGTCTATATAAATTAACCAAAAAAATATTTAAGATAATATTTTATAATTCCACAAAAAGGATAAACCATTATATGATGAAAAATAAAATTAATCATCAAGATTCAAAAGTAAAACACAAAGTTCAAAATACATCATTCATAAAATAACTATCCTTTACAAAACGTTATATAAAATATGATTCAAATCTTAAAACAAGAAGTATTTGTTCATATAGTCATACAAATAACATCTAACACTCTTTATTAATCAAACCTAAAAATTATTTGGAAAAACCACACAATATCTATGATATGCTGACCAATTCCATAAATAACATGGTTTTCCACAAGTCCACAACAAAATCATATTTTAATTAAAAATAAAACTCAACCTTTATTCTTAAAAATATTATATTTAACTTAATATTATTGGATTCCCAAATTAGAAAACATATTCCAATATTACATTAATCACTTAATCATGGTCATTAATTATTCACAATGTCATCTAATTGAAAAAATATCCCAAAAATCAAAATAAACATTATCCATTAGATTTTTTAACAAAAAAAATCAATGATAACTAAGAATTCATGTTGACTAATGGTATTTTTTGCACCATTTTGGCCTTTCAATTATGGGATCAAACTCCACATCTATACCAGAAGTGATGAGTTTTCACCCCACCTATATATTTTCATTTTCTATAATTATATTAATAAAATGTAAAAAATAAATATAGTGTTCGTCTCTTTAATAAGATTAATCACTAATTATCCTTTTAACTAATGTTTTAAATATTTCCCCAATACATAAATACACCATCCATTTATTTCTATATAGGTCTTCCATTTTTCAAGATTTTGTCCTATATAAGAGGGCATTGAATCAGGAAATGCCTAGGTTTCCCACATTTAAGTCACTAAACAATAAATAGATTATTATGATCAGTTTTATTTCCTTCCATCATACTCTTCATCATTCCTAAAAAATTCTTTTCTTAATGACCTTTTTTTAAACACAAAATTCCTTTTCTATTTTTTGGAAAATCATTAAATGGTGTCTCCTTCCATATTTCTGGGATGATGGAAATCAATATTTCTTTTCATCATTATATCCACCACTGGAGCTCTTATAAAACAACATCTATTTCTTATTTTATTATTTTAGGAGTCTGTTAAGGTATATGTTTCTAATCCAATTTTAGAAAAATTAATTAGGCATGAACAAAACATCTTTCACTACTATCAAAATCCCAATTGGTTTCTCAACACCACTACCTTTTCCATCTTATTCAGTGCTAACATGGCTCCTTAGGGTTTCATCCATTGACTAATACCAAATATCATAGTGTGAATAAGTATATTCATAGTGAAAAAATGTATGATCATTTATAGAAAATCATGACACGTTATTCTCAATATAAAACACCGTAGGTTTAACCATATGTTTGATGGAGCTGCTTCAGGTGCACCAGGTCTATCAGGTTATAGTGGGGTGTTTCATACATATTGTGGGATTATAAAAGGATATTTATATTAATTAATTGGAGTTGGAAATTCCTATGAAGCTAAATTATGTGAAATGATTCCTAAAATCAGGTATGTTGTCCAGTTTAATTGGAAATGGATATGGATAGAATCTGATTCTAAAATAGTGGTTCATGCCTTCAGAATAAAGACGTGTAATGTGCCTCAGTGAGTTTTATTTTATTGGGTTGACAGTCTAAACAAGGTCACCCAAATTCATCTAGTTTTTTCACATGCCTATTGGGACACCAATCGGGTGGAAGATGCTCTGGAAAAGAAGTCGATCATTGAAATGGATATAATGAGGTATTTTATGACCCCATACATTTATTCCACTTTGGTGGAGGTGGATATATATGGTGTCACACACTCTCATTTATATCATAATTCATTATAGGCTTGACTCTTTATTTCTTTTTATTTAATAATTTATTTGGGCAGGTTTCTACCGGACCTTGGACTTTTAGATTATTAATTTTTATCATATATTCAAATTCATCATAATGGTTTTTAAATAAAATGTGAATTATCCTAGGTATATCCCACAGGAGTTTCAAACCAGGTGTACAGTAAGGAACATTTTCATGTACTGGGTTACTCCAAGTCAGGCTCGATGAACCTTTTTGAAGTTTTTACCCCTAGGTACATCTATTTCAAAACCATGTCAACATGTAGTATCCAGACAAAGATGTTTATCTAGAAAGAACCACATAATTTTCATCTTACAGAATTTCCAGGATTATCATCCATGATTATCCTCAAATTTTGTCTTAGGGTTATGTTCACTAATCTTTGTTTTCCTAAATGTAGATTCTAAGTATGATACTAAATTTTATCTGATATCAACCATACTGACCCTGGCCCTAATATTCCAAACCATGCACCTTACATTATTACATTGGTAGAATATACAATTTATCATATGCTAAAGGAATGAATAGTTTAATTGTCTTGGTAAACAAGATACATACATGAAATTATCATTAAATTTTAAAACATAAAATACAAAATGTGTTTCATTGGGTCTTCCATTATCCCTCTTTTTTGTAACCCTGCATATCAGTAATAATATGAATCTTGGAATCCAAAGAAAATGAAACATATAAAATGGTTGAGCTCAGAGGATCGGTAAGGGTATATAGTGAAACCTAACATAAATAATCATAAATTATTATGGATAGGTGATGAACTAAAACACATTACATTTAATTAATAACCTAAACACTATATGGTTGGGATAAATGGCGATCAAATAATTTCATATAAATAATCACATGAGAATTAAACATAACCATTGATACTATACTATTTTAATAATGATGTTTAATGTCAATAACTAATTATATAATGGGGGAATGAATAATTTTGTATATAATAAACATATCATCAAGGCTACATCCTAGACACCATACATAAACGTGTAAGGCCTCATCCAAAACCCAAACTAGTTTGTCTAATAAGATCTACTGATGCATTTAGGGGTTATATATGTCCCATCATGTCACGTAAAAGGATAATTAATTACAAATGAAAAGGGAGAATCATAAACACCATATACATTCATATTTAAAAACTGGGATATGAAATGTGAATTGTTTAACCATATACCATGAATGGTATAAAAATAGAACATTCATAATCAAACTAATTATAAACTCTTCAATAAAATATGGTAGATAGAATCATAATAGATCAACATCAATCAGTCATAATATCTAACAATGTATGATGACATAGATGATAATACACTAATAAAATCATTAAATATTTGTTGATAGGGATACACCTTTTTACATTGAAATCATTTATTTAAAAGGCTTCCCAATTTTAAAAGAAAACATCTTCAGTGAAAATAATCTTATTAACGTGTAAATTATGTTTCAATACCTTAATGTTTCATGGAGATATAAAATCATCTCATCTCTTAGAAGTTAAAAAAACATTTCTTCCATATTTTTGACAAAAAAATCATAAACTACATCATTTGGAAAATGAAGAAAGATATCATTCACACCATTTTAAATATGAGTCAAAATTCTTTCAATAAATAATTTGTAGAAAAGTTTTGGACAAATTCTTACCCCTACCTTTTGGTTTTAACCCTTATTTAAACACTTAAAATCTTATCAAGAAAACTTGTGTTTTTTAACTTTAGAGTTAAAAAAGTTACTATAAAATTAAATATAGGCATAAAATTATATTTTGGTTTTATTTTAAACTTAATACCAATAATTTGGAAATTTTTTATATTTTTATGAATTTTATATCATTTAAGAACATTTTATTTATTTTAAAATATCAATAATGTCAATTATTACACAATAAAGTACTGGAATATTTAAAAATATCCTAATAGTAAGTTTTCATAGATCCAAAAAATTTCAAATATCAACATCATGTAAAATTTATCTACTAAAATTGTGCGTGATATTAAATATCTCATATTATAACTATTTTAATATTTCTAAAGTAAATTTTTGGTATTTCCATTAATTAAACAATTACTATATCATCATTATAAAATTCATTAATGTAATTATTAATTTCTTACAAATTTAAAATAAATTATCATAATTTAGAGAAAAAAATTTCATGTAAATTTAATATTTATATTAGAATTCATATCTTATATTACCCTATTTTACAAATGATATAGTTATTAGAAATACATGTATGAAATCTTTAAATTATCTTTAAATAAAATATATAAAATGGTATACTCTCATCTAAGTGTCTTACAAAGAGTATAATATCATCCCAATGATGCTTTTTATCGATACCCATTTATTAATTGATATTTGTACAAGTTTTAGTGTAATTTTAACAATATTGATATTATTTTTACCCTTATTTAATGGATTTAACATTCATTGTGTTACAAAATATCTAATGTTAATATTTATAATGAAAAAAAATAAAAGAAACTTATTTAAATAACATTTAACCGTGGATTCAAAATATTAAATCCATTTTTTATTGTTGAAAAAACATAATTTCTAGACATTAATTAATGATTAATCTTGTTGATGAAAGGAAAATTGAATTTTAAAAATGAAAATGTGAAAAATATTGAAATGTTTTTATATTCAAACTCAATGAAAAATTTATTCTAATGACCTTAATTGAATTAATAGATATTTTGTTTTAAATTCTACGATAAATCTACTAAAAAATATAAATTTCAGTAAAAATTATTGCAATGAAAAAGTTTTTTTTAATTAATATTTAGAATATTTACTATTTATAAAAACATGAAGCTTATTAGAAAAATATAAATAATTAAATAAAAAAAATATTTATATTTAAAATAAGAAGTTTATTTTTTCAAAATTTATTTATTAAAGTGTTAAAATTTTTCTTCAAAACATGTGCACCCTCAAAAGGTGGGAAAAGTGTTTTTAGAAAAATATAGCCTTTTATACTTAAAATATGTATTATTCTTATATTAAGAATTTAAAACTTATTTTATGAAATTGGAAGAATTTTCTTGAATATATAACATTTATATTTTATTAAAATATTTCACTAATTGTGATTAATTTAATTATTATGATAAAACACTTTTGTGGGATTAAAAAAAGTTTTTTAATTATAACACATCCATTATATTCAATTGGTTTTTATTTTCATTTAAAATTCGTTGGTAATAAATAAATGAATTTTATAAAAAAAATTAAACTATATTTTTATAATTTGTTTAATCTTATTCACAATATCCAACATAATGGCTAGTGATAACATAATATTATTTAATATTATATCACTATTTGTTTATGTTTAGTGTTGCGTGAAATGTATAATATCTAAGAAATTGAATTTATTTAAGAACATAAATACTATAAAATATTAGGTTGTTTCATTAAAGACACCACATATAAGAAACACATTATGAATATGGAATGTGTCTCATATGAAATAAATATGAGACAGAAATATCTTACTATAAGTATCTACTTCTATTGTACACATTTGAACCACCTATATAATAAATATAATTTTATTATATATCTATTATAGAACCATAATTATATATATCAAACCATTTATTATTTACTAATGATAATTTATTACCCATTTACTAACAATTTCATGTTAAATTCACATTTCACGCAATAACTACATTATTTTTCATGTATTTTTTGTTTTCTTATTTTTTCCTCTTAATTTTATCAGAGCTCCATACTATATAGAATTCCAAAAATGATATAAATATCATATATATCCGTTATATAGTATTTATAATTATCTATAAATTTAATTGACAGACAATGGAATACACCATTCATGGACATAGTAGGTCGTACGTACGCATGGACGTCATTTTGATTTTATATTCAGATGAAAGGAAATAAAGGTAAATAAAATAATTCCATTAATGAATAGTTTTTATTCCAATTATATAAAAAACCTTTATTTAATCATTATATATTACCTTCCACAAAAATCGTATGTGAATAACAAAATAAATCGCTTTGCAATGCGGCAGTTCTCTACACACTCGAACGACGTTATTGTGTTCCCAAGGAATTGAAATTAAAATTTTATTTTTGATATAATGATACTAAAAGTAAAAAATTATCCTAAATATAATAAATAAATAATAAAACATTCATTATATTCATACTTTAGAGGTGGGGATGGAATGTGAATATCATAAGTTCGCGAGGCGGTAGTCCTCCACACACAGGAATAATGATTTCAAAAACCATTTAATGTTAAAGGTGAATGATTTAATTTATTACATTAACATTATAACATATAATTATATTAAATATTCTAAGTTTATCGTATAATAATTATTTAATATGATATTTAGGAGCTAGAGGATCTAATAAAATAAAATGCTCGGTTTGATACATTACTTCTTCTTCAGATAATTTCTTTTCATTTTCACAAAAAGGATTTATAGGAAGGATTTATGATTAAAATGTTGTATATATGATTATATGAGGAAATTATGATGGTTATTTGGTTAGTTCATGTCAAAAAAGTGGGTTTTGGAAGTGTGGAGAACATAATATAGTGGGTGGCCTTTTATTAGTGAGGGGTTTGGCACAGTTTGAATTTTTTTTAAAGAAAAGATTGTACCCATTGTTTTTAAGTAAAAAAAAGCACCAAAATTGAATATTATTGAGAATATAATATCATAATATCCTTATATAGGGATAGAATTTTATTTTATAAGATTTCAATTATTTTTAACCCCTATCGTTTTATTTTAATACCTTGGTAAATACATTTTTACATTAACATTGATAAATATTTTTTTACCATCTTTTGTATTAAATGTTGTCAAAAAATAAGATTACCATTTTAGATAGTATAAATAATATTGATTTAAAATATGGAAGATGTTTTTTGAAATTAAATTAATATAAGTGGAATAATGTAATCTAAATTTAATCCCCCATATACGATGACAATGTGAGTTTTAAAAGGGGAAATACTCCTTATTTTAAAAACAATTATATAAGAATAAAATATGAAATTGATTCAAATTTACTAAATAGGATTCATAGTTATATATAAATTCAATGATAAAAATTTAAAACCATATTTATAACAACCTGATCTCGCTCTTCTGGACTTAGTGCTTGAAAATTGATGTGTATGTGTTTCTTATAAAACAAACTGAACAATTACAAAACACTTAACACAAAAGAGGACCTTTTATTAGTCTTAGTTCTAGAGTATTAGGAAAAACATTACAATTATCAGATTTGAACAAAAAATATAACTTTCTATTATGCTTTCGCAGATACTAACTCCAAAAGAGATCACATTAGTAAATAAACATCTATGATACATGTGAAAAAATATTTTTAAACAATAGGTGAGCATTCAATATCCTAGTAAAGATTTTTTAAATCCATTGATAAATAATATTAAAAATATATCATAGATAAACCATTCGAAAAATTAAATTATAAATACATTTGTTTGTAAAGAATCGAAAATTTAATGGAAATTTTTTTCGTAATTTCGTTGGAATTTTATGAGTCCGTAGTTTCTGAAGGCACCGGATTCCGAGGCCTAGTGTGCCCAGAATAATTTTCTGAAGTTTTGTTCGGGTACGTTCAGTAAACATATGTATGATATTTTTTATCATTTGAAACGATGCCCAGAATTGAAATCTGAGGACACCAATGAACTTGTAGCGCCGGTATTTTCTTAAGAGGCCCTTTACCACAGTTGCGATTTGTACAGGTTGAATGTTAATTTTAGGGATTCTATAAAAATTTAATAAAAATTATGTGTTACATATTTTTTGTTACGGGGAGGTTATTTCCTCCAAATAGGAGTTAGAGGTGGGGCCCACACCCCACATAACCACCCATGAGATGATATTGAGTGGTGGGGCCAACACGAACACAAACCTCTCAACTCCCCTTGAAACCCCCCTTTAACTCCTAAAACCTTTCACCTTACTTCTATTGAATTTTAAACTTTTCACCTCCTCTCATGAATGTGCCAACACCTAAGATTAATTAAATTCCAGCACCTAGAATTAATTAAATTACACATTTAATTAATCTTTTTGAATTAATTTGAAATAGTTTTTCCAACATTAAAATAAGGGATTTCATTCATTACATTTGGTTGTCATAAACTTGCTTTAGTGGAACTTGGGAGGATTTGGAGGATATCACCCTCTCCAATAAAGAACACAAGGAACTCGATCATCTTCCTCCACATCTTCAACCAGGGCATGAAAGAAGGCGATGCCACAAATAATTCCATCTACCTTCCTCTTCCTTCACGTCAAGGAAGAAGACTCCACCATCACCAATGACAACGTTTTCCATCCAACATTAATAGAACGATATCCGTCTTACGTGAAGCCATCTTTCGCATCTTCAGCAACGTTGTTTGAATCGAGGTAGAGGAAATTCATTTATCTTTATAAATGAATAGAGTTTAAACCTTTTTCTATGATAAATGTTCAGGTTCGACAATGGCCATTTGTTATCATCTATTACAGAGGGCGCGGTCCGAACTAACACGGCTCGACACCCATCCGTTCAATCTTGATTGTTTTAAAAATGGAAACGGAGCTGGAAGGGCACGGTTACTTTACACCACGCCGGAGGAAGGAGGCCATGGTCATGAGGTGGCGGCGACTGAAGGCTAGGCTGGGCCGTGGTGGAGGAAGACCTGCATTGTCATGTCGGCCGCATGGAGGAGGGCGCGGCCCACAACTACGGGCTGATCGGACAAACCGAACCGACCAGCCGTAGCCGGTCGGGATGGAGAACTGTGGCGCGCTCTTGGTGTCGCGCTGTAGAGGAGACGTGTCCCGCTTCCGCGGGCCCCTCTGTAGATGAACTGGCTGGCCATCTTTTGGCCAGCTTTGGCCGGCTGGGCAGTAAGGACAGGTGACGCCGCTCAGCGCCACCGGGCGAATCGAACCGGCCCGCAATCGCGGGCCGGGTCCACTGCTGGTTCGCGCCCCATCGGGCTAAGATGACCCCCCAAACGGGTCGGACCTGCCGGGCCGGGTCCCTGGGTGGACTGTGTTCACCCAGGCTAGGCCGACCCCCAGCCGGGTCAGACCCGAAAAACAGGGTGGGGCCGACCTGCCATCCCACTGGGCTTAACGGGCCGGGCCCGTTTCACTTAAACGCGAATATCTTCTAGAATGCACATCTTATTAACACGCCTTTTGTGGCACTGGTTTCTTCACGACGAGGCGGTCCTTTTTCGATACTCTATGTGAGTTACAGAAAACTTTGGAAAACTTCTGGGTTTGGAATGAGCGTAATTCCAACCAGGACCCTGGAACGGAAATGCTAGTAACACTCAGACTGGGCGTCTGATTGATGCGTCGTATATTGCGTTGGGTTCCTTATGATGAGACGGACCTACATGATACATCAACTCAAGACTTCGGGATAGTTGATGTATCGACACTTGGCTTGAGGAGCAGACCCTCTCATAATCCAGCGTGTTGTGTGCGGGAACCCTAGAGTTGGCTGCGACTGCGATGACTACGGTACCAGAATCCTATGTGGGTTCGGCAGTGACGACTAATGTACTGGGATCCTTCGTGGGTTCGACGAAAATGGCTATTGCACCAGAATCCTTAGTGGGTTCGACGGTGATAACTACTGTTCTTGTATCCTGTGTGGATCCAACAGTTTTGACTTCTCTACTTGTATCCTGTGTGGGTCCGAGAGAGTAGCTGGTCTTGTATCCTATGTGGGTCCGACAGCTTAGCTGGTCAAGTATCCTATGTGGGTCTGACAACATGGATGAATCAGTGACTACATCTAATCATCTCTATCTCTATACAAAAGATGTATACCTTTGTGAGCTAAGTCTTGAATTTAATTCATTATCATCGATATGATTGACTTTACTTCCTGTGTGGACTGGGTTGTACTTGAGCTCAAAAGTTGGAGTCAAACTGAGATTGATAACTTAGGTATATATATGGCCATATACCTAACTAGGGTTGGTTGATACTTCTTGATTGTATCTTTCCATTTGTGTTTTATCCTTGGTAGATTCTGGGAGACCTATGTGGGTCTTAGGGTCCCTACTGAGTATCGTTAGACTCACCCCTGCACGGGAAATGCCCGCACATAGTTTTGTTTGATGTAGACGATGGACAACACTGATCGAGGCAGAGTGTTGTAGATCTTGATGGTACCCTGAAGTGTACCACTTGGCGAGATGTACAAGGAGCGGACGGACGGACCTGAGGTGTTGAGGGGGGTCATCTGTACCCACTATTCAAGTGGGATTCCTAGAGGAAGACTCAATAGTTTCTGTTTACTTTTCTACAGTTGTACTTCACTATTTGGCTTGTATTTCTGGCCCATTTCCTTTCAAAAGATACTTTTTTATCGGTTTTACTTAGTGATTACTTTCAGTTGTTGCCTCAACTGTTTTTGTTCAAACTATATGTGTGTTACAGGTTAAAAGGAAATTCTTTCCCTTTTATTGGGATTACGCCTTTGGTGCTAGTCGCCATCCCATGGCCTATTGAAGGCGGTCTTGGGGTAGTCACGGCACGGGCCCCGAGGACGGGTCGTGACATATTGGTATCAGATGAGTCGGTTCTACCACAAAACATTGAATCTGATTCTTTAAACGCCAATGGTGTTTAGTGTTTTGGGTGTGGTTATCAGTTTAGGGAAATCGGTATTGGTGCGGTGTCCAAAGAATCCATACACCAGGACCCTGACCTCGAATTTCCGAATCCGTGCACGAAAGCACTAATTGGGTGTTTGTTTCCGTTGAAAGAGTTTTTTTGTGATTACTTTGTGTCAGCTCACCAGGTATATTGTTTTAATTGTGGCACACCTGTTTCTTTTCAGGATAGCCCCACGATGGAAGCCAGCTAGGGTTCCAAGTTACGTACGAGATGGTAGCCCACCGAGCAACGAGGCCTCCGTACAGGGCCTCGTCACATCAGAGGTACCAGTAGCAACTCTACTCACCGGACCACTGATACCACCATCCCCAGCAGCAGAGAGTGCACGCCACCTAAGTGTGTTGCACGAGTTCCAGTGCCAGAGGCTGCCCAGGTTTCTAGGAGAGACGGACCCACAGGCAGCTGAGGATTGGCTGGAGGCTGTCGTGAGAGTTTTCATATTTATAGGGACACAAACCGACCGTATGGTGCTCCTTGTTGCGAGTATCCTCCACGCAGAAGTAGGTATATGGTGGATCTTGATGCTCCAGGTGCATGAAGAGGTATCATTGCTCTGGATGGACTTCGAGAGCCTCTTCCACTCAGAGATTGTTCCATCCACCCTTCGTTCGGTGTAGATTCAGGAGTTACATCATCTGCAGTAGGGCAGTATGACAGTAGCTTAGTACTCAGTGAGGTTCACCGACCTCTCGCGCTACTCCACAGATATGGTATGGGACCCATTCGTCAAGGCCTGGACATTTGAGCAGGGACTCAGGCATGAGATAAGGGCTTTGATGATTCCCCTTAGCATCCCGACGAAGGCAGGGGTGCTGGAGCGAGCCCTTGTAGTGGAGAGTTTTCTCACTGAGCAGTCACCAATGGTGAGACCCACCGTAAGGCGACATGTAGTGGACTCTTCTGCAGCCAAAAGTAGATAGTTGAAATAGAGGTCCAAGAGGACCATTCCGTCAGGTGGGCGACCTCAGGATATAGGTTTGGTTGTGCGGGGAACACGAAACAGAGCCATCCTTACAAGGAGCAGGCAGTGCTATGCATGCAGAGGGTAGGGCCACATGGCTCGTGATTGCCCAACCCGCCATGTAGATGAGTAGTAGACAGTATAGGGACCACCCAGGAAGAGGCAGAGGTTTGACTGTGGTGGTCATTCAGGAGCAGGCGGACGTAGGAGAGGAGCTGGCCGTGCAGCGGGTGGTGGATGATGTTTCGAGGCACTACCACCACCACCACCAGGAGGTCCACCCCAACCATAGGGAGCTGTAAGACAGAGTCGGGATTAGCTCCAGGTAGTTGAGGAATATGACCACGGTGCACCTGAGATGATTCGCGGTACTATCTCTATCTACTCCACCCTTGTTGTAGTACTTATAGACAAAAGTGCGAGTCATTATTTTATTATCGCTGCCCCTGTTCAGAGCTCAGAGATTCCGACGGAGCTGTTGGCTCGATCCTTATGAATAGAGACTCATACAAGAGCAGACTCGGTGATTATGCACTGGTGCCAGCAGTGTCAGATTACTCTAGGAGGTGGGAGCTTCGTCTGGGATCTTCTTGTAGTGGCATCAAGGCCTTACGACGTCATCTTGGGTATGGACTGGTTATCCACAGTTCATGCTAATATTAACTGTATTAGGCACAAAGTGTTGTGTATCTGGACGGATGGGACCAGGTTCACCTTCACCAGTGAGAAGGAATCCTTAGCAGTGCAAGATGGACTTACGCATAAGAGGGGGATGCCGATCACACATCAGTTGTCTCTTCTCATCCTCAATACGGTTGATGTACGGAGTCCAAGTTTCCCTGTTGTGGTTGATTAGTATGCAGATGTTTTCCCAGATAATGTTCCAGGATTACCTCCTCACAGAGAGGTAGACTTCTATATTGACTTGTACCATAGGACAGAACTGATATCTACTCCAGCATATCTGATGTCCCCTGCCATGATTCGTGAGCTTCGGATAAAGCTGGAGGATTTCTAGGGAAAGGGATTTATCCAACCCAGTGTTTCACCCTTGGCATCCCCGATTTTGTTCTCCATGATGGAGAATAGGAGACTTTGACTATGTGTCAACTACCGTCGCTTGAATCAGGTGACTGTGAAGAACAAGTATCCACTCTCGAGGATTGACGACCTACTTGTTCAGCTCAAGGGAGCACAATGGTTCTCGAAGATAGACCTCAGGTTAGGCTATCACCACCTCAGAGTTCGAGACGATGATGTGCAGAAGATGGCCTTCATGTGTCGGTATGGCCACTATGAGTTATTGGTTATGACCTTATAAGTAACCAACGCACCAGCAGTGTTTATGAGTCTCATGAACAGGATCTTATAGCCTTACCTCAATCGATTTTTCATAGTCTTCATCGATGATATACTGATTTACTCGAATAATGAGGAGGAGCATGCCTACCATTTGCTTGTAGTACTAGACGCACTCCGAGAGGACCAGCTTTATGGTAAGCTCTCGAAGTTCTAATTCTGGATTTCAGAGGTTCAATTTTTGGGACACGTCATCTCGGAGGCTGGGGTAGTAGTGGATCCAGTGAAGATCGAGGCAGTACTTGCTTGGGAGCCACCCAGTAGTGTGACGGAGGTTCGGAGTTTTCTATGTCTGGCTGGATACTGTCGGAGATTTGTTCCAGATATCTCCATAGTTGCGGCACCGCTTTCAGCATTGACGAAGAAGGGGAAAACCTTCATGTGGTCAGAGAGATCCCAGCAGAGCTTTCAAGAGCTGAGGAAGAGATTGACCAGTGCGCCCATCTTGAGCAACCATAGGAAGGTGTTGGGTACGTAGTTTATTGCGACGCATCAGGGACCAGACTCGGGTGTGTCCTGATGCAGGACATAGCAGTGATCACCTATGGTTTATGATAGTTGAGATAGCATGAGAAGAACTACGCTACCCATTACCATGAGTTAGCATCAGTGGTCTTCAACTGGAATATGTGGCACTACTATCTTATTGGTGACCGATTTACAGTCTACACTGACCAGCAGAGTCTCAGGTACATCTTCTCGCAGATGGACCTGAACCTGAGACAACAATGATGGCTCGAGTTCCTCCAGGACTATGACTTTGAGATAGTCTATACTCTTGGGAACAGGAACATTGTAGAAAATGCTCTCAGTAGGAGATCGGGAATTCAGCTACTAGGAGAGGCGACAGAGCAGCTAGTCGCGTTGCAGATATCCTTTGTGGATAGAGATGGAGAAGCCTTTCTTCAGTCTCTCACAGTCACTCCTCTACTTCCTCAGTGAGTCAGGAAGGCGCAGTGAGGGGACGTTGACAATGAGACGCGATGTGATCAGATATCCTCATGGCAGGAACCTGATGGGTTTTTTGAAGTTGGGTAGCACGTCATCCTCTTCAGAGTACGTACCATGGTACCAGTTGCACTATAGAAGGAGATTTTGGGGGAGTTTCACAATTCCCCTCTAGCGGTACATCCAGGAGTGGCGAAGAAGTATCAGGACCTCAGACAATAACATTGGTGGCTGGGTATGAAGAAGGTTGTAGTAGAGTTTGTCTCACGATGCCTCACTTGTTAGCAAGGGAAGGCGGAGCACCAAGTTCCAGCAGGATTAGTTCAACCCTTAGAGGTCCCAGAGTGTAAGTGGGACAAGATTTCCATGGATTTCGTGATGGGACTTCCACATACATCTAGAGGGAATGACACTATCTAGGTGATTGTAGACCGAATCACCAAGTCAGACCATTTCCTATAGATTAGAGAGAAGGGATCAGTAGAGAGGTTGGGATGCCTCTATGTTCTGAAGGATGTACGGCTTCATGGTGTGCCATCAACTATCTTCTCCGACCGAGATGCTCATTTCACTTCTCGTCTATGGAAGGGGTTACAGGAGGCTTTTGGGACACAACATCCCTTGAGCACTGCCATCTACCATCAGACAGATGGTCAAACTGAGAGGATCATTCAGACTCTCGAGGACATGCTCTGTGTAGGTGTTCTCGACTTTGGTCGCAGCTGGGAGGATCACTTACCCGGGTTGAAGTTTGCATACAACAAAAGCTACCACTCCACCATCGGGATGACACCATACGATTAAATGTATGGACGACCTTATAGATCACCAATATGAAAGAATGACCCATGGGATTAAGCACTTGTAGGACCATAAATGGTGTAGGCTATGACGGAGAAGAGCGGATGAAGATTGCACAGTGCATGCAGATGTCCTATGATGATAGGAGACTGAGACCACTAGAGTTCAAGGATAGCGACCTCGCCTTTCTATGGGTCTCACCTCGATGAGGACTACGGATATTTAGCCGATGAGCCATGATGTCTCTGCAATTCATCAGACCTTTGCAGGTCCTTCATAGGGTAGGCGAGGTGGCTTACCGCCTGCCCTTTCCACCTCAGTTGCACTGGGTTCTTGACGTCTTCCACGTATCTCAGCTGAGGAGATACATGCATGACCCATCCCACATCATCGACCACAGGGAGCTGGACATCGATGATAGGGCAACTTTCACGGAGGTCCCAATAGAGATCGAGGATCGACAGGAGCGGGTCCAATGTGGATGGTCGATTCCTCTAGTACGCATTCGCTGGATGTATGAGAACCTCTAGAAGAGTACATGGGAGTGGGAGGATCATATGTGTGCTCAGTAACCTCATTTTTTTATAATGTATGTTGTAGCTTTATGGGAATGTAAATCCCTGAGGTGGGGGTAATATAAAGACCCAGAAATTTCAAGGAAAATTTTCTCGTAAATTCAATGGAATTTTACAAGTCCGCAGTTTCTGACGGCACCTGATTCTGAGTCCCAGTGTGCCCAGAATAATTTTATGATGTTTTTTTCGGGTATGTTCAGTAAACGTACGTACGGATTTTCATATCTTTTGAACCAATGCTCAGAATGGAAATCCATGTACACCAATGAATTCGCAGTGCCAGAATTCTCTTAAGGGGACCTTTACCGTAGTTGCGTTTTGTACAGATTGAAAGTTAATTTTGGGGATTCATTATAAATTTAATAAAAAATATGTGTTATATAATTTTTTTAAGGGGTGGTTATTTTCTATAAAGAGGAGTTGGATATGGGGCCTACACTCCACATAACTACCCAAGAAAGGATATTTTGTATTGGGGACCACATGAACACAAACCTCTCAATTCCCCTTAAAACCCCCCTTTAACTCCTAAAACCATTCACCTTTCTTCTTTCAAATTTTAATCTTTTCACCTCCTCTCATGAATGTTCCATCACCTAAGATTAATTAAATGTGAACTCCTATGATTAATTAATTGCCACATTTAATTAATATTTTTGAATTCATTTAAAATCATTTTTCCAACATTAAAAGAAGGGATTTAATTCTTTTCATTTGGTTGGCATAAACATGCTTTGGTGGAACTTGAAAGGATTTGTAGGATATCACCCTCTCCAGCGAAGAACATGAGGAACTCGATCATCTTCCTCCACTTCTTCAACCGGGGCAAGAAAGAAGGCGACACCACAAAGAACGCCATCACCCTTCCTCTTCCTCCGTGTCTATGGAGAAGACACCGCCGTCACCAACGAAAAAGTTTTTCCCTTTGAAATTGATGGAACGATATCCGTCTTACGCGACACCATCTTCTATGTCTTAGATAATGTTCTTTGAATCAAGGTAGGGGAAATTCATTTATCTTTTTAAATGAATAGAGTTTATACCTCAATCTTTGATAAATGTTCTGGTTCAACATTGGCCATTTGTTATCATCTAATCTGGATGGTGTGGGCCGAACTAACATAGCATGACAACCCTCTGTTGAATCTTGATTGTTTTAAAAATGGAAATGGAGCCGGATGGATGCGGTGCTGTCACACCGCAATGGAGGAAGGAGGCCACGGTCTTGAGGTGGCGGTGACCGAAGGCCAGGCGGGGTTGTGGCAGAGGAGGAACGGTGCCATCACGACGGCTGCATGTAATAAGGCACAGTCTAAAACTGTGGCCCGACCGGGCTAGAGAACCACAACGCCCTCTTGGTGTCGCACTGTGGAGGAGATGCGGCCCGCTACCGCGGGCCGCTCGGAAGACGAACCGGACGGCCGCCTGTAGGCCGGTCTTAGGGGAACCGCGGCACCACGTGCGGGGGAGACATCACCCGCAACCGCGGGCTGATCGCTCCAGACAAAATAGGCGGGCTTCGGCCGGCCGGGCGGCATGGAGTGGCGGTGCCGCTCGGCGCCGCTGGGCGAACCGAACCGGCCCGCAACTGCGGGCCAGGTCTGTGGGTAGGTTGCGCCGTACCGGGCCGAGCTGACCCCCCAAACGGGTTGAAACCGCCAGGCCGGGTCCCTGGGTGGGCCGTGCTAAACCAGGCTAGGCCTACCCCTAGCCGGGTTGGACCTGCCAAACCAGTTTGGGCTGACCCTCCATCCAACTGGGCTTGGCGGGCCGGGCCCGTTTCGTTTAAACGTGAATATCTCCTAGACCGCACGTCCGATTTACGCTCCGTCTACAGAATTGGGATCCTCGTGATGAGGAAGTACTTTTTCAATACTCTAAGTGAGTTTTGGACAGCTTTAAAAAATGGATGGGTTTGGAATGAGCGTAATTCCAATCGGGCCCCTGGAACAGAAATTCTAATAACTCTTAGGCCAGGCGTCTGATTAACGCGCCATCTATCGCGTTGTGTTCCTTATGTTGGGACAGAACTACGGGATACATCAACTCATGAATTCTTTAATTTTGACGTATCGAAACTTGGCTCGAGTATTGGACCCTCCTGGAATTGAGCTTGTTGTGTGCAGGAACCCTAGAGCTAGCTGCTACTGCGACGACTATTATATCGGAATCCTATGTGGGTTCGGTAGTGAAGACTACTGTACTGAGATCCTCCGTGGTTTCGATGGTGATGGATATTGTATCAGAATCCTCCGTGGGTTCGACAGTGATGATTAATGTTCTCGTATCCTGTGTGGGTTTGACGGTTTTGACTTTTGTACTTGTATCATGTGTGGGTCTGACAGAGTAGTTGGTCTTTTATCCTGTGTGGGTCTAACAGCTTAGCTGGTCTAGTAACCTGTGTGGGTCTGATAGCTTAGAAGAATCAGTGACTACATCTGATCATCTCTATCACAATAGGTAAGATGTATAGTTGTGTGAGCTGAGTTTTGACTTTCAATCATTATCATCGATGTGATTGACTTTACTTCCTATGTGGACTGCGTTGTTCTTGGGCTCGAAAGTTGGAGTCGAACTATGATTGATAACTTAGGAATATATATGTGCATATACCTAAGTAGGGTTGGTTGATACATCATGATTGTATCTTTTATTTTGTGGTTTATCCTTCATGGATTATGGGAGACCTTCAGGGGTCATGGGTTCCTTACTGAGTATCGTTATACTCACCCCTTCACAGGTAATGCCTCCACTTCGTTGTGTTTGTTAGAGATGATGGACAACACTGATAGAGGCAGAGTGTTTTGGAGCTAGATGGTACCCAAAGGTGGACAACTTGGTGAGATGTACATGGAGCGGACGGACAAACATGAGGTTCTGAGGAGGCCATCTATACCCACCATTAATTTGGGATTCCCAGAGGATGACTTAGTAGTTTCACTTTACTTTTCTGCAGTTGTACTTTACTGTTGGGATTGTATTTCCAGCCACTTTCCTTCTAGTACTTAATTTTTTTTCGATTTTACTTAGTGATTATTTTTGGTTGTTACCACTACTGCTTAAGTTCAGACTGTGTGTGTTACAGGTTAAAAGTCAATGTATTTCCTTTTATCAGGATTACGACTTTGGTGCTAGTCGCCAGCCCCTTGCCTTTGGAAGCCGGTCTTGGGGTAGTCACAGCACAGGCCTCGAGGACGGGTCATGAAATTTTTAAAACAACTTTTACAAAATACTATAATTAATTTAAAATTAATTATACTTCAAAAATTCCTTTAAACTAATCCAATGATTTCTTTGAAAATATTAATCATCCCTTAAAATCAAAACAAATGAGGCCACTCAAAACTTTGATGGCTATCTTGGGCCTACCCACAAGAGGGATGGGTAACTCTCCAATTCCATACCGTATTTACAAAGTTTTTGTATCGGTTTTTATAAATAATTTTTGTCTTAGCTTTCCTTATATACATATAATTTTCACTATGTATTTTAGCTTGGAAAATATATTAATAGACATGCTTGGAACAAACTTGTGCAATTTTATTTATATATAAATTTATAAATACTAGTATTCGTTGAAAATCACATATTCGACATGGTATGATCAAATCTCATGATAAATGACGTTTCATAGTCACATGGAAGAATAATCGACATCCACACAGTTAAAATTCCCATCTTATTTCCATAAAAATCCAATTTTTTAAAGTTTATTTGATTAATCATGCATATATGTATATGTTAATGTATAAATGAAAACAAAATCAGCGATTTATGGCCATAATATTAATTTTTATATGTCATTCACATGATTATATTATTAAATTAATAATTTATAAATTCATATGAGAATTAGTACTTAGTTAATAATTTATTTCACATGATTATATACATGAACATTATGAAACTTTATATATTATTCACATGATCTTATATGAGATGAACCTTCCAAAATAAATTTGAATTATAATAAAAAATCATAAATTTAAAATAATTAATTTGTTCTAATAATTTCAGAACAGTTTACAATAATGTATTAAAATGATTTTAAACTGCCAACATGTTGATTTCTATTTAAAGAAAACTATAAAAAATCATTGATTAAAAATAATTTCACTTAATAAAAAAAAATTAATAATTTTCATAAAAATTAAATACAATTATATCCCTTACACCAAACTATATTTAAACATAGTTTTGATAAATTAAACAAAATCTTGAATGATTTAATTAAAGATATCTCTTACTAAAATAAAAAATGAAATTCCGTAGAAAGTATTTAAAAAAATAATCCATCAGCAAAATCAGAAAAATATATTTTATTAAATTGAGATTAATATATGAATAAATCATAAATAATCCCTCACAAGAAATTAAATAGATTCTAAAGAACAAAAATTCCATCAAAATTATCATAGAACATAATATTAATTCATATAAATAAATATTTGAAAACAAAATATTTTCCTTTACCTTATATACTCTGAAAACTAAAGTTATGTATGTATATGCACATCTTAAAACAAAAAAATTATCTAGAAAAATAATCCCTTAGCATAAAAAAACTAAACCATAATTTAAATAAATGAAAATTATTAGAAAAAATATAAATTCAGTTAATCCTATTTTCTAATTGTTTTCTCACACTCTCAAAACCAAAAAATATAATAACACACAGAGGAAACATGGCACTCTCACGTCCTTCCTCACTCACACATATAAGAATTTAGAATATCTTAGGCGGTGATGCTCCTGCTTAAATATACCCTTGGATAGTCTTAATATATATATATATATTTTATATCAACGTGTGGTATTCATGGACTTCCAAAAAGTTGGGATGGTTATATATATATATAAATGATCTATTGTCTCTAAAAAAGACAAAAAAGGGAATCTTGATTTGATCCTATTTTAAAAATAATAAATAGATTCAATGTTTTTTTTTGAAGAATCGTAATCAATAAAGGGGATTTCCTAATGTAATATTTGAAAAATAGTGGACATTTCATTTTCAAATTTTTATACAAGCATTAAAAACAAAAAATTGATATATACAAAAATAAAATCGAATTCAGAAACATGAAAACTGTTATTGATGACAATGATATTAATTTAATTCACGCTGAAATTAATTTCAAGAAATTCAAAGCACAATAGGACCAGAAAACATTGACGAAACACACAAGTTGATGAAATATACATTTCAATCTAATGTCATGATGATTTTCAAAAGATTCTAATACTATAAAAAACAAAAAAACACACCTACCTGTATATCGGGATGATGCGTAACAAGTCCCCAAAACAATTAGTTTTTTTCCCCAAATCTCATCCACGTGACTCTGATCTAGATATGCATTGCATCACATATCAGGTTTGGTTGAACAATAAATCCATACAGGATCCCAATGCTGCCAATAAAACCATTTATCTTCACGTTCGACCTTGATCACGCATCCGACCTTGCATCCAATGATGAACAAGCCTCATTCTCACATGGCTTGGTCCAATTCAACACCAGTAGTTGATACCCAAATATGAAATACACTCAACCTCATTAGCTTGATCTCTCCTCCTAGACAAGCTTTTCGTCGATCACAAACCCCCACAGTTGAAGCTTGACTTCTACCTCGCCCTAATTTGGTGTCCTAGAGACCCTCGAAAACTGATTTTCAATTCTTCTTATGTTTTTTGTTTATATTCAATCTGTTTTATCACTTATATATATATATTTATTTTTTCTAACATCACAAATCATAATTATAATTTCATAAAACTATTTTAATAATTTTAATTTGTAATATTGATTTTTCTGAAATATTAATGTTATAAAAAATAATTCTTATATAATTTTGATCATTCATTAAATAATATATATATAATTTTAATAATTCTTATCATTTTTTTAATTTAATTTCTTTATTATTAAAAAAAATTATTTTCATATAAAATCATAATGAACATAACATATATAAATTTTATAAGTCAAAATAATACTCATATTCAATGAATTAAATCCTTTTAAGAACCTTAATAATTATTATCATTATTTAAAATCCTAAATAAAGTAAATGATATATTTCATTTGAAATTATTTCTTCTTCAAAAATTTTTATAAATATGCTTGTTCATTCAAAACATTATTTTCCCATAAAAAATTGTCTTTTATATATTTTAATTTACTAAGACAAATGTTTTATAAACAAAATATTAGTTCTAAGTTAATAATTTCAAAATTAATTTAACTTAACATATCTTGATTGTTAAATTATCGAATGTTTTAATTAAATAATAAAAAGAAATTATCATTATAACTATTTCATTAATTATTTATTTTTTAAATTAGTAAATTAAATATTAATTTATAAATTTTGTTTTATATTGAATAAATATTTAATTAAAACAAAAAGTATTAATTAATTATATAATTATTTTTACTAACACTATTGTTGTTACATTCTCCATCCCAAAAATGAATTGAATATTCACAATTTGTTCTTTGGACTTAAGAAAATTATGGATTTTCAAGCATTAGAATTATGGAAGTAATAATGAGATTTAAGTATCTAACGAAAACTCTATCCAGTAGATTTTATCTTCCTCAAAAAACAACATCTAATCTCCAAAGTTGTCTAGAATTTTCCTTTCATAGTAATTATAATGACATAATCCCTCTCTTTCGAACTCCGTGCTTAAATAATTCTATGTAATTTTTTCATTTAAATTTATCTGAACAATTACACAAAACATAACACAAAAAATGAACTTATATCAGGCTAGGTTCTGGAAGATTAGACATCACCTTACATTTATAATATTTGAACAAAAAATTAAAGAACTAGTCACTAGTTTTCTGCATGTGCTAACTCCAAAAGTGATTACATCTGTAATTAAACTTCTAATATACCAGTGAGAAATAATTTTTTAACAAAGGGAGAGCATTCAATTTCCTAGTAATGAGTTTTGAAAACCATTGATAAATACCATTAAAAATATAACATTGATAATACCTTTGAAAAAATCAATTATAAATATATTTTCAAAACAACTTTTAAAATATACTATAATATTAGAAAAATTATTATACTTCAAAAAAGATTTTAAACTATCATAGTGTTTTGGATGAAAATTTTATGAAAGACCATAAAAAAACTGAGGCCACTCGAAACATTAAAGGCTATCTTGGGCTTACTAACTTAAGGGATGGATTCACTCTTCAATTCAATATCTTATTTTAAAAGTTCGAGTATCGATTTTTATAAAACATTTTGGTCTTAACTTTCCATATATAGATGTAATTTTCACTGGAGTTTTATCTTTGACCATATTTTTCTAATCATGATTGGAACAAACATGTTCAATTTTATTTATATAAAAATATACAAATACTCATCTACATTTTTTTTGAAGGAAATGATAAATTAATGATCAAGGAAACCAGGATTACAAAGCCAATCAGGGAACGAGTTCAGCCAACAATTATTGCCCCAAAATTTCCCAAAACGAGCCAAACAGTGGGCCTTCAAATTACCATCTCTTTTGATGAAAGAAAATTTTCATACATCGAATCCATTAGTCAGGGACTAGATCGTCCTCAAGATGAGGCTATAATTCTGGTAATCCTCATCTTTTTTTTGAGAGAATTCACCACTTCGAGGTAGATAGATTCTACCAGAATCGTGTTCCAAAATTTTGAAAGGGAAAAAAGAATCCCCTAAATTATGGCCGATGCCTCTGCCACTATAGTGCTCCATATGTTAGGAACTTTCGTACACTGAGCTTCCACAATCTGGCCAAAACTGTTATGAGCAATTAGCCCAATACTAACCCTTGAGTTAGCAGAGACAACAACATCTGTATTAATCATGATAAAACCCTCATGTGGGGAGACCAAACGGGAGCCACTTGTTGACTATGGCTCAAAGAATGACCTGCATCACTTTTCTTCAAAATTTATTGTGGCTCAAAGAATTCCATGCATCTCTTTTCATCCAAACATTCATCCACTCCAAAGCTCAATCCACCCATAGATGATCAGGGGTCCCCTTCATATAGAAAATGAATTCATTCTGTCGAGTCCAAACCAACCAAGAAATTGTACATATCATCCATACAACTCTTGGTTCCAAAGAAGACACCCATTTAGAAAGGATTGGGACCAACCTAATTGAATGATAAAAGAATAAACCAAAATCCGGCCTCTAAACCTTCCACACCCCTTCCACCCCCTTAAATGAAAGAATTGCATGCAACAGGGATTCCACTTCATGGAGGCACAAAGGACAAGTGTCATCCTCCACCAAATGTCGCTACACCAGAAAGTCACGGGTTGGAATAACCCCAGCGCAAACCTACCACCAAAAAAATTTCTTCTTAGGGGGAGTGGTGAGGGACTAGAGGAACTTCCACCGATTATCGGTAAAGACATGGGTCAAACCTCGAACCCTCATTTTGTAACTCGAACGAACAGAATATCTCCCATGAGGTTCTCCAGTCCATCAAATCTGGTCAATACCCATTCATGGTGTGAGAGGAATACTCAGGATAAGTTGACGATCCACCTCGTCAAACCAGCAACAAAGCTTCTCCTGATCTCACTCCTCAAGTGAGTCATTGAGTAGGTCTTGTACCCTTGCATCTTCGAATCTAAGAACAACCGGTGAGGAGACCTTATGATTGACACCATCTGATATCCATGGATCATTCCAAATGTTAATATTATGCCCATCAGAAATTCTCCACACGCATCCCTAATCAATGATATATTTTTCTCCCCAAATTCTCCTCTATATAAAACTCGATCGTGGCCCCAGATGGGCATGCAAGAAGTCAAAATGAGGGAAGTACTTAGCTTACATCACCTTTGAGAACAGGGCATTTGGGTGGGATAGAAGGAGCTATCTCTGCTTCACCAAAACAGCCTCATAACACCATTTGAGATTTAAGAAGCCGAGGCCGCCATGGAATTTTGAAACAGACAGCTTCTTCCAAGACATCTAATGGGAATTATGTTTTCCCTCGTGGAATCCCCACCAAAAATTTCCCAATAAGGATTGGATTTGATCAACGAGAGTTTCTAGGAATTTAAACAATGACATAGCATAAAAAGGGATTTCTTGGGCCATTGACTCCAATAGAACTTCCTTTCCCACCTTGGAAATCTTCCTACATGACCATAGAAAAATTAGATTATCCACCCTATCCACAATCGCACTGAAAACATGTTTCTTCGACCTACCCACCAGGTTCGGGAGGACAAGGTACTTAGGATGCTTCTTAACCAGCGGAAACCCACTCATTCGATACCGATCCTCTCTCTTAGCTTGTGGGATGCCTTTACTGAAAGATAACTCTAATTTCAAAGCATTAAGGCGTTGACCAGAGGCCGTTTCGTACATATTGATGATATTTAGCACTGCACTACATTCTTGTGGGGTAGTACGCACGAAAAGGAGGCTATAATCTACAAAAATGAGATAAGAGATAAGGGCCATTTCTACATACAGTAGCACCATGGATCACTCCTTAATCCGCCTCCTTAAGGATGAGGTGAGAAAGACATCTACAACCATAATGAAAAGGTAAGGTGACAGGGGGTCCCATTGTCTCAATCCTCTAGAGGGTTTAAAGCACGCTGAAGGGACCCCATTAATATTGAACATAATACAAGTTTATATATATATATTATTCAAATGATTTTATATGAGATAACCCTTCCAAAATAAATTTTAATTATAAAAATAAAATCATAAATTTAAAATAATTATTCTGTTCGAAAATTTTCAGAATAGTTTATCAAACTTATCCAAATACATCAAAGCTACAAACATGTGTATTTCTATTTAAATAAATTAATATACAATCTTGGAGTAGAAATAATTTTACTTACAAAATAAAATCAAGATTTTTCATAAAAATTAAATAGAATTATATCCCTTACACCAAACTAGATTTCAACATTGTTTTGATAAAATAAATATAATCTGGAAATATTTAATTGAAGAAATATCTTACTAAAATAAAAATGGAAATTGCATAGAATGTATTTGAAAAATAAAAATCCCTCATAAAACTCATATAAAAAGAAATTGTAACATTGAGAAAAATAAAATCATAAATCATAAATAATCCCTTAAAATAAAGTAAATAGATTCTAACGAAAAAAACATGATTCAAATCATCTTTGAACAGAAAATTAATTCATAAAACTAAATATTTGAAAACCAAATATTGTTCCATTACTTATATACAGTAAAAAATAATGTCATATTTGTATATTTACATCTTAAAAAATAGAATTTATCCAAAAAATAATCCATTAGCATTGGAAAAGTAAAACATAATTTAAATAAATAAAAATCCTTACTTAAAATAAAATTCCGTTACTCATATTTTCTGATTTTTTTCTCACACTCTTAGAACAAAAACAACAGAACACATAGATGAAACACGACACTGTCAATTCCTTCCTCACTCACACATATAGAAATTTATAATATCTTGGTAAGTGAAGCTTCTGCTTAAATACACCCTCAGATAGTCTTAAAAAGATATATATATTTTTATATCAAGTTGAGATATGGTCATATTGCCAGCTAGTTGGGATGATTATATATATATATATATATTTAAATGATAATATTTCTTAGAAAAAGACATAAAAGAGGATCTGTATTTGATCCGATTTTGAAAAAAATGAACAGATTCAATGTTTTTTTAATAATCATAATCAATGAAAGGGGATTTCCTAATGTAATCGTTGAAAAATAATGCACATATAATTTTTAGATTTTAATACAGGGATATATAACAAAAAATTGAAACATATAGAAAGAGAATCAAATTCAGAAACATGGAAACTGGTATTGATGACAATGGTATCAAATTGATTCATGTTGAAATTGAGTTCAAGAATTTAAAAATAGAATAGGACCAACAGACATTGATGAAACACACATGTTTAAGAAATAGACATTTCAATCTACTGGGAAGCCGATTTTTAAAATATTCAAATACTATAAGAAAACAAAAAAAATTACACCTACCTGTATATCGGGATTACACGTAATAAATCCCCTAAACTATGGGTTGTTTTCCCTAAATCTCAACCCTGCAAATATAATCCTGATCTGCATCGCATCATAGATCCAGTTTGGTCAAACCCTAAATCCACACAAGATCCCAATGATGGCTGTCAAAACCACCAATCAATGTTCTCGGCCTCGATCACATATCTGACCTTTCATCAAAAAGATGAACCAGCCTCGAACTCACTCTGCTTGGTAGGATTCAACACTGGTGGTTGACTCCTGATGATGAAACAAACTCGACCTCCTCTGCTCAAGCTCTCACTCTGGCCATGCTTGTCATTGACCTCAATCCCCCATGGCTAAAACTTGATTCCAGCCATGCCCTAATTCTATCTCTTACAGAACCTTGAAAACCAATGTTCAATTATTATTTTTTATATTCAACGTGTTTTATCATTTATATCTATATATATATATAATTTTTTTAATATCAGAAATGATAATTCAAATTTCATAATATTATTTTAATAATTTCAATTTTTAATATTAATTTGTTTAAAAATTCAAATAGTATAAAATAACTATTATTAATTCTATTATTAATTTGATCATTCATTAAAATATTATATATATATAATTTTATTAATTCTTATCATTTGGTTAATTTATTTTATTTAATATTAAAAAAATTATTTTCATATCAAATCATAATGAACATAACATATATAAATTTTATAAGTCCAAATAATACTCATATTCAAATAATTAAATCCTTTTATGAACCTTAAAAATTATTATCATTATTTAATATTCTGAATAAATTAAATGTCATATTTAATTGAAAATTATTTTTTTCCCTCTCAAATATTTATAAATTTTCTTGTTTATTTGAAACATTATTTTTCACATAATAAAATATTACTTTTAAATATTTATATTTACTATAACAAATGTTCTATAAACAAAATATTATTTCTAACTTAATAATTTAATAATTAATGAAACTTAAAATATCTTGGTTTTTATCTTGTGGAATATTTTAATAAAATAATAAAACATTAGAAAATAAATTTTCATTATAAAATTTTCATTAATTATTTATTTTCATAATTAGAAAATTTAATATTTATTTAAAAATTTTGTTTTACATTGAATAAATTTTTAATTAAAACAAAAATAATAATAAATTAAATAATTCTTTTTACTAAAACTAAGTATGTTACAATATTAAAGTAATTTAGATTTTTTAATATTTTGAAATAAATCTAAATTCTTAATAAAATAAGTATTCTCACAATTGATTGAAAAATTTATGTTCTCAAAAAATTCTAAAAAATTATCCGTAAGATAAATTTTTACATGATGATTTAAAAATAATTTTATCTTTTAAAATATATTTTATAAAATTGGAATAATTAAATTTTAAAATAATTTCACTAAAGGAAACCAAACAGCATTTTTTAAAAATATATATTTAAGCGTAAAATTTTAATTATTTGTATGTCTTGTCTAGAAACACATAAGATTAATGTTAATCATTTTAATGAATATATAACAAATAAATTTCATTTCAATAATTCACCAAAAGTTATATATTTAATTTATTTATATTGAACATGTTAGTGAGCATGAGATAGTTTTCAAGAAAAATATTATCTTTATTTTGAAATGGTTTTTTCATTTCTAGTTAATTGGTCACCATGGCGTTAATTATATATACATGTGTAAACCAAATATTTTCAAAGTTTAGTTAATCTAATTCATACCCTCTATTATAATGTCTAGGTGATAAGTCTAATATTAAATAATAACATTATAATTGTATGTCATGTTTCATTTGAACTCAATGTTGTGTGTAATAAAAATTATTAAAAAGATTTCAATTATTTGAAAATATAAATATTTCAAATATTCTTACGGTGTTATAAAAAATTTAGACTATTTTTGTTGATGTGGTTCACTATCACAAATTAAATCACCTTCACCACTAATATCATATATATCTCTCAGTTTCATGTGGAAAACAGTACTCCAACCATCATCTACAATATTATTAATATAATATCAAATTATTTCTTGGTAATCCGTGTTTTATGGAATGCGTTCTTCCTGATCACTAGTATCGATCACCCATTAAAAATTGAATTAAATAATTTTTAATGAATCTTTCTTTATAAATCTGTTAATATTAACTAAATCACATTTTAATAACACAAAATAAAATTTCCCATGATAATTAAACCAGATAATGGAAACCTACATTCCATATTAACATTGATTTTAAACTGTTAATATACAATTGGTTCTTTTCAAACCATCCTCATGATCAATTGTAAAAAAAATGAACCCAACAATATTGGGTGAATTAAATGTCCTAGCATGATTCAATGTAACTTGTGCCAAAAAAATCAAATCATTGTATATATAGTTCATCTCGATTACCAAGATTCATTACCAAGATAAATTTATTTAAAATATTATTACATAATTTATGAAGAAAATCGACCCCTCAAAGCCTATAGTCAAATTCTACATGAATTTCATTAACATGATTAAACATAATAAAATTTTAAGCATTGAAGAGTTTAGTAGTATTCTTAAAAAAGATACATACATGAGTCTTGGAACATAAATGAATAAAATAATTACAATATAAATTTTTTTTATTTCAAATATAACATTATTCCCAATTAGAATATCCTAGAATATCTTTCTTAGTACACTTAATGGAATCCTAAGGAAAGGATACATAATAATGGTGATCCCAAATTCTTAGTAATGGTATATATAATGAAAAAATAATGAATAAATTAGCATAAACTTAATGGGAATATATATATTTGAACACATAGGTCATGTAATCTTTAAACTGAGAAGCAAGTGACTAAACAATATGTAAGCATAAATAACTATGAACACATGATATTTAAATAACTTTATAAGTAATAATCATGTTGGGAAGGTAAAAATTTGAAAAAACATTCCATTAAATCAATAAACTAATAATTAATTGAATCCATATATCTTTTTATGGTGAAAATCTCATGGATAATAAATATTGAATCCAAATGAAGGTCATGCTTAATTATTGGATGTTATGTCTGGGGAACATGAAAACATATACCATCAAGACCTTTAACAAGATGGTTCAAAACTATAGGCAGAAACATGTTTAATTTGTGCAACTATTTTTCTTTTGGATAACTTATCGATGCATCGAGGGGATATGTAATTCATGGGCCCCACCAATCATTTCATGTCTAAAGAATTCATTATATCGATTAATGAATTTAATTAAAAGAAAGTATGCTATATCAAATATCTGTATTGAATAAATAATTTGTAATTTATAAATATTTACCTATATAATCAAATAAAATTTATAGTGATCATTTTATGTGAAAATGATATATGGTTTAGAGAATAAACATATCAGTGATAAATTATATGGATAACTAGAAAAAATTTAAGGTTCAATGTAACATCCCAAGTAATTATAAAATAATACATTTTCATATTTTTTAATATTTATGAATTAGATATTAATTATACTTGAAAGGGGGTTCAATTTTTTATATCTTACCCGACATGCAATAACGGGTTTCTCCAAAATCATTTGTTGCACACAAGACTTATTTATTCCAAAAAACAATATGTTTTTAATATAATTATTTTAAATTTTAGTTAACTCCTAGACTTTGTATTTTTAGGAATAAAAAATCTAACTATATTATTTCTACATGTTTTTGTTAAATGTTTTTACATTCATAAAACAAATTATAAAGGCTCAAAATGAGAATAAATCCAACTTTAATCATAAAATAATATAATATTTTTTAAATAATACTTTTAAAACATTTGGATGGATAAACCATTTTTAATTTATTTTTTTCCACTATTATATGTTATATTTGAAAAATAAACTTTTTATTTAAATGGAGGACATCAAAATTTACATTGGATTAAATTTTGGTATTTTCTGATAAAATTCATTTTTTAATGAATACTGAAAAGACTACATTTTAATTCAAAACTGCTTTATCATTTAATTTATTCACATTGTTAAATTATGATTTTAGTTGGTTTTAAATTATATTTAGACTATTTTATCATAATTTAATCAAATATTGGTGATTGGAAGTAATTTTACATTGAATTTTTATATAAACACATGTCAATTTTCTAGGTTTTAACTTTTTTAAAACCCATTTTATCATTCTAACAACAAGATTAATTTTAAATTTATTTTTGAAATTCAATAAATTTATTTTTAAAATATAAAATACATGATTTTAATGAGTCTAAATTTTTTTTGTTTAATTAGATCAAAATAATTTTTGGTGAATAATAACTTTAGTAATCTATTTACCACGGTTTAAGGGTAAATCTGGTAAATAAGGGTAAAAATAATGATATTATAATATAAAACCATACAAAAACATTTCATAATCTTATTTCATGAGTTATTTACAATATATAAAACTACTGGGATGAAAATTTATATTTTGGAAGCAACTTGGGTGTGATTTTGACATTCATAACATTTAATTTAAAGGTAAAAATTATCATAAACAAGACTCTTATTACTAATTTTTTTTTTAAAATAATGTTATATAATTTATACCTCTGACTATAAATAGTTATTTGAAATATACATATATTAAATTAATCATTTTATTTTATTTAAAATTTTTATACATTAAATAATTAAATTTAATTATGACACAATGATGATGTAGTGACTGCCTTATTATGGAAAGAATCAAATAAATGATATTATAAATAATAAAATAAATATTATTGGAAAAGATATATGTCATCAAAAATTATAGGTGAATATATAATGTTATAATACCTTATAAATTTCTTATTCAATGATACCACTCTATTTTATGTTTATTTAAAATCAACAAATTGAATAGTGTAAAAATTGACACAATTAATATTTTATAAAAATAATAATTTGTTAAATTATTTTAAAAACCTAAAAATATTTTAAAATCAAATAGTTATTATTATAAGTTCTATAAGTTAATTAAGTATCCAATTATGGAAAATTTACCCCATAAAAATAAATTTTTTAGCCACATAATATTTAAAATGTTGTTACCATAATTAAAATTAAAAGAGAATAATTAAATGTAAAACAAAAAGATAAGATTAAAAATAAAACAAATACATGTGTAAAATATATTTGATGAGGTGATTTAGAACTATACTGATATTATATAATACATATCTCAATTTGGAATCATTTAGAATAAAAAATTATTTTATATTAATTTAATACTTTAATAGTTTCCAAGTGTGCCCCTCCCCTCCCCCTATAAAAATGCACCCATATTCTCTAATACATACACTTACAAAGCCTTTTGTTTTGGACATGATCTACACTAAAATATCCCTAAAATCTCTCCCCAAATTCATGATTCCTTAGTTTAGGCATAACACCCTTATTTGAGGTTTTAAGTTGTTCCTCAAGGGTGATCAACCGAAGAAGTGGTATCACATTCTTTAACTATTTCTATTTTATTTCTTATTCCACTCCTTTAAAGTATCCACCAACCGTGATGAAATAAAAATTCTAGTATCCACAATATAATTATATATTTTTATATTAATATCATCACTAAAATCCATCTCCACATCCATCAAATAGGAAAGGAATTAATCATTCGTGTGTATGTGTGAACTATCACCCCCACGAACCCATCTATTTTCTTTTCATAAAACCTCTCAAAACTGATTATAATAATGGAATTAATGTGAATATATTATATTTAGGACATATTATTCATACTATGATAATAATATATCCATTAAATTATGACATTCCATTGTTATAAAAATGATAACTCAATTCGTCTTTACGTGTGAACTATCACCTCCGCGAAGTGATGTTACTCATTTTTATTCATTATATCACGTATATGATATATATAAGTTTATATAAATTTATAATATTATATTAATTATCTTATTATCATTATGTAAATATAAAATAACACTTAAATTCTTTCCATATCCATCAATGAAAAATGGAAAATGTTAATGATGTGTCTATACGGCTTCATATCTCTATGATTGTAACATTGTTAATTTATCATAACCATACTTCATGTTTTTGTTTAAAGGTATAATTGATGTATAAATATTATAATAATTTCATTAATATTATTCTGGTTATGATGGAATTATGACCACATTGACTGGTGACATTAAAATCATGTTCATTTTGGAATCAATTACTGAATATCGACAAAACATACGATATTAACTTAAATAATTATGTAATTTTAATAACATGTTATTAAGTAATATAAAAGAAATAGTAAACTAAAAAAATGTTTTCAATCATTTAGAAGTTATCCTAAGATTATTATTTAGGAATATAAATATTGTACCAGACGAGTCAGACTCAGGGTTAAGGACTTTGTCTCAATCTCCTTTCATTAAGGCATATCTTGAAGTTATGTCCATTAATTATACTATAAGGTGTATATAAAACCATATTTACATTTTATATAATGAATTAATATATTAATATAATATTTAATGGTTTTTTTTAATTTTATTATTTAATGATTTCTACTCATGTGGTTCTCAAGTGGTAAGGGAATCTTTTACAAAAACAACTTTTTAAATATATTAGTGATTTCATCTACTAAATCATGATCTTTCAAGTCCATGTTTTCAAAAATGATTTTTATGAATGTATTTGAATGGTAATAAATGATTTAAAATTTTTAATTTTTATTTTCCCTCAAAAGTTTCAAAGAGGTATGGAACACTTTGATTGAAAACTATCTTTTTAAATGATTAAAATGGTTTTTAGAAAATAGATTGATTATCTCAATAGCTTGTATTAATATTTTAAATATAATTCATTATTGGAATTTCTCTTATTAATGTCTCTTTAATATTTTTATGTCTTTATTACATTTTTACACTGAGTGTGTTTCCATTTTTATGTGTTTATATTTTCAAAAATGAAATGCGATTTGAAAGTGCGCAGGTTATTTTTCTATTATGATTATTTTCTGTGTTATGTTTATATTATGTTTATTTGGAATTGATTTTGTATATGGGTGGTTCTGTGATAAACTTTGGGGTGTTCCCATGATACATCTCCAATTCATTGGGTAATGAGACTAAGTTCAATGATTAGGTCTATCCTAAAAGATTTATGGGATATAATATGATCATTATTATAAACATAACCATGAAGGTTACTCACTTTGTAGTTGTGCAAGATAAAATGTAAGTATAATATAGATTACACATACTATGTTTATGATTTATGATTGATATGATGTTTTTTAGGATTCTTATGATTTCATGGGTTTATAAATATTCTTTGACTAATGTTTTCTTACATTATTTTATATCAATTACTGAGATTTTTCTGCTCATCCCATGTTTTTCAAATCTGTTCACAGTGTATAATGATGAGTAATAGAATGTAAGAGGTCAAGATGATATTTATGATAAAAAAGAAATCATTTTTACTTTTAAAAGATTTATATTATAGAAGAAATTGATATTATTTTAGTTCTATTAACATGGTATAAATTTTAGTTTTTATGTAATTTCTATATATAAATTCTCTAATACTCTAAACCTAAAAATATCATTTATGTGAATTCTTGACATAACTCAAGATTGTGTAATTTTTAAGACTTGGGCATTATAGTTGGTATCATAGGTCAGTTTTGATAACATTAAGGGTTAATATATTGTTAATAGAATATCCATAAATTATTTTTACTTTATGGATACACTGAAATTATATAGAATTTGAAGATTACCATGTTCCTCCATCTAAGATATGTCTATTAAAAAATGTTTTCTACATAATAAATAGTTCAACTGTGTTGTACTGGAATCCAAAGTAGAACAACCTTCCAAATCAACAATATGATATGTTTCGAATTAGAAATAAATAATTTTTTGAGTTAAAGGACAATTTAACTCAAGCTATAAATATCATGGTTATCCACTCATGATATTAGCTAGATAAACCATAGAGGAACATGCCAGTATTGGTGCATTTCATAAGGAAACTTCCTCTATCATTCATAAAATCTTCTAACCCTATGCTAGAGGAATATTGATTAAAGACCTAGAAATAATTTTTAATGTTATTGGGTTTTTAGAAAATTATAAGGTTTGTATCGATGATTATTTTTTTGAAGGTTAAGCCTATAAATGGTGGTCCATGGATAAGAATAGTAGTCATAGATACGAGCTTTATGCTCTAGATTTGGATGAATTCAAATGTGTGTTTATTGAGAAATAATTTCCTATAGTGGTTCGACTTAGGATAGAAAAATAATTCTTGTAATTTAGGAAGGAGGACAACTCAGTGGATACATACGAAGAAAATCCACCTGACTTGGTAGGTATACTTCAAATTTCAACTGAGAGATTGATAGTAAAATAAATCAGTTTTACTTTGGAATAAAGGAAAATTATCAAAGGTCATTGTCTTTTCATTAGTTTAAAAGTTATGAAAAACTTTTTCGATGTGTGAAGGTGGAAATGGAGTTTATTGATGATCATTTGTTTTTTGAAAACACGAAGAATAAGAGGTCGAGATGGAATACCAAAAGGAAATATTATTCAATAAAGACTGATGGTATGAAAATTAAGTTTAAATTTTAAGAAACATTTTGTAAAAAGAACACGGTGGACAGCCTTTTGAATTCTAGTATCTTCTTTTTATGGGGTAAAATAAGGAATAATGCTTGTGAATATAATAAAAAATATAATGGTAAGAAGAAATTTAATATACATTCATTGAAATGTTTCATATGTAATGAGATGGGTCATTATGTAAACAATTGACCAATGAAGAATTCGAATGATGGGAAGCAGCCGGACTATATGTTTAAAGGTGTGATGAAATCCTTTGAAACAATATCAATAGATGTTGGGCCATCAAATGAAGTGGTATCTGGTACGTTTTTTATTTATTAAAATTATTCCAATGTGTTGTCTCATTCAAGGTGTACACATTTTTCCTTTTTTGAGAAAATTTTTGGACAATTGGAATTTACACCTCAAGAAATGAATCCAAAACACGTGGTAAAAACACTTTAGGTAAATATTGAGGGAAAAAATATAAAGAATTTTTATGACCTTGTCCATGGAAGTAATATACCTACACAGCTTTTGGTTTTTACTCTATTAGAGTTTGATGTTATTCTAGGTATGGATTGGATATCTATTTACCATGCTAAGATTGACTGTGAGTCTAAAGAAGTTTCTTTTCACAAAGTCTTTCAGTTTATATATAATAATGAACCCTTACCTTTGATAACATATTAAGAATATAAAAACTATTTAAAAATTTAAATTAATGTTACCTTACACATATTGCTAAAAACAAAGGGATTGTTCATATTAATTATGTTCTAGTGGAAAATGATCATCTTTATGTTTTTCTAATGAGTTCCTGGGACAATACCTAATCAGGATGTTTAATTTAATTTTGAATCCATTCCTAATGATAAAAAAATTCCAAAACACCCTTATCGAATGACTCCAAATGAACATTTATACATAAATAATCAATTGTAGGGGTTATTAGATAAATGATTAATTCTACCTAACACATCACCATGTGGTTATTTAATCTTGTTTGATAAAAATAAATATTTTTTAATTATACTTTTCATTGATTATATATCCTTAAATAACATCACTGTTAAAAAAATATCATTTGCCTCATATTGACGATTTGTTTGATCGTCTCTAGGGAGCCTAATATTTATCGAAGGATGACTTGAGGTCGGGGTATCAACATTTTAAAGTAAAAGAATCATGCATTCTGAAGACCATGTTTCATACAAGATACGACCATTATGAGTTTGTAGTTATATCATTTGGGTTAACTAATTCACCTATTTTATTCATGAATCTTATGAATATAATATTCAATGAGTTCTCCGATATGTTTATGGTTGTATATATTGGTGATAGTTTTTTATATTCTAAAATTAAAGGGGAGCATAGAAGTCATATAAGAGTTGTCATGAAAACCTTTAAAAAATGTATGGGAAATTTAGCAAGTGTGAGTTTTGGTTACAAATAATTTTTTTGCTTGATCACATTTTCTAAATATGGAATAACTTTTGATTTTTCTAAAACAAAGTTTGTTGAAGAATGGAGAATACCCACAAATATATCTGAGTTTTATAGTTTTCTTGGTTTAATAAGCTATTACTAGAGGTTTGTTGAAAAAAAATTATAGTTTTCTAGACCACTTACTTAGTCAACTATAAATGGTGTTATGTTCATCTGGAAAAAAGAATGTGATGATAGTTTTTAAGAATTTTGAAGAAGCATGGTGAATGCTCTAGTTTTGAAACTACCTTTCAGAAAGGGTGAATTAGTTATATAAATTGATTATTTTTTAAGGAAATTTATTGTTTCATAATGCATAATGTTGAGTTAATTACTTATGAATCATGTAAATTGAAAACTCATGAGTTAAATTACACTACACATGATTTGGAATTAGTTGTTGTTGTTGATCTTTTTTCTTTAATTATTTGGAGGCATCATCTGTATAGAGTAAAATATAAAATATATACTAAAAAATTATATTATATATTCACTCAAAAAGAATTGAACATTAGAAAGATAAGATGGTGGGAACTAATAACAAATTTTGATTTCATGATTCATTACCATCTTAAAAAAAGTGGTTGATGATTTGAGTCAGAAAAGAAATGTTACATTAAACATGTTATGTTTGGAACATTAATAATTTTATAAACATTGGCAAGGAATTTTTTGGTTCAAGAAATTTCTTTATTTTTTAGGTTTTAGTGATTTTGTATCTATCAGGTAGAATTAATAAAGCAGAAAAAAAAAATAGTGAATTGTAGAAAATGGTATAATTTCTTCAAAAGTGTATGTTTACTAAATTTAACATTGATGAAAATTGTGTTTTGAGATTTGGGGAGAGATTATATCTGCCTTTTGATTCACAGTTGAAGAATGATTTGTGATGTGAAGATCTTAGTTCTTGGTTTTTATTTCAACATGGCAGTACTAAGATATATAGAGATCTTTTGGAGTATTACTGGTGGGATGGAATGAAAAGAGATATTGTTGAAATTACTATGAAGTATTTCAGTTGTAAATAGGTTAAACTAGAGTGAAAATTACCAAAACGAATGCTTCATCCTTTTCCAGTAACATTGTAAAAATGGGAAAATATTTCCATGGATTTCTTAACTGGACTACCAAAGACTTCGATAGGTAACAATATGATTTGGGTTATTGTAGACAGATTGACTAAAACGTCACATTTTCTTCCTATTTGAGATAAATTTTCTATATATAAACATTATCATTTGAATCCTAAATAGATAGTTAGGTTACATGGGGTTACCCTCTCCATTGTAACTAATCATGATCCCAGATTCACATATCACTTTTGGAAAGGCCTACAGAAATCATTGGGAACTCAATTAAATTTTAGTACATGTTTTAATCCTCAATTAGATGTGAAATCAGAATGAACTATTCAGCCCATTGAGGATATGATACATGCTTGTTTAGTTGATTACTATGGAATTTGGGATCACCATATTTCTTTGGTTGAGTTTTCTTATAATATCTGTTTTTATTCTAGTGTACATATACAACCATTTGAGTCATTATATGGAAAGAGGTGTTGTAATTCAGATTTTTGGGGTGAAGTAAGTTAAAGGAAGTTGATGGGAACATAATTGGTAGAATAGATGGTAGAAAAGTATTATTTGATTTAGAAACACAAGAAAAGAACTCATAGCATGTAGAAATGTTATCAAGATAAGAAAAGGAAATATATTTATTTATACGTAGAAGATTATTCCTCTCACAAAGATTCACTAGGGAAAATTGTGAGGTGTTTTTCTAAGAAGGGAATGGTGAGTCAGTGATTCATTAGATCCTATGAAATCATAGAGAAATTTCTATCAATTTACTACAAATTGTATTTACCTTTTAATTTATCCATGTTACAAATTTTTTTTTCATGTTTCAATTTTTAGAATGTATTTGTTGGATCCAACTCATGTTTTGAGTCTAGAAGTTGTTCCATTGGAAGAGAATAAATCTTATAGGGAATAAATAGTCCATATTCTTTACCATATAAAGTATGTTTCTCATAATAAAGTAAATCATAGGGTTATGGTTTTATGGAAAACCATATAGTTTAAGAAGAAACATGGGAATATTATTATTCTTGGGGGAGAAATATCCCCACTTATTTGATATATGAATAAAATTTCAAGAACAAAATTTCCAAAAGCGGGAAAGATATAACATCCTAGGTAATTATACAACAATAAATTTTTATATCTATTAATATATATGACTTAGATAATAATTTTACTTAAAAATGGATTCTATTCTTGATTGAATACCCGAAATGTAACAACGGGTTTCTCCAAAATCTTACGTTGCACACAAAATAGAGTTGTACCGATAAACAATGCGTAAATAATATTATTATTTTAAATGGTTGTTAATTTCTAGCCATTGTATTGGTGGGAATGAAAATAACTAACTATATTATGTTTACACTTGTTTTTTAATTGTTTTTATACTCATCAAATAAATTTTAGAGGCTTAAAATGAAAATAAATTCAATTATAAGCATAAAATACTATGATATTTCTTAAATGTTTGTTTTACCACCATTTCATGGAGAACCCTTTTTAAATCAATTATTTATAACATTTATATTTTCTATTTTAAAAAATATACTTTTTCATTGAATGTGAGATTTCTAAATTTACATTGGATGAAATTATTGTATTTATCTAATTAAAATCATATTTTAATTAATAGAAAAAATACTGCATTTTAATTCAAAACTTCTTTTTTTCCTAATTTATTTGTATTATTAGATTATAATTTAACTTCTTATTAATTTATATTTCGATTATGATTTTATAATTCAATCTAATTATGTTCATTGGAAGTGATTTAACAAATAAATTTTATATAAACACATGTCAATCTTTTGTTGGTTTTTACTTTTTAAGAACCGTTTCTCTCATTCTGACAATTGTTTTAATTTTAAATATCATTTTTTCACATTAATAAATATAATTTTAAAAATCAAATGTACATGAATTTATTCGGTATGAAAAATAAAGTTTATTAAGATCATAATATTTTTGGATGAAGAGTATCATCATTATTTTAGTTACTACAGATATAGGATAAATTATGTAAATGAGGGTAACAAAATATAATAATAATATAAAATAAACCTAAAACATGTCCTAAAATTATTGGACGGGTTATTCCCAAAAAATACATCCCATTGTATGATAATTGTTCATCTGGATTCTATATGGGTGTGATTATGACATTTATATCATTTACTTTAAAGTAAAGGAAATTTTTATCATAAACATGAGACTTATTAATAGAAAAAAAATTAATATGGGGCTAAATAAGTGATATATTATACTATAAATAGTAATTATAAATATAAATAGATTTAATAAGTCAAGGTATTTTATTTATAAATTTTAGATGTTAAATAATTTAATTTAATTATGACACAATGATGATGTGGGGATTGCCTTATTAATGAAAGAATCTAATAAATGATATTATATATATTAAAATTAAAAATATTTGAAATAATTTAAGTCATGCACAAATTTTATAGGTTAATATGACATGTTATAAGACTATTCAATTGGTTGGTTCGAATTTTTCTCTCTTTTTGGATTTTATTTAAATTCAATAAAATCTACTGTAATAATTGACATAATTTATATTTCATAAAAATATGAATTTATTAAATTATTTAAAAATAATAAAAATATTTTTAAATAACAAAGTGATTATTTTAAAGAATAATTTTTCATTAAGTATGCAATTCTGGTAAATTTACCCTATATATGTAAAATTTAAAGACTCTTAATATTTAAAATGTTCTTAGCAAAATTAAAATTAAAAAGAGATTAAATAAAGGTAAACCGAAAATATGATGTTTAAAAAAAATTAAACACATGTCTAAAATTTCCTTTATGTGGTGATATAAAACTATATTCATCTTATATTTTACATATCTCAATTTTTAATCACTTGGTTTAAAAATTAATTTATATTAATTTAATATTTTAAGAGTGTCCAAGGGTTCCCATCCCATCTCTTATATAAGGTTAACAAATATTCTCTATTACTCACAATTTCAAATACTTTTTGATAATAAATGACTTCACAAACCTCTTCCTAAAATTCCTCCTAATGTTTTTGAGACCTTATTTTAAGTATAACACCTTTGATTGAGGTTTTAAGGTTTCCCTCGAGGGTGATCAACCAAAGAAGAGGTATTATTTTCTTTAAGTATTTATATTTTATTTCTTCTTCCACATACATCAATCATACTCAAAGTATGATGAGATAACAACTATAGTATAATAAATATTATAACATGTTATTATGCTAATATCATCACTTAAATCAATCTCCACTTATATCAAAATGGAAAGTAATTAATAGTTTGGCGTACGTGTGAACTATCACCTCCACGAACCGATCAAATTCATTTTTCATAACCATCCCTCAAGAAAAGTTATATTAAAAGAATTAATGATCATATATGATATTCATGGAACATTATTTATTATATTATAATAATATATAAATTATATTCTTACTTTCAATTCTCATTAAAATGATAACGATGCTCATGCATACGTGTGAACTATCACCTCCACAAAGTGATTTGACTCATTTTTATTCATTATATAAAATATATGATATATATATAATTATATTTAAATTATTATTATTATATTAATGATGTTAGGATCATTCTAAAAATATAAAATAATACTAAAATTATTTCCATAATTATCAATGAAAAATGTAAAATGTTACTCATTTTTACGTATGGATTACCGTCTCTATGATTATAAAGTTGTTCATTTTTTATAACCAGTCATCATGGTTTAATTTAAAGGTATAATTTATGTATATATATGATAATAATTTCATGAATATTATTCCGGAGATGATGTAATTATGACCACCTGGGCTAGTGATATCAAAACCATGTTCATTTTTGACTCAAGTGCCGAATATCGATAAAACATACTATATGAACGTAAATAATTATGTAATTTTTATAACATAGTAATAAGTGAAACAAAATAATTAATAAACTTGAAAAGGTTTCTAAATAAACTATAAATTATCTTATTTTTATTATTCAGTAATATAAATATTGTACATGATGAGTCAGACTAAGGGTTAGGGACTTTGTCTCAATCTCCATTCGTTGAGAAATATCTTGATTTTACGCACCTTTATTATCCTATAAGGTGTAAATGAAAAAATTTAATCATGTTATGTCATGAATTAATATATTTTCATGATATTTGATGTTTCATAATGTTATTCAATAATTATTTGAATTAAAGTGTTTCTAATGTGGTAAAGGATGCTTTAAAAATCATTTTACATATTTTAATGCCTTAATCTACTAAAGCATGTTCTTTCATGTCCATGTTTTAAAAATGATTTCTATAAAAGTATTTATGTTTTCCAAAATGTTTTAAAATTTTAATTTTTGAGTTTATTTGAAAATATTTAATGTAGTATAAGACACTTTGATACAAAAATATCTTATTAAATGTTTAAATATGTTTCTAAAAAATGTATTAATTATCTCAATTACATGGATTTTTTTACATATAAGTCATGAGTGGAATTTCTCACTTTCATGTCTTTATAATATTTTTATGTCTCCTTTTCAAGTTTATATGAAAATTGTTTCAATTTTTATGTGTGTTTATTTGTAAAAATGAAATGTAATTTAAAATTGGAAATGTTATTTTTCCATTATGACTATTTTATGTGATATTATTATATTATGGTTATTGGGAATTTATTATATATAAGGGTTGTTCCATGAAAAAACAATGGTGGGTGAGGCCATTATAGCTCTCAAATTCATGGGGTAATGAGATAGAGGGAAACAATAATGTTTATCCTAATAGATTTATAGAATATACTGTGATTGGTATTTCATACATAACCATAAAGGTTACTCTCTATATACCTGTAAAAGAAACAGTGTAATTATGATATGGATTCCATAAGTTATCAATATGATTTTTGATTACTATGAAGTTCTTTAGGTTTCTTATGATTCCATGGGATTATAAATGATCATGGAATAATTTTTTATTTCCTTATTTTATATCCATAACTGAGTTTTTTTTATTCCTATTTTTTAAAATGTTTTCACATGGTATAAGGATGGGTAAGAGAAAGGAAGAAGTCAAGAAAATTTTTATCATGAAATATAAATCATGTTTAATTTTAATTTTTTTGTTGTCAAAGAAATGGATAATGTTGTAGTTGTATCTATTTTGTATAAATTTGACTTATAATGTAATAGTTATTTATTAATTCTTTGAAACTATAAACCTAAAAATATCATCAATTTGAATTCTTAACTTAACTCAATATACTATAATATTTATGATTGGGGCCTTATAGTCAATATCAGAGGTCAGTTTAGATTACTTTACATGTTAGGATATTGTTAATATAATATCCATAAATTATTTTTTATTTATGGTGAAATTGAAATAATATAGCATTTTAAGATTATCGTGCTTCTTCATCTACGATATTATTATATATAATGGTTTTCCTTAGAGGAAATAGAGAAGTTAAGATGGGATGACAACTAGAGGAATAAAACCTTTTAGATTAGCAACCTGAGATGGTTGGAATCAAAACTGAACATTTTTTTGCAGTGAAGGAATAATTGAATCATTCTATAAATTATCCTTGTATCCATACATGATATCAGCCAGATCAACCATAGAGGAACAATTATTTAGTAAATAATTTCATGAGGCATTTTTCTCGATCATTCAAAGGATCATCTGACCCTATGTGGGCTAAAGAGTGGACTTAATCTCTAGAAACTATTATTGATGTAATGGGTTGTTCAAGAAATAAAAGTCTAGTCTTGATGTTTAAAATTTTGAAGGTGAATTCGATCGGTGGTGCTCGATGGTTAAGAATATCAGAGATAATAATGATCTTGATGTTCTCGATTAGGATGAATTCAAAGTTATGTTTTTTGAAAAATATTTTCCTAGGATTTTTTATCATAGAATGGAATAAAAATTCATGGAATTGAGGATGGAGGATGACTCGGTAGCTACTTACGAAGAAAAATTCACCCGACTGGAAAGGCATGCTCCAAATTTGATCCATGATCCTGATATTAAAATCACTCATTTTTACTTATGATTTAAGCCAAATTTTCAAACAGCATTGGATTTTGTGAGTTTAAAAGTTACGAAAAACTTGTTCAATGTGCGGAGAAGGTGGAAATGGAGTTTTCTAATGATCATGGGTTCTCTGAAAACACCTATAATAAGAGATCAAGATGGATGAAAAAAGTAAAAAATTATTCAAAAATTATGAGTTTAATAAAATTAGGTCTACATTTTGTGAAAATTATGGAAAAAACCACATGGGGGAATTCCTTTTGAATTCTAGAAAGTACTCTTGATGTGGTAAAAATGTGAAAATGTTTCGTGACTACACTGAAAATAATAATGGTAAGACAAAATTTTATATAGATTTAGTGAAATGTTTTAAATGTAATGAGATGGGTCATTAAGAAAATGAGTGTCTAATGAAAAATTTGAATGATGGGAATCAAACAAACTATGAGCAGAAAGGTGTGGTGAAATCCTTTACAACTACATCAGCAGATGTTGGGCCATCAAATAAAGGGTTTTAATTTCATTGTTTGTCTATTCAGATTGTGACAATGTGTTGTTTTATTCAGGGTCTACACATTATTTAATTTCTGATAAATTTTCTAGTAAATTGGAAATTCCACCGCAAGAAATGAATCCAAAACTTTTGGTAAAAACACATGGGGGAAATGTTGAGCCAAAAAAATTATAAAAATCTTCATGTCCTCTTTTGTGGAAATAATCTAGTAGAAAACAAATTTTTACTCTAGTAGAGTTTGATGTTATTCTAGGTATGGATTGGTTTTATGTTTACTTTGAAAAGATTGAATATAAAGATAAAAAAAGTATGTTTTCATAACAGAAGATAAATTTATGTATAGTATTGAACACATAACTTTGATAACATATCAAGAAGATATAAAATTTTTTAAAAAATGGAAATAAATGTCACCTTGCACATATTGTTGGAAATAATGGAATTGTTTAGATTAATTATGTACAAGTGGTAATTGAGTATCTTGATGTTTTTTCATATGAGTTACCTGGTACAACGCCTAATAGAGATGTTGAATTTATTACTGACGATGTTCCTGATGCTAAGATAATTTCAAAACCCCATTATATAATGGGACATATTGATATTTGAAAGTTAAAGTAGAAATAACATGAGTTATTAGCTAAAGGTTTCATTTGAAGTAACACGTCACCATGGCATCCACCTGTCTTGTTTATTAAAAATAATGCTAGTTCAATGATACTTTTCATTGACTATAGATCTTTGAATAAAATCAATGTTAAGAACAAGTATCCATTTCCCCATATAAATGATTTGATTGATAATCACTAGTGATCACAATAATTTTCAAGAGTTGACATGAGGTCTGGGTACCATTTGTTGAACGAAAAGGATGAAAACATTCTGAAGACCATGTTTCATACTATATATGGCCACTATGAATTTGTATTTATGACGTTTGGGTTAACTAATTCACTTGTTGTACTCATGGATCTTATGAATAGAATATTCCATGAGTTCTTAGATAAGTTTATGGGTGTGTTTATTATTGATATTTTGGTATCTTATAAAAGTAAACAAGAGCATGAAAGGAAATTAAGGGTTTTCTTTCAGACCATAAATTGAAATAAACTATATGGTAAATTAATCAATTTTGAGTTTTGGTTACAAAAAAATTCAATCCTTGGTGACATTGTTTCTAAAGAAGGTGTGACTTTTGATCCGTCTAAAACAAAGGTCATTGAAGAATGGCCAAGACGCATAAATACATTCAAGATTCATAGTTTTCAAGTTTTATCAGGCTATTAATAGAGTTTTGTTGAAAAATATTCATGGTTATCTAGTCCACTGACTATGTTAACAAGAAAAGGTGTTTTGTTCATCTGGAAAAAAGAATATGATGACTATTTTTAGGAATTAAAAGGAATATTGGTGAATTCATAAGTTTCGGAACTGCCTTAAAAAAATAAAGAATTTTTTTATCTAAAGTAACATTTCATTGAAAGGAAATGGTTGTTTCCTAATGAGGAAAGATCAAGTAATTACTTATTCTTCACATCAATTGAAAACACATGAGTTAAATTACTCTACTAAAGATATGGAATTAGTTGCATAGGTTTTTTCTTTTAAAATCATGAGGCAACATCTGTATGGAGTAAAATGAGAAATAATTCTGACCAAAAATGTTTGAAGTATATATATACATATAAATAATTTAACATGAGATAGAGAATATGGATGGAACTAATTATGGATTATGATTTCATGTTTCATTACCATCCTAGAAAATCGAACAAAGAGGCAGATGCTTTGAGTCAAAAAAGTATTCTACATTAACCATTTTATGTTTTGAACATGACCCTTAGATTAATGATTTGATGAATTTTGGAATAGATTTTGTTGATGTAAGAAATTATTCTATTTTGTTTCAGATTTCAGTCTAATAATCCCTGTTAGAAAAAATTACGGGTAGAAGGAAGACAGTGAATTTTAGAAAAAGGTAGAATAATTTCAAAAGGGTAAGTTATCTGAATTCAAAATTGATAAATATTTTGTTTTGATATTTGAGAAGAGATTATGTGTTCCTTGTGAATCATAGTTGAAGAAATATTTATTATGTGAAGCACATAATTCTACGTTTTCAATTATCATTGATATATGAAAATGTATAGAGATTTTGGGTGTATTATTGGTGGGATGGTATGAAAAAATTTATTGTTGACTTTACTATGATGTGTCTGAATTTTCAATAGTTTAAATAAAAGTAGTAGTTACCGAAAGGGATGATTCTTCCTTTTACAATACCAAAGTGAAAATTAGAAAATATATCCAAGTATTTCATTGTGGGACTACCAAAAACTTCTCAAGGTAATATTGTGATTTGGGTTATTGATGATAGATTGAATAAATCATTTCATTTTATTCATATTTGAGATACCTTCTCTCTAAATCATCTTTCTTGGTTGTATCTTAAAGTGATAGTTTGGTTATATGGGGTTCTCCTCTATATTGTATCTGATTGTGATCCAAGGTTTATTTCTAACTTTTGGAAAGGCCTTTATATGTCATTGGGGACTAAATTAATTTTTGGTATATCTTTTCAACCTCAATCTGATGGGCAGTCATAACAAAAAATTAAGATCATAAAGGATATTATGTGAGAATGTTAAATGGATTACCAGGGATATTGGAATGAATATATTTCTTTGGTTTAGTTTTATAATAGTAATAGTTTTCATTCATGTATATAGATGAAAAAAGTTGAGGCATTATATGGAAAGCGGTATCGAACTCCTGTATTTTGGGTTGAAGAAGGTGAAAGGTAGTCGATGGGACTAGAATTGGTAGAAGATATGAAAGAAAACATTTAGTTTATTTAGAGACACATGAGGATAGCTCAGAGTAGGTAGGAAATTTATGCAGATAACCGGACGAAGGATCTTTCTTTCAAGGTATGTGATCATGTCTTTCTCAAAGTTTCACCATGGAAAAGTGTGATGTGTATCGGTAAGAAGGTAAAGCTAAGTAGAGATTATTGACTACATAAAGAATGTTTTGTTGAATAAGGTGATTCATAAGGTTAAGGATTTATGAAAAAAACAATATGGTTCAATTGGAAACATGGGAATATCAAAATGTTATGAGTGATGAATATCCCCAATTATTTGATAAGTGAATAAAATTGTGAGGTCACAATTTCCAAAAGGTGATAAGGATGTAACATCCCTGGTAATTATAAGAAAATAAATTTTCATATCTATTAATATTTAGGAATTATATATTAATTTTACTTACAAGGTGATGCTATTCCTTGTAGCGTACCCGACACGCAACAACGGGTGTCTCCAAAGTCTTTCATTCTACACAAGACTGAGTTATACCGAAATAGAATACATTATTAATATTATTATTTGAAATGGTAATGCCCAGCCATTATATTGGGGGAAAGGAATAGAACTAACTATATTATTATTACAAATGTTAATTAATTTTTTTACATTCATAATATTAATTTTAGAGGCTTAAAATGAGAATAAATCTAATTTTAAGCATAAAATATTCTAATTTTTTTAAATGTTGTTTTACTACCATTTAGGGAGAATCATTTTTAAATATAGTTTTTTTCACCTTTATATGTTTTATTTGATGAAATAAATTTATTTTTTTGAATTGGAATATCAAAAAAAATTGGTTGAAATTTTGGTATTTTTCTGATCAAATTCATATTTTAATTATTAGTGAAAAATACAACATTTAAATTCAAAAACGTATTTTCATCTAATTTAATTGTATTATTAGAATATAATTTGATTTTTTTAAGTATATTTAGAATATTTTTAATCATTAAATCCAATTATTTTCATTGGATTTAATTTCATAATGAAATTTTATATAAACACATGTGAATCTTCTGATGTTTTTTACTTTTTAAACCCTCATTTTCTAATTCTGAAAATGAGATTAATTTTAAATTTAATTATTTCACTTATGTGAATTTAATTTTGAAAAAGAGACATAAATAATTATAATGAGTATGAATGTTTTGTTTTAATGAGATCAACACAATTCTTGGTGAATAGTAACTTTATTATTTTATTTACCATAGTTAAATGGTAAATCAGGTAAATGAGGGTAAATGTAATAATATAAAAACATAAAACTACCATTATAGTTTTCAAAATTTTATTGGATGATTTGTGGCCAACCAAGACAACCCTTGGTACACAAATTTGGCCTTCATAATCCATTTGGGTTTGATTATGACATTTATAAAAATTAATTTAATGTAAAGGAAAACATTATTATAAACATGACTCTTATTACTAGAAAAATTTTAATATGACATTACATTTAGAGCTATATTCATCTATAAATTTTATTTAGAAATCTAAATATATTATGTAAATCTTGATACTTTTTTATTAATTAAATAATTATATTTAATTATACCCAATGATGACGCAGTGATTGCCATATTAATGAAAAAACAAAATAAATGATATTATAAATGTTAAAAATAAATTTTATATTACATAATTTATTTAATATATGAATTTTCTAGGTGAATATGACCTGTTATAAGACTATTTAATTGTATGATTTGATGTTATAGCTCTGTTTGAATTTTATTTAAATTTAAAAATTTAATAGTGTAAAAATGACATAATTTATATTTTATAAAAATAATAATTAATTAAATTATTTAAAATTATTAGAAATTATTTAAAATATCAGAGAGATCATTATAAGTTAAAAAATTTCACTAAGTTTCCAATTATTTGAAATTTACACCATATAAGTAAAATTTATAACATCTTAATATTTAAAATGGTGTTACCACAATTAAAATTAAAAGGGAGGTGTTAAAGGTAAAGTAAAAAATATAAGGTCTGAAATAAAATAAATACATGTCTAAAAATTATTAGATGAAATTATTTACAATTATCATTCTATTATCTTATACATATCTAAATTTTGGATCTTTTGATTAAAAATTTAATTTATATTAATTTAATATTTTAAGAGTTTCTTATAGTGCACCTCCCCTCTCTTATAAAAAGGTACTCACTATTCTATAATTTCCACACATAAAATTCCTCTTGGATCATAAAATATCTACCCAAAACTTCTTCCAAAATCCATCCTCAAATTCATGAGACCTTATTCTCAGAAAAACACCATTATTTGAGGTGTTAAGTTGTACCTCAAGGGTGATCAACTGAAGAAGAGGTATCATTTTCTTTAAGTATTTATATTTTATTTATTCTTCCTCATACTTCAAGTGTTCTACATCTATGATTATATAATTAATATAGTATCCTAAATATATTTATATGTAATTATATTAATATCAAAACCTAAACCCATTTCCACTTCCATTAAATGGGAATGGAATAAACCCTTCATGCGTACGCATGAACTATCACCTCCACGACTCGATCTAATTCATTTTAAAAAAATACCTCCCAAGAAAAGGGATAATAATGGAATTAATGTTTATATGTTATATTCTTGAATTATTAGTCTTTATATGATAACAATATATCAATTAAATTCATACATTTTATTCTCATAACAATTTCAACATTGTTAGTGCGTACGTGTGAACTATCACATCCACGAAGAAATGTGACTCAAGTTTATTCATTATATCACTTTAATGATATATGTAATTATATTTAAGTTATTAATATGGTATTAATTATGTTAATATAATTTTATAAAGATAATATAATACTCAAATTCTTTTCATAATGATCTATGAAAAATGGAAAATGTTACTCATGAGTACGTACGGCTTACCATCTCCATGGTTATAACATTTTTCATTTTTCATAACAACAATTCATGGTGTGATTTAAAGATATAATTTATTTATAAATAATATTTTAATTTGATTAGTATTATTCTTGAGATAATTTAATTATGGTCACAAGCCCAAGTGACATCAAAACAATGTTAATTTTCAACTCAAGTACCGAATATCAACAAAACATCTGATATGAAATTACATAATTATGTAATTTTTATAACATGGTAATAAGTGTTATAAAATAAATAAAAAACTTGAAAAAGTTTCTAAATATAGTTTAAATTATCCTAAATTTATTATTTAGGAATACAAATATTGTATGTGTCGAATTAGACTTAGGGTAAGGGACTCCATCTCAATCTCTTTTCATTGTGGCATATCTTGATGTTATACACATTTATTATCATATAAGGTGTATATAAAACCATTTTGACATTTCATATCATGATTTAATATATTATAATGATATTTTTTGTTTTTTTATTGTTATTATTTAATGGTTTCTATTTAGGTGTTTCTCAAGGTGTAAGGGACTCATTATCTAAAACATCATTTTAAATATTTTAATGATTTAATATAATAAATAATTCTCTTTCTTGTCCATGTTTTAAAAATGGTATTTAGGAATTTATTTATATGGTCAAAAATTTATTAAAATTTTTATTAATTAGTTTCTATGATAATTCTAAAAGTGGTGTTGGACACTTTGATTCAAAACTCTTTTTTTAAATTCTTTAAAATAGTACTTATAAAATTGATTGAATATCTCAGTAACTTGTAATTTTTTTTCATATAAATCATGAATTTTATTTCTAACTTTCAATGTTTTTATGTATCCTTTATAATTTAAAAAAAAGTGTTTCCATTTTTATGTTCTTGGATTTTTTAAAATGAAATGTGATTTAAATGTGAAAATATTATTTTTACATTATGATGGTTTTATGTGTTATGATTATATTATGGTTCTTGGTAATTTCTTATGTATATTCTTGGTACCATGATAAAAATAGGGTGGGTGGGCCCATCAAATCTCTCCACTGCATTGGGTAATGCGATGAAGTTAAATGATACGGTTTCTCCTAAGAGAATTAGAAAATATACTGTGATGTGATTTAAAACGTAACCATGATGGTTACTCCATATCTATCTATGATTGCTACAATGTAATAATGATATATATTCCACAAGTTACCCTTATAATTTATGATAACTATGATGTGTTAAGGATATTTAAGATTTCATGGGTTTTCAAATATTCATGGACTAACATTCTCCTTATTTTTATATCTCATACTGAGATTTTAGTGCTCATCCCATGTTTCTAAAATGTTTTAACAGGGTATAAAGATCGGTAAGAGAAAGGAAGAAGTCCAGAATATTTTAATTTAAAAAAAGGAAATCACGTTTACTTTTAAAAGTTTAATATTTTTTAATAAATGGATACTGTTTTAGTTGTATCCACATTGTATAAATTTGATTTGTAATGAAATATATATGTCTAATTCTATAAAACTATAATCCTAAAAAGATCATAAATGTTAATTCTTGACAAAACTCAATGTTTTATAAAGTTTATGGTTGTGGCCTTATATTCAATGATCATAAGAAATTGAATTCTTAGAAGGGGAAATAAAAAATAAATCAATGAAATTTATTTGAATACTGACCTTTTCCAAATCAATCAAAAACCATTCATAGTGTAAATAATAAAGGTATCACCACAATATATCCCAAGATAAATTAAAATGGAGGGTTTCTTATTGATGAATGGTAATAATAATAAAATAAATTTTAAAAACATTCCTAATGTAAAAACATATTTTTTGGAAAAAATTATTGAAAATAGTTTTCTTTGAAAATATCTATTGAAATAATTTTCATTAAAATTTATCCTTTTAAACATTATAATACATATTTAAATAAATAACAGTGGATAATTCTATATAGAATTCACAATGTAAAAAGAAAATTCCTTTCATAAGGTAAAAATGATAGAAAAATTCCTCATTATGAAATCAATAAGAATATTCCATCAAGAACAATCGTAAAAATAAATAAGGGTAAATTTTTATTTAATAAATCATTATAGAAGGGTTAAATTTTTTTGAATTTTTTCTAGAAAATATAGTTTTTAGAAGAAAACTGGATCACTGACTAAATTGAGAAATGATTTTGGGTTTTCTTAAAAATTATTTATAAACCATCATCAGTACCAAAATATAAAAAAAATATTATTACATAAAAAGGCCATGATTAACCATAAGAGAAGAAACTGAAAAGTTTTATACAACTATGATATAATAATTTACATTGATCAAAATTCTAGTATATATAATCTCCACAAAAAATGATATTGTGAAGTAAATCCCTTAAAAGACTATAGTATTGTTGTGAGAATAAATAAATAAATATATTATGTATTTCAAATTTAAATCAAAACTAAAAAAAATTGAAATATAAATATTTATAATATAAAATTATTACACACATAATCTTATAATAATAATGACAATGATTAAGTAATATAACCAAATGAAAAAGAAATTGAGTTATGAAACTATTTTCCACTTTCTAGAATATAAATAAAATTCCATTAGTGAAATAATTGAATTTTAAACAAAAATTATCATTAATAATTAATTAATCATGATATTTTAAGTTAAATTTGTTGTATGAACACAATATACATGAAATTACGTGAACAATAATAAAATATGTTTCCAAGAATAAAAATTGAGATGAGGTCCCTTATTACATAGTAACATTTGAATTCAAAATCCAAAAGCTAATAATCATCAAATAAAAAATTTAAATATCATGAATAAAGTATTATTCATGATATATTATATAAAAAGGTTCAATTGGTATGCCACACAAAATAAGTTAGTGGTGTTAGTGGTGTATTCCACATGAAAAGAAAAGTGACATAAAAATCTATTACCTTGTGTTTCCTTTTAGTTGAACATCCATTAACCGAATTTATAAAGATTTTAAACATTTACTTAACTCATTCTATAACCATATTAATATTTATAATATCATTTATAATCTACTTATAATATATTATTAACTATTTGTTAATAATATATTATTATTTTCACTATTTCAGGTATTAATGACCTTGTTTTCGCAGTTTAATTTGACTTGTTATTTTTGGTATTCTTAGATAAATCATGATTTCATCATACCCATAATGTAAAACATGATGTAATTATAATATATATTTACTTATATTAATCCATATTATTTTGAAATAGGAAATGAAATGCATCGTTCATGGAGATGGTAGAGCATCTGTATGCATGAATGCCACTTACATTTCGTTGTCTTATTTAAAATAATGAAAAGTAAATGATATATATTTATATTTTAATTCGAATATAATATATATTTAATATATTGTTCCAATGGTTTAATAAAATCTTCTTTAATACAATCTATTTATATCATGAATGAATCACATCGCTTTGAGGAGGCAGTAATCCACACATCCACAAACCTTTTTATCATATTCCCACAAAATAAAAACATGAAGTTAAATTTTATATAAATATTAAATAATGAAATTACATAATTAATATCATATATATAATAAATAAATAAATTTCACATCATAACTACCACCATGAGTGGTGTTAAAGTAATAACAAACAACCATCGTTTCTTGAGGCGGTAGTCCTCCATTCACACGAAAACTAAGTTCATTATGCATTAAATGGAAGTGTGTCTAAGTGTAGATAAAACCCATAGAATATAAAATATAAAAATATTTATGGTAATGTTATTATTATATAATCATTGAATAGGAATATTTTAATATATTGAGAAGTAAATAAAATGAAAATGATCATTGAAGAATGTTACCTCATTTTCGGGTAACTCATTTTGGATTATACCAAAAGAACTCCATTGTTGGATTTCTTACAAAGTATAGAATTATTTTGTGAGTTTATAGATTTTTGGAAATTATTTGATAATATATTGGTATATCTAAAATGATTTATAGGTGTGAATAAGTTTGAGTGGTGAGATCCTTTTTATAGTGGAGGTGGAGTGGCATTCTTGAAATTTTTTAAAATGGAAATTCCACCCACGTTTTTTCTATGAATATTAGAACCAATAATAGAAATAATTATATATAAGGGATTATATGGTTTAAATATGAATAATATATATATTTTTACAATTTTCAATGTCATTGTGGCTCTTATAATTATGGCTTAGTCCCCTGTTTGGCTAATTTTTTTCTTAATCACTAAAATTAATTTTAATTAATTTAACATATATTTTTAACACAAATTAAGTTAAAAATAATGAAAATTATAAAATATGATGATATAGAATGTTTAATATATTTTTAGAAGTTAAAATCATATAAGTGGAAGAAATTAATTTAAATTTAATCCCACATACAAGACAACAAAGTTGATTTTAACGTAAAATGTTCAAAAGATTGAAATGATTTTATATAAAATTTCAATGTGGAATTAATTCCAAAAACCTAAATTAGATTAATTTATGTATTATTTATCTTATTTAACATTAAACCAATAAATAATATAATTTAATCTTATAAATAAATAATATAAAAAAGGTCTGAATTAAAAAATAGTGTTTTTCACTATTAATCATAAAAATGAAACATTACAAAAAATGGAAAAAAATTCATACTAAGATAATTTTGATTTTTATATTTCAAAAATGATAGTTTTTTTGATGTATAAATTTTATAAATGTTCCAAAAAAATTTAAAATAGATTTTTCATTAAAATGATACAAGATTGTTTTTTTTTTGAAAAATAGAATTTTTAAGCATAAAACTGAATTTTTTATTATCTTATACCCATAAAATATATTATATGAATTTGTAAAATATTTTATTTAACTTATAAATATATATTTAGTTAATATAATTAAATAAATTTAATTAGATTAATTTTTTAATATAACATGCATTTGGAAGCATAAAAAATATTTCATTTATATTCAATTGGTCCTTATATTCATTTATAATCAATTTGTAAACAATGAATTCGTCCATATATTGTAATGAGTAAGTTAATAATATTCATAAATTCTAATTTAAAAAATATGTTATATCTACTAATATTAAATAATAATATTTTAATAATACATTTTTTCTTAGAAAAACTAGGTCATGCATGTAACGCAAACTATTGAATAAAGTCTTTGTTGCCTATAGTTCAAGATAACACAGTATTGCTTGAATTTCAAGATATACTGTAGAATTAATTTTTTAAAAATTTTAAATATATTATAAAATACATGTATATTATATTCCTATATGTTCTTTATGTCGTGTGTCATGAACAAAGTCAAATAAAATGTTCATTCTTCTGAATTTTGGGGTATTAAATTCTCTACACCCTAAATAAGTTGCATCCCCTAAATTTAAACTCGATCTTGGTAATAGAGTGTTAGATATTTCCTATTTTTAAATCCTAAATCATGAAGAGGTTTCATAAAAAAATCTTATAGAAAAAAGAGAATGAGAATTAAAATTGTCAAATTGAATTACATATAACTTGTATTTCTATGTATGAAATCATTACCGGAAAGTATAGATACGCACATGGAGGAAAAGCATAAATATTTATTGGGAGAAATTGAGGGTATCAATAAAAAACATGTGAATGATAAATGGAAAGATGGGGGTCTAAAATTCATAAATCTATGATGATTTTGAAGACCATTTGTTCAGGAAAAATTATGGTATTAGGAAAACATTTTTTTTATTTTATAATGTTGTGAAATTATTTTACTCCCTAAAAATTTAAAGAAATATACTTACTTGAAATATTTCTATAAACACAATTTTTTTTATGATTTTATCATTTCCCAAATAATCCATTACTTCAAGAAATGGATATCCAAAAATGATCTTAGATAGTTACAGAATTAAAATTAACATATAATAGATCATATGATCCATAAAACAAGTAATTATATCTATCTCTAACTATTTTCCAAAACCAATATGGTTAATACATTAATCACTAAACATGAAAAGTAATACTACATATTCATGATTAATATTTATTCATCATATTTTTTAACTAAAAATAATTACATATTAACTAGGTCATTTTATAGGTCAGGGGTTGGTCAAAACACCTTATCATAATTCGATCATGGGATTGTCAAATCATAGGTATAGTAAGGATCATTTTCATGTACTAGGTTATGTTTGAGTTAGACACAACATAGCTTTTTGATGTTTTTACCCCTAGGTATGTTTATCCTAGAAGCATGTACGCTTATAGTATTTACAAAAATATGTATTTTTATAAATACCTATATAATCTATACCTTACCAAATTTATAAGAAAATATTATATACATAACTTCATGGTATACCTCAGGGTTATGTCCCTTAACCTATAATTTCTAAAATCTAGCTCTACTGTCACTGATAAATTTTATCTAATACCAATTGTAGTGTCTCAAACTGAGAAAGATCGAATCAAGTTTCTACTACCATTACATTGGAATTATTATAAGGAATAAAATCATAAGGGATCAAATAGTTTAGTACTATTGGTAAACCAGATACATTCAAGAGTATTTTATTACAAATGAATATAATAATTACAAAATATATTTTTTTATTTCAAGGGTAACTTTATTCCCAATTAGAATATTCTTCCATATCTTTGTTAGTACACCTCAATGAATCTAGGGGAATGAAAAAATAATAAGGGTGAACTCAATAGATTAGTTCGGGTACGTACATTGGAATCAATAATAAATCATTTAGAATAAACCTAATGAAAATGTGTATACTTTAACAGACATGTCATGTAATCAATAAAGTGAGAATAAAGTGCATAAACAATATGGAATGGTAAATAACTGAGAACACATGCTATTTAAATAACTGGATACAGAATAATAAATATCAAAATGTATTAAACTAAAAAACATTCTATTAAATCAATAAACTGATAATGAAATGAATCTATATATTTTTTTATATTGAAAATATAATTGACAATAAATACTGAATCTAAATGAAGGAAATGCTTAATTATTGGATATCATTTCTAAGGAATATGAAATCAAATACTGTCAAGAGCATTCATAAGATGGATTAAAACTATAAGTATAAACCTTTTAAATGTGTGCACTTAATTTGCCTCAAGATAATTTTTCAATGCATCAAGGGGATATATAATGTCTGGTCCCCACCCATCATTTTCATTCCAAATAATTCCCTATATCGACTAAACTATTTAATTAATAGAAAATATCTGTTAAAAAATATCTCTATTGAAAAATGAATATAGATTTATCGATATTTCACAAGATAATAAAATATCATTTAATGTGATCACTATATGTAAAAATTATATACAGTTTAGTTAAAAAATATATCCATGATAAATGATATGAATAATTAGTAAAAAATCATTGTTTAATGATCACTAAAATTGAATATTCCAAATGGACTTAATTAAATAATAAAGGAACTGAACATCAATACTCTCCTTGGAAAAATCAATCAAAAATAATATATATGAATAATAAAAATTATATTAGTACAACATATCTCGATTGGAGTAATAAAAAATGTTTATAGTTTTTAATGAATGGAAATATTATTAAATGATATTTTCATAACATTTTTCAGAAAAATATTATTTTCATTTTGAAAAAATAATATTTTTTAAATACATTCATTTGAAAATTAATTTTGAAAACATTTTATTTAAAAAGTATCCTTTTTAAAATGAAATGTAAAATTCAGTGAAATGGTGGAAGGTAATTCTATACAGGCCTTACAAGGTAAGAAGAACGTTATTTCTTCAAGTTTAAAAGGATAGAAAAACAACCTTATTTGGAAAGAGAAAAGAATATTGTTTTAAGAACATTTGATAAAGAGAAATAGTGTAAAAATATGATTAATAAATAATTTTCCAAATTTTAAATAATATTTTAAATCTTTTTTCAAAAACTATGTTTATAAAAATTTTATCTAAATAGAGATAGAAATAAAGTAGGTTTTTTAAAAAAATATATATAAAATTTTGAGTACCAATGAAAAGAAAAATACAACTATTACATGAAAAATTCAAAGAATGATAAGTGGAGAAGAAAATGAACAGTTTTACTAACAAATGATCTAATTATTTCCTCTCATTTAAATTCATGCATAAAATATCCCAAACCAAATGATTTTGTATGTAAAATATTTGGAAAAACCATTCCATTGATGTGGTAATAAATTAATAAATATATTATGTGTGTAAAATTTAAATCCACTTAAAAGGGTAAAAAAATATATATAGTAAAATTTTATTACATAAACAATCTTATAATATTAGTAATAATAAAGAAGTAATATTACTCAACCAAAATAAATTGGGATATAAAATTATTTTTCTACATGATAACGCTTAATTCTATTCACCATTGATGAAATAATTCAATTATAAACTCCAAAATATCATGAATATTTAATTAATCATGATATTATATGTAAAATTTTAAATATTAACAAAATATAAGATAAATTAGGTGAACAATAATAAAATATGTCTCAAAGAATGGATACAGAGATAATACCCCTTATTACTTGGTAACATTTGAATTAGAAGACAAAAATATTATAATAATATAATAAAACATTTAAATAAATTACTATAAAATAATTCATTACTTAATATATTAAAAAGGTCAGTAGGTACACCACACAAAAGATGTAAGTTTTGTTAATGGAATATGCCTCACGGGAAGAAAAGTTAGACAAGAATGTCTTACCATGTGTTTATTTTCAGGTTAACATCCTTTAACCTCATGTATAAGTATTTTGAACAAGTAAATACAATTTATTATAACCATAATTGTGTTTTTAATATCATATATAGTCTTCTTTTAATGTCTTATTACCTGTTTTTTAATAATATTTAATTTTTTTCACTATTTTGGTTGTTAATGGCCTAGTTTTTTGAATTTTTTATGACATTTTATTTTTGTTCTTCATTCATCAATCATTATTTAATATTATAAAAATTTAAACTATTATTTTATTATAATATATATCTATTATATATTTATTTATAATAATCCATAATATTTAGATATAGGAAATTAAAGGCACTATTTATAGAGACGGTATGTCGTATGTCTGTATTAATGGTATTTTCAATTCCCTACAGTATTTAGAAGAATGAAATGTAAATTATACACATGTATATTAAAATTATATTATTATATAAATTCCCTATATTTAAAAAAAGGTTAATTTAAATAATCCTTAATGTATTCCATGTATTGCATGAATCTATCACATTATATTGAGGAGGCGGTAGTCCACACATCCACAACCGATGTTATCATATTCCCAAAAAATGGAAAACATGGATTTATGTTTTATATAATGACTAAAGGATCATAATTACAAAATAAATGTAATATATATCAAATATAAATCATTATTCTATCATAAATGCAATAAATAGGAGTGGTAAAGGTTTAATGAACAAGCATCATTTCGTGAGGTGGTAGTCCACCGTACACATGAATAGTAAGTTTGTTACCCATTAGATGGAAGGGTTTTTTGGTGTACGTCAAAACATTTGACTAAAAAAATTATTAGTCCATTTAGGAATTGTTTTTTATATAATCATGTGATAATAAGATTTGAGGGTGGAGAAGGAAATAAAATGAAAGTGATCATTGTTGAATGTTTGCACATTTTAGGGTAACTCCTTTTGGATTATACAAAAAGACCTCTTTGGTTGGATTTATGCCCAAGGTTAGGATTGAAGGATTAGAGGAGTGATGTTGGGAGATTATTTTATCAGTGTTTTATTAGTAAAATTGTTTTAGATATGTGAATAAGTGGGAGGGGTGAGTGTATTTTTATAGTAGAGAAGAAGTGGAATTATTGTTATTTTTTCAAAATGGAATCAAACCAATGTTTTACCTATTAAAGTTCGCTCAAATGTTGCACAAAATTATAGTAATGTGAGGATAGAGTCTATATATAAACATCCAATAGATTTTTTACAATTTTATCAGTCATTTAGTCGCTTAATTTTATGGTTTAGTCTCTTATTAAGGTTGTATATCTCTTAATAAATGTAATTAATTTTAATTACATTCCCTAATATTATTTTAAAAAAATAAATTTAAATTATTAGACATTATAAATAATTAGGATTCAAAATATATAATTTTTTTATAAATTACAATCATATAATTGGTATATATATATCTAAATTTAATCATCTATACGGGATGACAAAGTGGGTTTTTAAAAATTAAAATGTTCGAATGTTTGAAATTTTTTATATATATTTTAAATTTTTAATTGATTACAATGACCTCATTAGAATTAAAATATTTTTAATTTATCCCCTTATACCTTAAAACAAATATTCAATATAATTTATCCTTAAAAATAAATTAGAAGAAAAATATTTTTAAATTAAAATTTAGTATTTCTCAATATCTGTCAAAAGATGAAACATTATAGACAAATACAAAAACTTAATACTAAGATAATTTTCATACAACACATTCAAAAATGAATTTTATTTTGACATATAATATTTATAAAACTTTAAAAAAAATTTAAAATAAGTTTTCAATTAAAACATGAAAAAATTACTATTTCAAGAAAATACAATTATTAAACATAAAACTGAATTTATTCTTATATTATGCTAATAAAATTTATTAGATGAATATAAAAAATATTTTTTTGAATATAAAAAGTATATATTTCATTAATATAATTATCTCATTACAATTAATTTAATTTACTAAGACAACAAGACTTTGGGAGTATAAAAATAATAATATTTCTTTTATATTCAGCTTGTTCCTATATTCATTTCTAATTAAATTGTAACCAATGAATTCAAAAATATATTTTTATAATTTAGTTAACCGTTTTCATGAACAATAATTTAATTTCAAGGTTATATCTTATTATACTAAATAATATTATTTTAATAATACATTGTTTCTTAGTAAAACATGGTCTTGTGTGTAACACTAGATGTTAGGGAAAAGACTTTATTTATTGTCAAGAAACCTAACTCAGTATTTCATGAATTTAAGGATATATCATAGATTTAATTAATTTATAATAGTAAATAAATATTAAAATATCTGGATATTATATTTACCTACATGCTTTTTGTTGAATTTCATATACAATATCAAATAGAATGTTCATACTTTAGAATATTGGGGCATTAAAATTTAGATTAATGTTAACTTATTAAAATTATGTTTTAGATTAAGAAAACAGATGACATAAAAATAATTCAACAATTTCTATGGTAACAAATGTTGTTATCACTTTCTCATTACATGTTTGGTTCTTAAAATGCTTTTTTATTTGTGTCCATAATTATATAAAATATGGATAAAAATAGTTGTATTGAGAATCATGTATAAATGTGCTTATCTTTAATTCATATCTATCAATGAAAATGGATATAAGTTTTCAAATTTTTAACATAATTTTGTAAATATTGATGAATCGTTATTAGAATACAAGTGAATTTTATTTTCATCAATATATCCAACTTGTTTTAATCTTGTATCTATTGAATCTAAATACCTTAAAAAGGTTATACGCTATTTAAGAAGGTGTCCTTTTTCTATAGGACCATCTAGATGATATTTATTCATCACATAATACATCAATTCACTATGATAACAAATTATAAAAGGAATGAAATTAATTAATATACTTTTAAAAATTAATATAATAAATTATAATTTTTTGATGAAAATAATATTAAATTAAAATAACACTCTATAAAATACATATATCGATAATGTATGGATTTTGAAATTTTAGATTCTTTAGATAAATACTTTGTAAAATGAATCAACGTAGTGAAAAATGATTGGAGGAGGAAATCTCTAAATGAAATATCATCCATATTTGTCTTTATAATATTTCTATAATTCATTGTGGTTTACTATATTCTATCAATTTTATTTGGGGAATGGGTAAAAGTTTTTAAGAATGGAAATTATCATGTTACGCAGAAAAATATGAATTTAGAAAGGTAGAAACTACTTCATCAAAACATTTGAGTCCTGAATTTTCAATCCATTTATCTTATGATGACTCAAATCAACACAACTTCATATATTACTTAAATATTTATTAGGAACATTCACATTTTTTAATATTTGATTGAAAACATCTTTTTGATGGTTTTTTGTAGAAAATATTGTTATTGGATACTTCTAATTCACATTGATCCATAAAAAATATTTGATATTAATTTCTTCTAATTCATTACGCGAATTTGATTATTATTTTGATTTTCTCTAGTCATTAAGAAATTAAAAAAACACATTATAACATATATTCTTCTCAATGTGCATGACATCAAGATTATAATGTAATAATTTAACTTCCAAATATATAACTTTGAAAAATAATATTTTTTTTCTTCCATTTTTCCCTAATTATAACAGATGGTGTTTTAAATCTTTTTACACAATCATTCTACTGAAAATATTTTTCCAAAAACTATAAAAACATTTAATTATTGAGTCATGATATGTGATCTAGATAATAATTTTAGTGGAATCACCTAGTATATTTTATATTAAAACGTGACTTGTTATACCAAAATATATGAGATGTGTTAAGTAAGTGATTACGGAATATGAAACAGCACATTATTCTATAAGTTATCCATTGAGATTCAAAATCAAATTAAAAACTAGATAGGCCAGACCAGTTTTCATGTTTCAACTGTAAATGTTTCCTTATTTGGTAAAGTCAGTAATGGTCTACAAAGGTATACCATTCATTTTGAATGATTTTGTGATAGATGTATTGTATTTTTTTATACCATTATTCCTTAACTATTGTAATTATATAATAATAGGGTGAAGGTAGACATCACATTCATTTCCCAAAATTTTATTTTCCAATATAATCACTAATATGATGAATTAATTAATTTTCACACACGTCCAGGGAGGCAAATTATAACGGATCAAAACCAAGTGTAAAAAAATTGTAACAGCTACTTAAATTCATATAATGAATCAATCCATCAAATACCAATCCCAAATTTTAATTTCTTGATTTTTAGGTGGAATAGGGATATAATGAATAAAATATCATCCATGATTTTACACATCTTGGATGCCACATGAAATCATAATTATTATTATGAAAATAATAACACTTCATATTCATAGTGGTTTTAGATAACATAAATAATATTTTCAACGGTGGTTTTAATGGAAAGTAATGTAAAACCATAAAAAAGTTTTTATTTCAATTTATTTTGTGTTGTGTGTAGATTTAAATTGACATTATTATTGGTTGATTTCAATGTCAATGTAAAACATGTTTTTTAATTTTTTCTATTTGAATACTCTTTAAAATAAATCGTAGAATCATTGGGACATACATGTAACTATGTATAATTTAGTATAAGATTATAATAATATTTATCAGCTCATTATATGAGTTAGGGATCATAGATTCATCAACTTCATCACAAAAAACTATAATATCATGGAAATTGTGTTATTTTTAATTCTACATAAACATTTGATATCGTATAACTTCAATAGAAATGAGATGTTTTAATATTTGAAATTTTAAATATATAAAACCTGAAATATATATTCATATAATTTTAAAAAAACATATTTTTTAACTTTATTTATCCCTTATATTTGTTTACTGATCATCATCCATTAATATATAATCGTCTTAATCTGGTTATCCCTTGGTTCTGGAAAAATAATTAATATTTAGAACATCAACAACTATATCAACTACTTTGTTACATTGATGATGATGTTTCTCTGCTGTTCCAAAATCATCATTTATATTTTTTTCAATTCATTATTCCCTATCAAATCATTCCCTTATTCATTTTCATTGTATAGAAAACTGGAAAAATTTTCATTAACATTCAATTCATCAAGAAAAATATAATGCAAATAATTAAGAGGAAATTGTTAAAATATCAAGTTCTCAAATACATCATCTCGCTTTAGCCACAATTTAAATATTCAATTGAAATATGAAAATTTTATTCATCTATCCCTATATTGAAATTCAAATTTAAAAACCAAAAACATGTTCCACCCCATAACATACTGAGATTTGTTATGAGGTAAGATAATCCATCTTTTATCTATATGTACATCAAATCCTAAACATTTAAATATAAAATTTCATTATATTATAATATATAAATTTAAAATATATTTAATTTTAGGAAGGAATAATTGATCTCAAACTACCCCTAAAGGACAAATAATTAAGAAATATAGTAAAATAGAAACATTGAAGTAGAAATAGAATAAGTAACCTATTAAACCTAACTCTACTAAAGAATTATTCCCTAAAATAGATCACATAATAAATTACCTATTATTAGGTTTAATGGAATCTAATAAAACTCAATTCAAATCACGGTGAGGGACTGGTGGTGTATATTTGGAGAGGAAATTAGAGGGGGTCCAGCTTTAAGGTTGAGAGTGTAGCTAGATTGGATTTGACTGATGTCATGGGGAAAATAGATAGGGGGTCAGATGTTATGAACCTCTGAATGAAAGTTTAGAAGGAGTATAATTTTTAGAATATTTGAGGGGGATTTGAAGAACCATCGTTGAGCGGGAAGGCTGAGTGTGAGATAATGCATTGAGTTGTGTGAGGGAGTTCATTAATCAAAGGTGAGGTGGAGGCTAGTCTCAGTTTGAAGATGGAGTAAGGATTACGAGAGGGAGAAGGTTGAATGAGTTGGTATTTTTATTAAAATTTAGTGGATGTTTTTAAAAACCCACCACAAAATTTATTGAAATTTTATTTAATAGGGGTTTCAATGAAAAATGATAATTAGTAAAAATTATTTATAGATAATCTTTGATAAATGAAACTAAAACCATTTTTCTCTATTTATAGGTATTTTTATAATAACCACTAAAAATTCATCAATTTAATTAGTTTTTGCAGTATAAGGATGTCTTCATTTTTAGATACACATCAATAATATAATAGAAGGGATACCATTCCCAAAATAAACTTCAGTCCACCCTCACACACTCTTCTCACTAATCCTTATTTATAACTCATATAAGTAATAAAAAGAGTCACATTCAATTATTAAGTCAACCTCAATATGAGTACATAAAGATACAGTGATAGCTATATATTATTCTAGGAAAACAACTTCACATATATATATAAAGTTCCAACTAAGCCTTTAATTTTTAACATATTAATTTCCTTACCAATACCGATTGTAAACCCCTATAAAATCCTTATCACTTTAAAAAAGGTTTCATAAGATAACTCAAAAAAATTATTAATAACTTCATTTTCAATGTTCTTAATGGATGTTTACTTAATAATTTATAATTATTACTTTGATATACCTTTAATAATTTGTTTGGAAATAAAATAACAGTTTAAACAATTTTATAACCATGGAGAAACCCTACCTTCAAAATAAAAAGTTAAATAAAAAAATATAAAATACACAATATCATTAAGTAATTATTGAAACACTAACAACATGTGAAATCAGTAAACAAAATAAGAACAAAATCATAAATCAGATGAATTTCCATTGAAAATAAGTCCATAACAATAACCCCTTGGAGCTGTTTCCAAAGGAAACCTTCGATGAGTGATTCACAACAAGGTGTGTTTTTGTTTAGAGTTTGGCATGTCCTAATTTATAAAGTAAAAATGTTACTGGGAATGTATTGGTGGTTCCATAAAATTTGTGTTGATTGAGTTTGTGGAAGGTTAAGCTCATAAAAAAATTTAATGGTATTATTTAATACATTCCAACGCTATTATAGATTTAGGAAATATTTTTAAATCCTTCCCAAAGACTAGGAAAAGTCTAGTTACACCTATACCAATGGTTAGTCATTAATATGTATTGATTTTGGGATCTATATCGATCATTGGTTTTATATCCTTATTCTATATTATTATTATTTTCTTAATTTATTGTATTAAATTTTAAATCCCCAAAATTTGGTACTCTAGATATTATCATCATCCATGGATGTAAAGAATGTTGATGGTGTTAGGATCGGACCCATAGGGGATTCCAACATATCCTAGTGATATAAATTATAACCCATGTATTCTGATGTCACATAATAGGATACTTTTATCCTTTTAATGTCACCAGACTATGACTGGTCCATGTAGTTGAGCATCACATGGTATGGAAAACTGGGTGAAAAATTCTTATAAATGGTTTGTGTGTGGATTACGCATGAGTTTGATTCACGAGTTGATCTCAAAGTGAATATGTCCAAATAGGGATGGGTTGGTTTCTCAAAGAATATTTTCTATTTAAATATGATGTTGTTTAGTATATTAGGTGTATTTTACATTAAGAAGAAAAGGGATTCATCAAGAATAAGGCCTAATAAAGGGAATATGGTGATATCTAGAGGGAATATGGTTCCATTGAAAATATGGCACAATCAAATAATTCTTCATAGTGAATATGGGCCTACTGAAATTAAATTATGGTTTAAGGTAGAACTTAGCCCCAAGAATAAGGATTTAGAGAGTGAATTATGTTTGGTTTGAACCACTGTTTGGTGTCCCATATATCTTTCATTATAGGAATAAAATCCCTCATAATTGGAGTTTAACTATTAAAAGCCACATGGTTGGACTGTACCATATAGATTAATTTTATGTGTTATGAAAATTATTGTAGATTTTAAAATAATGAGACTATAACTTTATCTATATTTTTTAACATTATTTTTTAGACACTAATGTGTGGTGAAATGTGTGACAATAGAGGGTTGAGTGGGGCTTATGCAAGAGCATACCTATCTAGTAGAAAGGATAATTATTTAGACCAAAGAATTTTCCCTTGACGATTCAATGATTAGTGAGTAATCTTATATGGAAGATTCCATATATTTTGGGGGTAGTATTATAAGAGTAAGGCTTATAAATGTATGAGTTATCCAATATTAGTTTTTTGGGTGCATTTGGAATGGATATTTACCAAGGTTCATTATATATCTCTGGTTAAATTAATGATTCAAGGTGATAAAATATTAAATGGAAACCATATTGGGTCTTATACAAAGAGATTAATTTCTGGATCTTATGGATCATTAAGAAGAATTAGGAGCCAGCATGATAATTATGAGCTTAGATAGTTATCACCACCATACATATTATTAAGTTTCACATTATCAGGGGGATGTATACATAAAAATACATTTGGTTCCTTATCAATTAGTAAGAACAATAAAGAGATCCATTTTATCAATAGAATGCATTATTTAATAGTTTTACATTGGTTTACTTTCCAGATCAAATGGATTAGGGGGTGTAGGAGTTCATGATTTGTTACTTTTTTTTAGACCTTATAAAAAGGTCATAATGGTCTTTAGAATTGATATGAATTGAATAAGTGATTCAGGTGAAATAAAAATACCATAACACCATAACACCTCAAATTTCCATTAAATAGTAAAATAAAATGCACTAAAACATTTGTAGTAGAAAATACTAAATTCCATATTAGCACATGTACTTTATGTAATGTCTCATGAAAAATAGTTCAATATGATAATGTTTCAAATAATATATCCTTGAAAACATGTCTAACTGAATGGTAATAGATCCATTTATTAGTTTTTTGGACCCAACTTGTGAATACCACATGGATGAGGATCCACATTATGGGCCAACAGAGGATATCCCACATAATTGTTTCTCATGATAAAGGCTTTATAACTGTAAAAAGATCATATAGATGAATCCATGAGAGATAGGTTTATAATAGAAATATTTTGATGTGATTTTATGAGATCGAGACTCATGATCGCATAATAATCTCACATATAAAATCACATATACCCTCATTTTAGGATTTTTTTTTTATTATTAACAGTCACTTGTATCTAAAATTACATACAATGTTCACAGAATGTTCCCAGTGTAGAGATATTTAAACCCTCAATCTCTATAACCACTTATTCGTACCTCCTTTATTTTCAAAAAAATGAGTTATTTATTTGAAACCCATGTGATGTAATAAAGTATAAAATGTAGATATAATAGGCCACATGAGAATATAGTGTTCGAGATTGGGAATATCGATAATTTTCTATATACCGCAAGGTCATTCAAACACCTGGCCTCAAATGAGAGAAGATAAATGTGATTTATATGATACAACTAACATTAGTGAAAAAAACATGTAGTGGTCATGTTGTAAAAATTATTAATCCACCACTAGGTTTTGAATTATTTTGTTCTCTCAATGTTTTCATGATATATGTAATTTCAATCTAGGAATTAAATGACCCCCTCATTGTATGCATGTTGCATTCGCCCATGACCTAAAAATGAAATGTCCCTCTCATGGTCTACGTGATGTGTAATAATTTTATACATGAATGGAAATATTTAATATTTAGAGGTTCTATGTATCCCCATTGATATTCTAAGATAGCACTTATAAGGTTCTCCATTACTTTACTATTTTTATAAATCATGTATTAATAAATATCTCCCCAAAAATTAGGTCTGATTGGTACAACGATATGCCATTTTTTTAGGAATCAGAAGAATGTGTGAAGTCATCAAGATATTCATATGGTACACTTCCATAAATATGCTGAATGGGGATCATTTTCACATGATAATCTTAAACTCTTTCATGGGAATACCTTTATTCATTAGACTTACATATGATTTTTTCACATCACCATTCCACATGAGATCCTCATGTGGCTTCTCCATGCAATCATAATGCATGAATTCATCATGTGATCATGTCATGTGATCATACCATGTGACTTCATCTTGTGATCATTCCATGTACAAACCAAAGGTATACCACTTTTATTGTGATCTTCAAGTAGTTTACATGTGAAAATTATGCAGTTGGGTGATTATCATAGAAATGAATAATTGACACAAAATTTAATATACCTACACATTTTTCAAATTTACTCCTTCTTTTGATCCAAGATATTTAAGTTTACAGGTGACATTGAAATTGGAGGCATGGTAGATCATTGAAAATCATTTTGAAATGGTCAACTCCGTGAACACTGGTCACCTCTAGTGTATTTAGTCACCACCCAGCATTATTGAAAACCTCATGGTATCAAACATTCAAGATTTACCCTTATTATATTAGCTTCCACTATATATATTCCTAATTTTTATTGATTCTCTCATTTCCTTGTTTTTTGCAGGGAAGTAGCCACTAAATTGAATTATTAAATATCAAGAGGTTACTCCAACTATCATATCATCACAGGGTTATTTAATCTAGGAATATGATTGTCTATATGATTATGTTATAGGATATTAACCATTGAATATTATAGAATAATTTCATGCACCTGAGGTCTTGACTCAAGTTTATATATTAATTATAGAGAAATAATCAGCTAGTTAGATGCTTTTTTGGTCATCGTGTTAGTGTCTCTAATTGGGGGGATTATTGGTCTTGGAAATAGGAATGACATGTTTGTTTTAGTAGACCTTAAAATAATTTTAAAAGGAACTAAATTTTATTGGTTTATAAGATTCGAAATGGATATTGCAAACCCTCTACTATCATGATAAAAATTTCGTTCATGATCTTATCACTAGATGAATAACAAACAGAAATACATTTCATTTGATTCCTCAAGAGAAAGGAATGAGACTCAAGGACATGAAAAATATTAGTGTATCTCTAGTCTTGGTAGATATGTATGATGAATTTTTCTCCCTAGATTTTTTCTTGGGAAATAATGGAATCATGCTACAAGTTTACAAGGAACTATTTTATATACTAATAGAAGACCTGAACAATGAAAACCGTATGAATGTTGATGTTCCATTTGTAAATTGATAAGATATATTTATCAAAATGTCAAGGGAAGTTCAATTAGTGAAGATCCCTTGATTTTTCTGACTCATAATTCTAATTGAGCTTAGGGATTCTATTGGACAACTATTGATTGGGTTCATTTAAATAAATGGAGGATGGTCCTCACCTCTAATGAAAACTTCCTTGTCTACTAATTGTCCTATTTTGGAAATTGTTTCAAGTGAATACTTGTACCCAACTCGAGATTTGAAAAATCAAAGTGAGAGTTAGTATCATTATACTTCTATTAAAGATATAAAATGGTAAGTGAGTCTAATTGGTGATTTATGTACTAGAAAAATTATATTTATGGATTGGAAATATCTATAGGAGAATAGATCCATTTAGAATTTTTGGTTCATTACCCATATTATGTGGTTTTATGGTAGCTCATTTGTGTTGATATGAGTTTATAAATATCTAGGAGATTATGAGTACTCATTTCTTATCATATATTCAATGTATGTGTGTAATTAAACTAAACTGAAAAAGAAATTAAGAACAAGTTGAAAATATACAAACTATTTTTGTATACCACATACATATTCACATCTGGTATTGTCACTAATAATTCTACTAATACCCATGAAGCACATGGATATATCATATCTTTTAAAGAGGGAATCCAAAATTCCAACTTCAACGAGGAGACCATCTATGAAATATATGCACATTTCATATTTTGGAGGTCGATTAAGTGTATCCAGAAGATGTTCCATTATTATACCATATGTTTATATATTAATATGTATCTAATAAAGATGTGTTAATTTTGGATGATGATGATGAGAGATGGGAGAGGAATATTGGTGAAATGTTATCTGTATGACACTGCCATTGGGATTAAATCACATTATGTTAATATTGGGATCTAGTATTATAATGTGGGTAAATTGGATGAATTAGTATCACAAGTTAAATACCCTTCATAAATTAAATTTGGAGAGAATAAGTGGATTATATGGACAAAACACTGGCCCATAAACATATTCTTTCATGGAAACTTATTATATTAGAGATTCTGTGGTAAAAAATAATATGAATCCAACCCAACCATTCAAAAAATTTGGTTCCTTTATAATTATATATTAATATCATGATGAAAATTCATGAAATAAGGATATACAAGTATTCCTAGATAATAATTATATCTACTGAAGAAGCCTTTAAGATACTCTAGATATAGAGAATTGACCTGGTGGATTTTAGATATATATATTTTCATATTCATATTTCTTTTGAAGTGAATTATGATAAGGTTAGATCATATCATAGAGATATAAAAATTTCAATCCATTCATTTAATGGTTGGGTTTTTAACATGGATCCAGTGATATGAATGTTAACATCAAGAGAAAAAACTACTACCATCGAGAGTCTAAGTCCTCTTGATGGAGAGGTAAAATATATTTCCATATTAACATTATTTTCATCAATAATTTGATCCTAATCCAATTCAAATGATTGTATGATATTGAAGGTGAATGAACACTAGTCGAATCCATGCAATATATATAAGGGGGAATGAACCTTGGAGTATATTACCTTCCTTGTGAAAGGGTTGAAGAAGAAGGATCTCTTGGAATGGTAGAGCACATGCAGGTGGTAAATACTAATATTTGTTGACTTTTTTCACCTAAAACACCATCATATTCTCCTCCCATGGAATTATCCTCATTGTATACTACCATACAAAGGAAATAAAATTAAATAGTGATATGAAGCCTCTTTGGGACAATAAGTGAGTATTATATCTTCCAATATAACTCTAAAACAATTCTCATAACAGCTTACTAAATAATTTATTTATTTATATGATTTCACTCTTTATACACATTTCAGGTTTCAAACTATCTAAAATCTTGCAACTTTAAGGATTTTAGAAAGTCCACCCATTGATGTGGCAATGAGATATATTCATGATATGTTGGATTCAACCATGGATATGTATGTGTAAACTATTTTCATTATGTAACTGAGGAAAGTGTGTGATAATATATAGTTAATCGATTCGGGGGGGGGGGGAATCATCTCCCCCTAACCATAGAGTCAAAATCCCCATAGAAATAGACTTAATGGGGGTTAATTTCAATGAGTATCAGGAGAGAGTGGGTTATGATTCCCCATAAGTGAAACTATCTCAATTACATGATGAGTGAAAAATATTTCAATAGAATACATTCCTATGATCTTTTATATTTAGAGTTTTAGAGAATATGGACAAAAAATTAACTAAAAAAACTTATGTATTTTTTAACTAATGTATATTTTCATCATATATATAATTAATTTGATAATCCTTACAAAATATTTAACATATCTCACAAATTATCCACATGATATACTATTTTATACATTTTATATATTTCTTATAACCATATAATATGGAAATAGAAACACAAGAATGGGGTTTGCATAAATTCTCGGTAAGGGTAAACATATGTGATAACAATCAAATATCAGAAGAGATAATATGATGATTATATGTCTATAATTAATGTATATAATAAAATCATATCCAATATTTATTAGATCATAAAACATGAGGCCTAGAATACAATATGGAATAGGGTAAGAAATGAATAGTGTAAATATTGAAACATGAGTGAATAAACATGATCAATTAGTGAATAAAAGTCATAATCATAATCATAATATTTTGAAACAAACATAATTATAGTAAATAATTGTGATCAAATCCAAGTATTTCCACCCTTTAATATTGTAAAAATTTTATGTTTTTCCATGAATCGTTGTCACATAAGATATTTACACTTAACCAATGAATTGGAGGGAAATAAAGAACCCTAACCTTCATCATTTATACATATGATAACCACTTGAAATCATTCATTCATCATATCATAACAAACACATGGAAAAAATTGATTTCATATACTATACATATTAAATTATATAAATAATTCATTCATAATTCCATTAATAATCATAACATGATAAACCAATGAAAAAAATGGATATCCAAAGTTTTTCAGTAACATTCTAGGTAAATACAATTTAATATCAAATGATGTGTAATATGGTATTTACTTTATATAGATAAAAGGTTTATTGTTTTGACAATAATTTCCCTAATCAACTAATGTATGACATTGAGCTGAGCGACCTTCAGTTAAAGGAATCAAAAATGGATACTCCTAGAGGCAAGGCATTAGAATAAAAATTAAATATATACCCCACAGATTATTTGTAAGGAAAACAGTAGTAATATATCATTTTGTTTATATAGATTTGACATTGTTCACTTGAGAAATCATTGGTAAAAATCATCCAGTATATGAAGAAAATTTTTCGACGAATCATCGAATTTTACATTGAAATGAATGATGAGAATTTAATATTTTCAATAATCCCTTTTAAATAAAAATTGTATAATAATTAAAAAAGATTTTTAAATTTATGAAATATGGAAAATATGCTCCAAAATGATGAGAAATCCATTCTTATGACACTATTTTAAAAATAATTTTATTTTCTTATTTTTATAATGACATCATAAGTGATAAGTTCACCAGTTTCTTTTATAAATAAATTTTCAAAAAAGGTATGAAAAATAAAGTTGGAGTTAAAATAATACAATACCTTTTATGTAATATCTAATAATGGGGTCTTGAACAAATATATAAATTTTATATGGAGAAAATGTGGAGTCGAATATTAAAAATTCATACACAATACCTATAACCCTTTAAGAATTAGAAATGACTTTATAGAATATCTATATTGTAAATATTGAAATAAAATATACATTTTAAATATGGTGATGATATTTATGGAGGTCACAAAAATTATTCTATTTTTTAGTTCCCAAAAATAGATTAAAAATTGGTGAGAATGAAAATGTGATCATAGAGGAGAACAATGAGTTGCAAATAATTTGAGTTTCTTCTAACCAATGTCAAACATTTATTTGAGAAGGCATTTCATCAAAGAATATAGTACCAATTAAAATAATTAACTTCCAATAAGAAGAAGAGAAATTAAAATTGGAAAAAGGAAATGTAAGGATAAAAAGGGGAATATAAGATCATAACTATGTTTAGAACTTATTATTCAAGGATAATTAATTTCAATCAAGAAGTCTATTATAGATTGAGTACCATTAAAATAAATCACCATAATAGAGAGAAATTGAAACTAAACACAAAATAAAATGAATTAATGATATTTAAGGGAATAATAAATCAAATATGTATCATATAATCTATATAAATTTACTTAGTTGTGTAATAAAAAAACTTCTTAATGAAATTATTTTGTGATGAAAAAACTTGTATAACATGAATAATAACTAAATATAAATAATTTAAATGAGTTATTTTAATATTTTATTTTATAAAATATGATTAAAATTTATTTTTTGAAAATAATTTAATGGACTATGGTTAAACCATGTTAAATATTATCAGGTGTAAAACATGAAAGCATGCCTTTAAGAATGGTAATTTAAGAAAAAAACATCTACAAGTAACATAATCATTGAGGTAAGAATCATATAATAATCACATTATAAGTAATAATTGTAAGAGTATAAAATTAAAAAATATATAAAGCTAAATGTATGAATTAATAAGACTAAATCAAACTTGGAAAAATATATTTCAATAATAAATTTTCTTACACTATAGATAAACATTTGTTTTTGCATAAACCCTTACCTTAGTCTTGATTTTCTTTGTGCATGCCCCGAATGTATAGAAAAATAAAATTAATTTTATTTGTTTAATTTTTAAGAACCTTATTCAGCATTATATTATTTTAAATTTACCATTTATTAATATATTATATTCATTTATTATATACATGTTACTTGTGATGGTTATTTTAGGAGGTTGGATTAATTTCAATGTAACTATTTTGGTACAGTGTCCATGGATAAAGGTTTTATCAGAATAGAAACAAAATATATAAAATCTATCTGGTTTTTTAATTTATTATTATATTAAAAAAATATTATAGTTTTATATATTTTTTAAAAATATACTCAAAAAAGGATATGTACTCTTATATGTTCATATTATGTGGTTATGTTTACTATGATTTTTAATTTTTTTATATATATTTTAGAATGTATAAAATTATATTTATATTATATTAATATTTTCAAAAATATAATTTTTTAACAGAAATTAATTTTTAAATTCATCCACGTTATGTTTTGATGGAAAAGAAAATACATCATCATGTGGAGTCCGTAGTCAGCACTAATGTGCGATCAAAATTATTTAATTTTTATTTGATCAAATGGAATAAATATGGGTTGATGAATTAATATAATAAAACATAATTATAATAATATTAAATATTTAATTATATTACAAATGCTATTATAGGTTTGGAAGAAAAATATTAAAGAGGGAATCATAATTTTAGAGTAATAATCACTTTAGGACATCGAAAATTCACTTGAAAGTCTACATAGAAATGAATGGAATATGCTAAAATATGGTGACCAAAGGAACTATATAAAGAAAGGAAAATACAGTAGAGGAAAATATGGTAGGGTATGGTGGAAATTTATAATGTTTTGTGTGACTTTGAGATAGTGGAATCAATCCCCTTTTATAAGTGAATGAAAGAAAAAAAATTCCAACATCTATTATTTTTCAATAATAGAATTACACTATTAAAGTTTAAATGCTTCTAAAAGTGATAAATAATATATTTATGGGTGATATAAGTTTAATAAATACCCTAAAATTTATTTCGACATATGTTTTAAATATGTTTCAATTCCTTTGGTCTATGAAATTAACTTTTACTTTTTTTTGTATTTACGATTTCATCTAATTTTCAACCAACTAATGTCTGATTTTATAAATATTAAAGATTATACCTCTTAAAATAATTTGATACAATGTAACTAAATTCATTCCCAATATAATATAATTAAATTTATCAATATGATAAAATAAATTTTAAAAAAAACATTTAATATATAGAAAACTAGTTTTTCATAAAAAAAATTGATTGCACAATTAAGTATTCTTAATCGTATATGTAATTGAATATAAATTAAATGAGCGATAATATATTTGTACATATTTTTAAAAATATTTTCAAATTCATTATATAATATTAATTATTTGAATTTATTTTAAAATAATTAAACAACATTAATAAAAAAAACATTGAAAATAACTCTTTCACAATTATCATGGTATGTAACATTAATCAAAGTAATCATTATTTTATTCTTAAAATCATATTTTCAATATTACATAAAATTAACACATTTATAGAGAATAATAAATCCATTTTTTAGATTCAATTTTTTCAAGTGCTGAAAAATAATTTTTAATATCAGCAAATATAATCATTTTTTAAAGTAAAATATTAACTAATACTCCAAAATGATAAAAATGGGTTTTATAAATACCATATAGTTGTTTTCAATATATTATTCAATATATTTATTACATAAAAACTATTTCAAAAGATTTTATGTTATTCTTATATTATGATAATGTAATAATATTGATGATATTAGCAAAGTAATTATTATTTTCAATATTCATGTAAGAAAGAATTATATTCGAAAATTAATAAATATTCATCATAAACTATTATTAAAATTATTCATAAAAAAATTAAGTTAATTTTTTCAAATTAAAATTCCGATATTTATAATTTTATGTATTAAATGTGAGTATAATATATAAAGAAAAAAAATTAATTAAAAATTTATATTTTTAATCTTCATGTTCTCTTGATATTATTTCATATAAATTTATAAATAATTGAATTTTGAAATATCAGTTTATAAATATAAATTTTATATATTATAATAAACTATTAAATATGATTAATTTAATTAACTAAGCTAAAATTAAAAACCCTTTTTCAAATAGGCCTTAAAAATTTGTGAAATATAACACTATGTAATTATTTTAATTGATTATTATCTTTTTATATACTAATTAATATCTTATTCATATAATTTTCATATGAATCGATGGATTTTATTTTTGTGTTGTGTTAGTTTGGGGTTTCATTTAAACAAGATATTGAAGATATTATTTATTTAAAGGGTCCAAAATCTCAGGTTATTATATTCCCCCGCATAAATTATTTATGTCTATGAAATTCTAAATAATAATATTTCATTAAACTAGGTGATGGTATTGTCAACATATTAATTATTTGGTATATAACATCAAATTTGACATCTACATTACTCTCATAAGCTATATAAAGTGACATATCTTTCCTCAAAAAATATTAATCATTCAATCAATCATGTTACCCATCATATATATAAAAAATCATATGTTTATCATAACACCCCATTCATAATAACATTTTAAACTCAAAAACATTAATCCATGGTGAAATAATATATTCATATGAAAATATATTATTATATTTAGCCCCCAAAAAAATGTATAAACAACAAGGTAATAAATTCACATCCTAGTCAATATTTATCATAACACCAAAATTAATATAATCTTCACAAGAAATATCATAGATAAATTTAATTAAATAATTAATAAATTACATTTATATCAATACTATCTAACTCACTTTTATAAAAATTAATCAACCCTTTATTTCATCAACATTAAGAATATATTGAATGAAATTTTTTTCTACTAAATAATCATTTTCCCTTCAATAGTTATGCCCAAAAATATTATATTTCAATTCAATAACTTTTCATAGTTATTTATACAATTTAATATATGTTCCCAAACCATTAAAAAATCTATTTTTTAAAAATACTTATATATTCACATAATGCACACAACTTATAGAATATACAAGAATATATGTAATAAATATCAATCATAAATAAAAAAACTAAGAGTATAAAGATTTATTTTCTATTTAGATATCAACCTCACTACCTTATGTAATACAAGTAAACTCACCCTTTATTTTAAAATATTAATACACTAAAATTATCAACCATTGAATTATGTTCCCTTATTTTATTGTAATATGTGGAAGTATCTAGATACGTACCATACTCAGATTAATTTTCATCATCCACTTTCAACCAATATTAAAACAAAAAAGGATATGATAAAATCCAAAATAATGAATATGATAGCTATAATCTAAGAATGTTTATCCTATTTTATCATTTTTATAACATATGATACATTTAATTGAATATATAAATCTCTTTTTTCAATCCCTAATTATCCATTGTCTTTTATTTATTAGGTTCTCAAAAAAATTTGTTATCATCTCAATGAAATCCATGATAAAGGTTCATTAATGAGAATGTTAACAAACCACTTCATATCTACTGGGAGTTTCTAGCTAGGTGTCTACTCTTATCCCCACTCATCATGAACTGAAAAGAAAGATTTTGTTGATACCGAACTAGCCATTTCATGGAGATTACCCCTGTGTTCATCTATTCCATTACTATATCCCCTTACCTGCATTCAAATGAGGATGTAATTTAAAGTAGAACTACATAATATCTAGTATATTAAAATTTTGAGTTTTTATCCTATAATTTTATATATCCCTTAGAATTTTCCCTAGGGTTTTCACTAAATTTATCTTATCCTAATACATATAAAATACTATATTACCTTAACTAACCTAAAATAATTTTTTTATTTTTTTATATTATGATTAACCATAACTTATAATATCTTAAATCATTATAAATTGACATCCAAACATCAAAATTTATCTAAACCCCAACCTATAATTTACTATGTAGTCTTACAAATGATACTCTCTTAATTACATGACTTAAATAAAATATTTCATTGGAATTCATTCCCATTATCTTTTATGTTTATGTTTTAATGAATTAGGGAAAAATTAACTAAGAATACACATGTCTATTTCAACTAATGTTCATGTTTACACTCTATAACAAACTACATAATCAATAATAAATATTTAACAATTACCACTAATTAACCACATAATATAATATTCTAGATATTTCATACTTTTCTTATGTTCATAAAATATGGAAATAGAATAATAATAAATTGGTGAGAACATATTCTCAGTAAGGGTAAAAATAAGTGATGAAATTAAACGATCATAAGTAAAAATAATATGATCATATGGGTATAAACAATATATATAATAAAATCAAAACCAATAAATCATATATCATAAAATAAGAGTTAATGACATAACATAATAATTGAATCGAGGAAGCATCTAACCATGATTGAATAAATATGATCCATGGGATAAAAACACAGTCATATAAATAATTTTAAGTTAGTAGAACAAAAAAATCATTGGAAACATTATTTAACAATTCTAATTATGACCACCATTTTATGTTGGAAAAAAGTCCATGTTATTACACCCTTTTATGTCACGAAAAATTGATTTATATCCAAACATCATTATATCATAAAATATAGATCATTAACCAATATATTATAGGGATATATACGACCCCACACATCATTATACATACTTATGTGTGCTATTTAAAATCAATCAACAATCATATCATAACGAAACCATAGAAAACATGGATTTTATATAATTTTAAAATGAAATAAAATAAATAAATCTTTCATAATTACATTTATAATCCAAACATGATAAACCCATAGAAAATAAATTGGTATCCCAATATAACTAGTATCTTTTTTGTAAAATACCCATCAATTATATATGATGAGGTATATGGTAGATAAAATATATAGATGAAAGGTATATGGTTCAGTAAATAATTTATTTAATCAATCGAAATATGGAATAAAGGTGAACATCCAACAATAAAAGTAATAAAATATAGGGTATTCATAAAAGAAATACATTGGAAGGAAATTTTGTTTTATAAATAGATGATGACTAGTTAAGAATAATAGAGGTATAGGTGATTTTTCTTATAGATATTTAATGTTTATCACTTTTGAAAACATATAAAAATATCAATTAGTAAATTATGAATTTATATAGAATAATATTATAATTTTACTTTAAAATGAAAGAAAAATTCCATTATCCCTAAAACAAATTAAATAAAAGTCATATAATAATGAAAATAAACATAGTTTCTAAAACCATAAAACAAGTTAATAGTTTTTAAAATTATGAGAAATCCATTCTTTGAAAAGAATTTCATTTTATTATTTTTATAAATAAATTTTATGTGACAAAGTCATCAGTTTCTTTTAGAAGTTCATTTTCAAAATGTTTAGAATGAAATTTTTTGAGACATATTAAAAAAATTATTTTTGTAATTTCAAATAACTATTCATAAAATTTTCATAATGGTTTTATAGAGAAAATTTTGAATGTAATATAAAAAATATATCAATGATTCATAAAAACTATTAATATTTTGAAACACATTTATTGAAAACCTAAATCATAAATGAGAAATTAAAATTTCCATTTGAAATTTTTAGTTGAGAAGAAAGGGGGTAAAAAATAAATTAATCCATGATTGAGCTCCCAAAAATATAGTAAATCATTATTAAGAAATAAAATATGGACATGGAGGAGAAATATCCATTGCAAATAATGGGATTCATTCTAACAAATATTAAATTTTTTTGTGAAGGAGTTTCCTCAATGAAGATGATAGCGATGAAAATAAGTAACTTCACGAGAGAATAAGATAAATTAACTTTGGAAAAAATGAAATTTAATGATAAAAATTGCTATATAACATCACAAAAAAGTATATAATTTATGACTCAAGGAGAAATAATTTGAGTAGGGAAATCAGTTACGGCTAAAGTAACATTTAAATCGATCCAAGTGAATGAGATATAGCTTAAAATGAAGTCAAAATCAAATTAATGAAATATATTTCATGGAATAATATATTAAATTGGAATTATATACACCATATAAATATATTTTGGTGCATGATGCAAACATATCTTAAATAAAGGAGTTTGAGATGGAAAACCCCCTTATAATAATAGAAGTAACTAGGCTCAATGAATTTGAAATATTGATTGCGAAATAAATTATAAAAATTTTGATTAAGGGTTTTTTTAGGATATCATTTTTTGGGTAGTGGTTGCACCATGTCAACTAATATTAGGATCAGAATATGAATGCCTAAAAGAAAGGTAATTGAGACAACAAACCCTTACATGTAACGTAATATTTTACAAAAAAAATCATTTGACAATGAGTTAATACGTAAAAATTATAAACCCCAAAAAGGGGAAATAAAATAAAAAGTATTATTTTTACTGAATAAATAAATCTTCTATCAATAAATTTTAATAAGAAAATATGTAACTTAATGGAAGAAAATTTAAATTTGAAAAAAAACCTTACTTTGACCTTGATTTTCCTTGAGTATGTGTCTAAATTCATGAGTTATAATATTATGTTTGTATATAACACATTATGGGCCTTATTTAACTATATCTATTACTATGTGTCATTTATAATCATATTCTATTTATTTATTATATAGTTATTTTCTTATGTCTTTTATTAGAGGTGGTTTGGTTAATTTAAATATAACTTTTTGGTGCATTAAACATAATTAAATTTATTGTATAATGAATTCATAATATCCAAAATTTTAGGGGTGAATTCTCTTTTATTATGCTATTATAGTAACATTTAAACATAAAAATGTTTTTATAAAATGAAAGATAATTAAGATAGGTGTGATGATATATTTATTTTAGGTGGTTTTGTATAATATGCACATTTATTTTTAATATCACTTATAGAATATATTATATTATACATATATAATATTGATATTTTCATAAACTTCAATTTAACACCTTTAATAAATTTTAAAAATTCATCCATGTTAGGTGGTGATGTAAAACAATGCAATGTCTTTTTGAGGTGGTAGTTGGCATATGTCAATGATCGATGTTGTTTTGTTTTTCTTAGTGGATTGAAGGTAATAAATAATGGTTCACCCATTATTAAAATAGTATATAGGAAAAAACCTGAAATATAATGTTGTTTTATGTGATAAATAGTCAAAAATACCTCTACAACTCATTTTAACACTTGTTTTAAACACGTTTCATGTCATTTATTCTTAGATTTTCTACTTTTACCATTTTTTGAAGAGGTGACTAGTTTTCACCCAAATAATATTTGATTAACTAAAAATATTATATAACCCATATTAAACAAATTTGATTATATGAATCTAAATTTATACCACATATAATATAACTCAATTTCTAAATAACCGAAAATTAACTTATAAATAAAAAAATAAAATATATAGAAAACTATTTTGTTGGAAGAGTTATTTTCATTTTTACGTATTGTTAATATTATACGAAATTAATTACATATTAACTTAATGGTAAAATATTTTTATATATGAGTAATAATTATATAAAATTCATTATATAATATATAGAAATTTAACATATTAGATCAATATTACAAAACATTGGTAAAGAAATTAATTTAAAATAACACTTTCACTGTTATCGGGGTTATTAACATTAATATTAGTAATCATTAATTCATTCCTAAAAATGACATTGAGCACAACAAATAAAATACATATATCATCCTAAAATATTTAATCAATTTTTTAAAACAATATTTTTAAAAGTATTGAAACCTATTGTCAATATGAGCGAATATAAACATTTTTTTGGGTAAATTATTACTCCAATTTCCAAAATATTAGACATGAGTTTTATAAATTCTATATAGAATATTTTTTAAAATTATTTCTGTAATATATTTTTTAAATAAAAATGGTTTCAGAAAATTTTAATTCATTCTTTGATTATGAAAGTTTCATAAATGTGACAATGTTAGAAAAATTAGTATTTTCAATATTCATATAAAAAAGTTATTTTAGAAAAATATTAAATATTATTCATAATCACATATTGACATGTTTTATATAAAATTTATAAAATTTTCTCTTTAAGAAAAAAATTTAATATATAAAGAGAAACATCTTTTATTAAAAATGACTCATCCAAACTTCAACAGTTTTTAATCTTATTTCATATGATTTTTTAAAACATTAAATATTAAAATATTATTTTATAAATATAAATACTACCTATAATAAGTGACATTTAGTTGTGATGAATTTAATTTATGAATGTAAAATACAACACCTTTATTAAAATGGTTCTTTGATAGGAAATAAAAGTAATAATATAAATTTACTTTAATTGATAATTTTATTTTTATCTACTAATGATTATATTTTTCATGTAATTTTAATCATTCGTGGTTCAGTTTATTTAGATGTTATGTTAGTTAAGTGTTAAATGTTACCCAAGCTATTGAGGGTGGTATTAATTTAAAGGGTATAATATCTTTTGTCATTTCAGGTAGCCTACTAGGTCATCCCCAACCTATAATGATCCAATACAAGTAAAAAAACACAATTGGAGCTTTGGATTTGGGGGAACTAAATCTTAATTTGTAAATAACCACTAGAATTATCGATGAGAATTATATGGGGGTTTTTAATGTGTCTAGATATATGTAGGAATTATGGATCATTGATGATCCTAGTGCCTTGACTATTATATTCATGTATCCTTGACCATAGACAGGCCTAGAGGAGATTGTAGACTAGACTAATTATACCATTACTAATCATTACATAGTAAGTGCATCATTGGAAGCATGTTAGTGGTCCTGGATTACATGGAATTCCATTGTGATAATATTAACCATGGTCTATTTTTTATCTTCATGAATACAATGTGATAGGTTGAACATACCTATGGATCATATTATTCCATTGGAAAAGATAGTTCTTGTGTTGGAGGAGGTAGTGACCCATAGTTCATTAATGGTTTCTCTACAAGGATTGTCATATATAGAGTCTATCAATAAGGGAAAATAAACCCTGAGGATTGATAATTCTATGTATGTGAGTAAGTGTCAACTTTAATTATTATCTAATCCCAATGTATGACTCATAATATATATATTATGGTTTTCTATTTTAGTGATTCTAGAAAAGACATCTAAAGTTTAAAACAACATTAATTTGACATCTCACATGGTAAATATTATAAGTATATTTTATTATAAAGGGTTGAATCATTAAACATATGTTGAGATTGGTCCCTTACTGAGTGATCTGGTCTAAGTTTATGTATCAATGTTTTTTAATCTCCTAGATTTATACTAAAAAGATCACTTAAATTAAAAACTAATATAGTGGAAATCACAGAAAATGATCCTTGAATTCATCTATAGGAAACCTTTACGTGATGTTGGTGGTTAGATATGATTTTACTAGAATATTTTTTTCACTCTGGGATTTTGTGGGTATGAATATCATGCAGTCCATACTAGGGTGAAGAAAATAATTTCTAATCGAGAGAGAAAAACAACACTTAAATTATTTCCATCCACTATAGAATATATGGTATAATTTTTAATGAATTGTAATATGTATGTTATCAAATCCTCTAAAAAAACAATGGTGGATTTAGAATGGAAAAATTAGTCCAAGTAAAGAAGGACACAGGTAGATTGAATTATCCTCTATTTTGAAATACAAAACCAAAAACAAGTCTACCATGGTCAATAATTTATTATTTCCAAAAACATCATTAATTAAGTAAAATATCATCGAATAGTCTAATAAGGATAGGATGGATGTCGATGAAAGGATGAATGAATTGTGTCTAGTTATAGAGGTGGATGGTTACTCATCATCTACACTACTCCAATTTTTGAGTGAAACGGTGTTGGAAACAAACAATATTTGTTAAACTATTTCACATGGCTTGTAATAATACCTCACCGCCATTATTTCTGTATATGATGATATGGACTGAATTTTTTTTTCATGGCTTGTTTTAATGATTAATGAAAAAAAAAATTGTTCTTAATAACTACCCATATTTTAATTCATCGTTCACTATTATTATCACATCATAATAATTTTTTAATCCTAGATCGAAATTTCAAGATAAAATAAAAATATTTAAACATTTAATGTGAATTAATTAAGTCATTCATAGTTCATAAACACTTGAGTGGGAATGGATTCCCCCTGGGTATGTCTTGAAGATTATTATATAAATAACTACCATCACTGTAACACTAGAGTTGGTCCATTTAGATGAATAATATTCTCTTGTTTGTATATCATGGATGTATATAATCATAAATATTGTCACTATAAACTGGAGTTTGTACATTATAATGAATGAGTTTCTCATCAGCGTGGATCAAGGAATAATATAGTCATAACTAAAATAACCATAACAGTAGAGTTACTCTATTCAGATGAATGAATTTCTCTTGGGCATCACTCATGGAAGGATAAAGGTAAAATCAAAATATTTATAAAACTATAGTTTATCAATTCAGAAAATGATGATTTAGTTGACACAATGTAATTATAATAATAAAGGGTAGAATCTAAAATGATGATTCCAATGTTTAAGAGGACCTAAAAACCCTGAAAATATATGTTAACATGTATCACATGGATATTTTGAGTTGAAATGTTAGGGGTGATTGAATAGATGAGTGAACAATAAAATTTCTTGGGCAAGGGGCCTAGAAATAATAGTTTGACTTCTACATGGGATCTATAGTAGACCCCACAAACCATTTATTTGTTTTTCTGTATCAACATTTTTTTATGTATCATATTTCGAAGACTTAGTAAAAAGAGACATTCCTTTTTCCTAAATCATCCATTATAGGTTTTTAATCTAACAAGATTTTTCCATTTTCCACTTATGTGCTCAATTTTACAAAGATCGTGCAAGATGCATGTGTAGTGAGTAGGGGCTCAACTTTTTCCCCTGATTTCTTTTTTGTATTATTATCTACAAGGGTTGTATAAATCTTTCCATATGATTTTTATGGTCATTCATGTTAGACCAGTATGAATTGTTTTTTTTTTGAAAAATATGGAAAAAATTTCTTTCTTATTTATTGTCAAATATCATTGAATAAAAAGTGAAGTCATATTTGTAGTAGAATGAGAGAGAAAAAACTCGATGTGAAAAATGTCATAGTGCTTTCACAGCTCTGGAAATGTGTAAATATTTTAGAATCTTAGTGCTTAGACCATAGGGAAATAATTTATTTTAAGGTCACATAACATTGACTAAAGAAAAATATGGTGTACTATTTTGAAACATGGGTGATATAGACTTGACATTAATTGGAAAATATTTATTCTACTAATATAGAAACTTTATAAATTAGTTGATATAGTTTATGGTTATGAGACTTGAATAAAGTGTTTCTGTGATTCTGAGATAATGTTCTTTTACTATATACTGATATGGTTCACATTGTAATGATAGAAAAATAATCATTACAAAGATAATCATAGTTATCATAAATATCATAGATGGTGGACTCACACTAACCAAGAGTGTTCTATAAAATTATTTTTTTTATTTATATGATGATATGATATGGTTATTGTTGATGGAAAAATTGATGGATAGGATATCCCCTTTTATGTAATTTAGAAAATACAATCAACATTTTAGGTTAGAAATTTATTACCAGAATGGAGTTGTTAACATAGAAAGAAAAGGTGAATCTTGACAATTTGGTGACTATATACCATAATAGATATCTTTGGAATGGGTGGGAGTTTAGTTTATGATCATGAATCATGGACAATCATGTTGTATATATTTTGTTCATACGATGAGGACCAATCAGAAGATAAAGTATTTTATTTCTAATATTTTCTATGAAGGTGAGAAAAATAAACAATTTTTTAACATTGAGGGTATAAAATAAACATGAGTTGTTGGATTACAAATTGTGTAAAAAATAACATAATAAATTTTAATCTAATGTAATGTAACTAGAAATAAATACTAGGGAATACCACTGAATATACTTAAATGATGATTCTTTCTACAATTGTGTATGGTCATACAAAGTCTATAGGACCCTCTAATTAAGATATAGATTCATATGGTTGTGAGGTCATATACGGGGTTCATATGTATATACATATTGTAGGAATGTACGTATAGTTAAATAGAAGTGTCCTTCATATTCATGTATACTCATTTATGATAACTAGAAATATTTGTGAAAATTATAACACGTGTGAAATGATGTTGGTTTATCGAGGAAAATAATATCAAATAAGGTTTTATAATGCTCTAATGGTTACGCCACTGAGTATAAAACCCAAAATCAAGGTTAAGAGTTATAATATATCGTTCCTATAACTTTACCCTTGAATAGTGAGTCTAATGAGCATGGATTATATTTTTATAAGTCCATAGGGTGGAACCTACATTCTATTTTACTTTCTAAATGTGTTATACTTTTTTTATTAATCCATGAAAGTGGGAGTCTTAGCATGAACATAATTGAATCTTACTCAATCATACTTTTATAGGTTTTTATCAGAACAATTTATTTACCTCTTTTATCTATAGTTTAGGGTATTATATACATACCATTAATGGATATATTTTTGGTGGATAAAACATTAACAATAAAGCAATGAGTTTAATTTCATATATCATTGACCAAAATGAAAAATTTATTATGGTTCAATAAAAAAGAAAAAACCTAATTTGGTTCATCTTCTGGTTGTGGCATATTGTCTCAAAAATGGGTGCACGTAGTTTATATTCATGATTCTCTCACTAGTAGTAGATATAGTCTAATTATCAAGCAGATGGAGACACTCAAATTGAATGATGGCCCAATATTAGTTTATATTATATAATGGGTAGAGTGAAAAATGATTTTATGTTATAATTAATGAATGATATTGGTGGAGATGACCACCCAAATTGGGAAAAAAGGTGAAAAACATTAAAACACGTTTTTAATAGATAATGATGATGTGGAAAATCATAACATTAGGTTTTTTATTAGAAATGATGAGTTTGAAGATGTATGAAAGGCATAAAATCCATACACATTTGAATTAAGAGTTAAATTGTGATGTTATGGGGGAGTATATAGATTAAATGACCCTCCCCCTAAAATATAGATACCTCTAGTTGATATCACATATTAAGGGACACAATATAGAGACATATCTGGGAAATTTATTCATAGTTAAAAAATTCTATTATATTCCATAATTCTTGAAACTAAAACATTTGAAAGGATTTAAACACTCCATGAAATCCAACAAAATTAGTGATTTATAAAAAAATGGTGTTTAAGAAAGTTGATGAAATAACATTAAACAAAAAATTACATGTCATGGTTACAAGAATTCCCTTAAAAATATGTGGATATATATGATGACTCCTGGTTTGGTACTAATCATGAGATTTAGATGATAATATGTTTCCCGAGGTAATTTGAATCAAATCTTACATAGTTATTATTGATGTTCCCCAACTATGCACTCTGGGATCTGATGATAAGAAAACATTCTTTAAACACTATCTTTGATAACAAGTGAGATAAACCTATATTGTTTTTATAAAATTAACATATGTTAATCATTATATCTCCCAATAATTATACAATACGAAAAAAGGTTTCATATAATTAAAGACCCGTTATATAGGATTCTTATTCTTAAATGTTTTTGATTATTTCTCTATAGTCTAACCACAATAGACTACCTTATATAATTCATATATGTTATACTCATCCTTATAACACATATAAGGTAAATATAATAATTATTTGAGATCAAATTCCCCGTAAGGGTAATCATCTATGATAACTATAAAAGATCAGAAGGGAGTATAAGATAATAATACATGGATAATCACGATATGTAGGAAATCTATACCATACAAATAATAGAAAAAATAATGTAATAATACATGTAATAACATAAGAATAAATCATTAAATTGTAGTATATCATAGAAATATTGAATTATTATAGAATTACTGTATAACCATAAGAATTTAGAAATTATAATACCTAGAACAAAAAAATGTCTACACTTCATGTTTTGAAAAGATAAAATATACACACTTCATGTTTTAATCAAACCAAATTCCAATGCTATATTTTGTGAACAAAAAAATTGGACACATTTTATATTATTAACAAACAAAGTGTCCACTCTATATATTTTGAAAAAAATCAAAATTATTATGCTCAACAACATTATCACATGTGATATAAAACATTAACCAACACTCTAAATGGAGATATGGAACCACACACATAATCATCCATACATATGTGTTCCATAAGATATTAATCATGAAATCCTATTGGAATAAAAAAAAATTTATATACTTTTTAAAAGGAATCATATAACGAAATCACTCATTATTCCAATAATAATTTTAACATTATAAGTGTGTGGATAATAAATTGGTATCCAGCGATATTTCATAACATTATTGGAAAACATGCTTCATTCATGACAATAAATAATATGATATTTATAACATATAGATAAAGGGTATATGGCTAAGTTAAAAATTCCACAATAAGTTTTTGTTTGGAAACTAGTTGAACAATTTTTAATAAAACAAAGGATATATAGATTTTTCATTGAATAAATACATTAGAATAAGAACTATGTTTATTAAAAATGACTGATTAGAAAATCTTAATGTAGTAATGGTTTTCCAAGAGTATAATCCTCCAAATATGATAAGAGAATTCAAAAGGTAGTTTATGAAAACTAATTTTTAAATAAATAATAACCATTTTAGATGGAGTAAAATGGAATAGAACCACAAAAGAGTTTTTAGGAAACGTTTTTATCATTTTCATAAAATAAAAATGAGTGGGTAACTTCTTAAATGGATTTTTTCTTGAAAGGTGGTGTTAAACCTTTTGAAAAAAATTACATTTAAAAAATCATCAATAATAGAAACTTGAAAATGACTTAATGGATTCAAAAAGATGATGTTAGAACTCTAGGGAACATTAATTTTTAAATATAAACTTTAATAACATGTCCTTGAAATGAAATAAATGTTATCAAAATAAATATAGAGTCTAAAATAAATCATTTTACTTTGAAAGGATGAAGATCATTTTTTATATTTTAAAATACCATTGTTCAAAACCAACATCCTAAAAAGAGTAACAAAGCCTATGTTTTAAATGCGTAAAATGGAAATATTTAGACATATGAGACAACACATAATTGGGTTTTCAAATATAAAGGAGAATATTATTGTGAACAAGGAAGGGAAACTTTATTTAATATGATTGAAATTATTATCAACAATGATAAAATTTTTATGTAGAAAAAATTCATTGGGGATAAATATTTCAATCAAATGTATAATTTCCCCTAGAAAAAAATAGATAGTTCCACAAAATAAATTGTTATGTTGAAAGAATCTAATCTTGGAAGAAATATATGAAATAATATTATTTATAACTCAAAAGGTAGTTGAGTTAAAAAAACCATTTCAAAAATAAGTATTTTCTGAAAGAAAATGAATTAAAAGAAAAAACATGATATGAATCTTAAAGATATATTAATTTCATTAATGTGAAAAAAAATATTCATTATCTATTAATGACACCATATCAATGATACCGTGATGAAAAATAAAAAATATGTCTTACGGTATTAAATTTGAGACAAAAAAACTTTAACCTTGTATTCACACTTACTCAAACACATTAGATACTCAAATATTAAAAAAATAAATATCACAGTCACTTATTCCATAAACTTATTCATATATATTTATTTTTACACACTATATTTTAAAAAATTTATTTCAAATATTTTAGTTGATAATGGTTTATTTTCATTATCAAATGTTATAAACTTATATTGCTTATTGTGTAATACTTTTGTAATGGAATTGTCGATTATTTTTTATTAACCAAAATTTAATCATTAAGAAATTTGAAAACATAATATAATTATGGTGTTTCAATTATTTAATAAATATCATTTTAGTTTGGTGAATGATAAAGGAATGGTTAATGTAAATGAAAATTATAAAGAACTGATTTCATCGTGTTTAATGGTTGACTAGTGATTTGTTAATAAATATATTAAATATCAATAAAAATTGTCAAAATAAAAATAATATAAAGAATTTATTACCACATGATATTATCATTATAAAATATTTAACAATCACTTGTGATATTAATATTATAACATTGTTCAAGAAGGTGGTAAAATCAACCCAAACGAGAGCATGTTATAATATTTTAATGAGTAAGCACACATTTTTATATAATGTTAATGTAAAATTTAAAAAATATTAAAATTTTAATAAATATACTTTACATTCAATAAATTCATTCTTTGATCCGTCCATATAAGGTGGTGGTGACAAATTAAATTCATTATTTATGGATTCGGCAGTCTGCACGTACGCATATTTAACGATTTCATTTCTCCCGGAATGAGATGGAATGAAATTAGGATACATTATAATTTAATTATTATAATTTTGACATATTAAAAATATTAATTCCTCAAATATATCATTTTAACATTCCATCATTGGTGTTGATGAAAAACAAACAGTATAACTTCATGGTGGGGATAATCTCCATGTATGCACGACGGCTATTGTTTTATTTTTCCAAGATGATTGAAAGGATTGAATATTGTATAAATTTTCAATAGAATAATATTAAATTACTTTAATACAATATTTTTAATTATAGTATTTTGGATAGAAGATTTTTTTTTATGAGGAATATTAAGAAGAAATGTCTAATAACTAATAAATACACACATTGAGAACATGAAAGTTTGCAATGAAAATTCCTTTGAAATGAAAGTATTAGGATATATAATTGAGATTGCAGGACTATGAAATTAAGATAAGGATTATATAAATATGAAATATTTTTAAGACTAAATTTTAAGTTGTAGTAGAATAAAAAAATCATTGAAATGATACCCTTTAATAAGTGATGGAAATTGAACTTTTGTGAATACCAATTATTTGTTAGTATCGGAATGACAAGATTAAGGGTTAAATTCTTTAAAAACTAATAAATAATATTTTTTTTGTAATATAATGTTAATAAATCCACTAAATATTATTTTTAGACTTTTTTAACCATGATTCATGACTTTCATAACTTGATTTTTTAAATTTTACCATTTTGGTTTTTACCTTGGTAACGAGTTTTTACACAAGTAATTTATCATTAATTTAAATTATAAGGTCACCCATATTAAAAAATTTGGGTGTGATAAACCTAATTTAATACTCATATATTATAATTCAATTTTTGAGTAATATAAAATTAACATTAAAATTAAAACATTTGGTATATTGAAAAATGGTTTTGTTGAAATATGTTGTCTTTACCATTAATGTTAGTAATATTATATAACAAAATTTACCAATTAAATGAGTGATAATATGTTTTATAAATGTATAAATATAATATCAAGTAATTTAGATAAAATATTTCAATTTAATTTATTATAGAAATATTAAACAATATTAATAAAATATTTCTTTGAAAATAATTTTTTCATAATTATCATGTTTATTGACATTAACCTTAGTAATCATAATTCTATGCCTAAAAATGAAATTGAAAAAATTAAATAATATGAAAATTTTGATATAAAATAATAAATCAATATTTTTTATGTTTATTTTCTACAATTATGAAAACTAATTTTTAATTTAAGTGAATAATAATTATTTTGGAGTAAAATATTTATTAATCATACAAAACATTAAACAATGGTCTTATAAATTCATACTAATGTTTCTAAATATTAATATTACATTATAAACATATATTTTTATATATAAAAAATTTCAATTTATTTTAATTTATTCTGTTGTTGTAATAATATCATAAAATTGATGATGTTAGAAAAATAAATATTTTTCTATTAAATTATAAGTCAATTTTTTTAGAGAAAAAAACTAAAAAATTCACCTTAGTCTAATTTTTATATGTGAAATAATAAAATTAAGATCATTTTATAAAATTAATATTCAAACATTTATAAATTTACCTTTTATATTAAATTCTAATATATATAAACAATATTTTATTGAAAATTTTTCTTTTTAATATTTCATTGTTCTTAATAATATTTTGTATAAATTTTTTATGGATTAAAATATTTTTTTATTTACTAGAGTATTTATTTTTCTTAAATATGTTTACTATTAAATATTTTGATCCATGTTTTAGTTCAGTGTTTCATTTGGAGCTAGCTATCAGACATAGTGTTAATTTATTTAATATATACATATATATTACAAAACATAGCGTGTTATATTCTATCCATTATATAAATTTCATCCTCAAAATATTAATTATCACTCACTAATAAAAGTATCATAGTATATCTAAAATATATATACAACTGAAGATATAATTTATAGATAGATATAAACTCTACAAACATAAGGAATATATATTTTTACCTCTAAATTGTTCAATCATAAATTTGGGTTTTCATTTTATAATTTGAGCTGAACATCACTCATGATTTGGTATCATAACTATTTTTTAATAATTTGTTTACAAAGAGAGATCATAATCTTAATTCCCCTAATATATGATCATATATTTCTTTGAAATTTGATTTACATAAATAGATAATTATTATACACTCTGTGAAGATTACTATTACATTCCCAAAATAACCTCCAAAAAATATTAATATTTCCAAAAACATCAACATAGGATACCACAATATTATGACTAGAATTCTCCTCTTATAATTCCATATAAAATAATTATATTTTTTATTTTATTCTCTTAGAAAAATATCTTAGTGTTCTAGATATTATTGAAATATATTTCAATTGGATATCCAAAAAATTTATAATGATGGATGAGTGTTCCATTTACCCTTTATTTTAATGGGAAAATTCCAGTAGTAGGGACATCATGGGTTTACCTTATTTTCATGGTTTAATTTTTTTCTAATGATTAATATCATTTATACACTTTTAGTTTGGAAATTGTATTTAGAAATTACCAAACACCTAAAATTTGAGGAATTATACATTCTTCACATCAATTTAATTGATTGAATTATTCACCCCATTCTAACTATCATGAGAATGCTATCAAATCCTTCCGCACTTGAAATACTTTGTTGTTCTTATGAGACATTCCATTGGGTTCTTCTTCCAAAAATTTTTCATGTTGGAATTTGAATATTCTTTACTTTATCATCTTTATAAAATAATCTTTTTAAAACATCATCCTTCTATTCTTTGGTGTGTTTAGATGTTTGGAAAGACACAAGTTATTAATCTTAAATTGATATAATAGTGTGAGTATGAACACAAGATTTTAAAAAATATACTTTATCACACTTATTTTATCATTTGTATAATATCTACATTTTCCATAACATCAACTATTAAATTAGGTTTTACATCCTTCATCAATTACTAAAACTAGAAATTGTTAATCATGAGTGTTGAAAAATTATATCCATGATAGAATTATTTTTAGATGAAAAATTAAACATCAAAAAGTAAAATTATTAGAATTTATTACATTATATTTCATTTCAATAAAAATTTCTCTTAGTTAAATCTCATTTATTTAGGTTCGGTTCAAACATATTCTTTATCCTAATTCTATAACATTATTAATTCTTCATAATGTCTTGTAAAGAGAGTGTGATTAACCAATGAATATCTATTTGTAATGTCTAGACAGGTGAGAATTATTTGTCCCAATCCTAGTACCAATGAGTTATGATTTATTTGATACTCAACCCACCTTTTATTTAGGGATTACTCCTAAGTGCATCTGTTTCAGAAACACATCCACTTAGCGATATCCAAAGAAGGAATTAATATTTTGGAAACCAGAAAATCTATATATTACGGTAACATAAATATTTTATCATATAATTAGATTTAACCATAGTTTTTTCAAAAAATTTATAAAAAAATATTAATTTTTTTTGAAAAGTTTTTAAAATAAATTTAATTTCTTCAATATCTTCTGTGTTACAGGAAACACCAAGTTTAAACGAATCATTATATACTATTAAAATATTATTTTTTTAAAGTTATAATTACTATTTATTGGTGAATTATTTTAATAAAATATATATAATGTATTCAATAATTTTTTGAAACATTCAATTAATATTTTTACTATGCATAAGATGAGAATAATCCAGTTTAATACTTTATCTAATATTTTTCTAAAAGAAATTTTCATCTCATTTTGGGAAATTATTTTAAAAATAATTTCATCAACATATAGGTATTGAATTCACTAAAATATATTTCATATTTGGAATAATTAAATATAAATTTATTAAATAGTTGACTTTTATTATCGATCAATATGAATAGTGACCATGGTAAAATTTCTCGCCTATGGAATGCGTATATCAGGTACTTGTATGTTAATAAAAATTGATAAGGATATAATTTTCCATCATAATTATTATTGGACTATGTTAATTACACACTTATGAAATTATTCTTGAATTGGAGTTGTTTAATGGACACTTATCCCCTAAAATGAACAATAAAATATTTAAAGCAAAGAAAGCTAAAAAATGCTACTCTCTTTGTTATAAATGTCACTCACGAGTCAACATATAGAATAAATAAAGTTATAATATAATATTAACACATATTTTTATCTTAATTTGGTTTTGTTCATGTAATAAATTTATTTAAAATTCTTATTTTTTACATAATGACCTTAAATTCTTATGCCACAACGATGCACTATTTCTTTAATATATATATATATATATATATATATTAAAAATAATAAAAGTAATATAATTTAAGATATTTAATGTGTTCCAATAATATAGATGAATATTACCTATTTTTGTAAATATAGAGAATTGTTTTTCAATTTTCCCATTTTTAGGTGAATTTAAAGTCAAATTAAATAAATAGTGTTAAAATGGCATTAATGATATTTTAAAATAAATAATATTTTGTTGAATGATATGAAAAATAATAACCATATTTCATTCATAAAAATTAATTTGAATTATTTTTAAACATCAAGAATCTTCCATTTATGGGTAGTTTATTATTTTAATGAATTATTATTAACTATTAAAGGGTTGAAAACATTAATATTATAGTAATTGTCAAAAGTGATAACAAAGGGTTAAAACAACCTAATTAGTGTATAAATGTAATTCAAAATTGTACAAATTAAATTTCATGAGATTATTTAGACCCCAAATAATATTATCTTAAAATATTATATATTTTTATCCATTTTTATGCAAAATGTAATTTAAAAAAATTAATATTTTCAGAAATTCAAAGAGTCCCCCTTCCCACAAATATAAATTGAAACCCATCTATTCACTTCTTGACACTACATTGATTATTCTATCTCAACATAACTCTACTTATATTTATTATAATCTTATATATACAAATTATATATTTGGTTTTCTTCCGAAAACAACAAACCTAAATCCCTTAATTGTTGATCTAAAAAGGTTATTTCAAAGAATAGGTAACATCCTTGACCAAATCACTTTACTTGAAATTATTATTTTGACTAATATAAATAGACTATATTATAAAATAAAATAATAAATTCACTATAAAAAATAATTTAAAATGTTATTATGATTATGAAACCATGTTTATTCACCCTCTGTCCACCAAATGGGATGTGAAAATACCTCTTGTTCATACGTACAACTTACCGTCTTCACGTAGTGATACAATTAATTTCTCATCACCTTGTATAATGGATGGATATTATGATGGTTTTAATTTTTATGTGTTATTATAATGAAATAAAATTAATTTATTATAATTATATCATATCAACCCTCTTACCTTACAATCCATTGAAAAATGACAACATCGATCTTGCATACATGTGGACTACCACCTCCATGAAGTGATGTAATTTATTTTCCATTTATGATTCAATTTAATATTAAAAAGAAAATATTTATTTAATATATATGATGTATATGATATAATAATTATTTCAGAAATTTTATTTATTATTTACCTTCAATTCATTCTATCCTTCAAAAAAATGAAATCATCGTTCATTCGTAGAAATGGACTACCATCTCCATGAATAGGTTAATTCATTTTTCTATCACTATATTTAATTTGTGATTAAAATGTATATAATAAATATATAATATATTTATATCATGATTAAATTTATGTATATTATGTAACCATGATAAAAATACAAGGGAAAAACCTACAAAACTGGAAGATACATGAAAAATGAAGTAGATATCCCCCAGAATAGTGATTTTGATAAGGATGTTTTTACAAACCAATGATAATATGTTATATGAAAATCATATACGGTATGATATATATATATAATTATTGTTATATAATAGTTTTATAAAAAATCTATTTTTATTATCTAGGAGTTTCAAATGAGTACGAAGGAAGTCAATCCTAATGTAATATATTTTCATCTTACATTTATTTGTGTGGGAAACATGACTTTTACACTGATTTTTTATTTTTTTCTGGTTCATATGATACCCATTAATGTATATTATAATTATTTTAAAAAAAATTATGTTATATAAATATTCATATATGACTATTTATATTAGGTGGCTTATAATCCAAAAGATACAAAACTAGTAAGGTTTTTATGTTGCAATATCATTATTTATCAGAATTATTTAATATTATATTTATAATGATGAAATATTATGATATAACTATCGAGGGAATAATTATTTTTCTAATAATCGTGTTATTTATAGAAAATAAAAGTTTTATGTCATTTTCTTCAGTGTAAGTACTCATGAAAATGGGAATTTTTTAAGGAAGACCTTTTTTAATTGAATCTTTGATCAAAAAAAATTCTTCCATATCCATGTTTTCTAAAGAAGATTTAAATGACGTTTTTTATATTCTACTATGATTGTTTAAACACATTTTTATCCATTTTTTTAAATTTTTTAAAAAATATTTAATATCAATATTCTTGTTTTTTCAGAAAGAGTTAACTTTACAAAAAAGTAAAAGGAATGTTTTTATTTTTACGTATATAACATGAACATAATTTACCTCTATCGTGATTGATAAATTATTTGAATAATCAATTAGAAATTTTAATTATTTTTTAAAAATATATTCTCCCCAAAATATTTTCAAAAAAAAATATATTTCAATGAAGATATTTGAAAATGGAACATTGATTTTCTTCAAGAATATATAAATGATATTTTTATTGTATTTTTATTCTATAAAGATAATAACACTATATTTTACATATTCTTTAACGAGGATATGTTCCATGGATTTATTCCAAAATATTTATTTGTATTTTTTATTTCTGTGATTATGATATTTTTATGAGACTCATTCCTTTTCTATAGGATATGATATGATAAAATGATGAAATATTTATAAAACATGTTCATTTTTCTTAGGTTATTAAATGATGAAATGCTTTTGAATCCCATTTATATTCATGGGTTCTTATATGATAACTTTTTTATGATCTAGTGTCACAAATATGTATGGTTTTAAATATGTGATAGTGGTTATGTTATAACCAAGGATGGTGGTTATGTTATAACTAATAATGGTGGTGATGTTGTAACCAAGGATGGTGGTCACATTGTAACCAAAGATTGGGGACCTTTATCTCCCTCCAATTTGTTAGGTATAGATTAATATCTCATGTGATAAATATGAATATAATGGGGATTTGAAATAGTTTAGTATGGTATTTTTCCCATTATTATATTCTTTTGAGTGAACCATGACTACTATGATGGTTTTTGGAGTTAGCATATTCCATTATGATAGCCTTCGTAGTGTGCCCTGACTAATGAATAAATGATTTTATATGCGTATGTGTATGAAAAAAATCCATATGCCAATGTTATACTCTCACAGGTCGTGTTGGTTTGTTCAATTATATATCATGTCTTATGAACTATAAAGCATTATTTTATAGATCATAATTATGACCTTTGATATGTAGGGTAGGTTTTTCAAGTGATATTCTCATATTCTTGATCCCATATTCTAATATCATGTTTAAGAGATCATTGATATATCCCTTTTTACCCTTACTGGCCATCTGAGATCACCCTTTATTATGTTTCATTTTCTCTAGTTATGAAGAAAAGTATTAAATATGATATGTATAAGTAAAGAACTAGTTATGATGAACTTAGGGGGAGATGATATTGAGATTTTATGAATCAGTTGTATATGTGTCCATGTATCCAAAGGCATTAGACCTTTATGATTATGGAGTGTATCATTATCTTATATAATATACATTGATATATTAAGTTGAAATATCTATTTATGGAAATTATGTTTATTTATAATTATCTTATCTTATTTCATGTAAATAACTAAAGTAACTTAAAAATAACTGAATCATTCTCAGATAACAATTACGGTGATCCAAACCCACAATCTTGGATCATATGCTAATAAACAGTATTTAAAAACTATCTTCAACATAGAGTGATTACAATCAAATATTATAATGTTTTATTACATAAACAAGACTGAATAGTCATAATACATGAGATATTTGTAACGAACAAATATTAGTTCAAATATAATGGATTAAGTCATTTAATTACATAATAATACAACCTAAAAATTATGTATATCATATAAATAATTTGTTCTTATAAAATTGTGGCACAACCATATGAATATGGAAATTATAACATTTTTAAAAAACATAATGTCAATGCTTCATGTTTTAAACAAAAAATGTCCATGTTTCATGTTGTGAACAATAAAAATTCTCATATTATATATTATGAAAAAAAAATCATGTTTTATGTTGTGAACAATCAAAATACCCACACTGTTTTTTGTGATAAATCCAAATTACCTTATTATATGTTATGAATAAACAAAATTCTCACATAAAACATCATTATAACATGTGATATATAACATTAACCAATGCATTAGAGGGCCATATAGGACCCCAGCCATAATCATCAATAATTATGTGTGCTTTAAGATATCAGTCATGAAAACCCATGGAAGAAATTTTAGTTTCATATAATTTTAAACAAAATCATATAAATATCCCATTTATTATTCAATAAATTTTCATAACATGATGAACCAATGGAAACAAAAAATTTATCCAAGGAAATTTAGTGACATTCATGGAAAATATTATTTAATAACGATAACATATCAGAAATTATTTACACTATATAGAAAAATGATATACTGATAAGTTTCTAATTCCTAATTCAATAAATGTATAACATCAATGTGAACACCCTTAATTAAAATTAAGGAAATATAATGTATTCAACTAGGAATGGAAGTTGAAGAAGTATGAATTTGACAATATTTGGATGACTAGTAAATCTAAAAGAAGTGACATATTTTCCGGAGTTTAATCCACTAAAATAGGATAATAAAATTTAGAGTGTAATTTATGAAAAATATTTTCTTAAGAAATAGAACCCTTTTGAGATGATGGTGAAAATAGAAAAAACGATAAAAGAGATTTTAGAAATAATTTTTAAAATTTTCATAAAATAAAATGGTAAGGGTCACTTTCAAAATGTGATTTTTTAAAATGTGATGTTAAAACATTTAAACAAATTTACATTACAAAAACCTCAAGAATTAATCATTAAAACAAACATAAAGTATTCAAAAATGTGAATTTAAAATATTACATTACATTAATTTTGAAAAATAAACAAAAATAATAGATCCTTGGAATTAAATAACGGTTATTAAATCAAATAATGAGTAGAATATAAAACATTTCAATTTGAAAGGATGTAAATAGTTTTCAATATTTATAAATACCTGTGTTAAAAATAAATAGAATTAAAATATAAAAAAATAATTTTGTGAAATATGATAAGGGACGTGTGAAAGTAAACTAAGACAATACAAGACTGGTTTTCCAAATATAATGGAAAAAATTAGAGGGGAATGAAAAATAAGAAAAATTATGGGAAACTATCATCAAATATGATGAAGATTATTCATATACATTTGATGGGGGGATAAATTCATCAAAGTAAAAGATTTGAATCAAAATTTTAATTTTCCCAAGAGAAAAAGATAAAATTTCATGGAATAAATTCATAGGTTGGAATTGACCAATCATTGGATAAATAATTTCAAGAAAAGGATTTATAACTCAATGAAGGGAGTTGAGTTTAAAAAATCCTTACAGGTTTGGTATATTTTGAATTGAAATTTATTTGAACAAAAAAAATACATGAGTCTTGAAACCCAATGAATTTCATGAATGTGTAAGAAATACATTAATTAAGCCATTATAACATCGTAGAGATAATATCATGGTGCATAATAAAAAAATATGCCTTGGGGAATTAAATTTGAGACAAAGAACACCCTACCTTGTATCCTTGCTTACTCTAGTGTTCCCTTTCCACATGTATAATAAAAATAACTATCTTAATAACTTATTAAATAAAATAATTCAAATATTTCTTTTCATTAATAACATTTATTTGTAACCATTTATTGAAAATATTTGAGTTGGTTATGGTTTTTTTCTAAATTGAATGCAAGAAACTCTATTTACTTGTTTAATACAACATTTTTTAATGAATTTTTTTTATTTTATATTAAAAAATATTTAATAATTATTATATTATCCACAATACTTTAGTCATGGCGTTTCAATTATTCATCAAATCCTGATTTTTTTTCTTTTAATGGTAAAGGTGTTGTTTGTGAAAATAGAAATTATAAATATCTAGTCTCAGTGTTTTTTATAAAAAAGGGTGAAATATTAATAAATATATAAAATAAAAATAAAAATATTCAAGTATGAATAAAAAACTTAAATATGTTATCAATAAATGATATTATCATTATATACTATTTTATAATCATTATTGGTTTAAATATTCTAACTGCAATCCCATGGATAGTGAAACAGACCCAGAAGAGATCTTGTTATAACAATGTAACAAGGAGAGAAATGGTTTTTATAATATCAATAAAAAAATTTATAATAATTTAAATTTAAAAAAAATTATTTACCTCCATTAAATGAAATATTACCACCACTTATTTACGGTGCTGATAAAAAATGATATTCATCATTTATATAGGGGGTAATCTACAGGGCCGTATGATTAATGATTCCATTTCTCAAGGAATAGTGTGGAATGAAGCTATATGATAAATTATCATTTAAAAATAATAATTTTTTAATATTAAATATATTAAACCTTCAAATAAATTATTTTTACCACCCATGAAGTTAGATGATTATAAATAAACTACATCACATCGTGGTAGTGGAAGTCTGCATGTACACATGATCAATGATATTTTTTTTTCTTGAAGCATAGAAAGGATTGGTAATGGTTTATACATTAATATAATATAATTTTTTTATATTAATAAGAGGGTTTTAAATACATTCTACTTTTATTATAATTTTCAAAGAGAAATACTAAGAAGAAAATATTGGGGATTAATAATCACTCATGTTGAGACCGTGAGACTTTTCTTGTAAATATCTACTAAAATGGAGGCCTTAGTGTATATAATTGAGACCATATGATTATGAAAAATGAGAGAGATTTATAAGAAGTTAAATATTTTAGAGTTTCATGATTGTACTCGATGGTATACATGTATCATGAAGTGGTGAAGTGGTACCCTTTTATAAGTTAATAAAAGTACAATTTTGTGAATACCATTTATTTTTCAATAAAATAATGACTTTATGAAATGTCCAGTGCCTCCAAAAGTAAGAAATATTATATTATGGTGTGTTATAAGGATAATAAATTCTATATAAATTAATTACACAAATGTTTTCTCAATATTTTTTATGCCTTTCACCACTTAGTATTTACATTTTCCCATTTTGGGTTTTACATTGGATATTAATTTTCACCCAATTAATTTAAATTATATTTAAATTATAATATAATCCCTCCTTAAAAAATCATGTAGTATAAACCAAAATTTAATCCCCATAAAATATACTACAATTTATAAATAATAGAAAATAAACTTTTAAAATAAATAATTTAATATATATATATAAATACTCTGTTGAAGGAAAATGTTTTTTCACATTTAAGTATTCGTAAATTAATATAAAATTAACTACCAATTAAACGTGTGATAATATATTTTGATAAATGTGTAAAATTAATATCACAACCAATATATAAAATATATAATTTTAATTTTTTAGATTAATATAAGACAATATTAATATAACCATTCATTGAAAATAATTGTTTCATCATTATCATGGTCATTGAATTTAATCTTACTAATCATATTTTTTTCATTAAAATGAAACTTTTCATGTTAAAAAGTAAGAATATTTTGATCTTAAATATAAAATTCATTTTATTATATTTAATTTCTAAATGTGATGAAAATAAAATTTTAATATAAGTGAATACAAATGGTCTTTTGAGTAATATATTAATTAAGTATCAAAAATTGATAAAAATTAGTTTTATATATTCAACATAGTGTTTTTAAAATAATTATTTTTATTTAAAAATATTTATTTTTATAAATAAATTTTTCGAAGAAACTTATCTCAATTTTGTATTATTTTAATTTCAAAAATTGATTTTATTTGCTGAATCTGTATTTTTTACTATTCAATTAAAATTCAATTTTTTGGGTGAAAACAAAGTAATTTTCCTTTAGATAATGTTCTTATGTATAATTTAAAAAATGAATTTCATTTTTTAATATAAAATTTCTACAATTTTGAAATTTATATATTTAATGAAAATTAAATGTATATAATGAAAATAGGATTTTATTAAAAAGGATTTTTTAAAAATATTAAGTATTCTTAATTATATTTTATATAAATTTTATAATTATTTAAATTTTTTATTTATAATAAGTTTTAATATTCTTAAATATTCCTAATAGTACGTATTTCGTGACTTGTTTTATTTTTGTGTCGTGTCTGGAAAAATCTATCAAACATAGTATTAACTTAGATATATGTAAATATATATATATATATCTGAAAATCATGGTATGTTATAATTATAATGTTGGAAAATATTTAAACACTATGATATAATATTGAGAAAATTGTATTTTATCTTGATCCGTTTCTAGAGAGAAATCCTACATTATGAACATTTACTTGGATTTGGCTCTCATATAGAGAAATGATTCCACATATTGTAGGTTTCTCTGAGTAGCTTAATGTAATTTAGGTTGAACCATATGACATTTAGTTTAATTTCATGTGACAAAGACTAAGGTTCCATACACATTGAGGATATTTTCAGGTTTAGAGTTTTAGAGACATATGACATAACTATTGCATCTCAAAAGATTACAAGGTAGACACTTCTACATAGTTTCCATTTTTCCATAAAATAAAAACTCTTGAAAAATAGATTCATGTATAGTTCCATGTTTTAGACAAGATGAATTTTCCTTGATCTCATCCTTGACCATATTCATCTTTAAGTCATTTGAAAACATTTCAAAACTTGGGATGAGAATAAAAAGCTCAGTAAGGGTTATAAAACAATGAAAGAAAACATTTTTTCATTAATACATACAAAACATAAACTCTTTCACATACATCATAAAAATATAAGATTTATGAATAACACATATAAATCATAAATCATAAAGGTAACTTGTGGAATTCATATCATACTTACATTGTAGCTATCACATCTACATAGGGAGTTACTTTGGAATACCCATCACAATATATTCCCTAAATCTATTTGGAGAAACATTCATGTTTACCTCCGTCATGTTACCCAATTCATTGGAGAGCTTTCTCGGGCTCACCCACCCTAGGTGTATCACGAAACCACCCATATACGTAAATAATCCCCATGAACCATAACATGATCCTAACACATAACATAAGCATAAAGGAAAGATAACATTTCCACATTGAAATAACAAAATATCATTTCAAGATATTTAAATAATAATTCCGTTCTAAAAATCATTTCCAATACCAAAATATGTAAACATATTATATGGTATTTATTTTTCCTTTTGAAAAACATTACAGCTTGTTAAGGAAGCCAAAGATCAAATAATACTCACGGCAGCAGAAAGGACGTTCTCACCACTAACGTTTAAAAAAACATTCATTTTTTTCCTTTAGTAAAATTCTTCATATAAAAAATATTCCCTTTGAATTAAATTAAAAGTAAAAGGTTTTTATACAGTGTATAAAAGAAAATCGTGTATTAAAACAAAATATGCCTCAATGAAAAGATATTGAGACAAAGTCCCTTGCCTTGTGTTCGACTTGACTCGATCGTTCTTTAATATCCTGAATAATAAACAAAAGTTAATTTATACTTTCTTAAGAACATTTTTAATGTTTCTTATTTCTTTTATATCACTCATTACCATGTTATAATTATTATGTAATCATTTAAGTTAATAACGTCCATTTTGTCAATATTTGGTACTTGAGTCAAAAATGAACACCTTATATTTACAAGTTGTCCATGTGGTCAATAGTCCATTATATTCAGAATGATATTAATGATTCAGATATCATATATATCATATATATCCATTATATACATGTATTTATAATAGTACATAACATTTAGAGGTAAGAAATGAAATGCACTGTTCATGGAGACGGTAAGTTGTATGTACACAAGAACACTAATTTCATTTATATTTATTATTTTAATGGAATAAAAACATAATGATACATATTTATATGAAAATTCCAGTATAATATCATATATAATATCATTAACTCAATCCTTTATACATCCCACATAAGGCATTAACAAGTCATGTCACTTTGAAGGGGCGGTAGTCCGCACTTCCTCAAATGAGATTATTGTATTACCCACTATGGAAACCATAAAGGCATGATATAAATGGAAGTTACAGAAGAATAAAGAAACCATAAACATAATATATATCATATATAAATACAGTTCCATCATAATGGCCACCGTGAGAGGCGGTAGGAGATAATCGAACAATAATCATTTTGTGAGGCGTTAGTTTTCCATCGACATAAACATTATGTTCTTCATCCATTTGATGGAGGTGTGTGTATGTGTAGCTCTAATACTTCTCATAACAACATCCTAGTATATTTATGATATTGGTTTTGTGACAAAATAAAGGAATAAAAACGAGTTTAGGGGTTGGAGAAGTAAAATAAAAGAAAACAATTTAACAGAAACCATTACCTTTAATTTCAGTAACTTCTTTTAATTTCAACCAAAAGGAATTATTAATGTGCCTTATTCCCAAGGTAAGGCTTCTTGGGGGAGGAGAGTGATTTAAGGAGCTTAATTGTATAGAGTTTGGATTAGCCAAATGGCTTGAGAGGTGTGAGGAATTTTTTAGAAGTGGTCTCCTTTTATAAGGGAGAGGACGGGCTCTTTAGGAAAGTGTGATAATACTATTTTATTATATATTTATATTCGGTTTATAATGGTCCAAAAATCCTTAAATATGAATATAAGATGACTCATATTCTAAATAAAATCATCTAATCAGAATTGGACATGTTTTGGATAATATTTTAATCATTATAATCTTATTTATTTAAATCATTTATTGATGAGGTAAATACTGCATCATTATTGTGTCATGAATAATTTAATTTATTCGATGTATAAAAATTATAATAAAAATACTATCATGTATGAAATCTTTTTATATTTCCAATAAATATTTATAGATGAAAATAGGACTTATATAACACCATATAAAAATTAATTACTAAAAGATTTTTGTTAATGTCAATTTTGTCTTTACATTAAATTAATTAATCTAAATTGTCATTATCACTCCCAAGTGGCTCAAAGGGGTCCCAAAATCGACACAAAGACGCCCATGGTCGACCATTACTCATAAAATAAGGTTAGAATAGGTTTTAAGATAATTGTGAATTATTATAATATTCCTTTTACCTTGAATTACCTTATTTACCTTTAACCGCGGTAAATAAAAGTCAAAAGTTACTATTCACCAAGAAAATATTTTCATCTTAATGAACCATATTTTACTTCTTGATAACAACCATGTATGTTAGATTTTCTAAATTCAATTCACAAAAGTGGTTAAATTTCATTTAAATGAAAATTTCTATTTTTTTTACTACCACTAAGTGGTTTCACTATTCATCAAAAATTGATGTTTTTCAGAAAAATACCAAAACTTCAGCCTAAGATATATTTGATATTATGAATTCAAAAATGATGTCTATTCTTCAAAATACAAAACATATAAGTGTCATTAATTAATTTTAATTTTAATTCCAGTTATCAAAACAAATAACGTGTTTTTAAGAAACAATAACTATCAAAAGATTGATACTTGTTAATGTCCAATTTCAAAGTGAAATTATTTCCAATGGCCAACATTGGATTAAATGGGAAAAAATATATTTTAATTTGTCTTTAATCCCAATTAAAAAGATAATCTATCAATATAAATCAATTAGATTAAAATTCACTTTTGATTTAAAATACAATATTTTTCACTATTCATTAAAAATGAACTTTATCATAAAAAAATCCAAAAAATTACAGAAAGTAAATTTTGATGTCCCCATTCTAAAGAAGGATTTTTTTTGGTCAATTAGAATGTATTAAAGTAACCAAAACAAGATTTAAAGAGGGTTCTCTATTAAAAGGTGGTAAATCGGCCTTTTAATGTAAATTATTCTTAAAATTAGATTCATTCACATTTTTAAGCCTCTAAAATTTATTGGATAAAAGTAAATACATTTAACAAACATTTATAATCATATTTTAGTTAGTTTCGTTCATTCCCACCAATACAATGGCTAGAATTTAACTACCATTTAAAATAATAATATTATATTATTAGTGTGCAATGTAAGATTTCAAAGAAACCAGTTGTTGTGTATCGGGTACGCTAACGAACATAGAAACCCCATTAAAGTAAAATTAATTTTTATTTCAAAAATATTAATAAATTTGAAATATGTATTATTCTTTATTTACCTGGGATGTTACATCTTTCCCCCCTTTTGTAAATTTCATCCTTGTAATTTTTATTCACATATCAAAATAAATGGGGGTATTTATCCCTCATAGCATTTTCAGATTCCCACGTTTCCTCTTCAATCATGTGGTTTTTCCACAAAACCATTACCTGGTGAATTACCTTATTCCACAACACTTTCTCTATATGGTCAAGAATCTGGACTGGTTTTTCTTCATAAGAGAGATTCTCTTCCAACTGAACTACCTCGGGCTCAAAACATGAGATGGATCTGGCATATACTTTCTCAACATCGAAACATGAAAAACATTGTGTACCTGGGATAAACATGGAGGTAAATCCACTCTATATGAAAATGATCCAACTTTCTCTATAATTTCATAAGGTCCAATGAACCTCGTACTCATCTTTCCCTTCTTACCAAAACACATCACACTTTTCCATGGAGAGACCTTGAGAAAGACATGATCACCTACCTCAAAAGAAAGATCCTTCCTATGGTTATCTGCATAACTTTTCTGTCTGCTCTAAGCTATTCTCATGTGCTTCTGAATCAAATGAACTTTCTCTACCATCTCTTCTACTAATTCTGGTCCCATCAGCTTCCTTTCACCTACTTCATCCCAAAAAGCTGGAGTTAGAAAACGCTTTCCATATAATGCCTCAAATGGATTCATTTGTATACTAGTATGAAAAATGTTATTATATAAAAATTCAACGAAAGAAAGATGTTGCTCTCAAATTACCTGATAATCCAATGAACAAGAACGTAGCATATCCTCCAAGGTCTGAATTGTTCATTCTGACTACCCATCTAATTGAGGATGAAATGGTGTACTAAAATTTAATTCAGTACCCAATGACTTCAGAAGGGCTTTCCAAAAATTGGAAGTAAACCTGGGATCATGATCAGATACAATGGATAGGGGAACTCCATGAAACCTGACTATCTCTTTAACATACAACTGAGCAAGTTGATCTAGAGACAAAGTATCTCATATAGGAAGGAAATGAAGATATTTAGTCAATCAGTAAACTATAACCCAGATTGCATTATTACCTCGAGATGTCTTTGGTAATCTCACAATAAAGTCCATTGATATATTTTTTCCATTTCCACTCTAGCACCGGTAGAGGCTGAAGCATCCCTTTCTGTATCTGCCACTCTGCTTTAACATGCTGACAAGTCAAACACTTCACAGTAAAATCAGCAAATCTCTTTTCATTCCATCCCACCAGTAATACTCATGGAGATCTCTGTACATCTTAGTACTTCCCAGATGAAATGAAAACGGAGAACTATAAGCTTTACATAAAAACTCATTCTTCAACTGTGAATCACAAGGAACAGATAATCACTTTACAAACCTCAAAACACAGTCATTATCAATGTTAAATTCAGGAAACTTATCCTTCTGAACCAACTCTACCTTTTTTTGTAAGCCATTATCTTCTTTCTGTTCTTGATTTATCATATCTGATAGAGATGATCTCCCTGAAACCTGATACAAAATAGAATAATTTCTTTCACCAACAACTTCTATGCCAGATTTTATCAAATAAAAAACCAAAGGATCTCATTCCAAACGTAATATGGTTAATGAAACATTACTTTTTCGACTCAAAGCATCGACCACTTTATTTTCTTTTTTTGGATGCTAATGGATAATGAAATCATAATCCTTGATCAATTACAAACATCTCCTCTGTCTCATGTTCAATTCTTTCAGAGTGAATATAAACTTAAATATTTTGTGATCATTATATATTTCACACTTTACTCCATACAAATGATGCCTCTAAATTTTTAAAGCAAAAACAACAACAGCTAATTCCAAATCATGTGTAGGTTAATTTAACTCATGAGGTTTCAACTGACGTAATGTATAAGCAATTAACAGATCATTCTACATTAGGACACAACCTAGTCCTTTCAATGAAGCATCACTGTATATAAAAAACTCACCGTTTCTAGATGGTAGTGCCAAAACTGGAGAATTCACCAATCTTCTTTTCAATTCCTAAAAAGAATCATCACATTCTTTTGTACAGATGAACATAACACATTTTCTAGTTAACATAGTCATTGGACTAGATAACCATACAAAATTTTCAACAAACCTCCGGTAATAACCTGCCAAACTAAGAAAACTACGGATCTTGGTTATATTTTTGGGTCATGGCCATTCTTCAAAAACATTGGTTTTATCAAGATCAATAGTTATTCCATTTTTTTGAAACAATGTGACCAAGGAAGGAAATTTTTTGTAACCAAAACTCACACTTACTGAATTTCTAAAACATTTTATTTTATTTTAAGGTTTTCAAGACAACCCTTACATGAATTTCAAGCTCTTTTTTACTTTTAGAATAAACCAAAATATCATCAATGAACACAACCTCCATTTATCACCTAAATCAACTGAGCCATCACTACAACAAAATGTTCAATTCTGATTCTAACCATCTCAGGATTCTCATTTGGAAGCTCATTTCCCTATGTATGCCTTCCCAAAAAAGCTGCTCTGTTTCCTCTATGAAAAACCATTCTTAAGACAGAAATAACTTAGGCGAAGCAACATGGTAATCTGTAAATGATATATTATTTCAATAATAACATAAATTACTTTATGGATATTAATTTAACAACACCCTGATTTATTGAGTTATCTAAACAGTCCTATGATACCAACTATAAGGACTTGGCCTTAAAAAATACATAATATTGAACTAAATGAATAATTCACATTGAGGATATTTTCAGGTTTATAGTTTTAGAGAATTACGACATAACTATTACATCTCAAAAGATTACAAGGTAGATACTTCTATATAGTTTCCATTTTTTTCATAAAATAAATACTCTTGAAAAAAAGATTCATGTCTAGTTCCATGTTTTATACAACATGACTTTTCCTTGATCCCATCCTTGACCCTATTCATCTTTAAGTCCTGTGAAAACATTTCAAAACATGGGATGAGCATAAAAAGATCAGTAAGGGTTATAAAACAATGAAAGAAAACATTTGTTCATTAATATATACAAAACAAAAACACTTTTACTTACCTCATAATAACATAATATTTATGAATAAAATATAGAAATCATAAATCATAAAGGTAATGTGTGGCATCCATATCATACTTACATTGTAGCTATCACAGCTATATAAGGAGTTACTTTGGAATACCCATCACAGTATATTCCCTAAATCTATTAGGAGAAACATTCATGTTTACCTATACCATGTTACCCAATGAATTAGAGTTCTATCTCAAGATCACACGCCCTGGGTTTATCACAGAACCACCCATATACATAAATAATTCCCATGAAACATAACATGATCATAACACATAACATAAGCATAAAGGAAAGATAATATTTCCACAATGAAATAACAAAATATCATTTCTAGGCATTTAAATAATAAATCTATTCTCAAAATCATTTTCAGAACCAAAATACGTAAAAAGAGTATACGGTTTTTATTTTTCCTTTTAAAAAATAATACAGCTTGTTAAAGAAGCCAACGATGAAATAATCCTCACGGCGGCGGAAAGTACGTTGTCACCACTAACGTTTAAAAAAACATTACTCTTTGTCATTTATTAAATCTCTTAATATAAAAAGATTCACTTTAAATGAAATGAAATTTCAAAGGAGTTTATACAGAGTATAAAATATAATCGTGTATTAAAACAAAATATGCCTCAATGAAAGGAGATTGAGACGAAGTCCCTTACCTTGTGTCCGACTTGACTCGATCGTTCTTTAATCTCATGAATAATAAACTAATGTTAATTTATAATTTCTTAAGGAACTTTTTCAAGTTTATTATTCCTTTTATATCACTCGTTACCATGTTATAATTATTATGTAATCATTTAAGTTAATAACATTCATTTTGTCGATATTTGGTACTTGAGTCAAAAATGAACACCTTATATTTACAAGTTGTCCATATGGTCAATATTCCATTATATCCAGAATGATATTCATGATTTAGATATCATATATATCATATATATCGATTATATACATGTATTTAAACTAGTACATAACATTTGAGGTAAGAAATGAAATGCACCGTTCATGGAGACGTTAAGCTGTACGTACGCCTGAATGCTACTTTCATTTCTATTTCTTATATTAATTAAATTAAAACATAATGATACATAATTATATGATAATTCCAGTATAATATCATATATAATATCATTAACTCCATCCTTTATACAACTCACATAAGGCATTAAGGAGTCGCATCACTTTGAGGGGGTGGTAGTCGGCACTTCCTCAAATGAGATTATCGTATTTACCAACTATGGAAACCATAAAGGCATCCTATAAATGGATATTAAAGAAGTATAAAAAACATAAACATAATATATATCATATATAAATATAGTTACATCATAATGGACCCCATGAGAGGCGGTATGAGATAATCAAACAATCATCGTTTCGTGAGGTGTTAGTTTTCCATCCACAGAAACATTATGTTCATCATCTATTTGATGGAGGTGTGTGTATGTGTATCTTGAATAATTATCATAAAAAATCCTAGTATATTGAGGATACTTGTGTTGTTATAAAATAAAGGAATAAAAAAGTGTTTAGGGGTTGTAGAAGTAAAATAAAAGAAAACAATTTTAGAGAAACCATTACCTTTAATTCGGGTAACTTCCTTTGGTTTCAACCAAAATGACTTATTAAAGTTCCTTATGCATAATGTAAGGATTATATGGGGAGGAGAGAGATTTAGGGAGCTTAATTGGTCAGATTTTGGACGATCCAAATGGCTTGAAGGGTGTGAGGAATTGGTTAGAAGTGGTCTTCTTTTATTAGGGAGAGGAGGGGCTCTTTAGGAAAGTGTGATAATATTATTTTATTATATAATGATATTCGTTTTATAATAGTCCAAAAATCATTAAATATGAATATAAGATGACTCATATTTGAAATAAAATCATCCAATAATAATTGGACATGTTTTGGATAATATTTTAATCATTATAAGCTCATTTATTTAAATCATTTATTAATGAGGTAAATACTACATCATTATTGTGTCATGAATAATTTAATTTTTTAAATGTCTAAAAATTATAAAAAAATATTATCATATAGGAAATATATTTAGCTTTCCAATTAATATTTATAGTTGAAAATATAAGTTTTATAACACCATATAAAAATTAATTACTAAAATATTTTTGTTAATGTCAGTTTTGTCATTACATTAAATTAATTAATCTAAATTGTCATTATCACTCCCAAGTGGCTCAAAGGGGTCCCCAAATCGACCCAAAGATGCCTATGGTCGGTCATTACTCATCCAATAGAGTTAGTACAAGTGTTAAGCTAATTTTTAGTTATTATAATATTCTTTTTACCGTGAATTACCTTATTTACCTTTAACCGCCGTAAATAAAAGTCAAAATTTACTATTCACCAAAAATTATTTTCATCTTAATGAACCAAATTTTAGTTCTTGATAACAACCATGTATGTAGTATTTTCAAAATTCAATTCATAGAAGCGGTAAAATTTCATTTAAATGAAAAAGTCGGTTTTTTAACTACCACCAAGTGGTTTCACTATTCATCAAAAATTAAAGTTTTTTAGAAAGAATACCAAAAATTCAGCCAAATCTATATTTGATATTATGAATTCAAAAATGATGACTATTTTTCCAAATTCAATATATTGAAGTGGAATTAATTAGTTTTAAAATTAATTCTCGTTATCAATACAACTAGCATGTTTTTAAGAAAGAATAACTATCAAAATATTGATACTTGTTTTTGTCCTATTTCATAGTGAAATTATTTCCAATGACCAACATTGGATTAAATGATGAAAATATATTTTAATTTAACTTTAAAAAAAATTAAAAATATAGTCTAAAAATATAAATCAATTATATTAAAATGAACTTTTGATTTAAAATACAATATCTTTCACTATTCAGTAAAATATGAACTTTATCGGAAAAAATTCAAAAAATTTACACAACGTAAATTTTGTTGTCCCCATTCTAAAGAAGGATTTTATTTGGTCAATTAGAATGTATTAAAGTGAACAAAACAATATTTAAAGAGGGTTCTCCATTAAAAGGCGGTAAATCAGCCTTTTAATGAAAATTATGCTTAAAATTAGATTCATTAACATTTTTAATCCTCTAACATTTATTGGATAAAAGTAAATACATTTAACAAACATGTATAATCATATTTTATTTAGTTTCGTTCATTCCTTCCAATAAAACGGCTAGGAGTTAAATATAATTTTAAATATAATATTATATTATTAGTGTGAAACATAAGATTTCAATGAAACTCGTTGTTGCGTATCGGGTACGCTATCAAACATAGCAACCACTTTAAAGTAAAATTAATTTTTAATTCAAAAATATTAATAAATATGAAATGTTTCTTATTCTTTACTTACCTTGGATGTTACACAAGTAATATGGTTGTGAAAAATAGATTACACCGCACTGTGGAGACGGTAAGTCGTATGTACGCATGCGTGGTGATTTCATTTTTCTTATGATGGATAGAAAATGAAATATAGTTCTTTTTGAAAAATAATGGCATATAATTATATTATTGATAATTAATTTATTACATTATAAGGAAACAACTCATGATGAGGATGTAGAAAAAGAAAGAAATTTGAAAAATTGATAGCCAATATTACCTCTTCTTCGACGTACTCCCTCTAAATCTCCTCTTAAACCACTAGAGTTATTCTTTCAAAAAACCAGAACATCTAGAATTTAAATAGGGAAGTTGATAAATTAAATGGTTAGAGGATTTCTGAGATTTAAGTCTCAAAGTGAATTTAAGATGTGAGAGAGGTGGTTCCCTTTTATAATTGATGTGAGGGGCAATTTTGGGATCTCCAAAAATATTAATTTATAATTAACTCAATCCACATTCAAAAACCGAAAAAATGCCCTTATTTATAATATGAGATGATATAAGATTGCAATATCATAAAAAAATAAATTTTAGAAATTATTTTACGTCAATTGAAACCTTTTAATTTTAATTAACACTTATTTATTCTATTTAATTTTTAACAAAGGTATAAGTATTTCAATATTAAAAGAATGAAATATTTACGTATTTGATGTAAATTAGACCATAAATAAATAACATAGAACATTTCAGATACCATCATAATTATTATATATTTTTTAAAATGTTTTATGATTTTTATGTAATGTAATAAAACATTATTTTAATAAGAAACCAATTGTGTCGATTTTGATACAATTCAATTCATTGATATTAAAAATATTAAGATAATAAGATAAATTCCAAAAAACTATTTAATTATATTCATAATAGTTCAGTGTAATATATAAAGTTCCTTAGACATATTAATTATCCCAAATATTATTTATTTTAATATATTTAATATCATTTATTTGATATTTACCTTAACTAAAAAACAACAGTAACAGTTTTGTGTAACTATTTAATAAGTTTATTTTCTGAAAAAATTTTAAAAATAAAATAATAAGACACAAATAAATCTCTTAGATTTATATTAATACTTATAATTAAAGATATATTATTTATAATCATTAATAAAAAATTATATACTTATTAAAAAAATCTGACAAGTTTATCATCAATTTAAATAAAATAATATATGTGTCATAATATCTTATATAAGGTACGAAATTTTCCATAAGTTGACACTTGGATGGTTATGGTCGATATATCCTCGACCAATAAGATTTGGTCATGTTTTTTGTTCTTTTAATGCCTCTTATCAGTTTAATAATAATTATTTTATAGATTTCTCATCAATTAAATAATTCTTGCATCATTAATTTATAATTATTTATGGTAATTATTTATTTCTTTAAAATTACAAATAAATTATCATGATAAAGAAAACAAATTATATTTAAAATTATTATTTATAATAGAATTTATCATCTATATAACATTATATTAAAAATGACAAAATTATTAAAATTTGAGTAAGACCTATTTATCTTTTCTTTAAAAAATGTCATAATCTCATTCAAGTGGCATACAAAGGACACCCTTTCAACCCAAATATGATTTATTTAGAAACAAAATAATCCAATGATATTATTACAAGTGTTTTTATAATTTCATAATATTATTTTTACCCTTAATTACCTGATTTACCCTTCCACCGTATTAATAAAAATTACTGATGTTACTATTCATAATGCCCAAAAATAAAAGTAATATTTTTATAGAATTTGAAATTAATGATTCAAAATATGGAGTAAATTTTTCAAAATTTAAATCATATAATTTACAATGATTAATTTAAAATGAATCCAGTTGTTTGAAAAAGAGAACTGCTTTTAAAAGTTAAAACAATGCAAAATAATGAAATGTTTTTTCATTTTAATTAAATGTAATATTAATGAAAATTAAGTAAATTACATTTAATGATAAAAATATATTGTATTTATAATTAAAAACCATTCAATTTTATAATTTAATAATACATATTATTTTGAGGAAAAAAATTAATTAAAATTTATTGTATTTTTACTATTCTTCAAAACCTGAATGTTTTTAGAGACAAAATATCAAGAAATCATCCAATGTGAAATTTTATATCTCTCTTACAAATAAGAGATTTATTTTTTCATATTAATGTTATTAACATGTCAAAATTTTACTTTAAAAAGGGTTCACAAATAGAATCTGGAAAAATAACCCTTTTGAAAAATATTGGTTTTTATACATCCAATGGGGTTTATTCATACCCTATGACAAAAAAAATATTGGTTGAATATAAAAATTATTTTATAAATTATATAACATATATATTTCATTAATTTCATTTACTAATTGTAATTCACACAATTTATTACTAAAAAAATACAAATATATATCTGATTTTTTATCACAAATAATTGGTAGCCAATGAATTCACCATAAATTTTCATAAGATGGTTATATTAATTCTAAATAACCTAATGACTAGGTTAAAATTCTCATTTTATAGTAAGGGAATCTTGTTTATTTTTTAAACTCATGATTTCATGCAATGCAATCTATTAAATAATTACAATTATTTAAACAAAATAATTTATAAAAACATTTAGGTGTTATAGGGATACAAGTATTTACAAGGTTCACTACACAACTGGTGTAGCAACATCCTTGGTATGGTATGGAAACAATATGATACCATAGAATCCCCCAAAATCAATCATTTTTTTGGATACAATAATAATTATATGTCCTTACACTTGTGCAGTAGTACAGTCAATATAATATTTCATTCTCATCAAGTAGAAAGAAATTATGTAATATAAATATGAGAAACAAGTTAACAAAAATTCACCAGATTCTTTAAAAAAAATCTATACTGCCTTTAAAACATTCATAAATATAATCTTCAAAAATATTCTTTATTTTCTTTCCTAGCAATATATAAGAACTTACATGGACTTCATAATGATACTCAATCTGATTTCCCTAGCCCGATCTGTCAGTCCAATTGCTCAAACCAAAAATATAAGTCTTTTATAATACCACTAAAACAATTATCAATTGCTTCTGCCTCCGTCAGAAAATCCAAGCCTGATTGCTCAGTTTGATCTAGTAACCACTAAATACGATCTTCTTTTTTACTCTTCTGTTGGGAAATTTTATTAAAGAAAACTCTATCTGAAAACATATTCTCACTAAAACATTAAATCTTCTCTCTTGTCTTATTTATGTGAATGGTTATCAGATCTATCAGAGAGTAAAAATTTCTCTCCTCCTTTTATAGGTGTTCAATATGGAGTTTATGTAGGAATCTAAAAAGTTTTCCTTCTTAAAATAATTTCCCAAAACATCAATTTCCCTTTTATTTTAGATATGTATATTGATTTCTTCATTACTTGTAAAATCTTCTTGATTCATCTCTAAACTTCTTGAATATTTTCACGCCTTCAACTCATATAAAAATTTATAACCATTCATCTATCTATTTCTTATTATCATTATGATTTCTTCGTTATAATGATTACATATATAAAATAGATGATTCTTCTTTATGTTTCTCTATACGAACTGATCATATAAAAATAAAATGACTTCTCATTATGATGATCAGTTTCAACTAAATGAAAAAAAAACTCATCCTAAAACTCCAAACCAACTAATGGATAAAACACCTTTAAAACCATTCTTCCATAAACATTATTACTATATCGTTAGAATTTGATCTCCTCTATTTTTCAATAAACATATTAGTAACTTCTAAAGATTCATGAACTTCTTTGGTAAGACTTTATCACCAACATCAAACTAATCTAATTATCTAATTTTCTTATCACTGATGATCCTGCATTTGATGAATTTTATTAGTTTCATCCTACACATCATGGATCAGTCTATTTTTCATTTTGATAGATCAGTGTCACATCCAATACGATAGTTGAAAATACATGATGTCTGATGACTCTTAACCAACATGATGAAAAAATATATATTCTCTCTCTCTTGACCCACATGATAAAATATCATATTTTATTCATTCTTGACCAAATTGAGAAATAAAACAACCTTGTGGAAATGGTTGACTACATTTTTGATCATCATCAAGTTGATTTTTCCCAATAAATTACAATAAAACAATTCTACCAATATTTGATCGGTGGAACACTACATCTGATAGATAGGTTCCAGAAGCAGCTTACTTCCTTTTTTGATTATGGTACAAATGATTTTCCTTAATTTAAAATCTTCTTTTTGTGAATATTTTTTGTGAATTATTATTCTAGATGAAAACCATCATTTTTTTAATTCTCTATTTCCAAAAAAACTACACATCCTTTAAAAATTTTCATTTATGGTGATATTACTCCCATGTACAGAGATTGGAACAGTTATACATCAAAAAATTTATTCTTGTACCAACTTCAACTTATAATATTAACCTCTTAATGTCTTTTATAACAATTAATATTGGTAAAGCATCATCTAAATTTTATTGGGAAGTATTATAACTTTTCATCCTCCCACAATCTTCTTTATTTCCAACCATGCTTCAATGTTATTAGAAGAACATGTTCTCCAAATTTTCTTAATACGTATTTCATTAAAAAAAATTCTAGATGAATTATGATTTATAAGAACCCAAATATTCAAATAGAATCATCATATTTTCATTGGTTCCACTTAGAAATGGATACAACTTTTTCAATATGATTGAAAATTTCATTTCGGGCCCATGGTGAGACCAATTAACCATTTATTTATGAAAAATTATTCAAAATCTTATGGTATTAAAATATTTGGCTTAGATTTTATGAATATGATGTTAATCCTGATCTCTTACTTTTTCAAAGTGATATGATTTATTTTTAAAAAATCAATCCAAACTTATTTCAACTTCCAGAATCAACTTCTTACCAACTAGTTCCCAATAGCCTTGCCATAACAATGTGTCACAGTTGTTTGAAAATCCCTATAACAAAAAGGATATTCCATAATGTCTATGATCATGATGAATAAGTGTTAAATAGGATTCCTTAATTAAGTGTGATAAGTTTTTTTCATTTGAAGAATTTAGTGGTAATATTAGTCTAAAAATAACTTCCAATTCAAATTGGATGATTGATATCATTTTAATATAGATCCAAAGGCTATTTATGAAAAATTATTTATGGTTTAAATTTTAATTTGAAATTCAAATTCAAATAATAAAAAATAATATTCCAAAAGAAGAGACTAAAGGAAATGAATTTCCTAGAAAATAAATAGTTTAAGAGAAGTTAAGAAGGATATAATAAGTAGTAGAAGAAGAATTGTTTGTTAATATTGTCACAATGTGAAAATATCCTACCTATTTTTATATATGTAGAGAAATAAGAAGAGGTGTAATGAATAAGAAAATTAAGGCAACATATCAAGGGATTTATTCATATTGATATCAATTTCTATAACATTTTTTGACAGAAGGATTAATTATCACAGTCGAGAGACATGATGTAATATGAGTTCAATGGAAAACCATTCTTATTGTAAAAACATTTTGAAACTAGTGGGTCATATGAACTTAGTACAATCAAGATAATTCTAATGACAAACGTTCTCATTTTGAGAGGTGAACCTTGTAAATATGTTTTTGCCTTATCTGTGTGTGTTAAATAGTGATCACTATTCACTTTCATCAGTGAAAAGGGTTGTTACACCAAGAAAACATAAAATAAATTGAATCACCAGCCCCCCCCCCCCCCCCTCATTGATTTCTCACTAATATTGGTGGTTCTTTTATGAAACCATATGAGGAAGGTTTTCCAGAAAAATATTGTGAAGTGGATTTCCAATGTGGGACAGTCATGACCATGTCATAATCTCATGGACAGAGTCACACATTTCGATTTCATGGGATTTTCTATTTTCAATGTAATTAGTTTCTTGATTTATGTATGAAGATTATTGATGTTTCCCTATAGAAATATATTCCACATCTCTTTCTCTATCCTTACATCTTCGAGTCCCATATTCTTTACTAAAAAAATTGAGATATTTATAGGAAACCCATGTAAAGTGATGGACTAATTATTATAGTCCACAATGAACACGTTAGAGTACTATTTTTTACTCTATAAATGTGGGTTATTTATTTAAATCCATGTGATATATTAAACACATGGTCAAGAATAAGGGGTGATCATGTAATTCATTTGATATATCAGCCACCAAGCCTTGAATTATGGGGAGTTAGAGGACCTATGTTTTTCTTGGTGTTGTGATTTGATAAAAAACATGAATTTTTTCATTCAGGTAATTAAGAGCATTAAAATACTCATTTACACTAGTATATGATCTCAAAAAAAATTGACCACTTTATTTTAACCAGAATTGTATATTTACCCTAGTATAGGAATTTGGTGAAATTATGAGTTGTTCATGTTTTGATCAATTACATAATAATTAATTAATTAATTATTCACACATGTTCAGGTGGTAAAATATCTTGAATGGATCATTATAATGAGATTATAACTTCGTGGTTGAGTCTGGAATAGGGGTGTTTTTCTTAGGTGAGGTATAAACATGCAAAATATTTTGAGACTCAATATGATTATTGCAATGGTAATTATTTATATTTTTAATTATTTATTTAAAACACCCCCCCCCCATTTGGTAGTTTATTTGCATGGAAGTGTGGGAGAGATAAACTCTGTTTCACATGATATACTAGCCGAAGTAAGGGTGAAAGAGATTCTATAATAATTAATAACATAGTGATGATTGAGATTGAATTATGGTGGAATGACTTCTGAGAGTATATTTGGACCCAATTCTTTGGTGTATACACCACAAGGTTTTCCTTCTTTTGAGTTCCATGCATCTACCCCAATATATGCATTATTTTTATGTTTTGATTTCTTATATTGATTTCTATAGACCCCATGGTGGTCTGTCTATTCTTAATCAGGTGTTTGAAGTGGTTCACATGGGTGTACTGTTTGGAAACCCCAACAACAAGGATTTTGGTTTTAAAAACACATGCCATGTGTTTTCCATGTTTTGGTAATATGTAATTTTTGGTAGTACATATTGTCTAATTTATGCACACTTAATGTATTATTACTAGTCCATGTATCTAGAGATGTGGAAAATTACAAGGGTAGATGATATTTTGGAAAGTATATGTCAGGTAATCTAGGTACACATTGTATAGTGGTACATGGCCTTGTAGAAATTTACATGGGAAGACACACCATGTGAGGGGTACATAATTATGTATTAGTATATGGGAATACTTCATGTACACCCTATTCGTGTATTAATACATGGGTAAGCCCCATGTATACATTTTCTATGTAAAATTACTTGGTAAGGTGTAAATTTTTGATTAAAAATTTTATTCTTATAAGTAGACATTCTATTATTATAAGAGAAATGGGTTTCGGTTGTTTTGTTCCATAGAGTAAGAATTGTATATATGATTTTTCTATTTTGATTGTTGTTCTATATAGATTGTGATGGTGTAATTATTTTGGTGCTTATTGGACATTTGGATGGTTTTTTGGATGAAGATAGCTCAACACAAGGATTTCCTCAAGGTTTGGATTAAAAATTGACTACTGGGTTGGGTTGTGATATGTGAGGCCCGAAAAAGGTTTGAGAGCTTAGTTATCATCCTAGATATAGTGTGTTAGAGTGATCTATATGAGGGTTGTGGGATTGATTTTGGGATATTAGATCATGTAATATCTTAATGTATATCTTGATTTATCCCTTGATTTTTTGACTGGTTACTTGAGGTTAGATAAATTGTGTTTTTAGATCCATTGTTTGAGGATCAGGTTTACTGGATCTTTTGGGCCGTGTTTCCTTGATCGGATAGCAGTTACCATGGAGTTTCATTGTCCTATTGTGACGAGCCTGAGGAACTAAAGATAATGCACTGGTAGGATGGTTTCTGATCAAGTGATCATTGTATTTCATTGTATATTTTTGGGAAGGCATGCATTGAGTGGTGTTTATTTTGGATTCCTTTGTTGGGACATTGTTGATCGAGGACTAGTTGGTGGCCCCAAGGGGATCCTTTAGAATATTTCATGTTGTGGGATTGGTTCGAGTACATATATGAGATAGAGAAAACCCTTATAGGGTGTCCTTCTCTTGTTCTGTCCTTGGGAACATTTGAGGATCTTTCAATGGAAATGGGTTTCCATCCATTCCTTGTTATTTTATTATATTTATTGAGGTTGACACATGTTTTACACTCATGGGTTTTGTTTTTGATCTGTTTGGGAAGTCACATTTTGGATCATTGTTTTAGATTATGGGATTCCTTCACTAAGAGGTATATTCTAGTGATATGGTCCAGTTTGTATTGAATGGTACTCAACTTCCATGTTTAGGAAGGTTGGAAAAGATTCTCCATGCCTATGAGATATGTTGTTCGACATGGAATTTTGTATTGGCCTTAGTAGTTTTGGTGGACATTTTGTCTCAATGTCATGTTAGTATTAGTGGTCCTGGTGTTCTATACGTTAACATAAGATTAATGGATATGTTGTTATATATATAAATATATGTTTTTTAGTGTTTGACATGGAGTTCCTCATCCATGTATTAGAGAACAGAACATGGAATTCCATATCCATGGATTAGAGTGTTGCATGTGGAAATCATCATCTATGGATTACAGTGTCTTAACTAGTGACATGCATCCATATATTAGGTTTTTGTGCATGGTATTCTTCATCCATGGTTTAGGAGGCTAGACATGGTGTTCCTTTTTCATAGATTATGGAGTGGTACATAGAATACCTCATCTTCCAATTAGGGTGTTGGTCATGGAAATTCTTCTCCATGAGGACATGGAAATCCCCATCCATGGATTAGGGTGTCGGAAAAGGTGTTCCTATTCTAAAGATTAGGGTTATCAACATGGTGTTTCTCATACATGGATTAGAAGGATGGAAATAGAATTCCTTATCTATATTTTTGGTTTTTGTACATGGTTCTCCTCATTCATAAAAAGGTTTTGGACTCATGCCACAATTTTCTTGATACATGGGTTAGATGTTAAACTAATGGTTTGGGTTATATTAGTAGTTCATCACTATATGAGTACTGGATATTTTGGTTTATAAGTTCAAATTGAAGGAAAATAAATAAAATATTTATGTTTGGTTTGGGTTTCCTTAGAGGTAGGGTTCACAAGTTACTTGGCATCCATGGTCTCAAAGACATTTTCATAGATAGTCTTGAGTTGGCTAATGTGGGTATAGTCAATCAAGGTCATAGACCCAATAATAATTGGTGGGTTTATTTGATTATATTTTAGTAAAATTTCAATAGGGAAAATACCATTTCATGAGAATGCACGTATAACATCCTATTATAGGTTCACCATTCAGGTGGCCCACTAAGATCTATTTCTTACCCCCCACCCCCACCCCCTTTATGTGCACCTCAGTGTGCATGCAGAACATATTTAACTTTTAGGTTGATCAAAGAAACATGATGTATAGGGTAGTATCACATGCCTTCATGGTTGAGAGGTTTGCTCATATAGAGTCTAATGATTGGGTTCGAGTAGCTCGATAGGGTACTAGAGACCCTGTATGTGATATGGATCAGAGTTGGATGTATATCCCAATGTATTTTTATTTTTTAGATATATTTTTTTTTATCTTTGATCAGATCACTGGGTGATTGATGTTGTATATATATAATGGATCTATAGTACTACATTTTATTTCATTTAATTACATCATCCCCATGTTTCAATTCATTTAATTTTTTCAAATACACTAAGGTGCATGATGTTTGGTTATTTACTTCTATTTTTTCACTCATATTTATAGGTATAGTCTCCTCATAGTCACACCTTATACCACTACACTAGTTGAAATACATTGGTGTATTAGTAGGTTCACTTGAGGTATTATGGTGAACTAGCTTGGGGAACCCATTTAGTGGAATCTAGGATGTGAATTTACAATGTATTTTCATAGGGGTTACTTTCTTGATTTACATTTTCATATTTAGTAGACTGGAGATAGAGGAATGTTTTAGGTTATATGATGAATATTGGGTGGGGTTTCAGAAACAACTATTCTAGTAGGATGTACTTGTTTCTAGGGTTGGGGCTGATGTTCTTAATATTCAATGTTATGGTTGTATATGATACTCACATTGGGAAACACACATGTGGTTTTCATGTTTTGTGTTATGATGGATTTATGTCTCTCAGTCCATTGGCTAGAGGTCGGTGGTTTGATTTTTATTCTAGGAAAATATAGGTAAGCGGAATATCATGAATGATGATAGGTATATAGGATCTTCATGATATATTCTATATAGTGTTAGATTTTCTTTATTTACTCTATATGGTAGGTTTTGTGGATCTATGGTGAGATGCATGATGATGAGGATGTTGGGGTGGTCATCATTCATTGTTGGTGTAGTGACTGTGGTGGGTCAATGTGGTATGGGTATATAACTATTAGACCATTGTGGGTTGTTTTTATTTCGAGTTGGTTATGTGGTCCAGTCCTCCAGGTAGTAATCAAATGTGAATATACTCAGAGATAAAGGGGTCCCTAGTTGTGGATGTTTGGTTTGGGTTGTGATTTATTTTGAATATGATACCCAAGATATGGGTATTTTTACCTATTGATGTTAGGTTTCATCGGTAGGAGAGTATGTTTGATTCCCCAATATATTTGGCCTTCTAAAACTAAGTGTATACCTAGGTTGTTGGACCTAGAGTTTTTTCATGAGACTTGAGTGGTAGGAAAAGGTGGGAGAGCATAGTGACTTTATGAATGTGATTCTAGTTCAAGTATATTGTTCCTTATGGCTATTTATGGTGATTATGATAGGGGTCGTCCAATTTTTGTGTTCTATTGGTTGTGTGAGGCATAGATGTATGCTTCGTACTTTTGAATGTGGTGAATGAAGGGTGTTGTTGGGTTCATGTTTAGGCTTGTTGGATGACATTTTTTTGAGAAAGATTTCTTGTGGGCTATTTTTTAGCATTGTGGTCAGTTTTAAGAGGGTAATAATTGATTAGGTTCCTAGACTAGGTAGTGGTTTTATATAAGGGTATTACCAGGGGTTATGAGATGGATAAAATTCCAAAGAGATGCTTGAGTTTGTGTTGTTATAGATTGTGTGCCTAGTTTTTGTGGGGTATAAATAATTGGTGTTGGAGTATGTTTTTTGGTTGGGATACATAATAGAATGTAATAGTTATGTACTGATCGTATCTTGGAGACACAAGAACTATTGCATTTTTTTATTGGTTTGTATGGAATTGTACGCCCATGATGTTGGAATTAAGAAGGCAGTTGTTAGTGGGATGAAAATTAGTTTGGATGGGGAGAGAGTCTTGTGGGAATGATGAAACGAGAACCTATGAAAAGAACTATAATGTTTCAATAATGGATGATTTTTTTTTGATACCAATCAATGGAAAATTTGTGTAATACCATTCTAGAGTAGATCATGACAAATATAATGAAATTATATTAAGTACACTGATAGTGCATTGTCTATACACCAAGCTATCAAAAATTCACTTCTAGTTTAATAAACTTCCTCCTTAGTGGTTGGGTTTGTTGTATGGTGTATGTGGATTCATATAGTGTGAGTTTTAAAATCATATGTTTTTTGAGTGGGGTCTTCATGTTAGATCTTCTATTGATAGATACCAAGGGTTTCATTATTCGATGTCAGGAACAGAAGATAAATGATATTTTGTTTTGTTTCTATGGTGAGATAGAGACATCCATGTATAGTTATGAGGATCTAAATTGGTTTGGGAATGGGTCATGCAAATGGTTTTTTATTATGAGGTGGCGGAAAGAGTACTCTTACGGTTGGGAGTGTTATATTAGTTACGGTGATCTGACCCTTGTGTGGGTAGGGTTGGCTCTAATAGTCAGGAGAACCATGATCATGATGAAAATATTTGGATGAAACTATGACTTATCTGGAAGGATAGGTTTACTAAGGTACTGTATTGGTGGTTTGTTGAAAATTACAAGAAGTGGCCTAGTTTTTTAAGGGTTATTTGAATTATCCTTGGAGTTATGTAGAGAAATATGGGTGGTGTATTCAAGTAGAATTTAATGAGTTAATCATGAAAAAAATAACAATATTGGTTGTGATGTTTGTTTGGAAGACCACTTAGTCTTTTCAAGGATTAGAAGTTTTTTGGTGGGATGGTTTTAAAGACTCATGTTTTTTCAAGTGCTGATGTTAGAGTAAAAATTCTATTTTTGGATATTAGGTGATTAATAAGAGTAAAATGGTCATTTTCCCCTACCAGATTACCTCAAAAACTTTTTCTGACCACTTTGTGGGTCTCAAAATAGTGATCATACCCTACAACATGAGTTTAGTCGAATTCTGAGTTGTTTGATTTTAGGAGGAAAATTTAATATTTAATTAATTAACTATTATAATATTACTGGGGGTTTGGGAGGTGATCTATTTTTGAAGTAGCATACTATGGATATTTTGATATTACTAATGATTCTGGAATGGGTGGATTTTTATAGGTGAGGTATAAAACATATACGGGTTCTGGGACTCGGGATGAGTATTAAAAGGATAATTAATTAGTTAATTAACCCCCCCCCCCCCATTTTGGGTTTTATTGAAATGATAAGAGGGAAGATAACTTCCATTTTAGGCAATGGTTTGGCCGAGATAATGGGGAAGGATATGTCTCTAGAAATCATCCATGGTAGATATGAAGATCAAATCAAGGAGAAGTAGCTTCCATGAGTGTATTTGGACCTAATGCTTCGCTGTATACACCACAAGGTAGGGAGATTTTGAAGATTTGTTCCATGATCTACATAGATGAATTTTTATTATTTTTTAAATCCTTATTATTTTTATTGACCATGTAGTGTTTGATCTATTGTTAACCATAAAAATGAGGGGTTTGGGCGGTTCGTATGGTTTCTCATTTTAAAACCCCAACTACATGATGTGTTGTTTTAATAAAACATTCTAGGTTTTCTTCCCATTTAGGGAAATGTAATTTTTTGATGTACACATTTTGTATTAGTACTTTTCCATGTATCATTCCATGTTATTATATCAGTATACAGTGTTTTTTAAAGTACAAATCGTGTACTCCGGGTACATGTTGTGTAGTCGGACATGACCATATATCCATGTTCATGTTTTGACACACCATGTGAGGGGTACATGGTCTTCTAGTAGTAAATAGGAAAACTAAATGTACACCATATACATGTATTAATATATGGATAGAGCCCATGTACACACTGTCAAGGTAAAATTACATGTCGATATGCATATTTGAGAGTATATGATGTGTTCTTGGAAGTGCAGGCTTTATAAATTTACCAGTGAGGGCTTTTTGGAGTTTTGATCCTTGTGGTCAAAATTGGTCTTTTGAGATGTCCATTATGATTATTTTCTCACATAGATCTTGATAGTGGAATAATTTTGATATTTAGAGTCCATCTGAATGGCGTTTTTGACTAAGATAGTTCAATAAGAGAATTTTTTCAAGGTTTGGATTCAAAATCCTCTGGTGGGATGGGTTTTGAGTTGTGAGTCCCAAGAGAGGGTTGAGAGCTTTCTAATTTCCCTAGATTGATTGTTCCATTTTGATATAATTAAGGTTCTTTGGATGGATTTGGAAATATGGGATCATAATGTATCTGTGAGGAGATCTTGGATCTTTCTTACCTATTTGGACTAGTTTCCCAAGGTTGGAGTAGTTGAGGTTTCAAATCTAGTGTTTATGTATCAGGGTTGTTAGACCCTTTGGGTTGGGTTGACTCCTCCACATAGTAGTCACAGTCAAGTTCTATTATGATATTTTGATGACACTGAGGGACTCTTTAGGAATCCCTAGTGGATGGTTTCTGATCAAGTGATCCCTGGATTTCATAGTAGGTTTTTTATAATTCCTACATGGCATTATGTTACTTTTTTATTCCATTGCTACTATATTTTTGTTCAATGATCAGTTGGTGGTGATTCATTGCTGATTGGGAATGTTTACCATGGTGGTATTGGACAAAGTATTTAGATGATATAATTGAAACCCTTAAAGGGTTTCAATCTCTTATTGTGTAGTCTGGGTCACTTGAGGATCTTTTTAAAGGAATGGGTGTTTCTTGAACCCTTATTATGTTTTTCTATTTGTCTAGGTTGAGACTTAGTTTATGCCCATGGGGAAGTTTTGATCTTGTTGGGATGAAATATTTTGGATCCATTGTTGTTAAAGGCTGATATATCTAAGAGAAATGGACATGATGATCCACTAATATGATTTTTAATGTCTAACAAGTGACTCTACAGCTGAGGATGGGTAGGTTGGACATGACACTGCAAACCCATGATATATGTTATTGTGTATGGATTCATATATTGGTGTCAATTTTTTTGGTGGAAATGAAATTACACAAATATTTTGAGATTAGAGGGCATGGTTTTCTATGTATATAGTTTAGGTTTTTGTATATGGTGTTCCTCACCCATAGATTAGGTTTAGAGACATGGATTTCCTCATACATGGATTAGTATGTTGGACATGGTGATCCTCATCCATCGATTATAGTGTTGGACATGGTGATACTCAAAAACATATTAGATTTTTGTACATGTAATTACTCATAAACGGTATAGGGTGTTGTAAATGGAGTTCAACATCCATATATTAGGGTGTTGGACATGGGATTCCCAATCCATATATTAGAGTTTTGGATATGGCGATCCTTATCCTTGGATTGGGGTATTGAATATGGTGATCCTCATCAATATATTTTGGTGTTTAAAATAGTGTTCCTCATCCACATCTTAGGGAACTACGCATATGATTTCTAATCCACATATTTGGGTGGTGTACATGGGATTCCTCAACTATGTTTTATGGTATTGGAGAAAGTTCACCTCACCTATACTTACATGATGGAATTCTTATCTGGGAAATATTATTTATCATTCATGGATTATAAGTAATACTAATTATCTTGGTTATACTAGCACTTTAGAATGGTAGTTGTAGATAATCAATCTTGACGTACCTGGACATTACATTACTTTTTTAGAATACATAATACAAAAAAAAAGACACCCAAGGACCGTAATAGTTTATTTTCTTTGGAAACTCAGAACATAATCTTCTAATCATGGTGAAAGATCTTCAACATCTCCCATAAATATCTTACAATTTTGTTTTATTACCTAAAAACATTCATTATATCCTGGGTAAAAGAAAACATAAAAAGGGTGAGGTCAAATTCTCAGTAAGGTTAAGCCTGTAGAAAATAAAACAAACCATATATATTTGAATATAAAAACATGAACATAAAGTTTAAACATCAAAATCTTGAGTTGTGAAATAAATAATGGTAGTACGTAAGGAATAGATCACAAAGGAACGTCAATCATGGTAAAATACCATGGGAAGAAAACATATAATTGTGTCAATCCATTATGCACATGACATAATTTTTATAGTAACCAAGGTATTGCTGCCAAGACCATTATAGTGGACAAAGACCATTACTGAACCAGGTTTACCTGCCATTACAGCCATGTATTACTAAACTAGATTTACATGTCGTTCATGCCATGTCTATATCATGAGATATAAATCATTACCCAAGCATTGGAAGGAGATATAGGTCCCACTCATCTCATAATAAAATCATTATTTCGTGTTCCATAAAATAAACATAAATCATTCATCATAACCCAACGAATAAAATTGGGTTCATAAACATCATCCCATCATAAAATAATCCATCTAAAACCATGTAAATAATAGATACATTATTCTTTAAATGTAACCATATTAAATAGTGTCATCATATATGGAAAATATATTTGATAAAACACTTGAAATGAATTATTGAAGAAAATATATTTACTTCTTTCAAATCATTTTATTTTCTCAAAATGACATGCAATTTAAAACAAAATTGTTGAAAATAATCATGAAATCTTGTATGGGAATTTTTATGTAAATAAAGGTATTATAAATTGTAAAAATCCCTTCATGTCATATAAGTTAAAATAACATTCTCGTTGTACTTTTTCCGGAAAAGTCAAAAAGTACCTCGTATTGTAAACAAAAGAATGATTCCTTCAATACAACCGAGTAAAAGTCAAAAAGTGGTAAAAATGACTTTAAAAATATAGATAAGAATAGAAAAAACTTTATTAAAAACATTTTTCATAAAACATGGACATGGTTGATAAATATAACCCTAGTAAATACTTACGAATAAACAATCTCAGATAAGAACGAGATCGGAATAATTATCCCTTACCTTCGGTCTAATTTCTTCTATATGTCTCTAAAAAATCTCTATATTGGGTTTAAACATATTATAAACTTGTAAAATAACCATAATAATATTAATTATATCATATATGATTCCCTATGACTTTATATTTCAAGTTCATTTGTCAATTCCATGTTAAAGCTGTGTTTTGGGTAAAATCGTTTCATTTATCGTATGGTTTTTGACTTGTAATTTTTTTTCATATGATTACTTATTTCATTATTAATTAATTCTAAAATGTAAAACATGATTTATATATCATATATTCAATATATTAATATATATAATTGATTGATACACCATTCATGGAGACGGTAGGTCGTACGGAAGCATGAACGTTGTATTTGTTTCCTTATTAAAGTAAATGACACATATATATATATATAAATAAATCAAATAGAATTATTATGTCATATATCTCATGATTATTTATTATATATATACTTTATAATCATTCTTTAATGGTTAACATGGATAATGAATCTCATCACGTCATTAATAGGGTAAGTCGTCTGTACGCACACGTCGTGAATTAAGTTTTCATAGGATGGATAGAAGATGGAATATGGTTGTTGGATATCCATAATAATATATAATTATTAAAGTGATATTTTAGTAATTAATTAATTATGATACAACTCATATAGAGGAATTAGAAGAAGAAATAAGTTTGAAAGATTCAGAAAAGGATATTACTTATTCATCGACGTGCCTCTTCTAAACCTTCTCTTAGAGCACTAATGTTGATCTTTAAAGAATACCTGGACCTCTAGAATGTTGATAAGGAAGATTATAAGGGGAATGTTCTGGGGTTGTCTGAGTTTAAAATCTCAAAATGGAGTGAAGAGGAGAGGGAGGAGGTTCCCTTTTATAAGAGAGGAGAGGTGCACTTTTAGAAACCTTAAAAATATTAATTTATAATAAAAACCAACCCCACATAAAAACTTCCAAAATGACTCAACATAGAATATGAGATGATATAGGGTTGTAATATAATCAACCAATATAATTTAGACATGTTTTAATTTTATTTTAATAATTACAATTTAGATTTATTCTTATTTAATCTATTTAATTTTATTTGTGGTAATAATATTCAAAATTTTAAACGGTTATAAATACTTACTTATGTGTTATTAATTGTTAATTTTTGTATACTTTATGACTTTGGAGAGCATATAATTTTCATTTTGTAATATTTAAATATTTTTTTGATTTTTAAACAATTTAATAATATGTTATTTTTTTAAAATATCAATAGTGTAATTTTTGACACTATTCAATTATTTGAATTTAAATAAAATCCTAACAGAAGATATATTCGAACCAAAATATCTTATATATTCCAAACTTGTCTTATTAATCTATAAAATTTGTGTATCGCATTGATTAGTTCATATAATATTTATTTTAATATTTTTAAAACCAATTATTTTATATTTCTCTTAATAAAATAATTACTACATCATTTTTGTATAATTATTTAATATACTTATTTGTTGAATAAAATAAAAAAATAAAATAACATGATGAATATAAATATACTATATTTCATAATAATACTTTTAGAATAATTTATCCTCTAAAAACACGACTTTTAAAATGTTATTTTTATTAAATTATGAGGCTAACAACTTTGACATCAATAAAAATAAAATAATATAAATGTCATAATCTATTTTATAAGGCTCCAAATTGTCGAAAAGTCATCACTTGTATTCTTATGGTGTATATAGACTCGGAAAATAAGTTTTGGTCAAGTTTTTCTCACTTTTTATGGGTATTATTATTTTTAAAAAAACAATATTAATGCTTTTTCACTAAATAAATAATTTCTACATCACTACTGTATAAGTTATTAAGGTAATTATATATTTCGTAAAAATTAAAAATATATTACCATGATAAATAAAAACATTTTATATTTCAAATGAGTATTTATAATCGAATTTATATTCAGTATAACCTATTATTAAAAATAATTTAATTATTAAAGTTTGAGTAAGATATATTTAACTTTTCTTTAAATAAAATACAATAAATTTCTTAATCACATAAAATTGGGTAAAAAAAGAAACCATTTCGACCCATGTATGTTTTAGGGAAAAATATAATCATCCAATTATATTAATACAAGTGTTAGAGAAATTTTATAATATTATTTTTACCCTTAATTACTGGATTGACCATTAACTGTGGAAAAAAATTATCGTAGTAACTATTCATAATGTCTAAAATAAAAGATACATATTTACATAGTTTGTATCTCCTAATTACAAATATTGAATCCATTTTTCCAAATTCCAAACATAGAATTTTCAGTAATTAATTTAAAATCACCCCCGTTGTTGAGAAAACGAGTTTTAAAAGTTAAAACTTGGAAAAAGATTGAAATGATTTTACCTATGAATTCAATGTAAAATTAACGCTAATTACATAAAGTATATTAAATGGTAAAAAATATTCTATTTATACTTTAAAACCATTAAATATTATAATTTAATCATACAAATTATCTTGATGAAAATTGTATTTTTATGTAAAATTTTGCGTATTTTTACTATTCATCAAAATATGAATGTCATCATAAAAATATGAAACATTTATGAAAAGTAAATTTTTATATCCTGATTCAAAATAATTAGTTTATTTTATCAAATTGAACTTATAAACTTATCATAAATTAGATTTAAAATGGGTGTGTCCTCAAAAGGAGACACAACTATATTTTTTTAAAATACTTCCTTTATAAAAAAATTTGATTTTGTTCTCATACCATTTCCTAGAAAATGTGTAAGATGAATTATAATGTTATAAATTCAAAATTTAGTTAATACTATTTATAACGGCTAGTTCATAATAATAATATATTGTTGTTTAGTGAAACTCAGTATTGGGTACAATGCAATCCGTCGAGGAAGGTTTCTTTTGCGTGTAACGTAAGCCAAGTCAGTGTTGCATGAAATATTTATTTGGTGTCATGTATAACATAATATAATCTTATTTCATTGAATAAAATATATATTCACTGTTGAAATCTATCAAAATAACATGAAATTGTGCGTAAAACAAGCCAATAATAGTGTTCGTATACTACAAGCTAATATGGTGTTGCGTACAGGGCAAGATAATCTTGGTGTAGCGTACAAAAAAAGACATCAATAAAATTAAAAAGAATATTTCTCATAAAATTTCGGGGTGTTACATTCTACCCCCCATAAAATTAATTTCTCCCTTGAAATTCGTCGGGTTTATAAATGTTTTACTATCTGAATGTTTCTTTCATAGAAACCCACATCGTAAAAAGGAATAATTAAAATTAATTTTAAAAACTAAAGTATTAAACGTAAAGGTTACCCAAATTAACTCATCACTAGGTTTCAACATATATTAACATAGGTGAAAGCATGTATATGGAAGAGAAATCTAACCATCAAGTTCTGATGGAGAGTGGTAGAGAACAAGGCTATAAAAAAACCAACAATCACAAAGCCAAAAAATTGTGATGATCTAAGGTACCATCTGATTCATTAGATATGAGGGTACTAGGACAACATTTTTGGTTTTCATGATCATTTCCCTAAAGATGCAAAATTTTAATTATAAGAAATACTGACTTGATTTTGGTACAATCTCGTCGTGGTTCGTTCCTTGAACAATTTTCTCTTCATATCTTAAAGAAATGAAGTTTAATTTGTAATTCGTGATGTGTTAGCAGATCATGTGATAGAATGATGGGTCATTTTATCTGTCTCAAACAAAAGGTTATCAAAAGATATTAAATATACATACGTCCATATACGGTGATATTAATCATATATGGTTCCAAAAATGGAATTATACTACATCTATCATACCACTTAATAAAATAAAACTAATTTCTACTAACCAGGGACTTCCTGTAGGCCAGTGGTAGGCGGTAAAGGCTTGTCACACTTCAGTTGTGGTTCGATTCTTACAGCCTTTTCTGATTTGATGGGTTTTCGCCCATCCTGCGGGTTGTCCTTTTTCTAAAACTACACCATTATAACATTCAAAAAATAATATCAAAAATAAAGTTCAAGATTTAAACAATACTATCTGATGTCCAAATTAATTCATTCCAACCTTTAGTCTTATCCAAAATACTTCAGTCCAGACTCACGATATAGAGAGAACAATTACTAGAAAGGTCAAATAACATGCATTTGAATACCATCATTTATCGCCCATATATCATAAGATATATCTTGTTGGTCACAATCGAAACATGTGAATACCTTAATCATGTATTCTTGAAACATGAATTACCATAGAACCTTAGTGAAAACTTGAATTATGTCCAATGTTAACTCTTTCCACATACCAAAATCTCAAAAATTTTATATACTCAAATCATGATATCACTTTGTCCTTATATCAGTCATGGGCTCATTAATAATATCCAACATATTATTTTCTCTTTATCCGTTCATTATGCGCATATCATCTGCCTTCCAAAAATATTTCAATCACTTTTCATTATTACCAGTACCATATAATTATTGAAAACTGTCATGACCCATCCTCCGGGCCCATAAAATGACTACCCCAAACTCTCCTTCCATAGGACAGGGGCTGGCAACTAGCACCAAAGTCATATATCCCGATAAAAGTGAAGTCATTTCCTTTATATAAGAAAACAAACACCATAGAGTACACAAGATGAAGTAAACACTAAGTAAACTGAGTGCAAAGATAACTGCTGAAAAGTAAATGGGCCAGAATACAAACCCAACTGAGAAGTACAGTACAACTGAAAAGAAATTACAGCAGAAGTAAAGTAAATCAGCAACCACCAAGTCGTCCTACGGCTATCCCACCTAAAGTGTGGGTACAGATGATCTTTTTAACTCCTTGGGTCCGGTCGTCCATTCCGTGTACGTCCTTCCTGTTAGTCCACCTCCGGGAATTTCCCTTCTCCACAAGCCTCAACCATGATCAGCGTTGTCCGTCATTTGCAACCAACACAACGTAGTGCAGGCATAGCCTATGCAGGGGTGAGTATACGATACTCAGTAGGGACCCTGAGACTCCCGATGGTCTCCCACAATCCACGAAGGATAAACCACAAAGGAAAGATACAAACACGAAGTATCAACCAACTCTACTTAGGTATATGTCCATACATATACCTAAGTCATCAATTCCAGTTTTTCTCCAACTCACGAGCCCAAGTTCATCCCAGTCCACATAGGAATGTACAAACCAATCCACACTAGAAAGCACAACCCAATCCACACAGGATTGAAAATCAATCATATCGAAGATAATGATTGAAAGTCAAGACTCAGCTCACATTGGTATAATACTCACGAAAAGGGGTGGAGATGATTGATGTAGCCTCTGAATCATCTCCTCTGCCAAACCCATGTAGGATCCCAAGTACAGATGTCGTCGCTTCCAGACCCACGTAGGATCCAAGTAAAGTAACCATCACTGCCAAACCCACCTAGGATCCAAGTACAGTCGTCATCACTACAGAACCCACGTAGGATCCATGTACAGTCATGCTCATTGTCGAACCCACATAGGATCCAAGTACAGTGGTCCTCTCTGCCGAAACCACGTAGGATCCAAGTACAGTCGTCATCGTCGTCACAGTCGCAGCCAGCTCTAGGGTTCCCGCACACAACATGCTCGTTTCTAAGAGGGTCCGCTCCATGAGCAAAGAGTTTCAATACATCAACTGTCTCAAATTCTAGGTTTGATGTATCACAAATTTCCATCTCTTCAATAAGAACTCAATGTGACCGACGACACGTCAATCAGACTCCCGGTCTAAGAGTTATTGGTTTTTTCGTCCCAGGGACCCTGATGATTTTTTAAGGTAAAACCAACCCGACCGTACTCCAGCTATGTCCAAACCCCGAGCGGATTAATCCAAAAGAACCCTCTCACTAAGAGAAATCCAAAAAAGTCGATGGCATGTCAATCGGACGTCCGTAGCTCAAGTTATAAGTGTTTCCGCTCTGAGGGACCGGTTGGTTTCGTGTTCGAACCAACCCGGTTGTACCCAAATTTCTCTGAAACCTTGAGTTTAATATACAAAAACGACTGTCTCAATCCAAGGATCTCAAATCAACTAACTGTGCATTGATTGGAGGTCTGTCGCCCATGATATCGGCATTTGAACGAATCTGTCCGAAAATAGGGGGTTTGGGCCTAGTCTGACCCGGCCCAATACCCCTGGGTCGGCCAGAACCGGGTCAACCCGACCTGGGTCCGGGTCAGGCCCAATTGGGTGCAGCCCGGCTTGGCCTAGGCTGCGGTAGGGCACGGCCCGGCCCGCCGTTGGGCGCAGCCTGCGGCTCGGCTCGGAGCCGGCCGCGGGGTGCGAAGGGGGAGCGTCGCCCCCTTGACATAGAAACGGCGGACCCAGGTGGGGTCCGCCCAACGAGCTGGTTGGGGGTTTCAACCCCCGGTCTTTCCAGAAAATGGTCGGCTATAACAGCCCGTCAGTTGCGCCACGCGGGACCCGCGGGGGGGGGGGGGGGTCCCGCCTCCTGGAACGCCGGCGGCCGGCTTAGTCGGCCGCCCCTGCTGAACCGTCGCGGCCTAAGTTCGTGGTCCTCGTCGTCCCCACGCGGTGAAATGGAACCACACCGCCTTTTCTTTTAACAACTTTGAAGATCAACAATGGAAAGGGGAGGAGGATCGGGTGTGTTTGTGTGGTCTGATCTCCTCATGTTATAATGATAACAGTTGGTCATATTTTAATCCACGATGTTTGATAAATAAAACATGATCGAAGAAAACCCCTACCTCCACACAAGTTGTCGAACAATGAGCATTGCGGAAAATGGCATCGCGGGGTGAGGCTCTGTAAACGTCGACGGAGAGCATCCGAAGAGGAAACAACATCTCCATTCCTTTGTCTCGGAGATAAAATTATATGGCATGACGCCATTGGCGATTTTTCGCGTCAGTGCCTCCTCCTTTGTCATGGAGGAAGAAGAGGACGAAAGAAACCAGGTCGCCGATTCGATGTTCTTCATTGGAGTCTTGGCGTTCTTCAACAAAGGAGATGAACATCTTCAAGTCACAAGAGCTCTCTCCACTTTTCTCCCAACACAACCAGACTAACCCCAAATAAAATAAGACTTACTCTTATTTTATTGTAACATGCCATGCATTCAAAACTTAAACTTCAAACTCTTAGTTAAATTAATTGAATAAGTTCAATCAATTAATCTAATTTGAGTTGGCATGAAATAAAGATGAGAGAGGGAGTGTTACTTAATTAAAGGGATTGAAAAATTAAATGGGGAGTTGCCAACTTTAAGAAGGGGTTTAGAGGAGTTAAAAGAATGTGAAGGGGTGGGGCTCGTGTGGGCCTCACCTCAGAAATTCTTAACATGGGTAGTTAGGGGATTATGGGTCCCACCCCAACTACCCCATGTAGGATATAACCATTAGATAAAGAAAATAAAATTGGACCACAGTTTTATTTACTTCACATTTAATCCCCAATTTTTTGACAACTCCTCCCGAGAAAACGCACCTTCGAGAAAAGTCGTCATAAAAAATTATCAGCGCTACAGTTTAATTGGTGCCCTCATATTTCAATTTCAAGCAACAGTTCAAAACATAGAATAACCCGCTCATTTGTTACCAGAACGTACCCGAGCTAAACTTCGGAAATTGATTCTGGGCACACCGGGCCTCAGAATCTGGTGCCGTCAGAAACTGCGTCCCTGTAAAATCCCAAAGAATTTAAGAAAAAAAATTCTTTTAAATTTACAGGTCTTTACATTACTCCCACATAAGGGCATTACGTCCCCGTAAATATACATCATAAACTAGGTAAACAAATGAGGGTACTGTGCACGCATCTGATCCTCCCACTCCCATGTGCTCTTTTGGAGGGTTCTCGTGCTGCCATCTAATGCGCACTAGAGGAATCGAACATCCACATAGGACCCACTCCTGTCGATCCTCGAACTCCACTGGGACCTCTGAAAAAGTTGCCCCATCATCGATGTCTAGCTCCCTGTGATAAATGATATGCGTCGGGTCGTGCACGTATCTCCTCAACTGAGATTTGTGGAAGACGCCATGCACCCGTTGAAACTGAGGTGGAAGAGCCAGGTGATAAGACACCTCGCCTATCCTGCTAAGAACTTGGAATGGTCCGATGAAGTGTGGAGATAACTTGCTTCCCCGACCAAATCTCTGTAATCCACACCACGATGAGACCCGTAAAAAACGTGGTCGCCATCCTCAAACTCAAGTGGTCTCTGCCTCCTATCATCATAGGACTTCTGTCGACTCTGAGCAGTCCTCATCTGCTCCTGGATGATTTGTACCTTCTCTATCATTGCCTGGACCATCTCAGGTCCTACAAGTGCTGACTCCCCAGGGACTTTCCAGCACAGAGGTGATCTTCAAGGTCGGTCGTACAATGCCTCGTATGGTTCCATCCCGATGGTGGAGTGGTAGCTGTTGTTGTACGCAAACTCCACCAAGGTTAGGTGATCCTCCCAACTGTGACTAAAGTCAAGGAAACATGAACAGAGCATTTCTTCGAGAGTCTGAATGGTCCTATCTGTCTGACTATCCATCTATTGGTGAAAGGCGATGCTCAGGCGTAGCTGCATCCCAAATTCCTCCAGCAACCCCTTCCAAATCCAGGAAGTAAAGAGAGCATCTCGATCGGAGAAGATAGTCGATGGCACACCATGAAGCCGCCTGATCTCCTGAATGTAGAGGCGTCCCAAACTCTCCCCTGAGCCGTGCTCTCTGATGGGTAAGAAGTGGGCCGAATTGGTGAGTCGGTCTACGATCACCCAGATGGATTCGTGTCCTATGGATGTACGTGGAAGCCCTGTCTCAAAATCCATAGATATCCTATCCCATTTCCACTCTGGGACCTCAACAGGTTGTACCAAGCCTCTCGGTACCTGGTGCTCCGCCTTCACCAGCTGGCAGGTGAGGCATCGTGAAACGAACTCTACCACATCCTTCTTCATACCCGGCCACCGGTGCTATTGTATGAGATCCCGGTACATCTTCGCTACTCCTGGATGTACCGCCAATGGGGAAGTGTGAATCTCCCTCCGTACCTCCTCCTGCAATGCAGCTGGTACCATGGTATGTCCTCTGAAATGGATGAAGTGCTATCCTCTTATAGAGAATCCATCAGGTGCCTGTCTTGAGGATATATATGCATGTCGCATGTCACAGTCAACGTCCCCACGATGTTCCTCTCTGACCCATTAAAGTAGTGGAGGTGTGACTGTGATCGACTGTAGAAAGGCTGATCCATCTCTATCCATGTAGGATATCTGCAAAGCGGATAACTACTCTATCACCTCTCCAAGTAGCTGAATGCCCGTCCTCCTACTGAGAGCATTGACTACTACGTTCCCATTTCTAGGAGTATAGAATATCACAAAGTCATAGACCTGGAGGAACTCGAGCCATCTCCGTTGTCTCAGGTTCAGGTCCTTCGGCGAGAAGATATACCTGTGACTCTACTGATCAGAGTAAATTGTAAAGTGCTCGCCCATTAGATAGTTCTGCCACATCTTCAAGGCGAAGACCACTTCTGGTAACTCTAGGTCATGAGTAGCGTAGTTCTGCTCATGCTGCCTCAACTGTCAGGAACCGTAAGCGATCATTGATTTCTCCTACATCAGGACACACCCAAGTCCGGTCTATGATGCATTGCAGAAAACGACGTACCCTACTCCCTCCTCTAGTAGCCTCAATATGAGTGCACTATTAAATCTCTGTCTCATCTTCTGGAAGCTCTGCTGACATCTGTCTGACCACACGAATGGATTCCCCTTCTTCTTTAACGTTCTTCAAAGCTACAAAGATTTCTCCTTTGCCGAAAAGAGAAATCAGTTCTCATCCCCAGGATGAACCACGTTCCTTTCCTAATATAGTCAATCCCGACATGAACAGTTGTAATTCATGACTTGGATTACGTCATAAGGACTCGACACTGCTACCAAGAGATCCAACCGTTAATCTCACCTCCAAGGGTTGAGTCACACTATCGGCATCAATGTGTGGTCACTAGGTCTCCTCTAGTAGGAATCTTGTATGTGTGGGTCAAGTCAACGATTTTTTTTAACCGTAACCTCTTAGTATTATCATTAAAAAGACAATAAAGCAAACGTCACTATTGAAAGTGTCTTTTATTGCTGAAACTCAAAGCACAAAGACACAAAGAAACAAAAACAATGATGTCAACAAAGGTAGAAGCATTATGGACCAAGGGCTCTATGTCTGGAGCTATTCCCACTCTTATACACCCACTTTCGGAGCTCCATGATCATAAGCCTTAGCTGACTGAAGCTGTGCTCTCCACTGTCCACCTATTCTCTATGGTCGGGGTGGACCCCCATGTGGTGGTGGTGGTAGAGCCTCGAAACGTCGTCCACCACCCGTTGCTCGGCCAGCTCCTCTGCCATGTCCATCTGCTCCCGGCGGACCACCATGGTCGAACCTCTGCCACTACCTAGGAGGTACCTCTACGGTCTTCTAATCATCTGCAGGGCGGGTGAGGTAGTCACGATCCATGTGGCCCTGCCCGCCACATGCATAGCACTGCCTGCCTCTCGTATGATTGGATCTATTGCGTGTGCCTCACACCTCCGAACCAGTATCCTGAGGTCGCCCACCAAATGGTCTGGTCCTCTTGGACCCCTGTGACATTCATCCACTACCGGCTGTAGAAGACTCTACTACGTGCCACCCTACGGTAGGTCTTGCTACTGGTGTAGGCTCAACAACAAAGCTCTCTACAAGAAGGGCTCACTCTAGTACTCCTTCCAACGTCGGAATGCTGAGGGGGGTCATCGAAGCCGTGATCTCATGCCTTAGTCCCTGCTCCATGGTCCTGGCCCAGAAGAATGGGTCTCATGCCATGTCTGTGGTGTAGCACGAGAGATCATTAAATCTCGCCGAGTACCGGGCTACTGACATGCTGCCCTGCCGCAGCTCTAGTATCTCCTGGATGCGCACCGCATGGAGGGTGGATGTATCAAAATTTGAAAAAATAGGTTCTCAAAGTCCGTCCAAAGTAGAGATGCTTCATCGTGCACATGGAGCATCAGGCTCCACCATCTACCTGCTGCTCCATGCAGGAGACTCACCGCAATGATCACCATGAGGTCTGCTGTTGTCCCTACCAATCTGAAGACTCGAACAACAGCCTCCATCAGATCCTCAGCAGCCTGAGGATCCGTCTCTCTGTGGAACCTGGGCGTCCTCTAATGCTGAAACTCGTGCAATGCACTCAGGCGACGTGCACTCTCAGCTGCTGGGGCTGGTGGCATCGGTGGCTCGGCGGGTAGAGGTACCACCGGTGCCTCCGCTATAATGGGGCCCTGTACCGAGGCCTCGTCACTCGGTGGGCGACCATCTCACACAAATATTTGAACCCTAGCTGGCTGCCTATGTGGGACCATCCTGAAAAGAAACAGGTGTGCCACGGTTAATACAGTATGCCTAGTGAGGAGACACAAAGTAATCACAAAAAAAACATTTGAAACACAAATGAAATCAATGTTTTCATGCACTGAGTTAGAAATCAGATGTTAGGGTCCTAGTGTATGGATACTTTGGCTACCGCACCAACACTAGACTCCCTGGACCGATAACCACACTCAATACCCTTAACACTATTGCTTCACATAGATTAAATTATCAGAGTCCTGAGTTTTTCGGTAGAACTGAACATCCTCTGATACCAATTTGTCACAACCCATCCTCGGGGCCCGTGTCGTGACTACCCCAACCCCTCCTTCCATAGGCCCGGGGCTGGAGACTAGCACCAAAAGCGTATATCCCAATAAAAGGGAAGGCATTGCCTTTATATAAGAAAACAAACACCACAGAGTACAAAAGCTGAAGTAAACACTATATAAACTGTGTACAAAGGTAAGTGTTGAAAAGTAAATTGGTCAAAATACAAACCCAACTGAAAAGTACAGTACAACTGAAAAAAAATTACAGCAGCAGTAAAGTAAATCAGCAACCACCGAGTCGTCCTCTGGCTATCCCACCTTAACGGTGGTATAGATGATCTCCTCAACTCCTCAGGTCTGGTCATCTGGTCCGTGTACATTCTACCTGTTAGTCCACCTCCGGGTACCGTCCCGCTCCACAAGCCTCAACCACGATCAGCACTGTCCGTCATCTGCAACCAACACAATGTAGTGCGGGTATAGCCCATGCAGGGGTGATTATACGATACTCAGTAGGGACCACAATACTCCCGAAGGTCTCCCAGAATCCACGAAGGATAAACCACAATGAAAACATACAAACACGAAGTATCAACCAACTCTACTTAGGTATATGCCCATACATATACCTAAGTCATCAATTCTAGTTCTTCTCTAACTCACGAGCCCATGTTCAACCCAGTCCACACATGAATGTACAACCCAATCCACACAAGAAAGCACAACCCAATCCACATAGGATAGCAAGTCAATCATATCGAAGATAATGATTGAAAGTCAAGACTCAGCTCACACAGATATACTACTCATGAAGAGGGGTGAAGATGATTGATGTAGCCTCTAAATCATCTCCTCTGCCAAACCCACGTAGGATCCAAGTACAGATGTCATCGCTGCCAGACTCACATAGGATCCAGGTACAGTAACCATTGCTGCCGGACCCACGTAGGATCCAAGTACAGTCGTCATCGCTGCCGAACCCATGTAGGATCCAAGTAAAGTCGTCATCGCTGCCGAACCCACGTAGGATCCAAGTAGAGTTCTCCTCGCTACCGAACCCAGGTAGGATCCAAGTACAGTAGTCCTTGCTGCCGAACCCACATAGGATCCATGTACAGTCATCATCGTCGTCCAATTCGCATCCAGCTCTAGGGTTCCGCCACACAGCACGCTCGTTTCCGGGAGGGTCCGCTCCATGAGCCAAGGGGGTCAATACATCAAATTTAACAAAGTCCCGAGTTTATGTATCACAATGTTCCGTCTCTTCAATAAGAACTCAACGTGATAGACGGCGCGTCAATCAGATGCTCGGTCTGAGAGTTATTGGCTTTTTCGTCTGAGGGGCCCGGTTGGTTTTTAAGTTAAAACCAACCCGACTGTACTCCAGCTGTTTCCAAACCTCATGTGGAGTAATATAAAAGAACTGTCTCACTTAGAGGAATCCAACAATGTTTAAGGCACATCAATCGGATTTCCGGAGCTCAAGTTATAAGCATTTCCGCTCCGAGGGCCCGGTTGGTTTCGTGTTCGAACCAACATGGCCATACAAAAAGTTCTACAAAACCATGGTTTTAATATACCAAAACGATCGCCTCGATCCAAGGATCCCAACGCAAGTTACAGTGCGTCGACCATAGGTCTTTAGCCCAAGATATGGGCGTTTTAACGAATCTGCCCGAAAATAGGGGGTTTGGGCCCGGTCCGACACGACCAAATACCCCCTGGGTCAGCCCGAACCGGGTCGACCCGACCTGGGTCCGGGTTTGGCCCAATTAGGCGGGGGCCGCCCCGGCCAGTGTGGCGTGGCTCTGCTAGCGCGACCCGGCCCACGGGTGGGCGGGGCCCGGCCCGTCAGTGGGCGCGGCCTGCGGCTCGGCTCGGAGCCGGCCGCAGGGTACGAAGGGGGAGCGCCACCCCCTCGACAATAAAACGGCGGACCCGGGTGGGGTCCGCCCAATGTGCTGGCCGAGGGTTTCAACCCTCGGTCTTTCTGGAAAACGGAAGGCCATTATGGCTGGCCGGTTGAGCCACGCGTGACCCGCGGGGGGGGGGGGGGGGGGGTTCCCGCCTCCTGGAACGACAGTGGCCGGCATAGACGGCCGCCTCCTGCTGAACCATTGAGGCCTAAGGGCATGGCTCTTCCCTGACCGACGCGGAATGACGACGCCACTCTCCTCCACTGTGGCCTCCCTTGGGTTCTCCGGCGCGGCGCGACGACGCTGCGCACCACCGTAGTGGCCCGCTCCTGCTGCGGTCCTCGTCGTCCCCATGAGGTGCAATGGCACTGTGCCGCCTTCGCTTTTAACAACTTCAAATGTCAACAATGGAAAGGGGATGTGGATTGGCCGTGTTTGTGCGGTCCGATCTCCTCTCGTTATAACGATAACAATTGGTCATATTTTAATCCATGAAGATTGATAAATAAAACATGATCGAAGAAAACACCTACCTCAACACAAGTTGTTGAACGATGAGCGTTGCGGAAAACGGTGTCGCGAGTAAGGCTCCGTAAACATTGACAGAGAGTGTCCGAGGAGGAAGTGGCGTCTCCCTTCCTTTGTCGCAGAGAGAAGATTATATGGCATAATTATGTTGGCAATTTTCCACGTCGGTGCCTCCTCCTTTTTCATAGAGGAAGAAGAGGACAGAAGAAACCGGGTCACCGAGTCGATGTTCTTCGTCGGAGTCTTGGCATTCTTCAAAGAAGGAGATGAACATCTTCAAGTCACAAGAGCTCTCTCCCCTCTTCTCCCAACACAACCAGACTAACCCCAAATAAAATAAGACTTACTCTTATTTTATTATAACATGCCATGCATTCTACACTTAAAATTCAAACTCTTAGTTACATTAATTGAATAGGTTCAATCAATTAATTTAATGTGAGTTGGCATGAAATAAATAGGGAGAGAGGGTGTGTTACTTAATTAAAGGGATACAAAAATTAAATGGGGAGTTTCCAACTTTAAGAGGGGTTTAGAGGAGTTAAAGTAATGTGAATGGGTGGGGCTCATGTGGGCCCCACCTCACAAATATCCTAACATGGGTAGTTAGGGGTTGTGGTTCCCACCCCAATTACCCCATGTAGGATATAACCATTAGATAAAGAACATAAAATTGTACAACAATTTTATTTACTTCACATTTAATCATCAATTTTTTAACAACTCCTCCCCAGCAAACGCACCTTCAGGAAAGGTCATCTTAAGAAATTATCGGCCCTATGGTTTCATTGGTGCCCTCGGATTTCAATTCCAAGCACCAGTTCAAAAGATAGAAAAACTCACTCGTTCGTTCACTGAACGTACCCGTGCTAAACTTCAAAAATTGATTTCAGACACACCGGTCCTCGGAATCAGGTGCCGTCAGAAACTACGCACTCGTAAAATCCCATAGAATTTAAGAAAAAAATTTCCTTGAAATTTCAGATTCTTTAAAAGAACCACAATAAACCAATACATAGATATTTCATAATTCCACGATAATATAAATTAGATTCCACAACACTATTTTGGAATCCCGTTACATAAACACTTAATCATTCTACCACTTAGTTTTCATATTCAACATCGCTAATAGTGATTGCATGTGACTTACCTTTGTCCATTTCCTTAAGTGTTTATTGATGTGGATCATCATTAACCCATGGATTAGGGCATTGGTTAGCATAATGCCCCATTTCCCTGCACTTGTATCATTTAAGTGTTGGTGGTGCGTTCTCTGTAGTTTTTTCTCTATTCACATCATTAGCTACCTTTTTCCCATTACTTCGTCACTCATCTTCTCGATGACCTTCTTTTCCACACTTAAAAAACATTTAGTCCGTTTAAGACAATATCCACTAGGCTTCTTTCCACACTTTGAGAATAAAGAAACATTTTTCTTCTTTTCACCATAGTATTGAGATTTCTCCTTGAACTCTATCTATCGTTTATTGTCCAAACTATGAGATGGATATGTAACACCAACATCCATTTCTCCATTGATAACACAACGCATAATCTCTTCATAGCTACTGAAGTCTCTTATAGTTAATTCCTTTCGAAGACTTGGTTTTAATCAACTGAAGAATCGATCAACTTTACTTTCAGGTTGGATGATAAATCTTGATGCATACCTTTCAAGCCTTGTAAAATTCACTTCGTATATACCAACAGATTCATCATCCTTCTGATTAATCTCAAGGAACTCCATTTACGTCTTTGTATGAAGAATGCGAGGAATGTACTTATTGAAAAATAAGTTCTTGAACTCATCCCATTCCATTGATTCAATTTCATCTTGGGGACTTATTTTCTTAATTTGGGTCCACCACTGGTCTGCTTCCCCTTCTAAAAGGTAAATAGTCAGAATGACTTTTTCATGTTCCGAATAGAGAAGTATGGAAAATATCTTTTCAATGGTACTGATCCATTGTTCAGAAATAAGTGGATCATAATTAAAACTAAATGAAAGTGGGCATTTCCTCATAAAGGACTCAATAGAATATTGTTCCCTTTTCTACTCTTTTGAAAGTCCAGAATGATTCATAGCAAGTATAGCAATAATATTTTTTACCATTTCTCATAAAATTTGGTTGTTCAAGAGGAAAATCATTGCATTGCTCAGTGAATTGATCATTAACACGGTTCCTTAGGGTTACATCCATTATCTAAAACCCAAAAAGAATAGTTTGAGAGGAAAAAAGCATAATAGGAAAACAACATAATCGAGTGGGAGTACATTCAATCTATAACATCTTAGGTTTAATCCTAGGTTATTCATGATCGTTATCATAATTCTAGGATTCCAATCTATACTTTATACATAACCTTACTAACATTCCTAGACATACCTTAGAAATATTTCAAAAGATCTCACTAAATATTCCACATCCTAGTTTCCAAAAGTTAACGAAACCTTACCTCTAATACCAACTGCAGAGACCCAAGGATGACATACATGTACATTACATTACATTTGTAGAATACTTAATACGTAAAAAACAGACTCCCAAGGACCGTAATATTTTAGTGTCTTTGGAAACATGGAACATAATATTCTAATCATGGTGAAAGATCTTCAATATCTCCCATAAATATCTTCCCCTTTTGTTTACATACCTAAAACCTTTCTTTATATCCTAGGGAAAAGAAAACATAAAAAGGGTGAGCTCAACTACTTAGTAAGGGTAGGAATGGAGAAAATAAAACAAACCATATGCATTTGAACATAAAAACATGACCATAAAGTTTAAACATCAAAATATTGAGTTGTGACATAAATCCTGGAAGTACGTAAGGAATATATCATAATGGAACATCAATCATGATAAAATAGCATGGGAATAAAACATGTAATTATGGAAAACCATTAACCATGTGATATGATTTCCATAGCACATGAGCCTTAGCCCAGTTGGTGAGGACTCCTTAAGTGCATCCAAGAGACCCAGGATCAAATCCAGATGGGGGATAATTTCCAGGTTACCGTAGTAGGTACTGTAGTAGGTATTGTAGCAGGAACTATGAAGAACTGTAGAAGGTACTGTAGTGGAACTGTTTCACGCTCTGTTTGGCACTGTAGCAGCCGAGAATATGCCCCTGTCTAGGCCTTCAGGCCGCCGATTTGGTCCCTGAGTCCTTTAAGGCCTTCGGCCCACCCGGGCCTTCGGGTCAGCAAGGCCTTCAGGACACCTCAAGGCCTTCGGGCCACCTTAAGTGCATATGCAAACCAGACAACCTATAAGGAACAAACTTGAGAAGGATGATCATTGAGATTTCACCATAGCAGAATCTAAACAGATTGCACGAATGAGAGGGTATGACACCTTACATTGGGACAAGCTTGTGCATCCATGGGAAATCCTAACTGAATAGTTATGTGAAGGTGGAGAGATAATTTCGCGATGAAGATGTTGGGGAGGAGCAGTTCCATGTAGTTAGTCTGGGTTGCATGTAGTGTTTGAAGCATACGGGCAATGAATTCATCTAAGGCCTACGAGCCATGTAATACTAACGCATACAGGCCTTGTAAGGGTTCCAACTCACCCCTTGAAAAGTGTATCATCAAAAATCAATAAAAAAATGAAGGCCTTTAGGCCATTGGAGGAGGATATGATTTCAATAGTAGCCAAGGCATTACTGCCCAGACCATCATAATGGACAAAGTCCATTACTGAACTAGGTTTACCTATCATTCCAACCATGTATTACTGAACATGATTTACTTGTTGTTCCATCCATGTCTATCTCATGAGATATAAATCATTATCCAATTCATTGGAGGGAGATATAGGTCCAACCCATCTCATAATGAAATCATTATTTCGTGTGCCACAAAATAAACATAAATCATTCATCATAACACAACGAATAAAATGGGTTTCATAAACATCATCTCATTTTAACATAATCTATATAAAACCATGTAAATAATAGTTAAATTATACTTGAAACATAACCATATTAAATAATATCATCGTATATGAAAAATAGTTTTGAGAAAACACTTGAAAAGAATTCTTGAGGAAAATATCATTTCTTCTTTCAAATAATTTTCTTTTCTCAAGATGACGTGCAATTTTAAATAAAATAATTTTTAAGAAAATAATCATGAAATCTTGTAGAGTATTCTTTATGTAAATAAGTAGTTATGAAATTGTAAAAATCTTTCCACGCTGTATTAGTTAAAAAACATTTTCCTCGTACTTTTTCCGGAAAAGTCAGAAAGTGCCTCATATGGTAAACAAAAGAAATATTCCTTTTATATCACATTGTAAAAGTAAAAAAGAGGCAAATAACCTTAAACATGCAGGTAATAATAGTAAAAACTTAATGAAAAACATTTTTTATGAAAAAAAGACATGGTTGATAAATATAACCCTAGTAAAAACATACTAATAAACAATTTCGGAAAAGAACGATATTAGAATAATTATACCTTAACTTATGTCCAATTTCTTCCATACCTATCTAAAACTATTGTATAGTGGGTTTAATCTTATTATAAACTGGGAATATAACCATAATAATATTTATGATATCATATATGTTTCACTATGGCTATATATTTTTCTTTAATTTGTCACTTCCATGTTAAAGCATTGTTTTGCAAAAAATCGTTTCATTTATCGTATGTGTTTTGACATGTAATTTTTTTATATGATTTCTTAGTTCATGATTAATTACTTCCAAAATGTAAATAATGATTTATATATAATATATTAAATATATTAATATATATAATCGATTGATACATTGTTCATGGAGACGGAAGGCCATACGTACGCATGAACGTTGTTTTCATTTCCTTATTATAGTTAATGACATATATATATATATATACATATATCCATTATAATTATTAAGTCATATATATCATGATTATTTATTATATATACATTATAATCATTCTTGAATGGTTAATATGTAGAATGAATGTCATCACATCGTGGAGACGGTAGTCCATACGTACGCACACGTTGTGATTTCATTTTTTAGAGGATGGATAGAAGATGGAATATGGTTGTTTCTAATCCATAATAATATATCATTATAAAAGTTATTATGTAGTAATTACATAATTATGAAAGAACCCATATAGAGGAAGTAGAAGAAGAAATACGTTTGAAAGATTTGGTAAAGAATATTACCTCTTCTTCAACGTGCCTCTTCTAAACCACCTCTTAGGGCACTAAATTTGGTCTTTGAAGGAGACCAAGACCCATAGTATGTTGATAGGGAAGTTTAGAAGGGAAATGGGATGGGTTTTCTGAGTTTGAAATCTCAAAATGGAGTGAAGAGGAGAGGGATGAGGTTCCCTTTTATAAGAGAGGAGAGGGGCACTTTTGGAAACCTCAAAAATATTAATTTATATTAAAAATCAACCACATATAAAAACCTCCAAAATGACTCAAATTCTAATATGAGATGATATAGGGTTGTAAATACTTACTTATGTCTTATTAATTATCCATATATGGATACATTATGACATTGGAGACTATATAATTTTTAATTTTTAATATTTAAATATTTTTTTTGATTTTTAAACAATTTAATAACACGTTATTTTTATAAAATGTCAATAGTGTCAATTTTGACACTATTCATTTATTTGAATTTAAATAAAATCCACACAGAAGGTATATTCAAACAAAAATATTTAATAGATTTCTAAGATGTCTTATTCATCTATAAAATTCGTGGAGCAGATTAATTGCTTCATATAATATTTATTTTAATATTTATAAAACCATTTATTTGATATTTCTCTTAAGAAAATAATTACTAAAACATTATTGTATAATTATTTAATATACTTATTTTTTTGCATAAAAATTTAAAAAAATACTATGATAAATATAAATCTAATATCTTCCCTAATAATTCTTTTAGTCTAATTTATCTTTTAAAAAACCCAACTTTTAAAATGTTGTGTTTATTAAATTATGAAGTTGACAACTTTGACATCATTTAAAATAAAATAATATAAATGTAATAATCTGTTTTATAAGGATCAAAATGGTGCAAAAGTAGACACATGGATTCTTATGGTGTAGGTATACTCGACCAATATGTTTTGGTAAATTGTTTTTGCCTTTTGATGGGTATTATTATTTTAATAAAAACAATATTACTGCTTTTCCACTAAATAAATAATTTATGCATCATTACTGTATAAGCTATTAATGTAATTATATATTTCTTAAAAATTACAAATAAATTACCATGATAAATAAAAACACATTATATTTCAAATGATTATTTATAATCTAATTTATATTCAGTATTACCCTATATTAAAAATAATTTAATTATTAATGTTTGTGTGAGACATATTTAACTTTTTTTTAAATAAAATAAAATATTTGTCTTAATCACATACAAGTGGGTTACAAAAGAAACCATTTCGGCCCAATTATATTAATAAAAGTGTTAGGGAAATTTTATAATATTATTTTTACCCTAAATTACTTGATTTACCTTTAAATGTGGTGAATAAAATTTACAGTAGTTACTATTCATAATGTCTAAAAATAAAAGTTACCTATTTACAAAATTTGGACATCCTGATTCCAAATACGGAATCCATTTTTCTAATTTCAAAACACATAAGTTTCAGTAATTAATTTAAAATTATTCTCAATTATTGATAAAATGGGTTTTAAAAGTTAAAACTTTACAAATGATTGTAAAGATTTTACCTATGAATTCAGCGTAAAATTAATGCTAATTACATACATTATATTAAATGGTAAAAATATATTATATTTATACTTTAAAACATTCAATATTATAATTTAACCATATAAATTATCTCGATGAAAAATGTTTCTTTTAAGTAAAATATAGCGTATTTTTACTATTCATCAAAATATGAAAGTTATCATAAAAATATGAAAATTTTAACCAAAGAAAATTTTTATATCCTAATTCAGAATAATTAGTTTGTTTTTTCAAATTGAACTTATAAAATTGTCAAAAATTATATTTAAAATGGGTGTGTCATCAAAAGACGGCAAAACTGCATTTTTAAAAAATATTTCCTTTATACGAAAAATTGATTTTTTTCTCATTCAATGTTATAGAAAATGTGTAAGATGAATTATAATGTTATAAAATTCAAAATATGGTTATTAATATTCGTAATGGCTAGTTCATAATAATAATATATTTTTGTTTATGGAAACTTGGTATTGTATACAACGCATGCCATCGAGGAAGGTCACATTTGTGTGTAACGCAAGCCAAGTCAGCGTTTCCTGAAAGATTCCTTTAGTGTTTCTTATACATAATATAATCTTATTTCATTGAAGAAAATCTATATTCTGTGTTTAATTCTTTCAAAATAACTAGAAATTGTGCGTAAAACAAGCCAATAATAGTTTTTATATACTACAAGCTAATACGGTGTTGCGTACAGAACAGTCTAATCTTGGTGTAGCGTACTACACAAGACATCAATAAAATTAAATGAATCTTTCTCATAAAATTTCGGGTTGTTACAGTAGCAGTACCTGGGACTGAGTAATCATAGTTCTAAATAAATTTCTATAGGTAAAATCGTGAGTTTTGGTCGTGGTTTCCATTAAGGCAGGGTTCACATGTTACTTGGGATGCATGGTCACTGAGACCTTGTCCTTTATGCTATAGAGTTTTCCAAAGATGGTATGGTTGATTTAAGTCAAAGAACCAAAGATCAATGGTTGTTTTAAGTTTTTTTATTTTAGCATTTTTTTAGCTAGGATGAGCATATTGAATGTGTGTGCATGCATAATAGTAGGTTAAAGGTTCACCATTGGGGGTTGCCTACTGTGATTTATTTCTCACAACAAGTACGTGAACTTGAGTGTATTTTTAGACCTTTTTTCTAGATTTAGGATAATCATGGATTCCTGATGGACAGGATGGTGGCCCAAGGAGACATGACTAAGTGGGTAGCTTATGTGGACTCTGATGATCAGGTTGGTGTATCTTGACTGGGTACTAGAGACTGGGTATTTTATGTGTCTTAGTGTTATAAATAGAGCCTAATGTATGGTTTTGTTTACATTGAATATGTGATCATCCTAACGGTGGATCGACGTTATATGTATGGAACGGTTTTTCTTGCTTTTATTATATTTCATTTCTTTGAAACATGCACCTATTTCAATTTATTTATTCTTTCTTCATGATCTTATGTGCATGATGTTTGATTATTTATTTCTAGTTTTTCACTCTCATACGGGTTATAGTATCCTCGTAGTTCTACATTAGAAAACTAATTCAAGTCGAATTCCTCTAACATATGATGATTTGTGCTTGAGGTATTATGAAAAATTGACTCGGGACACTTGGATAGTGGAATCTAGGCTGGGACATTAAAAATTGGTATCAAAGGGGTTACATTACAAATTTACTATTTATGGTCTGTTATACTTGAGATATAGTAATTTATTAGATCATATCATGGATATTGGATGGTGAATCATGAACACCTATTCTAGTAGGTAATCTTGGATACCATGGTTTCTATTGATGTTATTGTTATTCAATTTTGTGGTTGTATATGATTTTCACCTTGAGAGACACACTTTTGGTTTAGATGTTTTGGGTTATGATGGATTTATGGCTCCTATCCCGTGGGAAAGAGGTTAATGGTTTTATTTTTAATATTTTTTTATATAGAAGAAATTGGTTTCTCACTCATTAATATATGCATGTAAGATCCACATGATATTGTCCTAACACTCTGTTATTTTTTGTATTTCCAGCCGATGGAAGGTTATGTGGTTGTATAATGAGATGATTGATGATGAGGAAGCTGGTGTGGTCCTCTTGAAAAGTTGGCCTAGTGACCGTGGTGGGTCAGTGTGGTATGGGTATATAACTGTTGAACCATTGAGGGTGGTTTTTATTTAGAGTTGGTTATGTGGAACATTTCTACAGGGATACTTCTGATGAGTAGATTCTCAGAGAAGACAGTCTCCCTAGTTTTGGTAGGTTGTCTTGGATTGTGGTGTTTATTTTATATGAGACCCTAGATATGGGTTTTTGGCCTGTTGATGTTAGGTAGTGTTGGTATGGAAGCATTGATTTACACGTCATGAGTTATGTCCTTCTATGAGTGTGAGTTGACCTTGGTGGTTGGAGAAAGTGTTTCTCATGATACATGAGTGGTAGGACTAGCTGGATGAGCCTAGTTACTTTCTTGAAATGACTATAGTTTAAGATTTTTGTTCCTTATGGACTTTTAGTGTGACCCATGATAGGGTCCAGATATGTTATGCATGATTTTGGGTGTGTGATTCATTGATGGATGCTTTGGGATTTTGAAAGTGGTGCACAAAAGGTGGAGTTGGGATTGAGGTTTAGGATTGTTGTATTTATTTTTATGATAAAGAGTGCTTGTGTGGTAGAGTTTCATCCTTGTGGTTAGTTTCAAGAGGGGATGTTTTATCCATGTACCTTTCTCAGGTAAGGGTTATTTAGGGGATTATGCTTGGCTATTATGATCTAGATTAGAATCATAATATATTTTAGTGGTTATGTGGTTAGGGATCATGAGCTGAGTTTTTGTGGGGTGTGGCTTATTGGAGATGGGGAGGTTATTGTGGTTGGAATAAAAAATATCATCTAACAGTTAAGAATTTATGTGAACTTGTATACTCATTCGCTATGATGTTTGGTATATTTATTTGGTGATATTAAAGTGTATGGTTGTTATTCTATAATTGACCAGATAGTCGTGAGTAGGATAAAAATTGGTGAGGGTGTTTGAGAAGCATGTAGACATGATAACCCAATTCTCTTATAATATAACTAATATGTTACAACAATGGATGTGTTTGTGGTTATATTCATCGATGAAATATCTGTGTAATCCCATTATATAAATGATCATACCCAATTTCTTGACTTTTTCTTTAGTACACTGACAGTGCATTGGCTATATACCAAACTATAAAATTGTATATTATGTTTTTTTGAATGTCCATCTTAGAGGTTATGATTTTTATGAGATGTATATAGATCCCTATGGTGGGAGGTGAACAATAACCCATTTTGAGTGAGGTAGTTATGGGGTATCAAATGTTGATGGATACCATGGGTGTCATTCCCAGATTCCTGGAACGACCAATAGTTGATGTTTCATTTTTTTTCTCTAGTTAGAGTGAGATGGCCATGTATAGTTCTAATTTTGGATAATTTTTGTGGCATGGGATGTTGATTTGGTGTTTGGTTATGAGGTCAGGATAAGACTACTCCACTTTCATACATATTTATTTGGAAAAAAGATTTAAAAAATAGTAAGAAAAACATAAAACACACAATAAAAATATGAAAATAAGAGGTTCAGTCTCAATCCAAGTCATATTCCTCTCCACTTGATTGTAACCCATTTCATGAATGTTTCTTAAAATGAGAAGGATGATACACAACATAGATCGGTAATATAGGTTACAAATTTGTATAGGGATATCGAGTATATAACATATTCTCTTCCACAGTTGTCAGGGGAGTATAAAAATATGAAGGATATATATGATATATTATCATATTAAAATTCTATAATGTTGAAATCCATTTTATTAAGATATATAAAACGAAATTAAAGCACAAATAAAAGGTAATATTATATATATATATATATATACATGAGATTTTAATGCATTATTAAGTGTATTTTCAATTGTTCTACAGTGTTCTCTCCCCTTCTTAGTGTTTTGCTTCGGTTTTGAGTGATGATGAAAGGATTATAAAATGTTCTCAGATCAGGTAGTGTATCAAAAATTATAACAGTGTCTAAATTTTTTGAAATAATTCACTTTTACTTTTTAATTTTCACCTACTCTTATTTTATATTATCGATCATCCCTTTTCAAAAATAAATCACACCCCTAAAATATCTATTTACGAATTATTGGTTCGAATTCTCATACTATGATTGAAATCAAGGATCATTAAATGCCTCTATACTTTCATAAAAGTTATCATAGATGGTAATTGGAATATATATTATTAATATATAATTATACATGGACACAATTTATTGAAGTATCCTATGTTAGAATAAATACTCCGGATTAACCCAGGACATAGAGAAAATTCCCATCAACTCACTTTATAGTTAATGCATTTGATCCATAAAACATGTTTTCATTTAATCTAAATGAACGGTCCCTCAAAGTTTATATTGTCTTTAGAACACTTATAAATAATTCCACCAATGTCATACATTCTATTGTCAATGTCATGTGGTTGATTCAATAAAATTTTAATTCACTCTAATACTTTGTGATTTGACTAACATATCAGATATAACATAGAGTCACTTCACATTATCATTAGGTCACTTGGTTACTCATGCAAAAAGTTGAAAAGTTTTTGGAAATTAAACCGCGATCAATTTGGGATGTGGTCAACCTATTTGGTTGAACAGTCATTTCAACCCTTAAAAATTTATACAAAGTTCTAAATTTCTCTATGCGGTTGATAGAATCCTTCTTTCGGTCGATTGAGAACTTAGATATTTTACTCTTCTAACATGGAGTCTTTTTTTTGGATTCACAATCACTTTTCTTGCTTGAAGGAAACTTTGAAACAAAAGGTGATTTTTATAGAAAAACATAAAATACAGGTTCCTACCATAAAACACATAATTAATTAATAAAAAATAAACATGATTTAAGAACATTAAATCAAGTAATTTCTAGAGAATTCTCAAAAATATCCCTCTTTTTGATGACCATAAATCATGGAATTATTAAATAAATAAATCTATCTTATAAATAAATTAAATTAAATGGATACAAAATTAAAAACTCCTTCTATAACATGTCAAACATTATTTTACTCCCCCTTTTGAGATTACCAAAAATATTGTTTATGAGAGTTTATGAATGATAATTTACACATAAAAAATACATTAGATTACGTTTGGAAGATACCATAAAATAAAAAAAATGTAATAGAGAAAGTGGAAACACTGATTAAAATGGTATTCTTTGATTATAAAAGAAATATAAATAATTAAAGATCACTATCATAAGACTTGAACAAAATAAATAATAAGAGGGTCTCTAATTATTGAAGAGTCAATAGGTATTTTCCCTTTTCTATTGATAGAGAAGAAGATGATGTAGGTAAAGGTAGGGGAGAAGGTAAAACTCCTAGATTCATAATTCCTTTAGCAATTGGATTAATCTTATTATTTGAATGGTGAATACTGAGACTAAAGGTGCTTGAGGGAGTTATAGAATCTATAGTTGGAGCAGTTGAAGAACTAGTCATGGGACACGCATTAGGAGCTAGGATGGAACTATTGGCTATATAAATATAAGGCTATAAATTCTAAGTGATATCAACTACATCTATAGATCCATGTTTGATTATCTGCATAAAATTATCATTTTAAATAAAGAAATAGACCAATAGAGGATCTATTAATAGCATCGTTTCCACAATAGACATAAAATCTTGAGTTAAAGCACTCATCTTCAAATATCATTTCAAATACCTAAACATGGTCATTTAATTTTTATTTTTATAAATACAAAGAATGTAAAACATCATGGTATCCATTATTAAATTCGTATCTTCTATATTCTTAACCATATAATCATAATCCAAATAAAATAACATCTCACCATGAGCTTCAAGTTACATCTAAATTAAATTCATTGAATTCTAAAACTGTCCAAAAAATATTAATGTTTTTTTCATGCATAATTATGTGAATGAGATCTCTATCTATAGAACTAGGTATTGTAGGAGTAGCAGGAGAAATTTGAGAAAAATGTTTGATAGCATCGAGATACCTTTTTTCAAGAAGAACCAATATATCTATCAAACCTTCCTATAGATCTCCCATTTGTGTTCTAAACTCTTTATGATTATGATTCGTATGATCAAATTTAAGAAACAGTTTTGGATGAATATGATTAACAACACTTATTATTTTAAATAATATATCCTCCTTCATACTATATTCAATAGAACTAACCAAACTCAAAAAGACCTCTTTTAAAACATCCATAAGATCATTCTTAAACCAAAAACTATATCATAGGGTCTCAACAATGATCATTTTTCATAAAATGAGTTAAAAAGAAGCATGTCAACCTCATGAATTGGAAAATAATAATATTTTAAAAGTATACATTCTATTCAAAGTGATGAATCAAAAATAAAATCACCATAAATAGTGATATCAGAATCATAAATAGTTAGAGAAAGTATAGCATGTTCTAGAGGGTTTGAAATAAACTCATTCTATAGAAAATCATCAACTGAGAGGTCCATGTTTCCCTTTAATTTAATAATATGTAATGGAGGATCTTATTCAATTGTCTTTAGAGATTAGGAAAAATTTAGATATGGCATATCCACTCAGTTTGTGTGGACAACCATCATTCTTGTTATCCTCATCATACGTTCTAGATCAAATGGATCCAATTGTATGGGAGGGGTGCCCGAATACTTGTCCTATCTAGTAAGAGTAGATTCAAAGATTGGTTCCCCTTATCTAAAATATATATTACTATCTACAACTAAATTATTATTCCTATGACTTATATAAATGATAAGATTAGGTCTAAAGATTAAGTATCCCAGAGTACACTCCCCAACATGTGCTTCTACTCCATCCAGGGATTATGTAACATTCGAAACCACTACATATAAAATAAATATTTCATTATAACACCACAAGGATTAATCATTATAGTAACATATTCATCACTTCAATATTGAGAATAATTATCCTCAACTACTTGATCATGTTGCAAACCTTGATCAATTGTATCTCCGGGTTTAGTTGGATTTTTTAGAGAATTATAATTATCATACAACTCTTCGTCATATATAACCCACATCCTATTTTTTGGGTTGCTACCAACTTTTATTATTTTAAATGTGGTTTGATTTAGATAAATTCCACATAAGGTATTGATCTTTTCCTCCCCCTATAGAATAATTCACTTGATCTCTAGAAAATATGAAATGAATTATGGATAAGGTAAAGCGTCCAATTAATAATAGTTATTCATTAACACATAAATATGCCTCATAATAAATCTATGAATATTTAAATATACACATTTAATCATAATATAATGAAACAATATGTCTTGATTCCTGAAAATATTTAAATATTATTTTTTGTGACAAATCTCATACTAAATAAACTTGAGAAACATCCTAAATTATGCACTGAAATCAATATCTTCGGTAATTTCAGGGATTCTATTAAAATTATTAACTTCAAAAACTCTTTTAATCTTCAAATTTGGATTATTTACGGGGTGAAAATTTTAACATTCCACATACTCACATTAATGTTGAACTTTTAAACTTAAATCCTAGAATATTGAAGAACATGTTAATTCATACCATCAATAATAATCTAAAACTGAAACCAAATTTTATTAGCTTAAAAAACACATATTCACATAAAAATCATATACCAAAAAATTAAAAAAAATGTTTTACCATTTTCCATGAACCACTTTTTATATATTTATATAACACAAATTTCCATACTATGAGTCAACCTAATCTGAACCACTTCAAATCCATTTCATATATTGTAATGACTTCACAAGAAAGTGGGTGAATAATTAAGGATTTTTTAGTTCCACTAGATATTTCTAAAGATAATTTATAGGTTTATAAGGTTTTTAATGATGCATACTAATTTTAATTCTTCATATTAGTTATTCTCGACTAAGATTCAAAGCATGGAAAGATAGGGTTTGGTTGAAATTGAATTTGTCTTAATTTCTAAAGGATAGTGATGATTTATATTCTAATCAGGGATATTAAAATAATTTAAGGATTAGTAAATAGTAAAGAATAAAAAATATATAAAATAGAATTAGAGAAAAAAATACATATTTTTTCTTGTAAATGTGGTCAAAAAGATTCAATTGACCACATGATCAATATAACAAGAACCTTAATGTTACCACATTAATTATCAAAAAAATCTCTAAACTATATAATATTAGTACCTTAGATTAATTAGAAATTTAAATTCATTTATATCAAATTAATTATAAAATAAATTAGACAAAGTTATTCATCCTTAGTTTATGTCTGATATAATTCAATCTCTCATCCATCATTAGATTTGTAAAGATGTAAACCAAATAATGTTCACTAAAACTAAATTTAAGAGTTATATCTCCCTTTTGAAAAATATCTCTCTAAAATTGATGTCATATATCAATATTTTTATTCATAGAAATATATGCATAATTATTAGAGATTTTAATTTCACTTTTTATCACATTTTATAAGAACATGTCTAAAATAATATTCATAATATAGAAATGTGTGTTTCGTCCCCAAAATGTTTGCACAACTGACTAAATCTATTTATTCAAATTTAGCATTTGATAATAAAATAAATCCTTATTTCTTAATACACAAATATAAAAGGTATATTCCAAAATTTTTAAATTTTTCATTTCTTATTTTTATATTTAGAATACACCCACTAAAACCGGCATCAGAATAAATAAAAAACTCAAAATAATTTCCCCTATTTTGTAATATTTCAGATATAATTATATTCTTGAGGTATTTAAGTATAATAAAAAAATTATCTGTATTTCCTTGGGGTTTTCATGGAAATGAGAACACAGACAAATACTATACATAATATCAGGTTGTACAATATTTATGTACTTCAAACATCCAATCATACCTATATAATCTATTTGGTCAAATGTTTTCTAGTTTCATCCAATCTATTTTATATAATCATATTTGTTCTATAACCTTCTTTTTTATACATAAAAATCATTTTAAATGAAATTTTTTCTACTTCATTGTATTTAAAATATTTAGCTCGTTGTTTTAGAATTGTTTTAAACAAATGAAAATCTCTTACTCACCCATTAAACTCATTTAAAATTAATTTTTATTAATTTTAGAAAATTTAATACACAAATTGTTTTTGGATGACCAAAAAATAAAATCATCAAAATAGATTTTAAATAATAAAACTTATTTTTAAATTATTTGTATAAATAGGGTAGGATTGACTATACATTTAAAAAATTGAAATCAAGAAAGTGCTAACCCTAGTAGTTGGGGTTTGGCTTTGTGGTAAGCACACCATAATCCTACATGAAAAATGGGGGTTAAAAACCAATGGGGTGAAGGGAATGTAGCATACTGTAGCAACGGTGGCGCTGTAGCAACGGTGGGCACTGTAGCAGTGGTAGGTCACTATAACAGCGGCGGGCATTGTGCAGTACTGTAGCAGTGTGGGTACTGTAGCATTACTATTCAAAAAATGGGCCTTGGGCCAAAAATTTGGGCATGTGGGCCATGTATTGGGATAAATTCCCACTAGGTATTTGGGTTATGTGATGGGTCTCCCTTTAACCAGTTAAAAGAGTTATTTTCTTTTCAATAATAATAAATGTGGCTTCGGCCCCTACCTTTAAAAAATGAAAGTGTTGACCCTATCATAACAATATATATGATCTTTTCTTAATCGATGAAGTTATTTTTAATGTTTAAAATTATAATTTAGAAAATAATATCTTTTATATTCATGGGGTTGTTTAAAAAACATCTTCAATAATATAACCATTTAGTAATAAACTTTTAACATCTATTTCAAATAGTTTTAAATTAATATGTTCTACATATGAAGGCAATTTTCTATGGGCTTAAAGTAAATATATGGGTGGAAGGGTTTCTTTATAACCAATCCCTTCTACTTGGTTATAATGTTGTGAAACCAATCCATATTTCCTTCTAACAATAGTTCTAGATTCATTGACCTTGATTATAAACACCCATTTAGTTTCAATAAGTAGATTGTTTTTAGGTATTTCCATTATTTTACATACTTTATTTATTTCGAACATATTTATCTCTTCTTTCATATTCTTAACCTAGAATTCATCATTGAAAGATTTAGTAATTTTTTCATGTCCAATCCATAACAAGAAAGCATGATGATTACCTAGTTTGAAACAAAATCTCTAGTATGAGTTCTTTAACAAAAGACTCTAGAATAACTATTTAAATGATGGTATCTATGGGTTATAATAGTTTTTGGAATAGAGTTAGTTTGTTTTTTCAGTTCTTCCTTAAAAACAATTTGGTTACATTGATTAGCATTGGGATATTTAACATGTGAATCTATAGATTCGTTAAGATTCATTGAGGATTTATTGATATGCAAACTTGACTTATCATCTTCATGGTTTTATAATGAAGTCTAATGCTCATGAAAATATATTTCATCAATGGTTTTGAGTACAAATCAATTAACTACATTAGTTATTTTATTAAAGACTATAGTATTTTCTAATGGTGGATTAACTTAAGAAAATACATTTATCAATCTTTAGGGAAAACCTATCTATATTATATTATTTGTTAATAATTAATAATTTACAAAAAAAACATTTTATAAATTGACATTATGTTTTCTTTCATCCCATAATTCATAAGGTTTCTTATTTAAAATATGTTTTAGAAGAACCATATGGATAGTATTGTAATTTTAATTGAATGATTTACATAAATTTAGATAGGTAATTCATAATCATTAAAAATGTTATAGAAATTTATTGATGTGGTCAATTTCTTCTATCTACAACTCTATTTTATTTTGGAGTTTTGTGCGTAGAGAAATTATGATTATATATTTGTTTTTATCATAATGTTTCAAATTATTGATTCTAAAAATCATGACCCTGATCAATTCTAATGATCTTAATTTTAATTCCACTATGGTTTTCTATAGATATAGAATATTTTAAAAAACACCTACCTTGATTAATTTTTTTAGATTTAAAATAAATCCTTTTGAATCTTAAATAATCATTAATAGTAACATAAAAATAATTTTTCAACACTAAACTAGAAATCATAACGGTCTTAAAAATCCATGTAAACCAATTCTAGGGTTTAGAGGATGAAGCATATTTCTTTGGTTATAAATAAATTTAATATTGCTTCTATTTCTATAAATAATTTTACACTATCTTTTTTAAATTTTAGCTTAAGAATATCCAATAATAATTATTTATTATTAATCATCATAAGTGAGTTGTTATTGCAGTTTCCTAGTATCATATGTCCAAAAAGACTATTTATAGAATGGACTTAATCTAGAAACATTTTTAGAAATCAAATAGACTAAATTAACTGCATATATATTATCATTTATTAAATCCTTAAATACTAAAGCATTCTTGGAATCATAAATTTGACAAGAACCCTTCTCAAATTTAACATGAAAAACATCATCACATAATTGGGAAAAAATTGTAAAATTATAATTTAAACCATCAATATATAAAATATTATAAATTAAAATATATTCATAGTTTCTAGTTTTTCCAAGGACAATAATCTTTCCTTTATCATTTTTAATAAAAGTAACATTCCAACCATCAACATTTATATGATTTTTGATACTTGAGAGGTCCTCTAAAATATGTCTGGAACATCCACTATCTAAAAACCATAACTACTAACTATTAATCTAAGAATTTTTCTACATAAAATTAATTAGGTGGTGATTTTGGTACCCATATTTCATGGGACCATAAATATTATACCTTAAATATTTGGGAATCCATGCTTTATTTACATGTATATTAATAGAAAAATGGAGAATTTTCTAAATAATGACTTTCAATGGGATAATGGAACATTAATTGTTTCTATAAATAAATGATTTAAAACTAGAACCAAAATTTAATTATAAAATTATTATTTCACATGGATGGTAACTGATTTGAATATTATAAACAAGGTATTGTTTTCCTAGAATGGTCTATGTTTCTTTTCACTAAGTTAAATTTTCAATATCATTCTTTATTTGTTCATTAAAAAACATAAGTTAATTATTTTTTTAAATTACATCATTATTCTCTTTTTCAATAGTGGGGTTGATTATAGAGTAAAATAAAGAGAATGTTGTTTCATCATATTTTAATATTTATCTTCCCAATTAATAAAGTTTTAGTCCATCAAATTAAAATATTCTCAAAAATTCATTATAGTCATGTTAGATTCATCATGATTTTCATTTTTAGATGGAATTAGAATAATATTTATTACCCCGAGTAATATTCCAATAAATCATATCTTTTGTTTCTCAGGAGAATCATCTCTAGATGAGTCTGAGTAACTAAAACAATAATCTAAGTTACTTTAAGTTTCTTTCATATATTTCCAATATCTCCTTCCCATATCATCATATATATTATTTTATTTCAATATCAGATAATTATTTTTGATGTGTCCATTTATTTTACACTGATAACAAGTATCTTCTGAAAATTAATCATCCTTTTTCCTGTTCAATTTCTTATCATTTTTTGGTTTGATTTTTTTTAATATATTATTATTGTTTAAATAATAATAATTTAAACTTATATCTATATGATTCATTTCATCATAATAATCAGATTCATCTTCGATCCCACTGGTATTATCAGCTCTAACAACTTGCATTGATTTTGATTGAGATTCTTTGAATACGATTGGTTAATTATATTTGAAATCCTCATTATACACATTATAATATTACTATTAATTAATTAATTTTACAATAAATACCTTGATTATAAATACACTAATTTCATATGACTATATAATAGAAACAACAATCCCTCTCTGGTGATCAAGTGGACATCTCATGTCATGACTAGACCTATATGGGCCACCTGGCTAGTGGTAAGTTGACTAAGACACCACACACCATCCTATAATAGGAAATCAGATAGTGATAAGTGTTGATTCATAAATATTCAAAGAGAAATCCTTAGACTAAGTACATGTACACACATAGAACTAAATCCTTAATATAGTACAGAAATATAATAAAATACTAAACATTTTGATTATAAACCATTCATGAAACAATCTCTAGGTAAGTATTTGAGTACATAAATTTAGTACAAAACTGTACATTAAGAAATACATTCCCATCCACAAATGAGGTCCCAACATAAAATACACTAGAATAAGTAAGACAAAAGAGGTCTTAGATCAGAATTTATATGGTCAGTCATTGAACACTCCCATCTCTTCTTGGTACAACTATGATCTTTTGAAACCTATTCTTCTAAGGTCATCACCAATATATCTTTCTTTTCTATAGACACAACACATGTGGGAAAATCCTAGGCAAGGTTATACATATACAAACCCATTAGGACTCCCTTAAAACTAAGAAGGAATATATATAAAGATACAAAAGTTATTTTAACAAATAAGAAGAGGTAAATGAAACCCAATATATATTATCCTAAAGAACCCATGTGGGAGGGAAATTGTATCCCCATATCCATATCCATGTGGAGTGACTGCACCACTCTATTGTGTTCTATAGTTTATGGGGTGATACCTCAATCCATGTATCTCACATAACCTCTAAAAAATATTTGTGAATGGATTTCACCATGACACTACTCTCCAAAACCAAGGGGGTCTACCTTTATAAGCTAACTCACTCCCCAAATAAGCTTTAGGATGATGGGTTCCACTCCATATATAGAGAAACCATGACCTTTGTAGTATGTGGGTTACCAATCCTACCTATGTAAAGAGCATGGGGACCCACGCCCTTATGATACATAGGGGGGATGACCTTAGTAAAACTATGATTATCACACCTAATCACTATCACCTGTTAAGAATCATTGAATAATGATTCCCCCTCATAACACCTCTTGTCTTATCTCTGATGAAAAATGAAGGCCACCATATCATCTTATGTGAAAAAATCCTTAGGACATGGTACTCATGAGCCCAAATATACGTATCATATAAGGATATGAACAAGGTTAAATTCTCATGGAAAACTAAACAATGAGTATTTTTTATACATCATATGTCTCGGATCCCTTGAGTATGCCCATGTCTTTTTTCCATTCTAATTTCCTTTTCCCAATTCCCATGTACTTGGGTTTTCTAATGTACACTAGACATTTCCATGTACAATGGTCATGTCTAGCTACCCTGGTCATGTCTAAGTACATGCTTGTGCCCATATACTATGTTCATCCCTATGTACTTGGACATGTCTGTCCCGTATTCTCTCAGGGTATATGTCAATCCACTAGTAATAAGTCCCATGGTGGGTATGGGTTATACATGTAGTATGATATTTAACTTCATATGAAACCCTAGCCACCATACTAAAGGTACTATAGTATGTTTGTTTCTGGATAACACTCTATGTATAATAGTAATTTATAGAAACCAAATAACACTTCGTGTATCTCACCCGTACCACCTTCCCTACCATCTCCACATAGAATTTAACAAAGGAACTAATATTAAGGGATACCCATTCCTTATCTATCTCTACTGTTTCAATTTTGACCTCCCAAACCTCTCATGATTCAATCCCATCACGCCACACTTTCTTACTCCAAAATCCATGAATGAATTTTCCACTAATCCACCAATGATATATCTTTAACATCCCATCACACACTATCGCATGTTGATCAAACGGTCAAACCCAAATTTAGACCAATCTAAATGATTTATTATTCCCAATACTAGTTGTACAATGATCAGTTTAATGGTATAAATCGAATCACAGGAAAAATAATTACCGATGATGAAGGGAAAAAACAATGGGATAAATCATAAAAAAATTTGAAGAAAAAAATTAAAATTTTAAGTTTGGTTTCCAATTATAAATGAAGAAATTGTTGATTGTAAGGTATAAATATAGAATCCAAAAATAAATAAATAATTGTATTCAATAGAATAATTATGATCATTTGAAACAAAATAATAAAAATAATCCATGATTTTAAAATAAAAAATGTAAGAATCCAGAAACTAAAGCCTCATAACTAGAGTCTGTATCAATCTATTATAAATAATGGGTTTGTTTAATTTCCATTTGTTAGATCATGTAACTTCATTGGTGAAGATGTATCTTATGAAAAAACACATCTCCATAATCTTCTATCACTCATCAATGACTCTCCACCTTGGAACCTCAAATATGTCAAGGTTATGCAGATAACCCTAGGGATTTTCCATAATAGTGTATATAAATATGATAATTAGGGTTTTTTCAATAAAATAAAATAAATATATAATTTGATAATTCACTTAATGTCCCGAAAAGGGTCACCATTAACCGAACAACTACTTTTGATCAACTTTATGTCACACCTAGGTTAAACCTCATGTTCCAGACTCATATTTTCCATCTGATGTCCCGATCAATGAGAAAAACATTTATTCCTAAACGATGCACATACATGATTTAATTTATTTTAATATTTTAATATCTTAATTTTGGGATCATGTGAAACAAAAAAACAACATAAATACTTAGGAAAAATTCAGATACATATAGTGAAATATTGAATTTGAAAAGCCCACATTGTGTATGAGTAATATTTATTCAATGATTTTCATTGGTTTTCTGTTGTGATTAATGAAATATCAATCTATTTCCTTGATTTGAATATGTTGAAGAAGATTTAATTTCAGTTGAGGAATCCAATAATCGTAATAAATAGGATATATCTTGGATAATTAATTGAGGATCAGAAAAAAGGATGTTCTCAAGTCTTATTATCTCAAATAGGTTCTTTTAAAGGATTTGAGTTTATAACTCTAATGATTGATAAGTTATTATTAATGAAAATACATGTGTCTATTATACTTATAGCATGCATACCTTTCAAAATTTGATGAAGAAGATATGTTGATGAAGGTTATGTAATATTTTATTAATGATAGACAACCAATAATGATATTCAAGCTAATGAAAATAGTGATTTACATAAATAGTGTTTAAATATGATATGAAGTACATAAAAATAAAATAAATTGCATAAATATTTATGGAGAAGTGAAGTCTGTAAAGATGGTCTATTATTTTATACTTGATAATTATAATGAATTTATATTGATCATTTACCTAACTACTTTTATAGGGAGTTTTCAAAAGAATATGGCTAACCTTAAGCCATTCAAGGACCACCTCAACCTCACATGTGGGACCCTTGGGTCAAACATGTGAGAAGAACCCAACATGGATAGTTGTAATAAATGTTTTTGAGAAAGTCCTTATACATTTCCATATGGTGTCATGCATGGTGTGTGTAGAGGAAAATCAATATTTTCGTACCACTTGTAGGGTACTTGGTGGACCACACAGATGAGGCATGACTCATGGAGGGCTTGTCTGGTGTGTTTCAGGTGATGAAACCTACATCTTGGCTCAATCTGTTTGTGGAAAAAATCTATTATATAGAATCACTTAATATAAGTGGATATTTATGTGGGATAAAGTAGTTTATAATAATATAGATTCATCATTAAAGAAACATTTATAAAATTGTATGCCTAATAAAATCAATCAAGTTCATTTTATATGTTAACCACCTAGTTTTAATGATAAAAAAATCATGATTGTGTTGTTATTAATAAGTTTCATGTTTCTTTGTAAGTAATTTTTATTCTAATGAAGGTGACAACATTGTCTAAGGAAGACACACCATTGAGATAGACACTGCCAACATATCACCCTGCCGGACTGTCGTACCATTGGACTAAAAATTGAAAAAGTTTTGAGACACCATCATTGGTCACACTGTTAGTATGTCATTCCACCAGAATAGAAATTTTGCTAAGTATGAGATACCACCAGATAAGTAACCTTCAATGTCATACCACAAATATAGAAATTTTTTCAGGTCTAAGAAACCATCAGACTAGACACCTTTAGACAAAACGCCACTTTTTTAGACACCAACAACATAGGGGAAATTTAGATATGTCTAAGTCACCTCAAGTGTCATACATCTAATTTCCCACCACCAGTGTGATGGTGCTAGAACAACAAACATCTAGACTTCAGCACACCACAAGTCTAAAACACCACTACTTATTTTCTCAATATATTTATTATTAAATCACATTATTCTAATATCTATAATTATTGAAGTTAATTCCATTTACTATTTTAATGATTATATATTTAAATCATGATAGAAATCATTAAAGAGAGTGCCAGGATGTACAGTATGAGGAACCAGTTGATCCATATATTTTTCCTCCTGCTGCTGGTGATAAAGGTGTAGTATACTACCTCATGTAGATGGAAATGAAATAGTGGATGAAGTGGATAGATAGAAGGATGAGAGCTCAAACTTCCTGAACATACATAGATATGAACCTAATTGAAAAAAAAGAGTAGGTCAATTTTTACACACATTTTGACTAAAGATGAACTTCACAGTCACAACCACTGCTTTCCTCTTGTCAAGAGCATGAGTATGAAACACTCTATTTAACAAATTTTTTCAGTTGAACATGACTCAAGATTCATTTTAGTATCAAATAAAGAGTTACAAGATTCACTACAAAATACTGGTCATTTCTAAACTATACACTTCTATACAACTCTGTTTTGTTTCTATTTATTACATTTTTAGTAGTGTGCATGCATACTATATTATATAACTTTCACACTATCACATGTGTGGAATGGGAATATGATCAATATATTTTCATACTCTTTTTCTATTTGTTTGTCCCATGGATAAGAGTAGTCAAGGTTATTGTGTGGCATATTTTTTTTACTCTCATGAATAGTATTGGAAGAGGTTGTGTGTAACCTGGAATGTTTTAAACTATTGTACAAACCTGATCCATGTTGTGGATCAGCTTGTTTATATTATATAAACTAATTATTGGTGGGTAATCACAATGTGGAGAGGAATATGTATCTACTTGATAATGAACTTCTTGTATTTAAACTTTCTATTTTGATCTATAATTTTTTTACCTAATTTCTACATTAAAATAGAAAATTGTTTAAACTGTAAAAAAAATATACTTTGATAGTTTATCTCAATTTTTTTTCATATAATATTTTGATCATGAATATTGATTTTAGTGGATGAAATAATATTTTATATTATTCATATGAGACCTGATCAGTCTTCAGAAAAATACTTATAAACACTTTGATATATATCACAATAATTATTTTTGATAAGATGGGTTCTATTTATATATTACAGGGATTTCAAACTAATCCATTTTAATAAAAAAAATATTTTTTTCAAAATTCACCCCCTCTTGAAATACTAAGTCAAACCAAAACTAGGTATCAGGTGATTTTATCTTTGGTATTAAATATTTGGAATTCCTTTAAAATATAATTTTAGTTTTACATTAAGGATCTCAAATTTTTATTATTTTTAAATTTAGTTATTTATATGGATAATCATCAATATGGTTATTATACAAATAGGAATCCCTTTTTTAGTTGTAAAAATTATACTCAATGGAATATTAAAACAAAAATTCATATAGATAGTTTGGGCTTTGAAATATGGACTGCTATAAAAGATAGATACGAGTAACCTGATGCAGCTAGAGTTACTTTGAGTGAAGATAATAAAGATACCTATAAGGGTAATTGTAAACCAATGAATTAATTGTACTATTATTTAAGAGTTGAGGAAATTGAAACAATGTCTTCTTGTAAAACTGATTTTAAAATTTGGGACACTCTATCTATTTCCCATGAAGGAACATCAATTGATAAAGATATGAGGCTTAATACTTATAATATAAATATGTAAATTTTAAAATGTAGCTTGATGAACCCATTTTTAACATTTACATTAGGTTCAATGATATTTTCAACACAATTAGATCACTTTGAAAAACTATATCAGACAAGGATCAGATTATGTGATTACTATCATGCCTACTAGAAATATAGAGAGGCACATTAGTTTCAATAAGAGAATCATGTGACATATGTAAACTGCCTCTAAAAGAGTTGATTGTAAAAATTACGATGTATGTTGAATAATTGAAGGTAATCTGTGAAGAAGATGAGGATCTAAAAATAAATTCAGTTTCTTTCAAGAATAATTCCCCAAGAAATTAAAAACAAAAATAAAAATAGAAAGTATAAGATATGAATTCAAGTGATCGTGAATATCATTCTGGAACTGATGACGAGATGGCACACCTTGCTAGATGATTAACAAAATTTTACCTTGGGAATATTTTTTTCCCAAAATAAAACTATAAAGGAATGTATGATACCAAAGGGAATTGGAATAAATACTGTAACAAGGATAATGATCCAAAATAAGATGATTTCTATGAATATAACTGGAAAGGTCACCGAAAATATGATTGTCCAAAACATAAGAATAAAAATAAATATGAGGAGAAGGATATAATGTTCAAAAAGGTCATGAAGGCAACATTTAGTTATTAGGAAGATGTATCTAGTGACTCTAATGAATCACATTAAGATAGGATAGATATATAAAATATGTGTTTCATGACTAATTTCAGTGAGGGATTTGATTAACGTATTTTTATAGTATTTTTCCCATGCATAATTATGCTGATTCTTGGAATGATAAAAATGATACTAATATTTCAAATGATGAATTACTATAATACTACAAGATACTATAGGATACCATAATTGAATTAAAATATAATTAAAATTGTCTTAAAAGACATCATGTTTTATCTGTAAATAGAAAATATAAACTATCTATAGAAAAGGATTAATATGATTATGTTCTAAAATAAAACACTAAACATAAATTGTAAAATGGGAAATTAAATAATGATCTTGAAAAGTTTTCAAATTATATAGATACAGTCACACATGTTTTGATAAATCATGGTTCACCAAAATATGTTACTGAAATAGTATATGAGCATGGACAGAGAAAAATATCAAAAATCACTTTTTTCTAAATCTAGAACTAAAAGTTCTACTATAAATCATTTTTTAAAAGGGAATAAAAGGGTTTTTGTTTAAAATATTCTGAATTATTTTTATAGTAAACCCATCATGAAATTGAGGTTTCCTAAATCTCTAATTTCTGACATTTTTGGACACAAACAGATTTGGGTATAAAAATAATTTCTTTGTTTAAAACATGTTTTGTAGAAAAGATTCTTGAAGACCTCGAGTAGAAGTATATCGTACTTTGATAGTGGATAATCAAGAAATATGATATAATATTATTCATTCATCAATATCCTTATAATATTTGATGGTGGGCTTGTCATCTTTTATGACAATGCAAAGGTAAAAATCATCAAACTGGGGAAGGTTAGTAACAAAAATTCAGTTTTAATTTCTAATGTTTTATATGATGATGGTTTAATGTATAACCTTATCATTATTTCATAGTTATGTGATGATGGTTTTTATTTTAAATTTGAGAATGATGATTTTGATATTTTTTATTCTAAATTATCATAGTTTTTACTAATTTGGGAAATGAAAATGTATATGATATAGATTTGAACTCTTTGATAACTCAAAATGTTTTGTTCTTAAGTGTTTGTTCACAAAGAGTGGTGGATTTAGAATAGGATACTATGACATTTTATCAATAAATAACTTATAAATATAAATTTAAAATTGTTTGTTAGGTATCTAAATAATCTTTTGTTTCCGTTTGATAGAGACTATAACCCTTGTAATAAATGAAAATAGCATAATGTTTCTTTTAAATTAAATAATCAGTCTCAACTTCTCAATCAATTGAGTTGGTTCCCGTGTATTTTCTTATACCTTCTATAGTATTAATAATTAATGGTAATCACTATATATATGTTCTAGTATATGAATATTCTAGGTATACATGGTTATATTTTATATCTCCCAAAATTGAAGCATGTTCTTAATTTTCCAAGAATGATAATTCTGTAGAAAATCTTAGTGGACTTAGAATTAAGACCTTAAGGATTGATCATGGTCATGAGTTTGAAAATCAATATTTTGAATATTTTTTCTAAAAAAATGGCCATAATCATATCTTCTATGATCCTAGGACCCCCCCCCCCCCCATTAGAATGAATTTGTTGATAATATAAATATAATTTACCAGAAATAGCATGGACCATGTTGAATGATTATGACCTACCTATCTATTTTTGGAAAGGAGCTATCAATACAGACTGTTTTATCATCAATAGAGTTTTGATCATAAATATCTTTAATAGGTCCCCTTATAAGTTGTGAAACCATAGGAAACCTATAGTTTATTACATTTTTGTTTTTGGTTATAATTTCTTTATTCATAACGTTAACGATAATTTGGAAAAATTTGACTCCAAAAGTGATGAAGTAAATTTCCTTGGTTATTCAATCTCTATATAATCCTATAGATATTTCAATAAGAAGACCCAAACATTGGAATAATTAACCCATATAAAATTTTATGAAACTGATATGCATGAACATAAGACCTCTTTATAAAACCTTGAAGACTATTTATCTTCCCAAAATTTAAATTCTAAACCTTTAGACTCTTCTATAAAACAATCAAAAAATCATCCATTTTTAAAGAATTTCCAGAATATCCAGAACCTAAACCTAAAAATCTAGAAGTGACAAATCCCTATTTCTCTAGAGTAATTAGAAATATTATTTTCCATATTTTATATTCTATTTTAGGTGATATAAATAGTAGAACAAAAATAAGGGATTTTGTTAAAAAAAATAGGTTGAACATTAAGAATTATTATCTCATCTTGAACTTAAGAACATAAATGAAGCTATTAATGATGAATTAAGTGTAATTGAAATGAAATAATAATTATATTATATGAAAATCAAAAAAAAGTGTGGGAACTTATAGACAGACCCAAGGGAACATTGAATATTGGCCCTAAATGGGTGTTTAGGAATAAATTTGATGAGCCAGGAACTATAGTTACAAATAAGGCTAGACATATTTCTCAAGGTTATAGTCTGGAAGGGGAGATAGATGGTGAGGAAACCTTTTCACCTATATCTAAACTCAAATACATAAGAATCATTATTTCTTATGAATTACATATATATTTCAATAATTATCAAATGAATTTCAAGTGTTTATTCTTATATGGTTTCATAGTAGAAGTTGTTTTTGTTGAACAACCCCTAGTTTTAAAAATCCTCCTTTTCCAAATCATGTTTTTAAATTATCTAATGCATTATATGGTTTAAAATAAGCTCTTAGAGTATGGTATGATAGGATCTAAAAAAAATTTATTTCATAAGGTATGGTTGAGACTACTCTCTTCATAAAATGAATTTCACAATATTTATTATTAATAGAAATATATGTTGATGATATTATTTTTGGATCCTTAAAAAATGTTCTTTGTAATGATTTATCTAAACTGATGAAAAATTAATTTGAAATGAGTTCAATGGGTGAAATCAAAATGTTTCTTGGATTTCACATATTTCAAAACAAAGAAGGAATCCTTTTTAAATTACTGTAAATATAAAAAATATCTTCTAAAACGTTTTAAATTTGATAAAACTAAGAGTAATGATACTATTATGAGTACCACATATAAATTGGATCCTGATGAAGCTGAAAAACTAGTTGAGGAAACCAGTTATAGAGGTATGATTGGAATTATTATCTAATTGACTGATATCCAACCAGATATTATGTTTAGTGTATGTATGTGTGCTCCTTTTCATGCAAACCGAAAAGAGTCTCACCTAGTTGATGTTAAAAGATTTTCTAAATACCTCAACTATACAATAAATTTAGTGTTGTTTTACCCAAGAGAAAATTAATTTAATTTAGTAAGTTATTATGATGTGATTTTGGTGTTTGAATTCCATATAAAAAATTACCACTAGAACATGTCTCTTTTTAGGAAAGTATCCAGTTTCATAGTGTAGTAAAAAAGAAAAGTTTTGTTGCATTGTCTAGGGTTGAAGGTGAGTGCATAGCTGCATGTAGTTATTGTGAAAAAAATTATGGATGAAACATTCTCTACTAGACTATGGATATCAATTCTGAATTGTCCCTATAAACTGTGGAAATACAAATGAAATTAATATTTCTAAGAATTAGATTTCTCATTCTGGGATAAAACATGTTGATATAAGAAATCGCTTTTTGAGAGATCATTTTCAAAAATTTGATATGACTCTTGAGTTTATTGGAACCAAACATTAGTCAGATGATATATTTTATAAGCCTTTGAATTCTAAAAGAATCATCTATATCAAACATGAGTTAGGATTTATTAATTTTAGTGAAGTATAATTTCCGTAGATATACCATTGTGATTGACATACTATGGTGATTGACAGACCGTTTTACTGACATTCCATTGTAGTAACACACTGTTGGCCTCTCATGTCGTTGGATCATCACATATTTGGATTTTCATAATTTTTTCTTTTCACACTGTTGGTTTTCAATCCATTTTCATGTCGCATCATTTTCTTTCCATGTAGATCCTTTTAATGAGTTTTAAAATTTCTCTGTTTCCTGATATTTTTAATCATTGATTTATTTCCCAGTTTATGTTATTTTGTATAACTTGATATTTCTTTTTCCTCAGATTTTGATTTCAATTTCAATAATTAATTCGATTTTAGAATACCGAAAATGAAAAATTATATCAAAATGGAAAAAGTTCTATTCCCAACATAACTTGAACCCCATGTGATACTCTTATATATTTCTCTCTCGAGCCTAGTGAAACCCATTGACTCCAATATTTCAAACCTTCTCCTCTCTAGACCAAGGTGAAGAACTAATTTTAATACCAAGAATTAACAAAACCTTCATGTCTTAAACTTCTAAGTGGAGATATTTTATGAATCATAATGAATAGTTGATTGCACCACCATCAGTTTCAACCGTTAATCATTAGCTTGACAATAGGGTTGTTGTTCCAAAAAAATTATTTGAATCAAAGTGGTTGTTATATAGAAAATATCTAGTACTCAAATTTATCTTGAATAATGGATTTTTGAAATCATTTTCCTATAAAAAATTCATTTAAATATGAATTCATTATATTTTTCATATTAGAATGTATTGTTTTTATTTGATAAAGATGGTGCATATTGAATTAGAAGTCATGCGAAAGAACATATTTTGGTTTCTCATTGAGGAAATGGGCTAAATGGTTATGTTTACCTCATGAAATAATTTACATTGACTACCAAGGTTGAATTTCAGAATCGAGTGATTTGATTATATATGAGGATTCTCTTTTAGTGGTAACCAGAGGTGGAATAACCAAAATGCCAGTATCCATAGAGATGGATGGAGAGTGTAGGTTGTTGTTTATTTTTTTCCAACACATGATTTTCTTGAGAAAGGGTGACTTCTAAACCTTATTCTAAAAATATGTTTATCATTTATATCTTATGCCATAAGTTCAGAAGAAAAATATTTACAGATATCTTATGGTACAAATGTGTGAGATGACCAAGCCATCATCAAGATCTATTTCTTTTATCTACCCAAAGATGATTTCAAAAAATGGTAATTCCAAGGTTCAATTAGATAAGTATGAATAATCTAGTATAGACCCTTATAATTTCTATCTTAAAAGTATTACTTTTTCAAGAATAAAGATTAGATGGAACCCCAATGTAACGCGCCGACCCTAGTTACCCAGAGTCGGTGCATTATTACATAACATTGGCATGATCATGAGAAAGATCAAGTCTCGAAAGACCGATTAGTTTAGTAGCCTTGGAATAACTAGATACATCCATAAATTTTTACATTACATCATAAAAAAAACATCTTGTCTTCATATCCCCTCATACTATCCCTGCAGGTCATTCATAAATTACTTCTTCATAATCCTAGAAAAAAAAATACAACATTGAAAGGGGTGAGCTCGGATGATCAATAAGGATAACATTATAGCAGAAGCTTTCATAAATAAGCATAAACACTTAAGGCAATTTATAACTAAAACAAAAGCCTTTGAAACTTGAACTTCAGCATAAAATGGCAAAGGTAAAATGAAATAATGCCATTTACTTACTCACATGGATATTCTACTAGACGAATGATCACATGCAATATCAATAACCACTTTCATAATGATGGAATGCATAATGCCAGACTATCATAACCACATAGCCAAGGATTCGTGCCAAGACTACAAATAAGATTTTGCCAAGGCCTTCTGCCAAGACACTAGTTTGTCTCATGAGACCTACCGATGCATCAAGGAGCTATAGCGGGCTCCACCCGTCACTTATTAAGTCCAATGCATTCCTCATATGAATATGTTTAAGCATAAAATAAACATTCGTATTAAAACTAGCATACGAAATATCAATACTTTAACCACAAACCATGAATGGTATAAAAATGGAACATCCACAGTCAAATATAACTCATTTGATACAATATGGAAGATTTTATTGTATCACATTAACCTCAATCATGAATAATGAAGGATGTTGACATAGATGAAAATAATCATCAAAACTATTTGAGAGAAATATCCCCCTTTTCTTGAAAACATTTAAAAGTCACACTATTTGTCAAGAAGCCATTTAAAAATAGATTTTTGAATCAAAGTGTCCCATACCACTTTGAAACCTTTTAAAAGGATTTTTAATTTCTAAACTTTAATGTCCATATAAATAAATCCTTAAAACCATTTTTAAAACATGGACATTAAAGAGAAAGGTTTAGATGAATAAGTCTTTAAAACATTTAAAAATGGTATTTTAGTTAGAGATTCTAACCAAAAGAGACACTTGAATACAAATAATTGAGGTAATCAAAACTTTGTAAAATCATGAGAATAAAGGGAATCATGATATTCTATGTCAAAGTACATTATATACACCACATAAAAGTGATTTGGTGTATATCATCAAAGAAGTCTCAATGGAATGTAAATTGAGATGAAATATCTCATAAAGGTTGTATCCTTAGGTTAAGGATAAATCAATGACATAATTATGTGTGACAAATATAAATACACTAAATATGATTGAATATTCAGTGTAAGACAATCAAAGGACATTCACACATATTCTTGTAAAAACAATACCAACGAATTGGATGTTTAACTCAACAAATGGAGAATGAGTTAAAATTACTCTTATCAAATTCATATCAATGACTTGAGAATTACCAATGAGTGATTATGTGTATCAAACTTATATACACAGGAAGGGGAGTGGAAATTATGACATAATCAAATGAATAGTGATTCCACACATAATCTTGGAGTAATATAATCAATGAAATATGCGTAAAGCCGAATGAGTGGAAATTGAAATGTCAAATTCCCTTATCGAGTTGGTAACTTACGAAACATACAACTATGAAAGAAGGATCATACCATGACTATGTAAGTACCCATAAATTAATATATATTACACAATGAATACAATCATGGGCAGTACACATACACCACATGTAATAATTAAGTGGTGAACAATGGAATTCTCACGAAATTAAGAGTGAGATAAGAAACTCCTTACCACGTTAATCAACTGAGTCGTATGGAAAATAGTTAATAACAACCAAAATGATTTACAGAATAACATGAATATAAAGAGAATCATGATAATATATATCAAATGGTCGTACACAATACACCACTTTCAATAATTTAGTGGCGAACAATGGAAATCTCACAGAGTTGAAAGTGAGATAAGAAAATCCCTTACCACATTAATCAACTGAGTCGTATGGCCAAAATTTAATAACCACCAAATTATTTACAGAATAACATGAATATAAAGAGAATCATGATAATATATATCAAATGGCCATACACAATACACCACTTTCAATAATTTAGTGGCGAACAATGGAAATCTCACGGAATTGAAAGTGAGATAAGAGAATCCCTTACTTTGTACTTTTTCCTTGGTCGATGGTAGGTTTACCTCCTGTATAATGGTGAAATAATTGTTATTGAATAATACAAGAATCAGTTACTTTAATATGATATCATATATGATCTTTTAACATTGATTTTTTAATAATATCTTAGAATTATCGTCATTTCAGGTGTTAACGGGTTCATTTTACTTTACATTCTTTGTTATGTGAGCCATATTAGTTATTAATGGGATGTATATTATTCATATCCAGAATGGTATCAAGTCCTTAAACATCATTTTTAAATCATAAAATGATAATTATACTTGAATGGATACGATGGAGAATGAATCTCATCGCGTTCGTGGAGACGGTAGTCCGTACGTACGCACGAATGCTACTTCCATTTAATTTTTATTTTAAAAGAATCGAATCCAAATGATACATAGGTATATTACTATTCCAGTAAAATATTTTATATATGTTACTTAAGTTCATTAACACCATCCTTTATACGTTCCATGTGTGGTATGAACGAGTCATATCATTTTAAGGGGGCGGTAGTCCGCACTTCCTCAAATGAAATTATCGTATGTATATACAACATGAAACGAATAATTGTATTAAATAAAATGGAATTACAGAAGCTTATATATAAAATATATATCATTAATATCATATTTAATTACAGTTCCATCCTAATGGCCACCATGAGAGGCGGTAAGATGTATTTGAACAATCATCGTTTCGTGAGGCGTTAGTTTGCCATCCACAGAAACATTATGTTCATCATCCATTAGATGGATTTGTGTGAATGTGTAGTTTGAATCCTTCTTATAACAACATCCTAGTATATTTTGGATACTGGTGTTGTTACAAAAGAAAGGAAATAAAAAGAGTTTGGGGGTTGGAGAAGCAAAATAATTGAAAATAATTTAAGAGAAAATGTTACCTTTAATTTAGGTAACTCACTTTGGTTGGAACCAAATGACTTCTTGAAATGCTTTCTGCCTAAGGGGAAGCTTCAAGGAGGAGGATAGGGATGTGGGGAGCTTAGTTGGGCAGAGTTTTGACGAGACAAGTGGCTTGAGAGGTGTGAGGAATGAGTAGAAGTGGTCTCCTTTTATAAGGGAGAGGAGGGGCTCTTTAGGAAAGAGTGAAAGTATTACTTTATAATATTGTTATATTCGGTTTATAATGGTCCAAAAATCATTGAGGTCGAATATAAGATGACTCATATTCTAAATAACATCAACCAATAATAATTGGATAGGTTTTAGATAATATTTTAATCAATATAATCTTATTTATTTAAATGATTTATTAATGAGGTAAACATTGCATCATTATTGTGTCATTAATAATTTATATTATTTGATGTCTAAAAATTATAAATAAAATATCATTATGTAGGAAATCTTTTTAGCTTTCTAATTAATATTTATAATCGAAAATCCAACATGTATAACACTATGTAAAAATTGTTCTTTTAAAAGATGTAAGCTTATGCCATTTTTGTATTCATTTTAACTTAATTAAAATAAAGTGTCATTATCACTTACAAGTGGATCAATGGGGTCCCAAAATTGACCCAAATATGCCCATGGTCGACCATGTATCAACAAATAGGGTTAAGACACGTTTTAGGATAATTTAGTATTATTATAATATTATTTTTTAACCCTTATTTACCGGATTTACCCTTAACCATGGTAAATAAAATATTTACCGCAGTAATTATTCAAAATGTCTAAAAATAAAAGTTACCTATTTACACAATTTGAACATCCTGATTCCAAATATGGAATCCATTTTTCGAAATTCAAAACACAGAAGTGGTAGAAAATAATTTAAAATTAATTCCCGCTGTCAAAACAAAAAGCGTGTTTTTAAGAGATAATAACTATCAAAAGATTGACACTTGTTTATGTTCGGTTTAATTGTAAAATTATGTCCAATGACCAAAATTATATTAAATGGTAAAAAATATATTCTAAATATACTTTAAAACCACTCAAATTCATAATTTATCACTATTAATTATTTCGATTAAAAAAGTTGTTTTTAATTAAAATTTAGTAATTTTTACTATTCATCAAAATATGAAAGTTATCCTAAAAGTACCAAAATTTCACCTTAGGGTAAATTTGATATTCCGAATCCAAAAATGAAGTCCATTTTGAAATATAAAATATATATAATTTCAAAAAATTAAGTATTACTATTCATAACGGCTAGTTTGATCGGTTGTGGTGTGTGTTAAAACTAGAAGTTGCGTACAACACACGCTACTGTTTTATTCAAAGGAAAGCGTACCGTGGAAGCTTGGGATGTTTTATTTTAAATTTTTTGATGTCCCCATTTAGTCAAAAAGTTTAAAATATTTTATTTAAAAAGGGTTCACTATTAAAAGTTGGTAAAACTACAATACTGAAGATGAATTTGTTCTTACATTATGTCTAAGAAACTCATAATATGGATTCTAAAATTATAAGGATTATATAAAGTTTAAAATTTAGTTAATACTATTCATAACCTTTTTTGAACGGCTTGTTTGGTAAGTCATGGTGCGCTTGAACTCGGTGTTGCGTGTAGTGCAAGTTATTGAATTATTTTGAAGAAATAACACACTATGAAATCTTGGGGTGTTACATTCTCCCCTCCTTCAATAAATTGCGTCCTCGCAATTTGAAATTGTTCTTCGAAAATAAAAGGTTGAAAATAGAAAATATATTTGTGGGAAAACCCACATCGGAAATTGGTTTACTAAAATTTAGTCTTAATATGAGGAAAAGAGAAATGAAAGGGTCACCACCAAATTATGATCTCGATTAGGAAAACATTGGTGGCAATTAGAGACATATAATTGGAGGAAAAACGTAAATATTTATAGGTAGTGGTTGAGGTCATCAATCACAAACAAGTATAAAATTGAGGTTTTTAAACTCATCAATCTATGATGATTTGAAGTACCATCAGTTCAACAAAATATAGGGTATTGGGATCACACATTTTTGACATTTCAAAATATCTTAGTTGAAATCCCACATCGAAAAATGAATTAATGAGGCCTCTATTTAAAATAAAGAGTGGAAAGTATGAAGATTACCGAAAATAACACATACTAGGGTTCCATGTAGGAAAATATGGATATGGAGGAGAAATCTAACCATCAATTATCTGATGGAGAGTGGTAGAGAACATGGCTATGAAAAGGCCAACAATCCCAAAGCCATAAATTAGTGATGATTTAAGGTACCATCTAGGACAACATTTTTTTTAAAGTTACATTACATAAGGAAGAGGAATTCATTTATGATATTGACTAAGAACATTATGAGATATACTTAAATTTTAAGTAGATTTTCATTCTTTAAAAAATTTCCACCACTAACTCAATTTTTTTTAAACGATGAGTATTCAAGAAGACTTGGTCACACTGGAAGTGCTAGAATAAACTTCTATAGAATCACATGATCCATGCAGGATAAACCATATATTTACATTGTCTTTGAAGATTAATCAAAACCAAAATGGTTAGTGAATGATCTAATGATCCCCCAAAAGGATATTCATTGAGATAAATATGCACTAATCTTAATTTCTAAAATTAAACCAACAATACCCCAAAGTTAAATAGATACCATTCAATACCCAATTGTCCTTAAAATCCTTTAATATAATCCAAACTAATATTGAAACCCAAAACATAGAAGAATTTGATTATGTAGTCTCCCATGTTACATTGTATCTCCAAATGACATCAAATACTCTTAAAGTCACATACTTAAAAGTAATTAACATCATCACATATTCTCTGTTATAGGTTAATCATTTCCATAAATAACCCAAATCACTATAAATCAACAATAAAAAATGTAGATAAAAATCCACCATTACTCTACAAATGAAACCTCATTGTATTCTATTTTCCTTGGCCATATAGTGTTCCTAACAAAACGAACATCTTCCAAAATAACATTTATCACTTAATCACCAAATCATTTTCCTATACCAATGGTATTCATTTGATAAGACATAAGAACCCAAATCATCTTATTATTGATCAATAAAATCATTTAACAAAAAAAAGTCATACTAACCAGGGACTTCACGTAGTCCAGTGGTAGGCGATAAATCCCAATCGCACTTTGGTTGTGGGTTCGATTCCCACAGCTTTGTCCGACGCGACGGGTTGTCACACGGTCTACGTGTTGTCCTTTTTCAAAAACTATATTCTATAATATTACCAAAATGAGATAAATTTTTCAAAATAACATAATTTAACCACAAATGTTATATCATACTTTTCATTTTCATCCCAAATTATAATAACTTATCATTTTCTCAAACCCCAATGATCATATAAAACCAAATGGTTATTTATACCTATATCCACAAGAGAAGAGACAATTATTCCTCAAATATCATTCTCACATGGAAAACTAAGGGGTTACAAATACAAGAGAAAATTATTCCAAAGTAAACCCATCAACAAGGAGTGCTAATACTTTTTAAATTTTTCTCCAACCATTTATTTCCGCATAGCTTCTTCTTTGAGCAAGAAAATATCCTATAAAATAGGACATTCACTCGGGTAATGGCCAGGTCCCCTACATTTACGGCAAATGACTGTAAATGGACTCTTGGGACCATTTTTATCTTCTTCCATAGTACTCTTCATTTTTCTTCGGCAATTCTTCACTTTATGTCCTTCCTTCCTGCACGTAAAACATTTCGTTGTCCCATTGAGACACTTTCCTGGGTGTCTCTTTCCACAATTCCTGCATGATGAAAATTGTGGTTTCTTTTCTCCATGGTCTCCATTGCTGGAGATCTTATCATTTATCACCTTTCTCTTCCTTGTTGAGTCTGGGAGTTGGTTAATATATATGTTGTTGATCATATTTTTGGAAAACTGATTTGGCATAAAGACGATATCTTTTACGCCTATCAACATTCCATTTTGTTGCTCATTTCCACCACCGTTCCCACCTTGTACATCATTCTCAAAGTCACTATGACTTCCTTGGAATCCATCCATTGACTAAAACCAGAAAGCATTGTGTGAGTAATAGTAGTCATAAAATCATTTAGAGATTAAAATGTCACCATATTCTCAATTTGAAACATATTAGGATTAACCAAGGTCATTTACTCTCATCTTATGTATATATTACTTAAATCGGTTTGTAAAGAAAATGTAAATTATCCTAAGCATATCCCCCGGGAGTGTCGTAACCAAGAGTGCAGCAAGGCCCGTTGTCGTGCACCAGTTCCCGTTCGAGTCTAGCTCAAAGCGGTGTTTTCGGGTTTTACCCCTAGGTACATTTGTGCCAGAGCCGCCTCTACCTGCTCGTATCCAGACAGGGATGTATTGCTCGGAAAACTCACAAAATCTCTACAATACCAAAATTCTAGGAAGTTCTTTTATACTAATCCTCAAAGTTCATCTTAGGTCTACGTGCTCTAATCAGAGTTTATCTAAATCTAGCTACCAAGGTTTGTACTAAACTTCCTCTGATACCAACTGTAACGCCCCGACCCTAGTTACCCAGAGTCGGTGCATTATTACATAACATTGGCATGATCATGAGAAAGATCAAGTCTCGAAAGACCGATTAGTTTAGTAGCCTTGGAATAACTAGATACATCCATAAATTTTTACATTACATCATAAAAAAAACATCTTGTCTTCATATCCCCTCATACTATCCCTGCAGGTCATTCATAAATTACTTCTTCATAATCCTGGAAAAAAAAACATTGAAAGGGGTGAGCTCGGATGCTCAGTAAGGATAACATTATAGCAGAAGCTTTCATAAATAATCATAAACACTTAAGGCAATTTATAAATAAAACAAAAGCCTTTGAAACTTGAACTTCAGCATAAAATGGCAAAGGTAAAATGAAATAATTCCATTTACTTACTCACATGGATATTCTACTAGACGAATGATCACATGCAATATCAATAACCACTTTCATAATGACGGAATGCATAATTCCAGACTATCATAACCACATAGCCAAGGCTTCGTGCCAAGACTACAAATAAGATTTTGCCAAGGCCTTGTGCCAAGACACTAGTTTGTCTCATGAGACCTACCGATGCATCGAGGAGCTATAGAGGGCTCCACCCGTCACTTATTAAGTCCAATGCATTCCTCATATGAATAGGTTTAAGCATAAAATAAACATTCGTATTAAAACTAGCATACGAAATGTCAATACTTTAACCACAAACCATGAATGGTATAAAAATGGAACATCCACAGTCAAATATAACTCATTTGATACAGTATGGAAGATTGTATTGTATCACATTAACCTCAATCATGAATAATGAAGGATGTTGACATGGATGAAAATAATCATCAAAACTATTTGAGAGAAATATCCCCCTTTTCTTGAAAACATTTAAAAGTCACATTATTTGTCAAGAAGCCATTTAAAAATAGATTTTTGAATCAAAGTGTCCCATACCACTTTGAAACCTTTTAAAAGGATTTTTAATTTCTAAACTTTAATGTCCATATAAATAAATCCTTAAAACCATTTTTAAAACATGGACATTAATGAGAAAGGTTTAGATGAATAAGTCTTTAAAACATTTAAAAATGGTATTTTAGTTAGAGATTCTAACCAAAAGAGACAATTGAATACAAATAATTGAGGTAATCAAAACTTTGTAATATCATGAGAATAAAGGGAATCATGATATTCTATGTCAAAGTACATTATATACACCACATAAAAGTGATTTGGTGTATATCATCAAAGAAGTCTCAATGGAATGTAAATTGAGATGAAATCTCTCATAAAGGTTGTATCCTTAGGTTAAGGATAAATCAATGACATAATTATGTGTGACAAATATAAATACACTAAATATGATTGAATATTCAGTGTAATACAATCAAAGGACATTCACACATATTCTTGTAAAAACAATACCAACGAATTGGATGTTTAACTCAACAAATGGAGAATGAGTTAAAATTACTCTTATCAAATTCATATCAATGACTTGAGAATTACCAATGAGTGATTATGTGTATCAAACTTATATCCACAGGAAGGGGAGTGGAAATTATGACATAATCATATGAATAGTGATTCCACACATAATCTTGGAGTAATATAATCAATGAAATATGCGTAAAGCCGAATGAGTGGAAATTGAAATTTCAAATTCCCTTATCGATTTGGTAACTTACGAAACATACAACTATAAAAGAAGGATCATACCATTACTATGTAAGTACCCATAAATTAATGTATATTACACAATGAATACAATCATGGGCAGTACACATACACCACATGTAATAATTAAGTGGTGAACAATGGAATTCTCACGAAATTAAGAGTGAGATAAGAAACTCCTTACCACGTTAATCAACTGAGTCGTATGGAAAAAAGTTAATAACCACCAAAATTATTTACAGAATAACATGAATATAAAGAGAATCATGATAATATATATCAAATGGCCGTACACAATACACCACTTTTAATAATTTAGTGGCGAACAATGGAAATCTCACAGAGTTGAAAGTGAGATAAGAAAATCCCTTACCACATTAATCAACTGAGTCGTATGGACAAAAGTTAATAACCACCAAATTATTTACAGAATAACATGAATATAAAGAGAATCATGATAATATATATCAAATGGACATACACAATACACCACTTTCAATAATTTAGTGGCGAACAATTGAAATCTCACGGAATTGAAAGTGAGATAAGAGAATCCCTTACTTTGTACTTTTTCCTTGGTCGATGGTAGGTTTACCTCCTGTATAATGGTGAAATAATTGTTATTGAATAATACAAGAATCATTTACTTTAATATGATATCATATATGATCTTTTAACATTGATTTGTTAATAATATCTTAGAATTATCGTCATTTCAGGTGTTAATGGGTTCATATTACTTTACATTCTTTGTTATGTGAGCCATATTCGTTATTAATGGGATGTATATTATTCATATCCAGAATGGTATCAAGTCCTTAAACATCATTTTTAAATCATCAAATGATAATTATACTTGAATGGATACGATGGAGAATGAATCTCATCGCGTTCGTGGAGATGGTAGTCCGTACGTACGCACGAATGCTACTTCCATTTAATTTTTATTTTAAAATAATCGAATCCAAATGATACATAGGTATATTAATATTCCAGTAAAATATTTTATATATGTTACTTAAGTTCATTAACACCATCCTTTATACGTTCCATGTGTGGTATGAACGAGTCATATCATTTTAAGGGGGCGGTAGTCTGCACTTCCTCAAATGAAATTATCGTATGTATATACAACATGAAACAAATAATTGTATGAAATAAAATGGAATTACAGAAGCTTATATATAAAATATATATAATTAATATCATATTTAATTACAGTGCCATCCTAATGGCCACCATGATAGGCGGTAAGATGTATTTGAACAATCATCGTTTCGTGAGGCGTTAGTTTGCCATCCACAGAAACATTATGTTCATCATCCATTAGATGGAGTTGTGTGAATGTGTAGTTTGAATCCTTCTTATAACAACATCCTAGTATATTGTGGATACTGGTGTTGTTACAAAATAAAGGAAATAAAAAGAGTTTTGGGGTTGGAGAAGCAAAATAATTGAAAATAATTTAAGAGAAAATGTTACCTTTAATTTAGGTAACTCACTTTGGTTGGAACCAAAGGACTTCTTGAAATGCTTTCTGCCTAAGGGGAATCTTAAAGGAGGAGGAGAGGGATGGGGGGAGCTTATTTGGGCAGAGTTTGGACAAGCCAAGTGGCTTGAGAGGTGTGAGGAATGAGTAGAAGTGGTCTCCTTTTATAAGGGAGAGGAGGGGCTCTTTAGGAAAGAGTGAAAGTATTACTTTATAATATAATTATATTCGGTTTATAATGGTCCAAAAATCATTGAGGTCGAAGATAAGATGACTCATATTCTAAATAACATCAACCAATAAGAATTGGACAGGTTTTAGATAATATTTTAATCATTATAATCTTATTTATTTAAATGATTTATTAATGAGGTAAACATTGCATCATTATTCTGTCATTAATAATTTAAATTATTTAATGTCTAAAAATTATAAATAAAATATAATTATGTAGTAAATCTTTTTAGCTTTCTAATGAATATTTATAATCGAAAATCCAACATGTATAACCCTATGTAAAAAATTTTCTTTTAAAAGATGTAAGCTTATGCCATTTTTGTATTCATTTTAACTTAATTAAAATAAAGTGTCATTATCACTTACAAGTGGATCAATGGGGTCCCAAAATTGACCCAAAGATGCCCATGGTCGACCATGTATCAACCAATAGGGTTAAGACACGTTTTAGGATAATTTAGTATTATTATAATATTATTTTTTAACCCTTATTTACCGGATTTACCCTTAACCATGGTAAATAAAATATTTACCGCAGTAATTATTCAAAATGTCTAAAAATAAAAGTTACCTATTTACACAATTTGAACATCCTGATTCCAAATATGGAATCCATTTTTCTAAATTCAAAACACAGAAGTGGTAGAAATTAATTTAAAATTAATTCCCGCTGTCAAAACAAAAAGCGTGTTTTTAAGAGATAATAACTATCAAAAGATTGGCACTTGTTTATGTTCGGTTTAATTGTAAAATTATGTCCAATGACCAAAATTATATTAAATGGTAAAAATATATTCTAAATATACTTTAAAACCACTCAAATTCATAATTTATCACTATTAATTATTTCGATTAAAAAAGTTGTTTTTAATTAAAATTTAGTAATTTTTACTATTCATCAAAATATGAAAGTTATCCGAAAAGTACAAAAATTTCACCTTAGGCTAAATTTGATATTCCGAATCCAAAAATGAAGTCCATTTTGAAATAGAAAATATATATAATTTCAAAAAATTAAGTATTACTATTCATAACGGCTAGTTTGATCGGTTGTGGTGTGTGTTAAAACTAGAAGTTGCGTACAACAAACGCTACAGTTTTATTCAAAGGAAAGCATACCATGGAAGATTGGGATGTTTTATTTTAAATTTTTTGATGTCCCCATTTAGTCAAAAAGTTTAAAATATTTTATTTAAAAAGGGTTCACTATTAAAAGTTGGTAAAACTACAATACTGAAGATGAATTTGTTCTTACATTATGTCTAAGAAACTCATAATATGGATTCTAAAATTATAAGGATTATATAAAGTTTAAAATTTAGTTAATACTATTCATAACCTTTTTTGAACAGCTTGTTTGGTAAGTCATGGTGCGCTTGAACTCGGTGTTGCGTGTAGTGCAAGTTATTGAATTATTTTGAAGAAATAACACACTATGAAATCTTGGGGTGTTACACCCAAGAAGAAGATGTGGGTTGGATATTCTGAGAAATTATATGTTCAGTATAATTTGGTTAATAATACCACTAGACCTAGAGATGAAGTTCATTATGTATTCAAGACTGATGAACTATTTTAATATTTTGATGAGGATAAAGAATAATTTCTTGTTTAGGAAGAAGAAAGATAACCATTTGTTTATGTGAGGAGTGACCTTGATTTTTCTACCAAAGATTCTAACATTATCTTTAGAGATCCATGTCTACCTAATATGTTTCTAGAAAATATAATAATTGGTTAAAAGTGATGATGAATAGACAGAGGTATCTATATAGAAGCAATGTAAAAGTTCCAAAACTAGTGATCCATATAAATATGATGATAATTATGAACAGCAAAAGGTAGAAGAATATGATAATTGAAATTGTAAAAGTGGTAATAAATATGAAAGGGAATAATATTTTTGTAGTGATAGTGATGTTGATAACTCTAAACATAATGGTGCTAGTAGCTGAATCCAAATAAAGGAATTGGAAATGACTCTGGATATTTACGGTGCATTTGTTGAGGTGGGAGGGGGGAATCCCCATATGTGTAAATATTGCATGAATCTCTAATTGTGGGTGAAGTTGAGGCTAGTTATGTTTTCACTATTGAAAAAAATTCTAATTCTATTTTAATGGAATATTTATGTGGGATTGATGTTGTAGATCATTATCTAGATGACAAAGAGAAAATGAAGAAGACTTCTTCTTAGAAAGGCATTGATATTCAGTTGAATTTGTTAGCTGTTGATACACCTTTAGTTGATAACCTTATATGATCAGGTACTAAAGTTTACATATAAAAATATTATTTTTAGAAGTTATTAGAACGTCTGATTGAAAAAAACATGGATGATGAATCTTTTAGTGTTAAACAAACCTTGAATACCTTGATTTTAGAGTAATCAAAAAAATCATTATACACTAGTAGTACCTTCTATTACGGTACCTCCTTACACTGCATCTATCTCAGTTGTTGTTTCAGAACAATGGGTTGATCAAATGGAATAAGCGTGTAGAATGTTTTTCTATGTTTTAAGAAGTCCATCAAATCATGGTAGACCTAATGTTTGATATGAAGAATATCATAAGGGATATTTGATAGCTCAAGTAGATTTTGATGGGCTATAGGAAAATATTTCTTCTCTTAGAGCCCATTCTCTTGAACCAGTTGCTACATACACTCCTTTTTTCTTATAGATTTAGTTACAAGAGATGACTTAAAAAAATTTGGTGAAAAACTTAATTTTGAGTCTCATAAGTGATTGAAGAATCAATCTCCTCTCTTGACCAAATTAAGTGAAAAGGATGTGTGTTATCTATTTGAGTTGGTTGTTTTCCACATAAAAAAAAGATGAATCATTTTATTTCTATAATGGAAATTGATAATAAGTAGATAAGTGCTGAACTAGAATCCATCAAGTATTACATTGAATAAATGGTATTTTATTTTCAAGATTCATTTGAAGGTAAATTTAAAATTATTGAGGATATATCTTTATAAAATTTTGTTTCTTTTTATCTTGCTATAGATGTTGATCAGTTAAAAACAGTTCTTAGAGAGTATGTTGCAGCTGTCTCGAGTGGTATCTCAAGTAGAGAAACTATGATTCAATTAAAAATTCTACAGATGATTGAGCAAGGAATTGAGAATGATTATATAATGATCATAAAGTACTCTAACTATATGAATATCTCCATTAAGACTATTAACACGAATATTATATACTATCTTTCTCGAATTTATAAAAAACAAGTCATGGATGAAAATTTTAAATTATTTGCTAAGAATAATTGAATTCCTCCTAAGAATTTGTTTTAAAATAACATGTAATATAGCTCAAGGATATGCCTTCAGTGTTGAGTTTTTTTATTAAAGGGAAATATAAACTTAGTAGTGAAATGAAACTGGGTTGTCATATTATTATAGATTTCATCCAAACTCATGAAGCCTTTTCTTAATGTTAAAACTCAACCAGTTGTGGATCAGTCATCCATTTTGATTACTCCTCATTTCTCTTCAAACCCTAGTGTTAATAGTGGTTTCCACATACTTCTTTCATCCATATTTTAGCCTTTTTTATAGATCCTACACAATTTTTAGATATCTCTTTAGAAATATTTAGATCTATATCAGATTACTTTTTTGATAAACTCAGATAGATTTAAATATTTGGGGATTTAAAAATAATCTATTTTAAAAAGAAATTTTTATTTGGTACTATATTAACCCCCCCCCCCCCCCACTAGAGATATTCCCTCTAGCCACCACTATATAACAACTCATAATATTTAACCTCTAAATGTGGTTTTCTCAGTGTCATTTGACACTAGTGGCCATTGATCACTATTATCTCCAATTCTGTACATCTTCTATGATTACGTAGAAGGATCAAGAAAAGGTTTATTGAACTTATCCCATCCATGAAATAAATATTATTCATATATGTTATAAGTTGAAGAATAAACTACTGATAAATGAAAATGGTGTGTCAATAGTCTGTTCAAGTATTTATCTTCATGTATGAGTTTGATGTTTCAAAATATAATAACATGATTACCATCATATGCAAGTGATATACTCACCAAAAAAGATAAAGGCCTCAGTGTATAAGAAAAAAACATGTTTTTTTTATATAATATTTGATAAACCCACATTAAAACATTTAAGATATTAAGAACATCAGTCATATCTTCTCATGACATAATTTTTAGGTATTTGAGATTTTAACAGCCAAATATTTTTATGAAATATACCTCTTTAAATAATTCTAATTCTTCAATATCTTATGTTGGAAGAAACCACATGTTTAAATGAACTGCATGAAAAAATTATAATAAAATAACTAGTATACAATATACATAAAATTGTAAAGAATAAATAAGAATAACTAATATATGAAATATAATTATCCAACCCAATATGAATTGATTTGTAAGTGGTTAGAAAATAATCAAACAATATTTAGTAAAATCATTTTATAAGTGTTCCTGAAAAAAATGATTTTTTATTGTTCTAGAAAATCAATTTCACAAAAAGAATTAAATTTTTGAATTCTTCATTTCAAAAGTATATTAGAATTATTTCTTTATGAAAACATTTATTTTTTAAGGAATAGTGAATGTACTGATTTTTATTAAAAAAAATTTTTATTAAATTCTTTACAATGTAAAATTATGTTTTGTATTATTTCTAAATAATAATTTTTTTACTATTATGTAAAATAAACCAGAAATGTTTTTTTAAATGTATTTTATACAAAAAATATTATAAAAAACCCTAATATTTTAAAAGGGAATTTTTCTAAAAAACAATTTTTCCGGGAAATTTACCAACTTTATATTAAATAAAATTTAAATTAATTCGTTTTTAATTTTGAAAAATGGATGTGAAATTTGGATTTAGAAGGTTCAAATTTAATAAGTATGCCCTTTTTTTCCCAATATGAATAGTAAACATGATAAATTTTGTTACCAAGTAAAGGGTAAATTAGGTATTTTCAGTGAAAAATAAAATTATAAAGACAATAAAATGATCCTAAAAAATGAAAAAAATTAATAGATAAAATAAATTCAACACTTATCACTTAACTATAGAAATAATGTCATTTAATTTTCACTTTTCCCTAAAAATGAATTATATAATATTTAAATAATTTAAAGGCACAAAATGTCATTTTAATTGCCTTCAATATTTCTTATATGTCCACATGGGAAAAAATTAATTCTATGAATGAATATAATTATAAATTTTTAAACTAATTAATATATTTAAATTGTATGAATTTATTTTCGATGTTTTGATCCACTTGGACGAAATTATGATTTTTATAAATTTTTATTTAATATAAATTGAATGATGTCACATTCATGATTTAAATAATATATAATTTTAAATTTAGGGATTCAAAATAGATATATTTTACTATTAATATTATTATTAAATTTAGAGATATATATTAATGATATAAATTTATTTTAAATTTTTAGTGAATAAAAAATTATATTAAATACTTACACAACACTAATGTATTATTTATTTTATTAATGGAAATATCAATAAAATATTAACACAAATATTAAAATTAAATTAAATTGAGACAATTATTGTAGAAAATATATTCTTATATGACCATTACATTTTATGATGATATTAAAAATATTTTTTTGTAAGCTAACTTTTGATATTGATATTTTTAAAAATCAATGAAAAAATAGAGTGAAAATTGACACTAGTGATATTTTATAAAAATAATGATATATAAAATTATTTAAAAATAATAATGAATATTTAGAAAAACCGAATAGTTATAATATTGTCTAAAATTTTATAAATTTTTCATTTATAGTCTAATTTTAAAAACCTAATTAAAAAATAAAATCTTTTAATATTGAAAATTTTGTCACCCTAGTTAAAATTAAAATTGATTAAGGTTTAGTCAAAAGGATAAGGTTTAAAATTATACAAAAACATGTGAAAAATATATTTTTTGATGATATTAAAACATTATCACATCTTATATACGAATCTATATACATTTAAAGGTATTTTTATTTATGATTAATTTATTATAAATTAATATTTTTGGAAATTCCAAAGGTGCCCCTCACTAAAATTATTTAAGGGAACCTTGTCCCTCACTTATTCACATCATTTTGATCCTTCATTCTCGACAATAAACTATATATTTACCTTATAAACATCCCTAGTAATGTTATTGAGTTTTTGGTCTTCTCAATAGACCAACTCCACTGTCACAAAGAGGAGATATATAGGGACCATACCAAAGAAGAGGCAGTCTCCTTTACCGATTCTTTCAAGATTATTTATTCTTCTACATCCTATTCATGTGTTGTTTCTACTATTAAGTAAAAAATACAATATCGACTATATGATTAAATTTTATTATGATTATTTAACAACCATATTCTAACTTTTACCCATCCTACAAAAAATGAAACTACCACGTGTGTGTACATACGGTTTACAATATCCGCGTCGTGGTGTAATCTGTTTTCATCACTACATTATTTGGATGGGTGTAACAATAGAAATAATATATATATATATATATATATATATATTATAAAATAATATTTATGCTAGAAAATATATATACCATCTGCTTCCTTACCTTTTTACTATTAATGGAATAATATCATTACTCGTGCGTACGTATGGTCTACCCTCTCCGCGACATGATGTGATTAATTTTAAATATTCAAAATTGAAGAATGATAATATAAATATATATAATGAATAAATATGATATATATATATATATATATATTATCTAAAGATCATTCATGAAATTATTGAACTATATTATATGAACAATAATTTGGACTTATACAATAAAACATGCATTAGAAAATGAAGCAGTTAAGAGTGGAAAGAAGAGTAATAATAGAATATAATTGACAAACGGGTGATAATGTGGTAATATATGATATCATAAATATGAATATTGTTATAGAATTAGTTAATAACATTATTTAACCCATTATCCATGGTTTTATGATATGTTTCAAGAAAATCAAACCTAAGGTAAGGGTTAATTTCAAAAACTCATTATTTTTTACAAATGTTTATATATATGTATTTATGAGGGAAAATTTATCTTCCATGTACTTGTTTCTTAAAATTGTTATCAAGAATATTTTTTATATTATTATAAATTTTTTAAATCCATTTTTACCCATTTATTAACTTATACTAAATGGAATAAAATGAAATTTTTTCATATTCCTAACGTAATACTTTGTGGCTTTTCTAGAAAAAGTATGAGGAGAATGTTTTATTTTAAATTATATGGCATGAAAGTATTTTTTATATTTCGTGATTCATTAATGAATTAAATATTCCTTTAAAATATTACAAGATTATTTTCAAATAAATTTTTTTATATTAAAATTTTACAAAATTTTATGAAAATAAATTTTTTTTAAATTTGAAAGGATATAAATTATTTTCAAGTGTTCAATAAAAATTATTTTCCATATAAAATAACATTATTTGATGTTAATTATAATTTAATGGGGATATTTTTTCGATCATATTATCCCTAATATTTCTATGGTTGGTTTATTTGTTTTATGGAATGATATATATTAAACTAATTTCTTTTCCATGGGTTGTGTTATGATTGAATGATGTTTATGAAACACATTTAATTCCATATGACATCATATGATGAATGATTTATGTTATTAGGGAACACATATTTATGGTTTTCATTATTTGATGAGTGGATTTATATTCACATATAATTCATGGGGTAAAGATTTATATCTCATTATATAAAGAGTTCTGGAGTTGAAAATGATCACGGTTCAGTAATATAGGGTTGGAACAGTAAGAAAACAATGTTTATTACAACAGGGATGGGATAAGGATTGAACTCATTTCAGTAAAGAACATTGTCTATTATGAAGGTCTCGAAAATGATCCTTGGATAATTTGGAAATGATTTTATATTCTTATGTTTATGCCATATATTTATGTATTATGTTATGATTTCATGAAATATATTCCTTATGAATTTATATAATTTGTCCCATGCCAATAAATCATGATCTTTAATACGCAGAATATAATTTTCAAAATTTTTTATTACGTTCCTGTGTACCATGATTATGATATGATTGATATCATTATTTTTAACCTTACTGGACATCTGATCTCACCCATTATTATGTTCCTTTTCCCCAGGATGTGAAGAATGATATTATGTATGATGTATAAAAAATGGGTTCTAGTTGTGAAAAACTAAGCAGGAGATGATGTATATGTTTTAATAACCATTTTTTTATGTTTTCTAGTTTCCAAAGACACTATATTTATATAGTCATGACATGGTTTTTTTATGTTATGTAATGAATATTAATCAATTTTTAAGTAATATCTATGTATGAAAATTATGGGTCTATATAGTTGGTATCAAACAATGGTTTAGTTAACCTTTATTAAAAAGGATGAGAAAACCTTAGTAAGGACCCAAAGGATAAGTCTAAGTACAAGTTACAATCCTAGAGTTTTTGTGATGGACATAAATAAACTAGGATAAAACCTAATGTATCCTAAATTGAAAATTTTCATGTAATTTCCCTTAATTATTTGGTTTCCCTATTATTATTACTTGTTTTCATATTTTTATTTTTATTTTTAATAAATGGTTGTAACCTAAAGGCACCACATTAATGATAAATGTGATGAGAAATTCAATGATTTTACTCCTGAGAAATTGAGTGTTATGGGAGAAGGAATGAAAAAAAATGTTATGATCATAGATCATTCTCAATCCATGAATCATAAAATACATATAAATGAGAAAAATAGAGAAAAAATTCTATTAAGACCTTCATGAGGTAGTGTCCACCTTATTTCAGTGGGTCTTCTAATCCACTATTTTCTGAACAATGTTTTAGAACCAATGAAAAGATATTTTTACTTATATAATGTTAAGAACATGAAAAAGTCACCTTTCTAGTATATTGTTTTGAAGGTGAAGTGGGTAAATAGTGGAATATTTTCATGAATATTAGGAAATTAAATGAAATTGATTCTAGTGAAAGTGAAAAGTTCAATAAATTGTTTATTTAATCATTAAATTCCTCTTAATATTCATATAAATATAGATAAGGAGTAAGTTTTTATTATAAAAAATATGAAAAATCTATTGGTATCTATGATGAAAATTTTACTAAACTTTCAATATATGATTCTATAATTATCATTCAACCAAAGATTAAGATTGATCAATTTTTAGTGGCTTAAAATGAAGTCTTCAAATGGAATTATCCATAATAGACTTCAGTAGCTATGATAAAATGGTTTTAATGTGATCTCAAGGTAAATATGTATATCATAGTCACCAATAAATCTTATGGGTTTGATAAGAATGGAAAAATTTAATTCAAGGGAAAATAAAAAAACCATACTAAAAATAAAATGATCTTCCCTTTATATTTAAAGTGTAAAAACAATCATGGGGGAAATTGTCTTATGTGGACTAGTAAATGATTCAAGTGTTGTAAAGAAGGTGTCATCATGCAATCGACTTTTGAACTGATGGGAAAATGAAAACTAATGAGGAAAATAGTGAAATGGTTATAAAAAATACTGCTCCCACACCTCAATGATACAAGTGAAAAGAAAATGGGAATTATGTTAACCAATTATCTAATCAAATGGTTATAGATGACGATCAACATCTACAACCTCTTAAGTACAAAGAAAAATAAAAAACACATGGGATTACTATTGGTTATGTGGAGTATGATAAGAAATTGGTTGAAGGTACACATAACATCCACTCTAAAGTAGATAATGTTTTTATTTGATTATCGATCCACCCACACTTTTATTTATAAATAATTTTCAAATATTGTTGTCATATTAACTCAAAAATTATATATTGTGTTTGTTGTGAAAAATCCTAGTGGCATAATGGTCGCACCATAAGATTATAATTAATCTCTGGTAGAATTTTATTGGATAATACTTCCTTCAAATCTTGTGATCATTCGATTAGTTTAATTAAATGTGATTATTATAATGGATTGGATTTATCTATATGGAGCTCATATTATTTACATAGAAAGGGAATTCACATTTCAAATCCAAATTAATATATAGTTGTCTATCGATAAAAGGATGAATATGAAATTTTAGTGTAAATTTCATCCATCTTAGGGGTATTAATTCCTATAATGGAAGGTTATCTATCTCATATGGTTGGGGAGAAAATCACCATTTAGTTTAAAACTATTGTATGGGTGTTTTTTGTTGTTTTTTGGAATAATTTCTAGGTATTCAACATATTCTCGAATTTTTGTTTTCAATATAACTCATAATTGGTTCTTTGCCTATTTCAATGACTACTTATATAAGGGTTCCAATTGAGTTATATGAATTGAAGAAGAAACACCAAGAGAATATTGATAATGGTTTTATATACCCTAGTTCATCATCATGGGTTACACCTATTCTGTTTTTTAATAATAAAGATGGATCAATGAGACTATGTATAAATTATTGAAAACATAATATGATATTTATCTGTAACAAATATCTTCTTTCTCATTTTGATGATTTATTAGACCAACTACATGGAGATCAGTACTTTTCCAAGATTGATCTTCATTTTGTATATCATCAATTAAGTGTCAAAAAAGAGAATATACCCATGAAGAAATTTTTTATAGCTTATAAACACTATGAAATTAAAGTTATTTCTTTTTATACTTACTAATTCCCCCACTATATTTATGTATTTAATGTATATATTCTTTAGATACTATCTTTATTTTTTTGGTTGTCTTTTTAATTGGTATTATTGTATATTCAAAGATCAAGGAAGAACATCAATATCACATGATAATTGCACTGAAGACCCAGAGAAAGGGGAATGTTTATGAAAAAATTACCAAGTTGAAATTTTGGCTTCATAAACACTTATTTTTTGGTTACATAATCTCAAGAGAGGGGATATCATTGGATCTATCAATGAAGGATGTTATTTGACATTGGCATAGACCAACAACAAGAACTGAAATCTGATGTTTTCATGCTTTGGATGAATATTATCGACGTTTTGTTCAATATTTATCATGATTATCTAATCCACTCACCAAGTTGACTAAGATTGTAGTTAAGTTCATATTGACTAAAAATGTGAAGAAAATATCATGGAGTTGAAAATAAGGTCAGTCAATGTACCTTTTCTCACAATACCCTTTAGTGGAGAAAGGTTTCTGATCATTAATAATACATAAAAGATAGGGATAATATTTTTTTCTCATGAAAAACGTTGTGGTGAGACCTTATTCCTAGCAGAAATAGAAAATATATGAAAAATTTTATGGGACTCATGAATTGGAGATAGCTATGGAAATAATTGCATTAAAGTTGTAGAGTCATTATAATTGTGTAGAAAGCTTTGATATATATACTGATTATCAAAATTTTACAGTATATTTTCACTCAAAAGTAGTTATATATGTGCCACTGTATATAGTGGGATTTGATTATATATTTAGATTTTTTATTACATTACCACCCTAGTAAATTGAATAAAGGTGAAAATTATTTGATTTCAAAAGACAATGTTATCCAATATATGATGAGGATCATAAGATATCCAATATTTATGTATTTTCAAATGATGGATCTGGAAATCCTAAAGGAAGGGGCTAAATATTATATTTATCAAATGAATTCTTAACCAACTATATATATAAATATTAATGAGGTGAAAAAGAAATAGGTAGAAATATAATAGAATGTGAGAAATGATCATGAGTTTAACTTTTATTCTGATGGAATAATAAGGTTCAAGACCCATGATTGTATTCCACCCATACTGAAATTAAATTAGGAGATATTAGATAAGGTTTATAGCTCTTCATTCTCTATTTTTCCTATAAGAAAAAAGATATATTGAGTCCTAAAAGAGTATTTGTGGTGTCATGGTATGAATAAAGATATTGTAGAATATGTTTCTCAGTTCATGGTTTTCCAGTAAATTAAAGTTGATATAAAAAGGTTTAAGTTGAATTTATAACCATTATTTATACCTGAATGGAAATGGGAAAACATCACCATATAATTTTTCATCAGACATCCCAAAACATCTAAAAGACATAATGGTATATGGGTTATAGTTGATTACCTTAAAAAAAATTCACACTTCGTATATGTTATAAAATATTTCTCTCTTGATCATCTTGATAGGATATACATTTATAAAGGAAGTGGTAAGATTTAATGGAGTACCACTTTCCATTATATCTTCTCAATGTAAAATGTTAACCTCGAATTTCTAGACAAGTATTCAGTAGCCTCTGGATACAGAGTTTTGTTTCATCACTTCTTATCATCCTCAAAACATATCGGCAGTCTAATTGTACAATTCAAACTTTAGAATACATGATGATAGCTTATTCTATAGATTTCAAGTGTAGTCGAGATTAACACCTACCTTTGGTATTGTTTTCAAACAATAATGGATTTCATTCCAGTATTCAGATGGATCCTTATGAATCTCACTGTGAAAAAAGTGTACGAATGCAACATGTTTTAATGTAGTTGGGGAATGAAATCTTTTGGGATATGGACTTGTTGAGAAAATGATATAGAAGTTAAGGTATATTCAACATCACATAAGAGAAGCTAATATTCAGGAAATAAATATAATAATCGATGAAAATTCCTTGATTATTTAGTGGGTGATAATGTATTTCAAAGAATATATCCTCAGAAGAGAGTGATGAGATTTGTAAATAAAGGAAATCTAATCCCTAGGTATATCGGTCCTTTTGAAATTTTAGATCATTTTGGGAAAGTAGATTGTAGTTTAACGCTTCCAGTGGATCTCTCTCAAGTTAATGATTTATTTCATGTACACCTCTTAAGAAAGTACATGCCTGATCCTAAACTTGTATAAAGCTACAAATTCAGACCGTTGGAGAAAGATCTTTCTTTGTATGAACAACTAATAGATATTTTGGATCGTAGAGAAAAATATCTATGAAACAAGACCACTTTCTAGGTTAACGTATTATGGCGGAACAACCAATTTGAGGATTCTAAAAGGTAAATTGAAGATGTAATGCATTATAGGTATCTTTTTCTATTTTGTTTAAGTGATGAATTTTAAGGGTGAAATTCATTTTAACAAGGGTATATTGTAATACCCAAATATTTTTATGAAATATTTGTCTTTAAATAATTTCAATTATTTAATAGCTTATCTTGCACATAACCATGTGTTAAAAATAATAGAGAGATGATATTATAATAAAATTAAAATTATAACCTAGCTATTAAATTGGTGAAAATTAATAAGAATAACTAGCATATGAAATATAATTCTCTAACTCAATATGAATTTATTTGTATATGTTTATAAAATAATCACACAATTTTTCATAAAATAAATTTATCAATATTCTCCAAAAATTATATTTTCTTATTCATGAAAATTTATTTGAAAAAAAAAATCAATTTTTAATTCATCATGTCAAAATTATCTAAAATTTATTTCTTTATGAAAATAATTATTTTTTAAGGAGTAGTGAAAATAATGAGTTTTATTAAAAATTATATTTTTTAAGTCTTTATAAAGAAAAATTATGTTTCTCGTTAGTTTTAAATTTTTATTTGTTCATTTTTTATTTAAAAAACCAATTATGTTTTTTAAAATGATTTTATACATGAACTTATTATAAATAAATTTCTTTTACTATGGGATTTTTATAAAAAAACAATTTTTCATAGAAATTTAACGGTGTTATATAAAATTAAATTTTGAAACTTCTGTTTTTTAAATTTTAAAAAATGATTTATAAAATTTATATTTAGAAGGTCTAAATTTAGTAATCAGGACACTTATTTTTTTCCAATATGAATAGTAACAATGGTAAATTTTGTCACCACGGTAAAGGGTAATTTAGGTATTTTAGTTAAAAAAATTATAAATACTATAAAATGATGCTAAAAATGCCAAAATTTTATTTGATAAATGAAATTAATCCCTTAAAACTTGAGGATTAAAATTAAGCCATTTAATGGATACTTTTCCATAAAAATGGCTTATAATAATATTTAAATCAATGAAAGTCACAAAATTTCCTTTTTATCATTATTATCTCTTATGTGTCCACATGGGAAAAATGAATTTTATGAAAGAATATCAATGTAAATTTATAAATTAATGAATATATTTTCATGATAAAAATATATTTTTGATATTTTTAGCCACTTGGATGAAATTATGATATTTGAAATATTTTATTTAATAAAATGTTAAAGATGTCATATTCATGTTTTAAATAATAAATCATTTCAAATACAGGGATACATAATTGATATATTAAAAAATAAATATTATTCTAAAATATAAAATATATATATCTATCGTATTACTTTTTTTATATTTTCTAGTGAATAAGAAAGTATATTAAATAATTACACAACACTAATGTAGTAATTATTTTATTATTTTAAATATTAAAGAAATATTATTTTAAATTATTAAAATAAATATAATTTTAGATAATTAATATAGATAAATAGTATGATAGATCAAATTTACCTTTTAGGGATAAAAAAAATTAAATATAACTTGTCATATTGATATTTTTTAAATTCCAAGAAACAAATAGTGTCCAAATTCAGATTAGATATTTTATCAAAATTTTGTTTTATTAAATTGTTTTAAAACAATAAAACATCATTAAAAATAGAAAATAACTTTAATATGGTCTAAAATTTTCTTAATTGTTAATTTATATTTTAATTGACATCACAAAAGTAAAATTACATCCCTTCAATATTGAAATTTGTTTTACCTTAGTTAAAATTAAAAGTTGTTAAGTAAGGGTTACTCAAAATGATATGTTTTTAAATAATTATGAAACAAGGAAAAAATATATTTTTTATTATATTAATACGTTATATCATCTTATATTCGAATCCATGGCTTTGTTGAGGTATTTATACTGATATTTACTTTGTTATAAATTAATTTTTCAGAAATTCTAAAAGTGCCTCTCAACTCAATTATAAAAAGGAACCTTGTAAATCATTTATTCACATCACTTTGAGCCTTGAATCATGACCATAAACTACCCATTTCATTTATTAACATGAATATTAACATTATATAGGTTATTTTTTCTCAAAATACGAACTCTAGAGTCATAAATAAGTGATCTTGAGGGAGTTCATCGAATAAGATATAATCACCTTTACAGAATATTTCAAGATGTTTTCTTCTTTTACATCCTATTCATGTATTGTTTACATTATAAATTTATAAATATTGTATAACCTATATGATTATATGTTATTATTATTATTAAAATTACATATTTCACCCTTTACCCATCCTTATAAATACCAAAGTTCCAGGTTTTTGTACTTATGACTTATAGTCTCCACGAGATGGTGCAGTCAGTTCTTCATCACCACTTTATTTGGATGGGTATAATGATGGAAATAATATATATATATATATGTTGATTATAACAAGTTACTAATTCTATAACAAAATATATATCATTTAGGTACTTACCTTTTCACTATTAAGGTAGTGATACCATCACTCCTGAGAATGCACGTCCTACCTTCTCCATGATATGATGGGATTCATTTTTCATATTCACTGATAAATAATGGTTATATAAATGTATATAATTAATAATTATGATATATATATATGTAATATCATTCTGAAAATGATTTAACTATATCATATGAACAATAATTGGGACTTATACAACAAAATATGCATAAGAAAATAAAGTAGTTAACACTTGAAAGAATAGTAGTAATGAAATATTATTAAACAATAGGTGATAATATGATCATATATGACATAATAAATATTAATCTTGTTATAGAATAAGTTAATAACATTCATTAATCCATTGTAAATGATTTTTCGATACATATGATGGAAATCAAACCGAAATTAACTATTAATTTTCCAATATCATTATTTTTTAGGATTGTTTATACAAAAGTATTTATTGGCGAACATTTATCATCCATGTCCATGTTTCTTAAAAAATTTCCAGAATATTTTTACTATTCTTCTTCAATTTTTCAAAGTAAATTTATCCTTGTATTATTTTTTACTAAATGGCAATGAAGGTATATTTTTCTCATATTCATAACTAGTTACCTTGTGTCTTTTTTGGAAAATGTACAAGGGGAATTTTTATTTTAACTTATGTATCATGAATGGATTTTTACACTTTCATAACGCCATAATGACTTGAATATTCCTTTATAATATTACAATTTTATTTTCAAAGAAAGTGTTTTCTTTTAAATTTTCATGTATTTTAAGGAAATAAAATGTCTTCAAAACAGAAAAGATATTTTCCTCAAGAATTATTTTCAATTTTACTATCAAAATTATTTTCCATCTACAATAACATTATTTAATATCACTTATACTTTAATGGGAATATTTTCTCAAGTATATTATCCCAACTATTCCTATAGTTGGTTTATTTTTATTATGGAATGATATTTATGAAACCCACTTCTTTTTGATGAGTTATGTTATGATTGAATGATTTTTCTGAAACTGGTTTAATTTCATGGGTTCTGATATGACGAATGATTTTTGTTCTTATTGAACAAGAATGTATGGTTTTCATTATGTAATGTGTGGGACATATATATCCCTCCAATTAATTTGGTAAAGTTCTATATCTAATGAGATAGACTGTTCTAGAACGGGAAATGATATTAGTTTAGTAATACGGGGCTATAATGGGAAGAAAACCAAGTTTAGCAACATAGGATTGTAACAAGGAGTGGACTCAGTTTAATAAATGACTTTTTACATTATGATTGTTTTTGAAATGAGTAATGACTAATATAGAAATGATTTTATATGCTTATATTTATGCCACAATTTTATGTCTTATGTTATGATCACATGAAATATGTTTTTTATGGACTTTTTTTTCACATGACATTACATCATGATATTTGATATGAAAAATATAATTTTCAAACCTTTTTCTTATGATATTATGTCTCCTAATTATTATATGATTGATATCTCCCATGTTCACCCTTACTAAGAATTTGATCTCACCCTTTATTTTATTTCATTTCCCCACGATATGAATAAGGATATTAAGTAAGATGTGTCAAAAGTGGTTTTAGTTATAGAAGAATAAGTGGGAGATGATGTACATTTTATTGTGAACTAAATGTGTGGAAAATGTGGTGTTCAATTTCTTATAAATAACCTAGCCCCAAGACAGGAATAGGTTACTACCTTTCTTAAATTCTAGGAGAGCACTATTTTTTTGAAAAATAGTGTATGTTAGTGCTTATCATATTTTGAGGAAGAAATAGTTTCCATGAGCCTCACTGTCTGTATGAAGAGGGGAGTTTTGTGAAATAATTTGTATAAATAAGAAATGTTTTATGTTATAGTGAACTTATATCACCTTCATAAATCCATAATGATAAAATAGTTTCACGAACCTATATTAGTTTAACACTATCTCATTGTGTTTCATGAAGACATTCTTTCATGTTAAAAACATTATTTGAAGGAAGAAGACAATGAGGCCCTTTGAAAACTACCTATAATTCATGAAGGAAAAATTAAATCCTACATACACTAGATTATACAAATGTAGTGGGTGTTTCATGCATACATACTTTAACACAAATAGAGTATAACATAGAGCACTAATTCGGGTTTGTGTGGTGAATATTGTGTGCATGATTGTTTTTGTTAACATTAAAGCACACATACAAAGACCCAAACAATTACAATGTGTTTTTGGAAATAAAAATAAAAGGAATCCTCAACTACATGACTAAATAATTTTAAATAGCATATTAAACAATAATAATAATAAGATCTCATATGTTTCAATGTAAAAAATAACATGATATTACTAGGATATATATGGATAATATGACATTTAAGTATTCTACAACGTTATTTAGTTGTTAAACATCATTATTTAATGACATAATATTGAAAGTGTGTTATGATTTCATTTAATAAATATTTCCTGCACTAATAACAACAATTGGTAATCAATACTTCATTCACTGTTGTCATTATATTGAAGTAGGATAAATTGATTGTGATGATGCTTAGTTGATCGTTCATTGTTTTAATAATCACAAATGATATTTTTTATTCTATAAATAACAGATAATCAATATAATATAATGTCGAATAAATGTTCAACCTGATACCGAACAATGCTTTTATAATCATTTGGTATCAAATGAATTAGGTGAAGAAAATATGAATATTGAGCATCTTTCTATTTACTTCTGTAAAGAATTAACTCATCCTATCAGTAGCTGTGAAAAAAAATTGATGGAGTTAGTTTTTTTATGATGAGTTTCAATCACAATTTATTGAAAAATAAAAATTAGACAACCTCTTTTAGAACTAGGAAATAGGGAACCGGTTAAAAACAAGGAAAATTAACATAAAGAAATAAAATAAACAAAGTTCAAATTGACCCCACAAGTTCACATTAAGAAAACATCAAAGTATGCCCCATAAAAACCTCACCTTCCCCTCACTAATAGTTGAAGACTATTTTTAGAGGTATTATAAGGAACCATCCAAGGTCTTTAAAAAATCATGGTAAATTGACTATTGTGAAACACAAGTGAGAGGATATTCATTACATGATTTAACAACATCTATGTATTGTTTTCTAGTGGTTTTGTTTTTTTGTATTACTTCCAAACCATGCCACAATCTAGTTACTATTGTTCAGTAGTGAACCTAAAAAAATACGTATTGTTCTGTATTTATCATTCATTCACATACATTCATACAACATAGAATATATAATAATAGAATCAATATAATAACAAGTCTTTAGAGGTAAAATGGATAATAATTTTAATTGGATAAAAAGATCCCAACATTGATTCACGCATATCAGTGTCAAGTATATTTCAAAGTGTTTGTCTCAAATGTTATAAAATCTAATGTTAACCTATATTGTATTTTATGAATTAATGTTATTATCTTTTAAAGATTTTAGTTTCTTTCATATGTTAACAATGAAAATCAATTTTGGGGAAGACTCAGTTATTTATGAGAAGAACTTTTTTTCAACGAAGACCATGATGAAAAAGAAAAAGAAAGAGAAAATAATGAATAAGAATAAGTCCCAATAATCTAAATAAGATGAATAATCGGTATATCTATTCCATTTCAACAATTAAGGCATATTATTTTTTCAAAATTAACATGAATGTGGCCCATGTTCCCACCAAGTATAAGGATAGCATTCACATCTCTAGTGATTAAATAATGGTATGTAATCATTAGGTTTGTGAAAATTCTTGAGTCAATTGTCCTAAATATGAAGATTATATCACAATGAGTGATGTTCATCAATCTATAACTTTTTAAGATATTTATGTTGATAAATTAAGCGTTATTCAAAATTTCATTCACATGTAAATAGTCTCTAATATTAATATAATATTTAAATTTACAAAGGAAGATATCACCTATTTAGAATAATAATAAATTTTTAATGAGAGATATTTACAAGGAAAATTTCTAGACTGACTAATGCTCTCTAGGTAGGTTGGAGACATTGAAACAATAAATAGGTAGCTTGAAATAAGTTCCCAAATATGGATCAAAGAAGTTGAAGAGAAAGTTGGAGTCAAAAAGACTCTGAATGAAAATATCCATGTACATAAAAAAGGTGAAAAATATAATTGATGCTAATAATTTGAAATCAGAATTAAAATCCAAGAAGATCAAGGAACATAACTCTTTGATACAAAAAAAAATCAGATGCATAAGGAAGAAGCTGAAATAATTAATACTGTTTTTTTTGGATGGTATTTGTAGAGTCCCGAAGCCTGATGTACATGGACATTACATTACTTTTGCGTAATACTTAGTACATAACAAAAACACACACACAAGGATCGTAACAGTTTAGTGTCTTTGGAAACTCGGAATATAATCTTCTAATCGTGGTGAAACATATTCAACATCTCCCATAAAGATCTTCCCTTTTTTTACCTAAAAACTTTCTTTATATCCTGGGGAAAAGAAAACATAAAAGGGTGAGCTCAAATGCTCAGTAACGGTAAACAAAAGAAATATCAATCACATCATATTCATAAGAACATAACATTTTGGAAATCTTAACATGCAAAAGAGAGAATAATTTCATAACATGGGATAAATCATAGTAGTGAAATAAAATCCCAATAATCATAACTTAAAACATGAAACTTTGTGGCATACACACATAATCATAGAGAATCATTTCTTATTAGTCAAGACTCATTTCCAAGACTATCTTAGTGGACAAAGTCCCTTTCTGAACCGAGTCACCCTCATTTCAGTCCTCTTTCAATGAACCGGTATAACCTACCATTCCAGCCATATCTATCTCATGAGATATAAAATCATTACCCAATGCATTGGAGGGAGATATAGGTCCCACGCATCTCATAATGATACCATTCTAATGTGTGCCACAAAATCATAAATCATACATCATTTCATAACCCATGGAATAAAAATGGGAATCTTAAACATCATGACATCATAAAACAATTCATATACGATAAAGGAATTCATAAAAATAATTACATCACAACATAATCAAATCAATGTAATAATAGGGATAAAAATAGAACCCTTTATTATCTTAGATGGAAAATAATTTTGATAAAACACTTGAACTCCATTCTTCAGGAAAATATCCTTTCTGCTTCAAAAAACATTTTTCCTTTATTAACATGTCATACAAATTTAAACTATAAGAAGTTGATTAAAAATACACTTGAAATTTTTTTAAAGGAAGATTCTTGGAAAAAAAGTTTTAAAAATCCATTCATGCCTTATAAGTTAAAAAAACATACTTCTCGTACTTTTGCTGTAAAAGTCAAAAAGTACCTCGTACGAAAAACGACAAAATATTCCTTTCATATCTTTTACTAAAAACTCACTGAAGGGTAAAATTGGATATAAAAAATTTTAGGTGGATGGAAATAATATTAAATATTTAGGAAACATGTATGTTGATGATAAAATACACCCCAGTAAATGCCAAAGTAAAAACAATCTCGGATCAAAATGAGATTGTGATATTTCCCTTACCTTAGGTCCGATTTGCTTCGTAAGTGTCCGAACCTCCTGTATAATGATTTAAATAATGTCATTGACTTATTATAGAATCATATTCATTGTTATTATATCATATATGGTTCACTTATGACTTTATATTACCCGTTCTTTTGTAAATTCATGTTAAAGTAGCGTTTTGGGTAAAATCGTCTCATTTGTCGTTCGTGTTTTAACTTGTAATTATTCATATGATTACTTAGATAATGATTAATTATATAATGATTAATTAATTCCAGAATATAAAAAATTATTTATATATAATATATATTCAGAATATAGATATATATAATGGATCGATAAATGGAAAGAAATACACCGTTCATGGAGACGGTAGGCCGTACGTACGCATGAACGCTATTTTCGTTTCCTTATTGAGTTGAATGGAATTAAGTAGATGACATACATATATACATAAATCTCGTAGCTTTATAATGTCATATATTTCATTATTATTTCTTATATATACTTTATAATCATTCTTAAATGGTTAACATGGAGAATGAATCTCATCGGGTCGTGGAGATGGTAGTCTGTACGTACGCACGAGCGATGATATCGTTTCCATAACTATTGAATTGAATTAGAGTGGAATATACAATATATCAGAGTCAACATGATGTTCTAATAACTATTTATAGTTATTCTTTACACCATTATACCCATCCATGTAAGGTGGTGGTGGAAAATAGATTACACCACGGCATGGAGACGGTATTCCGTACGGACGCACGCGCGGTGATTTCTTTTTCCGTAAGATGGATAGATGGTGAAATAGGGTTGTTTCATACTTATAATAACATATAGGTATATGATTGATACTGATGTTATTACTTCATAATGAAACAACCTAAGAAGAAGAAGTGGAAGAATAAATAAAGATGAATGAATCGGTAACGGACATTACCTCTTCTTTGAAGTGCTTCTTTGAGACCTCCTTTTAGGGCACTAAAATGGGTATTTGAAGTAGATCAGAAGCTCTAGGATGTTTCTAGGGAAGTGTATAAGTGAATTAGGCAGGGGATGGCCGAGCTTGAAGGCTCAAATTTGTGTGAGGAAGAGAGGGAGGAGGTGCCCTTTTATAAGGGAGGAGAGGGGCACCTTTGGAATAACTAAAAATATTATTTTATTATAAAGTCAAGTTCGGTTTTAAATAGCTCCAAATTTATATATTTCAAAGATAAGGTGGGTATGGGTCGAAATCATCTCATCCAATAGAATTTAGACAAGTTTAGGTTCCTATTTTAACCTTATCATTTAGATTTAACATTAAGTTAAATAATTTTACTTTTACCGTGTCTTCTTGTGTTCTTACACTATAAGGTTAATAAACTTACTATAACAAGCCAAACGAACCCCAAGTTGTTTATTATTAATATATATAACCGTATCTAAGTCATTTGGCCGAACCTTAGATTTTTAGGAATAAAATAACAATTAATAATATAATATTTGTTTTAAAAACTATTTTATGTCAATTTTGACACTATTTGGTAATTGATTTTTGTGAAAATCATAACAGAATTATTAGTTCTAAAAAAGTTAATTAAATCAATACTAACATGTCATATTAACCTAGAAAATTAGTTTAATTCATAAAAAGTCTCAAATTACATTTATTTGGGCATTTATAACATCAATTATGTCAATATTTAATTAATAAGACAATTACTGCATCATCTTTGTGTCATAATAAATGATAATTATTTAATCCTTAAAAATTCTTAATAAATTACTATTATGTAGATAATTGTATTATCTTTCTTGAGACTATTAATTTTCGAAGTTTAATGATGTTTATCACTAAATTAAAATTATTATACTTATAAGATTTAAGAAAGTGACATGTTGTCACATTCTTTAGTTTTAATAATAATTAAATTATTTTCATGGACAAAAGTCCATAAAATGAATCTAATCCGACCCTTAGGTTATATGGGTCTACTTTTAGCCATACAATAGGATTTTTCCAAGTGTTAGGGTAATTTTATAATCTTATATTTACCCTTAATTACCCGATTTACCTTTAACTATAGTAAATAAAATTTACCGTAGTTACTATTTACAATGCCCAAAAATAAAAAGTAGCTTATTAACATAATTTGGACCCACTGATTCCAAATATGGAATCCATTTTTCCAAATTAAATACACAAAATATGAAGAAATTAAATTAAAATTAATCCCGTTGTCGAAAGAAAACAGGTTTTTCATTAAAACATTGCAAAAGATTGAATTGATTTAACCTATGAATTCAAGGTAAAATCAATGCTATTGACACACATTATAATAAATGGTAAAAATATATTCTATTTATACTTTAAAACCATTCAATATTATAATTTTACCACATAATATATTACAATGAAAAAAGTTGTTTTTAATTAAAATATAGCGTGTTTTTACTATTCATTAAAATATGAAAGTTATCGGAAAAATATCAAAACTTTATCTAATGTAAATTTTTATATCCTGATTCAAGAGAAGAATTTTATTTTGTCAAATTGAACTTATAAACATGTCAAAAACTATATTTAACGTGGGTGCTCCATCAAAAGGCGGCAAAACTGCATTTTTTGAAAAATACCTATTTTACCCGAAAAAATTATTTTGTTCTTAAACCATCTTCTAGAAAATGTGTAAGATGAATAATAATGTTATAAAATTCAAAATTTTGTTAACACTATTCATAACGTCTAGTTCAAAACAATATTATAATAATATATCGTTGTTTAGTAAATCTCGGTATTGCGTACAACACACGCTATCGGGGAAGGTCGTGATTGCGTGTAATGCAAGCCAAGTCAGGGTTGCGTGTAGTGCACAACTCCTTTGTTGTTGCGTATAACAGAATCCAACCATATTTCATTTATACATTGAATATATATATATATATATATATATATATACTCAATGTTTCGTAGAATAACTATTATCAAAATTATGTATAACACGATCCAAGAATAGTGTTGCGTATACTGCAAGCTAATACGGTGTTGCGTATAGCGCAAGGTAATCTTGGTGTAGAATACAACACAATACATTAATGAAATTAAAAGAATATTTTTCATAAAATCTTGGGGTGTTACATTATACCCCCTTAAAATGAATTTTGCCCTCGAAATTCGTCGGGGTTATAAATGGTTTACTACTCGAAAGTTTGTTTAATAGAAACCCACATCGTAAAAACGAATACCAAAACATGGCTTTTAAAAACTAAAGTATGAAATGTAACGGTTACCCAAATTAACTCATCACGGGGTTTCCACGTAGGAGAACATAGGTGAAAATATGGATATGGAAGAAAAATCTAACCATCAAGTTCTGATGGAGAGTGGTAGAGAACATGGCTATGAAAAAGCCAACAATCACAAAGCTATTGATTTGTGATGATCTAAGGTAACATCTAATTAATCGGATATAAGGGAACTGGGACAACATTTTTGGTTTTCAAGATCATTTCCCTAAAGTTGATGAATTAAAAGAAATACTTGCATGATTTTGGTACAATCTCACTGTTGTTCATGAATTGAACAATTTCCACTTCATCCCTTAATGAAATAAAGTTGAATTTGTTATTCGTGATGTTTTATCAGATCATGTGATAGAATGATGGGTCATTCCATCTCTTTCAAACAAAAGGTTATCAAAAGTTATAAGTCCATCTTATGGTTAGATTAATCGTATATGGTTACAAAAATGAACTTATACTTCATATATCATACCGCTTAATAAAATAAAACTAGTTTATACTAACCAGGGACTTCCTGTAGGCCAGTGGTAGGCGATAAAGGCCAATCGTACATCGGTTGTAGGTTCGATTCCCACAGCCTTGTCTGACGCGATGGGATGTCTCTCATCCTGCAGGTTTTCCTTTTTCTAAAACTATATTACTATAACATCCCATCAATAATATCGAAAAAACTTTTATCCTTAAACAATACTAACTTATGACCAACATAATCCATTTCAATCTTTAGGCTTATCCATAATACTTCAGTCCACTCTCATAATATAGTGAAAATGATTACCAGAGATTTAATACCATCGTTGATCCCCATATATCATAAGATATGTCTTGTTGGTCACATTACAAACATTCAAAGGCCTTAATCATGTATTCTCTTGAATACCCATTGAACCGTAGTGAAAACATGAGTGCTGTTAAATGTTAACTCTTTCCACATACCAAAATCCTCAAAATTCTATATACTCAAACCATGATATCACTTAGTCCTTATATCAATCATGAGCTCATGAATACTGTCAAACATTTCATTTTCTTCTTATCCCTTCATTATGTGCATATCATCTACTTTCCAAAATATTTGAATCACTTTTCATGGTTACCGGTACCTTAAAATTATTGAAAACCACAATAGATCAATACATAAATATTTCAATACACCATAAAAGTACCTCAACAAAATTATTCTTGAATACCAATACATAAACACTTCAGTCCATCCACTTCAATGATTGTCCTGGAATAAGTCCTTCCTTGATTTAGAAGTAACTTTTTAGGTCAGGGCATTGAGTTGGGTAATGCCCATGTTCTCCGCAAATAAGACATTGAACTCCATAACAGTCTGTCACTCTATCACCCTTTTCTCCACACAGATTACATTGGTCCCTCCATTTGAGTTATTCCTCAAGGTTCTTCTTCCCTTCTTTAGAAATGTCAATCTTCCTTTCTTTATGCTCCTCAACATGCGAACATGAATAATAGTTTATCTTCCTCTTCTTTGATGAATTAGGCATACCACTAAATTTAAACTTGTTAATCATATATCGCGATGACTGATTCGGCATAATCACAATATCTTTCTCTCTATGAATTACACAATTTTGTTGCTTATAGTCACCAATTTGTCCATTGGATTCAATGTTAACCGAATTCCTTTTGGTTCCCTCCATTAACTAAAACACAAAAAGAATCTTGTGAGAGGCAAAAATAATGCTAGAGAAAAGAACTTAGCAAAGGGGGAGTACCCTCAATATCTAACATCTTAGGTTAAATTCTAAGATCGTTACCGTACTTCTAGGACTATATCCTATATGTATACTTATCCTTAGGGACATCCCTAGACATACCTAAGAAATATCACTAGGGATCTCACTAACGTTCTCACATCCTAGTTTCCAAAGGTTGACTAAACCTTTCCTCTGATACCAACTGTAGAGACCCGAATCCTGACGTACATGGACATTACATTACTTTTGCGGAATACTTAGTACATAACAAAAAAACACACACATGGATCGTAATAGTTTAGTGTCTTTGGAAACTCGTAATATAATCTTCTAATCGTGGTGAAAGATCTTCAACATCTCCCATAAAGATCTTCCCTTTTTTTACCTAAAACCTTTCTTTATATCCTAGGGAAAAGAAAACATAAAAGGGTGAGCTCAAATGCTCAGTAAGGGTAAACAAAAGAAATATCAATCACATCATATTCATAAGAACATAACATTTTGGTAATCTTAACCTGCAAAAGAGAGCATAATTTCATAACATGGGATAAATCATAGTAGTGAAATGAAATCCCAATAATCATAACTTAAATCACGAAACTTTGTGGCATACACACATAATCATAGAGAATCATTTCTTATTAGTCAAGACTCATTGCCAAGACTATCTTAGTGGACAAAGTCCCTTTCTGAACCGAGTCACCCTCGTTTCAGTCCTGTTTCACTGAACCGGTATAACCTTCCATTCCAGCCATGTCTATCTCATGAGATATAAAATCTTTACCCAATACATTGGAGGGAGATATAGGTCCCACGCATCTCATAATGATACCATTCTTATGTGTGCCACAAAATCATAAATCATACATCATTTCATAACCCATGCAATAAAAATGGGAATCTTAAACATCATGACATCATAAAACAATTCATATACGATAAAGGAATTCATAAAAATAATTCCATCACAACATAATCAAATCAATGTAATAATAGGGATAAAAACAGAACCCTTTATTATCTTATATGGAAAATAATTTTGATAAAACACTTGAACTCCATTCTTGAGCAAAATATCCTTTCTGCTTCAAAAAACATTTTTCGTTTCTTAACATGTCATACAACTTTAAACTAAAAGAAGTTGATTAAAAATAAACTTGCAAATTTTTTAAAGGAATCTTCTTGGAAAAAAAGTTTTAAAAATCCATTCATGCCATATAAGTTTTAAAAAACATCCTTCTCATACTTTTGCCGGAAAAGTCAAAAAGTACCTCGTACGAAAAACGACAAAAGATTCCTTTCATATATTTTACTAAAAACTCATCGAAGGGTAAAATTGGATTTAAACAATTTTAGTTGGATGGAAATAATATTATATAATGAGGAAACAGGGATGTGGATGATAAAATACACCCCAGTAAATGCCAAAGTAAAAACAATCTCGGATAAAAACGAGATTGTTATATTTCCCTTACCTTAGGTCTGATTTGCTTCGTAAGTATCCGAACCTCCTGTATAATGATTTAAATATTGTAATTGACTTATTACAGAATCATATACATTGTTATTATATCATATATGGTTCACTTATGACTTTATATTACCCATTATTTTGTAAATTCATATTAAAGTAGTGTTTTGGGTAAAATCGTCTCATTTGTCGTTCGTGTTTTAACTTGTAATTATTCATATGATTACTCAGATAATGATTACTTAGATAATGATTACTTAATTCCAGAATATAAAACATGATTTATATATAATATATATTCAGAATATACATATATATAATGGATCGATAAATGGAAAGAAATACACCGTTCATGGAGACGGTATGCCGTACGTACGCATGAACGCTGTTTTCGTTTCCTTATTGAGTTGAATGGAATTAAGTCGATGACATAAATATATACATAAATCCAGTATCTTTATAATTTCATATATTTCATTATTATTTCTTATATATACTTTATAATCATTCTTAAATGGTTAACATGGAGAATGAATCTCATCGCGTCGTAGAGACGGTAGTCCGTACGTACGCACGAGCGATGATATCGTTTCCATAATTATTGAATTGAATTGGAGTTGATGATACAATATATCAGAATCAACATTATGTTATAATAACTATGTATAGTTATTCTCTACACCATTATACCCATCCATGTAAGGTGGTGGTGGAAAATAGATTACACCACGGCGTAGAGACGGTATTCCGTACGTACGCACGCGCGGTGATTTCTTTTTCCGTAGGATGGATAGATGGTGAAATAGGGTTGTTTCATACTTATAATAACTTATAATTATATGAGTGATACTTATGTTATTACTTCTTAATGAAACAACCTAAGAATAAGAAGTGAAGGATAAATAAAGATGAAAGAATCGGTAACGGACATTACCTCTTCTTTGAAATGCTTCTTTGAGACCTCCTTTTATGGCACTAAAATGGGACTTTGAAGAAGACCAGAACCTCTAGGATGTTTCTAGGGAAGTGGATAAGATAATTTTTCAGGGTTTGGCCGAGCTTGAAGGCTCAAAGTTGTGTGAGGAAGAGAGGGAGGGGTGCCCTTTTATAAGGGAGGAGAGGGGCACCTTTGGAATAACTAAAAATATTATTTTATTATAAAGTCATGTTCGGTTTTAAATAGCTCCAAATTGATATATTTCAAAGATAAGGTGGGGATGGGTCGAAATCCTCTCATCAAATATAATTTAGAAAAGTTTAGGTTCCTATTTTAACCTTATCATTTAGATTTAACATTAAGTTAAATAATTTTACTTTTACCGTGTCTTCTTGTGTTCTTACACTATAAGGTTAATAAACTTACTATAACAAGCCAAACGAACCCCAAGTTGTTTATTATTAATATATATAACCTTATCTAAGTCATTTGGCAGAACCTTAGATTTTTAGGAATAAAATAACAATTAATAATATAATATTTGTTTTATAAACTATTTTATGTCAATTTTGACACTATTTGGTAATTGATTTTTGTTAAAATCATAACAGAATTATTAGTTCGAAAAAAGTTAATTAAATCAATACTAACATGCCATATTAACCTATAAAATTAGTGTAATTCATAAAATGTCTTAAATTACATTTATTTGGGCATTTATAACATCAATTATGTCAATATTTCATTAATAAGACAATTATTGCATCATCTTTGTGTCATAATAAATGATAATTATTTAATCCCTAAAAATTCTAAATAAATTCCTATTATGTAGATAATTGTAATAGATTTTTGGAGACTATTCATGTTCAAAGTTTCATGAAGTTTATCACTAAATTAAAATTATTATACTTATAAGATTTAAGAAAGTGACATGTTGTCACATTCTTTAGTTTTAATAATAATTAAATTATTTTCATGCACAAAAGTCCATAAAATGAATCTAATCCGACCCTTAGGTTATATGAGTCTACTTTTAGCCATCCAATACGATTTTTCCAAGTGTTAGGGTAATTTTATAATCTTATATTTACCCTTAATTACCCGATTTCCTTTAACTATAGTAAATAAAATTTATCGTAGTTACTATTCACAATGCCCAAAAATAAAAAGTAGCTTATTAACATAATTTGGACCCACTGATTCCAAATATGGAATCCATTTTTCCAAATTCAATACACAAAAGATGCAGAAATTAAATTAATATTAATCCCATTGTCGAAAGAAAACGGGTTTTTCTTTAAAACATTGTAAAAGATTGAATTGATTTAACCTACGAATTCAAGGTAAAATCAATGCTAATGACATACATTATATTAAATGGTAAAAATATATTCTATTTATACTTTAAAACCATTCAATATTATAATTTAACCACATAAGATATTACGATGAAAAAAAGTTGTTTTTAATTAAAATATAGCGTGTTTTTACTATTCATTAAAATATAAAAGTTATCGGAAAAATATCAAAACTTTATCTAATGTAAATTTTTATATCCTGATTCAAAAGAAGAATTTTATTTTTTCAAATTGAACATATAATCATGTCAAAAATTAGATTTAAAGTGGGTGCACCATCAAAAGGCGGCAAAACTGCATTTTTTGAAAAATACCTATTTTACCCGAATTTTTTATTTTGTTCTTATACCATGTTCTAGAAAATGTGTAAGATGAATAATAATGTTATAAAATTCAATATTTAGTTAACACTATTCATAACAGCTAGTTCAAAACAATATTATAATATTATATCGTTGTTTAGTAAATCCTGGTATTGCGTACAACACACGCTATCGGGGAATGTCGCGATTGTGTGTAATGCAAGCCAAGTCAGGGTTGTGTGTAGTGCACAACTCCTTTGTTGTTGCGTATAACAGAATCCAACCATATTTAATTTATACATTGAATATATATATATATATATACTCAATGTTTCGTAGAATAACTATTATCAAAATTGTGTGTAACACGATCCAAAAATAGTGTTGCGTATACTGCAAGCTAATACGGTGTTGCGTATAGCGCAAGGTAATCTTGGTGTAGCACAAGACATTAATGAAATTAAAAGAATATTTTTCATAAAATCTCAGGGTATTATAGTATTTACAAATGAAAATTAGAAAAAAAAAATCCTCAACATGAGAAGTATAGTATTAGAAGTTTATTTTTCCAATTTTTATTTGACACATCTTGAGACCTCACAAAATTAAGAGAAAATTGATTGTACTACTCAATTCTCACTTGAGGACACTAATGTCAAATGGACTCAAATATGTGACATGTGGGTTAGGATTTCATTCAATGATCTATCTCAAGTAGCTATGAAGAAATAAGTACCATCCATACCATCTTGTAATAATGTTTCTATATCTGTTATGATGAACAGTGTAGGTTGGAAAAAAATCAATACATTTATAGATGAAGAAATGTGGTGATAACTCTACCTCTGTATCTAGGGTGGATAGTAAAAAGAGTTTGCAATATAGTTTCTCATAAATATCCCATCAATACATGAAAAAGAACCAAGAACATCATACATATGAAATAATAAGATTACGGTTTTTGGATCAATGTTGTTCTTATAAAAAATTTGTTCATTTTTCCTTACATTTTGGGTACAATCATCTAAATTCTAAAACAAAAATAAGTACCACTTCAGGGGGGTCCATAGTTGAAGAACAAACATACATAGTGTCATAAAAATATGTATACTTAAAAAAATATTTTTGAATCATGATAATATTTCTAGTATTTGAATTATTTGTGATCACAATAATATGGATGCTTATCTCGACAAATATCCAAAACTGATGAGAAAATATGACCACAATAGTTGGATAAGAAATATGAAAGAAAGAAATAAAAATAAATTTTTAATCAAATGTTCTCCCAGTAAGAAAATTGAGAACAAATTAGATTATAAATTGAAGAAGATGAATAAAATTTTTGAATAAAAATGATATGCTCAGATGGATGGAACTAAGAAGAAACCTTGTGAAATATGCAAACATTTTCCCAATGTTCCTCATGAATTGTTAGTAATATCTACAAAATATTTAGAGAGAATGAGAAAATTTGAATTAGATTAAGATAATGATATTGAAAATGGAAAATTAAATCTTCTAAAAGATGAAACAAACTACACTGAACAAATCAATATTTTTATTATATTCGAAAAGGGATATTTGGGATAATAAAAAATAGGAAGATAGTAGGGAAAAAAGATTATGGCAGTCTGAACTAATGTCAAACAAGATCTTATCCTCTTAGTTAGACCACTCACTTAGGGGTAAGGAGCCCATGATGATAATCATGTGATACAAACTCATTGGATAGCTATAAAATTAAGGTATTCATGCACCTTGTTTCCTTTTCTCTAGGTCTAAATAAAATTCATGTGGTTGGTGACGAGACCATTTCATATTTTTATGGGGTGAAAGATTATCTAGGAGATAGGGTAATGTCCATGTAGAGAGTCATAGAGGGTAATGCAATCTGTTTCAACCACCAAAAGTTGGATGTTATTCTAACTACACTAGAGTAGGCATGTATGCATTATGTTTTCTTGAGCCTATAGTGAATTCCTACTTCTAATAGATAGTGATAATGGGAGAACAACATAACCATTGTGATCCCAAACAATTACTCCTCACCACATGACACCCATGAAACATGAACCATCCATGTTGAGCTTTATTCCATCAGATTTTTGATGCAATAAGATCCATATTCCTTTAATGGTGATGGGTATTGAGTGGTTGGAGATTCTAGAAGATAAAAGAGGATATGAAGAGGGATATTCATCCATGTTATTAATAAACTAAATGAGAAATATTTAAAGTATATTCGTTATAAAGTAAAAAAAATATTTTTTTTACCTAGGACAACCTCTTAGAGTGTTTTTTTCCTCACATTCAATATGCACCAACAACCCACTAATAGGATCATGGCTCTATCTATCTTCTCAACACCAAATTTTTACACTCCTAAGAACCATAGATCGAGGAAATAAAATCCTAATGGATCTAGATAAAGAAATCCCAGTAAACCAATAAATTTGTTCTAGGCCACCCAAACCTAATCACTTTCGATGAACATGTGAGATGCAGCTTCTTTTTAATTTTTACTAAAGAAAGACCACTTAGAAACCAGGTTTATGTTGAGATATTTAATGCCATCATCTCTAGGTCAATATTTATTCTTCACATGTCACATAATAAAGATGAACTTGGTTGTAATATCCTTTGTCTAAAGAACCTTTCCCTATTTTTCTATATCATTTTTATCAATCAAGATTTTCTAGAATTCTTTTACTGAGAAGGATCTAGATAGGGATCATTTGAAACACATTTTTCAATCATGGAATTCATCAAAATAATCTTGAGGGTGTCATGCTAATTATCTAACAAATTAGCTTGGATGAATTCTGGTTATTTACATTCTTTATTTAATTTGATATCAAGAACTCAGAGCCTAGGAAATCTGATCTTAGTATTTCCCTAGTTTTTGTTCTTGATATGTATATCCCCTCTTCCCAAAATCCAACACGTGTTACATTGGAGACTCAATATGTGGGGTTTAATCAAGGGATAAACCAAATAGTGCCTCCCTCTTGGCATATCTTTATCATTTCCATGCTTTCTCCACATAAATATTTCTTAAAGAGTCTTTCCCTCAACAATCTTCTATACCAAATTTGCATATAAGCATTATATTGTGCATGTCATGCTTCTAACATTAAATCTACACTCATTAAAATTCTTGGACATCATAATGCATGAGGACCAATGATGTTTTTCATCTGAGTGAGAATCTCAAATGGATGAAGTGGGGGTATTTTCAATAATAGATAGAATTATTTTCAAAACCTTGATGGATGAAATCACTTGCATGGGGATTGACGAAAGGACATAGTTAACCAGTGTAATTTTTCCTCCAAATGATAAAAAATGATTTTTCTGATTCCTAATATATCCATAGGTATTTTCAATTACATTTTCTAATTACTTGATTCAGATTCTTCTCAATGATATTAGAGCTCCCAAATAGTTAATTATGTCCTTTAGTTCATGTTCATATAGTTCTCCAATGATCTTACACGTTATTTCAAGAAGAGGTTCTAGAAAAAGACTACTCATCTCATTGTTCACTAGTTGGACGCTAAATTTGTAGTATTCCACAAGAATATTGTTGAATCCACGGATAGATCTCTTATTCGAATTAATGAAGATGATTATTTCTTGTAGAAATATGATATGATAAATTATACCAAATTAAGACCTAAATTAGAAGGGAATGATATTTACCATCCTGAATTTTTTATTGATGATAAATCTAAGGGTGTCTTGATTTATATGAAAAGGCTTTGGGAAATAGGGTTACCTTGTATTAGGATACATAAAACATTGAATAAACCATCTTTCTTACCGATGCAATAGAGGAAAATCCATGAGTAAAATAAAAATCTGAACAAGAGATCAAAGGTCAACAAAGATAAGCCCATACAAGCAATAACCATGAGTATGCAATTCCATTCAAGCCAATAATAGTATTTATTTATGTGAAAATAAATTATAATATTTTAGTGGAGATACTTTTTGTTTGTATCACCAATCACTTATTGTGCCAAACCTATCCACTACTACAAAAACGAGCAAGGGAAGTGCCCCCTTATATCAGCACTAAGAAAAACTACTGATAAAGCCTTCTTGTATCATTGCTAAAATTTTAGCGCTGATCAAGGGATTCTGTATCAACGCTTTTCTAGCATTGATAGAGGTTCTCTTTATCAGCACTAGAAAATCACTAATAAAGAAACCATGTATCAGCGCTATAATTTTAGAGCTGATAGAGTTATTATTTATGAGTTCTTTTCTAGTGCTGATAAAGACTCCCTCTATCAGTGCTAGAAAAGCGCTGATAAAGAATCCCTTCATCAGCGCTAAAATTTTAGTGTTGATACACGGTAACCTTTATCAGAGCTAAACAAGCATTGATAAAAATACCCTTTATCAGCGCTAAAAAAGCACTGATAAATAATCCATGTATCAGCGCTAAAATTTTAGTGCTCATACAGGCAGGATTTATCAGCGCTTTTTTAGCACTGATAAAGAGGACCATTATCAGCGCTAAAATGTTAGAGATGATAAAGGTAGTCTTTATCATTGCTTTTTTAGTGCTAATAAAACCTTAGGACATTTTTTTATAAATTCGGTCGCACATTGCCCTCGTTCTATCGCGGCCAAAGCTCTTGCAGTACTGGAACCCTACGACTCCCCTCTGCCAACCGTTGAGTTCATGTTGCCGGACCTCCGCTGCCCTCGCTTCTTGTTGCTGGACCTCTTGTTCCCTCTTAGTTCAGGTGGTCGGACCTCCGCCGCCCTCGAGCTTCGGTTTTCCGGACCTCCTTTTAAGGCATGTTTTCTAAATCATTTTTTAATATTGTTATCCTCTCCCATCACACATAACCATATGTTGATTTGGAATGATATATTTAATTGATATTTGAGATTGTGATGGTTGTAGGCTACTTGATTCATCCTTTTACTCTTCATGTTTGTCTCTAGGGTAATTCCCTCTGTCGAAGCTCAAGTTTGGTCCATCTTCTTCTAAGGTTCTAGAACTATTATTCTATAAATCATATCACCCTATTAAAACAATTTTAATTGGAATTCTGGGATGTGAGGCTTGCCCATCAATGGTGTTCTAGTGGATTTTGTGTTGAATTATTTCATCCCTAGGTGTCATTTCCTCTGGTGGTGATGATTCGGCTTCATCGTAGATTCATGAGTGTTCTTCTTACATATTGTGATGGGGTTCTTGGGGGTGATCATCCCATATATTTATATTACTCCTAATCTATCACCTTTTTCTAAAGACTACGGTGGGTTTTTAGGTGATTTGGTATTTGTTTATTCTAGATCCTAGAAACCATTCAATTTGAGGGTGGTATGGCTGGATATGTTATATAAATTCTTCCAACAATCACCTTTATGAGAAGGTTTGGTTTGAATTATATAATATATATTCTTTGATTTAATTATATTATTAGGTTATTTTGGGATGGAAATGGGTGATGAGGTTCCAAAGGTGATGAATTCTAGTTTTTTATCTTGTTAGTGAAGTTGTTGATGATGATGTTGATCAGGCGCATCACGGCACAGGTATCAAGGCACGAGTATCATCATGATTTGAGGCATGATACAATAGCATATTTTTGTTTGAAATTGGAATGTAGTGGTGTTTTATGGGGTATTTTTTATAATTTCACATACTATTTGAACATATGTGTCTATGATATATTTATTTTTTCTTTTATCATTACTCCATTATTCTAGGATTTTCTATTAGTATAGTTTTTTTACTATAAATCAAAGTGTGGAATATTTGGGGAATGTTTGACAAGGGTTGATTTTCTTTAAAAGGGGTGGTTTATTCATGTAAAATATCTCTTGAGAAACCTAGTATTGGTGGAAAGATTGATGTTCTCATCATCAATGGCGATCAATGAGTTTACACTATCCGAGTGAAGTTTATGAAAAAATTATGGTCCTTCACACTTGGATTCTAGTTTCACTAGATTCTTCCTAGTTATCGTCGATTACCTTAGATCCAAAACCATGTCACCGTAAAGTAAGGAATGAAGGATAACCTTTTTCATTAAAGACAACACCACCCGGCTCTGATGCATTTCTAGGTCATCCAATGCTTGAACCCCATTTTCTTCGAGGGGTTCCCCCATTCTTTCCTTAATGTTATCTAAGTGACTTTGTCTTGTAGTGCACTTGTATGGCATGACTCCTAGACCACCACGAATTCTATCCTTGCCACCCCTACCTCCATCTTTGTCCTTCTCCCTCACTGAGGTTACTGACTGCTTTTATATAGTGGCCAGGCCCTTTCCTAGCAGTGTTTGTTCAATCTCCCTTAGATCTGGGCATGTCATCTAGATCCAAATACTTATTGATCCAGAGAGAACTCCCTCACCATCCCCCATGTTTTATTACCCATCCTTCCCATGCCCCTTTGGATCCTCATCTCCCACTCATATGAAGCTTACCAACCAGAAGGGTTTATGAACATGTTCAAAATCAAGGGACCTCAATGAGGGATCATCCTCCCACTTCAATAAGGCTACTGGCTATAGATCCAATGCCAGAGCCCTGTCCTACCCATCATTATTATATTCATATGTAATGCTCATGGTCTTAGTGACCATGTTAAATTGGACTTCTCCATTATATAAATCATAAAGCATAATGTCATTGTTATTGTTGTCCAATTACACAAAAAACCCTTTAATAACCATAGACTTCTCCTGGAATATTAAGTTGCATGGGTTTGTACACTCTGACCCCTCCAAAAAACACAAATTTGTATTTTGGCACAATAAATATGTTTTTGTGACTGTTCAAGATTGCAATCAATTCATCACTACCAAGGTGTCCAACAGGGACACCTCTTTCCTTATGACTTTTGTTTTTAAAAGCTATGACCCACTTCAAAGGGAATCTCTATGGAGTAAAAAAATTACCTTCGATCCTGGACACCATCCATTTATTTTTGGGGTGAATTTAATGTCATTTCCAACCGAATGGAAAGGAAAGGTGGAAGCCCATTCAAGAGGAAGGCCATAATGGAGTTTGTTCAGTTCATGGCTGGGAAGGGCCTCATTGATCTCGGCTTCTCAGGTGACAGTTTCACCTGGTGCAGTAACTGTAGGGTCCATCACCGCTTGTGGAGTCTATTGGATAGGTGTCTAGCCAACATGAAATCCACTAACCTATTCTAAAATACCATGTTTTTCATATTTCTTGAGGTATTTTGATTCACTCCCCCTCTTGGTTCCCATTTATTTTTGGCATGATCATCAGGAATGGTTTCACTTCCACCAGTAGTGGGTTAACATCCTAGGGTACCAGAACATGGTTTTTGAAATGTGGAATGAACCCCTGTAGGAGTATCGGGCCACCTTCGACCTTAGTGACCTGACCTCGAACCCCGATAGGTGCGTGTTCACCCTTTATTTCTCATGAACCTTCACCACCTAGGACTACTGTCTCATATGGGATCCTTCAATGTATTCTAATAGATGGAATAATACCTTTGGATTATTGGATTATTAACACCAGTTTGAGATTTATGTGTGACTATATACTTATTATATTTTCTTATTATTTCTTACACACCAACACTTGAGTTGAGTAACCTGATTGAAATCTATATTGGTACTTTGGTTCTAATGTGGATATGGTTTTTTTGTGTTTTTTACATGTTTATATGTGGATATATGGGTATTTAGGCATGATGATATTGAATGTATTTAAGAGACCTAGGAGTGGTAGATGCATCATTCTTGATTATTCTTGTGTTTGGTATGGGGTTATTTGAGGAAACTATAATGAATCTAAAGTAATTATATTTAATGAAGATGAATAAAAACTAATGGTTAGGCTCTATTAATCTCTATTTTTATAAGGAAGTGGTTCTCTTATACTGTATTTGGAAGTCTTGTTTTGTGTACATGAACCATAAATACTAATATTTTAGATTCAAATAGGATGAAGATGAATAATTATTGGATGGATTATAATCATTTGACAATAGAGTACGAGAATGGAGTGAAATAGTTCATCATGTTTGCAAAGGATCACGCAAAGGATCCTTATCAAATCCTTTGTCTGTGTTTACATTATTGTTATTCTAGACGACTCACTTCAGATGAGTTGGAAGAACATTTGATACGTCACGGAATAGATCGGAGTTATAAATGATGCAATAAACATGGATAAAAAGAGAATATAGCTACTAGCTGGGATAAAACTGCGTTTTATGGATCATCATATATTAATACAAATATGGATAATGAAGAAGACCGTATGTAGGATGTGATTACAGATGTCAATGATGATGAAGATCATATTGAGGAAATGACAAAGAAAATTGAAGATGAACTCTGTGATTTCCCAAAATTGTTTGAGAAGTTAAAGAGTTTTGAAAAGACGCCATTGTATGCTGGTTGCACTAAGTATACAACATTTTCATTTGTACTGAAGTTGTATAAATTGAAAGCAGAAAACAGATGGAGTGATATCAGTTTTACAGAACTACTTTCTCTCTTGAATGATATGCTCCCATAAGATAATGAGCTCCCAAGCCGGACATATGAAGCTAGACGAATGCTATGCTCGATGGGTATGATTTCTAAAAGAATACATGCATGCCCAAAAGACTGTATATTGTTTCTCAAGGAGAAAAAATCACTTACATAATGTCCAAAGTGTGGTTCTTCTCGATACAAGAAAGATAAATCCATTCATAAGAAACTTGTATTGTACATTCCAATCATTCCAAGGTTTAGGCATCTATATGGAAGTGAAGAAACTTCAAGACACTTGTTGTGGCATGTAGATAAAAGAAATAAAGATAGGAAATTACGTTATCCAGCCGACTCTCCTCAATAGAAAAAATTGATCATGAGTATCCTAAGTTTGGAAAAGAGTCGAGAAACATTCATCTTGCATTATCTGTAGATGGAGTGAATCCTTTTGGTTTCAAACCAGTACTCATAATACATGGCATGTTTTGTTGGTAAATTATAACCTGCCACCCTTGTTATGCATGAAGTGTAAATTTATCATGTTATCTATGATTATATAAGGACCAAAACAACCATGTAACGATATTGATGTTTATCTGGATCCTTTGATCAAGGATTTGAAGTTATTCTGGGATTCAGGTGTTATGTTGTATGATGCTTATAAAAGTAAATACTTCACGTTGAGATCATTATTGTATGGGACAATAAATGATTTCCCTACTTAAGGAAATTTTTTAGGCTATAGAATTAAAGGAACTCAAGGGTGTCCCATGTGCGAAGAAGATACATAATCAATTAGGTTGAAACATTCATAAAAATTTGTGTTTCTAGGACATCGTAGATTTCTACCTCATCGTCATAAGTACCGATCTTAGACGACATCATTCAATGGAAGTTCAGAAAAATGTGCCACACCATCTCCACTAATAGGTAATCAGCTGTTTGTGTAAGTAAAAGATTTGATCACTATTTCTCATAAACCATTTTCGAAAAAACTTACCAAAATCGGTTGGAAAAAGAGATCAGTTTTTTTGTGAATTAATATACTAGAATTGTTTGTACGTCAGAAATTTTCTTGATGTGATGCATGTGGAAAAAAATTAATGTGACAGTGTTATCAGAATGTTTCTAAATTCCACTGCCAAAACAAAAGTTGGAATTAAGGTAAGGATGGACATGGTTGACATGGGAATACGAGAAGAGTTGACTCCCATGAAGGTTGAAAATCGAATGTTTCTTCCTCCAGCAGCATATACTCTTTCTAGGTAGGAGAGATATCAGTTTTTCAACTTCTTCAATGATGTAAAGGTTCCATAGGGGTATTCATTAAATATCAAGAAAATTGTGTCAATGAATTATTTGAAATTAAAAGATTTGAAATCACATGATTTCTATGTTTTGATGCAAGATCTAATTCCTATAGCTTTACATTACATTTTTCCCAAGAATGTTCTTCATACATTATCCAAAATTTGTTTCCTTTTCAAAGCTATATGTAGCAAAGTTTTAGACCCGGTGAAATTGCCAGCTATGGAAAAAGAAATTGTCATCATATTATGTGAATTAGAAATGTTCTTCCCACCAACATTCTTTGATATGATTGTTCATTTGATTATTCACTTGGTGAGAGAGATTTGACTTTGTGGTCCTGTGCACTATAGATGGATGTATCCTGTTGAACGATATATGAATATTTTGAAAGGGTATGTCAAAACTTGAAGCCGGCCAGAGGGTTGTATAGTGGAGCAATATATTGTTGAGGAAGCAATTGAATTTTGTACCAAATACCTATCTGATGTGGAAAGAATTGGTCTCCCGAAATCTCATCACACTGGACACATTGAGGGTGAGGGAATTTCTGGAAGGGGAGTTGTGACAATCAGTATTACAGATCGGGAGCAGGCCCATCTTTATGTTTTGCATAACAGTTGGTAGGTTTCTCCATATATTGAAACTCACAAATAAATTCTTAGGAAGTTGAATCCATGAAGGGCTGAAAAATGGTTATCAAATGCACATATTCACCAGTTTATAGGATGGTTTCAAGACCCTATTTTTATGCAGTTGGATGAAACCTCGAATTCAATTTCAGAATGACTTCGATGGCTAGCCACTGGACCAAGTGTGTATGTATTATATTACAGTGGTTATGTAATTAATGGTTATAAGTTCTATAAATTTTAACATGATGAAGATAGTACCATGAAAAATGGTGGAGTTACAGTAGTGCCTAAAGCGATTCATGTTTCTGGTAGTAAGGACAGAAATCCAATTTATGGAAATATGTCATACTTTGGCATTATCAAACTAATATGGGAGTTGGATTATACGACATTCCCATTGCCGATTTTTCAATTAAAATGGGTCGACAACAATAGTGGTGTTAAAATAGATGAATGGAAATTTGTGAATGTTGATTTTAATAAAGAAGGGTACAAAGACGAACAGTTTATAATGGCATCACAATCGGTACAAGATTTTTATGTTCCAGATCCCACAAACTGAAAGTAGTCGATTGTTCTGTTATCGTCCAAAACTACTGAAGGGTCCAATGAAAATTTAGTTAAGGATGATCCTTTCAGTGGTACGTCACAATCATTTTAGAGAGGTCCCAATGTAGATGATGTTTTGTATGTTAGAGGAGACCACAATGAAGGGATTTGGATAATCGATATAGGATTCAAATCCCTTCAACCTTTGAAAAAAGAAAGATATTTCAATAAACATTTTATATTTTGTTTGTAATATAGATCTTGTTATATCATGATATTATCTTATCATTAATGAATTTATGTAATCTAAATTAACTGTTCAACCACTTTTGCAGATAATGACTTCTACACATTCTGGTGCTCCTAATCTTGTGTCCAGGATGAAGGTTGTGATCTGGGATAAAATTACAGTAACATTATGAATTTATTTCTTTAATTTACTAGAAAATAAAATAATGAAACAATGTCTTACACTTCTCAATCTCTTGAAGAGTACATTTATAGTAGACGATTCACACAAGGATTATGTACTAAGGCTTGCAGGAAAGATTCATCGAGGTTTTCACACTATTTTAACCAGATTTCACCTGAAAGATTCCAAAGGTAAAATTAACCCGCACCCACCCATTGCCTATGCTCACCTGATATCCCAAGAAGTATGGGATGTATTTATTGGCAGTTGTGGGGGAGAGAATTTTCAGGTACATTTTGGGTGATAATACGTTGTTTGAGGATACCTGTATTCATCACTTTGATAGTAAATATTTCATATATGAAATAGAAACTCTGTACTGAAAATAAGGAACGTGCATCAAAACCAGCATACCCTTATAGTAAAGCAAGGATGGGGTACGCTTCATTAGAAAATAAAATGGTACGTATTTTAAATTTACAGTAATATTGTTAGGTGCTAATAAACAACATCATAATTATCTTTCTAGGATTATATGTAGATTGATGAGTCTAAAACCAAATACAATTAAATCCCATGTCATGTCCTATGGAAGGAGGCACATGTAAATAAGGAAGGGATGTTAGTAGATGCGAACACACAAAAAGTGTGGGAAATATGTATAAGTATGAAACGACGATAAAAAGATTTGTTTTAAATTGCTATTAAATAAAAAATAATTATATATTTTCTTATATCCGACAGTCATAGGAATCAGCTACGCCTGTAGAGGATACAGACCTATTATCGACGGATTTAAAGTAGCCAGAAAAATATGGTCGTGTTAGAGGTGCAGGGTTTGGGGTGACACCCCGAGTATATTTTGAGAAGAAGAAAAAAAACAGATGATACAAATGAAAAATTGGATCAAATGAGAGAAAAAATAGCAACCCTTGAAGAACAATTACATTGGCAGGGGGAGTTTCTAGAAATATTTATGGGTGGGAAGCAAAGGGAAGACACAAGTCCGGAACAACTAGTGTGTGAACATCCCGACCCACCCCCCACCAGCTTTGAGGTGAGACATTCCCCTCAAAGAACTGTCTTAGCCGTGGTAATCAATATTCTAATAATTGTTCCCATGAAATGTGAATCAGAAAAACACTGATAATTTTTCTGTACTGATCTTCTACAGGGTGATAATGATTGTGACTTATATCTGTCAACACCCACCTATCACCTTGTAGTGAGGGATACAGTGTTCAATATCCCAGATTCCACGCTGCATAATAAACCACTTCTGAAAGATCACCTAAAAGTGACGATTACTGTAGCTCATGAGCCAAATGCAGAGATACCTATTCCACTTTTTGACGATGAAATTCATATAGCTGAATGGCTATTGGGAAATTCATTTCATGGCTGTTAAAACTTGTAAGAGTACATGAAGACAAAGATGTATTTTTTTCTTTTTTTTCAAGCTAAACCTTTAACAATTAATGAAAAAGGGTATGAACCAATGATTGTTGTTATAGACAGAGAAAGGGAAGGGGTGACAAATGTCATCTCAAAACCATCTAAAGGATCGACCAACCAATCCCATGGATCTACTGAAAGCACAATAACACCACCTATTCTCTATCCACATTTACTAGCATTGAAGACTCATGTGGATACGAAGCTAAAAGATGGTAATATTCATATAGTGGTTTTTGAAGAGAATATATACGGAGAGGAAAGTCAAGATTTTGTTACTGCTGAAAATGTAAATGAGATCATGTAAAATGGTTGGCTAGGTGTCACGTTTGTAAATGTATATATGAGGTATGTTTCCGGTAATTGATTTTCTAAAAGCTAATCTAATGTGAAAATTATGACTAAATGCATTTTATATTGTTGACAGAGGCATCTATGAAAAACAGTTGAAGGAATTTTCCCATGAGCCAAGATTTGGACTCATTATTCATCATACCACATCATCACATCTAACAAAATTAGTGCCATAAAAAAGGGGTGCAATAGTGAATGGATTGATGAAAACATTTGAAAGGAAGATTACAGATGACAGACTCTTCCTAATACCAACCATGCATGGGTAAAACTCTACGATTAAAGAATATAAATTATATTTTCACTTATTTTATTACTTATTCTTTTTTTTTTTGTGTTTTTAGGAAACATTGGTTGCTAATTGTGGTGAAATTTGATACTCCAAAGATTTATTTTCTAGATTCAAAGAAATGATATCCACCAAACCGACCACACATGAAGGAGTTTGTGAATCTGTAAGACACTACATCATACGTTTTAGGTCTAAACATCATGTAATATAATTTATATTATCTTTTACTGAAGATTTTGTTATGATAGGGGGTGTATCATTATCGTCTAAAAAAGGATGAGGACAGGGGCTAAGAATAAGGAGGCGAGCAAGTACTACGTATGGACAAATATCAGGGTAAATATAATAAAATTTCACTATCCAAACACATCTCAACACAAATTACTTATTCTCCTAACACTACTGGAAAACTAACCTATACCAACGGTTTAGAACTATTGTTATAGGCCTCCAAACCATTAGTATAGCCTATACCAACAGTTTGGAGAACCATTGCCAAGTAAGCTGAAAACCGTTGGAATAGACCTATCCCAATGGTTTTGGAAACCATTGGTATAATTAATATGAAAATTTATACCAATGGTTATAGAACCGTTGGTATATTTATTTCAGAAAAAACATTCACTGGGATTTGATCCCAGGACCCCTAGTTTATTATTCAACGACTTAACCACTAACCTAACATGACTTTTGTTAATATAATTACATAAATATATATATATATATATGTATTCTCAGAATGATTTTAAATTTTTATTTATATAATTTTCTGGGTAAGAAGAAATGATAAAAAATCAAAGGATATATACCAACGGTTGTCAAAACTGTTGGTATAGGCCTATACCAACGGTTTTGACAACCGTTGGTATATATTTTGATTCTGGATTTTGATTCTGGGGCAAGGATGATTTGTGGGGGACCTATCCCAATGGTTTTTGGAAAACCGTTAGAATAGGTATACCCTTTCCCAGTGGTTTTGGCAAACCGTTGGGATAGGTATACCCTTTCCCAATGGTTTTGGCCAAATCGTTGGGAAAGATGTCCACAAAGTAGACTTTTCCCAACGGTTTGTCAAAACCATTGGGAAAGGTGGCCATAATGTGGGATTTCCCAACGGTTTTGCCAAACTATTGGGAAAGACATACCCTTTCCCAACGGTTTGTCCAAACAGTTGGGAAAGGTGGTCTCAAAGTGGGATTTCCCAACGGTTTAGCCAAACCCTTGGCAAAGGGAACCTATACCAACGGTTTTTACAAACCGTTGGTATAGAAGCGTTGGGAAAGGTCAAATTTCCTGTAGTGTAATGATCAATTTTTTTTTTGCAGTGTCCAAAACAAACAAACGATAATGATTGTGGTTATTATGTTTGTAAATTTATGAAAGAGATCATTTTTCATCAACAAACTAGCATCCCTAAAGAGGTATTCTCAAAAACAACTACTAGTTCATTTAATTTATTTACTAATTCTCTATTTTTATATTTTGAATTACTACTCTGACTACTGAAAAGCCTCATACTCACAAGAAGATATATATGTGTTCAGAAACAAGTGGACCGCATAGTTGATGGCAGATTATACACAAATACAATGAAGATCTGACTTGAGGACATGTACAATTGGTTGTCATTTTTGAGAGGGGTTAAGGGGATCAAAAGACGAATCATTGTTGTACGTAAATGTTTATAAGAAAATTGTAACTTTTATTAAATAAAACAACCTATATCCAATGAGTCATTTTCCCATTTTAACAGATGATATGAACCCACAACATGCAAGAATGCTGAACCACTCAAAGGGTCTCAATTTTGTTTAAAATGAACACAATTTTAAGTGAAAACAAAAACTGACCTATGGAAATCCGACCTAATACATTAATATTGTATTGATATTTTATAAGAATGATACAAGGGTACCTGGTGGCATGTACAAGTCAACCCCGCCTCAATATGAGGCACGGTGGGGCCGGTACCACTCAAAGGGTCACTATTTCGTTTAAAATGTAATCAATTTTAAGTGAAAACAACAACTGACCTACAAAAATCCAACCAAAACCATTCATATTGTGTTTAGGATTTAGGAGAACGATCCGTGAGTCCCTTGTGATGTGTATCGGCCATCCCCGCCTCAATCTGAAGCACGATGTGTCCGGTACCACTCAAAGGGTCTCTATTTTGTTTAAAATGGACACAATTTTAATTTAAAACAACCACAGACCTACGTAAATCCAACCAAACACATTCTAATTGCCATGATCTTTTATAAGAATGATCCAAGGGTCCTTGGTGATGTGTAAAAGTCAACCCTTCCTCAATCCGAGGCATGGTGTGGCCGGTACCACTCAAAGGGTCTCTATTTTGTTTAAAATGTACACAATTTTATGTGAAAACAACAACTGTCCTACAGAAAACCGACCAAACCAATTCAGATTATGTTGTTCCTTTAATATAATGATCCACGGGTCCATTGTGACATGTAAAATTCATCCCCCCCTCTATCTAAGGCACAATGTAGCCGGTAGCACTCAAAGTGTCTGGCTTTGGTTTAAAATGGACAAAAATTTAAGTGAAAACAACAACTGACCTATGGAAATTCGACCAAACGCATTCATATTATCTTTATAATTTATAATAACGATAAACGAGTCCTTTGTGACATTTACAAGTCAAACCCACTTCATTCTGAGGCATAGTGTGGCCGACAACACTCAAATAGTCTCTCTTTGGTTTAAAATGGACACAATTTTAAGTGAAAACAACAACTGACCTACATAAATCCAACCAAACGCATTATTATTGTGTTTATATTTTATGATAACAATCCATGGGTCCTTTTTGAAGTGTACGAGTCAACCTCGCCTCAATCCAAGGCACGGTGTGGCCGGTACCACTCAAAGGGTCTCTATTTTGTTTAAAATGTAAACAATTTTAAGTGAAAACAGCAACTGACCTATTAAAATCTGACCAAACACATTCGGATTGCATTGATATTTTATAATAATGATCAAGGGGTTCTTTTGTGACATTTACGAGTCAACCCTGCCTCAATCCAAGGAATAGTGTGACCGCTATCACTCAAAGGGTCTCTCTTTTTTTTAAAATGTAAAAAATTTTAAGTGAAAACAACAACTGACCTATGGAAATATGACCAAAACCATTAGGATTGTGTTGATACATTAGGATAACGATCCACGGATCCTTTCTGACATTTAAGAGTCAACCCCGTCTCAATCCAAGTCATGGTGTGACCCCTATCACTCAACGAGTATCTCTTTTGTTTAAACTGGACATGATTTTAAATGAAAACAACAACTGACCTATGAAAATCAGACCAAATGCATTCATATTTCCTTGATCATTTATGAGAATGATCCAATGGGTTCTTGGTGATGTGTACAAGTCAACCCCACATCAATCCGAGACATGGTGCGACCACTACCACTCAAATGGTCTCTCTTTTGTTTAAAATGTAAACAATTTTAAGTGAAAAAAAACAACTAACCTACGGAAATACAACCAAACCCATTAGGATTTCCTTGATCTTTTATAAGAAAGTTCCAAGGGTCTTTGGCGATGTGTAAGAGTCAACCCCGCCTCAATCCGAGGAACGGTGTGGCCGGTACCACTCAAAGGGTCTCTATTTTGTTTAAAATGTACACAATTTTAAGTGAAAACAACAACTAACCTATGGAAATTAGACCAAATGCATTCTTATTGCCTTGATCTCTTAATAGAATGATACAAGGGTCCTTTTTGACGTGTAAAAGTCAAGCCCGCCTTATTCCGAGGCACGGTGTGGCTGGTAGCACTCAAAGGGTCTCTCTTTGGGTTAAAATGGACACAATTTTAAGTGAAAACAACAACTGACCTACAGAAATCCGAACAAACGCATTAGAATTGTCTTGATCACTTATAATAACAATATATGGGTTATTTTTGATGTTTAATAGTCATCCCATCCTCAATCCGAGGCACAGTGTGGCCGGTATCACTCAAAGGGTCTCTATTTTGTTTAAAATGGACACAATTTTAAGTGAAAACAAAAACTGCCCTATGGAAATCTGACCAAAACCTTTCATATTGTGTTGATCCTTTCGGAGAGTGATCCAAGATTCCGTTGTAACATGTACGAGTCATCTCCGCCTCAATCGGAGGCATGGTGTGGCCGGTATTACTCAAAGGGTCTCTATTTTGTTTAAAATTGACACAATTTTATGTGAAAACAACAACTGACCTACGGAAAGCCAACCAAAAACATTAGGATTGTATTGATCCTTTATTAGAATGATCCAAAGGTCCTTGGTGACATGTAAAAGTCATCCCCACCTCAATCCAAGGCGCGGTGTGGCCGGTACCACTCAAAGGGTCCCTATTTTGTTTAAAATGTAAACAATTTTAAATGAAAACAACAACTAACCTACTGAAATCCAACCAAACCCATTAGTATTGTGTTGATACTTTAGGATAATGACCCAGGGGTACCTTGTAATGTGTAAGAGTCATCCCCACCACAATCTGATGCATGGTGTGGCCAGTACCACTCAAAGGGTCTCTATTTTATTTAAAATGGACACAATTTTAATTGAAAACAACAACTGACCTACGGAAATCAGACCAAACGCAATTGAATTGCCTTATTCTTTTATAAGAAAGTTCCAAGGGTACTTGGTGACGTGTAAGAGTCAACTAAGCCTCAATAAGAGGCACAGTGTGGCCGGTACCACTCAAAGGGTCTCTATTTTGTTTAAAATGTACACAATTTTAAGTAAAAACAACAACTGACCTACGGAAAATTGACCAAAACCATTTGAATTGTGTTGATCCTTAAAGAGAATGACCCATGGCTACTTTTTAACAAGTATGAGTCATCCTTGCCTCAATCCGAGGAATGGTGTGTCTGGTAGCACTCAAAGAGTCTCACTTTGGTTCAAAATAGACACAATTTTAAGTGAAAACAACAACTGACCTACCGAAATCTGAACAAACACATTCGGATTGTCTTGATCTTTTATAATAACGATCCAAGGGTCTTTTTTGTTGTGTATGAGTCAACCCTACTTCAATATGATGAATGGTGTGGCTGATAGCACTCAAAGAGTCTCTCTTTGGATTAAAATGGACACAATTTTAAGTGAAAACAACAACTGACCTACGGAAATCCAACCAAATGCATTCGGATTGTGCTGATCTTTTAAGATAACGATCCATGGGGACCTTTTTGATGTGTATGAGTCAACCCTTCCTCAATCTGAGGCACGGTGTGGCCGGTACCGCTCAAATGGTCTCTATTTTGTTTAAAATGTACATAATTTTAAGTGAAAATAACAACTGATTTACGGAAATTCGACCAAACACATTTCGATTTCCTTGATCATTTAGGAGAAAAATCCAAGGGTCTTTTGTGACATGTAAGAGTAATCCCTGCCTCAATCTGAGGCATGGTGTGGCCGATAGCACTCAAAGGGTCTCTCTTTGGTTTAAAATGGACACAATTTTAAGTGAAAACAACAACTAACCTAAGGAAATCTGACCAAACGCATTCGGATTGACTTGATATTTTATAAGAAAGATCCATGAGTCCTTTGTGACGTGTACAAGTCAACCCTATTTCAATCCGAGGCACGGTGTGGCCGGTACCACTCAAAGGGTCTTTCTTTTGTTTAAAATGGACAAAAGTTTTACTGAAAACAACAACTAACCTACAGAAATATGAACAATCCCATTCGTATTTTGTTGATACTTTAGGATTATGATCCACGGGTCCTTTGTGATGTGTACGAGTCATCCCCACCTCAATCTGAGGCACGGTGTGGCCGGTATCACTCAAAGGGTCTCTCATTGGCTTAAAATGGACACAATTTTAAGTTAAAACAACAACCGACCTACGGAAATCCAACCAAACGCATTTGGATTGAGCTTATCTTTTATAAGAACGATCCATGGGTCCTTTTTGAAGTGTAAAAGTCAACCCCACCAACCCCCTGGACCACTCCCCACCCCTTGGACACCAACCCGCCCCCTGGACACCCCCACCCTCTGGACACCCCCCTGTAAAGACCCACCAACACCCTAGACACCAGACCACCCCCTTGGAAAGCTCCCCTAGACACCCCCATCCCCATGGACACCCCCTACCCCCCCCCCCCTTGTACAGCCACCCCAAACCCTTGAACATCCCCCTAACCCCCTAAATTTTGAATTCAATTCTTTATGTACTTAATTAACTTATGAATTATGTGTTAATGGTGTAGGGTATACTTGTCGTATGGGTATACTTGGTCTAATTATCTTATGATTTATGTGTTAATTTTTCATGGGTATACTTTCTCTAATTAGCTTATTGAGATGCTGATTTTTTTTGCAGGTGTTCGGGTGTGCTGCTGCATATTTTTTAGTAGCAGCAAACAGGGCATTTATCAGCGCTTTTTTAGCACTAATAAATGGATCATTCATTAGCTCTAAAAAATCGCAAATAAACTACACCTTTATTAGTGCTAAATAAGTGTTGATAAAACAAGAATCTATCAGTTCCCTTTTAGTGCTGATAAAGGGTTGTTTTGTCAATGCTCTTTTAGCGCTGATAAAGTCCACCTTTATCATCGGTTTTTTAGCACTGATAAAGGGTTCATTTATCAGCGCTTTTTTAGTGTTGGTAAATCCCATTTTTAGCGCTGATAAAGACCATTTTTGTAGTAGTGATCTCACCCTAAAACATCCCCCTTTGAAAAATCCATGTTTTTCTTTAGATATATAGTGAGGTAGATGAATATAATTTTTTTCCTGATTACACTGGATGGTCCCTTATAATGGAAGTTGTATATACTAATATGTCTATAGTGTTATATGGAAGATAGGTTTATGATTTTGGGGAAAAGAACCAACGTGGTGGAACAAGCCATGTAGGTAATACATCAACTATATAAATATTTCTAAACAACATTAACCATTTCACGCCTACACAGATCCCATTATGACCTATAGAAAGAATCTATAAGACATTCTAGGTCTGGTGCATTTTCTTAGATTAGAGACCACACTGCCTCACAGATCTCCATCTCATCTAGTGTTGATTCATAGAACACGTTATCCTAATCAGTCACAAACTAAGGATTGGAATCAAAGATCATTGAATGGCCTCTCAAATATTATCCATACATGTAGGGGTTGTGACCAAGAATAAGAGATATAAATTACATATCCATTATACCTCTCACCACATATCATTCGTCGATGTATGTTTTTTTTTCTTTCAGATAATATTGAGTTTGTTGATGCACAATATCTACTTAATGAAATAATGGAAAAATATATATTATGAACTCCTTCCCAAAGCCATTTGATCTAATATTGTTCTTGCACCATTCATTATATTTGAGATATGAAACAATGATGGGTATTATTATAAAGGTTATTTAAACATTCTTCCATAACAAGAAGTAGTCCTTAATATGATTAAAAATGAATCATTGATTAAGGAAATTAGGAAAAAACTGTCTCCAAAAAAATAATAATAGAATGTGAAGATATCCATCCTACCCTAACATAAATCATAATATATGTTCATGTTTCAAAGCATGAACACTGGAGAAAATAGATTAACTTAGTTTAGAAAGATATCTCAAAATTTCTATTCACATTAAGAATCAAGGAATGTCTGCCTTACTTCCATGATCATTTTGTTTTTTGTTTTTTCTTATAATTTAATGAATTTAAGGCTAATACAGATATCAGGGGGAGAACCTAAGAACTAGTGACTTATATCCATACTTTATAGAAAAGTTAAAGAAGTCATAATCCTTGAATGAAACTTCTATTTGTATTGAAATAAAAATATGACAAAGGTAATATTTTATGAAGTTGAATACTTTTGTATTATATTATAGAAAAGAAGGATAAATACAATACAATCTTGGTTTGATCTTATATATTGTATTTTAAATAACAATTATTAAAGAATATCATCCTTGCTGAAGTTTTCAAACCTGTATAGTCACAAGTTAAAGATCCATTTTGGCGTATTCTAAAAATTGGAATATCATAAAATTCATTCGTGAAGAGATTCTCCATTATGGAAATGTTAAGGATTTCTTCTCTTAAGGAGGATACAAATTAACAAACCTGATGTTTCTACCATAATCATTATTTTAATTGGTATCAAATCTAACTGTTCTAAAATTTTCTTCAATAATTTGTCATTGGAAAATGTAGTTTTTTATAATCTCTCATCCTTTCTCATCAAAAGTAAAAATATTATTAAAAATGGGGGGTGATTTAATTAATCAATTAAATAAGAAAATTTGAAGTATAAAATTTCTCCCATGCCTCTTATCCTACTTATTGAACTTGATTTTTTTTATTTTTGTGTTGAAGTGTCTGTATAAGTTGTTGGTTGACCATTATTTCAAAAGATTCATACCTGATTCCGTATCATTGTCCTATAATAAAATTGTAAACCATTAATGGAATGTATATGAGTTCTCATTCCATGAGGTATTAAGATCAATTGGTAAAGTATAGCTCTGTTATTTGAAACAAATCCTCTTATTCTATACACCGATAATGGGTCATGTAGACTTAGATTGAATTGATGGATGAAACATTTATTAAGTATGGATTGATATAAAATTTATATGACCTTTGTATTTATTCTCAATAAGTGGGATGGAAATTGAAATTGATGTTTTTGAAAATTAAAGGGGATGTATTCACATGTTGAAGTATTTATTTAGAATTAACTTTGAGGGTATATCCTACAAATACATCGGATAGATTGTAGATCCAACTTTCTGTATGAGTTGTATTTGTTTTCAATGATTGTCACTAGTTTTAAATGGTGATAAATAAAATATAAATAAATTTAAATGATTTCAATATATTAAATAATGTGATAGTTTAGTTGAAGAATACAATATTGGTAAGAACGTTAATAGAGCTATGATAATTGAATGGGGAAGAGAAGAAAGGAAGTGATTAAGCCTTATTATCTTAAGAAGTTCTTTTGAATACTTCTAGTCTATAAATATAATGAATTTTAAACTATTATTAATGAAAAATTCATTTTTCTATTCCACTAGTATATTTCACACTAATTTCAACATGAAGAAGAAGATACATTGACGAAGTTCATTCAATATGTCATTATTTCATGAGGACCATGTATGATATTGAAGACCTTGAAAATTGTGATTTGAATGAATAAAATCCGATGAATATATGAAGTCTATACAAAAATTAATTTATTACATGAAAATATCTAGGGGATTGAATTTTATATTGAATATTTGACTAAATCCTTTTATATAAAGTTGAAAGAAATCGAAACATTATGTCATCCTTGGACAACCTCAACCAAAAATGTGGGACCCCAGGGTCAACCACGTGGGAGAAAGTCAACCTTCCCAGCTTTAGGTGGAAGAAGTGACAATGGGATTTCATATATCTAGTAGAAAGAATGAATGGTTTTAATAGATGTGAACTAGTAGGTGTATATAACCCATAGGGTGCCTAGGTGGACCACACAGATAAGTCACAATCACTGCAAGAATTTTGTGGTGTGTTATGGATGTCGACCCTAGTGGAGTGGCTTAATCTAGTTTCATAATGAAATCTATTATATAACATCTCTTAAAAAAGTTTATGTCAGCGTGGGTAAAACTAGTGTGTGAAACGATTTCTCCATATTTAATGATATGTAAATAAAATTGACCACCTGATCAAATCAATCATCGCTATTTGATCTACTAAACTCATCATCTTTAACCTCTCAATGAGTTTTTTTGTACACCATCCAACTCCAATGATCATAGATCACTTTATCCTCAATTTTGGAAATCTACTATGATCATACTAAAGAATCAAGACATGGTCGATTGAATTAAGGCTTTGAATGCAATCATATTCTATCATTCGTGTGATAAATCTAAGACGAAACTACTTCCAAATGAATATAGAGTTGTTATAGGTAGCTTGAGCATCCATATTTGTGGATGAATTCAATTTTATAAAATATAATCACACCATCATCATCATGTTCGTGTGAGATATTCCATGTGAATTATAAATTTCTCATCACATAAGAAATCATGGAATGTTTTTTTAGTGTATAATATTTGAGAAACCCACCAAAAAATATTTAAAATGAATAATGATTTGGTAATATCATGATGTAATATATTTTTTGTGGGATTTAGGCAGTGACAGGGAAGTTTTCAATCACCTATAAATAACCACGCCCAAATTCAAGATGAGGTTACTTCTACTCATGATTTCATAGAGATATTTTATTTTGTTAAAAAAATATTATCTTCATGATTCTCTTACAGGAGGAAGTATAGTATTTTATGATCCTCCTATGCTATGTGAAGTGGGGAGTTCATTACCCTAATTTTAATAAACAAGAGTTCCATGTTATCATGCATTGCATTCAGATTCCTGAATGAATAATGATAATAGCCCCATGAATGATTTTTTTTAAACTATCTCACTTTGTTTCATGAAGATAGTGTCTTATGTATAAAACCATTACTTAAAGGAAGAAGACAGTGATTTCCAATAAACACTACATAGATTTCATGAAAGGGATGGATATCCCCAATAAAATAAATTATTTGATGGTAGTTGGTGTTTCATTCAAGCAGACTTGTTCAGAAATGAAGTATAAAATAGAACACCTATTTTGGTTTTCACAAGGGGAAATATGTACATGATTAGGTGTCATAACTTTCATGCACATATAGAAATACACCCAAATATCTATAATTTATTATTGGAACTAAAAAACAAATGTATTCTCAATTGAAGTACCATAATTTTTGAAATAGAACATTAAATAATTAATATAATAAATAATATTTTCTATTATCAAAAATAAATATATTTCTATGAATCAGACATATGATGTTCCATTTAAGTATTTGAGTGAATTTCTTTTGTTTTTTAAGATAATTATTTCATAAAATAGTATTTTAAAGTGTTGTGTAATTCAGTTGCATGAATATTGGATACACTAAGAAAAAAATTGTGAAATGATTCTATATTCACAGTTGACATTGTATCGAAGAGGAATAAATTTATTTTCTTGATTTTTACATGAGTTCTCAATATTTTGATAACCAAAAATGAGATTTGTGATTCTAGAAACAACATACATTTAGTCTAATAGAATAAAGAATAATGGTTTGACTAGATACAAAATATAACTATTATTATCATTTTGTATCATATTAAGAGGGTAAAAATTAATAATAATATTGAGAATATTTCGGTTTACTACTTTGAAGAATGAAAGCCTCATGCCTACTGTTGTACAAGTAAAAAGTGAAAAAAATAGTCGAAGATAAAATAAGAACCCTGAAATCCAAAAGTAGTATCATTTGGTTGATGAATTTTCAATTGTTACAAAGTACGTTAATCAATAAGGGGGAGACTATCTTCAAAGGTAGTATAAAAAATTATCCAGGAGATGTGAAATAAGCACTATCAACAAATAGTAGTTCAATTCAAGTAACAGTATTTTCCCTACATTTAATAACAACATAAGAGGATTTTTTTATAGTGGTTTTTTGGGATTATATTTTTTCAAAACCTTGCTAATAATTAGATACCCTTGTTGAGTGTGGATCCTTGTTGAAATATCGTGTGTCATATTTACCTATTTTCAAATAGTTGTTTATTATAAGAAAATAAGAATAATAGTTTTGATATCCTAATATGTCTTATGAAGAAAAATAGATGATGGCATTAATTAGTGGAAAATTTCCGAAAATTGATTCACTCCCCGCCCTCTCAGTTGTCAAGATATCCGGAATTGTTCCTCTCACAAAGGACTAAACCCAAAAAATGATTCATTACATCCTCCCCAACTTCAAGGATTTTCAACAAAACAGAATAAGTCACATAGAAAAGGTCAAGTAACTGAGTTAGTATTTGACTATCATGATCCTAGAATCTCTCTTTTATATTCCCGCACATTCAAATAACTCAAACTAAACAGATATTATGTACACCCAAGTTCCTCTCATGTCGATCCTTGATTTAAACTTAGTACTCTAAAAAGATGTCTTTTTCATCAATTTCTAGATCATCCCCATCAATAAAATTTGTATGTTCATGATTGTATCTCCTCAGTTTCGACTCATAGAAGATTACATGCACTCAATACAACTAATGGGGAATTTCCAAGTGGTAATAAACCCTGCTAAACCTTCATGGGATCTCAAATAACCTAATTGGACTTGAGAATAGTGTATATCCCCAACCAAACCTATAAAATCCTCATCATGGGGATACTGTTAAGAAAACGTGGTCACGCTACTTGAAATCAAAATTCATATGATGTCTATAGACATAATATTTCTCTTAGCTTTGGGATATCATAATATTCTCATAGATAATCATCACATTCTTATTCATTGTTTTCACCATCTTAGGCCCAAAAATACATGTATCACTCATCTCTATCTAGTACAAGGGTAACCTATAGTGTCTCTCATATATTAACTCAAAAATGTTCCATGTAGATAATAGAGTGATAATTTTCATTATAATAAAACACTACCAAGGAAAAAATTATCCTCTTTGATCTGGTTGAAGTCCAACAAAAAGGCTCTCAACACATCCTACAACACCAAGATAATACTCTCAATCTACCTATCTATATGGGGTTTAAATGTCATGACCATCCTTAATTGGGCATTAAAATCCCCATTCAAGACTCTCCATAACTATGAAATGAAATGAGCATAATGGTTAGTGATTATCATCATGGTTATAACATGAACTTGAACAATCTCTTGAATATACAATAATAACCCATACAGCATCATATCCCATTATGTAAAGAAAGTGTGAGACATGGTGAACCCATAAAAAATAACCCATATTACATCATATCCTCTCACTGTTTATTGAATTCCCATAACTAAATCTATTGATAATTCATCCCACTTATATTCTAGGATCTCAATGGATTGATTAAAACTTTTTGAAATAATATTTTTGGCCATTACCTACTGAAATGTGAGACAATTAGAGATAAATTTGGTGATGTGCCACCTCATTCCAGCCCACCAAAACATCTTCTGATATTCCTTGTACATTTTTTAAACCTGGGTGTACTACCAAGGGGTGTGAATTAAACACCCTCAAAAAATCCTCATATAATGTGACTAGAATAATCATACTTCCTTGGAAAATGATATTGTACTCGCCTCCTTCAGAAAATTCATCCTCTGAATCTCATAAGGTTATTTGGTCACATAGAAACTCATAGTCAATGTCTCCCAAATGATCTTATCTCCCATGTTTAGGAAGCAGTGGAGTCACCACTATAAACTGAAGATAATTTTTACCTATCTCCTTCACCAAGTTCATATGTAATAAATCCAACTTATCAAATTTCATCTCCACCATGTGAGAATGGGATTTCCTACTAAGGTTTTCTACCACAATGTTACATTTCCCAAGTGTATAGACTATATAAAATTCCTATTATATTTGAAAATAAAACCAATGACTCTTTCACAGGTGGATATATCTATGATTAAATATATACATATGACTCTAGTGGTCTAGGTAAACAAATAAATGCTTTCTAATAAGATAATTCATCCATATCTTCAAAGAGAAAACTACCACTTCTAAATCAAAGTCATTAGTCACACAATTCATCTCATGTGGTCTCAATTTTTTTGTCCCATAATTTATTATTACCTCCCTCTCGATCAACACACAATTGATCCTAGCTCTTGAGGAATCACAAAACACCATGTATTCAACACCCTCCTCTAGTTGTCTCAAGACAATAGCATTGTCAAACCTCTATCTTAGCTACTCAAAGGATCTCTAACACTACTCCATCTAGGTGAAAAAATTCCTTTTCCATGTCAAGAGTGTCCAAGTTATAGTTATCCCATAAAATCATACTATGAACCTCTGATAGGATCCTACCGAATTGATAAAACTCTACACCTGTTACACACACATGGGTGGTTCCCAAGTAATCAATAGATAAATATTCATTGGTTCTACAGGTAAACCATCCTCATATATGGAATTACTCAGAATGAAAACCTCATATAACCAAAACTAGCACTTCAGGAGCTTACCAGAAAGATGCTTCTCTTAGAGAAAGTCTATAACTATCCTGAAATTATTTTCTTTTTTCTCCTATGACATTGAGCATATAATAATTTCATCCTGAAAAAAACTAAGAATCAGTCCATGTATAGATGGAAGATATAGTTTATGAGATCCATGAACATGGTGGGGTAATTATTCACACCAAATGGCATCACTAGGAACTCATAGTGTTTTTAGTGACATCTTATTGTCATCTTCAAAATAGCATCCTTGAAAAATTTTATTTAGTGGTAGATAGACCTAAGATTGATCCTTGAGAACCAACTCACACATTTCAACATATAAAATATGTATTTAATCCTTATAAAGTGGGGATTATTCATTATCATTAACTAATTTAGTCAATTATTGTCAACACAAAGCCTCAAACTCATGTCTTCCTTTTTCATGAAAAAAATGGAGCTACCTAGGGGGACACACAAGGTTTGAAAAAACCATTCTATTGAGGGTATTCCAACTGTAACTTCATATCTTGAAGATCAATTGGAGTTCTATCTCTCATTGAAGGGATATGGAGATAATTGAAATACTCATGCATGTGCTTATAAGTACTGGATCAGGAGTATAAAATACATATATCAAGCATTAAATTATCTCTTGAGTAAACTATTAATATCCCTCTATATCATGAAACTATCCACACCCAGGAATACCAAGTCTCTGAGGCTACCATGCACCACCTGGTGGTGGTGACAGGGGTAGCTCATAGTGTTTTCCTCCACCAATATCTCCTCCCTCTATAGATCTACCAAATTTATTTCCCACACCGCCTACTTAGGTCTCACATAGAAAACTACTAGTAGATCCTTGATCCAGACACTACCTCTTTTTTTGAGTCTTATCCACTTCTTATATATTCTCCTCAACACATAGGGTCATGAAATCGTGAGCCATGTAACCTTTCCCATCACAAGCATAGCATCGTCCCTCCCCTAGATAACTAGAAACTTTTTGTTATCCTTGTGATGTTGATCCAAATGCCAAAATCTGAGCATGAGGAGGTATTCTACACTGAGACCTTGATGATTGATGCATGAAAGATATTGTAGATGACTCTTCACCATGATGACAACTGATGGATCCTTATATATGAACTCCCTCTTCTAAGAAGCTTTATGTTTCCAAAACCATCTCTAGCACTCTGGCATGTGTTATAATGCATAACTAGATCATGATAGCATAGATATACCTATAATGTCCTAGCTCAATATTCTAAAACCATGAGTGTACATCCCATACCATATAGATAGAGTAGTGTGTAAGGTTGGTAAACCTCGTGGTGTATTCAGCAAATGTCATATCTCTCTTTTGTAACACAATAAGATCTTGAATTAGCATATAGAACATGAATTAAGTATAATACTTATTGGAGAATAGATTCTAGAAGTCTTAAAATGATATTGCTACCTCATCATTGGTCTACATGATCAGACTCCACCAATGCCCCACTATTTTATGAAGAAGGCTAGTCTCAATCACAATTATCTAATAATTCGGGGTTTTAACAAGCATAAATATTCTAAACAACACCTTGATCAAATCATTCGCTACCTGGGGGTCTTTTTTACTATGAAACCTCAAGGATCTCTACTATTGAAAATAATGTAACGTGTTAAGATGGTGTGCATCATCATCCTAACCTTCTAGAGTTATTAGCTTCAAACATGTAGTTGATCATCTACCCAGACCACTGGGGTACAAACCCTGTGATTAACACCTTGAAATGAGGCCTCATCACTCAATTGATCATTTTCAAAATCCCATATCATCATCCTATATAGTTTTTATTGTAGAGTCATCCTAAAATTTAACAAGATGTACCAAGGTTAGATGAGAATATATGGAGAGATCACTAAATATGGACCTGAATGTTAAAATACAAAATCATATATGATTAATATCACATCTGTTCTCTGAAACTGATACCTCATCATATCAAGTCAAAAAAAGGTAGGCATAGTCCTGGGGAATGGATACATCATCCACCACACCAACACTAAGTTCCCAAGCATGAATGTTTCACTCAAGACAATCTAAAACCATAACCCTGAGATCCTAAACCTATCCTAAAAACATGAAGCAACTCTAAACACTATCCTAAAAAATATACTACATCAAATAAAAATAATTTATGTCCTGACCAACAAGGGCCTTCTTACCCAGCAGTAAGCTTAGTGAGAAACCAAATACTTACCACCAATAGTTTAGGGGATAGAGACAAGTGACGGGTTTTCAATATTGAAAGGTACGTCTTTATCCAATGTACTTGTACGAATGTACACAACGATATACATGAAATAATGAATAGATATAAAAAAATACACAGAATATGGAGTGTAAAATAGGTATAGAACAACCTCTATCAAAAAATTAAAGTATAGTGGAATAATATAAAACAAAAGTGTAAATATACACGATGAACTAGAATATGGTCCCAACCTAAAAAAACTAGAATAATGGAGACTTGAGAGATCCTATCTCACTATATTTGAGGCCAACCATCAAACACAACCAACTCTTCTAGTAAATTCTATGCTTCTCTAAAACTAACTCAACTAGGGTCACCAATGATCTTAATATTGTCTTTAAAAGACACAACACATGTGGATTAAGCCCATGCAGAGGTGAGTATATACACTCCTAGTAGGATCTCCCAAAAAAAGGTAAATATATATAAAGATAAAATATCCATATAAAACCATATTAAGGAGGGAAACCCCATCATATATTCTTAGATGGAAACCTAAGTGATAGAGAAATGGGATATTCATCTCTATAGCCTATCTAAGAATGATGAATTTTCCGAAAACTCCAAAGGTCCATCTCTGATACCCAATATCATATGAAACTACACAATACTCCTTGTGGGAATCCCTAAAAATGTCACCATACTCTATAGTCAAGCAGAACAAGCTCCAACCATTCATCTCATGTAACATCTCTAGAAACCATGTGGTAGGCCTGTACCTCACCACTATGCTCCACAACCGAGGGGGTGTTATCCCCAATGGAGGACCCCCACCCCACTAGAGATTGAAGACTTAGGGTGACACTATGTAGATAGAGAAAACATGCCATCTATATTATGTGGTTACTAACATTACCTTTTTAAATTTTACAGGGGACCCATTACCTTGTGAGATAGGAGGTTTTGAGCCCAATAACACTCTAATGTGTAAGACCCCGGGACACCCTGAGAGGGGAGAGGTGAATCAGGGTGTCAACTTTTTATTCTTAAAGTTGTGGATCCTGTTCCCACATTGGTAGGAACTACTTAAACCTATATGATGGATATGATCAGCAATGAACCATTCACATGCAGAGAGATGACACAGCTATTTTTACTTGGTTCACCACTAAGGGCTATGTCCAAGGAGCATACGCCGACAGGTTTTCGGTCGTACCAAAATCCACTATGCTTCACTAGCTGTAGACTACAAATGTTCAGGTACAGTCACTCTGTCCCAAGCTCACTGCCTTTACAAAGGTTCAGGGATAGCTCACTTCTTCCCTCGGGTCACTCCCGTTGACTCCCCCTGGCTCACTGCCGTTGGTGAAGTCTCACTCAGTTTATAGACGTGAAGGTCTCTTCAATAGATGTGCATTGAATTTCTTTGTCTCCTGTTTAGCATGATACTTTTCTTTCATTAGGAATCAGATTTGATGCTCTTTTTAGTTCAATCCTTCTTCTTTAGTGCAATGACTAAATGCACTAGATCCCCTTGTCTTCATTTGCCTGAATCACAATCACTTGTGTGATTGCTCAATAAATGATTCTTTGTTGAAATCCAAATTTCATACACTAATGAATACCCCTTTTTTCCCTGTCCACTAGGTGAACAACCTTTGGAAAGGGCCTTCGAAAAGTACCCTACTTCGCAAGGCTCCCAATTTTGGAAAGCTCAAACAAGTCTTCGCAGAGCCCCTGCCTTTTCGCGAAGCTCAATTGCGAAGCTCAATCACGAAGCACTCTCGCGATGAAAAAGACTTATCAATGCTTGTCTGTCGTGAGAATCCTGCCTCTTCGCAAAGTTCACTGAGCCAACGTGGGGTGCACGACTTTCGCGGAGCTTGAATAGCCGCAGCGAATCTCCTCTTTCGCGAAGCAGACTGCCTTCGCGAGTGACCTTTGCGAACCGAGAGCAAAATATTTTCGTTGAGAGCTCTGTATTTTTCTATTGAGTGGTTTGGACTCTATTTATAGGTGATTCCACCAACCCTCAAACTTTCTGCGTGATGTCAACACCACGTCAGCTCAAATTGTGAAGCTCCGAAGTTCCCGCTGGAATTCTCTCAAAATCGCGAAGCACTACGGAAATTTTCTGTCCACGGAGCTCGTCGTAATCGCGGAGCATCCCGTCAATTCCTTCTCACCTTCGCCTCGAAGCTCCCTCGCAAATACCTTCATTGCCATGAAGCTCCCTTGAAAATCCCTTCATCGGCACGAAGCTCTCCAGCCTCTGCCATTCGTGAAGCTTGACGTAATCGCGAAAAATCACCACCTCCATTCTTCTGGTCATTGCAAAATTCAATCCATGCATCTTATATTCGCGAAACTCATGCCTTTGCCATATTAAATTATGATCTTCATGGAAATCCACTTTTCACGGTGCTCATCAACCTCCAAATTTTGGACCCCAAAAATTTGGCAAACACTGGAAAACGGTGCCACCTTGTATCTGCTCTTTTTTTCCGCCTCCAGATCATCCATTCCTTTGTCGATGTTCCTTGAATAAAACATGGATCATTATCCACAGTCCATGAACTTGACATGCCACCGTGGAATCTCCTTTTTCAACAAATTTGTTTGTCGTTTGTTTTCTTTGTCAACAAGCACGATCACCTCAACAGCACTTCTTCTTGGTGATTTGTATCCTTCAGCAACTCTTCTGCTTTTATCACAAACTCCACTATTGTGATATGTATTCTTTGAAGGCATAGCTTCAGCATCATCATCTTCTATGACAATGTGATGTGCATGGCTATCTCAGAATTCCAATAATTGCACGACCTTCTTAGAATTCCCATCATTGGCACATTGTCTTCTTCGTCAACTGTCATGATCTACTTCATGCAAACCATGTGATTCAATTCTTCAAGAAGTCTCTTGTATGGTTCTCATGAAATCATGAGTAATTGCATGGTCTTCATCAAAACCCATGGTTCTCATGCAATAATTAATAATTTCATGGTCTTCATCAAAGCCCATGGTTCTCATGAAATAAGGAGGAATTGCATGGTCTTCATCCAAAAACCCCATTATTCTTTAATCATCCTCATATGGATTGAACCTCACATTCTTCATTGTTGTAAAAAATGTATCACCTTTGACACATGTTCTTTGAACTTACGATCAGTACAACAATTGTCTGAATCAGTATTCCTCTACTTCATCGGAGTACTTCATGATCTCCTTCATTTTGGTCTTCCATTCCTCCATTTAATTGGAGTACTTCTTGATCTCCTTCATTTTGATCTTCCATTCCTCCATTTCATTGGATTAGTTCTTGATCTCCTAAATTTTGATCTTCATTGAAAACTGTTGACAAGAAATACAAACTTATACACAAAGTGGTTCCAACATAATGATCATAGATGATCACTATCACCAGATAAGAATCACTAAAACACATGTGCAAAAAATAATACATCATTTCCTATATTTTATTAAAAATGAATGTCACTATAATTTACTATGAATAAATCTACTCAGGATAGGATACTCAAATGTCTAAATCTGAGTCTTGGAGATCTAGACACATAAGGTGGAAATCCTATAGAAAATCACATGGTGTGTATATGCCATAAACATGTCTATGATTCTCTAAGAATACTTGTGTGTTCCAACCCATTATTTTGTACTTAACCCCATTCACGTACACTCTGTTCATGCCCATCTAAACTAGATGTTCTTGTGTAAACTGGTCATGTCCATTTACCTTGGTCATGTCTGAGTACCCTAGACATGGTAGAGTACATGTTTGCGCTTATGTACATTATTTGTCCTCATGTACCTAGACTTTTTCTGGATCATGTACTCCTAGGGAACACACCAATCCATAGGTACTAGGTCACCCATCCTGTATGGTTCATACATGATATGTTCTATTTAACTCGACCTAAAAATCTATCCACTACAAAAAGTGGACTATAGGGTTTGTGTTCCCATACTACACATCATGTATATCTAAAATTTATATAATCTAAAGATATTTTCACTTGTCTCACCCACACCACCAACTCTTTTGTTTCCACATTGAATCATGATGAGTAACCTAGATATAGTGTTGAACACACTAAATCTATCATACGTGGATAGATTCCATCCACTTGAATCACTCACAATTCAATATCATCTCCCCAAACCTCGATATGTCAAAACCCATAAATGATGGTTCCCATGATCTATCTATGATCTTTTATCACACCACATCCAACACCATTCATGAACTAGATTATGAATTTAGACCCATATAAATGATTTTTTGTTCTAAATACCAGGTGTGCAGTGATCGGTCTCTAGGTACTCATTAATGCATCTATCAAAGGATTATTGACGATTAATGCATAAAGAACAAGGGGATAAAAAATAATAAAAACATGGCCAATGAGCAAGGTGATTTTTTGAGTTTTATTCCATTCATAAATAAAGAAATCAATGTTTACAAGGGATAAATTGAGAAACCACCAATAAATAACTAATTGGATGAAAGTGAGCAACAGATATCATTGGAAACAAAATCCGATAAATATTACATGATACTAAAATAAAACATGGGTGGAATCTAAGAAATAACATTACTGAGATTTAGTTTGGATCGATATCTGATGAATAATGGGTATGTTGCATTGTCATTGGAAAAATCATGGAATATCATTGGAAAAGATGAATCCTTTGAAAAATGATCACTTCAACACGATATATTGTCATTCATTAGTGGATATCCTCCTTGGATCCTATAATATACCAGGGTTATGTGCCTAAACAAGGGTATTTCCCATAACATGCTATATAAAGAGGATAATTCAATTTTTGTAAAATAAATAAATTAAGTAAATCATTTAAAAAATTAACTTTGTGCAACAAAAAATTATAGCCTTCAATAGAATATCTGATCCTTACCAAATTTAGGTCATCCTTATGGTAAAACCCACATTAAAAAATCCATAATTGTCTCAGATTTTGCGTCTAAGGTCTCAATCAATAGGATACTATTTATTATAAAAATATATTCACATGTTCATTAATGTATATTAATATTTTAATATATTAATTTGGGGTTCATGTGACACAAAAACACAACATCGACTCTAAGGACAAATTTGGAGACATATAGAAAAATATTCAAAGGGATAAACCAAAAGAAACAAATCTGTTACATTAATGAACCTCAAAATTTGATATTTTTCATCCACTTTCGGTCCAATAGAAAATATAGTGTTAATGGTTTCATTTAAAATTAAATAAATTTCATAAATATATTCATTATGTTTTATTTGGAATGTACCATATTTAATCGTATAAGTTTTTAGTCATATTTCATAAACATTGTATGTCTTTTCATGAGATATAAAAAAAAGTATCTCTAATTTGAAAATTAGTATCACAAGAATGTATTCTATAAAATTAATTATCTCTTAAATCACAATATAAATAACTCATGGATTTACAATTATACTAATAAGAAACCTATGTGGAATCACACTAATTTTCCCAGGGAGTTTTTGGTTTTTTTATATTGTTATTTTATTAAATTCTATATATCAGAACTCAAACTCTCAACATGAAATTTGTATTTTATTTTAAATTGAATATTATTATATCCACTAAAATAATGTGGTCTATTTTTATCATGGCTTTCGATGTTGAGTTATCCATAAGCACAGTAAAATAAAATAGTGATACTGTCTATGTGACTTGGTCATGGTCTAATACAAAAAGAGAAAAGGACATAAAATATAAACAGACTCTGATTAAAAAATTATGTCAGAGTGGAAAGCTCAATATGTGGATAATTAAATATATAATAAAAATTTTAATTAAAAAATATTTATAAAACAAAATCTCCCAGTTCAAAAAAAAACCCATATAACTAATAATGTAGGTATATATAATTTAATGTTTTGAAATAACTTCCCATGATCTTGATAAAAAACCAGTTCAAATAAATAGAAATTATTTTAATCATTTTAGATTACTCTTCTAACATTAGACAGTAGAAATATCACCAGTAAAATTTATCTATAAATGTATAGTTATGAAAAAGATATTAGGAAAATAGTTTTAAAATAGTGTAATTAAAACATTAGACACAAAATGGAAATATGGAAAAAAGAGCTCCAACCACTATCTAAGACCCATTCCTCTCCACTTGATAGTAACCCACTATCAATAAAATTTATTAAAATAAAATGTATTATCCAAAACCTAGATCAGGTATATAGTTTAAACCATCACACAAGGTTGTCCAAGCTATCAAACAACATCTTTTACAATTATCGTGGGAGAAATAAAGATGAAGGAAATAAAGGAAATAGTATATGATTTATCCTCAATAACTTATAAGAATATTTTTTGAAGTTATATATATTGAAATTTAATAAAAAGTCAGTGGTAATATTTTATAGATATTGAGAGCGAGGGAGAGAGAGTGTTTGTGTGATAAATGTGAGAGTTTGATGTAGTGTTTAAAAAAATTAGTTTTTCTATATTGTTCACTTATATTCTCAATGTCTTTCTTTGGTTATGAGATCAAATGAAATGATTATAAAATTTTCTCTGATCTTTTAGTGTAATATAGATGAAAACATAAAGTCATAAGTTATTGAAATTGATCACATTCACATTCTTTGGGTTCATTCTTATTTTTCACATACTCTTATTTTCTATCTTCAATATTCCTTTTTTTAAATAAATATACCTCCAAAAAGATCCATTGAAGAATTATCATTATGAATCTTCATACTAGACATGAATTCTAGGAGACTTTAATACTTCTGAATATTTATTTAATTTGATATAGTTAGTCAATGGGATATATATTATTGAAATAAAATTCCAATTAGACATGGTTTATTAAAGTGTTCCACAACATCTTTAATATCGATAGTCAATCCAAACCTTAGAAAAATATTTAATCAGTTTCCTTGATAGGTCATGCAATCACATCATCTGAATGTATGGTCACAAGAATTTCATATCTCAATTCATCACATTTCCAAAATTTAACCTCTGTCATACCGTAGATTGAATATATCATCGGGTAGATTGGAAAATATTTATGGTCACTCTGATACTTTTGTATTCATCTAAGATTATAGAGATACCATATAGTCACATTACTTTCCATGTGGTTACTTCCTTACTCTAGTGTTCAATTATAGATTTTTCAAAAATTCCACCATTGTTGATCGATTCGGAATGTAGATGATCTAGTTGGTCTTATGGACACTTCAACCCATAGTGAAATTCTATAGAGTTATGAATTTTTCTATAATATCGATAAAATTATTCCTTTATACAATCTAGTAAGTAGATATTTTACTCTTCTTACTCATGGGAGCATGTATGCCTTCACGGTCACTTTCCAAGATTTTCAATTTCATTAACACTTGGGAATATTTTCATATATAACTAGAAAAAAAATGTCATTGACATAAAACCTATCATTCATTATTAAAATAATCAAGATGAATTTAGATCAGTATAATAGTGAATTTTTCCATAATCTATCAAATATATATATACATTTTTGGTTGGATAAATAGTGCACAACCTTCATTATGTTCCATGACCCCCATTCAACTTTCAAGGAGCCTATTCACCTCACTATTTTTTATTTATAGATGAAGAAAGATAAAATGTAAAAAAAATTGAATGTAAAATACCCATGTGATTTTAGGAATGACCCCTTTCTCTTTGAAAAAACCCCATTCTAGTTTGCATACCCACATGAAAAATATCCTAAAATCCCATTTTTAACCCCAAAACATGATAACATCAAAAAATTATGAATTATAAGGCATTTTAATTTCACCACCACTCACTAATGGTAGGACCAGAGGTCACTGCCTAACCTCAGGCATGACTTACCATACGCTAGAGTCTATTGACTAGAACTGGGGTTCAAGTGTGTTATTATAGGGAGATTATACCCCCATATCAGAGTGTGAAATGATGAGTAAGAAATAACAAAAAGGAATATATAATACTTTTCATAAATAAAATTACATATATGTAATAAAATATCGACTTTAAAATAAATTAAAATCCATATGCATATAATCATACATCCCAAACAGACGTCCCACTATGCTAATCACATATATAAAATAAATAAATTATAGGAAAAAACTACACTGAATCTTTACAAACACCCGTAAACTTCACCTCATTAAAATCCCAAATACATCCATGTGATTCACTTAAATAAGCCAATAATATGACTCTACCCAACCAGAATCTATAACCAGTGAAGTCTTCTTAGGTACCCAAGTTCCATGGATTCCCAATTAGAGTGTCATTACAACTACATAGGGACCCACCAACGTGGTTTCACGAAAAACTAGTAAGTGTTCACATGTGATGTGAAAATTATCTAAATAAGCAGGTTTTTTATTTATAAATAAATATCCACAATTGATCATCGAGTTTTAATTTGAATCCCATGATTGACCCAACATTGCTTCAGCCATAATCATGGTCACTCTGAGCTTGACATTCAACTCTTTCAACCAATATTGGTCACAGTAGTCCTATACTAGTGGGCCTTAATGTAGAATCATTAGATCTATTCAAAGGAATCTTAATAGTATTATGCACAGAGATGACTTCTAAAATGTGACACTAAAAAAATGAGAATTAGGATTGAAGATAATCCCTATGAGGTAATCATCGATGATCAATCATCATCAAGAATTAGCACTGATTCCTAGGAGGTGATATAAGGAAATAAATTATCATTATGCTTCAAAATGGTCCCAAGGATGTGGTACTTGGTGATGAAGTAATAATAAAATATCATGTAAGAACTCGGTTTTTGTCTATAACGGACTGTGGAATATTCCTGATATTATTCCAGAGCAGCACCTTCAGACGGTGTGCGATTCTGAGCCCCAGTTTGGCCATAATTAAATTTTCTGTGCGTTCACACTGGGAACGCAAAATAAATGGGTTAACTCCTAAACGGTGATCCGGATCAGAGATCCGAGTGTATGTATGGGTTCAGAATGGGGTGTTTACCCTAGGAACGACATAAAACATGTCGGCGCAGGATGTTTGGACCCCTCGCTCGCTTTCAGAACGTGAAACGGATAAATTAAATAATTTTTTTTAACGGCTTAACTCATGTATCTCTTAAACGGTGGCTTGGATTGGGAAACTGAGGGCACCGTTGAGTCCGGAACGTGCCGTTTACCCTAGGAGGGGTGTAATCTTTGCGGTTCCGGGCTGTCTGTGAAAAATGGCCTGAGGGGTGTTGTCGTAATTTAGTGGCCCATGGCGTTGATTTTATAACTTTTGAACGGGGCCTCGGATTAAAATTCAGAGACTGTAGTTGCGCTGAGAGTGTGGTTTTTAGCCTAGGGGAGGCTTAATCCCAACCCCGTCGAGAGTTCGGGTATGGGGCTGTGGGAGGGTGTTTAAGTTAATTAATTTATTTTAATTAACCTATCCACCCTTATCTTCTCCCTCATTTCCCCCTCCCCTGTAAAGCTTCTCCCATCTCCTCCTCGATTCTAGCGACGTGACTCCGACGAGGCTCGACCACTCCGGCGGGTCAACGATGACGCATCGGGCTACGCCCAAGACATAGGCGGTGTTCGTTTGAGTTTTAAATTCCGAACCCCTCTTTGAATCCCAATTTTTGCATCCAATCTTTTCTTGATTTTAAAACTAAGCACATGAATGCGTAGTAGATTTTATAATCTTTCCAACACATCTTTCAAAATTGAAATCCGTGTTCAGAGGATGCTGCAGTGGTTCGACGAAGTTTGACGGTTTTTGGTTTCCGGCGGGCTCGAGCGGCGGCGCGGCGTCTTTAAGAGGTGGCGGGGGTGCTCTCGGACGGCGGCGCGGGATAAGACGCAGGTCGGCGTGGGTGTTCAGCGGAGGTTGGCACTAGGGGAGAGCGGCCAGGGCAGCCTGGCGACGGCGAGCGTGAGGCCGAGCTCGCCGGCCGCGACGGAGAATTGGGGTCGCGGCGTGCGACCCCGCAGGGTAGACAATGACCCGCATCACGCGGGTCTTCACGCGGCGGACCGACCGGCCCTCTTGGCCAGTCTGAGCATGCACCGCTGGTCCAAGCTGGCCCGGCCGGTGCAGGCCGGCCCAGGCCGGTCCAGCTCAAGAGGGGAATTCGTCCTCTCTGCGGACGCCCGTAATTTTCATTACAAATGCCCGTTTTGATTGACGTATGTGGCAGTGAACTCCAAACATCAAGGTATACTTTTTGAGATAGTTTAGGTAATTTTTAATTCCTGAAACAAGGGGCCATGGAGGCACGACGCGTCTTTAAGTGAATTAACGTTTTTCCGGGGCATCTTGTTTTGGACGGCGCGGACACATCTGACGTCAGTTTTGAGCGTCGTCAGTGGCGTTGGGACCCTGGAGTCAGGACGAAGATTTCTAGGGTGGTTTCGGGCATTGAAGCCGGAGTTGTGGCGCGGGACCCACGGCCCGTCTGTTGAGCTGCGAGCAGCGTTCTGTATCTTTTTCATCGGACGACCGTTCGGGGCGTTGCGAGCAGATGTTTTTGGTTGTTTTTATTAGGTAATTGCATTGGTTCAATGCACCTACTTTAATTTCGCACGATGGAGAGGGCCCCATGAGGGCCATTTTGGGAGTTGACGGTGATTTCCGGCTTTATCACCGGGTGTCCTTTTTGGACAAGTGAATAGTTTGTCTTGTGTGCTTTTTCGACTGGATCGCAATGGCACGATCCGTTCTTTGTGTTTCGAGACTGGGATGCGGGTCCCATGAAGCACCGCTCGTGTGCGGTGCACCGAAATGCATCTTTTTCTCCAGATATCCATTGCAATCAAGTGAGTAGTCCTTTTGACGTATTTTCCCTAGGGGATCACAATGGTGTGATTCACCAACTGTTTTTGGAGTCGAGGCTTGGGATCAGGGGACGTCGTTCGGGCGTAAGGCGGTGTTGGTGACTTTTCCATCGGATATCTGTTCGAGGCGAGGAAGTAGTCGATCACTCGTGTTTTCTACGAGGATTACAATGATGTAATCTGTTCAGGAGAGTGGAGCCTCTTACACAATCTTATTAAATGTGGAAGAAAGTAAGGTGCTCCAGTGATGGTTCATCCTACAGTGTTTCTAGTGGACCCTTGGTGTGTGATCGCGTGAACTCCCGTGTGAGTGATGTAAATTCTTGAAGAGATGTGGTTGGTTGTGCCTCAGCCGTTGAGGTGGTAGGTTGGAGTTGTTATGTTACACCTTCACGTTGACGTTGGGTGTCTTGTACACATTAGCCTTTTGGCTGGAGACGTGGTGTACTCCTGGAGTATACGGGAATGCTGGGAGGTACACGTGGATGTTGGTACCTGAGAATGTTTGTGCTCTTGGTTGGGGTTGACTTGGGGCCAAACGCCGTGTGGGCCCCATGTTCGTTTCGTCTTATGATTTGCGTACCTTTGACCTCTCGTGACATAGAGGGTTCTCCTGTTCACGATAGTTTAGACCAGCAGGGTTGAGTAGGTTCCCCGGGTTTTGTGTTGGAGTTGGGTGGTTGCAAGATACCCACTCTGAGCTCTGTTTACCAGTGTTTTACCATCCAGTAGAGATGGACAGAGCAGTTCTGGGTTTACCCTCAAGAAGAGATTGGGAAGTGGGTTTATCATCGAATTCTTTGAGGTTATCCTCTAGTAGAGACTGGGCAGTGGGTTGCTCACTGACTTCTAGGGTTTACCCTCCAGCAGAGACTGGGCAGTGGTTCATCTGATGACCACTTAGGGTATTCCCTCCAGTAGAGACTGGGAAGTGGGTCACCCGATGACTCTTTAGGGTCTACCCTTCAGCAGGGCTGGGCAGTGGGTTGCTCGTCGACTTATTCCGGGTCTACCCTCCAGCAGGGCTAGGCAGTGGGTCGCCTGTCGACTTGTTCTGGGTCTACCCTCCAGCAGGGCTGGGCAGTGGGTCACCTGTCGACTTCTTCTGGGTCTACCCTCTAGCAGGGCTGGGCAGTGGGTCGTCTGATGATGTATTAGGGTTTACCCTCCAGCAGGGCTGGGTAGTGGGTCGCTAGATGATGTATTAGGGTTTACCCTCCAGCAGGGCTGGGCAGTGGGTCACCCGATATCTTATGATGAATTACCCTCCAACAAGGCTAGGCAGTGGGTCACCCGTTGGCATTTCAGACACAGTCCTTTCTACTAGGCTAGTCAGTGGATTTTTCACTATGACTACCAGAGTGGGATCCTTGGTTGTACGGGTCAGTGATGTGACAACTTTTCTATTGAGAAGACTTATAGATTGTATGGAAGTGACGAGGTGTAGTTGACTTTCCCCCAGAACTCTTAAGAACGAGGGGCGCTTTCCCCATCGGGACATGTCCTTGTGATGCTACCTAAAACCGTGCGGGCGAGTCAGTGTCGCCCAAAGCGAATAGTGTCAAGGTGCGGTGATTGGAGCCCTTCGACTTACAGTTCGGGGTAGACGTGCGGGATGCTGAGCATCGATGGTGTTTACTTTTAGGAATATTGGCTACTCACTTTCTTGGGTTGAGCTACGGTATGGATATCCCCTTACGAACTTGTTTGGGCTTCTTGTTGAGCATATGTATATGTATCTTGGGTTTGGTTAATCTCCTTCCAAGAGAGAAGAAGACGCACGGGGTATGCCATGTGCTTTCCGTGTCTAGATTATCGTGGTTAGACGAGTCTACTCTCCTACTATAGGTAGTGAAGACTCGACAAGAAGTTCATCTTCTCACCGTTTCTAGCTCCTTGTGTCTGGACGAGTCTACCTTCTTTCCTCTTGTTGGGTTGAACTAGACTCTCTCTACTATTACTCTACTTCACTCCTTGTTTTATTCCTTTACTATAACCTATTCGATCTTACTGCTCACCCTTCAATACCTCCTTTGTTTCTCCCTCGAGCCTTCAGGGTATCCTATTGAGTATTTTTATACTCACCCCTGCTTGGTCTTTTCCCGCACTTGGTGTTCCCTTGCAGACGACGAACAGGTTAGTCGTGACTTCAGCGGAGCTTAGGAGTTCGGGAGCTTGGACCGCATGCAGTGGTCGTAGTTGGGTTCTAGGTGGGGGACCCTTCCATTTATTTTCCTTTTTCTTACCTGTTGCTGGGTTGTGGCCCTTTTCTGGTTGGGCATGTGTTTTCCCCTTTTCTTTTGAGTTTACCTCACCACTTGCTTTGTACTGTTTAGAGGTCGATGCACTTTTTTGGTTTATTTATAGAAGTTGGTACTTTGTTTTTCTTTTTTACTTCTTCACTTCTGCGTTGAGCGTGATGCGTGTGTGTGTATAGGTACTCAGGCAAAGGCCTCCCCGAGTTGTTATGCCTTCGGCGCGGGTCGCCAGCCCCTGGCCTACGGAGGCGGGATTGGGGTAGTTGCAGCTCGAGCCCGGGTAGGGTCAGGTCGTGAAAATGTGGTATCAGAGGTGGTTCATTCCTTGGGACATTGTTTGGACATCCCTAAAAAGTAATTGGTTTGGATTTAGGGAAACAATTTTAACGTGTCTCGAGAGCGGCTCTCTGACCAGGGAGTCCAGTGACGGTGCGGCAGCTAACATATCCATTTACCAGGACCCTGATAACCTGCTTGTCGACTCGGCATGCTGAGACACTCATTGCAGGGAAAATTGGTTTTTGAATCACATAGGATTGAGTCTTTGACTGTCCTTCTTGAGTCAGCTTCCCATTGTTGTTAATGTTATATACATATATGCCCATCTGACCGCGGCACTCCTTGATAATATTCAGGATGTCTCTGTGAAGACAGCCAGCCAGGATACCAGCTTTGGTTCATGAAGACGACCCTGTGAGCTACGAGGCCACAGTCCAGGACCCATCATGTGAGCCCCTTTCTCTGGGTGGGCCGGTAGCAGCACCCCCACCTGTTGTGCAGCAGACAACTTCAGAAGAGCAGGTTGAGCTTGAGCGCAGGTTGAGCGTGCCCTGTGAGTTCCAGTGGCAGAGACTACTGAGGTTTAGTGGTGATCCAGACCCTCAGGCAGCAGAGGTTTGGCTAGAGACAGTGGTTATCCTTTTCAGGCTTGTGCAGACGCCGGCATATCAGAAAGTGGCTTTGGCAGTTAACCTTTTTCATGGAGCAGCTTGGCGTTGGTGGAGTCTGGTGACTCTATTTCTTGACGAGTCATCACTTTCTTGGGGATACATTCAGTTGTGGTTTCGTGAGGAGTTTTTCCCCTCTAGCTTACGCTTCGTTCGGATTCAGGAGCTCCTGTAGTTTCAGCAGGGAGGGATGACGGTGGCTGGGTACGCGGCTAGTTTTGAAGACTGTGAACGGTTTTACTCGGACTTGGACCATGACAGAAACTTCTGGGCACAAGAGTTTTATCAGAGTCTCCGCTGAGAGATTTGTTCTATCACAGTACCCTTGGTAATTCCCACTTATGTCAAGGTGTTATAGAAGGCGCTGGTGACAGATAGATTCATGTCACGTTCTCCAGTTCGTGGTGGTAGTAGGCATGATGGAGCTGAGACGTCTGCCGCAGCTAGTGGGCGTTGGAAATAAGAACCTCAACGCAGGTGGCTTTCTGACAACTAGACTCAGGGGAGTGTTCGTACACCACAGTGGCGCCGGAGGGAACCAGTGCAGCCCGATGAGATTTAGTGCTACACTTACGATGGGCAAGGTCACCAGGAACGGGACTGTCCGACTAGGCATGCGGAGAGCTTCGGGCAGGCAGTAGGTGAACCACTGCGATGGAGGCAGCGCCATGATCGGAGTAGTACCCCGAGAGGTGGTTCTAGCATATGAGCAGGAGGATCTGGAAGTGGAGGACGAACTTACAAGGTCTTCCCATCACCACTAGGTGGTCCATGTAAGGCTCTGGGAGCTGACAGTTGGGGTCGCGGATAGCTGTGAGCTTTGGATGTCTATGATCCTGTAGAGCATGAGGTGATAAGAGGTATTCTCTAGAACTATTATACTTTTTTAGTAGAATTGTTAGACTCTGTCTTTGAAATTCTTCTCTCCCTGCTCCTTGCTTAGGTTATTACCAGGGTGACGTAGGGCGTCGGCATGGCCATGTGTTGGTAGGGTAAAAGGGCATATGACCTTTTATTTAGTTGATGGTGCTGACTCCTTCGCTCTCCGAGCGTGTAAGAGAGTATTGGTTGTGAGACATCGAATGTGAAACCTTGCGAGACCAGATATCCTTGGGTGTTCCACCATATGGATATTCTGAAGGAGGGAATCACCGAGCCTTGTTCCAGGCATGGGAGGTGATTCCAGTTGCGGCATATGACGTAGTGGTTTGGTCGGGGAGGTGAGCTACCCCCGAGGTCCTTCGGACCGTTTGAGACCATGCGAAGGGATGGCGAGGTTCCCTACCGCCTTGCCCTATCCCCAAAGGCTGGGTTGGGTGCATGACGTCTCCAACGTGACTCACCCGAGAAGAAGTGTGTGTGCTCCTATGCATGTCATCGGTGAGGGAAGACCTCGCGTGAACGGATCAAATCCTTTGGTCTGTGTGCGGTGGTGCAGAACTGTGCAAGAGTTCTTCTGGGTACGAAAGAGCCAGGTACGGGCTTACTACCCTGAGTTGTTCCCTAGTTTTGATTTTCGGGGATGTAAATCATGAAGGAGGGAATGCTTTAAGACCCTTGTTTTTGTCTATAAATGACTTTGTAATATTCTTGATATTATTCTAGAGAAGCGCCTTCAGATGGCGTGCGATTCCGAGCCCCGGTGTGGCCGGAAATAAATTTTCAGTGCGTTCACATTGGGAATGAAAAGTAAATGGGTTAACTCCTAAACGGTGATCTGGATCAGTGATCCGAGTGTACCGATGGGTTCGGAATTGGGTTTTTACCCTATTAACAACATAAAACATGTCGGCGCGGGATGTTTGGACCCCTCTCTCACTTTCGGAACATGAAACGGATAAATTAAATAATTAATTTATTTGTTTAACAGCTTAACTCAAGTATCTCTTAAACGGTTGCTCAAATTGAGATACCGAGGGCACCGTTGAGTCTGTAACGTGTCGTTTACCCTTGGAGGGGTGTAATCTTCATGGGTGCGGTCCGTCTGTAAAAAATGCCCCCAGGGGCGTTTTCGTAATTTAGAGGCCCATGGCGTTGCTTTTATGACTTTCGATCGGGGCCTCGGATTAAACATCTGAGACTGCCGTTGCGCTCAATGAGTGGTTTTTAGCATAGGGGAGGCTTAATCCCGACCCCGTCCAGAGTTCGGGTACGGGGCCGCGAGAGGGTGTTTAAGTTAATTAATTTATTTAATTAACCTAACCCCCCACCCTTCTCTTCTCCCTCATTTCCACCACCCCTGGAAAGCTTCTCCCCTCTCCTCCTTGACTCCTGTGAGGTGACTCCGATGAGGCGCGGCTACTTCGGCGGGTCAACGGCGACGCATCGGGCTACACCCAAGAGGTAGGTGGTGTTCATTTGAGTTTTAAATCCTGAACCCCTCTTTGAATCCAAATTTTTGCATCAAATAATTTCTTGATATTATAAAGAAGCACATGAATCCATAATAGATTTTATTATCTTTCCAACACATCTTTTGTAATTGAAATCTGAGTTCGGAGGATACCACAGTGGTTCGATGAAGTCTGTGGGTTTTCGGTTTCCGGCGGGCTCGAGCGGCGGCGCGACGTCCTTAGGAGGCGGCGGCGGGGATCTTGGACGGCGGCATGGGCTAAGGTGTAGGGCATAGCGGGTGTTCAGTGGAGGTTGGCACTGGGGGTGAGAGGCCAGGGCGGCCTGACGACTGCGAGGGCGAGGCCGAGCTCGCCGGTCGCGACGGAGAACAGGGGTCGCGGCGCGCGACCCCGCTGGGGAGACAACGACCTACGTCTTGCGGGTCTTCGCACGGCGGACCGACCAGACCGCGTGGCCTATCGGAGCATGGACTGCGAGTCCACGGTCGGCCCGCATGGCAAGGCCGCGGGCCGGAGCTGTGAGCCGGGCCGGCGGGCGCGGGCCAGCCCAGGCCGGTCCAGCCCAAGAGGGGAATTCGTCCCCTCTTCGGACGTCTGTAATTTTCATTAAGGATGTCTATTTTTCTTGTCGTCTATGGTAGTGAACTCCAGACGACAAGGAGAACTTTTTGATATGGTTTTAGAAATTTTTAATTACCGAAACGAGGGGCCTCAGAGGTGCGACACGTCATTATGTGAATTGATGTTTTTCTGGGGGATGTTGTTTTGGACGGCGCAGATTCAACTAACGTCTGGTTTGAGCGACGTCAGCGGCGTTGGGACCCTGGCACCTGGGCGATGCTTTATAGGGTGGTTTCGGGCGTTGAAGCCAGAGTTGAGGCATGGGCCCCACGGCCCGTCTGTTGAGCTGCGAGCAGCGTTCTGTAACTTTTTCATCAGACGACTGTTCGGGGTATGCGAGCAGTCATTTTTGGGTGTTTTTCCGAGGGAATTGCATTAGTGTAATCTGCCCTCTTTAATTTCTCATGATGATGTGGGCCCCATGAGGTCCGTTTTGGGAGTTGACGGTGATTTATGGCTTTATCACCAGGTGGCCATTTTGGTCAAGTGAATAGTCCTTCTTGGGTGCTTTTTCGAGAGGATCGCAACGGCGTGATCCATTCCTTGTGTTTCGAGACTAAGATGCGGGTCCCACGAACCACCGCTCATGTGCGGTGCACCGGAATGCATCTTTTTCTCTGGATATCCGTTGCACTCAAGAGAGCAGTCCATTGGACACGTTTTCCCGAGGGGATCGTAATGGTGCGATGCGCCGACTGTTTTCTGGGCCGAGGCTTAGGATCACGGGATGTCGTTCGGGCATAAGGCAGTGTTGGAGACTTTTCCATCGGATATCCGTTCGAGGCAAGTAAGTAGTCGATCTCACATGTTTTGTTTGCGAGGATTAAAATGGTGTAATCTGTTCAGGTGAGTGGATCCTCTTACATGATCTTATTAAATATGGAAGCAAGTAAGGCGCTCTGGTGGTGGTTCGTCCTAATGTGTTTGTAGCAGACCCTTGGCGTGTGATCGCGTGCACTCCCATGTGAGTGATGTAAATGCTTGAAGAGATGTGGTTGGTTGTTCCTCAGCCATTGAGGTGGCAGGTTGGAGTTGTTATGTTCCGCCTTCGTGTTGACGTTGGGTGCCGTGTGCACATTATCATTTTGGATGGAGATGTGGTGTAACCTGGGAGTATACGGTAACACTGGGAGGTACGTGTGGATCTTGGTACCTGAGAATATTTGTGTGCATGGATGGGGTTGAATTGGGGCCACATGCCATGTGGACCCCATTTGTGTGTCGTGTTTTGCTTTGCGTACCTTTGACCTATCCTGACATAGAGGGTTCTCATGTTCATGATAGTTTAGACCAGTAGGGTTGAGTAGTTTCCCATGGTTTTGGGCTGGAGCTGTGTGGTTGCATGATACCCACACCGAGTTCTATTTACCATTGTTGTACCATCCAGTAGGGATGGCCAGAGTAGTTCTGGGTTTACCCTCCAGCAGAGACTGGGTAGTGGGTTGCTCATCGACTTCTTCGGGTTTACCCTCCAGAAGAGACTGGGCAGTGGGTTGCTCACTGACATATACGGTTTACCCTCCAGGAGAGACTTGGAAGTGGGTCTCCCGACGACTCTTGAGGGTCTACCCTCCAGCAGGGCTGGGTAGTGGGTCACCCGTCGACTTATTCCGGGTCTACCCTCCAGCAGGGCTGGGCAGTGGGTCGTCTGTCGACTTGTTCCAGGTCTACCCTCCAGCAGGGCTGGGCAGTGGGTCGCCTGTCGACTTGTTTCGGGTCTACCCTCCAGCAGGGCTGGGCAGTGGGTCGCCTGTCGACTTGTTCTGGGTCTACCCTCCAGCAGGGCTGGGTAGTGGGTCGCCTGATTAATTATTAGGGTTTACCCTCCAGCAGGGGTGGGTAGTGGGTCACCCGATATCTTATTATGAATTACCCTCCAGCAGGTCTGGGCAGTGGGCCACCCATTGTCATTTCAGACTCAGTCCTTTCAACTAGGCTAGTCTGTGGATTTTTTACCGTGACTACTGGAGTGGGATCCTTGGTTGTATGGGTTAGTGTTGTGACAACTTTTCCATCGAGAAGACTTCTCGATCGTATGGAAGTGACGAGGTGTAGTTGACTTTCCCCCAGAACACTCAAAAATGATGGGCGCATTCCCCACCGAGACGCGTCCTTGTGACACGACCTAAAATAGTGTGGGTGAGTCAGTTCCACCCAAAGCGTATAGTGTCGAGGTGCAGTGATTTGAGCCATTCGACTTGCAATTCGGGGCAGACGTGAGGGATGCTGGGCATCGATGGTGTTTACTTCTAGGACTATTGGCTACTCACTTTCTTGGGCTGAGCTACGGGATAGATATCCCCTTACGACCTTGTTTGGGCTTCTTGTTGAGCATATGTATATGTATCTTGGGTTTGGTTACTCTCCTTCCAAGAGAGGCGAATACGCACAGGGTATGCCACGTGCTTTCCGTGTCTAGCTTCTCATGGTTGGAAAAGTCTACTCTCCAACTATATGCAGCGAAGACTCGATGGGAAGTTCATCTTCTCACCATTTCTAGCTCGTTGTGTTTGGATGAGTGTACATTCTTTCCTCTTGTTGGGTTGAGCTGGACTCTCTCTATTGTTACTCTACTGCACTCCTTGTTGTATTCCTTTACTATACCCTGTCAGATCTACTGCTCACCCTTATGTACCTCCATTGTTGCTCCCTAGAGCCTTCTGGGTATCCTACTGAGTATTTTTATACTCACACCTGCTTGGGCTTTTCCCCCACTTTTGTGTGCCCTTGCAGACGACGGACAGTTTGGTCATTACATCAGCGAAGCTTAGGAGTTCGGGAGCTTGGACCGCCTGCGGGGGTCGTAGTCGGGTTCCAGGTGGGGGTCCCTTCCAGCTATTTTCCTTTTTCTTACATGTTGTCGGGTTGTGGCACTTTTCTGGTTGGGTGCATGTTTTTCCCCGTTTCTTTTCAGTTTACCTCAGCACTTTCTTTGTACGTTTTAGAGGTTGGTGCACTTTTATGGTTTATTTATAGCAATTCGTACTTTTCTTTTCCTTTTTACTTCTACACTTCTGCGTTGAGTGTGCTGTGTGTGTGTGTACAGGTACTCAGGCAAAGGCCTCCCCGAGTTTTTATGCCTTCGGTGCTGGTCGCCAGCCCCTGGACTATGGAAACAGGCTTGGGGTAGTTGCGGCTCAAGCACGGGTAGGGTCGGGTCGTGACATATCAAATATAATACCTAAGAGGTAATATTATGTTATCCTATAATCATAAGGAATAATCATTGATTCCTTGGTTAAAACCCTAGAAAATTCAATATATGAATCACAATTATGATTCATTAGGGGATAACCCAAAGAAATCTACTAATGTGAAGCTTATTTATAGTTCCTTAGGGGATAATACTGGGAAATCCAATATTATTGGGAATTTTTTTATTTTTAAGGAAATGACCATATGTAATCCAATAATATCAGGCATCACATTTGATCCTTAAGAGGTATACATAGGTGATCCAATAATCATTAGGCATCATCATTGAACCCATAATAATACAATGGGAATCCCATAGTAGTAGTCTCAATGTTTTGATCTATAGAGCCAATATAAGGAATTATATATGTCTCAATATATCTCAGGGGTAGTGTGTCCCACCCAAATCGTCAAAATTCTTAACACCACAACCACCTAGAGCTTACATCATCGATTTGGGTTCTATTGTGACACAAACTGTCATAACTACCCATTTCCATACACCCCCTATTAGGTTAATATCTTATTTTGGTACATATTGAGGTCCCCTATGTCTCATCATAATATGAGCACCCCTCTTGGTCTCCTTGATCTCAATCTCAAACTCTTTGTACATTCCCATCACTTAGAAGGAATGACATCCCTTGGCATCATCCAAATAGAATCATGTGTTCATTGGACTCATAATTAATCTTGTATCAGTACCACACTAGGGAAAATGACCTCAAGCACATACCATTCCCATGTCACACTTGGTCGGTCCTCACACCCATCCTATATATCTATGTCATGGGATAGATATACCTAGGTGATCACTTATCAGTGGGGAAGGAACAATCATCCCAAATTCATCTCACTATCATGTAGTCCTTAAGGAATCCCAAGGTTCACACATGGAAAATCCATAGGTCATCCATTTTCATACATCACTAACCAAAACCAAGAGGTCACTGGGGAACATATCACTAGGTCCCCTAAATCATGTTCATTTAAGTTTATTTAATTTTATCTCCATGGGGTCCAAGTTTTATAAGGCATTATATCATAATTAATGGATTTTTCGTTAATGTTCGACACACCAAGACAGTGCACCTGGGTATATCATGTCCATTTGAACTTTGTTCAGTTCAGTCATCATAATTTTAATTAATTAAAATAATTTATTTAATTAAAAGGTTAATCTTTCATAGTTTTGGGAGAACAAAAATCACATGTCATATATATATATATATATATATATATATTCAAATTACAGAGGGTAATGAATGAGGGATCACTTTCCTCAATAACGGATTTATTACATTTTTAAAATCACACTTAGCCATCCTCTTCTAAGCCTATCAAATCTCGCGTCAACATCATCAACACCCATATCAAAGTAAAATATCTAGTTTTAAATTATAAATTATCTATAATTAATTATTCAACTCATTTTATCAATTCATAATTATTTAATAAATTAATTTAATTAGTTATAAAGCCTAAATTATCATCGAACATCAGTATATAGTTGAAACCTCATGCTATGGGGTATGGTGTACTCATGAAACACGTCTGAACCTATGCTAAACGAAACCCCAAACTCATATACCTATTCAAAAGTACAATATCTAAAATTTATCCAATAACCATAATAAAAATCATATATTGATGCACCTTCAAAAAAATGGAATACACATATTATCTTGAGATTCCCTCAATCGATTCCATGAAAAATACCTAAAAAATTGGTCGATTCCATCATTCCTATAATGACCCAATATTTTATAAATGAATTTACCTTTTTAATGGACAAATTACTTATTAAGGAATGTAGTTATAGAAAACACAATAACCAATTTGGCTATTTTGGACTGTTGTATCCAGTTATACATAAAATACCATTAAGAATCATAATCTTTTAGAATATATACACTTTATGGGGAACATTATGATTCTTATATATTAATTGTTTTAATGAAATCCAACTGACATAGATGAAATGAATTATGGTCTCATCTAGTAGGAACATACCCTATGAAGCTCATTTATCAGAACTTCAAAGGGATATGGTGTCACTTGGTTTTTATCATGACCAGTCCAAAGCTATGATCAAAAAACTGAAATACGATTCAAAATATTTATGGGATAAGTTCATGATTATTGATTTCACAACCCAAACCATTTTTTCTAAACCACCTTAGGAGAATATCACCATCATACTCCGTACCCTAAGAGTGTACACGGGTGTAATAAGGGGTTATGTATCTAGACACTAGAAAAAAGAATTTTTATATTTCCTTCTTAATTAAATAATGATTATTTTTATTCATATTTATAATTAATTTATAAATTATTATATAATGAGTTTGAAAAGAATTAGGTATAAAGAAACATTAATTTTTTATTTTGAAAATATATTGTTTTAATTAATACACACATTTTTATAAATTCAAAATCTATGAAATAAATATTATTTTCATAAAATACTCATGTTAAATAATATATATTTACATATAGATGATAATATAATTTAATTATGTCGAATGTAATTTTTATAATGGTCAAAACATGGTAGTATCATAAAAATGTTTTTTTTTAAATAAAATAAATTATTTAAGTGTAAATTCTCATATTTTGAGAATTAGAAAGATAAAATAGTTATTATTTTATAAATAATCATATTGATATTATACAATGGTGAAATGTTCATAATTTTTTAAGATAATGGGATTTTTGGGTAAAAAATAAATACGACATAAATATATGGTCTATATTATGACCTAATAACATCCCATAAGTGATGTAATAAATACTATAAGGATTTTTCTTGGAAAAATATATATTTCATCTTGAAAATACATTTTTTAAGTGGTTTGATTAATTTTACAATCCTTTAATGATTCCCCCAAAACCTATATTATATTTTATGGTTTTTAAATCATTTCTTTAGAAACATGACTCACTTTCACATCAAAATTGGTATTATTGTAATGATTTCAATTCATAGACTAATATAATATTCAAAACTAATCATATGTTAAAAATCATGGGAAAAACCCATGGTATGATTTTTTTCTTATACAGCATCCAAAACCTATGTTTATAAATTAATAAACAATCCCCCTCATTTGTAATAAATACCAAACCAGCCTCCCAATCCTCTTCAACCAAAACCCATTGGGAATGAATTTCCTATACCTATCCCCTTCTATACCCCCACCAGCTAGTTGTTCTCAGTCTTATAATATGCTCATCTCATGATTTTTGAAGATCCCTCTCATGGTAAGGTATCTTCTCCTCCTCTTTATTCATGCACATTATTTGCATTATGCCTTTTATTTTCCAAATTTTCAAATTGGAATATTTTAAAAATACCTTTAGAATCTTTATGATTTATAATTATTGAGAAACCACTTCAAAATCTAATTATACCCTTCAATGAAAATTTATGTGCACCCATTATACATCTGAAATAATCCTATGATTTTCCATGACATACATTTGAATAGTAAATACCCATCCCCTTTTCCACTCAATGGTATTCTCATATATATAATGTTGGCCAAAACTCCATTAATGTAACATTTTAGTATTTTTGGGTTTATTTTTTTTGTTGATAAAGTGGGTTTCCAAGGATAGTTATGGAGTCTAGAGATCATGTTTACTAGGAATGTTAATAAAGATCCAAGACAAAGGAATGTATTCCATGGAGGAATTACATAAAATTATGTACGCAAGGTGACTTCGTTTCCCAATTCTTGCCAAATTTGTGAGGTCCAGAATATGGAGTTTTGGTAGCATCATGAAAATTGTATTTCCTTGAATGCCTTATAAAAATTTGAAAAGGAACGAGTTATGTGAATTTGGGATTCACAAAGGGTGTTTTGCGAAGGTTCGAAGAATGTTGACATGGATCTATGCGTCAATGAAGAGCATCATGAATGGTGAACATAAGGATCATAATGGGTGGAGCATAATAGAAGTGTGATGATTTTGATAGTTATCTCCATGAAAATGATTACAATTGTGAATATGGAATTTTCCTGGGGCATTGCGGTAGAAAAGATAGAGTATTGTGAAATGGTGATGACATGGATGGAAGGTTAGGGAATAGGTGGAAACATCTATAAGTAGGCCTCTACCCCCTCTTGAAATTTCAGTGAAACATAACAAAAATCTTATGGCCCATAATTTTTATGGTGGTTCGTGAAGTTTTTCATGTGAATAAATTCATGAAGGTTAAAAAATCCAACTGAGTGTTTTGAGTATAACGAAATTAAGGGGATTTAGGAAGGTAAAGTCATCCTCATGAAAGAATGGAGCTTCCCAAAGGCTATTTGAGCTTCCCAAAATAGGATTTTTTATGAAGTTTATGTAATCTTTAAAAAATATAGTAGTTTCATGAAGAATAGTTGAGCTTCGCGAAATAGTTGCGATTTATGGAGGCTACGTGAGCTTCACGAAAGGTAGAAGCTTCATGATGGTTATTTGAGCTTTGTGAAAGAGGATCTTCGCAAAGGTAGTGATCATCACCAAAGTTGATCATAAGGAATTTCCCAGTAGTATTTAGTAAATTGGTATTCATTAATTAGATGAAATTTGAGTATTAATAGAGAATATACCTATAATTGAGGATTCATGCATTAATGAAATTGAAGGGACCTACAAGTCCATAAATTCTGGGTGAATCCCTTCCAACAGAAGTGAGTGAAGTAAGAAGAAGAAAGTGATCCTTTCCACTAGTAGTAAATTATAGAAAGAGACATGGGGAGTGCTCCTTAGAAAATTATTGATCTGAACCTAATCCTTGAAAAGACAATGAGCCTGGTATAGATGAGATCTATCACAAACCAAAATTCTTACCAGTGATCCATAATGGATTTAGTACAATCATCAATTTATCATTGTATTCTCCTTAGATGTAGCCTAGTGAGGGTGAACCAATTAAAATTTTTGTGCCTCATTCATTATTTCAATTTTTTCATACATTATTATAGGAAATAGATTTAATAGTGTTTTGTTTAATGATGAAACAAGATTCGATGGGGGGGAATGTTTAATTTGGCCTACCCAGATTCACCCCCACTCATGGTATTTAACCTATGTGGGATAACATATAACTATCCTTAATTTATTGGTGAAATATAGGTATGTAACCGAAAATCCAAAATATTTTGATTAAAAGTGATTAAATATGATCTTATGTTGTATGATCTATATGGCATAAAAAATCAAGTAGATGATATGAATGTGATGGGTGGACCCAGAATTATATATCCCACTAATGCATTATATAATTTTTATATCCCATGAGATAAAAAACAAGGTTCTTGTAATATTATCATAGTCGGATTATGTTATGATATTTTAGTGGTTATTCTTGACTTATGATTATAATGTCCCATTTTATGTTGTTTTTGCATTCCAACATCTCCTTGATATTATCCTCTTATATCATGAAACATTGTTCATGTTTATTATTCTCACCCATTTTATGTCACCTTGATATGCCTCTTGACTCAAATGTATTAATTTTATCATTTTATGCTTGGAATATCCCCTTAATGGGATATATATGACACCCGATTTTCATGTGCATCCCCAGGTTATCCCATGTAGTTTTAGAAGAGCCATTGAATTTTTAGGGCATGTTAATGTGTTTTGGTAAATTCCCTATATTTTTATTTTAAATTAATTTTATATTTATCTAATTTCTCAAATACACTAGGCCTCTCAATCATATGGTATTTTATTATGATTTTTTATGTAATAAATCATTAAATAAAGTGTATCAAATATATGGTATTTCATAGTTGGTATCGAATAAATTTCTAGTTAATTTTGGAAATTAGGATCATGAAACATTATTGAAATCCATATTGATAAGTCAAAACATATGAAAATTTACTTGAGTTTTGGAAAATAATATATTAAGTGGTTTCCAAAAAAAAATTGTTTGGATAATATAGGTGGTTGTGGCTCTAGAATAGTTGTACATAGGGGTAATAACTGTGAAAATGGCATATTGGGTATTAACTATATCATCACCTCGTAAAAAATAAAGGGGCCCTATTTCAAACATGGTTTGAAAAAAGAAATGGATGTTATTTGGTAAATTCATAAGATCATTATGAACCATTTTCATGGGAATAATAATTACCACAAAATATTTTGTTAGGATATAAACCTTGGATAACATATATTGAAACCCATAAATTCAAAGGTTGTGGAATATGTGATATTTATGACTTATCCCTTTAATATTCATGGTTTCCATTTTATGAGTTTAGAATTTTAAATATTCCCGTCATTAATCATCCCAATATTTTAGTTAATGGTTGTAAATAAGAGGAATCAATTCAATAACCACTATGATGGGTAATGTGATGATAACCCAAATGAAGTTCCTCACATTATGGGATCTAAAGTAATATGATTGGAGATTATTCCAATCTAGATATCAAAAATTATTATTAAAAATTGCTACATATTTTATTCTCAAAACACTTGAAATAAGTTGAAGGTAATGTCTCCTGGAAGATCATGTTATTAAGGTGATAAAGGAAAGAAGATTAAATTTCTTATATGTCCAGAATATAGAATGAGGAACCAAGGGAAATTTAAAGAATTTAACTCAATTATTTTTTTAGTGTGAAAAAATATGTCATAAAGTAGATAATTTATATGGAAAATGAATAGTTCTTTTAACATGATCAATGTAAATAAATTTCACTGTATGGTACCATTAACATTTCTATTTCATAAATATGGGGAAATTTTCCATTATCAAAGACAATTATCTACTCCAAGGGATAACAAGGATGATAAGTACCTGATATCTCTTAAGCCAAGGGAAAATGGAAGATCCAATGATATAAAAATCTCTGATCTAGATAATGATTATTGAAGTAAACATAACCTATAGTCCATATTTTTTATGTCTCAATTTATTTTAAGGCATGAAACATTTTCATATCTAGTGTATTTTCTAAGTACATCAAGTCACAACCCCAAATGACTTTTATATCATTAGGGAAAAAATATCTGATTATTTAATCACAAGTTGAAGTTTGGGGTAATGTTAATATTTTAAATGATATCAGACTCAATATATATGAATTCGTTACAATTCTAGGTATGGAATGGTTATCCTTGTATAGATCCAACATAAATTGTCTATGGAAGGAAATCACCCTCCATATCATGAATCACTCTCTGAATCTATATAAGTGTAAGGTGGAGGATGAATAAGAATTTGAATCATATTCTTAATCATTGATATTATTGTCTTATTAGACATAATATCTATCTCAAATTATTTAGACTAAGGAAAATAACATCCTTGGTGACATTCCCGTTGTAATGGAATTTGCTGATATGACTCATGAATAATTCTCTAGTCTTCCTCCTAAAAGATGGATTGAGTTCTTGATCGAACTTATACCATGAGGTGTTCCAATATACATGAAACCATATAGAATGGTCACTATTAAACATGATGATATAATAAAGCAACTATAAAAGAATTTTTATAAAGGGTTTATACACCCAAGTTCTTCACCATGGGGTTCACCAGTCCATTTCATCAATAGTAAAGATGGTTTAATGAACCTATAAATTAGTTATCCTTATCATAAAAGTTCATTGAAAATACAAATTATGATCTTCCACATATTGATTACTTATTCTATGATCTATATAGAGCCTAGTACTTCTCCATGGTGGATATTCATTCCAGATATTATCAAGTAATGTTGAATATAGAGGATAATCCCAAGACTGATATTCATATATTGTAAGGGCATTATGAGTTCACAATGATTCCTTTTGGACTCGCTAATTCTATATCTATCATAATTTATTAAATAAATTGAGTCTTTATGGAGTAACTTTCAAAAATTTGTTGGAATTTATATATGATATTCTTATCTACCCAAAAACTAAGGAGGAATATGAGATTTATTTGAGTATTGTACTTAAGACCTTATGAAAGGAATGTTTATATGTGAATTATAGTATATGTGTTTTTTGAATAGGGAAGATAACATTCATGGGGAATATTATCATGGAAAATTGTATATATATAGATCCTTAAAAAATATAGGTAATGGGTGGATAGCCTAGACCAACATCTATAAAACAAATCCATAGTTTACAATGACTAGCTTGGTAATATAATCAATTTTTTAGAAACTTTTTAGGATTTTGAATCCCACTAAACAAGATAACTACGATGAGTGTAAAATTTTTCTATACTTATGAATGTGGGTAGATATTTAGAGACATAAATACTAGGTTAATTAGTACACCTATTCTCACATTACCCACCAGTGGGATAGTATTTTTTATTTAATTTTATGCATCAATAAATGGATAGGGTTTTGAACTCATGTAACATGGAAAAGTGATAGCATATTCTTCCCACCAATTAAAGATTGATGAGAAGAAACACCCAACCCATGATCTATAATTTTCTACAGTGATCTTCACATTAGTTCGTAAGAAGTAAAGAAACTGGTTTATTTGGAAAATATATTTTTCTATAAAACATTTATTTTTATTTAAAAATTTTCTTATTTTATTTCAAATCAATATATATCCATTTAATTTATTTTATATATTTCTAAACCCTGTAATTTTTATAATTTAGTTATTACTATTAATACTCATTATAATAATGGCTATGTTATAATGGTCATTCTTAAACAATAATATTTTATTAGAGTATCACATTCCATTAAAACCTAGTGTTTTTCCCATTTAAATCTATAAAATAAATATATTTTGAATCCTAGGTGTGTTGCATTATCTTATAATATTGTTGTTTCATGTCATATACACTATTATATATGATTTTCTTCTTTTAAATTCATAGTGTGTCACATTCTACCCCCTAAATAAATTGGGTCGTCACATTTTATTCTTAATCTCAAAAATTATGGTTCTATAATTTGAAAATTCTTTTATTGAAATACCATATTGTGAGAAGGGATAATAAAAAATCCTCTCAATAAAAAAAATGTAAATTATGAAGGTCATATTGAATAATATCATATATAGGATTATAATTAAGATAAAAATAGGTGGGAAGTGAAGATATGGACATGGAAAAAAATTATAATTCCCAAATAATGATGGAGGGTGATAGAGGTCTTTGATCATAAGAAAGTGAATGGTAAATAAAAAATAAAAAGTCACAAAACCACAAATCTGTAATGAGTTAATGGGAATTTGATTCATTGAAAATAAAGTTTCTAGGATATGATTTTTTATCCTTTTACTAAATTTAAGGTATTCATTTACCATAATGATTGAGAAAAAATTAAAATATACTTAATTGATATATTTCTACTTCATCAAAAAAAATTATCATTTGGTTGTGCTTAAATCAATTCCCACTACATTTCTTTCTCAAACAAATGAATATACTAAATGAAATTTTAAACCTACAAAACATTTAATAGATAATTAGAATGACATTTCATTACTCCTGTCCCAAGATATTTACCAACACAAAAATGGTTGTCACAAGTTATAAAATAATACCCAATATTAAACTAAAACCATTACTTATATTGTTATCCTTCAAACTCATCCAAAATAAATCAATAAAAATAAAACGTAAAAAAATTAAAGTAAGGTCACTAAATCAATCTTGTATTCACCAAAAAATATAAAGAGGATCTTAATGAAAAAAAATACAAAAATGGGATTACCTTTATCACCATTAAACCATAATGAAAACATAAAATACTATAAAAAAATATTAGGTTGTTGAATATATTCTATAAATCAACACTTTCAATAAAATCCATTTAGCATGAAATAAACCACAAAACCTTTGACCAATTTTATAGTTACAAAAACTATACCTTAAAAATATAATTATTATATCAACATCAAGAACATATTAAGGGTTATACTCCATAAATGATATATTTTAAAATAGGTTCAACTTGTCACTGAATCTCTTTTTTTGGTTACCAGTGAAATTTAATATATTCTCCCAAATCCTTTAATATACATTATTGTTGTATAATCCTTAGCTTCTTTTAAGATATATTTCCTTAAATATAGGGGAATTTATTTGTGTAGTTCCCCATATCCTTGTAGTTTATGCATTGAAAAATGCAAATTTATTTCATACCCTTTTAATTATGAGCATGGTGGCCCTCCCCTGCAAACTTGTAGCAAAATCTCATTCCCTTCAATAGGTATCATGGTGTTTATTTCACCAATTATCACATGTGAGAAACCCCTTCTTTCCCTTATTCTCCTTATCCATTTTATACTCTCCCATCCTCTTTTTCTATTGCTTCACTTAAAATCAATAATACCTATATAATTTTATAACTTTTTTATAGCACGTTATATTATTTCAATGTATAATGAAAATGTTTGGAAAACAAGTTCCCTTCCAAATATTGTCTTAAGGCCATAAAAAATGGCTATTATTACTCATTGGATTTCATGCATTATTTCAGTTTTCATTTTTCATCTAGGATACATTTTTAAAAAATGGAATACACTAGATTATAACAAAACATTATGTATCACAATTTGTAATCCAAAAACTTTTGAAACACTTAAAATAAATTGAAAATTGCATGTATGGATAATTTATTAATCATAAACATGGTTTATTTGGTAAATTTTATAAATAATAAAAATATTTTCAATCCCTTTATAATGTTTGGTAATCTAAATTTGAGTTATCCTAAAAATATACCCTGGGAGTATCAAACTAGGTGTGTAGTAAGACCCCTTAGCGTGTACTGTGAAACACTGAACTCAATACCTACGTGCCTTTTGAGGAGTTATTGCCCTTATTTACATTTGTTCCATAATCATGTCTATTTATAGTATCTAGATAAATATTTATTTCTAGAAAATTCCACATAATATAAATAATAATAAAATAGTGTGATTTTCTACTATACTTATCCTCAAATTTGATCATAGGGTTATGTTCTCTAATATATGTTTTCATAAATCTAGTTTTCAAGGTTTATAATAAACTTTCTTTTTTGTCATCTGTAAAGATATCTAATCCAGTAACCTAGATCTAGTATCTAATTTATTACATTGAAACTATACACATGAAATGGAATCCCAAAGGAATGAATAGTATAGTAGTCTTGTAAAAACTGATATATATTTGAAAATCCACATTACATTTTAAAACATAAAACACACAATGTTATTTTTGGATATCACCATTATTCATCATAGAATATCCATGCATATCAATTACAAAATAATTCCTCATATCCTAGTGAAAACAAAAAAAATAGAAAATGGGTGAGCTCAGATGCTCAGTAAGGGTATTATTGTAGTGGAATCTAACATGAATAAATAAGCATATTCATTATTTAAAGATAAATAACAAAAACAAAAACAATTTAATTAATAAAAAGAACATAATATAATAGAAATATATGATGATCATATAACTTCATATAAATAATCAAATGAGATTGAAACTAATCCATGGATATTATAAATAGTAAAATAATTACATGTACTTAAATGAAATATGACATAATGAGGGAATGAATAATGTAGGACGTCTAAAACTTTCATAAACATTTACAACACAGTTTAAATCAGTTCATAAATATAGTTGTCATTTTGACTACTTATTTTTCTCATGAGACATGTCTATGCATCAAGGTAAAATCTATAATTAGTCCCCAACAATCACATACTATGTCTAAGGCATTAATAAAATTAAATGGTTGAAACAAGAACAATAAATACATTGGTATTGAAAAACTAATATATGAAATGTAGCTCAATAAAATAAAAATAATCATAAACCATCCCAAATAATATACATAACAGTAAAAAATTGTAAATCCTCACTCAAAATGATAATAAAAATTCCAAATAAAAAATAAGGATGATATAAATACAACATATCCCTAGTGTATCATAAGTAAAATAAGTAGTTTATGTCATCGATGAATAGAACTACCAACCAAATGCCATTAAAGAATTCGTGAGTAAAAATATCCCTAGTGGATCATAAGTAAAAATTGTACTATTACTTGAAAAAATTAATGAATTACCATATAATAACGAAAATTACTGATTTTAAGATATAAATATCATATAATTCCTCCAAGGGATACATAAACAAAAACAATCTCGAATAATGATGAGATTGTGAAATAAACCCCTACCACTTTGGTAACTTCAAATAATAATAATCATAAATTAAAAAAACCAAATGAAACATTAAATACCACAAAAATAAATATATTCCTGATATATAAAATCATAATTGGTATTATGTACACCACATAAAGGAATAAGTGTTGAATATGGTGTATGTCTCATGGAAGTAAAAGTTAGATGAAAACTCTTACCTCGTGTTAGAATTCTATCATATGTTTATGAACATCATGTATATTAAGAATATGCTTATTATAAATATATTACATAACCATAATCATATATATCATACCATATATTAGTTACATATAGTCTATTATCACCTTTTTATTGACAATTCATTGTTAAAATCATAGTTTCAGGTGGTAATTGATTAATTTTTCATGTATGTTTTAGTTAGGTAATTTGTTTACATTTAATTTGACCAAGCATCAATAATATATATAATTTTAACTATAATATAAATAAAATATATATTCAAAATATAGTTATTTTTATTAATTAATTAAATTTAGAGATGGGAAATAGATTACACTTTTTGTAGAGACGGTTGGTTGAACGTATACATGAACATTGTTTCCATTTTTCTTAAGGGATAGAACCAAAGGATAATAAATATTAATTAATATTTATAGAATAATTATTATTTCATATATATAATTTATATTAATCAAATACATCTTTATAACCATCCATGTAAATATGAAATGGAAAACATTTCATGTCGTTACGTGGATTTAGTAGTCCACACGTACGTGTGAGATATTTTCTTATTTTCCAATGGATTGAAAATTAATAAGTTGTATTTAATATTATATTTTAAGAAGTATGGTTAGGTAAAAAATATTTCATTTATTCAATAATTATAACCTTACTACCTTGCATGTAAATCATAAGCGAAAAACGAATCACATCGCTTTGTGAGGCAGTAGTTCATCGTACACACGAGCAACGTCATCATATCCCCCAAAGAATGAAAAGTAAGAAATTATATTTTATATTTAAAATAAATATATGTAATAATGTCATAAATATAGAATAAAAATTTTAAATCCGTCATTATATATATCTTGGAAATTTGGCAATGAAAAACAAATTAAATTGGTCTGTGATTTGGTAGTCCACCGTACTCATGATCGATGGTTTTGTTCCCCATTTGAGGGAAGAGGAGATGGATCTGGGTTATTTAAAAATAATAATAAAATCACAGAATATATTTTATATTGGTGATATTATATTATAATATTATAAAAATATTATAAGGTTCTAGAAGAAGTAAAATGACAACACATAATTAAAAACATTACTTCTTCTTCGGGAAACCAATTTTGGATTAGCCCACTACCTTTGTAGATTAGATTTTTGGTCTAACCAAGGCCTATATGATATAGGGTATTTGAGGAATTTATTTTCTTCATATATTGGAAAACTATTCTTTGGAATTGTGAATAATGTATGAGAGTGGTGGCATTTTATAAGTGTGGGAGAAGATACTCATGAAAATTTTCAAAATATAAAGTGATACCCATGTTTTTATCTTGAAAAAATCCATAAAAATGGGTCATTATAGAACCATATATATTATAGGGTAAAATATCCACAAAATTGGTTTTTGAAAAAAAAATTATGTCATTTTTATCCCTTTTCTTATTTTTTTTTAACTGCAGGTGAACCCATTTTTACATAAACCATGGTAATTAATTTTTACTTCTTTTTATATTAATTATAGAAAAAAAATTAGTTGAAATTTTTATATATAATGAATTATAATTATTAAAAATATATAATCTATTTTTCTAAATCCAATACACATAATTGGATTCATTCAATTTAAAATTAAACTCGTAGGCATTATTAAAAGGTCGGTTTCCAAAGAAGAGATTCTCATAGGTATAAAAGGTTTTAACTTCAAAATTCAATATAAAATTGATTTCACTAACCTAAATTTATTTTTTTATAATATATTTTAAGTAAATTTACGTTAAATCCAATTTAAAATATAATTTATCTTTGTAAATAATTTAATTAAAAATGATGATTTCTATAATATGCAGTTGTTTTCATTATTCATCGTGAAATAAAAAATTTCACAAAAATACCAAAATGTAAACTGAAAATAATTCTGATATTATGATTTCAAAAATTAATTTCATCATATGAAAAAAAATATAAAATTTTCCAAAATTCATTCTATCATAACTTCACAAGAAGCGATAAAACTATTTTCTTTGAAAAAAACAATTTTTCAAAAAATATTTCATTTTCTATCAAATGGTTATTATTTTTTTCTAATCAATAGATAACCATTAAATTTATTTTATAAATGTGTAAAGAAAATTATTTTCATAATTTATTAATTCTTACTCATACCTTCCATATTAATGTATAGGTAATATTGGTCATGTTTAAACAATAATATTTTAATAGAGTATATTATTTTGTTCAAACCCAACGTTGTGTTCATTAAAAGCTATCAAATAGATTGAATTTATTTAATAATAAATGTATAGTAAATTCTAGGTGTGTTACACTCACTTACAAACTTGATTTTATGTTTCATACATACTGTTGAATATGATGTTCTGCTTTTAAAATCTCACGGTGTTATATAAGCCAGAGCACATCATAATCTCTAAACCATCAAGGATATCCAGGTGAATGACCATATCTCAAGTCTACACCATGATAAACCTTCAAATAGTGAAGTATAATTAGGTAACCAAGGGTCATGGATGGTCGATCAAGGTTTGTGTACAAATATTTACGGAACAACTTATGTGTTACCACACATGGCCAGTAAATTCACTGCACCCATGTGATATTCTCAGTGTATAAATAAAATAGTTACATAATAATAAATTAATAAATAAACACCATTGTTCATCATGTTCTAACATCAATCAAGGGATTTACCCAAACCATCTTTGGATATTTTAAATGTATATATGAGGATATCATATAACCATTCCAAATAATATCATGCATAACGGACACATAGTAGCAACCACCAGTGTAGGATTCTTGTAAGTATCCATTTGTATCCCAATTGTATGAGGAATAAATTATATCTATTTAAGGTGATCCTTAGTAATCACTAATCATTAGGTGTTAAGCTAATACCTATTAAGTACCCATTTATATCCATAGGATCTAGCATAAAATCAATCCCAATGAGAAAAACTTTGGTGATCAGTCATGATCAAGTGTCATCTTTGATTCTTAGGAGGTGATCCTAGAAAATAAATAGTCATCATGATATAATTTGATCCCTAGGATGAAATACTGTAAATTCTAGTTTTCATTGTCGTTCCCCAAAAGTTTATCTGAGGAATTACCATAATCATTTGGCATCATCACAAATTCTCAGTTCAAATTTCCTAGAAATATAATAGTATCATACGTGAAATTCACTCATAGTTGGTGATTTTATGAAATCTAGTAATATTGTACATTATTTCTGATTCATTGTATTTTTATCCTAAGTAGTCCAATAATATCACACATTAAAGATTATTTCTATGGGGGGACCCTATTAAAACCAATAATATTTGGTATCACCACTGATCCATAGTAGGTAGTACTAGTAAATCCCATAATCAGTAGGATTAAACATAAAAACCTATGTGATAGCTTAATAATTAAATAAGATTAGGCTCAAAGGCTGGATCTAAGGGGATATTCCAAGGGATCCCATGTATTTCAATTAATCTTGATGGACAATTATTCCCACTCGAATATTCCTATGTAATAAAACGATAAACCCATTAGGTTTACATCATCGATAAAGGTTCCAATGTGAAATCATATATCATCAACACTCATTTCCATACACAACCTATATTAGTACAACATCTCACTAAGGAACCCGATGGGGTCCTCAAGGTCTCAACATAACTCAAGTTTCCCTCTTGTACTTTGAAATCATTGTCTCCAAATATCAAAACCAAGCTCTTCACTCATAGGGAATAAAGACCCATGTAATCATTTTAATCATCACATGTCCTTATTGACCTTGTAGGTAATCCGATGTCAATATCACATAAGGGTGAATGGAATCAATCCTAACCTCTTTTCATGTAACCCTATGTTAGTCCTTAGGCCAGTAAATCTATATATATCATTGTGTATACCAACATAGGTGATCAATTTAAAGTATGGAAGGAATACACACCCCATAGTCTTCTCCCTAGATGAATGTATTTAAGGATTCTCAATGTTTGGAAATGGTCAATCCATATTCCATCTATATCAATTCATCACTTACCAATACCTGGAGTTCACTAAGGGAAACAATAATTGAGGATACGATAACTTTTTATATTCATATTATTTAATTTACACCCCTCAAGGATTATTTTTTACAATTCATAGTTATCATATTCAAATCCTTTACCATCAATGGTTGAGGCATTATGTTGGATCACATGGGTCCATCATGGTCCTTGTCACTTTGTTCAGTTCATTCATGTAAATTTCACTTAATAATTACAATTTATTTAATAAATTTTTCAATCACCCATTGTGTAGAGAACACAAATATCACATGAAAAATATTTATACATTGAAAACCATAGGGGCATGTATGAGGGACCACATTCCTCTATGACACAATTATTTCATTTTAAAATCAAGATCATCCATCCCCTTTATAAAACATCCATGATCTCATTAATATATCAAGAACTAATCTCAATAAACAATATACAAAAATAAATTATAAACCATTTCTAATTTATTATTCAACTCATTCTTAGAGTTTATCAATAATTAAAAAATTAATTAGATTAGGTATAAAGACTAAAATGACACCCGACATAAATCACTCACTAAAACCTTGAGCAATGATGTTTCGGTCACACCCAATGCAAACCAAAACCTATGACAAGATAAATACCTAACTTACACACACTATTAAATATCCAATTTTATAAAATATCAAAAAACCCAAAAAAAAATAATACAAAAGTTTACCATCATCAAAACAGAATGCAACAACATGTAGACATCATCTCGAGACACCCTCTAGCCACACCATACAAAATTTCTAACAAAATTTACTAATTCTACCATACTCTAATGGAATTATAATTAAAAAGCTAAACCAATAAAACTAAACCATTATAAAATAAAGAGAAACCAAGATTATAGGAAAATAGAGGAGGTAAAAAACCTAGAGCCTAAAAAATTACTTGGAATTATGCAAATCCAAGGTGAAATAGATAGAAAATGAGAGGGGAGTCCCCAAGTTAAATTGTGTGTAAGGGGGGATAAAGGGGAAAAAACTTAAAACCCTCTAGAGGGGAAAACAAGAGAAGAATACAATTTTATAATCGGTAGCATATATATTTTAAGGCCTGAACAATATTTGAGGGTCTAAAAGGTCTCCCCCTAAAAATTTTCAAGCCTAAAACCCTAGTCCATGGTATGAAAGGTCTCCCCAAGTGTTTTTAACTACTAGAACCAAATTTCTTATACTAAAACAGTACAAGAATTATATTAATTACCCATTTAGGGAGTAAATAGAAATTTCACACAATTAAATAATTTGGAAAAGGGCTCCCACCATCTGGAAAACTCTATTCACTATGTGAATGGCTATAATAGTTGATAATTCATCTACTTGACCCTCCATCCCTTCTCTGAACCTCATCCGAGAAACCTTACCAATAAAAGGGTCTCTAAGAGTATCCAAAATCCATATATTTATATATAATAACACTGGTAACTCAACTCAAAATATCAAATTTAAAAATAACCCAATAAATAAATTCAAAATCAAAAATTCCTTTAAATTTCATTAATCATAAAGGAGTGGGTTTTTATAGATAAAATTCTTTCCTATTATCTTCCAAAATATTAAAAGGTCCCAGATTATCAAAAACCCCTCCCTGTAATGGTACCCTTCTTGGATCATCAATGAAGGAAGATATATAATAACTATTAAGTCCCACCTTTAGTAAGATTTGTGTTGGAAACTAACAGATATAGTATAAAAATTTTTAATATGAAATGAATAACCAAAAGATATATTGATTAGGTGATATTATAAATCTAAAACTAGAAAATTTCGTCACATGATAAAATTAGGGAATCCAAACCATTCCATAATTCATGAAAAATATCAATAAATATAGATAAAGTGTCTAAATGGTACCAAAATAAAATTTTAGGTAGCTACACCAGAACAACTCAAATCTCTATGTTAGTAATTCCTTGATCGGTCCTTGTAAACATCTTGGAACCCTAAAAGATATTTTATATACATATAGTGAGAATAACTGGTATACTCAGTTGGATCATACCTACGGGCTCATGAAAATGTGTCAATATCATATTAATGAACTAATGAACAAACAACAGAACCAATAAACTCATAAATGGGATAACAATCCATCCCAACCTCACAATTGATAACTTACTAAATAAAAAAATCATTTAATAAAGTAATAATAGGAAGAAGTCAATAAATGTGACCCACATCCACTTCCCCGTTAAGTTTTCTCTCTCATGACCAAACATCAAACGGCATATGCTCACATCCCTTACATTCAATCTCATCACCACATAACAAGCCACCATTAATGCAGGTCAGGTTACAAAATTACACATCCCATCTTTATGTGGGTTCCCACATCCTTTATTGGAATCAATAACCCTATCCACATCACAACCTCATCATTAAACAAGGAAGAAGGGTATGATAAACATGAAGAACATCAACCTAATTCCCCCTTTATACTAGGCATGAACTCCACAACATATCACATCCTCTAAACAATTATTTGAACTCCAAAACCAACTCATAATCATCAAAACTACTAATGGAAGATCAAGTAAGAGGGGGTATTTATCCATTCATTCCTTACTACCTTAATATTGTGGGAAACCCCCCCCCCCCATAACCTATGGGTTCTAGTATTAGTTACTTGACACTGGTAGATTGTGTATATAAATAATATGAAATAAAATTACAAAAATATATTCATATATAAATCGCACAATCCAAGACTAATGTATTCAAATATATACTTCATTATCTTTTCATAACATTACTACCATACTAACGTACCTAAAGATAACACAAACTAGATGCTTCACATCCATAAAACCAAGTAAAACCCATAATATCATTTCTCATAGTCATAGGTTTAGACACATTTCCAAAAAAATTCATTGAAATACAATAGGAATAATTACACAATTCATCGATTCATTTATCACTCTTGAATTTTATCCCTTTATTCTGAGTTACACTATTGATATTTTTACTACACTACTACAAGGATATTAGACCAAGGAACCCAAGGGTAGAAAATAATAGATTTTCTATTTGGTTAATTACCAAAATAATTTAAAAATTCATTTCAAAACATCTCATCATCTTCTTGATGGGTGATTACACACAATTATATATTTACATGGGAAACCAATTCTTATCCAAATATGATTATTAATAATTTTTATGATGTGTGCTTTTGAACAAAAAATTAGAAAAGGTTTAACAATTCATAATAGAGGATAATAATTAAAAGTATTAAAAACATATGAAACAACCTATTATAGTTCTAAATGACAACCATAACTTATAAATAATAAATTTAAACTCATGAAAGATGTAAATACACTACATCCAATTCAATTAAATTTAATTTATTTCATTATATTAATCAATTAATTCTTACCACCCACCTGTTTAAATACAATATCATTATAATTACACATATACTAGAAAATATCAGTTAGAGGAAACCCCAGACCATTTATTAAAATAAAATAAAATTACAGAAAGCATGTATCACAAGCCAGAAAAGACAAATACAGATCATAAAAATCATACACTACCTGGAAAATAGGTTCCCAAAAATAATGCATTGATAACAAGGTAAATGAAATGATGTCATTACCTCAAACATATCACACCACTATAGGAAATAGAGTTAAAAATAAACTATTGAACACGTATAGAATTGTGACTATGGAGGATCCATATGGAGACATAAGAATCTTCAAGGTTCAATACATAATCTCATGACATATCCTCTAATGTTTGTAAGATCTCCTTAGTCTATAAATATTTCTGGGTATGTGAATAGTGTAAAGGCATATCTTATAGTAAAAGGTGTGAATAAATCCTCTAAATAATTATGATGTGAAATGGTTACCTTGGTTAGATAAAATGATCTTTAGTATACTGTGGAGTTTCGTAACCTCATCCATGAGCTACACTGTAAGAACATCCACAACACCCAACTCCTTATTCATCATAAAAATTTCTGACATCATTATTTGTTCCAATATTAGCTAAATGGAATCATAAACCCCTTGGTATTGAGGTAACCTAGTGAATGAATTCATTTATAGGCCCTACCATTTCCACTCAAGTTGCAAGGAACCACTAGGAACGTGGTTCTATGAATTCACTTGCATAGAAAAAAAACATTATGCAATAATCCTCTCCATAGATCACTTAATCCTATGCCAAAATGGTTCCACATAAACACACAGTTGAAAATAACCTATAGAATCATTAATTTTATTGTTAAATGTAAAAGTAAAAATTTAAACTCAAACATAAACTAAATAATTTAAGAGTGTTGTTTAGTAGCTGTTGAGTTCGACCAATAGAGAATAGTGTATAAATAAGTTATAATGTTTATAAAAACAAAAATTAATAAAAAGATAATAATTAATGTTTTGGATTCTTAGATAAGTTGTTAACAAACCATGAAAATTTCAATCCTTGTTCATGTACATAGTTGAAAATGTGATGTTTTTTAAAATTGAATTTTTCAAAATTGTACCCCATAAAGTATCCTCTAAAAGTACTTTCTCTCCAAAATATAAAAACCCATTTCCCCTATTCTATATACTTGTTTTAATTCATAGGTGGTTGTTCAAAAACATATTTAATCATATATATCCCTAATTCGTGAATTTTTTGTTACATTAGAAGGTTAGATAGTAGATATTTTTTAAAGAAACATACCCTCCAAGCATATCATTAGACGTCCATGAGAATGGGGTCAGTTTGAGATGAAAATTACAAGAACTACATAAATCATCATATAAATAAATCACACTTACTTTCCTAATATAATAATAATACTCATTATTTAAATCTCTTGTCATATTTCAATTACCCCTCATGCTATCCATGAGGGGATAGGAAAATCAAGGCCATCTAATTTAGTAGAAATAATTCACAACATCTTCATTTGATCATATTCCCTTTAATAATATCCCCAATTTAAAAAAAATAAAAATAACTTGAATATTAACTTATTAATATTTATGGGCCCAATCCATAATTTTTTTATCCCTTCTTGAAAAGTCAATGGGTATCTCACTAACTTCTGAAAATTTTTGTCACTCTAGGAATTTTTCTAGAAGAGAAGCATCTCCACTATCTCCATATTGTTCAATTAACATATTCCCTTTACTCTCCTATTTTCCAACTTCTTATCTCATTTTTATAGTATCTACATCAGCTCTAATTTCATGGAAATAATCACCTTCTACTTTTAACAATATATCCTCTATTAGGTCATCATTTTTCCAATCAACATTTTCATTACCCAGTGAATGTATAATTTTACCTCTTCTTCACCAACTCTAAAACATATCTCTCCACTTTTTAGATCAATTAGTTTCATTTTTATTTCATAGGGGGGCATGTTCATGATTTCCTCAGAAAATGTTGTGTTGATGTACATTTTTTTTGAACAATTCTAGAAAAACATTTCTATTCTTGTCAAACATTACTTGTTGTAGTTACACAAATAATGGTGGTTGTTTTTGGTACAATAGTGGAGATTATTTTAGAAAAAACATCTCACATTTCATTACCATATCCATTTTATCTTGTACTATTTTTTACTTCTAATTATTTTTCTTCATTCGGGATTCCAAATGTTTCATAAAAATTCAATATTGTATTCCAAGCCTCAAGGTGATATATTTCATATCATCTGGTCTTGGAACTTTGATGTCACCTAGTAGAACTTCCCTTGGCCCATATTTTAATTTTTTATCAATCTGATCTATTTTTATTTCTATGTTCCTTAACGTATAACTTTATTTTCATTACTCATCTTTTAATTCTTTAATTGAAGTTCCTTAATCTTTATAATATGATTTTAACTACTTGAGTGAAGCCCTTGTTGTTTTTAATAAAGTATCTAGGGTCTCTTCTATTGAATGAGATTGAATTGTGAGTGTCATTCCATGGTGCTTGGGATAAAATCCATATTACCTCAGTTTAAATACCTAACCATGTGATTGGTTCTACAATTTTTGGTGGTGTGGTTGTTGTGTCCTCCATCCCTATATGTAATTTTTCAATTAAAACACACATAAATTATGAATTCTTAATATATACCTTTGTGTTGTCGATTATACATCATTATGTTGATTTTATTGGACACTAAAATCATTTGTGTGGAAACCCAACTATTTTCACCCATGTTCACTTCTTTCGTTGGTTCTTGGTTCGGTTTCCACTAGAAAATATTTTTGGGGATTTTATCTAAGAATTTATAACTCTACCCATGTAACATTCAACAGACTAAACCTCTAGTAGCAGCATCTATAATTCAAATATTTTCTTGTGATAATTCTTTATAAAACGTTTGTATTATAATCCATATATCAATTATATTATGAGGTAATCATCTTGGAAAACATTTAAAAACCTCCCATGCACAATATAATTACTATTCTATTAGTTGAACAAAATTTAAAATACTTACCTATAGATCCATTGACGTTAAGGGTGGTAAAAACCTTATAAAAAATACTTTCTATATCCTCCCAGATTCTAATCAAATGTGAATATAGTCTTTGGATCCATTGTTATTACTTTTCCTTAAATGAGAATCTGAATTGTTCAAATTTCACTATATCACTTGTTACCATGCTGATATGGAATGTATCACACAATTAAAAAAACTCCCAATATAATAATTGGTGTTTTTATGTGGCATCTTGGTTAATTATACAGAATTTATGATCATTTGAATTATCACAGTCTTTATCTCAAAATTTTGTGAATAAAAAGGAGGTACTAAGATATTATGATTGACCACCACATATGAAGTCATTCCATAGTTGATTAATTCTTAAAAACCTTGACTCCTTCATTGGAGTTTTTATACTAGTCCCTAAACAACTTTTATTACTTATTCCTATCTAGCTCCTTGAACATATTTTCTATTCATGGTGTTATATTCTTGGTGTGTGTTATGTTTTTTATATCTTATTATCTTTCTGATTTTATGATCAAAAGGATAAATTTTTTTCCTCTTGTGGAGTAATCATTTGTAGAATTTGATCCTAAAAACATAGGAGAAGATAACCAAGTGTAATAAGATAAAATAGGAAAAATGAAAATTGGGAAATACTTAAAAACTCTTTGTATTGAGACCTAGGATTTTCATAAATAAATATTACATATTTTTAAATAAATATTCAATACATTTCACAAATACACACCTATAAAATATAAAGGATTAGTGTACTTAGATACTAGAAACACAATATTCTTATTTTATGATATATCATTAGCATCTCCCATAATGATCATCCCATTTAATACACTTCATATGCATATTATACTTAATCTTTTATTCATTACATGTGGAAGGGAAACCTAAGAAATTTTGAGCTCAGATTCCAATTAAGGGTAAAATGGGAGATATCAATCAATGATCAAAAGAAGGAATAAGATATTAATAATGGTATGAGATGATGAATATAACATAAAATGATCATACACAATTTTTCAAAGACCATAAACATGATTTATGGCATAAAACAAGTTAATTTCAATCGAATTCATCATAAGAGTGTATAATCATCATAAATAAATCATGAAATATAATTTCATATCATATAAGTGTGGGACCATCATATTCATAGAAACAATTTCATATGTCAAGGTTAATTACTGAGACTATAAAATCACAGCATTCTAGGAATCCCTGCTTATTTCCCATAAAAAGGATAATGAATCATTACATGTTATCATTATGGATTAAGCATGTTTAGTTTATTCCTGTAGTTGATCAAGAACACAATATAGTTTTCCATAGCATATTAACAACATAAGATTGTTTCTAATAATTATATAATGGGATATAAATATTTACCCAATGAATTAGAAGGAGATATAGGTTCCACCCATCAAATATTATATACTTTTTTTCAAAATATCATAAAACATTCATTATATAATAATTCATGGAAGGGAAACATGTTTCATAAACATTTAATAATAGTGTAACCCATGCGAATGAAATGGGTTTCATAATCATATATTAATTATAATAATAAAAATAAACCATCTGAATAAATACTAATCAAGGTAAAATTTATTCATATATTCTATAAAAAATAAGTTACAACATTGTTTTTTGTCATAGATGAATATAAATTCCATAAAAATATCATTAAAACATTATTGATGAAAATATCATTCTCATTATAAAATCCAATCATTAAAACCAAAAAAATCCAAAATATTAATGAAAAATTTTATGAAAAAATTACCTTTTTAAAATTTATTATTGTACTTAAATAATTTATTCATCATTAGGGTGTAAACTTTTTTTCATGTCTTACATGTTGAAACACATATTCTATTCATATTTTTTGAAATTAGTTAAAACTATATCATTTAGAAAATTAAAAGAATATTCCTTTCAAACAATTTTTTAAAAAGTAAAAAATGGGTAAAAATTATTTCAAAAATCATTAAAAAATATTAAAAACTTCCATTAAAATAAATTTATAAAACTTGAAAATGGAAGAAAAATTATTTTTTCTGAAGAGAGAAATAATGTCATTTTTTTCTTAAAAACTTTTTTTAGGTATCTATTGTAATTAAAGAGAGGAAAATAAATAGAAAAAATTTAATATCTATAAATAGCCATATTATATGAAAATAAAATAGTTCCTTTAGAGATATACCATAATATTTTTTATCAAAATCTTAATCATAAACAAACTTGATAGACAATGAGATTGTGACATAAAATTATTACCACTTTCGAACATTTTGAATCATAATCCCAATGAAAGATATAAAATTGGATCTATATTTCAATCCCCATAATTTTTTATATAGAATAATAAAACACACTCATGGGTAGTATATAAACCAAAAAAAATAAACAGGTGGTAAAAATAGAATATATCTCATAGAAATAAAAGTGAGACAAAAATCCTTTACATGATTTGATAACTTTTGAACCGTTAAAAACCTGAAAAATTAACATCAAATGAAAATTTAAATATAATTATAAAAATTAAATCATTATATCAAATTTCAACGGGTCTATATATACACCTCATAAAATAATATGGGTGCGTGACATTACATATGTCCCAGAGAAGGAAACTTGATACAAAAATCTCATACTTCAAGTTTTGAATTTCTTCATACACATTAAAAAATACAATATAATAACTATATATTTGTTTTAAATATGTTTAATAATCATAATCACATATATCATATGATATATTATTTACTTTTGACTTTTTATTACCTGTTTATTAACAATTTTTTATTAAAATCACATTTTCAGTAACAACAACTTCAATTTTCAGGTATGTTTTGTTATTTTATTTTCATTAAGTTTAATTTGGTCGTGGTTCCATAATATAAATAATGTTAATAATGATATAAATATGATAAATTTTCATTATATATGCATTTATTGTAATCCATGAAAGTTATAGTAATAAAATGAATTACGTCGTTCATGGACACAGTTGATCATACGTACACATGAACTTTGTTTCCATTTTCTCAATAGATGAAATTAAATAAAGGTAAATATTAGTTAAACTTTTCCAAATAATTTATATATCATATATATCATATATTTTCCTTAAATATATCATTATTACTATCTCTATCAAAAAAAATGAAAAATGTTTTGCATCACTTTGTGGAGGTGGGAGTCCACACATACGCATGAGCGATGTTACCATTTTCCAATGGATTGGTAATTAAGAAGTTAAATGTGTTATTTTAATCCCAAAAGTATAATTATTTCATAAATGTCATATAAATGTTTCAAATATATCATTATATCCATCAATTAGAGGTAGTGATGGAAAAAGAATTACATCGTTTCATCAGGCGATAGTTTCCCATAAACATGATTGATGATTTTGTTTAACATTTGATAGAAGAGGATATGGAAATTTGTTATGAAAATAAAATAATAAAATATCAGTACATGTGAGATAATGTTTTTATCATATCATCATATATGTAAAATATTTTAAAGTGGTGGAAGAAGAAATAAAACTAAACAATTTGTTTTAGAATAGTATCTCTTATTCAAATAACCTTTGTAAGTTTTCAACAAAAAACTGTATAAGAGGGAATAAAAGTCAAACTAATTTCACGAGGATATAGGGAGAGAATTAATTAATAGATTTTGGTTGTTTTAGGCTGAACCAAAATGATTTTAATGTCTGGGTAGGAGAGGAGAGGGGATTCCCTTTTATAAGTGGGGGAGAGGAGACACGTGGAATTCATGAAAAGAAAAAAAAATTACCCACATTTTACATATTCCAAAAGTATAAATAAATGAATCATTTACAAACCCAAAATATATAACATTGAAATATGTCTATAAAATATGAATTATATAAGTTTATAGGTAATTTTAACCCTTTTAATTTTTGGTTAACCTAATAGAAAACATGTGTTAACCTTAAATATGGTAATTAATTTTTACTATTTTTCATATTAATTATGAGAAAATATTAATCCAAAATTATTATATAATATTAATTATTTTATTTTACAATATTTAATATATTTTTAGGAATTCAATTCATTGAATTGGAATAAGTTAATTTGAAATTAATCTCATAGATGTGATAAAAAAAATTTTCCCAAAGAAAATGTTTCCATAAGTGTAGAAAGTTTTAACATCAAAATAAAATTGAAAATTGATTTCAATGAACTAAATTGGATTAATAAATATAAAATTTGACAGATTTTATTTTTAAAACTATCATAAAATAAAATTATGCTGCAAAATTCTTAAAATGTACAGGCGGTTTATAATAAAAATATATATTTTTTACTATTTGTTAAAAAATAATATTTTTAGAAAATTATAAAAAAAATTGAATTTTTTTTTTTTTGAAATTTAGATTTCAAAAATTAAACATATTTTTCATGTATATTTTCTACAATTTTCAAAAACTATTTTAACTATTTTTTTATAAGAAGTAACAAAAATATTTTTTAATAAAAAGTTATTTTCGGAAAATTTAAAGATGTTACTAAAAATTAAGTACATTTATATCAATATGTTTTATTTATATAAAATTATTATACTAAATTATAAAAATGTGTTTATTCTTATACATACAACCAATTTTAATAGCTAAGTTATAATAAAAAAAATTTAAATTATAATATTAATAGTATATTTTGGTTCCCTAAAACACATTTTTTCATGTAACGCAATCTATCAATGAAATTAAATTTATTTAAAAAATATATTTCAAAAAAATATGGGTGTTACACTTATCATTTCTAGAAACTTTTCCTTTTAAGTAATATCAGTTTTTAAATCACCCTAGAGTGTTTTTTCTTCTCATTGTAAATTCTAGAGTATAAATATAAACTAAAAAATACACTAATTAATTTGAGATTATAGTTCAGTATTGGTCGTAGTAAATCCATAGATAATCATTTTGAAAGAAATTAAAATGTTTAGAAAAACATAAATGATGAAAGGATAATATTTAATTGTTTATTTTCATAGAGAACTAATGAGCATACCAAGAGAATATAAATCCATATTCAAGTACTTAGTTGAAAAGGTGATGTGATTTTAAATTAGATATAGTCATAATTGAACCTTAGTAGGCCTCCTCTTAGAGTACCTACACTCCACTATATAAAGACACATTTATCTTCTATGATAAATATTTTAATTAATAGATGGTTGTTTAAAACCTCATTTAAACATATATATACTTAACTCTTGCATTTTTCGTACCATGAGAATGTTAGTTAGTAGATATTTCTTAAAGAATCATACCCTCCTTGCACCGTATTGTTCATGCTTTAGAAAGGGGGTAAGTTTGAGATAAAAAATATTGAAAATACAAAAATCATTATAGAAATAAACCACACACATATTAATAATCTAAGAAAAATATCATTTCAGTATATTGTTCGGTATAAGATAATTACCCCTCGTTCTTGTCATGAGTGGATATAAAAATCAAAGTCACATATTATGGTAGCAAAACTCAAAAACATATCCAACTGGTTAGCTTCCCTTTATTTCTCTTAATTTATAAGTTCATCTATCTTCCCCAATCTACAAATTCATTTCAAGATAAGTAACCCTATTGAAATTTGAATTAAATTTCTACAAGGTTGTATTTCTCTATTTCCTGCATTTTTTCACATGTTGGATCTGGTCAGCATCAGTGAATCTCATCGAATGAATAGTGGTTGGCCATGATTTTCTTATTTTAATGGATATTTTAACTCTTTATGAGTTAAGAAGTCCCCCAGATGTTTTTCTTTAAAAAATACCAAAAGTGTGCATTTTTTCATGATATCCAAAAAAATCAATATTTTAGAAGTTATAGATACCATCTCCCTACAGTGTGGAGTATAATCTTGTTGATTAGAATCTTCTCTAGGTTTCATGGCCATGCATAGAGATAATGTAGAATTAAATACTATATACCAGTTTTAAAATCCTATATTATATTTATTTATTCTGATTTTTTCACTTCCATGATATACGATATAGACAACTGTATAGTCTTCATCTTGTTTTCAGCACTACGGCGTAGCAATGGTGCTACATCCATAGCTTCACTCTTTCATCAAAATGTATGAATCAAACCATGTGAAATTATTTAGGATACCATATATCACCTTCTTTAATATATGTTCCTGTAGTTTCTATGTCATACCATACAATTCATTATGAAAACTTCACCTTTGGTTCAATCTCTTAGGTCCACTATTTTTCATAGCCATAGTTGCGACGTAGTAGATCCTGAAATGGTAGTGGAAGTGAGATCGTTCCTCGATGTTCATGGATTATTTTTGGTATAGTGGCAATGAATATGGGGTAAGTTTTTGTTCAATGAAGACAATTTTTGAGTGGGTGAAATGGAACCATCCCATTTAAGTGCATAGTAAACTGGGGGAGTTCGACTCGCCCACATTAGAGTTGAGATCCACTAGCCTCTCCAATGAATATCAATGTTTTCCTTCATCACCCCATTACACTGGATGGAGGCTAGAGGACCACCTATTCCACTATGTGCCACCCCATTCTAGTGAATCCCTCTTCATATCACTGTGTAGACCTAACCCCCACACATCGGCGCTCCTATTCCCTTGTTGCACAAGCGTTGATCTACCTCTGTGTGGACCCGTGTAGGGTAATACACCAACTATACAACCTTACAAAGATTAAGATTGACTGGTGGTCCATTCTTGGTCTTGTTATGTGGATTTCCTCTCTTATTTTAGAGTTCACTGGTTAAGAAGCACTTTATCTTTGTAAAATTACACCTTTGGGAATTTCTATATTCACATCCCACACTAAAGTATTAATAAAAATAAAAAAAATATAAAAACAAGTATTTTAATTCATTTTATTTCCCTTTCACAAAGTCTTAGATTATAAAGTTCTTGGTATTATTAATTAAAAACAAATGGGACTTATGAATTCAAAATTCAATATTTATACACAAAAAATAACTCATCAACGGTAGATATTAGATATACCTGGATGAATTTCCAAGGGTGAGTTATGGTTTATAAAAAGAACTCCATCTCTTATGGAAAATGGAACAAATAACCTTCCTTGAAACAATATTTTATTATCATTATACTTGGACCACCCCTCTAGATCTTTACCATGACCAATATGGTCTCTCGTAACCTCAACCTCAAAGTCTCCCCACTGATACTCCTCCAAATTTCACATTTATGATGAATCCACCACTATATTATAGAGAAAATATATTCCACTTAATTTCATTCCATTGATATAAAACATCAAAATTCCTTCCATCCCTTTTCATGAATCCTCAGAATCTTAGGAAACATCTCTTTATGAAGTCTATCTCAGTAAATCAGTGGCCACATTTTCCATACCTAGGGTTTGGGATATATCAAAATAATAATCTTGTTGAAACTTTATTAACCTCCACTTATAAAAGTTCATATTGTTGGGTCGGAAAAAAAAGGAAAAGATGGCAAGAGGGGGGGTGAATTGCCTTTTAAAAAATTGATTAACAAATAAAATCAAAGTTGAAAGTGCAGCGGAAATAAAAGAGGCAAGACACACGCAATTGATAACGGAGTTCGGCCAAAAACCCGGCCTACGTCTCCGCTCCCAACTCAACCGTTGAGAGATTCCTACCGCTTGCTTTTCAATGGTTTTAGCAAGAAACCCACTAGGATTTGAGGTAGCACTAGGACCTATTACAGCTTGCTTTTTGTGGTTTAGCAAGAACCCACTTGCTTTTGATGGTTTAGCAAGAACCCACTAGCCTTTTTAACGGGTGAAGGCTAGCTCACCGAAAACTCAATCCTTTAAAAAGGAAAGGCTTGAAGAAACCTCTTCACACCTTAGTGGTGGTGTGAGAACCCAAAGAAAGGTAGATGAGAAAAGAGTTTGGGGTTTGTAGGCACAAACCCAAAATGAAGCTCAAAATAAATAAAACAATAAAAACCGTATTGAGGAAGACTTGGGCGCCTTTGATTGATTGGAGATGTTGAAGGCCGCTTCCAAGCTTCTTTGAAGGAGCTCCTTGGATGTGGAAGTTGTTGGAGCACTTGGGGTTCCTTTGGAGGAAAGCACCGGAGGTACGCCGAATGATCAACAAGGTGTCTGTGGGCTTCCGTATAGTTCCGGTTAGTGTCCGGGGCTTCCTTGGCCTTTATTTATAGGCATGTAACCCTTGGGGAGTCTTCGGAGTCGTTGGAGAGGTCTTCGGAGCCGTTGGAGGCCAAAAGAGGGTTGACTGGTCAAACCCAACGGCTAGTTTGACTGGGCTACCGGCTGGCCGGTACAGCTCCACCGGCTGGCCGGTGCCTTGAAAAAGGATGAGGATTTCTGTCCAGGGGCCACCGGCTGACCGGTGCCAGAGCCACCGGCTGGCCGGTGCCTTGGAATGTTGAGAGGGAACTTGGTCCAGGCTCTACCGGTCGACCGGTGGAGGAGCCACCGGCTGGCCGGTGGCAAGACAGTAGCAAACACTATTTGGGCTGGGTGCCACAGGTCGACCGGTGACAGAGCCACCGGTCGACCGGTGGAACCTGGCAGTGGGCAATCCCTCTGCCAGTTCCACCGGCTGGCCGGTGCTATCACACCGGTTGGCCGGTGGACTGAATTTCAGTCCATTTCTTGTCCATTCTTGGGCCAATCCTTTGGCAATCTTTTGCCTATCATCCACAACACTTAAAAAACAAAGTTAAACATATATGAAAGTGATTGTGATCATGAAAATCAAATAGTGTGGGGTACAACACATATTCCACTGAGATACTAAATATTTTACTCTTTTTTTGTCTTTCAGAACCATAAATAGTTCACTTAATAGGTAATGTTCTAACAACTTTAGAGAATTAAAATATTATTCCAACTCTGAATAATTGGAGTAATAGTAATGCTCATGGGGTGAAACTTCTAGGATCCATAGTTGATCACTTCCCTATTTTTAATGAAGGTTAATCCTAATCCTAGATAGGAAGCATCACAAAACACCTCAAAAATAACACCCTCCCCATGTAACTGAAGCATTATTATGTTGATCAGTCTCTCTTTTAGGTAGTCAAAAGTTACTTGAAAATGATCACTCCAGTTGTAATCATGGTCTTTCATGGTCATATCCATAAATGGGGCTACAATCCATGATAAATGGGATAAAAAACTAACAATAACATGAATAATGAAGAAAACTATGAACATATTCCATATTCTATGGATTTACCCAAGAAAAAACTACCTTGGTGTTTTACAGGTCCATGACTACACCCTATTGAGACACCAAGTGTCCAAAGAAATTAACATAGCATATAGAAAACTTTTCTAGTATATCTTCTGAAATAGATAATGGTGAAAAACAACCAATAAGACAACTCATAGATGGTATGAATGTTCCTCCTCTGAATTCGAGTATACAAGGATTTCATTGATGAACATGACTGTGGACCAAAATTGGGATTCATGAAACATGTATTTAAGGAGACCTATAAACATAACCAATGAATTCATGACACCAAATTAATTAAACATAAATTGAAAGTTCCCCTACTTTCATCTGATGGAATCCTTAGAGATATCCTCATATTTATCCAATATTTGATAATATCCAAACTGAAAATAAATCACCAAAAACAAATTAGATCCCTTAATCTGGTCAAACTGGTTTTTAATCATTTTATGGTGTTAATGGGTCTTTAATATTACATGATTATACCTTATGTGCTCAATTCATAGCCTTATAATATCGTCTAGCTTCTTGGAGAACATTACTAGATCACCCCAAGGAGATACATCGGGTTAGGTGAAACCCTTCTTCTATGAATCATTCATCTGGAGTCTTAAATCATGAAGGTTTTAGAATACCATATGATATGAATCTACTGAAATTAGTGAATAGTCAAATTATAACTCTATCCCATGCTCGATATCGCATCAACGGGGTAGTGTCACAACCTCTTCTAGGAAGCCATCAAGAAAATATTCAACAACATTGAGGAGCTTCATTACCTGAGTATCTACAAAAAACACTACCAACTAAAATAGGAGAGGCTCTACACACTAACCACCCATTTCATTTTCCTATTCTCTAAGAAAAACTAGTTATTGACCCCTCCACATTGGAAAAAATAACTCTCCTATGAAAACAATCAACAATTGTTTATACGGAATAAAAAAAACCATACTAAGGATAACATCATATGGTTGAATATGTAACAATAAGAAACACTGCACTTACTGATACTACCCCATAATTATTCTACATCCATTACACACATCAAACAAAAAACAAGACCTCTAACTATCATGGATAACATTAGGGGAAATATAATCCTCTCCACCTCCAATATTAATGTGTAAACCAGTGTTATGAAAATAAGTAGTGTGAGGATCCAGAATCAAACAAATAAAAGAGTAAGGAAAACTAAAATTGATCAAACATAGAAAAATATATGATTCATATGGCACTAGAACATCCATATCATGAGCCTTTCCATATCCAACTTGTCTTCCATATTGATGATTACCACCATGGCCATGATCTTGCCAAGGATTTTGAAGGTGAGGGCCATTATAGGGTTTCCCTCTAACAAACCCACATATTCAGGACTATTGAAAGAAAATTAAGGGCCTCTAATATAATTTTGGTTGGAGATTGGTCTGACCACCAAAACTAAACCAACATCCCTAGGAATTTTTGAATTGAGATTGATGATGAATGTAACATCTATAGTCATGGCACACAAATAGAAATCCCCCGGTAGATTCTTAGACACTATTACCCTCATAAAACCATGGAGTGGGATACTAGGATCAACTTCCAAATAGTAAGAACCTAAACTCTCCTAACATCTATTATCATATGTCTAAATACTTATTCATTGAGAATTTCTACTAATCTCTCTCTCGAGGAACTCTCCCCTATGAATGTATCCACACAATCACTTACATCTTCTTTTACACCACCAAATACATTGGAATCATAAATGGGGTTATGAATTATCTAATAACTAGGTAAAAATCCTCCTCTATATGTCGTGATCTTGGCTCCACACTAAGGAAAATGTTAGGAGAAAAATGAAAGATATTAATAAATATGATATCAACCTCTCACATTGTTTTATTCCTCAATTAAAGGAAGAGAAACTTTTTACTTTTATCTATGTTCATCGTCGATGGTAATAACGCAATATGAAACACTTTCTAGAATTTTGTATAAGAGATGGCCTCTTCCTTCTAGTACCCATGGTTCAACACCTGCCACAGACACACAGATCCTCACATCTAACCACTAATGGATCCGAAAACTCATCTCGATCAGGAATCATACTCTAATATATCTCAATCTCTTCCATCCAATACTCTGTCTCAAAATCGGAGACACACCCCTCATACGTCTCTAGTATTTATTATTGAAAATTATATTACACTTATTTCCTTGCATCATCCTCCTCTATTGGTTCAATCCTCTAACATTTAGTCATATTATCCTAATGAAACTCTACTACCTAGGATAAAAATGGGATATTACCATTATTCATTCTTGAAAAAATAAATAAAAATTTTAATCCTAGTAGCATGGAATTTCTATCGCGGATTTTTTAATTAATTCATTTTATAGGATAACCTAACTAAAAAATGAATATAAGAAATATCGATTAATGTACCTTTATAGGTTATCTACCCTATAAGTGTAACCACATCATATTTCCATTCTAGAAACTTGGATTCCTTACATAATATCATTGGGGGCCCTAAAAACCCATGTCCAGGCTAGTCTCCCTATCCTATGACATGAAACATGATCAACTAACATCATTTCCCAACCAAACCTTGAAAACCTCATAATTTCTAACTCCAAAACTTTATCTATTTCCCAACCAAAATCCTTTAATACCACTTTTCCATGACCTCCCCCCAAAGTAACCCTTATTATGATTTCAATGAAATAATAGAGATAATTACCATGAGTCCTACATTTAGTAGGACATGGGTTGGAGACTAGCACTATAGGTATAAAAATATCATATAAAAGGAATTAGACTATTAAAATACTAAATATATGGATATTAGATAAATAAACCACCAAAAAATTCATCTTCTGATGTAATGTAATGTACCAAACCTAGATATCACCCAATAGTTCCCTAAGCCCAGTTAGCCACATGTACTCAAGAACAGCTCCACGAATTCTAGAGGATTATGAATAGCAGAGAGGACCTATTGTGTGTCTATGAGAAGGATATTCCCTAATTACTAGCATTTAACACTACAAAATTATCAATAATAGTCAATATTATAAGCATATACAACAACTAGACAATTGGAAAATAAATAAGATAGTAACATATAAAAAAATTCATAATTAATCGCAAATAAAAAAGATGATGATACATTTCATAATATAAAAACAATCCAAAATGGGTACTCATTAGTATTATATAATAAATATTTCAAAAACCAAGAAGAAGAAAAAATCATTATCTCCCAATAGCATCATGAGCCTTAGCTCGCTCTCATGCTCCCCTGTTACTAAGCATGGCACTAAAACTAACCATCGAATTGTGGGAACTTTTCCCAATCCCTACCTACATAAAAATAGTCTATTTGGGTACCCAATGATTTCCCAAATATGTATTAGGTACAATACTAGTAGGTAAACATGAAAATATCATTTCAATCTTGGTTGTGCAATATATGTTAAGTAGTGTAAAAGGTAAAATGGGTAAGCAGTAGTAATAGTGAAATTCCCATGGAATAAGTAATGTGATATTGTATGGGCCAACATGTTCCCCTAAAAAACATTGGTAAGCTCTTATAACAAGGTAGCTACTAATATTAAATAAATAACCACACAACATCACCATACATCAAGAAAAAACATGTTAACCACTGCCATGTCGTATAACCAGAAGTGTCAGAACATCCATAACCAAGATGTATAACCAATCAACTAACATTTACCATGGTTGTGACATATAATCAAAAGTTTCAAACTATGAAGGGATAGATCCAATTTTTATAAGACCAAGACATCCTCATTATGTTCTAGGAGCATCTCGATTGAAACTCGACAATGAAACTGGTGGAGTCCAAGGATCATCTCAAAAGAGCATGTACAATGTGATTCCAATAAGCCAGATCTAAGGGGTTGTAATTACCTTGGAATTATATTGATTCAATATCCTAGGAGAATATAGTTCCATAGAATATTATACTTTAAAACAAGATCCATTGGTGAAGAAACCATGGAATAAAAAAGGAATCAAGACCCCTGGTATACCAACCAAATAATGAACTTCCATTTCAAATAAATTCATTCCATTCATCATTTAAAACAATGAGTATACCTACTCATTTAACCATTTACATTCAAAATAAACCATTAAGTATACCCACTCATATTAACTTATCACAATTATCATCTAAACAATTTAACATCACATAAAACATGGGAAATGAGGTAGAACATCTCTTAATCAATAGATTCAATTCCATTTATTAGCTATTGGGATTCCACCAACATGGAAAGATCTAAAACACACCCATTGGCTGGTTCAAAAAAAGGGAACACTAAAGACAATTACAAGGCACCACACATGGGGGAAATTGGTTATGGAAAAAACATACAATTTCACTCAAGTAAGCTAAAAGGAATCCCTAACGGGTTCTATTTTAGTTAATTCAATTGGTTACTTCAATTTATGGGTAGCTCCTGAAATTTTTTTGGGGGAAACAAATGTAGTTATATTAATAAATCACAAAAATGGTAAAATTATAGGCCACCAACCATATCTTGACTGTAGAGTGATCATCTAATATCAGTTATTGACTTGACTCGGATCAAAAAAAAATTGGAGAACGGGTGAAGAACCTGAAAATATGGTGAATTAACATGAACCTAAATAACTTCTCTAATCCAAAGATAAATGATGAAATTCAAAAAATGAATTAAAATATTTTTGACATGGATACAATGAGAAAATAGTTCTTGAAATGGAGAATAGATGGAGGAATAGTGGAAAATCCTAGAATAGGATTCATAGAGATCTTCTCATGAAGGAGGTTATTTCCATGGTAGGAAATGAATATTCGGTTTCAATTAAAATATTTAATATGGTCAATTTCAAAAATTCACCCCAAATATGGAGTTTCACAGATAACCAAATTTTTTTCCATCCATGTTCCCTTTGGTATAGGAAGGGGAACTTCACATTGTTTGCATGCATGATTTGACTAACTGTGCAAAAATTGTGTTAAAACCCACTGTCCAAAACTACAGACATGACAACCCGGGTGTGCACCCAAAATCACATGGTTTTTCTTATTTTAAATCCTATAAGAATCCACTATCCAACCTTCCATGGTTGTAAGTAACCATGTATTATTCCCCACATGGTTTTTACTAACCATATTCTTTCCCTTTTCACCTGAAAAGGTTGGGTTCTAGGCATTGAAAATTCTTCAAACTCCTCTGATACATCAATGAACTCAAAATGAATTCATATTTGGTCATATTTAAACACTTAAATGAGAAGAAAAATAATTTTTACCGCATACTAAAACCTAGGTTCTTACAATCTTTCGCTTTTAAATAAATTCATCCTTGAATTTTCCAGTCAAGGGTGGTAAAGATTCATCATAGAAAAACTATGACCATTGAGAATATACATCAGCCTCCCACTCCCATGTCTTGTCTTGTAAATAGTCATTCTTCCATAGAACTCATACTAGAGGAACTGGGAAACCTTGTATAACATCCATTCTCTTATCAGTGATATAAATTACATTCTCCTCAAAGGATTCATCTACTTATAACTCAACCTCCTTAAGATACAGAATGTTAGATGGGTCTAAATGATAGTGGCATAGCTGAGAAACATGGAAGAGTCATGCATGGATCATCACATCTAAGGTAACTACAACTGACAGGATACTATCCTGACACTATCTAGAACCTTGAATGGAATTCCATAACAATGTGAAATCTTACCCTCTCTACAAATACGCTTAATTCCCAGCCTTGGTGAGATATGAAAAAACACATGATTTCTGACCTCAAACTCCATAGGTTGTTAGTTCCAATCAAAGTAATATTTTTGATGATACTATGCAGTATCCGTCCACTTTTGAATTTACTAGACCTACTCATAAGTCTTCTCCAAGATACCTAGTCCCAGTAAAGCTGCATCACCTGCCTTTAGCTAGAACATGGGGGATTCAAATATCCTACTGAAAAATACTCATAAGGATCCATGTATATCATCACCTAATATCTATTGTTGTATTCAAACACAAATAAGGGTATATGCTTCTCCCAAGAGCCCCTAAAATATAGTATGCACGTTCATAGCATATCTTCATGTACCAGTATCATACACTCTGATTGGTCGTTAGTCTTAGGGTGGTATGTTTTTTCCAAAAGCACATGTGTACCTAGCACCCTCTATAAACATTTATAAAAAACACATAAACTAGGATTCCCTATCTGAAATGAAAATTCATGTTACCCTAGGAAGTTATATTATCTCATGGATATATGATCTCCCATGGTCATCCACATTGATGGTCTCCTTGATCATAAAGAAATGAGATACCTCCGTGATCTTGTCAACCAAAACCCACACAACATCACCACCTTGAGGAGACCTCAGCAAACAGACCATGAAATCCATCATGACATCATCCCATTTACATTAGGGAATAGGTAACGTCTAAAAAATCCTGAATTTTCACTATTGTTCCACCTTTACCTACCTATAGGTTTAACATCTCGTAACAAACCCAACTATATCTCACTTCATACCCAGCCTCTAGTACTAAAAACATATTTCATGATACATCTTAGTGACACCAAGATGAACTTCCCAAATTGATGCATGAAACTATTAAATCATCTCCTCACATATATCCACTAGAACCCAAACGCATCCATGGATACATAGAACCTCATCCTCACACATGGTCCAACTAAGAGGTGGGACCTCACCTGCCACACTTTTCCATGGGATTAGGGCCACTAAATTTGATAGTTTTTTCATATTCACTCTATCCATTAGGGTATAGTGCATAGATATGGATAATATAAAAGTTTTTCCCAAATAGTACTACACCTCCAAATGCATCTTAGACAGAAAATCCATATTCTTACACTCTCTACTAGCCTTCCAAACATCATGTATCTGAGTTCTCCCGCTTGGTGAATCAGCCAATACATTTCCCTTTTTAGGAATGTAAGAAAGACCAATGTTAAAATAATATAGGTATTCGACCCACCTTCACTGCCCTAGATTCAAATTGCACTATGTAAATATGTCCTCGAGCATTTTGTGATCTATTTACACCAAAAAAATACTCTCCTAGTAAGTAATTTCTCCAATAGTGAAATGCATGAACAACTACAACTAACTCCAAATCATGTGTCGGGTAGATCCACTTATGTGGCCTCACCTACAAAGACCGAAATTTCATGATGTTACCCCTACATCAGAATCACTACAAAATTGAACCTGATGATTTGCAATAGACTGTGAAGCTTCGCCCCAATTTTGGTAGAATCGTGATTAACGGTGAAGTAAATATCCCTTTAAAGTCTAAAAAGGTTGTCTCGTAGGTATCTTACCGTAAAAACATCACACCCTTCTTAGAAAATCACATATGAGGCGCTTATAGGAATGAGAATTACTATATAAAATGATTTTAATATTCATTTAGACATAAGAAACATCATATATCAAAGGAATTTGTTAGATACTCCAAGGAAACTACATCTCTCATGTTATCTGGGTTTACTGAGACTCCTATATCCGAGATAATATGACTTAGAAAGAGAATCTAATCCACCAAGAAGTGAAACATTGTGATCTTATTATATAAATTATTCTCACTCAGGGTATCCAAAATGATCTAAATATGCTTGGCATGGTCAGGTAAATTTTTATAATGCACCAAGATATCATCCTTGAAAACCAGCATAAACAACTCCACATAACTATGGAACATTCAGTTCATCAGCTCCATGAAAAATACTGGTGCATCCATGTGACCGAACGGCATGACCAGATACTCATATAGACCAAACTATCTATGAACGGTTTACAAGGTATGTATATAGTTCATTCACATACCTGGTGATATCCTAACCTCAAATAAACTTTTGAGAACACCTAAGATCCTCGAATCTAATCAAATAGGTCATCTATCTGTGGAAACAAATACTAGTTCTTAATTGTCAGCTAGTTCAATTTTCAATAGTCTATATATATAATAAGGGTAATATCCACATTTTTTGAATAAATGACCAATTAACCCCATAGATAAGTACTTGGAAGAATGAACCCCTTCTCCTCCAAGACCAATAGCTTCCTCTTGATCGATGAAACTTTATTATAGGTATCTTCTTGGGGGGGGAATAGATGTAGGTGAAGCTCTTATCACTAGCTCGATGGAGAACTCCACCTGTTTCTTATGAGTTAAACTACAAAAGTATTCTAGGAAACTTTTCCTAAAATAATCAACCACTGGATGAATTTCCACCTGACTTACTCCCTGATCATCGAGATACAAGTTCGGAATATGGGCTGTCATCTCACCCATCCGATGATGTTGTATCTCATCTAGGCTCGCCTAGACATGCCATTCATCCTTGTGAGTACAAATTGTTCCCTCTATTAATGTTAAAGTCAACCACTGGTGATAGAAGTCAATGTAGGCTTGATAAGCTACTTGAAAATCCATCCTGAGTATGATGTCAAACCCAGTAATCTCAAGGACACAATGATCATTGATAAAGTGACACCCACCAACCTCAAGGGGGAACTCCCTGCATTGGTGTACACACTCCATTATGATCCCTAGATGTGTATCAAGTGTCATGAATCCCCTAGAGAAAAGCATAATAAGACAAAGGATCTCCAAAATAGGAACAAATATAAAACTAGGTGATGGGCCTATATAAAAATAATAAGACACAAGATTTAAGGATACTAAGATCATACATATCACTGTAGATAGTTTTTCACCCATATTCTCATGGGTAGGATACATAGAATAGTTATGGCATGAACAGAAGTATTGTGACACAAAATCACTACATAATGTAAGACCAGTATGATATCTTAGTTTAACTGGCATCTGGCTACATCAGACACAACCACTACTTCCTCAGACTGATCGAATGGTACTACCCCAACTCCTTGCATGATGTGGAGTTGATAACCCCCTCCCACAATTGGTATCAGAGTTGGCCACTAACCACTTTCTACTAAGGGGAAGGTCTTGTATAAATATTTCATGTGGCTAATCCTATCATAATATCGACACTAAATTATGTCACTATCACATTTATATCTTATGTTGACCCATCTTACACACTGATGAAATAAAACTGATTCACCATTTCTCACAACATGATTGTTACTCATATCACAGGAATCCTCAAAATAGCACTTCCAGCCTAAAGATTCTAAACTAATAGGTCAATAGACTACTCTACTCTGCTCTACACCCCCATAATCTCCCAAGTTCCTCTCCATAAATAGCACTTTATTTTCCATCTCAGTGGTAGTGGTCATATTGAACACATTGGCCTAAGATGAGATGGCATGTTATAGACCTTACTCAAAGAATCTTGATCTCGATAGCTCAATTGTAAGGTACATTGGTGAAAAACATTTAATATATGTAATGTGTGTCGAGTACTTCATAACCTTCATAGTTTCCTACTCCATACTCATGAAATCGCTAGACCACTATTCCCTCAGAGTCTTGGTGAAAAAGAAATCATAGAAAATGGTTTGTAAATTTTCACAAACCATAACACATAGTTCATCATCCTTGTTCAAAACATCCCACTAGTTCTTTTTTTCTCACTAATGTAGATACATCACGAGCTTCACTCTCCCATAAGGAAGTTTTTCTAGATGCTTGAGGACCGATAGCATTGTCTCATGCTACAGCTCAGAAACTTGTGTACATCCATCCCCAAAAAATATGGGTGAATTGTGATTCTAGAACATTAACATCTTCTCATCCAAATACAAGGAAGTTTGTGGTTCTCTCAGTAAAGCCTTCATGAAGAGATAAAACCCCTTATATAACTATTCCTTGGTGGCTATTTCTAGAACAATATTTAGTGATGTAGCTAGCACTAAAGGAGGATCCCCTGGATTCCCATGGGTCACCACCTCTGGATCATGTGTGCCAAATCCCTTCTAGCATACGATAGATATTCTTCATAGTGGAATTCCTATACAATTACAAATGCATGCCTTAAAAAATTACGATATCAATGTTCACTACTAAAAATCATAGTAAATTTCAAATACTTCCTATAACTAGGTAATAACACAATGCATTATCATATTTCCAAGACTGTATAAAACAAACATTAAAAAAATTCACTAGATACACTGCCTCTCGACCACTCAAAAGATGAGTCTAGGATGAGTACTCTATTTGGAATTTATATTTTTTTCATTTAAATGTCATATTCATTCCAAATTAATTTTAAATGATGAACCAAATGATCCAGAAAATTCTAATCCATAAGGAAACATACTACTTATAAACTAAAGATTGGATTCCAACTAATCTACACCATAACACATTCCATCCCATCTGACTCATGGTTCATGACTCAACATGCCACAATTGGTTTCATAGAGTGTTTGTTGTAGCCTATCTTGGAAACACTACTTAGGTTATGGTAGGTACTCTGAGTTCCAACCATGTTTCTCTATTCATACACAAATTCTATCATAATAATTGGCATATCTCTCATATCACCTATCACATCATCATAAAAACATGAAATACATCCTATATGAAATGACATAATTTATGGCATATAAGTTATATCAGGTTCCTAAAATGATGAATGAGATGGAATACCCTTACCCCATCAGGTTTCAACAAAATTGAACCCACAATTGAATCAATAATAACATCACAATTCAAGTTCACAACGCAATAGTCGAATCAAATAATCTGAAATAGTAAAAAAAACCAGAAAAAACAATTTCTATTCGAACAAATTTAGAATTTTCTTGTATGTGTGTTAGATATGCCCAGGAACATCCATTTATCAAATTATAATTTATTCTTATCCATATCTATTGTCACTAAGAAATAATCTATAAAAAGAAAACATCTATGATAACACTTTTAATGTCATAAACTCAGATGACCCTAAATAGTGCCCCGATCCTGGTTAGCCACCTGGACTTAATCACATCTCCCTGAACACCAGAGGCTGCTGAATAGAAGTTAAGGATTGAGTTGTGCCAATGGGACGACTATGCTCTCCTTACCAGAGTGTAACAGAACAGGATATCTATAACATTCAATACAGAAATTAGATACAATTACCAAAAATGATAAATAAAAATGACATAAATATATAAACAATTACAAAAGAAATATCATATTCAAAAGATGATTATACATGTCATTTTCTATAAAACAACCAAAATAAGTACACATCATTACAATATAATACACATGTCAAATACCCAAAAGACCAAAAATCACTATCTCTGTGTAACGACCCAATATTTTTAAATGGAAATTCCTTTCTTATAGATATGTCATATAATCACATGAAATCACAACACAATGAACTACTAAGTACTATGTGACCTTTAAACATATGTTTTTCACCTCTGTGTTTTCAATTCTGAATATCATACATAGACGGTTGTAATTAGAAAGTTATTTTGGGTCTAATATGACCAACGTAAGTTTGTGTGAATAGTAACATAGCCTTATCAAAAGCAATTTTACCCTTATGAATAGTGACATAGCCTAATGAATTGTAACCTTACCTATGATAGTATATAAATAAGATTCAAGTGGGAGTACAATATAACTATATCTTAGAATAAGAAAATAACTTTTTAAAATTGTTATTTTTCAGATAATTAATGATTTTAATTAAATATTAAATTAATCATATTTAGAATATTATTTTTGAAAAATGGATTTAATTTTTTTATTCTACATGTCTAATAATGGTTTGGGTGTATTTTTGGGATTTTTCTGAAAGTTGTTATTTTTTTGGGGAATAGTAAATTACATGAATTTACCGTATAAATACATTATAATTTAATTCCACTATTCCTGACATCGTAAATGATATATTCACCCAAATCTAGAACTCAAATGCATTTATTACTATTATAGATAATAGAATACTCACTATTTCTTATCTTGTTAATAAATAATAAATTAATTATTATAATATTATGACAACCATTCTCTCCTATACTATACATACCACCCTTCCTTACCTATTCGCTTCACCCATCTCATGCCCTGTGCCTTTCCAATATTCTTCCCAAATCTCTTTTAAAGTTCCATACCCACAAAAAAATCCCCTAGTTTATTAAATATACCCAATCCTTTCCCCTTAAGAGGCTGTCAAAGGAGGTAAACTCAATAGGTAAACTCCTCTTTCTAATTCTTTTATTTATTTTATGTTCTTTTTTTCTTATTTCATTCATCACCTACCTTCACCCAAATGGTATGACAAATATAGTAACATACATGTACTATAATTATATTATTATCGTGAGAAAATTCATTATCTTCTCTCTTTTCCCCATCTTTTATTTGAAAGAAATGAAAACACCGTTTGAGATGTGTTAATTTAGCACAATCAAGGACGTCGGGTTATCAATTTCCATTACCATCTTCAATTCTGGTTATGAAACCATTTTTATTAATGAACCAAACCATAATATATGTATTATTTCTCATCTATCGTTCTGTAATCCCTTTTTACACATGGGTTTGGTTTATAAAACAAAATGTGTTCTTTGTGGTAAAAAAATAGCCAATTAACCCAAAAGGATGTCACTAAAGTTTTATATAAGGATTTAACATCACTTTAAGTAAAAAATTAAGTTTCAAAGCATGTAACCTAATGTATGTTCAATAATAAAATATAACTTATATTTTTTAAAACCTACTTAATCATACATGTTTATCCGAACATGAATATAAGTGAACCAATCATTAAAACCAAGTTAGCAAACGGACCCGAATGATGAAATTGAACCACATAACCAACCAAAATGGTTATAAATGAACCTAAAAAGATTATAATAAATATTATAAATATATAAAGGGTTTATGTAATTATTAACTAATGAACCTATTTTTTATTTAGGTCATTAATAACAAGTGGAGAACACCACCGAGCTTAAGGTAAGGGATCTTCTCCATTTCACTTTTATTTAAGAATTTCCTCTATTATATTCCATTTTATGTGTAATCCCTAACGATGGGATATGATTTCTCATCTCCCTCATACTTCCCTCATGTACTATAAGTGACGATAACCCATTTATCTTTCAACAATCCCTCTTATGTACACCTGATACCATACCAATAATTCTTAAGGAATTCTACATGAACCGCCTTTATTCCTTCAGGTTGCTCTATCTTTCTTTTTACCCAAACAAATTTGTCTTTTATTATTATATAAAACATATAAATTTTTATTGTATTCTCCAAACACATGTTTCAAAATCCATACCTCATTTTCTTTTGGGGATATACGTGCTTTTAATTGATTCCCTCCTCGATACTTCCCAATAGGAAAACTCATTTTAAGGGAAATTCCCAAAAAAATTACCCAATTTAAAGTGCACTATATCCTTTGTTTTAAACCACCATTGTATTTATAAAGTCAGTCTTTTTATTATTAAAACCTTCTTGGTTCACTTTTTTTTATATAAAAGATCATTCCCTTTTCTATTTTAAATGCTCTATAGTATTTTCTTTAAAACTACAAAAAAATGTTTTAATGATAAAAATTCTAAAATACATTTATTACATGTTGTAACTTCTGTTTGACATCACATACTAAGATATATTCCTATTTTACCTTATGAACGTCCATTTAGGTTCTAATTCCTTTCTTCATAGACACTTTCATGATACACCATTTGGTTATGCTTTATGTCATGATTGTGGTACCCAATTATTTCCATGGGTTTCCCTTATGATTATGTTAGATTGATTATGTATGATTCTTTATGTGGAAAATACATTCATGAAATATAATATGGGTGTGGCTAGATATTGATCCAATTCATTTGGTAATGTTGAATCTCATTAGACGTTATGTGTGAAGGTATTGGTGGTATGCTTTGGCTTGTGGTACAATGTGAAATAGTCTTGGCGGTTAGCCTTGGCTTGTGCTATTATGGGAAATGGTCTTTGTAGTTAGCCTCGACTCATAATAAATTCATGTTTTATATTTTTTACACATTTATGTGATTCTATGTTTAAATGATCCCATGTTTATATGTTATGATATGTTACATTTATTTTTATATCATCATGTCATGTCTTCTATCCCATGTGTTAATGTTGTGTTCTTATGGTTATTCACTTACTGGGATTTTAGCTCATCCCTTCGTTCATGTTATCCCTAGGTTATCATATACATATGTGCGAGCACAATGGAAGATAGGAGTTCATTATAGAGTTTAAAATAAGTTTTTTTATAATTTTGGATTATGTAACTAGTCTTTTAGGACATTATACTTTATGATCCTTGGCTTGTACTCAAATATATAAATATGCTTAAAATCATGAAATGTTATATGTAAAAGTATTGGGTCACTATAGTTGGTATCAGAGGATGGTCTAGTTATTTTTTGAGATTAGGAATATAGAACTTTAGTAAAAACCTTAAGGATGAGATGAAGTATAATAAAACATCCCCAAATTTTTGTAAGTATAATGTAAGAGGTTTATCAAGAGAATATGTCCCTGTCTAGATAAAAATAGGTAGAGGAAGCTCTCCTACAGATGTACCTAGGAGTGAAAACTCTGACAAGGAGTTTCAAGCTTAACCTGGGGTATCCTGGTATACGACAATAGGCCTTACAACACTCTTGGTTTGACACTCCCTTGAGATATGCTTTGGTAAATTTAATATCCTAGTATAAACAATTATTAAAGGAATAAAAAAATATTCCATATGAATATAAGTTAAGAAATAGGTCAAGGATAACCTAGATTTAAACCTAAGGAATCACAAGTGAGGATATACTTATCTTTTACCATTTTATCCTTTTATGTTCAAAATATTAATTTTTATGTTCAACAACTATGTATTAAATCCCTCTAATTGTATGTTATTTTTCTTAGTTAATGACGAGGAATAGAAGAACACGTTCCAACAATCAATGTGATAGGAAATGGGAAGAATTCCCTAATTACATGCCTTATATGATGGGAACAGGTGATCAATCATTCATGAATGTACTTGATCAGCTGGCTCAATTTATGAATAACAACTTGAATCATGTGGAATTCCCTACTCTTCCAAGGAAAAAGAAAGTTGTTATATAATACTTCATATAGAAAAGGGATACCTTGTTTAGTGGATCTTATGATTGCCTCCTCACAGAATAGTGGGTTAACCACATTGAAAATATATTCTTCATCCTCTAGTTCTTGGAAGAAGAGAAAGTAGTACTGGAGGTCTATCATTTTGATGGGGAAGCTGATCAGTGGTATACATTGATCATGAATACAATGTCCCAAGAGGGAATTGAATCCATGGATTGGGAGGAATTAAAAATGATGTTTTTCAATAATTATTTTACTCAAACCCTCCATCTCAATATCGAAAGAGAGTTCCTCAGACTCAAAAAGAAAGACGATGAGCCCATCAGGGAGTATGAAGCAAACATTAAAAGGCTTACAAGGTATGCCTCTGGATTTTTCATGAACACCAAAAGCAATGTGGATTGATTCTTTAGTAGTCTAAAGCCGATTCTATGGTTGGTATTGGTGATTAGATAGATCGAGTGTTATGAGTATATTGTCTATTGTGCCCATAAGGATGAAATGAAGATAGGAGACTCTCAATGGTCTCATGGGCCTAGTGACAATAAGAGGAAAATGAGGAAAAACATGGGCAGTTCAACAAAACAATCCCATGATGGAAAGAAGCCTGAATATCCCACTTGTAAATTTTGTGGGAAGAAGCATCCTGGGAGCTGTTTAAAGGGAACTACGATTTGTTTCAAATGTGGAAGGCTGGGACATCTCACCCAGAACTTCTGAAGGGATATGAAAAATCCCACTAATGTTGAAGAATAAAGTAAGGTTTAGATAAATGTTCATCTTGTGGTGTAGTGTTACAACCGCAAGGAGCATGGGAATTATGGAAACAATTTCCCAAAGCCATGGTTTGTAGGAGGAAATCAACAAAAACCTCTATGGAAATAAGTACAGACTTTTGATATCACTACTATCGAGGTGGAGTAGGAAAATGATGTGGTGATAGGTATGCTAGTTATTAATTCAAGAATATAGAATGCACTATTTGATTATAGTTATATGAATTCATTCATATCATGAATGTTTAGTATAACTATTCAAATACCACCTCCAAATTTGGAGGATAAGTTATCTGTGATAATAGTGAATGGGACAATTATTGCATCCATGGTTTATAACTCCTCCCCAATTAATTTTTGTGGATTTAACCTCCCTGAAAATTTCATCATACTTCTTTTAGTGGAGTTTGATACTATCTTGGGCCAGAATTGGCTATCTTTATATAAATCCAACATCAACTATCGAGAAAGGAAGATCACTCTTCACATCTTGAAGAATCCTCCAATTCATTACATGAGTAAGGAGTAAGATGAATATCCTTTAGAATCATGATCTCAATTTTGGATATTGCTTTGTTATTAGAAATTATATCTACCCAAATGATTGAGACCAAGGAGATAATCATGCTTCAAGACATTCCAATCATGAGGGATTACACTGATGTATTTATTGAAGAGATGTATGGTATTCCTCCTGACTGAGAGTTTGATTTCTCAAATGAACTTATTCTCATATATATTTATATATCAAATACTCCTTATAGAATATCCAACATATATCTAGAGGAGCTAAATAATCCATTGTAGGAGAATCTGGAGAAGGTTTTTATATGTTCGAGTGCTTCACCTTGGGGTGAACTAGTCCTCTTCATCAAGAATAATTATGGATCAATGCGCATCTACATTGATTATCATGGCCTCAATAAAATCATGATAAAGAACAAGTATCCCTTTCCATGGATAGATGACTTATTTTATTATCTTGGTGGGGCCAGTTATTTCTCTAAGGTGGACCTTTGGTTGGGATATCACTAATTATCGGTGAGGAAGGAAGATATTTCTAATATTGTCATTCAAACGAGGTATGGACACAATGAGTTCATAGTGATGCTTTTCGGACTAACTAATGATCTTGAAATTTTCATGAATTTAATTAATATATTATTTAGAGATTACCTTGAAAAATATTTGGTAGTATTTATTGATGATATTATGATATACTCCACAATCAAGGAGGAATATTAGTAGCATTTGAATACTATGATAAAGACTTAGTGGAGGGAGAATTTATATTCAAAGTGTAGTAAATGTGAGTTCTAAATGGAGGAAGTATCATTATTGGGTCATGTTATCCTTAGAAAATGGATATATGTGTACCCTTCCCAGAAAAAGGAAATTGAAGCATGGACCATGCCAATATCTATAATTGAGATCCATAGCTTTCTGGGTCGAGATAGGTATTTTTGATAATTTTTGAAGAACATTTCACAATTGTCAAACCCAATGAACAAGATGATATGGAAGGGAGTAATTTTTTTCTAGACACAAGAATGTGAAGTCTGTTTTAAGGAGTTGAAAAAGAGGCTAATCATTGTGCAGTACTCACACCCCAAACTAGTGGAAAACTGTTTTTAGTGTATAGTGATGCCTCAAAGAATAGATTATATAACAACGCATACTTTACATACATTGTTATTACATCATAATTGAATCAAACTTATTACAACATATAACAAAACCATGAAAGGACCGTATAGGTATTGTGTCCTTAGAAACTGGGAAACATAAACAACTGGTTCATAAATCATCTACATTGTCTCCCTTTTATTTTATCATATCTATAGTCCCTTTTGGCATATCTAACTTAATATCCTTCTTTCTGGCCTGGGGAAAATAAAACATACAAAAGGGTGATCTCAAATGCTCATTAGGGGTAAAAAAAATAAATATCAATCACATCATATTCATAAGAACATATCATTTTGGAAATCTTAACCTGAAAAAGAGATCATAATTTCTTAACATGGGATAAATGATAGTAGTGAAATGTAATCCAAATAATCATAACATATAACATGAAACGTTGTGGCATACACACATATTCATATAGAATCATTTCTTAGTTAGTCAAGACTTATTTCCAAGACTATATTAGTGGACAAAGTCCATTTCTGAACCGAGTTCACTCCTCGTTTCAGTGCTATATCACTATACCAGATTAACCTGCCCTTCCAGCCATGTCTATCTCATGAGATATAAATCTTTACCCAATGCATTGGAGGTAGATATAGTTCCCAACCATATTATAATGATAACATTCCTATGTGTGCCACAAAATCATAAATCATAGCATAACCCATGTAATAAAAATGGGATTCTTAAACATCTTGCCATCATAACATAATCCATATAAGAAAAAAGGAAATAATAAAATTAACTCCATCATAACATAATCAAATCAATGTAGAAATAGGGATATAAAAAGTACCCTATATTAACTTATATGGAAAATAATTTTGATAAAACACATGAACTCCATTCTTGAGGAAAATATCCTTTCTACTTCAAAAAAACATTTTAATTTCTTAACATGTCATACAATTTTAAACAAAAAGAAGTTGATTAAAAATAAACATGAAAACGTGTAAAGGAAGCTTCATGAAAATAATGTTTTATGAAATCATAAAAATCCATTCATGCCGTATAAGTTAAAAAACATTATTCTTGTACTTTGGCCGGAAAAGTCAAAAAGTACCTCGTACCAAAAACGACAAAAGATTCCATTCATATATTTTACTAAAAACTAGAAAATGGGTAAAATTGGATTTAAAAAATAGTAGGAGGGTAAAAATAATATTACATATTGACGAAACATGGATGTGGATGATAAATATGCCCCGGTAATTACCGAAGTATAAACAATCTCAGATAAAATTGAGCTTGTGAGATTTTCCCTTACCTTAGGTATGATTTTCTACATACGTGTCCGAACCTCCTGTATAATGATTTAAATAATGTTATTGACTTATTCTGGAATTTTACTCATTGTTATGATATCATATATGGTCATATTCTTAGCTTCTTATTAGTAATATTTCATTACTACTTGTTATTCGGGTGTTTATTGCTTTTTTGGTTCTTATGCGTGTTTTGTCGAATAAATTCTTATTCTTATTTTTAGGATATAGATACCTCATTTCCATAATGGAATTACTGTAATATATATCATATGTATTCATTCAATTCATTTATATAATCATTATGCAATGAAGATCATGTAGAATGAGTCGCATCACATCGTGGAGATGGTAGGTCGTACGTATGCACGAGCGATGATATCGTTCCCATGATCGAGGAATTGTATTGAAGTGTATGTATACAATTTCAGAATAATTATCAATTTAAATTAATCATATATAGTTATTATTTACACCATTATACCCATCCATGTAAGGTGGTGGTGGAAAACAGATTACACCACGGCGTGGTGACGGTATTCCGTACTTACGCACGCGTGATGATTTCGTTTTCCGTAGGATGGATAGAAGGTGAAATAGGGTTGTTTCATATTTATAATAACATATCAGTATATGAGTGATACTGATGTTATTACTTAATAATGAAACAACTAAAGAAGAAGAAGTAGAAGAAGAAATAAAGTTGAAAGAATCGGTAACGAACATTACCTCTTCTTTGAAACGCCTCTTCTTAACTTCCTCTTAGGACACTAAAGATAGTCTTTAAAGAATACCAGGACCTCTAGGATTTTTCTAGAGAAGTTGAGAAGGGAAATGGGCAGGGTTTTGATGAGCTTGAAGGCTCAAAGTTGTGTAAAGAGGAGAGGGAGGAGGTTTCCTTTTATAAGGGAGGAGAGGGGCACTTTTGGAAAAACTTAAAATATTATTTTATAATAAAGTCATATTCGGTTTTTAATAGATCCAAATTGATTTATTTCGAAGCTAAGTTGGGGATGGGTCGAAATCCTCTCATCCAATAGAATTTATACTAGTTTATGTTTCTATTTTAACCTTATCATTTAGATTTAACTCTAAGTTAAATAATATACCATTTATTGTGTCTTCTTGTTTTCTTACACTATATCGTTAATAAAATTACTATAACAAGCCAAACGAACCCCAAGTTGTTCATGATTATTATATATAACATTATCTAAGTCAGTTTTTATATCATTATATTTTTATGAATAAAATAACAATTAATAATACAATATTTTTTTTAAAAACTATTTTATGTCAATTTTGATTCTATTTGGTAATTGATTTTTGTGAAAACCATAAAATCATGATTAGTTAGAATAAAGTTAATTAAATAAATACTAAAATGTCACATTAACCTAGAAAACTTGTTTAATTCATTTAAGGTCTAAAATTACATTTATTTGGGTATTTATAACATCAATTATGTTAATATTTCATTAATAAGGTAATTACTACATCACCATTGTATCATAAATAAATTAAATTATTTAAAGTATAAAAATTATAAATATAATACCATTATGTATTAATGATTTTTATCTTTCTAATGAATATTTATAGTCGAGTTTATCTTATTTATAACCCAGTATTAAAAATGTTTTAGTTATTAAACATTGATTTTTACTATTTTAACTCTTCTTTAAATAAAATAATATTAAATGTCCTAATCTAATCCATGTGGACATAAATGGTCATATTTTATTCCTAATGTTGTTTTTGGTCGAATTAAACTTATCCAATAGAATTAGGACATGTGTTAGGTTAATAATAATACCATTTTTACCCTTAATTACCCTATTTAATTTTAATCGTGGTAAAAAAAAGTAAAAAGTTACTATTCACCAAAAATTATTTTTGTCTTATTGAACCAAATTTTAATCACTGATATTAACCATGTCTCTTGGATTTTCGAAATTCCACTCACATAAGCGGTAAAATTTAGTTTTATGTAAATTTTTAAATTCTCCTAGGAGGTGGGTAAAAGACGGTGAAAAGTTCAATAAAATTTTTATATGTCTAAAATTATTATAAAACGACTCCAATGAATTACGTTGAACTTATATAGGTATTATGTATCAATTTTCACATAAAAAAATTTAAATAAAATAAATTATTATTTAAATAAAAAGTCGGTTTTTAAATAGTAACCCAGTGTTTTCACTATTCATCAAAAATTTGAAGTTTTCAGAAAAATACCAAAATTTCACCCTATGCTAATTTCGATACAACGAATCCAAAAATGAAGTCCATTTTGAATATTAAAATTTATAAAATTTCAATAAGTAGGTATTACTATTCATAACGGCTAGTTTTAATAATATTTTAATATCATATCGTAGTTTAGTGAAACTCGGTATTGCGTACAACGCAAGATATCGAGGAAGGTTGCGATTGCATGTAAAGAAATCCAAGCTAGTGTTGTGTGTAGTGAAAGATTCCTTTGATGATTTATATAACATAAAAACAAAATATTTCTCATAAAAATCTCGGGTGTTACATTCTACCCCCCTTAAAATGAATTTCGCCCTCAAAATTCGTAACATTGTAACAAACAGATGAGGATACCTCTATGTCATCATATCCTCAAGCTCCCATATAGCTTCTTCTAATTGGTGGTTCCTCCATAAAACATTCACCAAGCGAGTGGTCTTGTTCCGTAGGACTTTTAAGCTATGATCCAGAATCTCTATCGGCTGTTCTTCATAAGAAAGATCATGCTCCAGTGTTACAACTTCTGAGCTGAGTACATGTGAAGGATCGGGTATGTACTTTCTTAGGACAGATACATGTAAAATATCGTGAACTTGAGAGAGATTCAGTGGAAGCGCCAATCAGTAATCTACCTTCCCAGCACGATCCAGTATTTCGAAAGGACCGATATACCTAGGGCTCTGCTTTCCCTTCTTTCCAAATCTCATTACTCTCTTCCAAGGGGATATTCGTAAGAACACTTTATCACCAACTTCAAACTCTAGGTATTTTCTTCAGTTATCGGAATAACTTTTTTTCCGACTCTGAGATGCTCTTATGTGTTGTTGAATAGATCGTACCTTTTCTACCATCTCATCAACAAGATCAGATCCTAATAGATTTCTTTCCCCAACTTCACCCCATCAAGTTGGAGTTCGGCATTTCTTTCCATAGAGAGCTTCATAAAGAGCCATATGAATACTGGAGGGAAAGCTATTATTATATGAAAATTCCACCAAATGTAGGTGTTGATTCCAACAACCTTTGAAATCCATAGAGCAAGCTCTTAACATATCTTCTGGAGTTTGAATTGTTCTCTCAGACTGACTGTCTGTCTGAGGATGATAAGCAGTGCTGAAACTCAACTCGGTATCTAGAGTATGCTAAAGACTTCGCCAGAACTTTGAGGTAATCCTCGGATCCCGATCAGATATAATGTAAAGTAGTAATCCATGTAATCTTACTACTTCCTTTACATATATCCTGGCAAGATGATCAAGAGAGAAATCCTCTCTAATAGCAATGAGGTGTGCAGACATTGGAAGACGATCAACTATGACCCATATAGAATTATTGCCTTTGGATTTTTTAGGAAGTCCAGTGACAATGTCTATAGTGATGTTTTCCCATTTCCATTCGGGTATGGGTAATGGTTGTAACATCCCCTTAGACTTCTGTCTCTCAGCTTTAACTTGCTGAAAAACCAAGCACCGAGAGACATATTCAGTAACATCACTTTTAATTCCATCCCACCAGAAGTACTCTTTTAGGTCTCTATACATCTTCGTGGTTCCATGATGAATAGAGAATTAAGAAATATGATCCTCATCCAGCATCTCCTTATTTAATTCATGGATGGGAGGAACACAAACCCGATTCCTGAACTTTATTATCCCATCACAATAAAGGTTGAATTCAGGAACATTTCTCACCTTCTTTTGTAACTCTACATCTTCATTTTGTGCCTCTTTAATCTTCAAATGTATTGATGGATGAACATTCATTTGAGAAAGATAATATTTTTTCCCTTCCATTATAATTCCAAGATCCATCCTCTTTAAATCCATAAATATTGGATCTTTTGTGATCCTCATCATGGATAAACAAGCATGGTCTTGTCGACTTAATGTGTCTGCCACCTTGTTTGATTTCCCAGGGTGGTAATGAATTGACTAGTTGTAATCCTTAATCAACTCCAACCATCTTCTTTGGCACATATTCAGCTCATTTTTTGTAAAAATATACTTTAAACTTTTATGATCAGTATAAATATCACACCTTTTACCATAAAGATAATGCCTCCAAATCTTTAATGAAAAGATTACCACAGCTAACTCCAAATCATGAGTTGGGTAATTTTTCTCATGGATTTTCAACTATCATGAGGAATAAGCTATCACCATATCATTTTGCATGATAACACACCCCATCCCCTCCTTGGATGCATCACTATAGATCACAACCCTTTCTCCACTACAAGGCAGTGTGAGCACAGGTGCACTGGATAACCTTCTTTTTAACTCCTTGAAATTCTATTCACATTCCTCCATCCACACAAACTTAACTCCTTTTCGAGTCAACCTGGTGACTGGATTATATAATCATGAAAAATCTTTCCCAAAACGTCAACAATATTCATCCAAACCAAGAAAAATTTCAATCTCATTTACTGTTGTTGGTCTCGACCATCTTTTGATAACCTCTGTTTTTGCTGGATCCACAGATATCCCCTCTTTTAAGATTATGTGGCCCAAAAATGAAACTTTTTGAAGCCAAAATTCACACTTGGTAAATTTGGCAGAAAGCTTCTCCTTTTTCAAGGTCTTCAATACAATTATCAAGTTATCTTCATGTTATTCCATGCTCTTTGAATAGACAAAAATATCGTCAATAAAGACTACCACAAACTGATCAGGATAGTATCTAAAGACTCTATTCATTAGATCCATGAAGATAAAATGGGAATTATTAAGACCAAATGGAATCACTATAAATTCATAGTGTCCATACCTTGTACGGAAAGCCTTCATTGGTATATCCTCCCTTTTGACCCTTAATTGATGATACCCAGAATGAAGATCAATCTTGGAAAAGAATTTAGCTTCACATAGTTGGTCAAATAAGTCATCAATGTGTGGGAGAGGATATTTGTTCTTGATAGTGATATTGTTAAGTTCTCGATAATCAATGCAGAGTCTCATTGATCCATCTTTCTTCTTAACAAATAGAACAGGTGCTCCCCAAGGTGATGCACTAGGGAGTATGAATCCCTTATCAAGATTCTCTTGTAGTTTCTTCTTCAATTCCTGCAACTCAATTGGGGTCATTCTATAAGGTGTCTTTGAAATAGGCAAAGCACCCGGTATGAGTTCTATTGAAAACTCAACTTCACGATTTGGTGGAAGACCAGGAAATTCTTCCAGAAAGACATCATCAAACTCCCGTAAAATGGGAATATTCTTAATCATGAGTTTCTCACCAACCATTTGAGATAAATAACCTTCATTTAGTGGAATCAATACCGATAATATGGAAGAAATTTCCACTAGAAGGTTATGTTCATCCTTGCATCGATAGACGATCATAGATTCATCTGTAATATGAAATGTGACTTCCCTTATTTGGAAATTGATATGAGCTCCATATAAAGAAATCAAATACATGCCAGGAATCAAATCAAATTCAACTATAGGAAGGATCACAAGATTTTCAGGAAGCACTTTCCCACAAAATTCAATCGGAGAATAATTGTAAACTTTTGATGCGACTATTGTGCCATTAGGGGTTGTCACAGCTAACTCAATATCTAACTGCTGAGGTAATATGCAGATACCCTTATAAAATTCTTCATAAATAAAAGAGTGGGTGGATCTAGAATCAAATAAAACATTTGCTACTTTATAGTGGATGGTAAGTGTACCTTTCACCACTTCGTTATCGTACTCCACATCGCTGATAGAAATTGCATGTGACATTCCTTTGTCTTCAGCCTTAAGAGTTTGTAGATGTCGATCATCGTCAACAACCCTTGGATTAGGGCATTGATTAGAATAATACCCCATTTCCTTGCACTTGTAACATTGAAGTGTAGGAGGTGCACTTTGTGTAGCCTTTTCTTTGTTCACATCACTAGACATATTCTTCCCATCATTGCGACATTCAAATGCCCGATGACCTTCTTTTCCAGATTTGAAACATTTACTTGTCCCTTTAAGACAACTCCCTCCATGTTTCTTTCCATACTTTGAGCATAAGGGAAAACTCATCTTCTTTTCAGTGTGGTCTTTAGATTTCCCTTTGAATTCCATTTTCCTCTTCTTATCAAATGCATATGACTGATGGGTTACTCCAATATCCATCTCAACTTTGAGAGCACATCGAACAATTTCCTCATAGCTATTGAAGTCCCTTATGGCTAACTCCCTTCGAAGACTTTGTTTTAAGCCACTAAAGAATTGATCGATCTTACTCTCAGGTTGGATAATAATCCCAGAACCGTACCTTGCAAGTCTTATAAAATTTTCTTCGTATGTACCAACAGATTCATCATCCTTTTGCTTTAGTTGAAGAAACTCCTTCTCCATCTTTGTTCGAAGAATACGAGGTATGTACTTATTGAAAAATAAGTTCTTCAACTCGTCCCATTCCATGGATTCAATTTCATCCCTTTGCCTCATATTTTTGATAAGATTCCACCATTGATCAGCTTCACCCTCCAAACGATATACTACTAAGATGACTTTATGATGTTCAGAACATTGAAGAACTAAAAATATCTTTTCAGTGGTATTGATCCACTGTTCATCCACTAATGGATCAGTAGACCCACTAAATGAGGGTGGATGCTGCCTCATGAAGGATTCAAAATAATGTTTCTCCTTACTTTGATCTTTTGGAAGTCCTTCATGATTCATAGCTTGAGACAGTTGTGTGAGCATGGCTATAAAATTTTTCATTCCATCTCCCATAACGTTTGGTTTCTCAGGGGGACAATCATTGTATTTCTCGTCGCATTCCGCATTAACACGGTTCCCTCCGGTTCCAGCCATTGACTAAAACCAAGAAGAATAGTGTGAGAAACACTAATTATAATAGGAAAACCACATAATCAAGAATAAAATTTCACACTTAAGGTCTTATCATAGGTTATTCATGTCCATTTCTAAAACACTAAGATTTTGTTCTATGCTTAGACTTATCCTTAGGGTTCTTACTAAGGCTTTCACATCATAGTTTCCAATGGTTGACTATAACTTTCCTCTGATACCAACTATAACAACCCATACTTTACATAAATTTTTATTACTTAAGAATTAAAGCACACTTATTACAACATATAACAAAACCATGAAAGGACCGTATAGGTATAGTGTCTTTAGAAATAGGGAAACATAAACAACTGGTTCATAAATCATCTACACTATCTCCCTTTTATTTTATCATATCTAGAGTCCCTTTTGGAATATCTTAATTAATATCATTCTTCCTGACCTAGGGAAAAGAAAACATACAAAAGGTTGAGCTCAAATGCTCAGTAATGGTAAACAAAAGAAATAACAATCAGAACATATTCATAAGAACATATCATTTTGGAAATCTTAACCTACAAAAGAGATCATAATTTCATAACATGGGATAAATCATAGTAGTGAAATGTAATCCCAATAATCATAACGTAAAACATGAAACTTTGTGGCATACACACATAATCATAGAGAATCATTTCTAAGTAGTAAAGAATTATTTCCAAGATTATCTTAGCGGAAAAAGTCCATTTCTGAACCAAGTTCACTCCTCGTTTTAGTCATGTATCACTGAACCGGATCAACCTGTCGTTCCAGCCATGTCTATCTCATGAGATATAAATCTTTACCCAATTCATTAGTGGTAGATATAGGTCCCAACCATCTCATAATGATACCATTATTATGTGTGCCACAAAATCATAAATCATATCATAACCCATGTAATAAAAATGGGATTCTTAAACATCTTGTCATCATAACATAATCCATATAAGATAAAAGGACATCATAAAATTAATTACATCATAACATAATCAAATAAATGTAAAAATAGGTATATATACATAACCCTATATTATCTTAGATGGAAAATAATTTCTATAAAACACTTGAACTCCATTCTTGATGAAAATATCCTTTCTACTTCAAAAAAACATTTTACTTTCTTAACATGTCAAAATAATTTAAACTAAAAAAATTTGATTAAAAATAAACATGAAAACTTTTAGAGGAAGCTTCATGGAAATAATGTTTTATGAAATCATAAAAAAACATTCATTCCGTATAAGTTAAAAAAACATTCTTCTCGTACTTTGGCCGGAAAAGTCAAAAAGTACCTCGTACCAAAAACGACAAAAGATTCCTTTCATATATTTTACTAAAAAATCACTAATGGGTAAATTTGGATTTAAAAAATAGTAGGAGGATATAAATAATATTACATATTGACAAAAAATGGATTTGGATGATAAATATTCCCCAGTAATTACAGAAGTAAAAACAATCTCGGATAAAAATTGAGCTTGCGAGATTTTCCCTTAACTTAGGTCTAATTTGCTTCGTACGTGTCCGAACCTCCTGTATAATTATTTAAATAATGTTATTGACTTATTCCGGAATTTTACTCATTGTTATGATATCATATATGGTCATATTTTTAGCTTCTTATCAGTAATATTCCATTGCTACTTGTTATTCGGGTGTTTATTGCATTTTTTTTGTTCTTATGCGTGTTTTGTCGAATAAATTATTCTTCTTCTTTTTAGGTTATAGATACCTCATTTCCATAATTGTATTATTGTAATATATTTCATATTTATTCATTCAATTCATTTATATAATCATTATGAAATTAATATCATGTAGAACGAGTCGCTTCACATCGTGGAGACGATAGGTCGTACGTACGCACGAGCAATGATATCATTCCCATGATCGTGGAATTGTATTGAAGTGTATGTATACTATTTCATAATCAATATCACTTTTAAATAATCCTATATATTTATTCTTTACCCCATTATACCCATCCAAGTAATGTGGTGGTGGAAAGCAGATTACACCACGGTGTGGAGACGGTATTCCGTATGTACGCACGCACGGTGATTTCATTTTCTGTAGGATGGATAGAAGGTGAAATAGGGTTGTTTCATATTTATAATAACATATCAGTATATGAGTGATACGGATGTTATTACTTCATAAGGAAACAACTAAATAAGAAGTAGAAGAAGAAATAAAGTTGAAAGAATCGGTAACGGACATTACCTCTTTTTTGAAGCGCCTCTTCTTAACTTCTTCTTAGGGCACTAAAGATGGTCTTTGAAGAATACCAGGGCCTCTAGGATGTTTCTAGGGATGTCTAGAAGGGAAATTTTCATGTTTTGGCCGATCTTGAAGGATCAATGTTGTGTAAAGAGGAGAGGGAGGAGGTGCCCTTTTATAAGGGAGGAGAGGGGCACTTTAGGAAAAACTTAAAATATTATTTTATAATAAAGTCATATTAGTTTTTTAATAGCTTCAAATTAATTTATTTATAAACTAAGGTGGTTATGGGTATAAATAATCTCAACCAATAGAATTTAGACAAGTTTAGGTTACTATTTTAACCTTATCATTTAGATTTAACTCTAAGTTAAATAATTTAACTTTTACTGTGTCTTCTTGTTTTCTTACACTATATGGTAAATAAACATAATATAAAAAGAAAAAAGAACCCCAATTTGTTAATTATTAATATATATAAACTTATATAAGTCATTTGGCTGAGCCTTATATTTTTAGGAATAAAATAACAATTAATAATATAATATGTTTTTTAAAAACTATTTTATTTCAATTTTGACACTATTTGGTAATTGATTTTTGTGAAACTCCTAAAATCATGATGAGTTTGAATAAAGATAATTAAATAAATTATAACATGTCATATTAACCTAGAAAATTAGTTAAATTCATAAAGAGTCTAAAATAAAATTTATTTGTGTATTTATAACATCAATTATGTTAATATTTCATTAATAAGTTAATTACTGCATCATCATTGTGTGATAAATAAATAAACTTATATACATTCTAAAAATTATAAATATTATACCATTATGTAGGAAATAGTTTTAGATTTCTAATTAATATTTATAGTCGAATTTATCTTATTTATAACCCAGTATTAAAAATGTTTTAGTTATTAAACTTTGATTTTAACTATTTTAACTCTTCTTTAAATAAAATAATATTAAATGTCCTAATCTAATCCAAGTGGACCTAAATGGACATATTTTATTCATAAGGTTGTTTTTGGTCTAATTAAACTTATCCAATAGAATTAGGACATGTTTTAGGGTAATAATAATGCAATTTTTACCCTCAATTACCCTATTTACTTTTAATCGTGGTAAAAAAAGTAAAAAGTTACTATTCACCAAAAATTGTTTTTATCTTATTGAACCACATTTTACTCCTTGATATTAACCATGTCTTTAGGATTTTCAAAATACCACTCACAGAAGCGGTAAAATTATGTTTTCTGTAAATTTTCAAATTCTCCTAGGAGGTGGGTAAAAGACGGTGAAAAGCTAAATTACATTTTTATATATCTAAAATTGTTATAAAATGACTCCAATGAATTATGTTGAACTTATATAGGTATTATGTATCAATTTTTAAATAAAATAAATTTAAATAAAATAAAAAATTATTTAAATAAAAAGTTGGTTTTTAAATAGTAACCCAGTGTTTTCACTATTCATCAAAAATTGAATGTTTTCAGAAAACTACCAAAATTTTAACCTAGGCTAATTTAGATATTTCAAATCCAAAAATGAAGTCCATTTTGAAAATTAAAATTTATAAAATCTAAAAAAGTGGGTATTACTATTCATAACGGCTAGTTTTAATAATATTTTAATTGCATATCATTGTTTAGTGAAACTCGGTATTGCGTACAACGCAAGCTATCGAGGAAGGTCGCGATTGAATGTAAAGAAAGACAAGATAGTGTTGTGTGTAGTGAAATATTCCTTTGATGATGTATATAACATAAAAACAATATATTTCTCATAAAAATCTCAAGTGTTACAAATTATGTTGTGTGCTGATGAAAAATAATAAAGTGATAGCTTATGCCTTAGGGCAGCTAAAAATTCATGAGAAAAAATATCATATGCATGATCTGTAGTTGGAGACAGTTATCTTTGTGTTAAAAATCTGGTGGCACTATCTCTATTGGGAGAAGTGTTAGATATATACTGACCATAAGAGTCTCAAATATATATTCACACAAAAATATCTTAATATGTGCCTACAAATATTGATAGATCTCATCATGGATTATGACTACACAATCCACTACCATCCCAATAAGGAAAATAAGGTGGTAGATGCCATAAGTATAAAGGATCCTACATCTTTATCAATGATTATGATTGAAAATGATCTTATCTTCATATATTTAGATAAAATAGACATGGGAATCATTAATTGAGGAACATCATCAATCCTTTATCAAAATATTACTCAGCCATCCCTCTTGGAGAAAATAAAGGATACTCAAAGAAAAGATGGGGAAATTCAGAAAAGGGTGGAATCCATTAAAAATGGGAAATCCTATGAGTTCTTGATTGATGAGGAAGGAGTTGTAAAATTTGGGTTACGATTATGTGAACCATCCGATCCAGTGATAAAAATGATCTTTTTAATGATGCACATAGCTCTACCTTCTCTATCTACTCGGGGATAACAAAGATGTATTGAGATCTCTGAGAAAGATTTTGGTGGGACAATATGAAGAAGGAGATTACTGAATATACATCAATGTGTCTGATATGTCAGCAAGTAAAGGCTAAGAGGAAAAAGTATAAGTAGATGATGCAACCACTACCCATACCATCATGGATGTGGGAGAACATTACCATGGGAATTTTCACTAGACTTCCAAGGACATCCATAGGAAACAATGATATATGGGTCTTTATGGATCTTCTTATGAAGACATATCACTTTATCGCAATTCAAGAGGACTTCTCATTGGATTAACTTGGGTGTATTTACATCAAATAAGTGTTAAGGATCCATGGATTGCCACTATTTATTTTCGTCTATCCTGATATGAGATTCAACTCGATGTTTTCAAAAAGTCCCCAACATGCTCTAAGCACTGAACTGAACTTCAGTGCGGCTTATCATCCTCAAACTGATGGAAAAACTAATTGAATTATTCAGACATTGGAAGATATTTTGAGAGAATATTCTATGCACTTAAAAGTAGGATAGTACCAAAATCTTCCACAGGTTGAATTCTCCAACAACAGTTTCCACTCGAGCATCCATATGTCACCATATGAAGCCCTTTAAGGGAAAAGGTGCAGAACACCGATGTGTTGGGAAGAAGTCAGTGAGTTTAAACTAATAGGACTGAAAATGGTTGAAGATGTAGTGGATAAGGTGAAAAACATTCAGCAACATATCAAGGCATCCCACGGTTGATACAAGAGTTATGTAGAAATTTGTCGTCAAGACCTTGACATCAAAGTTGGAGACATGGTATTTCTAAGCATATATCCTTGGAAGAAGGTCATGAGGTTTCAGAAGAAAGGGAAGGTAAGTCCCAGGTACATCGGCCCCTTAGAGAACATTGATTATGTTGGAGTTGTGGCCTATTTACTGGAACTTCTACCTACCATGTACAAAGTACATGATGTCTTTCTTGTATCCATCTTAAGGAATTACTTACCACATATTTCAAATGTACTCTCTCCATAGGTGGTACAGTTGGAGGATGATATTTCTTACGAGGAGCATCTAATGGAGAACTTGGATAATAGGGATAAATATCTACGTAAAAACACTACTCACCTGGTCAAAGTACTATGGTGGAACCATAAGTACAAAGAAGCTATATTGGAACTGGAGGCGGAAATGAAGGAAAAGTACCTATAAATTCTTAAGGATTCGAATGTAAAATGAAATTTTGAGGGCAAAATTTCATAATGGTGGGGGGGATGTAACGAAACAATATTTTTCAATGGAAATTATTTTCTTTTAAATATTTCATTTAATCACATGAAATCACAACACTATAAACTACTAAGTACTATGTGTCATTTAAACATAATTTTTTCACTTCTAGGTTTTGAATTTCAAAAATCTAACATACACAGCTGTGATTCGTAAGTTATTTGGATTTTAAAATGACCAAATTAAGTTTTTTGGAATAGTAGCATACCCTTATGAATATTAATGTTACCCTTATGAATAGTTACATACCATAAGGAATAGTAACCTTACCTATGATAGTATATAAATTAGATTCAAGTGGTAGTACGATATGCCTATATATTGGAATAAGAAAATAAATGTTTTAAAATTGTTAATTTTTGAATAAATTATGATTATAATTATATGTTAAATTAATTATATTCAGAAAATTATTTCTGAAAAATGGATTTAATTTTTTGATTCTACACATTGAAAAATGGTTTGGGTGAATTTTTGGGATTTTTTAAATACTTGAATGTATTTTGAGAATAGTAAGATATATTAATTTACCATATAAATACATTATAATTATAATCCACTATTCCGGACATCATAAGTGTTGTAAGCACCCAAATATTAAAGTCACAGTCATTTATTACTATTCTAGGCCATGGAATACTCACCATTTCTTGTCCTGTGAAGAAATAATAAATTAATGATTATAATATTATGAAAACCCTCCTCCCTCCACTATAAATACCATCCATCCTTACCTCTTCTCTTCACTCCTATAAAACCTTGTGCCTTGGCAATATTCTACCCAAATCTCTACCTAAGCTCCTTCCCCACGTCCAAAATTCCATAATCTCTTCAAGATACCAAATCCTCTCCCCTTAAGAGGCTCTCAAAGGAGGTAATCTCAAGAGGTAAAGCCCTCTTTCAAATTCTTTTATTTTTTTATGTTATTTTATTTTATTATTTCTTTCCTCAACTCCCTTCACAAAAATGGTTTGATAACTCTATTAACATACATGTACTAAAATTATATTATTCTAATGGGATAATTCATTATCTTCTCTCCTTTCTCCATATTTTATTTTAAAGAAATGAAAACACCATTTTAGATGTGTTAATTTAGCACAATCAAGGACAACGAGTTATCAATTTCCATTACCATCTTGAATTATGGTCATGAAAAAATTTCCATGGTGGAACCAGACCATAATATATGTATTATTCCCCATCTATGGTTCAGTAATCCTTTTTTACACATTGTTTTTGTTTAAAAAACAAAATGTCTTCTTTGTGGTGAAAAACAAAAAACTAACCCAAACTGATGTCACTAAAGTTTTATATAATGATTCAACTTCACATTATATACCCAAATTTAGTTTCCAACCATGTAACCTTCTGTATGTTAAATAAAAAATATAACATCAATTCGTGACAACCACCTTCATCATACATGTTTATCCGAATATGAAAATAAGTGATCTGATCATTAAAACCATGTAAGCAAATGGACCCAAACGATGAAATTGAACCTCATAACCAATCAAAATGGGTATAAATAAAAATTAAAAGATTATAATAAATATAATACATATATAAATGGGTTATGTAAATATTAATTAATGAACCGAATTTTTTTATTCAGATCATTAATAACAAGTAGAGAACACCACCGGACCAATGGTAAGGGTTCCTCTCCATTTAACATTTATTCAAGAATTTCCTCTATGTTATTCCATTTTATGTGTAATCCTTAATGATGAGGTATGATTTATAATCTCCCTCATACATCATTTATGATGTATAAGTGATGATAAACCCTTTTATCTCTCAAAAATCTCTCTTAAGTACACCTGATACCATGCCAATAATCCGTAAGGAATTCTACCTGAACTGCGTTTATTCCTTCGGGTTGCTATATCTTTCTTTTTTTCCAAATAAAGTTATCTTTTATTTTTATGTAAAAATTATAAATTCTATTTATATTCTCTAAAATAATGTTTCAAGATCCATCCCTCATTCTCATTTGGGGATATACATGCTTTTAAGTGATTCCCTCCTCGATAAGTCCAAATAGGAAAACTCATTTTAAGGGAAATTCCCAAATTTTTTACCCAATTTCTAGTGCACTCTATCATCTATTTTAATCCACAATTGTCTTCATAAAATCATCCTTTTTATTATGAAAACATTCTTGGTTCACTTCTGGTTTTATATAATATATTTTTACCTTTTCAATTTTAATATCTCTATTGTATTTTTCTTAAAACCACATAAAAATGTTTTAATGCTAAAATTTCTCAAATACATTTCTTACATGTTGTCACTTATATTGTACAAAAATTTCCAAGATATGTGCCTATTTTACCTTATAAACATCCATTTATTTTCTAATTAATTTATTTATGGACAATTTCATGATACATCCTTTGGTTATGCTTTATGTCATGATTGTGGTACCCAATTCTTTCCATGGGTATCTTTTATTTTTATATATGACTAATTATGTATGATTATTTATGTGAAAAAAAATATTCATAAAATTTAATATGGGTTCACCCATATAGATCTCAAATTAATTGGGTAGTGTTGAGTCTCATGAGACGTTATGTGCGACGGTCATGGTGGTTAGCCTTGGCTTGTACAACTATGTGCAATGGTCTTGGCAGTTAGATTTGGCTTGTGCTACTATAGGAAATGGTGGTGGCAGTTAGAATTTACATGTACTAAATTGGTGTTTTATATTTATGCCACATTTCTATTATTCCATGTTTAAATGATACCATGTTTATTTGTTATGACATGTTAAATTCCTTTTTATATCATCATGGCATGTCTTCTATCCCATGTGCTAATGCTTTGCTCTTATCGTTATTCCCTTACTAGACTTTTAGCACATCCATTTGTTCATGTTATCCCCAGTTTACCCTATGTAAATGTATGAGCAAAATGGAATATAGGATCTCATTTTGGATTTTAAATAAAAATTTGCTTTTATAATGTTTGATTATGTACCTAGTCTTCTAAGACACTAGACTTTACGATCCTTGAATTCTACTCTGATGTATAATTATAATTAAAATCTTGTAATGTTATATGTAAAATGATAGGGTCTCTATACTTCTGATATCATCATGAGCCTCATCTTGATCTTGTGCTTCCCTACCCCTAAGCCTAGAAAAAAAATCAACCATCGAATTATGGGAGATTTCCCCTGTCCGTACCTACATCCAAATAGTCTATTTGGGTACTCAACCACATCTCTCTAATATAACCAGAAGTTTAATAGAAACTACAGATGAGTTGTATGACCAACCAAGTTGTGTTTACTACAGTTGTTTTACATAATAAAGAGTTTTAGGACACAAAGGGATAGATCCAAGTTGTAGAAGACTAAAGAATCCATTTAGAGTTCTATGATCATATCAATGGAAACTCAGTAATAACACTAGATGATTATAAAGATCATATCAAAAAATCATGCCAATTTGAGACAATATATCCAAATCCAGGGGGTATAAATTTCCTAGGAATCCTATAAAATCAAGATCCTAGCATCATACAGGCCCAATTCATCATTTACCACAAAATAATTTCCATGGGTGAAGTTACCGTGGAATCTAAATGCAATCATGACCCTAGGTATACCAACTAATGTATCCACTACCATTTAAAATACATATATTTCATTCATCAATTCATACTAAATTGAAACAATGAGTCTACACACTCATTCAACCGTCTACATTCAAAATCATCCAATATGTATAACCACATATATTAACATATCAAAATTATCATTTAAACAATTTATCATCACATACCACTTGGAAAAGGATGCATAAATTTTCCTAATTAGGAAATTAAAATAAATTTAATTTTCATTGGGATTCCACTAACTAGTTGAGCTCCAAATCATTACCATTGGATGGTTCAAAAAAAAGTTTACACTAAATAAAAATACAAGGAACGCTCCATGGTCACCTTGGATGAGAAAACAACATCCAATGTCACTCAAATAAGCTAAAGGGAATCCATAAGAGGTTTCATTTTAGTTAATTCAATTATTCAATTAAATTTTAGGGTTGTTATAGAATTTATGGTTTTTGATACAATGGTAGTTATCTTAATAAATAATTTAACCAAACTAGAAAAGTATAGACCACCTACCATAGCTCAGTATTATAGTTATCATCTTATATCATCTCCCGATTTGACTCGGTTCACAAGAAAATAAAATAAAAGTCCAATAACATGAAAATAGGGTGAATTATCTTGAACCTAAATAACATAGTTAATCCAAAGTTAACCAAATAAAGGTATAGAATTAATTGAGATATTATTGAGATGGACCCGACAAGACAAATGGTTCTTGAATAAAAGTTTATACAGAGGAACCATGGAACATCCAAGAATATGATTCAAATATAGCTTCCCACCAAGGTGGTTCTATCCACAAAAGTTAAATGAAATTGGGTTTGAATTAAAATATTTATGATGGTATATTTCATGAATTCACCAAAAATATAGGGTTTCATGGCTGGACAAACCATGCAACATTTGTCTACCCATTGTAGTAGGAAGGGACACTTTGCATAGTTTGTATTCATGGTTTATCTAACCATGCACTAACCATGTTTTAGCACACTTTAAAAAACTAAAGACATTCCTGCATTGGTGTACTCCCCAAATCATAGAGATTTATTAATAGTGATGCATGTAAGACCCCACTATCCAGCCTCACATGGTTAGATGTAACCATGCAGGCTTCCCGACATGGTTTATACTCATCGTGCACTAGGACTTTTTACCACCAAAGTGTGGGTTCTGGGATCCAAACAATCCACATACACCTATGATACCTCCATTACCTCAATTTGAATTCATATTAGTCCATATTTAAAAAATTATACCAAAATAAAAATAATATATACCTCATACTAAACCCCAGGTTCATACATTTAATGTGGGAAACCAAACCATCCAAAAATTAAGGAACAATGCTAAAAAATATAGATAGTGAATAAAAAGTAACAAAATAAAATATAAATACTAAAATTCACTAAAAAAACCAATCCATAAGATTTTAATTCCCTATATGTCTCCATAAGACTCCTAAAACCTTAAAAATAGTATATATACAAAGGTTAGGTGTAACATGTATACTCAGAAGCATCATACCTAGGGTCATAGAAAAATGATGAAAGATCGAATGAAATCACCAGGGAAAAAATAGTAGAACCCAAAATCACCTAAACATGAAAATTATGCATCCTAACCTCATCATAGATTACTCACAAAATAATGAAATAAAGTAGAAAAGTAATAAGAGGAATAATATGATAAATATTCGTTGCATCTACTTCCCCACTGAGTTTCCACTCTCTCAATAAATGTCAAATGTAATGTGACCTTATACCTCCCATTCCATCTCATCACTACATATTAAACAAGCTATGATGTGGTTCGGGTCACAACCCTGCCTATCATATCCTCTAACGAAGCTTAGCATCCCACACTATCAAAAAATTCACTATCCACATCACAACCTCATCATGAAACAGGGTAGGAGGGTATCATGAACATGAAGTACCTTAACTGTGTGCCCACATCCTACCATTAAAAACCCATAACACAAATCAAATCCTCATCTTCACTAGGATATATCCAACACCAACACATTATCATCACTACTATTAATGCAAGAACTAGTAAGAGGGGATAATAATCCATTCATTCCTCATCATCTTGATGTTGGTGAAAACATTCCTATAACATCAAGGTGTCAATAGAAGGTACTCAATGTAAGTAGGGTACCTTTATAAATAACATTAAATAATATAATATATATATATTCAAATAGAGAGAACATTATTCTGGCTTAAAGGATTCACTTCAATACTTTATCACCTTCTTCTTAACTTCAACACCATACCAATGTACAACATTCTTAAACAAATTAGATGGAAAACATACAAATAACCATGTATGACCCATAATTTTACTTATTTCAATTTTAAGTTTACCCATAAATCATTATTATTTCATTAAAAACACTGTGTATAATTAATCAGCTCATCCATTCATTTACCACACATGAATTTTAGCATGTATGTATTAAATTCCATCATTTATAGTTTTATTCCACAACAACATGGATACTCACCAAGGCTCTATAGGCTATACCAACTACCCCACAATAGAAACCATCACATCACACATTCCACACATTCCCATCGCAACCCCCCCCCCTCCTCCCACCTTGCACCAATGACCACCATAACTCAAGAAAAATCTATCCACAACCTTGGTTTCTCAACACACATCACATATGTAAAAGTCCCTTCAATCATCATAAAATCTCCACAAGCCCAAACAAATACACAGGGAACACATTAACCACACCATCACACAAAACAATAGATTTCTTATTCAGTTAACAACCAAAAAATCAATTAAATTCACTACAAAAAACATTTTTTATAGGATGTTTATTCATGTAGGTTATAGTAACTGTCACGAAGTAAATTTATTAAAAAAATATTTAATATGAAGTCTGGTTCAAAAAAATTCCACAATATGTTTTTATTTTTTTAATTAGTTGTGGTTTAAATTAAACCACTAGTTAATATTTTAAAAAACTCTAATCTCTTCCCCTCCCCCACTCAATGTTCAACCCTAACCCATCCACCCCACCTCCCTCGACCTCCTCCTCCTCCCTCTCTGGCGGTGACCCTGAGCCCACAACCCCCTTTCCCCCCACTTTCTCTTCCTTTACTCTCCTTTGGGGTGACCCCAAGCCTGTGACCCTATGCTCGCAACCCTCTACCCCAAGACCCGTAACCTCTGTGACCCTCCCTCATAACCCTCCCCCCTCCTCCGACCTCCTCCTTGTCTAGCTCACCAATGATGTGAACCCCCCCCCCCCTTCGACCTCCCACACACTGGCTTGGTTTCCCTATTTATTAGGTATGTGATCCCCCATACTTTATCTTCCTAGCTCAGATACCCTCCTCGGTAGTAAGGTATACTCCCTTAAAAGTTACATCATCCTGACACTAAATATATTATTGAGTATGATTATTGAGTTTGATCCAATCCCACCCCTTGTAATTAAATTTTTATATATGATACAATATATTTAATTTTTATAAAATATAATTTTTATAGATAAATTTTTATATATAACACATCCTAAAAACAATATTGTGTATATTCCCATATTAGATTTTATCCTTATAAAACTACTGTAATCCACTATCACTGGTTTATTTGTTTTACATTTGGTCAGTTGTGTTAAGAATTCATAAAAATTTACAAACACCATAATTAGGATAAATGTTAAAAAATTTAAAATAGAAAATAAAAAATGAGTTTAAATTTGTAATAAGAAACACATAGATTCATAATAGCCCTCTTAGAGTGAATACACGGTCCATTGGGAATTTCTTGTTGATTAAATAACATCTTGAGAGTGGTCTGAATAAAAAAATTATTAAGGGATGTATACATATATTATGAATAATTACTATTTGGATTATTTATAAATAGAAATGTTAGTTTTTTTGAATCAGAATATTTGAATTCAATATGTTAATATATATGATTTTGTAATCCTAAACAATAATAATATATTATATCTAAAGAAAAATAGATATAAGGATTCAGATTATCAATGTTACTCTTTTAGTGTAGGGTTATTCGAGGTTCTTGTATACAAATTCATATAACCATAATTATTTTTTACATAAATTACTTTGATAGACTATGATCACTCCTCAATGTCAATCCAAACACAAACATCATTTTATAATACATATAAAAATGTTTTAAAAAAATTATTGTTAATTATAAAATGAATGAGTTCAAATGGGTTTTTTGAGACAATAGTATTCTTATAAATAGTGTATGGAACCATTTTAAATATGAATCTATCATCAAATAATCACAATCAAATACAATGAAATTAAAAAAACTATGTGTACCATAGGTACTCTCTGATATATATCAATAAATTATACTTGATTATGATCACTAATAAAAATTCCTATTTATCATAATTATAATGTTTTTATATAAGAAATCAGAATCAAAATATACTATTTAAGGAATAAAAAATAACAATAATTTGTTTTATCACCCTATCTATGGAATCGCACATTTTTATTACATAACATTACACAACTTTTTACAAAGAGATGATATTTTAAAGTATTGTGTCTTGAAAATTAAGTACATAATACATGAAAACTAAAAACATTATTTTATTCAAATTGAAAGTCTAATTCAAGTTTAATCCAATATAAAATTATGAAATATCATAACTTGGGTAAATACATCAAAATAAAGGGTGAGAATAAGTCCAGATAAGGTAAAACAAGGGAAATAGCTTACATGTGAACTTGACATATATCAATAAGAACATGAGGAATTTTCATAAAGGCATGAGAAAGAAGAATCTCATAACAATAAAAAATTAAATAATATCTTGAAAATGTGGATACAATTTTTAATTTTAGAAATTCATAAGCATATCACCAATGTCCATCCCTAAGTTATCATAAAAATTTCCAAGGTTATTCGACAAGTTATCGTAAAAAATTTCATCTCTAGAGATTAAATTATTTACCCAATCAATTAAAAAAATATTAAGGAGAACCCTTAATATGTATTTATTTTCATGTGATCTGCATATATCATAATAATACATTTCTTAAATGACCCATAGAGAATAAAAAAATGGGCTTTTATATAAAAATCATGGCGTTTTAGTGTTTAAAAACATGATCATTATGTCATTTATAACCCATGAAATGGGAATGAGGGTTTTATGTATGTCAATTAAAGAATAAAATAAATCATTTTTATGTATTTATGAATACACCTAAATTTGATATAGTTTTGGGTATTCACATAAATAAAATAAAATAATTTCTTGAGAAAAAGAGGTAGATTTTGAGATGAAAATTCTACAGCATAATGGGTATGAAATACAATTTTTAAAAACATTAAAAATTGTGGGGGCAAAAGTCACCCATTTATAAAATACTCATAATATAGTATAGGTATATAATAAAATTTAAATAAGAACTTGGTATGTAAATTTGAAAAACATACAACATAAAAGTGTACTTGAAAAGAAAAGATAAGTTGATAATTCCCATACCATAAACAGTAACCTCTAAAACTATATGATCGGGACCTTGGGGGATTGATAAAACCTTGGTAGGACTCCTATGGAGTCAGTACTATAATATCATCTAGTATAGTTATTTTTTAATGAAATATAATGGAGTAATGGGTGGGTATTTATAGAAAAAATGGGGGAGTCTCTAATTAATTTCTAAGGACACCTCATTAGTGGTATTTTCAAAACCATGGGATTTCCCACAGTATATGCCCATGGTATTGGCCAATTGGGACACATAATAACATATTTTAATACTAAATATTAAACTCTCATTATTACATCATTAATGATTTCATTAAACATACCAAAAACTCATAACTGTATTTTACTACTCACTGTGAAACAAAAAAAATTATACAAATCTCATAAATTCATCATAGCCTAATATCGACCTTTTGAATTCAAAATGAAATTATTTTTATCATAATAATTTTATAAATATGATAAATTAAACATTTAAATATAATAATACTTAATTATTAAAAATAATAGATGACAGAAATGCATAGTAAACTGTATAATAAACTTTTCGACACTTGAAAAAAATAAAATTAATTTATCATGTTTAATTAAAAATGAGTTATTTTATAAAAATATTTAATTATAATAAAAATTACTAAGAAATTGTTAACTTAATAAAATAATTTATATCTCTCTTTAAAAAACAATTTTTACCCAAAAAATCAATTTATCAAATTCCATCTCACTTTGTTAAGAAACAATATTCTTAAAATGGAAATGATGAAGTAAAATTTTTATTTAAAAAAAGGTATTAAACTTTAAGTAACTAGGTCCTTGAAATATAACTCCTTAAGACATCCACATATGACTTAAGGGTAAGGTGTGTGATGGTGTTAGACTCTTGGGGTGGCTTGGATAAACTTTCCTGAGTGGTAATCTCCAGTAACATGAAATTCACCCTTACGATATTTCAATCGTGCATAACATGTTGATGCTCAGTCTAGGCATGGTCAAGAGAGAAGCCCAGTGATGCTACCTCCTTACCAAGATCTAAAAAATGGGCTTCGTACAGATCAATTCTACTAAATGAGGTCATTGACTCTTCTTTCTGCATTAATTTTCCATTATTGTTTCTATTTATAATCAAAAATTATAATTTTAAAATTTAATATTATTTCCAATGGTCATATTAACCAACAAAAATATAACAGTGAAAACCTGATGGTCCCATTTCATTTATAATTATATATTATTGATTATGACATAGTAAAACATACATTTTTAGGATACAAAATGTTATTCAAAAGTTCAGGTTGATACATTCTTCCCCCCATTAAGAAATCTCATCCCTAAAATTTCAACGCACAACCTTTGAAGAGAAAAGGTGTTCGTAATTTTTCCTCAAAGTCTCCTCTGTTTCACAAATGGATTATTAAAAATTTTGGAACCTCTACAAAACTTTAACAGTTTGGGTATTCTTGTTGTGTAGAAACTTTTTTCTACAATCCAAGATCTCTATCGGCTGCTCTTCAAATGAGAGGTCATGTTCCAGTTGTACCACCTTCGAATTCAGTACATGTGATGGGTTTGGTACGTACTTAATCAATATAGATATGTGGAAAACATTATGAACTTATGCTATATTTGGATGAATTTAAAGCTTATAGTCCACTACTCTTACGTGGTCAAGGATTTCATAGGGGCCAATGTACCTAGGGCTGAGATTCCCTTGCTTCCCAAACCTCATGATTATCATCCAATGTGAAATTTTAAGGAAGACATTGTCACAAACATTAGACTCCAATCCCATTCAATGTTTTTCAGCATAACTCTTCTACCAACTTTGAGTTTCCTTTATGTGTAATTGGATGGCATAAACCTTTTTTTGCCATCTCTTGAACAAGATCAAGCCCAATAATATTTCTTTCACTTGCTTATTCCCAAAAAATAGGTGTTCTATATCACATTCCATGTAGAGATTTGTAGGGTTCTATTTGAAAACTCGAATGAAATCTATTATTATTAGAGATCTAAACTAATGGGATATGTCGATCCCATTATTCTTTAAATTCCATTGAGCATGTTCTCAACATTTTATCAAGTGTTTGAATAATTCATTCATATTGGCCATCAGTTTGGGGCTGATATTCCATATTGAAAATTAATTTGGTACTCAATATATGTTGAAGAATTATCCAGAATTTTTATGTGAACCTAGGATCATGATTAGATATGATAGAGAGTCGCACCTCATACATCCTTACGACTTCCCTCATGTAAATCATGGAATGTTGATCAAGATAGAAGTCTTCCTGAATAGAGATAAAATGGGCAGTCTTGGGGATACAATCCACTATTACCCATAATGCATTGTTTCCGTAAGAAGTTCTTGGGAGACCATCAAAAGAGTTCTTAGTAATATTTTTTCACATACATGCTAGTATGGTAGTGGTTTTAATACCCATTTAAGAAGTTTTCTCTCTTCCTTTACTTGCTAACACACCAGACACCTTGCAGTGTAGTTTTCAATCTCCCTTTCCTTGTTAGCCCACCAATAATTATCATGAAGGTCCGTGTACATTTAAGCAATTCAAAGATGTATAGAGAATATAGATCTATTAGCTTCATCCGCATCTCCATTATTTCCATAATTAAGGGAACACATAGCCTTGTACAAAATTTTAGTACACATTCTTGACCAATATTGAACTCAGGAAACATCACATCCTTCACAGCCTCAAACTTATTCTATAATAAAGGGTCTTCTTCTTCATATTTCTTGATCTTATCTAGTAATTATGGTTGATAAATAATTTTGTATAGGTTTTATGATGCCCCTTCCCTTAAAATTCCCATGTTCTGTTTTACTAGTTCTTTTATCAGAGGATCACCTTGAAGTTCTTTTATCAGAGGATCACCTTAAAGCCTTATCAATGATAGAACAATAGGGTCTTTTCTACTTAATGTATTAGAGGCAATGTTTTCTCTTCTAGGGTGATAATTAATTGAACAATCATGGTCTTTAAAAAGTTCCAACCATCTCCTCTATCTCATTTTCAATTCCTTTTATGTGAAAATACACTTAAACTTTTATAGTCTGTGTGTATATCAAACTTATCCCCATAAAGATAGTTCTTCTATGTCTTCAGAGAAAAAACAATTGCAGCCAACTCTGTATAATGTTTAGGATAATTTGTCTCATGAGGCTTTATCTATTGAGATTCATAAGAAATAACCTTCTCATTTTTCATTAGGATTCACCCAAGCCCTTTTATAGATGCATCACTAAAAATAAAAAATCCTTATCTCAATAAGGGTATAGTTAACACTAGTGCAGTAACCAATCACTTATTCAGCTCTTGGAAACATTCCACACATGAATTTTTTTATATGAACTTAACCCCCTTTAGAGTTACCTTGGTTAGTGGATTAGACATTCATGAATTTTTTTAACAAACCTCCTATAATATTGTGCTAAACCAAGGAAACTATGTGTCTCAATTATTTTTGTAGGCTAAGTATACTCCTCCACAACCCTTGTATTAGCTGGGTCAACTAATATTCCTTCATTAGTAACAATTTTCCCCAAGAAATCTACTTTTTGTAACCAAAACTCACTCTTTATAAAAAATTTAATAACCTCTCATTACTCATAGTTTTCAATATAACCCTTATATGATCCTTATTATCCTCACTACTTTTAGAATATATTGGAATGTCAACAATAAAAATGACCAAAAAGTTTCCAATGTAATCATTAATGACTCTTTTCATCAAATCCATAAATATAGAATGTGCATTAGTCAAGCTGAAGGGAATAACAACAAACTAATAATTCCCATATCTATATCATAAGGTAGTTTTTGGAATATCACATTTATTCACCCTCAATTGATGATAACAAGATAAAAGATCAAGCGTAGAGAAGAATTGGGCCCTAGGAAGCTGATCAAATAAGTCATAAATTCTTATAAGAGGGTATTTGTTCTTAACTTTGATCTCATCTAGTTTTTTATAATCAATTCATAGCTGCATTGATCCATTCTTCTTCATCAGAAAGAGAAAATGAGCTCTCCAAGGATACACACTCGATTGGATAAAACCCTTCTCCAAAAGATCTTGGAGTTGTTTATTTAATTTTTCCAGCTCCAAATTTTTCATTCTATATGGGTTGTCTGATATCTGATGAGATCAAGGTGTGAGTTCAATAGAGTTCTCTACCTCTATTTCTAGGGGAGGTCTATGTCACTCCCCAAAAAATATGTAAATGTATTCCTAAAATATATTAACATTATTTATCCTTATACTCTCATTTCCTTCTTCTTATTCATTAATAAAATCCATAAAGAAGGCTATAGATGATGCTTCTCGACAAATATCATGTCGAGATATCTCTCCTTGGAAGATAACTATAGGATTCCCATTCAAGACTACTAAGATTTCCTTTCTTCTTTATTTAATCTTTGAATTATAATTTTAGATCCACTCTATCACTAGTATAATGTCTAATTCCAACATGGTAATGACTATTAAATTTCAGATAAGATTGTTCTCACTAAACTAAATACTAGAGTTTCTAAGCACCATTTAAGCTTGGATAATCCCTCCAGGATTCTTGACTGATTACTCTACTTTCAAAACAAGAGGGATTGATTCCATATCCTTTCAAAAATGGAATAAATAAAGGAATGCGTAGAACCAAAATCAAATAAAGTACTTCCAAGATTTTAGAGAAAAACAAGAGTAGCTTCCACCACATCATTTTGAGATTAAACTATATCCATCGTGATAGAAAAATCATGACTTTACCCCCATGGACTATACTGAGGCTTGTGGTGATTCCACTCCACTTTCTTCAGATTCAGATAGTGATTGGAAAAGTTCCAAAGTTGTCCACACATGAAGCATTGGACTTCAGGTAAGGTCAGGACCATTTTCTCTATTTTATTAGTGTTGGGAAGTTGAGGCTTCATCTCACTAAGACAATTTAGAGTGATATGGCCATCTCTTTCACACTTATAACACTTCAAAATCTTGAGCAAGAAGTTCCTTTAAATATTCTTCCTCCATTTATTGCACATCGAAAGTTTCACTTTCTTTCTTCCTCTTCCCTAATCAAAGATACTTCCCAATCGTGGCTCCATTGATATTTTATTTTCATTTGATTTGTGATTCCACTACATCTCACTGAACTCTATTTAAAACTTCATAGCACTTTGTATGATTTCCTTATGGATATCATTGTCTTGGTTGGCTAGATTGTTTCATTGATGAGATCTCAGTCCACTGAAGAATCTATCAACCTTCCCATTTAGACCCATGAAAAAGATAGAGGTGTAACGTGAAAACCTTAGGATGTTCATCTCTTAGCTTCCCACAAATTCATTATCCTTCTACTATAGCTCAAGAAATTCCTTCTCTATTTTTGTTCTCATATAATGAGGTAAATACTTACTGAAGAAGATCCATCTAAAATATTCCTACTCCATAGCTTCAATATCTCCTCTTGACCTCATGTTTCTATCTAGTGCCAACCACTGGTCAACTTATCCCTCTATGCGGTAAATAGCTAGGGTAACATTCTCTTGTTCAGAACTATGAAGTATAGAAAATATCTTTTCTATAGAGCTTATCCAATGTTCTAAAATCAATGGGTCAGTATATCCATTGAATGTTGGTGGTTGTTGATGCATAAAAGACTCAACAAAATGTTGTTCCATTATTTTTGAAATCAGTATATCAGCTTGATTCAAGTTATTTCCTATAGCAGGAGTCGGTTGATTCATCATTATCATGAAATTTTCCATTCTATATTCCTTCGGAGGGTCATCAGTGCATGGTCTGTTGTGGTCACCATTTTCACAGTTCCTCCTATTTCACATTATTTTATAAAAGAATAAAAAAATTTAAGATACTTGTTTTATTTAAAAAATTTATAACTCTAAATTATTTTTGTGTCTTCAAACATCATGCTTAAACACATTATTCATTATCAATACTTAAATTCATCATAAATACTTAATAATAGTTAATAAAAAATCTTGTGATTAATCAAACATATCCCTTGGGAGTGTCAAACTGAGAGTCCAATAAAGCTCATTGTCATGCAACAGTTCCTGTTCGAGTCTAGATCAAATAAGTGTTTTCAGGGTTTACCTCTAGATACATCTGTGTCGAAGCCACATCCACTTGTTCATATCCAAACATGGATTTCTTTGTTCAGAAACCCCTTACAGAATATTTCACCAAAATACTATAAAGTTTTCCTATATTAAAATTTTTCCTTATGGTTCTTAATAACATTTTCAAATCATAATTTCCAAAAATAACTAAACTATCCTTTGTTACCAACTATGGCATCCCACCTTTTTATTGCATAACATTACATAGAATTTTACAAAGGGATGATCTTTTGAAGTTTAGTGTCTCGTAAATAAGGTACATAATACATGAAAACATAAAATATTCTTCTATTCTATGTGACATGATTCTTCAAGGTTCATCCAAATAAAATTTATGTATTATCATAACTTGGGGGCATACATCAAAAGAAAGGGTGAGTATAAGGCCCATTAAGGGAAAACAAGGGAAATAATTTCCATGCGAACTTAAGAGATATCAATAAGAATATGATGAATTTTTATAAAGGCATGATAAAGAGGCATATCATAATAATAAAAACCTGAATAATGACTTAAATATGTGGGTCCAATATTTTTATAAATTTAAAATCATATCACCATGGTCCATCCACATGGTGTCATAAATATTAATAAGTTTATTCACCAAGGTATCGTAAAACTTATCATCACTAGAGATTAATCTCTTTACCCGATGCATTGGAGAGTTATAAAGGTTCACCCTTAATAAAGATTTATTTTCATGTGATCTACATATATCACAATCAAACATTTCATAAATAACCCATAGAGAATAAAAGAAATGGGTTCTATAACAAAATCAGGGTGTTTTAAAAAGTTATTAAAAACATGATCATTATGTCATTTATAACCCATGGAAAGGGAATGTGGGTTTTATGTATGTCAATTACAGAATAAAATAAATTATTTTTATGTATTGATTATAAAACTTTGAAATGAAATACGTTTGGTTATTCACAAAAATAAAATAAAATAATTTTTTGAGAAAAGAGAGGGATTTTGAGATGAAAATTCTGCAGCATAACGGGTTTGAAACATGGTTTTATAAAAAATTAAAAAGAGAGGGGGAAATTCCAAATGATGCATAAAATAATAATTATACATTATAGAGACATAATAAAATAGAAATGAGAACATGGTATGAAAATTTTAATGATATAAAAAATAAAATAAACTTGAAAGGAAAAGAGAAGTTATGATTTCCATTACCTTGAATAGTAACTTATAAAACTCTATGATCCGGACCTTAGGGGCTTGAGGACACCATAATAAGACTAATTTGGAGGAAATAACATCATATATTCAATGATAGTGAATTTGGAATGAAATTTGATGCAGGATTTTGTGGGTATTTATAGCAATAGTGAGGGAATTGTTTATCAATTTCCAAGGACACCTCAATAGTGGTATTTGCAAAACCGTGGGATTACCCACGGTATTTTACCATGGTATTGGAAAAATGGGACACCTAATATAATATTTTAGTCCTCAAGATTCTAATATAATAATTAAATCATGATTACATCATTAATTATGTCATTAAACATACCAAAAACTCAAAACTGTATTTCTAATATTCACTAAAACACAATATATTTTCTAAAAATCTCATAAATTCACCATAGCCTAATATCGAACAACTGAAATAAAAAAATAAATTAATTTTATCATAATATTTTTCTAAATATGATAAATTTATCTTTTAAATTTAAAAAAAACTTAATTATAAAAAATAATGATGGGGAGAAAATGCGTAGAAAGTTGTGTAGTAAAATTTTCGACACATGAAAAAAATAGAATTATTTTATCATTTTTAACAAAAAAGAAGTGTTTTTATAAAACTATCTCAATATAATAAATATTATTAATGAAAACTTAGTTTAATATAATAATTTATATCCCTCTAAGATGTAAAATTTTAACCCAAAAAAATAATTTATCAAATTCAGCCTCAATTTTTTAACCAATAGTATTCATAAAATGGAAAAGATGAAATAAGTGTTTGATTTAAACAAATAAAATGATTTTTAAGTAACTAGTTCCTTGACACATAACCCATTAAAACACTTGCATGCACCATAATGGTAATGTGTGCGATGTTTATAGACTCTTAGGGTGACTTGGATAACATCTCCAGAGTGGTAGTATCTACTAACTTGAACTTCTCTCACAATTTCATTAAATATTAACATATTGAAGCATGGCTTGGGATTGATCAGGATTGTAGCCCAGTGATTCTACCTCCTTCACAAGCTCCAAGAAGTGGGATTCGTATGGACCAGTTCTACTGGATGAGACCATTGACTCTTCTTTCTGTATTAATTAACCATTATCAATTCTATTTATAATCAATAATTATAACATTAAAAATTATTATTATTTACAAGGGTCATATTAACCAATGGTCATATAACGGTCAAAATATGATTTCCTCATTTCATTTATAATTATATATTTTTAATGATTATGACATAGTAAAACATACATTTTCAGGAAACAAAATATTATTCAAAAGTATGTGTCGTTACTCTATCATTGAATATTATTAAGGACGAGGTAAAAACAAATAATAATCTAGTATTGGTTATTTAACAATATCACAAACATATATGGATCACATTCTTTATTTTTCACTACTGAACTAAATAAAATTTCCAAATAGATATATCTATTTTATAGATTCTGAAATTTATGAAGGTTTTTATATAATAATTGATGAACATTCTGATGATTATATATTTATTATCAGTGATTATATGAATCATTACAATGATTAATTTTGGAATAATAACCAATATAGAAATATTAGTTGCAACATTATATTACATAAACTATATCACAGATCTACTGTATGATATGATATTGGACTCTGATAAATACCCCATGATTCACTTATGATTGTAATGTTGTGTTCAATATATATCATATTAAAATAATATATTAAAATATAATAGTGATTCATATTATATGATTCTCCCATTTTGTTGAATATTTTTTAGTTTCACACAAGCAATAAATTCTTTTAAAGATTCATTGTTTTACTTCCCAATTCCATTGGAATCCGTCAAAACTCCATTAAAATGGTTTATAAAAAGTGTTAATTTTTTGAAAAAAAACTTTTCCTATCATTTTAATCAATTTTTTTCAATATAAATTTGTAGCAATATAGTTATTAACCATTTGAAATGCATGAATGTCAAGAAGAAAAGAATTTTAGGATCATAGTAAGTTAGAATCTCGGATCACACCACCACTACCGTTATATATTATAAATCATAGTGATTTGTTTGTACATAAGATATGAAATCCATCTATTTACTCAGATTTCATTGGTATCCCACCTCTGGATTCACCTCCTAAAATAGAGTAAATTTTCACCCCTCCGTCTAGGATAAATTGGTGAGTTAACATTACCTGTATGTATGTCATTTTTTTAAAGAAAAAATTATATTTTATTATTTTTTCAAATAGATAAAGACAACCATATAAGGGATACAAATATGAACAAAAAAGATGTATCATACCTAAAGGAATTCTAGATTAGCATTCCATTTTATGATCTCGGGTGCCTACAGGTGATGCTACCAGAGTTTATGGGAAAATTCTTGGGTAGCATTTTTTCCAGATGTTGGAAATTCCCAGTAATTATAGATATTGGAGGTATATTCCTATAGATTATAAAAATGATATATTTGATACTCAAGTAAATATAATATTAAATTAATATTCCTTGATAACTAATTTAAAATATATGAGTAAAATTTTGTAATATACTTAAAAGTGTTAAATTTTTTATTTCTAGAGTTTTTTCCATTTTGATGTCCCTGACTCTGTTTCATGATCATGGATTGTGAATCTTTTGGGCATGAAATGGAGATATTTTAAATGGATATTATCTCATGTGTTTAATAAAACTTCTTTGAGCTCACGAAAAATGTATGACAAAGTGCCTGAAGGCATTTTTCATGAGTAATGGAAGCTCTTTTTTGATATCAATAGATTTGATTCTCATGAAGTAATTGCATATTTTTCAATATCTTAAAAACATAAACACAATAAAATTATAATTATCATTAATGATTCTATTTAATATTGTAATTATCTTAAAAAATTGTGAATTATGAGAAGAAATTAATTTCTCATATTCCATGGTCTCATAGTTTTTCATGAAAAAAGAACAATTTTGGTTTCTATTTGGTTCATTATTGTTTATAAAATTTATTATAACTCAAGGTTTTTTATAAATTGTTTACATTGTTTTATATTGGATAATTAATTAGTTCACTCTGTTGGTCGAATAGAGATATGGTTTAAAGTGCATAGGAAAACTGATGGGTGTTTTGTAAATAACCCTACCAAATATATTTGAGTATGTAATTTTCATTATCATTTCATATTATTTCATTACCTTAAAAACGTAATATTGAAAATATATTGTAACAATTAACAATCCCTAAACCCGATTAAATGGGTCCATCTACATGTGTCAAATGATGCCAATTTGGCATCATTTGATACATCTATGTGGCCCCAATTAATTGGGTTTATGGATTTTCTGTTGTTATAATATAATTTTTAATATTAAGTCTTTATAGTTTTGAAATAACAATAAATATTAATGAAAATTTTATTAATTATATAACATTATAAAGTATAGATATTTTACAATATCATTGTTAATAATTTTGTATTAACATGTTAAAATTTCAGAATCCTAGGATGTGAACCCTTCATAATCAGAATTACGTTGCCAAAATGATATTGTTGGAATATTTTTAGGGAAAGACCACCCGGATATGTATGGGGGATGGGTTCAAGGCCTAATCCATCAATTTTATTTGGTTGGTCCGTGTCATCCTTTACTGCTACACGTAGTGGGTTTTTGATTAGTGTCATTGATTAGGAATCTCAAAGAGAAATTACAAGATTGAAAGAAAAAGTGAAAGAACAATATTCTTAAAGGAAAACACATAATAAGTGGAACTCGTCAATAGAAAATGAATTAGTTTATGTATTTATAAGGATGACTTGAATGATCCATGTGGAAATGTTTATCCTTATAGTTTATCTCACCAAGCTAAATTCTAAATTCTATTGATCATTCACGCAATTTCCAAGAACATATAAAACATCCATAATCTATTTACCTACAATTTCTATAACTATCACTAAAGAAAGTATTTTATCTATTTAGAGATATTTCTTGATAACCACTGCTAAATAATTTAGAAACGGTTATATTAAATTCTCCCATGTTTTTTTGTTGTTCTTTGTTAAATAAATTCACTCCAACTGAATAAAAACTCACCAACGAGTACCCAAAAAGAAACACATAATATTTATCACTCAGCTATAAATAATCACTGCTAAGTGATTGTTGAACATGAAATATATTATAGATGAGAAAGTAAAATTCTCTTTCATCAATCAAAATTGATCACTGAAAGATATAAAATAACGAATTTTCATTTTAGTAATAAATTAAACAAATATTTTAAATAGTGATAAATAATAAATTTTATTAATAATATATTAATTATATAATTATAAATTTTAAAAATTATTTAATGATTAAAGTTATCATATAAAAATAACTACATATTGATTTTTACAATGTAGGAATCGACGCAAAATAAATACAAGTTACAGATTTACTTAGATTTTTGTAAATATGTTTTTAGTTTTTTAGGACACTAAAATGCACATTTAATTATAAAAATAATAACAAACATACTTTTATTGATGTGAAATCATTGAAAACTACTATTGATTTATTTATGACAAGTACAAGAAAATAATATATCCATTCAACATGTGGTTTTCTCTGAATGACTCAATAAAAAATATTAAAAGATATTGATGTTTTAGAAACATCCATCAGAGGGTTAAAACAAATAAAAGGATATTGGATTTCCCTAAAATCAGGGGATAATGTCTATATATTTTATTTTGAAAGGTAGGAAAGTAAGGCATCATTCCGAATTACAGTTTTCCTGTTATGCCTATAAATGTGTTTTTAGTGTTTTAAAACACTAAAATGTGTATAGAACATCCAAAACAAGAGTAAAATATGTAATATTTATGTGAAATAATTGAAAATCAGTTATGTTTTTTTATGTTTAAGTGCAGACAAGAAGTCAATATGACATGTAGTGTGGTCAAAAGTATTCGGTATACACTTTTAAAAGTTACAAAGGCCTTTAAAAATAAGTTTCGGTGGGTTAAAACTAGTAAAAAGTCATTGAATTTCCCTAAAATTAATGGTAAATGACCATATATTTAATTTTTAAATATAATAAATGACGTTATGTCATTCTAAATTACGGTTTTCCTATTATGGTGGTAAACACATTTTTAGTGTTTTAAAATGCTAAAATGTTCATGGAGTGGGGAAAACAAAGAAAACAAATTTATATTGATATGAAGTAATGGGAAAACACTATTGAGTTGTTTTTGATGTGTAAGTACAAAAAAATAAATCCTATGTGTGGTGTGTTCAGAATTACATTGTATACACTTTTAAAAGGTACAAAATACATTAAAAACAAGTGTTGGGGGTCAAAACATGGAAAGAAACTTTGAATTTCCCTAAAATCATGGTAAAATGAATTTTTATTTTATTTTTAAATGAAGGAAATTATGTTACATAATTCTTAATTACATTTTTCTTGTTATGGTTGTAAAGGTGTTTTTAGTGTTTTAATACACTGAAACATGCGTTGAACAGTCAGAACCATAGAAAATGTCCTCGAATAGATGTGAAATCATAGAAAAACTATCGTTGAGTTTTTTCATGTGTAATCCTTGAAAAATGTAAATCTGATTTTCGGTGTGGTCAGAATTACATGGTATACACTTTTGAAAAGGTATAAAATCCTTTAAAGACAAGGGTCAGAGGGGTCAAAACCGTGAAAACGAATTCATATTTCCATGAAACCATGGTACAAAAACAATATATTTAATTTTGAAATATATCAATTGATGACACATCATTCCGAATTATAGTTTTCCCATTATGGTCGTAAATACTTTTTTAGTGTTTTGAAACACTAAAAATATGCATGGAATGGTCAAACCAAACAAAACAACCTCATATTGAAGTAAAATCATGGTAAAACCATTGCTAAGCTGTTTTTTATGTATAATCATTGACAGAATGTCAATATGACATGTAGTGTGGTCGGAATTACTTGGTATAAACTTTTCAAAGTTATAAACTCCATTAAAAAAGTGTTGGGGGTCAAAATGTGGAAAATGACATCGGATTTCCAAAAAACATTGAAAAATGACCTTATATTTAATTGTGAAATAAAGGAATTGATGAAAGGACATTATGAAATATGGTTTTCCAATTATGGCTTTAAATGTGTTTTTTGGTGTTTTAAAACACTAAAATGTACACGGAATTTTCCAAACAATGGAAAACAACATCATGTTGATGTGAAATCATGGGAAAACAACCATTGGGTTGTTTTTGAAATGTGTTCATAGAGATAAAATTAATTCGATGAAAAGTGTGGTTGGAATTAATTGATATAATCTTTTGAAAGGCACAAAAAACTTTTAAAAATAAGTTTTCGGAAGTTAAAACTAAGAAAACAATATTATATAGCCATAAAATCATGGTACAACAACTGAAGATTTAATTTTGAAATGTCGGAATTGACAACACATCATTCTGAATTATAGTTTTTTAGTAATTGTTGTAAATGTGTTTTTAGTGTTTTAAAACACTAAAACATGCGTCGAATGGTCAATACCATAGAAAACGAACTCATATTGATGTAAAATCATGGGACAACCACCATTTAGATGTATTTTAAATATATGACGAGTTATGATATCAATACTTTTAAAAATCATTATTATGTAAATTTCAGGCACACCTCACATCGCTTTAAACGTGAATTTGAATATTTACTCATCCCTTTTCAGTTTCAATTATGGATTATAATATTAAATATGTATGTTTATGTTTTCATTATGCTTTTAAATAAATATTATTCTTTTTTGTTAAAATTTATTTTATTTTATTAACAAAAAAATAAGTGCAACATTCTGAATATATTATTTATATTTTTTCTTTCATATTTCTTTTTTTAATTGTTCTAGTATTCATTGTGGGTGAATGATGATGGAATTAGTCATGTGGTTGACCATTCTAATCCATGAAATTATTTAGAAGCAAGTGGTGAGGGTTCATAGTTTCTGTGGTATCTTAAAATTTTATCAATTATTATACTATATTTCTAATTTATTAAGTTTCATTTTGGCTTTTGTTTACTTTTTTGTTATAGTTGGTGATATGATGTAGTCAGTCTCAGTTGACAACATGATGTGGAGGTAGCTAGATATAGTGGAGTTAGTGACATGGATGTATATTAGTCATTGGTTATTGTTATACATATTTTATATGTATATTGACAAATGTATTGGTTGAATTAGATTGATCTTATGATGACTGGATGTTTGTATGTATATTATATATATATATATGATGTATTTATCATATATTTATGTTTTATTTTATTATATTTCTATTTTATTATATTTATAGTTTTTTATTAAAAAAATTAAAAAAGGAATATGATTTAGCGGCAGTTTAATGTAACCACCGCTAAATACATTGAATAAAAAAAATTAGCGGATGTTATTATTAATCCCTGCTAAAAGAAACCACAACTAATATGTTCCAGTCTGGTTTCTTTTATTTTATTTATATTTCTCCCAGGTAATTTTTTAAATAAAAAAACTGCTTCTAAATAAACAACAAACCTTCACTAAATTGACTAAAAATGGGACTTACCATAACTGATGATAAATTATAAAAAACTGCCATAAGATAACTAGAGATCGTGCAATATGGAAAATTTTTAATAATCACTGCTAAATAATGAGTCAACAGTTTAAACTACTGATAGTTAACAAAAATCATGCTATTGCATACCCTTTTTGTAGTGATATATATTTTACAACATCTCATCATCCCTTTCATGAGTACATTCACACAATTTTATGTTTACACGGGCAATCAATTATTATCCAAATATATGTATTAATCTTTTTATGAGTGTTTTATTTAAATAATAAATCACGTAAGGGTTATCAATCCACAATATTAGATAAAAATTTAAAAAATTCCAAACATAAAAAAAAAACATGCTATTATGAATATCAATCATCACATACTAATAAAAAATATATATGGTAAAACATGTGAATACACCCCATCCCCTTCAATTCAATTAAATATTCTTTATTATCTTTGTGAGCTAATATATACTACCCACCATCTGGAAAACAAAATAATTCTTGTTTCATAGATGCACAAAATAAGAGATAATGAGGATCCCTTTCCTAAAAAGGAAGTTCCCAAACACGGTATGCTAAAAACAAGGGGAAATGTATATGATTTTACTACCTCAAACACATTACACTATTCTAGGAAGAATAATGGAAACCAAGTTGTTGAACGTACCTAGAACAATGAACAAGGAGGATTAAATAGGATGTAGATTTCTCTTCAAGGTTCAAGATTTAGGTTATGGTTCATCCAAACTCAAAAAACTACTCAAATGGAATGTTTTTCAAACGTTTAAGATACCATATATAGTTTTTCCAATGATTAACATGGTTAATTATCCTCTTTAATTTTTATGTAATTTTGTTTAATTTAAAACATATAAAACCACCCATTTTAAAACTATGGATTTTAAAGAATTAAATTTTCTGGATTTAATCCCAAAAAATGAATTTTTAAAAAATTTATTGAAATTTAAATTCCTTGTTTTTCATTAAAATATATTTCATGACATTTTGGAAAATTTTAGGCATTTTGAAAAACCTTGAAGTTTTGAAACTATTGGAGAGATAATGAAGGTTTTGACCTAAAGAAATTAATTTGTGATAATGAGACCAAATATGAACATGACAAAAAAAATATGACCATAAGAAAAACTATGATCATAAGAAGGAAAAAATTTACATTGTGAACGATTCATTTAACCATGAGTAGGAAAATTGTGACTGTGAGAACAACTTTGATCGCAAGATAGAAAAATTATGACTATGAGGAAATCTATGAATGTGATAAGTAAAATTGATATCCTAAAGAAAACTATGACCATGAAGAGGAAAATGAGACCATGAGGAAAACATGGATATTTAAGGAGGAAGAAGGCCCCAGACACCCCCTCCCTTGGCCCCTCCAGACGTTAAGAGAAATCATAAAGGAGTGGTTTTTTAAACTAGGGGAATTAGACATATTATTTTTTCAATAATTATTATTTCTTTTCCATTACTTATTACCCCATACATTGAGTCAAATTAAAGAATACATTATCTGCAACCTCAAATTTCAAGGGTATTCAACAATTATCAGCATAAGACTTATACCAACTCTGAGTCAAAACCATACATTTCAAAATTCAATTATTTAAATCCATCCTCTATTTTTTATAATAGAGTCTTTACATATCAAGAAATTTCCATATTTTAATGTATTAATTCATTGTTTACATCCCCATCATATCCATATTTTATAAGTATTTGCAACATATTTAGTATAACATGTTATTTTTTAGCTGATTGAAAATATGGGATTTAACTAGGATTTCAATAATTTAATTAATATTCATAAATATAATTCATAATTTATAATTTCAATATGGTTTTTGGATGTTCAGCGTGGATAAGATGACCATCTATGCCACCATGTATGTGTAAATTAGTCTTTATGAAGTCTTTGTATGTATAAAATAAATTTTGAACTAGCCACATGTGATTAAATAAAGACATTATTTACTGTATAAGATTAAATACAAAATTGTATATCTCACTTATGAATCATTGGAATATAAAAAGGATTAAATTCATAATAATAAAGCTCTTATAAAATTAACTTGGTATAGGAAGATAATATGTAAATATCATTACTTTTATGCAAGAAATTAGAAAGTAGGGCCAACTATAGAAGATTATATAACAAATACTAAAATATATTAATGATTAACTATAATCTATGTAATATTATATTTTAAGAATAATTTATTATGAATGGTTAGAAGGAATCCAACATAATAGTAATTTTTACTCACATAAGGTTTTTAACATTGGAAAAACTCAACAATATAATTGCGAATAAAAATAATATGGGCAATAAATTTTATCCACTAATGAAAAATATTTCAACATATAAATATTGCTAAAACCCAAGGACCCAAAAAGAATATTTGGTTGATTTTTTTATACAATCGGGTAAATCTCTAAGACTAATTTCATGTTCAACCAAATATATAAGAGAGAAGAATAATGGTGTTGAAACACATGACATTGATGATTAATATAAATTTATGAATTGATAAGGAAACTTATAGAATATCATAGTTTCTATAAAAATATTCCATCCTTGGCCGTTATAAAAATGGTTCCCTTATGAGAGTTTTTTTTAGATTTTTGTAATATTTTTTGTATTGCATTTCATTTTTTAAATTTTTGTTCAGTGTTATTCTTTTCACCTTATCATGATATCATTTTCTCATGGAAAATATATCCTTACCCAAGGGTTTACTTCTAGTAGAAATATAAGTGTTATTTTGCTTCTTTTTTACTTGTGGTTTTAATATTTTCTTTTGAAATTATAGGTACTTAAGGGAGGTTGTGGTAGGTGTTAGTGAATGTTCCACTAACATTAATTATATGCTTTTTTATTTCGTTCCATTAAAATTTTATTTATCCTCGTGTGATCAGTAATTTTTATACAGTAAAACCATAATCAATGGAAGACTAAAATATGTTTTCAAAATAGATATCTTATTCATTTATTTATACCTGATTATGGTGTTTCCCTCTCATAAACATAGAAGATAGTGTAATACATTATATTGGAGTTCACTAATTGTACTATGCATTCACACATTAGTTTTAGAGAGTATGATCGTGCATATTATGAGTTATTGTCATTTGATTTGAATAATAATGATATTTTAAATAAATCTAAGTAAGCATTATGTAAATCTTTGAATTAGTTATGTTTCATTAGTATCTTAATTTTTTTGTTATCAAAATCGTCTGTTTTTTTTATTTTCTTGTGAATTTTTACGGACTTCTTTCCTTCCATTTAATTATTTTTTTAGTAATTTATTAAATTTTAATTAATAAAGAAAAATAATAATCAGTATGTTTGAGTTATACTCATTGGGAGATGAACCTGGTCTATACTAATACTTCATTCTAAAGTAACATGAATACTAATGATAGGAGTCTACGAAAAACTCCTCTAACAAATTTAGAGCCATTTTTATAGATTGTAACTAATATATTATTATTATTTTTATTTTAAAAAAAAGATAAGAATCTAATAAAAATAATTAATTGACCCAAGATTTACTTTAAAGATAATGAGTCCTATAAATGACATAATAACTCACAGGTGTTTGAATTTATTGATCAAAGGGTGAAGCAATAAAAACTTGAATCTAAAGATATGAGAAATATTTATCCAAAAAAAATTTACTTTTAAGAAACCTTATAGACTCAGTTGAAGATATTTATAAAATTATTTTTAGACCTATCATTTCCAAAAACATAAAAAAATCAATAATAAATTATAACTAAACAAACACAAGAAGATAATATTTTCCTGAAATCACTCTCATTAACTTTTATTATAGAATAAATTTATTTTATTCTCTAATATTTATATATTTTTAATTCAACAGTAGAATTGATATCTCTGGATGAATATAAATCTAAATAAGATTCACCTATTTGAGGAACACTTGGAGATTCTTTATGTTATTAAATATCTCTTAAAGTGAGAAAAAGAAGAAATAAAGGTTGAGGCACCCAAAATGAAATCCTCACCATTCCTATACAACTTCAATAAAACTATTAAGTTGGAGGACACTTTATACCTAATTATACAAGGTCTAGAAATAAGGTAAAAGGATATGTTACTAATAGTGAACCTATGAATCCCAATAATATAAGGCAATCAAATGGAGAAAATGTTGCAGTTTCATCTTAAGAAACCTCACCTCCCTACAGATTGGGAATAACTTACTATAACTATCTAGTATGATAGTAAAATTGTTCTCCCAACATGGGATTGTTAACCCGTGTTTACTTTATTTTTTTCTTTTTGTTTTAAATTTTTTCTTGTCTATTTTAATCAGTTTCAATGAGGGAAAGTAGCTTATATATATAACTAAAATGAGAAAAATAAATTTTTATTCATTCCCTAACTAACCACCAAGTTATATCTATCTAAATAATTATACAATTTTTAACCATTATTTATATATTATGATATCTTACATATTCATAGTTGAGATTTAGTGGAATTTAGTAACAATTAAGCATGTGGTATGTTACCAATTGGCTGTAAGTTTTGTGTTTTGTTTGATGTTATTAATTTTTGAAGTATTTTTAGGTTGTCTTCAGATATAATAAATATCTTTGTTGATGGTGGATTATATTTTAATTTTATTAAAACTAAATTATTTAAACATATATGTATATAATTAATGTATGATACCATTTTTATTCTGAATATCCAACATAGATCATTAATTAACATTAACCAAATCTGAAACTAATGTGTGAAAGTGTTGTTCAAATTCAATCTTTCCAACCCGAGAGGATTATATACCTTTTTTTAATTCTTACACTTCCATTTTTCTTGGCAGTCTTTATGAAATATATATAATCTATAAGTTTCTAAAATTCTTTTTCTAAACATTCATAATTCTTGAGTTGTATCAAAATGACTAAGCCCTTGTTTGTAACCCCCTTTACCAACTGAGACTGCCTTTTCACTAATCCTTTTATTAGGACCTCAGAACCCTTGAACTTTATTATAGGTTAATCTAAATTACAAGCTATATTATTTTATATCCACCCACTTCTAGGTAATTTGAATGAATATAATTCAATATAAATGTGGTGGAATGGATTTTCATGGAATATTTTGTGACAAATATCATTGTTTGAAAAATTGTGGATGGGTATTTTCATCTGCTACTATGAAATGAGGTTTCGAAAGATTAAATGTCATTTTAAAAAAAATTATCTTTAATGTATATATATATATATCTAAAAAATGTGTAAATATAAAAAATGGAGAAACATATATAGATATAAGAGGATGATTATTAACTATTTTTACTATATGGACTTTTGAACCTAAGAAAAAAGAAGAAATTATAGTGATAAGTGATTTCATTAAGACAGTTAAAAGTGAGAAAATATGTTAGTCCCACTAGTTTAAATACCCCAAGAGGGGGTGAATATATCTTTGAAGGATAAAAACTAATGCCACATAGGATCTTGATTAATTGTTAAAAAAACACTCTTTTCACCTTCTCCCATAGTAATGAATGAACAAAAATGAAATCATGCATGATACACAACAATTATACTTGGATTAACATCATTAGGCTACGCTCAAGTAGCCTACAATGGCGATGTGATGATGTACCAAATCCACTAAGGCTCACTGCCAAAATAAAATGTTTAGGAAAGATCACTTCAATTCCTAGGCTCACTTCCTTTACAAGGTTTAGGGTCATCCCACTGATTTACCAATAGTCACTCCATGAGACTCATTATCTGGCTCACTGCCTGTGGAAAGGATCACATTCTTCCTATTCCTTTTCTCACTCCACTTTTAATGGATTCACCCACAGTTTATGGAATCATAGTTTTCTTCATAATCACTAATGAATATATCCTTAGTTATAAATGGATGCTCAGTTGAATCTCAATATTTATATAATTAATGAATACCAGTTTACTGCAGTTCATTGGGAAATCCATTTTATAACACCTTTGGGATGCTCATTACCTTCACAAAGCTCCTTCTTTCGGGCAGCTCAAATAGCCTTCACGAAGAGGATTCCTTTTGGTAATATCACTTACCCTTCGTGAATCACCTTCCATTCATGATGCTCACCTAGATTTGGAAAAGAACATAACTTTCTATTTTCTTTTTATAGCCTTAGAAAACTCCCTTACTTTTTTGATGCTCAAAATATTCAGTTGGCTATCATATCCTTCCTTAAAATGTTCACACAAAACACCTTCTCAAATAAAACTCTTTAAGATCATTGTTATGTCTTTATACTTTTTTTGGAGGGGGTAGAGACCTATTATTAGGAATTTCCACATATTCCATAGTCTTCCAGCTATGTCATCACCATTTCATGATGCTCCCTTATTTCCTCTGAGATGCTGCCTTCTTTATGAATCACTATAAAAATTTGTCATTCTCAAAGATCGTCTTAATCATGGAGATCACCATCAACTTATTTTTTTACTTCAAGAATCCACCTTCATAAATCACATTCTTCAAAAAACTAATTCCATAAAAATATTTTCATATGGACTTCATGGAAATACACTTTCTATAATGCTACCCAAACTCCAAATTTTGGACCCCAAAAATTTGACAAACACTATGAAATGAAGTCACCTTGTGTACACAATTTTCTATACTACTTTAATGGAATCCAATCCATTATCATGGATATTTTTCAAAAAATTCTCTAGACTCGACAACTAATCATGGAAACTTTCTTTTTCCACGAACACAATCAACCCAAAAATACTACAATGTTACCTAAAGGTATTTTCATCACAAAAAGAATCATCACTAATATTTGACAATGTATCAGGTAGTGTTCTAAAAAGAGAAGAATAAAATTTTATAATTATATTTTTCACATAAATACCCGCCTTCTCTAACCCTTAAATAAAACCATGTCAAATCCCGTAACATAAATGCACACTTTTAGTTCTTCTATGTGTAGAAATTTCAATAACAACAAGCCTATGGAAATCATACATGCAATTTAAAGGTATAAAACTTTTAAAAAAATTACTCCATAAAAGATAGATACATATTTTAGAAGGTAGTTACAAATTGTTCATGTAACACCAAGATATTTTAACATACTATTACATTTAAATAAGAAATTGAATTTGATTTCATGCAGCATGTGAAATATCGATATATAGTGAAACCATTATATGTCTATACCATTAAAACCTATCCATTTAAATAGTGGTAGATAACATGAGTATCCCCTTTAGGAAATATTTATAAAAAAAATAAATTTTACTTTTAATATGAATTAAATTTAATTCGTTTAGACAAAATTACTATTATGATTATTTTATGATTAAAAATTCATTTTTATCAATATTTCATTTTATGTGATAAGGATTTATATTTTAAAAAACTTTTGATTAATTAATGATAAAATTTACATCATTTTCGTATTATTCAAAACAATATTATCTTAATATTTTTTTTAACATTTCCAAAAAATGATTAATTTTTATGTGAAAAGTGCAAAATATCATTTTTACAAATGACATGACTTTTATGAAGTTATTAGTATATAATTATGAATTTTAAATTCATGAAACTTTTTTATAAGACCATATATCTAATTTATAAATTAATTATTTGTTTTAAAAATGTTGGTTCTAATTTAGAAACCCATATTTCACATTTTATAACCTATGTTTTATTTTACAAAAAATCATTATTATACATTATAGATTTAGTATTTTCAAATTAATTTTTATCAAATTTATAAATCTAATATAGTAAATTTTATTTTTATATTGGAAATCATTTGGTCCAAATTATGTAATAATCACATTTTATTTTCATTCATAAAGGAAAAATTGCATTATTAAAAAACTAGTTACATCAGTAAAAATGAAAATGGATAAAAAGGGTTTAACCAAAAATGAAAGACCAAAAAAATGTTTAAAACATATGTGGTTGTTTCCTCTCATAGATTCATGTGTGTTAAACTAATGATTTATCATAGAGATTTTGGTTTTTTGCAATCGTTTTCATTGGTTTCACTATTTTGGAATGGTTTCCAACAGCTATGTTTGTGTAACTATAAACAACCAATAGTTCAATATCCATTGGAACCTTCTTTCCAAAAGTAATCATTCATTGGGAATTTTTGAAAATGAACCTTAAAAACTCATATTGGTTGAGAGGATGGGAGGTTGGGCTCATCACACCCTTTTAGGGGGGACTACTTCATACATCGGGACTCTCCTATATATTTATGTTATGTTCATGAATCCTTCATTAATTCCCAAGTATGATATAGATAAATGTCGAATTAAAAATAAATTATTTAGAGGTATGGAACTTAGAATAATATATATTTATATGAGGTTCTTCATTAATGGGGATATATTTATGTATCCAAGGTTCTACATCGATGGTACCCGCTTGTGTACTGATTAGATATTATTTGGTTATTATTACAACGATGTTGGTTTTCTAACCATGCAGTGGGGTGCTCTGGAGTGTGTTTTCATCTATGGATATGGGAGTTGTTTTGATGTTATGATTAGGCCCATGAGATGGGATTTCTATGTATCCTCCTGAAATGAATAAAAAAACATAGTTTGGTGCCACTTAGTGGGGAATATTATGCCTTTCAAGGTCATGTCATAAGGACAAAACCATGAAGTTTAACATCATGTGGCTAGGACATGTAGGCAAATGGTGCCTAGTCTATGTTTTTTGGTGTGCGACTTATTCTGAAGAAGCATAGGGAACCTAGAATGGATATGAATTCCATGTTTAAATTAAGACCATGATAACAATGTATACTAGAGAGGATTGGGTTGGTTTATCATGATTGGGTTTAAAATTTAGGGAGGCTTTCTACATATCCCATTTTGATAGGAGTCAATACCCATGTAGTTCGGTTATGGGGGTTATGTTTATACAGACCCTATGAAGGTTTGGCCTCTCATGGGAGAGTGACCCATTGATAGGACTAAGTTTGTTCTTTCTCTTAATGATTATTACCTAATGAATTACTTTGGGGCCATGAGATGTCTCTTGACTCAGGGAGATTTTGAATTTTGGTTTGGGGCTTACTCCCAAGGAGGTTTCCTTATTGAATGGGCATTATGATTGGGGATTACTCCCAATAAGGATTCCCATGGATTAGCTTGTCTTTGGGATTAATCCTGAGAAGTATTCCTATGTTGGTGAAAGGTTGGGTCTTATATCATGTAGGGGGTGGGGGTTGATTCGGTTGGGATTACATTTGGAATAATGCCCAAAAAGGTTCAGGATCAGGTGTGTAATGTCCCGGCTCCGGGTGCCACTCAACGGGTGCCCAGAACCCAGTTCGCCACATAACCTCAAGTGAATTTCCCCAAACGCCAGAGGCATCTGACTAACAGCGAGGGCCCAGGTCTGATAGTGGGGAAACCATGCCCTCATTTGTCAAAGTGTAGCGTAGCGGAATACAGAATAAAATATACATCAACAGTGGAAGCAGTAAACCGTACACAACTGAAATAAAAATCAGTAGTGGATATAACCAACAGTATGTAAATGATGATGCTACATGTATCAAGTTTTAAGAAATCATCCAGAACATGTTATAGATCAATACAGTATAACAAAAGTAGAGTACAACAAAACAAAGCAAAACAGCTGGTAGTGGAATCATGAGCCTAGGCTCGGTCCCATGCTCTCCTACTCCTCAGCAGCAATCATGTACCTGTATAGGGACTCTTTCCCCTTTCCACACCTGCAAAAACATAATTTTTTTGGTCCGAAAAGCGTGACCCAAACAGGGTGTGAGAAATATATCTCGGTATGCACCCACCAAAGGCCCGTTCCCAACTGCGTGTAAGCATGCAACAACAGTGCAATAGTAAAATGCAATAAAGTAAGCATTACTCAAAAGTAACCAACTTAACAGTTAATTTTCCATTTAATAATCATTTAATCCAATAAATATTAGAAATCACCACAGCGCATTTCTAGGTAAACAATCCACATCCTCGGACAAGTAAACTGCTACCCTCAAGTAAGGAGTGTCCAACACAAGAGTCCGCCCTCAGGCATAACATAATTTTCCCTCAGGCGTAGGTAGTGTCACCCTCAGGCACAGAGTCTATTTCCCTCAGGAATGGAAGAAGTTTCCCTCAGGCCGAAGTAACTACTACCCTCAGGCTAAAAAGTGCAGTGCCCACAGGCCAATCACAACAATGCTCTCAGGATAACAGGTAACTGGGCCATTCCCAACATGTAAAAAAGTAGTAAACAAGAAATTCCTCTTAAGGAAATTCTACAATTACTACTTTAAAGGCATACCCTCGGGTATCCTGGCCAAACGGCTAAACAGTGGAACACACCCCCGGGGTGGTTCAAGATCCAAGAAACGATCCCAAACAGCAATTTTACAAATTATTCAAATACTTTAACAGTTCTAGGTAGTTAATATAGCCACGACCTCAGCCACACGACACCCCAACATGGGTTAGTGGCACAAAAATGCACAAAACACATGACAGTTGGAAAACTAAACACCAAGCCACCTGCCTTATACGCCAACGAATGATATACCCGAATGCTGACTCCAGAAACACCCAAGAACGGCGTAGATCTGACGAAGAACAAAACCCATTCAAACGTAAATAACTTTCCCTCGAGAAAGAATTGGTAAGAACGAATTAAGGAGAAGAAAGGGCTTACCAGTGCGGTTCCAACGAGATTTTCCAAGGCGGAAACCATTTCCAGACAAACACTCGGTAGATATTCAAAGGTTCAGCCTCCTCCTTTGGCTCCAAAATTGCTCAAATGCCTGCTGTTCCAAATGAAGAGGCTACTGCCTGTTTTAAGCCGAAAAAACAAAGTACACGGCATTTACTTCCAAGTACACGGCGTGTACTACCTTCATTTAACTGTTCCTATGGCGGCTTCTTGCCAGCGCGGCACTGTTCACATGCCGACAAGAGTACACAGCATCTACTCTTGAGTACACGGCGTGTACTGCCGCCCAGCTGGCAGCTTCTCCACCGCCTTACTATTTTGGCCTGCTGACTGACTACACGGTGTGTAAAGGACCACTACACGTTGTGTAGTCGATTCCTACACCCTTTGCCGCTGACATGGCTACATGCCCTGTGTACTCATCCCAACACAGCCAGAAGTACACGGCGTGTGGAAAAAGTACACGGCGTGTAGTTCCAAAATTAAGGATTTTCCCCATTTTCCATATTTTATTAAAAACACGTAAGGAATGGAAAAAGAAGAAGCTCATAACTCAAAGAGAAGAACCATGTTATTACAAACATCCCCCCTTATAGCAATTCGTCCCCAAATTTCCCTTCCAAGGGTGGTGAAGATATAGCCGTGAACAACTCCATCCACTGAGCACGTACGTCGGTCTCCCTCTCCTAGGTCTCGTCCTGCATTCGGCCATGCTGCCACAACACCCGTATGAGAGGAACTGACCGGCCTCGGAGAACCTTCGTACTCCTGTCAACGATACGAATCAGATGCTCCTAAAAGGATGTATCTGCCACTAGCTCAACCTCTTCTAGCTGAAAGGTGTGAGACGGGTCTGAATGATAGCGATGCAACTGAGATACGTGGAAGACGTCGTGCATGGCTCGGTACCACTATGGTAACCGCAACCGATAAGCAACCAGCCCGACTCTTTCCAGAATCTCTAATGGACCCACATACCATGGTGAAAGTTTACCCTTTCTCTTGATCCGTTTGTGTCCCAGCCTCGGCGAAATATGCAAGAAAACCTGATCCCTGACCACGAACTACAAAGGTCATATGCGACGATCAGAATAAGATTTCATACGAGACTACGCGGTAGCCATCCGCTTCTGAATCAGCTAGACCTGCTGAGAAGTCTCCTGCACGAGACGTGGTCCCAGCAATGCTGCCTCACCAGCCTCTAACCAGCACAACAGTGATCGGCACATCCTACCATATAAAGCCTCGTATGGTGCCATCTAAATAGTTACATGAAAGCTATTGTTATAGGAAAACTCGACTAAGGGTATATGCTTCTCCCAAAAGCCCCCAAAGTCTAGGATGCATGCACGCAGAATTTCCTCCAGCACCTGTATCATACGCTCTGACTAGCCATTGGTCTGAGGGTGGTAAGCTGTGCTCAGAAGCACCTGTGTACCCAGCACCCTCTGAAAACTCTGCCAGAAACGAGATGTAAAGTGGGTGTCCCAATCTGAAACGATAGAACGAGGAACCCCATGAAGACGTATGATCTCTCATATATACAGCCTTCTGAGCTCGTTAACACCGAAGGATTCCTTGATCGGCAAGAAGTGAGATACCTTCGTGAGTCTATCCACAAAAACCCACATGGCATCATTCCCACGTGGTGACCTCGGCAATGCTGTCACGAAATCCATCGCGACATCATCCCATTTCCACTCTGGAATGGGCAACTGCTGTAACAGTCCAGATGGTCTCTGATGCTCCGCCTTCACCTGCTGACAGGTGGAACACCTCGTAAAAAAACCAGCTACATCTCTCTTCATACCTGGCCACCAGTACTGACGTCTCAAGTCTCGGTACATCTTGGTAACCCCGGGATGAACTTCCCAAGCTGAATCATGAAACTCTCGCAATATATCCTCACGTATATCCCATGTAACCCTTAATCATCCATGGAAATGCAAAACTTCATCATCACCTATCGTCCAACCAGGAGGAGGGTCCTCACTTGCCACCGACTCCTGTAGAACTAGGTCGTCTGAATCCGATAGATGCATCATCCTCACTCTATCCAGGAAGGTAGAAGTCACAGCTAAAGATGAAAGATAAATCTGCCCCTGAATGTCGTGTGCCTCCAGATGTATTTCAGAGAACAAAGCCATGAGCTTCCACTCACCACCGGCCTCCTGCACTGCCTGTATCTGGGTCTTCCTGCTTAGTGCATCAGCTACTACATTACCTTTACTAGGTGTATAGTAAAGCTCAAAATTGAAGGAATAAAGGTATTCGACCCACCTTCTCTGTCTCAAATTCAAGTCACGCTGAGTAAATATATACTTGAGGCTTTTGTGGTCAGTGAAAACCACAAAATGCTCCCCCAATAGATAATTTCTACAACAGCGCAACGCATGAACAACTGCAGTTTACTCGAGATCATGCGTCAGGTAATTCCTCTCATGTGGCCTCAACTGCAGAGACCCGTACGCAACAACTCGATCACCCTGCATCAACACTGATCCCAGCCTAATACCTGATGCGTCACAGTAAATTGTATATCTCTTCCCCTACTCTGGGATTATCATAATCAGTGCTGATGTCAACCTTCCCTTCAGGTCCTGAAAATCTGCCTCTCAAGCTTCCGACCAAATGAACTTCACACCCTTCTTAGTCAAGCCCATCAACGGCGTTTCTATGAGGGATAAGTCATGTATAAAACACCTGTAGTAACCAGCCAGCCCCAATAAACTTTGTATCTCAGACACATTCTTAGGCTGCTCCCAGGAAACTACTACTCTCACCTTCTCTGGGTCGACTGAAACTCCTACCTTTGAGATGATATGACCCAAGAAGTGAATCTAGTCCATCCAAAAGTGTCACTTTAAGAGCTTAGCATATAGGCGATGCTCCCTCAGTGTACTCAATACGATCTCAAGATGGGTGGCATGGTCGTCTCGAGTGTGAGAGTACCCCAAGATGTCGTCCACGAATACTACCACAAAAAAATCCAGATAAGGATGGAACACATGATTCATCAGAGCCATGAAAACTGCTGGCACGTTCGTGAGTCCGAACGGCATCACCATATACTCATATAGACCATACCTACTCCTGAAATATTTGAGAGGTATATCAGATGGTCTCACGCGCAGCTAATGATATCCTGATCTCAGGTCAATCATTGAGAACACTCGTGCTCCATGAAGCTGATCCAAAAGATCATTGATCCTTGGTAAGGGATATTGGTTCTTAACGGTCAACTGGTTCAGTTTCTGATAATCCACGTAAAGTCTGATGGTACCGTCCGCCTTCTTTGCAAAAAGGACCGGCGAACCCCAAGGAGAAGTACTGGGTCAGATAAATCCATTTTCTTATAACTCCTCTAACTGCCTCTTGAGCTCCTGCAACTCAGTTGTAGCCATCCTATAAGGAGGAATAGTCACCGGTTCTACTCCTGTCACAAGCTCAATAGAGAAATCCACCTCTCCTTGGAGGTAGACCTGAAAAGTCATCAAAGAATACATCCCTGAAATGATCAAAAACAGGAGGTAAATCCACGTGACAAGTCCCCTGATCATCTAGATATAAGCTCACAATATGGGTTGTGACTCCACCTCGCCCACGATGCTCTGGTCCAGCTCGACTCGCCTGAACATCCCATTCACCCTTGTATAGAAACTCTCCTCCCTTTGGTGACGTGAAATGCACCCTGCGACGATATCAGTCTACAAAGGCCTGAAAGGGAACCAACCATTCCATCCCAAGAATGACTTCATTTCTTGTCATCTCTAGGACATAGAGGTCCTAAAGGAAGTGACACCCACCAACCTCAAGGGGGAACTCCTTGCACTGACGCACACCAGCCGCTCTAGTCCCCAATGGAGTGTCTAGCATCATGATATCAGATAAAGGAGAAAAACAGTGCTCGAGGCTCTCTAAAATGGGTACAGATATAAAACTATGTGTAGCACCCGTATTGAAAATTACTGAAGATAAGACAGAAGCTACAAAAATAGTACGTCTGACGGTAGAAGGTTTGGGATCCTGCTCTTGCTGGGTCGGTTGCACTGCATATGCCTGCCATGTACCGCGGCACTGCGACACAGCCTGGCTACCCTGAGCTGTCCCGCCCTGCTGCCTCTGAGATCCTGGTGTCTGGCTACCATGCCCATGACCACCATCTCTACCTGCATGCCCTAACGTATTCCAGTTCCCCGACTGGTAAGAAGCCACTGGTCTCGCTCCCACTCGTGGAGTTTGCACAGAACCCCTCTCACTAGCCATCGGTGGAAACGCCCTGAAAAAGTGTTGCAGATGACCCATCTTTCCACAATCTCGGCACTCCACTAGGTCTCGTGGACACTACAGTCTCTTGTGCCCCTCCTTACCACACTGGTAGAAAATAACCTGGCTGCCTGAAACATTCTTCTGACAGATACTGCTGCCCTGAGAGAAGTCCGTCTGTCTCTTCCTCTTACCAATAGAAAAAGTACTAGTAACTGGTGTTGAACCGCCCTGGCCCACACCACTAGATTCTCGAAGGTTCCTCTCTGTAATCAGTGCCTGGTTCCCGATGGCGTGTATAGTAAGCAACCTAAAGACATTCACCAGTGCTCAGATGTCATACTGAAGACCATCCTCAAAACGTCTGGCTCTCAGCGTCTCATCACCCACCAACACGGGTTCAAAGCACTGCAGCTCCGTAAAACGAGCAGAATATTCCATCACTGACATAGCGCCCTACTACAGATTCATGAACTCTCGAGCTCTATCTACCCTGAGCGTCTCCGGAAAGAAAAATTCATAGAAGACTACCTGAAAGTCATCTGACGCCATGTCCCTGTGATGCTTTGACTGGGTGGTAACATCCCACCACCTATTGGGGGAATCACGCAGCATGTAAGTCGCGAGCTTCACCCTCCGCCCTGGAGGCGTCTCAAGATGCTCGAAAATAGTATGCATCGACCCCAGCCAAGTCTCCGCAACCTGCGGTCCTCCATCCCCTTAGAATGTAGGTGGATGCTGCTACTGGAAGATACATGTCAGCTCGACCATAGATGTGACAGCCTGCGGTGCTCCCTAAAAGGTCTACATGAACCGAAATAAGCCTTCACGTAACTACGCCTCTGCGCCAATGTCCGGTATAACAGCTGGTGCCGCATCTGGCTCTGCTGGAGGATCAACTGGTAGCCCATGGCCCACCATCTCTGGAGTAAAGTCGTCGCCGCTCTCCTGGCGAACAACGCGTGATCGTCTAGGTGGCATGACACTACAAGGTCAAAAGCATTCCTTGAATTCAAGATTATTAAGGCTGAAACGAAGAAACCACAAAGGGAACAAGAGGAAGAAGGAATCTCAAAATTTTCAAAACAAGACTACACGGCGTGTATACTGACTACACGACGTGTACTTGACTTCCCCTGCCCGGGTCCTTCGACACGGCTAAGCCACACAGCTCCCGTTAAACAAAACTACACGGCATTTATTTAATCTACACGTCATGTATGGTGTTATTTTCCAACTGCCTGTGTCTCTTGTGACACGGCTGACTACTCGGCTTGAAACTACACGGCATGTTACACCCGCACACGGCGTGTACTTCACCCCGTTTCCCCAACCACCCAGCTAAGTCCACACGGTCTGTCCTTGGACAAGACTACACAGCGTGTCCCCAAAGGTACATGGTGTGTTCAAGGAACAGTGACATCGAACCGTGTTGTTAGTTACACGGTTGAGTCCCCAGGTCATACTACACGGCGTGTTCAGTATTGACACGGTGTGTTCTGTATAGGAGTTCACCGACCCGTGTTGTTAGTTACACGGATGGACTCAGGGTCAAAACTACACGGCGTGTATATCTGGTACATGGTGTGTTTTACCCAAGCTCTTCCCTACCCCGTGTCACCGCCCACACAGTTTGTGACACGGGAAGAGACTACACGACATGTACTCAGAGTACACAGCGTGTACTTAAAAAGTTCATTTTTCTTCCCGAACAGAAGGCCATACACAGTGTGTGTAAAAATACTACACGGCGTGTATACTGGGTTTCTGGACAGTATGTCTTAGAAACATCCCCGGAACCCAGAAAATACCGAAAAACAACACCTAAGTGTCAAATTCCAACCCGTGAGGGCTCATTCTCCCCACAAATCAAAGTTTGACATCTTATCTATGTTATAACTAATAAACAGTCAATGATCCACAAAATTCTAGTAAATAGGGGCCCATACTCCCCAAAAACCAATTTTTAGCGTCCATTCTATGAACAACTCCCACAAAAATTATCCTATCAAACAACATGTATTTTTTTTTGTACAACAATCACAACAGCGTAATTTTCTAGCACAACAACTATCACAACAACATGAAATTTTCTAATGCTCCTACATGGCATGGAAACTATGATTGGCATGTGATTCTAGCATGTGCCAAAATTATGTACGAGATGGCATACCCTCATCTCATTGGGTTGCAACTAAATAGAACCCAAAGATAAAATATAAACAACATAATCCATGTGCATCACCCAACGGTGAAAACATTTCAAATGTAAAATTTTTAAAACTGAAATAATTGAAAAAATAAGAGATAGACTGGCTTTTCCCTATACATGGGTTAGCTACACCCGGGCATAGCTTATTACCAACTACCGGTCCGTCCTATCCCTGACTAAGGATCCAAATAGTAAGTCTAAGAAAAGAACCTCTTGGATACCACTTTGTAACGTCCCGTCTCCAGGACCCACTCAACAGGTGCCCCGACCCCGGTTCACCACATAACCTCAAACACATTTCCCCAAACACCAGAGGTTGCCGACTAGCAGCGAGGGCCCAGGTCTAATAGTGGGGAAACTATGCCCTCATTTGTCAAAGTGTAGCGAAGCGGAATACAGAATAAAACATACATCAACAGCGGAAGCAGTAAACCATACACAACTGCAATAAACAACAACAGTGGATATAACCAACAGTATGTAAATGATGATGCTATATGTCTCACGTTCTAAGAAAGTAGCCAGAACATGTTATACATCAATACAGTACAACAAAAGTAGAGTACAACAAAACAAAGCAAAACAGCTGGTCATGGAATCGCGAGCCTAGGCTCGGTCCCATGCCCTCTTACTCCTCAGCAGCAATCATGTACCTGTATAGGGACTCTTTCCCCTGTCCACACCTGCAGAAATGTAATTTGTTTGGGCTGAAAAGTGTGACCCAAACAGGGTGTGAGAAATATATCTCAGTAGGCACCCACCAAAGGCCCGTGCCCAACTGCGTGTAAGCATGCAACAATAGTGCAATAGTAAAATTCAATAAAGTAAGAAGTACTCACAAGTAACCAACATAATAGTTAAATTTCCAATTAATAATCATTTAATCCTTTAAATATTAGAAATCACCACAGTGCATTTCTAGGTAAACAATCCACATCCTTAGACAAGTAAACCCCTACCCTCAGGTAAGGAGTGTCCAACACAAGAGTCCACCCACAGGAATAACAGAATTTTCCCTCAGGCGTAGGTAGTTTCGCCCTCAGGCACAGAGTCTATTGCCCTCAGGCATGGAAGAATTTTCCCTCAAGCTGAAGTAACTACTGCCCTCAGGCTAAACAGTGCAGTGCCCACAGGCCAATCACAACAATGCCCTCAGGCTAACTGGTAACCAAGCCATGCCCAACATGTAAACAAGAAGTAAAAAAGCAATTCCTCTCAAGGAAATTCTACAATTACTACTTTAAATGCATACCCTCGGGTATCCTGGCCAAACGACTAAACAGTGGAACACACCCCCGGGGTGGTTCCGGATCCAAGAAATGATCCTGAACAGTAGTTTTACAAATTATTCAATTACCTTAACAGTTCTAGGTAGTTAATATAGCCATGGCCTTAGCCACACGACACCCCAACATGGGTTTGTGGCACAAAAATGCACAAAACACACTACAGTTGGAAAACTAAACACCAATCCACCTACCTTATACGCCAACGAATGATATACCCGAACGCTGACTCTAGAAACTCCCAAGAATGGCGTAGATATGACGAAGAACAAAACCCATTCAAATGTAAGTAACTTTCCCTTGGGAAAGAATTGGTAAGAACATATTAAGGAGAAGAAAGGGCTTACCCTCACGGTTCCAACGAGATCGTCCGAGGTGGAAACCAATTCCAGATGAACACCTAGCAGATATTCAAAGGTTCGGCCACCTCCTTTGGCTCCAAAACGGATCAAATGCCTCCTCTGCCAAATGAGGAGGATACTGCCTATTTTAAGCCAAAAAAACAAAGTACACGGCGTGTAATTCCAAGTACATGGTGTGTACTTCCAAGTACACAGCGTGTACTCCCTTAATTTAACTGTTCCTCTGGCGGCTTCCCGCCAGCGTGACACTATTCACCTGCTGACAAGAGTACACGGCATGTACTCTTGAGTACACAGTGTGTACTACCGCCCAGCTGGCGGCTGCTCCACCACCTTACTATTTTGGCATGCTGACTGACTACATGGCGTGTAAAGGACAACTACACAGCGTGTAGTCGATTCCTACACCCTTTGTCGCCGACATGGCTATATGCCCTATGTACTCATCCCAACACAGCCAGAAGTACACGACGTGTGGAAAAAGTACATGGCGTGTATTTCCAAAATTTAGGATTTTCCCTATTTTCCATATTTTATTAAAAACACTTAAGGAAAGGAAAAAAGAATAAGCTCGTTCCTCAAAGAGAAGAACCGGGTTCTTACAAGGTGTATGTCATCACAAATGAAAACCTCTTATCCCACATGATTCATACTCAGTGAGAGAAACATGAAGAAACAAAAGATTTGGGAAAAACACAAAGTATAATTTTACCTGAGGTTGGATACATGGTTTTGAGGTACCACACCAATTGAGGAACTCTGAAGGAAAATAAGAGAATGGTCTAAAGGTTGAACCCCTACCAAACCATGTATCTGACCATGTGGATGCCATATATTTTTTTCTAAACACTATGTCTATATGAATCTACATGAGTCATGATTGTATGTGATGGACAAGACAAAGAAGAAGATTTATCAAACCAAACACTACACTCTTCCCCGACATTGGATACATGGATTTAAGGGCCCATGCCAATGGAGGAACTTTGAAGAAAGATTAGAGGAAGATTAAAATGATGACCCCCAAGAAAAACATGTATCTTACCATGTGGGTGAGGTTTTCCTAGATAGCCTTTATGTATACATGAGTCAATAAAAGTAATTACTAAATGTGATGGACAAGAGGAAGAGAAAGATCTATAAAATCACACACTTCTCCTCCTCCACTAGTGGAATATGATGAGGGTACGTGAGAGAGGAGTGGACTCTGGTTCCCATACCCTCTCTGACCTGGTGGCAATGATTTGAAGAGGAGAAGTAGTTCAACCCCACCTAATAAAGTATAGGGGATTACTCTAGTAGGGATTATCTAAAATTGGTCTCATAGCATGGTAGGGGGATTTCATTCCATGTCAAAAGGAATTTCAAGTGTGATCCTCACCCTCCATGGATTGAATCATAGGTTCTAGATCTTATAGATTAATACGGTAGTACATGGTCCTAACCCTAGTATCTGAGACTAGGAACACCCGTACACTTTCTCTAGGTTCATGGTCCTCATGACAGAAGGAATACCAAACCACATTCACCATGAGGACCCTAACCATCTAGTTGGAAAAGTGTTGGAAGCATCTGACCAAAGAATGAAAATCCAAATGTGAGACTCACTAGTGTGACCCAAGACATGGTTTTTTATGTCCTGAGGCTTCTATGGAGGTTTCATCTTGTTCTTTTTTAGATAATGGAACTGAAGGAAGAAGAGTCCTAACATTGGTGGATTAGAAGATGAATAAAATTGGGTCTCATTAAGGTCCAAGATTAGAAGGAAGAGTGTCCTCACATAGGTCTTAAGAGTAACTGTAAATTATTTGTTTATGGAGGATAATCCCACACGAGCTGGGTATGCCTTGGTAAATAGACCATTAGGGCAATAACACTTGGGTGAGTCTTTAGCCTAGGAATCCCAGGTCTCTTCTAGTGTCCCTATAGGGGTATCATATAGATACCAGGTAAGAAAAAAAGAGGCCTAACATATGTGGTTATTCTCTAGGGGATAAGGGTTCCTCCTGAAGGTGTTTAATGTTTTGGAACCTAAAGGGACATTGGTCTCACTTATCCCTCATATTTCCCTCTTCCCAAAGGTTTTGGAGAGCTACTTAGAGATTTTTAGATACCTAGTAAAAGTGTTTGTGCTACCTGATATTGGAGGATTATTCTAATATTCTAGTTTTCTAAAGTAGGAGAACAAGGATCCAATTTATAGGCCAATATGGGACCATAGTCAAAGGATTTTTTCTACATAGGTCCTTATAAAAGGTTCCAGATGTAGGGGTGCCTTTCCCCTTTGGTGGTGCATAGGGGGGTTGTGCAGGAAATATAATGTGCAGGTGTATTAGTGCATCCTAGTTTTTGAAATCCCATTGATTATACTTGGTAATCGTGATCAATTAAACCTACTTAAGGTTCCCTTCATTATTTGTTCATCCCTCTTGTAAAAACTTAGTGTCATCAAAATACCCCCTCAAGATTCAATCTGATCTAAAGAGGAGGGTCTATTATTAAAGTGGAATGTAGAAAAGATTATGAAGGGTGTTTCAATGAATAAAACAAGTCTTCATTATTGGTCTATAGTATAGGTTTAGTGTGTAGGTCCTCTGTGTAGACAAGGTGCACAGGTCCCCAATGCAGACCAATGGTGTCTATAAATATTGATGGCCCCTTTGTCATTTTCCTCACAATTTTGGTTTGTGGTTTTTAGTCTCACAGTGCATGTAGTCTACTCAACTATTCTGTGCCTCCATTTTCATGAAGTTATCTAAATGAATTTCCAAACGTAAAACCCCCTTGAGTGATGGTGATGTGCATATTTAGATCTTTTCAAGGATATTTTATGATGTTCTAGATCGAGGGGCTTGATTGTTGAACCATATCGAAGGGACTATTCATGGTACCTAGTTGAGGGGTTTACATGAGTTCCTTCCCTTTACAGAGTTTATTATCCTTCCAATTAATAATTTTAACTTTTCAAAGTCAATATTTTAACATAACGATAGATATTGGTCCTTTATTTGTAGGTTTTTAATGGATTCTATGATGACCTCTTCTGAACAAGTTGCAGCACATTCTTCTGAGATGATCGAAGTTATTTTTCCAACATATGTTGAAATGGTTGAGTCTACTCTTCTAGATTTGGAGAATTTATTGGCATCATACCCAGGTGATTTCCCATTAATAGATTAACTAATTGTTACATGGTCATAATATTTTGAGGGACACTACAATCCCTGGGGTTTAGAGTTATTTCCAAAGTCCTAGATTGTTAATCACACCAACTACCATTCTTATAACATTTCTACCAAGGGTGTTTATATTAATCAAGGTACGGTTCCTATTGGATGTTTATTCATCACAGTAGCTTCAATATAGATTTAAAATCACATATACAATAATTGAGGCCTCATTTTTATGAACCAACCTTCTATGCTTCACGGACAAATCAAATGAAAGAGTAGAAGAAGGAATGGGACTTTCTCTCTTGAGGGGGAGTCATCTTAATTGGATTTGAGAGTACTGGGAGCATAATACTTTTATAGAATTTAAAAAATATCTACAAAACATCTATATCTATGAGGATGTTTGGTCAAGGTAGTGCTATGTCTACAAGAATCCAGATATCATCCCCAAACTACTAAGTCGATGGATTCTACAAACAATTCCTTCGACTTGACACATAGTCAAACTAGAATTAGACTATAGGAAATCTATGAAATTTATAAGGGGCCATTATAGGGGAGAGTTATAATGATTTCATCCCATTAAATATAATATCGTATGTTTGTGAAAGTACACATTCATTAGCCTATTAGGTTTTTGAGATGGTGAAGAGGTTGTAGGAAAAACATCCTCTCCCTGGGGATAACATCCATCCAAGAACATGGATGAACGGTTTCTTAGAAATGGATGGAGAAGTTACCACTTTTGAACATCCTACTGTATGTCCCACTGTAGGCAATCAGGGCACTCACAGAATATTATGACCCATACTAGAGAAGGGCCAATATATCCTTTAGTTTTATATGGTCAATACTAAAGTTGATGTGAAGACTCGGTTGGCTAGATTAATTTTCATGTGGTAAGAATTTATCTAATTCCAGTCTTTGAGTCAAATAGTGGTGTGAGGCTAAGTATTTTTTTCATCGTGAAAAAATTAGAAGAGGGGAGGTACATTGGGTTGGATTCCCCTCTCTTGGAAATAATTTACAATGTTTTGATGCATACATACAGTATGAAGGACCCATTTAAAATTTTTGGGCTATTTCGAGTGTTGTGTGGGTTGATGGTAATGTAATTCAGTTCATATGTATAATAGAGACTAGTTAAAATCCTTTACAAATGATTTCACCCATTCATTCAGGTTGTCTCTGGAATCAAGCCGCTGAACATTAAGTATGGAGAAATGCTAATGTTTTTGAATGTGTCGAGGGAATTTAACTTCTTTCTATATGGTAACCCAATTATAGAGATATTTACTAATGATGTAAAGGAAAATAATTATAAGTTGAAGTTGTACATGAAAGAATTTAGTGACAGAGTACTGGTGGCTCGTATTGATAGTCAAATCATCTGCAAGCCTTATGCACTATATCTATTTGCCAAAAAATCAAAATGTCACAAACAGTCAAGAGTCTATCCCCTCCATGCATGTTATGTTTGTGAATCATTTTATGGTATACTAATATCTTTGGATCCTGATGGCCATGGAGGTGTCCAAAATGTCGATCAGCGTTCCTCTGTCAGACTTCTTAATTAGATTAGATGTCGGGTATGCTCAGGAGTGGATCTATTTGTATCCTTGGGGTATTGGTGAAGGGAATTTATCATTCCATGTCCATTACATATTCTAGTCATGGTATTCATGGTAAAGGGCTCGATTTGAAGATAATGATGCTTAAGATCTAGTTCCTTTGAAGCGATCTCGTGAAAAGACAATTGGTTGAGCTAGGGTTGGGAAGACCACACCTCCCATGCCAAGGCGGCCCCATCAGAATCATTAAGATGATGATTTTTCTCATTCCCCTCATTATCCAATGAGAAAAAAGAGGCCTAAAAAGTCTTAAAAGTTGAAGGTTGTCAGCTATTCCTCATAGCCAGCCACATCAAAGACAAATTTTGTCTAACCCCTAGCAACTCATATTTGGGTGAGCATAACCCACAATATCATAGATGTGTAGTATTTTCTCCAAGATAGTCTATGAATCCCAAAGAGTGGTGATATCCAATAACCTTCCAATATCTACCATAAAAATAATTTGGATGAGGTGATGAGGTACTTCCATGAGTTCGAGGCATTAATATACACAATTGACGATCAGACCCCGGACACAAAGCCAGTGTCTAACATGCTATACTAAGGAGTGATTGAGTGGTAACTATTAATTATGAGGATAAATGGTACATTTACCTCAAACTTGATGATTTATTTTACTTCTCCTCTTTCCATTTTTAGTAATTTTATCCACCATTATTAATCTTTATGGGATTTCACTTTGCATTTCATGAGTGAAGAAAAAGAAGAAGAATCTGTCGAAAAAGGAGCAGAAACAGAGGTTCTTGAGTCACTGAGGTATGGGACTATAGGAATCCCCATTGGGGAATTTAATGTTTCCCTTTAATCCCTAGAACTATCCCCTATTTAGAGGACCATGATGGAAAAATGGTGGTGAGAACTCCTCGATCATTCCATTGGGTCCCTATTGTTAAGAGGAATGAGACTCGATATTCGTGATCTCAAGAGTCGATGAAAAATAGGTAAATGAAGTTGGATAAATGCATTAATTGTATTAATACTTTGTGATATCATTTTATATCAATACCTTCTTGGCATATTCTTTTGACTATTTTTGTATTTTGCAGAATCTGCATTTTTTTTCTTCCCTCAAGGGGTCTAGCACTGATCCTTCAGGGATAGAGGAAGATAACCTAGAGGAGGTACATACTCATGCTAATGAATCTTTCATTATAATGAAATATGTTTAAATATATGCATCCACATATTTCCCTAGTTCTACAGAGAGGAGAGAGGTCCATGGTAATATCAAATGCACTCCCTCAATTATCATGTAAAGTTTCTAACTTTACCCTCCTCATGATATTTCAGATCTATTTCCCACACCCAAGTGGCCTGTAGTAGTAGATTTTGATTCCCTTATAACCTTAGAAGAGGCCAACAAGGATATCATACATTTATATGAATGTGTTGACGCTGAACCTAACTTTTTAGGGCTCGATGATGTCATTCCAACTGAGAAGACCGTAGAGGGGATCAATGGTTGACCCAATTAGGGTTCTATGTAACATGTAGAAAATATACCAATTGGGAGAATGTTGTCATACTTGAGGCTAAATTCCATGAATTTTTTGATCTAATTAATCCATACATTTATATTCAATGTTCCCAAAATGAGTTTGGGGATTCTCTTAAAGAATTTTACATACATGAGTTTTGTTATTCTTGCATTATTTTTTAAACACAAATCACTTTATTTCACCTAATACCTCACATAAAAGCTCTACATTCACAGCTTTGTCTGTAGAGAACGTCTCCAAGTAAATTCAGAAACAGGGCATCTAAGTCCATCACACTACTGTTTTTGATTGAATGATGACCAGGAATATTGAAGTGGGATACTATCAAGAGCCATCAATCCCGGTTGTTGTAGTGGAGAATCCTGATGTGGGTGATCCTCGAGAGATTTCGATCTTGACTATAGAGAAACAAATATCCCTTCCAAGAGTTTACTGCTCCAATAATCGAGGTTGGGGGCACTGAAGAGTTATCAATCTCAAAAATCGACCCAATGATAGGTGAATTTCATCAACTTTTTCTGTGACTTTACTTCATTTATTACATGTTGATATTCTGGTGTTGATGAGAAGTGCCACCTATTATCCAGTTCCATCGGCTTTGGAAGCTATCCCTGAGATGACAGATTCCTTGCTAGGTCTACCAACATAGGTAGGCATATTTGAGGTTGTTTTTGATGGAGTAGAATAAGGAAACATGATGAGTGCACTGAATCTGAATTATTTCTCTCCCTCAAAGAGAAGTTATGAGTCTGATCAAGATATGTAGGTGGATTTATAAACAACACAACTTTTGGTCTAGTGGGATATCTAGAATATAATCATGGAGATTCTTCATGAATAAATTCCATTATTACTTCATTGACTCTCATTCAATATTTCCATAATGGGCCACAGAATATTTAACTTTCGAGAGAACTGTGATACAGTGAATATGATCATCTGGAAGAGGGGGGAGAAGTAAAGATCACATAAAGATGATGTGTAGCTGGTGAGCCAATTTGAATAAATCAGAATAGTCTTAATCCAAGATGAGGTCATCCACTCCAAGAAGGAGAAGGAGTACCAAGATCTCCTTGATGAGAAGTCGATCCACATAATTCACCACAACGAGGAATTAAAAGAAACAAGAGAAATTTTTTTTATCTACATCGATCCATAGTATGAGAATTAGAACAAAGAAGAGATATTGTGATCAATGAGGGGGGAGGGTCTATAAAGATGAGAAGGTTGCTGCTTCACCAATGGAATATCTTTGAAAAAATGAAAAAAAAATTATCAGCATCTAGTTCAACTAACAAAACCTTTTGTTAAGGATAAAATGTAAATTATAGTGAAAATTATCCAAAATGTGGAAATTTATCTAGACATCGAAATATAAACAAAATTGATTTTCACTCCCAATAAATTTTTTTTTCATTTCCATACTTAATTTTTCTATAATAGAACACCAAAAATTGCATCATTTAACTGAAAATCATTGTTTCGTGATTATAATGACTAGTATATGGGAGCACTCTACTTTTTTTATAAGCATAGGGTACTAAAGAACATAGTTTTATATTTTAGAGGGTCATACAGATAACCCAACAAACATGTTGTCCTTTGCGTCATCACCCAAATTTTTTCCCAAGTCAAACATATAGAATAATTATCAATAAATACTTGGATTTCTTTTGGGTTGCCCTTTTTGGGTTTCAGCCTAACAAGTTTTGCGGGTATTTTCATTTCATTGCACAATTTTTTTCCTAAAACATACGGAGTGTAGGTTTAGTGAGATGAAACATTTATTTTTTCTAGAATTACCTTTTTGAGTTTTCAATTTGGTGAGTAATATGTCGCTTTCTGTTAGTAGTTTAAATTCATGCATGTCGGACTAGTGAGTATGGAGTTTTAGGTAGAAAATCTTTGACCATAAATTTTGAAATGATGGTCCAAAAAAGGATTATTGGACAAGAATATTCAAACATTATTCTGATATCTTGTGGGGAATATAGTGCCACAATTTTGAGATTTATGAATCTAAAAGATGTTATTAGAGAATAGAGGAGATCCCTCATTAGGAATAAGTTACCTCTGGTGGAAAAACCCATTTTTTGGGTGATTTTATGCAAATCCAAATGGGGCTTGTTACTGCATAGTAAAATAGTGGAATCCTTTGGTTGAAAGTCCCAAAAATATTTGAGAAACTTCAGTAATCCCAACAAGGTCATATTATACCATAGCTAAGAAAAATATTCCTCAGTAATTCTAACATTATATTTTTGAAAATCGTATGATGTTTATAGTGATTTGGATTTTTGATGACCACGATGGGTGGTTTCTCTAAGGGAAGACATCTAAAAATGAAGAGATAATATGTATTGGTGTTGTCCATGAATGGAAAACTACTCCAACATGAATGTAGATTTTGTGAGAGAGGGAACATTTTGTTAGGTGTTCGATGTCAGGGTGGTCCCTTTCTGAAAATGGTTAATGTATCATGTATTTTAATTTTGTGCACCAAGATATTGGCCATGTATTTTAACATCTTATGATAATGAAGTTTTTGTACTTTTTAACATCTTGTGGCTAGGATTTTGTGTAATATAGTTCTAAAGATGTACCATAAGAAAATTATTCTATGTATTTTAAATTCACACCATAATAAAATTATTCTATGCAGTTTAAAGTCATACAGCAATGACATTTACCATATGTTTTAATTTCTTACAGTGAGGATGTTGTTGTATAGTTTAACATCTTATGAATTGGAAGTTATTATATGAAGTAATAAATTAATTTCGTAAAGAAATTATCCTATAAAAATTAAATTCATATTGTAAGGACATTATGCTATGATTTTTAAAGTCATACAACAAGGAAATTATACTATTTTTTAAAAGCTATAAAATAAGGAAATTATGATATGCAGTTTAAAGTCATATAACAAAAACATTATTTTATGCAGTTTAAATTTGTACAATAAAAAAATTATGCTATATATTTTAAATTCATATTATAAAGACATTAAGGGAGATATAATTTAAGGTCATTGTATTTGACCTAATGGTTAATGGTTCTCCCATTCTTGGTAATATGTTCTGAAATGTGCTACCATATTTAGGTGTGAGAGGAGAATGTTTTACGTTGTGACTTGGGGATCCTTAGATTCGAAGATTGTTATGGAGAAAAATAAAGGCTTATTTAAATAGAGGATCTCTCTCCCAAGGATGAAGTTACAGTCGGTTGACAATTCTATTATGTGGGTTGTTTTATGCAAAGCCAACTGGGGTATGTTGTATCATAGTCAGTAGTTCCATCTCTTGGATGAAAAACATCCTTTAGGGGAAGCACTAGGAAAATACACTTGGGGCATGTTACAACATAGTTAGGAAAATAATTAATCATGAATTTTGACATTATATAAATAAAATATGATTAAATTTTGTGGACATTCATGTTTCCATAGGCACAATGTTTGGTTCATGGAAGTAAAGTATCTTAATATAGAAGGAACATTTTAAGTAGAAATTACCCAAGAATTGGAAAAGGTTGATTCTTACATAGGTATAATCTCACTTAAGGAATATGGTGCCAATAGTTTTAGGTTGTACAACTACAACTATAACATAATGGAAACGATAAGAGATTGTGGTCTTATCTGACCAAGGTCGTTACTGCATACTTCAGACATAAAGAAGGAAGTTGTAAACCATAGTCTTGGAGATTTTTTAGATCAAGATAATGGATGCATGACAAATATGTGAGTAATGGCCATTAAATTATTCAAATCATGGGTCCCAACTTAATTTTTTCAAATCATTGGAGGAAAAAAGAGGATTCTCCCAATGGTGCAGTTACCATAGGGAGACAAATCCATTTTCTGTTTTGTTTTATGAAAAGACCTCTCTGGTGTATTACAATATAGTCAAATAGTTTCATCCTTCATCTAAAAGAACCATTTTTTGGGAAACATATACAAAGAAAATGGGAGTGTGTTATAGAATAGTCAGAAAAAAGAGATCTCAGGTATCATATGTTTTTAACTAGAAGCTAAATAAAAATTATTATGATATGAATGTGTACAAGAGTAGGAGTATGACATGTGAAAGGGATATGTTTGAGAACAAATAGAGTGATTAGATCGATATAAAAATTTATTTTATAGTCCCATACAAATATATGACTAATATGTAGAAGGCATGAGCCTCTGTTTTCTTGACATACCCCTTGATGAGGGGACCTAAACTAAAATCTCCTGCAAATATCTTTGTATGTAATTGGATTAGGGGATTTTTTTACCCATGGTTGGGACTAGGAATTAAGGCCTAGTAATCACTACATATCAAAATGGGATAAGAATCCAGAAACATGTAGTTCTAAGAATAAATTTACCCTACACATATTTAATTCATTTGGGTAGGACATGGGGGGTTTTGGATACAAGCTCATGCATTGAGTGAGAACTCGTATTGGATTCCCTCATATAGATTGTACTCATACATGATAGAGTGGGGGATTTCACTTATTATGTTGTGGTTTGGTCCAGGATTAAGGATATAAATGTAAATACATATCTCATTGAAATGAGAATCCAGACTCACGTAGTTCTTGAAGAAAATCGTGCAGTTTATTATCATAAAAGAAGGACATCTTCTGTGAATTTTAAGGTTAAACAATCAGGACCATGGTAATTCCAATGAGAATTGATATGTCTTAATTATATGGAGAATAATTTTAGAAAATATACTAATCCCACATGATCTATTCTTGCTCTGACAAACAAGGAGAGTAAAAAAGTAACTTACATGGAATAAAGGCATCACAAGTGAAGGATAGGGGCATTTAAATTCTATGGTGGTTGGTCCAGGAGATATGATCCAATAATAACTACATTTCTCATTAGGATAAAAATTAATTGATACATTTTTCTTGAAATCCCATGTAGTTTAATGTCTTGTGTTGAAGATGGAGATGAATCAATGTGAAAGAACAAAAATGTTGTGGCTGGTCCAGATGATGGAAATATTGGTGTCATTGTGTATCTCATGGAAATGATATTAAAGACACATGTAGTTCTCAAAAATTATTTAATAAATCAATAAAGATTTGATATGTGGAAATAAAGAATTAATATTTTATAGAATATTTTTTTTGACCAAATACATGAGGTCTAGGTGTCACTACACTTCTCATTGTAGTGAGAATATAGCCATATGTTCTAGAAAAGTTCCCAATATAGATCCAGTTTGTACATATGGAAAAGTATAATTTTTCTTTATGTTCACCACTATACGTATTATTGGAGATCCATACATACATACATATCTCAATTGAATGAGTGAAAATCCAAACATAGTTATTGAAGAGCCATGTCGTCTAACATCATGTGGCAAGGACATTGATAGTGAAGTTTAACATCTTACTTTAAGGATGGGGGCCACCTTATGAGAAATAAATACTACATCTAAACCAGGGGATATGATCTTAGTATCACTACGTATCTTTCTAGAGAGAGAGTCAATCCACACGTTGTTATTGAAGAAGGTTCCCTATGTCAGTTTGATTAGTACATAGAGAGAAGGGGGTATTTTTTTAACATGGGATATATGATTTTTTCGTCTCTGCATATCCCATTAGAATGTGAATGAAGACTATAGAGACCCGAAGCTTAACGTACATTGAAATTACATTACATTTGCGGAATACTTAGTACATAACAAAAGCACACACACAAGGATCGTAATAGTTTAGTGTCTTTGGAAACTCGGAGTATAATCTTCTAATCCTAGTGAAAGATCTTCAACATCTCCCATAAATATCTTCCCTTTTTTTATACCTAAAACCTTTCTTTATATCCTGGGGAAAAGTAAAAATAAAATGGTGAGCTCAAATGCTCAGTAAGGGCAAACAAAAGAAATATCTATCACATCATGTTCATAAGAACATAACATTTTGGAAATGTTAACCTGCAAAAGAGAGCATAATTTCATAACATGGGATAAATCATAGTAGTGAAATGAAATCCCAATAATCATAACTTAAAACATGAAACATTGTGTCATACACACATAATCATAGAGAATCATTTCTTGTTATTCAAGACTCATTTACAAGACTATCTTAGTGGACAAAGTCCCTTTCTGAACCGAGTCACCCTCGTTTCAGTCCTGTTTCACTGAACCGGTATAACCGACCATTCCAGCCATGTCTATCTCATGAGATATAAAATATTTACCCAATGCATTGGAGGGATATATAGGTCCCACCCATATAATAATGATACCATTCTTATGTGTGCCACAAAATCATAAATCATACATCATAGCATAACCCATGAAATAAAATGGGATTCTTAAACATCATGCCATCATAACATAATCCATAAACTATTGATATCATTTCATCATAAGAAAATTGAATCCATTTAAATCATAGAGAAATTTTACTTGAAATATACACATATTAAATAATGTCATCTTAGATGTAAAATAGTTTTGACAAAACACTTGAAATTAATTCTTGAGGAAAATATCCTTTCTTCTTTAAAATCATGTTCTTTTCACAAAATTCCATGAAATTTTGAAAGATAAGGGTTTTATTGAAAATAATCATGCAATATTGTAGATTAAGCTTCTTTAAAATGAGGTGTTATGAAACCCTAAAAATCCGTTCACGCCATATAAGTTAAAAATAACATTTTCCTCGTACTTTTGTCGGAAAAGTCAAAAAGTACCTTATATGGTAACCAAACGAAAGATTTCATTCATACAATGTGGTAAAAAGTAAATAAAGGGTAAAAATGACATTAAACATCCATGGAAGAATGGTAAACATTTTATGAAATACATTTTAGAAATCATGGTCATGGATGATAAACGTAACCCCAGTAAATACTTACGTATAAGCAATCTCGGATAAAAATGAGATTGAAAATTTATCCCTTACCTTAGGTCCGATTTGCATTGTAAGTGTCTGAACCTCCTGTATAATTATTTAAATAATGTCATTGACTTATTACAGAATCATATTCATTGTTATTATATCATATATGGTTCACTTATGACTTTATATTACCCGTTCTTTTGTAAATTCATGTTAAAGTAGCGTTTTGGGTAAAATCGTCTCATTTGTCGTTCGTGTTTTAACTTGTAATTATTCATATGATTACTTAGATCATTATTACTTAATTATATAATATAAAACATTATTTATATATAATATATATTCAGAATATACATATATATAATGGATCGATAAATGGAATGAAATACACCGTTCATGGAGACGGTAGGCCGTACGTACGCATGAACGCTGTTTTCGTTTCCTTATTGAATTGAATGGAATTAAGTATATGACATACATATATATACACATAAATACATTAGATTTATAATGTCTTATATTTCATTATTATTTCTTATATATACTTTATAATCATTCTTAAATGGTTAACATGGAGAATGAATCTCATCGCGTCTTGGAGACGGTAGTCCGTACGTACGCACGAGCGATGATATCATTTCCATAATTATTGAATTGAATTGGAGTGGATGATACAATATATCATAATCATTATGATGTTATAATAACTATGTATAGTTATTCTTTACACCATAATACCCATCCATGTAAGGTGTTGGTGGAAAAACAGATTACACCACGGCGTGGAGACGGTATTCCGTACGTACGCACGCGCGGTGATTTCCTTTTTCCGTAGGATGGATAGATGGTGAATTAGGATTGTTTCATACTTATAATAACATATCATTATATGAGTGATACTTATGTTATTACTTCATAATGAAACAACCTAAGAAGAAGAAGTGGAAGAAGAAATTAAGGTGAAAGAATTGGTAACGGAAATTACCTCTTCTTTGAAGTGCCTCTTTGAGACCTCCTCTTAGGGAACTAAAATTGGTCTTTTATGAAGACCAGAACCTCTAGGATGTTTCTAGGGAAGTGGAGAAGATATTTTGGCAGGGTTTGGCCGAGCTTGAAGGCTCAAAGTTGTGTGAGGAAGAGAGGGAGGAGGTGTCCTTTTATAAGGGAGGAGAGGGGCACCTTTGGAATAACTAAAAATATTATTTTATTATAAAGTCATGTTCGGTTTTAAATATCTCCAAATTGATTTATTTCTAGGATAAGGTGGGGATGGGTCTAAATCCTCTCATCAAATAGAATTTAGACAAGTTTAGGTTCCTATTTTAACCTTATCATTTAGATTTAACATTAAGTTAAATAATTTTACTTTTACCGTGTCTTATTGTGTTCTTACACTATAAGGTTAATAAACTTACTATAAGAAACCTAACGAACCCCAAGTTGTTTATCATTAACATATATAACCTTATATAAGTCATTTGGCAGAACCTTAGATTTTTAGGAATAAAATAACAATTAATAATATAATATTTTTTTTAAAAACTGTTTTATGTCAATTTTGACACTATTTAGTAATTGATTTTTGTGAAAACCATAACAGAATGATAAGTTAGAAAAAAGTTAATTAAATTAATAATAACATGTCTTATTAACCTATAAAATTAGTTTAATTCATAAAAAGTCTCAAATTATATTTATTTGGGTATTTATAACATCAATTATGTCAATATTTCATTAATAAGATAATTACTGCATCATTGTTGTGTCATTAATAAATTAAATTATTTAATGTCTAAAAATTACAAATAAAATACCATTATGTAGGAAATCGTTTTAGATTTTTAATTAATATTTATAATCTAATTTATCATATGTATAACCCTATATTAAAAATGTTTTAGTAAATAAACTTTGATTTTAACTCTTCTTTGAATTAAATAATAATAAATGTCCTAATCTAATCCAAGTGGGCCTAAATGGTCATATTTTATTCCTAAGCTTGTTTTTGGTCGAATTACACTTATCCAATAGAATTTGGACATGTTTTAGGGTAATAATAATATCACTTTTACCCTTAATTACCCTATTTACTTTTAACCGTGGTAAATAAAAGTAAAAAAGTTATTATTCACCAAAAATTATTTTCATCTCATTGAACCACATTTTACATACTGACATCAACCGTGTCTCTCGGATTTTTGAAATTCCACTCACATAAGCGGTAAAATTTTGTTTTATGAACAATTCAGTTTTTTTAACTACCACTTAGTGGTTTCACTATTCATCTAAAATTGAAAGTTTTCAGAAAAATACCAAAAATTAGGCCTAAGCTATATTTAATATTATGAACTCAAAAATGATTTCTATTTTACCAAATTCAAAACATATCAGTTTCATTAATTAATTTAAAAATTAATTCCCGTCGTCAAAACAAAAGGCGTGTTTCTAAGAGATAATAACTATCAAAAGATTGACACTTGTTTATAACTGGTTTAAATGTGAAATTACATCCAATGACCAACATTGTATTAAATTGTAAAAATATATTCTAAATATACTTTAAAACCACTCAAATTAATAATTTATCACTATTAATTATTTCGATTGAAAAAATTGTTTTTAATTAAAATTTTGTAATTTTCACTATTCATCAAAATATGAAAGTTATCCGAAAATCACCAAAATTTCACCCTAAGATAATTTCGATATTCCGAATCCAAAAATGAAGTCCATTTTGAAAAATAAAATTTACAAAATTTCAAAAAGTGGTTATTACTATTCATAATGGCTAGTTTTAATAATATCTTAATAGCATATCGTTGTTTAGCGAAACTTGGTGTTGCGTACAACACACGCTATCGTGGAAGGTCGCGATTGCGTGTAATTCAAGCCAGGTCAGAGATGTGTGTTGTGAAAGCTCCTTTTGGTGTAGCATATAACACAAGACATTAATGAAATTAAAAAGAATATTTTTCATAAAATCTCGGGGTGTTACATTCTACCCCCCTTATAATGAATTTCGCCCTCGAAATTCGTCGGGGTTATAAATGGTTTACTATTCGAAAGTTTCTTTAATCGAAACCCACATAGTATAAAGGAATACCAAAACCAATCTTTAAAAACAAAAGTATGAAACATAACGGTTACCCAAATAAACTAATCACTGGGTTTCCACATAGGTGAAAATATGGATATGGAAGAGAAATCTAACCATCATTTTATGATGGAGAGTGGTAGAGAACATGGCTATGGAAAAGCTAGCAATCAAAAATCCATAAATTTGTGACGATCTAAGGTACCATCTGATTAATCAGATATAAGAGCACTAGGACAACATTTTTGGTTTTCAAGATCGTTTCCCTAAAGTTGAAGAATTTGAATTAGAATAAATAGTTAATTTATTTTGGTACAATCTCACTGTTGTTCGTGCCTTGAACAATTTCCACTTCATCTCTTAAATAAATGAAGTTGAATTTGTTATTCGTGAAGTGTTAGCAGATCATGTGATAGAATGACGGGTCATTCCATTTATCTCAAACAAAAGGTTAGCAAAAGTTATTAAATATACATAAGTCATTCTATAGTGAGATTAATCATATATGGTTCCTAAAATGGACTTATACTTCATATATCATACTGCTTAATATAATAAAACTAGTTTCTACTAAATAGGGACTTCCTGTAGGCCAGTGGTAGGCGATAAAGGCCAGTCGCACTTCGGTTTTGGGTTCGATTCCCACAGCCTTGTCCGACGCGATGGGCTGTCGCCCGTCCTGCAGGTTGTCCTTTTTCTAAAACTATATTACTATAACATCCCATCAATAATATTGAAAAAAAACTTTTATCCTTAAACAATACTAACTTATGTCCAACATAATCCATTACAATCTTTAGGCTTATCCATAATACTTCAGTCCACTCACATAATATAGTGAAAACAATTACCAGAGATTTAGTACCATCTTTGATCCCCATACATCATAAGATATGTATTGTTGGTCAAATTCCAAACATTCAAATGCCTTAATAATGTATTCTCTTGAATACCCATTGAACCATAGTGAAAACTTGAATGCAGTTACAAGTTAACAATTTTCACATACCAAAATACTCAAAATTCTATATACTCAAACCATGACATCACTTAGTCCTTATATCAATCATGAGGTCATGAATACTGTCAAACATTTCATTTTCTCTTTATCACTTCATTATGCGCATATCATCCACTTTCCAAAAAATATCTGAACAACCTTTCATTGTTACTCATACCATTCATCATAAACTTTCAAAACTTAAGGAAAGACAACAGTGTAACAATCCTTAGATGTATTTTTATTCTATAGTACAACATTACACTTGATAAACATGTAATCATTCCACTACCTTCTTAAACCATTGACCGAGATTCAACAATTCTTTCATCTCACATATCATTTGTAGTCTCTTTATCATCATCAACAAAAATACTACCCATACGACCATACCGATTCTCTTAATGAGACATTCCTTTAGGGCATTGGATTGCATAATGCCCTTACATTCCACATTTAAAACATTTAACCATTGTTGATGTCGTAGCAATACCATTAACCTCATCCATGGTGTTAACTGAAACTTTTCCATTGAACTTACTGGCTTTGTGTCCTTCTTTTCCACACCCAAAGCATCTTCCAGTTCTTTTGAATCATTCTCCTTGATGCCTCTTCCCACATGATTTACATAGGGGAAATTTAACTTTCTTTCCTCTATGATCATCATGAAACTCCATCTTTCTCTTATTAGCCGAGTCTGGAAACTTACCAAATTTTACTTTATTGATCATATTATGAGATTGCTGATTCGGCATAATAATGATGTTTGGACTTCCAAATCCCATTTCATTTGATTGATTATGAAGAATATCATTCCATTGTCCATCATATCCTCCATTATCGTGAATCATCTTGTTTCCATCCGTTTTCTAAACCCCAAAAAGAATAGTGTGAGATGAAAAAATCATAATAAAGGGGGAGTAACTTCAATATCTAACATCTTAGGTTAAATTCTAAGATCATTACCGTAGTGCTAGGACTATATCCTATATGTATACTTATCCTTAGGGACATCCCTAGACATACCTTAGAAATATCTCTAGGGATCTCACTAACGTTTTCGCGTCCTAGTTTCCAAAGGTTGACTAATCCTTTCCTCTGATACCAACTATAGAGACCCGAAGCTTAATGTACATTGACATTACATTACATTTGCGGAATACTTAGTACATAACAAAAGCACACACACAAGGATCGTAATAGTATAGTGTCTTTGGAAACTAGGAGTATAATCTTCTAATCCTGGTGAAAGATCTTCAAAATCTCCCATAAAGATCTTCCCTTTTTTATATACCTAAAACCTTTCTTTATATCCTGGGGAAAATTAAACATAAAAGGGCGAGCTCAAATGCTCAGTAAGGGTAAACAAAAGAAATATCAATCACATCATGTTCATAAGAACATAGCATTTTGGAAATCTTAACCTGCAAAAGAGAGCATAATTTCATAACATGGGATAAATCATAGTAGTGAAATGAAATCCCAATAATCATAACATAAAACATGAAACATTGTGGCATACACACAAATCATATAGAATTATTTCTTGTTATTCAAGACTCATTTCCAAGACTAACTTAGTGGACAAAGTCCCTTTCTGAACCAAGTCACCCTCGTTTCAGTCATGTTTCACTGAACCGGTATAACCTACCATTCCAGCCATGTCTATCTCAGGAGATATAAAATCTTTACCCAATGCATTGGAGGGAGATATAGGTCCCACCCATCTCATAATGATACCATTCTTATGTGTGCCACAAAATCATAAATCATACATCATAGCATAACCCATTAAATAAAATGGGATTCTTAAACATCATGCCATCATAACATAATCCATAAACAATTGATATCATTTCATCATAAGAAAATTGAATCCATTTAAATCAAAGAGAAATTTTACTTGAAACATACACATATAAAATAATGTTAGCTTAGATGTAAAATAGTTTTGACAAAACACTTGAAATGAATTCTTGAGGAAAATATCCTTTCTTCTTTAAAATCATGTTCTTTTAACAAAATTCCTTGAAATTTTAAAAGATAAGGGTTTTATTGAAAATAATCATGCAATCTTTTAGAGGAAGATTCTTGAAAATGAGGCGTTATGAAACCGTAAAAATTTGTTCATGCCGTATAAGTTAAAAATAACATTCTCCTCGTACTTTTGTCGGAAAAGTCAAAAAGTACCTTATATGGTAACCAAACGAAAGATTTCATTCATACAATGTGGTAAAAAGTAAATAAAGGGTAAAAATGACTTTAAAAATCCATGGAATAATGGTAAACATTTTATGAAATCATTTTTAGAAATCATGGTCATGGATGATAAACGTAACCCCAGTAAATACTTACGTATAAGCAATCTCGGATAAAAATGAGATTGAAAATTTATCCCTTACCTTAGGTCCGATTTTCTTCGTAAGTGTCCGAACCTCCTATATAATGATTTAAATAATGTCATTGACTTATTACAGAATCATATTCATTGTTATTATATCTTATATGGTTCACTTATGACTTTATATTACCCGTTCTTTTGTAAATTCATGTTAAAGTAGTGTTTTGGGTAAAATCGTCTCATTTGTCGTTCGTGTTTTAACTTGTAATTATTCATATGATTACTTAGATAATTATTACTTAATTATAGAATATAAAACATGATTTATATATAATATATATTTAGAATATACATATATATAATGGATCGATAAATGGAAAGAAATACACCGTTCATGGAGACGGTAGGCCGTACGTACGCATGAACGCTGTTTTCGTTTCCTTATTGAATTGAATGGAATTAAGTAGATGAGATACATATATATATACATAAATCCAGTAGCTTTATAATGTCTTATATTTCATTATTATTTCTTATATATACTTTATAATCATTCTTAAATGGTTAACATGGAGAATGAATCTCATCGCGTCGTGGAGACGGTAGTCCGTACGTACGCACGAGCGATGATATCATTTCCATAATTATTGAATTGAATTGGAGTGGATGATAAAATATATCAGAATCATTATGATGTTATGATAACTATGTATAGTTATTCTTTACACCATAATACCCATCCATGTAAGGTGTTTGTGGAAAAACAGATTACACCACGGCGTGGAAACGGTATTCCGTACGTACGCACGCGCGGTGATTTCCTTTTTCCGTAGGATGGATAGATGGTGAATTAGGATTGTTTCATAATTATAATAACATATCAGTATATGATTGATACTGATGTTATTACTTCATAATGAAACAACCTAAGAAGAAGAAGTGGAAGAAGAAATAAAGGTGAAAGAATTGGTAACGGAAATTACCTCTTCTTTGAAGCGCCTCTTTGAGACCTCCTCTTAGAGAACTAAAATTGGTCTTTGAGGAAGACCAGAACCTCTAGGATGTTTCTAGGGAAGTGGAGAAGAGATTTTGACAGGGTTTGTCCGAGCTTGAAGGCTCAAAGTTGTGTGAGGAAGAGAGGGAGGAGGTGTCCTTTTATAAGAGAGGAGAGGGGCACCTTTGGAATAACCAAAAATATTATTTTATTATAAAGTCAAGTTCGGTTTTAAATAGCTCCAAATTGATTTATTTCGAGGCTGAGGTGGGGATGGGTCTAAATCCTCTAATAAAATATAATTTAGACAAGTTTAGGTTCCTATTTTAACCTTATCATTTAGATTTAACATTAAGTTAAATAATTTTACTTTTACCGTGTCTTCTTGTGTTCTTACACTATAAGGTTAATAAACTTACTATAAGAAGCCAAACGAACCCCAAGTTGTTTATTATTAATATATATAACCTTATCTAAGTCCTTTGGATGAACCTTAGTTTTTTAGGAATAAAATAACAATTAATAATATAATATTTTTTAAATAACTATTTTATGTCAATTTTGACACTATTTAGTAATTGATTTTTGTAAAAATCATAACAGAATGATAAGTTCGAAAAAAGTTAATTAAATTAATAATAACAAGTCATATTAACATAGAAAATTAGTTTAATTCATAAAAAGTCTCAAATTATATTTATTTGGGTATTTATAACATCAATTATGTCAATATTTCATTAATAAGATAATTACTGCATCATCGTTGTGTCATAAATAAATTAAATTATTTAATGTCTAAAAATTACAAATAAAATACCATTATGTAGGAACTCTTTTTATATTTATAATGAATATTTATAATCGAATTTATCTTATGTATAACCCTATATTAAAAATGTTTTAGTAAATAAACTTTGATTTTAACTCTTCTTTGAATTAAATAATAATAAATGTCCTAATCTAATCCAAGTGGGCCTAAATGGTCATATTTTATTCCCAAGATTGTTTTTGGTCTAATTACACTTATCCAATAGAATTTGGAAATGTGTTAGGGTAATAATAATATCATTTTTACCCTTAATTACCCTATTTACTTTTAACCGTGGTAAATAAAAGTAAAAAGTTACTATTCACCAAAAATTATTTTCATCTCATTGAACCACGTTTTACATACTGACATCAACAGTGTCTCTCGTATTTTTGAAATTCCACTCACATAAGAGGTAAAATTAAGTTTTATGAACAATTTAGTTTTTTTAACTACCACTTAGTGGTTTCACTATTCATCAAAAATTGAAAGTTTTCAGAAAAATACCAAAAATTAGGCCTAAGATATATTTGATATTATGAACTCAAAAATGATTTCTATTTTACGAAATTCAAAACATATCAGTTGCATTAATTAATTTAAAAATTAATTCCCGTCGTCAAAACAAAAGGCGTGTTTTTAAGATATAATAACTATCAATAGATTGAAACTTGTTTATAACTGGTTTAAATGTGAAATTACATCCAATGACAAAAATTGTATTAAATTGTAAAAATATATTCTAAATATACTTTAAAACCACTCAAATTAATAATTTATCACTATTAATTATTTTGATTGAAAAATTTGTTTTTAATTAAAATTTAGTAATTTTCACTATTCATCAAAATATGAAAGTTATCCGAAAATCACCAAAATTTCACCCTAAGCTAATTTCGATATTCCAAATCCGTAAATGAAGTCCATTTTGAAAAATAAAATTTACAAAATTTCAAAAAGTGGTTATTACTATTCATAATGGCTAGTTTTAATAATATCTTAATAGCATATTGTTGTTTAGCGAAACTTGGTGTTGCGTACAACACACGCTATCGTGGAAGGTCGTGATTGCGTGTAATTCAAGCCAGGTCAGATATGTGTGTTGTGAAAGATCATTTTGGTGTAGCATATAACAAAAGACATTAATGAAATTAAAAAGAATATTTTTCATAAAATCTCGGGGTGTTACAAAGACACACTTAGTTCATGGAAAGATCATGTAGTTTACCATCACACGATATGGACGTCATCCATGAAATTTATCATCTTGCAGTAAGGATTTGAGAATGTTACGGATTATACCTATAAAGGGATCCCAAATTCCATTATGGAGTGGAAATGATGTGAGTGGGGAATATTCATGGAATATTCCCATCTTTTCTTCCTCATGTTTGTCCAAGAGGGAATCTTGACCTACTGAGGGGATAAAGGGGTGTGATCGAGACTTAATCCTAAGATGGTGGCCCATTTTTAAGGGACCATAGGGAGTGAATCAACTCATGGTTCTTTGGAGGTTTCTTATAATCAAATGATATGGACTTTACCCTTGCAGTTTAATGTCATGGGGTGATGAAGAATGGTGTCTTTTAGTTTTTTTTATGACTAGGATCAAATGTCATGCATTTTAACGTCGTGCGACAAGGATGGTGATGTAGTTCCTTTTAAGTTCATGAAACAAAGGCCAACTACACAGTTCGACATCTCTTGTTTTGGACATATATGGTGCTATGCAGTTTAACACCCTATAGTTAGAACTATTTTCAAGTGATTACATGATTTTTTTTTTCATAAATGTTATAGTTTTTTGTGTCTTAAAAATTTCCCCATCCAGTGAGATCATGTAATAAGATCTATTAGAGTGGACCATGTGAATGGAGTAAAGTCCCTCCCACTTCATCTTAATATTTGGAGGCTTCTTTCCTAGTATCAATGGAGACCTAAGGACCAGTACCAACTCTCCTTGGATAAATTAATAATGGTATACCTTCTTATTAAATTCACACGAACTCCATTTTTCATAGACTTCCAATTGATGCAAGGTGTGCAGTATTTTTTAATCAACCCACTCCAATTCATCCATTAGATTTTGGGATTGATCATCTAAACACAGTTGGTCACATATGGGAATACAAAGTGATGGAAATTGGACTTAAATGGTTATGAATACTTTTTTTCATATATAAATGATTATGGGGACACTCTTCCAAAAGTATGGGTTGTAGTTTTCTAAGCCCATAATGCATGAAAGATATTTTTAGGCCAATACTTCTTATATTTACCCACCATTTTTTGGATTATGTATGATAGGGTCCTATTGAAGGACTCTATCTATCCATTAGACACCACATGATGGAGTGATGAATGGTTGGACATGATAATTTATTCCTTCTATTGCTTTAAAATATCATCAGAAAATAAAATATGGTGTTGTTTTTGTCAGTATTTCTTAAGGGACACCTAATCTAGTAATGTTGTTGGATTTTATTAAACCAACGTTTCTTTTATCCTTGACTTATTTGATGGGTGTTTCCTCATCCCATTAGGAGAAGAAATTTAAAGCAGTTAAGATGTATTTGAACTTCTTGGCCATTACTGGAGGGTACGACCCCACAAAATCCATTCCTGATATGGAAAATGTCCATGTGTATTTTGATGTGTGTAGAAACTATGGGGGTTAATGGATGAAGTTGGTATGTACTTGAGGGGAATAAATTGTTTTGGTGAATTGTGTGTAAAATGGAATCACTGAAGGGAAAAAGGATCCAATTCATAGGATTTAATTATAAATATTGTACCTTGAATGGTGGGAACCACATACTCCTACATGTACTTCTTCTAAAATAGCGGCATTATTGTAAGGACCCGACCCTAGTTTCCCGAAGATGGTGCCTTATTTCGTTACATTGTAAGGATTATAAGTAATTTTTATCCTAAAGGAATGAGTAGTTTAGTAGTTTTTGAAAACCAAATACATACATAAGATGAAATTTATAACATTAATCTAAATACAATATATATATATATATATCATTAGAAACACCCATGACTCCTAGATTATCCCTACAATCCATTCATAATTTAATTCTTCATATCCTGGGAATATAAAACATAAGAAAGGGGTGAGATTAGATTCTCAACAAGGGTAATAAATACAGAAGAAGATATCATAAATAAAAACAATAGGCATGGTGAATAACTAAAAACACATGCCTTTAAAAAATAAACTTGAACACAACATGGCAGGAATAGGAGGTGAATGAAAAATTTCACAATAAAACATAATCATGGGTATTATACTAGTTGAATAACCACAAAAACTATCAATTACTAGATTTATAATTATTGGATTCATAATTATATATATCAAAACCAAACAATCAAGGCCTCTAACCAAGACCATAAATAACATACTACCAATGTCTTATCTCAAGACTCTAGTTTGTCTCATGAGACCTACTGATGCATCAAGGGGATATTGTAGGCCATGCCCGGTACTTAATAAAACCAATTAATTACTCATATGAATGGTAATAAACATAAAAAACATATATATTCATATTGAAACTAACATATGAAATGTAAATAACTTTCCCCAAACCTTGAACATAAACACTAATCATTCAAATTAATATGGTGAAAGGTAACGAGATAGTACATACACTGTCAATATAATAATAAAACCTTCAATAAAATATGGTGGATTATATAATAAAACATTAACCCCATTTAAAACTAATAATCAAACAAGAGTATTGAAAAAGGTAAAAATACTCTTATAAAATCGTCGAATAATTCTTGAGATAAAAACTCTTTTACGTTGATTATAAGAGTTCTATTGGAAAAATCATTGTTTAAAACAAGAAGTAAATTAAGGTAGTTTTTTAATATTAAAATCAGTGATTATAAAAACAATGGTGTCTTAAAACAGACTATATAGTGAATTTTAAAATATATAATAATTCGAGAATTTCCTTTGAAATGGGTTTGTTTATCGAGAAGATTTTTGAAACAATCCTTTTAAAACATGTAACTATTCATAAAATAAAGAAGGATTCTGATAGGGAAACATATATATAAAATTAAAATATGATTTATGAGGAGTAAATAAGTATAAATAATAATTTCATTAAGGTAATTAGAGAATAATAGTAACTCGAAATAAAAAATTGATGTTCGAATAGAAAACCCTTACCTTATGTCCAAATATGTTCTAATCTTGAACATAAGGTTTGAGAATATGAAATTAGAAGTATTAATAACATAAATCATACCCTATTATACATTTATTTAGTTTATCATAATTTTATTAAGTTCATTTATTCCCTTATTGATAGGTTATAAGATTAAATTACATCATTCCGGAGTGTTCGTTTCCTTGGATTTCACGATCGGTATACTTGTATATGAGTATAGATGTTCATGTGGAATGGATATAATTTTACACAATTAAATTTATATATTATTTATAAACATAAAAATTTGTTAATGGTTATATATATAAATTATTTATATGTTATGAGGATGAATCATTAGATTAAATAATAATGAAAATTACATAGATTATTTTGGCGGTATATTGATTATTACAAACTAGTTTTGTTGGGTGAATTTATATTATGTACATGTACTAGATTATAAATATTAAATAAGTTATAATAAATATATTATAGTCTATTTCAACCATAAAATGGATTCATGACTAGTATTGAGGGATAAATTTAAGAACAAGACTTCATCATCCACACCGGTTGTAAATTGGCACATCACAGACGATGATTTCATTTATAAAATAAAAAAGAGAGCGGGAGAGATAGTAAAAATACTGAAAATGGTTATTAAATTAACATTATATAATTCCAATATAAATATTATACTATAGTTATCAAGATGAATTGGACAGAGGAGGTGAGTAGATCATAACCAAATAAAGGAACTTGAAATGAAATTAAGAGAGAGAAGATGTGGATTTACCTCTCCAATACAACTCCATGAAAATATTCTTAAGGGAAGGGGTTTGGGTCTTTTTTTAAAACCAATATCTCCTAGAAGTTAGGAGGGACTATAGAAGAGTATGTTTTCATAACTTTGAGGAGATTAAATTCTTAGAGGAGTGAAGAGAAGAGGGAGTGAGGGGTGGTTTTATAGTGGAGATGAGGAGTGATTTTTGAATATCTTATTCATTATTTTATTATTTTTATCAAGATAATAAATAGTGTTGAATCTTGTGAAAAAAAATATTAATAAGTTCAGGTGATTTATAACTAACTGTGATTTCATCAGCCTTACAAAACCTATGACTCAATAAATCATGTATTTTTCATTTATCATAAATTTTTATATTTTACTATTCACCAAAAATATAAGTTGATCCTATCCGACTCTAAATATATTACTAAAATATGTTTTGTAAGTTATTTTTTTAAATTCAAATCACATAGGTGGAAAAATTATTTTTACTGGAAAGGTTATAATAAATTGATGTTTTATAGAGACTCAGTTTTTCATGCATTCAAAATTAAACTTATTTATAAATCCTTGGGGTGTTACATTCTCCCCCATTAAAAAAATTTCTTCCTCCAAATTCTAGAATGTTACCTCATTAAAATATTTAGGTATTTCTTCAACATAAGATTCTTAGTTCACCATGTTGCTTCTTCAATGTTTTGATTTTTCCAAAGTACCTTTACAAGTCGTATCATCCAATTCCTCAACACTTATTCCTTAGTGTTTAGAATCTGGATAAGCTCTTTAAAGTAAAATAAGTCAAGTTCCTATTCTATACTTTCATAAGTGAGGAAATGTGTTGGTTTTATCATTTACATTATCAACAATGTGAAATGGAACACATTTTTTACATTAGAAAGGCTAGGTGGCTTTTCTAAATGATAACCCCAAATCTAATTCTCTACATAATATCAAAAGGGACAATATATCTGGGGATTATTTTCCCTTTATACCCAAATTTTATAACACCCTTACATGGATATACATTCAAGAAAATGTGATCTCCCACTTGAAATTATAAATCCTTCCTTCAATTATCATCATATCCTTTTTCCTACTTTGAGCTGCTTTGATATGGGTTGAATAGTCTTTACCTTAGTTGTTGTTTCCTCTACAAGCTTCGGGCCCACAAGCTTCCTTTCACCAACTTCATCCCAACATGTTGGAGTACGAAATTTTATTCCATACAATAATTCATATGGATCCATTTGAATGCTGGAATGGAAACTATTATTGTAATAAATCTCTACAAAAAGTAAATACTAATCCCACATACCTTGAAAATCAATTGAGTGTGATATCAACATGTATTCTATAGTTTGGACCCTCCTTTCTGATTTCCCTTCAGTTTATGGGTGATAAGCAGTACTCAAAAAAATCTCAGTATCTAGAGATTTATGAATACTTTTATATAATTTTGATGAAAATTGAGGATAATTATTAGAAAATATTGAAATAGGTTCTCCATGAATTCTTACAACTTCATTGATATAGAGACATCTAAGGCACTCTAGTGGAAAATCTTCCCTTATAGCAAGGAAATGTGCATATTTTTTAAGTCCATCAGCAATTACCCATACTACCTAATTATTTCTTGGAGTTTTGGGTACTCTAGTGAAAAAATCAATGGTGATGTCATCCCATTCCCATGTAAGAATAGGTAGGGGTGGCACAGATTTTCTAGGATGTTTTTATTTTGCATTCACTTGTTGACAGACTAAACATATTGATATATAATCTACAGATTCTCTCTTCATGTTATCCCAATAGAAATGTTCCTTCAAATCTCTATATGTCTTAGTTATATGAGGAGTTATAGAGAAATTAATACTATGGGCATCATCCAATAACTCCCTTTTTAGCTCGTGCATAGATAGAACACAAAACCTCTTCCCAAATTTGAGAATTCCATCATCATATACGAAGTCTTCCAACTTCCCATCATTTATAATGTTAATTTTATTTTTAATATACTCATCATATGGTTCATAACTTTTAACTATTTTCATCAAAGATGGTTTGGAAACTAATTGAAAAAATTAATGATGTTTCACCATCTTTGATAATTCCCATGTCGATCCTTACTATGTCCATGAATACATGATCCCTTTCAATCCTAATTTTGTTTAAAACTCCATGATCCTTCCTGTACAATGAATCATATACTTTATTTTCTGTTCATAGGTGGTAGTGAATGGAGTAATAATAATCCTTGAGTAGTTAGAGTCATCACATTTTCCTCATGTTGAGTTATTTCTCTGAGAATATATATTTCAAGATCTCTTTATCCACATATATGTCACATCTTTCAGCAATGAGATAATGTCTCCATATAATCAGAGAAAATATTATAGCTACTAACTCAAGATCATTAGTATGATAGTTTTGTTCATGATTTTTTAACTACCTTGATGCATAGGTAATAACTCTATCATTCTACAGAAGGACAGATCCAAGTCCTTTCTTTGATGCATTTCTATAGATCACAAACCCCTCATTCCCGGATGGTAGAGTTAGGATCGGAGAATTCACTAATATCCTATTTAATTCTTCAAATCATTCATCACATTATTTTTTCCATGCGAACTTAACCCCTTTATGAGTAATCTTGGTTAATGGGTTGGATAATCGGGTGAATTTCTGAATGAAACATTGATAGTAACCTTCTAAACCAATAAAACAATGAACCTTGGTTATGTTCATTGGTGAAGGCCATTCTTTACCAACCTTTTTCTTCTCATGATTAGTATATATTCCATCCTTAGAAAAAATATAGAAAATAAAAGAACCTATTTAATGCGCAAATTAACACTTGCTAAACTTACCATATAATTCATTTCTTCTAAGAGTCTTCAGAATAATGGCAACTTAATATCATGATCTTTTTAGCTTTTGGAGTATACCAATATATCATCAATAAACACCACAACAAATTCTTCAATATATTCCTTGAAAAAAATATTCATTAGATCCATGAAAATAGAGGGTGCATTGATATTCCAAAAGGAATTACTATAAACTCATAATACTCATACCTGGTTTCAAATGTTGACATTAGAATATATTTCTTCCTCACAAACAATTAACAATATACATATTGAAGGTCAATTTTTAAAAAATATTGGGCTCTGGGAAGTTGATCAAATAAATCATCAATGTAAGGAAAAATATACTTTCTCTTTATCATAATAGCATTGATCTCTCTATAGTCAATGCACAACCTCTTAGATCCATATTTTTTATTAACAAAAATAATAGGTGAACCCCATGGAGAAACACTAGGGTGAATAAAACCCTTACAACTCAAGTCATCTAGTCTATTATTCAGTACCTCTAACTCCACTGGGTATATTCTATAAAGATTCGTTGATATAAGCCTTTCACTAGGAATTAAATTGATATAAAACTCAATTTCCCGCTCCATAGGATATCTAGGTAAATCTTATGGAAACACATTAACATATTCTTTCACAATAGGTACATCCTCAATTTTAATATTTCTTTCCTCACCCATCTGTATTGTTTTATCTTCATCATTAATAATTTAATTCAGTAGAGCTATTGAGGGTGGATCTAGATGAGAATCATATGGTGGTGTTTCTTCTTTAAAGATAAGGGATTTTACATCATTCTCAAAAATTATAACTTCCATATACTTGAAATATATTTTCACATCATAATTTGAAATCCAATCCATGTTGAGGATTATATCAAAGTCAATTGTGTGTATGATTATGAAATTAGATGATAAATCACATTCATATGCCATATTAGGGACTGACTGACACATCTTTGTTTAAATGATATATCCCTTACAAGTTTTTACTAAAAAATACTTTATTAAATCAAATTGGAAATATCTAATTTTCTTAGAAAACTGGGAAGATATAAAATAATGTGATGATCTAGAATAAAATAAATCATTGGCTATGTTTGAGGAAATGATTAAAGTACCTATCACCAAATCATTAGGAACTTCAACCTCAATAGTTGTGACATCATAAGGTAGGCCTTACTCCCTTGGACTTCATTGGGGAAAGTTTCCTTGATTATTAGGACAATCATTTGCATAATGTCCAATATCATTGAAATTTTATAATTAAACATTATTAGATTCTTTCTTACCCTTTCAGTCATAGGAGTGGTGACCCTTTTCTAAATACTTGAAACAAACACCCATACCCTTCCGGGAAGTACCGAGGTGTTTCTTCCCATATTAATAAAAGTGTGGAAATTCACATCTTCCCTTATTCCCCATTTTATATTTCCTTTTCCATAGTTTTTAGAAGCCCTCTTAATCTCTTTATTTCCTTTAAATTTATAAGAATTGTAGAATTTATTTTTCCACTTGATAGCACTTGAGACTATATCTTCATATGATGAGAAACTTTAGGAGACTAGTTCCCTTCAGAGGAATGGTTTTAAACCATAAAATAGTATATCAATATTTCTCCTTGGATTACTTATGTAGTCCACGACATTTCTTGCTAACCTTATGAGGTTAGATTCATACTTTTCAACATTCTCGTCCGCTTTTCCTCAGATTCAAAAACTCCTTTTCCATGTATGTTTGATGTTCAAGAGTGAGGTATTTTGCTAAGAAGATTTCCTTAAAATTCCTCCATTCAATTTATTATATTTATTACTCCTCCATTGTGTTGTGATTTAAATACCACTACTTATCTACACCTCTTGATAAATGATAAACATCAATGACAACATTCTCTATTTCGCTACATCCCAGAGCAAGAAATATATTCTCTAAAGAACTTATCCACTGCTCTACTATGAATGGGTTTGTATCCCCATTGAATAATGAAGAATGTTGTTGCACAAAGTGGTATAATATATCTCCTCCACATTTTTTTCTAGATTCTCCAAACGAGTACGGCTATTGTTCATAACCTGATTCAACTATCCCTGTATAGTTATAAGTTACATAACACCAGATCCAACATTATTATCTTGCATCAGTGGGAAATACCTACATGGGATAAACACATTCATGAGGTTTCTATTACTTCCACTAGGTTCCATCTTTAAATAATTTCATACACTAGATTAGGTTATGAATCACAATACTAATATCAACATAGAAAAATACTTAGCATAAATTAAAATCATATCCATAGCTAATCACATAATCATAAACATGCTTTCATTGAGGAAAATTTTAAATTTAATTCCATCATAAAACTTTGTAAATAATATGTAAATTATCCTATGAATATCCCTTGGTAGTGTCAAACCAAGTGAACAGTAAGGCCTGTTGTTGTGTACCAGGATACCATGAGTCAAGCCCAAAACTCCTTGTATGATTTTTACTCCTAGGTACATCTATTTCAGAACCAAATCCACCTGTAGTATCCATACATGAATGTTTTTTCTAGAAATATCCACATAATATATTACTTACCAAAATTTCATGATGTTCTGGTATGTTTATCCTCGAATAATTTTTTTGGGTTTTGTTCCCTAATATACATTTTCTAAATCCATCTTCCATGTTTTCTAGAAAACATTCTATGATACCAACTGTAAAGACCCGACCCTAGTTATATGGATCTGGTGCCTTATTTACTTACATTAGCATGATTACAAGAAATTTGTATCCTAAAGGAATGAATAGTTTAGTAGTTTTGGAAAACCAGATACATATATAAGTTTAACATTACAACTTGAAATAAAATATGATATATATATATATATATATATCATTAGAAACATACATAACTCTTAGATTATCCATACATTTCATTCATAATTTACTTCTTCATATCCTGGGAAAATAAAACATAAAAAAGGGGTGAGTTCTGATGCTTATTACGGGTAATAAATATAGTGAAATATATCACAAACATAAATATTAGGCATGGTGAATAACTAAAAACACATGATTTATCAAATAAACATGAACATAATATGGAAGGAATATGAGCTGAATAAATAATGCGCCAATAAAACATAATCATGGGTATTCTACTAGTCAAATAACCATATAAACTATAAATTACAAGCTTCATAATGAGGTAATACATAATTATGGATATCATAACCATACTATCAAGTCCTCATTCCAAGACTATAAATAACCATACTGTTAAGGCCTCATTCCAAATCTTTAGTTTTTCTCATGAAACATACTAATGCATCAAGGGGTTATAGCGGTCCCCACCCATCGATTACTAATTCTAATGCATTCTTAATATGAATGGGGATAAATATCAACAACATATACAATCATATTGAAAAAAAATATGAAATTTAAATAACTTCCCCAAACATTAAACATAAACACTAACCAACCAGACTAAAATGATAAATGGTATTAAGATATTACTTACACTATCAATAAAATCATAAACCATTCAACAAAATATGGTGTATGATATCATAAATCATTAAACCCTTTTGGAAATAATAATCAAAAAGAGTGTTGAAATAGGTGAAAATAAAATTATAAAAACATTGAGTAATTCTTTAGATAAATACTCTTTTACTTTGAAAAGAAGAGTACTTTTGGAAAAATCATTTTATAAAACCAGAATTGAATTAAGGATGTTTTTTTGTAATAAAATATATTATTTTATAAAAACAATTAGGTCTTAAAATATATTATATATTTCATTTGAAAATAGGTATGGATTCAAGAATTTTCTTTGATATGGGTTTGTTTATCAGGAAGAATATTTGAAATATCCTTTTAAAACATGTAACTCCCCATAAAATAATGAAGGATTATTATTGGTAGATATATATAGAACATTAAAATAGTATTTATGAAAATTAAATTAGTAAAAATAAAAAATTTCACTGAGGAAAGTAGAGAATAATAATAACCCAAAAGAAAAAATAGAAATTCTGGTTGAAAACCCTAACCTTATGTTCGAATATGTTCCGCTCTTGAACATAAGGTCCTGGAATATGAAATTAAAATTTTTAATAACTTAATTAGGAACAAATTAGAAATTTATTTAGTTTATCATAATTTTATTAAGTTCACTTATTCCTTTATTAATAGGTTATATGATTTAATTCCATCGTTCTTGAGTTTTCGTTTCCTTGGTTTTCACAATCGATATACTTGTATATGTGTAGGGATGTTCATGTGGAATGTGTATATTTCTCCAAAATTGAACTTATATATTATTTATTAAAATATAAAGGTGTTAATGTTTATATATATAAATCATTTGTTTACAAGGTATTATGATGAATCATTAGATGAAATATTAATGGAAATCACTTAGATTATTTTGGTGGTATTTTGATTATTAAAAACTATTTTTGTTGTATGAATTTATATTATGTAAAAATATTGGTTCCAAAATATTAAATATGTTATAATACATATATTATAGTCTGGTTCAACTATAAAAACGGTTTCATGACCATTATTGAGGTAGATATAGAAGAACGATACTTCATCATACCTAAAGGTTATAAATTGGCACCTCACGGATGATGATTTCGTTTATAAAATAAAAGAGAGATAGAGAGTAAGAATATTGATAATAGTTATTAAATTAACATGATATAATTCTAGTATATAAATGATACTATATATATAAATATTAATTGGATAGAGGTGGTGAGTATATGAAAAAAAAACAAATTAACTTGAAATAAAATTAAGAGAAAGAAGATGTGGATTTACCTCTTGAATACACCACCTTGAGAATATTTTTAAGGGAAGGGGGTTTTGTCCTTTAGAAATAACAAGAGATCCTGAATTTTAGGAGGGACTATGGAAGAGTATTTTATCATAACATTGCGTAGATTCAATTCTTAGTTGAGTGAAGAGGAGAGGGAGTGAGGGTGGTTTTTATAGTGGAGTATATGAGTGAATTTTGAATATCTTTTTCATTATTTTATAATTTTTCTCAAGACAAGTATTATTGTTGATTATTGTGACCAAAAATAATAATAAGTGCATTTGAGTTTCAACCAAGTGTTATTACATCATACTTATATCACATATGACTCAATAAATTATGTATTTAGTATTTATCATAAATTACCATAAGTTATTATTCCCCAAAAATGTAAGTTGATTCTATCAAACTCTAAATATCTTACTGAACGAAACCATGTATGTCAGTTTTTCAAAATCCAAATCATAGAGGTGGAAAATTTATGTTTACTAGCTTGGATAAAACAAACTTGTGTTTTGTAGAGACTCAGTGTTTCATGCCGTAAATATTAAATTTATTTATAAATATTTGGGGTTTTACAAGTATCTTATCCATCGATACATCTAATAATGACTCCATAAAATCCTCATTTGTAGAGTACTCCTTAATGATTTTGGCCATCATAAAGGGTGAAGTTAACTAATGGCCATTGGATTTTCTCCATCCCCTATTTTTCTTATGGGAGTAATCCATCATTAATTTATTCCATGATGGTAATTATTAATCCCATGGTATGACCATACAACTCAGGGATAGGGTTGATTTTGTTGGTCTCTTCCATTTTGACTCAAACAAAAGGTGATACTATTTATCAATGATAAATTTTAATAACTATTTCATCTATGTTTGGATCATCGAAGTTGTAGACACATTTTCTAATGCACTGGCCTAGGTATTTTGTGATCATGGGATGTGAGTAAGTATTGAATATAAGGGAAACTCTTCCATTAACCATCAAACATAATCAAGAAGGGGGATCAAATCTTATTTTCGGATGGAGGATGCCTTATTGATCTATTTGATTATCAACTCTAAGTCACCTTTCACCTCTAGGTGGTCCATAAGTATTTTTAGTGCCAATTTGAAGCCTATAATGAGGGCTTGTTATTCTACCTCATTATTATTACAGCCTTACAATAATAGGAATGAGTAAGGTAACACTACATTTGTTATGGAGATAAGAACAATCTCTAAACCAAATATTTTGAGATTAGGGTCTTCAATTATCTTCACCATCAGGCTCCTGGACGCACCGTTAAAATACATTTCCCACTTTTGGGTGATTTCTTGAATATAAAATATATCCTCATCAATAAACTCAAAATTTAATTACATTTCTTCTACAGACAGGTGTTCTACAAGGAAACTTCTAAGGTCTAGTCTTTCATTTATTTCTGAAGCAGAAATAGTATATCAAATTATTGCATCATAACCACTCATCGTGGAAAATTTCCTATTAATATAGGGTGGGTGAGGATATAATTGAGTGGGTTATTATGAGAGATGAGTTGAAATTAATTGTGTTGTAGATAATGCCTCAGTTTCTAGACCACAAAGATTAATTCCATGTATCTCTTCTTGACATCTAAATAATGAGTCTTAGTCTCAGTAATGGTTTAATAGAGGCAATAAAGGTTTTTTTCATTCCCATCATCTTTCTTGTACACAAGGAAGACCCCTAGTGATCTCTATAGAGATATAACATAGAGAATGAGTGGATTTCCCTCAACGGGTGTCATTAATACTGATGGTATCAACAGCTATTTCTTGATTGTGTCAACTGTTTTTTGGAATTCATCGATCTATTGATATGTGACTGCGTTCTTCATTGTTCCAATGAATGGGTAGACACTTTTTTGAAAGGGTGGATATAAAGTGTCTAATATGGGCTAAGTGTACTTGAAGTCCTCTAAACTAATTATGGATTTATGGTGGTGACATGATAAGGATATATTTTTTTATCAAGGTTAACTTTGATGTCATAGTGGAATAAAAGGAAGCCAAAAAAATTCCATAAGGTTACCTTGAAAGAAATATTATGGGTTTCATATTTTGGAAATTTTGTTGTATCTTGTTCAATATGATCTCCATGTTAGTTAAGTGGTCATAAATTTGTCAACATTTTAACACAATATCATCAATATAACATTTGAAAAACTTTCCTAAGAAGAGATTGAAGATATGATGTGTGGAGAACTTTTATGTGGAACTAACATTCTTCAAACCAAATGGAATTACCTGATAGAAGAATACTCCCTATGGTCCTTAAAGGATGTTGAATCTTCATCTTCTAGGTCCATCCAATTTTTTTTGTGCCCTGAATATCTATTCATGAAGGATAGGGATTGATAAATTAATTTTTCATCAATCAAGAGTTTTGTGATTAGAACTGTGAATCCATCCTTTGAACAATGCCAGTTGAGATCTCTGAAGTCAATGAAAACTCTGATTATTCTATTCTTTTTCTTTACTAGGAAAATGTTGGCTAGCCATTTCAAATACTGTAACTCTTATATGATGTCATACTTGATGAGTTTATCCATGTCATCATCAATTTTGGAAGCATGAGTCTGGTGTGTCCTTTTGAATTCTTTCTTGTACCCCCAATAGTATTCTATAAAACCCAAGTTATAGGTGGCCACTTAATGGTCCAGGTGTGGAATTAATATGTAATTCTATGAAAACACTTTCTTGTGTTGCTTTAGGAAACAAGTATACACTTCATGTTCCTTTGGATTTATTTTCAAACTAATCAAAGTTGGTTTTGGATCATATTATGTAATCATATTTATCTCTTTAAGCTCACTAACATTGTTGGAGACGCCTTCCCAATATGCTGGAGGGGAATCTCCGAGGACTTCCTCTTCTTCATATTCCTCATGATTTACTGATTTCACCTCTTCCTAGGAAGTATGTGATGAAGTAAGTTCCTTAGAGAGAGGATAGGAATCACCATTTGATTATCTATAGGATTAAGCAACCATTTCAGTCTCACTTTTTGTATGAGGCCTTCATGGAGATACGAAGTGGAAATGAGGTATTTAGAATTATCCTCTTCATTTCTTCCTACTATCATAACAATTTATTCCAACCTAGCTAAAAGAAGTTAGCTTTGTTGGAGCTCAGGGGGGTTTAATGAAGATATTCTCACATAGTATTTCATTATTTCTTGGATAAATGATATCTTATCTAACATTATATGGATTATCTGTCGCAGTTGAAATCACCGATGTCATTAAATGTGCTCTCAAATTTGGACCCACCTCTTAGATTTGGTTGATGGGGAGAACATACTCTACAGTAAGTTGTTTGAAAGGATCAGATGGAATCATATCTATAAAATTTGGGGTAATGATCAGAGCATTAGTATCAGACATGAACTATTTCCCTTATATATGATAGAATCTTACATCAATTTATTGTGACTTGCACGATTTGAATGCAGCCTTGTCAAAATAAAATGTCCCAATTTTACCATTGATTGAATATTTGAGGCATTGGTGGTTTGATGAAGGTATATTAGCATTATAACTACCAAATGTTTTATCAATGTAATTATATTCTAATAATAATTCCTTAAAGTATAATCAAATTAGGTAACACAATGCCACATAATTCTTAAATGAACTACTACGTGACTTATAATCATAAATTTTCCACTTTTTCATTTTCAATTTTAGAAATCTGACATACACGGTTACGATCATTAAGATGTTTGGAGTCAGATAAGACTAACATAATTATTATTTAATAGTAACCTACCATTATGAATAGTAACATACCCTTATGAATAGTAATATGACCATTATGAATAGTAAATCCTCAAAAAAAATAGTAACCATACCCATGAATGATTAAAAAAATTAGGCATCTTATAATTATTAATATGGACATAGAAATAGTATTAGTATTTTTTGAAAGTCATAAATAACTAATTATAATTAATTAATTAATTTTAAATAAAATTAATTTTCATAAAATGTTTTCAAAAATTAAAAATTATATATTTTTTGGTTTTAAACTAATTTTATATGAACTTGTGTAATTTTTGAAAGCATTATGAAATCAGTTTTAATTTTAAAATATGTATTTTTTATATAAATTATAATTTTAATTAAAAATTAAATTAATCATATTTCGAAAATTATTTTTAAAAAATGGAGTTCTTTTTTGGATTATGCGGATTGAAAAATGGTTAGGGAGATTTTTTTTTTAATTTCCTAAACTACTTTAATTTTTTGGTGAATAGTAAAAATGAAGTTTTTCACATAACTGGTATATCATAAATTGCATCATTCCTGATGTAATGAAGACATAAACTTTCTAGAAATTTAGATTCTTCCTTGTTCTATTTAATTTCATAAATGGTTTCTTAAAATACAATAATCTCATTTTCGAAACCTAAAAAGAACTTTCATAAACCTAAAGTTAAAAAGTGATTCCTTAAAATATCATTTTCTCTTTCTTTTCACATTCCTTTTAAAGATTAGTGAATTAGAATTATAAAGATTATCTAAAGTGTAAATATAATTATGTAATATTAATATATGATTTTTGTTTTCAAAAAAATACTATTATAAGTATTACATTTTATATATTATTTTATTTAACATTTTATTCTAAAACACCCCCTCTTCATGTATAAAACCCCCCTCTCCCTCCCCTTGTCAAAACACACCACTAAAGCTTCAATCCTTATCTAAAATCTGACCATGAATCTTTACGTTCCCCTCCCCCACTTCCAAGATTTTTTTTCTCATCAAAATACCAAGCCTAGGTTCATTAAGGAGGATCTCAAGATGAGGATTCAAGAGGTAATTCATCTCTCTCTCTCTTTTCCTTTAATTTTCTTTCAATTTCAAGCTCATTTCATAATATAAACTATCATCATCCAAATGTTATGGTTACTACATTATCATACATGTACTGTAATTTTATGATACTATTGGTATTATATATCACCCAACCCCTTCTTCTCTTCTTTTTTATTTTAGAAAAGAAAATGTTGTTCATGAGGTGTTAATTTGTCACCTTTAAGAACGGCATGTTTTCTTTTTTCCATTACCACCTTCAGATCTGGTCATGAAACCATTTTTATGTTTGAAAAAGATTATATTATATTTATTATACCTTATTTAATGTTCTGTATCTAACTTATTTACATGTTACTAAATGATTAAACAAAATAAGTTTTTTGTGGTCGAAAAACCGTCTGAATTAACCCAAACGATCATCATTAAATTATTATCTAATGATTCATCCACAAGGTATATAATATAATTAATTATAATATCATTTAAACTACTGGAATATGATTAATAACATGAAAGTTCAGTTTTTTATGTTTATCCATGTTCTCCATGAACATCCATTTATGAAAACACGTGAACTGCTCAAGAAAACCATAAAAACAGACATTCTTAAACAGTGTATTTAAACTCTATAACTTATCCAAAGGCCCATAAAATAACATATTTATTGAAATAGTGGGTTCCCTAGACCCAAATATGCATTAATATTTATTACCATATCATGTGTATAGTTAGTTACACATAATGTCATCTTACTATTACAATGTAGACTTTTCTTCATCCACTATTGAAATGATAATGTCCAAAGATTAATTGTAATGTCGAGAGGTTATAGAAGATCCCAGGAGGTAATGAGAACCTCAAGATAAAATGAAATTAGTATTAAATATATTTTCTATGGTCAATATATATCTTACTGAATGGACACAGTAGATGTCTGACTATCTGGTGATGGGGGATCATAAGCATTGAGACTTTTTCTCACGAAATTTTCACTTGGTGATCTCTAGTTTTGAGATCATGAGGAAAGACCTGCAAATTTGAAAACCACATATTTTGGGTTTCATTGGTCATTATTATCTAAAGACATGAGTATTGGTCTCCTAACGTTAGACTATTACCAATGTGTATTATTTGATTGTGTACTTTTATGCAAGGAAAAAACTGTGGTATTGAAATCGTGGAAAGGTAGCTTGTATTAGGTATGGAATTGAGGGTATGGAATTGGTTGAATGGTAAAGAAAGGATTTGTCTCTTTCATGTTTAGAAAGTTTTGTGTCTCATGCCTGGTTAATCAAGATGGTGCGAACTTTAAAAGTATTCGGGAAAAGATTAATTGTTCTGTCGAGAGGATATATTAGAACCCAGGATATAATGAGAACCTCGAGATACTATGACATTAATATTAAATATATGTTCTATGGTCGAGATAGATTGTACTGAATTGACATAGTAGATGTTTGATTATTAGGTTTTGGGGGCTCATAATCATTGAGACTTCCTCTCATGAAGTTTTCAATTGGTGATCTCTAGTAGTCAGATCATAAGGACAGACCCTCCAATTGGAACACCACATGTTTTGGGTGTCATTGGTTGTTCCTATAAATGGACATGTTCATTGGTCTCCTGACTTGAGATCATTACCGATGTGTATCATTTGATTGCGTACTTTTATGCAAGGAAAAAATCAGGGTATTGAAATTTTGGTGTGGTAGCTTAAGTTGGGTGCGTCCTTTGTGGTATGACATTGGTTGAACGGTCAAGAAATTATTTGTCGCTTCCATGTTTAGGAATTTTTATATCTCAGGTCTGGTTGATCAGGATGGTTCTTCCTTTATAAGTATTTAGAAAAAGAAAACGAAATGAAAATCCATCTAGATAGATCAAAAAATAATAAATAAAGAGATATGACACAAGTGTGTGTCCTGCTTTATGATATATTTAATGACAAATAGATTATTGTACAATGTTAGTGTTCATAGGTTGGAAGTCATTTCTATGAAAATTCTTATCTCTTTAGGGGCCATAATGGGTTGCTATACTCCTCTCTTATTCTATGGATTTTATTCATTGTTATCAAGATAAGTTCCTAGAGGGTCACAGAAAATAGTGTATTAAAGAATCCACCCTATTCAATTGAATAGGTATATGGACATGGGGGCCCCACAATGGGGTCTGAGCGTTGTCCAAGTTTTCGATCACTAAATGAATTATATAAATTCATTATTATTATTTAAGTTATGAATGATAGGGATTTAATTTATTTAATGTATTTAAAAGTTTAGTAAAAACAAGATAATATTAATTGAGCGAATATTATTTTCATATTCATGGTTCATTTAATATTAAGAGGGATAGCGAGTCGAGTTAAATGGATTGGTTTTTATCATGTAATATACTTGATATACATTACACGTATGTGATAAAATGATAAATAATATTAACGCAGTTTAGTTATTCAAATTTTGTTTATTTAGTGGATATTGAAATAAATGGGGGTCAAGGAACCCAACCGCGTATTTACCAACTCCACTATAAATAAAGGAGGAGGCTCTCTCTCTAGTGTGGCTGTTCTTACTATTCATTCATTTTCATGGAATGAAATGTAGAGCATATCTCTACTCATGATCTCTATGGAGAGAAAATCTCTATCCAAGAAACTCAGATCAAGAAATCTCCCAATCATCAAGGCATCTCGATGCAGTGATTATCGAGACATCGAAAGCATCATCAGATCTCTGCGCTAGCACTAAGAATTAGACGATTGACACTGCCGTAGGTTTTTGAAGTGTGTGTCGAAAATCTAGAGGGTTATTGATATATATCCTTCAAGAAACAATCACCATCAATGAGTTGCAGTCGATCATGGATTCGGATTTTAAATAGGTATGTTTCTATTTCTATTTTTGTGCTCTTTACAATTTACACGAGATCCTCGGACTTTTTTGATTTCAGATCATCAATTTCGACAAGTCCTGTCGACCCGTCAATGAAATTTTTTAAAATCCCCGGCTCACAGTATTCCATTGAGGGCCCATAAACCCTTCATTATTGAAGTCCCAATGAACCATATTCATGTACAAATGGTACTATAATTGTTAATTAATGAATTTAATGTGGTTGTATAAGAAATTAAAGTGAAGAAAGAGTTCAGATACTAGGTATGGGGAAATTATCGAACCCAACTTTCTTTTTTTGGGTTATCCCTATTTCACTCCATTTTTTGTATGGTCTCTGCTTACAAATAATTTTTTCATCATTGTCTTATCTTTTCTAGTATATACATGTTTTTTATTAGAGTTTATGTCAAACAAATGTTTTTTAAAAGAACTCTTCTTTCAAAAACACACCTCTTACTTCTCACTCAAGATTGATGGTTCTTATATCAAGTATGATATTATCTCTTTCATTTAGGAACCCAATTATTATGAATGTGTTATTATAAGATGAAACCCATTTATTTCTATATGTTATTTATGTTCATTTTTTATATATGATCTATGTGGTGTTAATGATAATGAGAATATTATGATGTGATGGGTGTACCCAGAATTATACAGTGCTCCAATGAATTTGGTAAAGTGTTGAATCTCATGAGTTAAAGTGAAATGATGTGTGAAAATGATTCTATTTTTTTCACAACTATATGTGGCAATTAACCACTAAGACATGTTGTTTCATTTTATGCATTTCCACATTTCAAGTCTTTTATTAATGCTTCATCTCATGTTCATGATCCTTTGCCTACATTATGATTGTGCTCACCCATTGTTATAGTGTTCATATGTATCCTCTTACTGAGATTTTAGCTCACCCCTTTTTGATGTATATCCTTAGGTGATTGTGTGTACTAAGGAGATTTCATGGTATAATAAGATGTTGGAGAATAATGAATTAAATAAATGTTTTTCTTTGATGTTGTAAATGTTATGTATGGTCCTAGTTTTTCCAAGACACTAAACATATGGATCCTCATAGTGTAATAATATTATGTTTTTTATCTTCATAATGATGTAATAGTAACGTAAGAAAGGATGGGTCTCTATAGTTGTTATTAGAGGAAAGGTTTAGTTAATTTGGGAATTTGGATTAGTGAACCCTTGAGAAAACCTCTAGTATGACCTAAGTACAAATATGCACACAATAAGATTTACATAGGGATACCACATGTTATTTTTTTAGATAAAATTGTACAAATAAATAAGTTATTTATTCATGAATTGATGACTTATGTTTTGTTCTAAACATTTCTATTTTAAATTGGGAGAATCCAGGCCAACAAACCGTGCGAAGGCCAATGCAATGATTGCCCGAATGACATCCCCAATACTTGGGAGGTGGAGTTCAAAACATCATTGGGGTGAATACCCAACTATCTAAAGTTATTAAAAATAACCAAAATAAAGGGGAATGTCCTCCTTCACCTAAGAGGGAGGAACTGGTTGTCAAGTGTTTTATGTGGCAATGACCACCGATGTTTAGTGGGACTTCTGATCCACTAGTTGCGGAGTAGTGGGTCAACTACATGGAGAAGATATTTTCTAAGATTCATTGTTCTGAGATGGATAATGTGACACTATTCATTTATCATCTAGTTATAGAGGCCAATAAGTGGTGGTATTTGATTAATAACACCAAGACAAGTGATGAAATTAAAGGGATAGAATGGTAAGACTTTTATATCATGTTTCTTAAAAAGTATTTTCCATCAACTCTTTGTACAAAAATAGAGAGAGAATTCATAGATCTCATGAAAAAGGAAGGATAATCTGTCACAACCTATGAACTGAGTTTCACAAGGCATTCATGGTATTCTTTAGGTTTTGTTATCAATAATGATAGTAAAATTAATAGATTTTTTAGTGTATTAAAACCACACCTTCGAAAGGCCCTTGAAATTCGAGACTTTAGGGGTTATGAAGAAGTTGTTCGATGTGCTCTCGAAAAGATGATGGAGTTAGGAGAATGGTCCCATGGCTATGTTGATAATTAATGAAAGATAGAGTTTTATGTTAGGGGATCTAATGATAAAGGTGGGAAGAAAACTCAATGACCCACATGCCAAAAATGTGGGAAGTTACATCATGGTAACTACCTCAATGAGATGAGAAAATTCTTCAAGTGTGGTAAAGAAGGACACTATGATCAAGAGTCTCTAAAATTAATGATAATGAAGGAGAATGTGGTGGAATAAATGGGAGAACCACCCATGGTTCAATTCTACAACTATAGGAAGTAAGGGAACTATCAAAGACAGTGCACTAAACCTTGAGTCCTCAAGGGTAATCAGCATCAGCAGCCAACAAAGACAAAGGAAAAAGGGAATGATTAAGAAATCAATACTGTGTAAGTGGAGCAAAATAATGAATTCATACAAGGTAGACTTCATATTCACTCAAGAATGGAAAAGTCTTTTTGATTCTGGTTCTACACATTCCTTTATATCTTGAAAGTTTTCTAGACCTGTAGAATCGATGCCCCAAACCTTGAATTAGAGATATCTATAAAAAACAAGTGGTTCAATCATTTCAACCCAAGTGTTTGACTCTTATCCTATTTTCATATGTGGAATGATTATTCCAGAAAGTCTTGTAATACTTCCCTTGGTGGAAGTTTATGTTATAATGGGAATGGATTGGTTCTTGTTATATAGGGAACCTATTAATTATTGAGAAAATGAAATATCTTTTCATATTCTGAACCATCCCATTATCCTCTACAAATGAAAAGAAGATCACAAATCTCCTTTGAAAAATAATTCAATGGTGTGAGTGTTGATACCCTATGAAGAAGAATACCTCACCCAAATGGTTGAATCAAAGTAAAGTGATAACTATGCATAAATGCACATTGTCAGGGAATATGGTGACATATTTCTTGAAGTGTCACATGTACCTCCCCTATATCATAATGTAGAGTTCTATATATAACTCATACTTGGATCTACTCTTATCTCAAAGTGTCCCTATAGGTTGGATCCTATCGAACTGGATGATTTAAAGAATTTGTTGCAAGAGCATTTGGACAAAGGGTTCGTATACCCTAGTGCATTACCTTGGGGTGCGCCAGTTCTCTTTTTGAAGAAGAAGGATGGAACAATGTGGTTGTGTTTTGATTATCAAGAACTCAACAAGATCACCATAAATAACAAGTATCCTCTTCCAAGGATAGATGAATCGTTCAATCAGCTAAAAGGAACTCAATACTTCTCAAAGGTGGATCTTCATTCTAGATATCATCAACTAAAGGTGAAGAAAGAAGATATTAAAAATACTACCTTCCATAAAAGATATTGGAACTATGAGTTTCTATTTATTCCCTTCAGACTTACTAATGACCTTGAAATCATAATTCATTTGTTGAATATAGTCTTTAGACAATACCTTGAAAAAATTGCAGTGGTGTTTATTAATGATATTATCATCTACTTCAAGAGCAAGGAGGAACATGAAGAACATCTAAGACTTGTGTTGGTGACATTGAGAAAGGAAAAGTTGTATGACATGTTCAGCAACTGTGACTTTTGAATGAATAAATTCACATTCTTGGGACATGTGATCACAAGTGAGGGAATTTATATGGACCCTTAAAAAAAGTGATTGAGGAATGGAACGAACCCTCTAGTGTCACAGAAATATGTAGTTTTTTAGATTATATGGGTACTAAAGACGTTTTGTCAGAAATTTCTCATGATTTTAAATCTTTCTAACTAAGTTAACAGGGAAAGGGGTAAAGTATTTATGGATAGAAGAATGTGAGGGAATCTTCAAGGAGCTAAAGAGAAGGTTGATCACATCACCTATACTAACATTACCAAAAAGTGGAGAAATTTTAGTGATATATAGTGATTCTTTAAAGAAAGGCTTGAGTTGTGTACTCATGAAAAATGAAAATGTGACAGACTACACCTCATGGTAGTTTAAGATCCATGAGAAGAACTACCTGACACATGATCTGGAGCTTGAAGCTGTGATTTTTACCTTGAAAATTTATAGGCACTACCACTATGGTGAGAAATGTGACATATACACTGACCACAAGAGACTAAAGTATATATTCAAGCTAAAGGAGTTCAACATGAGTCAAAGGAGATAGTTTGAGCTAATCAAACACTATGATTACTCAATTCACTAACATCCTGGAAATGAAAAAAGGTAGATGATGCTCTATGTAGAAAAGAACTTGTTACACTATTCATGTTACAGATTGAGAAAGACCTTATCTTCTTAGATATTTAAAGGATGGATTTGGAAATCACAATGGTATGGGAAACATCCTACCTTTCCCAATTTATTTTGCAACAATCGATCCAAGAAAAGGTTAATGAGGAAAAAAGGGATGATTTGGAGTTACAAATGAAGGTGAATGTAGTAAAGGAAGGGAAGCTGCAAGACTTCCATATCAATGATAATGGTGTGATTCTATTTCGAACACAGATTTGTGTTCCTTCATCAACCATGATAATGAATGAGCTATTATAAAATGCACATAGCTCAGAATTTTCTATCCATCCTGGTAGCCCCAAAATGTACCTAGATCTATGAGAACACATCCGTTGGAATAACATGAAGAAGAATATTTTGGAATATATCTCAATGTGATTGGTATGCCATCAAGTTAAAGTAGAGGGACAAAAGTATAAAGGGATGTTTCAACCATTACCTATACCCATGTGGAAAAGGGAGAATGTCAATATGGACTTTGTCATGGGTCTCTTGAAGAAGTCTATGTGAAATAATGTGATATGGGTTTTGGTTGACCGACTCACCAAGACTGCCCATTTTATTACTATTTTGGAATATATCTCACTTAAAAAACATGAAATTATATATATGAAGGAAGTGGTGAGACTACATGGTGTTCTAATCTCGATTGTCTCTGACAGTGATCCAATGTTCACATCTAAATTCTGGAGAAGTCTTTAACATGATTTTAGTACTAAATTAAATTTCAACATGTCCTATCACCCCAAAAATGATGGACAATCGGAATGGACTATTCAGATGCTTGAAAACATACTAAGATCCTGCTCTTTAGAATTCAAAGGTGGATGGGATCAACATCTCCCATTGGTTGAGTTCTCAGAAAACAATAACTTCCACTATATTATTCAAATGGCTACATATGAAACTTTGTATGTGAAGTGATGTAGAACTCCAACCTATTGGGATGAAGTTGGAAAAAGAATGATACTTGGACTTGATCTTATGCAAGAGATGTCAGAGAAGGTTCAAGTCATCCAGAAACACATCAAATCTGCTCAGATTTGAAAAAATGGATGTGTTGAAAACTGTCGATGGGACTTAGATTTTGGCTTTGGATACAAATAATTCATTTGAATATCACCATGGATATGAGTCATGTAGTTTGGAAAGAAGGAGAATCTAAGAGCAACGTACATTTTCCCCTTTGATATCGTTGACCGTATAGGAGCTGTGGCCTATCAGCTTGCACTTCCACAAAATATGGCCCAATTTCATGATTTTTTCATGTATCTCTTCTAAGAATGTTCATACCATATTATCACATGTACTGAACTCAAAGGTGGTATATTTGGAAGATGATCTATCTTATGAGAAGCAACTAGTGAAAAATTTGGACTAAAGTTATGAGGTTCTACGCAAAAATACAACCCACCTTGTCAAAGCGTTGTGGAGGAACCATAAGTTTGATGAAGCAACTTGGGAACCAGAGGAGGTGATGCAGGATAGGTACCCTCACATGTTTATATAAAACTAAATTTTGAGGGAAATATTTCATAAGGGGGAAAGAATGTAATAACCCAATGTTTTATCAATGGAATTACCTTATTATGATCGCGCCATAATGTATAATCAAATTAGGAAACATAGTGCCAAATAATTCTTAAATGAACCACTATGTGACCTTTAAACATAAATTCTCAACTTTTGTGTTTTGTATTTCGAAAATCTTACATACATGGTTATGATGAGTTATATGTTTAGAGTCTAATAGGAAAAACATAATTTTTTCTGAATAGTAACCTACCGGTATGAATAGTAACCCACCCTTATGAATAGAAATATGACTTTTATGAATATTAAATCCATCAAAATAATACAAACCTTACACAAGAATGATTAAATAAAACATAGGCATCTTATAAGTGATAATATGACCATAGTAAAAGTATTGGTATTTTGGTAAGTCATAAATTATTAATTATAATTAATTAATTAATTTAAAATAATATTTATTTTCCTAAATTTTTTTCATAAATTAAAAATTCTATGTCTTTTGGTTTTTAGATAATTTTCTAAGAACTTCTGTAATTTTTTAAAACAATATGAAATCAGTTTTAATTTTAAAATCTGTATTTTTCAAGTAAATTATGATTTTAAATAAAAATTAAATTAATCATATTTATAAAAATTATTTATGAAAAATATAGTTCATTTTTAGATTCTACGCATCAAAAAATTATTAGGGCGATTTTTTTGAAATTTTATTAAATACATCAATTTTTGGGTGAATAGTAAAAATACAGTTTTTCACATAACTGGTATATCTTAAATTGCATCATTCATGATGTAATGATGAAATAAAAATTCTAGAACATTATATTCGTCCTTTTCCTAATTAATTTCATAAATGGTTCCTTAAAATACAATAAAATCATTTTTCAAACACAAAAAGAACTTCCCAAAACCTAAAGTCAACAAGTGATTCCTTAAAATATCATTTTCTCTTTCCTTTTACTTGACTTTTAATAAATTTTTGATTTCTAATTATAAATATGGTTTAAAGTCTAAAACGAGTTATATTATATTAATATTGATTAATTTTCTCAAAAAACTACTATTACTAGTTTAAAATTTTATATATTATTTTATTTAATATTTTATTCTAAAAACACCCCCTCTTCATGTATAAACTACCCCTCTCCCTCTCCTTGTCAAACCACACCTCTAAAGCTTAAAATCTTGTCTAAAATCTGACCAATAATCTTCCCTTTCCCCCCCTCTACGTCCAAGAGCTTCTGGTCTCATTAAAAGATCATTCCTAAGTTTCTTAAGGATGATTTCAAGAGGAGGATTCAAGAGGTAATTCCTCCCTCCCTCCCTCTCTCTCTCTTCCTTTAATTTCCTTTAAATTTCAAGATCTTTTCTTAATATATCTCCACCTATTCTCATAAATTTTTTACAATAACATCAGTATTATACATATACTATAATTCTATGAAACTAATTGTTTTATATATCATCCAATCCCCTTGTCCCCTTCTTTTTATTTTAGAAAAGAAAACGTTGTTTGTGAGGTGTTAATTTATCACCTTCAAGAACGACATGTATTATTTTTTCCTTTACCGCATTCATATCTAGTAATAAAACCGTTTTTATGGATCAAAAAAGATTATATTAAATGTATTATAACCTATTTAATTTTCTGTATCTAACTTATGTACATATTACTAGATGTTTAAACAATGGAAGTTTGTTGTGGTCAGAAAACTGCACGAATTAACCCAAATGATCATCATTAAATTCTTATCTAATGATTCATCCAGATGGTATATAATATACTTCTTTATTATATCATTTAAAATCCAATAATATAATTAATAACATGAAATATTAGTTCTGGATGTTTATCCATGTTCTTCACAAACTTCTATTTATGAAAACATGTGAACCTCTCCAAAAAACCAAAAAAAAACGAACATTCCCAAACAATGTATTTAAACTCTATAACTCATCCAAAGGACCATAAAATAACTTAATGAAGCCAAAATGAACCATATTAATGTAAAAAATGTTTTTTAATTATTAACTAATTAATATAATGTGGTTATACAGGATATTAAATAGAATAAAGCGTTCGGATACATGGTAAGGGTAAATTATCGAACCCAACATTCTTTCTTTAGGTTCTCCCTATTTTACTCCATTTTTGGTATGGTCACCCCTTAAAAATATTTTTTTCATTTTCATATTTATTTTTATGTGATATACATGTTTTAAATTGGATTTTATTTCATACAAATTTTTTCTAAAAGAAATCTTCTTTCAAAAACACACCTTTTACTTCTCACCCAAGGTTGATGGTTCTTGAATGAAGTATCATATTACCACATTCTTTTGGGAACCCAATGTTTATGAAAGTTTTCATATGATAAGTAACCCGTTCCTTTATATGGGTTATTTATGTTTATTTTTGATATATGATATATTTTTAAAGAATGATAATGATAATGTTATGATGTGACTCGTGCACTAGAAATTATATAGTGAAAAATGAATGTTATTATGTGATGGGTGCGCCTAGAATTATACTGCGCTCCAATACATTGGGTAAAGTGATGAATCTCATGAGTTAAATTGAAATAATGTGTGAAAATTATTCTAGATTTTTTTTCACAAATATATGTGGTAGTTAACTACTAATACATGATATTTTATTTTATGCATTGCCACATATCAAGTATTTTATTAATAATTCCTCTCATGTTCATGATCCTTTGACTAGGTTATGATTGTGCACACCCATTGTAATATTGTTTATATTTATCCTCTTACTTTGCTTTTAACTCACCCCTTTTTGATGTATATCTTCAGGTGATTATGTGTACTAAGGAGATTCCAAGGGATAATAAAAAGCTGGAGAAAAATGAATTAAATAAATGGTTCTGTTTGATGTTGTAAATGTTATGTATGGTCCTAGTTTCCCCAATACACTAAAAATTTGGATCCTCATGGTGTAATTCTATTATGTTTTTTATCTTTATAATGATGTAATAGTAATTTAAGAAAGGCTGGGTGGATATAATCATGATGATGTAGCCAACGTCTTCCTAGAATAATAATGAAGGTTTCATCCCACCTAATAGACTGAAAAAATATTTTTTTATTATATCATAAACCCCTTTTAAGGTCTGAAGTGGAACCCAACATGAATTCAAGGATATAAGACATTAGACTATTCTCCAAAATATCAATATCTATAAAACCAAATAAAATCCTCAAGGGCAGTCCCTCCCCATCATGAAAACAATCAGTCCAACTTCCACCTTTTCATCGCTACTCGACTATCTATCCTATGTTGTGATGCATGGGCCTGGTACCGCTGAAAAAATCCATACCTTCTCAAACGTCTGATTCCAAATAGCCATGATCTGATGAAAACTATCATCTCTAAACCTCATCTGAATTAGCCCCTGAAGTAGAAATGGAAGCATGGACCCTTGCACCTCTGACTGCCCAAAAAAACACACCACCCAACCAAAATCAACCAGATTTGCACAACAGATTCACCATAAGAAGAATAATCACAGAAACAAGAAACAACATAACATAACCATATCCATGAATATAAATCATCAAAGAGAAAAACCCATCACCAAAGGGCCATCCACAAAACATCCACCAAAAAAATTCTTCAAACTACCTATTCTGATGCATAAGACCCTCGCGGACTCCATGAGACTGATGCAGGGTGCCTCGGTGACGGAGATGCCCCAAATTCCAGAACACAAACCGAAAACACCCAAGTCTCACCTTTACATGTGAATATCACCGAAAGCCACAGAAGAAGAAATGAAAACCCATCACCACTATCTAACCTCACATGGAGACCATAGTGTACCACCCCACAGACTCCCAGCCGATAAAGAAGGAGAAGATGCATCCTCAGAATGAAGATCCTGACTGCGAGAGCATCAACGAGCTACCGAGAAAGCCATAACCATAGAATGGGAAGAATGGGATGAATCATAATGTTAGAGGTGGAGAACTATGATGACACAAGGATGCCGAGCAGAAGTGCCAAGGGTAGATGTTGTAGTCGATCTGTAGTAGTGGAAGAGAGGCGGCGACGGGGGAAACCCTAGCATTGAGCCACCCCTTACAGCCCCATAGTTTCTCATAAAATACAATAAACTTCTAAAACCCCTTTTATCCCACCTAACAACCATAAATATTGAGTCAAACATGAGATCCCCGAACAGAGTCTTATGTCTGATTTCAACGAGAGTCTTTTTCTCATTCCTTTTATAACATTGTAACATTAGGGTAGAGGTTGGAAACTGAGATTAATTGAAACCCAATTAATGAATTATTCACATTGAGATGTGGTTGACTCCTGATCTATTATCAATTAAGGCTTGTCAGATATCAATAGAATTTATATTTTCATATATATAAAAGGGTATGACGTGTCCCCATATGATGGATTCCTCATCCTGGTCTATGAAAGATTTGATTGAGTGAAATTATACAAGATTATTATCTACACAATACACTTTATCTGCAGAAACCATTGTTTCAAATTCTTAAGGGCTTGACAAGGCCCCGATGAGTGCTTCCTGAAGATATTTTGATTGACATAAAAATCTATAATGGACAACATGGATAACACCAAGGATAATTTCTTCAAGACATCATATTTTTGATCCAATGGTCTATACTTTCCATCATGGGGGTATTATTTCATAGGTTCATTAGGAGATGAAGTTCTTGATTTAGATGGGTCGTCCCTCAGAATATGAGTTTAAGGTTCTTTCATTCATGGTGGATTATGTCGGCTAGGTTTTCCCACATACTAATTTTATTAGGTGGTGATGTATCATGTAATCAATATTCTTGGTAATTGAGCTATTCCAGGACCTTTGGTGTGTGGGGTAACATTCCTACTCATTCTAAGAATGTTTGAGAGCTCTTCCATGAGTTTCGGCCACATAGGTAGTTCGATCAGGGGTATGGTTAAAGTAGTGACTCCTATCATGATTGTGTCTTCCCCTGTATCCTCAACCTTTATGGAAACCTCCCCTGGTTCCCTAATCATGCATTGTGAATTTGGGTTCATAATCATGCTCATCATTTGATAATAGGTCCATTAAGTGAATAAATTTAATGGAATTGGAAATCAACTCCTAAACTGATGGAGATTTTTTCTAGTGGGTAGACACTTGTGTCATTTGGTGGGGTGGTGCATGTGCCTTTGAAACTATCATCATTAATTCTTCTAAGGTCATGGTTAACTTTATCCATTGTAATGACCCAAAGTTTCATTAATGGAAATCTCATTTGATCTAATTAAATGTCTCTTTATGTAAAATGTTTATATAAAATGTCAAATTCTTTGGCTTTATGTTAAGAATTTTTATCATTGATAATATATTCATTGAACAGTGATCACATGATTAGTATAAATATAGGGCTTTAACAAATCCAATTTACTCAAACAAAACAAGAGATGACCTCATCCCATAGTATTGCTCCATATGAAGCCCATTTGTCGGAGCTTGGAAAAGAGGTGGCGTCCTTGGGTTTCGTTGTTGATCAAGCCCAAGCTGAGCTTCATCATGTCAAGCTCGAACGAGACCATCTATGGGAATAGTGTAATTTGATAGAGATTACCACTCGAGCGATGTTATCCGAGCAACCCCAAGAGTCTGTCACCATCGCACACCTTACCCCTAGGTCTTATGCGACTATTTTAAGGAGTTATGTAACAAATATCTAGTAATTTGTTCATGTATATTATTTTTTGTATATAATAATGAATTTACCTTATTGTCATTATTGACACATTGTAAATAGTTTTTTAAGCACAAATAGTATTTTTTTAGTTAATATTCCGATAAGAAATATATTTTGATGATTTAATAGATTTTTGAATTAAATAATATTTTAATAAAATATTATTAATATAATTAAATTAATTTTTATTAAATATAAATGATCTTATAATTTTATGAATGCAATTGTCATTTTTATTAGGGTTTGAAATCCATTTTTGTCAAAACCCGTGAATTTTTTATAAATGTCAGTTTTTATTTTAAAAGTAAAAATTAACATATTTAGAAAATTATTTAGATAAAATAAATTTTATTTCTGGAATCAAGACATCGAAATTATCCAACAGTGAATTTTTCATAATTTTCTGAGACAGTCAAATTTTTGGGTAAAAATTAAATACCGTTTAAATATATAATGTGTTTTATGACATCATAACGACCCAATAGTGATGTAATAAAATACTACATGCTTTATGTTCGTCCAATATATGTTTTACCATTAAAAAATGTGATTTTGGTCATGTTTGACGTATTTTACAAAGAATTAATAGTCCCCTCAAGACTTATTAAACATCTTGTATTTTTAAATTATTTTCCATGGGAGTGCGACTCACCTCCACATAAGCAACCCCATTATTTTAAGAAGTTATAACTTTGGCCTTATAAAATATTTTTTTCCTTTTCCCTTTTCCAAAAACCATGGGCAAAAACCATGAGCTAATTTATGGTTTGGATTCGTTTAATGTAAGGGATCCCAAACCTAAATAATAAAGAATTCACTAACCTTTCCTATATAAACCCACCCAAGATCCAACTTCCTCCTCACTCAAAGACATTGTAGTTCGTCCAACCTCTGACCTAATATCTCTAGAATCCTTCCAAGGTTCCTCAATCTCCCAAGAAGCCTCTCTCAAGCCTTTCTCAAGCCTTTGGAAGCACAATTCCAAGTAAGGGTTTTTCTTCCTTTCACTTTCTTTGTCCAATTTTCTTAATATTGTTATGCCGTTTTAATTTCAATTATAAATGACGGGGTATGGTTTCTAACCTCCCCAATATTTCCCTATTATTTTTTGAATGATGGGATACCCCTTTATCTCTAATTAAATTCCTCTCATGTACACCCGTTACTATGTCAAAATTCCAAAAGGAATTTCTCTCTCCTCATTTACATTCAAGCAATACTTTTGTATCATGAATCTAAATTCCATTAAAATTGTTGGTACATGTACCTATATGAACCCCTTACTTTCCATTTCATGTAGATATTACGAGACACCCCTTTATCTCTCATCAACCATTTTTATGAATTCTTATATCACGCCGTTACGCTGCCGAAACTGCACCAATTTTCTAATCCAATGCCATTGTGTAGTAAATTCCATGCCCATTTCTCCATCAAAGGTATTCACCTTCATGCACATTTACATATTAATTATAAAGTTTCATTCCACATTTCTCTGTCGTGGAATAAATTATTATGTTTTATGAATCCATGTTTTATGATCTATGTGGAACACTTACGCATGAAATGAAATGTTTAAGAATGGCGTGCCCTTATAGCGCTTCAATGCATTGGGTAAAGTATAGTATCATGATAAGTCATGTGAAATGAGTGTTGACTCATGCTAATTCAAGTGCAACGAGGGTTTACTCGTGCTTCATGTGCAATGTGGACTTACTCATGCTTCATGTGAAATGGGCCTTGGCTCATGCGAATTCCATGTTAAGTGTTGTTGCCACATTTCCATGTTATGATTATCATGCTATATCATGCCTTTATGTCGATATTTATCTTGTTATCTTTTGATATGCATATTGTCTAACATTTATTGTACTCCTCATGTATTCCATGTTTATTCCCTTACTAGGATTTATAGCTCACCCTTTTCTTATGCATGTCCTCAGGTTATCCCATGAAATGCTAAGTACGAGGGAATTTCGTGGTCATGTAAAGGAAGTTTTCAATAAAGATGTTGTATTTCATGTTTTAAGTTATTATTTAATGACCCTAATCCCCAAATACACTAGACCTCTCGATATTCAATGTTGTATCAAGTGAATAGTTTATGTAATAAATCATGTTTAAGTTTTTATTAAAAGCAGGGTTGTCATAGTTGTTATCAGAGGGAGGTTTAGTTATTTTTGGGATTAGGATTATAAAACCCTAGTAAATCCTTAGATACAAGACTAAGTACAATAAAAATGTCCCTATTTTTTGGTGAGTATTGAGTAAGTGGGTTATCAAGCCAATACATCCCTGTCTGGATACGAGTAGGTAGAGGCGGCTCTGGCACAGATGTATCCTAGGGGTAAAACCCGAAATCACCGCTTTGAACTAGACTCAAACGGGAACTGATGCACAACAACGGGCCTTGCTGCACTCTTGGTTACATCACTCCCGTGGGATATGATTTGGTAAATTCACAATCATAGTATGAACCCTTATTAAGGAAATAAAAAAACCCCTAAGAATATATGTTAGAAAGTAGATCATGAAAAGCCTAGATTGAATCCCATATATTCATAAGTTAAGGAAATAGAATTTAATTTATAAGTCATCAACTTTTGTCTTTGAATTACCCATTATGTGTTACCCCTAAATTTTCTTTTATTCCATCCAATGGCCAGTAATATGAGGACTCGAGCTAACAACCGATGTGAAGATCAGTGTGATGACTGTACTAATGAGATGCCCAATCCAATGGGAGCGGGAATCATGAACTTTGTCACGCTTCTCTCTCAGCTAACTCAAGATTTGAATAGAAACACAGGTCAAGAGGAACGTTCAACCCCACCTAATAAGGAACAAGTCACTATCGAGATCTTCATGATACAAAGGCCTCCTACTTTTAGTGGATCATCTGATCCCACGATCATTGAACAAAGGGTCAACTCCATTGAAAAGATCTTCTCCATTCTTCAATGTTATGAACAAGAGAAGGTCCTCCTGGAGGATTATCATATAGAGGGTGAAGTTGATCAATGGTGGAAGTTGATGAAAAATATGAAGCCTGAGAAGGAGATTGAGGTGTTGGAATGGAAGAATTTACAAAAGATGTTTTTCGATAAATATTTTCCGCACACCCTCTGGCTTAAGATGGAAAGGGACTTCCCTTCCCTCAAGAAAAAAAGATGAAGAATCTATTGAAGCGTACGAGGAAAACATCACAAGGCCTGCATGATATGCTTACGGCTTTGTCGTTACCCCTAAATGAAAAGTTTACCACTTATTTGGTGGGATGAATCCTAGCCTATGGAAAGTATTAGCGATCCGTGACTTTGATAGCTCTGAGGAAATTTTACGATGTGCCCTCAATGTCAAAATCGAGATTGGGGAATCAGAGGGGTATCATGGGGACAAGAAGCATAAGGTGAACTTCAATGTTAGCAGTTCAGTAGATAAATCCAATGGTTCTAAGAAGATCCAGCACCCCACATGCCAAAAGTGCGGAAATAAGCACCCTGGAAATTGCCTCAAGGGGACGAGGAAATGCTTTAGGTGTGGAAGAGAAGGGAACCTAGTTGTTAATTTTCGGAAAAAAAGACCCGCGACTGCGAAAGAGGATTGGAACGCTCCGTTCTACCCCCAACGCATTGTTCATTGCTACAAATTCAAATAACCAAGGCATTTTTCAAATCAGTTCCCTAATCCAAAGGTTTTCGGAGGCAACCAACAACCTCCAAGGCAGCAAGGAAGAGCATTTTCCATCACTTCTGCCGATGTGAACCCCAACAATGAAGTGGTGACAGGTACGCTAGTTATTCATTCAAGAATATAGAACATACTTTTTGATTCAGGTTCTACGCATTATTTTATATCTTGAAAGTTTAGTAGTATAATCCCAGCACCACCACAAATCATGGAAGTGAAGATATCGGTGAGTACATAAAATTGGGAAATCATTGCATCCCATGAATATAAGTCCTCCCCTATTATAATCTGTGGATTGAATTTCATAACAAACCTCGTCATACTCCCTCTGCTGGAATTTGATGCAATTCTTGGAATGGATTAGCTTTCCTTATATAGAGCCAACATAAATTGTCGGGAAAGGTAAATCACACTCCATATGGATAATCGACCCCCGATTCTTTACAAGTTTAAGGAGGAAGATGGATCTCCTTTAACTCCATCATATCAACCATGGATATTACTACCCTTTGACCACACGTATCTATCTCATATGATTATGTCCAAGGAAGAAACCATCCTTGAAGAAATGCCTATTGTGAGGGAATTCGCTGAAGTGTTTCTTGAGGAACTGCCTAGTCTTCCTCCTAGAGGAGATGTTGAATTCTCAATTGAACTTATACCAGGGGCTCTACCAATATCCAAGACACCATATAGAATGGTTTTCTTGGAGCTTGAAGAGTCTAAAGAAACAACTATAGGAGAATCTGGATAAAGGGTTCGTACGCCCAAGTGCTTCATCATGGGGTGCACCAGTCCTCTTCGTCAAGAAGAAGGATGGGTCAATGCACCTTTGCATCGATTATCGTGAGCTCAACAAAATCACAATAAAGAACAAGTATCCTCTCCCACGAATTGATGAATTATTCGATCAGATGCGTGGAGTACAATACTTCTCCAAGGTGGACTTGCGGTCAGGATATTATCAAGTAAGGGTGAAGAAGGAAGATATCCCCAAGACTACTTTTCGCACAAGATACGGGCACTCTGAATTCATAGTAATTTTTTTCAGACTCACTAATGCTCCAAAAATATTCATGGACTTTATGAATAGAGTCTTTAGATATTACCTCGACAAATTTGTGGTAGTATTTATAGATGATATTCTAATATACTCCAAAACCAAGGAGGATCATGACGAGCATTTAAAAACTATACTAAAGACTTTGAACAAGGAGAAGCTCTATAAAAAGTACAAAAAGTGTGAGTTATGGTTGAAGGAGGTCTCGTTCTTGGGCCATATCATCACAAGCAATGAGATATCTGTGGATCCCTCCAAAACAGATGCAATTGAGGGATGGTCAAGGCCAACATTGGTATCTAATATCCGTAGCTTCTTGGGGTTAGCTGGATATTATCAACGATTTATGATAAATTTCTCATTATTTTCCAACCCTCTTACCAAGCTAAATCGAAAGGGGGTAAAGTTTTCTTGTAGCGATGAATGCAAAGAAAGATTCAAGGAGTTGAAAAGGAGGCTTATCACTGCGCCCGTGCTCACTTTACTCACAAGTGGGGAACCTTTTGTGGTATTCAGTGATGCTTCAAAGAAGGTATTAGGCTGTGTGCTGATGTAGAATGATAAAGTGATATCCTTTGCCTCAGGGCAGTTAAAAATCCATGAGAGAGACTATCCAACGCATGATCTGGAGTTGGCGGTGGTGATCTTTTCCTTGAAAATCTGGCGGCATTATCTCTATGGGGGGAAATTTGAGATATATATTGACCACAAGAGTCTTAAATATATATTCACACAGAAAGAGATTAATATGCTCCAGAGAAGATGGATAGAGCTCATAAACGATTATGACTGTTCAATACATTACCACCCTAGGAAAGAAAACAAGGTGGCAGATGCCCTAAGTAGAAAGGACCCAACGATTCTATCAATCATGAGAATTGAGAAGGATCCAATCTTCATAGATGTGATGAAGATGTACATGGGAATCATAAAGAAGGGATGATCATCAATCCTTTCACAAATGATTTCTCAACTGTCTCTTTTAGAAAGGTTAAATGATGCTCAAAAGGATGATGTGGGAATTTAGGAAAAAGTAGAATCTATCGAAAAAAAGAAATCACCAGAGTTTAATTTTAATGAAGAAGGAATTGTGTGATTCGGGAAAAGACTATGTGTTCCATCATGTCCGGATATGGAGAAAGAACTTTCAGATGATGCACATAGTTCAAATTTCTCTATTCACCCAGGGAGCACAAATATGTATCGAGATCTCTGAGAAAACATTTGGTGGGATAATATGAAGAAAGAGATTGCTGCATATACATTAAAGAGCCTGATGTGCCAGAAAGTGAAGGCAGAGAGGCAGAAGTCGAAGGGGATGATACAAACATTGCCCATACTAGAATGGTAATGGGAGAACATCACCATGGGCTTTGTAACTAGACTTCCAAGGATATCCAAAGGCAATAATGCAATATGGGTTGTGGTGGATCGTCTTACAAAGACTGCACACTTCATTTCTATTCAGGAGGATTTTTCATTGGATCAACTAGCACAGATATATATCAGAGAAGTGGTAAGGCTGCATGGAGTACCACAATCTATTGTGTCTGACCAGGATCCAAGATTCAGCTCTATGTTTTGGGAGAGTCTTCAATATGCTCTGGATACTGAACCAAACTTCAGTACGGCCTATCATCCTCAAACTGATGGCCAATCCGAGTGGGCTATCCAAACACTTGAGGACATGTTGAGAGCATGCTAAATGGACTTTAAAGGAGGATGGGATCAACATCCTGGTTGAGTTCTCTTATAATAATAGTTTCCACTCGAGCATCCAAATGACACCATATGAATCCCTTTATGGGAAAAGGTGCAGAACACTGGCGTGTTGGGATGAGGTCGTTGAATGTAAGCTGCTTGGACCAGAAATGGTCGAGGAAATGGTGGAGGAGGTGAAAACCATTCAGTAGTATATCAAGGCAGCCCAGAGTCAACAAAAGAGTTATACAGATAATCATCGATGATACCTTAACTTTAAAGGTGGATACATGGTTTTTCTATGCATATCTCTTTGGAAGAATCTCATGAGGTTTGTAAAGAAAGGTAAGTTAAGTCCAAGGTACATCGGACTCTTCGAGATTCTTGATCGTATTGGGGTTGTGGCCTATCGACTAGCACTTCCACCTACCATGGCCAATGTACATGATGTCTTTCATGTATCCCTCTTAAATAAGTACATACCGGACCCTTCACATGTACTCTCTTCTAATGTGGCACAGTTGGAGGATGATCTTCCTTATGAGGAGGAACCAGTGAAGGTCTTAGATCGTAGAGAAAAAGTTCTACAAAATAAAACAATGCCCCTCATTAAGGTGTTTTGGAGAAACCACAAGTTTGAAAAAGTGACTTGGGAATTGGAGGAAATGATGAAGCTGAGTTACCCACATTTGTTTTAGTGTGGGAAAAGGAAATTTGGAGGGCGAAATTTCTTAAGGGGGGAATATTGTAACGACCCAATGTTTCATTATTGGAAATACCATGTGATCTAATTAAATTTTTATTTATGTAAAATGTTTATATAAAATTTCAACTTCTTTGGTTTTATGTTAAGAATTTTGACCATTGTTAATATAGTCTTTGAACAGTGATCACATGATTTGTATAAATATAGGGCTTTAACAAATCCAATTTACTCAGAAAAAAGAAGTTATGCCCTCATCCAGTAGAATTGCTATATATGAATCCCATTTGTCGGAGCTTGAAAAAATGGTGGCATCCTTGGGTTTTACTCTTGACCAAACCCAAGCTGAGCTTCATCATGTCGAGCTTGAACAGAACTGTCTACGGGAAAAGTGGAAGTTGATAGAGATTACCACTCAAGCGATGTTATCCGAGCCACCCCAAGAGTCTGTCACCATCGTACACCTTACACTTAGGTCTTATGCGACTGTTTTAAGGGGTTATGTAAAAAATCACTAGTGCTATGTTCATGTATATTATTTTTCTATATAATAATGAATATACCTTTTTTTCATTATTGACACTTTGTAAATAGTTTTTTTAAGCACAAATAGTATTTTTTTAGTTAATATTCAGATAAGAAATTTATTTTGATGAATTAAAGGATTTTTCAATTGAATAATATTTTAATAAAATATTATTGTTATTATTAAATTAATTTTTATTAAATATAAATGATCTTATAATTTTATTAATGCAATTGTAATTTTTATTAAGGTTTGAAAGCCATTTTTTGTCAAAACCCGTAAATTTTCGATAAATGTCAGTTTTTATTTTAAAAGTAAAAAATAACATATTTAAAAAATTATTTAGATAAATTAAATGTTATTTCTGGAATCAGGACGTCAAAATTATCCAACGGTGAATTTTTCATAATTTTCTGAGGCAGTCAAATTTTTGGGTAAAAATTAAATACCATTTAAATATATAATGTGTTTTATGACATCATAATGGCCCAATAGTGATGTAATAAAATACTATAAGCTTTATTTTCGGCCAATATATGTTTTACCATTAAAATAATGTGATTTTGGATTTGTTTGACTTATTTTACAATGATTTAATGGACCCCTCAAGACTTATTAAACTTCTTGTTTTTTTAAATTATTTTCCATGGGAGTGTGACTCACCTCCACATAAGCAACCCCATTATTTTAAGAAGTTCGGACTTTGGCCTTATAAAATATTTTTTTCCTCTTCCCTTTTCCAAAAACCATGGGCAAAAACCTTGATCTGATTTTTGGTTTGGATTAGTTTAATTTAAGGGGTCCCAAACCTAAATAATAATGAATTCACTCAACTTTCCTATATAAACCCACCCAGGATCCAACTACCCCCTCACTCAAAGCCTTTAGAGTTCGTCCAACCTCTGCCCTAATCTCTCTAGAATCCTCCCAAGTTTCCCTAAGCTCCCAATAAGCCTCTCTCAAGCCTTTGGAAGCACACTTCCAAGTAAGGGTTTTTCTTCCTTTCACTTTTTTGTCCAACTTTTTTAATATTTTTATGCCCTTTTAATTTCAATTATAAATTCTAGGGAATGGTTTCGAACCTCCCCCATACTTCCATATTATTTTTTAAATGATGGGAGACCCATTTATCTCTCATTAAATGCCTCCCATGTACACCCGTTACTATGCTGAAATTCCGAAAGGAACTTCCCTCCCCTCATTTACATTCAGGAAATACTTTTGTATCCTGAATCTAAATTTCATTAAAAATGTTGGGACATGTATCTATATGACCTCCTTACTGTCCATTTCATGTATATTTTATGAGACACCCCTTTCTCTCTCATCAAACATTTTTATGAATTCATATATCACGCCGTTACGCTGCCGAAATTGCACCAATTTTATAAACCAATGCCATTGTGTACTGAATGCCATGCCCATTTCTCCATCAAGGGTATTCACCTTCATTCAAATTTACTTATTAATTATAAAGTTTCATTCCACATTCATTTTTCATGGAATAAATGATTATGTTTAACAAATCCATGTGTTATGATCCATGTGGCACACTTATGCATGAAATGAAATGTTTAAGAAGGGTGCACCCTTATAACACTCCAATGCATTGGGTAAGTATAGTATCATGATACGTCATGTGCAATGAGTGTTGACTCATGCCAATTCAAGTGCAATAAGGGTTTACTCGTTATTCATGTGCAATGAAGATTTACTCATGCTTCATGTGCAATGAGCCTTGGCTCATGCTAATTCCATGTTAAGTGTTGTTGCCACATTTCCATGTTATGATTATCATGCTATATCATGACTTTATTTCCATGTTTCTCTTGTTCTCTATTGATATACCTATTCTCTAACATGTATTGTAATCCACATGTATTCCATTTTTATTCCCTTACTGGGCTTTATAGCTCACCCTTTTCTTATGCATGTCCTTAGGTTATCCCATGCAATGCTATGTACGAGGGAATGTAGTGGTCATGTAAAGGAAGTTTTCAATAAAGATGTTGTATTTCATGTTTTAAGTTGTTATGTAATGATCCTAATATCCAAATACACTAGACCTCTCAATCTTCCATGTTGTATCAAGTGAATAGTTTATGTAATAAATCATGTTTATGTTTGTATTAAAAGAAATGTTGTCATATCCATAACACAATATAATATTTCTATGTTTTCTTTTTACCCTTCTGGCCATCTTGTTTTTTTGAGGACTACCTTTCAAAGGACTTAGTTGTCAATAAAGTTGGTTGTGTTGTACTGGTATTGGCTTGAGGCACAATAAACTACTATAACTATGCTCATAGATTCACATGAGTTCATTTGATCCTATTTCTTACCATATGGTCATTGAACTTCTACTTACCCTTTTTGTTAACCACCTTCCATTAATTCTCTTCCTTTAGATCAGGGGAAGAGACACATGATTCTTAGGTTGGTGGATTTTTCAACTTCACTTTCCCAAATTCCACCATATTTTGTAGGATGACATTGAAAATGAAATAATAATAGATATTGTGCTCCAGTTAATGATATAATGAAGAAATAATTTGGGAGATCTTCATCAACCTATTTTTTCATATTTATAGTCTTTGGTAACTTTATCACGTTGTTTTCTAATGCTGATATGAAGTAGTCAGGGACTTGGTCATTTAGGAAATAATAGACCCTATTTTTCATATCCTCAAATTATTTTTATCCCTTATCTATTTGATCATCCAGATGAGTTGGGAATCTTTATTGACACTCAGGTGGTGCAGTCGCCCAATATGGTGTGGCCTTTGGAGTAGTAGCGGGTACAAGGGCCTACATAAGTGTAATAATGGAATACTATGATTATTATTTTCCTTCTATGAGTTGATGCGATTTCTAGGAAAATTCCTTAATCTCTACAATGGAGTCTTATACCATTTGAATAATTTCTGAAAGGTCCCAAAAACCACCTGGGGATTTCACAAGGATAAGAGGGGTACAAAATTCATCATGAATATTCACTATACAGATTTGTAACAACTCGTAATAAGGAAGTGGTAGGTTTAAAGATTATGTGAATCCATTCCATAAAGAAATGAAATGTGAGACCCTTTAATACTTCCAATGATTTCAATTTTTCAGATGAAAGACTATTTTCTTATCCAGGGTCGAGTAAACAAGATGATAAACTTATAATGTGGGTCTTTCCTCCCCATAATTGATTGAGAATGAAATCTTGTAAACCATACAATGGTTATCCCCTATATTGATTGAATGAATCATCTAATTTTTACTGCCTCATGTTGTTCAGGGGTCCCCATCATGGGATCACAATGAGATATTAAACACATCAAATTCTTTTCTGGGTCTCTTGAGCCATTGAAAATGGGAGAATATGGATTCCCCAAGTTTGGAGGAGGAGGAGTTAGATCAACCCATTCAGGTTAATGTTTTCTTTCTGGTTTTATCAAAGATATTTGTTCTTCCATACATTCTAATAAATCCATCAGTGATTCAAAATAATTTAAGATCCCTCGATGAATGTCTGGATGGGATGGTTCTTGATCAAGAACAATTTTGAATAGGTCAATGGGTGGTGGTATAACTTGTATCTACCATGGGTGGCCCATAGGTGAAAGAATATATGTATGTGTGCACATGTTGTGCTGACACATCAAATTGATTTTGTTTCTAAAGTTTATTTATAGTATAAGACAGAACCTAGGTCATCTCTCAAAGATAGTTGGATGTTTAAAGTATGTATTTTTATCAGATATTACTAAAAGAGTGGGTGGTTTTGAAAATATTTTTAAAAATAAAATGATTTATTTAAAGAGTTTAATAGTTGACAAATAAAGGTGGTTATTTAATAATTATGAGAGATTGAGGTCATTTCAAGTTCACTAAACAACTTCGATAGTTCATTTTTATGAAAATTTCACATGGTTTAATGAAATTATTTGTTTGTGGTTTATCAATATCTTGATTCCCTTCTTGCCTCTTCAAAAAATTCACAAAGAATAACCCTTGACACAAAAATCATTTTGTTAGGGTTTGGACATCAAATATAGAAAAAGAGCTACCAAATCACCCTGAAATTTCATGAATGTGTCAGAGAAAATGGGATTCCAAATAACACGAAAATATCATGTATGTTTCAGAGAAAAGGATTCTTTTTTTGTTCAATCATAACAACCCAAGATTCCTACTTGAATTCTCAACCCAATCAGTGTTGAAATGAAAATCGTTTCACTTATTTATACCAATGCAATGAATTCAGAGGAGAAATGTGATAGGATAGAACATAAGTGAAATATTTAACTTGTAAATTGCACAAAACAAGTATAAAAAAAGTTACGTAACTCTGTCCCAAGTGTGTAGCTCCCTTGAAATGAACTTCCACCATTTAGCTCTCTATCGAGAGGAGGAGGAGGCTCTTGTAGAACTTATCCTTCATACATGACAACCATGTGAGGATAGTAGCCTCCAAAACTTCTTGGATAAATAGATAAATCCTTTAGGTATCTAAAATAACAGATATTTTCCTCCTAGTCAAACTTAGAAATTGGGTTCCCAAGGTTCCAATTTAGAGGCAAAGTGGAAGGTTGTTTTGGGCACACATATTTTGAAAAACAACATTTATCATAGTTTTAAACATCCATATAGTCTTATATATATTTTGAGAAAACTAAAAAACTATTTCCCCATATATATAATATATCCACTTATTTTTTGGAATCATTTGGTTGTTGAAATCTCTAGATATGGAAGAAACACAACACACCACTTTTGACTTTGTGCAGATTCATTGGCTTGAATAGATAAATTCGGTTGGACCGTTTAATGGGTGAATTTGGAATTTTTGTCTTCAAAAAAGTTATATGCCAATGAATTTTGGATAATCCCAAAAAATATCATGCTAATTTGATGCATGGATTAGTATTAGTGTTTGTTTGAGTCCACTGGTGTTCTGGGAATCTTGGAGATTTTGGCCCAATTTTCTTCAACTTCATCCTAGGCCCTCCAAATCACCTCCACCTATGGTAAAATAATCCAAACATGTAAAATTACCATTTTTAAAAGTGATTAAAAAATAATTTAATCAAATATGATGTTCAATTTGATATTAAATTTTGAAATCATTGTACAAAATCAGTTTATCATAGTAGTATAAGGGTAGAAATGAATAGTTAATAGTTATACGATCACACCCCCACACCTACACATTTTTACTTCCAAGAAAAGTCACATTTCAAAAAATTATGCATGGATATATTCCCAACTTCATGAACATTTAACATTAAATGAAAATTTAATATGTGATAGCAATGTGATCAAAGAAAAAATGACACCAATGAGTTATTGTTAGTGATCCTAGAGAAAGATATCTCGTTAATTATATCAGAACAAAATTATAAGTGATTCATGATACAAATATGAGAAAATAATTAAAAATTTAACCATGTTAATAATTCTCCACATGTATGTGTGACAATAATTTCATGCTATTCTTTCCACTTTCTATCTAGTAAATATATGTTATTTTTAAAAAAATATGCTTAAATGATTATGTCTACTGAACCTGCCCTACATCCATTGAAATAAAATTTCAAGACCCGCTCAATTAAGAATTCAAAAAATTCAAAACATAATCTCTCTGCCTATATATCCCCATATGTTGTACATTTCATCACTCTGCTCATTTATTATTATTATTTTCAGAAGTTGAACTTGGATAAAATCTCACACTCATCAGTCAACCCTTGTTTGATCTCCTTAAGAAACTAATTGTAATAGTTAAAACATGTTCAAAGGTTAAAAAATATTGGTTTTTGGACATCCCAAGACACAACCCATATTTTTGTTTTTTAGGGCGTAAAACTATCGAATAATAGGTACACATGCATAGGTCAATCCAATACAATAATTAAATAGATCAGACAAGGAAAAAATTCATGAAAAAATAATTTTGGAAAGTAAGGAAACATTAAACTAACATATATTTACCTCATCTTAAGTAACAAACAAACAATATTCATGGTTGGGTGTAAATATTTGTGGTGATATTTAGTGACATAATTTTCCTAAAAATTTCTTACAAAAAAGGTAAAATTCGTCACAATGGTTTCAAAATGAGGAGACTTGACATTGGAGGATGGGTCACAAGGGATAAGTGGCTCAGAAAACTAACCCCCTTGCCCCCATGGTCCCAACAGTTGTTGGAATGCCTCCAGCTGGTGGCAAGATGAGTCCACATTCAGGTGGTCATCACTCCCTCTAGGCGTCCAACATGATACAACCATGTCGAGACCCGACAAACCCCCCTATACATCTAGTCTACCAGGTTCGGTTGTTATTTGTCACACCCCGACTGCAGACGCCCTTATTTTACTCCTTTCTTGGTCCTGGTTTGAGATTTTCACAGTTTAATTGTGTTGGCGGGTTTCGCGCCGGTGCGTAGACACCGCAACGTTAGCGGTGGCCATGTGTTTGGCCTGAGTTATCGTGTGTCTGCACGATGTTTTAAATAATTATAATATTTTAATTAATTTTGACAGTATTATAATTATAAATGTTAGGTTTTTTGTGTCATTATTTTTATTATTAGGATTGTTAAATTATTATTTTTTTGATATTATTATTATTATCACAAAGTTTATTTTTATTATTATTATAAAGTTTCTTAAAATTTTTTATGTAAAGATCATTATTATTATTATTATTTGATTTTATTTTTTTATTTATTCTATCAAATTATTATTATTATTATTATTATTATTATTATCCTTATTATTATTATTATCATTATCATATATACATATATATATATATATATTTCCTAAACCCTAATCCCCCTCCCCCCCTAACCCTCACCCCGCCCGCGCGGCCTCCCCCTCCCCTGCTCTCCCTCTGTCCGCCGGCCGCCGCATATCCTCCGCCGGACTCCTCACCACCTCCGATGATTCCCCCGCCGTCTTGAACCTCTCTTCCCCTTCGCCACACCCGGCCGCCTACCCGGCCTCCCGCTTCACCCCCCAGGTTGGCCTCTGTGCGACCCCCGTCCTCCGCTGGTCGCCTCCCGGCATCTCGACCTTCGACCGGCCTCAGGCCCTCCCTATATTCGCGCCCCGCTCGCCATACCACCTCGCCCAAGGTGGCACCGCACGCGCTGCCCCCTGTCCTGGCCCTCGCTCCCTGTTGCTGTTGCTGACCGTCGCCCATGTGGCCCCGGTTCCTTCTTCGTGGCCTCCTCTGGCCACGGCCCTGCCCTAGTCAGGCCCCCTCCGACGACCCGGTCTCCGACGCCCTGCTCCAGCTCCCCCCGGGCACTTCCGGCTTTTTCTCGACACTCCGCTGCACCCTTTGGCCCCCACACGACATCCCGACCATTTTTCCGGCAGTCCGGCCAGCCGCTGTTGCCTTTTACCGGCCAACGATGCACCCAACTGTCATTGCCCAACTCCGGCGGTCTCCCTGCCAGTGTGTGCCGCCCCTTCAACTAGCGCGCGACCCCGATGGTCGAGCGCGTCTACGCCAAGGTATTATTTTGTGGATGATTGTTGTTTGAGTTTATTTTTATATCTGTGGTTTGTTGTTTTTCTATTTTGGTGTTTTTTGCAGCCCCGTCGGTGGGATAAATCCGCAACGCTGCTGTCTTCGGCTTGCGCGTGCGTACGCACCTGCACGAGGTGTGCTGTGTTGTCGAGTTCACTTTGTGACTTCAATGTAGGTCTTCCACTGCACTCACCTTTAAGTTTAGAAATTTATTTATTCCTTGATATTTCATTTTTTTCGATAAATTTAAATTAGTACTAGATAGTTAAGGATAGAGTGATGAATTGTTGAAATTGAAATCTGTTTATTTCTTGCATTGCACTAAAAGTATCTTTCCTGGTTTTAATGGTGTGTTTTTCTGGTGATATTGATAAATGGGTACCTTATAAAATGTGCAAATCTTGATGTACTGTGTTTTGAAATGGTTTTGGTGTGTGTAAAATGGCGGGTGTATCATTTATGGAAAATGGTGATCTCTTGAAAACATGGATTTAGGAAATGCATGTTTGGCATTTGAACTGGGTTTTGGAATTTTTCTGTAGTGGTTTGGTTTTCCTTAAATGGGTTTCTAAGTGAGTTTCTGGTTTTCAACGTGATGGTGTGTGTTATGTCTTTTGGAAAAGCCTTGGTATCTAATGGTTTAAATGCGGAATGATATGGCGTCCCGGTTGGCACTTTATGGAATGTGAAGTGATTATATATATATACACATACTTATGGGGCATCTCTATAGGGGGACTTCCTATTGAGGGTTGTCGTGTAGCGGTGTCCGTGTAAGGGATTAGAAAGTGCGGTGAGATGAGTCATGCGTGCGAGGGCCTCCCACTTACATAGTATTATTAAAACCATTGTGGGTTCCTGGGCGTCTTTTAGAGAATCGAGTTATTGTTGCTGGCTAACCCCGATTAGAAGGGTTGGTCCCCCCGTGGTAGGTAGGCCTCGTGGGGTGTACAACTAGTTGGCTATTAGGGAAGCCAGTTAGTTATTAACTATGGAGTACCATGCCGATAGTTAGTCTGAACCCAAGTACGTCCAGGGGTTTTCTAGGTATGTTTAGGATCACCCATGGTTACTTGTTTTTCCTTTCTTGTTTACTCTCAGTTGTCCTTTACAGATTATACTATTCTACTTTGTGAAAATGTTTTTCAAATGAAAATTATTTATTCTATTTGTGTAAAATTTGAATATGTAACACTTCTTTCCATTTTAGAATGATTTTGGCACTAATGAAAGGAATCCAACATTTGAAAAATAATAAGGGAAATGTCTTGTGTTTTGGTTTTTCAATTGAAATATTTTGGGAGCTTACTTTTATACATTGTAGTTAAAACCTAGAATTTGTAAATTCTTTAATCAATGGAAGTGATTTGGAATTTTTTTTGGGCTTACCTACTGAGTACATTTCTACTCATTACTATCTTTTACCATTTCAGTTGCAGGTTCCCCTTGTTCAGGTTTTTTTTCTGGTTTGAGTCGCTTGGTGTTGGAGCGAGGTTGGTCTTTGGTTGGGTGGTGATCTGTGAGGTCACATGGAGGTATGTTTATTCATGGGGATTTTATTTCTTTTCTGTTGTTACTGTTTATTTGTTCTGTTTTGTTAGTTGTCTTGCCTCAATCCTGCTTTTGTTTGGGCTAAAATCGTGCCCAACGATAAAATTTTGATACCCGGCACTAGTTTCCATCTCGGGGGGATCGGGAATGCCCCTCAGGACTTTCCGTGAGCCGTCTCGGGTGACTGGTTCAGGTTCGACCCGGGCTAGTTCATGACATTCTTGATCCCCCCTTTGCTCTGAAGGCGTCGAGTGGTGACAGTAATGGTAAGGGAATCACTATTATTTCTGGGGGGGTGTTGGAATTTCTTATGCTAATGTTGTGCATGGTGTGGAAGTTAAACCTACCATCAAAGAGAATGTCGCTGTTGTTGCCGGTTCTACTGGGGACAACACTTTGACTGGTGACATGGGGGCTCGTTATGAATTGGATGCACCTTTGGTTGCTCATAATCAGCTTGACACCGTTGGGGACGACACTCATCTGATACGAAAGACAAACAATGTGATGACAAGAAAGAGAGTTGTCCAACCTTGGTGTTTCATCAAAGGTCTTCAGTAAGCAAGAGGTGGCAGGTAGGATGTGCACTCACTCCTTTTACCACCAATCTAGTCTCATGCCTGAGGATTCAGATATAGAATCTGAGAGAGAGAAGAATGTTTCTAAAGGTATGTATGAGGATTATTTTGGGGTGTAACTTTCATTAGTTTCTCAATTTTTCCTTAAAAGTTTTTCTTAATAAAAAAATTTAATTTTCAGTGAGGTTTCAAAATGATACAACCATTTATATCATAGAAAATAAACCAATTTATAGAAAAAGTTACACCTCAATTTTAAATTCATTTTGAAACACACATTATGTCAATGAAACAACTTTTTATAAATTTTAAAACCACCTAAAATAGGTAAATTACACACACCAAATCAATAAATTTCATGATTAAGTGAGAATCATTTTCCGTGATTTTCTGGGAATCATTATCCATGATAAATTGGGCATCAAAAATTCACATCCTAGTAAAACCGTGAAAGGGGAAGTGGGGAAGGTAAAAATACTATCCCACAAGCCAAAAATAGAAAAAAATAAAGATGGTGAAAATACCTAACTAACCCTAGAATGTACTGATCCCCCCACACCTAGAGCACGCATTATCCTCTCTAGTATAAAATAGAATGTGGGAATGAAGGATAAAACCTAGGTGGATTCAATGGTATAATTCTTATTGAACATTCATTCCCTCCATCGAGGACTCCAGAATGGATCAAATGGATAAACATTAGTAACAGTGTATGGTCCAAACCAGTGAGAACAAATATTAACTAGATAACTCTTCATCCTTGCATTGTAAAGGAGAACTTTATTCACAATGATTAATTTATGATAAAGTATGAGGTGGTCATGGTCAGCCTTGGTTCTCTCTTCATAGATTTGGGAGTTCTCATATGAATCTCTACACATTTCTTACAGCTCCTAAATCTATAACATCCTTTGAGAACCTACACCAGAATGATTAGAATTGCATTGTTTAATGGACCAATAGGCTTAGTGCACTATCTCAATAGGTAGGTGACAACTCTTTCTAAAAACAATATGATAATTTTACATTCTAATGGGAGTCTTAAAGGTAGTATGGTAAGCCCATAATGAATCATTGAGTCTAAGACTCCAATTTTTTTTGTTGAATCATTTTTTAAATAATTTTTTTACATATCTATTAAACACCTCTTCTTGACCAATGGTTTATGGGTGATATATAGTAGACACTCTATTCCCATCCCCACATCAACAAAAACGTGACTGAATTTTTCAGTTGTATAAATGATAACCCTAGTCACTAATAATGAACATACATAATCTAAATCAACATAAAAATTGGGTTCTAAAAAATTCCATAACTATATTTGAATCATCAGTCCCCATTGATCATGACTCTACCCATTTTGACATGTTATCAACTTCTAGATTAGTGTATAGATTTCCAAAGTAATTGGTTATTTTCCCCATCAATTCAATACCACAATCATAGAAAATTTCCTTTAAGACCAAGTGTTGTTGTGGAATTTCATTTCTTTTGGATAGTTTCCCCAATCTTTGATAGTGAGGAAAAGCTTTATATAAATCATGGACATTCCAAAATAATTTTGGCCAAAATAGAACAAAATTTAGGACATTGTGATTAGTTCATTGGGTAGAAAAGTGGCCCCCACAATTAAGAGTGTGTAAAACTTATGGACAGACTGAAACTCGCTATCGGGAACACAACACCTACGAAATTGATCACTAAATGTGTTCCAAAGGTAGGGGTCATCCCAAATTTACCAACGATACTCATTTTTTAGATTAATGGATTGGATGTTTTTTGAAATTAGTAAGAATTAATTATTCCACAGAATAATTTAAAATTTGGCATACCAAGGAATAACATCTTGTACTCAGTATAATTTGTTATAAAAAACATGATATTTGTGGGAATACAGGGGGATGAGACACTGTACGTAGATGGGAGGATCATACTTATATGGCCACTAAATATATTCTCTAATTATTTTTTATCCCTAATTTAAATATTAAATTCCTGAATTAGGATCATACAAATAATGATATGTTTTTCAGCTTCTAGTTTCTTAAGAAAATATCGAAGGGATGCATAGTCTGAGAACACAATGACTTTGGACCCTAAAAGTTATGAGAAAAATTTATCCAAGTAAAACCCAATAGAAAGTAATTATTTTTTAGTTTTTCTATATTTTTCCTGGGAAGGGTGTAGTTTTTTCACGGAATATGCAATGACATGTTGACCTTGATCAACCAATTGTGATAAAACATCCCCAACTGCATAGTTAGAGGTGTCACAAATGAACTCAAATGGTAAATCCCACATAGGTGTTTTGATTAATAGGGATCATGTGAGACTCCATTTATATTTTTTAAAATCTTTTTAAAAATTTTCATCAAAAATAAATTCCTTTTCCTTTTTTAAAAATCACGAGAGGAGGAGTGCAATCTTACTAAAGTCACAATGAAAAAATGGTAAAATACTGCATGTCCTAAAAAATAACTTCCATCCCACATATTATTGGGGAATATTAAGTAATAAATGATATCCAAATTCTATTTATGTACATGGATTCCATCCCCCAAAATGACATGTCCACGTATTATACCTTACCTCACCATGGAATTGAATTTCTTGGAATTAAATATAATATTTTATTCAATACAACAACGTATGACAGAACCAAGACTACTCAAATACTTATAAAAAGGGGAACCATATACAGTGAAATAATCCCTGAAAACATCCATGAAATTATTGAGGTAATATGAATAAATATCAACCATGAATCAATATAAAGTACCTGGAGCATTGCAAAGACCAAATGGAATCCTCCAAATAGAAAATGTGCCATATGGGCAAGTGAAGGTTGACATTTCGTAATCATCAAGGGAAATATGGATATGAAAGTATCCAAAATATCCATAAAAGAAATAGTAGTGTGACTTCCCCACTATCCTCTCTAGCATCTGGTTAATGAATGATAATGGGAAATGGTCATTCCTAGTGTGTTGGTTTAATCGGTAATAATCCATACAGACACACCAACTATTCTTCACATGGTTTGGAACCAATTCATTATTTTCATTTTTTATTATTGTTATACAATTTTTCTTGGATACTACCTACACTAGACTTACCATTAGCTATCAATGATGGCACAAATCATTCTATCATCCAATAGTTTTGTTACCTCTTTTTTAACAACATCTATGATGTTTGGGTTCAGTCGATAGAGGGATTTCATCACTATTTTAGCCTTATCATTTAAAAATATATGATGTGTCCAAATTAATGGGATAATAATTGTAATTTCAGTATGTTTTCATTCCATAGAATGTTTATACTCCCTCAAAAGGTCAAGAATTTTTAATTCATTTTATAGAGCGAGTGAACAAGAAACTATGATAGGTAGCTTATTTCTATTCTCAAGATAGGAATATTTTAATTCTTGATGTATTTGTTTAAGTTATAATTAAGGCGGAATTTGGATTGAAGAGAGTTAATGTGTAAGTGGAATGTCAATAATATCAAACAACTACTCAAAAGTAATATCTTCAGATGAAGAATAATATTTTACAAGCTTAGCAGTATCATTGGTGGTCCTGGGATCCTTAGTGCTCAAGAATTTATCAATTAACAAACAGGCATGAAATTTTTCTAAACTGGTACATCATTATATGCATGATTCTTTTCCTAGAATATCACTAAATGTTGAAAACTCAAAAAGGGGATTGGGGGAAAGAAAAAAAGTTCTTTCATGGTCTGGGAGTACATCAATTGAATTAACTGAAAGAAATGAATACTCCCCTATGGTTCATGGAATCGAGAATGGTCCATGATCATTTCATTTGGTGGGAAGTGATGGCTCTATAAATTTTGAGATATTCCTCCCCAATATCACCTTTCCATCACCTAAATATATCATTCCGTGTGTATACTTCTCCTTGAGAAACTTTTATAATCATGCAATTTTCTTCATGATATCAATCAAGGGGATGTTAACCTGCACTTTTTTGAAAGTTTGAAATATTTATTTATCATGTTAAGTATTTTTTTGATTCCATGGTTGGGTGGCCCTTTGGGGAAATGGAAGAGGAATGTTTTGGGTTGGTGGTTCATCAAATGGAACATTCTTTCCTTTGAATGGATTCTCTCGTGACAAGGTTTTTCCACATTTGGACCATTTTCAGTGGTTGGGATGGTGGTTTCCTCCCGAGGGGATGACTATAATGGAGGGTACATATGGATTTTTAGTTTTCTTCCACACCAAAGTGTTATGGAACAAAAATTCCCCTTATTTTTAGGGTTTTCTAGTTGATGAGATGGTAGTTTACGCGGCCCATGACTTAGAATTTCCCCCCATAGTGTTGGGAAGTTGGTCTAATTGGTGTTTTTAGGTCTTGTATGATAGATTGGGTGGTTTTTTGAAATTGGATATTTTTTTCAACCATTTGTTCATTATGTATTATAGGCTAGGGTCAGGTGTTAAGGGGGGTTCTTGGAAAGTCATTTCTGGTGGTTGAGGATTTATGGGTGCTGTTGGATGACTACTCTGCCCCAGTTGGTTCCATGTTTGTTGAGGTTGGTTTGAAAACCCCCTTATTAAAAGCTTGGTTGTATTTCCACCTTAGGTTGTATGGATAGTAAGGTTATTTCCTAAAGGGTTGGTTATAGGGGTAGCCTGAAAATATTTCCTCACAACACTCAGATGTTTCTCTCAATTGAAGAAAATGGTAAGAATGTTGGGTTTCAAAATTACATATACCACAATTGATGAGAGGAGGAGATTGGGATTCCACTTTATAAAGAATAAGTTATTAAATAATGGTACTTACCTATTCAAACTCCATGTCCACATTCTTCTTGAATTTAGTACTATGCACCTCATGGACACCTCGAATGGGTACACTGGACCTTTAACTAAATTTTAGTTGGTTCGGTGCCATGTTTTTTATTAGGTTTCTTGTAGAAATTGGTGTCTTATTTAATAGTGCACTACCTTAATAAAAATAAATCATGTTATGAAAATTAGGAACTAAACCATTATAAAAATATTGTATTAAAAGTAGATCACTTATTTGGTGGGGTGGATAGCTTGATCATAACATTTTAAACATTTCTTAGTATTCATTAGGTATTTCCCCCTATGATTTTATTATCCTGCATATTTCTTTAGTTATTATTTTAGTTCTAGAGGATGGCAATTATTTTTCAAGAAAAATGAATTTCCGGTCTGTCCAGGCTCTAATTGGTAAATTAATATAGTAAATCCAATATTTTTTAGTTTCTTCTAAAGAGAAAAAATATTTCATAATTTTTATTAGCTCTTCATCCACATTAGCATGTTTTAATTTAGAACACACGTCATGAAATTATTTTAAGTGATTATGTGGATCTTCTCCTATGAGTCCATGGAATCTTGGTAATAAGTGAATTAAATCGAATTTAAATTCAAAATTAAGTGATTTTTCTTTTATTTGAATTTATCTGGGATGGATCTCTACATTAGGTGAGGTTAGTTATTTTAATGTACATTTATTTTCAGCGATATTATTCAAGTTTGTTTAAGTTTTAATGTTTTTTACAAAAAAATAATGATGGATAAGATTTTCAATGTTCTCAGTGTCCTCCTTCAAAATGTTCTACTATGTTTCTTGGTGTTGCTGACATAGGATCGTCTTTGGTTTGGGATTGAATGGATGTAAATCTCCCAGATTAGAACACTTCATGAAAAAAACCTATACAATAAATAAATTATAAGGAAAAATTATATTCAATGGTATAAAATAAATAAATATTCACATAATATATAAATATATTATAAAATCATGCACTAAAACCGAAGCACTTCCCATCAAAAACACCAATTTTTTAGCACATTATCATGACAAATTAAATTTATTATAATTTTCGAGATGATTTATAGTATAGGTCAGAACCTAGTTTTTATTTCAAGTAAAATTGTATGTTTAAAATGTGAGTTTTTAATAAAGATTACTAAAATATGGGTGCTTTTGAAACTAGTTTTAAAAATAAAATGACCTAATTAAAGAGTTTAATAGTTGATAAATAAAGGTTGTTATTTAAGAATTTTTAGATAAGTGGGTTATTTAAAATTCACTACAAAACATATATAGTTCATTTTTATAAATTTTCAAATGGTTTAATGAAATTATTCATTTGAGTATTGTTAAGATATTGATTCCCCTCTTGCCACATAAAACAATGCACAAAGAATCTACCCTAGACACAACAATTGTTTTGTCAAGGATTAGACATCAAGAATAGAAAAATTCCTACCTAATAATACTTAAACCTCATGTATGTGTGAGAGAAAAAGTATTCTTTTGTTTTCTAATCGGAACAACCCAAGATTCCAACTTGAATTCTCAACTCAATGGGTGTTGAAATGAAAAGTGTTTCAATTAGTTATACCAAATTATTGCATTCATATGATAAATGTGATAAGATAGAAAATAAGTGAAATATTTAACACAAAAATTACACAGAAAATAATAACAACTGTCGTAACTCCCTCCCAAGTGTTTGTATCTCCCTCAAAACGATTCACCACTGCTTAGCTCGCGATCGAGAAGAGGAGAATGATCAAGTGGAAATTTTACATCATCCTTGATCCCCTTATAAGGATAGACCCATTCATAACTTTTTGGATGAGGATATAACCCCCAGATATTTTCCTCCTTGTTGAACATAAAAATTAGGTTCCCTAGGTTCAAATTTATAGGCAAAGTGGAATGTGGTTTTGTATCACAGATTTTGTAAAACCAATTTTACCATGGCATTCAACTTCAAAACATCATTATCTATCCTTAGAGAAAACTAAAAACCAATTTAACAACCTCTTTACTTTCTCCACAGAAAATTTGAAATCATTGTGACTTCAACATCTCGATATATGTATGAAACAAATCACACCAATTTTTTACTTTGTGCAGATTCATTAGCTTGGAAAAATTAGTTTAGTTGATCCCTTTGATAGATGAATTGGGATTTGGAGTCTTCAAAATACTTTTACCCTAATTAATTTTGGATAATCCAACAAAATTGATACCCAATTTCAAGCACATATTAGAATCATTGTCTATTTGAGTCCACTGGTGTTCTTGAAATCTTCCACGTTTTGGCCAAATTTTATTCAACTTCATCATGGGTCCTTCGAATCACCTCCACCTATAGTTATATCATCCATACATGGAAAATTAACATTTTTAATAGTGATTAATAAAAAATAATTGAATCAAACACGAATTTAAATTTTTTATTAAATTTTGATTTTACGATAAAAAATCAGTTTTTCACTGTGATATAAGGGTAGAAATGAATAGTGAATTCCAACACAATCAATGTACCTAGACCTATTCTGACTGTGCACCCAATGGAAGATATTCATGATCAACCACTACAGAATCTAGTTGTTTTGGTGGTTGATACCCTATAATTATTGGACATTCTATACCTAATTTGGTTTCAATAACAAACCCTCTTGGTTGAGGTACTTTAGTTGGGGGTAAGAGTTGAGGATCTACTTACAGAGTATATCCAACTAGAAGGATGCCTCAAAGTAGCTATTCATTCAGTATCCTCAATTATTTCATCTCATACTCTCTCTAAGAAAATCTTTCTTCTATAAAAAGGGGCCAATCCTCTTTGGGATGCAGGTGAGGTACAATCCAACCCTTGAACTTTTCCTTGTTGGACACCTTTAAAGGATGCAATATAAGATTATTTAAGAAAATTCCTAGATTTAGGGAAAGGTTTTGGTTTCAATTATGAAAGTCGCCTTCAATTTTTTTGTGTGAATCACATTATGAGCATTAAATTTCTCCTTTGACTCCTATTATGAATTGTCCTTGTGTTTTATAGAGTCTTAAAGTATGGTATTATATAAATTCACTAATTCATAATGCATCGTAGGCATTTTATCAGTGTCACTATAGGGATGACTCCTTCTATGCCCTATATGAGGCCATATCCTTTCATTTGTGGATTCTCTAGGATCTATTTTACTGATAGTGATTCAAAGGGAATATCTAGATAGTTCGGCCATACGTGTCCCTAATAAGAATATTGAGTTTGGGTATGGGATGAACTGGGATGATTCACTCTATGATGTTTCCACTATTTGGGATAAAATTGATATCCTCTGAGGAGGAGGTTTTGATTTCAAAAATCCTAAATCCTTGAGGGATGGGTCAATTCTCGTTCCACTTTCAATACTTTTGGGGTCTTGTTTATTGTCCTTTAGGGTTGGGTTAAAAATCCCCCATCCCTACAGGCTATGGTTTCTTCTTAAATGACATGACTACTAATATCACAGTCTCCCTTCTAATTTTATTGAGTTCTGTCCAAACATAAGCTATGTGAATCATTCGTTATGAACTTGGATAACCCATTTATGAATATCATTGAAGTATTTCTACCATCTACACTTTCTTGCGGTTGAATTCTTCTAAACAGAAATCATGCTCATTCTTTTTCAGATGCTCGATGCAATAGTATCTCAACAGTTGACTCTCTTGTGGTTGGACATCATTGACATTTGTTCGGGCCTTGTTTTTTGTTGAGAAGATCTCTAGTTGTGAATAGGGTCCCTTTATTCAAGTCGGTGTAAGGCTATGACATTGCATGATACCACTTTTGGTGAGATTTTATTTTTAGGGAGAATGGTGAAATGTAGTGTTCTATTTTCACCCCATCCTATGATAATAATAGTAAAAGGGACATCTACAACCATATTTCACAATATGTGTAATGCACTAAGGCATGCACATTGAAGGGATCCTTGTTGTTTCTCTAGGCTTTTTTGTAACATGGATATCCACCAGGTCAATATGGTGTTTCATCCATTATATTACATTAATATGAATTTGATACTAATCATGGGATAACAAAGGGTCTTACATATATGGAGGTGGATTTATTGAAAAACATATTCTGACAACACTTCTGGAATACTGTATTGAATGGAGGATTAAGGCCATAACAAGACTAGTATGTCATCTTTAGAAATATTCTTCTTCATGTTGATAACATCTTCTTCTTTCTTTCACCATATGTCCCTCTACTTGATCTGTCCATAATGGATGCTTCCTATCTTCTATATCATAGGTGGCGAGATTGGTTGGGACTTCCTATGTCATGTTGCAAGGAAGGTGATCCAATGGAGGTTCTTATAATGAACATAAATTTGGGATATTTTCTATTTTTAAAATAATTTCCCTTTCTAATGAAAATGTATCAGACATGGTTGGCCTTGTTTTCTCAATTTTCTCATGGTTGGAAGGCTTTCTCATCACTACATCTCCAAGGGGAGGACCATTTTAACAAAGTAAAATACTACTATGGAGAGATATTTATCAATTATCACTATCATGGGGAGGACCACCACGGTGGATTATAGTAAGGTTAAATCCATCTTGCTCCTTGATCTTCTAACCATGCAGAGGGATTTGGTAAATCTTATCAGAAGATAGGATCACGAGATTAATGGGATTATAGTTATAAAGATATCCTTCATGGATAAGTGTTTGAATGGGATATTAGGGATTAATTTTACTTCTCTCATAATTTGGTAATAGTGAATAAGGATCTTGATCTCCCACAAACAACTATCTAGGGAATCAATAACTCTAGTATTATGTAGGGTGGGATCATATATTAGATCTTTATCTTCTAATTTTCTTTTTTGAGGGTTTTTCTTAGATTCTTTCATGAGATAAACTGGGGCCAATTACTGGGGAAATTGGTTTTTATTGGAAGAGGTTTGTTCATTCCTTATAGAGGCTATTCATATAGGTTGATTGCCTCTGATTAGAGCAGGTTGTGTTTTCTTGATCTGGTTTCACAAGTGATTTTTCCCCATGACCCTCCTAGATGGGAGTAGATGTGTGTGTCTGCTCCGATGTGGAATACTAATGACCCCCCAAATTGGTAGGGAAATATTTTTGTACCCATCCCTTTGGAACTACTATTTTCATTATAATGATGTCCCAATTAGTCTATAGGATGTGGGCAAGGATTTACATCTTCCCTTTCACCATTGTTAGGATGATCTTGGTGACTTCTGTGATTAGAAAGGCGATATATTCCCATTTCATATCTAGAGCAGGTGTATATGATTTCTCATGTACTCTATTTGCGATATGTGTATACTGATAGTACTTGTTTGTGGGGAATAGAGTTGGTTGTTCCCCCTATAAGTTTTTAGGACTTTTCGAGTGGCCTTTCCAAGTGACGCCAAACAAAGCGGATTAAAGGATTGATGAATTTATGAATGTGTGAACACCAGATTGTGGATGGACACCATACTTGGTTGTTAGGATTCTTCAAGTGCTTCTAGATGAGTCTAATATCGGGATTGGTAAATGTAGGTAGGTTTATGTTCCTGCTTGCTGTGTGCCACTGAATTTGAATGGTAGACTTCCTTGGATGCTACTAGAAGAGGCTGCTGGAATACTGAATTAAGGATCATGGGTATATGTTCCAGCTCATAGTTGGAAACAAAATTAGATAGGTGGGATTCTTTGGTGGTTATAGTGGATTTTTTTGTTCCTTGTTGTTCAGTTTTGTCCCTCAATAGTTCGTCTTGCATGATTGGTTCTGGGTTACCTAGACCGATCGGTCGAGGATGGCACCCTCATCATGTTGAGGGATCTCTACTGCATGATGTTGGTGGTGGAGATTGTTGGAAGGATAATTTGGTAAGAACCCTTTTGTATTTTGGATGAGGTTTTATCTAGCCTCTTGATCTACCTCCCTAAGATATGGAAAGGATTGGTTATCCCGTTTTGGGAATAAGGCCCCAAAACTATTGGTGACGGTGGTAAGAATCTTCTGCTTCTGGACCACCGGTCATCACTAACTGGATGAGTGGTGGGGCTTGGGGAGCTGGAGGGCCTGACAAGTGGCCTCCTAGATCGGAATGGTACCATGTTGATGATACTCCTAGAATAGTCCATTAGAGACCGAGCATTGAAGATGCTGGTTCAGTGATGGACTCCTTCTCTTGGATAGAGACCTCTTGTGAATAGTAGTTAGAGTATACATCTGTGGAAGCTGGAAGGAATCCATTCGATTGATGGGAGTTCTAATAGAGGGTTACTGAATATATGGAAAAAAATAAGAGGTTCATGTTAAAGCATCATCTCACTTCAATGAAAACATGAATAATTGACTATCTTGTTTGGACCTCCTTCATTTTTTAGAGAGAAAGGGGGATGATAGATGATTTATACTCTCATATTGGTTATAGATTCATGTCATGTTCACTATTTTCTATTTACTCTTGGATGGTTTCTAATAGGTTTGTTATAGGAACTAATAACTCCCAACAGTTCTGTATCCATGGGGACCTAATTTATAAAGGAAAAAATTATTTGGGAATTTTGTGCAATGATTCTTAATAACAAACTTTGTTTGATAGGATGGGTGTTTGGGATCATCATACCCTTTTGGTGAAATTATTTTTCTAATCTGAGACTCTCTTATGGATTTAATATATTTTCATGAATCCTTCATTGATTCCCAAGTATAACATGGATCACCCATGAAAGAAAAATAAATTATTGAAATGTATAGAACTTATAATCATCTATGTATATCTGAGGTTCTTTATCAATTGATATATCTATATGTATATGAGGTTATCCATAGATTTTATCCTATTGTGTACTTATTAGTGATTATTTGGTTGTTATTATGACGATGTTGGTTTTCTAGCCATGAAATGGGGTGATTTGGAGTGTGCTGTCATCTAGGGAGATGAGAGTTTCTTTGATGTTGGGATTGGAACCATGAGATGGGTTTCCTATGTATCATCATGAAAGGAATCAGAAACCACATAGTTTGTTACCGCATATTGGGGCACATAATACCTTTTAATTTCATGTGATATGGACCAAACCATGCAGATTATAATCATGTGGCTAGGATTTCTAGGTGGAAGGTCCCTAGTCAAAAAAAAATTGTCTGGAACTTATGACGAAGTAGACCAAGAAACCTAAAATGGATGCAGATTCTTTAGTTTAATTAAGACCCTACTCAGAATTTTTCCCATATAAGATAGTGTGGGTTTATGGTGATTGGTTTTAAACCTCAAGGAGGCTTCCTATATATCCCATTTGGATGGGAATAAAATCCCACTTAGTTTGGTTATGAGTGATAACATTTTTGGAGACCCTCTGAAGTTTTTGTCTTGTATGGGAGCGTGGCCCATTTAGAAGATTAATTTGGGGCTTACCATTGAAGATTATTCCCTAATGATTGAGTTTGAGGCCGTGATAAGTGGCTTGACTCTTGAAGATTCCGATGTTTAGTTTGGGTCTTACTCTTAATGAGGATTCCTGGTTGAATGGGGGTTATGATTAGGGATTACTCTTGAGAATGATTCCCATGGATTAGTTTAACATGGGGCTTAATCATGAGAAGGATGCCCATGTTTGTGAAAGTTTGGGTCTTATAGAAAGTAGGAGGCCCATATTTTGTTGGAATAATGCCCAAAAATATTTGGGATCATGTGGATGTCATGACAACCATTAACCTCTAATCCCACGTGAGTCATGCTCAGTGTGAGAAATAAGATGAAATAAAAAATATAGGAAACCAAACTATCCCCTTTTCCATAAGGTTGGATACATGGTTTTGAGGGCCCACACCAATGAAGGTAATATAAAGTAATGTGAGAGGGATATTCAAAGGATGATCCAATTTCAAAACTTGTATCTGACCATGTGGATGTTGTGTTTGTTGATAACCTCTATTTTTACATGTGCCAAGATGATTCATGCTTGAATGTGATGGAAAAGAGGAAGTTGAAGATTAGAAAAACCACACACTCCACTATGCCCTGAGGTTGGATACATGGATTTTATGGCCCACACCAATAGAGGCACTCTGAAGGAAGGTGAGAGGAAAATTCAAAGGATGATCAATTTCCAAACCATGTATCTGACTGTGTGGTTCCATGTTTATCAGTATACTCTATGTCTACATGAGTAAGGATGAGTCACATTAGAATATTATAGACAAGAGGAAGTGGATTATCCAGAAAACCACACACATATCCTCTTCCACTAGTGTAATAGTTTGAGATTATGGGAGATAGGTGGGACTACCGTTCTTCTCCCCTATCTAACTCGATGGACAAGAGGAGAAGTGGAGTTGGAGTGAAATATCCTGCAAGAAAGGATAGGGACTTACTCCAAGATGGATTCCATGCAATTTATCATGTATCAGGGGAAGAGTATGTCATTTCATTTCAAAAAGAAATGAAATCATGATCCTCACCCACCCTTCCTTGAACTGGAGGCTCCAAGTCTTAAAGATGATAAGGGTAATACATGGTCCTAACCCTAGTATCTGAGGGAAAGAACTCTCCAACACAATCACTAGGGTCAGGGTCCCCATAAAAAAAGTAATGAAAAACCACATGCACCTTAACTGCCCTAACCATTTGGTAGGAAATTTATGGGAAACCTCTAACCTAATGAATGAAAATCTGAATGGGAGACACATTGGTGTTTCCCTCTTCACAGTTTTGTATGTCCAGAGGATTGAGTGTAGGTTTCAACTTTATCCGCTTCAAAAAATTAAACCAAAGGAATAGGATTCCTACCAATAGTTTCCTTTAAGAGAACATAAAGATGGGATCAGATTGGTCCTATATTATAGGGAATAGGTTCCTTATAAAGGTTTGGGGAGGAACTGGAAATACTACATGCAGGGGGGATATACCTATGCAACTAGGTATTCCTTTGGAAATAGACCACCAGGGTAACAAAACTTGGGTGAGGCATTACTCTAGGCACCCTGGATCTTCTATTTTTTCCCTATAGGGGTTTCTCAAAGGCCCCTGGTTAGAAAAAAGGGGCCTTAGACATGTGGTTTTTTAGTAAGGGGGAAGGGGTCATTGTGTAGGTGTTTTTTTTCTGACCCTAAATTTACTCTGATCTCAATTGTCCCACTTAATTACCTATTCTCTCAGGTTTTGGAGAGCTAGATAGAGAATTTTTGGAGACCTAGGAAAAGGGGGTATGTTTCCAAATCTTGGTCACTTCTTCTAATATTCTAGTTGTTCAAATGAGGATCCTGAGGTTCATATTTATAGGAATCTAGGGGACCTTGGTTGAAGGATATTGTCGACGTAGGTACTTGGCATAGGTTATTGGAATAGTTACCTAACATAGGGGGTTTTCCCCCTTTGGTATCATATATGGGGGATGTGCGGCCCATCTAATGCTTAGGTTTGTGTTCACATCTTGGTTTTGGAAATTCCTTTGATTCTCCTTGAGACTCTTGACCACTTTGACATGCTTAAGCTGGTTTTCGTAGTCCTTTCATCCCTCCTTAAAAAATAGCATCCACAGTGGTTATAGGTATTTAAGGCCTTTATATACCTTATATATATATTTCTTTATTCATTATTTATTAAATTTGGATACATATTTCATGAGATAGACTTCCCATTATTGAAAATATTTTTGTATTTACAAAAATGACATCCATTTTTACTTATTAAAGGGGTACTCTATTCCTCACTTTCCATCACACCATAACTCACTTAGGTAAGACCCAAATATTCCAAGATCACTCCTAGAAATTATGATCTACCTTTAATAGGTTGTTTTTCTTAAAATTCCATCCCTTAATGTTTTTAACCCCTTTAAAATGGAGATAATTCAAGAAGTGGGGTATGAATTTCTAATCACTACATTCTCAATTCTATTTATATATGTGAACTTCTTCATAATAAAATTGCATTATAAAATCCTTAAATTAAAAACAAATATCATTGATATGAAATTATGTTATTATAACTATGGTACAACCATTAACCATCATTCCCTTTTCTATTAAGAAAGTTGAATTTTTCATCTGCGTGTTGTGTGAACTACCGCCTCCACAAAGTAGTGAGTTTTGTTTTCCTTTACTTCTTTTAATGTAAGGAACTGAAATGTAATTTAATATATAAATTTATGATATTTTTTGTAATGTTTTATATTATTGAATAATAAACCATATTACTTATTTTCCCATTTTATGTAAAATGAAATCATTATCCATCCATACATGTGGATCACAACCTCCATGGAATGATAGATTTCTATTTTTCATTTCATCGCCACCATTTTTGGAAAGTACTAAGAATTGGTTTAATGGAAAAATATTTTTTTTATTATATTATTTAGATTTTATTTTGAAAAATTGGATTTCTTTTTAATTATATGATCAATAAATGATCATCGTTACTTTAATAATTTAGAACAAGCATACTAAGAGAAAAATAATTTTATACTTATTACATAATATTTTCATATCCATTAATGAATTCTATATTTCTTTAAAATTATGATATATAATAATAATAAACTTTAAATAATATCATTATTCTTTTGGTATAATGATATTAAAACTAAACTACTACATAGTCATTCATTAATCATGCTATGTTCATGTTCGGGTCGGTTTAATTACATGCTTGAGTCATGCTATGAATATATAGAATGGATTTGATATGGGAATATAATTTATTGGAAAAATATGGTTTAAATATTTAAATAATTATTTTTTTTAAATTAATGGTAACCTTATTATTAAACTCATTAATTAATAAAATGCATTTCGTTTATTATGAATCATCAAATACGATCATCATTGATTTCATCATCCTTATTTTTAATCAAGACTTACATTTAATGAAATTATTATTTTTTAAGTATTTTGGAACACGTATAATAGTACCCTATATGGTATAATAATAATGGACATTTTGAAAATAATATATACCAACACATAATTTACAAAACTTGTTCAGAGTGATAAAGACTACTTTCATATGGCGTTGAAGATAGGTAAAAGCTAACTAATATATATCTATATATATGTATGTGTGTGTAATAATTATAAATTATAAGTATAAATGGTTATATTTATGCATAAGGTTTTTTTTAATGTATTTAATGAACCTCATTTAATAATTTAAGATGTTCGGTGCAAGTGCAGAATGAATCCGGACCATGGTAAGGGATTTCATCTCAAATTATTCACTTTGAGACTTTTCTCGTATTATTAAACTAATTTATTTTACATATTATACATATTATCTATTTTAGATATGATATTGTGAATTAAATTTTAATAATTCTATTATAATTTTATTTACAACCCCACTCTTTCATGAGGTTTTGATTAAAATGTCACTAAGGTCATATGGGTTCTTCGTCTCTAAATATAATTCCTTGGGACAAGATTATGTTATGCATGATTTTTTACTTTTAATGGTGTATTCACTACCCATGTATATATTTTTATCATATATTTTTTTATTCATGGGAAAAACTATTCCAAATCCATTCATTTTCATCAGATATCTTATAACTCGGTCGTTACCCCAATTATATGGCTTTTTGGAAGCTCAATTTTCACTCATTGAGTATTCATAATTTCTTTTTTAGTTGTTTCATATAATTTTAGTGAATTCAAACGTTTGAATTTATTATTTTTTATTATCTCGTTTATTAAATTTTTAAAACATAAATAACTTTTCAAATATTTCATACTTCATGGTGTATGTTTCTTATAAAGGATATTTATAATGAAAATATCCTTTGTTCGGGTTATAATGTTATTTCATGGACTTTATTCTTCTATTCATGGGTTCACCCATAAAAATATATTATTATATGGTAATTTATAATTATATTTTGGAAAAAATTAAAAAATATTGTTATGTTTCACATTTTAAATAACCTATTTCAACAAAGGTAATTTCAAAGTTATAAAAATTTTCTTTTAATAAAAAATGTTTTTTCATTTGGTTCCTCATTTCCTATAGAAAATTTTACATCATTTTAAAGTCTCAATTAGTGTAGATTATATTTTAATATAACATTTTTCAAATAATTCATTACACCTTTTGAAAAGTTAATAATGAATTTGACATCTAATTTTGTATTTTTCATCAATATTAAAAATGTTTTTTCTAAATGATCTTTTATATTTTAACTTCTATTTTACTTTTCAGATTAAAATTTACTTAAAATAATTGTATTTATTATAAATTTTTTATACTATAAAAAAATATATTTAGAATTTTTTGAATCGACATTGTGGAATCAAACAACTCGATTTTTAACACCTTCTTCTCTAATGCAATTCGAAGCATTCTTTTTCAGGGATGTTTTTCATCTGTTTCATTATCCTTATGAGTTTCATTTGTTAATATAGGAATATTTTATTTTGAAAATTAAATTTTTTTTATTTATTAGTATTATTAAATGTTCATTTATATTTTAATAATGGACCATCACTACCTTTGTGTTACCTTCCCATCCACGATAAATAGAAATATCTTTTTTTCTAATTACACTACTTTGTGAATACTATGTTTTCTATTTCATTTATTGAAGGGTGTTCCCATAGATTACATATATAAATTTATTAGGAACATATTTTAATTAATCATATAGATATTTCTGTTTATATCTTTAGTTTTAGGGATACTTATATATAAAGTTATTATATTTATTAATTAGGGAACTAATGAAAATTTTTATATTTTTTATTCTGATATAGATGTTTATTGATTACTCAAAAAATAGGACTATGTATTATTTAACTATCCACCTCACTTATATAGATGGGTTATTGTTATGTTATCCCTTTTATTAACATGGGGAAAAGAATTATTGTTCCACACGTTTTTATTCCAATATGGATGATAATTAGTAAGGATGTGTATGAATTATTATTTATTAATTAAACACGGTGAATTAATTAGACTTAATAAATTGATGGGTGGGAAATATAATTATATAACCCCCAGATGAATTAAAAGGCTTAATAACATAAAATAGGTTTGTTTTTTGAGTATACCAATCTCCATATCAGTATAATTCCACAGAACAAGGCCTTGACATCATGTTTTTTAATTCCCAACATTATGAATTCCATCAGTATGTGATAAGTAATTATTGATATCTTTATTTTTAGTTGTATTTATTTATATATAATTATATTATCTTGAGTTGATTATGTAATTTTTTCAGATTAATTATTCCCAACATAATATTTATTCCATGTTTATAGCATGATTTCCTCATTAGTAGTTTTCCCTTACTAATATTTTTAGTTTACCCATTCTTATATTAAAATTTTCACAATTTATATAGAAATAAATTTCACATGATATCTCTAATAGGATAACTTATGTGGATAATTTAATATATATATATATATATATTAAATACATATTAGGAATTAAGTATTTTTTATATAACATATGGATAATTTTCTTTAGTTGAAAAAAATAAATGGGTTTTTTTAGTTTATGTTTTTTCAAATTATATAATGTTATAAACCTAAAAGTTATTGGTAATATATGTAATGTATTATTTCCTTTATATCAAATAATTATGGGATACTTATATCAAAAAAGTTAAAGTTGGTATCGAATCCAATATATAAAATATGTGTTTATGAGAACTAGATATGGGAGCATGGATCTAGGGTGTCATAGTTGGTATCAAATCAGGGTTTAGAAAACTTTGGATATTTGGATGTTATCGATGGAAAATAATTTATGAGTTAGAACTTTTATCATAGTTTGATAACTTATGGTTGTTCATAATTTCAAAGGTATAGAATAATCTTTAGGTTTTTTGAGGCATTATTGAATATTTTATGGATTAGGATCAATGGAATTTATTGAAAACTCTGAGGATAAATTTAAGGGACAATCCTATGTATATGATGACATCTTAATGTTTTGGAAAGGTATGTACTATGTGTTTTTTATCACTTCCATCCCTTTATAGATAATGAAAGTGGATGTGGATGTAAAATAGATGCACATAAGGGTGATAATCCTAAAAAGGGTTGTCTGATCATTGACTCAATCTTAACTCCCGTACACAATGAGTGTGAATAATACTTTAAACCTAGGTTTTCACTCTTAGGGGATATGATTTGTTCAATAAAATTAAATTCTTAAAACATTATGAAGGTTATATTTCTTAATTAATTTAAGAGATTATGTTAATAAGTACAAGAGAACCTAACATAAAAAAAATTGGATTGAACATAATGTATAAAATGATGAAATTAAGGTGTTCATAGGGGTTACATATTATGATTATCAGAATGGCTCAAAGGCCTTCATTTTTTATTATTTTTTATAATCCACCTTTCAAGGGGTGAGGTGGAACCATTACAAAGCCCAAAGGTTTAGAGAAAATTACATGACCCGTAGGTCTTAGAGGGAATCACCCAATCAAGATAACTTGGAACTGCTCCTCCCCAGCATATGTTATTATATCAGCACTCAACCTTTGCAGGGCTGGTCGGCTAGCTCTCCTATGCAAAGCTGCACAGGCCTGGTACCGATTGAAAATCCATACCCTCTCATTCTTCCAAATCTAGTTAGCTCTTATATAATGAATTTAACTTCCATGAATCCTCATTTGATGCTTTGTTCCTTGCAGTCAAACCGGTACATCTTAATTCAAGTGGCCCGAAGGCCTTGGGGTGGCCCTAAGGCCTTAAGGTGGCCCAAAGGCCTTGAGAATCAACTGTCCGGAAGGCCTTGGGTGGCCCGAAAGCAACATGTATGTATAAAATAACCACTATCCATTATCACAAAATAAAATATCATAATTAAATTTTTTATGATCTTGGTATATACCTATTTTGATGATAAAGGTGATTTTTCTAGTCTTACCTAAGTTAGTGATGTTTATATTTTAGTAGAAAATAAATCGTGATACTCTTAGGTATTTTTATTAGTGGGTTATATTTATCTAGTATATACTAATATATTCTAAAAAATTATGAGGTTTATATAAAAAATTATGGATTTTTCTTCATTGGTAGTTATTTAATGGTTTGAAAACATATATTAAATTATGTCCATAACCTTGAAAATTGATGTTATGAAAATTTTATAATTTTTGGGATAACTATAAGAGAATAGATGATTGAGGTATGGAAAACTATCATGACTGACATATGGTTGATGTTATGGTAGTAAATGGTTGATTTATTTTAAGAAAAGTGAGTTAGATAGTTTTTATATCCATGAAATTGATTATTCATACATGATATTTTTGGTAAATTTTATCTCATTTTCAGATTATTATATATATTTAATAGTGTATGACCATATAAAGTAATGGATAATATCATTTTGGCATTATAAAATGTGTTAATTTCTAGAAGAATATAAGGTTTAACTATGGTTTAATATCTTTGATATTCAAATCCTATAGGGAAATTTATATTTTTTAGATTTAATAATTAGGGTATATACATACCTGAGTATATGGTTGTATGTAATATTAATGTTCTCTATGTAAAGATAAGTAACTTAATCTATACTAAGAGAGTATGGTAGATTTAATATTAGAAATTATGTGCCAAATGAAAAAAACATTAACAATAACCTCTCCAGCTTTCAATAGTGAGTGAAAATTAAAATTACAACAATTCAATTTATTTAAGTGGTCTAAATGTAACACTCCACGATTTTAATATATGGTTATCTTTAATTATTTCAACGTGGTGGATAGAATTCTCCACTGGAAACACCAAACAAAAATGAAACCATAAAATATTTAACTATTAAAACCTATCTATTTATTTATAAGGAATCTATTTTTTTCATTGCTTTATGAAATACTTATAGAAAGAAAATAATGGATAATTTTAATATGAATAATATTCAATTAGTATAGATAAAATTACTAATATTATTAGTCTCTTCTAAGAAACATATTTTTATAAATATTAACTTTTTTTTATAAGAAATTATATCTCATATAAATTATGATTAATTAATGATAAAACGAAAATAATTTTTATATTCATAAAAACAATAATATTCTTGGATGAGTTTTTGCGATTTTTCTAAAAAAAAATTATTTTTAGGTGAATTGTGAAAAATATCATTTTTACAAATAAAATAGATTTTATGAAAATATTAGTATATAATTCTGAATTTTAAATTCATGAAAATATTTCATAAGAATAAATATTCATATTATAAGAGACTTTATAATTTTAAAATTATTAGTTTAAATTTACAAATCCAACATTTGACATTATATAACGTAAGTCATATTTCTCAAAAACAAAATAATACATTAAAAATTCAGTATTTCAAAATTGATTTTTTTAAATTTTAGAAAATTAATATAATAAAATTTATTTCAAATTTTTAATCATCACATAAAAATTATTTAATAAGGACCATATTATTTTAAATCAAAAATGATAAATTACTTTGGTAAAAACTAGTTACCTCGGTAAAAATTGAAAGAGGTGAAAAGGGATTAACCAAGAGGGAAATAGCAAAAACATTTTTAAAATGTGATGGAATGGGTGTTTAAGGAATTTATTGAACTTTTTTATTATTCCCCTCAATTATTTATTCTTTTTTGATCCACGTTCCTTGATTTTTACTTCCTATTAATGATTTTTTTTGGTATTTTCAAAAAATCCATCCTATTTCACTTATAAAATGTATACTCATATCCTCACTTATAATCACACTAAAACCCACATATTTTTTTAAATTATACCAAACCATATCCTAAAAATTCTTATAAATATTCAATAGGTTCTGGTCTTCTCAAATCACAATCCCTTAAAGTCTCAAACCCCTTTACATACGAGATAATCCAATAAAGTAGTGTATAAATTTCTAATACCTACACACTCATCTCAATTTCATAATTTTAACTTCTTCTCATCCAAATTTAATTAATACATACTAAATTAGATAATTTTTATCATTATTACATTTCTAAATAATTATAATTATTTTACAATCATTAACCTCATTTCTTATTTTTATAAAGAAAAATTAAATAGTCATTTTTTCATTGTACGGACAACCACATCCACGATGAAACATGTATTGTTTTCCTTAAAAACCATAAAATAATAAACCCAAAAGTAAATTTAAATTATAAATATGATACATATTTTATATTTTATATTCATAAATGATAAACCATATTACTCTTTCTTTCCCATAATATAGAAAATGTAATCCTCATCCATGTGTATCTGTGGACTACTATCGCAATGGAACAATGTATTTTCTATTTTTCTTATGATCAACACCATCCATGGATGATACTAAGAGTGGTTTTAATGGATAAATATCACTTTTATGATATCATTAAAGTTTAGGTATTCCAAAATTTATAAGTTATTATGGATATGTTTAACAAACAATCACTGTTAATTCAATCATTTAGAACAAACATATTAAGAGAGAAAATTTATTCATATTATGTAATATTTTAATTTCAATTACTTGTTATTCTAATTACTTTTTATTATGATATATAATATTAACAAACACTGAATAAGATCATTATTATTCTAGTATAAGGATATTTTAACAAAACCCCCACATAATCATCCATTAATCATTATATATTCATTTTTGGGTTGGTTTAACCATCTACATGGAAAAAATTATGAATTTATATCATGTATGATCATGGGAATATGGTTTGTAGTAATAATATGATACAAATAACTAAATTATGTTTTGTTCTTTCCTTAGTGGTAAAACTTGTATTAAACTCATTAATTAAGAAGACACCTTTCTTTATTAAGAATTATTGAAAAAAAGATCACTATTGATTTCATCTTCAAATTTTGTAAAAAAACTACCATGAAATGAAATTATACCTATTTAAATATCTATTAATGTATATTAATCTACCATGTATGATCTAATAATTATTTAATTATTTAATATAATAGATACCAACACCTCTTTCATGAAACTTGTTTAAAGTGATAAAGGCTACTTAAACCCGGTGAGAAAGATAGGTAAAAACTAATGTATATATATAATGATGATAAATTAAGAATATAAATGGTTATAGTTATGAATAATTTCTTTCTATATATATTTAATGAACTAAAATTATTTATTCAATAATGTTTTTTGTAATTTCATAATATCTTAGGACCAAGGTAAGGGTTTTCATATCAAATTCTTCTCTTAAAGACTTGTTTGGTATTTTGAACCTAATTTAGTTGATGTGGTTTATATAATACCTACTTAAGATAACATATAATTAATTTTATTTTAGTAATGTTATTTTATGTTCAATTAAAATTCTCCTATTTTTAGGGGTTTTGATTAAAATGTTACCTAAGACTTAAGGGTTATTTTTCTCAAACAATAATTCATTGAGAATTTTTTTTATGCACTATTTCTTACAATGAATTGTTTATTCACTTCCCATAGCTATATATTTATAATATATATATTTTTAGGAGAATTACTAATCCAAATCATTTCCCTTTCATTAAATGGATTTTGACTCAGTTGTTACCCCAGTTCTAAAGCTTTTTGGTAACTCAATTTCCATTCATTGTGTTTTGATCATTTATCTAATAACTATTTAAAATAATTTGGTTAAATTATACAATTTGATTTTATTATTTTTTATTCTATAAACATTTAAATTTTTACCACATAAGTCACTTTTCATATATTTCAAGCTTCAGGGAGTATACTTCTTCTAATGGATATTGATAACTCAAATATCCATTATTTGATTTATAAGTTTTTATCCTTAACTTTGTTCTTACATGCTCACTTTCCCCCAAACTAATATTTTATTATATGGTAATTTATAATCCAATATAAGAAAATTATGTTTTAATAAAAATTTGTTATTATTCATCTTCTTACAATTTGGAGTTTCCAACAAAGGTGATTTCAAAGTGTTAAAATTGTTTCTTTCATAATCAAACTTTTTATTTTTTCATCCACATTTACTATAAATAAATTTACTTCATTTTCACATCTAAATTATTCAAGATTATTTTTCAATGTAATGTTTTTAAAAATAATCCACTTCACCTTTTCAAATGTTATTTTTTAATGTAACATGCATGTTTTTATTTTTCATCAATGGTAAAAATGTTTTCTAAAACATATTATATATTTCTAATTTTATTTACCTTTTAATATTTAAAAGGATTTACAATCATGGAATTTAAGTTACATGATTTATCGTAAAATAAATAAATATATTTAAAAAATTTGGGATTAAACTCTTAATATCAAACAATTCAATTATTGAATGGTTCTTGTCTGATACCATTCAATGAATTCCTTTTCAAGGAAGTGTTTCATATATATCAATATCTATATATGTTTACTTTGTAACAAAAGGAATATATTATATTGAAAACATCCACATTATATCTCTATATAAACTATGATATATTCATTTATATTAGAAAAATTTCCCAAAATTTCCACTATCTTTCTAAGCCATCCACCATGAATAGGCATAAATTTTTTTCCAATTCTTGTACTTTGAGAATAACTTGTTTTCCATTTCTCTGATTCAAGTGTGTTCGCATGGATTCCATAAATTGATTAACTGGATATTTTTTACTTAATTTTATACCCCTTTCTCTATATGTAGTCATTTTAATAGATTATTATATAGAAATAAATTATATTTATTGATAGGGGAACTTTTAAAAATAAGTATATTTGTTATTATAATGCAGATGTTAATCAATTACTCAAGAAAGTTGACTATGTATTGTTTAAACATAAACCTTCTTTCTCTATATGGGTTCTTATAATTTTATTCCTTTTATTAACATATGGAAATATTTTTGTTGTCTAAATTTTATTAATCCAATATAAATGATTATTGGAAAGTTCGAATATATACTATCATTCATTCCTTACACATGGTGAGTCAATTTAATTTTATCAAGTGATGAGTGAAGCTTAAAATTATATTTCCCCTTAATTCATTGATAAGTATCACGATACAAAATAGGTTGGGTTTTGATGTATACCTATCCCTATATCAGATTTATGTATTAGAACATGGTCTCGACAACATGTTTATGATTTCTAGAATTTTTCATTCTATCAGTATATGATAAGTAATTATAATTATCTATGTATTAATTTATTTTCATTAATATATAACTATACCATCTTCAGTTCATTATGGAATTATTTAAATTATTTATTACTACCATAATATTTATGTAATTTTTATTCTATATTCTCTTTAATTGTATGCTTTATCTTACTAATTATTTGATATCACCCCTTATTATGATCATATTTCAACAAGTTATGTTTAAAATTATTACATGTGATATGTCTAACAAGATGGATTATGTGTATAACTCTTGGGAGATGTTTATGAATTATTATGGATTAAGTGATTTCTTATATAATGGAAGGAAAATGTATTTTAAATGAAAAAATACATGGGTTTTTTATTTTATGTTTTCCTCTAATTCTCTAAATCTCCAAACCTATTTTTTTTGTTATATGTAATGCATTATTTTTAGTATGTCATGTAATATGGGATTGTTTTTTATATAAATCAACATTTGGGGTAGAAGATAGTATGTAAAGTATTACTTTATAAGAATTGTATTTAAAATCGTAGTTATGGTCATCACCGTGCTTGGGAGAAGAAAGAGTTTTAGATGATTTTTGTGGCTAAAAATGAATTTGGGAACCTAAATTCTTCTAGAAATCATGATATCTCGAATGATGTTATAATTTAAGATCGATTCCAATATTAACCTCATTTTTGTATTATTAAACCTTGGTATATTTTATTTTATTATGAAATTAAAAGATTAGTATAGGGAAGTGACGAGACACGTATTTTCTATATTTTCAGCCTATAATTAATAATTCATATCCTCATTATTTTGAAAATTTACAAACATTCAATTTATATTTAGTATTTTAGAATATTTGTATGGTTATTGTAAATATGGAATTAAAATGATATTTTATTAATTTAATTAATGTTATAAACTAAAATTTCAAGGCTTGTAATACTTTGATATTTTAAAAAAACAATTTGTTTGATAGTGTATATGACATGCAACATCAGGTTTAAACGAACCATGAAATATTATTATTAAAATATAATTTTTATAACCTAGAATGTAAATTTATGTATATTAATAAGATTAATAAAATTATGAAATATATATATATAAAGGTTCTACTAGATAAAATATTATTTATTAATTACTAGCAAATAAACACACAATTTTTGGTAAAGTCATTTTATGCTTCAAAAATACATTTTCCTAAAAAGTGGTTTTTATATATTTTTATGAAAGAATATTTTTAATGAATTTATTCCAATTTTATAAATTCTATTTTATAAAAATGATATAATTTTCTAAATCAACGTATCAAAATTATCTTAGATGAAATTTTCCGATTTTTCAGAAAAGATTTCTTTTTTCAGTGAATAATGAAAAATATTTATTTTTTGTAAAACTATCATTTATTTTTCATTAAATATGGTAATTTAAAAGTATAATTTGATATTAAAATAAAATAATTACACTTTAATTATCAATAATGTAATTAATTACATATGAATTATTGTTATACTTGATTTTGTTATTAGTACACTTTTTGGTTTAAAAACACATTTTTCTAAAAAATGATTTTCATTGAATTATTCTTTTTTGTCTTAAATTAATTTCTACCACTTATAGAGATTTAATCTTGAAACTTAGGATCCATATTTTTAATCTGGGGTGTAAAATTTGGAAAAAAAAATTCCTTTTATTTTTTTCATTATGAATAGTAAACTCAGTAAAAAATCACCATAGTAAGGGTTTCCATCTCAATTTCTCCTCATTGGGAAATGTTTTAATGTTATACACATAATTTATTTTATATGGTATGTATTCTAAAGTTTTACACTTTGTATTATGAATAAATCTCTAAGGTATCAATTTTTGATGTGGTTCTTTTTTTATGTTTTGGATAATCTTATTCTAAATGGGATAATGATTGGGTTCAGATGAGTGGGGAAGGTGTCAGGGGTGTCCTGAGAGTTTTTGGCATCTAAAAGAGGGAGAAGAGACTAATATGTTTTGATAAAATGATTATCATTTGGTTAGTAGTAACGGTTCACCATAATCGTTCAGCCTATAGAAGGGGTACATGGTTTATAAAACCAAATAGGGTATCCCAAGAGACCATGTGGCTTGATCTCCCCTTTAGAAAATGTCCAGTGAACATATTCTATATAGTTTTTTCAACTTTGCGAGTACCCTGATAAACATTTCAACTCTGTACAATGTATGGTTCACAGTTGGTTAATTATTAGACAAACCGGGTGACATAATCGTGTACCTCATTAAAAGAGGTGGATTTACCATTTTTTCTCTCAGACATCATGATTTATCTCTCTATTTTCCTTCCCATTTGACCGCCCATTAGCCTAGGATGTGAACCAGGATCTCTCTACTCCTCCATGGATATTTCTACATTCATTCTTGGGCATTTTGGGTGAGGATAGTTGTAAATCGAAGCTCGGGGTGTGTATTCAACTTCATTTCCATCCATTTTCTGGAAGTGGAATTGTTGGTTGTCTCCAATCTTTTCAAATATCATAAAACCTATTTTCAAGGGGTTATTTAACTTTTTTAGGCCATTTTATTTCAAATAAATTCCTGAGGCTGGATGAGTGGTTTTCTATTAACATGAGGTAAGCAGTTTATAATATTTTCCCATATTCTTGATGTTTTAATACATGTATTTTGTTGTTCTAATTTTCTTCCTTGATTATTTTTCATGTCTTTGGATAAGGAATATAATTTGGGGTTTAGATTGAGGTTTTAGGCCCTTCACTGATCCCTTTGGGTCCCTTAATGATTTGAAACTATACCTATGGATACACATGGGGTATGAAAAACCCTTGAAAATAATGAAATGAAATGGTAAACATTGATATAGGGTAATTATCAAAGTGAATGGGTTTAAATTTTTTATTGGAATGTGGGTATAGTTAATGGGAATATTTATTTTGGATATTCTATATTTTTTGAAATGCTTACCCGTATTTTGAAATGGATTAAATGATTTGTTTTTTATTTTGATCTAGTTATGGTTTTCAATGAAGTAAAATGATGTTTTGAATGTGGATGATGTTTTAAAAAGGAGGTTTGGACGCTAATGTGATTTGAAAAAGGGGTTTCTTATTAAATTTATAATGATGATTTAAAGTGAGAGTGTGATTCCCCTTTTTTGTGAATATGATTTAATGGCACTTTTAAGAAGATAAAAATGGAAATAAAGATCTTAGGAAATGGTTTGGATTTTCAAAGAGGAAGACCCATGTTTTAAAGGGTGTCTTCAAGATGATTTTAAAGGAGTATTGGGTTTTGGTGTTTTTTGCCATGAAGAAAGGGATGGGATTTACTTGGGACATATTTTGGTTTTAATGGTATGTGGGGTCCATATTAAGTGATGAGATAATATTGTAAAATGATAAATTTTTAAATATTCATGTTAATGTTAATAAATGGATTTAAAGAAACATAATGTTTATTGTCTTGAAAAGGTCAAGTGTGTTAGACTATAGGTAATTGGTAGTTAATAAATAGTTCATTAATGATGAAGCATGAAAGATATAAATAATGGTTTTATTTGGATAATGGAATTATGCTTCTCTTAATTGGGTTTGTATTTACTTGATCTCAAATACCACCAACGTATTATGTGATTTGGATATTGGATTACGGTTCCTTATCCATGGGTATTTTCATAACGATGATATAGAAAAACCAATGTATTTAATTTTTTAGATACTTGGACTAATGTTGTAAGGTACATTGGATTAAATTGAATTGATTAAGAAATTCCCCTACGAATTAACGAGTTTTAACCCCCTTTATGGAATGTGGTTTGGAATTCAGGCATGGACTAAAGCAGGTTTGATGGGTTTGGGTGTCACTTGGAACCTAAGGAAAAATTTGTTAATTTAAATATTGTTAAATATTGGGTCTCATTTTTTACAACCTTATTAATTATTACTTTTACACCTTCATAAAATGTTTTTAGCCTAGTTATTTCTTTATACACTATTGGTGGTGGTCTACTGAGTTGTACTCACACCCTACTCAGGGATCCATAACACTTGGGTACCTGAGCAGATTCTATTTGTTTCAGCTATTGGTTTAGGACAAGGACCTGATTTCATAGTCTATTCTTGGGTTGATATGTTATATAATGGTGTGGTAGGACTATGTTTGGACTCGGGTCCATGATCAATGGTTTCCTAGTTTTACTATTTGGAATTTTTATTGTTTTACTTCTAATATTTAATGTTGGAAACACCTGGTATTATTATATTTCACATGGTTTGTTATTGGAACTTTCCTATGGGTTTTCTATTTTACTACTTCTTTTGGTTGTTCTATATATTGGTATAATTTGCATTGTTTTCATTACTCTAATAATAAGTTATATTCTTAGTATTTCATCACTAGTCCCACATTGGTAGTTTACAACCTATGGTCTACGGGGAGGAACAACTAAGTTCATGTGACGATTCGTCTAGGGGAATCAGATATAGTGGCACCTGCTTCAGGATGTTAAAAAGTTGTAGTGGAAGTGGTTTATTTTATCTTACTATCTGGTCATTCTAGATAGGATATTAATATCTTATTGGGTCTTGGTAATGAGCTTGTACTTGGGTGTCTGTAGCCCCATTAGTGGGGTAAAACTCAGATTTCAATGGGTGGGAAATTATTTTTTTGTTCTTTTATTATTGATTCAAATTTATACCTTTAGTGGTGCACTTTTATGGTATTTTATTGATTTATGAGGTTTTTTCTCTTAGATCGGTTTGGAAAGAAAGAATGTGTGGGTTCATGAATCATTATAGGCATATGGTATTGATAGGTCATCCATAAATTTCATGTGATGGACTTTTGAATGACATGTTGTTTAACCAAAAGGTGTGAATAGTAAAATTGAATTCATCTAGGGATCCTGAAATGTAGGTTAATGAAATTTTTTGAAATTTGAATTCCCTTTTTTAATAATAATGTTAATTAGAGAGGAGTGTATAATTATGGGGCCTTTAGGAATAGTAGTTTAGCTATCCCTAGTGTTGTGATCCGACCCTATGTATTGGTGGTGTTGGCAGTGATATTGTCCTAGTTTTGAGGCCTTGGTGTGTTTGGTTATGTTGGGTAGTAGATGTTTCTCTTTATATCTTCAGCTAGGTTTTGACCTTGTGTTTGTGAAATATCATCTATTAATATGGATTTGTTTAACCTTTTGGGATGAGACCATGCGAGTTGTTTTTTGGACCATAGAGTGGGTGTTATCTTATAGTGATGATGTATGTGGGAATATATATTTGGTGTGGGACCTAGAGTAAATGGTATCATGGTGTGTTATATGCAGTGTGTTTTAAAATGGGAGAGGAAGTTTCATCTATGAGCAGCGACCTATAAGAAGTTTGATGTGTATGGATTCGAGGTAGATCCAGTCTCTTTTATAAGACAAAGATACAGTTTTGGGAGTTGGTATCGTTTAACCTTTTAGGGTGACTCGTGATAGGTTCCTTTAGGTGCGTAAGGCATAGGTGGATGTTTTGGGCCTTTTCTAGTGGCACACATAGAGTGATACCTAGTGATGGTTTGGCCTAGTGGGATAATTGGGAATGTTAGTGGTTTTGAGAAATTTAGGGTGGAATCCGGGAAGGACAGCTCAATGTTGCAGGTTATTTAGAATATGAAGCCTTGATGGATGATTCATATGTCGAATCAACACATGGTAGGTTAAATTGAGTTTCAATAAAATTCATGGCCATGCCTTTCATTCTTTTTCATAGAAGAACTTGAGTGCTTGTGCTTGGTTGTAATGTTTATTTTGAAGGGTATGATCAATTAGATGTTTTACCCGACTATATTGGTAATGTTTGATTTCATGGTCAATGTTGGTCATGGATGGATGAGATAATGAAGTGGTAACTAGATCATGGATAAATGCTTGTGATTAGAGAATGACACTCAGGGTGATGGATGATCATGTGGTTGGACCTAAAATAGGAAAATGTTGAGTTATTAGATGTGAATGTAGAGGATTCCTATAGATTGATGAGCCTTCCAAGATAAGAGATATAGATATTTTTTAGGAGGTGTTTGATTCTATTTCTAGTAGAATACAAATCATGGGATTTTGATCCAGGTTTAGTGAGTGGTTATTTTAAACTATGTGTATGAGGTTTCTGATAAGGTCAGCATGATCTGCATGTGATGGAGATGTGTGATTCCATTTGAGATAGGTGAACATATGTCTCAAAAACAAGCACCTATCATTTTTTGAGAAAATCAAGGTGATGTGTGGTGTATATTCATGAGATCGTTTAGTTTTTTATTAGTGTGATGGATCATGTGAATTTCTCTTAAGAATTATTCGAGTAGTGGTTGAGGACCCTGAATAGTTCATTGGAAGTAGTGCCCTAGAGAATGTTAAGTTTGTGACGTCTTGGTAGCGATCTAAAAGGCAATGGTGAGTTTTGGTTAATGAATCCCTAAAACATAGTGGTGGTTGGTGGTTGAGGAGATTCTTGTGGGTAGGGAGGCATGGGGTCTCTAAAAGTAATTATATATCACTATAGTGGGAAGTGAAGTCAAAAATGGATCAGTGTTGGTAGTATTCATTGATGAGAACTTGGTGTACTCTCATATTTAAGATGACCATGCCTAATATCTTCACATCATCCTAAGTACACTTGGAGAGAATTGGATATATGTCGGGTACTGAAAGGTTCAATTATAGTTAAATGAGTGGATTTCTAGAGGGTTTCACCATTGGAGTAAGGTTTGTGAAGCCGTGTGGTGGGAGGTGTAACCTGGTCATCTCTAAGTGAGGTTCATGTGGTGGTATACATGTCAGAAAATGTTATAGGTTTCATTCTCAGAATCTATGAATGGGCGATGGTTAACATCTCATTTTTTTGTCATGTGAGGGTGAGATGGCCACATTCACTTCTTTGGATATGTAGTGGTGGGATTGTGAGCTATTATCAGTACTCTATTTTATCAGGTGGGATGAAATGAATATTAAGATTATCTTAATCATGTTAAAGAGGTGAAGATAACCAATAAGAATAAATATGTGTTCTCCAAGCTATCCTACCTACCCACCCAAGTGCATTAGAATGCTCGGGCATCCCACTATGCGGTACAAAAATGCAGACAACCCTTGTTCGAGACACCTACATCGTGGACCTACATGGATGGACTCCTTATACTAGGGTCCCATGTTTTCGAATAAATATGAACTCAAGGATCATAATTTTGATAAATATAAAATTAGAAGCATCCCCCATGCTATGGTCAAGAAGACCCTTCACCCAAGTCTCCAAATATCCTCAATGTAGCCCACTATATATTAATAAAAGAATAAATTAAGGGGGATATAGGGATCAAAGTATCTATGAGGCCTGAAATACAAGAAACCTATGTGAGGAACCTATTTCCCCCTAGTGGAAAACCACCTACGTGAGGCCCCATACCTAATTAGGGACCTCTGCGATACTCACCAAGGGATACCTCAGGATACCCATAGTGTCAAGGCTAAAGATATTCCCTAGTGTTTTTTCTTGGTTAGTTTATTTCTAAAATAATTTTCATCATGCATAGGCCCACCCCTGTGTGAATCACCAATAGTTTCTCACAGGCCCTACGTGAATCGCCTTTTCTCTTGAATCCAGAACATGTGTGATCCCCTTATTGACTCCTCTTCAAAAAAACCAATGGTAAGGATCCTCTTCCTCTGGATCCCTCATCTAAGGGGATAAAATTGAAACCTCCATCAAAACCTATTGTCTTGAAACCTCATGGAATGAGGCTCATGAACTTGTTTCTAATTTTATATGAATTCATTTTGTTAGAGGTGCCCTGCATTTTTCCTTTCTAATGGGTAGGGTCCTCAGGGTGCGCATAGATATGCATTCCCATGATCATGAGGACCCCAACCCTAGGTGTGGGGTCAGGTAAATGTTATTCTCGGGTACTGGGGTTTGTACCATGTCCATCCCATGTTTTCTCTAAGACCTGGAGGCTCCAATTCGAGGTGAAGAGGTGTTGATCATTCTTTATTTTCCCTTTGATAGGTAATGAGATCCTCTTCTCCTTCCATAGAAACAATTTTAGGGAATTCACCCTAGAGTAATCCCTTACCCTTTCTTTCATGAAATCTAATACTTCACTCCTTATTCCTTATCCAGGCATGCGGGCTATGTCTGGACTGGTAGTATGATGTGACTGTCCTAGATACGAAATAAGAGATGAAAGAGGTACATCAAAGCCCTTTATTTTTTTCCCGTAACCTTGGCATCTTCCACCAACTAAAGAGGGAGTGTCTAGTTTTCTAGATATTATACTTCCTATTGTTTATCACATTCAATAATGACTCATGTACTCTTATAGGATAGCCTTGATTATGAAATCCACATGGTCAGATGCATGTTTTGGTCGATAATATTACTTCAGGTCTTCCTCTCACATTATTCAAGAGGATCCCCTTGGCATGGGTCCTCAAGGTCATGTATCCAACCTCAAGGAAAATTGGATTGTTTGGTTTCCTAGATCTTCCATTTCCTCTTGTTTTTCACACTGATCATTACTCTCGTGGGATTAGTGGTTACTGGTGGTTGTGAAATCCACATGATACAAAACCTTTTGGGATTCAATCTAAGTGTACATCCTCACCAGTCAATGGGCCTCCGACTTAAGTAAAATCCCAAAACATTCCAAATAGTGCATCCTCCCAAGGTGTAAGCCCCAAACCAAATTCTTATATCACCATGTGTTAAGTCACTTCTCAAGGACCCAAACTAAATCAGGTCATCCTCCTTAGGAGTAATCGGCGCACGCCTGTCATATGGTATGGCAAAACAAATATTTCCTAAGTTAAAATTTAGTAATTTGGTTGACCTAGGATGTCTCCTGAAGAGGAGAGCACAAAAAAAGTTTTTCCCTGTTAAATGAGGGTAAAAATGGCGTGTTTGATAAGAAAATGATTGAATCGAAATTCAAAATTCAAACGATTAAAAACATTGATATTAAAAGGGTGATAATTCAGTGTCAGTTTCCCAATTTTAATTCTATCCTTGTTCAATTTAATTCAAACCCCTTCTTCTTAATTGATTAAAGTGAGTTTCTACAATCTTTTCCACTCACTTCCATGGTGAAATTATGATGGTGAGAGAAAACCTTACCAAAATCTCATTTTGGTCGACTCTCCTTCCATGTGAAAAATAGTTGTATTGAATATCCTAAATTGACATGGTAAACACCCAATTGTTTCTTGTTTATTCCAAAAAATCATTAACAGTCACTACACCTTTTACACACACTGCCGATCATTGAGTACTTCACCCCAAATCCTTGGTCTATTCCATCACATATGATCTAGAAATTAGTAGAGGGCGATAATGATTATTTTACCAAGGAAAAAATCAATAAAAAAATTAAAATTAATGAATTATCATACTTGATAATAAAATAGGCTATATGAAATTGAAAACAACTTTGAAGATAAAGAAATTTCATTAAATTACATTCAAAAACTCAAGCATTACAAAATAAAAAACCAACCCTTCCCCAATAACTCAAAATTTTTACTCCACCATGGTAAGGGTAATTGAGATGAATGGGGAAAAAGAAGAAATTAAAAAACTATAGAAAATAAAACAAAATAAAATCCAAAGCCGAAAAGTTCTTCTCCTGGGTGTCCCGAAAGGAATGAGATGGAATGAGAGATGCTTCGAGAGGGAGGATCTCTCATCCTTTTATAGCCAGAATTTGTCTCCTGAATGTTAATGTGTTTTATCCACATTAAATGAAATTTTCATGCCTTTGAACCCTTCTTGAATGTTTTTTATAATTATATTGGAAAATTCCCCTCAAAATCTCAGTGGATTAGGACAAGTATTCTGAGAGTTATGCCCATTTTATTTTGACCATTTATTCTATTCAGTCAGACTCTCCAAATCGAAAACCTCTGGATTAGAATGATTTAATAACCCCTTAAACAGCCAATTCACGCATCTTCACCTTCATGAAAGTTTTTCCAAATTCCTTTTGCGTCCACTCACCGAATTTTTAGAGCATTTGGGCCCACCATGTATGACCTATGGACCCCACACCAAAACTCATAAGATCTATAAACAGTTTTTGTGGTCAAACTTGTGAGCTTCATTTGAGCTTCCATATGGAAGATTCAGCTTTCGGTCCAAAAGGATGAAATGAATCCCTAGAGGTGTAACATTAAAAAAAAAATATTTTTACAATTTAGATTTGTGAAAAAAATTTATGTCTAAAATACATAAATAATGTAAAACATTTAAAATTCTTTAATGGGTCATTTTTATTGTTCAACTCAAAATAACACCAGTATCATAAAAATGTAGTAATACATCTTAAATAAACACTTTAGTGGGTTTAAAAAAATGAAATTAAATGTAAATTTAATTGAAAATATTTTCTCAATAAACTCCCCCACACTTAGCACTTGGACTCCTAGACAAGTAAAATCAAGATAAAATCAAATCAAATCCAAAACACATACCAGTGAGATCTACCAAATCCATACAAGAAACAAAAAGACAACATGCCTCATAAAAAAATTTATTTCAAGTTCTCCATTTTAGATTATTTAATATATTTACACTTCAATTCATATCCCATTCACAAAAAACACCTACCTCACATGAATTTTCTCTAATCTCATAAATGTAATGTTCAACAAGGCTTTTCTCATCCAAACTCACAAAAGAGTCACCATATGCTCGATATACTCCGACATCTCCACCCGTTGTGATTCAAGCACATGTTTTTCTCATGAGGACTTTTCAGGGTTGTTCTACTGCTTTTGGTTGGTAGGATTTAGATGTTAAAAATTCTGAGGCCGAAAAAGGAGGGCTTAGTTCTTTTTGAAGAAAAATTGCATTATTCTAATTTTCACTCAAGAACGGTCTCCATATCTTCCCCTTTCTAAAAAATCAGCTTCATTATCATGATAACTCAAGGAAAGTTCATTCCATATAGCATTTCACCATAAAACAAATTCTCAATCATTTTGTTCTTGAATGATCCAGATAGGCACAACTTTCTTTTTTTACATTGGAAGCTCTCAAAAGACACAACTTCTTTTATCATGAAAGATCCAGAAAGGCACAAATTTTTACAAAATAAACTCTTCAATAGAAACATCAGCTCTTCAAAAATTTATATTCCACCCAAATTATCACTGAATGAGGTAGTACACCACAAGACATCTTCCCCCACACTTAAGTTCAACTAGATCATGAAATTTTACTTCAAGAGCAGGTTGGATAAATAAATTTGTCTTGTAATGTGGTTAACCTAATAAAGTGTTCATGGATTTTAAGGGATACAATGATTAATGTATTAGGTAGTCCATAATGAAAAGGATTATCATGAAAAGGGGGCTTAAAACCAAATAAATTCCACAATCATTTAAAACACAAGTACCTCAAACCCTCAAGTTTTGATAGGAATAAATAAAATTCTAGTTAAGGAAATAATGTTTTGGTTATCTCAAGAAATGAGGTGAATATAAAGAATATGAAAACAATGGTAAATAATCCTCACAAGAAATTTATTTCAAAAATAAATTCAATGAGTTGTATCATGGGATTTAAAAATCAGAGTAATTTTCATTAAATTCTAAAAGATTTACACTTGAAACAAAATAATTTTAGTATTCATTTAAGCTCAATTTCATTGAATATATTGGTCCACTCATTGATATGAGTTTAAAAATTATAAATGATCATCATTTTAGCTCAAATTTTTTTACAACACACTTAATTTTAAAAATAAACACACAAATATCAGAAAAACAAAAAAAATATTTTTTTATGAAAACAGTAAACCAAACCAAAAATGAAAATCCTAAACTACCAAGGTCCCCCCCCCCACACACACATAATTGATATATTTTCCTCAATGAATTCAAATGGATTTAACATGTAAGAGTATTTAAAAATGAATCACAGTAAGTACTAAAAAATAAAGGAGAGGTACGACCTGACTTATTGGAAATGCAATGTTGAGTTAGGCTCCTAAGTGTTTCTCTTTTAAAAACTAAAAAAGGCAAGAAGATAACATAATATATTTATTAAATGAAATGAAAATATAATTTAAATGAGAAAAGAAGGATAAATCTTGGTTTAATCCCATAATTGGGCCCTGGGTTTTGACTATCTCCAGAGGGGAAGTTCTAATCGGTTATCCCCAATATGATTGTAGGTGGGGTTTCTTCCTCATGAACCAACAAAAAATCTTCTTTCCGGGATGCACTTGTTCCTTTTTTTTGGGACTCCATTGATATAGAATACCAAGTAAACCCCCACTATAATGAGATAAAACATGCATGGTGGGGTTAGTACAATGAATGAGTCCTCCTCTTTCTTGGTTTCCGCTTCAATGACATTTTCTTTATTCTCTAGTGGTTGCTGAAGGTATGATATATCATTGGAAAAATAAAAGGGAAGGTCAGAGTATAATTCTATTTGAAAAAAAATTAAGCATGAAGTGTCAATATAAAATTCTCCCCTTTCAATGTCTACAACTTTTACCTCATTCTCCTCAGGAAAATCCACTTTTATCTCTTCTTGAAGACCCTATAATAAATGTTCAACAATTTCAGGGAGCTCCATATGTTCCTCTTCAGATGAATATTATTTGTCATCGTCATCCTCCAATAAAATACATGAATTGGATGAATATGAAAAATTAAGACAAGGGGAGGAAATAATCAATTTAGTTGCAACAAAATCAAAAGATAACGAGTTCATGAAAATATTATCTCCCTGAGTTTTTTCATCTTGAATATCTTCTTAACTGGACAATACCTCTTGGAGTTGAGTAGTAGCTGGTAGAGGTTGGGAGTTAGTCTCCACTATTTCTTGGATATCCATATAAAAATCTGAGATGACTAAGGGTAGGTCTTCTTGGAACTTGGAAACTTCATAAAATTATGGAAAGTATTGGTAGATCTTAGTTATCATTTGGGCCATCACTTAAAATAAATCTTTATTCCAGTCCTCCCTTATTCCATCTATGAATTCTTTGAATGGTTTATCTTCATTATTTGTTTTCCAAAATAACTTCACCTGTCTAGAAATTGAAGAAACACCATTCTCTGCAGAGAAGGTTGAGTCAATAATTGGTTCATTTATCAGTGAGTATTTTTTCCATGAATTAAATAAATAGTTGTTTGAAAACATCATGGAAAGTGTTTTTTTTTTTTTTTAATTTAAAAAGAGTAAGATATTTATAATTTTATTGTGGAACTACCTTCCCGGAAATGACACCAATTGTGATGAATGCCTGTCATAGGGCATGGAAAAACAATTATTTCTTAAGTTAAAATGCAGTAATTTGGTTGAACTATGATGTCTCCCAAAGAGGAGTACACACAAAACAGTTTTTCACTTTTAGATGAGGGTAAAAATGGTGTGTTTGATAAGAAAATGATTGAATGAAAATTAAAAATTCAAAGGATTAAAAACTATGATATTAAAAGTGTGATTAGGTCAGGGTCAGTTTCCCAGTTATAATTTTATCCTTTTTCAATTTTATTCAATCCTCTTCTTCTTAGTTGATTAAAGTGATTTTCCACAATCGTTTAATCTCACTTCTTTGGTGAAATTACGATGGTGAGAGAAAACCTTAACAAAATCTCAGTTTGGTCAACTCTCTTTCCATGTGCAAAATAGTTGTATTGAATATCTTCAATTACAATGGAAACACCTGATCAGGTCTTGTTTATCCCAAACAATCATGAACATTCACTACACCTTTTACATGTACTAATGATCATCGAGTACTTCACCACTAATCCCTGGTTTATTCCATCGTATATAAACCAGAAATTAGTGGAGGGAGATAATGATTATTTTGTGAAGGAAAAATCAATAACAGAATTAACACTCAAGAATTATCGCACTCTCTAATAAAATTGGATATATGAAATTGAAAAAAACTTTGAAGAAGAATGAAATTTCATTCAATTGCGTTCAAGAACTCAAGAATTACAAAATAGAAAATCAACCGTTCCTCAATCACTCAAAATGTTTACCCCACCATGGTAAGGGTAATCAAGATGAGTGGGGAAGAATAAGACATTACAAAACATTGGAAAAAAAATAAATTAAATAGAAAGCTGAAAATTTCTTCTCCTTGGTGTCTTAGAGGGATTGGAATGGAATGAGAGATGCTTTGAGAGGGAGGAGCTCTCCTCCTTTTATCCCAAAAATTTTTCCCCCAAATATTGTCATGTTGTAGCCCTAATAAATGACATATTCACACATTTCACCCTTCTTGAATATTGTTCATAATTATTTTTTTCGTTTCGTCTCAAAATATCAAAGGATTTGGACAAGTATTTCGAGAGTTATGCTAGTTTATTCTGACCAGTTATTCTGTTCAGTCAGACTCTCCAAATCACAAACCTCCAGGTTGGGATGATTTAATGACCCCGTAAACAGCCAATGGACGTGTCCTAACCTTCATGAAAGTTGTTCCAAAATTCCTTTTTCATCCACTAACCAAATTTTAGAGAATTGGGGCTCACCATGAATGACCTATGGACCCCACACCAAAACTCGACAGATCTGTAAATAGTTTCTTTAACCCAACTTGTGTGCTTCTTTTGAGATTCCATATAACCGATTCATATTTTTGTCTAAAAGGATGAAATGAATCCCGAGATGTGTACCATCTAGAAAAGAAAATAATTTTTCAATTTGAATTAGTGTAAAAACATTATGGCCAAAATACAGAAATAATTTAAAATAGTTATAAATGTAAAATGGTCCATTTTTACTATTCAACTCAAAATAACACCAGTATCATAAAAATGCAGCAATTCATCTTAAATAAACACTTTTTTGGGTTTTAAACAATGAAATTAGATGTAAATTTAATTGAAAATATTTTCTCTATCAGTAATCCCCAACTTAATCCTCTCTAAGGGTCATACACCCCTATGAGACATACCTTTAGATGGCTTCCATAGGCATGAATCCTCATAACTGAACTACATGGGATACAATTCATGTCCGAATGGGACAGGTACAAATATTTACTAAGGTCCAAACCCAACACTCCAAAACAACCTTAATTCTCTGTGGGCCACATTTGCAGTAGAATCTTGTTCTACTTGGGAATCCATATCCCTCCCAGGTTCCCTAGCCTGATTTAGCATAAGTCCCACACTGAACCTTGATTAGGCACATTTTTCCTCAACACCATTTTTTAACGATGTTAAAATATATGTTTTGGACCTTATCGCATGACCTTAAAAGGAATGATGTTCCAAGTTAAGGGGAAGTTAACAACATGGGTTCTAATTACTTTCCCAAGGATATGTAGGAAGCCCATCTTGTTGGTCTAATCTCAACATCAGGACAACTCCCATATCCCTAGATAATGATTCACTCTAGATTCTCCACTATGTGGATCAAAACTGGAATAGTAATTAGATGGAAAAAGGATCTATAATCAGTGTACAAGGGGGTAACATTGATGGAGTAACTTGGATACATATATTTATCTCCATTGATGAAGATCATTGGATACATACAGATTATTCTAAATTCTATACATGCTAATAATTTATTGTTAATTTAAGGGTGACCAATGTAATACTTAAGAATTAATTAAGGATTAATTAACATATCTAAAATCTATAAGATATTATTGTAGTAGAAAAAAATCACCCCAAAAGGTTGTTATGAGCTCGACCTCCCATCCTCTAGAACAATGTAAGTTCTTAAGTACTGTTTTCCAAACTTCCTAACAAGTGCCTCACTTTGGAAAGTACATCCATCACGGATATATAACAGTTTGGTGTTTATAGTTCCATGAATAAACCAATTGTAAAGAATTTAAAAATTGTGAAATCGATGTGAGTGATTGAACATAACTCAACCTCCCCCATCAATCATCGATTGTCAACCACATTTTACATCAGAAAAAAAAGGTGAACCTGATGTGAATCCTCAACCAAGATGATGGTGTAACCAATATGTCAGTCCCCTTTCACCTTCAGGATGGAAGAGGTCCATAAAATACAATCAATCGTCCCTGTTTTTGTTTAAATGAGATTCTTCTTTGATGGGGTTTTCTTATTTATGTTTTTCATCTATAGTCATGCACTTCCAAAAGGATCTCCCATCAATTCAAATGGTGATGTACTAACTCTAACCAATGAATTCAACATCTACCATTAATGTTGTATCATCTTCTAATTGGAGGATGTCATCACCAACCCAGCATCTTCAACGTTTTCTATCAAAAACACTGGTTTGGGAGTAATGTAAGAATGGTCCCATCCTAACCATTGAGGCGCCCAACAAAACCTCCCACTCATAAAGCCGCACCAATCATCTATTAAGTAATGTTAAATGGTATAGAAGCAAACAATGCCTATTGTAATCTTAAACCATTTTGGGATCTTACCCCTAAACGTAACAACCAGTCCCCCTATCTTAGGTAAGTGGATCAAGAGTCCACAAGTGGCCTCATCTAGAAGACCCAAGGGTCCTTCCAAAAGTGATTCTACTAGAAGTCTCAACCTCCAATGCCACACATTTGTGAATCCTCAACATGATGTGGGTGTATTCAGCAGTATTTAGGTCTAGGTCATCCAGACTCAGACGTGCAAGATGGATCGTAGGGGGAAGAAAATAGGAAACTAGGTTTAGGGACACACATATGTCCCCTCTGGAAGATCCCACCAACCAAATTGTATGGAAAATTGTGAGAGGGAACATAGACCATCCTACCCATATTCATCAAGCTAGCAGACTTTCTTAGCTGCATCCAAGGAATCCCACCATTCAAATTTGGTGGAACACAAAGAGAAAGAACATACACCTACCTGCAATAATCAATCCTTCTAGAAGATATGTCTAGTATAACCTAGAGAATATGTCCAACTAAACAGGACACCACATAGTGAGCAAGAAAAAAACACCTGCCCACACCTAGAAAGCATTCCGGTCATGTTTGGTAGAAAACTGTAAGATGTTCCACACACCTTTTTATATTCTTCAATCCTACTAGAAATTTCATCTAGTGGAATTTGGGGAGATCATTCAGAAATTCCCAGTGATGAATATGGGGTACAATCAAACCACTATCCCCAAACCTGATTACTTTCAGTATCCAATAGCAGTAAATGGAGGACAAGAGTATACACATTCCCCTACTCTAGATACGAAATGGGAATATATCCATATTCTATTCACTGAATTCACCAAGTATATCCTAAAAATAGTTAAAGGGAAGAAACAAATATCTAACCACATTCTACAAACCTTTCAGGACATCATAACGGTGACAATTGGAGTGACATATGGATGGACACACAACTCTATCGCCACAAATTGGGAGGCTCATCATCATGTCACCCCGGAGCATACACATACCTTCTCCCATCTAGGAGGTTTATGGGGAAAACTCCCACTAAAATATATGGATATGTGGGTTGGTGACACACACCTGTTCCATCAGTAGGTAATTATAATATTTTAATGGCCACTCCAAGGTAGGCAGAACCCCTACCAAATTTTCAGCAGCCTAACAAAAAATCCTGATAGTAGCATGAGATCTAATTAAAAAGGATTCCATGCCTAAAAACTACTTCCCCCAATAGGGGTCCCCAATATCTCAAAAGAAGGAATCCCAAAATAATCCTCACCATAGATGACTGGAGAATTAAATATCTATCTACGATCCCACTCTACTTAATGGTGTAGTTATTGAATCCCTCATATTCTTATCCATGTTACATCAAGATTTGACTCTCCTATTAGAAAATTATTGGATAATTAGAAGTAATTCTGAAGTTCCTCCTTGGACACTTCACCATTAATTCCTAATTTATGACCATAATCTGATTAGTTTCAAGAGAATATCTCCTGATGAGAGTCAAGAAAAACCTCTATATAGCCAGGAGACCAAAGAATAAGAGGGTATTCTTGTATATATAATACACCATGGTATTCTTCCCCATAATGGAATTTGAGTTAAAATTTCTCTCTATAGTTGTCTTTCTCATCATCAAGAGGGTCCTCCCCTTGCCAATGTAGTAATGAGAAAGACCTCCTACCAAAAGGCACATCAGAAAATAAGGCCAGTGATGGATGATGACATGTCATTGACAATTGAAATTCATCCTCATTCATAAGATAACCCAAGGATACAGTCACTCTTTGAACCCCCTTAGATTTCTTACCTTCTATTATAATAGGTGATGTTCCTATAGGTCTTGTTGTTTATGATAAATAAGTATTAAAATGTACACTTTTTTCAAATCAGGTTCAGTAACCTCTAGAAAGAGATGAAGATAAAATGATAAAAATGAGGAAGAATGAAGCTAAATATGGCATCCTAGCCACATAATTGACTTTATATACACCTCAATACAACAATCCAAAAGTGTTGTTGGAAGATTGTGTGCATGAAATCTGCCTCAATATATGGAAAACTCTTCTTAATGTGAGAGAAAAAGTGTCACACTATGAAGAGTATTGAAGTCATATGAAATTAATAGAATGTACATAATGCAAAATTGACATGGCGGCTCAAATGGATATACAACATAAAAGGTTCAAGAAACATCAAGGATCCCTTCAACGTGCATTCCTCAGCCTGTTAGAAATATTGTGACAGATGATTACTGATTCCCCATCTGGTGTTCATATCAGAGGATATGATGCACACTAAGCATTACATTTCCCTATTTTAACCAACTAGAAAATATCATTTAAGGCGCTGTTATAAAATTTTATTGCTTCATGTTAGCTTCAACAAACATAATTTGTTCACAACAAGTGATATGATCGACAGAAATAGGTTCTGACAGACTATCACCAACATCGGGCAAGAAGTGAGTAGGATATTAAAAAGATTTTTCATTATGCATTAGAAGATATGAAGAAACTCACCCTCTTAAGGGAATTCAATCATCAGATAGAAGAAATGTTGGAAGTAGCATAGTTATATTTAAAAGTGGGTGATTTTGGTTCATACCAAACGATGCACCCATCCCATGTTGTAAAAAAACTCTATAAAATCATAAATACAACTATGGTAGTGGAATACATGGAATTTCATGAGAAATGGAATCCCACATTGCTAGTGTAATTTTTAACACAATCCTCAATATTAGTAAACTAGGTCTGAAGATTTGTGAATGTGGAATGGGAATATCCACATCCCTCAGGTATGGTGGATTTTTCACCTCATCAACCTCCTCCTTAGTGGAAATAAGTCATCTCCCAAATGTCACAGAATGGATCCTCCCAGTTTTTTCCATCCCATGATCTAGTAACCTCACTACGAATGAACATGAATAAACTATCTAGAGATTCCCATTGGATAATTGTCTACTAAATAGCTCCTATAGAACTAGTTATGGAGATGAATGGGCATCATAGAGGGATTAGAAAAATGAATTTTCAGAAAGACTGAAACTTAATTTTTATTAATTAGAATAAAGAGACTGGATAACCCAACAACAAGCCTTCAAGGAGGGAGAAAGTTTTGTATACCTGGGGACTATCCTTATATGATATCCTTACATTCAATAAGAAGGTAACCTAGAGTATCATAAATAACAAGAGCATCCTCCTGACTTCCCCTACAGGCCAGGGAATCTGTGGAAAAATTTGACTCTTTTTGATTACGATGAAGGATCTATCTCATCTTGGTATCCAAAGTGCATCAGTGAATTATATAGATTAACTCCCAAGGCACCATGTGTTGAACCTAAACAACTCTCACCTGTACCTTCAATTCTAATTTGACTTCATCCACTGGAATCCCTTAAAGACCCTATAGAACATGAGTTCAATTCATAGGAGGGTCCAAAGGAGGAAGTTCTAGTGCATAATATGGTGCAAACTGAAACCATTAAAGGAGGTGTGTATACCTATAACCAAAGTAATGCTATAAATCTAATCATTCCCATAGATAATCTATAATTAACTCCTCAAATAGCTCCCAATAATGAAAAGTTCAAGGGTAAGATTTTGTCTCACCTACCTCCCCAAGTGGTTGAGCCTACTTCCCTTGAGGATATATTTTATTAGAAAAGGGAAGAAATTGATGAATTTGGAATACTCAATGAAACAACTACTCTTATATTTCATTATTTTCGACATGTTCAGAAATAATATCCTCAACTCGCACTCCCAACTAGCGTACCTCAGTAAAGAGGGTTCTTCATAGTGACTAAAGTCAATTTGGAACACGCAATCAATGTGGCATACCAACCACCAATATAAATAGATCCCATAGTAACATATTTGGAATTCCCTTTATTGGGTGGATAACTAGAACTGGTCAAGGCACATCCTTACAGGCCTACCCCTGTAGGCTACCCATGGTTGATACCAGCAGTGCTACCTCAAATGGGCCTACCAAACATTGTACATGTTCAATATTCTACTTAGAAAAACATTCTCAAGGTATCATGAACACTATTGAGTCACTAATGGATCAGTTGGAATCTATATAGGAATGAAATGCGTTGATAAAATTGAAAAAGAAACCATACATTGAATAGGTTTATCAGAATCTTCCCCCACTGAACTATAAGAACCCTATATTTCCATTTTGTAATGGCTTGGTTGACCCAAAGCAGCATTTGATGCATTTTTTCTCTCATTGTTATCCCATAATGGGGAACCCTGAAAACATGAAGTAGTGAGACTCATGTACTCCATGAAATCACTGTATGAACCCACCTTAGTTTGGTACACTAGATTTCCAACTTGGTCAATTACGGTTTGGGAAAGCCTCTGTCATAAGTTCCACTTCTAGTTCAGATCAACACTGCAAAAGAAAACAGTCCTTGACCATTCAAACTAAAAATAGTGGGAGAGTGAAAGGGTCTCATATTTCATTTATCAGTGGAAAGGATTGACATACTTTTTAAACCTATGTTTTCCATAAGAAGACTTGTTTCCCAACTGTATATGTCATCTTCATGATGGGTATTTCATGCCACATTTCATTAGAAAATACACAGGAAGGGTTTAGGACCTTACCATGATTTCTCAAAGAGAGGAAGAACCCATAACACATACCAAAAAAAATCATCAGTAGTTATATTAGCTCAAGGAAAGAGAATGGGGAATGTATAGGCTTCCACTAGTATAATAAAGAAGGTTCATGTACCTACTCTAGCTCCATATATTGCACCATATCATGTGGTTCTACCTTCTGAACGTCAATAATAATTCACTTCTCATCTATATTATCATATAGAAAATATGCAAAAATATTTTAAGGAGATGAAGTAAAGGTATATTCTTTCTAAAATGATCAAGTAACTTTCTAATTTATCTCTTCATTGGATAATAACTTGACCATGTTGTCAATTCCCAAGAAACCCATCAAGTATGGTGATTAAGACCTCCAAAACTATTTCCCATTCTTTGAAGTACTAGTTAATAACATCCAGAAGTGTTTTGTTTTTAAATACATCATGCAAAAGATGGTGGAATTTAGAAAAGTGAAACTATGAAATCCATATACACAAGTGACATGTGTTTTTCCACCGATTTGGCGGAGGATAATGAATATAAGGAATTTAATAGCAAGTATACATAGAATTTTACGGACTATATGGTTATAAGAACAACCAACTTGACTCATTCTATCCTCTCTCCATAGTTCCAACATCTGAATCCCCCCCCCCATCCACTTATGTTATGACACAACTGGCTCCACTAGTTTCACATTCCTCTAAAATTCAGTCTTAAAAAAATGAAATGGATATAATATTAATAATAAAAATCTAGAAGATGAACTTTATCCAAGTCCAAATTTGAATTTTAATTTTTAAGACTTCATACTTATATCGTTGAAATCATGGGCACTGCCCTTTGAAACAGTATAATAAGAGTAAACATACAAGATATAATATTTATAATATGAGGATTTGAACTTCAATTCCCTTATTGTTATTCATTTAAGGGATCCCTTGTCTAATTATGATAATGATTATGAAGCTAAATTCCCTATATTCAATTTAGGAACTGGGAGAAGATTCCATCAGATTTTAGGATATAGGGGAAGATGTGGTCATTCTTGGAGTCACTACTCTAACCATGTCCCAGTTTGAATATTCTACGTGGCTAAAACTCATGGGAGAGATCTCTGGCAATCTCAGTAGAAGAAAGAATGTTCCCATACATATTATTGGTTCTTCCATGACATGATCATTCTGGAATACCGGTTAGAGGATATGTCTTCTCTTACTCAACCTCAGCATTCAGGCATACCTATTTAACCTAATCCATGAAGAGAATAATCAACTTCAGCTCTTGTTCTAAGTGTTTATCCATCCACATATAGAACATAAGCTCCTAAATCACCTAAAAAAGGCAATCCATTTGTTGTGAAGTGAAAAACATTAGATAGTGAGTATGATGTTTTGAATAAATTATTCATAGTTTTGTTCAATTTTTCAATCCTGGATACTCTAAATCTACCAAATGTCCTTTGAGAATAACATATGGAGGCCTTGGTTATCCCTCAGAAATTTTAATTTAAGGTTTCTGTTACTGAAGTGTATCTTGTAGAGATTTATCCTACAAAATTCCACATGGTCTTCTCATTCACATACCAAGATCAGAATACCATCAAACAGGGGAACATCAAACCCTTTTATATATATGGTAGGATAAATGACATTGATATCCAATGAGCCTTCATTTAAAAGGGATCAAGAGTCACACTCATTCCAGTCTGAACACTTCACCGACTAGGTTTCAAAGAATCACACTTGTACCCCTCTAATTTAATGTTACAAGGATATTAAAGGAATGAGAAAAATCCTCTTAGTGAAATAAATCTCAAAACTCAGTTTAGGGATCTTGTGTCTAACTCATAATTCATGGTTGTTAGGTAGGATACGACCTTCAACGTTCTTGTGAGAAGACCTAGGCTACATAATCATGTGACTATCCATTCATCATACCACCAATGCCTCAAATACTGTATCAATGGAAAAATTGGGACATTTCAAAGTGATTAATCTCCATTCAAATTCATTGAATCATATTACATTGATGCAAGATTCTACTAGAGGAGAGGGAAACAGTATGTGACTGATGATGTTTCTCAAATAAATGCCTTGAATGGTATGAAGATGATTCCATATAAACCATTAAAACAGATCAGTGTAGAGCATGTTTATCCCATTAACCTAACTGAGGATATGAGTCTTAATTCATGAACACATTAAATGATGCCTATGATGTCAGTCATGACAACTGAGCCTGATGATGCAGGAGATGTTGTCAAATCTCTAAGTATTAACTAAATACTGGATAAAAAAATTTTCATTCCATCCCCCAATCTTCAAAAAATCCATATTACATCAGCCAATATGGGATAATATATCATGAAAATTAGTAAAAATGAAGATTCTCATTCTCAGGACCTCATATCCCTTTCAGATATACGAAAAGTCATTGCACCATTAATTGAGCTAGAAGTAGCTATTTCAACTTCCAAATGTCCAAATGTCATCTCTTCCCCCAGTTTTAAGAATCATGCTTCATCATATTCTCCAAGTATATGTGAGAGAGGTAGAGCATGGGGGATAAGAAAAGGGAAAGACCTCAGGGTCACCCTTACAATATTTTAGGAAGGTTTCTCCACCACTATTGGTGAACTCGTAGAAATAAATCTTGGTAGAGATGAATATCCATAACCCACCTTTATCAGTGCTTCCATGAAAATCAATGAACAAGATTTATATACCACCTTCCAAAAGTAACACCAAGATTTTTTTCTTATAACTACACATAGATTTTATATCTTGACCCTAAGGTTGCCACCCACCTCTTAGGCTTTCCAAATGACCATCACAGATATGAACAAGCAGCCAGAAGGACAAACCCAATTCACGCCTATAAAATTGAGGCTGAAGTGGAAAATATCATCAAGGTTGAATTCATAAATGATGTACAGTATCCTAAATTTCTATACAAAATTTCCCTATGGAAAAAAATGGGAAAATTAGATTTCGATTCCACTTTGGAGATCTCAACTAGTATTTTTAAAAATATGGATTCCTAGTTAAAATCACAAAACTACTCATTGACATGATGTCTTGTTATCAAGATGTCTCCTTTATAGATGACCATTCAGGGTACAAACAAATTTTCATAGACGCATAATATAAATAATCCACTACTTTCAGGGCCCTCTAAAGTGTATTCTACTATTAGATAATTCCCATTGTCTTAAAGAATGCTGCTGCTACATAACAACATTCCATGCATCACATCTTTAATCCCATCCTATGGAAGTTTTTCAATATCGACATTTATGATCTAATGGTTATGTATCAATAACATTTTGATCATATTGATGATATTGAGACTATATTCCACAATCTATAACATTATAGCTTGAAAAAATCCCTTAAAATGTGATTTTAGGGTAACCTCGAGAAAGTTTCTTGGCTTCCTCAAACATCAGTGTGGGATCATAGTCAAATTATTCCATCATAATAAATAGATAAATTATATCCTCATCCATACTATATTGAAAGGAAATTTGGAATGGTAGGTGGTATTTCTGAAATAGTTAGATATACAATTCATGTATCATAAATAAGTGAAATTCTATGAAAAGATAGAATTCCTTGCGAAACACCCGTCTATAGAAACAAATCTAGGTTAGGTATCTTGCTCATTTCCCTAGTCAAATCATTCTTCCCTTACTACTTCCTATTATAACATGGCTTGACTAATAATGAAGAGGAATATTAGTCCCTCATTGCAGGCCTAGAACTGGAACTCCAAATTCTAGTGGACTACCTAGAAGTGAAAGGCGATTGAGAGTTGGTAATCATTCATATAAATGGGGATTATTCCATCAGAAAAGAAGATTTAATCCACCTACACGACTATGTTTAAGTGTTAATGTTGGATTTCCTCCCATAACCATCATTGAATCATGTACCATGATCATATAATACCTATGTAGATGCATTTTAAAATGAATATATGGCTTTGGAAGCTCCAAACTGGGACAAAATGATCGGCAACATTGTGCATTGCCAAATAGTCTCACCTTTTTTTCATTTCGGAATGGAAGAGATTAATGAATTCAGTCCCATCCCAAAACCATATGGTCCTACAACTTATTGGATGATTCCCATCATGGAATGCCTTTATAATGGTACAATTCTATTAGATAGATATGTAAAAGAGAAAATATGATGGTGATCAACTAACATCACTCTTAATTATGGCCTAAATCATTAGAAAGTCCTCTATAAATGAGGCTTTATTGGAGTCCTTCTCATATGTATCGATGGATAAGAGACTACAAGTAATTTGAAAAAGGTAAAAATGGGAGCATGTGGTGTCAAACTGTCATGGTATAGGTTATCCAACCAAATATGAAGGCACAAATACTTCAGGATTTTGGTAAAGTAGTATTACGCTAAATTCACCAAGAAGTTTCATTTATACCAACTACATTCCCACTTCATCCATCAACCCCCAAAGTTTTTACAAACATCGCAATAATCATAGAAATTTTCCATATGGGGAATGAATGTTATGATACCATACCCTCCAGCTACAACCAATAAGTTCAAATATATCTTAACTACAATCGACTTCTTATCCAAATGGCCTAATGAAATTGCTCTCGAAGAAGTTAGTGCCAAAATAATTTTCAGCTTTTTAATATCTAGTATCATTACCAGATTTGGTGTCCCTCATACAATAATGATTGAAAATGGAACAAATTTTTTTTTATTAGGTGTAAAGTCTATATTAAGAGTACAATATTAAATCTAAATATTCATCCTAATATTATACAGTGACTAATGGAAATATATAGTCCTTAAATAAGAACCCATAAACAATACTCCAAATGATATTGGATAAAGATAAAAAGTCTTGTCTTGACAATCTCTTGCATGCCTTATGGTCTTAACAAGCTACAACCCTTACTGCCACACGATCAGACCCGTACTCACTGGTATACGAAATAGAAGTAGTCCTTCTCATTGAAGTCCATATTCCATCACTCTGTGTTCCAATCTATGATCCGATATCTATAGATGAGAAATCCCAGAAATGGATGGATAAATTAAAGAGACTCAATGAAAAATGATTTTACACCATGCATCACTTGGAGTTATATCAAAATCGGGCATCATGAGCCTTTAACAGGAAGGTTTTTCTCAGATTATTCCTCTAAGGAGAAATGGTATTAGTCTTTAGGACTCCATTGATACTAGGAAAGATGCCTCTAAAGCTTGAACCAAAGTGGGAGGTACCTTACTCCATATAAAATTTCCATTATAATGGAGATTATTCCTTAATCTCAAAAGATGGAGAGATCATTTTGACCCCAACCAAAGAAAGATTCATTATGGAATATTTCATGTAATTACACGATGATCGTATCATCTACCAGATGTTAAATGATGGACCCCAAAACACCTTGAGAGGGGAGGGGTGAATCAGAGTGTCAGTTTTTTCTTTTAAAGTGATGGATCTTGTTCCCACACTGGTGTGAACTTGTTAAACTGGTATGATGGATAAGAGTAGTAATAAAACAATCACATGTATAAGGTGAAAACACATCACTTTTACTTGGTTTACTACTAAGGTCTATGTTCAAGGAACATATACCAATAATGTGTCAGTCATACCAAAATCCAATAATCTTCACTAGCTATGGAATACAAAAGTTTGGTCACAGTCACTTTGTTCCAGGCTCATATCCTTTTCAATGTTTTAGGTATAGCTTGTTACATCCCTTGGAACACTTCTATTGACTCCCCCTAGCTTACTACTTTGAGAAAATTTAAACTCATTTTATCGACTTGAAGGTCGTTTCAATGATTTTGACATTAATACTTTTTCCCTGACTTAGCAAATGACTCTACTTGCAACAAAGACCTGATTTTATGCACACTAAAATCCCTACCCACTTAAACCTAATATTAAAAAACTACATTTTTCAGAACTCTTTTCCTAGGTTCACACTTTTTCATATCCCACACTTTCATATATCTCACTCCTTTTCAATGCTCCTTTACATTTGTAGAACAACCTATCATCGCGAATCTCATTGCCTTTATAGAGAAACCTTCATTCATGAAGCTCAATGAGACAACGCGAAACAACCCATATTTGTAAATCACTCAATACATAGAAGCATTGACTTCTGTCAATTCTAGAATAGTATTTTCGCAAAGCTCAAGATCATAGAGAATCATGGCTTTATAGAGCACCAATTTCTTCGAAAAATAAGAGCAATTCCAGATTTTCTATGAAAATATTTCATAAAAAATGAATACATGTAGCCTCTTATTTATAGGCATGGTAGATTATAAAGCTCCACCACCTCCAGCGCATTTTCTGAATTAGTCAAAAATGTCTTCGTGGGAATCCTCCCTTCAGAAATCACTACTGTAATTTACATTTGTCTCAATGCACTTTTTCAACACCTTCGCGCCACCACAATGCTCCAAATCTCATAGTCATTTGTGATGCTTGTTGTAACCATAGAGCACACCGTCAAAACTCTTTAATCCTTTGCAAAATAAAATTAATTAATCCCTTCTTTGAAAAGATCATGAACTTTACATATTTTCATAAGGCCTTCAACAAGAACCACTTTTTTAAATTCTTTACATTATCCAAATCTTGGACCCCAAAAATTTGGAAAGCATTGGGAAGCGATGCCACCTTTAACACTGATTTTGGCTTCAACTGTATGATCCCTTTTGTTGGAATCTCCCTGATCATCCATGTGAGGATTGAAAAAAAAACAAAAATCATGCTTCATTTCCACAAATAATAGGCTTGGTTCCAACAATATCCCCTTGTGGGTTTGTTGTAAATCTAGAAATAAGTTTAATAGAGAACTAGACACTATCAAAACCTAATATGCAAGAATCAACTCATCCAACACTCTAAGTGTACGTGACAAATGCTCAGTGTAGAAAATAAGAGGGAAATCTTGATTTGGGTTCTAATATTTTGGAATTATTGAAGATGTCCAAGATATTCTCTGACCATGTCACAAATGCATCGCATGCCCTAAACTATTTCCTCATAACAATGAAATCTCATTTTGATCCTTGGTAACTCATTGAATTTCTCCCCCCTCCCCATTGTGGTATTTGTGACATTATATATTATCCATCTTTCTTATAACTATGAAATCATTTCATTCTACATATTTCCTCATTGAATTTATCCATTTATCCCTCATTTTAAAAAAACCCATGGATTTTTATTTGTACATTGTCAAGATCAGAACATAATCCCCCAAGATCATATCTCCCCAATAAAATTGAATCACTTTCATAATCATATTAAAATAGTTAACACAACTAGGGAGAGGAGAACATTCATAACCTCCTAATGCACTAGGAGGTGGTTGGACATTGAGATTAAACCTATACTTCATGAACACCTGTTCAGATAATGGATTGGTCAGTATGTTACCCACTTGATCAGCAGTGCCAACATGATCCATTTTAATCATGCCTTGTTCATCCTTTTACTTGATAAAGTGATATATGTTTTCAATGTGTTTCATACGAGAATCCTAAACATGACCCTTCATAAGATCAATTGTATTGTTGTTATCATAGTGAATAACCATCATCTTTTTCACTTCATCGCCAATATTTGTCAATTGATGCTTCAAAAACAATAGTTGTCTGAAATCCTTTGTTATAGAGATATGCTCAGCTTCAACTATACTAAGAGAAGTGATTTATAGTTTTTTACTCAACTGGCCTACACATTTCTGTCCAATAATGAATACTCTACCAATTGTAGATGTTCTATCTCGTGATTCTTTTGACTGCCTCTATATATTCTTCCTTACGATTACATTGAACGTTGTCCAATGGGCATGTTGCGAAGACGATATCTGGTCATGTTGTATTCAATAAGAATTGGCTTTCGATGATTTTCCTACACAAGGTGGGATCTATAGAAGTCACATATTTATGTGTTCCATGTTTAGTTTCAACCATGATCAGAGTGAACATGCATACTTAGTTTCTTTAGAGACTCTCTAACATAATTCCCAAATAAAATAAAAGTGTGTTACTTCTTCTGAATCACTTGCAGCCCGATAAAGTGTGTGAGTTCACCAATCATGGACATTTAAAATTATTATTTCACATGACAAGAAAATTCTTCCACTAAATCCTTATTATTACCACCAATTATAATATCATCAACGTATTCAAGAACCATAAATTGATCTCCCTATGAATTATTATGTAGAGGTTATGATCAACACCCCCTCATTTGAATTTGATCTTCTTCAGATAAAATTCCAGACAAGAATACCATGCTTATGGTGCGAGTCATTCAATTTAAAATTTATCTTCAAGAATTTCGTTTAGGAATGTTTTCTTCAACATCTATCTGATTGACTACAGTCTCACCGTTGGACAAAATCTTTCTTTGATAGCAATTACTTTAACTTGGGCATAGCCTTTTCACACATAGTGTGCCTTGTTTCTAATCACATTATGATATTCTAGTCAAGTAATGCAATCCCATGGTTGGTTCTTTTCAATCTGATCAAGTTCTTCGTTCATGTATTTAGCTCGTGATTCAACTTTCCTAATTCCACCTTCTAAATATATCTCATGAGCACTAATATTGAAACCTGAAACTCCTTTTCCACTGACATTATCTTCAATAAAATTTCATTGCAATCTGGTTAGATAACAATTGAAATAATGATTCAGGAAGATTCTTCGCCATTATTAATTTGTATCCTCATCAAGGGAAATAATTCTCGACATATTCATAATGTTGGATCTCATAAATAATAGATTTCACAAAAATTTAGTCTGGGAAAAACCACCAGAATGGTACTCCATCTTAGGACCATCCACATCTGATAACATCCTCAACCTTACCAATAATAATCTTCTTGAAAACTTATTTTTTAGGATACTAAAAATAAGATCTATAAATGATGGTACCTTATTTATCCTAATGATCCATAGTATATAATCTTCAACATAATTAAATAATAATCCTCTATCATATCTTTATTTCAATATTAATTGAGGAATCATTCAAATATGGTGACTTATTCAGCTGGGATATAAAGATTTGATAGCCCTTTCTTCTTCTCAGGTTCTCCCCTTGGGAACTTTCTTCACCTTCAATTACCTACATTATAATAAAAAAACACAAAAGATTAATGGAGTAAGGTGGATCCTTCTGGCATCATCAATATTACATGTACGGTTGAGATTCTTTTCTCAACCAAGTTCCTCCATTTACTCCAGTATTCATTCTTTCACATTTGAACATATGATCTCATCTATGTTAATGTGGAGTGGATATATTAAAAGTCTTTTCCGCTTTGTGAGGAGAATTGTTATTCTTAACATCCATCATGGATGATTCATTATTAATCCTCTTAAGGAGTAATTATTTCTATGGTATTAAGGTTAAACATCCTTTTTCAATGTGACCAAATTTCATGCATATCTCACACAGAACTTATTTATTATGAGATTTTCATTTTGTTAGAAAGCACTCATGACCATTTTCCTCATCATGTGTTCCATTTTCGTTTCCTTTTTCACCAGCCTTAGCCTATGAATTTTTATGTTTCTTCATTCTTTTCAAATATTCAGGACAAATAACCAAAATGTCATTAAGAACTATTGAAATATGCTTGAATCTTCCACATAAATTCATCTGATTAGCATCCCTCTTTGTATTTAGTTGGTATGGTCTACCCTTGAATTTTTTGGGCTTAACAACCAAGTTATTCTCACCATTATTCTTTGATACCTTTATGGGAGTAATTATATTCACAAAATTACTCTAATTTATTCCCAAGGTAGTTACTTGATGATTAACTAGAATTTGTGGTCTTATTTTCTTGTCAAAAATGAATTTCAATTGAAATAAACATGTACCAGCCTTGTGACAACTGCCATTACATATATCATATATTTTATCAAGAATTCCAAGTCTATTTACAATAAACATATGTTTCTGGACTTCTTGATTTTATTTCTTTATCTCAGGATTGATCCCCCTTGAAATAGGATTCCTTTATACTTCTACATTTAGTGGATTGTACCAATAATCAAATGCACAAAGAACAAATCTATTATAGCACCAACATTGACCCACAAATCATGATTTCATTATATCTCTTACATAAGGTTTTTGGCTCTTATTCATGACTTTTTGAGATTTATGTGGGCAATCAAGATTTATAATATTCTTCTCATCCACCATAAACAGGGTGGTAGGTTTCACATCTCATTTATTTATCCATAATCTTCTAATTTTTGTCTTACAACCTGTACTATCCATGATAAAATTGTTTCTTGAGATAGATCATCAAAGGTTTTTTTATCTTCTTATCACATGTTGGAGGTCTTTCATATTTAGATTCCTCTAGTGGTCATTAAGTAGTAATAGAAACTATTTACTTCTTCTATGAAGTCTTAATATATATCTTCTCAATATTGACCAACTAAGCTTCAATATCTTGACATTTCAAATGGAGGATTATTTTTTGTTCTTCAATCATAATCATCTATTATTCACAAGGATTATTCATTATAAAAACATATACTTCATATAGATTATCTTTTTTATGAATCAAGGAGTCATGTACATTGATCTTCGTTCATATTTCATTCAAATTCTAACCCTTGACATCAGTTCTATTTTTAAATTTATTTTGAAGCACATGAATCATTTCTTCAATAGCCTTTTGACTTCCTATTTATCTTTAACTTCATTGATGTGTTTTGAGGATCTTATTTATTTTTTCCTATTTGTTTTTTAAAGGTTCCAACTTTTTTGGTGAGCTTATAACATTCTATAACTTTTATTTGGAGGCCTTACTCCAGAGAATCTTCTTCTTTCCTTAGCTGAGTAATTTCTACCAGCATTCATTGAAATGATCCACAAACTAGTGAGGCTCCTTCTTTAAAAATGTCATGCAGAAAATTTCTTAATCTTTCAACTGATAATTCAACTGAGATTATAGATTGATCGTCATCACCACATACATCCTGATCATTTGGAACTTTCCAAGGTTCTAACACATACCTCCTGATCATTTTAAACTTTTGATTCGCATGAGGTGGAGAGGGTTTCCTTCTCTTTGTTGGAAACAACAGCTACCTAGTATTTACATTCCTATCCTGATATGTCTTTATTTATAGAAAGGAATTGAGAACCATATACTAACACTTATTTAGATAATAGGTACTTCTTCAAATATATCTTCTATTTCTTTTTCCTTGTTCATCATGGTCTTGATGGATATAGAAATATGATCAGACACAACAAGATCATCATCAAAACTTCAGTTCATTATTGACTCATGAAAGCAACCCAAATCATCAACAGAGAATAGATTTACTGTAGAGTATCCAACATATGTGAACATTTCCCTATGATACCACTTGTAGGACCCGAAGAGACCCTGAGAGGGGAGTGGAGAATCCGGGTGTCAAATTTTTCTTTTATAGTGATGGATCTTATTCCTATATTGGTAGAAACTTGTTAAACCTATATGATGGATAGGAGAAGTAATAAAATAAAAACATGAAGAAAGGAAAAACAAAACACTTATAATTGGTTCACCTCTAAGATCTATATCTAAAGATAATACACCTACAGGGTGTTGGTCATACCAAAATCCCCTAATCTTTAAAAGACGTGGAATGCAAAAGTTCAATCATAGTCACTTTGTTCCCAAATCACTGCCTTTACAATGTTTTAGAGATAGATCATTTTGTCTCTCCAAACACTTCTATTGACTCCCCCTAGCTCACTAATTTCAGAGAAGTCAAACTCAGTTTATCAACATGAAGGTTGTTTCAATTATTTGGTAGTAAATTCATTGTCTTGGATTAGCACTGTAATCTTCTTGCACTATAGACCTATGTTTATGCACACTAAAATCCCTATCCACTTAAACATGATATTCAAAAATGGACTTTCACAAATCTCCTTTGTGATGTTCACTCCTTCACAGAGCTCACTCCATCACAGATCTCACTCCTTCACAATGCTTCATTGCCTTTTCAGAACAAACTATCATCACGAAGAACACTACCTTCGAGGAACAACCTTCCTTCACGAGGCTCACAGATCCAAAGTGAAACAAATCATATTTAGGAATCACTAAATACATATAATCTTTGACTATAGTCACGAGTATAATAGACTTTTCACAAATCTCAATCTCTCATTGAATCCCATTTTCACGGAGCACCCCTTTCTGTGTGAAATTAGAGCGATTATGGATTTTATCTGAAAAGTTTTCATAACAAATGAAGAGGGGTAGCCTCTTATTTATTGGAAAGGTAGATCTCAAGGCTCCACTACCTCCAACACATTTTCTGAATCTGTCACAAATGTCTTCATAGACCCCCCCATCACAAATTACCACTATAATATGACGTTGTCACAATTCCCTATGTCAAACCCTTCGCGCTGCCGTAGTGCTCCAAATCTCATATTCATTTCTGATTCTCATTATAACCATAGATCACACCATTAGAATTATTTAATCCTTTGAAAAACAAAATTCATGAATTCCATCATCGTGAATCTCATTTCCTTTCCATGTTTTAATAAGTCCTTCAAGAAGAACCAGTTTTTTCAATGCTTTCTATTCTCCAAATTTTGGACCCAAATATTAGGAAAACACTAGGAAATGATGCCACCTTAAATATTGCTTTCATCTTGAACTATATAATCCATTTCCTTGAAATATATCTGATCATACATGTGATTATTGAAAACAAAAAAAACCATGCTCTATTTCTTATAAAGAACAACCTTGGTTCCAACAATAAACTGCATAGTGGGTCTTTGTCACATAAAAATAAACGAAACGACACTCATACTAGATTTAAGACCCTATAATGCATAGAACCATACATATTCCAATAAGTAAAAAATATAAAGTGTATATCATATCATCTTAATTTTATGACGTTAAAATTCATGGTTCATCTACTCTATTACAAGACGTGAAAATTCTCAACATTTTGATTTCTATTTGAATGAATCATTATGTTCAGTGTTGAAACCCCAACCAAAACATTATTCAACAACTATGTATGGATTGATTCACATTACAATGAGATATATAGTGATGCCCGAACCTCTAATCCTAGGTCTATCTGTGATAAAATAATCCCCCTATTTCCCTTTGTATGAATCAGACATTGACATAGAAATTTCCCAAAACTAGGTATGATTTAATTCTAATTCCAATGAGATATGTAGTGTCCCCTAGATATCATGTCTCAGGACTAGCCATCCTTTTGAAAAAATGATTAAATCCCCCTTTTCCCCATGTCAAACCCTTATTTATTTGGGGAATAACTACAAGAACTGTGTGTGTCTTGATTCCTTCCCCAGCAAGATATATTGTAATGCCCGAGTCTTATCCCTTAATTCAGATGCAATATGAATTTCCATGATGGGTGACCCATGTTCTTCCCAAAAGATTTTAAACTAAATAGACAACGTCCACATTGAATGATGATAATTTTCATGAAATTTTAAATAACTAAATATGGCTTGATTATTATTCTAGTGAGATATGTAGTGACACTTGGATCTCTAATATCGGGTCCAACCACAACAAAAAATATATATATCAACCACAGTCCCTATGTATAATTGAGAACAATATAAGGATCCTTTCAATAACTATGTCTGGCATGATTCCTACCATCCTAGGATATATAGTGATACTCATATTTCCATCCTTGGGCTTAGACACAACATTTACACTCTTTATCATTAGTTTATTTTCATCCTCACTACGTGACATTAAGCTCCATGAGATTTCAGACCTATGCAATGCATGATTCTCATTTGGATGAGATATGTAGTGATGCTAGGACTTCACATCCTAGTCCATCCAAAACAAAATCAAAATTTCCCTATTTTTCCCTTTTGACTTTGTGTGGTGGAATAAACCCTTACCACTCCCTATTTATCACACTAAGATTAGCTCACATGGGCTTACAAGTTTTGGTTAAAGAGTTACATGAAAAAATAAGGCATATCAATCCACATTGGTGATATCATGGTCTTGAATAAAAAAACATAAAAGTAACACCATATTTCTTCATAAACTGCATGATTTCCTCAAAGATATACATGTTCCTTGATTCTCATTCAAATTAGATATTTAGTAATGTCTGGATCTTTAATCTCAGTCCGAGTCTCAATACAAAATAAAAAAATCTCCCACTGTCTTATATATGATTCAGTTCTATATGAAATGATCCAATATGGGTTCTTACCCTATTCATGGTATCATATTCAAAAACACACAAAAAAACTTTTCCTCCACCCATGAATTCAATCGGTGTGGGGGATCTTGATTTTAGAACTACATATGGCTTGATTCTAATTTTAGTGAGCTATCTAGTGACACCTATTCCATAAAGTAAATAGATATATCCCCCTCTTTTATAAAAGAGAATCTAAAATTCCTAGAATAATTTATTTCAAATGATTACTTTGTGCTAAGACATATCACTTCTAAACTTCACACTCTTTATAATTTACAGTTTCTGATCTTTATAATATTTCTCCATCTTCTGGTGATTGAATATATAATACTTGAGGAATCATTTTCCTGACTATGTAGTAACACAACCTAGTTTTCTATGCATAAAGTATCCCACAAAAAAGGTTTTCAACCAAATGATTCTACTATTTGACTATGTTATAACACACCCCAGTTGTCTACGCATAAAGTATCCCACAAAACAAGTTTTTAAACTAGTGTTATGTTTTCCCTCGGGAGAATCATTTTATTCCATTTTTATCATTGAATACATTATTGTGGGGCTAGAGATTCAAATTTTTCTACATTAATCCCTAGAAAATTTTTCATGTATTATTTCGCCCGATACGAGAACCCCTAAGACCATGTTTTATAATTTCTTCCCTCATATAAAAACTATGATAGAATGACCTTGGCCCAATAGGACACATATCACCAATCATTTCCATAATTCTATGGTCCTAGTCATAAGAGCTAAAACTATAAAAAATAATTTTCCCATGTTTGGTTAAGACCAATGTAGGAAACTGATTCCCCCATTATCATATAATTTTGACTTAAAATGATCCTCCTATATTTAGTTACTTTTCTTCTACAAAAATGGACTCTATGTCTTGGGAAATACAAATTTCCATAAACTTCCTTTATCCATCAAGGATAAAATGTCAAAATCCTTGAGAAATCATTTTCCTTACTATTTGGTAGCAGTCCCCAATGGTATTTTCATAATTATTCTACAATTCTTCAAGTATTTGTATCCAAAGGATGCCCCTATTTAACTATTCTATAACATTCCTCAGCTGTTTATGCATAAAAAATCCCAAAAAATAGGTTTTTCATCTAATTCTAACTTCATCCTTAGTAGAGACCTCCTCTATCACTACTAGAAATTTGGTCTATATCCACATTTCTATAGAAACAGTTAATAAAATATGTGGATATATCAATCCTAAAACCCATGAGAGAAAGTAATATCATAGTTGTACCCTCCTCCCTTCATGTTTACTCCTCCCCCTCCCTCATGATTCCTCCATCCCTCATGATTCTTCCCCCTCCCACCCATACGATTCCACCTCCCCCTCTTTCCCCTCCTCCCCCCTCCATCGCGACTCTGGTGCACCCATCCTACCTCTCCTCCATCACAGATCTAGTGCACCCAACCCACCTCTACATCATCATGGCTCCAGCGCACATAGTCCACCTCCCCTCCATTGTGGCTCTGAGGAACCTAGCCAACCTCACCTCCATCGCGGCTTCAGCGCACCCAACCCACCTCCAATGCGGCCTCCCCACCTCCATGCAAACACGGTTTTGACGTCCCCCCACCCCCCCACACACCTCACCATGACCACGACCCTCCTCCTCCAACCAAGCTCACCTCCACTCAACCCACACCACCTTCAATGGTCCTCCTAAAAATCATCCACCCCACCTCCCCAAGATACTTCTCGGACGTAGCCGCCACAGATCCCTCTGATTTCTAACATATAATTGAGTTTCATTGATTTCAGATCCCTAGACTCTCCAATTTTCACCGAGTAAGATTTATTTATTTCCATTTTTTATCATATTAATTTTCAGATTTGTTATGGTTAGGGTTTATCTATTTAATCTTATTTTATCATGGTACACAATTGGCAGTATCCTATTAAGTTAATTCTCAAACCCTATATAGTACCTTCAAGAATAATATATACAATTTGTCTCAGGACATGGGAAAAGGAATGAGATTAATATCTAGATATTAGTATTTAGAGGTGTAGTGGATTCATGGGTTGGATTTTAATAGTCATAGAAAGACCATGTGGATCTTATATGACATGTTGGGGTTTCATTTCACTTGATTTTGGACCTATTGTGTGTGATCCACCTATAAGGATTCCTGTTATGTCTATAATGACTAGTATATCATTTTAGTTATACCTTTTGTATGATATTGTGGTTTGTTGTGGTTTTTCTTATTTTCGTATGATATTTATTTTTATTTATTACCAGGTGAAATATTTTTATATAGTTATAATTATTTATCTTCTAAAGTTATAATGTCCTCACTATCTTCCCTTATTCCCTCGCTTCTAGCTAGAAACCTCTAGCATTAGAGGAGGTGTACCAAAGGTTTAGTGGGTGTTAGTCTTGGGTTTTATTTCGTAAATATAATCAAAGTATAAATTTTTTTATAGATATATATTATCAAGAAAACACAAACAAGGAAGTAACCTACATGGGTCTTTAATTTTTTTTCATTTCATAATTATAAAATTCATTTTTGGACTTATTTGGATTTTTTAGACTAGTGTTATGCATCAAACTCACATTTTTGTGTTATTTTACTTATTTAAATATTTTATTTTTGAATTAATGTTTTAGGTTTTTTGAATGTTTTTGAAACATTATAGGGACACAAGAGTAATAGGTCTTGCTATAACCGTCCATGTCATAGCAGATGGGATATGTCATTGTAGTGGTCTTGGTAAGGGAGGAACACACCACAACCCAAATTCTATACAATATTTAAGTGGGTTGTGTAAGGGTATACAATTGTGAAACCACTGCATAGAGGTATACCATGAAATAAAATGGTATATGTGGTGTGGATGAGAATGCATAGGGTTTTTAGCCTTACACTGTAGTAGAACATACCATAACCAAGGGATTTTCTGCATAGAGCAGAGTTTTGTAGGGGTATTATCCTTACACAATTTCATGTCATTCCATATCTAGGGGATATGTGGAATTAATGGGGTAAGGGAGAGGTTTAATAAGGGTTACCATTATATAGACACTAGGTGGACAGAACACATGGTCTAACCTATATTGTGGGGTTTGTTTTGGATCTATCCTTACACCATAGAGGAAGGGGCTACACTATGGAGTCATGGAGCTCAGGGTGGTTGTGGGGAGGCTTAGATCTTTTTTTCAATAGGATACAATGCTAAAACCTATGGAATATGTTTCAGGGGTTATTGATATAGGGTTACCACACCATATCTAGTAGAGTTGTGACATGGTCAATGATTTATAGTTTTTTAGAAAAAATTCACATTATTTACCCTATTCAAATTTAAGGATTTTATTTTTTATTGTTTGTTTCCTGTGATCCTGGACTTTTTCTCCTTCCCTTTTCTCATATTCCTTAGTGATTTCAATATTTTATTCAACTTTGAACCTAATTATTTTTTGTAAAATCATCAAGGAATATGAATTTTTTTTATTTTTCTCATATTCCATGATCTTACACAAATAGTATCTTAATGATCAAGGGTTCGCAATCAAGAAATTTTTAATTTGAGGATTCAAGTTTTTTGGAACTGTATTGGTTGATATATAGTCTTTATTTCTTTATGAGGTTAGATAAACACTTTTCTTTTGAAATCAAAAAGACTGAGGTAGCTTTCCCCATGTATTTACCTTTAATTTAATACTCATTAATTTATTTTGTTTCTAAATTTTGGTTGTGGGTGTGTAATGGTAATATTAAATCTGGTTACAGATTTTTTAATGGAACAACTATGAGTTTACTATATTTCCATTGAGTGTAAATATTTTTACCATATTAATGATTAGTTAAAATATTTTTTGTTTGACCATGCACAAAAGATGTTTGATGAAATTCCTAAATTTATTTTATTAATGATATTTGATATCATAAGTTTTTTTTGGAAATTAAAGTGGTTTTTCAAGGAATTCATGGACTTAGAAGGTGTGTTTGGTTCTTTAAAAAAGAGATATTAGGAAAATGTTTTTTTAATGTTATAAGACATAGTTGGCACATTCAGAGAGGAGTTATGAGGCATAATTGGTACTTTTCAAGAAGAGTTTTCTTGATGATTAATCTCATAGAATATTTATCTAGCATGATTTTTCTTAAGTGGATGAGAGTGTCCCTAGTATAGGAAACATTTTTCATGTTTATGGTTTTGTGAGTGAGGGGATATTATTTAAAGGGGTTCATAGGGGTGAATATTTCTTATAATTATTATTAATTTATATGGGCATTTATATATTTTTATATTGTTATTTGTTATTAGTCAATGTCTCGCCACCATTTTATACATCGTTGTAACCAAGAGTAGAGAGTGGAATTTTTAAGACCACATGTTGTACTATTATATGATCATTCTCTAAAATGAGGGCCCTTAGTGTGTCTTTTATCCTACTTTGGGAGTTGTCTCCTCGATCATGGAATATAGGTAAATTAAAAGGGTTATGTTGGTTAGATTGAATCAAACATGATGATATTATGGATAATGTTTAGTATGTCATAGACTTTCCCCTCAACACTAAGGTATTCCCATGATCTTAAGTACTTATCATTATTTTATAGAATATGTCTCTTTTATTTTTTTTGATAATGTGTTGTTATTTACATTTACAATAATTACTATTCCATGTTTATAATTTTTCGTTATTATTATTATTAATATAACTTCTTCTGTTACTGTATTATTAAAATTAAATAATGTATTTCTTTTTAAATAATGGTTAAATGTATGGAAATGTTGTTTAGAACTCTTTTTACTAACTCATGTACATGGGTATATATAAGAGAAGTTATTTTGGGATTTTTTTTAAACCATAAGTTTTAAATGGATCTATTTAAAGTAAGAGTGGAAGTGAAATGTAATGAGTTTTAAAACTAAATGATAAAATACTATGTTTATAAACTATATTTTCAAACTACCAAGAAATGGAACTTTTATATAAAGGTAATACATGGGGTGTGGTTTTATTTGAATTAATATTGTGATTTATACACATGATTATCTATATAATTTAGTTTAAAGTATAGGTTTAGGTACTATATTGATCTAGTTAGAGTGATTTTGGTATCAATTCTGAATGGTGACTTGCAGAGGCACACAGAGATTGGGATGAGTAGTTTTCTTTTTATTATTATTGTTGTATCGACCAAAACTTTCACTCTTGTATCTATTTATGTTTTAGCTATTTTTTTATTTAGTATGGATGATTATTTTTTTTATTTTTTTTATTTTTTTATTTATAAAGTTTATTTTTATTTTGGTGCATTGACGTCCAATGTATAGAGTGGTTATGATGAAATTTCAATAAATATTCCACTGTGTTTTATCTATATTTATTTTAGTGAAATCATTCCCAAATATTCTATGTATGATTCCCTAGTTTTTGTCACTATCCTATTGGTATGATTAACTTCCCTCTGTTATATCATGGGTCATATTGGGTTCCCAATTCATGGGTGTCCTGATTTGGTACATGAAAAAATTGTATTAGAGCTTGGGTTCTTAATAGGGTAATGTTTTTATACTACCCTTTGTTATTTGGGATGTAACACTATATTTCATATAGATTTGTAAATAATAATTATGTAGGTGTAATTAGAGTCTCATGAGCACATTCTAATTTATATCCTCAAGTTACCAAGAGATGTTGGGTTATGAGGCTCAATTTTTTAATCTTATTCATATATTTCTGGCCAATTTTTTTTATATTGATGGATAAATATTATATTAATGATGTATGGATTATATACTGGATTATTATATTTTAGGGCATGCCATTAGATGTTTAACTGGTACTAAATAATGAACTCATAGGGTCTAGAAAATCATTTCCAGGTTGAGTATATGGTATGATATAACTATTAGTGGGAAATGTATGGATGACTCATGTTATTCTATGCCATGTAGTTGAGCCACACATGGCCAGTAGTCACTATCATGTAATGGGATATTTTATGTGGTGTATTGAGATATATTCATTGGGTATTATGTGATTTTTTGGAATAGATCATAATTTTAAAAGGAAATGGTTAATTTTAAAATTAATAAAAAAAGTCAAATGCGTTGAAGTGGATTTAGTGTTTAAAAATATAAATGTTGGTTTAATGAAGAATGAAATTGGAATTTGAAAAACATGAAGGTTCTTCTTGATGTAAACATGGTTTTATATGTAAAATTTAGAATTTTGACATTTGGAAAGTGTTTTTATATGGTGAATTAAATATAATCACTGTTTTGTAATAACTAATTGATTTTAATGAGGAATTTTTAGAAAATATTAAAATTATTTTAAGTGGGGTTTTATAACTTAAAAAACCTAGATTTGGGATTTTGAAAATAATTGTAAAAAAATATTTTATAACATCATTTAATTTCTTTTTCATTGACTATTATAGGGTGTGATTTCTCTGATTCATTGTCTCGTTTTCTTTAGGTTTGTTTTGACTTATTTGTTTCGATTTTAGATATAGGGAATAGTTGGTGTATTAGTATCAATATTAAGCCACCCGTATTCAGGTTAAGTTAATACCCCCCACCACCTATCTCAATATGATCATATGATTTTAAAAACTTTGGATTTTATCTCCCCCCAACAGTATTCACTATTTTTTGGTTTCATAACACAATTTAAATATTAATTAAATATTTTTTTGTTTCTATTTTAAATCATGTGATCACATGGTATCATTTTTACCTATATTTATATGTCTTTCAAGGAAAATATTTTCACCTGTTACTTTGGATTTTGAGTTTGAATTTTGAGTAACATTTCTAATTAGTCATTTAACATCAATTTGGTGTTTTTTGGTTCTTAATGAAAATAAATTTCTCTAGAAATTGAATTTCTTAATAAACTGATGGTGAAAGGATTTCAGACAAAATGATGGGAGTTTCCATTGAAGTAATATTTATTCCATATCTTTTTAAGGATTAATTTTATGATAAAATATAAAATGTTTATTATTATTTTTATGATCAAATATAGAATGTTTTAGATTTTAGTTTCCTTTATTACATGAAATGTTTTACTAATACTACATGAAATTATATTTTATATAAAATATATTTGTCCCACTTCCATAGTTTCATTTTTTAGTTTTATCTTAAGTGTTTAATTTATTGATAACATGATTTCAAATAAAACCTAGTAAATTTCATTGAAAATAAAAAATATTTCTTAATATTTCATGAGGTCTTGGAAATAACATTGCCAACTATAAGTGCATAGAGTGTTGTGAAATACTATATGGGAGTTACCTATGTCATATTTTTAGTTACAGTCATATTTATTATCAAAATCTTAATTTAGTTATGACTGAAAAATGAAAATAATGGTGTGTGACTATTTGTAATGTGTGAGGAATAAATTAAACAAGCAAAAAAATACTTGTGTGTAAGTAATTATAGAACTATGTTATAGTGAATTAAACTTGAAGAAACCATGTATATGGTTAGAGAAATAGTGTATAAGGATGATGTGTTCCTATTTTGAGATAGTGGGAGTGTTTAGATAATTTTAACTATTTTATACTATTTACACATAAATTTATCAATTTTATGCTATCATGATAATTGTATCCTTCACGTGTTCTCTCAACACACTCTCCAAAATCATAAATATAATCCAAGGTTCTTGTATTTTTTTTATGCTACCTAAAATAAGATATATTTTTATTCTTTAGAGTGAAATTTACTCTCTCTAGTGCATAATATGGAGTTCAAATTTTGTTACATCACTTAGTGATGAGTTGAGAATGAAGAAAATAATATCAACATATAAATGATTTCAAGATTTCATTGTAATCAATTACACTTTATCACTTGAACCGCGATATGCAATTATCTCATCTTGATCATGTTAAAACAAATAGAATTAAAATTAGAAAATGAAGTCTTCCCATTAATTCTCCTCGGTTAAAGCTTATCTTCAAATGGTTGGTATTCCCATTGATTCTCCACAGTTTAAATGATTTGTGGATATGGGGTGAGATATATCCATAGGAAAAGGGATAGGAGTGGCAATAGGTCCTTGATGTTTTATCTCCCACTAGGACATTCCTCTCCCACCTTCAAACCCTCTCCCTCCCACAACCCTCCCCCTCAGTGATTAATCCATCGCAATTACATTTTCTCCCTCACCATTCCTCCTCCCCCTTCAACTCTGATGCAACAAGCACACCTCCCCAATGACGTGGATCTGATTCCACCCTACCGATGTGGCTCTAGTGCTTCCACCCCACCACCCCACCGACACGACCTCCCCATCTCCATACTGATGCGGTTATAACGCCCCCCCATCTCACTGCAACCCTCCTCCTCTTATGTATCTCTCCTCCACTGGACACTACTCTGACACGGCCACACCACCTTCTGTGGTCCTCCTATGATGCGGCTACCCCACCACCACAAGATCCTTCTCCTCCGACGTGGTCATCACACCTCCATAGTTTCTCACCTGAACCCATTCCTACCCACGCGATCCACTTCCTCATGTGATTTCTCACTATCCCCATTTGCAGACACTAGGTAACTACTCCATTCAACAATTTTTCATGCAATATTCCTATCTCATACCCTTATATCAAATTTAATCTACATAACTATCTAGGGTTTCAATCCCAGTATATTTTTACAATACTATAGTTAACATGCTGGTTATTTTTGATTTTCTCACCTAATCTACATCAGAAAATGAATTATATATATATGAATTTATCTTTCCCCAGTCTCATCTTCCACTGAAAATGAAATATATTTACACTTTTTATAGATTCTTAGACCATGTCATAGGTATAGCTTGGTTATATTTCATTTTTCTTATTTTTTGTTCTGAATTAATAATTATTTACATATTTTTTGACCTTTTTGAACAGTTTAGTTAATTTATTGCATGTTTTAATAGTTGAAAGGGTTTCCTGCCCAGGAAGGCAGGGAGGGGGTGTGGAGGGGGTGAAATGAGGGCATTTAGGGTGGTGCAAGGGGGTCTACGGGTGGGGAGGTGGGTACAGGGGGTTTTTTAGGGAGGGGAGTCTAGGAGGGGGTCCATGAGGGGGGTATGCAGGGGTCGGGAAGTGCATGGGGTGGGGGTGTGCAGGGAGTGGGGGTGTGCAGGGGTTTTTTCTAGGGAGGTGGGGTCTGTCCAGGAAATAGGGGGTTTATCCAAGAATGAGGGTGCGGGTCTATCCAGGAAGGAGGGTAGGGGTGAAAGGGGGTCTATAGGGGGTGTAGGGGGGTGTAAAGGGTGGGGGTCCCGGAGGGGGGGTGTCCATGAGGGGGTGTGAAGAGTGGGTGTGTTCAGGGAGGGGGTGTAGGGTGGGGGTCTGTCCAAGAAGGAGGGTGGGGGTCTATCTATAAAGGAAGGGAGGAGGGGTGTGGAGGGGGTACAAGGGTGGTCTGCAGGGGGAGGGGTGGGCATAGGGTACAAGGGGGTCAGGGTTTGTCTATGAAAGAGTGGGTGTGGGTGGAGGTTTGTAGGGGGTTCTGTCTAGGGAGGGGGTGTTGGGAGAGGGGTTCTATCTAGAAAGGAGGGGGATCTATCCCTGAATAAGGGGTGTATGTCCAGGAAAGAGGATAGGGGGTTCAAGGGGGGTCAGTAGGGGGAGGGGTGTGAATGGGGGTGCAAGGGGGAGGGTCAAGGAGGCGGTTTCCAGGAGGGGGTGTAGGGGTGGGGGTGTGTAAGGGGGGTCTACCCACGGTGGGGAGGGTCTCTTCGAGAAGGGGGGTGGGGTCTGTCTGGGAAGGAGGAGAGGGGTGTGGAGGGGGTTTTAGGGCAGTCTTTATGGAAAGGGAGGGTGGGAAGCGGAGGGTGCAAGGGGATTGGGTTCTATCCAGGAAGGAGCGGTGCAAGGGGTGGAGGTGCAGGGGGTGTCGAGGGAGGGGGTTTCGGGTGTGGGGGGGGGGGGGGGGTGGGGTCTCTCCAGGAAGGTGGGTGGGTGTCTTTTCAGGAAGGAGGGAAGGGGTGTGGGGGGTCACGGGGGGTCTGAAGGGGGGGGGGTGAGCATGGGGTGTAAGTGGTACTGTATGGGGGAGGGGTGTGGTGTGCAGGGGGTGTTTGTCCATGAAGAGGGGGGTCTGTCCAAGGAGGGGGGTCTGTCCAGGAAGGAGGGTAGGGGTATATCCGAAAAAGAGGGGAGGGGCTATGGAGGTGGTGAAAGGGGGTGTTTCGGGGGTGGGGTAGGGGGTCTATCGAAGGAGGGGTTGGGGGTCTTTCCAATGTTGGGGTCTATCCAGGAAGGAGCGGGTCTTTCCAGGAAGAAAGAGAGGGGGTTTGCAGGGGTGCAAGGGGGTCTGTAGTGGGAGGGGGTGCAAGGGGTGTGTAGGGGGTGGGGGTGTGCTTTTTAGTGCATTTCAATAACTAAAAATTTCATGAAAACATTAAAAATACATTTTATACTTCATAAATTATGAGATCTACATTATATATTATTATAGATACGAATTTCAGTTGTTGGTTAGTGATAACTCATTATTATTTTGGTTTATATAATTCAAATTCATTGTATATTGATTAATAACCAATATATATTCATTATAGGGAAATGATGAGTGTGTTTTTCAACTGATCGGAATGTATTCAAACATAAAACAATTTTCATTACTAGTGATATTTTAGTGTTCAATGTTTGCAACCAACATTAACCATGTGAAAAATAATATTTAAGGTAATATTTATTTCGTATGACATAAACAAGATCAAACTTCAATAAATTATTGGCTAAGAAAATGAGGTACGAACCTGGTTTTATTTTCAAGCATTGGAAATCAACAAGATGACATGTCTTCCTCCAGTGTGTATCTTAAGTACAATATTCTATTTTCTTTTGAAATTTGAAGTTTGAAATAAATAAATAACATTTACACATCGTATACCTTTATTTTCACACTGAATCATATGTTATGAATGTATATAATTTTGAGTATTAATGTATTTTTGTTAAACTGTAGATTAAATTTCTTGACTTGTAAGATGTTTTCACTTGGATGAAATGCAGGGTTTTGATCATGTATACTAGGTTATTGGGTTTTCCATAACCGGATTTCAGATAAATACAGCATCATGGAACACAGAATTTGTGGCATATTTTGGAGTAGCAGATCATTTAATTCTATCTTGGTTATTAGTTTCTTCTACTTGTAAAGAATATCACATAAGATACATCTTTTTGAAAACTATATCTTGTAATTTTTTTAACCAGTTGATGATGTATTTAGTTTGACCAGTGTATTTTTTTTATATCATTGGAACATGTATTTTATAATTCTCCCTAAATTTTATAGGTTTTTCTTTCTGGAGGTGTCTAGAAGTGAGGGGGTGTCCCAGAGGGGGGTGTTCAGGGTGATATACAGGAGGGAGGGGGCTTGTCTAGGAGGGAGGGGGTGTCCAAGAGGGGGGGCTATCTAGGGGGTGTCCAAGAGGGAGGGGGTTATCCAGGGGGTGTCCAGGAGGGGGGGGGGGGTGGTTCTAAGGGAGTGTCCAGGAGGGAGGGGAGGCGTCCAGGATGGGGTTATCTAGGGGGTGTCCAGGAGGGATTGGGGCTATCCAGGGGGCTGTCTAGGGGTGTGAAGGGGGAGTAAGGGGGTCTGTAGGGGGTTTTGCATGGGGTAGGGGGAGGGGGTCTTTCCATGTAGGATGTCTGTCCAGGGTGGGGGGTTGTCCAGGAAGGAGGGGGTCTATCCAAGAAGGAGGGGGTGCAAGGGGGGTCTTCAGGGGTGTAAGAGGGGGTTTTCTTGGGAATAGGTTCTGTAGGGGGCGGTGGTGTGCGGGGGGGGGGGGGGGCAGAGGGGGTATGTATAGGGTGTCTATCTGAGGGGGTGTTTTTTATGAAATATTATGGGATATAGCCATAGTTTCAAGTTGTGGTTATATCCCCTATGTTTCTAATGCTTCAGCCATAGTTTCAAACTATGGATATAGGTTTTTCCCTATATCCACACCAATACTAGACACAATTCATTAAGTCATGGCTATAAATTATAGCCATGGGTTTCCAGATTATAGCCATGGTTTGGAATGATGGATATAATATAAATTTATAGTAGTGTACCTTCATAAGACCTTTCCCCATACCACTATTTAGATCTTTGGATCCCCAGATTATAACTTACAAGGTTCCCCCTCCTTATACCTAAAAGTGATAGTGTATACCCAAGAAGACTTTCATGAAAGGGGATAATTATTAACCTTTCAGACAATTCTAATGTCCAAAAATTATACCCCCCCAATGTCTTTATTGTACGACATTAAACTTCATATCATCAGGTCCTTATTTTAAAAAATTAAACTGCATATCATAACTTCCTAGTCACAAGTGGTTAAACTGTACAACATCATCATCACCATAATAAGTTAAACTATACATTCAATGTCCCGATCGCATGGAATTAAACTACAAGATACTTCAAAACTTTTCAAAAAGGGGCCTTCCCTCTTGACATCAGTCATTTAAAATGATTTACTCTCCTTTTTCACAAACCAAATTCATGTATGATCAGTTTACCCATCATGGATTATCCTAAAAAAAAATTTATCTTCATTATTTTCCATCTTCCCTTATCAAACCCACCCATAGTCGTCTTGATAGATATGAATATTAATAATTTTTTTTAGTCATCATCAATAAAATTTCATAATTCTTAAAAACACCTTTTCTTGACTATATTATAGCATGCCCTGGTTAGCTTTTCATAAGTCATCCACAAAATTTTAGGGCCTTTCATCCAAAGGATTCCTCTATTTGACTATGTAGTAACACACCCCAGTTGGAATTAATTAAATTAGACCAAAAATGTTTTTTCTAACCAGCGGTAACTTCATCCTCAAAATATACCTCCTATATTCTCAAATATCATGTTTTGGATTTAGGAACCAAAAAATAATAGCCCAAAATTCTTTATCAAATATATAAAGAATTTAAAAACATTCCTGGCCAAAATATTTTTTTGGGCCATCATTAAAATCATACAGTCAGAGTTGTTTGACCTAAAACAGCATCTTCCCTTGTCCAAATTGGATGACTTTAAACTACACATGAAATGAGAAATAGTGCCCTCTAGATTAAAAACCCATAAAGGTAACTCTAGAAAAAAATTATCACTAGACCTTCAATCCATGTGGTTTGGGAAAAAATCAACCAATGAAAATAAATAGTCACAAAACTTGTTCGACTAAAAACCTGAAATGGGTGGACCATGAAAAATTCAAGTCTCATCCACTAAATTCATCCTCATATTGGGATTAGAAAATAAAGCAAGGTGATGATATAAAAAGAAACAATTAAATGTGATTGCATTCAATCAAATGAGTTGTTTTTAGTGCTTGGTTATAATTATAATGAAGAAAAAATTCCAGAATAATTTATTTCAAACAAAAATTCTTTTTATTTATGATACACCACATAGGGAAACTTCCAAATATGATATAATCTCAACCAAATTTTATAGTTTTCCCTAAAAATCATATTTGATAGGATGATTTATAGCTCTATCATTATCTATAGTTGTTCGGAGGTTGGATGATTGTGTAGTAGCATCCTCCTCAACATCATTTATCATATTCTACTCTATAGTAATAGCAACCCTTCTTTTTTTCAAATTCTCTACCAAGGATTACTGGAGTTGGACTACCTCTTACTTTATTTCATTTAATTTTTCTTGAAGTTCCACCATTTGGATATATATATCATCAATTCGATCTTGATACTCCACCACCTTCATGGTGTGACTAAGATCAACTTTAGTTACATCGACTCTGAGTTCTTCAAATTATCTTCCCAGTTGTGACTCTTCTTGTTGCTATCTTTTCTCCTCTTCCCTTTGCTGAATGATCGACTTCATCACATCATGGATATTTTATTAATCAAGTGTTACATATCCCACAATGGAAAGCTTTAATGTAAATAGTTTAAGTCATGATTTTATGTGTTCAAGAGACATATCTCTGATTATCATCCAAATATCCCACTAGATAATGTAGAGTGTAGTTTGAAAATCCTCATGCATATCAAGATGAGACTCAGATACATGGTTGGAGAGAGATAAATATTTTGGGATTAGTGCAGTCAATTAAACAAATTATTATAATCCCTCTAAAATATCCTTAATTTCACCTAATGATGTTCATTGAACTGGAATGGAATCCACCCTTTCGGGCTCGTTCATTGAAATCGGTGGCATTGAGAAACATGTAATGCCTATAATCAACATTAAGAGTTAAATAGAAAACAAAGACAATAAAGCAAATAAAGTGGCTAATAAAAGATAACAATTATTGGATCAATCGTTGGGATTAAAATATCCCTAGTACTCCCAACCTCAGTTCTTGATGAAAGGATATCTTGATTAGGGGAATACTCATAAGTTTCCTCATAAAATGGGATCAGGGGATCTTGAGAATATCCTAATTCAAGATTCTCAGATATCACTCCCTTGGTATAGGGAGTAGGTTGAAGTTGGATTCCTTGTTTATGAAGTTCCTTGTAAACATTCTCTAAACAAAAAGCTATAGAAGATGATCTTTTTTATAAAGTATCATGTTACATAAAGTTAATTCCCATTAGAAAATGTGAGAATAAGAAAAATCATATCTATCCATATCCCTCTAGAAATCATCAAGCTCATTGATTGAACCTGATATATCAACATCTAGATTAATTAGGCACATAATTTTATGATACATGGAATCAATTCTCATAGAATCATCAATAATAGTGGTATATGAAGTGCATTTCTCAAGACCCAAATTTTCACTTCCATCAATACCCACTACCAACTTCTTAGGAGGAATAGAATCTTCAAGAAATGAAGAGTCAGTCTTAGCATCAGCACGATCATCAAACCATCTGAGAGATTTTTTATCCCCATTTAAAGAAAAAATTTGACCAACATAGACAATTTTAAGGTCTTCCAATGTAGGCAACAGATCTGAAATATCATGAGGAGTATAAATTCAGAAACAGCACATCAAACCTAAGAAAGTGCTTATAACATTACTATGGTACTCTCCCCTTTATTTAGAAATGGGGGAAGTCATGGATAGATCTCTTGACACATTATCTTTCAATATTATGGATTCATCAACATAGGTAGGTGCCCCCTCGAGTGTATCCTCCACAATCCTTGAAGGACCAGTGCCGAATTTGTAACACCCTGAGATTTTATGAAACTTTTTTTCTAAATAAATTAATTTTATTTTATATATTACAATTCCAACTACAATAATAAAAACTTTCTTTATACACTATACCATGTTATGATTGTGCTATACGCAACATTGACTTGTCTTGTGTTACATGAAACACTAAGTTTTTACAAAACAACATTTTATTGTTATAATTATTTAAACATGAAAGTTATAAAAAAGATGTTAAACTTACTAATATGAATAGCATTAACTAGTTTTAAAATATTAGTGATAATGGTTTTATAAAAATAAAATATATTTACAATAAGAAATAATTTATTATTAAATTATTTATATGTTTGAAAATACTATTTTCTTAAAAGAACCAATTTTTATGTCCTTTGTGAATAGTAATAAAATTAATTTTATACTCTGAGAAATTTTATTTGATAAAATAAAAATCATTTTATAATTCATAATATAAAAATTATATTAGAGTTAATTTTAGGGATTTCTCTAAAAAATTATTTCTGGATTAATAGTGAAAAATGCTTAATTTTAATTCAAAAAAACTTTTCATCTTATTTATTTATTTATTTTAATTATATTAAAATTTGGTTCAAAAGTGTAATGATATTTCTTTTACATAAATTTATCAAATTTAGTTCATTATAACTAATATCACATTGAAATTTGATATTAAGACATTCCAAACTATTAAAAAAATTCTTAAAACCCCCACTATAGTGACCCGTCTGCGGGATTAGTATTAAATTAATTTTTACACCTTATTTGATTTTAATTAGAAAAAATGGACTAAATATTTCTAATTGGGATAAATTATAATTTCTAATAATTTTGAATTAGTTTTTCATCAAAAATATTAGTGAAAGTGATAAAAAATAATTACTGTTATTGAAATAAAAATTAGATTATAAAGGACTAACAATTAAACTTAAAGGCCAAAATAACATTTAAACTTATAAAAATAACTTTTATGATCATATTTAGACTCAATAATCCTCTTTAAAATATTTTAACCATTATTTTATCCATACGATATAATAAAAATGTGGGTGGAATTCCCTTTTCAAAAATTTACAAGAATGCCACACATTCACGACTATTAAAAGGCACTCACCCCTACCTCTTATTCACACCTCTCAAGACCATTATTAAAAAAATATGGCTAAATATCCTCAAATGAAATAACTAAATTTATCATATTACCCCTTCTTTGGGAATAAATCTGTCCAAGTAAGCCCTTTGGTGAAAACTAAAAAAGTTACACAAACAAGAGGAAACATCCATTCACAAGATATTTTTTTTACTTCCATTCTCCTCCACCTAAAATATTATTATTCCTGTATTATATAATAACATAATTATCTTAAATATAAGTATATTTTTTTATTTTAATGGTTCTACCTACACTTACACACACTTGCATCAAATGGGTAATGAACTTACCATTCTTGTGTACGGTGAATTATCACCACAGTAAAGAATGTTATTCGTTTTTCCTTTACCACATTTAATGGTTGATAATTATGATGAAAAATATATTTTTATAATATATTTATGATATTTATGATTTATTTTTTCTTCTTTAGTTATTATATAACACATACCTTCATGCTTTCCATTTTGTGTAAATATGATAATTGTTTTGGGGAAGTGTGGACTATTATCTCCTCAAAGTGATGTGATTCGTTCACACTGTACATGGAATGTAGTAAGGATGGGTTCATAAAATTTCTATAATACATATGAAATAATAATTATTCATAAATTATTATATATATATATCATTTAATTTCTTTTACTGTGATAATTAAACAGAAACAACATTCATGCTTACGTACAGTCTGCCATCTCCATGAAGTGTATTCCATTTCATATTTATATATTTTATAGATTATTTTAAATATATATATATACTAAATATAAATGATACATGTATATATATGATGTTTTTACATTTTTTATATCATAATATTAGTATGAGGGCCAAAAATATAACAAATTATGACACGTGTGATGAATAAGGGGAATATTTCTCAAAACGTAACCATAACATGAAAGTGTTAATAAGTGGGAAATATAAATACATATATGGTATTAAATATAATAATATGGTTATTTTTTAGATTTATAATAAACATATATTTATTATACATGATATTTGAATGATTACAACAATATTCGAGACATAAGGAAAGGGGATTTCTATTATCACTTTTATTTCAATGAGATTTATGCATTATTCAGCACTCATTACTTTTGTGTGGTGTATATAATAACCATGAATATATTATATGATTATTATACTTAAATTTATTATTATTTAAATATTCTTATGATAATCTCTCTTTCATGGGGTTTATGTTTTAAAATTTTCCAAATCGGTAAAGTAGTTTTGTCTCAATTTGACTTCATTGAGACACTTGCCATGAATTTCAAGAACCATGTTTTCAAAAATAATTTTAAATTGTATACATTAAGATAATTTTCAAGTAAAAAATTAATTTAAATTATTTTATGGTTTTCAATATTACTTTATAATTTTTCAAATATATTTACAAAGAAAAATGTTTTGATTTTTTTTATTTTAAAAATATATTTTAAAATCAGAAAGGATCTTTTCCTAAAGAAATGTTTTTAAAAATTATTACCAAATTATTTTCCATATAATATAACATCCATTTTTTATACTCATTACTCAATGGTAAATTATCCAAAGGTTTCATTCATATTCTTTCTCTAAATGGTTTATGTTGGATGGCATTATTTTATTGAAACTCGTTTCTCTTTCATAGGTTATATACTTATGATACCCTCTCCTTTTTAGGGGTTATGATTTTATTAAATGATTATAAAACCTATATTTTTTCATATGTTAAGATATTATTACATATTTATGAACTCAATTTCATTTAATGGGTTATTATATGACATTTTATGATCTTGTGGAACAAGTATGTATGATTTCATTATGAGACGGGTGGTACCAATATCTTCCTCTAATGAATTGGGTAAATATTTATATATCATGAGATAAAAATGGTATTCAATTCAATGGGATTGATCTACTATGGAAGATTTGGAAACCTGGTCCACTATGGGAAGATGGGGAAACCCAATCCACTATGGGAAGATGTGGATACCTGATCCCTTACAAGGAAATTATTGCGACATGGATGGTGGTGTTTCCCACCCAGTAGGTGTAGTCCCCATGAAGTGCCATGTTAATTTTTTTCAATGCACCTTGACTTATAGAAATGATATTACATGTTTATGTGTCGTCTATAATTCAATGTCTAATTCGTATGTTATTATTTCATGGATTATGATCATAATTCCCTTATAATCCATATCTTATGAACATGAAATCATTATTACATGATTAATGTTTATGATCTTTGATTTGCAGGGTGTGATTTTATAATCTCAAGATCACATTCTCATAGCCTTATACTCATATTTATGCTTATATGTGTCCTTTGTTTACCCTTAATGATCATCTGATCACACCCCTTTTTGTGTTTCTATTCCTCATGTTATGAAGATATGTATTATTTTTTATGTGTCTAATAATGTTTCATGTTATGAAGAACCTATTGGGAGATAATATACCTCACTTTTGTACCAGGGTTTATGTTTAGATGTTTCCAAATGTACTCTACAAATACATTTTTTGGGAATATATTTGTGTAATGATTTAAATATTCTCAAAAAACTATGTAATGTTATTGTATGAAAAGTGAGGGTATCTATAGTTGGTATTAACGAAAAATTTTAGTTAAAATTTTGAAATTAGGAGGGGAAAACCTTAGTGGGAACCCTAAGAAAATGTGTATGTATAAGTCTAAGGATAATTAAAAGTATACAAAAATGTCCTAGAATTTCGGTAAAGGATAGAGTAAGTGGTTTCCTTATAATACATCCTAGCCTAGATACAACAAGTGGATGTGGCTCTATCATAGATGTACATAGGGGTAACCACCCTGAACACATCATATTCAGTAGGACTCAATCGAGAACTGGTGCACGAGAACAGGACTTTATGTAAACCTTCTTTAACACACCCAAGGTATCTACTTTGGGAATTCAAAAACTCTTGATGAACTATAATTAAGGGGTTTAATATGATTTGTATATAAATAACCTAAGATAAACCTAAGATTCAATATATTTAAGAATTTGATATAATTTAGACATCCTATATGTAGATTTTTATGATTATGTGTTTCCTTGCTATAATAATTGTTTCTCACTCTGTGATTTTTTATTTTATTCAATGGATGGAATCCAAAGGAACCCTGTTAACAGTGATTTCAATGTAAAATTAAATGATTTAACTATTGGGAATCCAAATACTATGGTGATTGGAATGAAAAATCCTATTGTTATTCTTACCCAACTTTCTCAATCTATGAATCATTTTGAGGTTCCTAATGAGAAAAATATGGAGAAACATTCTATTGAGTCCTTCATAAGGAAACATCTTCCGTCTTTTAGTGGTTCTTCTTATCCAATTTTGGAAGAATAATATATCTTTACCACTAAAAATATATTATCCATTCTCTAGTTTTCCAAACATGGTAAACTAATTCTACTTATTTATCATTTAAAAGGTTAAGTCGACTAATAGTGAACTCTAATCCAGGATACAAGTAATCAATATGAAATTTAATCTATAGATGGGGATGTATTCAAGAACTTATTATTAAATAATTATATTCCTTGTCATATTCATATGAATATGAAAAATTATTTCATTAAGTTGAAACAAAAGGGTGATGAGTCTTTTGGTACCTATGAGGATAATTTCAAAAGACATGTGAGGTACACTTCAGGAATTATCATCCAACCAAATAGTAAAGTTTATAGGTTCATCATTGGCTTAATGTGAAGTCTCATAATGATGTTATCCATAATATACTCTAGTAGCTATTAAGATATTGTGCATTATGCAATAAAAGTTGAAATGAAGGTTGGATTTACATATCAATAACAAGGATTTAAAAATAAAAGGAAGACTGAGTTCAAAGAAAAATCTAAAAAACATGAAGAGAAGAAGATGAACATTCCTTTATGCTACAGGTGTGGAAATAATCATGGGGGAAATTTTCTTATCGGGTCTAAAAAATGTTTTAAGTGTAGAAGGGAAGCTCATCGGTAAATTGTTTGCCAAACTATTGGGAAGAAGTTTTCTAATGTGGAAAATAAAGGTAAAGATACACATCATGCACCTCCCACACTTCAGTTGTTCATGTGTAAGGAGGATGGTAATTATGATAATGAGTTCCCAAACTCAAGGTTTTGTGATGATGATCTATGTTAGAAACCTCTTAAAGTAAGGGGCATGGGGAAGTCTAATTTGATCGTCATTTCTAATGAGGGGTGCGATAATGATGTGCCGAAAGGTAAACATACCATCCACTATAGAACTACAAATTTCTTATTTGATTCTAAATCTACCCACACATTCATAAATAAATAATTTTCTAATCATATTAATATTCCACCAATATAATTTTATGTGGAATTTGCAGTGCAACCCCATTATGAAATGATTATTTCATCTCAAGTCTATGATTTTTCTCCAGTTGAAGTTTGTGGGAATGTACTTCCTGTGACTCTTTTCATTCTTTTTTTGGTTGAATTTGATTTCATCTTAGGCATGTATTGGATTTCTTTGCATAAATTCTACATCAAATTTTTAGGAAGGGAAGTTGCATTTGATATTTCAAACCAACCTATAATCTTGTAGCAATGTGAAAATAGATATGAACTTATAAGGGTGATTAAATACAGTGTATGGGTCTCAATTCCCATTACGAATCTATTTTTTTCTCAAATAGTTGGGTTGAAAATCAACATTAATGATATGCCTATTTTTCAGAAATTTGAGGATGTGTTCCTGGAATAGTTTCCTAGTCATAAAAAAAATTGAAATAGATTTCTTAATAGAACACATACCTAGTTCCACACTAATTTCAAAGACTCCCTATAGAATAGCACCAATTGAGTTGTCAGAATTGAATAAAAAATAGCAAGAAAACCATGATAAGGGATTAATTCATCCAAGAATTTTTCCAGGTGGTGCACCAGTTCTCATTGTGAAAAAGAAATATTGATCAATGTGACTTTGTATTGATTAGCGGGTGTTTCACTAGATCATGATCAAGAACAAGTATCCCCTTCCCTATATTGATAACTTGTTTGATCAAATACATGGATATCAATATTTATTATAGGGAGTTTCACAATATCATGACAAAGGACAAGTATTATCTTTTCTAGAGTGATAACTTGTTTGATCAACTATATAGAGATCAATACTTGTAACGTCATAGTTCTGGAAGCCACCCAGAGGCGCCCCATACCCGGTTGGTCACATGGCCTCAAGCGAGGTGTTCCCAACGCAATCGACGGGGATCCCAATGCAATCGAAGGTGGTCGAATCATAGTTAGAATGCTCGGTCAGGGTCTCATAGGAAGATCATAGCCGTACGAGAGCTCTCGACAAAAAGTGACCTAGAAGAAGATCATTATGGCGATTAGACGTGACCCCGGTGTGTTTAATAAAAAAACAAAATACACGGCCTGTAATTTTGAAGTAAACGGCGTGTAATTTTGAAGTACATGGCATGTACTTGACTTTTATGTAATCCTCTTTTGGTGGCCTCCATGTCACCCCCACATGGCCGCTACACGACCAGCACACGGCTACCTGCGGTAACCGAGTACACGGCGTGTACTCGTAAAGTACACAGCGTGTACTTCAAAAATTTCCATAAATTCCTCTTTTTTTCTAAAATGACTAGAAAAAGAAAATATACCTGAAAAAACGATCCGGGTTCATAAAAACATCCCCCCTTAAATAAATTTGTCTCTGAATTCCCCTAGCACGGGGTAGAAGAAGAAACCCCAAACAGCTCCGGATATTGTGATTGCACGTCCGCCTCCCTCTCCCAAGTCTCGTCCTGTACTCGCCTGTGCTTCCAAAGAACCCGTACCAGAGGAACAGACCGACCACATAGAACCTTCGTACTATGATCAACGATCCAGATATGATTATCCTCAAAGGATTCATCCACTTCCAACTCAACCTCCTCGGGTTGGAAGACGTGAGACGGGTCTGAGAAGTAACGTCAAAGCTGAGAAACGTTGAAGATGCCGTGCATAGCTTGGTACCTCTGAGGTAACTACAACCGATAGGCAATTGTCCCAACTCTCTAAAACACCTCAAACGGCCCGACGTGCCTTGGAGAAAGATTACCTTGTCTCCTAACCATCTTGTGTCCCAACCTCGATGTGACACGCAAGAAAACCTTGTCCCCGACCTCGAACTCCAGAGGTCGTCTCCGCTGATCAGCATAAGAATTTTGACGATACTGAGCAGTAGCCATCCTCTTCCGAATCAACTCTATCTGCTTCGTGGTCACCTGGACAAGACGAGGTCCTAGAAAATCTACCTCTCTTGCCTCTATCCAACAAAAGGGTGATCGGCATGGCCTTCCGTACAATGCCTCATAAGGTGCCATCTAAATAGTTTCTTGAAAACTATTGTTGTGGGAAAATTCCACAAGAGGTATGTGATTCTCCCAAGAACCTCAAAAATCTAGAATGCATGATCAGAGAATATCCTCAAGAACCTGAATTGTATGCTTGGATTGGACGTCTTTATGGGGATGGTAAGATGTACTCAAAAGTACCTATGTACCCAACGCCTTTTGAAACCCCTGCCAGACCCGAGAAGTAAAATGTGTATCCCTGTCTGAAACAACAGAGTGTGGAACTCTATGCAGACATACAATCTCTCGAATGTACAACTGTCCCAGCTCATCAACACTGAAGGTATCTATAATCGGCAAGAAGTGAGTGACCTTTGTGAGTCTATCAATGAAAACCCAAACTTCATCATTCCCTCGAGGCGACCTACTAAAACCAGTCGTGAAGTCCATCGCGACATCATTCCACTTCCACTTGGGAATAGGCAACTGCTGTAAGATCCCTTCTGGTCGCTAATGCTCCTCCTTCACCTGCTTACAAGTGTAACACCTCATGACGAAACCTATAACATCCCTCTTCATACCTGGCCATCAATACTGATGGTGTACATCATGATACATCTTAGTGATGCCAAGATGAACCGCCCAAACTGAGTAATGAGAGTTCTGCATCAGCTCCTCGTGTATGTCTGCTAGAAACCATACGCGCTCCTGGAAATGCAAGATCTCATCCTTGCTTGTGGTACATCCCAAAATAGGGTCCTCTCCTGACACATTCTCCCTTAGGACTAGGCCTTCAGAATCTCATAGCTGCCTCAATTGAACTCGATCAATAATAGTAGAGGTAACAGTTACAAAAGATAGAAAAGTTTTCCCCTGTCTGTTGTGCAGCTCAAAATGCATCACAGAGAACAAGTCCATAAGCTTCCACTCATTGCTAGCATCCTGAACTACATGTACATGAGTCCTCCTTCTCAACGCATAATCCACCATGTTGCCTTTCTGAGGTGCATAGGCAAGCTCAAAGTTGAAGGACTGTAGGTACTCAACCCACCATCACTGTCTCAAATTCAGATCACACTGTGTGAAGATTTACTTGAGACTCTTGTGGTCGCTAAAGACCAAAAAATTCTCTCCCATAAGGTAATGTATCTAACAACGTAAGGCATGAACAACACCTACCAACTCCATATCATGCGTCAGGTAGTTCCTCTCATGTGGCCTCAACTGTCGAGACCCATACGCAACGACTCCATCTCCCTACATAAGCACAGATCCCATCCTGATACCTGAAGCATCACAGAAAATAGTATATCAATTTCCCGGCTCTGGAAAGACTAATATCGGTGCATAATTCAACCTCCCTTTCAACTCTTGAATGGATGACTGGAAAGAATCTGACTACAAGAACTTCACACCCTTCTTAGTCAGACTCATTAGTGGTGATGATAAGTGTGAAAAGTCCTATATGAAATTTCTTTAGAATCTAGCCATCCTTAGAAAACTCTGTACCTCAAAGAAGTTCTTCGGATTCTCCCAAGAAATTACAGGTCTCACTTTCTCTGGGTCTACTGATACTCCTTCCTCTAAGATAACATGACCCATGAAGTGAATTTGATCCATCCTGAAATGGAATTTTGAGATCTTAGCATATAACTAATGCTCCCTCAGTGTACTCAAAATTATCTCAAGATGGGTAGCATGGTAATTTTGAGTGTGAGAGTACACCAAGATATCGTCCACGAAGACCACGAAGAAGGAATACACGTATGGATGGAAGACTCAGTTCATCAGTACCATGACAACTTCAGGTGCGTTCGTGAGTCCGAATGACATAACCATGTTATAATATAGACCATACCTTCTTTAGAAGGCTGTAAGAGGTATATCAGATGGTATAACATGGAACTGATGATAACCGGACCTCAAGTCAATATTCAAGAACACACTTTCTATTCAATGTTGATAAAATATATCATCAATCCTTGGTAAAGTATATTGGTTCTTGACCGTGAACTGGTTCAACATCCGATAGTCCACACAAATCATGAGGCTATCGTCGGCCTTCTTTGCAAATAGGATAGGTGGACCCCAAAGAGAAGTACTGGGTTGGATGTAACCCTTTTCCTACAACTCCTCCAAGTGCTTACTGAGCTCCTGCAACTCTGGTGTAGCCATCCTATAAGGAGGAATGGATACCGGTGCCTCTCCTAGAACAAGCTCAATAGAAAAGTCTACCTCACGCTCTGAAGGCAAACCTGAAAAGTCCTCTGGAAAGACATCTTTGAAAGGATCCACCACTGGAGGAAAGTATAACTATGAAGTCCCCCAATCATCCAGATATAGACTAGTAATCTATATTGTAACTTCTCTTAACCCATGATTCTCTGGACCCGCTCTGCTCGCCTGGATATCCCACTCGCCCTTATGAAGAAACGATACATCCTATGGTGATGTGAAACTCACCCTACAATGATAATAGTCGACGACTGCCTGGAAGGGAACTAGCCAACCCATACTGAGAATGACGTCATAGCCTATCATCTCTAGGAAATAGAGGTAACATAAAAATTGACACCCACCAAACTCTAGAGGGAACTCCTTAAACTGACGTAAACTTTCCGTTTTTGGCCCCAATGAAGTGTCTAATGTCAAGATATCAGCAGACGAAAAGATGAAGAGCCCAAGGATCTCCACAACTGCAATCGATATAAAGCTATGGGAATCCCCTGTATCAAAATGAGTAGAAGCTAAAACTGAGGCAACTAAGATCGTACCTCAAACTGTATAAGGTCCGGGAACCTACTCCTATTGGGTCTACTCCACCACAAAAGTCTAGCCTGCACCATGTCCCTGTGACCCTGCCTAACAACTCTGAACTAATCCACTCTACTATCGCTAAAAGATCGGCGACTGACCACCACGGCCATGGCCTCTACTTCGGCCTGAATGGCCAGAAGAGCACCAGTTCCCTGACTGGTGAGAAAATAGTGGTGCTGCTCCCGAACGATGAGTCATAGAAGAACCCCTGTCACCAGATACCAGTGAGAAGATCTGATATAAGTGCTGAAGGTGACCTAACATGCCGCATTATTGGAACTCCACTGGGTCTTTTGGGCAATGTGGCCTTGTATTCACACTCTTTCTGCACTGGTATCACACCAGCTGGATACCAGAAGATGTGTCTCACCTCCTTGGATCATCGCGTAAAGACTCCCTGCGGTGCTTCCTACTGTCAGTAGGAGGGATACTAACTCTAGATGTTGAGCGTCCACAGATCACAACTCAAAAATCCTTCAGATTGCACTCCGTGATCAGCTCCTGGTAAATGATAGAAGTGATAGAAGTCAACTGGAAGATGTTCACCTGCGATCGGATGTCGTGCCTCAGACCATCCTCAAACATCCTTGCCATGAATAACTGATCACCTCTTGAAAAATCCGTGTAGCACTGAAGCTCAGTAAAGTGGGAGGAATACTCCATAACAGAAATATTACCTTACTCCATACTCCTAAACTCTCGGTCTCAATCGGCCCTCAAGATCTCAAGATAAAAGTATTCATAGAAGATGCACTGGAACTCATCCCATGCCATAACCTGCTGGCATCCCGCCTGTGAAGTCACATCCTACCACCTCTTAGTGATGTCCTAAAGCATATAGGTAGCAAGCGTGACCCTCCCCTCTGGAGGCATCTCCAGATACTCAAATATCATCATCATAGATTCTAACCATGACTGTATAGCCTGGGGTCCTTTGTCCATAGAAAAATTAGGAGTATGTTGTTGCTTGAAGACCCGCGTCAAATCAGCCATCAACGGGGTAGGAGGAGGCACTCCCTGTAAGGTATGAATAATCCTCTGAAATCCCTCCCTGAACAGTGCATTCGCACCTATGTCAGGTAAAACGATTGGTACCAAGGATGGAAAAACTGGAGGATCTGCAAGTTGTCCCTGATTAGCCATTTATGGTGTTTGATAGCCATCTGGAAAATGGCACACAACTGGGGGACGTCTCGGTGGAATGACTATGTAAAGTCAAGCACATACATTAGATCATGGTTATCAAGGACTGAAACCCAGGAGTGTAAGAAGGGAACAGGATAAATAAATCATTCATGTTTTACAAAACATGACTACATGGAATGTACATTTCCTACATGGAATATTCCCTTAAGTCATTTACATGGGCATGTACTCCTACCTGAACTGGTCATGTAATACCCCAAACACACGACATGTTCTCCTATCACACAACATATACTTAAACCTTTTCCCCTGCCCGAGTCCTTGTACACGGTTAAGCCACACAGATCTCTTATGGAAAGACTAAACATCATGTTCAAGATAGACACGTTGTGTACTAAACAAGCTTTGCCTGGCCCATGTGGATAGTGACACGGCCTGAAACATGGCTCAAACTACATAGATTTATCTTGGTGGACAAGACGTTCAGGTGAAAGGATACACCAACCCGTGTTTTTGGTTACACGGATGACACTACACGGAGTTTTCCAGGTGGACACGATGTGTACGAGAAGGGATAACACCAACCCGGGTTGTTCGTGACACGGATGAGTACCTAGGTTATACTACATGGCGTGTTCAATACTGACACGGTGTGTATAGCTTAAGGTTTTATCCATCTGTGTTTTTAGTTACACAGGTGGACACAGGGTCAACACTACACGGTGTGTTCTACTGGTACACGACGTGTTCCCACCAGAATTTCCCCCATCTCATGTCTCTGGACACATGGTCTATGACACTGTTAGAGACTACACAGCGTGTACATAAAGTATACAGTGTGTACTTAAGAAAAACAGTTTCTTCTCGAACAGAAGAACACATATGTGTACTTAACATTACACGGTGTGTATTCTAGGTTTTTCCGGACAGTAAGCCTCAGAAACTACTTCGAAACCCCTAAAACACTGAAACGAATAGTGAAAGTGAAGAATTCCGATCCTTGAGAGCTCATACTCCCTGTGAATCAAAGCTTGGAATCTTAAACATGTTATAACAATGTAACAAGTCAATGATATACCAAATTCCGGTCCATGAGGTCCCATAACACCTCAAGAACCAATTTTTGGCATCTATTCAAATCATAAATTACAAAAAATGGAACTCTATCAAACAAAAGATATTATTATTAAGGAATATATCACAACAGCATGCATATTCTACACAACATCTATCACAACAACATGCAATCGCTAATTCACTGTAAATGGAATGTAAATAATGCATGACATGTGATTTCTAAAAAGTGCCTCTGTGATTCATGAGATGTAATACCCTCATATCACCGCGTTGTGACATAAATATAACCTCAACAACATCAACAATAATAGAAAAAATAATGCGGATCACTCAAGGTGAAATCAAATCAACTGTAATCTTGCAAAAACATAAAATCTTAATAAACAAGGTAGGTTGGCTTTTCCCTATATACAAGTTAGCTACTCCCAAGAACAGCTTATTAGAAAGTACCTATTCCTTCATATACCGGGCTAAAAGCTCCAAAAAGTAAGTCAAGATAAAATAATTCCTAGGATACCACTTTGTAATGTCCCGGTTCCATAAGCCATCCAAGGGAACCCTGTAGCCGGATGGTCTCATGGCGTCAAGTTCATTTCCCTGAACTCTAGAGGCTTCCGGCTAGTAGTGAGGGCCATGGGTGTGATAGTGGGGAAACTATGCCCTCATTGGCAGAGTACACAACAGAAGTAAAAAATATATACAAGAGCGTAAGTAGTAATAATTAAATACAGCAGTAATAGAAGAAAACTACAAGTACAAACTAGAGAACATATATAAAATGATCCATGTTACATATGTCTAAGAAAACAGCCAAACAAGTCACAATGATGGAATATAATAGTGCTGAACGAAAGTGAAAAGGAAAGAAGATAAGATCCTCAGCATCACATGCCATAGCTTGGTCCCATGATCTCAATCTCCATAGCAAATCAAGTACCTGAAGTAGAAGGGAATTTTCCCTTGTCTATACCTGCAATAATATAATCTGTTTGGGCCCAAAAGCATGGACCAGACAGGGTGTAAGTCTAAATCCCAGTTGGCAACCACCATGAGATATGTGTTTAATTTTCAAAGAGTATATGGCAGGTAAATGTACATGAAACAGTAAACAGTAAAGTACACACAGAAAACAATCCACAGTTTCAATATCAAGCAACATCTAACCAAGCAGATAAATACCAATAGGTAACCCTCTGGGAAGTACCCACAACCTATCCCCTCTGGTCCTACCAAACAAGTACAAGCAACCCTCTGGGAAGTACACTCCTAACCCCTCTGGTTCATCTTAAGCATAGACTCTCTGAGGAAGAAATCACCTTCAATTCCCCCTATAAACTCGTAATGGTACTAAAGTCACTTTGGGGAAGCACTCAACCTCTCATTCCCCATACGACCCTTGTCGAGGAACTACGGACACGCTGAAGAAGTACCCATCGTCAATTCCCTCTGTGGTCCCGCATCATAAAATTATAAATACACTCTAGAGAATCCCCCAATGTCCATTCTCCCTTTAGTCTATACACCAGGTTCTCACAGCCCCGTGTAAGTCAAGCAAGTGTAGCAGTGCTTATGGTCCAAGGTAAACCTCAAGAACTACTTGGATAGAATTATACATCACAACAACATAGCAGAACTACGGTCACACCATCCTATAATACTAATCATGGGAAAGTAAATAGCATCCTAATGAGAAATCAATACCCAAAGGTACAAATAGAAAAAACATGCATGGTAAATACATTCAAAGCACAAAAATTCACCATATTCACAATAAATAATCATCTACTCAAGAATTTCATCATAGTAGAGAAACAATAGGGATGAAACGGTAAATGCGCAATACCTCGGTCATGGGTATTGGGAAATTTTGCACATAAAACTCAAGAACTATCTACCAAAAGGCACAAAACACCTACCTCGACATTGGGAGAACAAGATACTTGAACCAAGAGGCTTGAATCTCCTTAGAATGCTATAGATCTAAAAAAATGTATAAAAATTTCAACCCACGATGACTCACGAAAGAGGAGAAATAATGAAATGAGTCTCAAGCAGAAGAGAGAGATTACTGAGGTGATCCCAGCGTAATCAATGGTGGTCAAATCGGAGTTCGAATGCTCGGTCGAGGGATCAGAGGAATATCATAGTTGTACGAGAGCTCTCGGCCGAACGAGACCTAGAAGAAGATCATTCTGGTGATTAGACGCGACCCTAGTGCATTTAATGAAAAAAACCAAATACACAGCATGTAATTTTAAAGTACATAGAATGTACTTTCCTTTTTTGTACTCTGCTTTAGGAAGCTTCCATGTCACCCCCATATGGCCGTGTGCGTGGCCGCTACACAGTGTGTACTCATAAAGTACACGGAGTGTACTTAGAAAATTTCCATAAATTCCACTTTTTTCAAAAACAACCAGAAAAGGAAAAAATACCTGAAAAGAAGATCTGAGTTCTTAAAAACTTCCCCCCATAAAAAAATTCTTCCTCAAATTTCCCTAGAGTGGGGTATAAGAAGAAACCCCTAACAGCTCCGGACACTATGATCGCACGTCTACCTCCCTCTCCCAAGTCTCATCCTGTACTCGCACGTTCTACCAAAGCACCCATACTAAAGGAACAGTCCGGCCACGGAGAACCTTCGTACTGCAATCAATGATACAGATAGGATTCTCTTCAAAGGATGCACCCACTTCCAACTCAACCTCCTCGAGTTGGAAGAGGTGAGATGGGTATGAGAAGTAACGTCAAAGCTGAGAAATGTAGAAGACGCCATGCATAGCTCAGTACCTCTAAGGTAACTACAACCGACAGGTAACCAGTACAACTCTATCCAACACCTCAAATGGTCCGACGTACCTAGGTGAAAGCTTAACATGTCTCCTGATCCTCTTGTTTCCCAACCTCGATGTGACATGAAGGAAAACCATGTCCCCGACCTCAAACTCCAGAGGTAATATCCGCTGATCAGCATAAGAATTATGATGAGATTGTGCAGTATCCATCCTCTTCCGAATCAACACTATCTGGTATGTGGTCTCCTAGATAAAATGAAGTCCCAGCAAAGCTTCCTCTCCTACCTCCAGGAAAAATAAGGTTGATTGACATGGCTACCACACAAACCCTCATAAGGTGTCATTTGAATAGTTTCATCAATACTATTGTTGTTGTCAAAATTTAAAAGAGTTATGTGCTTTACCCAAGAACCTCGAAAATCCAGAATGCATGCTCAGAGCATATCCTCAAGCACCTGAATCGTATGCTCGGACTGGCCATATATATGGGGATAGTATGTTTTACTCAAAAGTGCATGTGTACCCAATGCCCTCTGAAGCCCCTGCCAGACCTGAGAAGTAAAACATGTATCCCTTTATGAAAAAATTGAGTGTGGAACTCCATGAAGATGTACAATATCTCAGATGTACAACCATCCCATATCATCAACACTAATGTTCTCCTTGACCAGCATGAAGTGAGCGACCTTCGTGAGTTTGTCAATGACAACCCAAACTGCGTCACTCCCTCGAGGCGACCTCAGAAAACCGGTTAAGAAGTCTATTGCGACATCATTTCACTTTCAATCGGGAATGGGTAACTGTTGTAAGATACCTACTGGTATCTGATTCTCTTCCTTCACCTACAGACAAGTGGAACACCTCATGACAAAACCTGCAACGTCCCTCTTCATACCTGGCCACCAATACTTACGGTGTAGATCATGATACATCTTAGTGATGCCTGTATGAACTACCCAAACTGAGGAATGAGAGTTCTGCATCAGCTCCTCGCGTATGTCTTCTGGCACCCTTACACGCCCCTAGAAATGAAAGATCTCATCCTCGCCTATGGTCTATACAAGAATAGGATCCTCTCCTGGCACATTCTCCCTTAGGACTAGGCCTTCAAAATCTGATAGCTACCTTATTCGAACTCAATCAAGAAGAGTCGAGGTAACAACTACAGAAGATAGAAAAGTCTACCCTTGTCTATCGTGCACCTCCAAATGTATCTTAGAGAACATGGCCATAATCTTCCACTCACTACTGGCTTCCTGAACTTCTTGTATCTGAGTCCTTCTTCCCAATGCATCAGCCACTGCGTTGTCTTTCCCAGGTGTATAGGCAAACTCGAAGTCAAAGGACTGTAGGTACTCAACCTACCTTCATTGTCTCAAATTCAGATCACGCTGAGTGAAGATGTACTTGAAACTCTTTTGGTTAGTGAAGACCAAAAAATGCTCCCCTAGAAGGTAATGTATCCAACAGTGTAAGTCATGAACAACAGCTTCCAAATACAGATCGTGTGTCGGGTAGTTCCTCTCATGTGGCCTCACCTACCGAGACCCCTACGTAATGACTCTATCTCCCTACATAAGAACAGATCCTAGCCCGATACCTAAAGCATCACAGAAAACAATATAGATCTTTCTAGGCTTTGGAAAGACTAGTATCGGTGCTGAAGTCAACCTCCCTTTCAGCTCCTGAAAGGCTGACTTGCAAGAATCTAACCATAAGAAATTTTCACCCTTCTTATTCAGACTCATTAGTGGTGCTGCTAGGTGAAAAAAGTTCTTTATGAAATGTCTATAGTATCCAGCCATCCCTATAAAACTCTGCACCTCAAAGACATTCTTTGGCTGCTCCCAGGAAACTATAGCTCTCACTTTCTCTAGGTCTACTTATAATCCTACCTCTGAGATAACATGACACAGGAAGTGAATCTGATCTATCTAGAAATGGCATTTTGAGAGCTTAGAATATAACTAATGCTCCCTAAGTGTACTCAAAATGATCTCAATATGGGTATCATGGTCATGTCGAGTGTGAAAGTACACCAATATATCGTCCACGAAGACCACGATGAATAAATCCATGTATGGATGAAACAATCGGTTCATTCGTGCCATGAAAACTACTGGCGTGTTCGTGAGACCGAACAACATAACCATGTACTTGTATGGACCATACATCCTCTAGATGGCTGTAAGAGTTATATCATATGGTCTAATGAAAAATTGATGATAACCGGACCTCAAGTCAATATTCGAGAACACCCAGGATCCTCGAAGCTGATCAATGAGATCATAAATCTTTGGTAAATGATATCGGTTCTTGAACGTAAACTGGTTCAACTTATGATAGCCCACAAAAATCATGAAGGTACCATCTTCCTTCTTCAAAAACAGGATAGGAGAACCCCAAGAAGAAGTATTGGGTCGGATGAAACCCTTTGCCTACAACTCCTCCAACTACTTCTTGAGCTCCTGCAACTCTGGTGTAGTAATCCTATAAGGAGAAATGGACACTTGTACCACTACTGGCACAAGATAAATAGAAATTTCTACCTCATACTCTAGAGGAAATCCTGAAAAGTCCTCTGGAATGAAATATCTGAAACGATCCCCCATTAGAGAAAAGTCTAACTGTGAAGTCCCCTGTCATCCAGATATAGACTAGCAATCTGGGCTATAACTTCTCAGAACCCATGATGCTTTGGACCCACTCCACTCGCTTGGACATCCCACTCACCCTTATGAAAAAAATGATATTCCCTATGGTTATGTGAAACTCACCTTGTGGTGATAACAGTTGACAACTTCCTGGAAGGGAACTAGCCAGTGCATCCCGAGAAGGAAATCATAGCCTGTCATCTCTAGGACATAGAGGTCCCATAAAAAATAACCCCCACCAAACTCTAAAGGGAACTCCTCAAACATACGTACACTCGCCGTTCTAGTCCCCAACTGAGTGTCTAGTGTGAAAATATTAGTAGAAGAAAAGATGCATAGCCCAAGTCTCTACACAACCGAAACAAATATAAAGCTATGGGAAGCCCCAGTATCAAAAATGGAAAAAGCTAGAACTGAGGAAACTAACACCGTAACTCAAACTGTAGAAGTTCCGGGATCCTGCTTCTGTTGGGTCAGCTCCAGTAAAAATGTCTGCCCTGAACCGAAGACCTGTGACCCTGTCAGACAACTCTAAGCTAATCCACTCTACTGTTGCTAAAATACCGGTGACTAACCACCATGTGCATGGCCTCCACCTCTGCCTGAACGGCTAGAAGAGCTTTAGTTCCCTGATTGGTAAGAAAATGGTGGTGCTGCTCCTAAATGAGGAGCCATAGAAGAACCTCTGTCACCAACTACTGGTGAGATGATCTGACAGAAGCGCTGAAGGTGACCCAACTTGCCGCATGATCAGCACTCCACTGGTTCTTTAGAGCAATGTGGCCTCATATGCCTGCTCTTTTTTCATAGGTAGCACACCACCTTGCTACCAAAAGATGTGTCTCGCCTCCATGGATCACCACACGAAGACTCCCTATAGTGCTTCCTACTGTCAGTAGGAGGGATGCTAACTCCAGATGTCGAGCCGCCCTAGATCACAACTCCATAATGTATTAGATTGCGCTTCTTGATCAGCACCTGGTTGACGATAGAAGTGATATAAGTCAACTGGAAGATGTTCACCTGTGATCAGATGTTGTACTTCATACCATCGTCGAACTTCCTTTCTAGGAATAACCGATCACCTCATGAAAAAGGTGTGAAGCACTCCAGCTCGGTAAAGCAGGAGGAATAATATATAACATAAAGAGTACCCTGCTACAGACTCATAAACTCTCGGGCTCGATTGGCCCTTAAGGTCTCTAGATTGAATTAGTCATAGAAGATTCACTGGATCTCATCCCACGCCATAACCTGCTGATGTCTCACTTGTGAGATCACATCCCACCACCTCTTGGTGGATTCCTGAGGCATATAGGTAGAGAGCTTGACCCTCCTTTCTGGAGGCATCTCCAGATTCTCAAAGATCATTGGAATGGATTATAACCATGACTTTTCATCCCGGGGTCCTCTATCCTCAGAGAAAGTAGGAGGATGCTACGGCTGGATGACCCGCGTCAAATCATCCATCGATGGGGTAGGAGGTGGCGCTCCCTAGAAGTTCTGCATCATCCTCAAAAATACCTCCCAGAACTGTGCATCTACACCTATGTCAGGTACAATAGTTGGTTCCAATGCTGGCGCAACTGGGCGATCTGTAGGATGTCCCTAATCAGCCATGTCTCGTGTCTGATCGCCATCTAGAAACCGCCGTATAACCAGGGGATGTATCGGTGGCATGACTATGCGAAGTCAAGAACACACTTTAGATGAATGTTATTAAGTATTTAAAATAATGAGTTTAAGACGGTAAGAGAATAAATAAAGTGTTTATGTTTTACAAAACATGACTGCACGACATGTACATTTCCTACATGGTGTGTTCCCTTAAGTCATTTACATGGGCGGGTACTCCTTCCTGAACTGGTTTTGTAACACCGAAAACACATGGTGTGTTATCCTATCACATGGTGTGTACTTGAATCCGCTTCCCCTGATTGAGTCCTTTTACACGGTTAATCCACACGGCTCTCCTTTGGCAAGACTACACAACGTGTTCAAGATAGACACAACATGTACTAGACAAGCTTCGCCCAGCCTGTGTTGTTAGTAACACGGCCTGTCACACATCTCAAACTACATGGCATGTTCACGGTGGATACGGCCTGCAAGTGAAAGGATACACCGACCCATGTTTTTGGTTACACTGCCAGATACACGGCCGACACTACACGACATGTTCCAGGTGGACATGGTATGTACGAGAAGGGATAACACCGATCCGTGTTGTTCGTGACACATCCGAGTACCTAAGTCATACTACACAACATTTTCAATACTGACACAACATTTATAGCTTAAGGTTTTATCCTTTTGTGTTGTTAGTTACATGGGCAGACACAGGGTCAACACTACACGGCGTGTTCTACTAGTACTTGACATGTTCCCACCAGACATTCCCCCATCCTGTGTCTCTACCCACACGGTCTATGACACAGTTATAGACTACACGACGTGTGTAGGATCGAAATAACTATGTAGATGCTCAATATACAAGAGGGGGTGAATTGTACACTTTAAAAATCCCTTTGGAACCTTTAAAGTTGGTTACGGATAACTATGTTTTCCTTAGACAAGTAAAATTCTAAGTTTAACAAAGTTAAACTAAGAAAATTTCACAACACCTCTAATCACCAACTGGAGAATTGGAAACAAGATTTAAAATATAAGATTCTACCTTAAAGTGTATAGAATCTAAACTAATTAGAGTAAAAGTCTAAGGAAATATAAGAAGGTTATACTTTCCTTACAATACAACATGAAGGAGAAAAACAAGTAGCAAAACTACAAGTAACAAGATATGAATCTTTTAAACCAAAGAGAAGGGTATCCAACAACCTTGGATAAAGGTCCCTTGATTTATACTTTCAAGAAAGTCTGTCTTACCCACACCAGGATAAGCCCTCGATACGAAGATCAGAATCTCTATCCTGCTATCCCCGCAAGCCCTCAACTTCAAGGTAGTCGGAACCTCTATCTTCATCAGCAAGGAAGCCCTCGAACTTCAAGGTATTCGACACCTCTGTATTCCTATTCCCGGATGTCCTCGAATGTAATCACCAACATTCGGAGTCTCACAAAGAAATATGAATGAGTGGTTCAGTACGCACAAGGCATGAAAAGCTTTTATATCTAGAAATCACCTTAACAGTGTGTGTTCTCTAGATCGATCGACTTCTTGTTGAGATCTTCCAAATGAGCTCCTATTTATAGGCAAATTTCTAACGGTCACCTCCCTCCTCCAACGGTCATATTTCCTATGAAATTAGGAGGGACCTATACACGTGTAAATCAACCAACAGTTAATTAGAAATAGAATGAACGGCATCATTTAATAATAAATCATGTATAACTGAATGCACGACATCGTTTTGAAACGAAGAATATGTAAGTAAAATCTATTTAAAATTTTGGAGAGTAATCAAGTAAAAAGTTCGGAGTCTAACAAAAATGAAATTCAGAGACTATGTTAAGAAATGTTCGGATTCTGTTTTATAGGAATTCGGAGTCTGGTTTTACCAGATATCGGAATCTGAACTTGTAGAGTTCGAAGTCGAACTAGTAAAATTTCGAAGTCGAACTTCATAAGAGTTCTGAGTCGAACCACTTAAGAGTTCGGAGTCGAACTGCTTAACAGTTCGGAGTCGAACTAATTAAGAGTTCGGAGTCTAACTGCTTAAGTGTTTCGAGTAGAACTGATTAAGAGTTTGGAGTCCAACATCATAAGAGTTCGGAGTCGAACTACTTAAGAGTTCAGAGTCGAACTACTTAAGAGTTCAGAGTCGATCTTCATATGAGTTCGGAGTCTAGAATTTGGATTGGAACTTCATTACTGTTCATATCTAGAATTTGGATCCTAAAAATATAATGTACCAAATATTTACATTATATGACTTCTGGGCTTTTGGGTATGAATCCGGTTTTTGTACTAAAGAAAAATATTTCTATGTATAAGGAAATCTAGGTTAGGGTGACTTTCCTTAAAGAAGTAAATTTTCCTTATGGAGGTAAAATTTATATTTGCTTACGTATAAGGTGTTTGTGATTTTCAAAACAAAAAGGAATGAAAAATTCATAGGTAAAACCTTATTGACTCAACAATCTCCCCTTTTTGGAAAGCACAAACAAACTTTCAAAAAAGCATATAAGGATTTTTTTTAAAAAAAAATCATTAGACTTTGAAATTAAAACTTATCTCCCTTTGTTCATGGATGAAAATGAATACAACTAACTCCCCCTTAGGCATTGAAACTCTAAGGATTGTAATCTGAATTTCCGGAGTGAATTTTTCATTATTGTAAGAATGAAAAACTTCGTAGTGGGAAACTCCCCCTTTCTTTAAGAATATTTCTCTTAGAAATTTTTCCTTTATCCTCCTTAGGAGTAGTTATTTTTCCTTCTCCCCCTTTATTATTTTCAAAAAGAATTGAAGGGAATGGAAAACAAAGTATGGAACCTAAAACATTAGTATATGATAGGATACATCCAACCAAATAATCATTTCATTAGAGGTGGAGAATTTTACTAAGAAAGACAATTACAACAATAAATTGGAGTGAGTTCATTTGTCTTCCTTTTCCTTTGGGATTAGCTTCTTTAACAATGTTTTGAGTTTCTTCAAGTCTCTTTGATCTTCCTCGACTTGCCACTCCAAGGATTTTGTCTTTTCTTATTAGCTATTTAAAGCTTCTACCTGAGATTTTTCCTGAGCCTCCATGGATTCTTTCTGTAACTTTAACAAATGATCTTGCTGAACGACTCTTTTTTCAAGCTCAATACGGATATTTCTATCATTTATAAGATTATGAGCCAGATAATTTTACTTTACATTCAGTTCCTTCACTTGTTGACTCCGGTAACTCTGTTCAATAATCATCTCTTCTTCAAGATTCTTAAGATTTTTGTCAGCTATGTCAAAAGCTTCTGTCACATCATTTTGAAAATTATCATACACAGCCAAGTCTTCTTCAAATCTCTTAGACCACTTTGTTATCTTACTGCAAGATTTTCTATGTATATCATAATCAATAAGAAAACTTTCCTGTTTAGCTTCCAACTTCACAAACTTATCAGGACCATGGATAAAGAATCTGGTTTATGATTCATACTTTGTTGCAGCATCTGGAATTTGGAATCTATTGTTGGAAAAATCAAAATGGTGTTCAACAACTTCTTTAGAGATTGAACCACAAAATCATGCCCATGAGATGATGGTTCCGAATCAGAAACTTCTCTTTGAGACTGCTCTTCTTCTACTGGCATCAGCTTTCTTCTAGAGGTACCACCAACCTCTTTCTTTCTGATGACATCTTTTATAGGTGTCTCCATGAGAGTTTTCTACCCCTTATCAGCTCTTGGAATAGGTTTTTTTTATTAAGGGATACTTCCTCTGATTCAGACACTTGGATAATCTGGTCTTCATCTGGTTTCTGTTTTTCTTGTCCTTCCTCAAGAAAATTCCTCTCATAGGATTCTTCCTTTTCATACAAGACATTTTCTTCTTCTACTTCTAGCTGTTGCTTATCAGCATTCTTACTAGCTTCTTGATCTGCCTTTCCTATAGATACTAACTTTGCGGATGTAGTCTTATCTTTGTAGTCCTGTACTTGCTTGATCAGGGTATCCAAATCTTCACTTTCCTCTTCTTCTTCTTCTTCTTCAACTTCTTCCTCTACTTCTTCAGAAACTTCCTTCTCAGATTCTTCGACTATTTCTTTACCCTTGGATCTATCCAGAGTTACAAAATTCTTGGATGGAGTTTATGGTAAAGCAGGTTCAAGATTGAACATTTCCGGAATGAGAAGTATTTCAGAATCTAACTCTGAATCTTTCAGAAAATATTGCACCACTTCAGCTTCAGACATTTTCCTTTTCCTTTTCTTTTATTTTGCTTGTTTCCCTAGCTCCTCAGTAGCTTTTTTCCTTTAAGGCTTTAGCCTTTTAAGGGTCTAATCCTAATTGTGGATCCCCTTCCTTCCTCTTCTCTTTGTATTCCCTCCACTTGGATGCCACATCATCTGTATAAGTTTTCTGCTTCTTCGGTTTGGGAGGAGCAGACTGAGTTTCCTTAGCTTCAGGATTTTCTTCATCAGCAACCACTTCCTTAACCTCTATCTTCCTCCTTTGCTTTTTTGGATGGTTCCGGATTTTGTGTTTCTTTCTGAGTTTTCTCAACCTCTTCCATTGAAAGAGGGTAAAATTATCCGGATTCACTGGAAAAACCCATCTTCATCCTCTTGAGGGTATCATCACTGACTACCATCAGCTTGCAATTCCGAAATTTTGATATACAAGCAACTTTGAAAGATTTTAAGCATCGAACTATCATATTAGATAGTAAAGCAAGAAACATGATAATCTGAGCTCTCAAATTTCGTTCTTTGATGTTCTTGACCGTAACCAAGACATGCCTCATCAAATTTATCTTTCTTAGATTTAACAAGAAATCTAAGACATAGATATCACTCTTCTTTAAATTGTCTTTATCACCTATTCTTGGAACCAGAAAGCCTTGAACCCAAAGCTGAAGGATTCTATTGTTCGGAGTGAGACAAGCAATCTTGATAGTTGAAACATCCTTAAGACCAAGACACTTCAGTGACTTCTCTTTGTTGAAACTTTCTTGAACATCGGGAAGTTTGTGAGAGCTGAATTCAGCTTCTCCTTCATTAGATAATCCAACCAAGCTCGCGGACTTGGTGTAAGATAGCTTATAAGTCTTACCACAATACTTGAAAGAAAACCATCCTCTGCCATCTTCCTTCTAGAAGGAAACAGACTCGTAGAACTCGATCAGCAAATTAGTATAAACCGGATCCTGTTTATCTGACTTTGCTATGCAGACATCATCCCATCCATTCAGCTTTATATTCTTGGTTATAAGGGAATCAAGCTTGTAGAAATCTGGATGAACTAACCTTTCCCTAAAGACTAAACACATAGATATTGGTTTCGCAGTCGACATATCTTGAGATGTTGCTTCTACAGACATTCGGAGTGAAGAAATATGAAAGATTCAGAACAGCTTTGTAAAGTTCGGAACCGGCCTTAAGAATTGCAGAAAGGATTCGAGACGCAGAAGCTTGAAAAACCGATGTGGGATGAGTTATGGGGACCCTTTATATAGGCAATGGTTGTGACCATTGGTCTTCCAAAATCCATATAACAGTTGAAAAGGTTTTGATCTGATCTGACGGTTGAAAACAATCCCGCAGGGAAAACTTGACTCCGGTCTTTTGAGGGATTTTTTAAAGAAAGCATTCGGATTTGAAGAAAACTGGAATCCGATCTTTTAAAAACTAGGAAAACACCAACAATAAAAATTTGATTATGAAACTAAAAATAAGGAAATCATAGCTTTCGGAGTGGCTAGAAACATTGTTCGTAATTGGTAATATTCCTTTTTGAAGAATGAAACGAAAGTTCCAGCACGAAAATCTCATTAAGAAAATGTGAGTCCGAAAATCTCCATTCCAGAAGTTCCAGTACGAAAAACTTCTATTCTAGAAGTTTTCATTCTGAGAATTTCAATACTGAACATTTCAGTTCTGGAAATTCCCATTCCAGAAATTTCAGTTCCGAAAAGTTTGAAAAACATACTATAGAAAATTTAGTTAAAAAAACAGATTACAAAAATTCTAGTTATACTAACAATCAAATGTACTCCCCCTATGATAAGAAGTTTATAAAACATTTGATATAAAAGTTTTACCTAGAAGAACAATATTACCAATACCAACAATTTCTCCTTGAGCATTATCTCCGAAAGTTACCTTTCCTCCTTTTGTTTTGATAATCTTTTCAAAATAGCTTTTGTTACCAGTCATGTGTTGGGAACATCCACTATCCATGTACCATGTATTGTTGTTGGTACTTCCTTTATCTTCCTGAAAACAAGAAAATAATTAGACTTTTGGAATCCAAAATTTCTTGGATCCGAAATTTCCATACAACAAAATCTTAGGAACCCACACTTTCTTAGAGAAATAGGCTTTATGAAAACCTAATGATTGGGTTTTATTTAATGAACAATTATTTGCCCAGTGACCACCACATTGACACTTGGTACAAAATGGGGAACTTTTTGGAAAAAGTAATTGTTAATAAAAATTATTTTAGCATGGGTATAACCAAATCCGAATTTGTTTCTCAAAAGTCATATTTGAGAATACATTTTATCAAAATTTTCTTTACCATGGGAAAAGTTTGATAAACACTTCTTTAAGGAAAAAATTTCGGACTTGAGTTTTATAACCAAGTTTTTATCTTCAAAATCATTAGATTTAGAACTAGAGCTAAGCTCAAAGATACTTTTATTAGAAATTACCTTTTCTAACTCTTTAGAAAGTTTGTTCTTCTCATAACTTACTTCCTCAAGATTCTTTGAAATATTTAAAAAATCAGCATTTTTCCTATCAAGATCTTTAGAAAGATCTGATATTTCTTTTGTAAGAATATAATTCCTAGATTGTTCCTTATCACGTTTTTTATTGAGTTTAGAACTCTCAATCTCTAGAAGTTCAGAAAAACTAAAAACTTCTTCATAGGTAGGTGAAGTATTTTCTTCATCAGAAGAGGATTCTTCATTAGAAGAGTTATAACACTTACTATCATTAGAATTTAAAGAAACATTGGTCAATGATTCGGCATTTCATACCTTAGCCATAAAAAAATTATTGTTAATGGGTAATATGGCTATAATACCAAGATTCTTCTGTCCCGAAGATTCATAATCAGAAGATTCGTCTGAAGAGTCACCACCACTAGCACTCCAAGTGTCATTTGCTTTCAGCACTTTCTTAGCCTTTTTCTTGTAATACTTATTTCTATTCCTCTCTGAATTCCTTTCTTTCTTTATGAGAAAAGGGAAATCTGGTCTAATATTTCCATCTCTCTTGCATTCATAACAAGTGACTTCTCCATCTTTCCTGTCTTTCCTTTCCTTTTTCTTAAATTTGGATTCGAAATTTCTCTGGCCAGCTATCTTGTTCATTCTTCGAGCAAGATTTGCTAACTCATTTTCTGAGATTTCACTTTCACTAGAATCTGATTGAATAACCACCTTCTTAGATTTGGATCTGGTTACTTTTTCAGGAGTCTTAGCTTTCATATGATTTAATGTTGTTGTAAAAGCGACAGTACCATTCCCATTCTTCTTTTTGATGTTTTCATCATCTCTCTTTATTCATATTTCATGTTGGATAAGTGTTCCAAATAGCTTCAAGAGAAATATGAGTGACCTTCCTATTCTCATTTATATCTGTTCTCTTTGATTCCCACTCATTGGGCATAATATCAATTATCTTATCCACAAGGGCTTCATCATCTAACCCTTTTTTCTCCCATAGAATATAAGCTGTTGACTATAGTCATAAATCTCTGTTGAACTTTACAGATTGGTTCTCCATGATGAAAATTGAAACCATGGTATTCAGCTCTAAGCATAGCTCTCCTAGTTTCAATCACTTTAGAAGTTCCAAAGTGTGTAACCTTTAACATCTTCCAGATACAATTTGCTACTTCACAAGAAGAAATTTGGCTATATATATTTCTAGTCATTGAACATAGTAGAGTATTGTGTACCTTATAATTTATTTGATACTCTTGCTTTTCCTGGTTAGTGAAAAAACTAACTTCCTTATCAAAAATTTTATAATCACTAGTAAGTATAACAAAATTTTCCACTCCAGTATTGATAACAAAAGTCTTCATTCGATCTCTCCAGTACTCATAGTCATTACCATCAAATATTGGCGGTCTTGTAGGGTTTAGATTTTCAATAGAACCAACATTGATTCCTGCCATTCTTAAAACAAACCTTGGAAACCAAACTAGTTAGTAGAAAAAGTTCGTAACCACAAAGTTCGGAATGACAATTCAGAATGATAAAGTTTAGAATGACAACGTTCGGAATGAAAAATTTTGGAACGACAAAGTAAACTTTCTAAACAAGGATGTAGAACAAATAAAACGATGAGAAAGAAAAACCTATACGTGAGTATAAGTATTTCTGAGACCTCATTTGATACCAATTGTAGGATCAAAATAATGATTTAGATGCTCAATATACAAGAGGGGGGTGAATTGTACACTTTAAAAATTCTGTTGGAACCTTTAAAGTTGGTTACAGATAACTATGTTTTCCTTAGGAATGGAAAATTCTATGTTTAACATAGTTAAACTAAGAAAATTTCACAACACCTCTAATCACCAACTGGAGAATTGGAACCAAGATTTACAATATAAGATTCTACCTTAAAGTGTATAGAATCTAAACTAATTAGAGTACAAGTGTAAGGAAATATAAGAAGCTTATACTTTCCTTACAATACAATATGCAGCGGAAAAATAAGTAGCAAAACTACAAGTAACAAGATATTAATCTTTTAACCTAAAGAGAAGGGTATCCAACAACCTTGGATAAAGGTCCCTTGATTTATACTTTCAAGCAAGTCTATCATACCCACACCAGGATAAGCCCTCGATATGAAGATTGGAATCTCTGTCTTACTATCCCCACAAGCCCTCAACTTCAAGGTAGTTGGAACCTCTGTCTTCCTCAACAAGGAAGCCCTCGAAATTCAAGGTAGTCGGAACCTCTGTCTTCCTATCCCCGGAAGTCCTCGAATGTAATCACCAACATTCGGAGTTTCACAAAGAAATCTGAACGAGCGGTTCAGTACGCACAAGGCATGAAAAAATTCTCTCTTTAGAAATCACCTTAATAGCGTGTGTTCTCTAGATCGATAGACTTCTTGTTGAGATTTTTCAAATGAGCTCCTATTTATAGGATAATTTATAATGATCGGCTCCCTCCTCCAATGGTCATATTTCCCATGAAATTCGGAGGGACCTGTACACGTGTAACTCAACCAACAGTTAATTAGAAACAGAATGACTGACATCGTTTAATAATAAATCACGTATAACTGAATGCATGACATCGTTTTGAAATGAAGAATATATAAGTAAAAGCTATTCAACATTTTGGAGTGTAAACAAGTCAAAAGTTCGGAGTCTAACCAAAATGAAATTTGGAGTCTATGTTAAGAAATGTTTGGATTCTGTTTTATAGGAATTCAGAGTCTGGTTTCACCAGAGATTGAAATCTGAACTTGCAGAGTTCGAAGCCAAACTAGTAAAAGTTCAAAGTCGAAATTCATAAGAGTTTGGAGTCGAACTTCATAAGAGTTCGGAGTCGAACCACTTAAGAGTTCGGAGTGGAACTTCTTAAGAGTTCGGAGTTGAACTGATTAAGAGTTCGGAGTCAAACTGATTAAGTGTGTGGAGTCGAACTGATTAAGAGTTCGGAGTCGAACTTCATAAGAGTTCGGAGTCAAACTACTTAAAAGTTCAGAGTCGAACTAATTAAGAGTTCGGAGTCGAACTTCATAAGAGTTCAGAGTCGAACTACTTAATAGTTCAGAGTCAAACTACTTAAGAGTTTGGAGTCAAACTTCATACGATTTCGGAGTCCAGAATTTGGATTGGAACTTCATTACAGTTCATATCCAGAATTCGGATCCTAAAAACAGAATGTACCAAATATTTACATTATATGACTTCTGGGATTTTGGGTATGAATCTGGTTTTTATACTAAAGAAAAATATTACTATGTATAAGGAAATCTAGGTTAGGGTGACTTTCCTTAAAGAAGTAAATTTTCCTTATAGAGGGAAAATTTATATTTGCTTAAGTATAAGGTGTTTGTGATTTTCAAAACAAAAAGGAATGTAAAAGTCATAAGGAAAACCTTATTGACTCAACAACGTGTACATAAAGTACACAGATTCTACTTATGAAAAATAGTTTCTTCTCAAACAGAAGAACACATGGCATGTACTTAACATTACATGATGTGTATTCTGGGTTTTTCCAGACAGTAAGCCTCTGAAACTACTATGGAACCCATAAAACACTGAAACGAACACTAAAAGTGCCAAATTTTGATCTGTGAGGGCTCATACTCCTCGTAAATTAATGATTGGCATGTTAAACATGTTATAAAAATGTAACAAGTCAATGATCCACCAAATTCCGCTCCATGAGGGCCCATAACAACTCAAGAACCAAATTTTGGCATCCATTCAAGAAAAACATTACACAAAATGATACTCTATCAAACAATAGGTATTCTTATCAAGTCATCTATCACAACAGCATGCATATTCTACAAAAAATTTATCACAACAACATGAAAGCACTAATGCACTCTAAATGGAATTGCAATGATGAATGACATTCGTTTTCTAACAAGTGCATATATGATGCATGAGATGGAATACCCTCATCTCATCGGGTTTCGATTGATATAGAAACTCGATAACATCAAAAATAACAGCACAAGTCATTGGATCACTCATGGTGAAATCAAATCAACTATAATCTTTCAAAACCATAAAATTTTAATAAATGAGGTAGGCTAGATTTTCCCTGTATGTGGGTTAGCTACTCCCAGGAACATCTTATTACCAAGTACATATTCCTTCCTATCCATGGATAAAGGCTCCAAACTATAATTCAAGGGAAAATAATTCTTCTGATACCACTTTGTAATGTCTCGGTTTCGGAATCCACCTAGAGGTGCCCCGTACCCGGTTGGTCACATGGCCTCAAGCGTATTTCCTCGAACGCCAGAGGATGCTGACTAGCAGCATGGTCCTTGGGTGTGATAGTGGGGAAACTTTTCCATCATTGGAAGAGTACATAGCAGAAGTAAACAATACATACAAGAGCGGAAGTAGTAATAATGACATACAATAGTAATAGTAGAAAACTAAAAGTATAAATTGGAGAATGGACATTGAGGGATTCTCTAGAGTGTCTTTATCTGATTTCTTTTGCAATTTGGCTTAGCACTGTTGTATTCCAACAATGTGACTTGTTTGGATGTTTTCTTAGACATATGTAACATGCATCATTTTATTGTTCGGATGCTCGGTCGGGGGCCCGGTGAAAGATCACATCCGTACAAGAGCTCTCGGATGAACGAGACCTAGAAGAAGATCGTTCTGGCGATTAGACGCTACCCCAGTGCGTTTAAGGGAAAAAAATACACTGCATGTACTTTTTAAGTACACATCATGTACCTGCCTTTTCCATACTCTGCTTTAGGCGGCCTCCATGTCACCCCCACATTGCAGTGTGCATGTCCACTACACGTCCAGCACACAGCAACCTGCGGTAACCGAGTACACGGCATGTACTCATAAAGTACACAGTGTATACTTTGAAAATTTCTTGAAATTCCTCTTTTTTTTAAAAAATGACCAAAAAAGGAAAAAATAACTAAAAAGAAGATCCAGATTTTTACAATACTGTTCCACGATTGAACTTCATTCTGTAAATTATCAATTGAGGGTAAAGAAAGTGGATATACCCAAGATGTAATTTCATACAAGGTATGGACATTATAAATTTATAGTGATGCCTTTTGATCTTACTAATTACTATTTCATCTTCTTGGATTTGATGAATAGTGTCTTTATATATTACCCTGATCAGTTTGTGGTAGTATTTATAAATGATGTTTTTATCTATTGAAAGAGAAAGGGAGAGCATGAAGACCACTTGATAAATGTACTAAAGACATTGAAAATGGAAAAACTATGTTAATAATTTAAAGTGTTAATTTTCTACAAATGGTTTCATTTTTAGTTTACATAATCTCAAGAGATATTATAGTAGTAGATCCATCAAATACTAGGGTAGTTGAGTTTTGGCCTAGACCGACCACAGGGACTGAGATCTACAGTTTTCTGGTATTATATTGATATTATCAATGATTTGTGGATAAATTATCATGAATACACAATCCTTTGAACATGTTAACTCAGAAGTGTGCCACATTCTTATAGATAGATCAATGTGAGGATACTTTCTAGGAACTAAAGAGAATATTGGTCAGCGCACATGTGCTTAAATTAACCTGTTGTGGAGGGGTGATTTTAATTTATATTTATGCCTCCAAAAATGGATTGGGATGTGTTATTATATAAAATAACATGTTTATCACTTATTTCTCATGATAGTTGAATATCTATGAGAAAAATTTCCCAATTACTGATTTGGAGATAGCAGCTATATTTTTTCATTAAAGATATAGAGGCATAATCTTTATGGATAAAAGTTTAATATATATACTGATCATAAAATTCTAAAATATATATTCTCACAAAATGATTTTAACATGACCTAGAGAATATTGTTAGAGATAATAAAGGGTTATTACTTATCAATACATTACCAACTTGGGAAAGTGAACAAGGTGTTAGATGCTTTTATTTGAAAGGATCATTCGAGATTATTCATAATGAGGATAAAAAAAAATCTAAAATTTATATATTTTCAAAGGATGGATATAGAAATTTGGAAGGAATCGGGAAATCTTACCTTGCTCAGTTGAATGTTCAAACCTCTATCCAAGTGAATATTAAATAGGCACATAAGAAAAATGTATAGATGTAAAAGGAGGTTAGAACTGTTTCTGACTTTAACCATGATCATGATTAAATAATAAGGTTTAGAAACCATGTATGTGTTTCTTCCATACTAGATTTGAATAAGGAGCTATTAGAGGAAGCTCATAGTTCTTCCTTCTCTATTGATCTTGGAAGTATGATTTTGTATAGATATTTAAAGTAATTCTTCTAGTAGGATGTAATGAAGAGGGATATTTTATAGTTTGTATCTTGATACTTTGTATTCCAGTAAGTTAAGGTAGAAAGAAAAAATTATAAGGGGATGTTTCATCCATTTATCATACCAAAATGGAAATGGGAGAACATCCCTATGAATTGTTTTATTGGACTCCCCAAAACCTCTAAATTTTTTAATGTTATATGGTTGTTTGTTGATCGCCTTACTAAGTCAGTTCACTTTATTAATATTAGAGAAGACTTATATCTGGTTCATCATTCTAGGATATACATTAAATAAGTGGTATGGTTTCATGGAGTACCACTTTTCATTATCTATGATCATGATCTGAGGTTTACCTCAATGTTTTGGAAAAGTATTCTAAAATCACTTGATGTATAATTGAGTTTCAACACATCTTATCATACTCAAAATTATTTTTAGTCTGAAAGAGCGATTCAAACCCTCTAGTATATAATGAGATCTTGTTTTTTTGGGTTTTAATGGTGTTTGGGATCAACACCTTCCTCTAGTTGAGTTTTCTCACAATAATAACTTTTACTAAAGCATTTATATTGATCCTTATCAATCCATTTATGGGAAGAATTTTAGAGCTCCAACATACTAGAATGAAGTTGGGGAAAGAAATCTATTGAGACCTGAGATAGCTGAAAAAATAGAAATTAAGGTTAGAACAATTCAAAAACATATCTAGGAAGCTCAAAGTTGTAGAAAAGTTATACTGATAACTGTCAGTGTGACCTAGAATTTGAAGTTGGTGAGAATATATTTCTAAGAATTTCTCAATGGAAGAAGGAAATAAGGTTCAAGAAGAAAGGGAAACTATTCACTAGGAATATAGGTCACTTTGAGATTCTTGATTATATTATAATGGTATCCTATCACATTGAAATTTCTCTAAATCTCTCACAATTCCATAATTTTTTCCATGTATCTCTCCTGAGGAAGTACATATATAACCCATCACATGCACTGAACTTAGAAGTCATATTTCTGGATCATGATCTTTCTTACGGGGAACAACTAGTTGAAATTATTGATCATACAAAGAAAGTTCTATGAAACGAGACTTCTCACCAACTAAAAATGTTGTGGGGAAATCACCAGTTAGAGGAAGAAACCTAGGAACTTCAAGATATGATGAGGCATAAGTATCCTCATTTTTTTGAAACAGAATGATAAATTTTGAGGGTGAAATTAATTTTAAGCATGGAAGAATGTAACACCTAGAGTTTTTAGGAACCTTTTTCTTGAATAAATTATTTTTATTTTATGCATTAAATTTTGCGCTATAATATGTCAAACTATCTTTATATTATATACCAAGTTAATATTGATCTACAAGCAATATTTACTTGACTTGGATTACACGCAACACTAAGTTTTTAAAAAACATCATTTTAGTATTATAGTTATCTAAATGGGATGGTTTTAATATATCCATTAAACTTAGTAACATGAATAGTTATAACTAATTTTTAAATATTATTTATAACGATTTTATATAAATAATACATATTGATAATAATACATAATTGTTTTTAGTAAAGTCTCTATATGATTGAAAATAATATTTTCTAAAAAGAGATGATTTTTTTGTCCTTCTATGAAAAATAATAAAATAAATTTTAGAAACTTTTATCAATTGAAAATTTTAAAATAAAGACATTTTTTAATTCATAACTTTTAAATTATCTTTGGGTAAAGTTTATGTATTTTTCTGAAAAACCTCATTTTAGGATGAATAGTGAAAATACTAAATTTTAATTCAAAACTACTTTTTCATATAATTTATTTATATAGATAAATTATATTTTAATTTGATTTTAAAATTTAATGAGATTAATTGTATGTAAATGAATCAAATTTATTACATTGGAACCAGTTTCACATTGAAATTTGATATCAAAACATTCCAAAAAAATTAACATTTTTGCTTAAAAAACTCTTTATTGTGTCGCGCTTCTGAGATTAATTTTTTGTTAATTTTTGAAACTTATATTATTTTAATTTGAGAAAATGGATTCTATATTAGGAATCAGAATAATTTATAATCTCTGATAAGGTTGACTTAGTTTTCTAACAAAAATATTAGTGGTAGTGATTACAATTAATTATAGCGATTAAGTGAAAAAATAGTTTAACAAAGGACTAAACCTTAAACATAAATCCCAAAATGACATAAAAATAATTAAAAAATACTTTTCATATTCATATTATGACTTTATACTTCAATATATAATATTTTAACCATTATTGTTTCCACTTTACATATTAATAATGTTGTTGGAATTCCCTTTTCCAAAATTTCTATGAATGCCACCCCTCCTCCACCATAAAAAGGAACTCACCCCTCCCACATATTCACACCTTTCAAGACATTTGAATCAAAAAATTCTTCTTAAATATCCTCCCAAATTCCTTAAATTTATCCTATAATCCCCCTTTATGAATAAATCAATCCAAGAAAGCCCTTTGGTACAAACTAAAAGGAGTCACCCAAAGAGGAGGTATCATCCTTCCTTAAGATCTTTTATTTTATTTTCATTCTCCACACCCACAAAATCATTTTGTTACATGATTATATAATAACATTAGTATAATAATTATAATGAGAATTTATTATTTTAATGGTTTGACTTACACTTTCACACACTTCCATCTAATGGGAAATGAAATTACCTTTCTTGTTTACAGAGAACTATCGCCTCATGAAACAATGTTGTCCATTTTTCATTTACCAACTCTCATGGTAGGTAATTATGATTTAAACTCTATTTTTATATGATTTTTATAATATTTATTATGCATTTATTCTTATTTAATTATTATATAATTAATACCTTCATTCTTTCATTTTTTTTGTAAATACGATAGTTTTGTTTGAAGAAGTGTGGACTACCACCTCCTCAAAGTGATGTGATTCGTTCACACTCTAAATGGAATTAATTAAGGATGGTTACAGTAAATTTATACGATATATATGAAATAAAAATTATAATTTAATAATTATATATATATATATATATCATTTAATTTCTTTCTTTCAATATGATAATTAAACGGAAACAGTGTTCATGCATACGTACGACCTACCGTCTCCATGAATGGTGTATTCCATTTCATATTTATATCTTTCATATATTATTATAAAAACATATATACTGAATATAAATGATATATATATATATCCTGGTTTACACTATTAAAATCATGATATAATTATGAGGACCAAAAATATAAAAAATTTAGACACATGTGACAAATAAAGCAGATGTTACACGAAACCTAACCTTAACATTGAAGTGTTAATAAGTGGGTAATATTAATCAATATATGATATTAAATATAAGAATATTTTTATATGGTATACGTATAATAAAATTATATTTATTCTATAGGATATTTTAACATGTTTGATGAGAGTCAAGACATAAGGTAACGAGAATTATTGTCTCACTTTTATTTTTGTGAGATGTATACCTTCATCAACACTCATTTCTTTTGTATGGGGTATATATTACCTATGAATACATTATGTGATTATTATTATAATTTTTTTGAATATTTACATATACATTTTAAGATATATTTTCATGGGTTTTATGTTTCAAAATTCACCAAATCGGTATAGTAGTTTTGTCTCAATTTTCCTTCTTTGAGACACACACCATGAATTTCAAAAACTATGTTTTCAAAAAAAATGTAATAATTTTTTTAAAGAAGATATTTTAAATAATTTTCATTGAAGATGTATTTTAAATTTTTATTATGGTCTTCAAACTTCTTTTATAATTTTTCAAATTTATTTTCAAAGAAGAAGGTTTTCAAAAATGTTTTATATTTTAAAAAGTGTTTTTTCATAGGAAAAAAAGATATTTTCCTTAAGAAATGTTTTTAAAAGATCTTCCCAAATTATTTTACATATAATATAATATCCATTGGTGATACTCATTCCTTAATGGAGAAATGATCCAAAGGTTCTATAAATATTCTTTCTCTAAATGGTTTATGTTTTTTTGGAATGATTTTTATAAAAACTTTTTCTCTTTCACAAATTATATTCTTATGAAACCTGATCCTTTTCATGGGTTATTATTTGATGAAATTATTATGAAACTTATATTTTTCCTTAGGTTAAGATATTATTGCATGTTTATGGGACCCATTTCATTTCATGGGTTATGATTTGACTATTTATGAACTTGTGGGACATGTTTGTATGATTTAATTATGAGATGGGTGGAACCTATATCTCCCTCCAGTGCATTAGGAAAATACTAATATCTCTTGAGATAATAATGGGATTCAATTTAATAACCATGATTTATTATGGAAGATGGGGGGAAGATGGGGAAACCCGATCTACTATAGGATGATGGGGAAACCCAATCCCTTATAAGGAAATAACTATGATTGGGGATGGTGGGTGTCTCCCAAGTAGGTGTAGTCCCCATGAAGTTCCCTATTGAGTTTTTTAAATGTGCCTTGACTGATAGGTAATGATATTCGATTTTTATGTGTCTTCTTCATTTCAATTCCTTATTTCTATGTTATGATTTAATGGCTTGTGATCTTGATTCCATTATGATTCATGTCTTATAAACTACCAAAATTTATTCCATGATTCATGTTTATGATATTTGATATAGGGTATGATCTTATAATGTAAATATCATGTTCTCATACACTTATTCTCTTATTTAGACTTACATATCTTCCCTTTTTACCCTTACTGGGCGTTAGGGCTCACACATTTTTATGGTTCCATTCCACAAGTTATGAATATTTGTGTTATCTATGATGTGTCTGAGAAGGGTTCTAGTCATTAAGAACCAAGTGAGATATGATGTATTTCTCTTATATACTAGTTTTTATGTTTCAATGTTCCCAATGTCACTAAACTAATAAGTTCATTGGGAATATCTTTGTTTAATGTTTAAATTATTCCACAAAAAATAATGTAACGTTAATGTATGAAAATAGAGGGTCACTATAAGATTACTTAAGGGGGAAAGCCAGGTAAATTTTGTTAAAGACAATTATATTCATAAATATTATGTCAATAAACTCACGATATTAAATTATTTCACAAATACTTACTATGGCGCATGCATTGAACCAACTTTTCTGCCATCTTTATCTTACTCTCTCAAGACAGAAAATGGCCCATAACTTTATTATAGAAAATAGAAATTTGAGGTAATGGTTTATAAACTCCTCTCTTATTTTTTTAAATCATCCTACTCTGACCTAAGGAAAATTTTGAGGGATCAGCAGACTCAATTGTCACCTCGGTGGTGGTTCCTGTGGGCCCATACCTTGATCACCCAAGAACCTCTATTTTCATTTCTTATTCTTGTTATTTTTCTCCTCCAACTCCAAGATGATAAATAAATCCCATAAAAATTAATAATATTTTATGAAAAATAATTTAGATAAAAGGTTGAAGAGAAATTTACAACATCAAGGTCAAGGTAGTCATCTCATTCCTCTTTGGTGTGACCATCTACCCCCTCAATTCTTCCTCAGTAAATCATGTTAGACACTCTCTTTGTGATTGGAACTTGATCATTGGTTTCATATATAAAAGGATTCAAATCCTAAATATATCTTTCGAACTAATCCTAATCACTATAATAGTGGAGATCATAGGGTTCTCATATTTCTCCTAACTCTGGGGTGCATAATCTAGCTTGGAAAAATACCCATGCATCCCTAATGTCATGAGATATTCACTACCATGATCATGTCACTAAGGGTCACACATATTTTGTCTCTAAGGTGGATTTTCATGAGGAAGGAATAACAAATTTTGATTTGGAGGTCTTTTTAGGCCTCTCTACCCTCATATAATGTTAGGAAACTAGAGAAAACATCTCCACATGATGGTGAAAACTAGACCACCTTGGCTCCGAAGGTGTGGTTTTCTCAACCCTATCCCACTCAATGGTCTTTTCCAAAAATTGTCTTGAAGAATTGGGATCTTTAGAATCACAACCTTCAGTTTGAACCTTTATACTAGGCATTCCATGACCAGAAATTTCTATGGACATGGTACAATTAATTATTTTCATTAATACCCCTTGAGGGTATAATGCAATCCAATCACTAGCAAACCCATCCTCCAATATGGTTGATATTTCTGATGGGGGAAGTTTAATTGACTTCTTAGACACCTCCATATCCCTTATAATTGATAACTCTCTAGTCACCATCAGGTGTTTTTCAATCCAAACATGCATGGGGGGAATATTCTTGATTATTGTAGACATTTGAACTGGGGGTAAATCAATATGAAGCATAGGCCTCATAGATGATTTTGCTATCAATGAAAGCTGTTGGTACATTATCTCTGAATGAAATCAAGTACAACCTCATATCTTCAATAGGATTTCTATTATTTATTAATTTCATGGTCGGAATATCACCATAAAGTAAGAAATTGAATTCTACTAAAAATTTCAAAATCTCCAGCACTTTGTCGTACTTCAGAGATAGAGGGTGGATTCTAGAAACTGCATGGACAAATTGGTGAAATCAGCTATCAAGGACTTTTACTGATCTCATAATAGTATAAGAACCTATGTGTACTAAAATATACCTCCAGACCCCCTAGGATTCTAAATGGATCATTCCCATTGTTTGAATGTAATAAACACCTATAAATCCTCACTAGGATAGGGGCATCCAGCCTAATATGGCTCGATTTTACAAGTTTATCTACTATAAAAATCATCCCTAGTATTATTCCAATGTTAGACTCATATAGTAGAATTAATTAAATTCTTATCCGCATCATGAGAAATACATCCAGGTGAGTCTTGATAGAAACTTCAGAGTTGATCTTATAACCCCATCGGGTATACACACCTTTCACTAATATAAACCAGAATGTGTTAAAATCACCCCGATTATCTAAAGTGTGGATTCTTATAGGGTACTAGAATATAGGATTTACCCCTTCTGGTATGAGAAATTCTTTCATCCATGATCTAGAATGGATTTCACCCTTGGGGAGAGGCTCATTTTCCTACAATTTTTTCGCATCCTTAAAGATCTGATGGGCCAAAGGTAGTGTCCTTTCAAAATCATCCAATGTTGTCTTCAGTGGGATAAAATTATCCTACATATCCCCAAGAATAGAAGATATAGAAATTTTTTATATGTCCCATCGGATAATATCAACTTCACCATCTTTTATATGGAATTTTCTTTTTCTGAGGACTTCATTAGAAAAATGGATCAAGAATGATTTCATGGTTTTTGTAAATGTAATTTTGTCCTACCAGAACAAACTTGTATACTCATAAATCTTGAATATCCTTCTTAAAAACTGTATAATTTCAGCACACTAAACATGACCACATAAATTCATGTTTGAATCCCCCTCCATATCATAAATCCCAGCCTCCATTATTACCTCTTGACTGGTTTATCTACTAATCATGGAAAATTGAGTCATAACAGTGAGGCTTTAAATTTGCGAAGTGTGACTTTAGGTCTGGGGTGAAAAGGATGTCATTTAAGAAACAACTAGTCAAAATCATTCCTTTATTAATGTAGACACCCTTCTAGGAGACATTGGTAGTAGAGAATTTTTTATTTTCCAAATATCAAGATTTCGGGAAGTATCTATTAGCCTCTAAGATGAGGAGGTCCCTTGGAAGATTCTGATTGTAAAAAAAGATAGGTATTCACATCATGGATAATAATGTTGATATAGAACCAAATGGTTTTATAAATTTTGGATGGTGGATTAAAAAATTTCATAATAATTTAGCTCAACAACCTTGATCATCTCAGATGCACATGCAACATATTTGTTGAGAGAATTTGTTAGAGGAGACATTAAAAACCTACAATAACTGATTGAGTTTTCTCATTAAGCTAAAATAATGACTTAAAAAGTTTAAAATCTTTACATGGAGGAAATATTAATTTTGGAAAAGGAAGGCCTTAACACAGGACCCTCAATCAGGTCTCCCGCACAAGTACCTCGATCAGGTCTCCCGTGCAGGTGCCCTGATCAAACCCTCTATGTAAGGTTCCTCGACAAGGTGGTCTCGCATAGAATCCTAAAAAAGGTTATTAACAAGGTAATTTTCATCATGTGGAGTACTAAGTATGTTCTTAAGGAATTAATTTTTAATACTTTTGCACAAAACAGGAACAACACAGCTAGGTGGAAGAACTATATGATGAGAGAAAAATATTTTAATACGGAATTAGAGAAATCGATAAAGGGGAAAGTGGTATTTATAGACACCACATTCCTATCCACCCAACCTACACACTATATCTATACCATGGATGTGTGCAATGGACCAGGGTACCAAGCCTACACTACTAAATTGTGCAGGAACCCTCAGTATAATACCTTCCCCACTTTTTTAATCTTTTCCAAGTTCTACCTCAGGATAAGACCCTCTTCTTTTGATTGGATCCAAAATTAAGGGTGTCTTTTGTTGAAACTATGTTATATCAAGTTGGATGAAAATATTATTAATAGTATCTTAATAATTTTAAAGAGGTAAATAACCCCAAGATTAATTAAAGGTAGTTGTCTAAACTAGACTACGTGCACACCCATGCACATTAAAAAGCTCACACATCCCCCCACATGGTACTGAAAGGCGGTCCACCCCTATGTAGGACACCTACACCATGAACCTATATTTTGGACATGAATTAATGTCCTCCTTCAACCAGCATCTCTTATTTTCCTATAAATAGGACCTCATGGATCCTAATTTTCAAAAATAGAAAAACAAAAGAAGCCCTAAAACATTGGCCCTATAGTTGCTTAACCTAGGTCTCAAAAAATCCACCGGGTATCCCTCTAAAACTAAGAAAAATATATAATTTAGGGTAATATTGGGATCAAAGTACCTCTATGGTCTAGAATACAAGACACCTATGTGATGAATCTATTTCCCCTTGTATAAAAATAACTTCACAAGGTCGGTTACCTAATTAGGGACCAATGCAGGACACATCCAGGGACACCTGAGGAGACACATGGTGCCTAGGATACAGATTTTACCAAGTTTTGTTTCCCAGGTTGTCCATTTCCAAATTCATTTTAATCTCACATAGGTCAACCCACTACATAAATAACTTAAATTACTTATAGGACCTACGTGTAGAATATTTTCTCTCTAAGACATGACCTATGTGAGCCACCATTGAGACCTCATCCAAGCCACCAATATTTGGGAACCTCTTCCTTTTGATCCCTCATCTATGGGAGACCAAATTAGAACCTCCACTAAATCCTCTAGACTTTAAAACCCATGGAATGAGCCACATCAACCTTTCTATCATTTGGATATGAATTCCTTTAGTTATAGTTGTCTCATACGTGTCCTCCCTGACTGGTAGGGTCCTTGGGGTGCGTGTATATTTTCATTCCAACGGTCATGAGGCCCCAACCCTGGGGGCGGTTTCAAGGAAATCTCAGTCTAAGGTACTTGGTTTAGGACCATGTCCTTCCCTAAATGTCTCTTAAACACAGATCCTTTGATTCTAGGTAGGGAGGGTGAGGATCATGCTTTCCATTCCCTTCGATAAGTAATGAGATCCTCTTCTCCTCTCAAGGAACCAATTTTGTTGCATCCCCCCTGGAGTAATCCTCTATCCATTCTTACATGAACTCTCTGGATTCACTCCTTATTCCATAATAATGCCTCTGGGAAATGTTATAATGGGTAGTCTGATGTGACTACCCTAGATATGAGATAGGAGAGGAAATGTGTGGATTGATTCCCTTTCTTCTTCTCACGTTTCCACAACCTCTTCCATCAGTGGAAGGGGGAGTGTGTGGTTTTATGAATCTTCCATTTCATATTTTTTTTCGCACATTCAAGCATGAATCATAATGACCATTTTGTCCTAGAGGATAGACACAATCATGATATCCACATAGTTAGATGCATGTTTTATTAGAGAATATTCTTTGGGGTCTTACTCTTGCCTTCCTTCAAAGGGTCTCTATAGGCATGGGTCCTGAAGTTCGTATATCCAATATTAGGGAAAAGTAGATTGTTTGGTTTCCCAAATCTTCTATTTCCTCTTATTTATAATAATAAGCTTGACTCACATTGTATTAGAAGTTTATGGGGGTCATGACACAACAAGATCCCAAACATTTTTCCAATCATTCCAAGTGTAATCCCCAACCAATAAATGGGGCTCCTACATAGCTATAATAACTAATTTTTTGCAACATGGAATCCTCCTCTGGTGTAATCCCCAAATCGAACCTTGGATCTCCATGAGTCAATTCACATCTTAGAGCCCCAAACCCAATCAGGGTACCCTTTTTATAAGCAACCCCAACTTAATCCTCTAAAAGGGACATACTCCCCAATGAGAAAAACTCTCATAGGGCCTCAATTTTCATGGTTCCTCATAACCAAACTATATTGGATTTTATTCCCATCCAAATGGGATATATAGAAATCCTCCACAAGGTCCAACCCCAACACTACAAAAAAGTTTCATCGAACCTTGATTAGGTACCTTTTTCCTAGAAATACTTGTGGTATGATGTTAAACTACATAGTTTGGTCCATATCACATGATCTTAAAAGGTATGACATTCCCCCATTAAGTGTCATAGAACTACGTGTGTTCAGATTCCTTTCACAAGGATACATCAGAAGTGATTCTTATGGGTCTGATCTCAACAACAAAACAACTCCCATCCTTCTGGAGGATGACTCACTCTATAGTGCCCCATTGTGTTTATTGAAACCAAAATCATAATAAGATAGAAAAATAATTTATAATCAATACATAAGTGGGTAACATTGATGGAGAACCTCAGATACATATATATTTCTCCATTTATGAATAACCATGGATACATATAGGTGATTATAAATGTTATGCATGCTAAAAATTGATTTTTAATTCAAGGGTAACCCACACAATACTTGGTAATTAAAGAAGTATTTTTTAACATATATTAAATCGATAAGAGAGCACAAGAGTAGGAAATAATTCCCTTGAAAGGGGTGTGATGTTCCCAACCTCCCGTCCTCTCAAAAAATGTGAGTTCTTAAGTAATGTTATCCAAACTCCCCAATGAGTTCCTAAAATTGTAAAGTAGGCCCCTCATGGATATAGAACAATTTGGTGTTTCTAGTTCCATGAATAAATCCATTGAAAACTATTTTTAAATAGAGAACTCGATGTGAATGATTTCACATAACTCCACCCCTACAATCAATCATCGATCTTCAACAACATTATGTATTGGAAACACCTGTGGTAGTTGGAATTTATTTGGTGACATGGTGACAATGACACTACTAATGAAGAGAGTGATATGTCAATTATAGATGTGGGGAGAAGATTGTGGGTTCGATTTTGTGGCATCGGGATTTCAATAACGCACATATGAGGTATATTTTTAGATTATTAAGGTTAAGATAGGTGGGCCTTGCAGTTTTTTGGAGATTGAGATAAGCATTGGATTTGGTCGTGGGGTGGTTCTAAAAAATAAATGAGGTGTTTTTGTAGGATATGTGCCATTGGGTGTTGTAGAACATAATGACGATTCAGGGAGTAGTGGATGCTTTGAGGGTGGAGTTTCACTAGATTTCAAGGATATAATCTAGTAGGTTCGTTCAGATGTTAGTGGTATACATTAAGAGATAAGTCATTGTGGATACATAAAGTTATTAAATACCGATAGTGGGAGTTGAGTGTTTTTAGGATGAGTTTGTTAGGGATGGCCTGACCAGGGTTTGTGAATATAGCAGTGGTGGCCAATTACAAACTAAATTTAGTTTGATGTTTTAAAATGGTGGATTTTTTTTTTGAATGAAAATAGGTTCTTAAGGAAAAAAATAGGGTTTTACTAGGTTCATTGATTGATAGTGGGTATGCATCCATTTTTTTTATTTTCAATGGTAAGTATGGATGTCGATGTTGGTTGGTGATCTTGTGTATGTTTCATTGTGGTGAGTTGGGAAACACATCAGGTATATTTTGGATGATTTATTATTAGGTTATAATGGTACTCTCTAATGGTGGAAGTTCCAAACACTAGAGGTTAAGTGTTATAAGCTAAAGACTATGGTGCGTATCACCATATATGTTAGGAGTAGTTGGGCGATGACATGATTAGTGTTTATGGTTGGATGGGTTTGTGTAAGAACCATCTTGGTGTTCAGTTTTGGAAATAAGTGTGAGCTCAAGTTTTAACTAGTAGAGTGCCTTGGTTTTAATGCTTATTTTTTTTGTGTTTTGTGGGTTTGTATATGTAATGAGGTTGTTGAGACTCAAGTTATAAACCAATGTAGGTTGGGTAATGGGGTTGGATAATCATATGTTCCTTCAGGTGATCCCAGGTATAAAAAACCTATTTCTTTATGTCACATTAACACATGATTTATTACATAAAAGTACACATAATAAAACCCAGAATATCGATAAGGATAGAGTTTTTGTAAATCCAGTACATTGAATAACATCTTAAACATGGGATACAACAACAATATTGAAAACTTCCTTAACATGCTTCTAAAATTACATAATTTTTAAAACTACATGAGATAACCAGGAGACATAAATTAGAAATTGGTGTTCTATAAATCCTAGAAAGAAGATAAATATGGAATAAGGTAATATATGTTATACAATAGGTATATCAATTTGGAAAAAAGGAACATGAATAATAATGCCAGATATAACATGGTAATCATAAAATGGGAAATGTGGAAACAACTTAAAACAATATATCATAAACATAGATCAAGGATAACTATGAATAAATAATGATAGAAAAAGTCCCATAAATGAATTAATTTCACTCCTTGTATCAACATGATGTCTCATTAGACTAAAAATTTCCCAATGCATTGGAGCGCTATATAATTCGGGGCGCACCTATCAATTTCATTTCATTCTCATGCTTTAGTGTTCTACATAGATCATATAACATGGATTAATTCATTGACATATTTTATTACACTATAAATGTGTGTGGAATACGTACATTTAAGTCCCAAATCAAGAATTATAATCAAATAAAGTTGAACAACCTTGATAGGAAATATGTAGGGTATTCACAACACAATTGTTTTGTCTTGGAAAATCACAGTGAAATTTCGGTAGCATAATGAGATCACTTAATAATTTATAAAATTGATTGATTAGATTGAAAGGGTTATATAATAATACATAAATAAAACCTGCATTAATAGGGGCATGGAAAAAATATATTTGAACAACAAGAATTGGAAATAGAAGGCACATTGAATAATTAAGAGAGGCTGAGGATCCCTTACTTGAGTGTGTGACTCCAAATTCTTGGGAGGGGATTCTTGAGAGATTGAGTAACCTTGAGAGGACTCTAAATATGGTATGTAAGAGTAAAAATGTGATAAAAATATTTTTACTAAATATAAAAGGGATCTTGAGTGGGGTCATATAGGAAATGAGTGCGGATTGCTTTATTATTTCTCAAACTTATGTTTTGGACCCTATATAATAAAATAACCAAAACCAGAAACCTTACCTTTTTCTTACCATGGTTTACTCAAAATGGGATTGGATCTCATTATTTTATAAGTCCAAAGGACTAACTTAATAAAATAATACCCTTTCTTATGTGAAGGTGATTCATACTCTTAGACAAATGATTTTAAAAGCATAAAATATATTAATGGGTTTGGATGATTCGTAAAGGCTTTATAAAATTAATAAAATAAACATAAAATCACATTATATTAATGTTAAAACATATATTTTCTCTTATATATATATTATAGTATTTATTACATCACTTTTCAGTCATTACGATGTCATAATACACACTGTATATTTATACCTTTTAAAATTATTACCCAAAAATTCGACTGTCTTAAAAAATTATAAAAAAATTAACCATTGGATAATTTCGACATTATTATTCCAAAAATAATATTTTGTTTATATATAAAAAATTCTAAATATGTGTATTTTTAATTTTAAAATAAGAATGGACATTTATTGAGAAATGATGGGTTTTTTTACAATAATATTTTTTGAACCCCTGTAAATATTACATTTGAATTCATAAAAAATATATGGTAATTTATATTTAATAAAAAATATTTAGTAATATTATTTTATTAAAATTTTATTTATTAAAAAATTCTATTTATTCATAAAAAATATATTTTTTAACTGAATATGAATATTACCCAAAAAATATTATTCATGTGTTATTGTATCAAAATAAAAATAAAAATTTATAAAATAAAAATAATAGGATTGAAATATATTCATTATTCTACAAAAAAATAATATAAATACTCATATTTATAAGGTCTTTATAAATATTCATTTAATACACTAGCTAATTCTCTAAGAGTTAGGTGTGTGATGGTGATACTTTCATGGGATTGTTCGGCGAACATGGTTTGGGTCATGATCTCGATGAGATTGAAATTCTCCAGTAAAATATTTTTATCATGCTTAAGTTATTGGATATCATATTTTTGTTGGTCAAGGTAAAATAAAAGTGATTCTATCTCCCTCAGAAGCTCTGATAAATGTGATTCATAGGGTATGATTCTACTGGTTGAGGTCATCACTTTCTTTGTCTGTATCAATTGGATTTGTTAAAACTAAATATTATTACAAAACATGTGATCACTATTAAATGGATATTTTATCAATTAAAATGATTATTATTGTTATTTTAAATAATATATAATTAAACCATGGTATTTAATGTGTTTTCTATAACAGTAATACATAATAATACATTTTAAATAAATCAAAAGTAGAATTTTATATATAACCCTTTGGGTCATTACAATCTTCCCCCCTTAAAATTTTTTTCCCTTGAACTTTTCATTCCCCACACTAAAATAGATGAGGGTAACTCTATTTCATCACCTCCTTCGGTTCCCACATTTCTTCTTAAAACTTGTGATTTCTCCAAAACACTTTGACCAGGTACATTGTCTTATTCTATAAAACTTTGTCTATATGATCTAAGATCTTCATTAGTTGTTCCTCATGGGAAATTTCATTCCCCAAGGGTACCACCTCTAGATTGAGTTCATCTGATGGGTTTGTTACTTTCTCAAAATGGATACATGGAATACATCATATACTTTAGAGAGTTTAAGTTGGAGTGAAATTAAATAGGTCATCACTCTAATGTGATCTAGGATCTCAAAGAGGTCGATATATCTTAAACTAAGCTTCCCCTTCTTCCAAAATAACATCACTTTATTCCATGATGATATAAGGTGGAATAACATATCTCTAACATCAAACTCTTAGTCTCATCAAACTCTAGGCCTCATAAATTATTGTCAGCATAGCTCTTCCATTGACTCTGAGCAGCCTTGATGTGTTGCTGAATTGTCCAAACCTTTTCCACCATTTCTTAGACCATTTCAGGACCGAGTAGTTTTTGTTCCACAACTTCATCAAAGAATGTATTTTTTTCACCTATTCCTATAAAGGGATTCATATGAGGACATTTGGATGCTTGAGTGGAAACTAATATTGTATGAAAATTCAAACCCAAGCATATATTGGTCCCATCCTGCATTGAATTCAATTGATAATTCTCTAAACATGTACTCAAGTGTGTGTATAGTTTCTCAAATTGGCCATCATTTTGAGGGTGATATGTTGTACTGAAGTTAAACCCAGTATTCATAGAGTTTTGGAGACTCTTCCAGAAATTAAAGGTGAAACTTGGATCTTCATAGGATATATTTGATAGTGGTAATCCATGCAACCTTACCACTTCTCTGATGAATATTGGTATAAGTTGATCCAATGAGAATTCCTCTTTAATCACAATGAAGTTTTAAGCCTTTGTACGATTATCCATCGCAACCTAGATAACATTATTTCCTCTTAATTTCTTCAAAAGACCAGTGAAAAATTCTATGGTTATGTTCTCCTATTTCCTTGTCGGTATGCGTAATGGTTGCATAACCGTCTTGTATTTTTTCCTTTCCTCTTTAACTTGCTGAAATACAAGACATATTTATGTATATTCCATGATATTTATCTTCATATTGTCCCAAAAATAGTGTTCTCGGATATCTCAATATATATTTTTACTTCCTGGGTGGATAGAGAAGGTTGATCTATCAGCATCATCCCATAGATCCTTATTTAGATCAGGATTGGATGGTACACATAGTCTTGACCCAAATATAAAAACTCCTTATTCATTAACATTGAACTCCAATAATTTATTTTTTCATATAGCATCCACCTTTTTTTGAATTCCCACATCATCTTTTCAAACATCCTTTATCCTTTAGAAGGGATAGTTGAACAATAATTTGTGAGACAATTGACGATGTTCCTTTCATTATGATTCCTATTTATTTCCATTTCAAATCTAAGAAGATATTATCCTTCTCAATTCACATCAATGATAGAATTAATGGATCCATTATACATAGAGAATTATCCACTTTATTTGGTTTACAAGGATTCTAGTGAATTGAGTAGTCGTAGTCCTTGATCATCTCTAACAATATTTTTTTGCGGTTATTAATCTCTTTTTGTATGAATACATAAATGAGGATTTTGTGGTCTATATATATTTCACTCTTCTCCCCAATGATATAATGTTCCATATTTTCAAACTGAAGATCACTTGAGGCAAGTATGGATCATGTGTTGGGTAGTTTGGTTCATGAACATTTAACTAATTTAATTAATAATATATTACTTTTCATTCTGCATTAACTCACATCCCAATCCCTTCTTCAGAGAATTGCAGAATACTATAAAAAGTTCTATACTTATGGGTAGTGTGAGAATAGGTAGAGTGATAAGCATTGTTTTCAACTCCTTGAATCTCTCATCACATTTATAATTATATGAAAACATCACTCCCTTATGAGTTAAATTGGTTATAGGGTTTTAAAATCATGAAATAACTCTCATAAACCAATGATAATACCTATATAATTTTTGGAAACTAAGGATATCTGTCACAGAATTTGGCCTTGGAAATCTTTCAATTGCTTCTGTTTTTGAATGGTAAATGGATATCATATTGCTTGGGATGATATGTCCCAATAATGAGACTTCCTTTAACCACAACTAACATTTTTTTACTTTCATAAAGATTCTCCTTTTGTAAGGTCTTTAGAACATTGTTTGTGTGCTCTTTATGCTCCTCCTTGGTCTTAAAAAATATCATAATATCATTTATGAAAACTACTATAAATTTTTTGATGTAATCTCTAAAGAGTTTATTCATCAATTCCGTGAATATTTTTAGCAAATTAGTGAGTCTAAAAGGAATAACTATGAACTCATAGTGTCGTTACCTCGTATGAAAAGTAGTCTTTGGAATATACCCCTACTTCACCCTAACTTGGTGATATATCGACTATAGGCCCACCATGGAGAAGTATTGTGCTCTACCTAGATTATCAAACAAGTAATCAATCTGTAGTAGAGGATAATTTTTATTTATCATTATCTTCTTATGCTCATGATAATCGATTCCAATGCGCATTGACCCATCCTTCTTCTTGATGAAGAGGACTAGTGCACCCCATGGTGAAGCACTTTGGTGTATGAACGATTTATCCATATTCTATTGTATTTGTTTTTTTAGCACCATGGTTTTCAAAAAATCTATTCTATATAGAGTCTTGGATAATAGAAACTTCTTAGGTATAAGATCTATTGAAAACACAACCTCTTGTTAAGAGGAAGACTAAGAAATTTCTCGACAAACACATCAATGTATTCCCTAGCAATTGGTATGTATTTAAGGTTGCTTATTTCCTTAAACTAAATCATTTTTTCTATATATGATTTTTCTTAGGGAAATAATATATATTCTTAATATGTTAGTGCTAAATAATATTCATCCTCCTTCTTGTAGTTGTACATAATTGGGGGTTGATTCGCAATAGAGAGATTGATTTCCTTCTCACTGAAATTTATGTTTCCTCTATATAGGGAAAGCCAATCCATACCTATAATTACATAAAATTACACAAAAGGGAGTATTACAAGGTTCATTGAAAAGTTAATCCCACAAATTTTGACAAGGGATGAGTTATATACATAGGATAAAATAATTTCCACATTTTCCATTTTCACTGATACCTCTACTTCCATGCTTTTTTGTGGTGTTTTAATAGTTCTACTAAATGTTTTTCATATGAAGGAATGTATAGAACTAGAAAAAAAGGGATTTTTTCTATTATTTAAGTAATAACTAGTATACCTATCACCACTTCATTTATTGGGATCCACCTCAGTAGTTGTAATGGAAAAAATCTCACCCTTGTATCCTTGCAGTTTTTTGGTTTTCTATAAAATCTTGGCTTAGTTCACTAGTTTAAAAAGTTTCATAGTTCCTTGTAGATGAAAAAATGAACAATTCACTGATAGTTGACTGTAACATTCCTTTCCGCTATCACATTAGCGGGTTTCTCCTGTCGGTAATCATTATTGGGGTGTCCTTACTTCCAACACCAAAAGAATTTTCTCATCTTTCATAGAAAAATTTTAGGGTTCTTATTTCCACAAATTTGACATGTGAGATGCTGAAATTTCTTATCACTGATATATTTCTCAATTATAACTCCAAAATTATACACTAATTTCTGATCTATATCCCTAGATACCCATTATACTGACTAATCTCTATTATAAATTTGAGGGAACATCATATAATTTTCTCATAGAAATAAAAATCACGGATCACTAGGTATTTTCGTAGACTTGTTTTTATCCCACCACAAAACTGTTAAACCTTGAATTTAGGGGTTATGAAAAACATGGAGGCATATAATACATGTATTCTCAAGTTTTCATCATATTCCCTAATATATTTTTTATCTAATTTATTAAGGGAAAGAAAATCCCTATACATTTTAAGTTAGAGGGTGTGAGGAAAATATTTATTAAAAAACATTTTCTGAAATTTATTTCACCATATCGCTTCAATATTTTCCTCAGGAATCGTATTCTTTGTCAATAACCACCACTAGTCAGGTTCTCCCTCTATATAATGAACATCAAGTAGAACCTTCTCTTTTTTGGAATATTGAAGGATATAAAAGATCTTCCCAATGGATTTCATCAATTATTTCTTGATTAAGGGATCAAATGATCCACTAAAATTTGGTGGAATTTGTCAAAAAAAGGGCTCAGCTTGATTTTTTTATTTCTTAGGGAGATTTTGGTGCTCCTACTGATCTAGGTTTCTAGTCATAACCTTAGTCAGCTGAGAGACTAGTGTCACAAATTTCTTTATTCCTAATCCCATAAGGTTGGGTATCTCGTTAGGTCATCCATCACATTGCTCATCACATTGATTTTTTACGTAATTCTTCATATTTACAAAACATTGGATATAATAAATTTAAAAATAGGGATGATTATTTTAAACCATTAAAAAAATTAAGGGGAATCCAATGAAATTAAAGGGATAACCTATAAAATTACATTTATTTCTTAACATGTGAATTTATATGATTTAATCTATGTAATCCATGATCTTTTTTCTAACATATATTATTATGGGGGGTTTTCCCTTAATAATGGTTCATAATGAGCTTATGAATTTACCAAATCATATCCCCCATGAGTGTTAAACCAGGTGTAAAGTAAGACATGTTTTCATGTACTAAGTTGTGTTGAGTCAGTCCTAACATGCCTTGTTGGAGTTTTTAACCCTAGGTACATCTTTTATAAAACCATGCCCACTTGTATTATTTATATGGGTACATATTTTATTTATAAACAAATTAATATATACGTACAAAAATTTAGCGATTTTTTCTTATACTTAGTCTTATCCCTAAGGCTTTTTCTAGATTGTTCTAATCCTAATTCCAAAAATAACTAAACATTTTATATGATACCAACTATAACAACCATGTTCTTTATTTCACATTAATCCTTTATCTATTACATTAAAGTACACATAAGACAACATGAAATATAAATAATTATAGTATATTTGTGAATTAGGTACATATCATTAAATCTTGAACATGAGATGCAACAAAATTTTCAAAAACATCCTTAACAAGCTTCTAAAATTCCATGAATTTTAAAACTGTATGAGATAACATTGGGAAATACATAAGAAACAGGTGAGCTACAAATACTAGTAAGGGGAAAAAACTAAAAGTTAACACAAGATATACAATATTCATATCAATGGTTAAAAAATGTAACATGAATAATAGTGCATGATATATAATGATAATAATAACATGGGAAAAGTGAAAACAACATAAAACATTGCATCATAAACATAGGTCAAGGATAACTGCTAATACATAATGGTAGAAAAAGTCCCATAAAGGAATCTGGTTCACTCACTATCCCAACCTAACATCTAATGAGACTAGACATTACCCAATGCATTAGGCACTATATAATTTTGGGCTCACCTGACACTTTCATTTCATTATCATTTTTAAGTGTGCCACATAGATCTTACAACATAGATTCATTCATCATCATATTTTACTCTATGATAAAGTACTATAGAATAAATACTTGTAATTACCAATTCAATAAGTATAATAATATAAAGTTGAACACCCTTGATAATAAAATTTTAATGTATTCCGTACACAATTTTTTTGGCATGTAAAATCACGTTGAAATATTGGTAACATAATGATGTCACTTACAAATTCATAAATCTATTTGATGAGAGTGATTATGATCTCTCATAACTTTTACATAAAATGGAAAGTAAAAGGGAAATGTAAAAATATATCCCATTATTAGTAATTGGAAATAGAAGAACGAGATTATAGTGAAACTTGAATATAGAAGAGAAGGTGAGGATCACTTACTTGAGTGTGTGACTCCAAATGCTTGGGTGGGGATTACTGAGAGCTTGTGGAACCTTGGGAGGACTCTAGAGAGGATAGGTAAGAGTAAGAATATTTTTAAAGGATTTTTAGTGAATAGAAAAGAGATATTTGGTGGGTTTATATAGGAAATGAGTGGGTATTTGTATATTATATATCAAACTTAGGTTTTGGACTCTATAATTAAATAGATGAAACCAAAAAAACATCACATGGTTTTTACCCATTGTTTCTACGAATTGGTATTTTTTTATTATTTTATAAGTATAAGTTCACAACTTAATAAAATAATACCCTTTTTTATGTGTATGTGAGTCATATTCTTAAGGAAATTATTTTAAAACCATAAAATATATTAATGGTTTTTGAGGATTCATAAAGGATTTATAAAATTAATCAAATAAATATAAAATCACATTATTTTAAATAAAAAAACTTATATTTGGTCATGGAGACATTTAATAGTATTTATTACATCACTTTTGGGTCATTATGATGTTATAATATACACCATATATTTATAGTGTTTAATTTGTATAGAAAAATTCAACAGCGTTAGAAATTTATGAAAAATTCATCGTTGGATAATTTGTACATTCTCATTCCAATAAATAATATTCATTTTATCTAAAAAAATTATAAATATGTGTATTTTCAATTTTAAAATAATAATATATCTTTATTGAGAAATGTTGGGTTTTGGACAATGACATTTTTTGAAACCTTATAAAAATTACATTTGACTTCATAAAAATTATATGATTATTTATATTTAATACACATTATTTAATAATAATATTTTTTAAAAATATTATTTATTAAAAAATACATTAATTCCTTAAAATAAATTCTATAATTTAATTCGAATATTTCCTAAAAATATTATCTGTGTTTCATTGTATCAAAATAAAAAATCATTTATACAGTAACAATATTATGATAAAAATATATTCAATATTCTATAAAAAATATGGTACATACTCATATTTTTAGGGTCTCAATACATATCTCATTAATACACCATCACACTCTTTAAGAGTAAGGTGTGTGATGATGAGACTTTCATGGGGTGGTTCGATGAACATGGTTTGGGTCCCGATCTCGATGACCTTGAACTTATCCCATAAATGGTTTTACTCATGCTTAAGTTATTACATATCAAATTGAGCTTGGTCAAGGAAAAATCCCATTTATGATATATCCCTTAGAAACTCTAATAAATGGGATTCATATGGTATGATCCTACTGGTTGAGTCCATCACTTCCTTTGTCTATGCCAATTGGATTTGTTAATACCATACATTTATACTAATCATGTGATCACTATTCAATGGTTATTTTATCAATAGTAAAGATCCTTCACTATCTGTTAAATATGATATAATAAAACCAAATGATTTCATTTGTTTTCTATAAACATAATACATAATAATAAATTTTAAATAAATCAAAAGGGGAATTTTATTTATAAGAGTTTGGGTCGTTACACCATGTGTGCTAGGCTATTTGAGATTAGGGGGAGAATCAGACCATATGTGTACTGATTGGATCTTCTAGGGAGGTTTAGTGCTTATCTCGAGGCTCTATTTTGTAGTATCTTCATTGGTATTACCCATATAGTTATCATATGTCTTATGTTAGTAATGATGAACTTGGGGACAGTGTGTCCTTTGAGAAGAATCCAACTTGTGTTCTGAATCACAGTGGGTGGTTTTATATGGTAAAATAGTTCTTTTGATATGAATGTTATGAAAAATTGGTCATGTTCAATACCAATATTAGTAAATAGAAAATTGTATTCATGCCCTAAATTTAAAAACATTTTCCTTGGGGGTTTTGTAAAGTTTGAAAGTGGATCTTGAGGATGAGATGTTATTAGGTGGGGAGGTTCTAAGGTCCCTATTTTTTGGTGGGGTTAGTTTTCATTTTAAGTTTTTTCTAAACTCATCAAAAATGGTTTAATGGTATGATTATCAAGAATAGGGAAGGTATCAGGGGTCTCATGGGGGTCCAGGGAATGAAAAAGATGGAAAATATTCCAATCTATGTTATGAGTGTGGCTGATGCATGGTTATTAGTAATTGTGATCCATAATCAAGCGGCCTAGGGAAGAGGGGGAATAATTAATAAAATCATACATGGTAGCCCAAGAGACTATGTAGATCAATATATCCATTAAATAGTGGTGATAACACAACCATGACATGGATTTTCAACCCATTTGTATGGATAGGAAAACCTTACAACACTAAACAGTGGAGGTCACATGGTTGGTGTACATTTAGGAAAACTGTGCTGCCAAACGTTGTCCCCGTTAAAAAGGGTATTCACCAATTTTCCCTCTCTTTATTAAAGCTTTATCTATAATTTTTTTCTCCATTTGACCCCCAGTATCCTAGGGTGCGAACCAAAAGATCTCCCTTCCTCCATGGATGTTTCTCTCTTTATTATGGGTTGTTTGGACTGACATTAGTTTTTAATTGAAGCTTCAGGTAAGTCATTGACTTTTTTTACTACAATTTTATTAAATACAAATTGTTGGTTACCTCAAATATTTTTTATTCTCATAAACCATACTTCTAGGGTATAGTTTCCTAGGTATTTGAGGTTGTTTTAGTTCAAATCAAGTTCTGAGATTTAATGATTGGTTGTCTATGAGATTGAGGTTTGTGGTTTATAAGATTTTTTCCAAAGTTTTAATATTTAAATATGTTTATATCATAGTTCAAATTTGATTCATTTCTAAATTTTCATGTCATTGGGTAAGGAAAGTAATTTGGGCCTTTGATTGAGCTGAAAGACCCTTCATAGACCCCATTGGTTTTGTTTGTGATTTGAAACTGGATCTTGTTATACCAATGGGGTATGAATAGCCATTGAAAATGGTGGAATGAATTTAAATTTTGAGAAAGTTTTACTATGAAAGTGAATGAGTTTTAATTGTTAATTGATATATGTCCATGATTAATAGGATAATTGAATTGTTTATGTGCTAGATTTTATGAAATTCCTCGGAGGATTTGGAAGTGGTTTAAATGATATGTTTGTTATTTTGATTTGGTTATTATTTTCATTAAAAGAAAATGATTTTTTTTATTTGGTAAGGTTTTAAAATGATGTTTTGACCTCAAAGTTATTTGAAAAAGGGGATTCTTATTAGATTTAAAATGATGATTTTCAAATTAGGTTTTGGTTCCCCTTTTTTGATAATCAATTAATACATTTTTAAATGGTTAGAAATCAAAATGGGGGCCTTGGGTTATGGATTAGTTTTTCAAAGAGAAAGACCCATTTTCTAAAGGTTGGATTTATTATTATTTTAAAAGAGAATTTGGTTTTTGTGTTTTAAGCCATGGAAAAAGGGTTGGGCTTTAATTGATAAATATTTTTGTTTTAAAGGCCTATTGGAACCTTGGTAAGTGATGTGATAATATTGTAAAATGAAAAAATGGTTAAAGTGAATTTTTATTGTGAATAAATGGGTTTAAATAATATCAATGTTTATTATTTTGAAAAGGCTAAGTTTTTTGGACCATTTGGAATTGGTTGTTAATAAACCTATCATTGATGGTGACCCTTAAAGATATAAAAAATGGTTTGATTTAGATGACAGGCTAATGATTCTCATTATTCAGTTTTGATAGACTGATGGTCTAGTCCTACTGACATATTATTTGATTTTCATATTAGACTGAGGCTCCTTATACATGGGTTTGGTCAGCCTGATGTTATACACCCACCGATGTATTTCATGGTTTGGATACTTGTACCGATCCTCCAAGGTACATTGGGTTAAAGTGAATTGATTAAGAAATTTAACTATAAATTACAGAGTTTTCACCCTATCTATCATGTGGTTAAGATTCATAGCATGGGAAGAAGCAGGTTTGATGGGTTCCTGTGACACTTGGGACCTAATTCAAAAATTTATTATTTTGAATACTATTAAATAATGATACTTTTTTTACTACATTGTTAGTTATTACTTATAAAACTACATACACTATTTTATAAACTAATTATTTATTTAGACACTATTTATGGTGGCCTACAGAATTTTAATCACACCATATTCAGGTTTCCACAACACATGGGTACACGAGTTAATGCTACTTGTTTCAGTTACAGGTTCAGGACAAGGAGCTGAATTCCTATTATATTCTTGGGTTGATAGGTTGGATCAGGGTATATTAGGAATTTTTTGGAATCAGAACTATGTTTGATGTTTTTATAGTTTTATTATTTTTATTTTTTAATGTATGATCGTCTGACATGTAATGTATACATCACATGTTATATTATGTTTCACTTGGTTTATTATTGGACCATGCATCTAGTTGTTATGTTGTAATATTTATTTTGTTTTTTATATTTTTGGATAATATTTATGTTGTTTTTTTACTTTAATAAGTAGGTATATTCTCCTCGTTACATCACCATAGACTCATGCTGCTAGTCGGTAGCCTTTGGCATATGGAGAGGCGAACCTATGTTCATGTGGTGATCTGTCTTGGGGAACTGTTAATAGTGCTATCTAGGTTAGGATGTTACAACATCATTCTTCATGGTATTTTAAGTTACAATCCATGTTACCTCATCCAAGGGTTTTTTACTGTAATGTTTCCAAAGTGATAAGGGGTTTCTTACCTTAATTTATATTCATTAGGATATAATTTTACTTCATTAACTATTTTATGAAAATATTATGTATTAAATGAATTTTTATTATAATATATTTTATATTATATTTTTTTTCTATGGTTCTAAGATTTTTAACCATAATCACTTCATTTATTAAATTCTAACTTCAATTATATGATTTTTCTAAGGATTATTCATCTTGATATTGTTTATTTCGGTCATGTCTTGTGTTATGCACCTACTTACTTTTATGTGATGTATATACTACATATTGAGATATTATATCATGAACTACTCTTTTATCATGATATTTAAAGTTTCTTTTAAGTTATATCATTAATGAAATATATATTCAAATGTTATAAAATTTTCTAGGGTTTTCATGATCTTAATATCAATTCTTTGAGACATAATTCATGTTATGCACAATGATTTATTTTATATGGTGTAATTACAACCCATATTTTTTTTTTAAAATATTATTTCATGAAAATAATTAATTTTATAGAATCATTTTATGTTCCTTCATTCAATGTCTTTTTTATTCAAGAATTACCCAAATTTAAAGGGTTTCTCATCTCAAACTTTATTCATAAAGACATGTTTTGATTGATTTATCTATATTAATTTATATGGTTTATACACTAACTATTAACATATAATCACATGAATATTATTGTACTCATGGTATTTTATGTTACTTATTGTTTTCTATTTTTGAAATGGTTTTTTTTAATAGGTCATAAAGGGTTTTTCTTTAAAAAACTATATTTTAATTTTTTTAAATAATTTTAAGAAAACTCTTACTCAATTTTCTTTTAAATTAAATAATGGTATTTTTATAAAATTAAATTATTTCATAAATTTATTTTTCATGATATTTTACCATATTAATAACATTTTTAAAATGAAATATCATAATATTTTCCACATATGTCACCTTTGTATATTTATAAAAGTTTGAAAATAATATTTATTTGTAATGTTTATGACCTCAATGGATTTTCCTGTTATCATGATCATTATTTTCATTGAAGATTATTTTATATTTTTCCTTAGTTATTTTAAAGTAAAATGATTTTAATATTTTTTATTAATTTTTTTAAAGGTAAGGAAAGAAAATGGTATTTCCTATAATTTATGAGAAACATTTTAAATATTATTTTAAAGGTGTTTTCATATTTATTAAAATCTATTTGTGATTCCTATATTTCACTGGTAATATAATATGATGATTCCATCCATATTCTTTCACTGCATAGCTTAAGATGATTATTTTAAAAAGATTACCATGAAACTCATTTATTTTCCATGGGAAAATATAGTTATAAATGAATATAAACTTTTTTTAAGAGATTAATGATGAAAATGAAAGCTTCCATTTTTTATATTCATGCACAGTACTTGGAAATTATTGATGATGATGTTTGAGCCTGATATAGTTCATGATAATGCCTGATCCTAATACAACATATATGATAGGTGATCACGATACAACTTATATGATGGTTGTGCTCAATATATCTCTCCAATGTATTAGGTAATGTTCCATGTATTTAAAGGAAGGAATATGGGAATTAAATCAGGAGGTTTCTCATATGGATTTAACTAGGATCTATTTTTTAATACATGGGTGAACATGGGATATGATAATAATTTTAAAAGATAAAAAAAGTTTTATCTATTATTTCTATGAGTTTTTAATGGTTCATTTGATAAGTATTAACATCACATGGATCATGATTATTGATTATAGTAACTCTTACCTTTGAGAAAGAAATATTACATGTCACATATTTTATGATTTCAGTATTGAGGGTCTTGAACTTTCTTATGATATTCTCATGCACTTTGATTATGTCATCATACCATAAAACTCATCTTTTTATCACTAATGTAATAAAATTATTAATTTATATATTTTCCCTTACTGTGTGTATGAGCTCACACTGCTTATATTTTCTATTTCACCGGGTTATGAATATTGATATTAAATGAATTGTGTCTATAAATTTTTCATTTCTGAAAAATTTTATGGCACATGTCAAAGATATAAATTTATATAAGAAAAGAGGGAAATACTGTGAAGAATAATCACATTAAGACATGGGTTTTGTTATATAAGAGTGTTCCCTAATTATATAAAACTATAAATATAGAATTTCCTTGGTTATGTAACTGATCCAATATTTTCTTATGATTTGATAAGCTTTTTATTACTAAAATTGGGTCATGATTATTTGAACAAAATCCAAAAATTAAAAGATTACATTTTTAACACTAAAACTATTAATGTAGGTTTAGGGTTGTTATATGGACCTACATTAAATATGGTGTTTTATTATTTTAGGAGAAAAAGGAAACCATTTATCCAACCATGTATGTATAAAATAATATTTATGTAGGCTATGTATAATTAAAATCAATTTAAAACCCACTATGTGTTATAAAATAAAAAATATCCATGTTTCATAATATATAATGATAAAGTATAAATCTCATGTATTCATAGCTAGAATATACATAGGATTATACCCTAAATTTTAAATCCAGAATGATATTAACTTATTATGGGTAGATTCTACTTAAGGGTTATTCATTTACTACTGGAAGTGGATAATAAAATCTACCTATGTAAGATTAAAGTGAAAATTTCAGAAGACCCATACGAAAAAAAACAATGTAATATTAAATTATATGTATAGGTAGTTTATAAGAGTTAAATGAATCCTATATAAGAGTAATGAAATCTTACTTTATGTTTTCACTTAGGAAAAACACCACAATACATCTATAAAGAAGATAAAGAATGAGTGGGAATTTGGATTTATAATAAAAAATATTTCCACATGTATTTTATGTACACACCAAAGGGACAAATTAATAACATCTTTATGAATTATTTATCTGAATTATATAAATTTATAACAACAAAAAAACATATAATATGATCTATAAGATAAAATATAATGGTTTGGAATTCCATGGAACTAATGATTAATTAGAAAGAAAGGGTAGTCAAAGAGGTTGGTAGAATATCAATAGAGTTGTCTATATATTTCATCCTCAGCAACTATGAAACATTCCCCCCTATGGGAAATTTTCTATCATTTATTTTTAAATTATTTTTTATATATATATTATTATATTTAATTTGAAGTTCAATTTTTTTCTCATCCCTCAACTATGATATCTTTCTATTTGTGTAATTAGAGTCCAACCCAAGGTATTTATTACAAGAGGAAGTTGTGTATTATATTGAGTCCTATATACTTGTGATTTTTTTTAAAAAAAATTTAAAATTAAGGAGGCCAAAGTGTGGGTGGGTGATAGTTACTCTAACTTTAGTTTTCTCCTTGTTTTATTTATTGTTATTATAATCATTTCTCACTCCCTTTTCTTGGGAATTTTAATACAATGGAATTATTCTCAAATGAAGACTAAAATAATTTTTTAACCATTGAGTCTAGTGAAGGAATCATAGTCAAATGAGGAGTTTAAATCTCCTAAACCTAAGATACAATGGTATTTGGTAAACTGGAGGTATTACATTATATTTTTTGTTTATACTTTAGGATTAGTAATTATGATCATGCATACAATAGATTATGATAACTAAATTGGTATAAGAATGATATTTTAAAGGTAGTAAAGGAATAATTGAGTAAATCATGTGAGTAGTTTCCTTTTATATGGGTCTCTATTTTAATGTTATCATCATCATATGAATTTTTTAATTTCTCATAAATTTTTCCCTCTTTCTTCTTATCAGTTTTTGTGTAGTTTTTAGTAATTATTTTAATATAAAATCAAAAAATTTATAAAAATAATCATTTTTTGAGTGAAAATAATTGGAAGACAACCTTGGTCAATAGTAATATCACATTCTTGGAGTAACATAATAATATTTTTAAAGAGTATATAGAAACGTTCTCTCAATAAGTCCTATAATTTCTCTTTCACTGGTCTCAATACAATATAATAGTGGTTGATATAGTCAACTATACAACACTTCAAATGTTCCATACAAACTGATGATTGAAAAATATAGTTAAAAAATTAAACTAATGTTAGTTGGTATTCCAAATAACTCCTAATTTCAGGAAAAAATTGTTGCAACATATCTTCTAGAATCTAAATATCATGTTTTATCGGTCCATATTTCTAATCCTGGTTAGTCATATTCATCCTCAACTACCTAAATTCAATCAAGATTATATGGTAATCTTGGAAAACCAATAAAAAAATCCATATAAATATATTTCCATATCCATGTCAGAATGGTTAATTGATGTAGTAACCCCAAAGGTGATTATTGTTCCAATTATATCTATTGAAAAACTAGGTATTGATAAAAAAATTCAGCAATTTCCTTCATTCTTTACCAATAAATTTTTCTTCTTATGTTGTGATATATCTGGGTTGCTCTGGGTTTCTCGACCCAACTCAAATAGTGAAAAGTTTTCAAAACCTCATTTATTATTTCCATATGAAACACCATATAATCTCTAAGATAACTTATTGAAACCTAAATTATAATCCATCCATGGGTGGGGTCCTAACCATTTAATAAATTCCATTCCCTTTATTACTCATTATTAAATAACTAATTCGTTTTCACTTGGATTGCCAAAAAAGAATCCATATATAAACTAGAGTGAAATTTTGACAACCCAGGTAATCCTAGAAATTAATAAATCTTATTATTTTTATATATTAATTTTATAGATTCATATTCATTATAATTTTAAAAATTAAATTATATAATTTTTAAATCAATAATGGAATAGTTTTATTTAACTATACATTTTTTCCATGTGTTAAATAGTTTTATTTAAAAATCTAAATTTATTTATTTTTTATTCTTAAATTGATAAAGTGAAATTATTTTTTGGATTCATCGTATAAAAAATATATTATCGTGAATGTTTTGGGATTTTTATGAAAAGATTTATTTTTTTATGAATTTTTTTTTAAACAGGTTGTAAGTCAACCCCCCTTTGTTGAAAAAATAAAACCACTATTTAAAATGGGAAAATAGGAAACCCATAATAATAAATGAGGAAAAACTTCCTTAAAGAAACAAGACCTAAAGGTCAATTATCGGCCAGTGTATACAAAGGGAATAAAAAAACAAGGTGACAAAAATAAAATGTCTCATCACCCCCCCTCACAAAATATAGTGGAATAGTGAGATTAGTGAATTATGATGCGTTGCCCCCCCCCTCTAAGAATTTTCATCATTTTGGTCCAACATAATTGGAAAGATCACCCCTCCAGCTCACACAAAGTGCAACGGGAGGGATGGATGATAATTTCTAGCTCACCTATACTTCTTTCAAGCCACCCACTAAACAATGAATGTGCGGAACTTGCCTCACTATCAACCCAGTGAAATGAAAATACAAATAAAAAACTATGAAAAATCATAATAGGGTGACCATCCATCCAAATCATATAGAATGATAATGATGGAAATCATCACACACATCCCTCTTTCTAGGTGTCCCACCAAGAGGTCCATGTAAGAAGATGAACCACCATCCAAATGCAACAAGATAGAATATAGTGCACACAAATACATCTTTCACCCAATCTAACAAGCAGGACCAATGAATATGATGAAATTCGCATGAACCACTCTTGAAACCACCACTAATGCATGATGACCCTTCTAAATTAGTAGCCAAAAGACCACTGATGCAGCTTCCCAACTAATCCATATAGGGGATCCCCTTTCTGACACCATTGTTATTACTGCAGCATGCCTCACATGTCCCCCAGTCATTTCCCAAAATGAAACTGGTGTCTGACCACGGAAAACCTTCATCTAAAGAAACCAAACCCTTACCTATTCTTTGAACACTACTTCTTGAGAGATACACCGTACCACTACTACATATCACTAGATCATCATCTATTGAGATATCCATGAACTATAGACCCCAAATGAACACTGATCCACATTGGGGAAACCCAAATCTGAAATTTTATCCAGACAGGGGAATCTGAGAGAGGGGAATGTAATGGGAGACCAAGGAAAAATATGAGGATCACCATGTATAGATTAATACTAGATAAATATACATATTTTTAATCATTGTTTTCAAATTTATTAATATGGTCAATTTTATTTTTGGTCAATATGAATAGTTTCCATGATAAAAATTATTTACCACTCTAATTGGTAAACCAAGTTAACTAAGGTAAAAACTAGGTGATAAGGCCCCAAAAATCATATCTTTATTCTTATAGGACGATTTTATTTAGAACAGTGTCAAGTTATTTTCAAAATTTTATAGTTTTAGTGCAACTTTACAATGATTAATACTTTATATTATGTTAAAACATTGAGAAAATACAAGTTCTCCACTCCCCTTACTTATAAAAGGGAACCTTCTCTCTTCACTTCCTTAAAAACCTTAATCCATTAATATCAACCAATAACTACCAAAATACAATCCCAAAATTCATTCCAATTTTTTAGAGGCACTGGTCTCTCCAAAAGACAAACCTATCAAGGATTAAGGTGGATATCAAGGGTGGTTTTCAAGAGAAGATGTATAATTATTAACTGGGTGTTTAATGTTTATTTATTCATATAAATCCTTGAAATATTATTTAAGAATGATTAAATGATAAAATTAGTATATTTCATATGATGAAATTTTATTATTATTATGGTGCATCCATTTTCCTCATCCTTTTCCAACCTGTGGGAAATGAAAGCATTGTGCGTGCATAAGTGTGGACTACAACCTCCATGAAGTGATGTGTTTAATTTTTCATCAACAGAATATATATCTAGTTAAAATGGTGGATAAAATAAATATAAATTATATTTATTTAATATTTATTATTCTTCAAAGGTAACATATTACTTACCTTGATAACATTTCCATCCATTGTAAATTGATAAATTCTCTCATGCGTATGTGTGGAATATAACCTCCATGAAGAAATGTGAATCATTTTTCATTACCACATGATGGTGGTTTATAAGAATGGTATAAATGAATAAATATTAAATTTATAACATAGTTATTATTCTGTAAAATTAAAATAATAAATAATTTATTTCTTTTCAACTCATTAGAAAAATTAAAATTTAGTTCATGCATATGTATAGAATACTATCTATATGAAATGATGTGATTCATTGGTTATGACTCTTTTACATGGTTATTTTTAAAAGTGTATTTAATTTAAAAGTATTATTATTATAACATGTTTAAGAATTTCTAGGTAATATAACCATAACCCTATTGACCATGGTCAATGAACCGATATTTCTTTGATGTTATAAACTGAATGATCCCAAAACATCCCATGTTAACTTAACTATTTAAGTAACTAAATAAAACATGGTAATAAATGAAATAAATGGAATAATAATAATTCAATTAAAATTAAATGGGATATTAATCATGTAAATAACTAATATAATTTTATTATTAAGGTTTTAGAGAATGTATGAAGCTATAAGGGACATAACGTAAGATATTTTATTTTAAAATATTTTTTAAATGTTTCAAACTATCTCTCCTCAAAATCCATGTTGTTAAAATGGTTTAAAGAATTATCTTATTTATTTATCAATGATTTTCAAAATTAATTTTCAAATACTTTTTATTTTCTAAATAAATTTTTAAAAAATTAAACTTTTAAACATTTATATTATGGATTATTTTGACTTTATTATTAAAGTAAAAAGAATGTTTTTTAAGAACATTTGTATTGATAAAAATTTCTCATTTTCTAAGACATTATTCATTATAAATATTGCCCTATAAATTAAAATGGTTTTCAAAGAATATTTTATCCTGGTCTTCTAGGAATTTTTTATTTTTAATTGTTTCCAAATAAAAAATGATATTTCTCTTTATATGAAAATGTAATGTGTTTATTTATGGGTTCAAATGAAATTTTCAAGGGTTTAAAAATGAAAAGTTATAAGGTTACAATTATATTGTCCATGGTATAGTACTTTATCATTATAGATGATGAATGTTTAGCCTAATATAAATCATGAAGACTAGTGAGCTTGATAAAGCTCTTCTATGCATTGGGTAATGATGTAGTATTTGAAGGAAAAAATGAGAGAGATAACTAGGTTGGTTACTCTTATCAAATTAAATTAATTTTAGTTATTATGGAATGGGTTAAAAAAATTAACATAGTTTATGAATATGATTCACCAAGATATTGATATTATGCTTCCAAAAAGGGTTTTAATGGAAATATTTTGATTTCATGAGGTGAGGAATATATATAAAATTTTAAAGGTGAAAGGTTTGTTTTAAAAAAGAATGTTTTCATGAGTTCCCACATGCCTCATTATGACTTTATAGTTATTTCTATGATATATTATGGTTTTTAATGTTTTATTTGAGAAAATAATTATTTTCCCATGTAAATTTTTTTAATTTATGTGAATAATGTTTTATTATGAAAATGGTAAATTCCTTCATGGGTATTATATTCTTTCACTTAACTAATGGTATTATTTTATTTTTCTATAACTTACTAATATTTATTTTTCCAATCCCACATTTTTGAATTTTTTTCATAGGATATAAGTATTATTGTAAATTTTATCAAGATTGGGATTTTTGATAGGGTAAAATTTTTATTTATATTGATGATTCTTTAAAGGGGTTTCTTTGTGTCATGATGAAATATGATCAAGTATTTTTATGTGCCTCATATCAATTAAAAATTCATTGAAAAATTATCCAACACTTGATATTGAGCTTGGAACTATGGTTTTTCTTTTAAAATTTTGATGCAACTTTTGTATGGGGTAAAATGTGAAATATATATTTACAGTAAACTTTTAAATTATATATTCACTTAAGAAGATTTGATCATGAGAAAAAAAGAGGATTCGAACTAAATATAGATTATGATTTCATGATTCACTATCATATAGATAAATAAAACAATGTAGATGATGCCTTGAGTTCAAAAGATATTTTATCATTAACCATGTTATATTTGGAACATGATGCATTGGTTAATTATTTTATAAATATGATCCTAGAAACTATATAAGAAGGAACTCGCTCTATTTTGGTTCAGGTGTTAGAGTAGTCATCTTTGTCTTGTATAATTAATAATGCTCATAAGGAAGGTCATGACTCGCATGAAATTGTGGAATTGGTAAATAGGGGTTTGTTTCCTGATCTTAACACTGAAAAATAATGTGTTGTGAGCCTTGAAAAGAGGTTGTGTGTTCCAAGTGATTCCCAATTGAATAAGTAATTATTCAATGAATCTCATAGATCTCCATTTTTTATTTATTCCAGTAACACTAATATATAATATTGCCTTCAATAATATTATTATTGGCGTGGAATAAAGAAATATATATCATATTTAACTATGAAATATTTAACTTTTTTAAAATTTATAGCTGAAAGAAAACTACCATAGGGGATGCTTCAGCCTTTTCTAATTCTCGAAGGAGAATAAGAGAATATATCCATGGATTTTTTTATTTTATTTTGAAATACATCTCAATTTAATAATGAGAATTGGATTACTATTGATAGTCTTACTAATTTTTTGTATTTTATTTCTATTTGAGACACTATATTTGGATAAAATTAATATAAATTATCTTAAAGAGATAGTTAGATTATATATAGTAAATCTATCTATTGTATTTGATAGTGATCCCTAATTTACCTAAATTTTTTTGAAGGGACTTTCAATGTTAAAAGGGAATGAATTAAATTTCAATATAGATTTTAATTCTCAATCTGATAAATTATTAGAGCAAATAATTCATACATAAAAAAATATTCCTTAGGGTTTCTGAGAAGATTATTAAAGAATTTGGGATCAATATATTTCTCTTGTTTAATTTTACTATAATAATATTTTCATACTAGTATATATATAACACATTTTGAGGCATTATGTGTAAATAGGTTTTAAAATCTATCATGTTGGGATAATCTCAGTGAAAGTAAATTATTGAGATAAGAATTAGTATAAGAGATGTCTAATAAGTTAAATATTATTTAGTACCATTTGAGGGAATAAAAAATAAATATTATAAGTAGATAATAGGTTGAAAGACCTTTCATATGAGTTAGATGATCAAGTTCTTTTAAATACATCTCTATGGAAAATTGGTATGTGTTTTAGTGAAAAAGGAATATTAAGTCCATAATTCATTAAAAACTATGATGTTATAGAGAAATTGTGGTTAGTTTCTTATTTATTATCCTTAAATATTATTTTATCTCACATATATCATGTATTTCGTGTTTCATTGTTAAAGAAATATACACCTGATGCATCTCATTTTTTATCCCTGAGGTGGTACAGTCAGAAGAGATTATTTACCATGAAGAAAATTGAGTTTTCAGTTTAGATCATAGAAAGAAGGTACTAAAAAATAAGATGATTCACCAGGTAATGTTTTTATGGAACAATCACATGATTGAGGATGCAACATGAGAATAGAAAAATGATATGACAGAAACATACCCTCACTTTTTTATGTAATGAATAAAATTGTGAAGGCTTAATTAATTAAAGTGGGTAGATTATGAAAAACTAGGTAATCATAGAAATAGATTTTTATTACCAGTCATGTGTTGAGAACATCAACTATCCATGTACCATGTATTATTTCTGGTACTTCCTTTATTTTCTTGAAAATAAAATAGTTAGACATTCAGAATCCAAACTTGTTTAGATCCAGAATTGTTAGAAAATAAAATCTTATGTATCCAAATTTTCTTAGAAAATTAAGCCTCATGAAAACCTAAGGATTGGGTTTTTTTTAAGAGCAATTTTTCTCCCAATGTCTGCCATAGTGAAACATAATGAAAAAAAGGATCACTTTGGGGAACAAAATAATTATAAATAAAAACTAGTTTTGAATGAGTATAACCAAATCCAGACCTATTCCTAAGAATATGAAGTTGTGAATACATTTTATCAAATTCTTTCTTTCTAGAATTTTGTTTCTCTAACTTCTTTTTTATCTTACAGTTTTCATTCTCAAGTTATTTAGTAAATCTAAAGACTAATTCAAATGAAGGTAAGATATTATCTTCTTCTGAGGAATATTATTCATATAAAGATTCATAATATTTTTCATCAGGGAAATTTTCAATTAAAGAAGTTTTGGTTAATGATTAAGCTATGTCTACCTTAGCCATAAGGTAATGATTTTTTATCGGTAATCTGGTTATAAGAAAAATATTCTTTTATCTATAAGATTCACTATCTGAAGATTCATCAGAATAATCACCACCACTAGAACTCCAGGTGTCATTAGGTTTCGAAAAATTCTTAGACTTATATTAATAGTACTTATTTTTGTTTCTTTCTGAATACCTATCCTTTATTTCTTTCCTTTTGATCATAGGACAATAAGTTTTGATATTTCCAGCCCTTTTTCGTTCATAATTAGTTACTTTTAAATCTTTCTTGTCCTTTATGTCTTTTTTCTTATATTTGTATTGAAAATATTTCATTCCCATAATCTTGTTAATCCTTCGAGCAAGATTGGTTAGTTTATTCTCCAAATGATAACTATTCATTGATTCAAATATAACCATAACTTTTTTATCTTTTGATATATTAACTATTTTAGGAGTCTTAGGTTTCATATGATTTGATGTAGTAGAGAAAGAAACAAATCCATTACCATTATTTTTATAATTGATCTCAACATCTCTCATCATTCTGGTTTCATACTGAATAATAATTCCAAATAACTCATCATGATTGATGTTAGAAACATTCTTATTTTCATCAATAACTATCCTTTTATATTCCCACTAATTGGTAATAATATCTATTATCTGGTCCACAAGAACCTCATCATCAAGTTTTTTCTCAACCATAATCTGAAGGTTGTTGCTAGTAGTCATAAATCTTTTTTGAAATTTGAAAATAGGTTCTCTATAAAGAAACATAAAACCACGATATTCCGATCTTAACATAAATCTTCATATTTCTATCACTTTTGAAGTTCCAAAATGTGTGACTTCAAGTTTCCTCCAAATTCTATTGGAAACTTCATGAGAGGATATTTGACTGTAGATATTCTTATTCATATAACATAAAAGAGTATTGTGTACCTTGTAATTAAGTTGATATTCCTATTTCTCCTGATTTTTAAATGTTTTAACTTCTTTTTCTTGTATCTTGTAATCTCCAGTGAGGATTAAAAAGTTGTTTACTCTAATGTTAATAACAAAGGTCTGCATCTCGTCTCTCTAGAACTCATAATCATTCCCATCAAATATTGGGAGTCTGGTAGGATTTAAATTATCTATAGAACCAATGTTCATTCTATCCATTGTACAAAAAAATAAAAAATGTATTTTCCACAAAAATGATTAGTAGAAAAAGTTTATAAAAATACATTATAAAAAAACTTAAGAAAAACATGATAAAGTAAAGATAAGAAAGAAAAGTTGAGAAAGAAAAATTATATGTAAGTATAAGTATCTCAGAGACCTCCTCTGATACCAATTGTAAGATCGTAATTTAGATATAGATGCTCAATTAAAAGAGAAGGTGAATAGTAGGTTTAAAAACATTCATTTTTATCCTGAATAAAAATCTATTTTTAACAAAGTTAAACAATATGGATTCATAAACCCTATTTAGTTCTTAACTACGAAAATAACTTGATTAGGATCAAATAATATGAATCCTATAAGTAAACTTAAGAAAAGTTTACCAAGGAAAATATTCTACCTTAATGTTTAAAGAATCTTATTTACCATAGTATACAACTATAAGAAAGTATAAGAAAGTTATACTTTATTTATTTAACAAAAAATAAAGTGGAATTCACACTTGTAAAAACTACAAGTAAAAAAGTATAGGAAATATTTTAACCTAAATAGAATGGTATCAAACTAACTTGGATAAAGATCCCTTGATTTCTACTTCCAAGAAAGTATGTCTTACCCACACTAGGGTAAGATCTCAAGAAGAATATCAGAATATGTCTTGTTATTCCCGCAAAACCTCGATCTCTAACGTGATCAGCACCTCTATCTTCTTATCCCCAGAAGCTCTAGATTGATCAGCAAAAAATGGAATCACACTATGCAGGATAATCAAGTTGTTCACAGCTTGAAAAGTTTGTTCACAACATTTTCACAAGGCAAGTTTGGGTAGAGATATTCATAGCAGGAATTCTCTCTCCAGAATTAATCACATCCAGCACTTCTCAAATTGTCAATGCATTTCAGACTCATCAAATGGTGGGGGTATTTATAGGAAAAGGTTCCAACACTCGGATCCCTCCTCCAATATTCATATTTTTCCTTAAATCTCAAAGGTACATTTATATGTGTCACTCAGCCAACCTTTATTTAAAAATAGTTTGTACGACATAATTTCATGTAAGAAAACATGAGAAACATTATCATTCTTAAGAAACTTTATCACATTTAGGATCCAATAAAATGAAACAATACTTTAAGGAAATAAGATAACTTTAAGAATAAAATTAATAGGATTAATAATAAAGTGATAAATAGAGTCTAATAAAAATGAATAATTAGATTCTATAATTTATGGAATTCGGAATTTGATATATGATGAATTTAGAATATGATTTATAATGAATTCTGAGTCAGGTTTTTAGAGAAATCAGAGTCATATTTCAGGAGAAATTTGAGTCTTATTTTAAGAGAAATTGAAGTTTAAATTAAAAAGAAATCAGATTCTGGTTTCATAAGAACCTGGAGTTTGATTTCAGAATAAAATGGGAGTTTTATTTTAGAAGAAATCAGAGTCTAGTTTCATAAAAAATTGGAGTCTGATTTCAGAACAAAATCGGAGTCTGATTTCAGATGAAATCAAAATCTAGTTTTAGAATAAATAGAAGTCTCATTTTAGAATAAATCAAAGTTTTATTTCAAAAGAATTGAGAGTTTGATTTCTGGAGAAATTGGAGTCTAATTTCAGGAGAGATTGGAGTCACAATTCTTGGAAAATTAGATTCTAAAGAACTATAAGATTATTTGTTAGATAAGGATCTGATTTTTTTAATTATGAAAAATGTGGTTAGTCTTGGTTTAGAAAAACACTACATAATACAATGAAAACCATAGGTAAAGTTAAAAACATTTTTAGAGAATGTAAATTTTTCTTAAGAAAATATTTCTTAGAGAAAGATAATTTTCTTTAATAAAATATGTTTGTTATTTTGAAAACATTAAGGACTAGAAAAGTTATAAGGGAACTTATTAAATTAACAGGGAGACCCTCTCCTTCAAAGATCTCACAATGATTGTATTATCACCTTGGACATAAATGATGATCACACTAAATGACCATACCCACGTGAGCATTAAAAGGTGAGGAAACTTTTCATAGTGGAATAGGTAATCCTTCTATAGATATATTTCATAGACCAGGATCTTTATTGATGATCTCGATTTATTCATGAGTCATGGACTTCCTTTCCATTATCTATGTGTTATCTCTGTTAAATCCTAAGTGAAATTCATATGGTGGACCTTTTAGGTGTCCCAATTTTAACCCCTATTTCATCTCAAAAATATATTATATTTGATTTCATAATATTCTAAAAATAATCAAACCATGGATTAGTGGGTAGGTCGACATGACATAGTGGTATTGTCCATACCAAGATTCAAAATTTTCGGTTATAATCCCATTATCTCTACCTATATATTACTTTATATTTTTTCTATAAACATAGATTCAATAGACACTATGACACATGTTATTTTTTCAATCCATAGTGTTCCATATCTATAGAACTAAAATAAAATATTTTGTTGATACTTTCCTCAACAAGTTTTATATAAGGGAATTTGTTATTCATTAAGGGATCTAAAATGACCATTTAATATATGTATTTTCATGGTACATCCTTATATTCTCCAATAGATATCCTGAAAACCATGACCAAACATATTTCATCTATTTATTCCTTAAACCATTATATTTTGGTCATTTTATAATGCTCACTTTCAATTCTTATCTCTCATAGGGTCATATTCTAGCTCCAATATTATTAGCTCTGAATATTTCTATATGATGGGAATTTTACACCATTATCCAAAGATTAATGGAATTGTGAAACTATCATTCTTACTTAGTTATTACATGGTGAGTCATGGATCATCCATCTCTTATCTTGGCCTTGTTGTGAGTGTTTTCTTGAATGAACAAGAAATAGGGTTACAGAGAAATGCTTGGTTCTACTTGTTTTTATCATAATGGAACTTAAACAATACGTTAATCTTTCTAAAACAATATTTATCCAATATAGGCTTTCTTTATATGGTCAATGACATAGGGTTTATCAAACAATAATAATTTTCATATCTTCTTTCCAATTTTTAATGTATTATGATATGTTCAGCTAGGGCATGGCATATTGATGTTCCACATTGAAATATTCAACCTTTCACTCAAGTGTGGTCCTACAATATTATGTTTTCCTTCTATAACCTAAAAAATGTTCTCCAATATTTATCATTATCTTATAGAATAAATATAATTTTTTTTATTTACATCAATCCTATATTATCATCAACATTCATCTTCATCTAGGTCGTAAGAATTTGAAATGTCATGCTCTATTCTAAATGTAAGTACATTTTCTCTAGAGTACCTATAAGAAACAACTACAAACATGGCTATATGAATTATATTGGTGTGTCGTGAACTTATCATCATAGGTATAATCCATTAACAACTATACTTTAAGGTAAATTTCACTACACTATAAGATTGGATAGTTTTTGTGAGATACCTCTATCCACTATAAGAAAAATGGTCATTCATGGAAGGTTTTTTTGCTCTTTGGAGTGTTTTAAACCACTACTGATCATTTTGTGATAGATTTTAAAACATATACATTTAGTGCTATCAATAATTTAAGTACATAATTTTTTTTAATTAAATATGGTTCTCTATAAGGATTACATAATCGATATTTTGTGGTAGTTCAAAACACCGAGAATTAAAAAATATTTGATAGTTTTTTCTATGATTGTAGGATATTCAAACAACCATATAATATTTTCATAATTATTAAAACTAATGTTCCATATTTGACTAATGTAGTAGTATTTCAAACCACGACAAATTCTTTTCATGGTGTTTAAATTGAATTCAGATCATTTAACAGTGGTTTTTCAGTACATAACTCCAATTTTAAATGATTCTAAATGAAAAATGATGGTTTTCAAAGATGAGTGGTGGTATAAACCACCGCGAATAGAAAAATAAATAGTAAAATATACCTATGAAATTCAAGATACTATATAATAAATTAATAACACACAATTAAGAAAATATCAAATTAAAAAATAGTAAAACATTATAAAGAACAACTTAAACTATGTGACAAAATTTTATAAACACACAATATATTAAATAAGTCATATGATAATTTATAATTTCCATAATTCTATTCAAATTTCATATAAAATAAAGGATTAATAGACAGAAAAACAAATAACGCATTATAGACCATATTTTTAACACCCTAATTTTTAAGAATGTTATTCTTGATATCTTACTTAACACCAAAAGATGAGATTTAAGAGAACTGAAATATACTATGAAAATATTATTATTTAAATTTGATCATTATAACCAAGTAATTTAATTGGTGGGTATAAGTAAAATTATAAAAACTATAAAAATATATAAATTTCCAACTCAATATAAATTTATTGACTAATTCCTAGAAAATATATACCCAATTTTTTGTACATTTTTTTTATTCTTCAAAAATATTTTTTTCAAAAAATATTTATATTTCCTTATGTGAGAAAATATATTAATTTTTTTGAAAAATTTAGAAATTTTAATTTAGAATAAGGATATATTATTTAAAATCATCATATCAAAATTAACTTAGTGTTAGGGTTTGTGATTTTTATAAAATGATTGAATTTTCAGTGAATATTGAAAAATACCAATTTTTTAAAATAATTCATTTATTTTAGAAAGATACACTATTATTAAAATTTGATCAAAAATAAATCTACTATAATACAATTAAATATAATATAATTAATTACATTTGAATTAAAATTATAACCATTTTTTATAAGTTAATTTATTAGTCTTAAAAATATATTTTTCTAAAAAACTGATTTTCTTTGAATTTTTTGTTTTAATATTAAATGAATTTATGCCACTTATAAAAATTGAATATTGAAAAATGGATTACATATTTTTAATTAGGATTTCAAAATTTATTAAATAGGTCTATTTTAATTTTTTCATTATGATTAGTAACCACATTATATTTTTGTTACCACTGTAAAATGGGTTAATTAGGGTTTAAACAAATGTGAAAAGGCTTCAAATGCTATAAAATTTCGTTTATTTCTTTATATAAGTCAATTTCATCCATATTCATCCAAAATTAGAAATTATTACCATTTTTTAAATTATATATTATTTTGACCTTTATAATATTTAACTCAAGGATAAATTGAAAAATATAACTCTCTTTCTTTTAATATCTATGATTTTTTTGTGACTAAGAAAAAAACAACATATATTTTATTATAAATTGTTATTCATAATATTAATGAATTTTTTATCATGGAAATTTATTTTAAAATTTTAGTGATTAAATAATTACCTTAAATTCTTACGCAATGATGATACTGTTCTTATAAAAGTAGTAGAATATTAAAGAAAATGTTTTTAAAAACATCTAATGTAACATATATTATTTTGAATTAATTATGGTGTAACATGAATTTTATTATTAATAAAAATTTATTATTTATTTTTAAATGTATTATATTTTCATTTCATTACTATCAGGTTGTTTTCAAATTCAAATTATGTGAATAGTTCTTAATATGACATTAATATTATTTTATGTAAATTTTATATTAAAAAATTAATTTAAAATAATAAAAAACATGAAAAAGTAAAATTGAAATGATAAATGGTCTAAAATTTCATCCTTATTAAATTTATTAGCCAATTATCCCCTTATAAGTGAAATATAACCCTTTAAAATTGAAAAAGTCATTACCATAGTTAAGGTTAAAATTGGTTAACCATTGGGTTAATCTGAAATTTAAGGTTAAAAATGATATAAAATTTGTAAAATTTTAATTGGATGATTATATTAATACCATATACTCCTTATATTCTACTAAATTTCATTTTGGGAATATTTTACATGATTTTGGAATGTATTATATTATAATATTTCATGTATTCACAAAAATGGAAATAAGTATATTTTATAAAAAACAAGATTTTATTAAAGGATTTTAAACTAATAAAAATAATATATTCCTTGATTTCACGATGAAGATGATGGTGAGGAGCAGTTCCAAGTAGTTATTCTAGGTTGTATTTAATGTTCGAAGCCTATGGGTAATGAATTCCTCTAAGGCCTATGGGCTATGTAATACTTACGCCTACGAGCCCTATAAGGGTTCCACCTCACCCCTTCAAAGGTGGGTTATCAAAATCAATAAAAACATGAAGGCCTTTGGGACATTGGAGGATATTCAATGCAATAATTTTTTATGGTTTAAAATATCAATTATATTCCATTTATGGGTCACTTTTCTTTTTATAGTAACTTTTATGGCTTCTTTAGTGTAAAAATATTGACGTTGTGGTAATTGTCAAAAGGGTTAACTAGGGTCAGAACAGTGAGATAAGGAAAAGAACATAATCTAAATATGTAAAAATTTTCTTTTATATGATTCCATATACCAATAATGATTCTATATTATAATTATATCAATCTGGATTCATTTTAACTTAAACATTAATTTATATCAATTTAATAATTTGTGAAATTCCAAGAATGCACCTCCCTTTACTTATAAAAGGTCGCCTCCTCTCCTTGCTTCCTCACACCATTTGATCACTCTTTATTAGAAAATATGTAATGAACCTAACTTTTGAATAATATTTTTTTCCTAAATTTGTGTGTTATTTCTTTTTATACTCCAAAAAACTATGTCCTTTAATTAATGAAGTGAGTATAATTAAATGAGACCGCTGGGTTTTGACTGTTATATGACCATTGATCAATATGACCGTTGGGAAATAAAATCTTTACATTACAATTATTGGTTATAAATACAAGTGATCTTGTTTAGTACAAAAATAAGAGTCTATGGCCTCATCCAATAGACTCGGGCCGTACGAAGCCCATCTGTCAGAGCTTGGGAAGGAGGTAGTATCTCTAGGATTTTCTCTGGACGAAGCCCAATCTGAGCTTCAACATGTGAAGCTTGAATTAAATTGACTAAGGTAGAAGTTCAAGATGATAGAAATCACCACTATAGTAATGTTGTCTAATCCTCCCCAAGATTATATCACCATATCACACCTTACACTTAGGTCCTATGCAGGTGTTATAAGGGTCTATGTAATGAGGCCTCAGATACTTTTTGTAGTCCCTTGGTATAAATAAAATTGTTATTTTTTATTATTTTAAAATCTGTGATTTTCAAATGTCTAGATAAATATGGGATGAATATTATTGATGATTTTGGAAAAGGGTATTTTAAAATATTTATTTAAACTCTAAATAATTAATAATGTGAAATGATTTTCAGAAAATGGTCTTCTACAATTATGACCAATAAGAAATTTAGAGTCTAATAAGATCAACTTAATTTTTGGTGAATAGTAAAGTATGAATAGTAATATACCCTTATGAATAGTGATGAATAGTAAATTTTCCAAAAAAAATAGAAACTTCATCCATGAATGTGTAAATATAATTTAGTCATCTTAAAAGTGCAATTTTTTTCATAAAATAAGTATTGGTATTTTTGTATGTCATAAATATTTTAATTAAAATTTTATAATTAATTTAATAATTTAAAATAAAAATGTATTTTCATAAAATGTAATCATATATTGTTACTTTATTATCTTATGTTTATATGATAATTTTATGGGAACATGATTACTTTTTCAAGGTGTTACAAAATAAGTTATAGTTTTAGAGTTTTCATTGAATAGATAATGATTTTATTTAAAAATTAAATTAAAAATATTTAGAAAATTTATTTAATAACATGTAATTCATTTTTTAATTAATATAATCAATATTTTGTTAGGGTCAATTTATGATATTTTTATAAAATGTTTTTTTTGGTGAATAGTTAAAATATAGTTTTGAGTTCCTGGTGTTTATTGACATCATTAATGATGTAATTAGGATTTAATAATGATGTTATCATTATAGTCTACTTATGAATAGTAATATATGATATGAGGTGTCCCAAGTGACAATATAAGGTGAAAATACCATGGGCAAGCCCTTGGTTTTTCAAATACCACCGATGAGGTGTCCCTTGGAAATTAATTAAATATTCCCTCACTTTTCCTATAAATACCAAGAAATTCCATCATTAATTTCATTCCAAAATACTCCCCAAGGAATTTATAGTATTTTTAAATCCCAAGGATTCCTTCCAAGGTTCCCTCAAGCCCTTAAGGTCCCAACGTTCAAGCTTTCGAAGTTACTCTTCACGGTAAGGGAACCTTCCACCCTCTTTTTTTAATCATGATTTTCTTTAAGTTATGTCTTCCAGTTTCCATATTATTATGTGGGGGTATGTTCTTATATATTATTATTTCTGTTAATTTCATGTCTAAATTATGAAATACCCTTTCTTCTCTCATCAATTTATTTTCATAATTTTTAAGTGACGTTGTTAGGATGCCAAATTTTCGTAAAAGAAATCGCATCTTCTCTTTTCTTTCGAGTTTCATTTTCATATGGTATTTCCTTAAAATATCCATAACATGATATTATTTTTTTATTCTGTACCAATACTTTATTATGAGTTTTTTATGAGTGGGTGACTCTTTTCCCCTATCTTTTCATCATTTTCTAAAACCATGTTATATAGTCGTTATGCTGCAGAAATTTCATCCAAAAATATCTCTCTTTTTCACAATAAATTATCTTGTATTATTTATGTGAATACCCAAATATATTTTTATTTCAAAGGGTATTCATAAATACATAAAATATATCTATTGTATTCTGTAATTTACATACATATAACCCTTACTCCCTATCTATGGGTTATAAATGACATAACGATCAATATTTTAAGAACTTTTAAAACGTTGCGATTTTGAAGTGAAACCCATTACTTTTACTCTCTATGGGTTATTTATGAAATGTTTGATTATGATCTATGTGTCTCACATGAAAATAAAGACATATTAATGGTGTTCCCTAATAGCTCTCCAATGCAATGGGTAAATAATTTAATCTCTAGAGATGACAAGTTTCACGATACCTTGGTGAATAACCTTGGTATTTTTTATGAAACCTTGGGGATGAACCTAGGTGATATGTTCATGAATGTATAAATTATATTTTTTAGCCAAATTTTCATGTTATGGTTCAAGTTATTTTCATTATGAAATTCCACTACTTCCATTTCTCATGTCTGTTTTTTATCAAGTTCTTATAGATTTCACAAGTAAACCGATTCCCTTGTTTTCCTTATTGGGCCTTCTACTCACCCTTTCCTTTTATGTATGTCTCCAGGTTATGAGATGAAAAACTTGTACATAGTAAGAAATTATGATGAATCCCTACAAGTGGGTTAGAATAATGTTCTATGTTTTCGTGTTTTATGTTCCCGATTTTCAAGAAACTAGATTTAAAGATCCTATTTTTGTAAAATGTAATGAAAAGTTGTGTAATATAAAGGAATGATTCCATAAAATAACTACCCAAATACCTTCCTAAAATCTATCCCCATGTTTTATAATTATTATTTTTCTAATTACACCAAACATATAGAGATAAATGTGTAAATAAAAATATTTTTTATGAATAAGAGGTATAAATTTTAACCAAATGTTTTAATTTTATTTATTCTTCAACATCCTAAAAATATTCTTCAAAAAATATGAAGAAATAAACCCAGAATATTCTATATAATTATATTTTTTATGTTAATGTAATAACCTATATCCATCTCCTTCTTCTATCAAATGGTAAATAAATCGATCATTCATGCGTACAATGGTTACCACCACACGAACTGATGTAATTAATTTCCCATCATGAGAAATTATGAATGTCTATAATGATGGATTTAATGTATATATATAATATTAATGAAAAAATTTCCATTTTTTATGATAATATATAATATATATTTTTTACTTTCCATCCATTTAAAATTGATAACATTTCCCATACATACATGTGGATTACCACCTCCACGAAGTGATGTGATTGGTTTTTCATCAACGCATCACATGGAAAATATATATAACATTAATTAAATTGAAAATATTATATTATAATAATTATTTATATATAAAATGATAATTACCTTCTTTCTATTATGTTTATTGAAAAGGAAGAGTTACTCATGCATAAGTATGGACTACCATTTCTATAATTGTAACATAATTCATTTTTCATAATAATATTTAATGGTTAATTTTAAAATAATAATTTATTTATAAAATTATTATTATGTCATGATTATTATTCTAGAGATGATTGAATAAAGATACCTTTGACTAGAGTCAATATACCAAGTCATTCTGAATTTATGAACCGAACATCCTCAAAACACCTGATGTGGACTTAACTAATTAAGTAATTTAATATGATAATAAAATAATGTAAATAAAATATTAATGATAATTTATTAAACCTATAAAAGTTTCTTAAGAAAATAAATAATTCATATAACCTTATTATATAGGTGTTAAAGAACATACATATCCATTTTGGACTCGAGTTATGGTATTTCGTCTCAATTTCCATTCATTGAGGCATGTTTTGATGTTAAAAACCTAATTAAATTTATATGGTGAATATACTACAACTTTATAGGTTATATAATGAATATATCATAATTCATGGTATTTTAAATTTCAATTAAAATCATTTTATAAAAGGTGATTTTACTTGATAGTTACTAAGAGGTAAGGGGTTTCTTAACTCAATTTACATTCATTGAGTTGTAATTCTACTTTTTTAACTTTCGTATCACATGATTATGTTTGAATTAATCTATAAGTTGTTTTATTATATATTTCAGATTTTTTTTAGATTTGCATATGTGTACATATTCACTTTTTGGATTAATTATCACTTCAAAAGTTTTGATCATTGCAAGGGTTTTCTTTGTCTCAATCTCATTTTCTGGAGACATCATATATTTCATGCACCATGAATTAATTTTATGGTGTACTTAAAACCTCATGAATGAATTTTAACATATTAATTAATAAAATTAAATTTATTTATAGTTCCTTTTCAAACTCTTTCTTCCAATGTATTTTTATGGGAAAGTTACCAAAGTGGTAACGTCTTTATGTTAAAATCTCCCTTCTTTTTGTGATTGTTTATGTTCAAGGTTCCTTTAGGGGAAATCATATGACAATATTTTCTTTAACCAATTATATTTTCATATTCTATGGATGTGAATGTGGTTTACATGTTTATTTCCCATTTCCCCTCTTATTGAATAAACAAACATGAAGAAAGTTGATTTTATGTGATATTGATATTGTATCTTATTTTAGATCATGAATCTTTCTCTTAATTATCCATTTTTTCTAAAATGGATTCAAGAATGTTATTTTATAAACATAAATTATTTTTTAATCTATTTTACAATATCTTTTATTCTCTTTTAAGAGGTTTCAAAATGAAATTTTCTTAACGCTTTCTGTATGTATCACCTTTAACTCTATTTATAAAATGTTTGAAAGGAATTTTTATTATCAACATTTATGAAATGAACATATTTTCCCTCCATCATGAACATTATTTTATTTTAATAATACATTATAAGTTTAGAAGGTAATTTTCACAATATTTAGTGAATATTTAGTTTTTTAAAAGTTATTTTCAAAGTGGAGAGGGTATTTAATGTTAAGAATGATATTTTAAGGGTATTTATATTAACCAATGATAATAAATATTGATGTTAATTATACTAAAATATGTATATTTTGTAATGATACCATTTTAAATATTTATCTATAAGAATTATGATTGTTTCAAAGATGTTTTCATGGAAACTGTTTCTTTTCCATAGGTTAATCAAATTATGAAATGAATTATGGTTGTTTTATGAGTTTTATGATGAAATTCAAGATCTATATTATTTATTTGTGTTATGGTTCTTGGAAATTGTTTAGGACTATGGTTGGTTATGTTATAATCTGAGGATATTTGGTTCCGTTATAAACCAAGGAAGGGTGGTTACATCATAATCCAAGGAGGGTGGAACCATTATAAACTGAGGATAGTTGGTTACGTTATAAACCATGGATGGTTGGGTCTGTTATATCCCATAAATTCAATGGGTAATGATTATTTTATTTTTATAATTATATTATAAGTTCACCATTATAGTTATTCCGCCACTAAGGGTTCTTGTAAGGATTCTATGAAGGTAATGATCCAAGATACCAAAACATTTTCTCTATAATTTATATTAATTTTTAATGATTTATTTGATAAATATTAAGATCAAATGGATCCTGAATATTAATTATTATGATTCATGACTATTATATATTTTTATCATGTTTCATGTTTTATTATCCATTTTTTTATGGGTATGAATTTTCTTAAGTTATTATCAAGGTCATCTATTATTTCATCATAACATAGTTCTTATCTTATGCTCACTAATGACATTGAATTTTTAATGATTATATTTACCCTTAATGAGAATTTGATCCCACCCATATTGTATTTAATTTTCTCTACATTTTGAAGAAAATTTTAAATTATGTTATTCCTAAGAAGGCTACTGGATGTAACGAACTTAGTGGGAGATGATGTAGATTTTTCAAAACCAGCTATTTATGAGTCTAAGTTGTTATGTAAGAGTTTTTCATAATTATATAAAACTATAAACTTTAAAAGTCCTTTGGTATATAACTCTTCCCATAATTTAGTTTGATACTATATGTTTTGAAGGGTTAAAATTGGGTCATGTTTGTCGGTATCGAAGCCTGAAATGTAAAGATTATATTTTTAGTACCAGATCTAGGAGTGTGGGTTTGGGGCTGTCACATGTTGTATCTGAGGAAATATTTATATATATTTGTAGATTAAAATGTTTTCAAGTGAGGTTAAATTAAGCATTTTGGATTCCATCTTGGGTTTATAAGTTTGTGGTTGATCATAAGTTCAAAGGAATAAAAAAACTCTCTTGATGTTTTATGTAAATTAAATTTTGGATTATTATTGATATTTTTTGGATGTTTTATCAGGTTTATGTATATATACCCACTAGGTTTAACATGAATAAATATGTTATAACAATACTATGAAATTTTTTAGAATGTAAGATAAAAGGTATAATATGACCATTGAGGTTAAATATTTTTTTAATTTCGATGTTATAGAGGTTATTTAAAATATTTTTATTTTTATTTATGGAATGATAAATGTTAAAAAGTTTGTGTTATTGTTTAATTTTGTAGATTAATGTGTTATTTATTCAATATGAAGATTCATAAATTTGTGAAATTGTCTTACTTTGTGCTAAACATGCTGGTTTTGGTTAATGTGTAAATAAATGAGGAATGTATTATTATTCATTTGAGGATTATTTTGTTTTTTTATAATTTGATTTTAGTGCTATGAGCATAAAAATTTCATCTTGAATACTCATCATATAGAGAAAATTATGAGATTGTGGTGGAGATTTATTAGAGGATGAAATTATACTTATAAATTATATTTCATTATATTATTAATATGAATGGTAAGGTAATTTCTAAACTCTTGGAATGAGATCATAAGAAAAAAATCCATAAACATTCATTTATAATAAATTTATGTTCTTTATATTACCACATTGATTTATGTTTGTGTTGTTATTCAATTTCTCATGATCATTCACTTTGTGTGCCAATGTTCTCAGTCACTCTCTTTCATTTTTTCAACATTAATTTTTATCCTCAATCTCAATATTTTCACTTCCCACTAATTATATCCTCTTTTGAAACATGGTTTTGTGTTATTATAGATGATCATCATATTTCTCTTACCCACATTTCAAGAGAAAGTTTTATTAACCCTTGTTATGATGTGAGTTTTCACTAAATATATTTTTAAATGTAAAACCATTGATTACCAAGTTCAAGTTCAAATTGTGAGGTTTCAATTTATTAAATAGGGGAGAATATAAGACCCAATATTTTTAGGAATACTATTTTCATTATCTTTCTTAACACTCAGAACCAAGCATTAATTGAATTGGAATATAATATAAAAAATATTATTTAAATGTGACTGTTATAACACAGTCGTTGAATAAGAAGGTAAGAATTGGATTAAAATAATTGTGGAATATATATAAATTTCCCAATCGAACAAATGTGTTGACTAACTATAAAGAAATAAGTTATCATTTTTTAGTAAAGTTATTTTATTCTCCCAAAATACGTTTTATTCAAAAAAATGTTTTTATATATTTTTGTGAGTGAATATTATAGTTAACTTCATTAACTTTTTAAAATTTTATTTTATAAAAATTATATCATTTTTAAATCATCATATCAAAATTAACTTAGGGTGAGAGTTTTGGATTTTTCTAAAAAGATTGATTTTTCTGCAAATAGTGAAAAATACAAGATTTGTAAACTAGTAATTTCTTTTAAAAAGATCCATTATTATTTGAATTTTATCTAAAACTAACATAATAAATAATTAATTACAAATTATTTATTTAATTATTTTTGAATCATAATTATAGACAATTTTGGTATAAGTTCATTTTTAGGCTTAAAAACGCATTTTCCTAAAAAAATATTTTTCATTGCATTTTGAGTTTTAATTTTAAATTAATTTCTTTCAAATTTGAAAATTGAATAATTAAAATTTTATTCTATATTTTGAATTAGAATTTATAAATTCATTAAATAGTTTCCTTTTATTTTTTCATTATGAAAAGTAACAATAGTAAATTTTTGTTACCACTTTAAAGGTAAAAAGGGTTAATTAGGGTCAAAACTAAGGTGGAAAGGAAAAAAATTATTAAAAAACTTTCTTTTATTTAATTATATGATTATATTTTTTCTATAATCATAAAAAAAAAATAAAAAAATGGCCTTTTTCCATTTAGCATTGATTTTGATCTTTATAATATTTAAGTAAAGGATAAAGTCAAAAATGTCACTCTCTTGATTTTAATATTTATAATATTTTATGACAAGGATAAAAAAATTATGATTGGTTATAAATGGGAATATAAAATATGAATGATTTTTTTTATCATAGTAATTTATTCCTAATTTATGGTGTTGAAATAATTACCTTAAATGCCTAAGCAACACTGACATAGGGTTTGTGAGAGGAGTAGAAAATTAAAGTAAATTATTTTAAGAAAAACCAAAGTGATATTTTTTTATTCAATTATGGTTTCAAATGGACTTTATAGTTAATAATAATGTATTATTTATGGTTAAATGAATTATATTTAAATTCCTTAATTTCATACTATTTTCAAACTCAAACTATGTTAATAGTTCTTAAAATGACATTAATAGTATTTTATGTTAAATATATTTTATTAAATTATTTAAAAATAATGAAAAACATGAAATAAAAAAATATATTCTAGAAATGTTTTAAAATTTCATCCAAATTTAATTTATTATCCAATTACTATCTTATAATTAAAATTATACCCCTTTAATTTTAAAAAAGTTGTTTCCACATTTAAAGTAAAAATTGGTTGATCAATGGGTTAATGCAAATAATAAGGTTTAAAATGATATCTAAACCTATATAAATTTAATTTTATGAATACATTAAGACCATATCATCATTATATTTTAATCCACATCATTTTTTTACCATTTAACATGAGTTAGACATGTATTATATTATAATATTTTTTGTATTTCTAAAAATGACATTAATGATATTTTTTAAAAAATAATATTTCATTAAATGGTTTAAAATTATTAAAACTCTCATTTTTGGAAAAACATTAATGTTACATGGTTTAAAGTATCAACCATAATCCATTTATGGGTTAATTTTCCTTTTATAGTAACTTTCTTGGCTCCATTAGTGTAAAAATATTAATGTCGCGGTAACTGTCAAAGTATTAACGAGGGTTAAAACAAAAATATAATGTTAAAAACATAATATAAACGTATAAAAATTTATTATATGATATAATTTCAACCCATACTAATCCTATAATAAAATTTTATAAATTTGGGTCCATTTTAACATTAAAAAGTAATTTATATTAATTTAATACATTTAGATATTCCTAGAATACCTCTCCCCTAGTTTATAAAAAGACACCTCCTATCCCCTCTTACTCACACCATTTTAGAACTCTTTATCATCCAATACCTACCCAAATACCTTAATAACATCCCTCCATAAGTTATAGAGGTATTATATTGTGCATAATTCCAACCTTATATGTCTTAAAGTGTAAATAAAAGTAGGTTTTCTAAAGAAGAGGTAACGATTTTAACTGAATGTTTTAGTATTATTTATTCTTATAACTTCATAAAATAGTCTTCAAATATACTACAATAATAATATCATTATCCTAAATATAATGATATTTTTATGTTACTGTAATTGTAACATCCCTCAATCTAGAACTCTCTCACATGGATGAAAAGGGTTGGTTTTGAGACTTCAACTACGCCTTCAAGTACGCCAGAGGCTACTGACTAGTAGTGGGGTGTGATATGTATAGTGGGGAGACTATACCCCCTGGTATAGAGTGTCATATATTCAGAGATAATCCATATAAAAAAAATAAATTATAGTAATAGACATAGGGGAAACCATATAACACAACTGGGAAATAAATGAAAGACCAATACACCAATAATATTGAATCATGTAACAACAGAATGATATGTATCTAATGTAAAACTACAAACAATAAAGATAAAAGGCATGGTGATACTAATAAACTCCAAAAAGACCTAGTTCCCAAAACCATTTTCGGTCTCATCTTCAAACTCCAACCTATACAGAAATCAAAAATCAACTACAAGGTCTCTTTCCCTTGTCCATACCAACATCCATGTAATCTTCATAGGTACCAATCGGTGCCCTGAATAGGGTGTGAGTAAAACTCAGTAGGTCTAAACCTATATTTATAATAAAACTAGACACATAATAAGTAAAAGATATAATGTGATAAACATGTCTATTAATTAATTCAACAATTAAAAAAATATAGCAACCACCTGCTTTTCCATCCTTTCAGAAAAGTCTTTGATCATGTAACATAACCATTCCAACATCAACCATATAATCATGGTATTATAAAACATTGGTACAAGCCCACTATATAATTATATCATCATGTGTTAGGGACTAGCCTGTTATATAAGCATCTCAGCATGTGTCAGGGCATATCCGAGTACATAAGTATCTCATCACATGTCAGGTCAGAGCTCGATATAAAATCATCTCAACATGATTCAGGGCATAACACGATATATAAGCATCTGAACATTTTTCATGGAATATCTCGATATATAAGAATCCCAAAATGTGTTTGGCCATATCTCAGTATATAATCAACTAATCATGTTTCACAATTTCATATCACAAAAGCAATAATATCATAATATTACCATACATGATCAAATGGTTAATTCTGCTAATTACCATTTGTCTTTCAAATTACCAAATTATTAAATTAATAAAAAAAAATATGGTGATTATATAACAATAAATCACATGAAACACATTTAATGCTATAATAAAATGCAATCCATTTACAATTCATTATTTTCAAAGGTTTACCCACCCAACAGGTATCCATAATCCAGGTGAAATCATCAGTTGAATCCAAATGGATCCAATGAGAAATCCAACATAGGATTATCATTTACAATTTAATTAATTAATTAAATTTCATGATGCATAGATGAAATCACAAAATTTCACATACTTAGAAAATGAAAATCAAACCATAGGGTTAATATTTAGATCCCCTACCTTTTACGAGTGATTAACACAATTCTTCAAATGTAAAATGCCAATATTGAAGAAGTTGTAGATGATCATAAGATGGAACCCAAATTATAACTGATCAAGATCAAAACCCACAATTACCATTGTCAATATATTACACTACAATGGCTAGATAATAAAGAGATGTAAGGGAAAACATAAAAAAAACCACTTACTAGGGATTTGTAGCTCAAAAAGGACATCCAGAAGGTAAGATGGAACTCTAAAATCACTTGGTAAATTCCCTAGGTTCGAGAGGAGAAAGGTTTCATGTGGGTTAAAATAAAATTATCGACAAAACACCATTAAAACGTTTTATAAAAAAATACACGGCTTGTAATCCCTTTATATATTGTCAATTTCTTTTTAAAGGGATACGTTGAAACCCCCACTACCTTTAATTAATTTTAACATTGCTCGAACATTACAAGACATGTAATGGATTCACGATATGTATTCATTTCATGTCATGAAATTGTTTCATGGATTGTTTTGTAAATAGTTACACATCATGTAAAAAGTACATGACATGTAAGTTTCCTGCAGATATATTTAAGACCTTTTTACACAAAAAGGATTGAAAACATATCTAATTCCTTCTAAACCATGAAAAAACCTTATAAAACCATTTAACATGTTTATAACTAGACTCCATTAATTAAAATAAACATAAATTTCTGAACATTAGGTCATTTACCAAAAAACAATTCTCTCCATCTTTGAATAAGACTCAGCCACTAAGGATCAAATGAAAAACTCAACGACGGACATACATGGAAAAAACGGATCTTAAAACCACCATCATTAAACATATTGTCCTCAAGCTGACTAAAGCATCACTTTGGGGCCTTATAGAACAAGTATAGGCACTACTCTCTCACATTAGACTCCCTCTCCTGGGTATCCTTTTGAAATAACCCATGGAACCACTAACCTAACACTAGAGGTGTAGTCCTACTCCAGAGATAATTCTCACTATGATCCACAATTTACATCATATTATCCTTAACGGACACATCAACACTAAGTTGACATCCTCAATCTCTACCATATGAAAAGTGTTGGGATAATGTCCTTGGAGATGAAACATTTGAAACACATCATGCATGGAACTGTATCACTATATAAGGGATAATCAGTATGCCACTTGACCAGCCATTCCCACTATCTTAAATAGCCTGAAAAACCTGGGTGATAGATTTTCTCATTTCCAAGTACAATAGTTCCATAATCTAGTAGAAATAATAGTAAAACATTATTACCAACCTCAAAATCTATAGTATGTATCTAATGGTCAACATAATATTTATGGATACTATAGATAGTCACTAATCACCTCCTTATCAATTGAACCTTCTCAGACATCTATTTTATGAGACTAGGTCCAACAAGAGCTGACTCAACTACCTCTAACCAACAAGTGATGAATGGAACAACCTACCATACAAAGACTCATAAATTTCCATTAGGATTTATAACTATAAGATATTATTATATGAAAACTCAATGAGTTCGTCTATAGAATATATGATAATTTCCACTATCGAGAAACCTTCCTAATGGAGTCTCCCCACCATATAATATGTCTCTCAGAGCTAATACCTTCGGGTTATATAACTTCTTGATCTTTATCTAGTCCAAAGGCATAGGTATAATAGATTTTGAAGTTATAGGTACTCATCCCTGGGACTCCTGAACATCTAAATGCATGTCTAAAAATAGTAACATTATCTTACACTCATCATAAGAATCATGTACTACCTATTTATACATATTTTGGCTCAAATAATAATCAATGATGTTTCTCTTTCCTAGTGTGTATTCCAACATGAAGTCAAAATACTGAAGATACTCAAACCACCTCCTCTTCCAATGGTTTAGGTTCGGATAAGAAAATTATACATGAGGCTCTTGTGGTTTGTGTAAACCACAAACCTATCACCAATGAGATATTGTCTCCAACATCTATAAGAATATACCATCACCTCAAACTATAGATCGTGAGTAAGGTAATTTCTCTCAGGTGGTGTCAACTTTTTTGACCCATAAACAACCACTCTATCCTCCTACATCAAAACTGATCTGATTCTAACTTCGGATGCATCATAATACATAGTGTAATATTAACCTAGAATAGGTAAACTGAGAATAGGTGATGATTTTAGCCTTCTTTTTAGCTCATGAAAATATCTCTCACATGAATCTGACAAATAAAATATCACTCCCTTCTTATTTAGGCCTGAATACGATTCTTTTATATGTCATAAATCTTGGATAAAGCATCGATAAAAACCTTTTAAACCCATAAATCTCTAAATATAGAAGATTTTATTTGGAAACTCTAGTGATAATACGGCTGAAACTTTATATGGGTTCATTAACACTCTTTCCTATGAGATGATATGGCCAAAGAAGTGCACTTTATCAATCCATAAATTGAATTTAGATATCTTGGAATAATGTTAAGGCTCCCTCAATGTATTCAAGATGATGTCCAGATTTTTGGCATGATCTTATTCTAACTCGGAGTACCCTAATATTTCATCGATGAAAACTACCACAAACAGATCAAGAAAAGGATTAATGATCCTATTCATCAAGGCCATGAATACCACCGGTGAATTAGTCAAAAAAATGGCAACACTATGAACTCATATAATCCATAGATGGTTCTAAGAGTGGTTTGAGTTATTTATTACAGTCTCACACCCTATCTAGTGGTATATTGATCTCAAATCGATATTATAGAAGATATTTTCACCTCACAACTGATTAAAGAGATCATCGATATATAGAATAGAATATTAGTTCTTGGCCATCATCAGGTCCAATATTTGATAATCTACATATAAGTTTAGGGTACCATAAGAATTTTTGTGAAGATAATGAGATAAAACCAAGGAGATGTACTTAGTCATATGAAACCTTTAGCTTCTTGATTTTCCAACTAAACTTTCAAATCCTAAATCACTACTAGTTCCATTCTATTATAAGGGATAGAAATAGGCTATTCTCCAAACACCAAATCGAGTGAGAACTCGATCTCCCACTAGGGTGATCATCCATAGCACTCTTTTGGAAAAACATCCTGAAAATGTTTTACCACTGGAGGAAATGGTTCTTGATACATTCCACCATTATTTATATCTAGATAGGTGATTTAATCCATGATAAAATTTAATCCACGCTGAATTTTTCTTGTATGACTATCCTGAAAATCCCACTCACCATGGAGAGAATGGATTCCTACTTATTGAGAAATATAGGTAACTCTCCTCTGATAATAGTCAATATGATCCTTCTATAGAACTAATCAATCTATATCAAGCATATAATTGGATCCTCTCATTTTTAGTATAAATGGTTCACAAAAGAAATGATAACCACCAATATTTAAAGAACATGAATTGAAACATTTTATATTATCTAATCGCACTCCCAGCGGTGTATCGATGGCCAAATAACTATCCAATATTTCCACAAACAAGCCCAAAAATTTCAAAAGTAGAAAAAAAGGAATGTGATTCTTCTATATCAAAAAAAATGAAGGGTAAGGTAGATGATAAAATAATTGTATCTATGAAAGTAGAAGGTCTTGTATCTATAATAGCTGAAGTAGTCTTCATAACATGTATATGACTCTAAGATCTTCCATGGGATTCAGTTTGACACCCCTGAGATATTCCATCAACCTGGTATTATCAATCCTTCATTGGGGTACCACATACCTTTCTTCATCCTGAATAGCTAGAGGAAATATAGCTACCAACCTATTTAGGGGTATCTAAGACATTTCTAGACATAGTTCCCTATCTTTATCCCTTTCCAATGCTCTACTATAAAAATTTATCCAAAGAAACTTTTGAAGATGACATATTCTTCCACGAACATGACACTAATCTGTGGGGTAAGGAGATCATAGGTTTTTGTGGCCAAACATGTCACACTGATAGTAGTGCAATAGAACACAGTCCTGAGATGGATTTCAACTTACCTGGCTACTCTTTCTGTTAATTCCTTAGAAAAAAATATCATAGTGGTTCTACTTTCTACCTAAAGAAGAGATCCTAACTCACCCTACTAAAATAGCATGGATAATGATCGGGGCCTCTCTTGGATTTCCTTTAGTGATGAGTGTGTAATTTATTACAACCTCAAATCTTCTAAAATTAAAAACATTCACATGGGACCTGATATCATATTGATGATCATCCATAAAACACCTCTTCGTAGAGATCTCATCATCTTCTAGATATGGAGCTAAATGATTCAGTTCGGTAAAATATATGACTTAGTCCATCACTCACATTCTATTCTGTATCAAATGCCTGAACTCAAGATCCAGTTTATACCTCAACGTATAAGGATAATGTTGTATCAGAAACTTCTTCTCAAATTCCTTGAAAAACAACTCTTATTTATGTCCGTATTGTTCCTAAATTTCCCACCAATTATTGGAAGGTCCATGAAGCGTGTATATAGAAAGCTTCACCCTATTATCTACAGGTTTCTCAAGGTACTTTAAGATCATCTGTACTAACTCAATACAGAACTTGGATGAATGTGGGAATCCTTCCCCAGTGATTATTGATATATTTTTTAACTGAAACTCTCTTTTCAACTCATACATCAAATTTACAGCACAAATAGTCTCCCTTACCATAGAACACATGACCCAAAGGAAGCTATCTTGAAGCTGAACATCCATGTGATTATTAAGAAATACAATAATATGTAACTCAACTATAATAGGAGTGTGTTTATTTCCACTCTTTTAAAGATCAATTCAAACATGACGAGGAGGAATTTTTTCTACAAGGAAATGCATACCATAGAGAACTGGGTAACAACAATGTCAACCTCAACAGGTTACTACAACATAGAACCACTAACTCTTGGTTTTCCTACACATGGATTAACATGTTTTTTAGTATAATATAATAGATCTTTCATTTCATTTATTATTTATAATTGATATCTCAAATAATAGTCTACATAAGAAATATATCACATGTACATAAATATGTCCCTTTCATGAAAAACGCATGTCAGTATATATCCCTATGTTCTTATCAGTATGCTTTCATAATCATCTCGTGCTATACCAAGCCATGAGTATAAATATCCAAAAATAATAACATAACATGGAATGTGAATCAACCTAGGTGAAATGACATCAAACTGTAATATGTAGATATCAAGAATAAAAATCCCATCCCTCAACACTCAAATTTTCCCACATACATGGGTTAGTTACTACCATACACAAGCTCATTACCAATTCCTGAAACATCCAAGTGTACATTCTACCTTTAACTAAAATTAATGAAATATAAAAGAAAAATTTCACCCTTGATACCACTTTGTAACATCCCTTGATTCGGCACTCTCTCATGAGGCTGAAAAGAGTGGGTAACATGACCTAAAGTACGTCTCCCCATACACCAGAGGCTAATAACTAACAATAGTAGTGTGATTTGTATAGTGGGAAGACCATAATCCGTAGTATGTAGTTCTATAGCAGTTCCAATGTTCCATATAAACAAATTCAATCAGAGTGGTAAACATATTGAACACTATATAACATGACTTGGAAATATGGGAGAAACAAATATAGAAATAATAAGGAGTCATGTAATTATATGATGATATTTATCTAATATCAAATTAAAAAAATATAGATAGAAGACATGTTGATACTAATAAACTCAAAAAAAATACATCAGTCTCAAACCCCATGTTGGACCCATCTCGAAAATACAGCCTATCCAAAAAACAAAATCAGCCACAAGGTCACTTTCCCATGCATGTACCTGTATCCATGTAATATTCTCAGGTGAAAAAAATAGGCCCAAGTAGGGTGTGATTAAAACTCAGTAGATCGACACCACTATGTCCAATCAAACTAGTCTGATAATAAGTGCATGCAATGATGAGAAAAACATGTCTGTTAATTAGTTAAAAAATTAATAAAATACAACAACCACCTACTTCGACATCCTTTAAATATGTCTTTGATCATGTATTAAAACCATTATAACAACACACATATACTAATGGTATAACAAAACACTCGTCCAATCCCACAATATAAGAATCTCTGCATGTGTCAGGTCCAATCCTGGTATAAAATCATCTCAGCATGTACCATAGAATAGCCTGGCATATAACCATATTACTATGTGTCAAGGCATAGCCTAGTATATAAGCATCTTAATATGTGTCAGGAATCATCTTTACATGTGTTAGGGAATACCTTGTATATAAGCATCATAGAATGTGTCAGGGAAAATCTCAACACATAAGCATCCCAACATGTGTCACAAGTGGAAAACACAATTGTAAGAATATCAAAATATTAGTACATAAGAAGAAATGATTATTTTTACTAATTTCCATTTTTATTTCAATTTACCTATTTATTCAGTTAATCAAATAATAAATTTTTCATAGATAATATATAACAAAAAATAACATGTAAAACATGTCATGCTAAAATAATACGTAATCCATTTCCATTTCATTATTTTCAAAGGTTCTCCCACAAAACGGGTAGTCATATGATGGGTTGCATCATAAATTAAACTCAAATAGACACAACAAAAAATACAACACAATATTATCATTTACCAATTCAATTAATTAATTAAAATGAATGGTGTGTCAGTTCAATAAGAGAATTTCACTTACTTAGAAAAATAAAATCAGACCATAGGGATAATATTTAGACCCCTTCCTTTAATCAGTTATTAACACACTGATTCCAATAGAAAAATCCAATAGAGATGATCCCATGGATGATTTTAAGGTGAAAACCAGATCATAACCTACAAATATAAAAACCAACAATGAACACAATCAAGATATTACAACACAACAGCCAGAAAACAATGAGAGAGAAGGGAAAAACTAAAAAAACCACTTATCGGGGATTTATTAATCAAATGGGACATCCATAAGGGAGTATGACACTCTAAAATCACCTTTAAAATACCCTAGGGTTGAGAGGGGGAAGTATACATGTGGTTGAAAATAACACCATCCACACGACACCATTAAAACTATTAATCAGAAAATTATAAAGCGTGTAATCCATTTACATGTTTTGTATTTATTTTTAGAGTGATACACTGAAAAAACCCTATACCTCAGATTATTTTGACACTAATCAAACAATACATGACATTTAATAGATTCACAGTGTGTATTCAATTCATATCATGAACCTAGTTCATGACTTGTGCCTGGAAACAGTTACACGTTGTGTATCAAGTACACGGTGTGTAAGTTCCCTAGACATGTATTTAATACCTGGCTCCAAAAAAGGCTAAAAAACACCTCTAAATCCTTACAAACCATTAAAAATCCTCATAAACCCATTTAACATGTTTATACATAGACTCCTATAATTCAAATAAACATGTATCTATGATAGTTCATTTTACCAAAAAATGCTCTCCGTCTCAGAACAAGACTCTTCCACTAAGGATCAAATTAAAAACTCAGAGAGGTACATACCTAGAAAAAGATAGGATCTTATATTCATAACCTATATCTATCTCCTACCTTTAAAATGGGAATGAATCCATCGTTCATGTCTACAACAGACTACAACCACTCAAATCGATGTAAATCACTTTCCATCACTGCTTCTTATGGTCGTATATAATAATGTATTCAATGTATATATATTATATTTATGAAATAGTTAACATTATTTAAGGATAATATATCATCTATTTTTCTACCCTTCCAACCATTTAAAGATGATAACATTTTTTGTACGTATGTGTGGATTACCACCTCCACAAAGTGTTGTGAATTGTTTTTCATCCCTACATCCCATAAATGATATAAATAAGTGTATTTAAATATATAATATAATATCTAAAAAAATTACTATTATTGAAAGATAAAATTATACTTTCCTTCTTCCTCTCATGTTTTTTTAAATGGAAATGTTACTCATGCGTACGTATGACATATCATCTCCGTAACTGTAACATAATTCATTTTTCATAACCATATTTAATGGTTTTTTTAAAATATAATTGATGTAAAAAAGTGATATTTATTTCATGATTATTATTATGGATATTATCAAACAAATATCCCATTGGTCATAGTAAACATACTGAATTAATATTGAATTAATAAATCTAACATCCTCAAAACATTTGATGTGGACTTAACCAACTAAGTAATGAAATATTTAATTAAAATAAATGAAAGAAATGTTTTTTAAGTATAAGTAATTAATCAGATAAAAGATTATTATAAAACAAAATAATTTATATAATTCTATTATAAAGGTATTAAAGGATATACATATCATGTCTTGACTCAAGGTAAGAGATTTCTTCTCAACTTCTATTCATTGATTCATGTTTTAATTTTATGCATATAATTTCATTTATATGGTTTATATAATGCATATTTTCCATGTTATATCATGAATCTATTTATAATTCATGGTATTTAAATTTTCCAATCAAATTATTTCATACACGGTTATTTTAATTGAATGTTACCAACTTTTAAGGGGTTTCATAACTTAATTTCCATTTGTTGGGTCATACTTGTATTTTAATGACTTCATTATTCCCATGTTATATATCAATTGTTCTATAATTTTTTTATTTTGTATTTCCACTTGTATTATGGGGATTTAAATATGTGCACATTATCACTTTAGGGATTAATTATCACTTAAAAAACTATAATCTTCTCAAGGGTTTTCTTTCTCTCAATCTCATTTTTCTTGTGACATGATTTAGGTTGTGCACCATGATTTCCTTATATGGTGTACTTAATACCTCATTAATTAAGTTTTACATATTAATTCATTAAATTAATGTGACTTATATAGTAATATATTATTATTTATTCCAATTACTTTTAATTAGAAAGTTTCCAAAGTGGTAAAGGCTTTATTTTATAATCTTACTTCTTTTTGAGATTGTTTATGTTAATGGTTTGGGGGGAAATCTATGATATTTTTTTTAACCAAATATATTTTCTTATCCTCTAGTTATAAATTTTTTAACATGTTTAGTTTCTATTTCCAATAATATAGATTAAAGAAACATCAAGAAAGGTTTTTATAAGTGATGCTGATCTTCTACCTTCAATTAGATTGTGTATATTTCTCTTCAATATTGATGTTTTCTAAAATATTTTCAATAATATTATTTTCTAAAAATAAACTATTTATTAAACCAATTTTACATTATCTTTCACTATCTTTTAATATTTTATAAACTTAATTTTTCTTAATGTTTTTTACATGGGTCACTTATGAATTTCTTTATTAAATATTTGAAAAGAATATTTATTTTTATTATTTACGACATGGATAGATTTTCCCACAATCATGAACATTGTTTTCTTTGAGGATTCCTTTATATGTTTCTAATTTTATTCTCAAATAAAACTATTTTTGAAAAAAAAATTAAATTTTCAATTTTTTAAAAGGGATTTTCATTGTGAAATGGTAAATTTCTTAAAGAATGCTTTTAATGATCCTTTAATGGTATTTATATTCACCAATGATAATAAATATTGATGTTATATATGCTCGGGATATTTTTTATTTATACCATAATAATTATTCCCCCGGATGGATTATTATTATGTTAAAAAAAAATCCATGAAACCCATTTCTTTTCCACGGATTGTTCATGTTATGAAAGGAATAATGGTTGTTTATATGAGTTTTATGATAAAATGATATATCTATGTATTTTATTAATTTTATATTTCTTTGAAATTGTTTATGAGTGTGAGTGGTTCTATTATAAACCAAGTATGTTTGGTTCCATTGTAATCCAATTATGGATTGTTAGGTTATAAAATAGTCATGGGTGGTTTCTTTATAAACCAAAGATGGGTGGATAGATTATAAACCATGCATGGGTGGGTCTGTTATTGTTAGATCCCAAAATTTTTCTAGATAATTCATAGGCTCGTTACACGTATTATTTTTCCTTTTTTTGAGTATAACTTGTTTAACACTTGGTTTGGGTTTCTTTGAGTGGAAATTAGAAAATTTTATAAGGAGAAGAGGCCTTTCATGGTTTGTGTATTGTTTACAAATGGTTAAAAAAATGTGAAATAAGGGTTTACTGGTTTGTGCATGGTTTGCGAATGGTGAAACAATTTGTGCATCTTGTTTCATGTTTTTTGTGTGGTTTAGGCATGGTTAAACTAAGTGCGCAGCCTAGTCGCATAGTTTTCACATGGTTATAATAATTGTGTAGCCTAAGTGGGAAATGTTTCATGGTTAAGGAGCATGGTTAGTACTAACCATGTGACTTGGCATAGCTAATGGTGCATGAAAAAAATAAAGTTATGAGTTTTAGTTTTAAAATTCTCAAAACCCATCAATTAACCCAAAATTGACCATACATCAACCTAAATAAAATTCTCTCATTTTTGGAGTCTCTTGGAGGATTTATTAAGTCTTCTTACCTCTGCTCTTGGCAATTTGAAGCCTAGTTGTTAGATCTACATCTCTTCGTGTATGTGGTTTCTTACCAATTGATTTTTCATCTCACTTTCATTATTTTCCCATTCTTGTGGTAGGTATTTATCTTATCTTTTGTTGGATCTAGATCTATATTTGTTTAATATATATATAGGATTGTGGTATTTATATCAATATTTAAGATACATTGTTTCATTTAACAGTGGATTTAGGTTTCAGATCTAGACTGTGTTCTTCATCGCATTCTTGATTGATTTGTTATAAATTGGGGTTATCTTCTAGTGAGTGTTCATCACCGTTCTTGAGGTAGGTTGTCGGAAATTTAAATCCCATAGTCTTGATTACAATTTTGTGTATGTAATTGTATAATTTTTATTTAATGTTTAATAATTTCATTCTAGATAAAATTAATTAATTTTTTGAATTAATTAATTAAGGTAAATGTGAAATTTTGATATTGGGATTTTAGATCATGAATAATTAATTGATATATTAATCATGAGGGAATTGAGATTGCTAATTTGGAGATAATTAATTGTTGAGTTAATTATCAAACCATTGTGTTATTTAGTGAAATAATTAAAAATTGAATTAATTATTAAATAAAGGGATTGATGGGATTAATTAATTAAAAAATTAATTAATGTAAGTAATGTGATTATTTAATTATTGAATTAAAAAATGTATATGATGGAATTAATTAACTGATGAATTAATTAATGGAATAATGTAATTATTTTATTTTTGAATTAAATAATGGGATTAATTAATTAATGGAGTAATGTGATTATTTATTTTTTTAATTAAATAATAGGGTTGATGGGATTAATTAATTTATTAGTTATTTAATAGAAGTAACCTGGATGTTTAATTGTTAAATTAAATAATTGGGTTTTTAGGATTAATTAATTGATGAATTAATTAATGGATTAATGTGATTATTTAATTGTTGAATAAAATAATGGGATTGATGGGATTAATTAATTAATTAATTAATTAATTAATGGAGTAATGTAAATATTTAATTGTTGAATTAAATAATGGGATTGATTGGATTAATTAGTTGATGAATTCATTAATGGAATTCACGTGAACAATTAATTGGTGAATTAATTAAAGGGATTGAGTTAGATTGATTAATCGGTGAATTAATTAATGGGGATTATTGTGTTAATGAAATTGAATGAACTCAATTAATTAATTGGGGAATTAATTAATGGGGATAGTTGTGCTGATGAAATTGAATGATTTAGATTAATTAATTAGTGAATTAATTAATGGGGATTATTATGATAGTGAAATTGAATAAAATAGATTAATAAATGTGGATTTTTAGGATATTGAATTAATAAAATTAGAACAATTAATTATTGAATTAATTATTGTGATATTGTTATTGTGAGTTAGGAATGATTATTTGTTGAATTAATTAAGGAAGTATTGAAATCATTTGTTGTGATTAATTAATTGTGGAATTAACTGATGGGATAAATGTGATTAATTAATTGTTAAATTAATTAATGTTATTGATGTTATTAATTAATTTTATTAATATGAGTAGTTAATTTATAAATTAACTAAACTTATTAAACTAATTATTTAATTATTAAATCAATTAATGTTATTGATATGATTAATTAATTATTAAATATGATTTATTGATTTGATTAGTTATTTTTTTAGTTAATTAATTTAATTGATGTCAATAGTTATTTTTTGGATTAAAAAATTGAATTGTTGTGATTAATTAATTATAGAATTAATTACTGAAATTGTTGTGATTAATTAATTATTGAATTAATTAAGGATATTGAAGTTATTAATTAATTTTTTAATTAATTAATAGAGTTACTGTGATCAAATAATTGTACAATTAATTGATAAGATTGATGTGATTAACTAATTGTGGAATTATTAATGGAAATTATGTGGTTAATTAATTGTTAAATTAATGGTTAATGGTAAAATGGTCATTCACTTATCATATTATGAATGGTAACATGGACATTAAAATGTAAAAACACGTGGTATTGAGATACATATGATAATTTTATATTTTATGTTATGTGTGATTGTGAGAAATAGGGTGCTAAACATGACATTCTACACCCATGATATATATATACATATATATATATATATATATATATGATTGAGAAATAGGGTGTTAGACATGACGTTCTACACCCAAGATGCTATATATGTATTATTGATAAATTGGATGTGAGACAAGGACTAATGCTCCAAATAATTACAGGGTGATAGACATGAAGTTCTACACCTATCATGTATGCTAAATATATGGGGAAAAGACTAATGATCCAAATACCCATGGGGTGTGAGATAGGGACTGATGCTCCAAATACTCACAGTGTGATAAACACGGCATTCTACTCCCAAAACATTGGAATTGTAATATGGTTCCAAGTGACCAAAATAAAGAAGTTTAACTGATATGAATAATGTAATACCATATGTTATAATGAAAAGATAACCGAATATGTGACATGGTTTAGACCCATCGTCGGCTGAAGTAGGTATTGTGGTACGGGTTTCCTTAAAAATCTACGGGTTTATGTGGTTAAATAAATATTGATTTATAATGTGATAAATATTTATATATAAATTTTAATTATTTATTTATACAACTACATACACTTTTTATTGACAAGATTTGTTTTAAAGACCATTGGTGGGGGTCTATTAAGTTTTACTCATACCGTACTCTGGATACCTGATAATTATCGAGATAGATTACATGATTGTAGGATAGGTTAATAGAAAATTCCCTATGCTAGATAACTTATTTGGGATATAGCATGGATAATGGAACCAAACATGGTTCGGGACCTGATTGGCAGTTTTCAATGTCTTTACTTTTGAGTTTTCATTTTGACACTTGGAATGTACTTAACGTGGAATATACTATTCAGTTTTTATATTTTCTGTCAAGTTCTTATTATCACATGATACTAGTATTGTTCGGGTTATTTTTATATCATTATGTTAGTGTTGTTTATTTTCCACTAGTGTATTTCCATAATAAAAAGATGGTATAGTATCCCTACGATCGAATATAGACCCTCGCTACTAGTCGGCTGCCTCTAGCATACGAGAAGGCAGGCTTGAGGTCATGTGACCGACTGGTTTGGAGAACCAATGTGTGGATCCCAGGTCGAAAGATTACACTTATAGCCCTTCAATGCATTGGATAATAATTATGTTCTCCAAAAATATGTTTCAAGTTTTCCATTTTTGTTATTCCACTTGTAAGGCTTCTTATAATGGTTCTATGAAGATAATTTTCTAAGATACCAACACATTTTATTTATGATTTCTATAGGATTTTAATTATTTCTTTGATCAATATAGCCATCACATGGATCAGGATTATTGATTATTATGACTATATCCTTTATTAATGATTTACTCTATGTTTTTTGATTTATGATCCATGTTTTTATGGGTATTAATTCACTTATGTTATTCTCATGATCTTTTACTATGTTATAATACCCTTATGATCATTATATTCTCACTGATGACATTAAATTTTTAATGGTTATGTTTACCCTTACTGAATGTTTAATCTCAACATTATTGTGTTTCCTTTTTCATAATTGTGAATAAAGGTTTTAAGTATGTTATACCTATAAAAGTCACTAGTTATGAATAACTTAGTGGGAGATGATGTAGCTTTTTATGAACATGTTTATATGTATCCAAGTTTTTATGTAAGATTTTTTCCTAATTCTCTAAAACTCTAAACCTAAAAGTTCCTTTAGTATGTAAGTGATCCAATAATTTAGTATGAGGTTATATGTTTTGAATGGTTAAAATTGGGTCATGTTTATCTATATCGAATATGAAAATGTAAAAATTATGTTTTTAATATAGGATCCAAGAGTATAGGTTTGGTGATGTCACAATTGGGCATTATAACTACATAACTATGAATACCTCAAGATGATACCCTCTCATCATCCTAATGAATTCCACCCTTTGGTTTCTATAATTCTATTATTTAAAAATATAAATTATATTTATCATAATATTAATTCAAGAAAATATAAAAATAAGTAATTTTTACCAGTTGAGACTAGCGTATCATATATAAAATGGCCTTATGAATTATCCATGTTCTGTCCTGAAATAAAGCAACTAAATAATCCCCCACAATAATAAAATCTACATTTTGAACTCTCATGTGTGACTCCTCCTCATGTACTTTTATCTAAAATATCATATATATTTTTCTGATTATTAATCATGATGAAAATTGTGACTCATGGAAAGAGAAGGCATCATAATGAATGATGTCAGGGATCACTCAAAGGATCATGATAGGGATGGTCCAAAACCCATTATTTGTACATGGATTAGATTCTATTTTCCTAGAATTCGGTCAATAGCACTACTCTAGGAGATTGATGATATCTATGATATATTTTCATCCCATGTCTCATTAATTTAAACATGTATTTTGAAGAATATAAAATAATTTTGATAAAGAAAAGAAAAATATTAATTAAACTAGTTTACCACTATTCTCTAAGTTGATTCATTCATATAACTCCCATTTGACTTTGTATTCACATAGAACCATTTCTTGATTCACACAACCTAATATCTAATATCCAAAGATTATACTAGTGAATCAGAAAATCCATACTTATAAAATCTTAATAACTTAAATTTGAACACACACAAACAGATTTATGTGTGTGTGTTATAATAATTTAAATATTAAATTATGTGATCTTCTCTTTTCAAAACTCTTCAACAATTTTGTGTGGGGGATTACCTTCTTCTATATGTTCATAGTTTTTTCTTATAAATTTCTTGAAAAAAATGAATATATATATATATATTTGTATGGAATTTAATTTGATTAAAAGGGAAATATGATTTATAAATTCACAGAAAGTTAATAACACATTATAAAATACCATATATTAATTATTAGATAGCCTATCTAAATTTTTTTTCAACTTCTCTTTATGTATGACTTTAGGTACCTTATCATACATCCTTGAAGACTTAATGAGTTATCACACCATAATATGTACATAAAGTATTTATATTTTTTCCCCAGTATTTTAAAATTCCACTACCTCAAAAAAATATCATCCAAATTAAAATGAAAAAATATATATTTAATTAAGAAATGTAAAATTTATTAGACCAAACACATTTATATTAATATAAAATTAATCAATAATTAATCAATATTTATTTTCATTTACCATGACTTGATTATTGAACATCTCATTCTTCCAGTTTATTACAATATGCCTCCAATCATGGTATTTAATGAATAGGGTTGTTGTATTAGATTCCAAATTACCAAAAAATTGTCCATACATTTCTTTCTCATCACTTGTCGGCACTACAAATTATCAAAAAGAATAAAAACATTTTAATTATGTAGCCTATAAATGCCTTTTTCCATATTTGTTTCTCCTATTTTTATAGTTATATCTATTAAACATATATATTCAACATTTGGTATAATTATTAATTAAATAATGTGTTCAATAATGATATACACGCAAAAATGGTCACCCTCCAATACCCTTCATGATAGTATAGTTTACAAAAGATGAGGGGTCGATTCAATCTCATCAGTTAGATGACATGATGTCCTACAAGTTTCTTCCACTAGCCCTATATCAGTGAAAACTATATCTATAGTAGAAAGAAGCATGCTTGATGGATTCAAAATTGTCACTGGTGTTGTAATGTCATCTGAGTGTCTATACTTATTACGATACACATACCTTTTAGTATTTTTCATTTTTACTTATAAATAAACATTGAAAGCAATTAAAATATATGAAAATGATATATGAACATAATAAATTTTAAATTTTGAAATTACGAACATAAAACTTTTGAGTAATTTATGGGTATTTAAATAGAGGATTTAATTTTTAAAACTACAATTTTATTTTATCAAGATTCCAATATTATTATATATATTAAACAATATAAAACTATTTATTGTATGCTTATACAATTTTTTTATACCCATTCAAGGAAAAAAATTTCTTTACCCTCGTACCATTAACCATCAATGTTTACTTCCTGATTTTTCAAGAATAACTATTGTGAAAAAATAAAAATATATTTTAATTTAAAGTAAAAATAAGATCTATGATAAAAACTCAATAAAATATTGAATCACTCATTTTTAATAATAAAAAAATATAAATTACTTGGTAAAATGAGAATTTAACATACATTGGTTTCATTCATTATTGATTATCATCATCCACCATTAACATGGTGTCCTCATCTTCACCCTCTCTTGTAAAATTGAATGTTCTAATGCCATCATGGACAATCATAACAATCACTTACTTTTGACAAGGTTTACTATTAGTAAACCACTATTCAACAACATCGATCATATCATACAAGTATTTTTGTTTCACATAAATTACAATGCTCTACCCCTCATCGATTCCATCATCAAACTAATATAAACTTTTATCTTGTGGATCCAAAATATGTAGATTATTTTATTAATGCTCACTAGTATGAGTCAAATGAATTATTTTTACATAAGTAAAATATAAATAAACTATCTCAATACCTATTAGAGTATCAACCCATGTGAATTTAAATAACACAACAAAAAAGTTTCCGCAATAATTTAATTTGATAATTTCAATCAACTCTCTATAATATCCCAACCCTAAGAATTTTATAAATATGCCACATTTTTTTTGTTTTAAAACCATCTTCATGATAATTTTTATGAAACTAGAAAACATTAATATTATATTCATTGAATCTATTATATTTACTCAACATTCCTCGAGCTAAAAATTTCAAATCATCAAAAAATTTACATCAATTGTCAACATTCAAGATATATACAAATGGATAAAAAATATTAGTATTTATAAATGATAATTATTAATACTTTATAAATATAAAACATATTATGAACATAAAAAACTTGAATACAAATAAAAAATATCTTTATTCAACAATTTTTTATTTTTTTCTCATTTCAAATTTGACATTGAACTAATCACTTTGTTTGTGACTTAAGTTCCCTAATGAAAGCTTATATGATATCACTATTTAGGATCACTAATCTTTATTCTTGTATGAACACTATATGAGTTAGTGAAAATGAGGATATATTTCCAATTATATGAAGTAATATTGAAAATATTGTTGAATTATTATAGGACTAATTATAATTCAATTTATCAAAAGCACATCCAAGTCGATTGAATATTGTCTCAATATCAACCAAATATCTCAAAAACAATGTTAGACACTCTTCATCAAAGTAAACATTAGCAATAGATACTTATGGTTGAGTTTTTTTCTTCACATAAGTTTTCAAGTGACCAAGTTATATAATGAATCAACACATAATAAACCTATATGATATGATTTAGAAAAAAATAATTCAATAATGAGGAAAATTTAAAACCACAATACCACGTTATGGGATATATCCCTCAATAGTGTAATTGTCCTCTAAATTTAGTTTCATCAATTAAATTCACTGTCAAATGAATCATAAAAATGAAAAATTATGGGTTAAATATAATATCTAGGTGAAAAGTTTCATTATAATTCTTTCCAATAATTTTTAAATCTCACCAGAGTTTAATTTTTTCTCAAAGAGTAGTCTAAAGAACATAAAAAACTCAATTATGATTGTTGTTATTTTATCAGGTAACAAGTTATAAAATTCCAGTGGTGGTAGTCTCTATATAAAAATATGTGATTTGTGAATTTTCATTCCATTTAATTATGATATTTTAAGTAATTACATCATGAAGTGCTACTAGAATATCCATCAGGTACCTTTATAATTTTAATACTTCAATAGAAAACATATTTTTCATGGTTTTTAAATAACAAAATTGTTGAAGGATACTTCCCATTTTCATTTCCCCATAAATCATAGTTTATATTGACTTCTTCTAATTCTTTACATGCATTAATATGATCCTTTGTTTTTATTATTCATTAAGTATTTTAAAACACACTTTATCACACACATTGTTCTTAATATTCATAATGTCAAGATTATGATGTATCATCTCCAATTCTCAATAATTAATCTTAAAAAATATATTTTTTTTATTAATTATGTTCTAATTCCATATAATGTGGTACATAATCTTTTCCCACCATCAGTTAGCCGATATTCTTTCATAAATTCAATAACAATAGTTGATAATTGTGTTACAAACTTTTGCCGATATAACATTTTTAGAGCAGGTGTTAGAATAATATGTCTATAAAAACGTGACTTATTAAGTCTAAATAATAATATGAATCCAAAAATTTATTATGACACATAAAAAATCGTTTTCTACTGTAAATAATCCTTTTATAGTAAAAATCAATGTTGAAAATTTGACATGTCAGACCAGTATGAGTATTATAAGTAGAAAAATTCTCAAGTACTAGAAAGTCATTTATTGTAAAAAAGTGAGTAGCATGAATTTTAAAGATTTTATTCATTTATTCATCATATTATTCCACACCATTGTCCCATAACTACTGTAATTACTATATAAGAGGTTGTCGGTATACATCGATATCATTTCCATGCATATTTTCCTAGAATAATCATCAAAATAATATTTGATGTTTTTTTCATATGCTTCCATAGATTCAAATTGTAAGGGAAAACAATAACTTGCTATATACTATAACTAGTACATAATGTCCCAAATCAATTAAATCCTTTCGTATCTAATCTCAAATTGATATTATGATCTATAATGAAATTTGGATGTAATTAATCAAATGATTTACATGATATCTAATCTCTTGGATGAGGCATTAACCCATTAATATTTCTTTTCATAGATTTTGATTTTATCTAATCTGTGTTTTTAGAATATCTGGATAATCTTTGTAATCAAGGGTTTGGAGGAAAGCAATGTAAAACCTTCATAGGACATTTATTAATCTACTTTTTGTAGTAGGAAGTTCATTCATCATTTCATCATTATTAATTAATTTCCATCTATACGTATGACATATTTTACACTCCTCTGTACCCAAATTTGTTAACCAATATAACATACAATCATGAAAAAATGAATGTATATTTATATAATTTAGCACTAACTTTTTCACGACTTTATTCATCTAATAAAATAATTCGGAGATATTTGCATTACAAAAAGCATCAGGAAACAACTCTAATATCATGGACAATAAATTATTTGTAATTTTCAAAAACACTTTATATGGTACAATTTTAGTCAAAAGGTCATATTTGAGTATTTTTCACACACTTCATACATATATAGATTTTCATCTTCTATAAGCTCATAAAACTCAATAAATTACTTAGTTAGGTTATTCTTTGTATTTATCTCCTCAAAATAAACATGAGAATCAATTGAAATGTTATGATCTTCGTTTTTTGTACTATTATTCCCCAAGAATAAGTAGTTATGTTCTGAAATTCATTTTCAATTATTAAGACAGTAACTTCATGATTATGATGTTGGAAAAATTCCAAACTTTGTTTACTGTTAGATTCTCCATACTGAATCTATCACTCATATAAAGTATGAAATTATTACTATATCAAGTGTTTATAAACTTCATCTCTTTTCAATCCTCATATGAAAATATAAGTAAAACATGGACATTTAATTCATTCATTGAAATATTCATTTTTAGTTGAAAATTCTAAAAATTCCTCTAACACTTTTTGATATTAAGGTGTATTTCTAGAAAATTTAATCCAAGTTTTATCCATTTTTTGTACTATTACCAATAAATAAAATTCATATATCATATTAGATAAATGAAATCATGTTTAAAATATAACATAGGATTAAATTATGGAGCTAATAAAAAATATAAAAAAATAATATATTATTTCACTCCACGCATCAGTGAGTGCATGAAAATTAGAAATTTATACACCAACTTACTACCTAGTATAGTGGTAAGACTAGTTTAAACCACATAGAGGGACAAAATTTGTTTTTAGGTGACCAAACAAAAACAAAACTAAACTAAAAATAACAATACAAAAATAACAAAAACATACAAAAACAAATAGTGATGGTGATGATGTAATTGTGAAGTGAGTGAAATTGTGTGGGAATGTGAGAGTGAAGAAGTGCAGGAAGACAAAACAGGAAGAAAAATAGGGTAGGTATCAAGACAATGATATTATCAAATATATGGAAAGAGGAAATCAACTAGTCAACTTTATGCCCTTACAAATATTTGTTATCATTAATATAAAAAAAATATTTATTATGTAAATCATTAAATTATATTGTTTATATTAATTATTAAATATATTATCATTATAAATATTATAATATTTATTATATGTTATATATAAAAAAATATGTAAAAAAAAATAAAAAATATAAGAAATGGGGTTGAGTGGGAGGTCTGGTCGCACGGGGAGAAGGGTGAAATAGGGCTGGATGGCACCAGTAGGTAAAGGGTTAGGGGGATAGAGGTCAGTTGCAAAGAGAGGGGTCAAGGTGTAGGCTCACAGATAGGGGATGGTACCAAAAGTGTTTTAGGGAAGCAGTGCGGCAAGATGCAGTGGGTGATGGAAGCATGGGAGGAGGGGCAGCAGACAACGATGGGTATCCAACAGCACTGGCTTCAGGAAGTGGTGGATTGATCAATCTACAGTTGTTTGGTTCTAGATCTAATGGCTTTAGGTCTTCAATTAGCGGTGTTTATTAGGTTTAGATCTGTGTTTCTAGAATTTTGTAACTTTTAAATTGTTTGATTGCTGGTGTTGTTCGATTTTGAGGTTGTTGTTGATTATGGTTTGATTTTTGTTTTGTTTTTGGTTTGATTCTATTGGTTTCATTTCTACTACGGAATGATTTGTTTCTGGTTCTTTTGGTGGTGTAAGGTGGTGAGATCGGTGTCACAGAAGATGAAACTGTGACAGTGTAGTCACCGTTAGAGTGTAATAGTGACTTGAGTAACCATTCTGTGAGGGAAAAGGGAATGATAGTTGTAGTGAGGCATGACTGAATGACTGGAGAACGGTGACTCGTGGAGGGGGGAAGTGACGGTGATGGTGAGACATGGAGAATATAGTGTAGAGGAGTGGTGACAAGGCTAAATAGAAGTGGAACGATGACTGGGAGTCATCGTTCGAGGAGAAGCAGAACGATGAGACGTGGTGGGGATGGAATGATGACTTGAGTCACTGTTGGGTGAAAGGAAACAACAATGACTTATGTCACCATTGAGTTGGGTACTGGCAGATGGAATAGTGACTCATGTCACCAATGAGGTGGAACAGTAGCAGTGATACGTGTCCAAAAAATTGAAATCAAAGAATTAAATACAGAATTAAATCAATAAATTAATTCAATCTATATAAAATTAATTAAATTACTAAATAAATAAAATAAAAATTATAATTCATTGAAAAAATTTAAACACAATAAAATTAATAATCAATGAATTAATTACAGATTGCAGTTTATACATAGAAATTAATTAATAACAAATTTAAATTAAGTTTCAATAAATAATCCACTTATTAATTGTTTAAAAAATTAATGAAATAAATAAATTAAATTAAAACACAAATTAATTAATGAATTGAATTATATTATTAAAAATAATTTTATTGATCAAAGAATCACAAAGAAGAGTGACACATTATTTATTTATAAGAGAATTAATTAAATTAATGAATTAATAAAATAATAATTTTGAAAAACAAAATAAATGAGAGAATAAAAGAATATAAAGAAAAAAATAAATTTAAATAAAAACAAAAGACTAAAAAAGTATGGAAGTAGAATGAATGAAATAATTTAAAATTTATTTAAAGTGACAAAAAATCAATGAAAAACATATTTTCATACAAATTAACTACTTTAAAAACCAATGTACGAAATTCACAACATTTAGTGATTATTAATTAAAATAAAATGTTTTGACATTTAAAATACACTAATAATAAAGAAATGACGTGGGGTATTATATTAAAAATCAGCCACATAAAGTATAAACTATAATAAAGAAAATTCAGGGTTTATGTTCTCATTCACAATGCTAAGGAAAAACGTTAAATATTAGGTAAAAATAATAATAAAATAATTTTATATTCAATTATATCATTGAAAAATAAAAAAAATTAAAAAAATAAGTAATTAGAGATCCTATCAGGTTAAAAAAAATAATATATTCCATAAAAAATCAAACAATGATAAAAATATCCAAATCCAATTTTAATATGTACAAGAATAAAAATAATTAAAACAATCAATGGATAAATACATAAGAATTGAACAATGTGCAAGAGAAGTTGATAATGGTGCAACACATAAACACGTGATTAAATATATTCTCATAAAATAGATATATTAATATTGATAAGATTATTCTTATTAATAAAATCAATATTTAAAGAACATATTTTCTAGACATAAGAATACATAACTAGAATTTTTGTGACATAATTAATTGATAATAGAAATATATACCTTAAATTGGCAATAATATCAAAGAATCCAAGAAAAAAATCATTACACAATGGCTAATATGGAAGGGATGGATGGGAGGAAAGGGACTAATTTTGATCTGGGTCTGTGATTGAGGAGAGGGGGGAGAGCGATGCTAGTGGTGGGATCAAGGTGAGGGGACAAAAACAACATGAGTTAAAGCTAGGATCGAGGGTATGGGAGGGGATTGTCAGGGTAGGGGGAATTATTTGAGGTGAAATTTAGGGGATTTGGGAATCATTAGGATTTGGGATTTGGGGGATCGGAGGGTCTATAATGACCTCGAACCCACACTCATAGATCTGGTGCTAAAAACATAATCTTTACAATTATATCATTGATACTGATAAACATAAACCACTTCTCATGTTTCAAAACATATAACATCAAATTGAAAATATTGGATCTCTTAAATACCCAAGGATATTTCAGGTTTATAGTTTTATATATTTAGGAAAAACTCTTACATAAACATTACCCATGACTTTAAGTGAGTATTTTTTCAACTATAACCATATTTTCATATTCCATGTTAATTCATCAACATCTTCTATAAAGCTCTTCAATACATAAAACCTTCCTAGTAAAAAAAATTTAATATCATAATTCATAACCAAAGGAAAAGGAAACATAATAAGGGTGATGTTAAATTTTTAGTAAGGGTAAAGAAAATAATTAATAATTGAATTTCATTAGTGATCATAAGATAAAAATAAGGGTATTATGATAGAATTAGAGTGTATGAGTGGTATATAAAAGGAACCATACTCATCAAAACCTGGATCATTAAACATGTGGCATGGAATATAGATTTATCAAATACAGGATCCATAAGAATCAATAATAATGTTCCTTGTTTTCAATCTCTTTCCTTAGTAATAAAATATAAATCCATATAGGAAACATGGATAATAGTCATATAAAATAATTATATTCACAACCCATGTTAAAATCATGTTATAAATGACTAAATCCAAGTTAAAAATAAAGGATAAACTACCCTAGTAAACACCCTCCATCTTTCCATTAAATTTGAAGAATATTACCTAATATATCATGGAGATATAAAGGGGAAAACCAGTTGTATAAGATATATCAAGCTCACACATTAATAATATATAATTCTCAAGAACTATATCTTGAATAAAACAATTTAATATTTCCCATTTTCATCACAAAACCCTTGAAAAAAATATAATTCCTTAATATCTTGGTTAAACCATGGAAAAGAAATGGGTTTCATGAAAATAAATTTAAAACAATCATCATAAACCATCCAAAAAATGATATGGATTATATCAAAATATCAAAATACTAATGAAGTAGTTCAATCATTACAGGATGTTAACATAGATGAAAATTCCTTTAAAATAAAATTTAAAACATTTCTTTTAAAATAGGGTAAAATACCATTTTCTATTATTGATATTATATAAAAATTTATAGAATATTATGGGAAAAAATTATTTTAAAATTACACAGGAAACTTATTAAGGATTATTCAAAATAAGGAATGGACATCAAGGTCGTAAAATCTGTTCATTTTATGTACATTGAAAATAAAAAAAATAAAATTTTTTTTAAAGAGAGACAAAAGTGACCCACGAGGAATGTGTTAATAAATTTACTTTTAAATAATTTTAATATATGGTAAAATATCATGAAAAATATAATTTGTAAATCATTTTTTTTATAAAATAAAAATATTAAAATTATATAAATAATATGGAGGAAGAGTTTGGTAAAAATCACTTTAAAAACATTAAAAAAATGTTTTTAAAAAAATCCCTTTTGTACTTTGAAAAACTAAAAATCATTTGGAATAAAGAACATAAGATGGAGAATAAAATATCCTGATTATAAAAAGAGGAATGATATTATATCTCAATAGAAATTATATACATCATGTAAATTAATATAGGTGCATCAATCAAAACTTGTCACAATGATGGAAATTTGAGATAATCAACCTTTGTAATTTGGTCTATGATTGAATCAAAGATCCATTGAATTAAAGAACATAGCATGATTATTTTAAAACCCATACATTATTGAATATTTTAAAACACAATCACATGGTATTATGTACACCATATTAAATGTATCATGGTGCATGACATAAATTATTTCTCAAAGAATGGAAATTGAGACGATGAAACCCTTGAAACGTTCATAACATTTGAATCAATATATCATGAAAGATAGAACATTAGAGGAACTCCAAATATCATGATAAAATATTCATTAATGATATAATATCTCAATTATATCCATATATAGATTATAAAAAGAAGTATACTCATAACAAAAAATGTATGTCTCAATAAAAGATAATTTGAGATGAATTTCCTTTACAAAGATCATATCATTGAATTGAGAATTAATCAATAGAGAAATTATGAGAAATAAATGTATACCCATAAAAGAAATTGGAAACAAAATATAAATTAAAAAAATAATTTCTTGCATAATCAGGGCAAAATATAATCAATGAATAATTGATATTACCCAATAAAAGAAAATTGAGTTAAGAAACCCTTTAGTAATTGGTAAGATTCATGTCAAATATCCTTCGATGAAATAATATAAATTGAAACTTAAGATGAATTTATGTATGAATGATTCAAGATATAACATGTAAAATTGAAATTATATAAACCACATAAAAGAAATTTGGGTCATAACATTAACAACATGCCTCAATGAATAGAAATGTAGACGAAATATCTTATTCCAAGTCCAAACATTCCATATTTGTCCTTTAACTCCAATATAACAAAATTATATCAATTATTTAAATATTTAAATACTTTAAAATTTTTATTACATTATCATTAAACCATTTGTTTCATTTATTATAGTGACATATTTAATTACTTATTGATTTATGTCCATATCATTCATTTTGAGAATGTTTGGTTCATAACTTAAAAATGACTTTAATATATTAATCGTGGTCAAAGGGATATTTCATAAAAATTATCTAAAATAATTTTCAGGAAATAATTATCATTTTTTTATATTAATTAAACTTTTAAAACAAACCATTAAATATGTTTATAAAAAATAAACTATATTATAATCATGGAGACTGTAGGTTGTAGGTACGTATGAATACCATTTATATTTTTTTACGATCATATGGAAAGAACATAAGTAATAATTTATCTTTAAATAAATATAATTATATCAAAAATAACATATTATTTATTTAAATATACTTATATATACCATCAATGTGATGTGGTAATGAAAAATGAATCACATCGCTTCGTGGTGGTGGTAATCTACACATACGTGGGAAGGTTGTTATGATTTTTCAATGGATAGAAAGGTAATAAATTATATGATATATTGCATTTATTTAATTATAATTATTTCATGAATATAATATATACACATTAAATACATCATTATATTCATCCAATATAGTATGTAATGGAAAACAAAACACATCGCTTTGTGGAGGTGGTAGTCCACACGTATGCAAAAAACGATGTTTTCCCCATTTTATGGAAGAGGAGATGGATAGAGATTATGAAATTAACGTAATAACATATAAGTATATTCAAGATATTTATTTTATTATTTCATCATGTTTGATGTGGTTTTTAAGGATTTAGAATAATAAATAAAAAACATTCAGTTAAAAGCTATACCACTTCTTCGGACAACCTCCTTTGCTTTACGCCTTAAGCCCTATAAGGTTGAGATTATGAGAAAAATAAAACCTATATAATTTGTGGAGATATGTTCAAAAGTTATTTTTTTATGGATTTTTAAAACTATAATTCTCCAAATTTGTGAGTAAGAGAGGATAGGAGGTTCCCTTTTATATGTGAGGGGAGGGGCATTCTTGGAATTTCTTAAAGTATTTAATTAATATAAAATAATTCTCATGGAAAAATAATTGAAAATTGATATAATTTGAATATAATATTATGATTAGTCGAAATATTATCATCCAATAAAATTTGTACAAGTTTAGGTGACGTTTTCATCCTTATCTTTTAATTTTAACCTCCATTAACCCTTTCGATGATTACCGCAGTATCAAAGATTTTACACTAAAAGAGTCATGAAAGTGACTATAAAAGGAAAATTGATTGATAAATGTACTAGGATTTAAATTTTACACCTTATCTTATTAAATCGAATAAATAAATGATTTTTAGGAATTTTAAAACATTTAATAAAATATTTATTATTATAAAATATAATTAATTTATTTTGTTAATTATTCATTTAATTTTACTTTGAAAACAACATGAAAGAAAATTAATTTGAATAAAATCATTTCAAACATACCTAATATGTTATATTTATCTAAAAAATTCACGGAACACAATAATTTATTCAAATTATATTATTTTTAAAATTTTCCAATTTGTTTATTTTATTTTCAAATTAATTGAATAAATATTGTGTCAGCATAGAGTAAGCATTTATGGTAATTATTTAATTACTACAAATTAAAAATAAATTACCAAGATAAAAAAAATCATTTATATTTCAAATAACCATTTATAACCAAACATAAGTTATTTATCCCTCTCACAAAATTTTATAGATATTATAAGCAAGAGAGTGACATTTTTGGCATTAAATTTACTTATAATAATATAATTTCTATAATCAAAGTAAAGTGGAAAGAAATTTCCACATTTTAAAATCATGGATGGTAAATTTATAAAGACACATATAAAATTAAATAAAGGCAATTCTTTGCATTATTTTTAGTCCTTATCATATGATTTTTAACCTTAATTTCCCGATTTACACTTACGATGGTGATAAATATTTATAACAGTTACTATTAATAATGAACAAAAATAAAAAGGACTTGTGATGCCTCATGTTGTAATGGGATGTAAAAATCAAGGTAAATTTAAACTTTTTGTTCTTGTATGTTTTTTAGGTAAAATCAATATTTTAACCTGTAAGATGGTCTCAAAAAAAATTTATGACCACTATATTACATCCAAAATATAATGTTTACCCTAGGAAATGAGTTTAATCAAAATTTGATTCATTAAAATTTCTACAAAATAATTAATATTTAATTAGTTAAATTATAATTTATTCATATGCATTTATTTTGTAATATATTTTAAATAAAGAATCATATTGATATTCAATCTCTATAGTAGAGTCCAAAATGAGGGTTTTTTCTAGGTGAGGCATAACGATGCATCAGAAATTAGGGCTGAATCTAAGCCCCTTTTATTTTTTTTTATTTTTTTTTTATTCTATTTTCTATTTTTTCTTTTTTTCTCCTTTCTCCACTTTGGAATCATTTTTATTCCCGTTATGGTCTTTGGTGTTACGTATCTAAGATAGGTAGAGAGAGATAATAAGGATAGCGAAGAGGAGGAGCCACCAAGATAGCTCATATGAATATAGATCAAGCATCGACAGATGAATCTCATTGATCTAGGACTGAAGCATCCATATTTTACACCCATTGGTAGGTTTTTTTTTAATTTTTGCACCATAAATCCCTACATCGAAGTAGTTTTTAAGTTTTAAAGCCTCTCTTGGGTTATTGAGGGCCCATTGAGGGTTTATCTAGGTATAATCGGGGAGAAACAAAGATTTTTAGGATGTTTTGGATGTTTTTCATTATGGTAAACCCATGTACATAGTAATTGGTTTAGATAACACACATCGTGTATTCTTCCTATTTGGGAAGATGATTTTTTTGGTACTAAACTTCATGCACTTAATAGAACACTTCATGTAGTAGTGACTCAGGGTGTGGATGGGGCATGACCAAACACCCCATGTAAGGGGAACATGTCCATCTATGGGCACACGACTAGAGCCCATGCGAGGTAAACTACCAATGACTGTGTACTACCTTGGTCATACCCCGATTGGGGGTACATGGCCAGGTACATGGATGGGAAACACATGTGGAGGTATGCAACGTGTACAGGGAATACACACCATGAACTTTCAAGAATTAAATTCTAGGTGGCATAGGGAATAGGGTGAAGGAGGACCTTTGGGGTTGCATGCCATGTAAAAAAAGTATGCATAGTGTACTTTTTCTTACCTTGTCCCATTTTACCTGTTTTCACCCAAGGGTTAAAATTATACACAAGAGTATTTTATTTTGAGTGTTTTTTCATAGATATTATAATGGTGGAATCCTTTATAAATTTAGAGGCTATCTAGATGATGTTTCTGATTGAGATAGTTCATCAAGAGGATTTATTTGAGGCATGGATCCAGATTCCTCTAACTGGTTGGGCTGTGAAATATAAATCCCATTTAAAGTTTGTGAGAGTGGTGATCGACTAGGATATATTTAACCCTTAAAATATATTTTTGGGGATTTAAAATAGATTATAGAAGGTGGGATCATGTATCATATCTGAGGAGATCATGGTTTCTCCCTTCATGTCATGACTAGCTGCTTAAGGTTTGAGCTGTTGAGGTTTGAATCCCATGATTAAGAATCAAAGATGTTGGGGATTTAATGATGGTTTGATGCTATGGGATGGCAATTATTGTCAAGTTATGTTGTGGTGTTAAGGTAATTCTGGTGAAATATTTATTATTCCCTTATGTGTTTTCTACTGATCGAGTGATAAGTGGTTTTTATAGTCAGTGGTTTAAAATTTCCATGTGCCATGGTTTATCTTGTGTCGAGGATCCTTTTTAGGGTTCTGCTTTCTAAGTGGTCACAATAACTATTTATAATTCCCTTATTGGAATTATTTACTTTTGGATACCCATTGGGTGAATTCAAAACTTATAAATAGGTATTTAATAGTTCTAAAAATGGCCTTTATCAATGCTAGAGAAGTGCTGACTATTGGAGAAATATTAAAAGATCTTGTCTTTTATTAGCACTAAAAAGGAACTCATAAAGGGGTACTTTATCAGTGATTTTATTGAGCACTGATAAAGGGTACCTCAATCCTCATTTTTAAAAGCACTAATAAAGGAAAAATTTATTAACTCTGCAAAAAGTACTGATAAAGGACCCATCTATCAACACTTTCAAAAGAGCTGATAAAGGACCCATTTATTAGCTCTTTAAAAAGCACTGATAAAGGGGAATAATATAGTGTGTTGTAATATCAAACTATAGCACTAGTGTAATGTGTTGTAACAGTAAATCATATCACCATAAACACCACCAGATATCAACAAAATAAAGTGCCAATACAAAATTTAAACGAAATGAAATTTAAAACACAAATATAATAAAAGATATTATATCATTAAAATTTCAAACAATTGTTTATAAAATTTCATACGTACAAATTATTACATATAATAAAAAACATAAATGTTTCTTTTTCTTTTGATCCTAACCATTAATCATTTTATTTCTGAACAAACCACCCTCACTCGAGCAAAATAACGCACCTTTATAAAAAAACAATTTTTCTTTTAGTAATAATATAAAGAAATAAATTAACAGATTATATTAATTTTAAACTAAACTTTAAGTAATACTAGGAAAATTGTGTATCAGATTGAGTTATAGTTTATTCTTACAAGTTACACCATTTATTTTTCATATTCAAGAACTGTATATATGAATATTAACTAAATAAGTATAAGATAAATCCATGCGGGCACAGCCTTGTGGTTGCATCATGTGGTGGTGTTCGAGAGGTATCAGTTTAGAGCCTCCCTATGTGCAATTAGGTAGGTTTTCATTTTTTATTCCCCCAGCCCTAATATATGTAATATAAATAATTATAAGATAAAAATAATAAGGTAATCAATTATGTAATAGCAGATAGAATGATGGGAAAACAATTTATGCTTGTTTTCTTGATTTTTACAATGTGATATGTGTTTTAAACTAAAATGACACTTATATTTTGAAAATACACACTTGGAGGAATAATGTTCACACCATGAATTATATTGATGTTTGGATGATTGTCACACTTCTCAAATGACTTATGGATCATTGTTCTAAATTATCAAAACAATCTGAATTCATTTTCTTGATTTTGAGTATATCACTTGACTTTCTTTCTAAAATGTCATGTTAAACTAAAAACTTGAAATTTGACTCATAATGATCACATCACGTATCATTTTGACATTATACCAATTCCTAAAAGTCACAAATTAATTATTAGTAGATTCTATAAATTATCAAGAAAATCCAAGTTTGTTTGCTTAGTTTTCAATGAGTGAAACTTTTTGAACTAAAATGTCGATTTTAAAATGATAACAAAAACTTTGAGTCATACCAAAAACATAGTGTGTCATATTGAGGTGAGGATCATTAATACACAATTAAAATGACTTATGGATCATTTTCGTAAAGTAGCAAAACAATCTAAATTCGTTTTCTCAGTTTTGAGTAGGTCAATTTTCTATTATACTAAAATTGATGTCAATTTTAAATAAAAAGATGCACTTGGAGTCATACAAGTCACACCATGCCTAGGATTGAGGGTAGGGTGATTTATACCCATCTCAAATGACTTATGGAACATTTTTCTAAAGTAAAAAAAAAAAATCTGAAACTGTTTTCTCATTTTTGAGAATTTTACTTGTCTTTTTTACTAAAATGCCATTTTAAACTAGAAACATCCACCTTGAATCATACTAATCACATCATGTATTGGTTTTATGTGAAACTAGTTAATAAAAAACAAAAAATAATTATCAAACATTTTTCAAAATTATCAATAAAATCAGAGCCTGTGTTATAGGTTCTTAGTGTGTGACACTTTTTGAACTAAAATGTCTATTATAAACTGATAACGAAAACTTTGAGTCATATTAAAGACATATTGTATCAGATTTAGGTTTTCATGATACCTAAATGTAAAAATTACTTATAGATCATTTCTTTAAAGTATAAAAACAATACTAATTTTTTTCTCTATTTTGAGTAGTTTAGCTGTCCATTTTACTAAAATTGATGTAAATTTTAAATAAAAATATGCACTTGGAATCATACCGATCACATGTTCATAATATTTAGGTGAGTATGATTCCAACATATCTTAAATGACTTATTTATTTTTTTCCTAAAGTATCAAAACAATATGAATTCATTTTCTTAGTTTTGAATATGTCACTTTCCTTTTTTTCTATAATGTCATTTTAAACTGGAAACACACACATTGACTCATACTGATCACATCTTGTATCGGTTTGATGTGAAACTATTTCATATGAATCATAAATGAATTATTATAAGTTTTCATAAATTATCATGAAAATATGATCATGTTTGATCATTTTTCGATGAGTGAAACTTTTTGAACTAAACTGTCGATTTTAAACTGAAAACGGACACGTTGAGTCATACCGGGCACATCATGTATTGGATTTTGTTGTGGAAGATTACTAAATGTAAAAATGTATTATGTATAATTTTTTAAAAGTATAAACACAATTTCAATGTGTTTTATTAGTTTTGAGTAGATCAGTTTATCATTTTACTAAAATTGATGTCAATTTTTAAAAAAAGACACATTAGGATTCATTATGCTCACATCATGAATCAGATTGAGGTGAGGCTGATTCCTACGCATCTCAAATGAAATATGGATAATTTTCCTAATTTATTAAAAAATTCAAATTCTTTTTCTCAGCTTTGAGTACATCACTTTTCTTTTTTACTAAAATGTAATTTTAAACTGGAAACACACACTTTGAATCATACCGATCACATCGTGTATCGATTTGATGTGAAAATGATTTATACACATCAAAAATGACGTATGAGTCATTTTTTTAAATTAATAATAAAATATGAGTTTGTTCAATTTGATCTCAATGAATGACACTTTTTAAAGTAAAATGTCGACTTCAAACTGATAATGGGAACATTGAGTCATACCAAGAACATCATGTATCAGATTGAGTTGAACCTAATTCATAAACATCAAAAATTACTTATGGGTCATTTTTGTAACGTATAAAAACAATAGGAATGAATTTTATTAGTTTTGAATAGGTCAGTTATCCATTTTACTAAAATTGATGTCAATTTGAAATAAAAATATGAATTTAGAGTCATACATGTCACACTATGCATCAAATTGAGGTGTGTATAATTCCTAAACTTATAAAATGACTTATGGAACATTTTCTTAAATTATAAAAACAATATTAATGTGCTTTCATGATTTTGAGTATGTAACCTTTTTTTACTAAAATTTCATTTTAAACTGAAAGCATGCACTTTAACTTTTACTGGTCAAGTCATGTATCAGATTTATGTGAAACCAATTCCTAAATCACATAAATTACTTTTGAATGATTTTCCAAAATTATCAGTAAAATATGAGCACGTTTGATCTATATTCAAGGAGTGACACTTTATTAACTAAAATGCTGATTTTGAACTGATAACAAACACTTTGATTCATACTGGTCATATCGTGTATCATATTTAGGTGAGGCTGATTCCTACACATAATAAATGACATATAGATCATTTATGTAAAGTATCAATATAATATGAATTAATTTTCTCGGTTTTGAGTATATTATTTGTGAATTTTACTAAAATAGATGTCAATTTTAAATAAAAAAGATGCACTTTGAGTCATACCAGTCACACTATGCATCAGATTGAGATGCAGCTAATTCCTACACATCTCAAATGTCTTATTGATCATTTTACTAAAGTATCAAAACAATATGAATGAGTTTTCTTGGTTTTCAATACATATTGTCTTTTTTATTAAGATTTCATTTTTAAATGTAAACACACACTTTAAATCCTACTAAACATATTGTGTATCTTTTTAATGTGACACTAATTCCTACACGTCAAAAATGAAATATGATAATTTTACTAAATTATCAAGGAAATATGAGTGTTTAATTTTTTCTCTATGAGTGAAAGCTTTTGAACTAAAATGTTAATTTTAAACTGACAATGGGCACTTTGAGTCATATCAGGCACATCATGTATCAAATTGAGGTTTGTATGATTCATATCCATCACAAATGACTTATGGATAGTTTTTATAAATATCAACACAATTCTAATTCATTTTCTTAGTTTTGAGTCGGTCAGATGTCCATTTTACTAAAATTGAAGTCAATTTTAAATAAAAATATGCACTTGAAGTCATACTAGAAGCATAATGAATCTGATTAAGGTGCTACTAAATACTACACACTTAAAATGACTTATGTATCATTGTAAAAAATTCTCAACACAATACGAATGTGTTTTCTTGGTTTTGGGTACACCATATGTCTTATTTAGGAAAATATTATTTTAATCTGGAAACACACACTTTAAATCATAACAATCACAACATGTATTAGTTTGATGTGAAACCAATTCCAACACATCAAAAATAAAATATGAATATTTTTCCTATATTAATAAGAAAATCCAGGTGCATTTGATCAGTTCTCATTGAATGACACTTTTTGAACTAAAATATAGATTTTAAACTGATAGCGGACAATTTGAGTCAAACATGGCATATCATGTTTTTATATTGAGGTTTGGGTGATACCTACACAACAAAAATGACTTATGGATATTTTTTGTAAAGTATCAAAATAATACAAAAGGGTTTTCTCAGTTTTGAGTAGGTCAGTTGTCCATTTTACTAAAATTTATGTTAATTTTAAATAAAAAAGATACACTTAGAGACATATCGATCACATCATGCATCATATTTATGTGATTATAATTTATAAATGTATAAAATAACTTATGTATCACTATCCTAAAGTATCAAAACAATATGAATGTATTTTCTTGGTTTTGAGTACATCATTTGTCTTTTTTTCAAAAATTTCATTTTAAACTGGAAATACGCACGTTGAATCATACCAATCACATCGTATATCAGTTTGACATGAGACTGATTCTTACATATAAAAAATGAATTATGAATCTATGACCTAAATTATCATGAAAATCCAAGGGCATTTTCTCTATTTTTTATGAGTGAAACTTTTTGAAGTAAAATGTGGATTTTAAACTAATAACAGACATATTGAGTCGTACTGGGAACATCATCTATCGAATTGAGGTGTTACTGATTCTTACACAACAAAAATGACTTATTAATTATTTTCCTAAAGTATCAAAACAATATTAATATTTTTTTTATAGTTTTGAGTATCTCAATAATCTTTTTTACTAAAATTACTATCAATTTTAAATAAAAATAATGAATTTGTTTCATACCGATCACACCATGTATCGAATTGAGGTGTAGATATTTCTTACACATACCAATGTCTCAAAAAAATCCAAAATTCCAATGTTAAAATTATTTTCATTTCATTTATCTATCAGATTACCGACATTATATATTGAGTTGGTGTTCTTAGTTGAAAAAAGTTTTTCTGTTATTGAAATCCAGAAGAGTAGAGGAAGCTCATGTTCCCATTATATAACAAGAAGTCTCCATAATGACCACATAGTCTTACTATACACTTTTTTATTCAAATGTGAATTTTTTTTCATTTAAAAACATCACATCAATATGAATTTCCAAAATATATATGAAAAAAATACATATTAGATAAAAATGATATGGAATTTAACTTATAAATAGAAGTTAAAATGATAATAAAATTAATTAAATAAGTAATACAGATTCAACTTTTCAGGATGGTTGTATGCATTCTTGACGCAATTCTTTGTTGTTATTATCTCATTTGTAGGCTTGAATACTAATATCTCGCAAGCATGAATAGCTTCGAACAGACCACCCCAACTCGAATAAAAGAATCCACCTATATAAGTAAACAATTATTATATGTGTAATACTAAAAAGAAATAAATAAAACACAAATATGGAACAATACATCAATTCTATGTAAAATATTTTTTATATAAAAACATAAAGATTACCTCTATGATTGAGTAGTGGAGGGAACCTGAAATAATGTGATAAATGTCAACACTGCAGGGGTGAAAAGGTTTTTAGGGAGAAGAATTCTATAGAATTATTTGTGCAGAGAGGCATGAAAGAAGAACAGACCACCCAAACTCGAAAAAAAATAATCCATCTATATAAGAAAACAATTATTATGTGACAAATACTCAAGATAAATAAATTAAACATAAATATGAAATAATAAATTAATTATATGGAAAATGATTTTACTAGTCAAATAACAAGATTACCTCTATGATTGAGTAGAGACAACATCATTTTACTACCTATAAAGGCATTAAAGATGTATAGGAATATTCAAAAATAAAATAAATCTATAAAGAATAATTAAAATTAAATAAATGTTCCATTATATAATTTTTTGGTAAAATAGATAACTTATATTGTAACATTACCTTGATATCTTCCAAAAGGGTTTCTTTCATTATAGTTTGTTCTTCCATGGTATTGGTAACATCATCCTGTACAGAATACATTGTCAATATAGTTGTCAAAAATTTAATTTAGATTATGTTAAAGTAGTAGAGAACAAATAATATTTTTAGGAAAAACATATTATATTAAAAAATACTTTTACCTTCTCAGTGAACTCTCTTTATTTTTCTAAAGGTTTTAGTGATTTAGTTCCTCTATTAAGAATATAAATATTCTCTTTGTGGTTACCTCTAACATAAAAGACATTATCAACATTGGGACCAAAATAAACCGATCGTGATCTCCCAATGAAAGGTTCATCCTTGATTAAATTTTAATCTAACCAAAAATTAATTTTAGTCGCCAGTAAGACAATCAACTAATTCTTGTTTGTTAGATCTGAGACATAAAATACTTTTGTTTCTTGTGATTCAATTATCAATGGCTCGTCTTTTTCCCCTTCCACACTAAAATTCATCTTCACAAATCTCATTTCAACAAATTTCACTACACTCATCTTTCCAACCCATTTGCAACAAAAATTTGGAACTTGAAATGTTGTATAATAAAACTTGTATATATGTTCAATAATTAAAAAATATGAAATTTTTTCATAAATTGGATTTCTATCCTTGGAACCAGATATGTTCATCGCTTCATCCATAATCATAAAAATACTATTTTACATCGTATTATAGTCATTGTGTTCTTTTTTATAGAACATATCACCATTGATTACACAACCAATTTAAGATATAACATTTTCATTCGGTCACCTAGATATCCATTAAAGTTGTTCGGAAATTAAATTCAGATATTCAGATAAATTTATATAAATTTGATCTTTTAATCATTATACAAATTATTGATTATGTGTATCTGATATCCATCCTTCATCCCTTGATTGATTCAAATCTCTAAGAATTTATTTTCCAGCATCAATGTATGGATCAAAATATTCACTATTAAGTAAACTATAAAAGAGTGCTTTATCTAGATCTATCGAGGTAATTTGAACAACATATCTCCCGAAAATATCTTCACCCATAAGTCATTTATTTTGATGATACTTTAGAATACATATTCTCTCAACAACTAATAGGTAATCGGTACAGAATTCAATACCTTCTTCAAAAATATATTATTCTATAATGAACATTCTAGATAACTACAATTCTTTACATAACCTTTCAAAATCATCATATAACATTCAATGAGGTAAATTCATCTCTAATGGACAGGACCACAAATTTAACTTATCTAACCAATTGAACTATCAGGTGGACCATCATATCGAAGATTAATTGTGGGAAGAACATATTTAATTTACATAATACAACTTCAACCTCTTTATTCATGATTGAAAACGTGTTCAAGTCTATAATAATACTGCATATGGAAATGAAAAAGAAAAAAAATTTGTTTAATGTATGTCATACATTTTGAGGGAAAATGTAATGGAAAGAAACATGCATCAAATATTGCATCAAAATATGACAGTCATGTGATTTTGAGGTATCATCCCATGAAACCTTGCTCTTATTTTCTCATGGTGAAACCCTAATGGGGTCGGAGACACTCCCCCCTTTGCCGCTAATCGGTGAGAGGGGGATGATACTAGGAATCCTCATAATGGCCGGCGACGTGTCTTCAATACTTTTACGAAACCTGATTCTATTATGAGGTTCCCTTTGATAAACCTCGATCCGAAGGTCCATAGTTTTTGAGATGGTGTGCCAGTGATTCCTTTATCAGCATTGGAGTTTATAGAGGTAGAGAGATTCCATAATCTTACTCTTCTTGTAAGGTTTATGAGAAAACAACCTTCAGTGGAAAACTTCGACAGGTTCGTCTTTGATTTTTGGGGCTTCATGATCAGGCGGTAGTCGGCCTATTAGATAAGAGGAACTTGATGGTGCGATGTTATTCGATGGAGGACCTTGTTTGTGCTCTGTCATGTGCTCCCAGGATGTGCGGTGAATGTGGTTTCCATATGGCTCAGTGGAGCTATAATTTCTATCTCAATTGTGACTCACTTATGGTTCCTATGAGGGTAAGTCTTCCTCAAATGCCTCTTCCATTTCAGAATCTTTCTATTATGCGCATGTTAGGGAATGTGGTGGGCCAATTTCTTTATGTCAATTCACGTACCATTGTTGTTTATCATTAGATCAATATATGGATGTGTGTGGAGGTAAACGTGTCGAGAGTACCAACTGAATATGTGTGGATAGAAGTAGGTGATCATATTTGGTGTAAACAACTAGTTGTATATGAGCAGTGGGTCGATTTCTTCTTTTCTTACTGATGGTTGGGTCATGCGAGCGACACATGCAGGCGGGGTGGACACCAGGGGAAGACTGCAGAGCTGGCGAGGAAAGAAACAGCTGGAACGGTGCAGTTTCATTCTTTTCCAAGGCAGGGTGTTGAACCCTCAATGTCGGGAGACTCGGATTAAATCAAGGAAAAACTGAGGAGCTTGGATAGGGGTAAAACAGTAGCAGCGTGAGTTGTGGAATTTGAAGCAGAAGGTTGGAATTTATGTGGAAAGGAAATTTTTCTTTGGATAGAGGGATTGTTGAATGATCCCATGATCACTATAAAACATATTTCCTTTTCTTCGGGGGTCACCAAACACCAATTATCTGGGAAGGTATCAGTTATTGATAGCATACAAACTCAAAATTTGTGTCTTGTCCCTAAGGACAGGGGGGATAACAGAAATTTATTTGGATCGGGCCTTTTGAATTCTTGTGTATCCAACAAGGTGAGGTAGGATCATTCAAGTTCTTTGGATTCTGATTAGAAGGTTCAATCAGTTTTTAGCAGATTGAAAGGTGATCTTAATGGTGTGAGTAGGCCAGTCACAGTGCCGGAGCGTCATGCAGTTTCCAGACATGGTCAGTCTAGACCTGCAGGTGAATCTCAATCTGAAATCCACAATGAGTGTCCTAAGGTACAAACAATTTCTGTTATACATGGTTTGGTTATAAAGGATTTTTGCAAGTAGCATCAGTTCATGGGGTGTGGCTTCTTACATCCCAATCAAGACGAGACTATTGGCCGGATGTCCTTGGATGGGGAGACTGGTTTGGGTATGGAGATTACTCCTTTGGGTGACAATGGTGATATGACTAGAAGGGAAGCTCAAATGGTGAATGTGGGAGGGGTTATGGACCCGATTCATCCCTTAGTTGCATTGCGCAATAGGTTTGAAGGCCTTCCAGTGGCGGATGTGAATTCTGAATCCACTACCCTAGGTGAGGGAGTCGGGGTCGGAGTGGTGTCCTTCAAAGGAAGTGATCATGATCCACCATCGGAGGAGGATTCAGGCCCAAGGAGTAATAAGGATTTGGAAAAAAGGAAGGGGAAGAAGGACTAATCTACATTACCTCCTCTTTTAGAGACTCTCTCTGCAAAGAAGATTAAGGACAAGAAGATGGAAAAGGAGTCAAGCCACCTTCAGAGGCCAGGGGTATAGGGTGATGGATACTTGGTGCTCCTTTTAAATTCTGAAGAAATAATGATGGTGCAGGTCTTGATATTCAATGGAACTACGGAGGAGGAAGTTAGGATGATGGGGAGGTCACTTGAGGTGTCTCTTAAAGATGATAAATTTTCATGGATCGACAGACAGGACTCAATTCTTGTAGAAGGTTTCAATATAGGGGTAATCAGCATTGAGTAGTGCACTCAAATGTGGGATTAACTTGCTTCTAATTTTGAGATGAGGATATTAGAGTTTTCTGACTTATAGGTTTCATCTTTATCATAGAAAATTTTTAGGGAGAGGGACTCGGGTAATACTATATTTATTTTTAAATACTCTGATCAAGTTGGTGGTTTTGGCCAGTTGATTTGGGAGGATTGTTGTGAGAAATATGAAACCCCCAGGTTTTTTCTACTAGTTGTATTTTTTTGGATTTTTTGGGATTTTTATCTCTTACATGGACCTGTGTAGGATGGGGATCAGAGCCTAAAGTATTTATATATGGAGGAATTTTGGATTGGGATGCTTGAGAGGGTATGGCAACGCCATCGGTTCTGTGTCCGTGCACTTTTCATAGGACTACTTGTTGTAGGTTGCTGTGTTGGTGAAGCTTTCTATCATGACTCATTTGCTGGGGTGGGGAAGGTCTGGGTTTTTTCTTTGGTGCTTTTTTCTCTCTTTATCTTCTTGTATTGTTTTGAGATTGCTCAGTATGTTTTTGTGGTTTCTCACTTTCTTCCTCAAAAGTGTTTTGGTAATAAAAAAAGTAATTTTCAGTCATGTGATTATAATCCTTGTAACTTCAAATTAGTCATTGACACGACATTCTTGAAATCTAATTAATACCCCTTCATAACTTTTACACTATTATATAAAAGGAAAAATTGAAATTTTTCCTATCTAGATATACTTTAAGTTGTGGTAGGAAGAAAGTTATGCCTTTTACCCTTCAGTGGTGTCAACTCTTCCCTTATCCCCATTATATAAAATTTCATCCTATCCTTGATTCCATTTTTAATTTTCCCTGGAACATTTAGTAATGTTATAATAAGACTATCAAATAAATTTTTTCCTACATGTATGACATCAAGAAAATGTTTGACATGAAAACAATTATAATAAGAAAATTCAATGAAAATTTACCTCTTCTTAAAACCTAATTTTATATGGTTTTCCAAAAATGGATTACCAAAAATAGTTTAAATATCTTTTACATTATTGTGCAGTTGATTACTCATTACTGGAGATTGTGTTCTACCTTGTTTGTTATTACCATTGAATATTGTCATCCATGATTGGTATATATGTTGTTGAGATAAAAATTTATGATGTCCTAAAAACATAATCTCTAAGGAATGTTTCAACAGAAATGAGTATGTGTGTCATTCAAAAATGGGATACCCCAAAATCTCTTTAATGGTATTTCCTGATAAATTTCCATAATTGAGGAAGTCATTTATCATCCTGTAAAACAAGGAACTCAATTTGAATTCATCACTTATATGAGCATCATACATTGTAACACATTTATCTTATATCAATTTTAGATCTTGGATCAATGCATCCAAATAGACATCAATATCATTATTGGGTTTCTTTGGTCCAGATATAAGAAGAGACAGAATAATGTATTTTCACTTTATGTATAACCATGTTAGAAAGTTAAAATTTACCAATATGATAGGCCATATAATATGAGTATTAATATATACACCAAAATGAAATATTCCACCTATAGATTATTCAAAATGAATGTTTCTCAACTCATTTAAACATTCAGGATACTTATAATCAATTTTCTTCCACTGAGGAGAATCTGCTGGATGGCGTAGGTTCCCATATTTAATTCTTGTATCTACATGCCACATCAATTATCTAATGGTTTCCAAACATATAAATAGTCTTATAAAATATTTAATGAGTGTAAAGTGTCATAAATATTTATAAGTAATTGATTCATTATTCTTGTATCAATATGTTCCACACTTAGGGAATTTTATGAGTGATTAATGGTCCTTGAAAAACAATATGCAATTATTGGGACAATAATTTTTTATAGAGATCATTCCAATTGAACATAACATTCTTTTATCATCATATATTCAACATGGAAGTTCATTTTCTTCCATTACCGTATTATTTAGGGGACTAAGTAGTTTTTTAAATTTTTTGTCACTTCATCCACTTTCAGATTTCTAATTATATAACTTCAATACAGCTGATAGTGTTGTGTATTTAGTACAACTGGTAAACAATGGTCTCTTAGCATAGCTATTTAAATTTTCAAACAACTTAGTACAATCACAAATTTCATCTTCAATTTTCATTCTCATTTCTTCCATGCGATCTCCATAATTATTTACACTCGTATTCATATCAAATGATCTATAAACCGTAGTATCATCCCAATCGATGTATACGTTCAGTTTTTCCACTTGTTTATTACAAAATATATAGATTTGATCTATTCAATGAAAAAATAAATATTAATCCTACTCTTCTGGAATAATTTGTCTTGAATAATAACAACATAAACATGGACAAAGGATTTGAGGAGGGCCATATGCATGATCTTTTGCAAACTTGATGAACTCTTTAACTCTATCTTCATACTCGTTGGTCAAAATATTACCATGCATCCATTTTTTATTTATATCTACCCTATTGGCTTCATAAAATATTAATTTTTTATAATAAATAAATAAATAAAAATATTCTATTCATTATCAAAGGTGAAAGTTATAGACAATTCAAACAAGGGAAACCCAACATTTGATTATTTCAAATAATTTCAGTATTGTTTAAAGAAAATGGGTAATTTAATTTAATAAAATAATTACTAAAATATGGTAGGTGTTATCCTATGAATTCATTAAATTGTTAAAGTTAGACAACTTTCATGCCCGTCATCTCGTCTCTGAAACATTTTTCATTGCATTTTGTTGTTTGAAACGCATACTCCATCTCTTATGGGCAGTAAATATGTTTCTTGAAATACTCTAAGTAGTAATCATCCATAGGATGAATACTACTAAGAGCAGTACAAGAAACAAAAAGGAGATGGGGATGAGTCTAAAGCTATAAAATTCAATAACTATTTGGTAGATGAAACTGATGAGAATGAAATTTGTCTATAAAAGAGATGGGGGTGAGTCTCAAGCAAGAAATTGCAATAATGACTATTTTTAATACATCTCAAGTATTTCTTAAATCCCTTAAACAAATGAAAATATAATATAGAAAATTAAGAGGTAATAAGATACCCAAATATGGTAAACAAGAATAATAAACTCTAGTTCAATCATCTAGAAGACATAAAAATGTATTGATAAAACATTTTAATAAATAAAGAGTTATTTAATATACACATATAGTAATTAGATATTCCTAGGGGAAGAACCAAAACATGTAGACCTAAAACGATGAATACCTAAAAATAATTTCTAATCGATGGAATTTGATAACCTCTATTCTATTTTTTGGAACAAGTCATTTAATTACCTAATAAATTATTACATTTAATATTAATGATATATCAAATATATTGAAAACATATAAAGACTCTTAGAATTTCATATTTCCACACAAACCCATCCCAAAGATTCTAGGGAGGTCATCACATCAGATCAACACATATAAAGGATTATAACGATGCCATATAATACACATTAACCCATATTTTAGATTCTAAGGAGGTCTATAAACAATTTGGAATAAATCAATAATAAAAAACAACAAGATACATCACAAACACGGGAGAAAACACACCAACCCTTGAAACATCTATCCAATACACAATAGCCTCAACTATGATGAAATGAACCTTCTTAGGCAACATTTTCTAAGTGGAATTCCCTTACATCACTTAAAAATATAAGTGTAATCACAAAATAAATAGATCTATAAAACATCACTCTATATCTAAAGTATTTATTTCACAAATATAAAAATAACTAGTTAGTTTAATATGTCAGGAAGTAGTCTCATAGGATACCCAACCACCATCGTGGAACATTACCCAATGAATTAGAGAGATATAATGTTGATCGCCCATTGTATAATCTATATCGATCTCACCCTTTTATCATATTTAATTCTCAAGTACCATATCATGAATCAAGCATTTTAATCTTGCACCTTTTCATCATAAACCCCTTAAAACAACCATCATTCTAATATAACATGCATAACCCATGGAAAATAAATAGGTTTCATGATAATATTTTTAAAATAATTATTATAATCCATCTAGTTAAAGAATATGGATGGTATCATAAGATCATAATCCCAAAAAATCATAAAAATCATTATTGTATGCTGAAATAGATGAAAAATACCTTTAAAAGAACATTTAAAACAATTCTTTTATATCGAGGGGAAATACCCTTTTCTTTTGCTAATAGTTTATAAAGATTTTCAGAATCTTTGTTAAATTTATTAATTTTAAAATAAACTTATAAAATTATAAAGTTTTAATCAATAAAATAATGGATATAAAAGTGTGTAAATCTATTAATTCTATATATGTTATAAATTAACATTATTTTAAAGATTTTGTAAAGAGATTAAAAAGTGACCCATGTGGAAAACATTAAGAAATTTCCTTATAATTTTTTTTAAAGAAAGTAAAGGTTCTTGTAAAATTTCATTAGGAAATATTTTTTTATTAAAAAATAAAATTCTTAAAATAATACAAACAATGTGGAGGAATATTTTGGTTAAAAGTCTTTAAAAACATTGGAATGATGCTTTTAAATAAAAACCCTTTTATCCAATTAAATCTAAAAAACAATTGAAAGAAATAATTAAATAAGAACCAAAAAATACCATGAGTATAAAAAGATTCATGATATTATATCTCAAGATTAATTTCATACACCATATAAAATAATATTGGTTCATCAATCAAAACGTGTCTCAAAGTAGAATATTTTAGATAATAACCCCTTACAATTTGATGAATGCTAGAATAAAAAAATCCATTTAATGAAGTAACATAAAATGATTCTATAAAACCCATAATTTAAAATATTAAATATAAGAAAACAAAATCACAAGGTATTATTTACACCATATAAAATTAATCATGGTTTATGACATAAATTATGTCTCAATGAATTGAAATTGAGACTATAAAATCCCTTGAAACTTTCATAAAATTTGAATCAATATCTAATGAAAGAGAGAATATAATAAGTACTTTAAATATCATGATAAAATATTAATACATGAAATAATATATCAATTCCATAAATATACACCTTATAAAAGGAAGTATGTTCATAAGATAAATGTATGTCCTAGAGAAAGATAATTTGAGACAAATAACTCTTACAAAGATCATATCATTTAATTGAGAATTAATTAATGTAGAGATTATGTGTAATAAATTTAAATTGAGATAAAATAAGTTTAAATAAAATGTAAATAAAATAAATGTAATTTAACACATAATCATGGCATAATATAATCCATAAAGATGTAATAGGTCCCAATGAAAGGAAGCTGAGTTAAAAAACCCTTTAACACTTTGCAACTTTAAATTAAAATATCCTTGGATGAATTTAATATGAATTGAAACATAAAATACCATTAATTATGAATTATTCTTGATATAACATTTCAAATAAGAATTATATACATAATATAAAAGAAATTAGGTGTGTAACATTAAAAACTTGCCTCAATAAATGGAAATTGAAATGAAGTCCCACACATTGAGTCTAGAATTTCAATGTATGTACTTTAAATCCTATATAATAAAATAATATGAATTATTTACTTGTTTAATAAACTTTCATAGTTTTAATAATTTATCATTAAACCATTTCTTTCATTTTTTGTTGTGACATATTTAATTACTTGATCATTTAGGTCCTTATTGAGTATTTTGAGGATGTTCGGTTCATAAATTCAAAATAACTTCAGTATGTTGACCGTGGTCCAAAGGATATTTGTTCAATATTATCTAGAATAATAATAATTCAATATATATAATTTTTTACGTTAATTATTCTTTTAAAACTAACCATGAATCATAGTTATGAAAAATGAACTATGTAACAATCATTGATATGGTAGGTTGTACATACGCATGAGTAGCATTTAAATTTTTCAAAAATCATGATAGAAAAAAGATAAGTAATATTTTATAATTAAATAATACTAATTATATAATAAATAAGATATTATTAATTTTACATACTTATATATACCATCCATGTCTTTTGGTGATTAAAAATGAATCATATCACTTCATGGAGGTGGTAATCCACACGTATGAAAGAACACCATTATCATTTTTCAATAGATGAAAATGTAGTAAATTAGATGATATATTATCTTTAGATAATTATAATTATTTAATTAATATCATATTTATATAGACATTAAATCCATAGTTATAACCATACATGATATTTGGTGATGAAAAATGAAACACATTGCTTCATGAAAGTGGTAGTCCACACGTACACATGAATGATGTTTTCATTGCCCATTTGATAAATTAAGAGATGGATATAGATAACTAAATTAACATAATAACATATAAGTATATTTAATATGAATGTTTTTCATTTTTTATCATGGTTTAATAAGATTTTAAATATTTAGAAGAATAAATAAAACTAAAACATTTGGTTAAAATATATGCCTCTTCTTCGGAAAAGCTCCTTTTCATTACACCTTAATCCCTATAAGGTTGGTATTATGAAAAAATTAGACCTATATAACAAAGTGATGCGATTAAAGAAGATATCTGGATATATATCGAATGAACTATAATGCTCAAATGGTATGAGGAATAGAACAGAGGGTGTTCCCTTTTATAAGGGGAGTGGCATTCTTGGAATTTTGAAAAGTGTTAAATTAATATAAATTAATTATCATTATGAAATGGGTAAAAAAAATATAATACTAATATAATATGTGTGGCAGTTTAAATATTCTCACATAATAAATTTTTTACAATTTTATGTGATGTTTTTATCCTTATCTTTTGTTTTTAACCCCTATTAACCCTTTTGATGTTTCACACGGTACCAACATTTTTAAACTAAAGCAGTCATGAAATTTACTATAAAAAGAAAATTCACTAATAAATGGATATTTTTTGATATTTTAAACCATATCCCATTAATATGGACATTGATAGGATTTTATGAATTTTAAATAATTTAATAAAATATCATTAATTTCATTTTTGGAACTATTCATTTAATTTGACTATAAAAACAACATGAAAAAAAGGAATTAAAAAATAATCACTTCACGCATACCTGATAAGATATATATATATATATATATATAATATTGGAATATAATAATTCATTAAAATTATATTACTTTTAATATTTTTAATATCATTTATTTTATTTTTCTATTAAATAAATAAATACTCTATCAACATTCAGAAAACATTTAAGGTAATTATTTCTTCACTAAAAATTAGAAATTAATTAATATGACAAAAAATAATTTATATTTCAAATTAAAATTTATAACCAAACATAATTTACTTTTATACCTGTAACAAAATTTTATAGATATGAAAAGCAAGAGATTGACATTTTTTACATCATATTTTCATAAAAAATATAAATTGTATAATTAAATAAAAGTGGAAAGAAATTTCCATATTTTAAAATAATGGATTTAAAATGTCTAAAAAACTTATGAAATAAAAAAGTATTTTTTTTATGGTTATTTTTATCCCTTATCACATTATTTTTAACCTTAATTACATAATTTACTATTACTAAGGTGAAAAATATATACTAGGGTTACTATTCATAATGACTAAAAATAAAAGGAACATATTTAAAAAAAATACCATATGACTAAAAATAGGGAATCCATTTTTCAATATTCAATTTTTATAAGTGATATAAATTAATTTAATATCAAAACAAAAAATTCAAATTTTTTTTTTCGACAAATGAATTTTGAAGCCTAAAAAGGACTTATACAAAAATCAACTATAATGGTGATTCAAATGTAATTAATTAAATTATATATTATTATAGAATAATTATGTTACTTTGAGATCAAATTAAATGAATAATTGGAGATTTTAATGAAATTAAATGGTTGTTTTACAAAAAACAATATTTTTTACTATTCACTGAAAAATCAATATTTTCTGAAAAAAACTAAAATTTCAGCCTAAAAAATCTTTTATATCATGATTTCAAAAAATAATTTATTTTTATAGAATAAATTTTCTAAATTTTTCATAAATTAATTATAAAATTTACTCATCAAAATAATAATAATTTTTTTTGCAGAAATTGTTTTTTGAAGAATAAAATGATGTTACTAAAAATTAAGGGATTATTCCCTAAGAATTAATAAATAAATTTTTATTGATTAAGAAAATTATATATATTTCATAAATAATTAAATTTTATTCATACCTACCAATTTAAAATCATGGGTTATAATAGGGGCATCAACTAAGGTGACTTGAGAGGAGAGGGTTCCGACAATCATCAACGGAGGGGCACTGGTGGTTGACTGAGGTGTAGTAAAGGGGGATGTCAATTATTGGATATTGATAAGAGTTTTAGCAGTCAGTGAGGTATGGTACTTTCAAGGGAGTTTGAGGGTAGGGTGTCGAGGTTATTTCTATTGTAGGATAAAGGAGGTCATCTATGGTGAATTGAGGGGTTTATTTGAGGAATTTTTAATTAACTACTGCTAAAAGTATAGTATGGAAGAGTATATTAATTTCTACTAGAGGAGGGTAAATTGTAGTTTAAAAAATTAAACTAAATAAAAACCTAATCCTCTTAGTTCATATTTATGCGACACAGATATCATCTGATGATCATAATTTCTATATCGGACACAAAGTATTTCCGAAAAATAAATGTTTAGAAAAGTTAAGTAAAATAAAATTTATATATAAATACATAGTGGAAAATAAAAACTTATTATAAAAAACAAGTAAAAACATATATTAATACACAATTAATAATGGATTTTTAGAATCTTTACAAAATATTTATACTCTTTAACATTAAGTGTTAAGGAATTTAAAGACCTTGACTTTAATTATAACTGATTTTCAACTTAACCCTAAGTTCTATATTTATACAGCAAGAAAGACTTTGATCTTAAATATTGGAATCAGGTCTGTCTTCATATACCTATAATCATTTGATCATCTGGATTGTAATTACCAGTCTTTATATCCTTATAATCCCTTTATCTAAACTTATATCAAACACAACGAATTCAAATGAAATAGGTTATAGGTAATTTACAATCCAAATTTATATTCTATAAATAAAATCTCTATGAAGATTTATAAAGTGTAACTAACATGATGTTACAGTATAATATACTTTGGATAGGTTAAATCTCAAAATAATCGACTCTCATGATCTTCAAATGACATCTATTCGTAGGTAAACCTTCAATGGTCATATTCTATGATTATTGGAGTTAGTTTCAATGGCCTCTTATGAGCTCCATCTTGACAGCTCAGAAAATTTTGTACATATCCATATGATGATGTTTTGATATCACAACCACAATTCCATAAAATTCCTTCGTATGGTAGAAATGATTCTTACCATCTAATTATAAACTTTATTATTTTGATGGAATAAATTATGTGTAGTCCAATGGATCAAAACATGGTTAGTACGATGGATGAAGATTAATCAACCCAATAGACTAGATGTAACACCCCAAGCTTTAATGGTATTTTTGCCTTTGAATAGTGCAATAGCTTGAATTGTAAGCAACTTAGAGTTTTAAAACACCACGACCAATCAAACTATCCATTATGAATAGTAATACCCACTTTTTGAAATTTTATAAATTTTATTTTTCAAAATGGACTTCTTTTTTGGATTCAGAATATCAAAATTAGCTTAGGGTGGATTTTTTGATATTTTTCTGAAAACTTTCAATTTTTGATGAATAGCGAAAAATACTGCATTATTGTTTAAAACTGACCTTTTATTTCAATAATAATTTATTTTATTTAAATTTATATTAGGTAAAACAATAGATATATAAATTTTATTTTTGAAAATGTTAATACCCACTTTTTGAAATTTTATAAATTTTATTTTTCAAAATGGACTTCATTTTTGGATTCAGAATATCAAAATTAGTTTAGTGTGAATTTTTTGGTATTTTTTTGAAAACTTTCAGTTTTTGATGAATAGTGAAAAATACTACATTATTGTTTAAAATAGACCTTTTATTTAAAAAATAAGTTATTTTATTTAAATTTATATTAGGTAAAACAATAGATATATAATACCTATATATGTTCAATATAATTCATTGGAGTCATTTTATAATAATATTAGATATATAAAATTTTATTGAACTTTTTACGGTCTTTTTCCCACATTCTAGGTCCATTTGCAAATTTCCATAAAACGCAATTTTACCGCTTCTATGAATTGAATTCCAAAAATCCAAGAGACACGGTTTGAAACAGTATGTAAAATTCGGTTCAATAATATGAAAATATTTTTTGGTGAATAGTAACTTTTGACTTTTATTTAGCAGATTTAAAAGTAAATATGGAAATTAATGGTAAAAAGTGATATTATAATTACCCTAACATATGTATTAATTATATTGGATAAGTTTATTTAGGCCAAAACCAACTTTAGGAATAAAATATGATCATTTTAGTCCACCTGTATTAGATTAGGACATTTATTATTATTTTATTTAAAAAAGAGTTAAAAGTGTTAAATTCAAAGTTTAATAAATAAACCATTTTTAATATAAATTTATACATAAGATAAATTCGACTATAAATTTAACTTATAAATAAAGAAATGTTTCCTACATAATGGTATTTTATTTATAATTTTTAGTCATTAAATAATTGAATTTTTTTATGACACAATGATGATGCAGTAATTACCTTATTAATGAAAGATTAAAATAATTGATATTATAAATATCCAAATAAATGTAAATTTAGACTTTTGATGAATTCCACTAATTTTATAGGTTAATATGACATGTTAGGGTTGATTATTTTTTTAAGTGATAAAGTTGTTATGACTTTCACAAAAACAAAATTCCAAATAGTGTCAAAATTGACATAAATGAGTTTTTAAAAAAATACTATATTACTAATTGATATAATATTCCTAAAAAAATGTTTTTCGGAAAAAGGACATAGATAAGGTTATATATATCAATAATTAACCACTTGGGGTTCTCTTTTATTTTTATAGTAAGTCTATTAACCATTTATTATAATAATACAAGAATACAAGGTAAAAGTTAAACAATTTACCTAAATGTTAAATCTAAAAGATAAGTTTAATATGGTAACCTAAACCTATCTAAAACCTATTATTTGAGAATATTTTGACCAATACTCACCTTATCCTTGAAATAAATCATATTTGAGCCATTATAAACCAAATATTATTGTATAATAAAATAATATTTCAGGCTTTTCCTAAAGTGACCCACACCTCTCTTATAAAAAGGTACTTCACCTTCACTAAAAATCACACCTCCAAAGCCATTTGGATAGGACAATACCTACTCAAATATCCTACCAAAAACCTAATATTAGGCCTAGAGGCCTTAATTTTATCAGAAAGCCAACCTATGGAGCCTTTTTGATCAACTCGAAAGGAAACACCCGAAGAAGAGGTAAACATTTTACCACCTCTTTCAAAGTTATTTTCTTATTCCACTTCCTCTTTATTTGTTATTTCCATACCAAAATAATAATTAAGATACCTCATACAAACTATGATGTTGTTATAAATATGGTATATCCGTATTCATTAGTCTATCCATCCTATGAATGACAAGTCGCCATATGTGCGTACGTACGGCTTACCGTCTCCACGTTGGGGTGTAGTTTGTTATTCAAACAATTCATTTTTTGGATGGGTGTAATAATGATAATAACTGATGTAAATAATAAATATAACATGTCAATGATTCTGTATATATGATATACCATCCAATTACATACTATTTCACCATCAATAGAATGATATTGTTGCTCGTACAAACGTACGGATTACCAACTCCACGAACACGATGAAATTCATTCCCCATCATAACCATTCAAGAATAATTTTAATTTTATGATTAAAAATAATGTTTAAGAACATAATATAATTCTGGATATGAATCAAATACATCCTATCCATAACAAACATGGCTTATTTAACCAATCATATAAAGGAAAACGAATGAGTTAACACTTGAAACAATGATACTACTGAAATATTATTAAAAAATATATATTAGAAGATCATATATGATATCATATTTATCTATGTAGTTCTTGTATAATTTAATAAAAATGATTCAACTATTTTACATTAGGTTAACTTACCGTCAACCAAGGAAAAGTACAAGGTAATGGTTAATTATACAATCTCTTCATTATGTGAGGTTGTTTATACGTGAGTATCTACCGGGACCTCTTTATCATCTACATCCGTGTTTCTTAAAAATGTATTTCAAAACATTTTTACAATTTCCTAGACTAGGAGTTAAATTAATTTATACCCTTGTTTGAATTTTGATGATATTTTTATAAAGTAATCTTTTTATCATTTTCCAAATAAGGTTCGTTACGACCTTTTCGACAAAATTAAGGAAAGAATGTTTTTTTAATTTATTCGGTGGGTGAAGCTATTTTATATCATTGTAACACCTTCGAAGCTTCCCTTACAAGATTATAATAATATTTTAAAAGTAAATGTTTTCTTTAAAAATTACAGGACTTTTTAATGACTTCAAAATAAAAAGATATATTTCTATCAAATGGTTTTTATTTCATCTATGTAAACATCCTTTGTTAGATTTTACGCTTGTTTGAAGTTGATTTATTAGGATAAAATCTTCCATATGGTATTGAAGATTTTGTGATATGTTTGACTGGGGATGTGATATTTTTATACCATTCTTGGTTTATGGTTGAAGTATTGACATTCTGTATGCTATTTTTAATACGAATGTTTATGTTATGTTTCAAACTTTTCATATGAGTAATTCATTGGACTTAGTAAGTAACAGGTGGATCCCACTATAGATCCTCGATGCATTGGTAGGTCTCAAGAGACAAACTAGTTTCTTGGCATAAGTCCTTGACCAAATATTATTTGTAGTCTTGGCACGAGGCATTGACTACGTGGTTATGATGTCCAACATTATGCATTCTATCTTTATGAAATTGGATATTGATATTACATGTGAATATTTGACTAGTAGAATATCCATGTGAATAAGTAAATGAAATTTTTTAATTTATCTTTTCCATATTATGCTCCTGTTTAATTTTAAAAGGCTTGTGTTTTAGTCTTATACATTGCCTTAAATATTTATGCTTATTTATGAAAGTGTTTTCTATATTGTTATCCTTACTGAGCACCTGAGCTCACCCCTTTATATGTTTTATTTTTCCTAGGATGTGAAGAAGTATATTATGACTGACCTACAGGGATAGCCTAAGGGAGATGATTATGTTAAAAGGATACATAATATTTTTTTAATTTCATGATGTATTGTAAAACTTATGTATGTATCTAGTACTTCTAAGGCTACTAAAATGATCGGTCTTTCGGGACATGATTCCTTGTACCATTCCAATGTTATGTAATAATGCACTGACTCTAGGTAATTGGGTTTGAGGCATTATAGTGGGTATTAAATGAAGTTTAGTACAAACCGTGGAAGCTAGATTTAGAAAAACTCTGATTAGAGTACATTACCCTAAGATAGACTTTGAGGATTAGTATGGAAGAACTTCCTATAATTTAACAAATGTAGAGATTCTGAGTTTTTTCAAGAAATATATGCATGTTTGGATATGATTAGGTAAAGGCGGAACTAGAAAAAATATACCTAGAAATGAAAACTCAAAAAAGTAGTTTTAGGCTTCACTCGGGGTATCCTGGTACATGACAACGGGCATTGATGCACTCTTGGTTACGACACTCTCAGGGGATATGCTTAGGAAAATTCATATTTTCTTTAAAAACCATTACGAATTATTTATGAGTATATACCTCCTCAAAGAAATTTTTTTTATGATTATGGATTATATCCATAAAATTTTCAATTTATGTTAACTGTTTTACAATTTTGGAATTATGTATTTTGATTCATAAACTAATCTAGTGTATTCCATTGATTAGAAATGGATCCTAATGGAATGAATGGAAATAGTATCAACTCACGTAATCCATATAGGTATTTACCTCCTAATCAAGTAAATTATAGTGGAGATGGTGATGCAACTGATGTTGAATAACTTATAACCATACTGGGATAACTCGCTCAGGTTATGAATAATAACCTTGCCCGTATATAGAACCCTGATCCACAATGCGGAGAATCAATGTTAGACTGCTTCATGAGGAAACAACCACCAGCATTAAATGGGACTATAAATCCATTTGTATCTGAGCAATGGATAAGTTCCTTAGAAAAAAATATTTCATCCTTTTGTGAGTAGCAAAACGGAAAATTTTTACTGGCAGTTTATCGCCTCATGGGAGATACAGATCAATGGTGGTTATTAATTCAAAACAAAAAGGAAGATGAAAAGGTATGAAATATAGAATTGAGGTAGTTTAAAGATCTTTTCATAGAAAAATACTTTCCTCGTGACCATCGAGAAGATATGGAAAGACAATTTCTGAGTCTAAGACAAAAGGAGGATGAGAATGTCACAAAGTATAAGGCTAAATTCACAATGTTAGCAAGGCATGCAACAGATTATATACGTAACCCAAGGAGTAATATTGATCGATTCTTAGATGGGTTAAAACCATTTCTCCATCAAGAATTAGTCTCACAATCCTTCTCATCATATGAAGATATTTTCTCATGTGCTATTAAGATAGAAAATAAATTATCTAAGTCTTATGACTTTAAAAAAAAGTAAGAGAATAAAAGATCTATTGAACGCTATGGAAATAAAAATAAGGGGAAGAAAAAAAAAGTTTAATTTCCAACCTGCAGTAAATGTGGGAAGAAACACCTTGGTACTTTCCAAAAGGGAATAGGAGTCTATTACATGTGTAGTGAAAAAGGCCACTAAACTCGTGATTGTAAGGGGAAGAAAGAGGCTGTCAATGTTTAATGCTACAATTTTAGAGAAATGGGGTATTATTCAAATGAATTTTCTAAGTGTCAAGGAAACTTACCTCGTAAAAGAACAAGGGATCAAGGCTAATCTTATGTGATCACTACTGCTGAGGTTGAACTCCGAAAGATGTGGTGGTGGTTAATTTAATGGTTTCCTCAATTTTAGCCAATGCTTTACATGATTCTAGATCATCTCATTGTTTCATATCTTCCAAGTTAGCTAAGAAAATTAAATATTTCCAATTTGATTTAAAAAAGGATTTTTTAGTCAAAACTCCTAAGGGAAGTATCATTATAACAAGTTTTTTCGAATCAGTCTCCATTAGGACATATAAATGTTTTTATCTGCTAATCTCATCGTTATAACTATGGTTGAATTTGATATAATACTCGATATGGATTGGATTTTGGACCATGCTATGAAAATTTATTGTAAGAAGAAGTAGGTTACAATTTTTGATGATGATAAGGAGTACCTTATCTTTAGAGTAGAAACATCACCACCTGATTCTTATCTAGATCCTCCTCCAGTAGCTCAACTAAATTTTATTATTAGGGAGAAAAAAAATGAAGTAACTATGGGTGAGGAAAAGAATGTTCAAATAGAGGATATACCTATTGTGAAAGAATATGTTTATGTGTTTCCATAGGATTTACCTGAACATCCTCCAGAATGAGAAATTGAGTTTTCCATTGATTTAATTCCTGGTTCAAGGCCCATATTGAAGACCCCTAAAAAAATGTCCACTATGGAATTAGTGGAACTAAAGAAACAACTAGAGGAATTGAGTAACAATGGATTTATTCACCCTAGTGTTTCTCCATGGGGATCCCCTATTCTTTTTTTAAAAGAAATATGGATACATGAGGTTGTTCATTGACTACAGGGAGATCAATGCTATAACAATAAAGAACAAGTATCCCCTACCTCGCATTGATAATTTATTTGATCAACTTCATGGATCTCAATATTTTCCAAAGATTGAACTTCGATCTGGATATCATCAGTTGTGTGTGAATAATGAATACATTCTGAAGATAGCATTTCATTCCAGGTAAGGGCATTATGAGTTTACAGTAATGCCTTTTGTACTAACTAATGCACCCTATGTATTCATGGATCTAATGAAAAGAGTTTTAAAGGAATATCTTGATTACTTTTTAGTGGTATTTATTGGTGATATATTGGTATACTCAAAAAGATGTGAAGATCATGAAAATATCTTGTGCACTATTCTGAAAACCCTCATAAGAAATGATGTTTAGAAAGTGTGAATTCTGGCTTTAGGAAATTTCTTTTCTTGGTCATATTGTCTCTAAGGATGGAATCTCTGTTGATATTTATAATAAAATAGAAATACAGTAATGGATAGTATCAATGAATATAACTGAGGTATGCATTTTTATTGGTTTAACAGGTTATTATCGTCGTTTCATCCAGAATTTTTCCCGATTAGAAAACCCATTAACCAAGCTCACATGTAAAGGGGTTAAATTTGTTTGGAAAAAAGAGTGTGAATAATTTTTTTAATAACTTAATAGAAGATTATTCAAGGCTTTTATCTTGACTCTACCATCAGGGAATTATGGGTTTTTTATTTATAGTGATGCTTTAAAGAAAGGACTTGGTTGTGTCCATACGCAGAATAAAATGGTTATTTACTATGCATAACGAAAACTAAAAATTCATGAACAAAATTATCCCACCCATGATCTTAAGTTAGAAACTATAATATTTTCTTTGAAGACATAGAGACACTATCTTTATGGTGAAAATGTGAAATATATACTGATCACAAGAGTTTGAAATATATTTTCGCACAGAAAGATCTCAACATGAGAGAAAGACGATGGCTTGAACTACTCGAGGATTATGATTTCACTATATACTACCATCTGGGGAAGGAAAATAAGGTGGAAGATGCTTTGAGCAGAAATGATCATGGAGTTTTGAACAAGATGAGAGTTGAAAGTGATCCTATATTCATGAATCTAATAAAGATGGATATGGTAAAAAACATGGAAGGTGAAACACCAATACTTTTTCAAACAGTTGTTAAACTGTCTTTACTAGAAAGGATAAAAATTTCTCAGACTGATGAAGAGGAGTTTCAAAAGAAAATTAAAGCTATGAACGATGGTAAATTGATTGAATTCATATATGAAGATGTGATTTTGAAATTTGGGAAGAGACTTTGTGTTCCTGACATACCTGATCTAAAAAGGTAATTGTGGGATGATGCTCATATCTCCAATTTCTCTATACACCCTAGTATCACTAAGATGTATAGATATTTTAAGGAAAATTTGGTGGGACAACATGAAGAGAGATATTGATGATGATATGTCAGGATGTATGGTTTTTCAACAAGTGAAAACTAGAAGACAACATCCTAGAGGAGTCATGCAACCTCTTCCCATACCTGAGTGGAAATGGGGTGATATTATTATGGATTTTATCATTGGACTACCAAAGTCTCCTAGAATGAATGATGAAATATGGGTCATTGTTGATCGTTTTACCAAGTCAACACATTTGCTTTCTATAAGAGAAGATTTACCACTTGAACGTATAGAAAGAATATATATTTATGAAGTTGTAAGACTTTATGGAGTACCTATATCTATTGTTTCTTGATTTTTATCCCTGTTTTACATCATGATTCTGGAAAAGTCTTTAGAAGGCCTTGGATACAGAACCTCATTTGAGAACTGCCTACCACCCTCAAACTGATGGAAATCAGAATGGACTATTCAAACCATAGAAGACAAGTTGAAATCTTTCCCACTTTACTTTCAAGGTATTTGGGATCAATATTTACCTCTGGTAGAATTTTTCTATAACAATAGCTTCTGTTCAAGTATTCAGATGGCACCATATGAAGCGTTATACGGAAAGAGATGTCACACACCAACTTGATGGGATGATGTTGGTGAAAGAAAACTTGTAGGCCCAGAACTTTTTGAGGAAACAATGGAAAAGGTGAAGGTTATCCAAACCCATATCAAAGCAGCTCAAAGTATAAATAAGATCTATGCTGATAACCAAAGGAAAGATTTAGAATTTCAAGTAGGAGATATTGTTTTCTTGAATGTATCTCCATGGATGGGTGTTATACGATTCAATAAGAAGTGTAAATTAAGTCCCATGTACAATTGAACTTTTGAAATTCTTGAATTAATTAGAGTGGTAGCTTATTGTTTGGAAATTCCACCCAGACTCTCCAAAGTTCATGATGTGTTCCACATATCACTGTTGAGAAAATACATGCCTAACCCAATGCATTTACTAACCTAAGAAGAAATAGAACTGCAACCCGACCTATCTTATTGTGATGAGCCTATAATAAATCTTGATACCAGTGAACAAGTTTTTAGAAACTGGACAACTCATCTGGTGAAAGTTCTATGGAGAAATCATAATATGGAAGAGGAAACATGGGAACCCAAGGAACATATGATGAAGAACCACCAGAATCATTTTATGCAGTAATATTCTAGAAATTTAAAGTTTCAAATTTTCTGAAGGTGGGTATAATGTTACACCCAATGCTTCTACGGTATGTTTCCCTTTGAATAATACAATAGCTTGCGTTGTACGCAACTTGGAGTTTTAACACACCACGACCAATCAAACTAGTCGTTATGAATAGTAATACCAACTTTTTAAAATTTTATAAATTTTATTTTTCAAAATGGACTTCATTTTTGGATTCGTAATATCAAAATTAGCTTAGGGTGAATTTTTGGTATTTTTCTAAAAACATTCATTTTTTTGATGAATAGTGAAAAACACTGCATTATTGTTTAAAATGGAAATTTTATTTAAATAATTAGTTATTTTATTTTAATTTTTATTAGATAAAAATAGATACATAATAACTATATATGTTCAAATTAATTCATTGGATTTATTTTATAATAATATTATATATATATAATTTTATTGAACTTTTTACTGTCTTTCTTCCACCTTCTAGGCGCATTTGAAAATTTTCATAAGACATAATTTTACCACTTCTATGAATTGAATTTCAAAAATCCAAGAAACACGGTTGACACCAGTAAGTAAAATGTGGTTCAATAAGTTGAAAATTATTTTTGATGAATAGTAACTTTTGACTTTTATTTACCATGGTTAAAAGTAAATAGGGCCATTAAAGGTAAAAAATGATATTATAATTACCCTAACACATGTCCTAATTCTATTGGATAAGTGTATTTCGACTAAACACAAACTTAGTAATAAAATATGATTCTTTTGGTCCACTTGGATTAGATTAGAGCGTTTATTATTATTTTATTTAAAGAAGAGTTAAAAGTGTTAAATTCAAAGTTTAATAACTAAAACATTTTTAATATAGAGTTATACATAATATAAATTCAACTATAAATATTAATTAGAAAGATAAAAATATTTCCAACATAATGGTATTTTATTTATAATATTTAGAGACTAAATAATTAAAAAAATTGACACAATGATGATGTAGTAATTTCCTTATCAATGAAAGATTAAAATAATTGATATTATAAATATCCAAATAAATGTAAATTGAGACTTTTGACAAATTATAATAATTCTATAGGTTATTATAACATGTTAGGGTTGATTAAATAATTTTTTTTCAAAGTGATAAAGTTGTTATGACTTTCAAAAAAAAAAAATACCAAATAGTGTCAAAATTGACATAAATGAGTTTTTAAAACAAATACTATATTATTAATTGATATAATATTCCTAAAAATATAAGGTTCAAAAAAATGACTTAGATAAGGTTATATAAATCAATAATAAACAATTGGGGTTCTCTTTCCTTTTTATAGTAATTTTATTAACCATTTATTATAATAATACAAGAATACATTGTAAAAGTTAAACTATTTAACTAATATTTAAATCTTAAAGATATGGTTAATATGGTGACCTAAACCTGTATAAAACCTATTGGTTGAGATTTTTTCGACCCATATCCACCTTATCCTAAAAATAAATTATTTGTGAGCCATTATAAAATAAATATGATTGTATAATAAAATAATATTTCAAGCTTTTTCAAAAGTGACTCTCACCTCTCTTATAGAAGAGTACTTCACCTTTACTCAAAATCACACCTCCAAATCCATTTAGATTGGACAATCCCTGATCAAATATCCTCCCATATACCCTCAAATAGACCTATTGTCCTTACTTTGATCATAAATCCAACCTAAGGAGCCTTTTTGATCAACTCAAAAGGAAACACCTGAAGAAGAGGTAATAATTTCACCAAGTCTTTCAAAGTTCTTTTCTTCTTCCACTTCCTCTTTCTTTTTTGTTTCCATAACAAAATAATAACTCATGTACCTTATATATAGTGTGATGTTATTATAAATATGGTACAACCATATTCATTATTCTATCCATTTTATGAATGACAAGCCACCATACGTGCGTACGTACGGCTTACGGTCTCCACGTCGTGGTGTAGTTTGTTATTAAAACACTTCATTATTTGGATAGGTATAATAATGAGTATAAATAATGTAAATAATAAATATAACATGTTAATGATTCTTTATATATGACATACCATCCAATTACATGTGATTTCACCATCAATAGAATGATATTGGTGCTCGTGCATACGTACGGATTACCGTCTCCACAAACGCGATGAAATTCATTCCTCATCATAACCATTCAAGAATAATTTTAATTTTAAGATTAAAAATAATGTTAAAGAACTTAATATAATTCTGGATATGAATCAAATACATCCTATCCATAACAAACATGGCTTATGTAACCAATCATATAAAGGAAAACGAATCAGTTAACACCCAAAACAATGATAATACTGAAATATTATTAACAAAGCAATAATAGAGGATCATATATGATATCATATTTATGTATGTAGTTATTGTATAATTTAATAATAATTAATTAAATATTATACATGATGTTAATTTACCCCCGGACAAGGAAAAGTACAAGGTAAGATTTAATTCTACAATCTCTTCGTTATCCGAGGTTGTTTATACGTGAGTATCTACTGGGATCTCTTTATCATCCACATACGTGTTTCTTAAAAATGTATTTCAAAACATTTTTAATATATCCTAGACTATGGTTTAAAGTCATTTATACCTGTTTTTGACTTTTTAAAAGATTTTTATAAATGAATCTTTTTTTCATTTTCCAAACAAGGTCATTTACAACATTTTCGACCAAATTAAGGAAATAATGTTTTTTAACATATACGGTGGGGGCAGTTATTTTCCACTATTATAACACCTTCAAAGCTTCCATTATAATATTATAAGAATATTTTCAAAGTAAATGTTTTATTTTAAAATTACAAGACTTTAAAATGATTTCAAAATAGAAATAAATATTTCTCTCAAATATTTTTTATTTCATCTATGTCAACATCCTTTGTTGGATTTTACCCTTGTTTAAAGTTTATTTATTATGATACAATCTTCCATATTGTATTGGAGGTTTTTCTATATGTTTGACTATGGATATGATATTTTTATACCATTCATGGTTTATGGTTAATGTATTGACATTTAGTATGCTAGTTTTAATATGAATGTTTATGTTATGTTTAAACCTTTTCACATGAGGTATTCATTGTACTTAGTAAGTGATGGGTGGAGCCTGCTATATCTCCTTGATGCATCGGTATGTCTCATGAGACAAACTAGTGTCCTAGAAAATGGCATTGAAAAAATCTTATTTGTAGTCAGGGCACAAGGCCTTGACTATGTGGTTATGATGTCCAGCATTATTCATTATATCATTATGAAATTGTCTATTGATATTACATGAGATTATTCTACCAGTAAAATATCTATTTGAATTATTAAATGGAATTAATTGATTTATATTTTCCATATTATGATCATGTTTAATTTTAAAAGGCTTTTGTTTTATTCTTATACGTTTCCTTAAATTTTTATGCTTATTTATGAAATTTTCTTCTATATTGTTATCCTTACTGATCACCTGAGCTCACCCATTTCTATGTTTTATTTTTCCCAAGATGAGAAGAATTATTTTATGGCTGACCTGTAGGGATAGTCTATGGGAGATGAATATGTTAAAAGGAGACACAATGTTTTCTTAATTTCATGATGTAATGTAAAACTTATGTATTTATCTAGTACATCCAAGGCTACTAAACTGACCGGTTTTTTGGGACACGATTACTTGTATCATGACAATGTTATGTAATAATGAACTAACTCTAGGTAACTAGGGTTGGGGAATTACACTATAATTTTTAACTCTAGTGGAATAGACTTCATCAGTACAATGGAATATAATTATTCAATCTGATGGACAAAAATAGGTCAAATAGATGGACTAAACATAGTCACTTTAGTTGATTAAACTTAGTCACTCTAATAGACTAAACTCAAACACTCTGATCAATCAGACTTAGTATATCTAATGGATTTGACTTAGTAATTATAATGGATCATACTTTGTTAGAACTATGGACTAGAGTTTGTATATATGATTCACTAGTCTTAGTCAGTACGATGGACTAGACTTAGACAATTTGATGGACTATAATTTGTTAGTCTGATAGATCAAACTTTATCAGTTCGATGGACTGGACTTATTCAATCAAATAGACTAGGTAGTGTGGAAATTTTGTATTCGTCAGTTTAAAAATATTTCTCAATTAGTATAATAAAAGGTTTTTTACATAAACATTCTAAAAGGATTTGGAAATATAAATTTATTAAAACATAGTTTTTAATAAAGTGTGTTGTGATTTTCAAAACTAAGGAAAAAAAGAGTACAAAGTATAACTTTTCACTCAATAACCTCCCCCTTTTTGAAAAGAGTCTCAGGTTTAAATTGTGATAAAGATGCACAATGTTCAACTTAGTTTCTTAAGTAACTTCTAGTTTTAATAGGATGATCTATATTACCATTTTTATTATCACTAGGATGATTCCAAAGTATCAACTGATTCGTTGGGTTTATATAACTCTATTCTTCAAAAATAGGTTGAAATTGTTATCAAGGTAAAATTTTATAAATATTTTCTTCAGTTTTTATCTCATAAAAATAAATTTCCAACATAGATTGAAAATCAATTTTTGAAATGACATTAGGATATGTGAATTGAGGTTTTTTGAAAACAAAAGGACCAGTTTGATCAAATTTAACATGCACTATTTCCTCAATAGTACATGTGTTTTTATTAAATAATCTATAGGCCTTTCTAGTTGTAGAATATACAATAAATATTAATTCATTATATTTTAGAAAAATTTTATGTTGATTATCTTTAATATTCAGAATGAACACTTTGCATCCAAGATTTTTGAAGTAATAAATATTTAGTTTTATTCCAGTACACAGCTCATAAGGTGTTTTATTAATAAAAGGTATTATTAAAACATTTTTTATAGTATAGAATACATTACTAAGTACTTCAATACAAAAATAAATTTGTAACTTAGTATTCACTCAGTATAGATCTTGTAATTTCCTAATGATTTCTATTTTTTATTTCAAAAATTCCATTTTTTGTGGTGTTCTAGGTACTAAAAAGTTATATATTATACCTTTTTTACTAAAGAAAGTATCAAAATTAGAATTAAAAAATTATCCACCATGATAACTATGAATAGTTATCAAGGATATATTTTTATAATTTTTAAGATTATCTACAGAAGTTTTAAAATATGGAAAGGCTTCTTTTCTAGAAAATGAGCCCATATATATCTAGTGTAATCAAAAACTAAAATGTATACAGATTATTTTCAAAATATACTTCCAATATGTGTTGGATAGAATAAATCCATTTGATCTAATTGTATAGCATCATAAGTTGATACTTCATGAATAGATTAAAATATTAACTTATGTTTCTTTCCAAATTGACAAATATTGAAAACTTTAGAATAATCAAACTTAAGCTCTGGTAGATCTTTAACTAGTAATTTCTTAGATATTTCAGCTAAAGTTATAACATTGAATTGTATTAATATTCTATTCCATGACCAATATTAATCTTATATTTCACTAAGAAATCATATATCTTGGCTCCTAAGGTATTCTATTTTATGTTTATAAATATTATCATGAATATTAACAGGAAGAATAAGTTCATCTTTTGAACTATGAATAGTAAATTTATCATTCTTGAAGTTCATAAGATATACCTCATCACATAATTTAATTATGTTAATAAGTTTTTTCTTAATACCTATAACAAATAAAACATTTTAAACCAAAGATTTTCCAAGAAGAACAAATTTACATATACCAATAATTTATCTATGATCATTTTCACCAAAGGTAACTTTGTTAGATTTTGTAAAGACCCTGACTCTAGTAGTTGAGATTCAGTGGTTAATTTATTATATTAGTATAAGAAAAAAGTAATTTTATCCCAAATAATATAAAAATTTATTATTTTTGGAAAACTATACACATACTTTAATCTTACATTAAAAATGAAAATATAAAATGCATCATAGTTAATCATTTGATAACACCATTATTCTTATAGATTAACTCTTCATATAAATCATAATAAACATATTAGAATTCTAGGGAAAATAAGAAATAATAAAAGGGTGAGATAAAATGATCAATAAAGGTTAAGTAAAGTGGAATCTAACTTAAATAAAAAATAACAATAATGGAAAACTAAATAACTAAAACACATGTCATTTAATAAATAACTGATAATGAAATGCATCAAGAGATAATATCATAGTAAAAATATCATGGATAATAATATTTATAATATTAAATAAGTAAATTATTAATTATTGAACTTTATGATCTCAGGAATCATGGTAACTCTACAATCAAGTCCTTTCACAAGACAGTTTAAAACTACTAGGTAAAAACTGATTAGGTTTGGCCAACTGATTTGTCTCATGATACCTACCAATAAATCCAGGGGAAATCTATAGCCAGGCCTCACCCATGATTTTTAGGTCCAAATAATTTATCATATAAAAGGGTGAAACATAATCAACCTATAAATTCGTATTGAAACTATCATATGAAATGTAAATAAATTTCCCTATTCAGTAAACATAATCGCAATCCATCCTGAGTAATATGGTGAATGGAATCAAAAGAGTGTATCACCAATCTAATTAATCAATAACCATTTAATAAAATATTTAACAGGATTTCATAAGATATAAACCTAAATGAATAATTATATTCAACAAACTATGTTAACATAGATGATAATACTTTAAATGATACCATTGAAACATTCTCAAGGAAAATACACTTTTTCATTTTGAAAATCACTTATGTTTAAAATATCATTCAATTTTAAAATAATACGTTTTATTTGAAAATAAACAATTATAACTATAAATTAATATTTAATTCATTAATTTTAAATGATTTTTAGAAAATACACTCACTTCATATAAGTTAAAAAAACATTCCTTCTATATTTTTTCAGAAAAGTCTCAAAGAACCATGTTTAGAAAACGAAAAAATATACCTTTTAAAATGGTTTTTTAAAAATTAAAAAATGATTATAAATGAATTTAAACAGTAATAGTAGGATATTGAAAACAATTTTACAAAAATAAATTATAAAACATGGTCTTAAAAGAAAAATAGAGTTTTAAAAAAAATTAAAGAAAATTTTGTAAAACAAAAGTCTCCTAAAAATATTATATCACTGAAGTGAGAATTACTAAAATGGTTATATTATTTTTATAAACTGTAGATAAATATAAAAAAATTTAAATACAACATAATATAATCAAAATTCATTTCACACATAATCTTAGCATGATAAAATCAATGAAGTATAAGTTTAACCCAATAAATGGAAATTGAGTTAAGAAATGCCTTACCATTGTGTAATCAATCAAATTATATGCCCAATAAAAGTAATAATTATAAAATTAAACATTTAATTACATGAATATAATTAAATTAATGATATTATATACCAAATGGAATTATATATACACCACTCCCAAGAAATAAGTGGGGAATAAAATATATATCTTAGAGAAGTAAAAGTGATATGAGAAACCCCAACCTCATGTTTCCCTTTAATTTTTAATACTTTAGCCTCATGTATAAAGGTTTAAATAATGTTATTAATTAATTATAGAGCTATAAACTTATTAATAATATCTTATATTATACTTTTATAACATATTACAGCCCTTTTATTAATTTTATTTTTTTATTTTCATTGTTTTGGGTGTGTTTGTTTCATGGTTTTCATGGTCGGTTCATTTGTGTATAATTATGTAATTTCTTTTCAAATGAAAATAAAACACCAGAATTTAAATTAAGTGGTATTAATTCACTTAAATAATAATAAATAGGACCATATATCAATTTTAATTCTTACATGAGGATGATTCATTTGATAAAAGTTAATGATAACTGTTTCGTTTAGTTTGGAATTTTCTCTGATCATCATGAACCATTTTTGTTTTATTTAATATTATGTATATATATTAGTTACAAAACATGAAATGGGTTATAATATACATATAAAAATATGATTTAACTATAATAATAATTTCATGTCTATCCATTAAGGAAGTAATGGAAAACAATAAATCATTATCCACGAAGATGGTTAACCTCCATAATTTGGACAACGGTTTCGTTTCTTTGAACATAATGAGATAATAAAAGGTTTGGATATAATATATTCCATTAGTAACATAAAATTAAAATATTTAAATGATTAAGGAGTTATAATTCACTGATATATAAATGATGTGAGTTAAAGGTAGAAGAAGAAAATAAAATAAGAGAGATGGTTTGAGAAAATTTCATTTTGAACACCTCCTTGAAGGATCCCCTAATGACCTTAGAATTGGTATTTTAGAGAGAAAAATAGAATTTTTATGTTCTTAGATTAGGGATGATAGGTTTTTTAATATATTTTATGATATTCAAGTATTATTAGGGGAAAGGGGGTGGTGAGGAGTGGTATTTATACTTGAGAAGGGGTGGTTTTAAGTGATCACATAATGATTATTTTATATTTAAAACCGCCCACATTTGGTTGGAATTAATTACAAATAATTATATTTATAATTAATTTTATAAAATATTTTTATGGTTCATAAGGAAATAAAATTCCCATTTAAAGTTTTATTTTTTAGGTATTTTATGCTTTTACTTTTTAACTCTTGCCTATTTCAATATTTTACCTATACTGTGGTAAATATTTTTTCTTTAACATGGTAATGTTTTTATGACTAAAAATTAAAATTAACCTTAAAAATAATATGGAAATTATAATTAAAAATATTTAATCCATTTTAAAAAATTAAATTCAAATAATTTTTATAAATATATTTAATACAAAACCCGTAAACGGGATGAAAAAGAGGGTTTTCAGGAAGTGTATTTTTCAAGAAAATGATAATTTCATATTAACTACATGAATAAAAATTATAATTATATGAAAATAATTAAATATTTAATTATATATAATCCATTATATTCATTTTAAAAATTCCCCATTAGTTATTAATTTAATTAATTAAAAAGGAGAAACATTGTGTACCTTAAAACCATTTTTATAAAAATACTGTTATTAAACCCAAAAATAAACTTATTCTAAAATACAATATGAATTTGATTAAAAATAATTAATGTATATTAAATAAAACTAAATAATACTTATATAACATTAAAATATATTCAAAACATAATGGGACTTTTAAATTTCATAACTTATTTAAAATAAATGACATTTTTACAAAAAATTGGTATTTTTCACTATTCACTAAAAAATGTATCTTTTCATAAGATTAGAAAAAATTAATCATCAGATAATTATGAAATTATGAATTCAAAAATGATGTTTATTTTATCAAATATATTTTATAAAAAATTAAAAAAAATCAATGATATTTATTTTCTCATAGAATGCAATAAAAATTACTTTTTGAATAAAACATATATTTGAAGAACAAAACGACTTTACTAAAAATTATGTTTTTATTTCATAAGAATAAGTGAATATATTAATAATGAGTTGTAAAATTATATATTTCATAATATGGTTAATACTATTTATTCCCTCCATTTTAATTTCTAGTTTATAATGGTCGTATTAAAATAATGATATTTAAGAGTTTGTTTAAGCTTGGTGTTCTGTGTAACATGGGATATCAAACATAATGTTCTTTTAAAATATTTAGTTGTTAAATTCTCCCCTCCCTCAATAAATTGAATCCTAATAATTAAAAATTATGATTTGTAATCATGGAGTTGACATTTTAAAATAACCTTGTGGAATTCCTAAATCATAAGAAGGGTTAATAAAACATTCTCTTAAAAAATAGAAAGGAAAAAATGGAATGTTTTCCACAAAAATAGGTTTTTGTATTGGAGAACATTAGTGGGAAGTGGAAACATGGACATGGAAAAAAACTAATTATCATGTTTTTATGGATATTGATAGAAAACATGATCAATATAAGGTTACTTTCCACAAAACCATATACCCAATAGGTCTAAAAAAGTTCATGGATATCATCAGAAATTATTATAATAGGATAAAATATTATTTAAAAATAATTTGAGTAGATATAATTACTTGATTTAAACACATAAGTGCAATATCTCTCTTTGGTTGTGCCTTCTTCAAACTTTTCTTCATTTCTTAAGTCAATAAAATAAGTTTAAATTGTAATTCCTACATAACTAGTGGGTCATAAGATCCATTATGGTATGAAAGGTAATTCTTTCTATCTCAAGTTATAATCATAACAAAATGGTTATCATAGGTTATTCAATATAAATAAATATTCATATGGTTATATAATACATTAATATTTAAACCTTATCCAAATTTAAACATAAATAGTTTCATAAATGGTTACCCTTATAAACCTTCCAAAATATTAAAATCCGAAACTTTTGAAATAAGGTCTATAAATTTTCAAAATAAACATATGATTAATGTTAGGCTAACTTGGTTAAATACCCTAACAGGGGGTGAATCAGGGTATGAAAGATTAAATCAATTTCCCCTACAAATCTTTTTGCATTGTTAAATAAAATTGTCTTCTATCTCTATCCAATAGAAATGTTTGAAAATAAATGAAATCATGCATTAGACATGGAAATTTTACATGGTTCACCCACATTTGGATATTTCCAAGGAGTGTAAAAAACGAAATGTGCCTATGTACAAAATCTACTAAATCTTGCATCTATTGAAATGTTCAGAGTGGACTCATTATCCCTTTTGGTTTTCAACCAATCACAAAATAAAATCTCACTGCTTTTTTAATTGAAGTTTTCTCAATGCTTCTTCAAAATATCCTCTTTTTATTAATTGAATCAATATGTTTTACACCTCATTTATTATATCATTAAGTTCCAATTTCATCCCATAGATGAATACCACTTCACCATAGATTTACTGGGATATCCCTTCTGGTTCATACTTTATCTTTCACACAACCTTTGGATTTCCTGCGCTCATATTTAAAACCATGTGTTCAACATTTCATTTTTTCATGGAAGTACAACTTGTGGGAAACTTCTATGCTTTGGGTGAAACTCTATTTGTGCGAAACTCCCTTTTCATACACCTCTTATGTGATTCAGAGACCATGTTTTCTCTAAGGGTTGAGCTAATAAAATTAAGGGGGTGGTCATCAATTTATAGACCCAACCAAACCTTCACACAACATCCTTACATGCCTTCCTATACACACATAATATTTTCCCAAGCATCTAAGACTAATTTTAACACTGTATTTGGCATGTAAAACCCTTGCTCACATTTTCAACATTTGTGCATAGCTCATGCCTTTACCATATTTTTAGGTGTTGATCTCAAAAATCCACTTGCGTAAAACTCCATTTTGAAGTTGTATTTGGCATGTAATACCTTTCCATACCTTTTAATTTTCATGAAAAAACTTCCTTTAATGCAAACCTTATTTCATGAAAAAACACATCTTGTACAAAATTCTTCCATTTTTTGTATTTTGATGAGATGATCCTAAAAATTCCCTTTCACTTAAGATTTCAATTCACCTCCATTATTGTGTGGAACTTACTTTTGCAAAAATAACTTTCTCTATTCTACAAATTTTTGAGCAAAAAAATTGGAAAAAATTGGGAAATGAAATCACCTTGTTTATGCATCTTTCTGTACCACCTCCAAAGAATTATTTCCATTATCATGGATTTTTTCAACCTTGTCAACAATATCTCTAGAACTCCACAACTTACCATGGAAACCCACTTTTTTTAACAAACACAATCAACCCAAAAACACCACAGTGTTACCATTAGGGATATTTTCCCAACAACTAATCTCTCAAATGACAATAACAATACCTTAATCATCACATAAAAAACATGTGAAGACCTTTATCGTGTATTCTCTTAAAACATGGTAATAACTTGAATTACCAGAAAAAAATTATTGAAAACATGCATGCTTTCTTATTCCTTGAGTTAAACATAGCTGCAGCTCCAGCAGCCCAAAGACCTTTAATTTTTTATTTGATAAAGCCCCTTTTTAAGGGAATAAGGGGTGAAACCCATGACATCAATAATTAAAAACAAACCAGGCCCTAGAAAACCAAAACTCAAGATCAAGAACAACCCTTACTACAAGATATCAGCTCCTCCTAGCAGAAAAAGACATTAAAATCTGCTTCCATTGTCTCATCGCAACCCGACTAACTATCCTGCGCCAAAAATCAAGGGCCTGGTACTGATGGAAAAATCCATACCCTCTCAAACATCTGATTCAGGGAATCCGTGAAACAAAAATAACTCCTTGCCCTAAACCTCATCTGAAGTAGATCTTTTAGACAAATGGATGCACCATCACTTAAGCCGTGGACCACCAGATCCAAAACATTTCCTTCTTTCTAGCATTTCTCAAGCACTCTGGTCCTTGCCATCCATCCAGTGAAATCCAAATAAACAACAACCACCATTCCTTCAAACATTTCATAAATCCCTCAAACTGCAGAAATCCACCATCACTGACTTTCTAATAGAATCACCAACACAGAAACACCATCAAGGCAGCGTCCTCCAACTATTCAAATCAGATAAAACCATAACCAAAGAAAAACAACTTTCTGCCAATTTGACGATTTCATAGAGGAACCAAGATTCACTAACGCCGAAGCTAGAACAACACCACAAATTAAAAAGGAAGCAGAAATTGACTCATGAGATGAAGAATTAATCTCAAACCAAAAGAACCATAGAAAAGGAAAACAGAATAACATCACCATATTTCTCGAAGAACTCTCACTGCCCAGATCCTGTCGCTACCATATTTTTTGGACTTGAAGACCCTAGAAAACTACCAACTACACACACCAGAGGTAAGGCAGAGACCTTAGGCTGTCCAATCTGGAACTTCATATGCGGACCAACACCGCGCCGCCATGAAAACCCTATCCATAGAGGAATTAATTGGGCGAGGTAAGGAAAGAACAGTGAAACAAGAGAGGCGACTGAGTCCATGAAGCCACCGCAAGAGAGGAATCCGCCTGATCTCATCGAGTAAAGGGATAGCGAACGCAATATCCTGAGCAGAAGGATGTGGTGATGAGAATAATACCCTAGCACGTTGTTCCCTTTACAGGATCATCTAATGGGTCTTCTTGAGTAAAACATAGATTATTGGATATTTCCCTTAAATAAAAACATATAGTAAACTCTACAAAATATATCATTAGCCATAAATCACTGACCAATTTATTGGTCACTAATTCTATCCCATAATCATCTCTTTATTATTATCTCAACATCGAGAAAATATTAAGTGTTATCCTTCCTCGAATAAGTGTTTTAAAAAATATCAACTTTCCATTGAATCATTTTTCTTAGTACCATTTTACACATGCTTTCTAGTCCTTTAAAAAATAGAATTTCTGTAAAATACGTAATTTTTTTGAGAATATCATTAATAAAATACTTCTACAACTGATTTATTGGATCTCAATACACAAGAATATCAATCATTATAATTTTATTGTTTCAATATCATAAGATAGACCTTGATTCATTTTCTTCTTCTAGGGTATATTCCCTTTATGTTTGGGGAATTTATTTTCATAGTTCTCTATCTCCATACAGTTGAATCATTTCACAACTGCTTTCTTTCCCTTATAATCATGATCCTAGTTCCCTTTCACTCCACCCTTGAAATAAACTCCCATTCCATTAAAAAAAGTACTAGGGTGTTTCTTTATACAAGTATCACATAGGGAGAAATGCATATTTTTTCATCCACTTATCCATTTTTTCTCTTCTATAATTTTCTTCTCTTTCTTTACTTTAGAAACATAAGACTTAGAAAATTACTTCTTTGTATTTATCAAACATTAAACTATATATTCATATGATAAAAATTGTTGGGAGACCAATTTCATTCAAAGGATTGGTTTAATCCCATCAAATAAATGGTTAATATTACTCATTGAATTATGTATATAGTATGTGTGATGTCTTTCTAATCTTGTAAAGATATCTTTATTCTTAGAAATATTGGCATCATCTTTTTATCTTAGACAACAAAATGAAATCTCCATATCTTCTCAAGGTTTTCAAGTAAAATATTTTTCCAAGAAAATATCTTTATAATCCTTCTATTCCATGATTGTTATTTCCTCCTCCTCCTTAGTGCTTTGAATTAATGACCACCATTGATTTTCATCTTCTGATAGATGATAAAATTCCATGACAACTTTTTCCCTTTCATTACTTCCCAAATCAAGAAATAATTTCTCTAAGGAACTTTTCTATTATTTGTCTACAAATAGATTTGTAGTCCCATTGAATAATGGAGGTTATTTTCAAATTAAGTTGTTTAACACATTTATACCATGTTGCGAATCATGTCTCTTCATACATGTAAGGTTATTTTTCATAACTTGAGTCAGTTATCCCAATATAGTTATAATTGTTTCATCTCTAGCTGCAACTTCAGCTCCAAGTTCATTATATTTCTCAAAAGGGGAATCCTAAAATGAATTATGGGAATTGATATGGTTCTCATTCCTTCTTCTAGGATTCATTTCTAAAAAGTTTCATTAATTATATTAGATCATAACATTATGAAACATAATTTATAATCTAAAAAATAATTATTATAAATTGAAAATTTTATGTATAAATAATATCTAAATAATAACTTTTGTTTCTTTAAGAGTATCTCCAGATTCTGTTATAGGGTTTAATTATCTATTCTAAGTCTTCTTATATCCATTTCCCAAGGATTCTATTAAACTTTATCTGGAACCAACAATAACGACCTCGACCCTGGTATCCCAAAGTTAGTAGTTGCTTTATTAAATTGGCATAAGATATAAATAATCTCATCCAAAAGGACTGAGTAGTTTAGTAGTTTTGGAAAAGTAGAAACATTCTTTAACATTAAATTATAAATGAAAATATAAAATATATCATATACAATCCTTTGAGAACACTATTATTATTCTATATTAACCATGTGTATCAATCATAATAAACATCATGGCATCCTGGGAAAAAATAAAACATAATAAAGGGGTGATATCAAATGCTCAATAAGGGTTATGTACAATATAAGATAACATAAATAAGCAATAACAATTAGGGAAATGTGAATAATTAAAACACATGCCATTTAATCAATAATTGAGAATAAAATTAATCCAGAGATAATATCATAGTGAAAATATCATGGATAATAATAAATAAAATATTAATGAAGTAAATTATTTATTTTTTGATGTCATGATCTGAGGAATCATGGTACCTCTACCATTAATAACTTTAACAAGATAGTTTAAAACTACTAGGTACAAACCGATTAGGTTTGTCCAACTAATTTGTCTCATGAGCCCTATTGATGCATCGAGGGGATATCTATAAATGGTCTACACCCATGTCTTGCATTTCCAAATCATTACTCATATGAAAGGGTGAAACATAATAAACATATAATTTTTTTATTGAAACAAGTTTACAAAATATAAATAACTTTCCTCATTCTGTAAACATAATCACAAACCATCCAGAGTAATATGGTGAATGGAATCAAAATAGTACCTCCCCAGTCGAACTGATCAATAACCATTTAATAAAATATGGAAGATATTATCATAATATATCAACATCAATGAAGCATAATATTCAATAAAGGATGTTAATATATATGAAAATACATTAAATGAGATCATTGAAAATTTCATGAGGAAAATACACTTTTCACTTTGAAAATCCCATATGTATAAAATGCCGCAAAATTATAAAAGAATTATTTTTATTAAAAATAACCATGTAAACTTATAAAGTAATCTTTAAACCATTAATGTGTTATGATGGTGGTAAAATACTCTCATTCTGTATAAGTGAACAAAAACATTCCTTCAGCATTTTTGTTAAAAAAAAGTCTCACAAAACTGTTTCTGACGCTTTCGCTGGGGCATGCGCATCCGTATGTGGAGGACGCGCTGCTGTTGCCCCGCATTCCCGCTTTCCAAAGGCAGGCGGCATTCGCTCCTTATTTAGGGATGTCTTCTCCTTGATCGAAACTGGGATGATGGGATGTCGGTTATTCCTTCCGTGGATTCCTCCTCGGAACTCGTCACCTATTCCGGGTCTCCCTCATATATTTAATATGTTGTTCGTGAAAATCTTCCCAGTGCCATGTTTCCATGGACACCGATTATTTACACTGCTTCGATCAGGACATTCAAAGGGTCCGGTCAGGGAAGCAACCTTTAGTTGGGGGAGTAGTCATGTCGAGGCTTCAGTAGCATGTCTGAATGCTGGGGAACTGGCGTGTCTGTCTTTTTTCCCTTGTTATAGGGCTTCTCGAGGGCGTGGAAGCCCGAGGAATCCCACATCGAGTGCGGGTAATTATATGCCCTAGGCATATATCTGAGGTTTTCCTCAGCTTCCTATGTTTAACACAGGGTATGCCGTTGGTTTAACGTCTAGAGGAGATGGATCGGCATGATCATAACATTAGCAGGAATGGATCAGATTGAGGAATTTCCCTTGAAGGGATGCCGATATCAGGGCCATCCCATGGGAGGCTTCCTGAATGCTATGAAGAGGAGCGGAATGGCATGATCTTTCCAGGTTATGGCGGTCCGGGTGAGAATCAGGGTGGATGGTGGATGGATGGATGAAGTGGAGGGGGAAAGAAATGGGACCATCACAAGGGAGACAGTAAAGTTAGTCTTGAGCCTCGAAGAGACATCCTATATATTCCCGTGGTAGGGAATCAATGTCCGCGTAGTTCAGGATGGTGTCGGTGAGCCTACATGAAGGTGGACCTTGACCCGATGGGTATCGTCAGCGGACCGACGTGAAGGTGAACCCGGGGGGGGGGGGGGGGGGGGGGTCCACTGGTGATGGGCTTGAACCTCGTGGAGGCTTCCTGCGTACCATGCCTTGACATGGATCAAAGACCACGTAGTTCAAATTAGGTATTGAATATAGTTTAATGTCATGCGTGATGGGGGTGAACCGACTTCAATGGGGTCGGAACGACCAGGTGATGGGCTTAAACCTCATGGAGGCTTCCTATGTACCATGCCATGACATGGATCAAAGACCTTGTAGTTCAGATTGGATGCCATAAGGCTGACGTGAAGAAGGACCAAGGGTCCAGGAGGCGATGGGCTTGAACCTCGTGAAGGATTCCTACGTACCATGCCTTGACAAGGATCAAAGACCTCATAGTTCATAATGGTGTGTCGGTGAACCGACACGAGTGAGGACCTTGGTCCAGATGGTGTGGGGCTTACACACTAGGCGGCCCAGGTGTTGGTGAACTGATGTGAAGAGGGTCAGAGTGACCAACAGGTGATGGGCTTGAACCTTTGGGAGGCTTCCTACATATAATCTCATGACATGGATCAAATACCTTGTAGTTCAAAGGGCTTCGTCTGCGAACCGATGTGAAGGTGAACCCGGGGGTCCACTAGTGGTGGGATTGAACCTCGTGAGGCTTCCTACGTACCATGCCTTGACATGGATCAAAGTCCTCGTAGTTTGGGAATAATGGTGGGTGTCAGTGAACCAACGTGAAGAAAGGACCTTGGTCCGATGGGAGATGGGCTTGAACCTCAGGGAGGATTCCTACGTACCATTCCTTGACATGGATCAAAGTCCTCGTAGTTTTGGTTGGTCACGATGGCTTGTCGTCGGATTGGAATACCGTTTAACGTCATGTTGGACAAGGGTGTAACCTGATGTGAAGAAATGACGGGTGGGATTGAACCTCGTGGAGGCTTCCTACGTACCATGCCTGGACATGGATCAAAGACCCTGTAGTTCAAATGAATCTGTAGTTTAACGTCATGCTGGATGGGGGCATACAGTTTAACATCATGTTGGATGACATACAGTTTAACGTCATGCTGGACGGCATACAGTTTATCATCATTCTAGATGAGGTGTTGTCATGGCCAATGCTTACTCTAAGCACACATGAGTCGTGCTCGGTGTGAAAAACAAGAGGCAGCAGAGACCTGACGATCACGTCGTGAAAGGTGCATCCCTGAGAAATGAAGAGGGGATTACACGTTAGGCGGCCCATGGTGCTGAGACTTACTCTAGGATGGAGGCCTGAAGTGCGTCAAAGCACAGCGGGAGAGGGATTTGGGGCCAATGATGGAAGGCTCCCCGTTCCCTATCGCGCCCTCCACTGACCTTGGTAGAGGGGAAGTACGGAGGTGCATGGGTGCTACCTTCCGCAAGAGGGTAAAGGGGGCTTACACCAAGTTGGTTTCCCTTCTCCCGTGGACATACGCCACTCTGATAATGAGGATATCATCCCTTGTGGAGGGGGTGAAACCATCTCTGTGGAGACGAGCAGCATAAAGAATGTCCGAGACGGGGGGACCCTGCGTTCGAGGTGTGGGGTCAGATCACTATTTAACGTCATGTGCTAAGGACGAGGTGCTTAGTAGTTTAACGTCCTGCATATTGGACGAGGCGGGTTCACTCTGCACCCCTAGGACTTACATGACCGGCACCCTCTGCTCCTTGGGGGAGGGAAGGTACCAGTAAGGTCGTGGTCAAGGGGGGTCGTAGAGCGAACCATCGAGGAGTCCACGTTAGCGTGGTTATGCGAAGAAGCAATAGTCGTTAGTGTGCCTATGCAAAGAAGCATTAGGCAAAGAAACACTACGAGTGGTGTTGTCCACGGGACTTTGAAATCACATCGTGCAAACCTGGAGGGTCTCATGGGAAGAGGAATTTCCAAGAAAAGGAGTGTGCTTCGCGAAGTGGAGTGCCTTGGACTTAGCATGGGGAAGAGGTGTGAATGGGAGGTTCTTCACGAAGTAGAATAGTATTCTTGGAGCACTGCCTCACGAAGCAGAGGCACCTCGGGACGCAAGGTGTTGAGAAGCAGTGTGCTTCATGATATGCAGGGACCCTGCCTTGGCATGGGGATCACTAGTACAGGATGGGTGTTTCGTGAAGAATAAATGCTCTGTGGCTGCCTGGGTTTTCTTGGGAATCCCCCTCCTTCACTAATTCCCTTAGGCTTCGTGAAGGGCATCCCTCTCAGAAGAGGCTCTCAAAACGAGACAAGGCAAAGGCATCTCCCGAAGTAAAAATACCTCACGGATCTCATGATTCCCGGGGCGAAGGGTGCTTCGCGATTTGGGGATTGAGAAGCCGAAAGGTCGGATTGTTCGTCCTCTGGACTTAGGGGGAGCCTAGTATTTATAGGCAAGGGGCTCCGTGAAATAGACCTCACGCGGTGCGAAGGGGTGGCGGGTGCTTCGTGGTGGGCTCGCGAACGTCAGGGCATTCGCAGAGCATTACCGACTTAGGGTCTTCGCGGCGGGCTCGCGAACGTCAGGGCATTCGCGGAGCGTTAATGCCTCTTGTGCTTCATGGTGGGCTCTCCAGTTTTAGGGCGTTCACGGAGCATTACCGCCTTAGGGTCTTCACGGTGGGCTCACGAATGACAGGGCATTCACGGAGCGTTACCGTCTCAGGGTCTTCGCGGCGGGCTCGCGAACGTCAGGGATTTCGCAGAGCGTTACCGCCTCAGGGTCTTCGCGGTGGGATTGTGAACGTCAGGGCATTCAAAGAGTGTTACCTTCTCCTGTGCTTCACGGCGGGCTCGCGAACAGCAGGGCGTTCGCGGAGCGTTACCGCCTCCTGTGCTTCACGGCGGCCGCGATGCTCGGGGGAGCTTCGCGTCGGAGCTTTGTGAGGCAGCGTGCGGGATTTCCTTTTCGTCCATTCTTTTCATTCAATATTTTGGCACCAACAAATTCCCCCCCTCATACTTGGAGCCACAGAGGGACAAAGGGTCGAAGTCTAATGGAAAATCGCCAAAATTATCGGCGGTTCACGATGCGGCCTCACAAAGGGTCCCGCGGTGCTGACAGCAGCCACGCGGTCCAGACGCGCTGCGATGCTCTGCGCAGGCAGGACGCACCGCGAAGCTCTGGGGTCACCACCTATAAATAGGGGTATGACCTCTCTTTTTTCCTCTAGTGACTTTTTTCCTTTTGCGCTCTCGACTTCGCGAAGCTCCACGTACTCCGCGTCAGCTCTCCGTGAATCGAGCTTTGCGGAGAACCACGAGTCTCCGACTCTACGACCGTGCCAAGCGAACTTCTATTTCCCAGCCTAGGCCAGACTCCACGGCTTGGTTTTGTGCTCGAGCTTCTCAAGAGATCTTCGTGAGCAAGCTTCGCGATCCAACCTGAAAAAATCCTTTTCCGAGTGTCGAAACTGAAATGGCCCATCGAGATGCTGTATTGGGGGTTCTTGCAGACGCCGCCCGGAGGGATGAGATGGCTAACTGTCCGGGCCTTGGGGAGATGGTCCGAAGCCACTTTAACCATACTTCTTTGATAGAACAACTATCATAGGGTCAGAAGAACTATCCGCAATGCAAGAAGCTTCCCTTGTATGGCTTCGGGTTGAGGGATGGCGTCTTCATCTCTGAGGCGAGTAGGGACGAACCAGCTTTCTGGTTTAGGAGCATGCCATGTCAGCGCCACTGGTTCAGGGCGGCTGAGGGTCATGCGTGGTAGGACTTCACACCCGTCACCATCGACTGTCTCTAAAACCATGTGTACAATATTTACAGGAATCCACTAAAACTGGAGACGTCCCCTCCTCTGTATCGTACCATGCTGAAGGCGGCTTTGCAGTATTCAAATAAGGGGTGGTCCGATGAGTGGGACCTGCGCCAGGGCGGAAACTTCACCAATGACTGGGCATAGGCCTACGGGGTAGGCACCTCATGTGAGGATTTTGGGGCCAAGATAAGAAGAGTGGGTTTGTATGAGGCGGCATGGGCCTCCCAATTCCACATTTACCAACCGAAATAGCTGATGTCGGAGCTGATGAGCAGATGGTCATCTAGGATCAATACTTTTCACCTGCACCATGGGGAGGTTGGCATCAGTCTGTGGGATGTCCATCAGATTTCGGGGGTCCTGATCTTGGGGTTCATGTATGATGAGTTCCTCCCTATTATGAGTGTGTGGGAGGATACGGATCAGATGTCGCGACTGGCGTCGGTACTGATGGAATTGGTCCCTGGAGAGGATGAGGAAGCAGTGAGAGATGTCCACTTTAAGAAGTGCTTCAAGCGGTTCTTGAATTTCCCGGAGAATCGAGAGTTCCCTCTGAGGCCTCGAACTTGTCCGGAGGAGTCTCAACGGGGCAAGGAGCACTCGTATTGGCGGGTCTTGGAGGACAACCAATGGAAGACTCGGGGTTTCAGTGTCAGCACTAAACAACAGCAGATAGTCAGGCTGGCGGCGTTCATCGCGGACCTTATCTGCGGTTGGATCCTGCCGGTGAGGGATACCATCATGGGGTTTCGGCCCAGCTCGTTTATCATGGTGTCCATGCTGGTCATGGGGCAGCGGGTCAATCTGGGGATTCCAATGCTCGCCAAGCTATACAGGATGTTGCGTCACGTTAGAGAGGGCAAGAAGATGCCAATGATATGTGGGCCCTTCCACCTTCTATATGGGTGGATTGCAGCGCACATCAGGGGGATTTATGAGTATCCAAACCATATCTCACCATCAGGATCAAACTTCTGCCCCTCCATTCTGAATGCGTCCGGGAGCTTCCCATTCAAACTAACTCTGACGATGGTGCTGAACCGGGTGTGGAGGGCGGATGAGTTTAACTTCCACCCATTTCCATTGCCAACGGATATACTCACTGACGACGGGCAAGGAAAGGAAGAACACTGGTCTTATCTCCTGGCCTTTTGAGGCAGAGTTTTGGTGGCACGAGTGGATCGTGAGCCGATCTGTGAATCGTACAACCCACATCGGTTTGTGAGGCAGTTCTGGTGCCTTCAGCAGCTGACCCCGCAGGCCTACTGGGAGGTGCATCACGTGGAGCACACGTGTGTGATGAGGAAGATGTGGCTCATGTTCACATGTGAAGACGGGAAGATGCGAATTGCATTGCCTCCATCCACCGCCACTTTTATATTGGTGAGGGAGTATGCCATTATCTGGGAGGATGCTTATCCGGGGGAGATGATGAGGCAACCAACTATTCGGGTTGGTGACGCCAGGCCTCCTCTATCCCGAGGTCAGGGTCGGAGGGCAGCAAGGGCCTCTCGCAGTGGTGGGGCTTCTATGGTGGTGAGACCCGCACCGGCTGAAGGTGTGGCAGCAGAGGCAGATCCAGTGATTCAATAAGGGTATGACCATCCAGAGGGGCGGCTGCCGAGGGGATTCCGCATGATATCCGCTCAGGCTCCAGGGAAGCAGCTGCATCATATTGATATGCCAGAGGATTCCATCTTCCCGGAGGCTTGGGACATTTGGGATGTCAACCGGAAACACCTCATTCTGCCTGAGGTGTCGGCACTCCTGAACCTCCGCGGGATGGTTCTTCCAGTCATAGGCCCAGTCCGGGCCAGTTTTGCGGCGTGTTCGATGGAGGCGGAGCAATATTTGGTCGAGCTGGAGGACTACGTTCACTCCAGTGGTGTCCCACACCCAATGAAAGACCAGGTGAGGATACTGTTGGATCGAACGGTTCCACCACCGCTGTCATCCGCCGAATTGAGGGAGTGCTTCCTCCTGTTGGGAGAATTAGAGGACTCCTCTCGGGAAGATGAGGCTGGAGGAGGGAGCCCGTTGGAGGAGGGCGAAGTTGGAGAACAATACTCAGATTCTGATAATTTTGCAGAGGTTCTCGAGGTAGCATTCCAAGCTTCTTTACTCATGGTCCATTCTCAGACCATCATGGATTTCTTACCGATGTTTGAACTATGCAGGAAGAAATTGTACGCAGGCCTCTCTCTCGCTCCTCGGCGGGTAATGATGCAGGACCTTCAGAACCCGCGCCTACGGTCGCGTCCAATTCTGCGTTTGGTGGGGCCAGAGCACCTGAGGTGGATCCTCAGGAATCTCCAGACCTTCCCACAGTATACGGAGGGCCACACCTTGGGGTCCTGTCAGCATCGACTTAAGAGAAGCACCAGGAGATCGATCTCCATAAGTTTCCTCTACTGGATTCATTTTTTCCATACGTAGATTGTGCCAACTAATGTTTGTGTCCCTCTCTATCGTACAATTCTTCGACTGGCATGGGCTACTACAGCAAGGTTGGTCGGGATGTCTGGCAGTATCCCTCCTAAGGGCATTTCGGGGATGGTGGAGATAGTCCCCCCATCTCCCCGAGCGGCAACACACACTATCATCAGCGGGACCACCAACAGGGTCGTGCCTGAGGTTATTGAGGTGGAGTCTGATGACGAGGATCAATCGGCCAGACCAAGTCCCATCATGCCTGCTCCGGCGCCAGATGTCATGCCAGATTCAACACCAGATGCAGATCTTACCAAAGACTTCCTGCGGGCGTATCCTACGTACGAGCCTGCCAATCACGCAGACTGGGACGAAACGGCCTCCGATGAGGAAGACAGCAGCATAGTCTGCCGCCGATCGTGGAAGCTAATCACACGCTTCATCATGGACACCCCCCAAGCGCTATGGCTGAACGAAATGGACAGACTTCGCTCGCGGCTGCGTGAACTGTGCACTGGGGGAGTGGATTCCCAACGTCCTCATGTGCTCATCCGAGATCTCATGGCTAAGAAGATCTGGGAGTATGATCACGGGCTCAGCGTGGGCTGGCAGCGGAGGAAGGAGACAAACATCAAGAAGCTCCAGGAGGCTGAATGCGATGTCCAACAGCTGTAGACCCGGGTAGATGAGCACTCAGCCTCTCTTAATGCACAATCTGAGCTGATCTCATGGTTGAAGGCCCAGCTGGAAGAGACAGAAGAGCATACGAGGCAGGCTTCTAGAAAGATGGATTCCATTTAGGCTGGCGTAGAGAGGTCCAGAGCCAAGGCTGACGAACTACGCCCCGCCGCTACTGAGAAGGAGCGGGAGCTGAGTCAGCGGCAGCAATTCTTGGACGCAACAAGCCGAAGGGTGGCGGAGCTGCAACGTTCTTTTGACGGGGTCAACCCATCCATGGGGGGAGTCGACCCCCGGGTACTGTAACAAATTACAAACCTTTTAATGGTACTTTCATGCTTCAATTTCTTCCTTATTTGTTTTTAATGCTGTATCATGCACGATTTCCACTGTTTGAATCAGTTCATTACATCCCTACGATGATTATGGGATGTTCGGAGATAATTCCCCAAGCTCACATGGGTCAAGCTCGATGTGAGAAATAGGAGATAGTTGCATTCTCATCCCACCCAACATAGGAGTGGAAACCAAGATTCGGGCATTTGGGGTTTGGATATCCAGTCTGGATTTCCGAAAGATGGGAGAGGCCTGGCCGGAGAAGGAAGTTCTCAAAATATCTGAATTGTCGTTTCTTCAGTGTGCCCTCATGCACGAATGGTGCAACGCCAGTGGTGATGAAATCGGTCCAAACAGGTGGAAATGGGAAGCGTGAATTAAGATTCCCATGATTCGAAACACTATGGGGATGGTGTGACAATAAAGGACAATCATTAACCATGGCGAAGAAACGATATCCTTACTACGTTAGCCTGAAATGGGGAAAAAATGAGGGTCAACTGTTGACCATGTTCGAAACACGGGACCAGGTCACAAATGTTGTCATTAAATCCTTCAGGACGTTGGCCCAGGATAGTTGGTAGACCCTAGGTCGAGCATCCATACTGTTAGGGGGTCCTTCCAAACTTGACCAGTCTTCCGGAATGTTGGCCCAGGATGGTAGGTGAGCCGATGTGGCATGGGACCAGGTCGTTAGGGGGTCCCTTCAGACATGAAAGGGGATGAGGGTCCGAATAAAGGGTATGTAAAGCGTGGAATACAGAGCAATTGTTTGTCCGAATAGAATCCAGCACTCATGTAATTACACCACCATGGTGGGAGTATGCCATATGGGTGCATTGGTTTTGTTATGGATCCTTCCTTCTTTGGGAAAGGGCCTCTCTAGCGAGGGGTCCGTCCAGGGGGCCAGAAAGGGGAAGGATAGGATTAATGATTCATATGGGCTGGACCCTAGGCAAAATACCAAGGTGTCCCTACATATCCCATGAGGATGGTAATCAAGCCACACATAGTTCGGGAAGCACAGTGTAGTCATAGACCAACACTGGTAGGTGAAATAGTCTCCGGTAAAGGCTCTGGCGCATCCCATGATGAACACGGGGTATCCTGAACTTGTTCAGGGTAGAATCGCAGTTTAGTGTCACGTGATGAGGACATATGGACTCCTGTAGTTTAACGGCATACGATAGGACGTGTAGTGAAAGATAAGATCTCAGGGAGCATGTGGTGTGGTGGTTATGAAACCAACATGAATGAGGACTTGGAGTCCAAATCACACTACGTACCCTCGGAGGAAACTCTTCAGGTCGAGGGACCAAGAGTGAGAATTAGGCTGGGACCGAAGCAGAGTGGTCAGATGTTCCTACGTACCCCATGAAGATGGTAATCAAGCCATACGTAGTTCTGAGAGCATATTTTAACATCATGCGGGATGATGAGAAGCCTGGCTGTGTTGGTACACATCCTGCCAAAACTACTAAGCCCGCGTGAGTCATGCTTGGTGTGGGAAACAAGAAGTAGTGGTGGGAATTTCCCGACCCAGAAAGGGGAAGGTTAGGGTGAAGGGATTCTCGGTGAATACCGGCCCCATGATACTAACACGCCCATGTGGCGCACCTATATGCGCGAAGAGATAGAGCCGAATATGTTGTAATTCCACTTGAACATGAGGAAGTGGAAATGTGTGAATCATGACGCTCGAGATTTGGATCACAATGATAGTGGCGTGACGATAGAGGATAACTATTAACCATGGCAGAAACGCAACATCCATATCGTGTTAGCCTAGAATGTGGAAAGAAAAATGAGGGTCGACCATTGACCATGTTCGAAACATGGGACCATGTCGCGAATTTTGTTAGAGATCCTTAGGGACGTTGGACCGAGCCGATAGGAGAGCCCTTAGGCCCAACTTCCATGGAGATCCCTTAAGCCTAGAATCCATGTCATCTGAGGGTCCTTTTGGATGTGGAAGAGGATGAGGATCCAAATAGCGAGCTCACGAAGCTTAGTCATGGGACGAGGGGAATGTCCCCATGAAAATCCCACACTTCGGGCTCTTTGTCAAAACACATCTAAATACGACAACGAGACGTATTAGATAGAGGGAGCAGAGTCCTTTCCAATAGGGAGATCTTAGTTTAGGGTATTAGAATTTGGACCATGGGTGGGAGGAAACACAGAAGGCACGCGGTGGGTAATTAAAAAACCCGACGTGGATGAGGACATAATCCCATACCATACCGCATAACCCCTTTGGGAGAGGTTTTAGGTCAAAGGACTGAAAATGAGAGTTGAGTTGGGCCTGAAGCAAAGTGAAAAGGCGTTCCTACGTACCCCATGTGGATGGGGATCAAGATGCACAGAGTTCTGAAGGGTGGCACGGTATGGTACCAGTGCCAGGGAAAAAGGGGAGTGCAAGCGTGGCCCCTTGCACTAAAAAAAGCAGAATTTGATAAATATTGTTTGTACTTTAAGATGGTGGTTTTTTTTGTGAAGCGATAGGCTCAGGGTAGCAAGCCCTGGTGTCGCCATAAGAATAAATCTATGATAGGAGTTGAAAAATGCCATGGCACATGACCAATACCCAACGTGATGTCTTCTACAATGAGGTCGTCACAATGCAGTGTTGTTTTTCATCGTGCGTCTAGGATGATAATGTCACATTTTAGGGTCATATGATAGGACCAAGCATGCATTTTAACATCATGCAGCACAGACGTAGCAGAGATGATGCTAGGCGGGGAATGTGTATGGTGTCATGTGAAATAACCGACATGAATGAGGAAATGATCCCTTATCACACCACGCAGTCCCGTAGTCAGGGTCCCGAAGGCAGGATGCTGAACTCAAGCTGGACCCAAAGACAGGAGGTCTGGGAATTCCTACATATCCCATGAGGACGGGAATCAAGCCAGACGTAGTTCTTGGGAGATCAAAGTTTATGGTCTTAGATCTCGGACCAGGGGCGGATGACAACTTTCTAGGTAACCGCAGACCTCGGCCCGAACCCTAAGCCCACGTGAGTTAAAATCGGTGTGGGAAACAAGGGGGGAAGATCCTTATCACAATACTCGAAACATCCAACTAGGGGGAGTTGGTGAAGAGCCCCGAAGGACACCTTTGACATGGATTTGTTTCCCCAACGTGCAGATGTGCACGGAGGAATAGTACCAAGAGTTCTGAGACTCTACTTGGACATGATGAGACTGGAGAAGGATGTGAATCTTGTAACCGACATTTTGGGATTAATGGGGTTGGCGTGGCGATAGAGGAAAACCGTTAACCATGATAGAAAAAAACAGTCTCCATATCACGTTAGCCTGAGGTGGGAACAACAAATGAGCATCGACCGCTGACCATATTCGCAACGTGGAATTTTTATCGATTTGTTGTCTGAAACCCTCAGGGGTGTTGGCCTGTAATGGTAGGAGATCCCTTGGGCGTAGTATCCAGGTCTTTCTTGGGGGTGCCTCCGGGTGTGAAAGATGATGGATGCCCTGATGAAGGGATACACACACCCTGGAAAGCGGGTGCGGACGTGTCCGAGTAAATTCTGACATTCCAGGTAATAAACCGGAGTACCCTTAGGCACATTGGTGAACTGTCTGATAGGGTCGACGAAACAGCTCGAGAATGAGAGGTACATGGCGTAGTCATTACAAGACCGACGTGAATAAGGGCATAATCCCACACCACACCATATAATCCCCTCATGGAGGAAGAGTAGGCTGAGGAGCCAAGGTGGGATAGAGATTCCCAAGAGATGGGGCTGGACCCGAAGCCTAGACATTCAGGTGATCCTACGTATCTCATAAGGATGGGAATCAAGCCATATGTAGTTCTAAAAGGATACCCAGGGGGCAGAATATCCTAACAAGGAGATGTACGGTGCGTCAGGTAATGAGAACATAATCCCACACCATACTGCAGAGTTCTGTAGGAAAGAATTTGGGCCAAGGGGCCCGAGGAGGCCAAGGGGCCTGAGAGTAGGCCTCAGTCAGGAAGGCCTGACTGGCTTACAGTTTAACATCTTGTAGTGAGGATGAGGGCTGGGGGCCCGGAGAGGCCAAGGGTCCTGAGGTTAGGCATTGGTCAGGGAGGCCTGGCCAGTTTGCAGTTTAACGTCTTGCAATGAGGATGGGGAAAGAGATAAATGTATTTCATCCGGGGAGGTGTACAACATGGCAAGTAACCCGACGTGAAAAAGGACGTAATTCTACACCATGCCGTAAATCCCTTATAAGAGAATCGGGGTCATGGGCCCGACCGTTTGTGCCACCCAGAGGGAAGTTTGTCGCTTCAGGATGGGGAAGAATGAATCACTGCACTTGAATTTTAGGACATCTCGGGGTACACTGAAGATCCAGTACACTGTTGACCATGTTCGAAACACATCATTCCTATGGTGACCTGATATGGGAGCAACAAATGAGCATCGACCTTTGACCATATTCACAACATGAGACTTGTATCGGCTTATTGCTCGGAAAACCTTGGGTGCGTCGGCCCGTGTCGGTAGGAGAGCCCTTGGGCGTTGTATCCAGGCCGCTCTTGGGGGTCCCTCTGGGTGTGATAGATGATGTAATCCCAGTCAAGGAGTGGGTGAAGCATAGCTGTATCCATCCACGAAAGAGGCGAACATCTCTAGGGGGATGTGCTCCCAGGTCTAGGCTTGCTCGACGTGAGTTGGGGAGAAAGTGTGAACCCTTCCGTATGTCTTGACCCAAGGGGAATATTTTTGGCTTTTGGGATGGGCCGGCAGATAAAATGTCTGGGTGTTCCTACGTATCCCATTAGGATGAGAATCAAGCCATACATAGTTCTTGAATCGTAGTTTAATGTTGTGTTGGACAAGAGATGCGTCTCATTTCGGGATAGGTAAGGCGGGTAACCCAACGTGAATGGGGACGTATCTCACACCACACTATACAATCCCATAAGAGAGCCTGATTCGACGAAAACCAAGGGGCCTGAGGCTGAGCTGTGGTTAGGGAGACCTGACCGGCTTGCAGTTTAACATCCTATAGTAAGGACGGAGACTAGGGGCCCGAAGAGGCCAAGGGGCCTGAGGCTAAGACTTGGTCAGGAAGGCCTGACTGGATTGCAGTTTAACGTATTATAGTAAGGACAGGGACAGATCTTAGTTTAAGGTCATATAGCTCAGACCATTTTTTAGTATATCGTCTTGCAGGACAGCGATGCAGTTTAAGGTTGTGCAGGACTATGAGGAAGCTTAGGCAAAGTACTGCTTGAGGAACTTGGCGTTGGTGGGAGGAGTTATTCGCTCACAATTCGTGGTCTCCAAGGAGTATTCTCTGTTGGGGTAAACCTTATGGATGACGTAAGGTCCTTCCCATTTGGGCTCTAGCTTGGGTGGTTTCCTACCGGGGATCATTGGCGCTCGAAGGGCCAACACTAGATCACCCTGCAGAAAAGAGTGAAGGAGAGCCTTCTTGTTGAAGGCCCTTGCTATCTTATTCTAATGCCTTTCCAGATGGTGCAGGGCAGGAAGCCTGTTCTCATCCAGTGATTCCAATTCAGCTAGAAGGATTTCGGCCACCTCATCTGGCACTTGCTGTTCATAGACAGCAGTGCGTAATGATGGCTGCTAGATCTCAATGGATAGGAAGACCTCAGCCCCAAACACCAGGGAATATGGGGTCACCTGGGTGGAATTGCGAGTCGTTGCCCGATAAGCCTAGAGAGCGTTGGGGAGCTTGTCCGGCCAACCTTCCTTGTTCTGACCAACCATTTTATGCAGAATATTAGAGAGGGTTTTGTTTAACGCCTCGATCTGTCCATTTTCCTGTGCATGATAGCGAGATGTATGTTTTGAACAGATATTGTACTTGGCGTACAATTTCTTCATCTCGACTTCTCGGAAGTTGGTTCCGTTATCGGTGAGGATAGCGTGAGGGACCCCAAACTGGTGGATGATGTTGGAGCTCACAAAGTCGACGATAGAACGAGCCTTGACCGCTTTGAGCGGAACTGCCTCTGGCCACTTGAAGAAGAAATCTGTAGCAGTTAGGATGAACCTACACTCGCGAGCTGTCGCCGGTGGATATGGTCCCACTATATCAAGTCCCCACACCAGAAATGGCCAAGGGTACTTGATGGAGTGGAGGGGCTCCGGTGGTTGAAGCAGGAAGTTGGCATGAACATGGAACGCATGGCATCTCTTGGAAAACTCGATACAATCATGGATTATAGAGGGTCATATGTACCCCAACCACCATATTTTATGGGATAGCTTTGGCCCAGCATGATGGGGACCACATGAACCGGCGTGAACCTCTTGCATAACCTGAGAAATCTAAACTCTTTGAATGCAACAGAGGAGGACGCCATCTAAGCTCCGCTTATAAAGGATCTTCTCAAGACTGGGATCGCTCTGGATGGTAAATTGCAGTGCGCGGCATCGGATTCGCTCGTGCTCGGCCCGGTCGTACAAGAGGCGACTATTTTGGAGATACTCGACAAAAGGTTCCCTCCAGTCACGAGTGGCCTCAATCACTGTTTCTAACAAACCTGGGACCCCTGACGTAGAAGGTCCGGTGGTGAGATGACTTACCTTTAGGCCTTCATTGTTCTCTTAGGTGACGGGGGAAATGACTCTCCGGTGTGCCACATGTATAATCAAATCATCTTGCTTGGGTTCTGCGAGTGACGCAGCTATGCCATCCAAGGCGTCTGCTCGACCGTTCTGTGACCAAAGGACATGGGTAACCTCTGGTCGAGAAGAGAACTGGGCCATTAGACGGAGGGTGCACTCCAACAATGGTACAAGCTCCAGCTTCCTGACGACATAGTCTCCATTTACCTGCTTGATTACTAGATTGGAATCTTCTTTCACATGTAGATGGGGCACATCGATCTCGAGGGAAAACTCAAGGCCGGTGATGAGAGCCTAGTACTCTGCCTCGTTGTTGTTATAGCCTTCTAACAACAAGATTGAGTATGGAAGGACGGCTAGTGTCGGGGTAATGAAGATGATACCCAGACCCACTCTGTTGAGCTTAGGATCATTGAGCCTCCTGCCGGTGGGGCTCCGGGAGGCACCATCGAAGTGCATTTTCCAACATGAGACGACATGATCGAATGAGAGGATCTCCTTATCAGGAAAATCCAGGTCCAGGGACTGATTTGCGGAGGTTGGATGGGCGGCTAAAAAGTCTTCCAACGCCTAACCCTTGATGGCCTTCTTAGGCACGAACCTGATGTCAAACTGCTGGAGGATCACTGCCCACCGTGCTAGTCAGCCAGTCAACATGGGGCGGTTCAGGATGTACTCCAGTGGGTGTACCTGAGAGACAAATTGTACCTCATGGTGCTGCAGGTAATGTCGCAACTTCTGTACGGCAAAAACGATCACAAGGAAACTCTTTTCGATAGGGGAGTATCTGATCTCCATATCGAGAAGCATGCGACTGAGATAGTAGAGACTGTTCTTCGTACCTTCGTTATTCTTCTGGGCGAGAAGTGTGCCGAGGGACCATTCTAGGGCAGTCATGTAAAGGACCAGCGGCTTTTCAGAGATGGGTGGAATCAAAAACGGAGGTTGGAGCAGGTACTGCTTGATTTCCTCGAATTCGGTCCGACACTCTTCATCCCATTCGTAGGTGGCACCCTTCTTAATGAGCCGGGAAAAGGGCTTACACTTGTCGACCAGATTCACGATGAATCGGCATATATAGGATAAGTGGCCTTGGAGACCTCAAAGTTCCCAAATATTGCTCGGGGGAGGCATTTGGCTGATGGCCTTGATCTTCTCTGGGTCGATCTCAATGCCCCGGTATATAACAACAAATCCAGGAAACTTCCCAAAGGTGACCCCGAAGGCACACTTCAATGGGTTCGTCTTCAGGTGGTGGGAACGAAGGAAACAGAACACTTTCTAAAGGTCTTTGAGATGGTCCTGGTGCTGGCGCGATTTGACCACTAGGTCATCTACGTAGCATTCCACTAGCGTCCTGAGAATCAGACTGAATATGCGATGCATGGCCCTCTGATAAGTGGAACCTTCATTTTTCATGCCGAAGGGCATAACCTTGTAATACAATGTACCTTGGGGATCCCTGAAGGCAGTGGACTCCTCGTCCTCGAGGGCCATCCAGATCTGGTTATACCCGGAATACCCATCCATGAAAGAGAGAGCTTGGAACCCGGCCATGGCATCAATAAATAACTCAGTCACTGAGAAGGGAAATTCATCCTTTGGGAAGTGGCGATTGTGGTCGCGGAAGTCGATGCAGACTCTGATATTCCCATTCTTCTTCTTGACTGGAACAATGTTGGCAATCCACTTGGGGTACTGGACTTCCTTGACGAGGTTGTATTTGATAATCTTGTCATCTTCGGCCTCAACCATAACACTATGAGAAGGGTGCATCTTTCTGGGAGGCTCCTTAAACCCACGATGGTTTGACGGGAGGCCCAAGCGGTGAACGACTACCTGAGGATCAATGCAGGTCTTGGATCTTCCTCTCTACCAAGGTTCACCTGTACCAGTTCATCAACCGTGGTAGAGAATCCTTCCTCAAAGGCGGGGGGATCATCCTCCAGATCTTCCTCTCCACCTGTGGAGGGGTTTCCCGCAAAGGGAGCTACTTCTGAGCTATCAAACCCTGACGGGCAGCTGGTGCCGGCTTGGGCCATAGTGGTCACCATATCAGGAGACCCACTCGCCGCTGAGATCATAGCAATAAAGGCAGTCGATCCTATCCCATATGGCCTTCGCCCTAAGGGGCCACGTTGGATGACATCAAAGAAGTGGTGACCTGTCGGCCCGAGTCGGTTGATTCCAGCCCAGTGGAAGAGACACATATGATGTACTTCCATTTTCATAAGCTTGACATTCCAGTACCACATAGGGGTAGGAGGCTCCGGGATCACCTGAGCCTGGTTGGTGTAGGAGTACGAGGTGATTTTATATCATCTCTTGGACATGGGAACATGCCTTCCTTGCGTACCCGAAACAAGAAAACACTGCCCCATGTTCGGGGTCATGGACTCCAATCGATGGATCGGGAAGATGTAGGCATCATCCAGGCCTTCCCATGGATCACTTGTGATCGGGGCGGGTTCGTCCTCACATACTAGGATTTGCTTATCCTTACTCTTGTAATAATCGACATCCAGATAGCGGGCTTCACAAGAGGTGAAAGGAGACGCATCTCATTGGAGCATGCCTACTTGACCATTGAGGGAGTATTTGAGGAATTGGTGATACGATGAAGGGACCTCTGCATGCAGATGGAGCCATGGCCTACCCATCAATGCATTGTAGGCAGTGTCCTGAAAGACAACCATGAACTCAGTGATGGAAATTAGGCCACTAAACTGGGTCTTTAGGCAGATCCTGCCGACTGGGGATTGCTCGGTCCTGTCGTATCCCTGGATTCTGAGGTTGGAGGGAGTTAAATCATCTTCAGACAGACTCATCTTTCGCAGTGTCCAAGTCAGGATTAGGTTGATCCCAGAAACCGTGTCAATGAGGCAGCGACGGACTTCCACATCATTTAAGTGGCCAGTGATGTACATTGGGTGAATATGCCCCTGTATGGGAGGGTCCTCATCTTCACCAGAGAATGAGATAACTTCCTGACATTCGGCGTTCTCAATTTCCTCAGCGTTGAAGGCTTCCGTAGCTGCTACCTCTGTCTCAAACTAAAGGGGGATCCTTAGGGCCTCAGCAAGTGCTTCGCGCATTTCAGATGATAGGAAAAGGGCCTCAAGGATATAAATCCTTGCTGGAATTCCAGCCAGGTGCTTCAGGACATCATACTTTCGTGCCAAGCGCGAGCCTCTGCTTATAAGAGGTCGTTCTGCAGTTGGAGGCATAGTGGGTCCAGCCGGTTGAACCGGCAGTTGGCTAGTGCTGGGTAGATCCCGCTGCCTACTAGTTAAAGCCTGGAGAGTAGATGCTGGATTAGGATTGGACAGCAGAGATTGGCCTGTATCCGGGCAAGACTGACTGTAATACGGATGAGGCAGCTCTGCCTGATCTAGTAGCACAAATGGCGGTGGAGGTAGAGCTGAGGGCATTAGATGAGATTGCATGTGATGAGCTCTGCGCTGAGCCTGCTGTCTAGTTTCAGTAGCGTGCATGGCCTGACTGAATGTTCCCACTAACGTGCCTCTATGACAAGAGTGGTTGCGGTTCCTCTGACGTTGATGTCGGCTGGAAACGTTGGGGAGGTTCGTCTGGCATTCCCCCTCATCGGGAGTCATATAGGACTTTAACAGCTCCACGGTGTTAACTGAAGCGTACCCCTGGCTGTCTCTCGAAGAGTAATCCACCACTGGGAAGATTATCGGAGAAATCCCCATTTCAAGGGGCATAAAGTCTCCAAGAGTGCGGGATGACGATGAAAGTGGTGGAGCGCGTTGCTTCTTCTTGCGTTGTCGCTGCTTGCCCTTTTGGGAAGAGGTCAGTTGTGAAGGCGATGCAGATGTACCAGCTACTTCCTATAAAGTACCTGGATGATTTAGGCGTGCCTGGATGATACCATGGGCGCGGGCGACGGTTTTTCGAGCCATCCAGTCATCTCATTTCTGGGACCCACGACAGGGAACCTGTTGCAACTCACCTTCGCTGTCGCTACCGATCTCTGACCCTACAAAGACACCCGCTACTTGTGTTGGTGTCGGGCCCAACTTGAATATGTTGTTGTCGACCTGGTCTTGAAGCCAGTCTTTAAACACATAGCATTTCTTGAGGGTGTGCCCCAGAATCCAATGATAAGGACAGTAGTTGGGGTGATCGGTGAGATTCACCCTTGTCGGCCTTCTGCACTCGGGTAGGTGCCCAATCCCTTACTCTATAGCACTTCGGAAGTAGCCAGGGACCTAATTCTCGTTGAATGAATATGTCGGGTGCATTCTTTCCAGATAGGGTTCCATGGGGGTCTGGCCCTAACGAGGGGCTGGAGGGGCATGCCAAGGAGGCGGTTCTTGATTGTCTTGCCTAGGTGGTGGTGGCGCGTTTCTTGGGGGAGCCTGTCGATTCTGAGGCGGCCGCTGCTGGGTAGGAGCCTGTGCTTGAGGTGGAGGACCTCTGCGGGGTTTCGGGGACGGTGTCGCTGGAAGTAATTCTAGCTACCTGGGGGCTTCTATTTGGGCCACCGCGGTAGGTTCGGCTCTGGCAGCCCTCCTGGCTGGGATCACAGGGGGCAATGAACTTGCCTAACTAGACTGTTGCAGAGCCTCCTCAAGGCGCTGAGCCTTATCTGAGAAATCTCGGAACCCTCCAGAGTAGTTCTGGGTGATCAGGGAAGGTACTAGATCTATTTTAACATTCCCTATGCATATTGTCAGTAATTACTCCTGAGTCAGTGGCATGTCGAGGGAGTATGTAAGCCCCTTCCACCGGGAGATGAAGTCTGTGACTCGCTCATCAGGCCTTTGCTTTAACTTGAAGAGGTCTGCAATGCTGGTCTTTCGCGTGGTGGAGCTAAACTGGTATAGGAACTGCTGGTAGAGATCCTCCCAACCGGTCACCGATCTGATAGTGAGCTGGTTGTACCAGACGAATGTGTGGCCCTCCAATGTCTGCATGAAACATCGGAGCTTGGCGACTTCTTGCTGGGCCGGAGTCCCCAGCATGGGGCCACACCTGGAAGAAAAATGGGCCAAGTGCTGCGGCGGGTCCCCTGTCCTGTTGAAGGGAGAGAAATTTGGGTTCCCAAAACCCGGGGGTGTGGGCATGTCATCCACCCACGCGGGATATGGCTTTCCATCTGGGGGGACTGCCACCTACCGCTTTTCCAACGCTTCGAGGCGGGCGATGAGTTCTACTATAAGATCATCCGAGCGGGGGTCCCTGTCTTGACGGGGATCCCTAATCACAAGTGTGTTGCTGGGTTCTTCAACATGGTAGATGGCTTTAGAAACTCGTGGATCGACTGGCGGAATGGCCTGTGGGGCGACTGGGGGAACCCGGGATGGATTCCTCATATTGCCCCGTCGTTCAGGATGGTTTGGCGAGACGTATCGCCCCTCTTTCCATGAGTTTAGGATTCTCCCCTATCTGCAGAAGCAGCTTGATCAGGGTTTCATGGGGTCATATCGCCCAGGGGAAATCGTTCTGGCCCCTATTTTCCTGTCTTGGGATTACCGTAGTCGGGTCGCCATTCTGCAGCACACTCGGCCAGGAGTTCCTCAACCAACCTCTTCTATTCAGCAAGCTACTGGAGCAACGCGACCTTCTCAGGATCATCATCCGTCTTCTGTACAGAGGCGGATGGGTCAGAGTGCTTGACAGTTCCAATGTTCTCCTTACCCTTACCGGAATTTTGACTAGGTACCAGCGACTCAGTGGGTACATGGAGGCCTAGAAGGTTCCTATGCTGGTGGGTAACCCTCCCTGATGGGTCCAGTAGTGGCGGTACACCCTCAGGGTTTAAGTCTCCATCGGGAAATTCAATCTCGTCTTCCTTGTCCACTACGTCAGCCATGTGGACCGCGACCCTTCTCGAGGGCATGTCCTCAATATCGCATAAAGAATCGGGCTACCATCGGATAGGTCTAAAGAGGAGAGCAGCATATAGTCCCCATCCACGGAATTTCACATGGGGGGTAGCATCCCTGATGACTCTACGGAGTACTTTGAAAATCTGAACGCATTTCCGTTGAAGGGTGCTCTGACGGCCTGGTGACTCAGGACACTGGGCAACAGGGAGTGCGGCCAAATTGATCTGGCGGCATTGCTCGCCGATTTCTTCAAGGTTCTCTCGACTCCTGGGGTACGCCACCCACTAATAATAATGGTGGAAGTGTTTCTCCCATAGGGTTCAGTAGAAGCACCCCACTTCCTCTTGGGTAAGGGACACCGGTGCGCAAAAATTTGGCGCTGTCATCGTCCAGAAGTTCTCCGGGAAGTGATCTGCTGCGAGAATGTTCCAAAAGATCTTGGGCTTGGACTCGGGGTCTGGCCCTATATTTCCGCACTCGTCAACCGGAGGCGGCTGAGGGACTGGTAGCGGTACCGAGGCGGACCGTTGGGACAGTAAACTTGGTGGCAGAGAATACGACGAACGAGCTGACAGGACGCCGAATTCCGGGCCATCCTCTAAAGAGTGAGGTGACCTGACCACAATATCATGATACAATGGGATGATATCCACAGCTTCTGGCACAGGAATTGCGGTCGTTGGCGATAGGTCATGTCGTTGCTCTATCGCTGTTGGCGCCCAAAATAGCTCTCTGTGATCTCTGGTAGAGGTAGAGGGCGCTTCTGGTGACGATGGTGGTGATTGCATGGTCGAGACCTGTGGAATTTCCACAATTTGTTCCTCTTGGATGTACATGCGGAGAGAGGTGGGAATCTGGTGGACTTCTCATTCTGGGAGAATGAGGCTTACGCGCCTCGTTCCTTCCCCAGTCCTTAACACGGAGGAGCGGGGAGAAGGCTCCATCGCTGAGTAGCATTCCGCTTTAGAATCTGAGAAATGGGCTGGTTTGACCTCCACTCGGGCCTTCCCAGGGATCTTCTTGTGGCGGCGATGACCTTCTCTCCTTCCCCTAGATGGATCTTCGGGAGAAGGTTGATTCTCAACATGTAGTCTCGGGGCGGCGCTAGCGCCATGGCGGAGAGGGCTCTGTTTGAGACCGTCGGGGTGCGACGGGCACCAGGGAAAATATCGAAGGGTACATGGGGAGGACCTCCATGGACAACACCCATGTGGGTGGAACCTCTCTTGGAACCGGCAGGCGCATGGGGAGGACGTCCATGGTCGGTGTGGGCGGAGCGAGGCTGACCTTCACTCCTCGAGCTGCTGGGGAGAGGAGGACCTTCGCCAATTGCGGAGAGGACATAGGGAGGACCCCCAAATTAGAGAGGGGATGGATGGGAAGTTCCTTTACATCGATGGTAGGGGGCAGAAGGAGGGACTCCATACCATGTATTGTGGGCGCGGGAGAGGTTTCTGCACCGAGCGTCACTGCCACGGGGCAGGTCATCCTTCGGGATGGGGGTAGCACGAGGCATACCTCCATGAGGAGCTTCAGAGCAGGGAAGGCCCACGCTCTGTGGAATATTGGTATGGGGATTCCCTTTGTACGGGGTGACATTACAACAAATTGGTTCGGGGCGATCACCACTCAGGCATACAACCCAGAGAGCCAACCCGACCTGCCCATGGGGCGGTTGGAGCCTCTGTCCTGGTCAGGTGAAGGAGTTCCCCTACTCGGTGTGTGTAGGGACTCCATGATGCAGGTCGGCGGTGGCTCGGGCCATAGTAGCTGTTAACGTCGACACCCCTTGACAAGCGTCCTCATCTCGGGCCTGACGCTGACGTCGGGTCAGACGAGCTGGCGCAGGTGGTGCAGGGGCATAGCCTACCTGCTCTTCTGGAAAAGCTGGTTGGTGGCGCGGACGCATCCGGATGGGAACCCTTTCCTGGATCCCCTGGATTGGGACTCTGAACAGGCCGATCCGGACATCACTCGCCTCATCATCGTAAGGCGAGGAGTCATCGAGGAGTTCCGGGGACAGTCTCCCGAAACGATTGAACGTTGGGGTGGGGAAAAGGGGCTCCTTGTGCGGTCTTTGAGGGCGGCGTTGATGGCAGGGCCTGGATGACTCTAGGCCCAGGCGGTCCATATCCCGAGTTGGGATGACCCCTTCCTCCTCGTACCTGCATACAATGTTGTTGATCACCCTTCGCTGGATTACCTCTGATCGGGAGAGGGGATGTGGGTGCCCCGTATTCACCGATATAGAGGTCGTCGTGGTGGCAGTGGAGCCATGAGGGGCGACTATGCTGGTATTTCCCCCACCCCTACGTAGGCGAGCGGGTGGTGATCGTGTCTCTATAGCAGCAACCTGGTTCCTGGGAAATGGAGAGATCAACTCATCAGCATTGCAAGAAAAAGGATTGACAACCAGTGCCCTAGCGTCATTCCATCCTCCATGTGGGTAAGAGGGATCCATGCCAACATGTTGCAGAACTAAATGCCTCAGGTTATAATGCCCCAAATTTCAGTGAGTTTCACGCCAGGCCTGCTATTTGCTTGGTGGGACCCGGCACCAGATATCTGGATCTGGTGACATGTCAATCTACTGGTGTCTCGAATGCTACTAATATCCACATTGAGGATAAGAACTTCTCATCGGGTTCACCATTTCTATTTCCGACACTTTCGTCGAGGCACGCGCATCCGTCTGTGGAGGACGCGCTGCTGTTTCCCCACATTTCTGCTTTCCAAAGGTGGGTGGCATTCACTTCTTATTCAGGGATCTCTACTCCTTGATCGAAACCGGGATGATGGGATGTCAGTTCTTCCTTATGTGGATTCCTCCTCGGAACTCGTCACTTAGTCCGGGTCTCCCTCATAGATTTAATACATTTTTCATGAAACTCTTCCTTGTGCCATGTTTCCAAGGAAACCGGTTAATTACACTGTTTCTATCAGGACATTCCAAAGGGTCTGGTCAGGGCAGTAACCTTCAGTCGGGGGAGTAGTCATGTCGAGGCATCAGTAGCATGTCTGAATGCTGGGGAACTAGCGTGTCTGTCTTTTGTCCCTTGTCATAGGGCTTCTCGAGGGCGTGGAAGCTCAAGGCATCCCACATCGAGTGCGGGGAATTATATTCCATAGGTATATATCTGAGGTTTTCCTCAGCTTCCTATGTTTAACATAGGGTATGCCGCAGGTTTAACGTCCAGCGGAGAAGGATCGGCCTGATCAAAACATTAGATGGAATGGATCGGATTGAGGAATTTCCCTTGAAGGGATGTCGATATCGGGGCCAGCCCATGGGCGGCTTCCCAAATGCTCTGAAGAGGATCGGAATTGCATGATCTCACCGGGATATGGCGATCCAGGTGAGAGTCAGGGTGTATGGTGGATGGATGGATGAAATGGAGGGGGAATGAAACGGGACCATCGCAAGGGCGACAATAAAGTTGGTCATGAGCCTCGAAGAGACCTCTTACGTATCCCCTTGGCATGGAATCAAAGTCCGCGTAGTTCGGGATGGTTCCAGTGAGCCGACGTGAAGGTGGACCTTGGCCTGATGGTTATCGCCAGCGGACCGATGTGAAGGTGAACCTGGGGGGGGGGTCCACTGGTGATGGGATTTAACTTCGTGGAGGCTTCCTGCGTACCATGCCTTGACATGGATCAAAGACCACGTAGTTCAAATGAGGTGTGGAATAAAGTTTAACATCATGCAGGATGGGGGTGAACCGACGTGAATGGGGTCAGAATGACCGGGTGATGGGCTTGAACCTCATGGAGGCTTCCTACGTACCATTCTGTGACATAAATCAAAGACCTCGTAGTTCAGATTGGACGACAGAAGGCCGACGTGAAGAAGTACCAGGGGTCCAGGTGGTGATGGGCTTGAACCTCGTGAAGGCTTCCTACGTACCATTCCTTAACATGGATCAAATACCACGTAGTTCATAATAGTGTGTTGGCGAACCAACGCGAGTGAGGACCTTGGTCCAGATGGTGTAGGGCTTATACACTAGGCTTCCCAGGTGTTGGTGAACTGACGTGAAGAGGGTCGGAGTGACCAATAGGTGGGGGGATTGAACCTCTAGGAGGCTTCCTACATACCACGTCGTGACATGGATCAAAGAGCTTGTTGTTCAAAGGGCTTCGTCGGCGAACCAATGTGAAGGTGAATCTGGGGGTCCACTAGTGGTGGGATTGAACCTCGTGAGGCTTCCTACGTACCATGCCTTGACATGGATCAAAGTCCTTGTAGTTTGGGAATAATGGTGGGTGTCGATGAACCGACGAGAATAAAGGACCTTGGTACGATGGGAGATGGGCTTGAACCTCAGGGAGGCTTCCTACGTACCGTGCCTTGACATGGATCAAAGTCCTCGTAGTTTTGGTTGGTCACGACGGTTTATCGTCGGACTGGAATGCAGTTTAACATCATGTTGGACGAGGGTGGAACCTGACGTGAAGAAATGACTGGTGGGATTGAACCTCGTGGAGGCTTCCTACGTACCATGCCTTGACATGGAATAAAGACCTTGTAGTTCAAATGAATGTGCAGTTTAACATCATGTTGGATGGGGGTATACAGTTTAACGTCATGCTGGAAGACATACAGTTTAACGTCATGCTGGACGACATACAGTTTAATGTCATGCTGGACGAGGTGTTTTCATGGACAATGCTTACTCTAAGCCCATGTGAGTTATGCTCGGTGTGAGAAACAAGAGGCAGCAGAGACATGACGATCACATCGCGAAGGGTGCGTCTGTGAGAAACGAAGAGGGGCTTACACGTTAGGCGGCCCATGGTGCTGGGACTTACTCCAGGATAGAGGCCCGAAGTGTTGAAAAGCGCAGTGGGAGAGGGATTTTGGTCCAATGATGGAAGGTGTCTCGTTCCCTATCACGCCCTCCACTGACCTTGGTAGTGGGGAAGTACAGAGGTGCATGGGTTCTGCCTTCCGCAAGAGGGGCTAGGGATCTTACACCAAGGTGGTCTCCCTTCTCCCGTGGACATACGCCGCTCCGATAAGGAGGATATCATCCCTTGTGTGTGTGTGGGGGGGGGGTGACCCCATCTCTATAGGGACGAGCACCGTAAAGAATGTCTGAGATAGGGGGACCCTACGTTCGAGGCATAGGGACGGATCACAGTTTAACGTAATGTGTTGAGGACAAGGTGCTTGGATGTTTAACATCCTGCAGCTTGGATGAAGAGGGTTCACTCTGCACCCCTAGGACTTATATGACTGGCCCCCTCTGCTCCTTGGGGGAGGGAAGGTACCAGTAAGGTCATGGACAAGGGGGGTCCCAGAGCGAACCATCGAGGGGTCCACGTTAGCATGGCTATGTGAAGAAGCAATAGATGTTAGTGTGCCTATGCGAAGAAGCATTAGGCGAAGCAACACTATGAGTGTTGTTGTCCACGGGACTTTGAAATCACATTGTGCAAACCTGGAGGGTCGCATTGGAAGAGGAATTGTCAAGAAAAGGAGTGTTCTTCGTGAAGTGGAGTTCCTTGGCCTTATAATGGGGAATAGGTGTGAATGGGAGGTGCTTCGCGAAGTGTAATAGTATTCGCGGAGCACTTCCTCGCGAAGCAGAGGCACCTCACGACGCAAGGTGCTGTGAATCAGTGTGCTTCGCAATATCCAGTAACCTTGCCTTGGCATGGGGATCACTAGTACAAGATGGGTGTTTCGCGAAGCATAAACGCTCCGTGGCTTCCTGGGTTCCCTTGGGAATCCCCCTCCTTCGCGAATGCCCTTGGGCTTCACGATGGGCATCCCTCTCAGAATAGGGGCTCAAAATGAGACAAGGTGAAGGCATCTCGCGAAGTAAAAATACCTCGCAGAGCTCATGATTCTCGGGGCGAAGGGTACTTTGCGATTCAGGGGTTGAGAAGCTGAAAGGTCGGATTGTCCGTCCTCTAGACTTAGGGGGAGCCCAGTATTTATAAGCAAGGGACGCCGCAAAGCAGACCTCACACAGCGCAAAGGGGAGGCGGGTGCTTCGCGGCGGGCTCGCGAACGTCAGGGCGTTCACGGAGCGTTACCACTTCAGGGTCTTCGCGGTGGGCTCGTGAACGTGAGGGCGTTCGCGGACCATTACCGCCTCTGGTGCTTCGTGGTGGGCTCGCGAACGTCAGGCTGTTCTCGAAGCGTTACTGCCTTAGGGTCTTCACGGCGGGCTTGCGAACATTAGGGCATTCATGGAGCTTTACCGCCTCAGGGTCTTCACGGAGAGCTCGCAAACGTCAGGGAATTCGCGGAGCGTTACTGCCTCCTGTGCTTCACGGCGGTCTCGCATACGTCAGGGCGTTCGCAGAGAGTTACCGCCTCAGGGTCTTCGCGGCGGGCTCGCGAATGGCAGGGTGTTCACGGAGAGTTACCACCTTCTGTGCTTCGCGGTGGGCTCGCGAACGTCAGGGCATTTGCGGAGCGTTACCACCTCCTATGCTTCGTAGCGGCCACGATGCTCAGGGGAGCTTCGCTTCGGAGTTTCATGAGGCAGCGTGTGGGCTTTCTTTTTCATCCCTTCTTTTCATTCAATATTTTGGCGCCAACAAAAACCATATTTAGAAAATGAGAAAATATACCTTTTCAAATCATTTTGTAAAAAGTGGAACATGGGTATATATGAATTTAAAAAATAATATTATGATAGTAAAAACATTTTTGGAATCAATTTTACAAATCATGGTGGTGGAAGAAAAAGTGAGTTTGAAGGAAAATTTTAAAAAGCTAATTTTTTAAAAAAGAAAGTCTCTTAAAAATATCAAATCATTGAAGTGAGAATTAGTAAACTGATTCGATTATGTGTATAAACTATAAATATACATTAAATTTTTTAAATTTAACATAATATAATAAAAAATCATTTCACAAATAATCTTATCATGAAAAAATAAATGAAGTATAAGTTTAACCCAATAAATGGAAATTGAGTTAAGAAATCCCTTACCACTTTGTAATCAGTCAAATCATATTCCCCATAAAAGTAATAATTTTCAAATGAAACATTTAATAACATTAGTATAATTCTAATAATGATATTATATATCAAAGTTATATATATATATATATATATATATATATATAAACCACACACAAGAAATAAGTGGTGAATAAAGCATATATCTCATAGAAGTAAAAGTGAGGCGAGAAACTCTTACCACAAATTTCTATTTAGTTTTTTGTAATTTGACCTCATATATAAAATTTTAAATCATATTATTAATTCATTAAAAAAATATAATCATATTAATAATACATTATATGATAATTTTATATCATATTTTCACCCGTTCATTAATAATATTTTATTATTTTCATTGTTTTATGTGTGTTCATTTCATGGTTTTCATGGTCGGCCCATTTGTGTATAATTATAGATTTTACTATAAAATGAAAATAAAGCTATATAAGTGAAATGAAATGGTATTCATTCACTTACTAAATTTTAAATTATCCAATATAGCATTTTTCGTTCTTACATGAGTATGATTCATTTGATAAAAGTCAATGATAAATGTTTAGTTTATTTTGGTGGTTCTTCCAACCATCATGAAATAGTTTCATTTTATATAAAATTATGTATATATATTAGTTCTATAAAATGAAATAGGTTATAATGTACTTATTAAAATATGATTTATCCATAAATTTACTTTTATGACAATCCATTAAGGTGGTAATGTAAAACAAAAAATCATCATCCATGGAGATGGTTAACCACCATAATTTGGACAATGGTTTCATTTCTTTGAACAATAGGAGGTAATAAAATGGGGGGATATAATATATTTCATTAGTAACATAAAATTATATTTTATACATTATTATTTATAACTTTTTTTGTTTATTAATGAAGGATTTTAGTAGAAGGTAGAATAAGAAAATAAAATAAGAGAGGTGGTTTGTGAAAATTACTTCTTGAATATCACCTCCTTGAAGGATCCCTTAAAGACCTTGTAATTGGTATTTTGGTGAGACCAAAAGTACTTTTACATGGGGAGAGTTGGTAGGATATGGTTTGGTAGATATTTTATAATCTTTAAGTCTTGAGATGAGAAAGGTGGTGGTTAGGAGTGGTATTTATACTTTAAAATGGGTGGTCTATAGTGGTTAAATAATGATTATTTTATTTTTAAAGATAACCACATTTGGGTGGAATTAATTCCAAATAATTAGATTAATAATAAATATTTTAATGGTCGGTTATGGTCTAGAAACACATATAATACCCATTTAATTTTTTTAGTTATTTTGAGATTTTACATATTAACATTAACATGTTTCATTATTTAACCTATACTATGCTAAATATTCTTTTGTTTACCACAGTTACTTCCTTATGCCTACAAATGTAAATAACCATAAAACATAATTTGAACATTCTTTTTCCAAATATGGAATCCATTTTACCAATTTATCAAATCAGTGTTTTTTAAAATACTTTTCAATAATTCTAGGAATATTTCTGAAGTGAGGGGATGAGTCAGCATATAATTACAGGTATAGGAGTTCCATGGTGCGGTGATTTAAAATATATTAAATATTTTATATCAAATGCTCTTATTTTATTTGTAATCATGGTTTAACTTCTTATTTGAGTCTCGAATCATAAATATGATGTCATAGTTGAGTTAAAAATGTGGGTTTTAACCTAGGTGCGATATAAAGTGTGTCGGTGTCGGGTTCCCAGTCAGAGGCGGGCATTGGCAGGGCATTTTGAATATGTTTATTCATTTTGTAAAATAAAATAAATAATACCCCATAACTTTGTGTTTCATGCCTATAATAATGTAGTGGAGTGTTTCCTCTTATGGTGATGGATGACCTACAGATGAACTAAGGTGAGGAGGTGCCGCCATATCCAATTTTTGACACTGATCATCACCAGATTGAGGATCAATGAATTCTTAACATTTTTTTTGACATGAAGCTTTATTTTTTCACGATGAGGTAGGTGGTTTTATAAATTTTATGTCTCAACCCCCTTTTTATGCATTTTAGAGGTTTTAGAGAACTTAGGCGGCTGCTAGGGACCTCATGGGTGTCGATCTGTGGTTTTTAGGTGAAAATTGGGGGTTTCAGGTGGCTCTTAAGGAAGTACCCATTAGGAATTTCTGATCACTAGGAGTTTAGTGTAGGTTCACATGTCGTTTGTTCTTCCTATTCAAGGAATATGTACTTTTGGTACTTCATTCCATGTATGAGGGTTACATGATGTGTATTGAACCAGTTCATGTGGCTGATGGGAATGGCCAGTCTTATTGTGTTAAAGGACTTTTTCAAGTGAAAATACACAGGAAGGAAGAAATACATAGGTTTAGTTACATTGTAAAGTCCAAGGATATGTTATGAGAATCAGGTGAGGTGAAACATGCCATTTTTAAGGGTACACATTGTGTGGTGTTACATGGACAGTGACCCGTGTATGGGAAAGGACATGCCCAAATATTCTAATGAGGTCACATGCCATGTGACATGGGGTACACATCATTTAATTAATTTTTTACATATAGAGTAACATTATAGTAATGACAAAGGGATGTTTTCAAGATAAATGCCATGTATTACAGCTAAGCATTGTATAGTCCCTTTGGAGTCCTCTCCCTCACACATCTCTTCCTTCTTCACTCAGATGTAGGCCCATGAGTAACATATCCGGAGTAGATTTCTGCGTAGGATGCGATGGTGGATAGATTTTGGGCCTTTGATGTGAGACATAAGGTAAAATTATGTTTTTCCGTGTTTAGAGATATTTAGACCAGTAGTGGCTGGCTTTGTTAACTTGGTCTTTTATTATGAGGGTTTCAACACCATGTCCTTATCATAGGATTGTGAACCCTATTCGGCTACCTTGATTTTTTGCAATGTGGGTGTGTTCTTATATTCTATAGTGAGTTGTCTCAGTAATCTTAAATTATAGAATCAGTGTCTTGGATCATGTATCCCTTCGAGAGGCCCATAGGAATCCCCACATCCTTTAATGCTTCCCTTGGTTGGGTTAGTGGAATTGGTGTGGTAAATATTTACTTAGGCATTTATCCTCTACCCATACGAATGTTTCCAATAGGGGATGGATCCTCCATTGATCCCTAGGCATAGACCCTTTATATTTATATCTAGATCTGATCTTTCTGATGGGGTTTTAGTCTAATGGAGTGTGTATCTTGTATGAATCCCCTTAGTTTTATTTGGAGTTATATGGTGATGATTTCCAAGGTGGAGTTTGTAGAATTTTCATGGCTAACTCTAAAAAATCATCGATCCTCTACTTAGTATGTTTTTCTAGATTAGGCTTGTTTCATGACACCCTTTTCTGAGTGCAGTGTTATAGCTAGGGTTTGTAGTGTCCCCTAGCTAATCTTGAGAGTGATCCCACACCTGATTTTTAAAGATCTAATGGGTCACTATATGACTTTACTTGTGGGTTTTTTTAAGATTATTCCCTTGCATATAGGTACCATCTGTGTTAGAAAGGTTGCATCATCAGTTCATCATTTCTCAATAGAGTTACATCTCTCTATTAAGATCCATCTAGGATGGAATGGATGTGTCGTCATCTTTGAGATACCTAATGTGATAAATATCTCGATTGCATTCCATCTAGGATGGATTGTCTCATGTAGTGAGTAATCCAAGATGAGATATCTATTGGAACCTCAAGTTGGTTTATATGGATTGTTGTAAGGTTGATACCATGATACATGGGAGTATGTTGTGAGTATATGTGGGTTTATTCGGGGTGACCTTGTGGTACATGTCATATTTCATGATATACCAGGGTTTATGAGCTAACTATTCATGTATAGTTAAGGAATGATCAAGATGGTGTTTCTCTCTCTATCATGTTTCTCCTATAGATTTGGGGTTTAGTTAACTAATGCCTATTAGTTACTACCTTTTTTGTTTCAATTTTTTGGGAACCTACTAGGTATTTATATACTCACCCTTTCATGAGATCTTCCCACACATGTCTTGTCTTATTCTTGAACTTTCCCAGGGGGAACAAGAGTGGTTGTAGCATAGATAAGGGGTCGAAACACTGAAAAGTGGGTTGGTCATGATTTTGGTAGTAGTCCCTTCTTTCTGAGAAGGTTGAATTTTTATATAGTTTTTTTCTTTGGTGGGCATGTATTTTTTTCTTTTTATCACCTTCTAGTATTATTTTACTCTGTTTATGTGATATAGATGTATTCATTTATTTTTTTGGTATTTTTACTTGAATCTCTTCACTATTACATGGAGATGTATGTGGATTCATGTATATAGTAACCATAGGAAAATGCCTTTCAGGTGTGTGATATGCCTACTCAACACTAGTTTCCAACCCCTGGCCTTTTAGTGGTGGGCCTGGGGTAGTCATGACTCAAGCCTTGGTGTGTCAAGTCTTGATAGAGTGGTATCAGACAGAATTCCACTTTAGGACCCTAGTATATAGCTTTTCTAGTAGTGATTTTGGTTTGGGTTCCATAGAGACAATGTTTAAGTGTTTTGAATTCAGCTTTTAAGATAGGGACTCCAGTGTTGGTGTGGAGACCAATGTATTCATTCACCGAGACTATGATAACTTGCTTGTTTAATCGTAACATTTAATCACTGGTTGCATGGATAATTTTGGTACACACACCATATAAGATTGGATTGGGGTTTTTATTTTCCTTATTAATTCATTTCCCCAAATATACTCATTGAATGTGGCGTATATTTTCTTATTTTAGGATGTTTACATAATGGTAGCCTTTGGGGTTTATGTATCTGGGTCAGGGGTATGACCTAATGAGTGTTGAGGTCTTTTTATTGGGGCCTAGTCACGTGGCAGGGTTTCTTCTGAGTAGATAGTTGGTAGAGATTCCATCCATTTAGTAGTGTATAGATCCACCTCCAAGATTTTATGTGGATTAATCTTGTAAAACTGATATTTTGATGGATCTACTAGTTTTTGATGATGATACACTGGGATTGAGTGTGAATCATGAGCTTCATAGTTGGAGTTCTCCTAAGGTCCATATTGATATGGACCTTTGGATAGTAGGCATGTGACATATGAGGTACCTACATTCAAGAATTCTTTAGAAATATCTTAGTCCAATGAAGATGAGGTGTTTTTATACTTGTGAGGGGTATTGAAATCTCACATGGGAGTATCCCACTCATCAATATACTTATAGAGTTGTAGTTATTAAACTATCATGGAAGAGGAAACAATTTCAGCGAGATCATAAGGGCATCAAATATGGCATAGGAGTAGTCGGGGGGTGGTTGGTGATTTGATCTATTTCCACCACCACCACCCCAAGGTGGACTAGTCTAGGGTCAGGGAGCTGGTGGTAAATGACATGGGTGATTGTAAGTGATAATTTTTTTACCTAGAGGATCTAGGTGATTTCGGAAGTACAGTTTGTATCCTTTCTACTTGTGTAGTAGTTTTGTTAAATACGTTTATGATACTCCTTTCATACCACTTATTTATTGAGTATTTTTTAGGTTTACGCAGGGTGTCAATGGATCGATGTTGTGTTTTTATGTGATGTAGCTTCAAATTCATAGGAAGAAGGGATGCTTCCCCCACTAAGACATAATCTTGTAATGTCATACAAAATTTTGTGTGTGAGCTAGTGCCACCCAAAGTGGATAGTGTTGAGGTGTGGTGGATGAGTTCATTTTACTTGTGTGTGCATGGAATATAAGTGTGTTTAGGTGTCAAAGTAGGACCTGGTTGGAGAGGATAAGTAGGATAGGGAAGGATGAGCTTTTGAAAAAATGGGCTTTTGTCTAGGAGTCTTGAGTGTGGTTCAAGGTATGACATGTGACTACTTTACCTTAGTTTTAGTTGTCATGAAGTCATGGTCCAGTTTTTCATATTAGTATCCCCTATTTTAGGTCTAGTGACACCAGAGTAGGAATTTTCACTTGACCATTGAATTATAGGGTTTCTGTAGGGTTTCATGAGTTTTTATTAGTCTTTTGGGAGATTTTAAGACCCATTGTATTCACTTGGGAATCCCTGTGTTCTCCAAGTTTCAGAGGTGTATCTTGCCCCTGGGTGTGGATTACATTGCCTAGTTCCAATCACTATTAGGGAGGAGTACCCATATCCATGAATCGTCATCTCCTTTTCCCATTATGATATTGTTGGATTGGATCTACGACCCTTTTCGGATCAGTTCTTGAGGGACCTTGGTAATGAATGTAGTTTGTGCTTACAAGTTCTCAGTCCATTGTTGGTGATCAAGGCGAAGAAGTGGTTCACTTCTTGTATATGACCCTTTTGGTTGAAGTTGTTGTGATGTTTCTCTAATTGGAAATTATTTTCCCCCCTCTTTTATAGAAATTTAGGGAGGCACATCTTGGAGTTTTATTTGTGAGGTCTCACATGACTAGATATCCATAAGACATTATCTTGATGGATTTTCCGAAGGTGGGGAGTATGTCACCCTTTTGAGGCTTGGAAATGAAACTAGTCATGTGGTGAGATGGAGTGTGGAGTTGGTCTATTTCACTTAGTGGTTTACCCAAGATAGGGGTTGTTGCGCCAAATAAGCGAATCATTCATGTTTTAGAAAACATGATTCGGTTTTTACATGTTGGAAAAGTTATAGTGTTGTTTTTGAAAGGTGTAGGCCATTTAGAAGTGGATTTAGTTTTTTATGTCCCATTCAGGGTAGTTTTAGAACAACAATGGTGGACCATGGTAGAAAATGATGAGGGATTGTACTCATTGGGATCATTCTTCGTCAAGGTTCGGAGAGTTGGTTGGGGAGACATGCTATATATAGGGTTAGAAACCCCTTTTTTAGTTTCTACATCAGGTTAGTGAGGTGGTGTTTCACTAGACCTGAGCCCACAGATGACTAGGTGCTTGGTGTCTGAACCTCAATTGCAGTTGAGGAGAAATTTTCATTCTTTACTAAATGGTTTTGTCATGGTTTGATTTTTACAGTAGGTGTTGTGTTTCACCATGTGGTTTCCTTGTGTGTGTGTTTGTGATCGCACGAGAACCTTTTGGAGAGATTTATGGTGTGGGAGATCCTATTGAAGGGAGGCCACTCATATTATATGTGGCCACCAATTATGATGCCTTCGGTGTATGGGAGTCCACTCATCTTATATGTGGCCACAATGGAACTCTCATTGGGAACCCACCTCAGACAAAATAGTGATGTGGGAAATGAAAATAGTCTCTATTACCTAAGATGAACTATTCTAGGTACTGAGACCCAAAATTATGATGTCGAAAAGAACTACCTTGAAATCATCTTCACAGTGTAAACTGCAATGCATTGTATAGAGAACCATGAAGTCCAAATGTTCTCTCATATCGACGTTCTCAAGTACATACTTGGATTCCCAATGTGGACTAGGTTCCTTTCCCGATGGAAAGTTATTCTTCAATACTATGAAATTTAGTTTGTGTCACAGAAGTTAGTGAAAGGATAATCCCTAGTTGATTTCCTCACAACACATCTGGCCCTGAAAAATACACTAGAAGACACTGAACTTCTAGATGAAGAGGTCTTTTATTCCCATGACAATACTTGAACATGGGAGATGTATTTTGATGGTTCCTCATTTAGTCCTATCAGAATAAGGATGGAAAACCCGAATCTCAACCTGGTTAGCTTGGGATTTTATTTGTCTTTAATGACAAAGTAGTTTTTACTTAATCTTTCTCACTATCCAAAGGCTGCAAAAATAGCGAGGAAGAATACCAATCCCTCATTCCTGTCTTGGAACTATCCCTATAAATACAAATATCCAACCTAAAAATCAAAGGGGATTCAGAGTTATAGATAAAGAAGGTCAATGGCGAATATGCCATTAGAAAGGAATAACTAACCCCTCTCACTAGCTATGTCAGGGGACTAATTGAAGAGTTCCCTTTCAAACCCACATTGCATCATGTTCCCCGGTCACATAATGCTTGCACTGATATAATGGACAATGCATCCACCATCTTGGCCAATCCTAATCAGGAAGAAACCATATTTCATATCACACATTAGATAATGGTCTCAACAAACATCATACATGATATAGAAGAGATCAATTAGGTCAACACTGTCCAGGAGTGTGATACACTAATATTCACCCCTGGATGGATGGAACCCATTATAAACTATTTGAAAAATGGCACTCTCCCAATGGATAGAGTTGGAATGGAATAGATTCTACGTCATGCAGAAAACTTTACCCTACATGATGGCCCAAATGAGAAGAAACCCCTCTATAGGTATGGATTCAAGGAGATACTCCTCAGATTCATAGTAGTATGAGATATGTATTTCATCATGGAAGAAGTCCATGCGGGCTCTTGCAGAGCCCATCAATCTAGGACTAGGCTCTCCCATTAGATTAGGAGGTTAGTATATTACTGGAAAACGATGATACAAGACTCCATGGAATTCACCAAGAATTGTCATGCATGCCAAATCCAATAGAAATTCATCCACCAGCCTCCATAATTTCTACATACAGGTAAATATTACTAATCATTTTCTATTTGGGGGATGGATGTTGTGGGAAAAATCTCCCAGCCATAGGTAAGAAGTTAAAGTACATCCTTACTGATACTGAATTATTTTCCAAATGGGATAAGGCCATACCTCTCAAGGAAGTTGGGATGAAGAACATCATCAACTTTATAAATTACCATATCATAACTAGGTTTAGGATCCCTCACACAATATTTATGGAAAACGATTCCAATATCAATTCCACTAAGTGGAATAAGTTGTACCATGAGTATAATATCGATTCCAATCACTAATCTCGCTGTCATGTAGTAGAAAATTTATAGATAAAGGCATTCAACAAGAATCTATAAAATATTCTCTAGAAGATAGTGAACAAGGATAATAAGTCTTGGACAGACAAACTCTTCCAGGATTTATGGGCCTACCATACTACCATATGTATGGATACACAAGAAACGTCATACTCATTTGTGTACATGAATGAAGTAGTGGTACCCATGGAATTCTAGCTAACATATGTCTGAGTATCCATCTGTGGGAAACTCTCATTAATGAGAAATCACAAAAGCTACTAGATTAATTAGAATAGCTTAGTGAGAATAGGTTTCACACAATGCACAACCATGAGATCCACCAGAATCGGATTGTGTGAGCCCTCAATAAAAGGGTTCACCTCCACTCATTCCTACATGGGGAGCTGTTGTTAGTCCTCATAACCCCATTGATACCAAGAATGAATCCCCCAAAGATAGAACTCAAATGGGAGGGACCTTACATCATACATAAGTTCTACCACAACGAGGCTTATTCATTAGCCACAATAGATGGGGAGATTTTCACAGATCCCACCATTGAAAATTTTATCAAGAAATACTTTTCATAACTATTATCATAAGAGAAACCACATCAGTTTAAGTTCTATAGCTCATCCTAACCACACAAGAATAAACTATATGGAATTCTTCCTAACCACATGATGTTAAATTGTATCAAATTCATTCTAACTACATCATGTTAAACTATACAAAATTCATTCTAACAATGTAATGTTAAACTATACAGAATTTGTCATGTCTCTATGGCGTTAAAATATAAAAGTTCATCTAAACCAGATTATGATAAAATGTATGGAATTCATAATTAATACAAGATATTAATGTGTATGGCCAATGTCCTTACTACATGACATAAAACTATATGGATATGTGATGTCCATCTCTATTCATGTTGATTCACCTACATCTTTGTTGCATGATGTAAAACTACATATTTTATCTAGAACTACATATGTATTTATTATAATTTCCAATGATATAAGTGGATACACCTTGATCCTATATCATGGTATATACACTATATGATAAAAATTGCCCCTGCTGTGCCCACAACTATCTCCACATTGTAGGGAAACCCCTGTCATTCCTTTTTTCTCACACTAATCATAGCTCAGGTGAGCTTAGGAATTGTGACATGGAATTAACCTCACAAGAAGGGGAAAAAAGTACACAATAGGTTCATTATGGTCTTAATTGTAAGACCATAAAAGGCATAGCATGAGCCATCTCTGCATGACGTTAAACTACATGGTCAACATCCTTACCGAATGACTTTAAATTGCATGGTTCTTCAGAACTATGTGTGGTTTGACTCTCATTCTCATGAGATATGTAGTGGTGCACATACATCTACCCTTCGTCTCAACCACAATATTCCCATCAATTCACATCAGTTCGCCTTCATCCACACCTTATGAAATTAAACTAAATGATATTTTAAGAACTACGTGTGGTTTAATTCTCATCCTCAAGAGATATGTAGTGGCACCCAGACATCTATATTTGGGCCCAACCATAACATTCCCATTTATTCATTTTAGTTCACCCTCATACTTATCCTATTAAGTTAAACTATAGGAAACATCAAGAACTACATGTAGCTTGATTTCTATCATAACAAGATATGTATTGATGCCTCGATCTCCAATACAGAAGCCCAGCTATAATAGTTAATTGAAATAATTCCCACCTCTACATATGGGTCAAAACTTCATAGAGTATTTCCCATTCAAGAACTTTGTGTGACTTGATTCATGCCCTCATAGGATACGTAGTGATGCCTTAATTTCAACTTTGATCCCAATAACAACAAATAAATATAAAAATTCTCTCCTTATTATGTATGGTTCAGATCTACATAGGAAACTTCATTAATAACTATGTGTGCCTTGATTATCATCCTCATGAGATACGTATTGATGCAAAAATCCTTATATTTGAGCCCAGATACAATATTTCTTACACTTTCGCATTGGTTCCCACATCCTTACTGCATGATGTTAAATTTCATGGAAGTAAATCCTTATCACATGATGTTAAAATGAATGGAAGTACATCCTTACCTCATGATGTGAAACTGCATTAAAGTACACCCTTACCTCGTTATGTTAAACTTCATCGATGTACATCCTTACCACATGACGTTAAACTGTGTGGAAGTGGTTTTTTACCACATGACGATAAACTATATGGAAGTACATCCTTACCCATGATGTTACACTTCATGGGAGAAAGTTTTTACTGCATGATGTTAAAACTACACAGAGGAATGTATGTCCCCACTACATGATAGTAAACTGGGAAAACCATCACCCTTTCATTCCTTACCAAAGGACCATGAGAGACTTATCCTGGTCAACTAGAGAATGGGGTGCTTCCACCATATCTTAAAGAAACTCAATCCAAAATCTACACTTCAGGCCTCGGGTGTCTCAAATCATTGCAATCTTCCATATCCCTTGTAAAGGATATCTGACTTGAAGGACCTTTTTCTTGACTATTCATGTATGCCTATGGATCCTACATATGAACCTATGGTTGTCAGCCAATTTTTTCACTCTGCAAAAGGGCATTCTAATCCTTGTGATCCCTAACATTACTTTGGAAGAACTCAACACCTCATTGTTTTTGAACTACTACTAGTATGACTATCCCATATCATCACTCATGACCTGAGAACCTTGATCTATGATTTAAAACATGTTAACCTCTTTCTTATAAGGATGTTAGAGTACTCTTGAACCAGGGTATCCAAATTTGGATCTTTTGTAACATTCCCCATATTAGGTCTATGTGCGCTATAACTATAAACTACCTATACATTGGTCAAAGTTATAAGACCTTGAAAATCTATCCTATAATGGTCCAAATCATAAGACCTTAAACTATTAATGAAAGAGACACAAAAAAATTTAGGTTGAAAACCCGCAAATGGCGACCTGAGAAAAAGACAAGTCTATGCCTGCAAAAGTTTAGGAAAAATTAGAACATAGATAGATAATTCATAAAGCTCATCAGGTCCACCCAGTAGCCCTAGTAAAATACAATATATGCTCATTGGACCCCCTATTTTAGGTAAAAGTTAGATTAAGGGATTTTATCATATCATTTCTAGAAGAATATGTTGGTTAGGTGGAGGAACAACTTTTAGGGTACTCCTACCATCCTTGGAATTTAACCTTTCTAAAATTCACACTTCATGATTTGGGGTGTCTCAGATCATCATAACCTTTCCCTGGACCATGTAAAGTATATCTAGCTTCAACGACCCTTTTTATGAATATGCATACATGCCCATGGCTCCTACATATTCACCTATTTCCATTAACCAAATGCATTACTCTGAAAAAGTATATTATAATCCTCATGATCCCTAACATCGTCATGGATGCACTCAACACCCTATCATGTCTAAACTACTCCATGTAGATTTTCCCATATCATTATCCTAACTTGAGTTCTATGGGTTGTGATTAAAAATCCCCGTACGAAACTATCCATGTAGATTTGATATCCTCGATGTTATATCACCATGCTTCGCACCCTTTCTCAAGGATGGATTTTGACACTTCATTCCCCAGTCTTTGATATCCCTCACCTCAGGATTCGAAACCATAGGGCTTAAGGCTCAATCTTCATTATTTAAGATCTAATTTCCCTAGGGTTCCAGGACCCTTCCTAGATAGCCTTCTTTCAATACCCAACTTCATCATCTAGATGCTTGAGCCTTCCCAAACCTTTCAGGGACATTTTAGAGAGGTGGAGATTATAGCATACTACCTTATTATCACATAAACGTTCATTACATTATACAAAACTGAGGATCTTTAAGGTTTAATGTCTTGGAAACCAGGAACTTAATACATGACAACATAAAACATTCTTCTTAAACACTTGAAAGGATTATTAATTTGTTCATCCTAAGTTCATTACAACATCTCATAACATGGGAGCATACATCAAAAGAAAGGGTGAGTAGAAGGCCCAGTAAGGGAAACAAGGGAAACATTTTACATGTGAACTTGAGATACATCAAAAGTCATAAAAAAATAACTTTAAGGCATGAGAAAGAGATCATGAGGGACATCATAATAAAAATAACATGTTTAATAACTTGAAGATGTGGATACAAAATTTAACATATACAATCATGAACATATCACCAAGGTCTATCCCCAAGGTGTCATTTGAAATTACCAAGGTTATTCACCAAGATATCATTAAAATTGAAATCTCTAGTGGTTCCATCATTACCCAATGCATTAGAGTGCTATTAGGGAGCACCCTTAAATTTGTATTTATCATAATTTGAGCCACATATATCACCATAAATCATTTCATAAATAACCCATATAGCATAAAAGAAATGGGTTTCATTTCATAATCATAACGTTTTAAAAACTGCTTTTAAGACATGATCTTTATGTCACTTTAAACCCATGGAAAAAGGAAAGTGGGTATTATGTATGTAAATCCAAGAATTTAAAATATAAAATCTTGATATATATGTGAATACCCCTATATAAGAATGATCTTTGAGTATTCACTTAATAAAATAAAATAATTTTAGTAAAAGAGAGATACATTTTGAGACGAAAATTCTGCAGCATAACAGTTATGTTACAGGGTTTTAGAAAACATTGAAAAGAGAGGGGACATGGGTCACAGACTCATAAATGATCCAAAAAATAGTAGAGGGATAGAATATAATGGATATAAGAACATGGTAATGAAATTTTAAATACATACCATATTAAATGAAAAGCATGGAAGGAATACAAAAATAAGATTTCTCTTATTAAAATTCGGCAGCCTAACGACGTCACTTAAAACTTCAAAAAATGAATTGTCGAGATCAAATAGGTTCTCTAATAATATGAACATAAAATATAAATATGATAGATATAGATATAATATCTCAACATAATAAAAAGTAACTGTAAATACTTGACATGAAAGTAGAACTTTGAAAAATGAGAAGGGTGAAAGAATCCCTTAAAAATTCGGCAGCCTAACGGCGCCACTTAAAACATCAAAATACTGAATTGAAGAGATAAAATAGGGTCTCTCATAATATGAACATAAAAGATCAGTATGATAGATATATATATCATACCCAAAATAATAAAAAGGAACATGAAAGACTTGACATGAAAATAGATCTTGAAAACGAGAAGGGTGAAAGAATCCCTTAAAAATTCGGCAGCCTAACGACGCCACTTTAACATTATTAAAATTAAATGATGAAAGAAAGAGGGGGTATCTCATCATATTAAAATGAAAATTACAGTAGGATGAATATAAAATAACATCCTTCAACATAAGATCATGGAGAATAAAATATATGACATAAAAGAGAGTATGCAGAAAGAAAGAGGGAGGTAGGATACCTTACCATGAAGAGTAACTTCGAAATCGTGATGTTTGGGACCTTGGGAGGCTTGAGGGCACCTTGAGAGGACTCCTTGGGAGGTAAGAAGACCATAAATTTGTTGAGGAGGATTTTGTAATGGAAAGTATGAGAGAATGTCTTGGTATTTATAGGGGAAGTGAGGGGACAAGGCATTAATGGCCAAGGGACACCTCATTGGTGGTATTGGAAAACCCATGGGTTTGCCCATGGTATTTTCCCATGGTATTGGCCACTTGGGAAACCCCATACCTTATATTAATATTCATAAGTCGACCATATTGATTACATACTTAATACATCATTTAATGATGTCATTAAACACCCGTAACTTAAAAACTGTATTTTCACTATTCACCGAAAATTCAACTTTCTCAGAAAAATCCCAAAATTTCACCTTAACAAAATATCAATACTCTGATTTAAAAAATGAAATCCATTTTATAAAAATAATTTTCTAAACATTTTTAATTGAATTTTTAAAGAAATACACTATTCACCAAAAATGATTTTTTTTCCGAAAAATCCCCAAAAATTACCTTAGCATAATATCGATGCTATGAGTTCCAAAATGAACTCCATTTTATAAAAATAATTTTCTAAATATTTTTAATTTAATTTTTAATTAAAAAACACTATTTACCCAAAAAAACTGATACTTGACTAATAATTTCTGAAACAGTTATTGACGTATTTTATTGAATCATATTACTTAATAAAGGTGCCTATATTATATTAATACTTTCATTAAGTGAGATTACCAATCCATTTAGTCACATTACTAATCCTAAGCGTAAATTCACTATTCATAATGTACTATTCATCAAAAATCATGTTGATCTTGTTAGACTCTAAATTTCTTACCAAAGATAATTGTAGAAGAACATTTTTTGAAAATCATTACACATAATTAATTATTTAAGGTTTACATAAATATTTTCAAATATCATTTTTCTAGAATTCATCAAAAATATGCATACTATATTTATCCAGACATTTTTGAAAATTCACAAACTTCATTATAAGAATAAATCACAATTTTTATTTAAATCAAAGGTTTACACAAGGCAATTATAGTCTCGTCACATAGCCCCTTATAATGCCATCATAGGTCTTAAGTGTAAGGTGTGCTAAGGTGTGAGAATCCGAGGGTGGCTCGGCCAACATTTCCTGAGTAGTGATTTCTATAAGCTTGAACTTCTCGTGAATGGGATTCCTTTCCAACTTCACACGATGAAGTTCGGATTGGGTTTGGTCCAGAGCAAAGCCCAAAGGTGATACCTCCTTCCCGAGTTCCGTCAAATGGGCTTCAATCTGCCCGAGACTACTTGATGAGGCCATCGAATCTTCTTTCTATATTAATTAATCATTATCACTTGTATTTATAGACAATAATCGCAACATTTAGGTTCCAAAGGTCATACAAACTAATGGTCATATAATAGTCAAATCCCAAAAGTATCATTTTAATTATACTCATTTTATTAAATGAAAAGGTTTTGTTGAGTATGAAATAAAATAACACACAAAATTAGGAAACAAGGTTTATTCAAAATTTCGGGTCGTTACAATCTCCCCCCCCCCTTAAGAAATTGTGTCCTCTCAATTTTTAAAAATTGGGCATGGAAATTTCATTGAAAGTCCCACATCGGATAAAGAGTTAGTAACACTATAAATTTAAATTAAAGAAAAGTAAGTACAAAGGTCACCCGAGTTAACACATACTAGGATTCCATGTTATAAAATATGGATATGGAGGAGAAAACAAAGGGTCAAGTTCTGAGGGAGAGTGATAGAAAACATGTACAATAGGAAGTTAACTACCAGAAAATCACAAACTTGTGATGGGTTAATCGGTCTTTGATTACCCAATAGGAAACTTAAACCAACAACATTTTTGTTTTACATTCCTTATAATAATTTTGAGGAATTCATTTAATACATAGAATAAGAACACAGGGAAATATTTTTACCTTCAAGTAGAGTTTCATCCCTTAATAAGTTTCACCAAGACTAATCCTTTCTCCAAATAATGAGCATTCAAAACTACTTTGTCTCATCAAAGCACAAGAATCATCTTCTAGAGAATCACATAATCCACAAAAGAATAACTATCTTATCTTTAAATTTTTTTCACAAAAATAGAAAGGGTAAGATAAAACAACTCTTCAAAAAGAAATAACCCCATAGGAAGGGGGAACTAATTTAAATCTTCAAAGTTCCATGGTACTACCCAAAGTTCACCATAGACCATTCCATAAATAATTGTCCTTAAAATTCCTCAAAATAAACCAAAATAATATTGAAACCCAAATATAAGAAGGATTTCATAATGTAGTCTTCCAAGATAAATATTATCGTTCATCTCCAAACAACATCAACCACTCCTAAAAACTTATAACAAAAGTAACTAACCTAAACATATTTTCCCCAAGATAGGTTAATTATTTCCATAAGTAACCTAAATTACTATAAGTTCACCTTAAATTCATTGGTTCTTCAAAATATAAGTCAACCTTTACTCCTCAAATAAAATTTCGTAGTAATCTATTTACCTCGATCATATAGGGTTCCCAAAATAGTGAATGTCTTCCAAAATAATATTCATCTTTTAATCCCCTAATCATTTTTTTCAAGAAGAATTTCTTCACAACATCAACATGCGATTCATAACAATATATGTTTTAATGTATTTAATATTTTCATTAGTAAACCTTGTAAGAGAATTAAAATCATATTTTCAACAAATAACTAAACCATACTTTGATACCAACTATAGAATCCTGCCTTATTATCACATAAACATTCATTACATTATACAAAATCGAGGATCATTAAGGTTTAGTGTCTTGAAACCAGGAACTTAATACATGACAACATAAAACATTCTTCTTAAACACTTGAAAGGCTTATTAATTTGTTAATCCTAAGTTCATTACATCATCTCATAACCTGGGATCATACATCAAAAGAAAGGGTGAGTAGAAGGACCATTAAGGGAAACAAGGGAAACATTTTACATGTGAACTTGAGATACATCAAAAGTCATAAAATAATAACTTTAAGGCATGAGAAAGAGATCATGAGGCATATAATAATAAAAATAACATGTTTCATAACTTGAAGATGTGGATACAACATTTAAAATAGAAAATCATGAACATATCACCAAGGTCCGCCCCAAGGTGTCATTTGAATTTACCAAGGTTATTCACCAAGATATCATTAAAATTGTAATCTCTAGTGGTTGAATCATTACCCAATTCATTGGAGATCTATCAGGTCGCACCCTTAAATTTATCTTATCATAATGTGAGCCACATATATCATCATCAAACATTTCATAAATAACCCATATATCATCAAAGAAATGGGTTTAATTTCATAATCATATCGTTTTAAAAACTGCTTTGAAGACATGATCTTTATGTCACTTTAAACCCACGGAAAAAGGAAAGCGGGTCTCATGTATGTAAATACCAGAATTTAAAATAGAAAATACCGATATATATGTGAATACCCCTCTATAAGAATGAGATTTGAGTATTCACTTAATAAAATAAAATAATTTGAGAAAAAGAGATAGGCATTTTGAGATGAAAATTTTGCAGCATAACAGCTATGTTACATGGTTTTAGAAAACATTGAAAAGAGAGGGGACATGGGTCACCCACTCATAAATGATCCAAAGAATAGTATAGGGATAGAATATAATGGATATAAGAAAGTGGTAATGAAATTTTAAATACATACCAAATGAAATGAAAAACAAGCAAAGAAGACAAAAATAAGATTTCTCTTATGAAAATTCGACAGCCTAACGACATCACTTAAAACTTCAAAAAATGAATTGTCAAGATCAAATAGGGTATCTCATAATATGAACATAATAGATCAATATTATAGATATAGATATCATACCCCAACATATTAAAAATAAACTTGAAAGACTTGACATGAAAGTAGAACTTTGAAAAATGAGAAGGGTGAAAGAATCCCTTAAAAATTCGGCAACCTAACGGTGCCACTGAAAACATCAAAATACTGAATTGAAGAGATAAAATAAGGTATATAATCATATGAACATATAATATCAGTATGATACATATAGATATCGTACCCCAACATAATAAAAACGAATATTAAATACTTGACATGAAAATAGATCTTGAAAACGAGAAGGGTGAAAGAATCCGTTAAAAATCTGGCAGCCTAACGACGCCACTTTAACATTCTTAAAATGAAATGATGAGAGAAATAAGGGGTCTCTCATCATATGAAAATGAAAATGACAGTAGGATGAATATAAAATAACATCCTCCAACATAATAACATGGAGCATAAATGATATGACATAAAAGAGAGTACTTGGAAAGAAAGTGGGAGGTAGGATCCCTTACCTTGAAGAGTAACTTAGAAATATTGAAGTTTGGGACCTTGGGAGGCTTGAGGGAACCTTGGTATGACTCCTTGGGAGGTAAGGAGACCAGAACATAGTTTATGAGGATTTTGGAATGGAAAGGAAGAGATAATGGCTTGGTATTTATAGGGGAAGTGAGGGGACAAGGCATTAATGGCCAATGGACACCTCATTGGTGGTATTGGAAAAACCATGGGCTTGCCCATGGTATTTTCCCATGGTATTGGACAATTAGTACACCTCATACCGTATCTTACTATTCATAAGTCGAGCATATTGATTACATACTTAATATATCATTTAATGATGTCATTAAACATCCATAACTTAAAAACTGTATTTTCACTATTCACCAAAAATTCAACTTTCTCAGAAAAATCCCAAAATTTCACCTTAACCAAATATCGATGCTCTGATTTCAAAAATGAACTCCAATTTATAGAAATAATTTTCTAAATATTTTTAATTTAATTTATAAATAAATACACTATTCACTGAAAATTCATTTTTTTCAAAAAAATCCCCAAAAATTACCTTAACATAATATCGATTCTCTGAGTTCAAAAATGAACATCATTTTATAAAAATATTTTTCTAAATATTTTTAGTTTAATTTTTAATTAAAAACACTATTCACCTAAAAAACTGATACTTGACTAAAATTTTTTGAAACAGTTATTTACCTATTTTATTGAATCACATTAATTAATTAAGGTGCCTAGATTATATTAATACTTTATTTAAGTGATATTACTAATCCATTTGGTCACATTACTAATCCTAAGCGTAAAATCACTATTCATAATTTACTATTCATCAAAAATCAAGTTGATCTTATTAGACTCTAAATTTCTTACTGAACATAATTGTAGAATACCATTTTTTTAAAATCATTACACATAATTAATTATTTAAGGTTTACATAAATATTTTCAAATATCCTTTTTCTAGAATTCATCAAAAATATGCATACTATATTTATCCAAACATTTTGAAAATTCATAAACTTTATTATAAGAAGAAATCCCAATTTTTATTTAAATCAAAGGTTTACACAAGGTAGTTATGGTATCGTCACATATCCCCTTATAACGCCAGCATAGGACTTAAGTGTAAGGTGTGCTAAGGTGAGAGAATCCGAGGGTGGCTCGGCCAACATTTCCCGAGTAGTGATTTCTATAATATTGAACTTCTCGCAAAGGCGATTCCATTCCAGCTTCAAATGATAAAGTTTGGCTTGGGTTTGGTCCGGAGAAAAGCCCAAAGGTGCTACCTCCTTCCCGAGTTCTGTCAGATGGGCTTCGATCGGCCCGAGACTACTGGATGAGGCCATCGAATCTTTTTTCTATATTAATTAATCATTATCACTTGTATTTATAGACAATAATCCTAACATTTAGTTTCCAAAGGTCATACTAACTAACAGTCATATAATAGTCAAAACCCAACAGTCTCATTTTAATTATACCCATTTTATTAAATGAAAAAGTTTTGTTGAGTATGAAATAAAATAACACAAAAAATTAGGAAACAAGGTTTATTCAAAATTTCAGGTCGTTACAGAGATCATCTTTATCTTAGCATGATATCAACGTATAAGGGCCTTGACCCACCAACTAATGGAATATTCTTCTTTAAAGAAAAGAGCCTCAATCCTGTTGGCCCTCAACAACACTACAGTGGAACTTGACATCCCATAATTTGATGGGACATACCGCCATGTCTTCACCATATCATATTCAAATACTCAAAATTCTAGGTTATGATTTACATTACCCAAAATCTAACTATCCAGGTGTAACTAGTTTCCCTAATATTTTAACCTCAACCATATTCTCTCTATAAATCTTCTATAGCCCCTAGAAAAGATACCCGGCTGCAAGGACCCTTTTCTTAACTATACATGCATTCCTATGGCTCCTGCATTTGACTCTATGGTCGTAAAACAAATGTGTCACTCTAAAAAAAGTTCTTTATGATCCTTGTGAGTATCCATAACACCAAGGAATAAACCCAGCATCTTAGTGTGTTTTAGGTCATTCTTGGCATGTCTACACCATATCCCATGATCATATATAAGTTCCGAGCTAAAAGACCTTAAACTTTAGTAATAGAAGTTCTAAGCTAAAATAAGATAAACTACATCAATATAGGAACTGATATAAAAGACCTTAAACTAAATAGATAGAGGGTCTGAGATGAAACACCTTAAATGGAATAAAATGAGGTTCGAGCTAAAATACATTAAGTTACAGTACTAGAAGGTCTGAGAAAAATATCTTAAACTAAAGTGATGGTGATTCCAAGCTAAAATACCTTAAAAAAAGCAACATTAGGTCTGAGAAAAAATACATTAAACTACAACAATAGAAAATATGAGATAAAAGACCCTAAACTAAAGCGATATTAGGTTTGAGCTAAAATACATTAAACTAAGGCAATATTATGTCCAAGATAAAAGGTTCTAAAATATTTCATGGTAGCAATCCAGTTTGAAATAGCTAATAATTCTTACCATATGGCCTTATAAAAATCAATCTATACTCACCAATCCTATTGAATTTAGAAAATAATAGAGCACTCTCCCTATAAGAAATATAATTTAAAAGGAAAATGGAATAGACTCATCAGTAAGGGATTCCATGTTAAGTGGGAATTCATGAGTTCTTCCTGAAAGAAACCTCTAGATACAAGCATTAATTTTTAATTGATGATAGGAAAGTTATGGGTAGCATTTCCAATTCTTATAATATCAAAACAATGAATTATCATACACATCATGGAAAAAGATAAGATGGACAAAAAAATGAAGATTTTGGAAGTCCATTTGTGTTGTGAAAAAAATTGGGTGAGGAAACTCTATATTTTGGAGTCTCTCAAAATACTTAACAAAAATGGAATGCATTACAAAAGTAAAACTATGAAAAAAGTTGATCGGTTGTGCCTACAAGGTCAGCATTACTCTAAAAAGAAGCATCGATGGAATGTTCGAGTTCCACTCTCCCCACTTCTTATACCTCTACTCTAAACTGAAGAGTATCAAACAAGGTAGTCATCTCTTCAACCCTATTTTGAGAAACAACCAATGAAGATGAAAATATCAAAAGATCATACTTAAAATAAGAAATGATTTCCTCATACCTCCATGTTTGTACAGTACACATGTCCATCTAAGTCTATAATTCAGATATCAACTAATGGCCCTAATCCAATGACTCTGACGTCTCCCTCATCTTCTTGGAAAGTGGAGCCTCATAGAAAAAATTATGTAGATCCTATTCAATCATGGCCCGATATCACTAAATTAAAACAATTTGCTTCTTAATTTCATACAGAGGATGACGGTTAAAACCATAAGCCCCCAAGTCATGAAATAGTTTGTGAAGGTGTTCTCCTTGGTCATGGATTGCATTCAAGGAAGTTTCAGTTATCAAGGCATGACCATATTTCTAGGTTATCATGTATATCTCTTGATCCCCTACAACTTATAGAGTAGGTAGGACAGGTGGAGGGATAATTAGTAGAACCAATCAAAAAGAAAAAGAGGAGGTCCCATAATCTCTTCCCTCAATGGGAGTATCATCCGTAGCTTGTCCATAATCACTTCTCTCAGTATTCATATTGTTTATGGATTGTACTGGAGGACTTATTTACACAAAAAAATCTAATACACTATTAAAATAATGGTCATTAAAGTGGGGTTTCTTCCTTGAATCCCTTCCTACATCCTTAATAAATTTCATCGACGCCACATATAAAGAAGTTCATGACACAAAAGGCATGTCCACATGACAGACTAGCTGGCCTAATACACCATTGGGATATGTTGTTACCCAATCCTGGGTATAATCATGGGTAAGGAAATAGAAAGCATTAGTAGGTGGAAGCATGACCTCATCCCTTATATCATCACGTGGAAGTATCTTCCAAAACTAAAAAATTACTCTAAGATTTTGTTCTCTTTAGACACTGACCAATGGGATGGGTGAAACTATCTAAACATATCCAAACTATAGATAAAATTGATACAGTGTGTTTGGATCACATATGACCATATCACCCACCCTGGTTGCGAGAACCCCATCCCGAAGGGAGATCATATAAGATCTTTCATCAAGAGAACTACTACCATCATCAATAATCAGACCACCTGATTTGCATAGAGTAGAAAATTAAAAGCCATCATATTGATGTTGTGAACCTTCGACCTCAAGAGGGCATAGAGACATTGTGAAAACCCCAAAAATATTCATTAATCTAGAATGTGATGGGGAGTCCGGGATCCTTTAAGCATTTTAGTACTCAAAATAACGGAAGTGCGCCTCTATCCAGCCAAACACGAACTCGACAGGGACATTATCCTGTAAGGAGTGTTACCTTATTGGATATGGCCCCGCATTTGGTAGAGGTATGAAAGGACTAGTACTATGAGTTTAAGGTGTTACCCTTCCAAAATTTGTGCTTCCATCACCAATGTTCTTAAAAAAATCCTTGAGCATACGCCCCCATCTAGAAAAATACACATGTTCAGGAACATAGCTAGAAAGCCCACCAACCTATGGTTTGAAGAAACCTCTGGGTTCACCTGATAGCCCTAGTAGGTATAGTCCCATGCTTCCAGAATGTCCCCATACAAACTAGAATTTTTGAAAACTTTTTGAAAAGGGAACCTATGGGGATGAATAATAGTTATTCTAGCCTCATTGCCACACCAAAAAATAATGATCCAGTCTGTGAAAGAAATAATCAAGCACAACAACATCTCTTTATTTAATTTTTCCTTCATGATAACAAGCATCTCCCTCACCAAAACCAAGGTATTTAAAGTATTATACTATAAATCAATATTAGGAAGGAATTTATCATAAATCACTCCAAGAGGAGGAATACCACCCAATTGATGAATATCCCATAAGATTATACCCACCACGCTATGAAGAAGATGGAATGTGATGGTTCCAGGACACCAATGACTAATAATTTCCTAGAGAAGTTTTGGATAGTAGTAAATGATGAATTGATAGATCTATAATACTTTGTTAAGAATAACCCTATATAGATCATCAAAAAACTCCAAACAGCTTTTCCACACCCAAATGGCCATACCCATTCATCAGAAAAGTTACTGTGAGGATGAATATCCCATTTCGAATACCACCAACCGCTGGAAGTGTCTATATAATAGGTCAGTATTCTCAAATAAATTTGAGAAATATGTTGTTGAGAAAAATCACAACCATCTAGACTCTGGGAAGAGTTCGCCAATAGATAATCCAAACCTTGGAATTGAGTTGTAACTAGCTGACCGTCTTCAGTAATTGCTGTCTGAATGCATTCGGGGGAACCAGATACCCAAAAAAATGGTATATTAAAGTCTGGGGGAGGTATAAATTTTTCATCTAGTAAGCGAAACTTTTATAGAGGGAGTCTATGAGACCATGGGTAGTCCCAAATCATGGTTCAGAGGAAAAACTCTCATTAGCAGTATACACAAGATAGCGGGGATAAATATTATGATTTATGGATTTCAGGGCCCTTTGATTGGCTGCCTTTGAGGGACTTTAATGAGAACCAAAATCCATATGAAAATAAGTAAGTGGTACATGTTAGATGAATAAAATAAATATTTTTAAATAATTAAAGAGACCAATAGCATCAGGAACATCACATGACTCAGTAAGGCGATCACGAACCACATAAGAAATTAAAGGATCATCTGACCTCTAGAGGATTCACGGGGCACAATAGCCCTACAGGTCATCACATGAACAACATGACCCCCTTGGATACATGTGAATGCATGACCTGAACATGGTCATGTGAGTCATAGGCGATCTAATGATCGGTCCATTAAATCTGGAGAATCCCTCAAGACAACCAAAATACTCATAGCTGAAGTTTGAGAAATTATGAGAGTATAGTTCAAGATTGGATTGGACAAGTGTATGAGCAAAAAAAATCTTGCATGAGAGATCTGATGAAATGGACTTGTGGCACAAGCTGACAAATGGAGCTCACAATCAGGGATTGTAGCATGGTCTCATGATAGAGGCACTCAATGGAGGTGAAAACAAGAGCGCTCTAGAAAAGGGATGACTGGAAGAATGGATTGTCCTCCACCCCCCATATATATAGGACATTTCATGAAATGAAAAACATCACCTGTTGGAACAAAATTTACCTAGGAAACTGGTTTGCGACACTACCAAAGACTCAAGGGGGCATTACTTTTCCTCAAAACTGATTCCTTGTCCTCACAGACATTTCTCTTGAGGGGGTTCATTTGTTGATTCCCACCAAATTAGAATCAGAAAAATAAAAAAAGAAAGAATAATTGGATATGGTAATTACCTTCCCCACAAAGTTAAAGTAAATGAGACTTATGGATCGCATGAGCCTCCCGGGGACTCACGATTGCATGACCATTTCAAGGTCATGTGAAGACTCCACGTGCAGTGCATAACCTATGATGAATCTCGTGGATCCCCCTTAAATGGAAATTCATACTCTCACAATGTCTTTTAATATATCCAATGACCACATGGTGAAAAATTAATGAATTCCCCTAGGTCACATGGTTTTTCATTAGAAAGTTCCTGACAAACCATCCGAAATTCGTCAAATAATAAAGAGGAATAATATCTAAATAGAGAAACCCCCAGTGGTTGTAAAGCTCATGTACCATGTCATCATTTGAAAGGATAAATTTCAATGATGATATCAAAGAAAATTTCAAGACCTCTAAACCTTTGTAAAATAAAACAAATAAGATAAAGTGGGAGGAGGTGAGAGGTCTTCGTGGTCGTTGGATGACATGCGAGGTGCCCCTGGAAACCCACAAGACACAGTGAGACTTCGGTGACATGTCTACCTTGATTCATGAAATACCTTTGGCTTGTCAGCCTCTCCACATAGAATTACTTGGGTATGTCTAGGAAAATCTACACTTCCCCTTCGGCACTCTAAGTAAAAATGGATATATTTGTTCACAACATGCTTGTGTACCCCCATATGACCCCTATTGGTCATGTGATGCATCATCAAAAAATTGAGAAAATATCCATGATATTACCCATGAATACTCACATAATCACTGAAAATTATAAAATAAATCAAGGGGGGTTAAAGGGGAGGAGGAAAGAGCTCTTGTGATCACTAAAAGACATGTCACACACCTGATATTTCCATAGCATGGCCCCATGAGACCTCTTGACAAGCCGACCAAACCTTGCAAAATGCCCTAGACAATGCATCGAGCTCTCATCAAGGCCCATGGGAATGTACATAGTACAAAATAAAAAATCCTTTGACATGACCACAAGATCAAACAAGTCTTTATTAATTGGAAATAATCTAATAAATGAAGCATTGATGGAAGAGACCTGCGACTGCCGAAAATAAAGTGACGCACTCGGGACGACCCATGGTAAAGACTCACATAACCATGTGGTGTCATCCCACTTTTCTGACTCCAAAATGGATCTGTTCCTGATATTCAACACAAATTCCCAAGAATATGGGGTGGGGACGTCAATAAATTCCCCACCCTAGCATGAAAAATGCATCGGTTACTACATAAAGGAAACTCTGGAGCAATAAATTCCCAAGCATCAAAGCAGACTTCTCGGAGAAACTGTTCACTCAACTAGAAATTATACTGTCATGTAATATACTGGAGAAAATCCGGAGTGATAATGTTCCATAAATAAGATAATTCATGTGATCACTCATAGATCATGCGAAATAATTCTTGTGAGATGTGTGAAGAACATACTGGTGCGATGATCTTGACCTCCCATCCTCTTGACCAATGTGAGTCCCTAAGAGTCATTTGGCCTGAAAACCTAGGTGACCATTATCCTTTGGAAAGAATGTCTGTACCTAGCTACAGAAGGGGGAACCATTGAGAGTTTCTAGGAAAAGTGACAATGGTAGTTGGATGAGTGGAACCCATTTCACGCTATTATAACCCGATGAAATAAAAATGGTGAACCTGATGTGAATCTCTACAATGAAAAAATGATTGGTCATTTTCCATCAGTTTATTTTTCCCCATACTCAAAAAAAATATTGAACCCAATGTGAATCTCTATAATGAAAAATGATTGGGTATTATCAGCCGGGCCATTTCATTTTCCCCTATACGAAAAAATGATAAAACCGACGAGAATCTCTATAACAACAGAAGCATTGGGTTATAATGTGTTGGTAAACTTTTGTTTTAAAAAAATCTATAAAAACAAAGTAGTATGACTAGCATGATCTTATAGATGGTCCTCTCTAACCAGGTTTCTCATGAAATAAATCAATCTTCATTTTGAAATTTCCAAACAAATATAATTGAAGAATTAGGGAATATCCAGACAATTGTGTTAACCATAAATATATGACTGAGCATATTATGCCTATGATATTTCACTAATTGGTAACCTTGTTACTTTTTTAATACATAACTACATATATTGACAACATCCTGATTTGATATAATGTCTTCATCATCCAGCATTCACTTTAGAATAATAATCTACTACTGTAACTTCTACGGATCGCAAGATAATATCACCTACATGGAAACTCCAATGACAGGTAGAAAACAAGATGGTCTAGGAGTACCACTGACATGGTACAATCCTGACCATGGAAGCTACTTATGAAGTTATCCAAGAACGATGACCGATGAGTCTACATCGGCCGGGAAAGGCTGTTGATAATCTAGTGGCTCTCTTCACCATAACCAACAACTTCAGGAGCTTATCCCAAGAGTGTGACAACTGCCATCTTCCATATCTAGTGAAGGAGTACCAGGAGGCCAAATATGCTCCCTTTAGGTTTATATTCCATCGAGGAGGGAACCTTTCAACTGTCATCACCAACACCATCCTACTAGTACCCATTAGTCACCTATTGAGGGTACCATCCAACACATAGCCGCCTCTGACGCCTATGAAATAGCTAAAAGGAAGACTCGTCAGAGGAAGAAATAATTGGATATATAGGATAGGGATCATACCCCCACTCCTTCCAATAATGAAAACCAATATATTCAGGAAGGAACCAGCAAGTAGGATCATATCCCCACTTTTTCAGAACATGTCTTTAGGAATATCCCCATAGTAGGCATAGGGGAGGCTCATACTCCTACCCTTATTCACAAAGCTCATCAGCATATTTTGATGGAAAAAGGTGGATAGAATTAGGCACATATACCCACTTAAATTGAAGACATCTAAAATTTTATCATGGAGATAGAAAATGTGTAGGCTCAAATTCCTTCTCACACTTTGCTAAAATGCAAATATATTTTAGCAATAGCTAAAGAACTCCGTCAGCATATTCTGAAATTATGGAAGATGAAGCAACATGTTTATATTTCTATCCCTACAACCAGGACAACTCAAAACTCTAATAATTGTGAGTAAGTGGCTATATCAGAGAAAGTACACATTCTTTATCCCACCCAAGAGTATTATCAGCATATTTTGATGAAGGGTGAGGCATCATACAAGGCTCATATTCCCATTCCAACCGGGGTTCACCTAGTAAGAGTGGAACATGCCCCAGGATAAGACTACATTCCTATCAAATAAATCCAAAAACATATTCCAAAGGCCCAGGATTGTTCTCATATCCTCATTTTAGATGGGGCACACCACATGAGAGGGGCACATGCCTCGAGAATGGCTAATATTTTTATTGAAGAACTCTAGTGGCATATTCCAAAGGCCCAGGATCAAGCTCATATCCCTATTCTAGTCAAGGATATACAAGTGAGAATGGAACAATCCTCGGGATAGGTTCATATTCTTATCAATTAATATGTCTGGCATATTCTAGAAGATCATCGAAGCCAGGTGAATATTCCTACTTATGTCAACAAATGATTATGTTGGAATCATTTCAAGGCAACATAGGGGGAGGATCATATTCCTTATCCCATTCTGGAGGTCCGTTTAAAAATTCTAATGAGGAATGAATATTCAAACCAGGTTCATAATCCTAATCCAATCGGGGCCCACCATGTGAGAGTGGCACATGCCTTTGGGAAGGCTCATATTCCTGCCAAGAAATATCAACAACGTATTTCAAAGGCTTAGGATCTGGCTCATATTCCCATCCTAACTGAGGATCACCAAGTGAGAATAGAATATGCCTTAGGATAAGCTCACATTACCATCAATAATGAGATAGCTCATCTGCATATTTCGATAACTTCTCAACAGTAGGCTCATACTCCCGTAGCACTAGACGGTTAGATCCAAATTCCAGAAATCATCATACAATAAGGTCAAATACTTGCAGAATCTCAAAAGGAAGGTTGGAATATCCTGACCATGATGTAGAACATGGACCATACTTCTAATATTTTCAATTTCAATGTCCTTGAGGTGATTCGAGACACATTATTAACACCAAAAGGGTATGTTGACTCTTCTATAAAAGAGAAAGTAGAAGATATTCATTAACATAATATTCCTCCTCGTGGTAGTGTAGAGATGCATCACAGGGACCGTACTCCTAAAATCTGCTATGGTCAACCTCCCCATGATGAAATCTCACATGGGAAAAAAAATCCTCCCTTTTTCGAGATTCTTTCATATAGATAGGAGAATCAAACTCTGAAACCTTTGTATGAAGAGGTGCTTGAATCATCGAGGTCAAATATATATGGTTCCCCCTTCAACTTCTAGCAGCACCCCACTCCTATCACCGAATTACCATTAGATCCATCTTCTTTGGTCTGGCTATATAGAGGTGTGTATGTTTGATGAGGAGGAGGTCAGCATTGAAATATGGGGAGAGTTATCCAGAAACAACCTCCCCATCATCTTCTTTCCCCTATATACTTATAGCTATAAGATTCTATATGAGCTAGAAGAAGAGTTTATTTCTTACCTGCACAAAAATATGTGGGCTACTCATCAGTGATTGAAGTATCGATATCACCCTTATCTAGGATATGAGTTTAACCTTTAGAAAATCAATATAATCTGTTATCATCTAGGCCTAGCTTCTATCTCCATGGATCCAGATCCAAAATCATAAAAGCATAGCACAAATCTCCAACACGTTTTATGACATTTCATTGCAATTCTTTAGCATCTGGTCTTTGAAGCCACATCATGAATTTATATTTAATGATGGGGATATTATGGAGTGTAACACTTTACTGCTTTATTAGAATAAAAAATCCCCTCACACGCGGCATCCTGTAATGTTATAGCCTCCGACAATATTAGGGGTCCATGTAACACTCGGGCCAGTTGGTCACTACAATAGAATACCCCCGCTCCAATGATTCTTACACACCACATACAGGGAGAGAGGTTATCAAACATGATTTTAAACTAATCCCCTCAAGACAATTTGAGGACATTCCAAACACATATACGAAAATTATGATCACCCATACAACTTCTCGTAATGAATGGTTCTCACCAGGGGCTACCATCACACCCAAATATGACATGATCACAGTTGTTCCGCATCACGTAGACCATAATAGAAGTCATCATAAAAGACATACAAAAGGGAACTCAGTCCCATAGTCTAAGAGAATATCCATCACCACCTACACCCCTCGTATCATCAATCCCCAAGAGGATTCAGGGTATACCCTCAGTGGCCTAAGGTGAACCCCAACCCACTGGGATGAGGGAAATTATATCACAATCATAATCACCAAGTTCATTGACCCCTTAGAGGACCCTGGAGACATCAACGGTGATCCTAGAACAACCCACCCCTCTAGGATGGGGGAATTTATAACGTCATTCCCATCCTATAAATCATTAATTCCATGACTTGAGTCATTGGATCCTTAACAATTGGACCAATTCATGCGAATTGTAGCCCCAACTAACCCCCACCCTCATAGGGTAGGGAGAATTTTCATCATCATCACCATCATAGATGGAATCAATCTTCTCCAGGTTAGGAGGAATCAATCAATGGTTAGCATTCCACCAACTCCTCACATCACAAGACAAACCCCTACTAGTTTGGGAATTTTTGGAAACCATGACTAGAAAATCTCTTAAATTCACTATTCATAGACCAAAATGGGAGGAATTTATAGAAAAGACAATCATACCCCACTGGGTTTGCAAGCCAAAATGGCCCAACATGGCCCCGTGTTCAAATAATGACCCTAAAGAATATAGTGCATGATCATCCTATTTAATTGAGAGTAATAAAATTACCATCATTTCCCGAGATGCCTCTGTAAATGTTTTCACTGTCAAAAAGGAAGATATTAATAAAGACTCAAGTGTAGAAGGCCGTAACACAGAAAATATACCTTAGGAGGAGGGTGAGTTGGATGCCCCAAATGTGGTTTCATGCACTAGGAACCAAAGACGTATCCAAAACATGAAACCTCCAAATATCGAGTTTTCACCTCCATAATTGAATATTACCAAGGGAAAGGGTAAAACCACATCCTGATCACCTCCCATGAGAAGAGGAGTTCCTTACCTAGAGGAACGATTGTCACAATATGAGAGTGAAATAAAAACTCTCCAAAAACTCAATGAGGAACTACTCAGAGTCAATATTCCTGCCAGGTATCATCTTCAGGTAGAGACGAATTTTATCCCCCCCCCCATGGACGATCTGCTTGCAAGAGTGGTATTTAAGCATCAAATTGCCTCTGAATCTAGATAGTCATTCTTTACAAATGAGGAAGTCAAAAATGATCATGACTTCCCTCCATTATGGAAACAACCTCTCCCTTGCCAGGAAAACCATTAAATCTTAGGAAGAATCAAAAATAGGTAGGAGATAAAATTTGGGCCACCTATTCAACCCCACCATTTCCCTATAGATGGGAGATGTCTCAGGAAATGGTGCCCTTGGATCTCCTTAATGTCATAAAGTCCCTGGATACTTGAATAAAATTCATGGAAGGGAGACACGCACCTATGAAGCCTAAGAAGAATCCATATCCTGATTGAGTGGATGAAACTTTGCCTCCACCCAATTTCAGTAATCCTGTCATCTCAACATTTGATAGTACAGGCAACCCCAAAAAACATATCACACATGTCATGTCCTGATGTGGGCCGATGATGGGGCCTCAAGATCAACAGGAGGCAAAAAAAGATGAGGTTTTGTTTACAGAATCTGACAGGGCTAGCCTTTGTTTGGTATTGCAATATGCCATTAGGATCCATGTTAGGATGGTACCGCCTTCATTATTAATTACTTTAACAATTTAGTTCTATGTTGAGGAATACAATGATCTTTGAACTGAAAAACTGAAGAAAAATATACAATAATGAGAGGGTGTTTGACTTTATAGAAAGGTGGAAGGGTTTAACCTACTCACTCATCATACCTCTCTCGCAAGAGAAACTACTGGAACTCTATGCTGAAAATATCAGGGATGAGTTATAGATTCCTTTTATTCCAATGAAATATATAGGTGGATTACTTGAGTTTTTTGAAATGGTCCAACATTTGGAATAATCTATCCAGCTCACCCAATCCAAAACTCGACTCATGCTCGCAGCACAAGAAAAATGTCCATCTAAAGTAGAAGATGTAGTTGTCACTCTCAAGATAGTTGTAGTGCCTATCTGAATACCTAGGTAGCCCTCAAACCTCCCAATACCTCATGTTGAGTAGTGATAACCACAAAATCTCCCCTAGAAAGAAGCATAGAGAAATCAAGGTTGTCCAAGATTTGAATAAAAGATGAATAAGTCATATTCCTTATGGAATGAACAAGTCCCCGGTTATTTTTTGAAATCCATGGATAATAACTTCCTCATAATTCTATAATCTAGGAAGCCTGATGAGGGTGAGCTCGCCGAATTTCCTGATTACATCCCCTTTCATAGAAGTTTGGGTCATAATATCCAGAACTACTTTTTCTTTAAGGACATCCTTCAAAGAATTATTGATTCCAGAAATGTGGTGGTAGATAAATCCCATGAATATGTGGATTTCATAACTGTGATCTTACCAGAATAATAGGGTGATTGGCAGAAAGTCTTGGCCAAACGTGTGAAATTTTTTGAAAAATGGATGACTTGAAAGGAATTTGATCGAGCCCATTCCACTCTGAAATCATAGTTGTGTAGAACCATGATATCACTACCACCCAAATAGAGAACATAAAATGTTCCTCCGAAAGGTGGGTGTGACCACCATAAGTAGAATGAAATAGAAGTGGAAGAGTTATATTCTCCTCTAATGAATGCCTTAACTCTCACCAATTTCCTCCCTACATCATCTGAGGCATGGGCACTGCCCCACCAAACAGAACCCTCATCAGATGAAGAACTCATATTTTGTTCTATCAACATGACACACTTGTCAAACCCCTTCTCTGAAAATGATTTTCCCCCAGAATATGAGTTTTCTACACATAACCATGGAATTGGAGGTTGTATGTGCTAGAGATGAGGTTACAGGGGACAACACAAATGTGGTTGGACTCAATATTCCATTAATATCCCCATAGAGGACATATATGCATCTAAGAATCAAGGGTAAGCACTCAAGAAGGCTCAAAAGATGAAAGTAGGTGCCTTAAGGACCTCTAGTAGTCACCCACATCCAATTGTCTTTCATGACCACTTAGTGAAGATTTAATCTGATCTACCCAGGAAATAAGGAAGGTTCATGGGACCTATTCCATTAATAGTAGATTCTCCCTCAACCTCTGCACAAGCACCAGGTCCATCCATCCCAAATTCTTTGGCTCCTAATCCGCACATCTAGGAGAAAAAAATATCAATAATTTCCGACCTCTGGCACAAATAAATGATGTTATGGAATAGCTGGTGGAAATCCTAGCCAAACTCTAATTCTTAGATGCACTACATATTTCAAAAGAACTCAGAAAGGAACTTTTTCAAGCCCCATAGATCCCCCAAGAGTTCAAGATAGAATTTTTTGTATATGAGGTCTATCAAGTAGATACCATGGCATTAGAATTTCACATCGTTATCTCATTCACTGATCAAGAACAAGAATAGAATATTCAAGGAAACATCAAACCCCTATATGTCTCAGGAATACTCAATAATATCAACCTCCAAAGGTCTCTAATTGATAATGGTTATGGGATCAATCTTATCCCAGTTCAAACCCGATGACGTTTGGGATATGGTGAATGGGATTTGTCTCCCACTAAGAAAACTATACAAGGGTATGATTAACATGAGAAAATTCTTCATGGTAAAATAAAGCTTGAAGCCCAGTTCCAGGATTTTACATCAGATGTTGAGTTTATGGTAATTCAGAAAGACTCCGATTAATATGTGTTGCTCAGAAGGCCCTATCTCCATAGCCACCTGTCGATACATTCAACATTACACCAGTGTCTAAAATATCCCATTAATGGAAAATTCATAATACTACATGGTGATAATGATCACTTCAAGGCTTTTCGGTCCACATATGCTGAAGCATATTTTTATAAAAAGGGAGGATAACAACCAATGTTGGATGAGGATATAAAGGTTGATACTCCCAATGGCTTGGGGACTGGCCCTATGAATCCCTAGAGTGTGCTCGATGGCGACTATGTGCTCCCCATAAACCTAGTTGAGGTCACATATATAATCCCATTGATCCAAGACCCTATTGTCCCTAGTGATAGAATTCAATACTATCAGCTCTGACATATCTCTATAATTAAACATTAAATAATGGATGATAATGAATCTTCTCATTTGTTCTCTCCCTTTGATGATGGTAGTGGAACCCCCATATTTCTATCTCTATTTTAAAATGCCTCCATAGACTTAGAGATATAAGAATATGAGGTTGGCCTCAATAACTCCCCTCTAGAATTTGATGAAGGTGTCTCTACCACAATCGATGAAAACATGAAGATAAATCTAGGAACAGAAGAATACCTATAGCCTATATTGATTAGTGTCATCATTCCCCTAAAAGAGTAAGATATGTACATTGCATTTCTAAAGAAGAACTGATATTTGTTCATGTGTAACTACATAGAAATGTATATACTAAATCCATATGTGGCTACATACCATCTTATGATACTAGATGATCATTGATGCTTCAAGAAGGTAGCAAGGATGATGCACCCCTCTCATGCCACAAATATAGAGGTGGAGGTCAATAAGTTGATCGAAGCCAACTTTGTTTGAGAAGTGCAATACTCGAGATGGCTTTCCAAAATCATTCGTATGAAGAAGAAGAGTGGGAAGATTAAGTTTTGCATTGATTTTAAAGAACTTAATCATTATATCACAAAGGATGATTTATCATTTATGATCACAGAAATCATGATCGATGAAAATACTAGTTTCCAAGCCCTTTCTTTCATGGATGGGTACTCGAGGTACAATCAAATAAAGATGTCCCCTGAAGATGAAGAATCCACAACCATCAGAGCACCTCAAAGGATCTTTCTATATCAGGTCATTACCTTTAGTTTAAAGAATGTTGGAACCACATATCAACACACCATGAACCATAACATTAATCTTTTCTTGGGAAATATTGTCAAATGTTATATGGAAGACCTAGTGGTTAAATCCCAATAGTGGTATGATCACTTCACGGACCTTTGAACAATTTTTTACATGCTGTGACAGTGCAGTCTAAAGATGAATCTTCTAAAATTTCTTTTAGGGTAACGTTAGGGAAATTCTTTTTTTTATGACATCTCAACATTGAGGTCAACCCATAGAATACTAGTTCTACCTTAGAAATTTCACCCCCAATAAATTTCAAATAATTGAGGGGAATCTAAGGGAACCATTCTTACATAAGGTGGTTCATTTCCAACCTGGCTACTAAATATCTCCCTTTCACCAAACTAAGGAAGAAGGTAATCACCTACCAATTGGAAAATTATTTCCAAAAATCCTTTAAAATTCCCAACCAATACCTACTGCACCCAACGATTTTGATGCCTCTAGTTGAAGGTAGGTCACTCAATTATATGTGGCTTCCATGGAATGATCATTGGGTGCCCTACTCAAAAAAAATAATGTTGCGGGAAAAAAAATAATCTCTATTACCATAGATATTCTATGCTAGGTATTGAGACCAGATATTCTAATGTGGAGAATAAATTCATTACACTCATCTTTGTAGTGAAAAATATGATGCATTAATTACAGTACGATTAACTCTAACTGGTCTCTCATATGGACCCAATTAAGTTCATCCTTTCTCACCCAATACTAACTTGATTCATAGCCCGGTGGGTGGTCATTATTCAGAAATATGACATTTAGTTTGTGTCAAAGGAGTTAGTGAAAGGACAAGACCTGGCTAATTTCCTCATAGCACATCATACCTCTAAAAATACATAGAAGACACCAAGCTTCCAAATGAAGATGTCTTATATTTCCATGACACTCCCTAGACATGGGAGATGTATTTTAATGGCACCTCATGAGATCCTATTATAACAAGGATGGAAAACCAAAATCTAAAACGGGTTGTCATGGGGATTGTATTTATCTCTCCTCCCAAAAAGGGTTTTCCCTACTCTTTCTAGATATCTAAAGGCCTCATAGATAATGAGGCAGAATACCAAGCCCTCATTACTGGCCTAGAACTAGCCCAATAACCACAAATATCCTACATGAACATCAAAGGGGATTCATATTTAGTGATAAAGTTGTTCAATGGTGAATACTCCATCAAAAAGGAAGAATCAGCCCCTCTCACTGGCAATGTCAGGGGACTAATATTAGTTCTCCCTTTCGAACCCACATTTCATCATGTTGCTCAATCACAGAATGATTACACTAACCCATTGGCCAATGTAGCCTCCATCTTGGTTGATCCGGATCTGGAAGAAACCATATTCTGTGTCACACATTGGAGAATGGTCTCAATAATAATTTTATGTGATATGGAATATATCAATCAATTCAACACCACCCCAGAGTGTTATACACCTAATGTATCCCCTATATGAATGAACCCCATAATTGGTTAGCCAAAAAATGAGACTCTCACAATGGATATAGCCAGAAGGAAACATATTTGGTGTTGTTCAGTGAAATTTACACTATAGGATGGCCTGAATGAGAAGAAAACCCTCTACAAGATTGGCTTCGATGGGATATTCCACATATGCATAGAAGAAGGACAGATTTATGTCATCATGGAAGAATTCGATGAGGTATCCTGAAGCACCTATAAATTTGGGAAAAGACTCTCCCATCACATCATAAGTTTAGGATATTACTGGAAAACCATGATATTGGACTATGTGGAATTCAATACGAAATTTCATACATTCCAAATCCATGGTAACTTCACCCACCAACCTCCATAATTGCTACATAGAGATAAATATTACTGACCATTTTCAGTTTGGGGGATGGATGTCATGGGGCCATATCCCCATCCAAAAATCTAGAGTTCAAGTACATCCTCACAGCTACCATCTTCTTTTCTAAATGGGATGAGGGAATACCCCTCAAGGAATTCAGGATAAAGAGCACCATCAACTTTGTAAAGTCCCATATCATAAATAGGTCCGGGGTCCCTCACACAATATTGATGGACAATGGCACCAATTTTTTTTTCCTCAGAGTAGAAGAAATTGTACTAGGAGTAAAATGTCAAGTCCAATTACTCATCTCACTATCATGTAGTAGCAAATGGATAGATAGAGGCCTTCAATAATACTCTATAAAATATAATCCAGAATATGGTGAAAACGGATAAGAATTTTTGTCCATAAAAACTCCTTTGTGCTTTATATACCTACCGTACTACCACATGTACTTCTACACAAGAAACACCATACTCATTAGTGTACAAGGCCAAGGTAGTGTTACCTAGGGAATTCAAACTACCCTCACTCTGAGTATCCATTTGCAGGAAAATCTAAAATTATGAGAAATCACAAAAGTGACTAGATAAATTGGAATAGATTTACAAGAATAGGTTTCACACACTAAACAACCTTGAGGTCCACCAAAATCGGATTGTACGAACCTTCAATAAAAGGGTTCACATCTTCCCATTCCTCCAAGGGGAACTGGTGTTGGTCCTCAGAACCCCAATGATACCAGGAAAGAATTCTTCAAATCAAGAACAATAAAGGGAGAGACCATACATCGTAAATAAGTTCTACCACAACAAGGCTTACTCATTAGCCACAATAGATGGGAAGCCTGTCACACCTCCCACCAATCCAAGATTTGTCATGAAATACTTTGCATAACTGTCATCATAAGAGAATCCACATTAGTGTAGGTCCCTTCACTCATTCTAACCACACAATATTAAACTATATATAATTTTTCTTAAACACATGATGTTAAACTATATGTAATTAATCCTAACCCCACAATGTTAAACTATTAAAAATTTGTCCTAACAACATTGCATTAAACTGTATGAAATTCATCATAGCGATATGGTGTTAAACTATAAAAATTTGTTCTAACCACATGATGTTAAACTATGTGGAATTTTTTCTTTACTGCAAGACATTAAACTACACAACCAATTTCCTTAACACATGATGTAAAACTGTATGGATTTTTTATGTCTATCACTATTCATACAGAGTCACCTACATCTTTGTCGCATGACATAAAACTGCACGGTTCATCTAGAAATACATATAGATTGATTCTCATTTTCAATGAGATAAGTAGGCATGCCTAGGTCCTATATCTTTGTCTATCCACTATATGATACAAAATTCCCTTTTTTTACCCTCAACTGTCTCTACATTGTAGGGAAACCATTTCCATTCCTTGTTTCTCACACTGAGCATAGCTCGTGTGAGATTAGAAAATGCGGCATGGACTTACCCTCCCAAGGAAAGCACAAAAGTACACAACATGTTCATTAAGTTCCTAAATGAAATACCATAAGTCTCCATCGCATAATGTTAAACTATGCGGTCAATGTCCTTATCACATGACTTTAAATTACATGGTTCTTCAGAACTATGTGTGGGTTGATTCTCATTCTCATGAAATACGTAGTGATGCCCAGACATCTACCCTTGGGCCCAACCACAATATTACCATCAATTCACATCATTTTTCCTTCTTCCTCAATACATGACATTAAACTGCATGGGATTCCAAGACCTACGTGTCTTTTTAATATCATCCTCATGAGATACGTAGTGATGCCCAAACTTCCATCTCTAGGACCAACCAAAACATTTTCATTTATTCATGTCATTCCACCCTCATCCTCACTGAATTACATTAAACTACACGGAACATCAATAAATACGTGTATCTTGATTCTTATCATCACAAGATATGTATTGATTCCTGGATCTCCAATCTTGAAGCCCATCTCCTATGGTCAATAGAAATAATGTACACCTCTATGTATGGGTTAGACTTGTGTAGAGTATTTCCCATTCCAGAACTATGTGTGACTTGATTTCTTCTCGCGCATGATATGTAGTGACACCAAATTTCGAACTCTAGGACCAGTCACAACAAATAAATATAAAAATTCCCTCCTTTTGAATGGTTCATACCTATGTAGGAAACTTTATTATGAACAACGTGTGGCTTGATTCTTATCCTCATGAGATACATAGTGACACCCAAGTCTCCATCTTTGGACCCAGCCGCAACATTTCCACACTTTCACATCATTTCCCACATCCTTACCACATGATTTTAAACTGAATGGAAGTACATCCTTAATGCATGACATTAAACTACATTGAAGTATATCCTTACCGCATGATGTTGAAATTCATGGAAGTACATATTTACTGCATGTCGTTAAACTCCATAGAAGTATGATCATACTGCATAACATTAAACTATATGGAAGTATGTCATTACCACATGATGTTAAATTGCATGTAAGTACATACTTACTGCATGATGTTAAATTGAATGGAAGTACATTTTTACCATATGATGTTAAAATGCATGGAAGAACATCCTTACTGAACGATGTTAAAACTGCACGAAGGCAAGTATGTCCCCACTACATAACTTTAAATTGGGAAAACCATCACCCATTATTTATTACTTATCAAAGTACCATGATAGAATTACCCTGGTAAACCTAAGCATGGGGTACTTCCACCATCCCTTAAATCACCACAACCCTTAAGTCAAACTCCATGCATCTAGTGTCTCGAATCTCTGCAATCTTCTATGGACCTTGTAAAGGATATCTAGCTTCAAGGACCCTTTGATTGACTATGAATGTATGCATATGGATACTGTATATGCGCCAATGGTTTTCAACCAAATGCATCACTCTGTAAAAAGGACATTCCAATCCTTGTGAGCCTTGAAATCACTGCGGCAGAACTCAATACCTCAGTGTATTTGAACTACTCCCAGTATGAATGTCCCATATCATCACTCATGGCCTATGAACCTTGATCTATTATTTACAACATTTTCTCCTCTTTCTCATAAGGATGTTAGAGTACTCTTGACCGTGGGTATCCTAATTAGGCTCTTTTGTAACATTTCCCATATCAGGTCCATGTGAATCATGACCATAAACTGCCTATATTTTGGTCAAAGCTATAAAACCTTGAAACACTAGCCTATAACAGTCCAAATCACAAGACCTTAAACTACTAATAAAAGAGATAAAAAAACTTTGTAAGTCGAAAACCCACAAAGGGAGACCTGGGAAAAAGTCGAGTCTCCACCCACTAATCTCCTCATTCTCAAAGTTTAAGAAAAAATAGGGTATAAATAGATAAGGCATAAATTTCATAAGGTCTACCCAGTAACCCTAGTAAAAGACAATCTATACTCGCTAGACACCTTGTTCTAGGAAAAAGTTTTAGTAATGGTTTTTCACATATCCTCGCTATGAGAATATGTTTGTTAGGCGATGGCATGACTTTTAGGATACTCGCACCCTATTTGGATTTTATCCCTTCCACAAATCACACTTTAAAAGTTGGGGTGTCTCATATCATCATAACCTTCCATGGCCCTTGGAAAGGATATAGTTCTTCAATGAACCTTTATTGAATATGAATACATTCCCATGTCCTCTACATATGCATCTATGGACATTAACCAAATACATTGCTTTGAAAAAGGAAATTTTGATCCTCGTGAGACCTAACAACATCACTGTAGTACTCAACACCTCAAAATGTCTAAAATACTCTTTATTTGACTGTCCCATGTCATTCTCCTAACTTATGTGCTTTGGTTTGGTATTTAAAATTCTCGTGCTAAACTATCCAAGTCGATTCGATATCCTCGATGTTATGTCACCTTGTTTTGTACCCTTTCTCAAGGATGGATTGAGACACTTCATTCCCTAGCCTTTATAACATGCACCTCATGGTTTAAAACCACTTGGAATAAGGATTGAACTTCATTATTTAAGAGATAATTTCATTAGGGTGATATGACCATTTCCGGATAGCATTCTTTCCATACCCAACATCATCATTTAGATGCTTGAGCCTTTGAAAAACTTTCATGGCCCTCAGAGAGCGGTGTATATCAACTTTCTTTTGGCATGATACCAACACATAAGGGCATTGACCCTCCAAAAAAGGCATCATTTCCTTTCCAAAAAGGATCCTCAATCCTTGAGAGACATGGTAACACCACGGTAGAACCTGACATCCTAAAATTTCATGGGATATACCTATCATGTCTGCACCATCTCATATTTATGGACTCAAATTTCAAGGTAATGATTTAAATTACTCACACTCTAACTATCCAGGTATACCTAGCTTTCCTAATATTTCAACCTCAACTATATTCACTCCATAAATCTTCTATATTCTATAGAAAATATACCCGGATTCAAGGAAAATTTTCTTGATTATGCAAGAATTCATATGGATTTGAAATATGTGCCTATTGTTGTCAAAAAAATTTATCACTCTAAAAAAGGGTTTTTTGATATTTGTGAGTCTCTACAACACCATGGAACAAACCTAGTATCTTAGTGTGTTATAGGTCATTCCTAGAATGTCTACACCATATCCCATGATCATACATGAGGTCTGATCTAAAAGACCTTAAAATACAACAATAAAAGTTTTGAGATAAAAGTCCTTAAACTACAGTAATAGAAGGTATGAGCTAAAAGATATTAAACTAATGTTATTGAGGGTATGATCTAAAAAGACCTTAAACTAAAGCGATAGAGGGTCCGAGCTAAAAGACCTTAAACTAAAGCAATATTAGCTTCGAGATAAAATAACTTAAAATACATAAATATAAGGTCCAGGATAAAAGACCTTAAACTAAAGAATTATTATGTCTGAGCTAAAATACTTTAAACTAAATCAATATTGGGTTCAAGCTAAAAGAACCTAAACTAAAGCATGACAGCAATCTATTCTTCAATATCTTGTAAGTATCTTTATATGGCCTTATAAAAATCAATCTATACTCATCAAGAATATTGGATTTGAAAATAATATAGCACTCTCATTCCAAACATATAATTTACAAGGCAAATCGAATAGATTCATTAGTAAGGGATGCCATGTTAAGTGGGAATTCATGTAACTACCTGAAATATTGAATCATTTTTGTTTCCTAAATTTGTGTGTTACTTTATACTAAACAAAACTATATACTTTAATTAATGAAGTGGGTATAATTAAAAAGAGACTATTTGGTTTCGACTGTTATATGACTGTTGCAAACTGTACTCTTAACATTATGATTATTGTTTATAAATAAAAGTGATCATGGTTAATTAATACAGAAAAAGAAGATTTGATGGCCCCATCCAGTAGACTCAGGCCATACGAAGCCCATATTTCAGAGCTTGGGAAGGATGTATCATCAATGGGCTTTTCTCTGGACCAATCCCAAACTGAAATCTAGCACGTTAATCTTGAATGGAATCACTTAAGGGAGAAGTTCAAGCTGATAGAAATCACCACTCAGGAAATGTTGTCTGAGTTGCCCCAAGATTCTATCACCACATCACACCTTACTCTTAGGTCCTATGCATGTGTTATTAGGGGCTATGTAACAAGGCCTTAATTACTTTTTGTAATCCTTTTGTATAAATAAAATTATTACTTCTTCTTATGGTGAAATTTGTGAATTTCAAATGTCAGGAAAAATATAAGATGAATTTATGGAAGTTTCATATTATTGGTGAATTTTGGAAAAATGGTATTTTAATATATTTCTGTATACATTAAATAATTGATAATGTGAGATGATTTTCAAAAAATGGTCTTCAATAGTTTTGTTCAGTAATAAATTTAGAGTCTAATAAGATCAACCTATTTTTTGGTGGATAGTAAATTATGAATAGTAATATTACCCTTATGAATAGTATTGTGACCAATGGAATAGTAACCTCACTTAATTAAGTATAAATATTATTTAGGCATCTTGAATGGTAATGTAATATAATAGCATAGGTAAATAACCGTTTCAGAAATTTTTAGTTAAGTATTAGTATTTTTTTCAAGTAAATAGTGTTTTTACTTAAAAATTAAATATCTCATAATTAGAAAATTATTTCCATAAAATAGAGTTCATTTTTTAATTCAGAACATCAATATTAGGTTAGGGTGAATTTATGAGATTTTTATTAAATGTTTTGTTTTTTGGTGAATAGTAAAAATATAATTTTGAGTTTCAGTGTGATTAATGACATCATTAATGATGTGATCATGATTTAATAATTCTGGTAGACTTTTGAATAGTAAGATATGTTATGAGGTGTCTCAAGTGTCCAATACCATGGGAAAATACCATGGGCAAGCCCATGGTTTTTCAAATACCACCGATGAGGTGTCCCTTGGAAATTAATAAAACATTCCCTCATTTTTTCTATTAATACCAACTCATTCCTTCATTCCATTCATTAAAAATTCATCCTCAATGAATATATAGTCTTTTTACCTCCTAATTATTCCTCAAAAGTTTCCCTCAATCCCCATAAGGTCACAAACCTTCAAGATTTTTGAAGTTACTCTTCAAGGTAAGGGAAGCTTTCACCCTCCTCTTTTAGTCATTACTTCCTTTATGTTATGTATTCTAGTTTCCATTTTTATAATGTGGGGGTATGCTATTATATATCATTATTTATTTCCATTTTATTTCTAAATGATTAAATAACCTTTCCTCTCTCATCAACTTATTTTCTGAACTTTTATGTGACGTCGTTAGGCTGCCGAATTTTTGTAAAAGAAATTGCATCTTATATTTTATTTCAAGTTTCCTTTTCATGTGGTATGTCATTAAAATATCAATACCATGAACTGAAATCTATTTTACTCTATCCATATATTATTTTATGAGTTATTTCTAATTGTTTGACCCTTTTTATCTCTCTTTTTAATGTTTTCTAAAACCATGTTACGTAGTCATTATGCTGCAGAATTTTCGTCTCAAAATCGTTATCTTTTTCTCAAGAAATTGTCTTGTTTTATTTATGTTAATAACCAAATATATTTTCATTTCCGGAGTTATTATTCAAGAAATAAAATTGAACTATTTTATTCTGTAATTGAAATATATATAACCGTCACTCCCTTTCCATGGGTTATAACTGACATAATGATCTTATTTTTAAGCACTTTTTAAACGTCACGATTTTGACATGAATCCCATTTATTTTATTATCTTTCGGTTATTTGTGAAACTTTTTATTATGATCCATGTGTATCACATGAAAATAAATACATATTAAGGGTTCACATTGAAATTTCTCCAATTAATTGGGTAAATAATTTAATCTCTAGAGATGACGAGTTTCACGATACCTTGGTGAATAACCATAGTAATTTTTTATGACACCTTGGGGATAGAACTTGGGGATATGTTCATGAATGTATAAATTAAATTTTGTAACCATATATTCAATTTATTATTCATGTTATTTTTATCATTATATTGCTATTCTTCCATTTCTTATGTCTTTTTTTAAATCATCAAGTTCTTATTGATATCACAAGTAAATTGTTACCCTTGTTTACCATTACTAGGCCTTCTTCTCACCCATTCTTTTGATATATGTCTCCAGGTTATGAGATGTAGTAATTGTACGTAAGATGAACATATGACGAATACTTACAAGTATATTAGAATAATTTTTTATGTTTTCATGTATATTGTTCCTGATTTCCAAGACACTAGACTTTAAAGATCCTCTCTTTGTAAAATGTAATGAAAAGTTATAAAATAAAAAGGCAGGATGCCATAGTTGGTATCAAAGTATAGTTTAGTTATTTATGTAAATTAGTCTATGAAAACTATAGGAAGAACCCTATAGAAAAGTTTAAATATAGGAAAAATTTTAGGTATTTTGGTGAAATATTAAGTAAGTGGTTTCAAAAAAAAATAAATCTTTGTCTAGATATGAACTAATAGATGTGGCTCTAGAACAGATGTACCTAGGAGTGAAAACTCTAACAAGGAGTTTCAGTCTTGACCTAGGGTATCCTGGTACATGACAATGGGCCTAGCTTCAGTCCTATTTTGACACTCCTGGGGGATATGTTTGGTTAATCACAAGGTTTTTATGAATCATTATGAAGGATTTATAGAGAAATGTAATTATTTAAGAATGAAGTTTTAAGACATAAAATCATTTATAGTTAAAACATTCATAAATAAAATAATCTTATAACTATGTTTTTATTCTTTCAAAAAATGGTGATCAATAGGTGGAACCGTGCAAATGGTGACCACAATGGACCATGTGCTGATGGCCCTCTGATGGAAGCCGGAATGGAAACTTTCATGAGAATGATGAACCAACTGACTCAAGTTATGGGAAGTAACTTGAATCAAGCTTAGACACTGATCTCATTGCAAAGGGAACAACATTATGTTGATTCCTTTATGCATTAATGACCACCAAATTTCAGTGGATCGACCGACCCATTGATTACTAAATATTGGATTAGCTCTATAGAGAAGATCTATTATGTGCTCCACTGTTCAGAGAAAGATAAGGTCACCCTGGATGTTTAACGCTTAGAGGGAGAAGCTAATCAGTGGTGGGAATTGATTAAAAATACGGTGCCAAGAGTGGAGGTTGAATCTATGGAGTGGGAAGAATTCAGAGGAATCTTATTTAATAATTATTTCCCTCATTCTATGAGAACAAAAATAGATAAGGAGTTTCTCGAGCTGAAGTAAAAGGAAAATGAATATGTGGGATGCTATGAGATAAACTTCAAAAGACTTTCCTATCACACCTCAAACTTTTTCATGGATCCTAATGGGAAGGTTGAAATATTCTTTGGTTGGTTGAGACCTCATCTTTGGAAGAATCTATCCAACAGAGACTATGATAGCTATGAGGAGATCGTATGGAGTGCAATGAAAGTTGAACTGGAGTTTGGTGAGATGCAGTGGTCTTATAAATCCAATGACAAGAAGAGATCAATGGATCCAAGATTAGGGAGGATCTTTGATCAGGGTAAGGAAGCAAGAAAGTGAAATGTACCACATATAATAAATGTGGAAAGTAGCATTCAGGGAACTACCTACTTGAGAAAAAGTAATACAAGTTTGGAAGAGATGGCAATATTGTGAGGAATTGTCGTAGTGAGGTGAATGTTAAAATTCTCAACACTAATGACAAGGGGAAGGTGGTGCAGGCCCTACCTGGTGTCAAATTCTATAAGTGTGGAAAACTTGGGCACTTTTCTAATCACTATCCAAATATAAGGGCAGTGGAGGGGAATCACCATCAGCCTCAGAAAAGGCCAAGGGAACAGGTTCGTACTTTTGAAATCACTGCGGATGAATTTTAAGAAACAAAAGATGTGGTGGAAGGTACTATTTTTGGTCTCTCAAATCTAGAAAATACTTTGATTCTAGCTCTAAGCATTCCTTTATTTTTTCAAATTTTTCCAATAATTCAGAATCTAACCCTGAATTTATAAAAATAGAGTTATCAGTCAAGAATCATAGTGGTATTATCCAAGAATCATCAATGTTTAGAAACTCTAGTATTTACTTTAGTGAGCACAATATTTTCGTAAATCTAATAGTCATTCCCTTGTTGTAATTCTAAATTATACTAGGGATGGACTGGCTCTCAAAGTATAATTCTAAGATAAAATGCAAAAGCAATGAAATCTTATTATTCTTAAATAGGAAACCTATAGTTATCTTCCAAGGAGAGATATCTCAAACACTTGAGGAAATACAGAGAACATGCTTGATGGAATTTAAAGGTGTATGGAATAAACATATCCCATTAGTTGAGTTCTCTTACAACAACATCTTCCACTCAAGCATTCAAATGGAACCCTATGATGCTCTATATGGAAGGTGATGTAGAACTCATACTTGTTGGGATAAAGTTGGTGAGAGAAATCTTCTTAGTCCTGATCTTGTGTAAGAGATGATATAAAAGGTTCATTCCATCCAGCAACACATTAATACTTCTCAGAGTCAGCAAAAGAGCTATGCCGAAAATCGTTGAAGGGACTTGGAGTTTGATGTTGGTGATGAAGTCTTTATTTGAATTTCACCTTGTAAGAGAGTCATGAGGTTTGGAAAGAAAGGGAATATTATCCCTAGGTACATTGGCCCCTATGAAATACTTGATTGTGTAGGAGTAGTGTTCTATCATCTTGCACTTCCTCAAAATATAACACAAGTTCATGATGTCTTCTATGTATCCCTCTTGAGGAAGTACATACCTGACCATTCACATGTACTAAATCCAGAGGTGGTGCAACTAGAACATGACCTCTCTTGTGAGGATAATCCGGTGGAGATATTGAATTGTAAGGACAAGGTTCTATGCAAAAATATTTTCCACCTTGTTAAGGTGTTGTGGATGAACCAAAAATGTGAAGAATCCATGTGGGAACCAAAGGAGTCTATGAGGTAGAAGTACCCACACCTTTTCTCTTCTGAGGGAACGAGTTAAAATTTCAAGGATTAAATTTCTTAAGGGGGGAAAATGTAACGACACGAACTTTTTAATAATTTTTGTTTCTTTAATTTTTGTGTTATATTATACTCAACAAAACTAGATCCTTTAATTAATGAAGTGATTATGATTTAAATGATACAGTTGGGTTTTGACTGTTATATGATCATTGTTCAATATGACCCTTGGAAACTATACTATTAATGTTGTGATTATTGTTTATAAATAAAAGTGATCATAGTTAATTAATATAGAAAGAAGAGTTGATGGGATCATCCAGTAGACTCGGGCCGTACGAATCCCATCTTTTGGATCTTGGGAAGGAGGTAGCATCATAGGGCTTTGCTCTGGATAAAGCCCAAGACAAACTCCAGCACGTTAATCTTGAATGGAATCTCTTAAGGGAGAAGTTCAAACTAATTGAAATCACCACTCGAAAAATGTTGTCTGAGCTGCCCCAAGATTCTATCACCATACACATCTTACTCTTAGGTCCTATGAAAGTGTTATAAGGGGATATATAACAAGGTCTTAGTTACTTTTTGAAATCCTTTTGTATAAATAAAATTATTATTTCTTCTTATGGTGAAATTTGTGAATTTCAAATGTCAAGATAAATATAAGATGAATTTATAGAAGTTTCAAATTATTGGTGAATTTTGGAAAAAGGGTACTTTGAAATATTTTTTATACATTAAATAATTAATAATGTGAGATAATTTTCAAAAAATTGTCTTTTACAGTTGTTGTCAGTAAGAAATTTAGAGTCTAATAAGATCAACTTATTTTTTGGTGAATAGTAAATTATGAATAGTAACACTTCCCTTATGAATAGTAATGTGACTAATGGAATAGTAACTTCACTTAATTAAGTATAAATATAATTTGTGCATCATGAATGGTAATGTAATATAATATCATAAATAAATAAATAACTGTTTCAAAAATTATTAGTTAAGTATTAGTAATTTTTTTGGGGTAAATAGTGATTTTACTTAAAAATTAAATATCTCATAATTAGAAAAATAATTTCATAAAATGGAGTTCATTTTTAAATTAATAGCATTGATTTTATGTTAGGTTAAATTTATGATATTTTATAAAAAATTTTGTCTTCAGTGAATTGTAAAAATACAGTTTTGAGTTTTGGTGTGATTAATGACATCATTAATGATGTAATCATGATTTAATAATTCTGGTAGACTTGTGAATAGAAATATATGTTATGAGGTGTCCCATGTTTTCAATACCATGGGAAAATACCATGGGAAAGCCCATGATTTTCAAATACCACCGATGAGGTGTCCCTTGGAAATTAATAAAATATTCCCTCACTTTTGTTATAAATACCAACCCATTACTTCATTACTTTCATTAAAAATCCATCCTCAACGAATAGATGGTCCTTTTACCTCCCAAAGAGTCCTCCAAAGGTTCCTTAAATCCCCTCAAAGTCACAAACCTTTGAATTTTTTTAATTTACTCTTCAAGGTAAGGGAACATTTCACCCTCCTCTTTTAGTCATGACTTCCTTTATGTTATGTATCCTAGTTTCCATTTTTATTATGTGGAGGTTTGGTATTATATATAATAACTACATTCAATTTTATTTCCAAATGATGAGAGACCATTTCATCTCTCATCAACTAATTTTCTGAAATTTTATGTGACGCCGTTATGCTACCAAATTTTCGAAAAAAGAAATTGCATCTTCTCTTTTCTTTCAAGTTTACTTTTCATGTGGTATGTCATTAAAATTTCTATAACATGAACTTAAATCTTTTTTATTATATCCCTATAATATATTATGAGTTATTTATGTGTGGGTTACTCTTTTCCCCTCTCTTTTTAATGTTTTCTAAAACCATGTTATGTAGTCGTTATGCTCCAGAATTTTCATCTCTAAATCTCTCTCTTTTTCTCAAGAAATCCTCTTGTTTGATTTATGTGAATACCCAAATATATTTTCATTTCTATATTTATTCATCAAGACATAAAATTGATCTATTTTATTCTATAATTGACATACATATAACCTTTACTCTCTTTCCATGGGTTATAAATGACATAATGATCTTATTTATAAGCACTTTTTAAACGTCACGATTTTAACATGAAACCCATTCCTTTTATTCTATTTGGGTTATTTATGAAATTTTTTATTATGATACATGTGGCTCACATTAAAATAAATACATATTAAGGGTGTTCCCTGACATTAATCCAATTCATTGGTTAAATAATTTAATATCTAGAGATGACATGTTTCATGATACCTTGGTGAATAACCTTGGTAATTTTTATCACACCTTGGGAGTGGACCTTGGCGATATGTTCATGAATGTCTAAATTAAATTTTTTTACACATATTCAAGTTATGATTCATGTTTTTTTTATTATGATATGTCTTTTATTCCATTTCTCATGTCTTTATGTAAATCATCATGTTCTTATTAATATCACAAGTAAACTGTTACCCTTGTTTACCATTACTGGGCCTTCTACTCACTCTTTCCTTTGATGTATGTCTCCAGGTAATGAGATGAAGTAATTGTAATTAAAATGAACCTATGATTAATCTTTATAAGTGTATTAGAATAATTTTTATGTTTTTATGTATATTTTTTCTGATTTCCAAGTCAGTAGGCTTTAAATATCCTCTATTTGTATAATGTAATGAAAAGTTATGAATTAAAAAGGTAGGATGCCATAATTAGTGAATTCTTATTAAAAAGAATCTCTAGATCCAAACATTCAGGTTTACTTGATGATATGAAAAGGATGGGTATAATGGTCAATTCTCATAATATCTATACAATGAAGTATAATACACATCATGTACAAAGAGAAGATGGATAGAAAAAATGAATATTTTGAAATTCCATTTATATCGTGTGAAAAAGTGGGAGATGAATATCTAAATTTTTAGTCTCTCAAAAGATTAAACCAAAATGGAATGCATTACAAAGGTCAAACTATGAAAAAAGTCGATTAGCTGCACCTGAATGGTGGGAAGGACTCTGACGAGAAGCATTGATGGAACATTGAAGTTTTGTTGCCCCCTCTTCTTCCACATCCTCTCTAGGATGAAGAGTCTTGAACAAGGTAGTCAGTTCTTCAACCATCTTTTGAGCAGAATCTAATAAGGATGAGGATGTCGAAATATCATACATGAAACAAGTAATGATTACCTCATACCTCTATGTTTCTACAATCCACACGTATATCTGAGTCTGTAATTTAGATATCATATGGAACCCGTGTTCCATTTCCTATGACTTTTCCCTCATCTTCCTGGAAAGGGGGGCCTCATCTACAAAATCATTGTAATATCATTCACTCATTGCTAGATCTCACTGAATCAAAATAATTTGCTTCATATTTTTATACATAGGTCGATGGTAAAAACCATCGACCCCCAATTCATGAAATAATTGGTGAAGGAGTTCCCCTTTGTCATGGAATGCTTCCAACGACGTTTCGGTGATCAATACATGAATTTGTTGCCAAGTTAGACTTTGTCTCTCTTGATCCCCAACAACCAATGGAGTAGGTAGGATGGATGGAGGGATAATTAGTTTAACCAATGAAAAAGAAAGAGAGGAGGTCCCATAATGTCTTCCCTCAATGGGCATATTGTCCATATTTTGTCTATAAGATCTTCTCTCGTCAGGAGTATCGTATGTGGCTTGTACTATAGGACTAATTTCTTCAACGAAATGTGATCCATTATCAAAACAACTGTTATCAGAGCTGGGTTGCTTCCTTGACTCCTCACCTAGGTCTTCAATAAATTCCATCTATGCCACATATAAAGGTGTTGGTGACACAAAAAGCATGTCCACTTGACAGACGAGCAGGCATAATCCACCATTAGGATAAGCTATTACCCAATCCTAGGCATAGTCCTAGATTAAGAAAAGTGGAAGCATCAGTAGGTGGAATCATGATATCAACCCTAGTATCTTCACATGAAATTATCTTCCAGAATTTATGAATGACTCTAGGATTTCATTCTCCTAAAACCCTAACCAAAGGGCTAGGAGAAACTCTTTGAACACATCCAAACTATTGAGTAAATAGATATGGTGTGTGTGACTCACATATGACCAGATCATCCACCCTAGTTTTCAGAACCCCATCCACCCATTTCATGAACGTATAAAAATTAAATCTATCAGATTAACACAATGCACCTTCAAACTCAGTAGGTCTTTGAGACATAGTCCCAACCCTAGAAATGTTCAGCAATATAGGATGAGATGGGGAGTTTGGGATCCCAGAAGCAATGTAGTACTAATAACAATGGAAGTTCTCCCCTATTCATCCAAACAGAAACTGGAGAGGGCCACTTGTATTATAAAGAGTGTTTCCTTATTGGATATAGAACAATTTTGGTAGAGTTGCACAAGGACAGATACTACGATTTTAAGGTTCCAACCTTCTGTAATTCACATTTCCATCACTAATGTGCTAACACGGATCCCTAAGAATGCGTCCCTAGGTAGGAAAATCCACTAATTTAGTAATATAGCTTGATATTCCACCATCCTAAGTTCCGAAGAAACCTTTGGGCTCACCCAATAGCCCCATGAGGTATAGTCCCTAGCTTCCAGAATGGCCCCAAACAAGACAACACCATCATGAAAATGTTGAGAAGGGAACTAATGGGGATGAATAAAATATGTTCTATCCACACTTACACATCAGAAAATATTAATCTTTCCTATGAAAGAAGTAATCGAGTGAACCATTAGCTCTTTCTTAAATTTATCCTTCATGATAACAAGAATTTACCTCACTAAAACTGGTGTCTATAAATAATCATTATAATCATATGAAGTTAGAAGTAATTTATCATACATCTCCCTAAGAGGAGGAATCCTGCCCAGTTGATGAATATCCTATAAGCTGATACCCACCTCACAGTGAGGAAGATGGAATCTGTTGTTCCTAAGAGACCAATGACTAATAATTTCCCAAAGAAGTTTTGGCTGGTGTTAAATGATTAATTAAGTTATCCACATTGATTCATAGAGATAAACCCTATATATATCATCAAAAAACTTCAAAGAAAATTACCATAGCCAAAATTTCCATGGCCCCTCAGAAAAGTTTCCTCTAGGATGAAGATCCCATTTCGAATACCACCAACCCCCGAAAGTGTCTAGAGAACAGGCGATTATACTCAAATAACTTTGAGAAATAGGTTTTTAAGATAAATCATGACCATATGGAATCAAGGGAGAGTTGGAAAATAGATTATCCAAACCGTGGGATTGAGTTGTAACCAGCTGACCATCCTTAGTAATTGTCATCTGAATGAATTCAGGGGAACCAGACACCCAACAATATGAAAAATTAATCTCTGGGGGAGGTATGGAGGAATAATCTAGTAATAAAAACATGTATAGAGGGGTTCTATGAGACAAGGGGTAGTTACAAAGCCGGGGTGAGATGAATCCCTTTAGACTCTCTTTAGCAGCGTACACACAATAGTGGGGATCAGCATTACGATTTCTAGAAATCAGGGCCCTTTGATTGGCCCCCATTGAGAGACCTTGGTGAGAACTGAAATCCATCTTAAAATAATTAAGTGGCACATGTTATAAAAATAAAATAAATATTTTACAATAATTATGAGGACCATCAGCATCAGGCACATCGCATGACTCAGCAAGGGGATCACAAACCACACAAGAAGTTCGCATATTTCCTGACCTCCAAAGGATTCATAGGGTGCATCACCCCCATAGGGAATCATGTGAACTTCATTACCCCATTAGATACACATGAACATGTGACCTAAACATGGCCATGCGAGTCACAGGTGATTGAATGATTAGGCCAACAGTTCTTGTGAAGCTTTCAAGACAACCACAACACTCACAACCGATGTTCAAGAAATTACCATAGTATATTTTTTGATTATATCAGACAAGTGTTTGAGTAAGAAACAATATTTTGGGAGAGATTTGAAAAAATGGACTTGCGGTGAAAACTCATGAACAGAGCTCATGATTAGGGCTCGTGACATGGTCTTGTGATAGAGTCACTTGATGGAGGCGAAAATGAAATAACTCTAGAGAAGGGGTGACGATAGGAATGAATTTTCTTCCACCCTCCCCCCTATATATCGTAAATTTTACATAATACCAAACATTTCCCGATATATCAAATTTTACCTAAGACACCGGTTCACATCACCGTAAAAGATTCAGGTGGGCATTAATTTTCTGTAGAACCGAGTCCTTGTCCTCGCAGACATCACTCCTAAGGGGGTTACTTTGTTGATTCCGACTAAATAGTCATCAGAAAAATTGAAAAGGAAGGAATATCTGGATATGGTAATTACCTTCCCCATAAATCCAATGGAACCATGACTTGTGTATTGCATGAGCCTCCAAGGGACTTGTGATCATGTGTCCATTTCAAGGTCACATGAAGTCTCCATGCACAACGCATAACATAAGATGAATCCCATTGATCCCCCTTCAACAGACCATCCTTCTCTCAAGACGGCTCTATGGACAATAAATGACCATATGGTGACAACTAAATGAATGCCCCTATGTCACATGGTTTTTCATTGTCAAGTGACTGAAAAACTATCCAAAATTCCTCAAAAAATAAGGAGTAATAATATCCAAAGGGAGAAACCCCTAGTGGTTAGAAATATCATGATCCATATCATCATTCAAAAGGATATTCAAGAAAATTTTAAAGACACCCAAACCTTTGTAAAATTTAAAGACCTTGATGATATTCAAGAAATCTCATGTGACTAAAGGCCTTGATTATATTCAAGAAAAATTTAAAGACACCCAAACCTTTGTAAAATAAAACAAAGGAGAGAAATGGGGGAAGAGGATAGAGGTGCTCATGGTCACTAAAGGACATGCGATGTGCCCCTAGAAACCCGCAACACACTGTGAGACTTTGGAGACATGTATTCCTTGTCTTGTGAAAGGACTTTAGCTTGTTATCCTCACTATTTGAAAGTCCTCGGGTATGTCTAGGCCACTCTACACTTCCCCTTCAGTGCTCTATGGGAAAACAGATCAATTTTTCCACAACATGCTCACACACCCCCATATGACCCATATTGGTCACGTGAGGCCTCATAAAAAAAAGAAAATAACCTAGATATTACTTGTGAAAAGTTAAATAGTCCCTAAAATTTGTAAAATAAACAAAATGGGATAAAAAGTTAGGATTATAGAACTCTCATGGTTGCTGAAATACATGTGACGCACCCGAGACGTCTACAGTGTGACCTTGTGAGACCTCCTCACAAGCTGACCATACCTCACAAAATACCCTAGACAAGGCATCGAGCTCTCATAAAGGCTCTTGGGAATGTCCATAGGATAACATGAAAGTTCATTTAACCTGACCGCATGATCAAAAAAGTCTTCATTAATCATCAATAATCTTATCAGGGAAGCATTGAAGAAGATACATGTGACCACAGAAAATCAGGTGACATACTCGGAATGACCCATGACAAAGACTCATGAAACCGCGTTGTTCCATCCCACTTTGATGACTCCAAACTAGATACCCACCAGATATGCCATGTAAATAAGTTAGAATCTGGGGTGATTAGGCCTATAAATTTCCTACCCAAGTAAAAAAAATGAACTAGCTACTATGTGAAGGAAACACTTGAGCTCAAAAGTCCCATGCATCAAAGCAGACTTCTGAATGAAATGAATCACGTGACTAAAAAGTCTTCCATCTGGTAATATACTGATAAAAAGATGGATCAATGATGTTATATACATAAGGTAATTCTCATGATCACTCATAGATCATGTGAAGGACTTATAGCGAGACATGTGAAGAACATATTGCATATCTTCCAGATCACCCAAGACTCAAAGAAATTGATACTAAATAAAATTTATGGCCTTCACAATACAAGGGTTAGAACCAAGATCAAAAGTGGAATACTTAAATGAAATACATGACTTCAATCCCTTATGAACATTGTGTGAGTCATATAAGGACACAAGACAAAAATAGGACATGTCTCATAGATCTCACGACAATCCTTCAACATGCTAATTGGGACATGTGAAATCCTCATGACATGTCAAATAAAGTCACACAATCCCCCTAGGCACACCACCTTGGTCTCTGGAAAATTTTTGGGTCTATCACCCGAGCCTTGAGATGTCCTTCAAATTAATTTTCTGACTCATATAACGATGTTCTCTCATTTCAGTCAAGTCTCTCAATTATACATGTCCATGAAAACCAAGCTATAGTGACACCCTCTGAGCAAGCCAGTTGGGACCTGAGATGCCCACCAAACATGGTGGCCAGGTCTCACGATGACCTTCAGGGATGTTATCCAAGACATGTGACATTCATTGAACCATGTCACACTTCCTATTGCGACACCCCCCATATGTTTAAAGAAAATTCATGTGATGGATTCTAGGACAAGTCATATGGGTCATGTGATGTCCCACGGACAAGTCAATTTGGTCATGCGACGCCCTCTAGAAAACCAATCCATGTTGATAGGGAAAACTTAAGAGTGTAAGCACTGATCAATAGGGTAGACTCAGCATGTAATCCCCAATATAAATGGAACAACAAAGACTTTGATTCCTCCCATATTCAGGATACGTAGGCCACCTCTTCAAGGTTCAAGATCCATATTGATCATCCAAGGAGATCCCAGTATCCAAGCCCTTATCCAGTGTAATTACATTGATCAATTTCTAACCCTTTTTGTCACAAAAATCATATCTCACATGGTATTAGGTAGTTTCACTAATCATATCATCTACACTATACACCCCAAGAATACAAGGACAACCTTAGTGTGTAAGCCTCAACTATCGGCATCATATAGTTTGTCCTTAATCAATAGGGCATCCATATTGGTATAATACCCTAGAATTTCCAAGACCTTGAGGCTAGTCATAATGTCTCTGATCAGGGTCATTCACCTTAGCCTATCAATGGGTTAAGGGATAAAGTGAACTATGAGAACTCTGATTCCTGCTATACTCAGGATACATAGAACGCCTTCTCAAGGCCCGATACCTATACCAAACATTCCAAGGACTATCCCAACATAAAATTACCACTTATATATATTCCATAAAGATGATTATATGTTTCCCCTTATTTCTCACAACAAACATAGCTCGTGTGGTCTTAGGGTGACGCAATGAACACCTCATTGGGTGTCATAAATCTCCACTCACCAGGGGAATCCTAGTATGTAAGCCACAATGAGTGTTACTATATGAACACTCATAATATAATGGAATATAACTTGGGGACAGTCCTAAGGTAATGGTTGATCTATGATGAATCTGATTTATTCCATAACCAAGATACATAGGAGGTCTCCCTGAGACTTGAGCTCGAATGTTTGTCATCTCAGTACCCATAGATATTTCCTCTCTTTATGATACTAAACTGCATGGTATTAATGAAATATGTGGGTTTTGATTCATTCAATAACTAGGATACATTGGATGCCTCATAATGCCTCAATCCCTCCTTGGAATATTAACTGCCTTCTCACGTGGCAGTACATTCCAAAGCATTTGTTCATAAAACTTTAGCACATAAAGTAGTTATTCACAATTAAGGATATGGATAGAGAACCTCAGATACATATAGTTGTATTCACTAATGATATGACACTCCCCTCAATTCATTAATGAGACTCCATTTATTTTTTTAACGAGATAATTAAGCAATAAGTCATTTTTTTAGGTTAACCTCCCTCATATCTGGATTAAGAAGAGATATATGAACGTAACTTTAATCTATAAGAGATTCTGGGAGTAGGAAATAGTTCATAGCAAAAGGGTGTGAAGAGCCTAACCTCACATCCTCTCGACCAATGAGATCCACCAAGATTCATTGGGTCTGAAAACCCAAGTGACCACTAGCCTTTGGAAAGTAGTTTTGTAACTAACTATAGATGGAAGAACCATTGGGAGTTTTTGAGAAAAGTAACGATGGTAGCCTAATGAGTGGAACCCATTTCAAACCTCAAAAACTCGTTGTAATAATGTTCTATTCAAATATCATTGTGTTGCAACATTATTTTTAATAATATTCTTGAATAAATCCTTGTTCTCAATCATATTTATAGAAGAAACACTGTCCATGTTCCATATGTTGTTTTTTGAACACTTATTATTTTTTTAAAATAAATAAAAATAGTATTTTGGAACCCAACCCTTCTTAGGTAAACCATTATTAGAAAATATTATTTTCAGAATCCACATCTATCAAACTTTACCATGTTGATAAGTTCCTAATTATTTAGAAAAATAATCTTTGTGAAATCCTAAATATTATACATTATTTAAAGAACATTTATTGTTCCAATGTCTTACACTTTTACATTTTTTAAAGAATGGGGAACCCTTTGGAATAAAATAATTGTCCTGAAAAATTATTTTTTATTAGTAAAACCCATTACAGACACATACTTATGAGGTTTTATCTGTCTATACATTTTATCAAAATTTTATTTACTAGTAGTAAATTTTGATAGTAATTTTTTCAAATGTGAAATTTCATAATTTAGTTTCACAACTAAATATTTATCCTCAACAAAATTTGTATTATAATTAATTATTTCTAATTATTTTGAAACATTAGTTTTTTCAAGATTATATTTTTCTAAATATTTTGAAAGATTAGTTTTCTAAAAATTAGAATTATATAATTATTTTAAAAGACCAAAACTTTTAGTAGCAAGTGTAGATATTCATTAATTTTATTTTGCAAGTTTTTTTAGCAGCATAAAGTTTTTTAGAAACTTTTCAATTTTGGTGTTCTAGAAGTTTAGAAAATATTGGAGATTACTAAAAACAATGTAAATTATTATTCTATTAGGAGGAAATAAATTACTCATATAAAGGTGTAGAATAATTATCATTTTCACTATTATGATAATTAGCATTTAAAGTAAGATTATTCAAGGTTTCACAAGATAACTTATCGATAAAAAAATTATTATTCGTTGGAATTTCAGTAAAAAAACTGATATTATTCAAATATTAAATTTCACTATCTTATGAATTTTATAGAGAACTATCACCTAAAATATCACTCTTACTGTCTGAAACTTTCAGAATTTTCTTACCCTTATTTCTATATAACTTTTTAGAATTCCACTTATAATTTCTATCCATATTTTCTCTTGATCTTGGGAAAATATGATCTTATATGACTATACTTCTTACACTCATAATACATCACTTAATAATAATATTTGTTATCATTTGTATCCTTATGACTCTTCTTATACTTATATTGAAATTCCATCTTCTTAGAAATCTTGTTCATGGTATATCAAGATTATCTAACTTGGTCAGAATGGCCTGAAGGCCTTCATTTTTTTTATTTTGATAATACACCTTTCAAGGGGTGAGGTGGAACCCTTACAAGGGCCGAAATCTTAGAGACAATTACATGACCCGTAGGTCTTAGAGGGAATCACCCAGACAATAAAACATGGAACTGCTCCTCCCCAACATATCTCATGATATCAGCACTCAACCTTCACAAGGCTGGTTGGTCAACATACCAAATTTATCTACTATTTTTTTATAAAAAAAATTTCATTATGTTTCTCCAATACTCATAATCATCCCCATAAAAAGTCAGTGGTCTTCTAGGATTAAGATTCTCAAGATTTATGACATTTAAACCTGACATATTTATAAAAAATAGAGAAAATACCCTTTCTAAAAATACATGTTAGTGTAAAATAGTTGTCAAAAACATATAAAAATAGTTTATAACATAAGTTAGTTAAACTTTAGTAAATTTATAAAAAAAATTAAAGACCAATAAGTTAATTATTAAACCTTCTCTGATACCAATTGTAGGTTCTAAGATTATATCAATGGCTATAAGAGGGGGGTGAATTGTAGTTTATAAAAATAAACTAACTAAAAACTCAAACCTCTTAGTTAAAATTTATCGAACACACATATTTTTTTATGATAATAATTTTTTTTTAAAAAAATAACACACATCAAATCAGAGTTTAGAAAATTTTAGTAAAATAATTATTTTATATAAATACATAGTAGAAAATAATAATTTTTTATAACAAGTAAAAATGTATCTTAATACAAAAGTAAGAATGACTTATTCAACATTTTATAAAAGAGTTATACTCTTTAACCTTAAGAGTTAACGAATTCACATACCTTAACTTTGAGTATCCTTAGTTTTCAACCTAACTATAAGGTATGTATTTCTACAGTAATAAAGCAATAAATTATAAATATCTGAATCAGTTCAATCTTCTTATCCCCATAATCCCTCAATCAACTCAATCAGAATCATCATTCTTCCTATAATTTACATCCCTTGATGTAAACCCAAATCAAACACTAATAATAAAAATTTTAAAGTCTATAAGTTATTTATGATCCTCACTTATATTCCTTATAATAAAAATACTCTAAATATTTATAAACTGTATGTAACAAGATGTTACAGTAGAGAAAACTTCAGATAGGTTGAATAAAAAAAACTTCAGTTCTCATCTCCTCGAATGCACCTCTATTTATAGGCACACCTCTAATAGTAATATTCTATATTTCTTAGAGTTAGTTAAAACAGCCTTAGATGAGCTTCATCTTGAAATCTCATAAAGTTTTGTACATATCCATCTAATATAGTTTTGATAGAATCATCATAATGTTGTAAAATATTTTATTCCAGTAGAAATTATTATGACCATCCTATATAAACTTTATTATTTTGATGGATTAAATTATTTTTAGTCCAATGGATCTAATATTTTTTAGTCTGATTAATGAATCTTCATCAGTCCAATGGACTGGACTTTATCACTCTGGTGAAATGGACTTCGTCAATCTGATGGAATGGTCTTCATTAATCAGATGGAATAAACTAGGCTACTTTTATGGGCTAAAATCAATCACTTTAATGGATTAACCATATTCACATAGATGGATTAAACTCAATCACTCTAATGGATCAAACATAGTTAGTCTGATGGATTACATGTATTTGGTCTGATGGATCAGACTCACTTAGTCCTATAGACTAGACATTATCAGTCTGCTGGAATAGACTTAGTCAATATGATGGACTAGACTTATTCAATAGGATGGAATAGACATAGTTAATTTCATGGACTAGACTTAGTCTTTTTGGTGGAAAAGACTATGTCATTCTGATGGATAATACTTAGTTAGTCTGATGGACTAAATAGTGTGGAAATTTTATATTCATTGGTTTAAAAATATTTCCTCATTGGGAAAAATAAATGTTTATGTACAAAAAAAATTATAATATAATTTAGAAATATATAGTTAGTAAAACATATTTTTTAAGAAAGTGTGTTGTTATTTTTAAATCTAAGGATATAAATTGAAGAAAGTGTAACTTTCAACTCAATAAAAAGAAGTTTTATTGATTGTTTTCTAATAAACTATTTCTAATAATTTAAAAATGGAAACTAAATATAAAGTTCCACTAAAAACTAAAAAAATATTTTATATTATAAATTAGTAGAGATTATTCAAAACCACCATGAATACCCCACCATAATTTTTCAAAATTATTAGAATGATCCCAAGATTAGTATAGAATCATGTGTCTAGTTGAAACCTCAATGATCATAATAAAGATTATTGAGATACATATTTCTCTTTATAAAAAATTGTGACTCTCTATAATTTAATATATCTTAACGATCCATTTCACCATGTGTTATTCATTATCTTACTTCCAAAATAGATTTATATTCTCTTTATATGTCCCTAGTGGTTTTCTTTTCAATATATCTCTTTTCATCTCAACTTCATGATGATCACCACAAAGATAAATCTTTCATAAATAATTTAACACTTCATATTGGGAATATATTCTCCTCACATGTTCTCTTCATCCCTTTTACAAGTGTTGGATCTATTATTCTTGAGTTTTATTGAACTAAGAACCAAAATCCAACATCAATCATCCTTGATCATATCAATACCCTCAATACATTTTAAATACATCATTCTTGAATATTGAAAACAAAACTATTTAAAAAATAATAATGATAAATAAATTATTGTGTGGACATTATATTAATGACATACATTGGAATATCACTCATATTGAAAATAAATAAGTTTTAAAAATAAAATATCAACGAACGGTATAGAATACTAACACTAAATAAAAATAGAGACTCAATCCCCAATACAAAACGTCCTCCATCTATATCCTAAATTTGGATATATGAATCTCTATTGATGAAGAATGATTTCTTCTCCTTCCATGTATTAAAACCTATCACAGTTTCATGCCTACTATAGTTCACATGTTGATGGTGAGTTTTAAACCCACTATATGTTTGTTGTAATTGTTTTTAATAAATAAGAAGGAAATATCCATGATGTAAATATGTTTAGAGTAATTAAATCATGTAATTTGACTAGAGCTTCAAATAATTATTCCACTAGATGGTGTCATGTGAATTTTTCATGAGTATTCAGAAAATAGCATAAATCATGGATGTAATGTGGCTATAATTATTTAAATGATAGATTGAGTTTCTACCATGAATTATTGGAAAACTAATTTGTAATTAAATTGTTTTAAATAGTTTAATAGCGATCTATAACCTTGTAAAATATCACTGAAGTGTTTGAGTTTTTTTCACCATTACATGAAGAATCTATTATCATTAATGGTTAGAAAATATGGTTGACAATGTTTTGATTGATTGTACTTGATATATGAAAGAATTTTTCATGATTACAGTTCATAATTAATATATCCAATTGTTAAATTAATTATAGTTAGAGGAGATCACAAGCTATGAATATTTCTATAGAGATATAAGAATGTTAATCGTTTAATTTTTATAAAAATATTGATAAATTCAACTCTGAAATTTCATCCTTTTGTTTATTTGGATTAAATAATTTTATATAAAATTGAAGTGTAAACGGTTAATACTTAATGAAAAAGTAAGGTTAAGGAATTTAAGTTCCATTGAAATTATCTGAGTATTTATATAATTCATAGTATTTGGATTGTATTTTGGTAATTATTGGATATAATTTCAAGTTATTATAATATATTTTCAAGAATTATGGAGGAGTATATAAATTTTTAGTTGAGGGTTGAGGAATGCATAATATATATCTTAGACTCTATAAATTTGGAAAAGTATCTGGGAGATTACTGAGATACGTAACATATTGTAAATTATATGTAATATCCCTATAATAATAGAAATATGTAAAAGTTAAGAGTCATCCAAAGATAAGTAATATATTTAATATATTATTTATTATATTTTTATTCCATAGAATTTTAAATTAGGAAATGAAAATGATGCATAAAATTATTGTTATATCAAAAGTTTCTCTTATGTGATAAGAAATTGGAAAAGTTTTTGAACATTGGGTGATATGTAAGTTATTTGATTATTTATAAGTTTTTATATTGGAGGCCTAATAAAAAAATTACCATAGTAAAAAATCTTATGTAATACATAATATTAAAAAAATCTTAAAAAGGATTAATTAGATTATGAAAATGTAAAAAAGGGAAGTATTACATTGAAATATATAATTTATTTGTTATGTTGAATTTTATTTATCTGTTATTAAAATTTTGATGATTAAGACTTCTAAAAATTAACTGATGTATTCGAAAGTAAAAAATTCTAGATAGAGAACATTGAACAAGGATTTAAACCTGATGATGTTATGTTTATATTCATTAATTTAAATATCATGATCCATGTTATGATAATTATTTTAATTGATATATTATTCAATGGTGAAGGATGAAGAAGATAGAAAGTCTCTATTGTGATGTTTTCTGACAATATTAATAGACCAAATATGGTTATGTGATTTGTGACATTTCTGCACCAAAAAAGAAAATGCCACACTAAAATGTGTGATAAAGATGTTTTAAAAAGATTGATTAGTGTCATGATATCATACTATAGAAGTTTGTTTCAATGTTGAAATATAAGAAAAAATAATTCATCTTCTGAAAATATCCTTCAAGACAAAGTAGGTTTGGTAGATGTTTTCATGCAAATGTAGAAATTGAAGGCATGCGATTATTGTGGAAGTAAAAGGTCATGATAACTGTGAATTTCATGTGGTGGTTAAAGATCATTTTGAATGAGTTTTAAAGTCTGAAATATCAAGGGTTTGAAATGTGAGAAAGAATTATTTTTCATATAAAATATATAAAAACTAGATCTAGAATATTAAGTGAAAATATGAAGGATGATTAAAATACAATAATATCTATATAGTTTGTGCATAGATATTATATGAAAAAAAGAATAAAAAAAATTAATTGACACTACTATCATTTAAAAAACCCTTATTTAGAATCTAGAAATGTCTAACATTACTTCCAATGTGATCATTCATGTGTGTTGAAGAAGAATAAGAATGGAGAGACACCAACCTTACTACTAATTATGATCCTATAGGTGGAAGTAGAATAGTTAAATATTTTATCCTAAGATATTATTATATAATATGGTCTGAATAAGTTATAGGAATCTCTTGAGATTTTTATACATTTATTAAAATTATCAAATACATTCTTTATAGTAGTGTAACAAGATTAATCTACTAATTTACTTCATAAGGATCAGGTCTAATACTTTATTTTTGTAGATGGACGCATGGTTAATTAAAGATCCAAAATTTTATGTCAATTCTTACATTATACTTGGTTTCTTCCATGATTAGGGACCAAGGATATACCATTTCCCTAGATTAATATTGATAATAATAAACGAACTCTATGAGAGTGGTATAACCATAACCAACACCAAATATGTAGTAATCCACATTGTATGTGATACTTGTTAACAAAACTCGATCTTTTTTGTTGTTTTTTTCTTTCTTTTTACTTTTATGTAGATTAAGTGAGAGAAAATAGAGTGAGATAGAATCAATAAGTAAGTTCATAGGTAAGGAAATTTAGAGTTTTAAATTGATTAATAAGTTACCAACACAGATTCACTCCCCCTCTCAGTGTTTTCAATATCCCAACTAATAATAATAGTGAGTAGAAACTTATTAGTATTTCTCTAATGAATCTAATAAAAATTCATTTATTTTCAATATAAAAAATTTAATACTAATTAATAATGATAAATAAAATTCATTTTTACATAAAAATAATGATTTAGAATAAGTTTTCCAAACCTAAAAACCATGCATATCCATTTTATTTAAAACTTATGTTTTTTATAAAACAAAATCTCAATTTAATTTATTTAAATCAATTTATAAACAAAATTTTTTCTCAGAGAACAACCATTTAGAAAAATATAAGTTTACTCATGTTCTAATTTAAATTTTACTATTTTCCCCAAAAACATCTAAGACTCTCTGTCTCTTCAATTCTCATCAAAAACTCCCCATTTAATGAAAATATAATCATGTTAATGAAAATAAATAAAATTATACAAATTAATTAAATTATATCTAGTTTTTTAGAATGATCCATCACCTTCTTGGATTGACATGAATTTTCATTTACCTTGTTCTCATGTGTGAACCAAGTAATCCCATTTTCACACATCAAACCCCAAACCATCCACTTTACCTTGATAAGAAGTAAATTATTTCCTTTTGGACTAAATCACCCCAATAATTGCTTAAAATAATTCATTCACTAAAGTTCTCTACTTTATTAAGGATTGATCTTAGATATTTCAAAAAAAAGTCACCAAAAACAATTTTCATGTACTCACACACATTACATAAAAATATATAATAAAACAAAGTTAAAAAATTCTTCAAAATTTATCCATTTCCATGTAGGTTTCCATAAAATAGTTTATAAAAAACAAACCCTTTCCTACATTTTTTTAAAAAAAATTATTCCCTATAAATCTATATTATTTTAACTAAAATAATGTTTTCTTAGAAAAATAAAATAATAAAATCATTTTATAATTATAATAAATAAATAAAATAGATATATATTAGTTGATCACATAGATATGATCAAAGCCACCAAAATACATGATCATAACCAAATTCTTCACAAATTATCAAATCGATAATCATTTCAAGATCAACCATCGAGTTCTATCATTAAAATCCTATATAAATCATAATTTACTGAACAAGGAACATTATCCTCTATTTAGATAGATTTTAAATGATCCATATATTTTTGGAATTTTATCATTCCATTTTAGAATATTTCATATGGAACTCTCTATAAAAGAGTGTGTGACCTACACTCAGTATCATAGACCTAGTGAAACTTGGAATATCCCTTAGAAAACTCATTATTTTTGACATATGAAAGAATAAAAGTTAAATGTAAAAGTTTGAGAAAGTATCACAACCCTATGAAAATATCATAAAATTAAATTTTCAATTCCCCAAATATGAGAACATCAAAAAAAATTCTATATCATTTGAATTTCAACATACACTCTAAATAATTCAAATAGAATATATAAAGTAAACATTTCCACATATCATACTAGTCTGACTGAACATTTAATTTATATCATATTCAGAGAATTATCCCACCACCTCAAATGAATAATATATAGATAGTTAAAATATTATAATATGATAATGTTCCACTATATTTATATACCACTCAATATAATTTAAAAATCAATTGATCATGTTAAACTTACACATAATGATCCAATAGTATCTCTTTAAATAGTTTAATTTCTCATTCAGAATATTAATTTCCCATGTTAAATTTACCTTCTCCATAATTCCTCTAAATATATATATATATATATATATATCAAAATACATGGAGAAAATTATATTTCTACATATTAATACCCATGGTGGACTGCCAAAGGTCAACATAGCCCTAAATATACTAATTTAGCATAATGGACTACCATAAATTGAAGTCATAATGTCAATTATAATCCCTAAATTAGTTTCCTATGTATCATTAAAATAAAATTTCTCACCAATCGCATGTTAAAAAATAAAACACCATTTAATTAAAAAAAAAATTTATCACATTTTCAAGTCAATAATACTTCACTAAATAAATTATATTCACAATTCACATTATTAAATGAACATAAATACTTGGTTTCTAAAATGGGTTACAAGTAGTACATCTTGAACTAGGGATGTATTGATTTGAAAAACATCATGTAGATAGTCCCATTAATGTATTCATGTTTTCTATAGTTGTATTTTTTTTATTTTCTTAAACTAGAATATTTTAGGAATGTTTATAATGATAAATTTTACATTTTTCATTGTATAGTATGTTTTTCTTATGTTTAATCTAATCATATAGTCATTGGATATGTTATTTCTCATGGGAAAAACCTTTCACAAGTCTTATATGGGAACTATCAATATATGGGACATGTTAGACATCATTTATTTTGATTGAGTAAGACTGATAAAGTCTATGATCATACCCAATACATTTGATAAATACCTTTTATATACTATTAGAATAAAGAAATATTTGATATGAGTATAAGGGGTTGGTGTGTTCCAAGCCCGGTGCTCATTCTTGATGTCATAGAAAAAGAAAAAATGAATATAAACACCAGTGGTTGATTACATAACATCAAACCTTTTATTACAAGTTTTATAAATATGAATTAGATATATATATATATATGTAACAATTATAATATAAATGGTTAAAAGGGTTACATAAATGATCTTTTCAAAATTGGAATTATTTATTTAAAGAGTTTGGGTATATTTGAACAAGAGATTTGAATCAATGTAAGCATAATTTTGGATAAAATATTCAAATAATAATAATGACTATATATTTTAAATAATGCTTATTTAAAATCTATATATATATATATATATGTTAATGTTAGTGGAGGTTATATTATTTTAATGTATGATATATATATAATTATAATTATAAATGAAAATCCAAAATTTATGGTTATATATATATATATATAAGTTAATATCAGTTATTTCATAATTAACCAATGAAACATCTACGATTTTTATTTTTAAACTATTCTAAATATGTAATGATTACTCATGTATAGTTGTAATTTATTCAACCATTATTGTATAATGGTTTATTTAATTTTAGAAAATTATTATGGTTAAAATCATTGTCTTTAAAAATCCAATAAAAGGAGGACCAATAAGGGCCATCCTATGAAAACAATTACAAAGTAAGTGAGTCTTTTTTGTGGTCCTCAATATATATTAAAATTATTTATTATCAAATAATGAATAATTAATAATGATGTAAGTTTAATTTTTTATATTAAGATTTAAGTTTCTATTTTAGATTAAATTTTTTTCTTGGAATCTAATCTTTTACCTTCTATTATGCATTTGAATGTTTAAAATATTCTCAAATTAAAATAAATGTGTTAGATTCATACTAAATAAAATCCATTTATCTGAAAAAATGAAATTAATTGTACATTAATTCATGAATTATAAATATTTTTATTAAATTTTCTTGAATAATTTATCCTAAAATTTTATAATTTATTAAATATTTATTAAAATGAAGGAATTTATTTTATTTAAAAATAATTAAATAATGATATGAACTGTTTTATGAAAATTATTCAAAAATAATAATGAATACCAACCTAAGCAGTTCAGTATTAGTAGGAATATAGGACATGAATAATGATAAAAAATTTCAAATTAAAATAACTAAAAATAAATAGGATGACAAAGAGAGTAACATGAAGTTTTTATAAACAAAGTCTGCCTTTTAGAGATAAGGATATAACACCAGTTGACCATATGGTCTCATCCATTATTAATTATTAATTTATTTAATTTATATATTCTTTTATTGTTTTAAAATTTTTAATAGGCCATAATTTTCAAACCATAACAAGTAATGATATAATTGAGTAGTCAAATAGATGCTCATATCAAGAAAATCATTATTGAATTTAATTAAACTATAAATTGGATTAAGAATATAGTGTTAATTAATCTAGAAAATATTATGATTATTCTAACCATCACAAATCATCATTAAAATGAAAATTTTATATTTTTAATTTATATGATTAAATTTTGGTATACATTATACAACTCTTACTAGGGGTGAAATATGGCTAAATAAGGTTCCACTTGGCCTCTTTAGTCTTATGGGAGCATAGGCTCTATATATCTTGGCTCAAACAAAATTTATTTATTCTATCATATTTTATCATGATATTTTTGGATTTTTGTTTTTAATATATCAACATAAGATCTCATTTTGAATGAAAGAATACATTATATGTATATTGATATGAATATAATATATATTAATTTTTTTATGGATGTTTATATGATGGATGAATTAATATATGTGAAACTGAGAAATTTATGGTGTGAATGTGATTCATAAATTAAAATTATGAGATTAATTTAATAAAAAATATTTAATAAAATATCAAGTGTAAGATGCGTTCTAATGTTTACATATATTAATACATCTATTTTACAATGAGTGAGTTATGCTATAGTTGAGCATCCATGATCTATCTTGTATAGAGATAATTGGATAATAGTAATCCAAATATGAACATTATGTCACCACTTTAATAGGATATACAATAGTATTAGTTCCTAGAGGTTTGAGTTGATGACTCATAAGATGAATATAATTAATGGCCTTTATTTAGTCAACTATCCAAGAATTTTATAGGATACAACTAACAAATTTTTAGACAAAAAATAATTTTGGATTGAGAGAAAAAAAAATATACAAGTTATAATGAAATATATCTTTTATTTCACCAATCATGTTAAGGTATATTTTATTGAAAATATTCAATAAAAGTTATTTTTGATAATCATAAATACAAGATAATAATAAAAATTTCATAAAAACCTATATAAAATGGAAATTCAAAACATGAACTTGAACATATATCAAATTTCTATCCTTGAGAATCATAAGTCAAATAAAATAAATAATGTAGATTTATATAATAATTTAAATGTCATCAAATAAGAAAATAATATACAGGTTCCAGTTAATTTCATTCCCATAATAGTTTTTACTCATGTCCCATGGGTAGATAAATATGTTTAAAAGAATCATCGAGGAAATTATTTATAGAAAAATAAAAATGATTATTTGGATGTTTCATACCCCGTTTTGGATACCATGGATTTAGATATTAATAATAAACAAGAATCCATAGAAGTGTTGGCTATGATCTAACACCTAAACCAATTCTATCAAGAGCATGCTAGGCATAAAAGGAATAAAGTGTGAAAAGAATCATCTTGGTATAAGATGAGTGTTGGAATATATATCTTTATAAATATACTCAATATGATTGAGGATAATAATTATATTAAGATACTTGGGTTCCAACACATGAGAGAAATTTCTATTTACTTAATCTTTCCATCGTTTATGAAATCACTCATCCAGTTCATCATTAATTATAATAAGATCTATATTGATAGTAAGTTTCCTAAGTACCTTAATATATTAACGATTCTTGAGAAAAACCTTAAAAGTTTAATTTTATTAATCATTTTATTTGTAAAGTAAACAAAATTAAAGGTCTTAACTAATAAAAAATATTTTATAAAGTATACAGATTATTCTTAAGCAAAAAAAACCAAAAAGTAGAATGATAATGAAAATAAAAGGTATGATTTTCACTTCTAATATTTCTATTATAAAGTAAACTAATTTGTAACTAAATATTAGGTATAGGCTATCAGTTATGAATTGATATTTTTTATCAAGGAAAAACATGTATGATTTTTTGAAGATTTTACAATAGGATGGGTAGAACTTTATTTTTTAAATGGTGAAAAAGTGACAACACTGTTTATGGGAGTTTTCAAGATACAAATTCCATTTTAATTATTTATCAAATAGGATAATTATTTATATTCACATTACATCACTATAAATTATATTTTTATTCAACGTTTTGAAAAGAAAGGATTTCAATTTTAAAAAAATCAATATTTATGAATAAAATATATTATAGTGGTGCAAGAATGGTGAGTATTTTTTAATTTTTTTATATTGAAAATAAATTATATAACATAAATACAAATGGGTTAACTTAATGAAAGTATTAAAACTATTTTATTAAATTTACATGTAGAATAATTAATCCATGAGTTTTTTAACTATATTAAATAATGTGTTGTGGTATCAAAAATCACTCCTCTTAGAATGCCACGATGAAATGACATGTATGAGAGGAAAAATATGACTTTATTAGATATGTCACAATCAATTATAAGTCTCATTTTATTTCTGACATAATTTTAGTTATATTATCTAATAAAATCACTCTTGATTCTAAATTATGAACCATATAATATTGAAAAAAATAAATTATATGGTATATATTGATTAATAAATTTTATAATATACCTAGGTGTTATAATTGGTGGAATTTGAAGGCTCATTGGATATTGTAATCACCATGTGTGATCTAATAGAGTGGAGAATTTTATCGAAGAAGTGAATTAATATTTTAATGAGTGACTAAGAACCTTTAGTAATGATTAGTAACTTATGAACACTATGAATGATGAAGTTATTAAGGATAAGGATACTAATAATGACTCTTTAAAAAAATTAAACAAAGTAATCCCAACATGAAATTTTCAAACACCATTCTTCATGAAAATAAATTAGGATGGGAATATTGCTACACCAATTATATCAAGGTTTGAAGATCTAGTTTCCTTAGAACCTCACTTTTCAAGAAGAAAGAGGGGGAAATTTTTTAACATTTCCCCCAAAAAATATAAAATAGTACCTTTAAAGATAACTCTAAAAGAAACATGACAATCTTGATAAATTAATGTATAATGTGATATTTCAAATCATGAAAAAATAAAAAAAAATAGCAATAGTTGTCTAAGTATTAAGGTGAAAAAATTTAGATGGAGTGGATAAGGGTAGGTGGGAATAATTTCAATCACTTCAATCCCTCATCATTTATATAATTTTAGAATTACAATCCTCTAAATAAAATTTCCCAGGTTCTCCATAAAAAAAGGTATACATTGAATTACCCATAAAACCCCACCACTTTATTTTATGAAATTTGATGTTATAAGTTGTATGTGAATTATTAACATTACCCTAAACTTAAACCAAAATATGAATAAAATAAAAAATGTATTATCCCAATGAGATAAGGGAATATTATACCTATAATATATGAATACATAAATTTTTTATGGATCAAAATTTTTAACATTATATAGACTATATTGTTTTATAGAATTATAAAATATATTTGAGATCCATGATTAAAAAGGACATGCATGTTTCAAATAATGACCTCCATGATGATTTTATTAGGTATTTCATTGAAAATTCTCCATAATTTGGGGGTTTAGTTCCCAAAGGGACCTAAAGAAAATATTGGATAGTTTTAGTAGAGTTACTATTATATCATGGTGGAAAATACACACTGGTGTGGGGAAATATATCATTGGGAGACACTATACGAATATTGGAATTTTAGAAATGTTGTTTACACTATTATCTTGGTTTTTATACTATGGTTTATTAATTGATCTATATGTTTAATTGTCTATTTAATTATTATAATGACCCATGATTTCACTATATATTATCCTTAAATAAATATTTTATTAATAGGGTGTCTCAAAAAGAAAACTAAACTAAAACTAAAATGATTGGTATTTTTGAATATTAAAAATGACCATTAAAATTTATCCATTGAATTACCTGGTATAAATCGAAGTAACCATACTTCAAAGTCAAGAAAGTAAGAAGAAACAAAATTCAGGAGTGGAAATATTCCTTATGAAGCCCATTTTTTCAAACTTATAAGAAAGGTTAATTATCTAGGGTTTTCCCTAGACAAATCCTAAGACAAAATTGAGAAATTATAGGTTTAGTAAAACCATATATGAGAGAAGTTCAAGATCGTAGATATTTCCACAAGATCCTTACTAGCTTAAATGCCACCTAAAATAAAAACCAAATCTTATATAATAATTAGGTCACACATATATTTCTTAAGGGGTTATATTATTATAAATAAAAATTTACTAAAAAAATTATATGTATAGATATATCATGAATTTATATACACTTTGAAAATTCATTATTTTTTAAATTTACTTTATGCTTTAAAATGTATTTTTAGACATTGGAATTTTATTTCAAGAAGCTAAGTATATTAAGATTAAATAATAATAAAATATATTTGTAATATTAATAATTTATTACCAATAACTTAATTAGTAAATTAAAATAAATAATAATAAATAATATCATACATTCTTAAAAACTATTTTCCAATATGAACAGTTTTCCACTATTTTTTTGGAATTTATTTAAATATTGAATTATAAAATTCTAAAAATTAATTTAACAAAATTAATGTCATTTTTGGATTATTCATAGTAATATAATATTAATATGAAATTTTTTTATTTATCTAAAAAGATTTATTTTTATATGAATAGCGAAAAACACTGTTTTTTAAAATAACATGAATTATATGACATTATTAGTATATAAGTATGAATTTAAAATTATTTAATTCTTTTTATAAGAACAAATGTTTATTTTATAAGTTAATTTTTAATTTTAAAAAAATTAAAAAATTTACAAACCCACATTTTATATTTTCTAATTTAAGTTATATTTTTCAAAAAAAAAAATTGTTTTTAATACATTATACATTAATTATTTTAAAATTATTTTGTATAACTTATATAAATTTAATATGATTAAATAGATTTAACATTTTTAATCATTATTTCTAAATTTTATATTAAATACCACTTTATTTTTTAACATAAAGGATAAATTACATAGGTAAAAAATAGTTACCACGTTAAAAGTAGAATGGTAAAAATGAGTAACCTTAGAGGTAAAGGGATTAAATGTTTAAAACATTATTATAATTGGTATTTTAAGTTTTATATTGACCTTATATACTATACAATGCATTATTTATCAATTTTGGACCCACTTTCCTTGATATTAAATTCCCATTATTGAAAACTTTTGAGTATTTACAAAAATACCATCCCTTTTCAATTTTAGAAGGGTCTCTCCTCTACTCACATATTATCTCACCAAAACCCCATTATTTTTTCACAAAATATAATCAATACCCCATTAAATAGTCCTATACATCCTAGTGAGGTTCTAATATTCTCAAAATAACACTCATCATAGGTTTAAACCCCATTGCAGAGGAGATAATCCTAGAAGTGAGGTATAATATCCTAACCTCTCTTTCTTTTTCTATTTATTTGTGTTCCTTTATTCTTCTAAAAATTTCATTTCATCATCCTAAAATTTTAAAATATAAATAATTATTATAATGGTATTTTATTATAATTATTTTACAAGCATTAACCACCCTCTCCCTTTTCCATAAATAAAAATGAAAACATGAATCATGTGTTGTGCGGACTACCGCATCCACGATGAAACGTGTTTTATTTTCTTTCCCCTCATTGCAAGGATAGTCCAAATAGGGAAGTTAATATATAATTATCATATTTATTAAATATTTTATATTATAAAATAATTATCCAAATTACTCTTTTCTCTCATTCTATGGAAAACAAAATCAGAAACCATGGGTACATGTGGACTAACGCCACTATGTAACGATCGATTTATATTTCCCATTTAATAACTGCCCAAAATATATGGTCATGAGGTTGGTATTAAAGGAAAAATATGATATTTTTTATATAATTAAAGTTATGGTATGAAAAAATAGATAACATATTAATGGTATGATCAACAAATGATTATCATAAATTTAACCATTTAAAAAAGAATCCTAAGAGGAAAATCATTAACTAAAATCATGTAATGTCTTTATAAAAATTACATATTCTTCTAATTAATTTCTAATTTTGATATATCACACTAAGAAACACTAAAAGATATCATTATTATACTGGTGTAATGACATTATAACTAAATCATCTTATAATCATCGATAATCATGGTATGTTCATGTTTAGGTCGGTTTGACCACTTACTTGAACAATGATATTAAATTATATCATGGATGATTATGAAAACATAATTTATGGAATAATTTGATATAAATATTTAAATAATTATTATTTTTCTAGAAAGGACGCATCAACATTTAACTCATTGATGGAGAAAACTCCATTTGTAGGATAAAAATAAAAAAAATGCTTATTCTCGATTTCAACTTCTGAGATAAAAAATAAATTACTCATTAAAGTAAATATAAACACAATAAATAAATATAAATAAAACCTTATAGTCTAAATAATTATTTTTTAAGGACATAATTTATAATAATATGAATAAAGATGCAACTTTTATGAAACTAGCTCAAAACATCCAAGATTACCCACACCCAACAGCGAAAATAGATAACAAGTAACTAATATAAATGTACAGAATAATTAAAAATTGATTTTATAAATGCTAATGTATGTTAAAAATTTTCTGAAATAGGTTATTAATATATTTATTTTTGTTATACAAAATCTTAGAGTGTGTTCTACTAAGAGGGTAAACAAGTTAATGGTTTTTCATCTCAAATTATACTCTTGAGACATGTTCTATATTATGCACCTTGTAAGGGATTGGATCCTAGTATCACTTAACTTTATATGTTTTAGGTATTATAGATTCTACAAGAAGTTTGGAGGAGGAACCAAGAGTGTTGATTTGAGAATCTCAACTGCAGAGAATTATACGGCAAGCAAGACTATATTGCACCGTAGGGTTGGCTGATGTGGTGTGGAGAGTTCAGCTACGACATAGGGTCCCAGGGGGAGGAGTTTCAAAGCTACTAAAAATGTTGGGGTAGATGTGTCTTTTGGGACAAGTTGTTCCATTTTCCCCTTCTTAGTGAATGGATTCTACAACGTGGTGGTTTTGGCTAAGTTGCAGTCCCTCCCTGAGATTATAGGATTTGTGTCGTGGGAGGTGTTGTGTTCCTCGGACACGAGTTTGATCGATAAGGCTACAATATAGTCCATTTAATTTCACTGTAGTCCTCACTGTTTCATCTAGTTCTATGGTATTGTCTATGAGGCTTCATTGTGGCCTTCTAATTTTTAGCTGGCCTATAAATACCGAAACCCCTACAAACCCAATTTTCCTCCAAGTTTATCTCTCAAACCCTAAGTACCCAAGAGTGATTTTTGAATCCCTTTGAAGCCCATTTCAATTGAAATCATCTCCTTCCTTCTAGGTATCAATCTATAGTTATCCAAGGTGAGTTCTACCTCTTTTCAAGCGATTTATCTCCATTTGATCTAGTTTCTTACAAAACTATCTTTCTATTTTATGAAATTTGATCTTCATAATTCCAATAGATTTTATTTTTGTGTTGGTTGGAATGGTTGTGGTGCACTATTCTTTGAGGGACATAGATTTCCTTACATGAGAGATAATCAGAGATATGTGTTGTTCTATTCTCACGTGAATAAAGTTGACACCTTATGGTAGGGGATTCTTTGATTATCTTTTTATATTATGTTCAATAATAAATTTACCACGGTTTATATTTTTAGGTGGTGGAAGAATTAAACCTAATAAAGGATAAACCAGATTAATGAATTGGTGGTTTATGGTTATATATTGAATGTGTCCCTTTATTGTGATTAGGGTTTTCCTCTTGATTTTAAAAGATAGTGTTATATATATGTTATGCTTTGTGTGGCATGTTTTTTTATGATTACTTTAGCATCTGTTAGTCAATGAAATTAGTTAAATTACATAAATATGATAATGTTTTGGTTTTCTAAACAATTAAATATGCATGTTTATAAAAATATACTCTTTCATATAATTTGATGAAATTAAAATTTATGATTAATGCATGTTTAATTGAAGGTTGTTCATCCTTTTATTATTTTAAATGTCTAAAGAACCTAAATTATTTATGCTTGTTGTGAAAACAGAAGAGGCATGTTAAATAATGTTTTTACTCTCATAGTTTCTTGAAACAGGAATTGATTCTAGAGATCATGTTTAAATAGTTTAATAGTTTGTTATAGTTGATTCCTTAGGTTACCCATAGTCATCACATGTAATAAATGATTTAGGTAACTCAAGAGGGAATAAAACCATATGATTTACAAAGATAATTTTTTGGAGGCTGAGTGGTCCAATTTTCTTATGAAGGTAGAATGACTTGTTTTTAGGGATTAGTTACCCTATTGACCTTGTTTATGTACTACGGAAAAAATGGCCTTTTGCGACGGTTTATTTGCAACGGGGGCATCAACCTGTCGTAAATAATTAGATATTTGCAACGGTACTTGGGGTCTCATCGCAAAAAAGTTAGGTACGGTTTGACGTGGTTTACACGCCAAACCGCGGAAAGGGTATTTGCAACAGGGAGGTACCCCTCATTGTAAATACCCAAAGTTGGTAAAATATGATTTGCGACAGGGAATTTCCCTATCGCAAATAGTTCATCTATTGGCCACTATTTGCGATGGGACCACGTCGTAAATACCCAGCGGTGGTAAATACTATTTGCGGCGGAATGTTTCCCCTTCACAAATAGTGTGTCGGCAAGCCACTATTTACAACGGGTTCCGTCGCAAATACCCTTTTAACCACCGACAGTAATTAATGTGGTCAAAGGTATTTCCGATGGGTCCCATCATAAATAGTATCGTCACAACTAATCTAACCTATATATACCCCCCATCTGTTTTTTTCATTCTTCCCCTCAATTCCTACTCTCTCTCTCTCTCTCTAAACTCTAATTTTAGAGTGAAAATTTCTCTGAGTTAATTTTTTTTACGAAGAAGTTTTTGAAGTCATCTCCACCTATAAGAGATCATGTTTAAAGTTATTTATGTTTTATTTAATTTAATATTTATTTTTTTATATTAATTTTAATTATTGTTAATTAGTTATAATTAAATTAGATTTAGATTGTTTTCTCATCAGTATTTATTTGTAATAATAAATTTAAATTATTAGTACTAATTATTAATAATTAGTAGTAATTAGAAATTATTAAAGATAAATAGTAATGAATATAAATAATTAGGGGTAATTAGTAATTAGTAGCTGTAATTTGCAGTAATTAATAATAATTAACGCTAATTAGTAATAATTAGCGTTAATTAGTAATAGTTTGGAATAAATAGTAATAATCAGTAAAAAATAGTAATAAATACTAATAATTAGTAATAAATACTAATAATTAGTAATAAATACTAATAATTAGTAATAAATAGTAATAATTAGTAACAAATACTAATAATTAGTAACAGCTAGTAATAAATACTAATAATTAGTAATAATTAATATTAATTAGTAATAATTGGTAATAATTAGTATTAATTCGTAATAATTAGTAATAATTAGTAATAATTAGTAATAATTAATAATAATTAGTAATAAATAGTAATAAATAGTAATAAATAGTAGTAATTAGTAATAATTAGTAATAAATAGTAATAAATACTAATAAATAGTAAAAATTAGTAGTGATTAGTAATAATTTGTAATAATTAGTAATAATTAGCAACAATTAGTAATAATTAATAATAATTAGAAATAATTAGTAATAAATAGTAATAAATAGTAATAAATAGTGATAAATAGTCATAAAAAGTAATAATTAGTAATAAAAAGTAATAATTATTAATAATTAGTATTAATTAGTAATAAATAGTAATAAATAGTAATAAGTAGTAATAAATAGTAATAAATAGAAATAATTAGTAATAATTTGTAATAGATAGTAATAATTTGTAATAATTAGTAATAATTAGTAATAATTAGTAATAATTAATATAAATGATTAGGAAAAATAGAAATAATAAGGATAAATAGAAATAATTATCAATAAATAGAAATAAATAACAATAAATAGAAAATATAGGAAAAAATAGAAATAAATAGAAATAAATAGCAATAAATAAAAATAATTTGGAATAATTAGCAATAAATATGAATAATTAGCAATAAATATGAATAATTGGAAATAATTAATAATAAATAGAAATAAATAGAAATACATAGTAATAATTATGAAAAATATTTGCAATAATTTGGAAAATATTAGCAAAAATTAGGTAAAGATTAGCAATAAATAAAAATAAATAGGAAAAAATTAACAATAATTATGAATAAAATATAATAAAGTGTAAGCACTTGGCACAATTTCCAGTGGATTGGAGGAACTCCTTTTTCTCGATGACTCTTCTCCTTTCAACTCTCACCAACTCAAAACATTATGAAAAATGTGCTTCTACATATGCATATCCAATCTCATATGCACAAGATTGGATATGCATTTGTAGGACTATATTTTTCATAATGTTTTCAGGTGGAGACAGTTGGAAAAAGATGATTCATCGACGAAAATGGGTTATTTTGTCTGACGGCTCATTTACTTGCATCTTTTCACACTGAAATCACAATGAATAATCTAGTCAGAGGTACACTTATGCATTGTCATATGCATGGGAATGGATATGCATACCTATGAGCAGATTATTCATTCTGATTTCAGTGTGAGAAAGTTTCAAGTAAAATAGCCATCATACAAAAGAGCAGTCATCAATCCACTAGAAATTGTGTCGCCCGTTATTAGTGGTAATTAGTAATAAGTTGCTGTAATTATTTATCTACTATTTTTTGGATAGTGCTTTTATTATTTCAAATTATTCAAAAATAATAATGATTTCATATTTTGTAGAAAAATATGGAACAAGAAAGTCAAAAACAGTTATTATTAGATGATCATGCTTGGATAAATCAGCACCTGAATCCAAATGGTTATGATTTAAATCATGTATATATTGAGGGTGTTGTAGATTTCTTATCATTTGCATCATCGAAACCAGAATTTTTTTTAGAAGGCACAATTAAGTTTCCTTGTAAAAAAATGTTCTCTGAGAACATTTGACAACATTGTGGGACATCTCTTAAGTTTTGGTTTTCAACTAGAATATATTTTTTGGTATCAACATGGTGAATGCAGTTACAGAGAAGACACTAATAATTTGATTCTAGATGCATCACAGTTTCAAAATTTAGTACATCATGTTGCAGGTCCATCTGTTCAATAAACTAAAACTCAGAATGATATTGATTTAACTCTCGAGTTGGAACCATCTGAATTTTCTGAGTTATTGTGGTATGTTGAGGATCCATTATATCCTAGTTTCAAGATAAGAAAATTAGAAGCGGTTGAAAAATTTATGGATATTAAATCAGATAATGGAATGTCAATCAATTATCTTGATTAGATATTTTCTTTGGTTAAGACATTGTTACCTGAAGGAAATGTGTTTTATGCAAATTATTATGAGAGTAAGAGGCTGGTTCATAATCTAGGCATTAGTTATCATAATGTTCATGCATGTAAAAATGATTGCATCTTATATTCTAGTGAAAATGAGTCATTGAATAGTTGTCCCACATGTGGACAAGTGAGGTATAAAGAAGCTCAACTGAGGAAGTCTGTATTGATTCTTGTAAAGGAGTTGAGATATTTCCTACTTACTCCAAGGTTTAGGAATTTATTTATCTCTCATAACACATCAACAATGATTTTATGGCACAAAACCAATATTTCAATCGCTAAAAGCTTGAATCATCCATCTGATGGTGATTCGTGGAAACATTTTGATCGGATGCATCTGTCTTTTTCTTTAGAAGCCCGGAACATGCGATTTGGTCTTTCTACTAATAGTTTCTGTCTGTTTGGTTCATATATTGGTCAGTATTCATGTTGTCCTATATTTATAACACCGTACAATTTACATCCATGGATGTTAATGAAAGATCCATATATCTTTTTGACATTAATAATTCTAGGAAATCCAAAAAAGAATATTGATGTTTATTTGAAACCATTGATTAATGAGTTAAATTCATTGTTGAGTAATGGTGTGAGTACTTATGATGTTGCTGCGAAAAAATATTCTACTAAAAGATACATTAATGTGGAAAATTAGTTTCTTCCTGGTATATGGAATGCTATCTAGATGGGGTACACATGGTCTGAAATCAAGTCCTTACTATATAGGAGACAACAAAGCATTTATGCTCATTAATTGAAAAAAAACTTCCAATTTTGACTGTCATCGCAGATTTCTTCCAACTGATAATCCTTTTTGGAGGAACAAATCTCATTTCAGAAAAGGAACAATTGAAAGGGATGAACCTCCAAAAATGATCTCAAATACAGAGTTAAAATTGATTTTATTTTCATTACCACCCATCACATTTGGACCAACAATAAACCAACAGAAAATTCATGGATTTGGGAAAGAACACAATTAGATAAAATGGAGAATTTTTTGGTATCTTTCATATTGGGTTTATTTTTTGTTCTACCACATTTTTTATTCCATGCATATTGAGAAGAAGTATTTTGATCATTTATTTCATACAGTTTTCGTTACACCAGGTAAGACCAAAGATAATGTAAAGGCACAATTTGATCTTAACCAAATTTGCAGGAGATCGGAACTTGAACTGTTTGAAAATGTCATATCACAGAGGTTAATAAATCCAAAATCAAATTATACACTATCCAAAGATAGTCGCTTATTATTTTGTTAGTGGATTATAGATTTGAGACTTCCAGATGGTTATGCTTCCAATTTGGATAGATGTGTTAAGAATGGTCATATTATCGGATTAAAAATTTATGATTCTCATGTTATAATGAAAAGACTTATGCCGATTGGATTAAAAGATTTGTTGAATTATATGATTTTGGATTCAATAATAGACATATCATATTTTTTTTGAGACATTTTTTCAGTGACAACAGACTACGATGCACTAAGAAAACAAGAAGAAGATGTTGTTGTAATTATATATAAACTGGAAAAAATATTCTCGCAAGTTTTATTTAACTAAATGGAACATCTGATATTAAATTTTTTTATATGAATCAAAATGTAAAGGTCTAGTACAATTTGAATAGATGTACCCATTCGAGAGATGCATATAGATATTGAAGAAAAAAGTACGTAACAAAGCATCAGTTGAAGGCTCAATTGCTGAAGCTTATTTTCAAGTGAAATTTGCTTTTTTTTTTCTCATTATTTTGAATCTAAATATCCCTCAAAACACAACTGCATGGGGAGGAACAAGGGTAATATTGATGATGAAATGGAAAATCAATTATCAGTTTTTAATCAGCTAGATCTTGGCTTCGGTAGAGTTCATGAACGATGGATTTCATATGATGAACATCATAGAGCTCATACATATGTTCTACTCAACTGTGGAGAAATGTCATTATTTGTACTGTGAGTGCTTCTATTAATTATTATATAATTTATGTTATAGTAAGTCAATTTTTTATATTTTTAGGTTATATTATAATCAAATGACGAAACAACTTCCACAAATAATAACAGTTACTCTTGAAAAATACTTGAAAAAAAAATTCATTGGTTTTGAAAACTGGTGAGATAAATTATTTATGGTTTAACATATCAATTCAGATTATTATTTATTATATTGATAATTGTTCTAAATATTTTTAGGTGTCTCAACATACTGATAAAATTGATAATAAACTATGTATATTGAGTAACCAAAAATACAAAATTGTTAAATCTTATAATGAATATGTGGTGAATGTTTTTTGATTTCATGCACGTGCATATGGGGAATCAAAAAATAATAATTAAAAGTGGAGTTTTCTTAAGAGGATATCATCATAGTGAAACTAAAGTTAACTTTTACGGCATGCTGGATGAAATTATTGAACTATGTTATCTAGGAAAAACTTACATGATAATGTTTAAATGTTGGTGGTTGGATACTGAGAGAGTCTTGTGTGTTCATACGACTCATGGAATTGTTGATATTAAATATAAAAGTCTTCTTTCAGTAAATGAACCATTTTTACCGGCTCAATAGGGAAAAAAAATTATTACGCAAAGTACTGTGCTATTTCATGTGACCTGAGTGATTGGTGGAGCATAATAAAAATAAAATCTCAGAAAAATATGTTTAATCAAAGTGAATGTGGTTTCACTGATGTGAAAAAAATTGAATTTTTTCAATAGACTACTCAAAATCTATCCTTTTCAAAACGAGACATGAATATTGATGACGACACACCACAATTAAGGGTCGATGGTGACGATGATGTTAATGGTGATACAAATGAATTTGAAATGCCAAGAGATGATGAAACTGAAACTCATATGGATATTGATGATGCCAAGGAGGAATATGAAGAAATTGAAATCATCAGATATAAACATGATGATGAAGGTGAACATTGACACGGTAAAATTCTGATTATAATCATAACTAATATATATCTATATATAATAGTTATTTTTAACTATTTTCTATCAACAATCATTTTGTGTTTCAAATTGAAGATGATGTATTTAGTCAGTTTTTGGAGGGTGACCTACCTTTGGATGAGAAGAATTTGGGATCATCTAACCCTCAACATACTGGAGGTTTACGGGGTACGCGGAGGGGGTACGATCTTGCACAACTAATGATTCCTGGCCCTATCCCCAAGTGATGTCCACGTCTTGGTTTCGATCCACAAATTCAAAGGTATTGTAACCTATTTATTTTAGTTAGATTTCATTAATTTATCTATATACTAATTGTTTGATTATTTATTCTTTTTTCATTGTTTTGTGTATATAGTTGTTGGACAGCAGAGTGCTATCTTACAAAATTATTTTTCTCAGCCATGGATTGCATGGGAACATATTCTCATTGATGTGCAGCTCGACATGTTCAATCATTTGCTGGTACATAAATAAATAATATTTATTTTGAAATTTATTTCATTAATAACTTGATATTATAAATTATTTGTAGATTTCATGATATCCCATTAATGATAGTATACATAATTATATTTATACGGCATGGGAGGTGTCTATACATGACTGTTTCTGTCAGTTTTTGCACAATTTGAGAAGGATGACCATAAACAAAGAAGGAGTGATAGTATTTGATGATTCATGTAGAGAACACCAACCAGAGTACATTTCATCTCAAGTTTGCAATGGATTATGTTCACACTAGTTGGGTGGTGGATTTTAGATGAGATCTTAATTATGCCGGCAGAACCGGGGGAGACATGTGGTGACACATCGAGTTGGTAGTCGTACATTCAGTACGCATAGAGAGCATTTGGTAAGTATATTTTTTAAATATTTTATCTAACTTTAAATATAAATATTTTATTTTATATTCATATAGGAAGTCCAGAAGTCCGATATTATAGAGTAAGATGTTTATTGGAGGATGTACATTGATCCAGCCACTGGAGAGATTAGTGGTGATCGTCATCGTCAGATTGTGGTCAGTATTATTTCTTTTTTAGTTTGAAAATTAACTGCGTATAATATTTTCGATAATTTAATTTCAAATTGTAATTGAAGGAGTCATATGAGGTCACGAACTCTCAGACACAAGCTGAGAGTTAGGCTGAGATGACGGATCAGACTAGTGACCACCATTTTTATAAGGTGACATAGATGCAGGTGACCTATTATGCCTTCAAGAAGGGCTAAGTAGTTGTTATCAGCTCTCATTTGACTCATGGGACTTATTATGGTACTGTTGTGATGTTGGAATCCAGCTCGAGAGGAGCTCGTCGAGAGGAATCATCTTTTAAATCGTAGTATCAGGAGTATATGTGAGCTCAGAGTGAGCTTATAAAGAGTTTGTAGAAGTCGCAGGAAGAGATGAATCAGCAACAGAAACAACAGTAGTAGAACGAGGAGGATATGTGTTGATGGTAGTAGTAGCAGCAGCAACACTATGAGGAGCAAATGCATTGATGGAAGCAGTGGCAGCACGAGCAGATGAAGTACATGCGATGTCAGACTCATAGTTTAGGGATGGAGTTTCTTCCACCATCTCCTTCAGCTCCTCCACCTCCTCCATAATACTACCCCCTAGTGATTTTTTTTGTTGTTTTAAAAATATTTGAATTAAATATTTGTTGTAATATGAAATATTTTCAGTTTTTGTCTTTTATATTGATGCGAAGATTGCATAATTTTAATTTATTTTAATTTTTTTAATATTTTAATATTTATTATTAGTATTATATTTTTTAGTTTTTTTATTTTACTAATAATAATAATAATATTTTATGATTTATTTATATTTTTTTGTGAATATTGAGAATTTTACAATTTTTTACTTTTTTTATTTTTTTAATAATATTAATATTATTTTTTCATCAATTTATTATAATTTTATTAAATATATTTTATTTTATTTTATTCATTTTTTTTGTGACGGGACCTTTTCTGATGGGACCCCATTGCAAATAGTTCATATATATATTTTAAATACATATTTGCGAAGGACAAAAGGGACAGTCGCAAATACTTTTTTGCGACGGGCTCATCACAAAATGTTTTGATATATATAACATATATAAACAGATAAATTTTTGCAACAGTAAAACGGGCCCGTCGTCAAAAATTATTTGCAACAGGCTCATCACAACACATTTATATATATATAATGTATATAATCGGAGAGCTATTTGTAACGCTCTCATCGCAAAAAAACTATTGGTGATGCCATTTTCTGCAACGGGCTATTTGCGATGGGACCCCATCGCAAAAGATCATTTGTGATTAGATCCCATCACAATTAGTCCATCACAAATACCTCAAATTCCAGTAGAGATGGTTTGTTTCCATATGTGTTTCTATGTATATGAACCTTGTTGTGCGATGTGATTTGATATAGGGATGGATGTTGGATAATAAGATATGGGTGAAGATTCCCAAAGGTTGTGGTATTGGTTGACACCTGTGATGGTGAGATTTATAGTGATATACATGATGGTGTTGAGGATGAAACTAGGTTTGATGGAATAGGTTGAAGCTGGGCATACCTGTTGTAGTGATTATGTTGAGATGATTGCTCCTTAAATCTTCTTAAAAGGATATATTTTCAAATTGATTGATTATTTGAATTTATTTTTCCACTACTTGACGTAGTTGGTTTTTCTAGGTTATGCATATTTTTTGGTAGATTATAAAATTGTAAAATAACAAGTAATATTTAACTTATGGCTGTGGTGATTTCTAGAATGTGAAATTTTATAATCTTGAGAAATTGTGGACTTTGTTGGACTGTTCCTTGGGGGAATATACTTCACTTTGATGGTTAATAAAATTTAATTTAGACTAATGTTAATTAATAGATAATTAATTAATTAATATAAGTTTATATTATAAAAAGGAAAGAAGTAATTTAATGAAACTCCTTGTTTTCTCGTGCACTTATAAGATGAATTGTTCTTAGCAGTGGCAGCCTAGTGTTTGAGAGGTGATATCTATAGTTGGGTCTAAGACTAAGTTAATGACCATAGTATGGCTGTGAGCTATATTATATCTTATATGTTTTATGATTTAATACACTACCCCACCCATGTCAATAGGGATATTAACACCCAGTGGACTCTGGGAGGGTGTATTCCCCAATATCCATGTAGACGAGGTATGGATGAATGACTACTCCCTATGACCCCACTCTCTTCTCTTGGTAGTTTTATGTATGGTTATTCATGGTGGTTATCTTTCCCATATATGTGCATAGAGGGATGTGATGTCTTTTGGTTATTTCACGCACATGTATCTTCAAATATAGTATCCTAAGGATTATTATAGGTATGAAGTGTATGGGTTGTAATGGGTCTAGGTACATTACTCAACATACGGGCTATGATGGATTGAGGTATATTACTCGATGTATGATAAATGCAATAAAGACATAGGTGTATCCGGAAAACTAATTGGTTACTATATGTAGATGTGCCATGGGATGATGAGATGATATGATGCACTATATACATGTTGTGATACTTTATCCCATGTGTTTTTGGGATAGCTTCTTTGGGAGAGATATGTCTCGGTACGTACGATGTTGGGGAAAATCAGAAAACTAGTGCGGAAGTGGTAGTGGAGTACCTTCATTTGATATTATATTATATGACCTCTTATATCTGATACATGGTGAGTGATAGCAATGGTGAGGATGAGAACTTAGTATATCTATTTATGTGATGAGTTAGCTTCACTTATTGTGCTTTGGGATTTAGTATTCTTTCTCTATATTTTTTATGAGAGGAACCAGTGAAGATTCTACTGATTATACCTATAATGATTACCCTACATATATATAAACTATTTTTCAAGTCAGTGGGTGTAGTTTAGAGATTAGGATGGATATTACTAGCTTCTGATTGTTCAGAATTTGTTTGGGGTTCATAGCCACTATCGAGTTTATCTTTTGGGTAATTGTAGTTTCTTTTATGTTATTTTTCTTTTGTAGGACATTACATATTTATAATAGGGATCTATTTAATATTTATTTGAGTAGGATTTTATTGGTAAAATTTTCTTATATCTCTTTTGTAACATCCCAGTTCCAAAAGCCGCCTAGAGATGCCCCATACCCAGTTGGTCACATGGCCTCAAGCACATTTCCCCGAATGCCAGAGGTTGAAGACTAGTATTGAGGGCCATGGGTCTGATAGTGTAGAAACTATGCCCTCATTGGAAGAGTAACATAGCATAAGTAAAACATAAACCAATAACGGAAGCAGTAATAACACCATATGATAGTAATCGAAGGAAGACTGGAAGTAATAACTGGAGAACTCATATATATATATATATATATATATATATATATATATATGATGCATGATACATATTTCTATGAAAGCAGCCAAAAAAATCACAATGATAGAATACATTACTAAACCAAAGTACAAAATAAAAGTAGTATTTAACTCCACCACATCACAAGCATCATCTTGGTCTCATGCTCCCCAGCTCTATAGCAATCATGTACCTGAAGTAGAAGGGTGCTTGACCTTATCTATACCTATAGCAATATAATCTATTTGGTCCCAAAATCATGAACCAAATAGGGTGTGAGACTAATCCCTGTAGGCAACCACTCAAAGATCTGTGCCTAACAATCAGTGAATATATATGGCATGCTATAACAAAATGAGGAAATAAACAAGGAAGTACACATAGTAACCATCCTACAAATTCAATTTCGTTCATTTTCATATATCATGTAAGTAGCTAAAAAAGCAGGTAACCCTTTGGGAAGTACTCACAGACTAACCCCTCTTATTAAACCAAACAAACAACAGAAACCCTCTAGGAAGTACACATAGTCTAGCCCCTCTGGTTTAGCTATAGCACAAACTCTCTGAGGAAGCACTCACCGTCAATTCCCCCTTTTTCTCATATCGGTAACTAATAGGCACTCTAGGGAAGCACTCAACGTCCAATTCCCCATTTGGCATGAATTGAGGAACTAAAAATACTCTGATGGAGCACTTAAGTCCATCCCCCTTATGGTCTCACAATGTAATAGTAAAATAAACACTCTGGAGAAGCCCTCAACGTCCATTCTCTCTATGGTCTACAACACCAGGTCCTCATGGCCTTGTGTAAGTCAGTCGTGAACAAACGATATATAGAAGCCAAAGTAAACCTCAATAACTACATGGATAAACAATCCACATCATATCATATCATGTCAGATAATAATCACTCCATCCTAATAATACTAGTCCTGGGAAACAAAGAAGCATCCAAACAGGCAAAGCTAGACCAAATGGTCAAAAAAAGAAAATATGGGAAAAACCTCCATTGCATGGAAAAAATAACCCTATTAATAAACAAACAACCTCTATCTAAACAAACAAGGTATAGAAGGAAAAATAGGTCTAAAAACCATAAACACACAATACCCTGTTCTTGGGTATTGAGCACTTTTTCACATAAAATTCAAAGACTATCTACGGAAAGGAACAAACCAACTACCTCGGTATTGTACGAATGATATTTGTGAACCTCATGCCTTGAATCTTCCTAGAACACCATAGATCTATAAAAATGATAGAAACGTTAAACCAAGGATAACTCGTGAAAGAGGATAAATCAGGAGATGATGTTAAAGAAGAAGGGAGAACTCACCGATGTGATTCCAACGCAATTGAAAGCGGAAGAATCGGAGAATATACGGAGATTCGGGGGCTTGAAGAAGGTTTTTGGTTGTACGGACGCTCTCGGATGAGATGGGTGAAGAAGAAGATGATTTTGTCTATTAGACGTGACCCCAGTCTATTTAATGAAAAAAATACACGGTGTGTATTTTAAAAGTACACAGTGTGTACTTGACTTTTCCGGCCTCCGCTTTAGGTGGTCTCCAGGTCACCACACACAGCCATGTGCTCGGCCATTACACAGTCAGTACACAGTCACCAGTGGCAACCAGTTACACGACGTGTACTTAAAAGTACACGGCATGTACTCCTGAAATTTCTAAAAAATCCTCTTTTTCTCAAAAACAACCAGAAAAGAAAACATAGCTGAAAAGAAGATTTTTGTTCTTACAAAATTCCCCCTTAAATAAATATTTCCCCGAATTTCCCTAGAAAGGCGGCGTAGAAGAAGAATCCTTAAATAGCTCTGGCCACTGTGATCATACATGAGCCTCCCTCTCACAGGCCTCATCATGTACTCACCCATGTTGTCATAGCACTCCTACCAGAGGAACAGACCAACCATAGAGAACCTTCTCACTTCGATCAACAATATAGATAGGATGCTTTTGGAAATATGTGTCCCCCTCGATCTCAACCTCCTCTAGTTGGAAAACATGAGAGGGTTCTAAGAAGTAATGTCTAAGCTGAGAAATGTGGAAGACATCATGCATAGCCTAGTACCTCTGAGGTAACTGCAACTGATAGAAAACCGGTCTGAATCTCTCTAAAACCTCAAATGGTCTGACGTATCTCGGTGAAATATTACCATGTTTCTTAATAATCCTCTTTCCCAACCTCGATGTGACACGCCAGAAAACCTAATATCTAACCTTGAACTATAGAGGTCATCTCTGTCGATCAGCATAAGACTTCTGTCGAGACTGTGTAGTAGCCATCCTCTTCTAAATCTACTCTATTTTCTCTGTGGTCTTCTGGACAAGATGAGGTTCTAGCATAGCTGCCTCTCCTGCCTCCAGCCAACATAAGGGTAATCGGTAAGGCCTATCATACAAAGCCTCATAAGGTTCCATTTGAATAATTACTTGAAAATTATTATTATAGGAAAACTCCACAAGAGGTATGTGATTCTCTTAAGAACCTCCAAAATCTAGGATGCATGCTCAAAGAATGTCCTCAAGTACCTAAATCGCATGCTCGGACTGGCCATCTATCTGCGGATGGTAAGTTATACTCAAAAGTAAATATGTACCAAAATCCTTCTGATGTCCCTACCAGACCCGAGAAGTAAAACGTGCATCCCTATCTGAAACAATGGAGTGTGGAACCCCATGTAGACGTACAATATCTCATATGTATAACCATCCTAGCTCATCAACATTGAAGGTCTCCTTGATCGGTATGAACTGAGCAACCGTTGTGAGTTTGTCAATGACAACCCAAACTGCATCATCCCCTCAAGTCGAACTCGGAAAACCTCTCACAAAATCCATCACAACATCATTCCATTTTCCACTCAAGAATGGGTAAATGCTGAAAAATCCCCGATGTTCGTTGATTCTTTGCCTTCACCTGTTGATAGGTGGAACACCTCATGACAAATCCACCAATATCTCTCTTCATACCTGGACACCAATACTGATGGTGTAGATCTCGATACATCTTGGTGACACTAGGATGATCTTCCTAAATAGAGGAATGAAAGTCTCACATAAACTTCTCGCGTATGTCTATTGGAACCCACATGAATCCATGAAAATGAATGATCTCATCCTCTCATACTATTCTTACAGAAATAGGGTCCTCTCCGGACACGCTCTCCCATAGGACTAGGCCTTCTAAATCTGATAGCTGCCTCATTCACACTCAATCATGAAGGGTAGAGATAACAGCTATAGAAGATAGAAACGTCTTCCCCTGTCTGTCATGAACCTCCAAATGTATTTTAGAGAACAGGTCCATAAGTTTTCACTCACTACTGGCCTCCTGAACTGCCTATACCTGAGTCCTCCTGCTCAATGCATCAGCCATTGTGTTGTCCTTCCCAGGCATATAGGCAAGCTCAAAGTCAAAAGACTGAAGGTACTCAACCCACCTTCATTGTCTCAAATTCAGGTCATGCTGAGTGAAGATATAATTGAGACTTTTGTGGTTAGTGAAAACCAGAAAATGATCTCCCAACAAGTAGTGTCCCCAACAGTGTCAATCATGAACAACTACAACCAATTTGAGATCGTGTTTCGGGTAATTCCTCTCATCTGGACTCAACTACTGAGACCCATATACAACGAATCCTTCCACCTACATAAGAATATCTCCCAACCTGATACCTAAAGCATCTCAGTAAATAGTATAGCTCTTGTATGGATCTAGTAGATATATTATTGGTGTTGAAGTCAACCTCCCTTTCAACTCCTAAAAGGGTGACTCAGAGGAATCAAACCACAAGTACTTTTCACTATTCTTATTCAGACCTGTTAGTGGTGCTGATAAGTGTGAAAAGTCTTGTATGAAATGTCTATTGTAACCAACCAGCCATAGAAAACTCTGCAACTCAAAGACGTTCATTGGATGCTCCCAGGAAACTACTACTCTCACTTTCTCTAGGTCTACTGATACTTCTGTCTCTGAGATAACATTACCTAAGAAGTGAATTTGGTCCATCCAAAAGTGGCATTTTGAGATCTTAACATATAAGTGATGCTCTCTCAGTATACTCAAAACGTTCTCAAGATGTGTGGCATGGTCGTATCAAATGTGATATTGCACCAAGATATCGTCCATAAATACCACCACGAAACAATCCAAATATGGATGGAACACTCGATTCATCAGTTCCTTGAAAACCGAAGGTGCGTTCGTGAGACCGAATGGCATAACCACATACTCATATAGACCATACCTTCTCTGAAAGGATGTAAGAGGTATATCAGATGGTCTAACATGCAACTGATGATAACCGGACTTCATGTCGATCTTTGAGAACATCTAGTCTCCTCAAAGTTGATCAAAGAGATCTTCAATCCTCGGCAAGGGATATCGGTTCTTGACCATCAACTGGTTCAACTTCTGATAATCCACAAAAAGTCTGAGGGTACCGTCCACCTTCTTTTCAAATAGGATAGGCGAACCCCTAAGAGAAGTTCTGGGTCATATGAAACCCTTTTTCTATAACTCTTCCAACTGCTTCTTGAGCTCCTATAACTCTGGTGTAGCCATCTTATAAGGATGAATGGACACTGGTGCCACTCCTAGAACAAGCTCATTAAAAATGTCCACCTCTCACTCTGGAGGAAAACCTAAAAAGTCCTCTGGAAAGACATCCCTAAAAAAATCCACCACTGGAGGAAATTCCATTTGAGAAGTCCCCTAGTCATCTAGATATTGACTAGAAATCTGGGTTGTAACTCCTCCTAAACCATGATGCTCGAGTCCTACTTTGCTCTCCTGGACATCCCACTCACCCTTATGAAGAAACGATCTTCCCTGTGGTGAAGTGAAACTCACCCTACAGTGATATAAATTGACAACTGCCTGAAACGAAACTAACTAGTCAATTCCAAGAATGATATCATAGCTTTTAATCTCTAGGACATAAAGTTCCCATAGGATGTGACACCCACCAACCTCGAGAGAGAACTCCTTGCACTGATGTATACGAGTCTTCCTTGTTCCCAACGGTGTGTCTATAATCAAGATATTAGTAGAATAAAAGATACAGAGCCCAAGGATCTCCACAACAAAAATAGATATAAAGCTATGAGAAGCCTCTGTATCGAAAATAGATGAAGCTAAAACTAAGTAAACTAAGATCGAACCTCGAACTGTCGAGGGTCTAGGATCCTTCTCCTGCTGGGTCTACTCCACTGCAAAAGTCTGACCAACACCATGGACCTATTACCCTGCCTGACCCCCCCTGAGCTGATCCACCCTGCTGTCACTAAAAGCATGGTGACTAACTACCATGGTTGCGACCTTCACCTCGGCCTGAACGGCCAGAATAACTCTAGTTCCCTTACTGATGAGAAATTAGTGGTGCTGATCTTGAACATAGAGTCATAGAAGAACCCATGTCACTAGATACTGGTGAGAAAAATAGATAGAAATGCTGAAGGTGACCCATCTTGTCTAAATATTGGCACTCCACTGGGTATCTCGGGCAATGCGGCTTTGTATGCCCGATCATCCCACACTGATATCACCCCACCTAGATACCATAAGATGTCTCTTGTCTCTTTAGATCTTCGTGCATAAACTCCCTACGGTTCTTACTACTGTCATAAGGAGAGATACCAACTCTGGATGTCGAGCCGCACTGGATCAGAACTCCAGAATCCCTCAGATTGTGCTATGCGATCAGCGCCTGTTTGACTATATAAGTGATGGAAGTCATCCTGAAGATGTTCACATGAGATCAGATGTCATGCCTAAGACCATACTCAATCTTCCTTGCCATAAATAATGCATAACCTCCTGTAATAGGCATGAAGCGTTGTAGATCTATGAAGCAAGAAGAATACTCCATAACAGAAAGAGTACCCTACTCCAGACTCATGAAATCTCGGGCTCGATCAACCCTCAATGTCTCTGGGTAGAAATATTCATAAAAGGCACACTGAAACTCATCCCACGCTATAACCTTCTAGCATCCTACCTATGATATGACATCCCACCATATCTTGGTGGAGTCCTGAATCATATACATAGTGAGAATCACCCTCCTCTCTGGTGGCATCTCCAGATGCTCTAAGATAGAAAGAATGGCTTCTAACCATGACTCTTCAGCCTGAGGTCCTTCTTCCCCTGTGAAGGTGGGAGGATTCTACTGTTGAAAGACTCACATATTTTCTACCATCGATAGGGAAGGTTGCGGTACTCCTTGGAAGGTCTGCATAAACCTCATAAAGCCCTCTCAGAACTGTGTGTTAGCACCTGTTTCTAAAATTATTTCCGGTTCCACAACTAGCACAACTGTAAGATCTGTTGGTAGTTCCTGATCATCCATATCTGGTGTTTGATCACTTCCCTATAAGTGGTGGAAAACCAAAGAACATCTCGGTGGCATGACTCTGCAAGGTCAAGCACACACCTTAGATCAAGATTAACAGGGACTGAAACTTAGAAGTGTATGAAGGGAACAAGAGAAAGAAAGCATTGAAGCTTTTGAAAACATGGATACATGGCGTGTATAATTATTACACGGCATGTTCCCTTAAGCCTTCACATGGGTGTGTAATTCTACCAACCTAGGTCATGTAACACCCCATACACATGGCGTGCTGTCCTAACAAACGGCGTGTACTTGAATCCTCTCCCCTTAACCAAGTTATTCTACATGGCTAAGCCACACAGTTCTCCTATAACTAGACTAAATGGTGTGTTAGTTCCAGAAATGTTGTTTACTAGATGAACATCACCAACCCGTGTTGTTAGTTACACGGTCGGTTACACGGCTAACTCTACACAGCGTGTTTCTTCTAGACACAATGTGTACTAGAAAGATTTCACTGACCCGTGTTGTTCGCTACACGGACGAATACATGGGTTACACTACATGGTGTTTTGAAGATTGACACAACGTGTATAACATAAGTTTTATCCATCAGTGTTATTATTCACACTGGTGGACACATGGTCTACCCAACACGGCATGTACAACGGGTACACGGAGTGTTCCCCCAAAGATTTCCCAACCCCGTGTCTCTGCTCACACAGCTAGTGACACGGTTAGAGACTACATGTCATGTACATACAGTACATGGCATGTACTTAAGAAAAACAATTCCTTCCTGAACAGAAGGACACATGGCGTGTATTCATCATTACACGCTGTGTATTATGGGTTCTTCTGGATTGTAATCGTCAAAAACTAATCTGGAACCCATAATACACTGAAACGAACATTAAGGTGCCAAATTCTAATCTGTGAGGGCCCATACTCCCTTAGAATCAAATCTTGGCATCTTATACATGTCATTTTCAAGCATAATAGTGCAATGATCCACCAAATTCTGATCCATGAGGGCCTATAACACCTCATGAACCAAAGTTTTGCGTTCATTTAAACGAAACCTTACATGATTCAATACCCTATCAAAAGAAGGTATTCTATCAAGGCATCTATTGCAACAACATGTATATCTAGAAAAACATCTATCATAGCAACATGAAATCACTAATGCATCCTAAATGGCATGGAATTAATGCATAACATGTGATTTCTAATAAGTGCATATATGATTCATGAGATGGCATACCCTCATCTCATTGGGTTGCAATAGAAATAGAACCTTAATAATATCAATGATAATAGAACAAAACATGTGAATCACCCAATAGTGAAATCAAATCAACTGTAAAATTTCAAAATCAAAAAAATTGAAATAATGAGGTAGATTGGATTTTCCCTCTACACGGGTTAGCTACTCTCGGGCACAGGTTATAACCAAGTACTTATTCTTTTCTATCCGTGGATATTGGCTCCAAACAATAAGTCAAGAAGAAAATAATCCCTTTGATACCACTTTGTAAAATCTTGGTTTCGAAAGCCGTCCAGAGATGCCCCGTACCCGGTTGGTCACATTGCCTCAAGAGCATTTCCCCGAATGTCAGAGGCTGCCGACTAGCAGCGAGGGCTTTGGGTGCAATAGTGGGGAAAATTTTCCCTCATTGGCAGAGTAACACAACAGAACACTACTAGAAATCATGCTTTTCCCAACACTTGTATACCAACGGTTATTTGAACCATTGGTAAAAATCTGTAAAAATTGTTTTTTTTCAACGGTTTGATGAAACCGTTGGAAAAAATGGGTAAAAAAGAGTTTTCCCAACGGTTTAGTGAAACCTTTGGGAAATATGAAGACACTTATACCAACGGTTCTACAGAACCGTTGGTATATATGGTATTAAGAGGATTTTTCCAAAGGTTTTCTGAAACCGTTGGGATAACATAACTTTCCCAATGGTTTTTTAAAACCATTGGGAATGAAAATCCACAAATATCATCGATCTGCAACTCCATACATCTCGAAATTTTTCCCTAACTGATACCTGGACGCACCCACTCGAAATTTTTTCCCTAAACCTCAACCGTTTAGAAGGTTTGCCTCTAAATCTTGACGAAAATGCTACTTCCCAACACAACAGGTCTGGTTTCCAATGATTTTTTCTTCCCATTTAAATCAGTATGTGTGAGTTAATTTATTTTAGATTTGTTCTTCCAGTTTAAATCGGTTCGTGTGTGTTAATTTATTTTAGATTTTTTCATTTTATTTTGGTGCAATATAGTGTGTATTATGATCCCCTTACAAAAATAAGGCATATATAATTTTTGTTTATGGTTCTAACACTACTTCACATCCTTCTCTAGAGGGTGATAACACTAATTTACAACGGGAAATCTATCTTTGATTCAAGAAATTTTTGTTCTTCCATTCAAAATCGCTAGGTGTGCCTTCACTTATTTTAGATTTTTTCATTCCATTTTTCTATAATGTATTGTGTATTATGATTCCCTTATGAATACAATCAATATATCATTTTAGGTTGTGGTTTTGTTGTGATTTATCTGTATTGAATAATTTTGGTTGATATTGAAGAGGTCAATATGATCCTGAGTTATTTTATCCTTGATTTATTTTAAATTTAAGGTCAATTGACTTGATTTTGTTGGTTATCCATAAATACAGTTAGGGTTTTCTAGGTGGGGTGGGAAGGGGTGGGTGGGTTTTCCAATTGGGGTCTGTGGGGTAGGGGTGTCCAGGTGAGGTGGGGGGGGGGGGGTTGGGTTTTCCAAGTGGGGTGGGGGTAGGGCTGTCCAAGTGGGGTGGAGGAGGGGCTGTCTAGGTAGGGTGGGGGAGGGGGATGGGTTGTCCAAATGGGGTGGGGTAGGTCTGTTTGGGGTGAGGGAGGGTGTGCAGGTGGGGCTAGGGCTATGTGGGGTGGGGGTAGGGCTTTCCACTCGAAGTGTATCTCTATAGTTTAAAATGGACTTCATTTTAATTGAAAACAAAAACTGACATACGGAAAACCGACCAAACGTATTAAGATTCTGTTGAAACTTTAGGACAACGTTCCATGAGTCATTTATGACATGTATGAGTCAACCCCGCCTCAATACGAGGCTAGGTGTGGTCAAAACCATCAAAGTGTCTCAAGTTTATTTGAAATAGACAACATTTTAAATGAAAACAAAAACTGACATATGGAAAATTGACTAAACACATTTGGATTCAGTTGAAACATTAGGAAAATGATCTGTGGCTCATATGTGATGTGTAAGTTTCAACCCAGCCTCAATCCGAGGCGTGGAGTAGCCGACACCACACAAAGTGTCTCTCTATAGTTTAAAATGGGCTTCATTTTAATTGAAATCAAAAACTGACATACTGTAAACCGACTAAACGAGTTTAGATTCTGTTGAAACTTTAAGACAACAATCTATGGGTCATATGTGACGTGTACGAGTAAACCGCGCCTCAATCCGAGTCGCTGTGTGGCCGGGATCACTCTAAGTGTCTCTCTTTTGTTTAAAATGGACAATATTTTAAGTACATACGGAGAACCGACCAAACGAATTCTGATTGTGTAAATACTTTAGCACAATGATCCATGGGCCATATATTACATGAACGAGTCAACCCCGCCTCAATCTGAGTCGCGGTGTGGCCGGCACCACTCAAAGTGTCTCTCTTTAGTTTAAAATGGACTTCATTTTAAGTGAAAACAACAAATGACATACGGAAAACCAACCAAACACATTCGGATTTTGTTGAACCATTAGTACAATGATGCATGGGTCATTTGTGACGTGTACGAGTCAACCTATCCTCAATATGAGGCATGGTGTGGCCGGAACCACTCAAATTGTCTCTCTTTCGTTTAAAACAGACTTCATTTTAAGTGAAAACAATAAATGACATATGAAAAACTAACCAAATGCATTCGGATTCCATTGAAACATTAGGACAACGATCCATGAGTCATATGTGACATGTACGATTCAATCCCACCTCAATACAAGGCCTGGTGTGACCACCACCAATTGAAGTGCCCCACATTTATTTGAAATGGACAACATTTTAATTGAAAACAAATAATGGCATATGGAAAACTGACCAAATGCATTCAGATTCTGTTGAAACTTTAGGAAAACATTCTATGAGTCATTTGTGATGTGTAAAAGTCAAAACTGCCTCAATTTGAGCCTAGGTGTGGCCGGAACCACTCAAAGTGTCTCAGGTTTATTTGAAATAGACAACATTATAAATGAAAACAACAACTGACGTATGGAAAACTGACTAAACAAATTCGGATTCAGATGAAACTTTAGGAAAATGATCCATGGGTCATATGTGACGTGTATGTGTCAACCCAGCCTCAATCTGAGGCGTGGAGTGGCTGACACCACTCGAAGTGTCTCTCTATAGTTTAAAATGGACTTCATTTTAATTGAAAACAACAACTGACATACGGTAATCCGACCAAACACATTCGGATTCTGTTGAAACTTTATTAAAATGATTCATGGGTCATATGTGATGTGTTAAAGTCAACTGATCCTCAATCTGAGTCCCAGTGTGGCCGGGATCACTCTATGTGTCTCTCTTTTGTTTAAAATGGACAACATTTTAAGTACCTATAGAAAACCGACCAAACGAATTCCGATTGTGTTGATACTTTAGCACAATGATAAATGGGTCATATATGATGTGAAAGAGTAAAACCCACCTCAATCCGAGGTTTGGTGAGGCCGGAACCGCTCAAAGTGTCTCTCTTTAATTTAAAATGGACTTTATTTTAAGTGAAAATAACCACTGAAATACGGAAAACTGACCAAATGCATTCGTATTTTGATTAACCTTTAGCAAAATGATAAATGGGTCATTTGTGACGTGTACGAGTCAAACTCACCTCAAGATGAGGCACAGTGTGTCCAGAACCACCAAAATTGTCTCTCTTTCATTTAAAATAGACTTCATTTTAAGTGAAAACAAAAAATGACATACGGAAAACTGACCAAATGCATTCATATTCCATTGAAACTTTAGTAAAACAATCCATAGGTCATATGTGGCATGTAAGAGTCAAACTCGCCTCAAACCGAGGCCTGGTGTGACTAGAACCACTCAAAGTGTCTCACATTTATTTGAAATGGACAACATTTAAATTTAAAACAACCACCAGCATATAGAAAACTGACTAAACGCATTCGGATTCAGTTGAAACTTTATTAAAACGATACATGGGTCATATGTGATGTTTACGTGTCAACCCAGTCTCAATATGAGGCGAGGAATGGTTGACACCACTCGGAGTGTCTCTCTATAGTTTAAAATGGACTTCATTTTAATTGAAACAAACAACTGACATACGGTAATCTGACCAAACACATTCAGATTCTATTGAAACTTTTGGAAAATGATCCATGGGTGATATTTGATGTTTTTGATTCAACCGCGCCTCAATCCGAGTTGTAGTGTGGCCTGGTATCACTCTAAATGTCCCTCTTTTGTTTAAAATGGACAACATTTTAATGACTTACAGAAAACTGACGAAACGCATTCGGAATGTGTTGATGCTTTAGGAAAATGATACATGGGTTATATAGGACATGAAAGAGTCAACCCCACCACAATCCAAGGCGCGGTGTGACTGGCACGACTCAAAGTGTCTCTCTTTAGTTTAAAATGGACTTCTTTTTAAGTGAAAACAACAACTGACATACGGAAAACCGACCAAACGCATTCTGATTCTATTGAACCTTTAGTGAAATGATCCATGGGTCATTTTTGACGTGTATGAATCAACCTAACTTCAATCCAAGGCATGGTGTGGCCTTAACCACTCAAATAGTCTCTCTTTTGTTTAAAATAGACTTCATTTTAAGTGAAAACAAAAAATGACATATGGAAAACCGACCAAATGCATTCGGATTCTGTTGAATCTTTAGGAAAACGATACATGGGTCATATGTGATGTGTACGATTCATCCTCACCTCAATCCGAGTCCTGGTGTGGCTGACACAGATCGAAGTGTCTATCTATAGTTTAAAATGGACTTCATTTTAATTGAAAACAACAATTGAAATACGGAAAACCAACAAAACACATTCAGATTCTATTGGAAATTTAGGAAAACGTTACATGAGTAATTTTTGACATGTAAGAGTAAACCCCACCTCAATCCGAGGCCAGGTGTGGCAGAAACCACTGAAAGTGTCTCAGGTTTATTTGAAATAGACAACATTTTAAATGAAAACAACAACTGACATACAGAAAACCAACTAAACGCATTCGGATTCAGTTGAAACTTTTGGAAAATGATCCATGGGTCATATGTGATGTGTATGTTTCAAACCAGCCACAATATGAGGCGTGGAGTGGCCAACACCACTCGAAGTGTCTCTCTATAGTTTAAAATGGACTTCATTTTAATTAAAAACAACAAATGACATACGGTAATCTGACCAAACGCATTCAGATTCTGTTGAAACTTTAGGAAGCGATCCATGGGTCATATGTGACGTGTTTGAGTCAACCACGTCTCAATCCAAGTCACAGTGTGGCCGGGATCACTCTAAGTGTCTCTCTTTTGTTTAAAATTGACAACATTTTAAGTACATATGGAAAATGGACCAAACGGATTATGATTGTGTTGATACAGTAGAACAATGATCAATTCGTCATATATGACGTGCACGAGTCAACCCTACTTCAATCCGAGGCACGGTGTGGCCGGCACCACTCAATGTGTCTATCTTTAGTTTGAAATGGACTTCATTTTAAGTGAAAACAACAACTAACATAAGGAAAACCGACCAAACACATTCGGATTCTATTGAACCTTTAGTTCAACGATCCATGGGTCATTTGTGACATGTACAAGTCAACCTCACCACAATCCGAGGCACGTTGTGGCCATAACCACTCAAATTGTCTCTCTTTCGTTTAAAATAGACTTCATTTAAAGTGAAAACAATAAATGACATACGGAAAACCGACCAAATACATTAGGATTCCGTTTACACTTTAGGAAAATGATCCATGGGTCATATGTGATGCGTATGAGTCAACCCCACCTCAATCTGAGACACGTTGTGGCCGGTATCACTCCAAGTGTATGTATAATGTTTAAAATGGACATCATTTTTAGTAAAAACCACTTGTATGTATTCTTAATTGTGTATAACACATATAATTACTTATTCAATTTTGTATGTATTTTATTGATAATTGATAATTAAATTATGTGTGTATTCAATTATGAATTGAATTCTAGATTCGACATATAATTGTTATCTAAGTTTTAAATTGAATTCTAAATCAATTATGTATGTTTATAATTACGTTATAAATTATGATTTAATTCTGGATGTGTATAGTTATAGGGTGCAATGTTAAATGTGTATGCATTATATGTTAAATAATTTTAAGGGAGAGGGAATGGAGAATTATAGTACAATTGACATGAATGGGATTGCACACCTGTGCAAATTGCAGGAAAATTATAGGCTGCTGTGCAATTTTCACAGCATAGCCAATGCCAATGGTTTCAAACCATTGACATACATTTTGTATGATGTTTTTACCAACGGTTCAATGAGAACCATTGGTAAAAACCCTTTCCCAATGGTTTTTTAAACCGTTGGAAAAGGTTCCTCAAAGAGGTTTTTGCCAACGGGTTGGTTGAACCGTTGGAAAAACTTATACCAACGGTTCAACCAAACCATTGGGATAGGTTATTGTTACCAACCTATCCCAACGGTTCTACATAAACCGATGGGAAAACTTTTTCCCAATGGATTACTTCCCTACGGTTGGCAGAACCATTGGTATAAAATATACCAAAGGTTCAGAAGCCTATCCCAACGGTTCTGAACCGTTGGGAAATATGCTATTTCCAGTAGTGGAAGTAAAATAGAAATCAATAGCAGAAGTAATAATAACACCATACAACAGTAATCAGCGGAAGACTGGAAGTAATAACTGGAGCACTCATATATATATGATGCATGATACATATGTCGAAGAAAGTAACCAAACAAATCACAATGCTAGAATATAGTACTAGATTAAAGTACAAAATAACATTATTAAATAGCTCCACAGCATCGCAAGCCTCATCTTGGTCCCATGCTCCCCATCTCCATAGCAATCATGTACTTGAAGTAGAAGGGTGTTTCCCTTATCTATAAATGTTGTAAAATAATCTATTTGGGCCCAAAAGAATGACCCAAAAAGGGTGTGAGACTAATCCTAGTAGGCAACCACCTAATGATTTGTGCCTAACAGTCAGTGAATATATACAAAAATCTATAACAAAATGAAGCAGTAAAAAAGAAAGTACACATAATAACCATCCTCAAAATTTAATTGCATTCATTTTCATATATCAAGTAGCTAAACAAAAGAAGGTAACCCTATAGGAAGTACTCACAGCCTAAACCCTCTGGTTCAACCAAAAAAACACAAGCAACCCTCTAGAAAGTACACACAGTCAAACCCCTCTGGTTCATCTTTAGCACAAACTCTCTGAGGAAGCACTCACCTTCAATTCCCCCTTAGTCTTGTATCGGTAACTAATAGGAACTCTAAGGAAGCACTCAACGTCTAATTCATCCTTTTTCACACATTGTGGAACTACATACACTCTGAGGGAGCACTTATGTCCATCCCCCCTATGGTCTCACAATTGTATAGTAAAATAGACACTCTGGAGAAGCCCTCAACATCCATTCTTCCTATGGTCTACTACAACAGGTTCTCAAGGCCATGTGTAAGTCATTCATACAAAAACGATACACGGAATCCAATGTAAACCTCAATAACTACTTGTATGAACAATCTATATCATATCATAGCATGTTAGATAATAATCACTCCATCCAGACAATACTAGGCATGGGAAACAAAAAAGCAGCCTAAAAGGCAAAGCTAGACCAAATGGTCAAAACAAGAAAACATGGGAAAAACCTCCATAACATAGAAAAATTAACATTGTTCATAAAAAAACAACCTCTATCCAAACAAACAAGGAATAGAAGGAAAAATAGGGATAAAAATCATAAACATGCAATACCCGGTTCTTGGGTATTGGGCACTTTTGAAAATAAAATTCAAAGACTATCTATGGAAAGTCACTAACCACCTACCTCAGCGTTGTATGAATGATATACGTGAACCTTGAGCCTTTAATCGTCCTAGAATGTCATATATCTACAAAAATGTTAAAAACTTTCAACTGAGGATAACACGTGAAAGAGGAGAAATCAGGATATGATGTTCAAGAAGAAGGGAGAACTCACCGATGCAATTCCAACATAATCGACGGCGGTCGAATCAGATAACATATGGTGAGTTAGGGTCTCGAATAAGATTCACGGCCATACGGACACTCTCAGAAGAGACGAGTAAACAAAAATATGGTTATGTCAATCAGACGTGACCCCGGTCTATTTAATGAAAAAAAGAAAGAACATGGCGTGTATTTTAAGTACACGACCTGTACTTACCTTTTTCAGCCTCCACTTTAGGAAGTCTTCAGGTCACCACACGTGGACATGTGCTCATCCATTACACGGTTAGCACACATTCACCAGCATCAACCAGGTACACGACATGTACTCCTAAAATTTCCAGAAACTCCTCTTTTTCTCAAAAACAACCAAAAAAGAAAAACATACCTAAAAAAGAAGATCCAGGTTCTTATATCTTTCCTCATTTTTCTCATAGAGATTAATTCCTACCATTTGTATATAGGTTATGCCCTCAGTTTTTTTCACCAACTCATGGCCTATTATAGGTAGTCTTTAGGAATTTACCATATCCCTTCCCTCATTGTTGGCCTAGGAGGGGTACCATTAAGGGGATGGGGTTGTGTTAAAGTGGTACCATTGGTTCAGGTTGAGTTATAGGATGGAGTTAAGAGTTAGGTACAAATGATACCACATGGGTTGGTAGGTAAATGGTGTAAATTAAGTTTTATAAATGATATAAACATGGGATACCAGTTGATACATGGGAATTTAGGGCCCCCTTTTATCTGATGCACAGACCTTTAAGTTTACCGATCCTACTAAGTGAATTGATGTAGGGTTTGGGGTAGATACCTAGGAAAGTGTCATGCATCATTCTTATTTGTGCCCATGTTTTAAATGGGTATACCTCAAGATAGGTTGAACCATAAAAAAATACAGTAAATAATTAATTCATGTTAAATGTTCCTTATTTCATGTTTAGAAGTCTCTGACCATTTTTTCTTTTGCGGGTATGAATCTAAGTCGACGTGCTTATCTGGTCTGTATATAGGATGTTCAGCAGGACATGCCAGCAAATTTTCAAAGAGAAAAAAATGATTACAGTGAATCTTAAAGGGGGAAACTATTAGAGTTTGATCACTATATTCTATAGAAATATGAGCACTTTGTTTTAGAATCAATGATAGAAGAATATTTGGAGGAGGTTGAGATAGATTTCAGCTTGATCTTTGATCTGAAGGAGCACTTTTTTTCTTGGCTATAATGATTCTTTGTAGAGAAATTTGGAAATGGTGTATCTTGTTCCTTAGGTATATTGAGGATTTTGTGGCCTCATGGGAGAAGTTTAGGGACCAGTTCTGAGTAGATTTTATTTCTTCTCCCATGAATGCAGTGAGTCTCCAGGAGACTCTTACCCTTTAAGGGGGGAGTTCTTGTGTATGGGAGTTTAGTATCCATTTTAGAAAAATTATCTAATATTATTCAGGAATTTTTCTAGATAATTGGGATAGGGTGATACATTTTGATGATTATTTTCATCCATATATTCAGTTCCAGGTCACCCCATTTATGTTGTAAACATATCTCAAGGTAATGGTAAGAGAAGAGGTTGTTGAGAGGATGTTATCTAGAATACAGTCATCATGAGAGGGGATTCATCAGGATTCCTCTAGAAGTAGATTTATGGTTAAGGGTTCCCAGTTTCTTAGATAGAAGAGCTTTTAGACTGCTGGTGGGAGTTTCCAAACCTCATCATCTCATTTTTTCAAAGGTGGTGGATTTCAAACCTTCACCATGGGATCAAATAATTTTTTCATGTGGATGATAAGGTCATAAACAATTAAATTACCCGTCCTTTCTAATTAGGTTGCATGCACTAGGTGTTTTACTTCAAGTTCCTCCCTTGAGGTGGTTTTAGTAAAGGAATCAGTAGAATGATGCTCTAGCTTGGGATTAGTAGATAAAATATGGGGAAAGTATAGGATATCTTTGATATATTACCCACCCTCAATGAGTAGAGCATGGCCATTATGTTGTTCATCATCAAGGTTAGAGAGGCAATGGTGTAATTCATGGCCAGTTTCATGCTCTAGTGTTTCCAGTTTTGGGCAAGTCACATGTCATTCAAGGTACCCTTTTCTTTTTTTCTACTTGGGTGTATACTTTTTTTGATTCAAGAGAAAAAAAAATTCTTCATATAAAATACCATATTCCATGATTTTTGATTTTTGGTGGAGAGACTTGAAATTCCCTTGTAATTGATTACACCAACTAGAGGTCGATATTATCTGTATAAAGTATGTAGATACTATGAGATAGTGATGGGGTAGAATAAAACTTTGTGAGACTTTTTATGTTACTAGATATATCCATATGAAATTATCCCCAGTATGGAATGGTTTTATTTAGTATAGGATATCATGGATTTATTCAAGAGAATTTTTTTTCCATGATGGTGATGGAGAATTGGTAGTTTTCTTTCATGATAAATACCCTTGGATAGATTAGAGAAGTGTCCCATACTTATCTTCCTTGATGGTTGAGATAATGTTGTCTTTATCATAGGTTTATCCAACAGCTTTTCTTAGGGTTTTATAAGAGTACCCAAATGTTTTTAAAGAGGAGGTTATGGAATTACCCCATTGATTAGAGATAGAGTTTGGGATAGAGCTACAACTAGGATCTTCTCTGATCTCAATGTCTATGTATAAGATGGTTATTTATAATTTTTGAGAGTTTCAAGTATAGCTTGGTGATCATTTGGGGTGAGGTTTTGTTCGGCCGAGTGTGTCTCATTGGGTTGTACTAGTTTTGTTCATAAATAAGACTAATGGTAGTTTGTGTCTCTATATCAATTATCATCGATTGAATCAGGTGAAAAAGAATAACTACTATCTTATTCAATAGATTGATTATTTATTTGATCAGCTAAAAGGATCACGTTGGTTCTCAATTGTAAATATTTAGTCAATGTATCATTATATGTGAGCGAATGATGAGGATATTCTGAAGACCTATTTACGATTTCATCAGGGGAATTATAGGTTCTTTGTTATGTTATTCATTGTGATGAATTCTCTATCCATGTTTATGGTTTTTATGAATTAAGTGTTTAAATAGTTCTTGGATCAGTTTGTTGTGGTTTTCATTGATAAAATCCACATGTACTCTACATCTTAGGAGGAGCATGTAGAGAATTTTCATGCCATTTTGGGAGTTTTTCAAAATACTAAATTGTTCAATAAGTTGTGAAAATGTGATTTTTTTCATCATGTGGTTCTTTTTTTGGGTCATGTCATGTTCTACTGAAAAGTTTCTATGGATCCTTCAAAGATCAAGGGAATAATTTCTTGGGAGGTCCCCCAGAATATTTTAAAGGTATAGAATCTTCTTATTCTTTCATGCTATTACTATAGGTTTTTATCTAAATTATTTCAGTTTGTGACTCCTATGATAGCCTTGACTATAAATGAGTTGTTATTATAATGGTCTAAACAGTGTTATACATCTTTTGAGTACCTGAAGGAGAATTTTTCTAATGTTCCAGTCCATTTCTTCAGTGTAGGGTGTCTTGTTTGAGGATTTATATGATGTTTCATGTCTTGGTTTTTGTTTTTTGTGATGTATCAGATTTTTTTTTCTTTTAGGTCACTTTAGTTACATCCCCATGAGAATAACTATGACTCTCATGATCTCTAGTTGGTATTAGTTGTGTTTTCTTTGAAGTTGTGGTAAAATTACCTCATTGGTGATTGTTTTTTAGTTTTTACTAATCATAAAAAGCATAAGGTATGTCTTATTCTAGTGTGACTTGGACTTGTCATAGTGGATGTGGAAGTAATTCTTATAGGATTATGACTTCTAGATTTCATATACACTAGGAAAGGGTAATATTGTTGTAGATTCACTATGCAGAAAGTCATGTAGTGATGTCGTGCGTGAATCTATAGATTCTTGAAGAGTGATGGATGAACTATTAGTGGTGTATCTTGATATGGTATAGTTGAAGGTGGGGTTTGTCTTTTATAGATAATGGTGCAATTATATTTGGTGTAACAGGTGGAGCAGTCCCAGCTGGGGGATTCTGAGGTGGAGGTCTAGAGAGACTGAGTTGGTGATGCCATTAATGGTTGGTCAAAGGATGATTAGCATCGGGTGATGTTTCAGTGAAGGTTTTTCTTCCCTTTTGTGACATAAGAGATGGTTATTTATGAGTTAAATAGCTCACCCTTGGTGGTATGTCCTAGTGTGACAATGATGTATTGAGCTCTAAGTGGTAAGTTTTGGTATCCTAGGTTGAATTGTTCTATTTTAGAGCTTTTGTCTCGATGTTTAGTCATCCAGAAATTGATGTTTGATCACAGTGTTCCTTATTTATTGCTTTATCCATTAAATGTTCCTTATTAGAAGTGGGAGGAAATATCAGTGGACTATATTACTGATTTACCTTGATATTAGGTAGGATGTTATTTCATATGGGTGATAGTTGATCTTTTGATGAAATCATCCCACTTTATAATGATCAGGGAGTCAAGCTCAGTGGAGTTTTTATTGAGGATGTATCTGGAGGGTGTAGTGAGATACAAGGATTCCCATGGATGATCACATATGGTCATGATATTCATGTTACCTTTTTGGTGTGGAGAGGTCTCCAGCAATCCTTTGGCTCTTATATATACCTTAGCACAACTTTTCATCCATAGATGAAGGGTCATAAAAAGTGGACCATATAATCTCTTGAAGACATGTTGTGTTCCTATGTCCTATATTTTTAAGTTTCATTAATGTGGAACCTACCCTTGGTCAAGTTTTATTATAAAAATAGTTTCCACTCCACCATTGACATGGAACTATTTAAAACTTTTTAGGGTCAACCTTTTCAATATCTGTTGTGTTGTATTGGGGTTGGAGAATATTTTTAAAGATGATCATAGAGGATAATAATATTGATCAAAAGGATTTAAAAGGTCTAAAACAAGGCACTTTACATTTATCATTTTGGAGAAAATGAAAAAGATCAATAGGAAGATTAGTATAAATAATGTAGGATTTCTCATTCACTCCCTTATTTTCAAGAGAATCGGTGAGAGATTTGGCTTCATGAAAAACATGCATGATGATGTGGCTCATTGATGATAGAGTTCCAAGGCATTTGTTACATTTTCTATCAACTTATAAGAAAGTTGAATATGATTATTTTTAATAGCATTCAAAATTCTAGTGGAGTCACATTCAAATCAAATTTTATTCCAATTCCTTTTCTTTTCCAGGAAAACAGTAGAAATCAGCCCAGTCATCTCTACTTATAGGTTCATTTCATGACCACAAGAACTATATTGGAATTAAATAACCTCACCTCTATGATCCTAGAGTACCACACCAAAACTATCTTATCTAGGGTTCCCCCTCAGAGCTCCTTATGCGTTATATTTGCACCACCCAAAAAATGGAGGAAGCCAAAATACTTCTATTGTGCCAAGTGGAGGGGGATACTTACCAGTAGTCTTTAGGCAATGCAGGACTGATAGTACCTATAAAGAGTTGTTTTTGTGGTTTAGGTGTAGATTATCTGAGTTACGATTAGCATCCAAGACTTCGTCCAAGTCCAACTTGGTCTTGAAGGGAATCTTCTCATGCAAGTCTGTTTTTCTTCCTCTCTATATGACGTATAGTAGCTCCACATAGGATGACCTAAATAGTTTTCTGAGTTTCTTAGACATGTGAATGGTTTAGGTAATTTAAGATATGATGAAAACAGTGTAATATTTTCATAAGTCATATCTAGATCATAGAATGAGACCTCAAGAGTTTGATGTTGGAGATCATGTGTTCTTGAAGGTGACTCATCTTAATGGTAAATGTAGGTTTGGTCATGGGAGTAAGTTTTCTCCCTAATTTTTTGGTCCTTTTGAGGTGTTTCCTCACATTAGAGTCATGGCATATCAGATAGAACTTCCTCTATATATGAGTTTTATTCATGTTGTCTTAGATATGTTGAAACTTTTCTATTATCTTCATGATAATTTTCAAGTCATTGAATAGGGAGATATCAACATTGATGATGATGTGACCTTCAAGGAGTGGCCTATAGATATCCAAGGCTGCTAAGAGAAGGTGTTACATGGGTATGTTATTCCCTTGGTTCGTGTATGTTGATAACATGGTGGTTCGGAGTATAGTTCTTGGGAATATGATTCATAGATATGCACTCAATATATAGAGCTATTTTCTTAGCTCTTCTCTTGTAGAAATGCTAATTATGGTTGTAGACCTTTTTATGGTTATGAAATAGTTCCTTTTGAATTTTTTTTTGTTACCTTTCTATTTTTTGAGAGGTATCTCCCCCATGAGTGTGTTTAGGAGCTGAGTTTTTTCATTATTTTTTTGATTTGTTCCTCCAAGTGAGGTGGTTGAGCTCCTATGTTGGTGAGATTTTTGAGAGGTATCTCATGGAGTGGTTATTCGAACAACCCTTTTTTCCTCATTTCTCTCTTGGTATGTTTTAAATTATTGAGTATGAGAATAGTTTCATAGGTATATGATGTAAGTACATGGATACTATTATCCCTTACCTTGGCGTTTTTTATGTGTTGAAGGTGCCACAAGAAGATTTGAGGAGGAAGCAGGGGTGTTGAACTAAGAATATAATCTGTAGAGGATTCTAAATCATACAGGGATATTCTACAATATAAGTTTGGATATTATTTCATGTAGAGATCATTTGTGGTGTAGCGTCCCAAGAGGTTGATTTTTGAAGCTACTTCCAATTTTGGGATAGTTTTAGTGTGGTGGATAGGCTGTGTCGTATCCCCCTTCATGGTGAAATTATATTGTGGCTTGGTGGTTTCAACTATATTCTAGTCCCTCCCTAAGTTTATAGGATCATCTCCATGGGAATTGTTATGTTCCTAGGATGTGTGTTTCACTTAGTAGGTTGTGGCATGTTCCCTTTCATTGCATCATAGTCCTACCTATTTTATCCAGTTTTGTAGTGTAGTCTAAGAGGTTATGCCTTGATCTTCTAATTTTCAGTTATACTATAAATACAAAAACCCCCCTTTGAACCAACTTTTCTTCCATGTTTCTATCTCAAATTCTAGGTTTTTAAGAGTTTTTTATGTCTTTTGAAACTAATTTTTTATTGAAATCAACACACATTTTTAGGGGTCAATCTATTGATATCCAAGGTGAGTTATAACTCTTTTCAAGTGGTTTCTCTCCATTTGATTTTGTTTCCTCCCATGCTATATTTCCATGTTATTGAATTTGATCTCCATCATTATAATGGAATTTATTTTTATTTTAGTTGGAATGGTTATGGTACGTTATTCTTAAAGGGACATAACATTCCATGTGGTAGAGGTGATATAAGATATGTGTTGTTATTCCATTATCACATGAAGAAAATTGATACCTTGAAAGGTGGATTATCAAACATCAATAAAAATTGAAGGCCTTAGGGCCATTAGAGGTAATCATAAATTAACCATGTTTTAATTTTTTAGGTGGTTGTGTAATTAAACCTAATAAAGGATAAACCAGACTAATGAATTAATGGTTTATAGTTATATATTTCATGTGTTCCTTCACATTGATAATGGGTTTCCTCCTGATTTTACTAGATAATGTGCTATATATGTTATACTTTGTATAGAAGGTTTGTTTGGATTAGTTTAGCATGTGTAATTTGATGAAATTGGTTCAATAATGTAGAGTTAGTAGTGTTTTAGTTGGATAAATATTTAAAGAGGCCTGTCTATATATTTTTTTCATTCTTATAGTTTGATGGAATTCAAATTTATGTGTAATTCATGTTTATTTGAATTTGGTTCAAACATATATTATTAGAAATTTCTAAATAAACTAATCTTTAATACTTGTTGTGGAAACAATAGAGAGACATGTTAAATGAGATTTTCATTCTCATAGTTTTTTGAAATAGTAATTTATGTTATAGAGCATGTTTACATAATTTAATAGCTTTTTATAGCTGAATCCTTAGGTTACCCATAGTTGTAACCTGTAATAAGTGAATAGGTTAATTCAAGTTGGAATAAAACTGGATTCTTAATAAATATATTTATTTGGAGACTGAGTGAGCCTATTTTATTATAATGGATAATTAACCTTTGTTTAGGGTATAGTAGCCATGTTGATCTTATTTTTTGTTTGATACCATTTATGTTTCTTGGGATGTGATCCATTCTAGGTGATGTGATATAAGCCTGGGATGGTTTTTTCCTAATGAGATGTGGTTGGGGAGGTCTAAAGGTTGTGGAAGTAGTTAATTCCTATGACTATGAGATGAATGGTGATATTCATGATGGTGTCAGGGATGACATTTGGTTTGATGGAAAGGGTTGAAGTTGGGATTATCTATTTTTTGGATTAAGCTAAGATTCTTTCTTTTTAAATCGTCTTAAAAGGATGAATGGTTGAGTTTCTTATCTATCTACATTACTTTTCTCACTGCATCAGATATCTTTTTGTGCATGGGTATACAACTTTCATTAGTAGATTAGGATATTTCCTAGAGTACATGGAATTATGTAATAGTAAAATAATAGGTAATATTTTAACCCATTATGTTCGTGCTTACTATAATTCTAATGTAGATAATCTAGAGAAACTATGGACTTGGTTGGATTCTACCTAGAGACCATGGACATCACTCTAATGATTAATGAAATGTAATTTAGGGTAATTTAAATTAATTGATAATTAATTAATTAACATAAGATTATTTTATAAAAATGGAAGAAGTTATTTAAATAAACTTCATGTTTTCTCGTGTTCTTAGAGGATGTCTAGTTACTAGTAGTGGTAGTCGAGTGTCTAGGATTCAATACATGTAGTTGATCCTAAAACTAGGTTAATTCTCATAGTGTGGTTGTGAGTTACATTACATCCTATATTTTTTTTCATTTCATATCCTACCCCACCCATGTTGGTAGGGTGGCTAACACACTATAGACTCTAGGATGGTATATTGCCCAACATTCGGGTTAGTGAGGTATGGATGGCTGACTACCCCCTCTATCCCCACACTCTTTTCCCAGTATATTTATATACTGGTATATATAGAGGTTATCTTTCACATATATGTTTTTAGAGTTTTGTGATATCTTATTGTTATTTTATAGGCATGTATATCTCAATATATTATCCTAATGATTATTATTGGTACAACATTTATCAATTGTAATGGATCGTGGTACATTACTCTGTGTATGGGCTATAATGACTTGAGGTATAATACCAGATGTATGATAATATACATATAGAATGTGATGTATTCAGAAAACTACTTGGTTACGATATGGAGATGTGGAATGGGATAATGATATGATATGTTTCATGAGATACATGTTGTGATACTTTAGACTATGTAATTTTATACTGGATTCTTTTGAAGAGAGATGGATCAGGACGTACAATATTGGGGTAGAGTAGAAAATCATCAAGGAAGTGGTAGTGGGGTACCTTTATTTGAATTATATTATTTTATCTCTTGTATGTGTTTATTTTAGAGAGATATTCATATTGATGTGGGTAACTTAGTATAACTTTTTACATGATGAGTTATCTTTACTTTTTGTTCATTGGGATATAGTATAATTTATTTATCTTTTTCACAAGAGGATCTGGGAAAGATCATACTAAGAATACATGTTATTCTCACCATATGTATATATAAATTTTTTTTCTATTTAGTAAGAGAAAGTTGGAGATCATAAAAGAAATTACTATCTTATGGTTGTTAAGAAGATTTTTAGGCTTTGTTGAAATTATTAATTTTATCTTTTGGATGACTGTATTTAATTTTTAGTTGTACTAGTTTTGTATGAAATTACATATATGTACTTGGGATCTTTTTAATCTTTATCATAGCAAGAGTTTATTATTTTAATTGCCTTATCTCGCTTTCCTCATATTTATCTTAGATGGTAATTCCTCCTATTTGTATAAATCTTATACCATAAGCTCTTTTCATGAACTCATGGCCTATTAGAGGTGGGCTTTGGGTTGTCACCATCTCCCTTCCCTCATTGCCGACTTGGGAGGGGTACCTATGGGGGGAGGGTTCATGAAACACCTAATTTATTTTAAGTGGTTTATATGATGACTAATTGATATATTGTATCATGAAATAACTTTTATATATGGTAATTGAATTCCAATTTAGATCTCTCTCTTCCAATAGGGTTTTATTAAAAATATACTCAATTTGTAAGGGTTTAGTTGTCTGGAATTTTAATTCTTTGAGACATATTTATGTTATAAAACATGTTCTCTTTTTCATGATGAAAATAAAACCCCATTATAATTTTGTATGATGATTCCTTTATATTTCATGATGTCATAATTTATCTTTCTAGGGATAATGTTCTTTTGATTCAAGGCTTCTAGGTGATTTTCTCTCATTAAAAAGTATAACATTATCAAGAAAAAACCTCTATATTTTAATTATATCTTTGTTCCAAGCCCATATCTTTCTTTCCACTAATGTTCTCATTTACTTTTTGGAAAGCTAATATTAATTATTTTCAATGATTCTAATAATTCTCATTACCCCACTTACAAAGAGAAATATAATACTTTTTTATGATGTGAGTTTCCAAAAAATGGTATTCCAAAATATTTTCTACACCAAATTTATTTTTATAATTTTTATGGATTTTAAGATATATATATTGATGTTTATCTTTTATAGGTAAAGTTTTCTCAAATTTTTTAATCCACCATTTTAAAAATAAATTTTTAAAGTTACCCATAATTTCATCATTTTATGAATATGTTGAAAATAATCACTTTTCACATTTTATATGGGAAGACATCTTTCTTCCTACTTGGATTTTTATTTGAAACTATATATATATATTTTCATAGTCTATAAAAGAAAATTAATTTTGTACAAAATTTAAAAAATATATCTTTTAAAATGAATCCAAAAGATCAAGTATATTTCTTATTCCTAGAGTTATTTTTCCAAAACTCCTTACAATTATTTTTTATCTAAGTCATTGTCTTTTGACATATCTTATGCTGGATCGAGGATGTTTTTCTAAAAAGTAATTATCCAAATTATTTCTCTTAAATTATTAAATAATGTTCTTATATTTTAGATAAATGATCCATTTTTACCTTTGTTCTGCCAAATCATTTTTGGTGTATAACCATAATTTGTTTTTTCAATGTCTTTCCTCTATAAATACACTATTCTTGATTCCTTTGATTGAAGTGTGTTCACATAGATTTAAAAAATAAATTTATTAGGAAGAATTATTAACTTAACCATATATAATTTATCTATATTGTGTAAATACCATATTATTTATTATCTTGATTGAATGTTATTTACCCAGAAAATTACTTGATATAATTATATACCCATTTATTTTTCATGGGTTAATTGTGTTATGATTATTGATGGAATTATTAAGGATTTCCTTATATGAATCATTGTGAAACTCATTTTATATCCATGGATCATTAATATTTGTTGAATGAAACCCATTTTTTCTTGGGTTCTTTATATGATTATTTGAAAATTTCATGAAACCAAATTTCTTTTTGTGGGGTTTTTTAGGATATGATGAGTGTTTTTCAAGTGTCAGAAAAATATACAAATTATGAAGTAGGTGAGACTCATATCTCCATATAATGCATTGGTAAAATTATTATATCTCACGACATAGAAATGTTATGTGAACAGGTTAGTGAATATCTAAGTTAATAAAGGGTGTTTGTGATGTAATTTTAATATACTCAAAATTTAACATATGAACATGTTAGCAGGTATCCAAGTTCAAAAAAATAATAAATCCTATGTTTATGATTGTTCCCCTTTCTTTCATATGTTCCATGGCACGTGATTTATGCTTTATTTTTATTGAATCATGTTTCTACACTCTTTTGATTCATATCTTATATTATACCAAGTCATATGCCATGATTTATGATCTATGATTTATTGGGTATAATTTTTCTTATGAATCTTAATTACACCCATATGATCATCTAATTTTGACTTATGATATTTGATTGTAATCACTTATATTTACCCTTACTGAACATCTGAGTTCACCCCTTTCTTTTGTTTTCTTTTCCCCAGGTTATGAATAAAAGTATTATGTATGATATGTCTAGAAGGTATTATTATGAGAAGAATTTGTGGGAGATTATAAAGACTTGTTATGAATTAATCATTCATTTAAATATTTAAAAATTGTCAATTAGTTGAAAAATTACATGAGTTTTATTAGTTAATGTTTTTTCCTAATTCTCTACAACTCTAAACCTAAAAGGTATTGGGGACTTATTTTAATGAAAAAAATTTCTTTAATTCATGTAGTTACTAGACAATTGGGTCTATAATTTCATAGTAGGTATCATAGTATGGTTTTGATAACTTTAGAGATTATGATGATATCAATTGAGGATAAACTATAAGTTAGAAATGTCATCAAAGTTTGAAAAGTTTTGGTTGATTATAATTTCAAAGGTATAGATAACCATTTAGATCAGTTGAGTTAATATTCTGGGGATTGCAATTAGAGAACTTTAGTGAAACCCCTATGGATAAATCTAATGGATCTGTCTAAGAAGAGGATAACATCATGAAATTTTGTTAAAGTGGATGTTGTGTAGTTTTCCAAGAAAAGGCATCCATGTCATGATACTGGAAAGTGGATGTAGGCTCTGTAATAGTCATACCAAGGGGTAATAACCCTTATGAGGGTGTGTTGGGAATCAACTCAATTGTGACATGGTTTATGAAAAAGAGTTCAAACTGCACACCTAGCCTGAAACTCCTAGGGGATATATTTTGGTTAATCATATTCACATTATGAATAGTTATTAAGGGTTGATTTCATATATACATTATTGGATTATGTTAATAAGTATAATAGAATGAAACTTAAAGTAACCTAAGTAGAACCAAGAGAGTTATAGGGTTAACCAAAAATTACATAGTTTAAATGAAAGTATCATAGGTTGAAAAGAAGGGTTCATTAGAGAAGTCTTCTTATGATTGAGTTTTCATATTTATATACTCTTATTCTTTTGGATATTATTATAATGATTTTGGTTTTAGTATTTGGTTAAAACGGGACCATGAAGATGAAATTGATAAAGGTATGTATTAAAAAACCATTATGTCATATAACTTAATAAGGAAGCATACTTAAATGGTTTAGAATCTTAGTATATTCTTTTTGTGGTGGAAAGGTAAACTTTACTAGTTATACCTATGTTAGTGATGATGATATCTGAATTGAAATAAAATTTTGATACTCTAAGCTATTTTCATTATTCTGTGATATTTTGAAATTTTATTTTGGATGTTATGAGGGAAACATCTAAATATTTTTCTTTATTAGTTCTTCTATAAATGTTTTGAAACTTATTTAAAATGGAATAAATAACCCTAAAAGTGATTTTATGAAAATTTTATATTTTTTGGGGATAATTATTAAAGAACACGTGATTGAGGTATGAACAACTCTTGGTTATAATATATTCTTGAGGTTGAATTAATAAATATTTTTTTGATTTTGAAAAATTATGTTAGAGATTATTGGTGACCTTGGGATTAATAATAGATCAATGATATTTTTAGTGAATTTTATCTAATTTTTTTTGGATTATATTGAGAAGTGTGTGATTTTATGTACTAGTGGTCAAATATAAGAGTAAATTTTGTAGGAATATATGATTTACCTATGGTTTAATGCCTTGTAGATTCAAATGGTTTTAGGAAATGTATACTCAATATAATATATTATTAGGACATAAAAACAATATTTTTTATGAAAAGATTGGTATGTTGATCTATCTTAAGATAGTAAGGTAGATATCACATTGGAAGTTATATCTATAATAATAAATATGTTAAGATTACCCTTTACAACTTTTATCATTGTGTGATAAATAAAATTGCAAGGATGTAATTTATGTAAGGGGGTAGAATGTATTGACCCAAATTTCACTATATATTATCCTTAAATAAATATTTTTTTAATAGTTTTTTTATGCACAAAACCAAACTAAAATTAAAAACCTTGGAATTTTTTTGAATATTAAATATAATTATTAAAACTTATCCATTGAACTGGATGGTATAAATTAAAGTAACCATACTTCAAAATCAAGAAAGTGAGATGAAGTGGAATCTCAAAGAAGAATACTTTCTTATAGAGCCCTTTTTCTAAAATCTGAATGGGCATCGATTTGATAGGGTTTTCCCTTCACTAATCCCAAGTTTTACTAGAGAAATTATAATTTGAGTAAAATTTTATATAGGAGAAGTTTATTCTCATGGAGATTTCTAAAAGACCTATGACAACTAAACTACCACCATAAACTACAACCAAAGCTTATCTAATCTTTGGGTCATTCACATAGGTCATAAGTGGTTATGTAAGAATAAATTAGGATTTTATCAAAATGAAGTAAAATATTTATATGTATGTATATATTGAGAATTTATATATTCTTTGAAAAGTCATTTGTCCTAAATTCACTTTTTTCTTCAAATATGTTTTTTAAAAATTGGAATTTGATTTCAGGAAACTAAGTTTATTAAAATAAAATAATAAATAAAATATTTTTATAATATGAATAATCTATTACTATTAAATTAATTAATAAATGAAAGGAAATAGAAATAAATAAAATTTAACATTATTAAAAACTATTTTCCAATATGAAAAGTTTTCCACTATATTTTGGGATTTTATTTAAATATTAAATTCTAAAATTTTAGAAATTAATTTGAAAAAATTAAAAACAAAATTATTATAAAAAATATATAATATTATGATAAATTTTTGGTATTTTTCTAAAAATATTGATTTTTAGGTGAATTGTGAAAAACACAATTTTTATAAATAGCATGAATTATGGAATTATTAGTAAATTAGTATAAATTTTAAATTAATAAAATATTTTTATAATAAGAAATTTTTATTTTATAAGAGAATTTATTATTTTAAAAAATTAATTTACCAACCCATATTTGACATTTTAGAATTTATGTTTTATTTTTCAAAAAATTGTTTTTAATAGATTATACATTTATTATTTTAAAATTATTTTTTATCACTTTTCTAAAGTTAGCCATATTATATGGATTTAAAATTTTGAATAAATAGGTACAAATTTTATAATAAGGATCATTTTATTTTTGAGCATAATGGACAAATTACCTGGGTAAAGCTAGTTATCGTGGTTACAACTAAAATGGAAAAAATGAGTAACCATAGAGGTAAAGGGCCTAACATATTTAAAAAATGATTATAATTGGGTGTTGAAGGTTTTGATAGACCTTATATTCTCTTCCACCATCATTTATCAATTTGGGGGCCACTTTACTTGATAGTAACTTCCCATTATTGAAACCTTGTAGATATTTACCCAAATGTTATCCCTTTTCACTTATAAAAGGGGATCTTCTCTCCTCACTTCACCTCACAAAAAAACTCCATTATTTTAGTCTAAAATACACCTAATACTCTTCTACGCATTACTATATACCAAAAGGATGTTATTTTCATTTCAAAAGACCGTCCCTCAAAGGCTTAACCCCCTTTGCACATGAGATAATCCAAGAAGTGATCTATAAGTTCCTAACCTCTATTTCTTTTTTCTATTTCTTCATGTTACTTTAATCTTACTAAAATTATTTTCACCATATTAAAATGACAACATAAGTATAATTATTATATTGGTATGTTATTATAATTATTGTATAAACATTAACCACCCTCACCCTTTTCAATTCAAAAAAATGAAAATAAGGTGTTTTGCATATTACCGCCTCCACAACGTAACAAATTTTTTTCCTTCACCGTCTCATAAGGATGGTCCAAATATGTAAGTCAATATATAACTATAATATTTACTAAATATTTTATATTCTTAAACGATATGCTATATTAATTATTTATCCAGTTCTATGTCAAACAAAATCATCAACCATGCATACTTGTGGATTACCACCTCTATAGAATAATCGATTTCAGTATTTCATTTCATCACTTAACTATTTGTATTATATTGAGAATTTTTTTAAAGTATAAATATTATTTTTATGATTTTATTAAGGTTCTATAATTAAAAATTGGAGAACATACTAATGATATAATCAACAAATTATAATTGTAAATTCAACCATTTAAAATAAGCATACTAAGAGGAAAATCATTAACTAAGATCATATAATATTTTCATATCCATCGATTATTTATAAAATTAATTTATAATTATAATAAATCACACTAAAAACACTAATTTATATCATTATACTATTTTTTTATGATATTACAACTAAGTCACCTCATAATCATCGATAATCATGGTATGTTCTAGTTTGGGTTTCTTTGACCACCTACTTCAACAATGATATGAAATTATAACATATATTATTATGAATACATAATTTTTATTATAATATTATATAAATATGTAAATAATTATTTTTTTCTATAAATTAGGCATTAATATTTAAATCATTAATTAAGAAAACACCCCTTATAGGTTAAAAAACACAGAAAAATGATCATTGTCGGTTTCATATTTTGGGATAAAGACTAAAGTACTCATGAAAAAATATTAAACATAATTAATCCTTATAAATAGTCAATTTAATTATAATTAATGTTTTATTAAATAAATAGTTTAGAAGAATGATGAATATTGACACTTCTCTTATGAAACTAGTTCAAAACGACCAAGATTACCGACACCTGACATTGAAAATAAGTAACATATAAGTAATATAAATGTATGGAATAATTATCAATGAAGTTTATAAAAGGTTATATATATGAAAAAGATTCTTAAATATATGATTAATATATTTATTTTTGTTTTAAAGGATCTTATAGTGTGTTTGAATGAGTAGGGAAACATGGTAAGAGTTTTTCATCTCAAATTCCTCTCTTTGAGACATATTTTGTATTACGAACCTCATTTATTTTAAGTAGTTTATATGTTGTATAATTTTTATATTGTATTATGAAATTACTTTTATTTATGGTAATTTAATTCCAATTTAAATCCATATCTTTCATTAGGTTTTTATTTCAAATATCCTTAATTTGTAAGCAATTATTTTTTTTAATTTGAATTTCTGAAGACATGTTTATGTCATACACTAAGTTATATTTTTCATAGAGAAAATAAAACAAAATTATCATTTTGTGTCATTAATCCATTATGTTTCATGATTTTCTCATTTATCTTTTTGGGGAGAATGTATCTTTTGATTTAAGTCTTCCAACTTGATTGTCACCTAACCTAAAAGTATAACCTTATCAAGAAAGAACCACCATATTTTAATTGGATCTTTGTTTCATGTCCATATTTCACTTCCCTCCAATGTTCTATTATACTTTTGGGAAAGCTAAGATGGATTAATTTCTATTATTATATTAATTATAATAACCGCTTTTTAAAAATATAAATCTATTACTCTTTTTATGATGTGGGTTTTCAAACAAAGGTATTTCAAAATATTTTCATCCCCAAATTTCTTTTGATAATCCCTATGGTTTTTACAGGAATAAATATTAATGTTTTTTTCAGTGGTAAATTATTCCCAAAGTTTTTACTTCACCTTTTTGAAAATAACTTTTTAAATTAACCCATAACTTCATCATTTTATGAATATAATGAAAATTATCTCTTTTAACCTTTTCTATGGGAACATATCTTTCTGACTCTTTGGGTTTTTTTGAAACTATATCTCTATATTTTCATGCTTTATAAAAAAAAAATAATTTTCTCTTGGATTTGAAATATATCACTTTTAAAATGATTTCAAAAGATCAAGTATATTTCTTATTCCTAATTTAAATTTTACAAAACTACTTATAATTATTTTTTAACTAATTCATTTTCCTTTTATATATATTTTGCTTGATCGAGGATTTTTTTCAAAAATTAACTATAAATATTTTTTCTCTTGATGACTTATGTAATTTCCTTACCTTTTGGATAAGTTAATAGTCACATAATTTATCCTACCAAATAATTTTCAATGTGTAACCATGATTTTTATTCCAATGTCCTTCCAATGTGAATACCCTATTCTTGATTCATTTTATTGAAGGTTGTTCACCTAGATATCATACATAGATTTATTATGAATAATTATTATATTAATCATATATCTGTTATCTAATTTTTTAATGTATCATATGATTTATTATTTTGATTGAACGGTATTTACTTATAAAGTTACTTGATGTCATTGGAAACCCATTTATTTTACATTTCTTTTTTATGTTATGATTAATTATAGAATTATTAATAATTTATTTTTGTGAATCCCTATAAACTCATTTTATATAAATGGGTTCATTAATTTTGTTTGTATGAAACCTATTTTTCTCAACGGTTATTTAAATGATTATTTAGAAATTTCCAGAAACCCATTTTCTTTCTATGGGTTATTTTTTGTTATAATGATTATTTTTCAAGTAGTAAAAAAATGTATGCATTAAGTGATGGTTGGGGACTATATCTCCCTTCAATGTATTGGGTAAAGAATTGTATATGATGATATAGAAATATAATATGAATAGGTTAGCAAGTATCTTGGCTCATAGAGTGTTAGTTTGATGGAGTTTTTATCTACACATAATTTTACATGTGAACAGGTTGGTTGGGATCTAGGTTCAAAAATATAATAAATATTATGTTTAAGATTGTGACCCTTTATTTCCTATCTTCCATAGATCATGATTTATTCTTCATTTTATTTTACTTGTGTTTTTGCACTATTTTGATTCTTGTATTGTGTTATGTAAATATATATGCCATGATTTATGATTATGCTTTATTGGGTATAATTTTATTATGAATCTTGATTATACCCATATACTCATCTGATGATCACTTATGATATTCGATTATTATCACTTATGTTTACCCTTACAGAGTATTTAAACTCACCCCTTTATGGTTTCATTTTCCCTAGGTTATGAATAAAATTATTACGTAAGATGTTTCAAGAAGGTTATCTTATTAGAATATTTTTTGGATGATATTGAAGACTTTTTATGGATTAAGAAGTTGTTTATATATTGGTAAATTTCCATTAGTTGAAAAGAGGAATGATTTTTTAGTTAATGTATTATCCTAATTCTATAAAACTCTAAATCTAAAAGCTCTTGGTAATGTATTATAATGAAATAATTTTATTTAAGTCATGTAATTACTAGATAATTTGGTATGACTATCATAATTATACTCCCTAAAAATAGTGAATTTATTATTCCTCTTAGAGGATATTGGGATTTTCCAAACCATAAAATTTTAAATGATCCATGCTTCCTTTTTTATTACCATTTAATATTATATTTTCTTCGTTTCTCTCAGATTAATTGATTATCTCATTGTTAGGGGTTCCATGATTATGAAATACATGCTATTTTTTAGATAAGGGAATTAGTTTTAAATTAAAATAGTGTTTGGGAACTCAATATTAGAGAATTTATAGATTAACAAGAATATTTAATATCATATATAGATGAATTTATTTCAAAAGAGGTCATGTATGAAGGACCGACTCAATATATAGATAATCAAAGAAGTTGAGTAGGATTCATCATAAACCTAAGAATTATGATAATCCTTGTGGTAAATTATGATACAGATATGGTCATCAATGATGAGGAAGCTATATACAAATAAGAGATTCTTAATTCAAATCTTGAGAAATTACTTGGATCCATGAATGGTGATATGAAATCCATATACACTAACAAGAATTTTAATTCTGTGATATTACTAGTGGGTTAATATCTATATGGTAAAAATCAACATTTAAGATAATGATCAATAAATATGATATAATTTATCAAAATGAATCTTTTTTAGTGAAGAAAAGTTTTAAATTATTTATGGAATTTACTATAAAAATTAATTTCCACATATTTTGATGCATAAACCCGTCAATATTAGCCTTTACATTTAAGAATTTTTGGATTATCAAATCAATAGAATGTATTTTAAAACAACATTCCATGATGATAACTTACTCAAGGAAGTTGATATTGAATAACTTATGGGTTTTTCATTTCACAGAATGATATAAAGGTTTATATACCTAAAATATCCATTTATAAGAATAAGTAGGCTTCTTAAAGTTAGAATCTATGTTTTAATTAGTTAATTAATGACATTAAATTCATCAATATTTAATATCATCCATATGTACATAAATAGATATTTATAAGTGTAATTGTATTTCTAGAATTATATGTCAATGACATATGACTCATTGAAATTTATATTTTTATTATTTATTCTATAAAGGATTATATTGATAAAAATTTCTTTATTATATAATTTGGAGAAGAATAAAACCTATTGGGTATAAAAGTATACAAATACAAATCAAAGAGGCCTATCAGATTAAGTTAGGGATTATATATTGGAAAAATATTTGATTGATTGGATATGGAAGAATGTAATAAATTATATATATATATCAATAGTGTATTAAAATAGTATTTTTAAGGATAATTATAATTCTTCTATTGGATAAATAAAGAATGTGGATGGTATACCTTAGACATTGGCTATATGATCCATTATGTATGTGATATTATGTATAATCCCATGTATCTCGTATGTTTTAAGCATAATAAGTAGATATAATCCAATCTATATTAAGGTAGTTGTATCGCCTTTAGTAATATATTTAAATAATTATAAAGGAAAAATGACACATTCTTGGTACACATGAAAAAAGAAAAAATACCTATAAAGGGTTACAAAAATGGTAGCTTTTAAAATAATAATAATAATTTTAAATTATAATCCAAGTTTTTATTGTGAAAAATAGAGAAATGTTAGTTTTATATGTTCTAATAAATTACATTAGATGATTCTATAATCAAATTTTAGAACATTAAACCATTATATGTATCAATGGAGGAATTTTGGACTATGAGGCTCGTCACTGAATGTCAAACTATCCTAAGAATTGTGGTTCAAGGGGATGATTTCATAATTTAAGAACTATTGACATCACATAAAAAATATCCTTATATGAAACCATTTAATTCATGTAAAAATAAAAAATGTTTATTTTTTTGTATGAAACAATAATAATTTATCTGATCTTCTAGCTAATCTAATTGTATATCAGAATCACGAGGGTTATATATGATCTGAAGGTATAATATACTTGGAAGATTGAATCTAATGAAAGTGGGAGATGTTAAAGTTTGTAACATGAAGACAAATCATGGGGTGATGGTCTAGTAAAATATTTATATCATATATAATTTTATAACTATATATTATTCCATTATCACTAAATTTAGGTATATTGTTTTTACACATTGTATTGTGAGAATAAGTATCCTAGTATCAAAGGATTTTAGGTTCTAAACCTATCTAAAAATAATCATAGAAGTAAGAGTTGTAATTATAAGTCATGATTATACATAATTATATAAATTTATCTGCATATAATGTTTCATGGGTTATAGATATCACTTATTGAATCAAAATTTTCCTAAATTAATAAGCATCACATGGGTAGTCACATTAATGTATTGGTATTTTCTTTAGTGGGCTATTATTCATGTATTTTTTGACTAGAATATTTTTGGTATGCCTTCTATGAAAACATTCATAATTTTCCATCCATACTACATTTTTATTTATTTTTTACTAATAAAATAGTCACTGGTTATGTTATTAGTCAATTATAGAACATTACTTGAGATCTAGATAGGATTAATATTAATGTAGAATAAATTATACATCATGAACATTGATTGATTAGAGATAAGAAAGTATATGGTTATGACTGATGCATTGGATGCATACCTTAAATATATTATGATAATTGAGAAATATATGATATGAGTATATGAGGTATACATGATCCATGTATCATTATTATACTTAATGTTAAAGATAAATTGATTATAATTGATCATTACCCTAGGCTTATTTAATTTCAATAGGGAATCAAAATTTAGAAATTTATATTTTTATCCTTCTTAATCACTAAACTAAAAGTATTGAAACTATTTTAGATTGAGTTTGATATAAAATATAGAATGTTTATCCTAATATAAATAATTTAATTCAATATTTTGAATGATACAATTTGAGTGATTTTTTATTTTTAAACTGAAACTTAATAAGTAAAATATTAATAAATGAAAAAATGTAGAGAATTATAATATATAATATCATGAGTTAAATAAACATGCAAAATTATAAATGATGGTAACATCCCGACCCTGATCACTATGAATTGTAATGAGCCTGGTGAAGCTACATGACGCCAGGTGTGCCTCCCCATATGTAAAAGGCGTACCACTAGAAATGGGGGTTTAATATGGTATCATGGGGAGATTATGCCCTCATATTAGTGTTGTAAAAGTGGGTTCCCAGTTCTTAATTTTATCAGTACTTTTAGATTACCATTCCATGTATACAGTGATTTTTCCATGATTAATAATTACCATTATAGTGTAGATATTTATACATTTACTATTTAAATGGTAATATACATATATTAACTATCATATCAAAAGGTTATAGTAGATCATGAGCTATAATTAGAACCTTTGGATACTATGGAATTAATCTTAAATATATTTCATATGGTCTAGATACATCATACTGACTGGGCATAGTTTATGTAAGAATATCAGTTTTTGGGGGCTCATATCATTAATACTTCTTATCGTGAAGGATGGACCTTACAATAGGAGCACCACATTTTTGGGTATCATTTGTTGTTTTTATCTATGGAAATGTGTATTTGTCTCCTGACTTGAGAACATTATTAATTTGTGTATTTTGATCACATACTTTGATGCAAGATGAAAACCATATAAACAAAATTGTGGAAAGGTAGTTTGTGTTTGGTGCATCATTGGTGTCAAGGAATTAGTTGAATGACCAAGATATAATTTTTTGATTCCTATTTGAGGAAGTGATATATCTGGCTTGGTTGTCCAGGATGGTAGTACCTTACTTAAACCCTTCTTCATGGTAGTTGAAGGTGTGTTTGTCCAGTTAGATCAACAAATAATAAATCAAGGAAATAATGATGACACAAGTGTGTGTCCCGGTTTAGGGTATATCATATGAAAAAGATATTATATTACACATTGTGTGTTTTTAGGTTGGTTGTTATTGTTATGACTAATTATAATATATTTAGGGACCATGATGGGGTCTTGTATTCACTCTTGGTCTTTGAATATCATTCACTTATATTGAGATAAGGGTCTATAGGGTCACATAAAATAGAGCGTTCAATATTTTTCCTTATCCTGTGGAATAGGTATATAGGACTTGTTGGGCCCCACCAAGGGGTCTGAAAGTTGTCCATGTTTTATCAATCACCAATAAATAAATATATTCATTATTATTCGAGTTAAAAATAATTATTTTGAATTTATTTATTATAAGTATTTACAAGTGTTTTAAAAATACAACTAATAATATTATTCAAACGAATATTGTTTTAATATTCAACATTCATTTAATATTAGAGGGAACTATGAGTCAAGTTAATAACTTTCATTTACCATGTAATATATTTAATTTATATTACAATTATGTGATAAAATATAAATAATATGTATGACATGATTGTTCCATCATAATTATTTAATTATTAATTATTTATTGGAAATCAGATGTACGGGGTCTGAGAACCCTAACCGGGTATTTTTCACATCTACTATAAAAGTAGATGAGGATCTCATTTCTAGTGTGCAACTCATTCCAATAGATTGAGAGCTCCTCTATCCTCATTCATCCTTGAGAGAGAAATATTTCATCCAACAAATCGATCTAAGTATGACTTCACATATCATAGTAATGGAGGCAAGGTGATCATCGCAATGATGAAGGAACCATCATAGCGCTACACTAGCACTTAGAATTTAATGGTCGATGTTTGTAGAGATTCTTAAAGTGTGCATAAATGATATAGAAGGGTTTAGGTTTGAATCCTTCAAGCAACGATCAATGAAGACAAGACGCAGTCTAATGCACCACCAATTAAATGAGGTACTTGTTAAATTAATTTTTTTCTTATTTAATTCACATGTGATACCTTGACCTCTAACGGGGAACGTATCACAAGAGATGACAAAGATACATTATTATAGTGATGAAAATTTTAAAATTACATCCCATTGGCTTCCACTGCATGACATAGTACCATGAATTTTTATTAAAGGGATCATGTAAATCTTTTAATCCAAATAAAAATTAACATGCATTAAATTAAGTAGAGAGTTTTAAATCAGTCTCAAAAGAACAGATTGTACATCGATCCAATTATGGATGTACAAGTTATGGTCATCTGAGATTTTTGGTATGGATAGAAAATGAATTTGTGACCCATTAAAAACTAAAGAATAGTATAATTAAATATACTTTGTGTTTTAATTCAGGGTCAATTTAGTTCCAACTAGGTTTCAGTCGAAACAATTTTTCTGGTGACAACATTGAAAGCTTACATTGGAAGCTTTGTCAATGAAATTAAAAAAAATGGGGTGAAAATAATAACTTCCAACGGAAGGAAGAAAATATAAATAAAATAAAATTAAAATATATACCATTTTTAGAGCCTATCTCATAATATTTTTGACATATTGGGAAAATGTAGTGTTGGTGTCGATGGGGGTAATCAAAACTAATAAAAAGTTGTCCAATTTGCTTACTTCCAGACAAATCCTTCAATGTGAGCTTCCAAGGTTGCCTCCTTTATTGGATTGAACTAGAGTTTCACTTCCTTGTTGCCATGAGGTTTCAGTCATCCTCCTCCCTTATTCTTAAAGAATTGACACACTGCCACCCCATCATGAAGCTGCTTCACCCATGGAATCTTTGTCATCTAATACTGGATCCACCATCTTCCTTACCCAGATAAACCACCGGACTTTCACTCTTCCACCGCTGACCATCTCATACATGAGCCATAAGGAACCCCATGGTCCAAGGGTGATGGACCAGCCACCATGGTCTCAATCCCACCGGGCTCCTCTGTTGTCCGCCTAGACCGGTCACAATGTCGTCTCTTGGTTCACGTTGGTGATCCCATGATTAATGCCACCTTGGTCGGCTACTCTTGCAGTGGAAAATGTCTTCCCAGTCACACCTGCCAACCATCATTTCTCTAACCATTGTAGCTTCATGTTGCAGGATTTTGCCACTGTGTGAAATCTTCCTTGCCAAAGTGACCACCCACCCACATAATCCCTCAAGGATAAACCCCTATGTCACCACCCTTCATGGCTCCTCCCATGAGTTTTTTTTCTATGTTTGATGCCTCCTTTGGATTGATGTGCAATGGCGGCATCAGGATGCCACCTTCCATCCCCTATGCTGCTTTTGGCCAAAATTGATGACATTGCAAAGAAAGCGGGGGGATTCAACCCTTCGCCTCTGGGTAAGGTGAAAAGCGGCACCACCGATGCCACCTTTGACCTCACGCATAGGTGAAAGGCGTCATCGGTGATTCCACCTTTCCCTCGGGTCCCTATAAAAGGGAATACCCCCTTATCCTCACTTAATTTTCCCCTCATATCTCCTAAACCCACTCTTTATCTCTTTAAAAAATTCATTTTCCATGTGGTTTTTTGTGAAGCATCATTTAGAGGTATTTTTATTTATTTATTTAAATGTTTTCTATTTATTCAATCGATTTTTTTAGTTTTAAATATTTAATTTTTATGTAGTTTAGTTAGTTATAAATATTTTGTTTATTAGGTTTTGTAATTAGTTATATATAGTTTGGAATAATTATTATTATTAGTATAGATTAATTATAGATTAAATTAGGATTAACTTAAGATTAAGTATTGTGAAATTTTGGTATCATAAGAATTATGTGGTTATCTAAGAAATCAAATCCCTGTCCGGTTACAAACAATTAGATGTGGCTCTGGCACAGATGTACCTAGGAGTGAAAACTATGACAAGTAGTTTCGGTCTTGACTCGAGGTATCTTGGTACATAAAAACAGGCCTTGTTTCACTCCTAGTTTGACACTTCTGGGGGATATACTTAAGATGACTCATATTTTAGTTATAAACTACTAAAATGTCTAAGAAAATATAAGTCAAATTAGTATATTTATCAATAATAAAATGATAATTATGAAGTTATATATTGAAATAAGGGAAAAATCATTAAATAATAAAAGTTATTATTCATAATTAAATATGTTTAAGTAGTTTAATTAGTTATATATAGTTTAGAAATAATACTTATTATTAGCAATGACTAATTATAGATTAATTAATGATAACTTAGGATTAAAAACGAATACATAAGATTATATAAATATAATTAACTAATGAATATAATATGATTAAGGATTAAAGATTAAATAATTAAATAATAACTTAATAATGATTAACTAGTGATTAAAGAATAAGTGATTAGTTAAAAAAGTTATTATTAGTAATTAATGATGTTATGTATTAAGTAGTTTAATTAGTTTTATATATTTTAGAAATAATACTTATTATTAGTAATGATTAATTAGATTAATTAATGATAACTTAGGATTAAAAATGAATACATATGATTAGTTAATTAAAATTAACTAATGAATAAAATATGGTTAAGGATTAAAGAATAAATAATTAAAAAATAACTTAATAATGATTAACTAGGGATTAAACTTTTATATAATGAAACATTACTAGCATATTTTAGGGTATATAAATGCATCCTAAAATTTCATTCTAATAAATATTATATGGTCCACCATCAATGTTAATATTTTTTACCCTATCATAATTTTTATGAAAGAAACATTTTTGATGTAGAGAGTCATGTTTGCCGGTGTGTACTGTTATAGGGAGGTTATTCAAATAGAGCAAGGAGCTTCTTACAGAACACAACTAATAATGGTGGTTAGTATAGATAATTGTGTAATCATAAGTGACCTTCAAGAGAAAATTCATGGTTTCTTAAATCTGGGACCCGATCAAGAGATCAATTCTACGAGCTATAGACATTTTCAATTCCTAGAAACACTCTCGAATCTAGATTTTCCATTGATTGGTGATGTGCAGTGGGTCCAAGAAATTAATTTATTTTCTCAATGGTCAGATATTACCATGATGGAGTAATATGTTGATGTTTCTACTTTACAATAACAACTTCCAGTTGTGCAAAGATGTAGAATTAGGAGAGTGGTTGAAGATATTCCACCCCATGAAATTGAGCCTATTTCAAATGATATCGTGGAAGAGAATAACCTAGATGATCTCCCAGATATACGTGTCAATCTGAATTCCAATGAGGAGTTTCATAATAACAGATCATATGGTGAAAACAGTGTTGATGGGGAGGGATCAACATAAGTTATGAAGGAGGATTCAAGAAATGCATTAGTTTTACATCAACCTCGACCTATAATAAATCATCCACCACTCCTTTCATCTTGGTTAGAAGCAATGAAATGTGTGCCTAAATTTGACAATAATGTTCTCACACCAGCAACTGAGTTCCCCAGAGTTGTACCAAATAGGTTTAGTGAGTTGGAAAAAACCTTATATGTTGGAAGGAATTATCCAAGTAAAGATTCATTAAAAAGAATGCTAAATATATTACACATTGAGAGGAATTGCAGCTATATAGTTTACGAATCATGTCGTAGTAAATATTTCATATGGTGTGAGAAGTATGAGGATGATTGTAGATTTATCTTGAGGGAGATTACGGACATTACATTTAGAGTTTGGAGAATCTCGAGGATTGAGGAAGCTCATTCTTGCATTCATCCAAGCCTGACACAAGATCATACCTCATTGGATGCATAATTTGTGTCATCTATTGCTATTCAGATGATTAGGACATGTCAAGATGTTCTGATGTCCCTTGGGCAAGAGAGGATACAACAGAGATTTGGTTATAATATTTCCTATAATAAGTCATGGATTGAAAAACAGAAGGCAATTGTGAAGGTCTATGGTGATTGGGATGACTCATATCGGTTGTTGCCACAATTTCTAGCCATACTGAGGCATCGTAACTAGGTTTTCTTCCATCTATTTCTATTCACTTTCTCTTTATTCCTTAAATAAAATCATAGATTATAGAATTTATTTCATAAATCCAAAATCATAACACTTAACCAATATTGTAAATTAAATGTTGTTATCTCCTCTTTTTTTCTCAGTTTTTTAAACTCCAAAACCCAAAATCATAACACTTAACCCAAAAACATATTTCCTAAATATTAATATCAAAATTCTAAACCCTGAACCTTGAAAACTAAACCCTAACCCAAAAAACAAAAACCTAAACCCTAAAACCTTACAAAAAGTCAAAAAACCTTGATATATTCTCTTAAATCATGTATCAATTAATAAAATTGTTACAAAGATATTTTCGTTAATAAAATTATTTCACAACATAATTCTTTCCATCTATTTTTTTTATCTTTTTTCCTATTGTTTTCTTTATTTCATTCAAAACCAAAAGACATAGAGAATTATATTTCTTTTGGTAAAAATAACTTCATAAAACAATGGGAATAAACATGTCATGTCTCTTATTCTACAAGTCATAACATTATGCCAATCAAAACATTATATTTACATTTTACACTTACGACTCATTTCATTCATTTATATGCATATGAATGATACCATACTACTCACTCAGTAGCGTACCCATATTTCCTAGGTCGTGTTAGAGGGTGGTGCGGATCGATCGATCAGGGTGTGTTGAGTGCACCATTTTCATCACATGAACCCTCCACATGCCATTAGACCATACATGTTTCGTGCTGGCTTCTATGGCATTGTCGTATCAGATTTCACATTTGTAGACCATCACCTACTTTCTGTTGAGTTAATAAGGTTTTCCTTATGAATTTTCCATTCTTTCCTGTTTTGAAAATCACAAACACCTTATACTTAAGAAAATCAATATTTTACTTATCTAAGGAAAATTTCCTTCCTTAAGGAAATTTACCCTTACCTAGATTTCCTTATAAATATCAATATTTTTCATAAGTATAAAAATCAGATTCATACCTAAAACCTCATAATCATATAATACTTAGATATGAAGCATTCTGTTTTAGGATCCAAATTCTGGATAAACACTCTAATGAAGTTCCACTCCGAATTATGGATACAAAATCTCATATTGTTCCACTCTAAATTCTGGATACGAACTCTAATGAATTTCCACTCCGAATTCTGGATACAAACTCTCATTAAGTTTGACTCCGAACTTCTATGAGTTCGACTCCAAACTTCTACTAGTTCGAATCTGAACTTCTATGAGTTCAACTCTAAACTTATACTAGTTCGACTTTGAACTTATACTAGTTTGAATCCAAACTTATAAGAGTTTTACTCCGAACTCTGTAAGTAATGATTCTGAATTATATTGAAATCAGACTCTGGATTTCTATAGAATTAAGGTTATGAATTCCTACAAAACAAAATCTGAATATCTCTTTATTATAGACTCCAAATTCCATTTTGGTTAGACTCCAAACTTTTATTTTCTTACATTCCGAACATCAATTTTACTTATGATTAAACTTGTTTCATAACAAAATGATGTCATGCTTTCAGTTATTAACTAACCGTTGGTTGAGTGACACGTGTATAGGTCCCTCTGAAATTCATAGAGAAATATGATCGTTGGAGTAGGGAGATGACCATAGGAAGTTTCACCTATAAATATGAGATCATTTGAATGAGCTCAATACTGAACTTTGATACATCTTTGAGATCTGTGCTTACATGTTGTTGAAGTTATTTATAGAGAGAGAGGCTCTTATCAACTCTCAAAGCATTGTGCGGAAAGTTTGAATAGCTTGTTCAAACTTTGACTTGTGCAGACTTGCTTCGTACGACTCCGATTGTTGGTGATTACAATCGAGGGTTTCTGGGGATAGGAAGATAGAGGTTCCAACACCTTGAATTTGAGGGCTTCATTACTGAGGAAGACAGAGGTTCCAACTACCTGATAGTTGAGGGCTTGCATGGATAGCAAGACAGACTCCGATCTTCATATCGAGGGCTTACCCTGGTGTGGGTAAGACAGACTTGTTTGAAAGTATAAATCAAGGGACCTTTATCCAAGGTTGTTGGATACACTTATCTTTAGGTTAAAAGAGTTATTGTTTGTTACTTTTAGTTTTTACTACTTTGTTTTTTTTCTATTTTTTGTATTATTAAGGAAAGTATACTTTTATTATACTTCCTCACTTGTACTATGATTTAGTTAGATTCTATATGCTTTAAGGTAGAATCTTAATCTTTGTAACTTTTTTTAAGTTTCATTTCCGGAATCACTTTTTTGGAATCTAGAAAGTTTTTAGTACTCATAGAGGTCTTATGAATTATCATGTTTAACCTTGTTAAACATAACCATCCTAAAAATTTCCCTAGGGAATTTTTTAAAAGGTAAATTTCACCCCCTCTTGTATCTGAGAATCTCATTCTTATTTTGATCCTAAGTTTGGTATTACATAGTATATCATACTCAAAGTCATACCATCCTAACAATTGGTATCATAGCATGTGAACTCATACCCTGTACCAGTCTAACACTTGGTAACAGAAAATTAGTTCCATCTGAATTAATCTCACGATTAGATTCAGAAGAGATTTTTCAGATTCATAATTTCTGGATTCATATTTTTTAGAATCATTGTTCGGATTCACTTTTTGTTAGAGATACAATTATTATTTTATAGAATATTTTCTCTTGTTTACAAACTTTTACTTATAAAAATTTTGTGCACCAAAGTTTATCATAAGGATGACAGGTTTAAATGTTGGTTTTATCGATAACTTAAATCCTACCAGACCACCTATCTTTTATGGTAATGATTATGAATATTAGAGAGATCGTATGAAGACTTTCGTTATCAATACTGGGGTTGATAAATTTTTTATGCTTACTGGTGGATAAAAGATCCATGATAAAGATTTTAGTGCTTTTACTAATCAAGAAAAGCATGAATACCAACTTAACTATAAGGTACACAATACTTTACTTTGTTCAGTGACTATGAATATATACATCCAGATTTCTTCTTGTGAAACAGCTAACTGTATATGGATGAAACTTGATGTTTCTCATTTTGGTACATCTAAAGTGATTTAGACTAGAATACCCATGCTTAGAGCTGAGTATCATGGTTTTAATTTTCCTTATGGAAAACCAATTTGTAAGGTGAAACAGATATTCATGACCATCGTGAATAGCTTACAATCAATGGGAGAGAAAGGTCTAGATGATGAAGCTATTGTTGACAAGATCATAGATATCATTCCCAATGAGTGGGAATCAAAAAGGACTTCAATTGATGACAATGGAAAGGTTACTCAGATTACCCTTGATAAACTATTTGGAACTCTTCTTAAACATGAGACTAGAATGAAGAGAGATGCTGACAATATAAAGAAGAAGAATGGGAATGGTAGTGTTGCTTTTACTACTAATTCAAATCACGTGAAAGCTAAGACTCCTGAGAGAGTTACTAAATCCAAGTCTAAGAAGGTTATTATCCATTCTGAATCTAGTGAGATGAAGTCTCAGAGAAATGAGTTAGCTAATATTTCTCGAAGGATGAACAAGATAGTTGGACAGAGAAATTTCTGATCCAGGTATAAGAAGAAGGAAAGGAAAGATAAGAAAGATTCAGAGGTCGCATGATAAGTATGAAAGAGAGATGGGCACATAAGACCTGATTGTCCTATGATCAAAAGAAAAGAAAGAAAAGAGAGGCATTCTAAAACGAACAGAAATAAGTATTACAAGTTCAAAGCTAAGAAAGTTCTGAAAGCTAATGACACCTGGATTTCCAGTGGTGGTGACTCTTCAGATGAATCTTTTGATTATGAATCTTCTGGATAGAAGAATCTTGGTCTTATAGACAGGCTACCTATTGATAATAAATTCTTGATGGATAAGGTAACAATGCTGAATCATTGACCATTGTTTCTTTAAATGCTAATGATAGTAAATATTATAACTCTTCTGATGAAGAATCTTCTTATGATGAAGAAAATACTTTACCTACCTATGAAGAAGTTTCTAGGTTTGTTGAACTTCTTGAGATTGAGAACTCAAAACTCATGAAAAATATTGAAAAGTCAGACTCTAGGAATACTATTCTTACTAGGGAAATACTAGATATTTCTAAAGATCTTGATAAGAAAAATGATGATTTTGAAAGTATTTCAAAAAATCTTGAGGAAGTAAGTTCTGAAAAGAATAAACTTTCTAAAGAACTAGAAAACGTAATTTCTAAGAAAATTTTTTTCGAGCCTAGCTCTAGTTCAAATGTTTTTTAAGACAAGAACTTTGTTATAAAACTAAAATCTGAAATATTTTCTTTGAGGAAGTGTATGTCAAAATTTACCCTAGGTAAGGAAAATTTTGATAAAATGTATTCACAAATCTGACCTCGAAGGAATACTTCTTGTTTTGGTTACAAAAGTTCTAAACTGATTTTTAGTGACAACTACTTTGTTCCTCAAAGTGCCCCATTTTTTACGAAGTGTCAATGTGGTGGTCACTAGGAAAAGAATTGTTAATTAAACAAAACCCAATATTTAGGATTTCATAAGGATTAATTTTCTAAAAAGATGTGGGTACCCAAAATTTTACTTTCTGAAATTTCCAGATCCAAGCTAGTCTTGATTCCAAAAACCTAACTTTTTCTTATTTTCAGGAAAATAGGGGAAGTACCAATAGCAATACTTGGGACATGGATAGTGGATGAACCCGGCATATGACTGGTAACCAAATCCATTTTTAAAATATTATCAAGACGAAAGGAGGAAAAGTAACTTTCAGAGATAATGCTCAGGGAGAAATTATTGGTATAGGTAACATTGTTCCTCTTGGAGAAACATTGATTTCAAATGTTTTATTTGTTAATGATATTAAGCACAACCTCATCAGAATAATTCAATTATGTGATGAAGGATACCTTGTGAATTTTAGGAATGATAAGTGCTTAGTACACAATTCCAAGGAAGAATTTATTATTTCTACCCATAGTCAAGAGAATGTTTACACACTAAACTTAAAAGACCTTAGGAGCCAAGACTTACCTTGCCTTAGTGCAACGAAAGATCATTCTTGGTTCTGGCATAGACGGTTAGGACACTGTAACCTTCGAAACTTATGCAAACTTTCTAAGAAAGGATTAGTTAAGGATCTACCGAAGCATAGATTTGATTCTTCAAAAGTTTGTGAACCTTGTCAATATGGAAAGCAACATAAATCAAGTTTTAAATAAATCGATGAACTCTCAACAACTGATGTACTACAATTAGTGCACATAGATATTTTTGGTCCTACACAAACTGGAAGCATTGGGGGAATGTATTATGTATTTGTTTTGGTTAACGATTACACTAGATTTACGTGGGTCTATTTTCTAGCAAATAAGTCTGAGGCTTTTTCGTATTTAAAACCTTTTAGATCCCAAGTTAAAAATGAGAAAATTCTTCCATTCAAAACTATTCATAGTGATCATGGAGGAGAATTTCAAAATTATGATTTTGAAACTTTTTGTAGTAGAAAAGGTATTACTCACAATTTTTTAGCACCCAGAACACCTCAACAAAATGGTGTTGTTGAAAGAAGAAATAGAATTCTTCAAGAGATAACTAGAACCATGTTGAGTGAGTATTCTGTTGCAAAACATTTTTGGACTGAAGCTGTAAGTACTGCTTGTTATACTATAAATCGAGTTTTGATTAGACATTTTCTTAATAAAATCCATTATGAGTTATGGAATGGTAGAAAACCTAGAATTTCCTATTTTAAGGTTTTTGGATGAAAGTTATTCATTATGAATACTAATGATAACTTACACAAATTCGCACGAAAATCTGATGAAGGAATTTTCTTAGGCTACTCCACAACTACTAAGGCTTATAGAGTTTTCAACAAAAACACTTGTACTGTTGAAGAAACAGTACATGTCAAATTTGATGAAACTGATCTCCTTGTTTTCAAACAACCTCAACCTATATCTTCGGATGTGTTTTCAAAAACTCATTATCAAAAACTGATAGAAAATCCTCTTGATAAGGAAAATGTTCAAAAAGATACTTCTGAAACATTTACCCCAGAATATTTCCTACCCTATGCTGATGAATAGGTTTCAGAAAACCCAAATCAATCATTTCTAAAGAATCATCCCAGTGATAGTTTCATTGGTGATGTGAATCAACCTGTAAGGACTAGAAGTTCCTTAAGAAATGAGGTAGAGCATCAAGCATTCCTTTCCCAATTGGAACCAAAAAGAAATGATGATGCTTTAGGTGATTAATATTGTATTAAAGACATGCAAGATGAACTAAATGAATTTGAAAGGAATAAAGTCTGGACCTTGGTTGAAAGACCTAAGGAAACTTTTGTTATTGGAGTAAAATGGGTCTTCAGAAATAAGTGTGAAGAAAATGGAATCATCGTAAGAAATAAAGATAGATTGGTTGCTAAAGGATATAATCAATAATAAGGGATAGAATATAAAGAAACCTATGCTCCAGTAGCTAGACTTGAATCTATTCTTATTCTACTTTCCTTTGCAGCATTCTTCAATTTTAAGCTTCTTCAAATGGATGTGAAATGTTCTTTCCTTAATGGTTATGTTCAAGAGGATGTTTTTGTTGAACAACCTCCTGGATTTTAAGATACGAAACATCCTGGTCATGTTTTTAGACTTACCAAAGCATTGTATGGCCTTAAACAAGCCCCACGAGATTGGTATGATAGACATATAGGATTTTTTCTTCAAAATAACTACGTTAAGGGAAATGTAAATCCAACACTTTTTATAAAGAAAGATGAGAAAAATGTTTTGATTGTTCAAATTTATGTTGATGACATCATATTTGGTTCAACTCAATAATCTTAAACTGATTCTTTTGTGGGTCTAATGAAATATGAGTTTGAAATGTGTATGATGAGTGAGTTAACATTTTTCCTTGTTTTTCAAATTTCTCAAAAACCAGATGTAATCTACATATCCCAACATAAGTATATTAAATATCTTCTTAAAAATTATGGGTATGACAACACTATGAGTATATGTACTACTATTGGTACCTCAAACACACTTTATCTTGATGAAGCTGGGAAACCAGTAGATCAAATATCGTTTAGACGTATGATAAGAATTCTACTTTACTTGACAGTTAGTCAACCAGACATGATGTTTTCAGTATGCTTATGTGCAAGATATCAATCCAATCCTAAGGAATATCATTTAAAGTAACTAAAAAGAATATTTCTCTACTTAAAGGGAACCATGGATCTAGGAATATTTTATACTTTTGAAAATGATTTTATCTTAAAAAGTTTTTCAGATGCTGACTTTGGTGGATGTATAACAGATAGAAAGAGTACATTCATAAATTTTCATTTCTTAGGAGATTCATTAGTTTCCTGGTCTTGAAAGAAGCAACATTCTATAGAACTCTCCACTACTGAAGCTGAATATGTAGCAGCTGGAAGTTGTTATGCTCAAGTGTTGTGGATGCAACACACACTCACAGATTATGGCTTGAGTTTTACTAAGACTCAAATTTTGTGTGATAACACAAGTTCTATTGCCCTTAGTAAAAACCCTACACATCACTCTTGTGCAAAGAACATAGATATTATACATCACTTTCATAGGGATCACACACAAAAATAAGATATCATTCTTCAGTTTATCGGAACACAAGATCAACTTGCTGACACTTTCACAAAATCTTTACCCTCCGATTGATTTGAATACATTAAATAGAAGTTAGGAATGATAACCATGAGGTAATATTTCTTCACTAACTTCTTGTTGAACCATTCTCTTTACATTAATAAACTCCTTTTCATAGGAGGAGTAAATTTGATTGTAAGTCTTTCAAAAAAATTTGTAATGAGTTTTTCCAAAAAAATCGTTATGATCCTTTCAAAAAAATTTCAAAATCGAAATTTATGTAATGAAGTTTTCATACTGGAAATTTTCGTAATGAATTTTTTGTACCGAAAATATTCATAATGAAGTTTTCGTACTAGAAAATTTCGTAATGATGTTTTTGTACTAGAAATTTTCGTAATGAAGTTTTCGTACTAGAAATTTTCATAATGAAGGTTTCGTATTGGAAATTTTCGTAATGAAGTTTTCATACTGAGAATTTTCATAATGAGAATTTTCGTAATGAGAATTTTTGTAATGAGAATTTTTTAATGGGAATTTTCGTACTCATAATTTCCGTAGTCAGTTTTTCATAATGAGTTTTTCGTTGTTAAATTTTCTTCAAGAAGAATATTTCCTAATACAAATAAACTTCCTAGCCAATCCAAAAGGTATGATTTCCTTACTTATGTTTTCGTAGTCATTTTTAGTTGTAGTTAGTTTCTTTTTCTTATAAAATTTCAATGATTTGTTTCTTCTTAAATCTGAATGTTTTTGTTAAAACCTCAAAATATCAGATTCATGATTTCCTTGTGGGTATGATTTCAACCGTCAGATCAGATCAGAGAAATTCCCAACCGCTAGATTTCTTTTGGAAGTTCAAAGGTCAGCTCTATCGCCTATATAAAGGGGACCCCCATAGTTGTCCCACATTGTTTTTCAAGCTCTCGCATGGTGAAGCCCTGCCTCTACTCTTAAAGCTTGTTCTGAATATTTTAGTGCTCCTCTATTCTGAATGTCTGTAGAAGCCACTTCCCAAGATATGTCTTCTATGAATCCAAAATCAAAATGGTTAGTCTACAGGGAAAGGTTAGTTCATCTAGATTTCTTCAGTGAGTATGATTCTCTAATTTCAAATAATATCAAACTCAATGGTTGGGAAGATTTCTGCGTATCGAAACCAGGGGGCCAGGATGTTGTTTATACGGATTTTCTTGTAGAATTTTATGAGTTTGTTTCCTTCTATGAAGAAGATGGAAGAGACAAATTTTCTTTCAAGTCTAATGGAAGGACTTACAAGCTTTCTTACACCAAGGCTGCAAACTTGGTAGGCTTATCATATGATGGTGATGCAGAATTTTGTTCACATAAGATACCAGATGTGCAAGGATGTTTTAGAAAACTGATGGCAATGAAATTCCTTGGGATTAAATATGATAAAACAGTAAATATTTCTCATCTTTCCACCAACAATCAGATTCTCCAGTTGTGGTTTCAAGGGTTTTTCATTCTGAGGAGAGGAGATAAGGATAACCTAAAGAAAAGTGATATCTACATCTTATATTTTTTGGTAAATCAAAGGAAGATAAATCTAATGAGGCACGTCCTTATTACAGTTCATAATATCAAGAACGGAAATTTGAGATCTCAAATCATTATGTATCCTGCTCTTATCTCCAAGATTATTATTCGTTGTCTTGATTCGTTCAAGGTTGCATGCACCTCCAAGCTGAGAATTTTTAAAGTGATGTTAATAAGTGATGACACCTTAAAGAGGATGAAATCGGGTTTTTCAAAGGAATCAAGTGAGTTTTACAATCTTCCAGAAGAAGAGGCATAATTTGCTCTGGAAAATGTAGAGAAGGTTGAGACAGTGAAGAAGGTTACTAAGAAGAGGAAATTGAAAGAAGTGGTTGCTGAAGACACGACTCCCAAAGCTAAGGAAACCCATTCATCACCTCCCAAGCCGAAAAACATAAAGTGTATCTTGATGAGGTGGCTTCTAAATGGAGGGAAGATAAGGAGAAAAGGAAAGAAGAGGACCCTCAGTTCATACTAGACCCGACTGAAGCTAAATCCTTAAGGGAGAAGATGATTGAATACCTTGAGAAGGTAGAAAATGAGAAGAAGTTGAAGAAGATGATGTCTGAAGCTAAATTTGTTCAATATCTGTTGAAATCCACAGAAGTAGCTTCTGAGAATATTCCTGTTTTGGAAACTTTTCTTGTTGAGCCATTACCACAGACCCCTGGAAAGAACTACTTCACTCCGGAAAAGTCTAAAGAGAAACAAGTTGTTGAAGAAGTAGTGAAACCAGACGGTGAAGAAGTAGAGGATGAAGTTTTTGAATAAATTGGAGAATAAGAAGAATTAGAAGAAGGAAGTGATGATCTCGATGACTTGATTAAACAAGTTGAGGATTATCAAGAAAAGGCCGAATCCTCAAAGCTGGTCACTCTGGGAAAGCGAGATGAAAATGATGGTAAGAAAGATGATGTCGAGGAAGAATAAAAAGAGAATGAATCATCTGAGGAAGTAAGCTATGTGAAGAACTTTCTTGAAGAAGTAACAGAGAAGGAGAAACCATATGAAGACAAGATTGTTCAAGTATCTGAAAGCGAGGAAGAATATCCTGATGAGGTAGTTCTAAAAGTTGATAAGGGGAAGAAAGTGCTTATGGACACGCCAAAAAAAGATATCATTAGAAAGAAAGTTGTTTTTGGTCTTTCTAGAAGAAATTTGGTGGAAATTGAAGAAGAACAATCTCCAAGCAAGGTGTCTGATTCAGAATCATCAGTACTGGGTCATGACTTTGTTGTTGAATCTTTGAAAAAGTTGGTGGAAACCATTCCGATATTTCCCACTATAGACTCTAGATGATAGATGCTTCAACACAGTCTGAATCAGAAGTCAGAATCCTTATCTATGGTGATGTATAAGTGTTCTAATATTGAAACAGATCATAGAAACTTCCTTATCAACTATGATGTTCACAGAAAATCATGCAGCAAAATCACTATTTGGTCAAAGAAATTTTATGAAGTCATGGAAGAGTTTGATCATTTTCAGAATGATGTTAAAGAAGATTTTGACACTGAGGATGCCAAGATTAAAAATCTTCATGAAAATATAAACCTTGAACAAAATTCTAGGAATCAACAAGTGAAGGAATTGAATGGGAAGGTTAACTCTCTTGCTCAAAATTTTAAAAGGGATGGAGATCTCCATATTGAGCTCGAAGAAAAGCTTGTAAAGTAAGATGAGTTATTGAAGATACAAGAATAGGCCATGAAGGCTCATGCAGAAGTCTTGAAAGCTCAAGATGAAAGGATAAAAGCTTTGGAGAAGCATGTTGAGGAGGACCAGAAAGACTTGAAGAAGCTGAAAACCTTGTTGAAGAAGTTAATCCCCAAGGAAAAGGAGGACAAATAGAAAAATCCGATCTTTTGTTGCATTTGATCTTCCTTTTAAAAATTCTTCCAATAGAACTATGGTTGCTTGTTTTTCTTGCATGTCTTTACTAATATTTTAGGTATTGTATTTCTTTTCCATTCCCTTAAATTATTTTTGGAAGTCACAAAGGGGGAGAAGGAAAAAGAACTAATCAAAAGAGGAGAAGGAAAAATTTAAAATGGAGAAGAAAAATTTCTAAGTGAAGAACTATCCTTAAATTAAGGGGGATTTTCTCATTACGATGTTTTTCAATCCTATGATAATGAAAACTCAATTCTGGAAATCAAAGATACAATCCTTAGAGTTCCGAATCCTATTGTGGAGTTAGTTGTATTCACTCTCATCTATGAACAAAGGGAGATAAGTTTTAATTTCAAAGTCTAAAGAAATTTTTCTAAGTCCTTGTATTTATTTTTATTAAGCTTGTTTGTGCTTTCCAAAAAGGGGGAGATTGTTGATTCAATAAGGTTTTCCTTATGACTTTTCCATTCCTTATTTTTTTGAAAATCACAAACACCTTATACTTAAGAAAATCGATATTTTACTTATCTAAGGAAAATTGTTTTCCTTAAGGAAATTTACCCTTACCTATATTTCCTTATACATATAAATATTTTTCATAAGTATAAAAATCGGATTCATACCTAAAACCTCTGAATCATATAATACTTAGATATGAATAATTCTGTTTTAGGATCCTAATTTTGAATACGAACTCTAATGAAGTTCCACACTGAATTTTGGATAGGAACTCTCATATAGTTCCACTACGAATTCTGGAAACGAACTCTAATGAAGTTCCACTCCGAATTCTGGATATGAACTCTCATTAAAATTGACTCTAAACTTATATGTGTTCGACTTCGAACTTCTACTAGTTTGACTAAGAACTTCTATGAGTTTGACTCCAAAATTCTACTAGTTCAACTCTGAACTTCTACTAGTTCCACTCCGAACTTTTACAAGTTCGACTCCGAACTCTGTAAGTACAGATTCTGAATTCTAGTGAAAGCAGACTCCGAATTTCCTTAGAAATTCAAACTCCAGATTTCTACAGAATTCAGGTTCTGAATTCCTACAAAACAAAATCCGAATATCTCTTTATTATAGACTCCGAATTCCATTTTGGTTAGACTCTGAACTTTTATTTTCTTACATTTAGAACTTCAGTTTTACTTATTCTTACACTTGTTTCATTACAAAACGATGTTTTGCTTTTAGTTATTAACTAACCATTGGTTGAGTGACATGTTTATAGGTCCCTCCAAAATTCAAGGAGAAATATTGTCGTTGGAGGAGGGAGCCGAATGTTGGAAGTTTCACCTGTAAATAGGAGCTCATTTGAACGAGCTCAATACTGAACTTTGACACATCTTTGAGATCTGTTCTTACATGTTGTTGAAGTGATTTATAGAGGGAGAGGCTCTTATCAACTCTCAAAGCATCATGAAGAAAGTTTGAATAGCTTGTTCAAACTTTTCCTTGTGCATACTTGCTTCGTACGACTCCAATTGTTGGTGATTACAATCGAGGGATTCTGGGGATAGGAAGACAGAGGTTCCAACGCCTTGAAGTTGATGGATTCCTTGCTGAGGAAGACAGAGGTGTTGACTACCTGATAGTTGAGGTATTGTGGGGATAATAAGACAGACTCCGATCTTCGTATCGAGGGATTACCCTAGTGTGGGTAAGATAGCCTTGCTTGAAATTATAAATCAAGGTACCTTTATCCAAGGTTCTTGGATACCCTTCTCTTTGGGTTAAAAGAGTTATTTTTTGTTACTTGTAGTTTTTATTGCTCTGTTTTTTCACTGTTTTTGTATTTTTAAGGAAATTATAATTTTCTTATACTTCCTTAATTTTTCTCTGATTTAGTTAGATTCTATACGCTTTAAGGCTGAATCTTAATCTTTGTAACTTTTGTTAAGTTTCATTTCCGGAATCACTTTTCCGGAGTCTAGAAAGTTTTTAGTACTCATAGAGTTCTTGTGAATTATCCTGTTTAACCTTGTTAAACACAACCATCCTAAAAATTTCCTTAGGGAATTTTTTAAAAGGTACAATTCACCCCCTATTGTATTTCAGAATCTCATTCTTATTTCGATCCTAAATTTGGTATTACAGAGTATATCATACTCAAAGTCATACCATCTTAACACTTGTTGCCCTTGTTTTTGAGGTGGAGACTAGAGACACACACATTCCACCTACCTGAGGGAGAGATGACCATCACCCACCAGGATTTGGCAGTGCTTCTCGGTCTTCCTATTTAGGGGAGACCCGTTATTGGACTCACTCGTGAATCTTGGTCAGACCATGCTCAACACTTGTTAGGCATTGAAATTTTGTCTGACCGTAGGGCGACAGATGGATCACCCATATCTATTCCTTGGTTTGAGGTGTAGATTCCATATTTACAGGATGATGATGAAAAGCAGACAATCATGTGTTATGCCTGTGTATATATATTACATCTTATTGGTGGGACCATGTGTACTGATCACTCGAGGATGCATGTGCACATGATGTATCTACCCCTACTAGAGGACTTTGATCAGGACGGGACGTACAGCTGGGGATCATCCTGGTTGTCATACACGTACAGAGCATTATACAGACTATCCCACAGGGACCACACAGGTCTTGAGGGATGCATCATCCTTATATAGATGGGATCATGGGAGCGCATCCTCACATTCCTTCTGGATCTTGCTGGTCTTCCTGTCGAGATGGAGGTGCTACATGACGCTCTATGTGGACGCTGGTATGATAAATCATATTTATTGGTTTCTGATGCTACTATGAGTTATTGACTTTAATTTCTAATTATTTGTCACTATTGATGATGTATTTTATAGGTGGTGTCAGCGACACAATTTCGAAATGGTTCCGAGACAGCATTTGGGCATATATCGGCTTCAGTTGAAATTTCTCTTACCTGATTAGGTGTGTATATACAATCTATCACTATCTAACATATTTAATAATAGCATCAATTTTTGTTTTTAGTTAGGCGCTTTTTTGACAAAGTCACATGTCATTTCAGATTTCATGGCTTCCATAATGAAGTATTATGGACCAGTTTCCAGGATACTACACTGTTGGGCATGAGGATGTTATGGTTGTAGTGTCCCTCATTCACTTCTATATTATTGAGTGGCAGCATCCTGATAGATTCATGTGCCAGTTTTGCTGTACTCATCTAATTCCATTGTCGTTGAGACAAATAGAGCGGCTTCATGGGATGAAGTTGGCAGGGAGGCAGGATGAGGATTGGCCTCGAGTACATGCCCTCTTTATTGACTGCTGGCACAGATGTGTAGAGGTTTGTATTCAAAGTGTTCCAATAAATTGATTCTTTCTTTCAGAGTAGGTTGAGTATGATCCATGGTATAGACTGAAGTCTATATTGTATCTTACCCGACCCGACATAGAGATGTAGAGGATGGTAAGTCAATAAATTTCGATTAGTTTATTTATTGAACTAATTTCTAATTCAATTTGAATCTATTTATAGGGAATTCACACAGAGCATATTGTTGACATGAGGGATGAAGAGGAAGAGGGGGTCTTTAGCTGGGCAGCCATCCATGCTGCAGCGCTGGAGGTGAGGGCATATTTTTATGCACTTTCTGAGAGCATCTTCAAGTGTCCGGCCCAGAGAGAGGAGGTTCCTACCCTAGATGAACATCATGTAGCTGTTGCTGATTCTAAAGAGACACGACCGTGACGATGTAGACAACATCGTGTTGCACGTGAGGCCTCACCTGCTTCACATACAGAGGTTGACCCTCTAGTAGTCCAGGATCATCTGATTTAGGATGTGCCTCAGGTGGCATGGGATCTATCTTTCCTGATAGGATATCCACAATTCTATCCATCTTGGGTTCCAAATCCATCACAGTCTTGGGGTCTAGATCCATTTCAACCTTGGGTTCCAAATCCATCGCAGTCTTGGGGTATAGCTCCATCGCAGGCTTGGTTCTCCATTGCGATGATGGCAGGTCCTTCTACTACCCTAGTGGGAGAAGGATCTAGAGGGCAGTACGAGATGTATTTGACAGCACCTCCCACTGAAATGAAAATAATATTATTACTATTAGATTTTCATATATTTTTATCCAGTATTTTAGTTTTCATTTATATTTTAGGCACAGTTTATATTTGACATCTTTCAAAGTCGACTACTTAAAACATAGAAATAATTAGTAAATTTCAAGTAAATAACTGTAAAAGATTAAAAAATCTACAGTATAAAAGCAATTTAAACAATATATATATATAAGATAGAATAATCATCTAAAAAGTTTTTTAAAATCAATAGTTTTGTAAATAAAATATATAAATGATAATGAAAGGAATGTAAGAAAATTAACTCAGAAGTGAGAGCGAAAAGAATGAATGTCTAGGAGGATCTTAAGCCACTAACTTGACTTTGAAAGCTTATAAAATATAAACTATAAAACCAATATAAATAAAAATTAAAATTTAAACTAATTTTTATATGTTTAATAAATGTTTAAAATTTCATTCATATCGGTCTTATATTTTATATTATATAGGCTAGAAAAGGCGCGTAATTGAAACATTTTTAATTTTCAAGTAGGTGGATTAGAAAGATTATAAATTATTTTTCATCAAAATTTTGTAAGAAATTATTATTTTTTAGATTACTTTTTATATGTTTAATCAATTTTTAAAATTTTATTTATATCAGTCTTATAGTTTATATTATATAGGCTATCAAAGACACATACTTGAAATATTTTTAGGTTTCAATTAGGTGGATTGAAAAGCTTATAAATTATTTTTCATCAATATTTTTTAAGAAAGTATTTTTATTTTCATGTATTTATTATATGTTTAACCAATTTTTACAATTCCATTCATATCGGTATTATAGTTTATATTATATAGGCTATCAAAGTCACGTACTTGAATCATTTTTATGTTTTAAGAATGTGGATTAGAAATATTATAAATAATTTTTCATCAAATGTTTTTAAGAAATTATTTTTATTTTCAGCTAATTGTTATATGTTTAAGCAATGTTTAAAATTTTATTCATATCTTTATTATATTTTATATTATATAGGCTAGAAAAGTCACGTACTTGAAACATTTTTACGTTTCAAGCAGGTGGATTAGAAATCTTATAAATTATTTTTCATCAACATTTTTTAAGAAATTGTTTTTATTTTTGAATACTTGTTATATATTTAATCAATGTTTAAAATTTTATTTATATCTATCTTACGGTTTATATTATATAGGCTATCAAAGTCACAAACTTGAAACATTTTTAAGTTTCAAGTAGGTCGATTAGAAAGCTTATAAATTATTTTTTATCAACATTTTTTAATAAGTTATTTTTATTTTCAACTACTTATTATATGTTTAATAAATATTTAAAATTTCATTCATAACAGTCTTGTAGTTTATATTTTATTGGTTAGAAAAGTCACATACTTGAATAAATGATAAATTATGTTGAAACATTAAGTTTTATTTATATATATATATATAACCATAACAATATAATAACAAAACATTAAAATTTTAAATATATAGAAAACATAATTAAAATAGATTTTTTTATTGTATTAAGGAAAAGGAGGCATCGACGATTCCACATTTAAGGTGTATTTTTAAAAAATTTAAACTAGGTCGTTTTAATTTTTTTCAGAAAGCATATAAAAAAACTCCTCCCATGCTTGTACTGGACCACCACCAGTTGTCAGCCACCATCCTTTGCTCATGACAAGCCCTACTACCCTACCAACCATGGTCTCTAGATGCCATGATAGACCACCGTGGCCTCCCCAATCTACCTCCGTCAATCGAACCCTATGCGGTGAGACCTCTGCCTCATGTTTCCACCATTGCACGTGTCATGTTGGACCCAAACCACTATGTAATGGGTCTGGCCAGGTCGACCTGACCTGTTATGGGTCAGGTTGAGCCCTTCGGACTAGAACACACATTCATGGGCTCTTCCTAGCCTAAACGACCCTGCATGGGTATGGAAATACATGCAATGGGTGTTTTCAGGGTTTTTGAGCATGGGTTAATTTTATTTAATCAAAATTAATTTAGATAATTAATTTAATTTTAGTACTAAATTAAATTAATTAAAATTTTATTTATTGGTTAAAAATAATATTCATTTTATTTTCTTAAATAATTAATTTAATTTTGTTAATAAATTAAATTAATTGATTAATTTAATTTTTTGAGTAAAAATTAAATTAATTTGTGGACCGTAGAATATAAGTTATTTGAACTAGTTAATTCATTAAATTTATATTCAATCTTTCAACTTTAAATTTATTGCAATTTAGTTTTATCACACATTTACCTTTCATACCAACTAGTCTTGACGGAGTGAATGGACTCTTTTATGATTGGTTAATTTATTTAATTATATATTACCTACATGTGTATGTCTGTTATTTATCTAATTAATAGTTTAATTATGTGTGATGATTGTAATTAATTATAACGGTCTGCACACTGTCATTTTTATTGTTTAATTTTTATAAGGTTCTGTACATCCATATAAAAGTAAGTTTTCTATATTTTGTACTCCTAAGACCCCATCGCCTGCATGTGATTATTTTTGTACTATGAAGAGGATGATGTAAGAAGAAGAAAACGTCAAGATGAGATGGTAAATTAGATTAGAAGTGGATGCACCAGACAGACACAAGCTACATCATGAGTTAAGTTGTGACTTAGGTAAGATTACCATATGATATGGTTGATCCCTTAAGTTTAAATAGATCAAATAATATTTGATGATCAAGGCTATATTGGTGATTTATTTTCTTTATGAACTGTTTATCACTTTATGAATTTTTTAGTGTGCCTCCTACTACCAAAAGGTTCTTATAAGAATGATGGGTCGACTTAAATAAATTTGGTAGCAAAGAAATATCCAAATCTATATTTTTGAATCTTTATAGGAAAGTGATGAGTAAATAATATTTATTATTTTAGAAGTTGAGACTTCGCTTAATAGATCAAGGATTCATGAGTTAATGTGGTTGACCAGTCAAACACCTATCTTGAACTCTCCAAGTAGTGGAATAACCAAAGCTTATAGACAATGAGAGGAGGATCAAAGATCATTTCCACTAGAACACTCAGTAGAAATAGTATTATTATTCTAGTACATAGGTTTTCTAGAGTTTGATAAAATGGCATGAGAAATTTAATGATTAATTAATCAATAATTTATAAATTGGTAATAAAGATAAAAATTATATGATTCTAGATTTATTATTTATAGAAAATGGAAAGCAATACTACATATACACTATGATAAATATTAGGAAAATAAATTTTCTAAACTAGCATGAATTTTCAATATTATAGGCACTTAGGAATAATACCACAATATAGAAAATTAAAGATGTCGGTGTCTCAATACATGTTAAGGAGCCTCAGGAAGACAGGGTATTAAAATTTCTTATATGAGACTCATGAATTACGTATATAATATTTTTTTGTAATTTTATCATTAACATCTAATGTGAGTTGTGGATACAACATCTGGACATGGATGATTTTACATGTTTTCTCATATTTGAGAATTTTTTTAAGAGAAAGTGAAGTGATATATCAATGTGTGATAATTACACTAGTTATGTGATCATGATCTTTTAATACATACCGTTCTAATATCATTTTCACCCATAAAATCAATTTTCATTTAATATTAAAAACTGAATAGTAAATGGAGAAAATGCTTCATTACCTTTTAGGTAATGGTTCATTGAGTAAATAAGAACCTAAATAAAGTTTAATCTTTAGTTATTAAGATGACCAAATCAAAAGACAGTGTGAAAAACCCAATGGAAAAATAAATTACAATGGAACCTTTGTAAATTCCTTCAAAAATTGAGGTATTAAAAAGGAGTTTATTTTATTTTTTATATTTTGAAATAAATATGAGTACGTTTAAATGAAATTAACTAAATTAAAGTAGAAAGTAATCACTTATTATTCAAGTATAGTCATCAACAGAAAAGGTAATGTTTTGATTATACTTCTAGGGTATTAAAAATACAATATGATAATCACATACTTGTATTGAAATATAGTAACCAAGTAAGTATATAAATTTTACAAGAAGTAAGGTTCATTATCCTAGAGGATGATAAAGGGTGGTTCCTAATTTAGTGGTGAGAAGAACATAACTTATAATTTCTAAGATTAATGATTCTAGAAGAACTTTTATTGAGTATTACCAAAACATTTGTCTCATGTGTCCTTCGAAACAATGATATATTTTTATATTTCATGAATGAATGTTGTTTTAGGAGTTTAATACTCAACTAATATTTCAATAATACTTGAATCATTAGAAATAAGTGATGAATATAAAATGTAAGACTAATATATTGAGTTGTGGTAAGATAATAATTTTTTGAGAAAAACTAAATAGTTTACAAGGATATTCTCAATATGGTTTTAGATGCTTAATAGTGAAAGACCTTAGGTATTATCAACATATTTAGTTTTTTAAAATGAAACCTTTATTAATAAAGTTAATCTATAAAGATTTCACAACTAGTTTAGTTAGAGAGTATGAACTATTACATGGGTAAGCTAGTGGTAAATATATTTCATGTGATTTCTTTAAGTGTTATTTAAGGAATGTAAAAGTGATTTTTGATAAATTAATGGTCATTAGGTATAAGATTATTTGGGCTGTTATGTCATATAATATCTTGACCAAGCATTCATTGATTAATATAATGTAGTGTGGAGCAATTCCTAAACGCACATTACCTTACCCACATCATGGAATTGATGAAAATACAGAGTATCTATGATGAGTCTTACATGTTAACATTAATCAATAAAATGTAGCATGGAAAAATTCTTAAATGAAAATTTACTTATACACATCAGATTCATGATGCAAGTAAAAAGGAGCATCAATGTTAAAACTAATGCATTGCAGATACTTCCATTTTTTAAGACATGCTTTGCAAATAACGGTATTTTCCAATAACTATATGACAATTATAATGAAAAAAATGAATATCATATGAGTTATAATATGATGTAAATACAGTATTTAATAATAACATGTGTTTAGATACAAAAATTTTGTTGAGGGTATAAACAATCTTGCCTCAAGACAAAACACAATGTGCATCTAAAGTAATCATCATAAAATTTCTTAGGATATTATAGAAATCCATATGAAATAATAGTTATACTCAATTTATAGACTATATTTCTATAAAAGGGTGAAATATCTATTTGATATAGTGTGAGAAAGATCAAATTGGATTTAGTCAATGCCAGAGGTGCATGGATAGTTGACATAGGAACAAGTTCCACAAGATCTTGTGGAAAAGGATGTTCTTGAGACACATACTGCATATGAAGGATAAAACCATGGTGATGGTTTTATATTCACCATGTCTACTGATACATTATTCCTTAAGAATAATAATTCTTACATGAAAAAAATATATGGAAACAAGATAAAATCAACAAGATCAATTAAAATTAAATAATATATTCTATGTATAAAAGTACAGGGGCCATATTATTTTGAATATTGTGGAGGGTATTAAAGTGAGACTATGCATGGATGGTACAAGCATTATATCAATAAGGATCGATTAGTAATACCAAATAATTATGCCTAAATCCATTATAATTTTACTTATCATGGATAATTTCTATTATCATTTTATTTGGAATTGGATTTCAAGACCACTAATTGTGGAAGGTGTTTATACAATGAAACCAAAAAGGGATAGTGAAATAATAGAATATAAGTTAATGAAATCTAGTTCAGGATTAAAGTACGAAACTAGATGATAGGATATTTATTTGGAATAAGATTTTTTCAAGTTTCTATTAGATTTTAGTGGGGGAATCATTCTTTTCCAAGTAAAATATGATTGGTAAAATATGGAAAACAATTATTGTTCTTAAAATTATTTGTGGCCATAATAAAAGAAATACTCCAAATATTTACTTAAATTATCAACCTAATTTATATGTAATAGGATCTACTGAGGTAGATCTAAAGGTTTCTTCGACCTAGTAAATCATGCATATACTAATAAGGTATTGAAAAATACAAGTAAGAACAATTTGAGAGAGAATTATTTACAATTAAACATGGAATGAATCTCTCTTAGAAGACATGTGTAGAACATATGAGAAGATTAATGTGGTAAGTTGAATACCATTTTCTTCTATGATGTATCAATCACATATTCCATGATATTTACAAAAAATTATATTTTCAACATAAACTTTATGGTAGGGAAATATCATTTATATCAATTATAATTGCATGGAATGTAGTTAGAACTATCCAATTACACTTGATGAAGTACAAAGGATATGTACCCAGTTTATGGAGAGGAAGGGATACTAGTATTTAGGGGACAAAAACTAGTCTTCCCTAGATAAACATGATCTAATATCACATTCAGGGTAAGGTAATGAGTGATACAAGCTCGTAAAAACTAGTGGTATTCCTATCTAAAAATACTGACGACATTGAAGAATCATTAGTAGAAAATGAAGTAATGTATAATACAAAATGATTTGTTCCAAATCTTATAATTGTACCTAGTAAGTAAAGTTTTATCCTAAGATAAATTATGATAATTCTATATCTTGTACTCTCCAATATGTAAAGTTTTGATAGTGGAAAAAAGTGAAATACTCAGGGATATCATCTCTTGAGAATTCTTACTCAAGGTGGTAATGTTTTAGATAACGGAATTGCATCACTATGAAAATGTGGAAGACCCAGAAACTAAAGTTGTGAGTTAGAAGAAATGTGATCTTAATCATGTGAGAGATAATAGGGATGGTAAATAGGTTGGCTCTAGTGCATATGGGAGTGTTTTAAAAGTGGGTTCCCTAGACCCAACTTTATCAGTACTTTTGGATTATCATACCATGTATACAGTGAGTTTTGAATGATGAATAAGTGTATATATTTCTACATCCACTATTTAGATGGTAATTTCAATAGATTAATATTCATATCATTAGGTTATATTAGATCCTAGGTTATAATAATAACCTCAAGATACTATGAAATTAATCTTAAATGTATGTCCTATGGTCTGGATACATCATACTGATTGGACATGGTTTATGTAAGACAATAAAGTACTAGGGACTCATAAGCATTGAGAAATTTTATCAGAAATTTCACATATGATTATCTATGGTAGGTTAGATCATAAGGATAGACCCGCTAATAATAACACCACATGTTTTGGGTTTCATTGGTTGTTCCTATCTATGGAAATATGAATTCATCTTTGGACTTGAGATCATTATCAATGTGTTCCATTTGATCACTTAATTTGATAAAAGGTGAAAATCATGATAAAGAATTTCTGGTGATGTAGTTTTTTGTTGGGTGAATCATTAGTAGTATGGTATTGGTTGAATGATCAAGATATAATTTTTTTTCTTTTGAGTTGAGTAAGTGATATCTATGACCTGGTTGATCCAAATAGCAGTACCTTTATTAAATCCATAGCCATGGTAGTGGAAGGTAAGTCCATACAGTTATATTAATAAATAATAAAGCATGGAAAGGATGATGACACAATAGTGTGCCCTGCTTTATGAGATATTGTATGATAAAGAGATTATATTATATAGTGCATGTTCGTAGGTTGGTTTTCATTGTAATGACTACTCCTTATCTCTTTAGGGGTCATGATGAGTTGCTATATTCTACTCTTAGTCTATGAATATTATTCACTGATATTGAGATAAGGGCCTATATGGTCACACACAATAGCACATTCAAGATTCTTCAATATTCTTTGGAGCATGTATAGAGGACACGGTGGGCCCCACCAGGGGGTCCAAAAGTTGTCCAAGTTTTTTCGATCACTAATAAATTAATTAATTAATTATTATTCAAGTTAGGAATAATTGAGTGGAATTTATTTATTACAATTATTTACAAGTGTTTATGTAAATATAAGGGATAATATTATTTTAATTAATATTATTTTAATATTTAAGGTTCGTTTAATATTGGTGGGAACTACAAGTTAAGTTAATAAATCAAGTTTATCATGTAATATATTTTATATATATTACAATTATGTGATAAAATATTAATAATATTTATAACATAGTTAGTTCATCATGATTGTTTATTTATTAATTATTTAGTGGACATCAGATATACAGGGGTTTAGAACCATAACCAGGTATTTTTCACATCCACTGTATAAGCATATGAGTATCTCATTTTTAATGTGCAACTCATTATAATGGATTGATATATCCCTCTCCTCCCACAACCTTGAGAGATAAATACTCCATCTAAGAAATAAGTCCAAGGAAAACTACACAGATCACATGAATAGAGTCAAGGTGATTGTCGTGATGTTGAAGGAGTCGGCAGAGCTCCATGATAGCACTCAAAATTAGATGATCAGCATTTGTGCATATTCTTAAAGCGTGTGTATATGATATAGAGGGGTTCAGATTTGGACCCTTCAATCAATGATCACCAGTGACAAGGTGCAGTCAAACACACCGCTAATTAAACGAGTTACTAGTTTAATTTATTTTTTGTTCTTATTTAATTCAGATGAGATCCTTAGACATCTATAGAGGCTTGGATCACCAGAGACAATAAAGTTTCATCATTATGGTTATGAAAATTCTAAAAATTTTGGCCCACCGAATTCCACAGCATTTCACGATACCTTCAATTAGAGTGCACACTAACAATAAAATAACAAATAATGATACACATTAGATTACACATAAATAATAAATTAACCAAACATGATATAATAAAATGAAATGGAGTATACAAGAAAGTATACAAAATAGATCACCCACTGGCCTAATCATATATACAAAAATAATACATAAATAAATAAAAGTATAAGAGGATCTACTATAATCTTGAGCCTCACCTCATCCCAAACTCTTGTACATACATCTGATCTATCCTTCTTGACCTTACAACATTAGCCCTCTACCCAACCTATACCTACTACCAAGTGAGAGTTTGCTCAGGTAACCAAGTGCAATGGCACCCCAAGTATGTTGTGAGTATAAGATTAGTAGGGAACCGCCAATGTGATCCTTTATATATCATAAATGTAATAATATTTCCTTGTGACATGCTCTGAATAAAAAAAACAACTCTTAATAAAATAAATAAAAACCCAAATTCGATCCTCAAATATGTGATCCTAATCAACCATACCTAGTTTAGTCAGTCCCGGAGTGTCTTTGATCATGTTGTGATGATTGTGACATCCATAATAACAACCTAGGGATATTTCACACCCTAATATACTGGTAATGAACTGGGGGGTTGATCTACCCTGTTATATGTGATAATGACGTGAGGAAGGATCAATACCATAATAACTACTTGATAAATTCTCTATACTAGTATGTCAAATAGTTCTCGGTAGATGAGACCAATGATGCGGGGAACTCGACAACGCCTTCCCAAGACCCCACAAGCCCCTATAGATAGCACATGCTAGGAAATATCATCTACCTAGAACCAATAAAATCTTGAATCCAAATCCATGGTATCCCCACAAATAATATCATAACCACCATACAAGGGGTGTTCTCTTTAGTTCCACATACCACCCTATAATTGGTGTTTTCTTGTTATCACATACCACCCTATTAGGGGTGTTTTATTTAGTATCGTAGATCACCGTAATACAAGCATTTTCTTTAGTATAACATACTACCCTACTAGGGATTTTCTTTCCATTTATAAAAAAATATTTCCCCAAGGGTCTTTTATATATATATCACAACTTCCATGACGGGATATTCCATATCACTTCATACCCACTAATAAGGTGTATGATAATAGAGTCTTGATCATCTCAATGATAATTTTCAAGATCATTTATAAAAATATAGGATACAAGGGTTTGCCTCATTCCTAAACTCGACATACATAAATGAGGAATCTCCCCCACCCAAAGCATGACCCAAAACATTATAGCCAATATAGACCCACAACATCAATCTAAGTTCTCAGTTGAAACCTTCGATCATCTACCCATACCCAAACACACCCACTTAGGGTTTTTTTATCACTAGGGAACCATCTAGGGTTCCCTGGGTCACTATATTGGAAAGGGAACCTGTGTGGGGTTCATTTGGTCAACATATGGAAGGAAAAACCAACTTGGGATCCCCTGGAGAATTCCCATAACCCATCTAAATTACCTAGGTCATTCTAGGGTGGTCCACTCACCCAACCAAGCTAAACAAGACAACATATATAAGGATTATCAAGGTTCCTCACATGGAATACCTAGGGTAATCCACTCAAGTCATGTCATATCCTTACAAGAAGTTTTAAAAGGGATCCGACAAAAGGGCCCATGTATTACACTAATCCTAGTCACATGTCTTAATGGGTTTTGCAAGTCAAAAGGAATCATTTAATTATTTAAACCTCATACATCAGCATAAAAAGTATCAATCTATTGTCCTAGGTTCTAAATTATCCCTATATTCCCTGTGAAATCCATAAGTAAGAATCATAATTAAATAAAATTAATAGTTTAATTAATAATATAATTAAAATTTCAATTTATTAATTTAAAAAACTATTTAACATTAAAATATGTCACCTAGAGTAGATAAATAGATAAATAATGTCACCAATAAAATTATAAACCATAATGAATATACCAAATACCACCTACCTTAAAGGAATCCAAATACATTTAATTCTATAGTACAAAAACTGCTTCTCGAGATTGTCCATGATCATGCATGCCTGTACCCAAGCCATGGGATACTGTATCTATTTAAGGAATACTAAAACATTTATCATAATACATAAAATTAATTAAAAACATAGTTTTAAATATGAATATTTCTTATAAACACATCATGCATCTAATGATCATCACTTCTTTGAGCAACGAGGTTTCATCCACCCCCATCACACCTTGAACCTACACTGATCCAAACACCTAACACACTCTTCCATTTACATCATTAAATTAATTTAATTTTTATAGAAACTTAATAATAAATTGGAGTTGTGACATACCTTCATAAAATTGATGATAAAAGGTGTACAGTTGGTATTACGGGATGTCCCCAATGCAATCCACGTGGAAGCCCCATCATTCTATGATGATTCCACTATTCTCTAGTGGAATTTTCACTCAAATACATAATATAATAGATAAAAATTAGAGCTAAAGGGAGGATATGATGGATGAAAGATGTCAAAGGTGAATCCATACCTTGAAATTGTTAAGTAACATAACTAAAATGCACCCCAAATCAAGGGGTTTGAAGAGGGATATAGGATAGGTTGGATAGGGTTTGTGTGAAACAAAATAAAAGAGAAAGAGGGACCCCACTCTTAAAATATATAGGGGTATAATGGTAATTATTACCAATTAAAACAAACACTGTCTATCCAGTACTGGGCCACTATCTAGCCAATAACTAGTCCCACCTTCCCTGGACATCCTCTAATTCTATCTCAAACCACTCGATATCCCTATAATCATCTTCACACATTCAAATTCAATATTTTAAGGTTCCAGAACCATAAAAATTTTATTGTAAAATCTATTGAAAAGTCCACCCCCTTAACCAATAAAAAAAAAAAATTTTCACTGAAATTCAAGACCCATATAGACATGGGTTCTTAAAATATCCCCACCATAACACTTATCATCCTTGAGAAGCCTTGGTAGACATCCAACCACCTCAGCTGACCTACACTCGTTATCAATTCATGTTTAAACCACTGTGTTCCATCCACAAATTTTAAGTGCACATGAAATGTGAATTTCCAAAACTAAGGTTCTCAAACCCCCAAATCCAGAGCCATCACTCAAATTTATTTACTGAAACATTAATATGGTTCTTTACAGCACTCATATATCCTAATATTCCCTTGATGTATTTATCTGAATGACCATCCATATCATGGTAATCCCCACCATAAGGATTAGTTCATTAAATCCAATTCCAAATCACAGTGCTTTCCATCAATAAAATTATCTCTCAAAGCTCCACTCCTATACTCTAATAACAATATTAGATTAGTTTATAAATTATAGCACCATATTAATAATGATACATCATCTAAAATCTGATTCTATCCTATTTCCAAAAATACAAACAAATGAGGATGAATTATCACCTCCCATACCCAAGGTTTGAACTTGTTGGATTTTCCCAAAAAGATTTACCAATACCGGGAACACAGACTTCATATCAGACATTATGCACTTGATGTACTTTTCAACCCACCATATCCAATTATGTGTGAGAACACAATTCAAAACCAAATTTAGTTGACATGCCTTGAAAGCATCTGGATTCCTCCACTGAAACATTACCAGAATATCCAATCCTGATTCCTCTACACCCAAAGGCACCCTAGAATTATTTATGCATGCTCACAGAAGCATGTACCTGAATTTTGGTGAAATTCCATGCCTAAATTCTCAACCAATCCAAAAATCATCATCACGCTTTTCACACAAAAATCATTGATGCACCCCCAATATGTTCATGCTTGGATCACCTCAATTCTTCTCAATCCTAACACTAATGCTTGAACTCCACCCAACATCATACTTGAGATTACATACATAATTCACCAAGGAATATGGATGAACCCATACCCATTTACTCAACAACATCCCAATTACATAAAAACATATAATAATCAATTTCACGCATCCATGATCCCTCATGTGTGAGGTTCATATAACGATGAACAATATCCCATTCCCCAACAAAAGACTTTCCTTTACATCACATAACTAGTTAAAATTTCCATTCACCATAGCCCATGCATTATTTATTGTCAAACTTGATTGAAAATTAAGTACACACCCTCAGACTACTCTATGACTTGACCTCATTAGTTTTGATCACAATTAAACACTTTCTACTCCTCCTAGTACATGCTTGTCAAATTCCCAATCTAATAGGCCCATAAGTAACTCAAAAAACCCCATCACTTCTCATCACACCCATGGAGGTCGTTTATTTTAAAATTTAATAGGATCCATGTGTCACAACATGCATCACCTTGATCTCCCTTAAAAATAATCGGTGTACACTCCCATACCACCCAGTCACAAATACTAGACTCACAATCTTGTGAGTTGCAAATCATAAAAATAGGTTGACTATTATCTATGTATTGTCAATTAAATTTAACTATAGCTCCCTAGACACTCCTCTTCAAAATCAATAACTTCACTTGTGCCATTATTCAACATGTACTAAACCATTATATTGGTACATTCAAAAAACATGAGAGTCTAATAACGCTCTCACTGTATGTAAAAATATATCTATAAACAATAGGTTCAAACACATTAATGGTCATTCCCTTAAAAACTTTCCTTGTCACCAAAGGCACTATCACTCAATGTGCTTAATCATAAGAAAATTTAAGGCATCACCATGCCAAAACCATAACCCCGATAGAACCTCTTTTTCTTTGATCTCACCCACAGCATCTACTGATGCTTCCTGGCTTTAAGTTTCTCAAAAATCAGGTTAACCCCTCTCATAATTACCCTTTATGAATAACTAGGCACTAACCCCCTAAAACACTAGGTCACATTGAATGGTCTCTCAGTCCACCCACCTAGCCCATAAACCAAAAATCAAAAAATACAAAATTCAAGAAAACACTTCACGGTTCCCAAACTCACAAAGTTATATACCATGGAAACTATCATGAAGACACCCACTCTAGGGTCTCACATTCTTATAATGGAATAAAATTCCAACCCAACAACCTACAAGGGAATTAATCCTCATCAAGCATCCACTTAAGGGACTACTCCCTTGAGAATCACATTTTTATCCAAACACAATAATATATATATATATAACAGCATCACTCTACCATGATCTATATCCCATGAATCATAGTTATATGGTTTGGTTATGTAGAATGACATTCCAATATATATAGTAAAATACTATATAATTTTTTTTATGATGCTTTAATCAAACCATAATAATGACCCATAGGGGATTTATTATAATGGAATCCAATGCCCACATAAAACTATTAGGTCTACTACACCTCTCATGAACATGGGAATACATCATTATCCAGATCATCGAGTGTCTCACCATAGATCTACACAACCTATCATCAAAAAAGATGTATATATAAATAAGGTGGTCTAGTTGATTATAATTCCACCAAGAACTTATATAGGAAAATTATGTATGAGCTATTGTTGACCCTTTAAATATATATGAACCTCTATATTTAGTGATATAATCACACATAGGTCGGAATACATGTTATGCAGATCCTACATGCCTAATCATGATGCATGCGATGCCTCTTTCCTCTGCAATAAAAATCTAAACCAAAAATAAATCATAAACCTAAAACATCATGCCCATAACATGAAGTGAAAATCATATAACTCTAATAGAGAACACCAAGAACATCAATACTAAGACCCCTAGTACCCTGAGCCTTCGACCAAAAAAGGTGTTCAGGATGCACCAGTTTGACATCCAACACATGCTCTGATGAATTACTATGTATATTGTTTACTATATCCAAAATATTAAAATAAAATAAATATATAATATCACTTTCTAATTTCCAAACCCTAATCAATATGAATAGTAACTAGACTAGTGGAAATATATGACATCAGGCATGAATCTCAATATTCTAGAGGTTTTCGTCAAGTATCGGGGGTATAAGGTAGTGTTGGGGTAGACTATGCCCCCATTTCATAGCGCATAATAGCAATAAAATAAAAAATAATCATAAACTTTAGAGTACACAAAAATAATAAATAAACTGAACATGTTATAACAAAATTAAATAATGCATATGGGAAATAATACATAATATATAAACTAATTGGATAATTATGTATAAAAAAATATGGAAATAGATAAAATTACAAGAGGATTTAGTACAACATTGATCCTCACCTCATCCCAAACTCTATTACACGCATCCAAGCTATCCTTATTGGCCTTGTCACATTGTCCCTCTATGAAACCTATAACTATAACCAAGTTACATTCTTCTCAGTTACCCAAGTGAAATGGAGGCCTGAGTATGGTGTGATTTCAATCTTGGTAGGGAACCACCAATGTGGTCATGTATATACTCATAATATAGTAATATGATCATGTGACATACTCGAAATAAAAAAATCAACTACTGAGGAAATAAATAAAAAACCACCATTGGTCCTCGAGTTTGTGACCCTGATTGAATATACCTACTTCAGCCAGTGTCAGAGTGTCTCTAAGCACGTCGTGATGATCATTCCAACCATAATAATGACTCAGGGGTCTTTCACCCTGGTATATAGGTAAAAACCTAGTGGTCAAATACACCTATGTATACATGATAACAACCTAGGGAATGCTTTATCCTATTACAAAAACCCAGGGAATGATCCATATTAATATTCCAAATGGTTCCCAGAAACTAATCCCCAATATTATGGGGAACTCTACCACACCTACCTAAGATCCCAAAAGAACCAAAAGATAGAACATAGATGTAATATCCTCTACCTAGAATCAATATAATACTGGCTCTAAATCTAGGGAATCCCCACCAACAATATCATAACCACCATACAAGTGGGTTTCTACTTATTCTCATATAACACCATATAAGAAATATTTTCTTACTATAAAAAACCACCATACTAGGGGTTTTTCATTAGTATCACAAACCACCCGATTTGGGGTATTTTCTTCAGTATCATAGACAACTCTTCTAGAGGTGTCTTTCATTTATAATAAAATACCAACCCTAGGGAAATATATATATATATATATATATATATCATAAGTATCATGATGGTTTATACCATATCACCTCATAAATGAATACAAGGCATATCCTAATAGAGTCATGATCACCTCAAAGGGTATTTTCCATAACATTTATAAAAATACATAAAATAAGGGTTGGACATGTGCCCAAAACTGATACGCATAAACGGGTTCCCCCAAACACCTTAGAGCATGACTCAAAACATCACAACCAACATAGTCCTACAATACTAATTCATGTACTAATATCTATTTGAAAAAACACTATTAATATCAGTTTTCCCCTTTCGACAGCGGTTATAAGAAAATGTTATTTCTAGTGATGTTAAAAGTGGTAATTTTAATGTATTTGTTTTATAAATTAACATTGAAATATTTATTTTAGAGGCTTTTGATGTTGGTTATTAAAATAACCAATGTCAAAAGTAATATTTTCAATATTTAACATCATTTTTTAAAAAAATGATGTCTAAAATCACTTTTTATGTCAGTTATTGAAATAATTGATGTTGAAAGTGTATGATTGTTTTTTAATATAGTTACATACTACCCACCTCAAGAAAACAAGAGAAAAATGAACTAAAATTTATAGAAACCAAATGAAAAGAAAAAAAACTTAAATCATCAACCTGCTTTCACTTATTTTCCTGGTTTCCTTCGATTCAATATGTTTTTTATCAATATTCCTATTCTTTTTAGGGAATACCTGATGCGGAAACCCAAATATCCATTGATACGGGATTTTGATCATTGGTTGTTGAATATCATGTGGAAGTTTTATCTTCTTAACTAGATCGTAAGAAGTCTTCTTCATCATAAAAAAATTATCAATAAGTTTATCAATGAAGGAAAAAATAATAAAGAAATTAAATGTTGATAATAAATACCATGTTGAAATTGTTGATTGAAGAAGTGTTGAAAATTTTATTTGGATTGAAGAGGTAAAAAATTATTAAATAAATATAATTAGAAGTTATATAATATAAAAAAAATATTTTTGGTAGTGACGCATTAAAATTTAGGTGGTATATTTAAAATTGAAACACGCAATGTGAAAAAATTGAAAAATCAAACCTGAGTGTTAGATATTTTACTTTTAACATTGGGTATATATATAACTGAAGTTAAAACCCTTATCATATTGGGAATGTATGTTAATATAACCAACATTAAACCCCAATGTGAAAGGGCTTTAACATCAGTTATACAAATAACTGACACTAAAACCCATAGGGGAAGGGTTTTAAATCGGTTATTTATAGAACTGATGTAAAAATATTTTGAACATAAATTATTTAATAACCAACATTAAAACCCCAACATTGAAATATATTTTTCTACTACTGAAGGTGAAACCCACAATCATCTACACATTCCCAAATTCACCCACACAGGGTCAGTATATCACTAGTCCCCATCTGGGGTCCCCAAGGTCACTAATAAGAACTAAAATCTATTTAGGGTACTTTAGGTCGACACATGGTTGGGGAAACCTAATTAGGGTCCCCTTTATAACCAATCACACTATGGTCAAACCCATCACTTAGGGGTAGCACATATCACATCCATGAATCTAACATCTTACAGGCTCATAGCTCTAATAGGGAGATCCCTATAGGAAACACACTAGAGAAGGATTGTGGACCATTTTAATTACTTAGGTCATACTAGTTCTGTCCACTCACCCACCATAAATAAATGATACAACATATCACGCCTCTACATAGAGGTGGCCAAAGGATCCTACACAAGGGCCCCTATGTCATACTATGCACAGTCACACCACTAAAGGGGTTTTGAATGTCAAAATTCATCATGTAATTATTCAAACCCTCAACCATTGGTGTATAAGGTTTCAATTTGATTCCCTAGGTTCCATAGTGGCCCCAGATTCCTTGTGTAGTTTATAAGTAGGAAACTTAATTTAATTAAATCAATATTTTAATTAATAAACTAATCAAACAATTAGATTTAATCATTTAAAATTTTATTTAACTTTATGGTCAATCACATAAGGTGGAAATACTACATACCACATTTCACTAAGAAAATTATAAATCATAGGATGTATACCAAGGACCAACTACCTTAAAGGAAGGAAAATCCATTCAATTCCACATCCATGCAGCTGTTGTCCAAGATTTTCCATGATCATGAAAGGCTGCACCTAGGTCTTAAGATCTTATCTCTTTCAAATGTGTCCCAAATCATGTATCACAATAATTAAAATTAATTAAAAAACATAATTTTAAATAGGAATGTTTCTAATTAACTCATCAAAAATCCAATGATCATATATTCTTAGAGCAACATGGTGTGGGGCATCCCCATCACACCCTCAAACCTACACCAAGACAAAAACCTAACACGCACCACCATTTACATCATTAAATTAATTTAATTTAATTAAAACACCATAATGAATTTGTAGCACATTATACCTTCATAAAATCGATGAGAAAATATGTGAATATTGAATTATGGGACATCCTCAATACAAGCCACATTGAATCCCCATCATTCTGGGTAGATTTGACCATTTTCTATTGTAATAAACACTCAAATCCATAACTAGTGATATAAAAATTAGAGATTAATGGGTTTGTTGATTAAAAACGTTTTTTGATGTGAATCCATCCCTAAAATTTCTGAAAAATGGAGTTAAAAACCACCGAAAATCAAGGGGTTTAAAGAAGGCAAGGGGTCTAACTAGGGATCATGTGCACCAAAATAGGGGGAGAAATAGGGGCCCATCATAAAATCTCAATGGGGGGAGAATGGTAATTCTTTTCCATTAAAACCCCAACCAATTATTTAGTGACTTCAGGCAGGCCAAGGGCTATGAGCTAGCCTATTTCTAGTTAGTGGTTGTAGTTGAAACTTTTTATACACTGAGCCTCCTATGATGCTCTCCAAACCCACCCAATAACCCTCTAAGGATCCTATCACATCTAAATTCATCCTTTTAGGGTTCCCTAACTTTTAGAAATACATTCTGAAACCTGGTTCAAAATATGGCCACTCAACCATTTGAAAAAATTACTAAAATTAATTAAATTCAAGACTTAAATAGAATGGTCACTTACAAAATTAATTAATTTTTTTATAAAAAATTAAATTACATTCTATTATAGAGAGTATTGTAAAATTCTCATAAAAAACCATAAATTTAAAGGAAAAACCAATACTAAATGGAATGAGTAATTTGGTATTTTCAAATTTGAATCTAAGAAAAACCCTATTTAGTTTATGTTATCCAATTATTATGTAAATTTTTTTACTTTATTCAGTAATTTAAATAATTTAATAGTTGGTTAACATAAAACAGTAATTAAACATAAATTATTCAAACTTATTCTATGAACAAGAATAAACTTATACCATCTAGTTTGTATATTGAATTGAAATTTTTCAATTAAAAACAATAATCATGAATAAAAATAAAGAATGAATTAAGAAAAAAATGAATGAATAGGTAAGACCAACAATAAATATTCATAAAAAAACATATAAAACAATAAATATTTTGTTACAATCACAACAAAACCTAACTAGAATTATGTAGCTATATTACAAATAATAAAATTTTAAAAAAAAAATTTAAAAACCAAGATAATAAAAAGAATACTTTTTCCCACAATCCCTTATATAGATCCTCAATAAGATTATTTATTATTCATTATTTAATTTATTTTAGGAATTTTTTAGTGTTATTTAATCATCTAGAAAAATAAAACAGTTTGTTTCCATAAAAATATAATATCTTTGTATCTTATTAGGTCACAAGAATCTATGACTCTATTAATATATAAATTTTTATTTTTAAGAATACATAACATATCTATGTTTCAACATTTATCAAAATTGATTTGTTTCTCATGTCTCTCTTTATATCTATGAAAACTATGGCATGATCCTCTAATATCCATGTTATGAACAAATCAATTGAGCTTTAAAATTATTTTTATTATTTCCACCACAGTGTGGTAGTGACTAAACACCCATGGACTTATTTATCTTTTACATAATACCTATCTCCCATGAATTATAAATGGTTCCACCATATTAGTACTATCCCATTTCATGAAAAAAATGGAATTTATATCCTTGAAAATGATCATAGGATCGTTACATCACAATTCAAATCTCCTATCCAAAATGAAATCTTAAGCGTCTAAAGGTTTGTGTTTGATGTATTTTTTTGTCAATGAATTATCTAAATAAGAATATAAATATTATTGGTGGCATATAAATAATCTACCCAATGATTAATACTAAGATTCTTCCCATGACTTGGGGTATAGAAGATTTAAGTTACTTGGTGAGACCCCCCCATAAATCACATGATTGTTAAGATGGTTTTTATAGAGATATGAAGATTTTTTATTAGATGAATGTTTCACTATATAAAACATTATACAATGGAGTTTAAAGAATCCATATTTTTAAATGGTTCTAGATAGCTTGAATATTTTAAATAAAAATGAAAAAATAGGTAAAAAATTTTAAAGGTGGATAAATAGTGAAGAACTCATCTTTGAATGATCTGGTGTGAAAGTTTCCCCTTACATTTTTTAATATAATTTTTATGGTGGTTTATAATTAATTTTTATGAATATGGGATTATTTATGCACTAAAGACACTTGAAATACAAATAATTAGGTAATTTAATATGCTATAAAATACCTTATAAAAAGTTGAAGGGGGTTGTAATTATTTTAATAATTCCCAAAAAAAATTAAGTTATTCTAATTTGATTTAAAGAGTTTTGTAAAGGCCTGAGGTGATTTTAGGTGAATATGATCATATATAAAGAATTACATATTTTGTATATTACAACTGAAAATTTTATTATTCCTATAATTTCTATAAGGATGTTTGAAATTTTTGTAAGAGTCATTTCCACATTTGAGAAACCAGAAAATTGCAAGGGCATGAGACATTAAGGATTATCCTGGTTTGCATAAAGATCATGTATGATTTCTTAAGGATTATTTTCTAAGTAATAAGGATGATTATATAGTCACTAAGGATCAATAGATACTTTTTAAATATGACTCTCGGTTCATAAATATGATCTGAAATTCATAAGTATCATTCCTAATTATGTGAGGATGATGTTTTACATTGTAAGTATGAATTATAATGTTTATAAAGATCATACAAATGGTATAAGGATGATTCTATACTTTATAATAATCATATTCTATTTTTAAATATGATATTATCTCTATGTAAAATTTAATCTAGACATTGTAAGGATTATTGCATCTTTAAAAGGATACTTTTATTTGTATAAATATCATTTCAACTACATAAGTATCCTTCCTTTGAAAAAATTTATAATTCTATCAGATAAAAAATTTGAGTTTCCAGAATTAATATTCTAAGCAATGGAACTATGACAGATGATTTATATTCCATAATTCCATGATTAAACATCATGGTTCTTTGTTAATACATGATTCTCATTATGATTTCAATAAAATTAAGAGATATGAGAAGAATAGAAGAGATCATTATTCCACTGATTCTATGGTTATCAAATGAGTGTATTTCAAAATAAACATTTGTGATCAAAAGTAGAAAATATATCAGTTGATTTTGGTGTTGGTATTCATGGTTTTAAAAAACCAAAAGTGTAATGATTCAAGCCGGTTGATTGAAAAGGGGATCTCCATGACTGAGAAAAATTGATCAAGTCTAGATGAAGTTTTGAGAAAAATAAATGAGTTAGAAATAAGTAAATTGTATATATAAAAATATATAAATGAAAATCTAAAGATGTTTGTGTTGTTATTAACTGGAATAAAATATCACAAACCCAATTGTGATTCTTATTGAATATTGTGAAGAACTAGTAGTGGAGTTATCAGATGTTCAATAACCAAGATGGAGAATACACTAGATATTAAGAGACTTCCATTCTATAAGATAATATTTTCCATACCAAAAAATTATATTATGAATGTTTTTTATACAGATTTAAATATTTATTTAAATGAATACGTTTTTGGAATATGTTATGAAAAATATATATGAATCTTGTTGGTAGAATAAAATAGAAGACTTATTTGACTAACTTTAAAGAGAAGGAAAGGAAGAATTTTTAGTTTGAGATAGATGGAAATAATGGACCATAGGTGTTGAATAGTACTTTAAAACACTTTAAAAAAATAATCAATCATGGTTTATTATTTAATAAATCAATAGTGTATCATAGTTTTTAGAATATAATGTAACAAAAATAAAATATGAACATGTTATTTTTATAGTGGTTCAGATCACCAAGATCCTAGGCCACTATTTGATATTTTATTCTTGGTGAGAATATCAGTACCCACTACGAAACCTTACTTTTAATAGAGTGATAACCTATTTATATATTCTTCCTTTTACAATACCCAGAGGCATAACCAACCTAACTTTTTACAGGATCCCAAGAACCTGAATTTTTTTCAGGAGTCACAACCCTAAAACCTTTTTTTATTAGTCAAATAACCAACAATTACTTTATTTCTATTAATAAAATTATAATTTGTATTTTTATAAAAAATAGAATAAGAAAAAAATTAACAAAAACACATAAAGAAATTAAGAATAGCAGTAAGGTAGATGATGATGAATGTTGATGCTTCTCAAGAACTTCGATCAAAATAGTATTATATGATCAAAATATTAATTTCTTCAAGATCAAACCAATGAAATAGTATTCACATTATGGATTCAACACTTTATAATTCTCATATAAATGTTATATTTTTCTGTAATTTTGTATCTTGAATAAACTATGTCTGGATTATTTAATCACATTCCCCCGTTATTACATTCTAATAGATAATTACACATCATTAACTCCAAGATATTCTTGAGTAATAAGTAATTACTAAACAATAAATTTCATTATAAAATGGGTAATATAATAATATTACTTAGAATAATATTTTTTACCTATACTTTAAGTTATTTTACTCATTATCATAAAATTCTCGTCCTCTTTTATCCTGCATAAAATAAATCTAAAACATTTATAATATGATCATTAAGATAAATGGTTGTTTTTAATTCATAAAAAAATATAAAACATTATGAAAATGTTTTAGTAATTTGATAATTCAAAAATTATAAAAATAGGTTATAAGATAGTTAAAATGTATCACATTAATATTTAAAATTATTTTCACAATATTTTCTCTACCAAATAGCTTACAACATATTCGTCACATAATATACAAATTTAATAGAGAAATATAATTATTAAAATTATTTAAAAAAACTTATGATTTAAATATAAAAATATATAATAAACAGAGCATGATTTAAGAAATATATTTTAATAAAATAAATAATGTAATGTACTAACTATGAGTACCAAGTGACTATGAGGCATAATACTTGTTTTAGGTTAACTTATCATTCCATAAAAGCATGCATTCACTTAGCTTATCATAAGGAGTGTGATCAGTTGATATCTCAAAATGTGGTCCCTTACTTTTGGAAGCTTAAAAACAAATCATGTGATAGGTTATAGTTCTTGAGGCCACATTAAATAACTCATCTGGTAGGATTAAAATACCACATGTGATCACTTGAAAATAATTTATGTGGTAACTTGAAAATATACATTATAGGTTGATGCTCTATCCTCCTTTTGATAGTTCAATCTCATTTTAATGAATGATTGAGCATGAAGGATGGGTTGGTGTCATGATAATAGATGTAGGATGGAAACTACTGGGATAAAGTTCTTCATGTGATGTAGATTCATGGAAAGGTTCAAGTGGTTCACATGGAAAAGTGAAAAAGGAACAAGCATAGATGAGAAGGAATTCATAGATTCGGGAATCATTGAATTAAAATTCCAGCATGTGGAAGAATAAATGTTTAGATGTTGTTCATTTCATGCATTGAAGTCATGAAGATGAAGTGTGTGGCTAGTGACACCGAATATCATATTCAAACCATATGGAAGATGACCCAAGGAAGAAGCAACTCGTGTAAGGATCATCTCCCTTGTTGTGTAAAGGTCATTCTAATTATGTAAGGTTAAATCCAAATTTTCATAAAGGATATTCCATTGTGTAAAGGTACCTTTGATAGTTGTATAAGGGTAGCTTGACTGTTTTGTAAGGGTACTTATAGAAGTCATTAAGTTTATGTAAGGGTATCCTAAAAATTTTCATAAGGGTAAGTTGAAAACTGCCAATATAAGGATTAATTTTTTCTCGTGCAAGTTTACTCCTAGGATTCATCAAATTCACATAAGGGTAGCTCCCTAAACATTTTAAGGGTCATTTGAGTTTTCCAAACATCGTATAAGGGTAACTGACCATGTAAGGGTAAGGTTACATTACATGCATGAAGTAAAAAAGTTAGTTACATAAGGGTAAGGTCACATTATAAAGGTCAGATAAGGGTAGATGAAATCTTAAGAAAGGGTAAAAAGAAGTTTATAATACTTATGTAAAGGTGAGAAATAAAAAATAATAATTTTGTAAGGGTGAATTATAACTTATGTAAATGTAAAACCAGTTTTTGAAAACTCACAAAAGGGTACAAAATAACTCACATTAGGGTAAAAATAGACTTATGTAATAGTAATAAAAAATTTAAGAAACATAAATAAGGATAGATAAAAGACCTAATAAAGGGTAAAAAAAATACTTAGAGAATTAGTTTTTCACATGGTTTAACCAAAAAACAATATGAAGAATAATAATAATAAATGATAAACAATTAAATAAAAACTAAATTCAACAAAATTATTATAATAAAAAGGAAAATATTTCTATAATAAAATATTTTTTAATAATAAAAATAAACAGTCAAATAATTTTCAATAAAGATAGGGATTTCCAATTTAACAAAATAATAAAAAAATAAAATGAAATACCAAAACCCCAATATTAATAATCTCCCCCTTTTATAAATTAAAAAACCAGATATTGGATTTAAAAACTCCAAAATCTAAACACCCTATTCCCTTTTAAAATTTATAAATAATATAAAAATTTAGATCTCTAAAAAAATCCCATATTTTTATACATAAACCAAAAATTATATATATTAAAATCCCCTAATATAAATGAATATAATATTAAAAAAATTAATACCAACACTTAATATGAAAATAATGTCGTGAACATTTAAAAAAAATATTATGTTTCATATTATTTTCCTAGAAAATGATAAATAAATTTTCTTCAAGGGTTTAAAAACACTTCCTCCCCTGAGTTAATTATCTAAAATCTCTAACAGAGAAAATCAAATACAACTAGAAAAAAATAAAAAATTTCATTATCAATAAGATTGAAAATTTATTCTTTTATATTAAACATTATTCTTTAAAAGATACCAATATGCATGTTATATGAAATAAAAATATATGTAGAGTGTAAAAAAAATTTAAATAAGTTAGATCCAGTTTAAATAAATGATTCAATCCAAGTAATTTATCTCAATTTCAAGTAAAAAATTTAAGTTCTCCTTCTACATAATAAAAGAAGACTTTGTATAATTCGAATATGTGAACTAGATTTATAAGTTTAAACATATTAAAAATAAATACTAAATTAAACTAAATTTTAATGCATAAAATAAAATTTAGAGGTTCAATAATACTTTCCTGAATTGAGAGTGTTCACAATTTTTGTGGTCTCTTAAGGAACCAATACATGAAATAAACGGTTAAAGTAGTAGGTGGTAAACTAGTTTACCATTAAAATCTTCCCAATACTAATGTGTAAAAAACATGTTATAATAATATAATAAAAAACATAATTTCTTTTCCAAAGATTAAATAGTTCATAGAAAAATATTTTAAATGGATTAATCAGAACTAAAATGTACATATACTAACCATTTGAGAATTGATTTATGGTATATTAATTAATTTAAAAACAAGGGGTAACTCCCACTAAATTCATTACTTTATAATATATATATATATATATATATACTTTTTATATGAAATATAAACACATAAACAACATATATGAATATAAAATTTTATACTAAATAAGTTTACAACATGCTTACTTACAAAAACAAAAAACAAGAAAACATTAAGGTGTAGGCCTAGAGTCCAAAAAAAAATTAACATGATAAATGATATTAGATTTTATGTAGGTTAGTATAATAGATTATAAAATAGTATATAATATTAATTTTGTCCAATAAAAATATTTACCTGCATATGTTGACCATATTATGTCCAATAATATTTGATTAGGGTCCTTTTGGTGCCCATGTTGTCATAGATTCACCCAAATCGATAGTAGAACCTTTATCCACCCAAAAATATTTCAAAATCCTATTTTTGGGTATTCATGGAAATAAATTATAATAAATAAATGATTTTTATGATCAAATTATTGGGTAAATCTCAAAGAGCATTCATTTATAGAATTCCCTTGCATTCTACACTCAAAAAATATTGCACTAAAAACACTTCCTTTTGCACTTTTAACAAAATTAGTCTTATTAATCCTCATTTAATTTTATTTATATTTTCCTTAAAAAAATTAGAAGAAGTTTATTTAATATTAGAAACTTCCTTTTTTAAATCCATGTTTTCTTTTCTTTTTGATTATATTTTAACTCAGTATAGACTTCCTCGTTAGAAATAGAAGTTTTATTTCTCTATTTATTATTTTTTTCTTAATCTTATTACACTCATTATCACCTTATCACCTTTTATTTTATTTTTTATTTTATTTTTTATTTTTTTAAATTTTTTTATTGTTTTCATTCACTGAGTCACTGATTCACTGATTCACTGATTCACTGATTCACTGATTCACTGATTCACTGATTCACTGATTCACTGATTCACTGATTCACTGATTCATTGATTCAGTGATTCATTTCTTTCATTTATTTCATTTATTTCAAATCATTTATTTCATATATTTCATTTATTTCATTTATTTCATTTATTTCATTTATTTCATATTACTTTATTTACTTTATCCATGCACATGCCAGTGCACATGCCCATGCAATATAAAGAAATACTGCATTTGGTGAGATTTGAACCCTTAACCTCTTGCATATTTTCCAAAGACTTTACCACTCCAGAATGCTCGTCATGTGGTTAATAAATAGAATTTAATATAAATATATATATTAATTGAAAAAACAAATAATATATAAATAATAGATATAAACTCAATAATAATAAATAATAAATAATAAATAATAAATAATAAATAATGATTAAATAATTAATAAATAATAAATAAATATAAATATAAATAATAAATAATAAATAATTCATAAAAAATAATAAATAAATATAAATAATAAATAATAAATAAATATATTAAATAAATATAAATAATTAATATATATAAATAATAAATAATGAATAATAAATAATAAATAATAAATAATAAATAATAGATAATAAATAATAAATAATAAATAATAAATAATAAATAAATATAAATAATAAATAATAAATAATAAATAATAAATAATAAATAATAAATAAATAATAAATAATAAATAATAAATAAGTAATAAATAATAAATAATAAATAAATATAAATATTAAATATTAAATATTAAATATTAAATAATAAATAGTAAATAATAAATAATAAATAATAAATAAATATAAATAATAAATAATAAATAAATAATAAATATAAATAATTAATAAATATAAATAAATAATAAATAATAAATAATAAATAATAAATAATAAATAATAAATAATAAATAATAAATAATAAATAATAAATAATAAATAATAAATAATAAATAATAAATAATAAATAATAAATAATAAATAATAAATAATAAATAATAAATAATAAATAATAAATAATAAATAATAAATAATAAATTAATAATAAATAACAAATAAATATAAATAATAAATAATAAATAATAAATAAATATAAATAATAAATAATAAATAATAAATAATAAATAATACATAATAAATAATAAATAATAAATAATAAATAATAAATAATAAATAATAAATAATAAATTATAAATAATAAATAAATATAAATAATAAATAAATAATAAATATTAAATAATAAGTGATAAATAAATATAAATAATAAATAATAAATGATAAATAAATATAAATAACAAATAATAACTAAATATAAATAATAAATAATAAGTAAATATAAATAACAAATAATAAATAATAAATAATAAATAATGAATAATAAATAATAAATAATAAATAATAAATAATAAATAAATATAAATAATTAATAATTAATAATTAATAAATATAAATAATAAATAATAAATAAATATAAATAATAAATAATAAATAAATATATAATTAATAAATAATAAGTAAATATAAATTATAAATAATAAATAGTAAATAATAAATAATAAATAAATATAAATAATAAATAAATATAAATAATAAATAATAAATAAATATAAATAATTAATAAATATAAATAATAAATAATAAATAATAAATAATAAATAATAAATAATAAATAATAAATAATAAATAATAAATATAAATAAATATAAATAATAAACATAAATAATAAATATAAATAATAAATATAAATAATAAAGAATAGAGAATAAATAATAAATAATAAATAACCAGTAACAAATATTAATATTATTAATAAGATTTTATTATTAGTACTAACAAATAAATAATAATAAATAATAAATAATAAGTAAATACAAATAATAAATAAATAATAAATAATAAATAATAAAGGTAACACATGAAAAAGTATGAAAAGGCAAGGTAACGGATGAAAAATCATGAAAACACATGGAAACGGATGGAGAAACATATGAAGAATGGGGCATTCGAAATAATGAGAACGCATGAGAACGCATGAAAACTCATGACAACTCTGGAAAACCCCTTTATAATTCAACATAATCATCATAATAACCCAAAAAAACCATTGATAAAGATAACAAGTCATGGAAACCCAAATAAAGAGTAATAAATGGAGCAACCGTTAAAACCCGTCAAAACGATCATAAAGAGATAAAAACATTATACTCACATTAACGGAGATTACTTATGATCCAAGAGTCCATTTTAGATCCACGACCTGTCAAATCAAAGATCCTGAAACGATATTTGACCTGATAGGTGAAAGAGTCCGAATGGACAGGTGGATCGGAAGTTATGACCATTTAAAAAAAAGCTGACGGGGAACGGGTGCTAGAAACGAGGCATCAAAAAACATAACAAACCCGATACCCACTAAAAAGGCCATAACATATGATCCAGGAGTGCATGTGGGTGCCGTGACTAGTCAAACTAAAGCTCATGGAATGAGCTACGATCTGGCAGGTGGAAGTGTCTGAATTGACACGCGGATCAAAAGTTAGGTCCGTTTGAAGACATGTTTGACGGGACACCGGTGACGGAAACGGGGTTCTGGAGGCCTACGGAGGGGTTTTGGGGTCGAAAAACATGAGAGAAGCTTGCTTTTATTGATTTAGTGTGTAGCACTCTTTGCTGGCTTCGATTTGATATGTGGTAGAGGCCAAACGGACACCCGAAGCGAAAGTTAGGGCTGTTTGAAGTTGGAAAACTTTTTCCAACATTCTTATAACACTAATATCTTCTGCACCCTAGACAATCTCATGATTTTGATTATATTTGCCTCTATATCTCTTCATGAGATTTGATTTGACTAGTCGTGGCGCTCCAACAGACGCCCGGATCAAAAGTTATGGTCGTTTTAGTGTTTTTTGGGGTTTCTCGTGTTTTTTTATTTTTTCCTTTCATTTCAGGGCGGTTTTACGGAAACCGCCGCTATTTCACGGTGGTTTTTTAAAAAACTGCGACTAATCCTCGAAAAAACTTAAAAAAAAAATAAAATAAAATTATGGCATTTCGCGGCGATTTTTTCACGGCGGTTTAAAAACCGCCGCAAAACGGCGGCTCGAAACGCGTTTAGCAGCGGTTTTAAAAACCGCCGCTAAACGGCCGTTTTCTTGGAGTGTTATTCCTAATGTGTCCTTTCTTCCTACACTCAAGACACATTATATCTAAAACATCATTATTCTTATTTTTATTACTTATTTTATTATTTTTTATTCTTCCCTCTAAAAAAAATCTTGAAACCTTTGTTTTCCATATATTTGAAAACCCTTTTACTTATTTGAGCTACATCCTTATCAATTTCCTAAGTATCATATTTTGAAGAGTTAGATAATTCATTTATTTTTTACTTAAAATTAATACATTTATTCTTTACAGACTCCTCATCAATAATGTTATTTATTTCAAGTTCATACTGTAGCAAAGAACTGATTAGTTATTCTAAATTATACTCTAAAAATTTCTTAATTTCATCGATCACCACTTTAATTCCATTCCATATTTTTTTTAATTCTCTCATCACTCTTTCAACTATAATTTTATTATCTAGTACTTCACCAATTATACTAATACCATTTTTAGTTCTTCTAAACTAGTGAAAAATCTGATTCACCAATTCATCTTCTCCTATCATGAAATCCTATTATTATGCATAAAATATTACTAAATTTATTATTTTAAGATTGACTATCCCATATTGAATAACTTGTAGAATAATACAAATGTTTTAGGATATCTTACATACTAAATCATATATATACACACTTATAATTATTGCATAATAAAAAATATTCTTTACTATATAATTTAAAACATACTTTACCATATCATTACCAAAAGTGACTCTAGTTCAATTTTAGGTAACTCATATGTTTTCTTTATGATTTTCCAATGATACAAACTTATCTGATTCTAGAAAACATCCATTATGTATTTCTAATGTCCATAATCAGTTACATCAAAATATGGGGGCTTATGAGGTATTTATCCATCATTTTCATTAATTCCTTCCATCTTCAAGGGTCTTATTCCATATACTACTAGGTTTAGGTTATTCAGGTTAGCACAATAGTTAAAATAGAAAATAGAACCTATATCCAAAAGGATTACCCTCTAATATGAATAGTTATAATTATATAGATTATAATAATGGACTAGAGGTGGGGTGAATATTCCTTAAAAAAAATTAAAACAAATAATCAATCATATTTTATTATTGAATAAATCAATGGTGTAGTGTAGTGTTCAGAATATAATATAGTAGAAATAAAATATGAACATAGTATTTTTATCATGGTTCAGATCACCAAGATCTCAGTCTACTCTATAATATTCTATACTCAGTGAGAAAATTATTACCCACTATTAAACCTCGCTTTTAAAGGAGTGATAACCTAATTATAAACACTTCCTTTTACAATACCCAGAGGCACGTCCAACCTAAATTTTTATAGGAGTTATAACCCAATAGGAACTGACTTTCTTCAAGAGTCACAGACCAATAACCTGAATTTTTTTAAGGATTAACAACCCAAGAAACTTCCTTTTTATTGGTAGAATAACCAATAATTACTTAAATTTGATTAGAAATATCATAAAATAAATATTTAGAATAAAAAGAGGAAGAAAATATTTAACAAATAGAGACCATAAATAAATTAAGAACATCAATAATGTAAATAATAATTAATTTCAATGGAGCTCAAGAACTTCGATATATTTAGTAGTTGATGATCAAATTATTAAGTCCATTATGATCACACCAATGGAATAATAGTCATAATAGGGATTCAACACTTCAAAATTCTCACAAAAATGTCATATTTTTCAATAATATTTATCTTAAATAAACTATACTGAGTTTATTTAATCATGTTCTCCATTGATTGCATTACGACAAATAATCTAGCATCATTCACTCCAAGATATTCTTGAGTATAAATGATATTCTAAATAAACCATCATAGTATACCATGGGTTAGAGAATAATACTACTTAGAATAATATTTGTTTACTTATAATTTTAATTCTCATGGTCATTATAATAGTATTCTCATAATCTTATATTCTTGCATTAAATAACTCTAAAACACTTCTAATATGATCATTAAGGTAAATGGGAGTTTTTGTAATTCATAAAAAAATAATCATTATAAAAATATTGCAGTAATTGGATAACTCAAAAATTATAAAAGCAGAGTATAAGATAAATAATTTGTAACTCATTAGTCTTCAAAAATATTTCCATGATATTTTCTCTAACATGTATCTTAAAACATATTCATTATATTATATATTTATTTTATATATAAATATAATTATTAAATTGATATAAATAAAATTTTAATTAAAATATCAAAATATCAAATAAATAGAGAACATTTTAAAATATATATTTTTGAAGAATAAAAAAATTAATGAAATAATCGTGAGTAAGAAGTGACTCTGAGGAATAAGAATTACGGTAAGTTAACTTATTGTGCCATCAAATCATATAGTCACTTAAGTTATAGTTAATATTTAGATTATTTTATATTTAAACTTACAGTCACTTATTTTCAATAGCTTGAAAATAACTCATGCAATAGTTTTAGTTCTTGCATTCACTTGAAATAACTCATGTGGTAAGTTTAAAATACCTCATTTAGTAACATGAAAATACCCCATGTGGTAACTTGAAAATATACATGGTAGGTTGATTCTATATTCTCCTATTAATAGTTGGATCTCACTTTAGGGACTAAGAAAGCGTGTATGATGAGCCGGTGTCACACTCACAGACACAAGATGAAAACCATTGAGATACAATTCTTTATACGATACAAATGCATGAAGGGGTTTGAGTAGTCTGCATGAGTGGGTGAAAAATAAAAAAGAATGGATGAGATGGAATTCACATATTCATGCATCATTTAATGAAAATGTAAATGAATTGAAGAATAAATGTTGGTATGTTTCATGGTGAAGTCATGAATATGAAGTGTCTGGTTGGTGTCACTAAATAGTAAAGTTGAACCATGTGAAAGATGGCCCGAGGAAGAAGCGGCTCACATAAGGGTCGTCTCCCATGTTTTGTAAAGTCCAAGATTGATATATAAGGGTACATACCAATTTTTTGTAACGTTTGGTTTGTTATATAAAGGTAACTTGGTAGTTTCATAAGGGTATCTTGATAGTTGTGTAAGGTTACTTATAGAATTTGTTAAGCTCTTGTAAGGGTTGTCTACTAATTTTCATAAGGTTAATTTGAAAAGTTCTCATGTAAGAGTTAAATGTTTCTCATGTAAGGGTAGATGCAGACTTCCATAGGTTTATGTAAGGGTATATCCCTTAACAGTGTCAGAGTTATTTGAGTTTTCCAAACCCCATGTAAGGGTAACCGTCCATGTAAGGGTAATGTCATATTACATGTGTAAAGGTAAAAAGTTAGTTATGTAAGGGTAAATTCACATTATAAATATCACATAATTATAGATTCAATCTTACATAAGGGTAATAGTATATTTTTAAGTCGTATATAAATGTATGAAACAAAAAATAAAACTTATGTAAGGGTGCATTAGAACTTACATAAAGGTAAAAACAGTTTTTGAAAACTCACATAAGGGTACAAAATAGCTCACTTAAGGTTACAACTAGATATGCATAATGGTAATATAAATTTTAATAAACATACATAAGGGAAGATAAAAAACTTATGAAAGGGTAAAAAAATACTTAGAGAATTAGTTTTTTATAATGTTTAACCAAATAATAATAATAATAATAATAATAATAATAAATAATAAACAATTAAAGAATAATTAAATTCAATAAAATTATTATTATAAAAAATAAAATAATTATAGAAATATATTTCTTAATAATAAAAATAAATATTTAAATAATTTTCAATAAAGATAGGTATTTTTAATTTAACAAAACAATAAAATAAATAAAATGAAATACCAAAACTCCCAACACTAACAAGAAGTGAACTCTTGGAATTTCACTGGTGACAAGTGGTTAATGAAAAAACAATAATTGTGATCCTAAGAGATACCCATATAAAACATGGGAGAAAATTGATAGGAGGATCATGGGCCCTTGTATGAGAATGATATTTTTTAGGATAACATGATATTCACTAAAATATTTCCATTTTAGGATTAATTGAAATGAATATAAAATAAATGAACTGCTTATACAAAAAAGTTTATAATGGGATATTGATATAATCATTGTATATTAATGGATATAATCTCTGGTAGAAGATAAATATAACTTGATATTTTATAAATTAAGAACTTCTAGTAATCAGAAGACGATGGTGATGATGAAATTGATGTGCATGCCAATTTTTGTGATACCCATTATCACATAAGTGAGAAAGTGAATAAAGAATAAGAACTAAGGAAGTATGAAAAATAGTAAGTTCCACATATCATCTTTTGGTAGTTCTTACCCTTGATGTAAGTGTAAGAGAGGCCTATGAAAAGAATCTATGTGTGATTTGGAAGTTGTATTATTACAAAGGCAGAGTTGATGATATTATTCTTAAAGGACAAAAGGTAGTGACAGTATCTGATTGATAGGAATTAGACCTGATGATATTTATGGTTGACATCTTGTATTAAGTGAATATAAACTTCAAAGGTTAGGAGAAGTCTGCTATACGAATCGGGAGACTAAATTACATTGGGTTGTTGGAAAAGAAAAAACAAAGTTGGATTTTGTGTAACCAAAGGTCATGGATGATACCATGCCACCTATAAAGTTTAAGGTAAATACTTGGGTATCAGATAATCCTTCCCCAACTCTACTTATATTGATCATAATATTACAATGTAAAATCTATGACCCATACATCTATTTTTCAATAAGAAATAGGTTTCCCATGTGGCATTGAACCATGTAAAAAACTGTTTGTTAATCCTTCAAGTTATTTCTTTATTTCATGTGGTTTGTGTGATTAGGTAAAGAAAAATAGATCCATTATTATATTAACTAGAAATAGAGGTTCAAATACCAAAAGGGGTAAACTAATAATAGAAATTTGAATTTAATAAAAAGTTTATCCATGCCTAATTCAACCCTAGGTGTCTATATAAATAAATATATATATATATATCCTATGGGAATTTCATGTTGTATTAGAGAAAATGTTATCTCTAATTGGATATAAATATTTCTTTCCCAGGTATTTTAATTTGATTATATGATGTTTAGATTTTAAATGTTATGGAAAACTATATTTTGATCCCTATTAGTGGGGAATTTGAGGTATCATCAAAGGCCTTAAAATATAAAAAATAAATAGGCTAAGTAGCGGAGGAAAAACTCAAAGATAAAAGAAAAATAACCACTAAATGACGGTAATCATATTTGTAAGTTTTTTTAAAATATATTAATGGTGATTCATCATTTGAATCAAGTTTAATTTGTGATGAACATGTGTTTAATGAATCACTTAGTTATTTTTAGTTTGAATTCATGGATTATTTAGATAATGTTCTTATTGAGGTTTTCAAATGTGTATTTTTTGATATAAATGGACTACAATATGAAAAATAATAAATATAGTTGGAAATATATGTAATGGAATCTAAATTAACTAAAAATATAAGTAGTTGCTACACCCTCAGAAAGCTTATGAAATTCAAGGATTAATATGTTTCAATTTTCAATAAAACAATTTATTTTATTGATGAATAATTGTAAATATTTTATTGTGAGAAATATATATGTGATAATTTTTCTGTTGAAGTAATCCACATTTCTTTTAAAATTTACGCAAGTTTCTATTGATGTGAATAATCCTCCATTGGAAATTAAGTAAAATAGGGTGAATGAGCTTGAAAAATTGTTGCCAGAGGAAAATAAAATGCACAAGGATAAAATTCAAAATCTAAAGAAATATTATAAAGAGTTGATGAAATAAATTGATGAAAAAAATATTTTTATTAGTATAAAATGTATTGAGTAGGTTATAAAGCAATGAAATCTGAATATAAACCAAGAAGAATCTTCATAATAAGATGGATAGAGAATTTACACCAAAAAAATTATTAAAAGGGTCATTCTTCTAAATATAATCCTATTGGTGGAAACAAGAGTCTTGGATTATATGCTGATTAACCCACTAAAATCTTATAAAGGATGGTACCCATTTGTCCTAATAAATATGTATGCATTGATTTTATTTTGAAAAATAATATATAACTAAATTAAAAATATTGAAAAATTTATATGGATAAAAATATTGACAAACCTACCACATCATCAAGGGTGTATGTTGACATGTTTAATAATATAATATCCCAAAAAAATCTTAAAAAGGTTATCAAAACTAAAAATAGAAAGTATAAAAATCTCTCTAGACTACTTGTACAAGAAAACGAAAGAGATTCATTGGGAATTGTAGGTTTTATTGGAGATTCAGGAACAAGTCTATTGACTACTAGCATAACATGTCAATGAGTAAAGATAATAGAAATCTTGAAAGTTCAGGGGAGAAAAGATGAAACATAAAAAATACCTAATGGACTAACGTCACTCTAAAGCATCGTTAATTCTCTCAGGGATATAAAAATACAAATTTACAGTCACCCAACAACACTAACTACTAGTACGTAGAATATTGATAATATAGGGTCGATCCCATGAGGAAAAGGGTAATAAGGTTTCAATAGCTTATATGTTTGTAAAAATTTATTTAATTAAGACTAAAATTACCTAATATTACTTTAGAGGTTGTGATGAATTGACTCAAAAATATAAAATTAAGAAAAAATAAAAGGGAGTTGATATCGAGGATGGTTTTCATAAATTTAAATCAATTCCATTAACCATAAGAATTTTTTGGGTAACTAGTGTTTCTTCCCAACCTCAACTAAAACTTCATAAATCATTTAAATCCCCTCCTAGGGTATTTCTATAACTGGATTAGGTTTATGATGTTTAATATTGAAATGGAAGGTGAATTAAAGGTTGAATGTCACTATCCCACTCCCTTTACCACATTGAGTTTTTTCCACTAAATACCATCACTCTAGATAGATAATTAGAAGATGTGATTTGATTAATATCAAAACAATATTAATTAAATGTGGATATTTAAAGATTTTATACTTGTCCTATTTATAAAACTCACTTTTCCCTTGAATACCTTATTATTTATGATTAATCACACAATCAATATGATTAAATTATGTGTTTTATGAAAAGGAATAGAAAAATAGTTCTAAAATAAAAGTGTAGTGTAAAAGTGGATACACATGCTCATGGATTCCACACCAACATATTAATTCAAAATAACAAATTAAAAAAAACATAAAATGAAAGATCTAATTATACCATGTCATGGTTGATGATGATTGTCTTCCTCCACTATCGCTTCAGATGTTGGGTAGAAATTGTCTCACTTACCTCTTATGTTGGAATACAAACTAGTAATGAAACCTACTACAATATGTATAAATATATCATAGGTCCCCTATTGGTCTATCCTCTTAGATCCCTTGCACAGAAGCAGTACTCCACTATTTATAAGCAGCATCCAACAAATTTCACCACTTCTACTTTGTTTAAACTTTATATTTCTCTTTCCAATATTTATTTGAACTTTAAACTGGTCAGAATATTTAATTTTAAATTTATTAATATTTTACTCAAACTTTAGGATAGAGGGAGAGTAGTTCATGTATTCTATGTAAAATATCATCTTCTATATTGTGACTTGTAACAACCCAGTACATTCTAAAGGAATGAAATATTTTTTATCATACCAGTTTTTAGATTAAATTATTAATTATGGACTAATGCGAATTCCCATTTAGGTCATGGAGGTGTTGGGGGTGTTCAGGGATTGTTTGGAGCTCAGAACCCAAATTTTGGGAAAAAATTGGTCTGTCGTACAGTTAGTAGAAACCGTGCGAGGTAGGCTACATGATTACTTCTAACCATGCAAGGATACACAGAGAGAAGGGAGAGCCTGCACGGTTTGTTAAACAATGTGATTTGAGTTTCACTCCCATACAGCACCCTCTATAGTTTATATTAGTGGGCTAAGACATGTTTTTCGCATGGTTAGTCAAATCGTACATGAAAACCATATGAAGTTCCCCTTCTTGCAGTAGTGGGCCCACGATTGGCGCATGGTTTGTCCAATTGTGAAGCTAAACCATGAAGTCTTGTAATTTGAGTAAAATAATGAAATTAACCTTAAATAAATATTATAAACTATTCTTTTTCTCCTTTCTTCCTCCACACATCAATCTCACCTCTTGGGATATATCTTTGAATCATATTATAGTCTTTGCCACCAAATCTTCATCCAAGATCAAAATCATGATCCTTTGGATGCATCAGATCTATCTTAGTAAGATCTATATTATTTTTTGTCGTTCCTTGTTCTTCTTGGTATTAGTTGTGCTATTTAGGAGCAAGATAATATGCCCTATTTTCAGGTTCTTTGTTTGTTCATTTTTTTCTCCCGATCTGAATCGAATCAGGAGTTGATACTGGAAAATCCTTCCACTACAGACCTACAGTAGGTGGTCTCATGCTTTTCCTTCAAATTTGAAGTGTTTATATATATGTCTTTGTTCCACACATCCAATTTTTAGAGTGATTCTCTTAAATTGGAATTTAATCCTTGTTTTAAGTGGATATAAGTGACATATGTAATTAATGTAGCCTTTGATGATGATTAAATGTTAAGGAACTCAAATTTAAACCACACCTTGGGTGTTTTACTTAATTAATGTGACCACCATGGGTGGTGTATGTTTTTTAATTCCCTTTTTGGTGTGTCATTTACCCCTTGACATGGGATATTAACTGTTGAATTGTAAATTGTAAATTGAATTGATCAAATAAATGGGACGGATGACCATGTACCTAGTCTTGGCCATGTAATTGCTCAATTAAGCATGAGTTTCGTTTTTTATACTGATATACCCATGTGAGATAAAAATAGACTAAACCTTCTAAGCTTAGCCCTTTCTTTGAGCCACCTTCTGAGGTGAGGTTTCAATGAATTGATTATGATGATGACATTGTCATTACTAAATGATATTGATTGAATGCTTACATGCCTTGGGTGACACATGGGTTCATATACGAATTCCATGGATGGAATCATTTGTCTATTTCTTTTCATATGCCTAAGTGACACTTGGACTCCCTAGATGACGACTAAGGATGGACTCATAATGGATGTTTCTCTACAAACTAAAGTGATACTTGGAATCCTTATGGATTTACAAGGATGTACTCAAAGGGAGGTTGATTACATATTCAATGGGTGACACTTGGGAACCCTTAGTGGACATCCAAGTATGGACTTAATAAGAGGTGATGCTATTTCATTCCTAGAGTGGTACCTAGGTTCATATTAGGATCTCCATGGATGGGCTTGTAAGGTGCTTGGTTTATTATATTCCTAGAGTGATGTCTATATTTAAAATAAGGAATTCCAAGGATGGTCTTAGGTTATGAATCAAATATTTAATGTAATATTTCATACAACGCATCTACCAAGCCAAAGAACAAACTTGAATTCGATCAGAGACAAGTACCTTATATATGGCCTTTTTATATGGGATTGATTAATTAAATGATTTTGATTATAAATTCATACAAGGATGACTTTTTTATTCAGATACATTCTAGCTAAGGCCAAAGTAGGTATCATAGGATGAGTGTCCATAGGAACCGGAAAATTATGGTTTGTTTACTTTTAGTACTTCATTTACATATTCTATTACTAACTCCACATTGTCATTATTATATATTCACAGACTGGATGGAACATGATCTTTGGGTGGTTTCCTACTAAGATTGCATGTCACACACTATTTGGGCTGCATTTTGGTACCTAGAAAGACTATATGGATATAGGTATGGACAAGGTCAAGCACCCTGCTATAGGTTTCTAATTGTTTATTTAGAGAAGGAGAGCACGAGATCAAACTAAGACTCGTTATTCTGGATGGGATAGTTCTTTGGTCTTTTTAGTATTTTGTTACATGTATTTTACACTTTCCATGTATACCTATTTTGGTTGTTTTTTAGAGATATGATATGTATGAAACATCATTTTTTATATGGGATTACTTTTGGGTTTTTTATTTATATTTTTCTTAGATGCTTTCTATTGTCTGTTTGATTTATTGTTTCTATTACTTATATGTTATTGTATTTTCTGTTATGCTACCCTCTGGTGATGAGGGCACAGTCTCCCCATAGACACACCTTAGGCCCTCACTATAAGTTGGAATCCTCTAGCATTTGGGGAGATATGTTTGAGGCCATGTGGCCAACCGAGCTCAGGGAACCTTTCAATGGCATCTAAGTTCATGACGTTACAATGTGGTATCAGAGCCCTTATTTTTGCTGAATTACTATTTGGTGACAATAAACATGGATAGGGAGGAATATGAATTTGGTAATGGGTTATGCATGGGCATAGAAAACTCATGTATAGGAAAAAGTCAAATTACCTTGAATGTAATTGTTTTTTCTAGATTTTAACTATTACGGTTGATTTGATTCCACTATGGGGCGATGCACTTGAATTTTGATGTTATCATTGATATGATTTTGGGTTCTATTTTGTTTCAACCCAATTAAATGAGTGTATTCCATCTTGTGAATCATTATAAGAATGTGTTAGAATTCACATTTCATGAATTATTCCATTCCATAAATGATGAATTAATTGTTACATGATGTTGTGATAGGTGTTGTAATAGATGTACCTATTGCGTGATAGATAATGTGTATAGGGAATTGAGAAAACATGGGTGGTACTTAAAGTTCATATTGTAACCTAATTAGTGTTTTCATAATTAGGCTACAGTAGATAGCCTAAGTATCCAATTGCTGCATGTTGAGTTATAGACCATGAGTCACATGAACTGGAAGGTGTTATGGTGTGGATTATGTAGATTCCATATTTTGGATTTGTAAGGAGTATGAAACCTTATGGATTAGAATTTTTTGAACCATTTATTTCATCCATTTTAAATGAATTGTGATATAATTTGAATTAAATGAGAATAAAATCAAAATTGAAATTGTTTGTATTAGGGAACTTGACCCATACCCAACCTTGGTAGTGGGCAGTAAGTAGTATCACTAGCTTTTATGTGATATATACATCACCCAATTATGGCTGTAGGAGTAGGAAGAGGGGTGTGTTCTTTTTAAGGAAGGTATGCACCTAACCTATTTCAATATCTGTGCTTTTAGTTTCTAACTTTTATATCTTTCTTGATATGAGGCATGCACTTAGAATTTTTAAAGGTATGTCACTAAGACATCCTCCAGCCTTATGCTAAGAGGGTGGTGTTGACCATGATTTGGAGGTTGTGGGGAATGTGATACTAGTGGATCCTCCAGTTGTGCTAGTTGTGACACCATTAGTTGTACCAGACATAGGTGTTGAGGCATAGTTCTGTGAAGGCTTTATCCATTTCATGTAGACAATTTAGGGAGCACCGTGACCTGCCCCGACTATGGCAGAGTTGATGCGTGAGTTCTAGCAGTAGCATCCACCCATGTTTTCAGGGGATGGAGGACCTCAGGCTTTAAATTCATGGATATAGGCCATGCTATCTATCATCAAGCATCTTGTGACACCTCTTGAGAGGTGGATAAAGATCATTATATATATGTTGTGTGATTCCACCAAGAGATGCTGGGATGTAATTACTCCGACGGATTTTCATTGGGATATGGTTTGGAAGGATTTTAATAACACATTATTTGAATAATTCTATACCAATACTTTGAGGTATAATAGATCCTGAGAGTTTGTGCACTTGGAATGTGTAATGTTATCAATTATGGGTTATTTGGCCCATTTTACAAAGCTCCGGTGCTTTGCACAAAGTCTGATGGTTGATGAGTTATCTAGAGCCAGGTAATTCGAGGATGGTCTCAGGTATGACATCCGATCATAGGTGAATGTATTTTGACTGAATATCATTTCTGGAATAGTGAATAAAGGGATTATAATGGAATTTAACTTGAGAGAGGATGGGGGTGTGATCCAGGGTGGTTCATCATCTAGATCTAGTGCTAAATCGAACAGTAGTAGGAAGTGTTTTCTAGAGCTTCCATGTGGTGACATTAGTAACCAAATCTCATACTCAGGTGGTCAGGTGAGGTTCCACCAATGTGGTAGACTAGGGAATACAAGACCACAGTTCATGAGAGACTCAGACGATTACCAATCCTACAGAAAGATGGGCCATCTACAGTGTTTTTGTAGGAATTTTCCTTTATTAGCCAGTGAGAGAGGGTCTGCACCAACTCCACATACATGAGTGGGGTTATCATCTTCTCATCAGGTAAGAATATGGAGTAAAGTTGGAAGATTAGGCTAAGGTGGTGGTCATGGTTGTGGTAGTCAGACCCTATATTTGCAGTGATAGTTGAGTGGATCTACTCAGGGCAGCCAGGTTGTATCATAGAGCCATGGATCAGGATAGTTGTACACAGTACAACCGAAACCTGAGGAGAATAATCCTAGGACTACTAATATTATAGGTAAAATTCTAGTAGCATATACTTTATCATATTCTCTTTTCGATACAGGGGCTTCACATAAATTTATATATATTCCCATTATGGAAATCCTTGGGCTCAGTGTTTAGAATTTTGATGGAATTATGAAGCTTGATACCTCATTGGGGATTAGAATGGTGATTAGACATTAGTACAGGGATTTCCCCCTTGAGATTTGTGGGTTTCACTTTGTATGGGACCTCTTTGACCTCGAGATGATGGGTTTTGACATTATTCTTAGGATAAACTGGTTAGTTCCATTTTATGTTTTTGTTGACTGCTATCACTGAAGGGTGACATTTACATAAACATATGTCATAAAGTTAATTCACAAAGGTGAAGGGGATGTCTAGGAAAACTGAGTAGGACCCAAGCATCATAGGATGGGTGGGGTGATAGCCCAAATTTCGAGTTTATATCTGAATGATCATGGAATAAATCAAGAATATTTACCTCCATTGGTTGATCATTTCAGTGAAATTATCCTACATAACATTTCAGGATTAATTTCATGACCCCCTACCTCCAAGGATACCCCTCCTTGGATGGAAATAAAGAAAGGGATATAATGACCTCTAAGTCCCGCCTCCAGTAGGCCCTGGGTTGGTGATTAGAACTAAGGGTATATAAATCCCATGTAAGGGAGGCATTTCCCTCTATAATAATATAGGATCAGGAGATAAGATGAAACATAAAAAAACTTCAAGACATAATATAAAATAGAAATCCAAAACCATCCCACATGAATGTATACATAGAAAGGATACAGACAAATGTCTCTTAAGTAAATACCCAAAAGTAAAGCTAAAGCAGCAACACAGTAACTATCAAGGGTACAAACTAGTAATGTCTAGCACGGTCCACAAAATCCTCCTGGATACCTAAAAATATATTTATATAAATAGGGTGATCATATAAGTCTACTCAGTATGAAAATCTCAAGTCTCTCATTCACATGTGAATAAATCATTCTAATTATCCTGTGAGAAAACAATAGAACCAAACACACCTAAACATGTATACTAACCATCCCAACCTTGATAAGGCATGATAACCAAATAAAGAAAGAAAAGTAATATAATATAATGTGAACAACATAGATGATATGGTCTCCTGTACCACTTTACCATTTTTATCCACTCTCAAACCCCAACAAAAAATGTCATGGTGCTCTCACCTCTTCGGAATATACCACATCACATCCTACCCACACAAACCTGGGCCTCACAACACATCCTGCCTACACACACCTAGGCCTCACAACACATCTCACCCACACATTCTTGGGAATCATAACGCATTACATCTCATCTTGAAGAAACCTAGGAAAGTACATCACAACTCATCTTGAAGACACCTAGGACACCATATCACAACTCATCTTGAAGATACCTGGGATACCATATCTCTACTCATCCCGAAGACACTTGGGATACCAAATTTCATCACATCCTTAATGAATAATCTTAGGTCATCATCTCCTGGAAGAGGGAGTAGGGAAGTGTGTGTTTCCATCCATCCATCCTCCCACCAGGATGTTGTGAAAGACACCCATGCATGACTATGTTGGTGTTCCTCAGATAGTGCTTAATGTAGGTGGGGTGAATATAGAAATCAGAAGAATATAGAAATATATACATATAATATTAAACACTCAAACCAAACCTATGGGTTTAAAAACAAAAAAAACTCACAAAATCACCACTTTTTTTTACTTCTAAATGCATACCCCACACAACAAGCCACAAAGCCCATTCCATATTTCCAACCAATTCCATTTAATCACCTAATTCATTCATTATTTAGAATCAACCACATTTAACAACACAATCCACTATTTAATATTTCATAACCACTTTCATCTATTTAGACAAACCAACCCATGTCATTTCAATCATTATTAAACTTTAATTTATTCCATCACTACTCGGGCATCTAGCAGAAAGCAACCACATTTCTCAAAGAACTCGTCATTTTGTCACCTTGCCGCCCCAAAATCATGAACCAAAAACTATCACCTCACCACCACTAAATCACAACATAGAAATCATCATCCCCAATTTCCCTAACTATACATCATCATCCAACAAGTACGGACACACATCACAACACATCAAGATCATTTCAAAAATTTACAAAGGGGATTTTATCACATTCCACTTCATTTTAGGGGCATTATCATACAAGCCAAAATCATGGGGAAACCATTTCATTATCCAAATATACGTAATTAACCAATTTCCATTAATGGTGATATCACAACAATCAAAATAGTTACAATATTTACAATACATATATCCAATGCAAACAAAGCCCCCAATGGAAACAATTTTTAGAGGGGCATCAAGCCCAAAAAATCCACAATATCACAAATAATATCAATTCATAAAAGAATGTAGATCAAACCTCTTTACCCTCTTTAAATTTCAATTAGCCAATTATTTGTATTTTATTAATCCAACACAACCATAATCCATAGATAACAAAAGTAAAACCCTCCTGCATGATACACAATAAAGAGAAAAGAAGAAAACCGTACCTTAATGAAGCTTTTCAACTCACTGCACACCGCATGGCGAAGAAGAAAATTCCTGAGAACCATCATTGCAAAAGAAACATGTGGACCAACCTATGCTGCAACAAAGGGTGGTAAAAAATGAAACCCAAACGCACCCCAAAACAAAGAAACACCACTGTAGTGGAACCCTGAAGAAAAATGGAAGGAAATGGATGAGAACAAGGGGGAACTCACCGTGGATCGAAGACAAAAGCCCAAGGATCAATCCCCATCAAAAGAAATCTCCAAATGTAGAAGAATAAGGTCAACAGATTCCTAGAACAAGATAAAATTTTCTGGTCATAGGGTTTGGAGAAAAACCGAATGGATGAAATATTTAAAACTATAAAGCATTGGAGAATTACATGACATGTAATCCCCTTTCACATCATGTAATCCCAGGATTTAAAATTCCACTAAAAACGTGTCATCCTTTTATTATTTAACCCTAAAAACTCAAACATCATGAACTATCCTGAGAAAAGCTGTGAAACTAACTTTCACATCGTGTAATACACATATAGGATGTGTATTTCCTATAGCAACTATGATGCACCTCCATCTTCCACCGATAACTCCTGAGACCTCCACTAAACACCACCAATACGCAAAAACGACAATGTAATGGATCAGTAAGGCAAAGAATATTAAATCAAATACCTCTCAAATGATTATCTCCCTTGAGAATCTAAAACCAATCCTAGAACGAAAGTGTTCTAAACAACCACCCCTCGAGATACCTCTCAAGAGTCTCATCACACCTCAAACTCTACCACCAACCAAATACACTAAACTAAATGACCACAAAACACATTGCACAAACACATCACCACAACCATAAGTCACCTCCTATCAAACATCCACACTACCATGCAACAACTACACAACCAACAAACTACACCATTCCGAACACAAAAATATGAGAATCTCGTCCTCCATGTCAAGATACTATCTGCTCTGTGTGGAACTGACTTGACCGCATGGGTTTATTCACATCACAGTTAATGCATCTCGATTAGGAATCATTTCCTCCCCTTTTAATATTTCAAGACTTTTTCACACATCATAGAACACACATCAAAAACCAAGGAAAGCAATTCAGATCATAAAACAAGATTTGAACATCACATCAAAAAACAAAACAGAGCTAAAAAATCTCAAAACAACTTGGGGTATTGGGAATTAATTGGTGTCTCTAACTCCCAGGTACTCTCCTATAGGCCACAATGACTCCAAAAAATATGAACCAAGAGAATGTTGTGTCCTTGTAGTGCCTTCTCTTGCTGATATTAGATCTCTACTGGCTTCTCCACAAACATCGCGTTAACCTCAATATCTAATTATCCCCATTCAATGACATTGGAGTCATCGTGAAGATATAAAAGAAGTTGAGAGATGTGAAGTATGTCATGGATGCTCCCCAACTACAATGGAAACGTCAACCGATATGCCACCTCACCAACTCACCCCAACATCTCAAAGGGCCCAACAAACCTGGGATAAAGCTTACTCCCTCTACCAAACATCCACTGCCCACATTAAGGGGAAACCTTCAAGAACACATGGTCTCCAACCTCAAAATCTAGGGGTATCCTCCTACAATCAACATAATAATTCTTCCGGTCCTATGATTATTTCATCCTCTAATGAATAAGATGAACTTTCTCTATCATGCTCTGCACCACATCGGGACCAAGAACAACGATCTACCCAACCTCTATCCAGTACAATAGAGAACAGAATGGTCTTCTATACAAATCCCCAAATGGGTCCCTTCTAAAGGAAGATTTATAGCTATTATTATAAGAAATATCTACCAAATTTGAGATAATGGACCTTGAAACTCCATGAAACCATACCACCTAATCTACATACCTCTTAGCCAAATAATCCACTGCTTCCAACTCCTTGGTCACTAATAAGTGGTCTGATTTCATCAATCAATCTACTATCACCCATATAGCATCACAACTTCCCTGAGTTCTAGGTAAACCTATGAAGAAATCCATCACGATGTCATCCCATTTACACTCAGGAACATTCAAGGGCTGCAAAAAAACACTAGGAACATGATCCTCATCCTTTACTTATTGAAAAACCAAGAACTTTTCCACAAACCTCACCATCACCTGTTTCATCCTGGGCAACCAAAACTGCATCCTCAAGACATGGTACATCTTAAAAGTTCCTGAGTGTACCGCCAAAGGTGAGATATGGAAATCACAAATAACTCTATTGAACATTTTTACCAGAAAAATAACCTTCCACAAAACAACATCTGGTTCCAACCATCCTCTATCCATCCCTATGGAGCATCACCATGTCCAACACAATCACACAACACATATGTCTATGATTCTCCCCACTGAGACTCTTACACCTGCTATGTCAGAGAAGATCTTACCATAATCTAAAATAAACATCCTTTACCAAAATCCACCCTTTCATATAAGTGAAAGGTTTAAAAATCCTCCATTTATCTCCAAGAATCCACAGACTCTCAAATAACACCCTTCAATGACTTTCTGCTTAAAGCGTCAACCATGAAATTCCCCTTTCTGGAGGTGTATGAGATATAAAAAAATCATAATCCAAAAAAAACTACATCCCCCTTCTCTTCCACAAGTTCAGATCATGCTAATAAAATATATACCCCAATCTCTTATGAACTGTGAAGACCACAAAGAACTCCCTAATGAGGTAATGTCACCTCAACTTTAGCACGAACAAAACTATTGATAGCTCTAGATCATGGGTGGAATAGTTATGCTCATGGGTATGAAACTACCAAGATCCATAATAGATCACCACCTACTTATGAATCATCATGCTTCCAAATCCTATATGATAACCATCACAAAACACCTCAAACATCACTCCTTCCTCAGGAAACTAGAGCATTGGAGCACTAACCAACTTCCCCTTCAGGTAACCGAATACTACCTGGCACTGATCACTCCACACAAAATCTTGGTCCTTCCTAGTCAAAGTTGTAAACAAGGATACAAATCAATATAAATAGAGTAAAAACCTATGATAATATCCCTTGAGACCAAGAAATATGTGAAATTCTACTAAGTTCTTGGGTGCTTCCCAAGAAAAAAATGTTTCAACCTTCAATGGGTCGAATGTAATACCCTATTGATACACCACATTCCTGAGTAAGTGAACCTATCATGTCCAAAAATTACACTGGTAAAAATTTACATAGATCCGGTGGTGTCGAAGAACATGTAAGATAGTTCTGAGATGCTCGACGTGCTCCTCCTATGACTTCATGTAGACCAAGATTTCATCAATTAATATGATGATGAATAGATCATGGTTCTAATGGAATACAGATTTCATAAGCCCTATGAACACAGATGGTGAGTTTGTAACACTGAATGGAATGACTATAAACTCAAAGTGCCCATACCCACATATGAAATAAGTCTTCAGGATAGCACCCTCCTTCACCATAAACTAGTGATATCCAAACTGAATATCAATGTTAGAAAACAAACTCTCCCTTCTCAACTGGTCAAAAAGATCATATATCCTTGGCAGAGGGTAATAGTTCTTGACTATTATCCGATTCAACCTCTGGTAGTCTATAAACAACCTGATACTACCGTTCTCCTTCCTTGTGAACAACACTGGATCACCCCACAGTGAAACACTGGGTTAGATAAAACCCTTCTACATCAAATAATCTATTTTAATCTCCACCTCCCACAACTCATAAGTTTTTATCCAATAAGGATCCATAGAAATCAGAGAAGTATTGGGCTGAAAGTCTATCCCAAATTCAACATTGCGTCGAGGGGGTAACGTCACAACCTACTCAATAAAACATCCAGGAAATCCCCAAAGACCTTTGGAACCTCACCATCCCAATGTCTATTGATTCTATCAATAACTCACCCAATAGGTAAATAAGGTTCTCCACACACTGACTACCCATCTGAAAACTCCACTCATCGAATAAAACCACACACTGACTATCCACATTAAAAAACATGGATCTCCTCTAGAAGAAACCGATAACAACACCTATAGAATATAACTAGTCGATATTGAGGATGAAATAATATGGTTTTATCTGTGGTAAGAAAAGATCACCATGGGACTAATATTGCCCCATCATTAGTATACACCTTGACACACATCAAAAAAGTTGGTCTAGCCTCCGACTGGCGTAGTCAACACCAGGCATACATGAATCCTCTCTATGTCTAGTCCCATAGAATGGGCTAGAGTGGTTGCAACAAGGGAGTTCAAAGATCCCGAATAAAACAAGGAACAAACAAGGTCACTAAAAAAACCGATTGTACCTCTAATGATCTCTAGACCCTCTGGAACTACTACCTTCATTGCATGCACCTGACCATTCCCAGCTCCTCTTCCTATCTGCTGATGACCACCTCCACAACCATGATTGGGTCGTGGTCCCAAAACATTAGGAACATCATAAGGTCAGCATCTACCTTCTCCATCTCCCCTGTTGAAGATAAAGAATATCCTACCTGTTTACTGCCTTCATGGTCAATGAAAGGAACTCTTATCAGAACTCCATATAGAACTTGACCCACAAAACGTTTTTCTCCTTTTGCTCTCCAAAATACAACGTCCACCACTAATGTGAATCTCTTCAGATCTAAATTACTGAAAAGGGACACAGTACTCTGTCAAGGCTCTGATCAAACTAAAAGAGATATCAAGCTCCTCTAGTTATCTTTATGTCTCCATATCTAAAACTCTACCCTTGTACTTCCCCAAGGCCTGCCACCGGAAATCACATAATTTCCTATGCCACTGATCCTCCTCCTCAGTTGGATCAACCCTACGGTGATAAACTGGATTAGCCTACTAAAGATCAACTGCTTGAGCCACACGCACACGATGAATAAGATCCATAGCTGAAAGAAAAAAAAGATTTTCTAAGCCAAGTACTGTGGAGTTTTATTATGTTTTATTTCAATTCAGTTTATTTATTTCATCCATTTTAACCTTCCAAAAAACCCAATTCAAACAGGAACACAAGTAATTATGATGCATGTACCTCTCCTAGGACTCTACCCAATAAGCAGGTCCATCTCAATTGACCATTTGATAAGCTTAGAGTCTATGAACCGGATCACAGGGGGACCTAAAATACTATGTTCTAGCCAGTCTCCCTGGCCTATGTCATGAACCAAGGTTAACTGGTATTGTTTCCATACCACCCCATGCAATTCTCACTGTGCCTAACCCCAAACTTCATCCTATTTCTCAACTATCACCTATAATACCACTCCATCACAACCCCCTCCCTCTAACGATACCCCTTCTGGGCTAGCAATGAAGAAAGGGAGATAATGACCCCCCGAGTCCTACCTCCAGTAAGCCCCGGGTTGGCAACTGGCACCGAGGGTATAAAAATATCATGTATGGGAGGCATTACCCTCTATAATAATATTGAATAGGGAGATAAAATGAAACATACAAAAACAACTCCAATACATAATATAAAAGAGAAATCCAAAACCATCCCACATGCATGTATAAATAGAACTAATATAGATAAATGTTTCCAAAGTAAATACCTAAAAGTAAAGCTAAAGCAGTGAAATAGAAACTGTCAAGGGTTTGAACTAGTAATGTCTAGAACAGTCCACATACTCCTCCTGAAAACTTGAAAATAGTTCTATATACATAGGGTGAGAATATAAGTACACTCATTAGGAAAATATCAAGTCTCTCATGGACATGTGAAAGAAGCATATTAATGCTCCTGTAAAAAAATAGGAGAACCAAACAACACCTAAACAGGTTTACCAACCATCCCAACCTTACCAAGGCACTCTCACCAAATAACGCAAGCCAAGTAATATAATATAAAGTAAAACACATTGATGATAGGGTAACCCACACCACTTTCCCACTGATTATCCACTCTCACACCCCAACAGAAAACTTTCTAGTTCTCCCACCTCTTCCAAATATACCACATCACATCCCACCCGCACACACCAAGGCCTGAAAACACATCCTTCCCACACACACATGGGTCTCACAACACATCTCGACTGCACACACCTAGGCCTCAAAAGACACCTTGCCCGCACAGACCTGGGCCTCACAACACATCATATATCATCCTGAAGAAACTTAGGAAAGCACATCACAACTCATCTTGAAGATACATGGGATAGAACAACATAAATAATCCCAAAGAAACTTGAGATACCATATCTCAACTCATTCTGAAGACACCTAGATACCACAACTCATCACATCTTTCCTAAAGCATCTTGGGCCATCATTTCCTGGAAGAGGGACTATGAAATATTGTATGGCCAACCATCCATCCTCCCACCAGGATTTTGGGAAATACACCCCTTGTGTGACTATGTGGGTGTTCGTCACATAGTTCTCAACATGGGTGGGGTGTGTTTAGAAATCAAAAGAATGTAAAAGTATATATATATATATAATATAAAACACTCAAGCCCAACCTATGGGTTTAAAAACTAACTAACTCAAAACAATGTCACTTTGTTTCCACTTCTAAATTCATACCCCACAGAACAAGCCACAAATCCCATTCCACATTTCCAACCAATTCCACTTAATCACCTCATTCATTCATTATTTAGCATCAACCACATTTAACCACACAATCCACCATTTAATATTTCATTAACCACTTTAATATCATTAGCCAAACCAACCAATTTTATTTCAATCATTTTTAAACATTAATTCATTCCATCACAACTCAAGAATCTAGAAGAAATAAACCACATTTCTCAAACATCTCATCATTTCATCACCTTGACACCCTAAAATCATGGACCAAAAATTATCACCTCACTAACCCAAAAGCACGACACACAAACCATCATCCACACATTCCCCAACCACACATAGTCATCCCATAAGCACATCCACACATCACAATAAATCAATATCATTTAAAAAATTTATAAAGGGGATTTTATCAAATTCCACTTCATTTTAGGTGAATTATCAAATAATCCAAAATCCTAAGGAAAACATTTCATTATCCAAATATAAGTAATTAACCAATTTACATTTAAGGAGATATCACAAATATCACAATAGTCACAACAACCACAATAGTCACAATACATATATCCAACACAAATAAATCCCCCAAATACCACAATTTTTAGTAGGGCATCAAGACTAAACAATCCATGATATCACAAATAATATCAAGTTGTAAAAGCATGTGTATAAAACCTCTTTTCCACATTTCAATTTCAATTATCCAATTCATTATCTTTTATTAATCCAACATAACCATCATCCATAGATAACAAAATTAAACCCTCCCAAATGATACATAATAATGAGAAATGAGGGAAAGCCTACCTCAATGAATCTTTTCAACTCGTTGCACACTATAGAGTGAAGAAGAAATTGTGTGGGAACCACCATTGCATAAGAAACTTGCAGATAAACCTACAGCATGCCAAAGGGTGGTCAAAAACAAAACCCAAATACACCCCAAACCAAGGAAACACCACCATAGCAGAACTCTGAAGAATAACTAAAGGAAACTGATGATAATGAGGGGAGATCTCACCACAGATCAGAGATGAAATCCTAAGGACGAATCCCTGTTGAAATAAATATCCAAAAATAGAAGGGGAAGGTCATCAGATACTTAGAACGAGAGAAAATCCATTGGGAAAAGGGTTTAGAGAAAATCTGAGTGGATAAAACATTTAAAACTATAAAGAATCATGGAATTACATGATGTGTAATCCCATTTAACATCGTGTAATCCTTGGATTGTAGGTTCCACTAAAAAAATGCATTTACATTTTATTATTTAACCCCAAAAACTCACATATCATGAACTATCCCTGGAAAATCCATGAAATCAACTTTCATGTTGTGTAATACACTTACACGATGTGTATTTCATGTAGCAACTCTTTTGTACCTCCATATTCCACCAAGAACTCCTAAAACCTCCCCTGAACACCTCCAATACTCAAAACCAAAAAAGTAACGGACCAAGAAGGCATCGACCATTAGAATTACCTTCAGTTCAAGAGCTATAATTCTACATTGAGCTAATTCTCGGTGTTTCACTGGTATTTATTCCTCCTTACAAGATAGATACTACTAAGATGTGGGAGCTCAAGAGGCAGAAAGAGGATTTATATGTAAATAGATTTATCTAACCTGGTACTTCTCCATGGGTTTTATTGGTCCTTTTTTATAAAAGGTAGGTGATCTCCTTAGGCTATGTGTAGATTAGCGAAAATTTAACCAGTTGACGGTTAGGAACTGATATCCTCTACTACGGATAGATGACCTTTTTGATCTTCAAGGAGCACAGGTATTCTCAAAAATTGATTTGAGATCTAGTTAGCACAAGGTGTGTGTTAGACCATCAAACATACCTTGCATTTCCTTTTATAATAGGTGTAGTCTGTATGAGTATTTGGTAATACTGTTCAGTCACATGATTGTGCAAATAGTTTTAATAGCACTGATGAACTGATTTTTCCATCCTTATCTAGATTCATTTTTCATGGTATTCTTGGATTATATATTGGTGTATTATCATAATTGACACAACCATGCCAAAAATCACGAGATCCTATTGGATACACTGATATAGAATTATTTATATTATAAGATCACAAAGTTTCAATTTTGGATGGATCAAATTCATTTCCAGGATCATATTATCTCAATGACAAGAGTGTTAGTTGACCCAAAGAGGGTGAGAGCTATAGTTTCATAGGAACATCCTAAAAAATTATTTGAGATATAGAGTTTATTGGGGATGGATGGATATTATAGGCATTTAATATAGGACTTCTCATCATTAGAATCACCACTCATGGGATTAAACAATAAGGGTGTGAGTTTTATATGGTCAGACACATACGATTTAGCCATTTAGGAGTTGAAAGGGAGGTGGACTTTAGCGTCGATACTGATTTTTCCAAAGCCAGTAAGAAGTTACATTGTTTACTATGATAAATTAGGTTAGGATAGTTTCTTATGTAGGGGGATAGATTTGTAGCATATGGGTTTCAACAATTCAGGTCACGTGAGAGGAACTACTCGACGCACGATCTCGAGGTAGCTATTTTTGTTCATGAATTATTTTGTTAGAGACATAACTTAATTAGAGAGAATTTTTTGGTTTTCACAAACCACAAAAGCCTCAAGTATATATTTACACAGTGTGATATGGATTTAATCCAGTGAAGGTGGGTTTAATACCTACAGTCTTTCAACATTGAGCTTTCCTACACACCTAGAAAGGGAAATGCAGTCGCCGATGCACTGATCATGAAAACTCAAAAACAGGCAGTTTAGTTGGCCAATATTTAGTGGTATCTAATGTATTTTTTCTCTTATATGCACTTGGATGTGTAGTAAAGTCAGGGGTAAACTTTTCTATCATCCTTATATGTGACCTATACTCTTCTGTATAGAGTGAGAATGAGGAAGATATTAGATTTTGAGGGCCTACTCCTATAAGAGAGTGTGGAAGGTGAGTACCCATCATCTGGTTGGACCATAGGAGAGGATGAGATTCTACATATACATGGTCACATATGGGTTTCAGAAGAGATGTGTGAGGAGTTTATGTGAGACTTTCATGCTTCATCTTGGGCAGTGCACCCTGACATCACCAAGATAAATTAGGATTTACATCGCCAATACCGGTGGTTGGGTATGAAAAGATATGTAGTTGGTTTTTTCAGGAGGTCTTCCACTTTTCAGTAGGTGAATGTAAAACATCAGTGAACAAATAGACTTTTACATTAGTTACCCATTCCTTAGTCGAAGTGGGATGACATTGTGATGGATTTCACGATCAGGTTACTGAGGTCACCATGAGGCAGTGATGTCGTATGGGTTTTTGTTGATAGGATCACAAAGGTTTCTCATTTATTTCCTACCAGGGAGACTTTTTCTATAGATTATGTTGGGAGGTTTTATATATATGGGATAGTATGACTTCATAGGGTTATTCATTATATTATTTCAGATAGGTATGCCTTGTTTAATTCACAATTCTGGAAAGGTATGTAGAGGGAATTGATTTCAAAGGTTATTTTGAGCATGGCATACCACCCTCAAACAAATGGCCAATATAAGCACACGATGTAGGTTCTTAAGGACATGCTACGAGCATGTGTCCAAGATTTTGGGGGATCTAGGGAGATGCACATACCCCTGGTTAAATTTTCCTAAAATAATAACTTTCAGGATACTATTTAGATGGTGCCTTATGAGGCTTTGTATGATAGGTCATTCTGATCACCAATATGATGGTTAGAGGTAAGACAGACAGCTATGTTTGGACCTCATCTCATGTAAGAGACTATGGAGTAGGTTTACTTGATTCGGAAGTGGATGGATACTAAAAATTCTTGATAGAAATCTTATGATGATCACTAAAGATGACCTCTATAGTTCAAGGTCAGGGATCTGGTATTTTTATGTGTTTCAATAAGGTTGAGACATAGGATGATTAGGGGACAAGGTAATATTTTATTGTGTTATGTCATGCTGTTTGAGATTCTAGAGAGGGTTAGTCTGGTAGCCTCTCTGTTGCAGTTACCTCATAGGTACCGGTCCATGCACGACATATTCCAATTATCTCAGCTACTCCTTTATCTTTCCTACCCATCCCATTCCTTTCATCCTGATGAGTTTTAGTTATAGATAGATGCATCCTTTGAGGAGCATCCCATGTGTATTTTGGATCATAGAATGAAGGTTCTCCAAGACTGATTAGCTCTTCTAGTATGAGTGTTATGGCCCCACAGTCATGGGCAGGATAATACTTGGGAGTGGGTGACTGATGTACGAGCACAATGGCCAGAGTTATTCTTTGTAGATTATTGACCACCCTTGAAAGGGGAATTTGGTGAAGAATTACTCTAATGTGAGAGTTTTTAAGAACTCAGTTCCTTCTAAAGGTATGGAATCCTTTTATCCTATTAATTTTTAGTTTAAATGCTTAATTATTCCCTAATGTGAATTCCCTTTGAGTTCATGGAGGTATTGGGGGTGTATGGGGATTTCTTGGAGCCCGGAAACCAACTTTTGGGAAGAAATAGGCATGTCGCATGGTTGGTAGAAACCTTACAGGGCATGGAACACAATTACTTCTAACCATTCAAGGCTGGGTAGAGAGGAGGGGGAGCTATGTGATTTGTTAAACCATGTGATTTGAGGGGAATTCTCATGCTACACCCTCTATAGTTTTTGAAATTGGATTGATACATGGTTTTTTCATGATTAGTCAAACCATACATGCAACCGTGTGAATTTCCCCTTCTTACAGTAGTGGGTTCACGGTTGGAACATGGTTTGGACAACCATGTGTCCTAGTAATTTGGGTAAATTATGAAATTACCCTTAATTAAATCTTATAACCTATTCTTTTTCTCCTTTCTTCCTCCGCACAACAACCTCGCCTATTAGGATCTCCCCTTGAATACTATTCTAGGCTATGCCACTGAACCTCCATATGAGCTCGAAATCAAGATCCATAGAAAGCATCGAATTCATATCGGTAAGATCTATACTCTTATTTTACCATTCCTCGTTATTATTGGTGTCAGTTGTGTTATTTATGTGCAAGATAATATGCCCCATTTCTAGGTTCTTCATCCATTCTCCATTTTTCTCTCGATCTGAGTTGAATCAGGAGTAGATACCATACGATCCTTCCACTACGAACCTATAGTAGGTAGAATCATGATTTTACTTCAGAGTTTAGTTGTTTTTATATATATATATTTTCTTCATTCCCAATTTTTAGAGTGACTCCCTTGAATTAGAATTTAATATTTATTTTAAATGGATAAGCATGACCTACGTAATTAGTGAAATTGTTGATAATGATTAAAGGTTAAGGACATCAAATTTAAACCACTGCTTGGGTGTGATTCTTAATTAATTGGGCCACCATGGGTGGTGTCTATTTTTGAATGCCCTTTAGGTGTGTTTTTTACCCCTTGACATGGGATATTAAATGTGAAATTGTAAATTATAAAATTTAATTGATCAAATAAAGGGGATGGATGACCATGTCCCTAGTCTTGGACATGTAATTACTTGATTAAGCATGAGTTGACTTTTTATTGATATTCCCATGTGAGATAAAAAATTGACTAAGCCTTCTAAGCTTAGACCTTACTTTGATCCACCTTCTGAGGTGAGGATTGAATGAATTGATCATGGTTATGACCTTGACATAATTAAATGATATTGATTGAATTATTATAAGACTTGGGTGACACATGGGTTTATATATGAACTCCAAGGACAAACTCATTTGGATACTGCCTTTTTATGCCCTAGTGACACTTGGACTCCCAAGTGGACAACCAAGGAGAGACTCAGGGGGGGTTGTTTAACTATACGCCAGAGTGATACAAGGACTCCTCATGGATTTCCAAGGACATAATCAGAATTTATTTGATTATATATGACATGTGTGAAACTTGGATCCGTTAGAAGGCTGCCAAGGATGGACTCAGTAATTGGTGATGTTAAACCATGCCTACAGGGATACCTGGGTTCTTATGAGGATCTCCATGGATGGGCTTGTAATGTTATTGGTTTATGATACGCCTAGAGAAATACCTGGATTCAAAATAAGAAATTACAAGGATGGTCTCAAGTTCTGAATGAAATTTTTAATGGAATGTTTTATATGACATGTTCTCCAAGCCAAATCATAATCTCAAATTTTTTAGAGACTTGTACTTTACAGATGGCCTATTTAAGAATCCTTGGTTCACATATCTTTAAGGGGGTGTTGGGATATGTGTCAGGTCTCAAGAATTATTTATTAAATTGGTATGATTAATTTAATTAACTTGATTATAAATTTATACAGGGCTGACTATTTATTCAGAGACATTCCGACTAAGGATGAAGCAGGTAGAAGAGGATGGGTGTCCATGGGAATAAGAACTTTATGGGTTGTTTACTTTTAGTACTTCCTTTGAATATTTTATTACTACCTACACACTATTGTTATTATATATTCACTAACTAGATAGAACTTGACCTTTGAGTGGTTACCTACTTGGATTGTATCTCACACCCTATTTGGGTCACCTTTGGGAACCAGGAAAAACCATATGACTGCAAGTATGGACAAGGGAAAGTTCCCTACTATAGCTTTCTGATTTCTACTTAGGAATAGGAGATCATGGGACTGATCTAAGGCTCGTGATTCGAGCTAGGATAGTTCTTTGGTATTTTTTGTATTTTGTAACATGTATTATACACTTTCCATGTATATGTATGACACATCATTTTGTATATGGTATTCCTTCTAATTTTGTTTATTTATATCTAACTTTGATGTCATCTATTGTATGTTTTATTTATTACTTATACTACTTATCTGTAATTTTATTTTCCACTGTGCTACACTCTAGTGATGCGGGAATAGTCTCTCTATAGACACACCCTAGGCCCTCACTACTAGTTGACAGCCTCTGGAATTTGGCGAGATCCATTTGAGTCCATGTGGTGAACGAGTATCAGGGTACCTTTCAGTGGAATCTGGGTTTAGGGTGTTATATGAATTCACTCTTAGCCTTTTTCTATTTTTAAGAGGGTTTTGCAACACTTTTTCAAGGTGATTCCTAGTGTGTGATTGTTTCTTTTTTTTTCTCCTTAAAACTCATCTAAATCTCATGGATATCCCAAAAGGTTCGGTTTTGGAATTTTCAGAAAACTCATACCTTAATATATGAGTTTTCTCTTTATGGCGCGACCTGTGTGCAACCTACATAACCACTGTTCAGTGTTTTTTCCATGGATGTGACTCTATTTTCTCTATTTATAGGCTATTACCTATTCGTGTGCCTCTACAATGTAGAAGAAACCATACTATGTGGTGGTGCAATATTTTATTATTTATCTTGATCCATGGTGCATTGGTTGTATACTACACAACAATCTTCCTCTTCTTCCTTTAAGCTTCATTGGAAATGGTGTGAAATATGATCCATGGTGTAGTGGAATTCACTCTCAGTTTGGTCTTCCTTGTTCACTATGTTGTATAGCCTTAGATTTGGTGTAGTGAGTCTTGAATATCAAGTGGCACCCAATATCTATTTGATCAGTCAAGGATGTTCTTATAGTACAGTGTCTTAGCTTGTGTCACAACATCAATGAAGATAGAGGGTTTGGGTGGTCTATGACATAGTAAAATCTGTGGTTATTTGACAAAAATTAATGAGGAAGATGAAACAGCCCCAACTCGAAACAACATTGGTTCGGTAAGTGAGTAATATTAACTCATTTGAGCATATCCCACATCAATTCCATGGAGAGTCTTCCTCCGCTATTTAAGTAAATGCCTACCACCATCTCATAAATGAAGTCAGACTGGTGTCGGAGGTCACCTATCACCACCATGCATCAACCCATGCCAATGAAGCCTTCCTCCCACCACTATGTGGAACTATTCCCCACACGTTGGTGTGCTCCAATGTGTTAACCTTGCTAGCTATGATTCTCTTCCCCTACCATGTGGATGACTCTCCCTATGGGGTGGCATTCCTAGTGTAACCTTCTTAGGCCTACTATGTGGATCACTACCCCATGGGTTGAGGGATATCCCACTAAACCATTTTTGGATAAGTCTTCCCCTACCCTTTATCATTTCCCACAGCACACAAAAATTATACTTAAAAAAAATAAATCATTGTAAAACATGTATTATTTTTGTCTTTTTATTTCTTTTATAAACATTTTATCCAGTCAATAATGATACCCAAAAATTAATATTTCCCATTGAAACATTTATATTATCAATTAAAAACATAATATATTCAACAATTAAGATTTTAAATTTTATGCACAAAAACTAACTCATCAAATCCCCCTACACTTAAACAATGCTTTTCCTCAAGCATATAACTCCACTATGAATTAAATATTAAAACCCCATTTTACCAATATTTAAAATTAAAAACTAATTAAATAAATAATTATCAATGGTAGAGATAATTTTTAAATTTCACCTATGAAAATTGACTTTAACTCCTCACTAGATATAATGTATAATATTTTCCCAAGGGAAAAAGATGGAGCCTTTCATCTATTCCATTCAAGTCTTTTAATAAATTTATATTAACACTCTAATTTGTGATATAACTCTCCATGTTTTTCTTCTCTCATCACTCTTGGTAAAATTTAAATTTAAAGTTTTCCTCATACCTTGATCACATATACTAAAAATATGAATTTGAAAACAATCTTCTTTCTCCACTTATTAGAGACAAATATCCCTAAAAATGAAGAATACTTTGAGATATAGATCAAATGATTATGAGGTTAAGGGAAAGTTGGTAATTGATGAACAAAACATTAATCTAAAAAAATATATTTATCTATAGGTGTTATGCATGATAAACAAAGTTAATACAATGAAATTATCCTCTTAGAAGTTGAATATTCCCTACATCCCCAATATCAAATTAATTACATAATCAAATAAATAACAATGAATGAGTTACCCATATAATTTTATTCTCTCTTTAAATTTATTTTTTTATTTTTCTCAATTTTTTGAAAATTGAGACAGGAAAATTCTCACATCCATCACCCAGCCCCAAATGATGAAAATCATTGGTCAAGTGATAGTGTTCATTGACCCTCTATAACTCAACCCAATTTTTTTTACTTTTTTAAGAGGGTTAAACAATAAAAACAATGAATAAAACATGAAACTTATTCCCAAAATCTAATGAGACACCCAAGACATTATTCTCAATCAAGCATGTCCCTTTTTCCATGAAATCCCTCTCCCCCACACTTGAACATTAAAAATAATTCAAAACACTGGATTATGGGTAAGAATTGATAAATTGATTTGAAATGTATATTATTCTTATAAAAGTCCATTCATGGTCTCTAAGGGCTAAAAGGATTATCAATGTTAGGTAGGTATCAAGGATCATGGATAAATAAAACAAAATTCCTCAATAGTTTTTAAATTGAATTTGTACAATCATCATTTTGGCAAGATCAAAATAAAATAAAAGTAGGTAACATGTCCCAAGTTCTCTAAAAAAATTACTAAGAATGATTAGAAATATTTGGATAAGAAACCTCTTAAGAATAAGAAAATGTAACAAAATTCAATCACTCAAGGCATGTGTCATAATAGAAAATCAATCAACATTAAATATGGAAGGGAATTTTAGCAGCATGTGACTATAAATAAAAATTGTGATTCATTGATTTCAAATTCCTATATTTCACTCTAATCATCCAATATCCTAATATTAATTATTCTATTCAATCAATTTGAAAATGAAAACATGGAATATTAGGGTTTATAAAAATTATAAATATCATTGATCAAAAGTAAAACATTGATCTAAGTATGGGAATTCATTTTTTATTAATGCTCAAAAAAACATATTCTATAAAATTAGGGGAGTAAATGTGACTATTGAAAAGTAAATCTCACTCCCCTAAACTTTTGAAACTATTTTTTCATCTTTCCTTACTGAATGTTTTCTTCATGGACATATACATTAAGTAAAAATAGTTAAAGAACAAGGTTTGTACATTTAAAATTCCAAAATCATGGGAGGGTATTCACTGCATCCTATAATGAAATCCTAAACTAATAAAGTATATAAGTAAAATTCAGGTTTCCTCCCATAAAGATATTTTATTTATGTAGTCAATAATGACCTTACCACTTGAATCCTGTAATAGGAGTAGTGTATAGAGCCAATCGTTTCTTATTGTACCAATTTTGTCTTTTTTGTGAGTTTGGTGTTGCTCTTCTACTATTCCTCATTGTTCCTCCTACTTGGAATCTCATATTCTTATTATTGAGTGAAGTACCAAGTATTGGACAACCCCAATATTTGGAATAAAAAATCATGGACTATCCAAATAAGGTACCACTCTTCTATTTATTCTTTTGGTAGCTTTATTATAGTTGGTGTTGGAGGGTTTTCTTATTCAGCTAGTTCTAGATGTTCCTCCTCTATCGTGTCAAGCATGTTATCAAATAATTCAGCAGGTCCCATATCCCTCTCTTCTTCTTCTTATAGGACTTCATGTTTTCATCATTTTCCTCCTTAGCCACAGGCGTAAGGGTGTTATCCATGGAAAATTAAGAAGTATCATGAGGATTGGGTCTTGCCTCTTATACCTCATCCACCTTGGTCATGATCTCCAGAAGTTTCAGCCCCTCCTTGAACTTAAATTCCATTTTGAGGAGTGTATATTCCATATTTGGGTGCAGTTTTGGTACTCTATGTGTCTTAAAGATCCCATACTTGGTATTGGATTTCCCTCTTCAATTCTTCAATGTTCTGTGAGAAGTTTGATAATTGGTACACCATATGGATTTTTCCTTCCTGCTTATTAATGATATCACAAACTAAAAACCAGTATGTAAAATAAAACAAGAATAATAAAGAACCTAATATAAAATCGGAAAATAAAAAATTGGTATATAAAATACTTTTCTAACTATTGAATTTATAAAGACCTTGTCACCGGAAATAGTGTCAGTTTTTACATCGCCTAAAAGTGTCGTTGATTCTCTCAGGGATATCAAAATACAATGTTATGTTAACCTAACTAAACTAACTACTAGAACATAGAATAGTGGTAAGGTGGTGTCGATCTCACAAGGAAAAGGGTTATAAGGTTTCAATAGGTTCGACATTTTCAACAATTTATTTAACTAAAACTAAAATCTCCTAACCTAACTTGATAGGTTGTGATGGGATGGATCAAAAAGATCAAATTGAGGATGAAGATAAGGGATTTGATATTGAGGATAGTTTTTCATAAATTTAAATCAATTCCATTAATCATAATAATTATTAGGGTATCTTGTAATGGCCCGTACTTTCCCTGTCCATTACTTTGTCAGATTCTGGTGCTTGGGGTGTCCTGGATGCCACGAGTGAGTCAAGAGGGCGTCAGTGTCAGTGGCGAGGTGTCCCCATGGTGTCACCTATCGGTGCCACCGATCGGTTCAGCCTATCAGTCTCATATATTAGTGTCGCACCCGAACGGTGCCATAGAGGGGTGTCATGGTTTCTTTCCCCAGTTTTCTCGTAATGTATCCTTTAAGTTTTAATACCTCTTTAAAGTATCTTAAGGCCATTTTAAATACCATAAATGATATTTTAAATCCCCTAATAGTGGGGTGACCCTTGGGTTACCAAAATGTGTGGCCTGTCACCCCCCTTTTTATGGCATTTTCTAGGTTCCTGTGTTTTCAAGTTTATACCATGTTATGTGTTTTCTCTATTTAAGGGATATCTATCTACTCACAACAATCCTGTGGTCTATATTCACTATCTATGAGGAGAATTATAAAATCTAAATTAATTATATCGTGTGAAACTTCTCAACCAAGTGGTTAGACTACGATCCACTTTTTAATATCTTTAAGATTGCACATCACGTAACTCTAGGATCGGGCCTTTTATCACATCAATGTATTCTTCTTCCGTGGACACCTTTGGTTTCTCTTAGTACACGTAGAGAATTCCTTATGAGATGAATCATGAACCCATGTTGGAGCCCTTCCCACTCATCCTTGGAGTCCTCAAAGTTTTTCCTCTTCAAGTCGTGCATCCCCACTTCTTGGTGTGAGGAGAAAACTTCGATCCTTGATCATCCAACTAGGGGTTCTTCCTTCATCTCTCTTAATTGTGAATCATGCAGGGTGGGTATGATGATGTTCCCTCGGGACGTAGATGAACCCCACTTTAACAAAGATAATTAAAAGAATATTAAAGAACGAAGGGGTGGTAATGATGGTGTTAACGTTACTGTATTACCTTTATTTTTATGTTGTGAATTGTATGGGATTATGTCTACTAAAAATCTTGGTCGTAGGAGGTCCTTTCTTGTGTACTAATGAAGCTCTATTTATTTGGAAAATCTAGTTTTTGAATGGATGAACATGGAAACTGATTAATCACTTAAACATGGTTGATTAAATGGATTCCCAATTATAATAACCCTTGTGTGATCACCCCGGTTAACCAAATAGAAGGAAGGAACTTAATAAATGGTATTGGCTAAATCTGAAAACTTCCTTTATCTATTCTGGTAATGTGCATGATTGACTTGTTCAATGATTTGTGGGGTGACGTGGATGGGGATGAAATCTCTGGTTGAGAGTTTGTTGGTTTGTGAAGATGAGGTCATGTGGAGTCGATGGTAAATGTTCTAGACCCTATAAGTTGGGGTTTGTTTTGGTTCCAACACTTCAAGGGATCTCACAGATCCCTTTTGATGTTGTTACTTATAGGAGAACCGAGTGTGAATGCTTAAATTTTTTTTTGGCTGTTTTCCTTTAGTTTTTGTCTTGGATTGTGGTTATGACTATTAGTTTCCTGGTATTGGAGGAGTGTTTTAAATAGAATCACTTGAAAATGATAACGAAAATGGGTACAATGGGTATTTTCTTTCTAGAAATGGGTTGTTCTCTGGTTGTGACTGTTGTGTATTTGTGCATGTAGTGGTAGCAACAAAAGTTGTCATCTGCGGGCTGGTTGTTGGTTTTGAAACCCTTAGGCTGGGATGATTGCTTGTTTACCTATATGTATACAATTTAGTTCTTGTGTTTCTTATACGCACCCCACCAATGTTGAGCACTTCATGTCGAACACCCCTATTTCATGGGGGAGGGTGTTTTTCCCAAAATTCTTATGAGTGGCTGGTTATTAGCTCCTTTCTTCTCCCTCTCCCAGGTATCCCAGGATTATTTGGGTAGGTGTGATGGAATAAGGATTATTATGGCCTAAGACTATTCGGGCAAGGTGGTGTTGTGGTTATTGTCCCAAGTGTGTGCAGGTGGGTTGTTTTCCCAAATGTCTTTGGGATGAGGCCCAGGTGTCTTCAGGTGTGGCAATGGTCATTCTAGCCTAGGTGTCATTGGGCATGGTAGTGGTCATTCTAGCCTAGGTGTATTCAGGTGTGGTTTTTGTCGTTGTGGCCCAGGTGTCTTCTGGCGTGGTTATGTCTGGTTGTAGTGGCCTAGGTGTTTGCGATCGGGATGAAAATACAGTTGGGATGGCCCGTATGGTTGTTGTTAGGGTGACAGTGGGATTTTAGTGGGAACTGTGGGGGAGTTCTGACATGTAATATGTTCTAAATAACCAATGGGAAAGTGGTGTGGGGTACCCAAATATTGAAGTGCTATTACTATTACTTTATCTTTGTTTCTTATGGGGAATTAGAATGTCTCTCCACTTGTGCACTAGAGATTTTGGTTTCCCTACTGAGTATACCTGTATACTCACCCAATGTATATAAAACTACTTTCGGGTTTCTAGGAGGACTTTGAGAACTATGTCGGACCATACTATCTCAGACATCGGGACAGTTTTTGTTTCTACTTTTCTTTTCTTTTGGTAATTTCCTTTAGAGTTATTGTACTTTTTATAACTTTATTTTGGACATGCATATGGGAATGGATTTTGTTTCTTTACATTTACTTTCAATTGTTGGATTTGTTTTGGTTTACTATCTTATCTCCTGATCTTGTTCTATAAAAAGGGTAATTCCTTCCATATTACATGAGATTATATACCCTTGGTGATAGTCGCCCCTCCGGGGCCTATTGAAGGTGGGACTCGGGGAGTCATTATCTCTCCTTCAACTTAAATAAGGAAGGTTCTGGCGGTTTTTTGTCCCTTCCCTCATCTTGGTGAAGGTGGGTCATGGTAGAATGGTATCAGAGCTGATGGTTGACAGATAAGATGGAGTTCGTGGTTAGCTACATTGAGGATTGCATGGTATGGTATAGAAATAGTGTTAAGAAATATTAGTGCATGAAATAGGCCAGGGAAGACCATCTAGGACACTAGATTTTATCCCCCCCCCCCCCCCACCGTGATCTGATGCAAGGACTCTGGGTCTACCGAACGACTAGGTGATGCTACAATGATTGCAGGGTAGAGACCCTAGGAAGGGTACATGCATCATAATGACTTGTGTGTCTTGGGTGTTTTGGGAATTCAAAATAAATAAAAATGTTTAAGAAAATTTTAAAAGGAATCTTCTACACTACTTGGGATTGGGCATTCCTTGTTTACCTTATAACTATGGCAACCAGACAACATCCACGAGTAGTACAGGCGATCGAGGCCCAAGTGGCTGATCTAGTCGATCAGCGGAGGATTGACCAAGAGGAAGAGGATGAAAATTGGATTAAGACTCTATGTTCTTTCCAGCAGTAGACCCTTATAATGCTCTAGGGCGGTGTTTCCAACTTGGAGACAGAGGGCTGACTTGAAGAGTTGGGCATGGGTAGTTTCATGCCACAGAGGAAGAAGTTCCAGTAGGGACGGAGGTTGTTCGAGGTATGATAATTTTTTTAGTACTCTTTCTTGTGCCTTTTTTGATTTAGGAGCTTCATACTCCTTCGTTTCACCCATTCTAGATCATGCCTTGGGCCTAGACGTAGAGGGACCCTCTATGTCCCTGGTGATGAGTACAATAGTTGGGGGTCAGACTAGCCTATTTTATGTTTTTCGAGGATGCAAACTGATGTTGGGGTCACATCAATCTAGTATGGATATCTTTCTACTAAAAATCCAGTCATACGATGTTATCATGGGCATCGACTAGCTATTTTCTGTGCACTCTGTTATCGACTGCTTCCATAGGAGGGTTATATTCTCAGATATGGGTGGCCAACATGTGTCTTTTGTTGTCAAGTGGGGTTGCTAGGAGGGCAGTCGATTTGTGGATCCCCTTCTTTCCTTGTTATCTGAGCTGTTAGTGGAATTATTGGATGCAGAGATGGTGGAAGTTTCGGGGATTTTCAGTGAGTTCTTGGACAACTTCCCTAAATAGGTTGTGACTCTTCCCCCTCAACGTGATGTTGAGTTCGGGATAGACATGCAACCTGATGCCCATCTAATTTTGATAGATCCCTATCAGATAACACCTTTTTAGTTGCATGAGTTATGGATTCAGGTTGATAACCTGATGAAGAAGGGTTTTATCTGACCGAGCACATCGCCATGGGGTGCTCTAGTCTTGTTCTCAAAGAAGGAAGACGGTGGTCTTAGGCTGTTCATAGACTAACGGAGACTAAATTAGGTAATGGTCAAGAACTGTTACCCTATCCTGAAGATAGAATATCTATTTGATCAGCTGAGGGGAGTAGGTTGGTTCTCTAAGATCGATCTGTAGTCTGGGTATCACCAGCTAAGGGTGAAAGACTGTGATATCCTGAAGACTTCTTTTAGATGCAGGTAAGGGCACATCGAGTTTGTAGTCATGTCGTTCGGTGTTACGAATGCACCTTCTATGTTCATGGGATTCATAAACTCTATTTTCCATGAGTTTTTGGACCGGTTCGTTATTGTGTTCATCAACAACATCATGATCTACTCAAGATCAGAGGAGGAGTATATTGATCACCTTAGGATGGTCTTAGAGATCCTTCAACACCACCGACTCTATGGGAAGCTGTCCAAGTGAAATTTCTTAACACGAGAAGTGCACTTTTTTTAGGTCCACTAGTCAAGATACCCTGAGAGGGGGGTGAATCATGGTATGACAGATTAAAACAACTTCCCCTTTTTATCTTGTTTTGCTATTAAACAAAACCCTCTTCTCTCTCCTTCCTGATTCAGAGTATGAATAAACCTTAAAGCATGCACAAGACACAATGATTTTTACTTGGTTCACCCTCACTGGGCTACGTCCAAGGAGAATACACCAACAGTATGCCGATGTACCAATTTCACTATAAGTGCACTGTTTTTTACAAGTTTGGAGTGGACTCACTATCCCTCCTGGTTTAAAACCACTCACAATTTGACAACTCACTACTCTCTCAACTGAAGTGAGCTCACTGCTTCATCAGAAGATCCACTCACAATTTATAGACCTATAGGTATCTTCATTTTCATTAATGAATGCATCCTACACTGTATGTAGATACTCTTTTGAAGTCCAAATTTCATCCACTAATGAATATCAATTTACCACAGATGTTCTGGGAAATTTCTAACTTTCATGCAACCCTAGGGTGACTTGTGTGCCCCTTTAACTAGTGCACAACCTCTACCTTCGTTGCGGAAAATTTAACTTATGAACCACACTTGTGTGCCACACTTGTAAACCAAACTTGCATGACACACTGCTTGCACGACACAATTGTGCGGACACTTACAAGGTACACTTGCGCGGAAACTTGCGCGGTACACTTGTGCGGGACACTTGCGCGGTACACTTGCACGGTACACTTTCACTTCACACTTCCCCCACACACTTGCACACCCCACTTGCGCGCACACTAAACTCGCAAGGCACACTTTCACTTGCGCGCTCAGAGCTTGGATTTTCTCTAAGTGTTGAGCTAGTTAAGAAATGAGGAGGGTAGCTGTCTATTTATAGGCATTTTGAGGACTTGCGTGCCACACTTGCGCACCATACTTGCGCACCACTTTAGTACTTGCACGCCTCTTTCTATCCATTTTCATATTTTGATATGATGATATTTGTAATATGACTTGCACTCCATACTTGCACACCATACTTGCGCGCCACTTTAGGACTTGCGCGCCACACTTACGCACCACTTTTGGTCTTGCGCGCCACTTTTTCTTTGCCAAATTTTTGATGTTCTGTATTTGAAAAATTCATGGGGTGCAACATTATAAACCTCATTAACAAAAGATAACAACTCCCTTTTCCAAAAACACTTTTCCCCACTCTTCAAGAAAGCCCCCTTTGTCAACAGTTTGAGTCATTGAGACTCGCTTTGTCAACAAACACTACATGGAGTCCTGCATTGTCAACAAACACAATCATCTTAAAAATGCTTCAATGATACCTTGAGGGATTTTTTCCCAACAACTTTCTTGGAAACGTGGTGTCTCAGCAAGGGGTAGTGGTGGATCCATCAAAAGTTGAAGCAGTTTTTTCTTCAGAAGCACCCAAGAATGTGATATAGGTTCGTAGTTTCCTAGGTCTGGTAGACTATTATCGGAAGTTCGTACCTGACTTCTATCGAGTTGCAATACCTTTTATAGCCTTAACTAGAAAAGAACATGATTTTTTTATGGAATGAGAAGTGATAAGAAAATTTCAGTTACCTGAAGGGAAATCTGATCAGTTCCACAATGCCAGGGTTTCCAGAGGAAGGGGTAACGTTTGAAGTGTTATGTGATGCCTTCATTTTCGGCTTGGGGTGTATGCTGATGCAGCAGTAGGGAGTGATATCTTATGGGGATAGGAAGTTATGTCTTCATAAAAGTAACTATACCACCCATGACCTGGATCTTTCAATGGTTGTGTTTGAATTGAAGTTGTAGTAGCATTACCTCATTGGAAAATGCTTCTTGGTCTACACAGGTCACAAGAGATTGAGGTATATCTTTACCCAATTGGACCTGAACTTTCGAAAGTGAAGGTGGTGTAGTTTATTCATAACTACGACTTCAATATCTCTTAAACTGGAGTTAAGGGGAACATTGTAGCTAATTCCTTGAGCAAGAAGTCATAGAGGGAAGCTGTTTGGGAATCTGTTGATGCTTAGAAGGCGTTGGAGGAGTTGGTTGCCTTACACCTAGATGCAAGGGTGGAGGGTGGTAGATACTATCTGTTTCAGATGATAGTGCGATCCTCTCTATTTTGATAGGTGTAGGAGTCTCATTGGGGAGAATCAGAGAGTGAAGTGATGTGCGATCGGGTTGACCAGAGCAATGCTATGGAAGGGTGGTCAGAGGATGGTCAGAATTAGATGCTTTTCCGTGGGAAGTTTTTTGTCCTAGAGACGATGTGCGAGGGATTTATTTATGAGCTCCATAAATCACCCTTGTAATTACACCTAGGAGTTTCCATGATGTACTAGGGTTTGAGAGGTCAGTTTTGGTGGCCCAGAGTGAAGCGGGCAGTGGCGGAGTATGTGGAAAACTGCCTTGTGTGTCAGCAGGTGAAGGCTAAACACCACATCCCATGAAGTTTGTTTCATCCTTTAGATGTCCCCGAATGGAAGTGGGATGAAATATCGATGAATTTCGTCACAGGACTACCCAGGGTTCAAGGAGGTTGTGATGATATCCGGGTAGTGGTAGATCGGTTGACGAAATCATCTTACTTCCAAGCAATCAGGGAGTTAAGTGCGGTGGATTCCTTAGCACAAAAATATGTGGATGAGGTGTTTAGGTTGCATAGAGTTCCAAGTTCCATAGTCTTGTATCAGGATGCATGGTTTACCTTATGAGTCTGGATGGGATTGCAGCATGCTTTTGGCACCCAGCTACGCCTTAACACCGCTTTCCACCCCCAGACAGATGGGCAGACAGAGCGGACCATCCAAACTTTGGAGGATATTCTACGAGCATGTGTTTTGGACTTTGGGGGATCATGGGTATGAAATTTTCCCTTAGTATAATTTTCTTACAATAATAGATATCACTCTACTATTGGAATGGCACTGTTTGAAGCCTTGTACGGGAAGTCGTGTCATTCTCCCATGTGTTGGACTGATGTTTTTGAGGTAGGTGTTCTTGGCCCAGAGGTAGTGCAGAGCACAACAGAGAAGGTTCATCTTGTGATTCCGAGGATGAAGGCAGCCCAGAACCAGAAAAATTCGTATGTTAATCATAGGAGGAGACCATTGGAGTTCGAGGGTGGGGACCATGTGTTCTTAAAGGTCTTCCCTCTGCATGGGAATTAGAGCTTTGGTAGAGGGAGTAAGCTTTCTATCTAGTTCATTGGACCCTTTGAGGTGTTGAGATGAGCCGTTGAGGTGGCGTATCAGTTGGTGCTACCACCGCCGCTAGCGAGGGTCCACAATGTCTTCCATGTATCCTAGCTTCATCGATATCTACCCGATGACTCCCATGTCATTGAATGGGGATAGTTGGATATAGGGGATGATGCTACATTCATGGAGCAACCATTAAGGATTGAGGATCGAAATGAGAAGGAGCTTTGTGGACAGACCATCCCTTTGGTTCATGTGTTGTAGAGGAACGGTGGCCTCGAGGAGAGTATTTGGGAGAAAGAATCTCAGATGCACACCCATTACCCAGAGTCATTTTGAGTTGTTGTTCTAATACTTCCTTGATGTTATTATTTTAGTGATTTTCTGTGGTGTAATGATTGACCTTGTTTGTTGTGAGATGGGATGTTTTACTTATTCTTTGAATGTGTGTGAAAAGTTCTGACTATGGGAAGGGGAGGTCCAACTCCCTAATCAAGATTTATTAAGGTGGATGTGATTAAACTCATGTGGGAGAGTTAGTTTCACCCAAAGTAGATAGTATCTTTCATGGGAAAAGAGACTCCCTAATCTGTGGGTTTGGATAGTTTGATCTTTTTATGTTTGTATGGTTACATGGGGGAGAGGGGAGGTAGTGTATCCATAGTTTTTCAGGAGATAGATTAGGGATAGGTGTTCCTAGATGACGAGGTTTTGTTCTATCCTTGTAACAACATGGTTTGGTTTGTCCTTAAGAGGTATCTTAAGAGGTGGTTGTTTGAACCCCTCTCTTTTCTTTGGGTTTACTCTTAATTCTCGAGGACATGAATATTCTGAGAGGTATCTGATGTAATGGATTATAATTTCATGGTCTCTTACTTTGCCGAATTCTGGTGCATGGGGTATCCTAGACACCACGAATGAGTCAGGAGGGTGTGAGTGTCAGTGGTGGGGTGTCATTGTGGTGTCACCAATCGGTGCCACACCCGAACGATGCCATAGAGGGGTGTCAAGGTTTCTTTCCCTAGTTTTCCTGTAACATCTCCTTTACGTTTTAATACCTATTTAAAGTATCTTAACGCTGCTTTAAATCCCATAAATGATATTTTAAATCCCCTAAGAGTGGGGTGACCCTTGGGTTACCAAAACGTGTTTCCTATCACCCCCCCACACACACACCTTTTACAGTGTTTTCTAAGTTCCCGTATTTTCCAATTTATCCCCTATTACGTGTTTTCTCTATTTAAGGGATATCTATCAACTCACAGCCATCTGTTGGTCTATCTTCACCGTCTCTGAATAGAATTATTAAATCTAAATTAATTCCATTGTGTACAACTACCCAACCGAGTGGTTAGACCATGATCCTCTTTTTAAACTCTTCGAGATTGAACATCTCGTTACTCTAGGATCAGGCCTTTAATCACATCAAGGTATTCTTCTTCCTTGGACTCCTTTGGTTTCTCTTAGTGCAACTGGAGACTTCCTTTTAAGAAGAGTTGTGCACCCGTGCTGGAGCCCTTCCCACTCATCCTTGGAGTCCTCACACTACTGGAAATCTGACCTTTCCCAACGCTTCTATACCAACGGTTCATAAAAACCATTAGTATAGGTTCCCTTTCCCAACGGTTTGGCCAAACCGTTGGGAAAGGCCCCCCACAAATCAACCTTACACCCAGAATCAAAATCCAGAATCAAAATCTATACCAACAGTTGTCAAAACCGTTGGTATAGATCCTTTGAATTTTTATCATTTATTCTTACCTAGAACATTATATAAATCAAACTTTAAAATAATTATGAGAATACATATATATATTTATGTAATTATATTCACAAAATTCATGTTAGGATAGTGGTTAAGTCATTCAATAATAAACTAGAGGTCCTGTGATCAAATCCCAGGTAATGTTTTTTTTGAAATACATATACCAATAGTTCCATAACCATTGGTATATATTTTCATATTAATTATACCAACGGTTTCCAAAACCGTTGGGATAGGTCTATACCAACCGTTTTGGGAAAACCGTTGGTATGGACCTATCCCAATGGATTACTTAGAAACGGTTCTCCACACCGTTGGTATAGGCTATACCAACGGTTTGGAGGCCTATACCAACAGTTCCAAACCGTTGGTATAGGTTAGTTTTCCAATAGTGTCAGAGTTCTTTCTCTTCAAGTCGTGCATCCCCAGTTCTTGGTGCGAGGAGAAAACATCGATCCTTAATAATCCAAGTAGGGGTTATTCATTTATCTCTCTTTATTGTGCATCAAAGTGGGGTGGGTATGATGATGTTCCCTCAGGACGTAGATGAAACCTACTTTAACAAAGATAATTAATGGAATATTAAAGAATTAATGGGTGGGAATGATGATGTTGACATTTCTGTTTTACCTTTGTTTTTATGTTGTGAATTTTATGGGCTTATGTCCACGAAAAACTACGTTCGTTGGAGGACCTTTCTTACACACTAATGAAGCTCTATTTCTCTGGAAAATCTAGTGTTTGAATGGTTGAACATAGAAATTGATTAATCGCGTAAACTTGGTTGATTAAATGGATGCCAAATGATAAGAACCCTTGTTTGATCACCCTGGATAACCAAAAATAAGGAAGGAACATAATAAATGGTGTTGGATAAATCTGAAAACTCTCTTTCTATGTTCTAGTAATGTGCATGATTGACCTGTTTGATGCTTTGTGGGGTGATGAGGATGGGGATAGAAACTCTGGTTGAGAGGTTGTTGGTTTTTGAAGCTGAGGCCATGTGGAGCCAGTGGTAAATATTCTGGACCCCTTAAGTTGGGGCTTGGTTTGGTTCTAGCACTTAGAGGGATCTCACATATCCCTTTTGATGTTGTTACTTACAGGAGAATTGGGTGTGAATGCATAAAAGTTTTCTTAGTTGTTTTCCTTTAGTTATTGTCTTGGCTTGTGGTTATGCCTCTTAGTTTCCTGGTATTGGAGGAATTTTTTAAAAGGAATCACTTGAACATGATAACAAAAATGGGTACAATATGGATTTTCTTTCTAGAAATGGATTGTGCTCTGTTTGTGGTTTTTGTGTATTTGTGCATGTAGTGGTAGCAGTAAAAGTGGTCGTGTGTGGGATGGTTGTTCGTTTTAGAACCCTTAGGTTGGTATGAGTGTTTTTTACCAATATGTATACAATTTAGTTCTCTTGTTTCTTATATTCACCCCACCCATGTTGATCACTTCGTGCCAAACACCCTCATTTCATGGGGGAGGGTGTCTTCTCCAACATTCTTATGATTGGATGGTTATTAGCTCTTTTCTACTCCCTATCTTAGGTAGACCAAGATTCTTCGGGCAGGCTGTGATGGCCTAAGGATTATTATGGACCAAGAATCTTTTGGTAGGGTGGTGTTGTGGTGGTTGGCCCAGGTGTGTACGAGCAAGTAGTTTTCCCAAGTTTCTTTGGGATGAGGCCCAGGTGTCTTCGGGTGTGGCAGTGGTCGTTCTAGCCCAGGTGTCTTTGGGATTAGCAGTGGTTGTTCTAGCCCAGGTGTCTTCGTACGTGGTGGTGTTTGTTGTGGCCTAGGTGTTTGTGGGCGTGGTTATGTGTGGTTGTGGTGGCATATGTGTTTACGGGTGGGATGAACATACAGTTGGGATGGCACATATGGTTGTTGTTGGGGGTGGTAGCTGGACTACAGTGAAAATTGTGGGGGAGGTCTGATGCGTAGGATGTTCTAAATAACCAGTGGGAAAGCGGTGTGGGGTACCCAAATATCAATGTGATATTACTATTACTTTACCTGACTAGCATTAATTAGGGAGTGTGCCTTGGTGAGGGTGTGTGGATAGTTTCCCTACTACGTGTTTTGGTTATCTCGGTTTCTCATAGGGCATTAGAATGTCTCCTCACATGTGCACGATATCTTTTGGTTTCCATACTTAGTATACTTGTATACCCATCCTACATATATAAAACTTTTTTTTAGGTTTCCAGGAGGATTTTGAGGACCATTTTGGACCTTACTAGCTCAGATGTCAGGACAGTTACCGTTGTTGCTTTTCTTTACCGTATTATCTCCTGATCTTATTCTATAAAAAGGGTAATGCCTTCCATATTACGTGAGATTCTATACCATTGGTTCTAGTCACCAATCTGGGGCCTATTGAAGGTGGGACTCAAGGTTTATTATCTCTCCTTCAACTTAAAAAAGGAAGGGTCTGGTAGTTTTTTGTCGCTTACCTCATCTTGGTGAATCCAGGTCATGATATAAATAGTGTAACTTATCAGCCTCAACTGGAACTACTTATATAAGAAAATTCATCTCTCAAGGTATATCTATAACCATCTTAGGTTCATGATGCTTAATCTTAAAATAGATGGTGATGTTAAGGTCGACTCTTACTCTCCCACTCCCCTTTACCTCATTGAGGTTTTTCCTCTAAATGAAATCACTCTCACTATACAATTAGAGGATATTATTTAATTAAAGTCAATGTGATGTTAATTAAAATATGATCTTTAATGTTTTGATACTCATCTTATTTATCATACTCACCTTTCCCTTGAAGACATAGTGTTTCATTATTAATATCTCAATCAATATGAATAAATTATGTGTTTGAGGAAAAGAATAGAAAATTAGTTTTTAAAAGAAAAGTGAAATGTAAAAGTGGATAAAAATGATCATGGATTATGTACCGACATATGAATTAAAAATTCCAAAGAAAAAAGGAAAAAATGAAGGTTCTAATTATGAAACATTGTGGTTAATGACAACCGTCTTCCTCCATTATTGCTTTGAATGTCGGGTAGAAACTCTACCACTTGATCCTATGTTATAATCCTAACTATAATTGAAACTTGCTAAAGTCTATGGAAATATGTCTTGGGTCCCCTCCTGGTCCGTCTTTTTGGATCCCTTGCATAGAAGCAGTGCTCCTCTGTTTATAAAAATACACCAATAAATTCTCCAATTTCTCCTTTGTCAAAAATTTATCTGTCTCCCTACTATATTTTTATATTCTTTAAACCAATTAGCATCTTAAATTTTGAATTAAACAATCATTTACTCGGTCTTGAGGAGAGAGGGAGAGTAGGCTGAGTCTTTAGTGTAAAATGTATTCTTTTGTATTATGAATTCACTCTCATCCTTATTCAATTTTTGGGGAGGGTTTTGAACACCTTTTTGTAAGGTCATGCCTGACACATACATATTTTTATTTTTCTCCCCAATTCTCAGATGAATCCTATGGATAGCCTTAAATTTTTGGGATTTTGAATTTTTAGAAAACTCATACCCTATAGAGTGGGTTTTCTCCTTACAGCACAACATGTGTATAGCCTGCATGGAAACAGTGTAGTGTTTTTTCCAAGGCCACAACTCCATTTTCTCCATTTCCTATTTAGAAACCCTGCATTATAGTGGTGTAATATTTTATTCTTCAACTTGATCCATGATGTAGTGGTTTTGAACTACGTCATAACCTTTCTCTTCTTCATTCGAGATTTAATGGTAATGGTGTAGTGTCTGGTCCATGGTGCAGTGGAATTCACTCTCAGTCTCAGATCCTTAGGTCACTATACTCCATAGCCTTATATATGGTGTAGTGAGTCTTAAATATCTAGATTCACCAAAGCTCTCTTTGATTGGTCATGGGTTATTGCGATGCAGCGGCTCAACTTGCAGTATAGAATCAATTGAGATAGTAGTTTCTAGTGGTCTATGGTCCGGCAACATCAATGGTGACATGCCTAAAATGAACAAGGAGGATTATGTGACCCTAGCTTGAAATAGTGTAAATTTGTTAAGTGAGAAATAATAGCCTAGTTAAGAACATCCCTCTTTGATTATGTATAGATTTTGCCTCTTCTATTTAAGTAAACACCTCCAGCTGTCTCAAAAATGAAGCTGGACTAGTATCATAGGATGCCTACCACCATCATGTGTTAACCCGTGCCGGTAATGCCAACCTCCCAACTCTCTGTGGACCTATTCCCCCTACACCGGTATGATCCTGTGAACTAACCCATGCTATCTATACTCCTCTTCCTCTATCATGTGGTCATCTCTACCTATGGGTTTGCTTCACTGATAGAACCTTCTTGGGCCTTTTATGTGGATTGTTGCCCTGTGGGTTGGGGGATACCCCACTAGACTATTTTTTGGATAAGTCCTCCTCTTCCCCTTTTTCATTTTTTACAACACACACAAATTATAAATAGAAAAATAAAACATTTTTTAAAAAATGTATTTTTTTCCTTTTATTTATTTTCCAAAAAAATTATCCAATCAATATAAAGACCCAAAAAATAATATTATCAATTAAAACATGGATATTATCAATTAAAAACATAATACAACAATTAAAATTTCAAAATTTATGCACAAAAAACAACTCATCATGGACTGAAGTAGACTTCATAGAAAAATGGAAACCTATCAAAAAATAACATATTGATTACTTTGTAAATATTTGTGAACATTTCCAGAAATTTGGTCACTTTTATAAAGAGAAATGGTATCTACCAGCCCATACCAAGTTATATTCTAATGTAAAGATAAAACCAAAATATAAAAATAAGTATATGATAAGAAAATTATTCATTCAGGAGTAAACAAAATAAAAGAGCTCAACAAACTACTCTAAATATATCAATGAAGAAGGGTCAAGTGGATATCAAACCAAAGAGTATATGTTTCTATTGTGGTAAGAGAGTCCATATCATGGATTATTGAAAAACTTCCATGAGAAACAATAATATTAAAGGGAGAAATATGAAATCTAAAAGGTGATCAATCTAAGAAATATATAGTAGAATTGGCTTTATGATTGACATCCAAGATGAAGTATATGGATTCCATAAGAAGATGTTCAAAGGGGGTAACCCAAATTCCATTTTATGTATGTGTGGAAGTTAAAAAAATATTTTATAGAATAATTTTTTAGAAGACAAAGGTCAAGAACCAATAACTCTTAACACCATGACAACTACTTCCAAGAGGGATTCCTCACACATAAAGACGAATAAGCATGTGAAAAAAAGGAAAGGTTTAATAATACGGTTAGCCCAGTTAGAAATGGACAAAAATAAGGAGAAATCTAAAAAAATAATTTAATATTCTATTTAAATTTAAGAAGTTCATTCCAACCAAGAAGAAAGTTTAAAAAGGAATGAAATCCATGTTTCCTATGTAATAAAAGATTTGGAAAAAAAGGTGAAGCTAGAATGAAGAGTTCACAAACATTTAGAGCTATAATGAAAAGATTTTATGGGTTGAGAAGTAAATATTAACCCCATTCCTCTCATTAAAGGTATAATGATATCCCACCTTATTCTCATCATTGTCTATTTGTGCTACTTTGAAGATGGAATTAAAGGCGAAGAAAGAAATTGGAGAACTAATGAAGGCTATGATGCCTATACAGCATGAAGAAAGTCAATCCATCATGGTAATCATAAAGTGGTATCATTATTAGTTCTATAAAAATAAATATATAATGAATATAACCTAAGACAATTCCTTGAGGGGATATTAGAAAATAATTCTTCCATAAATTTATTTATTCTTGTTAAATCTGGAATTCTGGACAGCCCATGTAAAATTAAAGGTTGAGGTATCATTCTCACTCTCAATTTTATTATGATTTATATTGAGTATGATTATAAATGGGTGTTACTATAAAAAAGATGGGAGAGTAAAAAAATACCTTCAATTTAATTTTTTAATACGTTTATTGAAGTTGGATACAGGTTATAAATTTCATGAAAAACACTTCCTAAAGAAAATGAAGTCAGATTTGGTATCACATTGTGAATATTTTATGGACATATTTTCATCATATATTAGTGATAGAGATATTAATTTTAATAATATTTTATATGTATTTCAATGATTTTATTCTCTCCGTTTTTTCATATAAAATTATGTTGCATAATTTTTAGACTGAGAGATTTGAAAAATCCTCAATTACCAATGAATATCTCGGTCTACAAGACATAAAATGAGGTTATTATAGTTTTCACTGAAATAGTTCTCAGAGGCATGCATTTATATTAAATATCATGGATAAATTCAATAATTAAGGTAGCAGATTCACATGAAAAAGTGGAGGAAGATGAGGAGTTTTTTCGTCCAAAAAAAGTTATTTTCAGTAATTCACACATAACTTTTGATACACATATCATAAGAATCTAAAATATTGGAAGACGAAATCAAAATTGATTTAAAACACTTTTATAGAAGACAACCCATTGAGAATAAGTTTTCTAATTGTCCAAATATGATCAAACTTTCGACAGATAGAAAATGGAGGGAAATCTACGTCGCCCTTTCTCAATAAATTAGGGTATTCAATTCTATTTCAGGAGTTAAAAGAAGATAGGGTATATGCTGGATAATCGATAGACAAAAGGTCTATTAATTTTCTATTTTTTAATTTTTTTTAATTCCATTTTTTTACTCATTCTTCTTCATTACCCTTCGTATGGAGGGGTAAACTTTGGAGTGATTGGAGAAGGGGAGGTTTTCCTTTTGTAATGATTTATTTATTATACTTCGTGGAATAAAACCCTCTATTTATTCTAATAAATTTTATCAATATTTAAATAGAAGCTTTTATTATCAAGTGGGATCATATTTAATTTTATATTTTTTTGTTATTAACTTGGTATATGTTAATTATCTCCCTCTATATAGTTGTGGTTTGTATATGATGGAACATGCTAGATCAAAGTGGTGAAGTGACCAATGATTGTCAGAACATGTGCATGTGCTAGTGGATATTCTTGGTTGATTAAGAAAAATAAGAAACAATTGAGAATTGTCTAGGTTAACTATGAGGGTCCATCATAACACTTGTGCATGAAGGAAGGAGGGTAGACCAGCCTGAGATCTCAGTTAGGGTTATTCTCACCATCACCATTTGACCAAGGGAGTGAGAGGAAGAAATTATGGAATCTCAATTTCATAATATTAGAATAATATGATTGGATAACTTAGAAAATTGGATGAAATTGCAATTAGAAAACCAACCCAGGCCTGATCACCCTTCTCATATACCTATTTCAATCTCTTTATTCATTACTTTATTTTGTTTTCATAATCAAATGGTTTCAAAAAAACCCTTTATCTAACTCGAAAGAAACATGACTAATAATTTTGTTCACCCCTCTATAGAGACAACCTAGGTTAACCACCATAATACATTCTAACTTAGGAAATAATTTTTTTTTTCACCCCCCATGACAGTCTAGTGTCAAAACATAGCGTCATTTCTAAGAAGGTAGTTACAGTAATCTAATGATCACATTGCATGACTAAAACCAAAAACACTAGTACCTACTCACAATATTCTGATATTGAAATAATCTTATTGACAATACTTAGAAACATTAAATTTCAATTTGAATTTGATGAAATTTTTCTTGTAGACTTGAGTGAGACCTCAAGTGTTCGCTCTGAGCCTATGATCATAGATGGTAATCCAAACCAGACCCTTAGAGATATTTTTTCACCATAATTCTTTAATCAAAACAATTAACTTACTATTCCAAAATTGAAAAATTATTTTGAGATGAAAATTGGAACAATAAAATTGTTTCCAAAATTATATATATTAGTAGAAAATGACCTAGAAAAGTATATTAAATAGTTCACATTTGTCTGTTCCACTTTCAGACCCCAAGTAGTAGTTGAGGAATAGTTAAAGTGGAGGTAATTCCCTTTTTCCCTGGAAAGAGCTACTAAAGAACGGTTATAAACCCTAAAACTAAGTGAAGTGAATGAATGGGATGACTTACAGAGATGATTTATGCAAATATTATTGCCCTCCACTAGAAGCACAACCATTGGAAAAGAGATTTATACCTTTAGATAGTTATATGGAGAGACCCTCTATGAGTACTAAGAGAGGTTCAAGAAGCTATGTTCCATATTCACACATCAATCAATTTATGAGCATCAATTCCCTGTTTTCTTTTACCAAATATTACTTGATAATGATAAGAACCAACTGGATGCATAATATGTTGTAAAAGTGGGTTCCCTAGACCCAACTTGTACATTAATTTTGATTACCATATCATGTATCAGTTAGATATACATGATGTATTCTTACCATTATAGTGTAGATATTTATATGTTCAATATTTAATGGTAATGTCTATAGATTAATTTTTTTATCAAAATAATATAGAAGATCCAATTTTATAATGAGATCCTAGAGATACTATGAAATTAATCATTAACAAATGTCTTATGGTCAATATACATTTTACTGACTGGACATAGTAGATTTTTGACTATCTGGTGTTGGGGGCTCATAATCATTGAGACTTATTCTCATGAAGTTCGCACTTGGTGATCTCTAGTAGTGAGATCATGAGGACAGACCCATCAATAGGTACACCACATTTTTAAAATGTCATTGGTTGTTCCTATCTACGAACATGTGTATTGGTCTCATGACTTAAGATCATTATCAGTGTGTTCCATTTGATCATGTACTTTTTTGCAAGGAAAAAACCATGATAATGAAATCATGGTGATGTAGCTAGTGTTTGGTGCATTATTGGTGGTATGGAATTGGTTGAATGGTCAGGAATGGATTTGTCAATTCCAAGTTAAGGAAGTTATATATCTCAGGCCTAGTTGATCATATTGGTGCTACCTTTATAAATTTTTGGTCAAAGAATTAAAAATATAAATCCATCTGGTTATATCAACAAATAGTAAAGCAAGAAAAGGGTGATGACACAAGTGTACCCCCTAATTTATGAGATATTTAAAGATAAAGAGATTATAGTACACGGTTCATGTTCGTAGGTTGGTTGTCATTACTATGACTTTCCTTATCTCTTTGGGATCCTTGAGGGTTTACTAGACTCTGATCCTTTTCTATGGATATTATTCACTACTATCGAGAAAAGGGATTAAAGGGTCACACATAATAGTGTATTCAAGAATTTTCCATATTCAGTTGAATAGGCATATTGGACATGGTGGGCCCCACCATGGGGTCCGAGTATTGTCCAAGTTATCGATAACCAATAAATAAATAAATTCATATCATTCCATTTAAGAATAATTGTGTTGAATTTATTTAAAATTTTTACATGTTATGTAAATATGAGGAATAATATTAATTAATCAAATATTATTTTAATATTCTAGGTTCGTTTAATATTAAGCGGGAATTACGAGTTGAGTTAATGACTTGGTTTTATCATGTAATATATTTAAAATATACTATATATATGTGATCAAACGATAAATAATATTTATGTCACATTTTAGTATGTCATAATTATTATTTAGTGGATGTTAAATTTTTGGGGGGCGGAAAACCCTACCGGGTGTTTAGAATATCCAATATAACTAGAGAGAGGATCTTACATAACAGTGAATATTCATTCATTTTTTAATGAGACCCTCTCTCTCCTCATGATTTCTAGAGAGAGATTCTCTCTCTCCAAGTGATGATCTAAGAACGCCTTTAAGCATCGAATGTAAAGTATCGCGATGATCATTGGGATGTTAAAGACATCATCGGATCAGCGCACTAGCATATGAGCAGATTTCGACCGCAACTTCATATTTGAAAAGGTGTATTTTCGGTTTACGTTTTTGTCATCTGATTAATTATGTGAGATTATAATATCGTACCAAGATTCAGAACTTCATTGATGATATGTTACTTCGCTCTGATGATGAAAATTGTAAAATTCATAGCCCACCAGATTCCCCTGTAACGCATATACATTCAATTGGTATCAGAGTGATCGTGTAATTTTTCTGAACCTAGAAAGATTAAATTAGCATTAAATTAATGGAGGGTTTAATTTTGGTCCTAATGGTATATACCATGCATCTATCCAATTTTGGATGGCCAAGTGATGACCATATGAAATTTTTAATATGGATCATTTTTCAGTTATCGGGTATTAAATTTGATGAATTTGAATGTGTTCTAGTTTTTTAGTATCCACCGTTTTTGTGGATATTATATAATTATTATTATTATTATTATTTTATTATAATAATAAATATTATTATTTTATTATAATTATATTATTAGGATTTTAATGAGTGTTAAAAAAAGGATCAAGGCCACTTGACTTTCTAAACTACAAAACAAAATAAAAAACTTCAATGGAAGATTTTCATTTGCTCCCAATTGACTTTTCACACAAATCTTAAATGGGAGGGACCCCTATCGGGTGTTCCTTTCTCCTGCAAAAGCTGAACACTACCCAGGCCCCTTGAGGGGCCCTCTAGCAGTGGCCTCCCATCTCTAGTTAACGCGTCGTCCTCCCAAATCCAGCAGTACCATCCATTAGTGCTCCTCCCTCCAACCTCGAAGTTTCCCACCATGACCCCTCCAGCAACCCTGATTCCTCCTTTTTTCAAACTGTCATCTTTGCATAGGTTCCCTCGAGTGGTCTCCCTCTGCTGTCCAGTAGTTTCAAAACTGAGATCCTACTAGTCGACTCACCTCGAACCACCTCCCACATCCAAATCTGCTCTGTGACCAGCTAGGCTAGCCTCTACTCGGTCTGCCATTACTACCTCCTCCTTAGATACCTAGCCTATCTGGATCTGCTGCCATCATTTTGATTGGACGCCTCTTTCTCACCGAGATCCCTCACTCGGCCTCTCTATTTTGTTATAATTTTTATTTAATATATTTTATTGTGATAATTTTATTCAAAATATTTATTAAAATTTATTTATTTATTTATTTTCAAATTCGAACCAGTGTGTCCCTCACCAAAAGTTGTAGCATTTCGGTCAAACCAAGGTGTTCTTTGACCGAAATGGTGAGATCAAACTGATGTGTATCTCACCAAGAGTTGTCTTGTTTTGGTCAAACTAATGTGTTCTTTTACTGAATCAGTTCAATTCATGCTGATTCCAATTTATAAATAAGCGATGATGAGATTGCTTAGGGGTTATTTATTTTTCAATTTAAGAAATTCTCTAGATTTCTCCCAACATTATTGTAGTAGGGTAATCGAAAATTGGTGTTTGTTTTTACCCAGATCTTGGTGAAATCCTTGATGGAAAATTCCACTGAGAACCCTACACCATCAATGTGGGGGTGGATAAAACCCTTTTGGACATTGAATTCAATTCATGCATCAAATTTCAATATGTCTTGTCCTTATGAATACATATATTTCTAACAACCAAAATGGTTTGAAACCAAAGGAAGAACCTAGAAGATGGATTCTGAATCCCTCATATTGATGAACCAAGACATGGTCAAACTTGACCATTTTTATGGAAACAACTTCTCCTGGTGGAAAGACGAGATGAAGTTTCTTCTTACAATGTTTAATATTTCTTACATTTTCGAACAGAATCTACCTCCCATTCCCGAGGATCCCACTTCAAATTTTGATGATACACCTGTTGACATGACTCAAGTAGAACACATTTAAGTAGTGAGGAAGAAACATGAAGATGATGAATTTTTGTGTCTAGGACATACTCTCAACACATTTTCAAATCGTCTCTATGACTACTTCCACCAAATAAAGACAGCTCAAGAGATTTGGGATGCACTCAAGTTAAAATACAAATCCAAGGGAGAATGTACCAAAACGTTTCTTATTACAAAGTATCTAAACTACAATATGGTTGATAATAATCCTATTTTGGAGAAAGTTCATGAACTTCAAGTTTTAGCAAATAAACTTCTCTCCCTTAAGATTAATATACTAGAAACTTTTCAAGTTGGTGAAATTATTGATAAACTTCTACCTATATGGAAAAATTATTGTAAATCACTTATTAAAAAGAGTGAAGATGTTTCCTTGGAGAAATTTCAAAGGCATATTTGTATTGAAGAATAATCCATGTTGAGAGATGTGGTTATGGATTCACAATTTAACACCAAGGTTAATATCATTGAGTGAAAGACACAACCAAACTCTTCCTTACATGTCAAATAGAAAAGTCAAAATTCAAGAAGAAAGGAAATACTTCCAATAAGAAAGAAGAATACTTTATGGAAAATCAGAGCATTTTTCAAGGGAATTTTTTTATTGAAAGAAAGTTGATAAACCCACTAAAAATATGCTGACTGATGAAAATCTATTCATAATGATATCCAAAGTCAATATGACTTCAATGAAGATGGGATGGTGTCTAGATTCTGGAGCAATGATGCACGTGTGCAAGGATCATTCATTGTTCAAAACATTTTATGATTGTACTATTGTGAAGGAAGTACATCTTGGAAACAACACATGCATCAATGTTAGTGGATAATGAAGCACGGAGATAGAGTTTACTTCTGGGAAGAATTTGACTCTTCATTATGTGTTGTATGTTCCCAAAAATCACAAGAACTTAGTTTCTATCGATCTTCTATGTAAGAAGGGATTTCATATTTCATTCAAATCTGACAAGGTTATCTTGTCGAAGGGAGGAATGTTTGTGGGGAAAGGGTACTCAAATGATGGAATGTATCAATTATCCATTAATAATATTATTGAATCTTCTGCTTACTTTATTGAATCTTCTAATTTTTGGCATGATCATTTAGCACATGTTAATTATAATTCATTAAAAGTAATAAAGAAGTTAAACTTTATTAAATGATTTTAATATGTGTGAAACATGTGTAGAATCTAAAATAGTTAATAAGCCTTTTCATAGTGTTGAAATAAATTATCATATATTAAAATTATTGCATTGTGGTATTTTTAAATTAAATGGATTATTAACTCGTGGAGGAAAAAGATATTTTATTACTTTTATTGATGACTGCAATAGATATTTACATATATATCTTCTTATAATAAAGGGTGAATCCTTTAATATGTTTAATAAGTATAAAGAAGAAGTTGAAAACCAATTAAAAAAAAGATTAAATTAGTATGCTCAAATAGAGGTGGTGAATACTTTATGAATGATTTTAATGAGTTCTATGAATAAAATGGTATAATTAACCAAATAAATACTCCTTACATACCTCAAAAAATGGATTAGTTGAAAGGAAAAATATCACACTTTATTAGAAATAGTAGATTGCATGATTAATAAATCTAAGTTAACATTAAATTTATGGGGTGAAGCTTTATTGGATGAATGTCATATTTATAATAGGATTGACTCTAGGAAAACTAAGTTATCCCCTCATGAAATTTAGAGAGGTAGAATACATAATATTTAATATTTTAAAGTGTGGGGGTGTTTAGCTTACTATTGAGTTACTAATCCTAAAAGAACTAAAATTGGTCCTTGAGAAATTAAAGGTATTTTTGTTGGATGTGCAGAAAATAGAAAAGCATATAGAATTATGGATTTGGGAGATAATATAATTATTAAATCAAGGGATGTAGATTTTTTTAAAATAATTTTTATAATGATGATGTGGAGGAAGTTATTTTCTATACCCCTATATCATGTATTCCATCTAGTTCAAATACAATAGTAGAGAATATTGATGATTCTTGAGTTGAACCTAAATGGAGTACAAGAATTATGAAGGAGACACATCTACATCTAGATTTTATTTCTCCTGATTCTTTAGTTTTACTTGTTGAAGGAGATAAAAATAATCATCTTCTGAATAAGTATCATATGGTATTGACTATAGAAGATGGCCAAAATACTTATAAAGAGGCTATTAATTCTAGAGATGTTTCTTTCTGTAAAGACGCAATTAATGATGAAATATATTCTATTATGGGGAATAATACTTGGGTCATTATGAATTTACCGAAAGGTTAAAATCCTATTGGTAGTAAATGATTTTTTTAGAAAAAAATATGATTCCAAAGATAACATTCATCTTTTTAAAGATAGATTGGTTTCCAAAGGTTTTAGAAAAAATAAGGGATTGAATATTTCGATAATTATGTTCATGTAGCTTGAACTTCTTCAATAAGAATATTATTTTCTATATCTTCATTTAATCATTTTTATTTCCATCAAATGAATTTCAAAAAAAATTTATGGAGAATTAAATGAATATACTTACATGGAACAATCAGAAGGGTTTGTTTTACTGGGTGATGAAAACAAAGTATGTAAACTGGTTAAATATCTTTATGGTCTTGAAAATGCTCAGAAGAAAAGGCATGATAAATTCGATTCTATTTTTTTATCTAATGGTTTTACTCATAACAATATAAATAAATGTTTTTATTAAAATTTTACAAAATAATATGGAGTTATCGTGTGTCTTCATGTAGATGATATATTAATTTTTGGAACCAATGTGATTGGTGTAATTAAGACAAATAATTACTTATCTTCTGTGATTAAAATGAAGGATCTTGGAATATTTGATACTATTCTAGGTTTTAAAGTTAGAAAAATAGTGTGGGTTATTCTCTATATCGGTCTCATTACATAGAAAAAATGTTAAATAAATTTGATCATCTTGGTTTCAAGCATGCCTATACTCCATTTGATTCTAGTTTTAAAATTTTTATAAATACAGGTTGAGTTGTAACACAACTTGAGTATTCTAGTATAAGTATGCAATGAATTTCACTATACCTAATATTTCTTTTTTGATATGTAAATTGAGTTGATATACTAGTAATCATAGTGTGGATCATTTGAGATGTAAGATGAGAATCTTTGGATATTTAAGAAAGACCACAGATTTAAGTTCATACTATAATGATTATCCGACTGTATTAGAAGGATACTCTAATGATAGTTGGATTACCAGTATTGGTGATAACAAATCCAAATCTGGATGGTTGTTTACTCTTGGGGTTGTGTTGTTTCTCGGGTGAGCAAGAAATAAACAAGCATTTCACATTCAACCATGGAGTCAGAGTTTATCGCCTTAGCAGCATGTGGAAAGAAAGGTGAATGGATTAGGAATCTATTATTGGATATTAGATTGTGGCCAAGTTCAATGCCTCATATCTCTATCAGTTTTGATAGAAAAGAAACATTATCAATGGAATATAGTTTCATGTATAATTAAAAGTCTAGAAATGTAAGTTTGAGGCACGATTATGTGAGACAATTGTTAAAAGTTGGTACCATAACATTTGTTTATGTGAGATCGTGTAAAAAATTTGTGGATCCGTTTACAAAATCTTTCTCAAGAGAGATAATTCATGTAACTAATAAATATATGGGGTTAAATCCCATAGAATAAATCATTTCAGTAATGGAAACCCAACACTTTCTTTAGGTAGATCCAAATCAAAGTGTTTAATGGGTAAAAATAAGTTACAAATATGGTTCTTGATATTGAAAATTATAGCCCCAACTTTTTGGAGTCAATATAGTTCATTATAACTAGAGTTTAAGTTATAAACTCTTAAACAAAATATTAAGACTCAATGAGTTATGTGCTCTAATAATAGAATAACATTGTAATATTTTTCCTATGTGAACTTAGAAGTGGTGTCGCTTCTTACAGAAGTTAATGAGTTCACTCCTTAGAGAGTTCATGAAAATGATATAAGCACATGACTACAAAATTAATACAAAATGAGATGTTGGATGAAATTTCATTATATGTATGATATCTATGATTTTTCTTAAATATTAATAAGTTTAATGTTTTGAAAACTTGTAAATATGATAAAACTTTAAGATATTGATAATAAGTAAATGTTTAAATCGAAATAAATCTTTATTATGTATAATGACTCAATTGTAATCTAGAGAATTATTATTTATGAATAAAAGTAGGGATTTTTATAATTTTTATTCAAAATATTTTATTGTTACAATTTTATTCAAAATGTTTATTAAAATAAATTTAGTGTTTTTTCAATTTCAAATTGGTGTGTCCCTCACCAAAAGCTTTATCATTTCGATCGAACCAAGGTGTTCTTTGACCGAAATGATGAGATCTAACTAGTGTTTATCTCACCAAGAGTTGTCTTGTTTCAGTTGAACCAATGTGTTCTTTGATCGAACCAGTTCAATTCGCATTGATTTTGATTTATAAATAAGCAATGATGAGATCACTTATGAGTTAATTATTTTTCAATCCAAGATTTATCCCAACATCAATGAAGTGGGGAAATCAGAAATTGGTGTTTGATTTTCCCCAAATAATGGTGAAATCCTCGAGGGAAACTTCCACCAATAACCCTACATCATCAACGCAGGGGTGGATCAAACCCTTTTGGCCAGTGAATTCAATTCATGCATCAAGTTTCAATCTTTCTTCTCCTTCTGCCTATATATTTTTTAACACGTTCTGCCTACCAGCGTTGTAGCACCCTTGACAGGACCTGCACTGGAAACCCTGAGCCATCCCTACTGTAGATCGCCCTACTCCGCAATGCAGCGATCGTTCCCTGTCACCATAGTCTAGGCACGACTTACCCTAGACGCAGCTCCCGCTCGTCGGCTGGTGGCCAAACGTCAATCGGTCCCAGCCTTCTGGCAGCTACATGATCCTCCCTGTACTGACTTAAGTACATTTCCCTGATGATTTTTAGGTTTTGGTTGGACCTTGTATGCCTTGATAAGGGCTTGGGCAGGTCTTCCGGACATGGTACGGATCTGAGCGGACTAGCCTGGCCCAGATTTGACTTGCATGGGCTTTTCCTGCCCCAAAATAGATTTGTGCAGGTACCACGCGACCCGCTTTGCGCCTGCGAGGGTTATCAGGTCCTAGTTAACCGAGATTAATTTATTTAATTTATTTAATTTATTATTAAATTAAATTAATTAAAATATAAATTTTGGTTTAAAAAAATAATAATTTTAATACCCGAGAAAATTAATTTATTTTTGGATTTAAATTAAATTAATTAAGGGATATAAAAAAAATTAAATTATATGAATTTAATTAATTCATTTAATTAAATTAAAATACCCACTTACTTTATTTAATTCAATTTAATTTTACCTCGCTTTAATAATTTTACCCTTGATCGGTATTGAGCAATGTCCGACCTATGTATGTTTGGTTGTTTTTTTATTTAATTAATTCTTTAATTGCATGTAATGTTTTTAATTAATTAATTTAGATGGTTTTTCCATTGTCTTTTTGTTCAATATGTATAAGGAATGAACGCATAATTTATCTGATTTACATTGCACCCCCTAGTTCACCTTGTTTGTGTGCGAGTATATTTGTACACTAAATGAAGACGATGTACGACATGAACACCACCGAGATAATGTGGTACACCATGACGAAGATGATGCATGAGGTGGACCCCGCCAAGATGAGGCGGTACTCCAAACATGACATGGACTTCGCCAAAACAAAGAAGTGGTCTAGAGGAGCAGTGGACACACTAGATGGGGGACAAGCTGCATCAAGAGTCAAGATATGACTCAGGTATGATTCTCCTAGTTCATATTAGATCCTCAAGACCATTCGGGTAGTAGATTCCCTTTATTCATTTATTTATTATTTTATGCATTTTATAACAACAGGGAAAATACATAAAATAATAAATAATTAAATACATAAAGAAGCGATGGATGTTTTTTATATAATGTTCAGTTTTGAGCATGGAAACATAGTATGAACAGAATTAATATAAAAGGATTACTTTCATCGAGAAAACAATAAAAAACCTCAAAGAAATATTAAGTCTGAAATGAATTTCATTATTTGAATTTGAACACAACCAGGTGTTTGGGGTGTTCGGTCATCCATAGTTGAGGGTGTCTCTTACTACTGGGGAGTTCTTATGATAAAAATGGGTTGACTTAACTAAAATGGTAGTAAGGATTAGCCATTGCTAACTTTCTATTACTTTAGAGGCAAGCGTTGATGGAATCAAGGTCATGATTCTAAGAAGCTGGGAATTTACTCAACAGATCAAGTAATCGCAAGTTAATGTGTTTGGCCAGTAAAAAGACTACCTTGAAATCTCTGAGTAGTGGTGTAGACATAGTCTATGAGCGTAAGTTTAAGGATATTTTCCACTAGAATACTCGAGTGATAGAGTATTCTGATTCGAGTACAGAGGGTTCATAAAATTCAATAAAATAGTGGGTGACATTTAATGATTAAATTAGTAAATAATGTCTAAATTAGTAATCAATATAAAAGTAAAATATACTAAATTATATTTTTGTAGAAAATAGCAAGTAGTACAATAAAAACACTACGATAAATATTAGACAAAGTAAATGTCCAAACTAGCATGAATTTCTAAGTGTAGTATGGGAACTTGCACACGATACTACAATATAGGAAAATCAATGTGTTGGTTCCCCAATACCTATTAATCCACTGTAGGAAGAGAGGGTGTAAAATTGCTTATAGGAGACTCATGTATAAGGAATATGATGGTTATGTCATTATGATATCATCAACGTCTGATTTTTATTGTGGTTACAACATAGGGACAAGGATGATATAACATGTAGTATCATCTCCGATATGTTTATGAGGAGAAACTGAAGTAAGATTTGAATGGGTGATCAGTTACATTATCTTTGTGTATATATGAAAGATGAATCACAATCTTTCGATTCATCCCACACTTACACCCAATTACACTTGTTTTTTTATTGTTACAAAAGGAACAGGACGGAGTAAACGCTTCATTACATATTTAGGTAAGGTTATCCAAGTAAATAAGAATATAAAAGATAGATTATTTTTTAATTCTTATGTAGAAAAAATTGAATGGAAAAGTGAAAAGGCCAATGGAAAGTGTAACACCAAATACACGTTCACAACATCCTTCAATGAAATGACGTTAGTTATTAAATAAGTTGTTATTTTATTTTCATAATATGAAATTAATTTATGGAAATCGAAATTCAACGAACTGAATTAAAGAAGAAAGTACCCAATTATTCTTCAATTTTTATATTGTAAGTGGGTTCCCTAGACCCAAATTGTGATGTACTTTGATTACCATTACATGTATACAGTTTATTATATATATACATGTGTTTATCTTGCCATAATAGTGTAGATACACTTTCATCCACTTTATTTATGGTAATGTCCTTAGATTACATGTCATATCAAAGGGTTATAACATATCTCAGGCTGTAATGAGAACCTGGATATTTTATGATAGTAATCTTAAAGTAATATCCTATGGTTCAAATACATCATACTGATAGGACACAGATGATGTGTGGATATCAGGTGATGGGGACTCATAAGCATTGAGACTTCTTCTCATAAAGTTCTCACTTGGTGATCTCAAGTAGTTGAGATCATGAGGACAGACCCTCCAATAGGAATACCAAATGTTTCAGGTTTCATTGGTTATTCCTATCTATGTACATGTGTAATGGTCTCCTAACTTGAGATCATTATCAATGTATGTCATTTGATTTCATACTTTTATGAGAGGTGAAAACCATGGCATTGAAGTCATAGTGAGATAGTTTGTGTTGGGTATGTCATTGGTGGCATGTCATTGGTTGAATGATCATGATATGATTTTTCACTTTTGAGTTGAGGAAGAGATATCTCATGCCTGGTTGATTAGGATGGTAGTACCTTTATAAATCCATGGCTATGGTAGTCCATGGTAAATTTGTCTAGATAGATCAACAAATAATAAAGTAAGAAAAGGATGGTGACATAAGTGTGCATCCTTATTTATGTTATATCGATGATAAAGAGATTATATTACACAGTGTGTGTTCGTAGGCTGGTAGTCGTTGCTATGACTTTTCCTTATCTCTTTAGGGTCCTTGAAGGGTTGCTAGACTACACTCTTAGTATGTGAATATTATTCACTTTTATTGAGATAAGGGTCTAGAGGGTCACACACATAGCACTATGAGAATCTTCCTTGTTCTGTTGAATAGGAAGATAAGACTTGGTGGGACCCACCATGGGGTCCAGGTATTATCCAAGTTCTATGGATCACCAAGAAATAAACAAACTCATTATTATTCAAATAAAAATAATTGGTTTGAATTTATTTGTTACATGTATTTACAAATGATTAAGTAAATACAAGGATTAATATTATATGAACGGATATTAATTTAATATTTCGGGTTCATTTGATATTATCAGGAGATGTCAATAGAGTTAATGGATCAAGATTATCACGTAATATATTTAATATATATTATAGGGAAGTGATAAAATATAAATAAAATTAATGGCATAGTTTAGTTCATCATAAATAATTATTTATAATACTTATTTAGTGGATGTTTATTACACGGGAGTCGAGAACCCAAACTGGGTATTATAAATATCCACTATATAAGTAGAGAGAATCTCTTACCTTGTGGACTATTCATTTGTTGGAATTTAGAGCTTATCTATCCTCCTAATTCCTAGAGAGATAATCTCTTAATCAAGCAACCAATCCATGTTGGACTTCGAAGATCAATGTCTAAGGATCATGGTGATCATTTCTGCATCAAAGTGATCTTTAGAGATTTACGCTAGCACCCAGAATCCGATGTACGGTGCACGTGAAGATTCGAGAAGTGTGTATGGATGATCTATAGGGATTCAGTGTTGGATTATTTGAGAACCAGACACTCGCATCTTGTGATAGGCTTGCGTGCATCATATCTGAATGAGGTATTCATTCAATTTATTTTTGTACACTGTTTAAACCATGTGTGATCCTCAGACCGTACCAGGACAAGATCGCTGGAATAGACGATGTTTCGTCACTCTAGTGATGCAAAAAAATTAAAATCCTAGCACATCATCTTCTGCTAAGAATCCTAGTGACTTCAATTGGTATCATAGGGATGCATGGTTTTTCCGTGTCAAGGAAAAAATAAATTGTTTAAAATTTTAAATAGAGGGTGTTAAAATGGTTCCAACAGATCCGACCGCACGTCGATCCGTTTTTTGAATGTCCAAGTAACGTCCATTTGAAAAATTTTAAATGGATCGACATCATGTTGAATTGATTTTTGTTTTTTAGTTTTTTTTAAAGAACACGTTTTATATTTTTATTTATGTTCTTGAAAACTTTTCAAAATTCGGCCAAGGATAGACCGAAATCCAGTTACCGGATTTTCTCCAGTGATGACCCTTAATTCAAAGGATAAATAAAATAAACTGCCAGATTCCATGACCTACCGATGCCCTTTATCGGCTACCGCCGCCAGACTGTCTAAGCATCCAGGAGCAAAATCCCACCTTGAACTAGCCAAGAACTACCATCTCCAGCCTCATCCTCCGCTCGGCTCCCCGTTGTGGTCTGCATCTCGCGCTGTTGTCATCATTCTCTGAGCCCAAACCCCTCCTCCCACTGTGCCCAACCCCTCCATCCATATTCCAGCTGGACTCCTCCCACAGGTAACCCCAGCTAATTACACAGGTCCTTCCAAACCCAATTAGCCCCGCCAAAGGGTTAGGGTTGGTCTTCTTGATCCAAAATGGGTCTGGAAACACGGGTTTTTCTAAGTCCAAATGGGCCAGTGGCGCTACATCCCTTTCCTCTAAGGTCCATGGTTAGATTTTTAGGGCCGATTGATATTAATAATCTTAAATAAATTAATTTGGTTAATTTTATTTTATTTTAAATAAAATTACATCAAATTAATTTTAGTTTAATATTTTAAGAATCTGAAACATTAATTTAATTTGAGCATTAAATTAAATTAATGGTTTAATATATTTTTTGAATTTAAAATTAAATTAAAGTTGGAACCAATAAAATAAATTATTTGAATTTATTTAAATTCATTCAATTTATTGTAACACCCTCATACTGTTTAAATTTATTACAGTTTAATTTTATTGCGCATTATTTTTATACTGACTGGTTTTGAGCAAGTGACTGACCCATGAATGCATGGATTTATTTATTTATTCATTCATTTATTTCATGGGATGATTGTAATAATTAAGTGGTTAAATTATGGTCTGCACAATGTCTTATTTTAATTCAAATGTATATAAGGGTATGCACATCTAATGCACCTATTGTATATTACACCCCTATACCCCCTCACCTACATGAAAATATATTTTTAAATAGACGATGACATTCTAAGATGCAGACCCCATCATGTTGAGGTGGTAATTCAGATGAGAGTTGAGTATATTGCACTGGGGGCGAACATCAATACGAGTTAGGAGTTGACTCAGGTATAGAATCCCCTAGGTTAAGATTGATCTGTTGTGGTTCAATCACAATTAGATGCTCAAGACCATTAAGATGGAATATTTTTCCTTTATGCATCATTTATTATTTTATTCAAGTGCATGATTATTGCTTCATCACATAAAATAATAAACAATATAAAATTGAAAAAGATGTGACGAATATTTTTCTATTACATGTTCAGTTGTGAGTGCAACAACCTAGTTTGAATTTATTAAATAGAAATAGATTAAATTAGTTAATAAATAATAAAATCCCTCAAAGATATATCAAGTCTTAAAGACTTTCATTACTCAAATTTGAGAAAGATCGGGTTTTTGGGTGCTCATCGGCCAAAGTTGAGTGTGTTTCCTACTACTGGGGAGTTATTATAAGAGTAATGAGTTGACTTGATTAAATTTGGTATCAAAGAAGTATCTAAATTTAGATTGCTAGTACATTAGAGGAAAGGTGTTGAGGGAATCAAGTTAAGATTCCAAAAGCTGGGACTTTACTCAATAGTTCAAGGAACCATGATTTAATGTGGTTGACCAGCCTAGAGCCTACCTAGAAACTCTCCAAGTAGTGGAATAAACAAAGCTTGTAGACAATGAAGAGTAGTTTCAGGGATCATTTGTACTATAATACTCAAGCGACAAAGTATTACGAATCTAGTATAGAGGGATATTAGGGTTCGATAAAATAGTCGGAGACATTTAAAATGATATAATAATTAATTAATCATAAATGTCTAAAAGGTAATCAAGATAAAGTATCGACTGCTAATATTTATCTATTATAAATCTAAAATGAAAATCATCAACACCACAAGTACATTATCACTGCAATAAATATTGGATAAAGATAATATCATAACCGAAAATAACTTCCAGGAGTGGTACAGACACTTTTTCATAGTACTACGCCAAGAAAGGAAGCTTTATGTGCTGGAATCCTCAGTTCATGTTGTGGCTCCTTAGGGAGAAAGCAAGGAAGAAGAATATAAATGGAAAAAGCATGTAAATAATGCACTAGATGTTCAGTGAATCATGTTGTAATCCATGTCCCATCAATTGTAGTAAATGCATGACGATGAGGATTCCTACGAGATACTTTATCATCTCCAAGAATTATATCAGGAGAGAGAAAGATAAGAAATGTATGAGATTTCTAGTTCCCATTATAGGTGAAAACTAGTATAATGAAATCAAGTGGGACCTCATTTACTCAAGATGGTCGAGTACATTGAGAGGCTTGAAGCCCTTGGGTTCAAATTGAACAAAGTCCTAGCAACAGATCTCATTCTTGCCTCTTTACCGACAAGCTTTTCAACTTTTATTATCAATTATAACAAGAATAACATGAAAATTTCTCTCCCAGACCTTTTGGATTTAGTTCTCCAAGATGTAAAGGATATAAAGAAAACCAATTCTTAAATCCTTATGGTGAAAAAGATAAATAAGGGCGAGGTAATGGGGTCTAAGTCTAAGTCAAGGCTGAAGACACCAATGCACCGTCTTTCCAAGAAGCTAAAGATACAGTGTCAAAACAATGAGCGAGAAGTTGTCTGCTTTTTATGTGGCAAGAAAATACATTGGAATAAAAATTGAAAAGATGGGAAGAAGAAGAAAGGTGACACTTCTACTTCAGGTATTTTTTTCATTGAATGTGATCTTTCCTTATCTACAAGTTGGGTATTGGATATGGCATGTGGCTCACACATATGTATTCATATACAATAACCAAGTAGATTCAAGAATATTTCAAGAGGTGAATTGGGTCTCCGAGTTGAAAATGGTGCAAGTTGGGCAGCCTTGGTAGTGGGAGACTATCACTTAGCTTTGCCTAGTGGTTTGGTTCTAGAATTGCATAATTGTTATTATGTACCCTCTATAACATGAAACATAATATCAATGTTATGTTTAGACACAATTGGATTTTATTTCAAGTTTCGAAATAAATGTTGTTTCTTTTATAAGGATAACATGTGTTATGATGTGACAAATCTTAACAATGGATTATATATACTTGAACTTGAAAACTCGGTAATGAAAATCAAGGAAAAAACCAGTGAACATGACTCGTATATCACCCGCCTATGGCACTTCAGTCTAGGTCATGTAAATGAGAAGCGATTACATAAATTACATCAAGCAGGGTATTTAGAATCAGTTCATTTAAAACCCTTGGATGTATGCAAAGCTTGTTTACAAGGGAAAATGACCAAAGAAACTTTCTTTGTGAAGGGATAAAGAGCGAATGATTTATTGGAATTAATTCATACTAACGTATGTGGTCCATTTATAGTAGAGGAAAGAGGTGGGTTTTCATACTTTGTTACTTTTACAGATGACTATAGTAGGTACAACTATGTCTACTTAATGTGGTATAAGTCAAATTCCTTTCGTTTTTAAGTAATACCAACATGAAGTAGAAAACCATATTGGTAAGAAGATTAAGACACTCCACTCAGATCGAGGTGGAGAGTATCCTAACCAATATTTCATTGATCACTTAAAGAAGTGTGGGGTAGTATCCCAAATCACTCCTCATTATACACCACAGTGGAATGGTGTTAAGGAAAGGAGTAATAGGACCTTGCTAGACACAGTTAGATCAATGATGAGTCAAAAACTCTTCTATTATCCTTTTGGGGATATGATTTGTAGACAATGGCATATACCCTTAACCGAGTATTAAATATGGCTACAGATTGGATTCCATATGAGTTATGGTGTGGAAATAAACCCAATCTATCACACTTACATGTATGGGGATGCAATGCTTTTTTCAAGACAATACCAAGTGACAAATTAGCATCCAAAAGCACAAATTGAATCTTTATAGGTTATCCTAAGGAAACCAAAGGATATTACTTATAAAACCTTTTAGACAGAAAATTTATTATGGAAAGACATTCTATATTTTTATAAAGGGGACAATGTTCCAATGGAAATAGTGGGATCAAGATTTACTTCGATAAAGTTAATGCTCTAGATGCACAGTAGTTGGTAAATAAACTACTAAATGGAAAGATGCCAGGTATTCTGATATGGAGTCCATGTACCAAAATCAAGTTTGGATTTTGGTATATCCTCCAGCTGATGTAAAACCCATTGAGTGCAGACGGATATTCAAGAAAAATATGGACATGGACGGTAAGGTTAATACCTGTAAAGAAAGACTGGTTGCGATGTGTTTCAAACAACATCAAGGAATCAAATATAATTAAACCTTATCACCGGTAGTAATGATGAAATCCATCAGAATATGGATTGAAATAGAATCCTTTCATGACTATGATATTTGTAAAATGGATGTCAAAATTTCTTTTCTATATGGGAAGTTAGTTGAAGACATTTATATGACTCAACCTGAAGGGTTTGTCAAGCCAAATAATGCCAATAAGGTGTGCAAGCTGCAAAGATCCATTTATGGATTGAAACATGCATCTTGATAATGGAATGTTCATTTTGATGAGGCCAAAAGATAATTTGGTTTCATTAAAATAAAAGTGAGCCTTGTGTCTATAATAAGGATGATGGGAATGTCATCGTTTTACTAGTATTATATGTTGATGAAATATTAATTATGGGAAATGAAGTACAAGTCTTACAATCAGTTAAGACTTGGTTAAATAGATCCTTCTCCATGAAAGACTTAGGTGAAGTAGCCTACAATCTAGGGATCAAGATCTATCAAGATAGATCTCAAAGGCTTCTTGGACTAAGTCAAAGTACATATATTGACAAGGTACTCAAAAGTTACATTATGGAACAATTCAAGAGAGGGTTGTTGCCTATGTCACATGGTATTAATCTCTCTAAGAGAATGTGTCCACAAACACAGGAGGAGATTGAAAAAATGAGTAACATACCTTGTGCCTCGGCAGTGGGATATATCATGTATGTCATGCTATGTACTAGGTTTGATGATATGAAATTGTATTCAAGCTATATCTTTTTCCTGAATGGTGGTGAAGTGAGATGGAGAAGCTCGAAGCAATCTATGGTCGCCGATTCTACAGCAGAATCTGAGTATATAGTATCTTTTAATGTAGTAAAGGAAGAAGTTTGGATACACAACTTTGTCTCAGACAATGGTATTTTTTCTAGCATTGTAGACCTTGTTCCAGTTTATTGTGATAATACTACTGCAATGGTTCTTACCAAGGATCTCAAGTCCCACCAGAGGAAAAAGCATATACTTCTGAAGTTTCATCTCTTGAGAGATTTTACTCATAGAGGTGAATTCAAAGTTAGCAAAGTAGCCACAAAGGGAAATGAGGTAGACCCCCTGACTAAATTCATATCTTAGAAGAAGCATGATTCTCATGTAAGAGCTAGCAGACTGATACTTGTTAGTAGTTGTCTCTAGTGAAAGTGAGAGTATTGTAAGTGGTTTCCCTAGACCCAACTTATGATGTACTTTGATTAACATTACATGTATACAGATTGTTATATATATACATGTGTTTATTTTACCATAATAGTATAGATACTTCTATGTCTACTATATTTATGGTAATTTCCTTATATTACATGTTGTATCAAAGGGTTATAGAAGATCTCAGGCTATAATGGGAAACTGGATATATTATGACAGTAATCTTTAAGTAATGTTCTATGTTCTAGATACATCATACTAACCGGACACAGATGATGTTAGACTATCAAGTGTTGGGGTCTCATATGCATTGAGACTTCTTCTCATGAAGTTCTCACTGGGTGATCCCTAGTAGTTGAGATCATGAGGATAGACCCACCAATAGGAATATCACATATTTTAGGGGTCATTTGTTGTTCTTATATACAGACATGTGTAATGGTCTCCTAACTTGAGATCATTTTCAATGTATTCCATATAATTGCATACTCTGATGCAAGGTGGAAACCATGGAATTGAATTCATGGAAATATATTTTATGTTGGGTACTTCATTAGTGGCATGTCATTGGTTGAATGATCAAGATAGGATTTTTCGCTTCCAAGTTGAGGAAGAGATATCACGGGCCTAGTTGATTATTATGGTGGTACCTTCATAAATCCATGATCATGGTAGTCAAAGGTAAATCTGTCTAGATAGATCAACGAATAATAAAGAAAGAAAAGGATGATTACACAAGTGTTCATCCTACTTTATGAGATATCAGTGATAAAGATATTATATTACACAGTGTGTGTTCGCAGGCTAGTAGTCATTGTTATGACTTTTCCTTATCTCTTTAGGGGATTTGATGGGTTTCTAGACTCTACTATTGGTCTGCTAATATTATTCACTACTATTGAGATAAGGTCCTAGAGGGTCACACATAATAGCACTTTGAGAATCTTCCTTAATCTGTTGAATAGGAATATAGGACATGGTGGGGGTCGGGTATTATCCAAGTTCTATGGATCACCAAAAAATAAATAAATTCATTATTATTCAAGTAAAGAATAATTGGGTTGAATTTATTTATTACATGTATTTAAAAATGATTAAGTAAATACAATGATTAATATTATATGAATAAATATTAATATAATATTTTGGGTTCGATTAATATTATCAGGAGATGCGAGTCGAGTTAATGGATCAAGATTATCATATAATATTTTTAATATATATTAAAAGTAAGTGATAAAATACAAATAATATTTATGGAACAATTTAGTTCATCATAAATAATTATTTATAATGATTATTTAGTGGATGTTTATTATACGGGGTTCGAGAACCCAAACCGAGTATTATAGATATTCACTATATAAGTAGAGACAAGCTCTTCCCATGTGGACTATTTATTCATTGGAATTGAGAGCTTCTATCTCCTCCTGATTCCTAAAGAGAAAATCTCTCAATCGAGCGATCGATCCAAGTTCGACATCACAGATCAAAGTCTAAGGATCATGGTGATCATCGTTGTGTTTATGTTATTGTTGTAGATCTGTGCTAGCACCCAGAATCTGATGTACAACATACATACAGATTCGAGAAGCATGTGTGAACGATCTAGAGGGATTCAGCGTTGGATCCTTCGAGCAACAGACGTCGACATCTTGTGACAGGCTTGCACACATCAAATCTAAATGAGGTATTTGTTCATTTTATTTTTGTGCTCTGTTTAAACCACATGTGATCTTCAGACCATATCGGGACAAGATCGTTGGAGTAGACGATGTTTCATCACTCCAGTGATGAAAAAATGTTAAATTCCCTGTCTATCGACTTTCTTGGAGTGTCCCGGTACCTTCAGTATGTTCATTAATTAATGTTTCTAACATTCTTCTTGGGTATAAAATATAATATGCCAATCACATATGTGTATTTGAATACATTAACCAAGTAAGTATATAAATGTTACAAGAAGTCAGGTTTATTCTCCAAGCGGTTAAGAAAGGGTGATTCCGAAGTCAGTGGTGAGAAACACATAACTTCTAATTTCCAAGATAATGATTTAAGTCAAGCTATTATTGAATATAATCAAAAAATTTATCTCATGTGTCCATTGGACATTAGGAGACATTGTTCTAGGTTTAGGAATTAATTTTGTTTTATTGTATCCCATAATCAATCAATAGTTTCATGATACTTGAATCATAGGCAATATGTGATGAATATAACATGTAATAATTTTTCCCATTTGTGGAAAGATAATTCTTTGTCAAGTAAAACTAAAAGTGAACGTCAAGGATTTACCCAGTTTGGTATTTAAACTCATTTGAGAAAAACACCATAGGTATTATCGACATATATACTTATTTAGTTTAGACAAAGAAATCTTTATAAATAAAGGCATTCCACAAATCTTTCAGAATTAGTGTAGTAAGAGAGTGTGAACTATTCCAAGGGTAATCTAGTAGTAAATATACTTCATTAGATTCCTTTAATTTCTTAAAGAATATGAAAAAAAGTGTGATATATGCATGGTCATAAGATATGAGTTGCTTTGGGCCGGCATGCTGAAGAATATCTTGACCAATCAATCATTTATCAGTATAATGTAGTGTGGAGTAATTAATAAATGTACATTACCTTATCTGTATCACAAAATTGATGTTAATGAGGAGGATCGATGATGTGGTCTTACATTCTAACATTAATCAACAAAATGTAATGTTGAGTAATTCCTAAACACACATGTTATACATTATATTTATGATGTAAGTAGTATCAATGTTGCAACTTTTAGAAACATCCATCATATTTCAAGACATTCTATTCAAATAATAGTGATATCCCATAACCATATGCCGACTAAAAATGACAAAGGATATCATATAAGTCATAGTATGATGTAAATCCATTATGTTATAGGAAATGTGTTTAGATGCAAAGAGTTTTTTAGGATATAGAAAAACTTGAATTAAGATAAACACATTGTGCATAAAGTAATTGTCTTAATAGTTTCTTAAGATATTACATAAATCCCTAAGATTAAAAAGTGTAGTCAAGTGATACACTACATTTCTATATAAGGGTACGCATCTCTATTATAGATAATGAGAGATAGATTGACTTGGGTTTAGTCAATGCTATAAATGCACATGTAGTTGGAATAAGAACTAGTTACAAAAGTGCATAACGAAGAGGAATGTTCCAGTGACACACGCCATGTAAAAAGGTTTAAATCCATAGTGGTTGTTTTATTTTCACCATGATCAGTGATAAATTATTCCTACAAGTTAACAGTATATAGAAATTAGATATGATTGAAAAGATCAATTAAAATTAAATAATTGATTCCAAGTATCAAAGTAAAATGGGGCTTATAATTTTGAATACTGCGGTGGGTATTCAAGAGATGATACATGGAAAGTAAAAGCATGGTACCAATAAGGATCGATAGGTTATACCAAGTCAATTTTCCTAAATCCATTATAATTTTACCTATCATAGCTATGCTCTATGATCATTTTATTGAGCATTGGATATCATGACCACCATTCTTGGAAGGTGTATATGCGACACAACTAGAAAGGGATGATCATGTGACAAAATGCTAATAAAGGTTGCAAGTTACTGGAAACTAGTTTAGGATTTAATTAAGCAACTAGATCATATAACATTCATTTGGAATGAATTTTTTTTGTGTCTACCAGAGGTTAGTGGGAGAACCAATATTTTTGAATTTAAATATGTTCTGAAACATATGGAAAATAGATATTGGTCTTATAGTTAGTTAAGGAAAAATTAAAGTTATTCTAGAGTGATAGACTTAAAGTAGCAACCTAAGTTCCAGGGAACAAGATCTTCTGAGGTATATATAAAGGTTTCTTAGACCTAGCCAATTATACATATAGTTACAAGGTATTGAAAAATACAAGCTAGAACAAGTCAAGAGAGAATTTTTACCAATGTCACATGACATGAATCCCTCCAGGTAGACATGTAATGGCATAAGAGGATATTGATGTGGTAAGTTGAGATCCATACGCTTTAGCGAGGGATCAATCACATGTGCCATGATATGTACAAAAAATGATATTTCCAAGATATACTTTATAATAGGAAAATATCAATTATAACTAAGAGAATTTCTAGGAAAGCTGTCAACACTATCTGACTATACTTGGGAAAGTATAAAAATATGTACCTAGTAAGTAGATAGGAAATGATACTAGTTTTCTTGGGACACAAACTAGTCTTACATTGGATCAATTCGATTGAGTATCATAGTTTGACTAAGGTGTTGATCCATAAAAGCTCATAAAAGTCATTGGTAGTCATACCTACAAATACTGAGTATGTTTTATATTCTGAGGCAGCTAAGAAGTAGTTATTAAATGAAATAATTATTTCTAGTTCTTTGGATCACACCTAGTGAGTGAAGTTTTATCATCATGATAATTCTTTACCAGTACTAGCCAAGATTTCCAATTTTGACAGTGGAAAAAAGGTATATACATAGGGATACCATCTATTGATAAGTTTTACTCAAGAAGATGAGGTCACATATAGAAGAATAGCCACATGGACGAAACATGGAAGAACCAGCAACTAAAGTCATGACTTGACCGAAACAAAATCCTTATTATGTGATAGATATCAAGGTAAATTAGCAAGTTGTCTCTCATTAAAGTGGGAGTGTTGTAATAGTGGGTTCCCTCAACACAACATGAACAATAATTTTGATTACCATGTCGTATATACAGTTATATATACATGATGTATTCTTACCATTATAGTGTAGATATTTATGTGTCAACTATTTAATGGTAATTTCCATAGATTAATTGTCATATCAAAAGGTTATAAGAGATTCTATGATATAAGAGAACCTTGATAAAATTTGAAATTAACCTTAAACAAAGGTCATATGGTTTAGATACATTTTACTGACTCGACACAGTAGATGTTTGACTATCGAGTGTTGGGGACTCATATGTATTGAGACTTATTCTCATAAAGTTCACACTTGGTGATCTATAGTAGTGAGATCATGAGGATAGACCCTTCAATAGGAACACCACATGTTTTAGGTTTAATTGGTTGTTCCTACCTACAAACATGTGTATTGGTCTCCTAACTTGAGATCATTAATAGTGTGTGTCATTTGATTATGTAATTTGATATAAGGTAAAAACCACGATAATGAAATCATGGTGTGGTAGATTTTTTTGGGTGTGTCATTGGTGGTATGACATTGGTTGAATGGTCAAGAAAGGATTTCTCACTTCCAAATTAAAGAAGTTATATATCTTAGGCCCAGTTGATCAAGATGGTGCTACCTTAATAAGTCTTTGGCCAAAGAAATCAAAAGATAAATCCATCCAGTTAGATCAACAAATAGTAAAGAAATAAAAGGGAGATGACATAAGTGTGCACCCTGATTTATGAGATATTTAAAGACAAAGAGATTATAGTATACAGTGCATGTTCGTAGGTTGGTTGTTGTTGTTATGACTTTCCTTATCTCTTTAGGGGCCTTGGTGGGTTTCAAGACTCCACTCTTGGTCTGTGGATATTATTCACTACAATAGAGATAAGGCCTAGAGGGTCACACACAATAGAGTATTCAGGAATCCACCCTATTCGAATGAATATGCATATTGGACATGGTGGGCCACACCACGTGGTTCGAGTATTGTCCAAGTTATCGATCACCGATAAATAAATAAATTTATATTATTCAATTTAAAAATAATTGGGTTGAATTTTTTTAAATTATTTACAAGTTAAGTAAATATGTGGAATAATATTAATCAAATTAATATTATTTTAATATTCCAAGTTTTTTTAATATTAAGCGGGAATTATGAGTCGAGTTAATGACTTAGTTTTATCATGTAATATATTTAACATATATTACAGATATGTGATAAAATTATAAATAATATTTATGGTATAGTTTAGTTCATCATAATTATTATTTAGTGGATATTAAATTTCCAGGGGGCTAGGAAACCCTATCAGGTGTTTAGAATATCCACTATAAATAGAGAGAGGATAATACACAATGGTGACTATTCATTAATTTTTGAATGAGAACCTATCTTTCCTCCAACTTTCTAGAGAGAGAGAGTCTCTCTCTCTCTCTGAGTGATTATCCAAGACCACCTTCAATCGTCGAAGGCAGAGGATTGCAGTGATCGTTGGGACATCGAAGACATCATCGGATCGCTACGCTAGCACCCGGAATTTGATGATCAATGCTCCACCATATTTTTGAAACATGTTTTGATGATATATAGGTATTCAACTTTGAATCCTTCGATCAAAAATCATCAGTGACAAGCATATGTCGACCACAACTTCTGATTTGAAAAGGTATGTTTTCGATTTACATTTTTTGAGCTCTAATTAATTACGTGAGATAATCGGATCGCATTGGGGCTCAGATCGTCATACATGACAAGTTACGTCACTCTAAAGATGAAAATTTGAAAATCCCTAGCCCACCAACTTCCGTTGCGACCCTAGAACCTTCATAATATAGAGGTGAATTGATTGAAAATTCACTAGCATAAGCTAAGGGATTGATTGAGAGTATTTCTCTTAATAGTTTGGCAGAATAGGTATTGGAACAAGAGGTATTCATAAGGTGAGAACTTATCATCCATTACCATTATTAGAAAATAAACTTGAATATCTAACCAATTCAGTGAGATAGATGACCTTGAAACAAGTGAGTAGACAACAACCACCAACTCAGGTATGCAGTTTATACTCAATACCTATCCATTTCACTAACCAATGTGTTGACCAGCAGGCATGAAAAGTTTTAAAAAAACCTTTGATCCAAGTTAATTCCAAAAAAACCAAGGATGGGGAGATCCTAACCAAGCCTGGTATGGATTTGGAAATTAGCATAATCGTTCTAGACACCCCTACCAAAATCAACACCCAAAACAACCCTCATTCTAACAAAAAATACAGAACCCATCAACATTTAAACAAAATAAAGATTATAAAAAACATGTTTATCAACAATAACCACCCCCTTTCCAGAAAAAGAGAACCTATGACTAGCCATCCACCAGCACACCACCCCATGTTTAGAAACAAGAAGGTGTAAAGATGGAAGAGATTAGTAATGAAATGAATGAGATAATAAAAATACTATAAGTAAATGTCCAAAAATCTAGAAAAGTTACAAGCATAAACTACCCCTGACCTAAAGGAGACTATGTAAATGATCAAAAAAATAATTGGTAAGGATATTCAAACACCATCCCCATCATAGCATCAAACAAACCCACCTATTAGTGAAGAAATTGAATATGAAAATCATGGATAGCATTCAGTTAAAAATCCTAAAAAGTAAGAAAGGAATGAGGAAGGGTAGAATGATAGGGTAAGGAGGAATAGATAAGAAATAACACTAAAAAGACACCAAAGGGAGAATAAAGACTTACCCCCACCATTTTTTTAATGACTGTAGTTGTATTGGTCTATTCCTTTGAATATTTCTATATATATCTTTGGATTTTTCCACAGAGTCAGTGACGTTTTTGGTTGTCGCGGGACCCCATGATTAATGTATTAAAAATATTAATATATATTAAATCATGTATACACATATTTTTTGAATAAATTGGTTTTCCATTGATCTGGACCTCAGATATAAAATATGAGACCACGATTATTTCTAGAATGTGGGGTCTATCCAAGGTGTGATACAAAGTTGGTTGGTGTCGAACATTCATTTGAGGATAAGTGTTGGTCGTGCATTAAGTAAAATAAATAATTTATATTACTTATTTTATTTAATTACCTAAACCCTAAACCTATTTATAAGAATCATTATGGAAAATCTCTAGTGTTATTCATATAAACCTGGGAGATTAGAGAGGAGGATGAGATCATTTTCATTGGAAACCCAAGAATGGGGATCGATGATAAACGATCGAGGATGATCATGATATGGATGAATGTAATGGGATCATCTTATTCTCTACTAGCAGATACTTTCTTCAAAAAATATTGATCAATTCTTGGGGTAGGGAATTTTATTTCATGGTTTTTCAAAATTTGAATAATTTCTCAAGCATGGATTCAAATATGTTTTTGTTTTCAAGTGATTTTTGTCCTTTGCATGAGCCCAGATATTTATTTCATTAACTGCACACTAGATTTCACCCAAGTTTCTGAATTATGAAATCATTGTACATGATCACACCAAACATGCCGTTAACTTCAGAATTATTATTTTCCCACCATTACTTATGTTCTTTATTGTTGGCCCACGGGGTCATGGATTCAACATTTCATGGCCAATTTTGAGTGTGATCGAACCCCCCGAATTCATGGGGGATGTGTGAACTAGTTGGATATCAATTTTTTTATTGGATCATGATACGATATGGGATACAAGTGTTAGTGAGATGTATTAGAGGTCGAATTGTGGGTTTTGATCCATGTGTGAGGTGACAGGATGGTGTAGTGTAACAGCCATGATCCACATGTGACTCTGGTGGCCAAAATTCAGGGACCCATGATAGATTGGTTGTGTTCAACCCTATATATGAGTTCCTAAGTTCGATTTGTGGTGGATCCTATGGTGGAAGAGGTATAGGTGAAAATCATGAACAGTTATTTGGTTTATGTAAAATCCTAACATACATAGTGTGTAGTCTAAGAACACACAATGTGTAGTCCCCTAGCTACGACAGCTAGGGTTTTAGGTTGAGGTAAATATCACAAACCATGTGGGACTACCACACACCATGTGATCTTATGTTGGATACTTAGAATGTACCCTCAAGGTACATGGTCATGGGAATAACCAGGTATACAATCATGACCAGGTACAAAGGCACGACCAAGAATACAGTTATGGACAGAGTACACGGGCACGGGCCAGAGTACACAGGAATAGGCTGGGAGGATACGAGCATACCCTAAGCTGCTAAGACACTTTGTGTACTCCATTAAAACTTCATGAATATCCACATGTCCATCCAATCTGTTTCTAAGTGAGAACAAACCCATATGTCCAAGTCAGGTCACACTCCATGAGACCCTATGTACACATTGCGTACTTTTTTTATTAGACTTCTACCTTGTGTATCTCCTTCTTTGAGACTTGGATTTGAGCCTATGTGTAGCCTATCCTGATTAGTTTCCCATCTAAGATGCTATGGTGTCCTTTGTTTTGGAATCAAATATATAACACAAGGTGTTATGATAATGACAATTCCTTTAGCGATGCTTGACCAATGGTAGTGATCGATTTTGATCATCAGAGAGATGTTGGGGTCAATACTCCCCTATCTCGCAGGGCATGGAACACCCATGATATTTATATAGGTATAATCAGTATTCCACCATACTATAGAGGGTGAAGATACTATATCTACAGAGTGGTAATCCCCCATTATTGAGCTCTGGCGGGAAGAGGTTCCTCCACAGGAGTAAGTTCTCCCTCAGCTATGGAGCGTGGTAGTGAGGAGTAGACCCCTCCACTTAGATTCTTATGATATTGTGGGTGGTGTTAGGAATTAGAGATAGACCTTTGGGAGTTGCAGGACGACTCATCATTCTTAGTTGGTTGTAGGGATGGATATACCATTTCTCTCACACTTTGGTTTCTTTTGAGAATATTGGATTTTGAGGTTTTGATTCCATCTTTCTTACAGATATAATTGACTATTTATATTTATATTACTCTTTTTTTATTTTTAGGGTTTCCTACTATTTATGTATATACACACCCCTGCATGGGCTTTTCCCACACATATTTTTTCATATACAAACTATAGGAAGATCAATAGTGATTTTGGAGGATTGTTGTAGTACATGGATGTGTTGAACGTCTTCAGTGGTAGGCCTCAAATATTTTATGTCAGGAACTCTTCAATCTTCCCTTTTTCGATTATTATTGTCATGTTTAGACCTATTTTCTAACTGAGAATGTATTTTACCCCTTTATGACTTCTGTATTACATTGATGTACTTTGTTGTATTTTCTTAGAGGTTATTACATACATGGTTTAAACTCTATATGTTTCATATTATTCCTATATCTCTACACCGTTTCATGGAGTTTTGTGTGTGTGTGTGTGTCTATAGGAACTTTAGACTAAGGCATTCCATTCCAGTTATATTCTTACTCGACACTTGTCTCCAGCCCCTGGCTTATTGGAGTCAGGCTTGGGGTGTCACACTCAGCTTACTACTGGCCCAGGCGGGGTCCCAGTGGGTCGGGTCATAATAGAGTGGTATCAAAGGTGGTATTTTCCTTGGTCAGTGTTTGGATTTGAAACTATGTGAAGTTTGGTGTAGGTAACTTGGGATAAGGATTTCATATTTTCTCAGGCTCAGCTCTCAAGCCAGGGAACCCAGTTTTGGGGTGGAAGCCACCATATCCATACACCAGGACTCAGACTACATATTTATCAACTTGTTATACTAAGAAATTGGTTTCAAGAAACCAATGCTACATGCATAATATAATATTGGGTCTTTTGACTTTCATGTCCTCGAGTCAATTCCCCCTATATGCTCATCTAACCATGATGCATCTTGTAACTTTTAGGATTAATCCATGATTATATCCAACTAGGATACCGATATAAGATCATTATAATGATTAGTGGTGTGATGAGACCTCGATTCAAGGACCCACTCAAGAAATGTTTCATATAGGTAGGCATAGAGCAGTTCCACTGCGTGTTGAGTAGTCGATGGTTCTAGTAGGTCATGACAACGATGCACATAGGCTTAGCATGTTATGTGAGTTCCAGTGACAGAGATCATTGATATATCATGGTGATATAGGCCCTCAAGAAGTGGATGATTGGCTAAAGGTGATGGTCTAAGTCTTCAATATTACTTAGACCCCAGTCAATCAGATGGTTGTGCTTATAACCAGTCTTCATCAGGTTGCACTAGGGTGCTGGTGGAGTCTGATTACTCAAACTCATGATGAGGAAATACTCTTATAGTTAGACTTTCAATATATATTCTATGATGAGTATTACCCTTTGATCTTATGCTCTGTGTAGATCCAAGAGATTCTTGAGCTACAATAGAGTTATATGTTAATCATTCAGTATGCCACGAGGTTTACTGACCTCACACATTACTGTATCGATATGGTGTGAGATGGATACTTCTTGGAACAAAAGATTGAGTAGGTACTTTACAGGGGAATAAATGCTAGTGTGGTATCCTAATGCATTCCCAATTATGATAGAGTGTAGGAATATGATTTGGTTATAGAGATATTCTTATCATAGGGACATCGAGAAACAGGAGAATACATTGGACATCATGTGGCTGATTCATCTGCATCAGCTAGCAGGCTTCAGTCGTCAGGGTCTCAGCACAAGAGACGTACCCATGTCCGGACTCAGACACATGGTTCTACAGCATAGGGTTCATGAAGAGGATCAATTATGTTGGGATAAATGAGATGTTATGCTTGTGACAGGTGAGGTCACATGGCTCATGATTTCCTAACTTAACATGTTGAGGAAGGGAGACAAGCAGTGGATGGACTTCCATGGAAGAGGTATCACCATGATCAAGGATCTATTTGTCATGGTCACGACAGACCCTAGGGAGGTAGTTCTGCTAGAGGATCAGGTGGAACTCCAAAGGGAGGAGTTGCAGGTGGAGGAAAATGCTTCAATCTACTTCCACAACTGCCACTCGGTGGCCCATACCGAGCTCAGAGGGTTGGCAATCAAGGGTGTGGCATGTTGTAAGTGATATAGGGATATGACTAGGATTATCATGAGATGATTTGACATTGGATCTATATCCTTTATACTCTTGATCCATTACTTACAGACATAGGATCAATTCATTCCTTTATCCATATCCCATGTGTGGGAGCTAGAGCTTCTAGTTGATTCGTTATCCCAACAGTTGTGGTTAGAGGTTCCTATAGGGAGTGGTTATTCTATGTCACACATCTACTGATAATTCGAGTTGTCATTTGGTGGAGAGAGTTTCTATTGGGACCACTTGATCATCACAATGAAACCTTATGATGTCATCTTTCGCATGGACTAGTTGTCTATGGTGTACACCCATATTGACTATCATCGTAGGAGAGTTAGATGCCTCCATACAAATGGGATGAGATTCTACATTATGGGTGAGAGAGATATCATGGCTGAGTGAATGGGGCTCGTGATCAGGAAGCTGAAACCTATCACTCATTAGTTGGAAAGTGTATCTTTAGTGTATCTAGCTCTTCAATAATCTAGATTCTAATGGTAGTGGAGGATTTTATGGACATATTTCTTGAATATGTTCCAGGACTACCACTACAATGGGATATTGACTTCTGTATTGAATTTTACCCCAGGACAATATGTATATCTTCTTCGCCATATCAGATGTCCCCCACTGAGTTCCAGGATATGAGGGTGTAGTTAGAGGACCTTTGGTAGAAAGGTTTTGTTAGACCTAGTGTGTCCCCCCAAGTGGTTCTAGTTTTTTTCATGATAAAGACGAATGATATTTTTAGGCTTTTTGTTGAATATCATAACATGAATCAGGTAATGATCATGAACAAATACCCCTTTTGAGTATCGATGGCCTTTTTGACTAGTTGAAATGTGTGATTTGGTTCTCAAAAATTGATCTTGGGTCTAGCTACCATCAGTTGAAGGTTCACGAGGATGATATTCTAAAGACGACATTCTGATATCGCTATAGAAACCATTAGTTCTTGGTGATGCCTTTTTGTGTGATTAATTCCCCCAATGTGTTCATGTCACTTATAAATCAAATATTCCATCCATACTTGGACTGGTTCATAGTTCTCTTCATCGATGACATTCTCGTATTCTCTACATTGGAGGAGCATGAAGAGCATTTAAATATGGTCCTAAAAATAATTTGGGAGCACCATTTGTTTGGTAATCTCTCTAAGTTCCAGTTTTGGATCCTCAAGGATCAATTTCTAGGGCATGTTAGCTATGAGCATGTTTTAGTTGTGGATCTGGTGAAGATTGGTACAGTGCCTGTTTGGGAACCACCCAAGAGCATGTTGGAGGTACATAATTTTCTTGGTTTTGTGGGGTACTATAGGAGGTTTGTGTTAGAATTATCTATGATGGCCTCCCCTTTGACTGCATTAACATAGAAAGGGAATTTGTTTTCCTAGACTGAGCAGTGTTATAGAGCCTTTAAGGAGATGAGGCAAAGGCTGACCAGTGCTCTTATTTTATGACTACTGTTGGACGGCGTTGAGTACATGGTGTCTTTTGATGCCTCTAGAGTTGGTCTTGATTATGTGTTGATGAAGATCTAGGTAGTGATTGCTTATGGGTTGAGGTATTTGAGACCCCATGAGTATAATTATGTGATCCATGACTTAGAGATGGCAGCGGTAGTCTTTTCCTTGAAGATGTGGATGCATTATCTTCTGGGTGATAATTTCATTATTTACTCATACCAGCAGAGTCTTGGGTATATCTTCACTCATAGAGATATTAACCTAAGACGGAGTCATTGGTTATAGTTCCTATAAGACTATGACTTCATGATATTCTATACTCTAGGGAAAGGAAATTTTGTGGAAAATGCACTTAGAAGAAAATCTTGTTCTTGCTTTTTGGTGGAGACATCTGTGCAGTTAGCTTTATTGCATCTAGCCCTAGGGGAGGAGAGGGGTACAACTTATCTTCAATCTATGGTGGTGACTCTACCACTTCTTCAACATGTGAGAGAGACTCAGTTAGGAGACATCGATTGTGAGGTTGTGTAGGAAAAGAGGAGATGCACTAAATGGATTTTATGGAGGGGAGTATGTCATCCTTTTCCAAGGATGGATGGTGGTCTTGACCACATTGTTTGAGGAGGTGTTGAGGAATTTTCACAAATTCCCCTTTATTATACATCTAAGTGTGGAAAATATGTGCAAGTAACTTCAATGGGAGTTTTTTAGGTTGGAATGAGGTGAAGAATTTCTGATTTTGCCTCTCGGTGTCTCAAATGTTTGTAGGTAAAGGCAGAACATTAGACTCCAACAGTTTTGACTCAACCTATTAAGATACCAAAATGGATGTGGGATAGAATACCGATAAAATTTTATGATAGGGATTCCATAAATAGCAAGAGGCCATGATTCTATCTGGTAATTTTTGACTAGATTACCAAGTCGATGCACTTTCTTACCATTCAAAAGAAGAGATCAGTGGATGGTTTGGGGTAGTTGTATATGTGTGATATCATTCAGCTTCATGGGGAACCCATGAAAATCATCTCTGACCATGATACTCAGTTCATTTCACGGTTGTGGAGGAGTTTTCAGGAGGCTTTCAAGACCTAGCTATGGATGAGATTTTCGTTTCACCCTCATATGAGCGGACAAACCAAGTAGAATATCCAAGTGTCCAGATGTTGGGAAATATACTAAAGCTAGCATGTTAGACTTCGACCAATGCAAGAAGAAACACTTTCCATTAGTGTATTTTTTTCTAAAAAAACAATTATCGCTCCACTATCGACATGGAACTATTCAAGGCCATATATGGGAGACCCTACATGTCACCCTTATGATGGATTGTGTTGGATATACATATCTTATTAGGTCAGAGCTAGTGCAGGAAATGGAAAAGAAATCACAGGTGATTCATTTGAATATGAGGATATCTTAAAGCTGATAGAAATCTTACAACAATTGAAATCATACACCTTTGGAGTTCAAACAGGGAGACCATGTTTTCCTTAGATTATCCCTATTATTAGGATCTTGGAGATTTTACCAGGGAAGAAAGCTATCATTGAGGTTCATCAGGTCGTTCAAGATCCAATGGAGTGTTGTCAAGGTTGTGTACTGCTTGGCTTCGCCCCCATAGTTGGACCGAGTGTATGAAGTATTCTATGTGTTGTAGCTAAGAATATATGTGCATGAACTAGTGCACATTGTTGACTAGGATGAGATGAACATCAAGGATGGAGCCACCTTCATGGTGTACCCAATGGCGATCAAGGACCAACAAGAGAGGACCCTGTATTAATGAACCAACCCTTTTATTTTAGTGCTCTGTCATTATGGGGGCATGTAGGAGATCTCTTGGGAATATGAGAGTTATATTCAGGCTTATTACCCCCACCTTTTTGGGTAGATTGTGATTTTCAAGGTGAAAAACGTTGAAGGAGAATAGAATGTAACAACTTTTGTTTTATTGGTTTAGTCCTTTGAATATTTCTATATATATTTTTTATTTTTTTTCTTAGAGTCAGCATTGTGATTGGGTGTTGAAGGAACCCAAAATTAATTTATATTAAAGTATATGAATGTATATTTTATGAATAAACGGGATTTCCATTGATCAGGACCTCATATGGGAAATCTTATACCATGGTTATTTTCAAAATGTGTAGTTTACCCTAGGCTGGAAATAAATTTGGGCAGCATTGGGCATTCAATTGAGGGAAACCATTGGCAGTGCATTAAGTAAAATAAATAATTTATTTTACTTATTTTATTTAATTACCCTAACCCAATTTACGAGACTCGTTATAGAAAATCCATATGGTTATCCACATAACCTTGGGAGATTAGAGAGGAGGAGGAGATCATTAGCATTGGCGAGCTAGGAATGGGGATCAATGGTGAACAATTAAGGAGGATCGTTAGATGGATTAATGTAGCGAGATTTCCTTAAACTCTATTAGAGGATTGGTTATTCACTAGTGTTCAATCCATTATTGATCTAGGGAATGTTATTTCATGGGTTTTCTCCCTTTGAGTAATTTTCCAAGCATGTATATAAATCCACTTTTGTTTTCTGATGATTTTCATTCTTTGCATGAGCCCATATATTTATTTTATTCATTGTGCCCCTGATTTCACCATGGTTTCTACATTATGAAATCACTAGATTGGTTTTCACCAACCAATGTTGTTCACTTTGTTCTTCTACTTTTCCCCCACCATTCTTTTCATTCTCTATCGTTGTCCCATAGGATTGGTGATTTGACATTTTCGATCCGGATTCAAGCGTGATCGAACTCCAAAATTCATGGTGGATGTGTGAATGAGTTGGAGATCAGTGTTTTGTGATTGTATCATGATGAAATGTGGGATAAGGGTGTTATAAACATGGATAAAAGGATGAATAGTGGTTTTTCGCCTATAGGAGAGGTGACACAGTGGCATGGCGTGATGGGAATGATCCGCACATGGCTCGGCTGGTTAAAATCTAGCCACTAGTGACAGATCGAGTGAGTTCAACCCTAGATACAAGTTCCTTAGCATAATTTATGGAAGATCCAATAGTGGAAGAGGTGCGGGAGAGATGTGTGAAGAGTTATTCATTTTATATAAAATCTCAATATACATGGCATGTAGTCCAGGAACACAATTCATGTAGTCTCATAGCTATGGCAGCTAGGGTTTTCAGAAAAGTTAAATATCACAGGCCATATAGGGCTGCCACACACCATGTGATCTAATTTTGATGGCTTGGTGTGTATCCTCAGGGTACATGGGCATGGGCATGTCCAAGTACATGTTCATGGCCAGGTACACAGCCATGGTCAGGTACACAAACATGTCCAAAGTACATGGGCATGGGCCGGGAAGACACAAGGGTACCTTGGGATCCCAATACAAGTCGTGTACTCAATGTAAATTCCATATATATCCACATGTCCAGACAAACCATGTATAGGTGAGGACACATCCAGGTTTCTAGTTGATATCACATGTTATGTGACCCTATATACACGCCATATACTTTTCTGAGACTCCCACCTTGTGTATCTCCTTCCTCAGGACTCAGATATGGGTCTACAAGTAGCCTATCCAGAGGAGATTTACATGTATTATGTCATGGTAGAATTAATTTTGGAATTAACGCAATGAAATGAGCTGTAATGAGTGTGATGTTTCCTTTAGCGACACCTGGCCAGTGGCAGTGATAGGGTTTGGTCATCAGAGAGATGTCAGGTTGGGTACTCCCTTGTCGCTCTAGGGTATGGGTCCCCCATAATCTTTTCATATTTAGAATCATTAATACCCCATAATACAGAGGGTGTGTATCCTCTATCTATGAATTAGTACTCCCCCATCGTCAAAATCTAGTGGGGAGTGAGTCCTCCATGGGAGTTAGTGCTCCATCGACTATGGAGTGCAGTAGAGAGAAGTAGGCCCCTCCACTCAGATTCTTGTGAGATTTCACGTGGTGATGAGCATCATAAATGGACCTTTGAGAGATGCAAGACGACTCATCATTCTTAGCTAGATGTGGAGATGGATATCCCCTTTCTCTCTCTCTTGGATTTCTTTTGAGCATATATGATGTTGGGTTTTTTTACCCTTTTTGTTATGGGTTGAGATGACTATTACTATTTCTATTACTCCCTTTTTAGTATTTGGGGAATCCTACTAGGTATGTATATACACACCCATGTATTAAATTTGGTTACACGTGTTGTTTCTTATTCAGATGAAAAGAATATCAGTGGTGATTTCAAAGGATCATAATAGTACTTGGAGGTACTGACCATGTTTGGTGGTCGACCTCAGAGATTATGAGTCGAGATCTCTTTAATCTTCCCTTTTCAAGTTGTTATTTTTAGGTTGGGAGCTCTTTTATGGTTGGGCATGTATTTTTTCCCTTGATAACTTTTGTATTACACTACTGTACTTTGATGTAATTTCCTAGAGGTTGTTTCATGCATGGTTTATACTCTAGGAGTTTCGGTTTATTCTTATATCACTACATCATTTCATGGATCTTTGTGTGTGTGTGTGTAGGTACATTGGGATAAGGACTCCAATTTTAGCTATATGCCTACTCGATACTTGTCTCCAACCCCTTACATATTAGAGTCGGTATTAGGGTTTCACACTCGGTTTACTGCTAGCCTAGGTAGGGTCCTGGTGGGTTGGATCATGGCAATTTCTATCAAGGATGACAAAATAAAAGAAAATTTGAGACGAGGTGCTTAAAAAAGAAATTCTAGACACTTTAGAAAGTGGAAATTAATATCCCCCTACTAGAATTACTCAAACAAATCCAAATTCATGTTAAATTTTGGAAGTATATTTTCAGCAAGAAGGGGATACTTTAAGGTAATGAGAGGATTATCTTTGGAAAAATTGTCTCTTCCCTTATCACAATACAGTTTCCAACCAAACTTCAAGATCCAAGGACATTCTCTATTCCATACACCATTGGAACTTTAACTTTCTATAATGCTTTATGTTATATGGGTGATTTAACTAATGTATTTTCTCACTCAGTATACACTTTTTTGTATATATGAGACTTTAATCCCACAAGATTGGTGGTCCATCTTGCAACATATCCTAGTTTTCCCAACATGAGTTTTGGAAGTTTTACTTATGAAACTTCAATATCTACTATTCCAAGAAGAAATTTATCTAATAAACATGGAATAAGATAGGATCCCATCATAATCACCCATAATTATGGGTAGACCATTATTAAATATGTCCATGACCATCATTAATGTTTATTTAGAAACACTAACCATGAAGTTTTGAGAAAAAACTTTCCACTTCAATATTTTTGACTCCATGAGGCACCCCTCGGATGATCACTCACTCTTTACACATTCCCATATTGAGGAGGCTAAAACCTTTGAATATTTAGGTATTTTTAATGATTTTTTAACCATAGGGAAGCATTTAATAATTGAAAATTTCATGGAAGACGAGGTTGTCTATAATTTTGGAAACACTAGTAATTATATTTCCAAATTGAAAGAAGAGGTAACCTATGAGTTTTCTGATGAAACTATGATTTATCTCCTAAAGAATAAGTTTATATGATACCTTTTTCATAGGAAATTCAAGATTTAGGAGCGTGGAATGTCAATTTAATTCCATCTCTTGAACAAACCCCAAATGTGGAATTAAAACCATTTTATACTGATTTGAAATATGTATACCTCATTGAAGGAGAAAAATTACCAATGATAATTTCCAATAATTTCTATACAACCAAATAACAATATTTGATTGAAATTTTCAGAAATAATGTCTAAGAAATAGGGTGGATAATAGGTGATAACTCAGGAATAAACCCAAAAAACTGCTCACATGGAATTTTTCTTGAGTGGGATTTCAAACCTATCACACAGACCCAAAGGAGGATGAATCCTACCTTGATGGTGGTATTAAAAAAGGATAATGAGAAGCCCTTGGAAACAAGGATAATTTATCCCATTTCAAATTCACACTGGGTAAGCCCCATCCATGTAGCTCCCGAGAAAACTGTACTAATCACTGGGAAGAATGAAAAGAATAAATTAACCCTGTGAGAATTTAGAATAATAGGAGAGTGTGTAGATACATTAGGAAGTTGAATCAGGTCATTCAGAGAGATCATTTCCCCATCCCCTTCATTTATCATATGTTATATAGATTAGTAGTTAGAACTCATTATAGTTTTTTTATGAATTTTTAGGTTATTTTCAAATACCTTCTACTCCTAAGGATCAAGAGAAGACTACATTTACTTGTCCCTTTGGCATGTTCTCTTACAAAAGGATGTCATTTGGATTACATAATGCTCTAGGTAAATTTCAGTGATTCATGTTAAGTATATTTTCTTATCTCATTGAGTATTTTTTTGAGGTATTCATGGACAATTTATTAATTTTGGTATATATTTTTTACCATTGTTTGAAAAATATGGAAAAAGTCTTGAAAATTTTCATTGAAAATAACCTTATTTTAAATTTTGAAAAGTTTCATTTCATGTTTTATAGAGGAATAGTCCTTGGGAATTTCACTTCACAAAGAGGCATTAATGTGGAAAAATCAAAAAATTAAGTGATAAATTTATTTCCTTACACAACTTATGTGAAACATGTTAGATCATTTTTAGGGTACGTAGGATTCTACAAGAGGTTTATTAAAGGTTTCAGTAAATTACTCTCCCACTCTCTAGACTACTTTTGAACAACACTAATTTAGATTTCAATGGTGATTGTAAGGAATACATTGATGAGTAGAAGAGTATATTGATAAATACACTGGTGATGAAACCACCAAATTGGGAAGAACCATTAAAAATACTTTATGATGATTTTAACCGAGTAGTTGGAGTAGTCCTTAGATAATTAAGGGTTGGCTAAAAGTCATTTCCTATGCCTCAAGAACTTTATATGGTTCCCAATTCATCTAAATAACCATAAAAAATATTTTTCAATAGTTTTAATTGATTTGAATAAATTCAGATCATATATTCTTAGAACTAAAGTAATTGTGTTTTCTAATCATGCAGCTCTTAAGTTCTTGATGAAAAAGGATAAAGATAAATTGAGTCTAGTCGGATGGATGATACTACTGTAAGATTTCAACATAGAAATCAAAGAAAAGACGGGAGATGAGAACCAAATGTTCGATCACTTGAGTAGACTACCCAACACCATGGAAGATGAAATTCTAGAACAAGAACCATTGAATGATCACATTATAAGAGATCAGTTGAACTTGATTGAAGGATAAGTGCCTTGGTATGCTGTCATGGTCAATTATTTGGTAACATATTAGGTCTCATCTCACTTAAATACCCTCCAAATTCCAAAGGTGGAATTTTAATCCATACTTCATATTTAGGAGGATCCATTTCTTTGGAAATTAACATATTAGGTCTCATCTCACTTAAATACCCTCCAAATTCCAAAGGTGGAATTTTAATCCATACTTCATATTTAAGAGGATCCATTTCTTTGGAAATTTTTTAATGACCATGTGATAAGAATATACTTTCTTGAAAGTGAAAGTGAATTTGTTTCTGAGTTTTAACACACTTTATCTTGTGAATGAAACTTTTTACCTCAAATCATAGCAAGAAAGGTTTTATAATCCAGAATGTATCATCAATCCCATTTTATATATGTACATGGATTTTGTAAAAAAATGTAAAAAATGTCAGTTTTCTAGAAATATTTCAAAAAGACATGAAAATACTCAAAGACCCATTAGATTTTGTGAAATTTTTGAAGTTTGGGGAATATATTTTATGGGAATTTTCTCAATGTTGTTTGGAAACTATTATATATTTCTTGTAATAGATTAGGTTTAAAATTGGGTTGAAGCCAAAGCCACCAAAACTAAGGATGCTCATGTTGTTTTTTATTTTGTTAGGGATAACATATCATGTAGGTTTGGAGTGCCTAGATCTATCATTATGGATCAAGGGACTTACTTTTCAAATAGGGTAATGGATAATTTGGTAAGGGGTACATCATAAAACATCAACACCCTATAATCCATAAACCAATGGCCAAGATGATTTTTCTAATAGGAAAATCAAAATAATTTTGGAAAAGACTATTAAACCCAATAAGAAGGATCATAGCCAAATGTTAGAAGAAACCTTATGATCATATAGGAAATCCTATAAAAACCTAATAGGAATGAGCCTGTGTAGAGTGATTTATGGGAAAAGTTATCACCTTCTTGTAGATTTAGTGAACATGGAATATCGGGCTTTGAGAGGGATGAATTTGGACCTAGAAAAATCTTGAAAAGGGATAAGATTTTAGTTATAATAGCTGGATAAAACTAAAATAGATGCTTTTGAAGAAGGGTAGCTCTTGACAAGCTGATCTAACCAAAAGACTTTCATCTAAGAGATCAAGTGTTAGTTATATAATTCAAGACTCAAGTCGATGATAGGTTTACATTATTCCAAATGGGATAGTCTATTTATAGTCACTCATGTCTATCCTTTTAGTGATGTGAAGATTGTAAAATAAGGATAAGAAAACTCATTCATTATTAATCAATAAAGGCAAAAATAACTTCCATGGAAACTTTATAGTAGATCCAGTGGAGGATATTACACTCCTCCAACCTTTTTATCAATAAATGTCATTAGGTTATACCTCTCTTTAAAACTAACTTGTTTTTTGTGATTCATTTACAAAAATTCTTACATGTTAAATATGCTCGAATTATTTTAGGTAAATGCATCATTTAAGTGTGGGGAAATCATTATAATTTAGGATTTTTTGTTTTCTATTTCTCAAATTTTTTGTATCTTTTTAAATTTTTTGGATGTTTCTTTTTCAATTTTAGTATGTTTTTAAAAAATTTGAACTCAAATGATTATCTTTTCCATTTTTGAAACCTTTTTCAATGAGTGAACCAATTTATTCCATGAAAATGAGCTTAAATAGATATTGAAAATAAATTTTTTTCAAGTTAAAATCACTGAGAATCTCATGAAATGAACTAATAATCTTTAATATCATACCATATCTTGTTGTATTTATCTTTAAAATAAACTTCCTGTGAGGTTTTTGAACCCTTTTTAACATATTATTTACATTCACATCCTTTATTGAGAGAACTAAATCATGCTTTCTTTAACCATAATTTAATTTATTTCTATCAAAACCTAAGAGAATGAGGTGATTTAATTCAAAATGATTGTGGCACTTATTTGATTTCAAAATCCACCATTTTAAATAAAATATTTTTTATGTTGGTCTCCCTATACATTTAATCCTTTCAACCCTTAGTAGTCATGAATGACCTATTAGTTAGCCACATTACAAGCCACTTTTCCCTATCTAGCCTAGATTATAAGTAAAAATTTCATTATCTAATTGAATTTAAGTATGCAGGGATCTATCGTATTCTGTGCTATATTAGTTATTTTGGATGCTTTGGGAGGAAAATAAAAATCTAAAGAAGTTGTTTTTTCTACTAAAATGTGTTCCTTGTTGAACATTGAGTAAAATTATAAAAAATTGATGGCCTATAGCAAATAAAAAAATACAAGAAAATGATTTTTCAAAAAGATTAAAAGAGGTATTTTATTCAAGAGAAGGGCTGAGAAGTCACACCAACTTCTTAAAATTCAAAGAATCGTCACTTCCTTCAAAAATCAAACTATGAAAAAATTGAAAATATCAATCAAAAAATCAATTCTATTGAAGGAAAATGAGTGGATATCATTTTTTCTGCTAAAATATTGATAGTGTGGGATGTTCATTAAATTTCTAAATATTTTTGGAGTCGATTTTCTATTAAGGATAGAAATGAGGAGACCATGCTTGAGTGAAAATTAGAATCATGCAATTTATGTTCAAAAAGAGTCAGGCCATCCTTGTTCTACCTAATAATTTTTTAACACATAAAACCTACCAACCAAAATCTGATAAAAAACCCTAAAAATTATTCATGATTAACATAAATACTTGACTCATATCAGGTGGATGTGTATGAATTTATCAAGCCTATGTTGACTCTTTCATGGGTTTGGAAGAAAAAAGATTTATTGAATATATACATTTGTGTGATGAGAGAAAATTCATGTGAGGTAAGTTTTTTTGAATGCGTAAGAGGATAAATGAAGTGGAAATTGATTAAAGAGCTGAATGTATAACTTGAACTAATGGTTTTTGAGGAGTCATGGTATCTTTTGTTTCTTGGTGTAAAATTGGAAGATCTCATGGGTATGTGTTTTAAATTTTCTTTGATTTGTTTTTGATGCTTACTTATCCATGACTCTAAGTACTAAATGTGGGGGAATTGATAGAGATATTAATTTTCATAACTTTTATATGAATTTCAATGATTTTAACATTTCCATTTTTTTCATATAAAGTTAAGATGTGCCATTTTTGGTATTTTGATGAATTTTAAGCAAAATTGTGAAAATTGATTAATTCTAAAATTTTAATAGTTTTTATCACTTTGATGTTTTAACTATAACATTTTAAAATTTTATCCAAATTATTCAATTTTTTTATAGGCACCTTTTATTAATGTGAATAATTTATTCCAACTAGACCAAGTGCATATTCAAAAACTAAGGGGCCCAAATAAATCATGAAATTTGGAAAACTATTTGGACCGAAAAATTTTTCCACTCCTCAATAAATATGGCATATCTCATGATAAAGTGCTTAAAATGAGGTTTTTCTAGTTTTCACTAAAAGAGTACTAGGAGTGAGAATGAAAATTAAATTTCATGGATAAATTCATTTAGTAAGGTAGTGGATTCACACATCAAAGTTGAGAAAGACGAAGAGTATGTTCAACCATAAAAAATTTTCATTAGTGATTCATAGATAATGTTTTCTACACATATCATATGAATCTCAGATTTTGTGAGATGAAATCCAACTCCATGTCGAACAATTTTATAGAATATATCTTATTTAGAATTAGTCATATAGTTATCGAAATATGCACAAAATTTTGATTGAAATAAAATAGAGGGAATTCTAGCTCACCCTTTATCTATAAATAAGGATATTCGCTTCCATATCTAGAGTTAGAAGAAGAGAGGGGATATGTTGGATAATTTAAACACTACATATCTTTTTATTTCCATTTTCTATTTTCTTAGTTAAATAATTACTTTTTATTCCTCATTCTTCTATGTTATAGAGTGATTAGGGAAGAGGAGGTTTTCCTTTTGTAATGTTTGAGTTCTTATATTCCATGGAATAAAACTATATCTTTCTTCTATTAATTTTTTTTCAACATTCCAATAGTAGTTTTTATTATAAATTATGATCATATTTGGTTTTACATTCTGATATTATTATTACCTCAGTTGATGATCATTATCTCCCCCACCCAGTTCTGGTTTCTATATGATGGAATAGGCTAGAGCTAAGTGGGGAAGTGCTCGATGATTTTCAGCACATGTGAATGTGGTGGTGGAAACTCTTGGTTGTTTAGGAAAAGAAATACCCAATTGGGAATTGCATAATTCAACTAGGATAGTCCACTATAACACTTGTGCTTGAAGGAATGAGTTAAGACCAACCTGATATCTCATTTAGGGTTATTCTCACCATCACCATTTGACTAAGGGAGTGTGAGGAAGTGATTATATAATCTCACTATATTTAGCTTAGCCAAAGATTGTTGGATAACTTGGAAAATAAGATAGAATTTCAATTAGAAAACCAACCCTGACCTAATCACCCTTCTCATATTACTGTTTTCAATCTCTTTCTTAATTTCTTTCTTTTTTTTAGAATCAAACAGTTTCAAAGACACCCCATTTCTCTAACTCAAAAGATATGTGAAAACTGATATTGTGCACTTCTCTCTAGAGAAAACCTACCTTAACCACTATATTATACTCTAACTTAGGAAATTATTGTTTTTTCCACACCCCACAAACATCTAGTGTCAATTAGTCACTCTTGTTTTCTAAATCAATTTAGCCCAAGTAGACTTACAGTTGATTAGTTAATGGCATGTCACTAAGAAAAATGTTTTCCCACCCTTTTGTCATTAATATTTGATTTATTCTCTCACCATGTGGGAGGAAAAATAAAGAGGAGAATAAAAGGGGATAAAAAGTTTTCCTTTCAAGACCACCCCCTTTTATCTATGGTATTAATAATAGGGATAAGGCCTTTACCCTTTTCATTTATTGTCAAAATGGTGTAGAATAAATATTGACATGCATGTATGTGAAGCAGTTATTGGTATTGATAACAAACACAAAGGGAGTATTAAAGTTCCCAATTTTTTTTATTTGTTTTCATTGATTCATGTCAATAAGAATTTTAATAAGATTGGTGATGGAGAAATAATCCATGCAATGATAAATATGAAGATTCACCCATGCCTTTAGGTAAATAATAGTTATGTTTTTTTATGAGTAACCCAAAAAATCATATGATTATTGAGCTAGTTTGTGTGTAGATGTGAAAAAATATTTATTATAGGAATGTTTCATTATCAACAACATGTTAAAATGGAGTTTTAAGAATATGGTTATTGAACTAGAAGCTTTTATAGTTGTAATTAAAAAGATTAAAACAGGTTCAATGTTATGAAAGAAGCTAAATAAATAGTGGAAAACCAATCCTTGGATGATCTAGAATGAAGTTTATTTCTTACAGTTTTAAATATCCTTTGGATATAGGTTTAGAATGAATGAGTGTGAAGATGAAATTATTGAGTGAAGACACTTGAAATACTTAGAATTGGGTAATTTAATATGCTATAAAATTCCTTGGAAATAAGATGAAGGGGTTTTGATTTATTCTAATAATTCCCACAAATATTTGAATCTATTCTAAAGTAATTTAAAAAGTGTTTAGAAGTCATGAAGTGATTTGAAGTGATTCTAGTTTTATATGAATAATTCTATAATTCTGATGTTGTAACTAAAAAATTGACTAAGTTTTAGATTTTTTGTAAGGGTGATTGAAAATTATATAAGACTCATTTCAGTTTTGGAGGAACTAGAAAATAGAAAGGTAATGAGTTCATAAAGATCATATCATTCTGCATAAGGATCACATCTGATTATGTAAGTATCATTTTCAACTTCATAAAGATGATTCCTAAATGCATAATGATCAATCTGGACTTCATAAGGATGATTGTGAGTTTATAAATTTGATTTAAGCTTCATAAGGATAATTCCTAACTATATACAGTTGATATTTTACTTCATAAGGATGATTTATGGAGTTCATAAGGATCATGAAAATTGTTCTAGGATGATTCATCACTTAATAAGGATTATCTACTCTTCATAAGGATGGTCTTCTCTCAATGTAAGAGTCAATCTAGACTTTGTAAGGATCATTGTATCAATTTAACGATACTTGTTTCTATGTAAGGATCATTTCAATTATGTATGGATCCTTTAAAAATTTTGAGAAGTTCGTGGGATGAAAAATATTAGTTTCTAGAATTAATATTATAAAAAATGGAATTATACCAGATGATTCCTATGTTACGATTTAAAGATCAAGCATCATTATACTTTTTTCATGCCATGATTCAATTATAATTTGGAGAAAATAGAGTAATAAAAGAGAAAATATCATTATTCTATTGATTCTATAATTTTCAAATGTGAATATATGAAATTAAATATTGTTGATCAAAATTCAAAAATAAATTAGTTGATGTTGGTGTCGGTACTGCTCTTCATAGTTTAAAACATCACAAAGTATTGTGATTAAAAATGGTTGGCAAGAAAGAAGATCTTCATGACTAAGAAAAATGAGATCAAAGATGGTTGAAATTTTGATAAAAATAAATGATAAATGAGGAAATTCAAAATAAATAAATATGGAAATTTTTTTCTATTATTAAGTGGAATGAAATATCAGAAACCCATTTGTGGTTCTTGATGAATATTTTGAGGATCAAAAAGTGGAGTTTTATGATGTTCAATACCCAGGGTGTGTCCTATATTGAAGGTTCAGAGACAACCATGTAAAAGGAGAAAATATTTCACAGTACAAAATGATTTTTTGTATGTTTCTCATACAACTTTAAATCTTGATTTAAATGAGGATGTTTGTAAAATATGTTGAGGAGAAAATATTTTAAGTCTACTGGTAAAATATAATGGAAAACTTGATCAATTGAGTTAAAAGAGGGGGAAAGAAAGAATTGAACTCCTGGGATTTCACTTGAGACGTGTAGTTAATGAAAAGGAAATAACCATGATCTTGGTAGATACCCACATAAAAAGTAGAAGAAAAAGTTAGAGGAGGATTGTGTGTTGTTGCACGAAAATGTGATTTATTAATCTAGTATGATATTCCCCGAAATATTTATATTTTGGGGATATGTTAAATCACCCTAAAATAAATAAGGTGCTTATACAAAAAAGGGTGTAACGAGATAGATATAGACCCACTATATAGAAAAGGAGATAACCCTCGAAAGAATCTATGAAACTCTCGTAAAAGAGAAATGAGAACCTGGTATTGTACATAGCAAGGATATCTTTTAGGTATAAAATAAGAACAAGGAAGAAGATGATGATGATGATGATGAAACTAGTGTGCTTATAAGTTCCTGTGATGTATGTTATTGTAGAAATGAGAAAGTGGAGAAATGAAAATAACTAGGGAAGTCTAATATGTAGGGAGTTCCACTAATCATCAACTTACAATTGCGACCCTTGAATTTTTTGTGAGAGAAGCCTATGACTATAATTTAACCTTGGTATGAAAGTTGTGTTGTTGTAGAGACTGAGTTGTGTAATACTATTCTTAAATATCAAAAGGCATTCGAAGACTCTGATTGATAAGAAGAAGTTATGATGATGTTGATTCTTGAAATCCTATTTCGAGTAAGGATCTACTTTAAAGGTTGGAAGAATTCTTAGATACCTGTCAAGAGACTAAAGTATAGTGGGATGCTAGAAAAGAAAAATCATAATGGGATGTTGTGTAACTAATGGTATTCAATGATATCATACCACTTTTGTAGTGTTTGGTAAAAATTTGGGAATGGGATAATCCTTTATTAAATCCACTTGTATTGATCATAAGATTATATTCGAAAATGTGTGACTCAGACATCCCAATCACTGCAAAGAGTGGGTTTAGTAGGAGGCGTAGAACCTTGTAAATATACTGTGTATTAATCCTTTATTTTTACATTGCATGGGGTGTATGTTATTAGGTAGAGATAAATATATCCATTATTTTCTAAACCAGAAAAAGTGGTTCAAAGACCCAAGAGGGTAAAAGATAATAATAGAAATTAGAATTTTGTAAAAAAAATCCACACCTCATTCACCCCCCCCCCCACAAGTGTATGTACATAGATCCTGTGATAATTTTTCTTGGTATTTTCCATGAACACGCCTCTACTGGTGCCCCTCCTGGGCTGGCAAAGAAGAGAGGGTGTGACACCCAAGACTCACCTCCAATAGTCCACATCTTAAACTGAGGGTATAAACATGAATAAAATGAGAGGCATTACCCTCAATATATATCTGAGTAAATGATAAACATCCACCAATCAACTCTATGGAATAAATAACTATCCAATCCAAATACATGTAATGGAATCCAATGTGAAAATAGAAGAAAATATCAAGAATAATGACGAGGTAGTAACCACAAATACCAATAGCCCCAACAAACCAACTCTAAGCTAGTAACACCTAGCTTGATTTATAACCCACTCCTACAGACCTAAAAACAATTTATATATATAGGGGTAATCATAAAAGTTTACTCAGTAGGATCCTCCCTGAAAACTCTTGTGAAAATGTGAAAGAATCATGATAATTCCCAATGAATAAATAGAAGTAATCAAATTGTTACCTAAATCCGGAGAACTACATCCAAAGTTCACCAAGTCCTGATCACCAAGTAATTCATGGAAATGGGTAACATAATAAAAAAGAAGTTATATATGAAAGGTACTCTGCCTCCAGCTTCCCACTGAACTAGTCTCCCACACCCCAATGTCTTACATCCTAGTGTTATCATACCCTCCAAAAGTCATATTTCCCATATCGAAAACCATATCATAATCACAGTATCATCCCATCCTAAATTCCATGCAACTCATCACATCGTTATCATTATCTCATCTCATAACTAATTAATAAGTCTAGAAATCATCACAGCCCATGTATCATGAAATATACCTCAAGACATCAAAGCTCATGCATGTACACCTATAGTAATCATAGTCACTAGAGTTGAAATAAATGTATATGTTATAACATCAAGCCACTATGGATCACACAAACATGTATAGTGAAATTGAGAGCCATCACAATCTGTTTGAGAACATACCCTATACCTTAATACATCATGGCTTGGATATACCTACATACTATACTACAACCATAAGATAGAGTGGGGTGGGAGATTAGTCAGCCATTTGTATCCTCAACATCCTAGATACTGGAAAAAAACCTAGAACCCAAGCCCATATTGGCATCGACTACCATATGGATTCAGATGGTGGAGTGTATGAAATAATAGAAAATAGTGATAATATAGCACCACACTAGCCTAAGGGAAACTATACTACCATGTAATAAAATATAGCTAATGTTCCTCATAATAACCCGTTTTCCATCTCTAGGACTAGGATGTGAAAGCTCATGAGCATACGAGGACCAATATTCAAAATCCTTAATCACTTATTTATTTAATCAATCACCATTTAATTTATTAATTCCATCATAAATTATGGTTTAATAATTCATAATTGTTCCCTATCCAAGAGGATTTTATATTCATCAGTTAAATTCTATATTTCTATCTCATTCTCTTAGAGCATTAATCTATCCATCCCTTGGTTCTCATTTAATAATTCACTACCACCATCTTCATCCAAACCCAATAATCCATTTATAATTCATTACCACACCATATTTCCAAGTATTATAGGACACAACCTGAGCTACAACAAAGAAGATGCACTAGTAGTGCATCAGGGAAACTGCAATAGGCAGTTAGAAATAACAGCAACCAAAAAGGATAAGCAAATAGCCACTAACATCAAGGAATATGGTAAATCATAGGTCTCAACACATACTATCTATCTGACATAAACCTCATCTCAATGAATATAAAACAAGAAATCCTAGCTCTCAACTTCTTCCTTCCACCCCTCATTTAATATCCAAACCATACCAGGTTTCACAACAATTCACAAAAATATCTCTACTATCCCAAGTCATACAAAAGTAAGTATAAGATATTTTTAGCACACCAAATTCAAGGGGAAACAAAGGCCATAACATCAAGCATGCAAACTTAAAAAATATGGTTGGGCTCTAAGGATATCCCCAAATGTTTAATTTCAGCAATCATCATTACCCCTTACCATATTGAATTAACTAACTCGTTATCAGTGGGTTCCAATTAACAAGAAACTAAATAAAATAGATAACATAATCTATAATCAACCAATGATATTACCCAAAGTAATACATTCATGATAATAAGTTTCTAAGGAAGAATGTGTCACGACCCGACCTACCGCGGTTATGGGTCAATTTTTTATGAAGAACATGTCTACCAGTGTTGTAGAAGAAGATCTCTTGTGTTTTTCATCCATATCATAGTCCACCTAGATCCATTCATCGATCCAAATCCTTGGGTTTTCCAACGCCAATGAAGAACACTCCTCCTCATCTCAAATCTTCCTAAGGTTATACATATCACCCTGGAGATTTTCCAAAACTAGCAATTTATAGGTAGAGGTATAGGATTAGGGTTATTTAATAAAAAAATAAATTATTTATTTTTTTAATCGCACCTGCCAATGGTCGCCTACCATGAAACACGTGACACCAATCAAATTTAGGCCATGCTTGGGGTAAACCCCGCATCGCATAATCAACTATGGTCTCAGATTTCCCATATGTGATCTCAAACAACAGGAAAACCATTTATATCAAAATGATACTTGTGCATGCTTTAAAATATATTAATATTTTTAATATATTAATTTCTGGGTTCTCAAGACACCCAAACACCATTCTGAATTCAAGAAAAAATGGAGATATGTGCATATAAATATTCAAAGAACTAATCCAACAAAAATATATCTATTAAATTCTCCCCTCCTTGAAGAAATTTCTCCCCAAAAATCATAATCTATACAAAAAGATGGGGTACTGAGCTTGCATCTTTCTCTCATGATCCCATGATCACTCTTACATGCTCTCGTGCTTCCAAAGAACATGAACCAAGGGAATGGTCTACCCATACAGGATCATCTCCTATTGATCCTCAGTCTCCACTAGGTACTCTGTGAAGGTGTCTCCATCCTTGATGTCCATATCACCCCAGTCAATAGCGTGTGAGGATTGGACACGTATCTGCTCAACTGCGACACATGGAAGATGTCGTGTACTTGTTACAACTATTGGGGAAAGTCCGAGTGATAAGAAACCTCACCAACATTCTACAGGATCTTGAACATCCCAATGAACCTCTAGGATAGCTTGTTTCCCCAACCAAGTCTCCATAATCCTCATCATAGGGAGACTCTCAGAAAGGCATGGTCTCACTGCTCAAACTCCAAATGCCTATAATGTCAATCTGTATAAGTTTTTTTCTTCTATAGGCTATACTCATATGCTTGTAAATCACCTAAACCTTCTCTATCATCACTTACACTATATCGAGCCTAATAAAGGAAGTATTTCCAACCTCAATCTAGCGTAAGGGTGACTTTCAAGGTCTCCCATACTGGGCCTCAAAAGGTGTCATTCCTATAGTATAGTGATACACTGGTGGAAATTCAAGCTATACCAACACTTCTTTCCCAACGGTTTGAAAAAATTATTCGGATAAATAACCTATACCAACGATTCTAGTAAATCGTTGGCATAACCAATATAAGTTTGGGTTTCCCAACGATTTAAAAAAATTGTTGGGAAAGCTATAGAATTTCTTAACAGTTTGATAAAACCATTGGGAAATTTTATATTAAATGAATCTATTCCTACGGTTTTTAGTAACTGTTGGGAAAAAACCCCAATTATCCCTGCTTCCCAATCGATTCGCCAATAGATCTCTCCTCCTCCAATATAACCCTACGTCCCAACCGATTCCTAAGCAGATATCTCCTCCTCCTCTAACAGAGATCTCCTCGAACCATACTTCCCAACCAATTCGTAAGAATATCTCTCCTCTTCCAATAGAGATCTCCTCAAACCCTACTTCCTGACCGATTCACAAGCAGATCTCTCCTCCACCTCCAATAGAGATCTCCTCGAACCCTACTTCCCGACCGATTTTTGGGTCACTTCCTCCTGAACGGATATCTCCATGTTGTCAACCCTAATTCTTGAGCGCACTTCATCCAAGTTTTCAACCCTAATTACCTTCTGAATTATGTGTTATACTTACAGGTAATTATTGAATTCTACATGTGTATGAGATATGTGAGGGATACTCTGGATAATTAGGTATGTTTTCATTTCATCAAGTAGGGAATTAATTTTAGTTATGGTTTACTAAGTTGTGTCTAAAAGGGAGATAATTTAGAATTAGATATTCTTCAAATGATATAATCAAGTTAAAATTCATCTAATGGTATAAGGATTTTTCACTTTTAATTTTGATTATACTTATATTTTCTTTCTTTTTTATTTTGTGTCCATTGATTGTTAAAAAGTGGAGATAATTAAATATAATGAGTAATTTATTACCATTTTTTAAAATCATAGTATACATTATTTTGATGTTATACAAACATGAGGATTTTATAATTTCTATCTATATGTTTTTAACAGAATATTCTATGTTTTTGTGCATGTAATGATCCATATAATTTCCAAAGAATTATGGTGTCATCATAAAACAACCAAGATAGAAATATTAATTGATTTTAATTCTTTAATAACTGAACATGATGTTCTTGGACACTACCCTTTTAACATTGTTACAACATCATCTATAAATCTCACCAAACTTTGAGTAATGGCAGATACATAGCAAAGAGATGAGATACTTTTAATTGTGAAGATATAAATAATCTTGTTTCTTACAGTTCATACTATTAAAGTATTTTACAATTTGATTACTAATATCTTCCATTTAGTGAGTAATATTTGTAAAAGATAATTATTTTCTACATATAATTATTTCTTCTTATCTTAGTGATCACAATGATTCTATGTGTGGAGTCTATTTCTTTCGAACTGTGTAGTTTGAAAAAGGTTGGTGATAAATTTTTCATAAATCATGCATATTAAATAGAATCTGAGGGACATGGATTTATATTATTGATTTATTATTGAAGAAGATTTGGGTTTGAAACATGCTTTTTCATATCATTGATATCAATTAGGTTCCTTTTCTGGAGCTTTTATACCATGGATCCAGTTACTGATCCTTCTACTACTCTTAGGTAAAAGGATATATTTCTTATGAATTGGAACTGGTATGTTGTAATATCCCTTTCTAGACATTTCGTGATTTTATCTAAATCTTCATGCACTATTTTTACATTTTTATTTTTTTCAAATTGGACATTCCGCTTAGTTCAGTTTCATTTTTTAACACCCAATAGTTTTCATGTTACGTTTTTCATTTTATATTATGTTGTACTTTGATTTCTCATAGTTTATAACACCCAAACCAATAAAACTATAGAGTGGGTAGAAAATTTGAGTATACTTTTTTGACTTGTACTAACATCTCTTTATAACAATGTATTATTACTCAACCATGATACCATAACTCATCCAATATCAGCACACTTCTCTTCAATTTTGATTCCATCACTTAGTCAAATGCACCGCCATTTCTTAGGCATGTGAACCGCTCACAATATTTCCTAAGATATCAAATATTCCCATATCTTGGAAATGTGCATGGTGGATTTGGGAAAAATATATTTGGGTGTCCCATATCCCTATACTAAATACACTATAGTGATCCTCTTCTAATAGAATCCTAAAATGACACCTCAAACAATTCTCAATGGAGGTGCTTATACATTATCTTTGAACTGCTAAATGAAGTATTCCCTCCACCAGAATGAGGAAGTAAAGAACTCCCCTTCCATGTTCATGTAAAATCTATATTTTCTAAAGACATCATACTAACCAAAAATATATTGGTGGGAAAAATTAGAATAATGGTCCATGATCACATCATTAGTCATAGCTTCATCACAAATCTTAATACCTTAAGCCATATATTAATTGTATGATTTTACATATACTTACCAGATTAGTGAATGCTGATTCATATTCAATCACTAACAATTTTTCCTACTCAATATCCAAGAAAACTCAAGATCAAGCTTGATTAAGCTCATCTAGGAAGTTTTGGTCATTGAAGATCAGTTGGAATCACTTATAATAATCTTTTCATCCTTCCATTCCACATCAAATTTACACCACAACCTATCTAGACCCTTTAGTAAGAAAGAACCAAACCAATATTTTTAATTCTCTAGGTTCTATAAAAAAATTAATATAAAGATGTTTTTTATCAACAATTCATATGCCTTATTCAACGTCATAATTTAGTATTTTCAATGAATTGGATATGACCCATCCTTTCCACATCCATCCCCAACATCAAAACTCTAATCACTCACTAGTTTGGTTAGCTATACAGGTCAATATACACATTAATTACCACTTACCTAACATTAGGGTCATACTCAAATATCTAATAAGAGGGGTATTGATGAACACCAAACATAACAGTGGAGGTCCCAATCAATGGCACAATAGTAATAAGCCTGTGTGACTCATAAGAGGGGGTAGTCTCCAAAGGAATATCATCATTAATGAGGTTAGTAGATTCAAAGCGAGTTTCCACCTGACCATTTTATGTGCCATTATAATCCCCTTAATGTTGTGTACAAGGAATGGGGTTGTCACTAGGATGACCATCCTCCACTTGGAGGGTTCTTACATGACTAAATTTCAAGATTTGTTGTGCATCCTGAATCTCCTTCCACAAATTATGGATGTCATCAGAAGGATGGGTGTCAATAGAGTAACCATGAGAGTCACCCTCATGCGAGTTATCAATAGACTATGTGATATGAACATCCTGTAAAGATATCTAGATGTCACCAGTAGAGGGGGTGGGATGCCTAGTTTTTCATTCATTTTCCACAGAGAATTCCCATATCTTATCAACATATGATGGGCCAGCAATGTCCCATCTCTTCAGATCAAGGAATGGAATATTCTCATTTTCATTCCTCTTTCATCATTTAGAATATTCATGTATTTTCATGTGGAAGAAAGAACAATCCTTGTACCTATTACATTTTGAGGAAAAATGACCAAAAAAACATGCAATTAATGCAGAACATTGGATTCCTTTCATATTAGATGAAGAGGTTGATGATTTCATCCCTTGTGGTTAATAACACTTCTTTCATAAGCATGTTAGACATGTAAAAATATACAATAATTATCATATGGTTCCCAAACCATGGGTTGTCATTCTTTCTATCATCATAATTGGACGCTATCCAAAATCAAAATTTTGGAAATATTTGGGGTACTTGCCATGATGATCTCCCACTGAAACTCATCCTTAGTGAAATCAAGGAAATTTTTATCCTTTTATCTAACCCATTACTCTAGGTATTGACTCATTAAGAGTCCAAATCTTATTACATAGATATATGTCATAAAAAATGATTATATTTTGATGATCATTACCATAGACTCAAATCCCATGAAATGATACACATGATTAAAATTGGGATTGTCCTTTCATTGGATTTAGCATAGTCCAAGACCACATCTTTAGTAGAGTTTCATATGAGAGAATAACTATCCGAATTAGACATATCTGAAGTACCCATCATGTTGAGTTTTATTATTTTCCATTCTTTTATGATTATTATTAGAAAATAACATTTTTTGAACAAATGAATATATTTCCCATAGGAGAATAATCAAATATGAAACAATGTATCTATGGGAATTTTGTGTATTTTGTGCTTTGTTCTTTGTGTGTGGAAAACATTGTATTTCTATGTGCTCCACAGTGAGGGAAGTCTGTGTATTCCATGTTTGTGATTTTTGTGTGGTATTGTACCGTTTTCATGTGTTGTATTAGTTTTTTTAAATTCAGTGTATGGTATTGTACTATTTTCAATGTGGTTTTGTATGGTATTGTTTGTTGTATGGAATATTAGAGATGGTATTGTCTACTGTACTGAATGTTAGACCTGCTCTGGGAAAAACAGTGGGGGTTAGCTGTATTGAATTTTGCAGGAACTCTATACCATGTTGGAGGTGTGGAAAAATTAGTGGGGGTGTTGTAATGAATTTTTCAGGAACTCAATACCAACGGTTCATAAACCATTGGTATAGTTTGAATGGGAATTTATACCAATGACTATTAGAAAACCATTGGTAGAACTCTATACCAATGGTTGCTAACTGTTGGTAGTGTTTTCAGGCATATGATATACACCGATGGTTAACAAACTGTTGTCATATATTTATTCCAACAGTTTTCAATAAACTGTTGTTATAGTTCAATTCGAAGTGGAATATTCCAATGGTTGAGTTATAACCATTGGTAAAGGGCTATACCCACGCCATTACACCCAACGGTTATTTAAACTGTTGGTATAAACTTAGTTTCCAGTAGTGATATCTGTTATTATAAGAAAACTATACCAATATTAAGTGATCCCCCTATCTCTGTCCAAAGTCCAACATGCAGGCTCTCAATATATCCTCCAACACCTGGATGATCTTCTCGGTTTTCCCATTTGTTTGGGGGTGAAATGTTATGCTCATCCGTAACTAGGCCCTAAAATACTCATACGAGCCTCTCTATAGTTTTGAAATAAACTAAGAATCAGATTTGGAGACAATCATTGAGGGTACCCCATGAATTCAGATGATTTCTCATACATACAATTTCCCCAAATTCTCAACCAATCTCTACTCCCTGATCGAAATAAAGTGTGTCAACTTGGTAAGTTAGTCAACGATCACCCATATAGAATTGTGGCCTCTCATTTTCTACAGAATACCCATCACAAATTCCATAGATATGTCATCCCATTTCCACTCCAGAATCTCAAGAGGCGGCATCAAACCTGTCAGAACCTAATGTGCAGCCTTTACCTACTGACGTGTCAAACACTGGGAGACAAACTCGATGACACATTTCCTCATGTTAGCCCAAAAAACCACCACTGAATGTACTTGTACATATTTTCAACAACGTTATGTATAGCTAAGGGTGAAGTGTGAAACTACCTCAACACCTCCTCATGCCATGTGACTGGAACCACTGCTTATACCCAAAAAAGGATGATGTGCTCCCCTCTAGAAAATATATCTGGTGCATCTCATGAGGATATCTGATCATGTAGAACCTCATAGTCAATATCTCTCAACTGATCCACTATCACACACTGAAGAAGTGTAGGAGTCACCACCATCGACTGAATAAAAATTGAACATCTCTCCTCCATCAGGGTTAGTTGCAACGAAGCCAACTGCTCAAATGCCTCCTCTACCAAATGAGAACTAGAATTACTGCTTAGTGCATCTTTCGTCATGTTTTACATCAAAGGATTATATACTATATTGATGTCATAGTCCTTCAAGAACTCCAACCAATGCATATGTCTTAGGTTAAGGTCTCTTTGAGTGAATATGTACCTGAAACCATGGTGGTCTGAGTAAAAAAAAAAAATGAACACCCAGAAGATAGTGTCTCCATATCTTCATAGAAAAGACTACCTAGTTATATATGTCATGAGAAATGGTTTTACTAGTATTAGGGTAGATTGAGAATAATTTGTCTTACCTTCCATGTCAAGGACATAAAAATCAGCTGGGAAGATAAGATCATTAACCCAAACAAGGACATCCTCGATTATTCTCTCAGGACCGCCAATTCTTTGATTGGCTAACTGGAAGACAACACTTTTTGGGTGAAAGGTAAATAAACCAGGGTTGGAGAATATGGATTTGGGCATGATGTTTATTGAGGAACCTAGGTCTATGAGTGAATCATAAAAGTTGGAACTCCCAATTTGGAATGGAACTGTAAAGGTTCCTAGATCTTTTCACTTCATGGGAATGGATTGTTAGGTTGAAACATTTTTAATTGTCTAAAGTTGTCCCTTACTGGTGTACAATTCCATAATAAACTTTGTATAAATAGGAATTGTTTTTATGGAATCCAAGTAGGTAATGTTGAATTCAACACGTCTAAACATGTTGATCATTTCATAATTAGGTTTAAATGGATTCTTCAACTTGGAGACATCTTAAGGAAAATGAATTGAGTTTTTAAGAGGAATGGGAGGAGGTGAGGGAGTGGATTCAAGTTCTTTTTCAGGATTTTTGGTCTTTTATTTTTCTATCTCAACATTTAAAGGGAATTTTTTAGATTCCTCATGAGGCATATTAATTTTATTTCCCGATCTAAGATAAATTGTACTAACATTACGCTTGGGTTTTGGCAATGGTTGAGCTGGGAGTTAGGAAGAATTAGATTGTTAATGCTGGCTAAGGTGGGATGAAAGTTAACCAATTTGGGATTCAATTTTTTAAGGTTAGAATGGGAAAAGGAGGCAAGATCTTCTACAGCACTTTAAAATGTTTTCATAGAAGAATAGGCATGTCCCGCATTGATATTTTCTTGATTTTGGTTCTTGGAAAATCGATTCTATTGTTTTGGGATAGTGAAAGCTAGGAGCGGGAGGAGGATTATTCCTTTGACATTAAGGAACAAAAGGATAAGGTTGTTGGAAGTTACCACCACTTTGTCCGTATTGGAATTGGTTTAGATTTTGAGGATGGAATTAAGGGGGATGAGAGATGGGATTACCATACCTTAATCCAGGGTTATAGGTAGAAGAGAAGGGATCAGAGTGGGGTTGGGTGGAGTTTCTAATGAACTGACCTGATTTTTGATGGATGGTGTTCCACTGAGTATATATTTCATTGACCTCCATTAGAATAGAATAATTGGATGGATCATATTGAAGTTGTGGACATGAGTCAGTTGGATGAGATGGTGACCTGTAGATTCCACAATTTTGGATTGGTCTAGGGAATATATATTGTGGAGAAGATGAGGTTGGATCTTTGGCAACCACCGCTAGTTGTCACACAAGACCTGTAAGTTCACTCATCCACTTAATCATCGTGTTGGGTTCTATGGATTTGTTATTTTATACTTGTTTAACTTAAGCATGTGCTCGAGTATGGAATTGGTGTGTGTTTGCAGCCATGTTTCTTATGAGATCTCATGCAACTGTAGGAGTTTTTTCAATAATAGCACCACTATTTGCGGTATCAATGAGATTTCGCTTCATAGAAAATAACCCCTCGTAAAAGTATTGGATCAAGTGTTGGTCATGGATTTGATTGTGTGGGAAAGTTTTCACAAGTTTTTTGAAACTCTCTCAATACTCGTGGAGTTATTCATTAAAGAATTGATGAAAACTACTTATTTCCTTTCGAATAGAAGAAATTTGAGAATCAAAGAATAATTTATCTAAAAAGATACGCTCATGTCAATCCATTAGTTCATGGAATTGGGAGGGAGGTAGTAGAGCCATGACTTGGCGGAGTCAGCTAGGGAGAAAAGAAATTCTTAAAATTTGATTTGTTCTTCAGAAACCCCTTGAGGCTTCAAGGTAGAGCACACCACATGGAACTCTATGAGGTGAAGATGTGGATCCTCACTAGGTAGCCTGTGGAAATGAGGTAGAATATGAATCAAATGAGATTTGAGTTCAAAATAAGCCTTTATGTATTTATATTTAACACCAAGGGATTGGTAATTCATATCAGGGGTAGTGAGTTCTTTAAGAGTTTTTTCCCTGTGATTGGTTATATCTAGTTCAATTAGATGGGAAATGAATGGGTTTGGAGTAATTTGATTATCTCTAATGCTCCTCCTAAACCGGTGAAGTGTTCACTCAATTTATGGAACAATCAAATTTGATGAATTATTTGATAGGCTACGGGGAATTCAGATAAGTTTGGAAAGGATGGGGAAGGAGCGTTTTTATTTGTGTATTTTCTATTTATGATTTTTATGGGAATGCAAGTTTTTCTTTGTGTTTTTTTTTATTTTTTTTATTTTTTTTATTTTTTTATAAAAAATCAAAAAACTACTAACTACTAGTTGCACCATCCCCAACAACGGTTCCATTTGAAGTGAAGATGATTATTTCAAATAAACCATTCAAAGTTTTGGTGCTCTACTAATGTGTATAGCAACACTCAGGTTGAATCCTCAACGATGGTACTTTTTTTATAATCGACTTTTTATATTTATCTTTGGAATGAGAGGTTTTTTTGCAGAGCTAAGTTGAAATGATTGATTGATGAAGATTGATTTAACAATTTGATAAATATTTAGGTGAGTTCATTATTAAAGATTTAATCTTAGGATATCATTGAGCTTTGCCTGATATTGCATTAAATTAACACTCACTTCACAAGACGATTTTGATCTGAATTCTCAAGTGTTGAGGCTTTAATCTAAGCCTTACTTAACTAGGATTCTAATCTCAATCAAATTTTTTTTATGGTATTGTATTTATGGTTCTAATAATCCATGGAATCTACATGTTAAACAAAACATGTCATTAATCCATGAAATTTTATGTTTAGCATACAAAAATGTTAAACTAAATAATATTTAACGAGAAAAATATCTCAATCACTTAACATACCCAAATTATAACTCACCTCAATGAGAGATTTACTCAACCATTGAGATGGTTAGTAATCTGGTTTTAGGGCGTTAAGTTAAAAAAATAAGAAAATTAATGGGATAAGATAAGAGTAGTGTGCTGAACACACACACAATCAGTGAACAAAATTAAATACGAACTTTTGATTGAATAAGAAAGTGAAATAAGAGAATTGTTTTCAACTTGATATAACCAATTTTAAGAGAATTAATATTACACAATAGATGGTGGATGATTATTGGAGAAGATGAAGATGAAACACGAATTAGAATTTAAAATAAATTGAAATAAAATTACATGATTACAATTGAAAAAATCTAAGTACTTGAAAATAAAGTATGGAGGAATGGTATCTCAAGTAGAATCTTGAGTTTGGAAGGTCCTCCCAGACATTTAGAAAGGTTATGGTCATGTCAACATATCCTCCTAAGATCTAAAATGCGAATCCCTTATAAGAAGAATAGTGGGATGAATTTATAGCCCAAGGTGTAACATCCCGGCCCAGGTACCACACACCAATGCTCTAAGCCAGAACGCCACATGACCTCAAGAACGCCTCCTCGTATGTCAGAGACTACCAACTAGTAGCGAGGGTCTAATAAGTCATTCACTGAGAGACTATACCCTCTTTGATTAGATTAACACACCAGTGGAAATAAATAAACAATAACGAAAGAATATATATATATATCCATAAATAATTGCAATATCTCAAGATAAATCAAGGAGGAAATACAATATCCAACTAAAGAAAAAAACTTGTCATGCTAAAGTAAGTTTCAAGTTTCTAAAATGAAAACTAAAAAAAGGACACCGACAACTCACAAACGTGTCATGAACCACATCTAGTTCCCTCATCCAAGATCTATCATAACATAGCCATCTAATACAGGGCCATTGCCCATAACCTATCCTGCAACAATAAAGTCTATTCGGGTACTGATCAGAAAACCCGAGTAGGGTATGAGTTCAACTCAGTAATCAACCACCAACAGTTTTTAAAACAATTCCAATCAAACAGTGTACGCATTTGTATAATGAAATAAGTATAATTCATACGTAAACAGTGATCACATTATCATTTATTCTTTACTTAATCATATTAACTCTTGAGTTCCCAAGGACACCCATACCTCAACGCCAGCTTCGGCTCATGTTGGAGTACAAAGTGTTCCTATGTAATATCATATCTTAATACCTATTTCAGCTCATGCTCGAGACCGAAGTATTCAAATGTGATGTCATATCTCAATACCTACTTCATCTAATGTTGGAACCCAAAGTAATCCCTAAGTGAGGTCATATCTCGGAGTACCTTTGTTATTTTTCTTTAGTTCATTCTTGAATGTCTATGTTACCATTTATAATATACACAATAGAATGACCATGTTCTCATACTTTAATTTATACTTTAATGACCATGTTACCATCCCTACATCACACGTTTAAATGACCATGTTACGATTACTTAATTTATACTTGAATGAACATGTTAATATTCATAAACACACATTAGAATGGCCATGTTCACATTCTCTAATTCATACATTAATGGCCATGTTACCATTCATAAACACACATTAGAAGGATCATGTTATCATTATTTAACACATAATTAAATTTCTAAATAATGCTAGAAATTCTACAATTTGTATACATGTATCAGAATCAAAACTATGGGAATTGAATTTTAGACCGCCTACCTCAATTTGTTGATGAATGATCTCCCAACGCAAAACCCCAAAATTGAGCGGCTAAACAACATAAATTGAGATCTGAATCTCAAAACCCTTAATCAAGATTAAAGAAATCAAGATCTTGTAAATCAAGATCAATATCTAGAATCATAGATCTATTTCTCACCAAATAGATATAGATTTATCAATAACATCAAATTACATCACTGAATGAAAGAAAAATGAATGAGGGAAGCACAAGAGAAGAAATGGGAGAGGATTCACTAACCAGGAGAGGGGAAAATCATCAATCTGAACAATGATTCACGAATAATGGTGGTCAGGATGGATTGGAATTCGTTCGGAGACCTCCAAAAATGTGAAAGAGGACCTATGGTCGAATGGGTTCGAAATGGCTAAGTTTCAAGGGTTCAGGGAATTTTTAAATAAATTTTCGAGAGACTTTAATTCCCGCACATGGTTTTCTTGGTAGGGGCACAAGATTTCTCCTATCTGTGTACCTAAACTATGTGCCTATTATTTTATGGGTGAAAAATTACTCCTAAGAGGATGCAAAATTATAAAAATCATTTGCCAACTATGTAAATCCCTAATATCCAGGCATGTATGGTTTTCTGGGCTGGGGTTCACGATTTTCCCTAATCGTGCGTCAACCGTGCACTACCCCTTTTTCTTCAATTTTTTCTCAATTTCCCACACAAACACACCCAAAGTTAAAACCCAAATGAAATGTAATCAACACTAAATAAAATAGTACATGTACATGTGTTTGAGAAAACTTCAGAAAAGATCGGAATCTTACATAATGTGGTGGACTATTTGCTTCCAAAACTACCCCTCAAGTTTGATCGACCATTTGACCATTTAGATAGATAAATCTGGAGAAATCATATTCTTAAATTTTTTAGATATGGATGTTAAAATTAAACCTTCCAAATTTTGCGGCCATTGGACTTTTGAAGACAAATTTATGGTTGTTTTCCAAAACCATGAGTTGTTGTCCAATTTTGAGTTGAGTTTCTCCATGGTCTAAATGTGAATGCATTTATGTCTTAAAAATGCCCTTAAACCAAAACTATTTTTTCTATAAAGTTGGGATCCTACATCTTGATTTTATCTCCACAAAATTTCAGCTCAATTGGTCTATTTTATTGGGATAAATGTCAAGAATCATGGGATGTTTTCAAATCCTGTGCAGAATTGGGCGATGGAATTTCATTCATCAATTGAGCCCCTTTTTGGTTGAGTTGGGCCTTGAAATTTTCATCTGATATGTTATATGATATCCTCGAACATATTGTAGAGTTTCATTAAATTTTAGCTTTTGAATTGAAACTAGAAATTCAATCATCATAGCTGATCCGGTTTTCTACATAGATTCTCTTGGCCTTCTTGTGTGCTCTATATGGACCTTAAAATGGCCGAATTGGATTTAGCTCCAGGTAAATGATTTGTAGTTCATTTAATTAGGAACCCTAACAAAATAGAATCACACAATTTTAATATGTAGGGTGATAGTTATGAATAAAATAGTAAACGCACTTGAATATGAATTAATTCAAATAATGCTCAAAAATAATATTTAATATTAAAACAAGGGTATTTCACACCAATTATGTGTTATTACTTTAAAATTAGTAAAAGGAGTAGATAAAAAGTTATGAATAAATTAATAACATCACTACTGCTTCTAACTCTAGGTCGTGAGTTGTGTAGTTCTAATTATGGGGTCTCAACTACCTCAACCCATAAGCGATCACTATCGCCTCTACATCAACACACAATCAAGCCTAGCTTCAGAGGCATCACAAAACACCATATACTCAATGCCCTCCTCAAATAGTCTCTATATATGAGCACTGGTCAACCTTTGCCTCAGCTCCTCAAAGGCTCCCTAAAACTACTCAGTCAAGAAAAACGACTACCCTTTCTGTGTCAAGGAAGTCAATGGAGCTTCTAACCTAGATAAGTCTTCTACAAACCTCTTGTAGTACACTACCATGCCAAGGAAACTCTGCTCCTCTGAAACTCTCTTGGGTGGATCTCAAACAATCACTACATCAAACTTCACTGTTTCCATAGCTAAACCATTCTCAGAAATGACATGCCCTGGAAAGTGAACCTCACGGATAAAAAACTAGCACTTTGAGAGGTTATCATAAAGATGGTTCTACCGGAATAAGTCTAGGGTCATCCTAAAATACTCTAAATTTTCCTCCTATGATGTAGAGTAAATGAGTATGTCATTGATGAAGAGAACTACAAATTAGTACAAGTATGGTGAAAAGATCCAATTAATAAGAGCCATAAACACAATGGGGGAATTTTTCACACCGAAAGGAATCACCAGGAACTCATAGTGTTCGTAGTGGTACCGAAATGTCATCTTTAGAATATCATCCTCGTGAACCCTCAATTGGTGGTAATCAGACCTGAGATCAGTCTTTGAGAACCAAATCACATATATCAACTGGTCGAAGATGTCATCAATCCTTGCTAAGGGATACTTATTCTTTATTGTTACTTGATTCAGGTGATGATAATCCATGAAATTCCTCAAACTCCTATCTGTCTTTTTCACAAACAAAACCGGAGCTACCCAAGGAGACACACTGTGTCTAATAAAACCTTTCTCTCAAAGGTCCTCTAACTTCACCCTCATCTCTTAGATCTTGGTAGGTTCTATATGATATGTCTCAGAAGATATCAGTGTGGTCTCGAGGTGAAAATTGATGCTGAATTATATCTCCCACCTTGGAGGTAGTCCCCAAACATACTTGGGGGATATGTCCGTATAGTACTCCACTATTGAGGGAAGCCAGATTCCTGAAGAGCCCGTTGTGCCAAGGGCTAATCTCACCAATTGATGGGTGATGGGATGAAACTTTCCACTCACAAGGCCCACTCAATCGACCATGATATCTCTCTCGCTTGCAAAGGAGAATATCATCTCATCCATCCAAAGGAATTTATATCGCATGCAATGACAGTCAATTTGGGCACGAATTGTGGACAACTAGACCATACCCAAGATGGAATCAGAAGGTTTCATCGTGATGACCAAGAGGTCCCATGAGAAAATCTCTCCACTGAGCACCAGCTCGCATTTCAGGCCGATATGTGATATATAAGAATTTCTCCCTATAGGAACCTCTAGTCTTAGCTAATGGGATAAAGTCTCGATGAGGAGCTCTAACTCTCGCATAAGGTATGTGGATATAAAGGAATGACTTGCGCCTATTTCTACCAGTACTGGAGCCAGAGTATAAAAGACACAGATCGTAACTTGAATCATCTCATGAACAGCCTGGTTATATCCCTCTATAGCCCACAGATGTCTGTGGCCTTGACTGCCAACTCCCTAAGCCTGGTGTGGCCACCTGGTGGTGGTGGTAAGAGTAGCTCATAGCATCGACCCCCACCACCTATTCCTCCCTCTAAATCTTCACCTGGTCCTTTGTTAGAACCGCCTCCCTATGGGCTTCCCTGACTATGCTTAGAAGATCTCAAATTATGGTGTTTCCTCTGTCGTGGTGGTTCATCCATTGTGTCTACCCTCCTTGGCACATTGAGTCCAGAAATCATGATCCATGTGACCATGCGTATCCTGAGCATAGCATCGACCCTCACCTGGATGAATGGATCCTATGTGTGATCCATGAGTTACATATTCATGTGTTTATGTTCGGGTATGTGTAAGCCACATGTGATGAGACCTTGATATCAGATTCCTACTAAGGATTGTAGATGACTCAGTCACATGATGACCATCACCGAACCCAATATCCTAGAATCCCTATGCTAGGAAACTCTAAGTAACCAGGACCTGCTCCATCACACCATCACAAGAACGAATGAACAAAGAGACTACATTGGCATGGATATCATTGTGAAGGCACTAATCAAACTTATATACCTAAAATAAACCATTTGGTACTATATCAAGGGAGTAACGCGTGAGGTCAGTGAACCTCACGACGCACTCAACAACCATCATATCACCCTGCTACAACTCAAGAAGAACCAATATTGCGCAAGAATGAAGGGTAATAATCATCGTGAAATAGCTTCAAGAAGTTTAGACATGAGAGAATCATCTCATCATGGGTTTGTGTCATCAGAATCCACCAGTTCTTTGCTTCCCCATGGAGAAGGATGGCAGCAAGAACAACCATTTAATCCTTCTGGGTCCAAACAAGCCTAAAGACTCAGATCACCTACTCAAATCAATACTCAACTACTTGTGGGTTTAACTCACCATGAAACGTCAGCAGTCTTTGTTGTTGGAACTCATGTAGCATGATAAGCCTGTGCACATCGTCATCCTGACCTGATGCAACTATCTGCTACTCATCAAGTAGTGGCATTGGTCCCTACCCACCTGGAGGAAACACCTCGTAAGATGGTACCTGAACTGAGGCTTCATCACTCAACTGGTCATCATCACGATACTGTATCGGTAACATGGCTTACTATCTTTAGAGAGTCATCTTGAAAGTGATCAAGACATTCCATGGTTATATGAGCATATATGGGGAGATGACTCGAGAATGGAAATCAAATGAATCGATCCTATATGATGCGTGTACCATTTGTTCCGTGCAACTAATTTCTCGGTATGACGAGTCAAAAAGTAGGTAGTACGAATCTTAGTGAATTGATACATCAGTTGTCATACTATCACTGGGTTCCCTAGCCAGAAATCCGCACTTGAGACACTCTGACACCATTACCCCATGTTCTCAACCAATCCTCATCATAGGTCCTACTCCAACACTGACTTGAGGATGAGCTACTATGATATCATTCTATCATGACCCAACCTACCTCTTTTATGGATCGATCATTGGTAAAGAACAAATCCAATAGTGATGTAAAAGAAAATATGTTAGATTCATTGTTTGTATCATGGTCCACCTCGATCCGATCATCGATCCACATCCTCGGGTTTTCCAACACCAATGAACAACGCTCCTCCTCTCAAATATTCCCATGGTTATACGGGTCACCCTAACGATTTTCCATAACTTGGTATTTATAGGGAGAGGGCTAGGTTTAAATTTATTTAATTAAAAAAATTATTTTATTAATCGAACCCACTAATGGTCGCCTCCCACGAAACGTTTGACACCGACCCACTTTAGTTTGTTCCTAGAGTAAACCCTGTCTCCCAGAATCAACCATGGTCTCAGATTTCCCATTTTAGGTCTCAAACAATGAGAAACCAATTTATATCAAAATGATGCACGTGTATGCTTTAAAATACATCAATATTTTAATATATTAATTTTTTATGTCCAAAGACACCCAAACACCATGCCAACTCTGAGGAAAAATCTAGATATATGCGTAGAAATATTCAAAGTACTGATCCAACAAAACCAGGGTCATTAGATTTTAAGACACGACATGTGCGAACAAAGGCCGTGTAGGGGTGAGTATATACATACCCAATAGAACACCCAAAAAACCATAAAGGGACCGATAAAATGATACAACAAAAATCAACACAACCCATAACAAGAGGGAAAAAAACCTAAGGTATATATATACACACATAAAGAAACCTAAACAAGAGAGAAAGGGGAACTCCAACTCGGTATCCAAGACAAGAACAATGAGTCTACCCGCATCTCCAAAGGTCCATCTCTACTACCCAACATCACATGAAACCTCACAAGACACCACATAGAGGGGCCCGAACCTCACCACTACACCCCACAACCAAGGGATCCACAACTCGACTCGCTCCCTATCGGAGCTTGAAGATGGAGGAGTACCACTTGGTAGATAAAGGACTCATGCTCTATTGTAGTATGGGTTACCAATGTGTAAAGAGCATGGGGGCCTACACCCTAGTGCGACAGGGGAGTAATATTCTCAACATATCTCTGATGATCTTTCCCGATCACTGCCATCATTCAAATGTCACCTAAAGAAGCATCACACTTCGAGAACCTCACATCGTATCTCACATACCACAATGAAGTCTACCATCACATCCTACAAGGAATGTCACTCAGGATAAGCTACTAATGTGCCAAAATCCGTGTTTAGAAGAAGGAGATGAAAAATGTAGAAGTTTCTGGGTGAAGTACATCATGTGTACATGGAGTCACATGATGTGAAACCTTTCCTCGTTGCTTGGATATGTTCTACCCAAGACATGGCTTGGGAATACATGTTCTGTTATACTATGTGTCCCCATGGGCATGTGGTGTGTATATCTACCCGGGGTCCTGGACATGTACACCTAGCACATGACTCGGTTGGCCATGTATAGCCACAAGGCTTTTCCCCGAGCATATATGGCATGCCTAACCACACGGGATCCCAAGGTGTGTACACCTGGAACACGGCTTAGCTACTCGAGTAGGATCATAGGGCGTGTGGGCCTGACCACACTGTGATCCTTAACTAAGCCGAAACCCTAGCCGCCATGAGAACTCAGACTAAACAACATGTGATACTACGAGGTACACAGTGTGTAGTTGAGAAATTTATAGAAACTGAGATCCTTCATAAATTTTCTAGATTTGCCTCCTCTGTTGTCGATCATGCCTGTCTGACCAACAAAAATAGAAGGGCACATCACCGAACATCAATATCCAGCCTCTGGTTGTCAAAAAGTAGAAATTTGGTCACCCATGTGAAGCCATAGCGCCTCCCGTCACTACTATGGATCTGAGATCCATGGAGCTATCACCCACATCCCGCACCGAACCTCGACCCATCCACAAACCATCAATCCATAATTCATTTTCACAACCATCATGAATTTGGGTGTTCAATAGTGCTCGAGCCCACTCCAATAATTTCAAACCGCAACCCCATAGGCCAACAACGAAGAACCCGATGAACGGTGAGGGGAAAGCACAAGAACGAGGTAAATCAATCGGTGGTCGATGCGATCATGGGAAACGATAATAATAAGGGAGAATTATGGGTGAAGTATGGAGAAATGAGTAAAATTGATAATTCGGGCATCTACTAGTGATGTAGAAGAAGATATGTTGTGTTCAATGTCCGTATCGCAGTCCACCTCAATCCGTTTTTCGATCTGCATCCTCAGTTTTGCCAATTCCAACAAATAACACTCCTCTCAAATCCTCTCAGGGTTATGCGACTCACCTTGTCGATTTTACATAATTGGGTATTTATAAGGAGAGGTCTAGGATTAGGGTTATTTAATAAAAATAAATAAATTATTTATTTATTTTATTATTCTCACCCGGAAACAATCACCTCCCACAGAACGTTAGATGTCGACCAAAATTAGATCGCACCTAGGGTAAACACCACATCCTAGAATCAACTGTGGTCTCAGATTTCCCATCTGAAGTTCCAAACAATGTGAAAAACTTTATATCGAGACGATGAATGTGCGTGCTTTAAAATATATTAATATTTTTAATATGTTGACTTTCAGGGTCCTAAGAAACCCAAACATTATTCTGACTCCAAGGAAAAATATAGATATATGCATAGAAATATTCAAAGGACTAATCCAACAAAACCAAAGTTACAGAACATGAATTAATTTCACATGCCGCATTAATCCTTCACTTCTTCTTACCATTTTTATATTTTTTAAACCAATTTCAAGCATATCAAACATACTAAGGAATAAAAATTATCACAGTGAAAATTTTCACATTAACTAAAAAATATCAAGAGGCATCCACTATCAAAGAATAATCACATGTGATCGAAAACCCATCCAATATTTTAAATTTACTTACCTCTGATCTATTATCTTTATTAAGGTCAATCTCAACCATTTACCCACAGAAGACAAAGCACGCTAATCTCACATTAACACATGAATATAGAGAAGTTACAAATCTCTGACCTCAACATGTAGCTTTCAACATTAACTGAATAAGAATGGAAGAATATACGTAGATCTCTAGTAACCTCTCATGAGAAAACCCATGATCCATGCGAATGTCATTCCATTAAAAATTTCCCATCTATCATTGATACAAACCATAAGAAATGAATAAAATAGAATCTCCATAGCATGGAATTAAGAAATATGAGAGTAAAACCAATGAAGAATAAGGAAACCGTCACACCCCAAATGTCATTTTCTTTTTTATGTTCATTAGGATAATTTCGCCTTTGAGTGGGTGGTATCTCAAGGTTAAATTTTGAGATATTTTGGAACTTTTTGAGGCTTACATGATTTGGTGCATGGTTTGAGAAATGATGTAGTAGAAACCATGTAACCTATGCTGATCTTGACAGTGGTGATCACACAGTTGTCGCACAGCTTGATAAACCATGTGAATAAACCATACTACCTATTCTGTTTTGGGTATTTTTGTCTTTCCACCTTTTTAATTAGGACTTCTTCCATACTCCTCCCCCATTCGACCCCCCAACCATGGTGCCTCTAAAGCTTATCTCTTCCTCTTCCAAGAACCTACATTGTAGGATTTAGGTTATTTCGTGGTGGTTTCTTCCCCGAATTAAAAGGTTGGGTCTTCTCCTTACTTTTTCTTCTTGTCTTCTTGGTTTCTCCCTGTTTCCCCCATAATCTTTAACCCTAGTGTCCATTTTGACAAAATTATCTATCTAGGACTGTCTATATTTTGGGGGTTTAGTTTATAAGTGTTTTGATCCCTCTCTTGAGACCTAATTTTGTGGTGTTCATCATAGAAGGCACGGTTATGCCAATGGATTTTGGTATTTCCATTTAATTTCCTTTTATTAGAGAGTTCATTGGATGGTTGATGTTTTAAATATGCATTTTAACTAAATTAATGAAGTATATGATATCGACATTTGGGTTTTCAAAGGTTTTCAATGCAATTTTGGGTTTTCCCCTTGAAAAGAGTGGGTGAAATTCGTAGTTCAATAGAACTTTGATTTCAAATGGTATTTTATGCATTTTATGTTTTTGATAAAATACCAACAATGGTTTTCTTTAAGAATGGAATGTGTTGATTTATGGGATTGTTTAGTGATTTACTTGAATTGAATAAGGTTATGTTTTGGTGTTGTGGTATGTTCCCTTGGATTTACACTATTTTTTTCAATTATGGTTTTAAAAAGGGATTTCTAAAGGTGTGATTCATTTTTTTAATATAAAGTCTTATTTGGAATCTGGTGTGAAAGATGAATTTAACTGATTGATGGTTACACCATTATTGAGACACGTTGTTACCTGTTGTTTATACTTGTATGCGTGTGTTAATAATTAAATGAATTGTGATTCATGTTTATGCGCTTAGGAAGGGAGATCATTAATGAAAGGGGTGTGTTGGAGGTGGGATGTACATGATTGATGTGTTTCATTTCCTTTGGGATATGTGATTAACATTAGCTTGATAATGGCCCACTATATTTAGTTATTCCATGAGAAACCCTAGGTTATTAAGTGGGAGATCAAGGGACATTTTCTATACTAGTTGAGATTCACACACTAGGAAGTAGCCCCTAGTTGAATGTTATGACCCAATTAGAGGATGTGTCACCAATGAAGCTAGTTGAGAGCGATTCAGGTGATGATTTGTGTGTTCGTTAACCTTCTCGTTGTTGGTTCCACCTGTGCACATCGAGTGTTTCTCATTAGTCCCTATAGTGTTGCCTTATGATATATATATCGTATGTTATTCTCCTTAGTTTTTTATTGGCATGTGACTTACTCACTTCCTAGATTGGTCTTACCTTGACTCCTTGGCCTTCTTTATGGTTCAGCCTTGATGTTGGTTAGTTTTTCTCCATTTTGATATTGTCATTCTTTTATGAAATCCCCATGGCTTGATCTTCTATTATGGTTTACCATTTCTCTTAATTGATTTTTGATGGCTGTGTGTAAAGTTTTAAAGTAAAAAGGGGGTAGTTGTTTCCAAAGTGTTAGACCTTATTTAAATGCCTTTGATATTGATTTTAAAACTATATGAATGGTTTGTTTTCAAAGGTGATGTTTTAAATAAAAAGAGAATGTTTAACATGGGGTTTCAATGTTAATATTTTCTCTTTAAAGAAAATGTTTATGTGTTAGTTATTTTATAAACCTATCAATAAAATGAAAACCCACTTTCTTATATTTATCTTCAAACTAGTGTACTTGGTTTCTTATATAAATGGAGTGAAATGGACTCTTAGTGTCTTCATATTGGGTGTTGGATCACACCCAATATACTCACATTGGTGGGTATGTAGTCTTCATGCCTTTTTAGGTCTTTTAGGTTTTGTATTGCATGTTGGATTACTACCACTCTCCTTTTGGGAAGAAGGTGATGTTGAGTTATGGTGATGAGTTGAGAGTCACATGGTGATGGTGAGGTTTTCTCTCATGTATGTTTGACCAGTTCGGGTCATGTCGCATAATGGCCTCCCCAACCTCATGTTTTTATTTTATCTTTGATTTATTATTATGGTATGTAAAATATTTGTATAAAATGGTTTTATTCACATTGGAAAATGTTTTTGTAAAAGATTTTGGTTATCATTTATAATTATGGACTGTTTATTTGGATTTGTTTATTGTATATGTTTTATTCATGGTGTGAGATTGTCCAAAATATAAAGCCTTCATGTTGAGTTCCTTATTGGAACCCGTTTTTTATCCTTGTTTTCTTGAGGGTGAAATCATTCCCATGTGGTCTCTTACGATACCCTGGCACTAGTTTCCAACCCAATGTGATCGAGAATGTGCCTTGAACTTTGTGGCATAGTGGTCTGGGTGACATACCCTAGTTGATTTATCACAAAATGGTATCAAATCCCTCTTTTATTTAAGGGTTGATGGTAGATTGGATATAAGATCATCAAAGATCAAGTGGTAAGTGTGGATGAGTGCCTGAAAAGCACTTCCTCGCACTAAGCCTCGAGTTTCCATGGGTGGTCGAGAGTTTACATTTGAAAGTGGGTTTTATAGTTGTTTATTCTTGAGATATTTTGATGTGGTTTGCTACTACTCTGAGTTATAGGGAGACCTCATAAGACATTTTGGAAAATTCATAGTTTCATGGTGAAATTGGAGGGAATCCAAGTGGCAAATGGTTGAGGCACATATTCTTTCAAACCATGCATGAGCAATGTTAAACTATTCTAGACACCTTCCTATGGCACTCATACAATGGCGCACGGTCAGATAAACTATGCGGCCAAACCATGAGCCATGGTAAAAGTTTGTAATTTTCTTTGTTTTCACTCCTTTGGTGCTTAAAACCTCGTGTTTGATTGATAAGGCTTGTTTGTGAATATTTAAGGAATTTTTATGAATTTTAAATATTTATTGATCAAAATGAAAAGCAATATTTTATGCTTTGGTGTTTGGGAATGTTATAAAATCATGTTTCGTGCTACCTTTATAAAAATCTTTGAGCTTTGGAATAAATTATATAAGTGGATAAAATGATTTTGGGGTGTCAGTTTTCAAAGAAGAAATTTTATGGCTTTTAAGTTAAAAAGAGGTGGTTTCAAGTATGGTGGGATTTTTGTAATAATGAAATTCATTATTTTAGAGATTCTATGCATGGCTAAAATGGATTTTTTATGAACTTGTGTGATGTTTTAAGGTGGAAAGAAGGCCTTGTTATGTGTTTTTGAAATGAAATTATAAAGGGTGGTTTGTAACATCGATTTGTTTGATTTTTTCTTTGGCATCCCTTGTATTAGGATTTGGGGTAGTTTAATTAAATGTTGTGTTTTGGTGATGGAATGTGACTCCCAAAAAGGAATTGAGAATTCAAGAAGGGAATGTCCCGGGTAGTCATTCTAGTGATCAAGGAGTTGTCTTTTCAGTCTCCAACCCTGTCCAGACTCTTAATGGAGTGGTGGATCCTTGTTCTTCTCATCTTGTTGATCATGCATTAGAGTTTTTGAATCGGAATCCTCTGGCATGTAGTGGTGATCAAGGAACCTAGGAGGCAAAAGAGTGGCTAAGGTCGAAGAGATCTTTGAGTCACTAAGAACTATAGAAACCCCTAGGGTGAGGTGCACCACACCTTTGTTTGATGGATTGGGTCTAGATTCTTGAAAGCTCACTATCCATGCCCAACTGTTTGTGGTTTAATCTTGGGGATATTTCAAGGTTGACTTTCTCAAGTGGTTTTATCCTAATGAGTGGGAGTTGAGAAGGTGTTAGAGTTTTGGGGGATTCTTCAAGGTGATCAGTCAGTGAGACCATATTGAACATTTCTCTGGACTAGTCCATTTCTCCCCAGAGTTGGTCGTTGATGATTCGAAGAATGCTTGGTTCTTTTAAAGATTCCATCATCCAAATCATATTTCAGTAGTGTTTTAGTCGATCATGACTACCCATGTGGAAGTAATGCATAAGTACATCATCATTGAGGAATTTTTAGTAGGAAAACTTGTGGAAATTAATGCTGTGACCTCGCATGGTGTCGGTAAATGTGATCCATCTAGCGAGGAATGGGAGAAGGAAGGTGATGGTGATGTGAATCTATCTTCTCAACTTACTGCTTCAATAAAGATAAATCTAGTAGTGTGCTTCCAATGTGGGAAGTTCGAGCACTCTAGGCCCTCTTGTCCAATAGCTTCGAGAACCTGTGATTTGTGTGGTCGTCTTGGTCACCATCAAAGGTTTTGTAATCTGAACAAACATCAAAATAATAAGGTATCGGGCCCAAAATTGATCCAAGTTGTATCTTGGGGCGTTACTTCCACTGGAGAGTTGAAAGCTATTTTTTGGTTATGGGGGTGTTGTCTTCTATAATCTTGCTTTTTTTGGACTATGTTCCATATCTTATGTATACCCCGTATCTTGGCATGTAATGTATGAAATAGATTTTAGCCTTGAGTTTGTATCTTTTGAGTTATCCATGCCTCATTAACTCATGATGCTTATTTTCATTTGTGCATGGTGTAGACCATGGGTTGAGGTTTATTGGATGGATGAAATGGGGATGTCTGGGGTGCAGACTATGGTAGTGGGGATAAGTTATTAGTTTTCGGTTAAACCATGAGAGCTACCAAGTTGAGATTTTATTTTGGGATCACCGTGAATGGGTTTTTTATGAGTTTAGCCCTGAGTTACTATTCATGTGGTTTCGTGACCCAATGACAGAACCATGCCATTTTATATTGAATCATGTTCATGTTTGGTGTGTTTCTCTGATTCTTATGGGATGTGTTGTCTAGGTGATTTGTTCTAGTGACCTCTTGGATGTTTCTTAAAGATGTGCTCTCTTATGGTGTTTTGAATGAGTTGTCTTATGGTCTCTTGTGGTTGAAGTAATTTTATCCTTTCCTTTGATGGTTAGTAAAAATGTTTATGTTTGGTGGTGCTGATTCTTTTGGGGGTATCTACCTATTTTCTCACCATTTTAGAAAAAATTTAAATGGTAGGAAGACCTATGTCATGTCTCCATGTGTTTTCGCTGTTCTTATTGAGTTATCTTCTAGAATGCTTTTGGTTAGGATAAGCTTTTAATTCTAGTGCATGTGACCTCAGATGTTCCAAAGGTTTTAGTTATGTTTTGTTCTTTGGTCTGACTCAGGACCCAAAAAAGCACTTGTGAGTTATGATATGTGTATATATTGGAGTTCCCAAATTTACAGAAGATTAAATGAATTTCTAACCCAATGTCTCATCTTGTCTACCTCCTCTACCTTCTTTCGGTAGGGATTCTGTGAAAGTGGGTGCCCTAGACCCTAATTGGGATGTACTTTGATTACCACTACATGTATACAGTTTATTATATATACATGTGTTTATCTTTCCATAATAGTATTGATACTTCTGCATCCACTATATTTTTTATTATGTCCTTAGATTACGTGTTGTATCAAAGGGTTAACACATATCTCAGGCTATAAAGAGAACCTATAGATATTATGGAAATAATCTTAAATTAATGTTATATGCTTCAGATACATCATAATGATGGGAAACAGATGATGTGAGGCTATTAGGTGTTGGGTATTAATAATAATTGAGACTTCTTTTCATTAAATTCGCATTTGGTGATCTCTAGTAGTTGAGATCATGAGGACATGTCTGATAATAGGAATGCCACATGTTTCAGGCGTTGTTGGTTGTTCCTATCTACAGATATGTGTATTGGTCTCCTGAGTTGAGATCATTATAGATGTGTGTCATTTGATCATGTACTTTGATGCAGTGAGAAAACCATGACAATGAAGTCGTGGCGATATAGTTTGTGTTGAGTGCATCATTGGTGGCACGCCATAGTTTGAATGATCAAGATATGATTTGTTGTTTTCTGAGTTCAGGAAGAGATGCCTCTGGCTAGGTTGATCAGGATGGTTGTACCTTCATAAATCCATAGCCATGGTAGTCAAAGGTAATTCTGTCCAGATAGATCAATAAATAATAAAATAAGAAAAAGGATGATGACACAAGTGTCTGCCCTACTTTATGAGATATCATATGACAAAGAGATAATATTACACAATGCATGTTCGTAGGTTGGTAGTCATTGTTATGACTTTTCCTTATCTATTTAGGGGTCTTGACGGGTTTCTAGACTCTGCTTTTGGTCTGTGAATATTATTCATAGTTATTGAGATAGAGGCCTAAAGGGTCGCACACAATAGCGCATTAGAGAATCCACCCTATTTTGTTGAATATGAAAGGAATAGAGGACATGGTGGGCCCCACCACAGGGTCCAAATGTTGTCCAAGTTCTATCGATCACAAATAAATAAATAAATTCATTATTATTCAAGTAATGAATAATTGAGTCAAATTTATTTATTAAATGTATTTACAAGTGTTTATGTAAATACAAGGATTAATTAATACGAACAAATATTATTTTAATATTCCAGTTTTATTTAATATTATCAGGAGTTACGAGTCGAGTTAAGGAATCGGGTATATCACACAATATATTTAATATATATTACAAGTATGTGATAAAATATAAATAATATTTATGTCGCATTTTAGTTAGTCATAATTAATTATTTATATCACTTATTTAGTGGATTTGTATTGCACTGGGGGACCCTAACTGAGTATTTTGACATCCAATATATAAGTGGAGAGAAAATCTTTCCAACGAACTATACACATAGTTGGAATTGAGAGCTTCTCTCTCCTCCTGATTCCTATAGAGAGAATCGTGCAATCTGAACGTACGGTTCAAGTTCACCTTCTCGGATCAAAGGTAGAGGATCACAACGATTATTGCGGCGTCAATGTGATCGTCAGAGTTCTGCACTAGCACCCAAAATCTGACGAACGATGGGTGCACAGATTCAAGAGGCATGTGTGGAAGATCTAGATGGATTCAGCATTATATCCTTCGAGCAATAGACGATGGCAACTTGAGATTGCCGTGCGCGTTTCAAATCACATGGTATTGTGTGCCTCGATACCTTTAAGTGGTATCAAAGCAACCATATGTATTTTCTGATCCAAAAAATATATTTTGCTTTAAATTTTATGTATAGGGTATTACAACGGTCCCAAAAAATTCAACTGTGTGCCGATCCGACTTCGGATGGCTAAGTTATGGTGGTTCAAAAACAATTACGGACCGACAATGTGTTTTCACGAATTTTTTTTTCAGATTTGAATGCAATCAGATTTTAACGATATGAAAAACATATGTTTAATTCTGTTAAAATTGTTTTGGACTGAGATAAAGTTTTAATCTGACGACCTCATTTAAATCCAGCCCAGAATTAGACGGAAACCGGCCACCTTATTTCCTCCAGCTAGTCTCCTTTTTTTCCACCGGCTGTGGAATCTTTTATTTTTAAATCCTTATCTGGATGCTTTTAGGTGGTTCATGGGTGAATTGAAAGAAAACTAAACTGAAAAATGTGAAAAAACACCACAAATAATTTTAAAAAAAGAGGGGGTAATGTGGTCCTGATGGCGTGACTAACTAAAGAAAAGGTGATCGAGACCCGCCCCTATCCTCACCTAGTGAGAACCCACGCGGATGCCCCTCCCACTCCTTCCCTCCTTGTCTGCCCGCCTCCCCCAAGCAGGATCGGCCCAGACAATCTTATTTCCTGAGACGAACTATAAAAATGTTGCCTTTTAAATATGGATAGTAAAAGGATTATACCAGAACAAATCAGATAAAATCTCACACTTTGCAGATTCAAAATTATAAATCTATTTCAACCGACATTACATGTGAACTTCAAAAAATAAGTTCACTAGTACCATTTTATTTTTGACCCGCATAATATTAAAAAGTAAAAAAAACAATACAAAAATATGTTTTTAAAACTAAATCTTTATTGGTTGAACAACTACTAAAAAAGAATGTCAAACAAGGATTTAAATCATATAAAAACTTCGGTCTTCTATATATATATATATATAATGCAAAACAACCCTCTTTTATTAAAGAAAAAAACTGTACACCTCTTAACCGTTTAATCCACTTCAAAACTGATCAAAAAAGACGTTAAAGTATGTAAAAACTTGCTTGTTAAGCCTTTGAAAAAAAGAATGAATCGTCTTCACCACTCACTTCTTCTTCTAAACCTATAAAAATTTGAACCGACAAATTTAAAATAACATAATATCTATATTCAAAATCACACTTCTAAATAGTTAAAAACATTACCAGTTGGTGTAAAACCATGAAAACAACTTCATATAAAAATCAAGATTGTTTTTTTGGAAGAAAATAACACAAATATTTTTTCAACCCATGTCCTCCAATGCTAAAATTTGATTCATATGCTGCAATTATAATAGATATTCTTAATCAAACATCTTAAATAATTCAATTCAAAGAAAATAAAAAATTACAAAAAAATAGAGCATGACATACCAGAGCATGTTGCAGCACTTCACGAACCCGATTATGGTAGTTTATAATCCAATTTAAAGGAAAACGCTTCTCCTTTCATTTGTTGATGCAAATTCTTCAATTAACTCATCATAATTCATAATATCCAAAAATTCAGTTTCAATTGAAATCATTGTCAATGCACATAATCTGTCTTGTGACATAGTAGTCGGAAGATAATTTTTAATCAACCTTAGCTTAGAAAAACTTCTCTCTGCTGATGAAACTGTAATGGGTATAGTCAACAAAATTCGATATGCCACTCATGTCATTTGAAACACTCCATCCTTCCATTAAGGCTTGATAAAATCAAGGATATCAATTGATTTTATCAGTTCACTTGGAAATATTGACTTCACATTTCTGAGCTCTTGAAATAATTCATCCCCACAAATATCATCATGTTCATCGTGTTTCAAAAAACATTGAAATTGAGTGCAGTGTTCCTTCAATTGTTCTTCAAAAATATTTCTAAAACATTCTTTCAACAAAAATCCAAATATTTCATCAAAGTGTTCAAACTGTGTAAAACGTTCTCTCAATGACATAAGGGCTTGATCAATAATTTGAAGGAAATAATTTGTTCTAAAATTTTCCTCCATAGACAAATTTCTAATAACATCATCTTCCACATCCTCATCAAATTGTTTCTTCCTGCGAACAACTCTTTTTTCTTCAAATATTGGATCAATACTAACTTCTAGTGCACGTTCTTTTGCTTTATTCATTAAACCTTCAAACCCCTCCGCTTGAAGTTCTTCGAAGAACAAAATCAACTCTTTTATTTTTGTACTTGCATATTCGATATCCATCTCTTCTCTTTGAAGGATTTTACTGATATGATTAACTTTATCTAAAATTTTGTACCAAATGCATAATCTAATGATGAATTCAAAATTATCTAATGCATTGGAACACAATCCTTCAGCATCCAACATCACAACATCATCATGTTTAAAAAGATTTTCAATTTCAACCAATGAATTTCTTAACTCGGGTGTTTGTCTTCTTATAGCTCTAATACTCTCGATGTGACTTACTATCACTTTAGAGGCAAAGAGTTGAGGGAATCAAGTTACGATTCCAATAAGCTGGGACTTTGTTCAACAGATCAAGGAACCACCAGTTAAATTGGTTGGTCACCCTAGAGACTACCTTAGAACTCTCAAAGTAGTGGCCTAGTCATAGATTGTAGACTATGGGAGGAGGTTTCAATGATCTTTTCCACTAGAATACTCAAGTGATAGAGTATTCTGAATCTAACAATGAGGGCTATTAAGGTTCGATAAAATAGTGGGAGACATTAAATGGTTTAATAATTAATTAATCAAAATGTCAAAAAGGTAATCAAGATAAAGTAGTGACTGTTAAAATTTATTTGTTGTAGATCTAAAATGGAAATCACCAACATCACTAGTACATTATCACTGCGATCAATTTTTAATAAAGAAAATATTCGGACCAGTAATAACTTCCAGGAGTGGTACATGCGATCATGCATGGTACTATGCCAAGAAATGAAGCTTTATGTGATGGAATCATCAATTCCTGCTGAGCCTCCTCAGGGAGCAAGTAGGGAGGATAAAGAAAAATGGAAAAGACATGTAGATAATACACTAGATGTTCAATGAATCATGTTGTCATTCATGTCCAATCAATTGCAAAAAATGCATGAGGAAGAGGATGTCTACAAGATGTTGACTCATCTCCAAGAATTATACCAGGAGAGAGCTAGGAAAGAAAAATATAAGATTTCCAGTGCTATTTATAGGTGCAGGCTAGCATAACAGAATCAAGCAGGACCATATGTACTTGAAATGATAGAGTACATTGAGAGGCTTGAAGCCCTTGGGTTCAAACTGAATCAAGAACTAGCAACTGATTTCATTTTTGCCTCTTTATCGCCAAGCTTCTTGACTTTTATTGTTAATTATAACATAAATACAATGACAAAGTTGCTCCCGGACCTTTTGTCTTTAGTTCACCAAGCTGATAAGGATATGAAGAATACCAATTCTTCAGTCCTTATGGTGAACAAGAGGAGGAAGGGAAAGGTGAGGGGGTATAAGGTCAAGTCCAGGCCAAAGACATCAATGCATTGTCCTTTCAAAAAAGCCAAAGATACAGAGGAAAGGCAATGAGCAGGAGGTTGTCTGCTTTTTATGTGGAAAGAAACACAACTGGAAGAATAATTGAAGAGTTGGGAAAAAGAATCAAGGTGACACATATTTTTTTCATTGAATGCAATCTTTCATTATCTACAAGTTGGGTATTGGATACAACATGTGGCTCACATATATGTATTCACATACAGGAACCAAGTAGATTCAAGAAGATTGCAAAAGGCGAAGTTGATCATCAAGATGAAAATGGTGCGAGTCTAGCAGCCTTAGCAGTGGGAGATTATCACCTTACTTTGCCTAATGGTTTGGTTCTTGTATTAAATAATTGTTATTATGTACCCTCTATAACTAGAAATATAATCTCAGTGTTGAGTTTGGAAACAATGGGATTTTATTTCATGTTCGAAAATAAATGTTGTCAATTTTATAAGGATGACATGTGTTATGGTATGAAACATCTTAACAATGGCTTATATATACTTGAACTTGAAAGCCCAGTAATTACAGTTAATAAAAAAACCATCAAGCATGACTCATATAACACCTGCCTAGGGAACATCATGCTAGGTCATGTAAATGAGAAGCGATTACATAAATTACATCAAGAAGGGTATTTAGGCTCAGTTCAGTTAAAACCCTTAGATGTATGTCACACTTGTTTACAAGGGAAAATGACCAAAGAACCCTTCTTTGGGAAGGGAGAAAGAGCCAATGAATTACTAGAATTAATTCATACTGACGTATGTGGTCCATTTCCAGTAGAGGAAGGGGTGGAGTTTCTTACTTCATTATTTTTACCAATTATTATAGTAGGTATGGATATATCTACTTAATGTGGTATAAGTCAAATTCCTTTCGGATGTTTCATGAATATCAACATGAAGTAGAAAACCAGCTTAGTAAGAAGATTAAGGTACTCCACTCAGATCGAGGCGGAGAGTATCTTAACCAAGCTTACATTAATCACTTGAAGGAGTGTGGGATAGTATCACAACTCACTCCTTATACACCATAGTGGAATGGTGTTAATGAAAGCAAGAATAGAATATTTCTAGACATGATCAAATCAATAAAGAGTCAAGAAACTCTTCCATTATCCTTTTGGGGATACGCTTTGCAGACAGTGGCATATACCCTTAACCGAGTACCAACTAAATCTACAGATGGTATTCCATATGAGTTGTGGTATGGAAAGAAACTAAGTCTATCACACGTGTGTGTGGGGATGCGAGACTTTTTTCAAGACTATACCTAGTGACAAATTATCATCCCAAAGCACAAAGTGTATCTTTAAAGGTTATCCTAAAGAAACCAAAGGATATTACCTATATGTCCCTTCAGATAGAGAAGAGATTATGGGAAGACAAACCATGTTTCTAGAAATGGAACACATTTCCAATGGAAATAGTGGGATCAAGATTGACTTCGATGAAGTTAATTCTCCAGATGCACATGAGTTGGTATGGGAACAATCTCCACAAGAGATAGTGGGAGATGAAGTGGTTCCCGAGACATAAGTACTGCATCGGTCAACTCAAGTGGTTAGAGAACCAGAGCGTTATGGTTTTCTGGTCATCGAGTCATGTGACACATTACTCCTTAGGGATGATGAACCTCTATCCTAAAAGGATGCAGTAGAAGGAAAGGATGCTGCTAAATGGCGAGATTTCATGCATTCTAAGATGGAGTCTGTGTATCAAAATCAAGTTTGGATTTTGGTAGACCCTCCAATTGATGTAAAACTGATTGGGTGCATAAGGGTATTCAATAAAAAATTGGACATGGATGGTAAGGTCAATACCTATAAAGCAAGACTAGTAGTGAAGGGTTTCAAACAACGTCAAGGCATCAGCTATGACGAAAACTTCTCACCAGTAGCAATAATGAAATCCATCAGAATATTGCTTGCAATAGCAGCCTTCCATGATTATGAGATTCGAAAAATGGATGTCAAAACTGATTTTCTTAATGGGAAGTTGATTGAAAATGTCTATATGACTCAACCTGGAGGGTTTTTAGGTCAAAGAATACCAATAAAGTGTGCAAACTACAGAGATCCATTTATGGGTTGAAGCAGGCTTTACAATCATGGAATATTCATTTTGTTGAGGCCATAAGAGAATTTGGTTTCGTTAAAAATGAATGTGAGACTTGTGTCTATAAGAAGGTTAATGGGAATATCGTCGTTTTCCTAGTATTATATGTTGATGACATATTAATTATGGGAAATGAAGTGCAAGTATTACAGTCAGTTAAGACTTGGTTAGATGAATGATTCTCCATGAAAGACTTGGGTGAAGCAGCTTACATTCTAAGGATTAAGATCTATAGAGATAGATCTTAGAGGTTTTTTGGGCTAAATCAAAGTACATATATTGACAAGGTACTCAAAAGGTACAATATGGAACAATACAAGAGAAAGTTGTTGCCCATTCACATGGTTCCAATCTCTCTAAGAAAAAGTGTCCACAAACACAGGGGAGATTAACAAACTGAGTAGAATCTCTTATGTATCATTAGCGGGTTCTATCATTTATGTCATGCTATGTACTAGGTTTGATGTTGTCTTTTCTTTAAGCATGGTAGGAAGATATCAAGTTAATCTAGGAGAGCTGCATTGGGCAGCAGTCAAAATAATCCTGAAGTGCTTGAGGCGTACAAAGGATATGTTCCTGATGTTTGGAGGAGATGAGGAACAAGTAGTGAGAGGATACACTGATGCTAGTTTCCAGACAGATCATGATGATCAAAAATCACAATAAGCCTACATCTTTTGCTTGAATGGTGGTGTAGTGAGTTGGAGAGGCTTAAAGAAATTTTTGGTCACCGATTCTATAGTATAATCTGAGTATATAACAGTTTCTGATGTAACAAAGGAAGTAGTCTAGATACGCAACATTGTCTCAGGTCACACCAGAGGACAAAGCATATACTTCAGAGGTTTCATCTCTTGAGGAATTTTACTCAGAGAGTTGATTTCATAGTTAGCAGAGTAGTCACAGAGGACAACGTGGCTGACCCCTTGACTAAAGTCATATCTCAACAGAAGCATGAATCTCATGTGAGAGCTAGCGGATTGAGCCTTGTTAGTAGTTGACTCTAGGGAAAGTAGGAGTGTTGAAAGTGGGTGTCGTAGACTCAGCTTGTGATGTACTTTGACTACCATACATGTATACATTTTGTTATAAATACATGTGTTTATCTTGTCATAATAGTGTTGATATTTATGTGTCCACTATATTTATGGTAATGTCCTTAGATTACGTGTCGTATCAAAGGGTTATAGTAGATCACATGTTATAATGGAAACCTAGAGATGTTATGAAAGCTATATTAAATTAATGTCCTATGGTCCAGATACATCATACTGACAGGAAACAGTTGATTTGTGACAATCAAGTTTTGGGGGCTCATAAACAATGATACTTCTTCTCATAAAGTTTTCACTTAGTGATCTCTAGTAGTTGAGATCATGAAGACAAACCTGCTAATAGGAACGCCACATTTTTCAGGTGTCATTGATTGTTCCTATCTACAGAGATGTGTATTGGTAGTCTGACTTGAGATCATTATCGATGTGGATAATTTGATCGTGTACTTTGATGCAAGGTGAAAACCATGATAATGAAGTCATGGCGAGGTAGGTTGTGTTGGGTGCGTCATTAGTGGCATGATATTGGTTGAATGATCAAGATAGGATTTGTCGCTTGTGAGTTAAAGAAAAGATGTTTCTGGCCAGGTTTATCAGGATAGTAGTATCTTTCATAATTCAATGGTCATTGTAGTCGAAGGTAAATTCATCCAGATATATCAAAAAATAATAAATCAAGAAAAAGTATGATGACACAAGTGTGTGTCATGTTTTATGAGATATCATATGACAAAGAGATTATATTACACAGTGTGTGTTCGTGGGTTGGTAGTCGTTGTTATGACTTTTCCTTATCTCTTTAGGGGTCTTGATGGGTTGATAGACTCTGCTCTTGGTCGGTAAATATTATTCATTGTTATTGAGATAAGGGTCTATAGGGTCACACATAATAGCGCATTCGAGAATCTACCATATTCTGTTAAATAGGAATATAGGACAAGGTGGGCCCCACCACGGGGTCCGGGTGTTGTCCAAGTTCTATCGATCAAAAATAGATAAATAAATTCATTATTATTCAAGTAAAGAATAATCGGGTCAAATTTATTTATTAAATGTATTTACAAATGTTTAAGTAAATACAAAGATTAATTTATACGAACAAATATTATTTCAATATTCTAGGTTCGTTTAATATTATTAGGAGTTACGAGTCGAGTTAATGGATCGGGTTTATCATGAGATATATTTAATATATATTACAGGTATGTGATAAAATGTAAATAATATTTATGACACAGTTTAGTTAGTCATACTTAATTATTTATATCACTTATTTAGTGAACATTTATTGCATGGGGGTCGGGGAACCCTAACCGGGTATTTTGACATCCATTATATAAGTGGAGAGAAGCTCTTTCCAACGGACTATACACTCAGTTGGAATTGAGAGCTTCTCTCTCCTCCTGATTCCTAGAGAGAGAATCGCTCAATCCGAGCGTACGATCCAAGTTCGCCTTCGTGTGTAATGGCTCGAACATCCTCAATACATTATTTTGGGAAAATATGGTGTTTGAGATGTTTTGGGAGGCAACGATGACTCATTTCAAAAGTTTTCCAAAAAATCCAATTTTTTGACGGTAGCTCATTTGACGGTGAGTTGTCCAACGATAGGTGTTGACGGTAGGTCACAACGGTGGGTCAGGACTGGTGAGTCAGAACGGTGACTCACACCGGGGACACACATCGGTGAATCGCTGACAGTATGTCGCAACGGTAGGTCGCGACGGTAGGTCGCCAATGATAAGTCGTCCACTGATGACTCATCCAACGAAGAATCATCCACCGGTGACTCGTCCAACGATGAGTCACCCAACAGTGACTCATCCATTGGTATCTTGCCAGCAGTAACTCGCAACCAGTGACTCGTAATGGCGACTCACCCAACGGTGAGTCATTTCAAGCAGTTTTTCAAAATTCCAGTTTTCCCAATTTTGCCCCTTTGACCTTTTATTTGACGTAAAATAAGTTTAAGATGATATTTAAATGATTTTGAATCCTTTTCAAGGGATATAGATCATATCATTATTTTTCTAAAAGTTTCGGAGACTTCTAAGTGGAAAAACCGTGTGGTCTTGGTCAAGATTCAACTTTAATGGCTTTTAAAATCGTTCCTCTCATTGATATAGGATTTGGCCTTTCAAAAGAGGAGACTCCTTTTTGTGTTTCCCTTTTCCCTTAGATATGGGACGTTCCCCAGAACCTTTCTTCTTGAGGATTTTTGTGTTTTTTTGTGTACTTGGATCGTGTTTTCCCTGGAGTTTTTGCTTCATGCGCACCCTGTGTCTTGACACAATAAGAAGGTGATAATCGTCTGTTCTTCCAAGTAGGGATCCCTTTGTCTCTCTTAAATTTGTGTATCAAGCGAGGTGGGTGTACAATGTTTTCCTTTGTGAAGACAACAAATTTCCAAATAAATAAAGATAATTGAATTAGTTTAAGATCAATATATGATAATTGTATTTCATGCATATCTTTCAGTGTGTTGTATTATATAGTTTATGTACTTAAATGAATATTATTGCCAATTTGTGAGCGATTTAACTTGTTTTATGTTTTATGGTAGAAAATAACATATTTGTGAAAAGGGAAAAAGGCATGAATTTCGGAGTGAAAAGACACTTCGCGGTGCGACACCAGATTTTTTAGTGAAGAAACACAATTACACACCGTGTAACCCCATTCACGTCGTTACTTCATCAAAGAGGAAGGTCGATGTCAGGACTAGTCGTGAAGCAGATACACGCTGTGAAAGACCATTACACGCCGTGTAACTACATTACACGGCGTGGAATTTTTTGAGATTTGTTTTTGGAGAAGAAATACACCGAGATTCGCGGGATCTAATGATTTAAAGGTTACACGCCATGATTCCCGATTACACGCCGTGAAAGGAGTCAATGGTCAAAATCTTCGAACGAAATTCACACAGATTCAAAAATCACTGAGGCAGCATCGGATCGGGATTACACGATGTTTAACCTCATTACTATTCATGAATGTGGTCGGGAAGAAACCATCCAGAGCCTATAAATAGAAGAGATAGGATGTTGTTTTGGGGCATTCAGATTCGGTTGGAGACAAACGCCTAAAGAGAAGATGTTGCAACCTATTCGACTTATTTCTCTATTTTCTTAATGTTTTCATTTTATTTTCTCCTTCCCTCTAAACCTCTCATCTATAGGATGAGGCGGTAAACCCGCCATGTTCTAGGGTGATGTAACCAAAGGGGGAAGGTGTATTGGATTTAATTCTTTTTATCATTCATTTGTTTGATTTGTGTGATTTCTTTAAGAAACTTCAAATTCATTTATTTTTTATTTTATCATGAACATTGATAATTTAATTAAAAGGAACATTAAAATTGTGCAACTGATTACCCTAAAAAACATGACCATTGTCAACTTTGGGGGAAATCAAATTTAAATACGGTATCGAGAAACTCGATTCAGCGAAATCCTATATTACCAGACCAAGGAAAATAGGGTATTGTCGCATTGAGGAGGGGATACCATGACCATTAGATTTACCTCGCCTCGACTCCGACACTAATCATAAATTAATCAATCTATATTCTAAAATCCAATTGCACCTGAACCCAGAAATTACAAAACTTAGGCACGCTTTCCAAATATGATCACAACACCAATCAATCAAAATCTTCTTTGCCTTCAAAATTCGTTTTCTAAATTAATCAATCTTCTCTCACCCTTTTTTCTCCAATATAATAAAATTAAATCTTTTGAAAACCTAATCAAACTAATTTCTCCACCATTGTGGGTTCGGCCTAGAATTGTAGTTTTACTACATTTTTAATTAATCGAGTAGGATAGTTTGAGTTTTATAAAAAAAATTGCATTGACCTGTAGGGAACTAACGACGCCCTGTGGGGATATCAATATACAGGGGCTGGGAAAAGTGACGCATTCTTATGATTTATTATTATTTTGGTCCATGTCATGAAATGTATGAGTTATATTCCTATTGAAGATCATGGTCGTTGGTGGTCTATATTTGCACATTATATGATCTATGGAATGAATGGTGTTTGTTCTTGGATGAATGTTTCAACATGAAAACTGTTAACCGCGTATACATGGCTAATAAACAGATGTCGCAGGATCAAACTATTTTCTGTGATAAACCCTGAATGAACAATAGGAAATTGAATGAGGAATGCTTTATTAAATCTGAATATGTTTTGTCTTGGTTTGTGTGGTGGTGTGTTGTGTGTGGGTTTGTTCTGACTTGTGTTGTTGTACGGTTGTGGGCTTAGCTGTGTGTGGGGTGGTACATGTGGTGTAATGGAATCTCAGGTTAAAAGATTGATTTATTATGGAATGAATGAGCGGTTTTATGCAGCGGGGCTGCCGAGTATGGTTGTGATGAAAGTTGTTGCTGGGTGTGGCTGTAAGTTGGGGGTTTGTTCTGTTGAGATGATGGATTGGGAGGGAAGACTTTGAAGAAGGATGATGAAGTGGGTTAATTTTACCGCGGTTCTTCTCCCTCTGTGTGACTTTTGTTGTGTGGATTGACATGTGTTGTGCTTGGTAGTTTCCCGGGTAGGGATGGAATGAATAAAAAAATTGTTTAATAAAGAATGAGAATTGTTTAAATGAATTGGATGGGGGTATGAAATGAGTTGTGGCATGTTGTGTGGTTCTGCATTTATAGATAGCAGCAAAGGTGGACACGGGTTGGTCTTTCGTTTGGAAGCCATAGGTTAGGATGAGTGTTTGATATCTATATATATATATATACTACTAGTATTTTTCCCTTGTGATTTCTATACGCACTCTACCCTAGTTGAGCACTATGTTTCAAACACCCCCATCGTTATGGGGGGCGGTGTCTTTCCCAACATCTCGGTGGGAGGATGAGTGGCTGGTTACTTTCTCTTCACTGCTCCCTCTTCTAGGCATTGGTTGCCCAAGTTTCCTCAGGCAGGTTGTGGTGTGGTTTGTGAGGCCCATGTGTTTGCAGACGAGTTGTGTTTTTTCATGTGTTTTCGGGATGAGATGGGTTGTTTTTTTCCAGGTGTCTTTAGGATGAGGTGTGGTCGTGAGGCCCAGGTGTCTGCGAGCGGGATGTGATGTGGTTATGGCTCAGGTGTCTGCATGTAGGATGTGATGTGGTTTGTGAGACTCAGGTGTGTGTGGGCATGTTGTGACGTGGGGCTTGTAGAAGAGGTAGGAGCACCAGGACGTTTGTCGTTAGGGTATGAAAAACTAACCAGTGGGAAGTGGTGCATGGTACCCTATCCTCGATGTGCTTACTATGTTACTTTATTGGCTGTGGTGCTAAGGAGTTTGGTTACCGCTTTTGGGATGATCTCAATAAGATGGTCATCTAGAGCCAGAATGTGGTATTCAATAAAGGTGTCACGTACAAGGATCGACATACAATTGAAGATGAAAATGGGAACATTGAATTAGAGTGAAAAGAGCAACTGGAGCTTGAAGGTGTACCTGATCATGAGACATCGGAACCGGTGGAACCTACTACCCTAGTGGAGTTGAGGAAATCAACAAGGGTGAAAAGGCCTGTGCAGAGGTATTCACCATCCTTGCATTATCTGTTATTAATTGACGGTGGAGAACCAGAATGCTTTGAAGAGGCAATGCAGCTGAAGGAGTCGACCAAGTGGGAGCTTGCTATGAAGGAGGAGATTTCTCCATTGCATGGTAACAACACTTGGGAGTTGTCACCTCTTCTAAGAGGAAAGAAAGCATTGCAGAACAAATGGGTGTATCGGGTCAAGGAAGAACATGATACCAAGAGGAGGTTCAAGGAAAGGCTAGTGGTGAAAGGCTTCCAACAGAAGGAGGGAGTGGATTTCACTGAAATATTCTCACCAGAAGTGAAGCTTACCACCATCCGAGTGGTTCTCAGCATTGTGGCATCATAAGAATTTCATCTTAATCAACTTGATGTCAAGATTTCTTTTCTTCATGGATATCTAGAGGAGGGCATCTACATGTAGCAGCCAGAGGGATATGTTGAGTTTGGGAAGGAAGACATGGTGTGCAGACTCCAGAGGAGCTTATATGGATTTAAGCAGGCACCCAGGCAATGGAACAAAATTTTTGATTCATTTATGTCTAAAAATGAATATAAATGATGGGGCATGGATCAATGTTGTTACATCAAGTCCATTGGTGATCAATATATTATATTGCTTTTGTATGTGGTTGACATGCTCATTGCAGGATCATGTATGTAGAGGATTGATGAAATAAAAAGACAGTTGGCTGAGGAGTTCGAAATGAAGGATCTTGGAAAAGCTAGCAAAATTTTGGGGATGAAGATCAAGAGAGATCGTGCGGATGGATCCTTAATGTGTTGCAAAAATGTCAGGAGTTGCAGCGACAAAAATGGTGAAAAAATAGAAGAGTAAAAGGGAAGAAAAAGGAAACAAGGACACGAAGATTTATGTGATTCGGGAATAATCCTTACGTCCACAGAGAGGCAGAATATCCACTGTAGTTTGGGAACACAATTACAGAGTTTTTTCAGTAAATAACCATAGCCCGAAAATGGGCTACAAATGGAGAGGAAGATGATCACTATTCCACCAACCGCACAGAAAGTCTGCGTCGCTAAAGTGAAAAGGCAGCCACCCAAGTCAAAAGTGCTACAGTGGCTGCCGACTAAAAATTCAAAAGACTACAGTAAAGTTGACTCTGAAGTCCGCACTGCTACAGTGCCCTGTCGGTGTCAGTCGGTCAACTCTACTACAGTGTTAGAGATGTTGTAGCTCTTAAAAATTTGGGCTGGGGCCTTCGACCCCCGGAGCAGGGGCGCATTGCCCCCTGCAACCCCCAACAAGCTCACCATGAAGCTCGACCCGCAAAAGTTGTGGGCCACAAGCATTCGACCCAACCATTGTTTTGTTGCTGCAACTCCCGACCTTTCCGCATCATGACGCTACACTATGCGACTTTGCAGGTTTGACAGTGGCGATCACATAGTTAACGTGCGATTTGGTAAACCATGCAAGTAAATTGTGCGAATTGCTCAGTTTTGGGTATTTTTTTTGTTTCAACTTTTTTATTTGGAGCTTCTTCCATACTCCCCCGCATCCAAACCCCCCAAACAATGCACATCCCAAGCTCCTCTCTTCCTCTTCCAAAAACCTCCATGGTTGGATTTAAGAGATTTCATGGTGGTTTCTTCCTCTGATTAAAAGGTTATGGATTCTCCTTCCTTCTCTTCTTGGGTTCGCCCTATTTCTCTCATCTTCTCTAACCCTAATGGTCAAATTGGATGAATTCCATGTCTAGGATTATCTATCTTTTGGGAGTTTTTGTTTCTAGGGGTTTTGAGCCCTCAATTGAGACCTAATCTAATATCATTCATCATAAGCAACATGGTTACGCTGATTGAGGTCAGTTTTTCCATTTCATTTCCTTTTATTAAAGAGTTCCTTAAATTCTTAATGTTTTAAATATGTCTTTAAACTAATGTAATGAAGTATATGATATCTATATTTGGGTTGTCGAAGTTTTTCCATGCTTTATTGGGTTATTTTTCTTTTAAAAAATGAATGAATTTCAAAGTTCAATGGCACTTTGATTTTAAATGTTATTTTATGCATTTTAAGTTTTTGATAAAATGCCAATGGTGGTTTTATCTAAGAAAATTGAATTTTCCCAATGTTTTGGGTGAAGTTCCATTTCTAAAGTGGGGTGTTTCTTTGTTTTAAATGGGTTTCCTTGTTTTAAAGAGAATGTATTGATTTGTGGGTTTTTTTATTGATTTCCTTAAATTGATTGAGGTTGTGCTTTGGTGTTGTCGGGTGTTCCCTTGGATTTACACAGTTTTTTATTCAATAGTTGTTTTAAAAAGATATTTCCAAAGGTTTGGTTCATGTTTTCATGATAAAGGCCCATTTTTCATCTTGTGTGAAAGATGAATTTTATTGATTTATGGTTACACCCTTGTTGAGCCTCGTTGTTACCCATTTTTTAGGCTTGTATGCATGTGTTAATGATTAAATGAATTGTGATTACTCGTAATTAAAGGGGGTGTTGGAGGTGGGATGTACATGATTGTTGTGTTTTATTACCTTTGGGCTATGTGATTTTAATGTGATTGACATTAGCTTAGTAGTGGCCCACCTCCTTTAGCTATGTCATAAGGAACCCTAAGATACTAAGTGGGAGATCGAGGGACATTTTTCTTACTAGTTGAGAGTTACGCACTGGATAGTAACCCCTTATTGAATGTTATAACATGGCTAGGAGATGTGTCATTGATAAGGCTAGTTGAGAGTGATTCAGGTGATGAGTTGTATAACCATTAACCAGTCAACAGTTGGTTCCACCTATTCACATCTATTATTGTCTCATTAGTCCCTATGGTATTGTCTCGTGGTATGTTTTTTATGTTATGATCCTTTGTTTTTTATTAGCATGTGAATTGCTTATTTCTTGGATTGAGGTTACCATGATGCCTTCGTATTTTTTGTGGTTTTGCATTGATGTTGGAAACTTTTTCTCCATTTTGATATTATCAATATTCTATGACCTTTCTATGGCTGGAACTTTTATTGTGGTTTCCCGTTGCTCTTTACTCGTGTTTGATGGGTGTGTGTGAAGTTTTAAAGGGAAAGGGGGGAAGTTGTTTCCAAAGTGTTAGACCTTATTTAAATGCCTATGAAATTGATTTTAAAACTATGTGAATGGTTTGATTTCAAAGGTGGCATTTTAAATAAAAAGGGAAGGTCTAATAGGGGTTTTCAAAGGTAGGATTTTCTATTTAAAGAGAATTCTTATGTGTTGGTTGTTTTCTAAACCTAGAAAATGAAATGAAATCCTACTTGCTTATATTTATCTTCAAACTAGTTGTAAGATCCCAGCTTTTTCTGGAGCAACCTATGGCATATTTTCAGGTACTTTTCTTTGTTATTTAAGGACCTTTTGGCTTGAAGTATGACCTTAGGTGTGTTTGGGTGAATTTTCTAAGGAATTGGGAAGACAGGGGGTTGTACACGATTTGCGCACGGTTTTCCCAAACCGTGTTGACATTGGAAGTTGGCACGGTTGGCGCACGGTTTTCCTAACCTTGCACTATCAAGTCGTGCGGGCAGTGGAAGATTGCACGGTTGGTGCACAGTTTGGCCTAACCGTGTGACCTCCCAGGTGAAACCATACGCACGGCCCAGTTTATTCCAAAAATTGGTTTTAAAACCACTTGAACCCCCGAAACCTCTCTAATTCAACCTAGGATCAGGCTTGACAATTTCTAGGTGTTCCCAAAGCCTTCCAGAGGGATTTCAAGGCGATCTGAACACCGTTCTTCGAGATCGAAAGCTCATATTAAAGATCCACTCTCCCAGTAAGTGGATTTCATCTCGATGCTTCTCCCATTTTTTCTCTTTTTTTCTAGATCTTTTCATGGAACATCTCCCCCGTTTTCTTGGATATAAACCTATGAGTTGAGATCTAGATCTAGGATTGTGGATCTAGATCTAGATTTGCAAGATCTTGTTTCCTTTAATATTAATTTTGGATTTAGGGATTTATATCCTAAGCTTGATCGACAACGTTTTGCCGCTCGGTTTTTGGGGATTTCTGTTGGGCCAACTTTTGTCAATAAACCGAGGTAGGTGGTCTAAATCAAACTCTCATAGTCGTGATTTATGATATGTGAATGTGATTTTGTGATTTACTAGATTCTCTTGATGATTTATTTTCCTAAATTGGAGTAATTAGGAAAGTGTATTGACTTATGATTCGCTTGGGGATTAATTGACAATTGAATCACGAAACAAACGAAGGGGGTTGCCCAAATTGATATTTGTTTTGGATATTGATTATGGGTTGAGATAATATCTTGAGATATCAAACAGATTGTGTGAAGATAATTAATTGGGGGGATTTAATTATGAAATGATGTTTTCCTATAAAAGATAATTAATTGGGAGAATTAATTATGTGTCATGATGTTGACCAAAGATAATCAATTGGGAGAATTAATTATGCTCAAAGATTTTGACCGAAGATAATTAATTGAGAGAATTAATTATGTGTCATGATGTTGATCAAAGATAATTAATTGTGAGAATTAATTATGAAAAGTTGCAATTTGATATGGATAATTAATTGGTAAGAATTAATTATGGAAGGAGAATTGTGTTGATTGATTAATTAATTGATGAATTAATTAATGGGTTATGTGCTTAGTTAATTGTTGAGTTAGCTAATGGCATTTGAAATGATTAACCAATCGTTCGATTAATAATGGAATTATGTGGCACACTCTTTTTAAATTAATGAATGATTAAATGGATGAGATTTTTGTGGTGTTAGACATGGTGTTCTAGACCGATTAGAAGTTAGGACATGGACATGGTGTCTGTTGGATTGGTGTAGCCCGATCCGATTGGGCCGAATGCTTCTGGCCCACAACTTTAACGGGTCAAGATTTGTGGTGAGCTCGCTGGGGGTTGTAGGGGGAAACGCGCCCCTTCTCCGAGAGGCTGGGGGCCGAAGGTGGCCAACCCAAATTCTTGGCAAGGTACATCTTGATGATGATGAGCCCTTGCAAATTGTGGGGAAAGGAGATGCATGGATCAAGACCAACAGTGAGAGTTTGCTGGTTCGGGAAAACGTAAGGTATATCTTTGGCTTAAGAATAAATCTTATTTTTTTTCAGACATCTTACGATGTAGGGTTAAGTACCACGTTCACTGGTGGTGCATGGAGGATCACCAAAGGAGCTATGGTCATAGCTCGGAGAGCAAAGAATGGTACTCTATACAACATGACAAAAAACTTGCATAGACATGGCTCCATTACTCAATGTTGTAGCAGATGCACAATCATGACACTTACAGGCTAGGACACATTAGTGAGAAGGTGATTAAGGTGCTGGCAACAAAAGGGTTACTACCAGAGCTGAAGTCGGTGGAAGTTGGCTTATGTGAAGACTGCATCCTTGGAAAGCAGAAGAATGTATCATTTACAAAAGGAGGCGGAAGGCTGGAAAGATGGACCTGGTGCACACTGATGCTTGGGAGTCTGCACCTATACATTCCCTCGGAGGGTCACAATACAATGCAACATTCATCGACGACTCAACTTGTCACGACCAGTCCCAGTGGGGCCCGCACCGTGACTCCCCAAGCCCGCCTCCAATAGGCCATGGGCTGGTGACTAGCACCGAGTAGGCATATTACTAATCATGGGAGGCATTGCCTAAGTACCTGTACACACACACATCTCCAAACCCACAAATGGTGAAATGTAATAACACTAAGGAACAAAAAATGCATGCATTCAACTAAACTCAACCAACAGAGTACGACAGAAGGTAAAGTACTGAAAGTAAACTGGACCAGAATACAAGACCACCAAAACAAAAGTCTGAAAATTGTAAATTCCAACCTGTAAACACAAAAGGTAATGGGACTGTTGCTCGTAGCCACAGGAACGCCTCGACCTATAGGGAACTCAGAAAGCTCGTTCTTGTCCTGGTCTTCCCTGAACTCTATCAAAATTCTGCTCGTCTGCACAAGACACGACACGTGCGGGCAAAACCCATGCAGGGGTGAGTATAACAATACTCAGTAGAGGACCCCGAAAACCACAAAGCAGTACACAAAGTAAAGGTACAGTCGGTTATGCATAGTATATGTCTACAGAACATATAACACAAACCATATATACTCAAAACCCAGACCCGTAGTCTAGAGACAAGTCACACAACCGCATACCCCCAGCTAGGGGTTCAGTTCGAAGATTCCACAAAGCATTCGTTCTGAGAGAACACACTCCACAAGTCTTATAGCTCTGATGATGTCTGTCCGAGAAGTATTGTTCATCAGGAAACTTCACGAGAGGTAGTTACACTCATTACGGGAGACACACTCCGGAGTGGGAACGATCATGATAGATAGAAGCACTCATTATGGGAGACACACTCCTGAGTGGGAACGATCACGATACACAGATGAGGATCACTGCCATGGCCATGGAAGATCCCGCGACTCATCCGGATTCACCAGCTAGGTGATACACCATCTAGGTATAGGATCAACGCCCGATAGAGTTGGTCACATCGATGCCTGACTCTGCCTAGGGTCAGGAATGGATAGAGGATCTCGCTCCGGGCCTCTCGGAGGGACGCTGACTCTATCACAGAAAGTCTTGCTGAAGGGATCATACTCCTGTAGAATGAAACGATGTCTGACCTTCAGGGGAATGAGAAGAAGGGGCACTAACCCAGACGAAAGATATCCAAGATATTGTGAACAAAAGGACCATGCTGTTTTCCAAAAAGTACACGGCGTGTAGAAAAGTTACACGTCGTGTTGTCTGACCCCGGGTACTGCTTGTGTACAATGACCCGCGTCGTAAGGCTGGTTGTATAGAAAATTGAGTACACGATGTGTAGTATGATGTACACACCGTGTCCGAGTGACTGAGGTTGGTCCCGTGTACGCTGGCCATGTGCCCGTACACGGTCATCAACCTGTGTACTCCAACCCGTGTAATCGGAAAACGAGGTGACCGACGTTACTGGCCTCGCCTGACCGTGTGATGGAGTACAAGGTCGTGTACTCCATCCCGTGTCCGTCTATTTCCCAAAATACATGCCGAGCTTCGGGGAAAGTCCAACACGCCGTGTGACCAGGGCCACACGTTCTGTGATTCCTCTCTGACTCCCAAAACCCTAGCTACCGCCGCCAGCACTACACGGCGTGTTCTCTGGAAGTACACGTCATGTATTCTAGAAATTTCCAGAAACAACGCTCTTCGCCGGCGTGCCTCCCGTGCAGCCCTGATCATCGATTTGGCTATCTGATCTCCACGAAACCTTCAGGTTTTGGTCACCCCGACACCACGAAGCCGCTTCCGGGGTTTTCGGGCCTCCGATCGGCTCTGAAAACATGTTTTGATATTCCCGCGTGAAGAACGCTCGAAGAACGGTCCTTCCCGATTCACTTCGATCCATAGTCCGTCATCATCGTTGCACCTCCGCAAGGTCATTGTGGTGTCGACTCTCCAATTTGGGATCGTTGTGTCGCAAAACGGACGCGCAACGATCCGTTGTTCATCGCCCCGCGAAGAACGTGAAGAACGCGCGAAAGAAAAAGGGAAGAAATCCAATAAAACAAAATTTGAGGAACGAACCTCTGCCGTCTTTCTTCACGGCGTTGATCCGCTCCCGTTAATAGGCTTAAACGGAGAAGAAATCAACAACAACAATTCAACATGGATCAATTCCCCGAATCATCCCGATAAAACCCTCCCGCAAGAACAAACGAATCTACAAATCAACTTGTTCGTGGTTGATCCGCGTTCATCGTTCAAAAATAAAAAACGGGGGAAAATAATTCAAATAACAAACCCCTACCTCAACTGGGATCGATTGCTGACGAAGGTGTCGTGCGGTCGTCGTCATCGAGATCCTCTAACTTCATTGGCGCATCGATTCTCAACTTCGATCTATCGTCGTTCGTCGTTGAGGGTTTTCTCCAGCGCTCCCGCGGATCCTCCAGAGATTTATCTCAAAAAAAATTCATCAACGACCACCAAATCGCTTAACCCATTAAAAATGAAAACATGATTCAACGTTTTATTACGCTGCGACATTAATGAGTCAAGTTGTTGTTTCTAAGCCATTATGACTTGGCATTAAAAATTGAAACAACTACCCTGTCGCTGCGCTGCAGCGGATGTTTCCATAAAAATAAAATAAAAATTGAAAAATTTATTTTATTTTTATTTTATTAAAAACGTCCGAAAATTAACTTCTTCCCTCGACCCGTGCCGGTCGAGGTTAGGCTCGTTCTTGGGTAAATTCGTCGTCCCGGATGTAATGGTGCCCTCATATTTTTAATCCGGGAATCCGTTTGGAAACCGCCACAACCGCACGTGAGTGCCGACTCACTTAACTTAAAAGGTTTCAAACCACCGTTCTGAGCTCACCGGGCCTCGGAATGAGGTTCTGTCTCTGTGCCTGGTCTCATAATAATTTCATATAATATTTAAAAAATAATACACGGAAAAATCTGAGACATTACATACTCCCCACCTTGGGGATTTACGTTCCCGAAAATCCAAAACAAAGGCTACTAAAAAAGATGTGGGTATTGGGCACGGATCTGGGCCTCCCACTTCCACGTGCTCTCCTAAAGATTCTCGTACTGCCACGGGACGCGCACCAAGGGAATCGGTCGCCCATGAAGGATCCTCTTCTGTCGATCCTCGATCTCCACAGGGTACTCAGCAAAGGTCGCTCCATCCTCGATGTCCAGCTCGCCCCCAGTCGAAGACGTGTGATGGGTCATGCACGTACCTCCTCAGCTGCGACACGTGGAAGACATCATGTACCTGATGCAACTATGGCGGTAGCTTTAGTCGGTACACCACCTTGCCAACTCTGCACAGTATCTGAAAAGGTCCGATGAACCTCAGAGATAGCTTGTCACCTCGACCAAATCTCTGTAACCCTCGTCGAGGTGAGACCCGAAGAAAGACGTGGTCTCCTTCTTCGAACTCCAGAGGTCTTCGTCGTCTGTCAGCATAAGACTTCTGTCGGCTTTGTTCAGTCTTCATCCGCTCCTGGATGATCTGCACCTTCTCGGTGGTATCTCGCAACAACTCTGGACCCATGAGTGCTGACTCTCCGGGGCCGGTCCAGCAAAGTGGTGACCAGTAGGTTCTCCCACACAAGGCCTCAAACGGTGTCATACCAATGGTGGAGTGGTATATATTTTTGTACGCAAACTCCACTAGTGGTAGGTGGTCCTCCCAACTGCGACCAAAGTCCAAGCCACAGACTCGCAACATATCCTCCAGAACCTGAATGGTCCTCTCCATCTGACCATCTGTCTGGGGATGAAACGTTGTGCTCAAGCGTAGCTGAGTCCCGAAAGCCTCATGCAATCCCTTCCACAACCGGGATGTGAAACGTGTGTCTCGGTCCGAAACTATTGTTGAGGGGACTCCATGAAGCTTAACTATCTCCTGCACATAGAGGCGTCCCAAGCTCTCTATGAAACTCTTCTCCTTGATAGTTATGAAGTGAGCCGACTTGGTGAGTCGGCCAACGATCACCCAGATGGAATCATGTCCCTTAGACATCTGTGGTAAGCCCATCATGAAGTCCATCGATTTTTCATCCCACTTCCACTCTGGAACTTCCAGGGGGCGAGCTAATCCCGTTGGAACCTGGTGCTCAGCCTTCACCAGCTGACACGTAAGGCATCGAGAAACGAACTCCGCTACCGCCTTCTTCATGCCTGACCACCAGAACTGTCGTCGAAGATCCTGGTACATCTTTGCCGCTCCAGGATGCACCACCAATGGGGATGTATGAGACTCTCTCAAGACCACCTCCTACAATGCCACTGGTACAACAGTGCGTCCTCTGAAAAGAATTAAGTGCTCCCCACCTTGTGAATATCCATCAGGAGCATGTCCTATGGATAACTGAGCACGTAAAGCCACACAGTCGACATCCTCAAGTTGTGCCTCCCTAACTCGCTGTAAGAGTGGAGGGGTGACAACCATCGACTGTAGGTAAGTTGTATCCTCTCCATCCATGAAGGATAACTGCAACGCGGCTAACTGTTGTGTCGTCTCACTCAACAGCTGTGAGCTCGAACTTCTGCTAAGAGCATCTGCCACCTTGTTCCTCTTTCCAGGAGTATAGATGATCTCTAAATCATAATCCTGGAGGAACTCTAGCCAACGCCTCTGCCTCAGATTTAGATCCTTCTGTGAGAATATATACTTGAGGCTCTTTTGGTAAGAGTAGATGATAAACCGCTCGCCCATGAGGTAGGGTCACCACATCTACAATGCGAAGACTACCGCTGCCAACTTGAGATCATGGGTCGCATAGTTTTGCTCATGTGGCCTAAGCTGGTGTGAACCATAAGCAATCACTGTCTGCCTCTACATCAGGACATAGCCCAGCCCGGTCCCTGGTGCGTCGCAAAAAACTATGTACACGACAACCTCCTCCGACAATCTCAAGACTGTAGAGCTCGTCAAACTCTGTCTCAACTGCTTGAAAGCCTGCTGGCACTTCTCCGTCCACACGAAGGGTCGCCCCTTCCTGGTCAAGGCTGTCATCGATGCTGATATCCGGGAAAAGTCAGGAATGAATCTCTGGTAATATCCTGTCAACCCAAGGAAGCTCTGCACCTCCGTCACACTCCAAGGTGGCTCCCATGCTAACACAACATCCACCTTGGCTGGGTCTACAACTACTTCATCTGCTGAGATGACATGTCCTAGAAAGTGGACCTCCTGAATCCAGAACTGGCACTTTGAGATCTTTCCATAAAGCTGGTGCTCCCGAAGTACGTCTAGAACCATCCGTAGGTGTCTCGCAAGCTCCTCTTCTGACGCCGAGTACACAAGGATGTCGTTGATGAACACCACTACGAACCGATCCAAGTACGGCTAGAAAATCCGGTTCATCAGTCTCATGAACACTTCAGGGGCGTTCGTTACGCCGAAAGGCATCACTAAGTACTCATAGTGACCGTAGCGGCATCTGAAAGTCGTCTTTGGTATATCCTCATCCCGCACTCATAGCTGGTGATAGCCTGATCGAAGGTCAACCTTCAAAAACCACTGTGCCCATCTTAGCTGATTGAAGAGGTCATCGATCCTTGGCAGTGGATACTTGTTCTTTACCATCACCTAGTTCAGGCGCCGGAATCCACGCATAACCTCAGACTCCCATCTTCCTTCTTGTCAAACAAGACTGGGGCCACCCAGGGTGAAACGCTGGGTCTCACGAAACCCTTGTTCTACAAATCCTCCAACTGCACCCTCAGATCGAGAAGCTCTGCGGGAGCCATCTGATATGTTGATGAGGAAATCGGTGCCGTCCCGGGGTGTAAGTCAATGCATAAGTCAATTTCTCGGTGGGGAGGTAACCCAGGAACATCTTCGGGAAAGACGTCCACATACTCCACCACTACTGCTGGGAACTGAGATCTCACAACATCCACTGCTCCGAGGGCAAGGCTGGCCAACTCATGAGAGATTGGCTACACCCTCCTATGCATAAGTCCATTCTGTGCTGCATGGGGTTCCCTTTCTCCGACAAAGGAAAACCTCGTCCCATCATGGCAGACACACCGCACTCTTCGCCTAAAACAGTCAATCTGGGCATGGAACGAAGATAACCAATCCATACCGAGAATGACGTTGTAAGGCCTCGACGCTACCACCAAGAGGTTCCAACTGAAAATATCACTTCCAAGGGTAAGATCACACTGCCTGCAAAGGTGCGTGATCGTCGAGTCTCCTCCCGTAGGTGTATCCAAGCGTAAGGACCGAGTCAATGGTTCTACCAGAATCTCGAGATTTCCTACAAGACACGTGGCTATGAAGGAATGACTGGTGCCTGTGTCTATAAGTACGACAACTAAGGTAGAAAAGACACAGATCGTACCTCGAATCATCCTTGGAGCCCCTGGGTCGTAAGCATCGACCGCATGCAGTTGTCCCCGCCCCTGTCCCCCAGCTCCCTGAGCCTGGTGCAGACCTCCTGGGGGTGGTGGTGGAAGTAAGTCAAAGCATATGCCACCACCCGCGGCTCTCCCTGCTCCTCTGCCACATCCGCCGCCTAGCGGGTTTGTCTACTCCACTCTCTGTCTCTGTCTCGGTGGTCCATCAACCGCTTCCCTATTAGCAGCTCGACGGGTCGGGAAATCTCTAGAGAGATGTCCCACACCGTCTCATGCATATCATCGCTTCTCCATAGGCTGACTGGATCCATCCTGAGATCCCTGAACCATCGATCCCCTATCCTGGGTCCTCCTCCGACGTCTCTCATGTCCCGATCCCTGCGTCTGACGCCGACTCCCTGTCGCCGAGGTCTCCACACCTGTCTGCTTGCTGCTGACTATCGTCAGCTGTCTCTGCTCCGCCAAGAAGCTCTCTGATACCACTCTGTCACGACCCGTCCCAATGGGGCCCGCGCCGTGACTCCCCAAGCCTGCTCGAGCACTCGAGCATAAGTTGAAATGCATAGAGGCACGACACTAGCTCGGATGTCTCGTCGTAGACCACAGTCGAAGGTCCGAGCTCTGAAGTACTGATCCCTGACCATGTCCATCGAGTACCGGGCGAGGTTGGTGAATCTCAAGGAATAGTCAGCTACTGTCATACTGCCCTGCTGGAGCTGAAGAAGCTCCTAGATGCGCACAGCTCTCAGCGTAACCGGAGAGAACTCCTCCCTGAAGAGTCGCTCGAACTCTGTCCACGAAAGAGTCTGCTCGTCGTGAGTCTGTATGGTCAGACTCCACCATCGTCTCGCCAAACCCTGAAGAAGGCTCGCTCCTAGAATCACCATCTGGTCTGTTGGTGTCCTCACTAGACGAAAAACTCTGGTCACTGCCTCAAGCCAGTCCTCAGCCGCCTGAGGATCGGGCTCACCTCAGAACCTGAGGGGTCTCTGTCTCTGGAACTCATGGAGCACGCTAAGTCTGCGCTCCTCGTCGGTCGGTACTACAGGTACCACTGGTCGATCCACTGGTGGTGGCATAGCAAGTGCACCACCTGGTGGCGACGCCTGGGGAACTGGTCCCTGTATCGAAGTCTCGTCACTGAGGGGGTCGTCCTCGTGATCACGCTGCTGAATCCTAGCGAGTATGCGTCGCAAAGGCATCCTATAATGAAACAAGATATACCATGGTCGATGAGTATATCTGGATAGCTGACACAAAGGGTATAGAAAACACAACTCATTCTTATATAATGCATGTACATTTCTTTTATTTCCCCAAAACCAGTGTTTTCGTGTACCGAGTCGAAAATCAAGTTATCAGAGCTCTGGTGTATGGATACGTCGGCCGCCTCACCAACACTGGAGTCTCTGGCCTGAAAGCCGAACTCAAAACACTTAACACTGTTGCCCCAAACAAATCTCACAGACTCTTGGTCCTACGGTATAACTGACCACCTTTGATACCACTCTGTCACGACCTGTCCCAGTGGGGCCCGCGTTGTGACTCCCCAAGCCCGCCTCCAATAGGCCAGGGGCCGGTGACTAGCACCGAGTAGACATATTACTAATCATGGGAGGCATTGCCTATGTACCTGTACACACACATATCTCCAAGCCCACAAATGCTGAAATGTAAAAACACTAAGGAACAAAAAATGCATGCATACAACTAAACTCAACCAACATAGTACGACGAAAGGTAAAGTACTGAAAGTAAACTAGGACAGAATACAAGTCCACTAAAACAAAAGTATGAAAACTGTAAAGTCCAACCTTTAAACACAAAAGGTACTGGGACTGCTACTCGTAGCCGCAGGAACGCCTCGTCCTGTAGGGAACTCGGAAAGCTCATTCTTGTCCTGGTCCGCCCTGAACTCTCTCAAAAGTCTTCTCGTCTGCACAAGACACGACACGTGTGGGGAAAAGCCCGTGCATGGGTGAGTATAACAGTACTCAGTAGAGGACCCAGAAAACCACAAAGCAATATACAAAGTAAAGGTACAGTCAGTTATGCACAATATATGTCTACAGAACATATAGCACAAACCAGATATACTCAAAACTCAGACTCGTAGTCTAGAGACAAGTCACACAACCACATACCCCCAACTAGAGGTTCAGTTTGAAGATTCCACGAAGCACTCGTTCCGGAAGAACACACCCCACGAGTCTTATAGCTCTGATGACGTCCGTCCGAGAAGTACTGTTTGTCGGGAAACATCACGAGATGTAGTTACACTCATTACGGGAGACACACTCCTGAGTGGGAAGGATCTTGATAGATAGAAGCACTCATTACGGGAGACACACTCCTGAGTGGGAATGATCATGATACACAGATGAGGATCACTGCCAGGGTCATGGCGGATACCGCAACTCATCCAGATTCACCAGCTAAGTGATACACCAGCTTGGTAGAGGATCAACGCCCGGTAGAGTTGGTCACGTCGATGCTTGACTCTACCTAGGGTCAGGAATGGATAGAGGATCTCTCTCCGGGCCTCTCGGAGGGACGCCGACTCTATCACATAAAGTCTTGCTGAAGGGATCATACTCCTGTAGAATGAAACAATGTCTGACCTTCATGGGAACAAGAAGAAGGGGCACTAACCCAAACCAAAGATGTCCAAGATACGGTGAACAAGAGGACCATGTCGTTTTCCAAAAAGTACACGACGTATAGAAAAGTTACACGCCGTGTTGTCCGACCCCGGGTATTAACCGTGTACAAAGGCCCATATCGTAAGACGGGTCATATAGAAAATTGAGTACACGGCATGTAGCACGATGTACACGCCGTGTCCGAGTGACTAGGGTTGGCCTCGTGTACGCTGGTCATGTGCCCGTACGTGGTCATCAACCCGTGTACTCCAACCCATGTAATCAGCACACGGGGTGACCCGCGTTACTGGCCTCGCCTGGCCGTATGATGGAGTACACGGTTGTGGACTCCATCCCGTGTCCATGTATTTCCCAAAATACACGTCGAGCTTCGGGGAAAGTCTAACACGCCGTGTGATTCCTTTCTGACTCCCGAAACCCTAGCCACTGCCGCCAGCACTATACGGCATGTTTTCCGGAAGTACACACCATGTATTCTGGAAATTTTCAGAAACGACGCTCTTCGCTGGCGTGCCGCCCGTGCTGCCCCGATCATTGATCCGACCGTCCGATCACAACGAAACCTTCAGGTTTTGGTCGTCCCGACACCACGAAGCCGCTTCCGTGGTTTTCGAGCCTCGGATCGGCTCCGAAAACATGTTTTGATCTTTCCGCGCGAAGAACGGTCCTTCCCGATTTTCTTCAATCCGTAGTCTGAATCAAAAATAAATAAATAAAAAGAAGATGAAGAAAGTTACCTTCAACGGGGAAGGTACATCAGAAACCGCATCATTGGAATGCCACTGGTCAAACAGAAAACCCACTACTGTCTTCACAGTCGAATCAACATCACCAAAATCCACAGATTTCAGGGAGAAAGGCCATCAGTGGAACCATCACAGAACTCGCACCATCGTTCCACAGACAGAGAGTCCGTGATCGCCAAGGCACTTGGTCCCCGCTTGTTCCAGGGGGTAGTCCATTGCTACTTTGGGCTGAAAGAATTCCACCATGGCCTGAAAGGATCATCAGAGCCGACACCTATAAATACATGGGACTAAGGAAACCGTGGAGGAAATACATCTGAATCAGGAACGAAATAGGGGAATCGAAAGTGGCAGATGAAAAAAAGCGACGAGACACCGCATAACAGGGAGCAGAAGCGGAAGTGGAAGCCAGAGAGGGAGTCAATGACAAAACAAATGGAAAAACATCGATGAAAGGAGGAAGCAAGAAGGAGTACAAGACCAAGGACGGAACCCTAGCGCAGAGAAAAGAACCCTCAGGAGAGAGGGACAATGCTCGATCCAGAATATCGATAGTTTTAAACTGTTTTTGTCAGCCCTCAAAATATAATTTCAATAATAATTTTAGGTTTTCTAGGAATATACATATTATTTTTTTCTGATTTAAATAATGTTTCGGTTAAATATTTGTTTCTTTGTGTAGTGATTCCCCGCGTCTATCTTATACTTTGTTTGACAAGAAATATGTTGATAATCATATTTTTCATAAGTGGGATAGTGGGTTGATTAATAATAACTTATTTCAAAAATTGATGGTATCATTTCTTACCCAAGAATATTGGTTTTATTTCCTCTTTTATGATTGATATTAAAGTTAATATACCCATTTATTTTTTTTAATTTTTTGTGTGAAGAAGGGTTTTATAAGCTAGTTTACAATACTTTCGATGAAAATTTACTCCAAACTTGCTTTGAATTGCATTGTCCCTCATTAAAATATGTGAAGAAGAAGATATTAACCATCTTTAGAAAAAGGGATTCCCGGTATTCATAAGAGAATTCAGGGGATTAGAAATGATGTATACCTTTTTCATGATGGGATTCGTAGAGGGAAAAAGGATTTGAACATTATAAAGTAGAATTAGTCGGAAAGTTCAAAAAACTCATATCATTTGAAACGCATGTATCTAAGTTAGAGATCTAATATTCATTGATTGAATGAGGGTGAAACTAACTCCATAATTTTCTATTCTTTTATTAAATCGAGAAAATTTTATAAATTTCTTTGGGATGATTAAAAATGAGAATGGGTTATTGGCCGAGTCTCCTAAAGACATAAAAATGTATTTTTATAGTTAGTTTAGTAACCTCTTTTGTAACTTTGGCCCTAATTTCATCACTTTGAAAATTTAGTTTAAAACAATACTATGTTCGATAGCTTGCTTAACACGCAACACCAAGCTTTAAGCGAAATGCGATATACTATAAAAAATATTATTATTTCAATGTGATCATTATAACATAATCATTAAATTGACCGTATGAATAAGAATAATCATATTTTAAAAAATATGTGTAAAAGATTTAAATTATGTATTGATTATTGGATAATTTATAAGTACTTAATTTTCAGTAAACTCATTTCACGCTTCAAAAATATGTTTTATTCAAAAATGGTTTTATTGCATTTTATGCGCGAAAATTATAGTTCTACATTTTTTAGAAATTGTATTTGAGAATGTTAATATCATTTTTGAAATTAGTATGTCAATATTAACATAGGATTAATTTTTGAGATTTTTCTAAAAAGATTTATTTTTATGTGAATAGTGAAAATTTTCAATTTTTTAAAAAACTGTCATTTCTTTTCATTAAATCAAGTAATTTAAAAGTCCAATTGTATTATCAATTTGATCTTAAAGTAACATAAGCCTTCTTTAATTAGATATTATTTAATCAATTACATGGGAATGAACATTGTACTTGATTTTGGTATAAGTTTATTTTTAGTCTTAAAAACGTCTCGTTTCTAAAAATTGTTTTCTTTTGCATTTTATGTTTTTATATTAAAATTGATTTCTGCCACTTCCAAAAATTGAATCTTGAAAAAAATGGATTCAATATTTAGAATCAGGATGTTCAAATTTAGTAAATATGTCCTTTTTATTTTTGGTCATAATGAATAGTAAACATAATGGATATTTGTCATCTCGGTAATGATAAAATGAGATCAAAACTATGAGATAAAACCTAGAAATCTCCAAACAAACTTGTACATATTTCATTGTATAGGTTAATTTTGATCTCAAGAATCTTCTCTTAAAAAATGTGGCAATTGTTTGCTACTTTCCTTTGATAATGACATTAATATTATCTTAAGTAAAAAATAAATATAATATGTAACTCTCTTTGTTTTAATATCTCTAATATTTTTTCACAGGGATAAAAAGAGGTTATTTTCAATTCTAAATGGTTATTTGAAATATTAATGACTTTTTTTATCATGATAATTTATTTTTAATTTTTATTAATGGAATAATTACCTTAAATGTTTGTGCAGTGTCGACACGATGCTTGTTCAAGTAATAAAAAAAGTGAAGGAAATGATTTTAAAAATATTAAAAGTAATAAAATCTGGATGAATTATTATGTTCCATGAATTTTTTAGATAAATATAACATATTAGTGATGTGTTAAAAGTTTAGATTTGAATTCCATTTCTATCTTGATGTTTTTAAAGTCAAATTATGTGAAAAGACCCAAAAATGACTTTAATGGTATCTTATGTGAAATAATATTTTATTAAATGATTTAAAATTCCTAAAAATCATATATTTGGCCAAGTGAAATAGATATGGTTGATCATATCAAACATTATCCATTTATGGGTCACTTATTCTTATATAGTAACTTTCTTGACCCCTAAAGTGAAAAAAACATTGTTATCACAGTAATCATTAAAAGGGTTAATGTGGGGTTAAAACTAAGAAATATGGGTTAAAACATCACCTAAACTTGCCCCTATCCTATCTTATATAAGGACATCACCCATCATCTCTTCCTCACACTTCTTGATCCTCATAGATTGAATAATACATAACCTAATATTTTTAAAACATTACCCCCATGGCCTAAAGGGTCTGGTCTCATCAAAGGACCAAACTAGAAGGCTTAAGGTGTAAGCCAAAGGTGGTTTTCTAAAAAAAGATGTACAACTCTTAACCGAGTGTTTTCCTTTTACTTCATCTTCTTACACCTTCAAATATTATATAAACATGACCATATAATAACATTAGTATCTTCCATATTCTAAAATGTTATTATTCTGGCCTCACAACCCTTATTCATCTCATTTTCATCCTAAGGAAAATGAAAACATCGCTCAGGTGTACATACGGCATACCGTATCCATGTACTGGTGTAATTCATTTTTCATCACCACTTTACTTGGATGGTTATAAATACGGAAATAATAAATATATATGATATTTATGATATAATTATGATTCTATAAATATAATATATCATTTACCTTCTTACCCTTCTAGCCACTAAAAAATGATAACATCGTTCGTGTGTATGTGTGGACTACCACCTCCACGAAGCAATATGATTCATTTTTCATATATATCTATCAAGAATGTTTCTAAATATGTATATAAGTAATATATATATGATATTTATATCATGATTGAAATTTTTTATATGATGGAACCCTGTGAAAGATACAAGGGATGAAACCATCGAACTAAAACATATATCAAAAACAAAACAGTTAACACTCAGAAACGATGATTTTAATAAATAATTATCAATAATTCGGTGTTGAAATGTTATAAGTGGATCATATATGATATTATAAGTATGTATATGGTGATTTTATGTAAGTATAATTAATTTAAATTTATTATATAGGATGTTAAAAGAACTTACAAAGCAAGTTGGACCTAATGTAAGGGTTCTTTGTCTCAATATTGTTTCATTGATACATGTTGGATGTTATGCACCTATTTATGTTTATGAGGTGTATATACTAACTATTCGACATGTTATATAATTTGATCCTTCTTAATTCACGAAATTTAATGTGATAATTTAAATTATTTCATCCAAGGAGTTCTGATTCAAAAGTTACTAAAATGGTAAGAGTTTATTTCACAATCTCATCCTTATTCGGGGTTGTTTATTTTTAACTTTACATTGCACTACTAAAAAATAATCCATTAATAGTGCTATAAATGGATTTTATCAGAATTATAAAAATGTTGACTACTTGAGTGAGATTAAAGTCTATGGTCTTTTATCAACGCTAAAAAAATGCTGATAAATGGATCCTTTATCAGCGCTTCTATAAGCACTGATAAAGTGTACCTTTATGAGTACTTTTAAAATCACTAAAAAATGAGTCCTTTATCAGCAATTTTAAAAGTGCTGATAAAATTCCATACTACAGTGTGCTGCAATAACACACTGTAGCACCACTGCAATGCGTTGTAACAACACACCACAACACCAGAAACACACCAAATTTCAATAAAAACAAGGCCTAATACAGAATTTAATTGAAATGAAATTTACAACACAAATACAAGAAAAAAAATATACTATATAAATTTTAAACATTGTTTTATACTATTACATAAATTAAAATTATTACATATATTGAAAAACATCAATGTTCCTTTGTCCTTTAATCCTAACGGGACTCATACTATTGCCGAACAAACCAACCCTACTCGAGAAAAAGAAAACACCTGTATAAGAAAAAAATTATTAAGTTAGTAATAACATAGAGAAATAAATTAAGAAAAAGTGTTAACTTTGATAAAAATTGATGTTAATTTTACTAGAATTGATATTAATTTTACTAAAATTGATGTTAATTTTAAATAAAAAGACGCACTTAGAGACATAACGGTCACACGGTTCATCTAATTGAGATGAGAATGATTTAAACGGGTCTCAAAGGACTTGTGGATCATTTTCCTGAAGTATCAAAACAATTTGAATGTGTTTTCTCAGTTTTGAGTAGAAGTTGTCTTTTTTACTAAAATGCCATTTTAAACTGGAAACACACACTTTTGACTCATTCTGATCACATCGTATATTGGTTTGATGTGAAACTAATTCCTACATGTCAAAAATTACCTATTAATTGTTTTCCTAAATTATCAATAAAATTTTAGCGTGTTTGATTGGTTTTCAGTGAGTGACACTTTTTGAACTAAAATGTCGATATTAAAATGATAACGGGCAATTTAAGTCATACCAAGCACATCATGTATCAGATTGAGGTGTATATGATTCCTATATGTCAAAAATGACTTATGGATCACTTTCATAAAGTATCAAAATAATATGAATTCATTTTCTTGGTTTTGAGTAGGTCATTTGTCTATTTTACTAAAATTAATGTCAATTTTAAATAAAAAGACGTTATTTGAGTCATAACGGCCACATCGTGCATCAGATTGAGCCAAAGAAGATTATAATAGGTCTCAAATGATTTTTGGATTGTTTTCTTCAAGTATCAAAACAACCTGAATATGTTTTCCCAGTTTTGAGTTTGTTAGTTGTCTTTGTTACTAAAATGCCATTTTAAACTAGAAACACGCACTTTTGACTCATTTCAATCACATCGTGTATCATTTTGATTTGAAATTGATTATTACACATCATAAATGACTTATGAATCTATTTCTTAAATTATCAAGAAAATACGAGTGTATTTGATCGATTTTCAGTGAGTGGCACTTTTTGAACTAAAATGTCAATTTTAAACTGATAACGGACACATTAAGTCATACCAGAAACATCATGTATTTGATTGAGGTGAGGATGATTCATACACGTAAAAAATGACTTATGGATCCTTTTTGTAAAGTATCAAAACAATTTGAATGCGTTTTCTCAGTTTTGAGAAGGCCAGTTTTCCATTTTTCTAAAATTGATGTCAATTTTAAATAAAAATATGCACTTTGAGTCATACCAGTCACACCGTGGGTTGGATTGATTTGAGGATGATTCATACATGTCTCAAATGAATTATGTATAGTTTTCTTAAAGCATCAAAACAATCCAAATATGTTTTCTCGGTTTTGAGTATGTTAGTTGTCTTTTTTACTAAAATGCCATTTTAAACTAGAAACACGCACTTAGGACTCATTTTGATCATATCGTGTATCAATTTGATGTGAAACCAATTAACACATGTCACAAATTAATTATGAATCATTTTATTAAATTATCAAGAAAATATGAGCATGTTTGATTGGTTTTTAGTGACTGAAACTTTTTGTACTAAAATGATGATTTAAAACTGATAACGGACACATTGAGACATATCAGATACATCGTGCATCAGATTGAGGTGAAACTAATTCCTACACATCAAAAATTACTTATGGATAATTTTCATAAAGTATCAAAAAAAATGAATATGTATGCTTGATTTTGAGTATGTCAGTTGTCTATTTTACTAAAATTAATGTCAAATTTTAATAGAAATAAGTACTTCGAGTCATACTGGTCACACTATGTGTCGGATTGAGGTGTGGTTGATTCCTACACATATCAAAGACTCAAAAAAATCCTAACTATAAATTTTACGAAAATATCCATTGAATTTATTTTTCTAACTGTAAACACTGCATGAGCATCTTCGACCAGACCACCCTTGCTAAAAAATAATAATTCACTTGTATAAGAAAAAAATTATTATATGAGTAATAATAAAAAGAAATAAATTAAACATAAATATGAAAATAATAAATTAATTTTATAGAAAGTGATTTTATTGTAAAAACATCAACATTACCCCTGTGATTGAGCAGTGTAGGGAACATGAATGAAAGTGATAAATGTCAACATTGTAGGGGTGAAAGGTTTTGAGGGAGAAGAAGTATGTGGAATTTTTGGTGTAGAAAGACATGAAATATGGATAAACCACCCTAAATCTAAAAAAAATCCACCTATATAATAAAAAAATTATTATGTGAGTTATCATAAAAAGAAATAAATTAAACATAAATATAAAATAATATATTAATTCTATGGACAATGATTTTACTGTGCAAACATCAAGATTACCTTTTTGATTGAGAAAAGGAAACATTGTTTCTCTTCCTACAAATGAAGTGGATATAACTTTAAGCAAAGTGATAAATGAAACACTCACTAAAAGATATTTAACGTTTTCTAACATGGACACATATGTTGGTAAAAGTACGTTTTATGTTGGTAAAACATTTTACCAACACATATGCCCATGTCACTAAACTGTCGGTAAAAAATCTATCACTAAATGTTTTTATAATAGATAAAATAGTCTTGTTGGAATTATAATAATACCAAAAAATAATATATATGTTGTTTAAACTATTTAACAACATATTCTTATGACAATTGGTAATAATATTACCAAAATATAATATCTATTTATAAATTACATTCGAATAAAAATTATAGATTTTTATTGCTAGTAAAATTTCATATTATATTTATTAATTTATAATATATAATTCATCTATTTTAATTATTAAACATAAGAAAATTTACATGAATGTTCAAAATTAGGAAAAAAATAATTATATTAATAATGAAATTTAATACAAATTGAATCAATAAAAAAACGCAGACCAATCCCCCAACAAGATCCATCCCCCCATGCCCCCAAGTACTAGTGACCCACAAACAAGATCCACCCCCCACCAATTACTAGTGACCCATCCATGCTCCATGTACTAGCTCCAGCACAAGCGAGAAACCTCAAGTAGCTGTTATACCACAACCTTCAGCTCCATGATCTCCACCACACACAACCAAAGAGCACACCAAAAGCGAGCCAGCTCCGGTACCAGCAAGAAACAAATAAATCCGGCTCCAATACCAGTGAGAAAACTCAATTAATTTCTATTCCACATCCTTCAACTCCAATATATACAACACATAAATTAAAAAAATAATACCCAAAAACCCGTGATTTTTTTGCATGAATTGAAACCAAAATAAAAATAAATGGATGTAGAAAAAAAATATTTTCATAGTGAAAATTTTTCATCATACCTTGACATATCAAGGATTTGAGAAAATGATAGAACTTAAAAAAATTGATACTGAAATAGTTAATTAGATAGATCCAGTGCATATTGTTCAATGAAATAAGAAACCAAACAATTTGAAGCTCATAAAAACTATGATTAAAACACAAAAACTCACCCTTTTTCCATAATTGAATGCATCAAATATATAAAATAACCATCTCTTAATAGGACTATACCAAAAATTATTTTATATGGAAAATCCATGAACCAGGGTATCAACCAAATGAAATTTCATCATGGTAAGAGATTTATAGCCGAGGAATGAGATGGTCAGAAGGTGGAAGGTCTTTGGGTTCTCAACTCTTGTTCGGTTAATGAGGACTCTACTTACAAGTACTATGAGATAATCCTTGTGGATCCATCCTAAAATGCGATAAAAATGATCCATGACTCAACTGGATCTGCAAGCTGTCCATTAGAACAAGGAAATGCATCTATTGACATCAGTAGGGAATTAATACAGGGGGATTAAAGGGAAGGAAAACGAGTTCCACAAGGCCTGACCATCTCGCAGGGCTACTTTATAATGAACACTCTTTCCCTATATTGTTAATGGTAATTTTGTTTATACTGCTTTCCATGTATCTTGATTGTCTCTATGTATTGTCCAAGGGATTGTTTGTTTATCCTTACTTGTTCCTAGAAATATTAGGTCTTGCTAACAGATTATGAATTATTGTGTGGGATTTGTTTTTCTTGATTTCCACGCATTATATTCTATTTCAATATGTTTTTTTAACCCTTGTAGTTTAGATGATTGCCGTATTTGGTGTTCTATTTAATTATTGGCTTGTTATAGAAATACAGTGCTTTCTATCAAGATATTTGAATGAGTGAAAAAAATAATTTTATCAGTTCAAAAACATGAAATATGTTCGCATGAAAATTCCAATTACATTATGAATTTCAAATACTTGAAACACCAGTGAAAAATAGTATTGTAAGTAGTAGTGAACAAAACATTGACAATAATGGTAATTACAAATCAATTCAAGCTTACAAGAACTCTTATAAACTGAAAATCATACACGCACATGTTGGTTAAAATAAACAGAACCAGGAAACATGAAAATACACTTCCAATACATGAGAAAAATAATTGACTGATTCATATAACTTTTAATAATTCTTATAAACTAGAAATAAGAATTTGTACAACATATATTCATCAAAAAAAATCACAAGACATGAGAATCCAATTCCAGATTCAAAATTAATTCATATAAGTAGGCAATGGAATAATTCTAGGAACAAATAAATAAATTCAGAATAAAAATGTTCAATTACATGTAAAAAAACATATAACATCAAAAAACAAATCAACTACATGTTAAGTATGCAGTGATAAAATATAGCAAATTATAAACTCAAATAGCCTCAACATCAAAAAAAAATATGGAACCATATTCAAAATAATTCAAGAATGTTAAGGTAGAAGCAAACATTCAACAATGCTTTCTATCGAGATATTTTAATGATTGAAAAAAAATCATTTTATCAGTATAATAAATAGAAAACTTGGTCTCATGAAAATTCCAATTACATTATTAATATAAAATTATTTCAACACTAGGGAAAGAATGACATTGGAAGTAGCAGTGAACAAAACATTGACAATAGTGGCAATTACAAATCAATTCAAGCTTACAAAACTCTTATAAACAGAAAATCATATATTCACATGTTGGTTAAAATAAATAAAACCATAAAAAATAATAATAAACTTCCAATACATGATAAAAATAATTGACAGATTCATACAACCTATAATAATTCTCATAAACTAGAAATAAGAATCTGTACAACATATATATATCAAAAAAAAATCACCAGATATGAGAATCCAATTATAGATTCAAAATTAATTCATATAAGTATCAATGGAATAATTCCATGAACAAATATATATTTCTATAATTAAAATGTTCAAGTACATGTAAAGAAAAATGTGTCAGCAAACACAAATTAATACGGAAACAGTATGCAATGATAAAATATAGCAAAGTATAAACTCAAATAGCTTCAACATCAACAAACAAATTGGAACCATATTCAAAATAATTCACAAATGCTAAAACAGATGAAAAAATTCTATATTATACAAGGTTAACAAAATAGAAGTGTAGAAATTAGTAAACATGGCATAAATATTTAATGTACTTTGAACCTTTTGGTCCTATATGCACGAAAAGAAAACCACCCAACTCACGCATTTTATTATACTTAAAAAATAGGTACAATATTCAATACATCCAAGAACATAAAGATAAAGAACACAAAAATTTATAGATTTAAGTGATAATGAATGATAAAAAATACTTACAAGGGTTTGAAAAATTACTATTGTGTGATGTTATTTTATTCATGCTTCAGAGAATAAGGACATCTAAATCTGGAATCATGCACAAAAAAACACTGGTTCTGAAACTCACACATACACAAAGCTGGTTCTAGAAATATCATATGCACAACACTAAATCTATAAGATGCACACACATAGATCTAGTCCTATAAATTATATAAGCATTACACACAAACAACCCTCTAGTAATTACGTAGCTCTTGGCATGAATGTAACCACTCGACCTGCACGCTTTCACTTGATCTCCGCTAGAACTCAAATAATCAAGATTAGTTATACTAGAAAAATCTATAATTGAGGAAAAAAGATCCACCGAACAATGCGCAAGGATAAAATATTGGGAGAAATACTCTCTAAAACCTTTCAACGCTCAGTTAGGGTTTCTCTAGAGAAAACTTGAGAGAAACGGTGCATCGTATGGAATGAATTGGAAAGACTTCCTGTGGGGATATTGGGTATCCTACTAGAGGGTGATTCCGATAAGGGGGATTTCATGTGAGGATGCTGGTCAGGAACAAGGAGGGGGTTCACACGATGATTTTTGAGGGTGATGCTATCTAGAAACAAGGAGGGGGTGTTCTTGAAAATATTTCAACGATGAACACCAGCCAGGAACAATGAATTCCTGCGAGGAGGTTCGTGAGGAACACCAATCGCCAGGAGGAATTAGATCTTTCATTGGTTCTTAGAATATTTTGTTGTTTTGTTCATGGATGATATTTTAGTGTACTCTAAGTCAGAGGAGGAGCATATGGATCATTTGGATATCATACTTAAAAATTTGAGGGAACAATGTTTGTATGGTAATATTTCCAAATGTGAGTTTTGGATTCAAGAAGTAAAATTTCAGGGGCATGTTATATCAGATAGGGGAATATCAGTGGATACTAAAAATATAAATGTAGTTATGTCTTGGGCGAATCCCAAAAATGTGTTTGATATCCAAATATTCTTGGAGGTTGAATGGTTATTATAGGTAGTTTGTTCAGGACTTCACCAAGCTTAGATATCTAATGATATATTTAACCGGTAAGTGTGTAAATTTTGTGTGGAATGAAAAATTCCATAGATATTTTTGAGGAATTAAAGGTGAGGATGACATCAACACCAGTTTTGATTCTTTCAGAATTGGGTTTTAGATATGATGTTTTCTGTGATGTTTTTGTTATGGGTTTGGTGTGTGTCTTAATGTATGGTGAATAGGTGGTGGCCTACAACTCTCACTAGTTAGTCCATCAGGAGAAAAACTACCCTACCCACTATCTTCAGTTGGTAGTGATTATTTATGCACTCAAAATGTGGTGTCACTATCTCGGTGCGGAGTTCCTTATGGTATATTCTGACCATAAAATACTAAATTATATTTTCAATTAGAGGGATCTAAACTTGTGATAAGTAAACTGGGTTGAGTATCCCCATAATTTTGATTTTGATATTTCATATACTCTCAAGAAAGGGAACATGGTCACTGATTTTTTGAGCATACAATTAACAAATCAATCCTTGAAGAAATTAGTGGAATAGTGGTAACTAATGAGTTTGTTTCCTGATATGAGATTAGGATTGGAAAAGTTGGCGGGTATGTGGAATTAGTTTTGATAAAGTAAAACTCATAATTTCATGAGAAGGTTAATATTGATCAAGTAGAAAAAAATTAATTCCATCACTTTAGTGAAATCCTAAAATGTGGGGAGACCTCAGGTGAGTGGTCACAGTCTCCCAGTAGTGATTTGTGTTTTTATGACAGGTTGTTCATTCTGATTTCTTTAAGGCCCGAGTTGATGGTAAAATGACATAGGTCTTTATGTAACATACACCTAGGTACTAACAATATGAATAATGACCTGAGACATTGATATTGGTGGTCATGGATGAGACAATTGATTTTAGATTGCAATTCATGGTGCCTTACGTGTTATAGAATTAAGGTATATCACTAGAGACTTTCATGTTTGTTACAACTCTTACCCATTAATATATGGAAATGGGATGATATCTAAATTTATTTCATTATTGGTTTTACATGAAATCCTAGTGGGAAGGATTTGATTTGAGTTATCATTTATCAACTCATGAAATCATCATATTTCCTCCCTATCAAGTAGATGATGAAGGTAGAGTATCCTAGGGACTAATATGTCTGAGAGATTGAGAGACTTCATGGGGGTTCTCTCTGTAATTGTATATAACAAGTACCCATAGTTCACATCAAGGTTTTGGAAGGGTTTTCTAGAGATGATGATTTCCTAGTTGAAATTGAGAATGAAATATCATCTGAAGACATATGGATAGACAGAGAGAGCTATCCAGGTTCTTGAGGATATGATCTAGGTGTGTGTGCTTTATTTTTAGTGGTTATTGAGAAAATAAACTTTCTATGGTTGAGTTTTCATATAAAAATAGTTACCATGCCTTGATTAAGGTGATCCCTTTTGAGGTGTTGTATGGTTATCCTTGTAGATCTCCCTTGTGTTGGGAAGAGTTAGGAGAGCGATCTTTGGTTGGGCCGAGTCTTATTCTGGAAATGAAAAAAAGGGTGCAGTTGATCCAGAGGAGGTTGATCACGACATAGATTCATTAGAAATCCTATGCGGATCATCATCATCAGCCACTAGAGTTTGAGGTTGGTGATTGAGTTTTTCTTATAGTTTCACCTCACTTTATACACCATTGTTTGTGTAAGTAGGGAAAGTTTACACAATAATTTTTTATCCCCTTTGAGATCATTGGACAACTTGGAAAGGAAGCATATTAGCTGGACTTACTATCTTGTTTGACTTTTATTCATGATGTGTTTCATGTTTCCCTGTTGAGGAAGTATCAACCAGATCCTTGCCATGTGATTGAATGAGAGGATGTTGATCTTGAGCCCTACACCACTATGGTTGATCAACTGGTTCAGATTATGGATCATTGAGAAATGGTATTTCACAATAAAACAATTCACTTAGTCTTTGTACTATGTTGGTGTAAAAAGGATAGCTACGAGACAGGGGTGTGGGAATTTTTTATGATGTAGTAGTGACCTTATTTTTTGTGAGCATAGGATCTTTATGAATTTATGGGGATACAAAAATTTTGTATGGTTTGGATAATTACAACATCCCAAGTAAAAAGGTACATCTCATTTAATTTTAATAGATTTTTTATTGGGTTTAGTGTTTTTCTGTGAGTTTCTATAGAACCTGATATGGGTACTACCTATAGGACCATTTTATGTTGTAAATGTGGAGTTTATAGCATTAATATACCACTGGGCACAAGCCGTGAAATGGTTTACGACACAACAATCTTGAAATCCATAAAATCTTCTTTTATTCCATAAATTCATTTTATGCCATAAGACCCTATTATACATTGTAAAATAATAAATCAACATAAATTTAACTTGAGTTGATGTCTTTTCAGTATATATGAGTTATGGTTTATTTACACTCTAAACTAGGTGTTTACACCATAAATCCTTTGTCCTGGTAGCATTTATCATGCTATATTCCTAATTCCAGCTTAATTAAATGTGATGTCCTCCCTCCTAAACCATAGGATTAGTTTAGGGGAATTATGGGTGATATTCCTTCTTCCAGACCACCTCATTCAGTGTTCGATCACTGACATGGTTGTGCTGCTTCTCTCTAGTAAGCAGTCTCTCTACTTCTTCATTTCCATTAGTCATGACAGCGATGTTGGTTGTTTTTGTGGAATGGATTGTGTTTTCTATTGATCCTTTATAGTTTTCCCTCATTCCTTATTTTTTGGAGGCTGGTATATTTGTTTCCAATCTTTGTTGTCAAAGGTGACTAGGTTTCCTCCATTCTTGAGGTAGGTGTCTCTATACAAGGGGTTAATTCTTGAGTTACTATATGTTCTTGTCAATTCATTTGGGTTATTAAATTTAAATGCATGATTTGGTACTGGAATGGAATTTTTGGAAGATATACATGTTTTTAAAGGGGTTTTCTTTAAAAAAACAAAATTTTGCATACCAAGTGTTTAATTAAATGATTTTAAGGGTGGTTTTGGTTTTAAAATGGGTTTTCAAGCTCGGAAGTGGAAATAATTTGATGTAAAAATGTTTTATTAAATGTGATAATGGTTTTGAAATATCCTTTGACAAACTTAGCACATTGGGTAACCTTGGGTACATTGGGAATAAACTTGTCACTCTGTGTGGGTAATTCCCTAAAAGGTTTTATGTCACTTTATTGTGTGTGATGCCACTAGAGGTTGTATCAGTTGGATCCACCTTAGGCTTGGATTGGGGATTTTCTTTCACATATATCATGAATACACATAGGTTAGATTCAAAATGGTGTGATTTGTCATTTATTATTAGTTTATCACATGATGGTATATTTCATGATTATCTATTCACATGCTTATCTTATGGTATATCCATAGTTGGTTTTCTTATGCTTATCTTTTTTCTTTCAAACTTTACATATTCCTAAATTTAGTGAATATGGTATGCTTTTATGAAAAACATAAGGAATGTTTTACAAAATGGTTTATTTTATGAAAATTATTTTTAAACTATATTTGTTATAAATCTAGAGCTAATGAATCCTTGATATTATAACTTGTATAGAATCTTTAGTGGTATCATACTGGGCCTTTTCCTCGCACCATAATTTTTCCTTTAGGTGGTTGTAAATGTTTTTTTATAGGACTCGGGTAAAGTGAATGACATTGTGTAGTGTTATGGTGTCTATGATTTGTTATCACCTTCATTATAGTGGATCATGATTTTCATACATTAATATTACATATTTTTAGAATAATATTCATTACATTACAAAAGTACATGTCATAGGAATAAAATTGTTTAGTGCCTTTGGAAATATGAAAATCAATATTCTTAATTCATGAAATATATTTAATGTCTCCCATAAAGATCTCCCGTTTTAGTACTATTCGCAAACATACCATACCTAAACCATTCTTCATAACCTAGGGAAAGTCAATATAAGAAGGGGTGAGATCAGATACTCAGTAAGGTTAAACAAGGTAAATTCATAATAATAACATGATAATAAGGTTATGAGAACATGATAATGACATTTGAAAACCATACCATGGATTCAAATATCATAATCATGAGTCATGGCATAAAGATTGATAGTTCATAAGAAATGAATCATAAGGGAATAAAAGAACATGATACATGAGAGTATAACATTCGAATAAGACATAGAATTTGTGGCATACACATAAGCATAGAAAATAATTTCCATATTAGTCAAGATTTACTCCCAAGACCATAATAATAGAAAAATTCCCTTACTGAACCAAGTTTACTCTCCATTCCTGCCCTATTTTACTAAACCGAGTTCACTCCCCATTCAAGCCCTATTTTACTGAACTGGGTTCACTCCCTATTCCAACCCTATTTTACTGAATCAATTTCACTTCTCATTCTAGTCCTATCTTAATAATCTGAGTTTACTTCCCATTATAGTCCTATCTATCTCATTAGATATAAATCTTTACCCAAATAATTGGAGGGGGATATAGTCCCCACCCGCCACTTAATGACAACCATATTTATGTGTTCTATAAGATCATAAACATTCATACTATCATAACCCATGAAATTAAATGGGTATAACAAACATTTCATCATATCATAACCTTTGGAAAATAGATAGGTTTTATAATCATAGTATTACCCATGAAAAGAAGTGGGTTTCATAAGCATTTTATCATGGTATAACTCGTAGAAGAGAGAAAAGTTTTACAAAAAAATTCTCATCATAAACATCAACCATTCAGAGAAATAATAAAAATGGTATCCTTGGATCATATTTCCAGTAATTCATAGGCAACACTAATGGATGTCATCTTATATAGAAAATAATTTTGAAAGGATCATTTAAAATATTTCTTGAGGAAAATATCCTTTCTGCTTTGAAAAAATATTTTTAAACACAAAATATTTTCAAAAAAAATTTCATTGAAAGTGATCCTAAAATTTAATTTAGAAACATTTTTGAAAACATTTTTAGAAAAAATATTTTTGGAAGAAAATAGATTTCTAACCTAAGAGATAAATAAAGTCGAATTTTCTTAAAAACATTTTCCTAACTATATTAAGTACCAAAGAGTGGGAAACTGGTTTCATTACTTGAAGATATAATGAGTAACAATAGGATAATAAAATTCATGAGAATTATTGGGAGATGGATTATAATATTTTCTCATTAGAAACATAATCATAAAGAATCCTGATAAGTTATGATATTGTAACATGAAAGCTTTACCACTTTGGTAACTTTGAATCATAAGACCCATGAAGTAATTTCATAAAATGAAACTTAAAATATCATTAGGATGAATAAATTCATGATATTACATGTCAAATGGGATTTATATTTACCTTGTCAAAGTATATAGGCGCATAACATAAAGTACATCTCAAAGAAAGATAATTGAGACAAAAATCCCTTACCAATTTGTTAACTTTTAAACCGTAAACCCAATGAAAGAGAGATATTAAAATGGATATGTAAACCCCAATATTTTTAGTAGAATAATCATAATATAAATTCATGTATAAAATATACACCACATAAAAGAAATATGTGGTGAATATGACATGTGTATCACAGAAGTAAAAAGTGACACAAAAATACCTTACCGCTTTAGTAATATTTGGAATTTTAATACCCAATAAAGAATAAAATAAAATAAAAAATTTAAATCTCATAAAAGTAATATAATTAATAATATAACATTAAAAAGGGGTATCATATAAACCACACAAAAATAAATGAGTGGGTATTTTTCATATGTCACCTAGAAATAAAAGAGAGACTAGGATTCCCTTACCTTAAGTCTTGACTTCCGCCATACTCATTCAAACCTCCTATATAATAAATATAAGTTTATTATATATCTATTATATAATAATAATTTTATATATCATACCATATATTATTTTCTTAATACCCTTTTATTACTCATTTATTAACAATTTCATGTTAATGTTATGTTTCGGGTAATAACTGCTTTGTTTTTTTGTATATGTTTTGACTTTTTATTTTTGGTCCACATAATTTGATCATGGTTTCATCATATATAGAATTTAATCCATAATATAAATATAATATATATTTAATATATATTTATTTATAGTAATCCATCAAATATAGTGGTAGGAAATGAAATACCCCATTCATGGAGATAATAGCCCATACGTATGCATGAACATTGTTTTCATTTTCATATTATATTGAAATAAATAAAAGTAAAAGATATATATATATATATATATATATATATTACCATTAAATTATCATTTTTTTGTCATATATATCACATATTTTTATTAAACTCATCCTTAACGCATTCTATGTAAAAGGTGGAAAAATCACATCTCTTCGTGAGGCGGTAGTCCCCCATACACACGAACGACGTTATCATATTACCAAAAAATGGAAAGAATGAAGGTATATGTGATATAATAATTCAATAATATTAATAAATTAAAAAATATCATATATAAAATATAAATCAATCATTATTTCTTACCTTGAGAGGTGGTAATGAAAAAATAAATGACATCGGTTCGTAAGGTGATAGTTCATCGTACACATGAATAAGGTTTTCGTAACCCATTTGATAGAAGTGTGTGTGGTTTTAGGTTATATCATCAACAAAAAAAATATATCAGTATATATGAGAAACTAAGGTTATTATATAATCATATTATAATAATAATTTAATAAAGTGGATAAATAAATAAAATAAAGATGCTCATTGAATAACATTACCTCCTCTTCGGGTATTCTCCATAGGTTTGCAATAAAGTATTCCTTAGATGGATTTATGACCAAACTATGTATTATAGGATTAGGTTAGGGATGTTGGGAATTAATTTAGTCAGGGTTTAGTCAATCCAAATGGCGTAGGGGTGTGAATAATTGGGGATAGTGAGTGCCCTTTTATAATTGAGGAGTGACATTCTTGAAATACCCAAAAGTATTTAGTATTGGGAGGTCACCCTTACCTCATGTTCTTTAAAAATAGATAAATAATGAAGGGGAGGGTTTATGTGGTCGAGTAACATATCCAACACAGAAAATAAATACATTTTTATCATGTTATTCCTTATTCTTTAAGTTTACTCAATTTTACTCTTTTATTTTTTACCATGGTTACTTGTATCTTCTTATTTACCTAGGTAATTTATCATTTAAGAATATAATTAAAATGATATTTATTAGATAATTTAGACCTAATTATTCTTAATATTAAATCAAATTCATTAAATAAAAATTATATGTGTATGTAAAATTAATTTTAGCAAAAATGCATGTAATGCGCAAAAACACCATTTTATCCTTAACAACGCTAACATACTTTTTTTCTATTTAGGGGTAAATATAGTAATTATAAATGAAAAAATAGTCCATTAAAGAAAATTATTTTATATTAATTGAAATTTATAAATCACTCAACAAAATATAGTATTTTTTGTAATTTTAAATCATTTAATAAAATATCATTTATTATAAAATAACATTAATGTCAATTTTAACATTATTCATATAATTTGAATGTAAAAATATTAGTAAAATGATTTAATTAAAATATATTATATTCACACTAGTTTAACATGATATAATTATCTAAAAAAATTAACGGAACTCAATAATTCATTCAATTTACATAACTTTTTATATTTTTAGTATCATTTATTATATTTAATTATTAATTAAATAATTCCTACGTTGGCATTTATTAAGAATTTAATATAATTATTTCTTATAAAAAAAATAAAAATTAATTATAATAATAAATAAAACTCATTTATATTTCAAAATAATATTTATAACCGAACATATGATGTTTTTTACCTATCCCAAATCATTATAGTTATTAAAGGCAAGGAAGGTTTCTTTTTTTTTCTTTACATAATTTATTATATAGGTCAATTTCACGAGATATTATTCTATTAATAAATAAAACTAGAAAATAAGGTGATAAAAGTCAAAATACATCCAGAAAATGGGTTCTTAACAAGTTCTTAGGTCATTTTACCCCTTATCTATTAAGTTTAACCCCTCAATAAACTCATTTTTACCTTAATCGTGGTAATAAATTTTGACTATTTTCACTAATAATTATGTTCAAAAATTAAATTTATGTTATTAGATATTATAAATTATACTTATTCAAAATATGGATTCCATTTTACCAAAAGTAACTCACATAATTGGAAAAAATTAATTTAAAATTAATCCCGCGGATGTGGTGAGAAAACGAGTTTTTAAAAGCGAAAATGATCAAAAGTTTACAAATTTATTATATCTAAATTTGATATGAAATTTATCCCAATGTCATAAATTAGATTAATTGATATAAAATTGAACTAATATTACTTTGAAATCAATTAATAATATAATTTAATATTTTAAATTATTTAAACAAAAAGACAATTTTCAATTAAAATTCAGTATTTTTCACTATTCATCAAACATGAAACTTCTCAGAAAAATACCAAAAATTCACCATAAGTTAATTTTGGTATTATGATTTCAAAAATTAATTTTATTTTATCATATAATTTCCTAAAATTGATAAAAAGTAATTTTAAATTATGTGTTCCCAATACAATTAAACCGTCTTTTAGAAAAAAAATATAGTTTTTAGTAAACATTTCTTTTTATTTCAAATGATTCTTATTTTATTAATAATCAATCAATAAGTAATAAACATTTTTAAACTACATGTTTTAATAATTTAGTTGATTCTATTGATACCCTCATATTTAACAGCTATATTATAACTATTATATTAAATAATAATATTTTAATAATATATTATTGTTTGGTAAAACATGGTCTTGCGTGTAATGAAATCTATTCAAGAAACTCATTATTGTGTGTAACACAATTAAAAATCAGTTTTGTGTGTAACAAAACTCATCAATGAAATTTAATTTAATCAAAAAAAATAATTTCATAAAAACTCACGGTGTTACATTTTATCCCCCTTAAAATGATTTTTGACCTCGAAAATCATCAAAATTTCCGTCATAGAACCCACATAATTCAAATGAAGGATAATACTTCCCTTAAAAAGAGAAAATTTGAAACATAACAATTACCCAACGTAACTCATAACTAGATTTTCACATAGGAGAACATATGTGGGAAGTGATAACATGGACATAAAAGAGAAAACTAACACCCAAATACCGATGAAGAGTGATAGAGAACATGGTCAGGATAAAGTTAACGATCACAAATCCATAAACCAAAGAGGATTGAAAAAGTTCATTTACATCATAAAAAATGATGATGACACATAATTTTTTTATTTCAACACCCTTTTCTTAAAGATGAATAATTTTCACGAGAAGATATGCTTACTTGATTTCATTCCATTTCATAAGCACAATCTTGCTTGTGATTATGCCTTGATCAATTACCAATTCATCTCTTACTCTAAGAAATTAAGGTTAATTTATTATGCTTTAATAACTAATATATCATAAAAACATTAGATAGAATGATAATTCATTTCATCTATCTTTAGTTATCATCAAATCAAAATGGTTATCACAGGTTATCCAATATGCATAAATATTCATATGGTGAAATAATACATTAATCTCTAAAACCTCATTCAAAGTTAAAGATAGATAATTTTCATAAATGGTTAAACTTTTGACCCTTCCAAAATATGAAAATTCAGAACTTTTATAAATAAGGTCACTAAATTTCTCAAAATCAACTCAACATTGATCCCCCATATATCATAAAGTATCTCTTCATTGTCACATACCAAACACGTGAATACCTTCATTATGTATTCTTTTGAAACATGGTAATATCCTAAATTACCATAAAACCTTATTAAAAACATACATGCTTCCCTATTACTTAAATAAAAAGCATATATTAGTGTATATATTCCTTAAATCAAAATTTTCTGTAAACTCCATCAATGATAGCATAAACCACTTTGTCAACAAATCATTAATTAGTTCTAAGGTAGTTAGTACTATCCAATTTAATTTTTCATATCGATCATCTCTTTATATATATCTAAACACAATTTTCTCAACATTAGGGATATATTAAGGGTTACCTCCCCATAGTAAAAACATCACCTTTCCACTGCATCAATTTTTTAGGTGATCAAAATCATTCAACATATTCTTTCAAATCCTTGATGGAAAACTTATAATTAAAAATACTTATATTTCATAATTATTGAATTCCAATACATAAATACATCAATTACACCACTTCCTTATCAAACAATTAACTAGGATTTATCATCTTATCCCTTAATACCTATTTCCTTTCATATTTCATTCCCAGTCTCTTCATCTTCAGTAGTGCAACCATTACTCATAACACCTTGTTGATTCTGTTACCTATCTTTCCCCCTAGGATATCAACTTTCATAATTCCTATACTCTCCACATTTAAATCAATCAATAGTTGATGATATCTTAGGGAGACCAATATTATCATCCATTGCGTTAACTAAACTTTTCATTTTCCCTCTATAGTTACTTTCTTTGTATCCTTCTTTTCCACACTTGAAACATCTTCTCATCCCCCTGAGACATTACCTTGAGTGCTTCTTTCCGCATTCTTGACATATAAGAAACTTAATCTTCTTTCTTCCATGGATTCCATTACCCAAACCCTCAAAAAACTCTATACTTATATTCTTTTGTGATGTGAGAGTTAGTTAAGGTGAACATTGTTAATCATGTTCTGTGATCATTGATTAAGAATAATCACAATACCCTTCACTCTAGTCATCACCCCCTTTGGCTTCTCGTAAAAAAATTGTTCATAAGATTCAATGTTAACCCAATTTATTCCAGTTTCCTCCATTGACTAAAACAACAAATCATAGTGTGAGCAACACTAATCATAGTGTGGAACCACATTACCAATAAAAATCACCTATGAGAAGTATAAATCATGTCAACTTCTTTAATCTTTGATATCTTTGGTCATTCATAGTCATCATCTATTTAAATCCTTTATGATGGTTTGTAAAGAGTTTATGGATTTCTAACGTATATACCCTGGGAGTGTAAAACTAGGTTTACAAAAAGACCCATTTTCATGCACCAGTTCCTGATTGATTCAAATTCAATATAGTGTTTTTGGGATTTTTACCCATAGGTACATTTATACCAGATCCACATCCACTTGTAGTATCCAGATAGGGATTTTTTTCTAGGAAACCAATCACTCTATCCTTTACCAAAATTCACGGACATTTTTTTTATACTTTGAATCATCCTTAGAGTTATCCTTAGATACATATATAGGAATATCCTTAGAAATATCCCTAAAGATCTCACTAAAATTTTCTCATCATAGTTTCCAATGTTTAACTAAACCCTTCCTTTAATAAAAACTATAGTGACATAGAATTTTTATACATGGATATTACATTTTTTAGATGAATATTCATTATATTAAAAAATTAAAAACCCAAGGACCATAATATTTTAGTTCCTTTGGAAACATGGAATGAAATATTCTTAATTTATGAAATATTTTCAATATCTCTCATAAATATCTTCCCTTTTAGAACTCTTCACAAACACACCATACCAAAACCTTTATTCATAACCTGGGGAAAGGAAACCAAATAAAGGGTGATCTCAAATGCTCATTAAGGGTAAAAAAGGGAAATACATAAGCATAAAATGAGTATAAGGTTATTATAACATGATAAGAAATTTTGAAAACCATACTCTGTATATCAAAGATCATAATCATGAGTCATGACATAAATATTGTATGTTCATAAGACATAAATCATAATGAAATCAAAGAACATGATCTATAAGAGCATAACATTGGAATAAGACATGGAATTTGTGATATACACATAATAATAGAAAATTATTTACATATTATTCAAGGTTCACTCCCAAGACCATCATAGCGGACAAAGACGCTTACTGAACGAGGTTCACTCCTTGTTCTATCCATGTTTTACTGATTGGGTTCAATCTATGTTCTATCCCTATTTAACTAAACTAGGTTCACTACCCATTCTAGCCCTATTTTACTAAACTGAGTTCACTTCCTATTCTAGTCTTGTCTTACTCAACTATGTTCACTTCCCATTCCAATCATGCCTATCTCATGAGATATAAATCTTTACCCAATGCATTGAAGGGAGATATAGGTCTCACCCATCACATAAAGAAAACCATATTTATATACACCACAGGATCATAAACATTCATCATATCATAACAAATGAAATAAAATGGGTATAATAAAAATTTCATTATCTCATTACATATGAAATAGATACATGTTTTATAATCATAGCATAACACGTGAAAAGAAGTGGGTTTCATAAGCATTTTATCATAGTATAACCCATAGAAGAGAAACGAGTTTCATGAATAACTTTTCATCATAAACATAAACCATTCAGATAAATAATAAGAATATTATCCTTGGATCATATCCCTAATATGTCATAGGTAACACTAATATATGTCATCTTAGATGGAAAATAATTTTGAAAGGGTCATTTAAAACATTTCTTGAGGAAATTATACATTCCATTGAAAAACTTTTTTTTAAAACATAAAACATTTTCAAAATACTTTTCTTTTAAAATTATATTAAAATATAATTTAAAAACATTTTTTAAAACATTTTTATAAAACATGTATTTGGAAGAAAATAGATTTCCGATCGAAGAGAGAAATAAAGTCAAATTTTCTTAAAATAATTTTCTTAATTATCTTAAGTATCACATAGTGCAAAAATGATACCATTACTTGAATATATAATGAGTAAACATAGAAGAATTAATTTCATGATAATTCTTGAGATATGGATAATAATATTTTTTCATCGGAAATATAATCATAAACAATCTAGATAAACGATGAGATTGTAACATGAAATCTTTACCAATTTGGTAAATTTGAATCATAAGACCCATGAAGTAATTACATAAAATGAAACATAAAATATCATGATTATTAATAAATTCATGTTATCACATGTAAAAAGAGATGTATATACATCTCGTGAAATAATATAGGTATATAACATAACATATGTCTCATAGAAGACAAATTGAGATAGAAATCCCTTACTGATTTATTGATTTTTGAACTGTAAACCCAATGAAAGAGAGATACTCAAATTGATATGTAAAACCAAGTAATTTTTAGGATAATAAAAATAATATACATTCATGCTAATTATATACACCACATAAAATAAATAGGTGGTGAATATGACATGTGTCTCATGAAAGTAAAAAGTGAGAAAAAATACCTTACTGCTTTAGTAATATTTTGAATCATAATTACCAATAAATAATAACATAAAATGAAACTTTAAATATCATGAAATTAATTTGATTAATTATATAACATGTTTAAGGGATAGTATATAAACCACACAAAATAAACGAGTGGTGAATTTGCATATGTCTCCTATGAATAAAAGAGAGACTAGGAGTCCCCTACCTTAAGTATCAACTTCTACTGTACTCGTTCAAATATCTTGTATAATAAATATAAGATTACTATACATATATTAAATAATCATACTTATATATACCATACCATATATTATTTTATTATGACCCTTTTATTATCTCTTTATTAACAATTCCACATTAAAGTTACGTTTCAGGTAATTACTGCTTTGTTTTTAATATATGTTTTGACTTGTAATTTTTGGTAATCTTAATTTAATAATGGTTTAATCATATAAAGAATTAAAACCATTATATAAATATCATATATATTTATTATATATGTATTTTTAGTAATACATAAAATTTAGTGATAGGAAATGAAATATACTGTTCATGGAGACGGTAGGCCGTACATGCACATGAAAGCTGTTTCCATTTTTTTTATCATATTGAAATAAAGAAATATAATTGATATATATAAATATATTATCATTAAAGTGTAATTTTTATGTCATATATATCACATATTTTTACTAAACTCATCTTTAATATGTTCTATGTAAAGCATGAATGAATCTCATCGCTTCGCAAGGTAGTAGTTTGCTGTACACATGAACAAAATTATCGTATTCCCAAAAAATTGAAAGAATGATGGTATGTGTGATATAATAATCCCATAATCATAATAACATCATAAATATCATAAATATCATATATAAACTATAAATAAATCATTTTTTCCAACCATGAGAGGTGCTAATGGAAAAATGAATGACATCAGTTCGCGAGGTGGTAGTTTGTCGTACACACAAACAATGATTTCATTACCCATTTGATGGAAGGGTGTGTGATTTTATATAATCAACTTAGAAAAAAACATATCATTATATATAATATATTGAGATTATTATATAATAATGGTATATCAATAATTGAATAAGGTTGATAAGAAAATAAAATAAAAATGCTCATTGAAGAATATTACCTCTTCTTTGGGTATTCTCCTCCAGTTTGCACTAACTTATTCCTTGGATGGATTTATGCCCAAAATAAGTATTCTAAGATGAGTTTATGGAAGTTTTTAAGTGATTTTGTCAGGTTTTGGTCAAGAAAAATGGCTTGATAGGCGTGAGGAAGGGGGAGAGTGAGTACCCTTTTATAATTGAGGAGGACATACATTCTTGTAAATACCCAAAAGTATTTACTATTGGGAGGTATCCCTTACCTCATGTGCCTAAAAAATAGACCAATAACGTAGGGGAGGATTTATTTGGTCAATATACACCTCAAAAAAATAAAAATAAATACATTTTATCATGTTACTTCTTAGTCTTTAAGTTTAGTCAATATTACCTTTTTAGTTTTTACCATGGTAACATGTATATTTTTGTTTACCTAGTTAATTTATCCTTTAATAATAAAAATAAAATGATATTTATTAGATAATTTATAATTATTTATTATGAACATGAAATATAATTTATTAAATAAAAATTATACATGTATGTAAAATAAATTTTAATACAAACGCATGTAATACGGAAAAACACCGTTTTAACCTTAATTGTGATAACATAGTAATTTTTCTATTTAGGGGTCAATATAGTCATTATAAATGAAAAATTGGTCATTTAATGGAAAATAGTTTGTATTTATTGATATTTATAAATAACATTGAAGAAGATAAGATTTTTAGTATTTTTAAATCATCTAATAAAATATCACTTGTTATAAAATAAAATTAATTCCAATTTATTACATTATTCATTTAATTTGAATTTAAAAAAATAAGTACAATGATGGAATTAAAATTTATTATGTTTAAACTAGTTTAACATGATATAATCATATAAAAAAATTATTTTAACTCAATTATTTATTCAATTTACATCACTTTTAATATTTTTAGTATAATTTATTCTATTTAATTATTAACTAAATAATTCCTACATTGGCGTTTCTTAAGAATTTAAAGTAATTATTTTATCTAAAAAAATTAACATAAATTATCATGATAAAAAAACTCATTTATATTTCAAAATAATATTTATAATGAAACATATTATGTTTTTTACCTATACTAAAGCTTTATAGTTATTAAAGGAAAAGAAGATTCCTTTTTTTCTTTTTCTATACTTAACTTATTATATAGGTCACTTTCATGGAATAATTTCCCATTAAATCATGAAAATATATAATAAGGTGATAAGAGTCAAAATATGGCCCTAAAATGGGTGTTGGAAATGTTTTTAGGTCATTTTACCCCTTGTATATTAAGTTTAACCCCTAATAAGCTCGTTTGTACATTAATAATGGTAATAAATTCTAACTATTTTCACTAATCATTATGGTCAAATAATTACGTTGACCTTATTAGATAATATAAATTATTATGATTCTAAATATTGAATCCATTTGGAAAAATTCATCTCACATAAGTGGAAAACATTAATTTAAAATTAATCTCATAAACATGATGAGAAAATGAGTATTTAAAGCGAAAATAATCAAAATTTAACAAAGTTTTTATATCTAATTTCAATATGAAATTGATTCCAATGAAGTAAATTAAATTAATTGATATAAAATTTTACTAATTTTACTTTAAAACCAATTTCAAATAAAATTTTATATTTTAAATTATTTAAACAAAAAGGCAGTTTTCAATTAAAATTCATCATTTTTCACTATTAATAAAAATGAATTTTTTTCAGAAAAATCCAAAAAAATCACCCTAAAATAATTTTGGTATTACAATTTAAAAAATGAATCTTATTTTTTCAAATAAATTTTCTAAAATAGGTAAAAATTAATTTTAAATTTTATTCGCCAAGCATGATTAAACCGCTTTTCTAAAAAATATAGTTTTTCAGTAAATATTTTTTTCTTTAAAATGATTTTTATTTTATTACTAATAAATAGATAAATAATAAAAAATAATAAACTATATATTTTCATAATTTAGTTAATCCTATTTATACCCTCCAATTTAACAGATAATTTATAACTATTATATTAAATAATAATATTTTAATAATATATTATTGTTTGGTAGAACTAGGTATTGCATGCAAAGAAAACTATTTAAGAAACTCGTTGTTGCATGTAACATAAGATAAACTAAATGTTTCTTGTACTTCAAGTCATTAAAGAAATTTAATTTAATTGAAAAAAATAAATTCATAAAAACTCAAGGTGTTACATTCATAGTGGGATGGTTTGGTCATGATGAATGGTCACATGGAGACTTTTCTAGCCTCATATAGTTTCATTTTTGGGTTTATCTAGTTTTTATTGCTTTTTTATAGCTCATGATTTTTTTTCACTTGCTCCCACCATGTACCTTGTTGGTTTTACTTGTTCAAGTTTTACATGAGACATTTTGATTCCTTTTTATTGTACCACCCTAAGTGTCTGACCACCTTGGGTGGATTTTCTAGTCAAATAGTTTGTTTCATTACAATACACTTTTAAAACCAACCATGTAAGGTGTTCATGAGAAATGAACCACATCGTTTCATGGAGTTGGTAGCCCACACGTATGCATAAATGGAATTTTCATTCTTCTAACAGGTGGAAGAGAAATAAAGTTGATATTATTTTACTAAAGAATTATAAATATTTTATAAATATAATATTTATTCATTATTTCTATCCTTATTACTATCCTTATAATGTGATGATGAAAAATGAATCACATTACTTCATGGAGGTGGTATTTCATACGTACACACGAGCAGTGTTATAATTTTATAAAGGTTGGAAAGATTAAGATGTCAAGTAATATATTATCTTTATTGAATCATAATTATGTCATAAATATAAGATATATTAATTTCATCAATCATTTTAACCATCCATATGATTCAGTGATGAAAAATGAAACACATTGCTTTATGGAGGCGGTAGTCCACATGTACACATGTACGATGTTTTCATATATCGTAAGATAGAAAAGGAGATGGAAAATTTTTTTACCATTATAATAATAAAATTTTAGTATATGGAAGATAATTATGATATTATTTCATCATAGTTAATTTTTTTGAAGGATTTAGAAGAAGAAATAATCTCAAAATAGGTCAGTTATGACTTATATCTTCTCCTCATATATCCTATTTTTCTTACACCTTGAGCCTTAAAGGTTTGGTATTTTGGTGAGACCAAGACCTTAGAGAGTGGTGAGGGATTTTGGAGAGATAATTGGGTAGATATTGGATGAAATATAGTGCTCAAAAATGTGAATAAGGGAGGAGAGTAGTTTCCATTTTATAAGCAAGGGGAGTGGAACACTTGTAATTTTTATAAAAATTTAAATATTATAAAATTTTAATCTTGGGGAAGTAGCTCAAAATCTATGAAAATTAGAATATAAGGGGATAAGGTTCAAAATAACATCACTAAATAATAATTAATAAAAGTATTTATGGCCTTATCACTTAGATTTTAACTTAATTAACCTGATTTACCCTTTACCATAGTGATATATTTTTTTAACAAGGTTACTATTAAAAATGAACAAAAATGAAATTGAAATAATTAATAAATTAAAAAATAATTATTTAAAATATGGAATACATTTTTCATGATTTTTTTTGAAATTTCATAAATTACTTTTAATATAAGTGTGTAAAACACAATGGAAAACAATTTTTAGAAAATTGTGTTTGTAGGCATAAAAATGAACTTATACCAAAATAAAATATACTGTTGATTCATATGGAATTATTTATATTATTTTTAATAAAATTCATCTTATGTTACTTTAAAATCAAATCCAAAATATAAATATACTTTAAAATTAATTTATTTAACTAAATAAAATTATAATTTTCTAAAAATCGATTTTTTTTATTCACTCAAAAAACAATATTTTTCGAAAAATACCAAAATTTCATCCAATGTAATATTTTATATATTGATTAAAAAAATTAATTCATATATATTAAATTCAATTTCTAAAATCAAGAAATTTATCTTTTAAATAAAACTATTTAATTAATGGAATATAATTTTGTTAAATAAAACTATTCCATTTTAAATTGAAGATTTTTGTAAAATTATTTATAAAACTATGATGAAACTAATTCCATAAAATGAGTAAATATATATTATAATATTGATATTTTTTCTAGGATTTCCTAGGTTATCACACACACACACATATATATTATAAATAAAAATAAATAATATATATGTATATATATACATGATATATATAAATATTAATTTCATGTCATCCATAACTAACCAATTTCACATGTATGGTTGTAAATTTTCAACCATTTTAAATGCACAATGATTACACATGTATGATTTCAATTTATTCAACCATTTTTCATATAATTGTTAATTCAATACCTAAAAATTAATATGAAAAAATACTCGGATTTAGAATTATATAAAAGGATATTAAAGGGAATCATCATACCATAAAAATTGGGAAGGAAGAGATTACTCCTCATAGTCATCTTAATCTTTGAAATAAAAATTCCTCAAAGAATGAAGAATGAAAAAGTTTGCATAATGTAAAGGAATGAGAACCTTTTTCAATGTAAGTTTTATAAGAAGACGGTTTTTATTATCTAATCAATATTGTATATAAGATATGATTTAATCACACACTTTGTACATTTGGATTTTCTGAACATCCTTGTGTTTTAACAAAATTATCATCTATTTCACTTTTAAAAATGAATATGATAGTTCACATTTAGGGAATATTATTAAATATAAAAGTATTTCTAAATATTTGATCTCACTTTAAAGGAAAAAAATACATCCTTAATCATTTTCAGTCACATAAGTATATTATTGAATGTCACATGGTGACTCTCACCTAGGTCTAACTAGTATCTACATGTTATTCATAACATACAAGACAAATCAATTCATGCTTATAACATGACATGAATGATCGATCATGTAGATAAAACATGTGAAATACTACTCATCTATATTATATATACATATATAGAAAAATATTGATTCATTATAAGATTATTTTCATGTAATATTTTTAAAGATCATTTCCTTACATTCTTCACAATAAACCAGTTCAACACTTTACCAATATAATTGTTTTGACCTAGGTGATGAACCATTCATTATTTATCTATATAAATCTTTATACCAAGTATATATATTATTTCAACCACGAATTTTATTGAGAATCACTTTCCTAACCTATATTTTTAAATTTAAAGTTAATAAGTCATTTCTAATAAGTATTATGTCTTATATATGAAATATAATAAATACCAACAAACTCTAACAATTCATTTCATATACACAATATTAAACATTGTTCTTTTAGAAAAAGTAAATCATTGATTTCTTTAAAAAAATTAAGATTCCAACTATGAGAAGCTGTATCTAATCCATAAATGTATCATTTCATCTTGCATACAATATTGGCAGGATCCTTAAAAAATTCTAATTGTAGTATGTATGCATCCTCAAATATGTTTTCATTAAGGAACATGATTTTAACATTTATCATATATATCTCATAATTAAATTATTTATATATGAATAAAAGAATCTCAGTTTATTTAGTTATATAGTTTTTTTGAAATTGATTCTTTGTAGTGAATTCTATGAATTCTTATCTAAAGTCATTATATTCTATTTATAAAGATTTAAAGGCTCATTGAAAGTGGTGTGAGGGTGCCCAATTTTGGTTTTTTATAGGTTTGAATATATATCTGAAAAACACGATGAAAGTAATGCTAAATTCCCATAGAGATTATTTTTACATTTAATTTATAATTAATTTTAAAAAAGAATTATCTCATACTCAATAATCCCTTAGACCATCTTTTGTTTCCGCTATAGTTTAATTATTTTTTGTGATAGATATTCCAAGTGAAGTATCCTTTAGGTTTATCTACATGTTCTTTATGAATATTTAGATTAAATTATTAGAATTTTGAGTGATATAATGGAGGAACCTAGTGTTTCACACCATTCATCACTGATCCATGTTATTGAGTGGGAGGTTGGTAGGACCAATCTCTCTAGTATAGAAAGAATTCTTGAGAGCTTCCATTGTGTACAACCAGAATCTCATATCTATAAAATGATATAATAAGAATTTTATATTTAGGGTTAAAACAATTGATAATTACACACAATCCATTATCAATATATTTAATCTAAGTAATACCATATGTAAAATAATAAAAATAATAATAATAATAATATATCCCATGACATGAACTTATTTAAATATCATTTATTAAATAAATAAATTAATATTTATTTAAATGTTATTAAATAAAATGTATCATTTCTATTGGGTACTTAATTTTACCTATTAATCATCCCATGCGATTTATCGAACATTGAATAAATTTTTTTATTTAAATAAATATTATTAATTTGATAAATTAATAAATATTATATTCACTAAAGTCACAAATAATTATTTATTTTAATATTCATGTTAAAAAATATATATTTATATATTATTCTATTCACTAAACTGGGGAATAAATATTTATTTATTTGTTAGCTTGTGAATAATAAACAAGAGATAGAATTTAACTCACATGTTATAAATTTTAATATCTAATTATTGAATATTTGAGATCAATTTTTAAAAAATAATTATTATTCCATAAGTTGAGAATAATATATATTTTCAGTAGAATTAGGCGAATTTACCAAAAATTCAAGATCAACGTTTAACAATGCATCAAGACGGCCATATAGAAAGAATCTAATACTGTAATGAAAACAACCTTCCTATGAACACTATAGTGTAATATAATCCTTTTTCTACTGATATCTCATTAATCAGGATGCATACCCATGTCATCACCCTATATGATTGATATATCTTACTTTGAATTTCCAAAATGACATCATCAATTAACTACCATGGCCATGGATATAATTAAATAGTTTCATTTCAATAAAAAATATAGAGATATTTTCTTCCATTAACCTTAAAGTGATTTTTTCTCTATATATCCAATTAATGTCATATCATTTATGATGCACTCAATGCATGATAACAAACCTCAAACATATGATATCACATTTTTCATCTATACATCAAATTATGTTATTCGTGATACAAATTGATTGTAATGTCATGTTTTAAGGAACAATAGAAAAATTAACAGATAGAAATATCTAATGACACATAAATCATGTGGAATACCAATTGGTGGATATGTCTTAATGACCTCCATTTATTAGATATCACTAAGTGTGAACTTATTATGAAGAAGTATCAATGTATTATGATCCCTAATCACTTGATATCCAAACATCATCTATGCCCCTTTAGATAGATATTATCGTGACCATTGTACATATGTTTTAAGAATGTTATCATATCACATCTAGGTTCTCATTATAGTGGAGAACTATTATAAAATTTCAATGTGAAAAATAATCTATGTATATTATCACATTAATGTTATGCATTATTGAAATCACTATGTGATAATATATTTACTAATATTCTAGTAATTGAAAGTACAAATTCAATCAGTTTTAGGTAAACAACTAAATAAACTCCAATTTACACTAGAGATAATTTCTAACTAACAAATTGTTAGCTCTCACATGATAACCATTCTTATGAAAAGGTATGTATATATTCAATGGCCTTTCCAAGTTATTTGGCCACTACTATACTTGTTGTGAGTTCACTTCTCTACGAAAAACTCATAAGAGGTGATATCCTTGAGTATTAAACATTTTTCCTCTATATTTAAATTAAATTATTGGAATGTATATATGATATCATATTATCACAATATATATTTTTATTTCATTTTTATTTCATTATACGATTCCATTAACTAGAACAAAAAACGATTCTTAAGCTATATGAGAAGCCACAACATACTCGATAGTTATAGATATGGACACCACTGGCTATAATAAGATTTTATTGATTATTAAAATTAGATTATCTATGATAATTGATCAAATTAATCTATAAGAAAAATATTAATGCATACCTATGAAAATTATAATTCTTATTTATTCAATTAAAAAAAACTCATCCTTCATACTTTCTCAAGTACCATTGAATAATTTTGATTGCTACCTCATGCAATTATCTTGATTCTGATTGATATTTTCATACTATGCTCGAGTCATAAGAAATATAAAATATCTATAAATATAATATAATATATAATGGATTCAATCACTTAATCATTTGTAATTATATTCCTAATCATAATATCCTCTTATGCCTTAAAACACCATCTTGGTGATATTTTACACTATGTGACATAAGAAATGATTTAATCTTGAATTGTCTATCATTTACTTTCCAATACTTTGTCAATGTATATACTATGAATAGATATTAGAAACACCATAGATCTATCTTAATATATATTTTTACCTTGAACTTTCTCTTCTACTTTTAAGTCATTATTAGAGAAATATTTTTCATCTTAGTCTTATCTAAATAAAAGACTTAATATTTTTTTTCCATATGTTATCAACATATTTGATTTTAAAAACTATAGTTACACCATTGAACTTTTATAGACACAAGTCATAAATTTTTTCTTAATAAAACCAAAAATATCACATGGCTTTATCAAAATTAATATTCCATGATTACTATGCTTTCTTTAACCAACAAAAATATTTATATAACTTGCATACCTTATTGGAATTATTTAGTACCGAAAACCCTTCTGGTTGTGTCATATAAACATCTTCCACAAGTTTTCCATTAAAGAATATGTTCATGAAATCCATTTTCTAAATTTCATAATCACATAAGTTTTCTATGATAAGTATAATTCTAATGAATTTTACCATGATGACTAGTGAAAAAGGATTTTTCTTAGAAAATGACTTGACATATCTTGAAACCTTCATTAAGAAATTATTACTTATAGGTACCAACTTTACCATCTATATATATTTTATTCTTTAATATCCACCAATTTATTTACATAAATTGGAGAAAAAACCAATATACAAAACTGAATTTTAGTGAATGGAATTAATTTTTGACTTCATATCAACTTTCTAATTTTATCCAGTCTTTATTTACTACCTCCTTATAGGATTAATTATTCTTACTAAAAAATATATCACCCTAATTGGTGAATATAACACCAAAAATTTTATTTTATCTTTTCAATATTGTATAAAACCATATCTTTGGGTTATCCTTCATATGTAGTATGTGTTTATTATACAAATCCTCATACTGAGACTTATGGAGTTTATCATTACCATATTAACTAATGTGCATTTAGATCTTTAAATTAATTTAATTAAAACCTTCTCCCACTATCCTAAAAGATAAGTGCTTCCTTATTATAGAAATATAGTCAATCAATTGAATAAATCCTTTCCATATTAAGGAAATTTATATCGTTAGTAACTTATGACAAGAAACTATAATACACATTGTGTTTTCTTGATGCAAGTTTGTTGCTAAAATTTGGCCTTAACAAATGGTTCTAATCAAAACACATGAAGCTGTGACATAATGATTTTCTTTCACATTACAACTTATATGATATGAAATAATTAATTTTGTTGGAATATGGTTAAGTGTTAACACCACTATTTTTAAAACATGTTATGAAAGGAACTATAAAATAATTGTAAAAGGTATAAAACTCACAATACATCCTCCTTTTACTACCATAATCACTATGACATGTATAAGGTAATGTGATTTAAGGTATAACACCACTCTACATTTTAATGATCAATGAATTATTGGTTAAAATATTTTCCAACTAACCATCTTGGGGTATCTTATATCTTTTAATAATTATATTCACTACTCTAATTTACATTCCTAAAATCCCATAAAGGAATGTCATGAATTATATAAATTTACCTCTACCTTCTACTTAGAATATTTTACGTGTATATTTTCAAATTGATTATAGAATATTTATGTCAATAATACCTTTAGTCTATAAATGCTTATTTTTCTTAAAACCTTTAAAGTAACCATACCAAAATTCCTATGATTCTTAGCTCCATATTGTCTAAGAACCCTTAGGAGTATATCCTTGACATTTACTTTTAGTTTTACTTGAAAAACAATTATCTTTACATAACTGAGTATTATTTGATTATTGTTTTTATATTCATCATTAATTAATGATATTTGATGTTTGTGATTAATACATGACCAAAATATTAATTAATTATGATATACCAAAAAAATATTCATTTAAAATATGAAAAAATGTTGTATTGTTTCTGTAACTATACATAAAGATAAATGTCTAGGTAACACTCAATAAAATAAATAGTTTTATAAGAATCGATTAACTTAGAAATATTCAATTTAAAATCTTCTATAGATGATGTATGATTCAAGTCCCATAAAAAACATTACGATTCACCTTACTTTTGGTAATGATTCTTATCTTACTTGGTTCTTTTATTTGTATAAAAATATGTGAATCACATATATTATTTAATATCTAAGAATATAGTTATAAATATTACATGTAATGAAAAATATACCTAAAGTATAAGCTTCCACTTGGTTATTATTAAATTCATTACAATTACTATTATAGTGTCCTTTCATTCAACATGTGAGGTAGATAACCTCATGTTCATTATCCTCACTCTGAATATTTTATATATTTTATTGACATTATGAAAGCACCATTAACCCTAAAAAATTTATAGTCTTTTTATCCATGTTCTCTTAATTTTCTCACATAGGGGGTGAGGAACCATGTTCCCACCAATACCTATCAACTTGGAAAATCATAATCAAAATATTCATGAAAAACATCTCTATACTATTGATTCAATAGTTCTTGATGAATATAGGGAATCTAGGTGGTAAGGATTATTATATGATATTAATGGATAATTTATTATCCATAAGGAAGACTACATTCCCCAATTGATCAATATAATGCCACATCTTGAGAACATGATCAATAGTTAGGACATGTATTCAACTTTATACTTATATAGTGTGGTGATAATCTCATTTATTTTTAGACTCCCTTTCACCTTTTCAAGTTCTTGGAGATAAGTTATCATGGTTTATGCAACAATATCCTTATGTTATATTCTCATATCTATAAATATAGCTGAGGACATGTCATAATGAACATATGAAGCATCCTCTATGTTTCTCTTGTTGAAATCCTTCTTACCCTCACTCACCCCTTGAGGTGGATGATAAAGAATAAGGGATTTCATCTCATAAAATAAATCATCCTATAGAAATAAAATGTGTAAGAGCATATGCCACTCTTGGGAGTTTGTGTTGATGATAAAATTTTCTTTGTCCAATACTAATTTTAGTATTTGTATGGTTAATATTTCTATTTTATAAAATAAATAAATGTATACTATTAATATTTTATCTTTATTATCTATTATGAATCAATTAATGAATTAATTATCACTCACTATTTTGTCAATTTCCAAAATCCCTCATTTTTTGATTTAAAATATCCATTCACTTGAATATTATAGTAGAAAGAATCCATAATTCCCTTAAAATAACCCAAACAGATGCCTTTTTAAATTATTCAAAAGTAATTAGTTAGCCTGTTATTTCCAATTGTATTAACCCACATTTCTTTGATCTATTGAGTTGACTCCCCAATATTGAAATCCTAAACAAAAATTTTCTCCACTCTTTCTTTCAAGTTCTACCATGTCTTACTATGGTAATAAACCCTTGATTCTAAATAGGTTAATTTGACCCAATAATTTAATTATAACTCCCCAATAATTGAAATCACCCTAATGAGGGCTAAATAATTACTTTGAATTATGGTTTCATTCTAACTCAAGTGATATAAGGTGTTTTATGACTTAATATTTTGATTATGGGATTTTGTTTAACTTATGTGTAAATATTTCTTTATTTTATTCTTTACATGATTTTTAATATTATGTATAATTTATATAATTAATTAACCATGCTTGATAAAATAATGTATGCATAATTATTTTATTTTATTTTATCTTTATGATGTATGTTAATTTATTTACTTTATGTTATCATGTTTAAACATCCATATAAACCAAGAATCACAAAAATAAATAAATAGTCATGCATGGAAAAAATAAGACAAATATTTGATATGATCATGTAATATTATAAATTAGTTGGTTTAATGAACAAAGATAAATCAACCTTGACACTATGGGAAAAAACTCCCCAAGCTCATGATTGTATTGAGTTGCAATATTTATCCATTCTTCTATTCATCTCCTTGGTTAGATTCACCGAATCTCGGGTCTTGAATTGTCTCCTCTCATTAGGTTCTCCATCATTTTCAAATATTTACTCACTCACATGTGATAGGTACCGAGGTTTTAGGATTATATCAACTAAAATTTGTAAATGCATGACCAAGCATAATAAAAAAGGTAGAATGATTCAAATATCATCATATTTAATTTAAAAAAATTATCACATAAAACCATGAAATAAATAATTAAATAAAATAAATAAATTCAACACATATATAGGTCAGTCAAGACCATGATCAATCATAGCATGAAATGGCTACACATTTATACTTTCTAGCTTTTATTTCAATTAATTTTTATTAAGATAAATTTAATGGAATTAATTAATTAATCAACTATTTATTTATTTATTTATTTATATTAATATTTTTTAAATTGTAATTGAGATATAATAATATTATCATCTTGTATTATTTTAAATAAATTAAATAATTTTAATTTAAAGTTTAAAATAATTAAATACACAACATATACCAAGGAGGTCACATGACACATACCTTATGCCTCATATTAAATCTATTTATAGAGTTTAATACTTGCATGATGTGTACTGTCACTCGATGTGTTATATGAAACACACTATGTATGTTCCTTATCATGAAATGTGTTATTACATTACCTATATTCCTACATGAAATGTCATGATATACATGATGTATAGTTTATTGGTTCAAACCACATAGTTTGTACGACATTTAAAACCACACTACATGTCATAATATATGTAGCATGTATTGTTGGAAATGCATGTGAAGTACACAACATTTATGAAAACCATTACACATTATATAGTTATATAATTTACACAATTTTAATTATTAAGCATGTATACCCACATGAAATTACACAAATACTTAGTGTGTACATATTATGGAATGAAACCGATTTAAAAACATTTAAATCCAACTACACATCATTTAATTTGTTTCTTTATTTAGTTCTCCCATGTGCTAACCATAAAAACATGCCTAAAATCTCGATGTGTGCCCTGCATGGGTTGATATATGTTATACAACATGTACATGCCAACTACACATCATTTAATCTATGTCTAGTCATGTTTCTCAACTAGTAGTCAATAAGTGATTTGTAATGATGTCACATAATGACCACATGGCTTGCCACAATTTATATGAGGTCGTAATTTTGTGGGGGTTACATGGTGTGTACACCTTCTAAACACTGTATAATCCTTGTCAAACTGTGTGTTATGATGGTGTTCAACACTTAGTGCGTAATGAAACCAAATAACACTGTTAGCTGTTTTTTATATATATCACACACTGTGTGAGTAGACCACTTGTAAAAAACATGTAATTTATAGTCACATGTCATATATCCATGTCATGAAACTAGTGACATTGGAACCTCTAGATGAGATCTTTGAGAATTCTTTGTGTGTTTTTAACCTATTATTGGCCATACAAATTTGGATAAACATGTTATCTTGACCGTTGGATTAAGAACAAAATTATGGAAATGAAAAAAACTAACAAAAAATATAAAAAAATGGTCAAATAAATAATAAATAATTATAAATTAGGCTATGACTTCTCTGGTACCATTTGAAGGTTCTAGGGCACAATGGAAGCAGTGGGAAAGTGTTAAATTTTTTTTTTCATTAGTTTCATTGAATAATATCTGAAGAAATAAAAAAACACAACCCCAAGATAACATAGATAGGATCATTGACATTTAATTTATAATTAATTTAAAATAAGAAATACCTCAAATGTAATAATACCCTCAACCAATTTATATTTTTTCTATTGTGTCTTTATCACTATGATAGATAATCCAAGCGAGGATTCCTCTAGGTTTATTCACACATACTCTAAAAATCTATGGATGATTATCTTGGTATTTCGAGTGCTAGAATAGAGGAACCTAGCACTTCATATCATTCACCATTGATCAAAAAAGGAGTTCTCTTGTTCTTTATACATTCTTGAGATGGATGTTGGATGGACTATTTTTTCTAAGCTCAAGATAATTCTTTGGAGATTTAGTTTTACATACCCAATATCTCATCTCTCCAAAATGATATAATAGTAATTTTATACTTAGGTTTAAAATAATTGATAATTTCACACATGGCCCTATTAATAAATTTAATATAAATAATATCCCATGTTAAATAATAATAATAATAATATATCCCATGACATGAGATTATTTAAATACCATTTAATAAATAAATATTTATTTAAATGATATTAAATAAAATACATCATTTCCATAAGGCTATTAATTCGACCCATTACACCTCCCATGGGATTTACCAAACCTTAAATAATAAAATATTTTTAAAATAAATATTTTTAATTCAATAAATTAATAAATATTATATTTATTAAATTTGTGAATAACTATTTATTTTAATATTCCTATAAATACATAAATATTTATATATTAGTCTATTCACTGAACTGGTTAATAAATAAATGTTTATTTTTTTACCATGTGAATAATAAAAAAGTGATAAAATTCAAATCAAATATTTTAAACTTGAATATCTCATGATTTAATGATTGTGATCAACTTTAGGCAAATCATTATGATTCCATATGCGGAGAATAATATTTATTCTTAATATTAAATTAAATATAATTTAATTATACTCTAAATACATTTAGTGTGTCAATCTCTATGACAATTTCTCATGGGATTCGATGAACTTACATAAATTCTATGATCATCATCTAGAAACTCATCAAGGAACAAATAGATAAATAAGTTAATATCACAACAATAATAACAACCTTCATATGGATTTTACTATGTAATATAATCCATTTTTCAACTGATATCTCATAAAAAATTATGCACACTTTTTTCATCAGCTATACGTTTGGTTAATCTTTCATTAACGTTATAAAATGAACCCGTCAATAAACTACCATGGGCATTGATTTAATTAGATATTTCAATTTTAATAAAAATACTAGATGTATCTTATTCTCTTAATATAAAAGGTATATATCCTTTCTCAAATTATTCAATTAATTTCATATTACTTATAACACACCAGTGTATACTACCTTTCTATGAGAATATGTCATCATGATTTTCATCCATAAATCAAAGCACACAATTTATGATATAAATTAATAACAATATTAATTCTAAGTACTAATACATAAATTCATAATTATAAATTTCTAATGACACATGAAACTTGTACAGTTCCTTTTAGCGGGTATTTCTTCATGACCACTCTTTCTTAGAGATCACCAAGTGTGAAATTCCTGAGAAGTATCAATGTATTATGTGTCTATAATACATGATAGTCAACAATTATCTATTTCCTATCAAACATATGTTATCTAGAACATATGATGTATGTTTGAAGAATATTATCATAGAATATCTTGGTTTATATTATAATTAGTAACTATTATGGCCTTTTTATGTGAAGAATACAATAAAGACATTATTACATTATTATTATGTAGAAGAATATTCATTATTTGATAAGGTATTTATTAAAATTCTAGTAATCAAAAGTATATATTAATTTGGTTGTCATGGTACCAACTCTAACACATTATAGGTAGAATCTATACCATCCGTGTTAGTTTTCTTTTCAAAATCTCAATTACACCCTATTGGTCATACCCCTTCCCATTGACTGAACATGTTCTAGAACAATTTATTATTCATGGTCTTTATCACACATTTTAGGAAATTATAACCATTTATTAAAGTCATAAATCATATTGGATTCCTGATAATAGGTAGGTTTATCTTCTATAAAGATTTATTTATCATTATGGAATATAAAAAATCAATATATCTCAGTTTCATGATGAATCACATCATACCTTCAAGGTTTTTTATATATCATGAAATGATTTTTATTTTAAAAAATTTTATGAAGTCTCATCATATTTGATCTCATGTAAAATTATATATTGTTTTTTATGAAATTTTCCAGACTGAATTATTATATAATTGATTCTTTAAGAAATTAATTATTTCCTAAGAAAAATTTCATTTGAATCCATAAACATTTTATTATATAAATGAGGATAAAAATAAAATCAATTTTTCTATATGATATGGATAATAGATAAAATATTGTTATATTTTGAATTAATCTTATTTAAATCCAATTTATTCACATATGTTTCCTATCCTACAAACCTAATAAAATAATTGTTGAAATTACTCCTAGTACATATCACATATTGTGTCTTTTGAGTTACCATAGAATAAATTAAAGTATTACTGGATGATGATGCCTCACTCCCTTAGCTCTCTCTCTCTATCACCTCTAGGTTCTTGGTTTTTTAAGGTCAATGGCGATCTCTTCATCTCATAACCTTGATATTTCTCTTTTATTATTCTCTCACATTACCCTTTTCACTATAAACTCCTTCCATCATTAGTTTTATCTCCCTTCTCTTATTTATTCAACTAAGATGGATTTCTATTCATTATTAAAGTTATATTATTCCCTTTGTTTCCTTTTCCTTCTATTAATGTCTCATAAGGGGTGCCTTTCTCTTCATTCATGGAAATATCTGATCTTCAATGTTGTGTTGAGGTGTTTACTCCCAACTCTGTAGAGTAAGGTAATTTATTTTATGTAATAGGATTATAGGGATTATATTATAAAGCTCTCAAAGGATTGGGAGTATTAAATTTATTAACAACAAGTTATCAGTGATGATGAAGAGAGTTGAAACCTGTAAAGTAAATATAAGATAATCGGGAGTTCAATATGAGGAATAGATAGAAGAAGATGATTGTATAATATTATGTTTATTACTAGAGATACATTTAGGTATTGGAGATCTAAAATTATATTGGAAATAAATTTTGAATACTTTTATGAATAAGAATATTAGAAAGAGTTTAGTGAATCTATTTGAAGAGTGCTAGCTGTAATTAGAAGAAATCAATGACAACTGATATGGTTAATGAAGGAACTGTATTGATGATTCAGAGTGATAGATGTGACTAACTATTATTTTAATATGAATAATTATTGATTGAGAAACTATATGGGAATATGAAGATCCATTCTTCTGTTTTAAAGCATTTAGGCTGCTACAATATATGGGATAATCACTTGGATTGTGAATATATTTTAAGAATTGAGTTTGGATAAGGTGTTGTATTTATATAAATAATTAATTAATTATTAATTAAGAACATTTGAGAAAATGAATGATATTTATTGAAGGAATATGAGATTTATATATGTACTAAATTTGAGTACTTATATGTTGCATTAACTCTAGAAATGAGTTTTGAGAGAAAATATTTACTTCAAATGTTTTATAATTTATCTGAAAACCCTTATAAATATTTTGATAAGTTTATAATAATATTCAAAGTTATTTTAAGTCTATTGAGTTAAATTAAAAGGGTGTAAATGAGTTGAGAATAACTACAGAAGGAATTTTGAAATTTTTATATTGTGGGTATATTTTAGAAAAACTATATTCTTGAAGGCATGTTTTATAGAAGTAAAGTATAGATGATGAAAAAGGTTGGATAATGAAGAGAAAGTATAGGATAAGTTGTGATTATGTATGAATAAAATTTAAAGGTAACTTATTCGAGATGTTTTAATTATGAAAATTATTAAATAAGAAGTTGAGAATATTCATACCAACGTGCAATTAAATTCAAAAGAGAAAAATGAATGTATTATTAAATCTAGAAGATATTGAGTTATATGAGATTAAAATTCCAAATAATGAGTTTCCTATTATTAAATATGGATTTTTACTAGATGGTTAGGATTAAATATTGCCTATTTAAGATTAATTATATATTTATTGAGAAATATAAGGTGAGATGGTGTAGAACCCTACCTACATAAGATTAATTTTGAAAGTATAAATTTGTGTATTATTAAAGACATTTTAAAGGAGATACATAAAATTCAATTATAGTTTCAAATGCTACATCAGTTAACTCTATGTTGTGTAATAATGAATATTTTTTTGAATACCACAACATATTAACTCTGAATTTGTTAAGGTTGAATCAGATAATCCTTAAGATATGTAGGATTAAAGTTTGAGTTGCATAGGAATAAGATGATCAATTTAAAGGATATAGAAGGTTAACTATATTTTTACATGATATTAGACCACCTTCTCAAGAAATATTAATCCATTAGACATGATGATACTATACCATTATTTAATGAATTAAATATCATAATGATTCAAGAGAGATTATGATTCAAGTTTATTTTTGAGGAAATATAAAAGCTAATTCTTATGGGATATTTCAAGGATTATATTTCACAAATATTATATACAAGTGGAATTTAGTAAATGATTTAGGTATTTATTGAGAAAATATTGAGTAAAGTTTTATAGATTTAAGATTTTGGGGGAAAACCTAGATGATTTTTTAGAATTGGTTATGGGTCATTATGAATTGGAGAAAATAGTGGAATATTTGGTAACCTATTTTTAAATAATAATAATTTTTTTGAGTGACTAGAGAGATTCTTCTCTAAAATACCTATAACATTGAGTAATAAAGAAACTGAAAAAATAAGAGTGAGAATATCCAATTCTAAAATGAAAGGTAATGTATTGTGCATTGAAGGAAAAAGAATATTATTAAAGAGACCAGCCTATGTTACCTATATATTATAATGGTAAAGTAAAATAAGGATGAATAATGGGGAGGATAAGTGAAGAGTTTTAGGAAGTGACTGATAAGAAATATTATTATTGAACATCACTTGCGTCATGATTCTTGGAGATTGAGGAGGTTATTGACATGTCCTGACACATCAAGGACCCACTAGGGTCAATGGTAAGCTGAGTGTGACACCCCAAGACCTACTGTAATAGGAAAAGGTATTGAGACTTGTGTTGAGTAGGTATATCAAAAACTAGGGGTTTTATCTAAATGAACCTATACACATTCACCTCCAAGAGCACCAAAACTATACGTGATAATAATAACTTTATCAATCCAAGAGAAAACAATACATGTAATAACCTCTAAGAATATCTAAAGTGAAAAAATAAAAATATATCCAAAGAAAGAAAGGGAAAAAATACATGCTCAATAAGGAATAAGGGGAGTCCTAACCAAACTGTTGGTTAGGAGTAAGAGTCTTTATCACATACTACATAACTGAATACCAACTGTGATCACCATCACCCAACACTTCTAAGATCCACTAACACTAGGCCCTCCAAATTTACTGTTTACCTACCTTTTATTTTCATAAGACATGAAACATGTTGGAAAATACCATGAAAAAGTGAGTTTATTCATACCCTGTAGGATATCCAAAAACCAAAAAGAGAATAAAAATAATAAAACAATCAGCTCAACCCACAAAACAAGAGGGAAAAAAGAAATCTATCAAACAAATATTCTCATAGAAGAAACCGAGTTAAAGAGAGAGAGAGGGAGTTCCTAATATTTATTTCAAACTAAGAATGGTGAGTCTTCTCACAACTCCAAGTTTCATTATTATCCTAATTACTATTATCTAACATATCCTTGCCATATTTATAATGGGGAACCCATGATTCACTGAAGACGCATCATGGTTGAGGGGGTACCAACCCCAGTAGAGGACCCAAACCTCATTTGGACTCATAGAAAAGGGGGTACTGACTAAAAGGATAGAAGACCCACACCCCGAGTGCATATCAGGGGGGATATATATACCAAGGAAGTTGAGGAACCCACCCTAAAATATATGTGATATTAGGGGGGGGGTACTAACCCCAATATCTCTCTAGATATCATACTCAAGTCCTGATATCATCTGACTATACCGAAAGAAGAAATCACTTGAACCACCTCGTGTTATATCCTTAATATCAAAACCAAGGTGACCATGAAGTCCCATGTAGAATTCTACTCTAGAAGACTACTCATGGGTCTAATTCTGATCCCTAAAGAAGGATATGTGGGAGTTAGTTCAACTAAGAAAAATTACACTATGTGTCATTTAGGATACATGAGGTGTACCACCAAATTAATCTCTAATAATGTCTTTATTTCCAACATGGAATGTGAACCACTTGGGTTCTAGATCATGTACTCCTAATACACACTGAGTTGGATAGATAAGATCACATAGTGTGTGGTTTAGGCCACACGATTTGTGATATTGTTCTCTACCCAAAATCTTGTTTGGTATAACACTTGGAATACATGGAATGTGTCCCTCTGGAACAAACATCATGCATTCAAGATTTTTGAACTAGATTCATATCCTTCTCTGGATCTTACCCTCTTCACTTATTTCACCAATAATATTCCATAAAACTTTATCTAAGGCCCTGACCTCAGAGTAAACATAATGAAATACTGATTTATAGCCTCTGATTACATAAAGTTGGAGTCCTCCATTGACCAACATGTCTTAGTCATGCCTCACACCCCTACCAAGAATCATTAATCTTTTCGTCCATTCATGAACCACCATCCTTCTACAATATTCCTAAAAGACATCAAATCTATCAATAATTACACATACCAATGTGGGTTTGCGGTTCAATTGTGATTTAAACTTAACTGATAGTCAAATAATTGGCCTACCATAGATTGATGATGAATATGTGAAAAACGTGGGGAGAAAGACACAGACAAACAAGTTATATCATCATTGTAAACCTAACTACCATTCATAATCACGGGAAACAAGAATGGTTAAAGATTTAGTCTAATGAATAATTACAGGTCGAAAATAATTTTTTTAAATTGATAGGACCATGCCAAAAATAATAACTAATAAGAAAATCAATGAAGATTATCAATCTATACTAGAAATAAAAAATATCTGGGCAGGAATCCACAAATAAAAATACCTTACCACATTGTAGGATCGATCAATGGTGAAGAACACATTCATGTTGATGTTGTTGAAAATTTTCATTGATTCCATCCTTGATCTCAGGACCTCTCGGTATCAATCAATAGAATCCACCAACAATTACCTCCCACTAATCTCCCATGTTTGTGTAAGATAAACTTATATTATTGCTATAGTGGAGATTAAATTGGTGGATAATTAGTTTAAATAATTAGAACAATTAATTGATTAATTAATAAAATTCATTTCTTAAAATCTCCCCATGATGGTGAAAATCTATGGGACCCGATACAAATGGAATTTATATCATTCCTAGGGTTCACTCTATATTCCAGAACCAATATCTATTCTAGTTTTCCAATCCTATACTCCATTCAATAATAAAACTATTATTTATGAAATAATGTGCGTGATGGGTTTAATATATTTAATATTTAAATATCAAGTCTTTGCGACACCTGAAAATCCATGACCAATCCAAAATAATACGCAACATAATATTTATAAATATTTTAAGGTTCCACATATAAAAACTAGAGTTGTTACACTCTCCCCACCTTATAATACTTTTCACCCCGAAAATCATAACCTACTCAAAAGGAGAGGGTACAAAGCCCACATATGGATATCCTATATCTAGGATATCTCTTGAAGGTTCCAATTACAACAGTGAACTTACACCAGTGGAATAATTCACACATGGAGGATCCTCTCACGATGACCCTCAAGCGTCACCAGATACTTGAAAAAGTTGGCACTATTCTTGATTTCCAGATCACCCCAATCAATAACATATGATGGGTCATCAATGTAACTCCTTATATGTGACACATAGAAGACTTCATCCACCCAGTACAAATATAGGGGTAAATCAAAGTGGTAAGAAACTTTTCTAACCCTATGCCGGATCTGTAGCAGTTTGATATATCTTGGGATAATATTAATACCCTGATCAAACCTCCTCAAACCATGTTGTGTAGAAACCTTTTGGAACACATGGTCTCCCCACTTAAACATCAAAGGCCCACAATATAGATCCATGTAAGATTTATTCCAATTTTGAGAAGTCCTCATTCACTCCCAAATAACCTATACTTTCTTAGACTTTTCTTATACCAGCTCTAGATCCATGAGTGGTGTCTCAACTATAATTTTAAAACATAAGGGTCACCTACAAGATCTTCCTTATCAGGCTGCAAAATTTTTCCATATTGATAGTAGAGTGATAATTACTATTTTAAGTAAATTTCACTAATGGTAAGTGATCCTACCAGCTCTAAGAAAAGTCAAACATATAGGATCTCAAAATATATTCCAAAACCTAAATGGTTAAAAATATTTGGACATACTTATAGGGGTAAAATGTAATTATCATCTATAAATAGGTCCTAAAGTCCTCTTACAGAACTCTATATAAACAAGACATTAACCGAGATTCACAGCTAAATCTAATCATCAAGAGAACCCCATGAAGCTATATGATCTCCCAAATGTACAATCCACCCAAAATATCCATAGAAATATACTCTTAGATGGGAAGAAAGTAAGGAAACTTGGCAATTCAATCAATGATCACATAGATAGAATCATAGAATCTCACTATCTATAGAAACATTATAAAAAAATCTATTGATAGTTTATCTTAATTCCACTCACGGGTCACAAGAGGTTGGCTAAGCCTACTAATACTTGACACTATACCTTCACTTACTGATAGGTGAGGCATCAAGAAATAAACTTGGAAACAATTCATCTTATGCCTACCCACAAAAACTATCATCTAAGACCCTGGTACATCTTTTCCACTCTATGATGTAATATTAAGGGGGAATTATGAAACTCCCTTATAACTTACTCACATAGTGTGACTAATACCATAGTCTATCCCTGGAAGAGGATGACATGCGCTCCACCTTTATAAAATCTATCTGGTGCATATTCTGAGGATATCTAGTCACACAGAAAATCATATTTAATATTTCCCAACTGAGCCTTCATCACACACTGAAGATTCAAGGGAGTCATCAACATCAATCAGAGATAAGATACCCTTCTTTAATTTACTAGGATCAATTGTAATGAGGTCATATACTCTAATGCTTCCTCCACCAAGGGAAAATAAGTCTTCCTTCTAAGGGAATATTCTACCACATTCCTCTTTCTTGGAGTTTATATAATCTCAAATTCATATCCCTTTATAAAATCATCAAAATATATCTATCTCTGGTTAAGGTCTCTCTAGAAAAAGTTACACCTAAGACTCTAGTGGTCTAAATAAACTTCAAACTACTTTCCCAGAAGATAATGTCTCCATATATTCAAGGTAAATACCAATGTGGGAAACTATAAGTTATGGGTTACGTATTTCTACTCATGGGATCTCATATTTCTATAATTGTAATAAACCACCACCCATGTCTACATAAACAGTGTTTTATAGGAATAAAAAAATTCTATATACTTGAAACTGAATTCCATTTGTAGTAATCCACAGGCTTTATATTTTTAGACACTAACTTCATGTCATGATATATCCTATTTTGAGCGATCACCCTATCATAAAAAAATTCTCATTAAAACAAAAACTGAACATATAATTTGATTTTTATCTATAAAATGTAGATTTTTGTGTATTAAATATTCAGAATACACATCATGTGTGGTTGGTTGCTTGCATATCCATTCATTGAATCCAAAAAATAAATATTTGAGGTGTCTATATTGACTGATATCAGTATTTAGTGCCTCCTAAAAAAATTAAGTAATGAAAAAATGAAAAATATATTTTATGTGATTAGATCGTAGAGTTTTACACATACAATGTAGGCATAAAAAAGTATCTATCTTCTGATGATTTTTTATTAAACTCTTTGAGTAACTCATCTTTTTTCTTCTTATACTACTAGAAAATGGTCCTATACCAATGATTTTGAAAAACAACCGTGGGTATAGGTGCCCCTATACCCATAGTTTTTCTGAAACCATGGGTATATGTATAGTATGGGAGCCAATACCCATGGTTTTGAAAAAATGTGGGTATAGACCCCCCATTACCAACGGTTATAGGAGAACTGTGGGTATATATTGTTTCAAAAGACATATAACCATGGTTTTTCCTAAACCGTGGGTATAAGGTTGTTTTTCGAGACCTATACCCATTGTTTTTGTAAAATCGTGGGTAAAGGGTTGTTTTTTGAGGACCTATACCCACGGTTTTCCAAAAATGTGGGTATAGCTTTCCTGTATTATGGTGGGAAAAAAATTCACAGGTCACAAAAAAAATTCATGGGAACACCTATAACCACCATTTATATAAATATATATAATTAAATATATATTTATATACCAATAAGGGAAATATGGTAGTGGTTAGGCACCAGAAGAGTAAACAGGCGGTCTAGGGATTGAATCATGTGGCCATGTATTTTATCAAAGCTATACCCATGGTTTGTAAAACCATGGGTATAGGTTAATGATATGATGGAGTAGAGCTATACCCCAGTTTTCAAAATCATGGGTATATCTCAAGTCTATACTGACGCTGTAGTTTCCCAAAATTCCTTGAAACTATGGGTATAGCCTATACCCACGGTTTCAAACAGTGGATATAGGGAAAATTTCCATTAGTGTTAATTGCTTCCTCATTCAATGTAAATTATAGCATAGAAATGATATAGGTATTAATTAATATAAATCATTCTTCACACGATCTTTGATTTATATAGTTGTAATATAAATGCCTATACAAAATATGAATAGTTATTAACTTTAATAAACATATTTATCTCACTATTTAGACATACGTATTATGAATGTGTACCATATGCATGTATTCAAAGCTGAGACGCCCAACCATTCATACTTGATAATATCAGTTAGAGTGTCAAGACTAATTATGTCTGGGAAGGAATCTCCATATATGTTTTCTTCATTTTCAATGTAAGTCATAGTTTTATCTTTAACTTTGGTCTTTGCATGAATATGTAATGATAATAAATGTTGCTCTAGAACTAGTGAGGAGAATGTACTCTCAAAAGGTTGTTTTGTTTTATGGGTCGATTTACTAGATTTTCTTGATTTGACCTTTTGTTTCTCTGCCGCTTTATCCATCTATAATATCATACCTCGCTTCAGAACTTTTATTATCAACTGTTACATCTTTTTTATATGAAAAAATTTGTTAAATACATACCTCATGTATCTTTATAAGATTAGATTTCCATGCTATGAAATCTCTAGTAGAATCTTCAACCATTGTAATATCCAAACCATCAAGTGGAATATGCAAATCAGTATTCAGCTCATAAGCTACCTCAATCAACACTCTCATGTGATTTTTTGGGAGGGTTTGATTATGTAGCTAGTCTCCAGAGATATTATACACTGTACCCTTTGCAACATGGCGATACATGGGCGTTGATAGATAAAAATCATATACAATTGTACCCTATAGAATTTTAGTAATATAAATCTATCGAAAGTTATTTGATTCACATTTAAGAGAAATATTAATGAAAAAATTGATTACCCTAAGTAAGGTTTATGATTGGGGAGAATTACTAGCCTCAAAGCTAGTGGGATCATTTGGTTCATGTGTGGATCTTTTCTCCACCGCTGGTTCTCTTTGATTCTTTCTTGTACATTGGTCTACCAAACCATGTCGAATAATATATTGTAGTGATTCTATTTGTGTCTACAATATTCTCATCATATTATATGTATCTTCATGTGATTTTATCTTATGAAAATTTGTTCTAGGGGAGGCTCCAAAACCTAATCCTCTAACATGACCATATAGTTTAGGCCGCTTCAAAGCTAGTGAAAGTCACTTTTCTTCTGGTATGACCAATTCCGATTCTTATGTCTAAACCATATAAAAAATATGAACATATTTATTTTTATGTAATATTTTTATTAATCATAATGAATTACAATTATGTCATACATACACATGCTTCTCATACTGATTTTTTGTTTTCATCAACTAATATACCCTTATTATTTACATGAGACTCCTTCCATAGCACATGATGTGGGATGGAAGTGGCTTCAGATTTCAATTCATCAATATCCATATAAATAAAAGAACATATGTTTTTCTATATCATATAATTAAACTTTTATTTTTGATTTAAAATACATACCAATTTATTCTCTAATGAAGCGTACCCCATCCTTCCTTTTCGATATGGGTACATTGGTTTTGATGCATGTTCATTATTTTCAACACTCTTTTTATATTTAATAAATTATTTTTTTGAATCAAGTTATATAAAATAAATAATTTCAAATAATATATTATCGACTGTAATGAACCTAAAATGATTTCTCATTGCAATGATTGCGGAAAGTAGTCCATGTTTCCTGCTTTATAATGTTTTCATAACTAAGTGGTGGTGGGGATTTATTTTTCCCTCAGCATACCTAAGATGTAATTTCATCATAAGAGTATGGAATCCTTTATGATATTTTCCAGAGTCCATTAAGAAAAATTTCTTATGAAAATATTCTAAAATAAGAAAAGTCTATAAGTAATAATGAAAACTAAATCAAAATTTCATTGTATATTTTTTTTAGTAAAATAGAGAAACTATATTGTAACATTACCATTATATATTTCCAAAGTATTTCTTTCATTACAAGTTGGAAGTGATGCCATGAGTCAATATCAATTAGTACATTTATCCTCATTATGACCCCATGATAAATAATGAACATTAACTTTTTGGGTCAATAGGTTATCCATGTTGATTCCAAACAACCTAAAATTTTATACCCTGACTTATTGCCTAGATAATTTTATTCAAAACTGTGATATTGTGTCGTTTTTGTTTTTTCATCAACATGTTGTTGATCCCCTAATAATTCTATAGTTTCATCATCAACAGTTTATTCTTCCTTAGGATTGGTATCATAATCATGTTTATAAGACATTGTCTGCATGAGTAGCCAAACATTTAATTTGTCTTGAATAAAAACAATTAAATATACTCCATTCATAAAATACCTCAATTGCATGCATCTTTCATGAAAATTGTTACTGTATTGAATAGATATATAATAATTGAATACTAAAGTAAAACTAATCTTCACTAAATTTATTTAATCCATCCACATATGCTTGATTTCCTTCCATATCTTGATGATTGATTTGAGGCTACTCATTCCCTCTTTCAAACTAGATTTCCTCCCATCACTGTACAGGAGGTATGTCATTAATGAACTTTGGAACCACAATGATGGGAGGAAGGATAGTTTGAAAGAGGGAGTCCAATCCATCATCAAGGGATGGAAGAAAATCAAGCGTCTAAGGATTAAAGTTTCATAGAAACCTACACTAATCTAATAACTAAAAAATTATCCTCAATTATAGATGAATTGGAATACCTCCACTCTAATGGTCTTGAAGAAATGAATCTTAACCCACGTATATTGGAAATCAGTTTTTTCTACTCAAGGATTCCTTACACTAATTTCCAAGGGTCACTCCCTCTTCTTCTCATCTACACACTAATTTAGTGAAGGTATCAATTAATATAATTTTATTTATCTTCTAATTTTAAGGACTTGATGGTCCTTTCATGAATTGTAATTTAAATCTCTATAATATTCCCCTATTGATGATTCTCTAGTGAATTAAAAATGTTACTTCCAATTAAATTCTACATATGAAAAAATCTTTGTAATAATATTTTAGTCTTTGATTCTTGAATCTTAATTTACATAACAATAAACAAAACTATAGATAAAATTTCTAGCCATGGAAATATTCTTCAATGCATTATGTCTTCCATTTCTTCAACAGACCAGATAAATCTTTATAAATCCTCAAACCTATTTTTCAGTTATGAATAAAACACTTTATATCTTTCAAACGTAAACTTTTATACATGGATAAAATATTCTAAAACCCCAAAAATTGATCTTCCATATTATGTAACCAAACAATAACTCCATCACTTCTTATTTATGATCTTTAATGAATGTTCTTGTTATTATCTCCTTATTCTTGACCTATTTCTACTAGAAAACATAGTTACTATTCTTCTCCTGTAATACACATTTCCTCTTCTACCCTTATTCTATATTTATCCTATATATTCTATTTTAAATTATACATAGTATATCCCTATATATCTTGAGAATAGTTTGAATTTCAAATTTTAAATTCAAACTATAATTAACGTCCAACTTTTACAACTTCAAATTCAACCTTTGGATTATATTCCATCAAATTGAATCCATTAAAATTAAAAATGGTAGTTTTTATATGTTATAATAAATACCAAAATCTATAGATAAATTCTTATCAAAACTATTATTCAAGCTATCCATATTCCAAGACATACAATGTAGAATACTACTTTACAACATGATTAAGTAGTTTAAAATTATTTGACTAAAAATTTATAAAATAATTGTGGTGTATACCATGTATTATGGTTTGAGGGTCATTAATTTTCTAGAATTATGAAACCACTCCTAACATTCCTATTTGGTGTGTCATAATCTCTTTTGGTACAGAAAACCTTTCACTTTATTGGTTGTAGCAAAGAGGTCCTCCATGATGCAACTTAATATAGCTTTGATGAGAACCCTACTCGACTCACTACCAAATATAGAAACACTACAACACAACCTCTTTCTATGAAAAAACATACTTATTCTTCATTATGACAATATTGTTGTCCTTAACAATGACATGGACACTGCAAATATCTAGTGCGATTGAAAATATTTTGGATATCTTTACAACACAACCTTTTGTGTTGTGGCATAGAACCCTTCAAATTCTTAGATGAAAAATCCTTATATCATGGATTCTTCCCTATGGTGCAGGCATAATAAGAGGTTAATTACAACAAAAAAACTTCCATTATCCTCTATAGTAAAAAAATAATCCCATGACACAACTTCTTTTTAACTTCATTTACTTTAAATAGTAGCCATGTATTACGATGTGGAGCTCATCAATGTTTAACTAAACTCAATTTTATATTTCTATAAATCTAGCATTACCTTTATTGTGGAGTGTGGTGAAAAATATATTTTATTTATCCATATAGGCCCATACACATATGTTGACTAACCTTACTATATGAAAAGATCATTCTCTTTCTTCAAAACCATTGTCTGTGGAGGAAATGATGAAATAAAACCACTCGTTTTATTTCAGTAGTGAAGAGAAGAGATGTAGTGTTCATCATGGTTAATAACAACGCAAAAAATGAAAAATGAAGAACCCAAAACATCAAAAAATGATAGAGGAAAAGTATAAAATAACATACATTAGATTCTAGCCTTGATTAATTCAAGGGAACGTAGAGGATTCGCAGCGGCAGCAGAGGAGTTCTGTGAGATATTGACAACTGTGAGTGAATGAGTCGTGGTTATGGTTTTTTTAAATGGACCGATGACAATTTTAACAGAACTTTTAGAAAAGTATTGATAAATATATCTTTTATCAGTGCTAAATTTGTAAGTACTGATAAAATGAAAATTTATCAGCTCTTTTTTAGTACCGATAAATCTCAAGCTTTATCAGTGGTAAAAAAAAACTGATAGCACTGATAAATATTGATCTTTATTAGTGCTAAAAAAGAGATGATAAAATTTTTATAATTATAATTATTCATATAAATTTATTATAAATTTATAATTATTTAAATATATACAATTATTTATTTATAATTATATAAATACTTATTTAAAAAATATTAATTAATTAATTATAATAATTATTTATTTATAATAATTATAAATATAGTAAATATACATTTATAGATATATTTATTTATAAATATTTATTTAAAAATATATTTGTAACATTATTAACGGATATATAATCTTCAATTCATGCATTTTAAAAATGAGTTAAATTTAATAAATCAAAATGAGTACACTTTAAAAATATTGAAAAAATGGATAAGTTTTATTAATTAAATATAATTTATTAAAAAATATGGATATATATATATTTATGTGGATTAATACATATTGAAAATACTGAAACAGTAAATAAATAAACATAAATAAATAATAGAAAATGATCAAATTAAAAAATAAAAAATAAAGTAAAAAATATTACAAATGAATACCCTAACTATAGTATTAAAAAATTTGACTGATTAAAAACATAATATACATTAAATGTACCATGTTATAATGAAATTCTAAAATATACTAGAATTTGAATAAATTACATAAATATTAGGTGTATGTTTTTTTACATATTGCGTAAATATATTTGTGTGTGCATTTGTGTATACGAATGCATTAATCACTCTCTCTCTCTATAAATATATATGAACATGAAATAAATGCAACACACCATGTTTGATATAGGTTAAATTGAAAAATCAAACAACATTAAAATTGAATAAGACATTAATATGTTTTTAATTAACATTTTATATATATTATTCTTATTCATTTTATATATCTATATCTAATATATAAAATTTTGTTAATATTTATAATCTATATATATTTATATTAAATTTATTCATTTTTAAAAAAAATTATTTATTTAATAAAATATTTCATAATTTTATTAATTTACTCATTTTATTTTTTTGTTTAATTTTTCATTTTATTCTGGACCTTTATCAGTGGTAAAAATTCCCTGATAAAGTGAACCTTTTATCAACGCTAAAAATAAAGTGTTTATAAAGGTTACCTTTTATGAGCGCTAAAAAATCACTGATAAAGGGTACTCTCTATCAACATTTTTTAGCGATGATAAAGAGATCCCTTTATCAGCACTTATTTTAGCATTGATAAATGCCAACACTATTAAAGACATGTTTTTAGTAGTGATTTAAATCCTATATATGAATTTCTCAATGGGAAGAAGAACCACTATCTTCCCTCCTAAAGGAAACATCCCATGAATAGGACCCCATACTGAAGATTTATCTCTCAACCAGTCATCTTCATGACCCTCTCTAGGAATCTTAGCCATTTGTCATCATAGAGGGATCCTAAAATTTCACCAGAAATACCATAGTTGGATGATAATATATATGGAGATAACTCAAGAAGTATATAATAGTCAATTATCCAATCCTATATGATGTATCTACCATATGTTTCCCATGAAATTGGTGTCTCAATATTTGGTGTCAACAAGCAGGTTATCAGAGTCCTATTGTATCGACACATCATCCACCACACCATAACTCGCTTCCCTATCCTGAGAACTAAAATTGAGACACCTTAACACCATAACCCTAAACTCCCAAACCAAATCCTCATAACTATTTTATCTTTAAACTCTTCCCTATGAGAACTTGGGATTTTATACCTCCTTGACATGACCTAACCCACTAGGTGCCCACCTAGGCCGGTAGTAAGATGAGCATGCCACTCTAATCCTATCTTTTATAGGATAAGGGCTAAAAATTATTACTAAGTTGGAATATCACACAAATGAGAGGCCTTATCCTAATGAACCTTTACACATGCACAACCAAGTACAATATAACCATACAAGATAATAATAAATGTATCAACCCAAGAGGAAACAATACATGTAACAACCCATAAGAATAACCAGAGTGCGTCAATACAAATATATTCAAAGCATGAAAGGGGGAAAATACATGCCTAATAATAAAAAAGGGGATTCATAATATAAAATATGATGATAAATAATATTCTTGATCATATACTCTATAAATGATTACCATCTGTGATCACCACAACCCATAATTTCTAAGCTCCACCAACACTGAACCCAACAAAGTCACCGTCTACCTACCGATCATCTACCTAAGACACAACACATGTGAGAAAGTCACATTCAGAGGTGATTATATACATATTCATTATGAATCACTTAAAACTAAAAAATGAAGGAGAAGAATAAAATAGTCAATCAACCCACAAGAAATGTGGGAAGAAAGAAACCCATCGAATATATATATGCTCATAGAGAAAAATGATTTGAATTGATAAAGTGGGATCTCTTAATATTCACAAATATATAAGGATGATGAGTATACCTGAAGTTCTAAGTGTTAGTGTTATCCCAATTCCAGTAGCCTAATGTAACCTTTCTCGGTCTAAAATGGGGGACCCGCACCTCTCTAAAGGATAATCACGACTGAGGGGGTACTCACTCCAATAAAGGACCCACACCTTGTATAAGATCCAAGATGAGGGGGTATAAACTATATAGATAGATGACCCATGCTCTGAGAGGGTATACATTGGGGGGGGGTGTAATAATCACAATTATACTCTAGATATCACACTTGAGTCTCAATGTTATCCAACAGTGCTTAAAAAAGAAATCTAATCGCACCACCTCACATTGTATTTATGATATCGAAAAAGGCCACAATCATGTCCCTCATGAAATTATATTGTGTAAAAAGACTCACAGGTCCAATTTTGATCCCCAAAAGAAAAGGATATGGGAGTTAGGTCACCCAATAATAAGCACACAATGTGAGTGTACTACCAAGTCAGGATATAACCACGTACTGTTGTCCCACATATCATGTCAATGTAAATTCACTTGGTGTGTGATCTAAGTAACACACTATATAATACCACTAATGGACTAAGTTGTTTACTCCCCATACACTCCAATATGTCCAGTTATAATCACAAAATGTGTGGTTTATGCCATACAACATGTGATATTTTTCTCTACCCAAAACTTTATTCATTGCAATACCCAGAATACATGCCATGTGTTCCTCAGGAACACATGGTGTATAGTTGATAATTTCAAAAAAGATTTATATTCTTCACTTAGTCTTCTAATATCTACTAATTTTAGAAATAATCTCTCCCAAAACTTTATATAAGGCCCTAATATCAAAGTAAAAAAATAAAAAATGATGATTTTAGGCCTTTGATCACCAAAATATAGAGTCCTCCATTGATCCACATGTCTCCATCTTGCCTCACTTACATGATCATAATTTTTCATCTTCTATGAAATCCAAAAACTATCATCCTTTAGCAATAAACCCACAATCCACGACGTCTATCAATAATTTCACAAACCAACATGTTTTTGAGGTTTGATCTTTATTAAAATAGGACCAATAGTTAAATCATCATCCAACCCTAAACCGATTTTGAATATGTAAATAATGAAGGGAGAAAGACATAAATAAAAAGTGCAACTATCAATTTCCAGTGGGAACCTGGCTACTGATTTTAGTTGTGGGAAATAATAATAGTTGAAGAATCAACATAATGAATAATTATAGGGACAAAAGAAAAATTTTAAGTTGACCAACCATGTAAAAATTGGTAAGAATTAGGAAATTAAAGTAGATTATCAATCCATACTTGAAATCATAAATAAAAAGTCAAAAATTCCCAAATAACAAAGCCCCACCTCATTATAGGATTGATTGATGTTGAAGAATAGATACATGCTAATGTCATTGGTGATCCTAATTTATTATATCATCAATATCATGACTTCTCAGTCTCAATATAAGGAATATATCCATGATGAAATCCCTATAATCTCTTAAGTTTATTCTAACAAAACCTATAGATTTTCTATAGAGGATATTAAATAGGGAGATAATTAGGTCAAGCAATTAGAATAAATAACTAACCAACTAATTAATTATTCAAATTTTATTTCTTAAAATCCATCCATGATAAAGAATAATTATGGGACCTAATGTAAATAAAATTTACATCATTTATAGGGTTCACCTTTCATTCTAGAACCAACGGTCATCCTACTTTCCCTATCCAAGAATCTATATAATATGAAACAAATTATTTCTAAAATAATTTAAAATGGGGGTTTAATATATTTAATATTTTTAGTATTTCAATATCGGGGCTCTATGACACCCAAAAATATGTGAAAACTATAAAATGATTCTCAGCATAATATTTTGAAATATTTTTAGGGTCTAAACATGAAATCTGGGGTTTTCACACTTATAATGATTGATTTTTTGACGAAGATCGAGGAAAAATATTGTTTTAATTATCTTTCCTTCTACACATGCCATTACTTATTAAACTGAGATAGAGAGGATCAACATTCTATTGATTCTTGAGTATCTGTTAGATGTTTATGTTTTTGATACTAAGAAGAAGTAATAGAATGTGAATTCATTTTGATATATTAATTTTTTGATCATTAAAATATTTATATGATGATAATAAGGTGGACTTGTATGCTACAATAACCGATTACATATTAGCAGTAAAAGACCATTTTCTAGGATTAAGATCTTATCATCATGATGTTTTGATATCTAAGAGAAGATTAAATATCTTTTTCATAGAGTGAGATTATCAATTTCATTATAAACTTGTGGAAGCCTATATCAATAATTTATTGAGAGACATATAGGATTTTTAGGAGATATACTTGGGGTTATGAATGATACCTTACTCAATTGCATTCACATTATTATTTTAGTAGACATATATGTCTTGAACATGACCCAAACAAAGAAAGGACATAGACAACCATATCATGGGTCAACCTTGTAAAAATACCAAGTGTTGTTTCTTTTATTTATTAACAAATTGAATATGGGGTGGTGTTTTTGGAATTACAAAGAAGATCCAATCACCATAATAGGTGTATAGGTTTTAATATTAAGAGGGGTAATTAAGAGTATAGATAATTCTATAAAATTGGTACACAATGATTCAAACCCTCTAAGTGTGACCGCAAAATCCTACCAGACATCTTTATAGGTATCAAAGTTTAAGTTTACACCACTGATTTGATGTAATATTTTTCCTAGATATTTTTATATGTAATATATAATGTATATATTTAACAAATATTTAGAGTACTCCATCAAATTAGATATGAATATTTTTTCTCAAACATTAAAAAATAAAAATAATACAGAATTGAAAAATATAATAAAGATCATATCTAGGAATAAGGATAAATAGGACCATCTACTAGTTAAAGGTTCTCAAAGTGGTAATTACATTAATATATAATTTGATAATTATCCTCTTAAAGAATTTGTTTCACGCTCTAAAGAGTATGTGAACATTGAACCACTCTATGTTTTTCACATTAAAATAAAGTATTATATAAAAAATTTCCATTTTGATTTTATAACATATATACCTAAATTTATCAAGGTCTACAACATGAGAAAACAAAAATAGTATTGGAAGAAAATGATTTATAGAATAGACTAGATAAGAAGTTTCAAAAACAAAAAAATCTTATCAAATATGTGGAAGACAAGGGAAAAATCTTTTGTTTCTAAAAAGAAAATTATTCCCTAGAAGAACAAGAGTTTTAAAAGTATTTTTAGGAGGTAGATAAGATAATAAAATCTTATGAAGGGAGAATCCATGCACTATAAAAAAACAAATAGTTTCCATGGATGTCAAAAAATATTAGTTAAAGATCAAGGATAATAGAATTAAGGAGCATGAAAATTATTTGCAAGAAGATAATAAGATGCATAGATATTAAATAGAGATGAATAAAAAGGAATGTGAAGATAGGGTAAAATCTCTTGAAGGTAAAAATAACACTCTAAATACAATATTTATTAAGATGGAGGTTAATTTAAGAAATATAGAAATCACCCAATCAAAATCTTCACATGAAGTTGAGAGAAGATATACTGACATAGATATTTATGAAAAGAGTATTTTATTTAAAAAGTTTCACTATAATGGATAGAAGAGCTTGAAAAAATTAGAAGATATATCAATTGTATGATCAAATAAAAATTCACCACTTATCCTAGAAAATTCAATTTTTACTAATATTGTTTACACGAAAAGTACAGGTTATATTCAAAAATCTTGGAAAATGTGGGTGAAAAAATACCTAAAAGTACACCACTTCATCAATGGTGGGTATAATAATGTTAAAGAAGAGAATATCCATAAATTATTCTCAAAATTTGGTTCATCTAGAATAAAAAAAATATCGTAGTGTTAAATCTACCTGACTAAGTTTAAAAGAAAAAGATCAAGGTTTATTAGTCACTGTTCATATTTTTGAAGGTTTAGGAGAAATTGTTTTTATTTTTTTCATAATATGTCAATTAATAGAGATTATAAAATTCATACTTCAAAGTATAGAAAGGATGAAATGAGTAAAGGTATATAAAATATTATATGAATGATTTTTCTCAACAAAAATATATTTTAAAGCATAGTGAATTTTGATTGAAATTGAAACATGTGTGGCCATAATGATAAAGAGTGGTGGTTTAAGTCAACCAATAAAAATTCATATGTTCTTGAATAGATAAGTCCAAAAAATCTAATAAATAAACAAATAAGTATAGATGAACATTTCTTGGGATGTAAACCAAAGATGAGTGTCAATAAAGACACTCCAAAGAAGAAAACTAAAAGTGATACTTCACCTAGGAAAAGATTATTCTATTATAAAAGAAAAGGATAAATCATAAAAAATTATAAAGAATCCATTAATATAAATATTATAGGAATAAATCTAGAACAAAATTAAAATAAATCCAATAAGAGAACAGAAATATTAGTTTGGTGGAAGACATCAATGAAGAAGAATTTTAATTATATGAGTGTTTTCCAAATATGGGGGGAACAATAATCTTGAAAAATGATTTGTAAGTTCCATAAATTTTTTTCATATTCTATAATAATGTATTAATATTTCACTAGAATAGTTGGAATAAGTAATTAATATGAAATAAGTAGAATAAAATTCAAGTTCCTAGATAGATAATGTGGAAAAAAATTCCACATAATAAGAAAAATATAGATCGTAAGATAACCATGATGCCTATTAAAACTCAAGTATGGAAAGTAAAAGTATGTGCAATAATGATGAGTTCTAAAAAAATTAGAGAAAAATTAAAAAGATTTTTTTGGTTTAGAATAAAATTCAAGCCTTGTTGCTCTAAATAAGAAGAAAATAAGAACCCACCTTATTACTATATCTATTGATTTTTTTCAATGGAGTAAATTGAAGGTGTTTCACGATGTGGGTGAATTCGGTGAATATTATGAAGACTATACAACATTTTGAGAAATACATCATGTATTTATTTAATTAGTATCATGTTATATCCCTATAAAACTTTTATTGATATCAATCATAATAAAAAACTATTAAAGTTTACCCTTTAAGGGGGAGTTGTGGTTAGAGCCTTCCATATCACCTTGTAAAGTTTGAAACATTGTAAATTAAGATATTTCTTAGAGTATATAATATTTGATGTATGTTAATAGAGTTTTCTTTCTTTTATTTAATCAATTATAATTATTAAGGGGGGGGGGGAGATTTTGTTGAGATGATTATGAATAGAAATAATTTTAATGGGGGAAACCTAATTGTGATTTAATGTTTCTAATACATTTTTGGAGATCAGTATAGGTGATAAAAATTAAAAAATATACTTGAAAATACCCTGGAAAAGAATATATGAGTTGGTATCACATGTCGAGTTGTTTTATAGAAAAAATTTATGTATATATTAATATCTCTTGTTTTATACTTTTACTTGACACATTTAGATGTATAGTTGATTAATTTATGGCTTATTGCTTAAAAAAAGTGTGATACCACCCCCATGGAAGTTCCTTTATAGTTACTTTCCATAATGGGGAGAAATATGAAAAAGTGAAAACTTAATTTAAATAAAAATAAATATTTTAATGGGTATTAATAGAAAATAAAAATGGGGATATTGAAGTTCCCAAAGGATTATGAATGTTATATTTTCTCTAATAAGATATTAGTGATAATTAAGAGAGTTAAAACTAGTAAATTCAATATATGTGTATGAAGAGTTAAATATGTGGAATATATAAAATATTTGAGTGGTTATTATTATGTTCATTTATAGATATCCATTCATTTATTGGATATTTATTTCATTAATGGAAATCAATATTGAAGATACTGAATAAGAAGTGTCTTGGTAAGAGTTTGGTGAAGTTGTTTTAAGAGTGTTATCTATGACTAAAAGAAATCAATGACAAGTGTTATGATAGGTGGAAATGATGTATTGATGAATTTGAGTATTGGGTATGAAATATGAGTGATAAATATTATTGGAGATTATTCTATTATATATAATTGTCGACTGAGAAGTTGAATGGAAGTATAAAGATCTATCCTTTTGTTATAAAGCATGTAAGCTCCTATAATATATGGGTGAATCACTTGGATGATGAATCTATTTAAGAGATGAGTTTGAAGAAGGTGATACATTTATTTGATTTATTACTGACCTGTTAATTAAGAATATTTTAGAAGTAGCTAATATTATTTGAGGTGTTATATATTTATGGAAGTACTCAAGTTGAGTACTTATATGTTGTATTATCTATATAAATTAGTTTTGAGAAAAAATATTTTATTCAAATGATTTTTAATTTACCTAAAAAGACTTAAAAGTATTCTAATTAGTTTATTAGGATATTAGATATAATTTAAAGATAATCAAGTTGAATTAAAATGTTTTAAATTAGTTAAGACTAGCTGGATAAGGAATTTTTTATTTTTTTGTTATAGGTATATTTCTGAATAACTATATTCTAAAAGGTATGTTTCATAGAAGTAAAGTTCAAAACAAAATAGTATGTGGATAATGAAGAGAAAGTATAGGGTAATTTGTAATTATGGATGAATAACCTTAAGAGCAAACTTATTCCTGATATTGAAGTTTTAAAAATCATTGAAGAATAATTCTAAATGATTTAAAGTTGTGTGCGATTAAATTCAGAAGATACAAATTGGTGCATGATTAAATCCATAAGATATTGAGTTTTCTAAGACTATAATTCTAAAAGTTGAGATGTATATGATTAATTTTTATTTTTCTTGGCTACATATGATTAAATATTTCATAAGTAAGATTATTTATAAATTTATTAAGCTACTTAAAGTGAGATTATATGGAAACCAACATATGTAAGATTAATCTTTCAATTAGAAGCTATGTATAATTAAAGCTGTTGTGAAGGAGATGTGTAAGATTCAATCAGATTTTCCAAGGTTTATTTAAAATTAATTTTTCCCTATGTAATAATAAACAAAAATTTATGAATGCTTCATAAAATTAATTTGGATTTATGATAGATTAACTATTAATCTATTAAGGCTACATCAGATTATACTCAAGCTATGTCAGATTAAATCTAGATTTGTGTAGGAATAAGTTGGGCACTTAAAAGGCTATAAAAGTTTAACCTAAGTTCTATGTAATATAAACAAAATTCTTTGGTAATAATAAACTATTAATCATGAAAATGTTACAACATTATTCAATGAATTGAATGCCAAAATTATTTAAGAGTGATTGTGATTCAAATTGAGTTTTTAGGAAGAATAAATCCAAGTATTAGGGGATATTTGAAGGAGAATATTCGGTATATATTCTTTATAGGTGAAATTTTATAATTGATGTGGGTATTTGTGAAAAAATAATTGAAGAATTTGTTTTGGATTGAGGATCATAGGGAAGAGACCCGCATAATTTTTTTTAGAATTAGTTATGGATTGTGGGGAGATACAAAATAGTGGAATATTATTTGACTAGTTTTTAAAAGAAGAACATAATCTTTTCAGTGATCGATGAGGTTCTTCCCTAAAATAACTATAACCTCATGGAATAAATAAATTGAAAATAAAATGAGTGAGATAATACAACACTTAAAAGAAAGGGGATATATTGTGTGCTAAAGGAAAAATAAGAGTAGTATATAGAATAACCTATGATACCAAAATATCATAAAGGTTGATGAAAATGAAGATAGAAGAAGAATAAGAAGAAGTATAGATAATTAATAAGAGACTAACAATCCCCATTCTCATTGAACATCACTTGTGTTGAGGCTATTATATACTGAGAAGACTCTACTAATTGAGGGATCGAAGAATATTGAGGAAGAAGAAAATGTAAAGTTTCCTACTATCTACATAAATTTTTCATTTTGAAATTGAGATAGATAAGAACTAAATGACACTAATTTCTTAATATTAATTTATTTTTTATGTCATTTCTGCTAAGGAGGAATACGAAAATGTGATGGTATTTTTCATATTTTTGATTTAATCATTATAATATTTATATGATGAGAATAAGGTAGACTTTTATTCTATTTTATTTAAATATAATTATTTAGTTAAAGATATTTTTGAGGAATAATGTATCATTACCATGATATAATGACATAAATATAATATCTAAGATATTATTCATATAGAGAGACAATGAGATTCATTGTAAACCAGCACGAGCCAATATAAATAATCTTTTTGAAGAAATATATGTTTTTCAAAAGATATCCTTAGGGTTAAAAAATATACTTTTCCAAACTATATTCATTTTATTATTTTAGTGGATATTTGTGTCTCAGAATCAACCAAAGTGTAATAAGATTATAGTCACCCACATTAGTGGTGAACCATGTAAATATATAAAATGTTGATGATTTTATTTATTTATACTTTGTATATAGTATAGTGTGTTGGGAATTCATAAGAAGATCCATTATCGTAAATAGGGGAAGAGGTTCTAATAATAAGAGGGGTAATTAAAATAGAAATTTTTTGGTAAAATTAATCCACACTAACTCACCCCTCCTCTTAGGGTGATTGAAAAATACCACTAGGAATATTAGCTTGGAAGGTATTCCCTAGGTCTAGTGCTAGCAGAAATAGAGGTGGAGATGGTATAGTTGTGATAGAGGAACCAATAATGGTGAGAAATGCTCTGAATAGGTGGTATGATGAATACATGGTTTTGTTCATTTTCCATATAGTTTTGAGTTTGTTTCTTTATATTTCATTCTCTTAATAAGATTTATATTATGGTCAAATTATCTTACTAGTTTGGGATATTATATTGAATGGGTTGAATTTCAATGAAGATCTACCCTCTATTCATTCTAAGTTTCATATTAGTTTTGGGATGAGTATACTTTATATCTTCATTCCATGAATTAAGTAATGGAGAACTAGTCTCATAGTCTCATTTTCCTTAAATAGGTATTGAAATTTCTGTTAAGGTATCATTTATATGAGTTGATGACTTTTATTAAGATGGTATTGATGTGGGTTTTCTTCAGAATTGGTTATTTTTTGGCATATATTTTATGTGAAGGTTTTTGTTAGTTAGTTTCCTTCCTTTTCAATGGAATTTGTCATATTCTATTTGGAACTTTTTATTTTATCTTTAATAGCTATGGATATATCTATAAGTTCTAATAGTGTTTAGTGGTTGTGAAATTAATACTCATGGTTCTCTTATCTCTGTGGTATAATTTATATTGTGTAATTATTTTTAAGATTTTGTAGTTATAGGTTGGAATGGTTTGTTGAGTATATTTATCTTCAATGGAGGTGTGTGGTGACTAAATGGTGGAGGCCTCAGATGGATTTGACACTGACAGATGGTGACTTCAGGAAAGGATTTAAGGTGGAGCTCCTATGGCTGGAGGCAATGGTTTGGATGGATCTATTTCTCATCTAGTTTATTTTCATTGTTTTTATGATCTTTTTTAGTGGTTAGACAGAGTGTTAAGTGGATACCAATATTGGCAGTTGTTTTTTGGAGGTGATATTGGTATCTTATTGTTTGGTTACAGTTTAGTAGCGGTGGGACTCAATGGGTAGTCAACTAATAGTAGATGTGTTTTGGGTGGCAGGATGATGTGTTCTTGAGGATTGGTGGGGGTCATGGATTGTTAATTATAATTTCTATACACTATAAGATCCCCTTTAGGTTCTTGATAGTGTTCCTCTATGAGAATCTTGGATCAAAAGTATCATGAATCACTATGCGGTCTCATTCACGGTTCCCCTGTAGTTTTCATTATATTTTCTTGGTTTCTTAGCAATTTTTGGCATGAGTTTTGTGTGGTTTATTAGGTTTTTATATTTTTTTGGTTCTTAATAAACCATTAACTATAGTTTTTATTTTAATAAATCAGGTTAAAAAAAGTATGAATGCTATTGTTTCTAGACCGCATCCTATAAAATAAATTAGAGGCCGAATCATCATTGATTTAATCATTTTATAAATGATTTCTTCCTCTTTTTAACAATACATTTATAAATATCCAACACATAACCGTCCCATAATTAATTATTTTTTTATAAAAATATTATAATAATAAAATTCCCAAAACCTTATTTAAGAGTTTTACTAGATTAAGTAACAATTATAACCCTTAATAATTAATAACAAAAACCATATCTCTTCACTTAGTAAATATTCATTACTTCCAAGAGACATATTCTTAAAATTTTCACCTTCTTCTTTAAAAACATTAATATTAATTTAATTATTATTCATACTCATTCATAAACCCTCCAAATTTTATAAAAAACATTTAATGAGTATATAAATATTATTAATGGGTAAACAAAGAGAATAAACTCACCAAACCACGAATCATATAAAAACTCATGGTGTTGAATATGGATCATATCAATAGAAAGATAAGTTATGTTGAACATGTGTAAGATCATAAGAAAACTAAAGTTTAATAATTTAATAAACTTAATCATCATTATAAATTATTTTTAAAACATATTCATAAAAATAAATATTTTTGAAATTGGGAAATCTTATGTTTTCAATCCCAATATAAAATTTTTTAATGATAAAACCCACCCGGTCAATCCAAACATAATTTCTCAAAAGAATAAAATTATTTTAAAATACATTGGGAGGATATATTTTAATAAAAAAATCTATAATATATAATTTTCAAGATCCATAACATGAATAAAAAACAAAATTAATTTCATTTAAATCCATAATTATAAGAATCAAAGTTTTACCAAAGAAAAGAAAACGAAGAAAATTGAATGGGTTAACCAATTTCCCAATGAGAGGGAAATAAAATAGGATCATAACATAAAAATGAATAAATATATCATGTTAATAAGAAGTTTATGAATAATATTATTATATAACATTAGAAAAAGTGTTAAGATAAATGTTAGGAAACAATAGAAAAAAGAATTAAGAGACCACTTACTTACTTCCAAGATGCTTCGATGTGATTGTTTCTATATAAAATGAATTATGATGCATTATAATTTTTTTATAACTTTAAATATGTTTATTATATAATCCCATATAATTATTTCAATTTATTTAATATTATACTTGAATATAAATTTGATGTTCCCTGACCACTGTATTCATGGCTATTAAAGTTTTGTTTTCACAATAGATCAAAATTTAATTTTTATAGAATTTTATTCCATATGAAATGAATGATATAGAGTTATAATATCAATATAAAATATATATTTCGATATAATTAAAATAAAAATCACATTATATAATTTCATAATAAATTATTATATTTCGATTTTTTATATTTACACTATAAACAAGTATGTATGTATATGAATCACTTGTGAAGATAATACAAATTCAAGGGGAATATAAAATTATATGGACATTGTAATAAAACATGGGGAGTGAATTCACAAATATATAAATTTAGTTAATTAAAAATAAAAAACATAAGTTAAATGAATTATTAAAATTACCATATAGAGATTTAATTAATCCAGAAATTTATATTAGTATATGAGTATATATCCTTTATGAAGAATAATTCGATTTACACATGGATTTAATATAATGTATGTTAATACAAATTAAAGAAAATACCCTATTAGGGGGTGAATCAAAGTATTTTAATTTCTTAAATTTACACTCACTAATAATCCTGTTCCACTGTTAGTAGGAACACCTCTCCCCCTCATAACAGATATAAAGTGATAAAGTAAGTAAGAAGTGCCATAATAAATTTATAATTTTTAAACCAAACTAGGATAATACAAGGAGCATAAAATGATTATGTTTTGATGTACCAGAATAAATAAGTTCATTAATTTTTTACAATTTTCAAAGTGGAATCATTATCCCCCTGGTTTACAACCACCCAGGATTTGAAAATTCACTACTCTCTCAATTGAAGTTTACTCTCTATTCCTTTGGAAGATTTTTCAAATTTGTTTTCATGATTTTTTTCCACCAAAATTAGTGTGTCATGATTCTATTTATTCATCAAAATGATGATTGTGAATTTACCATAGAAATATAAGGAAATTCTATTTCGGTTCACATAAACCATTTAGTGCGCACTGATGTTTGTGTAAACTATATTCTCACATATACTAATTCACATAATACAATTTTCTATACATAATTATTGGTCACATTAATTACTTCATGAAAGTAAATTTTCATGTAAGTATCACTTGAAAATAGAGCTTTTATATCTCACAATATTTCTCTAAGTATTTTTACTTCTTAATTATGAGATGAGTTTCCTATTTATAAAAAAAATCCATAAAACATGCATCATGAAACTCCTCATGATTTTGGAAAATGTGTCTCAATGAGTTTTTGAATATCATCAATTTCTCACAACTTTAGTTAAATGAGTCTACATATTTTGTGTGAGATCCTATCTATTTGGAATGAGTATCCTTCCATTGCTCTAAATTGTTACAAAAACTACTCAAAAAAATTAATGCTCCTCCAAAGCCTACCCTACATTGATACCTCATGGGTTTCCAAACAAGGGAACATTTTCAACACGTTTCTTCAATAAACTCAACTAAAAATCTCTTAAAAGTCAACGTGATGGATTTTACCAACAATTTTTCCAATTGTCTTTGTTGACAACACTTTAAATTCCTTAACCATCTTGTTGAAAAATCATTCAAACTTTTTCCCTTAAACACAATTTACTCTCTAAAACTCTATATAATGATCAAAGGATAACTTAACATGTACTCTAAGTCTAAATGGGTCAAGATCTATGAGATAAATAGGAGTAACATGAAAATCTTATCAATGAATCACTTCATTCATCTCTTGATCATCACTTTGTGCTCAATGTTCATTTTCACCAAAACTTTTCTTCTATATATGCATTGTCTATCCCACTAATTTTTTCATTAAAAACTATCTCCCTTTTTATTATATTTAATAATATACTCTTTAAGATACTCTATACCTTAGGAAACAATCACTCCCCCCTTTAATAGAAAATATTTACCCACCTTTGTCAATGAACCCAAAAGACACTACTTTGTGGGATGAAAGGGAAAGAAAAATTATCAGCACATGAGGAAATTTGCATCATACCATGGGAAGTGAGGGCTCAAAAACCACATTATTTAAGTTTGGGGGTTGGCTATAATAAAAGATATAGTTGATGCTTCTCAAAATCATCCTTAGGTAAATCCTTTTTCATGATATCCATTACTTGGTGTTGGGTAGGAACATACCCAAATTTCACTAAAACATACTCAAATTTCTACTATATGAAGTGAAACTTAATTTTAATGTGCTTTTACCTTGAGTTTTGGAAAGTATTTCTTCTAAAATTGATAACACTTGAATTTTCACAGTTGATTCAGAGAGGATATTTAACTCCAACTCCCATATCCTCAATAACACCCAATCTATTGTTGTATTGTAAAGTATACCAAAATTTACCATTCCATTGATATATCATAGTATTATCATGACTTATTACAAGTAGATTAACTTGGTCTTACTCTATTATCATATAAATTTATATGTTTTAAATTCAATATCAGGTCTTTTGACTATTAATTATAAAATACTCATGATTAGTTGCCTATATTTATGGATACTAACCAATTTACCATAATCATCCCTTGAAAACTTCATTTTCATAGATATTTTATTTTTCATTTTCTTATAATATTTCTTTCCAAATGTTTTCAAAACCTACTTATTATATTTATATTATGAGATGAATGTCCCATCCATTCCTTGTATCTCCCCCAACCTAACAAAAAAGTTCAACCCTCTGATGATTTCTATTTTAAATACACCCCTCATAAAACCTAAAAATTTATTCAATTGTTCCTCATTAAATACTCAAATGATTATGTCATTAACATATAGAAGCCCCATCATCTTTTGGTCACCTTCCTTCTTGATATAGATATTTTAATCAACTCTTCCTTGCTGAAAATTGACCATATTCAAGTATTAATCTAGTTTATAATACCATGTTATTAGTGTTAGATTTATACCATAAATCACTTTATTCACTTGGAAATACTTTTTCTTATATTCATTTATAAGAAAGAAATTCTAGTTACTTAATATGCACTATTTTTTCATGTAACCCATTTGGAAATTTTAATTTGAAATCCATCTAGAAAATTTTGAAACTTTCTTTCACCTCTTTGTCCAAGAATAATAAAATTGTTTCGAATAAAATTATTATAGAAAGTATTTAATTTACATTTATACATTTAATCAATAAGTATACTTTTCACACAAGTCATTCCTTATTAAAAACCATCATTTCACCTTAATTTAGTTTTTTATATAACACCCATTTGGAATCAATAATATTTTTATCCATTGGCCTCTAAACAATCCCCCAAGTCTAATTCTTCCTGATTTGATCAATCTTTTCATGCATTACTTGAGCCCAATTTACATATTTTCAAGGTTATTACAAACAATTTAGCTATACCTTAGATAAGTGTGAATTATTTTATAAAGTATCTATTCTTCTCATTTTCACTGGAATTATTAAGTAACTAATGATATTCCAATCATCAATTGTTGCCTTGAATTTTAGAATATATACAACTATAAATCTCACTTTATTATTTGATCATCAGTGACTTCTTCAAAATCAACAGTATAAAATTGTTCTCCGCCTAATATTCTCAAATTCTCATCACTTTACTCTAGGTTTTTTGAACAGTTTTGTTAAATACTCTTCTCATTTAATTTTTTAGTGATGATATGTATTTCTAAAAATTTTCATTTAATTTTTCAAAACACTTGTTTTCCTAGATCTTGGATGAGTATCTAATGAAAATTAATTTATCTCAATGTGAAAAAAACCTCTTACAGTTGTCCTTATTGATTATAAATCACTTAGTTATACGGACTTGAATGTATTTTAAAGTTCACATCTTCCCATACCACATATCATTTGAAATATTTTATTCTAATGAATACACCAAATATATGTTATAAATATGGAAAAATTTCAAGAATTTTTTTTCAAAAACCTCTCTTATATGAATTTATCAATAATCATTATTCTTTTTATATTTTTTATGATCCGGTTCTCCTCTCATTTACACCATTTTTTAAGAGTTATCATCCCTAAGACATGATAACTTATTCTGTTCTTCTCAAGATAATCCTATATATGTATATGGGTAAAATCAATTCCATTATTTATCTTTAAATTTAGAATTTTTTACTCAAGAGTATTTCTAAACTTACCCTAATACTGAGTAATGAAACTAAACACCACATAATTGTGGATTATAATGATCATACATGCCATCATGCTCTAATCATCAATGAATAATGTATATTATCTCTAATATTTAATGTATCTTGGGAATATTAGTTAACATACATCAACATGGACCAAATTAAGAAAACTCATAGACTTATTGTCTTTTGGATTGTAATTATTCAGAATAATCTTTCAATTTTGACAACCATCATATGTGTGCGTACAATCACGTGATAGTTTAGTGATATCATGAGCTTCATAATTGTTCACCAAATCTTCCAATTACTATTGGATCATGTGACCTATACTTTTATCCCACAATATATCTTCTTCTTACTTGGATATAAATAACATATCTTCATCTTTACCAATGTTATAGAGATTCACCTTTGCATGATTCCCTTTAATCAAAACTACACTATATTTTCCATTGACAATACAACTTATCTTGGTGAAATTCACTATATATCCCAAGTCAAATAGTTGAATTACACTTATAAATATCTGATCAATACCTTTAACAACCAATAAATCCTCTAATCTCAATTATTTTCCCCAAAATTTGGATTTCCCTAATCTAATAATCTTTAACCATTCATTTTTTCCAAATATAATAGTACCTTCTTTATTACACATGAGGTGTGTGGATATATCCTTATTTTATATCATATGTGAAGTAAATCTAATATCAAAAATCCATACAACCTCATGATATAACACATCCAGAGAAATCTCTATAGCCACTTCATTATAGGTTTTTTTTCTTTTGGATCCATTTCATTAACTTCATGCCTGGTGATGATTGATATATTTGACCCTCCTATGAATATGATATACCAGCCTTATGTTTTTAAAATTAAAAATTGATTTTTCATTTTTATCCTACTAGATTATTTGTTGAGATACTATATATAAAAACTTGGGGTCCTTATAGGCACATTATTCTTCATTTTTGATGATAAATAACTTTCCATATGTCTATATCCACCACACCCAAAGTAGTATCCACCGAAAGAATACCTGGAATGTTAAAATTTTTATAGCTACCTTCATTAATATTGTGACCTCTAGTACCTCTTGAATTTGGAATACACATTTTTATATCATCTCATCTTTATAAAATAATAAAAATGATTTATGGAGTAATATTGTTTTCATTACTACAATAATGATGGTCTTTTGGGTCCTTTAAGTGTTCTAATTCTGAGTCACAACCAAATCAATCTTTAGTTATTGAGTGGGTATTTGTTGCTTTGCATTAACAAAATTGCCTTCTACTTTTAATCATGACCCATATTATCCTTTCCATTTTTATGTGTCCTTTGTTTCTATATTTAACCCCATAACTACATTTTTAGACCTCCATACTTCTCATTTACTTTTTTGATAGCCCATTCAATTTAATTTCTATATGTCTTTACTAGAGTCAAGATTCTCTCATGATATTTTATTTTTCAACATATATTGATGATTTATCCTATAATATATTGATACATTTGACTCAATCATTCAATATGTTAGCCATACTATTAATAATTTGAGCATGCTCTTCATTATTGAGCTAGTACTCAATAAACTTCTCCGAGAAGTCTCACTTTTCAGATTTGAAATTTTCAATTTCTACCTTCAATATAGGCTTCTCTTCATCTTTATTCTCTATAAAGAATTTGATGTCACAAACCACTATATTAATTTTTTTTTAAATTTCCAAAAATCTATCTCTTCAAGTGTATCCTCTAACTATGATTGATATTAATTGTTCCTTATACTTTAGTTTCATCATCATTTCTATTTTCCTCTTTTTTTAATTACCTATAACAACCAAAATAATATATTTTTTATGGTATTTTAAATCCTTAAATTCTCATGATTCTATTTCTTTTGAGCTATTATACTCTTTTTAATGTAGGCTCTTCTTCTTAAAAAATTTATGTCCAGTAACCCTCCCACATTTTACATTATTTTATGATTTATTTATGGGTAATTCATCATATTGAAACTTCTTAGGACAATTTATTGTGGTATTATTAACATTTACACGCTTAAAACATGTGATTGGAAGTTTCCATTTAAACTTTACTTTCCCCTTTTCATATTTAAGTAAATTTACACCATAATATCATCAACCTCTTCTTATTGTTGTTTATTCTCCATGTAAATCTTATTCAATGACTTAATTTTCACTTCCTGAGACTATTATTTTTCAATAATATGATTATCATTTTTCCTCATTTCATATGAAATGAGAGTATTATGAAGAATATCCAATGTCATATCCTTTGGATACTTATCCTTGAGAACATAAAATTTTGTATTAAATTGAGGTAGCAATATTCTCAAGATTTTTTTGATGTTTTTTACATTATTAAGGGTTTCTATGAGTTAATTAATATCCTCTATAATCACATTTACCCAATCAAATAATGTATCAACAAATTAACTCAGGTGAATCCTCAAGTCCTCATACTTGTTATATATAACCAACAACATAACTTATTGTACCTATAAGTAACCTTCATAGATATTAATTAGATTTTACCACATGTAGTGTGAGTATTTACATGATATAACTTTTATGTAGTTTATGTTGGATAAATATCCCCTTAACACATTGATACCCTTAGTATTAGTATCTAAATCTTTATAGACTTTTTCTAATAAGGCTTCACTATAAATACCGATTGAAACTCTCTGACCTATAGTTGTGTAAATATATATGCACATATATATATATATATATATATATTAAATAGTGTTAAATATAATCCTTATAGTGTTTAAATTTATTCCTATTGATGATTGGAATGCCTTTTTGATTTACTACTGCCATGACTTCCACTTAGATAATAATTACACCGATTTGAAGTTATTTCTTTGATACTACTTGTTGTACCCAAAAAGGTAAATACCCCAAATAGGGGGTGTGAATCAATTTAAATCAATTTATTTAAATTAACCTCACTAACAATCTTGTTCCATTACTCTTTAATAGTTTATATGAATAGATAAAGTAAGTAATGAGGGATATAATCATTTTTTACTTGGTTCACCCAAACAGAGTTAATCCAAGGAGTATAAAATGGTGATGTTACAATGTAATAGAATAATTAAGTGCACTATTTGTTTATAATTTTTGGATTGGGATCAATATACCTCCAATTTTACAACCACTCCTTATTTGTGAACTTTCTACTCTCTCAACTGAAGTTTACTGATAGTTCCTTTAGAATATTATTTATATGTATTACATCAATTTTTTTACACCACAATCGGTGTGTTATGAAGATGTTATTTCATAAAATTGATGACTTCATCATTAACACTAAAATTCTAGGAAATTCTATTATGGTTTACATAAACCCCTTTGTAGACATTGATTTTCATGTAAACTTCTTTTTCATGAACACTTGTTTGTGTAATTCACTTTACTATATGCAATTCTTGGTCGCATTAATTCCTTCACAAAAGAAATAAATTCTTGTTAGTTTCATGTGAAAATATAGATCTTATATCTTCTAATATTTCTATAAGTCCTTATATACTTAATATTGACATGGGTTTCCTATTTATAGAAAAAAAATCCATAAAACGCACATCACACAACTCTTTAGGATTCTGAAAAATGCGTCACCTTGAGTTCGTGAATGACATTGAGTTCTAACAACTTCTCTTCTATGAGTCCACATGATTTTTCTGAGATTCTATTTGTCTTGAATTATAATCCTTATTTTGATCCAAATTATTTTGAAAAATTATCAAATAAATTTTAAAATCCTCCAGAGCCTTTCATTGATGAATACCTCAATTTTTTTTTCACATTAGTGCTTTTTCAACAAACATAACCCAAAATATCTAAAAGGTAAACTTATTGGATTTTACCACAAACATAAATAAATATTATTTATACATTCATAAGTACAAGATCCATTATATATGTTTTTTATTAAAATAAATAAATGAATATAAAGGAAAAGAAAAGATCATAGGAAATAGAATAAAATTAAAATTCATGTGTAATTATTTTTTTATATTTTATCTTTTATGAAGAATAAGTAAGCATTAAACATAATTTTTTAAAATAATAGAAGTTATAAATATTTTTAAACCTTATTGAAATAAAAAATTAATAAAATTAAAATTAATAGAAAATGTTTAATCTTACCTTTATCGATAATTAAAAATAGCTACTTTCATTAAGTCATTAGTTTGAGAAAGGATTTTAAAAGAGTACTAGGAATGTAAATAGGTAAATTTTATATAGTATATGATGATTAAAATTTTTTTAATACCATGTATAAAAAAATTGGTAAGAGGGAGAAAAACCTCTATTTATAGAGATTTTAATGGTTAATATTCTAATTTCAATTTAAATATATCCGTAAATTTTTTGAATTCATGTATTAACATTTAAATTATTTACTAGTCACAATAATTATCTCTTAAATCCATACATATCATTATCCATTCTCAATATAATCATTTTAGAACACTTAAGTCACCATTTTTTGATATTTCTAATGATATACTAGTATAAGATCGACATTGCATAAGAATTTGGATAAGGATCATGGCATATGATTTTAAAATTGTAATCCTAACATATATATAATTTATTATTCATAATTATTATCCCATAAAACTATTTAAAAATTATATATTTTCATATATATCATGAAACCACAGTAAACAACAATTTTTTAGTTTTCATAGATTACATAAGAAATTTTGTTAACATTTTGTAGGAACTTGTGTGACCATCATAACATATAATTTAAATATTATTTATATAATTACTCTTATTAATATAATTTACCCTTTTACAAACTTATTCTTTCTAACTCATAAATTTTTTTAATTATTTTCTATAATATATTATAAAAAAACAATTTTTGATTTTAAATTTCTTTCAAAATAACATTGAAAAATAATTAATAAAATACATTTTACTAAATATCATATCTATAACTCATTATATACTATATTATTGTATTACATACCATAATAAATATATAAAAACATCAATATTTTCATATATATCTCATATTGTATCATATTTTACCGTACTTCCCTAATTATAGGTGTATTTCAAAATTTTTAAAAAATTAATATTTATGCCATTACCAAATATTAATGTCCTTATTATTATTATTTTAAATATAACCCTATATATATATATATATTAAATATTAGATAATTAAATAAAATATTTAAACTCAAAAAAATAAAAAACATTATTCATCCTTTAAATAAAACTTTTATTTCATTAAATAAACATATATATATATATATATATTTAAATAATTATTTTTAATGGATAATGATAAATAAAATTAGTACATAAAATAAATATTAGAAAAATTCAAAACTAAAAATATTATTTAGAATATGAGGCTTTTACATTCTACCCCCTTAAATAAATTTTTCTTGGTAAAATTTTCTTGTTAGTAAACAAGTAGTGATATTTTACTTTAATAGCTCCTTAAAATTCCCATGTCACTTTTTCCATTATTTTTTTCCCATAAAACATAAAATTTTTGAGTTACCTTATTTTGAAATTTTTTATATATAAAATCAAGAATATGAAACATTATTTCTTTACAATGGATATTATTCTCTAATCACAATATTTTTGAGGTCAATATATGAGATGAATCATGTATATACTTTTAAAAAAATTCATAAAACCAATTATTTATAAGAGGTAAACTTAGAGGTAAGGCTACTCAATATCCCACAGACCTTAATTTCTCCAAAATCTAATATTGAAAAATAAATTAAGTTCTTAATTTTCCTTTATTATCAAAACACATTACACATTTCCATGGATATATTTTAAGAAAAACATGACCACCTACCTCAAATGAAAGGCCCTTCCTTAAATTATCTATATAACTATTTTTCTTACCATCTATTTCCATCATATAATGAGGAATAAATATCACATTTTAAAAATATTCATTCACCAATTCTAGTCCAAACAACTTTCACTCCCCTAAATCCAGCCCCAAAAATTGAAGCTTGATATAACTTTCCATACAATTATTTATATGGTTCCTTTTCTATACGAGAATGAAAATTATCATTATGAGAAAATTAGACCAATGAAAGTTGTTGATCCTATCCTCCTTGATGGTATAGTAATAAATACATAATCATATACTCTAAAGTATGAATAGTCTACTAAATTTATCCATTATTACAAGGATGAAAAATCTATACTAAAATTCAATTCAGCACCTAATGAATTTTAAAGTACCTTCCAAGAATTAGACGTAAACCTTGTGCCATGATCAAACACAAGAGAGAGAGGGTAATTCCATGAAATTGGTCCATATATTTTATTTAAACCCATTAAATATAATCTAAATATATTTTTTCCTAATTAGAAATAAAATATGAAAATTTATTTAAACATTGAAAAATAATACATATTGAATTATTACTTTGATACATATTTAAAAATCCTATGAAAAAATCCTAGGATAAATGCACCTATATCCATTTTACAATAGATAATGGTTGAAGGATACTTTTCAAAATATTTAATTAAACTTTAACCTACTAAAAATTTTAACATTTCATGAGAAAATTGATAATATAGTACTTTATTCCTTCCTGAAAAAATATTCTCATGAGTCACTATACATCATCGTATTACTTGGATGAATAGAATACAGTGAAATATGTGGTTAATAAAATAATTACATTTCTATTTGTAAGAAATTATGTACACATAACCTTTTACCAAATCATAAAGAAATATTTTCATTAACATTAAACTCTTGTATCATTCATTCTTATATTAATTATTTATTTTCATATAACACATGGTCAAATTTTTTAGCATAATTTATTTTTTCCAACAATGATGATAGTATACTTATATAAATAAGGATAGGTTTCTACCTTCAAGATTTCTTATAAAATTTTATTTATATCATCAACTAAAGGATCATTCACAAAATATAACATAATTAATATTTCATCATCATTTTAACTCAAAGAATTTTATACCTTATTTTATTTTCAATAATGGTAATAAGTCATAAAATTATAATATTTTATTAATTAGAATAATCTACTATAAGGACCCAGCCGTAAACCTTACTTAATCTTGAGTTATTACAAGATTACACATTGAGGATCATTTCAGGTTTAGAGTTTTAGAGAATTAGATCATGAAACTTGCATTATATTCCACATTTAAACAAAGTGGTTACATAAAAGACAGTATTCGTTATTCCCATCAGCAAAAACATATTTAAAATATAACACAGATTCTTTCTTGACACATCCTTGACACTATCATCACATCATATACCTTTCCCTTGACCTGTGAAAAACATTTCAAAAACTTGGGATGAGCATAAAAAGCTCAGTAAGAGTTATAAAAATATGGAAAGGAAACATGAGTTCATATATACATTAGAATGAAATCACACTTTACCCATAAAACATAGGCATATCAAATCATGAATAAATCATAGAAAACATAAGACATAAAGGTAACTTGAGGCATTCATAACATTCTTACGTAGGGAGTAACCCTCTTGGTTACGTTTGGAATACCCATCACAATATATTCCCTAAATCTCTTCGGAGAAACCTTAACGTTTCACTCCTTCGCGTTACCCAATGCATTGGAGAGCTATATCGGGCTCACCCGCCCTTAGTTTATCACGGAACCACCCGTTTTAATAACAATGCCCAAGAACTATAACATAAATGTATCACATAAAACATGCATAAAGGAAACATAACACTTCCACATTTCAATCACAATATAACATTTTAGTATATTGAAATAATGAATCCATTAAAAAAGAAACCATTTACAAAACCATTTAAAACATTTAATAAAGAGATTTTTGAATCAAAGTGTCCCATACCACCTTGAAGCTTAAAATTTTAAACCATTAATATCCATATAAATAAATCCTTAAAACCATTTTGAAAACATGTATATTAATAAGAACAAATAATTAAAACATTTAAAACGATATTTTGGTTAAAGGGGTTTTACCAAAATTAGAGACACTTGAATACAATAATTGAGGAATAACATTTAGTCAGAACTTTATAATATCATGAGAATAAATGGATTCATGATATAATACTCCAAAGGACAGTATATACACCATATAAGAGTGAATTGGTGCATAACAACAATGAACCCTCAATAGAAATGTCAAATGTGATGAAATCCCTTATAGAGAAGGTATCCTTAAATTAAGGACAAATCAATCTCAAAAATATGTGTTAAAAAATATAAGTACACCCAATATAAGTGTATATTAAGTTTAAAACAATAAAAGGTCATTCACACATATTCAATGGATGACATATTCAATGACTACATGTTGAACCCAAAGAAATCGAAATTGGGTTAAAAAGTTCCCTTGACAGCCTAACGACATCACATCAAAATGAGTTGATGAGAGATAAAAAGTGTATCTCATCACTTGGACATAAAATTTACATCAATAAGGATATATTAGAACATATCCCAACATAACAATATGTAAATTAAAAGACCCAACAAAAGAAGTCTTTTTTAAAAAAAGGAGGGTGAAAGGTTCCCCTACCGACTTGGGTATCATTCAAAACATACACCCCATGAAAGAAGGATAATAGATTATTGATGTAAATACTCATAAACAAAAGTATATTACACAAAGATTAGAATAATGGGAAGTACATACACCACTCAATGGAATTTGTGGCAAATGTAGCATAAATCTCACGGGAATAAAAGTGAGATGAAAAATTCCTTACGAAAATTCGGCAGCCTAACAGCACCACATAAAACTTCCGAATATGGATTGATGATATCAAATAGGGTATCTAATCAAATTAAAATAAAATTTATAGAAAGAGGAATATAAAATAACAGCCCCCAACATTACAAATATTATCTTAAAAGAAGTGACATAAAGGAGAGTACTTAAGAAAGAGAGAGGTTAGATCTCTTACGAAAGTTCGGCAGCCTAACGGCGCCACTCAAAACGTCCAAAATGGATTGATGAGAGAGAATAGGGTCTCTAATCACATGAACATAAAAATTAAAGTAAGTGTAATATAAAATATCATCCCAATACCAAGAAAGATGAGCTTTAAAAGGAATGACATAAAAGTGTGTACTTAAAAAGAAAGAGAGGAGTAGGATCCCTTACCTCGGGTCCGACATGACTCGATCATTCTTTAATCTCCTTAATAATAAACTTGAATTAATTTATACTTCCTTAAGAACCTTTTTCATGTTTATTATTCCTTTTATATCACTTATTACCATGTCATAAACATTATGTAATCATTTAAGTTAATAATATTTGTTTTGCCGATATTTGGTTCTTAAGTCGAAAGTGGACTTCTTACAATTACACGTTGTTCGTGTGGACAAATTTTTATTATATCCAGAATTGTATTCATGATGTAGATATCATATATGTCATATATATCCAGTACATGCATGCATTTATAACATTACATAATCATTTATAGGTAAGAAATGGAATGCACCGTTCATGGAGACGGTAAGCCGTACGTACGCATGAACGCTACTTTCATTTCTATTTCGTATTTTATAAAATTGAATCTTAATTATATAAAGGTATATTATAATTCCAGTATAATATCATATATAATATCATAGTTCCATCCTTTATACGTCCCACATATGTTATTTAACAAATCAAATCACTTTGAGGGGGCGGTAGTCCGCACTTCCTTAAGTGAAGATATCGCGTTTACCCATAATGGAAACCATAAAGGTATGCCAAAAAATGAAAAATACAGAAGCTAAAGTAAAATATAAACATATTATATATCATATATAAATATAGTGACATCATAATGGCCACCTTTGAAGGTGTTAAATGAGTATCGAACAATCATCGTTTCGGGAGGCAGAATTTCGCCATCAACGGAAACCGTATGTTCTTTAACCATTTGATGTATTTGTGTGAGAGTGTAGCTCGTATAAATCTTATAAAAACATCCTAGTATATTTCAGATACTGGTGTTGTTACAAAATAAGTAAATAAAAAGAGTTTAGGGGGTTGGAGAAGCAATATAAAACAAAAGAACATGAGAGAATGAATTACCATTAAAAGTGTAACTCTTTTTGATTTGAGCCTAAAGGCTTCCTGTGAAAGGATTCTGCCCAAAGGGAATCCTCTAGGATGTGGATAGTGATGTGGAGAGAGTAAATGGGCAGGTGTTGGACGAGCCAAAGGCTTTATGAGTGTGTGAAATGAGGTAGAGGTGGGGGCCTTTTATAAGAGGAGAGGAGGGGCACTTTTGGAAAGTAAGAAATATTACTTTATTTGAAAATGTGTTTCGGTTTTAAAAGGTCCCACATTGATATAATTAGTGGATAAGGTGATAAGGGTTCGAAATCTACCCATCCAATAAGTTTTGGACATGTGTAGGTCATAGAGTTTACATTATCTTCTCATTTTATTTAAATCGTTAAATAATGATGTCATCGCTGCATCATTATGATGTCATAAATAATTTAATTTATTTAGTGTCTAAAAATTATAAAAATAATAATATGATGTAGGAAATCTTATTATATTTCCAATTACTATTTATAATAAAAAATCTTATCTTTATAACCCCATGTAAAATTTTTTTTCGTAAAACATATTATGTTTGTGTCATTTTTACTTTTACATTAAATAAAAAGTTATTTATGTCATTTCCCAACCAAAGTGGGTCCATGGGGTCCCCAAGTTGACCCATGGCTTGTCTTGGTCGTCCATGACACAAATAATGAGGGTAGGACATGTTTCAAGCTCATCTTAGTTTATTAAAGCATTATTTTTACCTTAAACTACACTAATTACCTCTAATCACGATTAAAAACTTAATAAGTTACTATTCACCAAAAAATTATTTTTATCCCATTGAACCGAATTTTACTTCTTAATGACAACCATGTATGTAGGATTTTTTAAATTCAAAACACAATTATGGTAAAATTTCATTTAAACGGAAAAATCAGTTTTTATAAGTACCACTTAGTGGTTTCACTATTCATCAAAAATTGAAGTTTTTCAGAAAAATCCCAAAACTTCACCATAAGCTATATTTGATATTCCGAATTCAAAAATGAAGTCTATTTTACAAAATTCAAAACATATAAGTCAGATTAATTAATTTAAAAATTAATTCCCGCTGTGAAAGCAAATAGCGTGTTTTTATGAAACAATAAGTATCAAAAGATTGACACTAGTTTAAGTCTAATTTCAAACTGAAATTGATTCCAATGACCACCATTGGATTAAATGGTAAAAATATATTATAATTCCACTTCAAAACCAATTCAAAATATAATCAAATAATATAAATAAATTAGATTAAAAAGAGGTTTTGAATTAAAATACAACATTTTACACTATTCATTAAAAAAATAAACTTTATCGGAAAGGTACCAAAAATTTACACAAAGTAAATTTTGATGTCTCAATTCTTAAGAAGAGTTATATTTGGTCCAATAGAATTTATAAGAGTGAACAAAACAATATTTAATGAAGGTTCTCCATCAAAATGCGATAAGTGAACCTTTAGTGAAAACTAGGGCATATATGCCTAAAATTGAATTCTTTCCGTATTTTAAGCCTCTATCCTTTATTGGATAAATGTAAAAACATTTAAAAACATATATAATCATATTTTAGTTATTTCTATCCATTCCCTCCATTACAATGGCTAAATGTTAACTACCATTTAAAATAATATTATTTTATTATTAGAGTGCAACATAAGATTCCCAAGAAACTCGTTGTTGCGTGTTGGGTACACCATCGAGCATAGCGTCCCCTTTAAGGTCATATTAATATTTTATTCACAAATATGGATAAATATGAAAATGTCATATTCTTTATTTATCTGGGGTGTTACATCCTTCCCCCCTTTTGGGAATTGCGTCCTCGCAATTTTAAAATTGCGCTTGGAAACATCCTTGAAAGTCCCACATCGGAAGAAGAGTCGGTAATGCAATCACTTTAAAATAAAGAAAGATAAGTACAAAGGTCACCCGAGTTAACCCATAATAGGATTTCTTGTAGGAAAACATGGACATGGAAGAAAAAGCAAAGGGTCATGTTCTGATGGAGAGTGATATAAAACATGTTTAGGAGAAAGTTAACCATGAGAAAATCACAAACTTGTGATGGGTTAAACGGTATTCGATTCCCCAGTAGGAAAAGTTAATAGACAAAATTTTTGGTTTAAATTACTTTTTATTGAGGAATTTATTTATAAGGAAACATAATCACTTATAATGTTGACTTTCAACTTTTACTATATTCCTTAATCAAACTCATATTTTTTCCAAAAGATGAGTATTTAGGGAGACTTGTTCGCATTAAGAGTACTATAATCAACTTCTAGAGAATCACCTAACCCAAAAAAAGAGAACTATATACTTCCCATGTCTTTAGAATTTAACCAAAACCAAAAAGGTTTGTACAAGATCAGATAATCCAGAAAAGGATAACACTTTATAAAAAGAAAATCAATTCTTAATCTCCAAAATTTGTCCAACAAAACCCAAAGTTCAACGAGGACCATCCGATAAACAATTTTTCCATAAAATTATTCAAAGAAAAACAAACCATGATTGAAACCCAAATATTTGAAGGATTTAGTCACATAGTCTTCCAAGTTAAATCGTAACATTTATCACCAAACAACATCAGTCGCACCTAAAGTCTCGCATTGAAAAGTAATTATCCTAATCACATATCCTCCATGATAGGTTAATAATTTTCATAAATAACCCAAAATCATCTTACTCATAATTCATAAAATCATATAACTAGAAAGAATCAGTCAAACTAACCAGGGACTTCACGTAGTCCAGTGTTAGGCGATAAATACCAGTCGCACTTTGGTTGTGGGTTCGATTCCCGCAGCTTTGTCCGACGCGACGGGTAGTCACACGGTCTGTGTGTTGTCCTTTTTCCAAAACTATATAATTCTTAAAACATTCCCCAAAATGAGATAAAATCTTCAAAGATGATCATAACATATTTTATCCTCAATTTTATCTCATTCCTTTCATTTTACATCATAACATATAATACCCCATAATTACCTCAAAAGTAAGGATCATATAAACTCTAATGGTTACCTTAATAATTATTACCTAAATTTCCACATCGAGTTGGCCATCTCGTACATGATGCATTAGAGAACTCACAAAGGTTGAAGTGGTTGATCATGACTCCTTGATAGTTGGTTTAGAACAACCATGGGATTCCTCATTGAATCCCCCATCTCACCTAGTCTCTTAATCAGAGAACCACAACAGTTTCCTTCAAACCCATTGTCACTTTGGTGCCTTCTAGATCCAGCCATTTACTAAAACCAAAAAGGTCAGTGTGAGTATATCAACAAAACCATCATGTACTAATGAGTAAGATAAACACTAAGATATACTTACTCATTCACATTATCTAAAACTAGGACTCTTTCTGGAATCCTAACCATTATGGTAATGTCACTTATGCTTAAAGAATACCCTAACCTCTAATGTTATCTAAACCGACCTCTGATACCAACTATAAGGCCCCGACCTTAAACCTTACTTAATCTTGAGTTATTACAAGATGACACATTGAGGATCTTTTCAGGTTTATAGTTTTAGAGAATTAGATCATGAAACATGCATTACATTCCACATTTAAACAAAGTGGTTACATAAAAGACAGTATTTGTTCTTCCCATCAACGGAAACATATTTAAAATATAACACAGATTCTTTCTTGACACATCCTTGACATTATCATCACATCATGTACCTTTCCCTTGACCTGTGAAAAATATTTCAAAAACATGGGATGAGCATAAAAAGCTCAGTAAGAGTTATAAAAATATGGAAAGGAAACATGAGTTCATATATACATTAGAATGAAATCACACTTTACCCATAAAACATAGGCATATCAAATCATGAATAAATCATAGAAAACACAAGACATAAAGGTAACTTGAGGCATTCATAAAATTCCTATGTAGGGAGTAACCATCTTGGTTACATTTGGAATACCCATCACAGTATATTCGCTAAATCTCTTCGGAGAAACCTTAACGTTTCACTCCTTCGCGTTACCCAATGCATTGGAGAGCTATATCGGGCTCACCCGCCCTTAGTTTATCACAGAACCACCCGTTTTCATAACGATTCCCAAGAACTATAACATAAATGTATCACATAAAACATTCATAAAGAAAACATACCATTTCCACATTTCAATCACAATATAACATTTTAGTATATTGAAATAATGAATCCATTCAAAAAGAAACCATTTCCAAACCCATTTAAAACATTTAATAAAGAGATTTTTGAATCAAAGTGTCCCATACCACCTTGAAGCTTAAAATTTTAAACCATTAATATCGATATAAATAAATCCTTAAAACCATTTTGAAAACATGGATATTAATAAGAACAAATAATTAATACATTTAAAATGATATTTTGGTTAAAGGGGATTTTACCGAAATTAGAGACACTTGAATACAATAATTGAGGAATAACATTTAGTTAGAACTTTATAATATCATGAGAATAAATGGATTCATGATATAATACTCCAAAGGACAGTATATACACCATATAAGAGTGAATTGGTGCATAACAACAATGAACCCTCAATAGAAATGTCAAATGTGATGAAATCCCTTATAGAGAAGGTATCCTTAAATTAAGGACAAATCAATCTCAAAAATATGTGTGAAAAAATATAAGTACACCCAATATAAGTGGATATTAAGTGTAAAACAATAAAATTTCATTCACACATATTCAATGGATGACATATTCAATGACTACATGTTGACCCCAAAGAAATCGAAATTGGGTTAAAAAGTTCCCTTGACAGCCTAACGGCATCACATCAAAATGAGTTGATGAGAGATAAAAAGTGTATCTCATCACTTGGACATAAAATTTACATCAATAAGGATATATGAGAAAATATCCCAACATAACAATATGTAAATTACAAGACCCAACAAAAGAAGTCTTTTTAAAAAAAAGGAGGGTGAAAGGTTCCCTTACCGACTTGGGTATCTTTCAAAACATACACCCCATGAAAGAAGGATAATAGATCATTGATGTAAATACTCATAAATGAATTTATATTACAAAAAGAGTAGAATAATGGTCAGTACATACACCAATCAATGGAATTTATGGCAAATGTAGCATAAATCTCACGGGAATAAAAGTGAGATGAAAAATCCCTTACGAAAACTCGGCAGCCTAACAACACCACATAAAACATCCGAATATGGATTGATGAGATCAAATAGAGTATCTCATCACATTAAAATAAAATTTACATAAAGAGGAATATAAAATAACATCCCCCAACATTACAAATAGGAGCTTAAAAGAAGTGACATAAAGGAGAGTACTTAAGAAAGAGAGAGGTTAGATCTCTTACGAAAGTTCGGCAGCCTAACGGCGCCACTCAAAACTTCCAAAATGGATTGATGAGAGAGAATAGGGTCTCTCATCACATGAACATAAAAATTAAAGTAAGTTTAATATAAAAGATCATCCCAATAACAATAAAGATGAGCTTTAAAAGGAATGACATAAAAGTGTGTACTTGAAAAGAAAGAGAGAAGTAGGATCCCATACCTCGGGTCCGACTTGACTCGATCGTTCTTTAATCTACGGAATAATAAACTTGAGTTAATTTCTACTTCCTTATGAACCTTTTTCAAGTTCATTATTCCTTTTATATCACTTATTACCATGTCATAAACATTATGTAATCATTTAAGTTAATAATATTTGTTTTGCCGATATTTGGTTCTTAAGTCGAAAGTGGACTTCTTACAATTACATGTTGTTCGTGTGGCCAAATGTTTATTATATCTAGAATTGTATTCATGATGTATATATCATATATTTCATATATATCCAGTACATTCATGCATTTATAACATTACATAATCATTTATAGGTAAGAAATGGAATGCACCGTTCATGGAGACGGTAAGCCGTACGTACGCATGAACGCTACTTTCATTTCTATTTCATATTTTATAGAATGGAATCATAATGATATAAAGGTATATTATAATTCCAGTATAACATCATATATAATATCATAGTTCCATCCTTTATAGATCCCAGATATGGTATTTAACGAATCAAATCACTTTGAGGTGGCGGTAGTCCGCACTTCCTTAAATGAAGATATCGTGTTTACCCATAATGGAAACCATAAAGGTATGCCAAAAAATGAAAAATACAGAAGATAAAGTAAAATATAAACATATTATATATCATATATAAATATAGTGACATCAAATGTCCACCTTTGAAGGTGTTAAATGAGTATCGAACAATCATCGTTTCAGGAGGCAGAATTTCACCATCCACGGAAACTGTATGTTCTTTAACCATTTGATGTAGTTGTGTGAGAGTGTAGCTCGAATAAATCTTATAACAACATCATAATATATTGAAGATTCTGGTGTTGTTACAAAAGAAGTAAATAAAAAGAGTTTAGGGGGTTGGAGAAGCAATATAAAACAAAAGAACATGAGAGAATGAATTACCTTTAAAAGTGTAACTCCTTTTTGATTTGAGCATAAAGGCTTCCTTTGAAAGGATTATTTCCAAATGGAATCCTCTAGGATTGGGAGAGGGATGTGGAGAGAGTAAATGGGCAGGGTTTGGCCGATCCAAAGGCTTGAGGAGTTTGTGAAATGAGGTAGAGGTGGGGGCCTTTTATAAGAGGAGAGGAGGGACACTTTTGGAAAGTAAGAAATATTACTTTATTTGAAAATGTGTTTCAGTTTTAAAAGGTCCCACATTGATATAATTAGTGGATAAGGTGATAAGGGTTCGAAATCCACCCATCCAATAAGTTTTGGACATGTGTAGGTCATAGAATTTACATTATCTTCTCATTTTATTTAAATCGTTAAATAATGATGTCATCGCTGCATCATTATGATGCCATAAATAATTTAATTTATTTAGTGTCTAAAAATTATAAAAAAAATACTATGGTATAGGAAATATTTTTAGATATCAAATTAATATTTATAATCAAAAATCTGATCTTTATAACCCCATGTAAAAATTGTTTTCGTAAAACAGATTATGTTTGTGTCATTTTTACTTTTACATTAAATAAAAAGATATTTATGTAATTTCCCAACCAAAGTGGCTTCATGGGGTCCCAAAGTTGACCCATGGCTTGTATTGGTCTTCCATGACACAACCAATAAGGGTAGGACATGTGTCAAGCTCATCTTATTTTATTAAAGCATTATTTTTACCTTAAACTACACTAATTACCTCTAATCGAGATTAAAAACTTAATAAGTTACTATTCACCAAAAAATTATTTTTATCCCATTGAACCACATTTTACTTATTAATGACAACCATGTATGTCGGATTTTTGAAATTCAAAACACAATGATGGAAAAATTTCATTTAAACGGAAAAATCAGTTTTTATAAGTACCACTTAGTGGTTTCACTATTCATCAAAAATTGAAGTTTTTCAGAAAAATCCAAAAAATTCACCATAAGCTAAATTTGATATTCCAAATTCAAAAATGAAGTCTATTTTACAAAATTCAAAACATATAAGTCAGATTAATTAATTTAATAATTAATTCCCGCTGTCAAAGCAAATAACGTGTTTTTATGAAACAATAAGTATCAAAAGATTGACACTAGTTTAAGTCCAATTTCAAAGTTAAATTGATTCCAATGACAACCATTGGATTAAATGGTAAAAATATATTATAATTAAACATAAAAACCAATTCAAAAGATAATATAATCATATAAATAAATTAGATTAAAAAGAGGTTTTGAATTAAAATACAACATTTTACACTATTCATTAAAAAAAATGAACTTTATCGGAAAGGTACCAAAAATTTACACAAAGTAAATTTTGATGTCCCAATTATTAAGAAGAGTACTATTTGGTCCAATAGAATGTATAAGAGTGAAAAAAACTATATTTAATGACGGTTCGCCATCAAAAGGCGATAAGTGAACCTTTAGTGAAAACTAGGGCATATATGCCTAAAATTGAATTCTTTCGATATTTTAAGCCTCTATCCTTTATTGGATAAATGTAAAAACATTTAAAAACATATATAATCATATTTTAGTTATTTCTATCCATTCCCGCCATTACAACGGCTACATGTTAACTACCATTTAAAATAATATTATTTTATTATTAGAGTGCAATGTAAGATTACCAAGAAACTCGTTGTTGTGTGTTGGGTACACCATCAAGCATAGCGTCCCCTTTAAAGTCATATTAATATTTTATTCACAAATATGGATAAATATGAAAATTTCATATTCTTAATTTACCTGGGGTGTTACATCCTTCCCCCCTTTTGGGAATTGCGTCCTCACAATTTTAAAATTGCGCTTGGAAACATCCTTGAAAGTACCAAATCGGAAGAAGAGTCGGTAAAAAAATCACTTTAAAATAAAGAAAGATAAGTACAAAGGTCACCCGAGTTAACCCATAATAGGATTCCGTGTAGGAAAACATGGACATGGAAGAAAAATCAAAGGGTTGTGTTCTGATGGAGAGTGATAGAAAACATGTTTAGGAGAAAGTTAACCATGAGAAATTCACAAAGTTGTGATGGGTTAAACGGTATTCAATTCCCCAGTAGGAAAAGTTAATAGACAAATTTTTTGTTTTAAGTTACTTTTTATTGAGGAATTTATTTATAAGGAAACATAATCACTTCTAATGTTGACTTTCAACTTTTACTATATTCCTTAATCAAACTCATATTTTTTCCAAAAGATGAGTATTTAGGGAGACTTGTTCGCATTAAGAGTACTATAATCAACTTCTAGAGAATCACCTAACCCAAAAAAAGAGAACTATATACTTCCCATGTCTTTAGAATTTAACCAAAACCAAAAAGGTTTGTTCAAGATCAGATAATCCAGAAAAGGATAACACTTTATAAAAAGAAAATTTATTCTTAATCTCCAAAATTTGTCCAACAAAACCCAAAGTTCAACGAGGACCATCCGATAAACAATTTGTCCATAAAATTCTTCAAAGTAAAACAAACCAAGATTGAAACCCAAATATTTGAAGGATTTAGTCACATAGTCTTCCAAGTTAAATCGTAACATTTATCTCCAAACAACATCAGTCGCTCCTAAAGTATCGCATTGAAAAGTAATTATCCTAATCACATATCCTCCATGATAGGTTAATCATTTTCTTAAATAACCCAAAATCATCTTACTCATAATTCATAAAATCATATAACTAGAAAGAATCAGTCAAACTATCCAGGGACTTCACGTAGTCCAGTGGTAGGCGATAAATACCAGTCGCACTTTGATTGTGGGTTCGATTCCCGCAGCTTTGTCCGACGCGACGGGTAGTCACACGGTCTACGTGTTTTCCTTTTTCCAAAACTATATAATTCTTAAAACATTCCCCAAAATGAGATAAAATCTTCAAAGATGATCATAACATATTTTAACCTCAATTTTATCTCATTCCTTTTATTTTCCATCATAACATATAATAACCCATAATTACCTCAAAAGTAAGGATCATATAAAATCTAATGGTTACCTTAATAATTATTACATAAATTTCCACATCGAGTTGGCCATCTCGTACATGATGCATTAGAGAAATCACAAAGGTTGAAGTGGTTGATCAAGAATCCTTGATAGTTAGTTTAGAACAACCATGAGATTCCTCATTGAATCCCCCATCTCACCCAGTCTCTTAATCAGAGAACCACAACAGTTTCCTTCAAACCCATTGTCACTTTGGTGCCTGCTAGATCCAGCCATTTACTAAAACCAAAAAGGTCAGTGTCAGTATATCAACAAAACCATCATGTACTAATGAGTAAGATAAACACTAAGATATACTTACTCATTCACTTTATCTAAAACTAGGACTCTTTCTGAAATCCTAACCATTATGGTAATGTCACTTATGCTTAAAGAATACCCTATCATCTAAAGTTATCTAAACCGACCTCTGATACCAAATATAAGGCCCCAGCCTTAAACCTTACTTAATCTTGAGTTATTACATGATTACACATTGAGGATCTTTTCAGGTTTATAGTTTTAGAGAATTATATCATGAAACTTGCATTACATTCCACATTTAAACAAAGTGGTTACATAAAAGACAGTATTCGTTCTTCCCATCAACGGAAACATATATAAAATATAACACAGATTCTTTCTTGACACATCCTTGACACTATCATCACATCATGTACCTTTCCCTTGACCTGTGAAAAACATTTCAAAAACTTGGGATGAGCATAAAAAGCTCCGTAAGAGTTATAAAAATATGGAAAGGAAACATGAGTTCATATATACATTAGAATGAAATCACACTTTACCCATAAAACATGGGCTTATAAAATTCTGAATAAATCATAGAAAACATAAGACATAAAGGTAACTTGAGGCACTCATAACATTATTACGTAGGGAGTAACCCTCTTGGTTACGTTTGGAATACCCATCACAGTATATTCCCTAAATCTCTTCGGAGAAACCTTAACGTTTCACTCCTTTGCGTTACCCAATGCATTGGAGAGCTATATCGGGCTCACCCACCCTTAGATTATCACGGAACCACCCGTTTTCATAACAATGACCAAGAACTATAACATAAATGTATCACCTAAAACATGCATAAAGGAAACATAACATTTCCACATTTCAATCACAATATAACATTTTAGTATATTGAAATAATGAATCCATTCAAAAAGAAACCATTTCCAAAACCATTTAAAACATTTTATAAAGAGATTTTTGAATCAAAGTGTCCCATACCACCTTGAAGCTTAAAATTTTAAACCATTAATATCCATATAAATAAATCCTTAAAACCATTTTGAAAACATGGATATTTATAAGAACAAATAATTAAAACATTTAAAACGACATTTTGGTTAAAGGGGTTTTACCAAAATTAGAGACACTTGAATACAATAATTGAGGAATAAAATTTAGTCAGAACATTATAACATCATGAGAATAAATGTATTCATGATATAATACTCTAAAGGACAGTATATACACCATATAAGAGTGAATTGGTGCATAACAACAATGAACCCTCAATAGAAATGTCAAATGTGATGAAATCCCTTATAGAGAAGGTATCCTTAAATTAAGGACAAATCAATCTCAAACATATGTGTGAAAAAATATAATTACACACAATATAAGTGGATATTAAGTGTAAAAAAATAAAAGGTCATTCACACATATTCAATGGATGACATATTCAATGACTACATGTTGAACCCAAAGAAATCGAAATTGGGTTAAAAATTTCCCTTGACAGCCTAACGGCATCACATAAAAATGAGTTGATGAGAGATAAAAAGTGTATCTCATCACTTGGACATAAAATTTAGATAAATAAGGATATATGAGAACATATCCCATCATAACAATATATAAATTAAAAGACCCAACAAAAGAAGTCTTTAAAAAAAAGGATGGTGAAAGGTTCCCTTACCGACTTGGGTATCTTTCAAAACATACACCCCATGAAAGAAGGATAATAGATCATTGATATAAATACTCATAAACGAAATTATATTACACAAAGAGTAGAATAATTGGAATTACATACACCACTCAATGGAATTTGTGGCAAATGTAGCATAAATCTCACGGGAATAAAAGTGAGATGAAAAATCCCTTACGAAAACTCGGCTGCCTTACGGAACCACATAAAACTTTCGAATATGGATTGATGAGATCAAATAGGGTATCTCATCACATTAAAATAAAATGTAGAGAAAGAGGAATATAAAAGAACATCCCCCAACATTACAAATAGGATCTTAAAAGAAGTGACATAAAGGAGAGTACTTAAGAAAGAGAGAGGTTAGATCTCTTACGAAAGTTCGGCAACCTAACGGCGCCACTCAAAACTTCCAAAATGGATTGATGAGAGAGAATAGGGTCTATCATCACATGAACATAAAAATTAAAGTATGTGTAATATAAAAGATCATCCCAATAACAAGAAATACGAGCTTTAAAAGGAATGACATAAAAGTGTGTACTTAAAAAGAAAGAGAGGAGTAGGATCCCTTACCTCGGGTCCGACTTGACTCGATCATTCTTTAATCTCCTGAATAATAAACTTGAGTTAATTTCTACTTCCTTAAGAAAATTTTTCAAGTTCATTATTCCTTTTATATCACTTATTACCATGTCATTACATTATGTAATCATTTAAGTTAATAATATTTGTTTTGCCGATATTTGGTTCTTAAGTCGAAAGTGGACTTCTTAGAATTACATGTTGTTCGTGTGGCCAAATGTTTATTATATCCAGAATTGTATTAATGAATTAGATATCATATATGTCATATATATCCAGTACATGCATGCATTTATAACATTACATAATCATTTATAGGTAAGAAATGGAATGCACCGTTCATGGAGACGGTAAGCCGTACGTACGCATGAACGCTACTTTCATTTCTATTTCGTATTTAAAGAATGGAATCATAATGATATAAAGGTATATTATAATTAAATTATAATATAATATATAATATCATAGTTCCATCCTTTATACATCCCACATATGGTATTTAACGAATCAAATCACTTTGATGGGGCGGTAGTCTGCACTTCCTTAAATGAAGATATCACGTTTACCCATAATGGAAACCATAAAGGTATGCCAAAAAATGAAAAATATAGAAGCTAAAGTAAAATATAAACATATTATATATCATATATAAATATAGTGACATCATAATGGCCACCTTTGAAGGTGTTAAATGAGTATTGAACAATCATCGTTTCAGGAGGCAGAATTTCACCATCCACGGAAATCGTATGTTCTTTAACCATTTGATGTAGTTGTGTGAAAGTGTAGCTCGAATAAATCTTATAACAACATCCTAGTTTATTTCAGATACTGGTGTTGTTACAAAAGAAGTAAATAAAAAGAGTTTAGGGGGTTTGAGAAGCAATATAAAACAAAAGAACATGAGAGAATGAATTACCTTTAAAAGTGTAACTCCTTTTGATTTGAGCCTAAAGGCTTCCTTTGAAATGATTATGCCCAAAGGGAATCCTCTAGGATGAGGAGAGGGATGTGGAGAGAGTAAATGGGCAGGGGTTGGACGATCCAAAGGCTTGAAGAGTGTGTGAAATGAGGTAGAGGTGGGGGCCTTTTATAAGTGGAGAGGAGGGGCACTTTTGGAAATTAAGAAATATTACTTTATTTGAAAATGTGTTTCGGTTTTAAAAGGTCCCACATTGATATAATTAGTGGATAAGGTGATAAGGGTTCGAAATCCACCCATCCAATAAGTTTTGGACATGTGTAGGTCATAGACTTTACATTATATTTTCATTTTATTTAAATCGTTAAATAATGATGTCATCGCTGCATCATTATGATGTCATAAATAATTTAATTTATTTAGTGTCTACAAATTATAAAAAATACTATGATGTAGGAAATATTTTTATATTTCCAATTAATATTTATAATAAAAAATCTGATCTTTATAACCCCATGTAAAAATTGTTTTCGAAAAACATATTATGTTTGTGTCATTTTTACTTTTACATTAAATAAAAAGATATTTATGTCATTTCCCTACCGAAGTGGCTCCATGGGGTCCCCAAGTTGACCCATGGCTTGTCTTGGTCGGCCATGACACAACCAATGAGGGTAGGACATGTTTCAAGCTCATCTTATTTTATTAAAGTATTATTTTTACCTTAATCTACACTAATTACCTCTAATCGCGATTTAAAACTTAATAAGTTACTATTCACCAAAAAATTATTTTTATCCCATTGAAGCGCATTTTACTTCTTAATGAGAACCATGTATGTCGGATTTTTGAAATTCAAAACACAATGATGGCAAAATTTCATTTAAACGGAAAAATCAGTTTTTATAAGTACCACTTAGTGGTTTCACTATTCATCAAAAATTGATGTTTTTCAGAAAAATCCCAAAAATTCACCATAAGCTATATTTGATATTCCGAATTCAAAAATGAAGTCTATTTTACAAAATTAAAAAAATATAAGTCAGATTAATTAATTTAATAATTAATTCCCACTGTCAAAGCAAATAGCGTGTTTTTATGAAACAATAAGTATCAAAAGATTGACACTAGTTTAAGTCCAATTTCAAAGTGAAATTGATTCCAATGAACACCATTGGATTAAATGGAAAAAATATATTATAATTACACTTAAAAACCAATTAAAAAGATAATCTAATCATATAAAAAAATTAGATTAAAAATAGGTTTTGAATTAAAATACAACATTTTACACTATTCATTAAAAAAATGAACTTTATCGGAAAGGTACCAAAAATTTACACATAGTAAATTTTGAGGTCCCAATTCTTTAGAAGAGTTCTATTTGGTCTAATAGAATGTATAAGAGTGAACAAAACTATATTTAATGACGGTTCTCCATCAAAAGGCGATAAGTGAACCTTTAGTGAAAACTAGGGCATATATGCCTAAAATTGAATTCTTTCCGTATTTTAAGCCTCTATCCTTTATTGGATAAATGTAAAAACATTTAAAAACATATATAATCATATTTTAGTTATTTCTATCCATTCCTGCCATTACAACGGCTACATGTTAACTACCATTTAAAATAATATTATTTTATTATTAGAGTGCAACGTAAGATTCCCAAGAAACTCATTGTTGCGTGTTGGGTACACCATCGAGCATAGCATCGCCTTTAAAGTCATATTAATATTTTATTCACAAATATGGATAAATATGAAAATGTCATATTCTTTATTTACCTGGGGTGTTACATCTACATTACCTTATATTGAAATAATTTTGAGTAAATATATACTTGAAACTTTTATGATATATATATATATCACATTTATATCAATATAAATATTTATACTAAATTTTTAAATAAATAATTACCACTATAAGATCAAGTTCATGTGTTGGATAATTTTTCTCATGAGGTTTCAACTTTTTTACTAAATCACTAAAACCCATTCATTATATATCAAAACACAACCATGTCCTTTGTTTGAAGAGTTGTTATAAATAATAAATTCCCTATTTCATGTTAGAAAATATAATATTAGGTAATTAACCAATATTATTTTAAATTCCTATAAACATTAATCATATTCATTGGTCTAAGTGGATTTAAATCCCTTTCAAGTTAACTTGCTTAACATGATAGCACAGTAAGAAAATATATCAATAAACCCATAGTAATTACCTACTAATACAAGAAAACTATGAATTTAGGTATTATTAGTTAGTCTTTTACATTCTTCCATCACTTAATATTTATTGGGGTCTACTTATATACCATATTTATTAACAATATTCCAAAGGAATGAAATTTGTTACAACCAAACCTCATATTTAATAAATTATCTATACATTATTTCCTAATGTATGAAGAATGATTTTGAAATGTTTTTCATAATACACAAAACCTTTAAAATACAACACAATATGTTAAATAAATACCACAATTTTTTTTTCAAAATATTCTATAAAAACTCGATTCATGAAATCTATAAATATAATGGTTGAATTTATTAACATAAATAAAACATATAGAAACTCATAATGGATAAATATTATTAAAAACCCTTTTATAGGAATATTTTCTCTACTTTCACCTAGATTTATTCAGTGTTATTAATGTATTTTGTCCTAATATCTAATTGATTAGGGTTATTATAGAGTATATTGGTTTTAATGTTTTTTAAAGCACCAATTATGTGAATATAGAATGATTATATGATTTAAAGTTATGGGAGAGTTTTATCATTACTAGTGAATAATAAAATAAAAATGTGTGGACTTATGATGAATATTTTTTAGTTTCCACCCTTTGCTTATGATTGATTTGTTTCATCGATGCTGCCAATCTAGGTGGATTTTGTAGGCCCCGCAGTTCATATTTTTTGATCAGTTTTATTGAAGGCTTTTTTTTATTATCTAGGTTTTATGATCAAATTGGTTCTATAACCATGAGAATATCATGACTGTTTATTAATTTTGTTTTCATTGAGATCAATCTAGTTGGGGAGATTTATAATGACCCAAAATCTTATCAATAGAATTCCTCTTATTATAATTATTTTATATAGTATAAAACACATAAATATCATATAAATCCCAAAAAAAATTTTACCCTCATAATTGAAGAATGAAATAAGTGATATTTATAGAAATTAAGGAACCTATACTGATGGAATAGTAACCCGACCCTTGGAATAGTAACCTGACCATTTGGAATATTAATCTGGAAAATAGAATAGTAACCTCACCTTTGAAATTATAAATAAAATTCAAGAATATTATAAATGATAATATGATAAAATTATATCAGAGTATAATAAAACAAATGTTTTAAAAATAATAAATTAAGGGTCGATATTTTTGTAAAAAATAAATGTTCATTTACAATTTTATAATTAATTTAACGATTTAAAAAATAAATTATTTTCATAAAATAGATTCATAAATTAATATTTTGTGCTCTTATTATTATAATATAATTTTACAAGACCTTATTTGTTTTTTCAAAGTGTTATAATATCAGTTAAAATTTTAAAATTGTAATTTTTTGAATAAATTCCCATTTTAATTAAAAATTAAATTTATCATATTAATAAAATTATTTCAATAAAATTGAGTTTATTTTTTAATTCTAAACATTTAAAAAAGGTTATTTTTAATTTTTGGGATTTTTTTAAAATAGTTTATTTTTTTGTGAATAGTGAAATGTGATAATTTACGGTATATAACACTATAAGTTAAATTCACTATTTTTTGAGATGTTTAATATGTAATAACCATAATCTAAAAATTTAATTATCTATTTACTTTATTTATTCACAAAAATAAAAAATATTCATAGTATTGAGCCAAAATAATAAACTAATGAATAAAATAATTAAAAAACCTCTCTCCTACCCTATAAATACCACCCCTAACAACCTATTCTAATCACACATTTCAAGATTTTATGCTGATCAAAATTCCACCCAAACCTATTCTGAATCCCCTCCCTCATGTCTAGGAGATTTATTTCTCAAAAAAATACCAAATCCAATTTTCCTAAGGAGTTTCTCAAGGATAAGAATTCAAGTGGTAAAATCCTCTTTCTTTTTTTTTCTTTTAATTTCTTTTCAATTTATTTTATTTTTTTATTCTCTCCTCAACTCCTCTTATCCAAGTGTAATTATAACTCCATTATCATATATATATATATATATATATTGGAATTTTATTATTTTAATGGAATAATCCATAATCAAACCTTTTCTTCTCTCCCTTTTATTCTATAAATGAAAACATCATCCGTTAGGTTTTAATTTGTCACCTTCAAGGATGACAAGTTTTCATTTTCCTTTACCGCCTTAAAGGATAGTCATGAAACTATTATAATGGTTTAAAAAGAATTTTAAAATTTATTTTATAACTTTTTTTTATGTTCTAGAACAAATATATATACATAATATTAAATAATAAAACAAAACGAGTTTTTTGTGATTGAAAAACCACCAAATTAATCTAAACGATTATCATTAATGTTTTATCTAATGAATCATCACAATATCTGAAAAAATAATATAAAATACCATTTAAACTTCTATAAGTTCATTAATACCATAAAATTTCAATTTCGGATACCTATTCTCATTTTACATGATCTTCCATACATGTATACAAGTGAACTGATCTTGAAAACGAAGAAAACGAACACTCCCAAATGATAACGTTGAACTCTATAAATCAACAAAATGGTCATAAAAGAACTTAATAAAATTATAATGATTAAAATAAATGTAAAATAGGTTATGGATTAATTAATTAATTAATCTAAATTGATTATATATTATATTAGAGTGAATAAAGAATTCAGACAAAAGGTAAGGCGATTTCTTGAACCCTGCTTCTTTTCATTGGGTTATTCCTCTTTCATTCCAAATTTCAGTGGGGATATTATTTTAATATTCCTAAAAAATATTTTATTTATTCTTAAATTACATTTTTGAGGATATAAATGTTTCCAACCTTAATTTAGGATAAACACAATGATTTTCTAAAAGAACATTTCTTTTTAAAATACACCATTTACTTCTCTTTAGATTGTTTATTCTTCACCCAAGAATGATGATTCCTATACCAAGAATGTTATCGTTTTTTTTCATTCCCCAAATTTTATTCATGAATTTATACTTTATTAAATGAAACCCATTCCATTCCATGGGTTATTTTATGTCTAACATTGATATATGCTCTATGTGGCATGTATGATTATGTAAATGTTATGTTGTAACAGATGCACAAAAAATTATATAGTGATCTAATGAATTGGGTAATGTGATGTATCTCATGAGATAAGGTAAAATATGTTCAAACATGATGATAAATTTATTCACAATGATGATGTTATGATTATGAACATATGTTATGCGTGAACATGATTCTATCTTTGTTCACAACTAGTTACAGTAGTTGACCACTACGACATGATGTTTCATTTTTATGAATTTACACATTCCATTAATTTATCTAATTCTCACTATAATTATTAGTATTATGATCCTATTATTATGTTATGATTATGACCACTCATGTTATATTTATTCTTGTACTTATTTATCCTCTTACTGGGATTTTAGATCACCCCTTTCAGTGATGTATATCATCAGGTGATTACTTGTACTAAGGAAAAAACAAGATTTATAAGGACAAATAATAATGATTTAAATAAATTTCTATGTTTTATTATGTTCATGTTATGTATGTTCCTAATTTTCTAAATACACTAAACCGTTGGATCCTGGTTGTGTAACACTTTTATGTTATTTATCTTTAAAATGATGTAATTGTTATGTATGAAAAGGTAGGTTTGATACACGATTACTTAGTAGATCAAGATAAAAAATGGTAAATAATTATTTTCCAATAATATTGTTATGAATATGTTATTCTATTATCTATAAAATTCATGTGGGGTAGGCATTAGAAAATTGAGTTCTAATTTACTATTTCCATCTAATTTTATAAACCAAGAAAGTTTGGTCCCTAAGTGATGGATAAAGATTGAAGGGATCATAGGTAAGATATAATTTCAAAGCAGTTTATAAATAGTGATTCATTATAGAAATAAAAGGGGAAAAAGTGGGCAAAGATTGATCAATTCAGGTGATGTAATCCAAATTCCCTTATTCAAATAGTACAATGGGTTCTCCTGGGAATTTTATTTCATCCATGAAATGAGAGACTATCACTGAGAGTGACAAGTAAGCCCATAAATTCAATATTTTCATGGGGGAAACAGGTTTCTCAGTTTCTTTAAGGGAGGTAGATTATAGAGAGAAAAGGAATAAAGCTAATGTCCGCTTACTAGATCTATTCAATAAAGATGTTTATAAATTGGCCTGATATTATGAAGAAATTAAATAGTTAATTTTAACTCTCAATCAGGGGTATTACTAATAAAATATTCAATAAATAAATATAAATATTCTCATACCATGGGAATATCATAATGTTTAACTTTTCCTTTATTTTTAATTATATGAGTAAGATAAAATCCAACTATATCTTTTATCAATTTCATAGATTCTTGATAAGATAACACTAGTATTAATTAATTCTTAAATAAAAACATAAAATCATTATTAAAATTGAATATAACCCTCTTTATCCCACCATCTATATTAGCATGATATCTTGAAATACAATCCATAACCAAAATAACACCAAAATCTAATATATGAAAAATAAAAAGGTTTCTAGTAAAAACAATACAAATAATAATAATAATAATATTAAAATAAATAATTATTTCATTAATACCACCACCATGATGTTTTAGAAATATTTATAACTCTATAATTTGAGATGATATATCCATATTACTTATAAACTACCCAAATATTAAAAAATGAGTAAATCTATGGTAAAAGAAAATAATAAAAAATTGTGTAAACAAAAAAGGTAGTATCACCACTTAACTTGATAGATGTGTATATATAGTAGCAATGATAATTGAAATTGACCCACCTTTCTTCATACAAACTTATAGATTTCCTCTTTTCATATTTTACATTAAACATAAATTTTCATAATAACCTATTTCACTATAATTAAAAAAATTCACTGTCAACTGGACACCTTGATAAGGTTTTTATTCCCAATTTTTATCATTATTATTTTAATCATTTGTAATTTATTTACCATCTCAACACAAATTTAAAATTTTAATATACTAAAAACACTTCTCTAATCATATAATACACTCACCATAATATTTTCTTACCATATTTAGAACATGATATAAATTTAATAATTTTACCATAAATTTTCCTTGTAATTTATTTTCCCATTTCTTACAACCTTGGTTACTTTTTATATTTGATATTATGAGTTATATAAGAGTCAAAAAACTCCATTTAAGACCTCTTTGTTTATCAAAAAATTTCATTATAACTTCAAAATTCATTAGTGACCAAAGATGTTCATAAACATAATTTATAATATTTTTAAAATCTATCAATTTTAATTTCAAGATTCATAACATAATTTTGTGTATACATTCCCAGTCTTGTAAAAGTTTCTTCATAAGTAGCAACCGAGTCCTCTTTAATTTACCTCAACTCCAAAAATTCAATATATATTCTAAGTCTAAAACACCTTAACAAAAACATTTTTCTATAAAATTATAATGAATTACCTTCCATTCTCTGTTATCAATATCATTCTTCTTCTTGTAATTCCTATCCAATGGCCACCATTGATAATATTCACCTTTAAGGAAATAAACTACAAGAGTTACCTTTTGATGCTTTTAAAAACCCAAAATCTCAAATATATTTTCCAAATAATTTATCCATATTTTATTTATAACTAGGTATGAGGTTCCACTAAATGTTGTTGTATGTTTTTGCATGAAATGTTTAACTGATGAAATATTAGTCTATAAAGAATTTGTCTTTTACCTTGGGTTGGAATATCCATTTATATCTTGTATTAATTGATCTAACCCAAAAAAACATTACTCATTTCAAACTCCAACCATTTAAGGTTACTTATTTGGAATATTATTACCCTCTTTCTACCATAATACTTCATTTAACTTATCACATTTATGAAAAATCATTCTAAAATAGACATAAGCGACATTAAATAATGTATAAAACTATCATGATATAATAATAATAATTAAATGATAACTCATGCTCAAATAAAATACATATTGATGTTTTATCCCTATGTAAACAGACAGATTCATTTTTAGTGCATATTTTTAATCAATTTTCAACGATATTTAATCGAATTTCAATGAACAATACCCATAAAATCAATGTTTTATCAGATTTTGGGAAATTATAAAAGTGAAATAAAATGGATTTATTTGAATAAAAGGATGAAGAATTTTGAATTTTGAATTTTATTTAAGAATTTGGGTTGATGTTATATAAGAGTTGTGAAATTTTATAACTTTGGTTCTTATATTTTTAGGAATTTAATTTTTTTTCCAAGATAGGGCTAGCCCTCTACGATGGGAAACATTTCATATTTCTAGCCCAAGGGGCCGACCCACTATGATATCCCACAAGAGGTCCATCCCATGTTGGAAGGGGTGTATGGGGTCTTCAAGACCTTTCCATGGGGGGCTCATGGGTGGTAAAATCCCACAGGTGCATAGCTATTGTTAGAACCGAGTGATGATGCATGGGGAAACTCCATGCAGCACTAGGAGGAGGGCATCACCAGCCTGGGGTAGTGTATGATGGAAAGTAAAGATCCTCTATCCCCTGCATGACTTTATTATCATATTGATACCATGAATTAACTTATAAAGGATATCCCCCATGTTCCCATTTCTATGTGGGATAGGATTTTATCAGGTTACTATTCATATTATAAGTGGGAAAACATCATTCTTCCCATCACTGCATGACCAACACTTGGTTACAAGGAACCACTGTAACACCTCGAGATTTTATGAGATATATTATTTTTAATGTCTTCTATTATACACTACACCAAGATTGGCTTATACTATATGCAACACCGTATTATCTTGCAGTATACGCAACACTATTCTTGGATCGTGTTACACACACTTTCAAGTTCATTTTGTGGAAATTATTTTACGCAACATTAAGTATAGATTTTGTTTAATGTATGAATGAAATAAGTTTTGATTATGTTATATGAAACACCAAATGGAGCTTTCACTACCTGCAACCCTGACTTGGCTTGCATTACACACAATCAAGACCTTCCTCGATAGCTTGTGTAGTACACAATACCAAGTTTCACTAAACAAGATATTATTATAATATTATTATGAACTAGCCATTATGAATAGTAATACCCATTTTTTGAAATTTTATAAATTTTCTCTTTCAAAATGGACTTCATTTTTGGATTCGGAATATCAAAATTAGCCTAGGGTGAATTTTTGGTATTTTTCTGAAAACATTTAATTTTTGATGAATAGTGAAAACACTAAGTTACTATTTAAAAACCGACTTTTTATTTAAATAATTATTTATTTTATTTAAATTTATTTTTGGTCAAAATTGATACATAATATCTATATAAGTTCAATGTAATTCATTGGAGTTATTTTATAATAATTTTATATATATAAAAATTTTATTGAACTTTTCACCGTCTTTTACCCACCTCCTAGGAGAATTTGGAAATTCACATAAAACTTAATTTTACCACTTTTGTGAGTGGAATTTCAAAAATCCGAGATACACGGTTAATATTAAGGAGTAAAATGTGTTTCAATAAGATAAAAATAATTTTTGGTGAATGATAACTTTTTACTTTTATTTACCAGGTTTAAAAGTAAATAGGGTAATTAAGGATAAAAATGATATTATTATTACCCTAACACATGTAATAATTATATTGGATAAGTTTAATTAGACAAAAAACAACCTTAGGGATAAAATATTACCCTTTAGGTCTACTTGGATTAGATTAGGACATTTATTATTAATTTATTTAAAGAAGGGTTAAAATAGTTAAAATCAAAGTTTAATAACTAAATAATTTTTAATATAGGGTTATACAGAAGATAAATTCGACTATAAATATTCATTAGAAAGATAAAAATATTTAATACCTAATTGAAATTTATTTAAAATTTTTAGACATTAAATAAATTAAGTTATTAATGACCCAATGATGATGCAGTAATTACCTTATTAATGAAATATTAACATAATTGATGTTATAAATACCCAAATGAATGTAATTTGAGACTTTTTATGAATTCCACTAATTTTATAGGTTAATATGACATGTTATTATTTATGTAATTAACTTTATTCTAAATAATAATTCTGTTATGATTTTTACAAAAATCAATTACCAAATAGTATTAAAATTGACATAAAATAGTTTTTAAAACAAATATTATATTATTAATTGTTACTTAATTCCTCAAAATCTAAGGTTAGGCCAAATTACTTAGATAAGGTTATATATATTAATAATGATCCACTTGGGGATTTTTTGTCTTGTTATAGTAAGTTTATTAACATTATAGTCTAAGAAAACAAGAAGACATGGTAAAAGTAAAATTATTTAACTTAAAGTTAAATCTAAATGATATGGTTAAAATAGTAACCTAAACTTGTCCAAATTATATTGGATGAGAGTATTTAGATCCAACCCCACCTTAGATTCTAAATAAATCAATTTTGAGCTATTAAAAAACAAATATGACTTTATAATAAAATAATATTTTTAGTTTTTCCAAAGGTGCCCCTCTCCTCCCTTATAAAAAGGCACCTCCTACCTCTCATCCTCACACCACATTGAGCCATCAAGCTCGGACAAACCCTGCCAAATTATCTTCTACACTTCCCTAGAAACATCCTAGAGGTCCTGGTCTTCTTCAAAGTCCAACCCTAGTGCCCTAATATGAGGTTTATAAGAGGCACATCAAAGAAGAGGAGGTCCGGATACATACGAATCATATCAGACATAAGGTAAGGGATAAATTTTTAGTCTCATTTTTATCTGAGATTGGTTATACGTAAGTATTTTCTAGGGTTATATTTATCATACATTTCCAAGTTTTATGAAAATGTTTTCATGTATGTTTAAAGTCATTTTTACCCATTTTTGACTTTTACTACATGGTATGTAAGGAATAATTTTTTTGTTTACCATATGAGGTACTTTTTGACTTTTCCAGCAAAAGTACGAGAATAATGTGTTTTTAACTTATACGGCATGAACATATTTTTACAGTTTCATAATGACTTATTTTCATAAAGCTTACTATAAAAGATTTCATGACTATTTTCAACAAACTAATTTTCTTTTAAAATTGAATGGCATTTTGTGAAAAGAGAATGATTTTCAAGGAGAAAGGATATTTTCCTCAATAATTCATTTCAAGTGCTTTATTAAAACCATTTTCTATCTAAGATGCCATTATTTCATATGTGTATGTTTCAAGTATAATGTCTCTATGATTTAAATGATTTCACTTCTATTATGATGAAATGATATCCATTTGTTTTATATGGATTTTGTTATGATGTAATGATGTTTATGAAACCCATTTTAGTCATTGGGTTATTATGAATGATGTATGTTTATTTTGTGGCACATGAAATAATGATTTCATTATGATATGTGTGGGACCTATATCTCCCTCCAATTAATTGGGTAAAGATTTATATCTCATGAGATAGACATAGCTGGAATGGTAAGTTAATACGGTTCAGTGTTACAGGACAGGAACGAGGAGTGAACTCGATTCCGAAAGGGACTTTGTCCACTAAGATGGTCTTGGAAGCAATTCCTTGGCTACTATGGAAATCATATCATGTGCTTAATGTTTTTCCACAATTACAAGTTTTATTTCCAAGCTATTTTATCATGATTGATGTTCTATTATGATATATGCCTTATGTACTACCTTGTTTTATGTCATTGCTCAAGATTTTGATGTTTAAACATCATGTTCATGTTTTTATGTTTAAATGTATTTGGTTTGTTTTATTTTCTCCATGATTACCCTTACTGAACATTTGATCTCAGCCTTTTTATTTTTTCTTTTCCCTAGGATATAAAGAAAGGTTTTAAGTAAGAAAAAAGGGGATGATCTTTATGGGAGATGTTGAAGATCTTTCCCCAACATTAGAAGATTATATTCCGAGTTTCCGAAGACACTAAACTATTATGGTCCTTTAGTTTATGTTTTTGTTATGTATTAAGTATTCCGAAAAAGTAATGTAATGTCCATGTACGTCAAGCTTTGGGTCTCTAAAACCACTATCCTATACTATACTTTGCCAATCGTAGTCGCTGACCACCACATATGTTGATCATATATCACCATTACCGCTCCCTAGTAAGATCGAGCACATGATGATTTTCAATTTCAACCACCTCAATCTATAGGAATGATCTATGCACCCTTGGATGGATTTATGAATCCTTCTTTGAAGTTCATCTGGACACTTTGAAGGCCGAATGAACAAGGAGTCCACCACTACCCTACTAGAACTTCAAGCTTCCACCTTTCCGGTGCAACGACCACCAAGAATCACTTCTGTCAAGTTCCACACCCCACATACCATGAAAATAACCATGCAGATCCCTCACTTTCATGAAACTCATATTACCCAACTAGAACTAGTCCACAATGAAATATTTAAGCACCTATATGATTTGGGTGTTTCTAAATTTGATATTCGCGTGGGCCTCACAATATTGAAAATCTTAAATGAAAATTTTATGATCACCTGGGTATTAGGGGGTCTTGAAGGCTAAGGAGGCCAAGAGATCCTTCTCACTGCCTATAAAATAAGGTGTTTCCAAGCCAAAGGTGAGTTTGCACACCACAAGGGAGGAGGTTTCTGAGGCCGATGCGCCATGCTTCTACCTTTATGCATTTGTGTTCTTCTTTTATTATTTTATTATTTTTTTTCTTTTATTTTAATTTAATTTTCAGTTTAATTACATTTTAATTTTAATTTAGTTTTAATAAATAAAATTCATCCATTTTAATTCTTCTTCAAATTATGTTTCCACCACCCTTCTTCTATTCTTATTTTTATTTTATTATTTTCTATATCATTATTTTAATTTCTTTTCTTTTATTATTCTATTTTATAATTTTTTATCTCTCTCCTCATCCCCAATTATTCCATTTTTATTTTATTATTCTTCTTACATTATTATTTATACCATTTTATTTTATTTTATTTATCACTTCTTCTTTTCTTTCTTATTCTACGAAGTGATATCTTACCCTCAAAAATTAGGGGTTGTCCCAAGGATTGGCTTGGGGGAGGCTAAGGAGTTCTTGAATTCTTACTTAAATTTTAGTTATGTTTGTGATAGATGATAATGAATTTCACAAGTGTGATGACTATCCAATAATCCATGCACTCTAATTTATTTATATTCTTTTGTTTAATCTCTTTTTCCTCTCTCCATTGGTTATATCTTCACACTATGGTGTTGATAAAAACAGTATATGAAATGACATTTGATTGAGCCAGGTCCTAGAAGATGTCACACCCTAGAACAATGTGCGGCATCAACCTTGATTACTAGAGGAGGTGTAATTTATATTACTTATGGCATTATACATTTCATAATTTATAAATAAAAGAATAGTAATTTGTCTTGTGATTTCATGATTGAATTGTCAAACTAAAATTAAAAAAATAAAGGAGAATAATTATGGAACCCAAAACCAAACTCAGAACAAATTTCATTCTTATTAATTAATTCTGTTTAGTTTTTCATGTTATTATAAGTTTAGAACTTTGATTTTTCATTTATTTTCAATATTTATAATGTAATAAAAAACCATAAAATCATTTATCAGTGCTTTCATAAAATAATAATAAAAAAATAAATAGTTTAGGTGAATTCAAATAAGTAGGTGAAAAAACTAAGAAACTCATCAAGTGGGATGACTCTAGTCAGCCACTGTACTGCACTCGAAAAATAATTTACTTTTTCATGCCCTACGATAGGCGTGCATCAAAACTAAATATGTTTTTGGGGATCCAATCAGTAGTTAACAATATTTTTTTTTTATTTTTACACATTAGATAGATTTAATTATTTTCCAAAAAAACAAAAAAAAATATTTTTCCATGGTGTTTTCAAATGACTATTATTCTACATGGACTGATTTCTCACAGTAGTAAGAACCCATAGTTAAACAAACCTGATCTATAGAATATAATGTTGCTTAATGGGTTAGATGGATCAGGGGATCCTGAAGCCAAATTTGCCAAGAGGAGGAATTCAAGGACCTCATATAGTATCTCAAAGTGACCCTCGAAAAAACAGTGGTTGAAGGATTATCCAGATATTTAATTGAATTTTGTGAGTACTTCTCGTAGTTTTATCAAGAAGTTTACAAGACACAAGTAGAGCAGTCCTTTTTTTTCTCCCAACACTTTTTGAAGAAGTTCCCCTAGAGTAATTTCCAAAACAAGTTGCTAAACATTGTAATGTCTTGGACATAGATTCTAATGAACAATTCCCCAATATCATTTGGCCACATGAACTCAAGTGAATCTCCCTAAATGATAGAGTCTAATGAATAGCAGCAAGGGCCTGGGATGTGTCTTTAGGGAGACTATGCCCTCTAATAAGAGTGTAACACAATGGAAATAACCCTACATATCAATAGAGAAAGCAGTATAATAACTGAACATGAGATAATCATCTAATATATATATATATATAAACAATTCTAGATGTAATCTCATATTCACTAATGATCGTACAAAGTATCTACAAAAAATAAAAAATAGGTATACAAGCAACAATACAATACATGTAATAAAATACCAAAAAAACTAAAAAGTGTTGTCTCCAAATAAAATCATGAGACACTTCTTGGTCTTGTGATCCCCTACTTCTAATCATGGCACAAAGTCAAGCATCAAAATCTGGGTGTTTTCCCCAGTCCCTGCCTACATCCATATAATATGTCTAAGTACCCAACAGTTGCCCGAACTGGGTGTGAGATACTATCCCAGTAGGTCACCACCGATAGTGTCTATAATAATTCTTGGATATGAAATAAAATTTAATGAAGAGTTCATAGTATAATGGGTACGACAGTACAGAAAGTAAAGTGCCCAAGGAAAAAGTAACCAAACAAGTGGTGCTGTATAGGCATACAAGGCTCCCTGAAAAACAAGTGTTAATATCCTATAACAAGATAGAAGAAAAAAAAGGAATTAAACACCACAGATATGCCATATACACACTATCTCATATCACCCGAAGCCACATCATATAACCAGAAGTTTCATATCAATCACATCTATGCTGTATAATTAAGCATGTCACATTTACCATGGTGGTGTTGTATAATCAAGCATTTCACATTTACCATGGTTGTGTCATATAATCAAGCATGTCACATTTACCAAGGTCATTCTGTATAATTCGAAATGTGAGACCCCACAAGGTTGGATCCAAGGAATCCTCATCAATTCTCAGGGTCATCTCAATGGAAACTCAATAATGGAACTGATTGAGTCTGAGGATTATGTTAATAGATCATGTCTAACGAGAGTACAGTAAGATAGATCCAAGGGGTGGAAATTACCTTGGAATCCTATGGAATCAATATCCAAGGAGTCTATAGGTCCAAGGTCTCTACCACCATAAATAATGACCCATGGATGAAACATACATGGCATCTAAATGGAATCAATATCCATGGTACACCAACCAAGGTATCCACTACCATTTCAATTCACATCTCATTCCATTCATCAATTAAAAATCATTCAATTCTATGAGTTTACCCACTCATGTAACAAATCCATATAAACCATTCAATCAATTCAAACGCGGCATATCATGTAAACACATAGAAAAATGATCCATCACCATATCCTAATCAAATTAACTCATTCAAATTCAAATACAAGAGATTCCATAGCTAGGAAAGTACACACACACCCATTATAGTATAACAAGTGAAATGTAAAAAGGAACACCCCATGGTTGGCCTTAGTTGGGGAAACAACCTCCAACAAGTCTCATGGAACTAGTGGGCATCCCTAACAGTTTCTATCATGTTTAATTTAAGCATTCAATTTATTTTATGGGTGACGTCAGAAAGTCTAGTATGTCTCACTATGGAATATAGATATATAAATCCTCAAACCACTCAGGAAAAGTATATACTAAATAACATAGGTTTGTAGTGGAGTGCTGATATAGTATCAACTTCTAATTTGATCCAGATTAGAAGAAAAATGAAGAACGAATGAAAATATTGAAAATATGGCATATTAGGTTGCACCAAAATAGTGAAATCAATACCAAGGAAAATGAAGAATGAATTAAGAGGATCAAATAACTTACTGGTAGAGATTCAATGAGATTATTGGTGCTCAAATCCAAGTTCATATGTAGAATCAGTGGAAAATCCTATATTTTTTATTCAAGAGGAGCTCCCAAAACCCACTGTTGTCCAATGGAGGAAGAATGAAGAATAGATTCTAGGTTATAAAAATTTTAATGGTGAAATAGTAATTTCCCCAAATTTTTTGGGCCAAAAAATTTATCCACATGATTGGATAAACTGTGAACCCTTTTTTTGCTAAGGGGAACCCATACGATCACTGTACATAGTTTGTCTAATAATGCGTAAATTGTGAAAAATACCTCTACTAAAAACTACAGGAACTCCCACATGGGTGTGAGCCTCCTCCCAATAGTTTAAAAAATAGTACAAGATCCTTTTTTCCACTTATAAGGTCTCACATGGTTAGTCATACCATGCAACCTATCCCTCATGGTTTCTACTAACCATGCGAGCTGCCATATTTTACAAAAAATCTTGGTTCCGGGCTCCAAACAAGCTCTAGAAATCAACTATACCCTAATGACCTCAAAGGTTATTCAAATTAGGCCTTGAAAAATAATTTAAATTGAAATTAAAAATATCCATTCCTTTTAATAAAACCAGAGATCATACAATATAACCATTAAAGTAATTCATCTCCAAAATTCCCTCTCAAGGGTGATCAAGAATTGTCTGAGAATAACTCGTTCCACCAAGCACGTACGTCAGCCGCCTACTCCCAAGTCTCCTCCTGTAAATGGTCATGATTCCATAGCACCAGTACTAGAGAAACTAACTAGTCTTGGAGAACCATATTTTCTTTTTCAATAATATGAATTAGATGCTCCTCACAGGGTTCATGTACATATAGCTCAATCTTATCGGGATGAAAATCATGGTATGGGTTCGAATGATAATGGTGTAGCTGAGATACATTGAAGACGTCATTCATGGATCAGTACTTTTGAGGTTACTACAACTTATGGGATACCCACTTGACTCTACTAATAATCTCAAACGACATGATATATCATAGTGAAAGATTATCTTGTTTTCCGATCCATCTAGGTCCCAGCCTTGGGGAGACACGTAAAAAGACCTAATCCCAAACCTCAAACTCTAGAGGTCATTGAAAGTGATTGGTGTAATATTTCTATTGATAATGTGTAGTACCCACCAACTTTATAATCAACTGGACCTACTCACAAGTCTTCTACATAAGATGCGGTCCCAGTAAAGCTATCTCACCCACCTCTATTTGGAACAAGGATAATTGACATGTCCTACCATACAAATCCCCATAAGGTTCCATCTATATCATCTCCTAATAACTATTATTATAGGAAAACTCAACTAGGGGTATAGACCTCTCCCAAGAGCACCCAAAATCTTGGATGCATGATCACAACACATCATCATGAACCTGTATCAAACACTCGAATTTTCTATTAGTCTAAGGGTGGTATGTTGTGATCAGAAGAACTTGTGTACCCAATTCTATTAGAAAACTTTTCCAGAAATGAGACATAAACAGAGTGTCCCTATCTAAGATTATAGTACAAGGGACTCTATAAAGTCAAAATGTCTCACATATATACAACCTCCTAATCTCATCTACACTAAATATCTCCTTTCTTGGAATGAAATGAGAAACCTTTGTGATATTGTCTACAAAAAGCCACACAACATTGATACCATGAGGTGACTCCAAAAACTGATCACAAAATCCTTTGCGACAAAATAACATTTCCAATCATGAATAGGTAAATTATATAAAATTTTGGTTGATTACTGATATTCTATTTTCACCCACTAATAAGTGGAACACCTCATAACAAAACCAGCCCCCTCATATTTTATCCCCGACCACCAATATTGGAAATGTAAATCACGATACATATTTGTAATGCTGGGATGAACTACCCAAACTGAGGCATGGAATTCCCACATCATATCCTCAATTATATCCACTGGAACCCAAACATGACCATTGATATGTAGGATCTCATCCTCACCCATAGTCCATCTAAGAGGTGGGTACTCACCTACCACACTCTCCCATAGAACCATGCCCTCTAAATCCAATAACTATCTCATCCTCACTCTATCCATAAGGGTAGAGGTCACAGATAAGGATGAAATAAAATTTTATCCGTGATTTTCCCGAACCTCCAAGTGAATCTTAGAGAACAAATCTATAAGATTTCACTCACTACTGGCCTCCCGAACTACATGTATCTGAGTCCTCCTGCTCAGTGCATCAGCCACTATATTGCCTTTACTAGGCATATAGTCCATATCTAATTCAAAATACTGTAGGTACTCAAACCACATTTTCTACCTCAGATTTATATCATGTTGTGTAAATATATACCTCAGGATTTTTGGGTCCGTGTACACTACAAAGCACTCTCCTATTAAGTAATGTCTCCAACAATATAAATTGTGAACAACTGAAGCTAGCTCAATATTAAAATTTTGGTAATTCCACTCATGTAGAATCATCTATCAAGACCAATACACTATTAATATATCCCCATACATAAATAATAATCCAATATTAATGCATGATGAGTCACAATACACATTGTAGCTTCTGCCCTACTCTGGTAGAATTAGGACAGGCGCTGAAGTTAATCTCCCTTTCAGCTCCTGAAAGGATGTCTCATAGGTATATGTTCATAAAAACATCACACCCTTATTATTGAAACCCATAAGTGGTGCTTCTAAGAATGATAATTATAGTATAAAATTCCTATAATATCCAACTATCCCAAAGAAACTCCGTATTTCAAATAAGTTCTTGGGATTCTCCTAGAAAACTATAGCTCTCACCTTCTTTGGGTCAACTAATGCTCTTGTCTCTGAGAAAATATGACATAACAAGTGAATCATATCCATCTAAAAGTGAAACTTTGTGTGATTATCATATAACTAATGATATCTTAGTGTATCGAAAATGATCTCAAGATGTTTGTCATGGTCGTTTTGATTGTGAGAATACACCAAGATATCGTCCATGAAAACCACCAAAAAATGAATCCAGATAAGGATAGAAAAATATTTTCAACAGTGCCATGAACACTACTAGAGTGTTCGTTAGACCGAGCGACATAACCAAATACTTGTATAGACCATACCTACTAGAAAAGATGTATAAGGTAAATATATAGGTTGAACATGCACCGAATGCTATCTGGATCACAAATCATTTTTCAATAACACACGATCTCCTCAGAGTTGATCAAAAAGTTAATATATCCATGGAAAGGTATATTGGTTTTTAATAGTTAAATGGTTCAATTTTTGGTAATCCACGCATCGCCTATGGGTACCATCCACTTTTTCCTAAAAAAAGACCAGAAATCCCCATGGAGAAGTACTTGATCAGATAAACCCCTTTGCCTCCAAATCCTATATCTATGTCTTGGGCTCCTACAACTCTGTAGTATCCATACTTTAAGGTGGAATTAATACCAGTGCAACTCTTGGAACTAGATGGATGGAGAACTCAACCTCTCTCTCAGGAGGTAAACCAGAAATGTTTTTTGGGAAAATATACCTAAAATGATCAACCACTAGAGTAAATTCCACATGATGCACTTCATGATCATCCAATTACAAACTAGTGATTTGGGTTTTAATCCCACCTAGGCCATGGTGTTTTGGTCTAGATTGAGTTTCATGGACATCCCATTCACCATTGTGAGTATAAAATACACCCTCTAGTAAAATGGAAGTCACCCTCTGGTGATAGGAATTAATATGGGCTTGATAATCCACTAGTTATTCCCTCCTAAGTATTACATTGAACTTGGTCATCTTGAGGAAAAAATATTCCATACAAAGTGACACCCACCAATCTTAAGGGAGCACTCTCGATACTGATGTACATCCTCCATTTTAATCCCCAACATAGTGTCTAGTATAATAATTCCCTTAGAAATTTGACCAAAAGACAAAAGCTTTCCACCATAGGTATTGATGAGAAGATGATAGAGTAGAGGCTACTTCGATGCTATGCTCCTTAGGTGTAGTTTATAAAAATAAATCTGGCCTGAATAGTGGCCCTGTGACACAACCTCGCTACTTGGAGTAATCCCACTCTACTATCTAGGTACAACTAGTGCCTGGTTTCATTTTCCATGACCACCACCACCTCATATTGATCTACCAGTACTACCTTGGCTGCCATATCGACATAGAACTATGAAACCCACTCCCGAAGCTGGTGTTGGAGCTGATCCCATACCACTGACTACTAGATGGAAGGTTATGTAGACACGTCACACGTGGCCCATCCTACTACAAGATCGAAACATAAATGGGTTGTGATCACAAAAATTTCTCATGTGGACTCATATTCCACACTGATGATAGAAAACTAAGCTAATATAACTCACAACTTAGTTGGTACTCACCTCATGAGAAACCAAAAAATGGTGCTTCTTGCCTATAGATGTTGAACCACTGGGTCGAGAGACTGCATTGCTCTTCTCTGCAAACCCATCTTCCCTTAGGTTCTACTTTATAATTAGCAGCTAATTTACCATGTCAGTAATAGTATTCAATCGAAACACTATGAAATATGATCATACGACATGTTTGAGACCTTCCTCAAAGCATGTCACCCACAACGGATCATCAACAAGATAAATATGAGAAAATTACTAGAGCTTTGTAAAGAATTCCAAACACTCCATAACTATCATAGTGCCTTGCTCCAGATGCATGAAATCACTAGTCCTCTATGATCTCTAAGTCTCAGGGAAATGGTAATCATAGAATATGGTTTGGAAATCACATCAAACTATATCAAGTGGCACATCAGCCTAGTTCAGAACATCCTAGCAGTGCTTTTCTACTCCTTGAAGCATGTAATTCATGATCTTCACTCTCATCTTAGGAGGTTTCTTTAGATGTTATAATATAGAAAACATAGTCTTGAGCCACATCTCATCATCCTATATACCACCATACCCTAAAAACATGGGAGGATATTGCTGCTGGAACACCCACATCAGCTCTTCCATAGATGAGGCAAGCTGCGGTGCTCCTTGAAAATTTTACATAAAGTGTGGAGAACTCTCGCAGAACTATACCTCAACACCTATGTCCGGAATAAATATTCATACCTCATCTAAAACTATAAGAGGATAAACTAGTATCCCATCTCCCACCACCTCAAAATCATGGTTATTGACACCCTCCTAGAATACTTCTAGAGTTCATCATCATGGCATGTCTCTACAATGCCAAACCCATTCCTCAAAAAGTATGATATCAAAGTTCAAAGCTAAAATCATAGAACAGGTCAAAAACTTCCTATACCAAGTCATACCACACAACATACTTCTAAATATAGGACTATATAAATATAATTATCACAAACATCAATAGATACACATCCTACTTCCCACTTAAAATCTAGGTTTAAGTCATCTTCTCTATTTTATAATTCAATTCTCACTGCATTTCACATTTAATCTTAAATGGTTGAATTTAAGGGTTCAAAACTTCCAATCCATAATGGCCCATACTCATTATGAACCAAAATATGGAAACCACCTAATCCACACCATAACATGTTTCAATCCATGCAACTCGTGGTCCATGAATGAATATTCCATAATTTACTTCTTATGGTGTATTCTGTAGAATATTTATCACAAAAATTCCCCTGAATTGAATATTTATCACAACAATAGGTATATAACACAAGGAACATATCACAACATCATGAAATATAGAAATGTACTCTATTTGTCATGGCACAATGCATGGCATGTGATTCCTATAATGTTTCTAAAATGATGCATGAGATGGAATAAAATCATATCATCAGGTTTCAAAAAAGTAGATCCCTCAATCATATCAATGATAACATCAAAATTCAATTGCATCATCCAATGGTGGAATAAAATCAATTATAATGGAAAAAATCCATAAAAAAATTTCTATTCAAGGCAATTTGGATTTTTTCTATATATGGGTTAGCTACTCCCAGGTATAGTTCATTAAAAAATATCAATTATTTATAATCCACTTTATATTGTCTTTAAATTATAAATCAGAAAAGAAAAATCCTCTGAAACCACTTTGTAATTTCCTAGACCTAGATTCCACTGAACGGTGCTCTGATCTTGGTTATCCACATGGCCTTAAGAACATCTCCCAAAATGCCAGAGGCTGTTGACTAGTAGTGAGGGAATAGGGTGTGTTTATAGGGAGACTATTCCCTATTATCAGAGTGTAACACAGTGGTAGAAATCATACATATCAATATCAGAAGAAATATAATAACTAAAAGGGAGATAAAAATTTAAAGTAAATATATATAAAACAATTCCAAAATTATTCTTATATACAACAATGATCATATCATGTATCTAAAAAGTATCCATATTTGGTATACAGGTAAAATTATAATACATGTAACAAAATATCAAAAAATACCAAAAAGTGTTATCTCTAAATAGCATCACAAGCCTCATCTCATTCCCATCCTCCCTTACTCCTAAGCATGGAATAATGTTAAGCATAATACTATGGGTGCTTTCCATGGACCCTACCTGCATCTATATAGTCTATTTAGTTACGCAACGGAAGCCCAAACAGGGTGTGAGATACATTACCAGTAGGTCACCACCCAAGTTGTCAATAAAAAATCTTGGTTGTGAAATACAAGATAAATCATAGTGCATAATATAATAGGTATGGCACTAAAGTTCCCCATGAAAAAGTAACCATACAAGTGCTACTGTAGAGCCATACAAGGCTCCCTATAAAACATTTTTAAGCTCCTATGACAAGTTAGTAGTAAAACAAAAGGAAGTAAACAACACATACATGTTGTATACATAGTACCTTATATCACCCATGACCACATCGTATAAGCAGAAGTTTCATATAAACCATGGTCATTTTGTATAATCAAGAAAGTCACATTTACCATGGTCATGCTATATAATCAAGCATGTCACATTTACCATGGTCGTGTTGTTTACTCAAGCATGTCACAATTACCATTGTCGTGTCGTATAATCAGAAATTGTAGACACCGAAAATACAGATCGAAGGTATAGTGAACCAGGGAATCCTCATCGAGTCTTAAGAGCATATTGATGGAAACTTGGTAACGAAACTGGTGGGGTCCAAGGATAATGTAAATAGAGCCTTTCCAATGTGAGTTCAGTAAGCCAGATCCATGATGTATAAATTCCACTAGCATTTTATGTAATCAAGATCCAAGGAGCATATAGGTCCAAGGTATATACTACTATAAATCAAGACCCATTGGTAAAACTTCCATGATATCTAAATGGATTCATGATCCATGGTACACCAACCAAGGCATCCACTATAACTTAAATTCACATATCATTCCATTATCAAATTTATAATCATTCAATTCCATGAGTTTATCCACTATTGTAACAAATCCATATAAACTATTCAATCAATTCAAATAAGGAATAGCATGTCAACACATGGAAAAGGTGGAGTCAGCATCTCCTAATCAAATTAACCCATTCAAAATAATTTATAGGGGCTTCCATATCTAGGAAAGTACACACATACCCAAGGTGGTATAACAAGAGAAAAGTCAAAAGGCACACCCACGATTGGACTTGGTTGAGAAAACAACCTCCAATAAGCCTCATGAACTAGTGGTAATCCCTAACGGGTTCCATTACATTAAATTGAAGCATTAAATTTATTTTTGGGGTGATGCCAAAAAGTATGGTGTGCTGTACTATGGAATCTATATCTATAAAGCATCAAACCACTCGTGAAAAGTATAGACCACCTACCCTAGGTACATAGTAGAGTTCTCATCCAGTGTCAACTTCTTATTTGATTCAAATCATAAGAAAAATTAAGAATGGATGAAAACATAGAAAATAAGGAAAATTAGCTTTCACCTAAACAGAATAGCCAATATCAAGTAAAATAAAGAACAACTCAAGAGTATTGAAGCACTTACTGGTATGAATACAATGATAAAATCGATAATAGAATCTGATTTCGGATGGAGATTCGGTTTCAAAGCCTACATTTTGGATTCAAGAGGATCTCCCCAAACCCACTAATATCAAATAGATGAAGAATGTGGAATATATTCTAGGTTATAAACATTTTAAGGGTGAAATAGTAATTTCCCCAAAAATTCCCTGGGCCGCATGATTTGGCTGAATAGTTGGCCAAACCTTACGCCAACCATGCTCCCTTTTTTGGGTTAATGGGGAAACCACATGGTTACTATGCACAATTTGACTAATCATGCACAAATAGTGAAAAAACCTTTTTTAAAAACTGCAAGTGCTCCCACATGGGTGTGCGCCTCCTCCCACATGGGTTTTCAAACCGTGTGGGCTCCTATTTCCCTCTTCCCAAGTATCATTGAGTTAGTCAGAAGATGCTTCATGTCCTATATAGTTTCTAAAAACAGTATGTTCTTACTATTTTTTTTCAAAAATCTTAGTTTCTGGCACTAAAAAAATCATTGGACACCCCTGATACCCCCATAACCTGAAAGGGTATTCACATTAGTTCATAACAAAGTATTTAAACCAATATTAAAAAGATCCATACCTCATACAAAAAACTTGGGATATTAAAAAAACAAAATCAAATATGATATTAAAAATATAGAAGATATGGTACACAATATTCCAGAAAAAATGGATTGGATAACTGATAAATTCAATGTAACCCTCGAGTAATATGAACCCGAAATAGAAGATGAGGAACTAATTGATCTTCCCACACCATAAAAAGAACAAGATCTGGAACCATTGAAGGCCACCACCTAATTGGTGTAATTTGAATAAATGATGTAGGGGACCAACTAACAACCTTCATCCATTGAGATCCAACTACAAGAGGAACTCACCACTAAGGAAATAATTGAACCAGAAAAAACTCAAGGAGATGATCATATTTTAAATTATTTTTCTAATTTTATTCAATATTATTTTAGTATCACTCCTTATTGTTTTGAATTTTCAGATTTGGTCAATTATTTTTGTTCCTTAGAAGAAGATGAAGAAACTGGACCTACACCTATTGAGGAACACATGAAACTCCCTAATTTTGATGAACATATATAGGAGGATGCCCAATAATAAGTCCAATTTACTGATCCTGAATAAATCCAGATGGAGGGTGATTATAATGAAAGGGAAAAATTACTTATTAAAAATTCAAATTCAAATTTTATTGAAGAAGAAATACCTTTTTACTCTCCCTTTTCTATTCATACAGTTCTTGTTGAGGCAGCACTGGAAGAATAAGAGGAGGGTTCACAAGTAGAGACCAAGGAATAAGATGATTCATACTTTATCCTACCCCCACTACATAAGTTGGAATTAATTCTTAAGGGTACATATACAGTATACTATATACATGGATCATTCCTCACCACCAAAAATGAATCAAAAGATGGAAAAAAATGTGGCGGTTCTATTCTAAAATGCTCCAACCACCATCAGACTTTGGATAACAGCTGATACTGCCCTTTGGAGGTAGTAAAAATTTTGGGCCCACTTGGGGGATCATTCCAAGACTTATCCCTTTATTTTATTTATATGAAATTATATTTCAATTCCATTTTTAGGATTAGTCTAGCATACACTACTCTCTCTCTTATCTTTTTGAGCTTAAATGAAACAATCATTGTGCTTAATTGAGTAATTCTATTTTATTGGTTCATGATGACAGAAGTCAGGCAAAAAAAACAAGAATAAAGAAAATTGATCTTCATGGTAAAGAGAGTTCAATTTTATTTTTATCTTTTAAACTCCTTGATTTTTTTCCAAAACCTGTTTTGATTTTTAAACTTAAAATTTCATGCCCATTCATGAATTATGCTTTACTTAACTTATCTGGGATACATGAATTTCTCAGAAATCCTATAATTTCATATTTTAGATTTCATTTTTAATGATATTGAATGAGTAAAATAGAGAATTAAATTATTAAATTGAATCATGGATATCAAAATGAGGACTCATGATTTAAGGAAATTAGTTGATTCATGTAAATGAAATTTCCAATCATTTTTCATGATTTAAATTTCTAGAATTCATGTGAAGTGATTTTTTATTATTAATCATGACTTGAATTATTTTTTAAATCATATGTCCCATTCCAAATAGAATTTACAGACTATGTACTTCTTATTTTTTCTTGAGCATATTTCTTGAGTGATCTTGAGACATTCCACCTGATTGAACTTTCATTTGAACTGGTCAAAGCTAAAATTGTGAATTTTTTTAAAATTATTGAGTCATATTTTGGAAATCCCTTATCCTTGAAAAACACCTTTACATAAATCCTTATGTAAACCATAGAAACCATGGATGAAATTATTAGGAATGATCCATGTTTCAAGACATTTTTAACTATTCCAACCCTCCTCTTAGTATTTCCATGAATTTTTAAGTTGAAGAGAGGGGTAAAGGGAATCTTGGTGGAAGGGATGACAAAAATGATATGGAAGAAGTGTGGGAATGATAAATTTAGATGATAATAATGTTTTTTTATTTATTCATTTTACTCTATTGTTTTTCCCCTCTTGATAAAATATAAAATAAAAAATGAAAACCACAAAAAGAACAAAACAATATGAATAAAATGGGTTTTTATTTAGGAAAAACCAAAAATAACCATTACTAGACTTATGATTTGTATCAAATGTAGTTAGTTGGTAAATGTGATGTTTATTATAATAATAAATTTTGAAAAAGAAAAAATTTAAAAGGTTCTTTGAAAGATAAGAAAAGTAGAGTATAAAAGTAGAAAAAATTTTAAGAGGGCACACAAATCATTCATTATGATAATTTTGATCATAATCTTTAATTTTAGTTTTAGGGAAAGTGGAAGTTATTAAAGTTTGAAAGGGATTATTTCATAACACTTTTACTTTTAATACCATGCTTTATGATTTAAGTGATAAAACTCTTCCTTGAGCCTTATTTTTTTAAAACATAAAATCCTACAAAATTTAATCCTTAGAGTCATTAGAACCTTAATTGAAAGTGCTCATAATTTTATGTTATTTTTTTCTTAAAAATTAAATAAAGTAGTTCCTTTACAAGCCTATGTATAATGATCATGTATTAATGTTATCATCATAACTACATTTTAATTGTATCATGAGTGGTGATAAAAAAATATTCAAAGGTGATGTAAATCATGATTTAGAATGTTTAATAATAATGAATTGAGGAACTTGAATTAATGAGAAGAAAAGTTTCACCATTTTCAAAAGGGATAAATTATAATGAATTGAGGAGGGTGTTTCTCGCACGGGGTGGTGCACGGAGGTCGGTGAGGGTCCTCCATCCCCTGAGTGAATTAATTGACATAGGGATCCCATGTATTAACTTATAAAGGCCCACCCCTCATGTTCCCATTTCGATGTGGGATGGGATTTTATCTATTTATTGTTCATATTTTAAGTGGGATGATTTCATTTCACCCATTTTAAAATGTCCCAGACTTGGTTACAAAGTTACACTATCCTCTACCATGCTTCACCGCTCATAGTCACCAGCCGACACCTGTGTTCATCAGAAATCACCATTGCCGCTCCCCAGCAAGCTAAGGCTCATACTGATTTTCAATGTCATCCACCTCAATCACCAAGAATGATCTATACACTAATTACAATTCAATATTCCTCCTTGTAGGTTCACAAACACCAAGAAGCACTATTATTAAGTACCACATCCCAAAACCCCTGTAAATTTCTATAAAAGTCCTCACTTCCATGAAGCCCATACTACCTCACTAAAACAATTCCACAATGAAATATTTAAGTTCCCAAATGATTTGAGTGTTTGAAAATATGATATACACATAGGTCTCACAACATCAAAATATTAAATGTAGATTTGATGATCAATTGGGCCTTGAGGAGATCCTTGATGGCTGAGAAGGATGAGGGCTCCTTCTCATTACCTATAAAAGATGGTGATTCAAAGCTAAAGGGAGTTCACACACTGTGAGGTAGGAGGATACCAAGGAAGATGCGCCATGTTGTTGCCTCTTTACATTTGTGTTCTTATTTTATTTTTTTCAATTTATTGTTTATTTAGTTTTATTTTCATTTCAGTTTTAGTTTAATTCATTTTTATTTTTAATTTAGTTTTAATAAATAAAATTCATGAATTTTAATTATTCTTCCAATTATGTTTCCACCCCCTTCTTCTTTTCTTATTCTCCTTAACTTTTTATTTTATTATTAACTATTTTATTATAATTTTTTTATTTTATTATTCTATTTTATTATTATATTTTTTTCTCTCTCTCTCTTCATCCCTTATTCTTCAATTTTTATTTCATTATTTTTCTTCCTTTATTATTTATATTATTCTATTTTATTTAATTTCTCTCTTATATTCTTTATCATTCCACCAAGTGATCTTTTACCCTCGATAATGAGGGGTTGATCCGAGGCTTGGATTGAGGGGGTTCAAGGTGTTCTTGATTTATTGCTTAAATTTTATTTATGTTTGTGATAAATGAGTGTTACATGAATGGACGTGGCTATTCTCCCACAGGATATGCATTCGAATTTATTTATATTATTTTTTTCAATCTATTTTCCCTCTCTCCATTGGTCATCTCTTCACACGATGTAGTTGAGCTAATCATGTGATGAAACAACATTTGATTGAGTTGGGCCTTGGAAGATGTTATACCCTAGACCAAGGTGTTCCATCAACCTCAATTACTATAGGAGGTGGAATTTAGATTTCTTAAGAAATTATAGATTTCATAATTTCTAAATAAAATAATAGAAATTCCTCATGATATTTTAGGATTGAATTATCAAGTTAAAATTAAAAAAATAAAAGAGAATAATGATGAAATAAAAAATTGAACTTAGAACCTAGTTATTTCTTCTTAATTAATTATGTATTGTTTGACATGTTAGTATAAGTTTAGAATTTCCATTATTCATATATTTTAATTATTTATAAATTAATAAAAAACCAAAAAATTATTTATTAGTATTTTTATAAAGTAATAAAAATAATAAAAAGAAATATTTTAGGTGAATTTGAATAAGTATGTGAATAAATTGAAAAGATATTAAAGAGAGGCAACCCTGGTCATCCACTGTATTTCACTAGGAAAATCTTTTTATCTTCTCACACACTATGACATGAGTGTTTCATAAACCTATCCTTTAACCCCTTTAACTTCTATAAATTTTATTTTCATATGATTCCCTACCAACATCCAAACCATTAAAGTTATCCAAATCTTGATATAATGCCAACTATAAAGTATCATTTTATTATCATCACATGACTAAATATTTTTTACTAATATTACAACACTCAAATTACCATGACCTTGGTTTAGAACATTATAAGATTGAAAAATACTATATAAACCATAAAAATTCATAAAAAACCACAATTTTTATACTCAGTCAACATCAATTTCTTCCATAATACTTGTTCATAAAATTTTTACTTGTGTATTTCATTACTTGAGCATTGAATTTATTATCATTAATAGTCATCCATAAATTCTAATAATTTCATAATAAAATTTGTAATGAGTATTTAAATCTCTGTAAGTGCTATACAAAGAGAAGAAACTCATAAATACATGAAATGCATGAACAATATTGAAGTTGAATATAATTCATATCAATGGAAAAGGAATATACATTGAACATGTATATGATAATAATAAAATTCATATGAAATCATGTAATCAATAGAATCATAATGATGAATTATTTGAATATAATATTCATAAAAACTTATAATATCTCATAATTGAAAAGCCTACCTAATCAATCATAATATAAAAACTTATAATGGGAAATCCACCGGGGTTAGTACCATTATAATTTATCTAGAGAATAAAATCATTACCCAATTCATTAGGAGTATATATTTTCAGTAAAATTTTCATCACATATAGTGTCTAAGAAACATAACATAAATAAATGTTATATGATATTTCATGATAATTTTTAAGCACAAGCATCAAAATTAAGCATCAGGAAAGAAAAGGAATAAAATATAATGTGCTAACCAATTCTCTATTGAGAGTAAAATAAAATATAATCATATAACAAATATTAATAAATATATTAGTTCAATAATAATATGAGGAAGTAGATTTATAAAGAGCATTAGATACATATTTAATAATAACATGAAGAGAAATACTGCCAAACACTAGAGGAAACATTTAAGAAACCCCTCCCTTACAAGATTTCCATGTATGACTATTACTATATAAAAACATTATGTGTATTATAATTTTGTTTTAAATACAAAATAATTTCATTATTTAATTCAATATAATTATTTTAATTCATAAATATTATACTTGAATTTAAATTGGATGTTTTATGTGCATGGAATTCAATTTTATTAATGATTGATTATCACGGCAGTTAAAAATTTAGTTTTTTAGGAAATATAGTATTATTGTAGTTTAATATTTCAAAATCCCATGTAAAATTATAATTATAGAAATAAAATTTTAGAATCAATACATAATTTTATCAGAAATTATTATTATTTTAAATGTCATATTTATATTGTTAAACATGGTATAAGTATATGACTCACTTGTGTAGATGATATCAAGTAATTATTTTCATATAATAATATAAAAATAGTAATACACTATGAATAGTGATTTATCACCCATGGGAATTCAGTTAATTATAAATAAAAATAAAGTTAAATGAATTATTAAAATTACTATGTAGAGATTTAACTAACCCATAATTATATATGCTTATATGAGTATATATATATTGTGGGGAGTAATTATAATACCATGTATATATAATATAGTGATAAATAAATATTAATATCCCATACATAAGTGGAACATGGAAAAATAAAGGGAATTAAAAGTGAATAAAAAATGAATCAAAAATAAAATATATATATAATAGGTTGATTATTTATGGGTTTTATATTTTAAAAATGAATAAGTAAGTATTATAACATATTTTCAAACATCATGGAATTTATAAATATATTTTAATCTTAATGACAAAGAAAAATGATGAAAATAATTTAATTGATAGAAAAGGGTAAATTGAGCCTTCATTGATCTTTAAAAATGGCTACATTGATTGATTATTTAGTTTGAGAATTAAATTTGAAATATCATTGGGAATTTAAAGTGATAAATTTGGATATTATAAGGAGATATAAAATGAGGTCAGACCATTCCTCAAATTAATGGTTTTACAAGAGATATATAAACCCCCATTTATAGATATTTTTAGGGTTAATATTGTAGTTTGAGTTTAAAAATATTTTGAATATTTTGGATTTTAAGTATTAAATTTTATATTATTGATTACTCACTATAATTATTCTTTAAAAACTTCCATATCCTTATACTTTCTCAATATTATCAATTTATAATTCTTAAATAGCCATTTTGACTTTTCTTATATTGCACAAACACTATGTCAATATTATATAAGTGTTTATATAATTTTAATGGTTATGTAAGTCATATATATTCCCAGAAGTGGTGTAATAAATCAAAAATAATATTACCAAGATCTATGAGGAGAATAATTAACAAGATAAAAAGAAAAACCATAAAATAGGTATGCCTCATTTTCAATGTAGATTGAATTACAATAGTGAGCTTAATCATGTTACATCCAAAAAAACCAATGGTTTCTTGCTTCTAAAGGTATCCATAAAAAACTAGAATCACATAACATTTTGGTATAACCTCTTATCCAAAAAGGTTCTCTAGCACATCCTTTAGAAACGAAAATGAAGGAAATATAAATATAAAGATAACTGGATCTAAAATAATAAATTCCAATAACACTGAATGAGGTTTATGAAAATTAATTTATGAGACTCCTTCATTGAATGAATAAGATTTCTAGAATTTATAATGTTTTAAATGATTTAAAATGATTGATATTTGGTATTTGATGATTTTATTCTTATAACATTGGCCTCATTAATTAAGTTACTAGTTAAAATGCTTTTTAACATCTAATCAATCCATACATCACCATATAATGTATCATAAGATGAATTAACAAAGATATTTTTATAGGAGAGTTGACTGAATGACATTCCATATAATTCAATATAAACACCATGATGTAGCTTCATGAACATTGACCAAACACAAACCATAGCATAGAAACTCTCGATTTGTAGTGGTTTATGATTTAGTGTAAAAATTAAATAATCATTCCCTTTCAATAAATCATCATATAATTTATAAAAAAATTTATAACTCTTTATGAATCCTTAAAAACTCCTTTAAAAATGGTTATAATATAAATTCTATAAAAATTTTAGTAGTGGAAATTTGGGCTTCGACCATACCCCTACAGCTACAGTTGAAAAAATCATGGTTTTAGGTACCTATTTTTGGAGTTGGTGGCCTAGAACCAACTACTTTGTACTTTATTCATTAATAAATACCTTATCACATCTTGATTGTTCGTCTACATGACAATTCATGTGAAAATGTCCTAAGGATAGCTGTTGCACTAAAAAGTCATAGTGGATCTTAACAATGATGAGAACTTGGAAGTTCCATAAAACTGTTCTTGAATATATGTTCTATGGTCGGATGATGTTATTTTAGGGACACAAATAATAAATTCCATTAAGGGTGAGGACTCATAAAACAATGAGTCACCTTCTCATGGTGTATGAACTTGGTAATATCTTGGAGGATATTATAAGAACGAGACCCGCCAGTAGAAAATCCACATTTTATACTGTCATTGGATATTCCTATCTGCAGATGTGTGTATTGGTCCTTAGACTTTAAGATTATTATTAATGGGTATTACAACTCACACACTTAGTTTTATTGATTAAAACTGTGACGACAAACTTTTCGCGATGAGGTAAGATATGTTGGGTGCGTCACAAGTAATACTGCATTATTAGATAATGTGAGAAATGATTTTTCCCTTCTGTTCTATAATGGATGTAGATATATCAGGCCCTTTCATGGAATTTATATAGCCTAAATAAATCAATATCCATGGTGAGTAATGGAAAAGTTCAATTCTAGGAAGTTAAAGAAAGAATAATCAAGCACATGGGTTGATGGCACTAGCATGAAACCCACATGATTCGAGATATCGAGACAAAGGGATTACATTACACGGTAAGCGTTCATAGGAGGTGACACATCATTACGACATTAACTTATTTTTATATGGTTTCCTTGGCATGTTTCTACTTGCTAACCTTGGAATTTAGGCAAGATCCACCAAATTCCACTGAGAAAGAGGCCTAGAGGGTCACACAGTAAGTGTGTCAAAGTATCTCAGTTAAATATTAATTTAACAAGTTGAATAAAGATTATTCTCGATTGTGGTTTAATAATTATTCAAGGATGCCTGATCACATTTATTTCAACACTAGTTATTTTAGAGAATATATTGTGGGAAAAAATATATTTATTAGCGAGTAATGTAGTGATATTTATTTGAGAAATAAATAGACATTATTTAAGGTCTAATAAATGTGGGGGAGGAAATAAAGAAAATGGAAAAACAAAAGTACATGCCAGGTATATTAATATATATGTCAGGTAATTTTTCTAGTGATTTTTAAAAATAATATTATTTATTTAATTAAATATTATTAGGTGTAATTCATTGGGTGCATGTAAAGTAATAAAAATAGTCAACTATTTTTATTAGACATGGGGTCTTACTAAGAATTAAATTAAATGAATAAACGCTTTCGGGTAATTAATTCATTTTATTATTCTAAGTAATTAAAATCCCAATAATATAATTCTCATTATCCTAGCCATTTTTGGGGGTTGTTTACAATAGATCTATAAAAATATCTCAAGACAAGAGAAAATTATTTTCTTCCAAGAATGCTCTCAAGCTATGAGAGAGATCATTATCCACTAGATCAAGAAGAGTACTTTGCAAGTGGCTCTCAAGGAGATCGAAGGCAGATATCACAAGCATAGGATATTCCATGCTAGAACCCAGAGATCCCTTTGGTGATGTCCATAGATACGTGGAGCATGTGTGGATCACCACTGGAGGAATCCTACACTTGGATTCTATGATTCAACGACAGATCACATTGGATCGTGACCAGAAACATCAACTAAGGGAGAATTCCATCAAGGTTATTCTTGTCTTTTAATTAAATTAATTATAACCAATGTATGATGATCCTATTTATGGTTTTAGGACTCCCCTCTTTTCTTTCTTTCTTAATTATATTATGAATATCTGTTATTTTATTATCGTGATGGATGTCGTATTGATCGTTGTTAATGGAAAAAATTAACATTGGGTACACCCACCCATGCACTTCCGCTGTGCTTGGAACCTACAAGTGGTATCAGAGGGGTCATATCATTGATTATAATTATTTATTTTTTCATTGGTGATTTATGCATTTTAATAATTTAGTTATTTCAATTCAAGTTAATTGTTCTTCAAATATGAATATCAAGATCTGTTCCTCTTCCTTTGTTTCTCATTTACCTTACAAAAATTATTTTTTCTTTTAATTATGATTAAAATAAAATAGAGGATCTCATCCGGAGGTGACAATGCTTCCTAGCCATACAACACCAGAACACATGGCATGTATTCGGTAGTACACACCGTGTAGTATAGGTTACATGCACTGAGACAGTCCGCCAAACCAGGCCATGTCATTGGATTCTATGTAAGTATTTAAGACTCTGTGTGTTGACCAGGAATAAGTGGCACACGGTTTATGAATTACACACCATGTGGCCCATTGAACACGATGTGTAGTCCCTTCGGGTTAGGGTTGGACCGTGTACCCTATACATGGCTTGCCTGATTGGAAACCATGTAACAAAGATACTACATGGCCTGTGTCCCATTGAACATGCCGTGTACTCTAATGTTTTCCAAAGTATATCTACACACCATGTCCCCGGGCGTGTACTTCGTATTGACGGTGAACAAAAGTATATGATGTGTATTCAAAACTACACGACGTGTACTCATCCAAATTATGCAGGTTTATTAAAATTTATTATTATATTATACACACCCTTGAGATGTGTACCATAGTGCGGGTATAAAGCTGAGTCACAACACATGACATTTGTTTTATATATATGTGTTTAATTTAACATCTGTATAATGTTCATTTCTAATCATTGGTTAGTTTTGAACAAGAATTCATTGGGTTTCCACCAAGGTACAAGTTACGTACAAAGATAATTTTAAATGAATTTATTTGTATAAAATTATGATGGATGAGAATCTCAAGGAAATTTAGAAAAAGGGTTTAAGATAAAGGGATTGATTAATTAAAGATAATTAATTTATTCGAGTGTGATTTATCTTAAAAAAGAATGATTAAATATTTGAATTCTAGTGTTATTTATGTGTAAATATTGTTACATGTATGGATGATCATGAGAAAGACCAAGACCTTTGTATGTGAATGGTTTCTTTTAATTTATTTATTTAAATTAAATTTGTTGGCCTGCTAGCCTTCTCCTCATTAACATGTAGGGCCTACGGGCCCAAGGATTCTTTTATGTAAAACCCTGTTTTATCCCTCACCTGTGAGTGAGATAAAAGTATATGTAATGGATGGATCTACCAAGATAGTGGAGGGGGCTCAAGTTATGAGTCAAGGTGAAACCTATCCAAGGAGATACAAAGGTGGATAGGCAGAAAACTGTAAACACGAACCCAAAAGGTTTAAGGTGTTTCTCCCCTAGGTATTGGGTTAGTTTATCAACCGCTAGATAAACTAACCAATAGAACAAGATCATGATCATACCATTTATTTTATTTATTTCAGTTTCATGGTTTATTTATTGTGGGTGTGTTGTCACGATCACACAATTAATGAATTAAAAATCATACAATATGGAACTAAAATAAGACTCTCTTATGCGTAAATATTATCTTACATATGGTAAAATAACTTAAATATATCCCACTTAATATTAAAAATCATGTAATGAAATATAATAGAATGAAAATTTACATATAAGGATACAATCTCTCAAAGAAAATATTAAGTCAGTATAGCCTTCCATAATCTTGGTTAGAATCAAACCATATTTTAAAGTTCTTGACCAACCCTAGTTGGGATGCTTTCAATTATTGGGGAATTATAATTCAAGGTTTTGGGTTGACTTGAATTGGTTCACATCAAGGGTTGACAACCACAGTAGGACTTGGTGTGACCAAGAGGAAAAGGTTGAGGAAATCCAAAATAAAAGGATTTCAGGATTGGGAAGTCCACTCAGCGGATCAAGGAGTTGCGAGTTAATGAAGTTGGAATTTTGAATGGCTACCTAAAACCCTTCAAGTTTCTTGACCAACCCTAGTTGGGGTAATGCGAAGGGAAATATGGATCCTTTCTACTAGAATATTCAAGAAACAAAATATTCTGAAGTCAATGGTGAGGGCTATTGGATTTTGATAAAATAGTGGGAGACTAATAAGTATTAATTAATTTATTTGTCTCAGTTTTATCATGATAAAGTTCTAAAACTTTGATCAACTTAATCTATAGAAAATGAAATAAAAATGACCTCAAACATATCATTGTGAACCATACTCAATAAGGAACACCTTCTCATTGACACCAATTTCCAGGAATAACAGAGGAGTTTACACGTCATCCTTCATCACGAGAGGAAAGTGTATGTGATGAAAGATCCTGTTCCAGATGCACTTGGAAAAGAGGCCAGTGACAAGGAACTATCTCTATATATGAAACATATGGATGATTCCATATATATACAATGTTTCATGCTATCTGCCATGTATAATGATCTCTTGAAGCAACATGAAAAAATGGACACATATAGCATGATGTCTCACCTTAAGGATCTATAGCAAGATAAGGCAAGATATGAGAGATATGAGATCTCCAATGCTTTGTTTACAACTAATCTTAGAGAGTCTATGCCAGCTAGGCCTCATGTAGTCAAGATTATTGGCTACATTGAATTCCTGGAAATATTAGGGATTAAGTTCCCAGATGAGTTGTGTACAGATATCATTCTATTATTACTGTCTAGGACCTTCTCTAGATTTATTGTCAACTACAAAATGAGAAAAAATGAGAAGAGTCTATCAGAACATATGACCTTAATTTACTAGGTAGATAATGACACGGGGCATGACAAGCATGCAGTCTTTATGGTGAATAAGAAAAGTAAGGACAAGGTAAAGGGGCCAAGGATTCATAAATGGTCTGAATCCCCTAAGCACCATCACTCCAAGAAGGGGAAGATATAGATGTAGGGAAATGAATGGGAGACTATATGTTTTTCATGGGGAAAGCAAGTCCAATGGAAGAGGAACTTCACCCATAAGTGTGGGGACACTAAAGGTGCATTCGTTATCAAGTGAAATCATTCCATTTCTAAACATTTGGTATTAGATTCAACTAGTGGGGATCACATATGTATTAAAATACCAGAACCAAGTAGATTTTGAAAAATTTTCTAGCGGAGAGGTAGATCTTCAAGCTGCCAATGGCGCAAGGCTGACTGTATTATCCCTTGGTGAGTACCATCTCTCATTTCTATCTGGGGTGATTTTGGTTTTACATAACCGTTATTATGTGCCTAGTGTTACCAATAATATAATAAATGTATCTTGTTTGGATATAGATGGATTTATTTTCAAATTTGAAAATAAGGGTCATTTCTTTTATAAGAACAACACATGTTATGGTATGATGCATTTAAATCATGGTTTGTATTTATTAAATTACTAAAACCAAGTGTTGGAAATCAATAACTAAACAAATTCACATGACTCATACAACACCTAGTTGTGGCATCACCATCTTGGTCATGTAAACAAGAAGTTCTTGACAAAGTTCTTCCATGATGGTTATTTAGACTCTACATAGATAAAACCACTTGACAGATGTCACACTTGTTTACAAGGCAAAATGACCAAGCCTCCTTTTAGTGGATAGGGTGAAAGGGACACAGAGATTCTAGGATTGGTGTACAAAGATGTGTGTAAACCATTTCCAATATAATATAGAGGTGGATATTCTTACTTCATTACTTTTACTCATTATTTGAGTAGATATGGATATATCTACTTAATGAGGTATAAGTCACAATCCTTAGAGAAATTTAAGGAATTATAGAATGTGTTAGGATGGTATGTGACTGAGTATGATATAATCTATAATACAAAATGTAGGATCGAAATAGGAATGATATTCTCAGATACAAGAGGGGGTGAATTGTACCTTTTAAAAACACCCTTAGGAAATTTTTAGGATGTTTATGTTTAACTAGGTTAAACAAGATAATCCACAAGACCTCTAAAGTTTTCAAAGATAAAGATTCTACCTTAAAGAGAATAGAATCTAACTAAATCAAAGTACAAGTAAGGAAGTATAAGAAAGTTATACTTTCCTTAACAATACAAAATGCACAGCAGAAAACAAAGTAGTAACACTACAAGTAACAAACAATAACTCTTTTAACCCAAAGAGAAGGGTATCCAAAAACCTTTATAAAGGTACCTTGATTTATACTTTCAAGAAAGTTTGTCTTACCCACACCAGGGTAAGCCCTCGATACGAATATAAGAGTCTATATTGCTATCCCCTCAAGCCCTCAACTATCAGGTAATCGGCACCTCTGTCTTCCTCAGCAAGGAAGCCCTCAACTTCAAGGTGTTGTAACCTCTGTCTTCCTATATCTGGAAGCCCTCTATTGTACATAGCAACAATCGGAGTCGCATGAAGAAAATCTGCACAAGGTAAAGTTTGAACAAGCCGTTCAAACTTTCTGCACGAAGCTTGAGAGTTGATAAGAGACTCTCTCTCTAGAAATCACTTCAGGAAGTTCTTATCATCAAAATTCCAAAAGTTATAGATTCTTTTCAAATGAGATCCAATTTATAGGTGAAGCTCCAACATTCGGCTCCATCCTCCAACAGTTATATTTCTCCTTGAATTTCGGAGGGACCTGTACATGTGTCACTCAACCAATGGTTAGTCAATAACTGAAAGAAAAATATTGTTTTGTAATAAACATGTGTAAGTTTAAGTAAAACTGAGGTTCAGAATGTAAGAAAATAAAAGTTTGTAGTCTATCCAAAATGAAATTTGAATTCTATAATAAATAGATATTCAGATTATGTTTTGTAGGAATTCGGAACCTGAATTCTATAGAAATCCAGAGTCTGAATTTCAAGGAAATTCGGATTCTGGTTTCACCAGTATTCGGAACCAAAACATACAAAGTTCAGAGTCATAGTTCATGGGTATTCGGAGTCAGAACTCATAAGAGTTCAGATTCTGAATTCCAAGAACTTGGAGTCAGAACTTAGATAAGTTCATAATCAGAATTCGGAGTCGAACTACATGAAAGTTGGTATCCATAATTTAGAGTTTAACTACATGAGAGTTCGTATCCATAATTCGGAGTGGAACTTCCTGAAAGTTCGTACTCGGAATTCGGATTTGAACTTCATTAGAGTTTGTATCCAGAATTCGGAGTGGAACTTTATGAGAGTTCGTATCCAGATTTCGAAGTGGAACTTCATGAGAGTTTGTATCCAGAATTCGGAATTGAACTTCATTAGAGTTTGTATCCAGAATTTGGAGTGGAAATTAATGAGAGTTCATACTTGGAATTCGGATCCTAAAATAGAATTCTTCATATCTAAATATTATATGATTCCGAGTTTTTAGATATGAATACGATTTTTATATTTAAGAAAAATATTGACATGAACAATGAAAACATGGTAGGGGTAAATTCCATTGGGAAGGAAATTTTTCTTATAGAAGTAAAATATATATTTTCTTAAGTATAATGTGTTTGTGATTTTCAAAACAAGAATAAATGGAAAATTCATAAGGAAAAACTTATTGACTCAACAATCTCCCCCTTTTTGGAAAGCACAAACAACCTTTCGAAAAAGAATATAAGGACTTAGATAAAATTTCTTAAGACTATGAAATTAACACTTATCTACCTTTGTTCATAGATGATGGTGAATACAACTAACTCCCCCTTAGGCTTTGAAAATCTAAGGATTGTATTCTGGATTTTCGGAATAGAGTTTCCATTATCATGGGAATGAAAAACTTAGTAATGAGAAAATCACCCTTAATTAAGGATAGTTCTTAACTGATAAATTTTTCTTCTCCCTTTTAGATTTTTCCTTCTCCCTCTTTTTAGTAGTTCTTTTTCCTTATCCCCCTTTGTGATTTTCAAAAAGAATTTAAGGGAATGGAAAGAAAATAAAGTACCTGAAACATTAGTATATAATAACACAAGATACAAACAACCAAAGTTTTCATTAAGATTGAATGGATTTTTACAAGGAAAAATAAAACAAAAGATTGGATTGGTCTATTTGTCTTCTTTTTTCCTTGGGGATTAGCTTCTTCAGAAGGATTTTCAGCTTCTTTAAGTCTTTGTGGTCCTCCTTAGATTTCTTTTCTAAGGATTTAATCCTTTCATATTGAGCCTTCAAAGCCTTAGAATGTACCTTAATAATTTCATCCTTCTTCACAAGATTCTCTTCGATCTCAATCCGGATATCTCTTTCCCAATTCCAGCTTTGAGCAACAGAGTTAAGCTTCCCATTCAGATCCTTCACTTGTTGATTCCGAGTATTTTTATCAAGGTTCAGCTTTTCCTAAAGATTATTCATCTTGGAATCCTCAGTATAAAAATATTTTTTCACATCATTCTGAATGGTATCAAGCACTGTCAAATCCTTATCAATTTTCTTTGACCATAAAGTCATTTTGCTGCAAGATTTTCTATGGACCTCATAATTGATAAGAAAGTTTTTATGTTCAGCCTCAATATTCACACATTTATCCATCACCATGGACACAGATTCTGACTTTTGATTTAAGCTATGCTGAAGCATCTGACACCTGGAGTTTATTGTAGGAAATATGGGAATTGTGTCCACCAATTTCTTCAGAGACTCAAGAACAAAGTCGTGTCCCAGTGCATATGAAACCAAATTTAACATTTTTCTTGGATAATGTTCTTCTTCAATTTCCATAATCCTTATTTTATAAGAGCCTCCAAATTGATTTTTCCTTTTGTTATCTTTCATTAGGGTGACCATAAGCACTTGATTACCCTTATCAAATTTCAGAATGGCTTCCTCATCAGGATATTCATCTTCAGTTTCAGATAGTTGAACTATCTTGTCTTCTTTAGGTTTTTCCTTCTCTACTCCTTCCTCAAGAAAGTTATTTTCATAGATTTCTTCCTCATAAAATTCATTCTATTTCCCTTCTTCATTTTCTTCATCTTTCTTACCATCTTTATCATCTCCCTTTCCCGGAGTGACAAGCTTTGAGGACTCAGACTCTAATTATCGAAGTGGTAATTTTTCTGATGGATTTTCCTTTTCTTGATAATCTTCAACTTATTTAATCAGATCATCTAAATCACCACTATATTATTATTATTATTCTTCTACTTACTCTTCTTATTGTACTTCTTCAACAACTTCTTATTCTACATTTTCAAAAACTTCTTTCTCTTTAGATTTTTCCGGAGTGACAAAATTCTTCCTTGGAGTCTCAGGTACACTTTAAACCAAGAAAGACTTCAGAATGGGAATATTCTCGGAGGCTATTTCTATGGCTTTCAAGAGAGATTATACAAATTCATCCTCACACAATTTCTTCTTCATCTTCTTTTCTTTTTCTACCTTCTCAAGGTATTCAACAGTCTTCTCCCTTAAGGATTTAGCTTCAGCAGGGTCCAATCCGAATTGAGGTTCCCCTACTTTCCTTTTCTCCTTAAATTCCCTCCATTTAGCAACCACCTCATCTAGATATTCTTTTTGTTTCTTCGGCTTGGGAGGTGCGGATTGGGTTTCTTTAGATTTAGGAGTTTTACCTTCAGCTTAAACTTCTTTCAACTTCCTTTTATTTTCGGCCTTCTTGGATAGTTCAACTTTCTCTACATTTTCCGGAATAACTTTTGTGTCCTCCTCTGTCAGATCATAGAACTCACCGGTCTATTTTAAAAAAAAACTTTCATACTCTTTAAGGTGTCATAACTAATCAGAATCACCTTAAAATTCCTCACCTTGGAAGTGCAAGAAACCTTGAAAGAATCAAGACACCAAATAATAATCTTGGAGAGAAGAGAAAGATACATAATAATTTGAGCTTTTAAAGTCTCATTTTTGATGTTCTGAACTGTAATAAGAATATGCCTCATTATATTGATCTTTCATAGATTTACCAAGAAATCCAAGATGTAAAAATCACTTTTCTTTAGGTTATCCTTATCACCTTTTCTCAGAATAAAAAACCCTTAGACCCACAACTGCATAATCCTGTTGTTGGCAGAGAGATGGGAAATATTTGCTGTTTTTTCATCTTTGAGTCCAAGGAATTACATTGCCTCCACTTTTCTGAAACTTCCCTGAACATCTGGTAACTTATGTGAACCAAATTCAGCTTCACCATTGTATGATAATCCCACCAAGCTTACAGCCTTGGTGTAAGAAAGCTTGTAAGTCTTTCCATAGCTTTTAAAGGAGAATTTTTCTCTGCCATATTCTTTATAGAAGGAAACTGAATCATAAAATTATACAATAGGTTCTGAATAAAAAACATCTTGATCCTTTGTCTTTGATATGCAGGAATCATCCCACCCATTTGGCTTGATATTATTAGCGATAAGAGAATTATACTTACTAAAAAAGTTCGGATGGAAAAAACTTTCCCTGTAGACTAACCAACTTGATATTGGTTTTATAGTAGACATTTCTTGTGATGTGGATTCTACAGACATTCGGAATGGAGGAGCACTGAAATATTTGGAACGGTATTTAAGAACTGAGGTAGATCTTCGACACGCGAGGGATTTGAAATCGATGTGGGACAACCATCGGGGGTCCCCTTTATATAGGCGATGGTGATGACCTTTCAGCTTCCAAAACCAATCTAACGGTTGAAAAAACTCTCAGATCTAATCTGAACGTTTAAAACATACCCATAAGAAAATCATGAATCCGATCTTTTGAGGTTTTAAAAACATTCAGATTTAAGAAGAAAAGAATCCAAAAAATTTTAAAAATGAAGGAAACTACCAGTAAGTAAAAGTGACTATGAAAACTTAACTAAGGAAATAATACCTTTGGGATTGTTAGGAAGTTTATTTGTAATAGTTGATATTCTTCTTGAAGAAAATTTAACTACGAAAAACTTACTACGAAAAACTCACTATGATAAACATAAATTCGAAAAGTTTATTGCAAAATCTTTTATTACCAAAACTCTAGTATAAAAAGTATGAGTACAAAAATTCCCATTACAAACATTCTCATTACGAAAAATTCATTACGAAAATTTCCAGTACGAAAACTTCATTAAGAAAATTTTCATTATGAAAACTTCATTACGAAAATTTCCAGTATGAATACTTCATTACTAAAATTTTCAGTAGGGAAACTTCATTATGAATATTTCTAGTATGAAAATGTCATTACAATTTTTTTTTTAAAAAACTATTGAAAAGTTTACAAAACTTACAAGGGGATGTACTCCTCCTATGAAAAGGAGTTTATTACTGTAAGGAGAATGGTTCAACAAGAAGTTAATCAAGGAATATTACCATATAGTTATCATTAATAACTTTTGTTTAATGTATTCAAATCCTTCAAAGGGTAAAGATTTTGTGAAAATATCAGAATGTTGATCTTGTGTTCTGATAAACTGAAGGATGATATCTCCTTTAAGTGTGTGGTCCCTAAGAAAGTGATTCCAAATGTATATGTGATTTGCACGAGAGTAATGTGTATGGTTTTTACTATGGGAAATGGCACTTGTGTTATCAAAAAAAATTTGAGTCTTAGTAAAAATCAAGCCGTAGTCTGTAAGTGTGTGTTGCATCCACAACACTTGAGCACAATAACTTCTAGCTACTACATATTCAGCTTCAGCAGCGGAGAGTGATACTGAGTGTTGCTTCTTGAAAGACCAAGAAACTAATGAATCTTCTAATAAATGAAAAGTTTTATATTTACTCTTTCTATCCATTCTACAACCATCAAAATCAGCATCTAAAAAACTCTTTAAAAGAAAATCATTTTCAGAAGTATAAAATAGTCCTAGATCCATGGTTCCCTTTAAGTAACGAAAAATTATTTTCACTACATTTAAATGAGATTCCTTAGGATTAGATTGATATCTTGCACATAAGCATACTGAAAACATTAAGTCTGGATGACTGGATGTCAAGTATAGTAAGCTTCCTATCATACATCTAAAAGATGTATGATCTACTGGTTTCCCATCATTATCAAGATCAAGTGTGTTTGAGGTACCAAAGAGAGTACTTATACTATTAGTATTGTAATATCCATATTTTTTAAGAGGATATTTAATATAAATATGTTGGGATATGTAGATTCCTTCTAGTTTTTGAGAAATTTGAAAACCAAGGAAAAATATTAACTCACCCATCATACTCATTTCAAACTCAGATTTCATTATATCCTCAAAGGAATCAGTTAAAGATTGATGAGTTGAACCAAATATAATGTCATCAATTTAAATTTGAACAATCAAAAAAATTTTATTATCTTTCTTTATAAAAAGATTTGGATCTGCATTTCCCTTAACATAGTTATTTTGAAGAAAAAATCATGTAAGTCTATCATACCAAGCTCGAGGGGATTTTTTAAGGCCATACAAAGCTTTGGTAAGTCTAAAAACATGATCAGGATATTTTGTATCCTCAAATCCAGGAAGTTATTCAACAAAAACTTCCTCTTGAACATAACCATTAAGGAAATCACATTTTACATCCATTTGAAAAAGCTTGAAATTGAAGAATGCTGCAAAGGCAAGTAAAATATGAATAGATTCAAGTCTAGATACTGGAGCATAGGTTTCTTCATAGTCTATTCCTTCTTGTTGATTATAACCTTTAGCAACCAATCTAGCTTTATTCCAAACGTTGACTCCATTTTCATCACATTTATTTCTAAAGACCCATTTTACTCCAATAACAGAAGTTTCCTTAGGTCTTTTAACCAAGGTCCAAAATTTATTCCTTTTGAATTTATTTAGTTCATCTTGCATGGATTTAATCCAATCATCATCACCTAAAGCTTCATCAGTTCTTTTTGGTTCCAATTGGGAAATGAATTATAGATGCTATACTTCATTTATTAGGGAACTTCTAGTCCTTACAGGTTGATTCACATCACCAATGATACTATCACTGGGATGATTCTTAAGAAATGACTGATTTGAGTTTTGTAAAAATTGTTCATCACCATAGGGTAGGAAATCTTCTGGGGTAAATGTTTCAGGAGAATCTTCTTGAACATTTTCCTTATCAGAAGGATTTTCTATCAAAGGTTGATAATCAGTTTTTGAAAACACATCTGAAGATGTAGGTTGGGGTTGTTTAAAAACAAAAGGATCATTTTCATCAAATTTGACATGTAATGTTTCTTCAACAGTACAAGTGTTTTGGTTAAAAAATCTATAAGCCTTAGATGATTTGGAGTAGCCTAAGAAAATTACTTCATCAGATTTTGGTGAAAATTTTTCTTTGTTAGGTTTAGTATTTAGAATGAATACCTTGCATACAAAACCTTAAATTAAAAAAATCTAGGTTTTCTACCATTCCATAACACATAATGAGTTTTATTAAGAAAAGGTCTAATGAAATCTCGATTTATAGTATAACAACCAGTACATACAGATTCATCCCAAAAATGTTTGGCAATAGAATACTCACTCAACATGGTTCTAGTTATATCTTGAAGAATTATATTTCTTCTTTCAACAAATCCATTTTTTGAGGTGTTTTGGGTGTTGAGAAGTTGTGAGCAATACCTTTTCGACTACAAAAAGTTTCGAAATCAGAATTTTTAAATTCTCCTCCATCATCACTATGAATAGTTTTCGATGGAAGGTTTTTCTCATTTTTAACTTGGGCTCTAAAACTTTTTAAATAAGAAAAATCTTCAGAATTCTTTGCTAGAAAATAGACCCATGTAAATCTAGTGTAATAATCAACCCAAACAAATACATAGTACTTTCCCACAATGCTTCTAGTTTGTGTTGGACTAAAAGGATCCATATGCACTAGATGTAATGCATTAGTGGTTGAGACTTCACCGTCTAATTTAAAACGTGATTTATGTTGCTTTCCATATTGAAAAGGTTTACAGACTTTTGAAGAATAAAATCTAAGTTCCGGTATATCATTAACTGAACCTTTCTTAGAGAGTTTGCATAAGTTTCTAAGGTTATAATGTCCTAACCATCTATTACACAACCAAGAATGATCTTCTATTTCACTAAGGCAAGGTAAGTCTTGGCTCTTAAGGTCTTCTATGTTTAGTGTGTAAACATTCTCTTTCCTATTGGCAGAAAGAATAAATTCTTCCTTGGAATTGTGTATTAGGCATTTATTATTCCTAAAATTCACAAGGTAACCTTCATCACATAGTTGACTTATGCTGATGAGGTTATTATTAAGACCCTTAACAAATAAAAAATTTGAAATTAATGTTTTTCCAAGAAGAACGATGTTGCCAATAATTTCTCCCTGAGCATTATCTCCAAAAGTTACTTTTCCTCCTTTCGTTTTGATAATCTTTTCAAAATAGGTTTTGTTACCAATCATATGTCGGGAACATCCACTATCCATGTACCATGTATTTCTGTTGGTACATTCCATATTTTTTTGAAAATAAGAAAAAGTTAGGTTTTCAGAATCCAGACTTGCTTGGATCCAAAAATCTCAGAAAGAAACATTTTGGGTACCCACATCTTCTTAGAAAAATAAGCCTTATGAAATCCTAAGGATTGGGTTTTGTTTAAGGAACAATTCTTTGTCCAGTGACCACCACACTAAAATTTAGTACAGAATGGGGCACTTTGAGGAAAAAAGTAGTTGTTACTAAAAATCAGTTTAGAACTTGTGTAACCAAAACCCGAAGTATTCCTTCGAGGTCAAATTTGTGAATACATTTTATCATAATTTTCCATACCTAGGGTAAAGTTTGAAAAACACTTCCTCAAGGAGTATATTTCGGATTTGAGTTTAATAAATAAGTTCTTGTCATAAAAAAAATTTGAACTAGCGCTGGGCTTGAAAACATTTTTCTTAAAAATTACATTTTCTAGGTCTTTTGAAAGTTTATTCTTCTCTTAACTTACTTCCTCAAGATTTTTTGAAATACTTTCAAAATAAGAATTTTTCTGATTAATATCTATAGAAAGATCTGATATTTCTTTAGTAAGAATAATATTCTTAGAATTTTCCTTATCGAGTTTCTTCATGAGTTTTGAATTCTCATTTTCAAGAAGTTTGGAAAACCTAGAAACTTCCTCGTAGGTAGGTAAAGTATTATCTTCATCAGAAGAGGATTCTTCATCCGAAGAGTTATAATATTTACTGTCATTATAATTTAAAGAAACATTGGTCCATGATTCAGCATTGCGTACCTTATCCATCAAGCAATGATTATTAGTAGGTATCTTGGCTATAAGACCAAGATTCTTCTGTCCAGAAGATTCATAATCCAAAGATTCGTTTGAGGAGTCTCCACCACTGGCACTCCATGTGTCATTGGCTCTCAACACATTCTTAGCATTATACTTGTAATAATTCTTTCTATTCCTTTCAGAATGCCTCTCCTTTCTTTCTTTTCAATTGAGCATAGGGCAATCAGGTCTTATGTGTCCATCTCTCTTACATTCATAGCATGTAACTTCAGAATATTTCTTGTCTTTCCTTTCCTTCTTCTTGTATTTGGATTGAATGTTCCTCTGTCCAGCTATCTTGTTCATCCTTTGAGCAAGATTTTCTAATTCATTTCTTGAGGACTCACTTCCACTAGATTTAAAATGGATAAAAACTTTCTTATATCTGGATCTAGTAACTCTCTCAGGAGTCCTAGCATTCATATGATTGGAAGTTTTAGTAAAAGCTACACTGCAATTCCCATTATTCTTCTTCACAATATCAGCATCTCTCTTCATTCTAGTCTCATACTGAAGAAGAGTTCCAAATAGCTCATCAAGGGTAATCTGTGTAACCTTTCTATTCTCATCAATTGTAGTCCTTTTATATTCCTACTCATTTGTCATGATGTCGATGATCTTGTCAACAATGGCTTCATCATCTAATCCTTTTTCACCCATTGATTGTAAACTATTCACTATAGTCATGAACCTCTATTTTACTTTGAATATGGGTTCACCATAAGGAAAACTAAAACCATGATATTCCGCTCTAAGCATATCTCTTCTGGTCTCAATTACTTTGGAAGTTCCAAAGTGAGTAACTTCTAGATTCTTCCATATAGAATTTGTTGCTTCACAAGAAGAAATTTGGATATATATATTTCTAGTCATTGAACAAAGTAATGTATTGTGTACCTTATATTTCAGTTGGTATTCATTATTTTCTTGATTTGTAAAGGCACTTACTTCTTTTTCAGGGATTTTGTATCCACCGGTAAGCATAACAAAATTTTCAACCCCAGTGTTGATAATGAAAGTCTTCATGTGATCTCTCCAATATTCATAATCATTACCATCAAAAATTGGTAGTCTAGTAGGATTTAGATTGTCTATTGAACCATCATTGATTCCTGCCATCTTTAAGAAAAAATTTGGAATACAAACTTGTTAGAAGTATAAGTCTATAAACAAAAGAAAATCTTCTATGTAAGAAAAAAATGGTAACTCTATGAAAAAAGTGAATCCGAACTATGATTCTGAAAAAAATATATTCCTAAAAGTATGAATCTGGAAATATGAATCCGAATGTTCAATTTTGAGAAATATATAAAAAAAACTTCTGAATATAATCGTGAGAGTAATTCATATGGAACCAATACTCTGATACCAATTGTTACGATGGTATGTGACTGAGTATGATATACTATATAATACCAAATGTAGGATGGAAATAAGAATGAGATTCTCAGATACAAGAGGGGGGGGGGGGTGAATTGTACCTTTTAAAAATTCCCTTAGGAAATTTTTAGGATGGTTATATTTAACTAGGTTAAACAAGATATTTCACAAGACCTATGAAGTTTTCAAAGATGAAGATTCTACCTTAAATAGAATAGAATATAACTAAATCAGAGTACAAGTAAGGAAGTATAAGAACGTTATAATTTCCTTAACAATACATAATGCATAGCGGAAAACAAAGTAGTAACACTACAAGTAACAAACAATAACTCTTTTAACCCAAAGATAAGGGTATTCAACAACCTTGGATATAGGTCCCTTGATTTATACTTTAAAGAAAGTTTGTCTTACCCACACCAGGGTAAGCCCTCGATACGTAGATCGGAGTCTATCTTGCTATCCCCACAAGCCCTCAACTATCAGGTAGTCGACACCTATGTCTACCTCAGCAAGGAATCTATCAACTTCAAGGTGTTGGAATCTCTGTCTTCCTTCCTCCGAAGCCCTCGATTGTACATAGAAATAATCAGAGTCGCACAATGAAAATATGCACAAGGAAAAGTTTGAACAAGCCATTCAAACTTTCTGCACGAAGCTTGAGAGTTGATAAGAGCCTCTCTCTCTCTAGAAATCACTTCAGGAAGTTCTGATCATCAAAATTCCAAAAGTCGTAGCTTCTTTTTAAATGAGATCTTATTAATAGGCGAATATCCAATGGTTGGATCCCTCCTCCAACGGTCATATTTATCCTTGAATTTTGGAGGGACCTGTACACGTGTCACTCAACCAATGGTTAGTTAATAACTAAAAGGACGACATCATTTTTTAATAAATAAGTGTAATCACAAATAAAACTGAAGTTTAGAATGTAAGAAAATAAAAGTTCAGAGTCTAACCAAAATGGAATTCAGAGTCTATAATAAAGAGATATTCGGATTCTATTTTGTAGGAATCCAGAACCTAAATTATATAGAAATTTGGAGTCTGGTTTCACCAGTATTCAGAACTAGAACTTAAAAATGTCAGAGACAGAGTTCATGAGAATTTGGAGTCAAAACTCATAAGAGTTCAGAGTCTGAATTCAGAGAACTCAGAGTCAGAACTTAGATAAGTTCGTAATCAAAATTCAAATTCGAACTACATGAGAGTTCATATCCATAATTCGAAGTCGAACTACATGAGAGTTCGTATCCATAATTCGGAGTGGAACTTCGTGAAAGTTCATCCTCAGAATTTGGAGTTGAACTTCATTAGAGTTCGTATCCAGAATTCGGAGTGGAACTTCATGAGAGTTCGTATCTAGAATTTAGAGTGGAACTTCATGAGAGTTTGTATCCAGAATTCGGAATGGAACTTCATTAGAGTTCGTATCCAGAATTCGGAGTGGAACTTCATGAGAGTTCGTACTTGGAATTCAGATCCTAAAACAGAATGCTTCATATCTAAGTATTATATGATTCTGAGGTTTTAGATATGAATCCAATTTTTATACTTAAGAAAAATATTGATATGAACAATGAAAACATGGTAGGGGTAAGTTCCTTTGGGAAGGAAATTTTCCTTATAGAAGTAAAATATATATTTTCTTAAGTATAAGGTGTTTGTGATTTTAAAAACAAGACGGAATGGAAAAGTCATAAGGAAAACCTTATTGAATCAACAGAATGATGTAGAGAATCATCCTGGTAAGAAGATAAAGAAACTTCAATCGGATTGAGGTGGAGAATATATGAACCAAGAGTTCATCGATCTTCTACAGGAGTCTGAGACTCTATATCAGCTCAATCCTCCTTATACAACATAGTGGAATGGTGTTAGTGAAAGTAGGAACCACACCTTATTGGACATGGTGAGGTCGATGATGAGTCATGCAGATATTCAATTATTTTTTAGGGATATGCATTAAAAACTGCAACATACACATTAAACCGAGTACCAACTAAGGCAGAAAATGGAATTCCCTATGAGTTATGGAATAGAAAGACCCAACCACATATGTACACCCACCCACGTGCTTCCACTGCACCCGTAACTTACACCTATAACCATGGTCAAAATAATGACCATGGACATATGCTACCTATTTCCATTGTTAAATTAGACCATGGAAATAGGCTCATAGGGTCTTAGCCTATGACCATAGGCCACATAGACCACGGAAAAAGGCTTGTATAGGAATAATACGAGAGGGTGTGGAAAGGTCTATGGTCATGGTTAATATACACATACATGTGTGTGTTCATTTTTGTGTCTATATATCACCATGTGTGTATCCAATTAGAGTGGTAAAGTGTCAGGAGTGTAGAAGGGAGGTTTGAGGTTTAAATCTCAGTGGGAGATTAATCTCAAATATGATGTCCCAAAGGCTACAACCATGGTCAACATGGTTATTTTCATGGTCTTGGACCGTAGCAATAATATTTTTTTCCAATAGTGTTTGGAAAAAGAGTACTAATATTAATACTTATTCCTAAGTCTAATGTGTGAACTTGAAATCCCTTATAGTGTTGAAAAAAATTATGAATTACCTAACCCATAATAATAAGAAAAGTAAATCCTAGAAAAACATCATTATTACTCACTATAAAAAGGGTCCTGGAGTGATATTAATCAACATGATCATATCTTTGTATGAACATACTTCCATAAAACACACACACACACACACACACTGTATAAATGATAATACAATCTATTTTTACAAGTCATTTAATGACCACTATATATTAAATATGTCAATCTAGTACAGTCAAACTCATATATTCATGATTATCTAAAATTAACTATCCCATTTTAAGGAATACATAATACATCATTTTTCTAAATAGTTGAGTGCATCCCGTATCACTCAACTTAGAAAAGAAATACATTTACTCATTTTAATTCAATATAAGGCCCATATTTCATACTTTTCATACAGAAGGTCAAATCATGTATTGGTTAAACTCAAATGATGTCATACTAAAAAACATTACCAACCACTCCTAATTATTTTAGTCTTAAGGCTAGTGTAAGTAAAGTATAAAATTATGAGGGTATTCCTTCTATGTATCTTGTTAACCCCTAATAATAGGGATTTATATACAACATGAATCCCTTATTATATCAATGAACATGTGAAATTCCATGTGATATAATTTTGTGGGTCAACCCAATTAATAAGTCTCCACTTATTATCTCATGAGTCTACTCTATATAGTATATATGATTTTACTCATGATAATTTTAATATATCATCACAAACCATAATATTCTATGATGATCATCGATTTGGGACAACATAAATAACCACTTTGAGGGGATTTATCATTATAAATGATAAATTGAGATTTTATTTATTATAAAAAAATGATAAATTTACATTAGAAAGAAAAATTACATAATATATCTCATGTATTTAACAACTAAGGGATTTACATAACCCTTATACTTTGGTTATGTTAATGGATCCAATATATTCTCTTATATAGTGACCCAACATATCTTTACATCACCCCTCTCAATTATTTCTTGAATGATATGGTTTTTATGAAGGATTTATTTAGTTATTTAGTGGGACAAGGGTTAATTAACCTAAAAAATAACTCTATTATTATAAAAATAAACCTTGATTAATACCCCAATGCTATGAACCTTCAGTAATTAATTTATTGACCTAAACAACTTTATTTATAGCAACTGATGTAGCGATGTACTCTGAATTTTTGTTAAGTCCTCTATAGTGTCTTATTTAGAACTAACCCAGCTAATATCTCTAATATTGAGGAAAAACATAAAATTAGATAGATATATCATGTATTAATTATTTTTTTGAAATTAGAGTCAGTGTAACCCCTTACAGTGAGATCATCATCACCTTTAAAGACCAAGAATATATCCTTACTTTTTCCCAAGAAATCAAGATGCTCTTTATATAAATTAGATAAATCTCACTTGGATTTTATTGGTATCTACTTATTATTATCAAATCATATTATATATTTGGATGAGTACACAACATGGTATACATTATAGATCCTATAGAGGATGTATAAGGAATCTTATTCATGTTTCTCATTTTTTAACTCTTTAGAAAGAAATTGAGTGTTTAAAAGATTTGTTCCATAAAACATAGTTAATTAAACATTATTAGAGTAATATATGCTAAAAATCTTTATAAATTTACTAATATATTTGTTATAATACAATCTAAGAAATATATTTTATATATACCTATAGATCTTAATACAAATCATGTCGGCTTCTTTACCCACATCTTTCATCAAGAATCATTTTCAAAACTATACCATTATAAAATGTAATATTGGGATATTATTTTTGATGAGTAGTATCCCATCCACATAAAATATCAAAAATAACACAACAATCCCACTAACATGCCTATATACACAAGAATAATTATCATTTTTTTATGAAAACACATTCTTTAATAACATCATCAAACTGAATATTCCAACTCTGAGAATCATAATTCAATCTATAAATAAACCATTGAAAATTTCATAGCTTAGAAGAATTATTTGAACTTGAAAACCTTCATTTTTTATCATATACACTTCCCAGACTATATCCCCATTAAGGAAAGATGTTTTGATATCTATTTTATATTTCTTATAATCACTATGGGATTCTATGACATTCATTATTATAAGAAAAATACTCTTACAACTAGTGAAACAAATATCTTCATAATCAATACATAGAACTTTTTATAACCCTTTTTCATCAATTGTACTTTATAGTTAGGAACTCTACCATTATTTTTTGTTTCCTGGTAGAAAATTCACTTTCACACAATAGTTCTCACCCCTTAAAGTGTATCCACTATATTCTTAGCTTGGTTAGTGTATATGGAGTTCATCACTAATCTCATGGCCTCTAATTATTTATTAGAATCAATAATCTCAATGGAATCTAATTAGGTAGTTGGTTCATCATCTATAAACATTACATCATTATTATTTTCCATAATAAATCTATATCTCTCTGAATCTTAATGAATCATACTATACCTTCAAGGTTATTATGTAACCTATGTTGGTTCCTCTTCTATAACCCTTTATGAAACTAGCTTATTTTCGATATTAGTAAAAATTTGAATATTTTGGATTTGAACTTCTATAATTCAAATTTTCATCCTACTAACTCTTGGATTCTTTTGATCCTTCTCAAAGAAAATTCCATCTTAAGACACAAACACTTTGTGTTCAGTAGAATATGGAAATAATAACCATTTATTTCTTTAATATAAACAATAAATAAGTATTTTTCTAATTGAATCCCATGTTTATTATAATATAAACATCATGCATATGATTCATAGCTAAAAATCATAATAAAAAACAAATTAGGAAGACTCTTGGTTCATATCTCGTATATTGTATATATGACCACTTTAGATGGAATGTGGTTATGTAGGAATGAAAAAATTTATAAAAAATATTCCCATAATTAAATAGGAAGGTCACAATGGTCCATCATTTATTGAACCAAGTTCAAAAAGGTATGATTAATCTTCTCAAACACACTATTCTACTGTGGTGTTCTAGGAGGAGTGTTTTGTGAAATAATTCCGTAATATCTTAGATGATTAGTAAATTATTGGCTCAGGTATTCTCCACCCTGATATGATCAAATAATCTTAATATATTTGTTTGGATTATTATATAATTTAATTTTAAACACCCTAAACTTTTCAAAGGTGTCAAATTTCTATATCATAAGAAACATATATCCATATAGACTAATGTCATCAATAACTATTATAAAATAAATACAACCAACAATTTATTGATTACTCATTATTCCACATACATTACTATATATTAGGTACAATAATACACTATTTAAATAACCTTTTCAACTAAAATAAATTTTAGTTATTTTTGTAGTAAATAATTTTTTCATTTATCAAATGATTAAAAATTGAATTAGTTAAACAATCTATCTCTATGGATTATTTGAATGTGTTCCTCATTTATATGACCAAGGAGACAATCCAAATACAAGTGGTATTGAAATCAACCTTGTCCTTCTTATCTTAAAAATTATATACTGAATTTTATATATATATAATGTATAAACCATTCACTATATTTATAATTTTATAAAACTTTTCATTTATGTATATAAATAAACTGTTATTCTTTTTTATGAATGAAATTCCATTCTTGTCCAAATAAGATATAGAAATAAAATTTCTTTTTATCAAAGTAACATAGTAGTATTTTTATATTACTAAATCTAATCCACTATGTAAACTTAAATCATAAGTTCTAAACTCCAATACGATAAATCTTTCCCTATTACCAAAAAAAAATTTACTTACCCTTTAATCAATTCTATTTTATTTGTATGTCTATTTTTATCAACGAAAATGTGTGATGCATACCCAATATCTAATACCCATGATTTTGAATTATTAAAAATGTATTATATAACATTTAAATCCATATTATTTAAATTATTATCCTTGATAATGATTATAAATATTAAATATAAATATATTAAACTATAGGCCCATCCTATAATAGATCTCAAAAAGATGTCCATGATGAACGTGGTTATCTAAAAAATGGAAAATCTTTAGGTGAATATCATGTTTTATATCTTTTTAATAAGGAATTTTATTGAATATACACCCTAGAGAAAAGATAAACTTATACATAATATTCAATTAGTGATCTTGGGATCCATATTTCTCTAAGTAATGTGTTATATTTTCCATTACACTGATCTATTAACTATTTATTACATCATTCCAATCATATTACATATATATCATGGATAGATAATAAAAAATATTTATGCCCAAATCTATCACATCAATAAAATAAACCTTATTCTAATAGTATCCCAACTCTTAGGGTTTTTTTGATAAGTGTCACCCAAAAATTATAATGAGACATGGTTTCTTAACTCTTAAGGTTTGCCATATCCACCATTCCTTGCACCAGAAACTCTAAGGGCACCCTATTTTGAAATGCACCTACTCGTTTGGATGATTGAGGTCTTGAATTGTGTTTTTTTGGAAAGAATATCACATTTAACATTTTTATGGTTTTATTAGTCTCTCCATTTCCATATTATTCTAATAAATATTAATTATAACTATTTCATCCCAAGTAATTTTTACATGTCATGTAATCCTGATATGTATAGATGATTCTAGAGATTTTTTAATATCCTATTCCTCTAATAAAATTATTATATTCCAAACATATTAATATAAAAAACCATATACAACTCATGATTTATGTTATTTATCTATTAATAAAATACAATTATATCCATGTATATTAAAATGAATTTAATAAATAAGGTATATAAAACCTTTTAATATAAAGTCTTGGAATCATAAGAAACCAAACTTTTCACATCATAAAGAATGGTGTGATAAGTAGTCAGCCCTAAAATTTATAGATAGAGATTAAGACCCTAGTTTAGTGAGAAATTTAACCAAAAGTCCCACTATCCATGGATCAATACTAAATAGAGACCTTAATTCCAATACATCTCTAATACTGAATACTTATAGATCATAACCAACCATTATTGATGAATTCATAACTAAAATAATAAATCATAGTATTAGTTGAATAAAAACTAAATATTTTATTTCATACCAATCATGTAACTCTTATACACATGGAATGAAAATTATAATAAGTAGTTTAAACAATTTAAACTAAATCATACAATATTCATAATAAAATAAATTTATATACATGAATAAATATATTATAAATAATTTAATAATCCACATATTTAACATGAGTAATAATAAAATTATAAAAATATAATTTTTTTCAAAACTACTTTTCATATAGTCTAAAGTAACATGAATTTGTTGTAGGACGTTTGGTAGAAATAGGTGAAGTTTTTTAATTACTTTTTTTTAATTTTTTGTAAACCAAGACCAAGAACCACAACATGGGTTTTTTTTCCCAATATGCTTTAGATAGAAAATTTCTTTAAGGTCCCACCTTAAACCAAAAAATAGTATCTACACACAAAAAATTGTTTTGTTCTTTATTCATACCGTAGACTCCGACTCTTTGAGATTAACCCTGATGTGATTTTTCCCCATGTAAATACCATTTTCATAAACTAAGCTTGTTTTCATTAGTATACCGTGATATGGTAATTTAAAAAACTATACTATATTTTACAAAAATAAAACCACTAGTTTTTTAAGAAAAAAACATTTTTTTATTGAAATATTACATAAACCATGATGTGATTTTATAAACCATAGTGTTTTTTAATTTTTGTAACCATGATGTGGTTTTATAACCGAGTTTGTGGTTCTAAAAAAATGCTAAACTGTTTTCATTTTTTCGATTTTCATATTATTAATTTTCTACCATTAATGGATATAATACCACTAAATGTATTTTTTTGGATAACCTTATTCCCATAAGTAATGGAAGAAAACAAAAAACCTCTGATAAAGATATTCGGGTAGAGAAATCAACAAGATAAAATCAAAAACCATAAAATAGGAATACCTCACTCTCTATGCTGATTTGTCTCTTACTATTAGTTTTATTGAGTTATCTCATAATAAATTAACAATTTATTCTCTAAGAGTATCCACTAGGAGATTGAATCACCAAACACTTTGGTTGGACCTCTTCTTATTAAAGGTGTGAAAAAACCTCCTCCTCAATGGAAAATAAAGAGAAAATAAATAGAGAGATATTCAGCTACATGAGAATGAACCACAATCACATTAGATGAGTTTTATAAAATTCAATGTGTGGTCCTCATTTATTAAATAAAGTATCCAATTGTAATTAATGATGTTATAAACATTTTAATATCTATAACCTTTGACATTCAATGTTGTAACTCTTAAAACATCAATTTCATTAATTAATTGTATTTTTTAAAACAAGTTTTAACATTCATTTAATCCATAATTCATCATGTAATGTTTTATAACCACAATTAATCATGATAATAATAATAGGAGAGTTAATAAAATGATATACTACATCATTAAATATGAAAATTGTGAGGTTTTTTCATAAACCATGATCAAACACAAACCACTCTATGGTGAATCTCATCATTCCATGGTTTATGACTTCATGTATAAATCCAAAATAATCATCATTCCATGTTATTTAAATTTTTTTATCCCCATACATATAATGAAGATGAAATCCATACAAGAATCATATTATTATGTCATATAGTATTGGTTATCAATGGTTGATGAAAACATTCATGCATTATTGATTTAGAATATGATAGATTTGGAATACATTAAAGAGAGTGATATTTTTTGTGAGACTAATATGTATGATGTGTTTTATTGTTTATTTAATACGATGATTGATTTTTTTTGGAGATGAGGAGAAATAAAACCTTGAGAAAAATAACTTTTTTTATTGTTTAAATGGATTCACTTGGTTAGAAAACAATTTACCAAATGATGATGTTTGTCTAATTTCTCTAGTCTCAATAGTGTAAATTTTACATAATTTTATTGGATGAAGAGTTTATCACATAATATAAACCTATTAAGTAATATGAATTAGAACTATGAATATACATCCTAATCACCACACAAGACTCCATGATTTTTACTTCACAAAAAATAGTCAAAATAAAAGTATAAAAAGATTTAACATGGTTCAAACAAAGTCTAACATCCACAGGAGAACACTGAAAACTTATTCCATTTCAAAAGATATATGAAAAAAATAACTCACTGACTTCATATCCATTGTTGTGTCTTAGAAAATAAAGTAAAAATCACACATTGTTCATATAGGTATCATTATAAAAAAAATTAGAGATTGTCCACAACCCTCTATATAGAGGTCTTTGTCTGGTAAAAAAGTTATCACCAACTACTAAGATTCAAGTTCAACCTGTAATTGACTTGAGAAACTTATAATACAATGTAGAAACTCTTGTTGACACCACCAACAACCAGTCATTATGCAATAATTATATGAAGTTTCATCCACTCAAACTATATCCAACAAAAATTGTACATTAGAAGTTCTGGATAATGAAAAAACCTTCTACCAAAATGTTATGAAAATATAAAACCAATAAACCATTAGTTAGAACTATATGATGAACTATGTCTAATAATCTCTATTTATAAAAATATGTCTGATGAAACCAAAAGAAATTTACACAAACCCAATAATCTCCCACATGGGAATTGCTTTAGGATTTTCATCCTTATTATTTTATTCACTAATGTTATTCCTTTGTCTGATGTAAGAAATTATATCCTCTCCATCCAATCAGATGAGTCCCATTAAGACACTTTTTTACCTCATAATTTCATGAACTATCCCCTTTTTAAACATATCTATAGGTTTTTTATTCCCACCATCCTTCATAAGTTCCAACACTTTATCTTCAGAATCCATATAAAGTGATACTTCATTTCAACGTGTTTCATTATTTCATGTAACACTAGATATTGTAGAATAATATTACTCAATCTGATCCATTTCTGAGTTCATTTATTAATCAAATAAACCATATTAATTATTTCCCTACTTCAGTTGTAGAAAAATAATATGCTTTTGTTGTAAATAAAGAGACCACTGGTTGTAACCGAGACATCCAACTTACCACTGTTCCACCAAAATTAAATACAAAACCTATAATAATTTTTCGTGAATCCATTCTTATAGAAAAATATGAATCTAAATACCTTTAAACTAATCATCATTATCAAAACATAAATATACATACAATGACCTTTTTAATTATCAAAATTTTCATTTCACAGCTTCTCAATGTATTATTCCTAGATTTTACATGAAACATATAATAAATTACATTGAAAAAAATATCTTGTCAAGTATAAATCATTTAATACATAAAAAATAAAAAAAAATGAATCATATATAACATTATATATATCATGAAATTTTCTTTATCTTGATGGTTCCTGAGTTTTGGTAAGTTTAAAATGTTTGGTAATGAGGGTTTGAGACATGTTTACAAATATTCATTCTAAATATTTAGATGGATTTACTATTGTATTCCAATTGGGATAAAACCAACGAGATCCATTTACCATCCCTCTCAATTATTATCTCCAACATTTTCTTAAATTACATAAGGTTATTTTTCTCAAAACGTCTTGATATCTTTCCCTTTAGTTCCTAAATTTTTGGAACTTTGGACCACCAATCAATATATCATCTACATATAATATTAGTATAATATATATTCTATATTACCATTTCCTTTTGTATCAATAGTGACTAAAATCATATAAACTAAACATTTATTCAAATATGAAAGTTTTTAACATCCTATTCCATTATATTGGATGTTTATTGAAGCCATAAATACTTTTTTCAACTTACAAACCAAATCCTCCTTATGATAATATTCTAAACCCTTGGGATGAACCATGTAAATTTATTCCTCCAAATAAACATGAAGAAAATAAGTATTTAAAATGATATTCTCCAAGTGTAGATCATCAGATGTAATAATCCTAAGAAATTAAAAATAGTTTTTTATTTCACCACTAGTGATAAAATTTCAGAAAAGTCAATCCCTTTATTTTTGGAAAACCTTTCACCAATAACCTTGATTTTTATTTCTTACTTCCATAATATTTGAAAGAAACGTTTGTTTTACAAAGCCCTTTTCCTTTAGATAGCTTAGCCAAATCCTGTGTATTTTTGAGATTTAAGGAACTCATTTCCTTTTCCATGGATGACTCCCTCTCTTTAGAGTCTCTGAGAGTAGCTTCTTCCTTTAGACTATCTGGTTACCCTATATCTATTAAAAGTAATAAGTTCATATCAACCCTAAAACTCTGAATAGTTTTCCTAATATGAGCTGATCTCCTTATAATGACCTCATGTTCTTCCACATAAGCCTCTTTATCTAATATTTTCTTTCTGGTAAAGGTATATCTCATCATTCATTATCCAATTCTTGTCTGTCCAAACTTTCACCATCTATCAATGTTTTATCTGATCTATCTATTTATGGTACCTTGACTGTCAGAGTTCTATCCATTGATGTTTCACATAAACTTTCTACACTCAATTTTTATGTGGTAACCTCTGTCAAATCTTCCTAAAATTCAATTGTTGAACTTTTCTCAACTTTTTTCTTAGTTAGTTTCTGATCTTTCAACAAAATTTCTTCATTAAAATAAACATATCATCTTGAAATGACCTATTTCTTTTCATCATCCCCTAACCGATAACCAAATTTATCATCATCAATGCTGATAAGAAAATAAAATTTGGATTTTTCCTCCAACATATATCTATATTTAGCATCAATATTAATATATGTGATACTTATAAAGTTCTTGATATGGTTGACCCCTGGTCTCTTACCAAACCAATTCTACTTAGTAATTTCATGCCCCATAACCGAATCTGATTTTTTTCATTAAGATTTTGTATTCAAAGGCTCTTCCCAAATTCCCTTAGTTATTCCCGAGTGTATCCTCATACTCTAGTATTTTTATGTCAGTGTCTAATTCATTCTCTCAGCTATTAAATTTTATTATGAAGTTCCTGGAACAATATTCTCATGCCTGATTCACTTATTTTTATAGAATTTATGAAATTTTCATTTAGTGTATTCCCCACCATTATCTATCTGGAGGAATTTAATATTTCTTTCACACTCTTTCTCAACCATAAATTTCCATTGGATAAATTTCAAAAACACATAATATTTATTCTTCAATAAGTATATATAGACATTGTGAGTATCATCATCAATGAAGTTCACACAATATAGTGATCCACCATATGATATAATTGGGGCTAGGCAAAAAATATGAGAATGAACTAGTTATAAATTTAAATTCTTTGGATTTATTCTATCCAATTTAAAGGAAAATATTGTTTTTATAACATATAACTCTCAAATATTTCGAGGTATTTATGATAAAGTTTGAGTATTCCCTTTTCAACTAGAACTTTAATATTTTTCTCACTGAGGTGACCAAACTTATAGTGCCACTTTTCCAGACTATCCGATGAATAATTTCTGATAGTTTCAACTTCATCACTCCATCTAGTAAGATACAAGGTACCATTTTTAACTTCTTGAGAAATCACCATGGAAGCTTTATTGATCTTTAAATAACCTTTCAAAAAATTAATTATGAAACCTATATCATCAAGATGACCCACTAATATAGGGATCTTTCAGAGTCCTGGAATGTAATTATCATCTTTCTGTTTCAAGATACTTCCACTTTTCATTCGATTGTTCACATCACCTTACCCAAATATATTGAGAGCTTTATTGTCTTCTATATATAATATGAACAAGATTATCATTATATAATCTACCACACACCCTCACTCATAGGTTGAATGGATTGATTCCCCTGAGTCAACAACCCATGAATATTATATAATGATCATGCTCAATATCAAGTTGGAACCTCCATCCATTATACTGGTTGAGTTTTTATATCTAGAAGTATAATCCACTATTTAATTCCTATAATCACCCTTGATATGTCCATTTTTCATAGAAAGATATATGTAAGACCTGAACCTATCAATTTACCTCAACTTCTTCTAAGGGACTTCTCTTTTGAAAATTTCTTCTTTTGAATGTTTGTCCAATGAACTAACTTTCCCCGCTCGGTGGAATTGAGAGAATTTTAGGATAGAGTTTGAACATTATTCTTCCTCAAATGATCATTGAAGATAATGTTTTGAATATCATCAAACATGATATTTTCCTTCCTGTTGAATTTTCTCACCACTATCACCATGGTATTCCAGCTTTCTAGAAGAGAGGAAAGAAGAAAAAAAATCCCATATATCATATCTTAATGTCACCTTTACATATTCGAGCTTCCCCTGAACCATGTTAAATCCATTCACATGATAATAGAAGGACTTCATTAAGAGAACCTCTAGTTAGAAAATATTTATATCATAAAAACTTTTCTTAGAGTTTTTAGCTTCTCATACATTTCATCCAACAAGTTCATAACCACTATAGTAGTTTTTTCTATCTAATGTTTAACACAAAATTTCTTATAAGATATAGCTAGATTAAGGATAAAATATTCTTATCCAATCACCCCCATGTCACATTGTCTATTGTTTTAGGACACTTTCAAGACAAAGGAGCATCAAGATATTTTTTTATCCAAATATATTCTAACTAAATTCTCCAAAAGGAAAAGTTCACTCTATAGAACTCATCGATACATACTTTTACTTCCTATGAAGTCATTATTTTGTTATTAATATATCAAAAAAAATTAGTGCTAGGATGATACGTTATTACAAAGTACTCTCTCACTTCTTCTATAAATTTGGGCCTTATAAAATAAATTCAGAAACACACATTGTTCATAAAATTATAAGTATAAAAAAATTAGTGCTAGGATGATACCCTATTTATAGACGTATTTGTCCAATAAATAATTTTTCACCAACATATGAGTCTTATGATCAACCTACCATTAACTTGATAAAATTATAATACACTGTAGAAACACCCATTGGCACCACAAAATCCGGTAAACATGCAATAGTTAGATTAATCTGCATATGCTCAAACTGTTTTTGATGAAAACTATCTATTTGAAGTTCTATCTAATAAAAAAACATTTTCCCCAAGATTCTATAAAAACATCAAAGTAAGAAAGCATCCATCTGGTCTATGTAATGAACTATGTCTGATCATCTCCATTTGGAAATCTCTATCTTATTAAACTTGAATAAATTTCAATAAGCAATAGAAAAGACCATCATGTGTTGAGTTGAACATATATGAAGAGAGGAGTCTTCCTTATAACAAGATTATGATATATTCTAGTATCTAATATGGTATGAAAATGGTATGAGACTCCATGTTATCTAAAAATATAAACACATATGTTTGAGTCTATAGGTTACCTTGGTTAATGCATTGAAGAGATTCATGAGAGGTTTTATGGAGATGTTTTGGGAGAAATTAATTGAAAATTTCATGCCTTTTCTGGATCATGAATAACTATTAGTGTAATGGAGTATCAAATGGTTTATAAAGGAAAATATTGATATTGTTACTTATTATGATGATCAAGGAAGTTTTTATAGGCCGTATAATTTCATGTTCACTATGGGGTGGAGATATCACATAAACATTATCCAAACCAATGGTGTGGTGGAATGAACCTATGAATGGAGTTGTAAATTTATTATACCTATGACTAGGAGTTAATGACACACTAACATACTTAATATATATATGTTTTTTAGTGATTTATTTTAGGTACTCTTGAGGGGATATCCGTGTGATTGGAATAGAGATTAGCATACCACATGCTTATCACTTGGATGATAAGGAAATATGATAAATGATATGGATCTATATTAATGAAGGAGTTTAAGGTGATATATTAACATAATTTTTAGGTTGTAGTATATTATATAATTAAGGTAATATTAGATAAGAATAATAGACTTAGACTTTAGGTATTCTTTGAGTTTGAGGATATCACAGTGGAAAGGAGATCAATGTGTCATGATCTGTTGATCTAAGAAAAGAGTTTACTCTTACATATGAGTATCATTCCATAACTATGATTATTGTTTCTTAAAGGGTTATAATAAGAGAAAATAATTAATTTTATGTAGGAATAATTACGTCATAGCACATTCCCATGAAGGCCATTCCCATGGCGTTTCATGGATAAGTCTACATTATGAAATAATCCTATGAAATAATGGTGATATGCTCTCTCGAGGATCTATAGAAATTATTGACATAAACCAAGATATCTACCACAATGTATGTGTTTAGTAAACAACTAATTATCTATGAGAATTTTTTTCCACTAATTAAGGAGACAAATGGTAATCACATAACAATGACAATGCTCACATGAAAACTTATATTCAGATGATTTTGGTCGATATGAGGGGATTAAAAGACCATTAAAAACACTTGTGTCTATTCTACAATGATGGAGTGGATCTAATGTATCTCGAGGAGAGATTTTGTTTGGGATTTTTTTGGATATGTAATATGACTAAAGCGTGAGCTGTGAATAAACATGTCACACCACAATGAAAAGTATCATTCCATGAATTTGAGGTTCATTCCATAATTTGGTTAATTCTAGGATATCATAAAATCATATTCCCTATATTTTAGAGATGAAAAACTAAAATTATAACGTATTAGCAGTCAACTAGAAGGCTTTTACTATAGATTTAATGAATATATATCATAAAAAAAGATGATGATGTCTAAGATTCATCTATTAATTAGGGTTGCAAATTGTGATATAAAGATATGTAATATCCCTATATAAGTATCATCCATGATGCTTGAGAAATATAAGATAACTGAATTTATACAATAGTAATTTAGATGAATTCATGATAGGTTCTCCCATCCAAGTCAAGCTTGAGGAAAGAATCTGGGTGTACACCTAATATACATTCCAGAGACAATTGAGAAAGATAGAGGAAGGATCAAACATGAAAAAGAGATTTCTTATTACTGATTTATTTATTTTGTAACTATCATTGACATTTCTCTATGAGTTCATTTATATTATCTTACTACATCCATAGATTCATTCATCATTGATAATAAATTGGTGGAATGGACAATGCGATGATAACCAATGAACCCCAAGTATGTAACCACCAGATAAAAATAGTTTTGTGAACCTTGTAACCCTAGTGTCTTTTATGTTTTATCTCTAATCTTTAGTCATCACCATCTCTATAATTATTAGGGATTTCCATGTGAACCATGAACTAGATAGAAATGCGGTAATTAATATCTGAAAATGGAGAAAGGGAAACCTTCTAATAAGATGTTGAACAATGATTCACCACCATATATTAGTGTTTGGGTATCTCCTCTTTAGATACCTAAAAGTGGTATCAAATCCAGGGTCTCCTATATGGATCACAAACCCCTCACTTATTAAATATCATATACTGTATATCAGAGTTAGTATGACTATAAGGATATTAGATTTGTTTTTATTCATGGTGAAGGTTACTTATCCACCTGTGGGAACATGATTTTTTAAAGAGATAGCGATTTCACCCTTTATACTTGAATCAGTCTTTAGACTAATGTAAATTTTTATTTTTATATTCTTTAACTCAAATATTTAGAAAATGGAATTTGATTTTATAATTGGATTCTATTTAAAGGATTTCTTTTAATCTATCCATTATTAGAGAAATATCATTCTTGATATCTTATCTATTATCTGCTAAGAAGTTATTACATTCCCCATTAGATCATGAAGTTAAATTTAAATGAACTATCCCTTGGGTTATTAGATAATTTCACTAAGGAGAAGTGGATACTATTCATAAAAAGGCATTTAGGAATCAAAGGAAAAGGGTGTAAAAGAAGATAAAAAATATAATGAGTATCATAGAAAATTATTATATAGTATATTTTAAAAATTTTATAGATCTTGAGAATGAAAATAATAAGCTTTAAACCAAAATATCACTTCTTAATTGGATTCATTATTTGGATCAAGGTGATGTAGATTTCATAAGTAGAAATGCCTCACAAATTGAAGAAAAAGTAGATTCTTATAAATATAAATTGATGAATTTATAATTTTTCATTGAATAATTTATGGAAAAACTTCAGTATTTTAAGATGAGTATGAGAAAATCTCTGCAATATGTTTTAAATTTATATAACTCCAATTCCATGGAGACTGACCTAGAGGTCCTCTAAAAGTAGTAAGAATATTACCTCAAAAATTAAAAATATTAAGTATCATTTGGTGGTTCCAAATATTGGAAGAAGTTTTGAGACATGTGGGAGTGATTTCAAACCATATTCCCTACAGAAGAAGAAACCCAAGGGTGAATGTGTTCTAAAGAAGTATATATCATCTTTGAGAATAACTATTAATATATATCATGAGTATTGGAAGAATAAGTTGATTGGTAGGAAAGTCATCATACAAAATAATAATGGGAAAGAGTGTAAGGGTAGAATCACCCATATTGATAAGAGTCTATTTATTTAATTGTTAAATTAGAACACTACTACTAAGGATAATCAAAAAGGAGGAAAACAACACTTGAAATATATTTGGGACTCATGTACTACAGAGGATTCAAAGATCCAACGATATTTCTCATGGTGTGGTTTTTGTGATAACCTAGGTAATGTTAAAATTAAATCAATTTCATGTTTTATTAATTTATATAAATATATTTTATGAATTCATATATGATTTGATAATTTTACATGATTTTTCAGGAAAAGAATATTTTATTATTATTGATGAAATATTTTCCAAGAAATATATGATTCTATTTAAAAGTAAAATTTTATAATTTTATAATTTTAAATTGATAAAATTTAGTTAATTTTTTGATTTAGAATATAAAATAAATATTAGGTTTAATTTTTTTACTTTTTAAAAATATTTACTTTTATATGAATAGTGAAAAATACCATATTTTATTAAAACCATCATCAAGTATTTTGAAATCACTATTTTATTTTGGATTGGTTTTAAAGTGAAATTGGTTTCCTTTAAATATAAATAATACAATTAATTACATATTAATCATCATTATATTTTATTTTGGCATAAAATAATTTTTATGCTTAAAAGGAAATTTTTTCTAAAAATTATTTTCATTGAGATTTTCATATTTATATTAAAATTAATTTATAGAACATATATAAATCGAATCATAGAAAATGGGTTTCATATTTTCAATCAAGAGGTTCAAATTCTGTTATGTGTTCAATTTCATTTTTGTTCATAATGAATAATAACCTTGGTAAAACTTAATCACCTTGGTAAAGGTTAAAAGGGTTAGTGGGGGTTAAACTAAGATATAAGGAATCAAATATATCTAAAAATTGGATAAATTTAAATAGTTGTGTGTATTTTGAAATTAAACTATCTTTTATTTGAAATATTTCCATTTGGTTCCACTTTACCTTGATAAATACATATATCATATTTAAAAGTTTAAAGAATTTACAAGAGTGTCACCCCTTAACTTATAAAATAGAACATATTATGATCACTAATTAATACACATTGAGTCATTTATATCAACCAATTCCTTCCCAAATACCTTCCCAACATCCCTCCTCATGTCCTAGAGGTTCTATTATCACCAAAAGGATAACCTAAGAAGGCTTAAAGTGTAAGTCAAGGTAGGTTTTCTAATGAAGAGGTATAAATCTTAACCAGGTATTTCATGTTTATTTCTTATTCAACCTCCTTTAAATTTGATTTAATCATGATGAAATAATAACATTAGTTTCTTCAATATATTAAAATTTTATTATGATTGAGATTCAAAGGGGATTGTGTAGTCACCTTGAGTGGGGGTGAATCAGAGGTGACCAAATTTTTATTAATTAAGTTAAACTTAAATTATTCCTTATTCCTTTATAAGTTAGTATAACCTCTATTATCAATTAACATGTATGGATCTTTAGAAATTATCCCTCACCACCTTTTCCTTGTGCTATATAGATAATGTAAATCAAGCAACACACAAGGATTTTTACATGGTTTGGTATAAAATATTAGTCCTTTCTAAGTTTGGAATCACCTGTGACATAGATTTTCCACTATAATTTCTATCATATATTACAAGTGGTGTGGGAAAGAATCACCCTTAACCCTTGGTGATCATCACAAACACTTTTGTAACCACAATAATAAACATATGGTTTATATTAGTCCCAAAATAACCTTCTACCTCTATGGTGGGAATGATGGAGTTGTTTATAATGGAACCACTAGTACATCAAGTATCCTTCTGAACATTCTTATGGATGGAAATTCGAGTATCTTTGATCCTTATCTAAACTTACATGAATGTTTTTCAATCCTTCTACTTCTATAATAATGTTATTATGTAACTCTCATTGTCTCCTTCTGGAAAAATGTTCTTATGAAACTCTCAAGTCCTCTATGTTCAATGTCTAGAACTTCCAAAGGTTAATTCTTAACATTGTTATAGATTTCTTCCTTCTAATCTTCTAAATCAAAATAAATCACTCTACTTTAGAACTTTAATTTCTGGTCTTCTCAACTTCAACCCTTCTGATATTATGATGGAAGTGATTAATTGGGTGCTTTCTCTATCTTATATTTAGTATCTCTCACTTAATATCATCTTTTTCAACACATAATTCAAGTGTTGTTCCCACTTTATATAGAAAAGTTTCCTCTGATGGATATAGGGAATGTGTGGGATTCAGTTTAAAATTCTCACTAACTCAAATCTTGAATTGACCTCTTTCAATATCTTTATGAGGATATTAGGATTATGATTTCCCATAAAAAATTTCATAAAAATATATAACTCTTCCTCAAAATATCATCTAGAATCATGGAATTTCATTCCATAAATATTTCACCTTGAACATCTAACTCAACTTCTTTAGAATGTATGGCTTTACAATAATGTAAATCCCATCTACAAATCATTTGAAACATGTTCTTTTGATTCAATTATATTCATTATGGTTATGCCTTTTCTTTAATTCGATATTTTATAGCCTTTAGGGCATCAAATATTCTTTAGTATGATCCATGTACTTCTGGTGGTCTCCATCCAATGCACCATTACTCAATTTGAACTATTCTTGTAGAATATTTTTTTGATCGACTCAACCTCAGCCTATGGTTCCTCTTTCTGGATATTTATCATCTAGAGATTCTTTAAATGGTATTTAATTAGGATTTATATTCCAATGAATCTTATTTTGACCAATTTTTCTTCTTTATTTAGATCAACTCAACATTCAATATTTGATACATTTTATCTTTTTTCACATATAGGCTTAACTCATCTTCCAATCATCCTTAGTTTCAGATTCTTCTTAGGAACTTTTTCATTCACTGGTTTCTCTCTCCAATCATATATCCATCTTATGGTAACTTTAAAACACTATAATTATTTACATGCATCCTCAACATCTATTTAGAAATATTACATAAATTCAACTTAGATTGTGTCACTTTTGGTATTTCTCTGAATTGATGTTATTTAGATAAATGAACAATTTAGAATTGTCTGATTTTTGATGTCAAAACCTCCAATGTATCAGGTTTCTTAGCTTTTGCTTTTGGAGACTCTAAAGTTTATACTACACATACTATAATAATTATCTTATAAACCTTCTTCTATACTTTCCTTTAGGAATTTCCTTCCATACTCTCCTTCCATACCTATAAACACTTCAATAGTTTAAGTTACTCAAATTTATCTACAGTATGATCTTCCATAGATTATTTGAGATATTATTTTTAGTGAATCTTTTAGTAGTGCTACACATAATTCCATTTCGATATTTATGTTATAAACACTCTTTACATTCTCATGGAATGAATTATAGGGACTTTATCAATTATTCAATGAGTTTCATCATCCCAATCATCCGAGTTTCTTCCTTTTGATGATTTTTCTCTAGGATTACATTCAATTATTGTTTAGGGTATTTGATATTCCCATGTACTGGAACTTACTTTTCAACATCAAATGATCTTAAAGTTCTTATTTATAAATCCTTACTAGTCATGAAAACACTGATAATTGGTTTTACAAACGTCTGATGTTTGTGTCTACCTTCGAATGTATAAACCTTTCCATGTATTTCTCCTTCATATTTCAGTATAATTTACTTCATTTTACTTTGTTCATTAATTATGATCATATTTCAGATATATAAATTTCATTTATGTTGTTCCTACTTTCGAAGGTTCCTCCATCTAGAATATTTCCTTCTAATGTAACTTCTTTCGTAAAACCCATTGGTTCCTTTATTTAAAATATGTCCTTTTTGTGGATTTTTTCTATAAAATACGTAGGAAACTTTTTCTACCTTGACTTAGTCATTGAATTTTCTCCAAAATAGTGAAAAAATACAATATATCATATATCAAACCTATCATTTTACACATATTATTACATGATTTTAAGCATAATTAACCATTAAATATATACCACGGATCGTAAAGTTTATTGTATTTAGAAGATTAGGTACATAAACTTAAAAACATGGAAATAGAATAAAACAAATTTATATTAATCATAAATAATGAGCTCCTAACATACTTTGATATCTTACATATTTAAAGGATAACCTGGGGAATACATAGACAAAAGGGATGACCTAAAAATTCCAATAAGGGAATAAACATATAAATAAAGCATAATACATGGGTTAAAAGGCATAACATAATGACATAAAAAGGAATGGAGCATGAATAAACATAAGGAATAATAACATATAAAACACGAGATCATGTAATCATGGAATCATATGAATGAGGAAATAACATGTAACATAACATAGGCATGAGTCAAGTCTAACTACCAAGACCATTGCACATGGAGGACAAAGTCCCATAAAGGAATCAGGTTCACTCCCTCTCCCAACACGACATATCATAATATTAAACAATACCCAATGAATGATATCTAGGAACACCCATCATAACATGTTCATTCACATGTGTTCCACATGAAGAATCAAAAATAAGGGTAACCCAAGGAAAGAAATGGGTATCATAATCATATCATAAGCCATAAAAAGTGGGTGTATGAAGATGATGTTCATGAAAGAATGTATTTAAAACATACATGGAAATTAATATGGTAAATTATGTATATATTATGATAAATTATGTCCAACTAAAGTGGAAACATGTAAAAAAAGTATTTAAGAAACTTTAAAAACGAGCCACTTTGGTGTGGTTTAATGGAAAAAATAAAAGATCCTTTAAAGAGGAAAAGACATAATTGTTTTAATAAAACCAGAGATGAAATAATTTAGTTTTCTATGAAGTAATTACTAATTTTGAAAAAATAATGGTGGATTAAAACTGATTATGGAGTGTACTTGAAAATGAGTTTGAAATTGGAAAGTTTCCTTTTATCGAACTTGCTTATAGAGAGGAATTGAAAAGGGTATCTTATAAAACATGTATTTACCATAAAATAAATAATAATTGATCTAGGTATATATTTTTAGAAAACATAAAAATAATATAGGATTACATAATAATAATTCGTAATAAAATTGGGGTAAATACAGAGAAAATGTAACTCGAAGGAAAAATGGTAGTTCAAAGAGAATCCCTTACCATACGTCTAAAAGTGTTCTTTACTTATACTTAACATACTAGATAATAAATTTAAATCAATTAATTTGTTAATTAAAAACCTATAATATATGTATTTGATTTATTATAATTTTATTAAGTTCATTTATGGTCTTTTTTATGAGTTATAAGATTCAATTTTTTCGTTCCGGGATCATTCATTTTCATGGTTTTCATGGTCGGTTCATTTGTATACAAGTATGAAAGTTCATTAAAAATGGGAATAATTATAAATAATTGAAATTATATGATATTAATGAAATTAAAAAAAATTAATTGGTCTTATATATAATTTTTTAAATGGTATGGAGAAGATTCATTAGATAAAATATTAATGAAAATTATTTAATTTATTTTGGTGTTTTTTACGACCATCACGAACTTATATCATTTTATTTAATATCATATTTATATATTGGTTCCAAAACATTATAAAACTTCTAATATGTATAAAAAATATAATTTAACAATAATAATGGTTTTATGACCAGATTTGAAGGTGGTAATGGAAAATTAAAATGCATCTTCCATGATGGTAGTAAATTGACACATCACAGACAATGTTTTAATTTTTAGAATAAAAGGGAGAGGGGAAGGGGTTTGATTATGGATATTACATTAACATAATAAAATTACTATATATATAAGATACTATAATTATCCATAATTTCTAGATATAGTAGGTAAGTAGAGGATAAGAAAATAAAATAAAATAAAAGAGAATAGAAGATGATTTTACCTCATAAATTTCTTCTCCTTGAGAACCTCCTGAAGTCACTTGGGTTTGATCTTTTGTTTTGACACGAAGTTTTTTAACATGTGGAAGAGGCTTGGGAAGAATATTAGGTAGAATTTGGACAATATTCTAGGATTTGGAGGTGTGAGGATAATACATGGTGTTGGTGGTATATATAGGGGATGAGAGGGGTGTTTTTTTGATTATTTTATTCATCTGTTTATTATTTTAGCTCAAGACTATCAATAGTATTGATTCTTGTGACTAAATATATTAAATAATGAAGGATACTTAGATATTATGGTTCTTACATTATAAATACATCAAAAATGACAAAAAAATTCATTTATCTACTTATAATGTTAAATACTGTAAATTACCATATTTCACTATTGACAAAAAATTCAACTATTTTAGAAAAATACCAAAACACTCACTCAAACCTTTTTTACAGGGTATATTTCAAAAATAGACACCTTTTTATGAAAATAATTTTCTAAATATTCTAAAATTAATTTTTAATTAAAGTTATATTTTTTCAAAAGATAACGATTTTAAAATTATAACTGATTTTATGAAACTTTAAAAAATTAATTAAGGCCTCATAAAATTATCTTATGATCATAAGGTAACAAAATATTAATTTATGAATCTATTTTATAGAAATATTTTTTAAATCATTATATTAATTATAAAATTATAAATAATCATTTACCTTTCATAAAAATACCAGTACTTAATTTATCATTTTTAAAATATTTATTTACTAATTAGATGATATAAATATATTATATTTTCATTCATAAGGTTCCAAAATTTTATTTATAATTTTATAGGTGGGGTTTCTATTCTATTGGATGGTTTACTATTCCTAATGGTCACATTACTATTCTAATGGTCAAGTTACTATTTCATCGGTATAGGTTCCTTAATTTCTAGAAATACCACTTATTTCATTCTTAATTTATGAAAATAATGCTTTTATTAGGTTATCTATGTGATGCATGTATTTTATAATATATAACATAATTATAATAAGGTAAATTCAATTGATAAAATTCTCAATCATTACATTATTCCCCTTTATGAAATTTTACCCTCAAAATATCATTTTAATTACTAAGGTAAAAATAGATGAGGAAATTTCTCTTTCATAGCTTCCTCATGTTCACATGTTTCCTCTTCATTCCTATGGTTTGACCATAGTAGTTTGACCAGGCGAGTGGTCTTTTTTAATAGAATTTTATATATATAGTTCAATATCTCCACTGCTTTCTCATTGTAAGAGAGATCATTTTCCAACTACACCACTTCTGAATTCAGTGTATGTGAAGGACTTCCTCAAGAGGGATATGTAGAATACATCATGTACTTGAGACATGGTTGGTGAAAGTGTTAATTGATAGGCCATAGCTCCAAAACAATCAAGAATATCGAAGGGTTTGATGTACCTAGGAATTTACTTTTTCTTCTTCCCAAATCTCATGATCCTCTTCTATGGAGATATGCATAGGAATACCATGTCTCTAACCTTAGACTCTAGGCCCCGTTGACAATTTTCTGCATAGTTTTTTTGTTGAATTTGGGTAGACCGAATATTTATTTGCCTTTTTTTCACCTTTTCTATGATTTATTCAACCATTTTAGGTCCTGAAATATTCCATTAAATGAATTCATACTAGAATACCAGTGTTCTGCATTTTTGTCCACAAAAGGATTCATATGGATCCTTTTAGTTGCTTGAGGGGAAATTATTATTGTAAGAGAACTCTAACCCCAAGGTAGATGCTGGTCCCATCCTCCCTTGAAGTCTATAGAATATTATCTCAACATGTCTTATAGTATCTGAATAGTTTTCTTATATAGTCCATCATTTTGAGGATGATAATCCATACTTAACCTCAACTCATTGTTTTGAGCATGTTGGATACTTTTTCAGAACTTTGAGGTGATTCTCGTATCTAAATCAGATACAATTGATAGTGGTACTCCATGAATCCTACCACTTATATAATATATATGTGTAAGTTGATCTGGTGAGAAGTCCTCTTGAATTTTTATAAAGTGAGCTGTACTTGTAAGACGATCCATAAAAAAACATATAACATTGTTTCCTCTGGATGTATTTGGAAGTCCAGTGAAAACTTTCATAGTGATGTCTTCCCAATTACATATTGGTATGGGTAATGGTTGCATCATCCCCTTATAATTTTTCCACTCATCCTTCACTTGTTGACATACCATGTTATTTTATGTATATCTAGAAATATCCTTCTTCATATTTTCCCACTAATAGTGCTGCTATAGATCTTTATATATATTTTTGCTTCTTGGGCGAATACAGAAATATGTTCTATATGCATCATTCAGAAGACCATTATTTATCTTTGTATTGTATAGTACGCATAGTCATGACCAAAATATTAAAAATCCATCCTCATCAATCTTGATCTTGGAGGGATTACCTTTTTTTGATAGTTTCCACCTTCTTCTGAATTTCTACATCATTTCTTTGAGAATCCTTTATTTTCTCCACAAGGGATGGTTGGGAAATCATTTGAGAAAAGGATTTATTTTTTTACTTCCTTAATTATTCCCATGTAAATCCTTTAAGGTTCTATAAAGATTGGATCCTTATCAATTGTCATCATTGATAAATTTACAGGATACTTTTTACTTAGAGCATTTGCCACTTTATTTTCTTTACCAGGATAATAGTGAATTGAACAGTCATAATACTTAATGAGATATAACCATATTCACTGGAATATATTTATATCCTTGTATATGAATATATATTTTAGGATATTATGATCATTATATATTTCACACTTCTCCACATAGAGATAATACCGCCAGATTTTTAATGTGAAGATCACAACTGCCAACTCTAGATCGTGCGTATGATAGTTTTGCTCATGGATTTTCAACAAACCTGAATTATAGGATGTCACTTTATCAATTTTCATCAGTGAAAATCCTAATACCTTATTTTAAGAATCACTGTATACCACAAAGTGTTCCCCACTTGATGGTAGTGTGAGTAATGGTGTATTGATAAGCCTCTTTTTCAACTCTTTGAAGTAGTCTTCAAACTCACTGGTCTAGAAAAATTTTACTACCTTCTAAGTCAACTTAGTTAGTGGGTTTGAAAATCAGGATAATTTACTCAAAAATATTTGATGATACCTAGATAGACTAAGGAAAATATGAATCCCTATTACAGATGTTGGTCCAGACCATCTTTTATTGCCTTTTTCTTGGAATAGTCTACGAATATTCCTTTATTAGTGATAATATTCCCCAAGAATGATAATTACTCCATATAGAACTGACATTTAATTTAATTTTCATATATTTTCTCTCTTATCAAGGTATTTAGAACCTTATTCAAATGCTCCTTATGGTATTCCTTTATCTTAGAGTATATCAAAATGTCATTAATAAAGACTACCACAAATTTTTCAAGGTAATCTATAAAAATTATATTCATTAAGTCCATGAAAATTTTTGGGGCGTTAGTGAGTTCGAATAGAATCACTATAAACACATAGTGTTCATAACTTGTTTAAAAGTAATTCTTGGGAATATCTTCCTTCTTCACCTATAACTGGTGATATCCCAATCGAAGGCCCACCTTATAAAAATACTTGGCCCCATGTAACTGATCGACAAATCATCTATCCATGGTAGATGATACTTTTTCTTTATCGCTATTTTTTTGAGATCATGATAATCAAAGAATAGGCAAATTTGTCCTTCCTTATTCTTGATGAATATGACTAGAACACCCCGTGGTGAATCACTCAGTGGTATAAAACCCTTATCTATTTTCTCTTGTAACTGATTCTTCATTTCCTCCAACTCAATGGTTGACATTATATAAGGTGTATTTGATATAGGCAAAGATCTAGGAATAAGTTCAATTGAGAAATCAACCTCTCGATTAGGAAGAAATACCAAGAAATTATTCAAGTAAAACATCGGTGTAGTCCCTCACAATGGGTATGTCTTTAGCACAATTCTTTTATTTTACTCAATCATTTGATATAGATATTTGTTCTCATAAGAAAATAATATCCACAAGTGAGATGATGATTCTCAGGGAGATTCATCCCCCTCCTTATGATTGTATGAAATTTGAGGATTCCTTGGGATGTGAAGAGTGATCTCCATTTCATAATAGTTGATGTTGGCTTTATATAAATATAGCCAATACATACCCAAAATAACATCAAACTCCACTAAATAAAGTCAAATATGATTTTCAAGAAGCACATTTTTATAAAATTGAACATATAATAAAATAATCAAAGAATTTTTACCCAATTAAATCAATTCATTTGGTTTGGTGACTCGATGTACTTCAAAAACATAAAAGATATGCTAATATGGCATGAATGGAAGTACAAAAGGAAAACACAACTCAGGTGTAGATGTTAATTCTACTTCAATCATCATGATACATCTCAGCATAGGGGATTCCTTTTTCTCTTGGTCTTAGAGATCATTGGTGCTCATTATTCTTTTCAGTCCTCGGAATAGAGCATTGACTTGGATAATGCCCAACTTCTCCACTTCTACGACATAAAACCGTATACAGTACCCTAGTTTGAGTTTTATTTCCCTAAATATTTTTAGCTATAATATTCATTTTCATTCAGTAATTTGCCTCTTTATGACCATATTTTCCACATTTAAAGAATCTCTTGGTCCCCATGAGATAGATTTCAGGATCCTTCTTCCCACAGTTTTTACACATAGGGAATTGATTCTTATTTTCTTTATCATATTTATTACCTGAGATTATATGATATGACATCCTTATATTATTTTATGTGTTGGGAAACTCAAATATGTTCCAATTATTAATTTTATTATGTGATAATGGGATTGTAATAAACACAATATGTGTTACTCCATCTTCCATTAGTTTAGGCATATCATTAGGGTAATCGTCACATTGCCTATTGCATTGATTGTTGGCACATGTTCTCCTATTTAACTCCATTAACTGAAAGAAAGAAATTACAATTAGGGGGTCTTGAATACATTTCTAGTAATCATGTAAAAAAGGAAACCATGAACATAGAAGGATAACATTTCAAAAGAAAAGTATATCCTATCTTACAATTCCATAACTTTCAATCTAAGTTATCCATGGTGATAAAATTGTCCCTAAGGTTCTTACCAAAGTTTTCTAGTCATAATCACAAAAAATAACTAGACCATGCTCTAAAACCAGCTATAATTTCCCTAGCCTTTTACACATATTATTAAATGATTTTAAACATAATTAACCATAAAATATAAACCAAGGATTATAAATTCAAGTATCTTTAGAAAATTAGGTATAAAAAAATAAAAAACAAGAAAATAGAATAAAACATATTTATGTTAATAATCTATAATGAGATACTAACATCCTTTGAGATATTACATCTCCATAGGATAACCTGAGGAATACATATACAAAAGGGATGGGCTAAAAATCTAAGGGATTAAACATAGAAATAAGGCATAACACATGGTTTAGAAGTCATAACATGATGACATATAAAGGAATAGAACATGAATAAACACAAGGAATAAAAAAATGTAGAACATAGGATCATGTAATCCGAGAATCATTGGAATGTGGAAAAAACATGCCACATGACATAAGAATGATTCAAGGATAACTACAAAAACCATTGCACATGGAGGACAAATTCCCAGAAAGGAATTAGGTTTACTCCATGTCCCAACATGAAGTATCATGAGACTAAAAATTACTCAATGCATTGAACCTCTATCTAGATACAACCATCATAAAATGATCATTAATATGTGTGCCTCATGAATAATCAAACATAAGGTATAAACATAAGGGTTACCCATGGAAAAAATAGGTATCATAATCATATCATAACACATAAAAAATGGGCGCATCATATTTATGTTCATGAAAGAATGGATTTAAAACATAAATGGACATTCATAATGGAAATTAATAAAATATTATGATAAATTATGTCCAACTAAAGTGAAAAAAATATAAAAATAGTGTTTAAGAAACTTTAGAAAATCCACTTTGGTGCAGTTTGAGGGAAAATATAAAAGTGTATTTAATGAAGAAAAGATATAATTGTTTACACTAAACTAGAAATGAAATAAGGTAGTTTTTCATGAAGAAATGGTTGATTTTGTAAAAATAATGGTGGATTAAAAAATATTATGCAGTTTACTTGAAAATGGGTATGAAATTGGGTAGTTTTCTTTAATTGGGATTTCTTATCAAGGGGAATTGAAAAGGGGATCTTATAAAACATGTATTTCCCCATCAAAAAAATAAGAATTGATCTATAAAAATATATTTGGAGAATATAAACAGAATTTAGGAGTACTAAATAAGAATAATTAATAATTACATTGGGGTAAATATAGAGAAATCATAACCCAAAGAAAAAATGGTTGTTTAGAGAGAATCTCTTACCTTATGTCTGAAAGTGAACTGAACTTGTACTTATCATCTTGGAAAATAAAATTAAATACATTAATTAATTAATCCAAAATCTCTTGTACATGTATTTTATTTATTATAATTTTATTAAGTTCGTTTATAGTATTTTTGATGAGTTATAAGATTAAATTTCATCATTCCTAGAGCGTTAGTTTTCTTGGATTTCAGGATCAGTTCACATGTATACAAGTATGAAAGTTCATGTAAAATAGAAATAATTATCGAAAATTAAAACTATATATTATTAATGAGCCTAAAAAATATTAATTGGTCTTATATATCAATTTTTTATATGGTATGATGATGATTCATTAAAAAAACATTAATTAACATGATTTAATTTATTTCGGTGGTTTTTACGACCATCACGAACTTATATCATTTTATTTAATATCGTGTTTATATATAGGTTCCAAAACATTATGTAAATTATATTATTTATAAAAAAATATGATTTAACAATAATAATGGTTTTATGACAAAAATTGAAGGTGGTAATGGAAAATGAAAATACATCATCCATAATGGTAGTAAATCGACACATCACAGATAATGTTTTCAATTTTAGAATAAAAGGGATAGGAGAAGAGGTTTGATGATGGATATTCCATTAACATAATAAAATTACATTATATATAAGATAATTTAATCATCCTACATTTATGGATATATTAGGTAATGATAGGATATAAAAATAAAATAAATTAAAAAAATTTAAAAGAGAACAAAAGAGTATTTTACCTCTTAAATTTCTCCTCCTTGATAACCTTCTTAAGAATCTTGGGTTTTGTGTTTTGTTGAGAAAAAAAGATCCTGGACATGGCGAATAGTCTTGGAAAGATTATTGGATATAAATTGTCCAAGCTTCATGTCTTTGGAGGTGTGAGGAGAATATGTGGTGATGAGGTATAGGGGAGGAGAGGGGTGTTTTTTTAATATATTATTCATTTATTTATTATTTTGGCTCAAGACTGTCAAAAAAGTTTATTATTAATACTAAATATATTAAATAATTAATTATAATTAGATATTATGGTTCTTTAATTATCCATACATCCAAAATTAATCAGAAATTTATTTATTTACTAATAATGTTTAATACCGTAAATTACTGTATTTCACTATTCACTAAAAATTCAGCAGTTTTAGAAAAATCCAAAAAATTTACACTAACCATTTTCAAATTTTTTTTTTCAAAAATGGACTCCATTTTATGAAAATAGTTTTTTAAATATGATAAATTAAATTTTTAATTAAAATCATCATTGATTCAAAAAATAATGACTTTAAAATTATAATAGGTTTTATAACACTTTGAAAAATTAATTAAGGTTTCATAAAATTATGTTATAATAATTAGGCACCAAACTATTAATTTTTGAATATATTTTATGAAAATAATTTTTCCTTTAAATCATTATATTAATTATAAAATTATAAATAAACATTTACATTTCATAAAAATACCAGTACTTAATTTATCATTTTTAAAATATTTATTTACTTATTACATGATATAAATATATTATATCTTTATTCATAATATTCCCAAATTTTATTTATAATTTTATATGTGAGGTTATTAATCTATTGGTCGGTTTACTATTCCTAATGGTTACATTACTATTCCAACGATCAATTTACTATTTCATTGGTATAGGTTCCTTAATTTCTAAAAATACCACTTATTTAATTCTTAATTTATGAAAAAAATTATTTTATTTGGTTATATATGTGATGTATGTGTTTTATATTATATAAAATAATTATAATAAGGGAAATTCGATTGATAAAATTCTGGGCTATTACATTTTTCCCCCTTATGAAATTTCACCCTAAAAAATATATTTTACATACTAAGGTAAAAACATGTGAGGGTGATTCTCCTTCATTGATTCTTCTAGTTCACATGTTTCCTCTTTAATCCTATGGTTTAGCCATAGTAATTTGACATGGTGAGTATTATTTTTGTGTAGAACTTTATCTCTATTGTCTAAGATCTTCACCAGTTTCTCCTTGTAAGAGAGATCATTTTCAAACTATACCACCTTTGAATTCATTACCTGTAAAGGTTTTGGTATGTACTTCCTCAATATAGATACATTGAATACATAATGTACTTGAGACATGGTTGGTGGAAGTGCTAGTCGATATGACACAACTCCGACATGATCAAGAATCTTAAAGGGGTCGATGTAACTAGGACTTAGCTTTCATTTATTCCCAAATATCACGATCCTCTTCCATAGAGTTATATGGAGGAATACGATGTCTCCAACCTTAGACTCCAAGTCACATCAATGATTGTCTGCATATATATTCTGTCAAATTTGGATAGACCAAATATGCGGTTTTCTGGTTTTCACCTTTTCTATCATTTCTTCGACCATTTCAGGTCCTGGAAGCTTCCATTAACCAACTTCATTCCAGAATATTGGTGTTCTACATTTTTTTTACATAAAGGTATTCCTATGGATCCATTTATATTCTAGAGTGGAAACTGTTTTTGTAAGATAACTCGACCTGAGGTAGGTGTTGGTCCCATCCTCCATTGAAGTTCAATGAACATGATCTCAACATTTCTTCTTGTGTATGAATATTCCACTTATATTGGTCATAATTTTAAGGATGATAGTCCATACTAAATATCAGATCAGTGTTTATAGCATGTTGGATAGTCTTCTAGAACTTGGACGTGAATCTCAGATCTCAATCAGACACAATCGAGAGTGGTACTCCATACAACCTTCCACTTCTCTGATGTATATCCATGATAGTTGATCTAGTGATAATTCTTCTTTAATTTTGATAAGGTGAGCTATCTTTATAAGATTATCCACAAAACCCATATAGCATTTTTTCCTCTAGATGTATTTGGAAGTCTAGTGAAAAATTCCATGGTGATGTCTTCTAATTTCCATATTGGTATGGCTGATGGTTTCATCATCCCCTTAGACATTTTCCTCCCATAATTCACTTGATAACATACCAATAACCTCGATGTATATTCAACTATCTCCTTAGATTTATTGTCCCACCAATATTGCTCTTAGATATCTCGATACATATTTGTGCTTCCTGGGTGAATAGAGAAATTTGATCTATGTGCATCATTCAGAAGCCCTTTCTTTATCTCTGGATTGGATGGTACACATAGTCATGGCCCAAATCTTACAACTCCTTCCTTATCAATCTTCAACATAGAGGTATTCCCTTTTTTGATAGCTTCCACCTTCTTCTAAATTTTCACAACATTTATCTGAGAATCCTTTATTTTCTCCATCAGTGATGGTTGATAAATAAATTAAGAAAGGATTGAAAAAGTTCCTTCCTTAATGATTCCCATGTCTATCCTTTGTAGGTCTAATAATATTTGATCATTTTCTATTGCCATCATTTTTAAAGTTACAGGATCCATTCTACTCAAAGCATCTGTCGCTTTATTTTGTTTAACAGGATAGTAGTGAATTGACCAGTCATAATACTTGATGAGATCTAACAATATTATTTGGTGCATATTAAGCTATTTCTATATGAATATATATTTGAGGATTTTATGATCAGTATATATCTCACACTTCTCCCCATAGATAAAATGTTGCCATATTTTCGACACAAATATCACTGCTACCAACTCCAGATCATGCGTATGATAGTTTTGCTCATGAATTTTAAACTACCCTGAGGCATTGGGTGTAACTTTATCATTTTTCATTAGTACATAGTCTAAGTCCTTCTTTTAAGCATCACTCTAATCCACAAAGAGTTCCCCACTAGACGGTAGTGTGAGTACTGGTGTAGTGATAAGCCTCATTTTCAACTCTTTGAAGTAGTCTTCACATTCACTAGTATAAAAAAACTTTATTCCCTTCTGATTCAGCTGGGTTAGTGGGTTTGAAAATAATGATAAGTTCCTCAGAAATCATCAATGATACCCAGATAGAACAAGGAAACTATTAATCTTCATTAAAAATGTTATCTAAGGCCACTATTATATTTCCTTTGCCTTAGAATAATCCATGTATATTCTTTTACTGGTGATAACATGCCCCAAGAATGATACTTCCTCTATTTATAACTCTCATTTACTATACGTTTCATAGTGTTTCTCCCTTAAAAAGGTATTTATAATAGTATTCAAATTCTCCTCATGTTCCTCTTTTCTCTTAGAGTATATTAGAATATCATCAATAAAGACTACCCAAAATTTGTCAAGGTAATCTCTAAAGACTATATTAATTGGGTCCATGAAAATTTTTGGGGAATTAGTGAGTCTAAAGGGAGTCACTATGAACTCATATTGTTCAAACTATGATAAAAAGGGAGTCTTGGTAACATCTTCTTTATTCACCTTTAATTGGTGATATCCCAACTGAAGGAACACCTTATAGAAATACTTAGCCCCCCATAACTAATCGAATAGGTCATCTATCCATGGAAATGGATACTCGTCATTTATCATGATTTTTTTGAACTCATGATAATCAATGTATAGATGTATTTATCCATCTTTATTCTTGATGAAGAGGACTGGAACACCCCATGGTGATGCACTCAGGGGTATAAAACCCTTGTGCATATTCTCTTATAACTTATTCTTCAGTTCCTCTTACTCAATAGTGTCTATTAAATAAGGTTTCTTTGATATAAGAAGAGATATAGGAATAAGTTCAATTGAGAACTCAAACTCTTGATCAGGAGGGAAGACTGGGAAATTATCTAAGGAAAAAATCAGTGTATTCCCTCATATTGGCCATGTCTTCAAGAATGATTCTCTCCTTTGTGTCAATCATTTGAGATTGATATTCTTACTCATAAATAAATAATATTTACAATTTAGATAACGATTATGAAGGAGATTCATCCTCCTCCTTAAAATTTTACATAATTGGAGGATGCCTCAGGATGTGAAGAGTGATCTCCCTTTCCTTATAGTTGATGTCATATTTATATAAAGGTAGCCAATCCATGCCCAAAATAAAATCAAAATCCACCAAATTAATTCAAATATTATTTTCTAGAAGTAAATTTCCATAAAAATTGAACATATGAAACAATAATCATAAAAATTTTCCCTAATGAAATCAATTAATTTGGGGCGGTGACTCAATGTACTTAAAAAACATACAAGATATGATAATATGGAATGAATGAAAGTACAACAGGACAAACACAACTTAGGTGTAGATGTTAATTTTACTTCAATCATCACGATCTATCTCAGCATAGGGGATTCATTATTCCTATGGTCTTGGACATTGTTGGTGTTCATTATGTTTGTCAGCCCTTGGAATAGAGCATTGACTTAAATAATTACCAACTTCTCCACATCTACGACATAAAATTGTATATGATACCCAAGTTTGAATTTTATTTCCCTGTATACTTTTAATAGTAATATTTACTTTCATTCAGAAATTATCTACTTTATAAACTTCTTTTCCAATTTTAAGGCATCGCTTAATCCCCATGAGATAGCTTTCAGGATCCTTCTTCCCACATTATTTACACATAGGGAATTGATTCTTATTTTCCTTATCATATTTATTACCTGAGATTTTATGAGACACTATCCTAATATTCTTAGATGTGTTGAGAAACTCAACTATATTTCTAGTAATTAATTGTAATTTTTGATAACTATATTGGCATAAAAAAAATATGTTTTACTCCCGCTTCCATTAGGTTAGGCCTATCATTAGGGAAATCATCACATTTCCTATCACATTGATTGTTGGAACATGTTCTTTTATTTCCCCAAATTAACTGAAAGAAAGAAATTACAATTATGGGGCTTGAATAGTTATCTAATAATCATGTAAAAAGGAAACCATGAACATTTAAGGATAGAATTGAAAAAAATTACATCCTATCTTATGATTCCCTATGTTTCAATCTAAGTTATCCATAGTGATAGAATTATCCCTAGAGTTCTCACCAAAGTGATCTAGTCATAAAATAAAATAAAAAGACCATGTTATGATACTAAAAATAATTTCACTAGCCTTTTACACATACTATTATATGATTTTAAGTATAATTAACCATCAAATATAGACCAGAGATTCTAAATTCTAGTTTTTTTTTGAATATTAGGTACATATAAATGAAAACATGGAAATAGAATAAAAAATATTTACATTAATAATCCATAATGAGATCCTAAAATCCTTTTAGATATTAAATATTCATAGGATAAACTGGGTAATACATAGACAAAAGGAATGAGTTAAAAACCCAGTAAGGGGATAAACATAAAAATAAATCATAGCCTATAGGTTAGAAGGCATGACATAGTTACCTAAAAAGGCACAGAACACGAATAAAAATAATGAATAAAAACATGTAGAACATCAGATCATGTAATCATGTAATCATAGGAATGTGGAAAAAACATGAAACATGACATAACCATGATTTAAGGCTAACCTCCAAGGCCATTGCACATAGAGGAAAAATTCCCATAAAGGAATCAGGTTTACTCCCTGTCCCAACATGACGTCTCATGAGACTAAAAATTAACCAATGCATTTGAGTGCTATTTGGGTGCACCCATCATAATATGTTCATGAATATATGTTCCACATTAAGAATCAAACATAAGGTATAAACATAAGGGTTACCTATGGAAAGAAATGGGTATCATAATCTTATCATAAGGATTAAAATATGGATGTATCATTATGATGTTCATGAATTAATGGATTTAAAACATAAATGGACATTCATAAAAAAAATTAAGAAAATATCATGATAAATTATGTCCAACTGAAGTGAAAACATGTAAAAAGAGTGTTTAAGAAACATTAAAAAATCCACTTTGGTGCGGTTTGAGGGAAAATATAAACGAGTCTTTGATGAGGAAATGTCATAATTGTTTATATTAAACCTAAAATAAAATAAGTTAGTTTTTCATGAAAAAATGAGTGATTATGGAAAAATAATGGTGGTTTAAAAAATATTATGGTGTGTACTTTAAAATGGGTATGAAATTGGGTAGTTTCCTTTAATTGGGCTGGATTATCGGGAGTAATTTAAAAGGGAATATTATAAAATATGTATTTACCCATCAAGAAAGAAAAATTTATGTAGGAAAATATATTAGGAGAATATACAAAGAATGTGGGAGGATTAAATAATAATAATTGAGAATTAAATTATGTTAAATATAGATAAAGTATAACCTAAATGAAAAATGGTGGTTTAGAGATAATATCTAATCTTATGTATAAAATTGTCCTGCACTTGTACTTAACCTACTGAATCATAAAATTAAATTAATTAATTAATAAATAATATATTATACATGTATTTGATTTATTATTATTTTTTTAAGTTCAATTATGGTCTTTTTGATGAGTTATAAGATTCAAATTTGTTATTCTGAGAGCATTTTTTTCTTGGATTTCATGATCGGTTTTCTTGTATACAAGTATGGAAGTTCATGTAAAATGTGAATAATTCACCAGAATTGAAATTATATGTTATTAATGAACTTAAAAAAGTTTAATTGGTCTTAAATATCATTTGTTTATATGTTATGAGGATGTTTCATTAGATAAAATGGTAATCAAAATGATTTAGTTTATTTTGGTGGTTTTTACAACAATCATGAACTTATATCATTTTATTTAATATCATATTTATATATTGGTTCGAAAACATTATATAAATTATAATTTTATAAAAAAATATTATTTAACTATAATAATTATTTTCTGACCAACCTTGAAGGTGGTAATGGAAAATGAAAATGCATCATCTATGATGGAGTAAATCGCCACATCATGAATAATGTTTTCATTTTTCGAATAAAAAGAAGAGGAGAAAGTGTTTAATGATAGATATTACATTAAAATAATATCAATAAATTATATATAACATACCATACTTATACTATATTTTTAGATATAGGATTTAAGAATATCATAAGAAAAGAAAACAAATTAAAAGAGAATGAAAGAGGATTTTACCTCTTGAATTTATTCTCATTGAGAACTTGCTTAAGGAACTTTGGTTTTGTCTTTTGTTGAGACCAGTATATCATAGAGGTGGGGGAGATTATTGGGAATAGTATTTTCTAGAATTTGGACAGGATTAAAGTCTTTATAGGTGTGAATATATGAGGTGGTAGGGGGTGGTATTTATAGGGGAGGAGAGGATTGTTTTTGGATTCTTTTATTCATTTGTTTAATATTTTGGATCAAGACAATCTATAATGTTGATTATTGTGACTAAATATATTAAATAATTAAGGAGCGTTATAGATTATTGTTCTTACATCATATATACATCAAAAATGACCAACAAATTCATTTATTTACTTATAATGTTAAATACTGTAAATTATCATATTTCATTAGTCATGAAAAATTCAACTATTTTAGAAAAATCCCAAAAATTCATCCTAACTATTTTTCAATATGTATAACTTAAAAATGGAATCCATTTTATGAAATTAATTTTATAAATATTATAAATTTAATTTTTAATTAACAGAATCATTTATTCAAAAAATAACCTTTTTCAAATTATAACTTATTTTATGAAACTTTGAAAAATTAATTAAGGCCTCATTAAATTATCACATACTCATAAGACAAAAAATATTAATTTAGGAATATATTTTATGAAAATAAATTTTCTTTTAAATCATTATATTAATTATAATATTACAAATAAACATTCATGTTTAACAAAAATACCAGTAATTAATTTTTCATTTTTAATATATTTATTTACTTATTATATGATATAAATATATTATATTTTCATTCATATGATACCTAATTTTATTTATAGTTTTTAGGTGAGGTTACTATTCTATTGGTCGTTTTACAAATCACAATGGTCATATTGTTATTCCAATAGTCAAGTCACTATTCCATATGTATAGGTTTCTTAATTTCTAGAAATACCTCTTATTTCATTCTTAATTTATAAAAGTAATGTTTTTATTAGGTTATGTATGTAATGTATATCTTTTATACTATATAACATAATTATAATAAGGTAAATTCGATTGATAAAATCGTGGGTCATTACATATCATCATCATTATACGATGATCACTACAATCTCCCCAATTGTATATGTTTTAAATAACAAATTATCTTTAAAGTTAATGATTTTTCTCTTTCCCTTATTGTCAATAAATTCAAAGTAACTTTTATATCATTATTTTAAGAACATTAATGGATCAATTTTTTTTATCCCTCTTAATGATATGAATTTGAGTTTCCCTTATTAAAATCTTACGGTGATGAAGGGACATTATTCATACTTATTATTCTTCCCCCATTTACTTTTGGAAAATAAAATTTAAACTTGAAATACTTTAGAGAAGGATAACACCACTTTTATTAAATAATTAATCCCTAAATCAACAAACTCTAAGTCAATGTGATCCATTCTTGGTGTAGAAAAAAGAGATGTTAATCTAAACATTAAATTCATCCATAAACTTTACTAAGTGATGTTAACTTTTATAAAACCTTATTTTACGCGTAAGTTCATCAGATTATTCATTTAAATAAATTTATAGTATCCATTTTATAAAATAGATCAGAAACATTTAAGCATAAAACCATGTTTCTCCCCTTTTACAAAACATTTTCACTTTTCCATCAAAAAATAAAACTTTCCATTTTTCCATTCAAAATATATTTGTAAAGAGTAAGGAAAGATATAAACATACCTCAAAATAATAGATTTAAATATATGAATTATCAATATATTCTTCTTCATCATCCATATATTGTGATTTTTGATACATAACCAAATTTTTTAGCATATGGTTTTAGAACACCTTGGTTGTCTAGAACAAGATTTTTGTACTTCCACTTATAAAGATTCTAGAAAAACAATATTTATATTCACTTTAGGTTTCACGTAAATAATATCACTTCAAATTCCCTTATTAATGTAGGCTATCTTAAACATATTAGGGAATAAGGTGGATCTTCTATTTTCTCATCAGATAGAGTAATAGGTCTGAGAAAGTTTTCTCACCCCAAAAAATATATTCACTTTGATTTAATTTTTCTTCATTCTTTCAACCTTATATTTCCAAGAAATAATATTATTTTATTTCATGGATTTCTTCTCCTTATGCTTCATTTTTACATTTTATATTGGTTTTTATTAACTTCATCTATCATGTAACAAGAACTTTTCTTATTTTATTCTACTTCAAACATTCTTTCTTCCTCCAATTGATTTGGAAATATAACCATGAAAGCCTTCAAAATATGTTCAACTTTCTTCTTATACTAAGATTTATTTATAACACCTCTTTTCCCTCCATAATATTGTCTAATTTTATTAAATATATTCACCTATCTTGGTAACATTTTCATACAGTTTTTAGGAGTATAGTCGTCCAACTTACCCCTTCCACACAACTTTTTTTCTAGTAACTAACTTTTTAGAGGTAAATTCTAGTGAAGTTAAAATTATTCATCAGATATGTATTACTCCATTATAAAATGCTTGGGGTTTTCTAGGATTGACTGAATTTTTTATCAAGATTACTTCAATTAACTTTAATATTCATTTAAATTTTATAACTATCTATGACATGTCATTTTTTTAATAAAAGTTGCATCTTTTCTTGGGAATGAAATCTTCTGAAACATTCATCTTGAGTGAAAAATTATTTGTAGATTATGATTGTTTACATATCAAGGTATACTTACATTCTATCTGTTTTTTATTCTTCTTCATCTTTTATGGCCTTCTTCAGTTAGTGTTTGTTGATTTGTTCTTGGTAAATGTAAATGAGCATTGACCATGAACACTTCTTCTATATATAGATGAGTTTCTCTTCCCTTTAAATTTTCTCCCACATAATTTTAACCTTTTTCATTTTTCATACCTTGGAATATTATTCCAATAATTTATAACCATATATTAAAACTTTCCATGTTACTTACAGTTTCCAATAATCCATGGATTCTTCCGTTGTGTTCAATTTTGGCCATCAAAGACTTCTTCTAAAAATTATTTCTTCTAGATATCAACTTTTTTCTTCCAAAAATTATGATGGGTAATCCTTAATTTATATTTTATAACTTCTACATTTAAAAAACTGTTGGGTTTCCCTAAATATTTCTTCATAATTATTTATCTAGAATTTGAACCTTCACTGTTAAACAAATTGGAGTTTTTTCATATCGATTTATCAGAATGTGGATTTATCATTTTTCCAATTTATCAGAAAATAATGATTCCAATCATATAATATTATTCATGAAATTATATTGAGACTTTTTGGAAGTAATGATTTCCTTAGAAACTTATACATGTACTATTTTCTTAGCTTTATGTGAATATTCAAATTGACTGGCTTATAAATTTATAATTTTTTTTCCTACTCAAGAAATTTTAGATTTAAAGTGTGCCTATATTTTATAAATAACTTCAATTTATCTTCACTTTCATTTTTATACTTATAAATTATTTTTTTCATATATCTTCCTATCATTTTTAGAGGGTTGTAAATCTATTTTATTCTTCTGACCATTACTTATAATTGAGTGTTTTTGACTTCTATAGTTACTTTAAATAAATTAAATACTTCGGAAAAAACTCCCTGATTTATATTATTCTCATAAAGTATTCTTTAAAAATATCCTTAAACTAAGAATCATTTTTCATTGTAGAGTTAAACAAATTATTCCTTTGCATCTATAATATCATTGGGGATTTCATATTTTCAGAACTTCTTGCCCTATGCATGTTTTATTTCTTCATGTTCTGATTCTAGTTATGATTTTTCTTCCTATAATACCTTGATAAATGAAATTATATATGTTTAAACTCAATAGGGATACTTTTCATGTAATATTTGATTTCTAAGTAAAAATATTCACCTAAATCATACTCACCATTGCTAGGATAACCTTATCCCATAGGATTAATTTTATTGAAAGCATGAATTTTTACCACACGCTTTAATTTTCGGTAGTGGTGAATCCTCCATATGTTTCTTTTGATAGGCTAAATTATATTTCTTTTGTGTTTATTTCTTCTTATAGTTCTTCATGGTTTTGGATAAAACCTCAATTTTCCTGAAAACGGAGATCACTTTTTTTATAGAGCTTAGGCTTGAATTTATTATCTTCTAGAGGTGATATTTATTCAACTTCTAGAACGTTTCACTTCATATAAAACAGTCATACACAACTAGGAATAAAACTTATAGAACCAAATATAGGTAATGATATCTTTGATACCAATTGATATTCTTTCGGGATTGTGTAATCATCCTGAGCGAGGGGGTGGATCAGGGGTGATTGAATTTTTACCTATTAAGTTAAAATTAAATTCTTCCTTCCTTCTTTAAGTTTACTGAACATTTTTTATAATTTAGTATGTAATGATATTTTTAAATTCAACCTCCCCAATTTTCCATTATTTTATACAGATAATGTAAATTAAATAGTTCATAGGGTTTTTTACATGGTTCAACAAAAAATCATGCTCCTTATTTTTTATAAAACCACCCATGACACATATTTTCTACTATAATGTTCATCATAGATTACAACTAGTGTGGGAAGGAATCACCCTTAATCCTCAATGTGTATCACAAAAAAATTTGTAGCCACAATATTACACACGTGGTTAAGCTTACTCCCAAAATTTCTTTATACCTATATAGCAGGAATGATGAAATTATTTATATTAGAACCATTATATGTTCATGCCTCCTTTAAAACTTCATTATGGATAGAACTTTGACTTCCTTTGATTTTTTTATAAAATTATATTCAAGTCATCCAATACTTCTTGTTTTGGAATAATATTCTTCCAAAACACTCAATGTATTCTTTAAAAATAATGTTCTTAAATAACTCTCAATGCCTCAATCTTCAAGGTCTGAAACATACAAAGGTTAATAATTAACATTGGTATTGATTTCCTACTCCAATTATTCTAAATCTATATAACTCACTCTACTTTATAACTTCAAGTTTTGGTCTTACTAACATTAAACCATTTGATTTTCCAATGGAAGTGCTTAGTCATCCACTTCCTCTATCTTATATTCATAATTTCTCACTTAACATATACTTTTTTGAAACATAAATCAAGTGTTTTTCATAATTTAAATTAATAATATTCCTCTAATAGATATGGAGAAGTCTTAGGATTCAGTTTGAACTTCACACCAACTCAACTATTGAATTAAATGACTTTGATATCTTTAAAATGATATTGAGATTTTAATTTCCTACAAAAATTAGCAATACCAATCTTTAAATATTCATCAAAATCTCAGTTAGAATTATGGACTTTCATTCTTCGAATATTTCACTTTGAAGCTCCAACTCATCATATTTAAAAAGTATAACTTTATAATAATGTAAATAACTTATCAAATTCTTCCCTAACATTTTATTCTAATTCAATTGTGTTCATTCTAGTTTTTTACTTTGACTCAATTAAAAATTTAATAGCCTTTAGTACATCAAACATTATTTAGTAAGATTCATGTTATTCTGTTGGAATCCATTCAGTGAAACATCACTTAGTTTTAAATGTACTTGTAGAATATTCTTTCGATCATCATATTAGTCGATCGACTCAACCTCAGCCACTTGTTCATACTTCTAGATATTTAACTTCGGGATATTATTCATTTGGTCTTTACATGAGATTGATCTTATTATCAATATTTCACTGAACAGAACATATATTTTTTACGTTAGATCAACTCATCCTCTTACATTCAATAATTTTTATTTTTCACTCAATTGGGATCAAATCATCTTTTAATCATCCTTAGTTTAGTAGTATTCTTAGGAACCTTCTCATTCTATGGATTCTCTCTTATAACATTACTCTATCTTCTAGTGACTTAAAAACTACATGATGCTTTAAATGAATCCTTAACTTTGGTTCATTAGGTTTTTGTAAATTCAAATTTTCATGGATCACTTTTAGTCTTTTTCTAATGTGATGGTCTTTCAATGAACAAACAGTGTAACATCATTTAATTTTTTCTTCTAAAACCTCAAATGTATCAAGTTTCTTATCTTGTTCTTCCTGATACTTTCAAATTTACACTACACATACTCTAGTGATTATCTCCTAAAAATCCTTCCATAAATTTAATCTATAATATCATTATGGACTCTAATTCTGAAATTCCATGCACTTTAATAGTTTAGGTTACTTAAATTTCTCTATAATATGATCATAGAGAGATTATTCAACATATTATGTTAAGTTCATCTTATAATAGTGATTCACTTCTTGCCTTTTACATATTTATGATGTCAAATATCTTTAAATTATTTAGAAATGAATCAGAGGGACTTTATCAATTCTTCTATGAGGTTAGTCATTTCGATCATCCCTGTTTCCTTCTTCCGATGGTCTTTCCTTTACATTTATTATTATTTAGGATCTTCAGTATTCCCATATTCTAGATCTTTATTCTTCAACTCAAAATTATACTGACAATTCTTCTTCATCCTTTATCACTGTTCATGAAAATTTTTATGATCAGTTCTGTAAATTTCTGATGTATGTGGCTGCTTCTGTATGTATAAATATTTTGATGTATTTTTCCATCATCTATTAGTATACTTTACTTACCTTTTATTTATTCATTGGAATTTTTATCTTCCAAAAGTAGATCTTTTATCCATGGTGTTCCTAATTTCAATGGTTCCACCATATAGAATATTTTCTTCTAGTGTAATTGCTCCTGAAACACCCATTGGTTACTCTATTTGGAATATGTCCTTCCTGTGGATTTCTTCTAGATTAGCCATCGATAACTTATTATCCTTTAACATACTCATGGAATTTTCCAAAAAATATTGAAAAAATATAATATATCAACATCATATAATTGGAACTACAATGATTATATTAAAACCCTTTTTAATATCTTTTTTCATCTTATGGGAAATGAAAACATCACTCGTACGTACGTGTGTACTACCACCTCCACAAAGTGATGTGTTTTTTTTCATCACTGGAACATATAACTTGTTAAAATAAATATATATGATATTTATAATAAAATTATTTTTTTATAAAGATAATATACCAGTTACCTTCTCACTCTACAATTTTTTTGAAAACGATAACGTAAATCATGAATAAGTGTGGACTACTACCTCCATGATGCGATATGATTCATTTTTCATTTCCACCTTAAATAAAGGTCATAAGGATAAAAATAATGAATAAATATGACATTTATAACATATTTATGACTCTATAAAAGTAAAACATTATCTACTTTAATTCTTTTCTACTTGGTATAAAAATGAAAACATTGTTCATGTGTATGTACAAACTACCATATCTATAAAATGATGTGATTTATTTTTCATAACCTCCTTACATGGTTGGTTTTAAAAGTGTATTTAATGTATAAATTTGATAATTATAACTTTGTAAATATTTTTTAGGTAATGGAACTGTAAACCCTTTAACCATGATCAATGCACCAATTTTTTTGAGGATATAAGTCGAACTTCCCCAAAGCGTCTAGCATGAGCTTAACCATTTTAGGGACTAAATAAGTTGTGATAATAAATTAAATAAAAAGAATAATAGTAATTTACATGAACATGAAAAATGTAATTAATCAATTAAAAAACTAATATAATTTTATTATTCAAAAGCTAGAGAACTTCCTAAGCTATACAGGACTTAAATTACAGAATTTTTCATTAAAACCTTATTTTAAAGTATTCCTTCAAAATATTTCTCCTCCATATCCATGTTATTCAAAATTTTATAATAATATTCTTATTTATACATAAAATATTGTTAAAATTCATTTTCAACAATTTTATTTATTTATTTTTAAAGGTTAAAAAGGAATATTTTAAACATTTATTGTATGGGTCATTTTGATTTTTTTTACCAAAGTATAGAAGAATGTTTTTAAAATATATGACATGGATAATTTTTTCACTTGTCATGGTCATTATTCATTATCATTATTCCTCTAAAATTTGGAATGGTTTTTCAAAGTCTATAATATTCCCTCTCGGTTAGTAATTTTTCATTTTTAATAGTTTCCAAAGAAAAATGATATTTCTTCAAATGTTTAAGAAAAAATGGAAAGTTTTTTTATTTGTTCAAATGATTTTTTCAAGGGTTTTATGATAAAAAAGTGAAATATTAAAAACATTGTTCATAATAAGTAAATTGATAATTATATATGTTGATGGGTGATCATGATATATATCATGATGATGAGTGGGGACGATATAAATCTCCAATGCTTTAGGTAATGATGAATTCTTCAAAGGTGAAAACAAGGGTGATAAATGTAATGCCCTGACCCTAGTTACCCATAGTTGGTGCATTATTACTTAACATTGTCATGATAACAAGAAATAAAGTCCCAAAATACTGATCAATTTAGTATCCTTGGAAGTACTAGATACATACATAAGTTTTAAATTACATTATGAAATGAGAAAACTACATTGTATCTCTATAGAACACACTCATATCCCTTATCCTATCCCTGTAGGTCAGTCACAATATACTTCTTCACATCCTGGGAAATATAAAACATAAGAAAGAGGTGATGTTAGATGCTCAGTAAGGATAACAATATAGAAAAAGATTTCATAAATAAGCATAAACATTGAAGGCAATGTATAAGACTAAAACACAAGTCTTTTAAACTTAAAATTTATAAAAATATGGAAAATATAAATCAAATAATTCCATTTACTTATTCACATGGATATTCTACCAGTAAAATAATCATATGTAATATTAATAGCTAATTTCGTAATGATGGAATGCATAATGTCGGATGTCATAACCACATTGTCAAGGCCTCATGCCAAGATTAAAAATAATTTTTTTTTCAAGGCCTTTTTCCAAGACACGAATTTTTCTCATGATACCTACCGATGCATCGAGGGGCTATAGGAGGTCCCACCCGTCACTTGCTAATTCCAATGCATTCTTCATATAAAAAGGTCGAAACATAACATAAATATTCGTATTAAAACTAGCATAATAAATGTTAATAATTTAACCATAAATCATGAATGATATGAAAATATAACATCTAAAATCAAACATATCACAAAACCTTCAATAAAATATGGAATATTGTATCATAATAAATCAACTTCAAACAAGTGTAAAATCCAACAAAGGATGTTGACATAGATTAAATCAATCCAAAAATTATTTGAGTGAAATATCTCTTTATAAATTGAAATCATTTAAATGTAAAGAAAAAATTTATATTTAAAATATTCTTATAAGATTTTAAGGGAAGATTCGAAGGTGTTATAACAGAGAAAAATAACCATACCCAACGTATAAGTTAAAAAAACATTCTTTCCTTAATTTGACTAAAAGGCCATAAATTACCTTGTTTGGAAAATAATGAAAATCTTCCTTTCAAAACATTTTATAAAACGTCAAAAAATGGTATAAATTAATTTAACCATAGTCTAGGAAATATTAAAAATGTTTTGAAATACATTTAAAAAAAAGAATATGGATAATAAAGAGGTCCCAGTAGATACTTATGTATAAACCATCGCGGATAATAAAGAGATTTTAAAAATAACTCATACCTTTTACTTTTCCTTAGTCGAGGGTACGTTAACCTCCGGTATAATGGTGAAATAATTTTTATTAAATTATACAAGAACTACATACATAAATAAGATATCATATATGATCTTATAATATTGTTTTGTTAATAATATTTCAGTCATATCATTGTTTCAGATGTTAACCGATTCATTTTCTTTTATATGTTTTGTTTTGTAAGTCATGTTTGTTATGGGTAGGATATATTTTATTCATATAAATATTGATATTAAGTTCTTTAAACAATATTTTTAATCATGAAATAAAAATTATTCTTGAATGGTTACGATGGGGAATGAAATTTCCTCATGTCGTGGAGACGGTAAGCCGTACGTATGCACGAGCGACAATATCATTCTATTGATGGTGAAATATTATGTAATTGGATGGTATATTATATATATTTATATATAATAATTAACATGTTATATTTATTTTTTACGTCAATTATACTCATTATTATACCCATCCAAATAACGAAGCGTTGAATAACAAACTATACCACGACATAGAGATGGTAAGCCGTATATACGCACGTATGGTGACTTGTTATTCAAAGGATGGATAAAATAATTAATATGGTTGTACCATATTTATAATAAAATATTAGTATGTATAAGGTACTGGATTTATTATTTTGGTATGGAATCAACAAATTAAAAGGAAGTGGAAGAATAAAATAACTTTGAAAGAGGTGATGAAGTAATTACCTCTTCTTCGAGATCTTCCTTTTGATTTGAAAAAAGGTCTCCTTAGGTTGGATTTCTGATCAATGTAAGGCCTATAAGTTTAAGTGATGGTAGTTGGGAGGAAATTTGATCAGGTTTTGGACAATAAAAATGGCTTTGGATGTGAGAATTGTAGTTAAGATGAAGTACTCTTTTATAAGAGAGGTGAGGGGCACTTTAGGAATGACTTGAAATATTAATTTATTATACAATAATATTCGGTTTCTAATAGATTAAAATGGATTTATTTAAATTATAAGGTAGGGATGGATAGAAATAATCTCATCCAATAGATTTAAGACAAGTTTAGGTCACCATATTTACCTTATCTTTTAGATTTAACTCTTAGTTAAATAGTTTAACATTTACCATGTCTTCTTGAATTTTTATATTGCATGGTTAATAAAATTACTATAAAATGACAAGAAAACTTCAAGTGGTTAATTAATGACATATATGACCTTATATAATTCCTTTGGACATATATTCTATTTTTAGGAATATTATATAATTAAATAAAATAGTATTTAAAAAAAACTCATTTTTGTCAATTTTGACCCTATTTAGTAATTAATTTTTGTTAAAGTGATAACCAATTGATGACTAAAAAAAATAAAATGAATAATACCTAACATGTAAAATTGAACTATAAAATTCGTGTATGACATATAAAGTTTCAATTTACATTTATTTTTATATTTTTATTATCAATTATTTTAATATTTCATTAAAAAGGTAATTACTACATCATAATTGTGCCATAAATAAATTTAATTATATGATTTATAAAAATTATAAATAAAAAACCATGTTATAGGAAATATTTTTTTATTTATAATGACTATTTATAGTCTAAGATATCAGTTATATATCCCCACAAGAAAAATTGTTTTACTAAAAGATATTTGTTTATGTTATTTTTGTCTTTACTTTACATTAATTAATATAAAATTTCATTATTACTCCAAAGTGGCTCCATGGAGTCCCAGAACCAACCCAAGGATTCCCATGGTCAGAAATATTTCATCCAATAATGTTATGAAATGTTTTAGGGTAATTTAATATTATTATAATATTATTTTTTACCCTTCTTTTCCTGATTTACCCTTTAATTGTGGTAAATAAAACATTCACTGAAGTTACTATTCCTAATGTCTAAAAATATAAGTTAACTATTTAAAAAATATGGACCTTTTGATTCCAAATATGGAATCCAATTTTAAAAATTCAAAACACATAAGTTTCAGTAATTAATTTAAAATTAATTCCCCTTTTTAAAACCAAAAAGTGGGTTTTTAAGAAGTAAAAACTATCAAAAGATTGACATGTGTTTATATACAATTGAAATGTGAAATTACATCCAATGAACTAAATTTTATTAAATGATAAAAATAAAATATAATTATACATTAAAATCACTCAAATGTATAATTTAACACTATACATTATTTAAATTAATAAAATTGTTTTTAATTAAAATTTAGTATTTTTCGTTATTCATCAAAATATGAAAGTTATCAGAAAAGTATAAAAAATTCACCCTAAGCTAATATTGATATTAAAAATCCAAAAATTAAGTCCAATTCGAAAAACAAAATTCATAAAATTTTAAAAAGTAGGTATTACTATTCATAACTGCTTTTAAAATGGCGAGTTTGATAGGTCGTGTTGTGCTTGAACTCAGTGTTGCGTACATCACATGCTATTGTATTATTCAAAGAGAAACGTATCATGAAATATTGGGGTGTTACATTCTTAACTACTTAAAATAATTTCATCCTAAAAATTTCTAGAATACTATTGCATAAAAAGATTCGGGTGGTTCTTCTTCATAATTTCCTCAGGTTCCCACGTTGCCTCTTCTATTTTATGGTTTCTCCAAAAAACATTTACTAGAGGATTTGTCTAGTTTCTAAACACTTGTTCTCTGGTATCAAAATTTTTTATAGGATATTCAAAATAATATAGATTGGGTTCCAGTTCTATTTTTTCATAGGTGAGTACATGCATTGGCTTAAGCATGTATTTTCTCAACAATGATATGTGGAACACATCAAGAACTTTTGAGAGACTTGGAAGCATTTCCAAACAGTAAGCTACAAATCCAATTTGTTCTAAAATTTTGAAAGGTCTTATGTACCTAGGACTCAATTTAACCTTTTTAAAGAATCATATAACACCCTTCCATTGAGATACCTTTAAGAAAACACGATTTCCTACTTGAAATTCCAAATACGTCCTTCAGTTATCAACATAGATCTTTTGACTTCTTTGAGCTACTTTGATGTGGGTTTGGATAATCTTCACATTTTCTATTGTTTCCTTAACAAGTTATGGGACTATGAGTTTTCTTTCACCAACATCATCCCAACAAGTTCGTGTGTGACATCTCTTTCCATATAACGCTTCTTATGGTGCCATATGAATACTTGAATGGAAGCTATTTTTATAGGACAATTATACCAGAGGTAAATATTAATCCCTCATACCTTTAAAGTCAAGCGAGTAAGATCTAAACATATCTTCTAAGATTTGAATAGTCTATTCTGATTCTCTATTTGTTTGAGGCTGGTAGGTAGTGCTCAAACAAAGTTCAACATCTAGGTATTTTTGAAGACTTTCCATAATCATGATGTGAAACGGGGATCACGATAAAAAACAATCAATAGGGATACACCATGAAGTTTTGAAACTTCATAAATATATAGTCATGTTAAACGTTCGAATGGTAAATCTTATCTTATAGTAAGAAAATGTGCTGACTTGGTAAGACGATCAATAATGACCCATATTGCATCATTCCTTCTAGGATTATTTGGTGGCCCTATGACAAAGTCCATCATAATATCATCCCATTTCCACTATGGTATGGGAAGAGGTTGCATGAATCCTCTAGGATGTTGTCTTCTAGCCTTAACCTGTTGAAAAACCATATATCTTGACACATAATTAGCAATATGACTTTTCATGTTCTCCCAAAAAAAATATTTCTTCATATCTCTATACATATTAGTGCTACTAGGGTGTATAGAGAAATTGGATCTATGAGAATAACACAATAATTCCCTGTTTAGAATATTTATATCAGGAACACGAAGTCTCTTCCCAAATTTCAAAATTCCATTATCATATATGAAGTCGATCAATCTCCCATCATTCACAACTTTAATTTTCTTTTGAAACTCCCCATCATTAGTTTGAGAACTTTTTAACCTTTCTAGTAAAGATAGATTGAAAACCATTTGAAAAAGTTTCGATGTTTCACCTTCCATGATTATTCCAATATCCATCTTTACTAGATCCTTGAACATAGGATCATTTTCAACTCTCATCTTGTTTAGAACTCCATGATCATTTCTTCTCAAACCATCTGCCACCTTATTTACCTTCCCTAGGTGGTAGTGTATTGTGCAATCATAATCCTTGAGTAGTTCAAGCCATCTCTTTTGCCTCATTTTGGGTTCTTTCTGTGAGAAAATATACTTCAATCTCTAATGATCGGTATATATCTCACATTTTTCACCATAGAGATAGTGTCTACATATATTCAAAGAAAATATTAGAGCTTCTAAATCAAGATCATGAGTATGATAGTTCTGTTGATGATTTTTTAGTTTCCATGATTCATAGGCAGTAACTCTATCATTCTACATACGGAAAAAACTAAGTATTTTCTTTGAAGCATAACTATAAATAACAAACCCATCATTCCCTGATGGTAGAGTCAAGATAAGATAATTGACTAATATTTTCTTCAATTCTTCAAAAAATTCTTCACACTCTTTTTTCCAAAACAAATTTAACCTCATTACGCTTCAGCTTGGTTAATGGGTTAGACAATTGAGCAAAATTCTCGACAAAATACTGATAATAACCTGCTAAACCAATAAAACTTTGTACCTAAGTTATAATCTTAAGTGCTGGCCATTCTTATATTTCTCTTTTATTATAAGTATCAATTGGGATTTTATCCTTAGAGATAATATGGCCAAGAAATGAAATCTCCTGAATCCAGAATTCACACATTCTAAACTTCCCATATAATTTATTTCTTCTAAGAGTCTTTAGAATAGTGCATAAGTGATTTTCATGATCGTCGTATCTTTTAGAGTATACCAAGATATCATCAATAAATACCACTACAAAGTCATCAATATATTCTTTGAAAACTCTATTCATTAGATCCATGAAAACACAGGGTGCTTTAGTCAGTCCAAAAGGAATTACTTTAAACTAGTTATGCCTGTACCTGGTTCAAAATGTTGTATTTGGAATGTATTACTTTTTCATGAAAAAATGATGGTATCCAGTGTAGGAGTTTGTGTCTTATAACCAACTGGTTTTACTTTAATTATGTGGATATTTAATTGATTATTACATATTGTTCATAGTTCTGCATGAATATGATGTAATAATGTCCTAGAGTATTTGTTGTATTGATAAGGTCATGGAAGTTCCCCGATATGATGAGACGCTTAAAATTATATAACAATATTATTAAATATAGTTCTGTGGTTGGATGACATGCTATTATGGGACACATAGCATACATACCATCTGGTGTGAGTACTCTTAAGAAGATGAGACTTTCTCTCATGAAGTTCGCACTTGGTAATCTCCAAGATATGAGATTATGAGAACAGACCCACCAGTAGGAATTCCACATGTTTTGGTGTCATTGTATATTTCTATCTATGTGCATGTGTAATGATCCTTAGACTTTAATATTTTCATTAATACGTGTCATGACATATTCACTTTGATTTACTGACGAAAACTATCACGCAGACAGTTTGTGGGAAGTAAGGTACATTGAGTGTGTCATGAGTGACATGTTATTAATGGATAATTTGAGGAAGGATTTTTCCCTTACATTTATGAAAGTTGATATCTTGGACCTTTGATTGAAATAGAACCGTCGTGCGAAATTCCATGGCCATGGTGTAATGATGTGTTTATTTCAGGTAGTCAAAGAACGACGTATCAAGCATAAAAGTTCATAAAAAAATAATGAAACCTACTTGATAAGATATTGCGACAAATGGATTATATCAAATAGTGATCATTCGTATGTGGATGTCATTTTTATGACTTTACGTTCTTTCTCTTGGGTTCCATAACCCGTTACTAGATATTACTCTTGGATTTTAGGCAAGCCCGCCTAATACTAATGAGAAATAATCCAAGAGGGTCACACACTAAGTGTTTTTTGTGGTCTCGGTAAAATTCTATTTGAATTTAACTAATGAGATAAATATTAGTCTCAAGATCGTGGAATATTTTTATTCAAGTTACAATGATAGTGTAAATTAAAGAAAATATATATATTTATTTTATTGAACAATTAATAAATATTTATGTACTGTTTTATAAATGAAATATTTATTTAAGATAATAAATTATGTATTGATTTATTTGGGTGTCAAATAAATGGAAGTGTAGATTGAGCGGACCAAGGTCGGTCCAATAGTAAAATAATTATTTGAATGATGGTAAATAATTATTTAACTAGTTTGTATAAATTAAAATGACGTCGCTATTATTTTATGACACGGAATTTTATTTATAATTCTGTTTTTCACAAGTTGGTGTACCATAAATAATGATGCAGTATTATTATTAAATGAATGGGTTTCTTTCTAAGTTCATGAAGGAATTTAATTGTTTCTATGGAAATAAATATTGTAACTGGAATTTTATGTATATAAATAGGCAAGTACGCCTATTGTGCTAGAAAACACACCACACACCTGGTGAATTGACAATTATTGAGCCAATCAATTTCTCCCTCGAATCCTCTTATCTCCCCTCTCAAGAACGAGAGAAATTCTTCAAGGCCGAAGAACAATTGATCAAGAATGACCAACACAAGACACTCGCTTCGCCGCGCTAGCACCCGTAGAATGATCGGTGTTGATCAGAGGACATCGGAGCACGTGTGGATCACCGCTATAGGGATTCTGGTTTGAATCCTTACAAGCACAATGAGATAATCTGGAAGGTTCATTACAGACAATCAATATCATCAAAGAAGAAAAATTCCAAAGATACATGTATTATTTTTATTTATAAAATTAATTAAATTAATTATAAAAATGATGTGCAAGATCCTCCCTATGGTTTCATTCCTCTTTATTCTTTATCTAAATGTTTTATTATATTCTCTGGAGACTTTTGTTCATCGTCATATTGATCCCAGAATAATCATTGATCATGGTAAAAATTAATGTTGTGACCTTTCCAAACCAGGATTCCACTGTTCCCAGAACCTTCAAGTGGTATCAGAGTGGTTACATCATAGTTTATAATTATTTAAATATTTTTTAATGAATTATGCATTTAATAATTTAGTTGTTTCAATTTAAGTTAATCATTCTGGAAATATGAATCTTGAGATCTATTCCTCCACTTTCATTTCTTGTTCACCTTACAGAAAAAATCTTTTTTAATTTTGATTAAAATAAAATAGAGGATCTCATCTGAAGGTTCCAAAGCTTCCTGGTCGTACAACACTAGAACACATATCATGTATTCGACAGTACACACCGTGTATTCAAGATTCAATGCATCAGAATGGTCCACTAAACCAAGCCATGTGTTGGAGTCTTTCTAAGTCTTAAACGACTTCATGTGTTGACCATGAATAGGTGTCACACAGTTTCCGGATTACACACCATGTGGCCCAACAGACACGACGTGTAGTCCCTTCGGGTTAGGGTTGGGCCATGTACCCATTACATGGATTTCCTAGATGGAGACTGTGTAACGAGGAACTACATGGCATGTGACCCACTAGACATGTTGTGTACTCTTAATATTTCCAAAGTATACTCACAAGCCATTTCCCCGGGCGTGTACTTCGGATGGATGGTGAAAAATAATACACGTTGTGTAGTTGGAACTACACATCATGTACTTATCCAAATTAGGTAGGTTTATTAAAATTTATTATTATATTATACAAACCCTTGATATGTGTACCATCATGAGGGAATAATGCTGAGGCACAACACATGATAGGTGTTATATATATATGTGTGTTTAATTTAACATCTACGTAATGTTCATTTCTACTCATTGAGTAGTTATGAATAGGAATTCACCAGGTTGCCTCCAAGGTAAAAGTTACGTACAAATATAATTTTAAATGAATTTATTTGTTTATAATTATGATGGATGAGTATATCAAGGAAATTCAGAAAAGGGTTTAAGATAAAAGGATTGATTAATTAAATATGACAATTAATTGATTCAAGATTGATTTATCTTAAACAATAATTATTAAATAATTGATTTATAGTTTTATTTATGCATAAATATCGTTTCATGTATAGATGATCATGAGATATGATAAGACCTTTTTATGTAGATGGTTTTTTTTAATTTATTTATTTGAATAAAATTTGTTGGTCTGTGATCCTTCTCCTCATTAATATATAGGGACTGCATGCCCAAGGTTTCCTTTATGTAAAATCCCTTTTACCCCTCACCTACATGTGAGTTAAAAATGGAATATGTAATCAATGGAACTCCAAAACTAGTGGAGGTGGTTCAAGCTGAAGAGGAGACGAATCCAATACCAGGAGATACAGAGGTGGACAGGTGGAAGTTGTAAACACGAACCCAAAAGGTTCAAGGTGTTTCTCCCCTAGGTCAGGGTTAGTTTATCAATTACTTGATATTCTAACCATTAGAAAAGCTCATGATCAACCCATTTAATTTATTTTATTTCTATTATTTTTATGGTTTATCATTATGGATATGTTGTCACTATCATATAATTAATGAATTAAACAAGCAGGAAAGATGGAACTAAAATAAACTAGACTTATGCGTAAATATTATCAAGACATGGTTAATCACTTAAGTATGTTCCACTTAATATTAAAAATTGTGCGATAATGATAATAATAAATTCATGCATAAGAGATAAAAAATCTCTCAAATAAAATATTAAGTCAGAACAAGCCTTCCGTTACTTGATTAAGGGAAAAACTCAATAAAACTATGTGTTTGAACAACACTTTTTGGGACACTTAATTTTATACAGGAATCCCTTATGAATGGTTTAGGGTTGACTTAAACATATTACATCAACAGGAGTATCCCTTCCTAGACTTGGTGTAATATTGGAGGTAAGAGTTGAGGAAATCCAAATTTATGATTTTAGGATTCGGGAGTCCACTCAACATATCAAGGAGCTACAAGCCTGCAGTTGGTAGAGACCTGCCTACCTAAATACCTTCTAATATCTTGACCAACCCTTGTCGGGGTTATGCGCAGGGGAATATGGATCCTTGCCACTAGAATGTCATAGAAACTGAACATTCTGAGTTCAATGGTGAGGGCTATTGGGACTTGATAAAATAGTGTGAGACTTAATAAAATTTATTATTTCTTATAAAATGTAATCAAGAAAGTACTAATGATATGCTCTTTTAATTTTAGAAAAAAAATTACAAACTCGTCAACCACACTATCCCTATGATCAATTCTAGATAAAGACAACATCATCATTGGCAATAACTTCCAGGAATGGTTTAGATGCCTTTGGGTTATCCTACGCCATGAATGGAAGTCTTGTGTTCAAGAGTCAACATTACCTAATCCACCTTCCAAAGAGGTGAGTGATGAGGATTTCCTGGTCTATGAGAAACAAATGAACGACACAGTTGGCATTCAATGTTTGATGCTATCATCAATGTCTAGTGATCTCATGAAGTATCATGAAAACATGGATTATTATAGCATGCTCGAGCACCTATGTGGTCTTTACCAGGAGAGAGCAAGACATGAAAGGTTTGAGATCTCTAAGGAACTCTTTTAGATTAATCATGGAGAAGGTTCCCCATCCTGGCCTTATGTAGTCAATCTCATTGGAAATGTTGAGCGCGTGGAGGTTCTAGGGTTTAAACTCTTCAAAGAACTGGGCACCGATCTCATTCTCACATCACTCCCTCAGATCTTCTCTAATTTTTTTTGTCAATTTCAATATGAACAACATTGAAAAGTCTCTATCTAATATTCTTATTCTCATTCGACAAGTGGATAATGATATGAAGCGCAAAAAGCCTTCTGTCCTTAGGGTGAATAAGAGGTAAGGGAAGGTGAAGATCTTTAAGCCCAAAGTTTCTTCATGCCCTTCCATGAAAAGGAAGATCGAAGGGGAGTAAAGGGAACATGTGTTTGTTTGTTTCACATGTGGAAAGAAGGGCCACTGGAAGAAGAACTGCACCCAGCCTAAGAAGAAAGGGGAAGCTTCAGGTGCATTTGTTATCAAATGTAATCTGTCTGTTTCTACAAATTGAATATTAGATAAAGCTTGTGGTGCTCACATATGTATCCAAATATAGGAACTAAGAAGATTCAGGATGATTGATCGAGGGGAGGTAGATCTACAAGTAGCCAATGGAGCCATACTAGCTGTTGTAGCTGTCGGGGACTACAACCTCACATTGCCAACTATGATGATCTTGGTGTTAAATGATTGTTATTATGTACCTTCTATTACTAAAAACATTATTTCTTTATCTAGATTAGATATAGATGGATTTTTTTTCAAGTTGGGAAATGAATGTTTCTTCTTTTACAAAGATAACATTTGTTATGGTAGAGAACATTTATACAATGGACTTTACATGTTGGATTACAAAAACCAAGTAATGGCAATCGATAACAAAGATACTTCACATGAATTATACCACACCCAAATTTGGAATCACTGGCTAGGTCATGTAAACGAGAAATGCTTGACAAAGATACATAAATATGGATATTTAGATTATTTCGAACTAAAACCACTTCGCATATGTCATGCATGTTTACCAGAAACAATTAACAAATCCCCATTTAGTGGGAAAGGTGAAAGGGCTAAAGAACTTCTTGAATTGGTTCATACCGATGTGTGTGGACCATTTTCAGTTGAAGTAAGGGGAGGTACTCATACTTCATAACTTTTACTAATGATTTTAGTAGATATGGATATATCTACTTAATGAGGTATAAGTTGGATTCTTTTGATAAGTTCAAATAATAAAATAATGAAGTTGAGAACCGTCTTGGTAAGAATATTAAGAAACTTTGCTCAGACCAAGGTCGATAATATATTAATCAAGACTTCATTGATTACTTACGGTAGTTTGGGATCCTATCCCAACTCACTCCTCCAAACATGCCCTAGTGGAATGTTGTGAGCAAAAGGAGAAACCGCACCCTGTTGGACATGGTGAGATCAATGATGAGTCATGTGAGTCTTCTATTTTCCTTTAGGGGATATGCGTTACAAACAGTGACAACCATAATAAACCAAGTACCAACTAAATCGATAAATGGTATTTCATATAAGTTCTGAAGTGGAATAAAAGCCATCTTATCTAATTTACATGGGTGGGGTAGAAAAACATTTGTTAAGGCCTCTTTAGGTAACCAAATCGCACCCCAAGGCACAAAGTGAACCTTTAAAGGATACCCCAAGGAAAAAAAATAGATATTACCTATACAACCCCTTAGAAAAAAAAGTTTATAGTGGCAAGACATTCCATATTCCTTGAGAGGGAGAAAATCTCCAAAAGAGATAGTGGGAGAGTGATAGACTTTGATGATGTTGAGGCTCAAGGTACACAAGAGTTGGTACAAGAAAAGATTCCACAAAGCCCCATGGAAAAAGAATATATTCCAGAGACACAAGTACTATGTAGGAGTACAAGAGAGGTTAGAGAACCGAAATGGTACAGTTTTCTAGTTACCGAGGATGGTGACTCCATATTAGTTGATAATAATGATCCTATAACCTGCCAGGTAGTAGTAAGTGGCATAGACATTTCCAAGTGGCAAGAAGACATAAATTATAAAATGGATTCCATGTACCAAAACAAAGTCCGAATTTTGGTAGATCCTCCAGTTGATGTAAATCCTATTGGTTGAAAATGGTTATTCAAGAAGAAACCAAACATGGAAGGACAAGTCAGTATCTATAAGGCATGACTGGTTTCAAAAGGTTTTAAACAATGTCAAGGAATTGACTATGATGAAACCTTATCACTAGTTGCAAAGCTTAAATCCATCCGAATTTTACATTCCATTTGCGGCTTACCATGACTATGAGATTTGGAAAATGGATGTCAAAACACAATTCCTTAACGGGAACCTTCAAGAAGTTGTCTACATGACACAACCTGAACGGTTTGTGACTCTCAAGGATTCCAATAAGATATACAGGTTGTAGAAATCCATTTATGGATTAAATAAAGCATCCAAGTAATGGGAAATTTGTTTTGATGAAGCCATAAAAGAATTTAGTTTGATCAAGAATGAAAGTGAGAATTGTGTCTACAAACGGTTTAGTGGGAGTGCAACTATTTTCCTAATAGTATATGTTGATGACATATTACTTATTGGAAATGAGATACTAGTCTTACAGTCTGTTAAGGCATGGTTGAATCAATGATTCTCCATGAAAGACTTACGAGAGGCAACATATATTCTTGGGATCAAGATACATCATGATAGACCCAAGAGATTGCTGAGCCTAAGTCAAAGTACATACATTGATAAGATACTGAAGATATTTAGTATGGAACAATCCAAGAGGAGATTGTTGCCAGCGTCACATGGCATTAATCTTTCCAAGAAAATGTGTCCTCAGACACATGAGGAAATAAAGATAATGGCAAGTAATTCATACAAATTAGTGATTCTGTAACACCCGAGACTTTTACGTTATATAAATCATCAAAGGAAACTTTTTCTACACAACACTTGCTTGGCTTGCTTTACACGCAATCGCGACCTTCCTCGATAGCTTGCGTCGTACGCAATACCGAGTTTCACTAAACAACAATATGCTATTAAAACTAGCCGTTATGAATAGTAATAACCACTTTTTAAAATTTTATAAATTTTATTTTTCAAAATGGACTTCATTTTTGGACTCAGAATATCGAAATTAGCCTAAGGTGAAATTTTGGTATTTTTCTGAAAACTTTCAATTTTTGATGAATAGTGAAACCACTAAGTGGTAGGTTAAAAACTGAATTTTGCATAAAACATAATTTTACCGCTTCTGTGAATGGAATTTCGAAAATCCGACAGACACGGTTGATATCAGTAAGTAAAATGTGGTTCAATGAGAAAAAAATAATTTTTGGTGAATAGTAACTTTTTACTTTTTTTTACCGCGGTTAATAGTAAATAGGGTAACTAAGGGTAAATATGATATTAATATTACCCTAACACATGTCCTAATTCTATTGTATGAGTGTAATTCGACCGAAAACAACCTTATGAATAAAATATGACCATTTATGCCCACTTGGATTAGATTAGGACATTTATTATTTATTTATTTAAAGAAGGGTTAAAATAGTTAAAATCAAAGTTTAATAAGTAAATCATTTTTAATATGGGGTTATACATAAGATAAATTCAATTGTAAATATTCATTAGAAAGCTAAAAATATTTCCTACATGATTATATTTTATTTGTAATTTTTAGACATCAAATAATTTAATTTATTTATGACACAAAGATGATGCAGTAATTATCTTATTAATGAAATATTGACATAATTGATGTTATAAACACCAAAATAAATGTAATTTGAGAATTTTTATGAATTCCACTAATTTTTTAGGTTACTATGATATATTAGTGTTGATTTAATCAACTTGTTTCGAACATATAATTCTGTTATGACTTTCAAAAAATCATATATCAAATAGTGTCAAAATTGACACAAAATAGTTTTTAAATCAAATATTATATTATTAATTGTTATTTTATTCCTAAAAATCTAAGGTTCGGCCAAATGACTTAGATAAGGATATATATATTAATAATAAACAATTTGGGGTTCTTTTGGCATGTTATAGTAAGTGTATTAACCATATAGTGAAAGAAAACAAAAAGACACGGTAAAAGTTAAATTAATTAACTTAGAGTTAAATCTAATTGATAAGGATAAAATAATACCCTAAACTTGTTTAAATCCTATTGGTTGATAGGATTTCGACCCATCCCCACTTTATCTTCTAAATAAGATCCTTTTGAACCATTATAAACCGATTTTGACTTTAATATAAAATAATATATTGAGATATTCCTAAGGTGCCCCTCTCCTCCCTTATAAAAGGGAACCTCCTCCCCCTCCTCCTCACACCAATTTGAGCACTCAAGATCGGCCAACCCCTGCCATTTTCTCCTCTCCACTTCCCTAGAATAATCCTAGAGGTCCTGGTCTTCTCCAAAGACCAATCTTAGTTCCTTAAGTGGAGGATTCAAAGAGGCGTTCCAAAGAAGATGTAATATCCATTACCAATCTTTTCAATTTCTTTCTTCTTCAACTTCTTCTTCTTTAGTTGTTTCATGATAATGTAATAACATCAGTATTACTTACATACTGATATGTTATTATAAATATGAAACATCCCTAATTCACCTTCTATCCATCCTACGGAAAAATGAAATCACCGCGCGTGCGTACGTACGGAATACCGTCTCCACGCCGTGGTGTAATCTATTTTCCACCATCACCTTACAAGGATGGGTATAATGGTGTAATGAGTAACTATATATGATTATTATGAAGTAATATTGATACTGAAATAATATATATATACTCCAATACAATTCCACGATCATAGGAACGATATCATCACTCGTGCGTACGTACGGAATACCGTCTCCACGATGTGATGCGACTCGTTCTACATGATCTTCATTTCATAATGATTATATAAATGAATTGAATGAATGAATATGGTATATACTACACTAATACCATTCTGGAAATGAATTATCTATAACCTAAAGAAAAGAATAAGAATTTATTCAACAAAACACGCATAAGAACAAAAAGTTATAAAGACCCGAGTAACAAGTAACAATGAAATATTACTAACAAGAAGCTAATAATATGACCATATATGATATCATATCAATATGTATGATTCTGGAATAAGTCAATAACATTATTTAAACCATTATACAGGAGCTTCAGACACGAACAAAGCAAATCGGACCTAAGGTAAGGGAAATATCACAATCTAACTTTTATCCGAGATTGTTTTTACTTTGGTAATTACTGGGGTGTATTTTATCATCCACATCCATGTTTCATCAATATGTAATATTATTTCCATCCACCTACAATTTTTTAAATCCATTTTACCCTTCGGTGAGTTTTTAGTAATATGTATGAAAGGAATCTTTTGTCGTTTTTCGTACGAGGTACTTTTTGACTTTTCCGACAAAAGTACGAAGAATGTTTTTTTTAACTTATACGGCATGAATGGATTTTTAAAACATTGTTTCCAAGATGCTTCCTTTACAAGTTTTCAAGTTTATTTGTAATCAACTTCTTTTATTTTAATGATGTATAACATGTTATGAAAGGAAAAATGTTTTTTTGAAGAAGAAATGATATTTTCCTCAAGAATGGTGTTCAAATGTTTTATCAAAATTATTTTCCATCTAAGATAATATAGGGTTCTGTTTTTATCCCTATTATTACATTGATTTGATTATGTTGTGAGGGATTATTTTTATTAATTCATTTACCTTATATGGTTTGTTTTATGATGTCATGATGTTTCAAGAATCCCATTTTTGTTACATGTGTTATGCGATGATGTATGATTTATGATTATGTGGCACACATAATAAAGGAATCATTATAAGATGGGTGGGACCTATATCTCCCTCCAATGCATTGGGTAAAGATTTTATATCTCATGAGATAGACATGGCTGGAACGGAAGGTTATTTCGGTTCAGTGATACAGGACTGAAACGAGGAGTGAACTCTGTTCAGAAAGGGACTTTGTCCACTAAGATAGTCTTGGCAATGAGTCATGACTAACAAGAAATGATTTCCATGATTATGTGTGCATGCCACAAAGTTTCAAGTTTTATGTTATGATTATGGGGATCTCATTTTCACTTCTATGAATTCTTCCATGATAAGATATTATGATCTCTTTTGCAGGTTTTGATTTTCAAAAAGATATGATATGATTTTTATTTCCTTTATTTGCCCTTGCTGAGCATTTGAGCTCACCCTTTTATGTTTTCTTTTCCCCAGGTCAGGAAGATGGATATTAAGTAGAATATGCCAAAAGGGACCCTAGATATGATGAAATAAATGGGAGACACTGTAGAAGATTTATGAACCAGTTGTTTATGTTTCTCAGTTTCTAAAGACACTATACCTATACGGTCCTTTGTGGTTTTGTCATATGTTGTAATAAGTGTGCTTAAATTTTGAAGTAGTAACAATGTATGTAAAGTATGGGTCGTTATAGTTGGTATCAGAGGAAAGGTATAGTCAACCTTTGGAAACTAGGATGTGAAAGCCTTAGTAAGAACCCTAAGGATAAGTCTAAGCATAGAACACAATCTCAGAAATGGCCATGAATAACCTAGGATAAGACCATAAGCATGAAAATTTTATTCTTGAATTATGTGGTTTCCTATTATAATTAGTGTTGCTCACACTATTCTTCTTGGTTTTAGTCAATGGCTGGAACCCGAAGGAACCGTGTTAATGCGGAATGCGATGGGCAATGCAATGATTGTCCCCCTGAGCAACCAAACGATATGGGAGCTGGAATGCAAAATCTTGTAGCCATGCTCACACAACTTTCTCAAGCTATAAATCATGCAGGATTTCCAAACGAACAAAGGAGGGAGCAACATTCTGTTGAATCCTTCATGAGGCAGCGTCCACCTTCTTTCAGCGGGTCTACTGATCCATTAGTTGCTGAACAATGGATTAGTACTACTGAAAAGATATTTTCAGTTCTTCAATGTTCTGAGCATGATAAAGTCATCCTAGCAGTGTATCGTTTGGAAGGAGATGCAGATCAATGGTGGAATCTTGTTAAGAATACGAGGCAAAGGGATGAAATTGAGTCTATGGAATGGGACGAGTTCAAGAACTTATTTTTCAATAAGTACTTCCCTCGTATTCTCCGAACAATGATGGAGAAAGAGTTCCTTGAACTGAAGCAAAGGGATGATGAATCTGTTAGTACCTATGAAGCAAATTTTACAAGACTTGCAAGGTACGCTTCTGGTATTATTATCCAACCCGAGAGTAAGATCGATCGATTCTTTAGTGGCTTAAAACCAAGTCTTCGAAGGGCGTTAGCCATAAGGGACTTCAATAGCTACGAGGAAATCGTTCGATGTGCTCTCAAAGCCGAGATGGAGATTGGAGTAACCCATCAGTCACATGGGTTTGATAAGAAGAGGAAGATGGAATTCAAAGAAAAATCTAAAGAGCACACGGAAAAGAAGATGAACTTTCCCTTATGCTCAAAGTGTGGAAAGAAACATGGAGGGAGTTGTCTTAAAGGGACAAGTAAATGTTTTAAATGTGTAAAGGAAGGTCATCGGGCATTTGAATGCCGTGATAATGGGAAGAAGATGTCTAATGATGCAAACAAAGGAAGGGATACACAGAATGAACCTACTATACTTCAATGTTTCAAGTGCAAGGAGATGGGGCATTATGCCAATCAATGCCCAAATCCAAGGGTTGATGATGATGGTCGACGTCAACAAACTCTTAAGGCTAAAGACAAAGGAAAGTCACATGCAATTTCTATCAGCGATATGGAGTACGATAACGATGTGGTGAAAGGTACACTTACCATCCACTCTAAAGTAGCAAATGTTTTATTTGATTCTGGATCCACCCACACTTTTATTTCTGAAGACTTTTCTAAGGGTATCACCGTATTATCTCAACAATTAGATGTTGAGTTAGCTGTGACAACACCTAATGGCACATCAATCGCATCAAAAGTTTATAATTCTTCTCCGATCGAAGTTTGTGGGAAAGTGCTTCCTGCAAATCTTGTGATCCTTCCTTTAGTGGAATTTGATGTGATTCTTGGCATGGATTGTCTTTCTCTACATGGAGCTCATATCAATTTCCAAAGAAGGGAAGTCACATTTCATATTCCAGATCAATCTACGATCGTCTATCAATGCAAGGATGAACATAACCTTCCAGTGGAAATTTCTTCCATCTTATGGGTATTGATTCCACTAAATGAAGGTTATTTATCTCAAATGGTTGGCGAGAAACTCACGATTAAGAATATGCCCATTGTACGGGAGTTTGATGATGTCTTTCCGGAGGAATTGTCGGGTCTTCCACCAAATCGTGAAGTTGAGTTTTCAATAGAACTCGTACCGGGTGCTTTGCCTATTTCAAAGACACCTTATAGAATGGCCCCAATTGAGTTGCAGGAATTGAAGAAGCAACTCCAAGAGAATCTTGATAAGGGATTCATACGCCCTAGTGCGTCACCTTGGGGAGCACCTGTTCTATTTGTTAATAAGAAAGATGGATCAATGAGACTCTGCATTGATTATCGAGAACTTAACAAGATCACTATCAAGAACAAATATCCTCTCCCACGCATTGATGACTTATTTGACCAACTACGCGGAGCTCAATACTTTTCCAAGATTGATCTTCGTTCAGGGTATCATCAATTAAGGGTCAAAAGGGAGGATATACCAAAGACGGATTTCCGTACAAGGTATGGACACTATGAATTTATAGTGATGCCATTTGGTTTTACTAATGCCCCTGCTATCTTCATGGATCTAATGAATAGAGTCTTTAGAGACTATCTTGATCAATTTGTGGTAGTCTTTATAGACGATATTCTTGTCTATTCAAAGAGCAAGGAAGAGCATGAAGATCACTTGAGAATTATATTAAAGACCCTGAGAAAGGAGAAGCTTTATGCCAAATTTACCAAGTGTGAATTTTGGCTTCAAAAAGTTGCATTTTTGGGTCATATAATCTCAAAAGAGGGGATATCTGTGGATCCAGCAAAAACAGAGGTTATCGAAAGATGTTCGAGACCAACAACAGTAACTGAGATCCGAAGTTTTCTTGGTTTGGCTGGATATTATCGACGTTTTGTAAAAGATTTTTCACGATTATCTAATCCACTCACCCTGTTGACTCGGAAAGGAGTTAAGTTTGTCTGGACAGAGGAATGTGAAGAGAATTTCAAGGAGTTGAAAAGAAGGTTATCCAATGCACCTGTGCTCACACTGCCTTGTAGTGGAGAAAGGTTTGTGATCTACAGTGATGAATCCAAGAAGGGATTGGGGTGTGTTCTTATGCAAAATGATATGGTGATAGCTTATGCCTCACGACAGTTGAAAATCCATGAGAAAAATTACCCAACACATGATTTGGAGTTGGCTGCGGTAATCTTTGCATTAAAGATTTGGAGACATTAACTTTATGGTGAAAGGTGTGATATTTATACTGATCATAAAAGTTTAAAGTATATTTTCACACAAAAGGATTTGAATATGCGTCAAAGAAGATGGTTGGAGCTGATTAAGGATTATGACTGCTCAATCCATTACCACCCTGGGAAAGAAAACAAGGTGGCAGATGCATTAAGTCGACAAGACCATGCTAGTTTATCCATGATGAGGATCACAAAAGATCCAATATTTATGGATTTACAAAGGATGGATCTTGGAATTATAATGGAAGGGGAAAAATCTTATCTTTCTCAAATGAATGTTCAACCATCTATACATGTGAAGATTAAAGAGGCACAGAAAGAAGATGTCGAGTTACAAAAGAAGGTGAGGAATGTTCCTGAATTCAACCTTGATTGTGATGGGATAATAAAGTTCAGGAATCGGGTTTGTGTTCCTCCCATCCCCGAATTAAAGAAGGAGCGGCTGGATGAGGCTCATAGTTCTTCATTCTCTATTCATCCTGGAAGCACGAAGATGTATAGGGACCTGAAAGAGTACTTCTGGTGGGATGGCATGAAAAGAGATGTTGCTGAATATGTCTCTCGATGCTTGGTTTGTCAACAAGTTAAAGCTGAGAGACAGAAGTCTATGGGGATGTTACAACCATTACCCATACCCGAATGGAAATGGGAAAACATCACTATGGACTTTGTCACAGGACTTCCTAAAACATCCAAAGGAAATAATGCTATCTGGGTCATAGTTGATCGTCTTACAAAGTCTGCACACTTCATTCCTATTAGAGAGGATTTCTCTCTAGATCAGCTTTCCAGGATATATGTAAAGGAAGTGGTAAGATTACATGGAGTACCACATTCTATTATATCTGATCGGGATCCGAGATTTACCTCGAAGTTCTGGCGAAGTCTTCAGCATACTCTGGATACAGAGTTGAGTTTCAGCACTGCTTATCATCCCCAGACAGACGGTCAGTCTGAGAGAAAAATTCAAACCCTAGAAGATATGTTGAGAGCTTGCTCTATGGATTTCAAAGGAGGTTGGGATCAACACCTACATTTGGTAGAATTTTCTTATAATAATAGCTTTCACTCCAGTATTTAGATGGCTCCTTATGAAGCTCTCTATGGAAAGAAATGCAGGAATCCAACTTGCTGGGATGAAGTTGGGGAAAGAAAGCTATTAGGACCTGATCTCGTGGATGAAATGGCAGAAAAGGTCAGATCTATTCAACAACACATAAGAGCAGCTCAAAGTCGACAGAAAAGTTATGCCGACAACCGAAGAAAATACCTAGAGTTTGAAGTGGGCGATAAAGTGTTCTTACGAATATCTCCCTGGAAGAGGGTTATGAGATTTGGAAAGAAGGGGAAGTTGAGCCCTAGATATATCGGTCCTTTTGAAATACTGGATCGTGTTGGGAAGGTAGCTTACCGATTGGCGCTTCCACCGAATCTCTCTCAAGTTCACGATGTGTTCCATGTATCTCTCCTGAGAAAGTACATACCAGATCCTTCACATGTACTCAGCTCAGAAGTTGTACCGCTGGAGCAAGATCTTTCTTATGAAGAACAGCCGATAGAGATTCTGGATCGTAGTGAAAAAGTCCTACGAAACAAGACCACTCGCTTGGTGAAAGTTTTATGGAGAAACCACCAATTTGAAGAAGCTACATGGGAGCTTTAGGATATGATGAGGGAGAAGTATCCTCATCTGTTTGTTGCAAAGTGACGAATTTCGAGGGCGAAATTCTTTTTAAGGGGGGTAGAATGTAACAACTGAGACTTTTACGTTATATAAATCATCAAAGGAATCTTTTTCTACACAACACTTGCTTGGCTTGCTTTACACGCAATCGCGACCTTCCTCGATAGCTTGCGTCGTACGCAATACCGAGTTTCACTAAACAACAATATGCTATTAAAACTAGCCGTTATGAATAGTAATAACCACTTTTTAAAATTTTATAAATTTTATTTTTCAAAATGGACTTCATTTTTGGACTCAGAATATCGAAATTAGCCTAAGGTGAAATTTTGGTATTTTTCTGAAAACTTTCAATTTTTGATGAATAGTGAAACCACTAAGTGGTAGGTTAAAAACTGAATTTTGCATAAAACATAATTTTACCGCTTCTGTGAATGGAATTTCGAAAATCCGACAGACACGGTTGATATCAGTAAGTAAAATGTGGTTCAATGAGATAAAAATAATTTTTGGTGAATAGTAACTTTTTACTTTTTTTTACCGCGGTTAGTAGTAAATAGGGTAACTAAGGGTAAATATGATATTAATATTACCCTAACACATGTCCTAATTCTATTGGATGAGTGTAATTCGACCGAAAACAACCTTATGAATAAAATATGACCATTTATGCCCACTTGGATTAGATTAGGACATTTATTATTTATTTATTTAAAGAAGGGTTAAAATAGTTAAAATCAAAGTTTAATAAGTAAATCATTTTTAATATGGGGTTATACATAAGATAAATTCAATTGTAAATATTCATTAGAAAGCTAAAAATATTTCCTACATGATTATATTTTATTTGTAATTTGTAGACATCAAATAATTTAATTTATTAATGACACAAAGATGATGCAGTAATTATCTTATTAATGAAATATTGACATAATTGATGTTATAAACACCAAAATAAATGTAATTTGAGAATTTTTATGAATTACACTAATTTTCTAGGTCACTATGATATATTAGTGTTGATTTAATCAACTTGTTTCGAACATATAATTCTGTTATGACTTTTAAAAAAATCATATATCAAATAGTGTCAAAATTGACACAAAATAGTTTTTAAATCAAATATTATATTATTAATTGTTATTTTATTCCTAAAAATCTAAGGTTCGGCCAAATGACATATATAAGGATATATATATTAATAATAAACAATTTGGGGTTCTTTTGGCATGTTATAGTAAGTGTATTAACCATATAGTGAAAGAAAACAAAAAGACACGGTAAAAGTTAAATTAATTAACTTAGAGTTAAATCTAATTGATAAGGTTAAAATAATACCCTAAACTTGTTTAAATCCTATTGGTTGATAGGATTTCGACCCATCCCAACTTTATCTTCGAAATAAGACCCTTTGGAACCATTATAAACCGATTTTGACTTTAATATAAAATAATATTTTGAGATATTCCTAAGGTGCCCCTCTCCTCCCTTATAAAAGGGCACCTCCTCCCCCTCCTCATCACACCAATTTGAGCACTCAAGCTCGGCCAACCCCTGCCATTTTCTCCTATCCACTTCCCTAGAATAATCCTAGAGGTCCTGGTCTTCTCCAAAGACCAATCTTAGTTCCTTAAGTGGAGGATTCAAAGAGGCGTTCCAAAGAAGAGGTAATATCCATTACCGATCTTTTCAATTTCTTTCTTCTTCAACTTCTTCTTCTTTAGTTGTTTCATGATAAAGTAATAACATCAGTATTACTTACATACTGACATGTTATTATAAATATGAAACAACCCTAATTCACCTTTTATCCATCCTACGGAAAAATGAAATCACCGTGCGTGCGTACGTACGGAATACCGTCTCCACGCCGTGGTGTAATCTATTTTCCACCATCACCTTACAAGGATGGGTATAATGGTGTAATGAGTAACTATATATGATTATTATGAAGTAATATTGATACTGAAATAATATATATATACTCCAATACAATTCCACGATCATAGGAACGATATCATCACTCGTGCGGACGTACGGAATACCGTCTCCACGATGTGATGCGACTCGTTCTACATGATCTTCATTTCATAATGATTATATAAATGAATTGAATGAACTAATATGGTATATACTACACTAATACCATTCTGGAAATGAATTATCTATAACCTAAAGATAAGAATAAGAATTTATTCAACAAAACACGCATAAGAACAAAAAATTATAAAGACCCGAGTAATAAGTAACAATGAAATATTACTAACAAGAAGCTAATAATATGACCATATATGATATCATATCAATATGTATGATTCTGGAATAAGTCAATAACATTATTTAAACCATTATACAGGAGCTTCGGACACGAACAAAGCAAATCGGACCTAAGGTAAGGGAAATATCACAATCTCACTTTTATCCGAGATTGTTTTTACTTTGGTAATTACTAGGGTGTATTTTATCATCCACATCCATGTTTCATCAATATGTAATATTATTTCCATCCACCTAAAATTGTTTAAATCCATTTTTACCCTTCGGTGAGTTTTTAGTAATATGTATGAAAGGAATCTTTTGTCGTTTTTCGTAAGAGGTACTTTTTGACTTTTCCGACAAAAGTACGAAGAATGTTTTTTTTAACTTATACGGCATGAATGGATTTTTAAAACATTGTTTCCAAGATACTTCCTTTACAAGTTTTCAAGTTTATTTGTAATCAAATTCTTTTATTTTAAAGATGTATAACATGTTATGAAAGGAAAAATGTTTTTTTGAAGAAGAAAGGATATTTTCCTCAAGAATGGAGTTCAAATGTTTTATCAAAATTATTTTCCATCTAAGATAATATAGGGTTCTGTTTTTATCCCTATTATTACATTGATTTGATTATGTTGTGAGGGATTATTTTTATTAAGTCATTTACCTTATATGGTTTGTTTTATGATGTCATGATGTTTCAAGAATCCCATTTTTGTTACATGTGTTATGCGATGATGTATGATTTATGATTATGTGGCACACATAAGAAAGGATTCATTATAAGATGGGTGGGACCTATATCTCCCTCCAATGCATTGGGTAAAGATTCTATATCTCATGAGATAGACATGGCTGGAACGGAAGGTTATTTTGGTTCAGTGATACAGGACTGAAACGAGGAGTGAACTCGGTTCAGAAAGGGACTTTGTCCTCTAAGATAGTCTTGGCAATGAGTCATGACTAACAAGAAATGATTTCAATGATTATGTGTGAATGCCACAAAGTTTCAAGTTTTATGTTATGATTATGGGGATCTCATTTTCACTTCTATGAATTCTTCCATGATAAGATATTATGATCTCTTTTGCAGGTTTTGATTTTCAAAAAGATATGATATGATTTTTATTTCCTTTATTTGCCCTTGCTGAGCATTTGAGCTCACCCTGTTATGTTTTCTTTTCCCCAGGTCAGGAAGATGGATATTAAGTAGAATATGCTAAAAGGGACCCTAGATATGATGAAATAAATGGGAGACACTGTAGAAGATTTATGAACCAGTTGTTTATGTTTCCCAGTTTCTAAAGACACTATACCTATACGGTCTTTTGTGGTTTTGTCATATGTTGTAATAAGTGTGCTTAAATTTTGAAGTAGCAACAATGTATGTAAAGTATGGGTCGTTATAGATTCGGTTTGTCTTGTATTCCAGGATATGTACTAGGCTGGATGTTGCCTACACATTGAGTGCGGTAGGCAAATATCAAGCTGACCCAGGTGACCATCATTGGATGGCAGTCAAGACTATCCTAAAGTATCTGAGGCATTCTATGGATATGTTCCTGGTTTATGGAGGAGATTAAGAACTGGTTATTAGAGTATATGCATATTCTAGTTTCCAGACTGATCAAGATGACATGAAGTCGCTAAAGGGATACATCTTCACTTTGAATGGAGGTGCAGTGAGATGGAAGAGCTCAAAGAAGAGTGTAGTCACAGATTCTATAATAGAGTCTGAGTATATCATAGTTTCTGAGGCATCTAAAGAAGTATTTTGGATGCAAAGCTTCGTCCAGGAGCTAGCTGTGATACGTAGCAGTAAAGATCCCATCACAGTGTACTGTGATAATACTACAACGGTGGATCTTTCAAAAGAGCCATGGTCACATTAGTTGATGAAGCACATACTTTGGAAGTATCATCTGTTGAGGGATTTTTCCCAGAGAGGTGAAGTATCAGTGAGCAGTATTTCCAAAGAAGAAAACATGGAGGACCCCTTGATTAAAGACTTGACTCAGTAGAAACATGATCATCATGTGGGGTCTAATAGATTGAAAGTCGTAGGTAGGTTGATCTAGTTCATGAGGGATTTTGTAAGAGTGGGTGTGCTAGAACCAATTGGTTTTACTTTGATTACATGGATATTTAATTTATTATTACATATTGTTCATTATTCTTTATTACTATGATATAATAATTCCCTAGAGTATTTTTTGCATTGATAAGGTCATGGAATTTTTCCATTATGATGAGAACCTTGAAATGGTATAACAATATTCTTAAATATAGTTCTGTGGTTGGATGACATGCTATGATGTGAGACAAAGCATGCATACCATCAGGTGTGAGTACTCGTAAGTATATGGGACTTCCTCTCATGAAGTTCGCACTTGGTAATCTCTAAGATAAGAGATTATGAGAACATACCCGCTAGTAGGAATTCTGTATGTTTTTGTGTCATTGAATATTTCTATCTACGAGCATGTTTAATGATCCTTATAATTTAAGAATATCATTAATACGTGTCACGACTTATTAACTTTGATTTACTGATGAAAACTGTCTCACAGACAATTGGCGGGAAGTAGGGTACGTTGGGTGTGTCACGAGTGGCATGATATTAATGGATAAGTCGAGGAAGGATTTTCCCTTCCATTTATGGATGTTGATATCTCAACCCATTGATTGAAATATAACTATCACACGAAATTCCATGGTCATGTGTAACAACGATTTTATTTCAGGTAGTCAAAGAACAACATATCAAGCATAAAAGTTGATGACACGATCTTGAAACCTACTTGATGAGATATTGAAACAAAGGGACTATATTACATAGTGAGTGTTAGTATGTGGATGTCATTGTTGCGACTTTGCATTCTTTCTCTTGGGTCCCTTGACTCGTTGCTAGACAGTACTCTTGGATTTTAGGTAAGCCTGCCTAATTCCAACGATAAACAATCCTAGAGGGCCACACACTAAGTGTTTTTATTGGTCTTGGTTAAATTCTATTTGAATTTAATTAATTAAATAAATATTATTCTCAATATCATAGAATAATTTTATTCAAGTTCCAATGACTGCATAAATTAAATTAAATTTATTTATTTATCTTATTGAACATTTAATAAATATTTATTTACTAGTTTTTAAATAAAATATTTATTTATGAGAATAAATTAATTATTTATTTATTCAGGTGTTCAATAAATGGAAGTGGAGTTCGAGCGGACCAAGGTCGGTTCGGTAGTAAAATAATTATTTGCAATACAGTAAATAATTATTTAACTAGTTAGAAAAAATTAAAATAATGTTGCTATTATTTTATGATGCATAATTTTATTTATAATTCCATTTTGTGAAAGTTTGTGCACCATAAATAATGACCAGGTATTATTATTAAATGCATGTGTTTTCTCTAATTTTATGAATGTATTTAATTTTTTCTATGCAATTAAATATTTTAACTAGAATTCCATGTATATAAATAGGAAAGTATGCCTATTGTGACAGACAACACACCACACACCTGTTGAATTGAGAATTGTTGAGCCAAAAAATTTCTCTCTTGAATCCTCTCCTATCCCCTCTCAAGAACGAGAGACATTCTTCGAGGATGAAGAACAAGCGATCAAGAACAACCAACAAAAGACACTCGCTTCTCCGTGCTAGTATCTGGAGAATGAATGGTGTGGATCAGAGGCCATTGGAGAACGTGTGGATCACAGATAGAGGGATTCTAGTTTGGATCCTTAAAAGCGCAATGAGATAATCTAGAAGGGTCATTCCGAATGATCAACATCATCAACGAAGAAAAATACCAAATATAAAGGTATTATTTTTCTTTATGAACTTAATTAAATTAATTATAAACATGATTTGAAAGATCCTCCCTAAGGTTTCATGCCTCTTTATTCTTTATCTAAATCCTTGATTATATTTTGTGGATACTAGAATTCATTGTCCTATTGATCCCCGAATAATCATTGATTAGGGTAAAAATCAAAGTTGGGTCTTATCCCAACCATACTTCTACTGCACCTGGAACCTTCATCCAGATCAAAGGTCAATCTTTCAAAAATATCGAGCTCCATAAATTTGATCAAATAAATATTTAATGTGATGTAGGGGATACTTTTTCTTTACTGTTATAGCATTAATATCCCTATAGTAAATACACAACCTCATAGATCCATCTTTCTTCTTAACAAAAATAATCGGGGATCCCCATGTAAAATCACTAGGGTGAATAAATCCTTTATTACTCAATTCCAATATTTGTTTCTTTATCTCCACTAATTCTAAAATGGAAATTCTATAAGGGGTCTTTGATATGGGCCTTGAACCAGGAATTAAATCAATGGAAAACTCAATTTCTCGTTCTGGAGGATGTCCAGGTAAATCCTCTGGAAACCCATCAACATATTCCAGCACAATAGGTACATCCTCTATTTGAACATTATTTTCCTCACCTATAGTTATTTCACTCCCTTCCTCTATAATAATTGAATTTAGTAGAGCTACTGGGGTGGATGTAGATAAGAATCAGATTGTGATGTTTCTGCTCTAAAGATAAGGTATTCCTTATCATCATCAAAAATTGTAACCTCCTTATTCCTACAATAAATTTTCATATCATGGTCTAAAATCCAATCCATACCGAGGATTATATCAAATTAAATCACTGGTATGATGATGCGATCTGCTGATAAAGCACATTTTAATTCCATAATGGCAACTGATTCAAAAAACTTTATTACAATGATACTTTTCTTAAGTGGTTTTATTGAAAACTCCCTTGTTAAATCAAATTATAAATAACTAATTTTCTTGGAAAATTAGGAAGATATGAAATAATTCAATGATACAAACTCAAATAATGAATTTTCTAAATTTGAGGAAATGATTAAAGTACCTTCCACCATGTCATTAGAAGATTCAACCTCAGTAGTAGTGATTACATAGGCCTGGACTTTCTCCCTTGTACTTTTCTACGGTATGTTTCCATAACACTTAGGACATTCATTTGAATAATTGCCCATTTCTATACAATTTTGCCATTCAACATTGAAATCCTCTTTATTTTCCATGCAATCATGAGTTTGGTGACCTTTTTCTCCACACTTGTAACAAACTCTCATTCCCTTCAGGCAAGTACTGGGGTTTTTCTTCCCACATTTACTATGGGGTGGAAAGTTAACTTTTCCATTCTTCCCCTTATTTCGTTTTTCATAGTGTTCGATAGATATCTTCTTCTCTTGATTCTCTTTAAAGTCACAAGACTTAGAGAATTTGTTTCTATCTTGATAGCACATGAGACTATACCTTTGTATGATGAGAAGGATTATGAGACTAATTCTCAATAGAGAAATGGTTTAACCCAAAAAATAATCAATCAATATTACTTATTGCGTTACAAATATAATATGCAACATGCCTTTATAACCTTGTAAAGTTTGCCTCATACTTTATGACATTTTCACCCTTCTTTTGCCTCAGACTCAGAAATTTACTTTCCATATCCACTCGATGTTCGTGAGGAAATTATTTTTCTAAGAAAATATCTTCAAACTCCTTCTATTCTATATTTAATACTTCTTCATCCTTCTTTGTGTTTTTAATTAATGACCTCCATTGATCTACATCTCCAATGAGGCGATAAACTGCCATGACAACTTTTTCCCTTTCGCTACTCCCCAAAGCATGATATATTTTCTCAAAGGAACTTATCCATTGATCAGATAAAAATGGATTTTTAGTCCCATTGAATATTGGTGGTTATTTCCTCAGGAAGTAGTATAACATTGATTCTATGCGTTGTGGATCAGGGTGCTTCATATGAGTAATGTTATTATTCATAACCTGACTTAGTTGTCCCATTATGGTTATAATATGATTATCACTAGTTGCATCACCAGATCAAATATAATTATCCTAAGTAGGAAGGCAAACTCTAAATTTATTATGTGCATTTATATGGTTTTCATTCCTTCCACTAGGTACCATTTTTAAATAATGGAATATAATAGATTAGTTTATGAATCACAATGCATAATTCTAAACTTGTAAAATACTTAACATAAACTAAATAGTTTATGAATATAATCTACAATCATAAAAAAATGTTTAATTGGGGGAATTATTTACTCATAAATCCTTCATAATGGTTTTTGAAGAAAATGTGAATTATCCTAAGTATATCCCCTAGGAGTTTCGTATCCAAGAGTGCAGTAAGACTCGTTATCGTGCACCCATTTCCAGTTGAGTATAGCTCAAAGTGGTGATTTTGGGTTTTACCCCTAGATACATATGTGCAAAAGCCGCCTCTACCTACTCGTATCTAGACATGGATGTATTTCTGGGAAAATTCACAAAATATCTATGTTAACAAAATTCTAGGAAGTTATTCTATACTAATCCTAAAAGTTTATCATAGGGTAATGTTCTCTAATAGGAGTTTTTCTAAATCTAGTTTGTAAGTTTGTAATAAACTTCCTCTGATACCAACTATAACACCCTAAACCTAGTTACCCAGAGTCGTTACATTATTACTTAACATTAATATGATCACAAGAGATCATGTCCTAAAATATTAATCAGTTTAGTAGCATTGCAAGTACTAGATACATACATAAGTTTTACATTACATTATGAAATGAAAAAGAAACATTGTGTCTTCATAGAATGAACTCATATCCCTTATCCTATCCATGTATGTAAGTCACAATATACTTATTCACATCTTGGAATAAATAAAATATAAGAAAGGGGTGATCCCAGATGCTCAATAACCATAACAATATAGCATAAACTTTCATAAATAAGAATAAATATTGAACTTAATGTATAAGACTAAAACAAAATCCTTTTAAACTTAAACTTCAATATAATTTGGCAAATATAAATCAAATAATTCCATTTAATTATTCACATGGATATTCTACTAGTTGAATAATCACATGTAATATTAATAGATAATTTCATAATGATGGAATGCATAATGTCAGACATCATAACCACATAGTCAGGGCCTCGTGCCAAGACTACAAATAATATTTTTGTCAAGGCCTTGTTCCAAGACACTAATTTGTCTCATGAGACCTACCAATGCATTGAGGGGCTATAGAAGGACCCTCCCATCACTTATTAAGTCCAATGAATTCCTCATATGAAAAGGTCGAAACATAACATAAATATTCATATTAAAACTAGCATACGAAATGTCAATACTTTAACCATAAATCATAAATGGTATAAAAACAGAACATCCATAGTCAAACATATCACAAAACCTTCAATACTATATAGAAGATTCTATCCTAATAAATCAACTTCAAAAAAACGTAAAATCCAACAAAGGATGTTGACATAGATGAAATCAATCCAAAAACTATTTGAGTAAAATCTATCTTTCTACTTTGAAATCATCTAAAAGTAAAGAAAAAATTTATTTTGAAAATAAAATTATAAGATTTTAAGGTAAGCTTAAAAGGTGTTATAATGACGGATGATAGCCACACCCTCCATATAAGTTAAAAAACATTCCTTCCTTAATTTTTCCAAAAGGTCATAATGTACCTTGTTTGGAAAATGACTGAAAGATTACTTTCAATTTTTTTTATAAAAAGTCAAAAAAAGGTATAAATGAATTTAACCATAGTATAGTAAATAGTAAAAATGTTCGTAAATAAATTTGTATGAAACATAGATGTGGATGATAAAGAGGTCCTAGTAGATAATTACGTATAAACAACCTCGGATAATGAAGAGATTGTAAAATTAACCCTTACCTTGTACTTTTCCTTAGTCGAGGGCACGTTAACCTCTTGTATAATGGTGAAATAATTTTTATTAAATTATAAAAGAACTAAATACATAAATATGATATCATATATGATCTTATAATATCTCTTTGTTAATAATATTTCAGTAGTATCATTTTTTCAGGTGTTAACTGATTCATTTTCCTTAATATGTTTTGTTACATATGTCATATTTGTTATGGATATGATTTATTTGATTCATATATAGAATTATATTAAGTTATATAAACATTATTTTTAATCATAAAATTAAAATTATTCTTTTATGGTAATGATGGGGTTTGAAATTTCATCGCATCATGGATACGGTAACTCGTACGTACGCACGAGCGATAATATCATTCTATTGATGGTGAAATATTATGTAATTGGATGGTATATTATATATAAAGAATAATTAAAATGTTATATTTATTATTTACATCAATTATACTCATTATTATACCCATCCAAATAATTAAGCATTGAATAAAAAACTACACCATGAAGGAGGAAGTGGAAGAAGAAAAAGAACTTTGAAAGAGGTGACGAAGTAATTACCTCTTCTTTAGGTTCTTCCTTTTGATTTGAACAAAAGGGATCCTTATATTGGATTTATGATCAAATTAAGGCCTCTAGGTTAAATTTAGGGTAGTTGGGAGGCGATTTTAATACGTTTTGGCCGAGCTAAATGGATTTGGAGGTGTGAATTTGAGAGAAGTGGAAGTACCCTTTTATATGGGAGGTGAGGGGCATTTTAGGAAGGACTTGAAATATTAATTTATTATACAATCATTTTCTGTTTCTAATAAATCCAAATGGATTTATTTAGAGACTAAGGTGTGGATGGGTATAAATAATCTCATCCAAAAGATTTTAGACAAGTTTAGGTCACCATATTAACCTTATCTTTTAGATTTAACTCTTAGTTAAATAGTTTAACATTTATCATGTATTCTTGTATTTTTATATTAAATGGTTAATAAACTTACTATAAAATGCCAAGAGAACCGAAAGTTGTTTATTAATGACATTTATAACCTTATATAAGACCTTTGTCTGAATCTTATATTTTTAGGAATATAATATCATTTAATAAAATAGTATGTGTTTTCAAAACTCATTTATGTCAATTTTGATACTATTTAGTAATTTATTTTTGTTAAAGTAATAAAAACTTGATTACATAGAAAAAATACATTGAATCATCCATAAAATGTCATATTCACCTGGGAAATTATTGTATGGAATAAAAAGTTTCAATTTACATTTATTTTAATATTTATAATATCAATTATTTTAATATTTCACTAAGAAGGTAATTACTACATTATTATTGTGTCATAAATAAATTTAATTATTTGATGTCTAAAAATTATAAATAAAATACCCTGTTGTAGGAATTTTTTTATATTTATAATTAATATTTATAGTCTAAGATATAAATTATATAACCCCATAAAAAATTGTTTTACTAAAAGATACATGTTTATGTTATTTTTGTCTTTACTTTACATTAATTAATATAAAATGTCATTATTACTTCCATGTTTCTCTATGGGGTCCCAAAATATACCCAAATATTCCAATGGTAAGATATATATCATAAAATAAGGTTATTACATGTGTTAGGTTAATTTAATATTATTATAATATTATTTTTTACCCTTATTTATTGAATTTACCATTTAACCATGGTAAATAAAATATTTACTGAAGTTAAAATTCATAATATATAAAAATAAAAGTTAACTATTTACATAATTTATAAATTATGATTCCAAATATAGAATCTATTTTTCCAAATTCAAAACACAGAAGTTTTAGTAATTAATTTAAAATTAATTTCTGTTGTCAAAACCGAAAAGCGGGTTTTTAAGAAGTAAAAACTATTAAAAGATTGATATGTGTTTAAATACAATTTAAATGAGAAATTACATAAAATTACCTAAATTATATTAAATTATAAAAATATAATCTAATTATACATTAAAACCACTCAAATGTATAATTTAACACTATATATTATTTTTATTAAAAAAGTTACTTTTAATTAAAATTTAGTATTTTTCACTTTTCTTCAAAATATGAAAATTATCAGAAAAGTACCAAATATTCACCCTAAGCTAATTTTGATATTTTAAATCCAAAAATGAAGTCCAATTTACAAAATAAAATTTATAAAATTTCAACAATCGAGTGTTACTATTCACAACTACTTTTAAAATGGCTAGTTTGATAGGTTATTGTGTGCTTGAACTCGGTGTTGCATACATCAAACGCTATTGTATTATTCAAAGAGAAACATATTGTGGAAGATTGGGGTGTTTCAATAAACTATTTGGTAAGCCTTATATAAATAACTGATCTTTACTTATTATGACATAAGTTATGAATATGATGCTCCAAAATACCTATATTATACTTAAAAAAAGGTTTTTAGGGAAATATTCTTATTTCACGAGGTAAGGAGTGTTTATAAACTTTAAAAGGTGAATGATTTATTTTTAAAAGAAATGTTTTCATGAGTTCCCATGTGCCTAAGTATTCCTTCATGATTTTCCTATGATTTATAAGAGGTTTCAAAGGTTTTCTTTGATAAAAGATTTATTTTCACATGTGTAAATGTTTTATTTATGTTCTCAACTTTTTATTATGAAAAAGATAATTATATTCAAGGGTTTTAATTTTTTTCTCTAGACTAATGGGATTCATTTATTTCTGGGTCCCTTACTAAGATTTATTTCTCTCACCCCACATTTTCAAATATTGTTCACAGGGTCTAAGGATGAGTATAAATATTTTCAAGTTCAATATTTAATATATGGTTACTTATCTTTGATGAAGCTAAAGTATCTTGAATGAAATAAGTTTGTAAACATAAAACTATATTTTTTTTGGAAAACTGTACCCTGTGTGTAAGTTTCTACTTTGTTCTGTAATTTTTTTCCTATTTATCTAAAACTATAAATTGAAAATATCCTAGAAATATAATAAAATGCAACCCTTATTGTAAATCATGTAATTATGGGTTGAATATGTTATGGGGAATTATAGTATCAAAGGAAAGGTTTAAATACCATTAAAGGTTATGATAATGTTAAAATAAACTATTAATAGATTCCAATTTATGTTTATATTATCATGAGATAAATTTGAGAGATTTCCATGTTTCTTAATCTTATCTATGTCTGTTCAAAATGGTTTTCCATAGAGAACAAAAGTGGGAAGGTATGAATAGGATACTAACCTTCTAAATTAGCAACCTATAATTGTTGGAATAGATTATTTTGTGATAGTGTTAACTTATTTTACACATGCTATTAATGGTGTAACCCGTGAATGTTAGTGACTAAATTCTTCAGAGAGGAACATCTCTGTTGTGAAGTATTTCATGAAATAACACCCTATGACTTTTGATAAATCTTCAGTCCAAGTGAAATATTAAGGATAAATAAATTCATTGGAGAAGATATTCAATGTTTTTGGATGTATGGATTATTAAAAATTAATTCTTTATATTTATCATTTAAATGGTAAATTCGATCAATGGTGGTATCTAAATAAGAGTACTTGAAGAAAATGATGAGATCAATTTCATGAAGTAGATATATTTTAAAGATTTTTTTCTTAGTAAGTATTTTCCAAAAGTTCATTTGACTAAGAATAGAAAAGAAAATTTTTAGAATAGATGAAGAAGTAAGAAGACTCATTGTCCAATTATAATGAAAATTTTACCTAATTGGCCAAGTATGCACCAAATTTCAATATGGATGATGAATATAAAATAAAAAGATTTTTAATATGCTTAAAACTATGATTATGAAGAAGATTTGAATCTTTAGAATTTAAAATCTATGAAGTGGTTTTTGTTTTTTGAGAAAGTTGAGATGGAGTTTTTGACACTTGTGTTCTTCATGACAACAAGGGTAAGAAGAGATCTAGATGGAAATAAATAGAAAAGTATTCAACCAAAAAATATATTGGTAAGACACCAAAATGATCCAAATGTGGAGAAAGTAATTTTAAATGTTTGGTAGGACCTGGAAAGTTTTACCAATGTGGTAATCTTGGTCATTTAGCACATGGATGCAAGTAAAAGATTATTAAATAGAAAAGTAATGAGAAAACTGATAATAATTAAGTAGTATAATGTTTTAATTACAATGAAATTAGATATTGTGCGAACACATTCCCAAAAAGTTAGTTACTCAAGGTTGGAACCATCATGATTAGAAATTGAAAGGTGGGACAGAGTCTTTTTACACTGTTATTACATATGTGAGACCCTAAAATGAAGCGGTGATGGGTACATTACTTGTTTATTAATATTATACCAATGTATTGTTTGATTTATGATATATGAATTCTTTTATATTTGGGTAATTTTAACGTAAAATATAAATACCATATTTAGAAATGAAGTCATAATTCTTGGTAAAAACTCTTAGGGGTAGTATAAAGGAAACAAAAATTTATAAAAGTTTTCCTATAATCATCTGTGGAATGGTTTTCCTTATAAAAATTATTTTATTTCCCATTGTATAGTTTGATATTATTATAGGTATATATTGGATTTAAATTTATCATGCTAATATAAATTGTAGAGGTAAAGTTCCTAATGAGTTTCCATTTGTATATATGAGTGAATTTATTCCTTTGATAACATATCAAGAAGATGAGTAATTGATAAAATATGGGAGTTAAATTTATTTGGAACATATTGTTGAAAAGAAATAAACTATTCAAATTAGTAAATTTATAGTAGCAAATGAATATATAGATGTATTTACTGACAATTTACCTGGTTTTATTTTCGATTTATAGCTTGAATTTACTATTTACTTTGTGCTTGATTCTAAGGAAATTTCAAATATCCCATATCAGAGGACTCGAAAAGAAAATTTTTAATTGAAATAGAAGTTAAAATAGTTACTTAATAAGGGTTTAATCCACCCTATAACTTCACCTTAGGGTGATCCTATTCTATTTGTTAAAAAGAATGATGGTTCCATTAAAATCGTCATTGATTATAGAGAAATAAATAACATTACTATTTAGAATAAGTATTTCTTTCCTCATATCAATGACTTGTTTGATCAGACCCAAGGTGCTCAGTATTTTTTTGAAGATTAATCTTAGGTTTGGGTATCACCAGATGAAGGTAAAGGAGGAATACATCCTAAGAATGGTATTCCATACTAGGTATGAGAATTATGAGTTAGTGGTTATGCTGTTACAAAAAACGACCCAATTAGAGGTGGTTATTGTTCAATTTAGAGGGGGTTATAACCCACTATTATAACATTAGTAATAGTTATGAGGAATAACCACTAATGTGCCTTACAAGTGTTATTAGAGAGAGTTTTTAGGAACTTCTAGTAAAGTAACACTACTTGAAACTAAGGATTTATCAACAGTTTCAAACCATTGGTAAAGGCTGCCAAACCGTTGGTATACTATATACCAATAGTTTGGAAAACCATTTGCATGTAAGGTGTAAGGATATACCATTACCAATGGTTTTAGTACAACCGTTGGGAAAGGTAGTGTAATCCTAGAGTTTCCCAATAGTTTAAATAACCGTTGGTATATAGGATTATTCCCAATGGTTTGAAAACTGTTGGCAATAATGGCAGTGTGAAATATGAGTATTCCCAATGGTTTGATAACCGTTTGAAACATTGGAAGTGTAATTATAGTTTCCAAATAGTTTTAATAACTGTTGGTATGTAGGAGTACTCTACCATTTTCATGTTTTACCAACGGTTTACTAAAACTGTGGTAAAAATATGTACATCACTATACCAATGGTTTTAGTAAACTGTTGGTATAGTGTAATACCAGAATTTGGCAGAACAACCACCTAGAATCTCCTCCACTCCTGCACACTCAACAAAACCATGGAATACAGAACAAACACCTGCATACACCAACAAAACCACCTGCTACACTCAAAACTAACAAAACCACCTTAACTCAACTACATACACCAAAAAAACCACTACACACTGAACTACACACACCTGTATACACTCTTGACAGCAACAAACTGTTCCTATCGCACACAAAAAGCATATAAAAACAAAATAATCTTATAACCATGGAATGTACCACAATTATAATCAAGTATATGAACCCAATAACTCTATGAAATACAGAATTCATAATTTAATTCTCAATTGAATACATGCATAATGAATTATGTAGTGAATTCTGAATTATGAATCAATAACACATACAAAATGAATTATGTTGCATACATAATTCCGAATACGTTTGGTCGGTTTTCCATATACCAGTTGTTTTTACTTAAAGTGATGTCCATTTTAAAAAAATACATACACTTGGAGTGATAATGGACACATTGTGCCTTGGATTGAGGTGGGTTTGACTCGTACATGTCACAGATGACTCATGAATCGTTCTCATAAAGTATCAACAGAATCTGAATGAGATTGGTCGATTTTCCTTATGCCAGTTGTCGTTTTCACTTAAAATTTTTTCCATTTCAAAAAAAAGGTGAGACACTTTGAGTGGTGTTGGCCACACCAAACCTCGGATTAAGGCGGGGTGACTCGTACATGTCACATACGACCCATGGATTGTTTTTCTAAAGTATCAACACAATCCAAATACGTTTGGTTGGTTTTCTATAAGCCATTTGTTTTTATTTAAAATGATGTCCATTTTAAACCAAAGAGAGACAATTAGAGTGATACCTTCCACACTGCACCTCAGATTGAGGCGGGGTTCACTTTTACACGTCACATATGACCCATGGATAATTTTCCTAAAGTTTAAACAGAATCCGAACGCATTTGGTTAGTTTTCTATATGTAAATTGTTATTTTCACTTAAAATGTTGTCCATTTTAAACAAAAGAGAGACACTTTGAGTGGTGTCAGCCACACCACGCATCTAATTGTGGCAGGGTTGACTTTTACACGTCACATATAACCCAAGGATCTTTTCCCAAAATTTTCAATAGAAACCGAATGCATTTAGTCGGTTTTCCATATGTCAGTTGTTGTTTTCACTTAAAATGATGTTCATTTAAAAAAAGAGAGAAACTTTGAGTGGTGTTAGCCACACCGCACTTCAGATTGAGGCAGGGTTAACATGTACATGTCACATATGACCCATGTATCGTTGTCTTAAATGTTCAATAGAATCTGAATGCGTTTGGTTGGTTTTTCGTATGTCAGTTGTTGTTTTCACTTAAAATGATGTCCATTTTAACCAAAATACATACAATTGGAGTGATACCAGCCACAACGTGCCCCAGATTGAGGTGGAGTTGACTTGTACATGTCAAATATGACTCATTAATTTTTTTCATAAAGTATCAACAGAATATGAATGCGTTTGGTCGGTTCTTCGTATGCGAGTTGTTGTTTTCACTTAAAATGTTTTCCATTTCAAATAAAGGTGAGATACTTTGAGTGGTGTTGGCCACACCGTGCCTCAGATTGAGGAAGAGTTGACTCATACACATCACATATGACCCATGGATAGTTTTTCTAAAGTATAAACACAATATTAATATGTGTGGTTGGTGTTCCGTACGCCAGTTGTTTTTACTTAAAATGATGTCCATTTTAAACAAAAAAGTGACAGTTAGAGTGTTATTAGCCACACTGCGCATCAGATTGAGGTGGGGTTGACTCGTACACATCACATATGACCCATGTATTGTTTTCCTAAAGTTTCAATAGAATCAAAATTCGTTTGGTCAGTTTTACATATGTCAGTTGTTGTTTTCACTTAAAATGATGTCCATTTTAAACGAAAGAGACACACTTTGATTTGTATCGGACACACTGCGCCTCAGATTGAGGTGGGGTTGACTTATACACATCACATATGACCCATGGATCTTTTTCCTAAATTTTCAACAGAATCTGAATGCATTTGGTTGATTTTCCGTATGACAGTTGTTGTTTTCACTTAAAATGATGTTCATTTTAAACAAAAGAAAGACACTTTGAGTGGTGTCGGCCACACCACGCTTCAGACTAAAGTGGGGTTGACTCGTACACGTCACGTATGACCCATGGATCGTTTTCCTAAATTTTCAACAGAAGACAAAATTGTTTGGCCAGTTTTCCGTATGTCTGTTGTTGTTTTCACTTAAAATGATGTCAATTTTAAACAAAAGACATAGACTTGGAGTGATACCAACCACACAGTGCCCCGGATTGAGGTGGTGTTGACTCATACACATCATAAATGATCCATGGATCATTTTCCTAAAGTATCAACACAATCCAAATGCGTTTGATTGGTTTTCCGTATACAAATTGTTGTTTTCACTTAAAATCTTGTCTATTTAAAATAAAAGTGAGAAATTTTGAGTGGTTCCGGCCACATTGGACCTTGTATTGGGGTGGGGTTGACTTTTACACGTTACATATGACCCATGGATTGTTTTCCTAAAGTTTTAATATAATCTGAATGTCTATTTTCGGTTTTGCGTATGTCAGTTGTTGTATTCACTTAAAATGATGTCTTTTTGAAATAAAAGAGAGACACTTTGAGTGGTTCCATACACACTGCACCTCAGATTGAGGCGATGTTGACTCGTACATGTCAAAAATGACCGATGGATAGTTTTCCTAAAGTATCAACACAATCCGAATGCGTTTGGTCAGTTTTCCGTTTGCCAGTTGTTTTTACTTAAAAGTGTATCCATTTTAAACAAAAGAAAGACACTTTGAGTGGTACCAGGCACACCATTCCTTGTATTGAGGTGGGGTTGAATCTTACATGTAAAAAATGACCAATGATCCTTTTCCTAAAGTATCAACAGAATCTGAATGTGTTTGGTCGGTTTTCCGTATGGAAGTTGTTGTTTTCACTTAAAATGATGTTCATTTTAAACAAAAGAGAGACACTTTGAGTGGTTCTGGCTACACCACACTTCGGATTAAGGCAGGGTTGACTCGTACATGTCACACATAACCCATGGATCATTTTCCTAAAGTTTGAATAGAATCCGAATGCGATTGGTTGGTTTTTCGTATGTTAGTTGTTGTTTTCACTTATAATGATGTCCATTTTAAACAAAAGACATACACTTGGAGTGATAGCAGCCACACCGTGCCACAGATTGAGGTGAGGTTGAATCGTACACATCAACAATGACCCATGGATCATTTTCCTAAAGTATCAACACAATCCAAATGTGTTTGGTTGGTTTTTTGTATGCCAGTTTTTTGTTTTCACTTAAAATCCTATCCATTTCAAATAAAAGTGAGACATTTTGAGTGGTTCCACCCACAACAAACCTCAGATTGAGGCATGGTTGACTTTTAAACATCACATATGACCCATGGACTGTTTTCCTAAAGTTTCACCAGAATATGAATGCCTTTGGTCAGTGTTCCATATGTCAGTTGTTGTATTGACTCAAAATGATGTCCTTTTGAAACAAAAGAGACACTTTGAGTGGTTCCAGCTACACTGCGCCTCGTATTGAGGCGAGGTTGACTTATACACGTCACAAATTACCCATGGATCATTTTCTTAAAGTATCAACACAATTAGAATGCATTTGATCGGATTTCTGTATGACAGTTGTTTTTACTTAAAAGCATATCCATTTTAAACAAAAGAAAGACACTTTGAGTGGTACCAGCCACACCATTCCTCAGATTGAGGCAGGTTTGACTCATACACGTCACAAATGACCAATGGATCCTTTTCCTAAATTATCAATAGAATCTGAATGTGTTTGGTTGGTTTTCTATATGGTAGTTGTTGTTTTAACTTAAAATGATATTCATTTAAAACAAAAGAGAGACACTTTGAGTGGTGCCGGCCACACCGCAATTCAGATTGAGATATAGTTGACTTGTAAACGTAAAAAGTTACCCACGGATCGTTTTCCTAAAGTTTCAACAGAATCTGAAGGCGTTTTCTTGGTTTTCAATATGTCATTTGCTGTTTTCACTTAAAATGATGTCCATTTCATATAAAGGTGAGACACTTTGAGTGGTTTCTGCCACACCGCACCTCAGATTGAGCCAAGTTTAACTCATACACATCACATACGACCCATGGATCATTTTTATAAAGTATCAACACAATCTGAATACGTTTGGTGGGTTTTCCATATGACAGTTTTTTACGTAAAATGATGTCCATTTTAATCAAAAGAGAGACAATTAGAGTGATACCAGACACACCACACCTCAGATTGAGTCAGGGTTGAATCTTACACATCAAAAAAAGACCAAGGGATCCTATTCCTAATGTATCAACATAATCCATATGCGTTTGGTTGGTTTTCCATATGGCAGTTGTTGTTTTCAAATAAAATGATGTTCATTTTAAACAAAAGGGAGAAACTTTGAGTGATGCGGGACACACTGCACTTCATATGAAGGTGGGGTTGACTCGTACACATCACATATGACCCATGGATCATTTTCCAAAAGTTTCAATAGAATACAAATGTGTTTGGTTGGTTTCTGTATGTCAGTTGTTGTTTTCACTTAAAGTGATGTCCATTTTAAACAAAAGACATACACTTAGAGTGATACCAGGCACACCATTCCTTGGATTGAGGCGGGGTTGACTCATACACGTCAAAAATGACCCATGGATCATTTTCCTAAAGTATCAACACAATCCAAATTCTCTTGGTTGGTTTTCCATATGCGAGTTGTTATTTTCACTTAAAATCCTGTCCATTTCAAATAAAAGTAAGACAATTTGAGTGGTGCCGGCCACACTATGCCTCAGATTGAGGGATGGTTGACTTGTACACGTCAAAAATGACCCATGGATTGTTTTCCTAAAGTTTCAACAGAATCAGAATGGCTTTGATTGGTTTTCCGTATGTCAGTTGTTGTATTCACTTAAAATGATGTCCTTTTGAAAAAAAAAGAGAGACACTTTGAGTGGTTCCAGCCACACCGTGCCTCGGTTTGAGGTGGGGATGAATCATACACGTCACTTGGGCATTTAGAATGTCGTTAATTGTATATTGAAGATTTGGGTGAGTCTAATCCTCTAATTTCTTCATTTTTTCTGATTATGATTTGTACTTTTCTCTCATCTTCTTCTGGAGCTCTAAAAACCGCTTTTCTGTTGGGATTTAGGGTGAATCATGAAGAGAGATTAGATTGTGATATGGGGTTTAGGGAGGAGGATTGGGGGGGGGGTGTCCGGGGGGCTGTCTAGGGTATAGGGAGGAGGTGGGGGGGGCTGTCTGGGGTCCAGGAAATAGGGTGGGTAATGTATCTAAAACTCTATCAAGGTATCATACATCGAATTCTGACAGGACTGCGAACTACCACAAGGTGTCTTCCTGGAGAAAGTCCAAATCATAGAATTACTGCGGTGTGACCACGACATGACCATGGCATGACCGCGGCATGACCAGGGCATGATCGCGGCATGACCCCGACATGACTGCGGCGTGACTCCGGCGTGACCATTGAGTGACTGCAGAGTGACCGCAGTGTGACCGCGGCGTGACCACGGCGTGACCACGGCGTGACCGCGGGGTGACCGCGGCGTGACCGCGGCGTGACCGCGGCGTGACCGCGGCGTGACCACGACATGTTGGCCGAGTCCAGTGACATCCGTGGTGCAGAATCTTCCATCCCAGAGCGAATGGAGCGGGAGGAATAGTGGAAAAATTCTGGTCGTCGCCTCCATCCCATTAAATATGGATGGGTAATGTATCCAAAACTCTATCTGGGTATCATACCTCGAATTCTGACAGGACTGCAAACCGCCACTGGGTGTCATTCTGAAGAAGGGCCAAATCACGACATTACCGCGACGTGACCGCGGCGTGACTGCGACGTGACCGCGGCATGACCACGGCGTCACTGCGGTGTGACAACGGCGTGACCGTGGCGTGTTGGCCCGGTCCAGCGACATTCGTGGGCCATCATCTTCCGGCCAGGAGCGAAGGGAGCCGGAGGAAGCGGGGAACATTCCGGCTGTCACCTCAATCCCTATTAACTATGGATGGGTAATGTATCTAAAACTTTATCTAGGTATCATACTTTGAATTTCGACAGGACTTAGAACCGCCGCTGGGTGTCATCCTGGAGTAGGGCCAAATCATGACATTATTGCGGTGAGACTGCGGCGTGACTGCGACGTGACCGCGGTGTGACCACGGCGTGACCGCGGCGTGACCGCACGACATGACCGCGGCGTGTTGTCCCGGTCCAACGACATCCATGAGGTAGAATCTTCCATCCAGGATTCTAAATAAATCCTATGGAGTTGTCCTTCACATTATAGAAACTGATCTTATGTTATAAAAAACAGACTCTTGAAACACATGAAGGACAAGTCGCCCTTGATTTGGAAACTCGAAACTAATGAGTAGGGATCAACGCACTACACAAAGGATATTAAGAACCTTTAAACACATGAAGGACGCTACATAACTAGTGAGAAACCAACCAATGGCATTAAAGCCTTACCTAGATTGGAAGCAGAGAACCAAATCCACCCGAACCAACAAGAAACGATCCAACGTCCTACCAAAAACATAATATGGAGTCAAAAAACACTACATCCACAAATACATGAGGTGCGAGACAAGTAGTAACCATAGAATCTTACATCGGATCAAAGTCGGTGGACTGAATCAATCTAAACTCCTTTTGGAACCCTTCGCAGAATATAACTACCCTCTGTCCATAGAAAGTTGTCAAAGATCTAAGTGACAAATGTGATAAAGAAAATAAAATAAAAACTAAACTAAAAAATACCTGTCTCCTGTGACTATACCTGTCACCACCCAACATATAATTACCACAGCGCCCCATGGGTCAAATCATGTTCCGGCAAGCAAAGGGGAAACAAATTAATGTTTTAAAATCATACTATCAAATAGTAAATTCCTATTAATTAACAATTACTCTTCCTATTAATGGTATATAATAAATTTGGCATGAGTTTCAACTTAGTTTGGTTTTGTTTGATACAAGGGATGCGGTCTTATTGTTATTGGTTTTATGTTTACACTTGAGATATTTATTTAAAAATGATGCATGTATTTGGATATTTATTTATGGTTTTAGTTCTTATCCTGTTGTTATGGGTCCTATCCACATGAATAATTCTTGGAATGTAGGGTTCATTTGACATTTATGCACTTTAATGTGATTTATGTCACTAACAATGAGGATTTATATCAAGTTAAATATTCCTAAAAGGATTAGCCCTTGTAGTGATAGGTGTGGCAAATGTACATCTAGCGTTTGATGAGGAAATAATTATGAGGATGGATTGGAATCATGGTATGTTCTTAGAGTGAGATGGTCCCTCTGAGTATATAAAATGTATTATGATAGGTTTTACTCCATTTAATGATTCAAGAGTTAAACTAAATATATGAAAGATTAGATGCTAGTGTGGTTATTGGGTATTGTTAGACATATTGGAATTATAATGCCAAGAGGCTTGGTGTGATTTAGCATAGGATGGAACCTGATTAGTGGGGATGGGTTATAATACATGATTTTATGAGGTTATTGATAGGATTATTGAGAATATAATGTATATGGGTTCGACATGGTGTGCTTTTGTGACTAGGACAATCATAAGGTGAATAATTCTCTTTGTCTAGTTGGATGATGAGATGTGCATCGAGGCATGGGATAATCCTCGAGAGATGAGTCTAGACTATGTGACTGAGAGGATGACTAGGCTAGGTTTGATAGGATTGGGTGAGTGGCCAACCCATGTGAGGATGATACGATGTATGGAGACACTTGGAGACACTTGGGGTTATTTATGCTATCTCATGGAGACACTTGGGGTTATTTCATGACTCCAACATACTCCAGAAATGTTCCCACACAATGTTTTAGAAAAACAATTACATCTCATGGAAGACCCCAAGGCTCCTATATCTTCCAATGTTTCCACACACTCACATCTCATGGTATTACAATATACAAGTGATCTACGTCAACTAGTCAGGATAGAATCACTACCCTCCGTCCATAGAATGAAGTAAATTACCTAAGTGGCCAATGCGATACAGAAAATAAAATAAAAACTAAACAAAAACATACATGTATCCTGTGACTATACATGTCACCACCTAATATATAAGAACCACAACGCCCCATGGGTTAAAATAATGTTCCTGAAAGCAAGGGGTCAATAGTTCCATTTATTAATATTTTTATTTTTCATTATGTTCTTTATATAGCACGTTGTTGGAAACACCATACTAGTACACTTAGCCACTGAATATGCACCTATGCTACATTAGTTGAGTTGAATATTGTGCACATAACCCTGTTATAACCCCTCCGCATCGCACCACGATTCGAGATTGACTACTAAGGTGAATAATAACCGATGCATCATAAAATGAAATTCAGCATAGATTACCCTTGTTTCTTAAATAGCTATCCTTCTAGAAACCACCATTCCCCGGTAAATTGGGAACTCAGTCTATAATTAATTAAAACAAAATTAATACATATATCAATCCATGAATTATCACTCTCAACACCCCATATTACTATCCTATTGAGTGGTTATAATGTAAAATAATTGTAGAGAAAGTGGTTGCTGTTTTGGGGATTGAAAAAACGGTAACATTGCAATGTTTATTTAAGTAAAATTTCTATTTAAAGTAACATGAATGTAATAAAGAAATGTATAGAGTTAAAAAATACTCTTGAATGTAAAAAAAATAACATAACAACTTAGTTATTAAACTCAATTGGGGTGTAAAAATGGCTCGATTCCTGGCGTGGACCTGGACAGTTTGTGAGACATATTTCATACAATGGGCCCAACCCAAGTAGTGTTTAGGGCATGACTCAAACTAGTGAAGGCCCAAAAAAGCCAGGCCAAACCCAAGCCCAGACCAAGCCTGGCCCATCCCAATTGATAATTTTGTTCAATATTATTTTATTTTGATTAATTGTAAGTTTACTATATTTATTATTGTTAATTTATGTTATTTTTTACATTTTACATTTTTTAAAAGACATGGACCGGGTCCCGGACCAAACTATTGATATGTACCATGCCTCATTACATACCTATTCAGTAATCTGTATAACACTAGACATCACAACCGTCCCCTTTCCATTTATGTCTGCAGTTGGGTTGAAGTCATTGGCATTTCATCCCCCCTCCCACCACAACAAACTGTCTAATTTCTTACTTATGCCCTTTAATGAGTGACAATGATTAATTTTCTGAGCCTTTGGATTTCTAATCTATAAAATATAACCAAACTACTTAAATTTTCATTTTTATGACCAATAGACTCATGAAAACAGGCCACTCAGAACTCATTATGTTGATTTTCGAACCAAAATTTTTCACATTTCCAAATGCCTACTAAACTCAAAAAGACATTTTTCGCCATTTACAGTCCAATATATTCCCCTACTCCTATACCTCTCATCACATTCAGTATCCATGATCCAAATATTTCAATTAAAAGCATCATGGGAACAACTAAACCATTAATTACACATTTGAACTAACAAAAAAATATCATGGTTGAGCTAGACCTGTGAAGAATAAACAGATGAAATTTTTTGGCCATCCAGACTGTAAAAACAAATGAAAAAAATGGAAAATTAGGATTACACCTAAACCATAAGAAAATAATCAACTAAATATCCATAAACATAGAAACCAAAATATTAGATGTCCGGATAGGTCAGGTCTACCTCAGATGGGCAGTCCAATGCATTGATTTGGAAAATATTTTCCCATAGATCTTGGGGGGTAGAAGTTGGCCCCAACAATATTATTGCCCAGGCGGGAGGAGAGGGAGACGAGAGAGGGGGACGTACCGTGGGGTGTCCGGCCATAGGGGATCTCACGCATGACTGGAGAGGGGGCTGGGGGACGTCAGAGGAGGAGATTGAGCATGAATGTCTCCAAGAGAGGGAGACAGGAGGGGAGGGGGGAACGTCACTGGGAGCTGAGAGGGGAGGGGGACATCGTTTTCAGAGAAGGAGCCGATAGGGGAAGGGGAATGTCACCAGAGGGGAGGGAGGGGGCCAGGAGGCGGAGGCAGAGGCAGAGGCTGGGAGAAGGTCGAGGTCGGGGAGGGGAGGAGTGTGTGGGGATGAAATGTCGCGAGAGAGGGAGACCTAAATTGGATATAATTTTTCCCAATGGTAAATAAAAACCGTGGGTAATAGTTATCTTTCCCAATGGTTTTCTTAAACCATTGGGAAAACCCAACATAAAACAGCCTATGCCAACGGTTCTAGTAAACCGTTGGCATAGGTTCTTTTTCTCAACGGGTTTTCTAAACCTTTGGGACCAAAGTGTTGGTATAAGATCTATTTTCAGTAGTGTAATAGAGAATTTAGCAGTAATTTATTTAGAGGGGGGTTTAAAGCCTCTTTAATATTGGTCAATATTTCTAGAAGCACATATATTAGAGGCCGTTTTAACAACCTATAATATATTTATGAATTTATAGATGGTTATAAACCACATATAATTGATCTATAAGAACATTTTAGGGTTTTCTTTAACTTCCCCTAATAATAATCCATTTAGGGGTGGTTTTGAAAACCACCCTTGTCCTCTCCGATTCCCACACTCTTGTGCCTCCCTCCAACTCCTATGTAATGTTACCCCTCACCCTTTGTCCCTCCCGTGACCTCATCCAAGTCCCCTCACCCAACTACATTGTTCCCTCATCCAGTGTCCCCTCACCCCACTGGAGTGCCCCCTCACCCTGCCGCGGTGGTCCTAAACTTGGCCAGTGCGTTGCGGTGCTCCCACATCCAGTGCCCCTCACCCTCTATAGTGCTCTCGTGCCATCTATACCTCCACACGTGTCTTGCCTTTTATAAAAATAAGATGCCAACGTGAATAAATCTCAAGCTCTTCGTCTACACCGCATCCTTCTGAACCAATACGGTAACTCAACTTTTGTTTATATTAAACAAATATTATCGGTTTTATATATATACACATATTATATATATTGGGTTATTCAAATATATATTATTTGAATAAATATACATCCTATATATATATAAATTAATATATACATGTTAATATTACGTATTTACATATTTATATAATAATACATTTATATTGTATTTAGTTTATACAATTATATAAACTATATATTTTATATGTGTATTTAGATTCATTAGAGTAAATATATTTTTTACATATATTTATAATTCTATTTATGTTATGTATATACACATATATTTGTATATTTATAAATATATTTATGCAAATTATTTATATATTTATTACATATTTATATATTATATACATGTTTATTTATATAATATATATATAATTATTTATTTAATATATTTATTTAATGTCTTTATAAATATATTTATATAATGTATTTCAATACATATTTTTATTCTCATGTACATTAATATATATTTATTTGTATAAATTGTATAATATTATATATAATTAATATTATATGAAATACATATATATTAAATAAAATTTATAAAAATGTTTATATTATATATAATTACTATTATATGAAAAAAAAATTTATACAAGTATTTTATATGAAATAAAATTAATAAAAATCTTTATATAATTTTATATGAAATACAATTTTATATTATATATAATTAATATGTATATTATTTATAATTTATATCATATGATGTACAATTTATAAAAATATATAATTAATATTATATAAAACACAATTTATACAAATATTTATATAATTTATTTCAATAATAATTATTATGTATATTAATATATATGTATTTTAATAAATATAATTGTATAATATTGTATAATTTAAGATATGTTTATTTTTATAAGTTTTATTTCATATAATATTAATAATATATAATATAAATGCATTAATATATTATTTTAAAAATATAGTATTATTATTATAATATAAATTATAAAAACTACAAGCTTGGGTTTTGATATGATATATTTCTAGATAAATTATATTTATTTATATATTAATATAATATGTTTATGATTTTATATTATATATAATTAATATTATAATAAATGCAATTTATAAAAATAAATATATACTAATGTACATAATATTATAAAATTATATCTATGTTTACATATAAATACAATTCAATACAATCATATAAAAATTTTATATAATATGTTTATATAATTTATTTAAATACATTTATATGTTGTGTTTTAATTATATATATATATTATGGATTTTTTGAAACAGTGGGGTTCGTTACCCCCTAAAATCAATTAAATTAGAGGGGGTTTTAACCCACACTAATTTAAGATATTAGAGGGGGTTGTGAACTATTGCTAATCTCATTGATTATTGACGGTTATGAACCCCCTCTAAAATCTAACTAAATATTAAAAATATAATGTTAAATAATTTAGAGGGGGTTCATAACCCCCTCTAAATTTGATGATTGACCATGGCAGTACATAAACCTCTCTAATTTATACAGAAAATGAATTTAAAGGGGTTTCATAACCCCCTCTAAATTCAATGATTAGAGGGTGTTGTGCATCACCCTTATAAATAACTGCCTCTAATATGCTGTTTTTTTGTACTATGTCATTGTGGTTAAAATATAATCCCACTATATTTATGGATCTTATGAATAAAATTTTCCATGAGTATTTGGATAAATTTGTGCTTTGTTTCCTTTTTGACATTCTAGTTTATTCTAAAAGTTATGAGGAACATGAGAAAAACCTAAGTATTATTTTTTATACTTTAAAAGAAAAAAAATATATGAAAAATTAAATAAATGTGAATTTTTTTACAGTATATTTCATTCATTGGGTATATATTTTTTAAATATAGAATAACTATTGATCCTATTAAAAATAAAATAGTGTAATAGTGGATAAAACCTTCAAATATCAACAAGATTCAAATTTTTCTTGAATTATTGGGTTACTACTGATGGTTTCTTGAAAACTTTGTCTAGTTTTCTAGCACACTAACTAAGTTAACTCGAAAAGGAATTAAATTCATCTAGACAAAGGAATGTGATGAATATTTTTTTTAATTAAAAAAACTATTAATCCTCTAGTGTTATACTTTTAAAAAATAAATTTTGAATTTTTTATTTATAGTGATGATTCTTTGAAGGGACTTGGTTGTGTCTTGATGCATGATGGTCGTGTAATTGTATATGGTTCAGATCAATTAATACTTAATGAGTGGAATTACTATACACATGATCTTAATATTGTAGTGGTGTTTCATTCTTTAAAAATTTGGAGGAATATATTATTTGAGGTAAAATGTTAAATATATACTAACCATAAAAGTTTAAACAATAAATATTTTCTCCAAAAGAGATGAAAATGAGGTCGATAATATGGTTAGAGCTGATAAAAGATTATGATTTCATGATTCACTATCACCTAAATAAAGTAAAAAAAGGTAGTTTATTCCTTGAGTCAAAAAGATAATGTATGATTAACCATGATATTCTTAGAATATGATCTTTTGGATAATTATTTGATAAATATTGGCCTAGAAATTGTGCATATAGGAACTCCATCTCATTTAGTTTAGGTTTCATTACAGTCATAATTGTCAGAAAAAATTAAGCATGCTAAAAAAATAAGAACATCATTTGAAAAAAATGATAGAATTTTGTCAATAAGTGTAAGATCCGTAAATTTAAAATTAAAAAAGTTAGTGTCATATGATTTTAGAATACGTTGGGTGTCCAAAGTAATCTCTATTGGAATAAGGAATTTTTATGTGAAGCTCATATTCATCTTATCAACACTAATATGTATAGATACATTCAATAATATTATTAGTGGGGTTGAATAAAGAAGGATATTTCTAGTTTTACTATGAAAAGTTTGACTTTAAAGTAGGTTAAAGCTGAAGGAAAACCACTGAAGGGGATGATTCATCCTTTTTAAGTGTTTGAATGAAAATGGGAGGATATATCTTTTGATTTTTTTCTAATATTACCAAATACATCTTGAGGTAACAATGCTGTTTGGTTTATTATTGATCATTTGACTAAATCTATGCATTTTATTATAATTCGAGATACTTTTTATTTATATTAAATTGATAAAATTTATCATAAATAGATAGCCAGATTATATGGTGTCCTTATCTATATTGTATCTGATCATGATCTCATATTTACCTCAAATTTTTGTAAAGGACTTTAAAAATCATTGGGTATTAAATTAAATTTCAGTACAACTTTTCATCCTTGGTATGATGGGGAACAAGTCAGACTTCATAAGATATACTCTGATATTACTCATTATATTATTAGGGAAGTTGGGATCAACATATTTATTTGGAGAAATTTTCTTATAATAGAATTTTTCATTTCAGTATACAGTTGTAACCTTTTGTTTCACTAAATGGAAAGAGGTATTGAACTCCATCATGTTGGGATGGATTTGGTGAATGGATGTTGCTAGGACTAAAATTGGTAGAAATATGGTTGATAATGTGAATATGAGTAATCACTATATGAGGGAGGATCAAATCAGGTAGAAACGTTAAGAAGATAACTATAGGAATGATCTCTTATTTGAGGTAAGTGATAATGTCTTTCTTAAATTATCTCCTTAGAAATGTTCAATTTGTTTTGGTAAAAAATGATATTTAATATTAGGATTTATTATTCCCTATGAAATTATGGATAAATTGGTGTCAGTTTATTCCCGGGTAGCCTTGCCTTTGGGTTTATATGAAGTATAATATGTGTTTAGTTTTTCCCTAATAAGGAATTATATACCATATTCATCTCAGGTTTTGATCCCTAAAGTGGTACAATTAGAGGAGAATCTCTCTTATGAAGAAACACTTGTTCAGATTTTGAATCAAAGAGAGTAGGTGCTACAAAATAATGTGATTTACTAAGTTAAGGTTTTATGGAATAATTACATGATCGAGGAAGCAAAATAGAAATTAGAAAATGATATGAGGAAAAAATACCCTCACATGTTTAAGAAGTGAATAAAATTGTGAGGATGCAATTTATAAAAGGGAAAATAATTTAAAAACATAGTTAATGTTAATAATAAATAATTTTCATGTTTTATTAATTTTTATGAATATATTTTATGGATTCATATATAATATGATAATTTTAAACTATTTTTTCAATCATAGAAGAAAAGGTTTTATTCTAGATTAAATGTTTTCTATGAAATATATGATTTTATTAAAAAGTTAAATTTCTAAATTTTAGATTGTTAAATTTATATAATGGAATTAATTTTTATATTCATCATATCAAATATATCTTAAGGATAATTTTTATGGTTCTTTTGAAAAAATTGATTTTTTGGGTGAATAGTGAAAAATACCCATTTTTATTAAAACCATCATTTATTTTCAAGTATTTATAATGTATTATTTTATTTGGTATTGGTTTTAAAGTTAAATTATTTATATTTTTATAAAGATAATACAAATAATTCATGTTAATCATTATTTTGTTTATTTTGGTAAAAAATCATTTTTAAGTTTAAAAGAGAATTTTTCTAAAATCTATTTTCATTATAGTTTGTGTTTTTATATTAAAATTAATTTACAATAATACAATAAATTAAATATTGAAAAATTTATTTCATATTTTTAATTATTATTTTCAAATTTGGTAATGTGATCAATTTACTTTTTATTAAAAATGAATAGTAACCTTAGTAAAACTTTATCACCCAGGTAAAGGTTAAGATGGTTAATAGGGGGAGGGAGTCAAACTAAAAGATAAGACATAAAATATCTCTAAAACATGGATAAATATGATTGGTTGTGTTTATTTTGACCATAAACTATCTTTATTTCAAAATTTATTCATTTGGTTCCACTTTACGTTGAGTAATACATATATTATATTTAAAAGTTTAAATTATTTATAAGTGTGTCACTTCCCTCACTTATAAAATGGAAACTCGTCTCCTCACTTATTCACACACTTTGATCAATTTAAATTAGAAAATACCTACACAAATACCTTCCAAATATCCCTTCCCATATCCTATAGGTCTTGTTATCACCAAAAGACTAACCTAATAAGGCTTAATGTGTAAGTCAAGGGAGGTTTTCCAAACAAGAGGTATAATTATTAACTGAGTGTTTAATGTTTATTTCTTCCCCTATCTCGTTCAAATATTATTTAACCATAATGAAATAATAACATCAGTATGTTAAATATTCTAAAATTTTATTATGATTATATTAAAACCATTTTTTATCTTCTTTTCCGTTCTACGTGAAATGAAAACATCGCTCATGTGTTTGTGTGAACTACCACCTTTATGAAGCAATGTGTTTCATTTTTCATCACCAGATCACATGGATGGTTAAAATTATAAATGAAATGAATATATATTATATTTATAACATAATTATGATTCATTAATGATAATATACTACTTACCTTTTTACCATGATATCTATTCTAAAATGATATTTTCTTTCGTGCATATATGTGGACTGACACCTCCACGAAGTGATGTGATTCATTTTTTATTTCCACCTTAAAAGGATGGCTATAATGATGGAAAAAATAAATAAATAAAAAATTTATAAAATATTTATGATTTGGAAAAATTAAAATATTATTTACTTTATTTATTTTTCATGCAGTATAAAAATGAAAATGTCATTCATGTGTACGTATGGACCACCATCTCCATGAAATGATGTGACTCATTTTTTATAACCTCTTTACAAGGTTCATTTTAAAAGTGAATTTAATATATAGATTTTATAATTATAAAATGTTTAATATTTTAAAGGTAATATAACCATAACCAATTTGACTATGGTCAATGCACTGATGTTGTTTTGAGTTTACAAACCAAACGACCCCAGAACATCCAACATGAACATAAATATTTTTGTAATTAAATAAGTCGTGGTCATAAATTAAATGAAAGGAATAATATTAATGAATATTGAAATTAAAATGTTTATTGAGAAAGTATAAAACTAATATAATTTTATTATTCAGGGTTTAGAGAACGTCCATTTCTATATGAGACTTAAGGTAAGGGATTTTACCTTTAACCCATGTTTTAAAGTATTCTTTTGAAATATATCTCCCCTATATACATGGTCTTCAAAATGTCTAAATAATGTTCTTATTTATACCTAAAATATTATTAAAATTCATTTTCAACTAATTTTTTATATTATTTTTAACATTTTAAAAATAAATCTTGAAAAAATTTACCGTATGGGCCACTTTTACTTTTTTTACCAATGTGAAAAAGAATGTTTTTTAGTGTATACAATGTGACCACTTTTTCTAATATTATAGCCATTATTCATTATAAATATTACTATACAAGTTAAAATGGTTTTAAAACTTATATATTATTTTTAATCTTTTATGATATTTTATTTTTTAATAGTATCAATAGAAAAAGGATTTGTATCCTTATGATTATAAAAAATGTAAAGTGTTTTTCTTATGGGTTCAAATAAGTTTTGCAAAGGGTTTATGATGAAAAAGTAAAATGTTACAAATTTTGTTGTTCATTATATGGTAATTTATCATTATATATGATGAATAGTGCTCTTTATATAGCTCATGGTGATGGTCAAACCCAATATAGTTTGCTGATGCATTGGGTAATGATGATGTCTTTGAAGGAAAAAATGAGGGAGATAAATGAGTTGGTTACTCTTACAGAATAACCAGGATTTAGTTATTCTAACATGTTTTAAACAATAGTGAACATAGGTTATGAATATTATTCTTTAATATACATATATTATTCTTAGAAAAAGGTTTTTAAGGAAATATTTTGATTTTATGAGGTAAGGAAAGTTTATAAAATTTTAAAGGTAAAAGTTTTTTTTCTAAGATATGTTTTCATGAGTTCCCACATGAGTCAATATGACTTCATGGTTTTCATTATGATTTATAATGGGGTTAAAATGTTTTATTTGAGAAAATATTGATTTTCACATTTGGAAATTTTTTATTTATGTGCTCAAATATTTATTGTGAAAAAGGTAAATGACTTCATGGGTTTTCAAGTTTTTCACTAGACTAATGGGATTAATTTATTTTTTTGTACCTTGTTGAGTATTTTTATCATCCCATGTTTTCAAATTTTTACAAATGATCTAAGTATAATTATAAAATATAGCAAGTTTAATATTTCATCTATGGTAAATCATATTTAATGAATCTAACGTTTCTTGAATAAAATAGGGGTTTAAACTTAAAGACCTGTTTTTAGGGGAAAAATGTGAATTGTGTATAAGTATCTACTTTGTTATGTAATTTTTTTCCTAATTATCTAAAAATATAAACAAAAAATATCCTATACATGTAAGAAAATGAAACCCTTTTTATAAATCATGTAATTATGGATTGATAATGTTATATGGAATTATTGTTTCTTTGGTGGAAAACTAAAGAACTGGCGGTATAAAATTCCATTGGTTAAATCCAAGAAGAAGAAGTAAGTAGAGAAATATAATGTAAAATAAATATATACAACCAATCTTTGAGAACCTAAGGATACTTTTATATGGTGTTAACAATTGGAAACATCAACAAAAAAAAATGGCATGGCTTCTGGAGTAATGATAGTTTCATGATGGTTTTAATTTCTAAAAAGAGTGGTGTCAAAATAATTTTCTTGAAAATATATTTGAGGAAAAAAAGAAGATATTTACAAATTCATGGAGGATAAAAATAAGAATAATTTATTCACCAAAAGATTTATTGAATTATATTTTATGGTTTAGTGTGATCATTCATCATTAAAAAATAAATGGATAGTTTTTGAAAGTGGATTCCAACATTTAAAATCCAAAAAATAAATATTGATATAATTCTACACATATATAGCACTATTAAAACTTATAAAAACTCTAAAGAGATTACTAATAAAATTTAAATTCTAGGAATAATCAAAGTAAGATAGAAACATGCTATTTATATGCCTAATAAATCAAGGAAGGGTCTTGTTCAAAAAGAATAAAAGAATGTAGTGAAAAGGCCATAGGTAAATCGAAAAATAATTAAATTCTTAGGTTATTCTAATTAGGAAAACCACATCCTTTCAAAAAATGAATGAGATGATAAAATATTCTTTAATTAGTTATGATTTAATTAGTTTATAATAATTTAGGCATGAAATGGTATTTTTATTTGTTAAATCCATAAGGGTATTACAAAAGTAAATTTTTTTAGAGGGTAACTTATAGAAAACTTGTATTGTTAGTTAATTATTCTTGTTTCTTAGAGTGACTTAGCTCTCATAGGATCAAAGTGATTTATTTAAACTTTTATTATTAATTATTTATTTTTTTGGATTCTATAATAAATTATTTAAGACTTTAGAGAGTAATTTTTTTAAAGTATGGCCATGAGGTATATTGACCCTCAAAATTTATAAAATTATTCTCCATTTTATTTATTTATTTATTCTAAAAATATATTTTTCAATATCAAAAGGTGAGAAATGTGTTGATGATTCCTTGTCAAAAAATTAAAAAAAAACATTAAGTTGAAATAAATCTATAGATCCCCATGAAACTGAAGAAGTCATCTTTATTATAAATGGGAGAAAAATATCAAACACATCAAGGCAGATAGAACAATTAACAATCCCACTCTCTATTTTTCCTTTGGATTATATTGTTAAAGGGATATAATAAACACATAAATACAAAGTGACTTTGATAAAATTTGAAAGATGATTTGATGATTGAAAGTGATTGATTTCTTTGTGCTATTAATACTGGTTCAATTTATTTTATGGTTTTTTACAAATAAATTTAGGTTTTGGTCAATATAATATTTATGATGGTTATATTTCCAACAAATAAAAAGGGTTACATTAATGTACTCATGAATTTCATGAAGATTAATTCTATTAAATAATCATATTATTATGTCATGTTGGATTTTTCAGTCAATAGTTGATGATGTAATTTATGCATCATCAATTTGAAACGTGATAGATTTAGAATATGTAAAATTAAATGATATGATTTTGGAGATTAATATGTTCATGAAATGATTTCTTTTTAAAGGAAGATAAATATTAAAAAATATCCTCACAATTTAAGTTGAATATAGTTTAAGTGAGCAATTTAAATTTGAAAAACATTATTGGATATTATAGAATCTACCATGGAATTACTATGGGATAAGATTCCATGGTATTTATAATTACCAATTAATAAGTTTATGTCTAATGATTACCTTGCTTGACTGATTGAGGGGATTCATGAAAGGGTGCATGGATAGTTTTTTGAATAAATTCATTGAATATCATAGACCTTTAATAGCTCATGAATAAATCATGGAGGAATGAGGGATCACATAAAGTATAAAGGGAAATATGGACCATGGGACTCCTTTTGATGCTCAAAGAAGTTTCTATTGGACACATTATTTCATGTTCACTGAGGGGTTTATATCTCTCAAAACACTATCAAAACTGATGGTGTGGTGTCATGGACCTTTTAATAGAGTTGTCTATGGATTCTACCTACGATTATGTGTACATGAAACACTAAAATACTTATATATAAATTATTTATAGTGATTTATTACATGTTCTCTTGAGGATATATCCTTTCAATTAGAATAGATCTTGTAATAATACTTTCTTATCACTTGAATGATGAGTAAATGTGATGAAGGTTAATAATCAATGTGAATGAATGGTCTTAAGGTGATCATGTAACATCATGATGGATGTTGGAAAACAATATATTTACAAGGAAACATCCTTATACATTAAATATTCTAATTAATTTAGACTATAATTCACTTTATTACATTCCCAAATATTTTTTAGGTTTAGTTTTTTAGAGAATTAGGTCATAACTCTTATACAAAAAACTATATTTTATAAAGTGGACACTTCTGATTAGTATCTACTTTTCCTGAAATATAAAATATTTAAAATAAAATAAGATGAAAAATTATCATGACTTCAAATTGAATTCTTTATTTCTTTTTTATTATCCTTAAAGACTTGTGAAAACATTTTAAAATTGCGGGATGACCACAAAAAGATATATAAGGTACACAAAAAGTTAAAAACCAATAGTCCATTGAAAAACATAAAAACCTAGGAAATTTGTTTTCTTAAAAACATACATTTTATCTAAAAGGAGCATCATTATTACTTTAAAAATATTATTATATTACCTTTTTAAATCAACTAAATTCCATGAAAACTCATTAGCAAGAATAGAAAATTCATGTAGGTTCCTTGGGACATCGTCATTATAAAATCATCACCAAACCCTTAAAATTTCTAGTAATCATACGACCAACATTCAATATAATACTATATCAAACAAAATTATTACCTAATGACTTGGAATTTTATATAGGTTCAACCATTGTACAATCTATAAATGTCCCACCCATAATTATCTAATTTCACCCATCATATACGCTATATCGGCCTCAACTATGAGCTATAATGGGGATTAACCCTTCGTAAATAATATTCAAGGACTATATCATGAATAAAACACTTGAAAAACTCTTTTTAACCCATTTTAAAAACATTTTTGATATAAAAATACCCTTTCTTACTAAAACACACATTGAATACCAAAATATATATAAAAAGGTAAATAAGGATTTTCTTTAAAGGAAATATAAAATATTGTAGTGAAATACGAACTTCAAATAATAGTTATGGTAGTGGGAAAGTTGTTTTTTACATAAAAGTTAAATTATAATATTAATTTTCTTCTTTCTATAAATAAATTCAAACAAACCATAATAATATTCCTTGTGAAAACCTTTGAAATAAAGTCAAAGAAAATCATTTATTAAAATCTAAACACTACACACATGATGAAGAAACCATTTTATTTGAAAAGAATTGTATAAAATTATAAAGGAAACTTCAAAGTTTTTATGTGTCATGATTTTATGAAATTTATTTCATATAATATATACCAAAATATATATTCCCTTTAAAATTTGTAAAAATAGTTAAAATTGGAACTTTAAAAGAGGATTTTTAAAACAAATTTCATTACCTTGAGTACAACTCATCAGATATATTATTTTTCTTCATGGATAATAAAATTATATTAATTTATAATATACTAATAACTTTTTCAATTTTATTATTATTTTTATTTTATTTCTTACATTTCTATATATATTTACTTAATTAATTAAATTCTTTTTTAACATTTTGATGATATTCGGTTCGTAAGTCTAAAATGACTTAGGTATGTTGAGAATGGTCAAAAATATAATTACTCTATTATGTATAGGATAATTATCATGAAATAATTATAATTTTTATAAATAAATTTTACTTTAAAAACCAATCATGAAATAAAGTTATGAAAAATGAACTATGTAATAATCATTAATATGATAGGCTACACTACAAATGAGTAACGATTCCACTTTTCAACGATCATTATGGAAAGAGGGTAAGTATTATTTTATATTTACATAATTATAATAATATCATAAATATGTTATTATTTATTTAATTATACTTATATACATATATCATTCATGTTATGTGGTGATGAAAAATGAATCACATTGCTTTATGGAGGTGGTAGTCCAAACATACGCATGAGTGACATTATAAATTTTTAGTGAATGGAAAGGTAATAAGGTAAATGATATATTATATTATCAGAATGATAAATATGTCATAAATGTTATATATAAACATTAATTTCATCCTTATAATCCTAAAATGAAGCACAATTATGTAAAACATATTACATTAGTTAGTGAGGCGGTAGTCCGCCGTACGAATGAAAGTTTTGTTTCCCATTTTATGTAAGATGATATGGATGTAGGTTTTTATATTAAAATAAAAATTACTTAGTATATTTAAGATATTTTTTTATATTATATAATCATGGTTGAATATGGTTTGAAAGAGGTGGAAGAAGAAACAAAACTTAAACAAGCGGTTAAAACTATACCTCTTCTTTGGAAAGTCTCCTTTGATTATAACCTTAAGCCTTCCAGGGTTGGATTTATACCAAAATAAAGACCTATAAAATTATGGGAGGGATAATATTATGTTATTTGGGTAGATATTTTCAAAATAGAAAGGGATTTTAAGTTTACGTAAAGGGAAGAAGAGGTTCCCTTTTATAAGAGAGGGGAGGGGAAGTCTCGGAATTTCTAAAAATATTAAATTAATATAAATTAATTGTCAATTCCAAATGGATCCAAACTAACTTATTTAAAATATAAGATAATTTTGGTTTGAAATAATATCATAAAATAAAAATTAAAAAAAATTACTTTTTTTACCCTTATCTTTTGGTTTTAACCCCTCATTAACCCCTTTTAAATGTACCATGACAATAAGGTTTTTTTTACATTAAGGGTCGATATAGTAACTATAAATAGAAAAATTTTACATAAATAGACCATGGTTGATATTATAAACAATATAATAGTAAATTTTATGAATATAATTTTTTTAGGAATTTTAGGAATTTAGTGAAATGTTATTTATTATAATATATCATTAATGTAAATTTTTAGAACTATTCATTAATTTGATTTTAATAAAATCATGAAAAAAAGTAATATTCAAACAAAATATTTTAATATATACCAAAAATTTCATCTTAATTTACAATATTTATTTATCACATTAATTATCTCAAATTATATTACTTTAAATATTTTTACAATCATTTAATTGATTTTTCCATTAATTGAATAATTATTGCATCAGTGTTGAGTGAGCATTTAAGGTAAATATTTATTCATTAAAAATTAAAAATAAATTACCATTATTAAGATACATATTTTAAATTTAGAAATAATATTCATAATTGAACATATCCTATGATTATCCTTATGTTAAAAATATTATAGTTACTAAAAACAAGAGCATGACATTTTTTACCTTTCTTTAAATAAAATATTATAGAGGTCATAATCACCCCAAAATGAAAACAAAGGTTATATATTTGACATTTGGATGATTATATATGATTTATACTAATAAAATAAAATTTATATGAGTGTTGAAGTCATTTTATAGTCCTTATCATAGAATTTTTAACCATTAATTGTTTGATTTACACTTTAACGTGGTAATAAAAATTAATAAGGTTACTATTCATATTGATAAAAAATAAAAGGGAATCATTTAATAAATTTGGAACTACTAATTTAAAATATGTAATCTAATTTTTAGAAATAAAAATTTATTAGGGGTAGAATTTAATTTAAAATTATACCATAAAAAATGCAACAAAATAATTTTTCAGAAAAATGTCATTAATACTAAATTAAAGTATAAAATTAATTTAAAAACAATAATTTGATCATTTTAAATAAAATTAAACTAATTAAATTTTATAACAAATCCAAAATAGAATTTTACTTTGTAAATCATTTAAAAGAAAATATGTTTTTCAACAAAAAATAATGTTTTTCACTATTCACTGAAAAATCAATATTTTTATAAAAATACCAAAGTTTCACCCATAGAAAATTTTTATATGCTAATATAAAAAATGATATTTACTTCATCAAATATAATTTATAAAAATTAATGAAATTAATTATAATATTCACTTATAAAAATCAAGAAAACCCATTTTTTTAAGATTGAAATGACTTTAATAAAAATCATGTGCTTATTTGAAAAGAAATAATTAATACATTAACAATGAGTAGGAAAATTATATATTTAATATTGTGGTTAATAATATTTATTTTTTAAAATTTAACTGCTATGTTATAATGGTTATATTTAAATAATAATAATTCATTGTTCAGTTAATCTCGGTGTTTTGTATCTTGTACAATATCAAAAATAGTCTTTTTAAAAAAATATTGGGACATTATATCCCCTCTTATGAAATTTCATACTCACAATTTGAACTCAAGATTGAATATTTTCATGCCTAGATTTTTTTCTTCTGGTCCAGTTTATCATTTGGGCCTTGGTTATTAGATTGAGTTCCGGGTGTGATAGTTTTAGATTTTTAGTTCGATGGTGTTTTTATCAGGTTGAATAGTTTAGGCACATGGTTAGGGGAAACTTTGAGGCCTAGACCAGAAAACTATGTGAGCCTTGATATGATTCTGGTTGAGGGAGCATGACCCATGAATGGTTAGGGAAACCATGCAGAAAGAATTCACATGGTTCTTCCATTTGGACAGAACCATTTCACACAGTTGGAACACTGTCTACTAAACCATGCAGGTGACTAGGTATGTCGAGTTAGGGGCTCACAGTGGATGCATGGTTTTCTAAACCATGTATCCAAACCATGCGCAGTTCCCCTGTCATTAAATGTGAAATTACCTTTCTAACCCCTCAATATTTATACCCCAAAACGCCTCCTCCCTTCCTTCCCAAGTTTATACAACCCAAAGGGGGCCTCTCCCTTATTCTCCTTTACTCTCCTCCTCTACCTTGGTGTGAATCTTGGTTTTCTTCAAGGATTTTGTAACGTCCCAGTTCTGGAAGCCACCCAGAGGCACCCCGTACCAATTTGGTCACATGGCCTCAAGTGAATTTCCCAAAATGCCAGAGGATGCTGACTTTCAGCGAGAGACATGGGTGTGATAGTGGGAAAAATATGCCCTCATTGGCAGAGTAACACAGTGGAAATAAAATAGATATTAATAGCGGAAGTAGTAAAACATGAAATAAGTAAAAATTGGAAGTAATAAACATTTGGAGCCTAGATATACAAGTGATGCATGATACATATGTCTAGGAAAGCATCCAAAAAAGTCACAATGCTAGAAAACAGTAATAAACCAAAGTAAAAAAAGAAACATAAAATCTTTAATAGCATCGCAAGCCTTTGCTTGGTCCCATGCTCTCTAGATTTTCAGTAATAAAGTACCTGAAGTAGAAGGGCATTTTCCCTTATCTGTACATGTAGTAATATAATTTTTTTGGGCCCAAAAGCATGACCTAAACAGGGTGTGAGACTAATACCAGTAAGAAACCACTAAAGGATATATGGCTAACAGTCAGTGAATATATATGGCAGGTGATAAGAAAAAAGAAGGAGTAAACAAGGAATTACTCAAAGTAAACAGTCCTACAATTCCATTTACAAACATTACTCTTAAGCAATTAATCAACCAAAACAAAACAAGAAACCCTCTGGGTAGTTCTCATAGCCTAACCCCTATGGTTTACCATATAAGGAAAGACATAAAAAAGGATCTCTGAGGAAGCACTCACCATTAATTCCCCCTATAATCAAGTGTGATTAAATACTCTCTGAGGAAGCACTCACTGTCAATTCCCCCTATAGTCTTTTAACGGTAAACTACAGACACTCTGAGGAAGCACTCAATGTAAATTCCTCCTATGTTCTGTAATTTAACTATATATACTCTAAGGGAGCACTCAATTTCAATCCCCCCTATGGTCACACAACGTTATCATTAAAACAGACACTCTGGGAAAGCCCTCAACATCAATTTCCCCTATGGTCTCACTACACTAGGTTTCTACAACCCCATGTAAATAAATCGTGCATAAACGATAATCAGCAGCCAAATTAATCCCTTATAACTAGTTAGATAAAAAATCTAAAAAAACATAGAATGTTAGATATAAATAATCACTCCATCCTACAATACTAGGCATGGGAAAGTAACAAAGCATCCTAACCGACAAAGCTAGACCAAACCTTCAAAACAAGAAAACATGGTCAAAACATTCATAGCATAGAAAAGATAACCCTAATCTCAAAAATCAACCTCTATCCAGTCAAACTAGGCGTAAAATGAAACAAAAGGGGTTAACACCATAAACACCCAATACGTCGTTCAAGGGTATTGGGAAATTTTGCACATATAACTCAAAGACTATCTATGGAAAGGCACAAACCACCTACCTTGGTGTTGTAGGATTCTAATATGTGAACCTAAAGCCTCAAATCACCCAAGAACATCGTAGATATTCAAAAAATACTAAAAATTATCAACTGAGTATAACTTGTAAAAGAAGAGAAATTAAGAAATGAGGCTCTAGAAGAAGGAAGAACCTACCATGGCGATCCTGACACAATCGACGGTGGTCAATTTGTAGAAAAAACAACGAATCAAGGGATCAAAGAATATTTGTTGGCATACAAATGCTCCTGGATGAGTTAGGCCTAGAAGAAGAGCATTCTATCTGTCAAACACGACCCCAGTTCTTTTAATAAAAAAAGAAACCACATTGCGTGTACTTTTGAAGTACACGACATGTACTTTCCATTACGAGGACCCTCTTTAGGTGGCCTCCAAGTCACCACACACAGCTATGTGCTCGACCATTACATGAACAACACATGGCTACGAGTGGCAATAGAGTATACGCCGTGTACATATAAGTATACGACGTGTATTTCAAAAATTTCCAGAAAATCCTATTTTAGTCAAAAACACCATAAGGGAAAATATACCTAAAAAGAAGATTTGGGTTCTTAAAAACTTCCCCCCTTAAATAAATTCATCCTCAAATTTCCATAGCAAGGTGACGTAGAAGAAGAAACCTAAAATAGCTCTGACCACTGTGATCGTACATCAGTCTCCCACTCCCAAGTCTCGCCCTGTACTCACCCATGCTGCCATAGCGGTAGATACCCAAAGCTCGACGTACATGGACATTACATTACTTTTGAGGAATAATTAATACATAACAAAAACTGATACACAAGGACCGTAATAGTTTAGTGTCTTTGGAAACTTGGAACATAATCTTCTAATCTTGGTGAAAGATCTTCAACATCTCCCATAAAGATCTTCCCTTTTTTTTCTTACCTAAAACCTTTCTTTATATCATGGGGAAAATAAAACATATAAAGGGTGAGATCAAATGATCAGTAAGGGTAATCATGGCAAAAATAAAACAAACCATATACATTTGAACTTCAAAACATGAACATAATATTTAAGAATCAAATTATTGAGAAATGACATAAAACATGGCATTACATAAGGCATAGAACATAATGGAACATAAATCATGATAAAATGTAATGGGAATAAAACATGTAATTGTGGAAACCATTAATCACATGTTATGATTTCCATAGTAGCCAAGGAATTGCTGCCAAGACCATCTTAGTGGACAAAGTCCCTTACTGAACTGGGTTTACTTACCGTTCCAGCCCTATATTACTGAACCAGATTTACATTCCGTTCTAGCCATGTCTATCTCAGAGATGTAAATCTTTACCCAATTCATTGGAGGGAGATATAGGTCCCACACATCTCATAATGAAATCATTCTTACGTGGGCCACAATATAAACATAAATCATTCATTATAACCCAATGAATAAAATGGAGTTCATAAACATCATCCCATCATAACATAATCCATATAAAAAAATGGATATCATTTCATCATAAGATAAGTGAAACCATGTAAATCATAGAGACATTATACTTGAAACATACACATATGAAATAATGTCATCTTAGATGGAAATTGGTTTTGATAAAACCCTTGAAATGAATTCTTGAGGAAAATATCCTTTCTTTTCAAAATCATTTTCTTTTCACAAAATTCCACGTAATTTTAAAAGAAAAGGATTTTGTTTAAAATAATAATGAAATCTTGTAGGGGAATATTTAAGAAAATTATGTGTTATGAAAAGCATAAAAATCTGTCCATGCCGTATAAGTTAAAAAAACATTCTCCTATTACTTTTGTCAGAAAAGTCAAAAAGTACCTAGTATGGTAAAAAAAAGAATGATTCCTTTCATAACATGTGGTAAAAGTCAAAAATTGGTAAAAATGACTTTAAACATACATTAAAAAACTTTTAGAAAACATGGACATGGATGATAACAATAACCCCAGTAAAACAAAAGAATGATGAGTCATTCCATCTGTTTCAAAAAAAGGTTAGAAAAAGTTATCAAATATACATAAGTCCATCTATGGTGTGGTTAATCATATATGATTCCAAAAATGGAATTATAATTCATCTATAGTACTTCTTAATAAAACTAGTTTCTACTAACCAGGGACTTCTTGTAGGCCAGTGGTAGGCGATAAAGGTATGTCTCACTTCGGTTGTGGGTTTTATTCTCGCAACCTTGTCCGACACAATAGGTTATCGCCCGTCCTACAGGTTGTCCCTTTTTCTAAAACTATATTATAATAATATTCCTGTAATAAAATAGAAAAAGTTCTAGCCATAAAATATACTATCTTATGTCTAACTTAATTCATTCAAATCTTTAGTCTTATCCAAAATACTTATGTCTAAGCTCATAGTGTAAAGAAAACAATTACTAGAAATGTCATCTACCAAGCATGGGAATACAATCATTTATCCCCCATATATCATACGATATATCTTGCTGGTCACATTCCAAACATGTGAATACCTTAATCATGTATTCTCTCTAACCATAGTGAAAACATGAATGCTGTCACAAGGTAACTCTTTCCATATACCAAAATCCCAAAAATTCTATATACTCAACCCATGATATCACATTTTCCTTATATTAGTCATTAGCTCATTAATACTATCAAACATTTAATTATCTTTTTATCCTTTCTTTATGCACATATTAGGTGATTTCTAAAAATATTTGAATAACCATTCATGGTTATTGGTACCATTCAACATATACTTTCAAAACTCAAGAAAAGAAAACAGTGTAACAATCCTTAGATTTTTCTTTATTCCATATTACCATATATTATTCTTGATAAACATACAATCATTACACTACCTTCTTAAACCACTGACTGAGATTCATCATTTCTTCCATCTCATATAACATTTGAAGTCTCTTCATCATCATCCACATAAATACTACCTATATGACCATGCTAATTCTCTTTATGAGATTTTCCCTTAGGGCATTGGTTTTCATAATGCCCATACATTCCACATTTAAAACACTTAACCGTTTTTTATGTATTAGTAATACCATTATCCTTGTCCATGGTGTTAACTAAAACCTTTCCTTTACAATTACCAGCTTTGTGTCCTTCTTTTCCACACCCAAAGAATCTTCCAGTTCTTTTGAAACATTCTCCCTGATGCCTCTTCCCAGATGATTTTCATGAGGGAAATTGAACTTTCTTTCCTCTATGATCAACATAAAACTCCTTCTTTCTCTTTTTAGCTGAGACAGGAATCTTACCAAAGTTGAGATTATTGATCATATTTTGAGATTTCTGATTAGTCATAATAATGATATGTGGACTTTCAGATCCAATTTCATTCAGTTTCTCATGAATAATATCATTCCATTATCCATCATATCCTCCATTATCGTGAATCTTCATGTTTCCAGCCATTTTCTAAAACCCAAAAAATAATAGTGTGAGAGGCCAAAATCATAATCAAGGGGGAGTAAATTCAATATCAAACATCTTAGGTTTAATTCTAATATCGTTACTGTAATTCTTGGACTATAACCGATACTTATACTTAACCTTAGGGACATCCCTAGGCATACCTTAGAAATATCTCTAGGGATCTCACTAAAGTTTTCACATCCTAGTTTCTAAAGGTTAACTAAAACTTTACTCTGATACCAAATGTAGAGACCAAAAGCATGATGTACATGGACATTACATTACTTTTGAGGAATACATAATACATAACAAAAACAGACACACAAGGACCGTAATAGTTTAGTGTCTTTGGAAATTTGGAACATAATATTCTAATCTTTGTGAATGATCTTCAACATCTTCCATAAAGATATTCCCTTTTTTTCTTTCCTAAAACCTTTCTTTATATCCTGGGGAAAATAAAACATATAAAGGGTGATCTCAAATGCTCAGTAAGGGTAAGAAATGAGAAAATAAAACAAACCATATACATTTGAACTTCAAAACATGAACATAATATTTAAACATCAAATTATTGGGCAGTGACATAAAACATGGCATTACATAAGGCATAGATCATAATGGAACATAAATTATGATAAAATGGAATGGGAATAAAACATTTAATTGTGGAAACCACTAAGCACATGATATGATTTTCATAGTAGCCAAGGCATTGCTTCCAAGACCATCTTAGTAGACAAAGTCCCTTACTGAACTGGGTTTACATTCCATTCCAGCCCTGTATTACTGAACTGGATTTACTTGTCGTTCCATCCATGTATGTCTCATGAGATATAAATCTTTACCCAATTCATTGGAGGGAGATATAGGCCCCACCCATCAAATAATGAAATCATTCTTACGTGTGCCACAACATAAACATAAATCATTCATCATAATCCAAGGAATAAAATTAGTTTCATAAACATCATCCCATCATAACATAATCCATATAAAACAAATGGATATCATTTCATCATAATAAAAGCGAAACCATGTAAATAATAGAGACATTATACTTGAAACATACACATATGAAATAATTTAATCTTAGATGGAAATTGGTTTTGATAAAACCCTTGAAATGAATTCTTAAGAAAATATCCTTTCTTTTAAAAATCATTTTCTTTTCACAAAATTCCATGTAATTTTAAAATAAAATAATTTTGTTGAAAATAATAATGAAATATTTTAGAGGAATCTTTAAGAAAATTAGGCGTTATGAAAACCTTAAAAATCTGTTCATGCCGTATAAGTTAAAAAAACATTCTCCTCATACTTTTGTCGGAAAGGTAAAAAAGCACCTCGTATGGTAAAAAAAAGAAATATTCCCTACATAACATGAGGTAAAATTCAAAAATGGGTAAAAATTACTTTAAACATACATCAGAACACTTTTATAAAATATGGACATGAATGATAACAATAACCCCAATAAATACTTACGAATAAATAATCTCGGATAATAATGAGATTGAAATAATTATCCCTTACCTTAGGTCTGATATGCTTCGTACGTATCCATACCTCATGTATAATGATTTAAATTATGTCATTTAATTATTACAGAATCATATTCATTGTTATGATATCATATATGGTACACTTATGACTTTATATTTCCCGTTCTTTTGTAAATTCATGTTAAAGTAGCGTTTTGGGTAAAATCGTTTCATTTATCATCCGTATTTTGACATGTAATTATTAATATGAATACATAGATCATGATTACTTAATTAAAAAATATAAAATATGATTTATATATAATATATATTCATAATATATATATATATATATATATAATATTGATAAATGGAAAGAAATACACTGTTCATGGAGACAGTAGGCCGTACGTACGCATGAACGCTGTTTTAGTTTCTTTACTGAATTGAATGGAATTAATTAGATGACATTCATATATATACATAAATCCAGTAGAATTATTATGTCATATATTTCATGATTACTTATTATATATACTTTATAATCATTCTATAATTGTTAACATGGAAAATGAATCTCATCGCGTCGTGGAGATGGTACTCCGTACGTACGCACGAGCGATGATATCATTCCCATATTTATTGAATAGAATTGGAGTGAATGATATAATATTTTAGAATTAGTATGATATTATAATAATTATATGTAGTTATTCCTTACACCATTATACCCATCCAAGTAAGGTGGTGGTGGAAAAATAGATTACACCACGGCGTGGAGACGGTATTCCGTACGTACGCACGCACGGTGATCTCGTTCTACTTAGGATGGATAGAAGGTGGAATAGATTTGTTTCATATTTATAATAACATATAATTATATGAGGGGTACAGATGTTATTACTTCATAATGAAACCACTAAATAAGAGGAAGTATAAGAAGAAAGAAACTTGAATGAATCGGTAGAAGGTATTACCTCTTTCTCAAAGTGTCTCCTTTGAACTTCCTCTTAGGGCAATAGAGTTGGTCTTTTGAGAATACTAGTACCTCTATAAGGTTTCTAGGGAAGTGGGGAAGTGAAAAGGGCATAGTTTGTCCGAGCTTCAAGGCTCAAAATGGTGTGAGGAGGAGAGGGAGGAGGTTCCCTTTTATAAGGGAGGAGAGGGGCACCTTTGGAATTATAAGAAATATTATTTTATAATAAATTCCAAACCCACTTAAAAACCTAAAAAATTACTCAAATATGAATATTAGATGAGATAGGGTTGTAATCTAATCAACCAATAAAATTTAGACATGTTGGGAATTTATTTTAAACATTATCAACATGATTTATCCTTTTATAATCTATTTAATTTTATTTGTGGTAATAATATTCTAAATTTTAAATCATCATAAATAATTACTTATATGTTGTGAATTGTCCATAATTTTATGATTTATTACATTTTCGACCATATAAATTTTAATTTATAATTTATAATTTTTTTAAACAATTTTATAATATGTAATTTTTTATAAAATAACAATAGTGTCAATTTTGACACTATTCATTTATTTGAATTTAAATAAAATATATAAATACGATATGTTCAAACTAAAAGATTTAATAGATTAATAACATTTCTTATTTGTCTATAAAATTAGTGGAGCACATTAAATTGTTCATATAATATTTATTTTAATACTTTTAAAATCATTTATTTGATATTTCAATCAATAAAATAATTTCAACATCACTATTGCGTCATAATTAACGATAATTATTTAATCCCTAAAAATTATAAATAAATTTACATGTTTTATATAATTTTATTATATTTCTGGAGACTATTCATGTTTGAAGTTTCATGTTGTTTATCACAAAATTAAAATTATTATACTTATAAGATTTAAGAGAGTTACATGTTGTCACTTTCTTTGGTTTTAATAATAATTAAATTATTTTCATAGTAAAAAGTCCATAAAATGAATCTAATCCAACCCTTAGGTGAGACGGGTCGACTTTTAGTCATGTAATATAATTTTTTCATGTGTTAGGGTAATTTTATAATCTTATTTTTACCCTTAATTACCTGATTTACCTTTAACTGCAATAAATAAAAATTACCATAGTTACTATTCATAATATCAAGAAAATAAAAGTAACCTATTAACATAATTTGAACCCACTGAATTCAAATATGGAATCCATTTTTCAAAATTCAAAACACAAAAGTTGCAGTAATTAATTTAAAATTAATCCCGCTATTAAGAAAACGAGTATTAAAAGTTAAAACATTGCAAAAGATCGAAATGATTTTACCTATGAATTCAATGTAAAATACATAATAATAACATAAATGTTATTAAATGGTAAAAATATATTCTATTTATACTTTAAAATCATTCAATATTATAATTTAACCGTTTAAAGTATTATGACAAAAAAGTTGTTTTTAATTAAAATATAGCGTGTTTTTACTATTCATTAAAATATAAAATTTTTCAGAATAATATGAAAATTTTATCCAAAGTGAATTTTAATATCCTAATTCCAAAGAAGGATTTTATTTTGTCAAATTGAACTTATAAACATGTCAAAAACTAGATTTAAAGTTGGTACACCCTCAAAAGGTGGGAAAACTGCATTTTTTGAAAAATACTTATTTTACCCGAAAAATTTATTTTGTTATTATACCATGTTCTAGAAAATGTGTAAGATGAATAATAATGTTATAAAATTAAAAATTTAGTTAAAACTATTCATAACGAATAGTTCATAATAATATTATAATAATATATCATTGTTTAGTGAAACCCGGTATTGCGTACAACACACACTATCGAGGAAGGTCGCGCTTGCATGTAATGCAAGCCAAGTCAAGGTTCCGTGTAGTGCACGACTCCTTTGTTGTTGAGTATAACAAAATACAACCATATTTCATTAATACATTGAATATATATATATATACTCAATGTTGCGTAGAATAGCTACTATCAAACAAACTTGAAATTGTGTGTAACATGATCCAAGATTAGTGTTGCATATATTGGAAGCTAATACGATGTTGCGTATAGCGCAAGATAATTTTGGGGTATCATACAACACAAGACATCAAATAAATTAAAAAGAATACTTCTCATAAAATCTCGGGTTGTTATAATAGAACTCATAACAGAGAAACATACCAACCCCAGAGAACCTTTTTTCTTCGATCAACAATCCGGATAGGATGCTCCTCGAATGATGCATCCACCTTCAACTCCACCTCCTCAGGTTGAAAAACATGAGATGAGTTTGGGAAGTAACGTTGAAGCTGAGAAACGTGGAAGACATCACACATAGTCTGATACCTATGAGGTAACTATAACTGATAGGCAACCATCCCAACTCTCTCCAACACCTCAAACGACATGACGTACCACTGCGAAAGATTACCCTACCTCCTAATCCTCATGTGTCCCAACCTCGGTGTGACACACAAGAAAACCTAATCTATGACCTTAAACTCCAGAGGTCATCTCCGTTAATTAGAATAAGACTTCTGTCATGACTGTGCAGTATCCATCCTCTTCTGAATCAACTCTATCTGCTCTACGGTCTCCTAGGAAAGATGAGGTCCCAACATAGCTACATCTCCTGCCTCCATCCAACATAAGGGTAATCATCACGACCTACCGTACAAAGCCTCTTAAGGTTCCATCTAAATAGTTTCTTGAAAATATTATCATAAAAAAACTACACAAGTGGTATGTGTTTCTTCCAAGAACCTCTAAAATCTCGAATGCATGCTCGAAGCATGTTCTCAAGAACCTGAATCGTACACTCAGACTAGCCATATTTTAGGGGATGGTAAGTTGTACTCAAAAGTACCTGTGTGCCCAAATCCTTCTGTATCCCCTGCCATACCTGAGAAGTAAAACGTGCATCCCTTTATGAAACAATGGAGTATGTACCTCCATGTAAACATACAATATCTTGGATGTACAATCTTCCCAGCTCATCAACACTGAAGGTATCCTTGATCGGCAAAAAGTGAGAAACCTTCATGAGTCTGCCAATGAAAATCCATAATGCATCATTTCCCTAAGGAGACCTCAATAAACCTTTCATGAAGTCCACCGCGACATCATTACACTTCCACTCGGGAATAGGCAACTGCTGAAAAATCCCTACTGGTCACTGATTCTCCGCCTTCACCTGCTTATAGGTGGAACACCTCATGAAAAAACCAGCAACATCTCTCTTCATACCTGGCCACAAATACTGATGCTGTAGATCACGATACATGTTGGTTGACACCAGGATGAACTGCGCAAATAGAGGAATTAAAGTCTCGCATTAGCTTCTCATGTATGTCTGCTGGCACCCATACACACCCATGAAAATGAAAGATCTCATCCTCGCCTACTGTCTATCTAGGAATAATGTCCTCTCTTGATAGAATATTCTATAGGACTATGCCTTTAGAATCTAATAGTTGCCTCATTCACACTCGATCAATAAGAGTAGAGGGAACAACCATATAATAAAGAAAAGTCTGCCCCTGTCTTCCATGAACCTCCAAATGCATCTCAGAGAAAAAATCCATAAGTTTCCACTCACTACTGGCCTCCTAAACTGCCTGTATTTGAGTCCTCCCACTCAGTGCATCAGCCACTACATTGACTTTTTCAGGCGTATAGGTAAGATCAAAGTCAAAGGACTGAAGGTACTCAACCCACCTTCGTAGTCTCAAATTAAAATCACACTGAGTGAAGATATACTTGAGACTCTTGTGGTTAGTGAAAACCAAAAAATTATCTCCCAGAAGATAGTGCCTCAAATAATGTAAAGCATGAATAAAATCAGATAACTCTAGATCGTGTGTCGGGTAGTTACTATCATGTGGCCTCAACTGCCGAGACCCATACACAACGACTCTTTCCCTCTACATAAGCAAAACTCCTATCCCAATACCTAATGCATCACAATATACTGTATATCACTTACCTGGATCTGTAAATACTAGTATCGGTGAAAAAGATAACCTCCCTTTCAGATCTTGAAATGATGACTCATAAGAATCTGACCACAAGAACTTTTCACCCTTCTTAGTCAGGCCTTTCAGTGGAACTGATAACTGTGAAAAGTCCTATATGAAGTGTCTGAAGTATCCATCCAGCCCTAGAAAACTTCATACCTCAAAGACATTCTTCATATTCTCCTAGGAAATTACTGCTCTCACTTTCTCTGGGTCTACTTATACTCTTTTCTATGAGATAACATGACCTAAGAAGTGAATCTGGTCCATCCAAAAGTGGAATTTTGAGAGCTTAGCATATAACTAATGATCACTCAGTGTACTCAAAATTATCTCAAGATTGGTGGCATGGTCATGTCGAGTGTGAGATTACACAAAGTTATCATAAACAAAGACTACCATGAAAGAATCCAAGTATGGATGGAACACTTGGTTCATCAGTTCGATTAAAACTACAGGTGCGTTCGTGAGATCAAATGGCATAACCATATACTCGTATTGACCATACCTACTTCAAAAGGCTGTAAGAGGTATATCTGATGGTCAAACATGCAAAAAATGGTAATCAGAACTCAATTCAATATTCAAGAACACCTAGGATCCTCAAAGCTAATCAAAGAGATCATCAATCCTTGGTAAGGGATATCAGTTCTTGACTGTCAACTAGTTCAACTTCCGATAATCCACACAAAGTCTAAGGGTATCATCTTCGTTCTTCAGAATTAGGACAGGTGAACCCTAAGGAGAAGTACTAGGTCAGATGAAACCCTTTGACTGCAACTCCTCCAACTTCTTATTGAGCTCATGCAACTCTGATGTAACCATCCTATAAGGAGGAATGGACACTGGTGCCACTCCTGGCACAAGAGCAATAAAAAAGTCCACCATTCACTCCAGAGGAAAACCTGAAAATTCCTCTGGAAATACGTCCTTGAAACAATCCACCACTGGAAAAAAGTCCATCTTTGAAGTCTCCTTGTCATCCATATATAGACTAGGAATTTTGGTGGTAACTTCTCCCAAACCATGATGCTCGGGTCCTGCTCTTCTCACCTAGAAATCCCATTCACCTTTATGAAGAAACGATATGCCCTTTGGTGATGTAAAACTCACCCTATGACGATAAAAATCAACAATTTACTTAAAGGTAACTAGCCAGTCCATTACGAGGATGAAATCATAGTCCACCATCTCTAAGACATAGAGGTCCCATAAAAAGTGACACCCACCAACCTCAAGAGGGCACTCCTTGAACTGTTGTACACTAGTCGTTCTATTCCCCAACAGAGTGTCTAATGTCAAGATATCAGCATAAGAAAAGGTATAGATCCTAAGGATCTTTACAATAGAAATAGATATAAAGATATGGGAATCCCCTGTATCAAAAAGTGCAGAATCTAAAACCGAGGGAACAAGAATTATACCTTGAACCGTAGAAGGTCCGGGATCCTGCTCCTACTAGGTCTGCTCCACTGTAAATGTTTGGCCTATACCGCAGCCCTACAACCCTTCCTGACCACTCTGAGTTAATCAAACCTTCTTTTTTTGAAGGCCCATCGACTGACTACCACGACCACGACCCCAACCTCATTCTAAACGGCTAGAATAACTCCAGTTCCCTGACTGAGGAGTAATTGGTGGTGCTTCTCCTGAAAACAGAGTCATAAAAGAACCCCAGTCACCATCTGATGGTGAGATGATCAAACAGTAGTGCTGAAGGTGACCCATCTTACCACAATATTGACACTCCACTAGGTCCCTCAGGCAATGTGGCCCTGTATGACTAACCTTTCCACACTGATATCATACCACCTAGCTACCTAAAGGTGCATCCCACCTACTGGGATCTCCATGTGTAGTCTCCCTACGATGCTTCTTTCTATCGTCTGAAGAAGCACTAAATCTATATGATAAAATTCTTGGGCCCTCAACTCTATAATCCCTCAGATTACATTTCGTGATCGATGCCTGGTTGACTATAGAAGTGATAGAAGTTAACCTGAAAATGTTCAACTGATATTAGATATCCTGCCTGCAACCATCCTCAAACTTCCTTGATAGGAATAACACGTAACCTCCTAGAAGGGGTGTAAAGTGATACAAATCTGTGAATTGAGAAGAATACTCCATTATAGAAATAGTACCCTGCTCTAGACTCATGAACTCTCAGGCTCGATCGGCCCTCAAGGTCTCCAAGTAGAAGTAATCGTAGAAGGTGTGCTGGAACTCCTTTCAAGACATATTTTTTTTGTGTCTCGCCTATTAGAGCACATTCCACCATATCTTGGAAGAATCCCAAAGAATATATGTATCAATATTGACCCTCCTATCCAAAAAAATCTCTAGATGCTCGAAGATGGTCAATATGGATTCTAGCCATGATTCTTTAGCCTGGGGACCACCATCCCCCGAGAAGGTGGGAGAATGATACTACCGAATGACTCACATCAATTCTACCATTGATGGGGCAGGAGACTGTGCTCCCAGGAAGGTCTGTATCATACTCATAAAGACCTATCTGAACGGTGCATCAGCACCTGTGTCTATAATGATGACTGGTACCAAGACTGGTATAACTGGAGGATTTGTAGGTAGTCTCTGATCAGCCATGTACGGTGTCTAATCACTTCCTTGAAACTGGCATATAACCGGAAGATGTCTCTATGAAATGACTCTGCAAGGTCAAACACACACACCTTAGATCAAGATTAACAGGGACTGAAAACTAGAAGTGTAAGAAGGGAACATGAGAAATAAAGCGTTCATGTTTTTCAAAACATGGATACACGACATTTATAATGCCTAAACGGCGTATTCCTTGATGCCTTCACATGGGCGTGTAATTCTTCCAACCCAGGTCATGTAACACTTCATACACATGACATGTTGTCCCAACACACGACGTTTACTTGAATCCTCTTCCCCTGCCCGAGTTCTTCTACATTTCTAAGCCACACGGTACTCCTAGAACTAGACTACACGGCGTGTTAGTGATGGACATGGCATGTACTAGATGAACTTCACCGACCCATGTTAGTTCCATGGCTGGTTACACGACTGACTCCAAACGACATGTTTGTTCCAGAAACGATGTGTACTAGATAGATTTCACTTACCTGTGTTGTTCACTACATGGCCAAATACATGGGTTACACTAAACGACATGTCAAAGACTGACGCAACATGTATAACTTAAGTTTTTATCCATCTGTGTCATTAGTCACACAGGTGGAAACAAGGTCTATAGAAACCGGTGTGTACATCTGGTACACGATGTGTCCTACCACAGATTTCCAAACCTCGTGTTTCTTCCCACACAGTCAGTAACATAGTTAGAGACTACATGGCGTGTACATACAGTACATGGAGTGTAGTAAATAAAAATAGTTCCTTCATAAACAGAAGGACACATGGCGTGTATTCACCATTACACACCGTGTATTCTGGGGTTTTCTGGAAAGTAAGCCTCAGAAACTACTCCAGAACCCAAAAAAACACTGAAACAAACATTAAAGTTCCAAATTCCGATATGTGAGGGCCCATACTCCCTGTGAATCAAATCTTGGAATCTTATACATGTCATATACATGAAAAAAGGAAATGATCCACCAAATTCTGATCCATGAGGGCCCATAACACCTCAAGAACCAAAGTTTGGCATTCATTCAAACTAAATCTTTACACAATTTAATACCCTATCAAAAGAATGTATTCTATCAAGGCATCTATCACAACAGTATGCATATCTAGCACAACATCTATCACACCAACATGTAATTACTAATTCATCCTAAATGGCATGGAAAGAATGCATGAAATGTGATTTATAACAAGTGCCTATATGATGCATGAGATGGCATACCCTCATCTCGTCGAGATGAAAGAGAAATATAACCTTAATAATATCAACGATAACAACAAAGAACATGTGAATCCCCCAAAAGTGAAATCAAATCAACTGTAAAATTGAAAAACCAGAAAAATTTTCATAATGAGGTAGATTGGATTTTCCCTGTACATGGGTTATCTACTCCTGGGCACAGTTTATTACTAATTACCTATTCCTTTATATCCCTAGATATAGGTCCCGAACAATAAGTAAAAAAGAAAATTATTCCTCTAGTACCACTTTGTAACATCCCGGTTTTGGAATCCACCCAGAGGCGCCCCATACCTGGTTGGTCACATGGCCTCAAGCGCATTTTCCCAAATACTAGAGGCTTCCGACTAGCAGCAAGGTCTTTGGGTGTGATAGTGGGGAAAATATTCCCTCATTGGCATAGTAACACAATAGAAGTAAAATAGATAGTAATAGCGAAATCATTAAAACATGAAATAAGTAAATAGTGGAAGTAATAAACAACTGGATCCCACATATATAAATGACGCATGCTACATATGTCTAGGAAAATATCCAAACAAGTCACAATGATGGAAAACAGTAATAAACCAAAGTGAAATGAAAAAAAATCTCCAACAGCATCACAAGCCTCTGCTTGGTCCCATGCTCTCCAGATCCTCAACAATCAAGTACCTGAAGTAGAAGAGTGTTTTCCTTTATCTATACCTGCTACAATATAATTGGTTTGGGTCCAAAAGCATGACCCAAATAGGGTGTGAGGAAAATCCCAATAGGAATCCATCCAACGATATGTGCCTAATAGTCAGTAAATATATATGGCAGGTGATAAGAAAAAGGAATCAGTAAACAAAGAATTACTCAAAGTAAATAGTCCTACAGTTCCATTTACAAACATTTCTCTTAATCAATTAGTCAACCAAAAAAAACACGAAACCCTCTAGGTAGTTCTCACAGCCTAACCCCTCTAGTTTACCATAAAAGGAAAGACATACAAAACACTCTCTGAGGAATAACTCATCATCAATTCCCCCTATAGTCAAGTGTGATTAAAGACTCTCTGAGGAAGCACACACCATCAATTCACCATATAGTCTTTTAACGATAAACTACATAAACTCTGAGGAATAACTCAACATCAATTCATCACGTGGCCTCATAACGTAATTATAGACACTCCGAGGGAGCACTCAACGTCAATCCCCCCAATGGTATCATAGCGTGATAATTATAACATACACTCTGGGAAATCCCTCAATGTCTATTTCCCCTATGGTCTCAGTACACCAGGTTCCCGTAGCCTCGTGTAAAGAAATCACACATAAATGATAATCAACATCCAAAGTAAACCTCTATAACTACTTGGATAAAAAAACTATAACACGTCATAGCATGTCAGATATAAATAATCACTCCATCCCACAATACTAGGCATGAGAAAGGAACAAAGCAGCATAACCGACAAAGCTAGACCAAATGGTCAAAACAAGAAAACATGGGGAAAACATTCACAACTTAGAAAAGATTACACTAATCTCAACAATTAATCTCTATTAAATAAAACTAGGCATAAGAGGCAAAAAAGGGGTTAACACCATAAACACACAATACCCCGTTCAAGGGTATTGGGTACTTTTTCACATATAACTCCAAGACTATCTATGAAAAGGCACAAACCACCCACCTCAGTGTTTTAGGATCATTATATGTGAACTACAAGCATCGAATCAACCAAGAACACCATAGATATACAAAAATGCTAAAAAATCTCAACTGAGGATAACTTGTGAAAGAGGATAAATTATGAAATGAGGATCTAGAATAAGGAATAGATTACAGTGGTGATCCCAACGTAATCGACGACGGTCGATTCTGAGAATGGATGATGACTCGGGGGGATCGGAGAAGATTCATCAGTGTACGTATGCTCCTGGATGAGTTAGGTTGAGAAGAAGAGCATTATTTCCATCATATGTGACTATAGTTTGTTTAACAAAAAAAAGTACACGATGGGTACTTTTGAAGTACACAACGTGTACTTTCCCTTAATGGGCCCCGCTTTAGGTGGCCTCTAGGTCAGCACACATGGCTGTGTGCTCGGCCATTACATGTCCAACACCAGACTACGAGCGAAAACAGAGTACACGACATATACATATAAGTACATGATGTGTACTTAATGTTTTTCTTCAGAAACTCTTCTTTTCCTCAAATACACCAGACGGGAAAACATACCTGAAATGAAGATCCAGGTTCTTAGATATTTGTGGTGATTTATTCAAGGTAATCTTCTTATATCTTCTTCCTCTCCCTTTCTCTTCCTTTTTCTCTTGAGTTCATATTCTTACTCTTCTCTTGAGTTCCTCTTGGTTGTTCTTGGCTCTTAGAACCCTTTTGAGGTTGTTTCGGGTGGGATTTGTTGAAGCGTTGTGAGATTGAGGTAGGTTACCCTTGCACTTTCCTTTTTAATTTGAGAATCATTGGTTTCTTTCTTTTCAAACCTTACTTGCATATAAAATAGTGATTTGTGATCATTTGAATGATTTTTTTATGTTAAAAGTGGGGATTTATTTCTTTTTACACTACTAGAAATCATGTTTTTCCCAACGCTAGTATTCCAACGGTTCTTTGAACCGTTGGTATAGGTAATCTTTACCAATGGTTTTTGGAAACTGTTGGTAAAGATATGTAAAAATTGGGTTTTCCCAACAGTTTGATAAAATCATTCTGAAAAATGGGTAAAAAGAGTTTTCCCAACGATTTAGTGGAACCGTTGGGAAAGATGAAGACCCCTATAGCAACAATTTTACCATAATCGTTGGTATAGTTGGCATTAAGAGGTTATTCCCAACGATTTTTTGAAACCTTTGGGATAACATAACATTCCCAACAGCTTTTTAATACCGTTGGGAAAGAAAATCCACAAATACCATCGATCTGCAACTCCAGAAATCTCAGCAATTTTGCCCTAACTGAGACCTGGACGCACCCTCTCGGAATTTTTTCCCAAAAACTCAATCGTCTGCAAGGTCTGCCTCAAAATCTCGACACAAAAGCTAATTCCCAACACAACAGATTTGGTTTTCAATGATTTTTTCTTCCTGTTTAAATCGGTATGTGTGAGTTCATTGATTTTAGATTTGTTATTCCCATTTAAATCAGTTCATGTGTGTTAATTTATTTTATATTTTTTCATTCTATTTTAGTGAAATTTATTGTGTATTATGATCCCCTTACGAAAATAAGGTATATATAATTTTTGGTTATAGTTGGAACCCTACTTCACAATCTGATCTAGAGGGTGCTAACTCTAATTTCCAACGGGACATCTATCTTTGATTCAAGAAATTTTTGTTCTTCCATTCTAAATCGAGAGGTGTGCCTTCATTTATTTTAGATTTTTTCGTTCCATTTTTCTACAATGTTTTGTGTATTATGATTCCCTTATAAACACAATTAACATATCATTTTAGGTTGTGGTTTTGTTGTGATTTATCTGTATTGAATAATTTTGGTTGATATTGAAGAGTTCAATATGATCCTGAGTTATTTTATCCATGATTTATTTTAAATTTAAGGTCTATTGACTTGATTTTGTTGGTTATCTATAAATACAGTTAGGGTTGTCCAGGTGGGGTGGGGGGGCTGGGTTTTCCATGTGGGGTGGGGGGGGATGGGTTGTCCAAGTGGGTGGGGGTAGAGCTGTCCAAGTGGGGTGGGGGTAGAGCTGTCCAAGTGGGGAGGATGTCGAGGGCTCTCCAAGTGGGGTGGGGGAGGGGCTCTCTAGGTAGGGTGGGGAGGGGGCTGGGTTGTCCAAATGGGGTGGGGGTAGGGCTGTTTGGGGTGGGGGAGGGGCTGTCTAGGTAGGGTGGGGGAGGGGGCTGTCTAGGTAGGGTGGGGGAGGGGGCTGTCTAGGTAGGGTGGGGGAGGGGGCTGGGTGGTCCAAATTGGGTGGGGGTAGGGCTGTTTGGGGTGGGGGAGGGGCTGTCTAGGTAGGGTGGGGGAGGGGGCTGTCTAGGTAGGGTGGGGGAGGGGGTTGGGTTGTCCAAATGGGGTGGGGGTAGGGCTGTTTGGGGTGGGGGAGGGGCTGTCTAGGTAGGTTGGGGGAGGGGGCTGTCTAGGTAGGGTGGGGGAGGGGGATGGGTTGTCCAAATGGGGTAGGGGTAGGGCTGTTTGGGGTGGGGGAATGTGTGGAGGTTGGGTGGGGGAGGGTGTCCAGGAAGGGTTGTCCAAGTGGGGTGGGGAGGGTGTGCAGTTGGGGTGGGGGAGGGGCTGTCTAGGTATGGTGGGGGGGGGGGGTGGGTTGTCCAAGTGGGGTGACGGTAGGGCTGTCCAGGTGGGGTGCGGGGGGGGGGGGGGGTGGCTGGGTTATCCAAGTGGGTTATGGGGGGTAGGGGTGTCCAGGTATGGTGGTGGTGGGGGGGGGGGGGGGGGTTGGGTTTTCAAAGTGGGGTGGGGGTAGGGCTATCCACGTGGGGTGGGGGGGTGCTGGGTTGTCCAAGTGGGGTGGAAACCCTAAATTCAATGTTTTAATTGGAGATTTGGTTTGTTTTATTAGGTATTAGGTGTATGTGGAATTCTCATTCCTATTATGGGTGGTTTTAATCAAAAGTTATGATGTTGGAACCATTTATGATGTTGTTGTCTCTATTTAATCTCATTTCCCCTAACTTAACATTAAATTATATATCACATTTGGTTTTTGTTTTTTCATTTCCATTTAAGTTATTTGTGGTCGATGATTGTCTGATTTTATTGTTTTCAATGGTTTGGCGTGGAAATTGGGCATTTAATGTGACTTTTCCAAATGGGGGTGCCTTGAGAATACTCCAAATATTTGTTAAAAATGATCAAAGGGATTTTATTATTTAAAATGGATTTAGAAATATATTTTCTATTAATGTTCAATCCTATTGAATTGTTTATGACAAAATGACTTATATAAATTCTTTTTACAGAATGGATAGAAGTTGGATGTATTAAACAGATCGGATCTCAAGAGATTTTCAAAACAATTTGGAGAGCTTTATAGATTTTTCATTTCACAATGCTTCAGATAGTGGTCGCATACACTGCCCATGTTCCAATTGTGTTGGTAGACCTTGGTTTAGCCATGAAGAAGTCAGCTACCACAGAACCAAAAATGGTTTTCAAGAAAACTACTTTTTGTGGTATCACAATGGGGAGAAAATGAAATCTCAAATTGGTGATGATCGAAATGAAAGGACTGGAATGGAGAATTTGTTAGATGATCGGTTTCCATTTATTCATAATCATGAAAAAGAAAGGATTTCGACTCAAGAAGACATCGATATGAGGACAGCTGATGCATCTAGTGAAAATGATGATATTGATAGGGTGAAAAAATTGAATGATGCTGCCATGAATCCAGTATATCGACAATGCGATAAAATGAAAAAGCTGGAATTTTTAATCCGATTATTTCATGGGAAAACTATGTATGGAATTTCTAATACAGCAATCGATTACATTCTTACCCTCTTGAAGGATTTACTTCAAGATGATGCAGATATTCCCTCAAACGACTATATGGCATGGAAGTTAGTTGAAGAACTTGGATTTTCAATAAACAAAATTCATGCTTTCCTGAAAGATTGCGGTTTATTCTGGGAGGAAACCGCTGAACGAAATGATTGTATAAAATGTGGCACATCCCACTGGAAGACAAAATCTGATGGAACACCATCCCACATTCCACAAAAAGTAATGTGGCCCTTTCCATTGATCCCCAGACTTCAGAATCTTTTTATGTCTGATGACATATCAATAAAAATGAGATGGCATGATACCGAGAGAAAGAAGACTAATGATGAGTTGGTTCATCCTGCAGATGGATTTGCATGGCAGAGATTTGATGCTCGACATACTGATTTTGCAGCTGACGTGCGTAATGTGAGGCTGGATCTTTCATGCGACGGTTTTAATCCGTTTGGGAAGATGCTTACTTCACACAGCACATGACCAGTTTTTATACACATTTATAATCTTCCCCCATGGTTGTGTATGGAAAAACCTTTCACTTTCATGAGTATACTCATATCTGGTCCTTCTGATCCCGACATTGATATTGATGTATACATGCAAACTTTAATAAATGATTTGAAACTTTTTTGGGATGTGGGTGTGCGCACATACGATGCATGTTCGAAAGACATATTTCAGATGCATGATGCACTTATGTGGACGATCAATGATTTTAAGGCTTATGCAATGATGTCTGGATGGAGCACAAAGGGAAAACTGTCATGTCCAGTTTGTATGAAGAATACACGATCTAGAAGACTGAAACATCTCTGTAGTTTCAGTTTTATGGGACATTGATGATTCTTTCCAAAGGATCATCCATATAGAATGAATCGTCAAAGAGTTGATAATACCATAGAGACCGATGATCCACCTCAGCGTATGTCTGGAACTGACGTGCTTAATGAATTGAAAGATTTCAGTTTTTCATTCGGGAAGGGTCAAATGAAATCTGGAAAGAGAAAGAATGTTTCCACTAAAACCTATTACAATTGGAGGAAGAAGAGTATATTTTTTGATTTTCCTTATTGGTCAACCAATTTGTTACATCATTTCTTAGAAGTAATGCATATTGAGAAGAATATATGCAAAATGTTGCTTTCGGTTCTTCTAAATTTCAAGGGGAAGACAAACGATGATTTACGATCTCGGCGTGACTTGGTTGATTTGGGCATCAGACCAGAATTGTATCCTATACGTATCAGTGAAAATAAATGGCAACTTCCATGTGCTTTTTATGTGATGACACCTGCAAAAAAAAACAATTTCTGGAAGTATTAGAAACTATTAGAGTTCCTGATGGCTATTCAAGCAACATATCTAAATGGGTCAACAGAAGAGAGTTGAATCTAAAATCTTTTAAGACTCATGATTATCGCGTTCTACTGCATGAGTTGCTTCCAATAGAAATCCATCATCTTTTGTCCAATAATGTAAGGGTGGTTGTTATTCGGTTGTGCCATTTTTTAGAGATCTTTGTGCTAAAAAGTTTTCCAAGTCTTTCTTGAAAAATATGTTGACAGATGCCCCATTAATTTTGTGTGAGTTGGAGAAAATATTTCCTCCATCATTTTTCACATGCATGCTGCATCTGACTATCCATATTCCCACTGAAATACTTCTCGGAGGACCTGTTTCTTTTCGTTGGATGTATCCAACTGAAAGAAATATGTTCACATTAAAGTCCTATGTCCGAAACAGAAATCATCCCGAAGGTTCTATCGTGAACGGTTACTTGGCTCAAGAATATATGAATTTCTGCTCAATGTATTTATCTGATCTTAATACAAGATTGAACAGACCAATGAGAAATGAATAAGAATAGTAAGAGCAAATTGAACCCAGTTTTCCATCACTTTCTCAAACTGGAGGAATTCCTGGATCATATACATTAAAGACATTAAGCCATGAAGAGCGGGAGATGGCACATCGCACAGTTTTGTTCAACTGTGATTTGTTCGATGACTATATCAGGTAACTAAATTGATTATGTATATCTTACATATATATCTATTAAACTATTAATATTTTTTATCTACAGGGAACATAAAACAATGATAAATAGGAAGCATCGTTCTTTATCTTTGAGAAGGAGAGAGACTTTGCATAGCAAAGAGTTTTCTGCTTGGTTAAAATTGAAGGTATAAAAAAATTAATGTTTAAAATAGTTATATCAATATTTAATTAAATTTAATAGTCATTTATATTGCAGGTATTGAGTTTTTCTACTGACTCTGTCTCTGAGGAAATAAGAGATTTGGCTTTTGGCCCTAATACCGTGGTTTGTGACTGTAAATCAATTGTTATCAATGGGTACAAATTTATTATCACTGAATGAGCAAAAAACATGAGAACACAACATGATGGTGTTATGGTTACTGCCACAACAGATTTTTATGCCAGTTCATCAGATAGTAGACCGCGATTTGAAAATGTGGGTTATTATGGAGTTGTTGAGAAAATAATAATATTTGATTATTACTCTCATGGACGAGTCACAATGATGAAATTTCATTGGTTTGATTCGATGATGAGACATGGCACATTTATTGACGATTGTGGATTTTGAGTAATTAATATGACTCGCACTCTTGCTACCGAAGAACCATATGTGTTGGAATCAATGGCTAAACAAGTTTTTTATGTCAAAGACCAACTTCGACCTGAATTTGGTGTCATAGTTGAAGTAATTCCAAGACATATTTTTGATGATGGTGATGATGGAATTGACACTGTCCCTAGTGCCATTAGAACCAATCCATTTATTTCTTTTGATGACTCAAAAAGATCAATTGTCAGAGTTGATTGTGAACCTAATGTTGTGGTTGAAAATATATAGAATCATTCATCCATGTTCTCAATTATTTTGGTTTACCTCGAGTTGGGTTGTTAATGTTGGTAATATTCAAATTGATTTAGTATTGATCACAAATATGTTTTAGCTGACTTGACCGTTATGTGAATTTTCAATGTTTATTGGTTGCAGTTTTTATTTGAATTGCATTTTCTACTTTCGAATTGAACTATATTCAAACATAGTCAAACATATTTCTAACTTGGTGAACATTACAACTTGTATGATTTATTAAATCCATTCAAGCTCTTCTAAAACAGTTGATAGCTGACTTGACCGTTATGTGAATTTTCAATGTTTATTGGTTGTAGTTTTATTTTAATTGCATTTTCTAATTTGTAATTGAACTGTATTCAAACATAGTCAAATAATATTTCTAACTTGGTGAACATTACAACTTGTATGATTTATTAAATCCATTCAAGCTCTTCTAAAACAATTGATAGCTTAATTGACCATTATGTGAATTTTCAATGCTTATTGGTTGCAATTTTATTTGAATTGCATTTTTTGGGTTACACATTAGTTTTATTTTTCTAATTAATTACATATTTTGTTTTCAAAAGCAGGAAATGAAGCCAATTGAATAGAGACGAAGGAAAAAAATGATGGAGAACAATCTTCGAATGACGGAGATGGGAGTTCCACCATTAGTGCCTACAGTGAGTACTTTATTTCAAATTGATATATTTAAAGAATATATAATGTCATGTGATTAATTTTTTTGTAAACATTTTTTTAGGATCCACCCTATACGTCGAAAGTTATTCAACAAGGAGCCTAGTACTGGTCCTAGTACTCAGGCCGGTGGTACGAGGAGTGTTCGTACCAGAGGTGACGAGCAGCTGCGCGTACCCGACTAGACCCTGCCCCTCCCACTGACATGTCATCCTTCCCACATTCTGATCCCGATGTGTCGTTAGAGAAACATGGGATATTTAGGCCTCCCATGTTTTTGCTACCTTCTGACATCTTCTGGCTCATCATTTTCACATCCCCATGATGATTCCCACTCCTCAGTCAGCATCCGGTCAGACAGCTATCCCATCTTCTTTTCCTTCTACATCTGTCTCTCCGAGATTCTATATTCCATCGTCTTCGACTCCTGTTCAACCACAGGGTGTTCCATCAGTTTCTGTGGATTCAGCGGCACTCAGCGATCAGACCGTCATAGGTATATTTATAGAACCCTAACAAATATTTATAGAAATATTTACTTTCATTATAACATGTTCTGATAAAATATCTGTTTTTCTTCATGACAGATACATCTACTGACAGGAGGCGTGGGTGGGGGAGTACACACATGCATTCGGTGTGGAACCGCCGCACACAGGTTATGGTGGATTATAATTAAGACAACCAAATGGTTGAGAAAACAGGGCTGCAATGTCGGAGTTTTTTGGCGACGCTTGCCAAATACTCCGACATCATTCCCGTCAGCCCGCTATCATGGAGGACATTTGCCGCATGAGGTCAAGGATAGAGCTTGGGCAGAGATATGGGTAAAAAATTTTTTCTATTTAATGCCATGAATTATTTTTGTATTTATATGAATTAATATTTGATTTTAGCTTCGATTTAATTTTCCAGATGGTGATGGTGCACGATCGGAACGTCTAAAGGATTTAGGCGAGCTTTGGAGAGCCTACAAGCATGAGTTGTATATGGGCTAGCGTGCTAGAGTTGGCACTGAGTTAGAGGCGGTACCATTTGTGGATGATTTTCATATAGAGCAGTATCATCAGATGATTACTCATTGGACGAGTACCCAGTTTAAGGTATTAATAACATTTGAGGTATTTAAATAATAACTTTCATGTTTTTCATTAATACTATCTATTGCATTTTCGAATTTTATTTAGGAATCATCTGGAAAAAATAAAAAATAACATTGATGCAAAAAATACCTCCACACACTAGGACACACTACGATGCCTGATCATGAGAGGAAGCAGGTATAAAAATTGTTTATAAGTTTTTCTTTACAACTTAAACTTTCTTTTGATTCTTCAATTATTTAATAGTTTTTCTAAATTTTTCATATAACTTTAGTTTTCAATGTCATTGTAGAGGCAAATACAAAATATTGAAGGACGCGTTCCTCGAGCAAAACTGTTTTGCTCGAGTAGACGAAAAAAGGATGGAAGTGCCGTCAACGAAGCGACTTAGCAGCAGATTGTAAGTTTTAATATGTTGAATTTATTTTTTTAATATCTATTTTGTAACTTAATGATATATTTATATTTGTAACAGGCTGCTTTAGAGGCCCTCGATGCCTAAGAACCAGACAATTTTGGGCCAACAGATCACTTACATCAGGTGTTTGGAGAGGAGCATTCTGGCAAAAGTACGCTGCCGACCTAGGATAGCCCCGAAGAGGTATTGTCCCTCCTCAGGTACGAGCTGTAGTGCCACTGAGCTACAGCAAGTTAGGGTACAGGCAGAAAAGGCTAAGAAAAGGGCCACAGAGACGGCCAAACAGTCCTCTAGGGAAAAGAGTGCGTTTATGAAATTTAATGAAGTTCTACGTCCTACACTTCCAGTAGAGGCCAACCCAGCTTTTGATGAGTATATGTCATCGATACGTTCTATATACGGTGCACCAGGTGGGAGTTCTTGTGGTGGTTAGGACGATGTACAACTTGATGATGATGATGGCGGGGAGTCTGACGCGGAAGAGGAGGGAGAGGAGGAGGGCGAGGTGGGTGGCGAGGGTGAGGAGGAGGGCGAGGACGAGGAGGAGGGCGAGGGCGAGGACGATGATGGGGACGAGGACGAGGGTGATGATGATGATGATGATGATGGTGATAGTGATGTGGGAAAAGTTCATCCATTACATTTTCGACTGATATTACCGAGATTTGGTATTTAATCTATTCTAGTTGTTGGTTTTATCTAGACTCGTAGTATAGTATTGGAGTTGAGTTATTTTTATATGTTATCTATATTTATTGATGTTGTTGTATTTTAGTGGTTGTGTGTTTGGGAACCCCCTCCTTCCTGGACCCTGGACAACCCCCCACCCTCCTCCCTAGACCCCGGACAGCCCCGCCAGACAGCCCCCAAGACAGCCACCCGGACAGCCCCCCCCCCCCCCCACCCTCCACCCTGGACCCTAGACAACCCCTCGGACAGCCCATCGGACAGCCCCCCACCCTCTTCCTTGGACCACGGACAACCCCCCGAACAGCCTCGGACAGCCCCCGGACAGTCCCCCGAACAGCCCCCCAGACATCCCCCCCCACCCTCCTCCCGGGACCACAGACAGCCCCCCGAACAGCCCCCCAGACATCCCCCGGACAGCCACCCAGACAGCCCCCCCCACCCTCCTCCTTAGACCCCGGACAAATCCCCAAACACCCCCCGGACAGCCTCCCGCACAGCCCCCCGACCCTCCTCCCTGGACCCCAGACAGCCCCCCGGATAGCCCCCCGGACAACCCCCCAGAGAGCCCCCCGGACAGCCCACCCACCCTCTTCCTTGGACCCTAAAGTGTCTGTCTTTGGCTTAAAATGGACAACAATTTAAGTACATACGGAAAAATTACCAAACACATTCGGATTCCATTGAAAATTTAGGAGAACGATCCATGGGTCATATGTGACATGTACGAGTCAACCCCACCTCAATCCGAGGCGCGGTGTGGCCGCCACCACTCAAAGTGTCTGTCTTCTGTTTCAAAAGGACGTCATTTGAAGTGAAATACATCAACTGGCATACAGAAAACTGACCAAATGCATTCGAATTGTGTTGATACTTTAGAACAACGATCCATGGGTCATATGTGACGTGTATGAGTCAACCCCGCCTCAATTCGAGGCGCGGTGTGGCCGCCACCACTCAAAGTGTCTATCTTTTGATTAAAATGGACAACAATTTAAGTACATATGGAAAACTGACCAAAAGCATTTGGATTCCATTGAAACATTAGGAGAAAGATCCATGGGTCATATGTGACGTGTAAGAGTCAACCCCGCCTCAATCCGAGGCGCGGTGTGGCCGCCACCACTCAAAGTGTCTGTCTTCTGTTTCAAAAGGACGTCATTGGAAGTGAAATACATCAACTGGCATACAAAAAACCAACCAAACGCATTCGGATTGTGTTGATACTTTAGAACAACGATCCATGGGTAATATGTGACGTGTACGAGTCAACCCCGCCTCAATCCGAGGCGCGGTGTGGCCGCCACCACTCAAAGTGTCTGTCTTTTTCTTAAAATGGACAACAATTTAAGTACATACGGAAAACCGACCAAACACATTCGGATTCCATTGAAACATTAGGAGAACGATACATGGGTCATAGGTGATGTGTACAAGTCAACCCCACCTCAATCTGAGCCGCGGTGTGGCTGCCACCACTCAATGTTTCGGTCTTCTGTTTGAAAAGGACATCATTTGATGTGAAATACATCAACTGGCATACGGAAAACCAACCAAATGCATTCAGATTGTGTCGATAATTTAGCACAATGATCCATGGGTCATATGTGACGTGTAAGAGTCAACCCTGCCTCAATCCGAGGCGTGGTGTGGCCGGCACCACTCAAAGTGTCTGTCTTTGGCTTAAAATGGAGAACAATTTATGTACATATGGAAAACCAACCAAACACATTCGGTTTCCATTGAAACTTTAGGAGAACGATCCATGGGTCATATGTGACATGTACGAGTCAACCCCACCTCATTCTGAGGCGTGGTGTGGCCGCCACCACTCAAAGTGTGTGTTTTCGGTTTCAAAAGGACGTCATTTGAAGTGAAATACATCAACTGGCATACGGAAAACTGACCAAATGCATTCGGATTGTGTCATTACTTTAGCAAAGCGATCCATGGGTCATATGTGACCTGTATGAGTCAACCCCACCTCAATACGAGGTGTGGTGTGGCCGCCACCACTCAAAGTTTCTGTCTTTTGCTTAAAATGGACAACAATTTAAGTACATACAGAAAAACGACCAAACACATTCGGTTTCCATTGAAACTTTAGGAGAATGATCCATGGGTCATATGTGACGTGTACAAGTCAACCCTGCCTCAATCCGAGCGCTGTGTGGCCGCCACCACTCAAAGTGTCTGTCTTCTGTTTCAAAAGGATGTCATTTGAAGTGAAATACATCAACTGGCATACAAAAAACCGACCAAACGCATTCGGATTGTGTTGATACTTTAGCACAACGATCCATGGGTCATATGTGACGTGTACGAGTCAACCCCGCCTCAATCCGAGATGCGTTGTGGCCGCCACCACTCAAAGTGTCTGTCTTTGGCTTAAAATGGACAACAATTTAAGTACATACGGAAAACCAACCAACGCATTCAGATTCCATTGAATCTTTAGGAGAACGATCCATGGGTCATATGTGACGTGTACGAGTCAACCCCGTCTCAATCTGAGGCGCGGTTTGGCCGCCACCACTCAAAGTGTCTATCTTCTGTTTCAAAAGGACGTCATTTGAAGTGAAATACATCAACTGGCATTTCGAAAACCGACCAAACGCATTCGGATTGTGTCGATACTTTAGCACAACGATCCATGGGTTATATGCGACGTGTACGAGTCAACCCCGCCTCAATCCGAGGCGTGGTGTGGCCGCCACCACTCAAAGTGTCTGCCTTTTGCTTAAAATGGACAACAATTTAAGTACATAAGGAAAACTGACCAAACAAATTCGGATTCCACTGAAACATTAGGAGAACGATCCATGTGTCATATGTGACGTGTACGAGTCAACCCCTCCTTAATCTGAGGCGCGGTGTGGCCGCCACCACTCAAAGTGTCTGTCTTCTGTTTCAAAAGGACGTCATTTGAAGTGAAATACATCAAATGGAATACAGAAAACTGACCAAACGTATTCGGATTGTGTCAATACTTTAGCACAATGATACATGGGTCATTTTTGACGTGTACGAGTCAACCCCGCCTCAATCCGAGGCGTGGTGTGGCCGCCACCACTCAAAGTGTCTGTCTTTGGCTTAAAATGGACAACAATTTAAGTACATAAAGAAAACCGACCAAATTCATTAAGTTTACATTGAAACTTTATGAGAATGATCCATGGGCCATATGTGGCGTGTACGAGTAAACCCCGCCTCAATCCGAGGCATGGTGTGGCCGCCACCACTCAAAGTGTCTGTCTTCTGTTTCAAAAGGACGTCATTTAAAGTGAAATACATCAACTGGCATACGGAAAACTGAACAAACACATTCGGATTGTGTTGATACATAAGAAAAATGATCCATGGGTCATATGTGATGTGTACGAGTCAACCTCGCCTCAATCCGAGGCACAGTGTGGCCGCCACCAATCAAAGTGTCTGTCTTTGGCTTAAAATGGGCAACAATTTCAGTACATATGGAAAACTGACCAAACGCATTCGGTTTCCATTGAAACTTTAGGAGAACAATCCATAGGTCATATGTGACATGTATGAGTCAACCCCGCCTCAATCCGAGGCACAGTGTGGCCGGCACCACTCAAAGTGTCTGTCTTCTGTTTCAAAAGGATGTCATTTGAAGTGAAATACATCAACTGTCATACGGAAAGCCGACCAAACACATTCGGATTGTGTCGATACTTTAGAACAATGATACATGGGTCATATGCGACATGTACGAGTCAACCCCGCCTCAATCTGAGGCGCGGTGTGGCTGCCACCACTCAAAGTGACTGTCTTTTGCTTAAAATGGACAACAATTTAAGTACATACAGAAATCCGACCAAACGCATTCAGATTCCATTGAAACTTTATAAAAACGATCCATGGGTCATATGTGACGTGTAAGAGTCAACCCCGCCTCAATCCGAGGTGCGGTGTGGCCTCCACCACTCAAACTGTCTGTCTTCTCTTTCAAAAGGACGTCATTTGAAGTGAAATACATAAACTGGCATACGGAAAACTGACCAAACGCTTTCGGATTGTGTCGATACTTTAGCACAACGATCCATGGGTCATATGTGATGTGTAAGAGTCAACCCCGCCTCAATCTGAGGCATGGTGTGGCCGCCACCACTCAAAGTGTCTGTCTTTTGCTTAAAATGGACAACAATTTAAGTACATATGGAAAACCGACCAAACGCATTCGGTTTCCATTGAAACTTTAGGATAACGATCCATGGGTTATATGTGACGTGTACGAGTAATCCCCACCTCAATCCGAGGCGTGGTGTGGCCGCCACCTCTCAAAGTGTCTTTCTTCTGTTTCAAAAGGACGTCATTTGAAGTGAAATACATCAACTGGCATACGGAAAACCGACCAAACACATTCGGATTGTGTCGATACTTTAGCAAAACGATCCATGGATCATATGTGACATGTACGAGTCAACCCCGCCTCAATACGAGGTGCGGTGTGGCCGCCACCACTCAAAGTGTCTGTCTTTTTCTTAAAATGGACAACAATTTAAGTACATACGGAAAACCGACCAAACGCATTCGGTTTCCATTGAAACTTTAGGAGAACGATCCATGGGTCATATGTGACATGTACGAGTCAACCCCACCTCAATATGAGGCACAGTGTGGCCACCACCAATCAAAGTGTCTGTCTTCTGTTTCAAAAGGACGTCATTTGAAGTGAAATACATCAACTGGCATACGGAAAACCGACCAAACACATTCGGATTGTGTCGATACTTTAGAACAACGATCCATGGGTCATATGTGATGTGTACGAGTCAACCCCGCCTCAATTCGAGGCACGGTGTGGCTTCCACCACTCAAAGTTTCTGTCTTTTGCTTAAAATGGACAACAATTTAAGTACATACGGAAAACTGACCAAACGCATTCGGATTGTGTCGATACTTTAGCACAACGATCCATGGGTCATATGTGATGTGTACGAGTCAACCCCGCCTCAATCCGAGGCGCGGTGTGGCCTCCACCACTCAAAGTTTCTGTCTTTTTCTTAAAATGGAAAACAATTTAAGTACATACGGAAAACCGACCAAACACATTCGGATTGTGTCGATACTTTAGAAAATGATCTATGGGTCATATGTGACGTGTACGAGTCAACACCGCTTCAATCCGAGGCGTGGTGTGGCCGGTAACACTCAAAGTGTCTGTCTTTTGTTTTAAAAGTACGTCATTTTAATTGAAAAACATCAACTGGCATACGGAAAACCAACCAAACGCATTTGGATTGTGTCGATACATTGGAAAAATGATTTATGGGTCATATGTGATGTGTACGAGTCAACCCTGCCTCAATCTGAGGCACAGTGTGGCCACCACCACTCAAAGTGTATGTCTTCTGTTTCAAAAGGACGTCATTTAAAGTGAAAAACATCAACTAGCATATGAAAAACTGACCAAACGCATTCAGATTGTGTCGATACTTTAGAAAAACGATCCATGGGTCATATGTGATGTGTATCAGTCAACCCCGCCTCCATACAAGGTGCGGTGTGGCCTCCACCACTCAAAGTGTCTGCCTTTTTCTTAAAATGGACAACAATTTAAGTACATATAGAAAACCGACCAAATGCATTCAGTTTCCATTGAAACTTTAGGAGAACGATCCATGGGTAATATGTGACATGTACGAGTCAACACCGCCTCAATCAGAGGCGTGGTGTGGCCAGAACCACTCAAAGTGTCTGCCTTTTGTTTCAAAAGTACGTCATTTTAATTGAAAAACATCAACTGACATACAGAAAACCTACCAAACGCATTCGGATTGTGTCGATACATTAGCACAACGATCCATGGGTCATATGTGACATGTAAAAGTCAACACCGCCTCAATATGAGGCACGGTGTGGCCGGTAGCTTTCTAGGTGTATGTATTATGTTTAAAATTGACATTATTTCATGTACAAATATATGGTATACAAAAAACCAATCAAATTATGAATTGACTTCCGGATTCCACATATAATTGTCATCTAAATTATAATTATGTTATGAATTCTAATTTAATTATCGATCTGTATAGTTCCACCATTATATGTTAAATGTGTATGAATTTGTTCTCTATATGTAATTGTTAGTTGGTTATTACAGGTACAATAATTGTATATGTATGTGCTAGTTTATTGTAGGTACAATAATTGGATTGAAAATGAGAGGGAACCACAAAATGAGACCTGGTGGGAAAATTGGATATCTGCTGGGAAATGGGAAATTGCAGAGCTGCTGTGCTGGGAAATTGTAGAGCTGCTGGGCAATTTTCCCAGCAGAGGCTACGCCAACGGTTTTGAACCGTTTCCATAGAATGTGTAGGCCATGTTTTACCAATGGTTCTATGAACCGTTGGTAAAACACATTTCCCAACGGTTCTAAACCGTTGGGAAAGAGGATATATTGGGATTTTCCCAACGGTTCATAGATCCGTTGGGAAAACATGATAAGTTTTTGCACTATTTCCCAACGTTTGTAAACCGTTGGGATAGGGTAATTTTTCAGTACCCTATCCCAATGGTTCACTGTAAACCATTGCGAAAAACTTTTCCCAATGGCTTACTTCCCTACGGGTTGCAAAACCATAGGTATAACATATACCAACGGTTCTACAGCCTTTCCCAACTGTTCTAAACTGTTGGGAAATCCTGCATTTTCAGTAGTGTTATGAAGTTAATGGAATTTTTTTGTTAAATGTTTCACACCAAGTGTTTCATAAAATGATTGGTTAGATTTTGAAAGTGGGTTTTGATATTAAAAGAAAGGTTTGTATTTTTAAATGATTTTTTGGCATATGAAATGATGATTTGAGTTTATTGGAAGAGTTTAAAACTGGTTTTGGTTTTAAAATAAGTGTTTACTTGGATTTTGAAAATGTTTGGGCATGTGATAATGATGTGTGGCTTGTTTGTCATGTTAATGAAAAAGGATTTGGTTTTCAAATGTGGCATGAGAACCAAAATATAATTTTATGAAATGGTTATGAAATGGAAAATGGTGTGTTTTCACCCCTTTTGGAAATGTGGTTTTGATTCATTGAAAACAAGTGATTGAGACATATTTGGAAATTTGAGAAATTGGTGAAAATTATTAATGAGAAACTATCCTTAGGTAATTATCTTTCCTTGTTTATATTGAATAGATGGGATTTCCTTTTTGTAAAATCCTCATGATCTATTTATGTGAATGGGTGGGATTTCCTCAGTTTGGAGTCCTCACAACCCATTTACTTTGAGTGGAATGGGAGATCCTTGATGTGGACTCCTTTGTAATCTAATGGTTTTAAGGAAAGAGATTAGTCCTTGGAGTAGCCTAGGGGTGATTTGTTGTATGAGTTTATTGTATATGATATATGTTCATGTGATTAGATTCTCGGTTAGAATTATGGGCTCACCCTCCACTTTACTTTATAACTTGACATGGGAACCTAGTATATCTAGGGAATTTTCCGAGAATGGTTATTGAACTAGCTTATGATTATTCTCTGGCTAGTGGTCCATAGCGGGGATTGGATAATGTGTTTTGTTTTTATTACTATTGAATACTTCCTCTCAGTCTGTACCAGTTAGGGTGTGTCTGAGTGTGTGGGAGAATAAGATGTAATTGGGTGATTCATGATTTCCAGGATGATTCAAGATGTATAGTATTTTATATATTATTTCACAAGATCCTAGGTTCACCCATGTCTCTTGGAACATAGTTTTCTATAGCAGATAATTGAGATGCTTGTTAGTTGGATAATCTTGTGTTATATTTCCCATTTCACTTGTTGTATGATTGTTGTGCTTATTTATTGGGCAGTGTGGATTTGCGATAAAAGTGATAAAATGTTTTCAAGTGTTTATGGATTTTTCTTGTAAATTTAGTACACTCTTTCTCACCTCTCTAAATGAAATTACATATTCCTTCATTAAAATTCTTATGTATTCTTCTTGAAAGAGAATGTAGTTTTTAGTAATAAAAAGGGAAATTAATTTTGTTTTTATTTAAAGGAAAAAATGTGTGGAAAATATTAATTTTATATATTGTATTTCAAACATGTAGATGATGTTTCTTTTATTTTAATGGAAGTGCATTGGGAATAGATTTTTTTTAGCACACCTACTAAGTTTTAATACTCATAATTATAGTTATTTATTATTTTTATATTTTGGTGACGTTTTTAGCTTATCCTTGATCATCATAGGAGATAGTTGGTTTGGTATTAGAGAGTGACCCTCAGGGTCACATGGAGATATTTTAGTCATTAGGTTAATCTTGGGTTTTTTTTTCGGTTGTTCTATTTTGAGTTCTTTTATAAAAAATGTTCAATTTGGAGATTATTTATTCATATTGGGTTTCTATTCTTGTTTCCATAGTTTTGGTTTATTTATAATGGGAAAATCATTCCCTTGGTTTCTTAGATGATGTCTTGGAACAGGTATCAATCCCATGGGGATCGAGAATGTCCTTCAGACCTTGTCTTTTATCGGCTCAGGTGAACAGTTCTGTGTCGACCTAGGTTGGTTCATGACAAAATGGTATCAGAGAAGGATCTTTAGTGGAAATTTCTTTCAAATCACCCTTTTGATTTTTTGGATGTCAAAGTAGAAGGAGTAGGACTATTAGAACATGGGGTGTAGGTTTGGGGGAGTTTTTGGCCAACACTTTATGGGATAAACCTTGAGTTAACCTGGGAAATTGGTTTTTGTTGTTTTTTGGGTTCTTGTTGTTTTTAGTATTTGGGATACAAAAAGGGAGTTGGGATAAAGGTCATAGTGGGCTCACAGTGCCTGGAAAACCATGTGAAGTTAACAACATTGTCCTAGAATACTCTCTATTATGGTGGGGTGATTGGTGTATGACCTCCAACCATATGGAAAAATTACTTATCAATAATAGTTTCGTCTTGTTAGTTGTTTTAGGTTTTCCTTGTTTCTGAAAATTGTTTTGATAACTATTGTTTTGGTAATTGTGAAAGATGGATTTAAAGTGGAAACGTTTTGGTTTTGGGATGATGGGAAATGGATTTTTATATATTTTTTAATTAAATCTTTAGGAAATTATTTTTTGTGAAATTATTTTTAGTATATCAATATTGTATTTTTATAATAAAAACATGTGGTTTATCAAAATGGGATTCTTGGAAAACAAAAATTTATTTTAATGTGGGTTTTGTAAAATTATTTTAAATGAGAAGAAATGAGTTTTTAATCAAATGATTGTTGATGAAATGAAGTTTTTTGAGATGTTGAAATTGTTTTTAATGTGATTAATTAGAATTTTTGGATGTAATCTATGGAATTTTATTTTTAGAAATTATGGATTGGATTGATGTGTAGAGTTTGAAAATATTTTTTGACTTGGTCGTTAGTGAGCCTGTAGCATACCAGATCCTGATTCCACTTTAAAGTACCTCATACCCGTTTGGCCATATTTCCTCAAGTGCATTTCCCTAAACACAAAATTCTTCCAACTAGCATAGAGGGCCTAGGTGTGATTGTGGGGAAACTATGCCCTCATTGGAAGAGTGTAATTCAATGGAAAACATAACAATTCAATAGCAGAAGTAGTAATACCATAATAGAAATAAATAGCTAAAGACTGATAATAGAAATAACCAAATTTCATAGTATAAAATGGATGATTCTCCATATCGCATATTCTAGGAAACCAACCAAAATAGGATACACTACAACAATACACAATAAAAGTACCAAAATTAAAAAAGGAACAAATGAGACTTAGAAGCATCACAAGCCTCAGCTTGGTCCCATGATCTCCAGATCCTAATAGAAAATCAAGTACATGTAGAAGGGTTCTAACCATTATCAACACCTACAACAATATAATAAGTTTGGGCCGAAAAACATGACCCAAAGAGGGTGTGAAACTAAATCCTAGTAGGTAACCATCAAATACTAGTGCCATTCTGTCAATGAATATACATAACAAGCAGTCTACAATAATGAAATCAGTAAGCATGGAAGTACTCAAAGGTAAATAGTTCTACAAGCACTGGTATTCATTTACATTAAATTTATGTTCATTAATTAATTCAATTAAATTGAATTATATAAGTCTTGGGATCCATCCTAAGACCGGAAAACCCCATTTAAAATAAAGCACAACATATAACTTAGAAGTCTATCTAAACAAATAAGTGAAGATGAATCCAAGATTTTGTTTTGGCTTGGCAGACACATCATAATTCATTTCATTTAAATATTAAATTTATAATGAAACCCCATCCATGACATTCATAAGTTGGAATTCAAGTATCACTCCTGGTTAAATCTATCTTCAACCTATAAGCTCGTCCTGATGAACCTCTCATGAATCCCGGTATCACTCTATGTGAAAACCTACCAACATCCTACAAGCCCATCCGGACGAACCTCTCTGGAATCTCAATATCACTCTAGGTGTGGTATAAGTCTATATCAACTAAGACCATTACTGGAGGTCCTATGAGAAATCCCAAGGTATCACTCATGACATGTAAACAAAGTCAAAAGAGTCTATCCATGGAATCCCTTAATGATCCATGTTTCCATCAGAAAAATATGTAAATCCTCCATGATCCCAACCTCTACATCCGTGGCTCGCTCATGACTTGAACATAATAGCCTAACTAACCTCATAAGGATTATCCTTTCAATTACTCACATGAGTTAAACACATAATAAGAAACACATGTAATTTAAACTATTAAAAGGCTTTAATAATAATAAAGTCACATGGGAAATTCATATAACAAAAAACACATATAAATGAAACCATTACATGGTTTAAATAATAGTAACTCACATGGGTAGTTTCACAATTAGAGAAGCACATTCCAAACATGCTTAAATAATCATAGGCATAAAAATGGGTTAAGGGGAAATTCATCAATTACATACCCTAATCCAATTGAATACATTATAATAATAAGGTAACTTCATTATTAATCAAAATAATTTTTAAATAACCCATAAATTGGAAACAAGGCACGCCTCATAGGAATCCGTGGCTAAATGGCCATAATCAGTCATACAAGGGAAAAACACCCATGGGGTGACCCTAATTCAAGGTAAACAACCTAATTCATGCTTTGAACTAATTAACTAATTTCCTAAACAACAATAGGTAATAACATATGTTAATTATCAATCAAGGAGACACTCAAAAATGGATGTACAACACTCAAAAACATATAATCAACTTGAAAAATTTAAAAAAGGCACAAGAGAACCTACCTTATAGTCCTACAACTCTCCTTTTCCAGCGTCAACCTATAATTTGACATAGAATGGGGTATATCTAAAAAATGGGTACAAATGCTCAACCTTTGATAACTCAGTTGAGAGAATAAATCATGAAGAATAGCTCAAGAGGAATCGAGAGATTACTGATTTGGTTCCAATGCATCCAATAGTGTTCAAATCAAAGTTTGGAAGGATAAACATGAGTAAAATCCCTACTCGACACTACAATTTGTAAACATGGAGAAAAACCTCTATCCGTTTGACAAAAATAAGGCTCCTACCTATTTTAGAGAAAAAAGAAAATTACACGGCATGTACTATATAGTACGTAGTGTGTACTAGAAAGTAAACGATGTGTACTAGCCTAATACTCTTCTTCTTCCAACTTTATCTTCCATATCATAAATGAGTCCTGCTGATATCCTTACATGGAATGTACTAGGATTACAGGATGTGTAACCCCCATTCATGTTGTGTAATAGTCCCACATTCATCCCTTAACTTCTTTTTATCTAGTTTTATAAAATACAAAACTAAAAAGAAAAGAGTTTTACGTCAAAAGAAGAACTGGGTTCTTACAAACCCCCCCCCCCCCCCCCTTAAAGAAATTCTTCCCTGAAATTCTCTTATAAGGGTGGTGAAGAAAAATCTGAGAATAACTCTGGCCACTGAGCACGTACATTGGCCTCCCTCTCCTAGGTATCATCCTTCACTCGACCATACTTCCATAACACCCATACTAAAGGAACATACTGACCATAGAGAACCATCATGATCTTTTCAACAATAAAAATCAGATGCTCCTCAAAGGATGCATCAACCTGAAGATCAACCTCCTCAGGCTAAAAAACATGAGATGTGTATGAGTTATAGCAGCATAACTGAGATACATGGAAGATGTCATGCATGGATCAATACCTCTGAGGTAACTACAACCAATAGGAAACTGGACTGACTCTCTCCAGAATCTAGAACATCACAAAATATTTCGTTGAAAGTTAACCCTATATCTTGATCCTCTTGTGTCCCAACCTGAGGAAAACATGTAGGGAAACTCGACCCTTGACCTCAAACTCTAAAGGTCATCTGTGATGATCAAAAAAAGATTTATAATGAGACTATGTAGCAGTAATCCGCTTCTGAATCACCTGAAACTATTCAGTGGTATCATAGAAAAGATGAGGTCCCATCATAGATGTATCTATTACCTCCAACCAATGCAGGGGTGATCAACATGACCTACCATACAAAGCCTCATATATCGCCATAGAATAAGTATCCTGAAAGCTATTGTTATAGGTTAAATCAACCAGGGGTATGTGTTTCTCCCAAGAACCCTTGAAATCCAGGATGTATGCCCAAAGCATTTCCTACAGCACCTGAATCGTTTGCTCGGATTGACCATCTATCTAGGGGTGGTAAGTTGTTCTCAGAAGAACCATCGTACACATTTTCCTCTATATCCCTTACTATAAACGAGAAGTAAATTGGATGTCCCTATTTGAAATGATAGAATGCGGAGCTCTGTTCATTCTTACAGTCTGAAAGATGTACAACCACCATAATATCATCAACTCTAATGGTTTCTTTGATTGGTAGGAAATGTTTGAATTTTGTGAGATTTTTAGGAAAAACTTAGACATCATCATTACCATGAAACATCCTCTATCCTAAAACCCAACAAAGAACACTCTTGAGCATCCCAATGATGCTATCGACATGATTTTTATTTAGCTGGGTGAACTAAAACACAAATTATTTCATATCAGCGGCCTCAAAACAAAGAATGGACGAACCCCAATCGAAACCATCAAATGTAGTCACACAATATTCCATTGAAAGACATTGTAGACTTTCACACTACAACCACCTTAAACTAGAGGAGTGATCATACTGGTTCACTCTAACTATACACAAGGAGAAAGAAGGATAATGATTCAAACCATCATTGGATGACTTATCTCCAAAACTCCTAGCTTAGGAGGCTGACATATTGTAACAGAAACACAATTCCCTCTCCCAAGGCACCACACATCCATGATGAACACATTCACTGAATCCCATAACTGTCTCTCTTTGAAGATCCTTTGTCAAACCATCGCCTGATCATTTAAGAAGATCATGTCATAGCATGAACAAAATAAAAATCCAGATCCAACCCACTAGAATCATTACCCCTTTTTAAAGCATCACATCTGAGCCCAACTATAAGTCCGGTATAACCTCAAATTCATCAACCTAGAGCCTAAGGAATTTACAAAGGTGGTACATACTCTTTGTTACAAGTGATAATTTGGTACAAGGCTTTAATTCTATATAAGAAGACTGAATGAACTGAGAGTGACATGCGTCTGATGGTCATGTTAAGGAAAGCAGTAGGCATCAAGAGTCTGTTCAAGGTTTTCCTACACAGAAAACCCAAGTATCACTCAGGATTAACCAAGACTCCTCAAAAAAACACATCTAGTGCACAACACCAAAAGAGATCACTAACTAGCCCAAAAACTTTCGACAATAGCACGACGTATAACTGAAGATCGCTTAGTACATCCAGGATGACGTCAAGATAGGGGACATGTTTGTCTCTTAGGTAAGAGAACACTAAGAGGATTTCAAGGATTACCAGAAGAGGTTTATCAAACCACTACTAGTTGACCTCCTCGAAGAAACTTGGATTCACTTATCGATGCATTGTCATTTAACCGACCACAATGCCCTTATCCCAATGCATTCCATGATAGGTCATGATTAACCACCGAGGTCCATCTATGATCATCAGTGCCACACAAGTGTTTTACACACAGCCAACCACAAAAAATTTCATGCTACCAAGAAAGAATCAACATGAAATAAGAATCACAAACCTCAAAGTCATTCAATTAAAATCAACCATTTCTGAATGGTCCTTGAATGCGATCCTTCTACCTAGAAGGAAAAATTTAAACAAAACTGAAATGACACTCTATGAAATGATCACCACATCATATCACTTGGCATGAAATCCAAAATTAAATTGACCGGTGTGTTAAAACACATGAGTCATAGAAAGTCCTCCTAAGTAATGGGATGAACTTGGTTCTATAAAACTCAGGTTACTCTACTATGGAGGTAACCTGAGAACAAACAAAACAGATCAATGATCAATGATTTAACCCATATCAATGGCTTGTTTTAACATTTAAAATTTGACGGGTACTGCATATGTCAACATATACTACCTTGATTTTACAATAAAATAGCACATTCTGAGTACTACTCATATGTTTTCCACCATATGAATCATAGTACCAGATGGCTCACAAAATAAGTAGATCTAAAGCACATCAACCATTTACACAAATGAAGATGTATCAAGTTTCTCATCATTTAAGGAAAGGGAGGTTCACATGACCTCTTAAGAAGTTTTCTATGCCTGAGGCATGTCTAAACTATTGAACCGAGCATTCCCCGATGCTCTTTCTTATATCAAGGGTCAATATACAGTGATCACCCATAAAAATGAGGGTGTTCTCTTTAAAACCCAAACATCTTAACAGGGAAAACATCACCTACGTGACACCAATGTCAGAAATCTAACAGCAGAAAACAAGAAAACAAGATCTAAGGGGGTTCTACCTACCACGAGCTAGCACGTTATGAAGAATAATCATAAACTCCCATCACTAAGTCACAAAAAATGATTCACTAGGCTCAAAATACCGAGAAAATACTTTATCTCAACAACTCAAAGTAAAACTAAAAATTCTCATAAACTTATTTTTAAAACAGTTAACAACTTTAACATTTTCCCCTAATGTAAAGTTAGTATGTATGTTTCTTTTTAACAACCAAGGAAAACTACGAAGGTCTTGTTAAAAAAACCCAGGTCCTAAAAAGGGAAACCAAATAACAATTGTTTAACGACACAAAGAATGAACACATAAAAAATTAATTTAATAAAAAACCTTTCAAAACACATAAGTAAAATAATCCAACAAGGTATAATTAAATTATAAACAACAACAACATTCTCCAATAGGGATCCTCTAAATGATACACAAGTAGGGAATCCTATAAGGGAATCACTAGATCAACATGTTAGAAAAGGAATCCCTCATGGGATACTAAGAACCAACAGGTCTCACAACCTCATAGGCTTGAAGGGAAGGTCTCACAAAGAAAATATCTTAAAAATTATATCTCATGAGAGATATCTCACAACTCATTTCAGATCACAGGTCTCACTAGGTTGGTTCAAACACTCAACTGATCATTCACACTTTGGTCTCACTATTATGTGACAATTGAAAAAGGTAGCTAGATTAAGAACCTATCCATTTAGGTAAAATCCCCAAAACACCCTTTAAGAGTCATCAGAATGCTCTATAGGTTTTACCATCATGATCTATGTGGAAAAATACTCAGAAAGGACTACTTGCAGGTCCAAAACTGAAAAAGAGTAATAAAATAGGAAAATACTAACATATGTTATGAAAAGAGTAATACATGGAATGTAGACACTATACATGACATGTACCCTCAAATTATCACATGGTTATATACTCCTGCCAGCCTGGGAATGTAAACAACTCAGGTACATGGGGTGTTAGTCATGTACAAGGTGTGCACATAGGTTCCCCCCTCTTGGCCATGTACTTATACAGGGCTAGAGTCACATGGGGTCTAACTATGTAAAACTAAACGGTGTGTACCAAAAGTACACGACCATGTACTTTTCCAAGACCATTATTCCATGTTCTTCTTCACACGGCCATACACATGGTCACTTTCAACATGGCGTGTACACATAGTAAATGGTGTTCACTTAAGAAAAGTTTTCTTTCTGAACAGAATAACACATGGTGTGTTTTCATAGCATCACACACCATGTTGTATGGGTTTCTAGACAATAAACCTCTAAAACATCCCCAGAACCCCCGTTTTGAAAAGTAAGCCAATTTTCTACCAAATTATAATATGTAAGGGCCTATACTCTTTGTGAATCAATGTTTGGAATCCACATATAGCACATCATATACAATTTAAAGTCAAAAAATTATCCACTAAATTTAAATCCAAGAGGGGCGATACACCTCATGGATCAAAGCTAGGTGTCCGTCCAATCAAAACCATAACACATACAAATACACCTATAACTACAGGAGGTATATCTATCATGGTACCTATCACTGAAGCATATATCTCTAGCATGAAATCTATCACAACAGCATGAAATCAATAATACTCTCTAAATGTAATGGAAAGAACACATGACATCTGATTTCTAACAAGTTCCTATTTGATGCATGAAATGTAATACCCTCATATCATCAAGTTTTAAAAAAATATAAACACAATGAAATCAATAATAACAGTTCAAAACAAGTGTGTCACCTAATAGTAAAATTGAATCAACTATAACAGCTCAAAATCCAAAAATAACAATTCAATTCGAGGAAATTTGGCGTTTCCCTGTACGTGGGGTAGCTACTCCCAGGAACATCTTATTACCAAATTTCATTTACTTCCTATTCTTATCTAATGTATCCAAACAGTAAGGAGAACTAGGATATAAATTCCTATGATATAACTTTGTAGTGTCCCAGATTAGGATGCCACTTTAATGTGCCCCATACCGAGTTAGCCACATGGCCTCAAGCGTATTTCCCCAAATGCTAGAGGCTGCTGACTATAAGTGAGGGACTATGTGTGATATTGGGGAAACTATTTCCTCATTGGAAGAGTGTAATTAAGCTAAAAATAACAATTCAATATCAAAAGCATTAATACCATAATAGAAATAAACAACAAAATACTGATAATAAAAATTACAGATGTCATAGTATACAGAGGATGATACTTCATGTCACATGTTCTAGGAAAATAGCCAAAATAGGACACAATAAAGAAATATACAATACTAGTACCAAAATTAAAATCGGAAAAAAAAGACTCAAAAGCATCACAATCCTTGGCTTTGTCCCATGCTGTACAGATCCTAATAGAAAATCAAGTACTGATAGAAGGGTTTTTACCATTATCAACACCTACAACAATATAATCTATTTGGGCCCGAAAACATGACCCAAATAGGGTGTGAGACTAAATCTTAGTAGGAAATCACCCAGGATCTATGCCAGCCTATTAGTGAATATATAACAGGCATTGTACAATAATGAAAGGATTAATCTAGGAAGTACTCAAAAGTAAATAGTCTTATAAGCATTGTTATTCATTTACATTCATTTCATGTTCAATAATTAATTCAATTAAATTGAATTATATAATTCTTAGGATCAATCCTAAGTACAAAAACCCCTATGTTAAATAAATCACAACATATACTTAAGAATACTATCTAAACAAATAAGTGAAGACCGAATCCGAGCCCGTGCTTTGGATTGGCATACATGTAATAAGTAATTTCATTTAAATATTCAATTTATAACCCATGAACATACATGAAATTACTAAGTTGTAATTCAACTATCAATCTAGGTGAAATTTATATGCAACATATAATCCCATCCCGGTGAACCACTCTAGAATCCTGGTATAACTCTAGATGAAAACCTAGTAACATCATACAAGCCTGTCCCGAAGAACCTATCTAGAATCATGGTACCACTCTAGGTGTGGTATAATTCCATATCAACTAAGATTTTTACTGGTGGTCCTATAAGGAAGCCCCAGGTACCACTCCTGACATGTAAACAAAGACAAAAGAGTTCATCCATGGAATCCCTTAATGATAAATGTTTCACTCAGATAAATAAGTAAAGCCTCCACGAGCCCAAACGATACATCCATGGCTCTCTCACGACTTTAACATAACACCCTAAACAACCTCATAAGGACCGTCCTTTCAATTAATCCCATGGGTAAAACACATAACAAGAAACACTTATGATTTAAACTATTACAAGGCTTTAATAATAATAATCTCACATTGTAAATTCATATAACAAACAACACATGTAAATAAAACTATTACATGGTTTAAACAATAGTAACTCACATGGGAAGTTTCACAATTGGATAAGAAAATTCCAAACATGCTTAAATAAGCATAGACATAAACATGGGTCAAGGGGAAAGTCATCTATTCCAAACCCTAATCCAAATGAATACATTATAACAACAAGAAAACTTTATTATTAATCAAAATAATTTTTAAACAACCAAAAAAATGGGAAACAAGGAATGCCTCATAGGAATCCTTTTCGAAACAACTATAATCGGTCATCCAAGGGAAACACACCCATGGGGTGGCCCTAATTCAAGGTAAAAAACCTAATTATTTCTTTTAATTACTTTAATAATTACCTAAACAACAATATTCAATAACATAGCATAATTATCAATCAAGGCGACACCCAGAAATGTTCATGTGGCACTCAAGCTAATATAATCAACTTGATAATTAGTGAAAGGCACAAGACCACCTACCTCGTAGTCGTACGACTCTCGTCATCCACTGTCGACCTCTAATTTGAACTAGAATAGGGTAAATATACAAAATAGGTATAAATACTCATCCTTCGATAACTGGTTTGAGAGACAAAATCACGAATAATGTATCAAGAGGAATAAATAGCTTATTGATTGAGTTCCAATGCATTTGAAAATGATTGAATCAGAGTTCAGATAGATAAAATAGAGCAAAATCCCTGCTCGATATTTCTTTTAGAGAACCCAGAGTGAGCCCTCTTTCCATCTATCAAAAATGAGGCTACTGCTCATTTTCTCAAAAAACAAATAGTACATGGTGTGTACTAGAAATCACATGACGTGTACTAGCCTGATCCTCTTCTTTTGTTGACTTCCTCTTCCACGTCATAAATGAGTCCTACCGACATCCTTACACGGCTTGTACTGGGATTACACGGCGTGTAACCCCCAATCATGTGGTGTAATAGTCTTGTATTCAGACCTTAACATATTTTAATCTAGTTTTCTTAAATAAAAACTGAAAATAAAGGATCCTTACCTCAAAGAAGAATCAGGTTCTAACAGATCCTTTGAAAGGTTTCATGAATCTTGAAAAGGGAATGTTTTTTGGAAAGTAGAAATGTTTTGTTTTGAACTCTGGTTTTTTTCTTGGGTTCTCACATGAATAGATATGTGTGGGAAATTGGATGGATAATAATTCGGTTAGATGAGTTCACAGATTGGCATGAGTTGATGAGTGCCTAGGTTGGTATTAAAATGTGCATGTGTGAGGCTCCATGGAATACCATTGGTGAGTGTAAAATTCACCAAGTTTCTTTTTATTTTCAAAGGTGTTTTCAAGGGGAATATAGTGGTGTTTTGAATCCGATGTTGTGTGGTGCACATTAATGTGATTTAAAAGTAATGTTTATGTTATGTTTCAAGTTTAAAATATTATTGGTGATTTTGTTTTAAAGTGGTGTTTAGAAGATTTCTAGAAAATATTTTTTGGATATTTGTGTGGTATCATTTTTGTGATTTTTTTTATTTGTTGTGAGTTTTGGTTAATACGATATTTTTTTAGAGATCTGGGATTTCTTATTTCCTAGTATGTGCCCCCACAAATATTTGATAGATATTTGCGGTGCAGCTATGGGTGATTCTTTGTTAACAGGCTTTATAGTTGATCAACCTAAATAATTCTCTATTGGGGTTTAAAAGTTAAATCCTCATCTATTTTATAGTCAAGAGGATACTCTCAAAGTAGAAGAGTGGATGTGGAGAATTTAAACAATATTCCATCACCTTAGGTTTCCTAATTCACTTAATGTGAATTTTTCTACCTTCATGGTTGAAGGGATGACTTGGAAGTGGTGGAAGTAGGTGTCTCAAAACAAGCCTCTGGATGATATTACGTGGGAGTTCTTTAATGCTTCATTCATCCAACAATTTTTCTATGAGGTAGTGAAGGTGAGTAAGTATAATGACCCAAAGCTTAACGTACATGGACATTACATTACGTTTGCGGAATACTTGGTAGATAACAAAAACACACACACAAGGACCGTAATAGTTTAGTGTCTTTGGAAACTCGGAATATAATCTTCTAATCGTGGCAAATGATCTTCAACATCTCCCATAAAGATCTTCCTTTTTTTACCTAAAACCTTTCTTTATATCCTGGGGAAAATAAAACATAAAAGGGTGAGCTCAAATGCTCAGTAAGGGTAAACAAAAGAAATATCAATCACATCATATTCATAAGAACATAACATTTTGGAAATATTAACCTGCAAAAGAGATCATAATATCATAACATGGGATAAATCATAGTAGTGAAATGTAATCCCAATAATCATAACTTAAAACATGAAAGTTTGTGGCATACACACATAATCATAGAGAATAATTTCTTATTAGTCAAGACTCATTTCCAAGACTATCTTAGTGGACAAAGTCCATTTCAGAACCGAGCTCACTCCTCATTTCAGTCCTGTTTCACTGAACCGGTTTAACCTGCCGTTCCAGCCATGTCTATCTCATGAGATATAAAATCTTTACCCAATTAATTGGAGGGAGATATAGGTACCACCCATCTCATAATGATACCATTCTTATGTGTGCCAAAAAATCATAAATCATACATCATTACATAACCCATGTAATAAAAATGGGAATCTTAAACATCGTGACATCATAAAACAATTCATATAAGATAAAGGAATTCATAAAAATATTTCCATCACAACAAAATCAAATCCATGTAATAATAGGGATATAAACAGAACCCTATATTTTCTTAGATGGAAAATAATTTTGATTAAACTCTTAATCTCCATTCTTGAGGAAAATATCCTTTCTACTTCAATTTTTTTTCCTTTATTAACATGTCATACAATTTTAAACTAAAAGAAGTTGATTAAAAATAAACATGAAAACTTGTAAAGGAATATTCTTAGAAATAATGTTTTAAAAATCCATTCATGCCGTATAAGTTAAAAAACATTATTCTCGAACTTTTGTCGGAAAAGTCAAAAAGTACCTCGTATGAAAAACGACAAAAGATTCCCTTCATATCTTTTACTAAAAACTCAAAGAAGGGTAAAATTGGATATAAACTATTGTATAAGGATATAAATATTACATATTGAGGAAACATGGATGTGGATGATAAAATACACCCCAGTAAATACCAAAGTATAAACAATCTCGAATAAAAATGAGATTGTGATATTTTCCCTTACCTTAGGTCCGATTTTCTTCGTAAGTGTCCGAACCTCCTGTATAATGATTTAAATAATGTTATTTACTTATTCGAGAATCATAATTATTGTTATGATATCATATATGGTCATAGTCTTAGATTCCTAGTAGTAATATTTCATTGCTACTTGTTATTCGGGTGTTTATAACTTTTTGTTCTTATGCGTGTTTTGTCGAATAAATTCTTATTCTTATCTTTAGGTTATAGATACATCATTTACAGAATGGTATTAATGTAATATATATCATATTTATTCATTCAATTCATTTATATAATCATTATGCAATGAAGATCATGTTGAACGAATCACATCACATCGTGGAGACGGTATTCCGTACGTACGCACGAGCGATGATATCGTTCCCATGATCATGGAATTATATTGGAGTGTATGTATAATATTTCAGAATTAATATCACTTTAAAATAATCATATAAAGTTATTATTTACACCATTATACCTATCCAAGTAAGGTGGTGGTGGAAAATATATTACACCACGGCGTGGAGACAGTATTCCGTACGTACGCACGCACGGTGATTTGGTTTTCCGTTGGATGGATAGGTGGTGAAATAAGGTTTATTCATAATTATAATAACATATCAGTATATGAGTGATACTGATGTTATTACTTCATAATGAAACAACCTAAGAAGAAGAAGTGGAAGAAGAAATAAAGTTGAAACAATCGGTAACGAATATTACCTCTTCTTTGAAGCGCCTCTTTGAGATCTCCTTTTAGTGCACTAAAATTGGTCTTTGAGGAAGACCAGAACCTACAGGATGTTTCTAGGGAAGTGGAGAAGAGAATTTGGCAGGGGTTGGCCGAGCTTGAAGGCTCAAATCGGTGTGAGGAAGAGAGGGAGGAGGTGCCCTTTTATAAGGGAGGAGAGGGGCACCTTTGGAATAACTAAAAATATTATTTTATTATAAAGTCAAATTCGGGTTTTAATAGCTCCAAATTGATATATTTCTAAGATAAGGTGGGTATTGGTCTAAATACTCTCATACAATAGAATTTAGACAAGTTTAGGTATCAATTTGAACCTTATCATTTAGATTTAACTTTAAGATAGATAATTTAACTTTTACTGTGTCTTCTTGTTTTCTTACACTATAAGGTTAATAAACTTACTATATCAAGCCAAACGAACCCCAAGTTGTTTATTATTAACATATATAACCTTATCTAAGTAATTTGGTCGAACCTTAGATTTTTAGGAATAAAATAACAATTAATAATATAATATTTGTTTTAAAAACAATTTTATGTCAATTTTAACACTATTTGGTAAATGATTTTTGTGAAAATCATAAAAGAATGATTAGTTCAATTTTGTTTAATTAAATAAATACCAACATGTCATATTAACATATAAAATTATTGTAATTCATAAAAAGTCTCAAATTACATTTATTTGGGTATTTATGACATCAATTATGTCAATATTTCATTAATAAGATAATTACTGTATCATCATTGTGTCATAAATAAATTAAATTATTTAAAGTCTAAAAATTACAAATAAAATACCATTATGTAGGAAATATTATTATCTTTCTAATTAATATTTATAGTAGAATTTATCTTATGTATTACCCTATATTAAAAATTATTTAGTTATTAAACTTTGATTTTAACTATTATAACCCTTCTTTAAATAAATTAATATTAAATGCCCTAATCTAATACAAGTGGGCCTAAATGGTCATATTTTATATATAATGTTGTTTTTGGTTAAATTACACTTATTCAATAGAATTATAACATGTGTTAGGATAATAATAATATCATTTTTACCCTTAATTACCCTATTTACTTTTAACCGTGGGAAAAAAAGTAAAAAGTTACTATTCACCATAAATTATTTTCATCTCATTGAACCACATTCTACTTACCAACATCAACCGTGTCTCTCGGATTTTTGAAATTCCACTCACAGAAGCGGTAAAATTAACTTTGATGAAAAATTCATTTTTTTAACTACCACTTAGTGGTTTCACTATTCATAAAAAAATAAAAGTTTCCAGAAAAATACCAAAAATTAGGCCTAAGATATATTTGATATTATGAACTGAAAAATGATGTCTATTTTACCAAATTCAAAACATATCAGTTGCATTACTTAATTTAAAAATTAAATCCTATCGTCAAAACAAATAGCGTGTTCTTAAGAGATAATAACTATCAAAAGATTGACACTTGTTTATATCTGGTTTAAATGTGAAATTACATCCAATGACCAACATTGTATTAAACTATAGAAATATATTCTAAATATACTTTAAAACCACTCAAATTAATAATTTATCACTATTAATTATTTCTATAAAAAAGTTTGTTTTTAATTAAAATTTATTAATTTTAACTATTCATCAGAAAATGGAAGTTATCCGAAAAGTACCAAAATTTCACCCTAAGCTAATTTCGATATTCCGAATCCAAAAATGAAGTCCATTTTGAAAAATAAAATTTACAAAATTTCAGAAAGTGGTTATTACTATTCATAACAACTAGTTTTAATAATAATTTAATAGCATATTGTTGTTTAGTGAAACACGTTATTGCGTAGTACACACGCTATCGAGGAAGGTCGTGATTGCGTGTAATGCAAGGCAAGTCAAGTATGCGTGTTTTGCAAGCTCCTTTTGGTGTAGCGTACAACACAAGACATTAATGAAATTAAAAAGAATATTTTTCATAAAATCTCAGGGTGTTACAGGAAGTGGATGGATATGTTCTTTTTACAGTAAGGTTATGGAATAGTGTTGGAGTTCTTTGTTCATTTCATGGATATATTTTCTTACCTTCCAGATTTGGATGTTGGAGATTCCCTAAAAGCTTTATGTTTTGAGTATGTGATATGTACTAGTTTATATTCAAATGTGTTAGAGTTCGATCTAGTCTCCTTTTCTGATGTGGTAAGGAAAGTTGTTCATATTGAATTAGTGATAGAAGGAGTTCTTGAGGAGTCCTTTCTTCCTACAATATTTGGATTTGGTGAAGGTAATTCCAATAAAGATATGGGGAATTGGTTTGAGGCTACTAGTGTTGGATGAAGAATTAAAATGCCTCTGGGTATTTTGTCATGTTCTTCTAGGAATAGGATCATGGTGTGTCATCAGTTCGGTAAGCCATATAATAAAAAGTAATTGTGTCTAAATTCTCTAAAGAGTTTTCATGCTTTTGGAAACCTAGGTCATTTGAAGTAGTTCTATCATGGGGTTTTTTGGAATCATAATGGAGCCAAATTCACCTCTTCAAAGGACACCCCATCCTGGTTGTAGGAGTATGGTGTTTTTTGGGATCATTTAAATGTCTCTTTATAGTGTAATGTTTAATTTTTTCATATTAGTTGTGGCTGATGTAATTATAATTTGTTTTAAAAGTAAGGGGATGTTATGGATCTCGTGAGAACTTATGCTTTCAATGTAAGTGTGTCTTTCTTTTAGGAATACTAATGTTTTTTTTGTTTCAAGAAGACGTGTTTTTTTTGTGTGTCTTGTTCATAATATTCTTTGTGGTGGAGGGGATATTTTGTGTTTACCTTATGAATAATTATCTTGGATAATGTTCATTTCTTGGGAAAAGAAAGTTTTGTGGCATATTGTGATCTTCTGGTTCTGCCTAGGGTGATGTGTGACTACTTGTGGCACACAAATAGGGTGTTATGATTTAAGATCATTAAATCCTGATTGTGGGGAAGCATATTATTTAGACATAAAGGCTCCATCCATAGGTTCTAGAGTGAATCTTTTCACGTATTTAGGAATCCGTTGAGGGTTTGGGAAACCATATCTGTTTTCTTGTCTCCTATGTTTGGGAGTGGGCAGTTTAAATTCTCATTTTGTGGGTTTTCATATTGTGTAAATATCCTCCTTATTAATCAATTGTGGTTTTGGTTTGTGATCACCTATAGATGATGAATCATAGGTTGGTTTACTTTCTAGTTCAGTGGTCCTTTCATGCCCCCTCCTACCCTTATTGTGGGGATTTTTGGTTTGTGTGGATAATTCATTGGTCGATTCAATATAGTTTATTCTTAATGGTGGGAAGACTCACCATGGGTGTTGTTGATATTTCCCATATATTAAATTGGTTCTAGTTTGTTTCTAATGGCGTGGAGTCTACTATAGCCTCCTGTGTTGATAATCTAGTTTAATATTTTTTTGCATTTTCTTGGCAGTGGGTTGTTTCATTTGGAGTTATCAAATTTCAAATTCTTTATGACTTGGTTGGACACTGGAATTCTTAGGATTATGCCCAAGGATATTTATTGAAGTGATGTTGTAGCTTGATATTTCCCATTGTTTTTTGGGAAGTTGTTTTGGGTTAGTTAGTTCATTTCATGTTAGAGGCATGAGCTTCATTATGGTGGTGGTTGAGATGCTCTTGGTGAGAGGTTGGATTATGCGGTTGTGGAAATCCTTAGTCTTTGATCTATCAACTATAAGATGTTGTGGATTTTGTGGGGTATAAATCATAATGGCCAAGAGCATTATCACACCCAGATTTTTCTTTTTTTCCTCTGATATGGTTTATCTCTTGGGTCTTGGTTATTAGCTCGAGTTCCAGGTGTGACAATTTTAAATTTTAAGATTCAGGGTGTTTTTCTCATGTTTCACATTTTAGGAACACGATTAGGGGAAATTATGTGGACTATACGAGGAAACTATGTGAGCCTTTGTTTGCTTCTGATTGAGGGTGCATAACCCAAGCGTGGTTAGGAAACCCATGTGCAAAGCATGTACATAGTTTTTCCATTTGGACAGAACCATTTCGTATGATTGGAACACAGTTTAACAAACTGTGTGTCCAAACCATGTGGGTGTCTAGTTTCTTTCTAGTGAGGGGCTCATGGTTAGCGCACGGTTTGGTAAATCATGTATCTAAACCATGTGCACTGCCTAGGTTATAAAAGTTTGAAATTACCTTTATACCCTTTCAAGATTTTACCCCCAAATGCCTCATTCTTTCCTTCTCTAGTTCATGAGACCCAAAGGAAGACTCTCCCTTATTATCCTTACCTCTCATCTGCTCCCATTGTGTGGATATAGGTCTTCTCCAAGGATTTGGGGTGATTTCTTCAAGGTAATCCTATCCTTTATTCGGTCTCTACTTTCTATTTCCATTTTCTCTTGAGTTTCTCTTCTTCTATGGCCATGTGGGTATAGATTTTACGTTTCCATTTTTTTATATTGAATGTTTTGTCTTTTAAGGGCTCCTTTTGGTTTTTCTTGGCTTTGGAACGTTTGCGAGTTTGTTTCGGGTGGGTGTTGTTGAAGCACCATGAGATTGAGGTAGGATTCACTTTTACTTTCCTTTTAATTTAAGAATAATTGGTTTCTTTATTTTTTTCACCCTCCTTGAATATATAAAATTGATGTGTGATATTTGTATTTCTTTTTTGGTGTTAAATATAGTGATTTATTGCTTTTTATGAAGTTAATGGCATTGTTTTCTTAAATATTTCACACCAAGTGTTTTATAAAATGGATGGTTAGATTTCAAAAGTAGTTTTTAATATTCAAAGCATGGTTTGGATTTGTAAATTAATTTTTGTAATATGAAATGATTATTTAAATATATTGTAAGAGTTTACAAGTGGTTTTGGATTTAAAATAATTATGTACTTGGCTTTTGAAAATGGCTGGGCTTGTGATGATGATGTGTGACCCGTTTGTCATGTAATTGAAAAAGGATTTAGTTTGAAATTGTGGCATGAACAACTAAATAGAACTTTATTAAATGGGTGTGAAATAGAAAAGTGTGTATTTTCACCCCTTTTGGAAAGTTAGTTTTGATTCATTGAAAAAGGTTGCTTGAGACCCATTTGGAAATTAGTAAAATTGGTGAAACTCATTATTGAAAAACTCTCCATGGGTAATTATCTTGTATTTTTTATGTTTAATGGATGGGATTTCATCACCGTGGAAACCCCATGATCCATTTATGTGAATGGGTGGGAATTTATCACTATCGAGTCCTCATGACCCATTTACTTTGAGTGGAATGGGAGATTCTTTGTGTGGATTCCTTTGTGATCTAATGGTTTTAAGGTAGGATAATAGTCCTTGGAGTCGACCAGGTGTTATTTTTGGTGTGAGTTTATTATATATTATATATGTGCATGTGATTGGATGCTCAGTTGGAATTTATGGATCACCCCCACTTTACTTTATATCTTGACATGGGAACCTAGCATAGCTTAAATATTTTCTGAGAAAGGTTGATGCACTAGCTTATGAGTATGCTTTGGATGGTGGCCTATAGTAGGGATTGGATATTGTGTTTAGTTTTTATTACTACGGGATAGTACCCCTTGGTCTGTACCAGGTAGGGTGTGGTCGGTCATGTGGGATAATTTTATGTCATCAAGTGAGGAATGCTTTTTGGGATGATTCAATATGTATAATATGTTCTGGATTATTTCCCAAGCTCCTAGGTTTACCCATACCTCTTGGAAATTAGTTGATTACAATAGATATTTAGGATACATGTTGGTTGGATATTATTTTGTGATATTTCCCATTTACCTTATTGTATGATTGTTGTGATTTTTTCTTGAGCAATGTAAATTCGTGATAAAAGTGATAAAATGTTTTCAAGTGTTTATGGGAAAATGTTTTGGAAATGTTTTACACTCTTTCTTACCTATATAAATGATATTTCATCTTCCTTCTTTAAAATGGTTGTTTCTCCTTATTGGAAGAGAATTCAGTTTTAAGTAATAAAAACAATGATAGATTTTGTTTTTGTTTAAAGAAAAAATGTGTGGAAATTATTAATTTTATATATTTTATTTTAAACCAAAAGTTGATGTTTCTTTTATTTTAATGGAAATTTATTGGGAATAGATTTGTTCAGTTACACCTACTAAGTTTTAATACTCATGCCTATAGTTATTTGTTATTTTTATAATGTGGTGTAGGTTTCATCTTGGTCTTCATAACTATAGGAAATAGTTGGTTTGGTATTAGAGAGTGACCCTTGGGGTCACATGGAGACGTTGTGGTCAACAGCTTCATCTTGGGTTTTATTTTTTAGGTATTTTATTTTAAGTTCTTATGTAAAACATGTTCAATTTGGAAATCATTTATTCCTATTGGGTTTCTCTGCTTGTTTATATTATTTTAGTTTATTTATATTGGTTGAAATATTTTCCTTGGTTTCTCTATTGATACACCAGTACAAGTTTCTAACCAATGGGTCTATGGAATACCCTTTAGGCCTTCTCTCAAATTGGATTAGGTGATCGATTTAGGGTTGAACCATGTTTTTTTGTGACAAAAAACTAGGGGTTTGACTTTTCAAAATACTTTTTTTGAAATCCCACGTCATAAATAAGGTTAATAAAACCTCTAATTTAAAAGAGAAAACCATAAGTAAAAAATTCATCTAGAATAACAAATAATAGGTTTCCAAGTAAGAGAAAATAAGTGGAAAGTGAAAACATGTATATGAAATAAAAACATTACTTCTAATGAATTTTATAGAGTGATATAGAACATGGTCCTGATAAAGTTAACCATCACAAAAAATAGATCTATGATGGGTTAAATGGATATTGATTTATCAATAATAAAAGTAAATGAATAATGTTTTTATTTCAATATCCTTTTTCTATAGTTGATTAATTCATTTATCATCCATAAAAAATCATAAGGAAATATACTTGTTAAGAATTATTTAATATTTTAATCAATTTCCACTAAAAAATAATATTTTTTCTTCAAAAAATGAGTATTCAAGATGATTTTTATGCCTGATGCACTTGAATAAACTTCTAATGGGTAAAACAAATCCATAAAAAAGGATAAAAATATATTGTTTCTATAAATAAAGATTAACTAAAACCAAAATGGTTTTGAAAAGATAAGATAATTCCAAAAATTAATAAAAATTGTTTTGAATAAAAAATAATTTAATATCTAAAATTTAACAATAATACCCAAAGTTCAACATAGATCATTAAAAAAAATAATTATCCTTAGAATTAATAAAAAATATTATAGATAAAGATTGAAACCCAAAGTTCAGAAGGATTTTATCACATGGTCTTCTAAGATAAATTTATTATTTATCTTCCAAAATAAAATCTATCACTCTTAATGTCTTATACCAAAAATGTAATTTCCAAAATCAAATAATCTTAAAGATATGTTAGTCATTTCTCTAAATAACCTAAACCACCATAAGTCAAAATAAAATCATATATTACTCTAAAGGATAATTTATCCTTTATTTATCAAATAAAATCCAATGGTATTATGTTTACCTTAATCCTATAAATCTCCCCAATATTATAATGACCTTTTTTTTCAAAATAACTTTAATCACTTAATCACCAAATGAATTTCCAATTCCATTGAAATCTATATGATAAAATATATATTCAAAAAATGAACTTAACCTATGTATATTATATTATTTAAATAAATAAAAATAATTTCCTACTAACCAAGACATCATGTAGGCTAGTAGAAGGATATGGACCCTTGTCGGCCTTAAGTTAGGGGTTTAAACCTCATGGCCTTTCTGGATGCGATGGGTTGTCACTCAGCCTGTTAGTTTTACTTTTTCTAAAAATACAATCCTTATTACATTCCCATAAATGTGAGAAACATCCTTAAAAATAACCTTAATATATTCAACATTGAATAAATTTTTTAATCTCAAATGTTATCTCATACCTTTCACTTTTCATCCTAAAATGTAATAACCCATAATTACCTCAAAAAAATACTATATAAACCCTAAAGGTTATCCATAACTTTAAAATTATTTCCACAAAATGAAAAGATAATTTTTACTCAAATAATGTTTTCACATGATAATCTTAAGGGTTATATATACCTCAAACATTGATCAAAACTCAATAAAAATCACCGAAAGTACTCCAATTATCAAAATGGTATTAATGGTTTTAAACTTATGATCATCTTTAAATATTAAACTACACCATAAATCTTGAATATAAAATCCTTAATCATTTATCTTTCTTCATAATCCCTTAACCATGATTTTTCATCTTATTCAATAATACGTATTTCCTATGAACAGAAATATAAATATTGTCCTATTATTCAAAAATGTCAATGCATAATCTAATAAATAATCCATACCTTTCATATATCATTTTTAGTTTTCTAATATTCAATGATAATGGAATTAGGTATTCATAAACTATTAAACTTATAGTATTATTGATACAAATAATGAGCCTTCCCCTTAGGATGTTGATTTGAATAATGACCATTATCCCTAAATTTAAAACATTCAATTGTTATAATGGGAAGAAAGTATTTCCCCTTTTATGGATTTAATTGAATGCTTCCTTTTTTTCCTTAGCATATTATTGCTTTATTACCTACTTTACCACATATAAAACATATTCCCATTCTTTAAAGTCATTTTACTGGGTTCTTCTTTCCATATTCATGATGCATAAGTTTTTTAATCTTTTTACATTTATGATCTTTATAACCTAATATTCAAGGGATCATCAGTTCTCACTTTTTTTATGAGATGCGAAAATTACCTAGGTTAATGTTGTTAATAATTACTCTTGATAGCTGGTTAAGAATAAACACAAGAGTTATATCTATAGATCCCATTATTTTTAATTTCTCGTTCAAACAACCATTTTATTTTCCTTCACATCCATTGTTTCTTTGGTTCCCATTGGATCCATCCATTTACTAAAACCAAAAATTTTATTGTGAGCATATAAATAAAATCATAATATACCATCTTATGAGGAGGATAAACACTAATATATCCTTATTCATGTTATCTAAAATATTTCTATTTATCTAAAATAATTATGATTCTCCCTAACATATTAACCATTAAGGTAATAAATACTTTTAACTTATGTTCAAACAACATCATATCCTCTAAAGTTATCTAATATCTAATCTAATACCAAATATAAGGAACTGCCCTTAAATAATACATATTCTAATGACTTTATACTGAAATTCACGTTCTTACATTCCCAAATATCTTTTAGGATTAGAGTTTTAGAGAATTAATTCATAACTGTTACATAACAAAAACATATTTTAAAAAGTTGACACTTCTGATCAGTGCCCATTTTTTCACAATATAAAATCTTTAAAATAAAACATGATGAAAAATAATCATGACTTCAACTTGACTTATTGATTTCCTTTACCAATCCTTGAAATCCGATGGAAACACATTTTAGAAATGTGGGATGAGCACAAAAATCTTATTAAGGGATATACAAAGATGAAATATATTAATCCAGTGAAAAACATAAAAAACCAGAAAAAACCTTTTCCAAAAAGCATGCCTTTTATATGAAAATAACATCATTTTTTCATTAAAAAGATCATTATATTACATTTTGAACCAAATAATTTCCATGAAAATTTATTAGTAAGCATAGAAAATTCATGTCGGTGCTTTGGGATATTATCATAATAAAATCCTTACAAAACCCTTACAATTGGAATTACTACATAGTCAATATCCAATATAATTCTCTTTAAAACATAATCATTACTCAATTAGTTTAAGTTATATATGGGTGCACCCATTGTATAACTTATAACATCCTCACTTGGTGCAATTTGGATGCACCCTTTGTATAATCTATTTCATGCTCACCCATGAGCTATAATGGGGTTAAAACCTTCATAAACAATGTCCAAGGACCATATTATGAACAAAACCATTGAAAAACACTTTTAAACCCATGTGAAAAAACTTTTCAGATATCAAAATACAATTTCTTTTTAAAAATTAATTTTTAATACTAAAATACCTATAAAAAGGGAAATAAGGGTTTTCTTTGAAGAAAACATGAAATCTTATAGGGGAATCCAAACATCAAATAACAGTTACAATTGTGAGAAAATTCATTTTCAACATATACATTAAAATAGAATATTCATTTTGGTCTTTTTATAAAAAAGTTCAAACATTCCTTAAAAAGATAACTTTTTGAGAAATTTAAAATAAAGTCAAATAAAATCATTTGTTAAAATCTAAAAAAATCACACACAACAAAGTAACCATTTTATTTGAAAATAAATATGGAAAATTAAAAATGAAACTTCAAAGTATTGTGGTTTCATAATGGTGGGAAATTATATTCATTCCATATATGTACAAATATATATTCGTTTTGAATTTTTTAAAATGATTTGAAAGTGGAACTTTAAAAGAGTATTTTTAAAAAAAATCCCCTTACCGTGAGTCTGAATTGTCATGTACATTCTTTATCTTCATGAATAATAAACTTAGGTTAATTTATAATTGCTTAAGAACCTTTTGAATCATTTTATTCCTTTTATTTTATTTATTAATTATCTATATTTATTTACATAATCAATTAAATTCACATCATACATTATGATGATATTATGTTCAGAAGTCCAAAATGACTTTGGTATATTGAATACGGTTAAATCCATCATTACTATATCATATCTATAATTGTTAGGACTGATATGATAAGAATGATGATAATATTCAGGTGTTGTATTTTTTTCCAAAGAAGTTTTATAAGAAAAGAAATCACCTCACTTTTTTTGGTCAAATCACATTCAAGAAAATCAGACTCATAATGGTTGAGAAATTCCATCATATTAATAAGTTGTTTTCTATATGAAAAAGGTCATTAGACTCATATCAGGTCTGGACTAGAAGAAGAGATCATAATGGGGGAGACTTAGAGTTTTCATGACTACGATATAAATGTGACGACGCTTTGTTGATATTAGAGTTCTTATAAATCATAATTATTCTATAAAACTTATGATGCTATCTTGATGAAATACTAGGGGAGAATAAGTGTTGAAAATTGAATTGAGCATAAAATCGGAAAATAAAAGGTAATGTAAATCATATTTAGTATGATTTTAATCATGTAAATCATTTTCAGGATGAGAAGGAATGAATGATGCTACTAGAGAAATGAAAAGTTACAATACTTTCCATTGTAATTCAGACAATGCTAAAGCTGATCTTAAACATATTCAAAGTCTTGAATGAAGTCATGATACAAGAAGAAATTTGTGAACTAAGAAAGTTGTTGAATAGTTATCCATTGTATTTGGTATATCATCATATTCATCAGATAAAAAAAAATTTCCCAGAAGTTTCATTGGTATTGTATTTAGAAGAGAAAGAATTTTCTGAATCATAAGATACTAATACCGGTCCATCTAACTCGGTTTTCCATCAAAATCTTCATAAGAAGAATTTTTGGGACTGATGAGCGAAAATAAAAGGAATATAATGTAGTGACCATTGTGAAGAATAAATTCAGATCTCAATCAACAATGTAGTCAACCATTTATGATAGGTTTAATTACTTTTTTATCGTTCAAATGGGTCAAGATATGAGATAAATAATAATCTATTAATTTACATTTGTCTTCATAGTAATAAGATAAATTTTAATCAAAATTGGAATTATACTTCATAGAGTTTAAAGAAATTAAAAAGGTGATGGAAAGGGGAAGCTGAAATTTCAAAAAATATGTTTTGTTTTCATCAGTTAGTATAGAGAATCATAAAAAATAAATCATTCCAAGAAATCAGAATAGTGTCTATTTCTTCATATATGTAACTGGTATAGGGAATCATAATAAATAAATCATACTGGGTGAATCAGAATGGGAAATCGGATTCTAACTGGTGTTTTTGAAGAAATCTAGAAGAAAGATGAAGTGTTTATAAGATTATAGAAGGATAAATAAGAAATTATATGAATTGAGATACATTTACTAAGTCAAGACACTCATGAAATACAAGGAAAAATGAATATTCAGATAATTTTGTTGAGCGGGAATGTTTTCAAGAATCCCACCGAAACCAAATTTGGGGCGAGTATAAAAGGAAAAAAGTACATTATACTTTTCTGACTAAAGTAATCTTCATGGGAACTAGAGATAAATGTGGAGCGTTGAATAAATTCTAGAGAAAGGAAGAGGTTTCCAGATTTTTTCCTAACGAAATTACATCGAATAAAATAGAAAGGAGAAGATACAAAATTGAAATTTAGTCATATGATCATTATATTCAACTGATTAATGTATTTATCCAATTATAATATTGAAAGTATTATCATATTATGATTTATAGATAGAAGAAGAAAGTGTCCAGGATTGTCTCAATGTATTATGGCAGTAGTATATTTTTTGTATTAAGCAATCAAACTTGAAAAATATGACTGGGAAATTTGAATAAATTTTATTACAAAGCTGAAGACGTTTTTACCAGCTTATGGGTAAGAAAGTGAATAATTATTTTGAAAATAATACATTTTTGAAATTTGATAAAGAATCACCATAACATGTTTTGTTACAAAAACTTTTCACTTTATCATTTGCGCTAGAAGAAGCACATACACTACTATATTTTTTACATAGTGCTACATGAGTGAAAGTAAATATCATACTCATCGTATTACACACAAAATGATTATTTTCTAGTGGATTGTGTGGTATTGGGTCATTTCCAAACCATACCATGGATGTAGATATTCTTATTAAATAGATAACCTTGTAAATTCTTGTGTTCTTATGGATATGTGTTTGAATTGTTTTCATTTGGGAAAGTAATATTTAACAGGAGTTTAAGGTTGTTTCATTTTTTTAAGGAAACTGAAAAAGAAAAATATCATTGATTTATCCCCTCCCTCTATTAGTGATACAATTATCCTGAATGAGCACTGATAATTGGTATTAGATCTGAAGGTTCACTTTGTTATTCTTTGCTGATGTTTTGAAAAGAAGTTTATAGAGAATATAAATTGTGTGAATAGTAATGGTATCCCAATTTTTGATGGAAAGAACTATTATTTCTGGAAAGATAAAATATTTTCTAATCTTATTTCTATTATATATAATGTTATTGAAGCTTCAATAGTTTTATTTTCTCCTATTGATGATAAAATTCCTATTACAATTGATGATAAGAAGAATCTTGAAAATGATGGAAGGGCTAAAAATGCTTTACTATCATCACTTTTTGAAAGTAAATTTAAAATGTTCAAAGGTTTTTCCTCATCCAAAGGCATACAGAACAAGTTTAAAAACATATACGAAGGTAATACAAAAGTGAAGAAGGAAAAATTAAAAATCTGGAGGCTAAAGTATGAAGATTTGAAAATGGGTGAAGATGAATCAGTTGGGACTTCTTTACCAAGGTAAATGATATTATCATCACTATCAGATGTCTTGGTGAAAAGTCAGAGGATTGTATAGTTGTTAAAAGTATCTTAATAATTCTTTATTACATGTTTTATTCCAAATTTACTTCATTGGAAGATAGATATGCTAAAACATTATCTATATATTATTTGTGTAGCACTCTCATCACTTATTAAATGAGAATAAAGCTATAAAAAGAAATAAAAAAGTTGATAGAGAAATTTCTTTAAAGTCTACTAAGAAAGATAATTTAAATAATATTCTTATTGAAGAAGAAGTTGGTGATTTTGATTCTAAAAATTAGGTATGTAAAAATCTTGATGATATTTTATTCCTGTTTTCTAAAAATGTGTGAAGAGGAATAGGTAAATACAAAGTGAAACATCTTTTGAAATGTTTTGAATGTGGAGTTGTTGGGAACATTGTAGCTAATTTTCCTTTAATAATTAAAGAATTGTATAGTGATAAATAAGAAATAAGGATAAGAATATTATGGAAGAAATAGGGTGATAAGGATAAATCTTTTTCCATAGGTAAGGATAAATGTTCATCAAATGCAAAAGAAGATTTATTTGTCTAATGACAAAGAAGAAGAAGACAGTGATGGTGAATCAAAAAAATATTATGAGTATGTTTGTGAGAATTATTTTATTACACTAATGAATAATGAACAATTCAGAAGCAGCAGTTTTGAAGAATAAGAAACACAACCAGAATTTCATTTCAAAGAAGAGTTGAAAGAATGTTGGAGAAAGATTATAAGTCAAGAGAAAAAAAATCAGGAAGTTGAAAAATAAAAATTATTCAACAAAAAATCAATAATTTTTTCCTGATGAGAATGTAAACATGGTGAAAGAAATTGATGATCCAAATAAGTCTCTTAATGAAGAAAATAATCATAATATGAATATGGAAGTGAAGTTGAATGAAAAGAAATAAGTGTTGGAACTTTTCAAACAAATTTTTTAAAAAGTATATCAATGGAGTTGGTGAAATTTATTATAAGGAGAAACATGAGGAGGATTAATAAAATTTACCCTCAATGGTTTTGAAGAAATCTTGATGTGTTTCAGAAAAGAAAAGTGTTGGAAAAGTTGTGTATATGTCCAATACCAACCATGTTTGGAATTCAAAAGTTTATAAAAACCCTAATTCCAAAATAGTTTCAAAACATTATGAATATGAAAATTTATTTATTACTTTTGGTTTTGATAAGGCTGAGAAAAAAAATATGATTCTGATTGATAATAGAAAGGTTTGCGGTTCAGATAAAAAGACAAGAAGGTGGCTGAGAAACATGTTCACAACTCCTGTCGATAAGGGCGTTTTAGAGGAAAATACTCTTTCTATGGATAATGATGTTACTATGGTGGATTCTAATATACATAAAATATGTGTTGATTTAAAAAAACAATACAATTATTCCATAGTTTATGGAAGGAAATGTATAAGGGGGAGTCAATCCTCTCAAAAGAAGAAGTCTGAGAAGAACGTTTGAAAGAAATCTGAGAAGGTTAGTGTGAAAGTTTAAAATAGGATCCAACCTTTGGGAACTATTTTTAAAAGGTGTTAAAAACCTGGACACCTTGATAAAAGAAGTCTTATTTTTTACTGGCACAAGAAAAGTATCTTAACAATTCTCAATAGTCAGAAGTTATGAATGAAAAGAAAGAAGAAAATGCTTTTGTTGTTAAAATCACTCTGAAAGTTACCAAAGGAGAACAACCATGGATTCTTAATAGTTGGTTTTATTATCATATGATATAATACATAAGGTTATTGAAGAATGTGAAAGACATCAAAGAAGAAATGGTAAAATTTGGCAATGATGAATCTTTGAGAATCAAAGGTGTTGGTTCAACCATTATTGGGAATAAAAAGATGAAATCCAAGAAATCTTTATTTGTTAATGGGATGAAACACAACTTGTTAAGTGTTTCTAATTTTTTTTATGAGGGTAAAAAAATTATATTTAGAAAATATAAGGTTTTTATGAAAAGTGAGAAAGATGGAAATATTGTTTTAAGAGGCCAATATATGTAAGGAAACTTATTTCAAGTTGGTGAAAAACAAAACTCTTATTACTTTAGTATAGTAGAAGAGAATCAATTATGGAATAAAAGATCAAGACACATGTGTCAGAGAAACATGAGTTAGTTATTAAATTAAGGTATTGCCCATGATATTTAATATTTTCCAAGAAGAAGATATCGGTGTTGCACTATTTTTAAGAAATGAATGATTACAAATTTTGTGCATAATATCAGTGTTTTGGTCTTAAAAAAATAAATGCATAATAAAGTTGAGATTTGTTCAAAACATCATCTAGAACATATTCATTCTAATATTTTTGGAAAAATTGGAAAATAATAAACAAATATAGATAAGTACTTAATCACTTTAATTGATTAATTTACTCACATTACTTGTGTTATTTTTATGAAATATAATTTATATTCTTTAAAAATGTTTAAAAGTTTTAGGAGGAAAACTGAGAAGGAATGTGGGTATTCAGTGAATAAGTAGAGAACTAATAATGGTGGTGAGTATAATAATGATTTTTTTTAAATTATCTTGAAAAAATTGGAATTCATTATGAGTATAGTTCCCCATATAGTCCTCAACAAAATGGGGTTGCTGAAAGAAAGAATAAAAGTTTGGTGGAAATTAGGAGAAATATGTTGCTTGAACATGGTCATTCTCATTACTATTGGAGGAAATCCGTGAGTACTATTTTATATATTCAAAGCTAAGGTTTCTATAGTTAAAATTTACATATGACTCCATATGAATTGTTTTATGATAGAACTCTAAGTTTTAATCACATATGAGTTTTTGGTAGTCCATTCGTTATAAACAAGAAAAGTGGAAAATTTGGAAGGTTTGAGCAGAAAGGTGAGGATGGAATATTTATTGGCTATGATCTATAAGGAAGAAGATACATATATTTCAATAAATAAATAGGAATAATTATTGATTCTATTGATGTGAATGTTATTGAAAAACCCGAGGAAGACGAACATACTCAGAATGATAAGGAATTTGAACAAGGTAAGGAAAGTTTTGTTAGAAATTCTGATAAGGATACAGACAATTGTTATCCTACTCAGGAATAAGAACAATCAGACTCAAATATTTCTAATGATGAGGAAGAATCTTGAAAATCTCATCTCAAGCAAAGGATTCAAGTGGGAAATTAGAATATTATTGGTGATCAATATCCTAAGGTTTAAACAAGAAGAACAAAAAATTCTATTAAACATACTTCTTTATTCAAAAGTTGATACAAATGATGTAAATTATGCTTTTGAGTATCCAGAATGGGTTCAGGTCAAGAATAAAGAGATGAATCAGATAGAAAATAATGATACATGGGAACTCATAGAAAATCTAGATAACAAAATATTATTGGTACAAAGTGGGTTTTCCAAAATAAGCTAAATGAAGAAGGTGACTTGATAAGAAAAAATGTAAGATTATTGTGAAAAGGTTACTAAAAAATTGAAGGTTTTTATTTTGATGAATCTTTTTAACAAATGGAAAGGTTATAAACAACCAAAAATTTTCTTTCTATTATTTCACAGTGAAGTTAAAAAATATTTCAAATGGATGTAAAATATGTATTTTTAAATGGGAATCTTGATGATGAAGTATACATAGAACAAACTTATGTCTATATTGTTGGGAAAGATAAAAGTTATAAATACAGATTTAAGAAATCATTGTATGGTCTTAAACAAGCTTTAAGGGCATGGTATTCCAAATTGGATACTTGCTTATGGAAGATGAGTTTTAAGAAAGGAAGAGTTGATAGTAATATTTATATCAATGAAAGTCAGGAGTATTACCTTATTGTAATTGTTCATATTGATGATATTATCTTTTATATGAACAATGAATGATATTTTGAAAGATTTTATGAGGAAATTAAAAGGTTTTTTTATATGTACATGTTGGGGGAAATAAAATACTTTCTTGGGTAACAAATTTTACAATAGAAGAAACACATTTTTCTTTCTCAAGAAAAGTATGATAAGGAGTTTCTTAATAAGTTTAGTATGGAAAACTAAAAACCTATTACCACACTAATTTTAGTGGGAAAAAGTTATCTAAATATAGAGAAGGTGAGAAAGTTGATCCTAAATAATTATAAAAGTTTATTGGAAGTTTATTATATTTGACTTCCTCAAGAACTGATATTTTTCATGTTGTTACCTTATGTGAAAGATATTAGAGTTATCCTAAAGAAAAAAATTTAATTACTGGAAAAATAATTCTCATATACAATATAGGTAGAGAAAAATTCATAATCATGTATGAAATCTCTAAAAGTGTTGATTTCTTTGGGTATTTTGATACTGATTGTGAAGAGAATATTGATGATAGAATATCCACATTAGGTAGAGTTTTCTTTCTAGGGAAAATTTGTGTTAGTTAGTATACAATGAAACTGAATTCAGTTACTCTCATTATGATTGAATCTAATTATCTTTGCACTACTCAAGCCTCTACCCAACTTATTTGGATGAAGACTAAGTTAGAGTATTTACTTGTTAAAGTGAAGTTACCCTTGCTCTTGGGGTGTAATAATCAAAGTGAAATCAATTTCCCCAAGAATATGGTACAACGCTCTCATTCAGAACATATTTATATCAAGTATCAATTCATCAAATATCATGTTGAAAAGAATTAATTGAAGCTAGAGTATGTTCCTAGATTAGAATAATTTTATGAAATTTTCATAAAACCTTTACTGAAAAAATATTTTTTTAAATTGATGTTAAACATTGTCATCCAACATATTTCTCATAAAAGTTGAGGTATGTTTATTTTCTCCTCTATACCTCCTCAAAATCTCTTTTTTCTGAATTTTATAAATCCACTTTATGGGTTAGTGGTAAACGTACACATCATAATTCACATACAGTATTAAAATTACAAAATTCAAATTCAAATTTCAAAACCAAAATCCAAACCACATCCATGATTGAAAACAAGAACACCTAATAACCTCAGTCCGTAAGATCCACTGTGTGGATAAAGTTTTCTGATCATGATCACTATGTATCTATATCACCATCATCATCAAACATCACTGACATCACCATCCCTTAAACACCATCCACTTCACCACCATCTTACACTTTATGCAACATCAAATGTCAGCCGTCGAACTCCTACCGACAAACTTTCTAAAAAATCATCAAACTGTGATCACCTTCGAAATCAAAAACATTTGAGAACAAATACCTTACACAATATTGAAACAAAATAGATCCAACAATATAAATGAAAAGAAAATCAAAATAGAACATTCTTCTGAAACATCACCATTCAAAATGAACATCGATTATAAAAACTCATAACATCTTCAACATAGCTATCACAATTAGAATTTCTATCATAATTGAGGATGACCAAAACACAAAACAAAGTATAGAAATACCAAACACCGAACTACAAAAAAAATATCCAAACAAAAAAGAACAATACAAAAAGTAAATCAGATGAATAGAGAGACATCACCACCAGAGAAGTCGAAGAGATGAAAGAACTAGAAAGACGAGAAAACAAACTTCATATGAGAGAAACCACTGAGGCTGCCACCATCCCCCCTCCAACACCATCCCAAGAGGTCCCAAAACATACATCGAGCAAAACCAAGATGGGTTCAAGACCGATCGGTTGGACAACAGGGGAAGAAGAGAGGAAGAAAGTCGAACACCATCACCATTGCTAACCAAACAACCTGAAGCACTTGTATATTGACCCAACAAGGAGGTTATATGATTAGGTAAAGGAAGAAATAGGGGAGGTGAAAGGCATATGAATTACACTAGTGATCACTTCCGATCAAGAAGAGAAGAGAGAACACAAAAAGGGAGAAGAATCAGTGAGAGAAGAAATGAGGTCCAGATCCCACAGAGGAGTAGTGCATTGATGCAGGGAGAGGAAAGGGGAGAAAGGGTGGAAGTAGGAACATCGATGACCCATAGAGAAGGGTTTTAGAAGGAAACCCTAGGAGGATTGGGAGAATATAGGGGAATATCCATTAGATAATGGGGTCATCTTCCCCTCTATAATTTTACCTCTAGATAGTGTTTTCAAGGGGGATAATTTTTTCATAAATCTATTTTTATGGAAGCATGTAAATAAGAGGAGTCATGGGTAAGCTGTGAATCTAGTATTGTATGTGTGTGAACTATTATAACTATTTGTTAGAGTGGTTATATGATTTTTTTTTGTATTCTATGAAATTTTAATAAGTGTAGAAATATGAGGAAAAAAGTTATGAAGAAAAATTTAAGAGGTTTCATGATCACTACTCTTGGAAAACATGGTTTTGTTGTCAATGATTCTTATTTCCTATAATAAGTTATCTCACATAGGCTTAGAATTTTTGATAATTAATCCATAACTTGAGGATAAAAATTTAAATGATTTATGAATCTTGGTTGGCAACAAAATCCAAAGGGGGATATTATTAGGACCAATCCCATAAGGATGATGATCATATTCAGGTATTGTCTTTTACTGTCAATGAATTTTTAGAAGAAAAAAAATCACCTCACTTTTTTTGGTGAAAATAGAACTGACCATCATATTCAATAAAATCATACTCATAATAGTTTAGAAATTTCATCATATTAATAAGTTTTTTTTGGATGAAAATGATCATCAGACTGATCTCGAGTCTAAACTGAAAGAAGAGATCATAATGGGGGAGAGTCAGAGTCTATATGACTATGATTTAAATTTGATGATTCTATGATGATCTTGGAGTTTTCATAAATCATAAATATTATGTAAAACTTGTGATGCTATCTTAATGAAGGAAAGGTGGGGAAGAAATATTGAAAATTTAATTGAGCATCAAATTGCAAGAGAAAAGGTGTTATAAATCATATTCAACTAGATTGTAATCATGTCAATCATATTCATTATAAAAAGGAAAGGATGATACTTTTAGAGGAATGAGAAGTTATAATAATTTCGATTATAATTCAGATGATGCTAAAGCTGATCTTCAACGTATTCAAGGTCATGATACAAGTAGAATTTTGTAAACAAAGGAAGTTTCTAAATTTGAAGTTGGTGAATACCAATCCATCGTATTTGGTATACCATCGTATTCATTAGAGACAATATTGTGTATGCATAAAATTCATTGGTATCATATTTAGAAGTGAAAGAAGTTTCTAAAGAAGAAGCTTCTAATACCAGTCCATAGGACTTGGCATGGCACCGTAATCATCGAAATAAGAATTGTTTAGGACTGATGAATGCAAAGAAAACCAGAATAATTTGGTGACTAATATGATGAAAAAATTCATATCTTAATCAACAATGTATTCAACAATTTTCAATAGGTTGAATTACTTTGTTTATCATTTAAATGGGTCAAGATAAGATATGAATAATAATCTATTGATTTACATATGTCTTTATCATAATGATACAAATCATAATAAAAAGTGGAATCAAACATCAAAGATCTTGAAGAAGATAAAAATGAGTTGGAAATGGGAAGCTTGATTTTTAAAGAAGATGTTTTGTTTTCATCAATTAGTACAGATCATCATATTAAAGAAAACATACCAGGAAATAAGAATAGTTTTTATTTCCTCATATATGAAACTGGTATAGAGAATCATAATGGAGAAATTGTATTGAGTGAATCAGAATGGGAAATCATTTTTTGATTGGTTTTTGTAAATAAAGTTAGAAGAGAGCTAGAGTGTTTAAAATATTCATGAAGGATCAAGAAGAAATGAAAATAATTGAGAAATTTTGATGAAGTCAAGATGCACTCGAAATTCATGGAAACATGCAAATTCGTGTAATTTGGTTGAGTGGGAAAATTTTTCAGGAATCCCACCCAAACCACATTTTGGGTGCGTATAAAAGTTTAAAAGTACATTGTACTTTTCTGACTGAAGTAATTTTTATAAGAAGTGGAGAGATGGTTGAGAACAAATTATATTTTAGAGAGAAGAAGAGGTTTCCTTATTGTTTTTATTGAATAAATTGCACTGGATGGAAGAGAAAGGATAAGAGATAAGATTTTAATGTATTCAGCTGATCATCATATTCAGATGATTATCGTATTCATCTGGTTATCATATTGGGTAGGATTATCGTATTAGGATTTTTGGACTGAAGAAGAAAGTGGTCAGAATTTTCTCAACTGTATTCTAATAGAGGTATATTTTTTATATTTATCTATCAGACTGTAAAAATTAGACTGGGAAATAAGAATGAGTTTTATTAAAAAGTCCTAGAAGTTTTTATTATCAATTTATGTGTAGGAAAGTAAAGAATTGTTTTGAAAATAATACATTTGTGAAGGTTGATAAAAAATAATTTTACCATGTTTTCTTAAGAAAACATTGTACTTCATCATTTGTACTAGAAGGAGCACACACACTATTTAATTGTTTATATAGTGCTACACGAGTGAAAGGGAATATCCTAATTGTTGTATTGCACAAAAATATTCCTTTTCTAGTGGATTGTGTGGTATTAGATCATTTACAAACCATACCAAGGATGTATCTATTCTTATTGGATATAAAACTTTGTAAATTCTTGTGTTCCTGTAGATGTGTGCTTGAATTGTTTTTAGAAGGGAAAGTAATCATTAACAGGAGGCGAAGGTTGTTTAATTTTATAAAGAAACTTAAAAGTAAAGATTTCCCTATTTCAAAACTCCCCATCTCATTGATATAATTATACTTTTAAAACCAATCATAAATATACCTATGAAAAATGAAATACGTTAAAATCTTGGAGACGGTAAGTCGAACATACATATGAGTAACGTTTCCATTTTTCAATGATCATTATGGAAAGAGGGTATGTATTATTTTATCTTTATTTAATGATTATTGTATCATAAATATGATATCATTTCTTTAATTATACTTATATATATTATCTATGTGATGTGGTGATGAAAAATGAATCACATCTTTTCATGGCGGTGTAGTCCACATGTATGCACGAATGACATTATCATTTTTCAGAGAATGGAAAGGTAAGAAGATAAATGATATATTATTTTTTAGAATGAATAATATTTAATAAATATCATATATAAAAATTAATTGCATCATTATAATCCATCCATGAGATACGCTGATAGAAAATAAATTACATCGGTTCATGAGGCGGTAGTTCTCCGTACATAGGAATGATGGTTTTGTTTCTCATATAATGGAAGAGGAGATGGATATAGGTTGTTATATTAAAATAAAATCACCTTATTATATTTAATTTTTTTTATAATATAATCATGGTTTAATAATATTTGAAGGTGGGGGAAGAGGAAATAAAACTAAAACATGGGGTTAAAACAATACCACTTTTTTGGAAATTCATTTTTGTGTAACACCTTAAGCCTTATAGGGTTGTAATTATGCGTAAAAAAAGACCTATAGAATTATGGTATGGATTCCAGGAAGGTATTTGGGTATATATTTTTTAAAAAAATGGTTTTTAAGTGTGAAGTAAATGGAAAATGATATTCCCTTTTATAAGAGAGGGGAGGGGAAACCTTATAATTTCTCAAAATATTAAATTATTATAAATTAATAATAAATTCCAAATTATTCCAAACTAAATTTTTAGAATATAAGATTATTATGTGCCAAAATTATTTCATATAAAAAAATACACAATTTTGACTATGTTTTTAACTTTATCCTTTGGTTTTAACCCCTCATTAACCCTTTTTAAACTAATCATGATAATAAGGTTTTTTTACATTAAGGGTCAATATAGTTACTATAAAAGAAAAAAAGTAAAATAAATATACCATGGTTGATATTATCAACCATATACTAGTCAATTTAACAAATATAATGTTGTTATATATTTTATATCATTTAATAAAATATAATTTATTATAGCATATCATTAATGTCATTTTTTAGAGCTATGCATTACTCTGATTTTAAAAACATCAAGAAAATAAGTAAAATTTGAAAGAAATTATTTTAATACATCCCTAAAATGTCATGTTATTCTATAAAATTATTTTTTCAGATTAATTATCTAAAATTATGTTAATTTAAATATTTTTAATATCAATTTTTTTATTTTTCTATTAATTTAATAATTACTACGTCGATGTTGTTTAAGCATTTAAGATAAATATTTATTTAATAATAATTAAAAATAAATCACCATGATGAAGGAGAATATTTCATATTTCAAAATTCTATTTACAACTAAACATGCCCTATGGTTATCCTTATATTAAAAATATTAGAGTTATTAAAAACAAGAGTGTGAAATTTTTTACTTTTCTTTAAATAAAATATTTTAAAGGTCATAATCACCCCCAAATGGAAAAAGGTCATATATTCAACATTTGGATGATTATGGATGATTTATAATCATAAAATAATATTTAGTAAATTTTTATGGTTATTTTATAGTCTTTATCATATAATTGTTAACCCTTAATTACCTGATTTACTCTTTATAATGGTAAAAAAATAACTAAGGTTACTTTTCAAATTAATCAAAAATAAAAAGTAAATATTTAATAAATATGGACTTCATGATTCCAAATATGCAATACGTTTTTAAAAATTTAAAACATAGTATTAGAAGAATTTAATCTAAAACTAAAACGTCAAAACGTAACAAAAAATATTTTTTTAGAAAAATGTATTTGTTCAATATAAAATGTTTTTATTATAAATTAAAGTATAAAATTCATTTAAAAAATCATAATTAAATCATTATAAATAAAAAAAATTAAATATTAAAACTAATCCAAAATAGAATTTTCAATTTGTAAATAATATAAAAGATAACACAATTTTCATTAAAAAATAATGTTTTTCACTGTTAATTGAAAAATAAATAATTTCAAAAAAAAATTACCAAAGATAATTTCCATATTCTGATTTAAAAAATGATTTTTAGTTTATAAAATTAAATTTAATAAGTTTACAAAAAAATTATAATATTGAATCATAAAAATAAAGAAACCCCTTTTTTGAAGAATAAAATGACTTTAATAAAAATCAAGTGCTTATTTAAAAAGCAGTACTTTCTATATTAGAAATAAATAGGAAAATTATATATTTCGTAATTTAGTTAATATTATTTATTACCACCAATTTAATATATATTTAATAATGGTTAGATTTAAATAATAATAATTCATTATTTGATTAATATCGGTGTTGCGTATCTTTTACGCTATCAAACATAGTTTTTATTTATTTTTAAATCTATGGATATTACAATATATTCTAGATAATAATAGAGAATAATTGAAGGCTTAGAGATGAGGTATTATCTAAGTTGGAGGATATCACCATGGAAAGGAGATCATTTCACTGTGATAAGGTGATCCAGGAAAAGTGTTTACCTTATATATGAGTATCACACTATAGTTACGCTTATTGTTGAAGGATTTAGAATTATACTAGTAACACTTATAAGATAAATTAGAAGTGATTAAACCCATGTCTAAGGATCACCCATTCAAGATAATATGAAAACTTTATATATAAAAAAAATACTGTAAATATAACGTACCATACACCAAAGACAATTTGCATCATCTTGATCACCATCACATGGGATTGGGATATATCACTAAGAGAATAAATAAGACATCCTCTCCCCAAAGGTTTCCATGAGTTGATCATAATCACAAAATTTATGTACGAGATTCTCCATACTCTATGGCATACTAGCATCTCATGCATAAAAGAGGTAGAAGAAGAGATATTTATACTAATGGAGTTTCAACCAATCATTATAAAAAACACACCCACATCCATAGATTGAAAATAATATATAAATATACAATAAAAATTATTACAACACTTTATTTAATCATGGGTTTATAATGCATGAGTGAATGGTTATTTTTCCAAATCAAGCATCATATTCATGAATATATAAAACTATCACATGTTTCATCTTTTGAAATAGTGTCTTTAAATGGTATCTTATGTGGAAGGAAAAATAAATGATAATAGGTTATCATTTTTGTGTTGAGTTTCAGGGATCGATATACAATTCTTGTAAATAATATTTTGAATGCAATACAAAATTTTCTACATGTATCATATATATATATAAGGCTTTTGAGAATATCTCCTTAAATATCCCACTTATACTAAAACTTATAAGAATTTGTGTCATTTCACCTCATATTGTATCATTTACAATAACATGTGAAACCATATCCAAAACTCCTTTTAGATATCTTCCAATTTTTTTAAAGTTATCATTAACTTCACCTTGTATCATATCATATGAAATACCTTGTAAATACCCATAAAAACACTTTTTAGATTAACTCTAAAACATTTTAGAGTATCCCTCTAAAAAAAGCTCAATCCCCAATCATTCAACCACAAAGTGTGACCCATGGGACTTTTTATCATTAACAAAATATAAAAATATCTGGATTCATATATGAAATCAAATAGAAGCATCTAGAAAAGAATCAATGATACTTAAGATATAAAGGTATCTATAGTGATCTCCATCAAACATGTTTATCTCTATTCTTATGTCCACTGGTCTACATCATATATAAATGTGAATTATCAAATTTTCTCTTTTTACAATATATTGAGTGACAATGGGACACAAATAAAGTTAATCCCATATAGAAAACTCATTTTTTTCTTGATTCTCTTTGTGTAGATTGACCTAATCGATGAATACATCGCATATCATTCATCCTTGTGGATAAAACATCACATTTACCTTATTTGGATAGATATACTATATCTAGATACAACTAAACACTCCCAAAATCTATCTCAATAGAGGTTCCATATTTCATACTCATCATATGATTGGAAAAATCTCATCGTTCTTGAGCTCCAACCGATGATATAATCAACAACATACCCAACCAATACCATATTAGCTAAGTCAATATATATGATTTCATAAGTAGGGTATCAAAGTATAAAGGTTATCATGCTAGGTATCTTTACAAACTCGGGTAGTGGGGACTTAAATATGATATATGCACCCCTAGTATAGCAAATCCATCTATGTGAAACTCCATTTTTTATTCTTAGTAGCTCATTATAACTCTTTGTTATCAAACATATTCAATTATCACCTAAGTTAAAAGAGATAAAGATACATATCTTTTACTTAGATTCATTTGAGCTTGAGAATATACTTTACATTAAATCCTCTATGTAGTAACTATTTACTTCATCTCATGAATATAAACTACAAGATCAATCAATTATTCCTTTGATTTTGAACTCCTTTATATTTACAACACTTTGTATAATATACATTCAGTATTATATAACATTGAAAATTGAAGAAATAATTTCTATAACATCCATATTTGACATAGAAATTCCATGTAATTTTATAAACTCCGTTAGATATATCTTGGAAAATTAAATCATGTTTAATTATTAATTATTCTTCATAAAAACCCTAGATTTTAATGACCCTAATTGGATTCTTGAAGAGACATTTTTGAACTTAATAAACTAACTTTTCTTCTTCTAGTTTTAACTTTTACCCAATATTGCTGTCTATATTGCATTAGTAGTGATACATTATATTCATAGTTCACCTATTCTCAATACTCTGAGAATATTAGGAAAACTTTATTTAAATTCAATCATATTATCAAAACATTTCCATAGATGGAAATAAGATAATTTAACTAACCAGAAAATACCTTTTTGGTTTCCCATTAAATCATGTTATATAATTAAACATATCATAAACATGTGTATCATAATACAACCATTTCATTTTATTAAACAATTTTTTTTTTAATTTATCTTATGTAGAGTTAATTAGATAAGAAATACACATCTTAAGATAAGTTTATCCAAACATAAAATATCAACCCATCCATCCAAAGTTAGGTATTTTTTATTAAAACCAAGGGGGTAATGCCAAAAATATGTTACAGAGGTCTGAATTAATGAAGACCGAGGGCATCGGCCCAAACCCGATTCACGTACTCAGGGGGAATGGACCTAATATAGTTAAAGATGATTCAAGGGTTACCAAAAGTAGCTAGTTAAGCCAAGAAGTATGCTACCATGTTTACTTCTATCCAAGTATGAGTGAGACTAATGATATCCAAGAGAAACTTCATGAATTTATGAATAATATATATGATAGCCCATGAGGTAGAGATCATACCTTTTATAGAGTTGAGGAGGATTGAAGCTGCCTCTAACATGAGAGAATCACCTTGACCATACCAGGCATTGAAGGAAAAAATAACTGAGCCATTATGTTCATGGACTACCCCACCACTCTATATACAGCCCTACGTATATGATCTATTAGTATTAAATTTAAGGTCGTGATCCGTAGGTAACCATCAAACCTTGGCACCTTGGGTAGTGGAAAGGGGAGGTGTGATCCTTGCAATACAAGTATCAGAGATTCAACACAAGGAAGGGGCTCAATCATCCTTCAAGATTTTATCTTCAATTATTTATCAACTTTTGACCATATATACATTTAAAACACTTTATAAATCATACAGTTGAAATAATATCTATTTCATAATAATAGAATTTATTTCTATAACCAATAATGTTTTGAGGAAACTTGTATTCCCATCAATTCATCAACATATTATATCATATTGAATATCATTTGACATACCCAACTATATTTAGTATATGGGGATAAAATTCCTTAAATCATTGGCACACCCAATCATATTGAGTACATTATTAGAGACTAATATTCAATTGATCATTTATCATTTAATTCCTTTAAAACCTTAAACAAATCACTTTATGATTTCATTAGAATCCAGTTTCACCTGTTGAACAATTTCAAAACATGGTTATTATGGAAGTAATTGTTTCAATATATATAATTTTCTTTAAGAACTTTTATTAAATCACTAATCTCGCTTAATAACTTATCTTATGTTACAAGTATTAAGATCTAATTACATTAAGCTTCTACTTATCTAGGATTGATCCCAACGTTTATCTTGATGATGATGATTGATGAAGCTCACATTTTCATATATTTTATACTGTAAATAATTGTTTATAATCTCACCATAGTGTTATTTTATGGTTAATTTTCACATTTTTAGTTTATAGTGGTAATTCGAGCTTAAATTAAAAAAGTGGTTAATTCTAGATTTTAGACATATTTTTACATCAAGGGTATTTTAGTCAATTCTTGAAACATACAAGTACAAATTTTTTGCTTAAAACCTTTTTAGAATGATGATTTTATTTCCTTAAACTTTGTCTTCTGGACTAGGAGCTAATTCGGCCATCTAAAGGGCCTAACAATTTATTGAAGTTGGACATTTTTTGGGCGGACAAAATGGACCCCACCACTGTAACAGAACCACAAATCTACCTTCACACATCCAATTGAGGTGTTTGCACCTGGGATAGCACGATGATATATAGGACCAACTCAAAAATAAATTTGGTTGTGTTTTGAAGTCATTACATTGTCCTTTTAATGACATACGTTTGGAGAAACCTTCCTAGAAGCTTCATCCAGAAAGAGAAACTGCCAATGAAAAATTCATAACTCCTTCATTCGGTGTCCAAAGGATCTGAAATTTGGAGGATAAACGGAAAACATATTTATAAATAACGTTGAAGAAGGGGTCCATGTGTGAAACTACCATTTAATGGGTCAATAATGCAAAAACCTTTATAGTACATATTTATGCCTATAAAAGGAGGACCTCCCCTCCTTCCCAAATCATCCCATTCTCCATCCATTCTTTCAAGGAACCAAGGAGGAGATCTACACTAAGGGGTGACAACCGCAATTCTTCCATATTTATTTTTAATTATTTGTTTTTTTGTTTTAGTTTTCAAATTGTAATTTAGATTTAAAATAAATTCATGCATTATTTTTATTATTGTGTCCATCCATCCACACTCTTTTCTTCCTCTCAACTTACCATCGTGAAATATAATACTCATAATCATGAGTAACAAATCTGAGGAATATATTGAGGGAGTAATTAGGTTCCTGAACCCAATACCATGTTTTTAATATTCTTTGAGTTAATTCTAAGGATAATTTATAGTGGGTGTAATCCTCATTGTGGGGGTCTAAAGATTAACTTTTTAATCTACAACCATTTTCCATTGATTGAGGAGGTAGATTAAGGGTGTTCTTGAAGATCGCTAAGTAGAATTTTCATTCATAACCAGGGTGGAATAAGGTGTGCAGACATATAATGAAGTGTGTTCACTAAGAATATTTGAAGCTGACCAATGAAGGTGCTCCCTGAAAGGTCTCTTCGAAGAACTTCCTTTCTTCTCTAATTCCATTATGTTTAGCATTGCGCGGTAATTTAGATTTTAATTTTAGTTTCGTCTGATGTATGAATTTGATTTATTATATTATATTAAATTTATTTAATAAAATACAAAACAACAAAAATAATTATTTTAGGTGAATTAGATTAAGTATGTGAACGAACTGAGAAAGCTCCACAAGTGAGACGACCCTGTTCAGCCACTATGTTGCACTAGGAAAACATAAAAATATGTTTTTGCCACTCAATACGATAGGCATGCATCAAAACTGGCACCATTACTAGGGATCCAATAAATATTTTACTTATCCTTTTCAATTTTCATATTGTATATAGATTTTCATTTTAAAAAAAAAAACTAAAACAAAGTAAAATTTCCATGATGTATCCAAATTACAATTATTATGCATGGAATGACTACTCACAGGTGAAACAACAACAATAGATAGCTAATTTAGAGTAAAACAGAGCTCAGGTGAATGAAATTAAATAGTCTATAGAAGTACTAAAGATTCAAATAGAAAGGCTAATAGAATATGTCCATACTTCCCAAGAGCAATCCAAACCTGAGCGAGAACCTGAACCAGAATGAGTTGTGGAAGAGATTCCACCAATCATTTTTTAGGATAAAGAACCTGATGCGGGTGAGAAAGAACTTCTTAATTAATTAATCACATTATACCGCACTCAACCATTGCTCGAGGAGGTCCCATAAGTACACATTCCACTTGATGCACTCATGGGAGATTAAAATTTTTTGGATGAATCATGGAATAAATTTGTCGAAGATAACTTGAAACATAATCTACCCATCCTTGATGATGAAACATCAGAAACTTTATACATCTCTCTTTATTTGAAAGATAATGAAGAATATGCACCAACTGAGATTGAGTTTCTAATGGTCTTTCCTGAAGAGATCAATTTCCAAGTTGACTTACTTGAAACAGAATATTTCTTTATTGATTCATCGTGTTTTAATATTATTCAAACTGAATTGTTTTCTGACTTCTCCTTTCCTGAAATTTTTGATACAGTACAAATGGATCAGACCTTGGATGATATGAAAGAGACCACCGAAGTAGTGGTGATCAAGGATGAAGATCTGGAGAAGATGGTGGTGGTGCGACTACCTCCTCTACATCAACATTCATATCATATAGAGAAGAAGACCACAAAAGTTCACAGGGAGCACCCCTATTTTCTTTTCCCACCCACTATGGACCTTAAATCCTCCCTATATTTTTTCTTAGTGGTTGGGAACATTATTATATTCTTTGGGGTTTTTCATTATTGATGTCTACTCATGGAAACTGGGAAAAGTCACATGTGGTGGTTTATCTCAAAGAAACTGCACCCACCTTCTGATTGTAGATAATCCACTGAAACCGCCTAACTAGGGCAAGTAAAAACCTAGCACCTAATTGGGGGTCTAAACCAAGAATTATCTATTTTTTTTCCCTTTCTAATTTTTTTATTTTTATTATATATTTTCATTACTTTCATGCAGTATTAATGTGGTAGATTCTTCATGCTTAACTCAAGGCATCCACTTCAAAAATATTGTCAGGTTGTATCTTTCCTTCCCTTGGATTATCTACCTTTATATATATTTTTTGTTGAGTTGAAATTAGGGGTTGTAAAATTTTAGTGTGGCGGAGTTTCAACATGCTTAGTTCTTTTTATGTGATTTTTGTTTTTTTATTATATTTTTAGAATTTTTTTGAGATTTAATGAATATTGTTATCACTTTTCACACATCAATTTATTTTTAAAGAGTTGAAATGATTTTTGAAATAGTGAATTTTAAATGATTGTTGATGTGAAATTTTTTTTCTTGAATTTGACTGTCAATCATTTTTATAAGATTGACTGATTTTTGAAATCCATGCCCATGAAACACTTACTCAAAATATTTTTCCAATCCTATGAGGTATTCTAAACCACTTTTACATATTCTTCATAATACCCACACTTTCTTGAGGGAAAATTGATTTTTTGTTTGAGAACCAGAATTTATTAATATTCTATTTCAAAACTTTGGATTTCATAGAATGTATTTGAAATGATTGAGGAATCTCTTTGGAATACCAAATTTTATCTTGAGACCCACCTTTATATTTATCCTTCATAATCCCTTAGATTCCATAAATTTCCTTATAGGTTTAAGCCACATTACACACCAATTTTTCCTTACCTACCCCCACTTTTAGTATATATGCATGGATATTTAAAGTTGAGTATAGGGGAAAGGACTTTCGTGTGAGTTCATTGGGATGTGTAATATTTTTGGGTGGTGCGACGTGTGTGTCAATATTTTGGGCAGTGGAAAATAAGGGAATTGGGCATGTGTTGTCATTTCACTGTGCTTTATTTGTTTCATCCATTTCTCCTTCAAAAAAAAAATGACAAAATGGATATGATATTGAATTCCTCATTTTACATTCTTTTATGACTCATTTCCCTCTCAAAAATCAAGGGAATTAATTTTTATTCATTAATTGTATTCAATTTTCATCTCATCCTCCATGAAAAAGAAAATAAAAAAAAGAAAAAAAGTTGTGCCTTTCCAGATATTTGAAAAAAAGGAGAACTTAGATGATATAATTCATTATAATTACTTCTTGGCTCATATACCATGTCATAAAAGGGCGTGGTGTTGTTTTTCACATTTTCAAGTGGGATTTAGAGGGGAATTTCCTACGTTTTCAATTGAATTAATCATGCATTATACTTAAGAGTTCAGCCTCCTCTTTCTAGCCTGAAACATTTTCAATCATTTTCCCAACAACCCTAATCCACAGAATCATTTGAACCTTAAATTAGAGACCAAATGATTGAATTCATTTTAATGTTTCACGCTATGGAGATATGAGAATTTTCACAAGCCTATGGTGAAACATGCGATTTTCAAGTATGAGTATAACTCTAGATTCAATTTCTATTGAGTGAAGTGTGACATAAAATCAATGTGAGGTAGGTTGTTATTGGGACATGGATTTATTTATGAGGTTGAAAAAATTTTAATGATTGAAATGAAAATTATAGAGGCTTGTTTTTAATATATTATACATGACAGACTTCTATTTTGGAAATGATCATTGATATTTTCTCATTTTTAATTATTGTGTGGAATTTGATTTGGATGTAAGATGATTTCCAAAGATTAAAATGTTTAAGTGTGGGGGAGTGATAAATCTCACATTTTCATAAATTTTATACTGTAAATCATTGTTTATAATCTCACTATAGTGTTATTGTATGTGTAATTGTCACTTTTTTAGGTTATAGTGGCAATTTGAGCTTAAATGAAAAAAGCAGTTAATTCTTGATTTCAAATAGATTTTTACATCAAGTGTATTTTAGTCAATTTATGAAACATACAATTAAAAATTTTGTGATTCAGATTTATTTAGAATCCTTATTTTATTTCCTTTAAATGTGTCTTCTGGATTAGGAGCTGATTCTGTCATCTAAAGGGCCTAACAATTCATTGAAGTTTGACATTTGTTTGGGAGAACAACATGGACCCCACCACTATAATGGAACCAAAAATCTACCTTCACACATCTAATTTATGTGTTTCTACATAGTATAGAATGAAGATATACAAGAATAGATCTAAAATAAAATTGGGGGAGTTTTGGAGTCATTACAGCAGCCATTGAAAGACATACTTTTGGAGGAACCTTTCTGGAAGCTTCGTCTAGAAATAGAAACCACCAATGAAAAATTTATAACTACTTCATCCAGTGTCCAAAGGATCTGAAATTTTGAGGGAGAACGTCCAATATATTTTTGAACAATGTTGAAGAAGGGGTCCACGCATAAAACTTCCATTTAATGGGTAAAGAATGTTCATGCTTTCGGAGAACATGTTTATGCTTATAAAAGGAGGCCCTCCCCTCCTTCCCAAATCATCCCACTCTCCATCCATTCTTTCAAGGCACCAAGGAGAAGATATCCACTGACGGGGGATATCCAAAAATCATTCACATTTATTTTTAATTAATTAATTAATTTATTTTTGTTTTAGTTTTCAAATTGTAATTTACATTTCAAATAAATTCATGCATTGTTTTTATTATTGTGTCCACCCATCCACCCTATTTTCTTCCTCTCATCTTACCATCATGAACTATAATAATCATGATCATGAGTAACTAATCTGAGGAATATCCCGAGGCAGTAATCAGGTTCTTGATCCCAAGACTATGTTTTTAATATTCATTGAGTTAATTATAAGGATAATTTATAGTGGGTGTAATCCTTGTTGTGGTTGTCTAAAGATTAACTTCTTAATCTATAACCATTTTCCCTCGATTGAAGAGGTGGATGGAGGGTGTTCTTGGCTATCACTAAGTAGACTTTTCATTCATAACTAGGGTAGAATAAGGTGTGCACACATACAATGGAGTGTGTTCACTAATAATATTTGATGATGGCCAATGAAGGTGCTCCCTGAAAGTTCTCTCGGGATATCTTATTTTCTTCTCTAATTCCATTCTCTTTAGCATTGCACGGTAATTTAGAATTTAATTTTAGTTTTTTCTGAATTATTAATTTTATTTATTATATTAAATTACATTTATTTAATAAAATATAAAACAACAAAAATAAGTAATTTAGGTGAATTATATTATGTAGGTGAATTAACTGAGAAAGCTCTTCAAGTGAGACGACCCTGGTCAACCATTGTGCTGCACTTGGAAAACATAAAAATACGCTTTTTCCACGCCCTACAATAGGTGAGCATCAATGATATTCTCTATGATATAAATTTTTATCAGACGAGTATCATGTATTATTAACCATTTAATAAGGACTTTTATTAAATGGTCTCCCACTAAAATGATGACCCCTTTTAAAAACACATCATATCCATTAACAGGACAAGATCTATATTTCACTACAACTTACACCGGTTATTACCTAAATAATCCATGACTATATCTGGTAGAAAAAAATCATTCATATCATATATGACTCTTGGATAGTTGATTACAAAACCGTTTTTCTAATCCATCATATGGACATACTGACTCTATTCCTTTGGAATCATAACCATCAGGGATTCCCAACTAGTGTAACCAAAACAAAACACCTAAAATAATCCAACAAATGAAAAACAAGGTATGATCATGGTAAGAATAAAAATTCCATCTAGAGAATCCAATTTCTCTTATAACTTGTTTTCCTTACACAAGATAATCTAGGGATACTCATGCTGAGTGCAAAAATACATGGTTGATTGAATAAAGTCCTGACAAGTAATGCTTTGGAAAAAATCTCATACTTAATATTTGAAGGGTATTTTAATCTCATCATATTATCTCATGTTACTCTATTTTATGTATGAATGATTTTAGTAATTTAGTGTGGAATCATATTCCCACCACCAAAAAAATATGTTCAAACTATATTGATATGTAATTTTGTATACAACCCATATGTTCTTGTTACTCACCCAAAATTAGAATTCAAGTATATTAATACATATATGAATTCATTATATTCATAATATATATGAAATATTAATGTAAAAGTATAAAATTATATGTGATTTATAATCTCCACATGAGTAAGCTCGATGAAATAGATAGAAAACCCATTAACTTTCCTAGATAAGGAATAGGATTCCAGGTAAGTTGGTAGTCTCACCCCAATTCCCTCTACTTAGAGATACTTTTCTCATAAGATTATTTAATTCATAATAATTATAAAACCTAATACACACAAACTATTCCCAACTACTAAATTAAATATGATAACTCCAAATATAAATTGAGGTCAAGGTAGATGAAAAACTAAATTCATTAAAAATACCTAACATTTAATGCAAGCCTCTATCCTAGAAGAAAGATAAAAATTTAAACTTAAGCATACACAATATTCAAATTTCTTAAAAAAATTACTAAACATGAATATATCAAGGAATAAACTTTTAAATAAAATAGAAATTCAAATATTTAAACAAGAGATAAATATTCATGAACAATTAATAAATAAAATCTAACTATAAACCCATTTATAATTTCATCTTTAACATTATAAAAATATTATATTTTTTAATAGAAATATTTTACATCCATTCCAATATGAACTCTTTCATTTTCCTTTTTATATGGAATTTTAATTTTAAATATATGATATTTTATGAATTATTAATAATTTATAATCCAATTTCTATTATGTAAACAATTTATATAATATAATATGATATATGAAACACTATTTAAATATTGATCATACCATTCATTAAAATTATTTTTGATGTCACCTAAATATTATCCAAATAAGACCCCCTTAATTTGAACAAATCAAATTAATTGATCATGAACCATTTAAATATAAGCAATTTATATTTTGACCTTTTTTTATAATTTATTACACTTTATAAATTATCACATATGATTTTTAAATAAAAAATTTTATTTATAGATCATAATTATTTCGAAATGATTTTTTAAAAGGTATTTTTTAATATTAACATATAATATTTGGGAATAAAATATTTCATTAACATTTAATTAATTATAAATTTTTTATTATTAATTAATATATAAACATTTTATAAATTAAAATATCCCAAAATACCATTTATATTGATTTATAATCATTTTATAAACAATTAAAATAATTTTATATGTTAAAAACAAATATTAACACTTTTTCTACCCTTATACAAGAATAATTTCCTATGTAAAGGTAAGAGCGATTACCTTTACGCAAACCTTCTGCATAATGGTAACCCCAAAAAATAAAAACTGAGTAAGTATAGAACAAAAATGAACATTACATAGTACTAATTCCTAAATATAAACTATATTTGACTTTACATAGACCCATATGCATAAGGGCATAATGATATAATCCTTACACAGACTACTCTACATAAGGGTATTTTTCAAATGACTAGTATGTACATGTGTTTCACGTAAGGGTAAGTTAAAGGTTACTGTAGAGACCCAAAGCTTGACTTACATGGACATTACATTACTTTTGAAAAATACTTAATACATAACAAAAACAGACACCAAAGGATCGTAATAGTTTAGTGTCTTTGGAAACTCGGAATATAATCTTCTAATCATGGTGAAAGATCTTCAACATCTCTCATACAAATATTTCTTTTTATTTTCTTACCTAAAACCTTTCTTTATATCCTGGGGGACAGAAAACATACAAAGGGTGAGCTCAAATGCTCAGTAAGGGTAAGTATGGACAAAATAAAGCAAACCATATACATTTGAACTTCAAAATATGAACATAATATTTAAACATCAAAATCTTGTGAAATGACATAAAACATGGAAGTACATAAGGAATAGATCATAATAGATCGTAAATCATGATAAAATATCCTAAGAATAAAGCATGTAATTTTGTAAACCATTAAGCACATGTTATGATTTCCATAGTAGTCAAGGCATTGTTTCCAAGACCATCTTAGTGGAAAAAGTCCCTTTCTGAATCGAGTTCAATCCTCATTCCAGTCCTGTATCAATGAACCGGATTAACTTACCATTACATCCATGTCTATCTCATGAGATATAAATCTGTAAACAATGCATTGGAGGGAGATATAAGTCCCACCCATCTCATAATGAAATCATTCTTACTGGTTCCACAACACAAACATAAACCATTCATCATAACACAAAGAATAAAAATGGGTTTCATAAATATCATCCCATCATAACATAATTCAAATAAAAAAATGGATATAATTTCATCATAAGAAAAGTGGAACCATGTAAATCATATAGACATTATACTTGAAATATACACATATGAAATAATGTCATCTTAGATGGAAAAATGGTTTTGATAAAACACATGAAATGAATTCTTGAGGAAAATATCCTTTCTTCTTCAAAATCATTTTCTTTTAACAAAATGCCATGCAATTTTAAAATAAAAGTAGTTTTTTGAAAATAATCATGAATCTTGTAAATGAAGCTTTATAAAAATTAGGCATTATGAAACCGTAAAAATCAGTTCGTGCCGTATAAGTTAAAAAAAAATTATTCTCGTACCTTTTCCGGAAAAGTCAAAAAGTTCCTCATATGGTAAAAAAAGATTCCTTCCAAACCTTTTGGTAAAAGTCATAAAGGGTAAAAATGAATTTAAAAATACATTGAAGAATACTGAAAATATTATGAAAACATTTTTAGAAAGCATGGATGTGGATGATAAACACAACCCCAGTAAATACTTACGAATAAACAATCTCGGATAAAAACGAGATTGGAAAAGGTATCCCTAACATTAAGTCCGATATACTTCATACGTAACCAAAACTATTGTATAATTATTTGAATAATGTCATTGACTTATTAAAGAGTCATATTCATTGTTATGATGTCATATATGGTTCACTTATGACATTATATTACCCTTTCTTTTGTAAATTTCATGTTAAAGCAGCGTTTTGGGTAAAATCATTTTATTTATCATACGTGTTTGGACTTGTTGTTATTGATATTATTATTACTTATATCATGATTTAATTACTTCAATACTGTAAATCACGATTTATATATCATATATATTCAGTATATATATATAATAGATAGATAAGTGAAATGAAATACACTGTTCAAGGAGACGGTAGGTCGTACGTACGCATGAACGTTGTTTTCTTTTAATTATTGACTTGAATTGAAGTAAGTATATGAAATATATATAAATAAATCTAGTAGCTTTATCATGTCATATATTTCATTATTATTCATTATATATACTTTATAATCATTCTTGAGTGGTTAACATGGATAATGAATCTCATCGCGTCGTGGAGACGGTAGTCCGTACGTACGCACGAGCGATGATATCATTCCCATAATTATTGAATATAATTGCAGTAGATGATATAATATCACATAATTATTATGATTTTATATTAAATATATATAGTTATTCTTTACACCATTATACCCATCCATGTAAGGTGGTGGCGGAAAAACAGATTACACAACGGCGTGGAGACGTTATTCCGTACGTACGCACGCACAATGAATTCATTTTCTGTAGGATTGATAGAAGGTGAAATGGGGTTATAAAATATCAGTATATTAGTTATACTTATGTTATTACTTTATAATGAAACAACTAAAGAAGAAGAAGTTTAAGAAGAAAGAAACCTTGAAAGAATCGGTAGAAGAGATTATCTCTTCTTCGATGCACCTCTTTAAACTTCTTCTTAGGGTACTAGATTTGGTCTTTTGAGAAGACCAGAACCTATATGATATGACTAGAGAGGTTTATAAGAGGAATTGGCAGGGGTTTTACGAGATTCAAGTCTCAAAAGGGCGTGAAGAGAAGAGGGAAGGGGTGGCCTTTTTATAATGGAGGAGAGGGGAACCTTTGGAAAAACATAAAATATTATTTTATAATAAAGTCATATTAGGTTTATAATAGCTCCAAATTTATTTATTTCAAAGATAAGGTTGGGATGGGTCGAAATCCTCTAAACTAATAGGTTTTAGACAAGTTTAGGTTACTATTTTATCCTTATAATTTTGATTTAACTCTAAGTTAAATAATTTAACTTTTACCGTGTCTTTTTGTTTTCTTACACTATATGGTTAATAAACTTACTATAACAAGCCAAACAAACCCCAAGTGGTTCATTATTAATATATATATCCTTATATAAGTCATTTTGATGAACCTTATATTTTTAGGAATAAAATAACAATTAATAATATAATATTTGTTTTAAAAACTATTTTATGTCAATTTTGACACTATTTGGTACTTGATTTTTGTGAAACTCATAATAGCATGATTAGTTCGAAAAAAGTTAATTAAATCAATAATAACATGTCATATTAACCTATAAAATTAGTGTAATTCATAAAAAGTCTCAAATTACATTTATTTGGGTATTTATAACATCAATTACGTTAATATTTCTTTAATAAAGTAATTACCGCGTCATCATTGTGTCATAAATAAATTAAATTATTTAATGTATAAAAGTTATAAATAAAATACCATTATTTATGAAATAAGTTTATCTTTCTAATTAATATTTATAGTCTAATTTATATTATTTATAACCCTATATAAAAAATGTTTTTGTTATTAAACATTGATTTTAACTATTTTAATTCTTCTTTAAATAAAATAATAATAAATGTCCTAATCTAATCCATGTGGACCTAAAGTGTAATATGTTATTCCTAAGGTTGTTTTTGGTCGAATTAAACTTATCCAATAGAATTAGGACATGTTTTAGTGCAATATTAATATCTTTTTTACCCTTAATTACCCTATTTACTTTTAACCATGGTAAATAAAAGTAAAAAGTTACTATTCACCAAAAAATATTTTTATCTTATTGAACCACATTTTAATCCTTGATATTAACTGTGTCTCTCAGATTTTCGAAATTCCACTCACAGAAGTGGTAAAATTAAGTTTTATATAAACTTTCAAATTCTCCTAGGAGGTGCGTAAAAGACGGTGAAAAGTTCAATAAAATTTTTATATATCTAAAATTATTAAAAAAATGACTCTAATGAATTACATTAAACTTATATAGGTATTATGTATCAATTTTGACCAAAAAAAATTTAAATAAAATAAATAATTATTTAAATAAAAAAGTCGGTTTTTAAATTGTAACCCAGTGTTTTCACTATTCATCAAAAATTGAAAGTTTTCAGAAAAATACCAAAAAATCACCCTAGGCTAATTTCGATATTCCGAATCCAAAAATGAAGTCCATTTTGAATGATAAAATTTATAAAATTTAAAAAGTGGGTATTACTATTCATAACGACTAGTTCATATTACTATTATAATAATATATCTTTTAGTGAACCTCGGTATTGCGTACTACACACGCTATCGAGGAAGGTCTTGATTGCGTGTATTGCAAGCCAAGTCAGAGCTGTGTGTAGTGAAAGCTCCGTTTAGTGTTCCGTATAACATAATCAAAACTTTTTTCATTTATACATTAAACATAATCAATACATAATGTTATATAGAATAATTTCTACAAAACGAAATTGAAATTGTGTGTAACCCAAGCCAAGAATAGTGTTGCATATACTGCAAGATAATACGGTGTTGCGTATAGCACAAGATAATTTTTTTGTAGCGTAAAACACAATGCATCAATGAAATTAAAAGAATATTTTTTATAAAATCATGGGGTGTTACATTCTACCCCCCTTAAAATGAATTTTTCCTTTGAAATTCATCACGGTTATAAATGGTTTACTACTTGAAAGTTTCTTTAATATAAACCCACATCGTAAAAAGGAATACCAAAACTGAACTTTAAAAACTAAATTATGAAATGTAATAGTTACCCAATTTAACTAATCATTGGGTTTCCACAAATGAGAACATAGGTTAAAATATGAATATGGAAGAGAAATCTAACCATCATGTTCTGATGGAGAGTGGTAGAGAACATGGATACGAAAAATCCAACAACCACAAAGCCATAAATTTGTGATGATCTAAGGTACCATCTGATTAATCAGATATGAGGACATTAGGACAACTTTTTTGGTTTTTAAGATCATTCCCCTAAAGTTGAAGAATAATTTAAAGAAATACTTACTTGATTTTGGTACAATATCACTGTTGTTTGTGCCTTGAAAAATTTACACATAATATCTTAAAGAAATGAAGTTGATTTTTTCTTCCGTGAAGTGTTAGCATTTCATGCGATAGAATGATGGGTCATTCCATATGTCTCAAACAAAATGTTAGAAAAATTTATCAAATATACATAAGTCCATCTACGGTGTGGTTAATTGTATATGATTCCAAAAATGGACTTATACTTCATCTATCATACCGCTTAATATAATACTAGTTTCTACTAACCAGGGACTTCCTGTAGGCCAGTGGTATGCGATAAAGGTCTGTCGTACTTCAGTTGTGGGTTCAATTCGCACAGCCTTGTCCAACGCGACGAGTTGTCACTCATCCTATGGGTTTTCCTTTTTATAAAACTACACTATTATAACATTCCAGAAATAGTATTGAAAAAAGTTCTAGCCATAAACAATTCTATCTGATGTACAACTTAATCCATTCCAAGCTTTAAGCATTATCGAAAATACTTCTGTCCAATCTTATAGTATAAAGAAAACGATTACTAGAAATGTCATCAACCAAGCATGTTAATACCATCATTTATCCCCCATATAAGATATATCTTGTTGGTCACATTCCAGACATGTGAATACCTTAATCATGTATTCTCTTAAAAAATGAATACCCATAGAACCTTAGTGAAAACATGAATGTTTTCAAAAGTTAACTCTTTCCAAATACCAAAATCCCAAAATTTCTATATACTCAAACCATGATATCACTTTGTACTTATACCAGTCATGAGCTCATTAATACTATCAAGCATCTCAATATCTCCTTATCCTTTAATTATTCACATATCATCTACCTTCCAAAAATATTTGAATAACCTTTCATGGTTACCAGTACCACTAATAATGTACTTTCAAAAACTCAAGGAAAGACAACATTGTAACAATACTTAGATGATTCTTTCTTCCATAGTACCATTAAATTACCTATATAACATAACTCTTAATAAACACACAATATTTCCACTACCTTATTAAACCATTGACTGAGCTTGAACAATTCATTCATCTCACATATCATTTTTAGTCTCTTCATAATCATCAACATAAATACTACCCATATGACCATAATGATTCTCTTCATGTGACTTTCCCTTAGGTAATTGGTTTTCATAATGCCCATACATTCCACATTTAAAACATTTAATCATTGTTGATGTCATAGCAATACCATTATCCTTGTCCATGGTGTTAACTGAACATTTTCCTTTACACTTACTGGCTTTGTGTCCTTATTTTCCACACCCAAAGAATCTTCTAGTTCCTTTGAAACATTCTCCTCGATGCCTCTTCCGACATGATTTACATGAGGGAAATTGAACTTTATTTCCTCTTTGATCATCATGAAACTCCATCTTTGTCTCATTATAAGAGTCGGGAAACTTACCAATGTTGAGATTATTGATCATATTATGAGATTTATGATTTGGAATAATAACGATATGTGGACTTCCAGATCTAATTTCATTTGGTTTCTCATGAATAATATCATTCTATTGTCTATCATATCTTCTATTATTGTGAATCATCATGTTTCCAGCCATTTTCTAAAACCCAAAAAGAATATTGTGAGAGGCCAAAATCATAATCAAGGAGGAGTAACTTCAATATTAGCATATTAGGTTTAATTATAATATCATTGCCATAATTCTAGAACTATAACCTATACTTATACTTATCCTTAGGGGCATCCCTAGACATACCTTAGAAATATATCTAGGGATCTCACTAAAGTTTTCGCATCCTAGTTTCCAAAGGTTAACTAAACCATTCCTATGATACCAACTGTAGAGACCCAAATCTTGGAGTACATGGAAATTACATTACTTTTGTGTAATACTTAATAAATAATAAAAATAGACACCAAAGGACCGTAATAGTTTAGTGTCTTTGGAAACTCAGAATATAATCTTCTAATCTTGGTGAAAGATCTTCAACATCTCCCATAAAGATCTTTCTTTTATTTTCTTAACTAAAACCTTCCTTTATATCCTGGGGAAAAGAAAACATACAAAGGGTGAGCTAAAATTCTCAGTAAGGGTAAGCATGGAGAAAATAAAGAAAACCATATACATTTGAACTTCAAAACATGAACATAATATTTAAACCACAAAATCTTGAGCAATGACATAAAACATGGAAGTACGTAAGACATAGATCATAATGGATCATCAATCATGATAAAAAATCATTAGAATAAATAATGTAATTGTGGAAACCATTAAGCACATGTTATGGTTTTCATAATAGTCAAGACATTGCTGCCAAGACCATCTTAGTGGACGAGGTCCCTTTCTGAATCGAGTTCAATCCTCGTTCCAGTCCTGTATCACTGAACCAGATTAACTTACCATTCTAGCCATTTATATCTCATGAGATATAAATATTTACCTGATGCATTGGAGGGAGATATAATTCCCACCGATCTCATAATGAAATCATTCTTACTTGTTCCACCACATAATCATAAACCATTCATCATTACCCAAAGAATAAAAATGGGTTTCATAAACATCATTCCATCATAACATAATCTATATAAAACAAATAGATACCATTTCATCATAAAAAAAGTTGAACCATGTAAATCATAGATACATTATACTTTAAACATACACATATGAAATAATGTCATCTTAGATGGAAAAATGGTTTTGATAAAACACTTGAAATGAATTCTTGAGGAAAATATCCTTTCTTCTTCAAAATCATTTTCTTTTCACAAAATGCCATGAAATTTTAAAATAAAAGGATTTTGTTGAAAATAATCATGAAATCTTGTAAAGGAATATTTATGAAAATTAGGCATTGTGAAACCGTAAAAATCAGTTTGTGCCGTATAAGTTAAAAAAATGTTCTTCTCGTAATTTTTCTGGAAAAGTCAAAAAGTTCCTCGTATAGTAAAAAATATATTCCTTCCAAACCTTGTGGTAAATGTCATAAAAGGGTAAAAATGAATCTAAAAATACATGTAAGAATACTAAACATTTTATGAAAACATTTTTAGAAAGCATGGACGTGGATGATAAACCTAACCCTAGTAAATACTTACGAATAAACAATCTCGGATAAAAACGAGATTGGAAAAGTTAACCCTTACCTTAAGTCCGATATGCTTCGTACGTATCTAAACATCCTGTATAATGATTTAAATAATGTCATTTAATTATTACAGAATCATATTCATTATTATGATATCGTATATGGTTCACTTATGACATTATATTACCCGTTCTTTTGTAAATTTCATGTTAAAGCAGCGTTTTGGGTAAAATCGTTCTATTTATCGTACATGTTTAGACTTGTTGTTATTGATATTATTATTACTTATATAATGATTTAATTACATCCAGAATGTAAATCATGATTTATATATCATATATATTCAGTATATATATATATAATAGATAGATAAATGAAATGAAATACACCGTTCTGGGAGACGGTAGGCCGTACGTACGCATGAACATTGTTTTCTTTTACTTATTGACCTGAATGGAAGTAAGTAGATGAAATATATATATAAATAAATCCATTAGCTTTATCATGTCATATATTTCACTATTATTCATTATATATACTTTATAATCATTCTTGAGTGGTTAACATGGAGAATGAATCTCATCGCGTCGTGGAGATGGTAGTTCGTACGTACGCACGAGCGATGATATCATTCCCATAATTGTTAAATATAATTGGAGTGGATGATATAATATCACAGAATAATTATGATTTTATAATAACTATATATAGTTATTATTTACACCATTATACCCATCCATGTAAGGTGGTGGTGGGAAAACAGATTACACCACGGCGTGGAGACAGTATTCCGTACGTACACACGTGCGGTGATTTCATTTTCCATAGGATGGATAGAAGGTGAAATGGGGTTAAAAAATTTAATTATATTAGTGATACCTATGTTATTACATTATAATGAAACAACTAAAGAATAATAAGTTTAAGAAGAAAGAAAACTTGAAAGAATCGGTAGAAGAGATTACCTCTTCTTCGATGCACCTCTTTTAACCTTATTCTTAGGGTACTAAAGTTGGTCTTTTGAGAATACCAGAACCTATATGATATAAATAGAGAGGTTTAGAAGAGGAATTGGCAGGGGTTGGCCAAGATTCATGTCTCAAACGGGTGTTAAGAGAAGAGGGAAGGGGTTCCCTTTTTATAAGGGAGGAGAGGGGCACCTTTGGAAAAACAGAAAATATTACTTTATAATAAAGTCATATTCGATTAATAATAGATCGAAATTGATTTATTTCGAATATAAGGTGGTGATGTGTTGAAAGCCTCTCAACCAATAGGTTTTAGACAAGTTTAGGTTACTATTTTATCCTTATCATTTAGATTTAACTCTAAGTTAAATAATTTAACTTTTACCCTGTCTTTTTGTTTTCTTACACTATATGGTTAATAAACTAACTATAACAAGCCAAACGAACCCCAAGTGGTTAATTATTAATATATATATCCTTATATATCATTTTTCCTAACCTTATATTTTTAGGAATAAAATAACAATTAATAATATAATATTTGTTTTAAAAACTATTTTATGTCAATTTTGACACTATTTTGTACTTGATTTTTGTGAAACTTATAACAACATGATTAGTTAGAAAAAAGTTCATTAAATCAATAATAACATAGCATATTAACCTAGAAAATTAGTGGAATTCATAAAAAGTTTCAAATTACATTTAGTTTGGTATTTATAACATCAATTATGTTAATATTTTCTTAATAAGGTAATTAATGCATCATCATTGTGTCATAAATAAATTAAATTATTTAATGTCTAAAAATTATAAATTAAATACCATTATTTAGGAAATAATTTTAGCTTTATAATGAATATTTATAGTCTAATTTATCTTATTTATATCCCAATATTAAAAATGTTTTAGTTATTAAACATTGATTTTAACTATTTTAACTCTTCTGTAAATAAAATAATAATAAATGTCCTAATATAATTCAAGTGGACCTAAAGGGTAATATTTTATTAATAATGTTTTTTTGGTCGAATTAAACTTATCCAATAGAATTAGGACAATTGTTAGGGTAATAGTAATATCATTTTTACCCTTAAATACCCTATTTACTTTTAACCGTGGTAAATAAATGTAAAAAGTTACTATTCACCAACAATTATTTTTATCTTATTGAACCACATTTTAATCCTTGATATTAACTGTGTCTCTCGGATTTTCGAAAATCCACTCACAGAAGTGTTTAAATTAAGTTTTATATAAATTTTCAAATTCTCCTAGGAGGTGCGTAAAAGATGGTGAAAAGTTCAATAAAATTTATATATATATAAAATTATTAAAAAATGACTCCAATGAATTACATTAAACTTATATAGGTATTATGTATCAATTTTTACCAAAAATAAATTTAAATAAAATAAATAATTATTTAAATAAAAAGTCGGTTTTTAAATAGTAACCCAGTGTTTTCAGTATTCATCAAAAATTGAAAGTTTTCAGAAAAATACAAAAAAATCACCCTAGGCTAATTTCGATATTCCAAATCCAAAAATGAAGTCCATTTTTAATGATAAAATTTATAAAATTTAAAAAAGTGGGTATTACTATTCATAACGGCTAGTTCATATTAATATTATAATAATATATCTTTTAGTGAACCTCGGTATTGCGTACTACACACGCTATCGAGGAAGGTCTTGGTTTCGTGTATTACAAGCCAAGTCAGAGTTGCGTGTAGTGAAATCGCCGTTTAGTGTTCCGTATAACATAATCAAAACTTTTTTCATTTATACATTAAACAAAATCTATACATAATGTTGTATAGAATAATTTCTACAAAACGAACTTGAAATTGTGTGTAACCCGAGCCAAGATTAGTGTTGCGTATACTGCAAGCTAATACGGTGTTGCGTATAGCACAAGATAATTTTGGTGTAGCGTACAACACAAGACATCAATGAAATTAAAATAATATTTTTCATAAAATCTTAGGCTGTTACAGTTACATTTACATAAACCATTTAAAAACACAACTAATTTTATTCATATACAAAAATTCATTATTGTGTCAAGGTGGTGTGAAGCAACCTTTACACATTCTTTAAAAATGCTACATAACTTTTATGTAACAAACTTTACACTATAATATGAAGACTTCAATTACCCTTACATGACCCCCTTCACATAAATTCAATTCACAAGTTATCTTTATCTGACCATTCCGGGATATGTATTGCCTTGGTTTCCTTTATGCGTAATGGTATATATACCACCTACCCTTACATAGACCAGTTTGTGTAAAGGTATGCCGAGGTGACCCTTACATAGAATGGTCTACATAAGGGAAAAGTGAGACATCCATTACAAAAACCACACTATTTAAGGGTAATTCCATGGTTACCATTACGTAACCCAATTACATGAAGTTAAAGTTTATTTAAAATAAAATTTGCATAATTGAAAAATGTTGTTATGTTTTTCACAATTTATTTATTTCAAGAAATATTTCGTAATTATAAACCATGGTAAGGTATCTGATACCACACAAGTTTTTTAAATGATACTAATAACACTTATTAGATCAAATGGAAGTGATTAAACCCATGTCCAAGGATCACCCATGAAAGATAATATGAAAACTATATATCAATAGAAATGATGAAATACTATCAATATAGAGTACCATACACTGAATAACATCTGCATCATCTTGATCACCATCATATGGTCTTGAGAGAGACCACTTAGATCATCCAAAAGACATCATCTCTCCAAATTTATCCCCGAGTTGAGCAGAATCACACATCATATGTGTGGGATTCTCCATCTTCCATGATGTGCTAACATCTCATGTGTAAAGGATGTAGAATAAGAGAGATTCATACTAAGGGAGATTCAACCAATAAATATAAAACACACACCCCACTGCCATTGAATGTAAATAATATATAAATCTAAAATAATACTTCTCGGGCGACTTCATTTACTTAAGCTTTTATAACGCATGAGAAAATGGTTCTTCTGCTAACTCAAGCATCATATGCTTGAATATGTAAAACTAAAACACATTTTATATTATGAATTTTTTTCTTTAAATAAAATTTTACATGGGATAAAAAAATGATAATAGATTATCATTTTACTACAAGTTTCCTAGAGTGATATACCATGCATTTAAATCATAATTTACATGAAATATGAAATTTCCTATATATATCATTTATATATATAGAATTATTTTGGGAATATCTCCTTCAATTTCACCATGATGGAGATATGTAAAAGAAACTAGTTACTCTTATGTATGAAAAGTCATGTTGTGACACATTTTAGTTGTTTCATCGAGGTTTTTCCTATGGAGTTGCATGGATAAGTCTGTACTGTGAAATGATCCTATGAAATATTGGTGTTATGTTATCTCAGGGTCCTAAAGTAATTCATGCCACATACTAGGATTTCATGTGACAAAATATGTGTTCATTATGAATCAAATTGGCCATGATAAATTATTGTTCCGTTGGTTAAGGTGATAAGTAATATTTATGTTGTAATTTCAGTTCTCACCCTTGAAATTGTCATCTAAATATTTAGGTGGATATGGGGTGATACAAAGTTCATATTTCAACAATTGTATCTATTCTGAAAAATTGGGGTGGATCTTGTAGATCATGAGGAGATATTTCAGTCAATATTTTTAGATCTAGAGTTTGACTGAAGCCTATATAAGAAATATACACTTTACATAACAACATTAAGAATTATGCTATGATTTGGAGGGTCACACCATAATCTTGTTAATTCTTAAACAACCCAAAATCATATTCCTTCTCTTTTAGTATTGAATAAAGGACTAAAATTTTTATATAATATAAATCAACTATAATTATTTGAATCTATATTTAATTAAGATATCCAATGGAGAAATATTATGATATTCAAGATTTATGGATTGATTGATATTTTTACCAAAAATATAGAGATATGAAATATCTCTATGAAATGATCATATATGTTGTTTTTGAAATGGAAGATGATGGAATTTACATAGTAATAATGTTGATGAATTCATGAGAGGTTCAACTATATAAATCAGTATCTAAGGAAGAACATGGGCGAACACCTAGCCCACATTCTGGAGACACTTGAGAAAGACAGAGAAAGAATCACTCATGCTTGAGATCTTTATTATTGTTGATAATTTCTCTTGTAATTATCTTTGAAATTATTATAAAATCCCAATTTTATCCTCTTGGTTAATCCATAAAATAACTCATCATTAATAATAATACAGTCAAGTGGATATTGGGATAACAACCACTAAACACCAAGGATACAACCACTATATTAAAAGGGTGTTGTGTGTCATGTAAGCCCTCTGTCATGTATTTTCTATCACTCATCTCTAGTAATCATCATCTATATAATTATTAGGGATATTTTTGTGAGACATGAACTAACCATCAACATGGGTAATGCTATCTTTAATGGATAAATATGATAAAGTTTCTTATAGGACATTGATCACTGGTTCCCTCCCCACCTCAGTGAATGGGTATCACCTCTTTTAGAACCTTTAACTTTTATTGTCAGAATTAAAATTATTAATTTCTATTAATTATTTGTATAATTATTGTTTTTTAACTCATAAAAATTTGAATACATTTCTATAATATATTATAAGAATAACATTTATTATTTAAATGAATTTTCCAAATAACATTAATTGTAAAAAAACAATAAAATGATTATTATTACAAAATAAAACACCTATATCATTATGTATTATATTCATATATTATATAAAAAAACTAATCCATAAAAATATTGTTATATATATATATATCGCATCATAAAATATTTTACCATACTTTTTCATTTATAAGTGCATTTCAATATTTTCATGAAATTTTTTATTATTTACACAATTTTCTAATTTCAATGTCCTTATTGGAATTTTTAAATCCATTTTATAAATATAAACATATATTTATAAAATATTTATTTGTTGAGTAAAATATTTAAATACATCAAAATAAGAAAAATTATTTAACCTTTAAATAAAACACCTTTTATGACATGAAATAATCATGGACATATTTCTTTTAAATAATTATTTTTAATGGATAATGCTAAAAAAGTATCAATCCATAAAACAAATACTATGAAAACCCAAAATTTAAAATATTATTTAGAATATATGAGTTATGCATCATTCCATCTTGTTTTTTTCTGGTGGAGTGGTTTTTAATAGAATATTATTCTCTTTTAATTACACATTAATATCTTAAGTATTAAACCCTTTAATTTTATCAAATTAAATTTTTAATAAGTTTTAAAATCTAATTACATGTTGGATTTGGTTACCTAGAACCAACTTCTAAGTACTTGATGGTTACATGTATTTGTTATCTTGAATATTAATTATGTTTCTTGTCATGTCATGATTTTCCTCTGCATGATATAGTATGTAATAATGTTCTAAGAATAGTTATTTCACTGAAAGTTACAGTTATTCCCCACTATTATTATAACCTATAAGTGTCATGATTATTTACTTGAATATATATTCTATTTCCAGATGATATCATTTGATGGGACACAAATGATGTATGATATCATGAAGGGAGAATCATAGGGCATTACTCTCATGATGTGCTCCCATGGTAATTTATAGAGAAGAATATTATGAGAATGATACATGACAATAAGAAATAAACATTTATATGTTTTATTTTATGTTCCTATCTACAAACATGTTTATTGATCCTTATAATTCAATATTATCATTAATGAATATAATAAGTCATGTACTTTTATGAATTGATTAAATTAGTGACAACATATGATCATCGTGAACTAGGATACATTGGGTATTGGTTATGCCCTAATTTACCCTATATGTAGAAGTATTCATTTTAGTACATGTAGGTATTGAATCCATAGGTAATGAAGAATTAACCTATAGAAACTATGTTTTTATGGAGAATTTTCTATCAAGTGGCCAACTTTGGGGTTGACTATAAATGGGAAAAAAAGAATACTAACATACCTAAGTGAATGGATTGGATTTTATGAATTAAACAACTAATGATTCTAATGGAAATAATTAGTGAATATGGGTTGATCTTGGGTTTTTTGTTGAGGCTAGAATGTATTTAACAACTTTTCAATGGATTTTCTGTTCACTAGTTCAAGAGGTATCCAATCAATGAGATAACTCCCTGATATCATTCTTCGATATAATCCATACACAATTTCAAGATAATAACCAATGCACTTAGAGTATCAATTTCATGATCACTACATGGAAATTAATCATACTATAACTCAAAATATGCCGTTGTTAAAGTCGGTGAAGACTAAGAAGAAAATAAGTCAAAGAATGGAACTATAAAACCATAGAGCTAATTTAAGAATTGAAGAACATAAAATAAAATCTAATCATCACACAATAAACTCCACAATATCAATCCACTAAACAGTTATCATTACATTTTTCAAGGATCTTAATGGAATGTGGAAGTTGACTTATCAAAGCAGGATGGAAGAAATGAAAAACAAAGAAAAAAAGAACACTCCCCCATTGTGTGAGGGATTTCACAATTTTTGGTGTGAATAAATTAAAAAATTTATTCAAAGGTGTCAATGTGATAATAAAAATTAAATAATAAATGAAAAATAAAAATAAGAATAACTTTTATTAATAAATTATGATGAATGAAAAACTTACATGGGAAAATTGACGATGTGATTACAAAATGAAAGAGTGAAATTACAATTAAAAGAATAAATATTGGACACTCAATCCCTTCACCACAAGATCCTTATATAGAAATATTAAGAGGATTAGCTATAACCACTAATAATAAATTCCCCCTATATTAATTCTGAGATTCAAAAGGAGGGTGATAAATTGAAGGAGATTGGATGTTTTCAATGTTGACCATAAAATTCATACAGATTCATCCCCCTTTTTGGAATTCAAATATGTCATTTAATATAGAAAAATATTAAATTGTTTTAAAAGATAAATATATTCTTCTAGGTATCCTATAATATCTATTAATATTTTAGGACAATTGGATCATTCATTCAGATGTTTTGCTCAAAATTGTGGGATGATTTTATGTTCCTTCAAATCTAGACCACGAAATAAATGTCAAATTACACTTCCTAGATATCCTTGAAATATTCATAATTATCTCTAGAAATATGTTAATGAGATGATCCCAAATATTTTCTATTTATATAGTTAAAATTTTAGCTTCATTGGGATTGAATTGTGGGCCCAACTTTTTCTTGATTGGCCTAAGGCCCATTATGCTTTGTCCAGAAATTTTAGTGTTCATTTCCAAAAATTTTCATCTTCCCTTAGTATAGGTCCATTAATCCTAAATGAAAAAATTTTCTAATAAAAGTGATAAATCATATCCCAAAATATCAAATTCAAATAATTAATATAATTATTTCCACAAATAGGTGATTTATTGGTCTCAAATTTGAACATGAAACATGAATTGCACATCTGATGAGAAATGAAGTTCAATTTATAAAATACATTAATATTAGTTTTTATGGACTTTTAAACACCTGAATATTAATATATAATCAATGAATATTATCTTATTTTAGTGTCTAATCTGGTACACCATGAGTGATATGTCATTAATGGATAATATGGGAAAGGATTTATCCCTTCTATCCATCAAAGAATGTTGATATCTCATGCCCTTTGATGGGAATGAAACTTCCTATATAAATCCATGGAAATGGTGTCTTGGGGGAATATTCATTTCTAAAAAGTCACAGAAATATATTCCAAACACATAGGTTGATGACATTAGATTTCAACCTATTTTATTGGATATATAATGATAAAGGGATTACATTAAACAATGAGCATTCATAGGAGGTTGTATGTCATTATGAAATTAAATTATTTCTCTATGGGTTCCTTGGAATGTTGGTAGATACTAACCTTTTACTTTGGTTAGTTTCACCAAATGCCACTAAGAAGGAGGCCTAAAGGGTCACACACTAAGTTTATCTTAAATATTGGTTAAATTCAATATTACATTTAAGAAGATAGAATAAATATTATTCCTACTTTGTGGTTTCATAATTATTTGATTTTGGTCGATATCTAATATTTAATCATGATTTATTCAAAAGAATATGTGAGTTAAATAATACTAAATATTTATTTTCAATTTTTTCTGAATATAAAGTTTATTATATTTATCAATGAATTATGTAGTGATATTTATTTATTAAAAAAATAGTTATTATTCAAGGTTTGATAAATGTCAAGGAGCTTAATAAGAATGAGTTTTGTAGTCCAGTTGGAAATGATATAAATTCTATTTAATTATTATTAGGTGATGCACATGTCCAGTGAATATTAATAATTAGTGTATTATTATAATACAATGGGTTATGTGTAATTAGTAAGGGGGATTATATGAAAATTTACAACCCTAGACCCACCTTTATAAAAATCTAATTTTATCACTTTCCTAATTGATTTTTTGGTTGTTCACAATGGGTAGAGAGAATATCTCTCAAGCCTTAAGAGAGATAGATATCATGAAAGAACACAAGATCTAGTGTATGGATCCTTGTTACCTCAAAAGTGATTGAGAGAGAGTAAATAGTTCTTTATCCATGAAGAACTTTTTACTGTGATCAATAATGAACAATGAAAGTGATCAAGATTAGTTGTTCTAGCACCTAAAGATTCTATGATAGTGAAAAACATATTGACACAGATCCCACTACTTTGATGCTATCGACCAGTTTGTTATGAGGCCTCAAGCATGCCTCCCCATACACCAGAGGCTGCCAACTAGAAGTGAGGGCCTAGGGTGTGATAGTGGGGAGACTTACCACATATCAGAGTAAGAAACAACGAAAATATCTAAGTATCATACACCGTTGTAAATAAATAGAATGTGGAAGTTGTAAATAAACTAAAATAAAACTTCTTTTGATAATAAATGAAATTCTATAAAACCTCAAACAGTCGTGTTATATATAAAAATCTAGTGACCCAGTGGGACGACTATACATATATATGTAAACAAAAGAAATAGAAATTAAAGTACAAGGGTCTAATACTAACTCCAAGACAAACCACATACCCAGTCTACAAACACTGTTGAGCTACATCATCCCAATCAAAATAATCCACATGATCACTCCTGCTCAATCATGAAAACCTAGGAATCATCCATATCCACCATGTATATGTGCTCAACCTGAAAAATAGACATAAGTTTTACATGAACAATGAGGTTCACGTACATGGGTGAGAAATATTCTCTATAGGCCACCCCAATAATGAACCTACAATATGTTTTCATAAGTTTATGTTCATGTAATATGTTCAGCCTATCTGAGACACAACTGAAAAGATAATTAAATGAAATAGTAAATGTGAAACCACAATCAAACCCTAGACCCGTAACCCTGATCCAATTTCCAAGGTTCTATCATGTATATTCATACCTATATGTGTGTATATGTATATTACCATACATATACATATATACATAGATATGAGTATTCATGAGTAAGGTGAAATAAATAACATAAAACCATCAACAATCAATCCTTAGGTCCACAATCCCAATCACCTAGACATCCTATGAAAGTGCATTAAGTTGGATGTCATACCTATCAAGCCGTATACCATTTAGTCGATCTCTAAATCCATTATCCCAATTGACAATACCTACTTCATCCAATGCTATAAATTTCTCTGAGAAGGCTACATCACCATAAGGGGATACTCATTATAACCTTAGGTTCACCCATCCATGCCTCCAATAACTTTAATAAAGGTTTCATATAATGTGTTTTTAGAAATCTTGGACTTTATTCCACTCATTCCATGAAAATATTGTCCAATGTTTGATCCAGAGGTCTCAGTCTATAGGTGGTCATGACATTGTGACTCAGATAATCCTTAATGCATTGGCCCTTAGGCAATGTAAGGAGATTCTATTGGTGGGATTCCATGCCCACCCCTTAAGGTCTCTATTCAGGGAGAGTGTAATAATCCTGATCACTCGGGAGAGAATAATCATCCACAAGTATCAAATGATGTGAAGATCCATCTCCAACACTGCAGTTAAGTAATTGACCTGGGAGAGAATAATCATCTGTATGAATTTAGAGAGCATAATCATCCATGAGTATAATTCGATCAAGGAGAGCATAATCATACTCATCACATGTCACCTAGAGGAGAGTATAAGCATCCTCAACATATAAAAATTTGATGAGAGTGGAATCATCCTCTTCTCTTAGGAGAGCATAGTCATCCATGAGTTTCATTACTAGGGACTCCATGCCCATATATCATAATCATAGTCTTAAAATCTAGATCCCAGGAAGCACATATGGAGATCCCAATAAAATAATAATCAAATATGTGTCTCAATAGAAAAATATCATGTAGTAACTCAATGTATACCGAAAAATACAAGATTTAACTTGGATAAGAAGTTGGATCTCATGAAATATGTATGGTCATCCTAGATATAGGGAAAGATGCATCATGTCAATCTTAACAACCACCAACCCAGAATCACCTTTGGTAATCATCGACACATCAACATTAAACATAACCAAGTATAAATAAAAGAGTGAGCTTGGATGACTGTCTAACACACCACTACTAAGTCAGCCTCCTGGTATTACAAGTTCGGAACGGGTTCTAAGGTGACACCCACTGCCATATCTACCAAAAACTAATGTACTATCTCATGGTCAGTCAAACAATGGGGCACCCATGGGTCCCTCAAGTCAAAAACTAAAGAAGATTCTTACTTGGGATCCTCAATGTATCAACATAAGCGAAGGCATGCTACTAAGGATCCTTAGTTGTGAAGGAAAAAGGGAGGATTCCTACATTGTATTCTTGACAATAAGTAAATAGATTCATCCTATATGGGACACTCATAATTACACATAGAAAAAGGAATCCTACACGGGACTCTAAAAAGTAGCGTATAAAGAAATGACATCCTATATGGGATCCTTAAAACAGTACACAGGTGAAGGGATCCTACAAGAGATTCCCTAGGTCAGTATATAAGTAAATGCATTCACAAGGGTACCTTAGTAGAAATAAGAAGATAGAGGAATCCAAAAGGTCTCCTCTTTGTCAAAACATAATTAGAGGCCTCCTATAGGGGGCCCTTTGAAACAAAAAAAACTCATATCCCCTTAGGCTAGGAGGGAACAACTTTCAAGGAAGATATCCTTCAGGGAAAAATCTTGTGTGTCATCAGTCTTGAAAAATAGATCATGGATTATCTTAGATCAAGGTATCAATCTAGGTTGGTATGAAAACCCAAACTATCATTCTCATTCCATGTATCTCTATCTCTCTCAAGAAATATCTGGATTAGATTATTATAGGAAGAACCTATCTACTGAGATAAAATCCCCAAAACACCCCTAAGGAGTCCTCAAATTGAAGCACAGGTTTCACCATCATGATCCACATGGAAAACTACTTATAATGGACTCCTCTTACATCCAATTCCAACTCAAGGGAAAAAAAAGAAAAACCGTAAAAAGGGGAGTCAAATATGAGTAAGCTACATGTGTACCCTAGTACATAACATGTAACCATAAGCACCACCTGGGCATGTACTCCAGCCGTACATGGCATGTAAAAACCCAAGTACATAGCATGTTGATCATGTGAACGATGTGTACTATACATTAGGTACATGCTTATGTAATTCAGATGGATTTACTATGTATATCATCAGCCTTTGTATATCTACATGGTGTGCAACCCACACAGAGTTTGGCCATGTGCTCTATATGGCCATGTGCCCCTACACAGGCTGCCTAGTTGGGTACTCAGCTATATGGTTGAGTCCCAGTACACAACGTGTATACCCCATACACAACATGTACTTCAAAAATATAATTTTCCCTAAATAGGAATAATATATAGAGTTTTTTCCTAAACTTCACACTCCGTGATTGGGATTTATGAATAAGAAACCCCTCAAATCACCCGAAACCCACATTTCCCCCCCAAAATCAAAAGATCGGCCCACAATGGGTCCTAAGGATAAAAATGAATTAAAACATGAAGACCACAAATCAATAGAGATATATGTAAAAAAAATTAAAAATGGCCTACCTTTGGGTGGAATCATCCAAATCTTCACCTGTTTCTATGCTCCACAGCTACCGCACGATGATCTGGTGCATCCTGAGCATCGCGATAGTACCTCTCTTTATCTCTCTATATATCTATACCTATCTATTTTTATATATTAGTAGATGGAATTACAACCCATTGGGGAATGCGTGAGAATCCAAGGGAGTAAGGAAGAAAAGAAAAAGGAAATAAATAAAAGGAAGAAAAAGAAAATGGGGTCCGACCGGACCCTGATGCCCAACTTGACATTATGCCCCACCTAGGAAAAACTCCCCATTAAGAACTCAACGGAAGTGATAGAATTTCAATATGATGATCCTTCAAAATACATGGTCAAATGAACTTGTGTAAATAAATTAATATTTAATAAATAAAATATTATATATTAAATATTAATTATTCTGCTAAAATTTGAACGACTAAGAATTTTACTAAGCTCATTTCCTAGGGTAGAAACACTATTCCATGAACAAAAAAGTGGTCTTATTAATAATATGAGATCATCTTCTGGGGTAAAATGACCATTATACCCCATAGAAGCATCTGATGACAAAAATTCATCTTTTTTCTAAAAATTCGAGTCTAGAAAAACACGAGTCCATATAGTATCCTCCCCATAAACCTTCTTGTCCCTAAGAAGCCTGGTGATAAGACTAGTAACCTTGATATCAACCCAAGAATCTGTGAAAATAAGCTATCTTGAATATTCAACAATTAGTCTCATAGAATCGAAAACTCTCTTCTACATTAGAGACACTTAACTGCAACCAATCTTGTACTCCCCACCATAAAAATACCCATATGTTCATCTAAAAACCAAACTATGAGATAAAAGGATCATAAGAAATTCTACATTAAAATATAGATAAGGTTAAATTCCTCCAAATGGCCAATGTTTTACTCCCCACTATATTTATTACCTTATACCTATTTTTGAGAGCAACCTCAATAGGTTCCCATCATCTAGTCAGGAAAAACATTTAAAAGAAAATAAAGCTTGATGTAGGAACGCCACTCTCTCAAAACACTCAAGATTCTCTCAATATAGATCTCGATCATCTATAAACAAGAGTAAAAAAATATTCTATAAAAACTAATTTATAACTCTGTTTGAGCCATGATCACATAAAAATAGGCTGCACTTGCCTTTAACTAACTCCTGACACCATGTCTCCTGATAATGCGTGTTCAGGTCCATCCACAAGTTAACCATATTCTGGAACCCAATTCATTCCCGATGTCTCATATACCATAGAAGGAAATTTGCATTTAACTAAAAACCTTGGGAAAACATTCCCATGGAAAATCTTGAAATCATTGGTCCCTGGTTACACACAGCCACTCACTGATTTATGATTTAAACAGAACCATGAACAACCAGCATATACCTTTATCACCTAAATCATACTCTACCATTTCATACATCACAAAGATATATTGATCATTCTATATGACACACTAATCTCATTAATCCAGAATCTCCCTTGGAACTCTTATTCAACAATGAGAACCTCATCTATGCCACAATTGATTCCATGACCACCCGTCACACGAAACCATTCTATTCATGAGTGTCTACCCATGCTCGGACTACATTAGAAATAGTGGAAACACTGGTCGAACATTCTAGGAACTCTAATAATCCTACCCATTGAAGCCATTATTGATAAAAAAGAACCCTAGGTGCTTGTCAAAAGCTAAAGGAATCAACATGGATATATCAGAAACCTCTAGAACATACTATGAATCGATATCAAAATGACCGTATACCCCAGCTCACTACCTAAAAAGTAATTTGAGGACATGGGCTAAACTCTCTAATGTAGGTTTCTCTAAAAAAAGGATGTTGACCTACAAGGGCCCGAGTAAAAAATAATGGCCTTTAGGTCTCCCACCCAGACCTACTGATCCAGTCTCACAAATGGGTCACAAGTTCTAACCACCTAGCCCAAAATATCAATCCTATAATTTATAGATAAAGATAAAAATGGCCTAAGAGGGTCAAAAATTCTAGCATGACCTATAAGATCCTGGATCCTCTTCAAATATTCTCATAAGTAACTGCTCCATGGAAGTCACAATACAAATGTAAGAGAGATAATGAATAGCCAATCATCAAGAATTTGTATATGGTAATATCCCATCAAGGTCCAATTCATGAGAAAAGTACTAGTACCTATCAACATCATACTCATCGATCCAACTAGATAACCCTGAATGAGGCCAGTTAAGTAAAATGACATTCCAATCTATGCAGGAAAACACTATATAGATTGTCACTAACAATTTAAATAACCAATCCTAAGAAACAACACCCTACAAGGGGTTTAATATATGGGAATCTTGTGCCCAATCGACCCACTGGGAACATTACACCTCATATGCATGGGAACTAATTCATCACCCTCACTACAAAAATCATCAACATAGATCCACATTACCTATGATTAGAAGGAAATATATATGAAAGTAGGCTTAATTGAGTATAATTAAACCAAAAAACTATACAGTAAAACACCATTTAGGTTTTCTTGACACTTTAAACAATTTTCCTCTATTGTCAGTAAAATTGATCACTAGAAGGCCTATAAAATGTGAATACTACGTAATGAATATGGTTCATGAGAAACCTCTTTCCTTTTCCAACCAAGAGTCAAAAATAAATCACTAGAATCTTGAAAACTATCCAATATCTATAAATAAATAATAAATCATGACATCCACACAACATGTTCATCATTCAAAGATAGAAATCATATACAATTGTAACTTCAGAGATCAGAATAGCCATCTCTTAACCCTAAAAACTAGGACATGTTACTATAATAAGTGTTCCCGAAACACCAGTCTAATATCCATCCCAGGTTTTGAAAAATTTCTAATACTTTTATCTAACATATCTCAAATAATAATAAAACATAAAAAGAAACACCTGTGATACCACATTGTAACATCCCTACCCGGATTCCACAACTCCGATGCTCCAATCCAGTTCCTTATAAGGCCTCAACTGTGCCTCCCTATATGTCAGCGGCTTCTGGATGGAAAAAAGGGCCTAGGGTGTGATAGTGGGGAGAATATGACCTCATATCAGAGTAAGAAACAACATAAATATCAAGTTATCATACATAGTAGTAAATAGATAGAGTTCAGAAGTAATAAATATATCAAAATAGAACATATTTTAATAATAAATGAAATGATATAAAATCCTAAACATACATGTCAAACATACAAATCTACTGACCTATTGTGCTGACCATACATAAAGGAGTAAAAAAAAAGAAATAAAAATACTGGTATCTACAACTAACTTTCATCTATACCACATACATAGTCTCCAGACACTATTGAAATTCACTAGCCTGAAAAAAATCCACACAAGTAGTCTCACTAAATCATGAAACCCTGGGCCTAATCCCTATCCACCACACATCTATGCACCACTTGAAAAGTATACATATGGTTTGAACACACATTGAGGTGCACATGTAGAGGTGAGAAATAATCTTATTAGGTCACCCCAATGATGAACCTATAATATACAGCCATAAGTGCATTCTCATGAAATATGATTAGCCTTGCCAATACACAACTGAAAAGAAAAGTTAATGAAACAGTAAATGTGAAACCACAATCAAACCCTAGTTCAATAATCCTGGTTTATTGGGAAAGGTGTTTTCATTTATATTCATATATATATATATATATATTTCTGTGTGTATATGTATATTCCCATATATATACATATATACATAGATATGATTATGCCTATGTAAGGTGAAAAAATAACATAAAACCATCAACAATCAATCCTTGGGTCCATAATACTAATTTCCTGGACATCCTGGGCAAGGGAATTGACTTGTATCTCGTACTACTCAAGCCATGTATCAATTTTTATACTTCTGGGTTTGTAATCCCAATCAACAATACCTACTCTGACTAGTGATGAAAATGTCTCTGAGAAAGCTACATCACCATAGGGGGATACTCATCATAACCCTGGGTTCACCCATACTCGCCTCCAATCAATGTAAAGAAGGATTCCAAGGAAGTACATCCAAATATCCTATGAATGGTCACTGAGGTGGATTTCATACCACTCATTCCATGTAAATCCATTCCAATGACTGGTCCCTATGTCTTGGTCTATAGGCGGTCATGACATTATGACTCAAGTAATCCCTAAGGGTCTGTCCCTTAGGAAATGTAAGGAGATATCATTGATGAGACACCATGCCCAACCATCGAGGTATCTAATCAAGGAGAGAATAATCATCCCTATCACTTAGATAATCATAATATTTCACAAGTATAAAATGATGTGAAACCTCATGTACAACATTGCGATAAAGTAATCAATCAGAGAGAGTATAATCATCACTATAAATCGAGAGAAAATAACCATCCACTAGTATAATCCAATCAAGGATAGCATAATCATTCACATCATATGTTAACCAGAGGAGTGTGGAATCACCCTTAATATATAACAATTTGATGAGATCAGAATCATCCTCATAACTTGAGAGAGTGTAGTCATCCATGAGTATCATTACTAGGGATTCCATGCCCATATATCATAATCATAGGCTCAAAATCCGAATCCTAGGAAGCACCTCTAGAGACCCTAATAAAATAATAATTAAATATATGGATCAATATCCAAATACCATGTTGTTACTCTGGTTATAACAATAAATACATGAAATAACATAGAACATAATTTGGATCCTAGGAAATATGTATGGGAATCCCAAGGATAAAGTAAGACACCTCGTGTTAGGATCAACAACCACCAACCAAGAAGAAACAATAGTAATCACCATTGAATTATAAGTAAACATGATAAAGTATGAATAAAATAGTGTGGGTGGTTGAACACCTAACCCACCACTGTTGACTCAGTCTCCTAGGCTTATAAGTTCATCATGGGTTCTAAGGTGACACCTGATAGCATCTTTACCCAAACCCGACATACTAGATCAGGGAAATTCAAACATTGTGTCACCCACTAGGTACCTCAAGTCAAACATTGAAGAGGTATCCTACTTGGGATCCTCAAGGTATACACATATGTAAAGGAATCCTACCAGGAATCCTTAGTTGTGAAGGAAAAAATAAGGATTCCTACATTGAATCCTTGAAGGTATGTAAACAGGGGCATACTACATGGAATCCTTGGAATGGTAGATAGATAAAGGCTTATTACATGGGACCATGAAAAAACATTATGATGAAAAGTCACCCTACATGGGATCCTCGGAATGGTACAAAGGTAAATGGATCCTACTTGGGAATCCCTAGGTCATTATGTAAGAAAATTCATCCATAGGGGACCCTTAGTAACATCAAAAAGATAGAGGAATCCTATATTGTATCCTCTTATTTGAAATGTAAATAGACACATCCTATAAGAGATACATAGAAATAATTAAACTCACATCCTCTTAGTCTTGGAGGGAACATCTCACAATGAAAACATCCTCAAGGGAAAACGAAAAAAAGGCATTAGTCATAAGAGATAACTCATGGATCATCTCAGATCAAGGTCACAAACTAGGTTGGTTTAAACACCAAACCTATCATTCTCATTCCATTTCTCTCTCTTATGAGATGACTAGATTCTATTATTGGAGGAAGAACCTCTCGATTAATATAGAATCCCCAAAACTCCCCTTAGGAGTCCTCGAATCTCTCTACGGATTTTAGCATCGCAATCTATGCAAAAAACTACTCATAATGGACTCATATTATGTCAGATTTTAACTCTAGGGAATAAAATAATAAAATCTCTAAAAAGGGGATTAAATGAGGAATACATGGCATGTGTACTCTGGTACACTATGTGTACCCTCAAGACCCCACCTGGGCTTGTACTCTAGACGGACTTGGCATGTAAACACCCAAGTACATGGAATATTGATCATGTGCATGGTGTGTACCCTAAAAAAGGTACCTAGACTTGTAATTAACATTACCTATCCACATATATCCACATATATCCACTAGACATGTACATTTACATGGAGTGTAATCTATATAGGGTCTCGGTGTGTACTCTTCACAACCATCTTCCCCTACATGAGTTGTTTGGCCAAGTACTTGGCTAAATGACCAAGTCCCATTACACATAGTGTTTACCCATAAAAAATGTGTAATTCCAAAATATCATATTCCCGGAACATGAAAAAAACACAACATGTGTTCCTAAACTACATGTCGTGTGATTGGGATTTCTTAAAAGGAAACCCCTCAAATCGCCTGAAACCCCCATTTTCCAAAAAAATCAACAGACCGACCCAAAAGGGGTTCTAAGAAAGTGTTAAAGTGGATTAAAACTTGAAGAAAAAAATATATGAGGATATATGGAAAAAAAATAAAAGTATCTTACCTTTGGGTGTAATTCACCAAAGCTTTTCTCGTTTCCTTGCTCCACAGCTACCACATGATGATTCAATGCTTCTTGATCTTCACGGTGGTACCTATCTTCCTCATTCTCTCTATTTAAATCTCTTCATATACATTTTATATATCAGTAACATAAAGGAGATCACAAGTTTGTGTACGTGATAATATAATGGAGGAAGGAAGAAAAGAAAACGAAAATGAAGAATATGAAGAAAAAAAGAAAAGGAAAAAGAAAAAGGGGCCTGACCCGGTCCCAGTGCCCAACTTATGTTTATACCCTACATGGTAAAAAATATTAATTTCAAACTCAAATGAAGAGACAAAATCTCAATCTAAAACTACATTCAAAATAAATATTCAAACAAAAATGTGTGAATAAATTAATATTAATTTAATTAAATATTAAATATTAATTATTCCACTAAAATTCAAACATCTTGAAATTTTACAAAATCCTATCCTATAGTAAAAACCATATTTTAGGACCAATAGAGTGGTCAAAAAAGAATTTTGATATCATATGTTTCTGTAAAATGACCATTATACCCCTTAAAAGAATTTGATGGAAAAAATTCTAACTTATTCTCAAAATACTAGTTTAGAAAAACATGATTCCTTATAAGGAGTTCTAATATTTTGGTGCACATATGGATCGAAACAATAGGGATTCTAATAACGGGTCCTATGATGAAATTAAGAAACAAAGAGATCAATTCAACTTATTCATGAATAAAGGGAATTACAAGTTAAGGTAATTCTATATCTCCTTATAAATTAATTATAAATTATATGTGATGATCTGCCTTTGGTTCCAAAGTTTAAATAAGTCGAGTAATATACAATTTGAATCCATTGGTCATGACTTCATTCATCATTCACAACTTAGATAATTCAGAGATTAAAATTAAAATTTATGTTTTTCAAGTCCAAAAAGTTCTTCTATTGTGCCCAGAACGTTCAATTGGTATCAGAGGGGTCACTTGGTTAGTTTATAAGTATTTATTAATCATTGATTTAATAGTATGAATATGAAATTAATTTTACATAAAATATATTCATTCTTGGAATATTAACATCATCCCCTCTTCCCTTTCTTTTTTCTTACTCACATAATCAATAAAATTTTTCAATTAAAATGAAGAAACATATGAAAACTCCATCTGAAGATGAAAAGTATTTTGTTCAAATATCATAAGACTACACATCGTGTAACCATATATTGGAATTTATCTCACATGGTTATCATATCAAATCTGATAAAATAACATCTATATGTATTTTTACTATAAAGAATGTGGTTTTAAGAACTACACATTGTAGAACTCATGTACACAATCTATAGTCCTCATGTTCTTGTGGTGAAGAACACATGGGTCCCAGTGTGTTGTGTATCTACTACCTAACATGGGGACTGAAAAACAATGAAACTTTGAGGCAACATGTCATAAAGGAATATTACATATTGTGTACCTTGTATACATCCATATCATACAAACATGTCCAATCATTAGGCTTATGTTACAGACTTGGGAAAAAGAGATCACACATCATGTAACCCAATACACACTGTGTAGTCTGCTGCATCCAGTGTGATTAATTTAACATGAGGAGAAGAATTAACTATATAATTAAACCTATTTACATGTATTATATGTGTCATTTTTATGAAAGTACATGCCATATCAAAGGTTTTTTAATTATATATTAAATTAATTTTTGTGTTAAACTCTAAAGTTTCAAGTTGTGTATGGTATTTTCATATAGTGTACTCTATGTAATTCAAGACAATCACATACAGTGTAATTCACATGTTATACTTGTGTCATTTTTTTAAAAATTACACTCCATTTAATTGCCTAGCAAGAAATTTATGTTGGATGCTAAGGGAATTCACAATCACAAGGATCTTTCCTAGAAGTTTGGATGAGTACATATTATTTCTTATAAGTCTATTCATGTACTTTATTAATTTTAAATAAAATTAATATTTTAATTTGTTTAAAATTATGGATGATGGAATTTTAATCATTCATGGATGTTATTAGGATAAATTGAATTAATTGGATTAATTAATGGATTTTTATCTTAATTAAAGAAAGAATTTAAGTAATCAATTGCTAGATTGTAAATATATGTCTGTTGTAAGTTTTTTGAAGGATCATGAGCTTAGATCAGACCTGTGTATGTGATTGGTTTTCTTTTAATTTATTATTATCTTTAAATTAAAATTATGGAATGTGTGTCATCACCCGATCCTTATTATATAAGGTCATGCATTCCCACAATTTATTTTATGTAACCCCTATCAAATACATTGGATCCCCTCACATGTGTGTGAGTAAAATCTTATGTAAGGATAGAACTACCAAGTGAGATGAGGTAGTTTAAGTCCCAAAATTGAGGTGAAACCAATCTTGGTGATACGTAATAGATGACATGGAATTCTAAAATACAAACCAAGCCTTGGTTAAAGGTGTTTTCCCTTAGTTTTTAGGGTTAGTTTATAATTCCCGAGATAAACTAACCATTAGATAATCTTGATCAAGAAACTTATGTTTTATTTATTTATTTAAGGTACATGGTTGATTATTTATTTTTTTGTATACTATTTGGTCACTTAATAAATGGATTAAAAAGCATGTAAGATTGAAAAAATAAAACCAGATTATTTGTAAATTTTATCATGCTTGATTAATCACTTAAATAAAATTCACTTAATATTAACAAGGCATGTGATAAGATAAAATTGGGATTTTACGCATAAGGATAAAAATCCATCAGCTAAAATATTAAGTCATTATAGCCTTCCACTACTTAAGTTAGAGTCAAAACCGCAGTTCAAAGCGCTTGAACTTCCAAATTTGGGGTATTTTCAATTATCAATGAACTTTTATCTTGATGTTTTGGGTTGACTTTACTTGGTAAAAATCAAGGGTTGAATGCCCAAGTAGAACATGGTGTAACTGAGAGGCAATGGTTGAGGAAATATGTATCCAGGATTTTAGGATTGGGGAGTCCACTCAATATATCATGGAACATCTATTTAATGCAATTGGAAAGTTATGCCTACCTGATCCCCTTAAAAGAACTTGTCAGGCTCAAGTCTGGGTTATGAGAAGGGGAATATGGGTCCCTTCAGCTAGAATATTAATGCAAAGGTTATTATAAAACTAATGGTGAGTGTTATTAGGTTCTAACAAAATAATGGGAAAATAATAACATTTAATAAAATTTAAATTTATATTATCTAATTTGGTAATCAAGGAAGTACTAATAATCCACTCGTAAATTTTATAGAAATGGAAAACCATATGACATCGACCATACCATTGTGATCCATAATAAATAAGGAAACACTTTTCATTGGACTAACTTTTATAGGAATGGTATATGATTTTTCAAGTTATACCATTCCATGAAAAAAAATTATAAATGATGGGAACCCCACTTCTTGAGTTGCTTGATAATGTGGCTAATGAGGAAAAAGTATCTCTGTACTTGAAACTTATGAACGACAAAATTAATGTCTAATTTTTAATGTTATCCACAGTGTATAGTGAGTTTCTAATGTAATATGAGGACATGAATTCATATATAATCATTTATCACTTTCATGATCTTTATCAATATAAAGTGTGACAATAGATAATTGAGATCTCTAATTCATTGTTCACATGAAAGCTTGGAGAGTCGGTGCCAACTAGACCTCATATGGTCAAGATGATTGGATACATATAATTCCTAAAAATATTAGGGTTTAAGATCCTAGATCAGTTTCACATAGATCTCATTCTATCCTCACTACCTAAAACCTTCTCTTGTTTCATTGTGAATTATAAAATGAGAAATAGTGATTATACTCTTTCAGAACATATTACTCTTATTCACTGAGTTAATAAGGACATGAGGAATGATAAACCTTCATTACATATATTGAATAAGAAAATGAAGAACAAGGAAAAGGGTTTGAAGACTCATTCTAAGTCTAAGGGTCCAGAGCACCATCTTTCCAAGAAAAAGAAGATTCAATTAAAAGAAAAGTAGTGGAATGTAGTACATTTTTCATATGTTAAGCAAGGACATTGAAATAGGAACTACACCCATCCATAGAAGCAATATGAATATTTAGGTTCCTTAATTATCAAGTGTAATCTTTAGATATATATAATTTGGGTATTATATACTTTATTTGGTTCTCATAATTGTATCCAAATATAGGAACCAAGTAGATGTTAGAAGGTTTCAAGAGGTAGGTTGGATCTACAGCTGCCAATAAGGTGAGGTTGGATGCTCTAGCCATTGGATACTACCACCTCAAATTTCCAACTAGAATGATTTATGTTTTAAATAACCGTTATTATGTTTCTAGTGTTACTAAGAACATTATTAATGTTTCTTGTTTAGGCATGGATGGATTTATTTTCAATTTTGGAAATAAGAACTAGTATTTTTATAAATATAACATATTTTATGGTATGAAACATTCAAATCACAATCATTATATATTAAAATATGACTACCTAATATTGTAAATTGATAATGAATCAAATTCATGCAACTCATTTCACACCTAGTTTTGGTATCACCATCTTGGTTATATACATGTGAAGCATTTGAAAAATATCTATTAAGATGGTTACTTAGACTATTTTGAGATTAAATAACTTGAAAGATTCAATTCTTTTTTATAAGGAAATATGACCAAAACAATATTTGGTGGTCAAGATGAAAGTTAAATATAGATTCTATAATTTGTACACACTAATGTGAATGGACCATTTCAAGTAAAACCTAGATGTGGATTCTCATATTTTGTGACTTTTACCAATGAATTGAGTAGGTACGATTATATATACTTTATGAGGTATAAGTATGAATTCTTTGAGAAGTTCAAAGAGTTTAAGAATAAATTTGAGAATTATCATGGTAAGAAGATAAAGAAACTTTGATCGAATCGAAGTGGTGAATATCTTAACCAAGAGTTTATCAACTTTTTATGAGATTATGATATTTTATCTCAAATCACTTTTACTTATACACAACAATGGAATTGTGTTAGTAAAAGGAGAAATCATACCTTACAAGAAATTGTAAGGTCGATGACGAGTCACACAAGCCTTCCATTATCCTTTTTGAGATATTCATTACACATGGAAACATACATTCTAAGAGTACCAACTAAAGTAGTAAAAAATATTTCCTTTGAGTTATTGAGTGGAAATAAACCCACCTTTTCATATATTCATCTGTGGGGGTACAAGTTGTTTTATAAGGCTTGATTAAGAAAAAAACTAACACCTTTAGTTGTGAAGTGTATCTTTATAGGTTACGCTAATGAAACAAGGGGATTCTGACTATATGATATCTAATATAAGAAGGTTATAGTTCTCGGAAATTTTTATTCCTTGAGAGTAAACACCTCTTCAAAAAAGATAGTGGGGGAAATATTGTCTTCCAATTAGTTGATACTCAAGATGCACAAGAGTTGGTATAAGAATATATTCAATAAGTCTTAATGGAAGATGTAGTTCCTGAAATAAAAGTATCATGTAGAAGCACCAGAGAGCTAAGAGAACCAGAAAGATATGATTTTCTAGTTACAGAAGATGGTGAATCACTGTTGGTTGAAAGTAATGACCCTTTATCCTACTAGGATGGGGTAGAGAGATCAATAGATACAAAATGGAAAGAATCCTTGAATTTTGAGATGGAGTCTATATACCAAAATCGTGTCTGGGTTTTGGTTTATCTATTGGAACATGTGAAGAATGTTGGGTGAAAATGGGTAATTAAGTGAAATATGGACATAGAATTTCATGTTAGTACATATAATTCACAGTTAGTGGCTAAAGGGTTTAGTCTATGTTAGATAATATACTATAATGAAACATTTTATTCAGTTTTCATGCTTAATTCCATCAAATGTTTTCTTTCCATAACATCTTTCCATGACTATGAGATTTGGAAAATGGATTTCAAAACTTCTTTACTAAATAGTATCCTTTAAGAAGATTTGTATTTGACCCAAATAGAAGGATTTGTGACTCAAAGAAATTAAAAAAAGGTATTCAAGTTGAATAGATCCATTTATGGATTAAATAAAGAATCCAAGTCATGCAACATTTAGTTAAATGAAGCTATAAATGAATTTGGTTTCATTAATAATGATTGTGAGCTATGTATTTACAAGCGGTTTAGTGGGAGTACAATTATTTTATTATATTTTTATGATATATTACTAATTATAAATGACATACCAACCTTAAAATAGGTTAAGGCATGGTTCAACAAGTACTTATAAATGAAGAAATTAGGTAATGTAACCTAAATTCTAGGGATTAAGAGCACATGTGATAGATTAGAGAGGCTTATTGGACTAAGTCAAGGTACATACATCGAAAATATACCGAATAGGATTAGTATGGAACAATACTTGAGGGAATTGGTTCCAATATAAAGTGGTAAACATCTTTTCAGAAAAACGTTTCCTCAAACACAACATGAAAGAGATAAAATGAGAAGGATCACATACGATTTTTTGATAGCATCATTCATGTATTCCATGTTATGTATTTGGCTTGATGTTTCCTATGGATTAATCACGGTAGGTATATATCAATATAATCTAGGAAAATAGCATTGGACTACTGTTAAAATTATCCTTAAGTATTTGAGGTGAACTAAGGATATGTTTTTGGTATATTAAGGAAATGAAGAGCTAGTCATTAGGGGTTATACAGAAGCTATTTTTCAGATAGATCAGAATGATTTGAAGTCATAGTCAGGATATGTATTCAGTCTCAATGGAGGATCTGTGAACTGGAAGAGTTCAAAGTAGCAAGTTTTTGCTGACTCTACAGTAGAGTCTGAGTATATTACGGCTTCAGAAGCAACTAAGTAATTTGGATTCACAATTTTTTCCAAGATATTGACATGGTTCCTAGTAGTCAAGACCCTATCATAATTTACTGTAATGACACTATTGTAATGGCCCTTTTAAAAGAGACATGGTTACATCAAAGGAAAAGGCATATACTTTGTAAGTATCATATCTTGAGGTATTTTTCTCAATAAGGTGTTGTTGTAGTGAGAAGAGTATCCATGGAGAAAAATTTGGTGGACCCCTTGATAAAGGCTCTATCTCAGCAGAGTCAGGAGTTTCATGTGAGAGAAACTAGACTAAAGGTTGTTAATAGTTATCTCTAGTTCAAATGAGAGTCTTTTGGAGTTGGAGCCCTAGAAACAACTTATAAGTGCTTAATTATTTTGTGTATTCATTCTATTTAATATTAATAAATTTTATTATCATATCATGATTGTTCCTCAACATGACATAGTATGTAATAATATCTTAATAATTTTTTTTGGATTGAAAGGACATAACAATTTTTTTCTATGTTGAGAACCTATAAGTGCAATGATAATCTTCTTGAATATGCGTTTTATAGCTGAATGATATCATTTAACAAGATACAAATAATACAAGCTATCAGTGGTCAAGAATCAAAGGACATTGAGGGACCCTCTCATGGTGTACACCATTGGTAATTTCTAAAGTAGGATATTATGATAACGAGGCCCACTAATAGGAATCCTCATTTATATGTGACATCGGATGTTCCAATTTATATATGTGTGTATTGATTCTTAAGCTTTAATATTATCATTAATGAATATCATATGTTATGTACTTTGATGTATTGATGAAAACTGTAATGACATATTCCAATGGTGAAGTAGGATATATGGGGTACGTCACAACTGATATGAAATTAATGAATAATGTGAGAAAGTATTTATCCCTTCTTTCAATTAATTAAATTTGATATCATAGACGTTTTATGAGAATGGAAATTCCCGGATAAATCCATGAAAATTGTGTTTTGTGGGAAAGTTCATTTCTTTAAATTTAAAGAAAGAAGCATGAAACACATAAGTTGATGACAACAACATGCAAACAGGTTGATTGAAGATAACATGATAAATGAATTTTATTACAAAGTGAGTGTTCGTAGGATGTTGTATGTCATTGCAACATTCACTTGTTTCTCTATGGTTGTCTTGGAATGTCTTTTGATACTAACCTTTTTCTTTTAGCGGTTTTGTCTACTGACACTGATAAAGGGGCCTAGAAGGTTGAACACTAAGCATATTCAGAATATCGATTAAATTCAATGTTTAATTTAAAAATATAGAATAAATATTATTCATGATTTGTGGTTTAATAATTATTTAGTTTTGGTTGATCTCTAATATTTAATCACAAGTTATTTGAAAGAATATGTTAGCTAAATAACAATAAAAATTTATTTTAGAGGTTTGGTGAATATAATATTTATAGTATTTATCGATGAATAATTCAATGATATGTATTTATTAAAATAAATAGTCATTATTCATGGTTAGTAAATGTAGAGGAGAATAATCGGGCCGAGTTTAATAGTGTGGCTGGAAATGATATAAAGGATGTTTATTTATTCTTAAGTGATGCACATACGTGAATAATAATGATTGTATTATTGTTAGACATAAGGTTTTCTGAGAAATAATGAATTGGTAATGGGGATTATGTGAAAATTGTCAACCTTAGACACTATTTTATAAATATCTAATTATATCACTTTTCTAATTGATTATTGGGTTTTTCAGAGTGGATATATAGAATATCCCTCAATCCCTAAGAGAGAGATATCAAGGACACACTCAAGATCTAGAGTGTGGGTCCTCCTCACCTCTCAAGTGATCGAGAGAGAGCCAATAGTTCCTTGTCCATGAAGAACTTCCTGTTGCGATCAACAACGAACGATGAAAGCTACCAGGATTTGTTGTGTTAAAACCCAATGATTCTATAGTAGTGTTCCTAGATTTTGGTTCACATTTGGATCACCTATAAGGATATTCTACTCTTCTATTCTGTGACATAATGATGGTATAAAGAGATCAATTCAACTAATTAAATATATCCTTATAAATTAATTATAAATTACATGTGACGATCTGCTTTTGGTTTTGGTGTTTAAGTCAATTAATCTTTGATTTGAATCTGTTGTTCATGAATTCATTCATCATGTAAAACTCGGATCATTTTTAAATTGAGTTAAAATATGAATTGGTCGTGCTCAACGAGCACTTTCACTGCACCCAAAACCTTCATCATACATATCATTTTTGAATATTTTAAACCATTTAATGTTTAATATTGATAAATCATTTTAATCACATAATCATGCCAACTGAGATCGTCAATGAATGTTTCAAAATTCTTAAATTACCTCTAACATGTGTATTCATATGTTCACATCCGTCATTGTGTACAAGGTTAAATAAATCACTAACCATTTATCATGTTCTTTTAAAAATAATTATGATCATTTTTCCTAATAGAAAATATTTATGTGTATAGAATGATTAATAATTAAAGGATTCCATAATCCATTCTTATGAAGTCTTTGAATACATTGTTTTTCATTTATATGTCTATGAAAGTTTCCAAAGTAAATGAGATTAAAATTGTTAACATTGAAATTTTTATTTTTTATTTTATAGAAATGATTATCAAGATATACAATATTTAAATCATTAAACATATTTTCACTATTTTAAAACATTTCATACAGGTAAATAAAATGATTGTTCCTAATCATGAAATAAAAACTATTTTTGTCCAACCGAAAAATAAAAAAAACAATATCTTTCTTCTAATATGAAAAAATATCAACTTTTATATTCCCTAGGAAATCTTAATGTTATAAAATCAAACAAGCCACAAAAATTAACTTTGAAAGTGTTGTGAAGTATAATGTTTTGTAATTATATTTTTCAAATAATTTTTTAAATATGATTTACATAGTTTCAATTCAACTAGATTATTTTTTATTCATAAAGATTATTATTTAAATATATATATATATATATATATATATTTATTTAAAAAACCAAACAAATCCTAGATTAAAAAAAATCTCATTTTTTAGAAAAATCATTTTGTTTACAACTGACAATTATTTTGTGATAAGATAGGAGATATATTATGGATTTTATAAAATATAAATGATATATTAAAAAACAAACTATGATATGTTTAAAAATGTATTATAATAAATGATAAATTTTATACACCTAACAAAATTTAATTATTGTATTTATATTTTGATAAAAGGATTATTTTTATATTTGGAATTTAATATTAAACACACCTTATCATTTGGAGAATGAAAAGGGGGTTGTTGCCACGCCGTGCCAATCATGGAGGGGTCGTTGGGTAGGGGGTATTTTCAAATTTGGACAGTCTTTATTGGGGGTCGTGTGGCCTCCAAAATTTAATATTAAAATTATTATTATATATCTTTTAAACAACTAGATTTAATAATGATGATGATGGGTAATTAATAGTTTCTGATTTTTTATTTACTTAAATGTATAATAATAATATTTAGTATTAATAGGAGTAATAATAATAATGATTATTATTATTATTATTAATTACTATTTAGTAATTATCACTTACACATTAATATTTACTAAATGATATTAATAATAATTATTTATAATTAGGAATTACTAATTTCTAATTAGTATAATAATATGTAATTGGTAATTGAGTATATAAATATATTATCAATAAATTATATTAGACCCACCATGGTGTTGGGGTGGTAAGAGTTTGGGGATGTTAGAGGTATGTCGTAGGGTCCAATCCCTGAGCATGTATGTTTGCTGCTATTTTCTTATTTCCGTTGATTTTAGTGGTGACGAATGTAATCAGACTATTTATATAAATTTATACATTATAATAACTATTATATATATAAATATACACATATAAATGTAATTATTATAATAATTATATATAAATATATTTATTATTTAAGTATATGGATAGATTATATTTTTTCAAAAAGATATACATTATATATATATATATCCCTAAATTAATATTGGATGGGGTTCGATCCTTGTGCTCTTAAATTTTGAATTCCACATCATGGCTTTTGGATCTTTTTTGAAAATTAATAAGAAAAGTGAAAAAGATATAAATATATATAATGTGTGCATGTGTATATATGTACGTGTATATATATATGTATGTGTGCATGTCTATATGTATATGTAAATAATACACACACCACATAAATACTAATGTATTAAGATAAACTTCCCAAACTGGTTGGATGAACTGTTCTCTTAGATACAGAGGGTGGGGGTTCAAATCCCCCACTAGTGGGGGAGGGGGGGGGGGTTCTCAATGACGATGGGAAGGGGGGAATTTTTTTGTCAAACAATAATTTTCAAAATATGGAGTACTGATTTCAAATTTCAAGTATCGTTTTTCAGTATTTTTGTTTAGAGGGTTTTTTTTAATTGATGCAAACATAACCATTGTTAATTTTTTTTAATATTTTAATGGTTATCTAAATATCTATGAATAAAAGTAGTTATCCATGTTAATGATATTTATTTAAAAAAGAACACTAAAATATTTAGATGAGGATATAATTGTTGGTAATAGAAGAAATAAATCTGAATTATGATTTTTTTATAATGACATACAATCTAAACTATCAAACTTTATTGGAAAAGAAAATCAATAAGCAAATTAAATTATCTATACAATATCATTACTATATGATGGTCCAAGGAAACACTTTACAAAAATCTAAACAACAACTTGAATTTTTTAAATCATTCATTTGTTGTAAACTTGTTGATTTTAACATCTTTGTTGGTATTAACTTCTTGAAGTCTATATACCAACGTGCCAAATATGAGTGTTCATTTTTATATAGATGATAATAAAAGTATAACTAAAACAATGCTTTATTGTTTGGAGTAATGGCCATGTTCTCTAAATCCATTAACAATACAAAGATTTTTTTTGAGGAATTTGATATTGTTAGAAAAACAATGTCACATCGTATCATGAATTACTAGAAAAATAATCATCACACAAATTAGGATATATAGTCCAATTTACTCAAGATTAATCTTTTATGAGTAAACCATTTTTTGTGTTCACTATAATATTGTGTTATCTGTAATGAATCGACCCTTCCCTACCTATTAATTTTTATATAGCAGGTCTTGGAGGTGTCGAGAGAAGGATGGATGAGAGGAAGTGTTGTTAGAGTTGAAATTTCAATAGGGGGAGGTATTCCACTATGTGGGAGTATGAGTCCTATTATGAAGGGCTGGATGAAATAGAGAGATAGATTGTGGTTATGGGTGCAGTGGAAGCATGCGGTGATGAGTGATATATTAAAACTTATTTTAATATTTCTATGCCTAAAACCCAAATAGAGGATCTTGCACATTAAATTTATAATTAATTTATTTAGATCTAGAAGAAACAAAAAACTAAACTTAGGGTCATTTCTTCTTTTATGATGTTGATCTTACAAAAGTCCCTTTTCGAATTGTCTTCATTGCAATGTGAGGATCTAAGGGTAGAATCCATCTAGAAGTGATCCAAACACGCTCTTTTGATCTTCGAGCAACACAAATTAATATTTGGGTGCTATCACAGTGATTCGATTGTCTTGTATTATTGATTTTGATAATTCTTCCTTTGATCTTGAAAGAATATCACCTTATTTTATCATTCTTGAAAGGAAGAGAGGATTTGAGAGAGTTTTCTTGAGAAACAATTCTCAAATTTTGTTTTTTAGATGTAATACACAATAGATATAACCATCTATTTTATAGAGAAAGGGTTTAAGTTAAAATATTATTTAATAGTATGTCAGATCTTAAATAATATTATAATATTTAAGAAAATGTATGTAAAAATAATAATATTATTACTTTGTGGTGTTTTTCAACTTGTGCAATAAAAAATATCATTTATCCAGCTTGTTAATCAATATCTTTCATCGGACATGATCTTTGTCTGTTCGAACTCCTCTAGAATTTATTAAACACCCGAATAAATATTTATAATTGATAAAATCTAAAAACAATTATCCCTCGAGCATGAGAATAATATTGATTCATTTAAATAAATTCAAATAGAATTTAATTGATATCATCATAAACACTTTATGTGTGACCCTCTAGGATTTTTTTCAAGTTGGTATTAGGCGGGCTTTCCTAAAGTCAAATATCACTATATAGAAACGGGTAAAGACTCCCAAGATAAAAAACTTAATATCCAATCAATGACAACCACATACGAACACTAAATGTGTTATATAATAATTTTGTGACAATATCTCATCAATCAGGTTTCACATCCGTGTCACCAACCTATATGTTCGATATGTCTTTCTTTGATTATCTGAAATAAAAAAATCGTTACATCATGGCCATGAAATTTAAGCCAATAGTTCTATTATAATAAAAGGGTCGAGGTATCAACTTTCATAAAGATGTAAAAGAAAAATCATTCTTCAACTTATCCATTAATGATATGTCACTTGTGATATACTCAACATATCCAACTTCACCATGAATAGTTATCGCCATAGTTTACAAAATACATCTAAGTATGTGAGTGATAACATGCATTAATAATAATCGTGAATTCTAAGGACCATTATACATGATATTAGATAAGAATATCTGATGACACCCAAACATGCAAAATTCATACTGTCGGGTTTTTTTTATAATCTTATATCTTGAAGATTACCAAGTGGAAACTTTATGAGAAGAAGTCACATTTATTTACGAGTACTCACACCTGAAAATCTATATACCATGTGTCCCATAATAGTTCATTATCCAACCATATAACATTTTTTTAAGAATATCATTATAGCACTTCAAGGTTCTCATCATTGTGGGGAACTGCTATGACCTTATCAATGCAAAGTTTATTATAGGACATTATTAATATTTAATATATCGAATATAAATGTAATTAAAGTACAAATAGTTGACCCTAGTACACTAAATCCAGTAGTAGATATGTTCTTGGTGTGTCGCGATGTGAAGGAGGTGTTGTGGCCCTGGTGTGTGGGCCACACGAGTTAGTGTTGGCATTGAGAGCTTGGTCGCAACATGCCAGGGTGTGTCATGATGCAAGTGTTCCAAAAGAAAAATTGGTAAACGACTCTAACAATCTAAGAGGACATTACCATAGAAACAGGTTTACACAACACTCCCCTTTAACAATGCTAAAAAAAGAACTGATTAAAGGTACTTCTAATAGCACTAATAAAAGCGTTGTTAAAAGTACTCATTATCAACATTTTTAGCACTGATAAAGGTACCCCTATGTTAACAGTTTTTTAGATGCACTGATATAGACCTCTTTTTATCAACACATTCTTACTAGTGCGGATAAAATGTATATTTTAAAAAATATACATATTATTAATATAGAAATATATTTATATTGATATAAATATAATATACATATTTTTAAATATGTTTTAAATAAGATTAAATAAGCATTTACAATTGATATATAAGATATTTCATGAAAATGACCTGTAAAAAAATTAAAAAATATAATTTTAATTAATAATTTTCAAATTATTATTGATTAAGGGTCATTTAATATCAATTTGAAGATAAGAAAATAAGAAAATAAATAAAATATCTAAAACAAGTTGAACACGTAACTCAAACTTCAAAGGACCATAACTTTTTATCCGAGTGTCCGGTTGGGATATACCATATATAAAAACAAATCTGGTGATGATATATACGCCCTAAAATCAAGGGGGACCCTGATCGTATTTTTCGAGGCCAAAAAAGACATAGAAGGCCTCCAAAAATTGAGTTTTTTGTTGGGGTACACCAATGTTTTAACATTCAATGGATTTTTCAACCTCATTTAACGGGGTCTTATTGCCTTTTTTCAGTGGAGACTCATTTTATTATTAATTATTATACTCATAAAGATATTATGACATTCAAATTTTTTTATTTTTCATAATGTACTGTTATTTATAATTAAGTATATACACATATATACATATTTGTAGATATTTACATATAAAAATTAAAATTTATAAATAAATATGGAAACATATTTACGTATAAAATATCCTTATAAATATATAAACCATATCTAAATAAAAAATAATATCCATTTTATTTAAAATAAAAATATATTAATATTTATATACCAATATATTTTGTGTGTGTGTGTGCGTATTCGTGTCTGTATTAACAAACTGATATATAATATCTACATATTATAATATATATAAATATAAATATATATATATAATATATATAAATATATATATAAATATGTATAATTATATTTATAGATACACATATAATATATATATATATGTGTGTGTGAGTGTGTTGTATATATATGTATGTATTTATTTATTAATAAATACGTAAAATAACATATTTTATAAATGTATGTAAAACTAATAATATAAATATATATTAATATAATTGATGTTATTAATATTTTCATGACTTATTATATACTCCCTTTATTTATTTTATATGAAATATGCATAATTTGTGTGAAATATTAATGTTTTAATACTAAGTATAATTTTTGAGCATTTTTAAAAGTAGTCCAATTGAGCCAGTTTACTATTTTACTTATAAATATCACCCAAATAATCCAAATTGTGTGGTTCATGTTTTTCAGGAATCCTAATTTAATATCCAACATTTCAATAGAAGCGATCATGGGCCAATTCTTCCATTGAAAGGCTCATATGGACCGCACAAGAAGGCCCACAGAATCTATGAGGAAACTGGACCATACATGAAGATTGAATTACTGGGCCCAATCCAGAAGTTGAAATTTTTTAATTCTCATCAAAAATTCGGAAAACAATACAAGGAGTAATGAATAAAAATTTTGGGGTCCAAATCCAAGAACAAAGGTCCCAAATAATGCTTTGAAGTCCAGCCCACCATTCTGGCCAAGAATTAAAATACGGACACAATTCATGACATATCTCATGATATAATCATCCAATAAATCTTAGATTTTTTATTGTGAAATAGGAGATATAGTCGGATGACTTTTTTGAGGAAATCATTCGGATTTAAAGGAATATTTGAATTAAAAAAACCATACAAATTTTGGACTTCAAAAAGTTTAGATTGAAATGGACAGATCAACTTTGTTTAATAAACCGGCCATAACATTGGATCCTTAAGTCAAATGGCCCCCAAATTTTCAGAGTATACAAAGGGGATATTTATATACAAAGTTTAAAAAGATCATATCTCGATATTCAGCTGTCTAATTTATCAAATTGGTGATTTAACTGTAAGGGACGTTTTGGAATGCAAACAACCCACAACATTGTGCTATAAATACATCCCCCTCCTCTCCTTACAAAGAGTTGGAATTTATGAAGATAGGAGAACATATTTTCATGACCAAAGCCTTTAAAAAGGCTTGGAAGGACCTTCCATACTCATGTTTTCAATTGAGAGTTCTTTCCTCCTCTCTTTAATTCCTTTTACTTTTGTATTCTTCTTTGTTGTAATCTTGTAAGTCTTTCTTTTGTAATTCTGTTTTAATAAAAATTCCTTCTTCAATATCTCTTATTCTAATCACCTTATATAGTTTATTATTAATTTTATTACAATATTTTAAATATAGTTGAATCCCAATCCCTTATTTCGCTTTCAAATTCAATATAAAGTCGGTATTTAATTCCCTTCATCGTTTGTGTGTGTGTTTGACGCACCACTCTTTTATTATCCCTTTATTTTTCTTTTCTTCTTAATTTATCATCATAATAATTATAACCAGATTACTAATCATTTAAATTTTTGAGTAAATATACCATTTGGGTGAGTTATTATTTGGAGATATTAAGTGATTGAGAGACTTTGTTCGATGAGTATTCTATGAGTTAATATTTTGTATGTTGAACTTTATATGTCATGGATTAATGACATGTTTTGTTTAATATGAAGATTCCATGGATTATTGGAACCACATACACTACCATAAACAAGTAATGGTAAAGATTAGAACTCTAAGTCAAGTTACAACTTGGGTTAAATCTTTAACACTTGGGAATTCCGATCAAAATCATCCTATGATGTGAGTATTAATTTAATACAATATAAAGAAAATATTAAGGATATCATAAGCTTAAATCCCCAATAATGAAATCAACCCAATATTTATCAATTTCTTAAATCAAACATCATTGATAAATTATTTCATAATCTCTGTAAACAAATCCCCAATCGGAATACAATCAACTAATAAAAAAATACTATTAAAAAGTATCATCGTTGAGGATTCGACCTGAGTGCTGCTACACACATTTGCAGAGCATCAGAAGTTTGACGTGTCGATAGGTGACATTCGGCTGCGCATTTCAAATGGAACTTTTTTTGGGGATGGTGCTTTAATCACTCATTAGTTTCTACTTATTATGAAAAAATGCAAAAAAAAACAAAATTTAAAAAAAATTGAAAAAAAAACAAAGAAAAACCCGCCTTCTCATAAAAATCGCAAATAGAAAAAAAACACAAAGAAAAACTCATATTTTTCTTTCTTCCAAAATCTCTCTGAATTTCCTATAGCCTCCCAAAAAATCCCATAGATTTTTTTGACCCTATAATTGAGCGAAATATTCTCCAAATTAGGAGGAACTTAAGATATAATCCACTCATTCAAGAACTATTCCTTGTCCAACCAATTGAATTAGATATTCCTAATCCTAGGGAACAAACAATTAAAGAACTTTCTTCCCTTGATATAAATTAAAAACCTCTTGGTATTAAATATCCAAACATAGAAGCTTACTTTGAACTCAGATCGAGTTTGATTCATCTTCTCCATTATTTCGACGGGCTAGCCGGTGAGGATCCACATCTTCATCTTAAAGAGTTCCAAGTGGTGTGCTCTACCACGAAGCCTCAAGGGGTTTCTGAGGAACAAATAATACTCTGAGCATTCCCTTTCTCCCTATCTGACATTGCTAAGTCATGGATCTACTACCTTCCTCCTGGATCCATAACCACATGGAATGACATGAAAAAGATCTTCTTAGGAAATTCTTTCCTACTTCTCATACTTCTTCTATCCGAAAGAAAATAAGTGGTATTTTTCAATTACCAAGTGAATGACTCACTGAGTACTAGGAGAGGTTCAAAAAGCTTGTTTAAACCTACCCACACCACCAAATCCCTGACCAACTCTTGATCTAATACTTCTTTGAGGGGTTATTGGATATGGAGAGAACTCTCATTGATTCCGAAAGTGGTGGCGCTCTTGGTGATAAAACTCCTACAGCTGCAAGAGATCTTATAAGAAACATGGCTACAAACACAGAACAATTCCATACTCGAGCACATTATCAAGTCAAAAAATCCCAAGATAATAAATCAATAGAGCCTAACATGATGACATAATGGATGAGTGAACTTACAGGTCTTGTGCGGCAACTAGCTGTGGCATGCAAATCCCCAACCTCGTCTTATCCACAATCAATGTTTCCTGGACCTGTCAAAAATTGTGGAATCTGTAACTCCCCATATCATAAAACTAACACATGTCCACAACATCAAGAGGATCAATATGATTCATCTAGACCAATGGATATCAATGCAGTATATGCTTAGAGGAACCCCAATCCTCAAAAATCAGGTCAATTCATTAAAAACATCAACCAACCTCACTCTAAAGCCTTTTTTTCTTCCTATAACAAAGGCCTGAGGTATGGTAATCCCGTCTATCATCCCCCTCAATTCCCTCTTCAAAACCCAAACCAATTTCAATATGGTCAAGGTGTTGGTAACTTCTAACAACCTTACCCTTTTTTTCCTCAACCTCAAAGGATCAATCCTCCTCCTAGATTCCACTATCCTAGTGAGCCTTCCCAATTCCCAAACAAATACAATCGATTTCCCAAGACCCAAAATCAAGATAATACCAATCCAGGGCAAGCCCCTTCTTCCAAGAAACCATAGGAAAGTGTTGTTTAAGATCTTTCCTCCTTCACCCATTCTAGCCTCAAGAACATTGAAAACTAAATTAGTCAAATTTCATCCCACCTGAGCCAGAAACAATACTCAAATTCTTCCCAAATCCCAGGTCAACCATTACCCAATTCCAAGGGTAATGTAAGTGCAATTGCACTTAGATCAGGAAAGAAAATTGCTATTCCTCAAGATAAGTCCTCCAACGCCGCTTTAAATGTTGACCTAGAAAATGAAAAGAAAAATAAAATTGAAAAGGAATATGAAACCATTTCTTTTACCTTTTTCAATTCCACTTAGGAACCCAATTCCTTTTCCTCAAGTCGTTTCTAAGTCAAAGAAGTCCTTTGAACCCAATCCTAAAATGCTCGACATGTTTAGATATGTTGAAGTCAACATTCTCCTATTAGATTCCATAAAAAAAAATAAGAATGCCAAGTTTATTAAGGAATTGTGCACCCATAAGAGGAAACAAAGGACATTTGAAAATGTTTCCACCCAGCAGTCTATTACCATAAAGTTCAAGGATCCAAGGACCTTTACGGTTCCATTCCAAATTGGAAGTTCCAAATTCGATGATGCAATCATAGACCTAAGAGCCTAAATTAATTTCATGCCCAAATCTATCTTCTTCAACCTTGGTTTAGGTCCCTTACATCTAATGGGTGTTTTCATTCAGTTAGCTAATCAAAGCACTGCTAGTCTTGAGGGTATAATCGAGGATTTCCTTGTTCATGTCAATGATCTTATCTTCCCTGCTGATTTCTATGTCCTTGACATGGAAGGTGAGACGAACTCTTCTCGATCTCCCTTAATTCTAGGAAGACCATTCCCGATGACTGCTAGATCTAAGATTGATGTCCATTCAGGCATCTTATCCATGGAATTTGGTGACAAAATGATCATGATAAACTTTTTCAAATCCATTCGACAACCATCTGAGGATCACTCTACATTCTCAATCCATGTTTTTGAGGATACTTTTGAGAGAAAATTAAACCCCATTACATCATGTTCATCATGTTCTAATGAGAATTGATCTTGTGAAATTTGTACCATGATTAACCAATTTGTAAATGGTGATGTTGATGTAGACCTCTCATTCATAGACTCTATCAATCTAGAGGATCTTTAAAACTCTCTTGAATACCACATCAACTATGATCTCTATTGATCCACCTTAGACAATATTAAGGAAAATGAATCTGAAGAAACTGAAGTCCCTTAATCCATTTTTGAGTTTTCTAACCCACAAATGAAAGATGAGACTGATCTGAAACCTCTTCCCGAACACCTGAAATATGCATTCCTTTTCAATGATCACTCTTATCCTGTCATTATCTCTTCTTCAATTACTAAAACTGAAGAGTCCAAACTTGTTCAGGTGTTATAGGAAAACAAAAAGGCCCTAGGTTGGACCCTAGATGACATACCTAGAATCAACCCTTGTCTTTTCATGCATCACATCCATCTTGAGGAATCATCCAAACCAATTAGACAAACACAAATAAGACTCAATCCACTTGTCCTTGAGGTAGTTAAGGAAGAGATCACCAAATTTATTCAAGATGGTATTATCTACCGAATTTCTGATAGTGAATGGGTTAGTCCAATTCAAGTTGTACCTAAGAAGGGTTGGATAACTATTGTCACAACTGATCATGGAGAGGTTGTCACAACTCGAGTGAAGAACAAATGATGTGTGTGCATCGACTATAGGAAAAAGAATTTTGAAATAAGAAAATATCACTACCCTCTTCCATTCCTTGATCAAATGCTAGAACAATTAGCTAGAAAGTTACACTATTGCTTTCTTGAGGGATACATTGGCTACTTACAAATCCCAATCGAACCTCAGGACCAAGAAAAAACTAATTTCACTTACCCCTTTGGAATATATGCATATCGGAGAATGCCTTTTGGCCTTTTTAGTGCTCCTGCAACATTCTAGAGTAGTATGATGAGTATCTTTTCAGAATTCATTGAACACTGCATGGAAGTATTCATTGATGAATTTACCATTTATAGTGATTCATTTGAATCATGCTTGCATTCACTCCCTCTAGTCCTTTAAAACTGTCTCAAGTGTAACATTGTGTTAAATTTTTAAAAATGTGGCTTCATGGTTTCAAAAAGGATTTTTATAGAGAACATAGTTTCAAAAAATGGTATTGAAATTGATCCTGCCAAAATTGAAGTGATCCAATCACTTCTTAAATCCACTTTTGTTCGAGACACCCATTCATTCCTCAGTCCTGCTAGTTTCTATCGGCGATTTATCCATAACTTTAGTAGAATTTCCCTCCCACTCACTCAGTTACTCCAAAATTACGTCACTTTACATTTCAATGAGGCTTGAAAGAGAGCCTTCGTAAAACTCAAAACTGCTCTTACATCATCCCCGATAATACAACCCCCAGATTGGTCCTTACCCTTTGAGTTGATGTGTGATGCTTCTGATAGAGATGTTGGGGATGTTCTTTGTCAAAGAAGAGAAAAAATTCCTCATGTCATCTATTATTCCTAAAAAACATTGGATGAAACTAAATCTCACTACAATGTCACTGAAAAAGAACTTTTAGCAGTTGTTTTTGCATTAGATAAATTACAACCCTATCTCTTAGGTGCCAAAATCATCATCTTCACTGACCATTCTACTATAATGCTCTTACTCAAGAAAAGTGATTCCAAATTAAGGCTAATAATATGGATCCTAATGCTCTATGATTTTGACCATGAAATCAAAGATAGACCTAGAAAAGAAAACCCTATAGCTGATCACTTGAGTATAATTTCTAATTATTCTCATTCAAAAATCATTGATCCTGAATTCCCCACTGAGCACCTTTCATCTCTCACTCCAAAGTCACCATGGTATGATCCAATTTTAAACTACTTGGTTTCTGGTGTTTTTCCTGAAAATTTTTCAAAAGAAACAAAATGAATTTGTAAAGTGATTCAAAATACTATTTTTGGGAATAAAATACACTTTGGAAAATTGGGGCAGACATGGTAATTATGAGATGTGTTGATGAAAATGAACATTCTTCCATCTTATAATTCTATTACTCAATGCCTGTTGGTGGATAATTTGGACCACAAAAGAGCTTCTGAAAGGTCTTAGACTCTGTATTTTTCTGGCCTTCACTCTTCAAGGACTCACATGAGTTCTGTCAATCCTATTCTACTCGCCAAAAGTTTGGAACAATTTCTAAAAGAAATGAAATACCCTAAAAGCCTTTAATCTTCTGTGAGATCTTCGATGTTTGGGGCATCGATTTCATGGGACCATTTCCCCCTTCCAATGGATTCTCATATATTTTTCTTGCGGTTGATTATGTTTCTAGGTGGGTTGAGGCCAATCCCACTATAAAGGATTATTTATATACTGTTAGTGAGTTCCTAAAGACACACATCTTCCACCGGGTTGGAACACCATGTGCCTTTATCAGTGACTTAGGAACCCATTTTTGTAATAGAACCATGAAATATCTTTTGAAAAAGAATGGGGTTGTACATAAAACTTCAACTGCATATCACCCCCAAAAAAATGGCATGGCCAAACATTCTAATAGAGAAGTGAAAATATTTCTTGATAGATTTTTAAAACCCACCAGAAAAGACTGGCCAGATAGACTGGGTGAAGCACTTTGGGCTTATCGAACTACCTATAAAACACCCATCAGAATGTCTCCATTTCGGATAGTATTTGGTAAAGCATGTCATTTACCTATTGAAATCTAACATAAGTCATTTTTTTTTGTGAAAACTTTTAATTTTGAGATTGAAAAATCTGGTGAAGAAAGATTTTTGCAGTTGGATGAATTGGAGGAGCTTCGACTTGATTCTTATTAGAATTATAATCTCTAGAAAGAAAAATATAAGGAACTCCATGATAAAAACATCATGAGAAAGGTATTTCATGAAGGTTAAAAGGTAATTCTATTCAATTCTCATTTTCAGATTCACCCAGGTAATATTAATTCTCGTTCGGAAGGTCCTTTTGTTATTACTAATGTTTACCTGTTTGGTGCAGTGCAATTCCAAGACCCCTCTTCAAAAAGGGAATTCACGGTTAATGGACATCAGTTAAAGAATAACCATGATAGGACACACTATACCAGAACCACATCAACTTCCATCATATCCCCAACTTCTGTAGTTGACCCACCACTAGATGGAGATAGCAACCCACCAAATCTAAACCAGGGGCACCTCTTTCCCTTTAACTCCTTCTCTATCTATCTCTCTCTCTCTTCTTCCCCTCTATTTAATTTTTATTCCACTTTATTTATCAAACCCTTATATTTACTCTTTCTATTTTGTGTGGGTGTGTCTTTATAAAAATCTAAAAAAACCTAAAAAAATGAAAAACAAAAAAAATCATAAAAAAATGAAAATTCAAGATTCATGCTTACTCACCTTTTAATTTTGAAATTTTATCCAACCATTTGGGGGAGTCAAAAGACAAGTTTTCATCTGATTTTTTTTTTGTATTTTCATCAAGACTTTTGATAAATACTTTTGTGTCAAAACCAACACATTTTGAATGCTCAATTTTTGATTTGGAAACATGATTTTCCCCACCCATGAGGAAAAAAAATTTCATTCATGCCAAGGCCACCAATGGAAATATTTTCAAAATGTGTGTTTTTCACCCCCGTTTCGGAGTCTTGAGTTTTTGGACCTTTGAGCTGAATTTCCTACTTTAGTGTACTTTAATATGATAGAGGAATTTTCTGAGCCACATGATAATTATAATAGCCAAATAGCCTCCCATTAACCATACATTAATCCTCATTTTGAAAGCCCCTTCGAGCCTATGAAAACCTTTTATTTGATAGCCACATTACAATCCCAATCCCTTATCCCACCCAATATCAACATTAATTTTCATTGATTTTTTTTTGAAATTTAAGTGTGTGGGGAATGGATTTAATTTTGGGTACCCTTTGTTGATTTCACCATGTTATCATATGCTTAAGGGAAAACATACATTTTAGTGTAGGGGAGATGTTGTCATTCAGTGTGTTTTTGGGAATTTATATATGATTATGACATATTGTTCAAATTTTAATGACAATTGTTCAAAATAAATTAATTAAAAAAATCAAAAAAAAATCAAAATAAATAAATAAATTGGGATGTGTCATGGGTGGGTCAAAAATCACTCTTCCTCAACCTTTTATATTGTTATAACTATTAAAATTAGTGTTACGAGAAGATCCGTCATGGGTTGGGATATGAGTGTGAGATCTTTTTCAAGTTCAACTTTCGAAAAATGAAAAATAAAATAAAAAAAAGAACACTTGCATTATATTCTTATGTCATTGGGAGAAGTTTTGTGGTTTGTAAATATTTTATCTTCTCATCCCATTCAAATTTTCTTCCTCTCTTGTGTCTTTATTCATACAATCATTCCCGTGTAAATATGTCTTTTCATTTCCTTCCATTTATCATTTCAAAAAAAATGTGCATTGCTTTTTCCATGTTGGTGTTTTACCCCCGTTTTCCTATTTTTTGGATATCATCTTCCTATCATCCCCTATCCACAAAAAAACACTAAAAAGACCTCTTGATTTTTTAGCACATTAGGATAGGGTATGGAAGCTGAGAGATCTTTCAAACTCTAAGATTTTCACTTTTAGTTGGTGAATCAGTGAGGCTCCATAAATTAATTTTATCATCTTGAGAGGAGTAAGTTTTGTGTGCCACCATTTTCCATTACTAAATATGAGCATTTAAAAATGAATTGTTTTTGGAACATTGTTTCTATAAATAATTGTGGTGGAATTAAATATGGATGAGGGAAATTTTCTAAACCTCCTTTGATTGGGGAAAACTAAATTTTAATATTTGATGGTGAGTGAAAATTATTTTTGTCATGTTTTTATATTTGTTGCACATGTGGAATGCATAAGACTACGTGTGTGGGATTTGATGTTCTTTATATTTTCATGACTTATTATATACTATCATTACTGATTTTATATGAAATTTGCATAATTTGTGTGAAATATTAATGTTTTAATACTAAGTATAATTTTTGAGCATTTTTAGAAGTAGTCCAATTGATCAAGTTTACTATTTTAATTATAAATATGACCCTACTAATCCAAATTGTGTGGTTCTTGTTTTTTAAGATTCCTAATTCAATATCCAACATTTCCTTAGAAGGGATCATGGGCCAATTCCTCCATTGGAAGGCTCATATGGACCACACAAGAAGGCCCACAGAATTTGTGAGGAAACTAGACCATCTATGAAGATTGAATTACATGGCTCAATACAGAATAAAACATTTTTTAATTGTCCTAAAAAATTTGGATAACAATTCAAGGAGTAATTGATAAAAATTTCAGGTCCCAAATCTAATAACAAGGGGCCCAACTAATGCTTTGATGTCCAGCCAACCATTCTGGCTGGGAATTAAAATCCGGACACTATTCATGACATATATCATTCTATAATCATCCAATCAAGCTGATATTTTTCAGTGTGAAATAAGTGAAATATTTTAAAGACTTTATGAATAAATAATTCAGATTTTAAGGCATATTCATATTCAAAAAATGATTCACATTTAGGACTTCAAGAAGTTTATATTGAAATTGACAGATTAACTTTGTTTAGTAAACCGGCCATAACTTTGGCTCCTTAAGTCCAATTGATGCAAATATTTTAGAGTATAAAAAATATATATTTATCTAGAAATTGTTAGAATATAATATCTCAATATTATAATGTATAATTTATCAAATTGGCGATGCATGTAAAGGGGAAGTTTTTGGAATGAAAACAGCCCACAACACTGGGCTATAAATACATCCCCCTCCTCTATTTGCAAATATTTGGAATTTCAGAAGATAACAACACATATTGGCATAAAAAATCCTTTACAAAGGCTTGGGAGGATCTTCCATACTCATTTTTTCACTTGAGATGCCTTTCCTACTCTATTGGTTTCCATTTAATTTTGTATTCTTCTTTGAAGTAATCTTGTAAGCATTTCTTTTGTAATTATGTTTTAATGAATGTTTATTCTACAATATCACTTATTATAATCCACCTTCTGTAGTTTAATATTAATTTTCTTAAAATAGTTTAAATACAGTTTAATCCCTTTCCTTTCTTTTTCTTTCTAATTCAATATAAAGTTGGTATTTAATTACCTTTATCATTTGTGTGTGTGTTCGACGCACCACTCTTTTCTTATCCCTTTCTTTTTATTGTCTTCTTAATTTATCATTGTAATACTTATAACCAGATTACTAATATTTTAAATGGATGAGTAAATATAACATTTGTGTGAGTTATTATTTGGGGATATTAAGTGATTGAGAGCCTTTGTTCGATGAGTATTCGTTGAGTTAATATTGTGTATGTTGAACTTTATATGTCATGGATTAATGAAATGTGTTTTTTAATATGTGGATTCCATGGGTTATTGGAACCAAAAATACACTACCATAAATAAGTAATGGTAATGATTAGAACCCTAAGTTATGTTATGACTTGGATTAAAGATTTAACACTTGGGAATTCCGATCCAAATAATCTTGTGAAGTGGGTATTAATTTAATTCAATATAAAGAAATGCTCAAGGATATAATAAGCTTAAATACCCAATAATGAAATCAACCCTATATTTATAAATTTGTTAAATCAAACATCATCTATAAATTATTTTATAAGCTCTGCAAACAAACCCCCCAATCAGAATACAATCAACTAAACACAAATGACTATTAAAAAGTATCATCACTGAGGATTTGAGCCAAGTGTTTCTATACACATTATCATAGCATCATAACTTTGACCGGTCGATAGGCGACAATCAGCTGTGAGTTTCAATAAGAATAAAAACTATAACTAAATATATATAAATAAATAAATAAATATAAATATAAATAAATGAATAAATATATAAATATATAAATATATAAATATATAAATATATAATTATAACTATATATATATTTAATATATATATTAATATACGAATACATGTAACTAAATATATATACAAATAAATAGATATATAAATAATAGAGCATAAAACAAGATGGATGAGTGGTAAAGGTGAAGACACTCAAGGGTGATGTCTTGGGTTCAAATACTAGTGGAAGTAGGGATGCGTTGGTAAGTGAAGGGGGCTACAAGCACTGTTAAATGGTAGGGGGCCTAGTGATGTTAATGGTGGGGGGGGGGGGTGTACCTAGATCTGTTAAAGGGGGATTTTAACGCTGATAAACGTGGCCCAATTTTTTTTTAATTTGTTGATTTGTTTTTAAAAAGTTTATTTTTAGACTTCTAACAACGATTTTACTTTAACACTAATAACAGACCCTTTTATCAGCGCTTTTTTTAGCACTGATAAAAGGGATCTCCTTTTAACTGCATTTCGATTATCAATGCTTTTTAGTGCTATTAATAGAATTTTTTAGCACTGTTAAAAGTATGTTATGTAGTAGTGGGAATGACTCTTACGAAGTTTTGATTACTCTTATGGGGTTTCCCTCTACCTATTTTTTGGTCATGGTGTAAAGGATTAGTCACAACATGAGGTATCTTGGGAAGTTTGTGAGATTTTCTATGAATGATCTTCATAGCGTGACCATAGCCACCACGATGTGGAGAAAGGGAGTTTGATTTTTATGGTTTTACATTGGGTTTAGTCTCACTGTGACACTTCAATCACGATGCAATCTATTAAATAATCAACTTTAAAGGCACTTTTTTCTTTGAGTTATGTTGTATCTGATAGTTTTTTCCCTTGGAGGTGTGTTTTATGGGTAGTGGAGGCCCAAAGTTAGTGTTTGAGAGCATTGTGGCTTAGTGGGCCACACGGTGGATGAAACAAGGCCACCAACTAACCGGTGGAATGCATCAGCCAGCTGGTTGTGCTAGTAGAGGGATCTTGTCTTGTTTTCTCCCTCTAATAGAGTTTGTTTAGAGATATATATGTTGTCTCTACTATTGTGGTGTATCCATCCTGGCATTAGTTATCTGAAATCGAGCACGATGTCATGATATATATATATATATATATGATTGTGACTCACATGCAGGTACAAAGGACTAGGTTAGAGCCTCGGGTAGAACTAGGAGGGTTATACCTTATGAGTGGGAATCTATTAGGATAACTATTTCATTAGAAATAACTTATATGTGGGACTTGTAACAACTTAATTTGTTTTTGTATTCATGTTGTTATGGGCCTCTAAATGGTCTCATGGTATTTCAGAAAAAAACGACTTCAGAGATGCCAGAATGCTCCTTCAAAGGATGATGTGCCTGTTCCACTATGATATATATAGGAATATTCAACTAAGTGTTATGCCACACTTTCTACAGTGGTTCAAGTGTTAAATCCTCCCATCATGAAATCCTACAAATTTCACCTGATCAGGGTGGAGGGGCACAAAGGACAATAAGAAACTATGTTTGAGACGTTCAGCTCCAACATTCACCATCATTACAAAGAACTGGTGGTCCTCATATGCTGAGGTCTAGACACATATCATTGAGGTAATATTTGACCTAATAAGGGCTACCAAAGATAGAAAATTAAAGATATAATTAATTATGATTTAGGGAACTACCAAGTGGTGGTAGGGCATCATGAGAGAGGCATGAAGGAATTATGGTCGTACTTTAGAGGCCTTTAAGGATCCATTATTTGAGGAATTCTTTCCTAACATGTTGAAGTTGGACCGAGTACATGATTTTATGGAACTTTAGTAGAATAATATTTCGGGGTTCACTTACTCATATCTCTTTATAGAGTTTCTACACTTTGCTCCTCTTTTGTCTAGGAATGAGGAACAAAAGTCTAAGAATTTCAAGATTGGACTTTGTCCAGAACTCTGACATAAGGTTTTAGGATTTTAGATAATGGTGTTTCCTCAAGTGCTTCTCAAGTTATTGACTTTTAAGAAGGGTATACAAGAGGGAATACATACAAGATTTCTTTTAGATTATATTGTGCTAATAATATGACTTCATCTTGCTTCAAAAAGTGGATCTTATGATAGTAGGAAGAGAATTGATGAGAAGACACAGTAGGGTGGAAGACAACCAAAGTAGAGTAATACTTTTTTTAATCCCTTCTTGGAAGGTGGTTTGACCAGGTGATACAACTTTGGATGTAAGGGAAATTTTAGTACATTATGCACCAATTCACCTAAGTAATTTCATTGATGTGTAAATATAGAACATATTTGTGATTTTGTTTTAAGTTTCTACATCCAAATTTGAGGAGCAGAGTTCAGGGTATAGGAATGGTTCTTCAACAACATACTTAGGAACCATAGATAATGGTGACTCAGGTGAGTCATGCACCATAGAGTCAAGGCCATAATCTAGAGGCATGTAGTGTTTATGCTATGGATGAGGTTCCAACAACTAATGGAGAGGGTCATAATATAGTTAGAGGTAAATTTTTGATTACCTATACATTATCTACTACATTATTCGATACAAGAGCTTCTCATTCTTTCATATCTGCTCAAGATATTAATGGTTTATATTTATCAATTAATCTATCTTTTGAGTTTCTCAATCTTGACATGCCATTAAGAAAAAAAGAAAACAATCATTAGTGCTTTACTGAATATACCATATTTGTTTTTGGATACATACATATGTGGGACTTCATTATCTTATAAATGACTAGTTTCTATGTGATATTCAGAATGGATTGGTTGAACAATTATCCACCTTATATTAAAAATTATTTAAGATGCGCGACTTTCACCACACTTAGAGGAGAGAGGTTTGTGTTGACTGGTGAGAAGTATCTTGGAGTAGGTGGGATGGGATTAGACCCAAGTTAGATTGGAGTTATCATGGTGCAAGTAGTAGGATTGTCTCTTGAAGTGTAATCAATAACATCCCCCTCTATCTTTCTTCCAGTGGTAGATCACTATCAGAATGTTTTTCTAGAAGAATTCTCATTTCATCCTATAGACAGATGAATTGATTTTGAGATTGAGCTTGTGCCTAGGGAACAACCAAGATCGATTCTTCCTTATCATATGACACCATCAGAGTTAATGGATTTGAAGGTTCATGTAGAATATTTGGAGTCAGAGGGATTTATCAGACCAGGAACATAACCTTGGGGTTCTCTAGTGTTGTTTTCCTAGAAGGAAGATGATATTTTACAACTCTGTTTGTACTATAGGAATCCAAATCAAGTAACAGTAAAAATAGATACCCTTTAACCATTATTGAATAAATTTTTAATCAGTTATGGTGAGTTTGGTAGTTTTCTAATATTGATATTTATTTAGGATACCATCAACTACAGTTCAAAAAAGTGGATATTCCCAATAAAATATTTAAGAGTAAATATAGACTGTATGAGTATATTTTCATGCCTTTTGGGTTGAAAAAATCTCTAGTGGTGTTCATGGATCTCATTAATAGTATTTTCCATAAATATCTTAACTCCTTCATCATTGTATTTATGGATGTTATCTTGATATATTCTAATACATTAGATATGATTTATAGGCACCTTGAAATTGTATTAAGTATACATTGAGTGCATCATCTTTATAACAAAATGTCAAAGTGACACTTTTGGATTTCGGAGGAGAGATTCCTTAGGTATGTAACTTCCGAGATAGGTATTTCAGTTTACCTAGAGTAGGTGGAGGCTGTCATGTATTGGTAACATCCCAAGAAAGTGTTTATGATCATGATCTTCCTTGAGAATACAAGGTACTACTGACACTTCATCTAAGACTGATCTCATTTGGAAGTACCGATGATATATCTTACCAAAAAGGGGTAAAGTTTGAGTGGTTTAATTGATTAGTGTGAAGAGGTATTCCTATAGCTAAATAGGTGATTGACAACAACTCTAGTTTTGATTCTTATAGATCCTGGGATTGGATATACAATTTATTGAGATATCTCATGTGTTGGATTGGGACCTATGTTGATGTAGAGAGATCATATAGTCACCTATAGATCACTTAATCTATGATCCCATGAGTGAAACTACCTAATGCATGACTTTGAGTAAGCAGCTATGGCATACACCCTGATGTGTTGGAAACATCATCTCCTTAGTGAGTGGTGTGTTGTCTATATAGACCAAAATATATTGTAATATATATTCTCTCAACAAGATATCAATATAATTCAGAGAAATTGGGTGAATTATGCATACATTCTACTTTGATATGACCTATTCTCTAGGAAAATGTAATGTCATTGTAGATGCTCTTAGCAAGAAGATACCAATGATATAGGATCTTGGAGAGAAACCTTCATAAGAGTAATGGTGACTGATGAATTTGATGGATGAGTTACCAGTGAATGCATCAAAGGATCATGGTACGATGACATGTGCACCTTTGGTTATCCTATATTATTTGGTGAACCGTGTGAAAGAGATCCAAGAGTTATATCTCGAGTGTATGGTGATGAAGGAATAATTGATGAGAAATGGTTTAGTTTCAAGGTGATCCTTAGATGATGACGATGTGATCCAAATCCATGGGAGGGTAGTTATGCCACCTTCTTTATGGGAGGAGCTTATTAGAGACTCTCATGCTTTAAAATGGATAATGTATCCATTTTTGATGAAGGTTTACCATAATATCCAATGTCTTCTTTGGTGGCCTGGTATAAAGAGAGGCATCACTATTTTTGTCTTGAGATGCCTTACCCACCAGAGGATAAAGGTTGAGTATTAGAGTCCCAATGGTTTTCATCAACCACTTCTAGAAACTATGTGCACTACTAAAAATATTTCATTTAACAGTGCTAAAAAAGGGCTTTATCAGTGCTAATAATGAGAGTGATGTTAATGTGTTGGATTTATTAGTGCTAAAAAAAGTGCTAAAAAAGGGAGAATTTATCAGTTCTTTTTTATTGCTGATAAATGAGGTCTTTATCAGCACTTTTTTTAAGAGATGATAAAAGGTGGAAAATTTTACTTGTGTTTGGAGATAACTTCCATCCCGTTACCAATCACTACTGGAAAATAGGTCTTTACCAACACATTTATACCAACGATTTAAGAAAACCGTTGGTATAAATGTGGTAGTCATGTCTATCCCTACGGTTTTAATGAAACCGTAGGTATACCATCCTCAAAAATCAATCCCATTGGGCTCATCCCTGCGTGACACTTCCCCCGAAAACTCTCCTTACCCCCAAAACCCTCTTCTCCCTTGATTAATCATTGAGCTTATCCGGTGAGTGCCTCTCACCTGGTGCTTATCCAATGAGTGCCTCTCCCCTGTAACCCTCTTCTTCCTCAAATTATCCATCGCACTCATCCCATGAACTCTCTCCTCCATTTTAGTCGAATTCACAAGGTAACTCGTACAATCGTACGATTTTGCATATGGACTTATCCCTTCAATGGATGAAGAATCGATTTGATGTAGCTTCAAACGCACAGAATCGGAGCGAAATCGCTCGCCCGATTAGACTCAGTGCTTCCATCTGGCGAGATCACGTTTCTTTTTTAATTTCAAATTTTAAGGTTTTTAATCGGTTTCAACCCAACACAGCTCACATACCTAGGGTTCAATTTCTACTGCTGTACTCTCATATCTTTGCTCTTCAGAGGTGTTTCCCTCTTCCATAGCCCAGATGATCTCTGCCAGTGGCACCCTGATGTATAACTCCTATGGGACTCCATATCCTTTGCTCAGCCGGTGACACCACCAACATCAAAAGCAGGTATATACTAATTTCATTCAATACATCACTCATTTATTCTATCAATTGATTTTCATACTGGTAATATAGAAAATCAATGCATTTGTTGAAAATATATGTCTATTTTAGTGTTTGTATTTTATAATTGCTTCATTGACATGGAAAAGGTTCTGTCTTTCGAATTGCTACCCCTCCATTGAATCCCTGCTCTTGCAGTGTTTCTCTTGGAGGCCCTTCTATTGAATCCCTTCTCACAATCTGATCTTTCCTTTTCATCTCAAATTAATTACTCCATTATCTTGTTCATAATATTCTTCATATAATTAGTAATAGTTAAGATTGGTGGATCGATCGATCAGGGAAAATTAGACCGATGGGTGGATTGATTTTGGGCTGGCCTGCATGTCTTTTAGCAATTATATTGCATTATGTATATATGTGTGTGGCTAAATTTCCAGTAAACTTACAGGTCTACAATTATTTTTCTTGGTTTCCTTTTGGGGTTCTTCTTCCCTGTTGTAATTTTTGGTTTGGTCAAACCCAGGTTTAAGGGACCGACCTGATTTTTTTGGTTTCTTTGGTGTTTAGGGTTCATGGTAGTTTCTTATTGGTAATTTGGCCATCCACCATCGTAGGAGATGCATTCTTGGTCATGTGTTGTTGATTCGAGGTAGGTTTTATTATGCCCTTATTCTCAAGGTAAAATTTTTAATGAGGAAATACAGGTTTTTTTGATACATTTAATTAAAACACATGCATGTTGATAAATATAATCTTTTTGATATAACATTATGAATTAACTCATCCATTTTCATCGACCATTTTATCTTCATCTGTGAGTTTTCAAACAATCTTTCAATAATTCCAAAATTAGAAAATTTATCTACAACACATTCTAGATGATTAAAATAATGATACATATTTTAGGGCTAATCTTAGACTTGTTTCATAAATCTTATACCTGCAAAAATATCTTCAATTGGTGAGGAGTTTCTTTCCCTTTAAATGATTAGTTCATAAAACATAAGTTGGTGCTGCATATATTATGTAATTGTAATTGATAAAGTAAAATGTTGGTCTCCGATTTCCAAGTTGGTTTTTTGGATGGTATTGTATATCAAAAGTGTGAGTATCTCTATTGAATATGGGTGTATTTTCCAATTGACCAATGTATTTATTAAAATGAACATGCAATACACATTTCCCACAATACGGAAGCACCACCGAAATCATATATAGACACTACAAACCACAAGACACCCATGGGAGACACCCCTTGACATCTACAGATAGTTAAGGGGATTTTAACTTAGGAACTGAAGTTGATTGGCACTCAAGCCATGATAAATTCCCATTACTGGTAGAAAATATACCAACAACATTGTTCTTATTATAGTATAATGAAATGGTTTACACCTGCATGACCAAGTAGACCATCTGGTTCATGGACTGGTGCCCAAACAGGTTCAAGAGTAGGATCAACTACTAAACATTGATTGTGGTCCCTATGTGGTTCTTTCCATTGTGAAGAGGTTTATGTGCACAACCTTTAACTCAAATAATGTAGCATAGGTGCATATTCAATGGCTAAGTGTACTAGTATGGTGTTTCCAACAATGTTCTATATAAATAACATAATGAAAAATGGAGAGATTATTAAATGGAATAGTTTCCTCCTTGATTGCAGGAACATGATTTGACCGATGGGGCGGTGTGGTTCTTATATATTGGGCGGTTACATGTATAGTCACAGGATACAAGTATGTTTTTGTTTAGTTTTTATTTTATTTTCTTTATCTCATTGTCCACTTAGGTATTTTAATTCTTTCTACAGACGGAGGGTAGTGATGCTATCCTGACTAGTTGATGTAGATCACTTGTATACTGTAATACCATGAGGTGTGAGTGTGAGGAAACATTAGAAGATAGATGAGCCTTGTGGTCTTCCATGAGATGAAATTGTTTTTCTAAAACATTGTGTGGGAACATTTCTGGAGTATGTTGGAGTCATGAAATTATCCCAAGTGTCTCCATGAGAAACCATAAATAACCCCAAGTGTTTCCAAGTGTCTCCATACATTGTATCATCCTCGCATGGGTTGGCCACTCACCCAATCCTATCAAACCTATCCTAGTATATCCTCTCAGTCACATCGTCTTGATTCATCTCTCGTGGATTATCCCTTGCCTCAATGCACATCTCATCATCCAACTAGACAAACATGATTATTCACCTTATGATTGTACTAGTCACAAAATCACACCATGTTGAACCCATCTACATTATATTCTCAATAATCCGGTCAAGAACCTCATCAAAATCATGTATTATAACCCATCCCCACTAACCAGGTTCCATCCTAAGCTAAATCACACCAAGCCTCTTGGAATTATAATGCCAATCTGTCCGACAATACCCAATACCCACACTAGCATCTCATACATTGTCTCTTTAGTTGAACTCACTAGTGGAAATTCCACCTATACCAATGCTTTTTTCCTAACTGTTTTAACAAAAAATTGGGAAAAAGACCCTATTCCAATGATTCATATGAACCGTTGGGATATATCTATCTAAAATCACTTCTCCATTAGGAAAATTCTTCTATCCCTAATCCGCACTTCTCCAAACCCACAGAGCCACTCACATACTCCTCCCATCCTCACCGTCACTCCCATACCAACCACCCCTCGCCACCGCTCCCATCCCGACCACCCCTCGCCGCTCGCCACTCGCCGCTCCCCGCTCATCAGCACTCATGTATCCCCCTTAAAGCCATAGTTATCCAAACCCTACAAGGCCGCTCTGCTCCTCTCGTCATTGCTGCTGCTCTTATCCCCCTTGAGTTCCCCTCCTCCCATCCCGACTCCCACTCGCCGCTCACAGATCCCCGCCCATGGTCGCTCACGAATCCCTCTTCTACTGTGTAAACATCAATTATAAATCTCTGTAATATTGAATTCAGGTTAATTATGAGTTATTATTAGTATTTATATGATTTATTTAGGCTATATAGCAGTCATTTCTAATGTTTTATATGATTTATTTTAGCTCTGTTGATGATTCATGCCTTTACAAAATTATCCAAAGGAGGGTGATTCAATAATACATCGTTGAGTTCACCTGTATATTGAATCAATGTTTTTGATTCCACATTTTCATACGTAAAACCCAATAACTACAAGACATGTGTATTATAATTAGTATCCCAATTTGTTTGAGGGGTGATCTTTCTTATTTAGATTCTTTTCTTGTTTTCTTTTTGTTGATACAATGTGTTTGAATTTATACTATTTTATAAGATCGTTTCTCTTCTTCGATGTGACGCTTTTTAATGGATTTTCCCTTTTTGAGAGGCATCCCACACAAGAGATCTTAAGATCTAGCTTGTTTAATCTCATCAAACACTATACATACAATTGCCACATCTATCACCATAAGGCCCAATCCTCTTAGGAATATTTTACTTGATCTAAACCCTAATACAATCCATACACATATCATCCAAATTATAAGACATATGTTAGAACACTCATATCCCAATCGATATCTTATCCACTTGGATACCTAGTGACAGGGTGATTTAATTTCCATAAAATCACTAAAGAATATTATCTAAACCTAGGCGGCTTGTGAACACCATATCTATAGGTATACTATGTTAATCTATTTACTTTCATTTACCATCCATAGACTCCATGAATCCCATGGAAGTAAGTTATAATCAATACCTTGGAAATATATGATCGAATAATCAAGTTAGTGTTTAAGGGTCTATTGAGTCTCTTAATACTGTATTTATATACATAAGAATTCTTATTTAGAGAAAAAATTAATTTAAGTAATGGTTGATCACCCAGGGAGGTGTTTATATTTCATCTTCTAACTGCTAAATGATGTATTCCCTCCACTTGAATGAAGAATTAAATTAATCCCCTTCCATGTTCATGTAAAACCTATATTTTCTAAAGACATCAAACTAAAAACAAATATATAGGTGAGAAAAATCAAAAAACTGGACCCTGATCACATCATTAGTCATACCTTCATCACAAATCTTCATGCCTTAAGCCTTATATTAATCATATGATTTGACATATACTTACCAAATTAGTGAATGTTGATTCATTTTCAATCGCTAACATTTTTTCCTACTCAATATCTAGGATATATCAAGATCTAGATTGTTTAAGCTCATCTAGGAAGTTTTGGTCATTTAAGATTAGTTGGAATCACTTCTAATAATGTTTTCATCCTTCCATTCCACAATAAATTTACACCACAACCTATCTTGACCCTTTAGTAATGGTGTAGCTATGTAATTTACCAAAAAAACTTGTATTGAACAAAACCAAACTAAGCTGAAACATGATCCAAACTAATTATACACAATTTATAGGAAGATTAATTGTTAATTAATAGGAATTTACATTTTTATAGTATTATTTTGAAACATGGATTTGTTTCCACCTTGCTCACAGGAACATTATTTGACCCATGTGTCATTGTGGTTCTTATATGTTGGGTGGTGACATGTATAGTCACAAGAGACAGGCATGTTTTAGTTTAGTTTTTATTCTATTTTCTTTAACGCATTGGCCACTTAGGTCTTTTACTGGTTTCTATGGACAGTGAGTATTTATATTCTATGAAAGAGGCCAGAAGGGGTTCAGATTGTTTTAGTCCACCATCTTTGATCCGAGGTAAGATTATATGATTACTACTTGTCTTGCACCTCATATATTTTGGAGATTTCGATGTTTTTGACTTCATATTATGTTTTTGGTAGGGTGTTGGATCATTTTGTGTTGGTTCGGGTGGATTTGGTTCTTGCCAATCGAGGTAAGGCTTTAATGCTGTTGGTTAGTTTTTCACTAGTTATGTAGGGTCCTTTAAGTGTTTTAAGGTTCTTAATATCCTTTGTGTAGTGAGTTGATCCCTGCTCGTTGGTTTCGAGTCACCAAGTCAAGGGTGACTCGCCTATGTGTGCATAGGTTAGTAAGTATTTGTACGTGGCTTCCCCCGTTACATGTATAGTAAACCACGTCAATGATTATACATGTATGGGGCTAGGTTTTCCCTTGTATATATATAAAAATGCATATGTAGGTGAGTGGAGACTGGTATATGCATATAAGCATTTGTGTAAGGATCCCCTTGCACATGCTCATAGCCATGCGGGTGTGTGCATAGGGGCTAGGTGTCCTTGAATATGTGTGAAGGTGCGTAAACCCAGTGGGGGAGCAACAAATTTTAGTTAGAAAGATCCAAGAGTTGAAGTGGATGGCTTGGTTCTACCTTGAGGTAGAGTCCCTCTCGTAGCCTCTTTAATTTAATAATTATTTAAATTGAATTTAGATTCTTTTTTAATTCTTCTTAATTATATTTAATTGCATATCTTGAAATTTTTTTCTTTAATATAATTGTTTCATTTGATAAACAAAGTCATGTTTTTATAATAAAACCACTTTTAAAAACAACGAATATAAAATATATATCTTTATCATACCACAATCCCAAATCAAGAATCTGTTTCTTATAACATAAGATCTGTTTCTATAATGTGAAGGAAAACTACATAGGATTTATTTGGAATCCTGACCAAAAGATGTTGCCCCGTGTATGTTGCTACACCGGGCCAACACGCCATGATCACGCCGTGGTCACTCCACGGTCACACTGTGATTTTCCCCTACTCCAGGACGACACCCCGCGGCGGTTCTCAGTCATGTCGTAATTCTATGTATGATACCTAGATAGAGTTTTAGATACATTACCCACCCATAGTTAATGGGGAGGGAGGCAATGGCCGGAATTTTTCCCCGCTTCCTCCTGCTCCCTTCACTCCTGGATAGAAGATGCTGCCTACAGATGTCGTTTGACCGGTCCAACACGCCGTGGTCACGCCGTGGTCATGCCGGGGTCACACCGCGGTCACGCTGCAGTCATGCTGTGGACACACCGCAGTCACGCCACGATCACATCGTGATTTGGCCCTTCTCCAGGACCCCGTATCGGTTCGCAGTCCTGTCATAATTTGATGTATGATACCTAGATAGTGTTTTAGATAAATTACTCACCAATAGTTAATTGGGAGGGAGGCGATGACTAGAATGTTACCCCACTTCTCCTCGCTCCCTTTGCTCATGGCCGGAAGATGCTGCCCTGTGGATGTTTCCGAACTGGGTCAACACACCGTGGTCACGCTGCGGTCACGTCGTGGTCATGCCACAGTCACACCGCGGTCAAATCATGGTAATGCCATGATTTGGCCCTACTCTAGGATGACACCCCACGGTGGTTCGCAGTCCTGTCGGAATTTGATGCATGATACCTAGATAGAGTTTTAGATACATTACCCACTCATAGTTAATGTAGAGGGAGGCGACGACCGGAATGTTGCCACACCTAATCCCGCTCCCTTCACTCCTGACCGGAAGATGCTGTCCCACAGATGTTGCTGGACCGGGCCAACACGCCGCAGTCACACTGCGGTCACGGCGCGGTCATGCCGTGATTTGGACCTGCTCTAGGATGACACCCCATGGCGTTTTGCAGTCCTGTCAGAATTCAATGTACGATACCTAGATAGAGTTTTAGATACATTACTCACCCATAGTTAATGGGGATGGAGGAGACAGACAGATTGTTTCCCTGCTTCCTCCAACTCCCTTCGCTCCTAGTAGGAAGATGATGCCCCATGGATGTCACCAGACCAGGCCAACACACCACGGTCATGCCGCGGTCATGCTGCGGTCATGCCGTAGTCACGAAGCGGTCACGCTGCAGTCACATTGCGGTCACGCCATGGTCACGCCGCCGTAATGCCTTGATTTGGCCATGCTCCAAGACGACACCTCGTAATAGTTCGCAGTCCTATCAGAATTCGATTTATAATACCTAGATAGAGTTTTAAATACATTACAAAGTCATAGTTAATGGGGAGGGAGGCGATGAATGGATTGTTTCCTTGCCTCCTCCCGCTCCCTTCGCTCCTGTCTAGAAGACGCTGCCCCGCAGATGTTGCTGGACCGGGCCAACATGCTGTAGTCACACCGTGGTCACGCCGCGGTCATGCCCCGTTAATGTCGCGTTCACTCTGGGTTCATTTCGTGGTCGCGCTATGTTCACTCCACGGTAATGCTGTGATTTGGACCTACTCTAGGACGACACCCCGCGACGGTTCGCAGTCCTGTCAAAATTTGATTTATGATACCCAGATAGAGTTTTAGATACATTACCCACCCTCTTTCCGGATTCTATTGAAACTTTAGGACAACGATTCATGGTACATATGTGACTTGTAAGAGTCAACATCTCCTCAATCCAAGGGCCGGTGTGTCCATCACCACTCAAACTGTCTCACTTTTATTTGAAATGGACATGATTTTAAGTGAGAACAACAATTGACATATGGAAAACCAACCAAACGCATTATGATTCTATTGAAAATTTAGGAAAACGATACATGGGTCATATGTGATGTGTACGTGTCAATCCTGTTTCAATCCAAGGTGCAGTGTGGCCGAAACCACTAAAAGTGTATCTCTTTTGTTTCAAACGGACATCATTTTAAGTGAATACAACAACTGACATACGGAAAACTAACCAAAGGAATTAGAATTATATTGAAACTTTAGTAAAAAAATCCATGGGTCATATTTGACTTGTATGAGTCAACATCACCTCAATCTGAGGGCTGGTGTGGCCGACACCACTCAAACTGTCTCAATTTTATTTGAAATGGACATGATTTTAAGTGAAAACAACAACTGGCATATGGAAAACAGACAAAAATCATTAGGATTGTGTTGATAAATTAGGAAAACGATACATGGTTCATTTGTGAAATGTAATAGTCAACCCCACCTCAGTCCGAGGTGCAGTGTGGCCGACACAACTCAAAGTGTCTCTTTTTTGTTTAAAATGTATAACATTTTAAGTGAAAACAACAACTGACATACGGAAAACTGACCAAACACATTTTTATTCTGCTAAAACATTAAGAAAAAGATCCATGGGTCATATGTGAAGTGTATGAGTCAACCCTTCCACAATCCAAAGTGTGGTGTGGCCTACACCACTCAATGTGTCTCTCTTTTGTTTAAAATGAACATCATTTTAAGTGAAAACAACAATTGACATACAGAAAACCGACTGAACGCATTTGGATTCTGTTGAAAATTTATGAAAACGATCCATGGTTTATATGTGATGTGTATGAGTCAACCCCGCCTCAATCTGAGGTGCAGTGTGGCCGACACCACCCAAAGTGTCTCCCTTTTGTTTCAAAAGGACATCATTTTAAGTGAATACAACAACTGACATACGAAAAACCGACCAAAGGCATTCAGATTCTGTTGAAACTTTAGGGAAAAAAATACATGGGTAATATGTGACTTTTAAAATTCAACCCCACTTCAATATGAGGGCCAGTGTGGCCATCACCACTCAAACTATCTCACGGTTATTTGAAATGGACAGGATTTTAATTGAAAACAACAACTGGTATACGGAAAACCAACCAAACGCATTCGGATTGTGTTGATACTTTAGGAAAAAAAATCTATGGCTCATTTGTGACATGTAAGAGTAAAACTTGCCTCAATCAGAGATGTGGTGTGGCTGACAACACTCAATGTGTCTCTCTTTTGTTTAAAATGGACATCATTTTAAGTGAAAACACAACTGACATAAGAAAAAATGACCAAACACATTCCAATTCTATTGAAACTTTAGTAAAAATATCCATGGGTCATATGTGATGTGTACAATTCAACCCCACCTCAATCTGAAGCATGGTGTGGCTGACACCATTCAAAGTGTCTCTCTTTTGTTTAAATTGACCATCATTTTAAGTGAAAACAACAATTGACATACTGAAAACTGACCAAACGCATTAGGATTCTGTTGAAAATTTAGGAAAAAAATCCATGGGTCATATGTGACATGTATGAGTAAACCCCTCTTTAATATGAGGTGTGATGTGACTGGGACAACTCAAAGTGTCTCTCTTTTCTTTCAAAAGGAAATCATTTTAAGTGAATACAAAAACTGACATACATAATACTAACCAAAGGCATTAGGATTCTGTTGAAACATTAAGAAAACGATCCATGGGTCATATGTGACTTGTAAGAATCAATCACATCTCAATCCGAGGTCCAGTGTGGTCGGAACCACTCAAACTGTCTCACTTTTATTTGAAATGGACATGATTTTAAGTGAAAACATCAACTGGCATACGAAAAACTGACCAAATGCATTTTTATTATGTTGATACATTATAGAAACTATCCATGGTTCAATTGTAACATTTACAAGTCAACCCCGCCTCAATCTGAGGTGCAGTGTGGACGACACCACTCAAAGTGTCTCTCTTTTGTTTAAAATGGACATCATTTTAATTGAAAACAAGAACTGACATACAGAAAATTGACCAAACACATTCGGATTCTGTTAAAACTTTAGGAAAATGATCCATGGGTCATATGTGATGTGTACGAGTCAACCCATCTTCTATATGAAGCACGGTGTGGTCGACACCACTCAAAGCTTCTATCTTTTGTTTAAATTGAACATCATTTTAAGTGAAAACAACAATTGACATATGAAAAACCGATCAAACACATTCATATTCTATTGAAAATTTAGGAAAATGATCCATGGGTCGTATGTGACGTTTACAAGTCAACACTGCCTCAATACAAGTCACGGTGAGGCCTACACCAGTCAGAGTGTCTCTCTTTTGTTTCCATAGGACATCATTTTAAGTCAATACAACAACTGTAAAACAAAAAACCAACCAAAGGCATTAGGATTCTATTGAAACTTTAGGAAAACGATCTATGGGTCATATGTGACTTGTACGAGTCAATCCTGCCTCAATCCGAGGGCCGGTGTGTCTAGCACCACTCACACTGTCTCATTTTTATTTGAAATGGACATGATTTTAAGTGAAAACAATAACTAGCATATGGAAAACTGACCAAACGCATTCGGGTTGTGTTGATACTTTAGGAAAACAATCCATGGGTCATTTTTGACATGTACGAGTAAACCCCGCCTCAATACAAGGTGCGGTGTGGCCAACACTACTCAAAGTGTCTCTCTTTTGTTTAAAATGGACATCATTTTATGTGAAAACAGCAATTGAAATGGAAAAATGATAAAATACATTTGGATTCTGTTGAAACTTTAGAAAATCGATCCATGGGGCATATGTGATGTGTACGAGTCAACCCTGCCTCAATCAAAAGCATGGTGTGGCTAACACCACCCAAATATAGTGATTTACATTCATACCTTTACAAACTTTGAATCTATTGATACCACTTTGGAATATCATGAGAGATGAGTAGGGAATCAATACTTCTTCAATATCAAAATCATTCATTGAACATGTAAATGAAATATTCATGCAGCCATGCTTATAATACTTTTGGATCAGTTCACAGGTTACAAAAACATTTAACAAGTTTTTTGATTTTGTAAACATATTTTATATTTTCTGCAACCATGATCAAAAACGTTTTAGAGCAGTTCACAGGTTATAAAAATAGTTCACAAGTTCTTGATTTTTTAAAATGATTTTTGATTTCCTACAACAATGCACTAAAAAATTTTAGAGCAGTTTATAGGTTACAAAAATAATTAACAACTTCCTGATTTTGTAAACATATTTCATATTTTCAGTTTTCTGTAAACAAATTCCAGATTTTCACAACCCAACACATTTCTGAATTCACAGCTTATCCCTTTTAGAAAATCTTTCTAAATACATGATTCCCTTTTAGAGATCACTCCCCCAAAAGTTTAGACACATATAAAACTCTAAACGCACCTATGATTTCCAAAACCACACAATAGATGTATCATGAAACCTTAAGAACCCACACAATCAGCTCAATCATATACCCTAAATGATTTTCTATTTAAACACCCTATGAAAAATAATTGCACACATCAAGGATTCCTCACTAGAATCACAGTGCCACCCTAACCAATCCAATCAAAATGACACCCCAACCAATCCAAATCCAGTTCCACAAACCTATGATCCTTCTAGAACAAGGATTATATCTTTGCTACAAATACATCACTCCCCACCATAGAGGTTTCATCATCATCAACTCACCCAAAAAACCTCAACCACTTTGTCGAACTCTCCAACCACTAATAAAGATAGAATTAGACGTGTCTATATTTCCTACACCTAAGAAACCAAATGAAACATCAACTGTCACTCATTCCCTACATCCTTGAATGAAATCAAAGGTATTATTCAATATTTGATCCACTATGAGGACCTCACCCATAAATAGTCAACGGTGTAGTTTCCACCATGTGGCTTCACAAAAACTCTCCATGATCATAACCCCTAACATGTTTCATATCTTTCCAAAAGACAGTAGGGTATCTAGACATATAGCCATTGCCCCCCATTATTCTAATGAAGATATTATTGTTTTTGGAATGATCGTCACTAAATAATTGTATGCTATGATTTTATCGATGAATACCACCAACAGTCATCTATTTCATATGTCTCCCATCACTACATGGACATGTAAAAGTCATTTAAAAGTCTTGGGCATCCCTATCCATGATAATATCATCATATCAAAATCATTTATCTTCCTACTCATAGTTTTCTTCCCTACTCAAGAAACTCAGCCTACACCCTCTAACTAGTCCTACCCCTAGTAACCACATGCACTAGAAAAACACCAACACTCCAAGAAATTCTCATTTTATGAAAACCAAGAACCTCCATGTGCTTCCTACCAAAACCAAATCTCCCATGCACAGTCTCCACCCAAAGAGAAAGATTGCACATAAATCTAAAAGAACCCACATTTCCTTGAGCACCTATTATTCTCATGATCAAATTTATAAGTATAAATTCCACCCATTTTAATATACATTACACAGGCTAGGCACCCAAACATGTCCATCCCTCTAGAAGCCAACCACAAGGGAAAAACACAAGCACTCAGGTTCTCTTCCTCAAAACAAAACCCACCCTACATTCCAAAACCCATATCAGGTTTCACCATTCATGTACTAATTTCAAAGGTCTAAAAAATCCATCTTGATTTCACACACCCAAAATCACACATAACCTACATGACTTATCTCATCTTTTGATGCATTTATCTAAGACTAATTTTACTTCTGATTTAATCACACATTTATTACTTTCATTTTCTCATCTACTTCCGGAGCCTTAAACTCCATATTTTCTTCTTATTTCTTGTAAAGTATTTTTAATTTAACATTTCATAATTTCTTCTGGTGATTACTACACCATGTTTTTTCCATATTTTTTTATTGAATCTCTCTTCATAAGGTGAAGTTAACCTTACATTACTCAGGAATCAATCTTATGGAATCAATCTTAAGGACATTTTCTATTCGTTAAGGTTTTCTATCCTTTAAATCATCCTATTTTCTTCATATTTTGATGACCATAGTTTCTCAGTATTTATACAACCTTAAAAAGTAATGTTTGTGACTTATAGTTAGTCTATTAACCAAAATCGTCCCAATTTTGGGATGATTTGGAGACAGTTGAAATTTTTGGGGAGAAATTTGTCTGTCCCCCTTTCTATGGAATCAATTTCTCTCGGTGGTTTCGAAATCCCCAAACAGATTCAATCTATATCTTTCGGTGGTCCTATGAATTTCACTGGAATCGAGATCCTCCGAATGCTTCACTTTGGATGTTTCGAAACTTCCTGAAAGTTTTGTGTGGCTTGAGGTTGACCAACGGGTTAACACTCTGGTGCTTCATCTATAACCTACAGATATGATATTTTTTGCTTGGATATTTGAAAAAAAGAGGCATACCACGATGGTTCATAGAACATGGAAGAAACAGAGGCCTAGAAGGAGGGTGATGTCGACAGCGCCCTTTCCATGGGAGTTCCCCTTTAGAACAAATTATTAGATTTAGGTGAAGGGCCTTCAGATGATGATGATTTATGGAGTGGAAAATGGTTGGTAACATAAATCCCAAGAAGGATGGGAATTTTAAAAAGGTTAAATCTTCAGTGATTCAAGAAGGAGCAATTGAACCTTTTAAGAATTATCAAACTTTATTACAGTAAGAAGATGAAAAACCAGCATTTTTATACTAGAATGGAATGAATAAAGGAATGAAATTGGCCATTGAATTTGATGATCACCGAGTTACTATTAACCAACCAGTTTATTTAATATATCTCTAACATTTCCTTTGGATTTTCAATCTATATTAACCAACCAATTTCTTTAATATATCTCCAAAATTTACTTTGGATTTTCAATTTCTCCAACTACTAGCTTCTCAGCATTTATCAAACCTTTTGTAAACAGTTATCTTTAAACTATTAACACTTTGTATTTAACTTAAAGATCAGTTTAACAACAATTTTGTATATTTGAGAGGTGAAGGTTTTCAGTTTTACAGGTTGGGGTTTACTGGTTGGGAAATACATTGGAGATATCCCAGTTTTTAGTTTTACAGGTTGGGGTTTACATCTTTGGAATCATGGGTTTACATGCATGCTGTTTACATGAAGGCTGTCCACATGCAGGATGCAGGCTGTTTACATGAAACCTGTCCAGTTTTTGGGATATAATATGTATATCAACAGTTCTACAAACGGTTGGTATACAGAGTATGCTGGACAAAGTTTTCCAATGGTTCTGAACCGTTGGTACACAGGATACACATGAATGAGTATGCCAACGGTTCTTAAACCATTGGTATATAGGTATGCCAACGGTTCTGAAACCATTGGTATACTACGGGTTGGAATAAAATGTATACCAACGGTCTGAAAACCATTGGTATACCCACAAGTACCAATGGTTCATCAACCGTTGGTACAAATATATACCAACGGTTTAAGTATAACTGTTGGTATAGATTAATTTCAGACCATATATGCCAACAGTTTTATAGGAAACATTGATATAGAGCTATTGCCATGCCTCACATACCAACGGGCTGTGAAACCGTTGGGAAATACTATTCCAATGGTTTCAGTAGTTATCCCAATAGTTTAAAACCATTGGGAAAGATTTAATTTCCAGTAGTGAACAATTCACACACCCCTTTATAAATGATTCCACCCACTCTCCAACCACCCCTTTATCAGCACTTAGAATAAGCCTTTATTAGTGCTTTATGAAATTATATCCTATTGTTGACCCGATGCGCATGCCTGAATTTGATCATTGTACATCAGTTTTGGAACTCAAACATCTTTACCACTACAATAAGATGTTTTATTGTCTATTTGATGATATTTTTTTTATTTATTTATGTATATATATATATTATTCATATATTCATATAATTATTTTTAAATAAATATATAAAATATATGATTTTATGTGATATATATACTTATATTTATTTAAATATATTATATATTATTATTCATTTATATATATTATAATATGATATAAATATATATCTATTTGTTAATACACACACATATGTATATATAAAAATTATATATATATATATATATATATATTTGTATATGTATATATATATATTCATATATTTTTACAAGTTAAAAAAGGTTAGATATTGTTTTCAATACATTTTTAGAATATGTCTATACATAGTATATTTAAATATAAATTTTATACATTACATATATATTTATATGTTTGTATATTTACATATTCACATTCAATTTTATATTTACATATAATTTTTTTATAACATATTTATATATATTGACCATAAAATACATTTATATACTATATTTAATGATAAGGATAATGATTTATTTATAAAAATACATTTATATATAATTTATATATACATAACACACACACACATATTAGCACACACAAGTATACATTTATATTTCTCACAAACACATATAAATACTTACATAAAATGTATTTATTTACACATATTAGAATATACATATAGAGATATATATATTTTTTATTTACACACACATATTTATATTTAAAAATGCTTGTATAGGTATATATATATTAATTCATCTTTATAAGGTAAATAAAATGGATAATTTTTTATTTTAAATAAAATAAATAATAAATATTTATTTACATTTGGTTGATATATTTAAAAATTAATTTTTACATAAATATGTTTAAATATGTATTTATACAATTAATTTATTATATGTAAATATACGACAATCTGAATACATTTAATTATAAATAAAACTACATATTAAAAAACAATAAAAATTAAAAACCATAATATTAATATGAATGTAATACCTGAGAATAAATTCAGTCACTACCACAAAAAGACAATAATACCACCTTAATTGAGGCTGAAATTCCATTGAATGTTAAAAAATTAGGTTACCACGACTAAAAAATTAGTTTTGGAGGCCCTCTAGGCATTTTTGGCCTAAAAATAGTTATCATGGATTACTATAATTACTAATGTGTAGATCTATTTACAAGAATTAATTTGATATGTGGTAGAGCCTAAAATGACATCCATATCAAAAGTTATAGTCGTTTGAAGTTCAAGTCATGTTTTCAACTTATCTTAGATTGTTCATTAATTCATTTAATTTTTATGTCATCCAATTGTTAATAAATGACTATTACTGGATAATAATTATAAAATTATTAATTAATAATATTTTTTAATTATTTTATAAGGCATTTTCACTATTATGTGTAAATTATTATTTAGCCTTGTCTAAATCATATTTTAAATAATATAATATATTTATATCAATATCAATATATTTATATATTTATATATATATTTTAATGAAATATAATTTCTTTATGAAATATATCCTTTATCAGTGATTTTTTAGTAGTGCTGATAAATGACCCACCTTTATCAGTTATTTTTTATTAGTGCTGATAAAGTTTCCTCATTATAAATGCTTTTTTATTAGAACTTATAAAGGGCCCCTTAATGAGTGATTTTTTTAGCACTGATAAATCCTAGTGCAAGATAAATCCATATTTCTACTAGTGGTGGATGTGGGATGATGTAAAGATGAACTTCATGATGAGGTTATTGATAACCCTGATGAGTTATGATGCCATTTGGGTGGTAGTCAATCTAATATTGAAAGTGGATCATCTATTACTGATTTAATAAACCCTTTCATTATATGAGTTAGGGAAACTATATATATGCAATATTTTATACCTGCATGGAGTACTTTTGAGAATCCTATAAAACAGAGATGCGTGATTCATGTAATAATTTTGGCAGGGCTTACATAAGGATTTGTGTACCTAGCTAAAACTAAGTACAATATATCATCTGAAAAATGATGGAATGTTAGAGAGGATAATCCAAATTTAAGAGGATATGGCATGGGCATGTATTATAGACTTCAATGGATCCTGGTATGATAACCTATCCTTGGTTTTTTTGTGTACAAAAAAAAGTCTAGTATTCAATTATGATAATCCCTTTTGAGGATCTTTATCGCTAGTCATGTCGCTCACCACTATGTTGGCACAAAGTGGGTGAGGCAGAAATTATGGGGTTGAGTATGAAACATGATACCTCTGAGAGAGTGTAATTGATCTAGATGAGGTTATTGACCACCCATATTAGTTAGTGATCATATGATGATATGAGGAGGAGACCCTTGGAGTTTTCTGTGGGTGGCTGAGTTTTCTTATAGGGAACTCCTTGACCAGGGCATTGATGATTGTAGAATCAAGGGAAGATAACATCGAGATTTGTTAGACCCTTTGAGATTACCGAACATAGTAGAATAGTGGTCTACCACTACCATTTGGATTGTCCTCCATAATATCGAGGTAAGCATGATGTGTTCCATGTCTCTTAGATTTGTAGGTACATGCCTGATCCTATGCATGTGATTGACTATGACGACTTTGTTCTAGAGTAGAATGCATCATTTGTGGAAAAATCAATGTAGATCATAGACCAGAGTGAGAAAGTATTGCAAGGGAATATGAAACCACTTTTCAGATGCCTTTGGAAGCATATTAGGATTCAAGATTAGAATTGCGAGTGTGAGGCTGATATTTAAGAATAGTTTATTGAGTTGCTCGATCAAGATTTTTAGTGACATTCCTAGAGGATGAAAAGTCACTAGAGGGGAAGGATTGTAATTTCATCAACTTTCAAGGTACATTTGTCTTTACATCTCGATGTTTGTTGTATTATGTTTCCTCCCTTGGAGGTGTGTTTTTTGGGTAAAGGAGGCTGGAAGTTAGTGTTTCAATGTTTGGGGGCTTAGTGGGTTTCCTGATGGATGAAACAAGTCCAATAGATTACCAGTGGAATACAATGTCCAGCTGGTGGAATGGAAAGGATATCCCATGATGCTGGTAGAGGGATATGTACTTTTACAGATCCAATCAGCTAGCAGGAAGTTCCCAATTTTGGATGTCATTAATGGAATTTTCACCATTTCATACCAATTAATTTTTTAACTAATCCTCTCTAAAATCAAACCTAAATGTGGTTATAACCTCTTGGAGATCTTTCCCATGGTTCTATATGTGCCCCTTCCTCTCCTCTTGGAATATAGAAGTCTATATTGACCTAGGATATCAATTAATTTGAGATCCATCCATTACAAGTCAAATTATCTTTATTTATTATAAAATTGATCATATATTTTATCCATGTTGGATAGATTTATGTATTTACACCTATATCTAATAGAGAAATCATGGTAAATTGAAAGATCAACATCGGATTTTGAAGTTGGGTGGAATCTCTTCCATTAATAATAGATCTACCATTGATGGAGAATCCTTTTTGGTATGTTGATATGGATTTAATACCTTGGAATAATTCCTCCCTTGAATTTGAAACCTACTGGATCTATTTTGATTGATTGGATCTTGTTCTAGTGAGCATATGTGTGTGGGAATAATCTAGGTGTAATTTCTTGGAATATCCTTGGAATTTCAATTTGAAACACTAGAGGTAGGAAGTCCTTACCATTTTAGTCTTTTGTATGGATTTTTTTGGCATGTTTTCCTTGTGCGTATGTTCCTAGTGTTGAGGCCCTTTCATGATAGGAATGTTTTACATACATAGGGTGGCCTGTGAGACCTTTATTTGGATATGGATTGTGTGTTCTTTGTTATGTCATTTATTACCTATACAATGTTTAATAGCCCGTGTAATTACTTATTGTGATATATTATTCCTTGCTATTTTATGCCTTATATATGATTTTGTGCATAATTTATGGAATATCTATTTCAGAGTTCAGGTTTATAGGTGGACCTGATAGACTTAGCCAACCCCTTAGAGGGGGAGTGTGGATGACCTATCTCATTAATGATGGATCTTCATTGGATTGGCTAGCACCATAGCTTGGAATAGCCCATGAAAACTCTATATTTCCATTGAAATAGTGTCTATGTATAATGATATGATCTATTGACGGGGGAACTTCCTTGCATATGAGAGGGACTCCACTATGTGAGCATGCCAAGCGTGCAAACTACCCAAGGTGAGCAAGTAACCATAAGACATGGGTATTACTTGGTGTAGATTTTTTCCTTAAAGGTTAATCGTGGTTTTCCTTAAAGGGTGATGGAGTTTCCTAACATGACCCAATTCATGCAATCGATTACATGTGATATTCTTTCAGCATGGCACTGAAGCAGGTATGACTCATGTTCGTGGTAGCCAGGTTAGCACATTATCACTCAATACATTATTGGTTATATGCTTGTGTGCACATTTACTTTTCCATCATGTCATACAATTTTATATACATGTGAAATTACATTAAAGAAGTATTGGTGGTATCCTACCAGGCTTATGCTCACACCCTTCATGAGAATCTTGGTGCACATGACAACATCATGGTCAGGGATCTGGGGAATGGTAAGGGCACTATGGCAGGTTGACTAGGATCTTGAAGTTGGGAGATAAAAATGGCCCCAAGAGTAACTCTTGATAGTTTCCAAAATTCCATTATTAACTACTATTTTTCAGTTGTACTATAACACCCCAAGATTTTAAAATATGAATCTTCTTAAATAAATTCAATTCATTCGATAGCTTACATTACACATGACACTGAGTTTAAAAAAACAATGATATCTTATTAAATATTAACACGACTGTTAGAATAGTATTCTAAACATTAGGAATAGTTTGTTTTTTTGTGAAACATAAATTAATTATATCATAGTTTAAGTAATTATTTTTTTTAAATGATAAATTAATTATTGGTATTTTGTGAAACATAAATGTTTATTTACAGTTTTATAATTAATATAATGATTTTAAAAAAATTTATTTTCATAAAATAGATTCATAAATTAATACTTTGTTGTATTATTATTATAAGATAACTTTATGAGACCTTAATTAATTTTTCAACCTGTCATAAATGCAGTTATAATTTTAAAATTGATATTTTTCGAATAAATGTTGATTTTAATTAAAAATTAACTTTCTCATTTTTATAATATTATTTTAATAAAACAGAATCTATTTATTAATTCTACACATTGAAAAATGGTTTGGGTGAATTTTTGGTATTTTTCTAAAATAGTGGAATTTTTGGTGAATAGTGAAATATGATAATTTAGTGTTTTAGCTAAATACATGAATTATTGAGTCATGTGTGATATATGGATGAGGTAATTAACATTATTTAGAAATAACATGCACTATTTACTTTATTTTTTCACAAGATTCATCACTAGTGATAGTTTTGAGAAAAAATAATAAAATAATGAATAGAATAATCAAAAAACAACTCTCTCCTCCACTATAAATACCACCCGTCACCACCTTTATCCTCACACCCCCAAATATTTGAATCCTGTCAAATTTAAACCAAATCCTCATCCTAAGTGTCTCCCCAATGTCCCAAATCCTTTGGTCTCAATAAAATACCAAACCCAAGTCCCTTAAAGGAGGTTCTCAAGGAGAATAATTCAAGAGGTAAAACCCTTAAACCATCCCTTTCATTTCATTTCATTTTGTTTCATTTTATTTTATTATAATTCCCTAAAGTGATCTATAAAAACAAAAAAGATAACTCCAAAAATATATATATACTTTAATGTTATTCTTTTAATGGAAAATAAATCATCAAACTCCTTCTCATCTCCCTTTTATTCTAAAAATGAAAATATCATTCGTGATGTGTCGATTTACCGTCATCGTGGATGATGCATTTTAATTTTCCATCACCGCCTTCATGTATGGTCATAAAAAAATTGTAATGGTTAAACCATATTTTAAAATGTTTATTAAAACCTATTTATTATTCTGAAACCAATATATATAGATAATATTAAATAATAAAACAAAACTAGTTCATGATAATAAAAAATTCACCAAAATAAACTAACATTCATCGTTAACATTTTTTCTAATGAATTATCCTCATATAGTAAAAAATGATATATAAGACCATTTAATATTATTTAATTACATTAATAGAATATAATTTAAATTTTTTATAATTATTTCCCATTTTATACGAACTTCCATATGTGTATACAAGTGAACCAATCGTGGAAACCAAGGAAACAAATACTTTCAGACAACAAAATTGAATATTATAACTCATAAAAAAGGACATAAATGAACTTAATAAAATTATAAATAATAAAATACATGTCTAGTAGGTTTTTAATCAAATTATTAATGAATATAAATTCATTATCTAGGAAATTAATTTCATGTTAAGAAAACTTTTAGGCATAAGGTTAGAGATTCTCCCCAAACTTCCATTTTTTTCCTTAGGGTTACTATTTCCCTATCTTTACCCCAATGTAATTATTAATTCATATTATTTGTTACTACTCAATTTTATGTGCATGTTCTATAAAAATTTACCTAGATTAATTCTTATTTCTCTGATGGGGAAATACATGTTTTAAAAAGGTTACCTTCTCAATTCCCCCCAATAAGTAGGCTCTATTTAAGGGAACTTTCCAATTTCATACCCTTTTCAAGTACAATAAATAATACATTTTAATCAAACAATATTTTTATAAAATAAATATTTTTATTATGAAACACTATCTTAGTTCATTTCTAGTTTTATACAAACAATTAATCCTTTTTCTGTTTTAATGTCTCTTTAATATTTTCCCTTAAACTTCACTAAAGATGTTATTTTCTAATGTTTCTTAAAAATTATTTTTATACTTTTTCACTTAATTTGAACATTATTTATCATGATATATGACTATTTTCCATTGTTAATGTCCAATTATGATTTAAATCCCTTCTTTCATGGAAACCATTATGATATTCTCTTTGGTTATGCCTTATTCACCACTAATTCCTTGTGTGTGGTGTATGTATACTTCACTTTTATTTATGATCATCATCCATTGGATATTTAATTAAATATACATATTTATTGTATCATGGATATGATTAATATTTTATTTGTATACCATTTTTAGATATGATGTTTTATTTTAATTTTTTTATTGAATTGAATCTATTTAAGAAGAATGCTTAGTACTTAAAGTGATTGGTGATGACCGATTATAAATAACACCTTGATGTATAGACATGTCTCATGTTATAAAATAGTTTGAAACAATCCATTGATGTTTTTTCTAAGCAGAATCAAATAGGTTTTTACCCAAAGACTTAAACCATCATAATTATATAATGGTTCATGTTCCAGATACATGATTTCCAATGATTAAGCATTATCTTTCTTCAGTAATTAGTTTTTACTTTCTATGAGATTTTTACTAAGCCAAAATATTTGAATGCATTTACATTATCAGTTTGTTGATGGCATGTGCTTTTCAGTTATTTACCCTGCCATTATGATTATTCCTTATTGACTTTTATTCACTTATTATTCATGTAAACCTTATTGATCATTTGATCTCACCCCTTCGATTTTTTCTCTTCCCCAGGTTATGAAGATGAAATTTTTGAATAAGTTTCATGGAAGTAGTTTTATTTTTATTTTTTATATTCTATGATTAATTACCAATGTAATTATGGAACCATGTATGGATCTATTTTAATAGGACTATTAAATTGACCGATATTTGGTGATTTGATCTCGTGTATCTATGCCAATATAATAAAAATAATCAACAACTCTAGTATAATGGGGTTGGGTTTATTACAGATGGTATCAGGGAAAGTTTAGTAGAAACTTTGGGAACTAGATGTTAAATAAACATGAGAATTATAATAAATCATTATAGTAAATTTTTGGCTCATACTCATGATGATTATGAGATAAATTAGTGTGTTCCATTATTAAGTGATGGAGCATAATGGAAGAACGGGAATCAATACCCATAGACAATGTAGGGATTTCCCATTTCATAAAGTCAACATAGTTAGTGTTGGAGCTGAGCATATCATGACCATATTAGGCTAGCTTACTTATGTAATTAAAAATAACTATGCTACACATATGTTGGATAATTCCATGTGGAAAAGTACCTCATATTTTAGTGGGACTAAGAATCCAGTGGTTGCAGATCAGTTGATCAAGTACATTAAAAATATTTATCTAGCATTGGGATGCAATAAAAATGAAAAGGTAATAATGATAGTATATTTCTTCAAGGTAAATAGTGAACTATGTTGGTATTTGATACAAAATACTAAGTAGGATTAATAAATATAATAAATTAAATGTAGAAAGTTTAAATAATCATTATTTTATAAATACTTCCCTTATGAGAAACAAATTGAAATAAAGTGAAAGTTAATTATCTTAAAGAAAAGGGAAGAAGAGGGTGTTGCAAAGTATGAGGTTACCTTTATAAGACTACCTAGTTATTTTATAGATTATGTAAATGATTTAGAAGACATGATTGATCATTTATTTTAAGGTCTTAATCCGTGTCTCTAAAGGTCATTGGATTGTCAAACATTTTCATCATATGATGAAATAGTATTATGTTCCATCAAAATGGAGAATGAATTTTAAAGATCCTATATTTTTAAGGGAAATAAATAGAAGAATAGGTCTTCTAATAACCATGGAAAATTTGAAGCTTCAAATAATAAGAAGGGATTGAAGAAATTTCCATTATGTGGGAATTGTGGAAAGAATCATCACAGTAAATGCTTGAAAGGAACGAAGATTGCAATAAGTTTAGAGAAGAGAGTTAAAAATATAATGATGGTAAGGGGAAGAAACAAATCGATGATGTTTAATGATTCAACTGTAATTAAATGCTTAATAATTCAAATCAAATTCCCAAGTGTTAGGGGAATCTACCATAGAAGAGGCTAAGGGGAGATGGAAAATATTATGCGATCACTACAGCTGATGTAGAAGTACCCAATGATGTTGTTTTAGGTATATTAATCCTATATTTAAATCTAGGAAATGATTTATTTGATTTTGGACCATCACAATATTATATATTTACCCATTTTTCCAAGAAAATAATGCATTTCCCTTTTTTATTTAACAATGTAGTTATCTGTTAAAACTCTTAAGAGAAGTCTCATTGGAACAAAAATGTGTCGATCGGTCCCTTTTAGGACACATAAATATGATTTACTTTCTAAACTTATCATCATACCCATGATTTAATTTGATATAATCCTCGGTATGAATTGGATTTAAAAATATGATGTAAAAATTTATTATAAGAAAAAGGAAATTATGATATGTGAGGAAGATGTAGAATCCTTTTCATTAGAGAAAAAACTTAATCATCTGATTCTTATCTAGATACACCCACAATATCTCTACTTAATGAAATTCTTAGGGGTGGGGGAAGAGAAAAAACATATAGGGATGGGGAAATTAATCTTTGAATTGAGGATGTACTAATTGTACATGAATACATTGATGTATTTCCGGAAGAATTACCTTGGCACCCCCTAGAGCATGAAGTTGAAATTACCATTGATCTAATCCCTGATGTAAGACCAATATCAAATACTCTTTATAGAATGGAAACTATCGAATTAGTATATTTTAATAAACAACTAGAGGATTTGAGTAATAAGGTATTTATTCTCTACAGTGTTTCTCCATGGGGATCCCCTGTTCTCTTTGTGAAGAAGAAATATGGATCCTTGAGGCTATGTATTGACTATAGAGAAATTAATTCTATTACAATAAATAACAAGTACCCTATTACTTATATTGATTATTTATTCGATCAACTCTATATAGCTCAATATTTTTTGAATATTGAAATTCATTCTAGATATCATCAATTGTATGTAAAAAAGGAAGATACTCTAAAGACAATCTTTTGAACCAGGTATGGACATTATGAGTTTATAGTAATTTCATTTGGATTCACTAATTAACCTTCTATTTTCATTGATCTAATGAATAGAGTATTTAAAGAATATATTAATAATTTTGTTATGGTATTTATTGTTGATATCTTGGTGTAATCTAAAAACTATGAGGACTATGAGAACCACTTTCAGATTATTTTGAAAACTCTTAGAAGAAAAGAGTTATATAAGAAGTGTAGATAGTGTGAATTTTGGCTTCAAATAGTTTTTTTTCTTCTCCATATCATCTATAAGGATATAATCTCAGTTGTTCCTACAAATACAAAGGCAATCCAATAATGGACTACACTAACGATCATAACTGAGGTACATAGTATAATTGGTTTAGCATGTTATTATTAATGTTTTATTCAGAAGTTTATCTGATTAGACAACCCATTAACCAAGATCACATGCGAAGGGGTTAATTTTTTATGGATAAAATAATGTGTAGAGTGTTTTGAAGAATTGAAGAGAATATTAATCAATGCTCCAATTTTCACTCTAATATTATGAGATGATTGATTTTTGATAAACAGTGATACATCGAAGAATAGAATGGGCTGTGTACTTATGAAAAATGATAAATTTATTAAATATTCATCAAGTAAGTTAAAGACACATGAATAAAATTATCAAACTCATGATCTTGAGTTAGTACCCGTAATATTTTATCTAAATATTTGAAGACTCTATTTATATAGTGAAATATGTGAGATATAGATGGATCACAAGAGTTTGAAATACATATTTAAATATAAATAACCCAATACGAGTCGAAGTAGATGTATCAAGTTACTCAATGATTATGATTGATCAATAAACTACCACCCAGGAAAAGAAAATAAGGTAGCAAATACATTAAATAGGAAAGATCATGGAATTTTAACCCAAAAGAGGATTGAGAGAGATCTTATGTTCATAGATGTAGTAAATATGGATAAGGGAATTGTTATGGAAGAAAAAACGTCCCTCCTTTTTCAAATTATAAAGAAACCATATAACTTAGAGACGATAAAAATCTCTCAATCCAATGATGATAATTTTCAAAAGAAAATTAATGCCTTTAAGGATGTAAGATTGAAAAACTTCATGTATGAGGATGGAGTTCTAAAATTTGGAAAGAGGTTATGTGTCCCATAATTATTGTAGCTAAAAGGGACCTATTAGATGTTTCCCATATCTCAAATTGCACTATACACCATGGTAGTACCAATATGTATAATGATTTAATGGAACATTTTTTTGGGATAATATGAAGAAAGAAATTGATGACTATGTACCAGGGTGTTTAGTTTTTCAATAAGTGAAGGTTGAGACAAAACATCATAGAGGAGTCATGTAACCTCTACCTATTCTTATGTGAAAGTGGGATGACAATATGATGGAATTTTTTATATTACTAATAAGGAAACCTATAGGGAATGATGAAATATGTATTATTATTTATTTTATTACAAAATCATCACATTTTCTTGATATAAGAGAAGATTTAATTTCTGATAGCCTATAAAGAATCTATATTAATTTAGTTTTAACGATTCATGGGGCACCGCTATCAATTGTGTCTGATCGAGATCCCCGTTTTACATCAAAATTCTAGAAGATTCTTCATAAGGATCTAGATATATAGCTTCATTTGAGTACTTCTTATCACCCTTAAACCAATGGATAATATAAATTTATTATTAAAACATTAGAATACATGTTGAGATAATGCTCACTTGACTTTCAGGGTATATGAGATCATTATTTACATTTGGTATATTTTTCCTACAATAATAGTTTCTATTCTAGTATTCAAATGGTATTATATGATGCATTATATGACACGAGATGTCATACTCCTAATTTTTGGGATGAAGTTGGTGAGAAGAAAATTATAGGCCCAAAACTTATTGATGAGACAACAACAAAGGTAAATACTATTTAGGATCATATCAATGTGGCTCAAAGTAGGAAAAAAAGATATGCTGACATCTATATAATGGATTTAGAATTTCAAGTGGGAGATCATATATTTTTGAATGTATCTCCATGGAAGGGTGTTATATGGTTTGATAAGAAGGGGAAACTGAGCCCCAGGTATATCGGACCATTTGAATATTTTGAAATAATTGGACCTGTAACATAATTATTATCAATGACACCAAGTCTCTCTAAATTTTCATGATGTGTTCCACATATCACTGTTAAAGAAGTACATGCTAGACCCAACACATGTACTCTGATATTAATAAATATAATCATAACCTAATTTGTCTAACTGTGAATATCCTATCGATTTTCTAGACACAATATAGAAAGTATCACGAAATCAGACGACCCAACTGGTAAATTTTTTTTTGGAGAAACCATAAAAATGAAGAAGCAATGTGGGAACCTGGGGATGTTATGAAGAAAAACCACCCTCATATGTTTAGAAGGTAATAGTCATGAAAAATTTCAAGGTTGAAATTCCCAAATGGGTGAAGAATATAAAAAACCTAATATTTTACAGTATGTACCTTCTTAAATAAATTCAATTCATTCTATATATTATATTTAACATGAAACTGAGCATAAATGAACAATGATATACTATTAAATATTAACATGAATGTTAGAATACTAATGTGACCATTTGAATAGCAACCTCACATATGAATGTATAAATAAAATTATTGCATCTTATAAATAGAAATATGTTATAATTATATCAAAGTTTAAGTAAATAAATGTTTTAAAAATGATAAATTAATTGTTGGAATTTTTGTGAAACACAAATGTTTGTTTACAATTTTATAATTAATATAATGATTTAAAAGAAATTTCATTTTCATAAAATAGATTCATAAATTAATATTTTTTCCATGTTATGATTAGAAGATAATTTTATTATACCTTAATTAAATCTTCAAAGTGTCATAAGACCAGTTATAATTTTAAAATCAATATTTTAGAAATAAATATTGATTTTAATTAAAAAATAAATTTATCATTTTCAGAAAATTAATTTTATAAAATGGAGTTAATTTTTTAATTCTAAACATCCAAAAAATATTAGGGTTATTTTTTGATATTTTTCTAAAATAGTTGAATTTTTAGTGAATAGTAAAATACGAAAATTTAAAGTATTGGCTAAATACATGAATTATTGAGTCATGTATTACATATGTATGATGTAAGAACCATTAGTTCAAACACACATACACTAGTTACTATATTTAGTCATAAAATTCATCACTATTGATAGTTTCGAGAAAATGTAATAAAATAATGAATATAATAATCAAAAAACAACCCTATTCTCCACTATAAATACCACCGCTCACCACCTCTTCTCCTTACACCACTTAAGACATTAATATTTCCCAATTTCTGCTAAATCATGATCCAAAATTTCATTTCCATGTTCAAGAGAATTTGGTCTCAATAAAATTACAAACCCAAGTCCCTTAAAGAGGTTCTTAAGGATAAGAATTCATGAGGTAAAACCCTTAATCATTCCCTTTCATTTTCTTTTCCTTTACATTCTTTCCTTATCCTTCCATAACCACCAATATCCAAACATTCATGATTAATACAGTATCTTATATATAATAGAATGTTATTATGTTAATGGAAAATCCAACATAAAACCCCTTCTCCTCTCCCATTTATTCTAAAAATGAAAATATTGTCCATGATGTGTCGATTTACCGCCATCATGGATGATGCCTTTTCATTTTCCATTACCACCTTCATGACTAGTCCTAAAACCATTATAATGATTAAAAAAAATTTAAAATTTATATTATAACTTATCTATTATTATATAACCAGCATATATACATAATATTAAATAATAAAGTAAAACTAGTTTGTGATAATTGAAAATTCACCAAATTAAACTAAATTTCATGGTTAGCATTTTATCTAATGAAATCATCTTCATATTAGAAAAAATGATATATAAAACCATTTAATATTCTGAAATTCTATTAATAACATATAATTTCAATTTTTGATAATTATTTCCACTTTTGCATGATCTTATATACATGTATATAAGTAAACCAATCAAAAAAAAACCAAGTAAACAACACTCTTGAATGACAAAATTGAATTTTAAAACACATCAAAAAGGCCATAAATGAATTTAATAAAATTATGATAAATAAAATAAATGTTTAAAAGGTTTTGAATGAAATTACTAATAAATTTAATTTCATTATCAAGGACATTAAGTGCATGTTCAGAACACTTTCGGTCATAAGGTAAGGGATTCTCCCTGAACATCCATTTTTTCATTCTAGACACTCTTTCTCTCTCTTTTCACTAATGTAATTGTTAATTATTCTTATTTACTACTCCTAAATTCTATGTGTATGTTCCATACATATTTACCTAGCTCAATTATAATTTCTTTTATAAAGAAATACATGTTTTAAAAAGGTTCCCGTCTCAATTCCTCCGGATAAGCAAGCCCGATTTAAGGAAACGTTCTAATTTCATACCCATTTTCAAGTAGCTCCATAATCCATTTCAACCACCAATATTTTTCTAAAATCAATTTTTTTAATAAAAACTATATTAATTCATTTATTTTTTATGCAAACAATTAATAAATTTTTTTGGTTTTAAATACTCTTTAATATTTTCCATTAAACCGCACTAAAGAGGCTCTTTTCAAAAGTTTCTTAAAAACACTTTTTACATGTTTTCACTTCAGATGGAAATCATTCATCATGATCTATGACTATTTTCCCTTTTGAATGAACAATTATGATTTAAATATATTCTTTCATGGAAACCAATATGATATTTCCTTTGGTTATTCCTTAGTCACCACTTATTCCTTATGTGTGGTGTATGCATAATTCCCTTTTATTTATGATCACAATCTATTAAATATTTCATTAAATATACATATTTTTTATCATGGATATCATTATGGTTTTAGAAATATTCCATTTTTATATATGGTGTTTTATTTGAATTTTTTTATTTATTTTAATCTATGTATGAAGAATGATTTGGAATTATAGTGATGGGGGATACCCAATTATAGATAGCCCCTTGATGTATCAATATGTCTCATGAGACAGAACAATTGGTGATAAAACCTTTGTGTTTGTTTATAAGAAAAATCAAATGGGTTTTTACCGACATACTTAAAACTTCTTAACAACATAATGGTTTATGTTAAAAATAAATGATGTCTAATGATTAAGCATTATCTTTATTCAGTTTTCAGTTTTTAATTTCCTTGAGATTTTCACTATGAAAAAAATTTGTTGATGCATTTACATTATCAATTTATTGATGGTATGTGTTTTTTAGTTATTTACCTTGCTATTATGATTATTACTTATTTAATTTTCTTCACTTATTATTTATTTTTTCGACCCTTACTAATCATTACATATGAACCCTTTAATTTTTTCCTTACCTTGATTATGAAGATGAAATATTTGAATAAGTGTCATGGAAGTAGTTTTATTTTCCTTTGGTATGTTCTATATTTATTTACCAATGTAATAAGGAAAACATGCATGTTTCTAGATATTCAATAATTCTAAAATGATATATCCTTCATGATGTAATATCTTGTATCTATTCCATTATAATAAAAATGACCACCAACTCTGGGCTATTAGGGTCAGGGTTGTTACATGTACTATTATACTTGTTGAATTTCCACATAGGGGGTCTGTTTGATTATCATTGTATGACATGAAATTGCATATAATACAATATTTTTCATGTTATAGTATGATACATTACTACTTAAATTATGTTTATGTTTTATCTTCCAATGATGGATATTAATACTGAGGGTACAAACTCCTCGCATCACTTTAGACCCTAACTATTAGTTGGTTGCCAATTGCATATAGGGAGGCATGCATGTGGTCTTGTGAAAGTTTGTCTTAAACCTTGTGATTTGGGTCAGGGTTTTACACAACCCTTCTTAATTTGTATCATATTTTTAATGTTTAATGATTTTATGAGGGGAGTGATATGAGTGATTCAAAGAATGATTTCCAGAGGTTTGGTGGAATTATCCCCCTTATGAAGTAACCATGATTTATCACACATGGATGAAAAAGTTTTTAATGATGATATAAATTTAGAATTTTAATTTCATTATTTTATTTTCCCTTTAATTATTTAGACCTTGGGTAAACAAAGGTGTGACTAAAGATACCCTTGAACACCCATTGATAGGAGTTTGCTCTCGAATTCAATAGATCAGTTTTTTGTGATCCGAAGTGAGTTACCCATTATATTTTTCTTAGTTATCTCCCCATTTTCCAGTCTTGGTATGTTGCGATATTGGTATTATCCTGATTTGTGGGATGTTGGGTTGTGGTTTTAAGGGGGTTTTCTATTCTCCAAGATGATCAATTTTTCCCTTGTGTGGGTTTAACCTTACAATAATTTCAATTTCCCTTGATTCTTGAAAAGTTATTATGGATGCATCAACTAAGGTATAAGATTTAAGAAATATCTATTTTATTATATGTTTAATGTGAAACTAGCATGCTATTGATTTCGTTATTTTTATAGTACGAATTCTCTTAAAAAATATAATGAATTGGAATGAAGTAAATTGAAGGGAATTGGGTGATTCTTATGTAATTATATGTTTTTCCATGGTATTTCTTATATGAAATTTGATTTTTTCTAATGCTATTAGTATTTGTGTGATGATGTTTTTAACATCCTATTTTTTTTTGATTTTGTTGTTGTAATCACATTTTATAAAAGGTTAATCACTTAAATATTGCAATTAAATGGTTCTTTAAAAAATATATAATTTGGTAATGATGTGTGTGTGTTGGCCACTAATGTTTTATGTAAAAAGGTAAATTGATGCTGTGTTTAGTGTGGGAATATAATATTGAGTACTATTGCTTTTTCTTATAATGATTTTGTAATTGTGTAGCCTTGGTTGGATATTTTTTATGGCAAGTTTGGGTGGTTGTTATGGTTTTTTCAATAGGCTCTACAACATATTCCATGATTGGAAAAGGGAAATACAATTGTTTTTGTGGGAATATGGTGTGACTAGTTTTGTGAGAGGGGTATGATTTTATGGTGGTGGTTGTTAAGATTTGTATTGAGGATGATGTAATGGTTGTTGTGTGTTATAGGGACTAGTATTGTAGTTTCCCAATTTCAATGGAATATTTTTTTAAGGATGAATCTAGTAATGGGTGATGATCAAGGGGTAGTCATTAAAAATGTAAATGAATGAAATAATGAATTTCATAAAGTTGGTAAGATGGAAAATCTATAATTGGTTAAAACATGTCTCTTAATGGGAAATTTTGGACTTTATTATGGATGTTTGTGTGGTAAAGTTTTCTGGTTGATGAGGTAGAGGCAGAAGAAGTTGTTTTTGAATGGTTTTGAAGGTGTAGTGATGTTTATGGTAAGTGAGAGTGTTTTTTGGGTGAAAAAATAGTAGTATGTAATTTTGTGTAGTTATAATATACTTTTTTTTGATTTATTAACACAACCCACATGAGTTGAATAACATTACTATCACCCAAACATTTTGGGTTTCAGGTGTTTTCCACAATATCTAGGTTGGAGAGCGAATAGATGACTGACTATTACCTTTTCTATTCTCTCCCTAAAAAGTTTGGTATGAAATTTAATGGATCATAGTAGGCTAGTTACATTGATAGGGGTGATGATACTTGGTGTGGGTCATGAATGGTAGGAGGAGAGCATAAATTTGATGTCCATCATGTTCATGATACTTTTCTGAGTTGGATATGTGATAAAGTTTGATGTGTTGGGAAGATGTGGATATGTAATATATTTTTGTGGTTATGATTATTTTATAGTTGATACTGGTTAAAATGAGGTCTTTGTACCTTACTCTGGTTGGGGTAGGTAAGACTTTGTTCCGACCCACATCAGATGTGATGAGATTGGTATGGTGTGCTGGAACATAGTTATTGAAGGAATAACAGTGCCAGGACATTTGGCATCAGGAAGTGAGAGATACAAACCAGTAGGGAAGTGGTGCATGGTACTATTTTTTTATATTTTTTTTTTGATATTATGTTACTATACTTGTATGTGATATTGGGTAATATATCCTTGGTTAGGTTGGGTTATAGTTGACCTAGTAGGTTCTTTTTGGTTATGCTGTATATTCACTGAAGCATTAGTATGATTATCCCACAAATTTATAAGAGTAATTGAGGAGGATCCTAATAAATATGCATGTATTATCACCCCTATATACAAATATATCTTATAAGTTTCCATGGAGGGTTTGGATATTGAGATGGGCCATACTATCCCATAATAAAGAGCTGTGGTTTGAGTTGCTTCCTAGAAGTTTAGTTTTGGTATTTCACATTAGAGACTTGTAATTTTATAACATATCAGGCATTATGGTTTATAGTGGAAATTCATTTTTATTTTATATTATGTAATTCATCTGTGGATTTCTTAATATGTTACTAGGATATGTTAGGTTAATGCCTACCATTTAAATGATTTATACCATTGATGCAACTTGCCAACCTAGTGACTATTATAGGAAGGCCTTGAGGGACACTCTAATCTTTATAGAAGAACTAATAGGGGTTTTGACAGGGGAGGGTCATGATAACATTGTATAAAATATATGTATGATTTTTAGGATGGATTTTGGAGTTATGAAACTGTGGGGATTAAATGAGAACAATTGGGAATGAATGTTAGTAGACATCAGTGTGCGATCTAACAAAGAAGATTGACTGGGACACAAGAAATTAAAATCCCCTGTGATCCCATTCAAGGAACTTAAGCTTACTAAACACTCTATGAGATAATGTTAATTTTAGGGTAGAGAAATATGAGAGGTATATGAATCATACTTATTTTCTATAGGGTTTTAATTTAAGGTGGTAATGGAGGAAATTAAGAAATAATTTTTTTTAAATTAATTTTAAAAGAATCATTTAATACATGTATTATGATATTTTTTCTTTAATTCCAAAATATTTTTGTTGGTTATCATCTGTGTGTGGTTTTGGTTGGTGAGTTTCATCAGGATAATTCAGTTGATCATTTGAGGATTGATCTGTCCGAGGAGAAAGACACTTGGAGAAAAATGTTTTGTAGGTTCTAATTGTAGGTTCTAGGCGCAGTGGAAGCACATTGGTGGGTGTACACAACTTTAATTTTATCCATTGACAACGTTTAATCCGAGATACATCACGATAATAAAACTCCAAATCTTCGAAATAGAACTAAGAAAAGAAGAAAATAGGGAAGTCCTGAAACCATAGATAGGATTATCAAAAGTCAGTTATTATTAATTTATTTAAAAGACAAGAATTACCTTGATGAAATTCTCTTTCTGTTGATGTTTCTAGTCACGATTTGATGTGATCCATAGTTGTGTCATAGAATCCAAGTGTAGGATTACTTTAGAGGTGATCCACACATGCTCCACGTATCTCTAGATGTCACTGGAGGGATCTCTGGGTGCTAGAGCGGAAGAGCCTTCGCTTGCGATGTCCGCCTTTGATTACCTTGATCCGGTGGAGGAGGATCTCTCTATTTTATATTGAGATAATTCTTGGAAGAAAATAATTCTCTCTTGTCTTGAGAGCTTTCTCTATATCCTTTGTTCAGAACCCCATAAAATTTATAGGCTAATGAGAATTTTATAATTAAGATTTTAATTACACAGAATAATAAAATGAATTAAATACCCAAAAGAATTTATTCATTTCATTTAATTCTCTGTAAGACTCCACGTATAATAATAACAGTTGACTATTATTATAACTTGACATGTGCCCAACTAATTGCATCACATATTATTTAATAATTACATAATATTATTTCTCACAAATTCTCAAAAAAATACATGACGTGTATATTAATATACACAATGTGTACTTTTTTCCATTCTCTTTATTTCCTCCACCACATTTATTAGACCTTGAATAATAGATATTTATTTCTCAAATAAATATCACTGCATTACACACTAGTAAATATATTATTTTTCCAACAATATATTCTCTCAAATAACTAGTGTCTAAATAAATGCAATCAAGCATCCTTGAATAATTATTAAACCAAAATCGAGAATAATCTTTATTCAACTTGTTAAATTAATATTTAACTGAGATACTTGGACACACTTAGTGTGTGACCATTTAAACCTATTTCTTAGTGACATTAGGTGGAGCCTACCTAAAGTCCAAGGCTAGCGTCTTGCAACATGGCAAGGTACCCATAGAGAAAGAAGTTAATGCTGCAATGTAATCCCTTTGTCTCAATATCTCAAATCAAGCAGGTTGCAGGCTAGTGCCATCAACCCTTGCTCTCGAGTATTATTTATTTGGCTTTCCAGAATTGAACTTTCCCATTCCTCACCATGGCCGTGGATTTATTTAGACTATATAAATTTCATCAAAGGGCCTGAGATATCTACTTACATTATGGAACAAAAGGGAAAAATCCTTTATTTCAATATCTATTAATGCATTATTACTCATGATGCACCCAACATATCCTACCTCACTGTAAACAATGTTTCATCACAGTTTTTGTCAATACATCTTAGTGCACGTGTTGTAATACACATTAATAATATTATTAAAGTCTAAGGACAAATACACATGTCGACAGACAGGAACATCCAACTACACTATAAAATTTGGATTTCCTACTAGCGGGTCTTGTTCTCATAATATCATCTTGGATATTACTAAGGGAGCACACCATAAGATGGTGACTCAAAGTTTTATGAGTCCTCACCCCTAATGGATTGTATTATTTCTGTCCCTTAAATAATATCATCCAACTATAGAACATATATTCAAGAATAATGTTATTACACTTCCGAGTTCTCATCATAGCAGGGATCCGCTATGACCCTTTAATGCAACAACTATCCTTAGGAAATTATCACATGAATTTTCACGCATAAGAACAATCAAGATGTGATATGGTATTAATAATGGATAAAGTAAAAAATATTTGGTTCTAGGACACAAACTCCAACAAACTCCCACTTTTACTAGAGCCAACTGCTAAAAAAATTTAACTCACTCTCTCTCCCATGATATTCATGCTTCTACTGAAATAGGCCTTTAGTCATGGGGTCTACCACGTTCTCCTCTGTGTACACTCTACTCACTGCAACTTCACCCCTTTGAGATAAATCCCTAAAGATGTGATACTTCCAGAGTATGTGCTTTGTCTGTTGACGTGACCATGGTTCTTTTGCAAGAGCCACCACTGCAGTATTATCACAATAAAATGTGATATGATCATTACTTCTAGGAACCACATCAAGATGTTGGAAAAAGTTCCAAATCTAGATGGCTTCCTTGGATGCATCAGAAGCCACTATATATTCAGACTCCACTGTAGAATCGGCGAAAACTAGTTTCTTTGAACTCTTCCAACTCACAGCTCCTCTATTGAGACAGAAAACATATCCAGAGTGTGACTTCAGATCATTCTGATTTTTCTGAAAAACAAAATCATCATACCCTCTGATGAAAATATCCTTGTCTCCTCCATACACCAGGAACATATCCTTACTCCTTCTCAAATACTTAAGGATAGTCTTAATAGAAGTCCAATGTTGTTCTCTTGGATCTTCTTGATATCTTCCTACCATTATCATTGCATAGGCAACATCAGGCCTGGTACATAACATGGAATACATGATAGATCCTATAGCCAAAGTGTATGGGATATTTCTTATTCTATCTTTCTCTTATTGTGTCTGAGGGTACATTTTCTTAGAAAGATGTAGGCCATGTGACACCAGAACCAATCCATTATTGGATTGTTCCATAGTAAATCTCTTTAGTATCTGGTCAATGTATGTATCCTGACTTTGTCCAAGAAACCTCTTGGATCTATCATGAATGATCTTGATCCCTAGAATTTAGGGCGCTTCACCCAAGTCCTTTATGGATAAACACTTGTTCAACCAGTCCTTAATTAACTGTAAGACTAGTAAATCGTTTCCAATAATTAATACATCATCAACATATACTATTAGTATAATGACCTCATTCCCATTAAAGCGTTTATAAACACATGGCTCACATTTGTTCTTAATGAATTTTTTTTCTTTTATGGCTTCATCAAATCAAATGTTCCATGACTTGGATGCTTTCTTTAACCGATAATTGGATCTCTTCAACTTACAAACCCATTTGGCTTCACCTAGTGTCACAAGCCCTACTGGTTGTGTCATGTATACATCTTCTTGATGGTCCCTATTGAGGAATGAGTTTTTGACATCCATTTGGAAAATATCTTAGGCATGGTAAGTTGCTATGGAAAGTATTATTCTAATGGATTTAAAAATGAAAACTGGCAATAAGGCTTCATCATAGTCAATTCCTTGACGATGTTTGAATCCTTTGTCCACTATCCATACTTTATAGGTGATACATTTAACTTCCATGAATAGTTTTCTCTTGAATACAAATTTGCATCCGACATGATTTACATCAACCGGCTCATCGACCAGAACCTAAAATTGTTTCTGATACATGGAATCCATCTTAGAATTCATATCTTATAGTAATCTTGCAGATTCTGAGATTTCTATTACTTCCTTGTAGGATATAGGTTCATCATTGTCCAAATATAATGATTCACCATTCTCTGTGACTAGGAAACAAAATCTATATGGTTCCCTTAACTCTATTGAGCTCTTAAGAAGTACTTGTGTTTTTGGAACCTCTTACATAGGGACCTATAGAACTTGTTCTTGTACCAACTCTTGTGTATCTTAAGCATCAACTTCATTGAAGTCAATCTTTCTCCCACTATTCTTTTTGAGTATGTTCTCTATCTCAAGAAAGATGACTTATCTGGCGACAATCACTTTCTTTTATTAATGGTTTTATAGGTAATATCCTTTCATTTCCTTGGGATATCCTATAAAGATACACCTTATGCCCCATGGTGCTAGTTTGTTGCCTGAGAAAGCCTTAAAAATGCCTTGTATCCCCATACACATGTCTACGACAAAATGGGTTTCTTTCCATTCTGTAACTCATAGGTAATTCCATTTTCTACCTTATTTGGTACTCAATTTAATGTGTATGCTATAGTTTGTAATGCATATCCCCAAAATGATAATGGAAGATCTGCATGAATCATCATTGTCCTCACCATGTCTAACAATGTACAGTTCCCCCTTTCACTAACACCATTCCACTATGGTGTATATGGAGGAGTAAGCTGAGATAGAATCCCAGACTCCTATAGAATATCGATGAACTCTTGGTTTAGTTATTCCCCACCTCGATCCGATTAAAGCTTCTTTATCTTATTATAAAGATGATTCTCTAATTCATTATTAAATTCCTTAAATTTCAATAATGACACTAACTTATACCTCATTAATTAGACATATCCGTATCTATTACATTCATCAGTTAAAGTAATGGAGTAAGAATATCCACCTCTTGCTTCTATTTGAAATGTTCCACACACATCTGTATACACCAATCCTAGAATATCTATGTCCCTTTAACCTTTTCCAACGAAAGGCGGCTTGGTCATTTTACCTTTTAAACAAGAATGACATATATCAAGCAGTTTTATCTCAATAGAGTCTAAATAACCATCTTGGTAGAGCTTTGCCAAGCACTTCTTGTTTTCATAACCGAGGTGGTGATGCCACAATTGGGTGATGTATGAGTCATGTGAGTTTGTTTTGTTATCGATTTCCAATACTTGGTTTTCGTAATTTAATACATAGAAAACATTATTTAAATACTACATGATATAACACACATTATTCTTGTAAAATAAACAACCCTTATTTCTAAATGTGAAAATAAATCTATCCATATCCAAATTTGATATAGAAATTATGTTCTTGGTGACACTAGGCACATAATATCAGTTATGTAAAACCAAAATCATTCTAGTTGGAAATGAGAGATGGTAAACGCCAATGGCCTATACAGCTAGCCTCATGTCATTGGTAGCTCGTAGATCCACCCCTCCTCTCGTAATCTTTATAAATCTATTTGGTTCCTACATTTGAATACAGATGTGAGCCCCAAAAGCTATATCTAATACACAATGTATAGAAATGGAAATATTACACTCGATAATGAATGAACCTTTAGCATCCCCATGATCTTGGGTGTAGTTCCTATTCTGGTGGAATAGCTTTCCACATGCAATACATACCGCCTCCCATTCCTTGCCATGCCTCTGGATCATCCCCTTCTTAGAGGGATTATACTCAGGGGATTGAGACCGTTTATGAATCCTTGGACCCTTTTCATTGTCCTTACTTTTCTTATTCACCAAAAGGAATGTGGGTTTGTCAAACCCCATGTATTAATCTACATGGAAAATTAAGGTATGAAGTTCTAATAGACTCTTCTCATTGTTGCTCATGTTATAGTTGAGAATAAAGCTAGATAAGGTCTTGGGTAGTGATGATAGGATGAGATATGTATGCAACACATTCAGGAATTTAACCCCTAAGATGTCCAAGAATTGACTGTAGCTAATAAGATTGAATACATGAGGCCCAGATAGCATAGAATCTCCGAGATTAGTTGTAAACAAAGCATTGAAGAACTCATATCTCTCATTTATCACCTTCTATTGATAGAGATCCTTAAGGTGAGACATCATGCTATACACGTAAAACTTTTCATGTTTCTTAAAGATATCATTAGACATGGACGGTATCATGAAACATTTGACATCTGTGGAATAATCCACATGTTTCATATGGAAGGATAGTTTCCATCAATTGTCTATTTTCTAGGTGCAACTGGAACAGGATCTTCCAACACCTACAATTTCCTCTCATGGCGAAGGATGACCCATAAACGACTCTGCCATTCCTGGAAATTGGTGTTGGTAAGAAGGTTCTCCTTCTCGAGTATGGCTCACAGTGATATGTTTGAAGTTAATTTTTTACATTTCTAAAAATTAAGATGAGAAAAGGTTTAAAACTTTTTTTTTATAAAACTGAGACAAATAAATAAATTAATACTTATTAGTCTCCCACTATTTTATCGAAATCCAATAGCCCTCACCATTGACTTTGGAATATTCTGTTGCCTAAATATTCTAGCATCAAGGATCCATATTGCCCTTCACATTACCCCAAAGAGGTTTGGTCAAGAAACAAGAATGGTTTTAGGTAGGTATTCCAAATGCCAATTGCATTATCCCACAACTCCTTGATCTGTTGAGTGGACTCCCCAATCCTGAAATCCTTTTATTTTGGGTTTCCACAACCATTGCATCTTGGTCCAACCAAGTACTGCTGTGGTAGTCAACCCTTGATGTGAACCATGTCTATTCAACCAAAAACCATGAATTAGAATTCCCTGATAATTGAAAGCACCCTAACTAGGGTTGGTCAAGTACTTTGAACTATTGTTCAATTCTAACCATGATTATGGAAGGCTATACCAACTAAATATTTTTTTGAGGGCTTTTATCCTTATACGTAAATTTATATTTTATTATCTTTGATTACATTATTTTTAATATTAAGTGAGATATATTTAAGTGATTAAACATGTCTAAGATAATATTTACACATAATTCAGTCTTATTTTTGTTTCATCTTGCATGTTTGTTTAATTAATTAATTGTGTGACCGTGATAAAACACCCACAAAAAATAAATCGTGAAACTATCAGAAATAAAATAAATGGTATGATCATGAGATTGTTCTATTGGTTAGTTTATCTAGGAATTGATAAACTAACCCATGACCTAGGGGAGAAACACCTTGACCCTTTTTGGGTTTGTGTTTACAGCTTTCCACCTATCCACATTTGAATCTCCTTGGATTGGTTTCAACATGGCTCCTAACTTGCACCGCCTCCACTAGCATGGGAGCTCCATCCATTACATATTATTTTATCTCACACATAGGTGAGGGGTAAAATAGGGTCTTACATAAAGGAAACCTTGTGCACGCAGGACCTACATATTAATGAAGAAAAGGCTCACATGCCAACAAATTTAATTTAAATAAATAAATTAAAAGTAACCATTCACATAAAAATGTCTTGGTCTAGCTCATTATCATCCATACATACAATGATATATACGCATAAATAAAAATAGAATTCTATTATTTAATCATTCTTGATTTAGATAAATCACGCTCGAATCAATTAATTATCTTTAATTAATTAATACTTTTATCTTAAACCCTTTTCTGAATTTCCTTTAGATTCTCATCCATCATAATTTTAGACAAATAAATTCATTTAAAATTATCTTTGTATGTAACATGTATCTTGGAGGCATCCCAGTGAATTATTGTTTATAACAACCCAATGAGTTGAAATAAACAGTATGCATATGTTAAATTAAACACACATATATAAAACACCTATTAATGGTGGTGCCTAATCTTTACGCTTACACTACGGTACACATCTAAAGGGTTTGTATAATATAATAATAAATTTTAATAAATCTACGTAATTTAGATGAGTATAAAGCATGTAGTTCCGACTACATGGTGTGTACTTTTGTTCATCATCCATTTTAAGTACACAATCAAGGCCATGGCGTGTAAATGTACTTTGGAAATCTTTGGAGTACACGGCGTGTTCATTGGGACACACACCGTGTAGTATCCACATTACGTGGTTTCTAACTGGGCGAGCCATGTTCAGGGTACACGGTCAAACCCTAACCTAAAGGGACTATACGCCGTGTTCAGGGGGACACACAACGTGTAATTCCGAAACCGTGTGCCACCTATTCTTGGGCAACACACGGAGTCTTAATGACTTATATAAGATCCAATGACACGACCTATTTCAGCGGACCATCCTAGTGCATTGAACCTATAATACATGACATGTACTACCGAATACACGACGTGTATTCTCGTTTTGTATGACCCAGAAGATTTATAACCTCAAGATGAGATGCTCTGTTTTATTTTAATCAAAATCAAAAGAAAAAACAGTTTTTGTAAGGTGAACGAGAAATAAATAATAGGAATAGATCTCGATATTCAGATTTACAGATATATTAACTTGAATTGAAACCACTAAATTATTAAATGTGTAAATACACAATTAAACACTACAAAATTATAATCAATGATATGACTACTCTGATACAACTTGTAGGTTCCAGGAGTACCAGAAGCATGTTGGTGGGTGCACCAAACTTTAATTTTTTCTGTTAATGAAATTTAATCCGAGATTTGTCACGATAATAAAATTCAGAATCATCAAAATAGAATGAAGAAAAAAAGAAAATATGGGAGTCCCATAAACATAGATAGTATCATCATAAGTGGGTTATAATTAATTTAATTAAAATAAAAGAATTACCTTGATAAAATTATCTCTCTGTTGATGTTTCCAGTCACAATCCAAAGTAATCCATCATTGTGTTGTAGAATCCATGTGTAGGATTCCTCTAAAGGTGAGACACATGTGCTCAACGTATCTCTGGACGTCGCCGAAGGGATCTCTGGGTGCTAGAGAAGAAGATCCTTCACTTGTGATATCTTCCTTTAATCACCCTGATCCGGTGGAGGAGGATCTCTCTCTCGTAGCTTGAGAGCATTCTTATAAAAAAAGAATTCTCTCTTGGATTGATATATTTCTCTAGATCTGTTGTGCACAACCCCAAAAAATGGATAAGCTAATGAGAATTATATAATTGGGATTTTAATTAATTAGAATAATAAAATGAATTAATTACCTAAAAGCATTTATTCATTTCATTTAATATTTAGTAAGACCTCAGGTCTAATAATAATAGTTAACTATTATTATTACATGACATGCACCCAAAAAATTACAACAAATATTATCTAATTAAATAAATAATATTATTTCTCACAAATTCTATGAAAAAAATACACAGTGTGTATATTAATATACATGAAATGTAATTTTTTTTAGTTCTCTTTATTACCTCCGCCACATTTAGCAGACATTGAATAATGTTATATATTTCCCAAATAAATATCAATGCCTTACTTTCTATGAAATATATTATTTCTACCACAATAAATTCTCTTAAATAATTAGTGTCAAAATAAATGAGATCTGGAATCCTTGAATAATTATTAAACCACAATCGAGAATAATCTTTATTCAACTTGTTAAATTAATATTTAAGTGAGATATTTGGACACACTTAGTGTGTAACCCTCTAGGTCTCTTTCTCACTGGCATTAGGAAGAGCCTGCCTAAAGTCCAAGGTTAGCATCTAGTAACATACCAATGCACCCATAGAGAAAGAAGTTAACGCCAAAATGACGTTTCACCTCCTACGAACACTTACCATGTAATGTAATCCCTTTGTCTCGATATCTAGAATCAAGTAGGTTGCATGCTAGTCCCATCAAACCATGTGCTCAATTATTATTTCTTTGACTTTCCAGAATTGAACTTGCCCATTCCTCACCATGTCCATGGATTTAATTGGACTATATCAATTCCATCAAAGGGCATGAGATATCTACTTCCATTATGGAATAGAATGGAAAAATCATTTCACCCATTATCGATTAATGCAATATTAATTGTGACACACCCAACATATCATACCTCATTACGAACAGTGTGTCATCACAGTTTTCATCAATACATCTATGTGCGTGAGTTATAATACCCATTAATAATAATATTAAAGTCTAAGGAAAGATACACACATCTTTAGATAGGAACGTCCAATGGAACTATGAAATGTGGATTTCCTACTGGTGGGTCTTGTTCTCATAATATCCTCCTGAATATTACCAAGGGTTCACACCATGAGAAGGTGCCTCAAAGTTTTATGAGTCCTCACCCCTAATGGCCTTTATTATTTGTGTCCCTCAAATAGCATCATCCAGACATAGAACATATATTCAAGAACAATGTTATGGAACTTCCAGGTTCTCATCATATTAGGGATCCGATATGACCCTTTAATGCAACAACTATCCTTTGGACTTTATCACATGAATTGTCCCATAGAAGAGCAATAAATATGTGATAAGGTATTTATTAATGAATAAAGTCCAAATTAGTGGGTTCTAGTCCACCAACTCCAACACTAATGTCATGGGTTAGTGAAGTTGTGGGTAGTGTATCTGATCTCTTTTAACATCCCAGGTCTGGTTCATTGATAAGTGATCAATCTAATTAGACACATGACCTCAAGTGTATATCCCCATAATCTAGTGGCTGTCAACTAGCAGTGAGTATTTAAGGTGATACAATGTAGATACTATATTCTCACGATCAATGTAGAACACTAACATACACACTATTGATACATGTCAAAGTTTAATTATTTATAAAATCCTACTTACTATAGTAAAGTTGTTTTTAATGTTTCGAACCACATGGAAGGGATGGGTACCATTTTTTTAAAAAAACACACTATAAATACTGGAAGAAAATATTTTTTTATTAAAATTTTCGATATTAATGAAAGAAATTTTCAATGATGATGAATCCATCTATTTTTAAGAAATATGAAATAGAAATGATGAATGGGTATTGAGAAAGGGGGATGAAAAAATACAATCAGGAAAGGTGCACAAGGAAATAAAAACCAACGGTTGAAATTGATATCTCCATTACAGAAATTTAATTGTATTTTAATCCTCAAAAATTGATTAGATTAATATCCCTCTCCAAGATATTAGTATCATAAGCTAATGAATCTTTAATTTCACCACTTCAGGAAACCTCAAAAAGAAAAGGTATTTAAAGAAATTTCATTCAGGAACAATCTCCTTGATTATTTTTGTAAGTTTTTAAATTAAGGATGAATAAATTAATTCAAGATCAATATCACCGATTGATCTTGAGGTTTGGAATTTAAAAACAATGGAGGAAAAATAATTTTTTTTGATAAAATCAGAAATGATATTTCCAAGAAATTCTGATTCTATGAACTAAAATGAGAAGAAGAACATATAATTAAATCAACATAATTTTATTTCCCATAGATAAAGTGTTTACCCAAGAATACTAACAAAATCAAAATGAAAGAAATTCAATTTAAAAAACAATAGATAATAATTCTCCCACTAACACTAATCACTCTTCTCTACTCCTCTACTACTCAGTTTGTCCTGACCTCCCTGTTCAATATCGTGAATCATCTCCTGGTCTTGCTCTCTGAAATCAAGTATGTATCTTTCGATGAAAAGATACATATCCTATTTTATAATTTTACACCAAACAAATTCTCTATCATATTATTGTTGGTCACTAATGTTGTACCCCGAATTAGGTCATCCTTTACTTATTCCTCTTACACATGACACTGGCCTGGGAATATCTTCACCTATATGTGATAATTGTTGATTCATTATTATAGAATGAAAAATTCCATGCTTGATTCTATAAATTAAAACACTAAATAATTAATACATTATAATAATTATTATTATTATAAAAAATATGACTATAATAAATATAAAATTATTATCATTATTATAAATAAGTATATTTACTTATATACTTATTAATTATAAAATTTTTATAAAAATAATTATAAGATTATAAATACATTTATATTATCATTTTCCTTATTATCACTAGATATATATATATATTAAATGATTATGTTTAATAATTTATAATTAGTTATATATATTTTTTGTTATTATTATTATTATTATTTATTTATTTTTCTTATGAACTTATCCACTATTGAGACCCCTCTTCCTTGTGGCTCCCATTAACTGTGGGTTACTTATTCTAGAAGGAGGTTCTTAGCACAATTATCTTTTCTATGGCTCCTCCTCCAATAATGGTGGCACATCATGCATGAAATCCTTCATTTGAGGGATAGAGAGGGTCAAAGTGGTCTTATTTGATGGTGGTTTTGGATTTAGTCATGGTTTATGGATTTCCAAATCTAAAGAAAAGTCAGTAATTTTTTAGGGTTTTTGAAATTTGGGTTTGGTTTCACCGTGGTTGTCCGAGTTCATAAATCTAGTGTGGTGGAGTTTCTATTTCATAACTGGGTTGTGGTGACAATAATGGTGGTTGAACACTAGCGATAGATCTTCTTGGGGGAGGGTGAGAAATAGCAGTGGGTGTTACAACGATGACTAGTTTGTTGCGATGAGTTTTTGTGGTAATGGCTTGATTTGGCAGAGACTCGAAGCCTAGAGGTAGGCCATTCGATGAAATGTCATGGCTGACAGTGAGTCGAGAGGTATTAGTGACTCGCGACTATGAGAAAGGTTGGCAGAGGCTGTTTTAATGGTGGGTCTGGTGCTTTATTTTTCCTGGTGGTGACTCAGTGTCCAACGATGGATTGAAGGAATGGAGGAGTTTCTGGTAGAGGTTGTTGGTCTAGTGGTAGCATTATTTTCTTCCATTGGAAGGGAGTTAGCGGTGATAAAGGTGCTCTTCTTTTCTACCGCTAAGGGAGGCAGTATTAGAAACAGAGATCGGTAGCTCAACTACTACCAGTGGATCTATAATGGCAGAACCTACCCAGATACATAAAATTTGGAAATTAACATTATTAAAATTACTAAAAAACTAGAATTAAAAAAATAATATTTAATAACAAAAGCAGTTTCAATTTATTATTATTTTTACTTAAATTATTATTTTAATTAAATAAAAACATAAACCAATTGATAATTTTTTTAAAAAAAACATATAATTATTTAAATCATACTTAATAATAAAGTTGAATTAATTAAAATAAAATAATTGAAAAATTAATAAAAATAAAATTATGATTATTAAAATTTAGAAAATAAACTTAGATTTAAAATAAAATTTAAAAAACATTAAAAGTAATTATTTTGAAACTCAAATTATAATTTGATTTAAAGAATTAAATTTAAAATAATTAAATTAAAATTTGAGATCACATTAAATATTAAAATTTTTAATTAATTTTCAAAAATATAATATTTTAATTAAAATTATATTTTATGATAATTAAATGAATATATAATGATGATTTATTTAATTAAAACAATGAAACAAAAAAAAACTTATAATTAATGTTAAATTTAGAATTAAAATTTTAAAAAGTAATTAGATAAATTATATAGGGAAAAATAAGTAAAATAAAAATTGATGATTATAAAATCTAAAAATAAAAAATTAATAATAAAAAATGATTAATTAATAAATTAAACAATAAAATTATAGTGAAAAAATTTTACAAATAAGGAACACTTAATTAATTAAAACATAAAAAACATATATAAAAGATGTGTAAAATTAAGTCAATTAAATGCCACATCAAAATATTCCATACTTAATCATTGATTTCCCTCAAGCAATTAATAATCATATTCAATAAGAAATAATGAATCTCAAAATTAAAAAACTATAATCCCAAAAAGATTTGATTATGGTAACAATATTTTCCCCCATGAATTATGTTTGAGTAGAAAGTGTAAATTCCCTCTTAAAAGTAAGTAGATTTGGTGAAAGATTAAATACCATTATACTAAAATTATTTCGTTTAAAATTTTTGGAATTGAACTAGACAAACACAAAATTTTATTTAATTGAGACTTCAAAACATCTTTTTATCTTCAGGTGAAAAGAAACATAATTATCAATAAAATAAATTAGGAACAAATAAATGGATGAAAAAGTTCAACAGATACATTGAGTAATAATTAAATCATCCAACAATTTTTGCTTAAAGATAAAATAATCAAGGAATGAATAAAATAATCTCAACCTGAATTAGGATTTTCATTTCATAGATTGTTTAAATGCATGTCTAATAAGTTTGATTCAATTCAAAAAGTTTCAATTAAAATATAGTTGTATAACATTATCTCAAAAACTTGAACATAGACAAATGATTCTAATCGGATAGGAAATTAATTACTCAGTTAAACTAATGGGGTAATTAAGATGTAACCTTTTCAAAGTGTCTTCATAGTTTTCAAAATTAAAAAATTTTTGGCCCACTGAATGTGAATAAAAAAACTTGAAGAACTCAAAATTTTGTATTTTTTTAAAATAATTCTGTTGGTGTTTTTCATTAAAGCATAGTTTATCCCAATTTAATAAGAACCTACCCCCACACATAAAACCAAACTTTTTATAAATTTTAATTCAAAGGTAGAGAAAAAATTTGAATTTTAAAGATAAAAATAGGTTTTCAATTCACCAGTTTGATGAAATATTGAAGGGTTACAATGAATTTCAAAAAAGATGTTTGTAACTATAAATATTTTACAAATGATTCACATGTATCATGAATAAGTCATAGCAATAATAATTTTTCAATTATGTTCAAGTAGTAACATGTTAAATATTGGGTACATAGTGAAGTTGGTGTATCAGGTTTGAAAATTTGATTCAATTAGATTTTCAATAGCATAGAAAATAGAATTCAAAACACCCTAAAATAACAAGAACGTCAATTTAAAGATGTATAGGGGTATTAATCCACCAAAATTAAATACATATAGTGAGTAAACTTAAAATCTATGAAAATGAAATTTTAAACAAAAAATCAGCATGCAACATAGATTCCATCAACAAGAAGACATAAACTTGATGCAGAACTAAAAACTCCATGGTGTAATGAATATTTATCATTTGAGTGATTATATAACATGAATCCTCATATGAGTTTAAAAATTATGTTAACCATGATCCTATATTAATAACCTCAACAACATCATTCTCTAAGATAAAATATTAGTAAGACCAAGAACTTGTATCCATCTGAAAATAATAAATGATAGAGTAACAATAACACGTTCTTTAAAATAAAAAAAAATAAAAAATAGATAAAGGCCATGGGTGAACTCTCATTAAGAACTAAATTTAATGTCTTAAGTTATAATTAACCAAGTAAAAAGCTCATAAGACTTCAACAGAACAAGAAAAGGGTGAGACAATTTTATTTTAACATTCTATACATCAAAATAAGAATAATTTTATTGAAATCACATAAATTGTTTTATTGAAAACAATAAAATCATGGGGTGGATCCTATGAATCACCCGTTTTAATGTATCTAGCCATACTCTCCTAAAAATATATCCATGGTCACTAGGTGGATGTGGTTTTAAAAGTAGAAACCATGAAATGTTGATAGCCCAAATGTTTTTAATAGAAAAATGAAATTTGTGGGAACCTATAATTATAAAGAAACTATCGACACTCTTATCAGCTGAAAATTTACCTAGAAAATGCACTACACTAATAAGGGACTGATCAAAAGATTATTCACGTGTAGTAATAAATTCATCACCCAAATGACTTTCTTATTGTTTATAAGGCATTCTGACTTAGGTGAAAAATAAGGGACTCCCTCAAGATCTTCTAAGAAGCTTTTGAGCTAAAAAATGAATCTAAAGGATCCCTCTTGAAAGGTGTGATGTATTCATCTGAAATAAACAAATATTTAACAATTTTAAAATTTTCATGAATGGGAAAAACATGAAGTATGTGATTATAGAGGTGTTACATTATATTCAAAGATATCTAACTCATTAACAATCAAAACATGATCAAAATCAAGGTTTATAGGGGATGATTTTAGCATAATAGCTTCATTAAGAGGGTTTTTAAGAGAAACATCTACATTTTCAAAATTAACACTCGAAAAGGGCTCATCTTCCAATACACTCTCAGTCCCACAAAGAGATTCAACACCCAAATAAATTGAGAAATACTTAGAAAATTAGTGTAGTGTTAATTTTCATTCAGCTAAAAATTTAAGTTTCACAATATTAAAAATAAATTCCAAAAGTTTATCATCATAAAATAAAAAATCAACATCAACTGCTTTCAAAAAATTAACTCTGATTAAATCATAAAATGTGTGTTCAAGCTCTCCTTCAAGCTCACAATAAAAAATTTCATTCTAAAAAACAAAGTTTGTTGAGTGTTGTAGTTCAGTTTGAGTGGGTGAATTTTTCAGTTCATCTTTAAGAAATCCATATTCCAGAGTTTTCAAATTTAAACAATTTTCCCCAGTTGTGACAACAATATTTTTCATTTTGATAAACATAACCTCATAAAAATGATTAATGTGTGAAGAAAGAATTGAAAAATCATCATTTAACAGTTATTTAAAGAACATTACCTAATATTATTCATTATAATTTAATTTAAATATTGTTGGGTTCAAAATTTAAGAAGTAGGAATATTACATTTATTAATAGTTTCAATATTATCCTAATTAGTTATTTCAAGTTTGTTGTTAACTTCTATAATATTCCCTATTTCAATTTCAGTTTTATTACTCAAAAATTTAGAAAGATAGGATGAAAAGTTTTTATCATTCATGTTATCATTTTTTAAATTATCATCAACTCAAGAAATCACATTTTTAAAATTTCTAAAACATTATGGGGAATTCTTCTTTAATCTTCTTCAGTTGATTCTAAAATTTTTCCTAATCAATTCCCTTAATTTTTTTCACAAATTGATTAATTTTTTTATTCATTCAGTAAGTCAATAATGTCATTATTTAGTTCTACATTAGATTTATATTCTTCATAATACAATTTTTTTTGCTTAGTTTCATGCTCACTCCCTTCAACAATTTCATTTTCATTTTTTTCGAAGTCACTTTTCTCATCAAAAAATTAAACCTATTTTTGATATATCTTTTTTTGTTGAGATTCCCATGACTCAATAATTATTTCATTCTTCCATTATATGCTTCATCAAATTCGTCATATTTTTCCAAAATTTATGACACAATTTGTTCCACTTTAGAAAAATATTTGGGTACATGTTTATAATAGTCAATGTTTTTGATAAGGTTACTGTGACACATTATAGACACACTACCAAGAAGTGTGCCCATAGTTTCCACAAAAAACACAGTATAATTAATTTTGTTTAACCCAACCCCTTTGATGTTTTCTTTTTTTATTAAATCAAAAACCACAAATAAAATAAATATTTTATAAAACTCAAAAAAAACCATAGAACAATCAAGTAGTGTAAAACACCAAAAACATCAATAGGGAGAAACACATAATATTTTGAATTTCAACACACAGAATAGGTAGGTAGAAAATGAAAAGAATCAAAAGAAATAGATTTTTAGGATAATGTTTTTTAAATTCTATTTATTTGATAATTTTTTTTTACCCTAAAAGAACTCAGTTCAATCCTTCCCTAGAAGAAGCACAAAAAACCTAAGACACAAATAATTGATATGTGTCAAATTTTAATTATTTAAACACATACTTACTACAATAAATTGGTTTTCATGGTGTCAAATCATATGGAAGGGTTGTGTACTAAATGATTCAAAAAAAAGCACGGTAAATAGTGGAATAAAATATTTTTTTCTTTAAAATTTCTCTATTTATGATATAAATTCACAATGATGATGAAACGATGTGTTTTAAGAAAGATGAAACAAAAAACAGTGAATGGGTAGTGAGAATAGGGGCTGAAAAATAAAATAAAGAAAGGTGCATGGGGAATTAAAAACTACAGGTTGAAATTGATATATTCTTTACAGAAATTTAATTGAATTTTCATCCTAAAAAATTGATTAGATTACTCTCCCTTTCCAAGAGATTAATCGCACAAACTAATTAATCTTGGAGTTATACACTTCTTGAAATAGCAGTAAGAAAAGGTACTTAAAGAAATTTAATTCAAGAACAATATCACCCATTGTTTTATGATGTTTTTGAAATTTATGTTGAAGATATATTTCAGGATGAATCTTACTAATTGTTCTTGATGTTTTAAATTTTAAAAAACTAGAGGCACAAAATAGTTATTTTATAAAATCAGGAACGATATCACTGAGTGATTCTAATTCTAAGAAATAAAATGAGAAGAAGAAAATATTTTTAAACCTAAAATTTTTTATTTCACCAAGCTAAAGTGTTTACCCAAGAACCGTAATGAAATAAAAATGAATGAAATACAATTTCAAAAATATATAGGAAAAACAAGAGAAGAATTTTTCCACTAACACTAATCTCCCTTCTCTGCTCCTCTAACTCTCATTATGTCCTGGTATCCCCATTCAAAATTGTGAATCATCTCATGGTCTTGCTATCTGAAATCAAGAATGTCTCAATCAAGGAAAATATCCATCTCATTTTCTGTAGTTTTTCTTCAAACATATAATCCATCATATTATTGTTGGTCACAAGTGTTATACATCGAATTAGGTCAGTCTTTACTTCTGCCTCCAATATATGACACTAGCCTTGGAATATCATCTCCTGTATGTAATAATTAAATATTCCTTTTAACAGAATGACGACTTCCAATATTGATTCTACAAATTAAAACATAAAATAATTAATACACTATAATAATAAAAATTATTATTAAAAATATGAAAGTAATAGATATAAAATTATTACAATTATTATAAATAAATAAATAAATAATAATAATAATTTCTACAATTATTATTAAAATAATTATGTGGTTGTAAATATATTTATATTATCATTTTCAATATTATTACTAGATTTATATAGATATTAAAAATTAAAGTTTATAATTATTTATATTTATTTGTTATTATTATTATTATTATTATTATTTATTTATTATTTTATTTTCATTATTATTATTATTTATTTTTCTTATGAAAATATCCCCTATTGTGGCATATCCTCCATGTGGATCCGTCCAATAGCAGGTTACTTCCTTCAGAAGGTGGTGCTTGACAGAGCTCTCTCTTCCACGACTCCTTTTATAAGAGCGGTGACACATCAAGCACATCATTCTTTATCGGTGGGGCAGAGAGGATCATAGTTGTATTCTTCAGTGGTGGTTATGGCTTTAATCGTGGTTTTAGATTTCTAGATCTAAGGAAAAGTTCGTACTTTTTTGGGGTTTGTCAAATTTAGGTTTGGTTTCACTGTGGTGGTCTGCATTAGTAGATCTAGTGTAGTGGAGTTTGTATCTTATAGTTGGATTGTAGCGATAATAGTGGTAGTTAAATACTAGAAGTGGATTAGAGGGGAGTGAGATAAATGGAGGTGGGTACTGAAATAATGATTGGTTTTGGGTGTTGAGTCTTTGCGGTAGTATCCCAATTTGGTAGAGACTCAAATCCTATTGGTGGGTCATTCAACGATAGGTCCAAGATGACAGTGAGCCAAGATGTAGTGATGATTTGCAGCTGTGGAAAAGGTCGGTTGAGATTGTTGTAGTGGTTGGTTAGGTGCTATGTTTTTCCAGGTGGTGACTTAGTGGCTTGTGGTGGATCAAAGGAATATAAGAGGTTATAGAAGAGGTTATTGGTATGGCAGTATCACATTTTCTACTACTGAAATGGAGTTGGTGGTGAGATAGGTGCTTTGTTTTTCTACCACTAGGTGTGGCAGTAGAAAAAACAACGAGCGGTAGCTCAACTGATACCACTGGATCTGTAATGATGGTACCTTCCCAAATACATAAAAAATGGAAATTAACATTATTAAAATTACAAAAAAATTATAATTAAAAAAATATTTAATAAAAAAAGCAATTTCAATTTAATATTTTTGTTACTTAAATTAAAATATGAATTACATAAAAAACTAAAATGACTGATAAATTAAAAAAACACAAATATATAATTTTTTAAATGATACACAATTACAAAGTTGAATTAATTAAAATAAACCAAAAGAAAAAGTAATAAAATTCAAATTATGATTATTATAATTTAGAAATGAAACTTAAAATAAAACTAAGTTTAAAAAATAAGAAAATTAATTATTTTCAAACTCAAATTATAAGTTTATTTCAATAATTAAATTCAAAAGAGTTAAACTAAATTTTGAGATCACATTAAATATTAAAATTATAAATTAATGTTCATAAATAATATTTTTTGAATTAAATTAAGGTTTCAACTAATTAAGTGAATATATAATGAATATTTATTCAATTACAAAATAAAAACAACAAAGAAAATATTAAAATTAATTTAATAATTATAATTAAAAATGAAAAATTAATTAGAAAAAATAATATAGAGAGTAACCAGTAAAATCAAAATTAATGATTTTAAAAGCTAAAAAAAATTAATTATAAAAATGATTAATTAATAAATTAAACTAAAAAATTATTAAAGTTAAATTAATTAAAATAATAAAGAAAAATTAAATAATTAAAACATAAATAATTTTAATAAAATATGTGGGAAATAAAGTCAACTAAAGGCCACATCCAGCACAATAATGAAATACAAGGATAAACCAACAAAAGCAGTAATAATGGAAATGTTGGAAGAAAACCATCTAGAAAAATATAAATAGATATGTATAAATTGTTAGCATAATACAATCCATTAACAAATACAAAAAGGTTTCATTTCATGATGTTATACAATATAGGGTATACAAGGGGAAATAAAAAAGCATGCAAATACAAAATGCTATAATAAATGAACCAAAGGACAAAAAGAATATCCAATGGCATCATCATCACTTGATCAATCCTTTCCTCTCATAATCCATCCTAGTATATAACATTAAGAATCCATAGCAGGATGCTTCTCATTATCCCTACATGCATCCATGAAGTCTGTTCGGGTACCAATCCGTGACCTGAATAGGGTGTGAGTAAAATTCAATAGTCCACCACTAATAGTGTCTAGTTTTATAAAATATGAGAATATATAATGAGTAGTGTATTTGTAACAATAATAATGATAGTAAATGAAATCCAAAATACTCATGTTTGTCTGGGTTCCCAATGGGAAACCCATTTGACAATACCTGCTTCAACTTAAGATGAAATGTTCCTAAATGTTTTTTAATTATGAATTAAATATTTTATAGACTCGGGACCCAAGACTCCTAACCCTGATATCCTGGGATAAAAATATTCATATAAGGGATGAGTAAGTCCCATGGAATTTATAACTTAATAAAGGATGTAGACAAGGATATCATGTATATAAATTATTGGATGAATCCAAGTATTTTCTTTAACGTGGAAGACACACCATATAATTAATTGGAATATGGAGCCTATCTAAGGCATACCACATAGGGAACCCAGGCATCACTCAAGGTGCACTATAATCCAATCACCATATAATCCCATGCATTTCATTCCAAGTAGTAATGTAAGTGTCTCTCAAGGAATGGTATAAAGGAATTATCCTTTGAGCCCGCCCATGGAATTCCACATAGGGAACCTTGGTGTTTCTCATGGAATAATAAAATCCATTTTCCTATTGATTCCGTCGAAGGTATTCCATATAAGAATCCAATTATCACCCAAGGCGTAATATAAATTTAATTATAATGCATTTAATTCTATGAGTTTGATGATCCCATCAAATACATTCTTAGTCAGAAGCCATTTATCTCCCTCGACATGACATAATAAATGGTCAAGGGCTATAAACCTATCCATAAAATTTAATAACTCATGTAATTAAATTATCATTTAATATATAGGGAATAATTTAAACATAAATTAAGAAGTAATAAAGGGTATTGGATCATAGTTTCACTATTATCCTTCTATTTAATTCATTAAAAAAATTCATTTAGTTCATTTTAATACCCCAATTAAATTGGTGCAAAAGAACACACCTGAAGGGTAGGTTAATTTCATAATCAAATCATGGACATTTAAGATACTTTAGTAGCACACCCAAAGGGGATGGTTATAATTGAGTCTCTCAAACTCATTTGATGTTATAATTTCTCACAATACATATAAGTCTATTATTAAACATTTAATTTAGGAAAACACATTTTATGAGGTGGCACATCAGGCGGTCTTTCATGCACCACAACGAAACCTAATATAAATGGATATAATTTTATGGAAAACTAGTAGAACACCCAACTTATATTAGTAGATGAATCCTAATCAATTATTGTCCTTTAATCCATTCTAGAATAGTAAAAATAAAAGAAATAAACAAATGACCAAAAAATAGGGTATATTAGCTCACACAGATTTAACATTCAATATGGAGAGATAAATGAAGAAAAAAAGAAATAAGATTGAATAACATTCCCCTTTACATCCAATGTGATAAAATATAGTTGATTACAATCTCTAATGAATGAGGAGGATCAAAGACTAGGAGGAGAGAAATGGGGGAGCTTCACACGGTTGGACTACTATGCAAGTGACGGAGGAGAAGTGTTCTTATAATTTTAAAACCAAAAGAAAAAAATTGCCATTTCTCATGGATTTTAATAAGGCACAAAGTTTGGTCACATGGTTAGATAAAACAAGCTCCAACCATGCACCACCACTATCTAAGTGGCACACCCCCTCAAACGACTAGGTGAGTGATTTGAAAAATGGGGTGTAGCATGTGCGTGTATATTGTCTAACTCCACCCACTAACATTGTTAGGAACATGGTTAAAATAAACATGTGACAACTGTTCTCTATATAAAAATAATATATTGAAAATTTTTATGGTCATGTGGCCTCCTATGAGTGGTTGATATAATCATACACCTCCTCAATGGGTTTTCATGGTTGAGATGCACAATTAGATCTTACCATGCAACTCATCCAACTTCTCAAAAAACTAATTCTTTGGGCTCTGAATAATGCTTGAACACTCCTAAACCCTTACTTTTCCCCTTAAGTGATATTAAATGAAAAAAAAGTTTTAAACTAAAATTTAAATGATCCTTACCTCTCTGAAAAACCGTGTTATTACAACCTCCCCTCCTTAAAACAACCCATCCCTAAGTTTCCCTTATGAGGGTGATTAAATATAACCTATGAATAGATTTGGACACTGAGAATGTACGTCAGCCTCTATCCCCTTGTTCTTGTCTTATACAAATCCATGAAACTATAACACATGAACTTGTGGAACCGACTTCACCTAAAGATCCTTCTTGTTCCGATCCAAACTATACCTCAAGTACTCCTCAAAAAAGAATAATCAACATCCAAATCCACCTAATTAGGCTGGAAAACATGATATTGTTCTAAATATTAATGATGAATCTATGAAACATGGAAGAAATCATGCATGACCTGATACCTTTGTGGTTACCTAAACAAATAGGCTACCAACCCGAATCTCTATAAAATATCAAATGTTTCAATGAACATAGGCGTCATCTTCCATTTTCTCTGAATATGTCGATTCCCCAATGGAGGTTAAGCATGCAAGAAGACCCGATCTTCCATATCAATCTCTAGAGGTTGGTGATGGTGATTTATATAATGTTTATTCCTCTATTGAGCTACAACCATGTGCTTCTTGATAATCTATACCTACTTTGAGGCCTCTTGATCAATATGAGGTTCTAGCAGCACCATCTCTACTACCTCTAACCAGCACATGGGGTTAACAAAACATCCTACTATATAGGGCTTCATAAATTTCCATCAATATAAGAGTTTTTAAAATTATATTATATGTAAATTTAGAAATAGTTATGTGTTTACCAAATAACCTTTAAATTTAGGGATTATTTCTCATAGAACATCCTCTAACACTCTTATCGTATGCTTAGAATGACTATTGGTATGTGGGAGATAGGATGTACTTAGTAGTTCCTATAAACCTAGATCCTTTTTCAACCCCTGATAGAACCATGATGTAAATAAAGAATCCCTATATGATATAATGGTATATAGACCTCTATGAAGGTGTATGATATCCCTGACATATAGAATTCCTAGCTAGTCCACCAAGAAGGTCTCTATAGTAGGTAAGAAATAGAAGACCTTCATTAGTCTATCCATAATAACCCATATAGTGTCACTACCTCAAGGGGTTTTGGTAATCTCAAAACAAAATACATAATGATGTCACCCTATTTCCATTCTATAATGGGTAATGACAATAACAAGCTAGTATGATTTTGGTGCTCTGCCTTCACATACTGATAAGTGGAACACTGAGTAATGAAACAAGCTATCTCTCATTTTATCCTGAACCACCAATACAAGCATCATAAGTCACGATACCTCTTTTTAATACTGGTATGTACTGACCAATAAGAGGCATGATACTCTTGGATCAAATACTCTCACATATCTTCGAGAACCCATATACACTCATGAATGTGTAAGATCTCATCCCTATTAAGGACCCAACCAGGCAGTGGGTCCTCGCCTGAAGTTCTATCCCATAGGACCAATCCCTTGGGATCTAAATGCTACATCATCTTTACTTTATCCAAAATTTAAGAGGTCACTACCAAATACATAAGAATAGTATATTCGTGACACTCTTGAATCTCAAAATTCATCTCAAAAAACAAGGCCATTAACTACCATTCAATATTGAAATCTTGAAATACCTATGTCTGGGTATTTTATAATAGAGAGTTATCCACTATATTTCCTTTCCCAAGAATATAAGCAAGATCAAAATTGAAGGACAATAGGTATTCAACCCACCTCCACTGCCTAAGGTTCAAGTCATTCTAGGTGAATATGTATTTGATAATTTTGTGATTTTTGGATACAATGAATCATTTCCAAAACAAATAATGACACCAATAATGTAAGACATGAACCAACACTTCTAATTCTAGGTCATTCAATAGGTAATTAACATCACATGGCCTCAATTGCTGAGACCTGTGTAACACAACTCAATCTCCTTGCCTTAGAACTGCTCCTAGACCGATGCCTGATGTATCATAATAAATAGTATATTATTTAATTGGATTAGGTAAAATCAGGACTAGTGATGAATTCATTCTTCCTTTCAGATCTTAAAAGTCTCTATCACATGATTTAGAACTTGCAATTTTATCCCCTTCTTTGTTAATCCTGTAAAAGACACCATAAGGTGAGAGAAATCCTGAATAAATTGCCTATAATATCTAGCTAGAATTAATAAACTCCGTATATAAAATATTTTCTTGGTATGATCCCAATAAACTATGGATCTCACCATATCGGGGTTAATATACACCCCTTACACTAAGATAATGTGACCCATGAAGTGAACCTTATCAATCCACATATGACATTTTGTGATCTTGGCATACAACATGTGATCTATCAGTGTATTTAATATTAATTCAAGGTGTTTATAATGATCATTTAAAGTATGAGAATACATCAAGATATCATCCATGAAAACCACAATTAAATAATCCATTTATGGGTGGAAAACCCGATTCATTAAATCTATGAAAATAGTCAATACTGGTGCCATTCCTAGCACTAGAGCAATGATAAAATCCACCTCTCTCTTAGGAGTCAGTCCAAAAAACTCATCAAGGAAGACATCCCTAGAATAATCCAATATTAGAAGGAAATATTTATATCACATTCCTTGGTCATCCAAAAAGGGACTATCCATATGGGCTTTCATTCCACCCAGCCCATGATGCATGAGTCCAGCTCGACTCACATGGACATCCCATTCTCCCTTATGAATATAATTACCATACTTAGGTGATTTTAAGGGAACCCTCTAGAAATAACAATCAATATAAGAATGGTAGGAAACCAACCAGTCCATATCAATAATTATTTCAAAACCATACATCTCAAGGATAAAGAGGTTACATATGAAACAATAACTGCCTATATCAAGGCATCACTCCTTATATTGGCATACAATTTCTAATCAGATTCACAGTGGTGTGTCCAGAGTCATCACCCCATATAAATACTAAATTTATAGCCCAATACTCTCCACAATTTACAATAATATAAACGAGTAAGTAGTATTAGTGTCAAATAAAATAGATACTAAAGTAGAGGCTACTAAAATCATACCTCAAACCATAGATTGACCGACACCATGCTCCTCATGTATAGGTGTTAGTACATATATCTCTCCCGATCCATGAATCTGAGCTATAAACTTACTACCCTAAGAAGGTCTATCATACTTTCATGATATATTAGAAGTATTTCTTCCTTGTAAATGACCACCTCCTCAACCTGATCGACTCATAGTACCCCAACACTCTGTCTGATGTTGAGCTATTGATCCCACTCCATAACTTGGTGTCAGTTCAGATCCTCTCTCTTTATCCATTGTAGTAAAGGTTATGAAAAAAAACATAATAAGAACCATATTTCCACAATAATAACACTCAATTGGGTTCTTAATACATTTGGGATTCATGTGTATTACCTTACCGCATTAATGTCCTACCACTTGGCTACCCGGGCACAAAATCTAATTAATTAAACCCCTATAAGAAAGATCAATGAGATGATTTATACCACTATATGGACTATAAACTTCTCTCATTACCAAACCAATTTTCCCAACACTCTTAGTTTCCCTTTGGTTATGATTGGATATGAGAGATTGGTTTACTATTTTTGAAATGGTAGTTAAGAAAAAAACCTTTACCTATGTATGGATGGCTGACCTAATCACATCCTCAAATCACCTTTCTTTGGTAAATTCATCAATAAAAAGAATAGAAAAAAAAATTGGAGCTATGTGAAATGTTTTGAATAGTCCATAATAGACATAATACCACATTATAGGTACATAAAATCCCTAGATTATTCTGCTCTCAGTATTTCTACGAAGAAGTAATCATAGTAGATAGTGTGAAAGTCCCTCTAGACCATGTCCCAATGTTGGCCTACCTAGTTTAGAACATCCCAGCAATTCTTAGAGGATCCGTGAAAAATATAAACGGTGAGCTTGACCCTCATTTCTAGAGGCATCTCAAGATGCTCAAAGATTACTTGAACATTATTTATCCATGAATCAACAGCCTGGTGGAACCATCCAATAAGAAATTAGGTAGGAGCTATTGCTGAAATTCTCTAGTTAGCTCTGACGTAATTAGTGAAAGCCATGTTACTCCCTGAATAGACTACATTAATCATAGAAATCCTTCTATGAGATGAGTTTCAGTTCCCATTCTAGGTATAATAGGAGGTATAACTGGAGGTTCCTCAGGTGAAACTACTAGTGGGTTAGTTCCCACCGCTTTTGAAGCATGACCATCACCACCTTTCTAGTGCATGACTCAAGGCCACCATGGAGGAATATCTCTAAAATGCCAATCAAAAACCTTAGGCATAGTTTTAATAAAAGAAGTGATCAAAAATAAAGGAATAAGATAGGAATAAATACTTCTTATATAAGATTCAACACCAATCTAACCGATATTATATCTAGTTCGACGTAATTTATAAGATCATTACAGAACTTGAGAGACACCCCCAATACCCACTACTAAGGTTAGGTCTGGTTCAAGTCCTCATATATCAAAGTAGAGGTTTGGGTATATGGAATTTCAATTGAAAGTTATATAGTAAAACACCATTTAAGTTTCCTTTTTCATCCCCAATTAATGATAACCATTTTAATTTACCATCAAGGATCTACTATTTCATATATATATATATATATACATATGATGGTATAATTTGATAAGTTACCATTCCCAAGTTATAAATACATATTATTTATAGGTTACAATTGAAACGTCATGTAACTAAAACCAAACCTTTACACCTAGTATTTGGATGTAACGCCATATATATAATGATTTTATTAGATGAATCACCTTCCACAATTTATAGAAGTAATATATTTATAAATTTTTATTGGTATTAATGTAATCAAAATCTTTAACATTTCCGTCCATGTAACCATAGTTACACAACTCAAACATATGATAATTATTTATTTAAGGTTCGAACATCAACTTATGCAGGAAAACACCATTTAGGTTGATGAAGAAACATTAAATAACAAATAATTTATCCATTTACTAGAAGAAACATTAGTACAGTTGACAGATATAACAATTAAGGAATGTAATGAATGTTGTATGTAGTGCACATAATAAAATAAATATGGAAAAAAATATGCATGACATTTGAATCCTCAGGTGACTATAATGATTCATGAGATGATACCTACATGAATTTTTAGGCCAAACCTAAATGAAATTTCATAATCATAATAAATGTTACAACTCATTTGCATCACCCAATAGTGAAATCAATAAAACTGTAATTAGAAAAAACTAGAATAATAAGTCCTATCCCAAGAAATTTGAATTTTTTTCTATACACGGGTTAGATACTTCTAGGCACAAGATCATTACCAAATTACAACACATTCTTAGTCTCCTATCTACCAACCCAAAATACAGGACAGAAGGGAAAAGAGTTATGATACCATTTATTACCATCCTGATTATGTTTCATAGATAGGTGACTAGTTCGGTTGGCCACATGAACTCAAGTGTGAATTCCCATATTCTAGAGGCTTTTTACTAGCGGTGAGGGTATAAGGTGATATAATGGGGAGAATATAACCTCATGATCATATTAGAGAACAATGGTGAAATTTAAGGATAAAAGAGTGAAAGTAGTAATAATGGAAATAACACAAGCAAACCATCCTGATAAATTTCAATTGATAGTTATAAACCATTAGTATAACCATATATAGTAATATATACAAACAGGATTCATGTTACGTTGCTTTAAAAAATGGGGTATACAAGGAGATATAGAGAATCAATCATATATAACATGATATACAAAAATGAACAAAAATCCAAAACTATATTTAATGTAATTGAGTGCACTAGCTCAATCCTCAGCTCCCAAACTACATCCAATTATAAAAATAAGGAATCTATAGAAGAATTATTCCCTTTATCCCTACCACATTCATGAAGTCTATTCAACTACTAATCGTTTTCCTGAATAGGTTGTGATTAAAACTCAGTATGCCACCACAAAAAATGTCTAGTGATATCCAATTCGATGATATATAATGAGAAATGTGTAGGTAATAATAATAATAATGTTAGTAAATGAAATACATAAGACTCATGTGGGCCTGGGTTCCTAATGGGACATCCATCCAATACTACATGTTTTAACCTAAGTTGGAACGTCCTTGAATATTTTTTAATTATTAATTAATTATTTGATATACTTAGGACCTAAGACTCATATTCAAGATATTCTCAAAAAATGATATTCATATAAGGGATTATTAAGTCCCATGGAATTTAAAACTTAATAAAGGATGTATAAAAGGCCATCATGTATGTAAAGTATTGACCAAATCCACGTATGTTATTTGACTTGGCAGACACATCATTTAATTAATTGGCATCCATATCCATACAAGGAATTACATATAGGGAACCCAGGTATCACTCCAGGCATACTATACACCCATCACCATACAATCCTATCAATGTAATTGTATGTATGAACCTAGGTATCTCTCAAGTCATGGTATAAAGAAATTTTCCTGTAAGATCATCCATGGAATTCCAAACCCAAGTGTCACTCAAGATATAACAAAAATCCATTCTCCTTGTAATTATATCCAAGGTATTCCATATAGGAATCCAAGTATCACAAAAAAAAATATAAATTAACTTTTTATTAATTTAATTCAACTTTCACAATGAGATCTTCTAAGGAATTCTATGTTTTAACCCTTGTATCACCCTTGGCATGAAATAATGACTGGTCATGGGCTAGAAACCTATCTATACCATTTAATAAATCATTTAATTTAATTAAAATTTAATTTACCGGGAATAATATAAATAAAAATTAAGAAGTAATCAAAGGTCTAGGAGTATAGTCTCACTATTATACTTCCATTTAATTCATTAAAAATTTCATTTAGTTCATTTTAATACCACAATTATGTAGGGGAATATAATATATCCTAAGGGTGGGTTAATTTCCTAATAAAAGCATGTACCTTTAAGATAATTTAGCAGCACATCCCAAGGGGTTGGTTCTAATTGAGGATCTAAACATCCTTTGATGTTAACATTTCTCATGGGACATATAAGTCTAGTATTAAATACTTAATTTAGGAAAAACAAATTTTATGAGGTGATTCATTGGAAGGTTTGATGAACAATACAACTACGTAGAATATAAATGGATATAATTTTATAAAAAATCATTAAACTACATACCTTATACCTGTATATAACTCCTCATCTAGTATCGTCCTCTAATGCGGGCTAGAATGGGATAAACCAAAGAAATAGAAAAATGACCTAAAATTTGGGCATGTTAACTCACATGAATTTAGAAGTCAATATGGTGATATAAATAGAGGAAAGAAGAAAAAGGACTGAATAACCTACTATTTTCTTTACAATGTGATGAACAATGACTAATTCCATGAACAGAGGAGGCTCAAAGCCTAAGAGGAGAGGAATGGGGGATCTTCTTACACATGGTGTAGATACCCATACATTTCATAAATAAATATTACATATTATTAGATGACTATTCATTAATTAACATATTTATCCACACCAAAATCATTTAGTTCTGGTGTCTTTTCAAAAATGGATATATAAACAATTGGTTCATAAGTGAACTATATCATTTCCCACTAATATCTTCATAACTAACACCCTTCTTAGATATATCATACATAATACAGTTATTCATAACCTTTGGATAAGAAACATAACAAAGGGAAAGGTTATATACTCAGAAAGAGTAAACAATGGAGATATCAACAATAATTGTGCCTAAAATAATGATAATAAGAGAATAAAATTTAAAAATCATACCCTACATATAATAGATTAGAAACATGAGTCATTGCACAAATCATGGAATTTCACAAGAAATGAATAATAATGTAATCAAATAACATGAGCCATGAGATCATAACATTAGCATAAGTCATAGACTTTTGGCATAAAAATATGAATAGAGAATCATTTCCTTAGTAGTCGAGATTCATTTCCAATATTATCACAGTGGATTGGGTTCACTCCCCAATCGATCATAGTAGTCAACGTTCAGTCCCAATATTATCATAGTGGATTGGTTTAACTCCCCAAACCATCATAATATTCATGGTTCACTCCCATGAATATCAAAGTGGAGAATGTCCCATACTAAATTCGGTTTACTCCCCATTATAGTACTATTTATATAACAAGATATCAATATTTAACCAATGAATTTGAGGGAGATATAGGTCCCACCCATCATTGGTTATAACATAACCACTATCCTTCGTTATAATGTAACCACCAACAAATAATGAAAACATACATAAGTTTTCCACAAATTATAAAAATTCATCATATCATTACCCATAGAAATTAAATGGGCTTCAAACACATTTCATCATATCAAAACCCATTGAAATGAAATGGGTTTCAAAAAAATTTCACCATATAATAACCCATATAAAGTAAATGGTTTCATAAACATTCCATTATAACATAACCTATATAAATTAAATGGTTTTCATAATCATCTCATCAATTAATCAAAGCACTTCCTGTCTAAAAGGAATGGGTTTCATAAAAATATCTTCCTTATAATCATAAACTATATAGATAAAGAATAAGGATTGTAAAATTGTATCATATCCCCAACAAAAAATAACCAACACTAAAGGTTTTTTGTTAATGAATAGAAATTCCATAAAAAGACCCTAAAAACATTCTTGAGGAAAATATCCTTTTCATTTTGAAAACAATTAATAAAAATATAAAAATTTCTCAAATATTAAATAAAACACTTTATTTGAAAATAACCTTGTAAAAATTTATATAAATCATTAAATCACTAAGTGGTCATGATGGTAGAAAACACAATTCATGTCATACTTGTTTAATGGAAGATTCCTTTCACATTTTTGGTAAAAGTCAAGAGATCCTTGTTTCAAAAATTATAAGAATATTACTTTTAAATATTTTTTGTTAAAATTCAAATATGGGTAAAAATTTATTCAAAAAATCATTGGAGAATAGTGAAAAATTTATTTAAATCATATTTAGATAACATGTACATGAAAGAAAAGGGGGTTTTGATCGAAGAGATAAATAAATTCACCTTTTCTTTAAAATAATTATTTTAGAATATTGAGTACATAAAGAGAGTAAAATGAAATGAAAACAAGTATTTTCATGAAATAAACATATTATAAGAAAATTAATGAATTTTTGGAGAGGTAGATTATAATATTTCATCATTGGAAACTTAATCATAAACAATCCCGATAAACAATGAGATTGTAACATAAAAACTTTTACCACATTAGTATCTTTGGAATCATAATCCCCATAAAATTAATAACATTAATGGGATATTTATACCCAATAATATAATTATAATATTCATAAAATTAATTCATGGATATTATATAAACCACACAAAAGAATCAAGTGGTGTATCAGACACACGTCCCATATAAATAAAAGTGAGATGAAAATCCCTTACCTTAAGTATTGACTTCCTTATTAATCATTAAAAAATCCTATATAATAATTATTAATTTATTATAAATATAATAAATAATAATAATTATATAAATAATACCACATATTATTCACTTATGACTTTTTATTACATTTTTATTAACAATTCCTTGATAAAATCATGTTTCGGGTAATAACAAATTTGTTTTTCATGCATGTCTTAATTTGGTATATTAGTCACATTTGATTTTATGATGGTTAAATAATATAAATAATGTTATAAATTATATAAATATCATATATATTTATTATATATGTACTTATATTAATCTATAAAAGTTATAGATAGAAAATGAATTACACCGTTCTTGGAGATGGTAGGTCATACTTATGCATGAATATTGTTTCCATTTTATAGATGGACAGAATGAAAGGAAGGTAAATAATATATCACCTTTATATAGTAATTATTATTTAATATATATTACATATATTCATTATATCTATCCTTATTACCTTCCATAAATAGCGTAATTAAAAAACGAATAACATCACTTTGCGAGGTGGTAGTCCACTGTACACACAAGTGACATTATCTTATTCCCATAGAATGTAAAGTAAGAAGGTATACATGAAATAATAATTAAAAAATTATAATTATTTTAACAATATAATATATATAATTTAAATTCATCATCATATCTCCCCTTGAAAGGTGGTGATGGAAAACAAATTACACCGGTTTGTGAGGCGATAGTTCGCCATACACATGATTGATGGTGTCATTTCCCATTTGATGAAAAAAAGATAGATCAAAGTTATGAAATCAACATAATAAAATGATATTATATGTTATATAACTAATTTATTATATTTTAATTATTAGGACACAAATAAAGATGTTAAGAGAAGAATAAAAAAGAAAGAGCTTAGTGAAGACAATTACCTTCTCTTAGAATAACCTCTATTGGATCTCATATTAAGGACCCTAGGGTTGATCTTTTAGGAAGACCATAATATATTGAATATGGATAAGGATTTTGGGAATGTATTTTGGTAGGTTTTTTTCTATCCAAATATCTTAATATATTTGAATAAGTGAGGGGAGGATGTCCCCTTTTATAATTGGGAATGAGTGACATTTTGGTAAATACCCAAAACTATTCAATAATGGGAAGTAAATATAATAAAATATTCCTCAAAATATTATCAATAAAGTATTATAGGAATTATATAGTCTATACACATCTGCACAAAAATAAAGTCACATGTTTTAAACATGTTCTTCCTTAATCTCTAAGTTTACTCACTTTGACCATTTTATTTTTTCACCATGGTAAATAGTCTCATTTTATTTACCTAGGTAATTTTTCCTTTAAAACTAATATTAAAATGAGAATTTTTAGATAATTTGTACCCAATTATTCTAAATATTAAAACCAATTTATTAAATAAAGATTTTATATTTGTTGAAAATTAATTTTAACACATTCATATGTAATGAGAAAAACCCTGTTTCAACCGTAACCATATAAATTAATTTTTATTATTTTTACTAATATTTATAAAAAAACTAATTTGAAATTATTATATCATATAAATTATTCTGATTCCAAATATGGGATCCATTTTATAAAATTCAATTCAAATAAGTGACATAATTTAATTTAAAATAAAACACATAATCTCTGTGAAAAAGTGGTTTTCCAAAGAGAAACTTTTCATAACTATATAAAATTTTGATATTAAAATAAAATATAAAAATGATTCTAATAAAATAAATTGGATTAATAAATTTATAATTGAACTAATTTACTTTTAAAAACATATTAAAATAAAATAGATCTTGTAATTTTTTTAAATTAAAAGACACTTTTAAAAAAAGTCAGTATTTTTTACTATTCATTGAAAAATTAATATTTACAAAAAAATATAAATAATTCAATAAATGATAAATTTGGATTGTAGATTTAAAAAATAAAGTTTATTTTTTAAAATAAATTTTCTAAAATTGAAAAAAAAATTAATTTTTTTGTTTTTTCACAAAAAGAAATAAAAACATTTTTTTGAGAAAATTGTATTTTTGAAACATATAAAAAATTTACTAAAGATTAAGTAATTTTTATAAATATGATTTATTTATATAAAACCAATATAATTATTTTCAATTATTTATTATTATTATTCATGCCACCAAGTTTGAAAACTAGGTTATAATAGTCATGTTTCAATAATAATAATATTATTATATTGTGGTTCATTAAAACTTTATGTTGCATGTAACACAAGTTATTGAAGAAATTTAATTTATTCAATAACATATTTCATAAAAACTTGGTGTGTTGCTTCTTGACTACTACGCAAATGAGTTTGGAGAATTTTCTTTAGTTTTTTTATAATAATATGGAAAAATGGTTGCTTCTCATGGATAATAATGAGGTGCACACTTTGGCCACATGGATGGACAAACCATACACCAACCATGCACCACCACTGTATAAGTGGAACTAACCCTCGCACGACTAGGTGCACAGTTTGAAAAATCATGCACAATCTATGTGTTCTTAATATCCATTTCCTCCACCCACTTTCACGGTTAAGTGCATGGTGAAACTAACTATGCATCATCCATGATCAATATAACTACAATTTATTGCAGGTTTTTCAGAGCCATGTGGCCTCCATTGAATAGTAAAACTATCCATGCACCTCTTCCTTGGGGCTGCATGGTTGAGACACATGGTTATCTCTAACCATTTACCTCATCTTGCTTCTCTAAAAACTGGAGCTCCGAGCTCTAAAGAGGCCCTAGATTCTCTTAAACCCTTCCTTCATTACATAAATGATATTAAAAGATAAAAGGTGGTTTAAAATGAAATTTAAAGGATCAGTACCTCTCTAAAATACGAGGTCATTAAATCCATAGACATATCATCAGTTAGAGGATATCAAGATCTCCTTTATCCAGATCCATGCTAGAGTGAATTATTTGGTCCCATTTACCATCAACATAACTTTAGGATCAATGAATTAGTGGTTGAATTTGTATCTTATGGAGTGGAATGATGCATATGTTTCAGGGGATGATTTTTAGATGTGTTTTTACTTTGGGTTACTATGTTTGATGCTGAGGGTAGTGAATAGGTAGGAGTTAGTCTCCCTTCACTTGGGGAGTCTAATCATACATGAGTTCAATATTAGATTCAAGTACTTCCTTCTCTTCACCCCTGATATTTTCTTGGATGAGGAGTCTATAACATGGTGGTTGGAAGAGGTGTTGTGCCTAGTTATTCAATATGTAGTCACCCATTTACAATGCCTATATATTTGGAGGCGAAGATGATGGATTATGTGATTGATAAGATTAATACACAACAAAGATCATCTCAAGAGTCAATCCATTAGGGCCCCATGAGGAGAAGGGATATTAGTGAGGGATCATAGTTTCCTAATTCATTAAGGTTTTAATTTGTGAGGAGTATACCTCAATTTTTTTTCTTATTTATCTAGTGATAGTAGTTATCATACATCCATCAAGATATATGTTCCAATGTTTTTTTAAGGAGGATGTGACCATAAATGATATCAATGCCTGACCATTCTCAGAAACCAGTGTGGTGTAGGTGGTCAATATCCATTGCTTCCTCGATAGTAGTTATTGAATATTCTCTATTTGTATCAGGGAAAAAATATCATGTTATATGGAGATGATATGAAGTTAGTAGAGTTCAATACTATGATAATCCTCATCTATAGGGACATAGGTCCACGTGAGACCACGAAGGTTGTCATCAATAACAAGTTAGGGGAGTCGGACAAGGCTGGCTTCATGCTATAGAGGTTCTATCATTATATGGGTCATAAATTCTCTTAGGTACAATATATTTATCTTTTAACCTAGATTATACTTTATTTTATTCTAGTGAATCACACTCCTTTATCCCACCCACCTTTTTCTATTCCATTATACTCAAGGTGGGGAGGCTTTCAGTGCCCCTGGTTTTGAATATGGAATTTTAATGTTAGATTAGTTTAATTGATGTTTTTCTAGGGATGTGAGTTTTTTATGGAGTAACATTTGTCTTCTGGATAATTCTTCTTACTATATATATAACCCTAGGATGTTATTCTTGTCATACACTAGTTTTATTTTTTCCATACCATCATTGATTTTTTTGGAGGTGAGTGGTGTTATATGAGAATGATGAACAATGTGTGGTGTTCATTTGTGAGTGAGATTATCAAATAGGCTATCGTCTTTCATAGACTATATTATCTTAGTTGGGAGTTCTATTATTTGATTCCTTGGAGGAAAAAGTGGTGAAAGTTTCCTAGATTCTTCAAAGAGTTTTTGGATTTTTCCTCGCGAAGGTTGTGAAGACACCCCCTTGATGTGATATCTAGTTTGGGATGGAGTTACCGCCTGATGATGCTCTAATTTTGATGACTTATTATCAGATAGATCCTTATGAGTTGTGGGATCTAGGGATCCAGATTCATGATTTAGTATAGAATAGATTCATCCATCCCAGTGTATCATAGTGGGGTACTCTAGTGTTATTCTCTAAGAAGGAAAATGGTGGTATAAGGATATGTATTGAAGAATGATAGATGAATTAAGTAGTAGTCAAGAACCATTTTCCCATTTCAAGTATAGATTATTTACTTGACTAGTTTAAGTGAGATATATTGTTTTTGAAGATTGATATATGGTCTAGATATCATCAGATGATGGTGAAAGAGGAGGATATCCCTGAGAATACATTTTTAGAATTGTTATGGAAACTTATAGTATATTTTTACACAGTTCAGTGTCATAAAAACCTGATCTATTTTCATGGGACACATGAAATCTATGTCCTCTTATTTCCTGAATTAAGTTCATCATAGTATTCATCATTTGCATCCTTATATACTCGAGGTCAAATAAGGAGAATATTGATCATATTAGAGATATTAGACAGGTCCAATCACCATCATCTCTATATAAAGTTATCAATTTGTAACTTTTGGAGGTGTGACCTGAATTTCCTTGGGCATGTGGTGTCTCTACAGGGAGTGGAAATTGTTCCTTTAAATATTGGGGTAGTTGTTTCTTGGGAATCACCCAATAATGTCATATAGGTATATATCTTCCTTGGTCTCAGGGGATATTATTATATGTTTGTGTCTAATTTATCCCATATTTTTCCCCATTGGAATCATTTTCTAGCAATTTACACGATTTTTTATAGACTTATCAGTGTTAGGATGTTTTTTACTATCTAAAGGAGTGGCTGATTAGTGATCCCATCCTTTAGATTTTAGAATAGGGAGTAATGTTTGAGGTTTTCAGTGATGCCTCTCATATTCATTTAGATTTAATATTGATACAACATAGAGAAGTGATATCATATGGGTATATGTAGTTATGTATCGATGAGCATAACTATTCCACCCATGATCTCAAGTTGATGATATTGACATTTTCTATGAATCCGTAGTGAAATTTCCAAATAGATGAGAAATTAATTTTATTCAAAAAATATAAGAGACTGGGATATATTTTCTCTCAATGGGATCTAAATATGTTTTAATAGAATTGGTTAGAGTTCTTACATATCTTTTACTTTGAGATCTCCCACACCTTAGATAAAGGGGATTTTGTATTACATACCCTGAGTAGGATTTTTTGAGGGAATACTATTAGATAATATAGAGATTCTTGGTGAGTGATGAGGAATATTGTAGTATTAAATCTTGATATAGGGGATACTAGTGGTAGTGGTTTCATATAAAAGATAATAGTTCAATCATTCCTGACGTGGTATGTGAAGAAATATCAGTGGGGAGACTTGAAGGTAGAGGTGATGTATGATTACATCTTTCACGGTGACACTCCTGAGGGATGGTTGGAGGATGACTGACACCAGATGATGTATCAAGGAAGATTTTTTATTCCATAAATTACACATGAAAAAGTTTTCCATGTATTTAACAGATTATCTTTGTAAATATATCATATTAAATCCAAGATGTATCATGCATTGAGGAGTTAGGTTTTTTTTCTCAAGATGAAGTGATCAATGGTTAAGTTTGTATCACTATTTTTCATCATCTAGCAAGGGAGGAAAGAGAATCATGTTCCTAGTTGTTTTTGGTATCCATTGGATATTCCTAAGTGAATGTGGGATGAAATTTATATACATGTCATCACTATTTTACCCAGAGAACAGGGGGAATGTGGTGATATTTTGGTATTATGTATTAGTTTATGAAGTCATCAAATTTCTTGTGATTAGGGAGTCAGATGTTTTGGATATTATAGTGAGTCAGTATATATATGAGGAAGTGTGAATTCATTGGGAATATTGGATAATCATATATGAACAAGATCCTCATTTTAACTCATGAGACTTTGGAGTTATTTAATGTGATTTTTGATCTCAACAACACATCAACACAACTTTACACCCCAATACAGATGGGTAGATGAATTAGATCATTAAATATTAGATGATATGTTACAGGTCCAAGTTATATATTTTGAAAGCCCTTGGGTAAGGAACCTACCATTTTTTGAGTTCTTTTATAATAACAACTACCACTCTACCATTGGCGTGAACCCATTGTATGTATTTTATGGATGTAATTATAGATCCCCATTTTTCTGGATTGAGGTTGAAGATTAAGCAGTCCTTGGACCAAATGTGGTAAGAGGAATAAAAAAGAGGGTTTAAATGATTGAAGAGTGCATGAAAATGGTGTAGGACCATCAAAAGTCTTATACTGATATTAGGAGGTGGTGTTTGGAGTATAAGGATGGTTATGATATACTCTTTAGGGTTTCCCTTTTTCATGAAAAATAGAGGTTTAGCCAAGGGAGTAAGATATATACCCACTTTATCAAACCTTTGGAGGTGTTGTATCATGTTTTCAAGGGGTGTATCAGTTGGGGATTCCTTCGTAGATAAACCAGATCCATTATCTCTTTCATGTGTCACAAATTTTTCTATGTATTTATGATGATTCAATTTTCATTGATTGAAGGTGTTGGATGTCAAGGATGAAATAGAATTTGTGGATTGGGTATTGAGATTCAAGATTATCAGGATATGGTACTATATGGGTGAGTTATTCCAATGGTTTGTGTCATATAGAGGCACGATGGCTTAGAATTATGTATTTGGGAACATGAGTCACAGTTGCACACTCATTATCTTGATATTTTTTATCTTTAATGTACATGATGATGATATAATATATTTTTTCTATTTGTATGATATTATTTTATTGTGTATGACTTTTTTTTGAGTTATTGATACCCTATATTTCTTGGTGCCCTGGTGATGGTTTTATTGCATTTGAGTGGTATCTCTTGAAGGGATTTTTTGGTTTAGTAGTTGGCGATTTTTTTTTGAGATTAGATTTTATTCTCAATGACCATAATTATTTGAGAGGCATATAATTCAATAAACCAACCCTTCCTATCCTATTACTTTATTACTTGGGGGTGTTGGAGGTATTAATGGAAGGATGGAGGAGAAAAGTGATATTAGAGTAGATATTTTAGCTGGGGAAGGTTGGGAGTGGTGTGGATGTACAATTAATAGCATGAAGGGATGGATATACTAGAGGGATAAATCTAATAGTAGTTTTTATTAGTGTATTGGAGGTGTTATGAATCTGTTGTGTGATCTGAGAGAGTTTTTGTTAGAGTTGGGAGCTTTGTCAAGGCTTGGTAGGTGTTTTGTGGTGTAAGGGATTCTAAGGGAAGTTGGAAAAGGAAGGACTCTTACAATATATGGGGAATGACTCTTATAAAGTTTTTATAACTCAAAAAGTGTTCCATTTTTCATATTTTCTAGTTATGGCATAATTTATTGGTTGAAATAAGATGTACCTTATATAGTTTGTGAAATTTTCTATGAATTGGATTTTTAGGGTGGCCATAGTTGCTACGATGTGGAACTTGGGAGCCTGATTTTTGTGGTTCTACATTGGGTGTCATCACTCCATGGTTAATAGGCCATGAAATTAACCTTATATTTAGGAAATATTATTGAGTTTAATTGGGTATAGATATGTGGGATCCATATTGCGATTTTTGGAGGTTTGGTGGAATTAGGCTTGTCGTAGAGTGACCATGATTTATTGTTTCATAATGAATTAGTTTATAGTGTTGATATAAATTAAAAAATTCATCTAAATTTTTATATTTTCCTTTAATTTATTCATACATTTGGAAAGTAGAGGTGAAACCCTAGAGACTCTTTAACCCTCATTCATTAGTGCTGTCTCTCGGCTTTAAGATATCAGTTGACTATGATCCAAGGTGAGTTCCCCTCTCAAATATTCTTGATTATATACATGTTATTCCATCTTGGGAGGTTATGGAAACAATGTTATCAAGGTTTGAGGGATAATGGGTCATGGTTTCTATAGGGGATTATTGTACACTTGGATAATTGAAGTTTCCATTATTTGGTTTTGATCTTACGATCATATAGTTTCCCTTTACTATTTCATAAAGATTCTAGAAGCATCAATTTTGGTAAGAGATTCATTTACTCTCTCTTTTATTCTATGTACAATGTGAAGTTTTCATGATATTGTTTTCATTTTATAAATAGTATGTATTGGATTAACAAAAATATTAAATTGAACAGAATAAAATTTAATGGAACAAGGTGATTCACATGTGGTTATATATTTTCCCATTGCATTTTTTATATTATTATTCATTGTTTTCTATGCTGTTGGTTTTTGTGTGATGTTGTGTCAAACATGATAATATTGTTATTTATTTATTGGAATCACCTTTGATAAAGGGTCAATCACTTAAATATGGTAATGATTTTTTTTTAAAAATAGGTAATTTTATAATTATGTGTGTGAGATTGACATTATTATTTTATGTAAAAAAGGAAAATGATGATGTGATTGTTATGGGGATATGTTATTTATTACAATTATTTTTCCTTATGAGGAAGTTATGATTTCTTATCCTTGGTTATAGATGTATTGGGTGGTTATTATGGATTGAGAAATGGGTGCAGTAGCTGCCATTCCATGGTTGGAAAGAGGAAATGTGGTTATTAATGTGGGATGGTGGTTCAGTTGTTTTTGTGGGGAAGGGATGGTTTTGTGGTGGCTATTCGCATGAAGTGTGTGTAGGACGACATATTGGATATTGTGTGTTGTGGGTATTGGTATTTTAGTTTCTTGGTAGCAATGTAATATGATTGTTAATGATAAATGTGGTTACATGTTATAGCTAATAATAGTTTGTAATTATATAAAAAATGAATGAAAAAATGCATTTAAAATAGTTGGTAAGATGGTAAACCTGGAATTAGTTAATTGATGTTACTTACTAGAAAATTATGGAATTTTTTGGCTTTTTTTGTGGGAAAGTGGGATGGTTAATGAGGTAGAGGTAGAAATAGTTGTTTGAGAAAGGTTGTAGAGGTGGAATGATGTTTATGGGATGTGAGAGTTCTATTTGGGTGTAAACCTATTAGGTTGGTCTTTAGTGTGTTTGTAATATAATTTTATTTTCTTATAATATCTCTATACACCCCACTTGAGCTGTATAACCTTACCAATGCCCAAATGTATTGGGTTTTGGTTGCTTTCCAAAATATTAAGGTTGAAAAAAGAATAGATGAATGACTACTCCCTCTTCCTTGATCTCCATTATATGAGTGGTATGAGAAGTGATGTATCATAGTATATTGGTTATGTGGATAGGGTGATGATACTTGGTTTGTTCATACATGCTAAGAGCAGGGAGTGGGGTTGATGTACTTCATGTTCACGATACCATACTGAGATGGATATGTTATGAGGTTGTAATGTGTGGTGGAGATGTTGGTATGGGTAATATAGTTGTGGTATAAATATTATTGATTCCAATGAGATTATTGGAGCTAGTATGGGTTGGAGAAAGTATGGATATAGTATAACCCACATCAAATGTGTTGAGATTGGTGTGGTGTGCCATGACCAGGAATTTGAAGGGATAAGAGCTCCAGGATGTTTAATGCTGGGGCGCAAGAGTGGAAAACCTATGAAAAAGTGGTGTGGGTAGCCTTTTTTCTATTTTCTATTTTATATTATTATACTACAATGTGATATTGGGTAATAAAGTATTGGTGACGTTGGGTGATATTTGAATTAGTTGGTGCATATTGGTTCTACAACTTATTCCCTTAACATTAAAATTCTTCTCCCATATTTGCATGATAGGTATTGAGGAGGATTCTACTGAGTATACATGTATTTTAATACCTATATATATATATTTATATGTTTTATAGGTTTTTTGGGTGATATTAGAGATCATGGTGATCCATAATACTTCAGAGCTTGGAGTTGTGATTGGAGTTATTACCTAAGAGTTTTTTTGATATTTTAATTTAGAGACTTGTATTTTCAGGGCATATCATGCAATATGGTTTGTTGTGAGATTTCATTTTTATTTTTTTATTATGGTGTTGACATGTGGATTTCATATTTTATTCTTAGGACATATGAGTTCAATTATTCCCATTTGTATGATTTATACCCTTAATGCAAGTCACTAACCTGAGGCCTTTTGGAGGCAGGCATCATGGGTCACTCTCATTTTCAATGTAGGCTCAGGTGAGGTTCCTAGTGGGGGTGGTTTGTGACATTATCATAATATTATTACTCTCCATCACATGAAATATTGATACTTATTTGTCTTAATAATACATTTCTTATAACATCATTATATGAAGAATAATTAGAAAATGATGATGAATTTTCAAAAATAAAAAAGGAAGTATTTCCAATATTAGAATTTATTTTCATACTCTTATAAAATATCTAATATCAATAATTGATAAAATCAAAATTATAAATTATGAAGAAGTTTATAGAAGTGATCCTTTTTATTTATATGAAAAAAATTAGGATAGATTGGTAAAATTTAAATAAGGTTTAAATTCATCTAAATGTTATGATTAAAATTAAATTCATCCAACAATTGAGATAATAATGGAATCATGATAAGGATAAGATACAAAGAAAATTTATTCAATGATTAATTTCAAGATAAAGTATATCTAATGATTATAAAAATGGTTAAATCTATATAATAATAAATGTTAAGATAAAATACACCCAACAATCAGTATTTTGATATAATTGTGTTAAAGTTTAGTCCAAGAAAACATCAATATAATAATTATGATCAAAATGGAATTCATCTAATGGTTTATAGACAATTATAATCATGATATGGTTAACAAGTGGATAAAATCTACAATATGATTAAGATCAAGAAAATAACCATTAAAATATATAGATGGTGTTGTAAAAATGATAAGATTTAAATGAGTTCAAAATTCATCCAACAATTATGATCAAGATAAAATCCATCCAATATAGGATGTAAATGTAACCATGATAATATTGAGGTGAGGATTAAATTAATTTAAAATGTAATATTATGATGAAATTAATTCAATAATTAAGCTTGTAATCATGATAAGGTTTAAAGGAAGAAAATATTTATCTAATGATTAAGACCTTGGTGAGATTTATACATTAATTAGAATGATAATGAAATAATGATCACATTTAGTCAAGAAAAAAATACATATAATGATTAAGAAGATGATTAATTTAATTCACTTATTTACTTGTTTTACTCTATAGATGACTTAATTATCAATATTTTTATAAATAACCTCCAAATTCATCTGTATTTGAAAAACTATATAATCTAATTTAGTTAATACCTTCATATATCCATTAGTATTTTGGAGGAAAAATTCTTCTTGATCTTCTAGAAACTATGTTAGTGAAATTATACTTATATTTCAATTTTATGTAGAGATTTATTAAGATCCAATTAAAAGTGCATACCAAAATTCAAATTGTTTTTGGTCATGTGTAAAAATGCATAAAAGATAGACCATAAGGAGGGTTTGAAGATTCAAAGGAAGAAATAATTACAATTTAAAATAAAAACTATATTGAATACTGTATGGAAATTAAATAAATGTGTCAGACATAATGGAAATATAAATCCAATCAATTTATCATAATAATATATCATGAGGAGTTTATTTCCCCTTTTATATTTATGCAAAAAAATATTTTACATCAACACTAGAAATTAATTCTATATAGGTTGAACTAAAACAATAATCATGCAAGAACCGACCTATAAAAATGGTTTTCATGTATAATTATGTATAAAACATAGTTTTTTTGAGAAATTCTAAGGCCACATTTTTATAAAAATAAATTCTTCTTAAAACGAGAAATATGTATCATCACAGTTAAAAAATGTTTCTATTTAATCATATCCATAAAAATATAACAATTTTAAATAGTTTCATTTAAATTAAAAATATGATGACAGTTTTGGATCCATGTACGCATATGTATGTAAGAAATTGATGGTTTTAAAAAAAATAGGATAAAACAATTATAGATATAAATTCAAGGTTTTAGGTTTGTAATTAAAATTTATATGAAAAATATAAAATTAAAATGTATAAATCTAAATTAAAACATACCAAAATCATTATATTTTTTGACCACCGAAACGATATATATAGTTACAAATTCATTTTTATTATTACCAATGAAACTCTTTTTTACTCAACAAAGTACATATAATCTCTAGGTCGGACATATAAATCACATATCTCTACTTTAATTCAAAATTATAAAAATACTTTTTCAAATGATAATGATTCATCTATATACACTTTTTAAATACATAACACTATTATTTTAGTTGTTTTACTAATATCAAATCAAATTTTATAAAATTTAAAATTATTACATGGGTTTCATGTAAAAGTAAATTTGATTTTATCAAAAATAATTTTTAAAAAATCATTATCTATTACAATTTTACATCCTAATAGTTCATAAAACTTTAACCAGTGAAAATCCACACATAAAATTAGCCCATATGCAAAATCATTGAACTTTTATCTTAAATATTGAAAGCTATATTTTTTCCTTTTAAAAAATTCAACACCTTCATCACAATACTATTCCCCACAACCAATAAATATATAATAATATTACATTACTATATCACAGTGAAACTCAACCCCGAAATCACCAACCAATATATTTTATCATTTGGCTTAATTACATTATTTTTTTATCATTATTTAATTGTATTTATATTTTATTTTTTATCATACATACTTTCCTATTTATTGAAATAAATTTGTTTTATAAAAAATATTAGCATGTATAGCTATAAAATTAGTTATATAGTGGCCCAAAAGTCTTTATATTTTCATATTATAGAAAGAATTAACATTAATGTGTAAAATAAAGGAATATAATTAAAAAAATGACCTGGAAACCACAAAAATATATTATTAAAATTAGATTCAATTGTGATAATACAACTGTTTAAGGTTTAATTATTGGCCTAAAATATTCCTATATAAAATCAAATAAACTTGATCATGGTTTGGAAATTATTTAATGGATTGGAGGCCCATTTGAAGGTGGATTGGGAATTGGCATGCGTGACCCACTTGTGAAATTTCCAAATATTGGAATGGGGGGTCAATTTTGGGATGCTTGGAAATTAAATTTCAATGATATAATAATATCTATAATACTTGTTATAATGAATGATAATGTTCTTAATATAACACTACTAAAATATCTATAAATATATTGTGGGTGTTATGGTGTGAACCTAGGGCCTTTAATATGTTAATACCCCTTAAATACAAAATCTAGTAGGTGTTGGGTTTCTAACATGATAGGTCTTAACTACCATTTACCAATAAATAACATAACAAGTCTATATTTAGCTAAAAAAAATTCAAGTATTATTTTTTTCTATGAAAATATAAACTCCAAACAATTCATAATTAGTTTAAAACTAAAATTTTTACAAAAAACTAATATCAACCACCCATTAAAATTTTAACAAAATAGAAAAGTACATTCATCATTTCATCAGTGAATTTTACTAAAATTATTATCATAAAAAATAAACATGTTTTTAATTATAATTTTTTATACCACTGAATAAAAATAAAAAAATATATGAAAAATAAAAACTAATTCAAATAGAGATAATTACCAATAATTAACATGAACATTATCTTCTCCCTATAGAACCTCCAAATAAGAATCTTATATAGATGTAGGTGAGTTTCCTACCACTACTAGATATGAATATTTTTATCTTCTAACATATCTAGTCACTAAAATTATTTAGACACTTCTTAGTGTTCATAAAATAATGGATATGAAAGCTCTATAGCTGAAGAGTTTTAGAAATCAATAAAGAATATCACACCATCAGTAACCACCTTAGGTGATATATATCCCTCCCACCCTCTCTCTCTATATTGAATCTTAGTGATCACCAATTATGATCTCTAAATGTTATTTAGTAACAACCTTTGGTTTTCCCTATTCTTAATATTTAGAAAAAAAATTTGAATCTATATATGACACCCATTAAAGATCTAGTTTTTTAAAAATTATTTATATATAAATACATCCATTTACCCAAAATAAACATAATTTTATAATTATAAAATTTAAATAATTTAAATATTACTAAATATTTAGAATTTTATATAATATATGAAAAATTACAAATATATAAATAAGTAACCTTAAAATAGTGTAAACTTGTATAATGCTCCAGTCAAGTAATATGGAATATAATTGCATTTAAAAATAAAGTGCATTATAATAAAATAATAAAATATAAATAAAAAATAAAAAATTTAAATTAACAACTTGTTTGGTATTTATTTAAATATAATAAAGTAGATAATTTTATATAATTAATAATTTTTTTTTGAGAAAATGGTTCTTTTAGTCATTCTAAGCACACCACACATCAAATTATTGTGTGTTTTATTACTATAGTTCAACAATTATGTAACAACCCAAGATTCCATGATAAATTTCTCTTTGAATAATATGATAGCATGCGAATTACGCAACACCGAGTTCAAGCGCACCACGACCAATAAAACTAGCCGTCTAAAAAGAAGTTATGAATAGTAATAACCAAAATTTTAATTTTATATATATCTAATAAAATTTTAATATTCATCTTTTGTGTTTGATAGATATAATATAAGGACAAATTCAATTTTTCAGATAAAAGAAGTATGTTTCGAAAAATGCTATTTTTACACCTTTTAATGGGGAAACCTTTTTAAATCCAATATTTGACACATTTATATATTTAATTTGATGAAATTAAATTATTTTTTAGAATAGGGACCAAAAAATTTAGTTTGGAAATTTTTTTGGTGTTTTTCTGATAAATTTCATATTTTGATGAATAGTTAAAAAATAATAAAAATTAATTGGAAACAACTTTTTTAATAAAAATAATTTATAGTGTAAAACTATAAATTTGAATAGTTTTAAATTATAATTAGATAATATTTTTATCATTTAATATAATTTTGGTCATTTTAAGTAATTTTACATTAAAATTGGAAATAAACACTGTAACGCCCCGACCCCAGCTACCCAGAGTCGGTGCATTAATTACATAACATTGGCATGATCACAAGAAAGATCAAATCTCGAAAGACTGATTGGTTTAGTAGCCTTGGAAACACTAGATATAATCATAAAGTTTTACGTTACATTTCAAAGTGAAAAACTACTACAACAACAAATTCTTCATATCCACACTATTAACCCCTCATAATATCCCTGGAAGTCATTCATAATTTACTTCTTCACTACCTGGGAAAAATAAAAGATAGAAAAGGGGTGAGCTCAAATGCCCAGTAAGGATAACAATATAGCGGAACATTCATAATAAGCATAAACATTTAAGGCAATGAATTTCTAAAACAAAAGCCTTTTAAAATTGAACTTCAACATAGTATGGCAAAAATAAAAATGAAATAATGCCATTTACTTATTCACATGGATATTCTACTAATCGAATAATCACATGCAATATCAATAACCACTTTCATAATGTTGGAATGCATAATGCCAGACTATCATAACCACATAGCCAAGGCCTCGTGCCAAGACTACAAATAAGATTTTGTCAAGGCCTTGTGCCAAGACACTAGTTTGTCTCATGAGACCTACCGATGCATCGAGGAGCTATAGCGGGCTCCACCCGTCACTTATTAAGTCCAATGCATTCCCATATGAAAAGGTTTAAAAATAACATAAACATTCGTATTAAAACTATCATACGAAATGTCAATAATTTCACCATAAACTATGAACGGTATAAAAATAGCACATCCATAGTCAAACATATCACAAAACCTTCAATACAATATAGAAGTTTTGTATCATAATAAATCAACTTCAAATAATCATAAAATCCATCAAAGGATGTTGACATAGATGAAATCAAAATTCTTTTTAAAGAAGTATCTCCTTTTATTTTGAAATCATTTAAGGTCCATATAAAATAAAACATTTTCTTTGAAAATATTCTTATAATCTTGTAAGGGAAGCTTCGACGATTTTATAACGGTGGAAAATAACCGCACCCGCCGTATAAGTTAAAAAAAACATTCTTACCTCAATTCTGTCGAAAAGGTTAAAAAAGACCTTGTTTTGAAAACGACAGAAAGATTCCTTTATAAACATCTTATAAAAAGTCAAAAAGGGTATAAATGACTTTAACCCATATTCTTGTAAATAGTAAAAATGTTTTGAAATACATTTTTAAGAAACATGGATGTGGATGATAAAGAGATCCCAGTAGATTATTACATATAAACAACCTCAGATAATGAAGAGATTGTGAAATAACCCTTACCTTGTACTTTTCCTTGGTTGTGGTAGGTTAACCTCCTGTATAATGGTGAAATAATTGTTATTAAATTGTACAAGAATCATATACATTAATATGATATCATATATGATCTTTTAACATTGCTTTATTAATAATATCTTAGTATTATCGTCGTTTCGGGTGATAATCGATTCGTTCTTCTTAAATGTTTGGTTACGTAATACATGTTTGTAATGGATAGATAATATCTTATTCATAATCATAATGATATTAACATTATTTTTAACCCTAAAATGAGAATAATACTTGAATGGATATGATGGAGAATGAATCTTATCGCGTTCGTGGAGACGGTAGTCCGTACGTACGCACGAACGCTACTTCCGTTTAATTTTTATTTTAAAAGAATTGAATCCAAATGATACATAGGTATATTACTATTCCAGTATAATATAATATTTTATATATGTTACTTATGTTCATTAACACCATCCTTTATACGTTCCATGTGTGGTATGAACGAGTCATATCATTTTAAGGGGGCGGTAGTCCGCACTTCCTCAAATGAAATTATCGTATGTATATACAACATGAAACGAATAATGGTATGAAATAAAATGGAATTACAGAAGATTATATATAAAATATATATCATTAATATCATATTTAATTACAGTGACATCATAATGGCCACCATGAGAGGTGGTAAGATGTATTTGAACAATCATCGTTTCGTGAGGCGTTAGTTTTCCATCCACAGAAACATTATGTTCATCATCCATTAGATGGAGTTGTGTGTATGTGTAGTTTGAATCCTTCTTATAACAAAATCCTAGTATATTTAGGATACTTGTGTTGTTACAAAAGAAAGGAAATAAAAAGATTTTGGGGGTTGGAGAAGCAAAATAAATGAAAATACTTTAAGAGAAATTGTTACCTTTAATTTAGGTAACTCACTTTGGTTGGAACCAAAGGACTTGTTGAAATGCTTTCTGCCTAAGGGGAAGCTTCAAGGAGGAGGAGAGGGTTGTGTGGAGCTTATTTGGGCAGAGTTTGGACGAGCCAAGTGGCTTGAGATGTGTGATGAAATGAGAAGGAGGAGTGCCCTTTTATAAGAGGGGTGAGGGGCACCTTTGGAAAAGCTAGAAATATTAATTTATAATAAATTCATATTCGGTTTCCAAAGGCTCCAAAGTTGACTATTCAAAGGATGAGGTAGGGATAGGTCGCAAACAACTCATCCAATAGAATTTAGACAGGTTTGGGTACTTATATTAACCTTATCTTTAAGTATTAACTCTAAGTTAATTAGTTTCACTTTTACAATGTCTCTTTGTATTTTTATATAATATGGTTAATAAACTTACTATATACATCCAAGAGACCCCCAAGTGGTACATTAATGATGAACCTATCATTATATAAGTCACTTGGCCGATCCTTAGATTTTTAGGAATTTAATATCAATTAATAATATAATATTTGTTTTAAGAACTCTTTTATGTCAATTTTGACACTATTCAATAGTTGATTTTTGTGAAACTCATAACAGATTGATTACTTCGAACAAAGTCAATTAAATAAATCCTAATATATCATATTATCCTATAAAATTAGTTTAATTCATTAAAAGTTTCATATTATATTTTTTTGGGTATTTATAATATCAATTATTTTAATTTTTCACTATTATCGTAATTACTTCATCATCATTGTGTCATAAATAAAATACATTATTTAATGTCTAAAAATTATAAATAAAATATCATTATGTAGGAAATCTTTGTATCTTTCTAATTAATATTTATAATCTAAAATCCAACTTATATAACCCTATGTAACAATTGTTTTTCTAAAAGATATATGCTTGTGCCATTTTTATTTTTATTTAAGCTTTATTAATATAATGTGTCATTATCACTTACAAGTGGATCCATGGGGTCCCAAAATAGACTCAAAGATTCCCATGGTCGACCATGTATCAACCAATAGGGTTAAGACACGTTTTAGGGTAATTTAGTATTATTATAATATTATTTTTTAACCCTTATTTACCGGATTTACCCTTAACCATGGTAAATAAAATATTTACCACAGTAATTATTCAAAATGTCTAAAAATAAAAGTTACCTATTTACACAATTTGAACATCCTGATTCCAAATATGGAATCCATTTTCCTAAATTCTAAACACAGAAGTGGCAGAAATTAATTTAAAATTAATTCCCGCTGTCAAAACAAAAAGCGTGTTTTTAAGAGATAATAACTATCAAAAGATTGACACTTGTTTATGTTCGGTTTAATTGTAAAATTATGTCCAATGACCAACATTATATTAAATGGTAAAAATATATTCTAAATATACTTTAAAACCACTCAAATTCACAATTTATCACTATTAATTATTTTGATTAAAAAAGTTGTTTTTAAATAAAATTTAGTAATTTTCACTATTCATCAAAATATGAAAGTTATCCAAAAAGTACCAAAATTTCACCTTAGGCTAAATTCGATATACCGAATCCAAAAATGAAGTCCATTTTCAAATATAAAATATATATAATTTCAAAAAGTAGGTATTACTATTCATAACGGCTAGTATAATTAGTTGTGTGTGTGTTAGAACTCGAGGTTGCGTACAACACACGCTATTGCATTATTCAAAGGAAAGCGTACCGTGGAAGCTTGGGATGTTTCATTTTAAATTTTTTGATGTCCCCATTTAGTCAAAAAGTTTAAAATATTGTATTTAAAAAGGTTTCACTATTAAAAGTTGATAAAAGTGAAATACTGAAAATGAATATGTTCTTGCATTATGACTAAGAAACTCAGAATATGGATTCTAAAATTATAAGGATTATATAAAGTGAAAATTTTAGTTAATGCTATTCATGACCTCTTTTAATGCATTTTTTTTTGTAAGTCATGGTGTGATTGAACTCGGTGTTGCGTGTAGTGCAAGTTATTGAATTATTTTGAAGAAATAACACACTATGAAATCTTGGGGTGTTACATTCTCCCCTCCTTCAATAAATTGCGTCCTCGCAATTTGAAATTTTTCTTCGAAAATAAAAGGTTGAAAATAGAAAATATATTTGTGGGAAAACCCACATCGGAAATTGGGTTACTAAAATTTAGTCTTAATATGTGGAAAAGAGAAATGAAAGGGTCACCACCAAATTATGATCTTGATTAGGAGAACATTGGTGGCAATCGGAGACATATAATTGGAGGAAAAACGTAAATATTTATAGGTAGTGATTGAGGTCATCAATCACAAAAAAGTGTAAAATTTAGGTCCTTAAATTCATCAATCTATGATGATTTGAAATACCATCGGTTCAACAAAACATAGGGTATTAGGATAACACATTTTTGACGTTTCAAAATATCTTAGTTGAAATCCCACATCGAAAAATGAATTAATGAGGCCTCTATTTAAAATAAAGAGTGGAAAGTATGAAGATTACCGAAAATAACACATACTAGGGTTCCATGTAAGAAAATATGGATATGGAAGAAAAATCTAGCCATCAATTATCTGATGGAGAGTGGTAGAGAACATGGCTATGAAAAGGCCAACAATCCCAAAGCCATAAATTAGTGATGATTTAAGGTACCATCTAGGAAAACATTTTTGTTCTAAGTTGATTTTCTTAATGTTGATGAATTTATTTATGATATTGGCTAAGATCATAAGGAGATACACTTACTTTATAATTAGAGTTTTATCCATTAATAAATTTCTACCACAAACTCATCTTTCACTCTAAAAGATAATAGAACCTAAAAAAATTTCTATTTATACTATTCGTACAGGGTTCCAAAATAAATGAATTTATAATTCATCTACCAGATCTTTTAATAAAAACTACATTATTTAATCCAGGACATCTCGTGGGCCAGTGGTAGGTGATACACCCTTGTCACCCTTCGGTTGCGGGTTCAAGTCTCGCAGCCTTGCCGGACGCGACAGGTTGCCGCCCGACCTCTGGGATGCCCTTTTATGGCAATCCAAAATAATCCAAACTAGAACAATCCAAAATAATTCTGTCCAAAATCACAGTCCAACATCTATAAGGAAGGTAAACATTATGTAGATCCTTTTTACCCCGTAATAGCTTATGAATACCTTCATCATGTATTCTTTTAATACACTGAAACATCCTGAATTACCATATTCCTTATTGATTACATTCATTCTCCCTTATTCTATATAGAATGCTGGATATACTTCATCAATCCAAAAATGTTTTAAACCCCAACAAAATGATGGAATATACAAATCATTAATCAGTTCCAGGGTAGTCAAGAATATCCAATATAATTTATCCAAAACAATCACATATTATTCCAAAATCACTACCTCAGTATCAGAACTATATATCAACCATATATTTTCAAAAAATTTATCCTGCTATTGAGTCACTTTTCTTTGTTCCACACAATCTCAAGTCCTTAATGAAATAGTACTGCAGTACAATCCTTATGTACTCCATAATTATTATAACAAGTACATTGTTGATACAACACTCAATTGACATAATCAACATAATAGCTTTAATCATTCCTCTTCATCTGTGGTAGTATCATAACTTGATTATTATCCAATAACATCATTTGCGGAATAGTCTGATGACTGGGACATAGGTTCGCGTAGTGTCCAAACTCCTTGCAAATGAAGCATTGTACATTTGAAACCATTTTCTTACCCTTGCAGTCACGTACTTTGTGCCCTTTTCTTCCACACTTATAACAAACTCCCATTCCTTTTAGGCAAGTTCCAGGGTGTTTCTTTCCACAGTTACCACATATGGGAAAATTCTTCTTTTCCCTCTTCCCTTTATCCATCTTTTTCTCTTCTATCCTTTTCTTCTCTTGCTTCCCTTCAAAGCCATAGGACTCAGTAAACTCTTTACTTATCTTATCAATACATGATATTATTTCTTCATATGATGATAATACATGGGAGACTATTTCTCTTATAAATTCTAGCTTAAGACCATGAAAGATATGATCCTTCCTTCTCTTTGGATCATGTGCATTTCCGGAGTTCTCATTCCTTCTAATGGGCGCCATTTCTAAACAATGGCATAAACTAGATCAGTTTATGAATCAAAATACATAATCCCATACTTATAAAACACTTAACATAAATTGAACTATTTATGGATATAATCCATAATCATAAAAATGTTTTCTTTGAGGAAGTATATACTCATAAACCCTTCATAATGATTTGTAAAGAAAATGAGAGTTATCCTAAGCATATCCCCCGGGAGTGTCGTAACCAAGAGTGCAGCAAGGCCCGTTGTCGTGCACCAGTTCCCGTTCGAGTCTAGCTCAAAGCGGTGTTTTCGGGTTTTACCCCTAGGTACATCTGTTCCAGAGCCGCCTCTACCTTCTCGTATCCAGACAGGGATGTATTGCTTGAAAAACTCACAAAATCTCTACAATACCAAAATTCTAGGAAGTTCTTCTATACTAATCCTCAAAGTTCATCTTAGGTCTACGTGCTCTAATCAGAGTTTATCTAAATCTAGCTTCCAAGGTTTGTACTAAACTTCCTCTGATACCAACTGTAACGCCCCGACCCCAGCTACCCAGAGTCGGTGCATTAATTACATAACATTGGCATGATCACAAGAAAGAACAAATCTCGAAAGACCGATTGGTTTAGTAGCCTTGGAAACACTAGATATAATCATAAAGTTTTACATTACATTTCAAAGTGAAAAACTACTACAACAACAAATTCTTCATATCCACACTATTAACCCCTCATAATATCCCTGCAAGTCATTCATAATTTACTTCTTCACTACCTGGGAAAAATAAAACATAGAAAGGGGGTGAGCTCAAATGCCCAGTAAGGATAACAATATAGCGGAACATTCATAATAAGCATAAACATTTAAGGCAATGAATTTCTAAAACAAAATCCTTTTAAAATTGAACTTCAACATAGTATGGCAAAAATAAAAATGAAATAATGCCATTTACTTATTCACATGGATATTCTACTAATCGAATAATCACATGCAATATCAATAACCACTTTCATAATGTTGGAATGCATAATGCCAGACTATCATAACCACATAGCCAAGGCCTCGTGCCAAGACTACAAATAAGATTTTGTCAAGGCCTTGTGCCAAGACACTAGTTTGTCTCATGAGACCTACCGATGCATCGAGGAGCTATAGCGGGCTCCACCCGTCACTTATTAAGTCCAATGCATTCCCATATGAAAAGGTTTAAAAATAACATAATCATTCGTATTAAAACTATCATACGAAATGTCAATAATTTCACCATAAACTATGAATGGTATAAAAATAGCACATCCATAGTCAAACATATCACAAAACCTTCAATACAATATAGAAGTTTTGTATCATAATAAATCAACTTCAAATAATCTTAAAATCCATCAAAGGATGTTGACATAGATGAAATCAAAATTCTTTTTAAAGAAGTATCTCCTTTTATTTTGAAATCATTTAAGGTCCATATAAAATAAAACATTTTCTTTGAAAATATTCTTATAAGCTTGTAAGGGAAGCTTCGACGATTTTATAACGGTGGAAAATAACCGCACCCGCCGTATAAGTTAAAAAAAACATTCTTACCTCAATTCTGTCGAAAAGGTTAAAAAAGACCTTGTTTTGAAAACGACGGAAAGATTCCTTTATAAACCTCTTATAAAAAGTCAAAAAGGGTATAAATGACTTTAACCCATATTCTTGTAAATAGTAAAAATGTTTTGAAATACATTTTTAAGAAACATGGATGTGGATGATAAAGAGATCCCAGTAGATTATTACATATAAACAATCTCGGATAATGAAGAGATTGTGAAATAACCCTTACCTTGTACTTTTCCTTGGTTGTGGTAGGTTAACCTCTTGTATAATGGTGAAATAATTGTTATTAAATTGTACAAGAATCATATACATTAATATGATATCATATATGATCTTTTAACATTGCTTTATTAATAATATCTTAGTATTATCGTCGTTTCGGGTGATAATCGATTCGTTCTTCTTAAATGTTTGGTTACGTAATACATGTTTGTAATGGATAGATAATATCTTATTCATAATCAGAATGATATTAACATTATTTTTAACCCTAAAATGAGAATAATACTTGAATGGATATGATGGAGAATGAGTCTTATCGCGTTCGTGGAGACGGTAGTCCGTACGTACGCACGAACGCTACTTCTGTTTAATTTTTATTTTAAAAGAATTGAATCCAAATGATACATAGGTATATTACTATTCCAGTATAATATAATATTTTATATATGTTACTTAAGTTCATTAACACCATCCTTTATACGTTCCATGTGTGGTATGAACGAGTCATATCATTTTAAGGGGGCGGTAGTCCGCACTTCCTCAAATGAAATTATCGTATGTATATACAACATGAAACGAATAATGGTATGAAATAAAATGGAATTACAGAAGCTTATATATAAAATATATATCATTAATATCATATTTAATTACAGTGACATCATAATGGCCACCATGAGAGGTGGTAACATGTATTTGAACAATCATCGTTTCGTGAGGCGTTAGTTTGCCATCCACAGAAACATTATGTTCATCATCCATTAGATGGAGTTGTGTGTATGTGTAGTTTGAATCCTTCTTATAACAACATCCTAGTATATTTAGGATACTGTTGTTGTTACAAAAGAATGGAAATAAAATGATTTTGGGGGTTGGAGAAGCAAAATAAATGAAAATACTTTAAGAGAAATTGTTACCTTTAATTTAGGTAACTCACTTTGGTTGGAACCAAAGGACTTGTTGAAATGCTTTCTGCCTAAGGGGAAGCTTCAAGGAGGAGGAGAGGGTTGTGGGGAGCTTATTTGGGCAGAGTTTGGACGAGCCAAGTGGCTTGATAGGTGTGAAGAAATGAGAAGGAGGAGTGCCCTTTTATAAGAGGGGTGAGGGGCACCTTTGGAAAAGCTAGAAATATTAATTTATAATAAATTCATATTCGGTTTCCAAAGGCTCCAAAGTTGACTATTCAAAGGATGAGGTAGGGATAGGTCGAAAACAACTCATCCAATAGAATTTAGACAGGTTTGGGTACTTATATTAACCTTATCTTTAAGTATTAACTCTAAGTTAATTAGTTTCACTTTTACAATGTCTCTTTGTATTTTTATATAATATGGTTAATAAACTTACTATATACATCCAAGAGACCCCCAAGTGGTACATTAATGATGAACCTATCATTATATAAGTCTCTTGGCCGAACCTTAGATTTTTAGGAATTTAATATCAATTAATAATATAATATTTGTTTTAAGAACTCTTTTATGTCAATTTTGACATTATTCAATAGTTGATTTTTGTGAAACTCATAACAGATTGATTACTTCGAACAAAGTCAATTAAATAAATCCTAATATATCATATTATCCTATAAAATTAGTTTAATTCATTAAAAGTTTCATATTATATTTTTTTGGGTATTTATAATATCAATTATTTTATTTTTTCACTATTATCGTAATTACTTCATCATCATTGTGTCATAAATAAAATACATTATTTAATGTCTAAAAATTATAAATAAAATATCATTATGTAGGAAATCTTTTTATCTTTCTAATTAATATTTATAATCTAAAATCCAACTTCTTTAACCCTATGTAACAATTGTTTTTCTAAAAGATATATGCTTGTGCCATTTTTATTTTTATTTAAGCTTTATTAATATAATGTGTCATTATCACTTACAAGTGGATCCATGGGGTCCCAAAATAGACTCAAAGATTCCCATGGTCGACCATGTATCAACCAATAGGGTTAAGACACGTTTTAGGGTAATTTAGTATTATTATAATATTATTTTTTAACCCTTATTTACCGGATTTACCCTTAACCATGGTAAATAAAATATTTACCACAGTAATTATTCAAAATGTCTAAAAATAAAAGTTACCTATTTACACAATTTGAACATCCTGATTCCAAATATTGAATCCATTTTCCTAAATTCTAAACACAGAAGTGGCAGAAATTAATTTAAAATTAATTCCCGCTGTCAAAACAAAAAGCGTGTTTTTAAGAGATAATAACTATCAAAAGATTGACACTTGTTTATGTTCGGTTTAATTGTAAAATTATGTCCAATGACCAACATTATATTAAATGGTAAAAATATATTCTAAATATACTTTAAAACCACTCAAATTCACAATTTATCACTATTAATTATTTTGATTAAAAAAGTTGTTTTTAATTAAAATTTAGTAATTTTCACTATTCATCAAAATATGAAAGTTATCCAAAAAGTACCAAAATTTCACCTTAGGCTAAATTCGATATACCGAATCCAAAAATGAAGTCCATTTTCAAATATAAAATATATATAATTTCAAAAACTAGGTATTACTATTCATAACGGCTAGTTTAATTAGTTGTGTGTGTGTTAGAACTCGAGGTTGCGTACAACACACGCTATTGCATTATTCAAAGGAAAGCGTACCGTGGAAGCTTGGGATGTTTCATTTTAAATTTTTTGATGTCCCATTTAGTCAAAAAGTTTAAAATATTGTATTTAAAAAGGTTTCACTATTAAAAGTTGATAAAAGTGAAATACTGAAAATGAATATGTTCTTGCATTATGACTAAGAAACTCATAATATGGATTCTAAAATTATAAGGATTATATAAAGTGAAAATTTTAGTTAATGCTATTCATGACCTCTTTTAATGCCTTTTTTTTGTAAGTCATGGTGTGATTGAACTCGGTGTTGCGTGTAGTGCAAGTTATTGAATTATTTTGAAGAAATAACACACTATGAAATCTTGGGGTGTTACAAACACATTTAAATAATTTGATAATTTTTACTTCTCAAAAACCCACTTTCTGGTTTTGACAACGAGAATTAATTTTAAATTAATTAATTATACTTCTATGTTTTGAATTTGGTAAAATATACATCATTTTTGAATTCGAAATATGAAAATTTTCTTAGGCTGAATTTTTGGTATTCTTCTGAAAATATTCAAATTTTGATGATTAGTGAAAAATACTGCATAATACATAAAAACTGATTTTTTTATTTAAATAGTTATTTTTTATTTAAATTTATTTTAAATTAAATATTGATACATATTACCTATATTAGTCAAATGTAATTCATTGGAGTCATTTTATAATAAGATTAGATATATACAATTTTATTGAACTTTTTAACGTCTTTTACCCACCTTATAGGAAAATTTGGAAATTTGCATAAAACGTAATTTTACCGCTTCTATGAATTGAATTTCAAAAATTCAAGAGACACTATTGACATTAGTAAGTAAAATTTGGTTCAACTGGATTAAATTAATTTATGGAGAATAGTAAGTTTTGAATTTTATTTACCATAGTTAAAAGTAAATAGGGTAACTGAAGGTAAACAATGATATTATAATTTCCCTGACACATGCACTAATTATATTGGATAAGTTTATTTTGAACAAAATATACCTTACAAATAAAATATGACCCTCTTTGATCCACTTGGATTTTATTATGACATTTATTATTACTTTATTTAAAGAAGAGTTAAAAGTGTTAAATTCAAATTTTCATAACTAACACATTTTTAATAGAGGTTTATACATAAGATAAATTAAAATATAAATATTCATTATAAATATAAAACTATTTCTTATATAATGGTATTTTATTTATTATTCATAATCATTAAATAACTAAATTCCTTAATGACACATTGATGATGCAGTAATTACCTTATTAATGAAACATTAAAGTAATTGATATTATAAACATCCAAATAAATGTAAATTCAGACATTTTATGTATTAGACTAATTTTATAGGCTAATATGACATGTTAGGGTTGATTAAATAATTTTTTTTCGAAGTGATAAAGTCTTTATGACTCTCACAAAAACAAAATACCAAATACTGTCATAATTAACATAAATGAGTTTTTGAAACAAATACTATATTAATAATTAATATAATATTCCTAAAAATATACGGTTCGGCCAAAGGACTTAGACAAGGTTATATATGTCATTAATGAACCACTTGATGTTTTTTTGGCATTTTATAGTTTGTTCATTAACCATGTATTATAATAATACAAGAACACATTGAAAAAGAAAAACTATTTAACTAAGAGTTAAATCTAAAATATAAGTATAATATGGTGACCTAAACTTGTCTAAAATCTATTGTTTGAGAATATTTAGACCCATAACTATCTCATCCTCGAAATAAATTCTTTTGGATCCATTTTAAATCAAAAATTATTTTATTATAAAATAATATTTTAAGCTTTTCCTAAAGTGATCCTCACCTCTCTTGTAAAAGGGTACTCCCGCTTCTCTTAATTTCACACGTCCAACGCCATTTTTCTCAGCCATATCCTGCTTAAATATCCTCCCAACAACCATAAATTAAATCTAGAGTCCTTACTTTGATAAATAATCCAATTTATGGATCCCTTTTGATCAAATCAAAAGGAAGAAGCCGAAGAAGAGGTAATGATTTCATCACCTGTTTCAAAGTTCTTTTCTTATTCGATTTCATCTTTATTTATTGTTTCCAAAAAAATAATAATAACTAAAGTAACATCTACATATAGTGATGTTATTATATATATGGTAAAACCATATTCATTATTATATCCATCCCATGAATGAAAAATTCACCATACGTGCGTACATACAACTTACTGTCTCCACGTCGTTGTGTAGTTTGTTATTCAACGCTTCATTATTTGGATGGGTATAATATTGAGTATAATTGATTTAAATAATAAATATAACATGTTAATTATTATTTATAAATTATATAACATCCAATTACATAAGATTTCACCATCAATGTAATGATATTGTCACTCGTGTGTACGTACAGATTACCGTCTCCATGAACACGATGAGATTCATTCCCCATCATAACCATTCTAGAATATTTTTTATTTTATGATTAAAAATAATTTTTATGAACTTAATATCATCCTTTATACGAATAAAATACATCCTATCCAAAACAAACATGACATACTTAACAAAACATATAAAGTAAAATGAATCTATTAACACCCATAATGATGATACTACTGAAATATTATTAACAAAGAAATATTAAAAGATCATATATGATATCATATTTAGTTATGTGGTTCTTGTATAATTTAATAAAAATTATTTAACTATTATATAAGAGGTTAACATACCCTCAACTAAGGAAATTTACAAGGTAAGGGGTTTTCATCTTGCTTTTTATTCTCGTGAGATTCATGCTATATTGCCACTATTTTCTTTTGTTTTTGGTGTTTGTACTGTCCATGATTGTATTATTTGTTTAATATAATTTAATTTATGGGTATTTTTATATTCATTATATGATCTTTATTTCATGGGGTTTATGTTTCGTACGGTACCAAATCAGTAATGGAATTTCTAATTTCAATTTCCACTCATTGGGTTTTATGCAAGCTTCATTGATTATTTTACTCCAATATTATGTTTGAAATAAATATTTATTTACTATTGTTGTAATTTACACATCCCATTATGTGGATATACTTTTTATATTCATAATAACTACTTTGATAAATTCTCAAGTCACCGATATGAACTTGATAAGAGTAATTTTAACTCAATTTCAATTCATTGAGTTATATATCCAAGTCAATGGTGTTGTTTTTACAAGAGTATGTGTGAATGTCCTCTGATTAATTTACACTGATTATCTAATCAAATTGTGTGTATTTATATTCAACACAAATAATTATGTCATTTATTTATCCATAACCTAAGGATAAAGTATTTATAAGGGATTTCATCTCAATTTACATTCCATTGATACTTCTTTGTTGTTATGCACCAATTCAATTTTATATGGTGTACATACTGTACTTTGACATAGTATTTCATGAATACATTAATTCTCATAATATAATAAAGTGTTTATTACATCAATTATTGGTATTCAAGCATCTCCCATTTGGTTTAGAACTCTAACTACAATATCATTTTAGTTGTTTTAAACGTTTTTTCTTATAAATATTTCTCATTAATGTCCATGTTTTAAAAATGGTTTTAAGGATTTATTTTTATGGACATGAATGTTTAAAAAAATTTTATTATAAAGGTTTCAAATTGGTATTGGAAACTTTGATTCATAAATCTATTTTAAATTTCATCTTGATAAATAGTGGGTCTTTTAAATGTTTTCAAGAAAAAGGGGATATTTCTCTCAAATAGTTTTGATGATTATCTTTATCTATGCCAATATCCTTCATTATTCTCAATTGAGGTTAATTTATTATAATAAAATCTTCCATATTGTATTGAATGAGTTATGTTTGATTGTGGATGTGATATTTTTATACCATTCATGTTTTGTGGTTTAAATATTGATATTTCTTATGATAGTTTTAATACGAATGTTTAGATTATGTTTCAACCTTTTCATATGAGGAATGCATTGGAATTAATAAGTGATGGGTGGAGCCTGCTATAGCTCCTTGATGAATTGGTAGGTATCATGAGGAAAACTGGTGTCTTGGAACAAGGACTAGAAAAACTCTTATATGTATTATTGGAACAGGGCCTTGACTATGTGGTTATGATGTCAGAAATTATATATTCCATCATTATAAAATTAGATATTGATATTACATGTGATTATTGGACTAGTAGAATATCAATGTGAATAAGTAAATGACACTATTTGATTTATCTTTTCCATATTATGCAGATGTTTATGTTTAAAAGGATTGTGTTTTAATTTTATACATTACCTTAAATGTCTATGCTTATTTATGATTGTTTCCACTATATTGTTATCCTTACTGAGCATCTGATCTCACCCCGTTCTTATGTTTTCTTTTTCCCAGGATGTGATGAAATATATTATGTTTGACCTATAGGGATTGTTTAAGAGATATGAGTGTGTTCAAAGGGGACAAATTGTTGTTGTTTTTTATGATGTAATGTAAAACTTATGTATGTATCTAGTACTTCCAAGGCTACTACACTAATATGTCTTTCGATAATTGATCTCCTATGATTATGCCAGTGTTATGTAATAATGTACCAACTTTGGGTAATTGGGGTCGGAGTGTTATAGTTGGTATCAAAGGAAGTTTAGTACAAAATTTGGAAACTATATTGAGATAAACTATGATTATAGAACATTAACCTAAGATAGAATTTAAATATTAGTGTATAAGAACATAAAAAAATTTTGGTAGTGAAAATATTATATGGTTTTTGAAATAAAATACATCCCTGTCTGGATACAAATAGGTAGAGGATGCTCTGACACATAAGTACCTAGGGTTGAAAACTCCAACAAGGAGTTTCAGGTTTGACTTAGGGTATCCTGGTACACGACAATGAGCCTTGCTGCACTCTTGGTATTGACACTCTCATGGGATATGCCTAGGACAATTCAAGTTTTCTTTACAAACTAATTTTAAGGACTTTAATATAATATTAGAATAAATAACCTTGATTAATCCTATGGTGTTTTAGATTAAAAATAAGGTGTCATAATATTATTTAAATTATTTTACGACTATTGTAACTCACATTGTACTTTCTGGTTTTGGTCGATAGCTGGATTCCAAGGAAGTCATATTGACATTGAACATGATGTACAAGGTGGGAAAAATGGTGGAAATGAGCAAATAAATGGAATTTCGATTGGAATAAAAGATATCGTGTTCATGCAGAATCAATTTTCCAAAAATATGATCAACAACATATACATTAACTAACCCCCGAACTCAATAAGGAAGAGAAAGGAGGAGAATGATAAGATTTCCAGTAGTGAATACCATGGGGAAAAGAAATCTTATTTTCTATAATTTAGGAAATGTGGAAAGAGGCACCCAGGAAAGTGTCTCAATAGGACAAAAAATTATTTATGTGTGAGAAAGAAGGACATAAAGTAAATAATTATTGATGGAAAATGAAGAGTACTATGGAAGAAAATATCAATGATCCTAAGAACCCATTTACAGTAATTTTCTATAAATTTAGGGGACTTGAGATTTACCTGAGTCAATGTACTATTCTATAGGATAACCTCTAAGTCAAGGGAGAACCTACGTAGAAATAAATGGATGGATGAATGTTTAAATGTATTAATTATCATTGTTGATGAGATTAATTTAGAAATATTTTCTCTTGTATGTGTAACCGTACAGTTTGTTATGTGAAAATTATATTTAAGGAAGAATTATATTTTATTTTGTGGATATATTTATAAAGAACCATTTGAGTCTATTGATACTTGAATTTCAGTCAATTACATGTTATTACATTTTGGGAAGAAAATGAAAGTTATGAGATAAAATTTGTTGTTAAAATTTGTTATGGTTATTTTTGAGGGATTTATCTCAATTTTGGGAATGTTATAAAATTAGATATTTTTTGAAAAAGGACAACACAAAGACCATGTGAGAACCCATCACGTCGGACAAAGTTACAAGAATCTAACCCACAACCAAAGAGCAACTAGGATTTATCACCTACCACTAGACTATGTGAAGTCTCTGGTTAGTATAACTAATTCTTTTTTGTTAAATGATTTTATAGATCAAGAATATTTTTATTTTGGTAACTTATTATTTATCCTTAGTATAGAAAATTGAGTTACTGATTAAGTGATAAATGTTATTTTGGAAGACGTTTTCTCTTTTGGGAACACTATATGCCTAAGGAAAATTGAATACTATGGGATTTACTTTGAGGAGTAATGGTGGATTTTTATTTTCGAAGAATGTATTTTTTTATGGACTTATTGAGATTTGGAATATTTATGAAAAACTATTAACCTATCATAGAGAATATGTGATTATGTTAATTAATTTTAATTATGTGACTTTAAGAGTAGTCGATGTTATTTGAAGATAAATGTTAAGATATATAGTGGAATACTATGTGATCAAATCCTTCTGAATTTTGGAATTCAAACTTAGTTTGTATTATTTTTAATAATTCTAAGGACAATTTTTTTTTGAATGGTCTTTGTTGAACTTTGGGTATTGTTTGTTTAATTTTGGATATTAAGATTAGTATTTCTTTCTATAAAGGATTATTATTTTTGGGTATCATCGGATCTTGTACTAGCCATTTTGGTTTTTGTTAATGTCTAAATACTAGGGAAATACATAGTTCATCTTTTGTGGATTATGTGATTCTCTAGAAGTTGATTCTGTCACTTCATGTCTGACGATGTCATCTTGAATACTTATATTTTGGAGTGAAAGAAGAGTTTGTGGTAGAAATTAGTTAAAATATTTAACTCTACTTTTCAAGTATTCATTTTTATTATTCTATGAATAATAGTATTCATAAAATTTAGGGAAAGTATCTTTAAAAAACGTGTTATCCTAATACCTTATGTTTTGTTGAACTAATGATGTTTTAGAAAATCATAGATTTATGGATTTGGGAACCTCAATTTTCAATTCACTTGTTTCTGATTGATGACCTCAATCACTCTTTATAAATATTTATATTTTCCTCTAATTATAACTTCCACTAATGTTCTTTGATTCAAAATCATAATTTGGTGGTGTCTTTTTCATTTCTCATTCCCTCTGATTAAGACTAAATTTTATAAACCATATTTTCGATGTGGGTTTTCCATAAAGGTATTTTCTATTTTTACCCGTTTATTTCCCAAGAACATTTTCAAATTTCTAGGATGAAATTTATTTAAGGAGGGAAGAATTTAACACCCCAAGCTTCCATGGTACGTTTCTCTTGGAATAATACGTTAGCGTGCGAAGTACGCAACACCGAGTTTAAGCACACCAAGACCTATCAAACTAGCTGTTTAAAAAGAAGTTATGAATAATAATAACCATATATTGAATTTTATATATATCCCATATAATTTTAAAATTCATCTTTTGTTGTTATTAAACATAATATAATGACAAATTCCATTTTTTAAATAAAATTAGTATTTTTCAAAAAATACAGTTTTTCCGCCTTTTCATGGGGAAACCTTTTTAAATCCAATATTTGACACCTTTATATATTAAATTTTATGAAATTAAATTTTTATTTAGAATTGGGAAATAAATATTTTGTTTGGATAAATTATTGCTGTTTTTCTGATAACTTTCATATTTTGATGAAAGTGGAAAAATATTAAATTTTAATTGAAAAGAACTTTTTTAATCAAAATAATTTATATTTTAATACTATAAATTTTAATGTTATTTAATTATAATTAGATTATTTTTTTATTATTTAATCCATTCGTTTCATTGGAAGTAATTTTACATTTAAATTGGACATAAACACGTAATAATATTTTGCTACTTTTTACTTCTCAAAAACCCGCTTTCTAGTTTTGACAACGGAAATTAATTTTAAATTAATTAATGATACTTTTATGTTTTTAATTTGGTAAAATATATATGATTTTTGAATTATGAATATCAAAATTATATTAGGCTGAATATTTGGTATTTTTTGAAAACATTCAATTTTGGATGAATAGTGAAAAATACTGCTTAGTACATAAAAACTGACTTTTTTATTTAAATAACTATTTTTTTATTTAAATTTATTTTAAATTAAAAATAGAAAAATAATACCTATATTAGTCCAATTTAATTCATTGGAGTAATTTTATAATAATATTAGATATATAAAATTTTATTGAACTTTTTAACGTCTTTTACCAACCTTCTAGCCACATTTGAAAATTTGCATAAAATATAATTTTACCATATCTATGAATTGAATTTCAAAAATTAGAGTGACAAGGTTGACATTAGTAAGTAAAATTTGGTTCAAAAGGATAAAAATAATTTGTGTTTAATAGTAACTTTTGAATTTTATTTACCATAGTTAAAAGTAAATAGGGTAATCCAAGGTAAAAATGATATATAATTACTCTAACACATGTCCTAATTCTATTAAATAAGTGTATTTAGACCAACATAACTGTTATGAATAAAATATTCTCTTCTATGATCCACTTGGATTAGATTATGATATTTATAATTATTTTATTTAAAGAATAGCTAAAAGTGTAAAATTCAATTTTTCAGAACTAAAACATTTTTAATATAGGGTTATAAATAATATAAATTCAACTATAAATATTAATTAGAAAGATAAAAATATTTCTTGCATAACGGTGTCTTATTTATAATTTTTAGACATTATGTATTAATCACCTTATTAATGAAATATTAAAAAAATTAATATTATAAATATCCAAATAAATGTTAATTCAAACTTTTTATGCATTAAAATAATTTTATATGTTAATATGACATGTTAGAGTTGATTTAATATTTTTTTGACGTGATAAAGTTGTTATGACTTTCACAAAAACAAAATACCAAATAGTGTCAAAATTGACATAAATGAGTTTTTGAAACAAATACTATATTATTAATTAATATAATATTCCTAAAAATATAAGGTTTGGCCAAAGGACTTAGATAAGGTTATATATTTCATTAATTAAGCACCTGAGTTTCTCTTGGGATTTTATAGTAAGTTTATTAACCATGCATTATAATAATACAAGAATACATGGTAAAATTTAAACTATTTAACTAAGAGTTAAATCTTAAAGATAATATTAATATGATGACCAATACTTTTCTAAAACCTATTGGTTGAGAATATTTAGACCCATATACAATTTATATTCAAAAAAATCTTTTTTGAGCCATTATAAACTGAAAATGAGTTTATAATAAAATAATATTTCAATCTTCTTCTAAAGAAACCCCCGCCTCTCTTATAAAAGGGTACTTCACCTTCTCTTAATTTCACTCCTCCAAATCTATTTTTATTGGCCTAAACCAACTCAAATATCCTACAAACTACCCCTAATTCAATCTAGACTCCTTACGTTGATCATATATTCAACCTAAGGAGCCCTTTTGATCAAATCAAAAGGAAGCACCCGAAGAAGAGGTAATTATTTCATCACCTCTTTCAAAGTTTTTGTTCTTATTCCACTTACTCTTTCATTGTTGTTTCCATTCCAAAATAATAAATCCCGTAACTTATACATAATTTGATGTTATTATAAATATTTTATAACCATATTCATTATTCTGTCCATCCCATGAATGACAAAGTCACCATACGTGCGTACGTAAGACTTACCGTCTTCAAGTCGTGGTGTAGTTTATTATTCAACACTTCATTATTTGGATGAGTATAATAATGAGTATAATTTAAATAATAAATATATCATGATAATGACTCTGTATATATGATATAACATCCTATTACATATGATTTCACCATCAATGGAATGATATTGTCGCTCGTGCGTACGTACGAATTATCATCTCCTCAAACGCGATGAGATTCATTCCCTATCGTAACCATTCAAGAATAATTTTCATTTTAAGATTAAAAATAATATTTAGGAACTTAATATCATTCTGGATATGAATAAAATACATCCTATGCATAGCAAACATGACTTATGTAACAAAACATATAAAGTAAAACGAATAAGTTCACACCTGAAATAATGATACTACTGATATATTCTTAACTAATAAATATTAAAAGATCATTTATTATATCATATTTAGGTATGTGGTTCTTGTATAATTTAATAAAAATTATTTAACAATTATAAAAGAGGTTAACATACTCTCGACTCAGGAAAAGTACAAGGTAATCGGTTTTCATCTCACTTCTTATTCGCATAAGATTCATGCTATATTTCCACTGTTTCCTTTTGTGTGGTGTATGTACTCACCATGATTGTATTATTTGTGTAATATAATTTAATTTATGGGTATTTAAATATTCATTACATTATCCGTCTTTCATGGGGTGTATGTTTCGTAAGTTACCAAATTGGTAAGGGATTTTCTACTTTCAATTTCCAGTCATTTGGTTTTACATGAACTTCATTGATTATTTTGCTCCAAGATTATGTGTGGAATAACTATTTATTTACTTATGTAATAATTTACACTCCCCTTTGCGTGTATATACTTTTGATAAGCATAATCACTCCTTTTATAAATTTTCAAGTAATTTATATGAAATTGATAAGAGTAATTTTAACTCAATTTCCATTCATTGAGTTAAACATCCAAGTCATTGGTGTGTTTTTACAAGAATATGTGTGAATGTATTATGATTGATTTAAACTGAATATCCAATCATATTGAGTGTATTTATATTCATCACACATAATTATGTCATTTATTTATCCTTAATCTATGGATAGAGTCTTTATAATGTATTTCATCTCAATTTACATTCCATTGAGACTTCTTTGTTGTTATGCACCAATTCACTTTAATAAGGTGTATATATGGTACTTTGACATAGTATATCATGAATCCCTTAATTATCATGATTTTAAAAAGTTTTTATTACCTCAAATATTTTTATTCAAGTGTCTCTCATTTGGTTAAGAACTCTAACTAAAATATCATTTTAATTATTTTAAAGGTTTATTCTTGTAAATATTTATCATTATTGTCCATGTTTTAAAAATGGTTTTAAGGATTTATTTATATGGACATGAATTTTTTAAAATTAAAATTCATTTTAAAAGTTTCAAAGTGGTAGGGGACACTATATTCTAAAATCTATTCTAAATGGATTCTTGATAAATAACGAGACTTTTAAATGTTTTCAAGAAAAAGGGTACATTTCTCTCAAATAGTTTTAATGATTATTTTAATCTATGTAAATATCCTTCATTATTCTTGATTGAGGTTAATTTATTATAATACAATGATTTATATTGTATTTAATTTGTTATGTTTGACTTTGGATGTGCTATTTTTATACCATTCATGGTTTGTGGTTAAAATATTGACATTTCGTATGCTAGTTTTAATATGAATATTTAGACTATGTTTCAACCTTTTAAATGTAGAATTCATTGGAATTAATAAGTGAAGGGTGGATCCCGCTATAGCTCCTCGATGCATCGATCGGACTCACAAGACAATCTATTGTCTTGGCCTAAGGCCTTGACAAAATCTTATTTGCAGTCTTAGCTGGAGGCCTTGCCTATGTGGTTATGATGTCTGACATTATAAATTCCATCATTATGAAATTAGCTATTTATATTACATGTGATTATTTGACTAGTATAATATCCATGTGAATAAGTAAATGACACTATTTGATTTATCTTTTCTATATTATGCTGAAGTTCAAGTCTAAAAGACTTGGGCTTTAGTCTTCTATATCGCCTTAAATGTCTATGCTTATTTATGATAGTTTTCGCTGTATTGTTATCCTTACTGAGAATCTGGTCTCCCACATTTCTTATTTTTTTATGAGGATGTGATGAAGTATATTATATTTGAATTGCAGGTATAGGTTATGGGATATGAGTGTGTTCAAAGGGGACACATTGTTATTATTTTTTAATGATGTAATGTAAAAATTATTGATGTATCTAGTACTTATAAGGCCACTAAACTAATAAGTATTTCAAGACATGATCTCTCATGATCATGCCAATGTTTTTTAATAATGCACCGTCTTTGGGTAACTGGGGTCGGGGTGTTACAAATTACCCGAGGATAATTTTTCTAAATTTTCATGAAAGACTTATATTTTTTCTCATTTTAAGGGTTTACACTAATTTTATTATTAATATTGAATATTATTTTTAAGATGTACTTTTTATCATTTTGATCACTTTGAATGTCATTCCATATGATTTATTTTTATTAGTTACTAATGACTTGAGAATTATTATACTAAATATCCATGAAAAATAATCCATGTTAGATACTTTCTTTTTTTTCAATTTTTTTGACATTTACACAAGAATATTCATGATACTAAGTTACTTATAATTTCCCTAATCACCCCATATGTCACATTAAAATGTTGTTATTTTCAAAATGGCCATAAATTACTTGAGAATCATTGTCTTATATTTACATAACAGACTATGTTTATTTTCTCCTTTTTGATTGTTTTATGCTTGGTTTAGAGTTACAAATTTATATTAATTCATAAAATGAACTTTTGATCATATTGAGTACCTAAAATTACATATTCACATGCACAAGTATATATATATATTTTATATATTATAAATATATCTAAAATTGTATTATTAAATTACAATAATAAACTGAACTCATTTTCTCAATTTTGAGCATTTTATGATCATTTCATGGTTATAAATGAATATTAACTCTTAAAAGATACTTTTGAGAATTTTGAGAACCTTATATGTGATGTTCTTGTATTTTTTACTACAATTAAAAAAAGTGAATGACCATTTTACTATATTTCCTTATCAATATAAACGCAGTATATTTTATTCTTTCTATGCTCATTTTAATGTTAAAAATAAATATAAATGATTAAATGGAACTTTCAATCATAAAAACACAACATACCATAACATATTGGGGGGTCTGAGGAATTATATTATTTTATTTTTTATGTACGTATATTTATTTTGAATTATTTTATATTAGGTTTGGGTGTTTTGGTTAAAGGAAAGGTATTGGAGGAGGATTTTGGAGGGGGCCATGATGGGTTGTACACAATAGGTACCAATATGTATTTGTTGTGGGATTCTCGATAGCGATGACAGGGGAGTGGGGTTCTTGGGGTTTACAATGGGTTCGTGGTAGCTATTTATTGGTTACCTTATAGGTTAACAGGTGGTTTTATTTAATATGGGTACTTTTATCTTTTTATAGCCATGAGATTTGATATTTAATTCATGTTTTCTTAATTATAGGGTTCATTTTAAAAAAAATCACTCTCTTCTCTCTCTTTCTCCTTAAAACATTGAGTAGTGATGTGTCCATTGTTTTAAGTTAGAATTAAAATTGTTCACTAATGTTTGATAACAGATGTTGGATCTATCATTGTAAGAGTTACAAGTTTCCTATCATTTTGTAAGGTGTCTAGGTTTAGTCATTTTCACATTCTAATTCTCTCTATTTTTTTATTTTTTTTATTTTAATGATTTATTATATTCAAGAAGGAATCAAGGCTTCATTATTTGTTCTGATTACACACCCAGTGCAATGTAAGTTACGTCTTTAAATTTTTAGGGTTTAATTGAGTGATTTTATATAAATTGTTAATTTCTCAAGTTAATTAAAAATCAATGTGAGTTAAGTTTCATGGGAAATTCATTATAATGATGTATAATATTTATTTTTATTTTTTTTATTTGTATTTTATATTTTATAAATGTATTTTAGTGATGAAATTGGGGAATTTCATGTTTTAAGTTAGGATTCAGTAAAAGATATGATTAAATGAATTGTGAATTTGATGTATTGTTATTATAAATTTAATGATAAGGATATAAAGGATGAAATTAATATTTTTATGTTAAATTTAGTTATTTAAGTATCATTTATTTCTATATAAATTCATGTATCAGATATATGAATTTCAATGTTGTTTAAGTAACTTTAATGATGTTAGGAATGTTTTAACTTGATGTTCGCTACTATAATAAATGTCTTTTTAATGATAAAATATGTGTATAAATGAGATGGAAACATCTAAATAACATGAATAATTATCTATACAGTTATGATTATTTTATTAATAAAATATCGAGATTTAAAGTGATGATTTAAGACTATAATTTTTTTTTGATTAGGTAAATATATGATCAAAATAGATAAAATAGTGTATAATAAGGATTTGACTGAAACGTGATTTAAGAGACTTAAAAAAATTACTACTGTGTGAAATATGTTAATGTAATAATGTTTTAAGGTAAAAATGTGTGACTAAAGATAATGCTTCTTGCATGTGTTTTGAATAATAAATTAATTGATTACATCGGATAACCTAGGGAAAAAATCATGATCCATCGTAATGAAAATAATGTAGTGTTTGGGATGTTTTAATCTAAAAATTATAAAATAAAAAAATTACATAAAGTTAGTTACTTGTAGTATTCCTTAGTTTAGTATGGTAAATGATAAAATTTTCAATGTGTTCCATGTGTTTTTCTAAGCCTTGAGTTAGGCCAATGATTACATAACATGCCATGTGTTTGGAATATGATATGACATAAACTTTGTGTTTGGATAATTGGATTTACATTTGATGTTAGAGGTTATACCATAATTGTATAAATAAGGTATGATATTATTTAGGTTTATTAGTTAATCCTATATATCTTAATTCCATAATGAAAATGATATTATTAAATCATTTAAAAGATTTACACTATTTATATATTTTGCAACCAGAAGCCTAACACAACCTAAGAAGGGGGGGGGGGTGAATTAAGTAGTTCAAGTTTTTTTTATTAAAATGATATTGTACTCATGTTATCAAGGACAATCCAAATCTTTTAGTTATAAAAAATTATTGAAACGTTTGAGTTCTTGAAAGTAAATATGAGGAAAAAATATTTTATATGGTTCACCACTGTGGGTTATTCCAAGGAGAATATATTGAAAATGTATTGATGTGATAAGAGGTAATAATATCCATTAAATTCATTAAAATAATTCAATAAGGATTCACTGTTGATCCCAAGATCAATTCCTATTATTGACCTCTTTCTACGTACTACTTTGGATCAAGGATTACAAAGAAAACTTATAACATGTAGGTTGGATACAATGATTTAAAGATTATAATGAAAGCACTAATCCATTGAGGGTGTTATCATTATCCTAATTCCTTCTTATCCAACACTATATTTTCAAGTGTGTTCCTTCTTCCACTCTTCACAATATCCACTTATTCTACTTTGAACAATATTTTCAATAAAAGTAGTGATGACATACTTTATCCTCATGTTCTCCTCATTTTATTTCCATAGTTATTTCCCAAAAAATATTTTATATATTTTTATATGGTAATTAAATGAAATATTAAATTATATTCTCTCTCTTTTTCTTATTCCTCACACAATAATTTCTATATTTTAAAACATGGAAATTCTGTGAAGTCCACATCGTGAAAACCTTTTTTTCATTAAAATCCCATGATCTTAGTGATCTTATTTATAAATGATAGTCTTCACATATCTATAAAATCCATGGGTTTACATATTCTTTGTTGATTAAATTACTAATCATGTATTATGATTAATATTATTCCCATGAATGTTGATACATGACATGAGTATTTGAGTTATAATGCGATTTCAGTTATGAATTGAATATGAATTTTAAATCACCAAAAAAATAAAAACATTAATCCTCATTTAATATCACTGTATTTAATAAAATATTAATTGAGTTATTAATCATAATTAAATATTGATAATATAAATTTCAATATATGTGGCTCTCTAATTTTTTTTTAAATTCTTTAAGAGCTATAATATCACACAAAAAAAGTATGACTTCTTATCGATCACTTATTCTAGTGAATAAGTGTTTCCTATCCTATATTAAAAATATTTACTTACATATCAACCAATATATTATGTATCAAACTATTATTATTATTTATTATCCAAATTAATATTATATATTCCTTAACTTTTCCAAAATTTTCAATTTCTAGGGTGAACATATTATATATGAACAAATGAATCTTAATTATGTAAGGAAGATTTTTTACTTCATAAATTATACTCTTCCCAAACACATCTTACATATTCCTTTAAATCCAAAACTTTAAAAATTTAAGACTTTCCAAAATATTATGTATTTTCCTTCTTCTTATATATTCAAGGAATTCCAATAATTTTCCTTAAACTATCACCCAAAATAATCTTATATATACAAGAAGATTTCCTTTCCTTTATTATTCTTCATTTTCTTCTTCAGAACACACATCTTATATTTTGAAACAAATATCATCTATTACCCAAATTTTTCAAATTTTTATATTTGGATCATCACGACATCTTATGCATGGCAAAATCTTTTATTCATTCAGTGACATAGCTAAATTCAAAAAATAATCTCAAATCCAACTTTTCAAAAGTCATCCAATATAATTACAAAACCTCTCTAAATCCTTCCAATGTTTTATTAAATACATAATAACTAGAAATAAAGATAATAAATACATTCTCATTCAATATAGAATGATTTTTTTAGTTTTCAATAAAAGTTTTAATGTACAAAAAATTAAAATTGATAATAAATCCAAAAACATAAGATTTGGTTCTATCATTTCCCTATTTAGATTTTATTTAAAATTATTTCAGATACTCATGCCTCTATTAATGATCCCCTTGTATATGTACTCTCCCCCTATTTCTATACATTAATAATAATGTTCAAATGGGTTCTATCCTTAGATCCAAACTCATCCATTCTTCTAACAATATTCTAAAAACTTCCATAGATACAGAAAACTAAGAACCAAACCATAAACAATGATTCTAAGACTATGTGAATCAATGATCATTGTAGGAAAAATGAAACAATAGTTATTTCCAATAATTTAATCTATATAAATTATATTAAGCATTTAATCCTACTCAGGTATTCCCTATAGATAGTATCCCACCATTCACTTTAGCCAAACAGAATAGAGCACCTGTAATTAAAAATAACCAAAAACCAAATAAAAAACTAAATATTAGTGGGGATATGGGGAAATTATGGAACCTTCTCTTGTGGAAAAAGGTGGTTAAACTCCAAGGTTTTACATATGTCTCTCAAATATATCAACAACCAAGGGATTAGTCATTATATCTGTTTCTTGTCGATATGTACCAAAAAATCCATCTTACTAACTCCATTATCAACATTATTTTTAACAAAATGGTATATGATATTAATGTGTTTGGTATAGGAGTTCTGAACTGGATTCTTAGTGAGCATGATTTCACTCTTGTTTTCAAAAATCATTACCAATGTTTGTTTCACCTTTTCACTTAGACCTTCCAAATATTATTTCATTCACTAAAGATATGTGATTTCCTTGGTTACTATAATTCATTCTTCCTCATTCATTCTAATAGACATGCATTATTACTTATTAATAATCTATCATATACAGTTTGTGTCAATATAAAAATCACTTCCACTTGTGGTTTTTCTATCCACCACATCACTAGAATAATTATAATTTTAAAAGGATGAGAACTCATGTTCTTTCTCATCATTAAAGAGTAATACACAAGAGGGGGTTCGTCAAATTTTCCTATTTATTCTTCTTACTACTATAAGGTGATACTCTAAGAGATTTCATTGAAATAGATCTGTGAATATAATAGCATAAATGACATTGGGTTGGGTTACTGTCAAGTACTAAAAATAAAAAATGATCCTCTTATATATTATTGGATCCACTACCTTCCCATATTCATTATTTCTTAATTTTGTTTCAAATTCAATGGGAGTTGACATTAGTTTTGAATTAGGCATTTTGAACATCTTAAGTGGATCATTTTAATATTTATCCTATTAGATAAAAGTGTACCTATCCTTATGAAACAATTAAAATATAATAAAATAAGTGAACTCCCCAATCATTGACATTTAAAATTAAAAAATCATAAATTTGAAAAATTCTTCCATTGATTTTTTACTACCACAAAATATTATATCATCCACCAAAAAAAACACTATAAACTAATATTCCTTTAATTTATTCACATGGAGGTTGTGATAAAAAAACATATTTTTAATTCTATTTTTTTAGATACGAGTGAATTCAATCGTGAAGTCAATAATACCTTGCATGAAGTGCTTGTTTTGGACTATAAAATTAGTTTTTTATTAAAAAAATTTATTTTCATCACCACTAATATGAAAACCCATTATTTTAATGTAAATTCCCACATTGAGTACACCATTAATGAATTCCATTTTCAAATCCATCTAAATTTTTTGAACCCTCTTCAAATTACCTTTTCTAAGACGAGCCTAATTAAATAAAATGAATTAACTGGTGAAAGGGTTTACTTAATATCTATTCCTTAATTCTATAAATAACCATTACATACCCATCATGTCTCATTTCAAAATACATTTCCATGTTCATAAAAATTATTTCTTAAAACTTACTTTATTCTAATCATGTTATGTTGTTCAGGTCTTTTCACAAGTTACCATGTTTGTTTTTTATCAATTTGATATATCTCCTCATTCATGTGTTATAATTAACTCAAACTAAATACCCTCTTAATACTAATACCTAACCCAAATGTTTACATACCCGAAGGTCTTTCTTGATCCCCACAGGTTAGCGTTTAGAACCAACTAATAGAGGGAACAATATCTCCCAACCTGATGAAGACAACATGAAATATATTCATATACTAGAATAAAAAATGGAAGAAATCATGAATATATATATATATATATGTCATAATAAATATAGAATAATGGAAGTGGTATAATATAAATAGTATCAAAACAATCTCCAAGATATAATCCAACTACAAAGGATAAAAAAAATAAAACTAGCCCCTCCAAGAGTCTCCATGTGATTGCATGGGAAAAATCCCATCATCTCACCACCATCTACCCAAACCCACTTGATATAAAACCTCACTGCCTCATTGTGGTGCCTTACCATTCCCTGTATCAAATTAAATAACAATATCTATGCATCGCCAATGGGGTGTCTAGTGTGTGAGCTAACAGGATCAGTAGTATCCCACTCAGGTGTTTCGTAGAAAGTATCTATACAAAAGTCTGAATAATGATAAACCTTAAAGAAAAAAATAATGATATATACTTTAGAAATTTGTATATCAAAAGAATGAAAAAATGTAATTTTTCCTTTATTTACATTTCCCCAATAAAATAGTTATAATTGTTTCAAAGAATTTCATATACATATATCAAGGCACATATATCAAATTGGAATAAAGAATGTATAATATTTAATATCAAATCCATGGAAGTATAACCAAATAGTACAACCTAAAAGCATAAGTACCATCACACCAAGGATTACACTAGGTTAGGACAACTATGACACTCATACACCAAACATTGATAATCGTGCACACATTAACTCCCTATACATATTCATTGAATCTAGGTAGCATAGGAACACCCCAGAAAGTGAACATCCCAATAGTGTCTACCAAGTCCCTATAAAAATATACCTAGAGATACGAGGAACACCCCATTAGTGAACCCCCTAATAGTATCGAAAGATGAGTCCTATTACTAAACCTTCCACCTAAGCACCCAAGGATTACAATGTGCTCTACTTTCTAATACAATTAATCAAACCATATCATAAAACCATGATTTGAAAACTAATTTAGAGAACCACTTCACAATTCTTGGAAAACCCTTTTCATTTACCAGAATAAGAGATAAATCATCTTTTATCAAAAACTCATTTCCACACACATGAATAAAATCATTCAATCATGTAATTTCATTTATAAATGAATTTATAAAAACTATAAAAAAGTAGTTAATCCATTATAGTCCCAATATGGAACCACCTACCTCACACATATGTCGCATACACACACAATGATATTTTCCAACAAGGAGAAGCACAATGTAGAAAATAGGTCCCCAAGAATCAATGAAAACAAATCAAAATTGATTCTAATTAGAAAAAGGTTTGGAGAAGAGGAAGAAAAAACCCTTTCCTCAAGGAACATGCATGTCTCATGACAAACTATGAAAATTTTATCCTCTGAAGGAAGATAAAATAAAATATCTAGAAGGAAATAAGAGAAATCATCATCTCATATCAACAGATCCAAAAGTGAAATGCAACAACAATACCATGATCAATGGAAATGAATAAGAAGAAAGTATTAATCACCCGAAAAGATGAAACCCAACCACAATAGAGATCAATCATTGAACGAAGTGATTCATATAGATCATAGATCCTATAAATCACCTAAGAGAGCCCGAAGGTTGAGAGAAAAGTTGATGCGGTTGAATGAAAATAGAAATCATCCATGAAGTTCCCTAAAATCCCAACTTGAGACACATACAAGGTATTTAATCACATTACACATCATGTATTCCAAAAAATTCTAGTATGATGAAAAAATCATTGCCTTTTTGTTAAAAATCATAGTTTACCATTTACACAACATGTATCTTTTACATGGTGTGTACTCCTTTCACCTGTGTACCAAGTTGAAAAAATATTATCAAAAGATGTTACATGACATTTAATCCCATTACATGATGTGTATTTCTCATGAAGACTTTGAAAAGTATAGTTTCTAGTATAAAATTCCAAAACCACCTTTAAAATTATCTGAAATCATAGATAACCCTACAAAACCTTTAACATATTTATACCTAAACTCCATTAATTCAAAAAAACATACATCCTTGAACTTTAGGTAATTCTTTCTAGAAAATTACCTCCAAACTCTGGAGTCCCATGAAATACCAAAAAAAAGATGAAAATTGAATAAAGAGAAGGTATATACCTAAAAGATGTTGATGATATGTTACAAACTACCCACTATATGATTTTCCTTACCTGAGAAGTCATTTAGAAGAATGAAGTTAGGTAAATAGGTGAGTCCACTAGTCCCTCATCAATAACTCATGCTCCCAAGTCTCATGGGAATCTAAACCATTCCATCATAACACTATGACTTATGAAATCGACATCCCATACATGAATTTCACTTGAGAGTCATCGATATCCACTGGATTCTCAACAATAGAAACATCTTTCTCTAACTCAATATTTTCCCAACTAAGATCATTAGAGGGATAAATATGGCATTTCCTAAGATTCAATATGTTGAAAAAATCATTAATTTCTTTCAAATGAACTGGAAATGAAAACTAATAAGAAACCTATTCAAGTCGCTTAGTTACTTCAAACTGTCCAAAAAATATTAGAGCTAACTTTCTCTGTTTTCCAAGTCAATGGTGACTCAACCATGGAGAAACATTCAAGAAAACCTGGTCACCCATGGAAAAATAAAAAGAAATATTCCACTAATCAACATAAAATTTATATCAATTTTGAACTATAACCAGCCATTGATGTATGTCATAAATCCTCACTGACGTCTCCTAATCCAAACTCAGTACAACCAAAGAAGATTCACCCACCTCATCCCAAAAAAGTTTTTATCTTCATGGGTGACTATAAAAAGCCTTAAAGGGATCCATTCTGATTGACAACTAATAAATTGTTTTATATGAAAACTCAACCAGTCCCAAACGGATATCCCAAGATCCACTAAAATTCAAGACACATGCACGAGGAATATCCTCTAGAACCTAAATAGAATGCTCTATCTGACCATATTTATATGGATGATAAGATGTACATAACCTGAACCAAGTCCCCATTACCTCTTTGAGACTCCTCCATAACCTCAAAATAATCCTAGGATCCCTATCTAATACAACGATATAAGGAATTCTGTGTAATGTGACAATATACTATACATACATCTTACCTAGATCATCATCTTTTGCGGTATCCCTAATCAGAATAAAGTGATTTGACATTTTCAAATGATCAATCACCTCCCATATATTATTCTTCCCTTTGAGAGTCTATGGTAATCCAACAAAAAATTCCATGGATACCTCATCCCATTTACAAAATATCATTAAGAGAGGCTAATGACAACCATAATATTTTAGATACTCTACCTTTATCTGTTACAAGGTGTAACAGTGGGACACATAATCAGAAATTTCACGCTTTATACTCGGCCAAAAAAATCACCATCTCATGTCATAATACATCTTCATTGTGTCTAGATGAAAATTAAATTAAGTACTATGAAAAAAATTGATCTACTCACTAATTATAGGATGAAAATGGTTCCCCAAAACTGATAATACTATATGAAGATATATACCAACCAGAAACGGTCTCTCTACAATAAAAGGGTTTCTCATATTCCTCTAGACTCTTCATATTACTGTTGAACCTATAGAATATTCTAATTGATAGATAATGATAACTGAACATTGGACATAACCATACCATAAATGTCCTCTCAAGTATCCATATTCACCTAATAAAGATACCCCATAAGGTTACACTATTCATTTGATTCCAATACAACCTATGATAACTGTTTCCTTTTAAGTGCATCAGCAACAACATTCCTCTTCCATGGGGTGTTTGTGACATCGAAGTCAAAAAAATTAAGGTATTACACCCATCAATTTATTCTATGATTAAATTATTTTTGAGAAAATATATATCTAAATCACTTATGGTCATAAAAGACCATTATGCGCTCCCCAAAAGAATAGTGCCACTAATGTTTTAAGTGAATTCATAACCACAAAAAGATATATATAATGAGTGGGGTAATTCTTATCATGTGGTTGAATCTAATGATATCCATAAGATACCACATGATAATATTTCTTAACAACATAACCCAAAACTATACCAGAAGTTTCACAAAAAACCACATACCTCTTATTAGGTTGAGGTAATATTAGAATAGGATACATTGTCAGAATTCATTTCGTGTCTCAAAAGAAGAATTACATTTTTCATCTCATATTAATTTATCCTTTTCTTGGTAAGATAAGTTAAATGTGATGATAAATTTGATAAATAATAGATAAACCATAAATAATATCCAAAAATTAGCAAGTAAGTTCTGAATAAAAAAGAAATTTTTTGGTACTTCCTAAGATATTACAACCTTCAACTTCTCAGGATCAAATAATAATCCAGGATAAGAAAACACATTCCTAATGAAATTCACTTATTGGATAAAAAAATTTCAATTAAATTTCATTTTGAAATCATTCCATTCAAATGGAGACTCCTCATGATTTCCAAAACCAAACCCAAATGGTGCTCATACTCACACTTGAATATTGAATTTACCAAAATATCATCCCTGAACACTACCACAAAGTGTTGATATATAGATAGAACATCATATTCATCAAATCCATAAAAAAACATCGGAATATTTGTCAGACCAAACAAAATCATAAGATATTCAATATGTCATACCTACTGCAAAAATTATTCTTCAGTATATCATAATACCGAAATCTGAGTTGATGATTACCTGACCAAATATTGATCTTTAAAAGTCACTTTACCCCTTTAACTGATCAAAAATATTATCCACACCAGGTAAATGATACTTTTTTTAACAATTACTATGTTCAAATTCTGATAGTTCACACAAAATCGGAGCGAACCATCTTCCATAATGGAAAAAAACACTGGGAATACCTAATTAGAAACACTTGGGTGAATAAAACCCTTCACCATAAGATCGCCCAAATGAATATTGATTTATTTTAGCTAAGCTTGTTTCATATGATAAGAATTTATCAAAATTTGATGCATACTTAGTAGAAAGTCAATCGTAAACTCCACTTCCACTCTAGAGGTATCCGAAAAAAACCTCTAGGGAAAACATTTAGAAAATCCTAAAAAACATTAGGATGATCAAAATAAAAGGAAACATTATTGGGAACAACTACTATAGTTGACTAGAAAATCACGAGCCCTGGGTGGGAAGGTCCTGCACGACCAGACCTCAAATAACACTCTCCCTGAAACACTTGTGATCTACCATCAGCCACAAAAAATGAGATAAAATAATGGTAACAATCAATATTATAATAATGAGTTATAAACCAATCCATCCCTAATATGACTTGAAACAAATCTAGATTGAGAATGAGGATATGCCAGCCTAACTCTACATCAACTATTGATAGTACACAACAAAGAAACCAAAACCCCTGCTCTTTCCTCTTCCCAAGGGGTGTTACTAACTCCATAAAAAAGGTCATAACCTCCATTGGAAGTTTACTCATAACAATAGAACTACCATATATAAACTAGTGGGAAGAACCTATATAAAATAAAGCAATCACTACAGAATATAAAATAAATATGGTACCTCTCACTACTAGTGGACCCATATCTACCTTTACTAGAAAATCATATACTACAAAAAGGTTCTTCACTCTTGAGGCTTGTGGATATAGCCCTATAGTTTTTGAAGCATTTGACTACACTGTAATAACCATTGGAGCCTCTCATACCTGACCACATATATAAGTATACCATGCCATAAAAATGCTACAAATGGTCATACCATCCACAAATGTTGAACATCTTTTCAGGTGAAGTAAAATAACATTGAGTGTGTAGAACTTTTCCACTTTGATAGAATGTCAAGGGAACACTACCCGCTGTAACTGAAGGTGAAAAGGAGGACTACCACAAACAACCACCTCAACCATTCCCATGATGATCTTTCCACTTTCTATTTTTCTCTGGTGTTCCAGTGAGAGTGCCACTAGGTAGAAGAGTAGGTGAAGAGTATCCAACCTTTTTTACATGTTCATATCTACCATTATAGCCTTATCCACTATCTCCTAATATTTCAAAAATTCATCCTAAATATCTATGACTTTATATCTTGTTAAAAACCCTATAACGACTTTTGAGATTTTATCTTTTCATTCTTTACCACCTATATAGAAAAATGAACCATCTCAGCAAAATAATTGGTGTACGCCGACACTTAAAAATCTCCCTATTAAAGGGGATGAAATCTAGAGACTTATCCATCATCAATGAATCTAGAAAAACCAATAGGAAGAAGAGAGTCTTTAAACCCTTCCTTTCCCAGAACAAGTGCCTATCTGTATATACCCTGGATTCCCACCATCGCTTGTTGGGAACCTCAATTATGAACAACACAAACTTTTACTTCATATACATAGGTATATCTAGAAATTTTAAGATATAATTGATATTTTCAAGTTATTCCTATGCCTAAAAAGATTCATTTGTACCCTTAATGAAGGTAGATTTTCATGCAAGAACCCCAATGATCAATCCCTATCTCATACATCTCTTTCATGCACCTACACAATTGTGTTCTGGACCTAAGGTATATTATAGTTGATAGCATAAACATCCTACATGATAGACTTGATAAAATTAAGATCCATAGGAGGATTCCCTTGAGGATCATTAGCTGCACCATCTGATGGAAGCTGAGGAAGACATCGCAGAGGTATAATGCGACACAAAAAAACAATAGAAATGATCAGAAAACAAAATAATCTCAGTTAAAACCAAAAAACGATAAAAAAATGAGACGAACATAAAAAATTAAAAATCTGAGACACAAACTAATATCACATGGTTACTTTAGTCTCATCATGTATAGAGTTGGCCAGGCCCTCACTACATCCTACATCTCATGTCCCGAATATCCTTTCTCCAATATACCAAATGTCCCCATACAAGGTCTCTTGAGGAAAAACAACTGTTAATACCATACTATGATGAACATGACCCAAATACCTCTTAATACTGGTGTATTTTTTAACACCCCAAGCTTCCACGGTACACTTCTCTTTGAATAATAGGGCAGCGTGTGTTGTACGCAACCTCGAGTTCTAACACACTGTGACCAATAAAAGTAGTAGTTATGAATAGTAATACCCACGTTTTGAAATTATATAAATTTTATATTTCAAAATGGACTTTATTTTTTGATTCAGAATATCGAAATTAGCCTATTTTGAATTTTTGGTATTTTTCTGAGAACTTCCAATTTTTTATGAATAGTAAAAAATACTTAAAAAAAACTTTTTTAATAAAAATAATTTATAGTGATAAATTATACAATTGAGTGGTTATAAAGTGTAATTGGAATATATTTTTAACATTTTATCCAATGGTGTTCATTGGAAATAACTTCACTTTGAAATTTCACATAAACAATTGTCAATCTTTTGATTGATATTGTTACTGAAAAACACGCTATTTGTTTTGACAATGGGAATTAATTATAAAATTAATTAATGAAAATTATATGTTTGGAATTTTGTAAAATAGACATAATTTTTGAATTCGGAATATCAATTATATCCTGGGATGAAATTTTGGCATTGTTATGAAAAACTTCAATTTTTGATGAATAGTGAAACCACTAAGTGGTAGTTAAAAAACTGATTTTCTCGTTTAAATGAAACATTACCACTTCTATGATTTTATTTTCAAAAATCCGACATACATGGTTTTCATTAAGAAGTAAAATGTATATCAATGGGATTAAAATAATTTTTTTCTGAATAGTAACTTTTATGTTTAATCAATCGCGATTAAAGTTAATTAGTGATATTTAAGGTAAAAATGATATTATAAAAATATGAAAATACCCTTAAACTTGTCCTAACTTTATTGGATGAGTCATGGAAGACCAAGAAAATACATGTGTCAACTTGGGGACCCCATAGAGCCACTTGGGTAAGAAAATGACATTAGTAACTTTTTATTTAAAGTAAAAATAAAATCGACACAAACATGTGTTGTTTTAATAAAAAAATTATTATATGGGGTTATAAAAGTTACAGTTTCGACTATAAATATTCATTGTAAAGATAATAAGATTTTCTAAAACATGGAAATTTTTTTATAATTTATTGGAATTAAATAAATAAATTTATTTATCACACCATGATGATGCAACGATTACCTCATTATTGAACTTTTTAAACAAAATGAAAAGATAATGTAAAATCTAAGACATAAACCTGTAAATTACCTATTAGATGGGTAGATTTAGAACCCTTATCACCTTTTACTCTAAATATATAATTGTGGGACCTTTGAAATCCGAAAAGTACTTCATAATAATGTAACATTTCATTTCTTTCCAAGAGTGGCCCTCTTCTCCTCTTATAAAAGGCCCCCACAACTACCACCTTTTTCACAACTTCAAGCCATTTGTATCGGCCAAACTCTGCCCAAATACTCTCTAAAAATCCTTCTCTTACTCATAGAAGCCTCACTTTGGGCATAATTCTTCCCAAGGAAGCCTTTGGATCAAATCAAAAAAGAGTTACCCGATTTTAAGGTAATGTCTTCTCTTATGTTATTTTGTTTCATTTTGCTCCTCCAACCCCTTAAAATCTTTTTATTTCTTTCTTTAGTAACAAAAAAATTATCTTCAATATACTAGTATGTTTTTATGAGAATGATTTTATTTACACTTACACACACCTTCATCTAATGGTTAAATAACATATTGTTTCCGTGGTTGGCGAATTTCTGCCTCACGAAACGATGATTGTTAAATCTTCTTTTAACATCTCTCATGGTGTCCATTAATATGTCACTATATTTATATATGATATATATTATGTTTATTTTTTCCTTATGCTTCTGTATTTCTCATTTATGGCAAACATTTATGATTTCCATTATGGGTAAACGCGATAATTTCATTTTAGGAAGTGCGGACTACCGCCCCCTCAAAGTGATTTGAATCGTTAATGCCATATGTGGGATGTATAAAGAATAGAGTAAATGATATTATATATGATATTATACTATAATTATAATATACCTTTATAAAAGTATGATTTTATTCCATTAAATACAAAATAGAAATGAAACTAGTGTTCATGCGTACGTACGGCTTACCGTCTCCATGAACAATGAATTTCATTTCTTACCTCTAAATGTTTTGTAATATTATGAATGAGTATATATAATGGATATATATGATATCAAAATATTGAATATAATTCTGGATATAATGGATATTCTACCACATAAACAGCTTGTAATTATAAGAAGTTTATTGTTGACTCAAGTACCAAAGATCGAAAAAACGACCGTTATTAACTTAAATGACTACATAATTTTCATAACATTGTAATAAGTGATATAAAAGGGATAATGAACTTTAAAAGGGTTCTTAAGAAAGTAGAGATTAACTCTAGTTTATTATTCAGGAGATTAAAGAACAGTTGAGTGAAGTCGGACACGAGGTAAGGGAACTTCTTAACCCAATTTCCGTTCTTTGGGTTAATCTCCTACTTTCAAATTATGTCATGATATTATTATATCCTATCTTGTATTTGTACTTTCTTTATTTGTACTTATAGTGAATACATATAATAGATCTATTTTATTTAAAAACTGATCTTTGTAAGGGACTTTGTCTTAATCTCCAATCATTGAGGCATATTTTGTTTTATAAACAAATTTCATTTATACAGGGTATAAACCCCTTTGACTTTTACTTTTATTCAAAAGGAATGTTTTTATACGAAGCATCTTTACTAAACGAAAAAAGGAATGTTTTTTCTTATGTATGCGGCGACACCGACTTCTTTGCCGCCGTGACCATTATTTGAGTTTCGGATTCCTCAATAAGCCAAAACCTTTTTAAAATGAAAAATAAATACCAAGTTTTAATTTTATTTTATTTTGGTATTTAAAATGGTTTTGAAAGTGATTTTATTATATCAATGTGTTGTATTGATATCTTATTATTGAAATATGGAAATGTTATGTTTCCATTATGCATGTTTTATGTGATATGATTATGTTATGGTTTATGATATGTTTAAACCTATTCATATGAGGAATGCATTGGACTTAATAAGTAACGGGTGGATCCCACTATAGCTCCTCGTTGCATTGGCAGGTCTCATGAGACAAACTAGTGTCTTGGCAGAAGGCCTTGACAAAATATTATTTGTAGTCTTGGCACGAGACCTTGGCTACGTGGTTATGATAGTCTGGCATTATGCATTACGTCATTGTGAAATTGGTTATTGATATTTCATTTGATTATTTGACCAGTAGAATATCCATGTGAATAAGTAAATGGCATTATCACATTTTACTTTTTCCATATTATGTTGAAGTTCATGTTTAAAAGGATTTTTTTAGTTATACATTACCTTAAATGTTTATGTTTATTTATGAAAGCTTCCGCTATACTGTTATCTTTACAGAGCATCTGAGCTCACCCCTTTCAATGTTTTAATTTTTCCAGGATGTGATGAAGTGTATTATGAATGACCTGCAGGGATAGTATGAGGGGATATGAAGACAAGATGTTGTTGTAGTTTTTTTTACTTTATGATGTAATGTAAGACTTATGAATGTATCTAGTGTTTCCAAGGCTACTAAACTAATCAGTCTTTTGAGACTTGATCTTTTGTGATCATGACAATGTTACACAGTAATGCACCGAATCTGGGTAACTGGGGTCGGGGCGTTATAGTTGGTATCAGAGGTAGTTTAGTACTAACTTTGGAAGCCATATTTAGATAAACTCTAATTAGAGCACATAGACCTAAGATAGACTTTGAGGAATAGTATAGAAGAACTTCCTAGAATTTTGGTATTATATAGATTTTGTGAGTTTTCTGAGAAATACATCCCTGTCTGGATACGAGCAGGTAAAGGCGGCTCTGGCACAGATGTACCTAGGGGTAAAACTCGAAAACACCGCATTGAGCTAGACTTGAATGGGAACTGGTGCACGACAACGGGCCTTGCTGCAATCTTGGTTACGACACTCCTGGGGGATATGCTTAGGATAATTCTCATTTTCTTTACAAACCATTATGAAGGGTTAATGAGTATATACTTCCTCAATGAAAACATTTTTATGATTATGGATTATATCCATAAATAGTTCCATTTATGTTAAGTGTTTTACAAGTATGGAATTATGTATTTTGATTCATAAACTCATCTAGTTTATGCCATTGTTTAGAAGTGTCGCCTAGTGGGAGGAATGGAAACCGTATCAATGCACACACTCCGTGTATGGATTTCCCTCCTTCTCAAGATAATTATTATGGAGATGGATATACAACTAGTGCGGATCAACTTATTACCATACTGGGACAACACACTCAGGTTATGAATAATAAACATACTCGTATGGTGCACCCTGATCCACAACGTGGAGGATCAATGTTTTACCCCTTCATGAGGAAAAAACCACCAGAATTTAATGGGGGTAAAAATCCATTAGTAGCTGAACAATGGATAAACTCCTTAGAGAAAATATTCCACGGCTTGGGGAGTAGCGAAAGGGAGAAGGTTGTCATGGCAGTTTACCGCCTCACTGGAGATGCCGATCAATGGTGGTTGCTGATTCGAAACACAAAAGAAGATGAAGAAGTATCAAGTATGGAATGGAGGGAGTTTAAGGAAATTTTCTTAAAAAATACTTTCCACATGAACATCGAGCAGATATGGAAATGCAATTTCTGAGTCTGAGGCCGAAAGAGGATGAGAATCTCGCAAAGTATGAGGCTAACTTTACAAGGTTAGAGAGGCATGCTCCATATTATATACGTAACCCAGGAAGTAATATTGATCATTTCTTTTATGGGTTAAAAACATTTCTCCATCGAGCATTATTTTCACAAACCTTCTCGTCGTACGAAGATATTGTCTCGTGTGCTATCAAGACAGAAAATTAATTCTCTAAGTCTTATGACTTTAAAGAAAAGAAAGAAAAGAAGAGATCTTCTGATCAATATGGAAATGGAAATAAGGGGAATAAGAGAAAAGTTGAATACCAGTACTGCAATAAATGTGGGAAGAAACACCCCGGTACTTGATTGAAGGGAATGAGAGTCTGTTACAAGTGTGTTGAAAAAGGCCACCAAGATCATGATTGCAAGGGAAATAAAGATGCTGTCAATGTGGAATGCTATAATTGTAGAGAGATGAGACATTATGCAAATGAATTTCCTAAGTGTCAGGGGAACTTACCTTAGAAGAGGAAAAGTGATCAAGGTCAATCTTATGCTATCACTACCGCTGAGGTTGATGCTCTGAAAGACTTGGTGGCAGGTAATTTAAGGGTTTCCTCAAGTTTAAAAAATGCATTATTTGATTCTGGATCATCGCATTGTTTCACATCCTCCCAGTTTTCTAAGAAAATTAGATATTTCCAATTTGATTTAACAAGAGAATTTTCAGTCAAAACTCCTAAGGGAAGTATCATTGTAACAAAGTTTTGTAAATCAGTCCCCATTAGAGCACATAAATGTTATTTATCCGCTAATCTCATTGTCATACCTATGATTGAGTTTGATATAATCCTCAGTATGGATTGTCTTTCGGACTACGATGCAAAGATTTATTGTAAGAAGAAGGTGGTTATGATTTTTGATGATGATGATAAGGAACACCTTATTTTTAGAGCATTATCGTAACCATCTAATTCTTATTTAGTTCCACCCCCAGTAGATCAACTAAATTCAATTATTAGGGTGGAAGATAATGAAACAACTAAGGGTGAGGAAAGGAATGTTCAAATAGAGGATGTACCTATTGTGAAAGAATATGTAGATGTGTTTCTAGAAGATTTACCTGGACATCCTCCAGAACGATAAGTTGAGTTTTCAATTGATTTAATTCCTTGATCAAGGCCTATATTGAAGACCCCTTATAGAATGGCCACCATGGAATTAGTTGAACTAAAGAAACAACTAGAGGAATTGAGTAATAAGGGATTTATTCGCCCTAGTGTTTCTCAATGGGGATCCCCTATCCTTTTTGTTAAGAAGAAAGATGGATCTATGAGGTTGTGCGTTGACTACTGCGAGATCAATGCTATAACAATAAAGAACAAGTATCCCCTACCTCACATTGATGATTTATTTGACCAATTGCATGGAGCTCAATACTTTTCAATGAGTGACCATCGATCTAGATACCATTAGTTGTGTGTGAAGAAGGAATACATTATGAAGACAGCATGTAGAACAAGGTACGGGCATTATGAGTTTACAGTAATGTCTTTTGGATTGACTAATGCACCCTCTATATTCATAGATCTAATTAATAGAGTTTTCAAGGAATGTATTGATGATTTTGTGGTGGTATTTATTGATGATATCTTGGTATACACCAAAAGCTATGAAGATCATGAAAATCACGTGCGTATTATCTTGAAGACTATTAGAAGGCGTGAATTATATGGGATGTTTAGCAAGTGTGAATTCTGGCTTCAGGAGATTTCGTTTCTTGGCCATATTGTCTCTAAGGATGGAATTTCCGTTGATCCTTCTAAGAACAAGGCAATCCAAGAATGGACAGCACCGACGAGTATAACTGAGGTACACAACTTTATTGTTTCGGCAGGTTATTATCATCGTTTTGTGCATAATTTTTCCCGATTGGCTAACCCATTAACGAAGCTCACACGTAAAGGGTTTAAATTTGTCTGTAAAAAAGAGCATGAAGAATTTTTTGAAGAACTGAAGAGAAGATTAGTCAATGCTCCTATATTGACTCTACCATCATGAAATGATGGGTTTGTTATTTATAGTGATGCATCAATGAAAGGACTTGGTTGTGTCCTTATGAAGAATGATAGGGTTATTGCCTATGTATCACGACAACTAAAAATTCATGAGAAGAACTATCCTACTCATGATCTCGAGTTAGCTGCTGTAATATTTTCCTTAACGATATGGAAACATTATCTCTATGGTGAAAATGTGAGATACATACCGATCACAAGATTTTGAAATATATATTCTCATAAAAAGAACTCAATAGGAGGAAATGGTGATGGCTTGAACTACTCATGGATTATGATTTCACAATACACTACCACCCGGGGAAGGCAAATATGGTTGCAGATGCTTTTAGTAGAAAAGATCATGGAGTTTTGAACATGATGAGAGTGGAAATGGATCCTATTTTCATGGATCTAGTAAAGATGTATATGGGAATCACCATGGAGGGTGAAACATCAAAATTTTTTCAAATGGTTTCCAAACAATATTTACTAGAAAGGATAAAGTGTTCTCAGGCCAATGATGAAGAGTTGAAAAATAAGATTAAAGCTGTGAATGATGGGTGATTGAGTGACATTGTGTATGAAAATGGAATTTTGAAATTTGGGAGGAGACTTTGTGTTCCTGATATACCTAATTTAAATAGGGAATTGTTGGATGATTCTCATAGTTCCAATTTCTCTATACACCATGGGAGCACCAAAATGTATAGAGATTTAAAGGGACATTTTTTGTGGGACAACATGAAGAGGGAGATTGCTGATTTTGTGTCATGATGTATGGTTTTTCAACAAGTGAAAGCTGGAAGGAAACTTCCTAGTGGAGTATTGCAACCTCTTCCCATACCCAATTGGAAATGGGATAATATTATGATGGACTTTGTCATGGGACTACCAAAGACTCCTAGAAGGAATGACGCAATATGGGTCATTGTTGATCATCTCACGAAGTCAGCACATTTTCATGCTATAAGAGAAGATCTACCACTTGAATGTCTAGAAAGAATATATATTAATGAAGTTGTGACACTTCATGGAGTACCCCTTTCGATTGTCTTGGATCATGATCCCCGTTTTTCATCAAGATTCTGGAAAATTCTTTAGAAGGCCTTGGATACTGAACTTCATTTGAGCACTGCATACCACCCTCAAACAGATGGACAATCAGAACAAACTATTCAAACCTTAAAAGACATGTTGAGATCATGCTCACTTGACTTTCAGGGTATGTGGGATCAATATTTACCTCTGGTAGAATTTTCCTATAACAACAGCTTCCATTCAAGTATTCGGATGGCACCATATGAAGTGTTATACGGAAAGAGATGTCGCACACCAACCTGTTGGGATGAAGTTGGTGAAGGAAAACTTGTTGTCCCAGAACTGGTGGAGGAAACGATGGAAAAGGTGAAGGTAATCCAAAACCACATCAAAGCAGCTCAAAGTAGGCAGAAGAGCTATGCTGACAACCGAAGGAAGGAGTTGGAATTTCAGTTAGGAGATCATGTTTTTTTGAAGGTATCTCCATAGAAGGGAGTTATACATTTCAGTAAGAAGGGTAAATTGAGTCCCAGGTACATCGGACCCTTCAAAATTCTAAAATTAATTGGGGCTGTATCTTACCATTTGGCAATGCCTCCAAGTCTCTCCAAAGTTCACGATGTATTCCACATATCACTATTGAGAAAATACATGCCTGACCCAATGCATGTACTCACCTATGAGGAATTAGAACTGGAACCCGATCTGTCTTATTGCAAAGAGCCTATCAGTATTCTTGATACAAGAGAACAAGTGCTAAGAAACCGAACGACTCTCCTGGTAAAAGTTCTATGTAGAAACCATAAGATGGAGGAGGCAATGTGGGAACCCGAGGAACTTATGATCAAGAATCACACAAGTCTTTTTATACAGTGATATTATATGAAATTTCAAGGACAAAATTATTTGAAGGAGGGGAGAATGTAACACCCGAACCTTCCATGGTACACTCCTCTTTGAAAAATAGGGCAGCGTGTGTTGTACGCAACCTCGAGTTCTAACACACAGCGACCAATAAAAGTAGTAGTCATGAATAGTAATACCCACTTTTTGAAATTATATAAATTTTATATTTCAAAATGGACTTCATTTTTTGATTCATAATATCAAAATTAGCATATGTTGAATTTTTGGTATTTTTCTGAGAACTTCCAATTTTTGATGAATAGTGAAAAATATTTAAAAACAACTATTTTAATCAAAATAATTTATAGTGATAAATTATACAATTTAGTGGTTATAAAGTGTAATTAGAATATATTTTTACCATTTTATCCAATGGTGGTCATTAGAATTAACTTCACTTTGAAATTGGACATAAACAATTGTTAATCTTTTGATTGATATTGTTTCTTAAAAACACGCTATTTGTTTGGACGAAGGGAATTAATTATAAAATTAATTAATGAAACTTATATGTTTGGAATTTTTTAAAATAGAAATAATTTTTGAATTTGGAATATCAATTATAGCTTAGGGTAAAATTTTGGCATTGTTCTGAAAAACTACAATTTTTGATGAATAATGAAACCACTAAGTGGTAGTTAAAAAACAGATTTTTCATTTAAATGAATCATTAGCACTTCTGTGATTTGATTTTCAAAAATCCGACATAAATGGTTGTCATTAGGAAGTAAAATTTAGTTCATTGGGATTAAAATAATTCTTTGGTGAATAGTTACTTTTAAGTTTAATTAATCGTGATTAAAGTTAATTAGTGAAATTTAAGGTAAAAATGATGTTATAAAAATATAAAAATACCCTTACACTTGTCCTACCCTTATTGGATGAGTCATGTCCGACCACAAAAATCCATGGGTCAACTTGGGGACCCCATGGAGCCACTTGGGTAAGAAAATTACATTAATAACTTTTTATTTAAAGAAAAAATAAAATCGACACAAACATGTGTTATTTTACCAAAACAATTATTAAATGGGGTTATACGAGTTAACTTTTCGACTATAAATATTAATTGGAAAGCTAAAAATATTTCCTACATCATGGTAATTGTTTTATAATTTTTTGGAATTAAATAAATTTATTTATTTATCACACCATGATGATGCATTGATTACCTCATTATTGAACTTTTGAAATAAAATGAAAAGATAATGTAATATCTAAAACTTAAACTTGTCAAAAATCTATTGGATGGGTATATTTAGAACCATTATCACCTTATCCAAGAAATATATAATTTTGGGACCTTTGAAATCCGAAATGTACTTCATAATAATGTAACATTTCATTACTTTCCAAGAGTGGCCCTCCTCTCCTCTTATAAAAGGCCCCCACCACTACCACCTTATTCACAACATCAAGCCATTTTTCTCGGGCACCATCTGACCAAATACTCTCTCAACTTCCCTATATTACTCCTAGAAGCATCACTTTGTGCAGAATTCTTCCCAAGGAATCCTTTGGCTCAAATCAAAAAAGAGTTACCCGATTTTTAGGTAATGTCTTCTCTTATGTTATTTTGTTTTATTTTGATTCTCCAACCCCTTAAAATATTTTTATTCCTTTCTTTTGTAACAACAACAGTATCTTTAATATAATAGTATGTTACTATGAGAAGTATTTTATTTACACTTACACACACCTTCGTCTAATGGTTAAAGAACATACTGTTTCTGTGGTTGGCGAATTTCTGCCTCACGAAACGATGATTGTTCAATCTTCTTTTAGCACATCTCATGGTGGCCATTAAAATGTCACTATATTTATATATGATATATATTATGTTTATTTTTTCCTTATGATTTTATATTTCTCATTTATGGCATACCTTTATGATTTACATTATCGGTAAACGCGATAATTTCATTTTAGGAAGTGCGGACTACCGCCCCCTTCAAAGTGATTTGAATCGTTAATGCCATATGTGGGATGTATAAAGGATGGAGTAAATGATATTATATATGATATTATACTTTAATTATAATATACCTTTATATCATTATGATTTCATTCCATTAAATAAAAAATAGAAATGAAAGTAGCCTTCATGCGTACGTACGACTTACCGTCTCCATGAACGATGCATTTCATTTCTTACATATAAATGTTAAGTAATATTATGAATGAGTGTATATAATGGATATATATTATATATATTACATCTAAATCCTAAATATAATTATGGAGATAATGGATATTCTACCACATAAACATCTTGTAATTATAAGAAGTTTATTGTTGACTCAAGTACCAAAGATCGACAAAACGACCGTTATTAACTTAAATGACTACATAATTTTCGTAACATTGTAATAAGTGATATAAAAGGGATAATGAACTTGAAAAGGGTTCTTAAGAAAGGATTGATTAACTATAGTTTATTATTCAGGAGATTAAATAACGGTCGAGTGAGTCGGAAACGAGGTAAGGGAACTTCTTAACCCAATTTCCGTTCTTTGGGTTAATCTCCTACTTTCAAATTATGTCATGATATTATTATGTCCTATCTTGTATTTTTACTTTTTTATGTGTAATTATATTGAATACACATAATAGATCAATTTTAATTAAAAAATTATCTTTTTAAGGGACTTCGTCTCATTCTCCAATCATTGAGGCATATTCTGTTTTATACACAAATTTCTTTTATACGGGGTATAAACCCCTTTGAATTTTACTTTTATTCAAAAGGAATATTTTTATAAAAATCATATTTACTAAAAGACAAAAGGAATTTTTTGTCTTACGTATGCGTCAACAACGACTTCTCTACCGCCGTGACCATTATTTGAGTTTCGGCTTCCTCAACAAGCCATAACCTTTTTAAAATGAAAAATGAATACCAAGTTTTAATTTTATTTTATTTTGGTATTTAAAATGGTTTTGAAAGAGTTTTTATTATATCAATGTGTTGTATTGATATCTTGTGATTGAAATGTGGAAATTTTATATTTCCTTTATTCATGTTTTATGTGATACGATTATGTTATGGTTTACGATATGTTTAAACCTATTCATATGAGGAATGCATTGGACTTAATAAGTGGCGGGTGGAGCCCGCTATAGCTCCTTGATGCAGCGGTAGGTCTCATGAGACAAACTAGTGTCTTGGCACGAGGCCTTGAAAAAATATTATTTGTAGTCTTGGCACGAGGCCTTGGATACATGGTTATGATAGTCTGGCATTATGCATTCCATCATTGTGAAAGTGGTTATTGATATTGCATTTGATTATTTGACCAGTAGAATATCCATGTGAATAAGTAAATGGAATTATATCATTTTACTTTTTCCATATTATGTTGAAGTTCAAGTTTTAAAGGATTTTGTTTTTGTTATACATTTCCTTAAATGTTAATGTTTATTTATGAAAGCTTCCACTATATTGTTATCCTTACTGAGAATCTGAGATCACCCCTTTCAATGTTTTAATTTTTCCAGGATGTGATGAAGTATATTATGAATGACCTGCAGGGATAGTATGAGGGGATATAAAGACAAGATGTTGTTGTAGTTTTGTTTTACTTTATGATTTATTGTAAGACTTATGAATGTATCTAGTGTTTCCAAGGCTACTAAACTAATCGGTCTTTCGAGACTTGATCTATTGTGATCATGCCAATGTTATGCAATAATGCACCGACTCTGGGTAACTGGGGTCGGGGCGTTACATCTGTCCTAAATTTCCACATACCCAATGTGTATTCTTGATCCCCACGGGAAAGAATCTACCACCCGAGCAATCAAACAAAAATAGAGGGAATGATTTCACACAACCTGAAGAATAAAACATTACATATATACATATACCAAAATAAATAGTGTAAGAAAACATGAATATATATATATATATCATAAAAGATAGAGAAAAACATAAGTGGTACAACTGAAATTATAGAAAAAAAATATCCATGAGACAAGTACAACTACGATGGATGAAAAAACTAAAACAACCACTCCAATAGTATCCATGTGATAGTGTGGGTAAGCTCCTACCATCTCATCCCTATCTTCCCAAACGCAGCTGACTGAAAACCTCTCAACCTAACTATGGTGCCTTGACTTTCCATGCATCAAAATACATAACAAGGTAAAAAAACTGCTGAAGGGGTGCACAAGGTGTGATCTAACAGGATCATTAGTATCCCTCCTAGGCATTCCATAACAATTTTATGTAAAAAAATATGAACAATGATAAAAATAAAGAAAACAAGGCATGATATACATTTTAGCAGTTTTTATATAAAAAAGGATTTTTTGATGCATGGAAAGTCAAGGCACCATAGTTAGGTGGAGAGGTTTTCTGTCAGCTGGGTTTGGGAAGATAGGGATGAGATGGTAGGAGCTTACCCACACTATCACATGGATACTATTGGAGTGGTTGTTTTAGTTTTTTCATCCATCGTAGTTGGACTTGTCTCATGGATATTTTTTTTCTATCATTTCAGTTTTACCAATTATGTTTTTCTCTATCTTTTATGATATATATATATATATATTCATTTTTTCTTACACTATTTATTTTGGTATATGTATATATGTAATGTTTTATTCTTCAGGTTGTGTGAAATCATTCCCTCTATTTTTGTTTGATTGCTCGGGTGGTAGATTCTTTCCCGTGGGGATCAGGAATTCCCATTGGCTATGTGGAAATTTAGGATAGATGTAACGCCCCGACCCCAGTTACCCAGAGTCAGTTCATTATTGCATAACATTGGCATGATCACAATAGATCAAGTCTCGAATGACCGATTAGTTTAGTAGCCTTGGAGACACTAGATACATTCGTAAGTCTTACATTAAATCATAAAGTAAAACAAAACTACAACAACATCTTTTCTTTATATCCCCTCATACTATCCCTACAGGTCATTCATAATATACATCATCACATCCTGGAAAAATTAAAACATTGAAGGGGGTGATCTCAGATTCTCAGTAAGGATAACAATATAGTGGAAGCTTTCATAAATAAACATTAACATTTAAGGCAATGTATAACTAAAACAAAAGCCTTTTAAACTTGAACTTCAACATAATATGGAAAAAGTAAAATGGTATAATTCCATTTACTTATTCACATGGATATTCTACTGGTCAAATAATCAAATGCAATATCAATAACCACTTTCACAATGATGGAATGCATAATTCCAGACTATCATAACAATGTATCCAAGGCCTCGTGCCAAGACTACAAATAATATGTTTTCAAGGCCACGTGCCAAGACACTAGTTTGTCACATGAGACCTACTGCTGCATCGAGGAGCTATAGCGGGCTCCACCCGTCACTTATTAAGTCCAATGCATTCCTCATATTAACAGGTTTAAACATATCATAAACCATAACATAATCTTATCACATAAAACATGAATAAAGGAAACATAACATTTCCACATTTCAATCAAAAGATATCAATACAACACATTGATATAATAAAAACTCTTTCAAAACCATTTTAAATACGAAAATAAAATAAAATTAAAACTTGGTATTTATTTTTCATTTTAAAAAGTTTATGGCTTGTTGAGGAAGCCGAAACTCAAATAATGGTCACGACGGTAGAGAAGTCGTTGTCGCCGCATACGTAAGAAAAAAAATTCCTTTTGTCTTTTGGTAAAGATGATTCGTATAAAAATATTCCTTTTGAATAAAAGTAAAATCCAAAGGGGTTTATACCCCGTATAAAAGAAATTTGTGTATAAAACAGAATATGCCTCAATGATTGGAGATTGAGACGAAGTCCCTTAAAAAGATAATTTTTTAAATAAAATTGATCTATTATGTGTATTCACTATAAGTACACATAAAGAAAGTAAAAATACAATATAGTACATAATAATATCATGACATAATTTGAAAGTAGGAGATTAACCCAAAGAACGGAAATTGGGATAAGAAGTTCCCTTACCAGGTTTCCGACTCACTCGACCGTTATTTAATCTCCTGAATAATAAACTATAGTTAATCTCTCCTTTCTTACGAACCCTTTTCAAGTTCATTATCCGTTTTATATCACTTATTACAATGTTACGAAAATTATGTAGTCATTTAAGTTAATAACGGTCATTTTTTCGATCTTTGGTACTTGAGTCAACAATAAACTTCTTATAATTACAAGCTGTTAATGTGGTAGAATATCCATTATCTCCATAATTATATTTAGGATGTAGATGTCATATATATATAATATATATCCATTATATACACTCATTCATAATATTACGTAACATTTATATGTAAGAAATGAAATGCATCGTTCATGGAGACGGTAAGTCGTACGTACGCATGAACGCTACTTTCATTTCTATTTTGTATTTAATGGAATGAAATCATAATGATATAAAGGTATATTATAATTTTCTGTAAAAAAATATGATCAATTCTAAAAATAAAGAAAACAAGGCATGATATACATTTTAGCAGTTTTTATAAAAAAACAAGGATTTTTTTTTAATTTTTCCCTTTTCAACATTTCTTAATAAAATATAGCTAAAATTTTCAAATTATTCTTTATACATATATAAAGGAAGATATATCAAATAAAATCAAATAATATATCATATATTATATCAAATCAATGGAATAAATACTAATCAGTATAATAACAAAGTATAGGTAACATCATGACAAGGATTACACTTGGTCAGGATAACTAGGAAACTCAAACCCCCAACATAAATAATTGTGCATGCATTATGCCCCAAGAGATATGGATCGATTTTAAGAAATATAGGAACCCCTCATAAAGTGAACCTCACAATAGTGTCTACCAAGTTCCTAGAACAATAGGACTAGAGAGAAAAGGAACACCCCATGAGTGAAACCACCAACTGTATTAACTTATGAGGCATATTACTACACCTTCCACCTAAGTACCCAAGGCATCCCATGTGCACTATTTTAGAAAAAAAATCATCAAACCATTTAATTAAATCCATTATTTGAAAACCATTTTAGACAACCATTTCAAAATGTTTTGAAAACGTTTCCCATTTACCAAAATCATGGTAAATCATCTTATATCAAAAACCCATATCCCAACACACAAATAAAATCAATAATAATTCCATTTAATTTATAAAACAATTTATCAAAACTAGAGCAATGTAGTTTATCTAACATAGGCCCTATATAAAACCACCCACCTCAAACTCTGGTCACACATGCCCACATCATGATCCGCCAATAAGAAATAATACAATGATGACAATAGAGTCTCTAGGATAAATATACACATCTAATAAATTTTTACATTTAGAAAAAGGGTCAGTGAAGAGGAATAAAAAACCCATACCTCAAGGAACTTCCATACCATACCATAACCAGCACAAAGGAGAACCTATGAAAGAAGATCACATGATAGATCTAGAAGGAAACAAGAGAAATCAACATATCAAATCAAAAAATACAAACACACAATGCAACGATGATTCTATGATCAAATGAACCAATTATGTAGAAAATTTTACTCACCCAATGATATGAAACCCCACCTCAAATGAGATCAATTTATGAAAGAAGCGATTCAGAAGGAGCATAGGTCTTAAAAATCCTCTAGGACATCTCTTAGGTTAAGAGAAAAGAGGCTGTAGCCAAATGAAAGGAGAAATCAACCATACAACATCCTAAAATATGAAATCATATCACTAACATGGTGTAAAATCCCATTACATGTTGTGTAATCCATGAAAATAAATTACACCAAAAAAACACATCATCTTTTTATTAAAAACCCTATTTTACCATTTACATGGTGTGAAACCTTTACACATAGTGTACTACATTCATGTTGTATAAAACTTTCATGGTGTCTATCTAGAATACACTAGATAGCATTTAATACCTTTACACAACCTATATATATCTTTTAGAGTGAAAAAACTCCAGTTTCCCGCAAAAAATTTTAAAACCACCTTCAGAATTCTGTAAACTCAGGGAGAACCCTAAAAATCCTTTAAAATTTTTATAACTAGAATTCATTTATTCAAATAATTATACATCCATGTAATTTAGTTCATTTTCCCCAAAAAATTTTCATCATCCTCAGGAGTCCCAAGATGCACCCAAATAAAGAGGAAAATGAATAAAGAGAAGGGATATACCTAAAATACAGTAATGGGATGTTACATGTATCATTACCATGACTCACCCTTCACAACTTCTTCAAATATTTTTATCTCTATGTTTTATAGTAGAGACATATTTTTTACTATCCTCATTAATCACATCTAATCTGGTATAGTTTTATAAAAAATTATATTGGATGAGTCAACTTCCATCCTCACATTTCTTATTTGATGTGTAGGTTGATCATATTTAAGATCTATTTCCCTTTTGAAATCAACATCAAAATATTCAACTCTTAAAGAAATTTATATAGCCTCATAATTCCCACCATCTTCATCATTTTCTTCAAAGACTTCATCCGGGTTATCTTTCCTAAAATTCATTCTTTCTCCCTCCTCGATAACCTTGACATCATTTATTTCTGAAATATTTCTTAGATTTTTATTGATTCATTTTTTGAATTTACACTTTCTTGAGTATCCTAATATCACCCACTCATATTCATTGAAACCATAATTTCCATGATTACCTTATTTATTTTAAATGTTACAACTACTTCCAACAATGATAAATCTTTTTAGTGATGTATTCCTTTCATGATACATATCATAAGGGGTTAATTATTATCTAGGGATTAGAAAAGACATGTTTTGAGTGTACATGAAAACATAAACTACCTCTTTATAATAATGGTGAGATACATAACTTTTAATAAGTATCATTTTATCTATTTTGTTCAACATTACATTTTATCTTTCCATAACCACATTCTACTGTGGAGTACGTACCAAGGATACTTCATATTTTATGAAATTATTTTATAGATATCACTATACTTAAATAGATGTGTATTCCAACCCATTATCTAATCACTATGTTTAATAGTGTGACCAGTCTCATTTTACACTCTCATCTAATACCACTTCATACACTCCATAATCTACCTTTTGATCTACATAAACCTGAAACAAGCCATTCTACTATTGTCATCAAAAAATATAATTATGTACATTTATCTAAGTGTTCCTAAAAGATTCATTGAACTATAAAAATTAGTTTCAACCAGATCAAATAAATTGGATACACTTTTTTTTATTTTTCTAATAGGGCTTACATACTACCTTTCCTCACAAGAATGATTCACATGTCCACTCTTAGTCATGGGTCAAGTTAGGAATATCTACTGGTGCTCTTATTTTTACTAGATTATTTATAATTTTTTTGTGAATATGGACCATTGTTCAGTGCCTCAAATTATTATCTTATTCTATCATAAATAATAATGTGTTTTTCTTACATTGACCTTGGTAAAGGTTGATAGTTGTCATTAATCCCATTGTTAGTGAGTTCCCCACTATACTTTTGATAAAAAAATCCATTAATACTGAAGTAAAATTCAGTCCCAAAGGCACAAAGTTGGCTCACACTTGAGATATTATTTCATAATACATTCACATTGAGAATTTTATCCATCTTTAGCTAATTTATTACCATCTTCATATTTCTTCTTCCTTTGATCTTAAAATCCCCATAATTACCAAAATGATCTGTTCCACCAAATTTCTTCTTTATTTTTTTCAAAAGGTTCATATTTCTAGTCATACATGGTAAAAAAACACAATAAAGAATCCAATTAATGTTAATAATTTTATATTTTAGTGCAAATTCAAATATACTTTCCTTCTCTCTCATATTTTTTTTCTTTCCAAGAGAGACCCACGAGTGTGTATATAGTGTATAAAACCTCTTATCTCTTTACAAAACATGTATTATAATCATTTTGAACTCTTTCTAGTGGAGAGAATATATTTTAAAAAAGAATTTAATTTGGTAATATGTTATTCATCCATCATTTATTCTCACGGTATCCATTTACATTTCCTATTTCCCCACAGTTAGTGGATTTATGACAACAATTAGTGCAGTAGAAATGATACCCATAGAAATAATTTCTTATTTGAGATTAAAATATGGTCCCATCCATTTTTTCCTGACATCTAGATTCTTCCCTCATCATGTAATTTTCTACCTATGGAAAATAAGAAATTTTATGGATAGGATAGCCAAAAATTTCAAATTTCATTAAAGGAAAGATGTTTTCAATTTCACCTCTCCACATGATTCCATATTTTGATAAAATTATTGAATGTAGACCATTCCTATAGTTTTTGGGTCTATATTCCACCCTTTTCTTCCCTTTATTTTTTATTTCCACCACTTTTATATTGTATATCTCAATGGTACTAAAAACTATACTTTCACCTACATGTTTGGGTATTTGTTTATTCATATTTTTTTTTGAACACCTTCAATTACTTGTTTATACCATTCCTAGAATTCTAAATTTGAGAAATCCAAGAATTATAATTTCTTTTAAAATCAATTGAATTTATTTAAAATTCAAGTTTACATCGCAATGTAATCACTTATTCTTAAGATCTTTAACCCTATTTACTCTTTCCTCCATACAATAATTGAATTCATTAATAATGATAGATTTTCCTTAATTTTATATTAAAATTATATTGAAATTCTAGGATTTCATGAATATTTTTATAATATTCTAGAAACTTTTATATTTGATCTATTTTAGCTTCAATATGATCCACATATTCTGAGGATTCCTTCAATAATGAACTATTTTTACAATTTTTCTTCCTTTGAATTTTAAGTTCCATAAAGGAACATTCTAATTAAACCTTGAGGTCCACAATTCCATCTATATGGTCTTCATTTTTTACTCTTAGTATTTTATTTTTTAATAGTGGTGGATGTGAAATCATATTTCTTAGACTGAAATTCAATTTCCTCTAAGTAGTATTCATTAACGTATTATTCATTTCTTACAAGTATATTTCTTTAGAACATTTTAATATAAGAACTTCCTCATTTGAAATCTCTTTTAGGGAGAAATTTTATTCATGTATTTCTTTTGCCTTCCAACTTAATTTTATCACTATCAAATTTCTTAGGAGACATTACTGAAATGTGTTCTACATTTTCAATTATAAATTAATCCAAGGGTATCTTGCCTTAAAATCTTCCCTTACCTATTTTTAACTCCCATACTACTAGAGAGATAAACTTATCATCTACATCATCCTCATCACCTAAATATTTAGTTCCTTTATGATTTTCCATGGGTTTTAATTGCCTTTCTTAATTAGTATTATTTGATGTTTCTTTTTTCTTGACTCTCAACTCATAAGCCACTATACTATTGCACAAGTTATCCAATGATAGCTTAGTTAAGTTTCCTTATTTAATAGTAGACAACATTAGGTTATAAAAAGGTTGTAGCAATTTAAAGAACTTTTTAACAATATATAAATCCTTTAACTTTTCAACAAGTACAATGATTTTCCAATCACCTAAATAATTTTATTTCAAAACCCATGAATATTTTCATCTCAATACATCTTTATACTATCAAAACCATTATTTAAAACTTGAATCCTTTCTTCTTTAACCGTACTAACTTAATATATATTGGATAAGTTGTACTAAATGGTATTTTTAATAGGAAAAATAATTAATTTATTGTAAATATTGTTTGATAGAGAAACATAAAAGAATTTTTGTATTTGGTATTCGCATCAAGTATATTTCTATCTTCTTCAGTTATGGATAATTAAAAACCATAACTAACATGTATTCCTTTTATAGTATTAGATAAAAATTTGGGTCCAAGAGACTAGAGTGAGAAATCATTTTTTTCTTCAATATTTTATTATTTTACCCACCGAACAATGGAAATCCTTTTGTATTCATTATATTCTCTATAGATTCAAACTAAAGAAGATAGATTCATCACTCAAAACCTACAGATCTGAAACTACATATTGAAATAAGAATCCCAACACACTCTAAGTGGGGTGGGGGGTAAATGTGGGTGTTTATGTTTTATTTTTCTTAGTAGTATATTTTTATCATGTTAGTAAGAACAAGACCAATTTTTTAGTTATCAAACATGCACACAACATTCGAATGAAAGAAAGTAAATTCATAGACAAAATATTTTAATGGGTTACCACCAATGGTTAGTCTAAGAAGAATACATCAATAATTTTTTTATGTAACATAAGGTAATACTATCATATGTAGTTATTATAAGTGTTCTAGAAGGATACACTATCAATATTAGGATCACTTTATCTTCTTGATCTCTCACGCACTGCTTCGGGTCAAGGGTTTCAAAAAAATATAAAACATGAAAGTTTCTTAAAATGATTCATGATAAAAAGTAAAAACCTATATAGTGAGGGTGTTATAATTATCCTCCATACTTATTCTTTAAATCCAGATCCTTAAGTGTGTTCCTTATTCCCTTCATTGCAATTACCACTTCTTTAAAAAACAAATTTCACTAGTAGCAGTTATGTACCACATTCTCCCATACTTATTCTCCTTTTATTTCACTTCTTATAACAAAAATTATTTTTCTTATTTTTTATATAGAAACTTAATCAAATATATATTGATATACTCCCTCTCATTATTATTCATTACATGAAAATTTCTATATTTTGAAATATGTAAATTTTGTGAAATCTAAATTGGATAAAACTTTTGTATCTTAAAATAATATTACCTTCTTGATCTTATCATAAATTATGGTCTTAATATCTCTAAAAAATCTATGAGTTTCTTTATTATTGATTTATTTAATTAATAATCACTTAATGTGGTTAATAATATTCCCTTTCATGATAAAATGCAACATGAGTCGTTGAGTTGTGGAATGATTTCATTAAGGAACATTAATTTAATTTTAAGTAATTAAAAACATAGAAATATTAACCATATTTTAATATAATGGTATTTATTAAAATATTCAATGAGATATCAATCATAAGTAAATATTGGTGATATGAATTAATACCCACAAGGATTGCTAATTTTTTTTGAAACTACTTCAAGAGTTTTCCTAACTGTCAGATAATGCATTAGAATAATAATTTATTAGGAATCAATTATTCCTATTAAAACATTTATTACTATATATTAACTAGTATTATTGTGTGTCATTTATTATCTTACATATTAACATATCCTTCTTACATATTAGAGAAAAAAATATTTCTTATTCCTTTCCTTTTACACATTATGTAATTTCTTAGGTGAATATATTACATGTGAAACCATACATATTAAATATATAAGGAAGAGTTCCACATTTTCTATTTTTATGTATTTCTAAAAGTAATGTACTTTTATAAATTTATGTCTTTCGATAACCTTTAATATTCAATTTCCTTCTTTCATATTCATGGAATTTGAAGAATTTTTTATATCCTGTCACCCAAGAGAATCTTACATATGCAAGGAGATTCCCTAGACTTTTACATTCTTTATATTACTATTCAGAACAAACATATTATATATTAAAAGAATATGATATATTACCCATATTTTCCAAATTTTTATCTTCAACTAAACACAATATTTTATGGATGAAACAAAATTATATATGTAGTGACTTAGCTAAATTCTAAAAACCATCTAGAATATATTTTTTATAAATCATCCATAGTATTTAAAACATAACTAAATCTATCCAAAGCTCTTTATAATCCATAAAAACTATAAATTAAGATAATAATTCCCCTCTATTCTAGTACATAATGAAAAATCTATTAGTTGTTAATAAATTTTCCAATTTAAAAAATTCTAATTGATAATAAATACAAAAAATAAGCTTTGGTTTCAGAAAAATGTGATCTAGTTAAACTCTATGGGATACATGGGGTGTCTTAGGTTTTTAATAAGGTTTTATTATCACTCCCTATATGAACACACCTCATGTGTGTACCTATTATAAACATGCGATTTTAGGTAAAGGAAAGAAAACTCAATAGTATGGGAGATGTTGTCAGGAGACATATTAGAGATAAGTTTGTTTTTATTTGTAGTTTTATGTAGAGATATTCACACATTATTTTAGTTTAAATTTTATTTGTCTTAATCATATACTGATAAATGTGTTTTACCATATTGTATTGTGTGCATTTATGACTCATATAAGAATTTATAGAATGTCATTATGACATATTAAGAATTTTTATATTATTTTACACTGTTTATTTTTATTATATAATTTAATTTAGTTTTATTGATGGGATGTTCTATAAGAGGATAAATTAATCCCTAAGAGATATCTTTAAACCCTTGACATAAGTCTCCATTCTCTAGTGATTTATGATTATTCTTGAGGCCATGTAATTTCATACATCAACGGAATATTTTTTTTATAAATGGATGTTATGATATTATATAAGGTTTCTTTTATGAGGTATTGATATTTTTTAATTTTATAGGTTGGATATTTGGAGTCAATATCACACCCTGACCTTATTCTTAAACATAAATTTATTTATTTTTGGATTTTTATTTTTGATTTTTATTTTTTTTTTGAGTTTCCATGCATTTTAGGGGACGATGTTGTTTAAAAACAATAGACTATAGTGGTTCATAATAGGACAGGGGCTACCACGTGATGAAACCCCCTTATTTATATCGTATGGTTTTATCATGTAGGTTAATAATATCATGAAATATAGGGTTTCATGCTATGAATGACCCTTACATAGTACCAATGTTGTTTTTGGATATCATTCATAGCATGAAAGATCCCTTCATGTTGTGAAGGGTCTAGGGTCGTAAAGACTCTATTGGATAGTTTACATCCAGTTTGTGAAGGGACCTTTAGGCCGTAAAATGTATATATTAATCCCATTCACACCATGAAAAAGTATTACATTCCATGAATCAGTTCTAGCCAAATTTTTTATAGTGTATTTTTACTATGTTTCCCTTGTTAGAGTTTAAGGGCCACAGGGGTCCTTTTTCCCCTATCTATGTTCAAGAACATTGGGTACCGTTTTTACCTTTAATTCATCTCTAATAACCCTAAATAATTTATATCTCACACTTCTCTTTATCCATAGATATTCCATGGTATTTTTAGGGCTTTTGAGTCCACTTATTTAAAGAGAGTGATCCAAATATTCTCCTTTCACGTTTTTCCTTTATTCCCTCACAAATTATAACCCTATCATGGTCATGGAAATCTATGGTTTCATTTTTTACCTTTCTAAATTTGGGGTTTAATAGTTTTAGGGTTTTAATTTCTTTTTTGAGGGTTATTCTTACCTTTAGAAGGTTGTATTAACACACCTCATGTGAAAGCGATGTAATTGAGGTAGGTTTTCTCTATTGAATAACTCTCTAAATTGTTTAACCATGATTTATTTCACTTTAAATCCATGTGTTTGACACATAAAGAAATTATTATATGTATTAATGAATATTTTTAAAAGAAAAACCTAGTTTCAATTTGTTTCTATTAAATTCAAATGTTTTTTAATATTAAAAAATAGTTTGAATATATTGTTAACTTGTTCACACATAAAATGTTTGATAAAATTATAGAATGAATTTTATTAAGATATTTCAAAATTATAAAAGGTATTTTGGTATTTAAAATAATTTTCAAAGGAATCTCTTGAATTTAATTGGTGTTCTTAGTTATTTAAAAAGAGTTATTGAGCTGTTTTGGATGTTGATATTTGATGGTGATTATGTGTCTGGTTTTCAAAGACCATATTTAGAATTTGGTTTCCTAAAAGATATTGGAAGGAAATGATTAAACTTTTAAAAATAATTTAAAATGTTACCCTTGAAAGATACCACTTATTGTATTTTTGAAATTGAAATGATATTAGTTATTTGATAATTTCTCTATAGGGGATATGTTTTTACTGATTATTATTCTTTATGGAAAAGAAGGTGTTGTTTTCGTAAAGGGTGTTCGAAAGTGATGGTAAGATTATTTTTTAATTGATATGAATATATTCTTATATGATTATTGATATGATAAAACCCATTTATATTTCAAGAGAATCAATGATTAGTTATGTGTAAAACTAAGGTACACATGCTGCACTAGTTTAGAATCATATGACAACTAGTGGACTTTAGATAGACTCTATTATGTTTATGATATTTTAAAACTTGGTTAGGATAGGTAAAGGAATATTGTGTGTTAGGGAATTTTTTTAATATTCAACACCATTATTATATCATAGTTTTTGTATAGACATGACCTAGTTTGTCCCCTATTCTCTTAGGTTACCAGGATGCTTGTGATTATTCTATTATTTATTGGCATGTGTTTTATTTGACCTATTTTAATTTATTTAAATCATGCTTCATGTTTAAATTTTTTTTTTGAAAAAGGATTTCTAAATGGGTTTTTTATAAAATTTATGTAGGTTGAGGAACATTTTTCAATGTGATTGTTTTAATTTAATGAGACTAAGTGGATATTTTATAAAATATATCTGGTGTGATATTTTATTTCCTTGTGCTCACGTACTAAAAAAATATTTTCTAAATTTATTTTAAACTAGAATAAAATAGTTTTCATTTTAAAGGTTATTATTAGGATTTGGAGAGGGTTCCTGATAAGAATTTTCTACCACACATAACATATTATAGATCTAGTGGGTCTCTCTTGACCATGGAGAGTTAACTCAATTTCTTGGTTTAGGTTTTTTAACATCCCATCCTGGGTGACATAAAACGGTTCCTCAGGCCATTGGGTCACATGGCCTCAAGTGCACGTACCCATACGCTAGAGGCTTTCAACTAGAATTGAGGGCCTATGTTGTGTCTATGGGGAGACTATTCCCACATATCAGAGTGTAACATATCAGTATCAACCGTACAGATCAATATTAGAAGCAGATAAATCATACAATATAAGATAGATAAGAAAGATAGAAATAAATAATCTATTCCAGAAGTAATATCATATAAAATATGATATGTAATTTCATGTCTCTACAAAGTAGGAAATAGGTATGAAAATATCTATTATAATACATGTATTTCTAACAATCATCATGATCATAGCTTAGTCCTATACTCCCCTTATCCTAAGCATAGAAAAAATAGAGTATCGTATTGTGGGTTTTTGCCTTGGTCCTTACCTACATCCAAGAAGTATTTTTGGCTTCCCAATAGTTCCCTGAACAATGTGGGAAATAACACTCAATAGGCCATGACCAATGGTGTTTATAAAAAATATAGTCTGTTCAGTACAAGCTAATGTATTTTGCCATATATCAACGGTATATTAGTACTGAAAGTAAAGTTATAAAGTTAAGTTGTATAATCCAGCCTACCAAGGCTCTATCCAAACAAAATTCAAGCTCCCATACATAAGGGTCGCTGTAAGAATAAATAAAAAAGTTATACTATATAGTCTAAACACTATAACATGATGCTCGTACCAGGGCTATCTATAAATCATAAACCTTCACAACGAACATATCATGTAATCAAGTCTATACAAATACCACAAACATGATTTATAATGTAGTGTTTAATACTCACAATGATTCAACCATATAATAAATATTTTCTAGAATGGCCTCATCATGTAATCAAAGTGTCAGAACACAAAAGGCCAGATCGAAGGTATAAAAGATAAAGGCATCCACATCGATTCCCAGGAGAATATCTATGGGAACTCGGTAAAGACTTGGGTGGGGTCCAAAGAGCATGTAAAAAAACCATGTCCACTATGAGACCAAGAAAACCAGATCTAAGGGGTAGTAAGGCCCAAGTAATACTATGAAATTAGGATCCAAGGATATTATAGGTCCAAGTAATCCACTACTACAATCATGATTCTTGGAGTAGAAATGTCCACGACGTCCTATGGAATCATGTTCCAAGGTATACCAACAAAGGAATCCACTACCCATAACGAATCATCAATCAATAAATTTACCATTTAAAAATTAATCACATTCTATGAGTTCATTCAACACATATAAAAATTCCATTTAAATAATAAAATTAATTTACAACAAGTCAACACATGGAAAAAGGAGGCATCAACTCTCTCCTCATCATTTTATTAAAATATCATAAATTTATTATAACGAACCAATGTTTTTAAATGGAAATTTGCTTCTTATAATTATGTAATTTGATAATATGAAATCATAAAATAATGAAATACTAGGATCTATGTGACCTTTAAACATAAGTTTGTCACTTCTATTATTTGAATTTTGAAACTCTGACATACACAGCTGCGATCAGTAAGTTATTTGGAGTCTAATATGACCAAATTAATTTTTAGTGAATAGTAATATAACCTTATTAATAGTAATGTTAACCTTATGAATAGTGACATACCCTAATGGATAGTAACCTTACTTATGATAATATATAAATTAGACTCAAGTGAAAGTATGATGTACATATATTTTTGGAATAAGTATATAATTGTTTTAAAATAAGTTTTTTTAATAAATTATGATTTTAATTAAATATTAACTTAATAATATTTAGAAAATTATTTTTGAAAAATGGATTTCATTTTTGGATTATACACATCAAAAAAATGGTTAGGGTAAATTTTTGGTATTTTTCTGAAATACATGAATTTTTAGTGAATAGTAAAATACATTAATTTACCATATAAACACATTCTAATTTAAATGCACTGTTAATGACATAATAAGTTATGTAAGAACCCAAATCTAGAACTCCCATGAAATTATTTGTATTCTTGTTCATGGAATCATCACTATTTCTTATCTTATTGAAAAAATAATAAACTAATGATTACAATATTATGAAAACCCTCCTCTCCTCCACTATAAATACCACCCCTCCTTGCCTCTTCTCGTCAAACCTCTCAAGATTCAATTATTATCTAAAATCTTCAAAACAACTTCCCTAGACCCTCCCCTACGTCCTAGTTTTCTCTTTCTCATCATAAGACCAATACAAGGTGCCTTTAATAGGATTCATGAGGTAATTACCCCTCTCTTATCCTATAATTTTCTTTCAATTTCAAGTTCTTTTCATAAATTTCTCCCCATCTATCTTCATCATCATGTTATGTTAAAAATATTATCTTACATATAATTTAATGTTATGATACTAATGAGAGAATATATCATCCAAACCCCATCTTCTATTCTTTTTATCTTATAAAGGTAAATGTTGTTCATGAGGTCTTAATTTATCACATTCAAGAACGACATGTTTTCATTTTCCTTTACCGCCTTAAGATCTGGCCATTAAACCATTTTTATGAATGAACCAGAATATTTTATATTTATTATATCGTATTTAATGTTTTGGAACTAACTTATGTACATATTACTAAATTATTAAACAAAACAAGTTTGTTGTAGTCGAAAAACTGCCTGAATTAACCCAAACGATCATTATTAAAATCTTGTCTAATGATCCATTCTAATGGTATATAAAAAAATTTATTTATAAGTTTATTTCAAGTTCAAAAACATCATCAATATCATATAATTACAATTATGGATGTTTATCCACATTTTAAATAAACTTCTATTCATGAATACAAGTGAACTATTCAAGGAAACTAAAAAAACGAACGTTCCCAAACAATGAAATTAAAGCAATTAACACAATAAAAAGGACATGAATGAACATAAAAAGGTTATAATAAATCAATTAAATATATAATAGTTTTTTACTTATTAATTAATAAACCTAATTTTTTTATTCAGGTCATGAATAATAAAGGAAGAACACCTTAATATATAAGGTAAGGGATCCTCTCTATTTCACTTTTATTCAAGATTATCCTCTATGTTATTCCTTTTTATGTGTAATTATTAGTGATGGGTTATGATTACACACCTACCCCATAATTTTTTCGTGATTTATAAAATATGAGAAATCCCTTTATCTCTCATTAATCCCTCTTAAGTACACATGATACTATGCCGATATTCCATAAGGGATTCCACCCAAACCACCTTTATTCCTTTAGGTTTCTATATCTTTATTTTTACACAAATGAAGTTGTATTTTATTTTTATGTACAACTTAAAAATATTGTTTATATTCTCCAAACTCAAGTTTCAAGGCCCATCCCTCATTCTCTTTTGGGGATATAAATATTTTAATGTGATTCCCTACTCAATACTACCTGATAAGCAAAACTGTTTTGACGGAGCTTCCCAAATTCTTACCCGATTTCAAGTGAACTATATATTCTATTTTAAGCCACCAATTTATTTACAAAATAAATTTTTTTTATTGTAGAAAAATTTATATTTCACTTCTGGTTTTTTATAATTGATTGTTTCCTTTTTTATTTTAAAGGATCTATAGTATTTTACTTAAAACTGCTCAAAAATGTTTTTATGCTAATATTTATTGAATAAATTTATTACATGTGGTCACTTATACTTGTCCTCACTTACCATGGTACATTAGTATTTTACCTTATGAATTTCCATGTATATTTTAGTTCCTTTCTTTCATGGAAACATTTATGATATAACCATTTTTTATTCTTTATGACATGATTGTGGTTAGCAATTCATTCCATTGGTAACCCTTATATTTATGTGGACAATATATTTTTGAAAGGCTAATATGGGTGTTCCCAGATTATGCTCCGAGGTATTGGGTAATGTTAAGTCTTATGATATGTTATGTGTGATGGTCTTGACGGTTAGCATTGGCTTATGAAACTATGTGAAACGATCTTGGCGGTTATCCTCAAGTTGTATTAAAGTCATGTTTAATGTTACTATAAAATTTCTATGATTTCATGTTTAAATGATCCCATGTTTATATGTTACGATTCCTTATGTTACATGCCTTTTTATATCTTAATGTCATGCCTCTTAACCTATGTGTTAAGGATTTATTATTATTCTTATTCCCTTACTAGGATTTTAGCTCATCCCTTTGTTCATGTGATCCCTAGGGTACCATATGCAGATGTAAGGGCTCAGGAGAATTTAGGAGATATTTTTTGAGATTAAATAAATAAGTTTTTTTAGACCCATGTTTTATGTTTTATGTACCTAGTCTTAAAAGACACTTGACTTCATGATCCTTGGCTTGAACTCTAATGTATAATTATTCTTTAAATCATGTATTGTTATGTGTAAAAGTATAGGGTCTCTATATTTATAAAGGGATCCCTATAACTAAGTGATCTCACACACACCCCATAGGTGGTATAAAAAAGTAAAATATAAAGGCTAACCCCATGGGTAGACTAGGTTAGGAAAACAACCTCCAAAAAATTGAAAGGTTCTAGTGGGAGACCCTAAATGATACCAATTAATCTAATCCATTCATTTAATCAATTAAAGGGGAGCTATCAGAAATTATGCCATGAAGAACAATTGAAAATATGATTATAAAAAACCAAACCCCGAGTTAAATGTATAAAACACCTACCCTAGGTCTGTTGTAGAGAACTCATCTAGTATTAAACTTTTATTTGGTCTTTATCGAGATAAAAATGAAGAACGAACAAAAATCTTAAAAATATGGAATACTAGAATGCTCCTAAATAACTCATTCAATACCACAAAAAAAAGAAGAATGGAATAAGAGAAAGGAATAAATCACTAATGTGGTTCTAATGAGACTAACAATGCGTGAATCTGAGTCTGGATAAGACTGTTATGGAAAATCCTAGCTCTAGGATTTAATTGAATCTAACAGGAGGAGAAAGGTTTTCCACAGATAGAGAAATGAGGAAAATAGAGAGGATGGTTAAAATTTTAAGACATCAAGGGAAAATGGCAATTTAACCCATTTAGACTGGGTTACACAGTCTGGCGGTATGGTTGGAAAAACCGTGTGCCAACCGTGCACCCTACACTGCCTTAAGGGGGACATCGAATGGCTTCATGTGCACTATTTGACTAAACATGAAAAAACCATGATCTTTCCTCTACTAAAAGATACATCACCCTACATAGGCATGCACCTTAGGATGCATGGTTTCCTAGAACCATGAATCCTTCTACACCCCACTATCAAGTCCCACCCGGTTCGGAGTAACCCTGTGGCATGTCCCACAAGGATTCATCTAACCATGAAACCTACCTTACTTTCCTAAAAAGTTAGGCTCTGGGATTTGAACAAGCCCCTGACATCCCTGAAACTCATACGATCTCAAAATCCACTCACATTAGGTCAAAACAAAGGATTTTTACAAAAAATGATCTGTACCTCAAAGGAAAACCTGGGATCTACCAATCTTCCCCCTTAAAGAAATTTATCCACAAATTACCATTCCAAGGGTAGTCAAGAATCACCTAAGAATAAATCTGACAAAAAATCATGTACATCAGACTCCCACTCCCATGTATCATTCTGTAAATTTCTAAAATACTATAGTACCTATACTATAGGACCTACCTAACCTTTGAGAACCTTCATGATCTTGTCAACAATACAAATAGGATGATCCTCAAAGGATTCATCTGTTTATGACTCAACCTGCTCGAGATAATGAATATGAGATGGTTCTATGTGATAACAGTATAGCTGAGATATATAGAAGACATCGTGCATGACCCGATACCTCTGAGGTAACTGTAACCGGTAGGCTACCAAAAAACCTCTCTACACAATATCAAATGACCCAATATATTACGGTGAACACTTGACATGTATCCTGATACATCTATGTCCTATCCTTAGTGAGATATGTAAAAATACCCAATCCACATCCTCAAACTCCAAAGGCCACCAATGAAAATCTGTGTAAGATTTATCTCTCAGCTGTGTGGTAGCTATCTATTTACTAATCAACTGGACCTACATTGAAGTATCTTGCATGAGAAAAAATCCCAATAAAGCTACCTCACCTACCTCTAACCAGCACAAAGGTGATCATAGTGGCCTATGATACAAATCCTCATAAGGTTCCATCTGTATAGTCACATGATAGATATTATTGTAGGTTAAATCAACTAGGGGTATATGCCTATCCTAAGAAACACCAAAATACAAGATGCATTCCTACAACATGTCCTAAAGCACCTGAATTGTGCTCTCTGACAAGACATCTGTTTGAGGGTAGTATCACATTCTTAGAAGAACTAGTGTACACAACGCCCTCTACAAACTCTTCAAAAATCAAGAAGTAAACCAGGTGTCCCTATATAATACAATGTTCTTAGGAAATCCGTGAAGTTGTAATATCTCAAGGATATACAACCCCTAAAGCTCATCTACACAAGTATTATATATGATCAACAAGAAATGATAAAATTTTATGAGTCTATCTACAACAACCCAAACAACATCACTACCTTGAAAAGATTTTAAAGAATCGATCATGAAATCCATCACAACACATCTAATTTCCAATCAGAAATGGGTAACTGCTATAAATTCCCAGTTGGTCACTGATGTTCCACCTTTACCTACTGATAGGTGGAACATCTAATGAAAAATCCTGTTACCTCACATTTCATCCTCGAACACAAATACTGGAGACATAAATCACTATACACCTTGGTAACATCAGGATACAATACCCAAACTGGGGTATAAAAATCTCACATCATCTCTTTGTGTATATCTAATGAATCCCAAACAAAACCTCGGAAATGTAAAATTTAATCCTCACACATAGTCAAAGAAGGAGGCGTGTATTCACTTTACATACTCTCATGTAAGACTAGGCCCTCAAAATATGAAAGATTCCTCACCCTCACTCTATCCAGAAGGTTAGAGGTCGCAAATAAAGGGGAATGTAAAGTCTAGATAAAACAATATTACACCACCTTATGCATGTATGAAAATAATTCCATGAGATACCACTCACTACTAGTCTCATGATCTATCAGTATCTGAGACCTCCTACTTAGGGCATCAAAAAAGAATTTCCTTTACCAGGAGTATAGGCAATATCGAAGTCAAAAGACTACAAGTACTCAAATCACCTTCATTACCTCAAAATCAGATCACACTATGTAAAGATATATTTGAGGATTTTGTGGTCTGTGTACACCAATAAATGCTCTTCCAATAAATATTGTCTCCAATAACACAAAAAATGATCCACATCAGCTAACTTGAGATCTTCCATTGGGTAATTCCTCTTGTGTGTCCTCAACTAGTCAGACCTGTATGCAATGACTCTACCCCCTATATCAGAAATACTACGATCCTAATACCTAATGCACTAAATTACCCATTGTTTCTCCTATTTTATTCTAGAAGAATCAGGAATGACACCGAATTAATTCCCCATTCAAGCTCCTAAAAGGATGTATCATAGGTATCTGACACAAACTTCACACCCTTCTTAGTCAAGCACATCAAAGGAACTTCTAAAAATGATATGTCCTATATAAAATACTTATATTATCTATATATCCCCAAGAAACATTATATATCAATGATTTTATTGGTATTCTTCCAAGAAACTACAAATATCACCTTCTCTAGGTCAACTAATACTCATATATCTATGATAATATGACCCATGGAGTGAATCTTATCCATATAGAAGTGTCACTTTGTGATATTATAATATAACTGATTTTCTCTTAGTGTATCCAAAATTATCTCAAGATTTTTTTCATGATTATGTTGATTTTATAAATACATTAAGATATCTTACTTGAAAACCACCATAAACAAATCTACATAGAGATGGAAAACTTGGTTCATCAGCACTAGAAAAACTTTTGGCACATTTATGAGACCTAATAACATAAATAAATGATCATATAGAACAAAATTACTATGAAAATTTGTGGGATGTATGTATACAAGTTGAACATGCACTGGTGATATCCCGACCTGAAATCAATTTTTGAGAAAACCTGATCTCCTTAGAGATGATGTAAAAGGTCATCTATCCATGTTAAGGGATACTGGTTCCTAATCTTCAAAAGGTTCAATTTCTAGTAATCCACACATAGCCTAAGGGTATCATTTTTCTTTTTCCCAAAAAGGACCAAAAAACCCCACATATAAGTACCTAGTCATATAAACCACTTTTCCTCCACGTCCTATAGCTACCTTTTGAGGTCCTTTAACTCTATAGTATTTCTCCTGTAAAAAGGAATGGATATCGGTGTAGCTTCTGGAACAAGATCGATGGATAAATCCACCTATCTCTTAAGAGGTAAACCATAAATTTCATCAAGTAAAACATCTCTAAAAAATCAAACTATAGAGGGGAATCTTCCTCGTGTGATACCTGATCATCCATATATAAACTATCAATCTGGGATATCATACCGCCCAAACCATGATGCTCTGGTCCTTCTCAACTCACCTGTGCACCCTATCCACCTTTGTGAATAAAAAATACTCCCTCTAGTGATGTAAAATTCACCCATTACTGATAGAAATCAACATGGGCTCGATAAGAAACTAGCTATTCCATCACGAGTATGATGTCAAACCCTATCATATTGAGGATGAAAATATTCCAAATGAAGAGACACCCACCAATTTTAATGAGGAACTCCTTTCACTTACACACATCCTTCATTCTAATCCCCAACAGAGTATTCAATGTTATAACATCTTCATAAAAATGAAAAATGATCTCGAGGCTCTCCAAAATAGGTAAAGATATGAAACTATTTGAAGTACCTATATAAAAAAGAGTATATAATAGTGTATAGGCTGTTAATATTTCACCTCTAACTATATATAGACTGATGATATGTTTATTAGGTGTGGGATATACATAATATATTTAACCTATGCCACGACCATATGACACAACCTCAATACCTAGAGTAGTCCCACTCTGATGTCTAGGTAAAATTAGTGTATAGATACCTTGTTCATGACCAACACAATAGCTTTAATGACTATAACTACTCCATCTCCCATCCAGATGTCTAGTTGTGAATCCTACTCTTGAACCTAGATTTGGAGTTGATCCACTTCCACTAACTGTTGGAGGAACATCCTGTAAAAACACTGTATATTTCCCATCCCATCGCAAGATTACAAATCTGCTGGGTATCAATCACATGAATTCATAATATTTCCCCATCCACCACACTGATAATAAAAAATATAATTACCATCACTTACAGATTGGCTAGTACTCACCTTATGAGAGGCCTCAAAATAGCGCTTCCTGCTAAAATACACTACACCACTAGGCTGAGAGGCTATACTGCCCAGCTCTTCACCCGTAGCTTCCCTTAGGTTCCACTTAGTAATAAGAATTCAATTCACTATATTAGTAATAGTCATCAACCTGAACATGTTGACATATGATCGAACGACATGTCTAAGACCTTCCTAGAAGCTTCCCTCCCTCAATAATGCATTAGAAAGGTATATCGGTACAAAACACTAAAGATTTGTAACGAATGTCTAATACTCCATAAAAGTCATTGTTACCTACTCTAGATACATAAACTCACTGGACATGTCTCCTCTCTAATTCTTGAAGAAAATTGGCCATAAAACCTTGTTTGGAAATCCCTCCAAACCATATCACACAATGCATCATCATGGTTCAAAACAACCCACCAACACTTATATTATCCTTAAAGAATATATGTCGTGAGATTCAGTCTCTACTCCAAAGGTGTCTCTAGATTTTGAAATTTTGAAAAAGTAGTCTCAATCCATAGTTCATATTCCTATGGACTACCACCCCCCAAAATGTGGAAGAATACTACTATTGTAACACATGCGTTAACTCTTCCATAGATGAGGTTGGATGTAGTGGTCCTTGAAAATTCTTTTATAACATAGAAATCCCCCAAGAAACTATACCTCATCATATGTGTTCGGTAAAAACAGTAGTTCCAAATCTGGAACTAGATAAGGATTTACTATAATCCCATATCCCACCACCTTAAGAGCATGGTCATCTCCACCCTCTTGGAATACGACTGGAGGTCGTCATGGTGGATGGTCTCTACAATGAAAAGTAAACACCTAAAAAAAGATTCAAATAGTTACCAAGTCACAAATATAGAAACATAGGATAGGTAAAAACCTTACTATAAACAAGACACCCCTCTATGCTTACTCTTGAAGTTAGTACTGGGTAAAAAGAAAAAACTATAAATATCACTTGATACACTGCCTACATCCCACTCTAAAGCCTAGTCTAGGTCATGTTATTTGCTTTCAGAATTCCAATTTAATATTAATTCACATTTATATCACAATTATACATAAATGGTTAAACCAAAAGGTTAACCACTTCTGATCCATAAGGTCCCATACACCTTATAAACCAAAACATGACATCCACATAAACCATACCATAACACGTTCTAACCCATGTGACCAATGACCCATAACTCAATGCTTCATAGTTGACTAATTAGGGTGTCTGCTATAGGTTAAGCAGGAAAAAACTATTTTTTATTAAAGATACTCTAAGTATAAACTCTATTTCTCAAACCTCTATACAAAAAATCTATTAGGCAACAATCATATCACACAAGGAACATATATCAAATTCACACTGTTAGGCAATGCACCCTATATGGCATAACATAATGTATGACATGTGAATCCTGTAAAGTGACTAAAAGGATACATGAGATGCCATACCCTCATCTTATAGGGTTCAATATAATAGAACCTAGAATCATGTAAATAATAACATCACAACTCAAGTGAATCACCCAATGGTGGAATAAATTCAACTATGATAGTCAAAATCTAGAATTGTTTTTCAATTCATGGAAATTTGGATTTTATACATACATGGGTTAACTAATCCTAGGCACAACTCATTACCAATTTCCAATACCTTCTTAATCCCCTATCTATCATCACCAAATAGTAATACATAAAATAAAAATCCTCTGATACCCCTTTGTAATGTCTCGAAATGGGCACCACCAAACGCTTCCTCAAGCTACTAGGTCACATGACCTCAAGCCTTCCTCCCCATATTCTAGAGGTTTTCGACTAGAAATGAAGGGATAGGGTGTGTTTTTGGGGATACTATGCCCTTATTTCATATTGTAACATAGTAGTATATATCATACAGATCAATAATAGAAGCAGATAAGTCGTCCAGATTGAAGATAAATAACCAAGACATGAATAGATAAAGAACAGCAAAAGTAATATCATATAAAAAATATGATATGTCATTTCATTTCCTTACAAGTAAATAAATAGGTATACATATATCTAGAACTATTCATGTATTCACATCTAGTATCATGTGCCAAAATTGGTCTTATGATCCCTTACTTATAAGTATAGAACAAATCAATTGTTGTACTGTGGGAGCTTTCTTTGGTCCCTACATTCATCCAAGAAGTCTGTTAAGGTACCCAATGGCGGTCCAAATAGGTTGTGAGATAACACCCAATAGTCCACCACCAATAGTGTGAAATATATCACAGATATATCAGTAATGAAAGTAATGTGAGAAATTCAAGTGGTACACTCCACCCTACCAAGGCTCCCTGGAAACAATATTCAAGATCCCATACACAAGGATAACTGTAAGCATAAATAAAAAAGTGATACTATTGATTCTAACCACTATAACATAGTACCTGTACAAGGGTTATCTATAAATCATAAACCTCCATAGTGGCCTTATTGTGCAATCACATTTATAAAACTACCATGACCACACTATATTATCTAGTGTGTAATACCCACCACAACCACATCATATAATCAAGATGATCTACAATGGCCTCACCATTTAATCAAAAGTGTCAGACCACGAAGGGCCAGATCAAAGGTATAGAAGACCAAGGCATCCAATTTGAGTCCCATGAGAATCTCAATGGGAACTTGTTAATGAATTTAGGGGGGTCTAAGGATAATTTCAACAGATTATGTCTACTGGGAGCCGAAGCAAGCCAAATCCAAGAGGTAGTAAGGCCTAAGGAATCCTATGTAATCAGGATCCAAGGAGAAAATAGGTATAAGGAATCCACTGCCGCAATCATGACCCATAAAGTAGAAATTTCATTGGTTCCCTATGGAATTAGGATAAAACGTATACCAAACAAGGATTCCACTACCATAATAAATCATCAATCCATACATTCATCATTTCAAAATAAATCACATTCCATAAGTTCATCCAACACATATAACAATTATATTTAAAAAATTAATTCAATTTTCATCATGTCAACACATGGAAATGGAGGAATCAAATCTTTCCTCATCAATTAATTCAAATATCATCAATTCATAAAGGTATCACACTAACTAAGAGATAACATACACACACCAAAGGTGGTATAAAAAAGGCATATATTAAGGTTCACCCTATGGGTGGCCTAGGTTTGGGAAAAAACCTCTGAAAAACTCAAAGGTTCTAGTGGGAAACCCTAACAAGTTCAAATTTATTAAATCAATATATTTAATTAATTAAAGGTGAACTTCTAGAAAGTCTAATGTGTGACATGATAAAACTATGCTTATAAAATACCAAACATTGATGGAAATTTATAAACCACCTACAATAGGTCTGTATTAGAGTACTTATCTAATATCGAGCTCTAATTTGGTTCATATTGAGAGAAAAATAAAGAACAGACAAAAATCCTGAAAATAGGGCATATTATCTGGCACCTAAATAACTCTATCAATACTAATACAAATGAATAATGAAACAAGTGTATATAATAACTCATTGAAATATTTCTGAAAAGACTAATGGAGGTTGACTTTATGTCTGGATTATAGAGTTACATAAAATCCTAGCTCTAGGCTTCCATGGAATCCAATAGGAGGAGAAAGTCTATCCATGATTGAAGAAAAGTGGAAAATAGAGAGAAGGGTTAATATTTTAATTTATTTAGGGAAAATGGTAAATTACCACATTTAAACTGGTTCACAAGGTTTGGCTGCATGTTTAAAAAAATAGTGCGCTAGCCTTACACCCTTCATTGCCTCAAGGAGGACCTTACACTATTTCATATGCACGATTTGACAAAAAGTGTGGAAATTGTGATACAATATCTACTAAAAATAATACCCCCATATGTGAATGTGCCTTAGGATGCATGATTTCTTCAAACATTGTATCCTTCTACACCCCACTGTCAAGCTACACACGGTTTGGAGTAACCATGTGGCCTACCTTGCTTTCCCAAAAAGTCAGGACTCAGGCTTCAAACAAGCCTCGTACACCCCAAATTTTTTTCATCTCAAAATTAACTTACATTAGTTTTAAAAAAAGTACTTTAACTAAAGAAAATATCCTTACCTCAAAGGAAAAATGGGGATTTTACATGTTTGGTGGAGGATGTAAGTGGAGTTATACTACTTTCACTCGGTGATGGGTTGTCATCATTCTATTTATTCATTTTATTTTAGTATATCTGATGTATCAACTATACTATCAACCTTTCATATATTTTTTTATAGTTGTATGTTTTTGATGATGGATCTGTATATTATTGTTGTTTAATGTTGGGATATTTATTCTTCTATTCTATGTTTATCTTCTATTTTATTTTTATAACTACTTATCTTACTGTACATGGATCTTTGATATACAAAGTGGTCATGTCATACTTTTTGGAGAATCTCATACCTTATTTCATTTTTTAGAAAAATATTTTTCATTTGATTAAATTTGATGCCTCATAACTTTTTTTTCAACTTATAAGGATTTATAATTCCCCTCAAGTATGTCATAAGCCAACTCAGGTGTCTAATGGATAGATAAATCGAGATGGTTTATGAAAGAATGGTATTAGAGACTTGATTTTTAAGAATTCCAAAGTTCTAGAGTCACCCTTTCTATTTGGGGATTCATGGTATAGATGAGATAATATCTTTATAACTTGAGGAATTGGTGAGATTGCGCATTTGAACTTGGTTCAAGAGTCATAATTTTTTCATTCAAACCATGAATCTCTAGGGTTTTCTAGGATTAGTACATCTCAATATTGAAAATGGTTCTCAATTTTTTTCTGATATGAAGAGTCTTTGTTTTAGTGTTTATGATTTTAATTGAAAATTTGTGAGTCACCTTTAAGGAATTTCTTGTTTTAAGGTGGAATTGGTAAGAGATATATGGTTACATAGTTACTGTGCATGGTTTAGAAAACCACGAATATGGAATAAGGAAAACTATATATGGATTCTAGTTGTAATACCATAGGTAGAAAATGGTTTTTTAGACCGTGAGGCTAAACCATACATAGTTTTAAATGTTATTGGTTTTTTGAAATTTTATTTTCTTGAGGGTTTGAGTTAATTCATTATTTATTCTTGTTATTTATTTAGAGTAGGTTGAGATGTTTTATGTAAATTATTGATGTTTTTGAGATTAGATTGATTTGAATATGTGATGGGTATTTTTATGGGTTTTCTTAATTGAATTGTAATTTTGTAAAATTAAGATGTGTTTTTTCAACTATTTCAGAGAAAATTTAAGATTTAGTTTTAGGAAAAAAATATTATTAGCATTTTTAATGTTTTAAAGCCTTCAAATTTAATTGTGTTGAGTGTTTTTTAATTTTTATACAAATTATTATAAATAATTTTGTTTGGTTTTCATAAATAGTATTGAAGGGTTGGTGGTTTCAAAGGTTTTTGTTTAAAACATTTAAAATTGGTATCTTCTTGTATTACCGAGGGTTTTGTAAAGGATTTATTTTTTACAAAATGTTTTATTTAAAAAATATTTTGGAATATATTTTTGAAATAAAATTGGGTGATTTAATAATGAAATTTAGATAATATTTTTGAAAAGAAAAATTATGTATTAGGAATGAGTTGAAATATTTTATTAGGGAAGTGGAAGGTCGATTTATAATGAACATGTGAAATGAGATTTTATTTGGTTTTTCCAAAATTATATAAGGGACATTAAGTGATATTTTTTCTTGAAAAATGGAAAAGTATTTTTATTCTGTATATACTATTATGAAACATGTTTTGATCCCTTGATTTGGAATCGGTATGTTTGAAAGAAGAAATATAGTTTTTTGTAAGTGTATTTTTAAAATAGATTACTTGTGTTAATGAACATTGTCATTGGTTTGATTTAGATTTATTTTATATAAATTATAGTGTGTTTATTGTACATGATTATTTTTTATTTTACCTTGATTTTTAATTATAGAATGATTTAAAAAATGAGTGAATTATCTAAATTATATTGATCCATAGGGTATTCCTTCAATTGTTTAGGGAAGTATCATTTTAGATGATGATGGTCATCTATTTTTGAGGCCTATCTTTATCGTTCCTAGGGTAGATGGATTTTCTAAAGTGGCTGTGGATTGGTTCATCTCCTTGGGTGTTACCTTGGGTACTTTTTATGGAATGTTGTTTGTTTGGGGAAATTTATTTTTCATACTATATAGTTGTTCCATTATTGGATTTTATGTGATTTAATCCCTACGATGAGGTTATACCTTAAAGGGGATTTACATTGAAATTTTTGGGTGAGTTTTTGGATAACTAGGATGAGTAAAATGTTTTACTCATTTAGTAGGGTTAACCGAGATTTGGTGTTCCATAAGAAAAGTACCCAATTTTTCTCTCTATCAACCCAAGTCTAAATCCATGTAGTTCTTATTGAGGATTTTTTATTTTTATTAGTAATTTATTATCCTTCCTTACCTATTCTATGTTTATTATCCTTTTTCAAGGTGATATTAGTCTCGAGATTTTGGATATAAAATTTTTTTATGGTGATTTATAATGTTGCGGTGTCCCTTATAAATCACCCCTCTTCTTCTAATAATCCTTATACTTTGGTGGTGATATTAATTTTACATATTATATATATTTAATAGAGTTATTGTTTTAGAGATTTATTAATATGGTTGGGAAACCATTATAGGTTAACCTTTTGTGGGATTATATTTAACCTTTTTCATGTATATGTTTCTTCATCTAAAGATTAAGCAATGGGTGGTTGGGAACTCATTTTTTATTCTTCTTCAACCTCTACCACCCAAATAATAATATTTATCATTAATATTCTAGATTCTTTGGATATTTCCTTAAGCTAAATTATTGAGTTTAGTCAGCCCTTTTTATCTCACCTCTAGAATCCTGGTGAAACATGTTTATTGAGTTTTTTTCATTACAGAATCTACCTCATTCTTATTTTCATTGTTATTTTTCAGGTTTTATTTATGATTATCTATTATGGTTGTTTGATATGATGTATTAGATGTTTTTAGTGTGTTCCTTTTCAATATTGATTATAGTGTATCTGATTATTGTCATTAGTTTTAGTTGATTTTGTGTTTCTTGGTTTTATGAATTGCATTTTTAATGAGTAGACATACCTATTTTTTTAAGGTAATAGTTGTAGTCAAAAAATTTACAAGGGTATAAAGTGTTTTTTGAGGAGTATTATCACACCCTAACCTCATTTTTCCATTTTAATTTATTTATTTACGGGTTTTTGTATCTATTTTTTCTTATTTTCTATGTTTTCAAATGTTTTTGGGGAGGATGTAGTTTACAAACTACAGACTATAGTAATTCACATAGTTATAGGGGATGTCATGCTGTGAATTTCCCTTCTACAACACCAGGTGTTTTTGTATATAGGTGTATAACGTAGTTACACATAGGGTGTCACACCACTAATAACCCCGATAACAGACCAAGGTTCTATTAGGCTGTCATTAACAACATGAATGGTTCCTTCATTTCATTAAGGGTATAGGTTAATACTTCATTAGATGGTTTATATTCAGACCATGAATTATTTTTCATACTATAACATGTTTAGGGGTATCTCATTCATGCTGTGAGAAAAGGTGTCACATTGTGAATGGGGTCAGAATAATTTTTTAGAGCGTGTTATTACTCTTTTTCCCCTATCCAAGTTAATGATTTTGGGGGTACTTTTTTATTTTCATTAGTCTCCTCTTACCCCCTAGTTCTGTTTCACTCATCCCTCTTCTTCTCTATAGAAATTTTATTGTTTATTCAGGGATTTTGGGAATTTTTTCTCAATCTGATTTCTTTGAAACATTTTACTCCCTTATTTTCCCATTATTCCCCCTCGAGTTCTAACCCGATCATAGTCATGGTGACCTAGGGATTCGTGTTTTCTAATTTTTTATTGGGTTTTTTTTGGTTTTAGGGTTTCTATGGGTTCTTTGAGTGTTATTATTACCTTAAAAGGTTATATTGACACCCCTCATATGGAATCAATCAGAGTGGGGTAGGTTTTCTCCATTTCATAACTCTTAAAATTATTGAACCATGATTTATTTCCCCTTAAATCCATGAATTAAATACCTAAGGAAATTATTATATGTGCTTATTAATATTTTGAAAATGGAAACCAAGTTTCAATTGGTTTCCATTGAATATGAATTATTTTTATATCAAAAAAGTGGTCTTAATATATTATCAATTTTTGTGCTCACCGAATGTTTGATAAAATGAATGAATGGATTTTTAAGGGATTTTAAAAATTTAAAAGATTTTTTGGCCTTTGAACTCAATTTAAATGGAATATATTGATATATAGGGGTATTATTGGTTATTTAAATGGGTTATAAAGGTATTTTAAATTTTGATATTTTACGATGATTATGTTTTTTATTTTTAAAGGTCATATTTACAATTTGGTTTCCCAAATAGCATTATATGAAACTGTAGGAACTTTTATAAATAATTTCCATAGTTACCCTCGAAACATGAACCTTTCTAAAATTTATATACTAAAATGATTTTAGTAAATCAAATATTTTCTTTTATGGGGGATGTTTATATTGATTATTGTACTTTATGGAAAAGAAGTGGCTATTTCTATGTAGGATTTCCAGAGGTTAGGTTTATCTTACTTGTTGATTGATTTGATTATTTTATAATGTGATAATTTATATTCTCACATCTATATATATTTCATGGTAACACTTGATTATTTAGGAATTAAACCTATGTTTAAATTCTATACTAATTTAGTATCACACTCTCACCAGTGGACTCAAGTTAGACTGTTCCATGTTTACTGGATTTACCCCTCGATTTGGATAGGTAAGAAAATAATGATCATTAGGGTAGATTATTTAATATCTAGCACGAGTATCTTATCATAGTAGTTTTATAGACTCGTAAAAGTTTTTTCTTACACTACTACGTTCCTATGATGTTTGTGTTTGTTTTATTACATGTTGGTGTGTGTTTTATTTGACCACTTTCATTTTCATCAAATCATGCTTCTTATTTAAAATGGTTTTGAAATAGGATTTCTAAATATTTTTTTATATGATTTGTGTAGGTTGAGGAACACATTTATAAAGTGATTATTTTAATTGAAATAAAGGAAGTGGAAGTTGAATAAAATGGATTTGATGTGATATTTTATTTCCACATGTTCACCCATTAAAAAATATTTTTTAAATGTATTGTAAACTATTATGAAATGGTTTTATTTTTAATGGTTATGCATGGGGTGTGGGGAGGATACATAAAATACATACATTCTTAAACCTATCATATTATAGGTTTAGAAGGTCTCTCTTGACTATAAAGAGTGATCTCTGTTTCTCAGGTCTTTTTTGTTGGAGGTTAAAATTAGAGTTATATTGATTACACTCTGTGATGATTATTCATGGTTATGTTTATTCTTTATATTTTTACATTTTTGATATATCATCCATGTTGGAATACTTTATCATCTTTGTTTTATATTTTTCTATATTTGATGATGCATCTACTTATAATTTTTGTTTATTATTGGGTTATTTATTCTCTTGTGATATATTTGGTTTCCATTTATTTTTAAAAACTTATATAATATATAGAGGGTCATTCCAATATTTTTAGATCAATCCCATTCATGATTTAATTATTTGGGTGAACCATTCCAATTAGAGTACATTTAAGGCCTTAGTACTAGTTTCTAGCCTATGGGGATTGGTAACTCCCCTCAATCAAGTCTTTAGGGTAGCTTGGGTGTCCGATGGATGGATAAAATCAGCTGGTTCATGACACAATGCTTGGTATGGAAGTTGTGTGTTTGTTCCTAGCTATCCCAACCATATTAATTTTTTTCCCATGGAGTATGTGATTGTATTTTTGAAATTTAAAAATGATATTTTGGGATTTTATTATCACATAGTTTATGGTGAGTAATGATATATTTATGCATAATTTTTTTTATATAGGGAAAATAAATATGTGTGTGCACATGTGTTTTTGATTAATTGGTCATTTAAATTTCTGTTTAATAAGTGAATTATTAATAAACTAGCTAGTTTTTTCCTAAATAGATTATTAATTATGGATTATTAAGTTGAAATTTATGAAATTAATTTAATTAAATAATGTGATTTGTTTTATTTGACTAATTACTTTTTTATTATGTTCCAGAAGTGATGTATGATGTATTTTTTTGATGAAATTTATGATGTTGGTTTCTAATTATCGTGTTGATATTAGTAGAATTATGGAACCTAAGAATAGAATTGATAATCTATGTGATAGGAAGGTTAAATCATTTAACTTGGATGATGAGTATAAATAAGGGGAACCTAAGAATGTTCCTTTAGTCGGTGATCATGAGACTCTAGTGGAGAAAAAGGGCACTGAAATTATTATAAAAATAATTAAGAATATGGAAGGCTGACCAACTCAGGAGGTTATAATAATATATAAGGTGGTTCGAGATTTTTTAGTGGAATATTCTCTTTTATTTAGAGGAAATGTTTGGTCTCGAGGAGATGAAGAATGTCTATAGAGCATGGATAATATCGTTGATCTAATTAATGATCTAAAAGGAAATAAAGTGATGTTTGATGTCTTTATACTTGAATTACTGTCCCAACACAGGTGGAATATCATGTTCTAGTAAAAGTAGACAATGAGGTTGGTGTGGTAATATTTCCATGCATTAATCTTTAAGCGATTCAACCTACAGACACCTAGGGTGGGTATAGGTCAATAATTCATGGATTTGAGGCAAGTAAATTCCTTTTTTCTTGATTATATTTCTAATTTTATGAACATAATAAATTTTATCTAACTTTGGGAGGTTATGAGAAAGGAAAATAAATTAAATTATGGGATGATGTTAGAGTTATGATCAAAGGTTTATCTCTTTTATTTACCCACTTTCATAGAAGTGATAAATAAGGATCTCATGTAAGAGAAATATGTCAAGGAAGATAAGAGGGTTTCAATGAGAGTGTTGGATATAGAAGTGGTAAGAATAGGGAGAGAGATGAATATAATAAGAATATTGTGATGTCAGGTGGATTAGGGAATAATTTTTCTTCTCCTTCATAAATATCTAGGGAATCATTGGAGTGTTATTAGTGTTCTTGAAGTGGTTAATTTTCCTTCTCCTTCATAAAGAGATAATAAAACATTGGAGTGTTATTAGTGCAACTGAATTCGTGATATTTGACTTTATTTTCCTAATGATCCAAAAGATTTTCCTTCTTATTGTAAAATGGGACATATTTAGAAGTTTTATTTAATGGGATACTAGAGGGGTGGAGTTCATGATTCAGCTTCTCTATAGAAAACTCATGCATGAGTTAGTTCACCACAATAGAGAACTACCTATATGCCATAAGAGAGGTTTGGTTGTATATGGGCCATATGTACATAAGGAAATGTTCAAAGAGGGGATTCTATGTAGGGTCTTTGTGACTTAAGTTCATGGTTGAGGTATATGATCTGATCAGTTATTTTATATTGAGAATGTACCAATGGATCTTGGTGAGGGTATTTATATAGTTATAGGTACAATGTAATTTACCTCAATTGTGGACATTTTTTTTATGGCGATTTCCATTATTTTTGTTCTACTTGTTTAGTAACCAAACATAGTTTGGATGTTGAGTTATTATATGAAGTTTTTTCTATGAATACACTACTATGAATAAGAGGGGTTCCTATCTAGAGATTTCCATATTATTCCATATATATATATACACACACATATACATATTTTTTATATTTTTATATTTTGGAGAAGAAAGTATTTTATTTTATTATTATAATATTTTTTCATTTTTTAAGGTATATATAGATTATTATTACAGTTGAGTGACATTATTTCCATTTGTGATGAATCCTATATTTTTTAGGAGAATGGTACTATCATGATAGAAGAGATGGTTACGATTTGGGGTTCCTAGTGATGATTATATCTATGGTTCATAGATTGAATGATGGTATCTATAGTTTTATTTTCATCCTATCTTTGATTGAAATTGTTACTACTGATTTTAATAGAGACACAAATGACACAATGGTGATTTGGTCTCGTGTTCATACGTTCCAAAAGTGGGTGGCCTTATACCATCATGGAGATAATGATGGAACCTTTCATCAGATGATAGGATCAGAGGTCAGATTATCCCATAAAGGTTTTTATTTATTAGTTTAGAAAACCCTCATAGATTTAACACATACTCAACAAACCATTATTAATAACCTATTCAGAATCATTAGTCAATTACATCGCTTAATACCGTAGTTTGGAAAATGCCTTACGGTTAGATAGATGAGTGTATTTGGTACATTGGATATTTTTATTTCTTCCCCACATTAGGGTTTGAGGGAATATTAGTCTCTTCATATGAAGATGATTAGTTTTTAAGTTTATATCTAGGAAGGTGATGAAACTTTGTATTTTTAAGCCAAATAGAAAAGTAATCACGATTTAGAGTCTAGTGGGGAAACTCAAGGTTTAGAGTGCAGTAGCGATGCTCACATTTTAGAGTTCAGTGGGGATTATTATAGTTTATTGTTAAAAAATGATGATAATTATTTAGGGTCTAGTGTAGAAAATGACAGTTTTGAGTTTAGTGCGGACACCAAATATTTACAGTCTAGTGGGGAGACTCACAATTTAGAGTCCGGTTAGGATGTTCATGATTTAAAGCCTAGTGGGGTCACTCTATGGAATGAATCCTAACAAGTATAAACTATGGGGATTTAATACTATCTCAGAATGTGCCCAAATTATAGGGGAATAACACTTCTCAAGAGAATATAGGACAATAATAACATTGGTATTGAAACTCAAGGAAGTGTCCTACCTATCTTTCTCAGATTAGAATCAAAACCAATATATTTTGAGTTTCAAATTTTAGGGTCATATCGTAGGACTGATCTACATGGTTTAACATCATGTGGTAAGTATTATTATGTCACAAAAAATTTTCAAATAATATATTGAGTGGGGATTATGCATTGACTAACAAGAAATAGAAATTATACATGCAGGTTTTCACATACCTCGCTTGGAAGGAGAAATGATATTATATGGCTTAAACAAATGTTTCCCAAACCATGTTTAATGTGAAGGTCCAAAATGTGTAAAGTTATAAATTTAATCAGGAAAACTGTGGTTTTGATTAATAATATTGATTTATCTGATTGATTTCCCCACATGCCACTACTCTAATAAAAAATTTTCTCTACAAACGAGGAATAAAATAAGTGTGGATTACTATGTATCGCATAAACCTTGGATTGGGAAGGAATCCCATATTTGTGAAAGCTACATGATTTTCATGAAACATGTTCATCAGGGTGGGTTAGTTTTGTGATTTTGTTTCAATAATTTTCCATTGAATCATAGGTATTATACAATATTAATCTTATAACATGTATAACTGATGTGGTATTATTTTAATACATTACTCAAGATATGTTTTGATGAATTAATTGTGTTTTTAATATTAGAATGTTATGATAATGGAGAATATTTTATTAGTGGTTGATTTGTTGATTAAAGTGTTAGGCTGTTAACATCATTATAAAAATTATATCTCTTTGTATATAATTGTTCAATTGTTTTGGATTTTGTTTTTCCATCTATTTTAAGAACATTGTTTTTTTTTTAGTTTATATTTTTTATTTTTATCAAAATTGATTCCAAGAGGTGTTTCAATTACTGAATTCAAATTTTTCAAAAGTTACATCATTTAATTGTATATATTTTATATAATAAAACTTTCTATTTCATTAATAGATTTCCTTCATTTTTTTATTTAATTTATTTTGATTAATTTATTGAATTGGCGTGTTTTGGATGGTTGTGTTAAGTGATGATACCATATGTTTTCAACTATTACGATTGATTAATCATATTTAATAAGAAAATTACAATATATAGTGGGAACTACTTATCATCTATTCAATGCAATTTATATAAGAATAAATATGTAGTGACCATAAGTGAAAAAATTAGAGAAGTAAGGAAGAAACCACATAAATAAAAAGAAGTGACCTTGTGAAAAAATTTAACTTACCATATGTGAAATTTGGCTAACTTATGTACTAATAACAGTCCAATTTGAACATAACTCAAGAAGGTACCCACAATTGATAAACTGGATATACTTGAGGAGAAAAATATAATTGTGCATGATATCATACAGTGTGACCAATTCAATATTTTTCAAGAGTAACTCTAAGCTACTATTTCCCTAAACCACTATGAATGAAGAATATTAATTATAGTTTCCTAATCGATCTTCAATTCTATAGTAGGTCATAAACCTACACTCCATAGATAAAGGTGATCTAAAAAGGAAGAAAAAGAAGATTGAGAGGCATTGGCTGAAGTTAAGGTACCCTTGAGTCATGACTGATGAAATCAAGAGTGGGATTAGATTGAAGGTGACAAATGAGATCATTGAAAGGGAGATAATAGTGCTTATTTAGTTTTTAAGAGAAAATACAAACCATTTAGTGAAAAATATCTGAATCCATAATGAATATGTCAACTTAGTTTAAGGGTTTTTAGAATAATTACATTTGAGTTCATAAAGGAGGAAGAATAATCAATGATAATAAATATTGTCCCAAATGAATTTGAAAGTTTACAAGATAGATGGAATGATACATAACTACTAGTGGCTGATAGATAAAAGTGAATAAACTTGGGTGAGTCCAAGAATCACAACCTCCATCGAGTCTGGGATTTTAATGTTGGGGCAATGCCGTACAAATCTTGAGAATGATGAGTGAACCAAAACTGAAACTGATACTAAGGAAAAAGATGACATTATTTTAATTGAACTAAATCCTAGTCAAAACACAATGGGGGTACTATTGACCTAATATAATGAACTTGAAATCTATTGTCAACCAGAATGTGAAGTATAACTAAACTGGGAAGAATAAAATGTGAGCTATTGAAAAAAATCACCGATAAAGACGTGTTACTCTTGTGAAATTAGGGCTTAACTAAGTTCAATCCCATTTATTTGTTCCACATACAGGACTGGAATATTAAGGATGAATGGTACGTGATCCTTTATTGTTTTGGCTTCAAGATCTAGTGGGAATTCACACTACATGCTCAATGTATTAACTATGAGATCCGTTTAAGAGTTATCAACAAACTGAGGACGGAAAGAGTGTGGAAAGTAGTACGATCTGATTTTTTGATTTTAGATGAATTTCATGATAAGTTTAAAGTTAGTTAATATAGTTCCTAGAATAGAGATGAAATCATACTGATCTATTACAAGGATATGAACTTCATTATGGTGTGATCTTGAAGGGTTCTCTAAAATGGTCATGACAAGATGATATTGATATAGATTAACTAAAATTCCGCAGTCTAGAAGTTAATATTGATCAAAAAAGTAACATTTGAGAAAAATTTATTCCTTATATAGGTTGATTATACGAAAGGGTAGATAAATTTTGTTCCTACAGAAAGCTAACCTATAAGTTCTAAAATCTAGGAGATTCTGTAGATCATTAGAAGAGCTCAAGGAGATCAGTTCAAGATGGATATTAGTCCATTATAATTATGTAAATATAAATATTATTCATAGAGAATATTCTTTTTTCCCCATACATAGAGTAGTGTATATTTTAATAATTTTAAAATAATATCACTTCAAAGGAAGATAAAATATAGTGAGTGTTCCACATATAAGCCGTGGAGAAATTCATGGAGCTGTAACTATGATCATGGTGTGAGGTTTGACACACAAATTATATTTAAATATGAAACCTAAAATTTTAAAGGCTGTGATTATGGAGGCTTAGGAGGTCAACTAGGTATCTAGAGAAAAACTGATTAGAGTGAGTTAGGGAGAGATCTTAGAGTAATAACATCAGGAAGAGGAGATAATAAATAAGATAAGAATATTTATCCTTTCTATATTCTTTAAATTTCTCTATTATTAATGTATTTTATTCTAGTGAAATTATTAATTATTTTTGAACTGAACATAAATATCAACTAAGTTTTACATGGAGAATGAGATTACACTGGTAATTAACTTCACTTTATTTGTGGATTTCCACAACTGGATGTTACTCTCGTCATAAAACATAATAAATATACTTTTCCAATACGTAAATAAATAGTCAAAATTAATCTCAAATTAATTCATCTTAAAACTGACTAACCGTATGAGTTTCAAACTGATAAGTAAAAAGCTCATGATTGTAACACACTAAGTTCAACAAATAACCTGAACTGAGTAAACACTAATTTCATGATTGTTTGATTTAGTGAGTGATAAGATTGAAAACATTTAGGATTCATTCATTCATAGGTTTTCTAGTCAGCAAAAATAGTCAGCCTCATACAATTTAGTTCCAATTTTCTTAATTAAAATGCACGAATGAAGGAAAACTTATATAAAACCAACCAATTAAATTCACCTATCACATAAATTGACTTTCTGTGATTATTTTTTAATATACCTGATAGTTCAGATGATTCAACACTGTACATTATCTCTTGTCACTTATACTTTCATAATTTCACCACCACCATCATTGCTTCACCACTATTTTCATTATTTTCTCAAGTTTAATTTTTATTATTCTTGGTCACACACATTTTCATCCATCCTTACCAATGGTTTTGAACTATAAAAACTGACTATAATATTATTTAATAGGGTATATAAATAAATAAATTTTCCAAAACTTATTTAAAAACCTATGTACCAGTTAGACTTTGCTGCCTTTTTTGGAGAAGCAATGCTTGTTTAAGTGATTCTTTGTTTTTTCATTTAATATTTTTTACAATATTCAACATTGATGGAGACTAATATTTTTTATTCAATTTTACTATTAGAGTACTCCTAGTTGAAGTAATTTTATAAATATGTGACATCATTTCAATGTTGGTGTTAAAAATGAAAATATTAAGAGCTCTATAATTATCAAAGGGATGTTTCTCACCAAATGAAAAGAATATTTTTACAAGGATTCAATAAAATCAAAGAGAATAAAAAGGGAAAGAAACCTACAAGTAAGGACCTAGTTGCTAAAAATATTATTATGAATTTAATTTGAGATATATACTTGGATTAAGAGGACCATAAAAATAGGGAACTAATCCAATAACACATAGTTGAACTTTTTATAAAGTAGTCGAGAAGAAAAGAGAAAAGAAACAGGAGAAGAAGGAAGCATTTGGAAATGAAAATTTTTGAGATTGATCTGACCTTGGGTTCATAATTAGAATTCCAAAATACGTATTATAATACATATTTTTATGGTTGGTAGATAATGGGAACTGTATAACCAAAAAAAAGATGTACATATTTTTGAGGAGTATTAAATTTATATTACTTTAGTTAAAAATCTCATATGTTTTGAACTTACTAATGATTCTTCAACTATATTACATGTAGAAATAGCTGAAGATATTCTATCCCTTATCCTTTATGACACATAAATTGAGGTTTTATATAGTGAAGATATGATACATGAGGATTAACGCCTCACTCGTACCCCAGACATACTCCCAGGAGCACTATTAACTCTCTTGTAATAAAAATATGAACTGATATTGGGATATTTTAATTTCACGGAAGTGGCTGTATTTTTATTTAATTATGATTACATTAAAGATGATTTAGATTTAAATTTTTACTATATGGATACTAAAGAGGAAAATCAATTTTTTTATTTCTTATAGAGCATGGAATCAATTAAAACTACACATAATGATTAAAATTTGGAGCTCCTAGTTATAATGGGAAATTAAATCTTGGGAGCTATTGAAAAATAGGAGTTGTTTAAATTGTGAACCGGTGTTAAAGAGTATGTTAATTATATTTTTATAGTTATAGAAGAAATAATATTTTTTATTAAACAAGAAAAAATAATATCCAAGATTTTATTTCCTACAACCTATACATCCCATTCATAAAGGATATAAAGAAGGTCATTTCCACTACATCATATTACCCCTATATAGTTCTATGAGATCAATAATTTTAAGGGGTGAATTTCTAAATAAGTTGGTTAGGGGGAACACCAAAAACTATAGAAGTTTGAAAACATGGAAAAGAAAACAATTAGGTGGTTCCTTGAAAAGAATTTAAAAACTCCAATACATTTGGTTTGAATCAAAAGACAATCCAACTATGGGAAGTTTAAGTACAACACGCCATGGGATGTTTATCAAGAGATTATCATGTTATTATTTTGGTTCCTATTTACATATAAATTTTAATTTCATAAGTTTTTGATTTATTGTTGTAGGAAATAGCTGGGACATGTATTCGAATAGGTAATGACCAATAATAGATACCCTAATAGATAATAATCAACCATAGAATCTGACCTATAGTAAGAAATTCAAATAAAAATTTAATTCCAAAAGTATCTGCATGCCATAACTTACTAGATTAAACTCCCTAATTCAAAATTTAGTTTCAAATTATTTATAGCATAACTTGATGTATTCTAATGTAATTTTTTTTACTTATAGGATCTCAAATTTACTGACCAGAGGACTTCACTCATGGATGAAGAGGGGAATCTCTTGGTTGTATATAAAATGCACAAATATTCTATTATGTTGCGAGTGATTCATTCATTCATATATATTTAAATTTCTTTATTCATTTATTTAATATTATTTTGTGAATTAAGAGTGGGTTATGCATTTAATATTAGTATTGTAGTTCAATTAATATATGATTCCTTAATTTCGTTTCTAGTATTCTATTATCTAGAGTATTTGAAATCAAATCAAACAAAATTTTAAAATTTGGATAGCACCCTTTAAAATTATTTTGGAATCAACATGATGTTTTATAATTAATTATTTATCATCATTGTACTTTCTATGATGAATTAATTTTCTTTATATATGTTCTTAAAGAAAAAAACAAGAAATTTTGTAAATATGTTCTAGCTATTATCATTGATGAGGAAAACTATTCATGAAAAGTTTTATAGCCCTTAAAACATATATATATCCATTGAATTTAAAAATTTTCTAGAAACAATTTCAAATGTAACACCCCAATATTTCATATTACATTATCTCATTAAAGTAATTTAACAGGTTGCGCTACATGCAACACCGAGTTCGAGCGCACCACAAATTATCAAACAAGCCGTTCAAAAAGTAGTTATGAATAGTATTAACTAAATTTTGAATCTTATATACTATATATTGTTTTAACATCCATATTATTTATTTCTTAGACATAATATAAGAAAAAATTCATTTTTCAAATAAAAGAAGTATTTTTCAAAAAATGAAATTTTACCACCTTTTAATGTTGAAAACTTTTTAAAACCAATATTTGACACTGTTATATATTCAATTTAATTAAATAAAATTCTTCTTTAGAATTGGGACATAAAAATTTCAATTGAATAATTTTTTTTGTTACTTTTCTGATAACTTTCATATTTTGACGAATTGTGAAAAATACTATGTTTTAATTGAAAACAAATTTTTTAATCGAAATAATTTATAGTGGTAAAATATGATTTTTAATATTTTTGAAGTATTATTAGATTATATTTTTTCATTTAATAAAATTTAGGTCATTATAAGTAATTTCACATTTAAATTTAACATAAACACATGCCAATCATTTAATAGTTTTTACTTTTTAAAAACCCACTTTTTGGTTTTGACAACGGGAATTAGTTTTAAATTAACAAATACAACTTCTATGTTTTGAATTTGGTAAAATAGACTTAAATTTTTAATTCATAATATAAAAATTATCTTAGGGTAATTTGTTTGGTATTTTTCTAAAAACATTTAATTTTTGATGAATAGTGAAAACACTATGTTATTATTTGAAACCGACTTTTTATTTAAAAACTTATTTATTTTATTTAAACTTATTTTAAGTCAAAATAGATATATAATACTGATATAAGTTCAATGTAATTAATTGGAGTCATTTTATAATAAAATTAGATGTATAAAATTTTATTGAAATTTTTAACCTCGTTTACCCATCTTATAGGTACATTTACAAATTTGCATAAAACATAATTTTACCCCTTCTATGAGTTGAATTTCATAAATCCAATAGACACAGTTGACATTAGTGACTAAAATTTGGTTCAATAGGATGAAAATATTTTTTGGGGAATAGTAACTTTTGACTTTTATTTACCATGGTTAAAAGTAAATAGGGTAATTAAGGGTAAAAATGATATTATAATTACCCTAACACATGTCTTAATTCTATTGGATAAGTGTAATTCGACCGAAAAAAATATATGAATAAAATATGATCCTCTTTGGTCCACCAGGATTATATTATGATATTTATTATTATTTTATTTAAAAAAGAGTTAAAATTGTTAAATTCAATGTTGTATAACTAAAAAAATTTTAATATAGGGTTATACATAAGATAAATTCAACTATATATATTCATTAAAAATATAAAAAGATTTTTCACATCATGGTATTTTATTTATAATTTTTAGTCATTATATAATCAAATTTATTTATGACACAATGATGATGTAATAATTACCTTTTTAAAGAAAGAATCAAATAAATGATATTATAAATATTAAATGAAATATAATTTAAATGTTTTTATTACATAAAAGAATTTTATAGGTGAATATGACATGATAGGGTTGATTAAATGTATTTGGTTAAAAGTAATCAAGCTGTGATGACTTCCAAAAAAACCAAATAGTATATAGTTTCAAAATTGTCATAAATGTGTTTTTAAAACAAATATTGTATTATTAAATTATATAATAATCCTAAAAATATATGGTTCTTCCAAATAACTTATATAATTATATTTATATCATTAATTAACCACTTTACATTCTCTTGGATATTTATAATATGTTTATTAACTATTTATTATAATAGTAGAAGAATACATGGTAAAAGTTAAACTATTTAACTAGGGGTTAAATATAAAAGATAAGGCTAATATGGTGATCTAAACATGTCTAAAACCTATTGGTTGAGTGTTTTTCGACCCATCCATACCTTAGCCTAGAAATTAATCATTTTGGAGCCATTATAAACTGAAAATGACTTTCTTATAAAATAATATTTCAAGCTTTCCCTAAAGTGACCCTCACCTCTCTTATAAAAGGGTACTTCCCCTTCTGTTAATTTCACACCTCCAAAGACATTTGTATCGGAAAAAACCTACCAAAATATCCTCCCAACTTTCCCCAAATCATCCTATAGTCCTTAATTTTATCATAAACCCAACCTAAGGATCCCTTTTGATCAACTCAAAATGAATCACCCGAAGAAGAGGTAATAATTTCACCACCCTCTTCCAAGTTATTTTCTTCTTCCACGTCCTCTATCTTTGTTATTTCCATACCAAAATAATAACTCCAGTACCTCCTACATACTAGGATGTTATTATAATTATTTTACAAACAATATTTTTTATTCTATCCATCATATAAATGACGATGTCACCATACATGCGTATGTACGTCTTACCGTCTCTACGCCATGGCTTAGTTTGTTATTCAAGCACTTCATTATTTGGATGGGTATCATAATGAGTATAACTTATGTAAATAATAAATATAACATTTTAATGATTATTTATATATGATATAACATCCAATTACATAATATCTTACCATCAATATAATGATATTGTCGCTCGTGCGTACGTACAGATTGTCGTCTCCATGACGTGATGAGATTCATTTCCACGGTCACCATTCAACAATGATTATAAAAATATATATTATTAATAAGTATGTAATATATGACATAATAATTATACTTTATACATATATATATAATTACATATATCTTATTCACTAACTTCTGTTCAATACGATATGAAAACGGAAACAACGTTTATGAGTACGTACGACCTACCGTCTCCATAAACGGTGCCTTCAATTTCATATATCCATCTATTAAAAATATTTATATTCTTAATATATATGATATATAAATCAAGGTTTATATTCTGTAAGTGCTTAAATCTTGATCTAAATGATATGATCAAGAATAACTAGTTAAAACACATACGATAAAGAAAGATATTATTACCCAAAATGATAATTTAACATGGAAATATTTATTAAATGGGTAGTATAAAGTCATAAATGAATCATGTATGATATAATAAATATAAATATGGTTCTTGTATAATTTAATAACATACAATGGTCATTATACTAGAGGTTAAATGTACCCTCGATCAAAGGAAAGTGCAAGGTAAGGGTTAGTTTCACAATCTCTTTATTATCTGAGGTTGTTTTCAAATAAGTATCTACTGGGACATATTTATTATCCACATACATGTTTCATAAAAAAGTGTTCAAAGGGATTATTTTAAAGGGAATTTTTACTAAAACATAATTTTAAATGTTTTAAAGATTTATTCGTCTAAACCTTTCTCATTAATATCCATGATTTCAAATTGGTTTTAAGGATTTATTTATAAGGACATAAATGTTTTAAAAAGTTAATTTCATTCAAAAGTTAAAAAGTGGTATGAAACACTTTGATTCAAAACTATCCTTTAAATGACTTCCTTTATATGACTTTTAAATAATTTCATGAAAATGGATATTTCTCTCAATGATTTTTAATAATCATTTTCAACGATGTCAATATCCTTTAAGGTATATTATTCTTGATCAAGGCTGACTTATTATGATAAAAATATTTTATATTGTATTGAAGGTTTTGTGATACGTTTGACTGTGGATGTGTTATTTTTATACCATTTATGGTTTATGGATAAAGTGTTGAAATTTCATATGCTAGTTTTAGTATGAATTTTTATGTTATGTTTAAACCTTTTCATATGAAGATTTCATTGCACTTAGTAAGTGATAGGTGGAGCCTTCTATAGCTTCTCGATGAATCAGTAGGTCTCATGAGACAAACTAGTGTCTTGCCAAAAGTCATGGACAAAATCTTATTTGTAGTCTTGGAATGAGGCTTTGACTACGTGGTTATGATGTCTAGAATTATGCATTCCATCAATATGAAATTGGATATTGATATTACATGTGATTATTCGACTAGTAGAATATCAATGTGAATAATTAAATGGAATTATTTGATTTACCTTTGCCTTATTATACATAATTTTATTTTTAAGAGGCTTTTGTTTTATTCTTATACATTACCTTAAATGTTTATGCTTATTTATGAAAGTTTCTACTATATTGTTATCCTTAATAAGCATCTGATCTCACCCCTTTCTATGTTTTATTTTTCCCAGGATGAGAAGAAGTATATTATGACTGACCTGCAGGGATTGTCTAAGGTATATGAATGTGTACAATGGATACAATGTTGTTGTTTTTTATTTTATAATGTAATGTTCATGAATGTATTCTATTTTCCGAGACTGCTAAACTGATCGGCCCTTTAGGACTTGATTCCTTGTAATAATTCCAATGTATTAAAATAATGCACTGTCTCTAGGTAACTAGGGTCAGGGCCTTACAGTTGGTATCAAAGGAAGTTTAGCAACAACCTTGGAAATAGATTAAGATAAACTATGATTAGATAACATTACCCTAAGATAGACATTGAGGATTAATATATAAGAACTTCCTAGAATTTTTGTAATTTAGAGATTTTATGTATTTTAAAAGCAATACATCTCTGTCTAGATAGGAGAAGTTAGATGCAGCTCTGGCACAAATGTACCTAGGAGTGAAAACACTGACAAGGAGTTTTAGGCTTGACCCGAGTTATCCTGGTGTAGGACAACGAGCCTTGCTGCACTCTTTGTTATGACACTCTTGGGGGATATTCTTAGAATAATTCACACTTTTATTACAATCCATTATTAAGGATTTAAGAGTAAATACTTCCTCAAAAAACATTTTATGATTATAGATTTTATGCATATTCTTTTCAATTTATGTTAGTTGTTTTACAAGAATCAAATTATTCATTGTGATTCATAAACTAAGCTAGTGTATTCCATTGTTTATAAATGGCACCTAGTAGAATGAATGAGAATTCCAGCAATACGCATGATCGAAAGATTAATAATGATCATATCTTTCATGGTATTAAGAAAAAATTTAAAAGGGAAACAGTCTCCCACATATTCTCATTATATGATGAAATAGTATCATGTGTTAATAAGATAAGTAAAGAAATATCTGAGACCTATGGATTTGAAGGGAAGAAATAGAAGAAAAGAATGGAAGAGAGAAAGATGGATGAAGGGAAGAGGGGAAAGAAGGATTTTCACATATGTGATAATTATGGAAAGAATCAACGTGGTAAATGCTTCAAGGGAATGATAGTTTGTTATAAGTGTGGAGAAAAAGGACACCAATTACGTGATTGCAAAGGTAATAAAAAGGTTTCAAATGTACAATGCTTCATGTGCAAGGAGTTGGGACACTATGCCATTCAATGTCTAAATCATCAGAGTATACCCCAAATGCTATTATTAGATAATAATCAAGTTATGATACCACCAAATATGAAGAGGAATGATTATATTTCTTATGTTATCATTAATTTATTGTGTCATTTGAGTATTGTATGAATTATTTACATGTAATAAGAATTATAGAGTTTATAAGGATTGTACTACAATATTATTTCATTAAGGACTTGAGATTGTGTGGAACCAAGAAAGGTGACACAATAGTAGGTTAATTTTTTTTAAAATATATGGTTGGGAGAAATATAAACCATAATATGGTTCTGATACATAGGTAGTGATTTTGGAATAAGATATGGTTGATTTGGATAAATTATATTGGATATTCTTGAATACTTTGAAACTGATTAATGAATTTTATATTCCATCATTGTTGGAGATTACAAAATTTTTGAATATAAGAAGTATATCCAATATTCTTTAAGTAATAAGGGAGAGTGAATGTAATAAATAAGATTTTATATTAATTCATGGTGTTACCATGTTTTAAGAGAATACATAATGAAGGTATTCACATGTTATTATGTGGGAAAAAGAGATATTCATTACGTTTACCTTATAAATTTTGGACTATGTGTTTGGACATAAGTATTTTGGATAAGTCTAAAGGTTGGAATGGATTACGTTGGAAATTGGATATAGTTATTTAATGTTAAAAAATTTCTTAAGATTATTTTTATATTGTTATAGAAAGGAAAACCTGAAGGTCAGGCGACAACCAATCCCGCCCGGCAAGGCCACGAGACTTGAACCCACAACTGAAGGGAGACAAAGGGTGTATCACCTACCACTGGAACAAGTGATGTCCGGGTTTTTATAATGTAGTTTTTTTTAAAATGTGCTGACATATGAATTATAAATTCATTTATTTGGAACCCTATACAATTAGAATAACTAGAATATTTTTGAGTTATAATATCCTTTGAAGTGAAGGATGAGATTGTGGTAGAAATTAGTTAATGGATGGAACTCTAATTGTCAAGTGTTGTTTTTTCTAATTATTCTATGAAGAAATTAATTCTTAAGATTTAGGGAATAGAACTTAAAATAAAAAATGTTTTATCTTAATACCTTATGTTTTGTTGAATAGATGATATTTTATATCATCATAGATTGATGAATCTGAGCCCCTCAATTTTACACTTGTTTTTTATTGATGACCTCAATCACACCTATAAATATTTATGTCTTCCTCCAATTATGTTCCTATAATTTCCACCAATATTCTTATAATTGAGATCATAATTTGGTGCTGAATTTTTCATTTCCCATTCCCTCTTATTAAGACTAAATTTTATTAACCCAATTTCAGATATGGGTTTTCCACAAAGGTATTATTCTAATTTTAACCTTTAATTTTTGAAGAAAAATTTCAAATTGCGGGGAATAAATTAATTGAAGGAGGGGAGAATGTAACACCCCAGTATTTCATAGTACGTTATTTCATTATAGTAATTTAATAGCTTGCACTACACAGAACACTGAGTTAGAGCGTACCACAACCAACCAAACTAGCTGTTAAAAAAAGCAGTTATGAAAAGTATTAACTGAATTTTGAATCTTATATACTCTATATAATTTTAACATCCATATTATGTGTTTCATAGATATAATATAAGAATTAAATCATTTTTCAGATAAAAGATGTATTAAAAAAATGCAATATTACCGTCTTTTAATGGAGAACCCTTTTTAAAACCAATATTTGAAACTTTTATATAATAAATTTACTGAAATTAACTTCTTCTTTAGAATTGGGACATAAAAATTTCATTTGGATAAATTTGTGTTACATTTCCGATAACTTTCGTATTTTGACGAATAGAGAAAAATACTACGTTTTAAATTACAACAACATTTTTAATCAAATTAATTTATTGTGTTAAATTATAATTTAAATTGTTTTAAAGTATAATTAGATTATATTTTTATCATTTAATAAAATTTAGGTAATTATAATTAATTTCACATTTAAATTTTACATAAACACATGTCAATCTTTTAATAGTTTTTACTTCTTAAAAACCCGCTTTTGGGTTTTGACAATGAGAATTAATTTTAAATTAATAAATGAATATTCTATGTTTTGAATTTTGTAAAATAGAGATCATTTTTGAATTTAGAATACCAAAATTTTCTTTGGGTAAATTTTTGGTATTTTTCTAAAAACATTCAATTTTTGATGAACAGTGAAAAACACTATGTTTTTATTTAAAACCTACTTTTTATTTAGATAAGTATTTATTTTATTTAAATTTATTTTAAGTCAAAATAGATATATTATACCTATAAAAGTTCAATGTAACTCATTTGAGTCATTTTATAATAAAATTAAATGTATAAAATTTTATTGAACTTTTTAACTTCGTTTACCCACCTTCTAGATACATTTACAAATTTGCATAAAACATAATTTTACCGCTTCTTTGAGTTGAATTTCAAAACTCTGAGAGACACAGTTTACATAATTATGTAAAATGTGGTTCAATAAGATGAAAATAATTTTGGTATGTGTATCTTGTGACTTTCATTTACCACGGTTAAAAGTAAATAGTGTAATTAAGGGTAAAAATTATATTATAATTACCCTAAAACATGTCCTAATAGTATTGGATAAGTGTAATTCGACCAAAAACGACCATAGTAATTAAATCAGATCCTATTTGTACAACTTTTATTATATTAGGACATTTCATATTATTTTCTTTAAAGAAGAGTTGAAAGTGTTAAACTCAAAGTTGTATAACTAAAACATTTTTAATATAGTGTTACACATAAGATAAATTCGACTATAAATATTCATTAAAAATATAAAAATATTTCATAAATCATGGTATTTTATTTATAATATTTATAAATTAAATAATTAAATTTATTTAGGACATAATGATGATGCAGTAATTATCTTATTAATGATGGAATCAAATAAATTGTATTATAAATATTAAAAAAAAATTTAAAGTTTTTATGACATCCTCGAATTTTATAGGTCAATATAACATTTTAAGGTTAACTAAATGTATTTTTTTTTGAAGTAATCAGGTTTTTATGACTTTCACAAAAACCAAATACTAAATAGTGTAAAAAATAACATAAATGAGTTTTTAAAACAAATATTATTTCATTAAATTAAATAATTGTCCTAAAAATCTAAGGTTCTGAAAAAGAACTTATATAATGATATTTATATCATTAATGAACTACTTGAGGTTCATCTAGATATTTATAGTACATTATTTAACCATTTATTATAATAATACAAGAATACATGATAAAAGTTAAACTATTTAACTAAGGTTTAAATCTAAAAGATAAGGTTAATATGGTGACCTAAATCTATATAAAACCTTTTAGTTGGGTGTTTTTTGATCCATAACCACTTTATCCTAAAAATTAATCATTTTGGAGCCATTAGAAACCGAAACACTTTTATTATAATATAATATTTCAATATTTTCCTAAAGTGACCCCCACCTCTCTTATAAAAGGGTACTTCTCCTTATCTTAATTTCACACCTCCAAATCCATTTTGATCTACAAAAACATGCCCAAATATCCTCTAAACTTCCCTGAAATCAACCCAGAGTCCTTAATTTGATTACAAACCCAAAATAAGGATCTATTTTGATCAAATCAAAAGGAAACACCTGAAGAAAATGTAATAATTTCACCACCCACGTTCAAGTTCTTTTCTTATTCCACTTCATCTTTCTTTGTTTTTTCCATAAATAAATAATAACTCTAGTACCTCCTACATACTGTGATGTTATTATAAATATATTATAACCATATTCATTATTCTATCCATCCTATAAATGACAAAGTCACCATACGTGCTTATGTACGGCTTACCGTCTCCACGTCGTGGTGTAGTTTGTTATTCAAACACTTAATTATTTGGATGGGTATAATAATGAGTATAAATGTTATAAATAATAAATATAACATGTTAATTGTTATGTATATATGATATAACATCCAATTACCTATGATCTCACCATCAATAAAATGATATTGTCGCTCATGCGTACATACGGATTACCGTCTCCACGACGCGATGAGAGTCATTCCCACATTCACTATTCAATGATGATTATAAAAATATATATTATTAATAAGTATGTTATATATGAAATAATAATTCTACTGGTTATATATATATATATATATTTATGTACTTACATATATCTTATTCCCTTACTTTCATTCAATATGATATGAAAACAAAAACTACATTTATGCATACATTCGGCCTACCGTATCCATAAACGGTGCCTTCCATTTCATAAATCTATCTATTATAAATGTTTATATTCTACATATATATGATATATAAATCATTTTTTATAATCTGTAAGTATTTAAATCATGATCTAAATGATACGATCAAAAATAACATGTAAAAACACGTACGATAAAGAAATCGATTATTACCCAAAATGTTAATTTAACATGGGAATCATTGTTAAATAGGTATTATACATTCATAAATTAATCATGTATTATATAATAAATATGAATATGGGTTTGGTATAATTTAATAACATACTATGTTCATTATACAGAAGGATAAAGGTACCCTAAACCAAAGGAATGTGCAAGGTAAAGGTTAATTTCACAGTCTCTTTATTATTCGATGTTTTTTTACGTAAGTATCTACTGGGTTATATTTATTATCCATTTCCATGTTTCATAAAAGAGTTTTTAGAGGGATTGTTTTTAAGGGAATTTTTACTAAAACATCATTTTAAATGTTTTAATGATTTATTCTTCCAAACCATTCTCATTAATGTCTAGGTTTTCAAAATGGTTTTAAGGATTTATTTATATGGACATGAATGTTTTCAAATGTTTATTCGTTTCAAAAGTTTCAAAGTCGTATGGGTTATTTAAATCAAAACAATCTTTTAAATTACTTCCTTTATATTAATTTTAAACAATTTCATGAAAAGTGATATATCTATCAATGATTTATATTGATCATTTTCAATTATGTCAACATCCTTTACATGATATTATTCTGGATAGAGGTTGATTTATTATAATAAAAATCATCTATATTGCATTGAAGGTATTTTGATATGTTTGACTATGGATGTTTTATTTTTATACCATTCATGGTTTATGGATAAATTATTTACATTTCGTATGCTAGTTTTAATAGAAATGTTTCTGTTATGTTTAATCATTTTTATATGAGGAATGCATTGGTCTTGGTATCTGATGGGTGGATCCAACTATATCTCCACGATGCATCCTTAGATCTCATGAGACAAACTAGTTTCTTGTCACAAGGCCATGACAGAATCTTATTTTAATCTTGGCATGAGGCCTTGACTATGTGGTTGTGATGTCTGGCATTATGCATTCCATCATTATGAAATTGGATATTGATATTACATGTGATTATTCGACTAATATAATATCAATGTGAATAAGTAAATGGAATTATTTTATTTATCTTTACTATATTATGCTAAAGTATAATTTTAACAGGATTTTTTAGTCTTATACATTTCCTTAAATATTTATGCTTATTTATGAAAGATTCCGCTATATTGTAATCCTTACTGAGAATTTGAGCTCACCCCTTTCTATATTTTATTTTTCCCAGGATGAGAATAAGTATATTATGACCGACCTGCAGAGATAGTCTAAGGTATTGGAATTTGGAAAATGGAGACAATGTTGTTGTTGTTTTTTTATTTTATAATGCAATGTAACATTCATGTATGTAATCTAGTTTCAGGACTGCTAAACTGATCGGTCCTTTGGGACTTGATTCCTTGTAATCAGGCCCATGTGTTAAAATAATGCACCAACTATGGGTAACTGGGGTTGGGGAATTACATCAAAAATGTTCTCTCACCTTAGGATTTGACATTGGAGACAATTTTGGGTTTATGTGTGTGGTAGAGGAGTCTTTTACTATGCTTAACTATTCATTAATGATCTATACACTTCACAAAAACACCTCGAATTTGTTCAATTTTTTTCAACAATTTGAGGGTATTTGGGCTCCAATTTACTTCAAATTTATTCTTGACTATTGGATAATTACATGCCAGTTATTGAGGATTTAATTAGGTTAGATATTTTTGGATTATGATGATTTTTGAGTGAGGTTTCCCACTATTTAAAAAAATTAATTTAGTAATTGGGAATGGGAGTGTTGTAGGATAAATATTTTTGGAATTGGAATTATAACATAAGGTAATTAGATGTTTTAACATGAAACTAATAACTTGGAATTTCTTAAATAAAAAACCTTATGGAGCCAACTTGAAAGATAATAATATAATTCCATTGAAACAAATGTAAAATAGAAAATTGGTATCCCACAATGAATCTATGAGGATTTCATCACTAAAAAAGCAAATTGTAAATTCAATAAGTGTCATTCAGATATTTGTCTATATATATATAAATAAATAAATAACAGAGTACCTAATTTTCAAAAATGAATTCATTAATTTAATAGAAATATTGAACTAAAATGAGTAAGTGGAAAATTGAATTCTAAATAAATCATTTTAGTTGTATTAATTATGTGTAAAGATGATTTTTGGTTTGAGGAACCTGTGGGAGAGTAATAAATGGGAGAGTTTTTATATATATTTATTTTTACATAAAACTTACCTGAATGAACTCCTATTACTAGAACACGATTTTGAATTGAAGCAATAAAGTGAGAAATTATATTATAGGTTGAATTAAATATTCAATGATTGATGAGTATTTTATTCCTTCATTTCTAATATGTTCATTTGAATCTAGTAAGACCCTATGTGAAAATTATTTGGACCATATAAAAATATTATTCTTCTATAAATTAACGTTCAAAATTATACATTTTTAGCTAATTTGAAACATCTTGTTTTTTGTGTAAAAAGTAAAATAATGAATTTATTGAGGATAAAAAATTTAATAAGTGTAAGATAATTTAACATGGAATTATTTTAATACATTTTTTCACATCTTCTTTGATGAATTAATTGTGTTTTTAATAGTAAAATATGGTGACAATGGAGAATTTTTTATTATTGGATGATTTTTTAATGAAATTTTTAATATATTAAAATCAATATAAAAAGTAGTTCTTTTGATTTATAATGGTTCAATTATAATGGATTTTATTGTTTCCTATATTTTAAGAACCTAATTTTATGATTGGTTTAAAATTTTCATTTTTCTCAAAATTGATTCTTTGAAGTGATTCAATTGATGAATTTTTATTTTTAAAAAGTTACATGGTTTAAATATTTATATTTTGTGTAATAATTTTTATTTCATTAATAAATTTCTTTATTATTTTTGGATTTAATTCATTTTGATTTATTTTTTGGAATCTGTTTGTTTTTTATGGTTATACTATGTGAAACTACAACATGTTTTCAACTTTTGTGGTTGATTAATCAAACATAATAAGAAAATTATAATCTACCATGATACTTGCTCATTATAGGATTAATAAACGAACTTAAAAAATATAAACTGGTTTTAAGTGAGAAAACTTGAAAAAGTTGGAATATACCACAGTAAGAAAAAGAGGTGGCCACATGACCAACTTTAACCTACCATGTGCGAAATTTCACTAACTCCTCAACTGGATACATACCAAATTGGTCTTACCATAAGAAGAGAGATATAATCACTCAACTAACCATACCTAATAAAGAAGAACTGACTGTACACACCAACATTCCATGTAACCAATTTTAGTTACTTTAATGAGAATGTATGAGCTACTTTTTCCCTAATTAACCATTAATGAAGGCCATGCCTCACAATCGATTAATAGAATGTAGATTCTATAGTAGGTCATTTACTTACACATAACTGATTAATATGATATGAAAAGAAAGAAAAATTAGACTGAGATACATTGACTTATTTTTAGGGATTCTTAATCTGTTCTTGATGAAATCAAATGTGGGATAAGATTGAAGGTGATGAAGAAGATCACAGAAGGGGAGATCATAATGACGATCTGGTTTCAAAGAGAAAATAAAAACCATTTTGTGGAAAATATATGGATACAAAATGAATAATACAACCTATTTACAGGGGTTTTATAATAATTCCATCCAGTTTTTTGAGGAAGATTAACAATCAATGAAAAATCAAGGATGACTTGGGAAATTTCAATGTTTACAAGATATATCAACTGATATTGAACTACTGGAAGTCAATGGGTAAAATTAAATGATGCATTTTTAGTCAAATAACCATGGGTTCCATTGATTATAGGATTTTAAATCTCAGTTAATTCCATACAATGTTAGAGAACCATGGGTGAACCAAAACTAAAATAGAGACTAAGGATGGATGTTTTCTACTTTTTCTCGAACTGAATCCTGTTCAAAGCACAGTAGGGGTTCTATCATCCCAATTTTATGAACTAAATGCCACATATCATTTTTAATTCAAAGGATGACCGAATTGGGTGGAAGAATACATTAGATACCAAAACTAATCACTGATGAATATTTGTTAAACCTATGAAATGAGAGTTTAATCAAGTTCAGTACTATTCATTTGTTTCTTATGTTGTAATAGACTAGTAAATATGAATGGGATAAAATATGTTATTATTATGGATTTAAGAACTAGTTGTACTGGACACTATGTTCTTAATGTATTTCCCAAGAGATCAATTGAATTTTTATAAATGAAATGTTGTTGGGATAATGAATATTAGTTCAAGTCGAGATGTTGATTTGGGATGAATGTTATGAGAAGTTTAAAGTTAGTTGATCTAGTTCCAAATTTAGAGATAAAATCCCATTAATCTGCCAAAAAGTCATGAAATTCATTATGTTATGATCATGAAGGGATCATCATAATGCTTTTAACAAGATGATATTGATGAATATAAACCATGGTTTATCAATTTAGAAGTCAATATTGACTAATCAAATTGGAGATAATACAACATTGTTCCCTATATAGGTTGATTCTATTGAAGGGTAGATTTTTTAAGTCTATGAAATGATAACCCATGAGTTTGAAGGTACAGTCAGGCCCAAATTCTAGTGTTGTGTCCAATCCTAGTTACATAATTATATTTCAAATCAAATTAAAAATAAAAAATCCCAAAAATTATAAATTGAATACATAGGTTGAAAACACTCTTCCTCAAAACTATGATATAATGGAGAATGTTGTAAAATCATGTGGAGAAAAATACAAGATGGATATTAGTCTATGATGATAACATAAATATAAATCTTGTTTGTAGAGAATATTCTAGAGGTTTCCCCATGTGCGGAGGTGCATATAATATTATAAAGGAAAGTTACTATTACTTCTAGGGGAAATGGTCAATAATGAAATTTCCATGTGGAGGTCTGTAAGAAACTCTTGGAGTTGTGATTTTGATTTAAAGGTGATATTTAGTGTGTGAATTTTATTTATAGAGGGAACCTAGAATTTTAAAGAATAGATCTTATACGATTAAGTGGTAAATTGGGGAACTATACAAAAATTGATTGGAGTGAGTTGGGGATTGATATTGGATCAATTAGAGTGGGAAAAGGATCTACTCAACAATAAGAAATTATTCATGTTTTCTATTTTATTTGTATTTCTATATTTTTAATGGATTCGATTATAATGAAACTGTTAATTCTTGTTTAATTGAACATGAAAATTGACTATGTTTTATATGGGGAATGTGATTATGAATGTAATTAAATTTACTTTATATGTGTAATTATACAATTGGATGTTAGTATCATCTTTAAACATAAGAAATATAATTTTACAAAACTATAGGAACTAGGAAAAATTAATCTCAAAAAAATTTATATTCAAACTTCTTAACCATATGAGTTTCAAACCAAAAAGTAAAAATATCAGGAGATCAACACACATTGTTTAATGGATAACTTAGACTTAGTGAAAAATTATTTCATCAATTTGTGATTGAGTGAGTAATTAGGTAAAACAACCATGGGATTCATTCACTCATAGGTTGGTTAGTTGAAAAAACAAGATAACTTCATAAAATTCAATTATAATATGGTTAATTGAATTTCATAAGAAAGAAAAACATATATAAAACTAATCAATAAAACCCCATATCCCATCAACTGATTGTTTATACTTTTTTATTGATATTCTTGATATTTCACATGATTCAACACTGTCCATTATATACCATATCTTTCAATTTCACAATTTTATCACCACCATCACCATATCACCACATTTTTCATTATATTCTTGTTTTTTATTTTTAACCTTCTTGGTCACACACATTTTCATCAGTCCTTCCTTATGAATTTTACCCCTTATTAATAACTATACTAGTTTTAAATAGGGTTTATGAATAATTAATTTTATCCAAACATAATTAATGACATAATATGACTTGTTCCTTGGTCAATCAACTAAAAGAGTTTATTAGTCTTTATTGAGATGTGATGTTTTCGGAATGTGTGGTTAGATGTAATGGATCACCTATGCTCTCAATTCACTAAGATTATTAAAAAAATGGATAGATAAGAGATATTTATAGGCCTATATATCCTGTAAGTTTCTTTTATATTACTCACACAACACATATTTTTGTGCTTGTTCAAGTAAAGGTGTTGTACAGTGACTTCATAATTGGGTTTGCATAACCTAGGGAGTTTGTGTAAGATCATTCACTAATAATTTAATTTTCATTCATCTCACTTATATTCCTCCATGATGCTTGTTTAATTCATTAATGGTTCTCAAAAAATACCTCCCATTATATTTTTATTCAAGTGATGTGAATAAGATAAAACTCTATAGAAAATAGAGGTCTAGGTTGATCTCATCTTTCATCTTTACACACTCACATGAGGTGAAATGTCACCCTATCCTATATTGATATTATTGGAGACCATAATGGTAACCACATATTTTCATAAAATTAGAGTTGATCTTCTATTTTAGTGGAATTCATGGATTTTCATGAACACCCCGTGAGTTAGCTCCTTGGAATTTATGATGCTAAAACCATTTATGTGGACAATCTTCTATTAGATGTCTATTTTCCATGATTATCCATTTATAAAATACATCATTTAAATGTGTAGGTAATTGTGTGAGGATACAAATTAAGTGGTCCTACAACCTTTGAATGATTTTTAAGACAAATTACTAATAAAAAATATAGTCAGGGATACAACCAACCCTACTACAATAAGGATGTTCATGATAGAAAACATTTAACTAATATTTAACTACTGAATCTCATTAAAAAACTATATATTGGTAGATTTACTTGGTAAAAACATACAAGAATACCAAATTTTGTGGTGACTTCCACTGAATTTATTTGGGATGTTGGATGATGTGACACTTCCAGGACAAAAATTTAATGCACCCAACCATTGGTTTTGAAGATTCCATCGATATGTACATATGAACATCTAAATTGTTGACCATGTAATATGGGAACACAACCCAAATTAATATTACACATTTTTAAACATAACCTAAATAATGAATAATGAAGAACTACCCACCAAGACCTCTCCTCCCCATTACCTAACAATTTATCAATCCAAATTCACTGACATAAGACAGATATGGAATGGTTGGTAGGAACTATTCCCTAAGAGAAACATCAAATATGAATAATAATGGGCCTTATGGGTTTTATTGACCCATGTAATCTTCAGGGATCACCATTGTGCAGTTGAGTTGTATGAAGAAGTACATAAATTAAAATAGTATGCCTTATAGAATGTAAAACATATCCCATAAATTCTTATAAGGTGGTACTATGAAACCAACACCATCCAATTAAATCTTGATGAAGTTGAAATCAACCAATGAGACCTTCAAAAAATCAAAGGGATACTAATTTGTGGTGGAATATATAATGAGGTTTTTCTGGCAGCAAATTTTTGGGAGGATTCTAAGAACCCCACTCACCATTCAAGTTAATTCTAAAAGAAATCACCAAAAAATATCATAGCTAACCCCAAACTCATCAATATTTCCCTTGAAGACATGGTTTTAAATTTTATTGGTGTTTCTTGGGGAGTGGATGACGAGGAGGCTAAATCAGTTTCCTTGTCAATGCTCTTGAGGCCATTTAACATCATACTTGCCTATCATTGAGGAATCATAGTACAAAGAGCGGGGATTCCAAATGTAATAGGGGATAAACCCACAATATAAGGATTTTAGTGTTCCATGTAGTATTTCTCAATGTATGGTTTCTATTGGTTAGGGATGTTAAAATGTGGGTGAGGCTTATAACCTTTTTTATAGTGGGATAGATAGTATGTGGGTGGTACATCAACCTTAATTTCCCAATTTTGGAAAATCTATACAAGTTTCTAGGATATTTTATACAAGGAGATGCACAATTAGGTATATTGGAACACCCTATAATATTAATAGTGTTTAAAGACGAAATGTTACTACCCATGTATACAAGAAAAACCTTTATTTTAAAGAGACTACTTTATTAGAACTACACATTTAAGAATTCATGGATTAGAATAGTGATTAGGATGGGTAAACTCCTAGTAATTTTTACAAGGTGGGTTAAAGTGAGGAAAAATCACTTTGGAAAGAATATGTGTTGCCTTGTGGGGACATTCATTATTTTGATGACCATTTGGACATGTGGATGGTCCCTAGATAAAGGACCATGTGTATCTAATGAAAATGGTAAAGCTTGGAAGGAAAGGACTCATCAACCATTTTAATATTGGGGTGTATGTACTATCATCGGGGCCTAGTTGTTACATTAGTATCAGATAAGGAACCCAATTGGATGTGAAGTGACACTTACTGGGTTGAGATATAGGTTCCAAAGTGAAGATGTTGTGCTCTTTGGGGGGGTGTTGAATATAACACCCAAATTTAAAAGGCTTAAAAGGATAAATATTACTAGTAATGTCAATAAGGTAAACCTTTATTTTTTTGATCTTACCTAATTAGAACTCCATAATTAAGCATTATTTCCCTGGAGTAGTGTTCAAGATAGGTGAACTATTGGGAAGTTTCCTATGGTGTGTGTTAGTGAAAACAAAACCCACTAGAAAGAACATGTATTGGTCTATGGGGGAAGTCATTGGTCTGATTATTTGTTGAGGAACCTGGGTGGGGAATAATGTAACACCCTTGGAATTTAAAAGGGTTAAAAGACTAAATTTTACTACCTAAGCCAACAAGGTTCCCCTTTATCTTCAAGAGCCTAAGAGATTTGAATTCCACAATTAAGTGTACTTGGTATGAAGTAGTGGTTAAGATGGCCATCCTCTTAGTAAGTTTACTAGGTTGTGTGTGAGTGAAGAAAAATAATACTGTAAAGAGAATTCATTGACTGATAAGGATATTTATTTGTCAGAGAACCCATCCAGGCATGTTTTTGGGACACAGATAAGGGACTAGGTGTCTGTGGGGAAATTGGTGGTGCATAGTTGGCCAATACCTAGACATTATGTTAAGGTGCAATTCTTATGCTATTAGTGGGGAATAATTGTTATATATATTTAGGACCATCTGGTTTATCTGTGGGCGAGTTGATGCACATTTTAGAGTATAAAAATATCAAAATCCCATCATTCCACTATATATACAACCCTATGTAATTTTTTTGTAGATCACAAACATACAAATCATGGTGATATATAGGGTTGGATTGAATTCCATTATGGTCTCTCATTCTAGGTTCACCTTCACCTGAAATGAGTCTCCAATTAGGGTCATTAAAGGCAATATTAGAGGCTTTTTTTAAGGGAGGTCATACCCATGATATTTTAAGGGTGGGGTATTGGTTGCACACATTGATGATGGAGTTATGTACGATGAATATTCTGTATGCCACTTTGAACTCAAATTTTGTTGCCTATAATGAGATACTATGTTAGTTTATACTAGATTTATTCATGAATGTAATCAGATGATAATTTGGTAACTTTGGTTTATGCTAGCCTATGATAATAAAAGGTCTCATATAAAACTTCTAGAAGAAGGTGTCTTGATTGGATTAATTGATAAGTATGGTTTGATCTAGAAGATAACATACCTCGATGATACACTGAAATAATTGGTTCTATAGATACAGTTGTCCATGATTAAGGAAATGAAGGGTAAAAGAAAATAAACTAGTAAGGGATCCTATTGGTCCAAGTGGTGGAACTCTACATAAGTGATTAGTATTACAGAGCATCCAAGGTAGTCCCCAAGAAATCATAGTGATGAATTGGGGTTTGGTGAAACCACTGATGAGGTGTACCCTAGAAAGAGGGTATGAAACAAGATGAATCATTAGGGACCTCAATAATAGTTCAATGATTCTCCCAAGGAAATTTCTTAATGAATAATATGTAAGTACCAAATGATGATATATTTCCCTGATACATGGAGTCATGAAAAGATTTTAAAACATTATGGAATTGAAGGGTTCCATGTGGGAAACTCCAAGGGGAAACATTTACCTCTCAGGGATCGGTCTCACAAAATCCCCAATTGAGGTGGCCTATGGGACTCTGTGTAAGGAAGGAAAGACCTAATTTACTGAACTAGTGGTTCTAATTCACTCATATATTTAGGAGAGAATCTTTACCAATAGAGTATAAAAGCTACTTGGTGGGAGAAATGAATAATTCTCATGTTAGCTTGCTCATATTAGAGATGGAGAGTAGGAGAAGTATGTCCCATATTCCCAACAAGATGAGGTGATCAAGATCACCATGGAGTTTGGGGAAGTTATTTCAAGCTAGATAAATTTAAATTCCCACTTATCCCAAGGTTTTATTCAAAATTGTATTGATTGTTCATATTTTCATCCAGATATGATTCTTTAGATGAAACTTATCTAGGATAGTTTCTATATCATGTGTGGGGAAAGGCGGTCATGTAGGATGTGGGTGGCCAATATGTTGAGGAAAAATATCTAGATTCCATGGAATTCCTAGTGATCCAATGAGTGTTTCCCTCTAAAGCTTCACCCGCAACACTAACTTCCCATGGTGAGTAACATGTGTCTGAAGGCCACAATGATTATCCTATTACATGAATTTATACGTAAGTTTAAATAATTTTTTTATTTTATATTTTTTGGTATGTTTATACTAATGTAAATTACTTTTCCATTGCAGCTCCAACACACATGGTTTAGGGTCCTCCCATGCAGAGATCAATGTTTCCAACTAGAAAAAAGGGTTCACTCATCATTAGATTGGAATCCAGTTCCTTATTCCTTAAATGAATTGATTATATAATGATGGGGATGAGCCAATAAATGGATTCCACAATGATCTTGGACCTTAACATCGCTATATAATTCATATTACAGTAGTAGACTGTGATTGCTGCCATTTTGGTTTTTTTTAAATCTCTAAGATCTTTTCCCAACCACATTTTCTTTATCAATCCTTTGAATAATGAAAAAATAATATTAATATTTATCATTATTGATGAAGAATCACCAAATATACCCATTTATATGGAGGTACCCATCACTAACTTAGAGGTGGGGTTACACGAGAAATCTAGAGAATCACCACCATCAGCTCCAGAGGGAGATCTAACAAATACCATAGAGGGCTAGTATGAGGAGTAGAAACTCAAGGACCCTAATTACCCATAAGAGTATGTTTTCACTTTGGGAGCTGAGTAGGGGAGATATCTAGGGCAACACCACCCCAAACATTGTGGAAAGATACAAACTCTCCTCCCAAAATAAATAACCACACAACAAACAATGGAGGTAAACCAATGATAACTCTCATTCAAACATTATGGTTACTAATACCCATTATTATTGTTTTAGTGCCTACACATACTATGTTTTATGATCCTAGGCTTCCTATCCCTACTAAAAACTACCAATAAGGTCCTACTATCGAATTCTATTCACACATGATATAGAAATTCCTTAATTACAAAAAAGCCATGGAATACGGTGTTGACTCAAGATTGTACATAGATTTAGAGAATCAAGTGGTCTTATGATGCTGATGTGGTGAAGAAAACTAGGATTGGACACTTGTACTGTAATGGTTTAAATTAGTGGAATAATGGGAGTACTATATCACTAGTTGGTAAACCTAGGGACTAGAGGGGTTGTCTATGGTTCCCTCTATATTACTATACATGGGTTTTTTTGTTTAGTCAAAGGTGAAAGAGATCAAATTATTTGAAATTTATAGGGTTAGTTTTGAGGTTTGTATTGTGGAGTCCTTATAGGTGATCCTATAGGAGATTTCCCTCTAAGTGGAGGAGAAGCGCGAGCCATATGATCTTACTTTATTTATAGAAGAGATAGTCATTCAATTTATGATTAAACTAGAGGGAACTAAGGTAAATATAGTCCAATAAATGACTTAGGTGATAGAGTGTAGGGCTCAAAAAATGAACGTTAATTGTGAGCATCCCAAGTGAACCCACAACCAGAGGCTATAACAACCCATACATACCCATCCCATAATTACATGAAATAATTAAAATATTGAATTATATATATTCCTAATACATTTCAAGTTTAGATATTGCTATAATTAAGACAACTCAGTAACTAATAATTGCATGCATCTTTCTTCCAATTGATATTTTTACAACAAAATAAGAAACTAATTGAAATATAATAAGTCTTTATCATATCTAACATATTATCTTAATCTTCCATTCTTCTAAAAATATAATTCTTATCACTTTTATTTATAAAATCGGGAATTGGAAACATAATAAGGGTGAGCTAAAATTATTAGTAAGGGAAAGAATATACCAGAAGCTATCGTAGAATAAATAAGTCATGAATAATATGGTAGGAAATAAATGATAATAAAATATTTCATTATAATTGATCACATGAGATTGAAACAAATACAAGTATGGAATCAAAATATAAAAAATTTTATTGATAAAAATAATTAAATTCACGATTATATAGTGAACAATTATGGAAATATTGAGCTTTACCATCAATTCCTTATCTATGAAATTATTATTGCTATCATGGCTGTAACCAAGAAATTATTCTTTATATCTAGGTTGAAACCCTAAAATAATGCTTTTATTATGAAGGCATACACCAAATAACCAAGTCTTTTGAATCATGAGACCAGAAAATGCATCAATGTGCTATATATTACTAGGTCCCCCATCACTTATTGAAGTACAATAAATTAACCATTTGAATGATATGAATTTCAATACAATACATAATTATCTTTCTATAGGAATCAATAAAAATCCATATTGAGATAAAAAAATATGGAACTAAAATAATTTACCAGTCAATAAATTGGATAAAATATAAATAATCCATCAATATAAAGAAGGTGGATGGTTAAACAACCCATAATAAACTTTCATTTGTAATCCATAATCATATATATTGGAATAACAACATATGAGATTCCATACTTTCCTTAGTCAATAAATAATCACAATCCATCCTGAGAAAGAAATAGAATGGTTAAAGAATACATATATAAAGTGTAAAAAATGGAATTTCAAAATATTTTTATATATATTAACAAAAACTTGATAACAACACTTGAATGTTGTCATATATGAATGAGATTGAATGAAAATCATACCTGTAACATAGGATGATTTTCCAAGACAAAGGAATCAAAAAATCATTTCACTTACATATATTTTATTGAAATATTTTTAAAGGAGTAAAAAATAGTAGTAAATGACTTTAATAAATTATTTATTTATATAAAATGACACTAATAAAATCATCCAATGAATACAGTCACAAAATAGGAGGATTTCAGACCAAAAAGAATAGGTAGGGTCAGTTTCCTTACATTAGGTAAATAGTGACTGATGAGTGAAAAAAATACTAATAATAAATATAAAACCCAAAAATAAACATTGGAAAATAAAATAATGGGGGTTTTATAAATTAAGAGCATTCAAATTCCTTGGATGGATTATCATTCAAAAGCAATGTTGATTTTGAAATTGAAATTAAGGAAGAAACCATTATGAGAATGATAACTTATTAATCAAAACCAAATGAAAGAGGGAAAATGAATTGAAACATTTAATATCTTAAATTGAAAAATAATAAAAACATAATAGATCAAAGAGGAATCCATTACACAATAGAAGGAAACATGGTTCACATTATGAAACATATCTCAAGAAAATAAAAAATTGACATAAGGAACCCTTATAAAAAAGGTAACATAAGAATAAAAAGAGAATAAGATGGTTACCTTGAAATTTAAATTAAAATTTCATGAATTTAGATATATTAATTAAACAGAAATTCAATTTTTATAGTTAATACAACATAAAAAATTATGGTGTGCAGTATAAAACACGTCCCATAGAATTGAAAATGGAGACAAATAACCCCTTCTTTAATTCATTCTTAGTGAAAAATTTCTATAGTCACCTATATAAAAAAATAACTATCTAAATAACCTAATTAATAATATTATTAATGTATATTTTATTTTATACACTTAATTTATAACCATTTAATACAAATATATTATTCGGTTAATGTTTATTTTCATTACCAGGTGTTAGAAAGTCTGATTGCTTTTTCCAATCTAGTTTTGTAATCGTACTAGTGATTCTTGTTTGTTTAAAAAAGTTTATCATTACTATATTATATATGAAACTATAATAATAGTGTTTTAATGATTCATCATATCCCATTTTGATTTGGTGAATAATAAATTTATTTTTTGAGAAAATAAAAATTATGATGAACTAATTTCGACATGTTTAGTAATCAAAGGGTGATATAAAAATAATATTAATAATATAAATACAAAAATTCCATAATTATTATCACATATTAAATAAATTATTATTAAATTATATTATCATTATATAATATTCCTTAATTATTTAAAATATAAATATTTTAAAATTGTTCACATAGGTGGTAAAACAGACCCAAATAAAATCATGTTATAATGATTTTTTGAGTGGGGAATTATTTATAGGTAATGATGATGAAACTTTTCAAAAATATTAAACATTCCATTAATATCACATATCTTAATTAAACTCATTATCATAACCATCCATGAAGGGCAATGATTAAAATTTAAATTCATCATTCATGGAGATGGTAGTCCACACATAAACATGATTAATGTTCCATTTATCAATGAGTTGGATGAAATGATGGTATATGATAAATTATAATTTAAGAAATATAATTGTGACATAGGAAATATATTAATTAAAAAATATATCTTTGTTACCATCTATAAGAGCTAGTGATGAAAAACGGACCACATCTTCTTATGGAGGCGGTAGTACTGACATACATAAGACCGATGTTGTCTTATTTCTTAGTGGATGAAGGTATTGAATAATGGTTGATCTAATAATATAATAACATGTCAGTAGATTAATAATACTTATTAAGTTATATTATTATGGTTATAAAATTTAGAATAGGGATATTGATAGAAAAATACTTAGGAGTAAAGAATACCCATATTTAGAACTTGATATTTTCTTTGAAATATCCTTCAAAATGGAGTCATTAGGATATCTAATTAAGAAAACATGCATATGAAAGTGGGAGGGGATTATAATAGTAGATAAATAATATATTTCTATGAATCAATTAGACGAAGTAGGTGCATAATGAAGAATTTGATGTTTCCCCCTTATACAATTGAAGAGAAGGGTAATATTGGATGTATTCATTACATTTGAAAAATGATATGTCACTATTATGGGATAAAAGGATCCAAAAGTGAGAAATAATGGAATTTTGGGTGAGATAAGGTTGATAAAGCCTAATTTATTTATTTTTTACATATGTTTTAAACATTTTTCATGTTTTTAATAACTATATTTTTATACTACCATTTTGTTTTTTACCTTGGTAACTAGTTTTTACACAAGTGATTTAATTTTTATGATTAAAAATAAAATGGTCCTTATTAAATAACATGTATATTATAATTTCAAATTTTAAATAAATTTCATTATATTAACTTTCTATAAGTAAAGATTATTAACTTTAAAACAATAAATGTTTTAAATACACCTTTTGGGAATAATGTAACTTAAGTTCTAAAATATAAAATATAGGTTTATAAACTAAAATAAATTTTTTTAAATTCAAAAATATACTTATAAAATATTTTTTTTATGAAATGGTTTCATAAATTTCTAAGTCTTAATTATATAATAATAATTTCATAAAATTCATGATATTTTTTAAAATGATATTTTGCACCATTTACCATAAAATAATTATTTTTATAAAAATAAAAAAACATTATACTGGAATAATTTTGAAATTATAGATTAAATAATTATTTTAATTTCTTAAAATTAAAAATTAAAAACTTATAAATTCATATTTTAAATGAAATTTTATTATATAAATAAAAAAATACTTTTATTGAAAAAAAAAATGTTTTTAAACATCAACTGTTCTTAATACTATTTCATGTCAATTTCTATTTTAAGGAATGTTAATATTTTAGTTTATATAATTTCAATTAAAATTTCTTAAATTATTTTATTAGGATAAACTATATAACATTTAAGATGTTTTTTACAAAAATATTACATTTATATTAAAAGGAACTCATAGAGATTCTATTTTTAAAATGAATATTTACCAAATACTATGAATTATTTATTATTATTAAAATTTAATTTTACTAATCCAATGTTATTAATATCTTTTTTCGTTCTATAAATAAATTATATTATACTTTAACAATAATAATGTTTATATGTAACACACACATATCTAAAAAGTAATATTTTAATATTACATTTTTTATTTTATTATTTATTATTTGAAAATTATATTTTTTTAAATTTACTAAGTACAATAAAATTTAGTATACCTATTAGATACATGTATATTCAATGACCATGTTTCTAACAACAATATTTCTAAAAAACCATATTTATAATGACCATATTTTGTTCCTACATATAACATTACTAAAATCATTAATTTCATTCACACTTATTTATTCATACTTCTCATTTCAGAAATTTTAATCTTATATATCAGAATATTCTTTCTCATTTCATTATTTTCTTCTTCATTACATATTTTCTATGCCTATTGGAGATTATCATGGGTAAATATGATACTAGAGATCACTTAGTATTTAAGATTTTATTGTTTTTTATTTATTGTCTCCTTTTAATTTATGCACTTTTCAAGGATTTAATAATCTATAGTGAGTAACAATACTTGGTGTTCAATACTTAGTTTCATGTACTTTTGTTTTAATATTTTACTAGTAACGAATAATGTGTTTTTAGTTTAATTTTTATTTTGTATGTCTTATTACTAAATCTACTTTAATTCCTTTGAAAAAATTGGAAAAAATAATTAACAATTTAAAATATTTAGTTTATGGAAATAATATTCTCCCTAAAAATGTGGGTTGTTACATTCTCCCCCCTTAAATAAATTTCATCATCGCAATTTTAATTTTCACTTATTAATAGCAACACTTATGTGTATCTAAAGACAATCATGACTTTCGATATAGATTCTAAGAGATACAAATGCATCTATTTCAAGGAATACTAGGTAAAATATATTTTAATTCATAATACGAATATATTAAAATTATCAACCATTTTTTTTGGAATATGACTATATAGCTAAGTCATAGGAATTTCTAGAGACATACCTTCCAAAAATTATTTTCAAAATCCTATTACCAACCAAATATTATAACCCAAGTGATTATGATAATATCCAATAGAATCAGAGTAAATAAACACATGGATATGAAATATAAATCCTAATATATCTCTATAATAAAACCATTATTTCAACCTTGGATACATTCATCTCAACTATTTTACACTTTGTTCATCTTATAACTTTATCTGTTCAGCCTGGGTTACTTTAAGTTGGGTCCTATAATACTTATAAACCTAATAACTTAGATTAATTAGGAAATAAATCCTTTATAATTTCTTTTAAAGAGAATGTGATTTAACAATGTCTATCCCCTTATATTTTATATATAGGTTGGTAATATTAGGTCCACTCATCGTACACCAGGGTGTAGATTGAGTTGATACTCAACCATATTTTTAGAGTGATTGCCCCTAGTTGCAACTATTCCAAAACCTCATACACATTCCAGTATCTAGAGAGGGATGTAATTTCTTTGAGAACCACATAATCTATACTTCATTAATAATTCGGGATGTTATCATATATAGATACTCATCCTGTAGACTCATCCCTAAGGTTTTTACTAAAGTTATCTTATCCCAATCCCTGAAATATTCAATATTTATTAAAATAACCAAAAGGGTTGTATAAAACTTTTAAATTGGGTTCATACTTAACTTATAACCCCTTGATGATGTTTACATCCACAAAAAATAACATAATAATCTATAATTTTATTTTAACCTGGATGTGATGAAAATTGTGATGACCCAAACATAACCTTCCCTTAAATACATGATTTAAATAAAATATTTCATTACACACATTCCCATAACATTTTATGTTTATAGACATAGAGAATTTGGATAACTCATTAACAAAAAAGCCCATGTATTTATCATCCAATAGATATTTTTACCACTAAATAAGAAACTAATTAGTCTATAATAAGTCTTAAACAACTATCACAAATTATCAAGACCTTGTATTATTCTACACATATCATGTGTAGTCCTTTTATTTATAACAAGAGGAAATGAAAACCTAATAAGGGGGAGATTAAATGCTCAATAATGAAAATCATATACCAAAAGCTACCATATAATAAACTCGGCCTGAATAATATGGTCTAAAATAAATGATAATAAAATAATTACATATTCCAGATCACATAAGCTTCATAAAAATCTGTGGGCAAGATCACAATATAAATAATCACATGGATAACAATAACTAAATTAATGGTGATGGAATTCATAATCCCATACATCTTGAACATTATTTTCAAGGTCTCAACCAAGACATTATTATTGCTGTCAAGGTCATAGCCAAAAAATAATTCAAATCATATATGTCACCACTAAGACTTCATGCTTGTATTGGGTATGAATACACCAAATACCCAAAAATTTTGTCTCATCAGAAAAAATGATGAATCGAGGGGCTATATAAGATAGAGCCCCACCCATCACTTCTTTATGTCTAACAAATTCACTATATGAAAGATCCTAATTTCAATATAATTCATAATCAACATGGATAAGGAATCAATTAATGTAACACCCCGACCCTAGTTACCCAATGTTGGTACATTACTATATAACATTGTCATGATAAAAAAAGATCAATTCTTGAAAGACCGATTAGTTTAGTAGCCTTGGAATCACTAGATACATTCATAAAGTTTACATTACATCATAAAGTGAAAACTACAACAACATCTTGTCTCAACACCCATATCCCCGGATACTATCCCTATAGTTCATTCATAAAATACTTTTTCACATCCTGGGAAATAATAAAACATTCAATGGGGTGAGCATAGATTCTCAGTAAGGATAACAATATAGCAGAAACATTCATAAATAAACATAAACATTTAAGGAAATTTATAACTAAAACAAAATCCTTTTAAACTTGAAGTTCAGCATAATATGGAAAAAATAAAATGAAATAATTCCACTTACTTATTCACATGGATATTATACTAGTCGAATTATCACATGGAATATCAATAACCACTTTCATAATGATGGAATGCATAATGTCAAACTATCAAAACCACATAGTCAAGGCCTTGTGCCAAGACTACAAATAAGATTTTGTCAAGGCCTTATGACAAGAAACTAGTTTGTCTCATGAGACATACCGAGGAATCTATGAGATATAGCGGGCTCCACCCATCACTTATTAAGTCCAATGCATTCCTCATATGAGCAGGTTTAAACATAACATAAACATTCCAATTAAAAATAGCATACGAAATGTCAATACATTATCTATAAACCATGAATGATATAAAAATAACACATCCACAATAAAAAATATCACAAAACCTTCAATACAATATGTATGTTTTGTATCATAATAAATCAACTTCAAATAATCTTAAAATTCATAAAAGGATGTTGACATAGATGAAATCAATACTATTTGTGAGAAATATCTCTTTTTTTGAAATCATTTAAAAGTCACATAATTATAAAATAAAACAATTACATTGAAAATATCTTTATAATATTGTAAGGTAATCTTCGTATATTTTATAATGGTGTAAAATAGCCGCACCCACCATATAAGTTAAAAAAAAGACATTCTTACCTTAATTTTTTTCGAAAAGGTTAAAAAGGACCTTTTTTGGAAAACAACGGAAAGATTTATTTATAAAAATCATATAAAAACTCAAAAAAAGGGTATAAATGACTTTAAACCATAGTCTGTAAAATAGTAATAATGATTTCAAATAAATTTTTAAGAAACATGGATGTGGATGATAAAGAGGTCCTAGTAGATAATTACGTATAAACAACCCTGGATAATGAAGAGATTGTGAAATAAACCCCTACCTTGTACTTTTCCTTGGTTTAGGGTAGGTTAACCTCTCGTGTAATAGTTAAATAATTGTTATTAAATTATACAATAATAATATATTTTAATATGATATCATATATTATCTTTTAACATTGCTTTGTTAATAATATCTTATTATTATCATCGTTTCGAGTGTTCACTTACTCAATTTATTTTATATGTTTTGTTACATAAGCTATGTTTGTTATGGATATGTTGTATCTTATTCATATACAGAATCATATCAAGTCCTTAAACATTATTTCTAATCATCAAATTAGAATTATACTTTAATGGATACGATGAGGAATGAATCTCCTCGTGTTCGTGGTGACGGTAGTCCGTACGTACGCACGAGCGACAATATCATTCTTTTGATATTAAAATAACATAGAATTGGATGGTGTATCATATATAAAGAATAATTATCATGTTTTATTTATTATTTACATGAATTACACATCATTATTATACCCATCCAAAATAATAATGTATTGAATAACAATTACACCACGACATGGAGACGGTAAGTCGTACATATGCATGTATGGTGACATGTCATTCAAAGGATGGATAGAATACGGAATATGGTTGTACCATATTTATAATAACATCACATTATATAGAATATACTAGAGTTATAATTTTATAATGGAACTAACAATGAAAGAAGAAGTGGAAGAAGAAAGGAACTTGAAAGAGGGTTGTGAAAACATTACCTCTTTTTTAGGTTCTTCCTTTTGATTTGATAAAAAGGGATCCTTAGGTTGGATTTATGATCAAGATAAGGCCTCTAGGTTTAATTGAGGGAAGTTGGGAGGATATTTTGGTAGAGGTTGGTTGATCCAAAAGGCTATGGAGGTGTAAAGTTGAGAGAAGGGGAAGTGCCATTTTATAAGATGGGTGAGGGGAACCTTAGAAAAAACATAAAATATTATTTTATAATAAATTAATATTCAGTTTATAATGGCTCAAGAGTAGACTATTTAAATTTTGAGGTGGGGATAAGTCTAAAAAACACTCAACCAATAGGTTTTAGACAGGTTTGGGGCACTTTATTAACCTTATATCTTTGATTTAACTCTTAGTTAAATAGTTTGACATTTACCATGTCTCTTTGTATTTTTATATTATATAGTCAATAAACTTACTATAAATTTGAAGAGACCCCCAAGTGGTCCATTAATAATACACCTATCATTATATTTGTCCTCTGGACGAACCTTAGATTTTTTGAAATAGATTATCAATTAATAATATAATACTTTTTTTTAAAAACTCATTTATGTCAATTTTGACAATATTTAATAATTGATTTTTGTTAAAGTCTTAACAAATTTATTAAGTTGAACCAAATTAATTTAAGTAATACTATCATGTCATATTAACCAATAAAATTCTTTTATGTCATAAAAAATTTTAAATTATATTTATTTTAACATTTATTATACCTATTATTTAATTCTTTCATTAATAAGGAAAATACTACATCATTATAGTGTCATAAATAAATTTAAATTTCCAATGTCTAAAAATTATAAATAAAATACCATTATGTAGGAAATATTTTTATATTTCTAATTAATATTTATAGTCAAAGATATAACATATATAACCCTATGTAAAAATTGTTTTTTTAAAATTTATATGCTTGTGTCATTTTTGTATTTACTTTAACTTAATTAATATAATGTGTCATTATCACTTACATGTGGATCCATGGGGTCCCAAAATTGACACAAATATTCCCATGGTCAAAAAGGTATCAAAAAATAGGGTTAGGACACGTTTTAGGGTAATTTATTATTATTATAATATTATTTTTATACCCTTATTTACCAGATTTACCCTTTAACCATGGTAAATAAAATATTTACTGAAGTAATTATTCAAAATGTTTGAAAATAAAAGTTGCCTATTTAAAAAATTTATACAATCTGATTCTTAATATGGAATCCATTTTTCTAAATTCAAAACATAGAAGTGGCCAAAATTAATTAAAAATTAATTCCCGTTGTTAAAACAAGAAGCACGATTTTAAGAAATAGTAACTATCAAAAGATTGACACTTGTTTATGTCTGGTTAAAATGTGAAATTACATCCAATGACCAACATTGTATAAAATTGTAAAAATAAATTCTAAATATACTTTAAAACCACTCAAATTCATAATTTATCACTATTAATTATTTAGATTAAAAAAGTTGTTTTTAATTAAAATTTAGTAATTTTCACTATTCATAAAAATATGAAAGTTATCAAAAAGGTACCAAAAATTCACCCTAAGATAATTTAGATATTCCGAATAAAAAAATGAAGTCCATTTTGAATGTTAAAATGTAGAAAATTTCAATAAGTGGGTATTACTATTCATAACGACTAGTTTGATTGCTTGTGGTGTGTGTTAGAACTCGAAGTTGTGTACAACACATGCTAATGTATTATTCAAAGAGAAGCGTACCATGGAAGCTTGGACTGTTACATTATCCCATCCTTCTAATAATTTCATCCTGGAAATTTTTAGAATACTACCACGTGAAAAGACTCAGGTGGTTCTTCATTATATGTTCCTCGGCTTCCCACGTTGCCTCTTCAATCTTATGGTTTCTCCATAGAACTTTTTCCAAACGAGTGGTCCGGTTTCTCAGCACTTGTTCTCTTGTATCAATAATCTTGAAAGGATCTTCGCAATAAGAAAGTTTGAGTTCCAGTTCTAATTCCTCATATGTGAGTACCTATATTGGGTCAGGCATGTATTTTCTCAACAATGATACGTGGAACACATCGTGAACTTTGGAGAGAATTGGCGGTATTTCCAAACGTTAAGCTACAACCCCAATTCATTCTAGAATTTTGAGTTGTCCAATGTAATTAGGACCCAATTTTCTCTTCTTACCAAAACATATAACTCCCTTCCATAGATATACCTTTAATAAAACTTGATCTCATACCTAAAATTCCAAATCCTTCCTTCAGTTGTTAGCATAGCTCTTCTTCCTACTTTGAGCTGCTTTGATGTGGGTTTGGATTACCTTCACCTTTTCCATCGTTTCCTTCACAATTTCTAGGCCTACAAGTTTTCTTTCACCAACATCATCCCAAGAGTTTAGTGTGCAACATCTCTTTCTGTATAACGCTTCATATGGCCCAATTCTAATACTTGAATGGAAGATATTGTTATAGGAAAATTATACCATAGGTAAGTATTGATCCCATATACCTTGAAATTCAAGTGAAAATGATCTCAACAAGTCTTATAAGGTTTTAATAGTTCGTTATGATTGTCCATCAGTTTGGGGGTGGTAAGCAATGCTCAAACGTAGTTCAATATATAGGGATTTCTGAAGACTTTTCTAGAATCTTGATGTAAAATGGGGATCACGATCAGAAACAATCAATAGGGGTACTCCATGAAGTCTCACAACTTCATTAATATATATCCTTGTTAGACTTTCAAGTGGTAGATCTTCTCTTATAGCAAGATAATGTGCTCATTTGGTAAGACGATCAACAATGACCCATATTGCATCATTCCGTCTAGGAGTCTTTGGTAGTCCCATGCCAATGTCCATCGTGATATTATCTCATTTCCACTCAGGTATGGGAAAAGGTTGCATGACTCATCCAGGCTGTTTCCTTCCAGCTTTCACTTGTTGACAAACCATACATCTTGACACAAAATCAGCAATCTCCCACATCATGTTGTCCCACCAAAAATGTTCCTTTAAATATCTATACATTTTTGTGCTCCTAAGGTGTATAGAGAAATTGAAACTATTACCATTATCCAACAACTCTCTTTTTAGATCAGGTAAATTGGGAACACAATGTCTTTTCTCAAATTTAAAAATTCCATCTTCATACACAAAGTCACTCAATCTCCCATCATTAATAGCTTTAATCTTCTTTTGAAACTCTTCATCATTGGTCTGAGAACTCTTTATCCTTTATAGTAAAGATGGTTTGGCAACCATTTGAAGAAGTATTGATGTTTCACCTTACATGATGATTCCTATATCCATCTTTACTAGATGCAAGAAAATAGGATCGCTTTCAACTCCCATCTGGTTCAAAACTCCATGATACTTTCTACTCAAAGCATCTTCCACCTTATTTTCCTTCCCCGGGTGGTAGTGTATCGTGAAATCATAATATTTGAGTAATTAAATCCATCTCTTTTGTCTCATTTTGAGTTCTTTCTGTGAGAAAATATACTTCAAACTCTTATGATCAGTATAAATATCACATTTTTTACCATAGAGGTAGTGTCTCCAAATCTTCAAAGAAAATATTACAGCTGCTAACTCAATATCATGATTAGGATAGTTTTGCTCATGAATTTTCAATTATCGTGATGCATAGGAAATAACCCTATCATTCTGCATAAGGACACAACCAAGTCCTTTCTTTGATGGATCACTATAAATAACAAACCCGTCATTCCCTGATGGTAGTGTCAATATAGGAGAATTGACTCATCTTATCTTCAGTTCTTCAAAACATTATTCACACTGTTTTGTCCAAACATATTTAACCTCTTTACGTGTGAGCTTTATTAATGGTTTAGCCAATCGGGCAAAGTTCTGGATAAAATGCCAATAATTACCTGCTAAACCAATAAAACTGCATACCTGAATTATATTTGCCAGTGCTATCCATTCTTGTATTGCCTTGGTCTTCGAAGGATCAACGGAAATTCCATACTTAGAGACAACTTGGCCAAGAAAAGAAATCTCCTGAAGCCAGAATCCACACTTACTAAACGTCCCATATAATTCATGTCTTATAAGAGTCTTCAGGATAATGTGCAAGTGATTTTCATAATATTCATAGATTTTGGAGTATACGAAGATATCATCAATAAATACAACCACAAAATCATCGAGATATTTATTAAAAACACTGTTCATTAGATCCATGAATACAGAGGGTGCATTAGTTAGCCGAAAAGGCATTACTGTAAACTCGTAATGCCTGTACCTAGTAAGAAATGCTGTCTTTGGAATGTATTCATTATTTAAACACAACTGATGGTATCTAGATCGAAGGTAAATATTTGAAAAGTATTGCGCTCCATGCAGTAGGTCAAATAAATCCACAATACGAGGTAGGGGATACTTGTTCTTTATTGTTATAGCATTGATCTCCATGTAGTCAATGCACAGCCTCATAGATCCATCTTTCTTTTTAACAAAAAGAATAGGGGCTATCCCTGGAGAAACACTTGGGTGAATAAACACCTTATGACTCAATTCCTCTAGTAGTTTCTTTAGTTACACTAATTCCACAGTTTCCATTCTATAAGGGGTCTTTGATATGGGCCTTGATCCCAGAATTAAATCAATAGAAAACCCATGTTCTCATTTTAGAAGATGTCCAGGTAAATCTTCCAGAAACACATATTCATATTCTTTCACAATAGGCGCATCCTCTATTTTAAAATTCCTTTACTTACCCACAATAATTTCATTCTCTATCTCCCCAATAGTTGAATTTTGTTGAGATACTGGGGGTGGATATAGGTAAGAATTAGGTGGTGATGATTATGCTCTAAAGATAAGGAATTATTTATCATAATCATCAAAAATCATAAACTCCTTCTTCTTACAATAAATTTTTGCATCATGGTCCGAAATCCAATCCATACCAAGGATTATATCAAATTCAATCATGGGTATGATGATGAGATCAGCAGATAAAAAACATTTATATGCCCTAATGAGAACAAATCATTAGAACTTTGTAGAAATGATACTTCCCTTAGGAGTTTTAACTGAAAAATACCTTGTTAAATAAAATTGGAAATATCAAATTTTCTTAGAAAACTGGGAAGATACAAAACAATGCAATGATCCAAAATCAAATAATGCATTTTCTATACTTGAGGAATCCATTAAATTACCTACCACTACGTCTTTCGGAGCTTCTACCTTAGCAGTAATGATAACATATGCTTGGCCTTCATCCCTTGGCCTTTTCTAAGGTAATTTATTCATACGATTAGGAAATTCATTTTCATAACGTCCCACATCCCTATAATTGTAGCATTGAACATCGATAGCTTCTTTTTTCCCCTTGCAATCACGATCTTGGTGGCCTTTTTCACTACACTTGTAACATACTCCCATTCCATTCATGAAAGTACCAGAGTGTTTCTTCCCACATTTAATGCAAGATGGACATTCAAATATTCCCTTCGTCCCCTTATTTCCATTCCTAGATTGATCAGCAGATCTCTTCTTCTATTTCTTTGCTTTAAAGTCATAAGACTTCGATAATTAATTTTCTGTCTTGATAGCACACGAGAGAATATCTTCGTATGACGAGAAGGATTGTGAGACTAATGCTCGACGAAGAAATGGTTTTAAACCATCAAAGCAACGATCAATATTACTCCTTGGGTTACATATATAATCTTATGCATGCCCCCCTAACCTTGTAAAGTTAGATTCAAACTTTGGGACATTCTCATCCTCCTTTTGTTCATACATAGAAATTGCCTTTCCAAATCTGATCGATGGTCACAAGGAAATTATTTATCTAAGAAAATCTCTTTGAACTCCCTCTATTCCATAATTGATACTTCATGATCTTCCTTTGTGTTTTGAATCAATGACCACCATTGTTCAGCATCTCCAGTGAGGCGGTAAACTGCCATGATAACTTCTTCCCTTTCGCTACACCCTAAGGCATGGAATATTTTCTATAAGGAATTTATCCATTTCTCAGATAATAATGGATTTGTACTCCCATTGAATGTTGGGGGCTGTTGCCTCATGAAGCTATCTATCATTGATTCTCCACGTCGTGGATCTGGGTGCTCCATAAGGGTAAGGTTATTATTCATAACCAGAGTGAGTTGTCCCAGTATGGTGACTAGCTGATCATCACCAGTTGCATCACCAGCTCCACTATAATTATCTTGAGCAGGATGGAAATACCTACATGGAGTGTGTACATTGATACGATTTCCATTCCTTTCACTAGGCACCATTTCTATACAATGGCATACACTAAATTAGTGTATTAATCGAAATAAATAAATCCAAACTTGTAAAACACTTAACTTAAATTGAACAGTTATTGGATATAATCCATAATCATAAAAATGTTTTCTTTGGGGAAGTATATACTCATAAAACCTTCATAATGGTTTTTAAAGAAAATGATAATTATCCTAATCATATCCCTCGAGAGTTTCATAACCAAGAGTGCAACAAAGCCCATTGTCATGCACCAGTTCCCGTTTGAGTCTAGCTCAAAACGGTGTTTTTGAGTTTTACCCCTAGGTACATCTGTGCCAGAGCCACCTCTACCTGTTAGTATCCAGAGAGGGATGCATTGCTCGGAAAACTCACAAAATCATTATAATACCGAAATTCTATGAAGTTCTTCTATACTAATCCTCAAAGTCTATCTTAGGGCTATGTGCTCTAATCAGAGTTTATCTAAATCTATCTCCCAAGGTTTGTACTAAACTTCCTCTGATAGAAACTGTAACGCCCCAACCCTAGTTACCCAAAGATGGTGCATTATTACCTAACATTGGCATGATCACAAAAGATCAAGTCTCGAAAGACCGATTGGTTTAGTAGCCATGAAATCACTAGATACATTCATAAAGTTTACATTATATCATAAAGTGAAAACTACAACAAAATCTTGTCTCCACACTCATATCCCCTTATACTATCCCTGAAGGTCATTCATAAAATACTTCTTCACATCCTAGGAAAAAATAAAACATTTAAAGGGGTTAGCCCAGATTCTCAGTAAGGTTAACAATATAGCAGAAACTTTCATAAATAAACATAAACATTTAAGGCAATGTATAACTAAAACAAAAGCCTTTTAAACTTTAACTTTAGAATAATATGGAAAAAATAAAATGAAATAATTCCATTTACTTATTCACATAGATATTATACTAGTCGAATAATCACATCCAATATTAATAATCACTTTCGTAATGATGGAATGCATAATGCCAGACTATCATACCCACATAGTCAAGGCTTTGTGCCAAGACTACAAATAATATTTTGTCAAGGCCATGTTCCAAGAAACTAGTTTGTCTCCTGAGACATACAGATGCACCAAGGAGCTATAGAGGGCTCCACCAGTCAATTATTAAGTCCAATACATTCCTCATATGAACAGGTTTAAACATTACATAAACATTCGTATTAAAACTAGCATACGAAATGTCAATACTTTATCCATAAACCATGAATGATATAAAAATAACACACCCAGATCAAACATATCATAAAACCGTAAATAAAATATGGATGTTTTGTATCATAATAAATCAACATCAAATAATCTTAAAATCCATCAAAGGATGTTGACATAGATGAAATCAAAACTATTTGAGAGAAATATATCTTTTTTTGAAATAATTTAAAAGTAACATAATTATGAAATAAAACATTTACTTTGAAAATATATTTATAATCTCGTAAGGTAATATTTGTAGATTTTATAATGGAAAAAAATAGCTGCACCAACCGTATAAGTTAAAAAAAGACATTCTTACCTAAATTTTGTCAAAAAGGTTAAAAAGGACCTTGTTTGGAAAACGATAGAAAGATTCCTTTATAAACATCTTATAAAAATTCAAACAATGGTATAAATTAATTTAACCCATAGTCTGTAAAATAATAAGATTGATTTGAAATACATTTTTAAGGAACATGGATGTGGATGATAAAGAGGTCCCTGTAGATAATTATGTATAAAAAACCTCAGATAATGAAGAGATTGTGAAATAAACCCTTACCTTGTACTTTTCCTTGGTTGAGGGTTTGTTAAACTACTGTATAATAGTGAAATAATTGTTATTAAAATATAAAAGAATCATATATATTATTATGATATCATATATGATCTTTTAGCATTGCTTTGTTAATAATATCTTTTTATTATCATCATTTCGGGTGATCACTTACTCATTTTATTTTATATGTTTTGTTACATAAGCTATGTTCGTTAAGGATAGGTTGTTTCTTTTTCATATCCAGAATCATATCAATTCCTTAAACATTATTTTTAATCATAAAATGAAAATTATACTAGAATGGATATGATGGGGAATGAATCTCATCACTTTCGTCGAGATGGTAGTCCGTACTTACGCATGAGAGACAATATCATTTTTTTGATATTAAAATAACATATAATTGGATGGTGTATCATATATACATAATCATAATCATTTTATATTTAATATTTACATGAATTATACATCATTATTATACCCATCCAAAATAATAATTTATTTAATAACAATTACACCATGACGTGGAGACGGTAAGCCGTACGTACGCACGTATGGTGACATGTCATTAAAATGACGGATATAATAATGAATATGGTTGTACCATATTTATAATAACATAATTGTATATAGAAGATACTGAAGTTATTATTATATAATGGAACTAACAAATAATGATGAAGTGGAAGAAGTAAGGAACTTGAAAGAGGGTGTTGAAAACATTACCTCTTCTTCAGGTTCTTCCTTTTGATTTGATCAAAAGGGCTCTTTAGGTTGTATTTATGATCAGGATAAGGCCTCTAGGTTGAAGTGAGGGAAGTTTGGAGAATATTTGGGCAGAGGATGGCAGATCCAAAAGGCTTTGGAGGTGTAAATTTGAGAGAAGGGGAAGTGACCTTTTACAAGAGGGGTGAGGGGCACCTTAGGAAAAACTTAAAATATTATTTCATAATAAATTCATATTCATTTTATAATGGATTAAAAGTAGACTATTTAAATGTTAAGTTGGGTATAAGTCAAAAACCACTCAAGCAATAGGTTTTAGATAGGTTTGGGTCACTTTATTAACCTTATCGTTTTGATTTAACTCTTAGTTAAATAGTTTGACATTTACCATGTCTCTTTGTATTTTTATATTATATAGTAAATAAAATTACTATAAACATCCAAGAGACACCCAAGTGGTCCAATAATAATAAACCTATAATTATATAAGTCCTTTGGACGAACCATATTTTTTTATGAATAGAATATCAGTTAATAATATAATATTTGTTTTAAAAACTCATATATGTCAATTTTGAAAATATTTACTAAATGATTTTTTTAGTCTTAACAACATTATTAATTCGAATAAAATTCAATTAAGAAATCCTATCATGTCATATTAACCAATAAAATTCGTGGATGTCATCAAAACTTTCAAATTATATTTATTTTAACATTTATTATCCCAATTATTTGATTCTTTAATTAATAAGGAAAATACTACATCATTATTGTGTCATAAATAAATTTAATTATTCAATGTCTAAAAATTATAAATAAAATACCATTATGTAGGAAATATTTTTATATTTCTAATGAATATTTATTGTCTAAAATATAACATATATGACCCTATGTAAATATTGTTTTGTTAAAAGATATATGCTTGTGTCATTTTTGTATTTACTTTAACTAAAATAATATAAAGTGCCATTATCACTTACAAGTGGATCCATGGGGTCCCAAAATCGACCCAAAGATTCCCATGGATGGAAATGTATCAAAAAATATAGTTAAGACATGTTTTAGGGTAATTTATTATTATTATAATATTATTTCTTACCCTTATTTACCGGATTTACCTTTAACCATGGTAAATAAAATATTTACCGAAATAATTATTAAAAATATATAAAAATAAAAGTTACCTATTTAAAAAATTTTGACCTCCTGATTATAAATATGGAATCAATTTTTCTTAATTCAAAACACAAAAGTGGCATAAAATAATTTAAAATTAATTCCCGCTGTTAAAACAAAAAGCTCATTTTTAAGAAATAATAACTACCAAAAGATTGACACTTGTTTATGTCCGATTTAAATGTTAAATTATGTACAATGATAAAAATTGTATTAAATGGTAAAAATATATTCTAAATATAATTTATAACCACTAAAATTCATAATTTATCACTATTAATTATATCTATTAAAAAATTTATTTTTATATAAAATTTAGTAATTTTCACTATTCATAAAAATATGAAAGTTATCAGAAATGTACCAAAAATTCGCCCTAAGATATTTTCAATATTCTGAACCCAAAAATGAAGTCCATTTCGAATGATAAAATGTATAAAATTTCAAAAAGTTGGTATTACTATTCATAATAGCTAGTTTTATTGCTTGTGGTTAGTGTCAGAACTCAAAGTTGCATACAACACACGCTATAGTATTAATCAAAGAGAAGCGTACCATGGAAGCAGGGGTGTTAAATTCTCCCCTAATTATACTAATTTATTCCTCAAATTTTCTAGAATACTACTATGTGAAAATACTCAGGTGGTTCTTTATTATAAGTTCCTCGGGTTCCCACGTTGCCTCTTCCATCTTATGGTTTCTCCATAGATCTTTTGCCAGACAAGTCGTCCTGTTTCTCAGCACATGTTCTCTTGTATCAAGAATCCTAATAGGCTCTTTGCAATAAGAAATATTGGGTTCCAGTTCTAATTCCTCATAGGTGAGTACATACGTTGGGTCAGACATGTATTTTCTCAATAGTGATATATGGAACACATCGTGAACTTCAGAGAGACTTGGAAGAATTGCAAAAGGGTAAGCTACAGCCCCAATTAATTCTAGAATTTTGAATGGTCCGATGTACCTGGGACTCAATTTTACCTTTTTACCAAAATGTATAACTCCCTTCCATAGATATACCTTTACGAAAACATGATCTCCTACTTGAAATTCCAAATCCTTCCTTCAATTGTCAGCATAGCTCTTCTACCCACTTTGATCTGCTTTGGTGTGGGTTTTAATTACCTTTACCTTTTCCATCGTTTCCTCCACAATTTCTGGGCCTACATGTTTTCTTTCACCAAAATCATCCCAACAGGTTGGTGTGTGACATCTCTTTCCATATAACACTTCATATAGTGCCATCTGAATACTTGAATGGAAGCTATTATTATAGGAAAATTCTTCCAGAGGTAAGTATTGATCCCATATACCTTGAAAGTCAAGTGAGCATGATCTCAACATGTCTTCTAAGGTTTTAATAGTTCATTCCGATTGTTCATCAGTTTGGGGGTGGTAAGCAGTGCTCAAACGAAGTTCAGTATCCAGGGCTTTCTGAAGACGTTTCCAGAATCATGACGTAAATTGGAGATCACGATCAGAAATAATCGATAGGGGTACTCCATGAAGTCTCAAAATTTAATTAATATATAGCCTTTCTAGACGTTCAAGTGGTAGATCTTCTCTTATAGCAAGAAAATGTGGTGATTTGGTAAGACGATCAACAATGACCCATATTGCATCATTCCTTCTAGGAGTCTTTGGTAGTCCCATGACAAAGTCCATTGTGATATTATCCCATTTCCACTCAGGTATGGGAAGAGGTTTCATGACTCCTCCAGGCTTTTTCCTTCCAACTTTCACTTGTTTACAAACCATACATCTTGACACAAAATCATCAATGTCCCTCTTCATGTTGTCCCACCAAAAATGTTCCTTCAAATAACTATACATTTTGGTGCTCCAAGGGTGTATAGAGAAATTATAACTATGAGCATCATCCAAAAACTCTCTTTTTAGATCAGGTATATTTGGAACACAAAGACTCTTCCCAAATTTCAAAATTCCATATTCATACACAAAGTCACTCAATCTCCCATCATTCACAGCTTTAATCTTCATTTGAAACTCTTCATCATTGGTCTGAGAACTATTTATCCTTTCTAGTAAAGATGGTTTGGCAACTATTTGAAAAAGTATTGATGTTTCACCTTCCATGGTGATTCCTAAATCCAACTTTACTAGATCCATGAAAATATGATCCCTTTGAACTCTCATCTTGTTCAAAAATCTATGAACTTTTCTACACAAATCATCTTCCACCTTATTTTCCTTCCCCTGGTGGTAGTGTATCATGAAATCATAATCCTTGAGTAATTCAAGCCATCTCCTTTGTCTCATGTTGAGTTATTTCTGTGAGAAAATATAGTTTAAACTATTGTGATCAGTATAAATATTACATTTTTCTCCATAGAGGTAGTGTCTCCAAATATTCAAAGTAATGATTACAACTTATAACTCAAGATCATGAGTAGGATAGATTTTCTCATGAATTTTCAGTTGTCGTGATGCATAGGAAATAACCCTATCATTCTGTATAAGGACACAACAAAGTCCTTTTTTTGATGTATCACTATAAATAACAAACTCATCATTCCCAGATGGTAGGGCCAATATAGGAGAATTGACTAATATTCTATTCAGTTATTCAAAATATTCTTCACAATCTTTTGTCCAAACAAATTTAACCCCTTTACGTGTGAGCTTCGTTAATGGGTTAGCCAATCGGGAAAAGTTCTGGAAGAAACGCCGATAATAACCTGCTAAACCAATAAAACTACATACCTTAGTTATATTCGTTAGTTCTGGCCATTATTTTATTTCCTTGGTATTAGAAGGATAAACAGAAATTCCATCCTTAGAGACAATATGGACAAGATAATAAATCTCCTGAAGCCAGAATTCACACTTTCTAAACTTACCATATAATTCGTATCTTCTAAGAGTCTTCATGATAATGCCCAAGTTATTTTCATGATATTCATAGCTTTTGGAGTATACCAAGATATCATCAATAAATACCACCAAAAAAATCAACGAGATATTCCTTGAAAACTCCGTTCATTAGATCCATGAATACATAGGGTGCATTAGTCAGCCCGAAAGGAATTACTATAAACTCATAATTCTCGTACCTGGTTGAAATGATGTCTTCAGAATTTCTTCCTTCATTATACTCAACTGATGGTATCCAGATCGATGTTCAATCGTTGAAAAGTATTTAGCTCCATCCTGTTAGTCAAATAAATCATTAATACAAGGTAGGGGATACTTTTTTTTATTGTTATAGCATTGATCTCCCTGTAGTCAATGTACAAACTCATAGATCTATATTTCTTTATAGAAAAAAGAATAGGGGCTCCCCATGGAGAAACACTTGGGCGAATAAATCCATTATTACTCAATTCCTCTAGTTGTTTCTTTAGTTACACTAATTCCACAATTTCCATTCTATATGGGGTCTTCGATATGGGCGTTGATCTAGGAATTAAATCAATAGAAAACTCAATTTCTCATTCTGGAGGATGTCTAGGTAAATCTTCCAGAAACACATATACATATTCTTTCACAATACGAAGATCCTCTATTTAAACATTCATTTCCTTACCCACAGTTATTTCATTCTTTTCCTCCCTAACAATTGAATTTAGTTGAGCTACTGGGAGTGGATCTCAGTATGAATTAGGTGGTGAAGATTCTGCTCTAAAGAAAAGGTGTTCATTATCATCATCATCAAAAATTGTAACCTCATTATTCTTACAATAAATTTTCACATCATGTTCTGAAAGATAATACATACCGAGGATTATATCAAATTCAATCATGGGTATGATTATGAGATCAGTAGATAAAGAACATTTATATGCCCTAATGGGAACAGGTCCACAAAACATTGTAGTAATGATACTTCCCTTAGGAGTTTTCACTGGAAACTCCCTTGTTCAATCAAATTGAAAATATATAATTTTCGTAGAAAACTAGGAAGATATGAAACAATGCAATGATCCATAATCAAATAATGCATTTTCTAAACTTGAGTAAACCATTAAATTACCTACCACCACATCTTTCGGAGCTTCTACCTCAGCAGTAGTGATAACATAAGCTTAGCCTTCATACCTTGTCCTTTTCTAAGTTAATTTTCCCTGATGCTTAGGAAAATAATTTTCATAATGTTCCCTCTACCTAGAATTATATTATTGAACATCGATAGCTTCTTTCTTCCCCTGTCGGTCACGAGTTTGGTGGAATTTTTCACTACACTTTTAACAGACTCCCATTCCCTTCAAGAAAGTACCAGGGTGTCTCTTCCCACATTTATTATAGGATGGATGTTAAATTTTTCCCTTCTTCCCCCTTACTTCAATTCCCAAATTGATCAGCCGATCTCTTCTTCTCTTACTTTACTTTAAAGTCATAGGACATAGATAATTCTTTTTCATTCTTGATAGCACACAAGACAATATCTTCGTATGGAAAGAAGGATTGTGAGACTAATGCTTGATGAAGAAATGGTTTTAACCCATCAAAGAAATGATCAATCTTACTCCTTGGGTTCGGTATATAATCTGCTGCATGCCTCGCTAACCTTGTAAAGTTATCTTCATACTTTGGGACATTCTCATCCTCCTTTTGTCTCAGACATAGAAATTTCCTTTCCCTATCTGCTCGATGGTCACGAGGGAAGTATTTTTCTAATAAAAGATCTTTGAACTCCCTCCATTCCATATTTGATACTTCATTATCTTACTTTGTGTTTTGAGACCACCATTGTTCAGCATCTCTAGTGAGGCGGTAAACTGCCATGATAACTTTTTCCCTTTCGATACTCCCCAAGGAGTGGAATATTTTCTCTCAGGAATTTATCCATTGATCAGCTACTAATGGATTTGTACTCCAATTAAATTCTGGTGGTTTTTTCCTCATGAAGAGATCTAACACTGATCCTCCACGATGTGGATCTGGGTGCTCCATACAGGTAAGGTTATTATTCATAACCTGGGTTAGTTGTCCCTGTATGGTGATTAGTTGATCAGCACCGGTTTCATCACCAGATCCACTATAATTATCTTGGGCAGGAGGGAAATCCCTACATGGAGTGTGTGCATTGATACAGTTTCCATTAATTCCACTAGGTTCCATTTCTAAACAATGTTATACACTAAATTAGTTTATGAATCACAATAAATAAATAAAATCTTTTAAAACACTTAACTTAAATTGAAAAGTTAATGGATATAATCCATAATCATAAAAATGTTTTCTTTAAGGAAGTATATACTCATAAACCCTTCATAATGGTTTGCAAAGTAAATGATAATTATCCTAAGCATATCCCCTGGGCGTGTTGTAACCAACATTGCAGCAAGGGCCGTTTTCATGCACCAGTTCCCATTTCAGTCTAGCTCAAAGAGGGGTTTTCGGGGTTTACCCCTAGGTACATATGTGCCAGATCCGCCTTTACCTACTCGTATCTAGATAGGTATGTATTGCTCGGAAAACTCTCAAAATATTTACAATTCCAAAATTCTAGGAAGTTCGTCTATACTAATCCTCAAATTCTATCTTAGGGCTATGTGCTCTAATCATAGTTTATCTAAATATTTCTCCCAAGGATTGCACTAAACTTTCTCTAATACCAACTGTAATGTCCCGACCCCAGTTACCCAAAGTTGGTGCGTCATTACATAAGATTGGCATGATCAGAAAAGACCAATTCTCGAAAGAACGATTAGTTTAGTAGCTTTGGAATCACTAGATACATTCATAAAGTTTACATTACATCATAAAGTGAAAACAACAACCACATCTTTTGTCCACACTCATATAACCTTATACTATCCCCGCAGGACATTCATAAAATACTTCTTCACATCCTGGTAAAAAATAAAACATTGAAATAGGTGAGCTCAGATGCTCACTAAGGATAACAATATAGCGGAAACTTTCATAAATAAACATAAACATTTAAGGCAATATTTAACTAAAACAAAATCCTTTTAAACTTGAAATTGAGCATAATATGGAAAAAAATTAAATAATGCCATTTACTTATTCCCATGGATATTATACTAGTCGAATAATCACATAAAATATCAATAACCACTTTCATAATGATGGAATGCATAATGTTGGACTATCATAACCACATAGTCGAGGCCTTGTGCCAAGAATACAAATAAGATTTTGTCAAAGAATTGTTACAAGGCACAAGTTTCTCTCATGAGACCTACCGATGCACCGAGGAGCTATAGCGGGCTCCACCTATCACTGATTATGTCCAATTCATTCCTCATATGAACAGGTTTAAACATAACATAAACATTTGTATTAAAACTAGCATATGAAATGTCAATACTTCATCCATAAACCATGAATGATATAAAAATAACACATCCACAGCAAAACATATCACAAAACCTTCAATACAATATGGAAGTTTTGTATCATTATAAATCAACATCAAATAATCTTAAAATCCATCAAAGGATGTTGACATAGATGAAATAAAAACTATTTGAGAGAAAAATCTCTTTTTTTGAAATCATTTAAATGTCACATAATTATAAAATTAAACATTTACTTTGAAAATATCTTTATAAGATTTTAAGGGAGTATTCATAGAATTTTTAACGGTGCAAAATAGCCTCACCCACTATATAAGTTAAAAAAGACATTCTTACCTTAATTTTGTCGAAAAGGTTAAAAAGGACCTTGTTTGGAAAACAACAGAAGGATTCGTTTATAAACATCTTATAAAAAGTCAAAGAAGGGTATAAATTACTTTAACCCATAGTCTGTAAAATTTTAATAATGATTTGAAATACATTTTTAAGAAACATGGATGTGTATGATAAAGAGGTCCGAGTAGATAATTACTTATAAACAACCTCAGATAATGAAGAGATTGTGAAATAAACCCTTACCTTGTACTTTTCCTTGGTTTAGGGTAGGTTAACCTCCTGTATAATGGTTAAATAGTTGTTATTAAATTATACAAGAATCATATATATTAATATGATATCATATTTGATCTTTTAACATTGCTTTGTTAATAATATCTTATTATTATCATCGTTTCGGGTGTTCACTTACTGATTTTATTTTATATGTTTTTTACATAAGTTGTGTTTTTATGGATAGGTTGTATCTTATTCATATCAATAATCATATCAAGTCCTTAAAAATTATTTTTAATCATCAAATGAGAATTATAATTTAATGGATACGATGGGGAATGAATCTCATCGCGTTCATGGAGACAGTAGTCTGTACGTACGCAAGAGCGACAATATCATTTTTTTGATATTAAAATAGAATATAATTGGATGGTGTATCATATATACATAATAATTATCATTTTATATTTTTTATTTACATGAATTACACATCATTATTATACCCATCGAAAATAATAATGTATTGAATAACAAATACACCATGGCGTGGAGACGGTAAGCCGTACGTACGCACGTATGGTGACATGTCATTAAATGGATGGATTGAATATGGAATATGGTTGTACCATATTTATAATAACATCACATTATATAGAAGATACTAGAGTTATTATTTTATAATGGAACTAACAAATAACGAATAAGTGGAAGAAGAAATGAACTAGAAAGAGGGTGGTGAAAACATTACCTCTCTTCAGGTTCTTCCTTTTGATTTGATCATAAGGGCTCCTTAGGATGTATTTATAATCAATATAAGGCCTCTAAGATAAGGTGAGGCAAGTTTGGAGGATATTTGTGCATAGTTTGGTCGATCAAAAAGGCTTTGGAGGTGTAAATTTGAGAGAAGGGGAAGTGCCCTTTTATAAGAGGGGTGAGGGGGACCTTACGAAAAACATAAAATATTATTTTATAATAAATTAATATTCGGTTTATAATAGATCCAAAGTGTACTATTTAAATTTTAAGGTGGGGATACATCTAAAAACACTCAACCAATAGGTTTTAGATAGGTTTGGGTCACTTTATTAACCTTATCTTTTTTATTTAACTCTTAGTTAAATAGTTTGACATTTACCATGTATCTTTGTATTTTGATATTATATAGTCAATAAACATACAATAAACTTCCAAAAGACCCCCAAAGTGGTCCATTAATAATAAAACTATCATTATATAAGTCCTTTTTCCGATCCTTATATTTTTAGGAATATAATATCAATTAATAATATAATATTTGTTTCAAAAACTCATTTATCTCAATTTTAACAATATTTAATAATTTATTTTATTTAAAGTCTTAAAAACTTTATTAATTCAAAAAACAATTCATTTAATCAATCCTATAATGTCATAGTCACCAATAAAATTATTATATGTCATCAAAACGTTCAAATTATATTTATTTTAACATTTATTATACCAATTATTTGATTCATTCATTAATAAGGAAAATAATGCATCATTGTTGTGTCATAAATAAATTTAACTATTAAATGTCTCAAAATTATAAATAAAATACCATTATGTAGGAAATATTTTTTTCTTTATAATTAATATTTATATTAAAAAATATAACATATATATCCTATGTAAAAATTGGTTTGTTAAAAGATATATTCTTGTATCATTTTTGTATATACTTTAACTTAATTAATATAAAGTGTCATTATCACTTACAAGTGGATCCATGGGATCCCAAAATCGACCCAAAGATACCCATGGATTGACCTATATCAGCCAATAGAGTTAGCACACGTTTTAGGGTAATTTATTATTATTATAATATTATTTTGTTACCTGTATTTACCAAATTTACCCTTTAACCATGGTAAATAAAATATTACTCAAGTAATTATTCAAAATTTATAAAATAAAAGTTACCTATTTACACAATTTGGAAATCCTAATTCTAAATATGGATTCCATTTTTCTAAATTCAAAACACATAAGTGGCAGAAATTAATTTAAAATCAATTCCCATTGTTAAAACAAAAAACACGTTTTTAAGAAATATTAACTATCAAAAGATTGACACTTGTTTATGTCCGTTTTAAATGTAAAATTATGTCTAATGAACAAAATTTTATTAAATGGTAAAAATATATTCTAAATATACTTTAAATCCACTCAAATTCATAATTTATCACTATTAATTATTTCAATTAAAAAAAATGTTTTTAATTAAAATTTAGTAATTTTTACTCTTCATCAAAATATGAAAGTTATCAAAAATGTACCAAAAATTCACCCTAATAAAATTTCAATATTAAGAATCCAAAAATGAAGTCCATTTTGAAATATTAAATGTATAAAATTTCAAAAATTGAGTATTACTATTCATAACGGCTAGTTTGATTGCTTGTGGTGCGTGTTAGAACTCAAAGTTGCGTACAACACATGCTACTGTATTATTCAAAGAGAAGCATACTGTGGAAGTTTGGGGTGTTAAAATTAAAATTTGTATTGATATAAAAACATACATAACATAAATTTTATCCCAATTAATAAATTGGATAACATGGAAATAACATATCTATATAAATAAGGTGGATGGTTAAAGAACAGAAACTCAACTTGCCTTAGTAATCTATAATTATCCATACTTGAATAACAACATACAATATATCATATTTTTATAGTCAATAAATAACAACAATATATCCAAATAAATAATGTGTATGGTTAAACAATACATATCCCATGTTTAACACATGGAATTTCAATTGTTTTTGATATATATGATCAAAACCGTCATAAGAGGAATACTTTTAACAGTGTCACATAATAAAGTCATTGGAATAAAACCCATTAATTTAATAGAGGATGATTTAGCATGAAAAAGGAAGTGATTGATTGTTTCTATCATAGTGGTTAGATTCAAATATTTGTAATAGAAGTAAAATTATTATAAATTGACCCTAATGAATTATTTACAAATATATAAGGACATTTTTAAACTCGTCCAACAAATACAGCCCTCTAAGATGAGTATTCCCAACAAAAAAAAGATGTAGGTATGATTTCCTTATAATGGGAAAATAATGAGTCAATGGGGAAAAGGAAATAGTGATAAGACATGTATAGCCCACAAAATAAATATAGGGGAAGAAAATTATGGGGGTTCTAGAAATAATTGACATTAAAATTCCTTAAATTTACCACCTTTGAAAAGAAATCCTGATTTTGAAATTGTGACAAGAGATTAAACCATTATGTCTTGGGTAACTTCTTAATCAAAACCCCTTTAAAGGTGAAACATGAAGAAAAATATTGAATATCATGAATAGAAAAATAATTATATAACACATCAATGTTGAATTTATTACACCATAAAAATAAAAATGGTACACATTACGAAACATGTCTTAATGAAATAAAAAATTATGATAAAGAACCCTTAGGGTAAATGTAATGTAAGAATTAAATGAACATAAGAGAATTACCATGAAATAGAAATTAACATATTAGAAAATGAAAGATATTAATTATAATTTAAGACAATCATGTTTGTGAATAAACTATAAAAACATGTGATGGGGCACAATATTAAACATGTCTCAAGGAATTTAAAATAGATAAAAATAAACCTTACCTTAATTCCTATTTATATGATATATTCTCAATCCTACTGTATAAAAAAACTATATTAATAACCTATTTTATAATAATATTCATATATATTTCCCATTATACCTATAATTTATAACCACTTATTATAAATATATTAGTTGGTTATAGTTTATTTTCATTATCTGGTGCTAGAAACTCCGAATTCTTATTTTGTATATGTTTTTCTATGGTGTGGTTGTTTATTTTTTATTAAGAAAATTATTCATTCTTATATTATCCAATATAATAGAATCAAAATATTTTAATGATTCAATAAAAACTGTTTAAATTTTATTAATGATTTAGTTGTGGTTTGTGAAAATGAAAATTAAGAAAAAATATCTTCGACACGTTTAATGATCAATGGTGATATATTAATAAATATATTAAAAATAAATAGAAAATAAATAGAAAATTTAAAATATAACTAAAAAATATTAAATAAATTATTAATACATGTTAATATTATTATATAATATTCCCTAATCATCAATAATATAAATATTATAACATTTTTCACATAGCTGGTAAAACCAACCAAAATGGGAGCATGTTATAATAATTTATTGAGTTAGGAGTTTTTTTTTATGTAATGATAATATCAATTGTATAGAATAATAAAAATTCCATAAATATAATAATTATGACATATTAAACATATTAATTCATCAAATAAATCCATTTTACTATCCTCAAGAGGTGGGGTCGAAGAACGGACCACATCGCTTCATGGAGGTGGCAGTTCACACGCACACAAGATTACAGTTATTATGTTTTTATTAGGGGATGGAAAGGATTGAATAATGGTTGATTTAATAAAATAATAAAATTTATGAATATTTATAATACAAATTTTATTGTATTATATTTTATAAAAATATTTTAAGAGAATTTTGAAGAAGAAAAGACTAAGGATTACTCAATTTGAGAACATCATATTTTTCATGAAAATATCATTGGAAATAGTGGCATTAGGGTAACTAATTGAGACCATTAGTTTATGAATATAGTAGGTAATTATATGAGAATAAAATTGTTATAGTTTCAGGATGAAATTATAAGGATAGGTGCAACATGAAATGGTGCAATTTTCCTACTTTTAAAAGTGAAAGAAGAGTAATTTTGAAGTACACAATACATTTTAATAATGGTATATCACTATTCAAGAGTCAAAGGATCCAAAATTAGGAAATAATGGAATTTGGGTTGATATAAGTTCTATAAATTCTCTAACATTCGTTTTAAAATGAGTTTTAGACATGTTTCATGTCTTTTACAACTAGATTTTTACACAATATAATTTTGGTTTTTAACATGGTAACTACTTTTTACCCAAGTAATTTATTATTTAGTCCTATAAATAAAATGGTACTTAATATATAAAATAGACCTTATAATTCTAAATTTTAAATCAGTTTTATTCGATTCGCTTTCTAAAAGTGATAATAAATATTTTTAAAATAATAATATATTAAAATCGGTTTTAGGGAATAACGCAACTTAAGTTCTAAAATATAAAATATTGTTTTATAATATAAAATCAATATTTTTTAATCAATATTTTTTATTATAAAATACATATATTATATATAAAAATGTTTCATAAATCTCTACTTCATACTTATATACTAATAATTTCAAAAAATTCATGGTATATGTAAAAACTGTATATTACATTATTCACCTCAAAATCAATCTTTTGAGGAAAATCCCAAATATCAATTCGAAGATAATTTTGACATTATGGATTCAAAAATGAATTTCATATTATAAACTTCAAATTCTAAAATTTATAAATTTATTTTCTTAATGAAAATTAAAAATATAAAATAAAAATTCTTTTTTTTAGAAAATGACATTTTAAAAAAATTAAGTCTTCTTAATATTGTTTTGTATTAATTTATAATTTAAATAATGTTAATATGTTAGTTCATATATAATAATTTTTTAAAATTGGTCAATATAATATATTTTTATAAAATATATAAAATTTATAAAGTATTATTTTCAAAAAAATTTACTTTTATATTAAATTATATTTACCAAATACCATAGAATATATATTATTTTAAGACATTAAGTTTACTAATCTTTTAATATTAGTATATTTATTTTATTTTATAATTAAATTATAATATAGTTTAATAAAAATAATTTTAATATGTGATGCATATATATATATTTATAATATTTGTAATATTATATTTTTAAATTATTAATTAATATTCTGGAATTATATTTGTTTTAAATTAACTTCTGGGAATAAATTAATTCAGTATACCTATTGAATGTATGTATATACAATGACCATATTTATATGGACATATTTATTTCCTATATATTTCCTCACTTAAGTCATTCATTCCATTCAAAACTCTTAAGTAACACTTCTCATTTCTATAATTTTTATTTTAGATCTCAAAATATGGTTTATCTTTTCTAGATTTTGTTAATCATTATATATTTTCATTTGATATTAGTGATCATCAAGGTTGTAGATGATCCGTGGAATATCTTAGTGTTTATGATATTATTAATTTCTATTTATTGTTCCATTTTAATTTATGAAATTTTAAAGGATTTTATAATTCATTATGAGTAATAATCCATGGTGTGAAAGAATTAGTTTCATGTGGTTTTGTTGTATTATTTTACTATAAATGAATAAATAGTTGCTAAATTCCTATCTTGTATGACTTAGTACCCAATATATTTTAATTAATTTTTTAAAAATAGAAAAAATAGTTTATAATTATAAACATATAATTTACGAAAGGAATATGAGTCCTAAAAACATGGGTTGTCACAATTTCCCCCCTTAAATAAATTTATTCCTTGTAATTTTAATTATCACATAATAATAACAACACTTAAGTGTATCTAAATATTATATTGTATCTCGATATATTATCTAATATATACAACCCATTATATATTAGAGAAGACAAGGAAATATATAATTTCCCTCATAATAGGCATATATTAATATTCTCAACCAGATAATCCAAATATGTTCACTTAGATATGTATTAAAAGATTCTAGAGACATACCTTCGACAAATATATTTACAAGCTCCTATTTCCAACCAAATATTAAAACCAAAATTATTATAACAACATATAATAGAATCAGATTAAATGATCATGCTAATATGTAATCCCAATCCTAATATGTCCTCTCTATTGAAAAATTCATTTCAATAGATGATACATTTATTTCAAATATGTCACACTTAGTTCATATTTTTACTCTATTGGTTCACTATAAGTTAGTTTAAGTTGTTTTTTCACATACTTATTAACCTAATACCTTATGTAATTATGAAATAAATCCTTTATAATAGTTTTATATGGAATGTGATTAACTAAATCATATCCCATATGAGTGTTTTTTTAGGTGTTTAGTCTTAGTCCCATTTATCATGTTTTAGAGCGAAGATTGGGCTGAAATTTAACTAGTATCTTTTAGGGTGATCATCCCTAGTTAAATTATTACTACAACTATAAAAACTTATCATTATATAGTCAGGGATGTAATTTCTAGGATAACCACACAATCTGTAATTTTCCAAAACCTTAGGATATCATCCTATTCTAAGACTCATCCCTTAGACTTATCGTAAGGGTTTTAACTAATGTTCTCTTATCCCAATCCCTTAAAATTAAATATTACTATAACTTACCTAATGGGTTATCTATATATTTTAAATTATGATCATACTTATCTTATCATCCATTAATAACATTTATATCCTCAATTAATAAAATCATAATCTCCAAATTTATCCAAACCCAGATCTAATAACAACTTTGAATAATTGACACTGTTAACACAAAATTTTAGTTTTAGAGATTAAGATAAATAATAAAACACTTTTACTAACAATTCTATGAATTTCTCATTCAATGGACATTTTCTTGCTAAATAAGAAACTAATTAATATATAACGATTCTTCAATATCCCTCACAAATTCTACTCACATGATATTGTTTTAGACATATCATGTATAACGGTTTTCTTCATGACATGGGGAAATGGAAACATAATAAGGGTGAGATCGATTAATCAGTAAGGGAATGAATATAACAGAAGCTATTATTGAATAAACAAGGAATGATAATATGGTATAAAATAAATGATAATAAAATAATTCTATCTAATTGATCATGTGTTCTTGAAACAAATCCATATATGATAAAACAATATAAATAATCATATAGATAATAATAAATGAATTCATAGTGATGGAATGAATAAATCTAGACATTTAGATCCTTATTATCAAGGTCTCAACATGGATATTATTGTTTCCCCAAAGGTAACATCTAATATGTCATTGTTTTCATCTAGGTTATAACTAATACATTATGCTTTCTTTGGGTAAGTATACAAGAAATATCCAAACCTTTTGTCTCGAGTTACCAATTGATGTATGAAGAGGATATATAATATTATGAACCACCTTTCACTTCATTAATTCCAATACATTCACTATATGAAAGATATTAATTTCAATACATAGTATAATTAAATTCCCTTTAGAATATAAAAAATACATATTAATATACAAACATATAGAACATCAATAATTTACTAGTCAATATTTGGAAAAACTTAGACATAAGACATCTAGATAAATAAGTTGGATGGTTAAACAAGACATAATCAAATTACCATAGTAATACACAACCATCTATATTGGAATAACAACATAAAATATATCAATACTTTCCCTTATCAATAATTAATAATAATCCATCTAGAAAAAGAAGGCGGATGGTTAACCAATACATATACCAAGTTTAACATAAGTAATGTTAAAAAATATTGACATAGATTAATGCAACCATCATAATAATAATACTGTGAATGGCGTCATATAAGAAAGACATTAGAAAAAAAACATACCTATTATCGAGGATGATTTGGAAATTCCAATGAATTTATAAATAATTTCTCTTATAGGTATTTGTTTGAAATATCTGTAAAGGATTCAAATGTATTATTAAATGAATTTAATAAATTATTAAATTATAAATCAGTACATTTTTAAATGTATCAAATAAATATGGTCATGGAAGAGGAGGATACCCAACTGAAAAGAAGTCGTTGGGTATATTTCTTTATAATAGGTAAATAATGAGTCATTGGAGAAAATGAAATATTGAGAAGGAATGTAAAACCCCAAAAATAATTATAGTGAAAGAAAAATATGTGGGTTTCAAAAATAGAGATTATTCAAATTACCCATATGAATAATCTTTCAAAAGTAATCTTGATTGTGAAATTGAAATTGAAGAAGAAACCATTATGGATTGAGTAACAACTTAATCAAAACCCCATAAAAGAGAGAATATGAATTGAAAAATTTAATATCATGAGTATACACATATTAATGATATAATACATAAAAAATTAACAAATTACACCATAAAATGAAATATGGTCCACACTCTGAAACAAGTCTCATGAAAATAAAAAATCAAGACAAAGAACCCATTTGATAATGGTAACATAAGGATTGGAAGAACATAAGAGGGTTATCATAAAATGGTCATTAAAATAGAAAAACTAAATATATTCATTATAATTAAGAAATTAGGAAATTTAATACACCATAAAAATAAATTATGGTAAGAAATACCAAACATGTCTCATGTAATTGAAAATATAGACAAAAAACCCTTAAATTAATTCCTACTTGGTCAAAATGTACTTTATCCTCCTATATAATAGAAATATATATCATAATTACCTATTTTATAAACTTGTTCATATATATTTTCCCTTTTATACACTTCATTTATTTCCAATTATTTCAAATATATTATCCGATTATAGTTTATTTTCATCTTCGGTTTCTAGAATCTTTGATTGATTTTTTTCACACTACTTTTTTATTGGTGTAGTATATTATTTTATATAAAATATTAAATAATTACCCGTTTATCCAATATACAAGAATCATGGTGTTTAAATTATTTATTATATCACATTTTCATTTGGTGAATGATAATGGTATGGTCTATTAAAATGGATATTGCCCAGAACTGGGTTCACCATGTTTAACGATCAATTATTTATTAATAAATATCTTATATGTTCATAAAAAATTTATAGAATCATTAAAAAATATTAAATAAATTTTTATTACATGATATTATCCTTATATAATATTCCTTAATCATTCATAATATAAATATTATAATATTGTTTATATTGGTGGTAAAACCAGCCCAAACTTGAGATTATTGTAATGATTTATTGAGCGAGGAATGTTTTTTATGTAATGAAAATATAATATAATTTTATAAAAAAAATAAATATCATTTATATTCATTAAATTTATCCATAAAAACATTCATGAAGGGTGTTGATAAAAAATTAAATTTATTATTCATAAATTAGGTAGTCCACACATAGACATGATTAAGATTTGAATTTATCTTAGAATGATATAGAATAAAGTTATATGTTAAATTATTATCTCTGAATCATAACAGTGAAATATTAAAAACATTAGGTCTTCAAATCAATCATTTTCTCCAACCCTAATTAGTGGTAGTGAAAAATGAACTACATTATTTCGTGGAGATGGTGGTCCACATGTACGCACAATCGATGTTGATTTATTTTCCTTAGTGGATAGAAATGATTGAATAATGGTCGATACGTCAATATAAAAACATTTAAATATATTAATAATACTTATTTAATTATATTTGAGTGGATGTAAATTTTTTTATAATAATATTAGTAAAAAAAGACTAAGGAATAACGAATACTCACGTTGAGAATTTCAGATTTCTCTTAGAAATATCCTTTAGAATGGAGGCCTTAGGCTAAATAATTTAAGACATAATCTAATGAAAGTGGGATGGGGTTATATAATTATAAAAATTGAATATTTTTTGGAATAAATTAAAAATAAAAGGTGTATCATGACATGGTGGAAGCTTCCTCCTGTTATAAGTGAAGATAAGTGTAATTTTGGAATTACACATGATATTTCAATAATGGCATGTCACTATTCAAGGGTCAAAGTCTTAAAAAGTAAGAAATAATGGAAGAAGGGGTGATATAAGGTTGAAAAATCCTATACCATTCATTTTAACACAGGTTTTAAACAAGTTTCAAGTCTTTTGAAATATATTTTTACACTATCATTTTCGTTTTTACATTGGTAACTAGTTTCTACCCAAGAAAATTATTTTTATTCCTACAATATAATTATAATTATTACATAATATAGAAATTTTAAATACAAATTTTAAATAATTTTATTAGTTTCACTTTATAATAGTTATTTTATTATAAACTAATAAATTTATTACAAATAGTTTTAGGGAATAGTGTAACATAACTTCTAAAATTTCAAATATAGGTTTGTAAAATAAAATGAATATTTTTAAATTCACAAAATCTATTATAAAATAATTATTTTTTTCTATAAATCTGTTTCATAAATTTCCAAGTTATACTTATATACAAATAATGTCATGAAGGTTATGGTATTTCTAAAAGCTATATTTTGCCTTATTCACCTAAAAATCATTCTTTTCAAAAAATCTAAAAAATTCATAATTGGTTATTTTTAAATTTATCGATTCAAGAATTATTATCATTTATTGAAATAAAAATTATTAATTTATCTTTTAAATGGAAATTAAAAATATAAATAAAAACATATTTTATTGAAAAAAATGTTGTTTTAAAAAAATAAGTGTTCTAAAATTATTTCATATATTTTTTTTAATTTAAATAATGATAATATATTAGTTCATATATAATAATATTTTAAAAGTGTTCAATTTAATTTATTAGGATAAAATATAACTTTTTTTAATAATATTTGTTTTGAAAAATAATAATTTTATATTAAATAATATTTACCAAATATCATTAATTATTTATTATTCTAAAAATTTAATTTTACTAATACTTTGATATTAATGTATTTAATTTTTTTTCATAAATAAAACAGATCATACTTTAATAATAATAATAATTTTAATTCATTTCTCATAAATATCTATTTTTAAATTTTTATTATTTTCTTTTTATTTCATTATTTTTCATATGTGAATTATATTATTTTAAATTTACTACTAAAAATAAATGAATTCTATATACATGTTGTATACATGTATATCTAATGACCCTATTTGTAAAAACCATATTTCAAAATACTATGTTTATAATGATAATATTTAATTCCTTTATATAGCCTTAAAAAAATCATTAATTCCATTGAAACTTATTAAGTCACACTTCTCATTTCCATATTTTTTATTTTCTATCTCACAATATTATTTCTCCTTTCATTATATTTGTAACAACCCATGTCTTTTATACAATTTATTTTATGATGTATTACAAAATGACTTACTTAATACAATCCCAGAAGATCAAGAGGCCTAGTGTCTTTATAAAATTTAATACATAAAATAGTAACATGAAATAGTTATATAGAAATATTATTTAAAAACTCCACAAAATGCCCTTAAAATCCACTGATTTTATAATACTTCATGGAATAATGTGGGGTTTCACATAAGAAAGGGGTGAACTATAAAGCATAGTAAGTGAATAATCAAAGAATAACATGGTTAAAGAAACACATGTGAGTCAAGTGGAATATGAAGGTTACATAAAATGGGTGAGAATCATAAAAATGAACATCAAAGAATGATATAAGATGATAACATTAAGGAAACATAGGAATGTGTAAGCAACATCATACATGATGCCGTAAGCATAAGTCAAGGCTAACCACTAAGACATCATAATAAAGAGTGCTTAGGATAAACTCCTGAAAACCATACCTAGTATATTATGAGATATAAATATTACTAAATTATTTTGAGTGATATATAATTCTAGGCCCACCTATAAATTTATATGATGTACATGAATTTTTGTGCATCATAGATCATACAAAAAAAAGAACATATTTTTTCCAGATTTAATACCATCATTAATGAGTGTGAGTTATATACATGGGAGTCCCCAATCAATGAAGGACATGTCCATCTAGGTATGTACCCTTGATTAGAGATGGGTCTGGGTATTCATAATACAAAAATTTGGCTTGGGAAATCATGTGATAATTTCAACAATATAACATGTGTACATTAGGGTTCACAGATTGTTTTAGTGTGAGTAAAAGATGATATATAATTTCATGGTAATAATAAGTAATGTAAAAGGTATGTGTAAAAAAGATTACAACATGGAAAATTGGAAATAAATAGTATTAGTACAAATAAAGGACTCAAAATAAAAAGAGGATAAGATCCCTTACCTTGTGCAGGTGCTTATAAAATCTCGAGAGGAGTTTCATAAGAGCTTGGGAACACGTTGAGAGGGATTTAGAGAGGTATCAAATGATTAGATTCATGCTTAATTGGTTTTTATTGAATAGTATTAGGAGGGTGGGTGGGTATTTATAACAAAATAGAAAGGGTGATACTTTATTAATTTCTAAACATGGGTTTTGGACACTATATAATAAATTCATAAAAACAAAAAACCTTCACATGTTTTTTAAATTATTTTCTTCTAAAGTACAGTGGTATTCAGTATTTTATAATGAAAAGAACCAAAATCAATAAAATAATACCATTGGTGATGTGGAAGTGAGTCATGTTCATAGATAATTGTTTTCAAAAACATAAAATATAATACAGGTTTCAGAGGAATCATTAAATGGTTATAAATTTTTTAAAATAAATTCAGAAACAAATTAGTTTAAAGGGGAAATCTATATTTAGTCTTTTATTCCTTTCATATAATTTATTACATTATTTTTCTGCTATTATGATGTAATAATATGTACCGTATATTAGTACTGTATTTAATTTTTACCCAAAAATTTTAATCTCTCAATAAATTAAAAAAGCTGATTTATAAAGAATATTTTATTTACCAAAATAATTTTATAAATATGATAAATTATAATTTTAAATAAAAATTCAAATTTCTTAAAAAACACTAGTTTTTACAATATTAATAGTTTTTAGACCCTTATAAATATTATATTTGACTTTACTAAATTATAATATCATTTTCATATAAATATTATATAATAAAAATAATATATTAAAATAAAATTTATCCCAAAATTATTTAATATTTCAAAAATATTGTTTTAATTAAAATCATATATTTCCCAAAAATATAATTTTTTTCCTCATACCAAAATCTAATTTTCATTAACTATTATAAAATTGTAATAATGAAAAGGGAAAAAATATTATAATTATTTTATTGAAAATTAAAATATACAAGTTCATACTACTAGGGTTTAGATACCTAACCCATTATTACACTAGTGTACTCCCTAAGGGTAAGTTGTGTGATGGTGGGACTTTCTCGGGGTGGTTCGATGAACATGGTTTGGGCCGTGATCTCAATAAGATTGAACTTATCTCATAAATGGTTTCATTTGTGTTTCATTAGATAAAATTATACTTTTTCTTGGTAAAGGGAAAATCCCAATGATTCCATCTCCTTTATAATCTATGATAAATGGGATTCATAGGGTTTGATACTAATTTTTGAGGTCATCACTCCTTCCATTTGTGGAAACTAGACCTTATCATAACCCTTAATATAAACTCATATTATTAGTCATCTTACTATGAATATATTACAAATGATTAATATTCTTAAAATTATTTTTAATCCAATAAACAATATTTTATAATTTTCCAAAATTTCCAAAGTAGTGTATGTGTTTTATATAAATACATTTATTAATAAGGTATTTATTATATAAAAAGGGAATTTAATTTATATATTTTTTGGTAATTACATTACTCTCCCTTTGTGAATTTCAACCCTGAAATTTTATATTAATACAATAAAATAGATAAGGGTATATCTATTTCGTCTCCTCTTTCAATTCCCATGTTTTACTCTAAAACTTTTAGTTTCACCACAACACTTTGACCCGATGAATTGTATTTTATCATAGTTTTTTATCTATGATCTAATATATTTATCGGCTGCTCCTCATATAAAATATTGTTCCTCGAAGGGACCACCTATGTATCGGGTATATGTGTGGGGTTTAGTATGTACTTCCTTAAGAGGGATACGTGGAACACATCATGTGTTTGAGATAGGTTAGGTTGGAGATCCAGTTGATAGGACATAATTATGATGAGATAAAGGATATAAAAGGGACTAATGTATCTTGGAATAAGATTTAGTTTTTCCTTAAACCTAATGAATTTATTCAATGGTGATATGTGAAGGAATACCTTGTCATCAACCTCAAACACTAAGTCTCATTGATGATGTTCTACATTTATTTTCTATCAACTTTGTGTAGATTTTATATGATGTTGATTGGTTTGAACATTCTCTTTCATATTTTGATAAGATTAGGTCCCATAAAATTCATCTATCCAACATCATCCTAGCATGTTGGAGTCTTACATATCTTCCCATATAGATCCTTATATAGTAAAATTTTAAAGCAACGATGGAAATTGTTGTTATATGATAACTCCATTAGGGGAAGGTGTTAGTCCCAATATCCCCAAAAATCTATGAAGAAATATAATATCATATCCTCTAGAGTTTAAATGGTTCTTTAAAACTAACCATCCATATGGGGGTGATAAGTAGTAATGAAATTCTACTTTGCATCCAATGCTTACTAAAGTATTCTATATAACCTTGTTGTAAACCTCAGATCTTGATCAGATATAATGAAAAGTGGGACTCCATGAATTATTATAAATTCCCTTATATATATCATATAAAGTTTTTCAAGAAAGAAATATTGTTTTATAAAAATGAAATGTGATAACTTTGTAAGATGATTAACTGCCAACAAGATGGATTTATTTCCTTAAGATATTCTGAGGATTCCTATGATTAAATACATGGTTATGTTTTACCATTTTCACAATGGTATGGGAATTGGACACATAATCACCATAGAATTATATTATTTAGATTTTAATTGTTTTCATACCTCTCATTAAGATATAAATTATTCAATATCCTTCTTCATGTTATCCCACTAGAATTTTTGATTCATAACTCTATATATCTTAGTTCTTCCTGGATGAATAGAGAAAGAAAATCTATTCAAATCATGAAGAAGTTCCTTATTAATCCTTGGTTTTAATGAGAAACATATTTAGGTTCCAAATATTATAACATCGTACTTATAAAAGTTAATTTTTAGAATATTCTTTACTTTTCTCTATAGAACCTCATCATATTTTGGGGACTCCTTGATCCTCTCAAGAATAAATATCCTTTTTTATTCTCATTTCCATCCTTTTAATATCTAAGATTAATGGATCCCTTTCAAACCATATCATAGATAAAGATGAAACATTCGTTATGCATAGTGAATCTACCACTTTGTTTGTTTTCTTAGGATGGTAATAGATTGAATAATCATAATCCTTGATCACCCCTAACCAACATCATTAGTTAATATGAGATAATTCAATATGAATATATACTTTTGTATTTTATAATCTGTATATATATCTCACATCTCCCCATAGAGATAATGTCTCCAAATCATTAATGTTAATATCACTGTATAAAATTAAATATCACTATATTGGTATGTAGAGTTTTGGTTTTTTCAATTTAATACTTTGAAATATTTCTAGGAATATTTTCAAAGCTAGACGCTAAGGCGACATGGGATTCTAAGGACCGGTGTGTTCGAAATTAATTTTTGAAATATATTAAATACCACAAAAGTTAAGGTTTACTAAAAAAGTAGAATAAGCATTAAATTAAGGCGTAAATATGAAATCTTAGGTCATAATTGTGTTCAAAAATTTGGTTTTACTATATGTGCAATATAAAAATTTGTAACCTGAGATGTTTGTGGAAAAGTTTTCGGAGACATAGAATAAATAAAACAAAATAAATAATTCTTTTAATTTGGATTATTATATAAAGATATCGACTTCCTCTTTAAATACATGGTTATGAGGAGATAATAGGGTTGGATGGTAAACCCTAGAGATCTAGAGGACCATTGGAGGAGAGAGTTCATGGAAGAGAACATCAGATAAGATAAGATTGAGGATCATACACCAACACAACAGAAGGATATCACTAACAAAAATAACATATATTATTTATTCATCAGTGATTTATCTGAAGACAGGTAGGATGCTGATTTGTGCTTTTTATCCCTATTTTGACATCCCATGATGAATGCGAATCAGTTGACTAAGATATTGATTCACATATCAATTATTTTTTGGGTATGGGATATTTGTGAGATTTGGGGATAATTATTTATTTATTTTTTCATTGATTCATATAACTATTTTTAAATCTTACTATGATAACATATTAAGGTGGAAAAAAATAAAAGGCCTAGGTTTGTTACCCACTCTTATGGATTATATTTTTCTCTCCCCATTCTATGTGTGTTCGTCATTGGAAATTTATTGGCGTATAATTCAGTGATACTTGATGAACGAGCACTGAACATTCAATATTTTGTGAAATAGATCATTACCCTGGGTTTGGGATGGAGATTTGGAAACATGATTATGGGATATGACTATAGAAATAGATATCTGGATGGATCAATGGTTCATGATCATGGTTTGGCATGTGTAACTGATGAGGCATGACAACAGGTATTTCACCGAGCGATGGGATTGGATGGAATCCGGTCAATGGTGACAAATTGGATCACACAGATAGGGATCCATGTTATTCCACATTTTTTGTGATATATATATGATAATTGGGAGGGATGGATGAATACACATGAATCATTCTTTGGGTTATGTAAAAAAACCAACCACACAATGTGTAGTCCTATGAACACACACCGTGTAGCCCCTTCTATGCGGCACTAGGGTTTCAACACAGAGAAAAAGATCACATTCCGTGTGACCTATATCTGACATCATGTGTACCTTAGCTGACCAGTACAATATGTATGGGGATTACACACCTACGAGGCCGGGTGGAGTTTCACAACGTGTGGAGAATGCCAAATTCCGTGTACACCATGGAAGACATCTTAGAGTGTATGGGAGTGCATGAAAGGGAGATCATGTGGTCATAATTATATTTTATTAAAATTCACATGCCATCTAATTAGTAAATTACATGGAAACATGAAAGATAAATGCTGAGTACCAGCCCATAAATCTACATGATGTGTACCTCAGGGACACACTTGGTATTGTTAAAAATACTTGTCGTGTTAGCATGAGACACTGATAGTACCAGGATAAGTGAGAAATTCCTTGTACCCCAAGGGACCTACCATGTAATACTTTAAATATAAGTTCTTTTCATAATTATTTTCAACTTAGCTTTATTGTGAGAATATGGGAGCTTCCTTGGATGTGTATCAGTTTAGTGTGTTCCCTAATTCTATTCCTTTGAGGTTTTGGTGTGGAATCATGTTCCCATCATAGAGAGTGATCCCAATACATATTCCTACAATTAGTGAAGTGTGGGGGAGTTCCCTTCTTTTGGAATTATCTTTCTTATTTGGATTCGATAGATCTCTCAGTGTCCTGAAGTATGTATCCCTCCCAGAGGCCCTGATCGATCATCATATCCTTCATGATACCTTATATGGGGTTTTTAGAATTGTAATGACCAATATTTATGTGGGTGATGATCCCCTATATAAGAATATGTTTTCAATAGGGTTTGGTTTCCCCAAAATAAGTCATGGGTGTTAAACCCTTATATTTTTATTGAGATCTAATCAATAAAATTGGGTATTATTCTGATGGAGTGTGTATCTCATATGAACCCTCTCAATTTTCTTATTCACTTCTTTTCTTGACCTGATGATCATAACTTATGGGATGAGTTTCATTAGTATTAGAATATCTCGGGGAGTCTTTCTTCCCAGAGAATCCTTATTAGGGAAACTTACAGTGGAACTATGTCTGGTAGTGGTTGAGACCTTTGAGACTCGCAGTATTTTATGAGTATATCTAGATTCTTATTTATATATCTCACATTGCGATTGAAATATACTGTGATGATATGACTACTCTCGATCCTTTATGATTAGTGATTTTGGGGTTTCCTACGGGGTATTATTATACTCACCCTTGCATGGGATCTTCCCACACATGTCGTGTCTTATGTAGATGATGAACCTTTTGTAGAGTTCTTGGGGGACTAGGAGTAGGTGGAGCTAGTTTAGGATAGATAGACTGAGGTGTATACCGGTGTTGAATGTGAGAGAAGTCCCTTCCATCTGAGTAGGCCATACATTACTTTATAGTTTTGTTTGGAATTGTATTTGGCCCATTTTTACACATTCAAAGATTTTTTCACACACTGGTTGTGGTGTTATGGATGTATTCATGCATTATTTTCATTTGTTTTTCATTTTAGCATTGTATAGGCTAGTAAATTTGTGTCTTCATAAAGGCACTTAATGCTAAATCCTCCCATGTTTTTAATATTCCTTTATAGTACTAGTCACTAGCTCCATCCCTATTAAAGGTGGGCTTGGGGTAGTTTCATCTTTTGCCCCATCAGGTCGGGTCGTGACATAGTAATTTTTCTCATGGATATTTAATTGGAGGGAGTCATAGGCTATCACATTGTTATCTTAAATGATTACAAATCCCAAGCCCTTTTTGGATGCATCCATATATATCATAAATCCTTCCCCATTGGGGGGGTAATATACAAAGAGGTTCATTAATTAGCCTCTTCTGTAACTCTTTAAATCACTCTTCGCATTCATCAATCTACAAAAAGTTACTAAATTTGGATAAAGCTTGGTTAATGGGATTGGAAATCGTGATAATATTCTAAAAAATCGATGATAGTGACCATCAATTCCAAGGGAACTATGTTTTTCCTTAATAGATATCAGTCAGTGCCATCCTTATATTTTCTCTATTATTAAAGGATCCATAGATATCCCTTTTTTGGTGACATTCCCTATGAATGTTACTAGATTCATAGAAAACTCACATTTACTGTATGTCACATATCACTTTTTATTATGAAATGTCTTAGTCACAACATTAAAATACTTATCATGTTCCTCCATTATTTTAGAGTAGATAATAATATTTTATATTAGTACTACCACAATTTTTTGAGTTATATAGTTTATTTATTATGTTCATGAGGATAATTGGAGAATTAGTGAGTCTTAATGGAATACCTAGGAACATGAAGTAGCCATACCGTTTATGGAATGTAGTATTAGAGATATATACATGGTTCAACTTTACATTAATATAACCTAACCATAGTTTCACCTTATAGTAGTACTAGTCTCTACATATCTAATAAAAAACTCCATTAATCTGTAGTAGTGGATTATTGCTCCTCATTTTGATCTTGTTGAGCTCACTATAATCAATGCAACGAAACATTGACCCATACTTCTTATTGATGAAGAGGATATGAAAAGCTTTAGGTATAAGTTTGTTTGATAACTCAACTGCTTTAATAGGAGTAAGAGTAGCTGATTCATCGAGAAACACAACAAAAAATTCCCTCACAATGGTAATGTCCTCAAGGATGAATTTTCATTGTCTCAATCATTTGAGCTATATAATATCACTCATAATGTAATAATACCCTTTCTTGATATGATCATTATAAAGAAGATTCATCCTCCTTCTTACACTTGTATATAACCATAGGGTGATTTGTGATATTGATGTTGATTTTATCCCCTTAAAAATTTATGGTGTATTTATACAAAGAAAGCTAATTCATACCTCACATAGTGTTGAATTCCTCTAAAGGGAGTATCATAATGTTCTATGGGAAATTCATCCTAGAAATTTTGAAGGGGGATGATTTGTATGCTTATGATTCAATAATTTACCCATTATAGTATTTACTAATAGCTCAAATTCCATTTTTTGAGGTGGTTTCTAAATATTTATACAAAACGTTAATGATATGAAAGAATGTGTAAAACCATAGCCACATAAGAAAATTTATGTTAATGAATAGATGATAGGCCTAGATTTCACTATTTTATTATGGTTCTAATCATTTAATTAATCTAAAATATACTTATGAATGATTATTTTCAAACTATTAAACACATAAAAGGGAAACTATAAACATTTAAGGGATGAATCACAAATGAAATATATTCCTTAACCTATGTATTTATAGGTATCAATCTAAGTTACCCATGATCTATTTACTAACAGAAAATGTTATGTGCATTCTTTTGTTCCCATCATAATGGTTCGTATGAATATTGTAAATTTACTATAGAAAAAACCCTTATAGTGTCAAAACATATGTGAAAAATAACTCTTTGTCATGTAATAGGCAGCGATCATGTTAAAAATAAATGCTCGTTTTTTCAATTTTATAACCCATATATACAATTGTTCTAGAGTCAGATTCACTAATATTGTTCAGGCATGAATTTTTGTTTCTTTGAAACCAATTACTATATACATTACCAAAATTTTGGGATTTTTTCTTATGTTTGGTCCTATCCCTAAGGATCTCACTATGTTTTTATAATATTAATTTCAAAAAATAACAAAACTTGATTTTGATACCAACTACGACAACCCATGTATTTGATACACTTTATTTCAAAATTTGTTACATAAGTAATAACTCCATAAAATACTAGAAGTCCGATAGGACTAGTTTCTTCGGAAAATTACATATATAGAATAATAACATAAAATAGTGATAAAACAATATTATTTAAAAACTCCACAACATGAATTTAAAATCCATTGATCTTCTAATACTACAAGGGATAACCTGGGGACACAAATAAGAAATATTGGAACTAGGTTTGTAGCAGAAGCCCCAAATAGGTGGGATTTTAAATTTTTTCCACCGACGATCAACGTAAACATGTCTAAGTTGGTGAAGAACAACTTGGTCAAAGATGAGGACAACAACTGAAGGGTTTTATGAACAAAAATAAAATTTAAAAATACCTTGTTTTATCCAAAGACGCACACGACGTCTACTCATCATTGGTGATCACTGCTCAAAGAATCTAAAGTCAAAGTCCTCTAGATAATACACACATGCTTCAAGTAGTCCATGGGAGCACCGTTTGTCATAATCCGGGTGCTAGCGAGGAATTCCGACAATGCATTCAATGCTCCGACGATCACCGCATCGCTTCACTGGTGATTCCTGAGAGATTGCTCGATCCGAGGTTCTTTGATCTAGAGACTCTCTCTCTATAGATCATGGGATAGAGGAGATGATATATAAGTTCCTTGAATAGTCTTTGGAAATATCCTCTCTTCTTATATTTATTGTGTCATGCAATTACCCGAAAATGCAAACCTGCCCCCCCGAATAATCAATGCACTATTAACGAAATTTTATGAATACTAATTCGAGTCATAAATATTATTATCACTTACTTGTAATATACTAAAATATATTATGGGATAATAATTGAGTCCAAAACTCGAATCTTCATTCCCATAAATATTAATTTAACCTTGAATAATTTAATATTCTTCAATTAATATTTTTTCATGTATTTACTAAAAAATCATAAATATATTTAATATATAAATTCAATACCCATTGTTATAAACTCAAATAATATTAATTTATTTATTGAATTGGTGATTGTTTTTCCTTGGAAAAATCTCAAAGCCCAGTGGTGGGGACCACCATTTCCAAAACTCTTATTCAACCGAATAGGTCAGATTTTTGAATATGCTAGTGTCTATGACCCTCTAGTCCCTTATCTTGACAGTAGTGAATAGTATTTATAGACCAAGAGCATGATCTAGGAACCCATCATGACCTCTGAAGAGATAAGGATTGCCAAAATAGCGACAACCAACCTACAGACACACACTGTGTAAAATAATCTCTTTTTTAGTTGTATCTCATAAAATAGGATGCACTCATGTGTCATCGCCCTTTTCTTGCTTTATTGTTTGATGATTTAATAGGACCGATTTACCCTTGGGTGCCATGTCAATGGTCTTATAAAGGTACTGAAATCTTTATCAACTTGGCCAAACATATTTTACTTCTATAAACCGGAAGCGAAAAATCATTTCTTGACCATTCAACCAATGTCATGCCACCAATGACACACCAAACACAAACTACCTTGCCACAACTTCATTGTCATGGGTTTTATCTTTCCCCAAAGTGCACAATAAAATGGAAAACATTGGTAATGATATCATGTTAGGAGACCATTAAACATGTTCGTATATTGGAACATCTAATGACACCCAAGACATGTGGTGTTCCTATTGGAAAGACAGTTCTCATGATCTCACTACTTGAGATCACCAAGTGAAAATTTTAGGAGAAGAAGTATCAATTCTTATGATCCCCAAACACATGATAGTCAAACATATTTGGTGTCCAATTACTAAGACATATTTAGAACATATAACATATATTTATGATTAATGTCATAGTATCCCTAGGTTCTAATTATAGCCTGGAAAATGCTACAACCTGTCAATGTAACAATTAATATATGGAAATTACCATTTTAATAGTAGACGTAGAAATTTCTACACTATAATGGTAACATGAAATCACATATATCTAACTATATACATGATATGGTAATCAAAATCACTGAATAATTGGGTCTAAGGAACCCACTATTTCACAACTCCCACTTACACTAGAGCCAACTTACTAATCAAACATGTTACCAACTCACATGATGAACATCATGTTTCTACTGAGTAACAACTTTAGCTAATGGGTCCTACATTATTCTTCCATGTGGCTATTCTACTATAGAAACCTCATCTCTTAGAGTAAAACATCTCAAGAGATGGTATCCCGAGTATATCCCTTTTGTCCACTATCATAATTTAACATATTAGCTAGTAACAATATCATAATTTTCATTATGATAATACTTCTCTTACCAGGGGTGATTCCAAGAACTAGATCAAATTGATTCATTTAATAACTTCTTCTTAGCTACCTTAGAAGATGTAATGTACTAAATATTTGTAGGTATGACTACCACTATCTTATACGAGCTTAACTCACTGATCTTCATTAGCCTAACTCTGATAGTAGATCACATTGATCTGTAGAAGACTAGTTTTATCCCGTAAAACTAGTATTAAATCTTCTCCGTTTAACAAGTACATATCTTTTGTACTTACTGAAGTACAATTAGATGGTTTTGACTGCATCCCTTGTAGTGGTCCTAGATATAACTGATATTTTCCTTTTATAAAGCATATCATAGAAATATCAATTCTTTTACATATCACGGAATACATGATTTATCAATCAAATAATCATATGGACTTCAAATCACCATGTTTATCTCTTTCCATGTCCCGAACATGTCAACCTAAAGAGATTATGGCCCTGTGACATAGGCAAAAATTATTCTCTTGAATTATTCCAACTTGTATTTTTAAATACAATGTTACTATATGTATGATTCACTAGGACCAAGCAACCTATAGATCTACCTTAGAAGATCATGTTCCCTAGAACATATGTTTCTACTTTAAGTTAATCAATGGAGAATAAATTTCATCTTGGTCTTAATTAACTATAAGTCCAATGTCTATTTTTCATATGGTGCCGAACATACTTTTACTTGATAAACAATGGTGCTCCCACTAACCACTAGTAGACACATGGAAATCATTTTTTTCAAATGTTTATTATATGATTACATTGATTACTTTAATCCTAAACCAGATTTCGATAACTTAAAACCTTTATTAGCAATTTTTGACGTGACCATCCCTTTATGGTTGTGTCTAATAGACACTAACCATGATTCGTGGCCATGACATCCAAATATTAATAATTTTCTCATAGATATTAGCTATGATAAGTAAAATTCTAATGAATTTAGGCATAACAATATGGTCAAACCAATCGATCTGTATTGGTACTATGCCTGTATCATCCATGTATCAACCTACTTGAATACCCATCATAGTATTTAGAATAATAAACCCTTTTTCACTTTGATACATGGAATCCATTAATTTAATTTTAGTTAGTCTCATCAATTTTAGTAAACTTCCATACATTGCTTACTTGTAAGAAATATTATTCACATTGAATAATGGATCGCCGACCTCGGTGAATATAAAAACAATCATAATGATTTTTTGCTTACTACACAGTATGTGTCTCTGAAACATATTCTATTCCACATGCGCTTGTGGAACTAGTTCTTATTTCAGTTATTTGTGCATCTTGAGCATTGACAAAAAACATGTCTATATAGCTCCCATTAGGTCTAATAGAGATTAGAACCCTCTTATAGAATTTAATCTATCACTTGAAAATAACTTTTCTATCTTTGGGATTTATGTAATATCCAAATACATCATTAGGATAAGTACCTTAGATTCACAATCTATTTATCTTGATGCATGTTTTTTTTGTATCCAAAAAAACTATTTGTATTGCAGAAGAGCCTCATTCCAACTGGTGAGGACTCGTAAAGTGATTCCAAAAGACCCGAGTTCAAAACCAGGTTGAGACATATTTTCGGGATACTATAGAAATATTGTAGCATGCACTGTTTGGTACTGTAGTAGACAAAAATATTCATCTATTTGGGATTTTGTGCCAATAGTTTGGGCGTTGGGTCCTTTAAGGACTTCGGTCCACCCAAGGAATTCAGGCCAGTAAGGCTTTCGAGCCATCTCAAGGCCTTCTGGCCACCTAAAGGCCTTCGGTCCACCTCAAGGCCTTCAGGATACATCAAGGCCTTCAAGACACCTCAAGGCCTTCGGGACACCTCAAGGCCTTAAGGCCACCTAAAATTATGCTGAAATGATTAGACAAACTCTATAAGGAACAGACTCTATATGGGGATTCAGAGAAGGCACATTTACTAGAGCAGAATCTAAGAGGATTTTTCAGAAAGAGAGGGTATGACATTTCCATCAGGATTAGCCTTTGTTTTCATGAGAAGCCTAGCTGAACAACCATGCGAAGATGGAGAGCTAATATCATGATGAAGAAGATGGGAGGAGGAGTTCCAAGTATAGTCTGTATAATTCCTAAGACCTACGGGTCATGTAATATCTAAGACTATGAGCCTTGTAAGGGTCCCCCCTCATCCCTTGAAAGGGGGGTTATCAAAAATCAATAAAAAAAGAAGGCATTCGGGCTATTCGTACAAACTATTTGAATCCAATCACAATTCCTTATGACATAATGGATTTAAATCAGACTATGACTCGTATGATATCCATTTTTCATTATAGATGGCATAAGGTTGTGGTTATCACCGTTATTTGAAAATAATTTCATAAAATATGATGGAAGTTTCAGAAAGTTGTTGCATTGATATTACTTACATAAAAATTTTCATGTATAACATACGCGTTTAAAAATTTCACCATGCTACATGTTTGTTTATCAATGTTGATATGTAATTATCCATCATCAATTCTCCTCATTGACATCAATGTCACGATGTCGATAAGGTAATGTTCATTTAGGAATTACTCCATGCTACATTTTCATGATTGATGAATTCTTGGTCGAGATATTCTTCGGTATCTCAACCCGAAGCAACTCATATATTCTGACCATGCATGTAATTCAATTTATTATTCCTTAATTACATAAAGTTATCTTATGAAGTATATATTCCTCTAGAATATACTTTTAATAGTTCATTCTCACATGTTGAACTATTTCCAAAATCTTTGTGACGTACCTTTATTTCTAAAGGATCCTTTATACAAACTAAATACAACATTAATATAAAATTATTTATCCATGTCGATCCTAAATACCATACTTGGTATATTAATGAAGTCCACTTTTAGTATTACTCGACAAAGAATTATGTTTTCACAAATGGGTATAAGTCTTACATTTATATTCATCACTAATTTCCTATGATTCTTGTATTACTGAATTGGTGATTGAGTTTACCAAAAACAACATTCACCCTAGAACCTGAAATAATGTGTCCTTGCGTCCAAGGACACATGAGATTACTGTTTGTGGTTATACTCAATAATAGTTCAACAGACATCTTTCACTTCGAAATTAAATATTTCATGTACTTCTCAACAATAACCTAGTTATCACCCTTTCACAGCCACTTGGAGAATACACATAACTTCTATAAAGGTTTATATACTTACTTGGTAATTGTATTTAGATACACATTTTTAAAAATCATATAGTATTACATAACCAAATGGTAAAAATAAAACATTACATTGATGAATATGCTTGATGTTGAAGTGGAAACTTGCTTCATTAAATAATTTTATTTCTTTTAAACATTCATTGATTTATTTTATAATATGAAATGAAGATAACCTTTGTTAATACCTCATTAATTGAAGGTTTCGCGAATGTTCCATTGGAATTACTTGCCTTTTGGCCTTTTCACATTGTCTTTAAATTTGTTTTCCATAATAATTAAATATGAAATTATCTTTAATATTCTTATTATCTTGAAAAACCTTACCTAAATTTCCAATGGAACATTTACCCAATACTTGTTCATTTTATAACATAAAACAAGACTTGAGTAATGGGGTGAGAATTCTATGATAAAGGGATCCGTTTAAATATCATGATCAATCATTCAATTTAAAGATGTATGTGTAACCATTTCCTTATTCATATCATTTCTTCTCTTTCTCCTTGAAAACATCTCAAAGATGAGATTTCAAGTTTTATCATCAATGTCATGGTGTAGAGGCCGCAACTGAAACTAGACATTGATGAAAGCATAATGATGTAACCATCATATGCTTTGTACATTAGTCCCCTACAATCTATTTCACCCTCACTTCTTGATGTAGATTAACAGTGTTAGGGACACTAAAACCTTGAGTTTCCCATATTATATTACTATGTTCACCCTTGCTTCTTGAGGTAGATTAACAGTGTTGGGGACACTGGCACATTTGAGTTTCCTATATCACAGTTCTATGTGAACATGCCTATACTATTAATGGATACTTTTGTCAATGAGGACATTTACTTTGTCAAATATTTATCATAGTTTTTAAACTTGTGGTATAACATTCCATTTTTACAAAGGTAAACTTTAGTAGATTTGTGCCTTTTTTTGGATTATCAGTTTATACATTTTGATTAATTATTTAAATAATTTAATGTGTCCCACTATTTTATCAGGTTCTAGGAACCCTCTGTACTAGAATCGGAATACTCTTTGACAAGATTATTATAGTGGCAAGGATCCTAGAACCACACCTCATAGTCTAAAATCTAAGGCTACACCACTACTTGGAGGGTTCGAGATAGGATTTTAGCTGGTCGACCAATTTAACATTTGGTTCCTTGATCTCTTGAGTGAAATCCCAGCTTCTGAAATCCGAACTTGATTTACTCAACACTTTCCTCTATAATTAAAAAAAGATAGATATGACTATTTATTTGCTGTAATTTTAGTTAATTCAACCCATCACTCTTATAAGGACTCCCTAGTAGTAAGAGGCACCCTCAGCTATGGCATGAATGACACCAGAAATAACCTGTTTGGTCCAAATTTGAATGATGGAAGGCTATTATGACTTAATATTTCTTTGATGGTTTTATGATTTTTTGTTTGAAGAAAGAAATAATTTTCTGTTTTTATATGCATGTACTATGTGACCACACTCACATCTGACCATTTAGGAAATAAAAATTTAATCATGTGACATGTTCATTTTATCTTACATTCTTGTTTTTTATTATACTAGGTGATCTCATAATAAACTACAAATGCACAAAAATAATAAACCATGAAAAAAATGACCACCTAATCATGATCCAGTTCTAATAGTTGATCCATTGAGTGAATAATGGAGCAACCAAAATCCTAGGGACAATTCCTCTAGTCGCATGGATTGCAACTTTAATAACAATGTCTAATCATCCAATCCATCAAACACCTGTCTGGTGTGTCGCTGTCACTTTCCATGAAGTGCGTCACACCTATTCTCTTCATTATAAAACATTACTCACATGCATGAGAGGGGGTCTTGAGGTATAAAATAAAACCCTGAGAATGGGAATGCATTCCCTTAATCATATAATGACACTTGAGATGATACACAAATATTATTTTATTTACTTAAAATTATTATTAAAAAACCATTACAATTAATAAATAATTAAATAAATGAAAATTAATAAATAACCACCATACATGCATTAGTTGGTATCGAGATCATGATCTACATAAGAATTAAACTTCTGTATATGAACTAAATTCAGAATAAAATTAAACTTTCATTAAATAAATTCTAAGGGATTATTTATTGAATAAAAATTTCACTCTAATTTTAATTAAATAAATTTCTTCGTTCAGTCCTGATTAATTAATTTAATTTTAAAACAAACAATTAAATAAATCAACTAATTTATTTAATCTACCATTTAAATTAATTAATCTAAAACCATTAATAATCCAAAAATTAATATCTAATTAATTTAATTACCAACTATAATTAAATTAACTAAATTAATTAAATTTTTATTAATTTACTTTTTCTGGGCCTTGGAAACTCCAATAAGGGTCTTTGTAGGTCGGGTCAACCTACACAAGTCCATACTGGGCTATGCAGACCCTATGAAAGGATATCTAGGCCATGGAGGTCTGCCCGCACCCATTTCGGGCTCAGCAGACCCGCCTGAGCCACTTTCAGGACAAAGCAAAACATGTAGTGGTCACCCTTCCGCTAGGAGAATCGGGCGGCCATCGACACAGGATAATCCAATCATATCTGATCATGAGAAGGGTTATCCACAAAAAATGGAGTTTCCACAGGATATCAACAGTGTGTTCCTCCCAATGGATCTAGGAAGCTAGTGGTCTGATGGTAGCGGTCAGCTGAGATTGAGCTCATGGTGAAAAAGCAGTGGTCGAGCGGACAACGCACACAAAAGGATCCATCAACCATGATGGTGGGGTGTCAATCCATGAGTGGTCCAAACACATCCCAGTCAGGAACCTCAGGCGGTAGGGACATTCGGTGAAGCCGGAATTGGGCCGGCAGTGCGCTGGAAATGAGGAGGCGGCTTGCCGGGAAGGTGTAGAGGAGGCCGGTCCGGTGACCTAGTTTGGAAGGGGGTGACTATGGTGGCTCAGTCCACATATGTAAGGGGCACGTGGCTTGGGTGGCTGGTGGTGGCGCGGGGCATCTATCCAAGGAGGGTGGGGTGCCGAGGAAGCCAGTGGCTGAGGCGGCAGTTCGCCCAGCGGGGCGACATGTGGGAAGAGGACAAGGAATAGCTAACAGACATGGGGTGGAGGTTAGAGCCGGCTACATGGCTTGGGGAGAGGTGGCCTAGGTGGGGCCGGTCAGTCTTGTTCTAGATAAACCTAGAGGCGGCACACTAGTGTGGGGCGCCGCTGCATGCTAGAGGGAGATGACCCCGGGGGCCACTTGGTCCCCAACCCTAAATATCTTTTTTTTGTGACCTAAAAATGCAAGTCCACCCCCCCATTTTTTTTATTTTTCATAGACCTTGTTTTCACGTTGTTCTCTTTAAAATTTTAAATTTTTTCATACAACTACTTTTTAGGTCTTTCTCTTTGTTTTTTATGTAGGATTAAAATAGTCATGCATCCCTTTGATACTACTTGTTGGAACCAGGTGTCTAGTGGAAGCCCCAAATAGTTGTGATTTTAAAATTTATCCCCCAATGATCAATGTAAACTAGCTGACGTCAGTGCAGGACAACCTGGTAAAAGACGATGACCACTCATGAAGGGTTTTAAGCAAAAAATAAGTTGTAAAAAATACCTAGTTTAATCAGATGCCACGTATGAAGTCTTCTCACCTTTGACGATCGCTACTCGAAGAATCCGAAGTGAAATTCTTCTATATCAGACACACATGCTTCAAGAAATCCTTAGAAGCACCATTCATTGTAATCTGGGTGCTAGCGTGGAATTCCAACAATGCCTTCGATGATCCAATGATCACCGCACCACATCTCTGGGGATGCCTAAGAGAGTGCTTGATCCAAGCTCCTTGGATCTAGATCCTCTCTATAGATCATGGGATATAAGAGGGTAGACAGAAGTTCCATGATTAGTATTTGGGAATCTCCTCTCTTATGATATTTATAGTGTCATGAAATTACCTCAAAATTCCAACTCGGCCCCCGAATAATCAACGCACTATTAACAAAATTTGATGACTACTAATATGAGTCATAAATATTATTATCACATACTTGAAATATACTAAAATATATTATTTGATAATAATTGAGTCCAAAACATGAAAATTATTTCCCATAAATATTAATTGAACCATGAATAATTTAATATTTTTGAATTAATATTTTTTCATGTATTCACATAAAAATCATAAATACAATTATAAATAAATTCGACACTCATTATTCTATACTTGAATAATATAAATTTATTTATTTCATTGGTGGTATTTTTTCCTTAGAAAATTCCGAACCACTGTGGTGGATCCCACCATGTCTAAAACTTCTATTTAACTGAATATGGCATATTGTTGAATACACTATTGTGTATGAACCTCTAGTCCCTTATCTCGACAGTAGTGAAAAGTATTCATAGACCAAGAGTGGGGATCTTGCAACCATAATAACCCCTGAGGAGATAAGGATTGTCATAGCCCAGAAAACAAACATATGTAAACACACTATGTAATAGAATCACTTTGTCTGTAATATCTCATAAAGAAGGACGCACTCACGTTTCATCTCCATTTTCTTTCTTTTTTGTTTATTGATTTAATTTGATATATTTACCCTCAACTACAGTGGAAATTATATTATAATGGTTCTACCATCCTTAACAATATGGCTTGAGATATATTACTTCCCTAACCTTGAAGAGTCAAATCATTTCTTGACCATTCAACCAATGTCATGCTACCAATGATGCACCCAAGACGAACTACCTCACCACGACACCATTGTCAAAGTTTTTGTCTTGAATCAAAGTAATTAATAAAGTGAAATACATTGGTAATGATCTCATGTTAGGATACCATTACACATGATAATATATGAAAATATACAATGACACGCGAAACATGTGGTGTTCTAATTGGAAGGTCAGTTTTCATGATCTCACTAATTGAGATCACCATGTGAGAACTTAATGAGAAAAAATCTCAATGATTATGATCCCCCAGCACCTGATAGTCAAAAATATACTGTGTCCAATCAGTAATATGTATCTAGACCATAGAACATATATTTAAGATTAATGTCATAGTATCTCGAGGTTCTCATTATAGTCTAGGAACTGCTACAACCTCTTGACACAACAATTAATCTATGGACATTACCATTTCAATAGTAGACGAAGAAAATTGTACACTATAATGTTAAGATGACATCATGTATATCTAGTTGTATACATGATATGGTAATCAAAATCCCTAAATAGTTGGGTCTAGGGAACCCACTATTTCAAGAAGAAAGGGATGAGATATAGAGCCCAGTTAAAAAAATATGAAATGAATAACAAAGTGAAAGAAAAAAAATTTATTCAAGAGGAACATCAAGGTGAAATAAAAGAATGAGAATCGTAAACATGAACATAGGAACATGATATAAAATGATAACATCAAGGCAATATAAGAATGTGTTAACAAACTAAAACCTGACATCATTAGCATAAGTCAAGGATAACCGATGAGACATAATAACACAGTGCAATAAGGATAACCTATTGTGCACCATACATGGTATCTAATGAGATAAAAACATTATCCAATCCGTTGGAGGTATATATAATTGTGGGCCCACACATAACATTCATTTAATGTTCATGCATATTTGTGCCACATATGCCATACAAAAAAAGAAAATATTTCATCAAAAATAATCCCATGATTAAGAATTATGGGTTATATACATTGATGTCCCCAATAAATGTTGGATAAGACTATATAGGTGAATAACCTTGAGTGATAATGGGTATTTGTATTCGTAATACAAAAGTTTTGGAAGTAAAATCATGGGATAATTTTGGCATCATAAAGAGTGTACATAACGGTTCAAGGACATAATTAATGAGAGTGAAAGGTGAAATATTATTACATTAAAATCTTAAGGATAGTAAATTGAATGTGTAAAAAAATATTAAAATATAAAAAATTATAAATCAAAATGCTTAATTTAAAGAAAAGAACTCGAAAAAAAATGAAGAGTAGAGGTTCCCCTACCTTGAGAGGGTTCTTATAAAAGATTGATAAGGGCTTCTTAAAATATTGGTAACACCATGGGAAGGATTTAGAGAGGTATATGGAAATTTATTTCTTGATAAATGTGTTTTTAGTGAATATTATTGGGGGGATGGGTGGTTATTTACAAAAAAATATGGGGGAATTTTTTATTAATTTTTTAACATAGGTTATGGAATCTATATAATAAATTAATGAAAACCACCTAACTTAATATGGTTTTTCTTATTTTTTATGAAAAATTGATATTTTTATCAATATTTTATATGTATAAGAACCATACGCATTAAATTAATACCATTGGTTTTGTGAAAGTGATTCATGTTCTTAAAGAATTGAATAAAAAACCATAAAATATAATATAGGTTTGGATGATTCATTAAATAATTAAAAAATTAATCAAAAAACAGAAAAACATATTATTATAAATTTTAAATCTATATTAAGTCATGTAATCTTTTTTTAGCATTTATTGCATCATTTTTGTGATATTATGATGTCATAATAGATATCGTATTTAATTTTTACCTAAAAATTCAACTTTATCAAAAAATAATGAAAAATAACTATTGGATAATTTCAATGTTATGGTTTAAAAAATGTTATTTCATTTTCCAAAATAATTTTTTAAATATTATAATTTACACTTTTAAATCAAAAATCTGATTTATTGAAAAATATTGGTTTTTATGGAAATAATATTATTCTGACCTGTATAAAGATTATATTGGAACTCAATAAATTATATTATCATTTATATATAAATATTTGTTAATATTAAAATTATATTAAAAAATAATTATCTAAAAAGTATTGAATTTGTCAAAAATATTATTTTAATTAGAACCTTATTTTTTCCAAAATTACAATTTTGGTTTCTTCTAATCAAAATCTAATTTTCACCAACTCATATAAAATTTTAATATTGAAAAAGGATACATATAATAATTATTTTATTAGTAAAGAAAATATATAAATTCATACAACTAAGGTCTAGATATATAACCCTTTATTACACTAGTGTACGCTCTAAGGGTAAGGTGTGAAATAGTGGGCTTTCTTAGGGTGGTTTAGAGAAAATGGTTTAGGGATGTGATCTCAATAATTTTGAAATTCTCACACAAATGGACTCATTAATGCTTTAGTTGTTTAATTATAGCTTGGGATTGATCAGGGGAAAAGTATAGTGATTCCATGTCCCTCATAATCTCTGATAAGTGGGATTTGTAGGGTATGATACTATTAGTCAAGGCCATCGCTATTTCCATATGTAAAAATTATACCTTATGATAATATTTAATTTATACTAATATTATCAGACACTATAAAATGAATATATTATAAATGGTTAATACTCTTAACAGTCTTCTAAATAAAAATATAATTTTATAATGGCCCAAAATAGCCAAATTAGAGCATGTGTTTTCTATAACTACATTACTTAATAAGAAATTTGTTCATTTAAAAATTAATTTCATTTATAAAAGTTTAGATTTTTACAATTTTATTCCTCAGTATAGGTTTTTGTTGGCTATTGGTGATCCAAAAGCGTGATATGGTCCTAGAGTTCTCCTAGTGTTGAAGATTTTTATTCTTTTCTAATTATTTACACATTTTAATTTATACAATTTTAAAGGATGAAGTAATATGTGGTGAGTAATGATCCATGGTGTGTAATACTTAGTTTAATGTGATTTTATTGTAATGTTTTACTATGAATGAATAAAGTGTTATATGTTTAATTCCCATCTTGTATGATTTATTACCAAATCTATTTCAATTGAGTTGAAAAAGTAGAAAAAATATTTATTTATAATTATAATCATATAGTTTATGAAAGCAAAAAGCTTCATAAAAACCTAGGTAATTACATAGGTAGAGATAGAGGAGCAGACAAGGCTATCGAAGGTTACCAAATACTCATGATAAAGTCCAAATGAGCTATATTAGTCAACTAATTGGGGTCTTCCATAACCTCTTTTATACCAAATGCGAGACTCCAACTTGTGGATGGTCCCCATTTATCCATGTAATGAAATTATATGTGTTTTGAATTTCCTATTTCAACTTTTTATGCATCTTATTAACAATAATAATACAACTAACTAAAACCTTTAGTCTAATGTGAGTCATGATTCATGTGAGAAAAATTAGTTAATAGAATATTTTTCAAATTACATGACAAAGAACAACAAGATTAGATGAAACAGGGTTGGAACATTGCATAAAATATCACAAAATATCTTGAGTTAATCTGGGAACCATGATAATTTTCATTCTAAAAGATTAATTTTCCTTATTAACATTAAAAGGTGTATAATAGAATAACACCAATGCTAGTAAATCTATGATTAAACATAGGGGATGTGGGATGAATTAAATTTTTTCTTAGAGAGTTTTAATACAAAGTCGGTGATGATAAGTCGGATGAGGATCTGCAAAGACTATATATTTTAAACATAGTTTCCATAATCATATTTTAAGAAACAAGATTAAAAACAATTTATAATGATTGCTGAAAATGTTAAAAACATGGGCTACATTACATTATTATCAAAGATATTTAGTCAAGTTATGTACCTCAGAAATTTATTGATAAGATAAGATTGGGGAACATGTACCATCAGTGTAAATAAAGAAGAGTTTATTTGGATAGGAAATATTGAAATTAAAATTCAAAATCATCAGACCCAAAGTGTGTTGGTGAAGGAGATAGAGATTATCAAGAAATGTTTGAGCATTGTAAGGTCATAGTGTCATGTATTGAGAATATTTATGAGCTCAATTATAATAGATAGAGGGAATGTGGGATTGTGTGATTTCTAATGAGATGTAAATGAAAACACCCCGAGTTACATAAGGGTAAAAACATTGTGATTCCTTGAGGAGGGTAAAAATAAGATTCCTAATATTTTATAGTTTAAGGTTTTATAGATTGAACCGAATTGTATATGAGTTAAGGTCATATATCTTTTACCCAATGGTAAATATGACTAGAGTTTAAGGTCATACAACTTTTACCAAATGAGTAGCTTATCGTTTTAGGTAACATAGCTCGAACCATCTCATTGGAGAATATTGATGTTTTGATGTTATGATTACAAAGGTAATCTAATAGAAGAGTATTAAAACCCATGATGAGATAAGTAAAATTAGATATTTATAGCATGGCTTAAAATAAGATATCCCAATATCAATATGTATCCTATAAAATGGGATTAAATCCACACACAACTCTTGTAAAGAAAAATTAATCTTTGTGAAGAGTCATAATTAGGAATACCCATTGTGAATTGGTGACCTCATACACCGGGGGAGATGTTTTAAAGGGATGAAATTTGTTGTTGGGACAATGATAGTAAATCCAGATGCAAAAACATAGCCTATAAAATAAGAATCAATCTACATATAGTTCATCAATATATGAAGAATATCTATAGATATAGAACATATGATAGAAAAATGTAAATAATGGAATCATTCTAGTGTTGAGAAGTTAAAGGGGTTACCGATGCGGGCCAAAGAGGTAGCCTGAACACTATGATAGAAGAGAATCAAATCTAGAGTTTAGTATTGGTAAAAGGATAGGAAATTTGGGAATTACTATATATTCTAAGAAATAGGAACCATGAAACATATAGTTCATGATTTGGTGAGGATATTGACCAACACCAAAATGCAATATAGGCCTAGTAGAAAACCAAAACCATAATAAACGGTGTTTTCTATTGGTTGAGGACTCTGACATAGTTCAAATTTTTGATAATTTTATATAAATTAATCAAAAATATAGTTTATGTAACACCCCATGCTTCCCCGGTACGCTTCTCTTTGAATAATACCGTAGCGTGTGTTGTACGCAACTTCGAGTTCTAACACACACCACAACCAATCAAACTAGCCGTTATGAATAGTAATACCCACATTTTGAAATTTTATAAACTTTATCTCTCTAAATTTACTTCATTTTTGAATTTGGAATATCAAAATTATCCTATAGTAAAATTTTGGAACTTTTCAGATAACATTTATATTTTGATGAATAGTGAAAATTACTAAGTTTTAATTAAAAACAACTTTTTTAATAGAAATAATTAATAGTGATAAATTATGATTTTGAGTGGTTTTAAAGAATATTTATAATATATTTTTACCATTAAATACAATTTTTGTCATTGGACATGATTTCACAATTAAACCGGAAATAAACAAGTGTCAATCTTTTGATACTTATTATCTCTTAAAAACATGCTTTTTGTTTTAACAACGGGAATTAATTTTGAATTAATTTCTGAAACTTCTGTGTTTTGAATTTGGATGAATGGATTCCATATTTGTAATTAGGATGTCCAAATTGTGTAAATAGGTAACTTTTATTTTTAAACATTTTGAATAATTACTTCGGAAAATATTTTATTTACCATGGTTAAATGGTATATCCAATAAATAGGGGTTAACAAATAATATTAAAATAATGCTAAATTACCCTAAAATGTGTCCTCACCTTGTTGGTTGATAAAGGTCTGACCGTGGGCATATTTGGGTAGATTTTGGGACCCCATGGATCCACTTGTAAGTGATAATGACACTTTATGTTAATTAAGTTATAATAAATACAAAAATGACATAAGCATATATCTTTTAGAAAAATAATTTTTACATAGGGTTATATATGTTGTATTTTAGACTATAAATATTCATCAGAAAGATAAAATGATTTCCTAAATAATGGTATTTTATTTATAAATTTCATACATTAAATATTATAATTTATGTATGACACAATGATGATGCAGTAATTACCATAATAGTGACAAATTAAAATAAATGATATTATAAACACCAAAATAAATATAATTTGAGATTTTAATGAATTAAACTAATTTTATCGGTTTATATGATATTTTAGTATTTATTTAATTAACTTTTCTAGAAGTAATAATTATTTTATAAGTTTTAAAAAAATCAATTATTGAATAGTGTCAAAATTGACATAAAAGTGTTTTTAAAACAAATATTATATTATTAATTGATATTAAATTCCTAAAAATCTAAGGATCGGCCAAGAGATTTATATCATGATTTTTTTATCATTAATGGACCACTTTGGGGTATCTTGGATTTATATAGTAAGTTTATTAACTATATAATATAAAAGTACAAAGTGACATTGTAAAAGTGAAACTAATTAACTACGAGTTAATACATCAAGATAAGGTTAACATAGTGACCCAAACCTGTCAAAATACTATTGGTTGAGTTGTTTTAGACCCATACCAACATTAACCTTGAAATAATAAACTTTTTATCCATTAGAAACTGAATATGAATTTATTATAAAATAATATTTATAGCTTTTCCAAAGGTGCCCCTCACCCCTCTTATAAAAGGGAACTCCCCCTTCTCATTAATTAAAACCTTCAAAGCCTTTTGGTTCAGGAATCCCCGTCCCAAATACTCTCTAAACATACCTCACTTCATCCTAGAGGACTTCCTTTAGTCAGAAATCCAACCTAAGGAGACCTTTGATCAAATCAAAAGGAAGAACCCGAAGAAGAGGTAATGTTTTCACCACCCTCTTTCATGTTCCTTTTTTCTTCCACTTCTTATTTATTTTTTATTACCATTATAAAATAATAAATATAGTATATTATATATACTTTGATGTTATTATAAATATGGTACAACCATATTCAGTATTCTATCTATCCTTTGAATGACATGTCACCATACGTGCGTACGCACAGCTTACCGTCTCCACATTGTGGTGTAATTGTTATTCAATATATTATTATTTTGATGGGTATAATAATGATGTGTAATTCGTGTAAATAATAAATATAACATGATAAGGATTCTGTATATATGATATACCATCCAATTAAATATTATTTTAATTTCATAATAATGATATTTTAGCTCGTGCGTACCTACAGACTACCATCTCCACGAACGCGATGAGGTTCATTCTCCATCGTATCCATTCAAGAATAATTCTCATTTAATGATTAAAAATAATTTTTAAGGACTTGATATAATTCTGGATATGAATAAGACACAATCTATCCAAAACAAATACGGCTTATGTAACAAAACATATAAAAGAAAACGAGTAAGTTAACACCAGAAACAATGATAATACTAAGATATTGTTAACACATCAATGTTAAGAGATCATATATGATATCATATTATTGTATATGATTCTTGTATAATTTAATAACAATTATTTCACCATTATATAGGAGTTTAACCTACCCCCAACCAAGGAAAAGTACAAGGGAAGGGTTTATTTCGCAATCTCTTCATTATCCGAGTTTGTTTATACGTAATGATCTACTGGGACTTCTTTATCATCCACATCCATGTTTCTTAAAAATGTATTTCAATTTTTTTTTACTATTTACTAGAATATGTGTTAAAGTCATTTATAACCTTGTTTAAATTTTTATAAGAGATTTATAAAGGAATCTTTCCGTTGTTTTCCAAAGAAGGCCCTTTATAACCATTTCGACAGAATTAAGGTAAGAATGTTTTTTTAACATATAAGGAGGGTGCGGCTATATTATGCCATTATAAAATCTTCGACGATTAACTTACAAGATTATAAGAAAATTTTCAAATTAAATGTTTTATTTTATAATTATGTGACTTTTAAATGATTTCAAAAAAAAGAGATATTTCTCTCAAATAGTTTTGATTTCATCTATGTCAACATCCTTTGATGGATTTTAAACTTATTTGAAGTTTATTTATTATGATAAAAAACATCCATATTATATTGACGGTTTTGTGATTTGTTTGACTGTGTATGTGTCATTTTTATACCATTCATGGTTTATGGAGGAAGTATTGACATTTTATATGCTAGTTTCAATACGAATTTTTATGTTATGTTAAAACCTATTCATTTGAGGAATGCATTGGACTTAATATGTGATTGGTGGAGCCCTCTATAGCTCCTCGATGCATCGGTAGGTCTCGTAAGACAAACTAGTGTCTTGGCACAAGGCCTTGACAAAATCTTATTTTTAGTCTTAACACGAGGCCTTTACTATGTGGTTATGATAGTCTGGCATTATGAATTCTATCATTATGAAAGTGGTTATTGATATTTAATGTGATTATTCGATTAGTAGAATATCCATGTGAATAAGTAAATGGAATTATTTCATATTATTTATGCCATATTTTGTTGAAGTTCAAGTTTAAAAGGCTTTTGTTTTAGTTATACATTTCCTTAAATGTTTATTCATATTTATGAAAGTTTATGCTATATTGTTATCCTTACTGGGAATTTGAGCTCACCCCTTTCAATGTTTTATTTTTCCCAGGATGTGAAGAAGTAATTTATGAATGACCTTTTGGGATAGTATGTGGGGATATGAGTGTGGACTATGGACACTATGTTGTTTTAGTTTTCATTTTATGATGTAATGTAAACTTTATTAATGTATTTAGTTATTCCAAGGCTACTAAACTAATCGGTATTTCGAGACTTGATCATTCATGTGATCGTGCCAATGTTATGTACTAATGGACCGACTCTGGGAAACTAGGGTTGGGGCATTACAGTTGGTATTGGAGGATGTTTAGTGAAAACCTTGGAAGATAGATTTAGATAAACTCTGATAATAGCACATAGATTTAAGATGGACTTTGAGGATTAGTATAGAAGAACTTCCTAGAATTTTGGTATTGTAGATATTTTTTGAGTTTTCTGAGCAATACATCCCTGTCTGGATACGAGCAGGTAGAGGCAGCTCTAGCACAGATGTAGCTTGGGGTAAAACCTGAAAAAACCGCTTTGATCTAGACTCGAACGAGAACTGGTACACAACAACGGGCCTTGTTGCACTCTTGGTTACAACACTCCTGGGGAATATGCTTAGGACAACTCTCATTTTCTTTACAAATAATTATGAAGGGTTTATTAGTATATATGTCCTCAATGAAAACATTTTTATGATTATGGATTATATCCAGAAATAGTTCAATTTATGTTAAGTGTTTTATAAGTATGGAATTATGTATTTTGATTCATAAACTGATCTAGTTTATGACATTGTTTAGAAATGGCGCTTAGTGGAAGAAATGGAAACCATATCAATGCACACACTCCATGATGGGATTGCCCTCCTACTCAAGATAATTATGGTGGAGCTGGTGATACAACTGGTGCTGATCAGCTAATCACCATACTGGGACAACTCACTCAGGTTATGAATAATAACCTTACCCATATAGAGCACTCTGATCCGCATCGTGGAGGATCAATATTAGATCAATTCATGAGGCAACAAACACTAGCATTCAATGGGAGTACAAATCCCTTAGTAGATGAGAAATGGATAAATTCCCTAGAGAAAATATTTCAAGCTTTGGGGAGTAGTGAAAGGGAAGAAGTTAGCATGAAAGTTTACCGGCTCACTGGAGATACTGATCAATGGTGGTTGTTGATTCAAAACATGAAGGAAGATGATGAAGTATCAAATATGGAATGGAGGTAGTTCAAAGATCTGTTTTTAGAAAAATACTTTCCTCATGACCATCAAGCAGATATGGAAAGGTAATTTCTTAGTCTAAGACAAAAGGAGGATGAAAATGTCGCAAAGTATGAGGCTAACATTACAAGGTTATAAAGTTATGATGAAGATTATATATATAACCCACGAAGTAAGATTAATCGTTTCTTTGATGGGTTAATACCATTTCTCCACCGAGCATTTGTCTCACAATCCTTCTCGTTGTACGAATACATTTTCTCACGTGCTATCAAGACAGAAAAGGAATTCTCTAAGTCTTATGACTTTAATTCAAAGCAAGAGAATAAGAGATCAGCTGATCAATCTGGGAAGGGAAATAAAGGGATGAAGGGAAAAGTTAAATATCTATCCTGTAGTAAATGTGGGAAGAAACACCCAGGTACTTGCTTAAATGGAACGGGAGTCTGTAATAAGTGTGGTAAAAAAAGGCCACCAAGATCATGACTGTAAGTGGAAGAAGGAAGATACCGATGTCCAATGATACAATTGCAGGGAGATGGGTCATTATGCAAATAAATTTCTTAAGCGTCAGGGGAACTTACCTTAGAAAATTCCAAGGGATCAAGGGAAAGATTATGCTATCACTACTGCTAAGGTAGAAGCTCCGAAAGACGTGGTGGCAGGTAATTTAATGGGTTCCTCAAGTTTAGCAAATACATTATTTGATTCTGGATCATCTCATTGTTTCATATCATCTTAGTTTGCTAAGAAAATTAGATATTTCCAATTTGATTTAACAAGGGAGTTGTCAGTTAAAACTCCTAAGGGAAGTATCATTGCAACAAAGTTTTGTGAATCAGTCCCCATTAGAGAACATAAATGTTCTGTATCTGCTAATCTCATCATCATACCTATGATAGAGTTTGATATAATCCTCCGTATGGATTGGCTTTCAGACCCTAATGCGGAGATTTATTGTAAGAAGAAGGAGGTTACGATTTTTGATGATGATGATAAGTAACACCTTATCTTTAGAGCTGAATCGTCACCACCTAATTCTTATCAAGATCCACCCCCAGTAGCTCAACTAAATTCAATTATTGGGGAGGAAGATAATGAAATAATTGTGCATGAGGAAAAGAATTTTCAAATAAATGATGTACCTATTGTGAAAGAATATATAGACATGTTTCCGAAAGATTTACCTGGACATCCTCCAGAATGAGAAGTCAAGTTTTCCATTGATTTAATTCATGGATCAAGGCCTTTATCGAAGACCCCTTATAGAATGGCCACTGTAAAATTAGTTGAACTAAAGAAACAACTAGAGGAATTGAGTAATAAGGGATTTATTCTCCCTAGTGTTTCTCCCTGGGGATCCCATGTTCTTTTTGTTAAAAAGAAAGACAGATCTATGAGGTTATGTATCAACTATATGGAGATTAATGCTATAACAATAAAGAAAAAGTATCTCCTACCTCACATTGATGATTTATTTGACCAAATTCATGGAGCTAAATACTTTTCAAAGATTGAACGTTGATCTGGATACCATCATTTTTGTGTGAAGAAGGAACACATTCCGAAGACAACATTTCTATCCAGGTACGGGTATTATGAGTTTAGGGTAATGCCTTTTGGGTTGACTAATGAACCCTCTGTATTCATGGATCTAATGAATAGAGTTTTAAAGGAATATCTAGATGAATTTTTGGTGGTATTTATTGATGATATCTTGGTATAATCCAAAAGCTACGAAGATCAAGAAAATCAATTGCGCATTATCCTGAAGACTCTGAGAAGACATGAATTATATGCGAAGTTTAGAAAGTGTGAATTCTGGCTTCATGAGATTTTTTTTCTCGGCCATATTGTCTCTAAATATGGAATCTACGTTGATCCTTCTAAGACCAAGGAAATCCATGAATGGTCTGCATCGATGAGTATAATTGAGGTACACAGTTTTATTGGTTTGGAAGGTCATTATCGACGTTTCATCCAAAATTTTTCCCGATTGGCTAACCCATTAACAAATCTCACACATAAAGGGGTTAAATTTTTTTGGACAAAAGAGTGTGAAGAATGCTTCGCAGAACTGATGAGAAGATTAGTCAATGCTCATATATTTACTCTACCATTGGGGAATGATGGGTTCGTTATTTATAGTGATGCAACAAAGAAAGGACTTGGTCGTGTCCTTATGCAGAATTATAGGGTTATTGCCTATGCATCAAGACAGTTGAAAATTAATGAATAAAACTATCCTACTCATGTTCTTGAGTTAGCAGTCGTGATATTTTCTTTGAAGATATGGAGACGCTACCTCTATGGTGAAAAATGTGAGATTTATACTGATCACAAGAGTTTGAAGTATATTTTCTCACAAAAATAACTCAACATGAGGCAAATATGATGGATTGAACTACTCAAGGATTATGATTGCACGATACACTACCACCCAGGGAAGGAAAATAAGGTGGATGATTCTTTGAGCAGAAAAGATCATGGAGTTTTGAACATGATGAGAATTGAAAGGGATCCTATTTTTATGGACCTAGTAAAGTTGGACATGGGAATCACAGTGGAAGGTGAATCCTCAATACTTTTTCAAATGGTTGCCAAACCATCTTTACTAGAAAGGATAAAGAGTTATCAGACTGGTTATGAAGACTTTAAAAAGAATATTAAAGCTGTGAATGATGTGATATTGAGAGACTTTGTGTATGAAGAATGAATTTTGAAATTCAGGAAGAGACTTTGTGTTCCCAATATACATGATCTAATAAGGGAATTGTTGGACGATTCTCATGGTTCATATTCTCTATAAACCTTGGGAGCACCAAAATCAATAGATATTTGAAGGAACATTTTTTGTGTGACAACATGAAGAGGGAGATTGCTAATTTTGTTAAAATATGTATGGTTTGTCAACAAGTGAAAGCTGGAAGGCAACAACCTCGAGGAGTCATGCACCCTCTTCCCATACCTGAGTGGAAATGGGATAATATCACGATGGACTTTGTCATGGGAATACCAAAGACTCCTAGAAGGAATGATGAAATATGGGTTATTGTTGATCGTCTTACCATGTCAGGACATTTTATTTCTATAAGAGAAGATATACCACTGGAACATCTAGTAAGACTATATATTAATGATGTTGTGAGACATCATGGAGTACCCCTATCGATTGTTTCGGATCATGATCCCCGTTTTACTTCAAGATCTTTGAAGAGTCTTCAGAAGGCCTTGAAAACTGAACTTCATTTGAGCACTTCTTACCACCCTCAAATAGATGGATAATCAGATTGGACTATTCAAACCTTAGAAGACATGTTGTGATATTTCTCACTTGACTTTTGGGGTATGTGGGATCAATATTTAGCTCTGGTAGAATTTTACTATAACAATAGCTTCCATTCAAGTATTAGGATGGCACCATATGAAGCATTTTATGGAAAGAGATGTCGCACACCAACCTGTTGGGATGATGTTGGTGAAAAAAAACTTGTAGGCCCAAAACTAGTGGAAGAAACAATGGAAAAGGTAAAGGTAATCCAAAAGCACATTAAAGCAGCCCAAAGTAGGTAGAAGAGGTATGCCGATAATCGAAGGAAGGATTTGGAATTTCTAGTCGGTGATCATGTTTTCCTGAAGGTATCTCCATGGAAGGGAGTTTACTTTTTGGTAAAAATGGTAAATTGAGTCCCAGGTACATCCGAACTTTCGAAATTCTAGAACGAATTGGGGCTATAGCTTACCGTTTGGCAATGCCGCCAAGTCTCTCCAAAGTTCATGATGTGTTCCACGTATCATTGTTGGGGAAATACATGCTTAGCCCAATGCATGTACTCACCTATGAGGAATTAGAACTGGAACCTGATCTGTATTATTGCGAAGATCCCCTCAGGATTCTTGATACGAGAGAACAAGTACTGAGAAATCGGACGACTCGTCTGGTAAAAGTTTTGTGGAGATACCATAAGATGGAAGAGGCAATGTGGGAACTCGAGGAACTTATGATGAAGAACCACCAGAGTCTTTTTATGCAGTAATATTATAGATATTTTGAGGATGAAATTATTTAAATGAGGGGATAATGTAACACCCCAAGCTTCCACGACATGCTTCTCTTTGAATAATACAGTAGCGTGTGTTGTACGCAACTTTGAGTTCTAACACACACCACAACCAATCAAACTAGCCGTTATGAATAGTAATACCCACTTTTAGAAATTTTATAAATTAAATCTCTCAAATTTGACTTCATTTTTGGATTTGGAATATCGAAATTATCCTAGGGTAAAATTTTAGAACATTTTGGATAACATTTATATTTTGATGAATAGTGGAAATTGCTAAATTTTAATTAAAAACAACTTTCTTAATCAAAATAATTAATAGTGATAAATTATGAATTTAAGTGGTTTTAAATTCTATTTTGAATAGATTTTTACCATTTAATACAATTTTGGTCATTTGACATAATTGCACAATTAAACCGGACATTAACAAGTTTCAATCTTTTGATAGTTATTATCTCTTAAAAACACGATTTTTGTTTTAACAACGGGAATTAATTTTAAATTAATTTCTTCCACTTATGTGTTTTGAATTTGTAAAAATTGATTCCATATTTGGAATCAGTATGTACAAATTGTGTAAATAGGAAACTTTTATTTTTAGACATTTTGAATAATTACTTCGGTAAATATTTTATTTACCATGGTTAAAGGGTAAATCCAATAAATAAGGGTTAAAAATAATATTGTAATAATATTAAATTTCTCTAAAACGTGTCCTAACCTTATTGGTTGATACATGTCCGACCATGAGAATATTTTTGTTGGTTTTGGGATCCCATGGATCCACTTGTAAGTGATAATGACACTTTATATTAATTACGTTATAATAAATACAAAAATGACATAAGCATATATCTTTTAGAAAAACAATTTTTACATAGGGTTATATATGATGGATTTTAGACAATAAATATTCAATAGAAATCTAAAAATATTTCCTACATAATGGTATCTTATTTATAATTTTTAGACATTAAATAATTTAATTTATTGATGACACAATGATGATGTAGTAATTAACATAATATTAAAAAATTAAAATAATTCATATTATAAACACACAAATAAATACAATTTGAGACTTTTTATGAATTAAACTAATTTTATAGGTTTATGTGACATTTTAGTATTGATTTAATTAACTTTTTTCGAAGTAATATTTCTGTTATGAGTTTTAAAAAAATCAATTATTGAATAGTGTCGAAATTGACATAAAAGAGTTTTTAAAACAAATATTATATTATTAATTGATATTAAATTCATAAAAATCTACAGTTCATCCAAGGGACATATATAATGATAGGTGTGTCATTAATGGACCACTTGGGGGTCTCTTGGATGTATATAGTATGTTTATTAACTATATAATATAAAAATACAAAGAGACATTGTAAAAGTGAATCTAATTAACTAAGAGTTAATACTTCAGGATAAGGTTAATATAGTTACCCAAACCTGTCTAAATCCTATTGTTTGAGTTGTTTGCGGCCCATTCCTACCATAAACGTTAATAAATCTACTTAGGAGCCATTAGAAATCGAATATGAATTTATTATAAAATAATATTTCTAGCATTTCCAAAGGTGCCTCTCACCCCTCTTATAAAAGGGTACTCCCTCTTCTCATTAATTCACACCTTAAAATCCTTTTGGATCACCCAATCCCTGCCCAAATACTCTCTCAGATTCCCGAACTTCATCTGAGAGGCCTTATTTTAGTCATAAAGCCATCCTATGGAGTCCTTTTGTCAAATCAAAAGCAAGAACACGAAAAAGAGGTAATGTTTTCACCAACCTCTTTCAAGTTCCTTTCTTCTTCCACTTCTTCATTCATTATTATTACCATTATAAAATAATAAATCCAATATATTATATATAATTTTATTTTATTATAAATATGGTACAACCATATTCAGTATTCTATCCATCCTTTGAATGACATGTCACCATACGTGCGTACGTAGGGCTTACCGTCTCCACGTCGTGGTGTAATTGTTATTCAATATATTATTATTTTGATGGGTATAATAATGAAGTGTAATTCATGTTAATAATAAATATAACAAGTTAAGGATTCTTTATATATGATAGACCATCCAATTAAATATTATTTTAATATCAAAATAATGATATTGTCGCTTGTGCGTAGGTACGGACTACCGTCTCCACGAACGCGATGAGATTCATTCTCCATCGTATCCATTCAAGACAAATTATAATTTAATGATTAAAAATAATGTTTAAGGACTTGATATCATTTTTTATATGAATAAGATACAACCTATCCATAACAAACACCACTTACGTAACAAAACATATAAAAGAAAACGAGTAAGTTAACACCCGAAACAATGATAATACTATGATATTGTTAACAAATCAATGTTAAAAGATCATATATGATATCATAATAATTTATAAGATTCTTTATAATTTAATAACAATTATTTCACCATTATACAGGAGGCTAAACTACCCCCAACCAAGGAAAAGTACAAGGTCATGGTTTATTTCACAATCTCTTCATTATCTGTGGTTCTTTATATGTAATGATCTACTGAGACTTCTTTATCATCCACATCCATGTTTCTTAAAAATGTATTTCAAAACATTTTTACTATTTACTAGAATATGGGTTAAAGTAATTTATACCCTTTTTTGACTTTTTATAAGAGGTTTATAAAGGAATCCTTCCTCGTTTTCCAAACAAGGTCCTTTTTAACCTTTTCGACAGAATTAAAGAAAGAATGTCTTTTAACTTATATGGAAGGTGCACCTATATTAAGTCGTTAGAAAATCTTTGAAGCTTCCCTTACAAGATTATAAGAAAATTTTCAATGTAAATGTTTTATTTTATAATTATGTGACTTTTAAATGATTTAAAAAATGGATATTTCTCTCAAATAGTTATGATTTCATCTATTTGAACATCCTTTTATGGATTTTAAGATTATTTGAAGTTGATTTATTATGATACAAAACTTCCATATTTTATTGAAGGTTTTGTGATTTGTTTGACTGTGGATGTGTTATTTTTAAACCATTCATGGTTTATGGAGTAAGTATTGTAATTTTGTATGCTAGTTTTAATACGAATTTTAATGTTATATTTAAACTTCTTCGTATGAGGAATGCATTGGACTTAATATGTGGCGGGTGGAGCCTGCTGTAGCTCCTCAATGCATCGGTAGGTCTCATGAGACAAACTAGTGTCTTAGCACAAGCCCTTGAAAAATTATTATTTTTAGTCTTGGCACGAGGCCTTGACTATGTGGTTATGATAGTCTGGCATTATGCATTCAATCAATATAAAAGTGGTTATTGATATTGCATATGATTATTCGATTAGTAGAATATCCATTTGAATAAGTAAATGTAATTATTTCATTTTATTTCCGCCATATTATGTTGATGTTCAAGTTTATAAGGATTTTGTTTTAGTTATATAGTACCTTAAATGTTTATTCATATTTATGAAAGTTTACGCTATATTGTTATCCTTACTGGGCATTTGAGCTCACCCATTTCAATGTTTTATTTTTCCCAGGATTTGAAGAAGTAATTTATGAATGAACTGCTGGGATAGTATGTGGGGATATGAGTGTGGACTATGGAGACTATGTTGTTGTAGTTTTTATTTTATGATGTAATGTATACTTTTTTAGTGAATCTAGCTATTCCAAGGCTACTAAACTAATCGGTCTTTCGAGACTTGATCTTTCTTGTGATCATGCCAATGTTATGTACTAATTCACCGACTCTGAGAAATTGGGGTCGGGGAGTTATAGTTTATGGTCATGTATCGAGGAAAAAATGAACCCATATTTTAAATTCACGCGATAGGGACAAACATAATAAATTTAACATCATTTAGTGAGGGTGTTTCTTGTAATGTTTAACATCATATGTATTGAATAATTTCTATATAGTTTAACTACAAATACCCTGACTCTTTTGAGCTATGAATTATAAATGAAATTTTTTTTTCTTCATAGATGTGTATGAGGGGTGAAATGGTAATTTTAATTGGTAATTGATCCTGCAATTTTTTTGATTATTAATTTGATATTTGGATGGGGTGTTTACCCATGATATGTAATGTGATGATATTCCTTACCTAGTAGATTTTTTTATAATATATTAATATTTATATAATAAATATTAATTTTTCAACTAATTAAAACACTTATATATTTTTAAAATAGTTTCATAATTAGAATTTGACTTCGTGGTTGAGTCTATAATGAGAGGTTTATCCTAGTTGATGTAAAATCTTATCCTAAGTTCTAGAAGCAGGGATGATATAGTAAGACATGTATTTACATTAGATAATAATAAATTAATTAATATAAATTTAATTTTTATTTCTTTCTTCCTTATCCCCTGTAATTTCCATGTGAGGGTCAAAAGGCTTCACTGGGAAGCCATTTGATCTATTAGAGAGGAAAAAGAGGATGTTGGGAGAGTAGTATCTTACAAAGATCTTGATCAACATAATAACAATATGTAGTGGTTATAGAGTATGAATATGAGCTCAAACATTTGAAAATTATCCATGGGTTAGGCCAAGTATTTTCATTTCCACTCCATAACCATTTATAATTTTTTTTAAATTTTGTAAGGTATATCGTGTAGCGCCCCGACCCCAGATAGTCCATAGTCAGTCTCTACTATCAATTACATTAGAATTATTACAATTAATCAAATCTTGATGGACCTAGAGTTTTGTAGTATTTGTTAACTAGATATATAAATGAGACATGTTTTATAAATTACTACACTAACTACAACATAATTTTTTTCATCTTTCTAAATAAATAACTTTGAGGATAACTCTAATCCATATTGTAAGTCCATATATATATTTCATAGTAATCTTCTTGTATTCCTAGGAAAAGAAATATAATAATGGTGAGCCCAAATTCTCAGTAAGGTTAATGTATAGAGGTAGAAATAATGAATTAATGAGAATAATAATTATACCATGATAAATAGTAGAACACAAAGACCGTATAATAATTAAACTAAGAAGGAAGTGCATAAAAAATATAGAAAAAGTAATAAATAGAGACCCATGACATTCGAATAACTATATATGATAAAAAAAATATGTAAATATAAGAAATTTTAAAACATGAGATTTAATCAATGAATTGAAAATAAAATATATGCATAGATATGTCGACGCAAAATCTCATGGACGAATAATAACTGAAACTAATTTGAAGGAAATGATTGATTATTGGATGCCATTTTTTCTAGGTACATAGTTCCTTTACCATCAAGTCATTTAACAATATAGTTTACTATATATAGTGTAAAAACCCATATATGGATGCTATCCAAATGGCTTGTCTGATGAGACTACCGATGCATTGAGGGGCTATCTACACTGGGTCCCACATCTGTCATACCAGTCCAAAACATTCCCCTTATATCTAATAATCGATTTAACACTATGCCTTATCCCATATCCATATGGGGTGAGATATAAATATTTATCAATATTTACCCGAATAATCAAATACCATTCAATGTGAACACTGTATAAAAATTATATACAACTTTGGCAATGAACATATCCATGGTTAATGATAGGGGAAATCCAATATTCAATGATTATAGGAAATTGAATATTTTAAGGCATAAAAGGAATCAAGGAAGTGAATGTGAATACTATACTTGAAAAATCAACCATAAACCATATATAGTAAAATTAAGGATGGTATCAATACAATATACCCAAAGTCAAGTAAAATACTGGGTTGTTGTTATTGATGAATAAAAATATTATAAAAATATATTTTAAAAACATTATTGGGAAAAATATTCTTTTACTTAAAAAGTTCGTTTTGAAAACCCATTTATTTGAAATTTACTTTTGAAAACATTTTATTTAAAAAGTAACCTTTTAGATACGAAAAGGGAGCTTCCCAAAAATGATGACGAGTAATTCATATTTGTTGTAAGAGGTGAAAATAACCCTCCTTTTGCGTGGTAAAAAGGTATTTAAAATGAATTTTCGGGAAAGTGAAAAGAATATTCCTTTGAAAACCTTGGTAAAAGACAAAAAGGGTAAAATTTTCTTTACCAAATCATTTTAAATTAATTTTTGAATAATATTTTAATAAAACATGGGTTTTAGAAAAAATAGGTTATTCCACTAAAGAGAGAAATAAATATGGCTTTTCATAAAACTATTAAAAATTATTTTGGTTACCAAAGAGTGAAAAAATGTTACAAATACTTGGAAATGGTCAAGAATAAGAAATTAATAATGAAATTTTTTATTTAACAATGGTTATATAATTTCTGATTATGGAAATCTCATTGAAAGATCATCAATATGATTCTTGAAGAAAATAATCTCTAAACATCCCAAAGTGTTCCATACCACTTTGAAACAATTTAATCCATAAGCATCATGAAGGAATATTATTAAAAAAAACTTATAATAGAATTATAATAAAAGGATTCATGATATAAAGTTTATAATTTATTATATAAACCATATAAAATAATGTAGGTGGGTAACAACAATTAAGTCTCAATGGAATATAAATTGAGACGAAAATCCCTTACCAATGTGGTAACAAATGAATTGGAAAACCCAAAGGTAATAAAAATTTAAATATCCTAAATATAATATAATTCCTGTTATTATATGTTAATATGGTAGTATATACACCATATACAATAAACTAGGTGAACATCAATTAAGTATGCCCTACAGAAAGAAAATGAGACACGAATCCCCTACCCTGCATTTCCTTTCCGGTGAACGTCCTTCGACATCTAGTATAATAAAATTATGTTAATTTTATACTTTATTTAGAACTTTTTTTATTTTTATCATTACTTTTATCTCACTTATAGCTATTTTTTATAAAACTACTTAAACAATTAAGTTTACATCGGGTGTTTTGACCAAAATTCGGTTTGTGTGTTAAAAACAAATTTTGTAGGTCAACTATGGTCAACGGCTTCCTTATGTAATATATAAATAATAATAATAATGACATTATTATATTATTTATACATTAATTATACTTTTAAAAACAAAAATTAAATATGGTTATGAAAAATGAATTAATGTTATGATTATGGACATAGTGGACCGTACACACACATGAGTAACGTTCTCATTTCTCAATGATCATCATGGAAAGATGTTAAAAAAATTATATCTTTCTAAAATAATAGTAATATAATTAATAACATATTATTCAGTCATATATAATTATGTTTATAATTATGTTGATGTAAAAAGTAATCACATCATGTTGAGGAGGCAGTTCTCCACACGTCCCCGACCGATATTATAACTTTTTAGTGTGTGAAAGGACAATAAAGAAAATGATATACATATACATATATTTCTATAAATATAATAATTTCCTTAATATAATATATATTTTTTTAGGTCTTATATGTTTAACTATAATCAACATTTATACATTCCATGGATCGTGTGAACAAATCACATTACATTGCGGGGGAGGTACTCCACACCTTCATAAATGATTTTAACATTTTTACACAAAATAAAAAGTATAAAGACATGTGTTGAAAAAGAATTAATAATTATAAAATAAATAATAAATATCATATATAATATATATATAAAATTTTGATCATAATGGTCAGCATGAGAGGCGATAAGGAAAAATTAACAATCATTGTTTAGTGAGGATGTATTCCTATGTTCACGTAAACAATTTGTTCGTTACCCATTAAATGAAAGTGTGTGTAATTGCAGTTAAAAAAATAATCACAATAAAATAATAGTATATTTAAGATATTTTTTTGTGATACAATCATTTAATAAGAATATATTAGGGAGTGGAAAATGAAAATAAAATTAAATATCTTTCGGAAAGAATTTTCCTCTTAATCGGGTGAATCCTTTTGGTTTGCAATAAAAGCCTTACTTGGAATGATTTCTTTCAAAAGGCCGGATTAAAAGAGGAAGGTGAAAATTTTGTGGAGTTAATAAGGTAGACATTGGGAGAACCTAAGTGTCTTTATTAGTGTGAGGAAGTGGGAGGAAAGTATGCCTTTTATAATGGAGGAGGGGTGACAATTTGGTAATATTTTAAAAAAAGGAACCCCACTCACGTTTTTTTATTTTTAGTGGATAAAAATGTGTCCAAATTAGAGAAAAATTATTTTAGGAAATAAATATTTCAATAAAATGGATTTTTGACAATTTTATAGGTCTTTTCATCCTTATGGTTATGATTTATTACCTTATTAAACTTAATTTAACCTTAATCGTTGTAATTAAATTTAATTACATTGACTAATATTTTTGGTCAAAAACTAAGTTGAACTTATTATAAAATATAAATTATGTTGATTCATAATATGGAATCCATTTTTCAAAATTACACTCGCATAAGTGGTATAAATTAATTAAAAATTAATCTTGTAGACGGGACGACAAAGCGGGTTTTTAAAGTAAAAATGTACTAAAGTTTGCTAATTTTTTATTGTCAATTTCAATGTGAAATTGATTCCAATGACCTAAATTGGATTAGTTTATACAAATTTAATCTAATTAAACTTTAAAACAAATTAAAATTATGATCTAATCTTATAAATAAATTATATGAAAAGGTAGTTTTGTATTAAATTTCACTATTTTCACTATTCATTAAAAAAATTAAACTTCATAGAAAAAAATTACCTTAACCTAATTTCTATATTTCAATTTGAAATATTTAGTTTTTTTAAATTTAATATTCATAAAGGGTAAAAATAGGATTTAAAATGGGTTCTCCATTAAAAGGTGATAAAAGTGTATTAATAATAATGTACGTTTTCTACGTATAATATTGAGGGTATTATTATCTTATTCCTATAGAATATATTTGATGATTATAAATTTTTTTTTAAAAATATATAAAATAATATTTCTTTAATACCATCCACTATTTGTATGTAATTTAATTTATAGTAATATTCCCTTTATATTCAATTAGTTTATGTTTTCATTTCTAATTAACAGGTAACCCATTAATTAATTTTATATTTGTGTAGACCATATATTTTAATAATTTAATTAATACTATTAATAATTGATAATTATTACATATAGGTTACGTATTATTATATTAAATAATAATAAAATGTTATTTGGTAAATCTCGGTCTTGCGTGTAATGCAAGCTATCGAGGAAAGTCGCTCGTGCATGCAATGAAAGCTGAACCAGTGTTGCATACATCACAAGATATAAAAATATATTAAATTTATTTAAAATATTAAGTATATTTTAAATTATCAGGATATTATATTCCTTCATTCTCTTGGTGTTGCGTGTCATACACTATATAAAATTCAATATTCTTACTCTAAAATTTTGGAGTGTTACATTTGGGGATGTTTTAGTTTGGTTTAAGGATGAAGTGGGTTTTTTTGATGTTTGAATCTTGTGGTTTTCAATATTTTGTTTGAGTTTTTGAATAAGTATACCAATTCTGCATTATGAGTTTTCTGTTCTCTATGAAGGAGAAAAGATAAAAAATAAAAAATTATATATATATATATAAATATATATATTTTCTCGAGGCTACCCTTACAGAGGGTGGACTACATAAGGGTATGTATCTCTTATACTTACATATGGTATCCTTTGTAAGGGTAAGTCATCATCACCCTTACAAATAAGAAGATGTTTAAGGGTATGAGTTTTACCCTTATGCAAGCACCACCCTACATACAGATAAATTATTTAAAAAAAAAATATAAAAAAAGCATCCCCCACCCGATTTCTCTTTCTTTTATTTTGGGGTATAAAATGGGGTTTTTTGAGAAATTTATTTTTTATTTTATTTAAATTAATTTTGAAATTAATAATAAAATAATTATATAATTTATTTTATAATTAATTAATGTTTTATAAATACAATCAGGGAATTGTATTGACGGATGAGGACTATTAGGACTTGAATGAGCTTCCACGAGGGTTTTTAGGATTCACTTACTAAGGTAATGACTTCGAGTATGAGGTAGGTGGTCCATTAAGCATTTCCCATGGTATTTGGATTTGTTTATATATATAGCCTGTGATATGTGTGGTTTCACCACTATAGGATAAAAACCTCTTTCATTAAATTTTTTGTTTAAAATAAATGAAATTACCATGAATGTTTTGAACAAAGTGACAAGGGCCATGATATACCCTTGTGGATCGACATGATGCCACTACTATCGATTTATAAGGCCTGGATTATTTTTTTTAATGATATACATAGAACCTAAGAGGGGTGAATATCCAAAATGGTTTTTAAGAAAATGTTCCCTTATCATAAATTCCATTAGACCCTCCTTTTTGGGGATGGTGTTTGTTTGAAAATGGTTGGATGGAGTAGCCCATAGTGAACTTGAGATTCCATAGATTTGTTGATTTATTTTGGTGAGAATGGGGTCAGTATTTCCTCCCTGTTGAGATATAAACACATGATTAGGTATACCTTGGGTAATATTTGGCTAGTTTTGGTGCATAAATACTATCCTAGTGTTCAATTGGGAAGTGATATGGGATGTATACCATCTCTATAGAGTTGTTTAAATATAGATTTACTTAGGATACCAATGAGGCCTTGATAAGATCATGATGAAGTCGAGGGATTCTCTACCCTAAGGGTTATGGGATTGAACTTGAGTGATGGAAATAGGATAGGGTAACCTGAGAAGGGTGTCTCAATAGAGATGTGACCCAGGGGACCTCGACAGATGCCTCAGCGACTTGGGTAGACCTCCGAGAGGGTTCGTGATAATATAGTTATAGATTGTTATGGGTGACACATTAGAATTTGATTCAGTGATGTGATCCTATTATGGTTGTGAAGATGATCGGTCATACAATTGAGAAGAAGACCCTAGGGTTGTGAGATGGTTTCAGGTAGGCATATGACCCTATTGAGTCACGTCATATGGGATGATTTGAGTAGGATGCACTTCCCACTGAGAGATATAAATAAATATATGTATATATAGATACTTGGAATGACTTGGTTATTCTATTTGGATCTATCCTATGTTCCTGACAATATATGACTTTATTCCATTAGAGGGTGTAAGCATTCCCCTAAGTTTCTAGATGAATTTATTCCCCAATAGGGTGAAAATGAGCACTTGAGTTTCTAGATAGCTTGCTTCCTCAGTCGGGTGTGAATATTCCCCTACATTTTCAGATGATTTTCTTCTCCAATAGGGTATCAATACTCCCAAGAGTGTCCAACTGATATTTTTTCTGAGGCAGGAAGTGTCAGCCTCTAGGTTCCAGATGATGCTATGTGATTAGAGACACTCTATATTTAGCTAAAGCTAGTATAGTCAATCTTGGGTGTCATGTCTGAACACAAGGATAAATGATAGTTTATTTATTTATGCTTCTGTAATATATTTATTATACAGATGATCATATCACATGCACAAGGAATTCATTTACTAGTAATATAGGAGACCATGTTAGTGGTGTTATACTGAGTGGTACTCATACCTTTCTAGGGCGACCATGATACTTGGGTATCTGAGTAGACCTTCATTATTAACAGGTTCAGGTTGGATAAAGTCATAGGTATTGGATGATTTACCTTGATATATTGGTCAAAGTTAGGATATGGATGAGGCATGGCACAATTATAACTGTAAATACTTTATGAATTTTATTGGTTTCATTTTTTTTTGTGATTTTCCCAATTGGTGATCGGTCTATGTGTGTTGGAATGACTGTGAGTCTGTATAACTACTTATTCCACATTATCATTTCATTTAGATTTTTTTTGGTTTTATTTTTAGGAATAATCTGATTATTTATTGATGAGTATAATTATTAGTCATCTTCACTGCTTTATTACTCTTATATGAGGGTATAATCTCCCCATGGTAATACTATATACCCTTACTACTAGTTGGAAGCCTTCTGAATTTGGGGAGGTGTGCCCAAGGTATTGTAGTGACCTTCTCTAGTTTCCATTTATAGTGACCAGGATTAGAATGCAACAAAGTGGTATCAAATATTTTTTGTGACTTACATATAAAAATATATTATTTTGGATTAATATTTAGTGAGATTGTAGACATGTGATATATGAATGAATCACAGCTTATGTTGTACCTTATATAGGTGTTACATGAAATCCTTTTTCAATTAGCAGTTTAAGTAACCAAGGATTTTAAAATACTATTATCAGTTTCTACTTTTATGGTTTTATTATTTCACCACATTTGACGAACAAAATGTTTTGTATTCTATGATTTATTTTGGTTTTCATTCATGGGATATTGGTAAGAGGCTATTGGACATGCATAATTTTTGGCATGTAGGATTCAAATGACTTATGAATATTTTCTTATGACCGATATCACTAATGAAAGAGGGTTCAACAATTTATAGTTCCAAAAAAACTTATATAGTTTTTAACCATATATCGTTTTTGGGGTATTCTATTTGCCGAACCAAATTATATTTCTCTTAATAATAGATCATTTTTATTCAATGGATGGATTATCTCTGATGAAGACTATGTAGAACCTTATATATGTTTTTTATAGTGACCACAATAGGTCAGTACAATAATTATATTTTAGAATGATGAAACCTTAATTTGTGGTTATGGTACTAGTTCTGATAAAATGGGGTTAGTTATTTAATGTGAAAAAAACATTCATGGTGTTTTCCCATATAGTTTCTTGGTGTAATTATACATAATTGATCTATATAAATCTTGTTTACATACTATGGATCTTGGTAGGAATTTATATTTATATAAAAATATACTTGTGAATGAAAATGTGATCCTCAATGGGGTTGATCTTATATGTTAATCCTAGTGAGGATTATCATGGGATGTTGATTCTTGATGGGGTGGTCTCATATATAGATGTCTAGTAAGAATAACTATTCTTGTAGTTTGATGTATTAACATGTGATTCCAAGATTATATATATATATATATATATATATATATATATATATATATGGGAAACCTAGAGTCGGTGTTACCATGTTGGTTTCCGGGTAGTTTTCAAGACATGAATAGAGAGGTGTTGCCTATGAGTTATAACTAATGTGAGATATGATTTATGGGATTAGTGAGAGAGATGAGAACTTTTGAGATTTGGATTAGGGTATTGATGGGATGTTGAATATGCATTGTGATGTGTGAGGGTAACCTGGGATAAGGATTATCATGGTCCTGTGAGTTCGCATAGAGTTGAAATCATGGGTAAATACATTAGGCTTGAGAATTGTGTATGGGAGGTGTTTCCATGTATATGGTATATGCATAGGGATGGATTTGTATCTTGTGATGAAATTACCATGAATGATCTTGGTATTGAGGTTTGATATCAAGGGAATGACCAATAGGATGCATGGAACACTATATTTTTTACACCCATTTGATAGATTGGTGGGAACATGGGTAGGTGCATATTATTTTACAGAATACGAACCTATGAAATATAATTATGCAGTGTGTCTTAGCATGAGGGAGATGTCATGATTTTCTAGAAAGTAATCATTGGAGTGATTTCTTTTTTATTATATTGGAGTTCCGTTAAAATGGTCAATGTTTTAGGCATGTGAGCTTAGGATTTTTAATGTGTGACTCACAAATTCATTATTTAGTTCCTCTGATTGGGTTGTACTAGACCGTACACCCATTGGTTTTGGATATTTTTGAGGAAGTATGTGTTGGTTACACATATTTTGATTAGAGTTGTGAATCAGTGAGTGGAAATGTATGTGCCGGTAACCAATTTTTGAATGAGATTCTCATGGTCTTAGAGAACTGAATAAATGGAATATAATGATGAGTAATTCTTCTATGATGATGATGTAAATATGAATGGCATGATTTTATGAGTTTACATTGGATACACAGGGATCAATATGAGTGACATATGTGGGTTGATGAAATTTATTGATGTTTCACTCAAGGAGTGGTATAATAAAATCTATATTGTAGAGATTTTACAACCATGCATTTGAGGGTGTGAAGATCATTATAGAAGAGTTTTGGAAAATTTTGAGGATAATATTCTTCATGAGTCGAGAATAGATAAATATTGATGTTTCATGTTGGTTTTTGGTTATAATGGGGATGGTTACATATAGTAATAAGTTATTGTAATTGATGGGGTTTGGGATGTGGAGCTATGAACCTTGTGTTATAAAATTAATGGGGCTGATGATATTTGTCATTGGACAGTTGAGGTGGCATTTTTATGTTGTTGAGATGATGAATCCAATTTTACTAAGTTTAATGATGAATAAAATATTTAAGATTCTGATGTAATATTAGATTAATTCTAGGAATTGGATCCTAGATCATGATGGTTTTAATATGATATAAATGTGAGACATATTGGTGATGTGAATGTTCTTAGGGTGTGAGCATTATAGATGGTTTTCATGATCTCGAGATGCCTTCAAAATTATAGCTATTAGGATCAAGTGATGTTATAGAGAATCAAAAACTGTGAAAAATAACTTTAAAGAATTATTGGACAGAGGATGGACAAGATTTTATTTATTGTATAATTGGTAGTGGTGATATGGAAACCACATAGAGTGGGTCATCAGACCATTGGAAGTGTGTTTGAGTAGGAAATTCTGATGGTGGCAAGTAATGTGGCTTGGAATTACCCGATATGATTTTAGACTTGTAGTGGAGAGCACAATAATCATGGAGATAAATTGATCCATGAAACAATTTTTTCATGGGATAAATGAATGTTTTGGATAAAAATATAGGAGTTTTGATGGTGGTAATGAGTAGTGTCATAGGATTTGATGAATAATGTGCCTTGTGTTGGGAGTTTCATAGAAGAAACCCATTCAACATTCTAGATTAGGATTCAATGAATTGACTATGAATTAATGATGAATATAGGTCCATATTTATATCTTGATGACTAATAAGGTTTATATATCTTGAGAAGTTCAATAGTGTGGAGACTATAAATACCCACACTCTTACAAGCTTTGGATTTTAGTGGAAATTTGAATATTTGGTTCTGAATTCATATGAAGGGTGAAATCGTAAATTTTCCCTATTAAATAATCTAGTAAATATTTTTTATTGTTGTTTTGATATTAGAATTGGGTGTTTAACCTAGGGATAAAATTTTGTGATATTTTGATATGGTTTAATGTTTCAATAAAAATTAGTAATTTTTATAGAATATATTAATTATTTTATTTCTTTAAAAACAAATATATTTTTAATGGAGTCTTGGATTGGGATTACGACTTCATGATTTTGTCTAGAGTGGGGGGTTCTACCTATGTGAGGTATAAAATTGTCTTGGGTTCATCAATCGATGTTGAACTACATAAAAAGTTATTCAGATGAGAATAAATTAATTAAAATAAATTAATTAAATTTTTATTTCCTTCCCCATTTTCTCTCCTTCATTTCCACATGTGTAAAATGAGACTTCCCTACGATTACATTCAATCCACAAAGATAGTAAAGGAGGAATAGAGGAGATTATATTTTGTTGAGGAGATGAATCAGAGGGGTATATACATGTAGTGGTTGTGGAGTGAGAATCCAAGATCAGAGCTTCAAAGATTCATCATTAAGTTTGCTGAGAATTTTTATTTCCTCCAATACCGATTTAGAATTATAATTTTTAAAATTTTAAAGTATTTTAGATTTGTTTGGTTTGGTTGTAGGATTTAGTTGACTGATTAGGGATTTTGTAATATGTTTTTCATTTTTTTGAATTTATAAAGGAGTCTATAGAATTTTTTAAGAATTTGTTGTGTTATTCAAAGGATAAGTACAGAAAATATATATCTGCATGTGTATATGTGAGTATTTCTATGCTGGAAACTACACTTATGTAAGATATCCCATATAAGTGTATTCCCTTTTTACCCTTACACATGGCAGCTTGCCTAAGGGTAAGTCTCTCTTACCATTACACATGGTAGCCTATTTAATGTTTATTCATCCATACCCTTACATATGGGGCTAGATAATGGTATGGGTTTTATCATTTCATAGGTAACCCTCCTCCCCCTTTAAGGGTAAGTTTTTTTCTTTTTGTTCAAAAACATTATTTTCCCCCACATTGTCTGATGATTATTTTGATGTATAAAATTTGGTTTTTTAGATAATAATTTATTATTTATTTTAATTTAATTAATTGAAAATTTAATTATAAAATAAATTTAAAATTTATTTTATAATTAATTAATGTTTTATAAATATAATTAGTGCCTCATATTATTGGACACTGACCGTTCGGACTTTGATGAGCACCATTAAGGGTCATTGAGTTCACATACAAAGGGAATTAATCCTCATACGAGGAAGGTGGTCCACTGAGAATCCCCTATGGTATTTACATTTGTTTATATATAGGGACTCTGATATGTTTGGTCTCACCAAAATAGAAAAGCAACAATTTTTATTAAGTATATTGTTTTAAATAAATGAAATTTCCATGAACGAACTGAATAAAGTTCCAAGGTCCATGACATACCCTTGTGTAATGGTTTGATTCCTCCACCTCCAATGGATATAGACTTTATTATATTTTAATTTTGTGAGGTACATAGACCCTAAGAGGGTAATAGATACAAAATAGTGGGTAACAGAGCGTCCATTATCATCAGTGTCATTATACCCTCATTATAGGGTAGGGTGTTAATTTGGAAATGGTTGGACCAAGTTGGTTTTAGTGGACTTGAGATTCCCTAGAACTGTTGGTATGGTATATCAAACATGGGGTGGGTGTTTTATTCCCTGAGAGTGATAAACACTCATGTTGGTGTGAATTGGGTAAGATTTTGATGGGTTGGGTGTGTGAGGACTAATGTAGTGGCGACGCGGGATATGAGATGTGATTTATTCCATCTCCATATAGTGGTTCCTATTTATATTTTCTTAGGAAGCCAATGAGGGATTGATGTGGTCTTCTTGACATTGAGTGATGAAATTCCCTCTGAGTTATGGGCTTGTACTCAAGTGATGTAAATGGGATAGAGGAAACTAGGAGGGGTGTGTTATAAGAGAATTGATAGAGGGGACCTCTATAGGTTCCCCTATGATGTGGGTAAACCCCTAAGATGGTGTGTGTAGATATGCTTATTGATGGTTTTCTATGACAAATTAGAACCTGAATAAGTTATGTGTTCTTATTATGGTTGTGATGATGAAATTTTATGCATTTGAGAGGAATACCATGAGTTTGGGAGACATGACTGGGAAGACAACCAACCCTATTGAGTTGAATTATATGGGATAATTTACATGGGATATAAATCCCATCAAGATGAATATAGATACAAGGTATGTATTGTATGTTCTCTTTGGATATAGTCTTTGGGCCCAATACTATTTAACGTTTTTCCTTGGTAGGGTATAAATACATTCCTAAGTTTAAATATTTCTTGCTTATTTAGTTGGGTGTTGATATGAACAAAATTTTTAATATAAATTTCTTCCTTGACAATGTGTTGTCACACCCTTGAGTTTTTGGATATATTTATTCCTTGAAAAGGTGCAAATATGACCTTATGTTTTCAAATGACTTTCTTCCCTAGTAAGGTGTGAATTATTGCCTGAGTTTTCAAATGATATGTATTCTTGGGCCGTGAGAATATTTCCCTAGGTTCTAGATAAGAGAATGTGATCAGAGAAACTTCACAATTGCTCTAAGAATGTATAGTTGAACTAATTTTTCACATTTTAACATAAGGAGAAATGATTGATTATTTATTTGTTCTTACAAAATTTATTTAATATTCAACTTAATATTTCCTACACACAGAAAATTTTTTTATTGGGTATATAAAAGACTATGTTTTCTGTAACCTACTAAGTTGTACTCACACCCTACTCAGGTGTCCATGGCACTTGGGTACTCATGTAGACCTCCACTTTGCATAGGTTCAGGTTGGGTAGAGGCCTGAGTTTTAGATTATTTAGTGGGATAATTTAGAATGATTTAGGATATGGATGAGGCATATATTAGGGATAACATTAGTTCCTTTATGAATTTTTATTTATTTAATTTACTCGTATTGTGATCTTCATAGAAGTTGATTTTTTTGTGTGTACTGGCATGACCATGAGTATTTATTTACCACTTGTTCAACATTGTCATTTGATTTAGCATGATTTTATTTTATTATTATATGTACTATTATAATTTATTGATGAATATATTTCTTAATTATTTTCCACTATGTGATTACTCTGATACGATGGTTTAGTCCCCCCATGGTAATAGGCCAGACATCACTTCTAGTTAGCATCCTCTAGAGTATGGGGAGGCATGCCTGAGGTTTTATATCAACCTATTCCAATTACTGTTTAGAGAAAAGTTGAAACAGGATGTTATATTAGCTTTATAAACAATAGATTATTTCTATTCTGTTTAATGTAATGAGGAAACGATGATTAGATTATGTGTCTTTTGGATGGTATCTTTTTGAGAAAACATGCATTCGTGGGAGGAGTGATTCATTTCCCATACATGGAGATTAATAAATGTTCACCATTAGAGTAAACCCTGTGAATGATTATGGGTATTCCCATTTAGGATTTAGGTTCGGTATTTTTCTTCAAGATATCATTGGTGTTATTAATGCTAATACCAATCCACCCTAGAGAAATGAGTGAATTAAGGCCTTCGTGTTGAATACTTGAGACACATGACTTGGATAGACCTCAAGGTTTTGAAATACTTGTAGTCTAATTTGATCAAGGTCATCTAACTTTTTCATATGAACTTGTGACCCCTCATCACGAATTAGTTGATCATAGAAATCTATCTAGAGTGATGGTAGTTAAAACCCAATGGGTAACACTACCACTATTCTATACATCATTGAGTAAGTATTCACTTGGGTGGAAGTTAGAGTTATGGTCCCATATTACCACAATGTTTTGGAGAGATTTTTTGATCAAAACATATTATTCTGATCCACCATATTAGTTTTATAAATGAATTTGTTTAATTACTTGATTTATCTATTCATTGATACATTATATTATAAAGTATGGTTGAATCATATATGGTACATTGAATAAACTTTCTTTAGATTAATGGCTTGAAAATAAGTTCTTTTATCCTTGAGAATTTCATAAGGAACTTCAAACTGTTAGGTGATGTTGGATTTCAAAAACTCGATCACAGACCTAGTTTTTACATAATTTTAGGTAATGGATTAATTCTATTTCAAAAAGAAATGAATATTAGTAATAATGAACATTAACTACCATTCTTTAATTGTAGGGTATATTACCATGACTTCAATTCCCTATAAAAAAAATTATAAAAGAGTACTTATTATTATGGAGTAAATTCATAGAATGATTCATGAAGTTGGAATGAACCAAGAATGTGTAGAACCTATTGAAAAACACTATATAATCACTAATCAGGGTGTGCTAAAAGTAAAGAATCCTTTGAATCTGGTGAGAGATCTTAACCTAGTTTTATGTTCCCCAGATGTCCCAAAATGATCCTCATACAAAATTGAATAATTTCCTTTATATTAATGTAACAAAGAAGGATTTCATTAAAGATTTACTTTTAAGGAACTTTTTATAAATTAGGGTTGTCACAAAGTGTAAAATTTGTTATCCAACTATAGATCTATTGTTGTTCAACTCGTTATAGTGGGAACATTCATTATTGAAGGCACTCTACTAATTGAATTTTCTTATTGGGACATTATCCATTAGTATTTTCAATTGAGCTCCCCAATAAAAAGTCAATGTTGATTTTTTCATCACTTACTCTTCTACATCAAGAATTATTGGGGAAATAACCCTCTAATTCACTACATGTATTACCGTTCCACGTTTCTCTCAGTTGGAAAGGGATGAATCCAAGTTTTATAGAGCACTTTCTCAGTCATTTTTAGATCACAAGACATGAGGCACCTTTGGTTTTAAGGGTAATTCTACAATGAATTAACATGGTCATTAGAGAAAGGGGGATATTTCCTCATTTTTAATGTATTTTTAGATATTTATTTTTTTATGATGCGATTTTAGTCACCCTGTGAATTAAGGGAACTCAGATCTTGAGTTCCAAATCATGAACAAAAATGATGGATTGATATTATGCCTCATTTTTTGGTGAATCTATCCTAAATGAGGAACACATATGGAATTATTGTCTTTTAAAAATAAGAAAAGGAAAATATAAGGATAACCCTATTGATTTTTGGGGTTTTCCATTCTATTTCTAGTTGGATTTTTTGGGGTCCATCAAAATGAATATCCTAGATTATTAGTACTTTATCAATGGAGATAATGACTTCAATTGGAAATTCAATTTCTTGGGTTTATTCTTCTTCTGTAGGGTGTATGAGAAAAAAATTTACCAATTATTTTTTCAGAAAATACTTCTGAGGGATGATCCTATTGTCAGATAATTGGAGGTCCATTACCCATCATTACAATAATCTAGTTAACATTATCTGATCAAGGATATACTTTTATGGGTCTATTTGGATAATTGAATAAATCTTATGATGTGGAAGATAATATTTTATCTTTTAAACTGAAAAGCTAAAGCTAGATAATCCTTCATAAAGGAGAGCATCTGGTCACAACATCTATCATTATCCTACCGAGGTAATACTGACTATAATCTTTACCCTCATTATTCTTCTAGGAAAAATGTATTCCAAGATATTTCTCTTAAAATTCCACATAGAGAATCAAGGGTGTTCCTTGAAAAATTTACATAAAAACAGACAATGTTATAAGTACTATTTTATATCATTGAATACAATTTTTCATTCTTTATAATATTGGTAATTAGTTCCATTATTATTTAATTTTGATAAGGACTTTCATTTACCTGCCATATTGGTGAAAAAACATCATATATAAGCCAAATAACATTGAACTACACTTATTTCTCACAAATTTTATATAGGTATAATTTCAATGATATTCTTCATCTTATTGAGGCCAATACAGATGCCATTATATCAAAACAACTCGATAAAATTCCTATAAGTGACCCCAAAAACACACTTAAAGGGGTTCATATTTAGGCTATAGGAACATATCATGAAAAATACTCTCTAAGGACTACCAAGATGATCACAAAATTAGTGGGACTTGACCACCAGGTCATCCACATAAAAATACACCATTTTTTCTAGAAGGGGTATAGAGATATGATGTGTTTTCCACTGATAGGTTTCTATATAATTCTTCAATCTAATGTACATTACCTGATAACACTATATTCTTTGGGGGTGTATTGAATGTAGTTTCTTGTTCATCTTTAGAAACTATTTAGATTTGGGTTTTTCTAGAGTATACATCCATGAATGAGATATATTTGAATGTTATCATTTCGTCAATCAGAAATTATGTGTATAGGAAGAGGAAATCATCATTATGGAAATAGAATTTTAGATCTTGAAAGTTGATGAAGACCCTGATCTATTTATTCTTCCATATGAATGGGTTGATGTTTAAAATAAACATGGGGTATTGGACATCCCTAAAAAATCTATCTTTGATCAACTTAGAAACATCAAACTCAATTATGAAACTGTGTGTGGGGAACATCCTTTTGGGTTCCTTTTTATATCAATATTGGTCAATAAGAAGACTTGGGAAATGAATTATGATCCGAGCTTCGAGCCCCATAGTCTCATAATAATTATAGACAATGCATAATGATGTTTATTAAATAATGTGACACAAAAATATTATTTATCATGGTACATGATCATATTGATTAATTTTTTCATCAGTTATTTTTTGGTGATGAGGTTTATTTGAATTAGATCATTAATTATGGTATAAACTCCCAATTTAAAGTTTAGATGGGATTTATCCAACACTTATTCATTAGAAGCATCAGGACTATTGGGGGAATTAAAATCCTCACCCCAAGGTAGTTGTGAAGTGTAATATTTAACATTAATGTGTGTAAAATCATTATAAACCATTATCTAACCTTCTAAACCAATAAAAAACATGCATATGGATACTGATATTCATAGAAATTATTATTTTACCTACATAGTATACTTAGAATTCCAAAATACCATATGTCATTCGTCCTCCAATTATTCAACCCTACCTTCTCATACACACAAACAATAAACTTGAAAAGAGGTATAGGGTGAACCCTTTATCACACATTCGGAGAGAATTCTTCTATACATAGACTCAAATATCCCTCATATGAGAAGTAAGTTATATGGGATCACTCCATTGTTTTTGGAATAATGAATTGTATTCCATGATATAGATTCATTGCTTCAAGATTTTATATTGGTAGTAGAAAACTTATCTTAAATTAATTAAAATGATTTCCATAGAGTATTTTGTATTATTAGGACCATTTATTCATTCAAATATTTTATCATGGGGTTCATTTTCACTCCCTCTGTAATACCAAATATTAATGTAATGGGTCTCACATGAATCAAATGAGGAAGAATCCCCATGGATCACAACCAATTTACCATTTGAGGAGTAATTCATACACTGATGATAAGATGAAGGTACGACTACTTGTAAGTGTACCCAAGGCCTCCCTAGTATGGTATTGGAAGTAGTGTCTTTTGAGACAACCATGACCCAATATTAGATACCAAATTATCAAAATTAGACTTCAATTAGATCTTATCAGGTGGATTCAGTTGAATATTTTTATACTTTTGAATCATTAGGTTAAATAGGGACAAAACTAACTTTTTATATCCATGTGTATAGAATGTCCAAGTTGGGATAAGATTGATATCATAGCCATTATCTATAAATAATCATCACATGTTGACACTATTGAGCTTTCCTAATACATAATGTGTGTGTATATGGACCTATATGGTCACACCCACATCCACCTCAGAGAAGGATATAATGTCTTGACATTCTTTATGTTTGGATTCCTCTGTATGATATTCTTTGGTAGTTTCCAATTTCATCTCCAACTTGAGAGAATTATTCAATATTTGATGAAGGATTCATGTATTTTATTTATACATGAAGTAGACCATATATTGATAGTTGATTTAGGATACCAATTAGGTTCTCGAGAATATCATATATTTATTTTCAAGGACATGTTTTTTTCTTAAGGGGCCTCTCTCTAACCCAAACTATAGAGGTCCTAGATTAATGGGGTGGAGGTACTCAACCAATATAAATAAAATTATATGGATGGTTGGATTACTCTAGATCAAAAAATACTTAATCACCCAAATAGAAAGAAGAGATACTTTGGAGGTCCTTAAAACAAATGGTTACTTTTAGTAATCCTTGATAAATTCTTACCTTATTATCATGGAAACATAGATAACACTTTTGTGGAAAATGATCTGGGTTCCATATGTGCTCAAGGAAATTCTTTCCCTATATTGTGAGTATGGATGCAAAGTTACCATTTGAGAAAATAAACATACTTTATCCTTGGGATCATCATAGCAATCTACCAATCTAATGATGGTGACAAAGGAAAATTGATGTTCCTCATTAGATAACTATTTTGAAATCTGGTGGGGCATAACACATTATCCCAACATGCGGTGAATCAAATCCATGAGAGATCATAATAGATTCATCACCAGTAAGAGATCCTTGTTTTCTTTTTATATTTAATCCTATATCATACAATAAATCTAGTGGTTTCCATATAATTTATTAATTATATATTGAGGGCTTATTGTGATTCGATGATGCATGAATTATTCTATATGATCGAGCAGTTTTCATTCAGTCTATACAATTGTTATACTTTTTTTGGAATATTTACTCAAAAAATAAAACCACTATATTGTGTCTCCATTGTCATCTTGGGTGGATGAAACACATGTGACATGCACCCGAGGGCCACCTAATTCTACTATACTATGATCTATTATTTTCCTGAGGAAATCCTTGAAGAAACATTTTATTGGATTGTGTGTCAAAGGAACATATGGTAGGGGTAGTATTTGGGATGGTTCTTCATATTATATTCTTAATAATTCAATATCTATGTATGATTTCATAATTTATTATTTATAAAATATATGAAGCATCCTGGAAATTACTCATTCTTGAAGGAACACACCATGTTTTTTTTTATTTTTAAAGGTTTGATTCATTTTCCACTAATGGGAACCCTAACTGTCTTTCTCAACATGCACCAATAATTTATGGGTTTTTTCTATAGGGATTCCTAGAACTAGATATCCAAGGGGTTGAAAATAGCACTACAAAAACTATTTCATCCTTCCGAAACATCCACATAGGTATGGGATTTAGTAGTTGGGTTTTTTTCTTGGTCCACTACATTGATTACCCTATACACTGCATATTCTTGGTAAAATATCTAAATCCTATCAGATAATTTAGATTGTCCATAGTTATTCCCAACTCATCCCATACATTTCCATGAATATTCCTAATATATTCTCTTGTGGGATTTTAATTTCAAGGTAATAGATCACACCCTTGCACAAATAAATGATATTTGTGTCACAATCATTATCCCACTATTTTCACTTAATTTAGTTGTTTATTCTTGTTCTTAATAAATAATAGCTAAAATAGTATAGGATCTATTGATAGATATTATCCCAACTAGAAATATACCCTATTGTGGTATTTTTGTAAGAAACAAAATAAGTCACATAGAGTGTCTAAAAATTAGCAAAGTTTTACAACCTCATATTGCTTTGGAATCCTCATCATTTGGACCCACTAAGAGGAAAATTGTTTATGGTGTTTTTCTAGGTCACCTGTGACATTAAAATATGTAAAACTCATATTTTCAAAATTATATAGGGGAGGGATATGATCCAACCATTCTAGATATGGTTTATTCTCTTTCTAGATCGACTAATGAAGTGTTTCTAAAGCCTGTATATATACCATAATGGAGTCAACCTACTCATTTTTAGAAATATCCTCACATTCATATATCCTAATAGGTTATATTACCTATAAAATGAATTGTCTATAATGAAAATGTAGAAAATCATTTAGATCTACTAGATGATAAGCCATAAGAACAGATAGATACTAATTAAGGATGGTGAAATAATATATTTTACCCATTCCAGATTACCAATAAAAATTGGTTGATAAAATTCCATTAGAGGGTTTACTTATAACACTTTAGTGTCATTTGGATTAGGTTGACAATCTCAAATAAACTTAGTATTAATCCATGATGAAACTTCTAGCTTCTATAATATGGAATCAATCTATTCCTATAAAGATATTAACTTACCTACCTAAATAACACATGAGGGAGTGGAAATACCTTTTTATTTATTGAGGTTCATATGGATGTTTGAGTGTGTCATGACCGATGTACTTCCAAGGCCTATATTTATTCTTTAATTTCATGTGATAATTCTACCTGTGATATTTTTCCATTGTTAGGGATATTTAAGTGGAAAATTCCCCCTTTTATCCAATATACCAAATATTTCTCTTAGTTTACAAGGGGATTAACTAAAAAACATTTACTATAGATGTGATCCATGTAATAGGATCACCAATACCATGAGAGGGATATATATGTTTTCCACTTTCTTGCATGACATCATCACCTTCTGATGTTATTCCTAGTACATTTTTAAAAATTCACCTTTAATAACCTTTCTAATATTTCAAATTCTTTCCCCTCTGTCCCCATTTTTTTTCTTGGCCTGTATTAACATGAAATGTGATTTTCAGTGATCCACTTAGATTAATCACCAATTTATAATGAAATTGTTGATCCAAAACCATGAGAGGGCCTTCTCACAATCTAGTGATAAAAAATTGTCTCGATGAATGAGTGGATATAATAGAATTTTAGGGTGTCCATTGGTCTATTAATGGAAGTATTTTCATACATAAAAATTCCCCAATGGTAGTAGACTATATTTGTGGGAATATGAACTACTGATATTGATAGTGAGTTACATTGATAGATGGGAGTGAAAACTGCATGTCCCCCATTGACTAAATAATTCGTTGAATTCAGTTGATAGTTGTACACATAAACTAAGAAATAATCGTATATGAGTGAGTTATGGGGAAATAAAAATTTATGATTCAAGAATTAAGATTATGTCCCTAGGTCATGCTACCTTTTTTTTGCCACATCACAGGATGTCACATGTTTCTCCTCTAGGAGTTTACCAGGTGATGGTTCTTTAGGGGCATGTTGTCGATGTATAAAGGGAGAAAACATGATGGAATTAATCTACCCCATCCTTTAACACGAACATAGGTTTATTCCTCTTTAATAATATTATGTAATACCATAATAATTTACGTACATGCCTACTTAAATTCAAAGGAAAATTTAGTAGAGCGGGGGTGACGTGAAATCAACAGTATATAAAGCCCTATATTTTGAAAGTACTTCTCAGGTCCTTATGGTGGTTGAAACCACCAAGATACACCAACTAATAACTATTAATTAAATTAAAATTTACCCATATATTAGTTTGATAGTATTTTTTCATGCCCTTTATCAAGTATCTTCTAGATGGAAAATTACAGTGTTTCATGTGGCCAGAAAGTGATCATAATTTTGTAAGTATCCTAGACCTCCCACATGTTTTCTTTTTCCCTACTATTTTTTTTAAAATGTATTATACTTATATTATGTATTTGGTTTAATCTCATCCATTTTTAATATCTCTCCAAATTTTTTTTGGTATTTTCATTAAAGCCACTTTGTGGGTAGAGTGGGAACAGACCAAATTACACCATACGCCGGGCATTCAAAATTCAAAATTCAAGGAGATACTAAATAAGGTGGTGCATCATTAAATGTGGGAACAAAATATTAAAAATCGCTCAAATATTGCAATCTTCCAGAGAAACCACTGCACATTTGCATCATCGTAGTCTTCATCGCATCACCTTCTTCAGCCCCATCACCGTCGATGATTATGACCTGGGCAAACAAACAACACCCATAAACCATTAAAATTCTGTCAACCTTCAACATAGTTGTCAAAAGTCATCACTGGAAAACTCCATTGATTCCATCGAAAACCATGATAGATCATCATAGATACCGAACATCGTCGAGAGAGAAAGCACATCAATGACCATCATCGAGACTGCATCACCGACAAGAACCCACCGACCAACAACCCACCGCATCATCAACCGAAATCAAAGAATAATCATCCTCAACATAACATACCAAACCTCTACGTGTCTTCATCGTAGATTGAATATGGCCACCACTAAAACCAGAAGCAAACATACCCAAATCCAGACATAAATCGATCACAATAACTCACCAACAAAAATCCATTGACACCCCGAAGGAGCACCATCATCGAAGAGCATGCTTTTGGAACATTCACGACCGTCGAACCTCACAACCTAGAACCTCATCGTTACTGCCGCTCTAGATCTAACCAGAAGAGTAACTACAATATTCAAGGTCAGAGCGGGGATGAGCGTCCGGGTACTCCAAGCGATGACATTGAAACGAGGCAGAAGACTCGAGCGGCACCTTGAAACCCATCGATCACCGAACACAGATCCCAAAAACCCTTTTTTACCCCCGCTCAAAGTCTGAATTGGATAGACATAGAGGAATAATGGGTCAGATTTGGGGAAGAGTGACCAAGGTAATCAGCTGCCCAAGACCATAACCGGAATCCTAAAACCACCAAGAAAGAAGTCTTCATCAAGAAAACCTGGAACAGAACGGTCGCGAAAGAAACACCGAGGCAGATCCCATGGAGAAGACGTGAAAATTGAGCAAGAAAAAATAACAGAGGAGGCGAAAAAAAGAAGAGAGGAATGAGATAAAGGATAACAATTCTTAGGTACGCTGTCTCCCCAGCAAAGGAGGGTTTCAGGAGGAAACCCGAGGAGGATCCGAGAGCGAGAGCAGTGCGCTAGGAGAGAAATGAGCCACTGGGATTTCATCCATTTTTACAATAGGATCTATATTAACCTTATATTTTATACATGATTGGTTGGAATCCATAAGTGAATGTGATGAGGACCTACTTTATGGATTCCCTCCTTATGGGACTTCTGTTAGCCAGGATGCCTTACCTTGATCACATGAGAAATATTACTGAGATGGAAAAGTCATAAAAACACCGCTTTTTGGTGTGAGTCAATATTTCTACTTATTGTGGGATCATGATGGTATGTGTTACCTATCATTATGTTATTCCTCATCTAAACATTTGTTTCTTGAGCCTAATAACTAGTTCACTTTTACATAATATGTAAAAAAAATAATGATGATGGCACTAGGGATGACATCATATAAAACCATTGAATGGATGAAAAGTCATCATCTCTATAAAAGTACTTGAGGAGTGTCCTCATGACCATGTGCAATTGGGTTTATAGAATGAAAATAAATGGCTACTACATTTTTTCTTCTTGGAGTTGCTGTGGTGGATATACAACTATCTCATATTGATACTTAATTGTATAGGATCTTAAAAAATTTAGGGTAATCTACCATTAATTTCCCTAGCTAGAATTCTGAAACTAACATGATAATTACTTGAGCTTAATATTATCTATTTAATGATGATAATTTTTTTGAGCATTGGTGTTGGAATAATTGATAGTAACTCCACGAAGACTAGAAATTATTTAATCTTAGGGGGAACTTCACAATGATGGACTTAATTATCATGGAAAGGACCTATATGATAGTTTTTGATGGTTTTAATGGTTGGGGGATCCAATTCAGAATTCTTAATGGGTGAATGAGGATTTGATCCCAGTATTATGAATAATTCCCCTCTCCTTGCGGTTGGAACTACATGGGATGATATGGAAGTTGAGGGAGAATTATCACCTATAGTTGGGATAGTATAATTCCACAAACTATGGAACCATGAGTTCTGGAATGGGGAATCATGATCAGGGGTGTCTTCAAACATTTCATTCATTGGTTGGGTAGCCCTTCATTGATGGAAACACTATTTGGAAGGAGTCTTCCTCATTTACTCCCCGGTGATATTCAAAAATGACCCAACATGGATGTAACGGCCCATGTCATTCCAAGTTGGTGAAATTATGTGAAATTTTAATATATTGTCACATATCATGGTATGAATTGATAATTTGGAATTATATTTGGATTTCAAGAATTTTTCAATATCTAGGTTTTGTTTTTAGCTGTTTTTATAGGCTTTTAATGTGTCTTGGGTGATTGGGTGAGTGTTGAAGAAAGTTCTAGGTTCCCCTACTGTATAATTTTAATGCAGGTGACTAATAAAGTTGTAAATAGGGGTTCTGAGGTATGGAATTTGTTTTGTGATAATAAAATTTTAAGTAAGGGTGAGGGTCACAACATGAATAAAGGCAACCACACTGAAAACCATATGTATATGATTAAATTTATAGAGTTTAGGGAAAATATTTCCACCATGAGGGTGGTTACTCTATAGTGATTTGGAATTTTCTACACTATAGAGAAGGGGATGAATTTCAAAAATTGGCCAATATGATAAAATTTCTTAGTGTGGAAGAGGGATACTCTATATATCCCTGGTTGATGGAAGGCTATTGAACTATGATGGGGAGGATCATGTTGTAGAGTGAAATAGATAGTGTAGGTTAGGTTGTTGATTCTTCTATATATATAGGGTGTTATGGAGTGTCTAATGGGGTCACACCTCAATGGTTACCATGGTTAGAGAAATTACACAGTGACCATTGTGGTCATTCCACAATGAATATTTTTTAAATTATTTTAAATTAAATAAATGGACGGTTTTTAATATTGAAAACATAATAAATTTTATCTCCCTCATTCATTTATTAAAATCAAGGTTGGTGTTCTCTAGTTATTTTGTGATGGTTTATACATATTATCATGATTCATGTGTTTTTTTAGTGTGTTGACCATGTGCGGTTGATCCTAATTAAATTTAATTGACTGTTTCTCTTCCAATTTAAAATGTATATGCCTAAGTGGGACCATTTATCTAATACCAAATTGTGGGATTTGATATCATGCACAGTGAAGGTATTGTGGGTTATCATAAGCAGTATATAACATAATAACTATATCATAGTGTGTTTCCTTTGTAAAATAAAGAATAGAGGACCTTGGGATAGGTTCCCCTAGTCACTTCCAAGTGTGTTAGTGCGATGTATTGGGAATGGTTATCATAGGGGTAGGCATTGTGAAACTTTGGTTTATTTTATGATCTCGTGGATAGTTGAGTAATGTGTTAAGTATGTGTTTCTACCGCATTATCACATGGTATAATGGTTATGTATTCTAAAATGTGTTAGGAGATCATTTCTATCTTTGATGAGAATGAGGGATGATTTGAGCTCCATTCCAACGATCACTAGTAGATGAATCTAGGGGTGGGAACCATTCTGGCCACTGGGTTGTGTCGACATGAGATGGAATCAGGGGAATGCACCTTTTCAATGATGTTTATGGATCGTGTTTCCATGAATTGGGGGTGGGAGTCATTCCAAACTATGGTATTTATGGGTTTTTATAGAACTAAAGGGTGGGTGCCATTCCATCCAAGTGTAATGATGATATGTGAAAATGTAGAGGTGGATTCCATTCTGAATTGGTGTGGTGATTCCATGTGATATAATTATGGGAAATAAACACTATGAATTGATGTATTGTTGGGGTGTGATTGAATCGAGGGTGTGTACCATTATAACCTAGTGTAAGGTTGATATTTGACAATACCAAGGGTGTTTTTTATTTCAAACCAGTGTAATGAATAAATATAATAGAACTGAGGGGGGTGACATTCTGACCTAGTGTAACAAGGATGTGTGATGCAACTGAGGGCTGGTGAAACTCCAACCTAGTGTATTGATGATGTGTGAAGGAACCATGTGTGGGTGCCTTTAAAACCCAATGTATTGATAGTGTGAGATGGAACTGTGGGGAGGAGTCATTCTGAAATAGAGTATTGATGGTATGTGATGGAACAAGGAGTAAAAATCTATTCTAACTCGGTGTATTGATGATACTAATGAGATATATTTATAATATTGGTGGGCACTACACCAGACCTTATTGTTTTCAAGTAAGATGTTATGAGACACCTATGGTCACTTATATATGGATTATAAATACCTTATGGTTGTAAAATGTATTATGTTTGTAGTTGTTGATGTTTTTTTTATTATGATAATATCACATTATTAATGCACTATATATACTAAATATGTTAGGAAAACCATTAGCGATATATTGAAAGTTATACTAACAACCTACTCAGGAAACCTTTCCATTTTGGTACCCGTGTGGACCTTAGGTTTATAGACTCATGTAGGACAGATGAATATGGATGAAAGTGGACTTATATAGTTGAGTTAGAGTTAATAAATATGTTCTGGTCAATATTTAGGACCATATTAAAATTTTGTTAGTTATTTTATATTTTTTGGGTTATATATGATATTCCCATGGAATATATTGATAGTATCTTCTTGAATCATGTGAAATTTATATTTTTTATTTTCTATATTATGTATTATGTTATTTATTATTGGTTGGATGCCTATAAATTTTTTATTTTTTATTCTGTTGGGTACTACAAGAACTATTTATTTATTTCATCCACTTATATTTATGGATATATATACTAGAGGTTATAATATCCCTATGGTATCACCTTATACCCTTATTGTTTGTCATATTACTTGAAAGTACAAGTATATGTACAAATGGTCATGTGGAACTATATTTAATTTACTATTTTGTGAGCCATGATGGGATGTTACAAAATGATATTAGATATTTGTTTCTTATGTCTTAGTATTTCAGATATGATAGATAAAATATAGGACTAGTTAACACTTTGTATGGATGTTATGTATTCTACATTGCCAACACATGAATGATATAAAGTCAATGTTTACAAGGATTCAAGATTTTTTTTCATGGGTTTTGATGTTACAGTCTGGTTTATTATTACCAAGTATGATAATATATATCATTTTATTTTTTTCTTTTATCCTAGGGTGGTAAGAGAGTTAGATTTCATGCATCATATTAAGAACATAGGTTCACATGAAATGTGATTTATTATGTGTGATAGTGATACATGTTTTTGAAAATAAAGTAGGTTCAGGTTATTTAAAGTGTCAATGATAACTAATTTGATCTTTTCCCAAAAAACTTATTAGTGACATTCTACTTAATAGACCTATATGGAAATGAATTTTTCAATAAGGGTCATTATAGGCCGGTGTAATTTAGTTATGAATGTGTATGTTTCCATGATCCTATAGGGGTATTCTAATAAAAAGATACCTGATGAGTATTAGTACCATAGAGTGGGTAGTTATTTAGAGTATTATATTCCTGATATATATGCATGAGTTCCCAAAAGAGGGTGTTATAACATGTGATCTTCCTAACGATATTTGATATGGGAGCATGGATATTTCCTCATGATCTATGACCTATGTAGGATGTAACCTATATATTAGGTGAGAGGGCCTAATTATGTTAATACATGACTCAATATGTGGTGAGTCGAGTTACATAACTGTATTGTAGGGGTATTTAGTATTTTAATTCAAGATGAATAGTGATGTATGAGGGTAGCTTGAGAGGGGGTATCCTTGGATTGTGTGTTCTTCATAGATAAAAAAGTGTAAATTATTCATATTTTAGATATGGTACACAGATGGCTGTGTGATTATATATATATATATAGTCAGACAATTATGAATGTTGAAGTATGTCTAGTTCATGTGTTAATATTGAGATGATATACATGAGAGGCATGATCAGATAACTAATTAGGTGACTGAGTCTAGAATTGGTGAAATGTGACCTATAGTGGGTAGAGATAAGTTGGGAAGCAAGTTATAACTTTATAGTTTTCCAAGGGATCTAAAACACTTGTTAGACATAGTGGACTCGATTAAGGAACCCAAATCAAAGATCACCAATCTAGAAAGATGAAACCATGAATAATGAATATGACAAACTAGTAAATTTATACCTCACACATTTTTTCCAAAGGCACCATCTCCATATGGTTTTTATAAATATAACCAAAAGGTAATCGAAAAATGACTATACTACAAAGGTTTATAGGTGTTGTTGAATCAGTCATTTTATGAGTATGATTCTCCATTAACGATGACATGATAGTGACAAATCCGTCAAATAAGTTATGAGAAAAAGATTTTAATTTTTTATGTTTTGGAAAAAACATGAGAAGTGTTTCTTACTCTATCACACAGTTGTAAGACCATTTAAATAACTATTTAGGATTCTCGTTAGGAGATCATTCATTTACTCATATGTTATAATCAATGGTTAAATGCCTCGAATGGTATTCCTTGAATGTATCCAACTCCCACAACTTTCCTCTTATGAAATTAATTACACAATGATAGCCAATGTGGAATATTCTCAAGTGATAACGGTTATCATTCATCTTCCAAAATCATATGATATATATCATACCTTATGAAGTTACACCACACAACATCAACGAATCATATAATGTGATTGGGAAAGGCAATGGTAGGAAATAACATAACCATGCATTACAATACCCATATATCTTACAATATGATAGAATATTGTAGTGTAATAAAATATCATTCCATGCGTTATGATTTACCGTAATCATATAATATTACTTAGCTAAATTCTTCATATTCATAATTCATTTAGGGTATATCTCCTTAAATATAACACTTTAAATAAATATAAATAGACATTGTGACATTTCACATTATATCATATAATATATGATAAATTATGAAATTATATCTATAACTCTTTTTTATATAATTAAAATAATTTTAGAAATATATCATCAAATTCTTAGTGTACTACATTATTTATACTACTTTATGAAATCCCATCCAAAACTATTTTTTATTAACTCTTAAAACACTTTTAGAGAAGCATTATGAGTCAGAATCAATCCCCATTCATTCAATAAAAAAGTGTAACCCATTATGAATTTATAGAATTGATAATAAATATGAATTTATAGATCTATAAATGTATGTAAATAGAATCCTCTAGAAAATAATCAGTGTTACTCATGCTTCAAAGGGATCTATCATGATCTTCATTAAACACATGTATATCTATACACATATCCACCAGTCACATCACATGCTAGTGTGTATTGTTATACATTACTTTTATGTAATAAATCTAGTGATAATGGGAAACAGAGTATGTCAATCTGATATAAAAAACATAGACATTTTAGATTATATATGTATATATTGACAAGGTTAATGAACACATAACATGTCACTCACATTTACGGATGAGTACATCACATGTCCCTCAATTTAATATACAATAACATTATATATACTATATATTTATAGATGCAAACTCCTCAATATATCATAATCATGATCCAAGATTCCACATTTTTCATACGATAGGAAAAATCTAATCATGGTTGAGCTCCAACTGACAACATGATCAACAACATACGCAACCACACCCTAATTAGCTATGATCCAAGGATTGAATAAGAAAGTTATCAATGTATAAAGGTTCTCATGCTAGATATCTTGTGAAACACAGGTGGCGGGGACTCTAAATATGATCCATACATCCATAGTATACATAAGGAATAATTTATGATAATTAATGTGGTATACTTAGTGGGTTATACTGATCCAGAAAAAACTTTTTTTCTCATGAGTATATTCCATATCTCCATACAAGAAGACTTCTAATTACAACCTTAATATTTCATAATAACCTATAATACTACATGATTAATATCAATTAGGATTAACATAAATTAATACTTTGAGAGGTCAGTTGTCATTATATATCATAATATATGTATTGAACATGAATTACCGGTAAAGTGGATATTGAATTTTTATATGATACCTTTTATATCATTTAAAACTTTCAGAACAATTAAAAAAACCTATATATGAACCTTTCTATTATATAATATATGAAATATATATAATTTATACTAATGCCTAATATATTTTATAGTGTTTTGTTAACTCATTACATGAATATGTAGTACTTTTCACATAACCATGTGTACATCTGATAAAACCCTTCATTACATTTTTTAATGAGTAACATATTCTAATAAATGATGTTTCAATAATGGTGATATTTAGGAATCATATTTCTAATGATCAAATCATTGAAAATATTAAAACTCCTTAACTCTAATACATCCAATGTTTTGTTGTTAACAATTTTTTTGTCTACTTAGAACTTATCCATTGAGGAAATAATTATCATTTCTAAAACCCATTCCATTAATCTTTTCCCTAGATATCATATGGTAATTAATGTAACTACTCACATTATTACCTTTCAGCACATCCTAAAAATCAGTAGTATAAATTGAAATTCACTTTTTATGGAAACTAAATATAAATATTTATACTTCTCTTTACCTCTATACCCTAAAACTCTTTTAAGATATTAAGTAAATTTCACTTTTAATTTTTAATGGTGTTACCCTTTTGTAAATAATGATATTAACTTTCACATGTTAACATTATATATAACTCTTAAATTTTTTATTTACATTAAAATATCCTATATTATTTATATTTTTAGTGTAAATATATTTAATTTTATAAAGATATAATAATCTATTAGTTTACATTGAAATTCTATAAGATCAAAGATACTCCCACTAGCCTCTTAGAAACTATATTTATAACAAACCATATTATTTATATACATTATTTTGAGATTTAGTACATAAAGGTACACATAATAAAATAAATGAAGATGAAGATGCCTAGTGTATTTCCGAAATTATGTACATAGCACATTAAATTTAAACAAGGATAAAAATACATTTTTTAAAAACTCCATAACATGCTATTAAAATTCCAGTATTCTTCTAAAACTGCACAGGATAACCTTGGGATATACATACGCAAGGGGTGTTATATATATCCCAATGAGGGAATAATCAAATAATTACATGAGAAAAGTAATACATGTGAGTCAATAGGCATATCATGGTGACATAGCAGTTTGATAATAATAAACATAAACCTCAAAGAATGATATAATATGATCACATCAAGGTCACATAAGAATGTAGAAATGAATTAAAATGTCTCATCATAATAATTTATTGAGTATAAACAATGATAAATCATAACATAGTGTTATTAGGATAACCTAATATGAACTATACATGGTATCTATTTATATAAAAGCATTACCTATATCTTTGGAGGGATATATAATTTTGGGACCACGTGTCACATTCATTGTTGTACTTGTATTTGTGTCCCGCATAGATTATACAAAATAAGAACACCATTCATCACTTCTAATTCCAGGATTAATAATAATGGGATAAATGAATGTAAATCACTAATAAATTAATTATAGGTACATCTAAGTGAATAACCTTGAGGGGTAGTTGGTATGGTTATACACAATATAAATGTTTTCCCTGGAAAATCCCGAGATAATTTCAGTAGCATAATAGGCGTACAAAAAAGTTCAAGAAGCATTTAGTAAGAGTAAAAGGTGACATTCCATTACTTGGGAATCATATGTATAGTAAAGGTATGTTTAGAAACACATTACAACAAAAATAATTGGAAATAAAATGGCTAAGTACAAAGGAAGTACTTGAAATAAAAAGGAAGGGGAGATGATCACTTAATATGATATAATAACGACATAAGTACTGGTTATAATGAGGAGGATGAATAATATATCATTATTAAAACCTAAATTGGGTAGAAAATTTATATTTATAAATACGTGACAACATGATCAAGTGATATTCAAAAGGCTAAATACAAAGAAGTTTCTTGAATGAAAAAGAAGAGAGAGATATCCCTTGCATTGCGAGGGTGATTCTAGATGCTTGGTAGGGTCTTATAAATAGCTTGATAACACCATGTGGGGGATTTTGAGAGGAATAGATAGAGTAAATTCTTTCTTAATAGGTTTTTAGTGAAGATGAGTGAGTGTTTGGGGGGGTATTTATAACAAAATAGAGGTAAATTATTCATTAATTTCTAAACCTAGCTTTTGGATACTATATAATAATATAATCAAAACCACAAACCTTACCATGGGTTTTGACCACGATTTCTAAAAAAGATATGTGGTATTAAATATTTTATAAGGATAAAAAGAAGACTTTTTAAAATAATATCACAGGTGATGTGTAGGTGATTCATGTTCATAAATAATTGATTTTAAAACCATAAAATATCATATTGGTTTTTGAGGATTCATTAAGGGTTTATCAAATTAAAAAAATAACTTCAAAAAAACATTATTTTAAAGGGTAAATATATATTTGGTCATTTATTCGTTTTATATCATTTATTACTACAATTTTTATCTATTATTATGTCATAGTACAAATAGTATATTTATACCATATTTAATTTTTACCAAAAAAAATTAGACCATCTTAGAAAATTGTGAAAAATTCACCATTGGATAATTATAAAACATTGATTTTAAAAATAATTTTAATTTTTCTAAAATAATTTTATAAATATTATAATTTCTTATATTAACTAAAAAATTTTATTTATCTAAAAGAACTAGTTTCTATGAAACTAATAACTTTTTGAACCATATAAAAATTACATTGAACTTCATTAAATTATATTTTCCATTAAATTCTAAAAAAAATTATTTAAAAATAATATATTTATTAAATATTATTATTTTTCATTAATTATTGAATTTGTAACACCCCAAACTTCCACAGTACACTTCCCTTTAAATAATACAATTGTGTTTTTGGAACGCAACTTCGAGTTTTAACACACCACAACCAATCAAACTAGCAGTTATGAATAGTAATACCCACTTTTTAAAATATTATAAATTTTATCTTTCAAAATTGTATTCATTTTTGAATTCCTAATATTATGATTAGATTATGGTGAATTTTTGGAATTTTTCTGAAAACATTCAATTTTTGATGAATAGTGAAAAGCACTAAGTTATAGTTTAAAACTGATTTTTTATTTAAATAATTATTTATTTTATAGAAATTTATTTTAGGTCCAAATAGAAATTTAATACCTATATAAGTTCAATATAATTCCTTGGAGTCAGTTTATAATAATTATATATATATAAATATTTGATTGAACTTTTTACCGTCTTTTACCCACCTCCTAGGAGCATTTGCAGATTTACATAAAACATAATTTTACCACTTCTATCAGTTGACTTCCAAAAATATGAGAGAAACGGTTTATATCAGTAAGTAAAATGTGTTTCAATAAGATTAAAATAATTTTTTTGGGGAATAGTAACTTTTTACTTTTATTTACCACGGTTAAAAGTAAATAGGGTAATTAATGGTAAAAATTATATTATTATTACGCTAAAACATGTCCTAATTATATTGCATAAGTTTAATTCAACAAATAAAAACCTTAGGAATAAAATAAGAACCTATTTGGTCCACTTGGATTAGATTTGGACATTTATTATTATTTAATTCAAAGAAGAGTTCAATGTGTTAAATTCAAATTTTAATAACTAAAATATTTTTAATATTTGGTTACACATAAAATAAATTTACTATAAATATTTATTAGAAATCTAAAACTATTTACTATATAATGGTATTTTATTTATAATTTTTAGACATTAAATAATGAAATTTATTTATGACACAATGATGATGTTGTAATTACCTAGTTAATGAAATATTAAAATAATTTATATTATAAATATCCAAATAAATTTAATTTGAGACTTTTTATGAATTTATATAATTTTATAGGTTAATATATCATGTTAGGGTTGGTTATATGATTTATTTTCGAAGTAAAAATGCTGTTATGAATTTAGAAAAAACAAAATACCAAATAGTGTCAAAATAGACTTGAAAAAATTGTTAAAAAACATTATATTAGTAATTGATAATATATTCCTAAAAATATAAGGTTCATCCAAACGACTAATATAATGATATTTGTATCATTAATGAACCACTTGGAGTTCAATTTTATGTTAATAGTAATTTCATTAACCATATAATATAAAAATACAAAGAGACATGGTAAATGTCACACTATTTAACTAAGAGTTAAATATAAAAGATAAAGTTAATATAGTGACCCAAACCTGTCTAAAACCTATTGGTTCAGTGGTGATAGACCCATACCAACCTTAGACTTTAAATAATTCATTTTGGAGCCATTATAAACCGAAAATAATTTTATTATAAAATAATATTTCTAACTTTTCCTAAGTTGCCCCTCATCCCTCTTATTAAAGGGCACTCCCCCTTCTTTATAATTCAGTCCATCAAAGCCATTTCTCTTGGCCAAACGCTACACAAATACCCTATAAAATTTCCACCCTTCATCCTATATTCATTCCTTTAATTAGAAATCCATCCTAAGGATCCCTTTTGATCAAATCAAAAGTAAGAACCCGAAGAAGAGGTAAATATATCATCACCTCTTTCAAGTTCTTTTCTTCTTCCACTTCCTCTTTGTTTGTTGTTTCCATTCTAAAATAATAACTACAGTATATTATATATACTATGATGTTATTATAAATATGGTACATCCTTATTCATTATTCTATCCGTCATTTGAATGACATGTCACCATACGTGTGTACGTACGACTTACTATCTCCACGTCGTGGTGTAATTGTTATTCAATACATTATTATTTGGATGCATATAATAATGACGTGTAATTGATATAAATAATAAATATAACATTATAATTATTATTTATATATGATATAACATCCAATTATATATTATTTTAATATCAAAATAATTATATTTTCACTCGGGCGTACGTACGAATTACCATCTCCATGAACGCGATGAGATTCATTCCCCATCGTATCCATTCTGGACTAATTTTCATTAGATGATTAAAAATACTGTTTAAAGACTTAATATCATTCTTAATATGAATAATATACATCCTATCCATAATAAAAATTACTTACGCAAAAAATCAAATAAAGGAAAACAAATTAGTTAACACCCGGAAGGATGATAATACTAAGATATTATTAACCAAGCAAATGTTAAAAGATCATATATGATATCATATTAATGTATATGATTATATTATTATTTAATAACAATTATTTAACCATTATACAGGATGTTAACCTACCATTGACTAAGAAAAAGTACAAGATAAGGGTTAATTTCACAATCTCTTCATTATCCGAGGTTGTTTATATGTAATTATCTACGGAGACCTCTTTATCATCCATATCCATGATTTTTAAAAATGTATTTCAAAACATTATTTATATTTTATAGACTATGGGTTAAATTCATTTATTCCCTTGTTTGAATTTTATAAGATGTTTATAATAGAATCTTTCTTTTATTTTACAAACAATGTACTTTATGACCCTTTTGACAAAATTAGGGTATGAATTTTTTTTAACTTATACATTGGGTCCGGCTATTTTCCTCCTTTATAACATCATCTAATCTTCCCGTACAAGATTATTAGAATATTGTCAAATGTAAATGTTTTCTTTTATAATTACATGACTTTTAAATGATTTCATAATAGAAAGAGATATTTCTCTAAAAAGGTTTTGATTTCATCTATGTCAACATCCTTTGATGGATTTTAAGTTTGTTTGAAGTTGATTTATTATGATACAAAAATTCCATATTGTATTGAAGGTTTTGTGATATGTTTGACTGTGGATGTGTTATTTCATACCACTAATGTTTTATGCATAAATTATTGACATTTGGTATTCCAGTTTTAATATGAATGTTTATGTTATGTTTAAAACTTTTCATATGTGGAATGCATTGGACTTAGTAAGTAACGGGTAGAGCATTCTATAGCTCATAGATGCATCAGTAGGTATCATGAGACAAACTAGTGTCTTGGATCAAGGCCATGACAAAATATTATTTGTAGTCTTGGCACAAGGCCTTGACTATGTGGTTATAATAGTCTGGCATTATGCATTCCATCATTATGAAAGTGGTTGTTGATGTTGCATGTGATTATTAGACTTGTAGAAAATTCACGTGAGTAAGTAAATGGAATTATTTCTTCATAATGATGGAATGCATAATGCCAGACTATTATAAGTTTGGAATTATGTATTTCGGTTCATAAACTAATCTAGTTAATTCCATTGTTTAGAAATAGTTCCTAGTGGAAGGAATAGAAACCGTATTAATCCACACACTCCATGTAGGGATTTCCCTCCTACTCAAGATAATTATTGTGGATCTGGTGATGAAACTGAAATTGATCAACTAATCACCATACTGGGACAACTGACTCAGGTTATGAATAATAACCATACCCGTATGGAGCACCCTGATCCACAACATGGAGGATCAATGTTAAATAACTTCATGAGGCAACAACCAAAAAGATTCAATGGGGGTAAAAATAAACTATTATTTGAGAAATGGATAAATTTCTTAGAAAAAATATTCCATGCCTTGGAGAGTAGTGAAAGGGAAAAAGTTTTCATTGCAGTTTACCGCATCACTGGAGATGCTGAACAATGGTGGTCATTTATTAAAAAAAAGGAAGATGATGATGTATTAAATATGTAATGGAGGGATTTTAAAGAAATTTTCTTAAAAAAACACTCTTTATGACCATCGAGAAGATATGGAAAGACAATTTCTGAGTCTGAGGAAAAAGGTGGTTGAGAATGTCGGAAAGTATGAAGCTAACTTTTCAAGGTTAGCAAGGCATGCTGCAAATTATATACGTAACCCAAAAAGTAAGATCGATAATTTATTTGATGTGATAAAATCATTTCTCCATCGAACATTTGTCTCACAGTCCTTCTCATCATATGAAGATATTGTCTCATGTGCTATTAAGACAGAAAAATAATTCTCTAAGTCTTACAAATTTAAAGAAAAGTAATAGAAGAAGAGATCTGTTGAACCCTCTAGAAATGGAAATAAGGGGAAGAAGGGAAAATTGGAATATCCACCCTGTAGTAAATGTGGGAAAAAACACCCTGGTACTTGCCTGAAGGGAATGGGAGATTGTTACATGTGTGGTGAAAAGGCCAGTAAGCTCATGATTGCAAGGATAATAAATAGGCTTTCGATGTTGAATGCTACAATTGTAGAGAAAGGGGCATTATTCAAATTAATGTCTTAAGCATCAGGGGAACTTACCTCAGAAGAGGCCAAGGGAACATTGAAAAGATTATGCTATCACTACTGCTGAGGTTGAAGCTTCGAAAGATGTAGTGGTAGATAATTTAATGGTTTCCTCAATTTTATCCAATGCTTTATTTGATTATGGATCATCGCATTTTTCATATCTTCCCAGTTTTCTATGAAAATTAGATACTTTCAATTTTATTTAACTAGGGAGTTTTCATTAAAAACTCCTAAGGGAAGTATCATTGCAACAATGTTTTCTAAATCAGTCCCCATTAGGGAATATAAATGTTCTTTATCTTCTGATCCCATCATCATACCCATGATTGAATTTGATATAATCCTCAGTATGGATTGGCCTTTCGACCATGATGCAAAAAACTATTGTAAGAAGAAGGAGGTTACTATTTTTGATGATGATGATAAAGAACACCTTATCTTTAGAGCAGAATCGTCACCACCTAATTCTTATCTAGATCCACCCCCAATAGATCAATTAATTTCAATTATAGGTGAAGAAGAGAATAAAATAAATGTGGGAAAGGAAAGGAATGTTCAAATAGAGGATTTACTTATTGTGAAATAATATATTGATGTGTTTCTAGAAGATTTTCCGGGACATCCTCCAGAACGAGAAATTGAGTTTTCCATTGATTTAATTCCTAGATCAAGGCCCATAAAAAAGACCCCTTATAGAGTGGACACTATAGAATTAGTGGAAATAAATAATGAACTAGAGTAATTGAGTAATAAGTGATTTATTCTCCCTAGAGTTTCTCCATGGGAATCCCCTATCTTTTTTGTTAAGAAGAAATATGGATCTATGAGGTTGTGTGTTGAATACGAGGAGATCAATGCTATAACAATAAATAAAAATTATCTACTACCACGTATTGATGATTTATTTTACCAACTTCATGGAGTTCAATAATTTTCAAGGATTGACCTTCGATTTGGATATAATCAGTTGAGGGTGAAGAAGGAGTAAATTTTGAAAACAACATTCCGAACTAGGTACGAGCATTACGAGTTTACAGTTATGCCTTTTGGATTGACTAATGAACCCTCTTTCTTCATGGATCTAATGAATAGAATTTTCAAGGTATATCTTGATGAATTGTTAGTGGTATTTATTGATGATATCTTGGTACACTCTAAAAGCTACGAAGATCATTAAAATCACTTGCGCATTATCCTATAGACTCTTAGAAGACATGAATTATTTGGGAAGTTTAGAAAGTGTGAAATATGGATTCAGGAGATTTCCTTTCCTGGCCATATTGTCTCTAAGGATGGAATATTTGTTGATCCTTCTAAGATAAGAGAAATCCCATAATGTCCATCACAGATGACTACAACAGAGGTTTGCAGTTTTATTGGTTTAGCAGGTTATTACCGACGTTTCATCCGGAATTTTTCTTGGTTGTCTAACGTATTAAAAAATATCACATGAAAAGGAATTAAATATGTTTGTACAAAAGAGTGTGAAGAGTGTTTTGGATAACTGAATATAAGATTATTCAATGCTCATATATTGACTCTACCATCGGGGAATGATGGGTTTGTTATTTATAGTGATTCTTCAAAGAAAGGACTTGGTTGTATCCTTATGCAGAATGATAGGGTTATTGCCTATGCATCATGACAGCTAAAAATTCATCAACAAAACTATCCTACTCATGATCTTGAGTGAGAATCTAAAATCTTTGCTTTGAATATTTTGATACACTATCTTTATAGTGAAAAATGTGAGATATATACCAATCAAAAGAGTTTTATGTATATTTTATCATAGAAAGAACTCAACATGAGGGAAAGGAGATGGCTTGAACTACTCAAGGATTATGATTGCACTATACACTACCACCCAGGGAAGGAAAATATGGTGGATATTGATTTGAGTAGAAAGGATCATGGAGTTTTAAACAAGATGAGAGTTGAAAAGGATCCTATATACATGGATCTAGTAATGATGGATATAGTAATCACTATGGAAGGTGAAACATCAATACTTTTTCAAATCGTTTCCAAAACATCTTTACTAGAAAGGATAAAGTGTTCTCAGACCAGTTATGAAGAGTTTCAACAGAAGATTAAAGTTTTGAATGATAGGAGATTGAGTGACTTTGTTTATGAAGATGGAATTTTAAAATTCGGGAAGAGACATTATGTTCCCTTTATACCTGATCTAAATAGGGAATTGTAGGATGATGCTCATAGTTCCAATTTATATATACACCCTGGTAGAACTAAGATGTATAGAGATTTGAAGGAACGTTTTTGGTGGGACAACATGAAGAAGGAGATTACTGAGTTTTTGTCAAGATGTATGGTTTGTCAACAAGTGAAACCTAGAAGGAAATAGCCCGGAGAAGTCATGAAACCTCTTCTCATACCCGAGTTGAAATGGGATAATATTACGATGGACTTGGTCATGGGACTACCAAGGACTCTTCGAAGGAAGGGTGAAATATGGGTCATTTTTATTGTCTTTCCAAGTCATCATATTTTCTATCTATAAGGGAATATTTACCACTTGAACGTTTATAAAGACTATATATTAATGAAGTTTTAAGACTTCATGGAGTACCACTATTATTTGTTCCTGATAGTGATCCCGATTTTACATCAAGATTCTAAAAATGTATTAAGAAATTCCTAGATACTGAACTTCGTTTGAGCACTGCCTACCACCCCCAAACTAATGGAAAATCAGAAAGGACCATTCAAAACTTAGAAAAAATGTTGACATCATACTCACTTGAATATAATGTGGGATCAATATTTACCTCTGGTAGAATTTTTCTATAATAATAGCTTCCATTCAAGTATTCAGATGGAACTATATGAAGCGTTATAAGAAAAGAGATGTTGCACACCAACCTATTGGGATGATGTTGGTGAAAGAAAACTCGTAGTCCTAGAACTTGTGGAGGAAACGATGGAAAATGTGACGGTAATCCAAAACCACATCAAAGCATATCAAAGTAGGTAGAAGAAATATGCCGATAACCGATGGATTTGGAATTTAAGGTAGGAGATAATGTTTTCTTGAAGGTATCTCCATGGAAGGGTGATACACGTTTCAGTAAGAAGGGAAAATTTAGTCAGAGGTACATTAGACCTTTGGAAATTCTAGAAAAAATTGGGGCTATAACTTACCATTTGGAAATTTCCCCAAGTCTCTCTAAAGTTCACGATGTGTTCCAAGTATCACTATTGAGAAAATACATACCAGACCCAACGCATGTACTCACCTATGAGGAATTATAACTAGAAACTGATCCGTCTTATTGTGAAGAGCCTATCAAGATTCTTGATACAAGAGAACAAGTGATGAGAAACTGGACGACTCTTCTAGTAAAATCATTATGGAGAAACCATATGATAGAAGAGGCAATGTGGGTACCCGAGGAACTTATGATGATGAACCAGCTGGATCTTTTTATGTAGTAATATTCTAGAAATTTTGAGGACGAAATTATTTGAAGTATGGGAGAATTTAACACCCCAAGCTTCCACGGTACGCTTCCCTTTGAATAATACAACTACGTGTGTTGTACACTACTTCGAGTTCTAACACAAAACAACCAATCAAACTAGCAGTTATGAATAGTAATACCCACTTTATAAAATTTTATAAATTTTATATTTCAAAATGGACTTCATTTTTGGATTAGGAATTTCGAAATTATATTAGGGTGAATTTTTGGCATTTTTCTGAAAACATTCAATTTTTGATGAATAGTGAAAACTCTGAGATAAAGTTTAAAACCGAATTTCAATTTAAATAATTATTTATTTTATTTAAATTTATTTTAGGTCAAAATAGATACATAATACCTATATAAGATCAATGTAATTCATTGGAATCATTTTATAATAATTTTAGATATATAAATATTTTATTAAACTTTTTACCGTCTTTTACCCACCTCCTAGGAGCATTTTGCAAATTTACATAAAACATAATATTACTGATTATAAGAGTTTAATTTCAAAAATCTGAGAGAAATAGTTGATATCAGCATGTAAAATGTGGTTCAATAAGATAAAAATAATTTTTGGTGAATAGTAACTTTTTACTTTTATTTACCACAGTTAAAAGTAAATCGGGTAATTATGGGAAAAAATAATATTACTATTACCTGAACACATATCCTAACTCTATTGGATAAGTTTAATTCGACCAAATACAACCTTAGGAATAAAATATAAACCTCTTTGGTCCACATGGATTAGATTAGGTCATTTATTATTATTTAATTCAAAGAAATGTTAAAAGTGTTAAATTCAAAGTTTAATAACTAAAACATTTTTAATTTAGTGTTAAACATAAGAAAAATTAGACTATAAATATTAATTATAAATATAAAAGACTTCCTACATAATGGTATTTTATTTATAATTTTTTAACATTAAATATTTAAATTTATTTGTGACACAATAATGATGTTGTAATTACCGAATTAAAGAAATATTAAAAAAACGATATTATAAATATAGAAAGAAATGTAATTAGATACTTTTTATAAATTAAAAAAAATTATAGGTTAATAGGACATGTTAGTCTTGGTTATGTGAATTGTTTTTGATGTAATAATGCTGTTATAAATTTAGAAAAAACAGAATACCAAATAGTGTCAAAATTGACAAATAACAATTTTTAAAACAAATATTATATTATTAAATTATATTATATTGTTAAAAATATAAGGTTCGGACAAAAGACATATATAATGATAGGTGTATCATTAATGAACCACTTGGGGTTATCTTTTATGTTTATGGTAAATTTATTAACCATATAATATAAACACACAAAGACACATGGTTAATGCCGAACTATTTAACTAAGAGTTAAATGTAAAAGATAAAGTTAATATAGTGACCAAATCCTGTCTAAAACCTATTGTTTGAGTGGTTTTAGACCCATAACCTCCTTATGCTTTATATAATTCATTTTTGAGCCATTAGAAACCGAAAATGATTTTATTATAAAATAATATTTCTATCTTTTCCTAAGATGCCCCTCACCCCTCTTATAAAAGGGCACTCCCCCTTCTCTCTAATTCACACCTTAAAAGACATTTGGATCAGAAAAAACCTGCCCAAATTCCCTCTAAACAGTCCTATATTTGTCATAGAGGCCTTTTTTTAGTCATAAAGTCAACCTAAAGAGACCTTTTGATCAAATCAAAAGGAATGTCCTGAAGAAGAGGTAAATATTTCATCACCTCTTTCAAGTTACTTTCTTATTCCACTTCCTCTTTCTTTGTTGTTTCCATTCTAAAAGGATAACTCAATTATCTTATATATAATGTGATGTTATTATAAATATAGTATATCTGTATTCATTATTCTATCCATCCTTTGAAAGACATGTTACCATACATGCGTATGTACGACTTGCCGTCTCTACGTCGTAGTGTAATTGTTATTCAACATATTATTACTTGGATGGGTATAATAATGAAGTGTAATTGATTTAAATAATAAATATAACATGATAATTAATCTTTATATATGATATACCATACAATAATATATTATTTTAATATCAAAAAAATGATTTTGTCGCTCGTGCTTACGTAAGGATTACCGTCTCCACGAACGCAATGAGATTCATTCCACATCGTATCCATTCAAGACTAATTTTCATTAGATGACTAAAAATAATTTTTAAAGACTTAATATCATTATTAATATGAATAAGATACATCCTATCCATAACAAACATTACTTACATAACGAATCATATAAAGGAAATCGAATCAGTTAACACTCGAAATGACGATAATTCTTAGATATTATTATCAAAGAAATGTTAAAAGATCATATATGATATCATATTATGGTATATTAATGTTGTATAATTTAATAAAAATTATTTCACCATTTTAGAGTAGGTCAACCTACCCTCTACTAAGGAAAACTACAAGGTAAGGCTTATTTTTACAATCTCTTCATTATCAGAGGTTGTTTATATGTAATTATCTACTGAGAACTCTTTATCATCCACATCCTTGTTTCTTAAAAATGTATTTCTAATAATTATTACTATTTTATAGCCTATGGGGTAAAGTCATTTATAACCATGTTTTACTTTTATAAGGTTTTTATAGAGGAATCTTTCTGTCGTTTTCCAAACAAGGTACTTTTTGACTTTTTGACAAAATTAAGGTAAGAATGTTTTTTAACTTATATGGTGGGTGCAGCTATTTTCTGCTATTATAACATCGGTAAATCGTCCCTTACAAACTTTACAAATATTTTCAAATATAAATGTTTTCTTCTGTAATTACATAAATTTTAAATGATTTCAAAATAGAAAGATATATTTCTCTAAAAAGGTTTTTATTTCACCTATGTCAACATCCTTTGATGGATTTGAAGTTTGTTTGAAGTTGACTTATTATGATACAAAACATCCATATTGCATTGAAGGTTTTGTGATATATTTGACTATGGATTTTTTATTTCATACCATTCATGGTTTATGGATAAAGTATTGACATTTCAGATTCCATTTTTAATACAAATGTTTATGTTATGTTTAATCCTTTTCATATGAGGAATGCATTGGACTTACTAAGTGACAGGTGGAGCTCGCTATAGCTCCTCGATGCATCGGTAGGTATCCTGATACAAACTAGTGTCTTCGCACAAGTCCTTGACAAAGTATTATTTATAGTCTTGGAATAAGGCCTTGACTATGTGGTCATAAAAGACTAGCATTATGCATCCCATCATTATGAAAGTGGCTATTGATATTGCATGTGATTATTAGACTAGTAGAATATCCATGGGAGTAAGTAAATGGCATTATTTTGATTTATATTTTCCATATTATGATGAAGTTTATGTTGAAAAGGCTTTTGTGTTAGTTTTATACATTGCCTTAAATGTTTATGATTATTTATGAATGTTTATGCTATATTATTATCCTAACTGAGAATTTGATCTCACCCCTTTCTATGTTTTATTTTTCCCAGGATGCGAAGACGTATATTACGACTGACCTTTAGGTATAGTCTATGGGATCTCAGTGTTGTCCATGGAAACAATTTTTTTGTACTTTTCCATTTTATGATGTAATGTAAACTTTATTAATGTATCTAGTACTTCCATGGATACCAAACTAATCAGTATTTTGAGACTTGAACTTTTGTGATCATGCCAATGTTATGTAATAATTCACTGAATCTGGGTAACTAGGGTTAGGGCGTTATAGAATTTATAAAAAAGAGTGTCTTTATTGAATCTATATATTTCCCAAAAATACAATTTGAGTTTCTTCGTATCTAAATCTAATTTTTATGAAAATAAATTTTCAATCATTCATAAAGTAATAATAACAAGCATAAATATAATCATTTATTTTAAAATAAAATATAAAAATTTATAATAGGGTTAAGATACATAACCCCTTATTACACCATCATACATCCTATGGTTATGGTGTGCAAAGGTGTTACTTTCTTATGGTGGTTTAGAGAACATGGCTTGGGTCGTGATCTCTATAAGATTGAAATTTTTCATTAATTTTTTTCAATAAAGCTTTAGTTGTTGAAATCAATATTGGTATTGGTTTAGTGGAAAACAAATTGATGCCATATTCCTCGAAAAAATTGATAAATGGTCTTTATAGAGTACGACTCCAATGGTTGAGTTCATTGCTTCTTCTGTCTGTGCCAGTTTGACTTTATCATATCCCTTAATATACTAATCTTAATGTTCACTTTACAAAGACTATATTATCAATTATTAAGGTGATTAATGGTGTTTAAAATCTGATATGATAAATTTTTTTATTTTCTAAAATTAACAAATTAGTGCATGTATTTTCTATAATGAAATTTCTTAATGAAGTATTTATTCATTAAAAATGGAATTTCATTTATAAAAGTTTGGGTCATTACATTATTCCCCCTTTTGGAATTTTCCATCAAAATTTCATTTCATACACTAAAACAAATGAAGGTACTTCGGTTTTATCAACTCTTCTAGTTCCAAATTCACCTCCTCAAAATTTTGATCCCACCACAACACTTTGACCAAGTGATATGTCTTATTTGAGATAACATTTTCTCTATGATATATGATATTCATTGTTCTATTATCATATGAAATATAATTCTCTAATGATACTAGATATGGATTCAATACATGTGTGGGGTTTAATATTCCCTTTATAAAGAGGGATACATTGAAAACATTATGTACTTGAGATGGGTTAGTTGGGAGTACTATTCTATAGACCATATCTCTGATGTGATTAAGGATATCAATAGAGACAATGTATCTTAGACTAAGTTTTCACTTATTCCCAATCCTCCTGATTTTCTTAAACGATGATATAAAAAGGCACACTTTATCTCTAATATCGAACTGCAAGTATCATCAAATTTTCTATACAACTTCTTTATATTTTGTGTGGATTTCATATGACATTGAATGGTTTGAACCTTCTCTATTAAATCATGGATAAGATGAGGTCCAATAAGATTACACTCTCTAAATTTATCTCATTGTGTTAGAGTACGACACCTATTCCCAGTCAGAGAATCACAAGTTTCTATTTGAATACTAGAATGGATATTGTTGTTATATGATAACTCCATCAGGGGAAGGTGATGTTACCAACATCACTGGAATCCACTGAACATGATCTCAGTATATCTTATAGAGTTTAAATGTTTCCCTTACATGAAATATCCATCTTAGGGTGAACAGAAGTCCTGAAACACAACTCTTTATCAAGTTATTTCTGAAGGATTCTACAGAACTTCGAGGTAAACCTAATATCTTGATTATATATAATGGAGAGTGTAACTCTATTAATTCTTACCACTTCAATTGTATATACCTTTTAGAGTTAGTTAAGAGATAAATATTCCTTTATAGTAATGAAATGTGTTGACTTTGTAAGGTGATATACTACTACTTTGATGGAATTATTTATTTAAGACATCCTAGGGAGTTAAACGATGAAATTCATGGTTGTGTTTTCCTATTTAAAAACTGGTACGCGTAGTGGTTAATACTGAAAATAATCTTTTTATTGATTTGAAACAATACCCGAATATATTCCTCACAGTGGTCTAAAGTAATGCAGACCCATAGAATCATTAGTAACAAATATCATCCCCTCGTTAGGAAAAGATCCCAAGTTAAAGAAAGAGACCATATGTTGATTCGCGGGTGCCATCGATGCCAGAAAACCAGCCACCATACTCCCTTCCCGCCACGTATGAGAGATCTCCATCTGGTTCCCCATTAACATCTTGGACCTCCTCACAATATAAAAAATATTACAAGGAAAACTACCTTGACCAAGAAATTCTTTGTATGAGATCATAGAGTCTATCTCCACCATATTCAGAATAATATGCCTTTGTTTGAATACCTCTAGTCCTGTAACCAAGGCTAAAGCCTCCGCCTGCAGCACATCTCCTCTCCCATAAGATGTCGTGAAAGCCGCAAGAACATGCCCCTCCTTATCTCTGACAACGCCACCCTAGTACATCTCCCCAGAAAAAAGTGAACCATATGCATTAAGCTTTATCCCCTGACTGGGAGCTCGCCAGCAAACCCATTGAACCTATCCCAAACTCCTGGTTTGGTTGTCGTAGCACCGGTTCAGCATAGTAGCGCTCACATATATTTTAATTCATACAAAGAACCAAGGAAAAAAAATTCTAAATTATCCTTATTAATTTTATTCCACAAGATATTTTTATATATATATCTATACATATTAGTTATTTCTATAATAATAGAGAAGGATTAGTTATGTGCATCATAAATAAGTCCACTCTTCATCTTTGTTTTCTATGGGGCACATATCTACGTTCCATAACTTATAACTATATCTATAACAAATTTGAACTCCAAAATATTCACTACATTGTTCTGTAGATGATCATCATATTCTTGGTCTTATTGATCCTCTCAAGAATAGATGGTTGAGATGTTATTTGAAGAAGGTAGGATTAATATCATTTTATTATTCCTAACTCTATCATTTGCATGTCCGAGATGATCATGTCCCTTTCAATCCTCATCATGTATAGGGTTGTGTGATATTTTCTATTAAGAGATTGGACCACATTGTTCACATTATTATGAAGGTAATGGATTGAATAATAATAATCCTTGATCAGTTCTAACCACCTTTGTTGGTACGTATTGATATCCTTTTGTGTGAATATATACTTAAGGCATGTATGATAAATATATTTTTCATACTTCCCCAATAGAGATAATGTCACAAAATATTTAATGTGAAAATCACTAAAAATAATTCTATATCATGGGTTGGGTTGTTCTACTTATGGATCATTAATTCATGGGAATCATATACTATCACTTTTCATCTTGCATGAGTACACAAAAAAAGATCTTTTTAGACGCATCAATGTAGATCAAAAATCCTTCCCCACTGGTGGGTAATATGAGAATAGGTGTATTGGGGATCTTCTCTATCTCATTAAATCTCTCCATAGATTCATTATTTTATACAAACACTACTCTCTTTATTGTAATATTATTTAGTGGGATTGAAAATTGTGATAAGTTTCTTAAAAATCAAATATATACCCATATATTCTCGGAAAAATATAGATCTTTATCCTAGATGTTGGTCTTGACCATCCTTCAATTACCATTATTTTTAAGGATCCACAGATTTTCATTTTTCTGGTGATAACATGCCCAATAAATTTTACTTTCTCTATAAAATACACACATTTTATGTACTTTGACAAAATATTTCCTTTTTTATGTACTTGAATACAACATATAAATTCTCCTCAGGTTACTTCTTCCTTTTGGAGTAGATAATAATATCATATATGAAGACTACAATATATTTATCATTGTAATCCAAAAAAATATTATAATTATGTATATGAAGATAGATGGAGAATTAATGAAAATAAATGGAATCACTTTGAACCCATAGTAACCATAACTTATATTAAAGTAAGTCTTGGGAATATACTCTTTCACCTTAACTTTATAATATCCTGATCAAAGATCTGCCTTGGAGAAGTACTGGGATCCACAAATTTGATCAAATAATTCATCAATCCATGCCAGTTGATACTTGTTTTTATCTTTATCTTGTTAATCTCATGATAATCAATGTCGAGGCAGATTGACCCATACTTCTTCTAGATGAAAAGGACTTGTTCAATCCAAGATGAAGTACTTTGTCATATAAACACTTAATAAATATTATTTTATTGTTTTTATTTAGTTATTCAAGTTTAATAGTGGCCATTCTATATGGATTCTTATATATTAGGAATAACCTGGATATAAACCTGATTGAGAACTCAAACTCTTTTAAAGGAGGAAGACATATCAATTATTCAAGAAACACAAAATCATATTCCATAACAATGGGAATGTTATTAAGGATAATATTTTCCTTAGTATCAATCATTTTAGATAGATATTATTAATCCTAATGAAATAATATTTGTGCTTGAAATGATGATTTCAAAGGTTATTCAAATTATCCCTTTCAATTTCATAGAATCATAGATTGATTCTAGATACAAATGATAATTTACTTCTCCTAAAAATTAATGTTGTCTCTATATAAGGAAATAAAATCCATACCTATAATTGCATCAAATTATTCTAAATATAGTATCACAATGTTATATGGGATGTTCCCTGAAAAAATATTGAATGTGGATGAGTTATATGTTTTGGATTCAATTATTGACAAATTTTTTATTTTCATCGGTAACTCAACTTCTTTGTCTTGAGGATATGTTTTAATAGATTTACTAAACTTTCATGATATTAAATAATTCATAGTACCATAGATGATAAGACCTCCTTTAAATATTTGATTCTAATTCTAATGATTTAATAAACTAAAATAGACTTAGGGACTGGAATTTTCAAACTAAAAAACATATAAAATGGAAGCTATGAAAAATAAAGGGAAAACCCACAAATGACATACAATAATTAACATATGAATTTCTAGGGTTAAATATAAGGTACCCATGTTCTATTTCCTAACAAAAAAATTATGGTCATTTTTGTTCCCTTCATAATAATTCATAAATATCTTATGAACTTTCCATATCATATCTCCCAGGAGTGTCAAACTAGGTGTGGAACAAGGCCTCTTTGACATGAACCTAGTGATGATTGATTTAATACCCAATGTGCCCTCGTTGGTGTTATTACCCCTTGGTTCATGTGTTCTAGAGCTACATCCACTTACTGTATCTAGGAATAAGTTTTTTTTCTTAGAAACCATTTAATCTATACCTTAAAAAAATTAAAATATGTTTTTATATGTTTATGCTTATACTTAAGGAATTGGTTAAGGTTTTATAATATTAATCCCCAAAAATATCTAGTATCTTCTCTAATACCAACTATGAAAAACCATATCTTTGATATAATTTATATGACGGTTTATTACATAAAGGTAAAAATAATAAAATCCTAGAATATAGATAGGCCAAGTGTCGTTGGGAAATTATGTACATAGAATGTTAACGTGAAATAGGTATACAACTAAATTATTTAAAAACACCATAACATGCCCTTAAAATTTCCATCACTCTTCTAAAACTACATGTGATAACCATGGGATGTACCTGCGAAAGGGGTGAGTTATAAATCCCAGTAAGGGAATAATAAAATCTAACCTAATAAAATAAACAAATTTGAGTCAAGAAGCATATCAAGGTACCATAGAATGTTTAGAATCATAAATATGAATATTTAGACATGATATGAAATTATAACATCAAGGTAACATAAAAATGCCACAACAACATAAAACATGACATCACAAGCATAAGTCAAGGATAACCATAAAGACATCATAAAATAGTGGTCCTATGATGGAATCCTATACACCATACATGGTATCTCATGTGATAAAAACATTACCCAGTTCATTGGTGGGATATATAATTTAGTGCCCACTTGTCACATTCATATTATGAAAATGTATTTGAGTTCCACATAGGTCATATAAAATAATAACACATTTCATCAATTTTAATCCAATAATTATGTAGTGTGAGTTACATAAATGTAATACCCCAATAAATTAAGGAATATTTACATTTAGGTGAATACTCCTGATTGGAAACAAGGATTGGTAAAAATAGTAGAAATATTTGTCTTGGAAATCATAAGACACATTTGGCAGTATATAAAATAATTACTAAAGGTTAAAAGAACGTTTTTATTAGAGTTAGTGGTAGTTTTTCATTACACATAAATCTTAATTAATGTTAAGATATGTTTAGAAACACATTACATCACAAAATATTGAAATCAAAAGGTTTCGTACCAAGAAAGTACATGAATTAAAAAGGAAGAGGAAAGGATCCCTTACTTCACCATAGTAACAAAATAGGTAAAGGTTATAATTAAATGGGATAAATGATTTATAATTAGTAAAACATAAATTAGATATTAAATGGATAATTATAAATATATGAAAATAAAATCAATTGAGATTAAAAAATCTAAATTTAAAGAAAGTTCTTGAATGGAAAAAAAAGAGAGGAAGATCCCTTACCTTAGTAGGGAGATTCTAAGTGATTGATATGAGCTAATTAAGAGCATGAGAATCAAAGGGAGTGATTTAGAGGGTTATTAGAAGGTAAAAATCACACTAAATGACTTTTTAGTGAAGAGGAGTGATTCTTTGTGTGGGTATTCATAGAAAAATGGAGGGGAATTGTTTATTAATCTCCAAACATAGGTTTTTGGAATCTATTAAATAAAATAAAAAACCACAAATCTTACCATGGGGTTTCCCATGGTTCCTTCAAAAAAGGATTGGTATTTAATATTTTATAAGGGTAATAACCTCACATGTTAAAATAATTCTATTTATGATGTGGAGGTGAGTTATGTTCATAAATAATAGATTTTAGAACTATAAAATATAATATAGGTTTTGGAGTATTAATTAAGGGTTTATAGATTTAATCAAATAACTTAAAAACTCATAATTTTTAAGGTAAAATACATATTTGGTAATGTATTAATTTAATAGTATTTATTAAATCAATTTTGGGCTATTTTTATGTCATAATATAGAATTTATAATTATACCCTATTTAATTTTTACCTAAAAATTTGACCGTCTTAGAAAATAATGAAAAATTGACCCCTAGGTAATTTTAATATTATTATTTTAAAAATAATATAAAATTTACTAAGATTTTTTTTCTAAATATGGTGATTTTTAATTTTATATAAAAACCCTATTTTATGAAAAATAATAGTTTTAATTTCACTCCCAACTTTCTGGCCCATATATAAATTTCATTGGACAATATTAAATTATATTATCATTTATATTTAAATAAATAATATTTAATAATAATATTTTATTAAAATAAAATTTATTTAAAAAAATCACGAATTTGTCGAAAAGTTTATCATAATTGAAAGAATATATTTCCAAAAAATAAAAGTTGAGTTTATTCATATATAAATCTATTTTTCATAAAAATCATTATTTAATAATTTATAAAGTAATGATAGAAGGGATAAATATAGTCCTTATTTTATTTAAAATAAAAAATAAAATTCATAAAACTAGATTATTGATATATAACCTCTTATTACACCAACGTATTCCCTAAGTGAAAGGTGAGTGATGGTGGTACTTTCTAGGGGTGGTTTGTAAACATGCTTTTAGAAGTGATATTGATAAGAGTAAAATTTGACCTTAAATAGGTTCGTTCAATTTTTTTTTGAATCTTAATTCAGGCATGGTCAACGGAAAAGTACATAGATTCTAGTTCTATCAGACGATTTGATAAATAGGATTCATACAGTACTATCCTACTAGTCGAGGCCATCACTTCTTCTACCTGTTCCAATTAGACTCTATCATTTTTATTAACATACTAATCTTAATAGTCACTATACAATAACTATATAATGAATTCTTCATATCTTAAATGGTCTTTTAAATTTAATAGGATATATTTTAAAATTTTCTAACATAACCAAATGTATGCATGTGTTTTCTATAACCACATTTTTTAATGAGGTATTTATTCATTGAAAATGGAATTTCATATATAAATGTTTGGGTCATTACAATATTATCTCCAAAATATCATTCTAAGAAAAAAATCGTTTATATTTTAAAATAACACTAATTTATTTTTAATTGAATTATTTATCAAATAAAATATTTTTTGAAATTCATGTATAGTATTTTATGTATTTGGGGAATTTTCCTTGGAAAATAAGAGAATTCCATAAAATATACCACTATTGGGTGGTAGAAAAATCATTACTTGTATTTTAAAAAACATCTGAATAAACACATTTATATTCAATAAAACTTTTCTATCCTTATATAATTCTAAAAAATGTTATAGAATTTGATGAATCATAAACAATGTGTATCATCTCACATTGTTCATAACAAAAGTTTATAAAAAATAATCCTCTATTATCATATAATATAAATGAGATAACTATACATGTATTTTATATAGATTCATATGATCGTGATAAACTCATTAATATTTAAATATTTGATGTACGAACTCTTTTCTTCATCACTTGAATGAAAACTCTAAGATATATCAATTATTCCTTTTATTTTTAATGTATGTATATTTAAAACACTTGTGATGTATGCATTTTTTATCACATACCCTACCCATTCAATGAAATGATTTCTATAAGATTGATACATTACATGGATATTCCACAGAGTTTTATAAACCCATTCATGAATTGCGAAAAATTCCATTTTATGGAATCATACACTTACTTTCCTAATTTTACCTTCATATTTTAATGATGTTGACTGGCTTCTTGGATTAACATTATTGGACTCTTCAACTAACTTTTCTTCTTCCATTTTTAACTTTATCCCACTTGTACTATAAAAAAACTAAAATGTAGAAATCATATTTGTAACTTATATATTTTAAAAACATTGATAATAATTATTAAACATTTAGTAAATTAATTTACATTATCAAAAAATTTCCATAGAAGAAAACAAAATTAATTCCTAAACCAAAATAAACCTCAAGGAATTCCTTACTATCTCCAAGTCATTATCATACATAAACATATTGTGTATTATTTACATACCAAATAATATTGAGTATATTATACAATAATTCCTTTGATAATTTTTCATATACTGAATCTGAAACCTCAAGAGAAATATTCTATTCTTCCCATAAGAATCTAGATTCTCGTATTGAAAAAATTTAGCACTTGGATACTCAAGAAGTTTTTTCTATATAAAATATAATTATTTTATTTATTAATAACTTTACTTAGGTTACCAATATTAGGAGTTTCATATATTATGTTCTCTTATTTATATAGGATTAATCTCAAAATTAGGTATGATATTGATGATTTTATTATTCTAAAATAAAATATTTTATTATATGAGTATCATGATTCACTAGTATTTGATAATGAATATTGTCATATATTATACCACTAAAATGATGACCCCACATAAATTAAACATGTCCATTAGTAGGAAATGATTAATATTTCACTATGAAATGAGTCCATATTAGAATTCCTCTCACCACTTATCTGTTTGAGTAGGCCAACATTCAAATTATATCACATATGAATATTTGATAGTTGATTGGACAAAATTTTTCCCAATCCATTATATGGATAGAGTCAAAAAATATTCGTATGGTATCCTAAATTTTAGGGTTTCCTAGATAAGTGTAACCCAAAGAAAAACCAAGAATGAACACCAAAATTGGGAATGAAACTACCCATTACATTATTTCATTTCATAATATAATCTAGGGGAACCCAGATTTAGTATGAAACTACCCAATTATATGATCAAGATCTTGACATGTGCTAATTTTGAAGGAATATAACACTTAATATTTTGAAGGGGGTTTAATTATCACAATATGATCTCATTTTATTCCCATTATATATTACTTATTCAATTGTTTTAGTTTGGAATCCAATTCCTTATACTGAACAAATATATTTTAATCATATTGGTAATGAACTCTTTAACAAACCCTAATTTGTGTTACTCAACAAAAAATTAAAGATAAATATTTTTACACATATACATATGTGTAACATGCATAAGGGACAGGAATATTTAATGTAAATGATTAACATTACATTAAATAATCAATCCCCTCCCGACTAAGCCGTGGTCTAGAGATAGAAAACTCCAACCTTTATAGAATAAGGCATAAGGCTCAAGGACCATAGGATGTTCAGCCCAAATTCCCTCTACCAAGGGATACATCACCCAAAATAAATTCTAATTATAAAAATGAATAATTCATTCCCATAACTTTTATAAAAATACCAGGGTACATTGTGTGACTGATTTTATAGTGTTTATAAACATTTTAAATTGTGAACATTTATAAACATCACCAAATTATTATTGTTTATAAATGTTACTAAATTAGATGCATTTATTAATATTTCTAAATTAGTTGTGTTTAAAAATGTCACTTAAATTTGAATCCTTTATAATATTGGATAATATAGTAACACACTGTTTACCTTTACTTTATGTATACATTGGAAAATGATTCATTAATTTTCCACATTTTACATAAACATGGCTATTTTATTTTCTAGATTTTATTATATTTTTTCTATGCTGCTAAATTGTTTTCTAAGATATCCCTCTCAAAATTTAGTGTGCCCTACCACATCTCACGTAGAGGTGAACCCTACATCTCCATCGCTTTCATTATACGGATTACAACCATGCCTACACCTCACCTCACCTAATGTCAACTTCATCCCTACCCCTACCACATTCGAGCACACCCCACCCTTACCTCATACCCATGTCAACTCACCCCAGTCACCCTCTCCTAGAATCACTACCACACCCACATCATCATCTGATTATTCCCCATCCCACTAGGATAAAATAAGAATGAAATAATATTTGATCCATAACATCCCCAGTGTTTGGTAAATTTTCCTTTATTATGTATTTTAAAGCCAATAATATCCAAGTTCAGTTTTGGGAGTTTCTAAATGGTTTTTATTTGTTTTGAAATTGTTTTTAAGGGTGAAAATTTGGGTATTCTTATGGTAAACCATGAATATTCTCCACAAAACCTTGAAATCGAATTTGGGAGTCACATGGTTAGTGCATGATATTCCAATTTTAGGACACCACCTAGGGGAAATCGTGAACGTATAAAAATAGTGAAAACATGATTATTTATTGGTGTTTCAAAACATTCTAACTAACTATGTGAGGGTGGGGTTTGGAGATAATGTAAATTTCACCGTTAGTGCAATGTTTTCAAATCCATGTGGCCTAACCATGCAACAAGAGTCTAATGCTCTGAAAATTTATGTTTAACTAGGTTTTGACCCCCCAAACCCTATTTTTCACCTCACTTATTATGATATGAAAATCCTCTCCTCTATTAGGTATAACTGATTTTACCCTTTGATATAGAATCTATTTTTTATGGATATTTGTGTGTTGGGTCTCCAGAATCAATGGTAAGTCTTCATTTTCTCTCATTCCCTATAAATATTCTCATCTAGTCTCACAAGTAATTTTTGATCTAATATAATATGGTTAAATCTATGGTATATAATGCATTTTGGTGAGATATTTATTATATATATGGAAGGAAAAGAGGATTTCACAATGATCTAGATGTTTTGTCATGATGTTATATGATTTTTATCACCTATTTGTGGTAGGTGGCTTCACTCTCTTATCCACTTATTCTAGAACTAAAAGGCATGGATATTTAGTTACAATTTATCCAGTTTCAATGAAATGTTTTGGATATTTATTTCTAGAAACCCCATTTCTTGATAATTGGGAAGCCTTGTAAATTCAATGGTTTTATAAAGAACATTGGGTTATGGTTTTAAATTATGGTACTGTTTCAATGAAATAAATATATTTAATTTAATTTTTTGAAGGAAATAATTAATTTATGTGTAATTAATTGGTGTGAAAAAATGGTATACATGATAGAATGTGTTCATATTTCATTTTAGGAGGCATTGTTTGTATTAACATGATAATTAGTGCTAGACTGATGGAATGTGGGATATATCACCATGTGATAACTTGGTGAAGGACAAATAACTACTGATGAGTATTGGGATTATAATTCAACATGAATGTGTTTGTTGGGATGGATGTGTTTTGGGTATTCCAAGTGGTATTAATGGTTAAATTTTCATACTTTTAATTTAAAATGTTTTTCTATTTTTTTCTTTATTAAAAATAATATATTTAACTTTGTGTGTTTCTATCCTAGTGGTGTGAGTTGTGAAGTCTCTTAGGGAAACTCTACTAGGTATGATTACTCACCCCATACAATGGAATTTTAGTGATGATGAATACATTTTCCTTCATGACACTTGTAATTGAAAAGTATTGTACTTACCTAGTGGGGAATCATGATGCTAGTTACTCAAGATGGTTTTGGAGAATAGAAATTATCACATGGATTGGTTTTAGTGATTCCAAATTGGTGTTAATGTATCAATTTGTATTTTAGTTTTAGGTCAGGTGTTATGTTTCACATTCTACAGCTAAACTAATACTATTGTTTTATTGTGTTTTCATTTGAGATGTATTGATTATACCTAAAGCATAATATAGTTGGTTTTGTTTTTTTTACTTTGTCATGATATGTTATATTTTTTAAAAGAGAAAATATTTCCTCAATTTTTTGGTAATTCCTTGGAATTTATTTCCAGCCATTGGTGTCTTAGGGATATCACCTAAGGTTAGTGGCACCTCGACTCTTTCTAATCGAATGGTTAGGGTGAGGATGTTACCAATGGTATCAGTCTTGGTAGTTCCATCATCTTGGGATTCTATCAAGGATCTAAAATATAAAAAATGTTGAAATATATTGCATAAATTTTTAATCTAACCTCTTTATCATAAAATTGACTTTACTAGGCTGGTATGTGTAGAAAGGTTTTCTAATACACTTCTAGGTTTTTTCATCTCATCATCATGGGTTTTGAAGATGAGTGTAGCATATCATACATTAATATAGAGACTTAAAACTTGGAATTTATTACTCATATTATTTTTTAATATTTGTATGGATATTTTTTATAATGATTGTTGCCTTTTATTATTTATAATATAAGTGAGTGATGACTAAGTAGTGTTTTTTCATGATTAAATTGAAATGGAACTGGGTAGAGGACATAGAAACCTTCTAGAAGTGGTTGTAGAAGACATGATTTCACATGATTCATAGGTAAATCAATATCTTATTCAAATAATTATTCAAATTTTTAAGGTTATTTATAAGCTAAATTGAAAATAACTACTTGGAAAAGTGGATCATTCAATGAAATTTTGAAATATAATCCACTAATATATTAGGGAGTCTGAACCTAAAAACATAATAGTATGGATTAATTGAATGAATCAGATTTTTTATTTACTGGGAAATTTTATGGATATAAATTTCAAGTTAGTAGTCTATATACTAGATGATCTTTCATGATAATAGTGTGATTTAGTTGCCCAAGATAAAATTGATGAAGTCCTTATGTGGTTGGCCGATGAAGATTTTTTCCACAAACAATTCTATGTACACACCATCAGGATAGACAAAATGATATATTTCATCATCCTAAAGTAAGAAAATATTACATTTATGGGATATGTAGCTAATTATATGAACTTTATTTGTTTTTATATTGAATTATATTCTAGTACATCCTTTAAGGAATTCATATTTGAGTTAAGATTGTGAAAAAAGTCATTATAAAATAAATATTCTATGTATTACTTGTTATACATAGATGGTTGATAGAGATAAAATAGTGGAAAGGTATATTACTAGTAATCCTACTCGAGGAAGTATATTATTTTACCTAGGAACAAATGAGAACTCTAATGCTGAGAACAAATGAAAGAGGGACACCCACTTCCAAGGTGATGGAGTATCACAAAATCAAATCAATGGATCGGTTTTAATTCATCCATAACCCATTATAAATCCTAGATATTTTCAATGTGGTTCATTTGTGCATATGAAGTGAGATTTTTTAACACCACTTAGATAATGTCACAATTGTAATAAGATGGGACATCTCTATCATTATTTCCTTAGAACTACAAATTTAGTAAATAGAAACACATATCTTGTCTCTCATACATGTTATGTTGTGATTGGAAAATCATGCCAGAATAGTTATTGTCCCTAAAACTAATTGAACCAGGGTGATTCTAGGCTCAACCCTTGTCTTTAGACAATGCGACCACAATAGGGAATCAAGAAACAAGGGAGAGAGAGTAAGAAATTATATGTTGTTTAGGAAATATCAAAAAACACTAATCGGGACCGTCCACTATACATGGTACCCTTACACTTAACTCCACTATTATGAAAGTTTTGTTTTATACTATTTCATCCGACTATTTTATTTCTTTACGTTTCATTAATCAAATGGGGTTGCATACTAAGATGGTGCTAAAAATGATGAGTATCTAGGGGACTCTCGAGCAGTGGGAGAGGATTAGATAATTGTTTTCAAGGCCCATATTGATAGAGTATAGTATGTTTGGGACTATTATCTTTTTGAAATAGATTTCTTTAACATGATAATGGTAATGAACTGGTAAATTGTTTTCAAGGTCCATAATGAATATTATACATGACGAGTTAATTTTATATCTCCTAATAGGATATTTCATCTTTTTAAAGGAGACCAGGATGTGAAGGATAGAAAAATAGATCTTTTAGAACTAATTTTTGGAACTATTTCCTATCAATTTGAAACAATCACATCTGTTATTAATATAATACTGAGATACAGTGTTTTTATTCTATTTTGGATTTCTATCCTATTGTTTTTTTATTGATTTCACTTATTTTCCACCTGAGAGTGAAGTGGATTTTTTGATTAATATCATAACAATGATGAATCTGATTCCATCTCCATAATATATAATTAAACTAATAGAATTAATGGTGTTGAAGGTCTGATTGGAAGGATCAGAAAGAAAAGGATTCACTAGACTGAGTACGTATTCTTGGGTTTATCAAGTTCTCTTTATCAAAAAAGATTATGTTTTTTATGACTTATGTTTATTATCATAATCTGAATGTAGTTGTGATAAATAATAAATATCCACTACCTCATATTGATGACCATTTTGATCATTTGAAAATCATAAAATGGTTTTATTTAATTGATATAATATTTTAGTATCACTTACTCCAGGTCTAGAAAAAGAATATTCTAAAGACACCTTTTAAGAGTAGCTATGGCTATTATGAATATGTGTTCATGACCTTTGGTCTAAGGAATGAACCAATGATTTTTATACCATTAATGAATCATGTTTTTTAGAGTTACTAAAAGACACCTGTTGTGGGGAATGGTAAACAAAATTTATAACATATATATATTATAGTTTATTAACCTTATGTTGTATCTGAGATAAGAGTGCACACACAATAGGTTTATCACTTTTAATGATTGATAAATTTTATTCGATTTTATTTTTAAGAAATTGGTTGGTGATATTGAGAATTTTAAAATCAAATCAAATTATTTATTTTAAACAATTGATGAGAAATGGTGATCAACTCGGGATTTTCTAGACATAATATAATGCTATTCTAGTTCCCATATATTATTAATTCTTCTTCTTTTAGGTGGAAGGAGAGAGATTATTCAATTTATTCCTCCACCTCCCTTTCCCAGATGGTGATAGTGAGGATATCCTTAATCCAACACTCAAATCAGTCTACCCTCCTTCAAATGTGTATCAAATTATAGAGATTCCTAGTGTTAAATTAGGAAAATTATCAAGTTGGTATTATTTATCCCTAATTAAGAATTGTTTCAGTCAAAATTCTTCACATGTACTGGTGTTTTATGAGAACTCACTACCAGAACCTAATCTATTCCATAATAAATATATAAAAATTGTGTGGAGGGAGATATAGATCATCAACCAAGGAAAATCAAATTAAAATAATCCAATCCTAACAAAATTTCATTCAATATAAATAGTTTAATTATGAATTAAAACCAGATGGAAGAATATAGAAAGGTTTTTTATTTAATTAAGAACAAAAACTCAAAAATTACATTTGGTCTAGCCTCTCCTTTTCTAATATCTCCCATAAATTGACTTACATAGATAGGGTAGTTCCGTTGATTTTAGATAAGGGAGACACTATAAGAATGAAATAAAATAAAATAAATAAAAATAATATAGGTATATAATACAATAATATGCAATCATTTAGTTCTCTTATTGATTGATCCCCTTCAATTCACCATTATTCATATATTTAAAGGATTTTTTCACCCCTGATCACCAAAATGGCCTCATAAATAGGTCAAAATAATAATAGGTCTTTAAGGGGTCTTCAATTATGCTCCCACAATTAATTATCAACAAAAATACTTATATTTATCACGATCATGTGATTCGCATTGTAAAAGGACATTTTTCACCATAAAATATTCTAGACATAACCTTGGTATGGTTTTACGACATGAAATTATGGTTATAAGAATCTTGAGGGATAATAATGGTGTGACACATGTTTTCTTTTCCTAGAAATATTTTTCTCCATAGCACATTGATTTTATTCATTGATTTTTTCATGTTGTATGTTGTAAACACATATTAATGAAGTAAAATTGTGTTTTCTAGAAGAGTTTTCACTATTAAATCACTATTCTCTACTTTAAACCCTTTGTATTGGTCCTTTGTCTATGGGAAATCATGGGACATTTTATATACCATGAATTCATTAATTTTATTCTAATTTTCATCCAAACTCTATATCTAACCATGAAACAAAAAAATAGTAAAATACCAGCGAGATTAAATAATTAATATAGAAGAAGAATTCATTTTTATCCAAATAATAATGAAAAATATGGTCCAACAATTCCCTCCACACTTATAAACTACTTGTCCTCAAGAATATAATCTCAATAAAAATTAAATATGAACATAATATCACCAATATTCAAATTCCAAAGCAATTAAATAAAATGATAATTAATGGGGTCCAACCTTTCAAGTTTTACATAAAAGAATAAATTCAGCATCATACTCCTCGAAGAGATTAATGAACACAATTAGTTTACTCTACCCCATTGTAAAAAACTATTTATCCTCTCCTTTCATTCATTCCTATATCATAATTCGTTATTATCAGAATTTCCTAGTGATTATTTAGCTCATAATGGATTTTTTAATCACATCACTCATGATAATAATCCAAGTAGAGTTATTCTCTAATCATGATTACAAGATCCTTTTCCACATGCATGTAAAGGATCTATATTCTACAATTTATAAATACAAATTTCACATAAAATCATGAGGTATTTTCAATAAAGGTTATAATAACTTTCATGATTAAGGTTGGTAGGGTTTTATTTTAAAAATATTAAGGCTAAAAAACAAGGGTTATATCTAATTTATACTTCATGAAATATAATGTAAAGTACAATAAAAATATATCATGTAAAATGAAAACTCCCACTTCCTCAAACTCAAAGTAAATTCATGATCAATGTAAGTATATTGAAATAATTTTAAATTCTTGAGTGTTTCATTATTTTTTTACTTTTTATAAAGTTTTACTTGGAAAAAATTTCATATCCACTACCTAACAACATACAATAAAAATATCTTCCATTTGGAAACAATGATTTTTGTTTTCCCAAAACACAAACCATTCTTTATTATTTTTATTTTATTAATTTTTTCTTTTCAATTAGTGAAATATTAAGTATAATTTATGAAACATGATCCTATATCAATATCGAAAATAACATTCCCAAACATTTTCCAAACAATGTAATAAATCCCTTCTACCAAGACATCCCACACCCCCGTAATTAAACTTTAACATTACTTGAAATATAAATAGACTAGGGTAGGAATAAATATAAATATAGTTTATTATTTCTCATTCCTAGAAAGATAATTCGTGGATTCTATAAGATACATAAATATTAATGTAATAGGTTGTCTCAAGGATAAGGGATGAACAAAAAAATTGTCTCTACCATGTTAAATGTGGGTTTCCATAGTCATGGATTTGGAAAGTTCCCATGCAAGTTCTAGAAGGTGGAATGACCTAATATCACTGAATAAATATTCTCAAGATAATATAGAAAATACTTGTTTAATAAATACTATTTAGAATGGAACATATGAATTTTGGAAATTCCCTAGTGTCTTGTAATAATAAAAAAAACAATCCACATAAATTTTAGAAATTCAAAGTATGAAAATCATATTGAAATTCCATTTACCTAAATCGAATAATTATTTAAAATTATGATTCATCAAAATTAACATCATATTATTCCATATAATAAATCAATTCAATATTTTATTCATTTATTCTTATTGACTAAAAAAATCTAAAACATGGAATCATGGGATTTCTAAGATATCTATGTCTCTTAAAAGCGTCAGGTAAAGAAAGAATGCTAGTTATGGTAATAAAAATTCCTTTTAAAGATAAAAAATATATTTTCAATCAATAATATAAGGATTTGGACAGTTATTTAATTCTAAAATAAAATTACCCTTTTCAATAATTTTTAGTCAGGATGTATAGGTGATGTTCCTTTAGTTCTATTCTGCATCATTTATGATATAAATTCTCTTTTTACAGTGTAACCTCTCTTTTTACAATTTAAGATCTGTATTGTTTCTTCATATTTGTAACGCCCCGACCCCAGCTACCCAGAGTCGGTGCATTACTTCGTAACATTGGCATGATCACAAGAAAGATCAAATCCCGAAAGACCGATTGGTTTAGTAGCCTTGGAAACACTAGATATAGTCATAAAGTTTTACATTACATTTCAAAGTGAAAAACTACTACAACAACAAAGTCTTCATATCCACACTATTAACCCCTCATAATATCCCTGCAAGTCATTCATAATTTACTTCTTCACTACCTGGGAAAAATAAAACATAGAAAAGGGGTGAGCTCAAATGCCCAGTAAGGATAACAATATAGCGGAAACTTTCATAAATAAGAATAAACATTTAAGGCAATGTATAACTAAAACAAAATCCTTTTAAACTTGAACTTTCAACATGGTATGGAAAAAATAAAAATGAAATAATGCCATTTACTTATTCACATGGATATTCTACTAATCGAATAATCACATGCAATATCAATAACCACTTTCATAATGTTGGAATGCATAATTCAAGACTATCATAACCACATATCCAAGGCCTCGTGCCAAGACTACAAATAAGATTTTGTCAAGGCCTTGTGCCAAGACACTAGTTTGTCTCATGAGACCTACCGATGCATCGAGGAGCTATAGCGGGCTCCACCCGTCACTTATTAAGTCCAATGCATTCCCATATGAAAAGGTTTAAACATAACATAAACATTCGTATTAAAACTAGCATACGAAATGTCAATAATTTCACCATAAACTATGAATGGTATAAAAATAGCACATCCACAGTCAAACATATCACAAAACCTTCAATACAATATAGAAGTTTTGTATCATAATAAATCAACTTCAAATAATCTTAAAATCCATCAAAGGATGTTGACATAGATGAAATCAAAATTCTTTTTAAAGAAATATCTCCTTTCATTTTGAAACCATTTAAGATCCATATTAAATAAAACATTTTCTTTGAAAATATTCTTATAAGCTTGTAAGGAAATCTTTGAAGATTTTATAACGGCGTAAAATAACCGCACCCGCCGTATAAGTTAAAAAAAACATTCTTACATCAATTCTGTCGAAAAGGTTAAAAAGGACCTTGTTTTGAAAATTACGGAAAGATTCCTTTATAAACCACTTATAAAAGTCAAAAAGGGTATAAATGACTTTAACTCATATTTTAGTAAATAGTAAAAATGTTTTGAAATACATTTTTAAGAAACATGGATGTGGGTGATAAAGAGATCTCAGTAGATTATTACGTATAAACAACCTCGGATAATGAAGAGATTGTGAAATAACCCTTACCTTGTACTTTTCCTTGGTTGGGGTAGGTTAACCTCCTGTATAATGGTGAAATAATTGTTATTAAATTATAAAAGAATCATATACATTAATATGATATCATATATGATCTTTTAACATTGGTTTATTAATAATATCTTAGTATTATCGTCGTTTCAGGTGATAATCGATTCGTTCTTCTTAAATGTTTGGTTACGTAAGACATGTTTGTAATGGATAGATTAAATCTTATTCATAATCAGAATGATATTAACATTATTTTTAACCCTAAAATGAGAATAAGACTTGAATGGATACGATGGAGAATGAATCTCATCGCGTTCGTGGAGACGGTAGTCCGTACGTATGCACGAACGCTACTTCCATTTAATTTTTATTTTAAAAGAATTGAATCCAAATGATACATAGGTATATTACTATTCTAGTATAATATAATATTTTATATATGTTACTTATGTTCATTAACACCATCCTTTATACGTTCCATGTGTGGTATGAACGAGTCATATCATTTTAAGGGGGCGGTAGTCCGCACTTCCTCAAATGAAATTATCGTATGTATATACAACATGAAACGAATAATGGTATGAAATAAAATGGAATTACAGAGGCTTATATATAAAATATATATCATTAATATCATATTTAATTACAGTTCCATCATAATGGCCACCATGAGAGGCGGTAAGATGTATTTGAACAATCATCGTTTCGTGAGGCGTTAGTTTGCCATCCACAGAAACATTATGTTCATCATCCATTAGATGGAGTTGTGTGTATGTGTAGTTTGAATCCTTCTTATAACAACATCCTAGTATATTGAGGATACTGGTGTTGTTACAAAAGAAAGGAAATAAAAAGAGTTTGGGGGTTGAAGAAGCAAAATAAATGAAAATAATTTAAGATAAAACGTTACCTTTAATTTAGGTAACTCACTTTGGTTGGAACCAAAGGACTTCTTGAAATGCTTTCTGCCTAAGGGGAAGCTTCAAGGAGGAGGAGAGGGTTGTGGGGAGCTTAGTTGGGCAGAGTTTGGACGAGCCAAGTGGCTTGAGAGGTGTGAATTAATGAGAAGGAGGAGTGCCCTTTTATAAGAGGGGTGAGGGGCACCTTTGGAAAAGCTAGAAATATTAATTTATAATAAATTCATATTCGGTTTCTAATGGCTCCAAAGTTGACTATTCAAAGTTTGAGGTGGGTATGGGTCGAAAACAACTCATCCAATAGAATTTAGACTGGTTTGGGTACTTATATTAACCTTATCTTTAATTATTAACTCTAAGTTAATTAGTTTCACTTTTACAATGTCTCTTTGTATTTTTATATTATATGGTTAATAAACTTACCATATACATCCAAGCGACCCCCAAGTGGTCCATTAATGATTAACCTATCATAATATAAGTCTCTTGGCCGAACCTTAGATTTTTAGGAATTTAATATCAATTAATAATATAATATTTGTTTTAAGAACTCTTTTATGTCAATTTTGACACTATTCAATAGTTGATTTTTGTGAAACTCATAACAGATTGATTACTTCGAACAAAGTCAATTAAATAAATCCTAATATATCATATTATCCTAGAAAATTAGTTTAATCCATTAAAAGTTTCATATTATATTTATTTGGGTATTTATAATATCAATTATTTTAATTTTTCACTATTATAGTAATTACTGCATCATCATTGTGTCAGAAATAAAATAAATTATTTAATGTCTAAAAATTATAAATAAAATATCATTATGTAGGAAATCTTTTTATCTTTCTAATGAATATTTATAATCTAAAATCCAACGTATATAACTCTATGTAACAATTGTTTTTCTAAAAGATATATGCTTGTGTCATTTTTGTATTCATTTTGACTTAATTAAAATAAAGTGTCATTATCACTTACAAGTGGATCCATGGGGTCCCAAAATTGACACAAATATGCCCATGGTCGACCCTTTATCAACCAATATGGTTAAGACACGTTTTAGGGTAATTTAGTATTATTATAATATTATTTTTTTTAACCCTTATTTACCGGATTTACCCTTAACCATGGTAAATAAAATATTTACCGCAGTAATTATTCAAAATATCTAAAAATAAAAGTTACCTATTTACACAATTTGAACATCCTGATTCCAAATATGGAATCCATTTTCCTAAATTCTAAACACAGAAGTGGCAGAAATTAATTTAAAATTAATTCCCGCTGTCAAAACAAAAAGCGTGTTTTTAAGAGATAATAACTATCAAAAGATTGACACTTGTTTATGTTCGGTTTAATTGTAAAATTATGTCCAATGACCAACATTATATTAAATAGTAAAAATATATTCTAAATATACTTTAAAACCACTCAAATTCATAATTTATCACTATTAATTATTTTTATTAAAAAAGTTGTTTTTAATTAAAATTTAGTAATTTTCACTATTCATCAAAATATGAAAGTTATCCGAAAAGTACCAAAATTTCACCTTAGGATAAATTTGATATTCCGAATCCAAAAATGAAGTCCATTTTAAAATATAAAATATATATAACTTCAAAAAGTAAGTATTACTATTCATAACAGCTAGTTTGATTGGTTACGGTATGTTAGAACTCGAAGTTGCGTACAACACACGCTACTGTTTTATTCAAAGGAAAGCGTACCGTGGAAGCTTGTGATGTTTCATTTTAAATTTTTTGATGTCTCCATTTAGTCAAAAAGTTTAAAATATTGTATTTAAAAAGGTTTCACTATCAAAAGTTGATAAAAGTGCAATACTGAAAATGAATCTGTTCTTGCATTATGACTAAGAAACTCATAATATGGATTCTAAAATTATAAGGATTATATAAAGTTTAAAATTTAGTTAATACTATTCATGACCTCTTTTAATGGATTTTTTTTTTGGTAAGTCATGGTGCAATTGAACTCGGTGTTGCGTGTAGTGAAAGTTATTAAATTATTTTGAAGAAATAACACACTATGAAATCTTGGGGTGTTACATTCTACCCTCCTTCAATAAATTGCGTCCTCGCAATTTGAAATTGTTCTTCGAAAATAAAAGGTTGAAAGTAGAAAATATATTTGTGGGAAAACCCAAATCGGAAATTGGGTTACTAAAATTTAGTCTTAATATGAGGAAAAGAGAAATCAAAGGGTCACCACCAAATTATGATCTCGATTAGGAGAAAATTGGTGGAAATTGGAGACATATAATCGGAGGAAAAACGTAAATATTTATAGGTAGTGATTGAGGTCATCAATCGCAAACAAGTATAAAATTGAGGTCCTTAAATTCATCAATCTATGATGAATTGAAATACCATTGGTTTAACAAAACATAGGGTATTAGGATAACACATTTTTGAGGTTTCAAAGTATCCTAGTTGAAATCCCACATCGAAAAATGAATTAATGAGGCCTCTATTTAAAATAAAGAGTCGAAAGTATGAAGATTACCGAAAATAACACATACTAGGGTTCCATGTAGGAAAATATGGATATGGAAGAAAAATCTAACCATCAATTATCTGATGGAGAGTGGTAGAGAACATGGCTATAAAAAGGCCAACAATCCCAAAGCCAAAAATTAGTGATGATTTAAGGTACCATCTAGGAAAAAAATTTTGTTCAAAGTTTCTTTTCTTAATATTGAGGAATTTATTTATGAGATTGGCTAAGATCATAAGGAGATATACTTACTTTATAATTAGAGTTTTATCCATTAATAAATTTCTACCACAAACTCATCTTTCACTCTAAAAGATAATAGAATGTAAAAAAAAATTCTATTTACACTATTCGTATAGGGTTCTAAAATAAACGAATTTATAATTCATCTACATGATCTTTTAATAAAAACTACATTATTTAATCCAGGACATATCATGGTCCAGTGGTAGGTGATACACCCTTGTCGCCCTTCGGTTGCGGGTTCAAGTCTCGCAGCCTTGCCGGACGCGACGGGTTGCCGCCCGACCTCCGGGTTGTCCTTTTATGGCAATCCAAAATAATCCAAACTAGAACTATCCAAAATACTTCTGTCCAAACTCACAGTCTAACATTTATAAGGAAGGTAAACATAATATAGAACCTTTTTACCCCGTAATATCATATGAATACCTTCATCATGTATTACCATATTCCTTATTGATTAAATTCATGCTCCCTTATTCCATATAGAATGATGGATATACTTCATCAATCCAAAAATGTTTTAAACCCCAACAATGATGGAATATACAAATCATTAATCATTTCCAAGGTATTCAATAATATCCAATATATTTTTTCCAAAATAATCATGTATTATTCGAAAATCACTACCTCGGTATCAGAACTATATTATGGTTTATCATTCTCTCAACCATATATTTTCCAAAAATTTATCCTGCTATTGAGTCACTTTTCATTGTTCCACACAATCTCAAGTCCTTAATGAAATAGTACTGCAGTACAATCCTTATATACTCCATAATTATTATAACAAGTACATTGTTGGTACAACACTCAATTGACATAATCAACATAAGAACTCTAATCATTCCTCTTCATCTGTGGTAGTATCATAACTTGATTATTATCCAATAGCATCATTTGCGTCATAGTCTGATGACTAGGACATAGGTTCGCGTAGTGTCCAAACTCCTTGCAAATGAAGCATTGTACATTTGAAACCATTTTCTTACCCTTGCAGTCACGTACTTTGTGCCCTTTTCCTCCACACTTATAACAAACTCCCATTCCTTTCAGGCAAGTTCCAGGGTGTTTCTTTCCACAGTTACCACATATGGGAAAATTCTTCTTTTCCCTCTTCCCTTTATCCATCTTTATCTCTTCTATCCTTTTATTCTCTTGCTTCCCTTCAAAGCCATAGGACTCAGTAATCTCTTTACTTATCTTATCAATACATGATATTATTTTTTCATATGATGATAATACATGGGAGACTATTTCTCTTATAAATTCTAGATTAAGACCATGAAAGATATGATCCTTCCTTCTCTTTGGATCATGTGCATTTCCGGAGTTCTCATTCCTTCTACTGGGTGCCATTTCTAAACAATGGCATAAACTAGATCAGTTTATGAATCAAAATACATAATCCCATACTTATAAAACACTTAACATAAATTGAACTATTTATGGATATAATCCATAATCATAAGAATGTTTTCTTTGAGGAAGTATATACTCATAATCCCTTCAAAATGATTTGTAAAGAAAATGAGAGTTATCCTAAGCATATCCCCCGGGAGTGTCGTAACCAAGAGTGCAGCAAGGCCCGTTGTCGTGCACCAGTTCCCGTTCGAGTCTAGCTCAAAGCGGTGTTTTCGGGTTTTACCCCTAGGTACATCTGTGCCAGAGCCGCCTCTACCTACTCGTATCCAGACAGGGATGTATTGCTCAGAAAACTCACAAAATCTCTACAATACCAAAATTCTAGGAAGTTCTTCTATACTAATCCTCAAAGTTCATCTTAGGTCTACGTGCTCTAATCAGAGTTTATCTAAATCTAGTTTCCAAGGTTTGTACTAAACTTCCTCTGATACCAACTATAACGCCCCGACCCCAGCTACCCAGAGTCGGTGCATTACTTCGTAACATTGGCATGATCACAAGAAAGATCAAATCCCGAAAGACCGATTGGTTTAGTAGCCTTGGAAACACTAGATATAGTCATAAAGTTTTACATTACATTTCAAAGTGAAAAACTACTACAACAACAAAGTCTTCATATCCACACTATTAACCCCTCATAATATCCCTGCAAGTCATTCATAATTTACTTCTTCACTACCTGGGAAAAATAAAACATAGAAAAGGGGTGAGCTCAAATGCCCAGTAAGGATAACAATATAGTGGAAACTTTCATAAATAAGAATAAACATTTAAGGCAATGTATAACTAAAACAAAAGCCTTTTAAACTTGAACTTTCAACATGGTATGGCAAAAATAAAAATGAAATAATGCCATTTACTTATTCACATGGATATTCTACTAATCGAATAATCACATGCAATATCAATAACCACTTTCATAATGTTGGAATGCATAATGCCAGACTATCATAACCACATAGCCAAGGCCTCGTGCCAAGACTACAAATAAGATTTTGTCAAGGCCTTGTGCCAAGACACTAGTTTGTCTCATGAGACCTACCGATGCATCGAGGAGCTATAGCGGGCTCCACCCGTCACTTATTAAGTCCAATGCATTCCCATATGAAAAGGTTTAAACATAACATAAACATTCGTATTAAAACTAGCATACGAAATGTCAATAATTTCACCATAAACTATGAATGGTATAAAAATAGCACATCCACAGTCAAACATATCACAAAACCTTCAATACAATATAGAAGTTTTGTATCATAATAAATCAACTTCAAATAATCTTAAAATCCATCAAAGGATGTTGACATAGATGAAATCAAAATTCTTTTTAAAGAAATATCTCCTTTCATTTTGAAACCATTTAAGATCCATATAAAATAAAACATTTTCTTTGAAAATATTCTTATAATCTTGTAAGGAAATCTTTGAAGATTTTATAACGGCGTAAAATAACCGCACCCGCCGTATAAGTTAAAAAAAAACATTCTTACCTCAATTCTGTCGAAAAGGTTAAAAAGGACCTTGTTTTGAAAATTACGGAAAGATTCCTTTATAAACCACTTATAAAAGTCAAAAAGGGTATAAATGACTTTAACTCATATTTTAGTAAATAGTAAAAATGTTTTGAAATACATTTTTAAGAAACATGGATGTGGATGATAAAGAGATCTCAGTAGATTATTACGTATAAACAACCTCGGATAATGAAGAGATTGTGAAATAACCCTTACCTTGTACTTTTCCTTGGTTGGGGTAGGTTAACCTCCGGTATAATGGTGAAATAATTGTTATTAAATTATAAAATAATCATATACATTAATATGATATCATATATGATCTTTTAACATTGCTTTATTAATAATATCTTAGTATTATCGTCGTTTCAAGTGATAATCGATTCGTTCTTCTTAAATGTTTGGTTACGTAAGACATGTTTGTAATGGATAGATTAAATCTTATTCATAATCAGAATGATATTAACATTATTTTTAACCCTAAAATGAGAATACGACTTGAATGGATACGATGGAGAATGAATCTCATCGCGTTCGTGGAGACGGTAGTCCGTACGTATGCACGAACGCTACTTCCATTTAATTTTTATTTTAAAAGAATTGAATCCAAATGATACATAGGTATATTACTATTCTAGTATAATATAATATTTTATATATGTTACTTAAGTTCATTAACACCATCCTTTATACGTTCCATGTGTGGTATGAACGAGTCATATCATTTTAAGGGGGCGGTAGTCCGCACTTCCTCAAATGAAATTATCGTATGTATATACAACATGAAACGAATAATGGTATGAAATAAAATGGAATTACAGAAGATTATATATAAAATATATATCATTAATATCATATTTAATTACAGTGCCATCATAATGGCCACCATGAGAGGCGGTAAGATGTATTTGAACAATCATCGTTTCGTGAGGCGTTAGTTTGCCATCCACAGAAACATTATGTTCATCATCCATTAGATGGAGTTGTGTGTATGTGTAGTTTGAATCCTTCTTATAACAACATCCTAGTATATTGAGGATACTGGTGTTGTTACAAAAGAAAGGAAATAAAAAGAGTTTGGGGGTTGAAGAAGCAAAATAAATGAAAATAATTTAAGATAAAACATTACCTTTAATTTAGGTAACTCACTTTGGTTGGAACCAAAGGACTTCTTGAAATGCTTTCTGCCTAAGGGGAAGCTTCAAGGAGGAGTAGAGGGTTGTGGGGAGCTTAGTTGGGCAGAGTTTGGACGAGCCAAGTGGCTTTAGAGGTGTGAATTAATGAGAAGGAGGAGTGCCCTTTTATAAGAGGGGTGAGGGGCACCTTTGGAAAAGCTAGAAATATTAATTTATAATAAATTCATATTCGGTTTCTAATGGCTCCAAAGTTGACTATTCAAAGGTTGAGGTGGGTATGGGTCGAAAACAACTCATCAAATAGAATTTAGACAGGTTTGGGTACTTATATTAACCTTATCTTTAATTATTAACTCTAAGTTAATTAGTTTCACTTTTACAATGTCTCTTTGTATTTTTATATTATATGGTTAATAAACTTACCATATACATCCAAGCGACCCCCAAGTGGTCCATTAATGATTAACCTATCATAATATAAGTCTCTTGGCCGAACCTTAGATTTTTAGGAATTTAATATCAATTAATAATATAATATTTGTTTTAAGAACTCTTTTATGTCAATTTTGACAATATTCAATAGTTGATTTTTGTGAAACTCATAAAAGATTGATTACTTCGAACAAAGTCAATTAAATCAATCCTAATATATCATATTATCCTAGAAAATTAGTTTAATCCATTAAAAGTTTCATATTATATTTATTTGGGTATTTATAATATCAATTATTTTAATTTTTCACTATTATAGTAATTACTGCATCATCATTGTGTCAGAAATAAAATAAATTATTTAATGTCTAAAAATTATAAATAAAATATCATTATGTAGGAAATCTTTTTATCTTTCTAATTAATATTTATAATCTAAAATCCAACTTATATAACTCTATGTAACAATTGTTTTGCTAAAAGATATATGCTTGTGCCATTTTTGTATTCATTTTGACTTAATTAAAATAAAGTGTCATTATCACTTACAAGTGGATCCATGGGGTCCCAAAATTGACACAAAGATGCCCATGGTCGACCATTTATCAACCAATAGGGTTAAGACACGTTTTAGGGTAATTTAGTATTATTATAATATTAATTTTTTTAACCCTTATTTACCGGATTTACCCTTAACCATGGTAAATAAAATATTTACCGCAGTAATTATTCAAAATATCTAAAAATAAAAGTTACCTATTTACACAATTTGAACATCCTGATTCCAAATATGGAATCCATTTTCCTAAATTCTAAACACAGAAGTGGCAGAAATTAATTTAAAATTAATTCCCGCTTTCAAAACAAAAAGCGTGTTTTTAAGAGATAATAACTATCAAAAGATTGACACTTGTTTATGTTCGGTTTAATTGTAAAATTATGTCCAATGACCAACATTATATTAAATAGTAAGAATATATTCTAAATATACTTTAAAACCACTCAAATTCATAATTTATCACTATTAATTATTTTGATTAAAAAAGTTGTTTTTAATTAAAATTTAGTAATTTTCACTATTCATCAAAATATGAAAGTTATCCGAAAAGTACCAAAATTTCACCTTAGGCTAAATTTGATATTCCGAATCCAAAAATGAAGTCCATTTTAAAATATAAAATATATATAACTTCAAAAAGTTAGTATTACTATTCATAACAGCTAGTTTGATTGGTTACGGTATGTTAGAACTCGAAGTTGCGTACAACACACGCTACTGTTTTATTCAAAGGAAAGCGTACCGTGGAAGCTTGTGATGTTTCATTTTAAATTTTTTGATGTCTCCATTTAGTCAAAAAGTTTAAAATATTGTATTTAAAAAGGTTTCACTATCAAAAGTTGATAAAAGTGCAATACTGAAAATGAATCTGTTCTTGCATTATGACTAAGAAACTCATAATATGGATTCTAAAATTATAAGGATTATATAAAGTTTAAAATTTAGTTAATACTATTCATGACCTCTTTTAATGGATTTTTTTTTTGGTAAGTCATGGTGCAATTGAACTCGGTGTTGCGTGTAGTGAAAGTTATTAAATTATTTTGAAGAAATAACACACTATGAAATCTTGGGGTGTTACAATATTACCATATTTTATTCCAGTATAACTTAAAATAATAATAAGAAACAAATTAAATTTTATGCTTGTTTAATAACGATCAAATAAGACTTAGGGGAAGAGAGGAATAAAGAAAAAACACTAATTGACTACCAGTAGTGATTTTTTTAACATCAATAGATCGACTATTTTTTTGCTATTTTTGAAATCCTCGACTTCATGGTCACCTACCCCACACTTAACTAATGTAGATTCCTGAATTAATTTAAATTTATTTTTAATGTAAGTAGATTTAAAATTGAATAACCACATTTAATCAAGTTTAAAGGAAAGGTACATTCTAGTGGGTCTTCATTGGTAATCAGGGTGAAGAAGTGTAATATCCTCCATTGGTTCTTATCGTAAGGTACCATTATGATTATTAAAAATTTTAACATTTATAGAAACTAATTTTCCTCCTTAATTTTCAATCTACAAAAAATCAAAGGGGAATGCAATAATAATATTAAAAGTTCCTTCCTATAGAGAATTAAACTTACCTGTAATAAGTTTGAGTCTATAGTTGTATCATAAAACCTGATCTCTAGAAATTAATATTCTTGGTTGAATTATCTTATCATGGGAAATAATTGTTATTTCTTTATAAATATTTTAATTTTTAAAATCTTCTCTCTTTATTTCCTTTTTCTCTTACAGCTGTAATCTTTTCTCATTCTCAGCTTTGCCAAGGTCCAAATTCATCTGTCACATAGACTAGTAGGATTTGTGTTTGAATTACACAAAGAGGGTTCAAATCTTCCAATAAATTAATCAATAGGGTTTAATTCTTTTCATAATATTATTGGTTGTACTATAATCCCATAGGGTATCTAATACATGTTTTTCTCCAATCATTCCTCTTAGGGTTGACAGTAATTTTCAGAATGACTTTGATTTTTCTATTGGAGACATCTACTTGAATTTTTTTGTGGATGGTATGGGGTTGATTTTTTATGACAAAAACCATACCGTTTCATTAATTCTCTATTTTACTATTTCAAAATTGATTCCCTTTGTCACTAATTATGGATCATGGTACTCTAAACATGTAGTATATGTTATTCCTAAAAAAATCACATGCAATTATAGTATTATCCATCTTAGTGGATTTTAATTCTACCCATTTTGAAACATAATATACAACTAGTATAATATATGAATTACCAAATAATATTGGGAATGGTCCCATGATTTCTAATCCCAACACATAAAAAGTTTCATTGAAGGTAATTATTTTTTTGGGAATGTCTTATCTTTTTGAGATATTTTGGGGAAACTTAAATTTTACACATTTCATTAAAAAAATGTTTGAATATTTATATAATTTTGACTAATATGTACAAGATTATAAAACTTTTCTATATTTCATTTGGGATCCAAAATGGCCACCATAAGATAATGTGTTGAAGAATTCAAAAATTGATTTAATTTCACTTTTAAGTAAACATCTTCTAATTATATTATCAGTGCATATATTTGTGTGTAATTGGCCTTCAAAAATATAAAATATAGATTCAGATCTGAGTTTTCTCTACTGATGGTAGTTTAGATAAGATCTTACATGAGAATTCACTATATAATTGACAATTTCATTGTACCAAGGTACTTCAAATTCTATAATGTAAATTTGTTTTTCATGTAGTTGATCATTGAGTGTGTATTGATTAGTAATTTCTTCTTCAATAGTGTGAGGTAGTCAAATCATATTATTGAACACCATATTTTCCACTCCCTTTTTTCCATTAATTTATATATTGAACTCTTGTAAAAGTAGCAGCCATCTTAACAGACTTTTCTTAGCATCATCCTTCTTTATTATATACCTCAGAGCTAGATGATCTGAAAAACAAATATCTTTAGTTCCAAGTAGATAAGACCAAAATTTATCTTATGAAAAAATTATGGAAAGAAACTCCTTTTCTATAGTCATGTAGTTGGTCTTTAAGGTATATACTATCCTTGATGAATACACTAGTACTTGAGGGGTTCTATCAATTATTTACAAGAGGGAGGTTCCCATGACTTGGTTTAATGTGGTATAGATTAGCTCAAAAGGATAATCCTATTTGGGTGGTATCATTATTGAAGGTATGCTCAACCTTTACTTCAATTCATCAAATAATTTTCTGAAATTTTCATCAACATTAACCATAACTTATTATAATATCAATCTTGATAGTGGGAGAGAAATATTACTAAAATTTATGATAAATAATTTGTAAAATCCTTCTTATCTTAAAAAAGATCTATCATGTTCTAAATGTTTTGGATATAGAAATAAAATTTATTACTTATAATTTGATTTATCTACCTCAATTCTTTTCTTTGAAATTATGTTCCCTAAAACTATTCATTTTGAAAAATGTAATGATATTTTTTAAAGTTTAAAATAATTTTTTTTCAATGTTTATTAACAAAACATTTTCAAAATTTTCTAAGCAATGATCAAAATAATTACCAAAAATAATGAATTCATCAAGAAATAACTCTTGGTAGTTCTCAATATGATTATTGAAAATACTTACCATTGATCATTGAAATTCACATGAGACATTTTATAGACCAAATGACACCAAATATTAGGAAAAAATGTAAAAGGGATAGGTGACGGTTTTCTTTTATTGGTATTCTTGTGCAATTTGTACGTGGAAGTATCCTAGAAATCCATCTACATAGAAATAATGAGTTTTAATTACCAATAGTTCTATAACTTGATCGATGAATGAGATGGAAAAGTGATCTTTCTAGGTAACGTGAATCATCTCCCTATAATCTATAAACACTATATAAATATTTTTTTACTCTCATGGGGATATTTTTTTTCATTTCTAACATTAGTCAGACTAGTTTTATTTGGAACAATATGGATTGGGTTATCCCATTATGAATCAGTGATTGGGTAAATTATGTTGGATACTAGAAAATATTCACTCACTTTATTGACAACATCTATGATGGTATAATTAAGTATTCTATGTGTCTACATTACTATTCTAGAATCACCACCTAAAAATATTATATAAGTGAATAATTTGGGGTTGATAACTAGGTTATCTCCTAGACTCCATCATATGGCTTTGAAATTTATTTTTAGAAGGATAGAGTTTGTTCTTAGGTCTCAAATAGATTATTGGAAATGATCATCGATGGTTTCTATCCATCCATAAGGTAAACATATATCAAATAAATTATCAGTGGATTCAACTATACACATGGGAGATTTCAAGGGATTTGATAGAGTTGAGATTCCCAACATTTAAGGCTTGGATATTGTGTATCATGTTACTTTATTTTAGTAAATCATCATAAAAATTAGAAATAACTTCTTCTTCTAACTCAGAATTAATAATTTTGGTTTTTTTGGTACTGGTACCTATAAATGATAAATTATAACATAATGATAAGGATTCTCACTGAATACCATAATATTCAATTGGTTGTGTACCTTCTTTGTGAGAGATTGCATAAATTGAATGATTTCTTAACGGATGCTTCATTGCATCAACAATGTAGAAGTGAACTGTACTATCTTTAATATCCATTATGAGTGTTCCTTAATTCATGTTGATGATACATTGTACTATATTTAATAATGGACTTCCTAAAATTATAGGTGACTAGCATGGTTCGTTGTCTTATTCCATGTTAAGGATATAGAAGTCCGCTGAAAAAATTAGTCATCTTACCCCTATAAGTACAACTTATACAACTCATCATGGAAAAAATGTGGATATATTTATAATTTAACCCTAAATATTTTTTGTTATAGATATTAAATATAAAAATATAAAAAAATGAGTGTGGAATAACATTTATTTAAGTACCCAAATTGCATAATGCATCTGTGAAATTTAAAGAGAATGATTTTCAGGGAATAGAGAATGTACTTGGATATTGAAATTATTTTTGTATTTGTTATGTGATCAATTATGATATGATTATACCTTATATTATTTTATTAATTACATTAATAAGTATTCTCTTCATGGATAAATTGTTTAAATTTTATCTTATTTAGGTAAATTTATGACCTCTTTTAATTGCAGGATATTGATTTCAATCTTCTGGAAGGTTTCATGAATTTATCACTGAAACCTATCATCTAATAACTTATTTAACTCAATTAATCTTGAAGTAGATTGTTCTTTGAATATCATTAATTCCTATTTATTGTTTTTAGGGGTGTTTTTAGACATTGTTTTATTAACCTGGTTCTTATTCCTTCATTGTTATGGTTCCCTTATTTTTGATGGAAGGGTTGGGCTTCAAATTATTTCTCAGATTCATAAAACATAATTTGTTTTGTTGGATGTATATCATTCCCACTTATTGTTTTAATTTCAATAAAATTATATTTAGGATTCATAACTTTTCGCACATGTAGTTTGCTTATATTCTTGCTCAAACATTCCATAAGAGTTACATCATAGTTTTTTAGGTCTTTTAACATATTATTTAACTCTAAAATCATTACCTATTAGATGTTCTATTGATAACTTGTTAATGATGTATCTGTAGTTTTATATTGAAATGGCGGTGGCTAAAAGACTAGCTGCTGGTAGGGGTTTTGATAGGGTTATTGAAACAATAGTGAGTTCTGGTATTTTTATTATTTTAAGGTGGGTTGATTGGGGTACTGGTTTGGATTGAAATATCACATATGGTTTTATTTGTATCTATATCCTAGATGGGTCTGGGGTTGACATGATTGATCTTATTTGAATTTTCATAGCTTAATGGCTACTACACAACATTCGATTCCCTGTACTTCAACACACTTTTCATTGTAATGGTTATGTGAAGAACATAAAGCACATACCTAAGGCATGGGTTACCTCCCACATACTTGGTTTATGGAAATTGTTCGCAAAATCTGGTTAGTTTATAATTTTGGTTATACATAAAGGTGATGAATCAAAAGTCTATACCTCATGTATAACACTCATGCCCACACCTCTATTTCTGAATTTATACGATTTCTTTTGAAATATTTTCATTTTGACATTATGTTTCTTCTGGTGATTTTTCAATCAGTAACCCTCTAGATGATGAGTATAGCATATTTCTATCATTATCGATATTCATTGTTAAAATAAGATAAAGAAGTAATGTTCCTCCAAATTATGAAGCAAGAATCTAGTTTAGAGCTTCTGGAACCTCTCCCAGTATTCGTAGATTGTATCATGAGTAAAATTCTAGATGGAATAGATATCATTATGGATCATGGTACTTATGAATGCAGGAAAAAATCACTGCATGAATCATATTTTGTGACCTGCCGAGTCATTAACTATTCCTAGTTATAGGGTGTAATTCCATTCATTTGTAGCTTGATCATACATGTGAAAATTCTTGAATATAACAATTCCTGAATTATTATACAAGACCATGGAATTTAGGTAGAATTTGAATCAGGTTAATTTGAAACTCAAAATCATTCCCCACAGCTGGTGCAACAATTTGATTCCTTAAATTTTTGAATTGTTGTGTGCAAAGTTCATACAAGGTTTGGTTATGATTTCAGTATATATTTCTAGGTTAGGAAGGAACATTGAATGATTTATCTTATTATGCGAGATTTATTTCATCAATTCGAAATTATAAATTAATATTCCTTAATTTATTTAGTGCTCATTATGTTTCCGGATTAAAATCAATTAATTGTTTAGTGGAACTTCAGGTCATTTAAAGTTAATGAAATTTTTTTATGATTATTTTAAGGTATTTTCTCCTTAGAGATGGTGCATGTTTGATTAGAACCTATTGCAGGTTATGGAGAACAATTTTTTTATTACCTAGGTATATTAAATTTGGTTAACCGTAGGTTTCCTAAGAGATATGAGTGCATACATTTTTCCCCTTTTAACTTTATTTAATAAAAATTCTTTTATTTTACTTTTAAGAAATTTGTTTGTGAAATTGAGAATTTGGAAATCAAATTAAATGATTGATTTTAAAAAATTTATGTGAAGAAGTGATTGGGTGAGGCTTTTATAGACCTAATGAAATTCTATCCTAGGTTCAAAATATTACAAATTATTCTTCTACAGGATGGTAAGATAGATATTTCTCTATTGATTCTTCTCTCTCCCATATAAAGATAGGGTTGGTGAGGAAAATAATAATCCAAGTGTCAAATTTTTCTACCATCCTCCATGTTTTTATTGCATTATAGAGAGTCCTATTGATAAATTAAGGAAATCCCTCATTCGGTACTGTTGTTCCCTAATTAAAAACAATTCTTATTGCAATTATTCAAAAGTTATAGATATCACTGAGCAATAACCACCCAAAGCTAATTAGTTCCATATTAAATAGATAGAAATTGGGTGTGAGGAGATAGATATCATCAACCAAGGTTATTCAACTTCATATAATCTTACCCCAACTCAGTTTCATTTAGTATTAGAAAACTAAAAAAATAATTGAATCCAAATGGAATAATTTTAAAGGGTTTTTATTTAATTATATCTAGAAACTCAAAAATCACATTTGGTCCAGCCTCTCTATTTTCTAGTCACTCACAAAAACAACCCCTCCATGGAAAAGAGATTCTATTTTATTTAGGATAAGGGAGATATCATAAGAATGAAAGAAAATAATTGAAAGTAAAACAAAACATGAAGATAATGGATAAGTACACCATCATCCATAGGTTTTTCCAATCAATACCCTTTAATATAACCTCATGCCTCTATTTATAGGCCTTTTTCACTCCTAGGAACCATAAACAGACTTATAAATAGGTCAAAATAATCATGGGGAATCAAGGGGTATTAAATTGTGATCCCACCATCAATTAACATCATATATTATTGTTTATGAGCCCTTTTATTTGATTTACAGCATAAAAAGGTCATTTTACACCTTAAAATGTTTTAGGCATAACCCTAGGAAGGTTTTACAACCTAAAATTATGGTTGTAATAATATAAAGGGACCATCATGTCATGAAACATGTTGTATTTTTTCAGAATGCTTATTATCATTTACACCTTGTTTTTATTCCATGAATTCTTTATTTATTATGTTGTAAACACATATTTAATATGTAAAATTGTGTTTTCTAGTAGGTTTCCCCATTTTATCCAAATTATTTACTTTTAATCCATGTAATTTATTCTTTTTCTATGAGACATCCTATTCCATTCTCAACATTATGAATTCATCAATTTTAAGCTTTTTTTTTGTTATCAAACTCAGCATCTATCCACAAAACACAAAAATAGTAAAATTACAACAATATTAAAAAATTGTTTTAAATAAGAAATCATTTTATATCAAAATAATCATAAAAAATATGGTTCTATCAGGTACCTTGACTCCTTCATTGTGGTATTTTTTGATGACATTTTGGTGTATTCTTGATCTTATAGAGAACACAATGAACATTTATATATTGTGTTGATAATTTTTTGAGAGCACTAGTTATATGAAAAATTCCATAAATGTTATTAATGGATACATGAAGTTCACTTCCTTGTCCATGCCATTTACAAAAAAGGAATTCTAGTAGATCACTAAAAGATAGAAGTTGTTTTCTCTTAGAAACCACTAGAAAACATCATTGAGATATATAGGTTTCTAGTATTACTAGTATATTTTCATTTATTTTTTGATGACTTCTTGAAAAACACACCGTCTATTAAACAATGGAACTCCATTTAATTGAAGTGACAATTTTTATAAATCCTTTTTTGATATTTAGTTGAGGATCACTTATATAACCATTCTTGTTTTTCTAGAACTCGGGAAAGGATATGTGGTTTAATGTGACCTGTATTGATATAGACTAATCTATTATCTCATACATGGATATAATTTTGTAGCTTATGGATCATGAATGTTTAAAATTCATGAAAATAATTATCCAAACCATGATTTGGAATTTTCTTTTGTATTTGATGATTTGAAAACATGAATTCATTATCTCTTTGGTGAGAAGTTCACTATATCCATAGACCATAAAAGCTTGAAACACATTTTTTAAAAATATATTTAAACATAAGACAAATAAAATAGATTTAATATCTCTAGATGTTCAAATTTTACTAAGTTTATACACCCAACAAATAAAATTCATGGTCATATTATTAATGATGAAAGATGTATAATCAATTATCCAAATAATCTCATTAATAGTGGTAATTGATGACTATGATAATAGATATACATTTAGATTTCACTGAGAAGAATTAAGTCATTGTATCCTTTCTAATTTCACATATTCCTCACTTGGTTTAATAAGTCAAGGATTCTCAATGGTTGGGTCCTAATTGCCTTACCATTGAGTAAAGGCTTAATGGGGGGGAGACTATTGATGAATGGAAATAAGATGGGAACTCTATGTTGTTTTTTAAATATTGGGTAGTAATACTTCTATCTAATCAAGAAAAACATATTTTAGTATACCACTACTTGAAATTGGATATTCATCCTAGAATTCAGATGATGTATATAGTATTGAAAACTCATTTCTAGTGGGATGGAATGAAAATGAATTTTTTAGAGTATGTATTGAGATGAATCACTTGTTATCAGGTTAAGATAAAGAACTAATGTCTATTTGGTATATTACAATCTTTACATATAACTATTTATAACTTAGAGTACAATACTAGGTATTTTTTCACAACTCTACCAAGAATGGTTCAAAAAAACTATACCATATGCGTGACTTTAGACCAACTTGCAAAGTCAGATCACTCCATCCTTATTACTGAATCCAATATATTGGAATTCATAGAATAACTCTATATTCTAGAAATTTTAAACTACATGGAATCTCGTTTTTTTCAATATTCAACCATGATCCTCATTTTACCTCTAATATTTGGCGACCGCTTCAATATGAATTGGGTACCTAGTCCATCGTGAGCATGGATTATCATCCTAAAATGGATGGATAATTAAAACAGATGATCCAAATGTTAGAATTCATTCTCCAAGACTATGTTATATAAATTGGTAGCTCATGGGAGGATAATCTTAATTTAATAGAGTTTTCTTATAACAAAAATTATCAAGCCTTGATACATATGACTCATTTTGAAGCATTGTATGGCCTTCCTTGTTTTTCTCTACTTTGTTGGGTAGGTACCAGAAAAACATTGTTTTTTGAACCTAGTATTATTTAGGTGATTACTGAGAAAATTTAGATGATCATTAAAAGGATAAATATGTCATAGGGTCATCATATATCTTATGGGGATCATTATTATTGTCTGTTATCATTTGATATGTGATATCATCTATTATTGAAAGTTTCTCCAAGGATAGGGCATCGACATTTGGGTAAGAAAGGTAAATTGTATCCTCAGTACATTAATTTTTTTTGAAATACTAGAATATATTGGTTATGTGTATTTTATCTTGTATTACATACACTATTAAACGTTGTACATAATCTATTTCATGCATCTCAATTGAAAAGGTACCGATTAGATTTTGACCATGTGATTTGATGGGACCATATTGATCTTACATCGGATGATACTTTCCTACATGCATTGAAAGAGATTTTTGATAGAAAAAATAAGTTATTACATGAAGATAGTATCCTTTGGTGTGAATTTTATGGTAACATATTCAGATTTAGGAAGATAAATGGGAAAGGGAAGACTTTATGCTAGAATAATGGCTTGAACTTTTCCAAAGCACAAAAAATTTCTTGCTTTCTGGGGACAAAAATTCTAATGATGGGTAGAATTTAACACCATATGGTTTAGGTACTTTACACTTTTATTATTTATTTTTAAGTTATATAATAATTTTATTTGGTTCCAGGTGTTTATGTATGGGTTTGGTGTGTTTTGGAAGTATTTTTAAGCGTCCAATGTTTGAGAATCGTTAGGTAAAACTGTGAATCTTCCCCAAGAAACCGTGAAATAGAATTTGGGAGTTTCATGGTTGGATCCACCATAAAAAATGCTAACTAGAGACATTTTTTTCTTTAACAATGTTTTAAAACATCTCAAATTCATTTACTGATATTTTTAAAAAATGTCGCTGTCACGACCCTCCTTCAGAAAGATGATAGAAGGGGTGGAAAAGGCCCCCACCCTTCCTTCTTCATGTTGAAGACTAGATAATGACCACTGAGTCCCGCCTCCAATAGGCCCTGGAGTGGCGACTAGCACCAAGGGTGTAACATTTTCACAATATGGGTGGCATTACCCATTTTAGTTATCCAAGATTGGGGGAAAGAATGAGTCAACACCAAACACCTCCAAGTATAGAAAAGTCAAATGAAAACCAAACTACATGCATGTTTTAATAACAAAACTGAACAAGGTACAAGAACTCCAAAGAATAAACCAACAAGAAAAGAAAAGGAAAAGCAGAAAACAATAGTGACCAATAGAAACTCCGACGTCCAGACTAGTAAGGTCACACACGAACTCTAAAGTCCTCCTGAAAACCTGAATGTAAATATAGGGTGAGCATACAAAGCATACTAAGTAGGAAAAACCTATACCTCTAGTGCACAAGTGGGGAGACATACTAGAGTCCTGTGAGAAGCAGAGAAACCAACATCTATCAAGAAGTCTATGCATCCCACCTCCCCGGACACACTCACCAAACAACCCAACCAGTAAGGTAATAGTAATAGAAAAAAACATTTGGGTACGCCGCACCACCATTTCCCCCAATAACTAGCTTCTCATCCCTAACAGCAAACGTCCTGATGCTACCACGCTCTTCCTGCCTGCACACACCTGGGCCTCACAACCACACATCCCTACCCGCACACACCTGGGCCTCACAACCATCCATCCCTGCTCGAAAAGACCCGGGCCTCATCCCGAAGACACCTGGGAAAACAAACCATTACTAGAACCCCTGTTTGAAAGCACATGGGCAAAAAACACACCAAAAGAAACCTACCCGAAGAATCTTGGGTGTAAGGTCACCTCCAGCCATCACAGCCAAGGGAAGAGGGAGTAGGAAGGAGAGTAACTAGGGGGAAACACCCTTCCCCATGAAATGGGGTGTCGGATATTAGGTGCCCAACACGGGTGGGGTGCGACTAAACACAAAATATACAATTACACCTATATAAACCAATACACAACCCATCCTACAGCTCCTCAAAAAGATACAAGCAGGTACACAAGCACTACTGTCTTAGAAGACAAGCACACAACAAATAGTTCCCAGTTTCCTTATTCAAGTTATTATTCATAACAGTTCAGTATGAGTTAATCCCTTCACTACTGGGCAACTAACAAGCGCATTCACAGACGAAACAACAAAAATGGAAGAAATGGAAAACCTCAGGTAAATTAAACACTCACACCCAGTTCCCTTATGAAGTCACAGCAACTAAAGATCAATCAAGATCACTCAAGGTACTGGAAACAAAACAATCCCGAGACACAACCCCATATCCCCAAACTCTAGAAGCCAGTGTTTTCTAAAAAATGGAGGATTCCACACCAATTTGTGATATAAGTGGAGTAACCCCCCTAGCATCAGATTCACAACTAGAAAATGTACAATAGGGGATCCCATCCAAGAAAACCATAAAGTCACCAGTAATCGTCCCATCAAGGAAAAACAATCAAACCACTACCACCCACACAAGGTAGGCCCACACATGTATTTTCAGATTTAAATGATTTAACACACTCCATGGTTTCAATTCCATTGTTCTTTAACCGGGCTTATCACAAAAAAGGGTTAATACTTGTGCTTTCAATTTATTTAACCGAGTATACGTAATTAACCAATTCCATGTTATGGTTTTTAGACATCTAGGAACACCGAGGCTCATTAGTGCACAAAGAAAGACCACCAAAAGCCATGATTTTCAGTGAGCATAGGCCCATATAATTCACAACACATATCAATAATAAAAGAGCACAATAGGAAATTGATCGCACCCCCTTTCATTCTTTAAAGGTCTGTTAATTATCTTCATTAAGTTGGATTTCGTCAATTTCCATAAAGGTAAAGGCATGCCCACCCATCATGATACACAGAAAGGAGAGACAAAGGAGAAAATCCTTACCTGATTGATCAAGGATCAACATTAAGTCCTCACGTGGAAATCGGAAAATAGGGGTAGGAGGAACTCCACGGAACGCGATCAAGGAAAAATTCGCAACAGGGGTACGACTCTTCAAGAGGAAGGGTACTCGGAGTACAGGGTGATAGAAAAATAAACTCAGGGAGAAAGTGAATCATTTAGGTTATAAAGACTGAGATACAGTATCCCATGGACGGTTACGATATGGATAAAAACTTGAAACTGCAGATGAAGTGGGATTGTGGGTTGACCATGTAGCTGAGCCACCCCACACGTAACTTAAATGGTCCTCGCCTTTCGGGGCGGTTAAAACCGATGCATGCCTTCTTAAAACACGATTAAAGGAATGAACAAAACTCATGGTTTTTCATTTAAGTAAGGTAACTCAACAATAATATAATTAAACTCCATTAATGGGATTTTAAAACAGGAAAAGGGGTTAAAACATGGTTTACATACCAATTCACGCAAAAAGAGGCGCTACTGGAAACCCCGTGGAGGTCACCGGTAGACCAAGCTACCGGTAGGCCAAGGACACTAGTAGGCTGAGCTACCGGTAGGACGAGCTACCAGTAGGGGCCACCGGTAGGCCGAGCTACCGGTAGGGGCCACCGGTAGGCCGAGCTATAGGTAGGCTGAGCGACCGGTACATGCCACCGGTAGGAAAAGATACCGGTAGGCAGAGCTACCCGTACAGGCCACCGGTAGGCCGAGCTACCTGTAGAGGCCACCGGTAGGCCAAGCTACCGGTAGGCGGAGCTACAGGTAGGCCGAGGCTACCAGTTGGCCGAGGCTACCATTAAGATTTTTAAGGTTCACCGAGAAGCTCGGATGGCCTTCCAAACCACCCAGAACACCCCAAACATCAGTTTTTCACCATGTAATGGACCCCAAAACCCCAAGCCAATACATCAGATACTTCTCAAAATATTCTCATCCCTGAGAATATATGAACAAACCTGAAAGAAGTGAAAAAAGGGGATCCAAACAACCACTCTCTACAGATACTTCTCAGGGGAAAACCCCTGAGTTGTTTGAAATCTGGAACAGAACCCCCCTATATCCAAGAATACTCCCCAAGACTTATCAACTACAAACATCCACAACAATCACAAGGATCACACTGCCCAACACATGAGTCAGGGAGTTCCTTCCTACATGTCAGGGTATTATCCGCTTTGGGCGGCACTGACTCGCCCGCATGTGTTTAATCGCATCCACGTTAATGCGCCTTGATTAGAAGTCATGTTTTCTCATCATCACATGTTTTGACACAAAATAATCATAACAAGAGTTTCATATATAAAAGCACAAGGTAAAAAATGTCAAAAAAACTTAGAACAAAGACAACAAGGAATTCAAAACAACTCTAGGTACTGAACGCGTAATTGGGCCTCCCGCTCCCAAGAGCACTCTTCCAAGCCACCATGCCTCCACAACACACGAACCAAGGGGATGGTTCGTCCACGAAGAACTTTTTATTTACAATCCTAGATCTTGATTGTTTGTTCTATAAAGGTCGCATTGTCTTCGACATCTAACTCTCCCCAATCGATGATGTGGGAGTCATCATGTAGATATCGACGAAGCTGGGAGACGTTGTGAACTTTCTCCAACTGAGGTGGAAATTATAGCTGATACGCCACCTCACCAACTCGTCCCAACACCTCGAAAGGTCAGATAAACCTAGGGGAGAGCTTACTCCCCTTCCCGAACCTTCACTACCCACATCGAGGTGAAAACTTCAAGGACACATGATTCTCAACCTCGAAATCCAAGGGCCTCCTCATACGATCGGCATAAGAATTCTACCGATCCGGGGCTGGATTCATCCTCTCACGTACGAGTTGAACCTTCTCAGTGGTGCCCTGCACCACTTCTGGACCCAGAACAACTACTTCCCCAATCTATGTCTAGAAAACGGCTGAACGACACAGCCTTCCATACAAGGCCTAAAATGGTGTCATACCAAGAGTGGAGTGGAAGCTATTGTTATAAGTTAACTCCAATAGAGGCATGTGTCATACCCATGATCCCCCAAAATCCAAAACACATGCCCGTAGAATGTCTTCCAACGTCTGGATTTTTTGTTCTTTTTTACCATATGTCTGAGGGTAGAAAGCAGTGCTAAGGTGTAGCTGGGTGCCAAATGCATGATTTAATCCCCTCCAGAATCATGAGGTAAACCGTTTGTCTTGATCAGATACAATAGATCTTGGGATCCCGTGCAACTGCACCACCTCATCGTTGTACCTCTGAGCTAAGGTGCTCACCGGGCTCGACTCCTTAATCTCCAAGAAGTGTGCTTATTTTGTCAACTGATCCACCACTACCCAAATGGCATCATGGCCTCCCTGATCCCTGGGTAACCCTATGATGAATTCCATCGAGATGTCATCCCACTTCCACTCGGGAATATCTAACGGATGCAACGGCCCTCAAGAAAACAGTGTCCAACCTTTACTTGCTGACAAATGAGGCACTTTTCCACAAACTCTACCACTGCCCGCTCTACCTCAGGCCACCAAAACTGTCTCCTCATGACTTGGTACATATTTGAGACCCCAGGATATACCGCTTTAGCCGAGCCGTGGAACTCATAGAGAACACCTTTACACATCATCTTCAAAACGAAAATCCTTCCACAGAAAAGCATCTGATGCTGGCCATCCTCCGACCATTCTTCAGGAGCATTTCCCTGATAAACAAGATCTCGCATCACATCCACCTCCGAGTCCCCCCTGAGACTCATCCACCTGCACCACTAAGGAGGGAACTACATTCATCTGAAACAGACATACTCTTCCACCTTCTACCCTTGAATCCAAATGCAAGGCTTTTAACTCTTCCATCGCTCTCCAAGTATCTGCAGATTCTCAAACTATTTCCTTCTATGATTTCCTTCTTTGGGAATCAGCCACAACATTGCCGTTGCCTTCAGTATAAGAGATCTCAAAGTTGTAATCTTGGAGGAACATGACCCATCTCCGCTGCTGGAAGTTTAGATCACCCTGGGAAAAGATATAACACAATCTCTTGTGATCTGAGAAGTCTACAAATCTCTCTCCGATGAGATAATGTCGCCACAACTTCAATATGAACACCACGACTGCAAGCTCTCGATCGTGGGTGGCATAGTTACGTTCATGAGGAAGTAACTGACCAGACCCATAAGAGATCACTCCTTGCTGCTGCATCAGCACACATCCCAACCCAAGGATAGAATAATCACAGAACACTTCAAAAAACACCCCTTCCTCTGGTAATCTGAGTACTTGAGCACTAACCCGCTTCTCCTTTTGGTGGCCGAAAGCTCTCTGGCACTAGTTTCTTACAGGAGGGCCTGTTCTTTCCTAGTCAAAGCTACCATCAGAGCTGAAACTTGAGAGTAGTCGGGCACAAAACTCTAGTAATATCCTTCTAAACCCAGGAAACTACGATCTTCTGCCACGTTCTTGGGTGATGCCCAAGAAACGACTGCCTCGACCTTCGATGGGTGTACTGCTATTCCCCTCTGAGACACTACGTTTCCCAGGAAATGTACCTATTGCGTTAAGAAATTGCACTTAGACAGTTTCCCATAAAGAAAGTGGTGTCGAAGGACTCTCAAAACTCTCCTAAGATGTTCAACATGATATTCATTTGATCTTGATTGGATAAGGATTTCGTCAATGAACACCACAATTAACTGGTCCAAAAACTCTCGAAAAACAGAGCTCATGAGGTTCATGACCGTAGCTGATGCATTTTTAATGACAAAATGCATGACCACGAACTCAAAGTGGCCATATCTGCACCTGAAATCTATCTTCGAGATATCACATTCCTTCAGTCTCAACTGGTGTTATCCAGACCGCAGATCGATCTTAGAGAACCAACCTACTCCCCTCACCTGGTCGAAAAGATCGTCTATCCTCGAGAGGGGGTAACGATTCTTGACCGTCACCTGATTCAACCTCTTTTAGCCTATGCACAGTCGTAGGCTACCGTCTGCCTTCTTTACGAACAAAACTAAAGCACCCCATGGTGACACACTAGGTCAAACAAAGCCCATATCTATCAAATCGTCAATCTATATCTGCAAATCCCACAAATCAGAAGGTTCCATCTGATAAGGATCCATCGAGATCGGTCGAGAACCAGGCTGTAAGTGTATCCCAAACTCAACGTCATGTCAAGGGGGTAGAGAGAAAACCTCATCGGGAAAGACATCAAGGAATTATCTTACGACCTCTGGGACATACATCATTCCTGCATCTGCCGACTCTACAAACATCCTGTTCAGCATAGAACGGAGTGGCTCCATGTGTCGAGTCCCCTCCTGATAACACCTCTCCCCAAAAAAATCCACACACCGTCTATCCTAATTGGAGAATTCAATACTTCTCCGATAGAAGTCGATGGGGGAATGCAAAGAGAATTACCAGTCGATGCCTAGAATGACATCGTATTGATGCATCTGTATTGAAAGAAGGTATCCACTAGACTGATGTGGTCCCAACATCAGTCTACACCCACGAAAGAAGTACGATATGCTGGTCTTACCCCTGAATGGTGTTCTCAACACTAGGGGCACACAAAGTATCTCATCATCCAGACCCAGACCATGGGAATATTAAGGCGTAACAAAGGAGTGCGAATCTCCCGAATCAAACAAGGTAGAAACAAGAGTGCTGAATAAACTGATCGTACCTCGAACAACCTCCGGTCCCGTCAGAGCTAATAACTCTATGGCATACAACTATCTACGCCCATATACTCTACCTCGTAGTTTTCGACCACCTCCCCAACCAAGCCAGGGTCTAGGTCCCTGAGGAGCACCCTGGTGTCAATATCCACCCACAAGGTCGTCCCTCGGAGGTCCAGGGGCCTGCTGCTGCTGCTGGAAAGGCCTTGTCGGCAGCGGATGCTGCTGAGGTGGGTGTAGAAACTTCCCACTTCTAACTTGTGGATCTCTAGTCGGACACCTACTTTGGACGTGTCCGAAAACATCGCAAGAGAAACACTTTGGTCCCGGCCCTACCAGAAAAGGGCGAGGGACAAAAGCTCGGGACTGAAACTAATGAGGCCTATACCCTGCTTGTCGAAACCTGAAAGGCCCTGTCACTGGAGACCTGCTGTTGACCGCCTTCCCCTTTAATGAACTCCGGTGGTTCCCTACTCATGGTTTGCCTCCCTTCAAGTGAATCCTCTCTACTATCTCGGCCTTCTTCTGTACATATAGGTACGTCAGAAGAGTAAAGGGAGTGACAACGTACTTAAGTGAAGGATGGAGTGCCTCCTCTAACAGTCTTTCCAGAGACTCCTCATCTAGAAAGAGAAATGGGGAAAAGTACAAGAGATCTTTGATCTTGATCCCCATCTCTCTCACTGGCATGCTTCCCTGTTGAAGGGAGAGAAACCCCTATCTCTTCTCAGCCTTCACCGTAGTGGAGAGGAACTCCTCATGAAATTCCTTCTCAAAACCATCCCACGAAACCTCTGCCTCGGTCTTTTCTACCAGGAAAAGCGTCCACCACTGACACGCTGCTCCCCTCAACTGACTGACGGCCAACGGAACCCAGTACTCCCTCGGAGCATGGATCAAAGATAAGTTGATGGCTAGTCCTCAAGCCATCCGTCCATAACTGAGTTAGAAATGATTCTCTCATACTTCTCGAGGGTTTGTCGCTGGAAAGAGCACAGATTCCTCATCTATAAGTCATCCTACTCATCTCGGTCAACCCTCTACTGGTCAACTACCTCAATCCACTGGGCCTCAAACACCCGAGTCGCTCATGGATAACTTCCTGGTGCCATAGCTGCAAGGTAAACAAAGAATGCCTAAGCTCGGGTAGCAATGGAATTTATTATTATTAATATTAAATTTTTATCCCCAAGGTGCCCCAAATAAATTAAAACACAATCAGTATGATGCATGTACCTTCCCTAGGGTCACTACCCTGCAATAAATGTAGTCTCACTTGGTTGTTTGATAGGCTCAGAGTCCTTGCATCGGATCATGGGGGCCCCTAAAATCCTATGTCCTAGCTGGTCCTCCCTGGTCTATTTCATGAACCATGATCACCTAACATTGTTTCCCTACCATCCCATGCAATCCTCACTGTGCCTAACTCTAGAATCCATCCTATCCCTCAACCTCCCTTTCATACCAATCTGTCATGACCCGCCTTCAGCAAGACGATGGAAGTGGTGGAAAAGGCCCCTTCCCTTCCTTCTTTAAGTCGAGGATGAGATAATGACACCCAGGTCCCACCTCCAGTAGGCCCCAGAGTGGCTACTAGAACCAAGGGTGTAACTTTTTTACAATATGGGAGGCATTACCATTTTTAGATAACCAAGATTAGGAGAAATAATGAGTCAACACCAAACACCTCCAAGTATAGAAAACTCAAAAGAAATCCAAACTACATGCATGTTTTAATAATAAAACTGAACAAGGTACAATAACTCCAAAGTACAAACCAAATGGAAAAGAAACGTTGAAGCAGAAAACAACAATGACCAATAGCAACACCAACGTCCAGACTAGTAATGTCTTTCACGGCCTCCGAAGTCCTCCTCACAACCTGAAAGTAAACGTAGGGTGTGAATACAAATCATACTAAGTAGGAAAAACCTATAGCTCTCGTGCAAAAGTGGGGAGACGTACTAAAGTCCCGTGAGAAGAAGAGAAACCAACATCAATTAAGGAGTCCATCCATCCCACCTCATCAACCACGGTCACCAAACAACATAAGCTGTAAGGTAATAGTAAAAGAACAATACATTTGGGTACCCCGCACCACCATTTCCCCCAATAGCTAGCTGCTCATCCCAAACGACAGACGTCCTGACTCTATCACGCTCTTCTTTCCCACACACACCTGGGCCTCACAGCCACACATCCCTGCCTGCACACACTTGGGCCTCACAACCATCCATCCCTGCCCAAGAACACCTGTGCCTCATCCCAAAGACACCTGGGAAAACAAACCATAACCAGAACCCCTTCCTGAAAACACCAGGTCTAGAAAAACACCAAAAAAACATACCTGAAGAATATTGGGTGTAAGGTCGCCTCCAGCCATCACTGCCGAGGGAAGAGGGAGCATGAAGGAGAGTAACTAGGGGGAAACGTCATTCCCCATGAAATGGGGTTTCCTACATGAAGTTCCCAACACGAGTGGGGTGTGACTAAACACAAAAGATAAAATTATACATATATATATATATATATACCATCACATAGCCCACCCTACGACTCCTCAAACAGATACAAGCAGGTACACAAGCACTGCTGCCTCAGAAAACAGGCACACAGTGAACAGTTCCCAGTTCCCCTATTCAAGTTATTATTCATAACAGTTCAGTATGGGTTAATCCCTTCACTACTGGGCAACTAACAGACACATTCACAGATAAAACAAAAAAAATAAAGAAAGGAAAAACATCATATTAATAAAACATTCACACCCAGATCCCATGTGAAGTCACAAAAAATAGGGATCAAGGAAGATCCCTCATGGTACTAGAAACAAAACAACCCCGAGACACAGCCCCATGTCCCCAATCTCCAGAAGCCAGTGGTTTCTCAATAATAGAGGATTCCACCCCAATTCGTGATATAAGAAGAGTAGCCCCCCCCCCCCCCCCACAGCCTCATATTCACAACTAGTTAAAGTACAACAGGGGATCCCATCCAAGAAAACCATAAAGTCGCCAGTAATCATCCCATGAAGGAAAATAAACAAACCACTACCACCAATACAATGTAGGCCCATGCAGGTATTTTCAGATTTAAAAGATTCAACACACTCCATGGTTTCAATTCCATTGTGCTTTAACCGGGGTTATCACAAAAAAAAAGGGTTAATCCTAGTGCTTTCAATTTATTTAACCGAGTATACGTCATTAACCAATTCCATGTTAAGGTTATTTAAATATCCAGGAACACTGAGGTTCATTAGTGCACAGAGAAAGACCACCAACGACCATGATTTTCAGTAAGCATAGGCCCGTATAATTCACAACACATATCAAAATAAAAGAGCATAGCAGGACATCGATCACACCCCCTCTCATTCTTTAAAGGTTCATTAATTATCTTAATTATGTTGGATTTTGTCAATTTCCACAGAGACAAAGGCATGACCACCCCTCATGATACACAGAAAGGAGAGACAAAGGAGAAAATCCCTACCTGATTGATCAAGGATCGACGTTAAGTCCTCGCATGGAAACCAGAAAACAGGGGTAACAGGAACTCCATGGAATGTGATCAAGGAAAAATTCGCAATAGGGGTACGACTCGTCGGGAGGAATGGTTCTCCGAGTACAGGGTGATAGAAAAAGAAACTCAGGGAGAAAGAGAAGCCTTTAGGTTATAAGTATTGAGATAAAACATCCCCTGGATGGTTACTATATGGAGAAAAACTCAAAACCGCAGAAGAAGAGGGATCGTGGGTTGACCACACGGGTGGGCCACCCCCCACGTAACTTAAAAGGTCCCCACCTTTTGGGTCGGTTAAAACCGACGCACACCTTCTTGAAATGCGGTTAAAGGCATGACAAAAATGCATGGTTTTTCATTTAAGGAGGGTACCTCACCAATAATTTAATTAAATTCCATTAATGGGAATTTAAAACAGGCAAAGGGGTCAACACATGGTTTAGAAACCAATTCGCGCAAAAAGAGGTGCTACTGGAAACCCTTTGGAGGTCACTAGTAGACCAAGCTACCAGTAGGACGAGGCCACCAGTAGGCCGAGCTACTGGTAGGCCGAACCAATGGTAGGCCGAGCTACCGGTAGAGGCCACCGGTAGGCGGAGCTACCGGTAGAGGCCACCTGTAGGCCGAGCTACTGGTAGGCCGAGGCCACCAGTAGGCCGAGCTACTCGTAGAGGCCACCGGTAGGCAGAGCTACCGGTATAAGCCAGTGGTAGGCTGATCTACCAGTAGGACGAGCTACCGGTAGAGGTCACTGGTAGGCCGAGCAACCGGTAGGCCGGGGCCACCGGTACGTTGAGGTAACGGTAGAGGCCACCGGTAGGCCGAGCTACCGGTAGAGGCCACCGGTAGGCCGAGCTACCGGTAGAGGCCACCGGTAGGCCGAGCTACCGGTAGGTCGAGCAACGGGTAGGCCGAGGCTACCAGTAGGCCGAGGCTACCGCTAGGAGTCTTAACCTTCACCGAGAAGTTGGGATGACCTTCCAGACCACCCAGAACACCCCAAACATCATATTTTTACCAAGTAATAGTCCCCAAAACCCCGGGCCATTACAGTCACAAAATGAGGGGTCCCCAATTTAGCGACATTTATAAACATCATGAAGTTAGAGACACCTCATTTATCGACGTTCCCTCACTCAATACCCTCTCCTGATTCTATCCCATGATTCATTCAATTCCGTCAAGGACCTACTCCCATTCCCTCCAGCAATTCTTTCCCCCACCCCTCCCATTCCCCATAGTGCCTGCTCCCATTCCCTCCAGCGATGCTGCCCCACACTCACTCCCATTGCCCCTCCCCATTCACACTAGCACCTAATACTCTCAATACTACTCTCCATGATACCCCATGTGATGCACCTACACGACCATGCTCTCCCTTCCATTAAAACTCACATCCAACGCTCCACCCATATTTTGTACACTCCTCGCAGAACAACCACTCACAACACCAAAATAAATTAATTATGTCTGCATAAGGATTTGAACACCAACAACATGCGGGGATACACACAAAGACCCAACCAACTCACCTATACCAATAATGAATATAAAATTGTATTATGTTAGATTTATATATATATATATATATAAATAGATTTCAATATTTTAAAAAGTAATAATTTATATATATATATAATTTTATTTATTAATATACATAAATTAATATATATATATATATGTATAAATTTTATGTTTATATATATATATGTTTATATTTTAAATTATGTATATATCTATCTATATATTTTATGTTTATATATAGGATTATATTTTATAAATAAGTTTAAATATATATGTTTATATATATGTGTGTTTATATATTTGTGTGTGTGTATAAATATATATGTATATGTATACATATATATAATTAGACATGTTTTAAAAAACTGGTAAAAAGGTCACTAAAATAATCACGTTTTCATAAAAATGTGACTAAATTTAAAATTTATATGTGTTTATATATATATATATGTATGTTTGTGTGTATTTAGATATATATAAATATATATGTTTATATATATATGAATACTTTTATGTGTTTGTGTTAATATATATTAAAAATATATATAAAAATACTTTTCTGTGTTTAGATATGTTTATATATATGTGTCAGTATTTAAAAAATTAATATTATATATAAAATTTTACGTATCTATAAATATATATATATATATATATGTCTCTATATGTTTATATTTTATGTTTATATATATATATTAAAGATTAAATTATATTTTATATACATATGTTTTTATTTTACACATATGTTTATATTATATTATATGTATATGTTAATATTATACATATATATGTTTATATATCTATAAGATTATATTTTATATTATATATATGTTTTTATATTTTATGCTCATATATATATGTCTCTATTAATATTATATTATATATATGTGTTTGTGTGTGTGTGTATTTTATGTTTATATATATGTTTATATTATAAATATGTTTATATTTATATATATTTTATGTTTGTATGTTTATATTTTTTATTTTTTATTTATACATATAAATTTATATTATATTAAATATATGATTATATTTTACGTATATGTTTATATTATATTATATATATGTTTATATTATATATATGTGTGTGTTTAAATTTTAAATATATTATATATTTTTTATATGTATCATATGTTTATATTAATATATATATATGTTTTTATTATATATATATATATATATTTTTGTGTGTGCGTCCATGCGTGTTTATAAATATATATGTGTATATATATAATTGGCCACATTTTAAAACATTGGTAAAAATATCACTAAAATAGAAACATTTTTTAAAAAAAATTTCCTAAATTTAATATATATATGTGTTTATATATATAAATATATATGTGTGTGTGTGTGTGTGTGTGTTTGTGTGTGTGTTTATATATATATATTAAAATATATAGTTTTATATATATGTGTTTGTGTTTATATATATATATATATCTAAATATATATTTACATCGATGAGGGAAAATGAGCTATATAAATATATATATTTTAGAAACATTTCTTCAAAAAATATCACAAAAAATGTCCCTACTTTTATTTTTTTAAGAAATGTCATTATCTTAGATATGTTTTTTAGGAGACGTTGCTAATTTAATGAAATTTTCCTCGACACATCACTAATTTAACGACTTTTCCAGGAAATGTCGCCAATGTAGCGACATTTTCCAAGAAACATCGCAAATGTAGTGTTGTTTTTTAAAAAACATCACTAGATTAAGGATGTTTTTTAGTTAACATCACTACATCAACTATTTTGTAGGAAACATCGCAAAATTAATGTTTTTTTTAACTGAGAACACTTTTCCCAAATGATATGGGTGCCTATACGAAACTGATAAAGTGGAAACAGAGGAAAAAACATGGTTAGTGCATAGTTTCTCAAACTGTGTGAAACAATTATAAGGGGTGGGGTTTGGAGACTGCGGAAATCACATGATTTCTCAAACAATGTGGCCTGACCATGTGTAGAAAGATTAATGGTATAAAAACTAGATTTTAACTCTATTTTAACCCCTAAACCCCTCAATTTTCACACCTCCTATTAGGATCTTTAACTCCCCTCCTATACTAGACATTCTTGGTGATTCCCTTTGATCTAGAAGCTAGTTTTGAGGTATCTAAGTTCATTAAATCTCCAAAATCAACTTTAAATCTTAGTTTTCTTTCTTTTTTTTTCTAGATATTCTAATCTCCTCTCACTCATAACACTAGATCTAATATTCTATGAATAGATATGTGATATATGATTTTTTAGGATATATTTATTGGATTTGTTGAAGTGAATGACGTATGTACCAAAATTTAGAGGTTTTCTATGAAATTCTATAGGTTTTTCATTTGTTTTAAAGTAGGTGGATTCTATCTCTTCTCAACTTATTATAGAACTACAACACTTTGATATTTAATTTCAATTTATTTAATTTCAAAAGAAACTTGTGCTAATTCCTTGTTAGAAAACCCTTTTCTTGATAATTTTTAAATTTTTGAAATATAATGGTTTTTGGAAAACCTTATGGGTTATGGTTTTAAATTATTATTTTCATTTAATTAAATAAAGATGTTCAATTTAATGTTTTAAATTATAGAATTTATTTGGAACGAATTGGTATTAAAACATAGCATACATGGTTATGTGTGTTCATATTGTATTATATAAGGCATTGTTGGTATATACTTTGTGCTCGAGGCCATAAATATGAACTTAGATAAATCACCAAGTGACGAATTGGTGAAGGACGGATCACCGATAAGGAGTATTGGGGTAGTCATTTAGAGTTCATGTGTTTGTGAGTGGATGGGTGTGGATTGGGTATTCCAAGTTGTATCAATAGTTAAATTATTATTTTTTAATTTAAACTTTTTATTATGGTAAACTATTTTGATGTTATTCTCTTTGTAATAAATCATATTTTGAATTGTGAGCTAACATGTTCTTATCCCAGTGGAATGCGTTGGTATGTTTATTGAGTAAAGCCTATTGATTTTGATTACTCACCCCTTGTATATGTACTTTGGTGAATATTCATATTTTGTTCCTCATTTCAAAAGAAATGTAAAGGTCTTTTACTTCTCCAGTGGGGCATCATGATGCTACTTCCTCTGGAAAATGTTGGAGCATGAAGTATCTCTCATGGTTCGGTTGGTGTGATTCTAAATCAGCATTTCTAGATAGGGATATCTTTTAGTATTTGTTTGAGTGTTGTGTTTGACATTATATTGTTACTATGATAATATTGTTTTATTGGTTTTTCATTTGAGTTGTATTACTTATACATGAGGAATCATATTGTTGGTTTGGTTATTTTTTTTGATAGGTTATATTTTTTAAAATGGGAAATCATCCTCCAATGTTTCGGTAAGATCTTGGAATATATTTTCAGCATTTGGTGTTTTGAGGTTGCACCTATGGTTTGTGAAACCCCATCTCTTTCTAAGAAAATGGTTGAGATCATGATGTCACAAGATCCCACTATCAAAGTATCTTAATAGAACACACAAACCAACCAAGATGATGGATTTATCTACTTCTTTAATATATTACAGAATATTTATATGTATATATGTTATTATATTTGTACATAAATGAAAATTAATATACATTTATATATAATAAATAATTATATATATTAATAGACATATACATATATATATATATATATGTTTTTGTGTGTGTGTTAATATATGTTTTTATATATTTATTTATAAATTTATAAATATGTTATCACGTGATATTATTTATACATGCTAATATAAATTAATATATATATTGTTATATATTTATATATAATTTAATATATATGTTACATATATATCTGTGTGTGTGCGTGCATGTGTTATTATATGTTAATATATATGTTATATATTAATGTTTAAATTAGTATATTTTTTATTATATATATATATATATATTAACACACACACACACACTTATATATTAATATAAATATACTTATAAATTTATATATTAAAATATTGATTCATATATATATATATTAATATATGTATATATATTGGTATGTGTGCATATATATATACAATTATAAATTCATATATTAATATATATATATCTATATATATAAATGTATTTATATATGTATCTATATAATTTAATATATATTATTAATATACTTATAAAATATATATTACTCTATATATATTTACATATTAGCAGACATATATTTCTAAATTTAAATATAAATATATTATATTAATTTATTAACACACCCTAATATATTAATATATAATCTAATACATATAAAATAATTTTAATATTTTATAATCAATGAACTAATTACTGATATATACGAATTTCTATTGTAACGACCCAGATATTTATACAATAATACTCTTTCATATCTATTAATATTTATGAATAAGATATTAATGTTTTATTAAAGAGGCCACTTTTCTCAATAGCGTACTCAACACGCAACACCAAGTTTCTTTTTAATCTTATGTTGCACACAACACTGAGTTATACTAAAAAATAACATAAAAATTATATTGTTTTGAATGGTGGATAACGCATAGTCGTTGTATTACTAGGAATGAACATATCTAACAACATTATGTTTACACATATGTTTTAAATGTCTTTAAATTTATCCAATAAAATTTAGTGGATTAAAATAAGAATGAATTCGATTTTAAGAATGAAATCCTCTAACATTCTTTAAAAATACTGATTTACCACCTTTTAATAAATAACCCATTTTAAATCTTGTTATTGTCACATTTATATGTTTTATTTGACAAATTTAACATCTTATTTATAATCAGAACATAAAAATTTACATTGGGTAATTTTTTGATATTTTTCGGATTAAGTTCAATTTTAATGAATAGTGAAAAATACTGCAATTTATGTCCAAAACTACCTTTTCATCTAATTTATTTATATTATTATATTATTATTATAATTCGTTTTAAAGTGTAATTAGATTATATTTTTATAATTTAATATAATATTGGTAATTGGAAGTAATTTCACTTTGAAATTGGACACAAACACATGTCAATATTTTGGTAATTTTTACTTCTTAAAAGCATGCTTTTTGGTTTGGAAAAGGACAATTAATTTCTGAAATTTATGGGTTTTGAATTTTTAAAAATAGATTACATATTTAGAATCAAGATATCTAAATTGTGTAAATAGTTACCTTTTATTTCTAGACATTATTAATAGTAACGTCAATAAATATTTTATTTACCATGGTTAAAGGGTTAATCTGGTAAATAAGGGTAAAACATGATATTATAATAATACTAAATTACCCTAACACAAGTATTAAACCTATTTAACTAGATATTTCCAACAATTATCATATTTGGGCCGATTTTAGGACCCCATGGAGCCACTTCTATTTGAAAATCACATTTAATTACTTTTAATTTAATGTTAAGGAAAGTTTAAACTAAAGATGTATCTTTTACTTATATAATTTTTATATGGGGTTATATTAGTGATATCTTCGAAAAAAAATAGTTATTAGAAATATAAAAAGATTTAATACATCATGGTATTATATTTATAATATTTGGACATCAAATAAATAAACTTATTTTTGACACAATGATGACGTAGTGATTAACTTATTAATGAATGTTTTAAATAAATGAGATTATAAAAACAAATATAACATTATTTTGAAACTAATTTTTCCATAAAATAATTTTATGGATGGTTATTACTTTCTATATTTTAATTAATTTTGTTTTTTCGAATTAATCATGTTGTTATGGATTTTTAAAAATTCATGATATGAATAGTATAAAAATTGACATAAATGAATTTTTAAAACAAATACTTTTTTATTAAATGATATATTATTCCTAAAAATATAAGATTCATAAAAAAACTTATATAATTTATAACATGTCATTAATGAACCACTTCAGGTTCTATGGGAATTTTATAGCATATATATTAACCATATATTATGATTATACAAGAAGACATGGTAAAAGTTAAATTAGTTTACTAAGGTTTAAAGCAAAAAGGTAAGGTTAAATTTGTGACCTAAACTTGTCTAAAACCCATTGGATGATAGTATTTGGACCCATAATAACATTATATTCAAAATATATCACTTTTTTATTATTATAATTATTAAATAAATTAATAAAAAATAATACTTTCAAACTTTTCTAAAGTATCCCTCCTCCCTATTATAAAAGGAAACCATTAATAACCCTTAATCATACATCTCAGTCCCACTTGGATCATTCAATCTCTACAAAAATAATCTCCCAACATTTCTATATTCCTCTTAAAAACCATCCCATATGCATAAGGCAGTTCACGAAATCCCTTTGGCTCAAAATTAAAAGAAGTTACACGATTTGAGCTAATGTCTTCTCTCAAGTTTCATTTCATTATTTTTCCTTCTCCACTTCTTTGGTATTATTATTATTTTTTTATATAACAAAACTATTATCCTTAGTATACTATATTGTTTTTATGATAAGTATTCAAACTCCACTTACACACACCTTCGTCTAATTGGTATAAAACATACTATTTCTGTGGACGGTGAACTACTGCCTCACGAAATGATGATTGTTCAATCTTCTACTAACACCTATACTGGTTGAAATTATAGTGGAAATATAAATATATATGATATAAAAGATATTTATTTTATCTCTATTATACTTTATTTCCCATTTAGAACATACTTTTATTCTTTTAAGGTTCTATAAATACGCTAAGTTCATTTGAGGAAGTGCGGACTTCCGCCCCCTCAAAGTGATATGACTCCTTCATTCTATACATGGAACATATAAAAAATATAATTAATGAAATTATGTAACATACATAACATATAAATTATAATAGAGTTATAATTTACCTATGTATCATTTAGTTTTCCTTACCTTAAATATGAAAAATAAATGAAAGTAGCGTCTATGTGTATGTACAACTTACCATCTCCATGAATAATGCATTTCATTTCTTATATAAAAATGTTATGGAATGTTATTAATACATATATACTATATATATATGATATCTATGATATCTAAATCATGAATATCATTTTGGAGATAATTTAATATTGACCACATGGATAATTTGTAATTATAACATGTTCATTTTTGACTGAAGTACCAAACAATGACAGAATGACCGATATGAACTTGAATAATTATATGATTTTTATAGCAAGGTTATAAGTGTTATGTAAGGAATAATAAAACATAAAATGGTTCTGAAGAAAGTATAAATTAATGTAAGTTTATTATTTAGGAAATTAAAGAACAAACGAGTCAAGTCAGACATGAGGTAAGGGAACTTCTTAACCCAATTTCCATTCCTTGGGTTAATTTTCTACTTCATGATTATGTTGTGCTGTGAATATATGTGAAATGAATTTTGATATCATATATTTTATTTATAAATTATTTATTTATACTTATTTTGAATAAAAATTATCAATCTATTTTATTTACGAAATGATATTTTTAAGGGACTTCGTCACAATCTTCATTCACTAGGGCATGTTTTGATAATATACACCTCGTTATCTTACAGGGTGTATAATAAAGCCATTTTACTTTTAAGTTAATTAAAAGGTATTATTTTATCTATGAAACATTTTACTAAATGAAAAAAAGGAATGTTTTTTAATATATTTGGTGACAACGACCATTCTTCCACTGCAAGAATTATTTGATACTTGGCTCCCATAACAATCCATGATGTTTTAAATATAAAATAAATACCATATACCCTTTTTTAAAAATTTTATTACAAAAAATAGGTTTGAGAGTGTATTTAATGTTTCAATATCTTAAAATTATTTCTTGTGATTTCAAATGAAATTTTATGATTGAAATTTTGATATTTTTAATCTTTTATGTGTAATGATTATATAATAGTACTTGTACATTTGACAGGTGGTTACATGATAAACCAAATGACAGGTGGTTCTATGATAAACCACATATGGGTGGTTATGTTATAACCCCCGAGGAATTGGGTTTAGAATTCGTCTGTATGACTATTCCATTTGTTAGAATTTTTTGTGGATGTCGATCATATGGTTATTCAATTCGAGTATGATTATGTCCGAAGTTTACATTTTATATGTTATGTGTGCTCTCTATGGGTATTATGGTAATATTTTGGTTAAAAAAGGGTATGCAATGATATTTTATTCAGTGAATAGTATTTACTACTACATAACGTTGAAAAGTATTTCTTATGATAAAGTATTCATAGTTTACATGTTGTTTTGAAAAACTAACAGTTTTCCTCCTTTATGTTTTCCCTCAGTGAGGTTTTTATTCTCATACCAAGTTTTTGGAATGTTTTTAACATGAATCAAAGAAAATTCATGCTATTTAAAACATGGAACTAAACATGTTTATTCTTATGAGTTTTTGTTTTATGACAAAAATCGGATACTAAGTGGTAGTGTCTACATGTAATATTCTAATTTTATGTATAAGTTTTGAAATAATTTTATAAAGATATAAACCTGAAAAGAACTTCAATATGAATTATTAACTGAATTAAAGATTATGTAATTTTTAAGCCTCTGTCTTTATAGTTGATATCATAGGTTGGTTTAGATACCTTTAGAGGTTATGTTGTAATTCAATCACATGTGACATAACCATAATGGTTAGAATATTATAAAGAGTCATAGTTATTTAAAATAAATCGAATGAGCTTATGATAAAATGAATAAGTATATCTTAGTGTTTACCCTCCTCATCATATAGTATATGACTATTTTAATTATATACTCACACCGACCATTTTGGTTTTAGTAAGTGGCTGGATATATGAGGCACTAAAGTAACAATGGATGTGAATGAAACTGTGGTTCTTTTCTGAATGAGAAACAAAATGAAATGGGAGGTTCAATTATAAATCTTGTTGTTATTATTAACCAACTATCTAGAATCGTGATTGACCACATGAACCTTACTGATTTTTCTAGGGCATTATATATGAGAGAAACGAATCCCAATTGATGTTCAGGTAATAATCATATAGTTAATTAAATTAAAAAACCTATGTGTCATGGATGTGTAAAGAAACACTTAGGAAAATTCTTTAAAGGGATGTCAAGATGTTTAAAATGTGATAATGATGGTCATCAAGTAATAACCTTCCATGAAAAAGGAAACATCCAGCTGACTCTAAGAAATGGAAAGAATTTCTTTCGGAAGGATCAATCGAAGGTTTTAAATGTTGTGTGCATAGTCATTATACAAATATATGTCTTTCAAAGAAGGTTAAGTAATGAGATCATCATAATCATACAAATATATGTTTACCAATGTCTAATGACATTCCAATTGAAGATGAGAAAACTGCAAATGACCTATAAAAGGTATGGATTATTTATTAGCTCATGTTTTGAAATTTCTAAAATCATAGGTCATTATATATGAATTTTTTTAATAGAAAGTAAAATTAATGAAAAATATGAAAAACATGGATAAAGGATCATAAATAGTGTTCAATGATTAATATATCTAGGAATTTAATACTTATGTTGGATCTATGGATGACGATATGTTTAAGTATACTAATGATAGGATTATTTTGAATACTTTTTCTAGTATGTGTAACCTTGAAGTTTGATATGTGAGAATGTTATTAGAGGAAGAATTATCTTTTCTTGTATGGAAAAAATGGATAACCTTAGGGGTTCATGTGTTCTTTTGTTTTTGAGGCAATTATGGGTTATTAGTTTTTGGTATGAAAAATGTGAGGTATGAAATAACCTATGAGGTTAAAACATGTGATGGATATTTTTAATAATTTTATCTCATTTTTTAATGTTATTATAATTATTAAGTTTTTGAAAAAGGAAAACACGCAGACCATGTGACAAACCATCGTGTCGGATAATGCTGTAGGAATCGAACCCACAACCAATGTGTGACTAGGATTTATCACCTGCCACTAGATTACATGAAGTCCCTGGTTAGTATAACAAATTATTTTTAGATAAATGATTTTATGAAACAAAAATAAGTCTATTTTAAAAACTTATGTTTTATAAAATGGATATCTTTAGTATAGGAAAATGATTTGGTTATTAAGGGATAAAAGCTATTTTGGAATACATTATCTCTTTTTGGGAACACATTATGACTAAGGAAAATAGAATACTATGGGATTTCATTTGTGGAGTAATGGTTGAAATTTTATTCTGGTAGAATCTATGTTTTTATTATGGACATATAGAGATTTGGGTTATTTATGGAAATGATAAACCTATCATAGAGAATACATGATAATGTTAATTACACTTCAATATGAGACATTAAGAGTATTTTATTTTATTTGGAGATAAATGTTATGATTTACTATGGAAGACTATGTGATTAAAATTTTTAGATTTTTTGGTTTCAATGATAGTTTGGATTATATTGAATAATTGTAATGACAATTGGGAATTTAATGGTCTTTGTTTAACTTTGGGTACTATTTTTTGATTTTTGGAGTTTAAGAGTTGTATATTTTTTTACATGAGATTATCCTTTTGAGGATTATGTGACCTTATACTAACCATTTTGGGTTTGGTTAATATATAGTTCATATTTTTTGGATCATGTGACTTTATAGAAGTTTATTATAGTTCTTTTGATGTGACCAAGTCACCTTGAATACTCATCATTTGGAGAAAAGATGAGTTTGTGGTAGAAATTTATTAAAGGATGAAAGTCTATATGAAAAGTAAGTATGTTTACTTATGTAATTAGTGTAGCTCATAAATAAATTATTTAACTTTTCAAAAAGGAACTGAAAACAAAATATTTTTCTGTTTTCATTTTTTACTAGGGAATCAATGTCCATTTAACCAATCACAAGTTTGTGATTTTCTAGTGGATAACTTTCTCTTAATCATCTTTTATATCATTCTCCATCAGATCTTGATGGTTAGTTTCTCTTCTATATCCATGTTTTCTTAAATGGAATCATATTATAGGTTATCTTGGTGACCTTTGTACTTATTTTTCTTTCTTTTAAAGTGATTGTTTTATTGAATATTTTTCCGATGTGGGACATTAAATGAAGTTTCCAAGCCCAATTTTAAAATTGTGAAGACACAATTTCCAAAAGGGGGGAAGGATGTAATGACCTAGGTATTTATAGAATAATACCTTTTCATATATTTTAATATTTATGAATAAGATATTAATTTTATGTTAAATAATTATTATTTTTCGATATCATACTTGACATGCACCAATGAGTTTCTTTTAAATCTTATGTTTCCCAAAAGTTTGAGTTATACCGAAAAATAATATAATAATATTATTATTTTAAATGGTATTTAACACATAGCCATTGTATTATTGGGAAAGAAAATAACTAACTAAATTATTATTAAACATGTCTGTTAAATGTCTTTACATTTATTTAATAAATTTTAGAGGCTTAAAATAAGAACGAATCTGATTTTAAGCATGAAATACTTTAATATTTTTAAAAGGCCGATTTATCACCTTTTGACGGAGAACCCTTTTTAAATATTGTTTTTTTCAATTTTATATACTATATTTGACAAAATAAACTTCTTATTTATAATATGGACATAAATATTTACTTTCGGTAAATTTTTGGTATTTTTTTTGATAAAGTTCATTTTTAATGAATAGTGAAAAATATTGCATTTATGTCATAACTATCTTTTCATCTAATTTATTTATATGATTATATTATACTTTTAATTGGTTTTAAAGTATAATTAGATTATATTTTTATCATTTAATACAATTTTTTTCATTGGAAATAATTTCACTTTAATATTGGACATAAACACATACCAATATTTTGGTAGTTTTTACATCGTAAAACACGCTTTTTGGTTTTGAAAACATGAATTAATTTTAAATTAATTTCTGCAACTTCTGTTTTTTGAATATGGAAAAATTGATTCTATATTTTTAATCAGGAGGTAAAATTTTTGTAAATATGTACCTTTTATTATTATACATTATGAATGTTAACATTAGTAAATATTTTATTTACCATAGTTAACGGGTAAATCTGGAAAATAAGGGTAAAAATATTATTATAATAATATTAAATTACCCTAACAATTTTCCTAACCCAATTTTATGAGATATGTAAAACCATTATAATACTTGGGTCGATTTTAGGACCCCATGGAGCCACTTGTGTCTGAAAATGACATTTAATTACTTTTAATTTAATGTTAAGAAAAAGTATAACCTAAACATGTATCTTTTACTAAAATAGTTTTCATATATGATTATATAAGTTATATATTCAAATATAAATAGTCATTAGAAATATAAAAAAATTACTACATAATGGTTTTTTATTTATTATTTTTAGACATAATATAAATAAATTTTTTATGGGACAATGATGATATAGTGATTACCTTATTAATGAATGTTTTAAATAAATGAGATTATAAAAATTGAAATAAATTTCTTTTGAAACATTTTATTCCATAAAATAATTTTATTTATTATTATGACTTGTTATATTTTAATTAATTATGTTTTATCGAATTAATAAATTTGTTATGGATATTTAAAAAGTCATGATATTAAAAGTATAAAAATTGACATAATTGGGTTTTTAAAGCAAATACTGTTTTAGAAAGTCATATAATTGTCCTAAAAATATAATATTCGGCCAAATAACTTATATAATTTTGAAAATTTCATTAATTAACAACTTGAGAATCTATTTTCATTTTATAGTAAACATATTAACCATGTATTATGAATATAAAGAAGACATGGTAAAAGATGAATTAGTTAACTTAGTGTTAAAGCTAAAAGATAAGATTACATTTGTGACCTAAACTTTTATAAAACCAGTTTGAAAAAAGGATCCCAAGCCATAATCATCTGATATTATTAATATATCACTTTTATGTTATTATAATTCTAAAATTAATTAATAATTAAATAATACATTTAAACATTCCAAAAGTGCCCCTCCTCGATCTTATAAAAGGACACCACATCTAACTCTTACTCACACCTCTGAAGCCCCCTTGGTTCATAAAACCTAAAAAAAAATCTCACAAGTTTCCTATATTCATACTAGAATCATTACCCTAGGAATAAGGCATTTCACAAAATCCCTTTTCCTCAAATCAAAAGAAGTTACCCGATTTGAGGAAATGTCTTCTCTCAAGTTTCGTTCCATTATTTTTCCTTCTCCACTCCCTATGATCTTATTATTCTTTCTTTATAGAAGAAAAACAGTATAATAAATATACTAGGTTGTTTTTATGATAATTTTTAAAACTAAACTTAAACACACCACCGTCTAATGGGTATAGAACATACTATTTCTGTGGATAGTGAACTACTGCCTCATAAAACGATGACTGTTCAATATTCTCTACCACCACTTATGGTAGCCATTATGATAGAAATTTAATTATATATGATATTTATGATATTTATATTATGTTTATTCTAATTTAATTCTCATTTAGAACATACCATTATGATTTTCATGTTCTATAAATACGATAATTTCATTTGAGGAAGTGGAGACTACCTCCCCCTCAAAGTGTTATGACTCATTCATGCAATAAAAGAAACATATAAAGGATGAAATTAATGAAAATATATATCATATATAACATAAATATTATAATATATTAATAATATACCTATGTATCATTTAGTTTTCATTCCTTTAAATATGAAAAATGAATGAAAGTAGCGTTCATCCGTACGTATGGCTTACCGTCTCCATGAACGATGCATTTCATTTATTATATCCAAATGTTATGAAATATTATAACTATATATATAATGGATATATATTATATATATGATATTGAAATAATGAATATCATTCGGGAGATAATTTACTTTTGAACAGATGGAAAATTTGTAATTATAACAAGTTCATTTTTTACTGAAGTATCGAACATCGACAAAATGACCGATATTAACATGAATAATTATTTGATTGTTATATCAAAGTGATAAGTTAGATAAATAGAATAAGAAAATTGAAAAATGTTCTAATGAAATTAGAAATTAACTTAAGTATTTTATTTTTGAAATTAAAGAATAAACGAGTCAAGTCAGACACAAGGTAAGGGAACTTCTTAACCCAATGTCCATTCTTTGGGTTAATTTTCTACTTCTTCATTATGTCATGCTATGACTCTGTGAGAAATGAATTTTTTTATCATATCATTTATTTATACTTACATTATGTGTACTTATAGTGAATACACATTATTGGTCTATTTAATTTAATAAATGATATTTTTAAGGGACTTCGTCTCAATCTTTTATCATTGGGGCATGTTTTGATAATATACTCCTCCTTATTTTACTGGATGTATAATAAACTACTTCGAATTTTACATTCATTCCAAGGGAATGTTTTTTCAATGAAGTTTTTTAAAAAACTAAAAAAGGAATGTTTTTTAATATATGTCGCAAAAATGACCTTTCCACCGCCATGAGCATTATTTGATATTTGGATTCCTTAACAAGCCGTGATGTTTTTTAATGGAAAATAAATACCATATACCATTTTTATAGATTTTGGTATTGAAAATGGTTTTGGGAATGGATTTACTATTTCTATATCTTGAAATTATTTATTCTGATTGAAAATTATTTTTTATTATTTAAATGATGATATTTCTAGTCTTTTATGTGTGATGATTGAATGATGGTACTTAAACATTTGAGAGGAGGTTACATGATAAACCAAATGATGGGTGGTTACATGATAATCCAGGGATTGTTGGTTATGTTATAACCCTTAATGCACTGGATTTGGAAGTCGTACGTATGACTATTTCATTTGTAGGAATGATTTGTGGAAGTAGACCGTATGATTATTCCACTTCAGTATGATTATGTCCCGAGTTTACCTTTTATATGTTATGTGTGTTCTCTATGGGTTTTATGGTAATATTTTGGTTACAAAAGGAAAATTAATGAGATTTTATTCAGTGAAGAGTATTTACTACTTCTTAAAGGTAAAAATTATTACATATGATAAAGTATTCATGGTTTATATGTGGTTTTAAAAAACTAATAGTTTTCCATCTTTATGTAATCTCTTACTGATATTTTTATGCTAATACCATGTTTTTGAAATGTTTTTTATAGGAATTAAATTGGAATAGGGACAAGGATGGGATCAAGGAAAATTCATACTATTTAAAACATTGTACTAAACATGTTTCTTTTTTAAGTGTTCTTATTTTATGGAAAAAAATTGATACTGAGTAGAAGTGTCTACATATACTATTCAAATTGTATGTATAAGTTATAACCTAATTATCTAAATCTCTAAACCTTAAAAGATCCTCAACATGAATTATTAGCTTAATTCAAGATTATGTAATGTTTAAGGTCGGGTCCTTACATCTATACTTATTATTTATTAATTATTAATAAGGATCATTTAGTTAGTAGTTATTACCAAGTTAATTATAATCATATTTTAAAACATAATTCATAATATCTAATTTATTTATATTTTTATATTTTTTTTAGTTTTTTGTAATGATATTACATGTTTACTTTCGACATGTCTCTCACCCCCCTCTATATATATATATATGTATGTATGTATGTATATATATTTATAAATAATTCGGTCTTTGTGTGTATATAATATAATATAATAAGTATTATATAAAATTAAAAATTACATATATGAGTAATATATATATATATATGTATGTATATATTATTCATTTCTATTATTTTTAATATTACATAATGTTGTCATATATGTGTTTGTGCATGCACGCATGTGTAGACACACACACATACACTATATATATATATATATTAATTAATATGATTATATTGATAAAATAAAACACACACACATTAGTAAATTAATATATTAATGTATATAAATTAATATAGACATCAATTAATAATATTTATATATATATAGATTTATACTATATGTTAACGCATTTGTGTGTGCGTGTATAAATACATATAAATTTATATATTAAAATATTAATTAACACACATAAATGAATATATAAATTTATATAAATATATATAAATACTATATAATTATATATAAATATAAAAAATTTATATTATTTTATATATACAGATGTAAAAATTAATACGATTATATTCATAATTTAATATATATATATATATATTATATTTATACATATGTATAAATTAATATAACTATATTTATAAATTCATATATATATATTTAATGTTAATATATTTTTGTGTGTGTGTATAAATACTTATAAGTTTATATATTTATTTATATAAATAAATATTAATTTATATATATATATATATTAATACACACACATATATATAATAAATCAATTTATTTTTATGTATATATGTGTATAAATTATATATATATATATATATATATATATATTATTTATCTCCATTTCAATATGTGACTAATTTATCGATGTTTTAAAACAAGGATAATTTAAGGACATTTTAAAACACGGTTAGTTTAGTGATGTTTTAAAACACAGCTAAACTAGTCGAGTTTAAAAATTAGATTACATTAAAAATTAGTGACATTTTAAAACATGGATAAAAAAATGCGGTAAATTAAGATATATTAAAATTTAGCCATGTTTTTAGAAAACACGGCTATGAAAATATGGATTAATCAAACTTTTTCCATGTTTTGAGAAAACAAAGCTAAAAATGTGGCTAAAAGCCTTTTTTTATAGAGGTAATTAGAAACTAAATCCATTATGATACATAACATGTAACTCCTTAGATCCATATATGATAATCTCTACAAGTAGTTTAAAAATTTTAAACTAATACAGACATATATTCATAATATATTCATTTTATATCTAGGAATAATAAAAATAGAATAACATTTAAATAAATAGGAAATTAATATATTTAAACACGTGATAAAAATTTAAGAACAATTCATAAATAAATGATAATTATAGACACTTTATAAATTATCTAAATATTATGGAAATTCCATAATCTTGAATATAGACACTTTATATACATTTCATAGTATGAATCCTTTATATTATAATCATATGGAATTCAAATTTAAATATAGGATATTTCATGAAATATAGACTTTTTATAGTTTAATTTATATTATGTTAACATTTTACATAATCTAAATATCACATACTTAGCATTATTCAATCCTTGCTCAAATTAATCAACAAAAACACTTTTGACATGGTCTGAATATTATTCTAAATATGGGCCATAATTTGAAAAATTAAAAATAAGTATTTGTGATCAATTCATAATAAAAAATATAAACACTTAATATTTATCCTAATTTTATAATTTATAAAATTATTAAAAATTAATCTTATTATTTTTAAATAAATTCATTATTTCTATGTCATAATTCATTCTACATATGTTGATAAAATGTATTTGAATATTAACACATAATATTATGGAATATTTATTAATAAATGGATAATACAAATTTAATTAATTAATAATAAACATTTTATAATTAATTAATTTATAAACTCATTATAAATTAATTAATATCCCTAATATACCTTTATCATTATTTATAAATAGTTTATATATAATATAATTATATTCATAATTTAAAATAAATAAATATAATTTTTCACATTGAATTATATTTGTTGATAATTAATCAATCATAAGATACGATTGATAATATATAGTTCATAAACCCTTTAAGCACTATTAATAAATTTATAAAACTAATAATCTAATTGTTAAATACATTAACAAGTCATATTTTATTATACACAGGAATTCCATAGACAAATCACTATGTTTTTGAAACCCACAGTAGTACAATTATAGGTCATGACATATAGATATCATATGCTTAAACCTATATAAAACTATGGTATTTGCACAGAATAAATAGTTCTGATATTCTTAAATCAAAATTCATGATTAAAATAGATAGAATTATTTCAGAGTTTTATTTTAGGACATGTAATAATATAAGCATTATGATTATGAAAACATTATTTCTCAGCTTGATTTCCAGAATCTAAGGCATGGTAAGAATTGATACAACTTTTTGGTTTTTAGGGGATTTAACAACACATTTTAGGTATTTTAGAAGATATTAATAAACCTAAACCAATATCACCATACCAAAAAATGGAAAATTTAATATTGAAAATGAGGAACCAGTAAATGTGTACCTTACACCATTTTCTAACTACACTATCTTTTTATATGATTGATAAAGATCAACATGAGGAATCCAAAATATATATCCCCTCTAGTTATATCCAAGGGTTATTTAATGTCCAATTTTCCAAGTGGGATGCTATATTCGCAACTAAAATCTACTACCTTTTTGTCAAAGTAGGTAGGAGAATAGAGATTCAGGATGAGAGAATTTTGGTTGAGTCTTGGACAATCTTACATACCCAATCACATAGTAGTAAGACCCTATAAATATCAAATGATAATTCTCCTTAGAAGCATGGCGTTACTCATTCATTATAACTCATGAGTAAATTTCTCAGCTAGTTCTTGTAAAATGTTTCATGAATGCATTAAACTACCATGAATTTTATGAAATAGTTCACTTGATGATAGAAAATTTTAAGAATCTTGGATGATAACTATTTTCAATCAGATTCCAAAACCATAGGATATATATTTCACCTTACAATATTACTCCATATAATATCACCTAATTGCACAATATTATTTGGAAAGGTAGCAGAATGTAGTTGTATAACCATGAATTAAAATACCCAAACATTTTACAATATGATAGAATATTTCAGTGGAATGAAATTTAATTCCTTTCCTATTTATATATCTTAATCGTATAATATGACTCTTTCAAATGTATCACATTCAAGATATATTTAGATAATATCTCCTTCAAAATGGAAGTATATTCCTATTGGTATTATATGTGAGTACCAAAAAGGGCTATTGAGCACTGTTTTGAGAGAGGGTATCCAAATTCTATCTTATCTTGGTATAAGTGAGTGATTTTTGTTTACATCACATGGTAAGTGTATTGGTATGACCCAACAATAACCTTATGAATGTAATATTTGAGGTCATTTTTGCACGATTGGCTATAGTGAAATGTAAGGAATGATAATGCCTGGGTTTTAGGAAATCTCTAGGATAAAAAGGTTTACTTGTGAAAGGTCACATGACCTTTGGGGTGAGATCAATATGATATACGAAAATGCATAGTGGTTTCTTATGATGTATTTTGGGTGTGGGTGTTGTCCATTTTTAAAAATGTCTATTTTCCATCCCTTGAGAAACATTTGATGTAGTACTTTGATAGGTTTTTATGTTTTATAGTGGGTTCTTGGACTCCTTAATTCCCCAGATGCATGGAGTTGGATCTTGGGTTATCAATTATATCATTGGATGATCATGTGTCTATGGTGATGTGATATGATATGATAGTAGGATGGAATTATACACCATTTTGTGATCATATAATAGAAAATGGGAACTGGCTCTTGATGTTATATCACGTGTTACTCAGATAAGGGGTTACTCTGGGGAATAGTAAGGGTTTTTTTCTAGTGGGGAATAGTACATCTTAATATGACTGGTGTGTGAGAAATGATATCTACAATGTTATAGTAGAATGACCAAATGGTCTTGATGAACAAGGGTAATAGAGGTGGAAAGCATGGTTGAGTGATGAACAATATCCTCTTTATGAGTATGAGATGTGATTTATCAAATGGTAGGTCTTTTAAAATGTGTAGGGGTTTAGTAAATATTGTGATGATTATGGAATTTATGGAGTAAATCAAATATGAAGAGTTGAGAATTGATGTGATTATTCTTTTCTAGTGGGACTATGTTGGACTTGTATTTAGATTGATCACAATAGTCACATGGTAATGATGAAAGTCCATAACCATGAGTTAAATCCATTAGGACCCAAAGTATAATAGGGGATTATCAGTTGAGTTAGAAGGAGATATTTTAGAGACCCCAAACATGACGTACATGTACATTACATTACTTTTGAGGAATACTTAATACATAATAAAAAACAATAATCAAGGATCGTAATAGTTTATTGTCTTTGGAAACTCAGAACATAGTCTTCTAATCATGGTGAAAGATCTTCAACATCTCCCATAAATATCTTCCCCCGTTTTTTCTTACCAAAAACTTTTCTTTGTATCCTGGGGAAAAGAAAAAATATAGAGGGTGAGCTAAAATTCTCAGTAAGGGTAAGCATGGAGAAAATAAAACAAACCATATACATTTGAACTTAGAAACATGAACATAATGTTTAAACATCAAAATTTTGAGCAATGACATAAAACATGGTAGTATGTAAGGCATAGATCATAATGGAACATCAATCATAATAAAATAGCATGGGAATGAAACATGTAATTGTGGAAAACCATTAAGCACTTGATTTTATTTCTATAGTATCCAAGGCATTGCTACCAAGTCCATCTTAGTGGACAAAGTCCCTTGCTGAATCGAGTTCACTCCTCGTTCCAGTGCTGTATCACTAAACTAGATTAACTTGTCGTTCCAGCCATGTCTATCTCATTAGATATAACTATTTAACCAATGAATTGGAGGGAGATATAGGTCCCACCCATATCATGTTGATATCATTCATAAGTGTTCCATAACATTAACATAAATCAATCATCATAACCCAATGAATAAAATGGTTTTTGTAAACATCATACCATCAAAACACAATCCATATAAAAAAATGGATATCATTTCATTATAAGAAAAGTGAAACCATGAAAATCATAGATACATTGTACTTGAAACATACACATATGAAAGAATGTAATATTATATGGAAAATCATTTAGATAAAACAATTGAAATGAATTCTTGAGGAAAATATCCTTTCCTCTTCAAAATCATTTTCTTTTCACAAAATGCCATTCAATTTTAAAAGAAATTATATTTTGTTGAAAATAATCACGAAATATTGTATAAGAATCTTCATGAAAATTAGGCATTTTTAAACCATAAAAACCCGTTCATTCCATATAAGTTAAAAATACATTCTCCTTATACTTTAGATGGAAAAGTCAAAAATTTCCACGCACGGTAAGAAAAAGAATTATTTCATCCATAACATAAAGTAAAAGATAAAGATGGGTAATCATGACTTTAAAAATACATGGAATAATATTAAACACTTAATGAAAACATTTTTATGGACATGGATGAAAAATATAACCCCATTAAAAACTTACGTATAATAAATCTCAGATAAAAATGAGATTGCAAAATTATCTCTTACCTTAGGTCCAATTTCTACTGTACGTGTCTGAAACTCCTCTTCTTCGATGCACCACTTTTAAGCTTTATCTTAAGGCACTATAGTTGGTCTTTTGAGGAGTCCATAACCTGTATAATGATTCTAGGGAATTTTAGAAGGGAAATGGGCAGGGTTTGGCTGATCTTGAAGGCTCAAAATTGTGAAAAGAGAAGAGGGAGGAGGTGCCCTTTTATAATGGAGGAGAGGGGCACTTTTGGAAACCTCTAAATTATTAATTTATAATGAACTCTAACCCCACTTAAAAACTTCAAAAGTGACTAAAATTATGATATTAGATAATATAGGGTTTTAATCTCATCAACCAATTAAATTTAGACATGTTTTGATTTTATTTTAAACCATATCATTTTGATTTATCCTTTTTGAATCTATTTAATTTCAATTGTGGTAATAATGTTATAAATTTTATATGGTTATAAATACTTACTTATTTGTTATTAATTATACATAATTTGATACTTTATGAAATTTTAGATCATATAAATTTTAATTGGTAATTTTTAAAATATTTTTGTGATTTTTAAACAATTTAATAATATAAAATATCAATAGTGTCAATTTTGACACAATTCATTTATTTGAATTTAAATAAAATCCACACAAATGATATGTTTCAAAACAAATCTTTAATATATTCCTAACATGTCATATTTATCTATAAAATTAATGTATCACCTTAATTAGTTAATATAATATTTAATATAATATTTTTAAATCCATTTATTTGATATTTCAATCAATGAACTTATTTCTACATCACTATTGTGTCCTCATTAATGATAATTATTTTATACCTAAAAATTCTTAATAAATTATCATGATGTAGATAATTTTATTATATTTCTCTAGACTATTAATGTTATATGTTTCATGAAGTTTATCACTAAAGTAAAATTATTATACTTATAATATTTAAGAGAGTGACATGTTGTCACTTTCTTTGGTTTTAATAATAATTAAATTATTTTCATGGTAAAAAGTCCATAAAATTAATCTATTCCGACCCTTAGGTGATATGGGTCTACTTTTAGTCATACAATAGAATTTTGGCAGATGTTAGGGTAATTTTATAATCATATGTTTACCCTTAATTACCTGATTTACCTTTAACTGCAGTAAATTAAAATTACCGTAGTTACTATTCATAATATCAAAAAAATAAAAATAACTTATTAACATAATTTTGACCCACTGAATTAAAATATGGAATCCATTTTTCAAAATTCAAAACACATAAGTTTCACTAATTAATTTAAAATTAATCCTGTTGTTAAGAAAATAGGTTTTAAAAGTTAAAATATTGCCAAAGATTGAAATGTTTTATCTATGAATTCAATGTAAAATTAAAGGTAATGACATAAATTATAATAAATTGTAAAAATATATTATATTTATAGTTTAAAACCATTCAATATTATAATTTAACCATATAAATTATTGTGATGAAAAAAGTTGTTTTTAATTAAAATATTGTGTTTTTTTACTATTCATTAAAATATGAAAGTTATCAGAATAATATAAAAGATTTATCCAAAGTAAATTTTTATATGATGATTCCAAATAAGAATTTTATTTTGTCAAATTTAACTTATAAATATGTCAAAAACTAGATTTAAGGTGGGTGTGCCACCAAAAGGCGACACAATTGTATTTTTTAAAAAATACATATTTTACCTGAAAAATTTATTTTTTTCTCATACCATGTTCTAGAAAATGTGTAAGATGAATAATAATGATATAAAATTTAAAATTTAGTTAATAATATTCATAACTGCTAGTCTATAATAATATTATAACAATATATCGTTGTATAGTGAAACCCGGTATTGCATACTACACACGCTATCGAGGAAGGTCGTGATTGCATGTAAAGAAAGCCAAGTCAGGGATGCGTGTAGTGCAACCTCTCTTTGGTGTTGAGTAAAACACAAGACATCAATGAAATTAAAAAATTTATTCTCATAAAATCTCGGGTTTTCACATTCTACCCCCCTTAAAATGAATTTCTCCCTCGAAATTCGTCGGGGTTATAAATGGTTTACTAGTTGAAAGTTTCCTTCATAGAAACCCACATCGTAAAAAGGAATACAAAAACTTAATTTTAAAAAGTGAAGTATGAAACATATCGGTTACCCAAATTAACTCATCACTAGGCTCCCACATAGGAGAACATAGGTGAAAATATGGATATAGAAGAGAAATCTAACTGTCAAGTTCAGATGGAGAGTGGTAGAGAACATGTCTATGAAAAATCCAACAGTCAAAAATCTATAAATTTGTGATGATCTAAGGTTCAATATGATTAATCAGATATAAAGACACTAGGACAACATTTTGGGTTTTCAAAATCATTTCCCTAAAGTTAAAGAATTTGAATTAAAAGAAATACTTACTTTATTTTTGTACAATCTCACCGTTGTTCGTGCATTGAACAATTTACACTTTATCTCTTAATGAAATGAAGTTGAATTTGTCATTCTTGATGTTTTAGCAGATCATGTGATAGAATTATAGGTCATTCCATCTGTCTCAAACAAAAGGTTAGGAAAAGTTATTATATATACATTAGTCCATCTATAGTGAGATTAATAATATATGGTTCCTAAAATGGACTTATAATTCATATATCGTGCCACTTAATAAATTAAAACTAATTTATACTAACCAGGGACTTCATGTATGATAGTGATAAAGGCATGTCTCACTTCGGTTGTGGGTTGGATTCCCGCATCCTTGTCCGACGCGACGGGTTATTTCTTGTCCTGCCGGTTGTATTTTTTCTAAAACATCAACATTGTAAAATTCCAATTATAATATCGAAAAAAGGTTATAGCTTTAAAAAATACTCTCTGATGTCCAAATTAATCCATTCTAATATTTAGGCTTATCCAAAATACTTTTATCTAATCTCATAGTATAAAGTAAATGATTACTAGAAATGTCATCTACCGAGCATGTGAATACCATCATTTATCATATGATATATCTTGTTGGTCAAATTCCTACATATGAATACCTTAATCAAGTATTCTCTTTAAAAATGAATACCCATTGAACAATAGTGAAAACATGAATGCTGCCAAAAGTTAACTCTTTCCACATTCCAAAATCCCAAAATTTCTATATACTCAAAACATGATATCAGTCATGAGCTCATTTCATTTTCTCTGTATCCCTTCATTATGAACATATCATCTTCTTTCCAAGAAAAATTTCAATAAATTTTCATGGTTACCGGTACCATTCATCATATACATTCAAATACTCAATGAAAGAAAACAGTGTAACAATCCTTAGATTTTTCTTTATTCCATTGTACCATACATTATTCTTGATAAATATGCAATAATTCCACTACCTTCCCAAACCATTGACCGAGCATCATCATTTTATTCCTCAACACTTCTTTCATCTCATATATCATCATCATCAACATAAATACTACCCATGCGACTGTGCTGATTATCTTCATGAGATTTTCCCATAGAGAGATGGTTTTCATATTGCCCATACATTCCACATTTAAAACATTTCACCGTTGTTGATGTCTTAGCAATACCATTATCCTTTTCCATTATGTTAACTGAACCTTTTCCATTGCAATTACTAGCTTTGTTTCCTTATTTTCCACACCCAAAGAATCTTCCAGTTCATTTGAAACATTCTCCTTGATGCCTCTTCCCACATGAATGACATGATGGAAATTGAACTTTATTTCCTCTATGATCATCATGAAACTACATCTTTCTCTTATTAGCTGAGTCTGGAAACATACCAAAGTTGTGATTATTGATCATATTATGAGATTTCTGATTAGTTATAATAACGATATGTGGACTTCCATATCCAATTTCATTTGGTTTCTCATGAAGAATATCACTACTATAAATTTAACCTATAGCCACGGACCTATAGCCACGGTTTTACAGGTCTGTGGCTATAGATGGTTTATAGTTATGGTTTATTTTTTAAACCATGGCTACACTATTTCATTCCCTTCTTTTTTTGATTCCCATCGGGCTCCGCCTCTATCCCCGATATGTGTCCTTTTTTTCGATTCCAGTCGGGCTCCTCCTCCACCCCTGATACGCGAACCTCTCACCGCGGCGCCCTCCTCCCCCAATGGCCTCTTCTCCTCCCCGACGGCCTCTCTCACCACGCCCTCCTCTCTTCCCCCATGGATTTCCTCTATTTCCCTCAATGATGTCCTCTATCACTCGTCCTCTCAAGCTTCGGTTCCTCCATCCCTCGTTGTAGTTCATTCATTCACAGTACGAATTCTCAAATCGCGGCTCGACTTCTCCATTCGGGGTTTCTCTATCCCTTGAGCGGTACTCCCTTCCTCCATACCATTATTTGGGCGTTCCTCCTCCATTCGGTGCGTCGGATGAAGGGTTACTCCATACACTTCTTTGGGCATTCCTCCTCCATATGGTGCGTTGGCCCAACTAATTTGTATTGTTGAGGAATTGGGGGTTCCACCTAGGTCATTAGACTCACCCAAACTCATATACACGACTTGGGTTGCAATATAAATTATGAGACCTTCTTGTTTTCTCTTTGGGTACAAGTATTTATTTGAGATGTAAATGTAGTAAAAATCTAATAAGTTGTAGAGGAGAAGTATTTATTAGCCTGTATTATGTTAGTTGGTCCATATTCCAAATTTATTTTAGTTATCATTTATCATGTATTGATGATCTTTCCATTTTATTTATATATGATTCTATGTTTTTCTTTTATTTCTTCTGATCTATTTTAGTCTTCTACAATATATAGTTTTATTTATTTCTACTATAGAATTTGGGGGATTAATTGGATCTCTATTTTGTTTCTACAAGTTTTTGTGATGTCTGATATATTTATGGGTGATGCCAAATTTTCAGTAGATTTGGCCTTGACCCTCAGGCCTTATATTAGAGAGAAAAATGTCTTAATGAATATTCGACGACCTCACCACTAGTTAGAAAAATTTGGTGTATGGTTAGGTGAACTTGAGGTCATGTAGAATCCATGTTTGGGATCATTTTGGGTGGTCCATATTAGGGTGTAACACACACACACACACACTCAAATAGAAATCCCATAGATATCTTCCACATATCCTTGATAATACAATAACAATATGTACTTTACATACTGAATAATCCCAAAGAATACTAAAAACCATCATTAACCCAAATATTGTTTTTAAATAGATAATGGTATCCCATTCCTCTCCCAAAAAATATCTTATATGTAATGACTACTGTTGTTATGGGTTGTGAAATCCTGATGAAATTCAAATTTTTATTCTAGAAGTAGGGGATTCTCCATGAATTGGGATTAAAATTGGAAATATCAGAATTGGGATTAAAATTGGAAATATCAGAATTGGTATGGACCTTCCATGATTGATTGGTCACCATAATATTTTGAATAGTTATATGATGATATTATAGACAATTCTTCCATTATTTGTCTTATGTAAGGAGTATAAGAGGATTAGTCCCCACTGAAATTTAAATCGTGACCAAACTTATGCGATGAGCATAAGGGGACTAGTCCCCACTAGACCTAAATTCATGACTATAATTTTGTTATGAGCACAAGAGGACCCTACCTTTATATATATGAGAAGTATAAGATTTATAATGTGATAAGAATAGGATGATTCCCCATTCCTAATGCATCATAATCGCATCCCTCCTCATGCGATGAGCATGGAATTCCTTCACCCTTATCAGCTTCTCCATTCAAAGCTCATCCATTCGCGACATCTCCATTCATAGTTCCTCCACCCCTCACTTGTTCCTCTCCTCCCACATACCGTTCTCCTGGTGTACCTCCTCTATCCAGTGCATCAGCTGATGCTTCCCCTATTCGAGATTGAGCTCCCTATCCTCCGCCCGACCAAACTGCCCTTCCCTGCCTGCTACTCTTGTGAAGGACTCGATCAGCTCCCTGATCTCATTACATTGTCTCACGCAATGGAACCCTACCCGCTCCGTCTCTCCATGCTCTCGTGACATCAGCTCAGGCGAAGGAACACTAACCTCTCCAGATATGTCAAAGGAACCATACCCGCTCCCTTCTCTCACGGATGAACCCTTCCTGCCAAGGGAATGAACCTTCTGGCTCCCTCCTATCGTGATTCACCCCTTCTTGTAGTTAATCACAATTATTAAATCTCTTTGAATGATTTGTGTACACATCTTCCATTAATTTATTTCTCACCAAATTAAACATATGTTGAGATATTTGTTGTAAATTTTCTACTGTCTTTCATGTTGTGTTTTTTACTTTCATGATCATTGTTATCTAATAGCCTGTTTTTATGTACTAGCCTGTTTCTAAGAGTGATTTTGAATTTATTTTCAGTAAGGGGATTTTCATAGAGAATCCACTTATGTTGTTTACATTGTAAAAGATATAATTATTTATTCTTTTAATTATTTTTTTTTTCAATTATTATGATCAAATAGATATGGTATAGAACCCGATTTTTATGATAATTCATGATAAAGGTCTACTGTTGATCCATTGAGAGTAACAGATTCCATGGTTAGTAATAAATTTTTCATTTCTTGGATTGGTGAAGGGAATTATTTCATGGAGAATAGAGTGTACAAGGACTGGTTGTTGATACATAACAATGGGTTTTCAGTCGAAGAACATCTTGGGGATAGAATTGAGATACCCTGTCTTAGGTTACAAAGCACATGTCAAATAGTTCTAAAAGTTAAGGGTTTCGTAGTTGTATTTTTTTGTTAATTGATATTATTTAGGTATATTTGAATTGTTACTCAATACATTATTTTTTATATATCATTATATTTATAATTTATATTGTTGACATTCTATTTGATGAACTATTTTTTAAGTGATAATAGTTTTATTCACCACATATTTATATTGTACTCTATTGTTCTATGATTCGATTGGAAGATTATATCATCTGGTCAACATAAAAAAGAATAGGATGACTGTTTTTTTGGTTTTTATTTTACAATTATCACCCTATTATAGTTTCATATCACATCACATCACATCTAAAACCAATAAAATAAAATTTTTTGTAAACTAAAATGGAAATTGGTTTTTTCATCTAAGAGATTAAACAAATACATAGAACATATGTCTAAAGAGAATAGAAATTATATCATTCTAAGATCATTGTCACTCAAGAATTGAAGTCGAAACTGTTGAACCACAATGTAAAATTATCTAATGAGTAAAAATTGTCTAAATAATAAATATGGAAAAATTTGGCAATATTGACAGGTGGACTTTCTTGAGTTCTAGCGTGTTATCTAATGAATCCTTCTTATCCCTCATTATTTTAATGTTCTCTTCTTTAAAATATTTTTCTCAAACTCATAGCCTCATAAACCACCTTAACACTACACATCCTCAACATCCTCTCCATGGAAGTATTAACTGCGCACTCTTACTATCATATGACAAGAACTCATCCCTACTAAATTAATGAAAAAAACCCATTTTATGGTGGCAGAGGCATTGTGTCTGATATACCTGGATAAAATTTTTTCTTAATTCACACTTCTTTTACTTCTAGAAAAAATTCCAGAATCTTCTTCTACTATCAATGATCAAAATTCCACGTATCACTATACAATAAACATGTCAGATTATTTCATTCGTAGACAACTTCATTAAGCACATAACAAAGTCCAAGATTATTCATCCAATCGGATCTCAATCATTACTTACCTTGCCTGAAACATTCTCTAAGGAACTGAAGAAATCTCTATAATCATTAAACAACTTCAATCACTAGCTCAAGATCAAAATCTTTGCCTCAGTATCAACTTTTCAATTATAAATTAGGGCCTTTTTGTTTTGAAATCATTTTTTGTACCCTTCCATAGTGCCCTTGGAACATGGGTTACCATTATTAACGTGACCTATCTTACTTACGCAAGTCATATTAATCATCCAAAACCTTATTTCCAACCTATTTCATCATCATACATGAATTCAAGCATCTCCACAGTTCAACATCCATTCTTTCAAAAGAAAAAACACCCAAAAAACCACCTTTATTATATCCATCAACCATTTGAACTCAAAACCAATCATATTTTTTGGTGAATACATCTCGGACAACAACATTTGAATTGACATACCACTACCTTTCTTCGACACCACTCTACTCATCCTCCGCAAAATAGAGTAATTTCATTTGTTAAATATTCTATATTTATAAAACCAAAATAATAAGGAAATTGTAGGCTCCAGTATTTCATTTTTATTCAACCAGAATAGGGAAAACTATCCATTGAATAAAAAAAATTATCTTTAATATCCTCATAATGGAATGATGCTTGCCTTCAATTCCATATCCATGGAAATTTAATTAAAAACGTTCTTTTAAAATCGCTTCAATCCTATCACTTTATTCATTCATTGTTGTTCCCATTTTATTTATACTGAAATTCAATGTATCTTCTCTATTCCGTTTCTTGTTCTCCATGTCATCATCTTCGATCATCACATTTAAAATTCTTTCATGAAATCCCATTGTTCCACGGTCTCTTATAAGTCTGGGATATCTTCCTTTAAATGGGATGAACACGTCCTTGATTGAAACATGATGTTTTTCCACCTATTCATAATACATTCTATTTAGCGCCATAATAGTCTAAAAAACCACTTCCTTTCTAAAAACCAATGTTATAATCACGTGAATTTAAATGGGTTTAATATCTATTTTGGGGAAAAAATATTTCTACAGCAGCGTTATATTGACAAAGAATAAGCCATTAATAACTACTAACTATAATGATCTATATGAAATTATTATCTATATAGCTACATATTTGTATTTATTTTCCAGTATACATATTTAGCTATGTGCTTATTTCTAGTATGCATTACCAGTTTTCACTCACATAGAAAATAAGTGTGACATAGCTACTTTATGCATTGATTTTACACTATGGAGTACTAGTATGCACTTATATAGAGAATAAGCACATTAATATCAATTCCTTCCTGTTTGAACTTGTTTTCCAAGAATTTATATTGGAAAAAATACAATATATGTGTAAGGGAATTTATAGCAGAAAGTTATTTTAAAGATTATATAGAAATAGAAGAGAAAAAAATATAGTGGAGAATGAGTTTTGAGAGAAATAATATATATATATAATCACATGTATTTATTAAGATGTACTGTTATTATATTATTTCCATACTTATGATATATTGTTTGTATATTAAATAAATCATCAGATGTACCTCTAGAGAAGAAATCCAAATCAATTAGGATTAAATACTCTTCATATTACATTCATAGTTATGTTAATATACCCACACTACATCATAATTAAATAAAATAGTACATCTTGAATTCAATCAATTTCTATTCAAGAATATTATCAGTTTGAAAATGTTAACATATTTTCAGGTAATCTATTAGGATGTATTAATATTTGAGTTTGTATGTTAACAAATTATAATGTATAATTGATGAAATCATAAAAATACATTGTGATTAATATACAATGATATATTTTAAACTGTTTTAATAACATTAATTATACAAAGATTTTAATCATCATATGTATTTATAATTACCAAGGAAGTGTTCTTTCTTCAATTAGAGGAGTTGATTAGAGTTTATTTAGAAAAAACCAACACAAAATAAAGTTTTTTAACACAACAATTGTAAACTAAAATTGAAATTTTAATCATTAGAGATCTAACTCAATTATGTTGGTATATTGATTATTATGTATTGTTGTTTTTTATGAATAGTACATCACAATTATACATTAATTTAATAACATAATTGATCCAACTCATTTATGTTTACATCCAATAATTTATGTTATCATTATAAATACATTTGATTATTATACATTGCTGTTTTTTTATAATGTTAGTATAATAAACTTTAGCAATACATTATTAAACCGCGTTTTTCATATGATGAATCATTATTTTTATGGTCTGACTATAAATTTCATTGTATTATAGGTTGTTCCTTCTGATGCAACCTCTCGACAATCTGTTTCAAGTACTACAATAATGCCATCTTCATACTCAATAGTATGAACTATTTAATTTTATTTCTGTTTCAAGTTTATATTGAGAGCACAATTTTTTTATGTAAACCTTTACATTTTATTGGTTAAACTCCTTTTTCATTCTATGAAATCTATTTTTGAAAAATACTAAAGATACTATTTTTCTATAACTTCTAAAAAATTATATTTTCAATATGTTATGTATTCTCCTCTTCTTTTCCATAGCTCGTGTTATATCAGTTTTATATATTCTATCAACATACACCATTCATTCAAGGTTTTATAATTAATCTCCTATTCTAATTTTTTCACACACATTCTAGGTGTGGCACAATGTATTATTTTGTTCAAGACATTTCCTCTTAATTCATATAAATTCTCAGGATATTGTTCCAAGATCTGCTCCCTTTCATATTAATGTTGTGATTTCCGTTATTGTGTGGTCTTATAAAGTGGTTCAGCTAACTCCCCAAACTCCACGCCCTTTGATCTTCATTTTGATCATTACCCATATCTGGAATTATGGAATTTTTCTTCCTCTTCATGGAATGGATCTTTGTAAATAACTAGTTCCCTTAATATCCAACCATTTCCATCTAAAAAATTTCTCAGCCTCATTCACCATGGAATGGGGCAGGCTTTTGTGAAATTTTCATTCACCATATCACTTTTATCTTACTCTTGATAATTCATTGTAGGCTCCAAATCCTTCCGACAACTGATTATTCTTTAATAAACATAATAAACAACATCAAACACCATTTTACTTTCCACCTCCACATGAACATCGATATACTTCCATGTGAACCAATTCTCTATATCTCTTTAAGAATTATCTTTTTATAATTTCATTAATATATTCCTATGCTTTAAACATTTTACATAATTTTTAATTTTTAAATGACCAACACACAAGCTATTTGGTTACAAAATTATCCCCATTTGGTGTTCATTCTCAGCTATACACCCCCTTTCTGAAGAAACTTCTTTCACAAGATATATGATGGAAAAAAAATCTTTTCATGCCTCCAAATATGAATTTCATACCTTAGTCCCCTTGTTGGATAGAATAATTCCAGATTTTGTTATTTTTAATCTTAGAAATAATTTCTTTAAACCCACCTACAATTTCCATAGTAAATTACAATTCGGGAATTCTACACTTTGAATTTAGTTGTAGACAAATCTTCTAGGCCTTGTGAGTTGTATATTTATGTATGAAACGATATTTTAAGCCAACAAACTTGTTTGTTATGTGTCACTCACCTCTTTGACCTACCACATGATTAAATGTCCTATTATGTAAGTGTTTATGCCTCTTTTTTTCCATCCCTTTCATCAATCATTCATATATTATTCTAATATTTAGTTTTGAATTGTCAAGTTTTTACGTAGTTTATGGTATTGCAGAGGTGAAGGGCTACACTCGTTATCGGTTTTAGGAACGTTACTGATTGAGGATGGTCCCTATTATTTTTTCATGCTGAAAATACTGCTTGGGAAGCTCTCTCAAAGCCTATATAGTCAGGTATTTCCTGTAATTGCAAAATGTTCAATAAAGTAGCTTCAAGAATCCATTTTTTTTGCATTTTTTATGATGATTTTGATGTGGTAGTAGGAAAGGGGATGGTGTCTTGTCTGGGTTTTGGGGGGATCTGTCCGTGTGGGGGCGGGGGGTGGAACTGGCAGGGGGGTGAGAGAGGGAAGTGGGGAGGAGGGCAGTGGGGAGGAGGTCAATGGGGGGAGGTTGCAGGGGGGTCTGTAGGGAATAGGGGAGGGGTACAGCAGGGCAGGGAGGGTCTGTAGGAGAGGGTGTAGGAGGGAAGGGGGGAACTGGCAGGGGAGATGGTGCAGGAGGGCAGGGGGTGTCTGCAAGGTAGTGTGGATGAGGGAAGGGTGGAGTGGGGGGGGGGGGGGTCTACATGGGAGAGGTGTAGGAGGGAAGGGGGGAACTAGACGGGGGAGAGGGTGCAGGGGGTCGGGGGGGTGTCTGCAGGGAAATGGGGAGGAGGGCGGGGGGTCTGCAGGGCAGTGGGGAGGGGTGCAAGGGGGGAGGGTCTGCGGGGCATAAGGGAGGGTTGCATGAGGGGTGGGGGGTCTGCAGGGGAGAGGTGATGGAGGGCAGGGGGGAGTGGGGCGGTGTCTAGGGTCTGGAGAGGGGAATTTGTAGGGGAAGGGGGGACTGGCAGGGGGTAGGGGGATGGTAGGGGGAATGGGCAGGGGGCAGGGGGTGCATGGGGAAGGAAGGGGGTAGGGTGGGGAGGGAAAACTGGCAGAGGGGGAGGGTGAAGGAGAGAAGGGGGGTGTCTGTAGGGCAGTGGAGAGGAGGGTAGTGGGGACTGGTAGGGGTGACCTATTTAATGTTCTTTAAATATCTTATGTATATATTACTAAATGATTAATCAAAACAATTTCGTTGTGGTAGAAAAACCGCCCAAATTAACCCAAGCAATCATAATTTAATTCTTATTTAATGATTCATTGACATGGAATATCATATAATTTATTATAAGATTATTTAAACATCTAGAATATCATTAATAACATGAAATATTATTTCTGGAGGTTTATCCATGTTATACATGAAAATTCATTTTAGAATACAAGTTAACCACTCAAGAAAACCAAAAAAATGAACAAAACTGAACAATGTTATTAAACCCTATAACTCGTCAAAAGGCCCATAAAATAACATAATGAAACTGGAATGGGCCATCATGTCACGGTCATGCCACGGTCACACCGTGGTCACACCATAGTCATGATGCGGTCACACCGCGGTCACACCATTGTAATGTCGTGATTTGGCCCTACTCCAGCCACATCCAGCCCACACCACCCCCCTTCCACCTTCATTTCATCCCACTGCAACCAACATTCCAGCCCACAACAGCCCCCCTGACACCTTCGAATCAGCCCACACCATTCCCCCAGCACCTGCAACCAGCCCCCTTCCAGCACCATTCCAGCCTTCTCCTGCTCCCTTCGCTCCTGGACTGAAGATGCTACCCCATGGATGTCACTGGACCGGGCCAACATGCCGCAGTCACACCTCAGTCAAACCGTAGTAACGCCGCAGCCACGCCACAGTAATGCCATGATTTGGCCTTGATCTAGCCACATCTAGCCCACACCAGCCCCCTTCCACCTATATTTGTATTATCCTTGGACAAATCTTCCATTATGCTATATCTTCCCTCTATTTTTACATACAAGAAAGGATTTTTGGCATGAATCAACGTTTTTCTCCTTCTTTCATGATATAATAATCCAATCTTAGTCAACAAAAACATTAGGAAAGACCATTCAACTCTATTATTATCCTTTTTCAAGTCATGTTTCCATTGAATAATTCAATGTTAATATTTATTCTATGTTTTCATATATTGAAAATTTTCATGGGCCAATACGACATTATCATATATGAGTCTATTGGGAACAATGACAATTTGATTTTCAGAAACAATAGAGGGAAGCAATGGCCATATCTGATTCACTTGAATTTAGGAGAAGATAAGTAAAATTATAGAGGTCGATGAGTCTAAAATTAGTGACCAATGATGTTTTTTTATTTTTATTTTTAATAAGGATTATAAGAGTTTCATTTATTGAGTGAAAGTAGTCATTTCCCACCCAAAGAACATATATGAGACCCAAAACATTCCTTCTAATAATTTTCCTGAACATCATGAAAAAAGGAATGGAAACCATCATAGACTAGTGATTTCATTGAATAGTTTTGGTTAAGTTCATTAGGATCCCATTATCTGTAATATCACACATAATCGACTTATTAAACTCCTCTAAAACAACCAATCTGATTCGTTCTTTATATTAGGAGAAATGGAATACTACCCCACTATACAAAGGTCATTGAAAAAGAGAACAATATTATTACACATATCATTATGATTTGATACAAATCATCCATCAGGATCAGTAAGGAAAAATATGTGGTAATTTTTGTAATTTTCAGAGGCCTTTTTGTGGAAATAGAGGGTGATTGCATCAAAATCTTTCATATGAGCATCCCTCACTCTCGAAGACCAGAAAATCTCCATTATTTTGAAGTTAACAACGAGTTCTGCTTCCATTTTATAAATACATGAAACTCCAGCATCCATGGGGGCCTATGAAATAAGAGAATTTATTCTTTTATTAATTTAATCACATTGAATATATGGATGGAGATATTTTGTGTAACTATATATTTAATGTTTTGCAGCACCCTGATAAATATTATTTTTAACATCATTGTCTTCACTCGACCACCCCAAGTAGACCACATCTACAAAGTCATCCTCCCTCACAAATAAGACTTCAAATAATAAGGATCATTCAAATATGGGTCCCCCATCCCCGTGTGAGAAATCAATGAGGATTGGGGTATGGTCAAAAGTAGTAAAAGTGAGATGAGAAACCTGAATAGATTTAAAGATGTTGATCCACTTATATGATCCCATAAATTTGTCAGGGCGTTCTTTAATGTGGGTCACCACATATAATCCCCTAAATTAGATAAAGGGGTGGCATGAGTAACCTATGTCCCTTAGATCTGCATTATGGGTTTCTTTAACGAAATCCAACAACACTAGATATTGTTGGTGAACACCCCATTTTTTCGATGAGTTGTACATAATTTCATTGAATTGTCCACCAATGAGGAGGGGTCTCTATGATATTGGTTTGGTGTTGCCCGATCCGGTTGGGCCGAATGCTTGTTGCCCACAACTATCGCGGAGATGACCAACCGACACCGACATGCATTGTAGAGGTGCAGACATGGGGGTCAAATTTACTGTATCACTTTTGACAAAGCCATCCACTGTTCACTATAGCGACATGGACCAATTTTTCGATCAGTGATCGTCTTCTCCATTGTTTTATAGCCCATTTGCAGGCTAGGGTTTCTACTAAAAAACCCTATGTAATTTGTGCTCCCGATGTAGTGAAATTCTGCCTCACCCGTGGATGTAGGGATTATTCCCGAACCACATAAATTGCTATGTCTTTTTCTTTCATTTCATTCATTTTTCTCGTTTCGGTCGTTGTGAATCCCGATGATTCTGCAATATATGACTCATTACAAAGTCTATTAATAGGGTTCCACTACCTTTATTTTTTTCTCAAAGTTGGCCATTTGTAGAATCCCATGAACAACCATGAGGGGGAATCATGTTAGTGGATTGCAGAAACAATATGGTTGGGAGAAAAGTTTTTGATTTCAACAGCTGTATTATCCCTTCATAGGAGGTAGAGAACCTATACATGGATTTACCATGCCAATGGGAGGAACCCTCGAATTTCAACATTTATCACTCCATTTTTTATGTCCTTGCATTCCAACATGGTTTCAGATATGAGACCCCTGTCAGGGTGGCTTTTTTTCACACCTACACATGAGAATTCAAACATTTTGCGGGTTTCCAAACCCATGAATGTTCTAACACAATACTTTAATAGCACTATGTGGAGATAGTTCATTCCAGCCTCTACCTCTGATCATTAAATAGTAGAGGTATTTTCTACGATTCTTGGTCTTTTTTGAAGACGTTCATCTGGAATTGAAATCGAGGCCTCATTATTTTCTTTGGACTAGGATTAAACTGTGTTAGGGATTTTAGTACTAGGGACTCCTTTGGTGATCCTACTACATGATCAATGTTTTTTATCCCTTGGCCTCATCCCATTAATCATATTGTGGTCATACTCTATGTTTGAAGTGTAAGAGTCTGTGAGATGGGGGGATCCTTGTTTGGTGGGTCACAACGAGTTTGTTTTGTTTTCATGAGGTTGTGGGTGTACCCATAGGATCACCTTGTGGGTATTTTTTTGATTATATCTTGTTTTAATGGAGGTGATCTGCATTAGTTAAATAATCCTGGGAGGGATAGAGAAGGGTTGGGTCCTGGGGTGGTTTGCTGGGGGCAGGGGGTTTGCAATGGGCTAGGGGGAAGTGCATTGGGTAGGGGGAACTGCAGGGGGAAGGGGGTGTGCTGGGGGAAAGGTGTGTGTACAGGGGGGGTGCAGTGGGCGGGGGGGGGGGGGGGGGGGGGTTGGGTGCAATGGGCAGGGAGCAGGGGTGTGTTCAGTGGGCTGTGGGGGAAGTGCAGTGGGCAGGGGGGAGTATAGGGGAAGTGTTGGGAAGTAGGCTGGGGGTGGGGGCTATTTTTTTATGGAATGGGGCACATATTCCCATGGGTTAAAACTGTGGAAACATGCCTATAGCCACGGTTTAAAACCGTGGGAAAAGGCCTCTAGCCACAGTTTCAATACGTTGCTATATATATTTACAGACTTAGGATTCTGCAACGGTTTGAAAACTGTGGCTATAGGCTGTTTCCACGGTTTAAAACTGTGGGTATAGGTTTTACCCTATAGCCACGCCAATACCAGCCAGGATTTATGAAACCGTGGCTATAACCTATAGCCACAGTTTTTGGGCCAATATCCATGGTTCCAAACCATGGTATAGATTTATTTTGTAGTAGTGTATCAGTCCATTTTCCATCATATCCTTCATTATCTTGAATCTTCCTATTTCCAGCCATTTTCTAAAACCCAAAAAGAATAGTGTGAGAGGCAAAAATCATAATCAAGGGAGAGTACCTTCAATATCTAACATCTTAGGGTAAATTATAAGATCATTATTGTAATTATAGGACTATAACCAATTCTTCTACGTAACCTTAGGGACATCTCTAGACATAGCTTAGAAATATCTCTTGGGATATCACTAAAGTTTTCGCGTCTTAGTTTCCAAAGGTTAACTAAACCATTCCTTTGATACAAACTGTAGGGACCCCAAACATGACGTACATAGACATTTCATTACTTTTCGGAATAATTAATACATAATAAAAACCATCACTCAAGGATCGTAATAGTTAAGTGTCTTTGGAAACTTGTAACATAATCTTCTAATCATGGTGAAAGATCTTCAACATCTCCCATAAATATCTTCCCCTTTTGTTTCCTTACCTAAAACCTTTCTTTGTATCCTCGAGAAAAGAAAACATATAAAGGGTGATCTCAAATGCTCAGTAAGGGTAAGAATGGTGAAAATAAAACAAATCGTATACATTTGAACTTAAAAACATAAACATAATGTTTAAACATCAAAATCTTGAGCAGTGACTTAAAACATGGAAGTATGTAAGGCATAGATCAAAATGGAACATCAATCATGATAAAATATCATCGGAATAAAACATGAAATTATGGAAAACCATTAATCACATGATATGATTTCCATAGTAGCCAAGGAATTACTGCCAAGACCATCTTAGTGGACAAAGTCTCTTACTGAATCGAGTTCACTCCTCGTTCCGGTCCTGTAACACTGAACTAGATTAACATGATGTTCCATCCATGTCTATCTCATGAGATATAAATCATTACCCAATTAATTTGAGGGAGATATAGGTCCCACCCATCTCATATTGAAATCATTCTTATGTGTGCCAAAATATAAACATAAATCATTTATCATAACCCAAAGAATAAAATGGGTTTCGTAAAGATCATCCCATCATAACATAATCCATATAAAACAAATGGATATCATTTCATCATAAGAAAAGTGAAACCATGAAAACAACACATAAGTTATTATTGAAACATACACATATGAAATAATGTCATCTTAGATGGAAAATGGTTTAGATAAAACACTTGAAATGAATTCTTGAAGAAAATATCCTTTCTTCTTAAAAATCATTTTCTTTTCACAGTATTCTATGCAATTTTAAAAGAAAGGGATTTTGTTGAAAATAATAATGATATCTTATTTAAGAATATTCATGAAAATTAGGCATTATGAAACATAAAAATCCATTCATTCGGTATAAGTTAAATAACATTCACCTCATACTTTTAATAGAAAAGTCAAAAAGTACCACACACAGTAAACAAAAGAAAGATTCCATCCATAACATAAAGTAAAAGTCAAAGATGGGTAAAAATGTCTTTAAATATACATGGAAGAATATTAACCACTTTATAAAAAAAAACATTATGGACATGGATGAAAAATATAACCCCATTAAATACTTACGTATAAGGAATCTCGGATAAAAATGAGATTGCAAAATTATCCCTTACCTTAGGCCCAATTTCTTCTATACGTGTCCGAAACTCCACTTCTTCGACGCAGCTCTTTTAATCTTCCTATTAAGGCACTAGAGTTGATATTTTGAGGAATAAAAAACCTCTATAATGTTTATAGGGAAGTTGAGAAGGAAAATTTCAAGGGTTTGGCCAAGCCTGATGGCTCAAAATTGTGTAAAGAGAAGAGGGATGAGGTGCCGTTTTATAAGGGAGGAGAGGGGAAATTTTGAAAACCTCTAAAATATTAATTTATAGTAAACCATAACACCACATAAAAACTTCCAATGTGACTCAAATTATGATATTAGATAATATAGTGTTGTAATCTCATCATCCAATTAAATTTAGACATGTTATAATTTTATTTTAAACCTTATCATTTTGATTTATCCTTATTTAATCTATTTAATTTTATTTGTGGTGATAAGGTTATAAATTTTATATGGTTATAAATAATTACTTATTTGTTCTTTATTATACATAATTTGATACTTTATGACATTTAAGATCATATAAATTTTAATTTTTAATTTTTAAAATATTTTTTGTGATTGTTAAACAATTTACTAATATAAAATATCAATAGTGTCAATTTTGACACAATTCATTAATTTGAATTTAAATAAAATCTACACAGAAGAAATGTTCGAAATAAAATATTTAATATATTCCTAACATGTCATATTTATCTATAAATGTAATGGAGAACATTAATTTGTTCATATAATTTTTATTTTAATATTTTTAACACCAATTATTTAATATTTCAATTAATGAAATAATTTATACATCACTATTGTGTCCTCATTAATGACAATTATTTTATCCCTAAAATTTATAAATAAATTCTCATGATGTAGATAATTTTATTAGATTTCTATATAATATTCATGTTTTAAGTTTCATGAAGCTTATCAGTTAATTAAAATTATTATACTTATTAGATTTAAGAGAGTGACATGTTGTCACTTTCATTGGTTTAAATAATAATTAAATTATTTTCATGGTAAAAAGTCCATAAAATTAATCTATTCGGACCCTTAGGTGATATGGGTCTACTTTTCGTAATCCAATAGTATTTTGTAAGGTTTTAAGGTAATTTTATAATCATATTTGTACCCTTAATTACCTGATTTACCTTTAACTGCAGTAAATAAAAATTACTGTAGTTACTTTTCATAATATAAAAAAATAAAAGTAACCCACTTACATAATTTGGACCCACTGAATTTAAATATGGAATCCATTTTTCAAAATTAAAAACACATAAGTTTCATTAATTAATTTAAAATTAACCCCGTTGTTAAGAAAACGGGTTTTAAAAGTTAAAACATTGCCAAAGATTGAAATATTTTTACCTATGAATTCAATGTAAAATTAATGTTAATGACATGAATTGTATTAAATGGAATAAATATATTCTATTTATACTTTAAACACATTCTATATTATAATTTAATTATATTAATTATTGCGATGAAAAAAATTTGTTTTTAATTAAAATATAGTGTGTTTTTACTATTCATTAATATATGAAAGTTATCAGAATAATATGAAAATTTTATCCAAAGTAAATTTTTATATTCTGATTCAAAATAAGAATTTTATATTGTCAAATTGAACTTATAAACATGTCAAAAACTATATTTAATGTGGGTTTTCCATCAATCAAAAGGCGGAAAAACTGTATTCTTTGAAAAATACTTATTTTACCCGAAAAATTTATTTTTTTCTCATACCATGTTCTAGAAAATTTGTAAGATGAATAATAATGATATAAAATATAAAATGTAGTTAATACTATTCATAATGGATAGTCCATAATAATATTATATCAATATATCTTTGTATAGTGAAACGCGGTATTGCGTACTACACACGCTCTCAAGGAAAGGCGCGATTGCGTGTAATGCAAGCCATGTCAGGGATGCGTGTAGTAAAATCTCCCTTTAGTGTTGCGTACAACAAAATACATCAATGAAATTAAAAATAATAATTCTCATAAAATCTCCGGTCGTTACAGATATCACTTGGTAATGTGGTTTTATTTGACCATGGACTTGGGCTCACATTGTGAAATAGATTAAGAGATATAAATGAAGATCATGAGAGTTTTAATTCATTTAATGATGGTTATTAGGAAATATTTTTCTCATTGAACAATGATATGGTAAAATTTATGCTGGATAGTTTACCATTGGGTGATTTTGAGAAAGGCCCTTATTTAGAGAGTATTTTGTGGATTTACATTGAGGTATCATATTAGTGGACCCAAATCATATGTGGTTATTATTTCTTATTGATGGTTAGATGTAACGTGCTATGATATGCCTAATAACTGGAAAAATAAATAGATATTGTTATTGGTGTTTGATATAGAGGTTGATTTAGTACATTCGATAACTAACCATGGTTGTAGGTTTAGATATAAACTCATAGAGTGACCAAGTATGTGATTCATGAAACAAACTGGTAATGTGAATGAGTTAATGTAATGTGAGTTCTCAAGGATATAATATCAACATGGATATTGAGGTTAGTACCTATGTTATGAATATAGTTTTAGGAGGGAGATTGTGGATTTTTATGAGTATGATTTGGTGATGCTTGAGTGTGCTGATAAGCGAGTGATAGTTTTATATAGATCAGTGATTTAAACTAATAGTGTGCGATTTATATGGTATTAAAATAAAAAAATCCCTTGATAATAGGGAATAATTATGGAGTTGGTTAAAATACTCAAAACCATGATGCACAAAATAATTATCTCTCATAAATGGATAGTGTGACAGGGTAGTAACAAGGGATTTTCATGTGATATTGGGAAGGATATTTTAAAGAGTTTAAAAGAATTTCATAAATGGAATTATTATTTTCATGAGGGTATAGGGTGTGCGGCTCCTTCTGTTTTGAGCAGTGAAGTAGGTTCATGTAATGTTTTTATGAAAATATAACCAATGGGAAACATATAATTTAGGTATTGAATTGTGGAGAATTTACCTGAATGATTAATAGATGATTCACGGGGAGAATTCTTGTGATGAAATATATTAGGGTTGGGGGATATTAATTACCTCTATCATGATGAGTTGGTGAAATAAGTTAAAATTTAAAATTTTGTTCCTCGAGCAAGGTATGTTTTGAGAATTGGGAATTAGATTGGGATTCAAAATATTATATAATATCTAGGAATAATTTTTAGATGTTCTTGGAGACCTGGAAGGTATCTTAGGTGATCAAGTTAGTGTCTATGTAGGGTTGGGGTAACCATGATATATGTTTCTTTTATAGGTGAAATATTTTTTTCTAACAAAGGGGTGTTACAGCATGGTGTGTATTACATGAACTTAAAATTGTAAGGAATGGGGAAGGTCATGCTATTAAATAAATGTAATGAACCAAAAAACATATATGAAAGATTGAATTTCTTGTTTTTGAGTGAATCATGTTGTCGTGATGGTGGTTGTCTAATGGGTAAGGTCATGCTATTAAATAAAAGGAATGCACCAAAAAACATCTATGAAAGATTTAATTTCTGGTTTTTTAGTGAATCATGTTGTATTCATGCTATTAAATTTTTTAGGAGTCTAAATATACCACACCACATTTTAGTAAATTATATAATAATTAGGGATGCATGTGAAAATATTTCTTAGAGTATCAAGGATCATGATACAATATAGGAGGGTTGTTCTATTCTAAATGATATGTAGGAATAACCTTCTGACTTGTGTGAGACTAAATCATTTCTTTGTTTGTCGATATAAATTCTGCATCCCCATGGACTATTAAATGAAGGAAAACTCAAGGAAGAATGTGTCATGACATAGTGAAAGGGGTCTTCTATAAAGGACAACATGTAGGGAAAAATTCTTCCATGAAGAAGTGGGTTATTCCATAGATCTATAGTTGATGGGAGGTAGTTTCACTATGATGGTAAAGATCATGGCACAAAATAAACCATGTAGTGGATTTTACGTTTATGATTATTCTAGCTATGGGGTACCACACCATGATACATGGGGTCACACTCCAATGGTGACCCTATGAGGATGCATTGCTTTGTGGCCATTATGTCCACACCATAATTCATGTTCTAGTATTTTTTAAAATAACTAAATTAAAAAAATTAACAATAAAAACATAATAAATTAGTTCTCCATCATTTTTTATAGTAGTTTTATATCCATCCCTCCCTATTTTGTAAGTCTTCAATAGAGGATATCTCCGTTGTTCATTGATTTGAGTTATATTTCTCTAGAAATTTTTGAGAAATCAATTTTTTAAAGATGAATATTCTAGACATATTTAATGAAAAGATTTATAATGTATCAGTGTAGGCGGTAGAAAATTATTACTTAGTGGTTTATACATTTTTCATACATCATGTGATTTGTGATCATGAAAATCATGTGTGATTTATTCTAATTAAATTAAAGGGATCAATTATTTCCCAATTTAGAATAGATATTCCTAAATGGGACGATGTTTGGTTTCCCAAGTGATGGGACTTGATTCCATGGCCAACAAGGGTCTTGAGGGTTGAATTGTGTAATATAGAACATGATAAATAGAACTTAATGGGTTTAATTTGTAAACTGAAACATATTATACTTTGATATAGACACCTTTTTTCCTTCTAAGTATGGGAGTGTGATAGATTTGGAATTTTTTGGCTAGGGTTAGGCCCTGTAAAAATTTCAGTTATCTCATTGAATCCTGGATAGTCATGTAGTATACAGAGTGTGTGTTCCTAATTTTTAATTTTTAAGGATATTTTAACTCATAAAATAAGTAGTAAAAGTTATTAAAACAAAAATAAAATATCTGCATTCATTGAAACCAAAACAATGAAACCTATAAAGTGAAGATATTACGCATGATCATCTTACACAAATGAACGTATTTTCAATTTTATTTTTCATTATTGATAATAATAACCAATAGGTAGCTGGAGGATATCCCTCCTCTATTTTGAATCTAGGGGTTTGAATGAATCACATGACACTAGAATATTACCCTATCATCACCCATAAAATACTATTACCTTGGGATAGCTAAGGGTGGAAGAGGAATAGAGATTCAACTTCAAGGATGTATTGAAACAGAATACTATCACTACCATCACATGGAAGTGAAAATTTATATATACCCTAGAGAAGCACCTAAAGTGTAATGCCATTTTTCATGAATTAAAATGCATGATTAAATGAAATTCTATCAATCCTACATTATCATACAGAGGCATTAATCTCCATAATATATCATATTATGATATTTTCACTATTAATGACATCCTTGACGTGATTTTTTTAAATGTTAACCTTTAAAATTCAATGGACATGTAATGTAAATAGTAATTATTTCATTATATGAATGCCAAAGTTATGCCTAAATCGTACTATATTATTGATTAAAGGAAGTGGGATGTTATCTTATTACATGTCTTTTCATATACCCATACCATATCATATAATATATCATAGAAAAATCACATACATGTATACTTTTGGGGAATATATCCTCCAATATCCAACTTTTACTAATTCCTAATAAACTTTGTGACATTTCAACATATATTGAATCATATGTAATAAATTTTGATACCATACCCAAAAATCCTTTGGGATATCATCGAAAAAAATGGAAGTCTATCATCAACTCCACCTTCTATCACATCATTTGAAATACCTGGTGAATACCCATCTAACACTTCTTTTAGGTAAATAGTTAAACACTTTTATAGAATCTCACTAATTCAAACATATCTACACTTAAAAAACTATATAGTGTGATCACATGGGATTTTACATTATTGGAAAAATTTGAATCACTAAATACATAAATGTAAGAAAAGAGTGGCGTCTATCAAAGAATAGATTCTACTGAAGGTACAAAGGTATTTGGAATGATCTCCATCCAACATAGGTATCTCTATACATTTTTCCTCTAGTTGAATCATATAAAAACATTCATTCTTGCATGACCCCTCTGTCCAAGACTTCAAGTATACATGTTACACATAGTATGTTAATCCCTAATAACTACTAATACATTCTCGATTATCTGAGTATAGACTGACTTAGACAATGAATAAAGCTCATTTCACCCATCTTATAGATTAGAACATGACATTCACATCACCCAATAGATAATCACATCATATGTGCTATCTTGGTATGGTTAAAATATTCCTTAGTCTATATTTATCAAGGATATAAATATTATACTATTCTTATTAAATAAAAAATCTCATATTTGTTTAGTTTTATTAAATGGTGTGATCCGTAATATATCAAAGAACCCTATAATTGGATTAGCCTCAAGGCTTTCATAAGAAGGGTATAAAAGTAAGAATCTTCTAATGATAGGTATCTTTCCATCCATAGTTATTAAAGACCCCAAATATAAACTATGCATCTCAATTATACCAAATATATATTGTGTGATGATCCATGCAGTATAATTCATGGGCCATCCAGTGTACAAAACTAGTTTTGAGCCTCATAAGAATATTCCATATCTCGATACAAGAATAATACATGCCATAACCTTATAATTTCATTATATACTATAATACACAATTATAAAAATTGGTTAAGGATAAATCACTATCAAAATTAGAGAGTAAAATTATCATTTCACTCCACGAAACATAAATCAATATATTTATTTATGGAAAATATGATATCATGATAGAGTAGATATTTTTTATTTTATTGAATGAAAAATTTATATATTCTTAAACTCCTTTAATAATATCTAAAAAATACATAAGAAACTATCTAACATATCACATATGTCATACTTCCTAATTAACCTTTGATTTGATACAATTTAAGGTATTTTTATCCATATTACATTTCTACATAATTCCTACCACATATCTTCATGACCATCTGGTAAAAACCTAGAAAAAAACTTGTTAGTGAGAAACATCTATGAAGAAAGATAATTTCAATAATGGATAGACTTAGTAATTATTTTCCCAATACTCAATTCATTGAACATATTCAAAATCATTAACTCCACAACATCAAATGTTAAAATGTTAATAAATTATATGATCTACATAGAAATATTTCGATGTTAATCATCATCATTCTTTCAACCCTTTATATAAAATAATTTCCTTGAAAGTTATATTTAAAATTAAGTATTTTTTGGTATAGTTTTCTTAATAATGAAATTCTACAAGCCCAAACATACACCCACAAGCCTATTAAACACTGTATTATCTTTACAATATGATGCTAAGATATATAAAATATTTTTTGTATATAAAATAATACTTATTTAGTTTTAGTCTGAATATTTAAAAAATAAACTATTTTGTGGATATCATATCGTATTATATATATTTGGAGTAATTTTTAAAAGAATATTTAATTCTCTAAAATATATTTTTGTGGGATAAATTCGTATATATTTTAGTAAACATCTTGATAAATTATTTTATCTAGAAAAAAATATGTTTTTCTTTATCTTCTTCTAAAAACATGTTATAGAATTTAATGAATCGCAAACCATTTTCTTGAATCCACAATATAATATTGTTCATAAACACTCATTATTTAACAAAAAAATAATTTATCATTTAAGATAAATGAGTTAAAGAAACATATATTTTACTAAGATTCATCTGATATTGATAAATTCCTTTGCATTCATTCCTTGATAAGCAACCCATTGCTTCATCACTTGAATTCAAACATCAAGTTAAAGAAATTATTACCTTGATTTTGAACTCTATTATATTTAAATCCTTTTTGAGTAATACATTAGGTATCAAATTCCCTTATAAAATAAAGAAATAATTTCTTTTACACCCGTAAAAGATATGGAAGATTCATGGAGTTTCACAAACTCATTTAGGAATCTTGGAAAATTCCATCATATGGAAACATTATTCTTTCCCTTCATAATAACTCTATGTTAGAATGACCTTAGTTATATATAAGTTGGAACATAATTGGACTATTCAAATAACTTTTCTTCTTTCAGTTTGAAATTTTACCTAGTTGTAATATCTATAAAATACTTGAACCTAGCCATCAGATTCCTAGTTCGTCTATTATAAACACTTTGATAAAATAAAGATAATATTTCGTGAATAACTTTATATTTTTAGAACATTTATAATAATTATAACAATGTAAATTACATTATAAAATCAGACCTAAATAATCCTCGAGTGAATCATTCTATATCTCACATAAGCATCTAGATTCACTTGTTGGAGAAATTTAACTATTATTTACTCCAGAAAGAGTTACTCTGACTCTTAGATTTTTTATTAAATAATAAATTTTTTATTTTTGTACATGAGTATAATATTTTTCTTACAATAATCTTCCCATTTCTATAGGATTGATCTCAAATTCATGTTTTATTATGATGATGACACTATAATCTATAATATAATCTTTTATCAAATGAATATCATATATTAAAAACATACAATAAGGGATTTTATTATATTTTCTACCACTAAATTTTATTTCCCCTTTTAAATTAATTATATCCATTAGTGGGAAAATATCTATATATCACTAAGATATGATTTTACATTGGAATTAATCTCACCACTTAGTTATTTATGCAGGTAATAATACCAATAATATAATATATTAATATTAAAAGGTTGTGTGGAAAACACTTTTTTTAGTCCACCATATTGATAAACTAAACACCATTACCATAATATCCTAACTCTTAGGACATCCTAGCTAATTTTAACCCAAATATCATAACTATATTTGGTTACATAACTCTTACAATTAGCCACTTACAATAAGCTTTACAAAATATAATCCATGGGATCCATGCATTGGTAAAACCTACATGGTTAAATGATCTATGTATTGATATTTCCTTGGTTTATAAGGAATCTAACACATAGTTTTTTATAGAAGGTATTTAATCAAAAAAAATTCTCCAATAATTACCTTTACATGTATTAATTCTTTTAATGAATTTTTTTTGGAATCATATTCCTTTCACCAAATCAATATGATCAAACCATATTGATGATTATGTCTTTATAAAACTCATACCTTGTGTCACTAACAAAAATTAAAAGTCAATTATACTCATAAATATACATATTTCATTATATACAAAAGGCATACAAAATCCTTTCATGTAAATTATTATAATTATATGAAATCAAAAATCCTCATAATAGTAATAAAATGAGATAGACAGTGAAATATCACATTCTTATCCAATGAACAATCCTTAATGCCAATGAACAATCTAAACCAGAGTCCTTATACCGAAGGATACTTTACTCAAGAGTGAGTTAAATTTTATCATAATTATAAATCCATATATAAATAAATTATAATTAATTACTTATGTCAATTTCATAACTAGATATAATATAAAATAAAGGTATAATAAAACAAAATTATTTATCATATCTAGCATGTAACACTTTAAATGAATGTATGAAAATTTATAGATGTAGTTTAAAAACAATAAACTAAATCATACATTCATTAATAATATAAATATTTTATATCCAAGAATCAAATATTGAGTAACAAATTCATATATTTTTGAACGAGATAAACTATTTATGAACAATTCAATAATAAATATAATTGTAAACACTTTATTATTTATCCATACATTACAAAAATTCCATAATAATAATGATATAAACACTAATAAATTTATTTACCATATAAACAATTTTATAAATTTCATTATACGGAATTTAAATCAAATATAAGATATTCTATAAAATTTTAAAAAAATATTCCAAATATATTATTTTAAAATTTCCATAATCCAAATGTCATATATTAAATTTTATTTAAATTTTGATCAAATCAATCATAAAAACTCATTTTTATGTGTTATAATTAATTTATTGAATAAGGCCTTTAATTTGAACAGTCAAAATAAACTAATTATGGATAATTCAAAATCATAAATATAAACCCTTTATACAGTTAGATTATTTATTAATTTATTATAATTTTATAAATTACCATAATAAATGATAAATAGAAATTTATTTTTGAATTATATGTCATGATATGTTATTTTTAAAATGTATTTCAATATAAAAATTTAATATTTATAGATAATTTTTTTATTAAATTCTTCACAAACATTTAAATAATTAATTATAATCATTTTATAATTAAATAATTTATAAACAATGTTATAAATTACTAAATATTCCAAAATAGGGTTTTCTATAATTTATAAACAATTTATAAATTATATACTTAAATTATTATTGAGTTTGTGAAAACTAAACTCATAAATTATACTGTTCTCCCATGAAGAAGCTCTACATATATAGCTTTAGGTTTTTACCTTCAATCACTCATGTAAAGTATTCACCATACCATGTGATGGATTATTGGTATTTCATGTTTCTCTCAATCGAGAAACATATCAATTTCATTCCATTTTATTGTTTATTTTTAATGAAGTGAGATTTACTATATATTCTCCTTAAATAAATAATAAATTTAAATTGAATGTTTCTCTAAAAATACCATATTAAATTAAAAAAAACATGACATATTTTTAATATTAATTATAATTATTAAAACTTATCTTTTAGTTTTACTAGTATAAATTGAGGAAACCCCATTGAAAATTCAATAAAGTAAGATGAAATGAAAACCTTAAGTAGAAGTACTATATAAAAATCACATTTTTATCATATTGGAAGGGAGTTAAGTTCACCGACATTTTCCCTAGATCAATCCAATGTTTAAAAAAATAAATTATTGTTTTATAAAACTACATATGAGAGAAGTTCAAGATTGTGGAGATTGCCACATGATCCAGGAAAGCTAAACCACCACTCGAAACAACAACTATATCCTATATGATGCATAGGTATTATGTAGAGATCAAAAGGAGTTATATAAGTGGAAATTAGGATTACATAAATATTTAATAAACTTTTTATATATATAGATATATCATGAATTGTTATACTTTTTGAGAAGTCATTTTTTCTCATTTCACTTTATGACAAAAAATTTATTTTCTCAAAATTGGTAATTGATTTCGAGGGACTATGTTTATCATGATTTAATAATATAAATATATATTCATTTTATTAATAATAAGTTTAAAGTACATTATTTAGTAATTTATAGTAAAAATAGTATTTAATATACCAAATATTTGTTTTCCAAAAAATTGTTTTCCTTTATTTTATATTCTTAATAAAATAAAAATTTAATAAATTTTAGGATAAGAATTTAAATAAATTAATTTAATTTTTTGATATATCATGGAAATATTAAATTAATATAATACTTTGATATTTTTCTAAATAAATTATTTTTTAGTTAAATAATGCAATATACCGTTTTGACAAATACTGTGAATTTTATGCATTTATTAGTGTATAAGTACGACATAAAAATTTTTGAATTTTTTTTAGTGGAAAAATATTTATTTAAAAACATAAATTATAAATTTTATGATATTCAATATATTTTACAAACCTAGGATATATTTTTGAACTCAAGTAACATTTTTCTCAAAAAATAATTTTAATAAATTATACATGTTTATATTAAAATTGATTTTTAACAATTTTATAAAATGAATTATAAAAAATCATTTAAAATTTATAATTAGTGGGTCCAAAATATCTAATTACTACCACATTATTTTTATGAAAAATATTAAGTAACCTTAGGTAAAAACTAGTTACCACTCTAACATTGTATATATAAAAAGTAACAATTCAATGGGTAAAGGGATTCAAACATGTTTAAATAATATTTTTAATTAATTAGTTGAGAGATTATACAACTTATCTCACCCAATAATAAATTACTGTATATTTTTTAGCCACTTTAAAATTTTAACATGTGATACCTTTATATTAAGATTAAAAATTTATAAAAATGTCATTCTTAACACTTATAAAAGGTTCCTATCACCACCCCCTCAACACAACTCCAAAAAGTCAGGTTCCAGATGAAACCCAATCCTATTTTTTTATTATTGATTCCTTATTCACTCTTATTTTCTTAAAGTCACAATATATTATCCTAATACCTTCTTTTTTAGGAATATTCCATGTGAATCCTAAAGTTATCAATGTATGTTCAATCTTGTAGCTTACATATTTTAATTTATATTTCCAATTAAAATTTATTTTTACAAATATTATATTTGGAATTAATTATTTATAATATAATTTTTTTCTATATTGTGATAATAACCATTAACCACCTCACCCCATCCCCTTACGAAAAGAAAAAAATGTCAATCGTGGGTGTGTGTGGACTACCACCACTGTTAGAAAATGTGTTTTTCTTCCTTCACTTCCTTAAAAGGCCAATACAAAAAAGAAATTAAATATATATATGTATTAAATTTATAATTATTTTATATTCTATAAAGTAATAAAATATACCAATACTTTACCCAATGCTATGGAAAATAAAATCATCATCCACGTGTACATGAAAACTACCACCTCCATGAAACAATATATTCTATTTATCACTCTCACCTATATGGATGGTTATAAATTATAATTTTAGGGTATATATAATATACAGGAGTAATAAATATCTTGAATATGATTCTTTATATATAATACATAATTTAATAATATTTATTAGGAAATCCATGTAACGCCCGGACCCTAGTTATCCAAAGTTGGTGCATTATTACATATATGTGGCATGATCACAAGAGATCAAGTCCCAAAAGACTAATTATATTAGTCGCTGGGTAAGTACTAGATACATAAATAAGTTTTACATTACATCATAAAATAATGAAAAACAACATTGTGTTCCCTTTGAACACACTCTTATACCTTAGCCCATTCTTGCAGGTTATTCATGATATACTTCTTCACATCCTGGAAAAAATAAGACATACAAAGGGGTGAGTTTAGATGCTCAATTAGGATAACAATATAGTAGAAACTCTCATAAATAAGAATAAACATTTAAGGAAATGTATAAGACTAAAACACAAGCCTTTTAAACTTAAATTTCAGCGTAATATGGAAAATATAAATCAAATAATTCCATCTAATTATTTACATGGATATTCCACTAGTCGAATAATCGCATGTAATATAAATAGCTAATTTTATAATTATTTAATGAATAATTTCGGACATCATAACCACATACTCAAGGCCTCATGCCATTGCTACAAATATGATTTCGTCAAATCCTTTTGACAAGACACTAGTTTTTCTCATGAGACCTACAAATGCATCGAGGAGTTATAAATATCTCCACCCGTCACTTAATAAGTCAAATTCATTCTTCATATGAATAGGTTGAAACATAACATAAATATTCGTATTAAATATAGTATAAGAAATGTTAATACATTAACCATAAACCATGAATGGTATAAAAATAGCACATCCATAGTCAAACATAACTTATTCAACACATTATGGATGATTTTATTATAATAAATCAACATTAATCAAGAATCAAAATAAAATGAAGGATATTGAAATTGATGAAAATAATCAGTAAAACAATTTGAAAGAAATATCCCCTTTTTCTTGAAAACATTTCAATGTCTCACTATTTATCAAAGAAGTCATTTAAAAGAGATTTTTGAATCAAAGTATCCCATACCACTTTGAAACATTTAAAATTAATTTTAATTTCAAAATATTCTTATCCATATAAATAAATCCTTAATATCATTTTTTAAAACATGGACATTAATGATAAAGATTTAAAAGAATAAATATTTTAAACATTTAAAATGAAACTTTAGTTAGAGTTCCTAAACAAATGAAAGACGCTTGAATTAAAATAATTGAGGTAATAAAAACTTTATAATATCATGAGAATAAAGGGATTAATGATATAATATGTCAAAGTATAGTATATAAACCATAAAAAAGTGAATTGGTATATAACAACAATGAAATCTTAATAGAATGTAAATTGAGATGAAATCTCATATAAGGACTGTATCCTTAGGTTAAAGATAAATAAATGAAGTAATTATATGTGACAAATATAAATACACTCAATATGATTGGATATTCAGTGTAAAAAAATCATAGGACATTTACACATATTATTTTAACAACAACACCAATGAATTGGATGTTTAACTCAATGAATGAAAATTGAGTTATGATTACTCTTATCAAGTTCATATCGATGACTTGGGAATTTATCAATGTAGTTATTATGTGAATAAAAAGTTTATCATCACAAAGGGGGTGTAAATTACAAAATAAATAAAGATATAGTGATTTCACACATAATCTTGGAGTAAAATAATCAATGAAGTTTTCATGAAACCCAATGAGTGGAAATTGAAATTAGAAATTCCCTTACCCACATAGTAACATACGAAACATGCACCACATCAAAAAAAAATACAATGAATTTGTTAATACCCATAAATTAAACTATATTACACAAGGAATACAACCACGGGCAGTACATACACCCCACAAAAGGAAATATTGGCAATATAGCCTGAATCTCACATGAATAAGAAGTGAGATGAAAATCCATTAACACATTGTAATAAATTGATTCTTATGATAAAAAGTTAATGACCACCAAATTAATCACATAATACCATGAATATAAATATAATAATGGCAATATATATCAAATTGGAGTACACAATACACCACATGCAATAAATAATTGGCGAACAATGGAAATCTCACAGAATTAAATGTGAGAAAAGAAACCACTTACATTGTAATTTTCCATAGTAGAGGGTAAATTGACCTCCTATATAATAGTTAAATCATTTTTATCAAATTATAAAATAACCACGTACATAAATATGATATCATATATGATCATCTAATATTTATTTGTTAATAATATTTTAGTAGTATTATTGTTTTGGGTGTTAACTGATTTATTATCCTTTATATGTTTTGTTACGAAAGTCATATTTGTTATGGATAGGATGTATTTGATTCATATCCAGAATTATATTAAGTTATTAAAAATTATTTTTAATCATAAAATGAAATTTTTTCTTGAATGGTTATGATGGAGAATGAATCTTATCATGTTTGTAGACACTGTAATCCGTACGTATGCATGAGTTATAATATCATTCAATTTAAGGTGAAATCATATATAATTGGTTGTTATATTGTATATACAGAATAATTAACATGTTATATTTATTATTTACATCAATTATACATCATTATTATACCCATCCAAATAATGAATTGTCGAATAACAACTACACCACGACACGGAGATAGTAAGTTGTACGTACACACATATGATGGCTTTTTAATTGATAGGATGGATAGAATAATTAATATTTTTGTACCATATTTATAATAAACTCAAATTATGTATAAGTTACTGGAGTTATTATTTTTCTATAGAAACAACAAAAAAATATGAAGTGGAAGAATAAGTTAACTTTGAAAGAGGTGATGAAATTATTATCTCTTCTTCGGGTGCTTCCTTTTGATTTGATCAAAATTGCTCCTTAGTTTGGATTTATGATCAAGGAAAGGACTCTATGATGTAGTTAATGTAGTTTATAAGATATTTTGGTAGGGTTTGGAAGATCCAAACGGATTTTTATATGTAAAATTAAGATAAGGGGATGTTCCCTTTTATAAGAGAGGTGAGGGTCACTTTAGGAAAAGCTTGAAATATTATTTTATTATAAATTTATTTTAGGTTTCTAACAGCTCTTAATGGATTTAGTTCTATGATAAGGTGGGGATGGGTCAAAAAACTCTCAAACAATAGGTTTTTGATAGGTTTAGGTCACCATATTAACCTTAACTTTTAGATTTAACTCTCACTTAAATAGTTTGACATTTAACACATGTCCTTGTATATTTATATTATATGGTTAATAAACATAATATAAACTTCCATGATAACCCCAAGTGGTTAATTAATTACATATATATCATTATATACGTCCTTTTCCTGAACCATATATTTTTAGGACAATTATATAATTTAATAACATATTATTTTTTCTAAAACTCAATTATTTCAATTTGACACTATTTAGAATTTCGTTTTTATTAATGTTATATCAACTTGATTACTTCGAAATAAATTAATCAAATAAACACTAACATGTCATAATAACCTATAAAATTTTTGTAATGTATCAAAAGTATAAATTTACATTTATTTTGATATTTATAATGTCAATTATTTTAATATTTCATTTATATGGTAATTATTGCATCATCCTTGTGTCAGAAATAAATTTAAGTATTTAATGTCTAAAATTTATAAATAAAATACTATGATGTAGGAAATCATTATATATTTATAATGAATATTTATATTTGAATTTATCTTATGTATAGGCCTATATTAAAAACTTTTTAGTTATGAAAATTTGAATTTAACACATTTTACTCTTCTTTAAATAAAATAATAATAAATGTCCTAATCTAATACAAGTGGACCAAAGAGGATAATATTTTATTACTAAGGTTTATTTTGGTCTAAAAAATTTTTCCAATATAATTAGTACATGTTTCAGGGTAATTATAATAACATTTTACCATTAATTACCCTATTTACTCTTAACTGTGTAAAATAAAAGTCAAAAGTTACTATTCACCAACATTATTTTCATCTTATTGAACCACATTTTAATTACTGATGAAAATAATGTATTGTGGATTTTTGAAATTCAATCCACAGAATTATTAAAATTATGTTTTATGCAAATTTTCAAATGTGCCTTGATTGTGGGTAATAGACGGTAAAACGTTCAGTAAACTTTTATACAACTAATATTATTATAAAACGACTCAAATGAATTAAATTTAATTTATATAGGTATTATGTATATATTTTGACTTAAAATAAATTTAAATAAAATAAATAATTATTTAAATAAAAAGTTGGTTTTAAACAATAACACAGTGTTTTTCACTATTCATCAAAAATAGAATGTTTTCAGAAAAATAAAAAAAATCACTCTAAGATAATTTTGATATTTCAAATTCAAAAATGATGTCTATTTAACCATATTAAAAACATAGAATTTTTTTTAATTAACTTAAAAATATTCCCATTGTTAAAACCAGAAAACAGGTTTTTGAGACGTAAAAACCATCAAAAGATTGATATGTGTCTATGTCCAATTTAAATGTAAAATTAATTACAATGAAAAACATTGGATTAAATTATAAAAATATAGTCTAATTATACCTCAAAACCAATAATATATATAATTTAACACTATAAATTATTTTTATTAAAAAAGTTATTTTTAATTAAAATTTTGTATTTTTCACTATTCATCAAAATATGAAAGTTATCAGAAAAGCACAAAAAATTTATCCAAACTAAATTTTTATTTCTTTATTCTAAATAAGAAGTTTTTTTAGTCAAATTGAATATATAAAAGTGTCAAATGTTGGATTTATAAATGGTTCACTATAAAAAGGTGATAAAATTTCATTTTTTGAAAAATAATTATTTTATATAAAAATTTGAATTTTTTCTTATAATATATCTAATAAAAACATAATATAGATGTTAAAATTATATGGAGTATATAAAATTTAAAATTTAGTTAATACTAGTCATAACCGATTTTTGAACGACTAGTTTGGTAAGTCATGATGCGCTAAAACTCGATGTTGCATGTAGCGCAAGCTATTGAATTGCCTTAAAGAAAGTAACTTACTATTAAATACTGGGGTGTTAAATTATTCCCCCCTTTTTAAAATTGCTTCCTCGAAATTTTAAAATTGTTCTTGGGAACATCATTGAAGTCCCACATCGGAAAAATAGTCAATAAAACTATCACTTTAAAATAAAGAAAGATAAGTACAAAGGTCACTCGAGATAACCCATAATTAAATTCCATGTAAGAAAAATGGAATATGGAAGTTAAATTAAGTGTCAATTTCTGATGGAGAGTGATAGAAAAAGTGATCATTAGAAAGTTAACAACAACAAAACCACAAACTTGTAATGGGTTAAACGGTTATTAGTTTCCCAGTAGGAAAATTAAACAGGAAATGACTTATGTTTTAAGTTGTATTTCATAAAGTTGAGGAATTTATTTATGATATTGACTAAGAAGATAAAGAGATATACTTACTTTTTAAGTATAGTTTCATATTTTTATAAATTTTTTCTACTAAATCATCTTTTCTACAAACACTTAGTATTCATAATGACTTGGTCACACCTTAAGCGCTAAAATTAACTTCAAGAGAATCACATAATCCAAAAAGAATGAAGTTTATATTTCCTTGGTCTTTAGAGATTAACCAAAACCAAATGGTTAGTACAAGTTCATATGATCCCTAAAATGGACAATCATTTATAAAAAGAAATACTAATCTGAATTTCCACAATTGAACAAACAATACCCAAAGTTTAATAAAGACCATTCAATAAAAAATTGTCCTTAAAACTCTTCAATATAATAAAAACTAAGATTGAAACTGAATACTTATAAGAATTTAATCACATAGTCTTTCATAGTAAATCATAAAATTTTTCTCCAAATAACATCAACTAATCTTAACATCTCATACAGAAGTGTAATTAACCAAATCACATATACTCTATGATAGGTTAATCAGTTACATTAATAACCTGAATGTATGTTAAGGAAATAGATACTTCCAAAATAAAAAAATCTCTCTTTACTCCTCAAATTATATTACATATTATTCTTTTTTTAGGCATATAGTGTTCCCAACAGAGCGTACGTCTCCTAAAATAAAATTTATCCCTTAATCACCAAATTATTTTCCTATACTAAGGATATCCATTTGATATAACATAAAATCCCAAATAAACTTATTATTGATCAATATAATCATTTAACTAAAATGAATTAGTCATACTAACTAGGAAATTTATGTATTCCAGTGGTAGGTGGTAAATCCCGATCACACTCTAGTTGTGGGTTCGATTCCCACATCTTTGTCTGACGTGATGGGTTGTCACACAGTCTGCGTGTTGTCTTTTTTCAAAAACTATATTTTATAAAATTCCCTAAATGAGATAAATTCCTCAAAATAAACATAACATAATATAACAACAAATGTAATCTCATACCTCACATTTTCATCCCAAAAATTAATAACCTATAATTTCCTCAAATTCAAGGATCATATAAACCCAAATGGTTCTTTATTTCTATATCCACAAAATAAAAGATAATTCTTCCTCAAATAGAATTTTCACATAACAAAATGCATGGTTACACATAAAAGATAATATTATTCCAAAGTAATCCCATAAAAAAGATCATTAATACGTATAAACATTTTCCCATCGATTTATTTCCACATGGGTTCGTTCTTGACCAAGAGGTTATCCTATAGAATAAGGAATTCACTCGAGTAATGCCTAGGCCCCCTACATTTATGAAAAATTAATGTAAATGGATTATTGGGATCAATTTATTTTCTTCTATAATAATCTTCATTTATCTTCAGCAATTTGTTATTTATGTCATTCTTTCCCACACATAAATCATTTCTCTATTCCATTAAGATACTTTTCTAGGTGTCTCTTTCCACATTTTCTACATGATGGAAATTAAGATTTCTTTTCTCCATGGTATAAACTTCTGGAGCTCCCATCATTCACCACTGTTCTCTTATTTATTGAGTCTGGGAGTTGGTTAATATTTATGTTGTTGATCGTATTTTTGGAAAACTGATTTGGCATGAACACGATATCTTTTACACATATCTACATTCCATTTCATTTTTCATTTATTCCACTGTTACCACCTTGCATATCATGTTCAATGTTACTATGAATTCTTTGGAATCTATCCATTGACTAAAAATAGAAAGCATTGCGTGAGTAACAATATTCATAAAATCATGTAGAGAATATCAGGACACTTTATTTTCAATCTAAAACACCTTTGGATTAACCAAGGTTATTTATTCTCATCTTATATTAAAATCCTTCAAATCCTTTTGTAAATAAAATGTGAATTATCCTAAGCATATCCCCCAAGATTTCCATAACCAAGAGTGCAGCAAGGCCCGTTTTTGTGCACCAGTTCCCGTTTGAGTCTAGCTCAAAGAGGTGTTTTCGGGGTTTACCCCTAGGTACATCTGTGCCAGAGCCACCTCTAGCTTCTTGTATCCAAATAGTGATGTATTGATTTGAAAACCCACATAATATTTATATTAGAAATTTTTTTATGTTCATATATACTAATACCTAAAGTCTATATTAGGGTAATGTTCTCTAATCAGAGTTTTTCTAAATCTAGTTTACAAGGTTTTTACTAAACATTCTCTGATACCAACTATAACACCCTAACCCAAGTTACCTAGAGTCAGTGCATTATTACATATCATTTTCATGATCACAAGAGATCATGTCTGGAAATACCGATTAGTTTATTTGCCTTGGATGTACTAGATACATATGTAAGTTTTACATTACATCATGAAATAAAGAAAAATAAATTGTGTCCCCTATGAACACACTTATATCTCTTAGTATATTCCTATTGGTTATTCATGATAAAATTCTTCACATCCTGGTAAAAATAAAACATATAAAGGGGTGAATTTATATGCTCTGTAAGGATAACAATATAGCAGAAACTATCATAAATAAGCGTACTCTTTTAAGGGAATGTATAAGACTAAAAGAAAATCCTTTTAAACTTAAATTTCAGAATAATATGAAAAATAAAAATCAAATAATTCCATTTAATTATTCACATGAATATTATACTAGTCTAATAATTTCATGTAATATCAATTTGTAATTTCATAATGATGGAATTCATAATTCCAGACATCATAACCACATAGTCAAGGCCTCATTCTAGGACAACAAATATGATTTTGTTAAGGCCTTGTGCCAAAACACTAGTTTGTATCATGAGACCTATCGATTCATCGAGAAGCTATAGCGGGCTCCACCCATAACCTACTAAGTTCAATACATTCCTCATATGAAAAAGTTGAAACATAACATAAAAAATCGTATTAAATCTAGCATAATAAATGTTAATACATCAACCATAAACTATGAATGGTATAAAAATAGCACATCCACAGTCAAAAATAACATATTCAATAGAATATTGAAGAATGTATTATAATAAATCAACATCAATCAAGAATAAAATAAAATGAAGGATATTAACATTGATGAAAATAATGAGTAAAATTATTTGAATGAAATATCCCCTTTTTCTCAACAACATTTAAAAGTCGCACTATTTATCAAAGATTTCATTTAAAAGAGATTTTTGAATCAATGTTTCCCATACCAATTTGAAACTTTTGACTATAATTTTAATTTCCAAACATTCATCCCCATATATATAAATCCTTAAAATCATTTTTAAAACATGGACATTAATGATAAATATTTAGAAGAATAAATCTTTAAAACATTTTAAATGATATTTTAGTTAGAGTTCCTAACCAAATTAGATAATCTGGAATAAAAATAATTTAGGTAATGAAAACATTATAATATAATGAGAATAAAGGTATTCATTAAATAATATGTCAATTTACATTATATACACCATATAAAAGTGAATTGGTTCATAACAACAATGAAGTCTCAATGGAATGGTAATTGATATGAAATCCCTTATAAAGACCGTATCCTTAGGATAATGATAAATAAATGAAATAATAATGTGTGAAAAATATAAATACACTTAATATTAATGGATATTCAGTGTAAATCCACCAGAAGACATTAACACATATTCAAGTAACAACAACACCAATGACTTGGATGTTTAACTCAGCGAATGGAAATTTAGTTAACATTACTCTTATCAAGTTCATATCGATGACTTGGGAATTTATCAATAGAGATATTATGTGTATAAAAAGTATATTCACACAAATGGTAGAGGAAATTAATACATAAATAAATAAATAGTGATTTCACACATATTCTTGGTGTAAAATAATCAATGAAGTTTGGATGAAACCCAATGAGTGGAAATAAAAATTAGAAATTCCCTTACCAATTTGGTAACTTACAAAACAGACACCCCATTAAATAAGGATCATACAATTAAGTTTTAAATACCCATATATTAAAGTATATTACACGAGTAATACAATCATGGGCAGTGCATACCCAAGAAAAAACTGAAATAGTGGAAATATAGCATGAATCTCATGGGAATAAGAAGTGAGATGAAAACCCCTTACCACATTGTAATCAATTGGGTCGTACAACCAATAGTTAATAAACAAAAAATGAATAACATAATACCATTAATATAAAGGGAATAATGACAATATATATCTAATGGCAGTACACAATACAGCACATGCAATGAATAAGTGGCGAACAATGAAAATCTCACAGAATTAAAAGTGAGATACGAAACCCCTTACCCTGTACTTTTCCTTAGTTGAGGGTATGTTAACATCCGGTATTATAGTTGAATCATTTTTATTATATTATAGAAAAACAAAATACATAAATATGATATCATATATGATATTCTAATATTGCTTTGTTAATAATATTTTTGTAGTATCATTGTTTTGGGTGTTAACTGATTCCTTTTACTTTATATATTTTTTTTAATGTAAGTCATGTTTTTCATGGATAGGATGTATTTTATTCATATAAAGGATTATATTAAGTTCTTACAAATTATTTTTAATCAAGAAATGAAAATTATTCTTGAATGGTTACAATGGGGAATGAATCTCATCGCGTTCATGGAGACGACAATCCGTACGTACGCACTAGCAACAATATCAATCAATTGAAGGTGAAATCATATATAATTGAATTTTATAACATATATAAAGAATAATTAACATTTTATATTTATTTTTTACATCAATTATACATCATTTTTATACCCATATAAATAATTAAGTGTTGAATACAACTACTCCACGACGTGGAGACGGTAAGTCGTACATACACATGTATGGTGACTTTGTCATTCATAGGATGAATAGAATAATGAATATGGTTGTACCATATTTATAATAACCTCAAATTATTTATAATTTATTGGAGTTATTATTTTGTTATAGAAACAACAAAGAAATATGAAGTGGATGAGGAAGTTAACTTTGAAATAGGTGATGAAATTATTATCCCTTCTTCGGGTGCTTCCTTTTGATTTGATCAAAAGATATCATTAGTTTGGATTTATGATAAAAGGAAGGACTATAGGATGTAGTGATAGTAGTTGGGAGGATATTTGGGTAGGGGTTGGCTGATCCAAATAGATTTGGAGGTGTGAAATTAAGGGAAGGGGCAGTTCCCTTTTATAAGAGAGGTGAGGGTCACTTTAGGAAAAGCGTAAAATATTATTTTATTATAAAGTCAATTTCAGTTTATAATGGATCCAATTGGATTTATTTTGAGGATAATGTTTGGATGGGTCTAAAACCTCTCAACCAATAGTTTTCAAAATAGTTATATCACTATTCTAACATTAACTTTTAAATTTTTACTCTTAGTTAAATAGTTTAACATTTACCATGTCTCCTTGTATTTTTATATTATATAGTTAATAAACTTGCTATAAACTACTAATAGAAAGCCATGTGGTTCATTAATTACATATATATAATTATATAAGTCCTTTGGCCAAACCATATAATTTTATGACAATTATATAATTTAATAGAATATAATTTGTTTTAAAAACTCAATTTTGTCAATTTTCACACTATTAAGTATTTGATTTTTTTTAACATATCACCTTGATTACTTTGTAAAAAATAATTAAATCTACCCGAAAATGTCATATGAACCTAGAAAATTCGTTGAATTTATCAAAAGTATCAATTAACATTTTTTTGATATTTATAATACCAATTATTTTAATCTTTCATTAATAAGGTAATTACTGCATCATCATTATGTCATAAATAAATTTAATTATATAATATGTAAAAATTATAAAAAAAACACAATGATTTAGGAAATATATTGATTTTTATAATGAATATTTATAGTCTAATTTATCTTATGTATAAACTTATTTTAAAAATGTTTTATTTTTGAAAATTTGATTTTAACACTTTAAACTCTTCTTTAAATAAAATAATAATAAATGTTCTAATCTAATCTAAGTGGAAAAAATAGGATAATATTTTATTCCTATGGTTGATTTTTCTCTAAAACCACTTAACCAATAGAATTGGGATATGTGTTAGGGTAATTATAATTTCATTTTTACCTTTAATTACCCTGTTTACTTTTCACAGTGGTAAATAAAAGTCAAAAGTTACTATTCAACAAAAAATATTTCATCTTATGAAACCATATGTTACTTATTAATGTTAACCGTGTCTCTCAGATTTTTGAAAATAAATCCTTAGAAGCGGTAAAATTACATTTTATGCAAATTTTCAAATGTGCCTTGAAGGTGGGTAAAAGACAGTAATAATATCAATTAAATTTTATATATCTAATATTATTATAAAATGAATCCTATTAATTACATTGAATTTATATAGTTATTTTGCATCTATTTTTATATAAAATAATTTTAAATAAAATCATTATTTATTTAAATAAAAAGTCAGTTTTAAACAATAATTCAGCATGTTTCACTATCCATCAAAAATCGAAAGTTTTCAGAAAAATACCAAAAATTCAATCTAAGATAATATTTTTATTTAAAATTAAAACATGATTTATATTTAAAAGAATTAAAAACATATATGTTTTATTAATTGATTTAGAAAATATTCCCATTGTCAAAACCAGAAAGCCGGGTTTTGAGAAGTTAAAACTATCAAAAGTTTGACATGTGGTTATGCCTAATTTAAATGTAAAATTAATTCCAATGACAAACATTAGATTAAATGATAAAAATTTAGACTAATTATACCTAAAAAACATTCCAATATATAATTTAACCGTATAAATTATTTTTATTAAAAAATTTGTTTTAAATTAAAATATTAGTATTTTTTAATTTTAATCAAAGTATGAAAGTTATCAGAATAGTACAAATAATTTATCCAAACTAAATTTTTATTTCCTTCTTCTAAATAAGAAGTTCATTTCATAAAATTGAATATACAAAATTATCAAATGTTGGATTTAAATATTTTTCTCCATTAAAAGGTGCTAAAATTTCATTTTTTGAAAAATACTTCTTTTATCTAAAAAATTTAATTTGTACTTATATTATGTCTAAAAAACACATAATATGTATGTTAAAATTATATTGAGTATATAAAATTGAAAATGCAGTTAATATTATTCATAACTGCTTTTTGAATGACTAGTTTGGTAAGTCATGGTGTGCTCGAACTCGGTGTTGCATGTAGCGTAAGCTATTGAATTACACTAAAGAAAATAACTTACTATGAAATCTTGGGGTGTTACAATCCATCAATATCAATAAATAACTCAAAACAAATTCATGTTTAATTTAATCTTCAAAAAATTTGAAAAAATCCCATATAATGGCATTACAACATTATAGGTCAATATAATCCATCAATTCCAGTTTGTTATATAATCTATGAAGGATAAAAATTTATCAGATAATTGGTTCCAAAATAGACATCATAAATAATGTGAGAAACAGTTAAACTTATAAACAACCTATATTGAAAATAAATGATAAACAACTGATATATTCATAGTAAATGATCGTAAATTAATTATATAAAAGGGTAATGTATATTAATGAGGTTATTAAATGGATTATTAATTTATGTATATTTTTTATAAGAGTTTTGAGCATGTTTGACTAAACATGAATAATGGTAAGTGGATTCTATGAGTTATAATGACACGAATTTGATTACAATCATTAGGGATTGAGTTATCTTCCCATATGATGGTGTTATGTTGCTTCTACATCTTATTTTTTAGTGAAATAATTTTTCACATTGAATCATTCTTCCTTGATGAATATATTATTTCATGAAAAAATTAATTTTTTTTAAAAAAATACCATCAATTTTAAAAACATATTCCCTCCATATCTATTTTTACTTCCTAATAATGTTCTCTATTACATAAAAGGAACTAAAAATTGATTTTATCATTAATGATCCTTATATTCTATTTTATTCATTTAAATATATTGGTTTCATTATCTTTCTAATTATGTGGAGTTTCAATAAAGGGCTTTTAAAAAACATATTTTTTTTCATACCATGATACTATATTATTCCTTCATACATCACAATTTGCCATATGTTTTTTTATTTAAAAGGTCTCTTTATTTGTATGTATTTTTAGGTAATGTTTTAAAAAAACTTCTATTTAATTTTCTTTCAAAAATACTTTAAGATCACATCTTTTTATAGTGATATTAAGAAACAATTTTTAAAAAAAATATGTTTTTGTGATTTCTATTCCATTTTCAATGGATTTTTCTCCAATGAAGTAGTGGTTCATAAATCACCCTATATGTGATCTTTATAAATAATAATTTAGGGTGATCCTATTTTTATTATCAAATGATCATGTTTTATTTATGTGATACCATTTATAAATGTTATGGACCTTGTTCCTTTACCATGGGATATTTGTGATTAGATTAATGATATGATTTTAAGTCGAACTCATATATATGGATGATGATGGGTGGGGTCTCATATCACCCTTAAATTAATTATTTAAGTTTTTATATCTCATGATATAACTATGTTAATTTTTAAGTAATTATCCATCTACTATGAGAGCCATGTAGGGATGTTTTCTCCACTATGTTATGGGAATTAAGTGTTAATGCCTTCTTAATTATGATATTCTTACCTTTGATTGTGTTTATCCACTTATTTTTCATAATATACTATTTATTTAAAATAATTGTAAAATGTTTATAATATTCAATATTCTAATGATATTCTTAACTCTTATATTATGATTTCATAATTTGTTTGATTTTCATTATATGATCCATATCTATGATTTTGATTACTTTTCTGGATTATTATGTTTCTATAACATGATCCATAATGATAAATTATGTTTTATAATTGTCACTTATGATGCGTTGATCTTTTTATCAAATATTTCTTATTTAATCTTGTTTTCCCTCATGTTTATTATCGTATGGTTATAACTATTTTATAATCTTCCCTTATAGATAATTCAAGTTCACCCATTTATTATGCTTCCACCCACATGTTATTAAGATTATTATATCATATGAGGTCTCTAAAATAGGGTCTAGTGGATAATGATTATGGATAAATGTAAACAAGTGTTGTAAAATAATATGTTTATATATATAATCTTAAAGAAACTAAAACGTTGGTCCTCATTTTGTGAAACTCTTTGTGATATGTTTTACTTTATCCATGAAATAAAATTAGTATTTATGTATGTTTATCTAGTGTCAGTATTGAGGGTAAAAAAAGAGGGTTTAATTAGTTTGGGGATTAATTTATAGAACCTTAGTGAAAACCTTATAGATGAATCTTAGTATAAGATGATATCTTGAAATATATGTAATGTTTTGAGTATGTAGTTTCCCTAGAAATAATATCCATATATTGATAACAATATGTGGATTTAGATTTGATACAAATGCACCTATGAGTGATCAATCCAAAAATTGTTCGTTGGGAATTAACTCGATCATCACCCTAATGCATGATGAGTGGGCCTAAGGGCACGCAATTTCCGAGTCACTCCTGATGGATGTGATTTAGTTGATAAAAATATCTTTATGAACCACAATAAAGAATTAATTTCTTAGTTATTTTAAAAGTTTAGGTTGATAATTATAAGATAACCAATCTTAAAGCAACATAGGTTAAACTAAGATTAATATAGCTTGAGCTAAAATAATTATAGGCTAACATAACGATAAGGGTTAAAGGTTTTAAGGTTCAATACCTTTTTATGTTATTTTTTATGATAATTCCCCAGTGTTTTTAATGTTTCATCACTCAAGTTAACCATTTGTATTTTTAATTCTCAGAAGTAGTAGTAACCATGGGTGTGGGGGAAAATGTAGAGATTACCTCAATGAAAACCCCGTCAAAATGAGTTATGGAGTGAGATACATTCTGATTCTTCCAAATCATATATCAAGATATATGATTAAAAATTTGAATGTATTTGAAGTCCCAAACACACTAAAGATAAGAAACGTGGAATCTCAAGAAAGATCAATTGAAAAATATAATTAAGGAAAGAATGTATAATTTCTTATATGTCAAAAACATGCAAACAATAACTAAGTGTATTTCCTCAAGTGGACTGGAAGATGATTCAGTTTTATAAGAAGGGGTTATAAAGCAATAAACCACTACAGGAAATTGAAGAGGTTTTATATCATAATGGGATTAGAGAACATATATCCAAAAGCACCACTAATAGTCCAATTCCACAAGTGTGCAAAACATGGACATTCTCCAAGTAAATGTCATAATCCAAGGGATGATAATGATGATATAAATAAACAACCACCATTTCCAAGAGAATAAGTTTTATATTTATCAATGAATATAAATTATATGAATGGTTATATATAAATCATTTTCCTCTAAATTATGAATACATGATCTTTACTCTATCAAGTTTATGTTTCCTATATTTTTTTTCAAAGTGTACCTCCCTAATGTTTTGTTTATCATAAAAAATATATAGTGTATGATGGTTTCATTTAAAAATGTTTTTCTATGAGAATATAAATATTTCTATGGGTCCTTTAGACAGATTTGTTGTAATTATAGAAGTGGATTAACTATATCAACATAGACTCCAAATTCATTGATCATGTTTAGATTACCAACAACATTATAACTATTGAAAAAAATGGATGGGGGTGGAACCAATAACCAACAGCCAACATAGAGAGATCATAACATCACCGATATATAATGTAGCAACAAAGAATCATCTTCATCCCCAGCCATGAATGTACTATCATTTTGTGTAAGCTTTGATTCTTCTAGATATGTTTAATCCCCCATTACAATGGTGGATATAGAATAAAACCCCCACCACTACCGCTAACGTAATATTAAAAAATCGTTAGTAGAAAATGTGGGAGGATACATAGCAACCACATGGCAGGGAGTAGTTTGATAATTAGGTTCAATGCTCCATAGCATGGGAGCCCATCGTGCGTGTAAAGGAAATAGTTCAGGTCCTAGAAGGACCTCTTTGGGAACATGAAGATTTTGGGTATAAAAATGTTTCTATAAAATGTTTCTATTGATTTTGATGCTCCTAAAAACCATAATTTGTTTTACTAGTAAAAGTAATTTGAGTGGATTTTGGGTTTATAATTTTAATTAAATAAATTATTTTATCCCAAATATGATGTTAGTCTTTTGTTCATTTTTTATCTATATTTTTGGGAGTAATAATTTTTTATAAATTATTCTGGTAGTTAAAAAAGAATCTGTAATCAAAGTTCAAAAATTGTAGTTGAACCTAACATTAGTATCCAACCCTATCTTAAGAACCCCACATTTGTGTGGAATATTATATTTTGGATCATAACTTTTGTAAGGAGCCTCATGTTTTGGTAACACACAATAAATATATAACTAACATATGTAATCCTCAAATTGGTGATATTTTTGTTCTTAATAATAAGAAACTAGTATTAAACTCCTTATTTTGGGACCTTACTTTTGGAATCAACCTCACATAGAGTGAACCCCATGTTGATCTTATTGTCTGTGAGATTTAAATTTTTTATTATTTTTATATTTTTTCTATGATTTCATTAGAGTAAATATTTTGGTAAAATTATTAAAAGTACTTTTTAGAATATATAATGCATAATATTCATTTATTTAGATTTTATGGGATGTTATGAATATTTTTGGATTTTAAATTTAAAATTTAAAATGAACTGAGTATTTTTGAAATCATGAATTTTTTTTTGATATTTAATTAGATCTGGTTGGCTTAAATCCATCATGGGATGCTTATTTATTCTTTTATTATTGGATATATCTATATGATTCGGTTGGAATCCTTAGGTTTTAATCATGTTTTAATGATCATAAATTTTTACTCCTGTTTAATCATTATTTTGTTAATATATTTCATATCATGTGTAGATATTAATGGTTTCATTATGCTTCAAATTAATTTTATCAAGATCATGATTCATATATATCATGACTATTTATTGAAAAATATATTTAACTCCAGTCTATAAGGAATTATTTTATAATTCAATAAGTCTAATTCATTTGGTGGATATTATAGATTAATTCTGAATATAGATATTTTACTAAGTCTGAGAAACCATGAGTCTTACACCAGTTCTATTTTTCTGGAAAAGACCCAGACATCGTGACTGGACACCGTGACCTAGACTCTATGACCAGACACAGTGACCCAGACACCATGGCCAGAAACCATAACCCAGACAGCGTGCCCAAACACTGTGACCCAAACACCATAACTCAAACACCATGATCCTAACACCGAATTTGTGCGGCTAGTTCCTAATCTCAATATAATTATGCCATCATAACTATCTTACCGCTCAAAGTCAAAGAAAAATACACCATTTCATGGTGACACCGTTTCCAAGTGACATCATTTCTGGACTGATTGTGACACCATTATTTAATATATTTTTTCATTATCAATTTAATATCTAACATTCATATTTGAGTCTTTTAAATGAACTGGCATAATGAATACTTCTCTGTATACATCCCGCCTGATAGTACGAGGTATGAGGTGCATGATACATGCATCATGATGGCTCAAATATATGCACTTCATGAATAAAAATAAAAGCGAGGCCTTAAAACACGACGATGATGATGAGTAGTAGTGTTTAGAAGATTTGTGAGAATTCATGAAAATTTGACCAATAAATGCAACAAGATACATATGAAGAACACACAAATAATTCTCAAATAAAAAATAGGAGTAACACATATCAAGGAAAAATCATCCTCGCATTACCAACTCCATGAAGAATAAAATCTAGATCTAACTGGAATCTAGAGAACCAGACTTGTAAAACACTCTTTCTCACAAGAGGACTCAATACCTAAATATGCTTCATCCTAGAAGTCCAGAGTTGCATATAATAACACTCAGAGCATTTTCTAATCATATCTCATCATCTTCGCTCTATTGTGTATTGTTTTTAGCTTTCGAACAGTGTGTGTGTGTGTCGTTATTAAAAACACACATGGTCTCCTATGTTAAACTGAATGATACAAGATATCCTGCCTCTATTATCTTTTCACACTTGTTTACTCCCATAGATAAGTGTGGAATGTTTACTTTTGTGTCCAGATCATTTTTACCCACAATGAACTGTGGAAGAGGTCCTGTGACCTGGACAGTCCTGTGCACTGTTATTTACCCCGATCTAGGGTGTGGATCAAGTTTATTAATATAAACTTCTTGGTGGTAGGTGATCACTAAGTGGAGTGGATTAGGTCTCATGTTGAGACTAAACCACTTGTTTCATACATTGTGTTCTTTGATTAAGTCTTTCGTTGTTTTACTATATAATCTAGATATCAATATATTTACATTGATATTTAATCTTGGATAGAATTTATAATTGTTTATCCTTATTAAAATAGATTCAAAAGTAATATCAATAACTCATATTGAGATTACTAATAATTAATCAATATTATGAGATGTTATTTGAACATTAAAACATTTATAACCGTATTACCGTGATTGACTGGGCTATATTTATTTTTCTTTGGGGAACCTTTTTACGTAATCTTTTTCATATAAAGTTTTATGTATACTCAATTCGCCCCCCTCCTGAGTACTCTACTCTGACCAACGTTCGGTATCAAAAGAGATTATTAAGTCTGTATTGTTTAAAATATTCAACTGAAATTTTAGTTATACTTTAAAGATCTATAAATTTCTGTTAATTATAAATTTATATCTCTTGAAAAGTATTTCCTAATTATGGATAATTGACTGGAAGGTGCTGTAAAAAACAAACCAACATTCTATAATGGAACTAATTATGTATATTGGAAGATTAAAATGAAAATGCATATAAAATGCATGGGTTTTGAAATTTGGTCTTCAATTATCGATGAGTATAAGATTCTTGTTAGTGATATAATTAATTAGGATGACCCAAAGAAGACTTCCTACAATAAAAATTACAAATCCATTAATTCTTTATATTTCTCTTTTGGAGATGATGAATTTAACAGAATTTCCGCATGTAAAACTACCCATGAAATTTGGGATACTTTGTCTCTTTCACATGAATGAACTTCTAGTGTGAAAAAAATGAGACTCATTACTTATCCAATTAAATAAGATAACTATAAAATGAAACCTGATGAGCCTATTTTGGTCATGTATATCAGGTTCAACGAAATTGTCTACATAGTGATCTCTCATGGAAGAGAGGTTACTTCCAATGAAAAAATAATGAAGATTCTCATATGCCTATCTAATAGATGGAGAGGAGCATAAGTATCTATTAGAGAGTCATTTGACATCAATAAGTTACTTTTCAAATAACTGATTGAGAAACTAATGATGTATGAAGAGGAGTTTACTGTTAATAAAGAAGAACAAGATAAAACAAAAATAAAATCCATTGCATTTAAGACCACTAACTCTAAACACAAACAAAAAGGGAAATTGGAAGTCTCTATAGAAAGATCTAGCAGTGAACAATCATCACCTAACAGTGATGAGGAGATGGCTCAATTATCCAGAAGGATTAGGAAATTTTTCCATAAGAAGATGTTTTTTAGAAAGCCCAACTTCAAAGGAAGATTTGATCAAACGAGGAGCTGGAAGAAAGATTGGAAAAGAAGTTACATGTCTGATGAGATAATATGCTATGAATGTAAGTGAAAGAGAAATATAAAGGCTGACATCCCAAATCTCAAGTATAAAACAAAATATTAATACAAAGATAGGAAGTATAAAAATAAAAATAAAGAAACTTGGAGTCCTTCTAAGGACAGTTCAAGTGACTCGGAGTTTTCATGTGATAAATAAGCTAACAAAGCCAATACGTGTTTCATGATAAACACATCTGAGTAACACTAGAATCTTCTATTCACAATTCCTATTATTCTTGAGATGAAAGTGATTCTAAAAATATTTCTAATAATGAATTTTTTGTGTATTAAAATATAATTGAAGTGACATGTAATGAACTAAAAGATAAATATAATTATTTAAAGAAGAGCATGATATTACCTCAACTGTTAAATCTTAACTTACTGTAGAAATAGATAAAATTGTTTAATTACTCAAAGAAAACAATGAACTAAATCTATGTAATGAGAAGTTGAAAAAGGACCTGGAAATTTTTACAAATGGTAACGATAATTTGATTCAAAATCTATGTATACAGATTGATCCTAAATATACTACTAGTATTGGTAATCAACCTGGTAAATGAAATTTTGGGAAAACAAATTTTTTTTCTAAATCCAAAACATACATATTTACTCCTTGTTTATAAAAACATTATACTAGTTCAAATTTTGAAACACTCTCTTCTGGTTCAATATTTTTTGGACCAAATAGATTTTAGTTTTCAATTACTTTACATAATTATTATAGGAAACCTTTGAGGAAGATGTATGCTCATAAATCACTCATCACTAATATTACTCAACCCAAACAAATATGGATATGAAAGTATGTTTTTATTTGACTATTTTTTAGAAATTTGTTTTAAAGATCTCCTATAAAATATTGTGGTACTGGGACAGTTGGTGTTCAAGACACATGATAGGGGACTATTCATGCTTCAATAGCTTAAAAAATTGATTGAGGACATGTCACTTTTGGTGACAATGCCAAAGGATAAATCATTTTCCTTGACCAAATTAGTAACTTTAACTCAGTTTTAATTTCCATAGTACTTTTTATTGATGAATTGAAATATAATATTCTTAGTATTTCACAACTATGCGATGACGTATTTCATGTTAAATTTGAGAATGATTCTTGAAAATTTTTTTATTTCTAAAAATGAATTAGTTTTTTCTTCATAGAAAAATGAAAAGGTATATTCTATTTACATAGATTCTTTAGTTTCTCAAAATGCTCCAGGTTTAAATTTATTTCACAGAGTATTGGATTTGGAATTATAGACTAGGAAACTGTAATATTCACTCTCTTAGAAACCTAACTAGAAAAAGTTTAATCAAATAACTACCCAAACGTGAGTTTCTTAATGATAGAGTGTTTCATCCTTTTCAAAAGGGAAAAAATACAAAATGTTCTTTAAACCAAATAAATAATTGTCAACTTCTCAACCTCTCGAACTATTTCACATGGATTTTTTTATACCATCTATAGTTTTTATTTTAAACTCGATTCACTATGTTTATGTTCTTATAGATGACTTTTCTAGATATACTTGGACTTTATTTTCTTCACAAAAAATTGAAGAATGCTCTCTTTTCACCAAATATGATAAAACTATAGAAAATATTAGTGGACTTAGAATTAAATCATTAAGAATTGATCATGGCCTTGAGTTTGAAAATCGAGAGTTTGAATCCTTTTGTTCAAAAAATGGATATAGTCATAATTTCTTTTCCCTTAGAACTCCTCAAAAAAATAGATTTGTAGAAAGAAGAAATAAAACCTTGCCAAAAATTTCTAGAACCATGGTTAGAGAATATGACTGACCTATTTATTTTTTTCTAAAGCTATAAATACAACATGATATATAATTAATAGATTGCTAATTAGAAATATTATTAAAAGAACTCCATATGAGTTATAGAATAATAGAAAACCCAATGTAAGCTACTTTAATGTTTTTGGTTGTAAAGCTTATATAATTAATACTAAGGAAAACATTGAAAAGTTTTAATCCAAGAGTGATGAAGGAATCTATATAGGATATTCAATCTCTAGTAAAGCATATGGAGTGTTCGACAAAATAACTAAATTTATGGAAGAATCTGTTGATGTCAAGTTTGATGAGATAGATCCACATGAGCCTAATACCACTCTAGAGAACATGGATGATGATATGTCAGATCTGAACATCAATGAAAAATCCTCTAACTATCATGTAATGAAATCTATGAAAACATCATGTTCTGGAAATTCTCCAGATTCATGTTAGAATGAACCCAAACCTACCGATGAACCTAAAATCACTAGTCCCTCTTTTTCTAGAGCTATTAGAAACCTTATGAACTATCCTTTATATGATTTGTAAAAGATTTCAATACAGCAACTAAAACTATAACATGTCTTAGAAATTAGTTTGAAAATCACTACTTGAACCTAAAAATAGTAATGATTCTATCAATGATGAAATTTTGGTGATGGCTATACAAGAATAACTTAATCATTTTGAAAGGAACAATGTTTGGAAACTTGTTGACTGACCTAAAGATACATTTACTATAGGAACTATGTAAGTGTTTAAAAATAAGGTAGATGAATATGGTAACATAGATAGAAACAAGGTTATATTGGTTACATAAGGCTATAATCAAGAAAAAAGATTGACTATGAGGAAACCTTTTCACTTGTAGCTAGATGTGATTCCATCAGAATCATATTTTCTTATGCTACTCATCTGAATTTCAATCTATATCAAATCGATGTTAAGAGTTCATTCCAAAATGGGTATATAGATGAGGATGTATTTATTGAACAACCTTATAGGTTTATAAATTCTCACTTTCCAAATCATGTTTTTAAATTAACAAAAGCTTTGTATGGTTTAAATCAAACTCCAAGATCTTGGTATGATAGATTAAGTACTTTTCTTATTTCCAAAGGTTTTATAAAAGGAATAGATAATCCTAAACTTTTTATAACATGAATTTACAATGATGATTTAGTAGTTCAAAATTATTTAGATGATATTATCTTTAGATCTTATAAAAAACCTTTATGTATTTAATTTTCTAAAATGAGGAAAAATTAATTTGTAATGAGTTTAATGGGTGAACTAAAATTCATTCAGGGATTTCAAATATTTTTGAATAATGATGGTATTATTTTAACTCAAAGAAAATTTACAAAAGATATCTAAAAAGTTTTTTCTTGGATAAAACTAAAAGTAGGGATACTCTAATGAGTACAACTTGTAAGTTGAATCTTGATGAAGATGGAAAATCTGTTGATCAAACCACTTACCGAGGAATGATTGGATGCATACTCCACTTAACTGCTAGTCGGCCTGATATTATGTTTAATGTATGTACGTGTGATCATTTTCAAGAAAACCCTATGTAATTTCATTTAAATGATGTTAAAAGGATTTTCAAATACCTTAAACATACACCAAATCTAGGACTGTTCTATCCTATAGGAGAATCATTTGTGTTAGTTAGTTATTATGATACTGATTTCAGTGGTTGTAAATTAAAAAGAAAGAGCACCTCTGGAACATGTCACCTTTTAGGCAAGTCTTTAGTATCATCATGTAGTAAGAAACAAAAATCTATTGAATTATCTATTACTGAAGCTAAATGCATAGATGCTAGTAGTTTCTGTGCACAAATGTTTTTTAAGAAACACACATTACTAGATTATGAATATCAATTCAGGGATGTACCTATAAATTTCGACAATAAAAGTTCTTTTAACATCTCAAAAAATTCTTTTTTCACACTCTAGGACAAAACATATTGATGTAAGACATCACTTTTTGAGAGACCGTTATCAAAAAGGTGATATCAATTTAGAATTCATTAAAATTGAATATCATCTTGTCTGATATATTCATGAAATAAATAAATTCTGAACGAATAGATTAAATCATACATGAATTGGGGATGATAAATCTTACTTAGTAAGTGTACAATTTCGCATTTTATGGTTTCATGAGTCCATGTCTTAGAAGTACTGTCTCACTCTCATAGTTCTACAAGTCACTATCTTAAAATTGATGTCTCATGTTTATGATCTCACAGTTACTATCTCTCAGTTACCATTTTTGGACATACTGTTTTAAACAATCTGGTTGCATCATTTTGATGTCACACAGAATTGTTGAAAAAATGAAAACCTCTTATGGTCTCACCGTGAAAACCTATAAGGGTCTCACCGTGAAAACCTGTTATGGTCTCATCATGAGAGTCTGTTCTGGTCTCACCGTAATAATAGTTTTTTATGTATATATTATTACCAGTATCACTGTAATTGATTATTTTATTCTTTTTCTTTCTCATGATTTTGAATTTGCGATGCTTGATATCCCTAAATGAAAAAATGAAAGAAGTTTCACTATTTTCCTCACTCGAGCACTCTTCTCTCAAACCATAAGTCCTCATTCAACCCTTCAGTTCTCTTTCTCTATCTCTCTCCCTCTCGAAACATCATTTAATTCCCAAAATGAAATTCTCGTCTTTATCCACTCCTAAGAATCACATATCAAAGAAGAAAATGAAATGAGCAACGATGATAGTGCCCAAAGGTCCTTTGAATCTAAACTCTGTTGATATAATAGTGGTACCAGAAAAGGAGTTATTCCCTAAGTGGTTGCTGTCAAGTAAGTCTTTTGTGTTGAAAGTTCTAAAAGATCAAGGATGGATGTCCTAGTTCACAAAAGAGAATAGGCTGATTTACCCAAAGTTAGTTGCTTAGTTTTAACAGTTTGTTCAATTATCATTCAATAAAAAAGATTATTTTGTTGTAAGAAGATGGATCAGTGGAAAAAGATGCACCTTTTCTTTGCGGTTATGGGATGCCTTCCTAGAGATACCACATGCAGGGTTTTTTGAGGACTATTAGAAAGGTCCACCTCCCTCCTGTGATATCATTGTTTTAGTAGAATCCTTGGGAAGCTTGACTAGAAATAAAACAAAGAGAATACCTATTGTTGCAGATATAGATGGTGAAACCATATTACTGTTTAAGTTTATCCAGAATCAAATTAATATGAGAAAAGGAAATTTTTGTACCCTCAAATATCAAGATATATTTTTGATACATATTATGAAGAATGGATACAAAATTATCCTATGAAAGTATGTTATACTTCATATGTGTGAGTTTATTAAGGCTACCTCCATGTCAACCTCTTTGTTCAACTCAAATTTAATATCTACTAAGATTTATGCTAAAGGAATGGTTGGTCCAAATGAAGAAGTCATCAAGGACTGTGAATTATGTATCTCAAAGTTTATAGTCTAAATAATAAAAATTTGTTTGAATACATAGAAAAACGCTTAGGTGGAGGTTAATAAAAGGTTTTATGATGAGATTAATCCAGTTGATCATTCTTCAAGAACTAAGTACATCTATGATCATAGTTTAAAACCGGATGAAATTTTTGAATATCCTGTTGAAGAAGAAGAGAAAGAATTTGATGCACCTAAAGGGGAAACTGTCTAATATAGGGAAGACAACAGACATATTCCTTAAGAAATATTTGAGAAGAAAGTACATGTTCTTGAAGAAAATGTTGATTTGGAAGAAGAAAAAGCTTCTTGAGAATATTCTATTGTTAATGTAAGGGAAAAGGTTGTTCGAGAAGAGCATCTTGAAAAAGAACATTCTCTTGAGAAAGAAGTTTCTTTTCAGTAACACTTAGATGAACATGATGATCCTAAGATTATTCTATTTTCTAAGAAAATAATGGAGAAATCCTTTATGTTGGCTATAAAATAAATTAGTGAGGATGTTGGGGATGAAAAACTAGAAATAGATCGAAGAAATAAATCTCTTAGTCCTATGAGAGATGCACTTACTGAGGGGGAGAAACACCATAGTCTAGAAAGTGTTGAAATTTCTAACCCTGTTGATCAAATAACACTGGACACCTGGTACAAGTTCCCTTGCTACATTGATGTGAATGATACCAAGGAATCCCCATTTAAAGATATAGACCTATCTACTGTGTTTTAATTGAAATCAGTATCTTCACTTGAATTAATCTCTACAAAGGAACCTGAGCCTGTCTCAAATCCTATTATTGAATCTTCACAAGAACCTCCTCCATTTGTGAGTTAGAAGGATCTGAAAGCATTTGGAGCTATTTTATTGGATGGATTTAAAATCTTATGAACACTCAACCTTCTCCTATGAAAAACCTAAGTGAAATAGTCGCTCCCCTGATATTAGAAAATATCCTATGAAAGATTCAACCAAAAATGCTTCATGAAATTCAAGAGGTCAGAATTGAGAAAAAACAACTCTAAGTGTTGATGTGAAGTCTCTCAGAGCTATGGTTGAAGATATGCAGAAAGTGTTGAAATCAGGACCAGATCCTGTTTCTCATCATGTTGATAATGTTTGTGGTAATATTTCACAAGAATTTTCCTCCTTGATTCTACCAAGCCTTACTTCCTTAGCTGACAAGGTGGCAGAGAGTAACAAGCAGATAATTTAAGAAATGTGTGATCTTGTTATTGGTCTCTAATTTTTTTTCGATGAATACAATGGATGTCTAAAGAATGTTCTAAAATAACTCATGTACCTCTATACAGTTGTTGAAACCTCTAATACATCTAGACAATCATCTATACCCATTGATAGTGATCTGCTCAGAACTATTATTAAGGATGAATTTCAATCTGTGCTAACTGAATTTGACAAGGAGTGTCTTTCTATGGTTGCCCAAAATAGTGACAGAGTCCTTGATTTGGTAACGATTCATTCAAAGATTTTAAATGATGATTAAGAAGAAATTACTAAGAAGGTAGATTTCTTCTTCAATAGAATTTTCTTTAAGAATGATATGACCATCCATTTAAAGTACCTTGTAGAGAATTGGAAAATTTTTTCTTTCACTCTAGATTTCAAAACTCAATTTCAAAGGTTGAAATATTTCACTCCTTTGTTAGACAAGTTCATGGATAACAAAGATAAATTTGAGAAAATGATGTAGTTTGGAGGTACGATTATTGATGACTTCATCATGTTACTGCGGCCTTATCTTCATGTGTAGAGCACTTCTATTTTGGGTCTGATAGTTGCACACTTTCAACCAAGTTCGCATACATTCTCATCCACTTCCTTTGCCTCTACCTATATGTTTGTCTCTAAAACATTGAGTCAGATCAGATCTATTATCCTCGACCAACAATTACCTTAGTATTCCACCAAACCTACCTTGGAACCCTTGGTTTTTGAAGACCTCCCTATTCCTTCTCTGACAGTTTGTTCACTCCCTTTTTCAACTTCTTCCTCTGCTCCTGTGGATCCTCTTCACGATGTTTCCATGGTAAAATAGAATACAACCAATGCTTAAGAAAAGTGAACACTATTTTTTATTGGTATTTTATATTTTATATTTTTTTGTCTACTGCTTGTAATGACACATCTTTCTCCATATAATGCACTGTGAACTTTTATTGTCTATTTTCTTATTTACTTTTGTACTCTTTTTGATAATCCCAAATGGGGGGAGAGACATGTAAATTATGGGAGAGACATCAAACTAAGAATAGATATCTCACTCATATGATTTGTGATCATCAAAAAGGGGGAGATTGTTGGAATCCTCATGTTTTAATGATCAAAATTTATTTACTTATGTTTAATCATTACTCATATTAATCTATTTCATATCATTTATAGATATTCCTGGTTTCGTTATGATTCAAATAATTTTTCTCAAGATCTTGATTCCTATAAATCAAGACTGGTTATTGTAAAATATATTTAACTCTAGTCTATAACAATTTCTTTTATAAATTATTAACTCTAATTCATTCATTGGATATTACTTCACAAGTATAACTACATATATTTGGCTATGTCTGAGAAACTGTGAGTTTTCTAACTGTTCTGTTTTTCTGGAAAAGGACCCAAACACCATGACCAGACACCGTGACCCAGATATCGTGACCCAGACACTGTGACCAGACACTGTGACCCACAAACCGTCACCATACACCATTTACTAGACACCATGACCAGACATCGTGACCAGACACCATGACCAGAAACCATGACCCAGACACCGTGACCCATACACCTTGATCCTAACACCACATCAATGCTACTAGTTCTTGATCTCGACACAATTATGTCATCATGATTGTCTCACCGCTAAAAGAAAAAGAATAAGATTCCATTTTGGGGTGTCACCATTTCCATGTGACACCATTTCTAGACAGACTGTGACACCAATATTTAATATATTTTTTCATTTTAAATTTAATTCACAACCATCATAATTTATTCTTTTAAATGCACTGACTTAATTAATATTTATTTGTAGACATGTCACCAGACAGTATGAGGTATGAGGTACAAGATACATGCATATTGTCAGCTCCAACACATGCACTTCAAGAATAAAATGAAAAGAAATTCCCTAAAACACAATGATGATGACGAGTAGAAATGTGTTACAGAAGTGCAAGCATTATTGAAAAGTGTACCGATACGTGAAACAAGATAACTCTGAATAACGGACGGATCGTTCTAAAATAAAAAAGCTTCAATAACACAGATTAGAGAAAAATCAACTTCACAATACCAACTCCACGAAGTGCATGAGCTAGATCTAACTAGAAAATAGATCACCAGACTTTAGATACCATATTTTTTGCAAGAGGGCTTGATAGTTGAATCTGCTTCATCGTAGAAGTCCAGAGCTGGATAGAATGACACTCAGATAATTTTCTAACCTTATCTCATCATCTTCACTCATATGTGGATTGTTTTTATCTTTCTAACAGTGTGTGTATATGTATTAAAAACACACATTGTCTCATGTATTAAACTGAAAGATAAAATATATCCTTCCTCTGATATCTTTTTACACTTGTTTACTCCCACAAATAAGTGCGGAACAGGTACTTGTGTGACCTGATAGTTTTTACTCATGAAGAACTGTGGAATGGGTATAGTGACTTGGATAGTCCTGTGCACTGTTGTTTACCATGATCTAGGGTGTGAATCAAGTATATTAATATAAAATTCTTGGTTGAAGGTGATCACTATGCGGAGTAGATTATGTCTCGTCTTGAGATTAAACCACTTATTTTATCCAATGTGTGGTTTGATTTAGTATTTCTCTATTTTGATGTATAATTTAGAAATCACTAGATTTACTTTGACACTTAATCCTGGATATAATTTATAATTTTTTTCTTTATTAGAATTCCTTCAAAAGTAATATCAATAACTCATATTTAGATTAATGATAATTAATCAATCTTCTGAGAAGTTATTTGAACAGTCAAACATTCATAACCATATTACATTGATTGATTGGGCTATATTTATTTTTTATTAGGGAACCATTTTAAGAAATTTTTTTCTAGAAAATTTTTATAGATACTCTATTCACACCTTCCTCTTAAGTACTCTACTCTGACCAACAACTTCAATGCTCTATCTCTTTCTCAAAATATAACATTAGAAATTACATAATTAAAATATATAATTTCTGTCTATTGATACTATGTATTTATATATATATATATATATATATTTCAATTCATTATTTTATTATTAGAATAAAACACTTTCTTTTGTAGTGTTATGATATATATTTGCTACAATTTGTTGAATATTTATGTACTACACTTTATATACATTCATGTTCTGTCAAGTTTCTTCTATATGAATATCATTCCACTACAAAATTTGAATTAGATGCTTCTTCTATATCTTTATATTTTATACAATTATGTTGAGTTTCTTCTTGAGAACTATAATTTAAGGGAATACATATATTCATCCAAAGATCGCTTCATCTATCAGCTATAATATCTATATATGTTTGATTATATATATAATTTCTCCAACTAAACATAAATTCTTATTTATTTTATACACACTTGGATGTTGGGTGTTTTGAGAAATTTTGTTAGTCCTATAAAAATGCATTGTAAAATCTATTTTAATACGTTATTATTTCTTCCAATAATTTTTTTGAGATCACATAGAAAAGTATTTTTCTAGTGAAAATCACTAAACTCATAGAGAGTGTGTTTGTGGAGTGTACAAGGATATCTCTATGCCGTAGGCCACTATAAAAATTGATGTTATCTTTTTATTTTTAAACTATAAACATTGTTTATAAAAAATCATATAGAATCACTCTGAATAGTTTAAGAGGGGTGATTTGAATTTGCCAAAAAAAATTAAAGGACACATTTCATCTCTCATTTTGTATCTTTTTCTTTGTTACCTATAACCAAAAAAAGTATCAAAGGTCTCTATATATATTTATATATTTATGGTATTTGTAAGCTAGATAGAAATATCTAGATGAAGATTGATTTCAAAGAGAGATAAAAAAGATTTATTCTTTACGATTAGAGTTGCATATTTTATTAAAGATAATTATTTATATTGAAATTCTTGCATGATTATATATTTGAAAAATCTTGGTTTGAATGTTTATCCAAAATCTAACAAGCCATATGAAATACCTAAATATGAACCAAATAAACGGTATAAAACTAAGGAACATAAATATGATTTGAATTCAAGATTCAGGAATGAAATTATTTGTGGACTTTGACCAGAAGAGTTCAATATTATCTCTCTGTGTACTTATACATTTGTTATGTGACAAAGAATTTTTGTTTTATATGAATGAACTAAAAATTTGAGACAATTAAGATACAATATTTCTATGTTTAAATTTCAAACCTTAAAAACATATCAATGTGAAAGTATAACTCAAATGAATGGAGGAATGACTGAGATAATTAATTTTGTTACTACTCTTGGAACACCTATACTTGAACTAGGTCAAGATTTAAAAGTTATATGAAAATTTCCCTCTAGATGGAATATAATATAATATGTAATTAGGTAGTCAATTCCTGCTATAAATTTAAAGATGATGGAATTAATCAGAACCTTGATTTTGTATGAATATGTGATACAAGAATAAGTTGAGGATTATAAAATGATCATGTTTGAAAATAATTCTACTAAAGTTAATATTGTTAATGGAGAAAATAATTAAAAGGAGAATTTCATATTCATTAATGGAAATTTATGTTGTTTAAACTCTAGCGAGGAATTTTCTCAATTGGATAGAAGATTAAATATTCTGTATAAGATAAGGAATGTTTTCAAGTAATATTAAATGAAAACATGAAAAATTGTTGTGTACGGATGGAAATTAGATTTTTTGAAAGAAATTAGTAGGGATATATCAAACCTGATTTTCCATAGATCAATGAAATAATAAAAATTTAATTGAATGAAAAGATGCTTTGGATGAAAGGTGATTATCAACAAAAATATGAGAAATCAATGAAGGCTAACTAGAGTGTGTCTGAATATTTAAACATATTTTTAGTTATGAATCTGAACAATAATAATAAAATAAAAAATAAATCATGTTATTTATGGATGAATAATATGGGAAATCCTTTTATTATTTTACTTATAATTCTGACTCTAAAAACCACTCATATGAAAAATTATTGGAATACTAATCGATGTAAGAAGAGAAATATGAAATCATAGAGAAAAATCATAAATCTATAAAAATTATTTATTTCACTTTATTAATTGAAAAGGATGACATAGTAAAAAACATTTAGAATTAAAATAAAAACTAAATAAATCTACTTGAAGAAGTATTGAGTGTGATAATAAAATTAATGCTTATTTCTGAAGTAGAATAATTTAAATGGGATACTAGAGTGTTCACCAAGGGGAATTTTTATTTAAATAAAATACTTAGAAATAATAATCTAACAAAGTAAAAGTATTGGATTGAATGTAATTCTGAGAAGCATGATCTATTTAGAAATTATTTTTTTCAAAGATTAAATAATCATAGCATGTATAATGTAAATTGTTTTTATTGTGGTGTTAAAGGACACTATTATAATGATTTTTGTAACGACCCGTCCCTCGGGGCCCATGTCATGACTACCCCAAACCTGCCTTCCACAGGCCAGGGGCTGGAGACTAGCACCAAAGGTGTAATTCCCTAAGACTGGGAAGACATTGCCTTTATAACCTGTAAACACACACACAACAAAGCACACTGTTGGACGAAACACCAAGTAAGCTGTATAACAAAAGAGTGATGAATGTAAAAGGGTCCAGAATACAAGCCCAAATGGAAAGTACATGTACAAGAGTGATACAATACAACTCTAAGATAAGGGAAGACAGCTAATGGATCATCCTCCAGGGTTCCTACCAGAAGGGTAACTACAGATCGCCTGCTCAACACTCCATGTCTTACCGTATCCTCCGTGTAATGACTATCCGTATGGTCCTCCTCTAGGTACCATCCAGTCCTTGTACTCTCATCATCAGTCAGTGATGTCTGTCATCTGCATCCAACACAACAATGTGAGGGTATATCCCATGAAGGGGTGAGTATAATGACACTCAGTTGGGAAACCAAGATACTCAAGGTCTCACAAAATCCACCAAGGGTAAAGCAAAATGAAAGAAATCAACATATAACCCTACATACGTACATCACCATACATATACCTAAGTTATCAAGTGATCCATCTCAATCATGAGGAAAACATGGAAAAACTATCTTAGCTGAAACCATGTTGTTTTTCTAGGGGGTACTATCATGTAACATCCCCAATCACATTGTCGAAACCTCGGCTACTGGAGAACTCCTCTCATATCGAGTATAGTGGGCCTTCCATGACACGAATCATGCATCCCACTAACCTTGGACTGCTGAGGTACTACTCCTATCGAGTACCATGGATCTACCGTGTCACCCAGCATGCTCCCCACCGTGGGTCTGCCGCGTCACCAAGCACGCTCCCCCTCGTAGCCTGCTAAGGTACTCCTCCTGTCGAGTATCGTGGGTCAACCGTGACACCAAGGCGCTCCACACTATGGGTCTTCTGCAACACCAAGGTTCTCCCCACTTGACTAGTCAATTCACTCTGAGTCGAAATGGTCAGCAGTCATTAGGTCTCAGGAAACTACTAGGTCTCTCCACAAGTCTCACTCATCTCTAGGAGGATCTGCTCCATAAGATTCTTGTCGATACTCCAATTGTCACGAAGTCCCAAAAAGAAATATCTCAATGTTCTTCCATGTCAACGGGGTCTCAACGCAATAGAAGGCGCATCAATCTGACACCCAGTCTATGAGTTGTTAGCCTTTAATTCCAAGGGGCCTGGTTGGATTCGTTCACTAACCAACCTGACCATTTCCCATATCAAACCAAAACTCTAGTGTATTATATTAAAAGGGACGATCGCGCTCCAATAATTCCAGTGCCACTGACGGTTCATCAAATGGATGTCCAGGGTCAAATATATGGCCAAAAATGTAAGGGGCGTAGTGGGCTCGAGTCTTGTATGACATGGTCAGACCAACCCGGCCCGACCTGGCCTGGGCTGACCTGGTTTGGGTCAGCCCGGCTTGACCCATTCAGTCTGGCCCAGTCCGTTGGGCGGCCTTATGGAAACCCTTCTTTTTATTATAACTTAAACATGATTCATTACATAAAAATTCACTTGATACAACAAAGAAGATCGAGAGGTTTAGTGTCTTTATATCTTAGGATCATTACATAAAAACTTAAAACATGAAATACATCATCTTTATTGAAATCTTCCTTTACATGACCACTACATTCCCTCGTACTTAGCATTGCATGGGATAACCTGAGGACATGCATAAGAAAAGGGTGAGCTATAAAGCCCGGTAAGGGAGTACACATGGAATAACATGAGGAGTACAACACATGTTAGACAATAGGGATATCAGTAGAGCATAAAATAAACATGAACATAATGGCATGATAAAGCATGATAAACATAAAATGGAAATTTGGCAACAACACTTAACATTGAATTAGCATGAGCCAAGGATCATTGCACATGGAGCATGATTAAACCCTTATTTCACATGAATCACGAGTAAACACTCGTTTCAGATGAATTAGCATGATTTAACACTCATTTCACATGACATATCATAATACTATACTTTACCCAATGCATTGGAGCACTATAAGGGTGCACCCTTCTTAAACATTTCATTTCATGCATAAGTGTGCCACATGGATCATAAAACATGGATTCATAAAACATAATTATTTATTCCATGATAAAGGAATGTGGAATTCATACATGAAACTTTATAATCAATAAGTAAATGTGCATAAAGTTGAATACCCTTGATGGAGAAATGGGCATGGTATTCACTACACAATGACATTGTCTTAGAAAATCGGTGCGATTTCGGCAGCGTAACAGCGTGACATAAGAATTCATAAAAAATGGTTGATGAGAGGGAAATGGGTTACTCATCATATTTAAATGTAATGGACAGTAAGGAGGTCATATATATACATGTCCCAACAATTGAAAAAGAATTTAGATTCATTATACAAAAGTATTGCTTGAATGTAAAATAAGAGAGAGAAGTTCCTTTCGGAATTTCGGCATAGTAACAGGTGTACATGGGGGCATTTAATGAGAGATAAAGGGGTCTCCCATAATTAAAAAAATAAGAGGGAAGTATGGGGGAGGTGTGAAACCATACCCCAACATTCATAATTGAAATTAAAAGGGCAATACAACTTAAAGAAAATAGACAAAAATGAGAAAGGAAGAAAAAACCCTTACTTGGAAGTGTGCTTGCAAAGGCTAGAGAGAGGCTTGTGAGAGGCTTAATGGGAGCTTGAGGCACCTTGGGAGGATTATAGAGAGAGTAGGACAGAGATTGGAAGAACTCAAAGGGATTTTAGGGAGGAGGAAGTGGTAGCTTGGGTGGGTTTATATAGGAAAGGTGAGGGAATTCATTATTATTTAGGTTTGGGTCTGCTTACATTAAATTAATCCAAACCACAAACCATCCCATGGTTTTTTCCCATAGTTTTCAACAATGGGAAGAGGAAAGCAATATTTTATAAGGCCCAAGTCCGAACTTCTTAAAATAATAAGGTTGCTTATGTGGAGGTGAGTCAGACTTCCATGGAAATTATTTAAAAAGGCAAAGTGTTGAATAAGTCTTGAGGGGTTCATTAATGCTTTGAAAAATAAGTCAAACAAACCCAAAATCACATTATTTTAATGATAAAACATATATTGGCAGAACAAAAGGATTATAGTATTTTATTACACCACCATTGGGTCATTATGATGTCATAAACAGATTATATATTTAAACGGTATTTAATTTTTTACCCAAAAATTTGACTATCACAGAAAATTATGAAAAATTCACCGTTGGATAATTTCGACGTCCTGAATCCAGAAATGAAATTTATTTTATCTAAAAAAATTTCTAAATATGTTAATTTTCACTTTTAAAATAAAAAACAACATTTATCGAAAATTCACGGGTTTTGACAGAAATGGCTTTCAAACCATAATATAAAATTTTCATTGCATTCATAGAATTATAAGATCATTTATATTTAATAAAAATTAATTTCATAATAATATTATTATTTTATTAAAATATTATTTAATTCCAAAATCCCTTAATTTAATAAAATTGATTACTTAATTAAATAATTACTAAAAACACCATTGGTATTTTAAAAACCATTTACAATGAATCAAAAATAACTAGAAATTATATTAATTGTTATATACAAAAATAATGTACATGAACATAATACTACTTATTTGTTACATAACACCTTAAAACATCCGCATAAGACCTAAGGGTAAGGTGTGCGATGGTGACAGACTCTTGGGGCGGCTCGGATAACATCGCTCGAGTGGTAATCTCAATCAACTTCCACTTTTCCCATAGACGGTCACGTTCAAGCCTGAAATAATGAATCTCATCTTGGGCTTGGTCAAGGGAGAATACCAAGGATGCCACCTCTTTTCTGAGCCCCTACAAATGGGCTTCGTATCGGGAAATTCTACTGGATGAGGCCATCGCTTCCTTTTTCTGAGTAAAATTGGGTTCGTTAAAGCCTTATATTTATACTAATCATGTGATCACTATTCAATGTCTATAAAAGTAATGGTCACAACTCTTATCATAAAACCAAAGAAGTTGACATCTTATAAAAACATTTTTTTTATAAAGAGTCAATTATCTGGATCAAGAGGTATTTTCCATTAATGAATCTTTGGGTCATTACAATATTCCCCCCTTAAGAAATTTCGCCCTCGAAATTTTCCTTTTCCCACCCTAAAACAAATGTGGGTAACTTAGCTTCATCATATCCTCTGACTCCCAAGTCGCTTCTTCAAACTTGTGGTTTCTCCACAATACCTTGACGAGGGGAATTGTCTTATTTCTTAGAAATTTTTCTCTACGATCTAAGATATTCACTGGTTTCTCCTTATAAGAAAGATTGTCTTCTAATTGTACCACCTCAGAAGAGAGTACATGTGAAGGGTCTGGTATGTACTTCCTTAAGAGGGATACATGAAAGACATCATGCACCTTGTCCATGGTAGGTGGAAGTTCTAGTCGATAGGCCACATCCCCAACACTATCCAGAACCTCAAATGGGCCGATGTACCTTGGACTTAACTTCCCTTTCTTTCCAAACCTCATGACCTTCTTCCACGGAGATATGCGTAGAAACACCATGTCTCCAACTTTAAATTCAAGGTCTCATCGATGATTATCTGCATAACTCTTCTGTTGACTCTGGGCTACCTTGATATGCTGGTGAATGGTTTTCACCTTCTCCACCATTTCCTAGACCATTTCTGGTCCACGCAGCTTGCGTTCACCGACCTCATCCCAACATGCCGGTGTTCTGCACCTTTTCCCATAATGGGCTTCATATGGTGCCATTTGGATGCTCGAGTGTAAACTGTTATTATAAGAGAACTAAACTAGAGGAAGACGTTGATCCCATCCTCCTTTAAAGTCCATTGAGCACGCTCTCAACATATCCTAATGTGTTTGGATAGTCTGCTCGGATTGGCCATTATTTTGAGGATGATAGGCCATACTGAAGTTCAGTTCAATATTAAGATCATGTTGAAGACTCTTCCAAAACATATAGGTGATTCTTGGATCACGGTCAGACACAATAAATAGTGGTACTCCATGCAACCTTACCACTTATCTAATATATATCCATGCCAGTTGATCCAATGAGAAATCCTCCCGAATAGAAATGAAGTGTGCAGTCTTTGTAAGACGATCCAAAACAACCCAGATTTCATTGTTTCCTTTGGATGTCCTCAGAAGTCTGGTGACAAAGTCCATGGTGATATTCTACCATTTCCATTCTGGTATGGGCAATGGTTGCATCATCCCCTTAGACTTCTGCCTCTCTGCCTTCACTTTCTAATACACCAGGCACGTTGATGTATATTCAGTGATCTCCTTCTTCATATTATCCCACCAAAAGTTTTCTCAGAGATCTCGATACATCTTTGTGCTCCCTGGATGAATAGAGAAATTTGAACTATGTGTGTCATCCAAAAGTTCCTTCTTCATCTCCGGACTAGATGTAACACATAGTCTTTTCCTAAACTGCACAATTCCTTCTTCATTAATATTAAACTCTGAGGATTTCCCCTTTTTGATAGCTTCCACTTTTTCCTGGATTCCCACATCATCCTTTTGAACATCCTTTAACCTTTCCAAAAGAGATGGTTGAGCAATCATTTGTGAAAGGATTGATGATTCTCCCTTCTTTATGATTCCCACGTCCATCTTCATCAATTATAAGAAATTGGATCCTTCTCAATTCTCCCCATTGATAGAATTGTTGGATCCTCTCTATTTAGGGCATCTGCCACCTTGTTCGCTTTCCCAGGGTGGTAATGTATTGAACAGTCATAATCCTTGATGAGCACTATCCATCTTCTCTGGTGCATATTAAGCTCTTTCTGTGTGAATATATATTTAAGACTCTTGTTGTCAGTATATATCTCACATTTCTCTCCATAGAGATAATGCTGCCAAATTTTCAAAGCAAAAATCACCACTGCCAACTCCAGATCATGCATTGGATAGTTTCGCTCATGGATTTTCAACTCCCTTGAGGCATAGGATATCACTTAATCATTCTGCCTCATCACATAGCCTAAGCCCTTCTTTGAGGCATCACTAAATACCCCAAAGAGTTCCCCACTTGTGGGTAAAGTGAGCACGAGTGCAGTGATAAGCCTCCTTTTCAACTCCTTGAAGCTTTCTTCTAATTCATCACTCCAAGAAAACTTTAATCTCTTTTGAGTTAGCTTGGTAAGAGGGTTGGAAAATAGTGAGAAATTTCCTACAAATCGTCGATAATATCCAGCTAACCCTAAGAAGCTACGAATATCCGTTACCGATGTTGGCCTCGGCCATCCCTCAATTGCATCAGTTTTGGAGGGATCCACAGATATCCCATTTCTTGTGATGATATGGCCCAAGAATGAGACGTCCTTAAACCATAACTCACACTTGCTGTACTTTGCATAGAGCTTATCCTTGCGCAAAGTCTCTAGTACAGTTCTTAAATGCTCCTCATGGTCCTCCTTGGTTTTGGAGTATATTAGAATATCATCTATAAATACTACCACAGACTTGTCAATGTAATCTCTAAAGACTCTATTCATCAATTCCATGAATATTATTGGAGCATTGGTGAGTCCGAAAGGCATTAATGTGATTTCATAGTGCCCATATCTTGTATGAAAAGCAGTCTTGGGGGTATCTTCTTTCTTCACCCTTACTTGATAATATCCCGACCGCAAGTCCACCTTTGAGAAGTATTGTGCTCCACGCAACTGATAGAAAAAGTCATCAATTTGTGGGAGTGCATACATGTTCTTTATCGCAATTTTGTTCAGTTCACGATAATCGATGCAAAGCCGCATTGACCCATCCATTTTATTGATGAAGAGGACTGGTGCACCCCATGGTAAAGCACTTGGGTGTAAAAAACCTTTATCCAGATTCTCCTATAGTTGTTTTTTCATCTCTTCAAGCTCAACAACAACCATTCTATATGGAGTCTTGGATATTGGTAGCACCCCCGGTATAAGTTCAATTGAGAACTTAGCATCTCTTCTTGGAGGAAGACCAGGAAATTCCTCGGGAAACACTTCCACGAATTCCATCACAATAGGTATTTCTTCAAGGATGGTTTCTTCTTTGGACTCAATCATCTGAGCCAGATACGCATGCTCATAGGGAAGTAATATCCATGCTTGAGATTATGGATCTAAAAGAGATTCATCTTCCTCCTGACACTTATAAAGAATCGGGGATCGATTCTCCATATGGAGTGTGATTTCCCTCTCCCGACAATTTATGTCGGCTCTATATAAGGAAAGCCAATCCATGCCAAGGATTGCATCAAATTCCACCAAAGGGACTATGAAGAGGTTTTTCGGTAAATTCAGTCCACAAATTATAACAGGGGAGGACTTATATTCATGGGATGCAATGATTGACCCATTTTCCGTACTCACCGACATCTTTACTTCCATGATTTGTGGTGGTTCTAGGATTGTTCTACTAGACTTTCGAGATACAAAAGAATGAGTAGAACCTGAATCAAAAAGTACTTTCGCTATTCTTGAATGAATAACTAGTGTACCTGTCACCACTTCGTTGTCAGGGTTCACTTCGGCAGAAGTGATGGAAAAAGCTCTTCCTTGTTGTCTTGGAGGTTGTTGGTTGCCTCCGATAACCCTTGGATTAGGGCACTGATTTGTAAAATGACCCGGTTCATTGCATTTGTAGCATTTAACAAAGTGTTGAGGTTCGAACAAAGCATTCCTCTCCTCTGTCACAGTCGCGGGTCCTTCTTGCCGATAGTTAATAGCTAGGTTCCCTTCTCTTCCACACCTGAAGCATTTTCTCGTCCCCTTAAGGAAATTTCCAGGGTGATTCTTTCCGCAGTTTTGGAAAGTGTGGTGCTGGAACTTCTTAGCACCGTTGGATTTATCCATCGGACCACCAGCATTGAAGTCCACCTTATTCTTCTTTTCCCCATGATACCCCTGTGATTCTCCAATCTCCATTTCGACCTTGATGGCACATCAGACAATTTCTTTATAGCTGTCGAAGTCACAGATCACTAATGCTTTCCGCAAGCTAGGCTTCATCCCACCAAAGAAGCAGTCAACCTTGCATTCGGGGGTAACGACGAAGCCGGAAGCGTATCGTGCAAGCCTTGTGAATTTTTCCTCGTACGCTCCCACATAATCTTCATCTTTTTTCTTGAGGTAAAGGAAGTTAGTTTCCATATTAAGATAGAGGGTGCGCAGAAAATATTTATCGAAAAACATCTTCCGGAATTCATCCATTCCAAAGCCTGGATCTCCTCCTCAGGCTTCATATTTTTGATCATTGTCCACCATTGATCAGTTTCACCCTCCATATGATAAGCTGCCAGGAGAACCTTCTCTTGTTCAGAACATTGGAGGATGGAGAATATCTTTTCAATGGAGTTGATCCATTGTTCAGCAATCGTGGGATCAGATGATCCACTAAAAGTAGGAGGCCTTTGTCTCATGAAGCTCTTGATAGCGACTTGTTCTTTCTTAGGGGGGTTGAACATTCCTCTTGACCCATGTTTCTATTAAAAACTTGAGTTAGCTGAGAGAGAAGCATGACAAAGTTGGCGATTCCCGCTCCCATTGGATTTGGCATCTCATTAGTACAATAATCACACTGATCTTCACAACGGTTGTTCGCCCGAGTCCTCCTATTACCGGCCATTGGCTGGAATAAAAGGAAAGTTAGGGGTAACACATAAAGGGTAATCCAAAGACAAAATTTGATGACTTATAAATAAACTTTTATTTCCTTAACTCATGAGTATATAGGATTCAATCTAGGATTTTCATGATCTACTTTCTAACATATATTCTTAGGGGAATTTTTACCTTAATAAGGGTTCATACCAAGATTGTGAATTTATCAAAACATATCTCTCAGGAGGGTCGTAACCAAGAGTGCAGCAAGGCCCATTGTCGTGCACTAGTTCCCGTTCGATTCTAGCTCAAAGCGGTGTTTTCGGGTTGTACCCCTAGGATACATCTGTGCCAGAGCCGCCACTACCTGCTCGTATCCAGACAGGGATGTATTTTTTTGACAAACCACTTACTTAGTATTTACCAAAACTTAGGGATCTTTTTATTATACTTAGTATTGTATCTAAGGTTTTACTAGGGTTTCCTAATCCCAAAAATAACTAAACCTATCCTCGGATACCAACTATGGAAACCCTGCTTTTTTATTACAACTTAAACATGATTCATTACATAAAAAATCACTTGATACAACAAAGTAGATCGAGAGGTTTAGTGTATTTGGGGCTTAGGATCATTACATAAAAACATAAAACATGAAATACAACATATTTATTGAAAACATCCTTTACATGACCACTACATTCCCTCATACTTAGCATTTCATGGGATAACCTGAGGACATGTATAAGAAAAGGGTGAGCTATAAAGCCCATTAAGGGAGTACTAATGGAATAACATGAGGAGTACAATACATTTTAGACAATAAGCATATCAATAGAGCATAAAAGAAACATGAACATAAAGGCATGATAAAGCATGATAATCATAACATGGAAATGTGGCAACAACACTTAACATTGAATTAGCATGAGCCAAGGATCATTGCACATGGAGCATGAGTAAACCCTCATTGCACATGAAGCACGAGTAAACCCTAGTTTCACTTGAATTAGCATGAGTCAACACTCATTTCACATGATGTATCATGATACTATACTTTACCCAAGGCATTCGAGTTCTATAATGGCGCACCCTTCTTAAACATTTCATTTCATGCATAAATGTGCCACATGGATCATAAAACATGGATTCATAAAACATAATCATTTATTCCATGATAAAGGAATGTGGAATTCATATATGAAACTTTATAATCAATAAGAAAATTTTCATAAAGGTGAATACCCTTGATGGATAAATGGGCATGGTATTCACTACACAATGATATTGGCTTAGAAAATCGGTGCGATTTCGGCAGCGTAACGGCGTGACATAACAATTCATAAAAATGGTTGATGAGAGAGAAAGGGGTTCCACATCATATTTAAATGTAATGGAAAGTAAGGAGGTCATATAGATACATGTCCCAAAAATTGAAAAGGAATTTAGATTCATGATACAAAAGTATTGCTTGAATGTAAAAGAAGAGAGAGAAGTTCCTTTCGGAATTTCGGCATAGTAACAGGTGTACATGGGGGCATTTAATGAGAGAGAAAGGGGTCTCCCATAATTAAAACAATAATAGGGAAGTATGGGGGAGGTGTGAAACCATACCCCAACATTCATAATTGAAATTAAAAGGGCAATACAACTTAAAGAAAATTGACAAAAATTAGCAAGGTGGAAAAAACCCTTACTTGGAAGTGTGCTTCCAAAGGCTAGAGAGAGGCTTGTGAGAGGCTTTTTGGGAGCTTGAGGCACCTTGGGGGGATTATAGAGAGAGTAGGGAAGATATTGGAAGAACTAAAAGGGGTTTTATTGTGGAGGAAGTGGGAGTTTGGGTGGGTTTATATAGGAAAGGTGAGGGAATTCTTTATTATTTAGGTTTGGGTCCCCTTACATTAAATTAATCCAAACCACAAACCATCCCATGGTTTTTGCCCATGGTTTTTGAAAAAGGGAAGAGGAAAATAATATTTTATAAGGCCCAAGTCCGAAAATCTTAATATAATAATGTTACTTATGTGGAGGTGAGTCACACTCCCATGGAAATTAATTTAAAAAGGAAAAGGGTTGAATAAGTCTTGAGGGGTTCATTAATGCTTTGAAAAATAAGTCAAACAAACCCAAAATCACATTATTTTAATTATAAAACATATATTGGCCGAAAATAAGTATTATAGTATTTTATTAGATCACCATTGGGTCATTATGATGTCATAAAACACATCATATATTTAAACGATATTTAATTTTTTACCTAAAAATTTGACTGTCTCAGAAAATTATGAAAAATTCACCATTGGATAATTTCAATGCCCTGATTTCTAGAAGTGGAATTTATTTTATCTAAAGAAAGTTTCTAAATATGTTAAGTTTCACTTTTAAAATAAAAACCAACATTTATCGAAAATTCACGGGTTTTGACAAAAATGGATTTCAAACCATAATATAAAATTTTAATTGCATTCATAAAATTATAAGATCATTTATATTTAATAAAAAACAATTTAATAATATTATTATTATTTTATTAAAATATTATTTAATTCAAAAATCCATTAATTTAATGAAATATATTTCTTAATTAAATAATAACTAAAAACACCATTTGTACTTTAAAAACTATTTACAATGAATAAAAAATGACTAGAAGTTATATTCATTATTTTATACAAAAATAATGTACATAAACATAGTACTAATTATTTTTTACATAACCCCTTAAAATAGCCGCATAAGACCTAAGGGTAAGGTGTGCGATGGTGACAGACTCTTGGGGCAGCTCGGATAACATCGCTCGAGTGGTAATCTCAATCAACGTCCACTTTTCCCATAGATTGTTACGTTCGAGCATGACATAATGAAGCTCAAATTGGACTTGGTCAAGGGTGAAGCCCAAGGATTCCACCTCTTTTCCGATCTCCGACAAATGGGCTTCGTATGGGGCAATTCTACTGGATAAGGCCATCGCTTCCTTTGTCTGAGTAAAATTGGGCTCATTAAAGCCTTATATTTATACTAATCATGTGATCACTGTTCAACGTCTATAAAAGAAACGGTCAAAACTCTTAACATAAAACCAAAGAAGTTGACATCTTATAAAAACATTTTTTTATAAAGAGACAATTAACTGGATCAAGAGGGATTTTCCATTAATGAAACTTTGGGTCGTTACAGGCCTAACCCATTGTGTTCATCCCGGCCCACTGGATCCATCCCTAAAGGCCGCGAGGGTGGCTGGGATGTGGACGGTGCCGCGAGGACATGAATCCGCTGGTGGCGGAGCCACCAGACGACAAAGCTGGCGAGGACGGCACGACTGGTGGGGGTGGCGCGACAGGCGGGGGTGTCTCCAGCGTCGAGAGGTGCAACTAGCGGGGGGGGGGGGGGGGGTGCAGCTGGGGTGGCTCAAATATCGGGTGGTGCGGATGGTGAGGGAAGCATGACCGGCGGGCGACACAACCGAGGTGGCTTTGCCAGTGGGGTGTGCGGCCGAGGTGGCTTGACCAGTGGGCGGACTAGGCGGCGCATGCTGGGGCGCGGGCCCAGTTCGGCCTAGGACGACATGGCACAACGAGGGTGTGTGGCATGGCCGGTGAGGCCGGAGCACCACAGGGGAAGCGTGGGTTGTGGTGGCCGCGGGTGGCGGCGTTGTTGCCTTCTCCACCTTCGTTGTCTTCGTCACCTTACTCCATTTCGAAGAGTACACCAAATAATAATGGCAGAGGGGTCGGACCAAGTTGGTTTGTCCTACACCCTCTGCATTTAGGGTGGAATCATTTGGCTCAATAATAAAAAAGAACGATTAACTTCAAATTTTATAACCTCTACAACGATTATTTCCCAAACCGCAAAAGAAAACAAAGAAAAAATATTATTATGAAAATAAACCCCCTACCTTGATCATTGAAGTTTACATGGGAAGAAGTACGGACCTTGATTCGTCGTAGATGAGGATGTCCCACGTCAGAAGAAGTCCCATGGAAGAAGGTTGAAGGAGGTCGAAGTTCTTTGTTTGGAGAAGAAGTTCTTTGTTGGTGTTCTTCGTTCAAAGAAGAAGTTCATAGTTGGAGAGATTTTCTCTCAAACTCCTCCTCTCCCCAATTCCACAAAAATGAAAAGTGTGCTGAAATAATATATTATTCAATCTATTATTTTATTGGAATAATTCAAAATGATTAATTAATTATGGTGGATGTCATATTTAATCAAGAGAAGGGTTGGAATTAATTAAAGGGGGTGGTGGCACCATTAACACTACTGGAAAAGAAGGTTATACTAATGGTTCTAAACCGTTGGTATAGGTTGGATAACCTTTGGCATAGCCTATACCAACAGTTTTCCAAACCGTAAGGCAGTAAGCCGTGAAGAAAGCACCATACCAATGGTTTGATCTAAACCGTTGGTATAAGCCACTATATGTATTAATTTTACCAACAATTGTAGGGTAATTGTTGGTATATGTTTGTATAGAATTTTTACCAATGGTTTCAATGAAATCGTTGGTATATATTGAAGTCTAAACACTATACTAACAGTTTTAAAACTGTTGGATTGTTTTTAAACTTTTCTCAACAAATCCCAATGGTTTAAAACTGTTGGTATTGTGTATTTCCAGAACTATTGCACAACAGCGCCTCCAAAAGCCCCTCCAGTATACACCTGCATAAAAAATAGCACAAAAAACACATACAAACAGACATAAAACAGCATACAAAACCCCTGTAATAGCACAAAAAAACACATAAAACCATCAAACTCTTCCAACCATGTCATGTACTACAATTCCCTATTTAAATATTTATTTAAAAAAAATCTTCCAGTAGAGTTGAATAACTCTTTCAATAACTCAAACATTATTTACACCCATTTCAATCTTCATATGACAACCACTCTTTCGGTAGTAATTCACATCACCCCTGCACAACCCCCCCCCCAACTAGAACAGCCCCCCCACCTCCCCATAAAATTCTAAGAGATAGAATAGTTTGAGAAATACTTATTATAGTTGAATAAGAGTTTGAAATTGGATCAAATCCCTTTTTTTCTGATCATATATTTGGGTATGTAATTATTTGTGATGAATTTTGCATGGAACTTGTATTTTTAATAATATATGGAGAAAATTTATTTTCTTAGGAGTCAAATCACTTATGACCCCATGAGTGAAACTACCAAAATCATGAAAAAGTGTTTGTGATTATCATTGGTGAGTGTAAATTTCAGAGACACCACCTCTTATATTGGAGACATGTTATATATTCAATCTAAAATGTTTTTGTTTTCGAATACGTTTGGTCAGTTTATCATATGTAATTTGTTATTTTCACATAAAATGTTGTTCATTTTAAAAAAAGTGAGACACTTAGAGTGATACCAGCCACACCGTGCCTCAGATGGAGGTGTCGTTGACTCATACATGTCACAAATGAAACATGTATCATTGTTTTAACATATTAATACAATTTGAAAGCATTTGGTCAGTTCTCTGTATGCAAGTTGTTGTTTTCACTTAAAATCCTATCCATTTAAAATAAAAGAGAGACACTTTGTGTGATATCGGCCACACCATGCCCTCTATTGAGGCAGGATTTACTCGTACACGTCACAGATCACTCATGAATCGTTTTCATAAAGTATCAATAGAATTTGAATGCGTTTTGTCCGTGTTCTGTTTTCCAGTTGTTGTTTTCCCTTAAATTGTTTTCATTTTCAAATAATGGTGAGACACTTTGAGTGGTTTTGGCCACACCACACCTCATATTGAGGTGGAGTTTACTCATACATGTCACATACAACCCATGGATCAGTGTGCTAATGTATCAACACAATCTAAATATATTTGGTCAGTTTTCTATATGCCAGATGTTTTTACTTAAAATGATGTCCATTTTAAACAAAAGAGAGATAGTTCGAGTGATACCAGTCACAATGTACCTTGTATTGAGGTGAGTTTGACTCTTACACGTCACATATGACCCATGTATCGTTTTCCTAAAATTTCAACAGAATACGAATGTGTTTGTTCAGTTTTCCGTATGTTAGTTTTTTGTTTTCACTTAAAATGATGTCCATTTTAAACAAAAGAGATACACATTGAGTGGTTTCGGCCACACCGTGCCTCAGATTGAGGTAGGGTTTACTCGTACACGTCACATATGACCCATGGACTATTTCCCTAAATTTTCAACAAAATCCTAATGCATTTGGTTGGTTTTTCGTATGTCAATTGTTGTTTTCACTTAAAATGATGTTCATGTTAAACAAAAGAGACACACTTTGAGTAGTTCCGGACACACCGCACTTCGTATTGAGGTAGGTTTTACTCTTACATGTCACATATGACCCATGGATCCTTTTCCTAAAGTTTCAAAAGAATCCAAATGTGTTTTGTCTGTTTTCCATATGTCAGTTGTTGTTTTCACTTAAACTGATGTCCATTTTAAACAAAAGAGAGACATTTTGAGTGGTGTCAGCCACACCATGACTCGAATTATGGCAAGGTTGACTCGTATATGTCACAAAGGACCCATGGATTATTTTCCTAATGTATCAACAAAATCTGAATGTGTTTGGTTGGTTTTCCGTATGCCAGTTGTTTTCACTTAAAATCCTGTCCATTTCAAATAAAAGTGAGAATGTTTGAGTTGTATCGACCGCACCAGCCTTTGTATTGAGGAGGAGTTGACACTTACACGTCACATATGACCCATGGATCGTTTTCCTAATGTTTCAACATAATTTGAATGCCCTTGGTGGGTTTTCTGTATTTCAGTTGTTGTATTCACCTAAAATGATGTCCTTTTGAAACAAAAGAGAGACACTTTGAGTGGTGCTGGCCACACCACACCTCGTATTGAGGTAGGGTTGACTCATAAAAATCAAAAATGACCCATGGATATTTTTCCTAAAGTATCAAAAAAATACAAATGTTTTTGGTCAGTTTTCCATATGCTAGTTGTTTTTACTTAAAAGAGTATCCATTTTAAACAAAAGAAAGACACTTTTAGTGGCACCAGACACAACGTTCCTAATATTGAGGCAGGGTTGACTCATACACATCAAAAATGACTCAGGGATCCTTTTCTTAAATTATCAACAGAATCATAATGCATTTGGTCGGTTTTCCAAATGCCAGTTGTTGTTTTCACTTAATATATTGTCCATTTCAAAGAAAAGTGAGATACTTTGAGTGGTTCCAGACACATCGTTCCTCATATTGAGGTGAGGTTGACACTTACATGTCAAAAATGACCCATGTATTGTTGTGTAGAAGTATCAACACAATCTGAATGTGTTTTTTTGGTTTTCCGTATTCTAGTTGTTGTTTTCACTTAAAATGTTGTCCATTTCAAATAAAAGTGAGACACTTTGAGTGGTACCGGCCACACCATCCATGGATTAAGGCGAGGCTGACTAATACACATAAAAAATGTCCCATGTATTGTTGTGATTAAGTATCAACACAATACGAATGTGTTTGGTCGGTTTTCTATATGCCAGTTGTTGTTTTCAAATAAAATGTTGTCCATATCAAATAAAAGTGAGACACTTCGAGTGATACCGGCCACACCGCAGCTCAGATTGAGGTGAGCTTGACTCGTACATGTTACAAATGAACCATGGATTGTTGTCCTAATGTATCAACAGAATCTGATTGCGTTTGGTTGTTTTTCTGTATGTTAGTTGTTGTTTTCACTTAAAATGTTGTCCATTTCAAATAAAGTGAATCTCTTTGAGTGGTAACAGCCACACCATGCCTCAGATTGAGGTGGGGATGACTCTTACATGTCACAAATTACTCATAGATCATTTTCATAATGTATCAACAAAATCCATATCCGTTTGGTCGATTTTCCATATGTTAGTTGTTGTTTTCATTTAAAATGTTGTTCATTGCAAATAAAAGTGTGACATTTTGAGTGGAACCGGCCACATTGTGCCACGGTTTGAGGTGGGGTTGACTCGTACACATCACTTGGGCGTTTTGTGTGCCCTCAAGTCCCCCCAATTAACAATGGATGGGTAATGTATCTAAAACATTATCTAGGTATCATACATCAAATTCCGACAGGACTGCGAACCGTCGTAGGGTGTCGTCCTAGAGCAGGGACAAATCACCGGATTACTGCGGCGTGAACGCGGCGTGACTATGGCATGACCATGTTGTGACCGCGGCATGACCACAACGTGACCGAGGTGTGATGGTGGTGTGACGGCAGTGTGACCACGGCGTGACCGCAGCGTGACCGAGGCATGACTGCGGCGTGTTGGCCCGATCCAGAGACATCCGCGGGGCAACATCTTCCGGCAATGACCGATGTGAGCGGGAAGATGTGGGGAAACATTCCGGCCATTTCCTCCCTCCCCATTAACTATAGATGTGTAATGTATCTAAAACTCTATTTAGGTATCATGCATTGAATTCCAATATAACTGCGAACCACCGCAGGGTGTTGTCCTGGAGTAGAAACAAATCACGGCATTACCACGGTGTGACCACAGTGTGACCGTGACATGTTGGCCTGGTCCAGATAAATATGTGGGGAAGAATCTTCCGGCCAGTATTCCAAATAAATCATATGTAGTTGTCCTTCAAATTGTAGAAAATGATCTTATGTTATAAAAAACAGACTCTTGATTCGGGATTGTGGTATGATAAAGATTTATATTTTTTATTCGTTGTTTTTAAAAGTGGAACAAGGTAGTTGAAACTACTGATTGAGAGTCAAATTATGCAGGTGTATTACTTATCAATGGTATACGAATTTCTTGGAACAATAATAATAAAACTTCAATCACCCTGAGAACAATATTAATTGATTATGTTTTAACATCTTAGGATGCAACACAAATCTTATAGGAGAATTCATATATGTAAAAAATTATATGTGCAACGAGGATAGACAAACACCCCAAATAGTGTTCAAATGAATATTATGGTGGGGAGCACCAAAACCCTAACAAGTGTTAAACAATGACACCATTAGTGTTTTTGGATATATAGTCTTGGGTAAACACCATAAGGGGTGTCCAAGAGTCCAGAAAAACACCCTAAACGGGTTTCACCATAAGATAAGTTCACAACAGACATGATAGAAAAAATAAAAATTTTAATATGTTATAAAAAGGGATTGTCGAAATTTTGTAGTTAGTGGCACAATGATGCTACGTCTAAATGGAAATGAAATGAAGGAAAATAATCATACACCCTAAACTATCACTGTGAGTTTTCGCAACAGCGCACCTCTATTAGAGGGGTTTTATTATAAAAACATGACATTATTTATCAAATGAAACAATTATATTAAAGAACACTTATTCGAGATATGAAATTCAATATAATTAAGAAGAATTAAGAAAGAAGATAAATTAAATTTAAATCATTCTTAAATTAAAGAGTCCACGAGAGGGACTCTACCTCATGGTGGAACCAAGCCATCCACTTCAGATCTTGGAGCTTTCTAACTAAATGAACCTGCTCCTCCACTGGGTATACATACCTTCACACACATGCAAGGACACCCAGCCCCTATACACACACGTTTGTGGCCATGAGAATGTGCAAGGGGATCCTTGAACATATGAATATATGAATATATCTGTATCCACTCACCAGCATATGCATTTATATATATATACATGGCCACACCTAGCCCCACACGTGCATAATAACTACCATGGGTGACTATACACATAACGGGTGAACCCACATACATATACATAATTACCTATGCACACATAGGCGAGTCTCCCGTGACTTGGTGACTCAAAACCAATGAGTAAAGATCAACACACTACACAAAGGATATTCAGAACCTTAAAACACACGAAGGACGCTACATAAACAGTGAGAAACCAACCAATGGAATTAAATCCTTACATATATTGGCAGCAAAGAACCAAATCTATTCGAACCCACGAAAAATGATTTAATGCCCTACCGAAAACATAATATGGAGTAAAAAATACTAAATCCCCAAATACATGAGGTGTGAGACAAGTAGTAACCATATAAACTTACCTCGGATCAATACCGGTGGACGAATAAATCTGAAATCCTTCTGGAACCCTTCGCAGAATATAACTACCCTCTATCCATAGAAATCAGTCAATGATATAAGTGACCAATGTGATAAATAAAATAAAAAAACTAAACTAAAACATACATGTATCATGTGACTATACCTGTCATTGCCCAACATATAAGTACCAAAGTGCCTAATGGGTCAAATCATGTTTCTGTAAGAAAAGTGGAAACATATCAATGTTTCAAAATGATACTATCAAATAGTAAATTCTAATTAATTAACAATTAATCTTCCTAGTAATGGTATATAATCAATTTGGAATGAGTTTCAACTTATTTTGGTTTTGTTAGATAGAAGGGATGAGGTCTTATTATTCTAGTTTTTTATGTTTACACTTGAGATATTTATTTCAAAATGATGCATGTATTTTCCATTATTATTTATGGTTTTAGTTTTAATCTTGTTGCCATGGGGCCTATCCACATTAATAATTTTTGGAATGTAGCTTTCCGTTGACATTTATGCCATTTAATGTGATTGATGTCACTAACGATGAGGATCTAGATCAAGTAAAATATTCCTAAGAGGATTGGGCCTTGTAGTGATAGTTGTGGAAATTGTACATCTAGCGTTTTATGAGGAAATCATTATGAGTATGTATTGGAATCGTTGTAGTTTCATAGAGTGGGATGGTCCCTCTGAGTTTATAAAATGTATTATGAAAGGTTTTACTCTATTTATTGTTTCAAGAATTTATCTAAAGAGATGACGGATGAGATGCTAGTGTGGGTATTGATTATTGTCGGACCGATTGGCATTTTAATGCCAAGAGGCTTGGTGTGATTTAGCATAGGATGGAACCCAGTTTGTGGGGCTGGGTTATAATACATGATTTTAATAAGGTTCTTGACCGGATTATTGAGAATATAATGTATATGGGTTCGACATGGTGTGTTTTTGTGACTAGGACAATCGTAAGGGGAATAATATTCTTTTTCTAGTTGGATGATGAGATGTGCATAGAGGCATGGGATAATCCCCATGAAATGAGTCTAGACTATGTGACTGAGAGATAGACTAGGATAAGTTTTATAGGATTGGGTTAGTGTCCAACCCATACGAGGATGATACGATGTATGAAGACACATAGAGACACTTCGGGTTATTTATGTTATCTCATGGAGACACTTGGGGTCATTTCATGACTCCAACATACTCCAGAAATACTCCCACACAATGTTTTAGAAAATTAATTCCATCTCATGGAAGACCCAAATTCTCCTCTATCTTCTTATGTTTCCTCACACTCAAACCTCATGGTATTACAATATACAAGTGATCTACGTCAACTAGTCAGGATAGCATCACCACCCTCTATCCATAGAAAGAAGTAAAATACATAATTGGCCAATGCGATAAAGAAAATAAAATAAAAACTAAACAAAAACATACTTATATCCTATGACTATACATTGCACCGCCAAATATATAAGAACCACACTACCCCATGGGTCAAATCATGTTCCTATAAGCAAGGGGGAAATAGTTCCATTTAATAATCTCTTCATTTTTCATTATGTTTTTTATATAGCACATTGTTGGAAACACCATACTAGTACACTTAGACATTGAATATTCACCTATGCTACATTAGTTGATTTGAAGATTGTGCACATAACCCTATTCACTATGGAAAGAACCTCAGAGGGACCACAATGAATGTTTAGTAGATAATCCTACTCTTGAAACTGGTCGGGAACCAGTACATGAACTAGATGTTATACTTAGTCATGAGGGTGTTAACCATTTCATTATACTATAATAAGAATAAAGGTGTTGGTATCTTTTCTACCAGTGATGGGAATTTCTGAAGGATTTAGTGCTAATTGACTTCAATTCGTATGTTAATGGCCCCTTAACTATCCGTAGATGTCAAGGGGTGTCTCCCATGGGTGTCTTGTGGTGTGTGGTGTCTATCTATGATTTCTGTGGTGCTTCCATATTGTGGGAAATGTGTATTTCATGGTCAGTTTAATAAATAAATTAGTCAATTTGAAAATACACCCATTGTAAATATGGATATACCCACTTTTGATAGAGAATACCATCCAAATAAACAACTCGGAAATCTGAGACCAACATTTTACATAACCAATTCCAATTACATAATATATGGAGCACCAACATATGTTTTATGAACCAATAAATTAAAGGGAATGAAACTCCTCACAATAACCCATTAAATCTCATATATCATCACTCACATCCAATTAGATCATACGGTTCAATAACTACACAGAAGGAGTGGCTATGAAGACTTCAAATAATGTTGATCCATACAATAATGACACTTAAGTGTTAAGAAAAAATATATAACAAATCAAAGTTCACATGTTGGTTATGCTATGCCAGGGACATAACGACATGGTTTAAACAAAATCAAAATAGAAAATAAAAATAATAGATGAAAAAAATTAAAACTAAGGTTTTACTTATAGATTTGGAGTGTATAACTAATTTTGTTTTTGATTTCAGATGGTTCTATCGGGTGGAAGCAGTTTCCTGGCTTGGGTAAAGAGAAAGCCCTCTTGTTTAAACCAAATCACAATAGAGAAGAAGAAAAAAATAGATTAAGAACATTAAAAGTAATTTAGGACTTACAGATTTGATGTCGATTATAGAGGATGAAAAAATATTCCCAGCCGGGGTAACCAGAGAGCTTCGAAAGATCTCATTTTTAGAGCTGCATTTGCGTGGACAAAGGAGAATTGGGGCTGCTATATTTTTGCGGAAACCATTCCCAACCGTTTTTAAAAACTGTTGGGAAATTTATTATATACCAACGATTTTTAAAAACTGTTGGTATAGTTTGTTGTAATGGGAATTTAACCAACTGTTTCATTGAAACTGTTGGGAAAAGGATGCATTTCCCAACTACTTGGGAAAACCATTGCGAATGGCTGGTAATAATGGGTGTTTACCAATGGTTTTTTCCAACCGTTTGGGTAGTCCACCTATGCCAATGGTTTATTCAATCATTTGGCATCAAAGTGTTCGTATATCTCCAAATTACAGTAGTGTAAGTGGGGAGATCAAGTGGTTTCTACCCACTTAATAGGGAGCTTCAAGAGTTTTTAACCTCAGGTAGTCCCCACCACCACTTCCTCTCATGGTAGGTGAGTTCAAGTGGTCTGCACCACCATAACCACTCATGGGAGGTTTAGTTCGGGTGGTCCCCACTTGAAATATCCACATGGAAGATCAAAATAAAAAAAAAATAAAGTTTATTTTATTTTATTATTTCCACGAAAACCTATTATCTTTCACCTTCAACCTACTACCATCGAGGTGAAAGTCTTCTTAAGAAAATACCAGTGCTGTGAGTTCAACGGTGCCCTCGAATTTCAATTCCGAGCACCAGTTCCAACGTTAGAAAAACCCACTCACACATTTACTAAATGTACCTGAAATAAATTTTAGAAATTCATTCTGGGAAATCCGAGCCCAAGAATCATGAACCATCAATTTTTACAGACTTGTAAAATTCCGATATATTTTTTGAAAAAAATATACATTAAAATTATAGGTCTTTACATTCTCCCAACCTCAGGATTTACATCCCCGTAATCCACAACTCAAACTAAGGGAACTAGTGGGGGTACTGATCATGCATCTAAGGCTCCCACTCCATTGTGCTATCCTGGAGGTTCATGTGCTACCAGCAAATGAGAACTAAATTTATCAACCATCCATTGAGGACCCACTCCTATCGATCCTCAGTATCTACTGGAACCTCCGTAAAAGTCACCCCATCATCGTCATCTAGCTCACCATGGTCGATGATGTGTGAAGGGTCCTGTACGTATTTCCTCAGCTGGGAATGATCATTGAAGTTGATTTATATAATATATTATTTCATCCTTGGATGGTAACCTAGAGAAATCATTTGGAAAGATGTTGGTGTGTCAATCCACTATGATAGGAAGAGTTACATTTCACGTTTCATTAGCAGCAATCAAATTTTTTAACACTAACTAGTCCTTGATTTTTCCAACCACAATTAGTATATCTTTAACTCTAAATTTATTTAGAAATAAATCCCATGTGAATTCATGAAGATATATGTATAGAGATTTGAACACTACCTAATAATCTTGGTGGACTATACCAGCTTTAGAACCCACCATGTAGTTCATACAAAAGATTAAATCAATGAAATAAATGTATATGATCTGAATAAACTAGATAAATTATACTGTATTAATAGTCATGTAGAATTCTATCCATTTCTATCCTCCTCACTACCACTATCTATGAGGTGTGTGACACTGATGGTATGAGGAATAGATTCCACATGTTGATTAAAAATAGAAGAATGATGGATGTATCAAATACAAAAATATGATATATGATTTCCATAATTTCCATATTTAGACAAATGGTACCGCAAACCATATAGGAATTATGTTTCATGTTCGTCATATCCTTCACTTATGTATAAAAATACTTCTCAAATGTCCCAAGATAGTTATTACATCTCTAATGAGGCCCATCCTAATAAAATTAATTGTTCCTAGATGCCTCTTAGTTTTCCTAAGTCTTTTGTTAAGAACTACTCTAATAAGAATAATCCATCCGAGCATACAAAACAAGAGGTATATTTGATCTTGTTGCACCAACTAGTCATAGAATTTTATGAAAATATTTTTTAAGATTCCCATTCATGGAACAATGGTTTAAATTCTGTATTGGTGATATGAATTAAATATTCATGTGTAAATTCAAGATGCACAGTAAAAAACCTGGTCAATTGATGTGATATGGATTATAAGAAACTCTTCCCATTGATTTATTTTCTCTTACATTACTATCATAGGACTGACTATACATATTGTGTTTAAATCATATGTTGATGCTCCTATTTTCACATAGCTGAACAATGGTGTCTCCAACACTAATATTCCAGCCAAAGTCTCTTCCTCCAACCAAATCCTTATTATTAATTTCCAGGTGGCATGTAATATAGAACATTAAAAATATTGATAGATCCTTAGTTTGGATACCTTAAATAATGATCTATTCATTTAGTCCTTTTCTAGGTGTTTCCTATCAAGAACAGTGAAAAAAGTGAGTGAATTTTGAAGTATATTTAATCTTTTATACACATACATGTTCAAATTTAACAAATTATTTTACATTTTTTACCCCAATGGTTTTCAAGAATAATTATTTTACATTAAAAGTATACAAAACCTTTCCAAGATAGGTATTGAAAAAACATATCCAAAATAACTTTTTCTAATCATTCTAGCATCAGGTACTTATGAATATTCATTCCAACTTTGACATTTATCTCATCTGGTTTCCCATCAATGTTAAAAGAAACTGGACCTCCTATACGAAAACACATCTGATTAATTAGGTCTAAAATACCCTTAAAATGTCAGTGGATTCTATTTTAGAAGTTCTATTAAATGATTTACCTAAATGAAGTTCAACATTTACAGTTCCCTTAACATCTTCTAAAAATTCATGTTCTAGACTCTGAGCAATATCCTAGTTTACTTGTTGTCCTAGAGAATCTATATTCTTAGTTTCTCCATCGTTTAGTTATAGTGTCTTCTTGGGGGGATAAAACATGGAGGTTTCTACAGTATCGTTAGCTTCTTACATACAGAATTATGTAAAAAGTATTTCGATTCCAACATCACTATAAAAAACTAAGCTGTGATAAAATGTATTTGGTGCCAATTGTTTTCTATCATCATGTGGATAGAGGATAATATTGATAAAGTGGATTTTCTTCTCCAACACTTTTATGGATTGGGAAAAATTGGGTTCAATTAATGGAACTTATATTCTCTTATCCATCATTTTCTCACTTCCTGAGTGGAATAGTTAGTCCAAGAATATAGCCTTCTCTTATTCAATATACCTCTTGACTGATAAACTGGGGATGAGAGAACAAGTGAATGCTTAAAAATTTTCATATTCAAAAGGTCATAACAAGTACAACCTTCCTTCTTCTAGATTAATATTATGAACCCCACAAGATTTAAGTTATTTATTTTATCACCTTAAATTTTTCATGATCCTCATATTGGGGAGGCCTAGTTCACAAAGAATTGTCTTCTTATTAGTTTTCCCTTTAGGTATTTTCAACATAATAATATTTATTCAATTTTTTAATTCTAAATGCTTAACTTAGATTAGGTTAGTGTCATATCTAGATAGTGGACAGTCAATTTTTACCTAGGATTCTCTTTACAAATGTTCACCATGATGCGTTTTGTGTCTATTTACTTATATAATTTTAGATCATGAAATTTGTACCGATATAGATGATGTTTAAGGTTTCTCTTTACAATTGGTGCACATTGTTTAAGTTAATGATGTGTGGACCATAAGAGAGGGTAGACTACATGAAGAGATGTTTCATGTTAACCTGATATGAATTGGTAAAATATGGTATCATGAATATGGATGATCTCATAATTAATTATAACTCAATAAAATTAATCATAATGACCACATAAGAGGGGAATAGGGTGTTAAATAGTAGAATAAGTAGGATCTCACCAAGGTGTTCTAGAATATATCTTTGTAAAATAATAGTAGTATTCTCAGTTTAATTTAATAATTCCCTGATAATCATTAAATCATTTTTATAAAAAAGGAAAACATATCAAATATCCCAATAATTCAAAAAATGAAGGTGTAGATACAGTCTTGGAACATGGGTCATTTAGTTTATGGTCATGAATCCCATACCATTTTTATTTTGATTTAGAGTCACACAATTAGGACCAATTAAGGGTTACATCCTTATATTTCTATGATTCTTCATCAAGATTGGAAACATTATTTTTTTCCTCATGAAATATGATTCCAAACAATTTATTCTTATGTTACTTTTTTGTTATTAATATTATATTTTGATACTATAAATGATTTCAAAAGTCAAGGGTAGAATGTTTGGAGATTTGGGAGAAACATGATAGGAATACTGTTTAGCATAAATTTTAGTATTGACCATGTGGTAATTGAGTAATATGGTATTTTTAGCACAATGTTTCTCTTTACCAAAGAAAATTCCCCCATCCCAAACACTAGAGGGTTCATATCTAACTGAGGGGATCATCTATATTATATTATGTTTTTGTAATCTTACACTATCGTATATATGAATCTCTTTCTTTATTTAGTAGTAACTATGTGTTATAATTTTTATTATTATTGTGTATGCACATTTTGATATACATGGATAAAAGTTGGATCACATTACCGAGGAACACACCTTAGTATGTTAAGGGTTTGAATGAGTTTTTAGATTTTGAAATTTCTAATCAATCTGTTGAAGGGAGAATAAGATGTCCATTTCTTAAATGTAAATTTAGAACATGTTTGAAGAGATATTATGTTTATGAAAATTTAATACCGAAGTAATTCCCTGGTTAATATTTGTGTTGGGTTTGGCATAGAGAATCGAACATTACATAAAGATTCAGTACTGATGTTAATCCATAGAATGAGGTCCCAAGTTCATCGACAATGGAAAATGAAATGAAAAACCTCATAAATGATGCATTCAGCACTACAAGACAACACTATCATCATCAAAACATATAAGAACAACCAGAAGAGGGTACTACAAATTGCAACGTGACATGTGATGTTTTTGAGACTATAACACAATCAGATCTAGATTGTAACATATCATTGGATCCACCTCATGATTATGTGGAGCCAAATGTAAAATAAAACCTCACTGAGGAAAATGTGTTTCATGATTTAGTTGATGATGGAACTCAAGAGTTATATAGCAGGTTTTTGAAATATTTAAAGCTTTCATTTCCACTGAAGTTGTACCATATCAAATGTCTATGTAGAATTACAAATAAGGAAATGTCCATGATATTGGAATTAATTCGTGATGCATTTCCTGAAGCAAAAATCTTAGAATATTTTTATGATATGAAAAATGATTTTAACTAGCTTGGTCTGAATTATACAAAAATACATGCATGTCCCAATGATTGTATGATTTATTGGGGAGAGGATTCAAGTAGACAGAATTTCCAGAAATATTCCTCTTCTAGATGATAGTCAAAGGGTGACGTTAGAAGTCTAAATGAACATAATTTCATGGAGAAGAAGAAAAAGAACCCACCTACTACGGGTTTTCATTACTTTCTCTTGAATCCTTGATTGAAATGATTATTAATGTCATCGAAAACTGCCGAACACATGAAGTGGAATTCTGTAGATAATAAAATGATGGGTTAATGAGACATAAATGAGATTCCCAACAGTGGAATAAATTTAATTCATTACATCTAGATTTCTCAGCTGATTCTAGGAATGATCGATTGGGATTGGATGCCGATGGATTCAACCCATTTGGGACTTTGAGTGCCAGTTTTAGCATTTGGCTAGTTGTTTTGATCCCTTATAATATGCCTCCGTTGATGTGTATGCAACAAACATATTTTATCATTTTGATGATTATTCCTAGAAAAACAAATGAATGGAAATGATACTGATGTATAATTTCAACCTTTAATTGAAGAAGTGACGGATTTATGGAGCAACAATGTTGAGACATTTGATGCTTCTTCTAAAACAATGTTCAAAATGCATGATGCTTTAATGCGGACCATTAGTGACGTCCCTGGGCTTGGGAAATTATCTGGTTGGAACACATAAACAGGTTTGGATTTTCCTGTTTGTAACTTTGATTTTGAGCCCAAATGGCTGCCTCACAGTAGAAAATGGTGATTCTTGTGCCATCATAGATTTCTCGACGCATCTCATAGATTTCGGCTGAACATATCAAAATTTAATGGTTCCATTGATCGTAGACCACCTCCAAAGTTGATAATTGGTTCTAAAATTTTGACACAGGTTGAAAATGTTGAAATAGAATTTGGGAAGGTTCATCATTTGAATGATAGCGGAAAACAGTTCTGAAGTGCATTATCAGGTGAAATCAGAACACAACAATGGAAGAAAAAAAGTATATTCTTCAAACTCCCATATTGGGAATTTAATTTGATTCAGCACAATCTTTATGTGACGCATATTGCGAATAATGTCTGTGATAATTTTATTTTGTCATTACTTAATGAGCATGGAATGTCGAAGGATCATCTCAATGCCCGCAAATACTTAAAAGTAGTAAACATAAAACATTATCTCTAGTGATATGAGAACAAAAAGTATACTCCGACCATGTTTTCAATTAAAAATAGGGATAAAGATACATTCCTTATAATTTTAAAGAATTTGAAGGTATCTGATGGGTATTCGAGTGACATCTTGAGGTGAGTTGACTTGAAGAATCATAAGTTACATGGATTGAAAAGTCACGATTTTCATATTTTGTTACAATAGTTACTACAGTTGACATTGCGTACATTATTACCTGAAAAAAGTTACCATTGTTATACTCCAATTCTATACATTTCTCAGGAAATTATGTGAGAAATCTCTACATTCATCTTAGCTTGATAACCTCTTGGAGAGGTTTTTATTGATCCTTTGTGCAATGAATATGATCTTTCCTCCATCATTTTTTTATTGTTATTATGCATTGAACTGTGCATTTGGTTGAGGAAGCTAAATTAGGAGGTCTCATTCATTATCGAAAGATGAATCCAATTGAGAGGTATTTTATTTATATGTTTTTTATTTAAGTAAAAAAAATTTGTAATTTAAATAAATGAATAATATTATTATTTTATTTCACAAATATATTGGGCATTTGAAAGCATACCTGAGAAATAAATCCCAACCAAAAGTCTCTATTGTTGAAGGCTATTTGGCTGAGGAGTGTCTTACCTTTAGTTCCAGATATTTGGATGATATTGAGGTAAGATTTAATCGAGTTGGACGTGTTGACGACACATCAACTCAATATCAAATGCATCAGATATCAAAAATATTTCCTTCTATTGGCCGATCAGTTGGGAGGACCTCAAATGTGATACTGACAGAATTAGAATTATTACAGGCGCATAGATATGTGATGCTGAATAGTGAAATTGTAGATATCTTTTTAAAAGATTTGAGGATACAAACAAAGAGACAAATGAGAGGCTTAACATGAAATGAGAAATATATAACGAAATATGTCAATAAATTGCTTGTATAATGGTTTGCACGATGTGTAAGTTCATAAATATTGAAATAAATATGAATATAAGTTTGACACATACATTTTGTAAATCTATTAAATTATATTTCTTTTTTCAGATCATGAATACTGATACTTGAGCAGACTTGTCATAAGATTTGATGTTTCTTGATAGAGGTCCTATAAAACATGTTAGAAAGTTCGACGCTTATAATATGAATGGCTTTAGAATTCGTACAATCGATCGAGAATAGGGTTTGAAAACATAGAATAGTAGTATATTTACAGTTTCTAAAGTGGGATACTATGGAAATCTGCATGATATTATTGAATTAAACTACCATGTACATTTTTATGTTGTTTTATTCAAATGAAAATGGGTTGATATTATCAGAGGTGTTAAAAGGGATTCCTTGAAATTTACTTCTGTGAACTTCTCTCGGTTGATGGATATTGGTGAACATGAATTGCATGATCTACATATCTTAGCATTGCAAGAAAAAATGGTATATTATGTGAATTATGTTATGGATGAAGGGTGGAGTGTAGTTTTTCATGTAATACAATGAGATTTATATGATATGGGTGATGAAGTGGAAGATTTGACCTCTGAAATTGAATTTCATCAACAAAATGAAGTGGAATAATATGTTCATCAAGATATTGAAAATATTAGTCTACCAAGGATGAATGAAGTGTATTAAGAAATGGAGTAGGAAACCGACATGATTGAAGAGGAAAATGATTGTATGTACAATTATTTATTCATTTAGCAACCACTTGTTTCATTTCTGCAGTCATTCATTATCATTGTTATATATATTTTGTCTGTTAGTACAGGTCATCTATTATCATTTTTAATTTTTTTTGGAATTTTTTTTGAAATATTTATTCTAAACTAAATTTCATTTGATTAAATGATAGTAATTCTAAGGAAAAGAGGTACACTATTTCATCTAGTTCTGCGATAGATGAAGATCCATCTGGCTCCCTCCACATGGAATCTGAGGCACCAGCTCCCTACACCTCTAAACCATCTCCCCCTTCACCATCTCTCACACCATCTGTGGTTGTCCCATTTGAGGTTGAGTCATCTACTCCCCCTTTAGAAGCCTCAGCAGTGGGGTAGTGACACGCCCATTCCAGTTCACCATGGGCATACTAGAGTGTCACTATCATAGGTACAAATTTTAATTGAATAAATTTATTGCATTTTGTTTATACTAATTTTTTGCTCATTGAAGATGAAAAAAATGAAACCGTGAAGAAAAACGTAAAAAGATTATATGTTTGGAATATGAATTGCGAGAAGATAGTCATGCCATTTGATTATTATGGGGTCCCTACGGATGACGTCGTGGGGTTACTTTGCAAGATTCTAGGCCGGCTGGTAGTAGAGCCCATTTCCCTTCCTATTTCTTATGATGATTTGGGACATATGCCAAAAATTTGGAAAAATGTAGTTTTTGATTCCCAAATAAAGGTAATTTTATTACATTATGGTTTAATTGAAAGTCATGTTACTAATATGGTCAAAATGAATTTCTGTATACAGATGTTCTTCCACTTTACAGTTGGTGATGTGATAGCATGAAAGTGGACATTGAAAAATCTTGGGAAGAAATGGAAATATTTAAAATAGTGATTATGGTGTGATGTCAACGATACTTCGTTGACTATGCAAAAAATGTATGAGAAGCTACCCAGTGGGGTACAAAAAGAACAGTGGAATGTTTTAGTTGATAGACATCGTGATTAGAAGCGGATGGTATTGAAATATATATTATTATATTATCCTCATTTTACATTTATACATGTATATGAAGAGGAGATGACATTGAATACATTACTGTTAAATTTTATTTTATTTATTTCAGGATCTCTCAAGAGAGAATGCATCAAACCGGGCTAAGTAAGTCATCCCTCACACTGTGGGATTAAAAAACTTTTCTAAAAGTCGACCGAAATTTATAATCTTTTAATTATTTTAGATATTTACAAGACAATATTATTCTTTTGATATATTTAATTTTGGATTTATCATTTATTAATACAGTCATAGAGTTTAGGGAATGAAGCATCTCGAACTAAACTATGGTTGGATGTTCACAAGAAAGAAGATGGAAGTTTTGTTAATGAGGTTGCCAAAGAAGTTGGGGTATGAAGTAAATTTTTTATTATAATAACTTATTATCAGTTTTTACTATGTAAATATATATCGATATTTTATTTGTAGGTAAAAATTAATGAACTATGGGATTCTAATCATGGGCAGTCCTACTGAGTCTCTCAGGATGACCCAGTAGCTAAAGTCCTTCGGAAGGAGAATCCTGGTTGAGTGCGTGGGACAAGTTTCAGACCCATACCATCTGAGGTCTTTAGCATGCCACCAGGGATTCCAGCTGCATCTACTTCTTGTTATAGTCAGTCCATACCCGAAGATGCTCATAGGGAGATTGCTTCTCATAGAACAACAGTTCAAGATCAGGGGGATCAGATATCCGCTTCGCAGAAAGCGATGACTGCTATACATCAGCAGATGAGAAGATATGCCCTCGATGGTAGTGCATCTACTGGTGGTCAGTAGGAAAATCAAAAAAAAATCAAAATCATTTAGTTCGAAAACATTCATTGGTTTTAATTTTTAATATAAATATGAAACAATATTTAATTTTCAATATAATGTTCTTACAGGTGATAGAAGAATGTGGAGATGGAAGTGAAGAGGGTGACGATGCATCATCGGACCGTGAGTAGAGTTATATTGTTGATGTGTTGAACAAATATTGGAACAACTGGTTTGTATATATACCACATGTGGTATATAGTTTCCAGCACACATTTTCATGTCCTAACATTTTCTTGATTTCTCATGTTTTCATTTTATGCTTTTTATTGTTTTATGATGTTTCCTTTTATGTCTTGACTTCTCAAGTGTGGTATAAATCATTCCAGTTAGGCCTGTGTTGGAATTGGTAGTCGAGATTTTGGATGAGTTGGAGTTAAACACATTGTTGATGTGTTGAATAAATTCTCAATGCTTAATATTATAATATGTAATTATTCAATATCATTATCCAAGAAGGTAAACCCTTATAGCATTGATATCATATGACACTGTGAATCAAAAAAACATATGGATTGATTACTCTTTATTTGGAACTATTTTCTATGAAACTAATAGAAAATGATTTTCATTTTCCATAACAAAAACATAACTTTGTTTTCTATTTGAGCCTAATATGATTCATGTTATATAAATCCCGATTCCCAAAAATTATTCATGAATATATAAAAAATTACATGTTTTTCCACGAATAAAACCTTAGAAAACAATAATATCTCACAGCTAGCGTATCACCCTAGGTGAAATAACATCCAACTATAATATCAAACAACAAGAACAACAATACCACACCGAGAACCTGGGGTTTCCCACATATATGGTTTAGATAATACCACAAAAAAAACAAATTACCAAGGACTTAAACACCTTATTATCATATAAAACTTTCAAAAAAACTATTCAATAGAAAATAAAATGGCTTTGATACAATATTTAGACGCCATTACCTAGGTTCTACTAAACTAGTTCCCCAATCCAATGTGCCACATGACCATAGGAATGCCTCCTCATATACAAGAGGCTTCCTACTAGTATTGAGGGTCCAATGAGGTATGTGGGGATAATATACCATCTCTACCAGTGTAAAACCTTAGTATAAATTAATTTAAATGATAACAAAGTATGTTATAAGAATAACCATGCATGATGTATTAAATTCAAAAAATTGGGTAAATCTCCGCAACCAATATAGTAAACATGTCCGAGCATACAAGTGTCATGTGTTAATAAAAAAACAATATAAAAAACCCCATAAAAAGCCTAAAATGGGTCTCGATGTCCATCCAGTTCCCTCATACATGCTCCATACCATATCCCAATCCAACCATCTATCAAAATGATTTTTCCCTTACACTTCCCTACAACCATGAGGTCTACTCTGGTATCAATGGAATCCAAAAAAGGGTGTGAGTATAGGTTAATATGACACCACCAATAGTGTCTAAAAAATTAATATTATAATAAAAATAATACTATATACAGAAGTACAATTAAATAATGAACAAGGAAGAAAAGGTAATAAAGTTCCAAAATTAAATATCAAGCATTTAACCTTGTATATCCTTCAGTTTTATGATGACATCAAATCCCACCAAACCTTCTTCCCCCATGTAAAAATTATAGTCCATTAATATAAATGGGTTTTACATTTTCATTAACAAAAATGGTAATTAATTAATCATTACATATCATTATACTGTGGTACACTAATCAGTTCACTCATATCTTACACATAGGATTTAGTGCCTGGAAAGCAATTTAAATACACTATCAAAGCATAGGAAACTCCATATACATCATGTCAAGTCCATTATGTAAAATTTCATGTCTAGCCATCCCACATTAAAGATAAAGAATTAATTGTAATAAAATTCTTACCCATGGGTGGGATCTATTGTGTCAATTGCCATTTACTAATCTATCAATACACATTACATAAGGTCAAACAAAGTTGAACTTTTTAACAAATTACAATATCAAGGGTGAACCTATTTTATTTCAGCAATATTCACATAGTTTATCACTTTCACAGAACCTAACGTAATTCCATAACTATTATATTTTACTATTCATTCATAACAAAAACCATTGTACGTATTTTCACTTCCATATTATAACATGGATATTCCCACATTTTCCATTCATTATTTATCCCCTTAGTTATCTATCAACCCATATAACCATAAAAGTTTTGATAAACAACAACTTATTTTAATTTGATATCCTTGAAAGGTCCAACACATCATTGATTTGATGTTATTTTATGATATTGTGTCTAGTTTGTCTGGTTTGATTTGTTTTTCAGGGCTGTGGTACCACACACCATGTGGGTCCCCTTTATTCAATGTCCCCCCTTTTGAGTAAAATTCTACCACTCATATCTCCTCCAATTGGACTTGGATTTTGGTCTATGAGTAGCTTATACTAATTGATTTTCCATGTAGAAATAAATGGTGGACTTTATAATGTAATTTAAGATATGATATTTTATGTGGTCGATACTTCTTTAGGTGGTGCTCTACGATGGCACCAATCGAGTAGGATCATCAAGTAGATTGTACTAGCACCCTTTTACTGGGATAAGGAGTGAGTCCTCTATTCATAGAGTGGAACCCTCCTATGGAGTTAAGGAATGGGTCTTATACCATCATAGTGGAACCCTCCTGTTGATTTAGGGCATGAGTCCTCTACCATAATATTAGAACCCTCGTCTGGATTTAGGGCATGGGTCCTTTACCATCAGAGTGGCACCCTCTAGTAAAGTTAGGTAATGTGTCCTATACCATCAATGTGGAACCCTCCTGTAGAGTCATTTCATGGGTCATATACAATTAGAGTGCAACCTCCGATGGAGTCAAGTCATGGTTCCTCAAGCATAAAATTTTTACCATCTTGAGGAGTCAGGTAAGGGGTCCATTACCATCATAGTGGAACCATCATATTGAATAAAATCATGGGTCCTTTACCATAAAATTGAAACCCTCTTATTGGATAAGGACATGGGATCTATACCATTTGAGTGACACCCTCCTATTAGATTAGGGCATAAGTCCTCTATCTATTAAGTGGAATCCTCCTGTTACACCCGGGCATGAGTCTTCTACATAGAAATTATATCCCTTCAACAATGTGGTATAAATGATTGGTGTCACTTGATATGGATTCTTGATCATAAAGACAAATGATATAATGGTCATTATTGATGGAAGAATATTTTCCTAGTATAGGCTATGATATGGATATCCCCTTTTTTTCTCTCCTACAAGGTTTCTTTTCTGATCATATATATGTACACTTTTGGGTGGGTTTTGTTTCCTATATTTGTATGGGTTGATATGTCCACTTATATTATGTTTCCTATATCCCCAAATAGTTATGGGATTACTACTTGGTGCCAATATACTCACACTTTCATGGGATTTTCCCACACATGTCCCATCTTATATAGATGGCATATAGGTTGGAAGTGATTACAGAGGAGCATAGGGATACAATTGTGTATTTGATTGTGTTTGGTGGTCGGGGCTTAGAGATCTGGAGCTAGGATCTCTCAACATCTACATTTCTAGTTATTTTATGGTTGAGACATCTTTCTTGGTTGGAATATATTCTTACTATTTACTTTTTAGATTACATTGTCATACTATTTTATTCTTTATATGTTGTTACATGCATGATTGATACTTTAGATGTTACTATATTTTCTATCAATCCTCTTTAATTTAGTATGGATGTGGTTGGATGTGTGTGTACATGTACATTAGAAAAAGGACTCCCATGATAGTTATTCTTTTCAGTATTTGTCGCCAGCCTCTAGCATGGGGAGGTGGGCTAGGGGTAGTTGTGACGCAATCCCCACATGGTTGGGTCCTGACAAGTACCACCAAAACCTATCCCTTTTTAGGAAAATACTTGGTTTCATGTTTAAGTAAGAATATATATTTAATAGAATTTTAAACTATTGAGGAAAAATATTGTTCTTTTTCATGTTTTTGTACACATGTTTTTTTGATGCAACATACTCTTATAGAATTTGGACATAATTTTTGTCATGTTCCAATTTTATGTAATAATACCAGTGCTATAAAAATTTCTAAATAATCAAGTAAGGAATTATAGAACTAATGATATTTATATTTAAAATAATTTTCTAATAGATCATGTAAAAAGGGTGATATTTCTTTATAATTTATTAATACTGAATATTGGCTTTTGAATATTTTTGATAAATGTATTTCTACTTTTAAATTTAATTTTATTAAGGGGGAATTTGGTTTTTTATTTTAAATGAATACTAACTATATTATTTTAATCTTTACCATGTTAATAATAGTTTATTTTAATTTTTCTACTTTTAATATATTTTTATTTTTTATTAGTTAACTAAAATTTATTTATCTCTTTGTATTATTAGGGTCTTCGAACTGAAATTTAGGCATATAATAATCTTAATTTTAAATTGAATTTTCATGTATTTCATTTTAAAATCCTTAATCATCACATTGAGAAGTAATCTTTGGAAACGGAACCATCACCTAAAACCTTCAGAAGTTCCATCTGTCTCTCCTATATTCAAACCCTCATTTAATCAAACCCTTATTATTTTAATATCTTAGTTACATTAAACCCAAAAGGGTCAAAATTTTCCAAAATTTAAAATAATAAGAGAATTGATGAAGTCGATCCCAGTATTTGAAATATAAATAAAGATTCAAGTTACAAGAACTGTTTGCTATATAGAAAATTTATAGATTATAAATTCCTATTCAAAAAAAATATTGATTTTAAAATAACTATGTTTTCAAGGATTTGAGTTTATTTAAAATAGTTGTAATAAAAAAATATATTCTCAAAAGATAATTTAAGGAGCTCTTCAAAAATTTCTTGTTTAGTTTTGGAATGAATGAAGATGTTGTTCCTTAAAATATATGAGATAAGGAATTTTCCATATTATATATGAACATATACCAAATATTCTAGTACCTTCATGAAGAGAATTTTAGTTTTTTTTAAATAAATTATAGATTTGTTTCATAAGTGTCAAGATGTTATTTATTTTGTTTTAGGAATTTCTCAAATTAGTAAGATGAGGGTGAAGGGCCTAAAAGATGATCCAAAGGGCCTTGGAAAATTTATTCAAACTAATTTCATACTTAGTATTGATGAATCAAGAAATATTCTATTTCTAGATATTTACATTATATTTATCTTGTAAAGTGATATAAATCAAATTTTATTTCAGTGCACGTTGAGTTACATGAGAAATTACAATTAGATTGACTCAAGGATAACGTTTTATTTACATTGAAGAAGGGTGTATATTGTTCTATATTAGATATGAATAATTTATAATACCAGGATAGGGATAACTTTTCATCAAAACAATTTTCTATAATTTGGAATTTTGATAAATTTTAGATTTTTCTAGAGCATTTTTTAAGGAAATATCATGCCAGTAAGAGCTAAAGTAGAATATAATTCAATGTTAGTATTAAGGGGGAGTAAAGGAGGATCAAATTTTTTGGTTATGGTATAATTTATATCAAAAAAGTTAGTGAATCTAGAATTATATGTGGGTTTACAATTGTTTTTGGTCTTGAGATAAAGGTGTACGGATTTGAACTTAGAGACTCTGGTTTAGAATACTTTACTATTAGTGATAAAAAATGTCCCTTAATGTAGAATAAATAAGCCAATATGGATGCAAATATCACTACTAGAGTAGAAGGAAAAATTAAATTTTATGGGTTTATCAAACACCATATGTTGTGATAGAAGGAAGAGATTTATTAGCTTGGATTCCTTGGAAAAGAGATAAGCCATCACCGACTGAGTAGTTGGTTTAGTCTACTATAAGATAGTTTGAAAAGAAAGATAAGGTTCAAGATGGTAGAGTTGAATATATTTATCATGTTTAGGAACAACATGATGAAACTACCTACCATTATTCAGAGAAATATAGAACTGAATAAATCCATTTTTCTAGATAAATGATTATTCCACCTACAAAATCTATGTAATTTATTAATAATCAATTAGTTTAATTATATATAAATCATTTTAAGTATCATATAAATATGATTTCAAAATTATTGAAGTGATTGGAGATCTATTTTCAACCTTAGGTGATGGTATAAATATTTATTCTATTTAATTTATTGATGTAGGGGAAGCCTCAATAAGGAAGTAGGAAGAACCCTCATATTAATGAGAAGAATTAGTTGTTTTGGAAGAATACTCAATTTTTTTCCTCTAATATATTTTCTATATTTTATTTGTTGAGGTATAAAGTTGTTAAGTATCAATAAAATCATGGGAGTTATAAGAAAAAATTTTAGGAGTTAAAATGATGTTCTATTTCAAAAGTAGATTACGAGTCTATTCAGAGTCAGTTTCATAGTTAAAAACAATCTTCAACTTATATGAAGGATTTTAATGCCCTAAAGAGATAAGGGGTAGATTATTTTGGTAATATGAAATCAAATATGATGTCAAAATTATATTTTAGTGATATGAATATGTTTTTAGTGAATTAGTTTTAACCAATTAAAAACAGTTTAGAACAAAGAAGAGATCATTTCTCAATATAAAAAGGTTATATTAATGTTTTCCCAAGGTTTTATCTATTATATTTCGATCTCAATTCCAAGGATTTAATAGTTAAAAATATATAGAGTGATTGTGTTCCAATACACATTCTTCTAGATAATATGAAAGAGCTAATTACCGATTAGCTTTTATAGAACCTAGAGTAAGAGATCTTTTCAAAAAATTTATGAGTTTTATAGAATTATTTTTTCAATATTCTAAGACAATTTAGAAATTTTTGAAAGTGTATTTGGTTTAAAAATAAAATTTTTGTGAGGACACATAATTTTTTTAGTGATTGGGATGGAACATTAAATTATAATTTCAAGGATTTGATTCTGGATATTCAAGAAGTATATAAAAATATTCAATATTATTTAACATTTTCCTCATCTATAGAGGAATTTGAAACTATTTCCAATTCTATCTCTACCCCGGAACCCTAACCATTTAATCAGTATATTTATCATTATAATCAACAATTATTTATAAAACTTTATTATAACCTTATATATTATTTGTGTTTCTATTTAAATGTTATTTATTTAATTTTAAGACTATCAATAATAATCCAGTGTAAAAATGAATAAGTCTTATTAGATTTAATTCTTTCTTATGTCTATGACTTACTTAATATGATCTTCAATTTAAAATTATAAACTTGTATGTTTTTTATGGGATTAATGATAATCAAAAGGGGGTGAATACTGTGTATAATAATGATGATCCAACAAGTTTTCAATCGACTTAAATTATCACAAAACCATATTTTTTTATAATAATGTTATTTTGAGTGTATTTTAGGTTTACACTTTTAATTAAATTAATTATTTTATCCGTATAATTATGGAATTATTTTTTTCAATTTTAATCTTTATTTTTATGTGTAATAATTTTTCTAAAAATATTTCTGGTTGTTAAAAGTTTTTTCAAATAACTAATATTAAATAGATGTTTAATCTAACATTGGTATCCAACCTCATGTTTGTAACCCCCTGTTTGTTTTGAACGTTTTTTTGGAACCTCACTTTTATAAGGAAACTGATGATCCAGTAACTCATTTTGGATATATACGAAACATAATTAAACCCCATTTTGGTGACATAAATCATGTTAAGAACCATATTTTAGTATTGAAAAACACATTAAAGAATAATTATTTTGGAATCAACCTTATGTAGAGTTATCCCCATGTTGATCAAGTTGGCTACGAGATTTAAAATTTGAAGTATTATGATATCTTTACTATGATTTTACTAGAGAAAATATCTAAGTAAAATGTTCCAAATTATATTTTATAATATTTACGAAAAAGGATTGATTTGTTTTAGTTTATAAGTAAACATATTAATTTTCATAGCCTATTAATTTTAATTTTTAAATTAACTATGTTGTTTTAAAATAACTATTTATTTTTAGACATTTTTAGAATTTATTATCCAAGATTAATTTGGTCTAATTATTAGTTATTTTACCAATGGATAAAACTATACAATCTGATGCCCGATTTCTCAATTAAAAAATCATAAATTTCTTTATTACAATAGAAAATTCCTATCAACTCCAACCATGTATTCATTTGACTCTTTTTGTTTTTAATTTTATTGTTGGATGAATAAAACTTGTACTATATGATTCTGTGATATATTTTCTTTAGTTTTTTAATGATTTAAGGACTGCACTTTAGAGAAAAACATTTTCAACCATTTTACTTCTTTTTGGATTTCATTCTGCTAAAAATATTGAATATTTTGATACTATTTTATGTACATATTTTCTGCAGAAATTTGGAGTTTATTTTTGAGAAATAAACTTTGGAGATATACATATATTCCTCTGAAGAACGATTCTTCAATTAGAAAAAATATCTACATCTAAATACTTATTTAAATATTTCTTTCAATAAAAATCAATATATTATTTGTTTTTGAACACTTGGGTGTTGAGTATTTCAAATAATACTTCTATTATTTCATATATTCCTTATAAAATTTGTTGTAAAAAGTTTTCATTTCGTGAAATTAACCATCAAGATCCCTTGGAAAATCAAATTTTAGTGAAATTAATTAATATCATAGAGAGAGTGACGGCTGAGTGGGGTAATTAATATTTGTTCTGCAAACCACTATTCAAATTACTATGCTATTTTAATTTTTAATCAACATACCTTTTTTAAAAAATAAAAGAGGACAAATTTTCTTTAAAATTTTCATGAGGGGAAATTTAAAATTATAAAGAAATCTAAAAGGACACAATTCACACACTCATATGACTTCATCATTGTTTTCTCTAGACAACAGAAAAGCCACCTAAATAGTATGTGGTGGGGGTGGTAATCTACTGTAAACCATTAGCTGATAAGGTTTCATGGAGTAGGTAGTGAAAGGACTGGTGGAGAAAGAGGGAAAAGAGATGGTTTATTAACTATTGAACCTGGAAACACATGAAAGGGATATTATGGAGTGTGTTTAGGATTGTGTGCTGGAAGAGGATACTCTAAAAGGGTTATGAAGGGGTATAAATATGGATCTAAATTAACCTTTGAGGATGGGGGAATTCTTCACTGACTTCATCATTCGACCATAAATTTGGACTAGCACATCCAAATTAGAGTATCATGGGGGATGAGAGATAGTTGTGTGTGGTGTTGCTATTATAAAACTAGGGATGAAAATTTTATACCTTAAATTTTTTTTGAAAATTGTTCACTGAAAGACTGAATTATGAACACAATGATAAATAAAATAGGTTATAACACCCAACCATGAGAGTTATTTTACTCAAATGGCTAGAAAAAATCATAATATTGGGATTATAAATATTATTAGTAAATAGATGTGATGGATAACTCCTTAGAAAATTAAATTTCATGTAATGTTATATATTCCCTTAACTAACATCATTCACATATAATAATTAAAATTTTAAGGAAGAAATTTATTTAAAACATAGAATGGAATGACAACAGATTTCACCATATATTCTTCATAAATAAATAATATATTAAAGACTGTGTTTAACATACTATAGCAAACATAAATGAAAAACCATGATATATTTTAAATATTAAATGTGATCATAAAAGCATATCCATTAAATTAGTTGGTATAAATTGGATTAATCATTTTGTAAAATCAATAATAAATGTTGGAAGAAATGGAATTTAGAAGTAGAAGTCTTTTTTATGAAGCCCATTTGTATGAGATTATAAGGGAGGTATATTTTCAAGGTATTGTCCTGTAATAACACCAATTTTAAATAAATCAATTATAGTTTGATAAAAACCATATCCATGGTAAGTTCAATCCCATATTGATTTCCATAAGATCCATGCTAGCGGAAAAACCACAAAAAAAAAACAATCGGAGCCCATATAATGAATAGGTATTTAGTTAATATCATAAGATGTTATACAATTTGAAACTATGATTATATCAATTTTTAATAAAATATTTATATGTAAATACATATCATGAATTTTTAAATCTTTCAAAAGGTCATTTTTTTACAATTCCATTTATGATAGAAAATGTATTTTCTCGAAATTGGAATTTTATTTCAAGGAAATAAGTTTATTAATATTTACTAATAACATTATATATTTATTTTATTAATAGTAGTTTAAAACTAGATTAACTACTAATTTCTAATAAAAAGAATAATTTATGTAACAAAAGTTGTTTTTCTGCAAATATATCTTTTCACTATCTATTATGTTCTTAATTAAAACTAAAATTTATATATTTTTGGATATGAATTTGATGAAAATAACTTCAATTTTGTTTCTATCATGGAAATATTAAATTAAGATATTTTTTTTTTGAAAATCATTTTTAGGTGAATAGTGAAATATACCCTTTTTACTAATATATCAAATTTTTTCCACTATTAGTATATAATTATGAAATAGAAATTTATGAAACATTTTTAAAAAAAATTAATTAACAATTAACATTATATATTTTAAAATATTTATTATATTTTTCAAACCTATGATTTTTATTTTAGAACTCAAGTAATATTTTTCTCAAAAATAGCTTCAATACAATATACATTTATTATCTTAAAATTAATTTTCAAAACTTTTAAAATTTAATTATAAACAAATATCTAAAATTTAAAATAAATTAAATTTATATTAAGTACCACTTTATTTTTATGCATAAATATTAAATTAACTTAGGTAAAAACTAGTTACCATAGTAAAAGATTAAATGAAAAGTAATAATAAAAGGGATAAAATATAATTAAAACAAGTTTTTAATTGATTTTCTGAGTTATTATAGACCTTATCTCACCCTCCAGTAAATTATAATTTATTTTGGGAGAAAATTGAGATGTGTAACATGTTCTCCCTTTGTAATAAGTGGAAATATTTACAAACATTTCATTCTCACCAATTATAAAATGTACCTCTCACTACACCTTAAATACCACTCTATAGATTAGTTTTACACTAGAAAATAAACCATATTTAATTCCCCAATAATTATATTTCACTCTCATAATCTTATTGTCAAAATACATTATTCCAAGCCCTTTCCATAAAATCCTCCAAGAAAAATCCAAAGTCCTCAATGTAAGTTCAATATTTTTGCTAACATATTTTCCTTTTATCATTCTATAATAAATAAATTTATCCAAATATTGTTGGATGAATTTTTTATTTATATTATAGTAATTTTTTTACATTGGTAATAAAAATTATCCATCACTCCCCTTAAACTTAAGAAAATCAAAATGCCAATCATTTATATGTGTAGACTACTGCCACAACGACATAACCTATTTTGTTATCCTTCACCACCATACTATGATGGTCATAATAAGGAATTTAATATATAAGTATTATATTTATAACATGTTTTAGGATCTAAAAATAATTTACAATATAAATCCTTTCTCTCATTCAATGGGAATCAAAATCATCATCTATGCATTTGTGCGTACTACCATCTCCATGAAATGATATATTATATTTTTCACTATCAACATTATAGATTATTAAAAATTATAAATTAATTTTATATATGATATATAATAGTAAATAATATACTGAATATGATTATTTATGGATGAAAAAATTAATTATCTCTATTAACTAATCCATCAATATCTATAAATAACCTGAACCATAACTCATTTCATCTTCATAAAATTTTAATAAAATCTAATATAATGGGATTATAAAATTATAGATCATTATAAAGAAAAAATTAGAGTATATTATATGAATGATTAATTAAAAACTTGGTATCAAATAATGGTTACCTAAATCGGCATCATTAATCATGTGTGAAACATTTAAAGTTAATAACACCATATAGTTAAAATAAGTGTTATCTAATAAATATATTCATAATAATTGATTATAAACGATGTATATAAAAGGTAAATGTATATTAACAGTGTTATAAAATAGAGTATTAATATTTTTATTTTTATTTTACATGAGGCTAGAACACATTCGTCTAAACTGGAATAAAGGTAAGTTGAAATCTTGAATCAAATATTTTTCATGAGTCATAATCACTACACTTTGATTATAATATTTAAATTTTAAATTAAACTACCATAATATATAATAATATTCTATTTCTGGCATGTTTTATATGGAAATCATGTTTCACATTAAAGTCCTCTTATTTTATGAATCTATTATTTTATAAAAAGGAATGTAATTTTTCTATGAATAATTCAAATATATTTTATTGGATTCCCCTATCCATGTTTTTAATTCCTATAATTAATATTTTTTCCAATTTTATAACTCAATTTATTTTATTTCTAAATATCTGTATATTACCATTTATTAATTGATTTAAAAATGTTTTCATTAACCTTTTAACGATTTGGGTTTCCAATATGGGTGTTTTAAAGTATTTTAAAGGCTTTTCCTTACAATAATATTATATTCTTACCTTCTATATCAAATTTTAAAAAATGTTTAATTTATTAATAATTTATATGTTTTTTATTTTTTTAGTTAGTGTTTTATGAAGTTTCCTCTCCATATTTTTCTTTTTTTGGAAAGTGGCTTGAAAATCACATCTTTTAAGATGATATTAAGAAACAGTTTTTAAATAATTTTTTTAGTGATTTATCTTACATTTTCAAATAGTTCTTTTACAATTATGTAATGGTGCATAGATAACTATATATGTTATCTTCTTAAATAATCATTTTGATTGATCATGTTTTTTGTATCAAATGATCAGGTTTTTTCTGTGATACCATTTTAAAAAGTTATGAAACCCATTTTAATACCATGGATTATTTATGAAATGGTGAATGATTTGATTTGAAGAGGAATATATATATATGGATTATGATAGGTGGGGTCATATACCATCCTCAAATTCAATGGTTAAAGGGTTTTTATCTCATGAGATAACTATGGGAATCTATTGACAAATTCATTCTTTACTATGGGAATCGAGAAAGGATTCCCACTCCATTATGTTACGGTAATTAGGAGGTTATTACTACTGAAATATGATATTATTACTAATATTTATGTTTTTTTCAATTATATTTACTATGATATGATTTATTTCCCAAAAAATAATAACATTTATAATATTCCATGATCTAAATATATTCAACTTTATTATGTTATGATTTCATTTTTTGTTTGATTTTAATAATATGATTCAAATACCTGATTTTGATTACCTTTTTTGGGGATTAAGTTTCTATTCCATGATCTATAATGATAAATAATGTTTTATAATTTTCACTAACAACAACTTGATCTTTTTATCATATATTTATCCCTTACCCATGTTTTTTATCATGTTTGTGATCTAATGGTTATGACTAGTAAACAAGTTTTCCATACTAAGAATTAAAGCTCACCACTTTCTTATGTTTCCATACCCCATGTCAGGAATATAATTATATCATATTAGATTTCTAGAATAGGTTTTAAATCATCATAGTTATGGATAAATGTCAAAAACTGTTATAAGGTAATTTGTTTATATAGCTTGTATCCAAGAAACTAAACTTATTATACCTAAAGTTATGTGAATTTTTGTAATATGTATTAATTTATCCTAATAATAAAATTAATATTTATATGTGATTTTATTCTATCTCTAAATTATTTCATGTTTTAAATTCATTTATTTTCTTTGATGTAATTCCTTCATTTGATGATATAAGATTCTTCCCTTCTCAATTTTTTATTCTCTTCATTCATAAAACTCCAAATATTCCTATCATATGCTAATTGTATGAGTTTTAAACACTCACGATGTGTTAGAAATGGAGTTTATTTATTTTCATTTATTCGGTTTCCTTTTTATTTTGGGTTTCTTATCTCTTTACTTTTAGTTAACCCATTGGTTGTTTTTTTCATCGTTGGGATATTCAGTGCCACTTTTTATTACTAACCCTCTCCTATCAACGAAAATTTCATGTTAAAACCCAATTTTGGTTACCAAAAATATACCCTACGGTTTCTGGAATATGTTAGTAGTGAAACATTGGGCTACTTTATATACCCCTGCTCTCCCTCCTCTTCTCTTTATAATAATATTATTATAATAGATCCCAATTACAGTCTAATAATAAGGTGTTTATATTGGTTTGGTATTATGTTGTTGGATACATTTAGAATAAATTGTGTTTATTTTCTAGTTTTTTTCCATTTCATTGGTTTCTAGTTGCATCAGCAGTGGAAAGTTCAATATTTATTCTGCTTCCACTTTATATTTGGGTTTTCATTCTGTTTTTTATGTGATGCTCTAATGGTGGAGGTCATGTCAAGTTGTTTTGGTAGTTTAATGGTTGTTTGGTTCTTTATATTTTCTTTGTTACAGATTTTCTTCTTTTTTGGTGAGGATATACATACTGGTCTTTATCTAGGTGTTGGTGTTGGGTTTATCTATTTCAGTGTGTGTTTCTATTGAGGCAATGCTTCTCAATAATTTACTATTAGTGATGGTGGATCCTATGATGAAGGTGTTGAAAATGATGTATCCAAGGTGAGCATTGAATTCATTTGAGTTGAAAATTTTATTATTGAAAGTCATAGGCTTTGAGGAGTGTGTCGTCCTTGGGCTACTTAATCGGACTGATATGTTGCCTCAGTTTGGGTGCTTAAAATCTCAACATGGATTTTTGAAAATTTTAAATTACATTGGGTCGTTACTTGTTTATTTATTTATAGTATTTTTTTATTGTGGAGTTCATTTCAGTTGGTAAGGGTTACCACCAACTAAAAAAGTTATTTTTTTATGTAAAAATGATTTTTTAGGGAGAGCATTGATAATTTAATTTTATGAAAAATAATTTTTTCTAAGTATATAATTTTTAATGATATACCTTATATCCTAATAAATTATTAAGAGTCCCCTAAGTGGGGTTAGCTCATGTGGGGAAGGTCTACGTGAGGCTAATCATGAAAAATACCTTTGTTAGAATAATGTAATATTCCTCCCAACCACATCCAAGGATATATTTAACTATGTTCTGATGAAACAACATGTTTCAGTTATTTCAACATATGATACACTATTTCTTGACATTATACATGACATAAAAAATCTCATTTAAAATTAATTCCACACTCTAAAAATACATAGGAATAACTCAAACTAGCCGGTGTAGCATCAAAATAATCACTAAATAACCTTAACTAATAAAGTGAGTCCCTACATAGTATTAAACTCATGTAGTGTGTTATAGGGTCTGCAAAAGGAGAAATGGAATGCAATTATTTTATGTAAGAATAATCGAGAAAAAAGGTTATGATAACATGATGTTTATTATTTATATATTTAAAAAACTATGCATGAATTACTTGGATCATAATATTTCTTATGTATAAATTACATGGAAGGGTTTTATATATTATGATGACCTACAATATCATCAATATGATACATGGATATATTTTTTCATATTGGTAATGGTTCCATCATATTCTATGATAGTAAATATCACAGTCCATGATATTTTGAAATCCTAATATTTTATCTATATTGTGGCCTATGATGTCAAATATAATATGCTACAACCACAACATAGATTATACTATCTCATACTGTAATTTTTGATACAATTCATGTTATTCATTTTAAAAACATGATTTCAAGAATAAAATTCATGGTAAAGGTATGATACAGATGTTGTGTTTCTATGTATAGTTTAACATTTGAAATAAGTAGAAAAATTGATTATAAACCCAAAATACAAGATCAATATGCTTCCAAACCAAAATAATGTAAGTGGTAAAAATTAAGAAACTGATCATTTATATTGGACATTAATGTAAATTACTGAAAATTTCCTTATCTTGCTTGATAAATGTCACTAAGATGCAGCTAAAGGATATCCCTCATCTTTTGTTTACCCATAGGTTTGCATGAATCACTCAATGATCAAGAATGCCCCTCTCATCACTCATGGAATTCTAGTGCCTCATGGAGGCTCAAGGTGTAAGTGGAAGAGAGATTTGGGGTCAAGAGAGTATCATATATGAATGTTATCACCATTTTTTCATGGAAGTGGACTCTTTTATAGACCTCAAATAAATTCCCTCTATGTCATTAATTTACTAAGGTATTATAATGCATGTCTAAATGTTAATATTCAATTCATGCATTCATTTTATTATTTCATAAATCTCTCCAATGTTTCATCTTTTTAATGTTAACTATTAATTGTAGACTTTATAGGAGTGACTCGGATGTTAAAATTTAACATTATAATCCCATGAATGGGAAATGGATGTGATTTCATTAAATCATATCAAATGATAAGCCTAAATCATACCTTATGATTGGATAATGGTAGTGATATGTAACCATATAACATGCCTCATGATATACCTGTATTGTCTCATATGATGTATCCAAGAAGCATCACGCGCATATATAATTTAGATTATATATCCTTTACTCACTTATCAGTACTTGGTATGTGGTTGGGTGTATCTCTGTAATGGACTTATGTATTGGTAGGGAATTTGAGGACCGAACTGGGAATACATTAGAAGGGATATAGATTATGTGACATACCATATGTTATTTTACTATACCATTTTTCATAAGAATTCTATTAATTCATGATGTGTGTGCATGGATATGTAAATGGAATTTATTCCTTTTGAATTATGAGACTTGAACTTAGTTTCGAGAGATAGACTAAGGTAAACTATGAGTTGTGTCCTAATTATAATGTGACATAGTTGACCATGGTGGTAACCCTAGTATTTTCTAGTTTTTTTTATTTTGGGATAATTTTTTTATAAGCATAGAAATTAGGTAGTCTTGAATGAATGTAATATGAAAATAGTTTTTTTTCATGACATTCCAACCTAGAAAATGTATATCATGTTTGGGTGAGGTTCCAAACCTTATGTCCCATAATATATATGTGTGTTCATTGACCCATTTTTAAAATGTTTAATTAATAGATGGCTTATTTCATCTGAATTAATGTTATTGATATTATTAATTTTTATATAATGTTAACATTTTTGGAGATAATTCCTATCATGAATGGGAATTCATGATGAGTTTGGTTCCATGACAACTATCTTTGGTGGATGGCACCAGTGGCATGTACAATTCCAACCCTTAAGTTATAATGATAGGAGATGGAATTGGGGGATGGAACCTCTCTGACCTGGTGCATTGATAGTGTGTGATAAAGAAAGGGTAATTCATTATTTTGACATAGTTTATTGATGATATATGATAGAACTAGGGGTGAGCTCCATTCTAAATCAGTGTAACGATGATATGTGATAGAACTGAGTGTGGGTGCTATTCCGAACCAACGTAATGATGAAATGTGGTGGAACTAAAGGTGGGAGATACATCAAGATGTTGTATTAATGTTGTGCGTTGAAACTAAGGGTAGGTGAAATTCTATCATGATGTGATGATGATATGTGATCAAAATGAGGGTGGCTGATCTTTATACCCAATGTTATAATAGTGTGTGATAGAACCAAGGGCGAGTTCCACTCAAACCCAGTGTATTGATATTGTGTGATGGAACTGGAGGTGAGAATCATTATGAATGAGTTTTTTAATGGCATATTTTTGAATTAGGGATGTGCATAATTTCACCCTATGGTGTTCATGGTACATGATGGAACCAGAGGTGTGCACCCTTCCAACCTAGGGTTTTGAGGCAGTCAATTAGATGTGTTGGAAATATATAATGGATGGACTCCATCACTTGTTATTTGTATGTGAAAAAATTAAATACACACTAACACAAGTTGTAATTAGAATGGTCACTCTTGCATGTCATGAATAATTATTGTGGTTATGATTGGTATTTGATTATATTTATTCAAGTTACATTTATTCTAATCATATCAACTTGTTTATGCACTGTATAATTTGGATATGTTACAGACAACATTAATGGTGGATTATGGAATTATATTCATATAATACTCTTTCATCCATGAAACTTTTATACATAATCAGTCATTGTGTTTTTGGTAATAAGTAGGTTACTGGTCGAAGGCTAGATGTTGATCTAGATAACTAGGATGTTGTCAGGATATGAGAATTAGTCATGAATCAAGACCGAGTTGTTTTTATTTTTATTTTTGTGTTTTTTGGTTTGGGTTGTATAAGATTTAGCCATGAGATATCTTGATGGTGTATTGTAGAGTTTTGTGTAATTTAGATAGTTCATTCTATTATAGTATGTGATATTTTATTTATTATTGGCATGCTTCTTGTTGACATTGTTTAATATTTATTCAGTTAGAAAATATGAGAATTGTTTATATATTTATTATTCAATTATTTCTGTATATCTATACGAGTGTATATAATTCCTATGTTACCACCTTATAATATCATTTGTATTCAATTTCCTTTGGTATAGGGGAAGCACACTTGAGGTCATGTGAAACTATGCCCAGTTATCATTTTGAGAGATGAGAGGGGATGTTACACTAGAACTATTCCACCACCATGAATGCATTTTCATGGAATGTCCAATTTAATTGGTTTTATATGATTATATGTACTCAATGGAATACCCTGGGTCACCTCTAAAGGATAGTTTGTGGTTTCTACTGTGTATTTTACTCATAAATAATTAAAAATTGGGGTGGTTTGTTTTTTTTATAAAAATAAATAAATTTTACAGAGTTTAATAATAAATTAAATAAGATTTTAAAAAATATGATATAAAGGGGTCATTTTGATTTCACTATGCACATTTAATGTTCATTGTTCTTAGATATTCATTTAGGTTTGGCATAAATATTTGGTTGAAATTAATCAGAATCTTGAATATTTTCTAAGATTTTATATTAGTTCATATAGAATGAAACCTTGGAATAATAATCATATTACCATGGTACTACCCTTATTCATGGTATAATATCTTTAAGATTACATTGAAATAACAATAATGTGTGTAAGAAAAGGATTATTGTGTTATCCTATCAGAACAACACAAGTCACACACTCAAAACCTCACACTAATCGGTTTAATATTAATAGTATACCAATCACATGCTTCAAAATAAGTATAAAATTAAGAAATAATGAAATATACATAGAATTAAATGGTTTAAAAAATTAATTAAAAAATTTAACTAATATATGTTTCATAACTCTCTATACATGTGTGTTGCTCCCTCAAAATGATTACCCATTATTTATCTCTCCAGCAGGAGTAAGGGAAAGACCACATGGATCTATGTTTTCATTTAAGCTCCCCCAATGAGGATAGAGTGACCTGGAACCTAAAAGGTGTTTATATTAATCTATTGGAACTCAAAAATTGAATCAAATCACTCCTTGGTTTAATTTTAAAATGTGGTTCCAAAGGTTCCCTTTTATATCCAAAATTGGTGGTGGTTTTGGTCACCCATATTTAGAGAAACAACTTTTTTATTGGTTTTGTACTGGTAAACATCCTTATCTAGACTTTTACAGAATATTAGATTTGTTTTTATACCTATTTAATATCCCCATGTATGATTTTGAGGCAATTGGACATCAAGAGTTGGATATATTGTCAAATTACCAAACCAAACTTTTAACTTCTAGCGGATTCAGTTACCTTGATAGATCAGATTAGTTGGTCCAATAAAAGTCTGAATTGGGATTGGGTGTCTTAAGATGATTTGTATACAAATGATTTTTGAATCAGATAAAAAAATCTTTCTAACTAGATGAACTGATTTATAGGAATTTGTAAAAAAGTGGACATATGTTCTTGGGATTCCATACAGTTTGGACCATCTTCCTTCTATAACAACTTTGTCCCTCAAAATCACCTCCTCCTACAATCAAATCATATGAAAGTAAAACTAATGTTTTTAAAAATGATTAGAATAAATAATTTAATAAAATTATAAGTTCAATTTGTTTTTAATTTTTTTTAATTTTTTGTAATTTTTTTTAACAAAGTGGTGTAAGGGTGAAATAAAATAGTGAATCACGGTGCGATCACATACCCACAGATAAACATTTTCACTCTGGGGTAAAGTCAGATTACCAAAATTTATTCATAAAGGCATTCCCAACTACATGAAGATTTAAAATTCAATGAAAATTTAGTCATTGATAGAAATTTGATCAAATCAAAAATCACACCAAGGATTTATTCCTAGTGATCATGGAAAAAGTTGCCTCATCAATTATATGAGAACAAAATTCAAGAAGATATATGTAACTATTATGAGAAATGAACTCACCAGTAATCCATGTCAACAACTCTCCATGAATTTATGTGATAATATAGTTAATGATATTCTTTCCACTTTATATGTAGGAAATATATGTTTTTTTAATTTTCTACTTACTTGATTCTTTCCACTGAACCCGTCCTATATCCTTTACAATCAAATTTCAAGTCCCACTCACTTACATATTCCCAAAAGTCAAACCGTAATATCCTGACCTATATTTACCCATATGTTGTAAATTTCATCACTCCCATCATTACTTATTTATTTATTTATTGTTTTTTAGGGTCATAAAAAGTTGGGTAACAACTTCACACACATAGGCCAATCTAGTACAATAATGAAAAAGATAACATATAGAACAAACATATGGAAAAATAATTTCATAAAGCTAATATATATTAACTTAACTTATATTTAACTTCTTTTTATTAAGAAATATTCACACTTCATTGTTGGGTTCAAAGATGTATGGAGATGTTAATTGACATTATTAACCAATAAACTACTTTTATAGAGGGTATCAATCAGAGAAAATGTTTCATATAGACACAACCATTTACATCCTCGAAAAACCCAATTTAATAAACAAAATAACACCTTAATGTTAATTTCTTAGATAAAATCACATGCCATAAATGAATGAAGTTTTCTATAAATCATAAAATAACATGAAATTTGGAAATTATTCATGAATTTTCAATAATTTCCATGATTAGGGGGGCATCAAAAATGAGTATTCAGACACTAAATATGGGGGGAGACGTAAAAACTATCATGCAATAAAGAAAAAAAATTGAAAATGAAGAAAGATGATGAAAATATTAACATATTTAGGAATGTGGTGAAAAGTAAAAAAACTATGGTGCAAGTGAAAAATTTAAAATGGAATAAAGACTATAAAAATCCTAACTAACTCAAAAAATGTATCCACCCCCACACCTAGTTTGTGTAGTTTCCTCATTCTTAGAAAACTGAATGTGGTAAGGAAGGATAAAACCTAACATGTTTCATGGGTAGGTTTCATTTTGAAGGTGGTGGTCCTCAACAACAAGATCTAGAAAGTTCACATGAATGTTATTTTATCCACAATCTATTAATAATGAATATTTGTTTAGTTTCTTCATTTTGAACTTTTATAACACCACATGGATAGAAATTAGTAATATCATATGGGTCAAACCATCATTAATGAAGATTAAATGTGTGTAACTTCAACCTTGCATTGTAAAAGAGGACCTTCTTCCCAATCTGGAATTGGTGATAAAGGACGAGGCAGTCATGGGTAACCTTGTTTCTCTCTATATATATTCAATAGTTCTTATATGTGTCTCTTATAATTTACTCTATATTCTTGATATGAAACTTACTATGCTCACCTACATATGAGAGGTTCATATTAAATTTTTTTAATATCTCAATATGTATGATTCTATACCTCCACATGGAGGTGACATGCATTTTTAAATATAATTTTATATGGTGACATTATGATTTGGGTTTTAAAATATATACAGTGTGCCCGAAGTAAAGTATTATATAATAATCTATAATATTTCATATTGAGTTGTAATGTTTTTTCCAACATTTTTTAACTTCATGATTTGAATTTTCTTTTTGTCTGTTAGTTTGGGGGAAATATGAAGTAGTGCCTTTATATACAATCCATACCTACAAATTATTTTTTTCATGTTTCATATATAAAAATTTGAACCATAATAAATAATTATGAATCTTGGAAATCCAATCCTACTAAAAACTTGAGAAATGATAAAATTGAAAACCACTCAAGAGTTGTCATTCCATATAGCATTTTCTATAACCCATTTAGATACATAGTTAACATCCAAAAACATGTAAAAAATATAAATGAATTTGGAAAAGTCACCATGAAGTTAATTACCCATGAATAAAAGATCCCACTAGATAACATGGGTTGTTGGGGTATTTCATTCTTCTTAGATATATTCCTAGTGAATTGAAATCATGTTCATGGATTAAAAAACTGTTGGGTATCTCTATAAAATGTTGGCCAATAAAATTCAGAGTCAAGGACCTTTCATGCTATATATTGAGAGCCAAAGTAGACCCCATAATCCAAAGTGTGGATGAAGCTCAAAATAGAGGTAAAATCATGGTTGGGGACACATTGATGAACAACCTGATCACTAAAAAATATCCAACAGTATGGGTCATCCCAAACTTAACATTGTGACTCATGATTAAGTCTTTCAGATTGTGATGCACTAAAATCTACGGGGACCCCATATTCTACTAAAAAATTCACAATGGCCACATACCAAGGGGTAAGTTCCACTACATGACAAAGGTTCTCATCATGAATGAATTCTCCAATTGGGAGGGATTATCCAAGATGGTGTTCCTTTGGTGGTGAAATCCTACTAATGTTGCCCACTACAAAATTGTCTTCTTATTTTTTATCCATAATTTATATATTAAATTCCTAAGGAAGGGTCGTAAAGCAATGAGATGTGGTTTAGATTTGGGTTTATTAAGAATATATGAGAGGGTTTCATGGTCTGAGAAAATAATTTCATTGGACCCTAAATGGTTTGATCTGAATTTATCAAAGGAAAATATAATGTAAAATAATTAAAATTCAACTATGTTGTAGTTTTCTTGGGAAATATCTAGTATGTGTGAGGAATAGGCCATTACATGTGGATATCTATTGACCTGTTGTGATAATACTTCCCCAACTTCATAGTTTGAGGGGTCACACATGAGCTCAAATGGTAAATTCCATTGAGTTGGTTAGATTACTAGATCCATTTTAATTTGTTAACAGAATACTCATCATCTTTATAAAAAACACATTCTTTTCCTTTTTTTGAGTAATCTAGATAGGGGGAGTGAAATATTACAAAATTCATGATTGACACGATGATACAATCTAGGATGACCTAAGAAATACTTCACATAATATATATTTTTAGAGAATTATAAGGAAGAAATGATGTCTACCTTTGATTTATCTACTTTGATACCATCCTTATAAATGACATGTCCATGTACTATACCTTTTCACACCACGAAATCAAATTTATCATAATCTAATACAATATTATTTTCAATACAGTGATGTAGTATATACCCAAGACAACTCAAAAACTCATCAAAATTGGGTCTATACATAATGAAATAATCCATGAAAATTTTCATGCAATTCTCTTTGAAATATGATATATACTAACCATGAATTTCTGTAAAGTAATCAGAGCATTTCACAGACCCAATAGAATCCTTCTCATAGAAAATGTGCCAAAGGGGAAAGTAAAAGTTCTATTTCTCTAATCATCTGGTGAAATTTGTATATAAAAGTATCTTCAATACCTATCAAAAAAAAGTATTGGGACGTCCCTACTATCCTCTATAGTATTTGGTCAATAAATGAAAAGTTTAAATGGTCTTTCCTAGTGTACTAGTCTAATCAAAGATAACCTATATAGAAAATCTCACTATTATACTCATGGGTTTTAACCAATTCATTGTTTTCATTTTAAATTACCTTTAGATAAGTTTTCTTAGGAACAATATTCACTAGACTAAACCATTGGCTATCATAGATAGGGTAAATGATTCTAGTAGCCAATAATTTAGTTACCTCCTTTTTAGCAACATCTATGTGGTTTGGGTTTAATTGATGTTTTTCATTCCTCGGTGGTTTGACCTCACTATTTAATAATATATAATTCTTGAAAATTAGTGGAATAATTTGAAGAATGTAAGTAAGTTTCCATACCAATTATTTTTTATACTCCCTAAAAATATTAAGCAATCATAATTCATGATCTAGATGAGATTTTAGTAGATATAATGACAGTAAACATATTTATATTCTCAAGAATTTAATATTTAATGTTTTGAGGTATTGGTTTATGTTCGATGTCAAAGGGATTTTAGATTTATGGGAGTTAATAAGAATGTATGTTTTCAATGATATCATCTAAATACTCAATGGTAACATCCCTATATGAGGAATAATATTATACAAGACGAGTTTAATCATCGATGGTTATAGGTTCCTTAGTGCTTAATAAATAATCAATTAAAACATAGTATTTACACTTTTCAATACCCAAAAAAACATGAATGATGAATCACATCCCAAATCATCAAAGAGTGAAGAATTGGAAAAAATCAGACTATGGGTTGAGGAGATAATGTTGTTTTTGTGTGTCATTGTAGAGAACTTCCATCAAATAGGCATGAAGAGTTGAATTTCCTTCAATAGGGTGTTTCATAACATTATGGATATTAAAACATACCTTTTAACTACTAAACTCCAGGGACGATGTACCATTGTGAATGTTGATTATTATATTTACTATTATAATGAATTATTTTCCACGTATGAAAGGAGAATGTACATGGCCATGGTTATCTTCCATATAATGAATTTAAATGTTTTTAGTGAAGATGATATTCTTTATACACATGAGGATGTAATCGATCACTCGAGTTGGGTGTGTTGTTCTCCATTTGGAAAGTTGAATGATGATACCCATTATTTGAAAATATTTAACCTGTAGAGTATAGTACACAAAGTGAGGCATCACATTAATCGAAGAACCTAAATCTATAATTAAATTAGATAATATTGTATCCTCTATGGTACAAGGTATTTTAAATGTGTCCAAATTATTGAATTTTTTTGGAATCACTATCTGTGTCAAAGTTGATACATTCCTTCTAAGGTTGACTCCCTCATTCCCCTTAATTTTCTACCTATGGGTGAAAAGTTATTTAAGAAATTTGTCACAATGTGGAATTTTTATAACTAAATACAATAGTGGAATGTAAACATTTACCGATTAAAATTTATTTATGATCTCTTTATCGGGTTCAATATCAAAATTCTTCTTGAATTGAGATAATTATAAGGGAAAGGACGATTGGAATGTATTTTTTAGAGGAATCCTCATTGATGACATCTTTACCTTTTTACTTCATTTTTATTCAATTAATTATTTTGAGGGTAGTGAAAGATATTTTTCTAAAGGATGAAATACCTGATGTGTAGAATCACTAAAATGATAATGTTATTTATCAATATAAAGTTTGAAGGTGCATACATTTCCTTTTTCCCTTGGGATTAGAAATTTTTTGGGATGATAGTCATCCAGACCTTTGACTCTGGATTTCACCCACCTAGTTAGAAAGTTTCCCTAATTGAGTTTGTATTTCTTGTGTAGTAGTTTGTGTGGTTTTTTGGAATTAGAGATTATTTGAAACCATTTCTTTAATAATATTCTAATTCCTAGGATTGGCTTTTATAGTGCATTGTTTTAATGGTATTTTTTGTTTTTAAGGATTTTTGGGCGGTGATTGGGGTTTTCAACCATTCCCTTGGTGGTTCCACTTCTATTGAGGTTGTTTATAATACCCCCTTTAAAATACTATTGGTTATCATATTATCTAGTGTTGTATGTATAGTATGGTTATTTCCTAACATGTTGGTTATAAGAGTGACCAAGAATGTGTTCTTCATAACTCATAAGATTCTCTTAGTTCCAATAACTAATTAGAATATTAGGTGTCAGAAGAAAAAATACCATAATGAATTGGATGAGGTGGTTGGGATTTACCTTGGGAAAGAGAAAGATGTCAGAATGGGGTACTTACCTATTTGAACTTTGTATCCACATTCTTTTCAAAGATTGAAATTTTCACTTCATGGAAACCTCTGATGGGTATACAAGACCTTATACCAAACTTTTGAGTGTTTTGATCAACATTTTCAATGATATTTCTTACATTGATTTGGGTATTATCCATAAGGTAACCACATATATTAGAATCAATCATGTCATGATAAATTAGAATTAAACTTTCTTAAAAGTATTTTATTAAAATTTTCTTTCTTATTTTGTTGTCTAGACAAGTTGAAAAAATAATATTAAAACATTCCCAATATTCATGATGTGTTTCCACATTATATAGACTTACTCTAAAATTTATTTCCTTATTATTGTAGTTTAAGAGTATGGTATGTTTTTTTCATGTAAAAGGCCTTTTATGTTTTCCTAGCCTCTAATTAGGTAGTTAACACAGTACATCCAATCTTTTTCAATGTCATATAATGAGAAAGGGAATTCAAAAATATTAACCAATTTATCATAAATATTATTAGGTTTTAATTTTGAACACAAATTATAAAATTATTTTATGTTATAATTAGTTTATTGTATATAAATTCCATGAAATTTTTGTAATAGGTCCATCAAACAATATTTTAATTCAAAATTTAGTGCCTATGTTTGTGATTGAATATATGTTGGTTGGATATTAACATCAATAAAGTAATATATTTTATTTTCTGGTTATTTTCTTCAATTTTATACATGTTAAGTTCATTTTCTATTTTAGGTCCAGAATAATATGGGTCTATAAGATTCTTAAGGTGTGGTGTGTCCACCTTCAAGGGATAGTCCTATGTGTCTCAGAATCGCTGATGTGATATCCTTTTTTATTCAGGGAAGAAAAGATATAGATACCCTAGAGAAGAATATTTCATGCATAAAATCACCATAATAAATAATTTAGAGAATAAAAATATAATAAAATTTATAATATAAAAAAATCTCAAAATTCATACATCTTTTATAAAAAATTCACACTAAAAACTGAAGTGCTTCACAAAAATAATGGAACAATATAATTGTGTAGTCATGAAATGTAAATTTGAATTGGGTTTATATGATTATTTGTAGTCAATGGAAGTCCCTATGTCATACCTCAAATAGAATTGATGTTCTATAGTATGTATTTTCTATAAAATGAACAAAATAGTGGTGGTGGTTTAAAAATAGTTTTAACAAAATAACTGAATTTAAAGAGTTTAATATGTTAAAGAAGTGAATTTTTAAATATATGAGATAAAGGGTTATTTTTGAGTTCAATAAAAACACTTCAAGTTCAATGTTCATATATATTCATTTAGGTTTAGAGTAAATAATTAGTTAAAATTAATTTGAATCCTGATTATTTTCTATGCTTTTATATTAAGGCATGTCTAGCCAAACCTTGACATAACAATTTTATTTCCATGGTCCGGCCCATATGAATGGTATAAGAGCTTATAAATAATATTTAAATCTCAAGAATGTGTGTAAGAAAAGGATTTTGTTTTTTTCAATAGGAACAAAAAAAATCACACACTCAAATCCTCATATTGATCGATTATAAATTAAGAAAATACCAATAAAAATGAACGTCCTCAATTTTTCCTACCATTGGAAGAAAAAGGAAGCTCAGGTGGATCTTAATCATCATTTAATCTCTTTCTATGAGGATAGGGAGGTACAGAACCTCCAAGGTGATGAGAGGACTCCTATAGAACTCCAAAATGGTATAAAATCACTCTTTGGTCAATCTTGGATATGAAGTGAGCAAGGTTCCCTTATATAACCAAAATGGTAGGTGGTTTTGGGCTCCTATATTTAGATATACCAATTTTGTATCTATTTTTGGATGGTAAAATTTTTATCAAGACTTGGAAAAAAGGGAAGAGTTGTTTGAAGAAATCTTTTCTATCACCATGTAATATTTGGTGGCCATTTGACATTTAGAGTGGTAGATTTTGTCAAATTACTGAACCAAAATTTTGACTTATAGGAGATTCTATTTCGTAGAGAGATTTTTTTTCATGGGCCACCAAATGAATTAATTGGTATTGGGTGTCTTGGGATTAGTTTTATCCCACAATGATTTCGATCATATATTTTTTTCACAATTTGATTAACATATTTTGGGAAATATATAAAATAGTGGACATATGTCCTTGGGATTCCATGTAGTTTGGCCGAATTTCTATCTATATTATCTCTGACACTCTAAATCAACCCATCTTACAATGTAATCATAACAACAGGTAAAATTTGCCATTTTTAAAGTGATAAAAATTAATAAATTTAATAAACTTCTAAGTAAAATTTGTTATTATTTTTGGAATTTTAAATAAACAAATAGTTTAACAAAGTTGGGAAGGGTGAAATAAAATAGTTAATTGTGGTGTGATCACACATCCAAATAGGCAGAGGTTTTATTTTTTTACTATAGGGATATAATTTTTATGTGTTTAGAAGTATAAAAGGGAGGTTATTTCCCAACCGAGGAATCTATTTCTGGGGTTTATTATATGGTTCCATTACTTTAGCGTCCTCTTGAGCCATCTATGTTGTCATGATTATTCTTTACTTCTTATACTAGAAGAAAATGGAATTGATCACCTGCCATTCTATCATATCCATTAGGGAAAATGGGTAAGTGTTCATGGGATATGTTGGGGAGACAAAAATGCTAGTTTTTTCATAAGATTATGATATCACTAGATATAGTTATATGGGGTTATTATCCATGTAAATGACATGCCTCCCACCTCTTCACCTATTGGGAGTGGTTGGGGAATATTACATATCATATATAGCAGTTGACATCCTGTATGAGTAAAATAATGAAGCCAACTATGAAAAAACTGGCAATTGTGGTGAAGCCCAAAATTACTCATACATTCTCTATTTAAGGAGAAATTATTCACACCAGCTTCACCCATTTTGTTTCCAATGCATTCCATCGAGATGCGAATGATGCGATAATTGTCTAGTCTCTTATTCTTGTTTTCCGAAGGAATGTGGGCCCCTACAATCATATTGATAGTGATGGAAAATTTAATCATATGGGAGGATGTGAGGTCTTTCAATATCATATATAAGATATTTTCCAAACCCAATATGTCCTCATAGATTTAATGAAAATTAGCAAAACCATTTCTAAAGCCTTCCTTATAGAATTTAGTTAATTACTTTCTTAGTCCCTTATTAGGGAAAATAACATATGGCTCGAGGTATGATCATGTTGGTAATAATAGTTGTTTTTTTTATTCTCCACATTTGGTTATAATTTCATATTATTCTTATAATATAATTAAGTATATGTAAATTGTCTAAATCCTAGAAGATGATAAAAATATTTATTTTAAAGAAAAATAGGAAGGTACTCATAATTTATAGTCTAGTGGTGAAAATCCTTGTATAGAGTATAGTAGGGATACTCAGGGTTGAAAATCCAATGAGGAAAATCACAGTTTAGAGTCTAGTGTAGAAACTTAAGGTTGAGAGTGTAGTGGGGGCACTCATGGTTTATAGTCTATGGAGGCAGTCATAGTTTAATGTATAGTGGTGATAATCATGGTTTAGATTCTAGTGGTGAACTATATGGAATGAAGATTAATAGGTAGTATTTATTTATGATTTAATACACTTTAGGAAGTTAATCATGTTATGGTGGAATACAAACTTCCAATAGGATATATGATAGTAATAACATTAGGATTAATCCTCAAAGTTGCATCCTAAAAATCATGTTGAGACATTAATAATAACCAACACAGTTTTAGTTTAATAGTTTATGTTTATATGGAAGGACTAGTCTTTGTTATTTAACATCATGCAATAAATATTATTGTTTATTATAAAATATATTAGTATGGGATTGAGTATGAATTTTCCATGGGATTCTGAGAAATATAAATGATATTATAGGATTTTGCACAAGTTTCCTAGATGGATCATGGAATGGGGTTTTCACAAATACTTTTCATCCCATGTCTGATGCAAAATGATAATTGGAGGAAAGTTACAACATCAGTCATGAAAACATGAAAAAGTGTTTTAATGAATGATCATGAGTTAAGTGAACAATGTATATATATTCTACATCTCTCATATAAGCTTGTATCTATAAAAGTTGGTATAAAATGATGTACATGATTGTGGATCACACAAACCAAGGGTCGGTGAGTGTTCCAATTCACCAAAGGGTTTCATTAGATTATCCACACAATTTGTCTCACCTAAAAGACACTTTCAGACTTTTTTGGGAATCAAGGTTAATGAAAAGTGAGGTTTTCCACAAAATGATGCCTTTCTTCTCAATTACCTTAGAAGATCTTAAAATTTAATGGTTTAAGGATATTATCTGCCTCTTTATTATATATGTTCCATTGATGTTGTTTATGAAACATAGAGTTTCATACTCATAGAAGTAAAGGGGCTTTATTGAGACTTTATATTCTGGTTCATGAAACTCAAGTGCTTTTCACAAAGTCTATGATCTATCATTAATTTTTTTACTTGTTGATTTTCATGACCAGTATATCTTTTTCATGTTTATGATCATCAATAGATATAAATATCTCTTTATAAATGATTTTATGATATTATATCTGTAGAGGGATGTGGATTTCAATATTGACTTGGTACTAGGTATATATCATACCTCTTTACCTCTTTACTATATGGATCCAATCTAATTCATAAAGCTAAAGACATAATTGGATGATCTTTAATTTAAAGGTTTCATTGGCCTGTGTGTGTATCCATTGGTTCCTATCAATATTTTTTCCAATAAATAGGATGGATGTTTGGAGTTATGTATATACTATCACAAGTTTAATCAAGTTACAATTATTAATCAATCAACTTTTCTATGAATTAATTATTTATTCAATCTATTAATAGGATTTCAATGGTTTTAAAAGATTAAACATTGATCAAGTTTCCATCGATTGGGACCATGATGGAAATATGTTCAAAGGATATCCTTTTTGACATGGTATGGTAATATTTAATTCGTGGAAAAGTTGTTTGGAGTAATGAATTTCGTAATAGTGTTTATGTCCTTGATTAGATGTGTTTTCGACCCTTATTTGGATTACTCTGTGATTTTATAAAAAGATAATATATTAATATCTTCATAATTTTATGAGGATAATGTGGAAAATTTGGATGTTATCTTAGACACAATGAGTGCTTCTTGAATGTTTGTCAAGATATTAAAATGTATATTTTGGATTAAATAGGTTTAGTTTCTTTGGCTTATTATGTCAAAATCTAGAATATTAGTGGATACCAAGAATGTTGTAGCTGTAATGCCTTATAATATTCCTAATAATCCTTTTTATATTTATAGTTTTTTGGGATTTATGGGTTCCTATAATCAATTCATTCATTAAATCTCTCACCTAGCTACATTGATATAGAATTTACTATGAAAGGAGTGAAGTTTAAATGGGATAAAAAATTTGAGTATACATTTCAAGAGCTGAATAAGAGGTTAAAATTATCCCATATTCTTATTTTACTAAAATTAATGATGATTTATAATGTATTTTATTATGAACTTGGTGTGGTTTTATGTTATATTTTGATACAAAAGGGATGATTAATATAATAAAGTTCCCATCAGCTTAGTTTCAATGATAATAACTATCATACTCATAATCTTGAGTTGGTTACTATTGTAGATTCATCCAAAAGTTGGAGTCATTATTTTTTTGGTAGAATTTTTTGGTATTCATCCACTATAAAATCATGATATATAAGTTTTCTTTAAGGGATTTAGTTCAATGATATAATAAATGGGATGAATATCTTTAATCATTAAATTTAGAGATGATATATGATCCTTTAAAAGGGAAATCTATTAATTACGATTTTAATAGGAAATATAAGGTGGATATAGTTAAAGTGTCAAAGGAGGTTTGGAAGCTTATATATCATTTATTTTAGATGTATAATGATGTATCTGAGGAAGAATGATGTATTATTTTATCACTTTTGACAATCACTCCACCCTTGTTGGATTAGGGGAAAGAAAGATAGATTTAAAATTCTAAGTGTTGAAATTTTCATGAGAGACCATATAATGGGGAGAATACACCTACTTGGTTTATTAGTGAGGGTTCTATATTTCATTTTTTGGGGGAAATTTATGTTTTAATGGACCAAAAAGTATAAGTTATTTTTAATATTCATGTTTCTATTTGGTAAGTTCTACCTACATTGGCCAAAATATACCATGATCTTGGTGATATTCTTGGTAGATATATTAGAAACTGGAAGTGGATTGTTTTCTTGGTACATCAACTTTCAATTGGTGAAAGATAAATAAAAATATTTATCTAGTAATAATAAATCATTAAATATTATAGAATATAAATTTGATGTTGTTTCCATACATGTTGAGATTAGTTTTCTAATATTACATAAAGGTGAGGATATTGTTTCAGTCATTATAAATTACTTGGGACGATTTTCATATTTATATCCAATCACTGAGACTCCTATTGTTGAGAAGCTTCGAAAATTTATGTTAAAGACAATAATAATGCATCATGTGATACCCAATATGATTATTTCAAATCATGGGGTTATATTCGAAACTTGATTTTGGAAAGGATTGTAAAAAATATTGGGTTATTAAATGAAGTTGAGTACAACTTACCATCTATAGATGGATGTACAATTTGTTTATAATATTTATATTATAAAGAATATGATTCAAGTAGGTATTATTGATTTTATAGGTGCATATAAAGATCATGTATCCGCGAAAGATTTTGTTTACAATAATAGATAACTTCAATCTATTCAGATGACTATGTTTGTAACTTTTAATGAAAGACCATATCGACCACATTTGTCTAAGATAGAAGCAAGTGAGATGACTATATTTGGAATTTTTTGGTAATAGAGACCACTGATCATGTTCAAATGATAATTAATATATTAGTTATAAATATATAAAGAAAAATTTATAATATAACTGTACACATAATCATGTTTAATTTTATATTGGATATTGTGTCTTTCTCCTGGTCACTATGTAGTTGGTAAAAAGAAGAATCAGTAAGAAATAAAATTTGTATTCATATTATATTATTCAATTTCAAATTTTAGAGTGAATTTGGGAGGAAATTTTTTTTCAATCGATTCCATTAAATTATAGTTTTATGCATGATGCTTTTCATGGGACATAACTACGGATGTATGAACCAAATTCACCTCATATGATTTAATGTGATGGTTTAGAGTTGGCAAAAAATGTGACTTTTATATATAGGCTAGTGAATATTATTAATAATATTCATATTATTTTATAAGGTAAACTTCCACCACTTTGATATGTTCTAAGGTAACATGAACTTGATTAGTCAGATAAATGGGAACTGAGAAGAAAAAATAAGGTCTCTATGGCAAAAATTATTCATAATAGATTCTCAATGAAACTTTTGGAAAATAAGAATCCATCTGGTGGGAATTTTTTAACATCCCATGATCTTTGAGGTATTAATTTACTTTATTTTTTATTTTATAGGATTTATTTGTAATTAATTAATTTGTTTGGGTGTTTTGGGGGAAGTAACGGTTTAAGAGGAGTATCTTTGAGTTGAATAACTTAGATTTTACTTAGCAGGTGCCATTGAATACTCAGTGTGGGGTATGAGGTACCTGGTGGTGGTGAAAAGAGAGAAGAGGTTCTGAATATGGTTACTGTGTACATTGTGTCTTTATATAAGGTAACTGATAGGGTACTAGGTGTTTTTTGGAAAGGAAAATTCCATACATATTGTCATGATATTTGTCCATTAATTTGGGTTTTACTTATTCATAGGGTCAATTTGGCTAATTTACCTTACCCTAGACACTCTCATTCTCGTCCAACACCAAGTGATGATTTATATTTATTTTTAAGTCTAAATCCCAATCCATTAGTATTATTAGTTTTTTCTCAATATGGGATATAATACCCCTATCGTTTTTTCGAAGTAGACATAGTTTTGTAATTTTACATTTTCCAATTCACTTTCTTTTTTATTATATTTTGGGGATTTTATTTATTTCTTGTGTTTTAAAAGTTATAGAGCCTTCATTAACTACACATATTGTACAAATAGCATGTGGTGGGTGACCCCTTGAAATATTTATTATTTAATTGAGTGACTGTGTTTAAATTATTTACTTCACTTTTTATTTGATAATTTATGTGAGTTAATTACGATGAGAAGTAAGTTCAAATAAGGTATAATATTTTTTCATAATATGTCATGTATTGTGAATGTTTATTCAATTTATTTTAATAGTAAAATTATATAAGTATATGTTTAATGTAACGATTCAATAATTAATATGATTAAATAAATTTTTAATTTGATGTATTTATTAATGTCTAAGTATCTACGATCTTGTAATTTCATGATAGAATATACCATTATAAGAGGGAAAATCATAGTTGATTCACTACGTAGGAAGACTCAAACTTATGTAATTCCTGAAGCTATTAGGGATCATAAGTTGATGAGCCTCTTTACTAAAATGCACATCAATTTTCATGAGTATCAAGGATGGGTTATTTTCTCTACCATTAGTAGTACATCCTCACTCCTCTACATCATGAAGGAGATTGATATGTAAGATTTGTAGTTTATAGTGATAAGGTATAATTTATAGTGTGTGAATCAACATAATAATTGGTCTTTTGATACTGGTTATATCATATATTTATGAGGTCATGCACTAGTCCCTATAAGCATTTTTGAGGAGCTGATGCAGTACTCACATTCCATAAGATGGTCTATTCACCAAGGGTTCACCTGGATGTATAAAGATAATCATAATCAATATTGGTGTCTTGGGATGAAGGTGAACATCTCCTAGTTGTTTCATGATGATTTACAAATTAGTGGGTAAAGGCTAAGAATTAATGACACATATATCTTCATTATCCTCTACCCATCCTCCAGTGGAAGTGGGAAGATTTAATATTGATTTTTTGATGGGTTTACCCATGCTACCTTATTAATTTTTTGGAGATAACATGTATTCACTGTGTTCCAACGTGTGTAATTTTGATTAGGTATCCATTTTTACATTATAATAACTTGTATATTCCATGCATTATTTTTTGATTTTATATGGATTATTTTTAATGACTAGGTGCTAAGATAGTGTGTGATTCAGAGTCCTGATGTTCCAAGAATAAATTTTTGAAATATATTAAATAATAATCACACATAATTTTCCAGAAAAATAGGAGTAACTCAAAAAATGGGGCTTGGATCAGATTTATAAATTCATCGTTGAGTTCAGAATGTAGTTTTTACCCTTGGTAATCTTTTTCTACATGGTATGTTTGTAGAAAAACTTATCATGGATGTATATGAATAAATTAATAAATGAATAATTGAATGAATGAATGAATGAATGAATGAATGAATTTATTTTATTTATTTATTTTTTATGTAGCGAATGAGTTTTATATAAATTTACTTTTGTAGAATATTTTTAGGATTGGATACTAAACCCTAAATACCTATAGATCCATTAGAGTGAATTCTTGGAAGATGATGATAGATCCAGACCATATAGAGTGTCATTACGCCAACAGAGTTGACAGATTTCCTCAATAACGGTAGCTCAAAACCATTTGTCATCAAAGATCGATCCAAAAATCTATGTAGGATGATTGATTTTGTGTTTTCCATCTCTTTTTTAATCCTAGATGAATTTATATCAATTCTACATTCATAATTGATACATGAATCATATGTTGATTTAAATTATTATAATTATATTGGTTCGATGTTTTATAATTTTCTTCATTCTTCTTTTCCTATGACACCGAATCGAGGCCAAATGAACAAGGGATGAGGTCCATTCCTCGTGTTTTATAGATTGTAGTTTCCCCCATATTTCTTCACAAATTAATTGCATATATTTATTTTTTCATGTTTTCATAATAATACATGGAATACAATCATTTCATAATCATTTTTCAGAGCAACAACTCGATATTGCAGGTGCGGTTCATGATTTAGACTATGATCGTGGTGCGAAAATAACAGTGGGAGATAAGAGGTGGAAAGAATTTATTTTCAGGTTTTTTTCTTCCAACTTTTGATGAATAATGATGGATGACTCGATGTTGTGTTTTTTGAGCAGATTTAAATCTGAAATCTGTTGATGGATGATGGAAAGGCTCTACCAACCCTAGACCTACAGGTTCTCGTGAGGGAGGTGGCTCTGGCGATGTAAGGGATGATGAGAAAGAGATCCCAATTGATCTGGAAAATCCCTTGGTACAAATCATGTATTTCAGGAATACATGCTATGTGAGACTTCTTGGATGCGGTTCTAGGATTTTTGTAGTGTTGAAATATCACACGTCATGTGACCTGGTCACATGCAGTGTGACCTTTCCCTATATGCAATACATGTAACTCAAAGGGTACATGGAAAAAGAAAAGGTGTTCATAGAATTGGACATGTAATTTACATAGATACAGTCATAAACAGATGTAAATTACATGGCTATCAGTAAAAAAGAATGTCCAGACAACATAGGCAGGGTTCCTGTCACGGGCCTGGTTTGGAACTGGTTTTGGTGGTGACCAGATTTGGTTCGTGACAAAATGGTATCAGAGGGGGGGTTCGCTCTCTTTGGGTCATGTTATTTGGGGAACAATCAGGATAATCTGGAGTTAGGATTTTTGGGACTTTTAATTTCAGTTATGAGTAGTGTGGCTGATCACCACACCTCATGACGGGATTCACATCTCCAGAGGAAGTCGGTACCTTTTGGAGTCCTTTGGTTATCTTGGTTTAATGATAATTAGGGGAAATGAAAAGAGTGTTGGGTTAATGGTCTCAGTAAGATCGCAGGGCCTGGCAAGCCATGTGGAGCTGGGTATTTTCCCAATAACACTCTCTGTGACAGTGAAGTGATTAGAATATGGCCGCCAACCATATGTCCAAGTCACCCACTGAAACTAGTTTCCTCTCACATTGTCTTGTGTTCTTTAGTTTTCAAATCTTGGAACTTTGGTTTTAAAGTGACTTGGTTTTAAGAAGTGTAAAGTTTTAGTGAAATGATTTTCAAATAAATATGGAATGGTTTGATTTATGAAATATTGGAACTGAATATTCAGAATTATTTTAAAATGGAAAATGGTGTGCTTACACCACTTTTGAAAGCAGAAACTATACTGAAGTTGGTTTTAAAAACGTGTTTCCAATAGAGTTTTCTAAACTATCATAGGGTGTTTTTTTGGGATGAGATGTTATGAAATTTATGTTAATAACATGAGATTGAGTTCTTGTATAAATGGATGTGTCTTTATGAAAATTTTAGTAATATTTGAATTGGGATTTGGATCTCTTGGTTAGCAGTTTTGAGAAAAAGGATGTTTTGGTTGACCGTTTTGGTTTTGAAAAGTGGAAAGAATATTTGTTTTAACCGTTGGTATTTCTATGAGTGACCACATGCATGGTGTTATATGGGATGATGGATGGTTGATGGCATGACTGGATGAGTTCTGGGACGGATATGAGGAGGGTGCTCAGTGTGGCACAAAAACATGCATGTGTGAGGCCCATGGGGTACCATTGGTGGATACGCTTACTGCTAAACCGTTTGTTTTCAAAGAATTGGTTTTAAAGAAAAACATGATGTCTTGATGAATAGTTTTTTATGGTTTGAATTGTGGGCTTTTGAAAATGTTGATGTTGTGGGATGTTTTGAGTCCAATAACCCATTCTGTTTGAACTGTGCTTTGGGTTTGTGTTTGGTCGGAAAACTGTGTTGTAGGGTCAGTTAGTGGTCTCTTTTGAAAAATGTTTTGGGATACCTTTACGGTGGTTCCCTTCATGTGTTTGGAACTAGTTTATGGCTTGTTTTAACCAATGGACCAGATTGGCTGTGTCCTTGGGTTCTCTCATTGGATAAGGTACGCCCCTATTAAAGGTTAATGCATAACTAAAGCTCAACCCATATTGCTTCTCCATTCGAAAATCCTCCAGTTGAACAATATAAGGAAAATTTTCTTGAGATTTTTATATTGAGTATACACCCTTTCTTTTATTGGTTTTGTGTATCCTCTTGTAGTGTGAGATTGATCATGGATGGTTGAAAGTGACCTTAGCCACCTAAGTTTCCTAAATTTTTGAAGGTGGAAGTGTTCTGGGGTTGTTAGCATGGATGAGTATTTGGATAGTGTCTAAGAGGAACTCTTGGTCCTTGATAGTCTCTTCGAAGAAGGAGTTTATGTTAAACTACCAGTGTGGGAAATATGGTCATGAGAGGATATTGTGGCCTCATTCTAGAATTGTGTGTTGTTTGGGGATTTTGTACAATTTACCTCTCTATGAATTGTTTATATCAATCGCAATGGTTATGTTCGGTGACGCCTTTTGATGTCATGTGCCCGATTGACCGTAAAGGTGAAAGTTGGGCAATCTTATGAGAGTCTCTATTATTTTGGGAGAATGTCTCCCTTTTAAAAACATAAAAATATTCCATTTTAGAGGAAGGTGAGTTTAAGTGTTCTTTACTTCTATTGTTTATCACCCGAACAAACAAGGTGTGATGTGTGTAAATCTTCTAAGCCATTGTTTCAGTGAAATATCGAGTTAGGGTAAAGTGAGTTTGGAATGTGTTATTTCTTGGAAAAACTTATCTGGTATTGCGGTGTAGTCGTTGTATGAAATGAAAGAAGAATTCTCATTACGGGGGTTTCCAAATCCTAACTGCAAGGCCGAAGATGCTTCAATCATTTGATCTCCATCCATAGGTCTCGGAGAGAAGCTGGCTCGTAGTGAGGGGAAATCACAGGATCATTTAAACCCTTGTGCAAATTCTTATCCTCGGTAAGAAAGATAAGAAGATTTTAAACCTATGTTGTCATCATATTTCTTCTATTGTTCATGTTCAATGGAAATAGTTGGAGGACCTTGTACCCATGTTATTTCACTATGTTATTCCCTCCCCCTTTGGTTTCCATTGAGTCTTTAGAGAAATGTATGAAGTTTGGCTAGACAGGTTGACTACAAGGTTTGCACTTGGTTAGTAGTGACCATGACCCAAAAAAACCATGTAGATAGAAGAATCCCCACTGTTATTTCATGGTTTCCCAAACTGTGCAGACTAACCATGTTGTCGTCCCAGCACTTTATATTTTGGGGTCTTTCTGTACCGGCTCATACTGGTCGATTAAGATGGTTGGTTCTTATGATGGGGAGCTTATTTTTTTCCCCGTACCAATAACTTAGACTTATCCATGATCATGGATTGTTGGTAGGTAGTCTCATTTGGATCTATCACGCTACATAAATCTTCTTTGGGTAACTATTGATATCGGAGAGTTCCCAATGGTTTAGTTATAGCAAGGTAAGTGTAACCTTGTTCAATGTCGTTGTTGGTTTGGGTGAATTGCTTGGGGCTTGTTCGGATAGTGTTTGAGGTGTTTTCCTTTGGGATAAATCCTGAATGTGATTGATTGTTTCATGAAAGTGGTGTATGTTTTTGTTGTGATATATTCCTTCTTTAATTGATCACTGGAGGTGTTTTGGCCTTTGGGGGCGAAACCTGGCAAGGGAGTACATCATGGTTTATCAGTTGGATTTGGTTTTCATATCTGGCTTTTCTGTAGATTTCCAGGGATGGAAAGTTTTCATGGTGGTGGGAATTGTTACATACATGACTTATTTTGAAGTTAAATTTCATTTATTTTCCATTCATGCTTTGTTTTGGAGGGTTTCCAAAGTTTTTATGGAGGAATATATGAGTTTTTATGAATTGGGCCAAACTGTGAGCACAATTCCAGATTTAAAAATAAATTTAGTTTCTTTTAAAACCTTTTCATTTTTTTAATATTTTTCACCCATTTCAATTCTTAAATGGTCTCCTCTAACATATTAACACCAAAATTTAAATTTTGATCCTTTATAAATAAATAATCATGGAGGATTTGGGTTTTTATTTAAGAATTGGGCCAACCCGAAAGCCCATTTTCAAGTTCTAAAATGCTTTTTTAATTGTTTAATATCTTATAAAATATAATGGATTTTTAGGTGATTCCACCTCCCTCTCGACCCTAAGAAACCCAGGCACGCTCCCATTGCCTTTCCCCCCTCCTTGGAGCTCTTTTGAAATCGCTACGTAGGGATGAACTTCATAGGTTATCTCAAATCGTCCAGAATTGAAGAGGTAACATAATCCCTTCTTAAATCTCTCAATTCTTATTCTTTTCCCTCCATTCCAGTTCTTAAATTACCTCTTAAATCTTTTTATAACAACCCGTGAATTTTGGATCTTTTAAATTTCAGAAACTATTGTTTTTGGAGTGATTAATTCAGGATACTTCAAGTAAGTGAGTCCATTTCCTTCCTCTTTCAAATTGCTTAGGGTTTCTTCCATAATTCTTGATTTATAAAAATTACAGAAGTTAGGGTTCATGCCTAGGTTATAAATTACTGTATTTTGGGTGAAATATTGAGGTTTTAGGTTTCTTTTAACTTCCTTGAGGTGTGGCGGGCGTGCGGTTGATGTTTCGCCCCAATATTGGAGGGTTTCGACACATTCGGTTGGTGATTCTGTGGGTAACCATTTAATGATGAGTTAGTTTTCTGGATTAAATAATTTTTCATGTTCCTTATATGTTTTTCATTATGAGAAAACCATTTTTGGTAGCAATAGTAAAGCATTTGTATTAAAGTTACATTTTTGTTTGAAGTGTGTATTTTTCAAATGTTTTTCATGTGTTATCTCTTGTGGTAGTTTTGTAAAATGTAGAAGTGATTTATTAGTTGTTGAACGGGGAAGCCAATTTTGGTTGGGTAATGATATATTGTCATGTGGGGCTAAAAAGGAGGGTCTTTAAATGGGTTTTATGTGTGTATCCTTGTTAAACTCCTTGAAAGTGTTTTATGGATTTGTGTGTTCTCATGGGTATCTTTTGCGATATTGTTCAAGGTGATTATATAACATATTAATGTGGACTATTACAAGAATGATTGGGCTGGAAATTCTATTTTGGTAGGAGATTGGTGTGATTTTGGCTTAAAAATAGGTTTTTGAAATGGTTTTTGTGTGCATGACATATTTAAACCACTTGGGTTCTTTTTATGAAAATTGTAAATGATTTAGTTGGATAAAAAAAGTGGGAAAAGGGTGAATATATAATGTTTGGTATGTGTGTTCACGTATTATGGGGTTTTTAAAGGTGAAGTGTTATTTTAAGATGTCAAATATTTTTAGAATGTTTTGTAAATTTTTGAAATGTTTTATTAAATTATGATGTTGGAGCGAAACTTGTTTGTGGGCTGTTTCATGTAAGTATAGTGATAAAATGATTTTGAAGGTAAAAAGGGTGATATGTAACAAGTGAGTGGGATTTTATGAGAGTTTTAATATATTTGATTGGTTTTATAAAATTGTTTAATGAATTTGTGGAAGTGTTAAAGAAATGTGGAAAGTGTTGTGGGCTATTTGGGTGTGAGTCGGATTTCAAAATCAATTTGACTGAAAAGTGGACTTTTGTGACTTGTGTTGTATACATGTGGGCTGTTTGGTGAATTTATGATATGGAAATGATATTTTCTTTTTAATATTATATTCATTTACTTGTTGAACATGTTTGAGCACAATGTGAAAACCCAGGTATCTAGGTGGGTGGACGTGTACTAGAATGCTAGTGAATCCGTGGGGTTTGGCCTCAGTTTCACTTAGAAAGATTGACGCTTACAACTCTAACTAAATTATGATGATGATGATTGGGGACCACTAGGTTATGGGTATGTATCCTAATAGTGGATCATGCACGAGAATAGTTATTTGTGATGGTTACTCTCACCGAGATACGCGGTACCTAGGACCCACAACTAGCTAGGGCCTAGGGGTTATTTCCCATTGCTTGTGCTTACTAGATATTTTGTGCTTATTGTCAGCATACGATATGAGTGGATGGAAAATTGAGTATACTTGGTATTTATTTGAAAAGTGTTTATTCTTTAAATTATCCAACTTGAAAACTGATTTTTTTAAAGTTTCATCTTTTAGAAATTGTAACTAGAAATTACAAGTTTTTGAAAACATTCATGCTTTTCATCTTTGAATGTTTATTGCATGGAATCTCTTAGTGGTGGTATCCTACTGGGCATTGTCTCACACCCTAATTACACCTTTGGGTGTAAGTAGGCTTGGTTATTTTTTTTGTCGCTGGTTGCGTACAATTTTTTTGTTCCAGTGGTTCGGGTTTCTAGCTGGTCCTTGGTGGTGAAGTCTTGTGGAGATGGATTTAGGATGGTGCCCCATGCCATGAGGGTTCTTTGGATATTTAATTTTGGTTTTGTACTTTTGGTATTGTCTTTTTGAGTTGTTTTAAGCTATGTAATCCAATTCTGAATTTTTGTAAAAGATTGTTTGGTTTGAAAAATCCAGATTCATTTTATTGGATTCTTTAGTTGTTTTAAGTTTATATACTAAGTTAAATCATTCCCAATTCTCATTTTATGACACCTGGGCACTTGTGCTAGCCCGTGGGGCTCGGGAATGCCCTACGGGTCTTGTCACGACCAGGTTTGGCACTGGTTTCGGTGGTGACCAGATTTGGTTCGTGACAGTTCCATGTGGCCTCTATATGAAATGTGTGTCACTCAGACACCGTGTATGTGGAGGGTTATATAACATGTGAGGAAAAACCACACGAGAAGATATAGGTTGATCAAGTCCTTCTGTATACTCTACTTACATGTCGTGTACTCCCTTAGACTTATCATGGAACTCTTCATTACTTCACTTTAGACCAGTATAGATTGAGTGGTTTTCCCCTTGGTCCAAACCCTTGAAGGTAGAGTGTTGAATTATGTATTTAGACATTGATTTTGATACCCTCTAGAGGATTAATCCCTAATATATATCTTAGAATCCCACCATGAGACTGGATTGATATCCTATATCTTCCTTGTAGCCTAGTTTGGATTATGGAATTGATATGACCTCCTTGATTAGGGAGTCGATCCTCCATTTAAATGGTTGTATTAGTTGGGTTCACAATATAGTTGTAATAAAATACCCTATGTAGTAGGTTTATCCAACCATTTTTCATGGAGTTCACAAGAGGTTCTTGGTGTGACCACCTATCTATTTATCTGGGAATTCTGAGACTAGTGATTTTTCTTGGGTATGGCCCAATGATCTAGACTTTTTTTCCAAGAGTCTCTAGTGATGGCATGGATCATGGAGTGGATTCTCGTAAAATGCGCATTTCATTGAGTAAAATCTTATTGTTGGGAGATGGTTCTGACCACCTAGTTGTGCGGTGTCCTTCCAAAGTATATCTTGGTGTTTTTTGTTAAAAATTTATTTTTATATCATTGTGTTGAACTAACTATTCATCATACAACATGTTTAGTGTTTTCGGGGTGTCTTACTAAGTATTGTTTCCCACATACCTACATGGGATTTTCCCTCACATGTCATGTATTATGCATAAGATGAACCATTCTACATTGTCTTGGGAGGATGTGGAGTAGGTGGAGTGTAGCTTAAGATAGACTAACTAAGGTTTCCTCTGAGAGGTTTCATTTGACCCTAGTCTTCACCCTTGTAGTAGGTTGGAATCTTTATAATTTTTTGTGCTTGTATTTTCCCCCTTTTCACTTTCACTACTTTACTATTATACTCTAGTTATGGGATTATATATGTATTCATTCATTGGTTTAGATATTTTACATCTAAAAGTTTTACAGTCTTGGATATGTTTGAATGTATAAAGGTATATTAAGATAATGCCTCTTGTTTGTGAGATATTTCTACTCATCACTAGTCACCAGCCCCTATCCTATTAAGTGCGGGCTTAGGTTATTCATGGGTTGGAAACCAATGGTTTGGGTCATGATAGAGTGGTATCTATGATTGGTTCTACCTTAGGATGGGAGTTGGTGAGATTCGTTTGGTGGGAATGTGTTTAGTGTTTTGAGTTAATATTTTAGGCCAATGAATCTAGTGTTGGTTTGGCAGCCAATGTATCTATACAGTGGGACCCTAGTCACCTTCCTTTCAACTCTTTATATATATGAATTGGTTGTAGGGGATAATTTTCTACATGAATCATATAATAATGAGTTGTGGTTTATTTTTACATTTTTAGTTAGCTCCCTAGATATACTTTTTAGAGAGTGGTATATCCTATTTTATTTTTGGATTCCTCTGTGAATATAGACAACTAGGATTCCACTACATGATCATGAGGATGATCCACCAAGTGAAGATGCAGTATTACATGAGCCTATACCAGAGATAGAACCTATGGGTGGTTTACTAATTTTACCACCAAATGTTGAGAAAAATCTAGAAATGGATGTTCTATATAGGATTTCTGCATGATGAGTATGTTGCACATGTTTCAGTAGAAGAAACCTCTCTAGTTTTGGTGTGATCTAGACCCCTAGGTGGTTGAGGACTGGATGGAGGTAGTCACGTAAAATTTTCACCTTTTGATGAATCCTAGAAATCTGATGGTATACCTCATAGATATATTTATTTAGGGATCTACTAGGTGATGATGGAACTTAGTGACTCAGTCACATGATAATATAGTTCTATCTTGGTCATATCTCTAGATTCTCTTTAGGGAAAATTTCTATCTGATCATGTTGATATCAATGCACATAGAGGAGCTTCTGCATCTATAAAAGAGTAGTTTTATTGTGGTGGGGTACTTAGTGAGGTTTATTGATCTATTATGATCATCCATAGAAATGTTTTAGGATCCATTTTTTAGAGAGAAAAAAATTGAGTATGGATTATGCTAGGGCATCAGGGATTCAATGGAATCCCTTTGCATTCCCAAATTATTTGGGGTGATTGAATGGGCCTTATTGGTTCAAGGATTCCTAGTAGAACATGCACCAAAAATGGGTGTTGGTAGAGGGAACCCTAGAGACGAGACCTTGGATGTTGGTTTTCGAAAGTAGTCACAGGGATTCAAGTATGTCAGATTCTTTTGGAGATGATCCCAGGAGAGAGGGAAGTAGTGCATGACTCTCTGGATTGATTAAATCAGCTGAGGGAGAGACAATTGTTCTCTAGCTATGATCAGGGAAATCTGGTTTGGTATTTTTAGATCCATCATATATCTGATTGATAAACTGCCTAAAGACAATCGAGACAGAGACAGAGGCAGGAGTAGGGTTGTCTATATGGCATCAGATGTGGAAGACGGGTTGACAAAGCAACATTAGGTTGTTAGAAGTTTTACCTATCTCCAACACCACCCCCTAGTGGTCTACACTAGGATCAGGGAGCTGGTGGTCAGGGATGAGGCTAGCTACATGATATAAAGGTCTATGACCTCAAGGCTACAAGGATGATACAAGGTATGATATGTGTATTTTCTATATTAAATATAGTATTGATTGACGTAAGTGTAATTAAATCCTTCCTCGAAACTTATCTGGTTTCAGACTTAGAAATTATGGATGACCCTTTGATACGACCATTGCGGTTGAGACTTTTCTAGGCAAAGACTCACCAATTACACACTTATGTCAGCATTTCAATGTAACACTTGGATTTGAGATTTTTGTCTGGGATATCTTTGTATTAATGACAAGGAATTATAACATCATCTAAGGTACATACTTGTTATCCAAACTTCATGACAAAATATACTATTTTAGGAAGAGAATGCGGTGTGTCAGCACAGATGAGATGAGGTTTTCCTTTATGGGTGAAAAGTAAAATAGGGAAGAGTAGGATGGGCATTAGAATATGAGAGTGTAGCCGATTTCTCACCAATTGTCTGAAATGAATATTGGTTTAGTGAATTATATGGGCTACCAATGTCTTATTGTGGTGGTGGAGTATGGGGACATATTTCATGAGGACATACTAGGTTTTCCTCCCCACCGAGAATTGGACTTCTATTTTTTTCATCCCAATATGACCTTGATATCTTTACTATAATATCATATGATTCTCAAATCGATTAATGAGAAGAGGCTTCTATTGGATTAATTGATGAAAAATGGATTTTTGAGACCCAGTGTTTCCCATGGGCATCCCTAGTGTTGTTCTCTAGGAAGGAGGATGGGTGGTTGAGGTCATATGTGGACTACCATCACTTGAACCAAGTGAAAAAGAAAAATAAGTATCCACTACCAAAGACCTAAGACCTATTTTACTAGTTTATAGGGGCATGATGGTTCTTGATGATTATCCTCAGATATAGCTATCACCAGTTCTGAGTACGGGATGAGGATATACGGAAGAAAGAAATTATATGTCACTATAGTCACTATGACTACTTGTGTATTCTTTTTGGAATGAAGAATTCACCATTATTTTTTATGGGACTCATGAACCATATATTTTAGTTTTTATTAAATCTGTTAATGGTGGTCTTCATTGATGACATACTAGTGTACATGACGTCCAAGGAGGAGCATGAGAGACACTTGAGGATGGTCATGGCTAACTTTCAGAGGACCAGATTTATGGGAAGCTCTAAAAGTGTAATTATTTTTTTGAGAGGTCCACTTTCAAGGACACATCATCTCACAGGAAGGAGTATTAGTGTACTTGAAGAAGGATGTGGGAGTGCTTTCTTGGGATCCAAAAAAGAGTATTACTGAGGTGAATAGTTTCCTTGGGTTGGAATGGATCTAAAAGAGGTTTGTAATTGATTAATCTAGAGTGGAAGCACCCTTGACGGCTTTGATCCATAAGGGTTAGCCTTTAATTTGGAATAAATGGTCAAAAAAGTTCTTTTAGGTGAAGAGGAATATATTGAAGAGAACTCCCATATTGAGATTTCTAGAGGAGGGTGTGGTGTACATTGTGTTCTGTAATGCATCAAGGACCAGGATTGTTTTTTTCTAATGAAGTGATAGATAGTGATTGAATATGATTCATGTAAGTTGAAATCACATGAGTAGAACTACATGACTCATGATCTAGAGTTGGTAGCGGTAGTCTTCGCAATGAATATGTGGTGACAATTACTGATGGGTGACCAATTTATCATCTACTATGACCACAAGAGTCTCAAATATATCTTCTCTCAGAAAGATCATCACTTGAGATAGAGGTGATGGGTATAGTTCCTGAAAAACTATAAATTTTATATTTTATATACTCCTAGGAAGGGTAATGTGGTGGAATAAACTCTCAGCAAGTGATATTGTTCTAATTTGTTGGCCAATGTTTCATCTCAGTTTTCCTCATTGTAATTATCCTTAGTGAACAAGTATGGTGCTTTATATATTTATTCTATGGTTGTAACCCCCAACAATTTTATAGAATGTCAGGTATGATCATTGTAGAAATACTGACTATGACACCTTACGTAGTAATATCTCAACTGTACAAGCTTCTGATAAATATTCTAAAGGTGGGGATTATGCTATCCTTTTCATAGGATGGTCTATGGTACCCTTGATATTTTGGGAGGAGGTGATTTAGGAATTTCATACATCCGATTTGGAAGTCAATATAGGGGAGGTAATTATCTTCCAGGACATTAGATGCCAATTTTGGTGGCTAGGTATGAATAAATGAGTTGCATAGTTTTTCTCTCGATGCCTCCCTTGTCCACAGGTAAAGGCTAAGCACTAGGTTCCAGTAGGTCTAGCTCAACCCATGGAGCTTCCAAAGTTGAACCAAGATTATATATGCATGGAATTTGAGAATGTTTTATCACATGTGTCATGTGAAAATGAATCCATATGGGGATCATAGAATAATTTTGCATGTCATCCCACTTCATAGCTTTTGAAGAGCACAATTTAGTAGAGATCTTGGGGTGCCTCTACGTGAATGTGATATTATGACTCCATTGAGTTGCCATGATAATAATTTTCAACCATGAAGATCACTTCATGTCACAATTATATAGGGGATTATATAACGAACTTGGTAGTCTGTTACTCATGAGCATAGCATTTCACCCCCAGGATGATGGCCAGATTGAGTGGACAATTCAGGTCATGGAGGACATTTTATGGGTTTTCATGTTTGAATTGTGATTTAGTAGGAGGATCATCTACCCTTGGTAGATTTTGTTTCACAACATAAACTAATATTCCACCATTTGTATGGAAAAATTTTAATCTTTTTACGGGTAATCTTATAGGGAACTAATCTGCTAAACTAATCTTAGGGAGTCAGTGATCTTGGCTCAGATTTTTTGTGATCTACTATAGAGAAGGTGTAAATAATCTAGGTGTGGATGAGTATTTCACAAAGTCATTTGAAGTCTTATGAGGATTGATCAAAGTGACCTCTAGAGTTATAATAGGAGACATGTGTTCTTGAGGGTCTCACCTTAACATGGATTTTGGATATTTGGTTGAAGTGGAAAGTTATATGCAGGATTCATGGATACCTTCTGAACACTATGTAGAGTTAGATAGGTAGGGATCCTATTATATTTACCACCATTTTTGTATTGGGTACACAATGTATTTCCCATGTCACATATAAAGAGATACATGTATTACAAATCACATGTTATCAACTGCATGACCAATCACAGGATATTGACTCGGGCGAGCTGAAAATCAAGGATAAAACAACCTTTTTTAAGTACCTGGTGGAGATTGAGGATTTTCAGGAGAAAATCATTCATAGTTGATTCATTCCCCTAGTGCATGTTTGGTGGTAGAACAATGATATTTATGAGAGAACCTGGTAGTGGAATACCCAGATGCAAGTCCAATAGCCTGAACTTTTTGAGTAGGTATTTCTATTTTTGGGTTTAAAATCAACAAGGTGTATAAAATGTAATGATCCATATTTTCTATGTATTATTTTTTGGATATTATATAAATTATTTTTGAGATTTTGTGCTAAGAAGATGATTGATTCTGAGGTCCAGTGTCCTAAAAATAAATAGTTGAAATTTATTAAATATATTAAATAGCACTCCCACACAGTTTTCCAGAAAAAGTGAAATTAATCATGAAAGGGTTAAAATATTAGAAATTAAAGGGAACCATCATGTTTAGAACAATATTTTAACCCTATGAATGACATAACCTTTGTTGGGGTTAGGTGTTTATAAAAAATATTCCTTAGGAGAAATGAAGAAAATAAAAAATTAAATAAATTTAATTTTTTATTTTTGATGTAGTGACCATGTTTTATATAAATACATGCTTATAGATTTTTTCTTACAGTTGGATGCTAAATCCAAGAGACCTAGAGAACCATTGGAGGGCGTTCTTGGAAAACATAAATGGATTGGGACCAGATCCAGGATCATTGTGCCAATGGTTTTCATGAATCTCATCAACAACGACAACACAAAACCGTTCTTCATCAACCATCAATCCAAACTCAAGGAAGGATACATTTTTTCCATAATGTTCTTTAATCCTATATGAACATAGATTAATTCCATGCACACAATTGATATGGGAATCACTGATAGATTTATGTTTGTGGAATTATATTGGTTTATTGTATTATAATCTTATTTGTTATTATTTTTATATGACAACAAATCTATTCCAAAAAAAAGGCTGATATTCATTCCTCACATTTTATGGGTTGTGGTTTTCTCCCACTTCTCTTCTGTAAATTCATCTCATGCATTTATTTTGGCTGGTGGTTTGATGAAAACTGGGTATATGATTGTTATTAAACTATTCTTCAGCACAACATATCAATACTATAGGTGTGGTTCATGATCGATACTATGATCATGGTGAGGTGAGGATGGTTGGTGATCAAAGGAGGAATAGAATGGATTTGAGGGTTCCATTATTCTCAGTTTTGATGAACAATGACATATGGATCGATGCAGTGATTTCTAAGAAAATTCAAATCCAAATTTTGGTGATTGATGATGTAAAGGATTGGAGGACCCCTTATCTACATGTTTCGGCAAGGGAGGAAACTATAGTGTTGTACAGGAAAACATAAAAAAGATCCCAACAGATCTAGAAATCCCATGGTACATAATGTGTATTTTAGAATTACACATAATGTGTAACCCCATAGCTGTGGTGCTGAGGATTTCATAGTGAGTTAAATATCACATGTTGTGTAACCCAATCACATGCCATGTGACACTTCCCAAGAGGCGCAGCATGTACTTAGGAGGTTACATGGACACGTCCCAAAGTACATGGGCATGGAAATTCCATGTACTCAGAAATAGACATGGACAGGTGTGCATATCATGGCCAGCGGTACATAGAAACAACCAGATGGAATAGGAAGGGTTCCATGATAACTCTACACACAATTTTTTTCACTCACATGCCATGTATGTGAAGATTGACATTCCATGTGAGGCAACACCACACAAGTTGATCTAGGTCGAGCATAGACCACCATGTACTATACATAGACATAGTGTACTCACTTAGAGAATTCTATGAGTTTCTCCTCTCTTTAGTTCAGACCAGTTTTCGTTGAGTGTTTTTTACCTTGGTCCCTACCCTCAAGGTTAAAGTGTATAATTACATCCTTAACCATGGATTTTGATCCACTCTTCAGGGTGAATCCTTGATAGTTTTCATGGATTTCCTCCATGAGACTGGATTGAGATCCTACATCATCTTTATACCTTAGGTGGGGTTGTTGAATCATCATGACCACCATGTTTAGGGTGTTGATCCTCCATTTAGAAGGCCTTATTGGTAGGGTTATTGGTATCATTGGCATATGATCTCCAACTAAGTGTGTTGATCGAGATTAGGTTCATGGTTTCCCCCAACAAAGTTATGTGTGACCCCTATATGAGTATTAGGGTCTTCTAAGACCATTGGGATTTCATGGTAGGGGACCCCTGATCTAGAACTATTTGATGAGAGTCTCCAGTGATGGTATGGATCATATAGTGGATTCTATCAGAATGAGCCTTTCTTTGAGTAAAATCATGTGGATGGAAGTCAGTTGTGACTACCTGGTGGCATGGGGTCCTTCTCGTGTATATCTATGCATTTTCTTTTAGAAATTGAATTTTATATCCTTGTAATTAGTTGACTATTCCTAATGCTTCGTGTTTAGTTTTTTCATGGTGTCCAAAAGGGTATTGTTATTCTCACCCTAGCATTGGATCTTCCCACCTATGTCATGTCTTATGTAGACAGTGACCCTTTTGATGGGTTCCTAAGAGGACTTGGAGTAGGTGTAGCATATATTTGTCTATAAAGACTGTGGTGTTTTCTATTATCATTCATCGGTTCATATTCCTTGACCTTAGAGCTCATTGGACTCTTTAAAGTTTTTGGTTAGGCATGTATTTGACCCCTTTTCCATTTTCATTACATTACTGTCATACTCTGGTTGTGGTATTATTGACATATTCATGCATTAGTTTTAGTTATTTTATATTTTATAATTGTATGGAATTGAAGATATGTTTGTGTGTACAATTAGATTTTTCTCATTCCTCCTATTTGGGAGATATTCAAACTCGGCACTTGTTTCCATCATCGGGCCTATTGGAGGTAGGATTGGGGTAGTCCTGGGTCCAAATCTAGTGGCTCGAATCATAACACAAATCATGCTTCTAGTATGGTCAAAAAAATGTTATTAACACATAGGTTTATTTAATCACATTATACTATCCTCATACTATTGATTTTTGTTATCATACTATCCTGGTGCTAGTGGTCATGTAGTGACCATGGGTCCTTAATTTCATAGGTTTATGGGGGAGTCATATCACCTTAGAAGAGTTCACCTATCAATAATTATTAGGATTTGATTCATATAGAACCCTTTAAATACTTTTATGAATGGCCATTATGATCATTTCTATGCTATTTAAAGGAAGGAGAGTATTCTATTCTTTGTCTGAGTCCCATTTAGTGTACATTAGAGCATATTCGATTGATTTGGATATAGCTTTCAACTTCGTAGAGTTCCAAAAAATGTATAATGTACATATAATATGTACTCTCATGTTTTTTGTGGGGGTGAGATTTCTTATGGGGGTTACGTTGATTAGGAAACAATCATATCTGGTGGAATGAGAAACTAGTGACTAGATATCTAGGTCTATATGTGGGTTTTATAGAGATCTATACTGTGGTTTATTGATTATCACTTCCTCCGAGATTCCATTCCATGATCAATGTATTCCATCTATCTTAGAACAAGATATTCCACCCTAATACTTCTCATATGATCAAAATCAATGATATTAATATATTGTCTGATGTGTTGTTCAAGGAATGAATGGTAGTTGTAGTAGATAAGTGTGAAAAGATTCTATGTGGGAAGATGATACCTCTAGTATGTGTGTCGTGGATACTTGGGTATATCTAAGAGGTTACATAGGAGTAAGATGTCGATATGGGAGCATAGTGTCTGGGGATATTTTTTTTATTCTTAGTGAGATAGATCAAGGCTGAGTTACTATATATTAGGAAGTTTACAATACCTTGCATATTTTAAGATTTTTTTTTTCAAATTTTCTCACAAACGTGTGTATTTTTAGCACTTTAGGTCATTAGAGTAGTTTTCAAAGGATGATGGTCATTTTTTTGAGAAGTTGGACCTGGTGTGGGATGTTTTTCCAATATGAAAGATTGAAATAGGTACCTGATGTAGTATATGAGGTACGTTGTGGCTATAAATAGAAGGGGATTTCCCTTGTGTAAGAACATGATTTTTATGAGTTCTTTTGTAATGTAACAAATATTGGTAGTGGGTCCAAATCCTTTCCCGTTTTGATTTTTTGGAGTTTGGTGTGTATGGAAACGTCTTCCGCATTAAATGAATCTTAATTAAATTTTTTTCTTTAATCGAAAACCTTATTTTTAGATGCGTTTAGAGGTTTGGAAAATTACTCAAGAGTTTGGATGGGGTTCGGTTGCATTGAGGGCCTGAAGGCCCAGTTTTGGAGAAGTGTATCTTGAGGCACACAATTTGGAAAATCGTGCATCCTCTTAGTGAAAACCTCATGACCCCATTTTTCACTAACACACTATTTGGTAAACCATGTAGTGTGAGTCACATAGCGATGCAGGACCTCTGCAATTTTTAGCAGTTGGAATTCACATGGTTTGAACAAAGATTTATAAAACATGCAGAAGCCATATGGTTAGTGCCTATTGGGTAGTACCTTTGAACTATAACCACATGGTTTTTGCATGGTTATCCCTAACCATATGGGGCTTGATTCCTAAGCAACATGAGCTGCACGTTTTGGAAAACCGTAGGAGCTAACCATTCAAGTTCTTAAAAATGAGAATTCACAAAAATGACCTCCTCTCTTTAAACCTTAAATTATTTTCCTTATTTCTCTATGGGTCATGCAAAAAAAGGGGGAGCTCGCCCATTTCCCCCTCTCTTTGATTTTAATCCATATTTTTCATCTGACCACCTTTCTTCAAGCCATCTATGGAATTAGATTCATATCGGTAAGTCTCTCCTACCTCATGTTTCTCTTCTCTTTATCTCCTTCCCCACAAACTACTAAATCCATTGGAGTTGTTTTTTCCCTATTTTAAGATCATTCATCAGAAATTTCAATTTATTCCAAATCAGTCAGAGTTAGAGTTTAAGATCATATGTGCCTACATCGATGGGTTCATGCTAGGTGGTGAACACTTTTCTTTGTGTTTTCACAAGCGTTTTGGGGGTACATCTTTTACTTCACCATTAGGTAGTTGAGAAAGACCCTAATAAATTGAGTACCATTGGTTAAATTAATTTTATGATATTTTGGGATGTGGTTGGGCATTCCCTAGCCATATTTTTTCATGTGAGGATGGTTTGGAGGTTGTAGACCACCTAGGGAAGTTCTGTCGGGTGAAATGATTATGTTAATTGAATTTCTTTGGTTAATTTGAATAATATAATTCAATTTCATTTTATTGTCTAGTTAATTTTATTTGAGGTATATATATATATATATATTTAAAATGATATGATGATATTGTGATGGATGTGGATCAAGGATATAGGTGGTAATGACCACATGATATATGATAATGCAATCATCAGGTCGGGAGAGGCCTGAGTTATATTAGTGATGATAATCATAGGGTGGGTGACCCATTCGTTGGTTGATGCGGTAAGACATTCCGATTATGGGTGAGGCTCATGTGAAATGGGATGGAATTTCCATTGGTTTGAGATACATGGTCACAGGGTCATGAGGTAATGGAGAGTGGTGCGAATTAGGTACTTTTTGTTGACTTCCACTCACTCAGGTTGTCCAAATCACAATTTGGAGTCACATGCAAAAAGGTTGACTCAGCGATGAAGTTGTTTTGATCACTCGTGTGGGTAGAGGCCCAAAATAGTGTAGCTTAGGTATGTGTTTTGGGGTAATTTCTATATAAAACCATGAGGATAGTGAGGAACCATCAGGGGACAATGTTGAGACTGCTGATTGGGGGATGAGCCTTGTCGTGCCTGAGGACATCAGGTTAGAACATTTTTGGAGGATTCCAATCACCATTCCACAGTATGTCAGTTTCTAAGCCTATGATGGTTACTATTTAATGATAGGTATCCTTGTGCCTCTATACATTAGCATTCAGGATGACAGGTGATTTTGAGTAGGGGTCTGAGGGACCAAATGTGTTTTGATTGGGTGTGAATTCAGGATGTCTAAAAATTGGTGATGGAACGAGGTTCCAAATGATGTTATAGGTGGAACTGGAGGATTAAAATGGTACTGCTTGACATTAGGGGATGCTTTGAGTTATGTGATAAAGATCCTCTCTTCCTTGTGATTATAGCATTGGCCAAAGTCGGTGATAGAATCCTAGTGTCTATTGGGAACCATAAATATTTTTTTATTTAAATGAATCATACTGCTCTTATTTATTTAATTTTAACATACACTAGATTAGTCACAATAATTATGTATGCATAAGTGACTATTAGCTTACTGATATTCATTCTCACACCCTACACAAGACCCTCATGATTTATGTTGATTTTATGACTTTTCATTCAGGTAATGGTCTAGGATCAAGAGTTGGATCATAGTGGATGATTGATATGGGAGGGATGAAAAGGGACCTTGAGGTTCTTACATCAGCTAGTGTTTCTATTTTGATTTTTCCTATTTGTTTCTTTGTATTAGCATGTTATATATGTATGCACTGATGTCATCCATTAGAGACCCCTTTTGGATATTTTATTGTATGGCCTATATTGGATGTATGTTCTATTTTATATTATATAAATGAAATCTTTTTGTGTTTCCTTATAGTCTATTATTGATGTTTATTTTTGCTTCCTCTATAGTACATTATTTATTGTACTTCCGAAATTACAGTGTTACTAGTTTCAGTATGTTGGGTATTTCCTTCCACTTCATAGTAATAAAAATATACATATTGGACTTTTATTATATCATCAACTTTGGGTAAAATCTCTCTATTATCACTCCTTGATACAATAAATACTAGTCGAAAGCATTTAGCATATGTGGAGGTGAGACTAAGGCCAAGTAGCCTTCTTCCCAGAGCACTATTTGAAAGTGGAATTTGGGTTGGAGAACTATAAATGGTATCAAAGATGTTTTTGACTGGGAATTAGTAGAAACATTCACCTAGCTACTAACAGTACCATTTTTTTCTTTTCTACGAGTCTTACTATTTGGGATATGGTAGAATGATGTATAAGAGGTGGTTGGAAATAGGTTTATATATAGTGTTTTTGTACCTGTAGCCCCATGAATGGGGGACTGACCAAGTGTTTTGGGGTTGGAATTGTTGTAATTATATTTCTCATTTTATACTTTATATGATTTCCACCTTGATTGGAATGATTTGGTGTTAAAGTTACCTATTATGAAATGTGACCGTTGACCTAGTAAGTTAAGGGATGATATAATTTACCCATGGACTTGTATAAGAATGGGGTGTTTATTATGAATGTTAAATATTTTTATAGGCACATAGTAGGATGTTTTAAATATATATATGCATGTTCCTATGAATTTATTTTATAAATGTATTTGAATGGGCCTAGATATTATATGATTTGAAAAGTACGATGAAATGGTGTGATGTTGATCACCAGGTCGGGAGACATTGTTTTTTGGATTGAGGTGACATGGTTCATCAGGATGTGCTTGGACCAAGGTTTATGTGATACTTGGCTCTGATATGGGTAGTTTCAGAGGCCATGGGGTCGGGATGCTGTGTGAAAGGGTTGTGATGGGGAATGGAAGGGGTAGTGAGTTGACACTTACTATTTCTCCATTCCCTATAAATATGATATATATATATATATTTGTGTGTGTTTTATCTGGGATGTCTTACAATGTATCGGTATTCACTAGGTTTCCACCTAGATGGGACCCAATAGATCATTAGGTAGGCAAGGAAAGAGTTACACTATAGTAGGAAAAAGTTGAGATCCTTGAGGGTCAAGAAGATCATGAGCCATAAGAATGGGCTTAGGTACATGCGGGGCTACTGCCGAACTTGACTGATTTTGGGACATGGCTTCATGATCAGCATAGAGCGATCCTAGAACATGTGATCCAGGGGATCAATAGGGGAGATTAGGGAGCAGAGAATTTGATGGAATATCTTACTCGAGAGTTTCACTTGTAGAACCCACCAATGTATTAGGGTGAGAGTGGCCCATATGAAACTGATAACTAGATCGAGTTTATGCAGATAATCTTAGAGCATCTAGATACACCTCTTGGGTGGTGGGTGACTGGTGACCAACAAGCATAGAGGACCAGAAATACGCTAGTGGGATGTGCATGATTTTATGTGAATACATGAGGTACTGGCCTGGAAGAAATTCGAGGCCAGGTTCTATGAGCACTTATTCTTGGAGATGCCGAGTGCAGAGAGAAATTTGGAGTTCATGATCCCTTAGTAGCGTGACATGTCTGTTACAGACTATATAGAAACATTCACTGAATTTTATCTCTTCACACCTAACATGTTGAGCGATGAGACCTTGAGGGTGAGGAATTTCGTGGATGGTGTAAAGAACACCATTCGGGTGAAGGAGAACATATTTAGCTTGGAATCATTATCATAGGGGGTAAATCAGAAACTCATAACCAAGGGAAACATAAAAAACCAATCATATTACAGTCAGGTAATGGATTTTAGTGATTTTAGTGGTGGCACATTAGAAAGTAGGTATTGAGTTCGAAAAGAGTTTTAGCATGGAATTCAGGATAGGGACTCATCTAGACTACCTCAAAGTTGGTATTTGATGGTATGGTTCCATTGTGGGAAGACATGACATGTTCAGACTTAGTGTGAGAAGCCTCCAAAAGAGTGATAGTTATGTGGATAATTCAAGAATATTGAGAAGTTCTTTAAGAATTCTTCTTAGACAGTCTCTAGTCAGGGATCAGGTCAACCTATGGGTTCTGATATCTGATTGGGAGTGATACTAGGTGATGGTAGCTGAGTTTTTTATACACACAGAGGTCATGGAAAAGATAGTGGGACATTTTAGTTGGGTCAGAGTCCAATGGTTGGAAAGTACCATAGGGAGGTCAGGCATTCGGAAGTCAGGCTTCAGGACAGTTACATTCCATTTAGCTACCAGGGTTAGACAAAGCTGGTGAGATGATCACAGTTATAGGTATTCCATAGTCATAACCGAACAATTCTATTTTATTTTCTAACAAACATTTAAGACATGCCCATTTTGATTGCACGAAGTGCATGAGTTATATGTATAGACTATCCATATTCTAGTTTGTAGGTTGGTATCATATCAGAAGAATTATATAAATATGTATATGAGGTGTATGGAACCAAATTTCATATGTAATCATCATTGGATTCATGATTATTGAGGTACATTGGCATTGGTGAATTGAGGAGATGTGGGTTACATGAGGTGCATAGTCATATGAGAATAAGTACGATACTGTACTTGAGAAAGGTGTGAGTCACCAAGACATTTTATCATTTTTTATGTTGAAGGAAATAATAAATTCCACGTTTGGAATGGGTGTGAGGTGGTCACCAATGTGGTGTGGGATTTGGATGGGTGTCAGTTATGACATGAAGAAACCTGATGAGGTGGAGGGGTGATGATGTGTCATGGGAGGACATTTGAGTCCTAGTATGGTTAATGGATCATAAGTTTTATTTGATCTTTGGGTTAGGATGTGACTAGGGTGGGTCACTCATATGGTGGGGAGCCACTTGAGGTAGTTGGCCTATACCCCTTATGACCAGGGTATTCTATGTTTATTTTAAAGAAGATGGGTATGTTTAGTTCCATCTATGGGTTTTTTGATATACCAGAGATGAACTATGTTAATGTGGGTAGACTGTAATGTCCTGAGTATTTGGAGTAAATCTAAATCCAAACCTATTTTTAATTTTTTTTCATTTGATAGGTATGGTAACTCCTTCCTCGTTTAAATGATCATAATTATGAGTTTATCTTTAATCCAAAACCTATTTTGTAGATGGGTTTAGAGGTTAAGTAAATTTTTTGGAGTTTGGATGGGTTTCAGGTGTGTCAAGGAACTTTTTTTGGAGAAGTGAAACATGAGATGGACAGTTTGTAAAAACCATGAGAGCTCTTAGTAAAAACTGTGCAGCCCCATTTTCACTGTCGCACGGTTTAGTAAACCCTGATGGTTGAGGTTCATGACTGTGTGGGCCTTTCATATTTTATAGTAGAGGGAATCCACATAGTTTTATAAACCATGAACAAGCGACATGGTTATGGACAATTGGAAAGTACCTCTACATTGTAGCCACATAGTTTTCACATGGGTAGTCCTAACCATGCTGACTAACCATGCAAGGTTTGATTTCTTAGCAATAGGATCCATACAGTTGCTGCATAGTTTTGAAAACCATGTGATCTAATAGTGTGTCCTCTTAAATAAGTGAATTTTCTAAAATTTCCCTGTCTCTTTAAACCTAAAACTCTTCTACTTATTACTCCATGGGTTACACACAGTAAGGGGGAGCTCTCCCCTTCCCTTCTATCATTGAATTTGATCCATCTTCTTTTTCCAACCTCTATTATTCATGTTGTCTGTAGTGTTGCATCTATCTCAGTATGTATCACATCCCTAATCTTTCTCATTTCCATATCCCTCACCTCACAGATTTCTAAATTCATTTGAGTAATTTTCCCATTTTTTTATAGAATTCATCAGAAAAGCCAATTTCATTAAAATCATTCAAAGTTATAGTCTAAGTCCGTTTGTTGCTATGTCTATAGGTTCAAGGTAGGTAGTACATACTTTTATTTTTTTGTTTTAACTAGCATTTTGGGTTTTAATATTTTAGCACATTGTTGGGTTGTTGAGATATACCCAATAAATTTAATGCTTGATGTTAAATTAATTTAATGATAATGTGGGGTGTCATTGGGAATTCCCCAGCCAAATTTGTTTGCGTAAGGCTGGTTTTGATGATGTTGACCACCTTGGGTTGTTATTCTAGGTAATATGTTTATGTTTAATTGAATTTATTTATTTAATTTGAATAGTACAATTCAATCTCATTGAATTGTATATTTAGTTTGATTGGTGATATATATATATATATATATATGTGAAATGATGTGATGAAATTGTGATGAGCATGGCCCGAGGATAGAGGTCGTGATGACCACATGAGATGAGAAGATGTAATCATTAGGTTGGGAAATTCCTAATTTATATGAGTGATGATAATCATATGTTGGGAGACTCAGTCATTGGTTGAGGTAGTAAAACAATATGGTTATGGGTGAGGCTTGTGTGATATGAGATGGAATGGCCATTGGATTGAGAAACATTGTCATAGGGGAATGAGGTGCTAATGATTGGTGTCAATTCAATAACTTTTGGTGACTTCCACTCACCAGTGTTGTCCAAAGTGTCATTTTGAGTCATGTGAACATAGGATGACTCAGTGATGGGGTGGTTTTGACCACTCATTTGGATAGAGGCCCCTGGTTAGCATCTTAGGTTTGATTTTTGGGGGTCCTTCACATAGAAAGCCATGGGTATGGTGAGTATCTATTGGAGGATATCGTTTACATTGCTGGTTGGAGGATAAGTATCGCCATGCTTGAGGCCTTTGGGTTAGGATTATTTTGGATGATGGACATTATCTTTCCTTAGAATGTTAGTTTTTGTGCTAAAAATAATTACTATATAAGAATAGGTATCCATTTACCACCGTTGTCGGGCATTGAATCGATGGGTGATTTTGAGGAGGGGTCTAAGGGACCAAATTTGTTTTGATTGGGTATGCATTCATGACATCAGATACTTGTTTATGGAACGAGGTGACAAATGACATTGGTGGTGGAACCTGAGGTATTACCTATGACTGTATGACATCAGGGGTTACCTTGAGATATAGGATAGGTGTCCACTCTTCCTTAGTGATTTTAGCATTGGACAAAGTAGGTGATATATTCCTAGTAGATATTGAGCACCAGGGAAGCTTGTGATTATTTGAATGAATGGTGCCGATATAATTTTTTTATTTTTAACATACACTTACTGAATCAAAAATGTTAGGTATAAAGAAGTGGGAGGTAACCTATTAAGACCCATTCTCACACCCTATACAGACCCCTCAGGATGTATTTTTACTTTATGCTTTTTTTTTAGGTAAAGGTCCAGGCTTAGGAGATGGATCATAGTGTCTATTTGATATGGTATGGATGGAAAGGGACCTTGAGGTTCCTGCATCAGCTGGTCATTCTCTTTTGATTTTTCCTATTGTTTTTTTTGTATCAATATTTTATATATGTATTTAGTGAGGTCAGAAATTGGGCTCCCCTTTATGATATTGTATTGTATGAATTATATTGAGTGCTTGTTCTATTTTATATTCAATAAATGGTAATTTTGGTTGTTTCCTTATATTTATCATCAGATGTTTAGTTATGATTCCACTATTTTCTATTATTGATTGTGTTCCACCTTCAGGGGGTTTTTGGTTTGAGTCAGTTGGGTCTTTTACTTCCACTGATTATTAATTTATTTATATATAATATATTGTATAATTATTTTATCATCAACTAAGGTTATAGTCTTCCCAATATCACTTCTAAACACCCATGCTTATAATTGGAAACCTTTGGAATATTGGGGGGTGGGGGTGGGTTCCCAATGCCCAATAGTTTCTAGCCCACAACAATGCTTGAAAGTGGAATCCACGTCAAGGCTCTTCAAATTTCCTTTTATTATTTTGGGATTGGATGTGTTTTGGAGGTTTAATGATTAGTTTTTTCATATTGAGGTTCACCACACTAAGGTGGTAGTTTTGGTTTAGTCTATAGTCAATTTTTTTAGATCCATGGCAGTTGGGGTGGTGCATTTTCATATTATGGGTGTTTTAGTGATATATTTTAGGTTTTGGTGCACAATGGTGTCTAAAAGTCTAGTGTTTGAGGGAGTCTTTCATGGAGAGATTCCATATTGGAAACAAGGAGGTAAAAATTACTTCATATAAATCAATGGAGCTCCTATATATAGGAAGAGTTTAGTTGTGTGAGTGGCGATGGAATTGGTGAGGGAGGTCATGCTATGCTGTGGTAATGGGTATGGGGATATGAAATGAAGAGGGAAACTTCCATATATTTTGGTGGTAGTAAAAACCATTTTAAATGGATAAAATAAATAATGAAGGAGTGTGAAAGATAGTTTTTACAAATTACAGAGATTTCATATCACACATTAATCATGGCCATTAAGACAATAGTGGAATTCTCCACACTATAGTGGATCTTGATAATTTTTTCCTTTAAATATTGGTTGTACCTTATTCATGGTTCAAATTTATATATTTATATCAAGCACTAGGTTGTTTTAGGGAATCTTTTAGAGTATTTCTAGAATCACTTGAGGATCCCAATGTTCACTATTTTAGGTGTTGATCCTCCTTTGATGTAAATCCCCGACCCCAGTTATGGGAGTCGATGCATTATTTTAATACATTGGCATGATTACAAGGAATCAAGTCCCGAAGGACTGATCAGTTTAGTAAGCTTGGAAAATAGATTACATACATGAATGTTATAGTAAACATTATAACATATAACTCAATATAAATAATACTTTATGAATTCCATTATTACTTTAGCTTAACCCTGCATATCAATCGCAATACACTTCTTGGAATCCTGGGAAAAATAAAACATAGAAAGGGGTGAGCTCATATTCTCAGTAATGATAAAAATAGATCGGAAACATTTATAAATAAGAATAAAAATTTAAGGCAATGTATAAAACTAAAACAAAAGCCTTTTAAACTTAAAGATCAGAATGATATTGAAAAGATAAAATCAAATAATTCCATTTACTTATTCATATGGATATTCTACTAGTCGAGTAATCACATGCAATATCAACATGCACTTTCATAATGATGGAATGCATAATTCCAAACTTCATAACCACATAGTCAAGGACTTGTGCCAATACTACAAATAAAATTTTGTCAGGGCCTTGTGCCAAGGAACAAGTTTTTCTCATGGGACCTACCGATGCATCTAGGAGCTATAGCGGTCTCCACCCGTCACTTACAAAGTCCAATGCATTCCTCATATGAAAAGGTTTAAACATAACATAAACATTCGTATTAAATCTAGCATATGAAATGTCAATAATTTATCCATAAACCATGACTGGTATAAAAACAACACATTTATAGTCAAACATATCACAAAACCTTCAATACAATATGGAATATTTTTTTCATTATAAATCAACTTCAAATAAGTTTGAAATCCTTCAAAGGATGTTGATATAGATGAAAATTATTTGTAAAACTCTTTGTGAGAAATATCCATTTTTCATAAAAAAAATTAAAAGTCAAAAACTTTAGAAAGGAAGACATTTAAATAAATTTTTGAATCAAAGTGTCCCATACCAATTTGATGCTTTTTAAAGGAATTAACATATTAAAAACATTCATGTCCATATAAATAAATCCTTAAAATCCATTTAGAAAACATAGACATAAATGAGAATGATTTAGAAGAATAAATATTTAAAACATTTAGAATGATTTTTTAGTAAAAATCCCCTTAAAAATAATCCCTTTTAAAACTCTTTTATGAATCATGGACTTGGATAATAAATATGTCCTAGTAAAAATATACCCATAAACAATCTCGAATAATAATGAGATTGAGGAATTAACCCTTACCTTACACTTTCTTTTTGTCGAAGATATGTTTAACCTTCTGTATAAAAACCTTAGTATGTTATTAATTTATAGAAGAACCATATTAATATTTTTGATATCATAAATGATTCATTAATGACTTTATACTACCCATTTAATAATAATTTACAGGTTAAATTAACATTTCGGGTAATAATCGCTTTCTTTATCGTACGTGTTTTAACTTTTTACTCTTGACTGTATCACTTAGATAATTATTTAAATACATTAATAATATAAAACATGATTTATTTATCATATATATATTTAGAATATAAATATGTATAATATACATATATATGAATTGGAAAACACCGTTTATGGAGACGGTAGGCAATACGTACGCATAAACGCTATTTCCGTTTTCATATCATATTGAACGAAACTAAGTGAATAAGATATATGTAAGTGTATATATATATATATATATATATCTCCAGTATCATTTTTATGTCATATATTTCATACTTATTAATTATATATATTTTATAATCAACGTTGAATGGTGAACGTGGAAATGAATCTCATCGCGTCGTGGAGAGGGTAATCAGTACGTACGCACGAGTGACAATATAATTATATTAATGGAGAAATAATATGTAATTAAATGATATATCATATATACAGAATCATTCATATGTTATATTTATTATTTAAATTAGTTATACTTATTATTGTACCCATCCAAATAATGAAGTGTTTGAATAAAAAACTACACCATGACGTGGAGACTGTAATCCGTACGTTAGCACGTATGGTGACTTTATCATTTATAATATGGATAGGATAACGAAAATGGTTGTACCATTTTTATAATAACATCACAGTATATAGAATATACTAAGGTTATACTTTTATAATGGAAACAACAAATAAATAGGAAGTGGAAGAATAAAATAACTTGAAAGAGATGATGAAATATTTACCTCATCTTTGAGTTCTTCCTTTTGATTTGATCAAAAGGGCTCCTTAGGTTGGCTTTCTGACCAAAGGAAGGCCTCTAGGATGAAGGGAAAATTTTTGGGAAGATATCTAGGTAGGGGTTGGCCGAGCCAAAAGGGTCTGGAGGTGTGAACTTAAGAGAATTGGAAGTTCTCTTTTACAAGAGAGGTGAATGTCACTTTAGGAAAAGCTTGAAATATTATGTTATAATAAAATTATTTTCGGTTTCAAATGGATCCAAAATGATTTATTTAAAGGATAAGGTAGGTATGGGTTGAAAAAATTTCACCCAATAGGTTTTAGATAGGGTTAGTTCCACATATTAACCTTATCTTATAGATTTAACTCTTAGTTCAATTGTTTGACATTTACCATGTCTCTTTGTATTTTTATATTATATGGTTAATAAACATAATATAAAATTCCAAGAGAACCGAAATAGGTTTATTAATGACACATATAAAATTATTAAGTCCTTTTTTCCTAACTTTATATTGTTAGTAATATTATATCAACAAATAATATAGTATTTGCTTTAAAAACTCAATTATGTCAATTCAGACCTTATTTAATAAATTATTTTTGTTAAAGTCCAAAAAACATTTTTACTTCTAAATAAATTCATATTTTTAATAATAACATGTCACATTAACCAATAAAATATATTTAATTCATCAAAAGTTTCAAATTAAATTTATTTTGATATTTATAATATCAATTATTTTAATATATCATTAATAAGTTAATTACTGCATCATCAATGTGTCAAAAATAAATTAAATTATTTAATGTCTAAAAATTATAAATAAAATGTAATTATATAGGAAATATATTTATCTTTCTAATGAATATTTATATTAAAATTTATGTTATGTATAATTCTATATTAAAAATAGTTTAGTAATTAAACATTGAATTTAACTCTTTTAACTCTTCTTTGCATAAAATAATAGTAAATGGAATAATCTAATCCAAGTGGACCAAATAGGATCATATTTTATTCTAAGGTTTTTTAGAAGAATTATACTTATCTAATAAAATTAGGAAATGTTTTAGGTTAATTATGATATCATTTTTACCTTTAATTACCCTATTTACTTTTAACAGTGGTAAATAAAAGTCAAAAGTTACTATTTACCAATAATTATTTTCATCTTATTGAATCACATTTTACATACTGATATTAATTTTGTCTCTCTTATTTTCGAAATTCAACTCACAGAAGTTGTAAACATATGTTTTATACAAATTTGCAAATGCTCCTAGAAGGTGGGTAAAAGACGGTGAAATGTTCGATAAAAATTTATATATAAAAACATATTATAAAATTACTCCAATGAATTAAGATAAACATATATAGGTATTATGTATCTATTTTGACCTAAAATAAATTAAAATAAAATAACTAATTATTCAAATAAAAAGTCGGTTTTATATAATAACGCAACGTTTTTCACTATTTATCAAAAATCGAATGTTTTCAGAAAAATACCAAATATTTACCCTAATATTATTTGATATTCAGAATTAAAAAAAAGAAGTATATTATATCAAATTAAAAACATAAAAGTTGCATTAATGAATTTAAAATTAATTTTCGTTGTCCAAACCAAAAAGCAGGTCTTTTTTGAAAAGAAAAAACTATCAAAACAATGACATGTGTTCATTTCAAATTTAGATGTGAAGTAACATATAATGACCTACATTGTATTAAATGATAAAAATATATTCTAATTATACTTTTAAACCATTAAAATTCATAATTTATCAGTAAAAAATATTTCTATTGAAAAAAGTCATTTTCAATTAATTCATAGTATTTTTCAGTATTCATCAAAATATGAAAGTTATTTGAAAAGTACCAAAAATTTATCTAAACTAAATTTTTATGTCTCTCTTATAAAAAAAATTAATTACATTAAATTGAATATATAGAAGTTTCAAATATTGGTTTTAAAAAGGGTTCTCCATAAAAAGGTGGTAAAATTTAATTTTTTGAAAAATACTTCTTTTATCTGAAAAAATGAATCTGTTCTTATATTATGTCTAAGAAACACATAATATTAATTTTAAAATTATATAGAGTATATAAGATTTAAAATGCAGTTAATACTATTCATAACCTGTTTTTGAATGGTTAGTGCGGTAAGTTGTGGTGTGGTCAAACTCGGTGTTGCGTGTAACAAAAGCTATTGAATTAGTTTAACTAGAAAACATACTTTGAAATCTTTGGGTGTTACATTATACCCTCCAATAAATTTTTTCCTTGCAAATTGAATTTTTTCTTCAAAAATAAATGGTTAAAAATAGAAAATTACCTTTGTTGAAAACCCACATAGGAAATTGGGTAAATAAAATTTATTCTTAGTAAGAGGGAAAGGGAAATGAAAAAGTCACCATCAAATTATGATATCGATTAGAAGAACATTGGTTGAAATTATAGATATATAATTGAATGAAAAATGTAAATATTTATAGGGATTGATTGAGTTCATCAATCACAAACAACAGTAAAATTGAGGGCCTCATAGTCATCAATCTAAGATGATGTAAAATATCATCGGTTCAACAAAACATATGGTATTAGGGTAACACATTTTTTGTTTTAAAATCCCGTACCTAAAGTTTAAGAATTTATTTATTCATAGAACAAGAGGAAATATATATATATATATATATATACATGATAAGTAGAGTTTCATCCATCAACTAATTCCTACCACAAATTCATCCTTGACTCCAAAAGATAATAGAATTCAAAGATATTTTATTTATCTTAATCGTATAGGGTTAAAAAAACAAATTAATATTCATTTTTCAGACTATTTTAAAGAAACTACATTATACAAACCAGGACATCACATAGCCAAGTGGTAGTTGATGCACCCTTTTCACCCTTCGGTCGTGGGTTCAAGTCTCGCGACCTTACTAGATGCGAGAAGTTGTCGCCCGACATCCAGGTTGTCCTTTTTATGACTATCCAAAAATAATATCAAGAAATGATTTTACTTTAACAATAGTATGAAATGTCGAACTTAATCGATTCCAACCTTTAGAATTATCCAAAATACTTCTGTCCGAACTCACAGTCCATAATTTATAAGGAAGTAAACAAAATGAAGATTATTTTTTCCACGTAATAACTTGTAAATACCTTTATCATGTATTTTTTTTAAAACACGGTAACACCCTAAATTATCATATAGCTATCTTTATTACATTAATTCTCCCTTATTCCTTATATAATATGGTATATACTCCTTATATCCAAAAAAATGTTGTAAACTCCAAAAATAATGGAATAAACAAACCATTAACCAGTTCCAAGTATGTCAATAATAGTCAATATAATAAATCTATCATCTCTTATTACAAAATCAATACCTCATTATCAGGACCATATTAAAGTATTTTCTTACCTTCAGCCATGTATTTTTTTTAAAGTTAATCTTTCCATTGAGTTACTTTTCTTGGTTCCATACAATCTCAAGTCCTTAATGAAATCGTACTACCGTAAAATCCTTATATAATCCATAAATCTTATAACATGAACATCATAAATACAATAATCAAGTGACGCAATAATTTAATAACAACATAATAACTCTTAATCATTCATCTTCATATTTGGTAGTGTCATAACATGATTATTATCTAATAGCAGCATTTAGGGTATAATATGATGATTTGGACATTGATTCATGTAGTTTCCCAACTCTTTGCAGATGAATAATTGTACATTTTAATCCTTTTTATTACCCTTAAAATAACATATAGGGTGTCCTTTTTCTCCACAGTTATAACAAAATCACATTCCCTTTAATCATTTACCAAGGTGATTCTTTCAACAGTTATCACATATGGGAAAATCCTTATTTCCCTTATTCTCTTTATCCATCTTTCTCTCTACCATATTTTTCTTCTCTGGCTTCCCTTCAAAGCCATTGGACTCAAAAAATTATTTACTTATATTATTAAAACATGATTCTATTTCGTTGTATGATGATAATACATGGGATACTATTTACATTCTAAATGATGGATTAACACCATGAAATATATGATCCTTCTAACTGTTTGGATCATGCGTATTGCTGGAGGTCTCATTCCATCTACTGGGTCCCTTTTCTAAACAATGGAATACACTTGGTTAGTTTATGAATCGCAATGCATAATTCCAAACTTATAAAATAGTTAACATAAATTCAATAGTTCATGGATATAATCCATAATCATAAGAAAATTTTCTTTGAGGAGGTATATACGCATAAAACCTTCATAGAGGTTTGTAAAGAAAACAAGAATTATCGTAAGTATATACTCCAAGAGTGTCTTAACCAAGAGAACAGCAAGGCACATTGTCATGCACCAGTTCCCATTCGAGTCTAGCTTAATGTCGTGTTTTCGAGTTTTACCCCTAGGTATATCTGTGCCAGAGCCGCCTCTACAAGATCGTATCTAGATAGGGATTTATTATTGGGAAGAATCACAAAATATCAACAGTACCAAAATTCAAGGAATTTATTCTATACTAATCCTCAGAATCTATCTTAGGGTAGTTTTATCTAATCATAGTTTTTCTAAATATAATTTCTATGGTTATTTCTAAACTTCCTCTGATACAAACTTTAATTCCCCGACCCCTGTTATGGGATTCGATGCATTATTTTAATACACCAGTATGATTACAAGGAATCCAGTCCTGAAGGATCGATTGGTTTAACAATCTTGGAAAATATATTACATACATAAATATTACATTACACTTTATAACATATAACACAACATAAATAATCCATTATGAATGCCATTATTCCCATTGCTTAAACCTTCATATCAATAAAAATACAATTCATGGAATCCTAAGAAAAATAAAACATAGAAAGGGGTGAGCTCAGATGCTCAGTAAGGATAAAAATATAGCAGAAACATTTATAAATAAGCATAAACAATTAAGGCAATGTATAAGTCTAAAAAAGCCTTCTAAACTTAAACTTCAGTATGATATGGAAAATATAAAATCAAATTATTCCATTTACTTATTCACATGTATATTTTACTAGTTGAATAATCACATGAAATATAAATAACCACTTTTATAATGATGGATTGCATAATGCTAGACTTTATAACCACATAGTCAAGGCCTTGTAGCAAGACTAAAAATAAGATTTTTTCATGGCCTTGTGCCAAGACACTAGTTTTTCTCATGAGACCTACCAAGGCATCGATGAGCTATAGTGGGATCCACCGATCACTTAATAAGTCCAATTCATTCCTAATTTGAAAAGGTTAAGACATCACATAAACATTCTTATTAAAACTAGCATATGAAATGTAAATAATTTATCCATAAACCATGAATGGTATAAAAATAACACATCCACAATCAAAAATATCACAAAAACTTCAATATAATATGGAATATTTTTATCATAATAAATCAACTTCAAACAAGTTTAAAATCCTTCAAAGGATGTTGATATAGATGAAAATGATTAGTAAAATTCATTGTGAGAATTATCCATTTTTGATAAAAACATTTAAAAGTCACAAAATTTAGAAAGGAATACATTTAATGACATTTATGAATCAAAGTGTCCCATACCACATTGAAGCTTTTTAAAGGAATTAAAATTTTAAAAACATTCATGTCCATATAAATAAATCCTTAAATCCATTTTGAAAACATGGACATTAATGAGAATGATTTAGAAGAATAAATATTTAAAACATTTAAAATGATGTTTTAGTAAAAATTTGATTAAAAATAATCCCTTTGAAATATATTTTATGAAACATGGATCTGGATAATAAATATGTCCCAGTAAAAACTTACACATAGACAATCTTGAATAATAATGAGATTGAGGAATTAACCCTTACCTTGCACTTTCCTTTAGTCGAGGGTATGTTTAACCTCTTATATAAATACTGTAGTACATTATTAAATTATACTAGAACCATGTTATTATTTATTATATCATTCATGATTCATTTATGTCTTTATACAACAAATTTAATAATAATTTCCATGTCAAATTAACATTTCGTGTAATAATCGCTTTCTTTATCGTACATGTTTTTACATGTTACTCATGATTGAATCGCTTTGATCATTATTTAAATACTTTCAGAATATAAAAAATTATTTATATATCATATTTATTTAGAATATAAATATTTATAATAGACATATATATGAATCATAAAACATCGTTTATGGAGATGGTAGGCAGTATGTACGCATAAACGATGTTTCTGTTTTCGCATCATATTGAACGGAACTAAGTGAATAAGATATATATAAGTATATATATATATATATCCAATAGAATTATTATGTCATATATTAAATACTTATTAATTATATATATTTTATAATCATCATTTAACGGTGAACGTGGAAATGAATCTAATCGCGTCGTGGAGATGGTAATCCGTACGTACGCATGAGCGACAATATCATTATATTGATGGAGAAATCATATGTAATTGGATGGTATATCATATATAAAAAATCATTCAAATGTTATATTTATTATTTACATCATTTATATTCATTTTTATACCCATCCAAATAATGAAGTGTTTGAATAATAAACTACACCATGACGTGGAGACGGTAATCCGTACGTACGCACGTATGGTGACTTTTTTATTTATAGGATGGAAAGAATAATTAATATGGTTGTAAAATTTTTATAATAACATCAATATATATAAAATATACTTAGTTAATTATTTTATAATGTAAAAAACAAATAAAGAGGATGTATAAGGAGAAAAGATCTTGAAATAGATGATAAAATGTTTACCTCCTCTTTGGGTTCTTCAATTTGATTTGATCAAGAGGGATCCTTAGGCTTTCTTTCTGACCAAAGGAAGGCCTCTAGGATGAAGGGAGGAATTTTGGGAGGATATTCGGGTAGGGGTTGGCCTAGCCAAAGGCTTTGGAGGTGTGAAATTAAGAGATGGGAAAGCGCCCTTTTACAAGAGAGGTGATAGTCACTTTAGGAAATGTTTGAAATATTATTTTATAATAAAATAATTTTAGGTTTCTAATGGCTCAAAAGTGAATTATTTATAGTATAATGTGGGTATGGGTTTTAAACATCTCAATAAATTGGTTTTAGACAGGTTTAGATCCTCATATTAACCTTATCTTTTTGACTTATTAGTTAAATAGTTTGACATTTACCATGTCTCTTTATATTTTTATATTATATGGTTAATAAAGACACTATCAACACCCAAGAGAAACCTAAGAGGTTTATTAATGGCACATATAATTTTATTAAGGCTCTTTGGCCGATCTTTAGATTTTTAGGAATATTATATCGACCAATAATATAGTATTTGTTTTAAAAAATCAATTATGTAAATTTTGAAATTATTTAATAAATATTTTTTTTATAAAGTCCTAAAAACATTATTACTTAGAACTAAATTCATATGTTCAATACTAACATTTCATATTAACCTATAAAATTAGTTTAATTCATAAAAAGTCTCATATTACATTTATTTGGATATTTATAATATCAATTATTTAAATATATCATTATTAAAGTAATTAATGCATCGTCATCATGTCATAAATAAATTAAACTATTTAATGTATAAAAATTATAAATAAAATATAATTATGTAGGAAATATCTTTATCCTTCTAATTAATATTTAATTTTGAATTTATATTATGTATAACTCTATATTAATAATGGTTTAGTTAATAAACATTGAATTTAACTCTTTTAACTCTTCTTTAAATAAAAATTAATAAATGTTATAATATAATCCAAGTGGACCAAAGAGGATAATATTTTATTTCTAAGGTTTTTTTGGTTGAATTATACTTATCCTATAAAATTAGCACATGTTTTAGGGTAATTATGATAACATTTTTACCCTTAATTACCATATTTACTTTTAACCGTGGAAAATAAAAGTAAAAAGTTCCTTTTCACCAAAAATTATTTTCATCTTATTGAACCAAATATTACATACTGATATTATCTGTATCTCTTTTATTTTTAAAATTCAACTCATAGAAGCGGTAAAGTTATGTTTTATACAAATTTGCAAATGCTCTTTGAAGGTGGGTAAAAGACGGTAAAATGTTTGATAAAATTTTACATATATATACTTATTATAAAATGACTCCAATGAATTATGTTGAATATATGTAGGTATTATGTATCTATTTTGAACTAAAATAAATTAAATTAAAATAACTAATTATTTAAATAAAAAGTCGATTTTATATAATTACACAATGTTTTTCACTATTCATCAAAAATTGAAAGTTTTCAGAAAAATACAAAAAGTTTAGCCAAAGATAATTTTGATATTAAAAATTAAAAAATGAAGTATATTTTATGAAATTCAGAACATAAAAGTTTCATTAATTAATTTAAAATTAATTCCCATTTTCAAAACAAAAAAAGGATTTTCTAAAAAGTGAAAACTATCAAAAGATTGGCATGTGTTTATCTCAAATTAAAATGTGAAATTACTTATAATGACATAAATTGTATTAAATGATAAAAATATAATATAATTATATTTAAAAACCATTCAAATGAATAACTTATCACTATAAATTATTTCGATTAAAAAAAGTTGTTTTCAATTAAAACATAGTATTTTTCACTATTCATCAAAATTTGAAAGTTATCTGAAAAGTATCAGAAATTTATATAAACTAAATATTTATGTACCTCTTATAACGAAAAATTTAATTTCGTTAAATTGAATATATATAAGTTTTAAATATTGATTTAAAAAAGGGTTCTCCATTAACAAGTGGTAAAATTGCATTTTTTTAAAAATACTTGTTTTAGATGAAAAAATTAAATTGTTCTTATATTATGTCTAATAATTACATAATATTAATGTTAAAATTATATAGAGTGTATAAGAATAAAAATGATGTTAATACAATTCATAACCTCGTTTTTAATAGTTAGTGTGGTAAATTGTGGTGTGCTCTAACTCGGTGTTGCGTGTAGCGCAAGCTATTGAATTATTTTAATGAGATAACGTACTATGAAATATTAGAGTGTTACATTTTATCTAAGGTGTCTCACCCATGCCATTTCACCATTAATATTATTATATCTTCTAGGAAATTGTAATCATATTTGGTTGTTTAATTAAATGGATTGTGGTTGATGTTTTAAGGATGAATGTGATGTTATATGTTCAATGAATATTCTTATAGATTCCTTAGTGCTCAATTTTGGTTTTTTTGATATAGTGTTTCTTGGTTTCTTTAACATGGAGTATTTCTGAGTTTTCATTCTATATTATAAAATAAAATTTTTATTGATATGTACTGGAACCTCTAATATACCTTTCTTATAAATGAAACCCATGTATTATAATTCATTTTAATCAAATAATTGGAATTATCATCATTCATTTTTGATTGATAACTCCTTTACATGAATGCCAAGAGATTCAAACACTCTCTTTGAATGAAATCCATGTATTGAATCCCATGAGGTAATTTCTTATTCCACTCTAACCTTTAATTTCAACCAAAAACCAAGATACCTTTAGAATTGTTAATTTCTTAGTACCCCCTTAGTATTTGGGGATAAGTTTTAATTTCAAGGGGGGTGTTTGTAATTTACTTACGAATTTTACTCTCTTTATTTTATCTTGAGCCTTTTTTTGGTTTGTTGAATGTTGTTGTATTTAAATATTAATTTATATTATAATATTTTCTAATGCTTAGTGTTTTTGGGTTATCATAGTGGAATGAGATGTTTTTTGTTTCCTACTTCCATGATTGTATTAGGATGACTGTATTATTTTTGTATAATTCCAATATTTCTTATTGATATTTCGGCATATATATTTGTTTATATGAATTTATAAATATATACATACATATATTATGTTTCTATAATAATTTTTTTTATAGGAGGAATGAATGGGAATATGATGCAATGGTGGTAAGGTGAGCATGTTGGTTAACTTCCTCATTTCCCTTCATGAAAATCTAAACTAGTAAATTATATCTCATTATTATATTTCATTGATATGGATCATTTTGGAAAAAATATAAATGGGAAATGAATTATTAGATGAGAACATAAATCTAGAATATAATTTCTTAAATATGAATTATCCTAAGAGTCGAATTATAAATAGATAGGTAACTTGGAATCCATATACGACCATGTTTATAAAATGTTATTCAAATTAGGTGGGGTATGGAGGTGTTATGGTAGTTTTCTTCTTGTAATATTATTCCTAATAGTATAGTTAGTGTCCAATTTAGGATTAGATTCTAGTTCATTTCACCTAATTCTAACAGCTTACCCTAATTTATTTATAACATGTAGGAGATATAAGGGAGTATTTCTATCAATTCAATGGGGTGTGTCACTATCTGGTAACAGTTTACATTCCTTAGAGGGATTAATTGAACTTTGAGTTGTGTGTTTAGGATCTCAAATCTCTTTAAATATAATATATTTAGTTCTCCTTTAGTTTGGGACTATTATTTACGATTTAAGAGTGAGTTGTGAGAGTTTTTAGCTTAAAATAAGTATGTGTAGGTGTATTGTTGTGTGGGATTAGATGTATGTATTTGGATGGTTTAGTAGTAAGACATTTGTGGGGATGCCTCTTATTATAAAATAGGTTTAGGGGTATTAGAGAGTCTCATGGCTATAGGTTTAGTTTTGGTTTGCGTATGAAATGGTGAGTTGAGCTTATGGTGTGAGTCATAGTCTTTCAATGGTGTGATTTGTTTATGAAATTAACTTATCGAATATACAGGTGGAATAACTGAATGAATTTACTTCTAATATTATAATTATAAATTCATTGGTAATAATATATTTGGGTCTAAATTCTATATGAGATCAATGATGAATAACCAATAGGTTAGACTATTACAATTATGAACCTATCATGGGTGTTTAATGAAAAGATGATGAATTTCAATTTTGTTATTAAATAGAAATGTGACAAATAAATGGTTAAGAAGTGGGATTCTCTGTTGGTAACAGTATTTCCTTGATTGTGATGCTTTTTTATAGAAATGATTACAATTTTGATTTTTAAATCATATTACTTTTTTAATTTAATGATACATTCTCATGCTGATAATTATTATTTTGTGGTGGATTCAAAATAGATATGATGTGGGTGGAAGTGGATCAAATATATGAATCATGCACCTATTATAGGATTAAATGAATTAAGGTTATGACATGTATATTGTTCTCTTAGGCTAATATGGACTTGTTTTATGTCATGTTCAAGGGTTTTAATAGTCCACAATTATAACATGAGTCAATGATATGATTTCAATATGATGCGGTGGATGTGAGGGAAACATAGTGTGTTCGATGTTGATATTATGTAGTTCTGTAGTGGTTGTAAAAACTGATACCAACATGGGAATTTGGGCTTTGTGGGAGGATTGGTTAGGTAGGGGTGTGGTTAGACCAATATTATAGGTGACATGAAATATAGGATACATGGGGTGAAGGATGTGAAGATTTATTATTGTAAGGCTATTACGAAATGATGCCAACGCATGACTTCGGGATTTATGAGAGGATGGACTCGGTTGGGCTAAGGTCCAACCCACATATGAGGGGTCTTGACATGGTGGATTGATTTATTAATGTTGACATAAGATTTTAGTCTCTTCTGGTGGTTTTGGAAGGCAGGGATGAAGATGATACACATTTTAATGAGGATAGAGAATGTCTCAAGGAAAAGTGATGTGTGTGGCGGAAGCTCAGCTTTTGGATAGGGTTTCTTTGACATCATATTCTGATTCTGGAACCTTTCAGCTTGATATATCATATGGGGGAGGTTTTGAAGGTGTTTCTGATGAAAATGTCTGCTCGCATAGGGTTTCAGCTTCGTTGCCTTTTAAATCGTTTAAAGATATTCTTTGTGGGGCATCTCAGGGTTCAGGTTCTTCTGGATTAATAGAGATTTTTCCTTTTTATGAAACAATTTGTAGAGATGCATTAGGTTTTTCCACAGAATATCCATCTGGGGCTTATGGAGAGGCGGTTGGATGTCTGAAATAGATTATTGTTTCTCATTTGGGAACAGTAATTCCATCAATTTTGATCTTCAAGATGTTTTTCGAATCTTGGGGTCTTTCTAATCTAGTATAGATTTCAACTTTACATCAATATTCGTTTGGATTGTCTTTTTCATCTGAACATTATTTCTTAAATGCTTGGTGTAATTCTTCTAGAAACATGGGTCGGTGGAGGTTTTATCTATTGCATTGGTATATTTATGTTCATAAGGGGAAGGAATGTCCTTATGCGGTTGTGTGTATATCACTTCTAGGTTTTCCGTTACCCCTTCATAACTTCTCTTTTCTTAATGTTATTAGAGTTTCTCTCAGGGGCTTTCTATGTTTGGACATCAATATCAGAGAGCGTGTGGTTATATCAAATGTGAGGATCTGTGTTGAACATGATTTGTCTTTACCCATTCGAGAAAGGGTTAGTCTGAATGTTAAGTGGTTTTTTCATGAAATCAAGAAATTTTTTACCTAGCATTTCCCAGGCACTACTCTCATTGCTGTCAGCAAGGTCATTCTATGCGGATTTGTAGGAAATCTAATCATGGTGGGTTATAAACATAAAATGCTGCTAGAATTGGGGAGTCTATGGTTAATGAAATGTTTAGCAAGGATGTAACCCCTGATAGTGATATTGATGATCATGTAAACATGCATGATGTGGGTTTATCTACTAATCGTGATGGGATAAATTTGTAGAATGCTTCTAAAAGTGTTGAGTCAATGAATATTGATCTAGTTATCAATGTTGTTATTTTTTATGGTATTTTTGATAATCAGGTAAATCTGTTTGATGATGGTTTATCTGCTAGAAATATGTTATCAATATTTGGTTCTAATGAGTATTTTGGGAAATCTGAGATTCTTTCTGTGTTCAATATTGTCCCTTTATCTATAAAAGAAGCACCTGATTTGTATATCTCACTATTGACCAATGATTGTTCTTTTTTTTCTTCTGTCTTGAGAATGTATTGGGAGGGTTTGGTCAAAAGGTGTTCTTCCTTAGCTGGTCCTTTGAATTGTTCTAGTTTGGTTTCTGATTTATTAGAACCATATCTAGTTGAGATGTGTAAGGATGATCAATCGCAAAGTGTTTCAGATGTATGCACAGATAACCTTTGTCTGAAGTTAAAAAGAGAGGGTATGGGTCTTCTCATCAATCTATCTCTCCCTATCATGATATCTCGAGAGTCTTCAAGGAAGTTGTTGTGCTAAATAAAGAAATTGTTATACCCCTGAACAATGTGAAAAAGGATTCTGGTAGAGGTTTTTCTTTGTTAGATTCTTCTGTCAAGTCTATTTTGACCACAGATACTAGAGTGTGTACTAGGGAAAAACTTCGGTATATGAAGGAGTATCTTGAATCCCATTCTAGTCTTACCAAAATTCCTAGAAAAAAAAATAGGCATAGATTGTTTGAATGATTTCTAGTATCATTTGGAATGCTCGTGGAATTGGAGCATGAGTGAAGAACGATTTTTTTGTCACGGAAATCAAGAAGAGTAAAGTATGTGTTTTTTCTATTTTGGAGCACAAACAGAATCCAAGTTGGATTAATGACTTTGCCTGTAATCTGAAAATGCATGTAGGGTTGCACTCATATCTTGATAATCATCGTATATGTGTTTTCTATAATTATGATGTCTCAATGGAGTTTTTTAAAGCTGGGGATCAACATATTATGGTTAAAATCAGCACATGTACAAATATTATTTTTGTATTATTTCATTATGATAGTTGTGAGGCTCAAAGGAGGGAACTTTTCTGGCCGAAATCAAATTGTTTTGATTCGGAATGTCTACCATGGATTGTTGGTGGACAATTTAATTGTATTGCTGAGCCAAGTGATAAGAAAGGTTGGGGTGCATTTCCTTGAGTAGCTAGCAGGAGTTTTGTTCAGTTCATGGCAGGAAAGGGTCTTACTGATTTGGGTTATTCTAGTGATTTTTTCATGTGGTGTAATAATCAGAAGGAGAATAATCGATGTTTGAGTCTTCTGGATCAGTGTGTTGAAAATGTTAATGATGTTTCTAGATTCTCTAGTGTGAAAGTGGATTATCTCGTACATGGATTTCAATATCACTCCCCTATTATTGTTTCTTTATCTTCCAGGAAGGTTGGTAGTGATTATTTTCGGTTTTGTCCACATTCGAATGATATTTGTGATTATCACCATATTTTCAAATGTTTTTGAGAGGAAATAGTACAAGGTTATTCCTAGGTAGCTATTCATAGTAATCTGAGACGTCTAAAGTGAAGGTTACATGAGTGGGAGAGAAATATTCCTCATATTTATTAAGATATAGAGAATATAAAATATGAGGTTGAAAGTATGGAAAGAATACTGGAAGACATGTGGGATGATCGGATCTATTATAAACTTAACAGTAAGAAATTTGTTATGGATAAACACATTTTGAAACAGGAGCGTATTTATTGAGAAAATTCAAGAGTAAAATGGTTGATATAAGGAGATAAAAATTCATCATATTTCCATGCATGTATAAAATATAGGAGAGATATGGTTATGATGAATATTCTTATAGATGACAGTTCGTTCTTTGGAGATAGGGATATGGTTGGGTCTTTAGATTTTTCCTTCCTAAAAATTTTGCTTGCTAATTATAATCCGAATTTGGTGAATGGTTATCCTAGTAGGAATGAATATTTATTGGAGGAGATTATGAATATGTTGTCTAATATGGATAATTGTATGCTGGAAGTTGTTCCTGATGAGAAGTAAATTTATGATGATTTGGTGTATCTTAATCCGGAAATTTCCCTGGGAGCTGATGGTTTTCCGGGATCGTTTTATAGGGGGTCCTAGGATGTGGTTAAAAATGAAAGTATTCGGGCCATTCATGAATTATTTTGAGGTGGTTTTATTCCTTGGGTGGCTGGTGCCACTACTCTGGTTATGGTTCCCAAAGTTAAAAACTCGTCATCAATTTGTGACTATAGGCTAGTGAGTATGTGCAATTTTCCCTATAAAATTTTATAAAGTATCGTCATCTCGCGGCTATCATTTTTTGTTTTTCGTTGGATTTCCATAGTTTATCATGGTTTTGTTAAGGATCATTCTATTCCAAGAGCAGTTTCCTTGGATCATGAGATTTCTCATGATATCAACTTCAAATTTCATGGTTCAAATATGGATTTGAAACACGATATGCAAAAATATTATGACATTATAGAATGCGGTTTTATCATCAGGGTGTTAGAAAGTATGGGATTTTCTTCTTTATCTATTGATATATTGTTTATATGTATTCACTCTTCCTAGATGTTGGTTTCTTATATGGGTAAAAGTCATGGTTTTTTCAAGGAAACGGGTGGTTTAATATAAGGGGATCCTTTATCTCCGACCCTCTTTATTCTCATGCAAGATGTCCTGAGTTGTCTTATTAATAAAAAGCTATCCATGGGTGAAATTATACCGTATAAAATAAGAATGAAGATTCCTTATATTCAAACTTTATGTTTGCGAATGATAATTTTATTTTTATCAATTCTAGTGTTAGATCGGTTAGTGGTCTTGTTAAAGATCTTGATGAATAATGTTTCTGGAGTGGCCAAGTTATAAACAGGGAAAATAGTCATTTGTATATTTCTAACAAATGTGGTGACAGTCAAGTCCTATCTATCTCTATATTATTGAACATTCATAAAGGTTATTTTCCCTTGGAATATCTTGGATCTCCTATATCTCCTATTTGTATTCGTATCAGAGATTTTTATGGAATTTGTAATAGAATAACAAGGCATATTTTGGACTAGAAAAATCATTTTCTATCCCTTGTTGGTAGGATTACTTTAATCAATAGTTTATTGTTTCCTATTCCAATTCATGTGTTATCGACAACCATTGTGCCTAAGGGGGTTTTTCTGCTATTGATAAAATCATGGCTGATTTTATTTGGGACACTCATCTTGAGGGGAAATATCACTGGTCTTCATGGAATAGGTTGGAAAGGATGGTTTATAAGGGTGGTATTAATGTCAAAAGTATAGGGGATACAGTGAATTGTATGTAGGATAAACATGCATGGGAGGTTGTGGAGTGTCGCACTCTTTGGGGTAAAAATATGTCTTGACAAGGTGAATATTTTGTAGAAGATAGTAAACATTTTTCACCTTTTTGGTCATTAATCTGATGTATTATCCCTATCATTCATCAAAATTCACGTTGGATTATTTTTAGGGGTGATATTTCTTTTTGGAATCATTATTGGGTAGGTTCGGTGGTTTGTTTTACAGGATACCCAGCTCCCTTGATTTCTTTAAGGGAGACCAGTAGTTTTCGGGATTTTATTAGTGCTGTTCTTGAGGAAGATCAAAGGAAGACTTTGGACCGTATTGTTTTAAATATGGAGCCTGAAAAATGTTTGTTTATAGCTTCTAATTCTGTCATGTTTTCTACTAAAGATTTCATAAAAGTTTATATTTCACAAGGGCAACATGATATCTGGAATAATATGGTATGGTGTAGCACCATTCCCTGGAAATTTAATTTTCTTGTATGGAGAATTATAAAACAAGTGATTTCCATGGATTAAAATGTAAAAATAAGGGTCATTAATCCAGTTTCCAAATTCCATTGTTGTTATTTGAATAAATAGGGGATCTCCAACCATTTATTTTTTACGAGTGAATGGTCCATGGCTGTATGGAGGTGTTTTGTTGTTTTCATGGGTTTCTTAGGCTCTTTTTCTGCTTAACCTTCTTTTCTAGATAAATGGTTTCATGGTTTGAATAATGTAGGACCGGAAATGACAGCTAGAGCAGGGATTCTTAGTTTAGGGTGTTGGTGTATTTGGCAGGCAAGAAATAAGTCTCATTTTGAGGATATTCATTCCACAGCTAGGTCTGTTATCTTGCGGACAAGATTTCTTCTAATTGACCTGGTTAGGTGCTCAAAAATTACGATTGACACCTATTCTTTGAGGTACATGCATTATTATATTCCAGTTATATCTCCTTCAGAGAAGGTGACAAGGGGGAATTGGGTTCACTGATCACCTCCTAATATGGGCTTGAAACTAAATTTTGATGGTTCTTGCATTGGGGGAAGCATTAGATGTAGTGGTGGTGTTCGGGATAGCAGTGGAAGCATTCTTCTTTCATTTAGCGAATCATATGTGGGGGGGGGATTCTGTCTAGGCTATGTTCGAGGCCATGTATATCAATATCATGTTGTGTACCCAACATAAGTTAGCTCTTAGTCAAATTGAAACTGACTCCACGATCATCCAGGACTCGAAGAATGGTAGGATTCAGACTCTATGGTCAATTGATTATGTTATAAGGAAGTGAAAAGAGAACCTTGGAAGAAACAACATTTAGTTTATTCATACACGGTGAGAAGGTAAAAAAGTAGCTAATTACTTGGCATCCACGACATCTATTGAGGTAGCTAATAAAGGTAAAAATATTTGTTGTTTTTCTATTTCTCTTCAACTGAGTCCAGAATTAGTTAATTTGATTAGGGGGGACCATCTTGGCTTGCATTATTTTAGGCCACCTTAATCTTTTATGTTCTACCCATGTGATGATGGGGTTTCTTGTATAAATAATACATCATTGAGGAGGGGGAGGTAGGGATGAGGCCCAAACCACGTTAGAGAGAACATAATATGAAAAATTAATTAACTAATGTAGAACCAAGATGTTGGGTCATATAGAAAGTTGAGGTATGTAGGATTTTGGTCCAATGCATATCAGATTTGACTTGAATTAGTTTTAATGAATGATTTTTGATGAGATATATAATATCTTCCTTGGTTATGATTGGTTTATTTAACATATTCTTGTTTATTTTTTGTCTTACTTTTCTATTATTATACATATATGTTAAGACACATTTATTTATTATGGATATTGTTATTATTTTATATACGATTCTTCAGATTATTCTACACCCATCTATAGTGTTCTTGAGTTTATTCATTGGATATCTTAGTAAAGAATGTGAATTATATAGGTTATGTTGATTGAGTGGATATTTAAAAAAATTTTAATGAATTTGTTTATGGTTTTATTTCTTAGTTTTTATACATTTAAAACCAATATATGGTAATGTTATTTTTTTAATTATTTTTTAGCTGGATTTGATCAGTGGATATTATCTCAATTCTTGGATTATGTATATTTGGAGTAATTCCTCAAATTTTCGTGTATTTTGTACCCTTGGTTCTAGTCTCCAATTTATTACCAATTGGAGGAAATATTTGGGGGTTATTATTATCCTCACTATCTACCTAAGAGGGGTACCCGTAGAGGGTGGTTGTGACACCTTGGAGTTCCATCAGATGGCCAATGAACCAGGGGCTCTTGGTGGGGTACTGTGTAATCGATTTCAATTGAATGAGTACTCTATATACACTACATATTTTTTATAAATTTTTTGTTATTTTTAAATAATATGTCGAAATTTATTTAAAATGAATTATGTTCTCATTTATTTTTATTTACCATAAAACCCCTTCCATATGCCTCTTATCTCTTCCCTCTCCAAGTGTGGATCTCCTCTAATTGATATTCTATTTATAGTAAATCTATCCTTATGGATTACATGAAGGAATGATATCCCTCCTCTATTTTCTATTCTCAGTTTCTCTCACTATTTCAACATTCATTAATGACTATGACCTAATTTGGGGGGGGGGGTTGATAGATTTCAATAAATCCTCTGATTAAATCTATTTCACCCAATGATCATCAATTAGTGACATTCTTGTATATCAATTTTTGTGGTACCTAAAGTTTATCACTTGTTTATATAACTTTTTATGAGATTCATAATATGTGGTCATGAAAACCATATAGACATTTCCAAAAACATAATTAAACTATTCCCCTTGGAAAATATATAAGTTGGGTATTGGTGTCTACGGTAATGAAGATCACTGTTTGTGTTGTCATATTATTACATGGAAACATATATCCATGGGATTAAGTTAATGTGTGCTAAACAAAATAATATGGCCCCAATGGACTATTCCTTGAGTTATACTTTTATACAATGTACCTTTCTAGGTTCCCATGTCCTCTTTCAAGAAGGGGATGTGTGCTCACCATTGAGAGAAAAACCCAAGTTTCTTTGGGATACAAATATGAGTTATTATATAGCCTAAATATATCATTGACATGTATATGGAGTGGGGATTTCCCTAAATTAATTTTCTTGGTATGATATTGAGTGTTCCTATAACTAAGCTAATGGAACGGGGAACAAGGTTAAGGATCGACCTAGTAATAAATACGAGAGGTACTATATTCTTTACCTTATTATTATTTTTTATAAATTAATATGGTTATGTGGATACTTTAAGGGTTAATAATAAGGGTTAAATATACCTATATCTATGATTAGTATAGACTGGGGCCAACTTCGTTATTTTCTTCCCATTTTCATGTTGAGATTATGATGACTTAGTTCAGTGATCCTTAAAGACTTGTGGCCACCTATCCTATTTTATTCATATAATTATGATATGTATCAATATGATGTTAAGATATGATAATTAAAAAAATATGGAATCCTTCCCAATTGATCATATTACTTTTCTTATTAGGGTTCGAGATGCCTAATAGCTGATACCATTATAGAAAGGGGATTCCCTCCCCTCTTGTCATCATGCTAATCAACCAAGATTGAGATGCGTATGGGGTAATGTTAGTATATCAATGAGTTTATTTCCCAATGGTTTTAGGTTATATTGATTAGGTAACACAATTCCTTTGGATGGATATATTTTAGGTGATGGTAACCTTCCCACTTGTACTTATATCACATATAGTGTTCAAAATGCCTTCGACTTTAGACTAATATTGACATGCGACTGCCTTTTCTATTGTCTTTAGATCACTTTATGTAGTTGTTGGGACACCTTTGGTATGAGATATTATTGGTGTGGGAATGTACTACCCCATAAAACTTATGATTGAATAATAATATCCTCAAAGGAATTTTACTACTGGATATGTTAGGGATGGTCACTCCTTGGGTGGATAGTAGAGAAATCTTGGGCATAGAATTTATTGTTACTATTGTTTTTTTTACTATTTCTAAAATATCAATTCATGAATGCTTGATTATATGTTAGAATTGTTTTGGGACTATGTTGGTGGATTCATATTAAGTTATACTCACTCCCAATACAAGAATCTTGGTGTTTTAGTAGATCTCATGGTTCTTGAAATAAGTAAACAAATGAAATCTATAGTGGATGGTTCTTCTAGAGAATCTTATTCAATGTTAATATAAGGGAACGTTCCTAAGATTAGAACTAGTTTTTTATTGATGTCTCCATTTTTTGTTTATCTTTATTTCATGTTTTATATATTCAACCAAGATGAATTTTTTTTATGAATGAATCACGTGACATTAGATTTGTTCAATTTTTAAAATCATGGGATGTGTTATATGATTATGGTTTTCAGTTAGTTATGATATCTATATTCTACTTTTATATTTTGAATGATTGTTTGTTATTGTTTCTTATGTGATTATTTATAGTTATCTATACAAGAAAGGGTATATTCTTCCCATATTATACATATACCCTCATCCCCAGTTCACAACCTCTAGTACACGAGGAGGTGCACTTGATGCATGTTGTTCCATGGTTTGGTCACAATGTATGTTAACTAGGAAAGGATTTTCCATGTAGGATTATATAACACATTCATGCTTTTATATACTTGTAAAAATTGTTTTTGTTTCAAAAAATATATTTTACAGAATTTTTATAATGTTTTTTGGAAAAATATTTTTGAAAATGTTTTGGTAAATCATTTGTGAAATATTTTTTGGAATAAATTTTAAAAATATAAAGTATTAGTTATTTAATGAATTAATTATAAATAAATTTATATTTTATGAAATAAATTATTATTAGTTTCTTAACTGAAATCCAATTTCAAATATAAAATTTTATTGAGTTTTTTTAAAATTAATTTTCAAGATAAAAAATGATTGGATTAGTTAAAACACTAACAATAAATCAATTAATATTTTTTAAATAATTGTTTCATAGAGTGTTAATGAATTAAACCTAATTAAGAAATAATTTTTGAGTAATTATCACTTAATAGAGGTATTTGTAGATATGGATATGGGTTATATCCCTTTGGTATAAAACCCCATTTTTATAGAAGATATGTCTTAGGGTGTGAAATTTAGTGTAATTGGTAGCTAACTGTAATTGAAATCAATAAATAATTTTTGTGTAAAGCTTGGTATAATGAATATTCATCAATACTAATATAAGGAAGTAACAGTGTCATTGAGTTGATGAACTATATAGTGGGATATATTTCACATATTATATTTAATGGAGAGTGGGATCAGTTTATATGGTATTTGTTTGGGGATGTTGGTGGGTTAATGGAAACATTTACGACATAAATTTCATTCACCTAATTTAGTTTTCTAATGATAGATTGAGTGAAAAATATGCTCTATATATTATTTTCTTCATCTTAATTTTTTTTGGGAGGCTTATTATGAGGAACAGACCTTAAGCATTATATTATATTGAGTTTTAAGTCATTAATCCATTCTATTAAATTTTAGGATCTTTATGGATTAGTGTTTTATAGAATTATGAAATCAACCTTACATAAATTTTATGACATCATGATGTGGGATGAGTAGCCATTTTTCCTATAAAAAAAGTTTTATATCATAAGTTTTCTTATTTTCCTGACACATATTAACTATTTAAATGTTGAACTCATCCTTATCCCAAATTATCCTTAAAAACCAATAATTTTTTTGAAAATGTTGGATGAACACAAAAATCTATGTAAGGTACACAAAAATAAATAAACTCATTAGTCCTTAAAATATTCTCTTTTTGAAAATAAATTTATGTTCAAAATAAACCATTTATTGCTTAACAAAAAAAAATTATCTACCCAAATATTTTAATAAAACATTTCATTATAAAATTAAATGAAAAAAATAAACCAATAAAGGTTTCTATGAAACCCTGAAAAAGTCATGAAAACTATTTCACAAAGTTATAATTTTCACCCTTAAGAAGTAGTAAATACTTTTCTTTAAATATTAGATTATTATATTACCTTGTGAAATCATGAAATTTATTTAAAAACCATATAAATTATAGATATATCATATAGGTAACATGGTATATTATTTTCCATATCACTCATACAAATGTATTAACTAATATGACCGACTTCCAAAATAATTCTATAGATAACATAATCACTACCCAATTCATTGGAGGGCTATAACATTTTTGTCACCAATATTTTTTGCATCTCTGAATTTTTTTTCAAATATCCAAGTGTTATTCAAGATGGTGAATTAATATATATAGAAGATCATACATGAAGACCTCTGGTTCAAAAAAATATATCTTGGACCCAATAACCCACTAAAAATTTCATCTTACATAGTTGAGAGTTTGATACCACAGCTAGAAAAAAAATATGGCCAACACCACCAACCAATCAGGCAAAATCAACCAAGGAATATGAGGGACTAGGTTGACCATGCCCATGGGAGTAAGCCCAAGCCAACAGGTGGGCCAACGGGGAATCATAGCTCCCATAAGGATTAGGACGAGCTCATGAATAGGGACTGATGTGCACATGCCCGTATGCACGCATTAACATAGGTGGTCTAAGGCTAGCTGGGTGGATTTTATTAAGATGATACGGGTGCCGACCCTATTTCCAACTCGAACTAACAGCCTCCACCGAATGGCTTCAAATCCAAACCAAATAAGACATAAGGGTTTTTATGTGGAATGTGGATTTTTTCCATGAGATCAAATCAGGGATGTTTGATCAATCCGTTGATGATTCATGCCATCCAATCATGCCCCAACTGATCCCAACTATCTTCTCAATCTCACTGATCGAAAACTCAAACCATCCATGTCCGCACACCACATGAGTCATCATCTTCAACCTCCAGATATCCTGGTTCAATGCACACCTAACAATCACCCCTTTTCACTTACACGTATCTAAAACTCACTTCAACGCTTTGAATTATCCAATAGAGGAATATTTGAGACCTAGTAGAATCTCTTGAGTCTCTCGGACAACATCCAAGGCCATCACATGATCATTCCATAATCATGTGACTGATCCAAGAATAGAATAACAAAACCACTATGAGCACTTCTAGCCTTCTACAAGTGCCACCATATGGATTCGAAGCCATTTCAAGATCACCACCTGATCTTGAGAATGATATTAAGGCAACCAAAGGTTTTTCGTGAGTCATTTTACGACTATGAAACCTTTTTACCTTCACGTATTTCTCATCTGAATTATTTTATATTTTTTCCGGACATGAAAATACAAAAGAATTTGTCCATCATCCCATAAAAAGTGACAACTCCCTTGGCCTCATGTGGCCTATATAAACCCCCGCACCTCTAAAAAAATTAAATGTGATGGGTGAGAGGGTAAGAGCTTTGAAAAAAAGGGAAACACCAAAGGAAAGAGGCACTGACCACCACCTTCAGGGAATGTTTCCAGGTAATGAAGAGAATTCCCTCCTACAGAAATACCTAACAAATGGTCTTCTAAATAACCTATCATGTGATCCTCATATGATCGCACGATTGCATACAATCCCCCTGTGAATGTTCACGAGGACTCCTGTAAGGCCACTTTCCAGATCATGCGATCACATGAGCTATGGAACCTCACACGATGTGGGTCCTGAAATGCATGAGGCACCCATAGTAGTTCCCATAGATATGTACTAGTGAGAATATAAACCATGATCTCAAGAGTGTACTTATATTGGGGTGAATGTATGAGACCTCTGAACACAATGACCTGGGTATGCGAGCGCCCTAGCAATCCCTTGGCACCATAAAGGAAACCATAATGAGACTCGTTTTTTGGAGACATGAGAGTTGTATGAATAATTGTGCCTTTGGGTTTTTCAAAACCATGATCACATGGAATGACACCACTGGATTTTGACATCCAGGATGGATATCCCCCTAATATGGGTGTCCTGTACTAGCAAGACCCTCATACACCTTCGGATATGCAGCCATTTCGGCCTCTTTTGGTCCCACATGTGAATATTCCCCTGTATATGAAGAATCCAAAAGTTTACCCATGGCCATGAATCCTCCTTCATAGAAAAATATGCCTCCTTCACATGTTTTCTCAAGATCCCTTCCAAGACCCTCTTATTTCAGGGTTCGTCATGTGATCCTTTGGAGATCATACGCCCACATGATCAATCATGCAATCATGAAGTCCATCCACCAATTAGTTTAAGGCCTCCCCTACCCATACGTGCAGATGATTTGGGATACATCTCCGAACAAATGATTTAAGTGACCACCATAATACTCCATTCATGATCATGTGAGGATCCCCTAGGGTCTGCGATGTTTTTATGTGGTCGTAGAGGTGGCCGCCTCAACGTGATAGATCCCCGCAAACTCCCATAAAATGGAGACCAATAATAAGGGTATGCGAGATATGGGCCATGAACCACTCACTATGAAAGCATCAAATTAGTCATAAGATGCATGCATATAGCCTCCACCACATGTCCATAGGGCCCATCGCAAGACCCTATCCACTCTGAATGCAGCCTTAGAGATGGCCACCTCAACATGGAGGATCCCCACAAAATCCCCTAACATATAGACCAATTGTAAGGGTACGGAGCCCATGGGCCATGCACCACTCTCCATGAAGTGAATACCCATATCCATGCATGTGAAGATACTGAATATTCCATCTTCATGTATCACACTCGGGCCAATTGCAAGACCAACATTGGAGGCATGCTATCGTGTGGGTGGACAAGAATCATGTGGCCCCTTTGGATAGGGTGCACCTCACATGGGTGTGCAACCTTGGAACACCAAAAAATTTATGGGTAAACCATTTCCCATATGCACCATGGGACCCCTACAATGCTCGCAACATTATTAGGAATCCTCTACACATGTCCACAGATTCCTCCATGAGCCCATATCAAGTTCATGCAATAATGTAGAATCATGAAAACATCCCTGTAGTGCACCATGGGTAGGGCCTAACATCTCAATAAATAACATATGGTTTACACCTTTAGCATGAGTACTCGGGCACATATTCCTCCCATGAAACTTAAGGAATAATACATTTCAATAAGCACTTTTGATACATGGACAATCACAATACCTGAAGAACAATCATGAGACCCTTCGATGGTCCCACGATGCCCTCAGAAAAATTCCATGTGAATCACAAGGTGAGCCTCAGACAAGTTAGTAAGGTTTCATGAAACCACTTTTTTACTTGTCACCATGGTCATGTGATGATCCAAGGACAAGTCTTACAAGTCATGCGATGTACCTTTGAGGTTCCTTCCTTGATCACACAATGAAATCCTATGAAAACTCACTTTGGTCATGTAAAGAAGTCTTTGATGTTCCAGAATTATCATGTGATCATCCAAAAACATGTCCATATTGACATGTTATGGCCCGATTATAGAACCCCATACATGTACTCCTCACAACATAGAAGCCTCCGAGTTTTCCCAGACAACCATGGTACACCCTAAGAACAAGAATACATACATATCCAGGATATTCTTGTGACCTCTTCACATGACCCATACTGTTCATGCGAAGAAACATTGAAAAATAAAGTAAAAATAATATTCATCACTCTTATGATGTCACATGATCCCTGGAATTTTTAACATAATGTTAATAACATTAAAAGGATGGTGGAAAGTGGTGTTTTCAGTTTTTAAAAAACACATGACAGAGACCTAGAATAACACTGAAAATACTCCTGATGAGTCATCTTGAAATGTTTGATTGGTCACGTGCAAGACCTCAAACATTTTCACAATATCAGGTGAAGAAACCTGAGAAAATCCAATAAATCATGCCCAAACCCCCAGAAATGTCCCCTTAGATCATAAGGATCACACCATACATGCCCACATTAATCAGGTGAAGGCATCTTGGACAAGCCAGTTGGTCATGCGTGACCCCTGGGACATGTCTACTTGAACATGCGAAGAACCCCTAACATGTCCATGTAGTCATGAAAAGAAGAACTGGCATGACTACTTCACTCTGGAGAAGACACCCAAGATAATTTATTTGATCATTCATGGGACCTTAAACCTATCCACTTTGGTCATGCAAAGCATCTCTGACATGTTTGCTTTGCCAATGAGAAGAAATCCATTTCATGAAAATAAATCAGGAATCCACCCTTAGATGTGTCTACTATGTTATATTGATGCTCCCACAAATTGAATGAACAATCAATACCTTCCCATTAGATCGATGAGACATGTTAGGAAAAGCCCTTGAGACATGTCCACTTTGTATGAATGACCTACCGGGACTTATTCCATGTGGACCCTTGCTAAAAATTCTCATCCACATTCCCATTCTATGAAGGATGTCTCCCTAATGAACCTGGATCATGCATTAATTAAACCCCATTAATTTCATGATCTCAGACATACCTCTCTTTAATCCACCAGTTGATAGAGAATGAGTGAACGAATCACAAGAATCCTCAAAGTGTAATCCCTAACCAATGAGAACACCAATCTGGCAGTCTTAGAGTGTAATCCTTAACTAGATATATGATATGAACATACCAATTGGGCATACCTAGAGTGTAAGAACTGACCAGTATCATGGAATGAGTGAACCAAAAAAGGGAATCCTCAGAGTGTATGCTCTGAAAAATGAAATTATACCAACTGCACAGCCTCTGACTATAAGCCCCAACCAGTGATATGATATGAGTTCATCAATCACAGGCAACCTCAAATTGTAAGCCATGACCATCAACATAATATAATATTTCCCCACTAATGGGGAATCCATTTTGGTATAATCCCCTATAATCCTAGGGAAATCCTTGATGTTTCCATGCATGATCACTTACCTTATCCTATTAGTAGTTTAAGGTACATATGAACTATGCAGACTCTGATTCCCACCATATTCGAGACATATTTGAAGACTTATTAATGCCCAAGATCTAATGGGAATTGACTTCAGTGTAATTCCCTTTCTTTTTTGATTGTTCATAGATTATGGGATTAAATCCTTCAATAAGTCTACTACTTTTTTTCATCCATCGGTGGAAGAGAAGAGGACTCATGCACATGCATCGTTCTAAGTATAAGTCCTGATCATGCCCCCATGAACCTTGAATCCATCAGTGGATTCGATATGACATGAACTATGAGAACTATGATTCCCTTTATATTTGTGATACATGGTAATCCATATTTAGGATCGATCTCGATACCATATCTTCCATGAGATGCGTATGCATTCCGCTCAAAGGAAAACTTTAATGTGTAAACCCTGTGTAGATATACTCTCATGCCACATGTCCAATATACTAATATCTCTTATTTCTAACACTATGAACAGATCAAGTGGGATTATAAGTTCCTAGTTATTATACTAACAACATTATGAGAATCCCCCCAACATGGGATCTTCACCACTAGGATATAAGCCTGATTATATCCCACCTTTTCTCAATGGTCCATATCCCCAATTATGTAGTCCAGTGAAGTCTTATGTGAATATGTCCCACCAAGGGTATCTATTTTCATACTAATAATGAGATAGATGCCCACTATGAGAATTATGTGGACTTGGATTACTGTATATGTAAGATACGTAAGACACCTCACGATGATCTGAGCCCGATATTTACATCATTATCGTATGACATTAAACTACATGGATGGGTTCAGTCATAGGACCTTAAACTACGACAAATGAACTACGTGGTTTTTGATTCCAATTATCACAAAACATGTAGGTCACATCAATGGGGTTTAATCCCATCTCCAAGACACCAACCATCCCCTTGGACAACAATAAACTCCAGAGTGATTAAGCATGGCCATAGTCCAAAGCATTATAATTAAATAAGAGAGTGACATTGAACGCATGATGTGAACATGATAATCCCTATCAATACATGTTCAAAATCATTTCACTAACACATGGGTGACTAGCCCCATATCAGATTCTAGGTATGATTTATTGAATGAGTCGTAATTATATAAGAGATTCCTAGAGTTGGCAAAAATTCCACCCAAAAGGGTGAGATGATCCCAACATTCAATACTGTCGACCAATGAATGTCCCCAAGGGTTGCTGGGCCTAATATTCTTGGTGGCCGCAAAACAATGGGAGTTTCAAAGAAAAGTGAAATTGGTAACGTGATGAGAGAAACCCATTCCAAACCATAAAACCAGATGAAACCAAAAAGGTGAACCCGCCATGAATCCTTTAGCCGCATCATCCCTTTCAATGGAAAAAAATCATAGGTATCCCTAATGCTCGTTGATCCAGTTTACGTTGTTCCTGTCATAAATAAATACATTAAACCAGAAATGTTATTTTAGCCACATTGAAAATCATGTAAAAATAAGGTATCCCCTCTTTATCCTTTAACTTTGGTAGTTATTTATTGATCATGTACTCTTATATATGATGTTTCACTGATAAGGTGTCCTATCTTTTTTCTAAGACTTATCTAGATTCAGTGAAATAAAAATGAAGTTATCGAATGTGCCAATGGATTATAATATTGTTGTAAAGGTACCGTGATATTAAGGCCCCGACGTGCACTTTAACCAACACACCATCTTTGTCATTGTTTTTTGTACGTCCTTGGATGATAATTCTCCATCAAAAGATCTACAAAGGCTCTGGAACCTGATTATGAAATCTTTTTGAGGATGGATTCTCACTGTCTGTTCTTCCCACAACATGCCACAAAAGAAGAAGTTGACCTTATCACCACATTCAACTGCATTGGGAACCTATAACAATAAGGAATCAACATACAACTTCCCTATGCTAGGGAGGCAGATGAGATTGGTCAAGGTGACAAATCAATCCCCAAGGTGCTTCTTGGGAGAGATCCCATCCATTATGATCATCACCACAAATGTGAAGTCATAATACCACAAAGATATATAAATGATGTAAGGCCTACATTGATTATCCAAGGAGGTGAACACAGAAAGAGAGCCCACCTGTGGTATCTAGGAAATGAAGGTCTAGAGAAAGCTCATATCCATTCTACTTCCAATCTGACTAAGGTTTACAAGTGTGTCTCAACTGTGTACCCTGATCAATCATGGATCACACCAGTTAGGAGCCACTGACTTCACCTCAACTAGCCTCAGTGACTGAAGAATCCCAGCGAGCACCCCAGCCCATAGGGTTGGGAGAATTTTTTAAAAAAATTACCCTGGGATCATATTCATGATGGAAACTGACCCCTAAAAATATATCATGGGCATCAAAACCTCAAACGAAATATTGGGCATCGACCTATAAAATGAGATACTCCATTTATGGGGAGCCCCATCCTAGTTATGTTTTTCTTAATATGATATCAGTATGATATTGAGAATCACCACTAGACATGTGTGAGCATTCTCTTAAAGGGTACAAGAATACCCTCCTACATTCATCTGGGTCATATCAGTCTTGCCTACCTCCTACAACTGAAACAATAGTGGAAAGGTTCGATTTTATCTACCAAGAATCTGAAGAAGGTGTTTCCAAACATACGGAAATCCCAAAGGGTCAGGATAATAGATCGTATGGTCAATGGTTGTAGTGGATTTAGTCTCTAGGATCAACATAGGAACCCCCATCATCATCTACTCACCATGTCCCTGATATTGTAAGGGGTATTTTCCTAGATCCCCATAGTCATCCCCTTGAGGATGATGAGGTTTTCTTTGCAGAAGAACAAATTTCTCAACTCCAACAAGAGAATAGAGATCTCTAAGATAAAATTGGGAGAATACTCCTAAGATCTCTACTCAAGGATGATGAGACTATGACTGCATATAGAAGTCATCCTTGTAGTGAAGCCCCCAGACAACATGGTTGGCAGAATTTTCATATTTTTCATCCCCTCATCAGGTGGAATCCAAACACTATTCCACATCCCCCTAGATCGTGGTGATGGGGTAATTTCCATATTTTTACCCTGCCACATCGGGGATATTCAAGAAAAAATATGACCTCAGGTGTCTCCATAAAACCTCTTGGAGAATCGGGGCCTTTAAATAAACAGGAAGAATCTACATCATCTGACACCCACAAATTTCCAGATCCATCCCCTGGCTAAATAGAGGCCGATACTCTGTACCCCAGACTCTAGACCCAGCAATACATGCACACCAATGGTGTCACATGCGGCATCCAGGGGAAGAAATATATTCACCCTCTCTATATTAAAGGAAGAAAAATGTATATTTGATCCAAGAAAAACATGTTCCTAGGTATATTAACTATTCCATGGAGAATAGTTTTATGAGACTCCCAATAGTGATAAAAAAAATGAGGCAGGTTTGGTAGTCCATGAAAAATGATTCCCTTACCTTCGACATCTTGGGCACATGATGGAAGATTGATTTTCCTTCAATCACTGGCTTCAAGAAGAGATGTACATGGAGATACTAGAACTGCCAAATCCTAAACCCCACTTCAGCCATATGATCACTCAATGTAGGTAGAACCAATCATTCATATGGGCATAAGTCACCTTCATCCTAGGGTGAATTGACTATCTCTTGATGGAATATTTAACAATGACTATTCTTTACAAACAAATCATGTCTCTAAAAATTTTGACTGTTCCATTGAAAGGAGCTTGATAGAACTCCCAATAATGAGGAAACCACATCAGGAAGGGCTAGTAGGACATGATGACTATTTCACATACCATAGAAATCTTAGGAACATGATGAAAAACTTATTTTTCTTTAAAGAATATCTAGAGGAATAGGTATCCATAGGTTTGATAGAATTGAAGGATCTTGTGACTCATGCAATATTTATAAGATTTGTCCAACCTTCTTCGCATGAGCTATTCTCCTGATAGGTTACATAACCTACATCCTGACCACATGATGCTAAACTATATGGAGATGATGTCTTTGCTGCAGGACATTAATCTTCACAAAATGTCTCTTCCTTACAACATGATGTTAATTTTCAAGGCAATATGTCCTTACCGCATGATGTTAAACTGCATGAGAGTATGTCCTTACCACACGATGTTAAAATTCACGGTCCTTTATGAACTACATGTATCTTGATTCCTATCTATACTAGATACATAGTGACTGATGGATCTCCAATCCTAGGCCCAATTTCAACTATCAACAAGAGATAATGAACACCTCTATGTACAAGATAGACCTATGTAGGGTATTTCCTTTCCCAGAACTACGTCTGTCTTGATTCCTGTCATCACAGGATATGTAGAGACACCCAAGAATTTCGTCTTCAGGCTGAGGCATAGACATAACCATTTTTTGGCCCTTCAACCTAATTTTTCTTGTAAGTTTTTGTGGTGTGGACGAGACCTTTTTGGTCCAAATTCACATTGTGTTTCTCCATGACACAGCACTGTGCAACTCTACATTAAGAGCTCTATCTTATGGTCTAAGCCACATGACCCTAAAATGGTTTCACATGTCCCCATAACATTATGTTAAACAATGGTGCAACGCCCTTACTATATGATGTTAAACTGCATGGAATATCATGCACATGACAATAAATTGTGTGTATAAGTCCTCTCCCCAAAATGTTAAACTGCAAAATCTCTCTAGGACTACGTACAGCTAGATTCCCATCCTTATGGGATACATAGGGACACCATGATCTTATATGTCTTGGATTAGGCACAAAATGACATAAAATACTCCCATCCTATTATCTATGCCTCTGAATCATAAGAGGGGTCCTTTTCATTTCTTGTTTCTCACATCAACCATAGATCACATGGGCTTAGGAATTCTGAAAAAGGTTTCCTCCCAAAAAATAGGGTGTGAAAGATTCAAATAAACCCATTATCATCCTAAATATAGGGAGATAATGGGGATTTCATGATTATTCACTTCATGATGTTAAACTAGACGGTTGTTGTCATTTACATGACATAAAACTATACACTCTTGTGGACCTCGTCCGAGAGGAACACCATCACCGGTGTCGGTCTCCTACCATGCCATCATTTCAATAACTACATGAGGCTTGTTTATTATTCTCAATGAGATACATATTGTTTCCCAAATCCTTGTTTTGGTCCCAAACAGAAGTTTATCTTTATTTCATGTTTGGTGATGCACGCCTATCATAGAACATGAAAAAAACACATTTTTATGTTTTCCTAGTGCAGCACAATGGCTGACTAGGGTCATCTCACTTGAGGAGCTTTCACTATTCGTTCACCCACATAATCTAATTCACCTAAATTAATTCTTTTTGTTGTTTTATATTTTATTAAATATATGTAATTTAATATAATCTATCAAATTCATAAATCAGATGAAACTATAATTAAATTATAAATTACAATGCAATGCTAAACAGAATGGAATTACAGAAGAAAGGAAGTTCTCCCGAGAGAACTTTCAGGGAGCACCTTCATTGACAAGAATAAAATATTCTTAGTGAACACACTCCATCATATGTGTGCACACCTTAGTCTACACAAGTTATGAATGAAAATAATACATAGTGATCTCCAAGCACACCCTCTATCAACCTCCTCAATTGAGGGAAAATCATTGTAGATTAAGAAGTTAAACTTTAGAAAACCACAATGAGGATTACACACACTATAAATTATCCTTATAATTAACTCAAAGAATATTAAAAAATGGTCTTGGGTTCAAGAACAGGATTACTTCCTTAGTATATTCCTTATATTAGTTACTCATGAACATGAGTATTATAGTTCACAATGGTAAGATGAGAGGAAGAAAAGAGGGTGGATGGGTGGGCACAATAATAAAAAAGTGCATCAATTTATATGAAATATGAATTACAATTGAAAACTAAAAAAATAAAGAAAAAAAATAAATTAAAAAGAAATGTGGAAGAGTTGCAGCCAGCCTCCCTCGGTGGAGATCTCCTCCTTGGTGCCTTGAAGAAATGGATGGAGAATGGGATGATTTGGGAAGGAGGTGAGGGCCTCCTTTTATAGGGAGAAATCTGTACTCTGAAATTTTTCATGTTATTGACCCATTAAATTGCAGTTTCATGTATAGAATCCTTCCATAAAGTTGTTCATAAATATTTTGGCCGTTCAACCTCCACATTTCAGCGCCTTTGGCTTCAGATGAAGGAGTTATGAATTTTTCAATGGCGGTTTCTGTTTCTTGATGAAGATTCTAGGATGGTTCCTCCAAAAGTATGTCATTCAATGGCTACCATAATGAGTTCAAAACATCCCCTAATTTGTTGTAGATATGGTCCTATCTATCCTAGTTATATCCCAGGTAGAATCACCTCATTTGGATGTGTTAAGCAGAGTTTGGGTTCCGTTACAGTGGTGGGGTCCAGGTTGTCTGCTTGAAAAAATGTCCAACTTCAATGAATTTTGAGGCCCTTTATATGACCGAATCACCTCATTTGGATGTGTTTAAGAAGATTTTGAGTTCTGTTACAGTGGTGGGGTCCAGGCTGTCTTCCTAAAAAAATGCCCAACTTCAATGAATTTTTAGGCCCTTTATATGGCTGAATCATGTCCTGGTCTAGAAGCCAAGGATGAAGGAAATAAAATCAAAATTCCAAAAAAAGCTAATCATAGAATTTGGAAAAATATTTTTCATGAAATGACTAAAATACCCTTGATGTAAAAATCTTTCTAAAATCCAAAATTAGGTGTTTTTCACATTTAGGCTCAAAATAACACTAAAACCTAAAAACGTGACAATTAACCATTCAATAACACTATGGTGGGATAATAAACAATATTTTATAGTATAAAATATATAAAAATGTGAGCTTCATCACTCGCCCACACTTAAGCATTTCACTCTCGGGAAATCATCTTACATCGAAATCAATTTCCACACAACAATCAAAAATGAGAAAATATCAATGATCTTATCCTAAGTAGAATTCCATCCCATATCATCTATGAAAAAAATTCTCCCTCGTTTTTATATCAATCATTCAAATTTGTTCAACCTTGTAAATAAATCCATGGCCCAATCACAACCTACCTCACATTTAATTTTATGTCACTCTTCACTCAAGAGAAATTTATTCTAGAGTTATGATCATACTTGGAAATCACATGTATCACAATAGGATTGTGAAAACTATCATTTCTCCACAGTGTGAAACATGAAAATGAGTTCAATAATGAGGTATTTAATTAATGGTTCAAATTATTCTATGGCTTAGGTTTGTTGGGAAAATTATTGAAAAAATTTCTAGGCAAGAAATAGGATGTTAGACTTTTAAGTATAATGCATGATTAAATCAAGGGAAAACAGAAGAGATTACTCTCTCAATCCCACTTGAAAATGTGAACAACAACACCACCCCTATTATGACATGGTATATGAGTCAGGAAGTGATTATAATGAATGATATCTTCTAATTTATCCTTTTTTTCAAAGCTCCATAAAGGCACAACTTTATTTTCGTTATTTTATTTTTTTTCGTGGAGGATGAGCCTAAAATTGAATACAATGAATGAATGACAATTAATGACCTTGATTTTTGAGAGGGACGTGAGTCATAAAAGAATTTAAAAAGAGGAATTCAAGCTCATCTCCATTTTTTCTTTTCTTATATTTTTGAATGAGAAATGGATGAAACAAATAAAGCACAATGAAATGACGACACATGCCCAATTCTCTTATTTTCCACTGCCCAAATTATATAAACACATCTAGAACCACAAATAAATGATACAAATCCCAATTAATGCACACGAAAGGCCCTTCCCCCAAACTCAAACTTGAAATAATCGTGCAAAATACTAAAAGTGCTGGTAGGTAAGGAAAAATTGGCTTGTAATGTGGCTTACACCTATAACGAAATGCATGGAATCTAAGGGGTTACGAAGGATTAATGTAATGGTGGGTATCAAGATAAAATATGGCCAGACAAATAGATGCCTCAATCATTCAAATACATTCCATGAAATCCAAAACTTCAAAAGAGAATTATTCACAAATTCTGGTTCTCACGCAAAATTTAAGTTTCCCTTAAGAATGTGTGGGTATTATGAAGAATATGTAAAAGTGTCTTATAATACCTCACATGATTGGAAAATATTTTGAGTTGGTGTTTCATGTGCATGGATTTTCAAAATTAGTCAAACTCATAAAAATGCTTAAAAATCCATTTCAATGAAGACGAATTCATACCAACAATCATTTAGAATTCATTATTTCAAAAATCATTTCAACTCTTTCAAAATAAATTGTAGTGTGAAAATTGATACGAATATTCATTAAATCTCAAAATATTTTTTGGACTAAAAAATTAACGGAGTTTAAATGATAATCATAAAAAGTGAACTCCCATTTGAAATAAAGACTTGGTCATATTCCTTCAATTCTTGAGGCTTCCTTCTGCCTTCATGATCCAATAAAAGAAAAATTACTCCATTAATCACAAGGATCATTTCATTTAAGCTCCTAATGAAAAGAGGGAGGGACCACATGCTAGAATAATTCCTAATATTGAATTGGAAATCTAAATTCTTAATATTAAAAATTAAATTACTATAATGAAAGTAAAGGATAAATCTCGGTATGATCCCCCAAGTGGGCCCTAACATCTTTTACTACCTCTAGAGGGTAGTACGAGCTTTATCCATAATCTGTTGGTGGATGAATCTTCTTTTATTTAAACCATCACATTTGGCTCTTCCCAGCTTGTATTTACTTGTCCTTATTGAGGAGGACTCCATGGACAGAGTATACCAGATCCTCCCACATCACAATTTGGTACAAATTTCATGGAGGGGGTTGGATGAAGTAGGGAGCCTCCTCCTTATTTGTTGGTACTTGTGCAAATATCTTCTCTTTCAACTCTTTCTTTAAGGAGGATTCATCCTCTTGTCTATTTTCTTCAGGCCTAGAAACTTGTATCTATTCATGATGGGGCTCCTCTAGTAGATATTCAAGGACTTCAGGGAGCTCCAAAAGTTCCTCAATAGGTGCTTCATTTTTCACATCATCTTCTAAGGTGTAGCATGAGTTTGATGAATTTAAAAATTCAATAGAATTATTAGAGATACACAAATTAGATTCAACAAAATTTAAATAATTTGTGTTTAAAAATGTATCATCTCCATGATTTTTTCGACATTAATATCATATTCAATTGAAAGATCCTATTGGAGTCGATAATCATTGGATGGAGATAGGTAGTCAATCTCCTCCATTTAACTTCAAATTCAAACACTCGGGTGGTTTCTTCCTTCAGTGATACTGGCTCTTCTTCTTTGCAAGGCTTGGGAAGATCAAGTAGTTGCTCACATTCATTACAAAATTCATCCAGTTCTTGTTGATATCCCCCATGTAGCTCAGAAAGTAAGACCTTTTCATCTATCTACACAATAAATGGTAGAGCGAGGACAAAAGAATCTTTAGGTTCCTCAACATTTACCTCCTCTAGTTCTCCAACATCAAAAACTATTGGGGAAATTTCTTCCACAACATGCTCAGGCTCTTGTTCTGGTTCTATATCGGGTTTGTCACTTTGTGCTCAAACATAGTCAAACACTATTTGCATTTTTCCTCCCAATTCATCCAGAGTATTGCTGATCCTATCCACCAGGGAATTTTGATATCTATAATCCACTTCTTGTTCTTGATATTTAACCTACGAGTAATTATCCCATGTATAATAACATGAATTTGAATACATCATGGAAATATTTTTTGTTTTATTTTAAAATAATGAAAACTATCTAAAATTTGAAAGAAGAAAAATTAATGTAAACAACCGATTAGATCCCGACAACGATGCTATTTTTGACACACGCCTGTCGTAGGGCATGGAAAAAGTATATTTTTATGTTTTCCTAGTGTAGCACAGTGGCTGACCAGGGTCGTCTCACCTAAGGAGCTTTCTCAGTTCGTTCAAATACTTAATATGATTCACCTAAATTACTTATTTTTGTTGTTTTATATTTTATTAAATAAATGTAAATTAATATAATAAATCAAATTCATAAATCACAAGAAAATACAATTAAATGCTAAATTACCATGAAATGGTAAACAAAATGGAATTAGAGAAGAAAGAAAGTTCTCCCAAGAGATCTATCAGAGAGAACCTTCATTGACCAACTTAAAATATTCTTAGTGAATAAACTCCATTGTATGTGTGCAAACCATATTCTACCCTGGTTATGAATGAAAAGAATACTTAGCAACTTCCAAGAACACCCTCCATCCACCTCCTCAATCGTGGAAAATGGTTGTAGATTAAGAAGTTAAACTTTTAAAACCCATAATGAGAATTACACCCACTATGAATTATCCTTAGAATTAACACAACGAATATTAAAAACATTTTCTTGGCTTCAATAACCTGATTAATACCTCAGGATATTACTCGGATTAGTTACTCATAATCAAGAGTATTATAGTTCAAAATGATAAGATGAGAGAAAGAAAACAGGGTTGATGGGTGGATACAATAAATAAAACAGTGCATGAATTTATTTGAAATCTAAGTTACAATTGAAATATAAAAAAAATAAATAAATTAAAACAAAATGTGTAAGAGTTGAATCCGGCCTCCCTTGGTGGAGGTATCCTCCTTGGTGCCTTGATGGAGTGGATGGAGAATGGGATGATTTGGGAAGGAGGTGAGGGCCTCCTTTTATAGGCAGAAATATGTACACCAAATGTTTTCGCATTCCTGACCCATTAAATGGCGGTTTCATATGTATAACCCTTCTTCAAAGTTGTTCATAAATATGTTTTCCGTTCACCCTCCACTTTTCAGAACCTTTGTACATCAGATTAAGGAGTTATTAATTTTTCATTGGTGGTTTCTGTTTCTGGATGAAGCTTCTAGAAAGGTTCCTCCAAAGGTATGTCGTTCAATGGTCGCCTTAATGACTTCAAAACATCTCCAAATTTGTTATATATCTGGTATTATATATCCTTGTTCTATCCCAGGTGGAAATACATTATTAGAATGTGTTTGGGAAGAGTTTGGGTTCCGTTATGGTGGTGGGGTCCACGCTGTCTTCTCGAAAAAAATGTCCAACTTCAATGAATTGTTATGCCGTTTAGATGGCTGAATTAGCTCCTGGTCCAGAAGAAAAAAATTAAGGAAATAAAATCATAATTCTAAGAAAATTTTAATCACAAAATGTGGACAAATATTTTCCATGAAATGACTAAAATACACTTGATTTAAAAATCTGTCTTAAATCCAGAATTAGGTTTTTTCACATTTAGGCTCAAAATAACACTAAAACCTAAAAACATGACAATTAACCATCCAATACCACTATGTTGGGATTATAAATATTTTTATAGTATAAAATATATGAAAATGTTAGCTTCATCATTGGGTGACTCAATGTCCTTATTGCGTGACATAAAACTACACAAACCATTAGCATCCATCCCATTCACGTCGAGTAAACTTCATCATCCTTTCATGATGTTAAAATTTATAGAATATCAAAAACCATGTGTGGATTGATTCCCATCCTCATGAGATACGTAGGAAGTTTTTGGTATTTTTCATCAGGTCTTGCCTTAGGCCCCTTTGACCTTTCCTAGAACCTTGGCCTACGCCCCAAAATAAAAGTGTGTGGTGTGGTGCAGACTACTTTGGTCCCCATTCACATAAGATTTGATTTATAAAGACACATGGTACCCTTTAGGGAACTATAGCCCTTTTTCATAGATGAATAACAATAAAATGCATTTTAAACCTTCATCCTTATTGAATGATATTAAAATGCATAGCATGATGTGGGTATATTTGGCCCTCATTCACATCGGTTCTACCTTCGACCTCCCTACATTATGATAAAAGGTATGGAATATCAATAACTACTTGTGACTTGATTCCTATCATCACAGGATATTTAGGAATTCTCATAAAATTTTCCTTTCGGTCTATCCTCATGAACCACAAATCATTCCATCTTATTTTTGGACTCTTGGCATGTGTCCTCTCCGTAAATTCACATGGTGTGGTGTGAAATTATTTTGTCCTCATTCACATCAGGTATATTATACCACACCATGCATGTTATTCTATGGAACATTATCTATCTGGTGTCATAGCCATATGATAATAAACTACATCGAAACTTACATCCTCAACACAAGATGATAAACTATTTAGTTGTCCAACAACTATGTGAGATTTGATTCCAAACCAGATGGGATACATAGGAAACCCCTTAGGGTTCAATCCTGATACTTCAATGACCTCATACATTCCTTTTTATTCACATCAATTTGCCGTCATCCATACCACATGATGTTAAACTGCATGTAATAAATTCCTCACCAAAAGATGTTAAACAACATGGAAGAACGACCCAATACATAATGATAAATCGGGCAAGCCATCTTACATAACCCCTTCATATCAAAGGACCACAAGAACCTTACCATGACCAACCAAAGAACAGAGTTCTTCCATCATCATTCTATGCACCTCAATCCATGTTCCAAACATCATGTCTCACGTTTCTCAGATTTTTACAAACCTTTCATTTCCTTTTTATAGGAAAATATATTTCTATGATTGGATATGCTATTGATGCAAGGGATGAGACCCACCAACTGGAGACATCTTGGATCAGTGTAAAGGGATTTCTGATTCTAGTGATATTGACATAACTAAGGTGGAACCCAACATCCCATTGTATTATAGGTTACCCCTAATATGATCATACCATATCCTCACTCATGATATGAGTACCTTGATCCATGATTTACAATATCTCCACCACCTACTCAGAAGGATGCTGGAGTACTCTTGACCATGGGCATCCAAGGGAGACTCTTGTGTAACATCACCATTCCAGGTCTAAGTGGATTGAATTAAAATTGCTCACCCATTAGTCAAATATGTACAACATTAAACTCACGAAATAATGGTCTAAACCACAAGACCTTAAACTACTAATGAAATAGACACTAAACTTTTTAGGCCGAAAACCTACAAAGGGAGAACTGAGAAAAAGTTGAGTCTCCACCTGATAAACTCGTCATTTCTAGAGTTTATGTAGAAATTAGGGCCCAAATAAATAAGTAACAAATCACATAGGGTATACATTGTAGCCTTAGTAAAATCCTTGTTATTCTCACTGGACTTGGTCCATGAATAAATGAGAGTAATGACTCGTCATAACTCCTCACTATGAGAATATGTTCAACAGGTGGTCGCATAACTTTTAAGGTTCTTGAACCCTTCTTGGATCTTATATATTACATATATACCACTGCATAATCGGAAGTGTCTCAAGTCGTCACAAAACATTCATTTCCCCTGAATAGAAAAATGGATTTCTCTGATTTCCCATCTTATTGATGTGAGGGCTCAGACCCACCAACTAGAGAAAACTTTTCCTGACATAAAGTGTTTTTTAGATTATTGTGAGCCTGATGTCACTAAGGTGGAACCCAACACCCTACTGTGTTATAGTTTACCCCTGAATGACTATCTCATACCTTCCTCATGACCAGAACACTTTGGGATATGCCTTGCGGTCTCCATATTAGACTATCAAAGTGGATTCGATATCCTTGAGGATGCATCCCCATGTTTTGTAGCCATTCTCCAGCCTAGAATGTGTCCCTTCATTCTTGAACCTTTTGATAACTCACACCTCATGATTTGAAACCACATGACATAGGGATTGATCTATTCAATCAAAAGCTACGTTTCCCTAGAGTGCTAGAACCCTTCCGTGATAGCCTTCTTTCCACATCCAACTTCATCATCTTGTTGATTGAGCATTCATAAATATTTCATAGCTCATGGAAATGAATAACGATCTCTCAGCTTGGCCATGATATTAATGCAATGTCGTAGAACCACCATCTAGAAACATCTTGGCTCGGTATAAAAGGCCTCCAAATAATTTTAAGCCTCAACAACACCATGGAAGAACTTGACACCAAAATAGTGTTAAGGTACATACCCATCATGTCTACCCCATTCCGTATCAATCAACCTAAACATTTGGATTGTGACTTACATCAACCACATTCCAACAATCCAGATAGGCCTGGCTTTCCTGTAATTTCACTCTCAACCATTTCTACCCCATGAATATTTCCTAGCCCATGGAAATGAGGTGAGGTTATCTTTTTCTGGGTCATGATATCGATTCAGAAGGGATTTAACCCTGAAACTATAGAAATATCCTCCTTGTAGGAAAGGAACTCAAATCCTCGTGAGCCCTAAATACACCATGATAGAACTCAACCCCCCATAGTATTTTTAGTCACCCCTATTTTCCTGGACCCATATTCCATAAAAGTTATGACCGTAATTCTTTAAACTTCATGTAACAATAATGTCCTGGTAGGTACACTTTCAACAACGTGTCACACCAATGCCCTGGTGGTATGACTTTAAACCAAATATAACACCAAAATTATTGTAGGTAATACTTTAAACTACATGGAACACCAAAAGTCCTGGCGGTAAGACTTTAAACTACACGAAATCCCAAAGTTCTGAGATGGAAGACCATAAACTATAACATAGTGATGGTATACCTTGAAATACCATATAAAAACATGAAAAAAAATGCTTGCGAAGGTGAAAACCCAATAAAGGAATCTTGGAAAAAAGATGATTTCCTTCTCACTGGATACATACATTGTGTGATCCAAGAAATATTGAGCATCTATAAAATGGAAGAGGCATAAAAACTTCTTGTGTCAGAAACCTATAAAAAGACGGTCGGGGAAAAAAGTCAATTCCATTATAGCTAAGTCTTCCCCATATGAATCTTAGGAAAAAGTTAGGGAAAAGAGAAATGGAAAAGATAAAAATATTTTAGGTCCCTCTATATGACCATTGAAAAAAATCATATTATTCTTGTTACGTCCCATAAATTAGGAGAAATTTAGAGAATTTCAACTTCAGGAATGATGCTATATCCAAATATTCCTTTTAAACCAGACGATCCCAAGACTAATGCTGTAAGAGCATCAATGAAGTATTTCATGATGATGGGCATTCATGAAATTTCTTCAAAAGGAAACCTGTTAAATGTTAGGAAGTCAAATCCAGGAAATTGGATCTGTTTGGTATTATACAGGATGGACATACATAGTGGATGATCTGATCAATATATCTACTAAGACACAATTCTCTACCATGGATTTTATCACAAGATAGTGACATTTTCCCTATTATATATGAGCTAGATCTACATAAGTACATTCTTCATGGAGTTCCATATCAATGAACCTTTGCTCCTATGAATGAGTTTGATATTCATAGTGATATATTTCATAACTATGTATGAATTGATTCCCATCCTCATGGGATACATAGTGCCATCCAAGTATTTTACTTTGGATCAAACCACATGTTTCCTTCCACCCTATCCCTTTTTAATTTTAGAATTTTCATTTACATTACAATTTTATGGTATCTATCCCCTATGTCAAAATTATTTCCCTTATTGGATTATCCTGAGAAACTATGGCCTGATGTCATAGCACCTGAGATCTCCTCAGACATACCCAAAATAGACCCTCTCAAGAATACTACAACAAGAGAATCAATTAAGCATTTCATGATGATGGGAATTCATGAAATTTCTTCAAAAGGAAACCTGTTAAATGTCAAGAACTCAAATCCAGGAAATTGGATATGTTTGGTATTACACATAAAGGAAATATAGAGTGGATTATCTTATCAATATCTCTACTAAGAAACAATTCTACAATAGGGATTTTATCACAAGATTGTGAAATTTCCCCAATTAATATGAGGTAGATATACATAATTACATTCTTCATAGAGTTCCATATCAATGAATCTCTGCTCCTATGAATGAGTTTGATCTGTATAGTGATATATTTCAAAACAACGTACGACTTGATTCCCATCCTCATGGGTTATATAGTGACATCCAAGTATTTTACTTTGGATCCATCCACTTATTCCCTTCCACCCTATCTTTATTTCTTTTTAAAATTTTCATATACATTCCAATTTTTGGGTATCCATCCCCTATGTCAAAAATATTACCCATATTAGATTATGCGGAGAAACTATGGATAGATTTATCATCTTTTTAGCACTTGGGAGCTCCTCAGACATACCCAAAATCGATCCTCTTAATGAGTTCAATAACATGGAACATTATATATTTAGATGTGTAGAAAAGTGTTCTAAGTATACCTTATAATTAGATTTTTTTCAGTCCAAGTAATCTAATTTGAATGGGGGGAATTTGTTAGCACCAATATTTGTGCATGTCCCAAATTTTTTCCAAATATACAAGAGTCGTTCTATATGATGAATTAATATATGGACTAGAACACAGAAGAGGACCTATGGTTTAAAGAAACATATATTGGACCCAATATTCCACTAATAATTTCATCTTTCATAGTTAAGAGATTGATACCACAACATTAAAAAATATGGCTAGCACCTCCATCCAGCTGGGCCAACTCAACCATGGAACATGTGAGACTAGGTCACCCAAGCCCATGGGAGTCATCCCAAGCCAACTGGCGGGCCTGTAGAGAAGCATGTCTCTCGAAAGGATTAGACCAGGACCATATAGGGCCTTAGGTGCACATGATCATAGTCACAATCTTGCATAAGTGGGCTGTGGCCTACTGGGTGGAGGGTGATGCAGATGGTTTGGTTGCTAACGCCATTACTGGCTCGAACTAACAGCATCTACCGAATGGATTATAAGCTGAATGGAGGAAGGTGTAGGATTTCAAAGTGGGACAAGAAATTTTTTTGTGAGACCAAATCAGGGTTTTTAGATCAAGTCATTGATGATCCATGAGGTCCAATCATGTCCACTCTGATCCCAGTCGTCCACTCAATATCACCGATTTCAAACTCAAACCAGATGCACCCATGCGCCAGAAGAGCAGTTGTCTTCAACCTCCGGACACCCTAGTTAGACACACACCAAACACTCACCCCTTTTCACAACCACTTATTTTTAACTCACGTTAAGGCTCTAAACCATAAAATAGAGGCATCAATGAGCCCTAGTGGTCTCTTTCATGTCTCACTGATAGTATCCAAGTCTATCACACGATTGTTCCATGATCATGTGACCAAACAAAGAAAATTAGTACAAAACCAACATGAGCCATGTCAGCCTTGCGTGACAAACTATGGATGGATTCGAAGCTATTACATGATCACCACTTGATCATGAGACTGAGAAGAAGGAAACCAATACGTTTTTTGGAGTCATTTTATGACTGCAAACCCTTTTATCCTTCACATGTTTTTCATCGAAATTATTTCATTTTTTTTCTCAACATGCGACGCTGTGAGTAAATGTCCTTAATCCCATAAAAAGTGATGCCTCCCTTAGACCCACATAGACTATATAAAACCCCTCAACTCCAGAAAAACACAACACAAAGGGTGAGAGGGTAAGAGATCTGAAAAAAGGGGAAATGCTTAAGGACAAAGGTGTTGACCGCCGCCTTTTGGGAACCTCTCCAGGAAATGAAGAGAAATCCATCCTATGGTAATACACCATAGAAGTTCTTCTAAAGAACCCGTCACATGATCCTCATAAGATCACAAGATCACATACTCCCCCCCCTGTGAATTTTCATGAGGCCTCGTGAAAGGCTTCTTCCCTAATCACATGATCGCATGAGATATGGAACCTCATGCGACACAAGTCCTGGAATGCATGGGGAACCTATACTGGTGCCTTTATATATGTACTGGTGATCATATAAACCCTGATCTCCCAAGAATCCATGTCTTGCAGTGAATATAAGAGACCATAGAATATAATGACTAGGGTATGCGTGTTCCCCCCACAAGCCCTTGGCATGATAGAAGAAACCATCATGAGACTACTTTTTTGGAGGAATTCTTGTTATATAAAAAAAGGGGGCCCCAAGTTATAGAAAACGAGTAAACTTTCTTTTTTTGGTTTTATAAAAAAAATTCAGGAAAGGGGATCTGGGTTCCCGTATTTTTAAAAATGGGTCTTGGATGCGTGAACGTTGTTCACGCATCCTTCGCCGTAGAAGGATGCCTGAATGGGGTTCACGCATCATTGTCCCCACTGAAGATTCGTGAACCCCGTTAACGCATCCTCCCTTGAGGAGGGATGCGTGAACGGGGTTCACACATCCCACAGAGAGATTAAATATTTCTTCAATATTTATAAATATTAATTAAAAACTAATACACTGAAAGTAAAAATTAAGAAATATTAATAAATATCAATTAAATAATAGAAAATATTGAAATACTGTTAATAAATATTAGTAAATATTCATGAATAATAGATATTCATTAAATAATTATTAATAGATATTTTTGGCGCACTACTGGATTTGGGAAATAATGTCATCCTCTACCAACTGATCATGATACCACATGAAACAAGAACTTATGCACTTATAATCAAGGGTATTCCAAATTTATTTCAGAATGAAGATATTAAATGTGATATGTAACTTTATTAGAATAATTAACCTAAAATTAATGCACTAACATTAACTAATAGATCAAAAATACTCAAATGAAAAAATAAAGGATAAGTGGAATTTGAGCGCATTCATACTTTAACTTTTTGTATGTCTTTGATTAATTGAATTACAACCTCTTCTTATTCAGTTTATTTTTTTTTCTATCAAAGGAAGAGGGATTTAGAAAAAAATTCTTCTTTTAATAACATGATCTTCCTGAACATTCTACAACAATTAGGTTTGATTCTAATGAATATGATAATTATAGTAGTAATTTCATATTTCTTCATTTATCTCCCCCTCAAGGGAAACACTCATAAAAATCTTTATAATGGAAATTTTTTCCAATAATGGTTTTCAATATGTTCTAATACAAAGAATACACTAGAATTTACCTTCGGATTATAAATGTCATGATTTGAAAACATATATAACTTCATAAAGGATGATCTTCTTTAATGCTTATTTTTCAGGATACTAAAACATGATCTAACCATGATGAAGAAATATAATATCCAAAGAGGCTCTTATAATAAACATTGTGAGTAAGCCTATGAATCCTAGCATGAATATTCATTGTAATTTCTACTAACTTAATATTTTGTTGAATGTATTAAGTATTCACTAACATATATTGAGAAAGATATAATCATAGCATCTTTCACTCACTCACATCATCCCAATATGTGGTAGTTATACATCTATTTATATAAAGATCCTCATATGGTTCCATTTTTATTCTATAGTGGAAACTGTTATGATATATGAATTCCACAAATATATTTTGTCAATCACAATATCCCCTGAAATGGATCAAGAAATATATTAGCTGATCTTCAAGCCTATGAATGATCCTTTTAGACTTACTCTTAGTTTAAGTGTGGTAAGTAGTTAAAATCTCATTTTTGTATCCAATGCTTGTTAAATAATTCCCCAAAACATCATAGAGATCCATGGGTCTCTATTAGATAGAATATAAAGATTTAATCCATGTTAACTTACCTCTTTATTTATATATTGGTATGTTGATAGAGTGTAAAATACTCTCAAATAGTAATGAAGTTAGAAAGCATTGTAAGTTGATCAACTATAAACTGAATGGAATTATTTATAATATAGGTCTATAAAAGACCTATGATGAATTACATGGTGATGTTTTATATTTTAATGGGTAAAAGTTTAATCATCCACTTTTACCTCATTCATTCATCCTTTACTTACTGTAAAACTATGATTTGAGATGCATACTCAATAATCTCACTCTTTAAGTTGTCCCATCGAAAAATATCTTTGAGATCCCGATACATTTATATGATTATAGGGCAAGTAGATAATGATTATATTTTTGTGTTATTCAATATTTTTTTAAAAATATACATAGATGATGTTTTGGATATTTTTGGTTGTGTTTGTTCACAAATAATGATGAAAATGTTCCAGACTCGAGAACACTATGGGGGATTATAGAACTAAATGATTTAGAGAATATTAAAGTCTATTTTAGATGATTTTAAAGGGTTTAAAATATATGGAATGATTATCTCTCATATTATGAAGAGACACATATAATATAGACAAACTCATATAAGTTAATTTCTTGAACCAAGTGATGTTCAGGAAGATCATGTTGTAGTTATTCTCATATTCAATCATAATCATCTACTCTTCACAAATATCCATTATTCATTCAAATTCTTCTTCATGCAATTTATTTTTTGTAAACAAATAATCATGCTCCAAGATATTCTAGGATTTTACATCTAATTTTAAATCATTGAGATCAATAATATTTTTCAAGATTTCCCCAGGTTCACGCATCTTTTCATCCAGAATCTATTTGATTTCAAAATAATTAATATAATTAATATTTATTAATTAATTTAATCATATTATTAATTATAAATATATATATATATATTGTTATATAATTTTATAATAGTAAGACACCTATTAAAAAAAGAATAGACGTCTATAAATGATAATAGTAAGACACATAAACAATGTATCATAAATCAAATATCAACCTAATCTATGCCTCGGGCATGGATGCTCCTCTATCCCACATCCAGACGTATACTAGATGTGCCCACGCCATGTATGTCTATGTCTGTGCTGTAGCGTATGCTACACATCCTCATCGACAACCACCTCTACATCCTCCTATGCGATAGGAGGTGGATGTACAGTCTAACCGCCTGCACCCTTGCTTGCATCTAAGGATAGTGGAAGCTGGCAAGAAGTATCACCAATATAGGAAGTAGATGGCTGCTCTGCTTCGGATGACTGCAATAAAGAACTAATCTCAGGCCATTCATTGTCTGTATGTAACGGTGGTTATGCCTGAGAAGCTGGAGGAGGATCTGACTGATCATGATGAACACCCTCCTCCAGTGGAACAATAGCATGTGGTCAAGCAATCTAGACACCCTCCTCCTATGGAACAACATCATCCATAACATGGTCATCACACCCAAGTACATCTATGTGAGGCTCAGCAGACTCTTCGGCCTCCACAACAGGTGGTGGATCAAAGAAAAGGCCATGATTAATCCTATCCATCAACAAAAGCAGCTATGCCACAAGGGTGTGAAAATATGTCGGGTCAAAGGAAAAACTCTCCACTAGATCAGTAATATTAAGTAGATGACAAATATGATCATCCTGGAAAAAAAATTCCATTGTTAACTAATATTAATAAAAAAACTTTTGAACAGTGGAAGTAAGAATGCATACCAAATCATGAAAGCCCCATCAATGCCATGTCAGAAATCTGACCGGGGACCTGATGTACCACCCTGCATAATAATTTTGATCTATCAAATGAAAAAATATTGTCCCTGGCCCTCGAAATTGGGACTCCCGTTGTCTGTCCCATAATGAAACATATCTGGCATTGAATCTCCTCCAATAAAAATCCCTTTTCCTTAACATGTTCAGGGAATACAATGAATCCAACTGAATGGGTGGGTCAAGAACTGGCAGAAGGAATCCAAAATGCCTCATAAACCTATCTGTCTGATGCCACTAGACTATATAAAAATGAATCAGTGGAACCCTGCATGAGCCGATGACAAGCATCGCTGTATAGTATGGCTACAGACTCTGAAGGATAGAATATGTATATGGAATCCAAGTAATATTAATGGAAAAATGAATAATAAATTAATAAATTAATAAATGAATAGTGAAGAGTAAAGATATAACAATATAAATAATAATCACTTACATCATATGGTCGAATGTTGTCTAACATAAGTCTGTAGGCGTGAACATCATGTCTGGGAGAATCTGAATGTCAATGCGCCTGACTCCACCTGTATAAAACATTTTTTCACATTTCACAATATAATATTATACCATTAATTTAGATATTAGGAAGAATTAATAACAAACCAACATCCACATGGAGCCTCTACTACAATATCAATGAGTAATGGCACACAGTCTTGTGGAGCTAAACGAGGGACGTGCCCCCATACCCACATCTGTAGAAGAACCATGCATCCTATGATCTGCATCTTATCGATGCGACATGCACTGCATATGGCACTGTATGTATATGCTAGACAAGAAGACCCCTAGCTATACTAGCCTTCCTTGTCCAAATCCTCCAAAAATGATAAATACATCAGGTGCACAAAATTATTAGAGTGGTCAACAAAAACCGTGACACTTATCAGCCTCAAAATATAAGCGTGTGAAAATCACAGTAGATGATGTCATCAGTATCATCTGGTAAATGTGTGAAGTGCTGGTCTAACCAAGGCATCTACAATCTACCACCGATGATGGTCCTACCATTATCCTGGACCACTATTCCAAGTAGTCTATGAAAAATCTCAGGCAAATCTGATGGAACTTGGTCTGTCAGAGAATGTTCGTCGATAGGGAGGCCCAACATAATGGCCACATCCTGTAACGTAATAGTCATCTCCCCCTCACAAAAATGGGAAGTATGCGACTCTAGCCTCCATCTCTCTAAAAGTGCAACAATGAGCTGATGATCATGAAATGTGAAGTCACACATCCCAAATCTATAGAATCCAGCTCGACGAAGAAGGGGGAATATAGCAGGAGTTAGTGCAGTATGATGGAAATGGTGAGATCTACGTACACTCAATGGAGGCACAGGACGTCCCTCTAAAATCATCTGCGATACATGAGTAGCGTGAGATTTATGTAATGGAAAACCATCCATCTGCACACATGATATCATCATTAATTTTTACTAGTGAATTAAATAAAAAATTTAAACTTTTATTTAAAAAAATGTACAACAAGCAAAATAAGGTAGAAAATAAAGTAGTAGTGACGAGAAACCTGAATTGAAGTTGTGGAAGCATGATATATTCATTTTTGTTCAGTGTTTATTTTTTTAATGATTTTAGTATCATAAAATTCATTATGATAAAATCCAAAAATGAGACAAACCAAAATTCAAAAATTTCAAAAATGGAGCCGGACATAAATAAAAGGATTCAATAATGAAACACTTACATAAAAAACAACATACACATATAAATGATGTGGTACATAGACTCGATCCTAGATGAAGAGGTGTAGAACTCTATCCCTCCACTTGGGTACATCTCTTACGAGTATGTCCATCTGTGTGACAAAAACTGCATAGTATTCCCCCTCCTTGTTGTCGAGGCCAATCCATCTCATTTCAAATGTGAGTTGACTTCGGTCTTCCTCGGGGCCGCAACCTGGTAGTATGAAGTCAATAATTTGAAAAATGACAGTCATTGAAAAAATCATAAATGAAACCAAACCCAACTTATGAAAACCTGGAAATATCAGGGACGATGGTTGGTTGATCAGCAGGCAATGTGATAGAATGGTAGTCACTAACAGGCATCCAAGTAGCACTATAACAGTAAACCAATGTGCTCATGTGATACACTGGGTCAATATATGGCTCCCATTATATATTTACCAAAGCTTAAGCTGCGGTAACATGTACACATGGATATCTCAATGCCTGAAAGCTACTGGAATCATAGTACATGTTGGCTAACATCATGACAAACACTCCACCAGTAGTGCAAGTACCATGGTCATAGCATTGTCTTACCTGAAAGCTCATCTTTTCCCTATCAAAGGCTATAACATTCCATCTTGAAGACTCATTCCGTATTTGGTCAATATCACTTTGAAAATGATGAGTAAAAAGCATTCCATTTTCCATCCCCTTGTACGCCTTTTGGGACTGGTCAACAAAGTAGTGAATATGTCTAAAAAATGTCTCTTGCACTAACCCTGTGGTTCGGAGTTTGCGCTCACCCTTGAGGACCCCATTTATGCACTCCACTCTATTAGTGGTCATATTCTCGTATCTCATGCCACCATCATATGCTAATGACCATTTTCCTTTGAAATTTGCATCACATATTCATATACCTCCTCATTAACAGTTCGAATCTCATCAAGATGTCAATCAAATATTTCTTGTTGTGGTTAATATGCTGAAACCATATGATAATAATGTATTAAAATGGATATTAAATTTTGTTAAAAAAAGAAAGTTTAGAAAACCATACCCAACTTTAGGATCGCCTTCTTTAGGGCCTCATCTCTAAAATCCTTATGCACATTACTTTAAATATCTCTAATGAAATAACGATGATACACATTAGGATCAGTCCAAGAAACCCCATCACTACTCATGGACTATATAATCACTCAATGACGATCAGATATCATACACACGCCCTGTTTTTGCATGACATGAACACGTACACATGCCAAAAACCAGCTCCAATATTCAAAATTTTCTTTATCAACAATAGAAAAAGCAAGTGGAAGAGGAGCGCGATTACCATCCTGTGTGGCAGCAATGAGTAGAACACATGTATACTTGACAAAAAGGAATGTTCCATCTATCTGAATAAATTGTTTACAATAGGGAAAGGAAGCAATTCACGGTCGAAATGCCCAAAAAATCCTATTGAACATTACCTTTAACCAATCAACTCGATGATTCTGGGATACATACTCAACACTAAACAAATGAAAAAAAAATATGATTATTGAGAGACAACAATTCCATAACCTGTGGAAACATTGCATAAGACTCATCCCAATCACCATACACATTTACAATGGATTTCTGTTTTTCATTCCAAGATTTGTTTTATGATATCTTATAGTTATACAATAGTTGACTTCTTTCCTGAAAAAGGGCAACAGGAACATCCTGACATGTTTGTATCATCTCACAAATAATAGTAGATATAAACTCTGCATCAAGGAAAGAGTGATCATGTGCCAAGATGAGATGCAGACAAGTGTGCAGGCCTTCTAATTTGGTTATCTTCCAACATCCATAATTTTTATCAAATATATATCTTAATTGAAATTTACATTCTGACCCATATTTTTCACAACAAATGATATATTTGGTCTTCTTTAAATCATCGACCAAAAATGTGAAATGTAACTCAATGTGGTATTTCTTTATCACATTTTTCATGGTCAGTTTACTTTCAAACTCCTGCCCAACATATATGGAATTATCATTTGATGCAGGCATATTCCCTATAATGACAGGGAATTAAGAAGCTAGTGTAATGACATCCCAATAAAAATGTTGTTCACGAAACATTCCTTCAACTAAGGAACTCAAAACTGAAGGCTGATTACCACTAACTGGTGGATGTAGTGGATGTCTATCTTTCAAAGGAACCATAGAATGTTCATTCCCAACCACATCATCTCCCGATGACTCCCCATATTCTTCTTACTCAGATAAACATTCAAGCACTATATCAGCACACAAAGGGATTTCATCTACATTTAATTCCAAATTTTGATCATCTTCTTCATAACATTCTTCCACAAGAGTCATATGAGGAGGAGGCAATGAATAAGATTGCGGTGAAGGAACAGCTTCTACAGAGCTCACAAAGTATGTTTCTGTAGTAATCGATCACACCACATAAATATTAGAAATGAAAAAAAATAATTCCATCAAACCATTAATACACTGTTGCCTGAATAACAGAAAGGCCTCCATCCAATCCTCATCACCGACTATAGGGTACTCTTTGAGCCACATACGCTCAAGATATTAAAGATGTCGGTATCTAATTGAAGTGATTCCTTGTTCAACTATCAGTTTTAACAGACATTGAATCTTATTATGAACTACATCAAATTTCATAAAACCATGGAGATTTACCACTCTGGCAGGTGGCACACTGTAGCTAAAACCCTGCTCGGTATAAATTACCTCACCGTTGCAATATATTTGCGCAGACATAATTACTAATATAAAAATAATTTAAAAAATATTATATACTACATTAAAATTTTAAATTATTTAATTTGGTTTTGAATAATTGATTATCTTGGGACTTTTTTTATGTATTGATTTATCACTGTTAAGTTATAGTGATTGTGATATTATCACAAAATCAAATTCAATATAATGTTTCATAATGATTAATTACATATGAATATATAATCATGACTTGATATTGAGACTTACGATTAGTTTATCATTATCTAATAAACTAACCACAACCTATGGGGGACTCCTGTCTCAATTATCAAATATTCCAGCAACCGCCAATCTCCTGTCAAACAACAACACCTCCTCTCGAAAGAGTTCTTGAATGCCTCTTCGTGGACACCTCTTCAGGGGCCTGTTTGGGGGAAACTCTTCGGGGGTGTCTGTCTTTTAATTACAAATTTACTCACATGCATGTGATGGGGTCTTGGGGTATTAAATAAATAATTTTTTTAAGCGGCCACATAGGTCATCAATGCAGAAAAAATGCAAGTATTACTAATTGAATAACCACATACAAAAAATAAAACATGAAATTTCAATTATGCATGGTTGGACATCTCCAGATTAGTCATCACTCAAACCACACATTTTGGTATAATTATGATATTATCCATATTATATAAATTTATCTATTACTAAATGAAATGTTTATTAAATACTACACCTCTATTCCAAAAATTTAACTTCATTTATATATATATATATAATTATAAATATCTTTTATTAATTTTTTTATAACTAACATAATTTAGATTTACATAATAAATACTTTTTCTATTTTCAATTTTATGAAATTGTAATGTTTTTTTGGCCATTCCTCTACTTTTCAAAATATAAGTAAATATATTTTCTACATTATTGATTAAAAATATTATTATTGGTAAATAAAAGTAATATAATTTACACTTACATCAAAACCATTCATTAAAATAAACTTATATTACATAAATTACCTTTTTTAAACATCCAACATTTTAGACATAACATAAAACATTCAATATTCAGACAACAAACATTAAAAAAATTAAATCATACAAACATTCAAAATCCAAAAAATTAAATCGTACAAAACATTACACATCATGCATAACATATGAAATAAATAAATCATACACACAATTAAATATAAAAATGAAATAAATAAACACAATTAAAAAAATTAAAATGTTAAATAGAATTTTTACCTCTATAAAAGCAGAAATTTTTTTTTGAGAAAGAATTTCTGCAGGGCTCCGCAACAAAATCCAGAGGAGAAAAATGGTTTTTGATGGGGGGGGGGGGGACCCCTCCTTTTATAAACATTCTCGGTGGGATGTGTGAACCCCATTCACACATCCTTCAGCTGGTCTGCGAAGGATGCAAGAATGAGGTTCATGCATCCCTACTGTGGCTCGGATACGTGAACATCGTTCACACATCCAAGACCCATTTTAAAAAATACGAGAACCCTGATCCCCTTTCCAGAATTTTTTTTTATAAAACCCACAAAAAAATTACTCTTAGAAACCCATGATCATGTAGAACAAAACCTCTTTATTTTGATAGCTAGGATGAATAGACCCCAATATGGGTGTCCTATACCCATGATTCCATCATACACATTCAGACATATGGCCATAATGATATCCTACAATCCCATGTGCGTGTATTCCATAGTATATGTGGACTCCGCAAGAATACCCTCTTCCAAATATCCTCCTTCATGGACCAAGATGTTGCCTTCACATGTGTTTGCAAGACCTCTGGCAAGACCCTCTTCTTTAAGGGTATGCTATGTGATAATTTAGAGATCATGTGCTAACATGATTAATCATGTAATCATATAGTCCATGTGCAATGTAGTGCAAGGCCTCCCCCCGCCCATACATGTAGAGGCTTTGGGATACATCTCCTTATGAATGACTGCATATTCCACCACAAGACTCTATTCAAAATCACCCGAGGAGCCTATATGGTCTGTGATGTTTGCATGTATCCTTAGAGGTGGATCCCTTGACATGAGATATCCACATAGACTCCCCTAATATGGAGACCGGCAATAATGGTATGAAACCTATGGGCCATAAACCCCTCACCATGAAATAATCCCCTTAATCATGCGATGAGGGCATAAAACCTCCATCACATGTCCATTGGCCACTTCGCAAGACCCCATTCACTCTACATGCAGCCTTAGAGATGGATTCTTCAACATGGAGGATCACAACAGACTCCCCTATCATGGAGATCAATAATAAGGGTTTGTGACGCACCTTCCATACACCCTTCACCATGCAATGCATACCCTTATCCATGCATGTGAAGACGTTGAATATGCGACCATCGTCTATCTAACTCTAGATGATCACACGACCACAATGGAAGGCATGTGACTATTTGGGTGGATGATCATCACACAGACCCTTTAGTTAGGGTTCCCCACACATGTGTGTGAAGCCATGACATACATGAGAATCCATGGGAATACACTTTCCCATTTGCACTAAGGGACCCCCTTCCATGCTGGTGATGTTATTATGAATCCTTTTCCTATGTCTGTATACTCCTCCACAATACCATATCAAGTTCATAAAACAACAATGTATCATGAAAAAACCCCCTTAGGGCACACAAGAGCCCATGGGTAGGGCCTACAACCACTATTAAAACCCTACGGTGTAAGCTTGCATCATGAGAACTCAAGCACATATTCCTCCCATGAAACATAAGGCATAATCCCTTTGGATATACACTTTCAATACTTTGACAAGCGCAAGATTCTAAGAACACTCATGAGACCCCTCGATGGTATCGCGAAACCCTCAAAAAATGCCATGTGAATCACAAGGAAAGCCTCGAAAAAGTGGGAGAGGTATCATGACACTCCTTTTGACATGTCGCCACAGTCATGCGATGATCAAAAGACAAGTCGTACCCGTAATGTGAGGCAGATCAAAGCTACCTACCTTGTTCATGAAAATAAATCATGGGAAAACACACTATGGTCATGAGAAGAAGTCGCCTATGTGTTAGAATTATCATTTGATCATCTACAAAACTGGTCATCATGACATGCGATGGCCTGAGGACAGGACCCCATAAATTTCTGCCTCCTGACATGGAAGGCTTCAATTATGCCTCGACAACCATGTGACACCTTTTGAACAATAATGCAGACATGTATACGATATGGTTGTTCACTCTCCACGTGACCCATATTGGTCATACGATGCAACTTCAAAAATCATATTCATCACTCGTACGAAGTTGTGTGATCCTAGAACTTCATAACATAAATTGAATAATTTCTAAATGACGGAGACGAGTGGTGTTTATGTTCAGTGAAGGACACACAAAATGTCCCTAGCACAACTCTGTCAGACCTCCTGACAAGTCAGCCTGACATGTCCGCTTGGTCATGTGAGACACCTCAAACTTGTTCACCTTGATTAGGTGAAGACACCTGAGACAGGACATTCAATCATGCGCAAGCCCCTATACATGTCTCCCTCAGTCATGAGGATCACCCCAGACATGCCCACCTTGAACAGGCGAACGTATCTTGGACAAGATAGTTGGTCACACACGACACCTGGGACATGTCTACATCAACATGCAAAGCACCCCTAACATGTCTACCTAGTCAAGTGAAGCACCATTAACATGACTTCTTCATTGAGGTTAATACACCTAAGATAGTTCAGTTGATCATGCGTGAGACCTCATACCTATCCACTCTTGTCATGCAAAGCATCTCAGAAATGTTTTCCTCACCCATGCGAAGTCATCGAGAGCATGAAAATGGATCAATAATCCACCCTAATATCTATGTACTATGACATATTGATTCCACAACATGTCAGGAAAACAATTAAGAACTGCCCCGTAGATGGCTGAGACATGTCAGGAAAATCCCTTTTTGGCATGTCCACTTTGTACGGTAGACCTGCTCGGACGCATGCCATGTGGACTCTAGCTAAGAATCCTTAACCACATTCCCAATCTATGAAGGAAGTTTCCCTTAAGAGTTAGGATCAGGAATTAATGCAACCCCATTAATTTCATCATCTTAGAAATACCTCACTCTAATCTGCTAGAGGAAAGAGAATGACTCAACCCATCACCGGCAACCTTATAGTGTAAGCCCCAACTGATGAAATGATACCAACCGGGAAACCCCAATGTGTAAGCCATGATGAATGAGCACACCAATCGGGAAGCCTCATAGTGTAAGCCATGACCAGCGATATGATATGAACATACCAATCAGGAATCCCTGGAGTGTAAGCCCTGACTAGCAGCATGGAATGAGTGAACCAATAACAGGAACCCTCAGAGTGTAAGCCTTGACCAGTGATGACTTGATAACAACTGGGAAACCTTAGAGTGTAATCCCTGGCCAGTGACATGACATTAGTTCATCAATCATGGTAAACATCAAATTGTAATCCCTAAACATAGACATAATATAATATATCCACACTGACAGTAAATCCATTTTGGTATAATTCCCTAGATCCCCAGGGATGTCCATGATGTTTCCAAGAATGACCACCTACTTTATCCTATCAACATTTTAAGGTACATATGAACTAGAAAGACTCTGATTACATCCATATTCATGATATATAGGAAGCCTTGTTAAGGCATGAGGTCCAATGGGAATCCACTTCAGTTTATGTCCCTTTTTGTTTTGATTTTTCCTAACATACGTGATTAAATCCCACCGTAATTCTACCATTCTTGTTCTCCAATCAGCGGATGAGAATAAGACTCATGAATGAGCATCATTTTGAGTATATGTCCCGATAATTCACCCATGAACCATGAATCTATAAGCCAATTCGAGATGATATCACTACAGGAAAAGTGGTTTTTTTGCGATGGGTACATTGCGTCCAAAAAATATACCATTGCAAAAGGTCCGATGAAATACGTATATGCGACGAGAGACTTTTCCCATCGCAAATAGTAGGATAATTGCAACAGGAATAGGAGACCCGTCGCAATAGGTTTGGTGCGGTTTGCGCACCAAAACGTGGGAAGGGCATTTTCGACGGGGACGCATCCCCGTCCCAAAAGCCCGGCGGTAGTAAATACCATTTCCGACGGGCAAAGTCACCCGTCGAAAATAGTATGTCGGCAGGTATGTATTTGCGACATGGCCCTTCGTAAATACCCTTTTACCCTCAGACTTTAATTAATACAGGTGAGGATATTTGCGACAGGCCCCGTCGCAAAAGCATGGTGGCTGTAAATACCATTTCCGACGGGCAAAGCCACCCATCGCAAATAGTATGTCGGCAGGTGTCTATTTGCGATGGGACTCGTTGCAAATACCCTTTTAATCGCCGACTGTAATTAATTCGGGCGAGGGTATTTGCGACGAGCCCCATCGTAAATACCACCATTTGCGATGGGAAACCAGTTGCAAATCACCCGTCGCAACTAATCTAATCAAAATATACCCCACCTGTTTTTTTCCAAATCACTTAGATCTTCCCCTCTCTCTCTCTTCATTCTCCAGTTTAAAGGAAAAAATTTATTTTAGTTAAATTTTTTTATACGAGAGGAATTAGAAGGCACAAATACCTACAGAATATCAAAGTTTAAGGTATTTATTTTTTATTCTTTTTTTTATTTATTTTATTTTTATATATTAATTTTAATTGTTGTTTATTAGTTGTAATTAAATTATATTTAAAATGATTTTTATTTATGTTTATTTTTAGTAAGAAATTGATATTGTTAGTGATAATTATAAATAATTAGTGTTAATTTGCAATAATTGGAGATTATTATAGATAATTAACAGAATTTAGTCATAATTAGATATAATTAATGATAATTAAGGGTAATTAGTAATAATTAGATATAATTAGTAATAATTTTATATATTTAGTAATAATTTGATATAATTAGTAATATTTATATATAATTAGTAATAATTAGATATAATTAGTAATAATTAGATATAATTAGTAATAATTAGTTATAATTAGTAATATTAGATATAATTAGTAATAATTAGATATAATTCATAATAATTAGATATAATTAGTAATAGTTAGATATAATTCGTAATAATTAGATATAATTCGAAATAATTAGACATAATTTGGTATAATTGGTAATAATTCAGTATAATTAGTAATAATTCAGTATAATTAATAATAATTCATAATTATTAGTAATAATTTGTAATAATTATTAATAATTCTTAAAAATTAGTAATAATTGGTAATAATTAGTAATAATTGGTAATAATTAGTAGTATTGGTAATAATTAGATATAATTGGTAATAATTAGATATAATTGGTAATAATTAGATATAATTAGTAATAATTAGATATAATTAGAAATAATTAGATATAATTAGATATAATTAGTAATAATTAGTAATAATTAGTAATAATTAAGAATAATTAGTAATAATTAGTAATAATTTGTAATAATTAGATATAATTAGTATTAATTAGATATACTTAGTAATAATTAGCTATAATTAGCTATAATTAGATGTAATTAGATATTATTATTAATAATTAGATATAATTAGTAATAATTAGATATAATTAGTAATAACAAGATATATTTAGATATAATTAGATATAATTAGATATAATTAGATATAATTAGATATAATTAGATATAATTAGATATAATTAGATATAATTAGAAATAATTAGATATAATTAGATATAATTAGATATAATTAGATACAATTAGTTATTATTAGATATGCATGGTTGATCATGTTGCAAGCAGCGTTGCAATAGGACAACCCAAGTCATGCCCTTCTCATATATAATAATTAGCTCACAAGACCCTTTATATAGACCATTCTTCATTGAAAATTTTAGGGAAAGATACTAATGTCCCCCGAAATTTTTAAGGAAGAATAATCTTTGTAAAGGGAGTGAGATGTTTCTTAGATACGAGAGCGACATTACTTTGGTCGTCTTATTGCAACACAACTTGCGAGGTGACCAACCCTGCAAGGAAAATTATAGAATTTACATGGGATATGGCTGACACAAACTTTTTATTGCGCATGACTTGACAAATGGTGACCCTTTGAGATTTGAACTTTTTAATAATAGAGAAAATCCTATTGTGAATATTGACAATTTTAATATTTTATAAATATTTTATTATTTTATTAATATTAATATTTTTTCATAAATGTTGATAATATAATTTTTTTATTAGTAATAATTAGTAAATGAAAACTGCATGGATAATGAAGGGAAAATTTCTAATCATCTCCACTACGATGATTACCATATTTCATTTCATTATTCAAGCAGTTTTCATTTCGCTAAGTATTGCTAAGTATTTGTAAATTAGTAATAAATTGTAATAATTAGTAATAATTAGTAATAAATTGTAATAATTAGTAATAAATTGTAATTATTAGTAATTATTAGTAATAATTAGTAATAATTAGTAATAATTAGTAATAATTAATAATAATTAGAAATAATAAGAAATAATTAGAAATAATTAGCAATAATTAGGAATAATTAGTAATAATTAGTAATAAATTGTAATAAATTGTAATAATTAGTAATATTTAGTAATAAATTGTAATAATTTGTAATAATTAGTAATAATTTGTAATAATTAGTAATAATTAGCAATAATTTGTAATAATTTGTAATAATTAGTAATAATTAGCAATAATTAGAAATAATTATCAATAATTAGGAATAATTAGCATTAATTAGGAATAGTTATCAAATAATTACAAATAATTAGCAATAATTAGGAATAATTAGCAATAATTACAAATAATTAGCAATAATTAGCAATAATTAGGAATAATTAGCAATAATTAGGAATAATTAGCAATGACTAAAAATAATTAGCAATAAATTGTATTAATTAGAAATAAATTGTAATATTTAGAAATAAATTGTAATAATTAGCAATAAATTGTAATAATTAGCAATAAATTGTAACATTTAGAAATAAATTGTAATAATCATCAATAAATTGTAATAATTTCTAATAACTTATAATAATTAGAAATATATTATAATGAAAAGGAATATTTAGTAATAATTAGTAATAATTATTGAGGAAAAGTTTGGAAAGGTTTGGAAGAAATTTTAATAAATTTTAAGAACATGACACAATTTACAGTGGATTGACGACACTCCTTTTTCTAGATGACTTTTCTTCTTTCCACTCTCAATAACTCAAAACATTATAAAAAATGTGTTTTTACCTAGACATATTGAATCTTGTTTGCATGAGATTGGATATGAATTCGTTGGATCATATTTTTTTTATAATTTTCACAGGTGGTGACAGTTGGAAGAAGACGATTCATCAACGAAAAGGGGGCACTTTTGTCTGACGCCTCATTTACTTGCATCTTTCTCACACTGAAATCACAATGTAGAATCTGCTCGGAGGTATGCATATTCATTCTCGTGCATATTAGAATGAATATGAATACCTTAGACTAGTTTCTTCATTGTGACTTCAGTTTGAGAAAGATGCAAGTAAATGAGCCGTCGGACAAAAGAGTAGTCGTCAATCCACTGGAAATTGTGTCGCCCTTAAATAGTGGTAATTATTAAGAATTAGTTGTAATTATTTATCCTCTTTTTTCATATAGTGTTTTTATAATTTCAAATTATTCATAAACAATGATGATTTTATATTTTATGTTGAAAAATATGAAACAAGGAAGTCGACATCAGTCATTATTAGATGATCCCGCTTGGATAAATCAGGGCAGAGATCCAAATGGTTCTGGATTAAATCCTGTATATATTGAGGGTGTTGAATCTTTCTTAGCATATGAATCATCAAAACCAGAATATGTTTCAGAATTCACTATTAATTATCCTTTTAAAAAATGTGCTCTAAGAACGTTTGACACAGTTGACATGGTTGGGGGACATCTCTTGCGGTTTGGTTTTCAAGCAGATTATGTTTTTTGGTTTCAACATGGTGAACACAATTCCAGAGAAGATCCCTATGACTTGATTCTAGATCCATCACTATTTAAAAATTTAGTACATGATGTTGAAGGTCTATTTGTGCAACAAACTGAAACCCACGATGATATTGATTTATCTCCTGAGTTGGCACCGTCCAAATTTTATGAGTTGTTGAGGTCTGCTGAGGATGCATTATATCCTAGTTGCAAGATAAGAAAATTAGAATTGGTTAAAAAATGTATGGCTATTAAATCAGATAATGCAATGTCAAACAACTATTTTGATCTGATATTTTATTTGGTTAAAACACTGTTACTTGAAGGAAATGCGTTTCTTGTAAATTACTATGAGAGAAAGAGGCTGGTTCGTAATATGGACCTTAGTTATAAGAAGATTCATGCATGTCCAAATGATTGAATCTTATATTCTGGCGAAAATGAGACATATGATAGTTGTCCCACATGTGGAAAATCGAGGTATAAAGAAGCTCAACCTGGGAAGTCTAGATCAATTCCAGTAAAACAGTTGAGATATTTCCCCCTTACACCTAGGTTGCTGAGTTTATTTATGTCTCAGAACACAAAATCAATGATGTCATGGCAGAAAACCAATATTTCAACTGATAAAAGCTTGAATCATCCATCTAATGGTGATTCATGGAAACATTTTGACCATCTGCATTCATCTTTTGCTATAGAATCCCGAAACCTACGATTGGGTTTCTCTACTGACGGTTTCTATCTATTTAGTTCTTATGGTAGTCAGTATTCATGTTGGCATGTCTTTATAACTCCATACAATTTTCCTCCATGGATGTTGATGAAGGAGACTTTTATCTGTTTGACTCTTTTAATCCCAGGACATCGGAAAAAGAATATTGATGTTTATTTGAAACCATTGATTGATGAGTTAAATGCATTTTGGAGTGATGGTGTTAACACATATGATGTTGCTACGAAATAGAATTTCATATTAAAAGCTCGTTTGAAGTGGAAAATTAGTGACTTTCTGGCATATGGAATGTTATCTGGTTGGAGTACACATGGTCCGAAATCATGTCCTTACTTTATGAAAGACAACAAAGACTTTATACTCGTCAATGGAAAAAAACCTTTCTATTTTTATTGTCACCGTATATTTCATCCAACCGATCATTTTTTTTGAAGAATAAATCTCATTTTAGAAAAGTTACAATTTAAAGGGATGAACCTTAAAAAATGATCTCAGGTACAGAGTTAAAATTAGTTGTATTCTCATTACTTATCATGAAATTTGGACCAACAGTAAACCAACAAAAAATTCATGGCTTTGGAAAAGAACATAATTGGATAAAATGGAGCATTTTTTGGGATCTTCCGTATTGGTCTGATTTGTGGGTCCACCACATGTTGGTTGTTATGCATATTGAGAATAACTATTTTGAAAATTTATTTCATATAGTTTTGGATACACCAGGTAAGACCAAACGAGGGGAATGTTAATGGTGAAATGGACAATAAATTAACAGTTTATATTCAGCCAAATCTTGGTTTCGGTGGAGTTCATGAATGATGGATTTCAGATGATGAGCATCACAAAGATCATATATATGTTCTACTCAACTATGAAGAAATGACATCATTTTTCGTGTGAGTTCTTCTATCACATATTCTATAATTTATGTTACAGTATTTAAACTTATTTTATTTGTAGATTATATGATAATCATTTCAAGAAATAGCTTCCATAAATTACAGTGGCATCTCTTGAAGAACACAGACAAATCATTTTTTCTCAATGGTTTCAAAAACTGGTAACATAAATTATTAATGGTTTAATATAAATTCAATTTATTATTTATTATATTGATAATTGTTTTAAAAAATTTCAGGTGTCTCAATATGATGATAAAATTGATAAGCGAATGTGTATATTGAGTTACCCACCATCGAAAATGGTTAAATCTTATAATTCATATGCGGTGAATAATTTTCGATTTCATACACAAGAATACAAGGAATAAAAAACAATGAATAGTGCAGTTTTCTTGATAGGCTCACATCACAGAGAAACTGAAGTAGAATTTTTTGTCATTTTGGATGAAATTATTGAGCTGAATTATCTAGGACAGAATTACATAACAATGTTTAAATGTCGATATTTGGATTCTTAGTGAGGTTTGCGTGTTCATCCGACTCATGGAATCATCGATATTGAATATATAAGTAATCTTGTAGTAAATGAACCATTTTTACTAGATCAACAGGCACATCAAATTTATTATGAAAAGTACCGTGCTACTTCAAGAGACTTGAGAAATTGGTGGAGCATAATAAAAATGAAATCTTAGGAAAATCAGTTTACTCAAACTGAATGTGGTTCCGCTGATGTTGATGGAATTGAAATTTTTCAAGAGACTGCTCAAAATCCATTTGATTCACAAAGAGATGTGAATATCGATGTTGACACCCCAAAATTAAGGATCGATGGTGATGATGATGTTAATGATGTTAAAAATGAATTTTAAATGACAAGAGATACTGAAAGGAAAACTCATATGGATATTGATGTTGCTGAGAAGGAAGATGAAGACATTGACATTGATAACTATATAGAAGAGGATGAAGATGAAAATTGACATAGTTAAATGATGGTTATAATCATAATATATATATATATAATAGTTATTTTCAACTATCTACTAACAAAAATCATTTTGTGTTTCAGATGGACCCGGATATATATATCGCCAGTTGCAGGAGGCTGACCTACAGTTGGATGGGGGAGATTTTGGATCATCTGACCGTCAGCCTACTAGCGGTTCAGGGGGTACGCGGAGGGGGCACGGTCTTGCACGACTGGTGATTCCTGACTCTATCCCCGTGCAACTTCCACATATTGGTTTTGATCCACACACACGGAGGTATGGTAACCTGTATATTTTAGATAGATTTCATTAATTTATTTATATATATACTAATTGTTTTATTATTTATTCCTTTTTCACAGTTTTGCGCATGTAGATATTGGACAGGGGAGCACTATCTTGTGCAATTATTTTCTCAGCAATGGATCACATGGGAACAGATTCCCCTTGATGTTCAACGTGAAATGTTCCATCATTGGCTGGTACGCAAATAAATAATATTTATTTTGAAAATTTATTTAATTAATAACTTCATATTATAAATTATTTTTAGGGTTTATGGTATCCTATGGATGATAGAATGCGTGACGCTATCCACACGGCATGACATGTTTCTATGCGTGACCATTTCTGTCAATTTTTGCACAATTTTAGAATGACAACCATTAAGAAAGTAAGAGTGATAGAATTTGATGATTCGTGTAAAGCTCACCGACCAGAGTACATTTCATCCCACGTTTGGGATGGATTATGTTTACCCTGGTTGGGTGGTGGATTTCAAAGGAGATCTTAAGTGGGATGACATAACTGGGGGAGACAAGAGGTGATGCATCGAGTTGGTAGTCGTACATTCAGTTCTCATAGAGAGCATCTGGTAAGTATATTTTTAAATATTTTATATAACATTAAATATAAACAGTTTATTTTATGTTTCTGTTGGCAGTCAAGCATTCCGATATTACAGAGTTCGAAATTTATCGGAGGATGTAGAGTGATCCAGCCACTGGAGAGATTAGAGTTGATCACCCATGTCAGATTTTTGTTAGTATTAATTTTTTAGTTTGAAAATTAACTGAATATAATATTTTCACAATTTTAATTTTAAATTGGAATTAAAGGAGTCATATGAGACTGCGACCTCTCAGACACAGGCTGAGGGTCAGGACGAGACGACTGAGCAGACCGATGCTCACAATTTAGATGAGGCGGCATGGATGTAGGTGAAACAGTATGGCTTTGAGAAGGGCAGAGTAGTTGGTATCATCTCTAATTTGACTACTGGTACTTATTGTGGTACTACTGCAATGTCAGTGTCCATCTCGAGAGGAGCTCGTGGAGAGACATCATTTTCTCGCTCACAGTATCAGGAGTAGTTGTGAACTCAGGCTGAGCTTATAAAGACTTTGCAGAAGTAGCATGAAGTGATGTGTCAACGACAGTAGAAGTAGGAGTAGTATCATGAGGATGAGTTGTGTCGATTAGAGCAACGACAATAATATAAGTATCATGAGCAGATGGAGTACATGCACCGTCTGACTCATAGTTTAGGGATGTAGTTTTTTCCACCCCCTCTAGACAACCCCCAGTGATTTGTTTTTATGTTAAAAAAATTTGAATTAATGTATTGTAATAATATGATCTATTTATAGTTTCTGTCATTTATATTGGTGGAAATATTGAAAGATTTAATTTTTTAATATTTTATTATTTATTATTAGTATTATATTTTTTAAATTTTGTTTATTTTACTAATAATAATAATATTTTATGATTTTTTAATATTTTTTTGAAAATATTTAAACATTTAATAAGTTTTTATTATTTTATTATTTTAATAATATTAATATTAATTTTTTATCAATAATAATTTTACTAAATATATATTTTTAGTATTATATTTTTTAATGTTTTTTTATTTTACTAATAATAATAAATTTTTTTAATTTTTTTTATTATTTTTATAATAATAAAATTATTTTTTCATTAATCATTATTTTATTATTATTATTTAATTATTTTTAGTATTTGCGACAACGTATTTTTCGACGGGACCCCTTGACGAATAAGTGAAATATATTTTTTAAGATTAGTATTTTCGACGGGACAACGGTCCCGTCACAAAAGGTTTATGGGTATATAATGTATATAATCGGAAGGCTATTTGCAACTGGTAAGTTCCCTGTCAAAAATACTAATTACGACGGGCCCATCTCAAAAGGTTTTTTGGTAAATAATGTATATAATCGAGAGTTGTTTTGCGATGGGTAAAATTATTATTGCAACAAATATTTTTTGCAACGGGACCATCACACAAAATATCTGTTGCGACGCCATTTTATGCAACGAGGTATTTGCGACGGGGGCCCATCGCAAAAAGCTGGTTGCAAAAAATAGGAATTCCAGTAGTGTATGAACTAGGAGAACTCTGATTCCCACTATATATTTTTTATATTGGAAGCCTCCTCAAGGCCCGATCTCCATACCATATCTTCCATGAGATGGGTAACCATTTAGATCAAAGGAAAACTTTAATGTGCATGCCTCGTGCAGATATACTGTCATGCCACATATCCAATATACCACTATCTCTTATTTATCACACCAAGCTTGGATCATGTGGGAATAGAGGTTAGCGGTGATTTTATTAATGGAATGATGAGAATCCCCCCAACATGGGATCTTTACCTTATGGATATATCCCTGATTATATCCCACCACTTCTCAAAGTGCCACATTGCCAATGAAGTAGTCGAGGGAACACTTATATGCATAAGTCCCTCCTAGGGTCCCTATTTTCGTAGCCCTCACAACACATATTCCCACTATAAGAACTATGTGGACTCTAATCCATTTATATACCAAATACGTAAGACACCTCATTAAGGCCTGATCCTAATATTTATATCCTTACCATATGATGTTAAACTACATGGATGGGTCCAGTCATATGGCCTTAAACTATGTCAAACGAACTACATGGGTTTTTACTGTTGTTCTCACTGGATACATAGGACACCTCGTAGGTGTTCAATACCATGTCCAAGACACCAACCATCCTTCTAGAAAAAAATAAACTCCAGAGTGCCCATGAATGGATACAGTCCAAATCACTAGGATTAAACAAGAGAGCGATATAGAACTCATGATATGCGCATGAAAATCCATATCTATAAATGTTAATACTCAATTCCTTAACACAAGGGTAACCAATCTTGTATTAGGGTTTGGGAAGGATTTTATAAATATGTGTTAAATATATACGAGAGTCCCAGAGTAGGAAAAAATTCCCCCAAAAATGTTGTGATGAGCTTGACCTCCCATCCTCTTCACCAATGCGAGCCCCCAATAGTCATTAGGCCTAAAAACCTAGGTGACCATCGGCCATTGGAAAGCAGGTCTGTACCCAGTAACCTATGGGGGAGTAGTTGGGAGTTTCAGGGAAAAGTTACAATGGTAACATGATGAGTGAAACCCATTCTACACCATAAAACTCGACTAACGAAACATACCGACCTGTCCTTGGTTTATAATGTAACCATCCGTCGCTGTTTTATAAAAGAACCACCCATCCTTAGTTTATATTCGGTACACCTGTCTTTATTTTATAATTGAACCACCCATCATCATAAAAAATACTGAAGAACCATAAAATAATCATAACAAATGAAATATTTTATCCTTATAAAAATATTCACTACATCCATAAGAAAAATATTTCCAGATATCGAAATATTCCTTCTATTTTAAAAACATTTTTTTAAAATACCCAAAACATAGAGAAGTTGGGATTTTATTTGAAGAAAAAATGAAATATTATTAAGGAATACAAACATAAAATAATCGTTATGGTGATTAGAAATACCATAGACTCTATATATGTAAAAATATAAAATTTCATTTTCAATTTTTTCAAAAAATTTTGTATAAAATAAGTTAATATATTCATTTTGAAAAACTATGAATGAATGTAAAAAGTGATAAAAAATTCCTTCATAATCCATTCAAGTACATATACATACTTTAATAAAATATTTTTAAAATTATATACATGGAATAAAAATATTTATAATATAAATCATGAAAACATTTAAAACAAGGCTTTTAAAGTAATGTGCCCCTTACCTTGAGTCCAACTCATCACATAAAATCATTATCATTAAAAATATAAAAATTATATTTATTATTTATTTGATTAATGACCTTTTTCATGTTTAAAATTACTTTTTGTTTATTTATTAACCATTTATATTTAATAAATAAAATAATTAATTTCACCTTATATATTTTTCTGGTATTTGGATCATATGTCCAAAATGAATTTGGTATGTTGACTATGGTCAAAAGTGATCATTATTACATAATATATACAATTATAATCATGAAAGAATTACATATTTTTAAATAAATTAATATTTTAAAATCAACAAGAAAATATTGTTCTAGATAATGAACTATGTTACAATCAAGATGATAGTAATCCATACATACGCATGAGTAACATTTCAATTTTTCAACATTCATAATAGAATGAAAGTAAGAGTTATTTTATTTTTGAATGACTATGATTATATCATAAATATATTATTATATATTTAATAATATTATATATATCATAGATATTATTTGGTGATGAATAAATAATCATATCACTTTATGGAGGTGGTAGTCCCCACATGGGCACAAATGACGTTATCATTTTCAATGAATAGAAAGGTAAAACAATTTGATCATATATTTACATTAAATAATGATAAATATATAATTAATATATATATATATATATGTAATGTATAATTATATCTATTTGTGGGAGGAAGTGATGGAAAATGAATTACATCGGTTTATGATGTTCCAATCATCTGTATAAACAAATGATGGTTTCATTTCCCATTTAGTGGAAGAAAGAGACATGTATATGTTAAGAAATAAACCTAATAAAATTTATATATATGGTTAATATTCATATAATTGTATCAACTTATTTGAATTATATTTTAAGGAGGTGGAATATGAAATAAAACTAAAACATTCAGTTAAAATCTATACATCTTCTTTAGATAACCTCAAAAGGATTCCCAAAAAATCAATCCTAAGATGGATTCTGGATGAAATAATATCCTCAGAAAGTGATAAGAGATTTATTGAAGGTATTTGGGTAAGTATCTTATGACCCAATGTTTTCTACATGTGATAAAAATAGGTGAGGTGGATCCCTTTTATTTGGGAGGGGAGGGTCCCTTTTGGAATTACAAAATGTAAAAAATTAATTAAAATTATTTTTATTCAAAAAATGGATAAAAAAGATATATTTATAATATTTTATTATTAGGTTTATAAATAATCTAATAAAATATAATATTTACAATCCTAAACTGTATTTTTAAACTTACATTTTAATTTTGGCCTCCAACTAATCTTTTGAAAAATTACAACAATAACAATTGTTTTAATCTTCAAGGCTAAACATTTTTTCTATAAAAGGAAAAGTGACTCTTAAATAGAAAATGATTTATATTTTAAAATATATCCCACTCAATTAGAAGAATATATGTTTTTTAGGAATTATAAATATTTAATAAAATATTGTTTAACATAAAATATCATTAATGCAATTTTTGGAACTATGTTTTTAATTTGTATATTAAAAAATAAATACAATGATTAAAATAGAATATAAAAATTTTACACACTCAGAATATATTATAATGATCAAAAAAATTAAAATAGCCCAATAAATTACTCATATTTTACTACTTTTAATATTTATTTGAAATAATATATTTAATTTTCTAATTAATTGAATAAATATTGTGTTTGTGTTGCGTAAGTATTTAAGGTAAATATTTCATTACAAAAAATATAAATAAATTACCTAGATAAAAAATAATTTATATTTAAAATATCTTTTTAAAACTGAATATAAATTGTTTCCATACCTGTCACAAAATATTATAGACATTAAAATAAATTATGTAATATTTTTTTCTATCTTTTACATAATTATTATAAAGGTAAAAATAAAATAAATATGTAACTAAGATTAAATATTTTCAAAACATGGATGGAAATGTTTGCAATACACTCATACAATAGAATAAAGAAAATTTTTAGGGTCATTTTTTGTCATTATCATATAATTTTTTACCATAATTACCTGATTTACAATTACGGTGGTAACCATTATTTACTATGGTTACTATTAATAGCGTTGAAAAATAAAATGGCCCTATTTAAAAAATTTATGATCTTCATTAAAATTATATATTATATTTCCTAATATTCAATTTATATAAGTGGATGAAATTTATTTAATGTTAAAACACAAAATGCAATGAAAAAAATGTTATTTAGAAAACTTCCTTTTGAAGTATAAAAATGTTTTAAAACCAAATAAAACTGAAAAAGTTATTCCAATACACATAATAGGATTATAAACAAAAAAAATTAGACAAATTTACATTAAAACCATTTTAAAACAATATGAATCTTTTTAAATACGGCTTTTAATAAAAATTAGAATTTTTCACTATTCATTAGAAAATCAATCCTTTAAAAAAATCCCAAAAATTCAATCTATGCTAATTTGACATGATGATTTAAAAAATTATATACTATTTATCAAAAACAATTTCTAAAAAACATGTTTTTAATAAGATAACATTTGAAGAATAAAATATCCATATTAGAAGTTAAGTACTTATTTCCTAAGCACAAGTGAATACAATTATATTTTGTAGGATATATATATATATATAATTATGATGTTATTCTTATTCATAGATGCTAATTAAGTGAATAGTTTATAACTATCATATTAATATAATAATATTTCATGGTTCGTTCAAGCTCGTTGTTGCATGTTGTACATGCTATCAAAAATAGTGTTATTTTTAAAATATCAGGGTGTTACACTCATAATGAATGGTGGCATGATAATAATATAATTTCTTTGTTGAGTTTAATAACCCAAAATATTTTTCTCATATCCAAAATCGAACCAAATTTTTTATACAACAGTTCCTAATCTTATTTATAGAATCTTATTTCCAATCATCTATTACATGTTAATGAATTTGGGGGGGGGGTATCGGGGTGGTGGGTGTTAATGCAAGTGAAAAGGTATAGTTGAAACATAACACTGATGGTGCATGTATTAATAGTAATATGTGGTGAGGTGGAATTATCCGGAATAATGGAAGATATGTTGTGATAGATTTTATAGTATGTTATGAACTAGGTAATTCTATGGAGGTGGAAAAATAGGACATGGTTAGTGTTATCTCTCTTTTAAATCTCTTCCGTTTTACATTGATAAAGCTTGAAGCAGAATCCATTCTTATGTTGGATTTTCTGGAAGGATTCTATTCTCTAAAACGAAACATTTTCTATTATTTCATAACATTCAAATAATTTCTTAGCCAAGGTGTGGAGGTTTTACATGCATAGAGAGAGGGTAAATTGTAGAGGATGGTTTGGACTCCGAAAGTTACCTGATAAACTCTCTTAAAATAATATCTATGTCTAGATCCCTCACCCAATTTATAATATCATAGTTCTTATGGATTACTTATGACTTCATCACTAATGGACACCAAATGTTTTCTCTTTAGGGTTTTATCCATTTAATAAAGAAATTATTTGACCTCCAATATTTGGTATTCAAGCGGGAGGTTTAGAATTGGATGTAGATATTTAGGTGATACTCTGGGGTATCTCTAAATTTTTTCTGATATAACACTCACCAAAAACATACACTAGTATGAGTTGATATTGGAAAACAAAATTTTTAAAAGTATTTATGAGTAAAGGTATTATCGTAGATGAAGTATGGATTCTATTTGCATTATGATGTGTAGTCTATAAATGAGTTTGATGGTAAACCGATAGGTTTGAATTTTAGTTAGTGCTTTTAAAATGTGTTTTACAATGAAAAAATTATTTATTTTTTAGTCACACAATATAAAGAAATGACTAATGAGAATAGAGGATTTATAAATTGGTTTTTGGAATAAGGAATTTATGAAAAAAAACTATGTGGAATTATTATTTCATTTGATGATCAAGGAATAGATGTAGTATTTGATTCAAATCGGTATGTTTAATCAATAGTAACACACAAGGATTATTCTTAGTTAAGAGAAGGAATATCTGGGGGGTTTTGTAATTTCCCATATCTCTATGTGTCGACAATTGATAGAAAACCATCTTTGAAATTGATTATAGTTACAGGTGTTTCTAATTTGAATTTTAATGTTTAATGGTGATGTTTTGGATTGTTTTATTATAATTTTTACTACCATGACCCTTCCCCTAGGGACCATTCCGTGAGTACCCCAAGCCTGCTATCCATAAGCCAGGGGCTGGCGACTAGCACCAAAGAAATAATTTCCTAAAAATGAGAAGGCATTGCTTTTATAATCTGCAAACTCAGGTAACCAAGCACAAAGAAAGATACGAACACCAGAAAACTATATAACCAAAAGTGTGTTGAATGTAAAGGGGTCCGAATACAAGACCAACAATAAAGGTACAAGTAAAACTGAAATACAAAACAACTGATGAAAGAGAAAAGACAGCTACTGGATCATCCTCCAGGGTTCCTACATGAAGGGTAGGTACAGATCAACTCCTCAGCACTCCACATCCACACATCTCTTTTGCGTACCGACACACTGTATGGTCCTCCTCCAGGCACCGTCCAATCTTGGTACTCCTAGCCTCAATCAGTGTTATCTGTCGTCTATATCCAACACTACAAGGTGCGGGCATATCCTGTGCAGGGGTGAGTATAAAAATACTTTGTAGGGACCCCGAGAACCTCTTGGTCTCACAAAAACCGCCAAGGATAAACCATAAAGTATAAAATCAATAGATAACCCTAGTTAGGTATATGCCCATACCTATACGTATTTTATTAAGTAATCCATCTCAATGATGAGGAAGACATAGAGATTCTGACTCAGCTAACACCAGGATTTATTCTAGGGGTAGTAACAAGTAACATCCCCAGTCACATTATTGAACACCTCAGTTGTTGGAGATCCCCTCCTCTATCGAGTAGAGTGGTCCTGCCGCATCACACAGAGGTGCTTCCCACAAACCTTGGACTGTTGAGGTACTCCTTATGTCGATTATTGTGGGTCTGTCATGTCACACAGAGGGGATCCCCACCATAGGTCTACTGCGTCACACAGAGGCCCTCCATATTGTGACTTGATGAGGTACTCCTCCTGTCGAGTATCGTGGGTATGTCGCGTCACACAGAGGCGCTCTCCACCATGGCCTGCTGAGGTACTCCTCTTGTCATGTACCGTGGGTCTGCTGCATCACATAGAGGCATTCCCCACTTTGGGTCTTCCGTTTCACACAGAGGCGATCACCACTAGGCCAGTCATGTTACTCCAAGTAAAAAAGGTGAGTAGTCGTCAAGTCTCAGCAAACTACTGGGTTCCCGAACTGTGTTCAATCATCTCTGAAGGATACTCTACACAAGCTAATGTTTGATACTCTAAATTCAATAAAGTCCCACGAAGAAGCATCTCAAAGGTCTGCCACATCATAGGGGTCTCAACACAATACTTGTTACATCAATCAGACGCTCAGTCTGTGAGTTGTTAGCTCTTAGTCCGAGGGGCCCGGTTAGATTCATGCTCGATTCAAGCTGACCATTCCCCACCTTAATCCAACACTCTTATGGGGTATACATAAAGGGACCATCTCCCTTAATGATTTCTAGAACCACTGAATGTTCGTCAAACATACGTCTGGTGCCAAAGTTATGGCCAAAAGAATGTAAAATGGGTCATAATGGGCCCAGGTCCGGTCCGACCCGACCCAACCGGTACTGAGCGTCCTGGCCTATGGGTGGTCTGGTAGGCCGTGAGGGTCCATCAGGTATTTGTCCATGGACAGAGCAATACTGCAGGGCAACTCAACTAGAAGGACAGTGGCCGCGGGGCGGTGGTCTTGCCGGGGGCGGCGGTCCTGCCGGGGGGTGGCGGTCCGACCAGGGGGTGGCGGTCCGGCCATTGGGGGGCGCCTCGACCATGGGGCGGCGACCTAGCCGTGGGGCCGTGTAGAGCCGTGGAGGGCGGCGGTGGCTGTGGTCATTGTGGAGGCCGCGAGGTGGCTCCAGGGCACCGTCTCCTTCGTCTCGGCCGATGGTGGTGCTGACCACCGTTCTCGTGCCCCAACAATGGATGGTTGTTGACCTCCTCCATCGCGAAGGGTACACCATTCAAGAAGAATAGCGGAGCGGTTGGGCCATGTTTGTTTGTTATGCACCCTTCCCATTAGAGTGGTAGAAAATGTCTCATCAAGAACATGAACAATGAACTTCAAATCCTTTCCCCCCGCAATGATTGTTCCTAACCCGCAAAAGAAATAGAAGGAGTGTACATGGAAAATGATAATCATATTGTAGTAAACACCTACATTGAATTGTTCTTTAACGGAGGTCACGAGGAAGGAGACGACATCATTTAGGATAAGTGGACATTGACGACGCCGACATTCCCTTGATCTTCGGGGGAGAAGTTCCTCGTTAACAATCCTTCGATGGAGTTTGGAGAGGAATTCATCAAAGGAGAAGCATTCTTCATTGGCGATATTTTCTCCCAATCCACCAAAATGAATCCAATCCAAAAAATAATAGATAAAACTATCTATTAATTTGTTGGTATAAATTCAAATTGGGTTAATTAATTACATATGCTGGCATAAATTAATTAAAGGGGGTGGTGGCACCATTAAGTGGGCAGCTCAAGAGGTTTCTCCCCACTTAATAGGGAGTTCAAGAGGTTTTAACCTCAGGTGGTCCCCACCACCATACCCTCTCATGGGAGGTTAGTTCAGGTGGTCCCAACCACTATAACCTCTCCTGGGAGGTTTAGTTCTGGTGGTCACCACCCTAAATATCCACATGGGAGCTTAAAATAAAATAAAATATGTGTTTTTTTTATTTCCAAGAAAAAACCAAAAAATTAACCTTCACCCTCAATCAACTGCCATCGAGGTTAAATCTTCTTAAGTGAATACCATCGCTGCGAGTTCAACGATGGCATTAGATTTCAATTCCGAGCACCGGTTCAAAAGTTAGAAAAACCCGCTCTCACGTTTACTGAACATACCTAAACAATAGTTCATAAATTCATTCCGGGCACTCCAGGCCTCGGAATCACGTGCCATCAATTTTTGCTGACTCATAAAACTCCCATTTAATTAAAAAAATTACATAGAAATTTCATAACATTACATTCTCCCCACCGTGGGGATTTACGTCCATGTAAGCCACAACTCAAACTAAGGGAACAAGTGGGGGGTACTGAGTATGCATCTGAGCCTCCCACACCCAGGTGCTCTCGTGGAGGTTCCCATTCTTCTAGCGAATGTGCACCAGAGGTATTGACCTTCCATTAAGGCCACCCTGTCGATCCTCAATATCTACTAGAACCTTCGTAAAAGTCACCCGATCATCGACGTCTAGATCACCATGGTCGATGATGGGAGAAGGGTCGTGCACATATCTCCTAAACTGGGATACGTGGAAGACTTCGGGAACCCGATGCAACTGAGGAGGATGATCTAAACGGTATGCCACCTCTCCAACTCTATTGATGACCTGAAAGGGTCCGATGAACCTTGAATATAACTTGCCACCTCGGCCAAATCTCCGTAAACCTCTTCATGGTGAGACTCATGTAAATATGTGGTCGTCATCCTCAAACTTCAAAGGTCTCCATCTCTTGTCAGTATATGACTTCAACCTACTCTGTGCAACCTTTATCCACTTTTATATGATCTGAACCTTCTCGATGGTAGCCCGTACCATCTCTGGTCCCACGAGTGCTGACTCCCCTAGGTCAGTCCAGCACAAAGGTGAACTGCACAGTCACCCGTACAATGCCTCAAATGGTACCATCCCTGTGGTGGAGTGATAGCTATTGTTTTATGCAAACTCCACCAAAGGACGTGATCCTCACAGTTGAGACTGAATTCAAGGACAAAGGCACGCAACATTTCCTCGAGGGTGTGAATGGTCTGCTAAGTCTGGATATCTATCTGGGGATGGAAGGCGGTGCTAAAAGAAGTTGTGTCCTGAAAGCCTCATGCAACCCCTTCCATAGCCGGGAAGTAAAACGTGCATCATGATCAAAGATAATCTTCAGGGGTACTCCATGTAACCATACAATCCTCTACACATAGAGGCATCCCAAGCTTTCTACAGAACTCTGCTCTCTTATCGGTATGAAGTGGGAAGAGATAGTGAGTCGGCTGAGGATCACCCACATCAAGTTAGGACCCCTTGATGTACGTAGAATACCTGTCATAAATTCCATGGATATCTAATCCCACATCCACTCTCGGACCTCTAAATGGTGAATCAATCCTGCTGGTACCTGATTCTCTGCCTTTACTTTCTGACATGTGAGGCACCGAGAGAGAAACTCTACTACTGCATTCTTCATTCCTGGCCACCAGTGCTACTGTTAGAGATCCTGGTATATCTTTTCCACTCCTAGATGCACCGCTAGAGGGGAAGTGTGGAACTCCCTCAACACTTCCTCCTGAAGTTACATTGGTACCATGGCACGCCCTCTGAAGAGGATGACGTGCTCAGCACCTTTAGAAAATCTATCAGGTGCCTAACCTATGGATATCGGAGCACGTTGTGTCTCATAATCAGCATCCCCACATTGTGCCTCCCTGACTCGCTGAAGTATTAGGGGAGTGACTACAAGAGACTGAATAAAAGATGATCCATCTCTATATAAAAGGATATCTGTAAAGAATCCAGATGCACCGTCGCCTCAACTAGTAGTTGTATACCAGTCCTCCTGCTGAGTGAATCTGCTATAACGTTCCCATTCCCAGGAGTATAGACTATCATGAATACATAGTCCTAGAGGAACTCAACTCAACGTCACTATCTTAGGTTCATGTACTTCTGAGAGAAGATATACCTGATACTCTTGTGATCATAGTACACTGTAAAATGTTCTCCCATCAAATAGTGCCACCACATCTTCAAAGAGAAGACCACTACTGCTAACACTAAGTCATGTGTAGAATAGTTATACTCATGCTATCTATGCAGTCGAAAACCATATGAAATCACTACTCACTCCAACATCAAGACACATCCAAGCCCGGTCCCTCATGCGTCGCAGTAAACTACGAACCCTACGCCCTTCTCTAGAAGCCTCAATAGGGGGGCAGTAGTCAACCCCATCCTCAGCTCCTAAAAACTATGCTGGAATCTCTCTGTCCACATAATGAGATTCTCCTTCTTCGTCAAGGATGATAGTGGTGCTGGAAATCTGGATAAATCTGGAACAAACTTCTGGTAATATCTATCCAAACCCAGGAAACTTCGTATCTCCATCACACTCCTGGGTGGCTCCCAAGCAAGTACAGCCTCAATCGTCATAGGACCCACTGCAACTCTAGCCTCTGATATGACATGCCACAGAATGTGAACCTCTTGGACACAAAACTGGCACTTCGAGAGCTTTCTGAAAACATGGTGCTCTTAGAGTTTATCCAGTACTACTTAGAAATGATAGGAATGCTTCTCCCCAGTAGCTGAGTATATCAGAATGTCATCGACAAAGACTACTACAAAGCGATCAAGGTATGGATGAAAGATCTTGTTTATGATTCCCATGAACAATATTGGAGCATTGTTCACGCCATATGGAATAATCATGAACTCGTAATGGCCATAACGACATATAAAGGTCGTATTATTCACATAATCATCTCACACTCTGAGCTAGTGATAGCCTGATCTCAGGTCTATCATTGAGAAGCCTCGTTCTCCCTTCAGGTGATCAAAGAGGTCATCAATCCTCAAAAGTGGGTACTTGTTCTTCATAGTCACCTAGTTCTGGAGGTTATTATCGACACAAAGTCTCAAGCTCCTATCCGCCTTCTTGGAGAACAAAATCGGGGTTTCCCATGAAGAAACACTGGGCCGAATGAATCATGTTCCCTACAAGTACTCCAGTTGTACCTACAGCCCACGAAGCTCAACAGAAGCCATCCAATATGATAGTGTATATATCGATGCCATCCCATGGTAAAAGTCAATGTAAATGTATACCTATATATAAGAATGTAGACCCAAAACATCATCAGGGAAAACATCCACGTACTATTCCACCACTACATGAGAGCTCAGACTCTCCACATCAACAGATCTGAGGGTAAGGTTAGCCTGCTAATGAGTGATCGACGGTACTCTCCTCTGGGTAAGTCCATATTATGCTGCTAAGGCTCCCTTATCGCTGGTGATGGTAAACCTGGTCCCATCTGTGTGGACACACTACACCTTGCACCTAATACATTCAATCTGAGCATGGAATGTAGATAACCAGTCCATACCCATGATGACATCGTAAGGCCTCAACGTCACTACAAGGAGATCGAAGTCGAAGATCTCACCTCCTAGAGTAAGATCACACTACCAGAACCAGTACGTAATTGTCGAATCATCTCCCAAAGGAGTCTCTAGCCATAAGGATCTGGCCATCAGCTCCGTCAGAATCTCCGAACTCAGAACGGGGGCAGTGGCAATAAAAGAATGAATAGAACATGTGTCTATAAGTACTACAACTAATGTGGAGTATACACAGATCATACCACGAATCATCTCAGGAGCACTATGATCATAGGCCTCAACTTCCCAGAGCTGATATTTACCATGTCCACCCGCTCCCTACGGTTGGGGTGGACCTCTTGGTGGTGGTGGAGGTAACATCTCAAATCGTTGCCCACCACTAGTTTCAAGACCAGCTCCTCTTCCACGTCCACCTACTCCCTGCAGACCTCCTCGGTCAAACCTATGCCTTTGTCTGGGTGGTCCTGCGATCGTCTTCTGATCATCCATATGACATTTCAGACAGTCAAGAGCCATGTGACTGTTCCCGTCTCAGGAGTAACACTGCATGATCCTTGCCTGACTGGTTCCACCTTGGGTTCCCCGCACAACCGATCCTGAGTCATGTCGTCATCCACCTATAGGTTTGATCCTATTAGACCTTTATGGAATCTATCAACTTCCAGCTATAGAATACTCCACTATGTGAGGACTGGTAGTGGGTCTCATCGTTGGTGATTTCTCGGCGAGGAAACCCACCACCATGAGGGATATCTCTAACACTCCCGCCTGCGTCGGGATACTGAGTGAGATCATCGAAGCCCGGATCTCCTGCCTCAACCCCTGCCTAAAGGTCCAGGCCCTGACGAAAGGTTCCCTATACCATATATGTGGAGTAGAGTGAGAGGTCAGTGAACCTCACTGAGTACTGAGCAACTGTCATTCTGCCTTACTGTAGATGAAGATGATCCTATATGCTCACTGCGCAAATAGTTGTTGGGACAAACTCCGCCGAAAACATGCTCTAGAAGTCTGCCCAGAGAAGCATTACAACATCATGAACCTGAAGCATCAAGCTCCACCATCTGCCCACCACTGCATGTTGAAGGCTAGCGGAATGGATCACCATGAGACCAGCTGGTGTCCCTATCAGTTGGAAGACTCTCACTATATCCACCAGCCAATCCTCATCCTCTTGTGGGTCCATCACTACCCTGAACCAGGGTGTCCTCTGGAATTGGAACTCGTGAAACACGTTCAAGAGGCGTGTACTCTGGTCGGTTGGGGCTGGTGGCATCGGTGGCCCAATGGGTAATGGTACCGATGGTGCCTCTGCTGGTGCCTATACTGGAAAAGGGCCCTGCACCAAGGCCACATTGCTTTGTGGGCTTTCAGTGCGTACAACTCTCGAAACCCTAGATGGATGTCTATGTGGAGGCATCCTGAAATGAAATAGGTGCTCCATGGTCAATAATTTATACCTGGTGAGATGAAAAAATAAATAACAAAGAAAACCCTTGGAAACACACACGCGATCTATAACGACCCATAATTTACATACATTGTTAATACATCAAAATTGAAGCACACTTATTACAACATATGACAAAACCACAAAGGACCGTATAGGTATAGTGTCTTTAGAAACTGGGAAACATAAACAACTGGTTCATAAATCATCTACATTGTCTCCCATTTATTTCATCATATCTAGGGTCCCGTTTAGCATATTCTACTTAATATCCATCTTCCTGGCCTGGGGAAAAGAAAACATAAAAGGGTGAGCTCAAATGCTCAGCAAGGGAAAATAAAGGAAATAAAAATCATATCATATCTTTTTGAAAATCATAACCTGTAAAAGAGATCATAATATCTTAACATGGATCAAATCATAGAAGTGAAAATGAGATCCCCATAATCATATCATAAAACATGAAACTTTGTGGCATGCACACATAATCATGGAAAATCATTTCTTGTTAGTCATGACTCATTGCCAAGACTATCTTAGTGGACAAAGTCCCTTTCTGAATCGAGTAACCCTAGTTTCAGTCCTATTTCACTGAACCGGTATAACCTACCGTTCCAGCCCTGTCTATCTCATGAGATATAAAATCTTTACCCAATGCATTGGAGTGAGATATAGGTCCCACCCATCTCTTAATGATACCATTCTTATGTGTGCCACAAAATCATAAATCATACATCATTGCATAACCCATGTAATAAAAATGGGATTCTTAAACAACATGACATCATAAAACAATTTAGATAAGATAAATGAATTCATAAAAATAATTCCATCACAACATAGTCAAATCAATGTAATAATAGGTATTAAATCAGAACCCTTTATTATCTTAGATGGAAAATAATTTTGATAAAACACTTGAAATCCATTCTTGAGGAAAATATCCTTTCTACATCAAAAACATTTTCCTTTCTTAACATGTCTTACAATTTAAAACTAAAAGAAGTTGATTAAAAATAAACTTGAAAACTTATAAAGGAAGCTTCTTGTAAATAATGTTTTAAAAACCCATTCATGCCGTATAAGTTAAAAAAAACAGTCTTCGTACTTTTGTCGGAAAAGTCAAAAAGTACATCGTACGAAAAATGACAAAATATTCCTTGCATACATATTACTAAAAACTCACCGAAGGGTAAAAATGGATTTAAACAATTTTAGGTGGATGGAAATAATATTACATATTGATGAAAAATGGATGTGGATGATAAAATACACCCCAGTAAATACTTACGAATAAACAATCTCGGATAAAAATGAGATTGTGATATTTCCCTTACCTTAGGTCCGATTTGCTTTGTACGTGTCCGAAGCTCCTGTATAATGGTTTAAATAATGTTATTGACTTATTCCAGAGTCATACATATTGATATGATATCATATATGGTCATATTTATAGTTTCTTGTTAGTAATATTTCATTGTTACTTGTTACTCAGGTCTTTATTTCCTTTTGTTCTTATGCGTGTTTTGCCGAATAAATTCCTATTCTTCTTTTAAGGTTATAGATACCTTATATCCAGAATGGTATTAGTGTAACATATATCATATTTATTCATTCAATTAATTTATATAATTACTATGTAATGATGATCATGTAGAACGAGTCGCATCACATCGTGGAGACGGTATTCCGTACGTACGCACGAGTGATGATATCGTTCCTATGATTGTGGAATTGTATTGGAGTATATATATATTATTTCAGTATCAATATTACTTTATAATAATCATAAATAGTTACTCATTACACCATTATACCCATCCTTGTAAGGTGGTGGTGGAAAATAGATTACACCACGGCGTGGAGACGGTATTCCGTACGTACGCACGCGCGGTGATTTCATTTTTCCGTAGGATGGATAGAAGGTGAATTAGGGTTGTTTCATATTTATAATAACATATAAGTATGTAATTAATACTGATGTTATTTCTTTATCATGAAACAACTAAATAAGAAGAAGTTGAAGAAGAAAGAAATTGAAAAGATCGGTAATGGATATTACCTCTTCTTTGGAACACTTCTTTGAATCCTCCACTTAGAGAACTAATATTGGTCTCTGAAGAAGACCAGGACCTCTAGGATTATTCTAGGGAAGTGGAGAGGAGAAAATGGCAGTGGTTGGACGAGCTTGAATGCTCAATTTGGTGTGAGGAGGAGGGGGAGGAGGTTCCCTTTTATAAGGGAGGAGAGGGGCACCTTAGGAATATCTCAAAATATTATTTTATATTAAAGTCAAAATCGGTTTATAATGGTTCTAAAGGGTCTTATTTCGAATATAAAGTGGGGATGGGTCTAAATCCTATCAACCAATAGGATTTAGACAAGTTTAGGGTATTATTTTAACCTTATCAATTAGATTTAAATCTATGTTAAATAATTTAACTTTTACCGTGTCTTTTTGTTTTCTTTCACTATATGGTTAATACACTTACTATAACATGCCAAAAGAACCCCAAATTGTTTATTATTAATATATATATCCTTATCTAAGTCATTTGGCCAAACCTTAGATTTGTAGGAATAAAATAACAATTAATAATATAATATTTGGTTTAAAAACTATTTTGTGTCAATTTTGACATTATTTGATATATGATTTTTGTGAAAGTCATAAAAGGATTATATGTTCGAACCAAGTTGATTAAATCAATAATAATATATCATAGTAACCTAGAAAATTAGTGTAATTCATAAAAAGTCTCAAATTACATTTATTTTTGTGTTTATAACATCAATTATGTCAATATTTCATTAATAATATAATTTCTGCATCATCATTGTGTCATAAATAAATTAACTTATTTAATGTATAAAAATTACAAATAAAATACTATTATGTAGGAAATCTTTTTAGCTTTCTAATTAATATTTATAGTCGAATTTATCTTATGTATAACCCCATATTAAAGAAGTTTTAGTTATTAAACTTTGATTTTAACTATTTTAACTATTCATTAAATAAAATAATATTAAATGTCATAATCTAATCCAAGTGGACCTAAATGGTCATATTATATTCATAAGGTTGTTTTTCATCGAATTACACTTATCCAATAGAATTAGAACATGTGTTTGGGTAATAGTAATATCATATTTACCCTTAGTTACCCTATTTACTATTAACCGTGGTAAAAAAAAGTAAAAAGTTACTATTCACCAAAAATTATTTTCATCTCATTGAACCACATTTTAGTCCTTGATATTAACCGTGTCTGTCGGATTTTCGAAATTCCATTCACAGAAGCGGTAAAATTAAGTTTTATGCAAAATTCAGTTTTTAACCTACCACTTAGTGGTTTCACTATTCATCAAAAATTGAAAATTTTCAGAAAAATACCAAAATTTCACCCTAGGCTAATTTCGGTATTCCAAATCCAAAAATGAAGTCCATTTTGAAAAATAAAATTTATAAAATTTTAAAAAGTGGTTATTACTATTCATAACGGCTAGTTTTAATAATATTTTAATAGCATATCGTTGTTTAGTGAAACTCGGTATTGCGTACGACGCAAGGTATCGAGGAAGATCGTGATTGCGTGTAAGCCAAGCAAGTGTGTAGTGAAAGATTCCTTTGATGATATATAAAAAACAAAATATTACTCATAAAAATATCGGGTGTTACCTTCTACCCCCCTTAAAAAGAATTTCGCCCTCGAAATTCGTCACTTTGTAACAAACAGATGAGGATACTTCTCCCTCATCATATCCTCAAGCTCCCATGTAGCTTCTTCAAGTTGGTGGTTCCTCCATAAAACTTTCACCAATCGAGTGGTCTTGTTTCGTAGGACTTTTTCGCTACGATATAGAATTTCTATCGGTTGTTCTTCATAAGAAAGATCTTGCTCCAGCGGTACAACTTCTGAGCTGAGTACATGTGAAGGATCAGGTATGTACTTTCTCAGGAGAGATACATGGAACACATCGTGAACTTGAGAGAGATTCGGTGGAAGCGCCAATCGGTAAGATACCTTTCCAAAACGATCCAGTATTTCGAAAGGACCGATATATCTAGGGCTCATCTTCCCCTTCTTTCCAAATCTCATAACCCTCTTCCAGGGAGATATTCGTAAGAACACTTTATCGCCCACTTCAAACTCTAGGTCATTTCTTTGGTTGTTGGCATAACTTTTCTATCGACTCTGAGCTGCTCTTATATTTTGTTGAATAGATCTGACCTTTTCTGCCATTTCATCAACAAGATCAGGTCTTAATAGCTTTCTTTCCCCAACTTCATCCCAGCAAGTTGGAGTCCTGCATTTCTTTCCATAGAGAGCTTCATAAGGAGCCATCTGAATACTGGAGTGAAAGCTATTATTATAAGAAAATTCCACCAAAGGTAGGTGTTGATCCCAACCTCCTTTGAAATCCATAGAGCAAGCTCTCAACATATCTTCTAGGGTTTGAATTGTCCTTTCAGACTGACCGTCTGTCTGGGGATGATAAGCAGTGCTGAAACTCAACTCTGTATCCAGATTATGCTGAAGACTTCGCCAGAACTTCGAGGTAAATCTCGGATCTCGATCAGATATAATAGAAAGTGGTACTCCATGCAATCTTACCACTTCTTTTACGTATATCCTGGCAAGCTGATCTAGAGAGAAATCCTCTCTAATAGCAATGAAGTGTGTAGACTTTGTAAGACGATCAAATATGACCCATATAGCATTATTTCCTTTGGATGTTTTAGGAAGTCCTATGACAAAGTCCATAGTGATGTTTTCCCATTTCCATTCGGGTATGGGTAATGGTTGTAACATCCCCTTAGACATTTGTCTCTCAGCTTTAACTTGTTGACAAACCAAGCATCAAGAGACATATTCAGCAACATCTCTTTTCATGCCATCCCACCAGAAGTACTCTTTCAGGTCCCTATACATCTTCATGCTTCCAGGATGAATAGAGAATGATGAACTATGAGCCTCATCTAGCAGCTCCTTCTTTAATTCGGGGATGGGAGGAACACAAACCCGATTCCTGAACTTTATTATCCAATCACAATCAAGGTTGAATTCAGGAACATTTCTCACCTTCTTTTGTAACTCTACATCTTCTTTCTGTGCCTCTTTAATCTTCACATGTATAGACGGTTGAAAATTCATTTGAGAAAGATAAGATTTTCCCCTTCCATTATAATTCCAAGATCCATCCTTTGTAAATCCATAAATATTGGATCCTTTGTGATCCTCATCATGGATAAACTAGCATGGTCTTGTCGACTTAATGCATCTGCCACCTTGTTTGCTTTCACAGGGTGGTAATGGATTGAGCAGTCGTAATTCTTAATCAGCTCCAACCATCTTCTTTGACGCATATTCAACTCCTTTTGTGTGAAAATATACTTTAAACTTTTATGATTAGTATAAATATCACACCTTTCACCATAAAGGTAATGCCTCCAAATCTTTAATGCAACGATTACCGCAGCCAACTCCAAATCATGTGTTGGGTAATTTTGCTCATGGATTTTCAACTATCGTGAGGCATAAGCTATCACCATATCATTTTGCATAAGAACACACCCCAATCCCTTCTTGGAATCATCACTGTATATCACAAACCTTTCTCCACTACAAGGTAGTGTGAGCACAGGTGCACTGGATAACCTTCTTTTCAACTCCTTGAAATTCTCTTCACATTCTTCCGTCCAAACAAACATAACTCCTTTCCGAGTCAACTTGGTGAGTGGATTAGATAATCGTGAAAAATCCTTTACAAAACGTCGATAATATCCAGCCAAACCAAGAAAACTTCGGATCTCAGTTACTGTGGTTGGACTTGACCATCTTTCGATAACCTCTGTTTTTGTTGGATCCACAGATATCCTCTCTTTTGAGATTATGTGACCCAAAAATGAAACTTTTTGAAGCCAAATTCACACTTGGTAAATTTGGCATAAAGCTTCTCCTTTCTTAGGGTCTTCAATATAATTCTCAAGTGATCTTCATGCTCTTCCTTGATCTTTGAATAGACAATAATATCGTCTATAAAGACTACCACAAATTGATCAAGATAGTCTCTAAAGACTCTATTCATTAGATCCATGAAGATAGCAGGGGCATTAGTAAGACCAAATGGCATCACTATAAATTCATAGTGTCCATACCTTGTAAAGAAAGCTGTCTTTGGTATATCATCCCTTTTGACCCTTAATTGATGATACCCTGAACGAAGATCAATCTTGGAAAAGTATTGAGCTCCGCGTAGTTGGTCAAATAAGTCATCAATGCGTGGGAGAGGATATTTGTTCTTTATAGTTATCTTGTTAAGTTCTCGATAATCAATGCAGAGTCTCATTGATCCATCTTTCTTCTTAACAAATAGAACATGTGCTCCCCAAGGTGACGCACTAGGGCATATGCATCCCTTATCAAGATTCTCTTGGAGTTGCTTCTTCAATTCCTACAACTCAATTGGGGCCATTCTATAAGGTGTCTTTGAAATTGGAAAAGCGCACGGTACAAGTTCTATTGAAAACTCAACTTCACGATTTGGTGGAAGACCCGGTAATTCCTCCGGAAATACATCATCAAACCCCCGTACAATGGGAATATTCTTAATCGTGAGTTTCTCACCAACCATTTGAGATAAATAACCTTCATTTAGTCGTATCAAGACCCATAAGATGGAAGGAATTTCCACTAGAAGGTTATGTTCATCCTTGCATCGATAGACGATCGTAGATTGATCTGGAATATGAAATGTGACTTCCCTTCTTTGGCAATTGATATGAGCTCCATGTAGAGAAAGCCAATCCATGCCAAGAATCACATCAAATTCCACTAAAGGAAGGATCACAAGATTTTCAGGAAGCACTTTCCCACAAACATCGATCGGAGAAGAATTATAAACTTTTGATGCGACTGTTGTGCCATTAGGTGTTGTCATAGCTAACTCAACATCTAATTGTTGAGGTAGTACGGTGATACCCTTAGAAATTTTTTCAGAAATAAAAGAGTCGGTGGATCTAGAATCAAATAAAACATTTTCTACTTTAGAGTGGATGGTAAGTGTACCTTTCACCACTTCGTTATCGTACTCCACATCGCTGATAGAAATTGCATGTGACTTTCCTTTGTCTTTAGCCTTAAGATTTTGTTGACGTCGACCATCATCATCAACCCTTGGATTTGGACATTGATTGGCATAATGCCCCATCTCCTTGCACTTGAAACATTGAAGTGTAGTAGGTTCATTCTGTGTATCCCTTCCTTTGATTGCATCATTAGACATCTTCTTCCCATTAACGCGGCATTCAAATTCCCGATGACCTTCCTTTCCACATTTGAAACATTTACTTGTCCCTTTAAGACAACTCCCTCCATGTTTCTTTCCACACTTTGAGCATAAGGGAAAGTTCATCTTCTTTTCAGTGTGCTCTTTAGATTTTCCTTTGAATTCCATCTTCCTCTTCTTATCAAACCCATGTGACTGATGGGTTACTCCAATCTCCATCTCGACTTTGAGAGCACATCGAACGATTTCCTCGTAGATATTGAAGTCCCTTATGGCTAACGCCCTTCGAAGACTTGGTTTTAAGCCACTAAAGAATCGATCGATCTTACTCTCAGGTTGGATAATAATACCAGAAGCGTACCTTGCAAGTCTTGTAAAATTTGCTTCATAGGTACCAACAGATTCATCATCCCTTTGCTTCAGTTCAAGAAAATCTTTCTCCATCTTTGTTCGGAGAATACGAGGGAAGTACTTATTGAAAAATAAGTTCTTGAACTCATCCCATTCAATAGACTCAATTTCATCCCTTTGCCTCGTATTCTTAATAAGATTCCACCATTTATCAGCATCTCCTTCCAAACGATACACTTCTAGGATGAATTTATCATGTTCAGAACATTGAAGAACTGAAAATATCTTCTCAGTAGTACTAATCCATTGTTCTGCAACTAATGGATCAGTAGTCCCGCTGAAAGAAGGTGGACGCTGCCTCATGAAGGATTCAATAGAATGTTGCTCCTTCCTTCGCTCGTTTGGAAGTCCTGCATGATTCATAGCTTGAGAAAGTTGTGTGAGCATGGCTACATGAATTTGCATTCCAGATCCCATATCGTTTGGTTGCTCAGGGGGACAATCATTGCATTGCCCATCGCATTCTGCATTCACACGGTTCCTTCGGGTTCCAGCCATTGACTAAAACCAAGAAGAATAGTGTGAGCAAAACTAATTATAATTGGAAAACCACATAATTCAAAAAATTTCATGCTTAAGGTCTTATCCTAGGTTATTCAAGGCCATTTCTAAAACACTAAGATTGTGTTCTATGCTTAGACTTATCCTTAGGGTTCTTACTAAGGCTTTCACATCCTAGTTTCCAAAGGTTGACTATACCATTCCTCTGATACCAACTATAACGACCCATACTTTACATACATTGTTAATACTTCAAAATTGAAGCACACTTATTACAACATATGACAAAACCACAAAGGACCGTATAGGTATAGTGTCTTTAGAAACTGGAAAACATAAACAACTGGTTCATAAATCTTCTACATTGTCTTCCATTTATTTCATCATATCTAGGGGCCCTTTTAGCATATTCTACTTAATATCCATCTTCCTGACCTGGGGAAAAGAAAACATAAAAGGGTGAGCTCAAATGCTCAGCAAGGGCAAATAAAGGAAATAAAAATCAAATCATATCTTTTTGAAAATCATAACCTGCAAAAGAGATCATAATATCTTAACATGGAACAAATCATAGAAGTGAAAATGAGATCCCCATAATCATATCATAAAACTTGAAACTTTGTGGCATGCACACATAATCATGGAAAATCATTTCTTGTTAGTCATGACTCATTGCCAAGACTATCTTAGTGGACAAAGTCCCTTTCTGAATCGAGTAACCCTCATTTCAGTCCTGTTTCACTGAATCGGTATAACCTACCGTTCCAGCCCTGTCTATCTCATGAGATATATAATCTTTACCCAATGCATTGGAGGGAGATATAGGTCCCACCCATCTCTTAATGATACCATTCTTATGTGTGCCACAAAATCATAAATCATACATCATTGCATAACCCATGTAATAAAAATGGGATTCTTAAACAACATGACATCATAAAACAATTCATATAAGATAAATGAATTCATAAAAATAATTCCATCACAACATAGTCAAATCAATGTAATAATAGGTATAGAATCAGAACCCTTTATTATCTTAAATGGAAAATAATTTTGATAAAACACTTGAAATCCATTCTTGAGGAAAATATCCTTTCTACATCAAAAAAATTTTCCTTTCTTAACAAGTCTTACAATTTAAAACTAAAAGAAGTTGATTAAAAATAAAATTAAAAACTTTTAAAGGAAGCTTCGTGTAAATAATGTTTTAAAAACCCATTCATTCCGTATAAGTTAAAAAAAACAGTCTTCGTACTTTTGTCGGAAAAGTCAAAAAGTACCTCGTACGAAAAACGACAAAAGATTCCTTTCATACATATTACTAAAAACTCACCGAAGGGTAAAAATGGATTTAAACAATTGTAGGTGGATGGAAATAATATTACATATTTATGAAACATGGATGTGGATGATAAAATACACCCCAGTAAATACTTACGAATAAACAATCTCGGATAAAAATGAGATTGTGATATTTCCCTTACCTTAGGTCCGATTTGCTTTGTACGTGTCCGAAGCTCCTGTATAATGGTTTAAATAATGTTATTGAATTATTCCAGAATCATACATATTGATATGATATCATATATGGTCATATTCTTAGCTTCTTGTTAGTAATATTTCATTGTTCCTTGTTACTCGGGTCTTTATTGCCTTTTGTTCTTATGCGTGTTTTGCCGAATAAATTCCTATTCTTCTTTTATGGTTATATATAACTTATATCCAGAATGGTATTAGTGTAACATAAATAATATTTATTCATTCAATTCATTTATATAATTACTATGTAATGATGATCATGTAGAACGAGTCGCATCACATCGTGGAGACGGTATTCCGTACGTACGCACGAGTGATGATATCGTTCCTATGATCGTGGAATTGTATTGGAGTATATATATATTATTTCAGTATCAATATTACTTTATAATAATAATAAATAGTTACTCATTACACCATTATACCGATCCTTGTAAGGTGGTGGTGGAAAATAGATTACACCACGGCGTGGAGACGGTATTCCGTACGTATGCACGCGCGGTGATTTCATTTTTCCGTAGGATGGATAGAAGGTGAATTAGGGTTATTTCATATTTATAATAACATATCAGTATGTAATTAATACTGATGTTATTACATTATCATGAAACAAATAAAGAAGAAGAAGTTGATGAAGAAAGAAATTGAAAAGATCGGTAAAGGATATTACCTCTTCTTTGGAACGCTTCTTTGAATCCTCCACTTAGGGAACTAATATTGGTCTCTGAAGAAGACCAGGACCTCTAGGATTATTCTAGGTAAGTGGAGAGGAGAAAATGGCAGGGGTTGGCCGAGCTTGAATGCTCAATTTGGTGTGAGGAGGAGGGGGATGAGGTGCCCTTTTATAAGGGAGGAGAGGGGCACCTTAGGAATATCTCAAAATATTATTTTATATTAAAGTCAAAATCGGTTTATAATGGTTCCAAAGGGTCTTATTTCGAAGCTAAAGTGGGGATGGGTCGAAATCCTATCAACCAATAGGATTTAGACAAGTATAGGGTATTATGTTAACCTTATCAATTAGATTTAACTCTAAGTTAAATAATTTAACTTTTACCGTGTCTTTTTGTTTTCTTTCACTATATGGTTAATACACTTACTATAACATGCCAAACGAACCCCAAATTGTTTATTATTAATATATATATCCTTATCTAAGTCATTTGGCCGAACCTTAGATTTTTAGGAATAAAATAACAATTAATAATATAATATTTGATTTAAAAACTATTTTGTGTCAATTTTGACATTATTTGATATATGATTTTTGTGAAAGTCATAACAGGATTATATGTTCGAACCAAGTTGATTAAAACAACAATAATATTTCATAGTAACCTAGAAAATTAGTGTAATTTATAAAAAGCCTCAAATTACATTTATTTTTGTGTTTATAACATCAATTATGTCCATATTTCATTAATAAGATAATTACTGCATCATCATTGTGTCATAAATAAATTAAATTATTTAATGTATAAAAATTACAAATAAAATACCATTATGTAGGAAATCTTTTTATCTTTCTAATAAATATTTATAGTCGAATTTATCTTATGTATAACCCCATATTAAAAATGTTTTAGTTATTAAACTTTGATTTTAACTATTTTAACTATTCATTAAATAAAATAATATTAAATGTCATAATCTAATTCAAGTGGACCTAAATGGTCATATTATATTCATAAGTTTGTTTTTGGTCGAATTACACTTATCCAATAGAAATAGAACATGTGTTAGGGTAATAGTAATATCATATTTACCCTTAGATACCCTATTTACTATTAATCGTGGTAAAAAAAAGTAAAAAGTTACTATTCACCAAAAATTATTTTCATCTCATTGAACCACATTTTAGTCCTTGATATTAACCGTGTCTGTAGGATTTTTGAAATTCCATTCACAGAAGCGGTAAAATTAAGTTTTATGCAAAATTTAGTTTTTAACCTACCACTTAGTGGTTTCACTATTCATCAAAAATTGAAATTTTTCAGAAAAATACCAAAATTTCACCCTAGGCTAATTTCGGTATTCCGAATACAAAAATGAAGTCCATTTTGAAAAATAAAATTTATAAAATTTCAAAAAGTGGTTATTACTATTCATAACGGCTAGTTTTAATAATATTTTAATAGCATATCGTTGTTTAGTGAAACTCGGTATTCCATACGACGCAAGCTATCGAGGAAGATCGCGATTGCGTGTAAGCCAAGAAATTGTGTAGTGAAAGATTCCTTTGATGATATATAAAAAAAATATTACTCATAAAAATCTTGGGTGTTACATTCTACCCCCCTTAAAAAGAATTTCACCCTCAAAATTCATCAATTTGTAACAAACAGATGAGGATACTTATCCCTCATCATATCCTCAAGCTCCCATGTAGCTTCTTCAAGTTGGTGGTTCCTCCATAAAACTTTCACCAATCGAGTGGTCTTGTTTCGTAGGACTTTTTCGCTCTGATCCAGAATTTCTATCGGTTGTTCTTCATAAGAAAGATCTTGCTCCAGCGGTACAACTTCTGAGCTGAGTACATGTGAAGGAGCAGGTATGTACTTTCTCGGGAGAGATACATGGAACACATCGTGAACTTGAGAGAGATTCGGTGGAAGCGCCAATCGGTAAGCTACCTTTCCAAAACGATCCAGTTTTTCGAAAGGACCGATATATCTAGGGCTCATCTTCCCCTTCTTTCCAAATATCATAACCCTCTTCCAGGGAGATATTCGTAAGAACACTTTATCGCCCACTTTAAACTCTAGGTCTTTTCTTCGTTTGTCGGCATAAATTTTCTGTCGACTCTGAGCTACTCTTATATTTTGTTGAATAGATCTGACCTTTTCTGCCATTTCATCAACAAGATTAGGTCCTAATAGCTTTCTTTCCCCAACTTCATCCCACCAAGTTGGAGTCCTGCATTTCTTTCCATAGAGATCTTCATAAAGAGCCATCTGAATACTGGAGTGAAAGCTATTATTATAAAAAAATTCCACCAAAGGTAGGTGTTGATCCCAACCTCCTTTGAAATCCATAGAGCAAGCTCTCAACATATCTTCTAGGGTTTGAATTGTTCTTTCAGACTGACCATCTGTCTGGGGATGATAAGCAGTGCTGAAACTCAACTCTGTATCCAGAGTATGCTGAAGACTTCACCAGAACTTCGAGGTAAATCTCGGATCTCGATCAGATATAATAAAAAGTGGTACTCCATGCAATCTTACCACTTCCTTTACATATATCCTGGCAAGCTGATCTAGAGAGAAATCCTCTCTAATAGCAATGAAGTGTGCAGACTTTGTAAGACGATCAACTATGACCCATATAGCATTATTGCCTTTGGATGTTTTAGGAAGTCCTGTGACAAAGTCCATAGTGATGTTTTCCCATTTCAATTCGGGTATGGGTAATGGTTGTAACATCCCCTTAGACTTTTGTCTCTCAGCTTTAACTTGTTGACAAACCAAGCATCGAAAGACATATTTAGCAACATCTCTTTTCATGCCATCCCAACAGAAGTACTCTTTCAGGTCCCTATACATCTTCGTGCTTCCAGGATGAATAGAGAATGATGAACTATGAGCCTCATCTAGCAGCTCCTTCTTTAATTCGGGGATGGGAGGAACACAGACCCAATTCCTGAACTTTATTATCCCATCACAATCAAGGTTGAATTCAGGAACATTTCTCACCTTCTTTTGTAACTCTACATCTTCTTTCTGTGCCTCTTTAATCTTCACATGTATAGATGGTTGAACATTCATTTGAGAAAGATAATATTTTTCCCCTTCCATTATAATTCCATGATCCATCCTTTGTAAATCCATAAATATTGGATCCTTTGTGATCCTCATCATGGATAAATTAGCATGGTCTTGTCGACTTAATGCATCTGCCACCTTGTTTGCTTTCACAGGGTGGTAATGGATTGAGCAGTCGTAATTCTTAATCAGCTCCAACCATCTTCTTTGACGCATATTCAACTCCTTTTGTGTGAAAATATACTTTAAACTTTTATGATTAGTATAAATATCACACCTTTCACCATAAAGGTAATGCCTCCAAATCTTTAATGCAAAGATTTCCGCAGCCAACTCCAAATCATGTGTTGGGTAATTTTGCTCATGGATTTTCAACTTTCGTGAGGCATAAGCTATCACCATATCATTTTGCATAAGAACACACCCCAATACCTTCTTGGATACATCACTGTATATCACAAACCTTTCTCCACTACAAGGTAGTGTGAGCACAGGTGCATTGGATAACCTTCTTTTCAACTCCTTGAAATTCTCTTCACATTCTTCCGTCCAAACAAACTTAACTCCTTTACGAGTCAACTTGGTGAGTGGATTAGATAATCGTGAAAAATCCATTACAAAACGTCGATAATATCCAGCCAAACCAAGAAAACTTCGGATCTCAGTTACTGATGTTGGTCTTGACCATCTTTCGATAACCTCTGTTTTTGTTGGATTCACAGATATCCCCTCTTTTGAGATTATGTGGCCCAAAAATGCAACTTTTTGAAGCCAAAATTCACACTTGGTAAATTTGGCATAAAGCTTCTCCTTTCTCAGGGTCTTCAATATAATTCTCAAGTGATCTTCATGCTCTTCCATGCTCTTTGAATAGACAAGAATATCGTCTATAAAGACTAAAACAAATTGATCAAGATAGTCTCTAAAGACTCTATTCATTAGATCCATGAAGATAGCAGGGGCATTAGTAAGACCAAATGGAATCACTATAAATTCATAGTGTCCATACCTTGTACGGAAAGCGGTCTTTGGTATATCCTCCCTTTTGACCCTTAATTGATGATACCCTGAACGAAGATCAATCTTGGAAAAGTATTGAGCTCCGCGTAGTTGGTCAAATAAGTCATCAATGCGTGGGAGAGGATATTTGTTCTTGATAGTTATCTTGTTAAGTTCTCGATAATCAATGCAGAGTCTCATTGATCCATCTTTCTTCTTAACAAATAGAACAGGTTCTTCCCAAGGTGATGCACTAGGGCATATAAATCCCTTATCAAGATTCTCTTTGAGTTGCTTCTTCAATTCCTGCAACTCAATTGGGGCCATTCTATAAGGTGTCTTTGAAATTGGCAAAGGGCATGGTACGAGTTCTATTGAAAACTCAACTTCACGATTTGGTGGAAGACCCGGTAATTCCTCCGGAAATACATCATCAAACTCTCGTACAATGGGCATATTCTTAATCGTGAGTTTCTCACCAACCATTTGAGATAAATAACCTTTATTTAGTCGTATCAATACCCATAAGATGGAAGGAATTTCCACTGGAAGGTTATGTTCATCCTTGCATCGATATACGATCGTAGATTGATCTGGAATATGAAATGTGACTTCCCTTCTTTGGCAATTGATATGAGCTCCATGTAGAGAAATCCAATCCATGCCAAGAATCACATCAAATACCACTAAAGGAAGGATCACAAGATTTTCAGGAAGCACTTTCCCACAAACTTCTATCGGATAAGAATTATAAACTTTTGATGTGATTGTTGTACCATTTGGTGTTGTCACAGCTAACTCAACATCTAATTGTTGAGGTAGTACGGTGATACCCTTAGAAATTTTTTCAGAAATAAAAGAGTGGGTGGATCCAGAATAAAATAAATCATTTTCTACTTTAGAGTGGATGGTAAGTGTACCTTTCACCACTTCGTTATCGTACTCCACATCGCTGATAGAAATTGCATGTGACTTTCCTTTGTCTTTAGCCTTAAGATTTTGTTGACGTTGACCATCATCATCAACCCTTGGATTTTGGCATTGATTGGCATAATGCCCCATCTCCTTGCACTTGAAACATTGAAGTGTAGTAGGTTCATTCTATGTATCCCTTCCTTTGTTTGCATCACTAGAAATCTTCTTCCCATTATCGCGGCATTCAAATGCCCGATGACCTTCCTTTTCACATTTGAAACATTTACTTGTCCCTTTAAGACAACTCCCTCCATGTTTCATTCCACACTTTGAGCATAATGGAAATTTCATCTTCTTTTCAGTGTGCTCTTTAGATTTTCCTTTGAATTCCATCTTCCTCTTCTTATCAAACCCATGTGACTGATGGGTTACTCCAATCTCCATCTCGACATTGAGAGCACATCGAACGATTTCCTCGTAGCTATTGAAGTCCATTATGGCTAACGCCCTTCGAAGACTTGGTTTTATGCCACTAAAGAATCGATCGATCTTACTCTCGGGTTGGATAATAATACCAGAAGCGTACCTTGCAAGTCTTGTAAAATTTGCTTCATAGGTACCAACAGATTCATCATCCCTTTGCTTCAGTTCAAGAAACTCTTTCCCCATCTTTGTTCGGAGAATACGAGGGAAGTACTTATTGAAAAATAAGTTCTTGAACTCGTCCCATTCCATAGACTCAATTTCATCCCTTTACCTCGTATTCTTAATAAGATTCCACCATTGATCCGCATCTCCTTCCAAGCGATACACTGCTAGGATGACTTTATCATGTTCAGAACATTGAAGAACTGAAAATATCTTCTCAGTAGTACTAATCCATTGTTCAGCAACTAATGGATCAGTAGACCCACTAAAAGAAGGTGGACGCTGCCTGATGAAGGATTCAATAGAATGTTGCTCCTTCCTTTGCTCGTTTGGAAGTCCTGCATGATTCATATCTTGAGAAAGTTGTGTGAGCATGGCTACATGATTTTGCATTCCAGCTCCCATATCGTTTGGTTGCTCAGGGGGACAGTCATTGCATTGCCCATCGCATTCCGCATTCACACAGTTCCTTCGGGTTCCAACCATTGACTAAAACCAAGAAGAATAGTGTGAGAAAAACTAATTATAATAGGAAAACCACATAATTCAAAAAATTTCATGCTTAAGGTCTTATCCTAGGTTATTCAAGGCCATTTCTAAAACACTAAGATTGTGTTCTATGATTAGACTTATCCTTAGGGTTCTTACTAAGGCTTTCACATCCTAGTTTCCAAAGGTTGACTATACCTTTCCTCTGATACCAACTATAACGACCCATACGTTACATAAATTGTTAATACTTCAAAATTGAAGCACACTTATTACAACATATGACAAAACCACAAAGGACCGTATAGGTATAGTGTCTTTAGAAACTGGGAAACATAAACAACTAGTTCATAAATCTTCTACATTATCTCCCATTTATTTTATCATATCTAGGGTCCCTTTTAGCATATTCTACTTAATATCCATCTTCCTGACCTGGGGAAAAGAAAACATAAAAGGGTGAGCTCAAATGCTCAGCAAGGGAAAATAAAGGAAATAAATATCATATCATATCTTTTTGAAAATCATAACCTGCAAAAGAGATCATAATATCTTAACATGGATCAAATCATAGAAGTGAAAATAAGATCCCTATAATAATATCATAAAACTTGAAACTTTGTGGCATGTACACATAATCATGTAAAATCATTTCTTGTTAGTCATGACTCATTGCCAAGACTATCTTAGTGGACAAAGTCCCTTTCTGAATTGAGTAACCCTCGTTTCAGTACTGTTTCACTGAACCGGTATAACCTACCGTTCCAGCCCTGTCTATCTCATGATATATAAAATCTTTACCCAATGCATTGGAGGGAGATATAGGTCCCACCCATCTCTTAATGATACCATTCTTATGTGTGGCACAAAATCATAAGTCATACATCATTGCATAACCCATGTAATAAAAATGGGATTCTTAAACAACATGACATCATAAAACAATTCATATAAGATAAAGGAATTCATAAAAATAATTCCATCACAACATAGTCAAATCAATGTAATAATAGGTATAGAATCAGAACCCTTTATTATCTTAGATGGAAAATAATTTTGATAAAACACTTGAAATCCATTCTTGAGGAAAATATCCTTTCCACTTCAAAAACATTTTCCTTTCTTAACATGTCTTACAATTTAAAACTAAAAGAAGTTGATTAAAAATAAACTTGAAAACTTTTAAAGGAAGCTTCTTGTAAATAATGTTTTAAAAACCCATTCATGCCGTATAAGTTAGAAAAACAGTCTTCGTACTTTTGTCGGAAAAGTCAAAAAGTACCTCGTACGAAAAACGAAAAAAGATTCCTTTCATACATATTACTAAAAACTCACCGAAGGGTAAAAATGGATTTAAACAATTGTATGTGGATGGAAATAATATTACATATTGATGAAACATGGATGTGGATGATAAAATACACCCCAGTAAATACTTACGAATAAACAATCTCGGATAAAAATGAGATTGTGATATTTCCCTTACCTTAGGTCCGATTTGCTTTGTACGTGTCCGAAGCTCCTGTATAATGGTTTAAATAATGTTATTGACTTATTCCAGAATCATACATATTGATATGATATCATATATGGTCATATTCTTAGCTTCTTGTTAGTAATATTTCATTGTTACTTGTTACTCGGGTCTTTATTGCCTTTTGTTCTTATGCGTGTTTTGCCGAATAAATTCCTATTCTTCTTTTAAGGTTACAGATACCTTATATCCAGAATGGTATTAGTGTAACATATATCATATTTATTCATTCAATTCATTTATATAATTACTATGTAATGATTATCATGTAGAACGAGTCGCATCACATCGTGGAGACGGTATTCCGTACGTATGCACGAGTGATGATATCGTTCCTATGATCGTGGAATTGTATTGGAGTATATATATATTATTTCAGTATCAATATTACTTTATAATAATCATAAATATTTACTCATTACACCATTACACCCATCCTTGTAAGGTGGTGGTGGAAAATAGATTACACCACGGCGTGGAGACGGTATTCCGTACCTACGCACGCGTGGTGATTTTATTTTTCCGTAGGATGGATAGAAGGTGAATTAGGGTTGTTTAATATTTATAATAACATATCAGTATGTAATTAATACTGATTTTATTACTTTATCATGAAACAACTAAAGAAGAAGAAGTTGAAGAAGAAAGAAATTGAAAAGATCGGTAATGGATATTACCTCTTCTTTGGAACGCTTCTTTGAATCCTCCACTTAGGGAACTAATATTGGTCTTTAAAGAAGACCAGGACCTCTAGGATTATTCTAGGGAAGTGGAGAGGAGAACATGGCAGGGGTTGGCCGAGCTTGAAAGCTCAATTTGGTGTGAGGAGTAGGGGAAGGAGGTGCCCTTTTATAAGGGAGGAGAGGGGCACCTTAGGAATATCTCAAAATACTATTTTATATTAAAGTCAAAATCGGTTTATAATGGTTCCAAAGGGTCTTATTTTGAAGCTAAAGTGGGGATGGGCCAAAATCCTATCAACCAATAGGATTTAGACAAGTTTAGGGTATTATTTTAACCTTATCAATTAGATTTAACTCTAAGTTAAATAATTTAACTTTTACCGTGTCTTTTTGATTTCTTTCACTATATGGTTAATACACTTACTATAACATGCCAAACGAACCCCAAATTGTTTATTATTAATATATATATCCTTATCTAAGACATTTGGCCGAACCTTATATTTTTAGGAATAAAATAATAATTAATAATATAATATTTGATTTAAAAACTATTTTGTGTCAATTTTGACATTATTTGATATATGATTTTTGTGAAAGTCATAACAGGATTATATGTTCGACCCAAGTTGATTAAATCAACACTAATATATTATAGTAACCTAGAAAATTAGTGTAATGCATAAAAAGTCTCAAATTACATTTATTTTTGTGTTTATAACATCAATTATGTCAATATTTCATTAATAAGATAATTCCTGCATCATCATTGTGTCATAAATAAATTAAATTATTTAATGTCTAAAAATTACGAATAAAATACCATTATGTAGTAAAGCTTTTTAGCTTTCTAATGAATATTTATAGTCGATTTTATCTTATGTATAACCCCATATTAAAAATGTTTTAGTTATTAAACTTTGATTTTAACTATTTTAACTATTCATTAAATAAAATAATATTAAATGTCATAATCTAATCCAAGTGGACCTAAATGGTCATATTATATTCATAAGGTTGCTTTTGGTCGAATTACACTTATCCAATAGAATTAGAACATGTGTTAGGGTAATAGTAATATCATATTTACCCTTACTTACCCTGTTTACTATTAACCATGGTAAAAAAAAGTAAAAAGTTACTATTCACCAAAAATTATTTTCATCTAATTGAACCACATTTTAGTCCTTGATATTAAACATGTCTGTCGGATTTTCAAAATTCCATTCACAGAAGCGGTAAAATTAAGTTTTATGCAAAATTCAGTTTTTAACCTACCACTTAGTGGTTTCACTATTCATCAAAAATTGAAAGTTTTCAGAAAAATACCAAAATTTCACCCTAGGCTAATTTCGGTATTCCGAATCCAAAAATGAAGTCCATTTTGAAAAATAAAATTTATAAAATTTCAAAAAGTGGTTATTACTATTCATAACGGCTAGTTTTAATAATATTTTAATAGCATATCATTGTTTAGTGAAACTCGGTATTGCGTACGACGCAAGCTATCGAGGAAGATCGCAATTGCATGTAAGCCAAGCAAGTGTGTAGTGAAATATTCCTTTGATGATATATAAAAAACAAAATTTTACTCATAAAAATCTCGGGTGTTACACAATCACTATTTTCGTGCATTGAGTTGGAAATCAGAAGTCGTGGTCTTGGTGTATGGATACATCGACCGCTACACCAACACTGGATTCCCTAAACTGATAACCACACTAACTAAAATTAACATTATTTCCATTTAAAAGATATATCAGAGTCCTAGTTCTTCGGTAGAACTGACTCCTCTCATACCAATTTGTCATGACCCATCCCCCGGGTCCCGTGTTGTGACTACCCCAAACCCGCCTTCCATAGGCGAGGGGATGGTGACTTCCACCAAAGGAATAATTCCCTAAAATAGTTAAGGAATTTCCTTTATAATATGTAAACTAACCTTACCAAGAACACAACAAGATAAGAACACAAGAAAACTGTATAACCAAAAGAGTGCTGAAAGTAATGGGGCCGGAATACAAGCCCAACAGTAAATTTTCAAGTAAAACTGAAATACAAAACAAATGAAGAAAGAGAAAAGACAGATACTGGATCATTCTACGAGGTTACTACCTTAAGGGTAGGTACATAAAGCCTCCTCAACACTCCACGTCCACCCATCTCCTTTGCGTACTGACACGTCGTATGGTCCTCCATCGGGCACCGCCCAGTCCGGATACTCTTATCCTCTATCAGCGTTGTCCTTCATTGTCATCCAACACAACAATGTGCAGGAATAACCCATTCTAGGTTTAGTATAATGATACTCAGTAAGGACCCCGAGACCCTCAAGGTCTCACAAAAACTGCTACGGATAAAACACAAAGTATTAATCAATTGATAACCCTACTTAGGTATATGCCCATAGATATACCTAAGTTATCAAGTAATTCATCTCATTCATGAGGAAAATAGAGAGACTAAGACTCATATCACACTAGGATTTATTCTAGAAGTAGTAACGAGTCACAACCCCATTCACATCATTGAACACCTCGGATACTGGAGATTCCCTCCTCTATCGAGTATAGTGGGCATACCGCATTACACAGAGGCGCTTCCCACAAACCTTGGACTTCTGAGGTACATCTCCTGTCGAGTAATGTGGGTCTTCTGTATAACATAGAGGCGCTCCCCAACATGGGTCTTCCGCGTCACACAGAGGCGCTCCCCCTTGTGACTTGTTGAGGTACTTATCCTATAGGGTACCGTGGGACTTCCACGTCACATAGAGGCACTCCCCACCGTGGTTTGTTGAGGTACTCCTACGATCTTGTACCCTGGGTCTGTCGCATCACACAGAGGTGCTACCCACTATGGGTCCACCACATCACATAAAGGCACTCCCCACTAGGCCTGTCAAGTAACTCAAAGTCGAAAAGGTCAGCAGTCATCAAGTCTCAGCCAGCTACTGGGTTCCCGCACTATGCTCGATCGTCTCTATGAGGATCCACTCTACAAGAAGCTAGTCAATACTTCAACTTCAACAAATTCAAAAGAATAATAATCTTCATGGTCCTCCACATCATGGGGGTCTCAACGCAATAGACGACATGTTAATCGGACACCCGGTCTATGAGTTATTATCCTTTTAGTCCCAGGGCCCCAGTTGGATTCATGATCGATCCATCCTGACCGTTCGCCATATTAATCCAAAACTCAAGTGGGGTATACTCAAAGGGACTCTATTTCTACAATATATCCAGCACTACTAATGGTTATTCAAATGAACATTTGGTGCCAACATTATGGCCAAAATAATGTAAAATGGGTCATAGTGGGCCCAACCCGCAGTGCGGCCCGACCCGTTGGGTTAGGCCCAGCTCGTTGGGTCCTGCCCGCCATGTGCTGGGAGGCCCAGTCAGTGGGCAGTCCAGAAGGCTGTGAAGGGCTACAGGGGTTTCGACCATGGATGACGCGAGACTACAGGGCAGCTTGGCCAGAAGGGTGGTGGCTTGGGAGTGGCAGTCTGACCACGAGGTGGAGGTCCAGCTGCGGGGCGAGGGTCCGGCTGTGGGGTGGCGGTCTGGCCGCGGGGAGGCGGTCTGGCTGCGGGGCATCACCTCATCCATGAGGCGGCGGCCCGGCCCCGAGGCGGTGCAAATTCACAAACGGAGGCGGTGGAAGGGGTCGACGCGGAGGCCGTGGGGCGGCACTGTTGCCTTCATTGAGGCTGGTGGTGCTGCCGACTTCCTTTCTCATCCCCCAACCATGGATGGTTTCCATCCTCCTCCATCACGAACAGTACACCATTCAAGAAGAACGATGGAGGGGTCAAGCCATGTTTTTTGGACTACACCCTTCACGTTAGTGTGGTAGCAAGTGGCTCATCAAGAACATGAACAATGACCATCAAATCCTTTCCTACCCCAATGATTGTTCCCAACCCACAATAGAAATATAAGGGTTGCACATGGGAAGTGAAAATCATATTGTAGTAAACCTTTACCTTGGATTGTTCATTGACGGAGGTCGTGAGGAAGGAGACGATGTCGTTTGGGATAGATGAACGTCAGTGACGTTGGTGTTCCCTCGATCGTCGGTAGAGAAGTTCCTCGTTAACGATCCTTCGACTGAGTTTGGAGAAGAATTCATCTAAGGAGAAGCATTATTTATGGGTGATATTTTCTCCCAATCCACCAAAATGGAAGGTAGCCAAAAAATAATAGATTAAACTATCTATTAAGTTGTTGGCATAAATTCAAATTGGGTTAATTAATTACATAGGTTGGCACTGATTAATTAAAGGGGGGTGGTGGCACCATTAAGTGGGGAGATCAAGAGGCTTCTCCCCACATAATAGGGAGTTTAAGAGGTTTTAACCATGGGTGGTCCCCACCACCATATCCTCTCATGGGAGGTTCGTTCAGGTGGTCCCCACCACCACAACCTCTCCTGGGAGGTTTATTTTGGGTGGTCCCCACCTGAAATATCCACATGGGAGCTCAAAATAAAATAAAATATGTGTTTATTTTATTTTATTATTTCAACGAACAACCCAAAAAAATTAACTTTCACCCTCGACCAACTGTTGTCGAGGTGAAAGTATTCGTAAGAGAATATCGGCATTGCGAGTTAAATAGTGTCCTCAGATTTCAATTCTGAGAACCAGTTTAAAAGTTAGAAAAACCTTCTCCCATGCTTACTGAACATACCCGAACAAAAGTTCAGAAATTCAGTCCGGGCACTCTCGGCCTCAGAGTCACGCACCGTCTAATTTGGCAGACTTTTGAAATCCACATTTAATTAAAAAAAATTACATTGAAATTTCTGGTCTTTACATTTAGGGTTTAGTAGTAATTGGTAGGATTAACTAAATGTAAAAGTGTTTATCATTTTAGAAAATAACTGTAGATTCCATGGGGTACATGATTTGGGTTCAACGGGTTATCACCAAGGCATGTTGGGGTAATAACCTTTGGGTTTCTAATGAAATCTTACTATGATCCCATTGATGATTTGATGGGATATTAAATAATGAATAATGGCCATCAGTTTACCAATAGATCCTGAATGATTTTTGAATCTTAATTGTAATTAAAATTTTGTTTTCATATAAAACCTATCCTACCCAACAGTGATTTCACTCAGTTGGACCTAAGAGATGTACCACACACTTCATTACTCCTCTTTTCTTTTACTTATAACTCCCCAAGTTCTTTTTCAGCCAACTATCTGCCAATGGAAGCATACTCTCCATGGTAACTCATAGCCCTCGCACCCTCACCTTTTTTTCTTTCGTCGTTCCTTAATAATCTTAGTAAAATACATATTTTTGTGTTTTTTCCATTTTATTCTTTGATTTTAGATGATTTATGGTTATTCATCCCATGATAACAGGTGAGATTTCTTATAAAAACATCATGTAGATATTCCCATTTATCTTCCCTCAATTTATATGGGTCATGAAGTACGATCTAATGGAAAGTTGGGTAATTGGGTGAATATGAATTGGAATTTTTATCTTGGGATAATCATTTTAGTTTGAGTATATTTTTGGAGTCACGATGGGCATACAACCTAGAGTGTGTCTTGATTTTAATAATTATTATTTTTCATATAAAAGTAAAATAATTGGATAATATTTGAAATGAAATTCGCAAAGGGAATCTAAACTAGAGATCAATATTCGATATCTTTGAGTGGTATAAGGGAGGGATGTTCACCATTAAAAATAGATTAATTATTTATCCTTCGTTATTTTCTAGGTTAGTTTTAATTTACTCACGTTAATGTGATTCTTCTGGTGATCCATCTTGTATCTTTGAGTGAGGTTACTATATAAATGTATAAAATGGCCTCATTATTTATAATGTGTGACCTAATGAGAGTAGATTGAGCTATTAGTTACCAAAAATTAAATTACCAAGGGATTTTGGATATGTAATGGGTGATATTTGGCTATAAAGTCTATTTCACCATTGATGAAGTGACTTATAATAGAATGGGTTATCATTTAACTAGATAGAGAATGGTCTTTAGAGTATATGATAGATAATATTTTGAGAGGGGGGATCCCTTTATATACTATGTACTTCCTAGTGTGTATATGGATAATGGCATGAGATAAAATAATATATAACAGGAAAAGGGATTTATCATTTAAACATATCTTCTTAAAAATATTTTTTAACGTTATTATGTATTTATTTATTTTATTATATGAATAGTTTGTTTTTTTATATTTTTTTGTGTTTTTATTATGTAAATTTCTTATATTCCTTCCATATATACATATGTTTTTGGAATATTATAGGATATGAAACTCCACTTATATATTTTAGGTTATTAATTGTTTTAGATGTTATTTATGTGATTGACTATGATGTCCATTCATTTATATATGTATATATATATATATATATATATATTACCCAACACATTATTATTTTATTAACCATTATTTTAAGTATATATATTTATGTTATTATAGTTTTTAAGATGGTAAATGGAATGGTTTCCACTATAAACTCCTTGAATAGGATCATGATGAAAATTTCATGATAAAGTATCTAACATAGAGAAATAAAAGGGGTGACTAGGGAACTTGATCAGTTTATCCCTCCTACCTATATAACATTACAAGCTATCAACTGTTATGTTTATCATTTTCCTATACAGATTTTCATGCTGGAATGAAATAATTTTTCCAACATCCACATGTGGATGTTATTATAGCCCTAATTAGTTTATCTATTTCTTATTGATAGGTTTTCAAGCATTGTTATGAGAACAAATTGTTGGATTACTGATTAGAATGTGGGAATCTAACATTAAAGATATATGTTTTATTGATTTTGTGTTGTGATGAATAAATTTATTATTGTTCTTTTCTAACTATATGTCTATTTTTAGAGGAAAAATATTTTATATCATTAATTCACTTTCATATATAATGGAACATGTTAGGTATATTATTTTTGGTGTCCAGATAAGTTATATAATCACACTCTACAAGTGAATTTTAGTGTTTGTATAGACTCAATATTTTTATGTAAGTTAGGGCATGAGACCTATTAGAGTTGGATGAGATGAAGTAGCATGATAGATATTTGAAGATAACACTAATGATATCTCGAGGTAATCTATAACTATATATTCTTATTGTTTTATATTTTATTTATGATTTACACATGATAGTCCTATTAAGATATCACTTTGTCTATGTGTGACTATATGAAAATTTGGGCCCATTATGTGTTTTCACGGTGGTTGTTTATATATCATGGAATAACTTTGACTATAATTCAATGTTTCACAATGATATGGTGTTTTTTAAAATTATTTATTTATTTATCAATTATTTTATTATATGATGTCGATATCCTATAGTGTATAAGAAGAATCACCTGAGGTAATGTGACTTGTAGCACCCGAAGTTTTTTAAAATAGAAACATAATGTTTGATAGTGTGTATGATAAAGAACACTAAGATAAGAAGTGAATATAACATCCTAATAAATTAAAATACATTTACTTTTAAATTAATTCAATCTCTTGGGTATATTGTGTTATAGGAAATACTAGTCTTCAATGAAATGTGATACTCTACGAAAATATTATTATTTAAACAAGACCATTTTAAACTAGAATTTAAGTCATAAGGTATGAATAATGAAAATTTAATTATGAAAATTTTATGTTTTATATATTTATAAAATAAATTCAATTATTATATATTTATTAGAAATAAAACAATAATCATTTTAAAGTAATAAAAAATGTTTTCTGAAAACTATACTTTTTCTAGAAGGCAGTTTTGTCACGCCTTACACACATAAATTATAATTAAATTTTAAAAAATTTATAAATTTATTTTTAAAAAACAGAATTCATTTTTTAAATGAAAATATCAAAATTATTTTAATTTTAATTTTTTGGTATTTTTTTGAAATAATTCATTTTTGGATGAATATAGAAAAATACTGATTTTTAGTAAAAATTGTCTTTTCATTTAAATTATTTTATTTGTTAAATGATATTTTAAATTGGTTTTGAAGAAAAATTAGTTAAATTGTATTCAAATTTTAAAAAATTACATAATTAGAATCATTTTTATGTTGATTTTTTATATAACAAACCTGTAAACCTATGAGAATTTTCACTTTGAACACACGATTTTTCATCACTTTTGTGGGTATGATTTTAAATTGAATTATTATACTTCTATGAATTGAATTTGGAAAAATGAATTCCATATTTATAAAAATAATAATTTATATGAAATAATAACCTCAGTATAATTTTTGTACTAATATGAATAGTGAAAATGGTGAAAATTAATTACCATGGTTATGGTAAAAATGTGTTTATCATGTGGTTAAACTAAGAACATTAGGAATGAAATTACCTAAAAACATATAAAAATATAATTTTTTACCATATTTACACCTTATATTTCCGAAATTAAAACCTAAGGTTATTTGGAATCTTTTTTCATATGAATTACTTTATTATTTTTGGATTCGTTTGGGATATTTCCATTTAATTTGCAAGAGGGTTCCCTTTCCCCACCAATAAAGGGTTAAATATACCCTTAATTATTCAAACCCCTCATGAAAGTTTCCTCACCAAACCCTACCAAAATATATTCCAAAAATACTTAGAAATATTCTATAGCTTCTGGTCATCCGAAAAGACCATCCCTAGGGTATTTAAGAAGATATCTAAAGGATGGTTCTCTTAGAGACGTTATTTATCTTAACAAATCTATTTCACTTTCTTTCATAATTTTAAACCTTAAATTATGTCTTAGAACATCCAATATAATAAAAAAATAACCTTCCATAAACTTAAATGTTATTATGATAATTTAATAATATCTATCCATCTACACTTCCATAAAATGGGAAATAAAATCACCAATTGTTTGTACGGAGGGCTACCGCCTTGCAAACCGCATTAGTTTATTCTCCATTACCACATATTATGGTTGGATATAATGAAGTATTTTACAAATTAATATTATTTTTATGATATTATTATAATTTTTAATTTTAATATCACATATACCCTTTTAATTTCCATTCAGTTTCAAATATGATATTGTTGCTCGTGTGTATAGAAGATTATCATCTCTCAAAGTGATGTGATCCATTTTTTAAATACTCTTTACATGGAATGTAATAAAGGAAAAAATAATAATTATTTGTGATATATAGGTGAATATTTTTATTTTTTAAAATTAATATATCACCTAATTACTTACCCTATCACTCGTTAAGGGAATGATATTGTCGCTCGTGCATATCTATGACCTATCGTCTCCACGAAGCGATGAAATTCATTTTCCATGTCCCACTTTATGAAATGGATTTATGATGTGTATAATGAGTAAATATTATATTTATAAATTTATTATAAATCTAGATATTACAGATATATATATATATATATATCTTATTCATAAGAATAATAATTGTCATAACAAAATGCGCATGAGAAAACAAGACAATTAAAAAACCGAAACAATGAAAATAATAAAATATTATGAAAAAAATAATGGTAAAATGGTATAAGAAAAAAAAATTTATTATTATGATTTTTAAAAAATTAATAACAAGACTAAAACCATTATACAGATGATATGAACTAGTACGAAAGAAATCAGACTAAGGTAAGGGTTTCTCTTCTCACTTACTTCCGTGAGGCATTCACCATATTCAACAATTATTCCATTACATGGTGTATATAATTACACTATTATACATTATATCTTGAATCTATGTATCTTCAAAAAAATTTATTTATTCATTTTATTTCGTTTTTTATGGTTCTTCTGATTTAGAACATACCAAAGTGGTAAGGGATTATTTCACAATCTCATTATTATTCGAGATTGTTGATGTTTATATCTATCTTAGAGGAATTATTTGAAATTTATTTCTTAAAATAAATATATTTTATATAATATTGTTATTAATGAAAATTTTAAAGTACTATTAACATTTTACACTCTTTGTAACTTTAAATTTTTAGGAAAATATTTTTCGGAAAATCTGATTTTACCTCTCTCTTCGATCAAAATACATTTTCGTTAATCCCATGTTTTCAAAAAATATTATAAATATTTTTTATAAAATTTTTTAAATTATTTATTAAATATATTTCACCTAATTTCAATTAATATAATTTTTTAAAAAATTAGTTATTTTCATTTCAAAAAAAATCCAATATGTTTGTTACTGAAAATGTAAAAGGAATCCTGGTTTTAACATGTACAAAATGAAAATTTTTCTATTCCATGATAAAAATAAATGTTTTAATATTTATTTTAAATGTTTTAAAATGATATTTTCATTAAAAGGCATTTTTAATTAGTTTTAAATTTTTTTAAAATGTGATTTTTAAAATGAAAATGTTATTTTTCTCAAAAAAAATCTAGAATTTTTCATTGTATTTATATTCATCAATCACATAAACACTCTATTTTAATTATGATATACTATATATATGTTTTATTGATACCATTATTATTATTTCTATTAATATTTTATGATCAACTTGACTGGGGATGCAAAATTTTATTACCGTTTACCATTTACTTAGGTTTGTTTACGATTTCATTTATTGATTGGAGTAAGTATTAACATTTCTTATGTTTGTTTTTCAATATAAATTTTTATTTTGATAATCTTTCATTGGTGGGGACCTATATATGCCATAGATTCATTGTTAGGTCTTATGATTCAAACATGATTTGGTTTTGGCTGAGGCTTTACCCATTTTTTTATATAACATGGAACATAGCCTCGATGAAATGTTTTAGATGTACTAAATTATGTATTCAATAATTATGAATTCAATTATTGATATTCCATGTGATCATTTAATTATTTATAATATCCTTTTTTATGTTTTCAATTTCATGTGTGTATTTATATGGAATTATTTTATCATCATTTATTACTTACATATTATGCTAATGTTATTGATTAAATGGAATGTTTTTTTGTCATTTACCCTCTCATATTGATTATAACTTATTAATTCATTGCTTATGCTGTATTCTTACCCTTATTGGGAATATGAGCTCACCTATTTCTTATGTTTTATTTTCCTAGGATACCAAGAAGTTTTTTTTGATTGATATGAAGGGATACATTAAAGGAAATACTGAAGATTTAAAATAAAACAATTTTTTATTCTATATATTAAATTTCATTGAGAATTAAAAGTATGTATCTTCTTTTACAAAGGCTATTAAACTATTATATCCTTTAGGATATGGTATCTTGTATCTATTTACTATGTAATATTGTATAAACTAGCTCTAGTCTACTGGGTTTGGGGTTGCTATAGTTGGCATCACATGAAGTTTATAAGCAGAAACTTTGGGAACTAGATTTTAGGAAATCATAGATTAACTAAAAATCTCTATTGTATAATTTAAGGATCATTATAGAATAATATCCTAATGTTTTGGTAAGGAAGAGATTATGCGGCCCTTCCAAGAAATAAAACCCTTTATGGATACTATAAGTGGACATGGATCTCAAAGAAGTAACCAAGGGTAATAAATAAATAAAAATAGTGCATTGGAAATGACCTTATCATTACATGGTGCATGAAAATGGGACTTACTATGCACCTGGATTGACACATCAAGGCGATATTCTAATGAAAATTCACATTTATTTACAAACTATTATGAAGGATTTGAAAATAAAGACATTGAAAAGGAAACCATATTTATGATTATTGGATTGGGAATGCATAAAATTTACAATTTATTTTAAGTGTTTAAATAGTTTTGGGATTACAAATTATGTTTCAAAATGTTATGATCTCATTTAGTGTAAGAAATTGTTTTTAATTGGATCCTTGAATATGAAATGGAAACCATATCAATGAACGTAATCCAAATAGTAAGAAGGATTGTTTTTATGATGTGATTATGCCAATATTTCAAAGGGAACTTGTCTCCCAAACATTCTCATAATATGGGGATATAGTATCAAGTTATATCAAGATCGAAAAATAATTATCCTAGTCTTATTAATTCAAAGGGAAGAAATACAAAAAGATGATGGAAGAGAAAAACATGGATAAATGGAAGAAGGGAACAAATTATTTTGTAACATGTGATATATGTGGAATGAAAATCTATGGTGCATGATTAAAATGAAATATATGTGAAGATTAAAATGTCAATGTGATCATTATTTCAAGGGAAAGAAATAATCTTTCAATGTTCTATGATTATAATATAATTAGATGGGGCACTACACAAATGAATTCCCCAACATAAAGGGAGTATACCTCCAAAATAAGCTAATGGAGGAAGGTAAGGATTATAATATTACAAAAGGTGAAGTAGAATGATTAATGAGCTTGGGTTTAGATTCAATAATTATGATACTAGAGTATTTTAGTCAATAATATTCTAGTTATAAAAATTAGTAAATGTATAAGGATTGTACTGTATTAGTATTTCTTTATGGATTTGAAAGTATGTTTTGAATCATACCAGGAAAATTGATTCATTGGAAAGTTTAACTTCTTGGAAAATAGATTATTGATTGAGTATACCACTTAATATCTACCTTATGTTGAGGAAATAAAGATAAAGTGTTTTTATGAAGGTATTGTTATCCATTAAGTTCTATCTAATCTTTTATGTTGAGGTAATTATGAGTTATTACAATTTGGTAACATTAAACGAATTATATTAATAAAGTTTTTGAAAAATGAAAACCCACATGCTAGATGACAAACCATTAAATTAAAAAAGTATGTGGGGATTCATCCCACAACTGAAAGATGATAAGGGTTTATAACCTACCACTGACCTATATGATGTCCTGGTTAATAAGTAATAATTTTTTGTTAAACAATTTGATAGATAAATATTAAATTTGAACTAGTGGAGTTATTAACGAGTTTTGGATATTAATGTATTATATTGGATAACTTATAATAACCATTTTAGTTTTTCAAAATATTTATAAACATGTGAAAATAATTTTTACTATTTTATAGATTTTTTATTATGTTAAAAGTTAATTTTAGTGCTTCAGGCATATAAAATTTATCTTTTATATTAATTTCCTATAGTCAGAAATGATGTGGGAAATGATATAAACACAATAAAAAGATGAAATTATTCATATGAAATAAAAATATATCAAGAAAATATATTTTCATATATTTTCAGTCTATATGGTAAAGGAATTCCTCAAATCTAGGAAAAAGATATTGAAACAAAATGTTATATAAATACCTTCATTTATATAGAACTGATGGTATTTTAAATCATGAAAGATTTATAGTTTTGAGATCCTTAACATTTCATTAATAATTTACCATCTTGGGATCAATGACCTCTATAACTCTCTATAATTATTTATGTTTCTCTTCCATGTCCATATATTAAATTTCCACCAATGTTCTCCAATTAAATAACCTAGTTATGTGTTATTCCATATGACCTTTATACTCACATTTATATATTATTAAGAGTATTTTTAATTAACCCTTCTTACAATGTGATTTTTCTACAAAGGTATTTTCAAATGTCAAACCATTGATTATCAAGATCAATATTAGATTATAATGTCATAATAATTTTAAGGTAGGGGGAATATAACACCTTGAAGTTTTCAAAGTAGAAACATCATGTTTGATAGCTTTTATGTCACAAAACAACAATATTAGAAGAAAATATAATATTTATTGACTTTATTTTACATTTTTAAAATAAATTTAATTTATTTTATATCTTGTGATGAACACTACATTTTGTTTAATCGAAACAAGACCTCTAATGAAATATTATTATTTAAGCATGATAATTATAACCTAGCTATTAAGTTAGCGAGTATGAATAACACTATATAAATTATGAAAATTTTATGGTTTAAATATTTATAAAATAAATTAAATGTTTATATATTTATTATAAATACAATAAAATACATTTTAAATTAAAAAAATTATTTCTGAATAATTGTATTTTTTTTATTTTAAAAGGCATTTTAGTCGCACTTGGACAATTAATTTATAATTTATTTTTATCATTTGAGAAGATATATTTGGAAAAATAAATGTCATGTTTTAAATAATAATATTAAAATTATCTCAGGGTGATTTTTAAGTATTTTTTTGAAATGTTTTATATTTTGAGGAATAGTGGAAAACACTGATTTTTACTAAAAACTACATTTTTGCTTAAATTATTTTCGATGTAAAATTATATTTTTAATCTCATTAAGGTAAAATAAGTTAAATTATATCAAAATTGAAATAATTCTGTTCATTGGAATCAATTTCAAATTAAATTTTAAAATTCAAACGTACTATACTTATGAATATTTTTTCTTTGACAACAGGCGTTTTCATCACGTATGTAGGTATAATTTTAAATTGAATGATGCCACATATATGAAATTAATTTAAAATAATTTATTACATATTTGGAGTTATAATTATTTATTTCATATAACTAGTTCATGTTAATTTTTTGCCAAAATAAATAATGAAAAAAAATTATTTAAAACAGTTAAAAGTAAAAACGAGTTTACTATGTTGTTAAACTAAGAAGATAAGAGTCAAAATAACCTACCGACTTTCCCAAATATTATTTGATGGATATATTTCTACCTTATAATATCCAAAATTTTAACATATGGTTATTTATAAGTGTTTTACTTGTGTTTTTTGTATCATTTTTGATTCTTTTGGGATGTTTTCATGTAATTTCGAAGAGGGTTCCTTTTACCCACTTATAAAAGGGCACTCCCTCCCCCCAGAACTTCACACCCCTAAATACCATTGGATTTAAAAAAACATGAAGAAATACCTCCCCAATATCCTTATTTTATAGCTTATGGTACTCCCAAAATACCATTTATAGGGTTCTTAAGAGGATATCTAAAAGAGGTTTCTCTTAGAGAAGATGAATAACTTGACAAAGCTCTTTCATTTTCTTTATTCATTTTCAACATTCAATTTTTTTAGTTAAAATATAATAAAACCATTACAAAATATAATGATATTTTATTATGTTTATGTTATAAAATGTATCTTTCTCCACTTATTTAAAATGGGATATGAAATCATCAATCATGTGTATAACGGACTATCGTCTCACGAACCAATGTAGATTGTCTTCCATCACCACATGTCAAGTACGTATGTAATGATGGATTTACCACATTTATATGATATTTATTTTATTATTGTTCTTATTTAATTATAGTTTCAAATATAAAATTTTATGTTCCATTACATTTAAAATTTGATAACGTCGCTCGTGTGTATGATGGACTTCTACCTCATTAATTGATGTGATTCATTTTTTACTTCAACATTATATGGATTGTAATTAGGATAAAATTAATGAAAATATATGATATTTGTGATATGATGTTTATTCACTAAAATTAATATATCACTTAATTACATACCCTTTTAATCATCAATAGAATTGTATTGTCACTCGGGTATACGTACGGCCTACCGTCTCCACGATGTGATGAGATTCATTTTCTATATCCAAATTTTATAAATTCTTGTAAAAATTTACATACTAAGTAAATATTATATTTATAGCATCATTATAATTATGTAAAATATATATATATCTCCTATTCATAAAAATCTTATCTTTCATGATAAAACATGCATGAGAAAACATGACAATTAACTACTGAAACAATGAAAGTAATGAAATACTATTAACAAATGGGTAGTAAAATGTTATAATAGGATTATATATGATTTTATAAATATTTTTATGGTTATTTTAAAAATTAATAATATGATTAGAACTATTATATAATAGGTAAATACATGTATAAAAGAAATCAGACATGAGTTAAGAGTTCTTCATCTTAGATTTACTTCCATGAGATAAACACCACATTCTGGTCTTATTCCTTTATGCAGTGTATATAATACCCCTTTGATATTTTATATCATGAAACTATTTATCTTCATGGTATTGAAAGTTTAATTTTATGTCATTCCATTTTTGGGGATTATGATTCTAGAGTTACCAAAGTGGCAAGAGTTTAATTCACAATCTCATAATTATTTAGGATTATTTATGTTTATGAATAATTTTAGGGAATTATTTGATATTTAAATCTTAAAAACAATATATTTTCTTATAAAACGGATTTTGAATAATTTTTTTAAGTAATAGTACCATTTTCCCACTCTTTGGTACTTAAAATAATTGGGAAAATGTTTTTAAGACAAACCGATATTGTTTCTCTCTTCGGTCGGAAATCCTTTTTCATAAAAAATGTGTTTTATAAAAATTATTTCAAAAAGTTTTTAACATTTTCAAAATGATTTATTAAATATGAGATTAAACATTTTTACTTTTGATAATTTTTTTAAGGAATCATAATGTCATTTTCATAGTAATCCCTCTTTAGATTTTAATAAAAATGTGAAATAGATAATTTTTTTCATGTGTACAACGTGGACCTAATTTTAAACCATCACGACCAATACATTTTTAAATTATTATTTTAAAAGTTTTAAAAGATTATTTTTAATAGAAATTATTTTTAATTTTTTTTTCAATTTCTTTTAAAAAGGTAATTTTCAAAATGAAATGGATATTTTTCTCAAAAACGTATTAAAGGTCTTTTCATGGTATTTATATTCATCAAGGAAGTCAAACATGTCTTTTCCAAACGATGAAATATGGATATCCTTTATTTATACCATCCATATTATTTATCAAGATGCCTTATGAATAGTTTCACAATGAATGTACAAATTTAATAACACTCATCATTTTACAATTGATGGTTTATGATTATGTTTATTGATTGAGGTAATTATTAACATTTAATATATCAGTTTTTCAATATGAATGTTTTTGTTGATTATGTGTCAATCCTTTTATTTGAGTAATGATTTAGAATTGTTAAGGGATAAAAAGGTCCTAATATAACCTCCCGATGAGTTAGTAGGCCACATGAGACAAACTAGATTGGGGGTTTTGTCTGAGGATAGAACAATTTATTTACATGTATTGGAACAAGGCCTAAATAGAATGTTTTAGCTGTACATAACTATGGATTCCATCATTATGAATTTAGTTATTAATATAATATGTGATCACTTGATTAGTTAGAATACCCATGGTTATGTTTTCATGGTCATGTGATTATTTATGTGAAATTATTTGATCATCATTTATTCATTCCATATTATGATCAAGTTATTGCTTAAATGACAGGTGTTTCAGTTATTTTTTTTCATATTGATTATTCATTATTTATTCATTTATTATTTTGTATTATTACCCTTATGAAGAATTTAACATCACCCTTTCTTTATGTTTTTCTTTCTCCAGGATACTAGGAAGTGTTTTGTGATTGATATTCTAGGATATGCTTAGTGGAATAATGTAAATTCAAAATAAAATACATCATTTATTTTAAATTTTCAATTATAATTGGAATTAAAAATATATATCTTTTTTACCAAGACTACACAACTATTATTTCCATCTATATGCAATACCTTGTATCTAGTATCAATGTTAAAAAGTAAAAAAAATCCAGGGTACCAGGGTCACATTTCTACATGACATACAATATTAGCTCCTGTAGAAGGTGACTGGGCTATGGATGTTACATGTTTTCCCTTTTTAACCACTATGTATTCATAAAAAATGTAGCAATAGTATAAAATTACCACAAAAAACCTTATTTTAATGATCATGAATCTTTATATTATGTTCCCTGAACATCGCATCTTCATTTACATCAAGATATATCTAATTAACTAAATGAGATGAATAATGAATGTACACCCAATGTTGATATATGTATAAGATGTTATAAACTATTCCTATATGTGGTAAACGTGTTTAATGATAAAAAACTTCAACTTTATTCAATAACAAAATAGGTATAAAATTTCATAGAGATAAATTACATACTTTTTAACCCACATTACCATGATTTAGAGAAACTCATAGAAACACATTGTCCCCAACCATAAATACTAATGATTTTCATCACTAACCCACATATGACTTCTAACTATCTAGTATAATATTTATATAATCCCAAATAATTAATAAATATTGATTCATATCTTGTATCATATTTTTTCCAATATTGATTTAGTCCCCAATGTTTACCAAATATAACCGCGAGTGCTAGGGTTGACTATTTAATTCTTCATATGGCTACTAGATGTGTGATAACTTTTACTATAAGAACAATACAAGAATTAAAGTTTATCCTATTATCCAAAAATTCTAAAATACATGCTCTCAAAATACCCTCCATGATGTGAGTAATACCATTAGTTTAACTATATTCTTGTGGATAAAATTATGTCCTAAGACACAATTCTATACCAAAACCAATTTAACACTTTCAAAATAAGAGAGAACTAAATAAAGAAACTCAATAAGATACAATCTTTCATAGTACTACATGTATCTTTATTATTTATTCCATATAAAGATGACGTAAACAATAAATAAAATTCAACCCCTTGATTTATAAAAAATGGGGAACCTTAATCAATATATTGACAATAACCTATATAAAATTATGCCTCTTAGATAAAATAGGTTACCTCATTAAAAAATTCCTTGACGGGTCTTCAAATTTCAACTGTGGTGTACTTAACAACTACAGAAAATATTTTGGTACCTAATTTAAAAACATTAATTAATTATAAGTTATGAAATTTTCCACATTTTCTACCCCTAATATCATAATATGAGGTTAACCCATTTTCAAAATAAATTCCTCATTGAAAAGATGGTTTCTATTTTACAAAAATCTGATTGAATTTGGAAACTTCAAAGATAATTTAACACACTTAAATTTTCTTCCACCAAAAACTAAAAAATTCTATTTAGCTTCTGAAGAACATAATCACATAAGTTATAAATTCAGAACAAATAGACACACCATTGGATTCTAAAAATTAAATAATTAGTCCGCACAACATAAATAGGCCATCTAATAATAAAATAAGAAATAATAAAGAATAATTGAATAAAGAGATAAAAATGGTTTTTTATTTTTATATTATAGTCTATTTAGATGCATATATTATGATTTTGACTCAAATTAAAACTATAGAGTCAATTATGATTGTATTATATTCTTTAATTGTTTTACAAAAAGGATATTTTTCTAATAGAGGAAAAATTTTAACACTGTAAAACCCACAAGTTTATAAAGATAAATCTATTAAGTGTGGCACAAATAACATTTATTTATGAAATGTATTAAACCACTGATTATTCCTAATTAAATCATGAATATTGGAAATTTTCAAAAAAAATTAAGGGGAATTTGATTGTTTCACTATTGAAACATAGTTGAGAACATTTAAGAATCCCCACACTTAAAATCCATTATTATCACTATTGTTTAATTTTAATGTGGAAGAATCATTTATGAGAGTTTCAATTTCAAGAATAAATTGTAATTAAATAGTGAATGATTCTTGTATCAGGTCACAAGTATGTTCCAAAATCCTTTTACAAATAATTAAACATTTATAAAAATTCAATGCATGCGAAATTTTTTTTTGGCCCAAATAAAACAGTTCAAATAGAAATTAAATTTTAAAATTGATGTGTGTATACATATTTTGAATTAAATAATTATTTCCAAAGGACCATAGAAAAATGAATCCATATACCCTATTTCACTATACTAAATATTTAAAAGTATCAATGAACAACAGACTTAAAAAATGTTATAGGGTGATATAAAGTACTCCAAGAATAACTTTAATCCATGAATTCCATGAAACCCAAAACAATATTAAAAAAATATTAAGAAGCATAAAATAAAATAAAATAGATTAATTACTCCCATGGTATGTAGTAGTTGTTCCCATTGTTGTATACTCTAAAAACCCTATTATTTAAATCATGAACAATCTATATGAACACCAAGATTCAATACCTAAAAAATGAAAATATAAAACATAATAATCCCAAAATTTATGTTCAATAAATAATGAAACCAAAAATAATGTTCAGGGGAGATTGATATATGTTGTTCAAGTTTGGTAGCACCTTACAGAAGTTAAGAAAATCCAAAATCTGGTATTGAATATTTCATCATTTAGCAATTGACCCTCATGGTCACGGTACCGTCTATTGGGTGGTGACGTAACGTATGACAAGTTTAATATGTTTCTTTATATGAAAAATTTTCCTATCACCAAAACACTCCATCAAAACATCATCATATCACATGGAGTTAAGGTAGCTTCAGAGCTTGAATATAATAGAGTGAAATAAATTTATTTAAAAATAAAATAATATAACCAAATAAAAAACCAAGGTTTACCTCATATACAATGCTTAGTTTTGAGCCTTCTATTGGAATTAAAAATTTAATGTTCTATCTATGATCATTAAGTGGGTAAAAATCATTGTTGTTATATATTTCATGGGTTTTTATAGAAATTTTATCATTTTCTCCAAAGGTCTCAATCACACAGGCTTCTCTTAGGATTATAACATAAAATTTCATGGCTATAGGACCGAAGCACCTTATATTAGCGACATTAGATTCAAGAATTTAACTCAGCTATCCCAGTAATAAAGACAACAACTCATGAATTTAACCATAAAGTCTAACTTACCCCCCTAAATTCTCCCCGGCACTTATGGTATTAATTGGTTCATGAAATGATGTAACAGTTTAATTATATTAATTTCTATTGATAATAATTTTAGAAATAACAAAATTATGTGATTCTTAAGTAACTTATTCATTCTTCCCTAATAATTATATAAGCTCAATGATAGAGTAATGATAATCAATAAAGATAATATTAATAAAAATTGATTGACTAATATAATCTGGAAAACTTCCTATAATCACACTTTTAGTACTCTCAAAAAATTAGGATGACTTATCTTCATTTTAATGGTGGAATAGACTAACCATATACTTTACCACAACCCTTAAATACTAAATTTTATCCAACAAATTCATCTAGAATAGATTTAAACTTCTCATATTTAAATGAACAAGAAGATGAATCTTGGTTGGGAATAAATAATGATTGTGAACATTGATTAATAACATGTGATACACTATTAAAAAGACATCATTGTTTGGGATGGGCCACTTCATGATCCTAAGAAATGAATTTCTTAATTTGGCTCTCATTCATCCCTAATCTTTAAATCTTTTGAGTCGATTTAGATTCAACATAAAATAATCTAAAATTAGTATGAATTGTATCTTTAATATTTTCATTATAATGGTGGCGATATTTTTTCCTATCCTTAGCTATAAAAGCTTATTTATCAACATTAGTCATATTTAAATTCACCATAAGTGGATAATATTTGAAAACATGGCACTCTTATTGATCCTCACTAGCATTAATATACAACTTAACTTTTGAAACATTAATAATAGCCCGATTGTAGATAATAAAGGTCTCTCTAGAATGATTTGAACTTAATTATCACACTCTGTTTCAAGAATAAGAAAATAAGTGGTTAATTTCATACTTCCTATATTGACTAAATGATTATCTACTCTTCTATTAGGATAATAATTTAACCTATCAACCAACTATAGGGAAATAAAAGTTGGTTTTAATTTTCTATGACCCAGATTAAGAAATAAAGGGTAACACATCAAATGTATACTATCACCTAAGTGAAAAATATACTTTAATCCCTCAATTTCTCTTATTTCACATGAAATGAAAAATATCATTGGTATTTCAATTTTGGTGGTAGTTGTTTCTGAATAATTTCACTACAATCCTCAGGGAGATTAATGGTTGTATACTCTCCTCAATCCCTTTTCCCAAAGAACAACCCTTTACAAAATTTAACGTATGACAGATTTTTTAAGTCTTATATAAAAGGAATATTGAAATTAAAGGTTCTAAACATCTGGAGGAATTTCAAGTAATCTGGTTAATCAATCATTTTGGATTTTTGGAGAAAGTGAAGCAGAGGGGAATAATTCTTCTAAAAAGAATAATTATTTACCTTCTCCTAAAAACAAAATTTATTTTTACATATTTTATGAATTAACACGTCCTTTTATGTTTTTTTTCTTTATCATGTGAATATTGATCATTTAGTTCATTTTGGAACATTATATCCACTATTTTAGTTTTGGAGTTTTTGAATTATCATTTTCAGATACATCTGGTTCAGTAGTTTTCAATTATATTGACTATTATATAACTAATTCATTAGTTTAATGTTTGATCTAGTGGTGTATTCATCACATTTTATTCTAGATTTGGGTCTGTTGTATTGGGAATTTTTTTTATTGTCTCTCAAAGATAAATCCCAAGCATGTTGGGCCATTAGAACTTCTAAATCATGAATTCCAGAATCTATAACTTTTTGAAAGAAATAAATTTCATCCAAAATATTCAGAATTATAACCTTTAATTTCCCATTATCATTTTAATATTTATAACTCTATTGATTTTTAAGATAACATATAGGTTATTTTTGAAAACTATATGAAGGAGGCTATTTGATAACTCCTTGATCACATCACGAAAGATTTTAGTGATTTTCTAAAGAAGATTTATATTGATATGAAAATTTTTCATATTCAATATGATTCCCAACCCTATAATAAAAAAATATGAAATATCATCAGGTTTTATAGGAATAAAAAAATTATTAAAATATTTTTTAGTATGACTACACATCCCACAATAACAACATTTCACCGTAACTGATTGTTCATTAACTAAGGTAGCCTAAGTCGGTTTTAAGCTTTATGAACCACTATCTTCCTAGTAAACGTTTTTTTGAGACTTTTAATCTATTTTATTATATATATATTTGATATCATGAGTATTTTAATAATAAAAATCTCTACCGCAATATTGATTAACAAAATTTTGATTCTATAGGGTAAAAGCATTATAGAAGGCATACATAAAAATATGGGGATCTAATTGGTGTTTGGGAATCTATCTAAGTAAATATATAAACCTATCCAAAGTCTAAAATAAATTTCCATCATATTGAATAGAACCATTAATTGTATGCCTCACCTCTAAAGTTGTATTCATAGGATATAATTAATAAGTAAAATAATCTAAGAAATGATTCCTGGTATCAAAAATTCGATCATATATTCATTGAAACTAGCTCAGATACCTTCCCCTTAAGGATAAAAGAAACACCCCGAACCTATTATTATCATCACTCAATCCACATAAAGTTAATTTTTTAAAATAATTATATAAATATCTTTTAAATTCATATGAATAATCAGTTAAAAATCCATTAAATGGTGGAAGCATGGAATGGTATGACTATTTTATCTCATATTTCCTAGAACTAGGGTAAAGTCTTATACATGTAGGATTTATTGACAGAAAAATATTGGTCAAATTAAAAAATAATAGTCTTATCTTGGAATTTAATTATGGGATGTTGTAGATTTAGATTTAGATTTTTATTTACTACACTTTCGACTTCTAGGTTTTTCCATTTCAATTTTGTTTTTGTTTTTAATGAATTAATAGTTCTTTTATATTTATAGAATTTAAATTTTAAATTATTCCATATAACATCTAGTGTGCATATAGATTATGGAAATAATAAAAACTAAAAAAACACATAGTAGAACAAAATGTAGTTTTTTAAAAAAATTGTTAACAAATTTTTTATATGTTTTTTTATTTTTTAATAATCAATTTATTTTATTTTTTTGTTTAAATTATTTACAATTTCATTCCATGTAAATTTTTAAAAAAATATAACTAGTACATTTTTCTCGGTAAAATTTAGTATTTATAAAACTTACTAACCACTAGTTTAATTTGTGAGTAGGGTATCATATCCATAGGGAAGGGAAATCGTGTGACAGAAAAATAAAGAAAAAAAATCATGAATATGATACAGTTAAAGCATGGTGTGATAGTCAATTATTTAAAAAATGGTTGGAAAACACTATGAGATGAGTGAAAATTATGAATATATAAGAAATATTTAACGATTGACTAATTTTGGTACATTAGACTAGCCGAGATTGATTGAAGATTTTTTTTGTTCTTACTAATGTTACTCATAATTAAAGCACTTCTTAATGAAAAGGTGTTAAGTCACTAAACTATCATTCAGTTTTCAACAACTCATATTGGACTTTACTTAGGGTTGATCTCATGATCTCCACTTTGAAATTGATTTTATTGTTAATGGAGAAGAGAACATCAACTATTTCTAATTATTGATACTTCAGTTAACATTCAAGTGAAAAATGTTTACTACCATCACTCATTAGTTCTTGGAGTGGTGTATAATTTATTCTCATTATGAAAAAATTGTGAACACTAGATTAAATTAACATTGAAATAATTAAATGATCATGAATTTTTTTTTAAAGTATTCCAATATATTCCAATCTGATTCCTCTAAAAGAAACTAAGTACACAAAATAGTAATTACTAAGATCAAAGATAGAGAAGAAAGAAAAGGATAACCTTTTCATGTGAGATTTTGTTCTTCTTTATAATCCATCTCAAGGTCTTATATTCTCTACTCTCAAGTGAGTTAAAAAGCTTTGGTTATGATCTCTAATCTATTCTATAGTTGAACATGTGAAATACACCATTTTTTATTATGTAAGAATGATTTTTTTATTTTCTCCAAAATATCATAGACTAAATTTATTAATCTAACATGTCCATCATCACTAATAGACTTCCTTTAATGGGTCTTTATATCACTACACATTTTCTTTATAAAATCTTATATAAAACTATACCACTTCACAGAGGTGGAATAAATAATTTACATATCACCTATAAATAATGCATACCTAACTATTTTTATTTTTTTATTTTTTTAATTATTTGGTTAAGAAACATTTGTAGCTTTATTTAAAATAAAAAATATTTATATGAAATTCTAGGAAATGTGCCATCACTTTTTTGACTATAAAAATACACCTATTTTCATAGTTTCAAAGGTCAACAATCAACAACATAGAATACTCAGCTAAGAATAATTATTTAACAAAAACATAAACTACTCCTTTAAAATCCTTCTCTGTATGAGTTCGCATCATCTAATTTTGCTTTATTTTCAACATAGATAAAACAAATCATAATCCTATCATATTACCATAAAAATATATTATATATTGGTTCAAATTAATTGACGAAATACCTTTTCCATTACTCCTATGTTCACCAACTTTTTAATGAATACATCTTGCCAGGTTCTAACAAGAAAAAGATCGAACACCATGGATGAAAAAGAATTTGAACTGGTAAGTGTGTTATTAAAAATAACCCAATCCCCCTCTTCCCCTTCATCTCAACCAGAAAATGAAACAAATTCAATTATTTAACATATGATTAATGTTCAATTTATAAATTATGAACTCAATTGATATCAATGTCTTTGCATGAGATCACAAATTTTATTTTGAAAATAAAAATCCTTAGAAATTATTATCCAAATACCCTCTCTTTAGTTTCAATATCATCAAAAGATTATATAATCTTTATTAAATTAACCATCTTAGGTTTTCATCAATTATAGAATCCAAAATCAGATAAATCAAACAATTTATCATCAACAAGTTAACACGAAACAGAAATCATCAAATAATAATAATCACCTTTCATATTGACAAACTAAAATTATAAGTAGATAGAATGGTTTAACATCTTGATTTTGGGTCGGAACCCATGTTTAAAACAAATTTGGGGACCAAAAGACAAGGTAATTAGGTGGTTCTTATTTTTCCAATCCGTGCTAATAAATTTTAACCTCAACACTTAATATATCCAACAGTGACTCTTAACACCTCTCATACAAGCTTCCATCACAAGATATAAATCATTCGAACCACTTCATTTATCTTCAGATAAAATTTCATTATATGGAATCAAATTTATGACTTATTTAATTTTAAACTTGTGTCCCATACTGGATGAAACTTCTTTTTGAATGGAAAAAACTTGAATATGGGAACAAAACCTTGTTATTTTTTATTATCATTAACCCATCGATCTATCTTTTGAAGCTTGAGTGGTATTGAAATTATCTTATAAAGGTGTATCATTGGAAAATTATCTTATAAGTTATGTGAAATAATTCATATGGGATAGATTTAATTTTTCTTTATTGTAAATTGGTAGACAAACTAATTCTAAAATATCTTATAGTAAAAATTTACAATAATAATTATCACATGGGAACACAAAGTTTAGACAAAAAATACTTTCTATTATATATAAAATAAAGGGAAATTTTTAATGAAATAAATAAACTCAAAAAAAAACATGAAACAAAAAATTTAAAATTAATTTAAAAATATTAGTATAATAAATGTTAAAAAATATAATGAAATGTAATTATAAATTTCTAGAAAAATAGAGAATCTCTTCCCAATGGATTACATAATATTAAACATAAAATCTTAATGAAACTATACATGCATCCTATATATTATATCGAATTCTTTATATGAGAAAATATATCACAAAAACATATTCTTTGTATAGACCATGAATGTTTCAAAAAAATTAATTCCTTCCTAATTTTAGAGAAAACCCAATATCACATGCTCACAATCATGGATATTATAGTTAAATTCAAGATAATTTAACTTTTTAGAACCTAATACACGAACTAATTTCTATTGAATTGACACATATCATAATATTTGGTGAAATGCACTGAAATTAACCTCAAATGATACTTCCTACACTTATAATAATAGGATGGATGTGATATTTAATTTATCCTCTTAACATTCAAATGTTCTTGTCATTGTTTAATCCACTAAAAAGAACAATCCATCTTGATCAAGACTATATGATGATTCTCAATTATTTAAAATTATTTTAAAAATATCTAATAGTAACCGAAAAATCTAAATAAAATATATAACTCTATTATATTTTCTGGTAGATTTCAGGATATTACTAACACAATATTTGTTGGTTCTGTAATTAACCCATGTTCAAATCTAAAATAATTAATGAAATTAACTTCACACAATCATATATTAATTGTATGAATCATTATATAAAATTAATGTATTTTACAAATTCCAAAACTAACCTTTATGGTTTTGAATAATCCTACATTATTTTAGAATAAACAAAAATATTATCAATCAATACTATAAAAGAATGACCTAAAATTAGTTAAAATATTTAATGCATCAACATAATCAAAATAGTATGTTCATGGGTATCTCAAAATGAAAGTAAATGATTTAAAAATTGTCATATCAATTGTTTAAAATTTGAATTAAGATTATATTTCTCCTCACCCTTATATGATAACATCCTATCCATAAAAAGATCTTTAAAAAGAAAATTTATCCTTTAAACTGGTAAAATAATTTTAAAATCATCATAATGGATATGAATTCTTTATCACCCATTTTTTTAACAAATAGTAATCATTACATAAATCTAAACCACCATATAATGTTTTTAAAAACATAAAGTATTACTATGGAGATACACTATTCCAAATAAGATATTATTTCAATATATTATCTACTTGAATTCATAGTTATCCATATTCCATAGGTTACATTAAATTTGTTTCCTTTTAAATAATAGATAATATTTTGTGTAATTCTATACCAAAATCAATTAACAATCATAGAGGTATGTTTATAATATACTATAAAAAATTGTAAAATCACATACAACCTTTGCAAACATGAATTCCTGATGTTGTTAGGTGTTGGTAGAAGTTGGAGAGAGCCATGTTTTAGTGGGACTAATTTTTAGAGTAATTAATTTCTTGAATTTAGATAATGTTTTAAATTATTATTAGCATTTTTGGGTGATTGAAAATGGTTGTTTTTGTAAGATAATGTATATTGTGAAGATTGGAATGAGAATTTATCATAGGTGGTATAGTACTAGAGTTCCATGGGCCACTAAAAGAGCCCCAGAAAGCCCAGTGGTAGTGCACTGGATGTTTGGTGGGTTTTTTCAATGGAGAAATATAACATTCCTTACCATTAATAACTAGGTTTTCCATGTTATAGTTAGTGGTGTTGTACTAAGTGCCTACTAATGAAGAATGGATATGATGTTAGTATAGTATAATCTAAAAAACAACCATTCTATGTAACATGGTTATTGCGGCATAAATTCTTGTAATACACTAGGTCATCTCAATAGATATAATATAAAGGTTGAGAATTAATCAAATAGTTGTTAGGAATGAGGGTGAGATGATTATTGATTGGGTTTAGGCAACATGGGTGGTATGAAATAGTGTTTGTGATCAATTATTTGTGAGTTGTTGACCAAAAAAAAGTAGCACAAGAGGTTTGAGTAAAAAAATGTTATAATGTTGTGTGGAGATTCTGTTAGTAATGATACTTTAAACTTTAAAAATTTTTAATTACCAATATAATTATATTAATAACATCAATAATTCAAATGACACTTCTTTCAATGACTTACAAGGACTTACTCTATGAATATAGAGTCCCCTTGAGGATTCTCTAATCTTATATATGTAGTGATACACGCTAAAATTCATGATTATATTTCCACTTAGATTATTGGGGTTCTCATCTATTATAGTTTTTCTCAAAACTCTAGTTCTTAGATTAGGATTCCACTTTTTATCCATCACCTCCCCACAAAGTTCATCTTATTTTTGATCATGAAATTAATAAATTAAAAACATGAGTTCAACTAAAATTAATAAAGGATTAAACATAGTAAAACACAGAATATAATTCCATCTACTTCATACCCATTACAATAATAAAACTTCATATAATAAATAAAAAGAAGAAAGAGTAATAATATCATCATTAGTCATTTCTCTATCTATACTACTCTATTCTAGATCTACTTCTATATCATTATTCCTATATACTAAATAATCCCTAGTCCCCTTTCACCATTAAGATTCATTTATTTTTAAAGAATTCTCTCAAGTGACCATTTCTTTCACCTATTTTGATTGTATCAGGTGGTATCCCAATGCATAAATTTTATTCATTCACATCAGTTCCCCTAATTATTCATTTTAATTTAAGTAACTATCATTTATAAGAACCATGATATATTATATCCACATATTCCTTTTTACAATTTCCACATGGGCATTTAGTCGATGTACATATCAATTGGGCTAAAAAAACTATACATGGAAGTTTATTTAAGATGTATGTAAGCCATATATATTCATTGAAGTCCAATTATAATTCACTATGTACCACTAAGAGAAAGATATTTTAAAGGAATTGATGAAAATATTTCCTACATAAACTCTTCTTTTAATATTATGTATGTTTTTTAAAATATAAAATAATCTTACATATTTGTAAGCTACACTTATAAAACCTTTAGAAATATTTATTTATTTTCATTCAAGGTAATGTTGTTATTTTTTTGTGAAATATTATTATATTTATTTTTCAAATCTTTATTTAATATTATTTATTGAATTTTGTCAATGTTAAAGAACTTATGTATCAAAAACATTAATATTTGTCATCGTAAAAGTTATTGTGTAACTTCCCTCCCAAGTTCATCATTATAAAACATTTCATGACCAAAAAAGTGTAAATAAGTGATCTAACATTGCAAATAAATCCAAATAATGAATGATTTAATAGTAAAAATGTGTTCTAAAATTTTTGAATTACATATTTTAAAAAATATATTCGAAAATAATAAAGGTCAAAAAAAATATCCCAAAAGCATAAAGTATAAGGGGAATATCATGTAAAATTAAATTATATTTTTTTTTGTAAAATCTATCAATATCCCCCCAAAACTTATCATCATGATCTTATTGTAAAAAAACAGAATCTATCTCAACTAAATAAATCCATAACTTTGAGTTTCTATTTTCATTTTACCATAGTCATAATTTATCATTCATATTGTAAGATATTTTCTATATTACTCTTTATGTTGAGTTCTAGTTTTATGAACTATTTTGTAAACCCATGTACAATTGTACCTTCATTCATAAATATGATCACTTATCCACTCATTTTTATTTTATGTAGAAATTATTTTATCTACATAAAATCATATAAGAGTAGATATTGGCTTTCTTGTTCTCTCAATATGAAGATTATCGAGTCAAGAATTATTTCAATATCAAGGGATTTCAATATTATTCATGAGTTTTATGTGGGTGGGTCAAACGATAAAACAAAGGCTGAAATGGTAATGATTATCTCTTTTAACAATATGACATGGTAAAAATTATAACATTCGCTTAAAATATACATCTCATTTTTCATAGAAAGTATTATCCACCACACTCTATATCTTTATTCCTTTTTATAGTTATACTTAAAACATTTTTAGATTAAATTTAATACTTCATATATTTTCTAGAGGATATTTTGAAAAATATTTTCACTATTTTATACATACTTGTCGATGAAGAGAGATTGGTCTTGAATTTTAAATTTAATTGTAGAATCTTCTTGGTGGTACCTAAGTGTTTCACAAAAAAAAATTCTACTTATGTTGACATTATTTATATACAAGGTCGAATTACCCCAAAGTGTTTCCCAAGTGTGTTCTTCAAATTCACCGAAGAGTATGGTATAGATGTATTTCATCTTCTAATATAGTTTAATATAAGTAACATAATTATTTTTATAGAAAAAAGATAAAAAGTTAAATGAATTATCAATGGAGTTCAATAAAATGGATTGATAAATGAATTAACTAGATCATGTTATCATAAGACATAATCTCACAAATAATTATTGAGTGGAACAAGAAGTGATTAATTCTCATGTCATGGTTGGGTATATCATGTATAATGAAATTATAATATGATTTCAAATGATTTATAATCCTTCTGGGTGTATCATTTTCATTAAGGATTATATTTTCTAGCATGGGTTTTTAGAAATAACAGATTCTACCAGAACATTTCAAGAGTTAGAAATATGATTTGGTGTACGTAGGTATTTATTTAGGACCAGGTGTTTAAATAAAATTTGTATAAAATAATTGACTAAATAAACCCAAAATTTCCTAATTAAAATTCACCCTCTTTCCAAATTGATGTCATAATTTCCCCCCATACTTGATTATGACCCTCCTCACTCATAACTCAAAAATGTGTAATAAAATTTCAAAAAATAATTGTATAGTGTACAATTATTTTCATAAACTAAAAAAAAAGAAATTTTCCTAATGGAGATATCCTATAATTTACATGAAAAATTAATACAAAAATTACGGGCCTTTATAAACCTCTTTCAAAACAAATTTTTCCAGTAGATAGGAAATCCTAGGATAAATTATATAAAAAATTAAATAATATATAAAAATAAAACTCTTAAAATTTGGTTTAATCCTAAAATAAACATAATTATTATCCACTTCTAGTATTCTTTTTCAGATCACTTTCAATACAAATAAATTCTCGTGAAAAATAAACACACTTATTTTACAAATGACATAATAAAAATCGAATATATAAAATTATTAAGACTACTATAAATAAGAATTGAAAATTAAAATAAATAAAAAATTAGTCTACAATAAAGATGTTTCTGGGATCATATTCTTAAATTAAAACATAAATATGTAAATAAAATTAGAAAAAAAGAATAATATAAAGCATGAAGTTACATATTTAAATAAATGAAAATGAGAAGAATTATTTAGTGGATTAACTCAAAAGAAATTTTTTAAATTAAATTTGGACATTACATGATAATTGAAAATTATAACTACTAGGAATTATGATGGAACATCATTATTTTAAGAACTCAACCTTAAAAATTACATATTATGGTGACTTTAAATTTGAATTTTCTTTCTTTTTTCCAGATATCTCTTAGACGTATAGTTTTAGAAAATTAGGACATAACTCTTACATAAAAAATCATATTGTAAAACGTGGACACTTTTAATTAGTATCAATTTTTTCATGAATATAAAAACATTGAAATAAAATGTGATTTAATTTTAAATATAATCTTTATGATTTTAACTTTACTTCTTCATTTTATCTACCAATCCTTACATCCCTCTAAAAAACATTTAAAAAACATGAGATAAGAATAAAAAATCTCACCAAGGGACATAAAAAGAAGAAATCCATTATTTAAGTGAAAAACATAAAAATCCATGAAAATATTACCTTTATCTCAATGATATTTTAAAAGATGAAATAAATAATTTACACATGAAAGTAAAAAAAAAAATTTGGGAAATAAAATCATTAAAACTCACAACAATAAAATAAAAACCTTTTTAGGAAATTTAGACCATCATATTGATAAATTGTTTTAAACTAGTGTAAAAAATAATTGTATCCTATTTAAATATAAAGGATAAAACCACCAGTAACTCCACTATCCTTTCCCAAAAGATAATTCCTATTAACCAATGCATTGGAGGGCTATTTGGGCACACCAAAAGCTATTACAAGCTCAACCAGTGCTATCTGGGTTCACCCAATGTTTATGTTGTATGTAAATTTCCCATTTCATAGATATTTCTAAATTAAAAAATTAAACATTTTATTATTTCACATTTTCTTCATAATTTTTTTGAAAAACTCTTAAAACCCAATTGAAAAACACTTTAGGATATCAAAATACCCTTTCGATTTTGAAATCACTATTTTTTTAAAAAAAGATACACCAATACGAAAGAAATAATTCCCATTGAAAATAACTTTATAAATTTTAAATGGATGCTTTAAAGACAATATTATCCAAGATTTTGAGAGATTCTTCTCATTCATTAAAAGTAAAAAAAACATTCATTTCATACTTTTGTAAGAAAAGTGACAAAATACCTCAATTGGAAAATAAAAATAATATTTCCTTTCAATTTTTTTTGAATAATTATAAAAGGATAAAAATGATTAGAAAAAATTATAGGATAATAGAAAAAACCTTTTATATTTTTTTTAAAATATGTATATGGAAGAAAAAAATAGTTTTAGAAGATAAATTTGAAATATTTATTTTAAAAAGTACCTTACCTTGAGTCTGACTTTTCAGATACATTCTTTATATTTCTGAATAATAAACATAGGTTATTTATTTAATTACATTAGAACCTTTTTCAAGTTTATTATTCAATTTATATAACGTATAATGATATTATGTACTATTATTTAATTATTTAGGTTCACATTGGATATTTTCATGATATTCAGCTCATAAGTCCAAAATAACAAAGGTATATTGAGTATGATCAAAGTAGTCAATAAACCACCATATATAGAATAATATTGATGACATAATTATAATTTTTTATATATCAAATTATAATTTTTTAATAATCCTGAAATATGGTTATTAAAAATAAACCATGTTTCAATCATGGAGATGGTAGGCTGTACTTATGCATAAGTAAAGTATCCACTTTTAAATAATCATTATTGAAATAAGGTAAGTGTTATTTTATCTTTACAAATTTATCATCATATTATAATTATAATATTACTAATTTACTTATAATTATAAATATCATCCGTGTTTTGTGGGGATGAAAAATGAATCACATCGCTTCGTGGAGGTGGTAGTCTATAGGTACACACAAATGACGTTATCATTTATCAGTTAATGGAAATGTATGAAATTAAATGGTTTATTATATTTTAAAAATAAGAAATATGTCATTAATATAATATAAAAACATTAATTTCAACTCTATAACTTGTATCAAGATATTTTTATATTAAATGAAATACATCAGTCCGTGAGGCTGTAGTCTATCACACACATGAAGGATGGTTTCCTTTACCATTTTATGGAATAGAAGATGGATATAGAATATGGTATTAACATAATAAAATATTATTATATTTATTATACTGGTGTTTTTATTTTATCATTTTTTAATAATATTTGAAGGAGTGGAGGATAAAATAAAATAGAAACGCTTGATTCAAAATGTTATTTCTTATTTGAACAACCTTCATTTCATAAATCCTTACGACCAATAATGTTAGTTTTCTACCTAATGAAATAATTCTTGAATGAGGTTATGGATTTTAGGAATGTATCTGGGTAGGGATTGTAAAAATTGGGGTTTTAATTTTAAAGGATTTAGAAGAAGTGGATTCCTTTTGTAAGAGAGGGGTGGAGCACTCATGGAAATTATCAAAATATTAATTTAATATAAATTAATATTCAATTTAAAATGTATCAAAATTCATTTATAAAAAATATAAGATGGGTAATGGTCTAAATAATCTAATATAACAAAAATTAGTTAATTTTTTACTATTTTTTTGTCTTCATCATTTTCTTTTAACTTGTCATTAACAATTTTTAAACATACCATGACAAGTAGATTTTTTATTCATTGAGGGTCAATATTGTTATTATAAATGAAAAAAATGCCCAAAATTGACTATTTTTATATGTTATAAACCAGATAAAAAAATTGATGAATATAATATTTTTAATAAATTAATATTATTTAATAAAATATTATTTATTAATAAAAAACATTAATCTCAATTTTTAGAACTATTCATTACATTGAATTTAATAATATCAAGATAAGACTTATAATTTTTAATTTTTTAAATATATACCTAAAATTCCAAGTTAATAAATAAAACTCTTGCATTACATTAATTTTATCAATTTATATATCTTTTAATTGTTTAATGTCATTTATTTGATATTTTTATTAATTAAATAATGAGTCCATTAACATTGTGTAGCTTTTAAATTAATTATTTTCATTACTAAAAATTAAAATTAGATTATCAGGATAAATATAAATCTTTTAAACATAAAAATAATATTTATAGTTGAACATATCCCCCGGATAAACCCATAATAAATATATTATATTTAATAAAGAAAAGAGTATGATATGTTTGACTTTTCTTGAAATAAAATACTATAAATTTCATAATCTCATCAAAATGAGAAAAAATTCTATATAACTGGATATTTATTTATTAGAGATGAAATAGACTCATAAAATAAATTTTTTGAATGTTTTTGGGTTATTTAATAATCTTTATCATTTTATTTTTAACTTTAATCACCTGATTAATCATTTACCGTGGTAACAAAAAGTATTATGGTTACTGTTAATTTTGACTAAAAAATAAAAGGGACACATTTAATAAATTAAAAATTCTTGATTCCAAATAAATAATCTATTTTTAAAAATTTAAAACACATAATTTTCATAATTTAATTTAAAATTATATCAGCAAAATGTAATGAAAAATGGGTTTTTAAAAAAATGATCATTTAAATATATAATGTTCTTATACTAAATTAAAGTATAAACTTTATTTAAGAAACCATTATTTAATTATTTAAAATCAAAAGTTACAAATAAAATTTCAAACTAATCCAAAATATAATTTTACTGTGAAAATAATTTAATATAAAAATACATTCTTCAATAAAAATAAGTATTTTCAATATTCATTGAAAAATCAAAATTTTCAGAAAATTCTCAAACATTTACCATAGGATATTTTTTTCATGATTTAAATAATTATTGACATCTTATCAAAAAAAATTTCTAAAATTTAAAAACTTTTATTATATTATTTTCTCACAAAAAAAAATTAAAAAACCATTTTTGAAGAGTAAAATGAATTTTCTATAAAATTGAGTTATTATTCTCCAAGAAAATTTCAATTAATTTATATTGAGTAAGAAAATTATATTTAATTAATTAATAATTTATTATTATTAATACCCTTTAATTTAATGGATATGTTATAACAGTTTCATTTACAATTTAATATTTCATTGTTCATTTTATCTTGGTGTTGCATATTTTCTCTATTTAAAATCTCAAGATGTTACAATTAAAACCGTTGGTAATATATCTATTATAAAGTGACCATAATAATTAGTGTATGCTAAGGTTAATTATGATAGATAATTTATTCTTAATAAAGAAAACATGGGTTAAAATAGAAGTAATATCTCTTGTGAAGTTCATTTTTCAGATATGGGGATGAGGTAGCACTAGTGGGGTTTACCCATGACCAAAACCATGTTAAACTTCACTAATTGAGGTTCAAGTAGAATAATCCAAGGGGGAATTTAATGTTTGTGAAAATCACCTCCAAATCGATATTTTTTGAACCACCCAATGAAAGTAATAAAATTCCCCACCTACCCTTTGGGATAATTTTAGTGTGATAAGGGGTTATTTATCTAGGGTTTAAGTAGTATTAAAATGTAAATTATTTTAGAAAGAAAATGGTATTTATAAAGATACCATATTTTTATCAACTGTATCATCCTTATATAAGAGTTAAAATGCACAAAATTACAATATTAATTTAATAATCTAAATTAAATATTTTGAATTATGTTATCGAAATTATCTGGGGGGTGAAATTTGGTATTTTTTGGTAAAAATTATAAAATACAATAAAGGGGGGGGGAAATAATATGAAATATGGTAAATATAATATCATATATGTGTATTAATAAGTCAAATCAGAAAATTTAGTTATCTTTACCTAATTTTGGAACTAACCATATAGTATATTAGTAAAGGATGTAATGAGTCCTTATGGGGCTACTATAAAACGTAAGATAATGGAAAAAATAAAAATTCAGCACATTATTCGATGATATATTACTCACCAAACCTACAAATACTCAACACATATTTTCATATCTACCATACAAAATTAAAATTTTAATCTTTGTATATATCTCCTAGAGCCTCTCCCATTTCTTTACCTAAATCTTGTAGAGCTTAGTTGGTTATATGGGCCAACTCTAGGCTAAAAAGCTCAAGAGATTCAAGAGTTCCTATTTCACCCTCTTCCTTTCCTATTGGAATTAATTTCACTATAATATCCTTTAAAATCTAAACTTATATGCTTTAATCATGTTATTATCACCCTTTTGATCTATTATAAATTATATAATACCTTAACATCTCTTATATTACCTATTCATATGTCACTACCACGACAAAGTGAGACACTTTTTTCAATCACTTTTAATTCAAATTTATATTTCCATTTTTCCACCATATAAAATTTCCATGTAAATATTACAATTTTATCAGAGTATTATTTTTAGTATTTTTATTTAAGATATCATATTTATGGATTACCATTTCATCCCCATTAAGATTCATTCATATGTTTTTACTATACATAATCCTACCCGAAGCTATAAACACCATTATACAAATCCATTTATATGCCATGTATTTATGATATTATGGATGTATTATATCTAATAGGTATTCTTTTCATATGTAATTATAATGAATATGTATATAGTGAAACCTGAATCAGTCCCCAAATGGATCATACATGATATCGGTATAAGTTCACCTTTAAAGTCAATGCATGCTAATATTGAGGCCCATCCTCAAAGAAATTATATATACCTGATGCATATCAAATATTTCTTATTATATACTCCTGTTTCTGATTTATTTATCCATAATTACACTAGTCTTCTATTATTTCAATTTAATATATAAAACTTCCCAAACCAATTGATAATCGTGATCTTAATAAGTGCCTGATAACTATAATTCCATATCATACACAAGATAATTATATTTATTTGGAAATTTTTAATATCTAATAATAATTAATAATTTCAATGGAATTTATATATTCATTCTTATTAAATCATTGACTAGAAAAATCTATTGACTTTCGCATATAAAACCTTGTTCCACTTTGGAAAATCTGGTCATCCATGATTCATTGAGAAAGTATGAATTATATGAGAGATTATCATAAGACCTTGAATGTATGTATATAATGTTTGAAATTATAAATTATCATCATTTCCAACATTTTATAGTGTTTTAATTGTATCTATGTTATTTTTTTATCCTTTATCATCAATGTAGTATATTATATTTCAGTGCATATTGAAACTATATATTTTATTTATCTATTCCTGCAATATATATTACACTATTATATTTCCATGTTAGATTCTATTGAATGCTATCCCTTATTGAGTGTCAAAACACTACATTTACTTTTTTTACCAATCCTATAGGTAATGATGTTTAATAATATGTTTGATCAAATCTATGTTTAGAATTAGGAAATAATTATTTTTTTCAAATGATGTAATGTGTTATGTTGTGATCTCATGTAATTAAATTACGATGTAAAAATGACCCATTAGTTTAGGGAGATTAGTGTTAGGGGTATTATTGTTTGTATCCTAGAATTTTTTTAATGAAACCTTTAAGAAGAATATTGAAAACCACATGGGTAGAGAAAAAACATTTTACTTCTAGAAAACCCTTGAGATTATTCTTGAATTGGTCTAATTGACAACTTATACATATGAATATATTTTAGGAAAAAATAAAATATGTACTCTATTTATTTTGAATTTGAATTTTATAATATTACTAATGAATTTATTTTGTTTATCAGATTACAATTTTTTAAATAATGAATGAAAACCAATGATAATATTGATTAAAATGTGGGGATTGTCGAGATAATTAAGATAATGGAGTTAATGTTAGTACTTGAAAAATTATTACATTCCAGTATCATCCCAGGTAAATAAAGAATAATATATTTTAATATTTATGAATTTTTTTGAATTAAATATTAATTTCACTTTAAATGGTATGGTATTTTTGATGGCATACACGATACACAACAACGAATTTCATTGAAATCTTACGTTTCACACAAAATTGAGTTGTACTGAAAAATAATAATATAATATTATCATTTTAAATTATAGTTAACACCTAGAAATTGTAATGGAAGGAATGAATATAACTAACTAAAAAAATATTATACATTTTTGTTAAATGTTTTTACAATTATCCAATAAAATATATAGCCTTAAAATGTGAATGAATCCAATATTAAGCACAAATAGTCTAATTTTCTTTAAAAGGATGATTTACCTCCCTTTGATGGAAAACCATTTTTAAATCAAGTTTTATTTACTTATATTTTTTATAATTGTCAAAATAATATTTTCATTAGAATCAGGACAACAAAATTTACTTTGGGTAAAGTGTTGGTATATTTATGATTAAATTCATTTATTCATGAATAGTTAAAAATACTGTATTTTAATTCAAAACTACCTTTTAATCTAATTTATTTATACATATAGATTTTATTTCTAATTGTGTTTAAAGTGTAATTAAATTATATTTTTACCATTTTATCCAATTTTGGTAATTGTAAGTAATTGCACTTTGAAATTTGAGACAAACACGTGTTAATCTTTTGATAGATATTATTTCTTAAAAACCTGGTTTTTGTTTTGAGAACGAGAATTATTTTTAAATTAATTTTTTCCAATTTTGTTTCATGAATTTGTAAAAATAGATTCCATATTTGGAATAATTAGGGAATTTTTTTTAAATAGGTAACTTTTATTTTTATACATTTTAAATATTTACTTCAGTAAATATTTTATTTATCATGGTTAAAAATAAAATATGATAAATAAGGGTGAGAAAATAATATTATAATAACAAAAAATTTCCCTAACATGTATCTTAATCATATTTTCTTTATACATGTTCAACCTTGATAATCCTTGGGTCAATATTTGGACCCCATGGAGTCACATGGGAGTGATAAAGACATTTTATATTAATTAATTTAAAGTACAGACAAAAATGAATTAAACATATAACTTTTAGTAAATCAATTTTTACATGGGTTTATATAATATATATATAAAATTAAAAATATTAATTATAAATATAAAATTATTTTCTATATCATGGTATTTTATTTATAATTTTCAGACATTAAATAAATAAAATTGTTTATGAAAAAATAATGATGTTGTGTTTACCTCATTTATCAATGAATTATATAAATAAGATTAGAAAAATTAAAACAATATAAAACACCTATCCAATTATTATTGGATTATTTTATTTATAACAATAGTCATCTTATATTTGAATTTAAAACACCTATCCATTCCTAAAGTGCCCCTATCACCCTTATAAAAATCCCTCACATAGAACCCAATAATCACACCTCTTAAACCCCTTGGATCATCCAACCCCAGACCTAATAAAATCCCCACATCCCTATATTCCTCGTAGAATCCATTCCTTAAGCAGAAGGCACTTCAAATAAACTGTTTGGTTCAAACCAAAGTGAGATACCCAATTTAAAGGTAACATCTTGTCTTAAGTTCTTTTCTTTTATTTTACTTATCCAGCAACCTAAACTATCTTAATTAATTAATTTTATAGAACCACCAGTATCATCAATATACTAGGTTTTTTATAATAGAATGATTCAAACTACACTACCACACACCTCTATCTAATGGATATGAACATACTGTTTCTGTGGACGACGAACTACTGCCTCACAAAATGATGATTATTCAAATATCTCCAACCACCTCTCATGGTAAAAATTACGATGACAATATATTTATATATGATATATATTATGTTTATGTTTTTTATATGGTTATATATTTTTCAATTATAGAATATGTATATGGTTTCTATAATAGGTAAACGTGATAATTTCATTTGAGGAAGTGCAGACTACCACCCCCCTAAAACTGATATAACATGTTCATGCCAAACGTGTGACACATAAAAGATAGTGTTAATAAAATTATATATGATATTATTCTATAATTATAATATACCTATGTATAATTATGTTTTCATTCAATTAAAATACAAAATAGAAATGAAAGTAGCGTTCATGCGTATGTACGGCTGGCCGTCTCCATGAAAGGGGAATTTAATTTCTTATCTCCAAATGTTATTTATCATTATAAATACATTTATATACTGGATTTATATGATATATATTATATATATATAATGAATATCAATATATAGATAATGGAATTTTGACCACATAGAAAACTTGTAATTATAAGAAGTTTATTTTTGACCAAAGAACCAAATATCAATAAAATGACCGTTAAAAACATAAATGATTATATAATGTTTATAACCTGATAATAAGTGGTATAAAAGGAATAATAAACCTGAAAAAGGTTCTGAAACAATTTTAAATTAACTTTAATTTATTATTTAGGAGATTAAATAAAGAACAGGTCCAGTCGATATGAGGTAAGGGACTTCATCTCAATCACCTTCCATTGAGGCATATTTTGGTTTATTCGTGACATTATTTTATACAGTGTATAATTATACAATTTTTATTTTAAATTATTTCAATGGTTTAAAAATGGAATAATTTTTTATGAATCCCTTTACTAAATTACAAAAAAGAAATGTTTTTTTTAATTTATGCGGTGACAACGACCTTTTACGCCGCTGCGAGTATTATTTGATCTTTGGATTCCTTAAAAAGACGTAATGTTTTTAAAATAAAAATGAAGACCATATACTCTTTTTATATATTTTGGTATTTAAAATAGTTTGGTTAAGGATTTATTATGTCAATATATTGAAATGATATATTGTGATTGCAATTTTATCTTTCTTTTATGCTTGTGTTATGTGTTATAACTATGTTATGGTTTTTGGGAATAATTTACATATACAAGTGGTTTCATGGTAAACCTAGGTCGGGTGTGACCGAGATAGATCTCCAATTCATTAGGTAACATGACAGAGGTAAACAAGAATTTCTCTCCTAAGAGATTTAGGTAATTTACTCTGATGGGTATTGAAAATGTAACTCCCTATGTAGTTGTGGAAGCTACAACATAAGTATGTTATGGATGGCACAAGTTACCATTATGATTTATGTTTTCTCTGTGTTATTCATAAATTTTATGATTTTATGAGGTATGTTTAATATCTTATTCTAGGTATGTATTGGTGGACTAATTTTTTTCCTTGTTTAATAACCCTTACTGAGATTTTTATGCTCATTCCATGTTTTGAAATGTTTTCATGGGAAATAAAGATAAATAGGGTCAAGAATGGGATCAAGTAAAATTCATTCTATCTAAAACATAGAACACGACATGACTCTTTTTTTCTAGTGTTTTTATTTAATGAAAAAATTGGAAACTGAGTTTAAGTGTCTACTTTGTAATTTTTTATATGTAATGCAATAGTTATGGCCTAAATCACAAAAACTCTAATGTGAATTATTCATTTATTTTAATATTACCTAATGTTTAAAGGCCAAGCCTTTAAAGTTGGTATCAGAGGTCGGTTTGGACAACTTTTGAAGTTAGGATATTTTTATATTAATATCAATAAATTATTTTTAATTTATTGTATGATTAAAATGATATAGAATTTACATATTACCATGTTGCTTCTCCTAAGAAATTTCTATGTTCATAATTGTTTTCCGCAGAGGAGACATGGTAGCTATGATGGGACGACATCATGATGATGACAACCTCTTAAATAAGAAATCCGAGATGGTAAGAATTGGAACTGAACAGTTTGTTGCAGTGGTGTCAAAAATGACTTTGGCTCTAAATGGTGGTGGTATATATGCATGAGATTAGCAAGATCAACCAAAGAGGAATATTTCAATAGTGTATCATTTCATGAGGAAACATCCCCCACCATTCATAGGATCTTATGAACCTTTTCTAAATGAAGGGTGGATTAATGCACTGGAGAAGGTGGGAATGGTTTTTTCCAATGATCAGGTGTTCTATGACTAACAACAGAATAAGAGTTTGATGAGGCAGATGAATGATAAAAACTCTTCAAAAATGTCTGATGGTAAGAAACATAAGTTTATAGTTTCTGTAAATTGTGGTAACAAACATGCTGGGGAATGTCTTTTAAAATCTGGTACGTGCTACCGATGTGGTAAAATGGGACACAAGGCTTGTAGTTGCACTAAAAAATAACAGGTTAATGGTAATATAAAATATAATTTACAATCAGTAAAATGTTTTATGTTCAATGAAATGGGTCATTATGAAAATTAGTGTCCAAGAAAAACTCAACTGAGGGAAAGCATCTAGACTACAAGCAGAAAGGGGAGGTGAAATACTCTGTAACTACTTATGCAAATGTTGGGCAATCAAATGAAGTAGTATCAGATACAAGGTTTGGTTTTTCAGATTATTCCAATGTGTCGTTTTATTTAGTGTCTACACGTTCATTCATTTATGAGTTGTTTTCTATTAAATTGGGTAATCTATCTCAAGATATGAATACTAAACATATGGTAAAAACGCCAGGAGGAATTGTTGAGTCAAAAAGAAATAATAAGAACCTTCCTATCCTTGTGTGCAGAAAGAATCGACCTGGAAACCATATTTTTTTTGCCTCTAGTAGAGTTTGATGTTATTTTGGGTTTATATTGGAATTTTATTTATCATGCAATGATTGACTACAGAGCTAAATAGGTTTATTTTTATAATTATTTTCATTTTGTGTACATGAATGAACCATTACATTTTATAACATGTTACGAAGCTACGAAACTAGTAAAATATTGAAATGAATATTACCTTGCACATGTTGTTGAAAACAAAGGAACTCTTCAGATTAATGATGTTCTAGTGGTAAATTAGTACCTTTAGGTTTTTCATGATGAGTTTCCTAGTATAATACCTCATCGAGAAGTTGAATTTACTATTTACCTAGTTCCTCATGCTAATAAAATTTTGAAACCCACTTATCGAATAGCTCAAGTTGAACTTTTAGAGTTAATGATGCAATTGCAGGATTTATTAGATAAAAGTTTCATTCGACTTAGAACATTACCATTGGGTAATCTTATCTTGTTTGTTAAAAAGAAATATTGTTAAAGGAAACTTTCCATTGATTATAGAGCATTAAATAACATCACTGTTAAGAACAAGTATCATTTTCCTCATATTGATGATTTGTTTAATCATCGCTCGGGAGATCATTATTTTTTGAAGATTGACATGAGGTCAGTGTACCATTAGTAGAATGTAAAGTAAGTGGGAATATCGAAGACTGGGTTTCATACTAGATATTCCCAGTATGAATTTGTATTTATGACTTTTGGATTAACTAATGCACATGATGTATTCTTGGATCTTGTGAATATAATATTCTTGTGAGTTCTTGGATATGTTTTTGGTTTTATTCATTGATGATATTTTGGTTTATTCAAAATGTAAAAAGAAACATGAAAGTCATTTTAGGGTTGTCCTACAAACCATAAATGAAAATAAACTATTTGGGATATTCAGCAAGTTTGAGTTTTCCAACAACAAATTTCATTCCATGGTCACATTTTTTCTAAAAAAGGCATAATTGTTGATCCTGATAAAACAAAAGTTGTTGAAGAAATGGTTATGATCCACAAATTTAACTGAGATCCATAGTTTTCAGAGTTTAGCAGGTTATTACATGATTTTTGTTAAAAATATTTCATAGTTATCTAACCCACTGAATAAGTTAACTCGAAAAGGTGTTAAGTTAATCTGGACAAAATAATGTGATGATTCTTTTCATGAAATGAAATGAAGATTGCTGAATTCTCCAGTTTTGGAACTGCCTTCTAGAAATATTGATTTTGTTATCTATAGTGATGCTTTTTTTTAAAGGACTTGGTTGTGTCCTTATGCAGAATGATCATGTAATTTCATATTCTTCACATCTGTTGAAACCTCATGATTTAAATTACCCTACACATGATTTGGAATTAGCTTCTGTTTTTTTTAAAAAAAAATTGGAGGCATCATATGTATGGAGTAAAATATGAAATATATACTATCCACAAAAGTTTGAACTATATATTCACTCAGAAATAATTTAGCATGAGACAAAGGAGATGGATGAAATTAATCAAGGATTATGATTGCACAATTCATTACCATCCAGGAATGGAAAATAATGTGGTTGATGCTTTGAGTCGAAAAAGTAATGCTACATTAACCTTGTCAAGTTTACAACAAGATCCTTTGATTAAATATTTGTTGAAATTTAGCATAGAAGTTGTGGGTGCAAGAAATTGTTTTGTTTTATTTCAGTTGTTAGTGAAATCATCCCTAGCAGACGGAATAAAGAAAGAGTATAAATAATACAACAAGCTATAGAAAAAGGAATAGTTGGTTTATAAAGGCAAATTGGCTGAATTTGACATTGATAATGATTGTATTTTGATATTTGGAAAGATATTATGTATTCCTTTTGATTCACTTTTGAAGAATGAGTTTTTTTGTGAAACTCATAGTTCTTTGTTTTCAGTTCATCTTGGTAGTACTAACATGTACATAGATCATCAATAGTATTACTGGTGAAATGTGATGAAAAGAGATATTGCTAACTTCACTGTGAATTGTTTGACATGTAAACAGGTTAAAGTTGAGTGGCAGTTACCGAAAGTGATGCTTCAATATTTACTGGTCCCAGCATGGAAATGGGAAAATATATCCATGGAATTTATTGTGGTATTACTAATGAAATCTCTAGGTAACAATGAAATCTAGGTTATTATAGATCGATTAACTATATCTTCTCATATACTTCCTATTCAAGATACTCTATATCTAGATTAAATTTATCAGTTTTATGTTAAATGGATATTTAGGTTACATAGAGTTCCCCTCTCATTTATATCTAATCGTGATACCAGGTTTCCTTTTATCTTTTGGAAAGGACTTTAGAATTTGTTGGGTACTGAATTAAATTTTAATACATCGTTTCATCCTCAATCAGACGAGCAGTCATAACAAACAATTCAGACCTTAACAGATATGATATTTCTTGTTCAATGGATTACCAAGGAATTTGGAACCATCAAATTTCTTTGGTTGAATTTTGTTATAATAATAGTTTTCATTCCAGTATAAATATGGCTTTGTTTGAGGCATTATATGGTAAGCGGTGTTGAACTCCAGATTTTTGGGATGAAGTAGGTGAAAAAAAATTGATGGGACCAGAATTGGTAGAAGAGATGATAGAAAAAGTTTAGTTGATTTAGACTAACATGAGAACTACATAGAGTAGGAAAAAAAGTTATGTGGACAACCGAAGGAAGGATCTTTCTTTCGAGGTTGGTGATAAGGTCTTTCTCAATGTTTCTCCATGGAAAAGTTTGATGAATTTTGGTAAGATGGTAAAGTTGAGTCTGAGGTTCATTGGACCCTATGAAATCCCAGATAAAGTTAGATCATCTTCCTACTAGATGGATTTACCTTCAATTTTATCCTAGGTACACAATGTTTTTAATTTTTAAATTTTGAGAATATATATTCCGGATCCATATCATGTTTTTGAGTCGAAAGGTAGTTCAGTTGGAAGAGAATATCGCTTATGAGGAACAACCAGTCCACATTTATGAACGAAGAGAGAAAGTGTTGTGGAATAAGGTAATTCAGCATGTAATGGTTTTGTGGAAAAACCATATGGTTAAAGAGGCAATGTGGGAATATGAAAATGCTATGAGGGGTAAATACCCCCACATATTTGATATGTGAATAAAAATTGTGAGGACACAATTTTTAAAAAGGGGAGAAGGATGTAACATCACAGGTAAATAAATAATTAGATATTTTAATATTTATTAATATTTGTGAATTAAATATTGATTTTAATTTAAAGGGGATGATATTCTCTACGGCGTACCCAATACGTAAAAATGAGTTTCTTTGAAATCTTAATTTGCACACAATGTTGAGTTACAGGGAAAAATAATCATATAATATTATTATTTTAAATGGTATTTAACGCCTAGCAGTTGTAATGGAGAGAATGAACATAACTAACCTTAAAATTATTATACATGTTCGATAAATGTTTTTACATTGATCCAATAAAAGTTAGAGGTTTAAAATGTGAATGAATTCAACTTTAAGCACAAATAATCTAAAATTCTTTAAAAGGTCGATTTACCGCCTTTTGATAGAGAACCATTTTTAAATATAGTTTTTTTCACTTTTATAAGTTTTGTTTGAAAAAATTATATTTTTCAATAGAATTGAGAAATCAAAATTTACATTGGGTATGTTTTTTCTATTTTTATGATAAAATTCATTTTTTAATGAATAGTAAAAACTATTGTATTTTAATTCAAAACTGCCTTTTAATATAATTTATTTATATAGATATATTATCTTTATAATTGTTTTTAAAGAGTAATTATATTATACATTTTCCATTTAATTAAATTTTTTCATTTGAAGTAATTTTGATTTGAAATTTGACATAAACAAGTGTCAATATTTTGATAGTTATTATTTCATGAAAACACGCTTTTTTGTTTTTAACAATGAGAATTAATTTAAAATTAATTTCCAAAACTTTTTTGTTTTGAATTTGGAAAAATGGATTCCATATTTGGAATCAGGATGTCCAAATTGGGTAAATAGTTAACTTTTATTTTTATACATTTTAAATATTTACTTTAGTAAATATTTTATTTACCATGGTTAAAAGGTAAATATGATAAATAAGGGTAGACAAATAATATTATAATAATAATAAATTACGCTAAAACGTTTCTAAATCCAATTGGTTGATAATTGTCTGACCTTGGGCATCCTTGGGTCGATTTTGGGACCCCATGGAGCCACATGGGAGTGATAATGACACTATATTAATTAATTTAATGTAAAAACAAAAATGAATTAAAAATATATATTTTAGTAAATTTATTTTTACATGGGGTTATATAAGTTATCTATTTGACAATAAATATTCACTATAAAGTTATAAATATTTCCAACATCATGGTATTTTTATTTATAATTTTTAGACATCAAATAAAAAAACAATATTTGTGACAAATAATGATGTCGTGTTTACCTCATTAATGAATGATTTAAATAAATAATATTATAAAAATTCAAACAATATCCAAACCTGTTTAATTATTATTGGATGATTTTATTTTGAACACTTGTCATCTTATATTTTAATTTAATGAGTTTTTACCTTTATAAACCGAAAATAATTATATAATAACAGAATATTTTCAAACGTTCCTGAAGAGCCCCTCTTCCCCCTTAAAAAATCCCTCACATACAACCCATTACTCTCATCTATCAAACCTTTTGGATCATCCAAAACCTACCCAAATAATCTCCCTACATACCTATATTTATCATAAAAGCCTTACCTTAAGTAGAAGGCACTTCAAGTAAACCTTTTAATTCAAACCAAAGGGTGATACCCAATTTAAAGGCAACATCCTCTCTTAAGTTATTTTATTTTATTTTACTTCTCCAACCCCATAAAATATCATTATTAATTTATTTTATAGAAAAATAAGTATCAGAAATATACTAGGTTTTTCTATGAGAAGGATTCAAACTACTCTTCCACACAGCTCCATCTAATGGATACAAACACACTATTTCTCTGGACGACGAACTACTGCCGCACTAAAGGATGATTGATCAAATATCTCCAACCACCTCTCATGGTGGAAATTATGATGAAAATATATTAATCTATGTTATATATTATGTTTATGATTTCTCTATTCTTTTATATTTTTCTTTTATAGCATATCCTTTTGGTTTCCATAATGGGTAACAAAATAATTTCATTTGAGGAAGTGCGAACTACTGCCCCCTCAAAGTGATATGACTCGTTCATGCCATATGTGGGATGTATAAAGGATGAAGTTAATGAAATTATATATGATATTATACTGTAATTATAATATACCTATGTATAATTAAGTTTTCATTCCCTTAAAATATGAAATAGAAATGAAAGCAGCGTTCATGCATACGTACGCCTTACCATCTCCATGAATAGTGTATTTCATTTCTTATCTCCAAATTTTATGTAATATTATAAATACATATAAATATACTATATATATATATGATATATATGATATATAAATCATGAATATCATTCTGGATGTAATGTAATTTTGACCACATGGACAACTTGTAATTATAATAAGTTTATTTTTGACTGTAGTACCAAATATCGACAAAAAGATCATTATTAACTTAAATAATTATATAATGTTAATAATATGGTAATAAGTATTATAAAAGAAATAATAAACCTTAAAAAGGTTCTAAAACAAGTATAAATTAACAATAGTTTTTTATTAACAAGATTAAAGAATGAACGGGTCAAGTCGGACATGATTTAATGGACTTCATCTCAATCTCCTTCCATTGAGGCATATTTTGGTTTATACATGATATATTTTATACGGTGTATAATTATACCAGTTTTTAATTTTATATAACTCAATGGTTTTCAAAAGGAATATTTTTTCTAAAAATCATTTTACTAAATGATAAAAAAGAATGTCTGTTTTTAGCGTATGCGGTGACAACGACCGGTTTTGCCACTGCAAGAATTATTTGATCATTGGATTCCGTATCAGGCCGTAATGTTTTTAAAAGAAAAATAAATACCATATAATCTTTCTATGTATTTTGGTATTAAGAATAGTTGTGTTAATGGATTGATTATGTCAATTTATTATAATGACATATTGTGACTGTATTGTTATCTTTCTTTTATGCTTGTGTTATGTGTAATGACTATGTTATGGTTCTTGGGTATTGTTTACATATATGGGTGGTTCTGTGATAAAATTAGGGGATATGAGCCTGATATAGATCTCTAATGCATTGGGTAACATGACAGAGGTAAATGATAATGTTTCTCCTAAATGATTTTGGGAATATACTTTGATGGGTATTCCAAATGTAACTCCCTACGTGGATGTGAAAGATATAACCTATGTCTGTTATGGATGCCACAAGTTACCTTTATAATTTACGTTTGCAGTGTGTTATTCAAAAATCTTATGATTTCATGAGGTATGTTAATGATCTTATGCTTGGTATGTATTGGTGGACTAATGTTTTCTTTCTGTGTTTTATAAACCTTATTGAGCTTTTTTATGCTCATCCCATGTTTTGAAATGTTTTTCACATGATTTAAAGATGAATTGGGTCAAAAATGGGATCATGGAAAAGTCATTCTCTCTAAAACATGGAAATATACATGCCACTTTTTTAAGAGTTTTTATTTTTTGAACAAAATCAAAACCGAGTAGAGGTGTCTATATTGTAATTTTTGAGATGTAATGTAATAATTAATGCCTATTTATCCATGAATTTAAACCTAGAAACATACTCAATGTGAATTATTCATTTAATTCAATATTTTTTAATGTTTTAAGTCTGGGTCATTATAGTCCTATAGAAATTGACTCAGGTAATTAAAAATAACCTTTCTGGCATAGAGAAACCAATTTCCACACAATAAGGAACATCCTTTTTGAGGCAAAACCTACATCATTTAGTTTATCCACTAATCCACTAGTATCATAATAATAGACATTCTTTCTAGAAACGATATTTATGGAATATTTGTGTACCGAGAATGTGGCAATTTTCATCGATGTTTATCATTAAAATGGATACTTTTTACAACCCAAAAAGAACGATTGGTCATTTATTTTATAGTTTAAATCTAATTATTTTATGATTATTAGTTTCTTAAATATTTTCAATATATGAAGAGATAATGATGAGTGATATCAAGAATGAGAATTTTTTTTGAAATCATTCATTTACAATGGGAATCTTAAGAAGAAATGAATTGTCGATCACTATTTGTAATGAATAACTATAATATAAAATAATGGAAGAGTGAAGATCCCTATATGTAATAAATATAGGAAGAAATGCCCAAAGGATTTCTTAAAGGAATTGGGTGTATGTTATAATTATAGTGAAAAAGGTCATCAAGATCATTAGTGAAAAGCTATAAGATAATCGTTCAACGTGTACTATTTAAAATTTAAGTATAAGACATATTATTATAATCAATTCCCCATGCTCAAGGGGAATATACCTCTAAAGAGATCTATGAATCCAGGTCAATCTTTTTCAACACAAATAGCTAAAGTTGAAGCTTTAAATGATATGATTGGTGGAACTTTGGTTATATATTAAAATATAACTAATACAATATTTTATTCTGGATCTAATACCTCTTTTATATATTTCCCTTTTTCAAAGAATATTCAACCACTCCCTCATGTATTTAAGAATTATTTATCAGTCAGGAAACATAGTGGTACCTTTAATATAACAAAGATATACTAGGTAGTTAAAATTAGAATGCATGTGCGCTCTCCTTTTATAAATTTAATCATCATACCTATATCATGTTTTGATGTAATATTGAGGATGTGTTAGATATTAAATTATAAAGAAATTATTTATTGTTGATAAGAATAAGTTAGAATTGGTGAGTCAAGTATGGAATTACTTCTTTTTTAAGGGGATATTTCATTTCCCGAATCGTATTAGAAACTATCTCTAGTGTACATCTTAATGAAATACATGAGGAAAAAATATAATAAATTCTATCTAAAAATAGTTAGAAGGTTTTGAGAATATAAGATATTCCCATTTTAAATGAATAAATCGATGAATTTTTTAATTAATAATAAGGATTTACCCTAGTGTGAGAAGTATAATTATCTGTTGATCTTGTCCTTGCTGTGAAAACCTTATCTTAGCCAGTATATAGAATAGATAAATTGGATTTAGTTGAGTTATTGAAACATTTAAATGATTTTTTTGATAATGGATACATTCATCTAGGTTTTTTACCATAGGAAGAAACTATTTTATAAGCAAAGAAGATAGATGATTCAATGAGGATCTACATGGATTATTGGGTAACCATTGGAATTTCTGTAACGATAAAGAACCATTACGGCATATTGATGACCTATTTCATAAAATTTAAGGGGATAAATACTTCTCAAAGATTTATCATTTTTTTGGTTCTCATCAGTTCAATGTTAAAATGTGGTATATCTCCAATATATCCTATCATAGGAGGTATGTTGTAACATACGTGAGTTTAAAAATGATAATTCTTTCCTAAATGAATATGTGTTATATTATATTTTATATTACTCCACACATATAAAAGATATTGAAACCAACACTTTATTTCATTAATGTAGATCATTATATTAGTGTCTGACAAAATAAATGAATGTTCCAAATGTTACAACAGGATAGAAAATGTAAAATAGAAAAAATAAAATGGGAAAATTTGGATTGTCTAGATTATCGAAAATCACTACTCCCTTGAATAATATTATGGGAAAATTGAATAATAGAAAACCAATTAAAATTTTAGAAAATAAACATATAGAACACATTGTGGAATTGTATTGAATATAGTTTTAATTAATATTTAGGTATTTTTTCAATGTAATATGATATTTGGAATAATAATGTAACCATTGGAATAATAACCTCATTGTTGGGAATAATAACCAGACCGTTAGAAATAGTATCACGACTCTCAGAATAGTAATTTGACCATAAAATAATAATTTTTAACTAAAATAATAATTATCATGAGAAATTTAAGATAATATAATTATTTTATTTGAATACCATGATTAAAAACTCAATAAAATTATAAGACCATTTTTTAAAAAATTTATTTTAATGCACATCATAGATATCATACTTTTTATGTCAAAGATTAAAATTATCAAGTTTATAAAATTATTTTGTAAAATTTAATATAATTATAAAACTTATGACATATAATTTTACTATGGTTGAATTTTTGTTAAATTTATGAAAAACATTAATTTTTATATGAATAGTAAACATACTGTTTTTTAAATACCACATGTTTCAATATATAATAATGATGTGATAATGACTTAATAAATTTTATATTGGTTAAATTAGACCAACATATGTTTAATAAAATAATTTTTTATTTTAAAAACAATAAAAATAATTTCGAATCCTAAAAAGTAATTTCAAAGCTTAAATGTTTGAAGTGTCCCTTTAAATAACCATTTTTTTCATTTTTATCCTTTTATTTTTTTTAAAGAAATAAATTTTATTTATAATGTTATATGAAGACCTAAAATCATTTTATTTTAAATAAATAATTTCTATAATGTAAGAAACGTTACAATTAAAAGGATTACTTTGGATATTATATTATATTTAATATTTTATCTAAAAAATAACCCTCTTATTAAGTATAAATAACCTCCACCCATCTCTTGGAAAACCACCTACATTCCACATACCAAATCCTAGTAACTACCCAAGAACTATTTATCTTAATTCTCTTATAATCCTGAAGGATATTTTTGAGAAATAAATCTCCAATATTTTTTGTATTTTTATGCCTTAGAAAAGAGGAAACGCCAAGAAGATGGTATGTTTTCATCAACTTTTCTTCCCATTATTCTGTTTTCATCCTCCTTTTATTTATTACATTCAAAAAAGAATATTTTAAGATTAATCAATAAGTATATTAAAATTATAATATTTTTATTAACCTACTGTAACGAATATATTTATGAAATATTTATATATTAATATTCTCTTTCCTCATCTTTTGATAATGCCCCATCAGTGGTCAGTTAATCTCCTATGAGGACAATGCCATTTCTATGCTTATCACCACCTCCATGGATGAATACTTATAATTATTTATAATATATAAATAAGAAATTACATGATTTTTTTTCTAGAAATAATATTACTTAATTATAAATGGCTTTGAAAAAAAATGGAAAAATAAAAACAATACAGTACATTTTATGGAAAATATAATATCAAAACATTTTACTATTTACAATGGGAACTAGAAATATAATCGAATTATTATATTTTATAAATAGTAAAAATTATAAACATAAATCACTTTTTGTTACATGATTTAATATACCTATGTTCATTGTATATGAGATAAAAATAAGATTAAATAAATTATAATTTAAGGTAAGGGGATTCTAGAACACAACTCTTTCTTTTAGGATATATAATATTTCACATTGATTACAGTAAATAAGTCCTATAATATAATTAAAATTAAATTTTAATGTTATATTAATTTATTTTTTGGGATATAAATGTTTTCATATTGTTAAAATCATTTATAATCGGATTATAAAGATTTTTCAAAAAGGAATTTTTTTCTAAAATATCTCTTGAATCCTCTTTAGTTGTTTTTTCTTCAAAGAAAAATTATCGTTTATAATGAAATATATGTTACCTTATTTATTTAGGAACCCCAAATGTTATTAATGAATGTATTATTTATGTAATTTCCAATAATCCCATTCCTTTCTGTAACACCATGATATTTTAAAAAATGATGTTATGCTCTATAATGTACAAGACTCAAAACACTATTATTAAATGAACTATGAAAAAATATTATTTTAAATATTAACATAATAACCTAGGCGTATGTTTAGAGAGTATAAATATAATAACTAAATTATACAAATTCTATTGTTTAAATAAGAATAAAATAAATTCAATGGCCATCTATTGATTATAGAATTAAACGACAATCATTTGAAAAAAAATATTTTTTTCTAAAAGGCAGTCTCAACACAATTTGCACTCATAAAAAAGTTAATTTTTAAAATTTAAGAAAATATATTTTAAAAAATTGAATAAATTTTTTAAATTATCTCATCAAAATAATCTGAGGGTGAAATTTTATTTATTTTTCAAAAAATTATTGACTTTTAACAAATAATGAAAAATTGAATTTTTAAATGTCATTTATTTTCAATAAATTAAGTAATTTAAAAATACTATTATGTCTTGAATATTATAAAAATTAAAATAAGTATTAATTTTTAATATTTAATCAAATTATTATCTTTTGAATCAACATTATGTTGGATTTTATTATAAGTTTATTTTTGGGTTTAAAAACTAGATTGTTCTAAAAACTCTTTAAATGAACACAATGATTATCTATTTTAATTAATTTAAAAACCCATAACAAAGAATTATATAAATTAATTATATTAATTATACATTTATTAATTTTAATTAAATTCATATAATAATTATTACTAGTCATAAAGTCAATATAAAATCATATTTTTCTTGAAAAATACAATTCTTTCAAACCTTCTTTTGGTCGCATCTGTGGGATTAATTTCAAATAATTATTTTCAAAATAAGTAATTAAATTTTTTTAAATTAATTAAATATTTAGAATCACAAATATGTATAAAATATTAAAATTTCGACTAAATTTTTGACAATAATTAATAGTGAAAATAGTAAAAATTAATTACCAGGGTTAAGGTAAAAACAAATTTACTAGGGGTAAACTGAAATGATAATTTTTAAAATGACCTTTTTAAAAATATATATATATATTTATGGAAATATACTGGCCTTATGATTCTTAATTATCAATAATGGTCCATTCTGGATCTTTTTGGCATGTGAGAAACTTGGATAATCCTTTTTTCTATTTAAAAATTACAAGTGTTCGGCTCACCTGACTTATAAATGGAAACCACCTCATCTCCACTTAACACCTAAAAATACCTTTGTATCATCCAATATATATCAAATATCTTCCTTAATTACCTCCCCATGACTTAGATATATTATTTTCATCATAAAGGTATCCTATGAAAGCTCTGATGCTTACCTAAGGAGGTTCTTTAATGAAGATGTATCATGCTTAACTGAGCATTTTTATTTTATTTATTTTTCAAACACCATTAAATATTCTTAAATTATGATTATATAATAACTTAAGTATCTACCATATATTGATATTTTATTATGTTAATGTAATAACCCTAATACATATCACATTCCTCCAAATGGGATACCAAATAATAATTATTTTGCACGACAGACTACTGCCTCACAAACCAATGTTATTTATTTTTTTTTCATTCACTCTAACATATTTTTAAACTGATGGATTTAAATATATATGTGATATTTATAAAATATTTATACTTATTTAGTTATGATATCACTTATATATTCTTATTTCCAATTTCATGGGGGATATGATAACGTTGCTCTTGTGTATAGAAGATTAACACCTCACAGAGCGATGTGATTCGTCTTTCGTTAATTCTTTTCATGTAATGTATTAAGGATAAATTTAATGAATATATGTGATATTAATTACATAATTATGAATTTAATTAATTATTTATCATTATTGAAATATAATATATCATTTTATTTCTTTCACAAAAAAATTAATGTCGTTCTTGTGTATGAGTGGATTTCTGCCTCCATGAAGTGATGTGAATAATTTTTCCCCACTAGATCACATGGATGATATATATAATTGTATGGAAAATAATTATGTTATTATTTATATAATTATAATTATTAAATATAAAATATTACACAATTTTTTCCATAATGGTCGTTAAAAAAAGGAAATGTTACTCACATGTACGCACAACACACCGTCTCTATGATCATAACATACTTCATTTTTCATAACCTTATTTACGTATTGTTTTTAAAAGTATAATTTAAAAATAAAAATTATATTTATTTACTGATTATTATTCAAGATATATTCAAATAATGACCTCTGAGCATGGTCAAAACATAGAAACCACTTAGAAACAATGAACTGAACATCCTCATAATACCAGACATGGACATAACTAATTAAGTTTTTAAATATATCATTAGAAAAAATAAAGTAAAAAATTTAAGTATAAGTTATTAAACATTGAAATTTTTATTCATAAATAAAATAATTAATATTATTTTATAATATAGGAGGTTTGATCGTGCACGAACAAAGTTAGACCAGATGTAGGTGCTTCTTTTATCACTTTTACTTCTTTGAGACATTTCCATATTCACTAGTTATTTTTATTTGGGGTGTATATAAAAACCATTAATGTATTTTATTATTCATTTAACAAATACTATTGGGATTTTAAAATTTATATGATGTTCTCCCTTTCATGAGGTTTTGATCTAGAGATCCCCAAAATAGAAAGGGACTTCATTATAATTTCCTTTATTGATAAATATTTTAATGTCACACACCAATTTAATTTTTTATAGTTTACATAATTACAATTTTAAATTTAATATTATGAATAATTAATACATAATTGTATTTTATGTTTTAAATTGAATTACTTTATCAAATAGTATTTAACATGAAAGTTACCAAGTGCTAAATAATTTCATTACTCAATTTCACTTCATGGGGTTATTTTACAATTTTTCTTTCTTTTATATTATATGATTGTGTTTATAATTAATTTGTAATATTTAATGTCTTATTTATGATTTTTTTAATTTGGATTTACATTTTATACACATAATCAATTAATTATTTAATTCTGAAATTAAATCATATGATTTTGTAATGGTTAGTCGTCTAAAATTCTACTTTTTTGAGACATATGTTTTTGATATGCACCTATATTAATTTTTATGGTGAATGTACTTAAATTTTAACCTATTATATAATAAAAATTCTTTTGTTAATGATATTTAATATAACATTTAATGTTATCCTTTCACGTGGCATATTATTTAAATGTTACTAAAGTAGAAAAGACATTATGTTACAATCACCTTTCTTTTTGTGACGATTTATATTCAAGGTTAATTTGGAGAAAATAATATGATCTAATTTTATTTAACCAAATATATTTTTTAAAATGTTTATATGAATGTGTTTTCTGAGTTTTATTTATATTTCCTCCCTTATTGATTAAATGAGCATCACAAAATTTATTTTAGAGTTATATTGACCAAGTAATTTTTTAGACTGGCTGTCTTTCTCTTCCACATACATTTTTTCTAAAATGATTAAAAAATGTTATTTTAAAAAAATGAATGACGTAATAAATATATTTTAAAGTATATTTTCACTTCATTATTAATTTTTTTAAAAAATAATTTTTTTAATGTTTTATAAATGGGTGATTTTGAATCCATTTAAAAAATGTCTAGAAAGAATGCTTAATTTTAACAATTAAAAAATGTATAAAATTTCCTTCCATCATAACCGATAATTGTTTTAAATATTCCATTTTATATTTCAAAGGCTTTTTCAATTAAAATAAATTCTTTAATGTATTAGAATGTTTTATATTAAAAAAATTATTTTTAAAATGAAAATGTTATTTTACTCATTAATGTTTTGATTGACCTTTTAATGGTATTTCCATTAATAAACATTGAAAATCCTTGTTTTTACTTACAATCCACCAAGGATATGTGGTATTGATACAATAATTATTCTTTCTTTTGATGTATTGTTATATTCACATTGAAACCCTTTATTTTCCATGGGTAAATCAATAAATGAAAGAAAAATGATTATTTTTATGTCAAAAAGTGAAAGATTATAAATGTTTTATTCACAAATGGTTCATGGAAATTACAAATAATCCTCGGTGAAGCTAATATAGATTATACTATGGGTTTGACCAGAAAGTGTTGGGTGATCCTGATATAGCTTATATGATTGGTTCACCTAGAAAGTGCCGGGTGAGCCCAATATAGCTTATATGATGGGTTTTCCAAGATAGTACTCCAATGAATTGGGTAATGTTCCCTTTATTTGGAGGAAAGAACAAGTTAGTTTCTAAAGGGATTCTCCTATGGATTTAATATGTAGCCATTTATTATTTATAAGAGTTTAAAATGGGCTCTGAATATAATTTTATAGAGATATTAACATGTTTTATTTATGCTATTTATGGCTTATAAGTGTTTCCTTTTATCAAGATTGATATCACATGTCTCATGATTATTAAATTTGATGACTCTTTCCTTTATTAAAGTCTTATTCGATGTTTTCATTTTTCATTAACTATGTATTTTTGGGTATGAATATTTTTATGTTATGATCATACACATCGATTATATAATTATAACATTATGATATTCTTATGGTAACTCACAACATTCAATTATTAATGATTATATTTACCCTTAATAATCATTTGATCTCACCCTTATTATGTTTCATTTTCCATAGGTTATCATGAATAATTTTCAATTAATAATGTCTATAAGGGTTTAATATCGATGATTTTGATGATAATGATGATGAATTAATATAAAATAGTAAAATCTAGGTAATGTGAGAGAAAATATTATTTAATGGCATGAGTATTGTTTTGTAAGTGTTTTTAATAATTCTCTAAATATCTAAACCTAAAAGGTGCTTAGGTATGTAAGTACTAGAATACTTCATTTTGATGTTGTAAATTTTTTTGGGTGAAAATTGATTCACCTTCATCGGTATCGATTCCATAAATGTAAAATTTATGGTTTTCATACCAGATATGGGAGTGTACATTCATGACTATTATTGTTTGTAATAGATAAAGGTTTAGATAATTTTGGAGTTATAACATTTTAATGTGATATTATCTTAATATTTATAGATACCATCATAGGAATATAAGATTAAGGATGATAATAAGTTCAATGGTCTTAGAATCTTCATTTGATGTCTTAGTTGATGAGATATTAAATTGATTAATTACACTTTAGTAGTTGTTTTATTGGGTTGAAGTATATGTTAAGATTCAGTTTAATGTGAAGTATTCCATTATATTTTTTTTGGAATAGGATTTAAGGTATTTATAACCCTTAGGTTTTATTGATCTTGGATATTGAGGTAATTATGGGAACACAAATTTTATCACATAGATAACAATGGGATTGAAATCTATTTTGGTGATTAAGTGATTAATTTTGTTTCAGATGAAGATCTCAATTTTTTGGACATGTAAGATGAAAGGTATTATATAACCTTTAGGGTTAAAACACTATTTAGTGTTGATGTTTTTTAGGATATTTGGTTTATATGGTTATTTATTTATAGAATAATTTAGTTTTATATATGGGTATTAATGTTGAATTTTCGAGATTAATGTATTATTTCATCGTATAATGGTTAACTCATTTTGGGGATCATCATCCCATATGTTAACTATTTAGTTTTTGGATAATTTTTAAATATATCTAGGTTATGTTATTATCCATTATATGGTTATGTGATCCTTTCAAAGTTTATTTTTAGTGCTTCAGTCCTAAAAAGAAAATCATCTTTCATACTCATCGTTTGGGGAAAAAGATGAGATTATAGTGGAAATTGAATAAAGGATGAAATTTAACATATAAAGGAGGTATATTTAATTTTTTTTATAGATGTTAAAGTAATTCCTCAACTCATGGAAAATGATTTTTAAACAAAAAAATTATCATATTACCTTTATATTCAATGAATTAATAGTCATTTTACACATTACAGATTTATGGTTTTGATTGCTTTAAGTTTCTATTTATCTCTCACTTTATTAAGATCAATGATCTTTATCACTATCCATATTTATTTATTTTTTTATTACATGTACATATATATAATTAAAAAAAATTCTAATGTGGAGACTTACTTATGCAATGACCTTTGTATGTCCTTTTATCTCTTTTTAAGAGAAATTATTATTAACCCTTTTTACGATACAGGTTTCCAACAATGGTATTTTAAAATTTTCAACCTTTATTTTCCAATATAATGTTAAAATTGTTGGGTTGAAATTTATTGAAGTTAATTGTGGATAATTTAATACCCAATATTTTAAAAGAGGAATACATTGTTGATAGTATACCAGACATGCAACACCAAGAATAAACAAACCTTGAAATAATATTATTTTATATATAACTGTAATATCCTATATATTAAATTTGTGGGTATAAATAGAGATAAATAAATTATAAAAATTATACAATTTAATATTTTATAAAATAAACACAATGGTTTTCTATTGATTATAAAATAAAATAAGAATCATTTTAATGAAAAAGAAATGTTTTCTAAAAACTGTATTTTCCTAAAAGGCGGTATTGTCGCGCTTTGCGCACAAAAATTTAAATTTAAATTTTAAAAATTTAAGAAAATTTATTTTACAAAATGGGCTTAGTTTTTAAATTCAATATATAAAAAGTATATTAGGGTAAAATTTTGGTATTTTTATGAAAATATATAAATTCATTGAATAGTGAAAAATATGGTTTTTTGTAAAAATTTCTTTTCTTTTCAATAAATTAAGTAATTAAAAAGTAACATTACATTATTAATAGTATTTAATGTAAAATAAATATTATTTATTGGTATTTAGTACACTCAATTTCATTTTAGTCAACTTTATATGTGATTTTATTATAAGTTTATTTTTGGGTTTAAAAACCAATATTTTAGGAAAACTATTTTAATACACATAATGTTTCTCTCTTTTTATTAATTAAAATAACACCAATCGAGGAATGAAAAAAATTAAATTTAAAAATAATATATCTATAAATATTAATTTAAATTCATATAATTATTATTTCTGTTCATAGAGTTAATTTTAAATAATCTATTTCTTTAAAAATATACTTATTGAAAACCCATTGTTGGTTGCTTCTGTGTGATTAATATCAAATTAAAAATTTAAACTTATGTGTTTTTTGTAAATTGATTAAATATTTAAAATATAAAGTTATATTATTTAATAATTTTAAATAATTTTATTAAAATAATGAATATGAAAAATATGAAAAATCAATTATTATGGTTAATGTTAAAATATATTTACATGGGGGGTTGGGTGTTAAACCAAATAGATAAGGTTTAAAATGACCCAAAAACTTTTATAAAATATTTTTATAGACATATATATACCTTATCACATCTAATTATTATTAATATTCCATTTTGGAGCATTGTGGAAATTGAAAATCATGGGCGCACCATTAATTTTTAAATATTACAACTGCCCCACTCTCTAAACTTATGATAGGCCACCCAATATTCTCTTCTCTTCACAATTAAATTCCATTTGTCTTTGTCAATGTAAGACTCCGACCCCAGTTACCCAGAGTCGATGCATTATTACATAACATTGGAATGATCATAGGAGATCAAGTCTCAAAATACTGATTAGTTTAGTATCCTTTGAAGTAATAGATACATAAGTTTTACATCACATCATAAGAAAAAAAAAAATTCCCCTTTGAACACACTTATATCCATTAAACTATCCCTATATGTCAAATATAATATAATTTTTCACATCCTGGGAAAAATAAAACATAAGAAAGGGGTGAGCTGAGATACTCAATAAGGATTACAATATAGTGGAAACTATCATAAATAAGCATTGATATTTAAGTAAATGTATACGACTAAAACAATGACCCTTTAAAATTAATATTCAACATAATATGGAAAATATAAATCAAGTAGTTCCATTTAAATATTCAAATGGATATTATATTAGTAAAATAATGTCATGGAATATCAATACCCAATTTCATAATGATGGAATACAAAATACTGGACATCAAAACCACATAGTCAAGTCCTCATGCCAAGACTAAAAATAAGATATTGTCAAGGCCTTATGCCAATACACTAGTTTTTTCTCATGGGAGCAACCAATGTATCGAAGAGCTATAGCAAGCTTACCCCGTCACTTATTAAGTCCACTACAGTCTTTATATGAAAAGGTTGAAACACAGTCTAAATATTTGTATTAAAAATAGAATACGAAATGTCAATATTTTAACCACATACCATGAATGGTATAAAAATAGCACATCCAAAGTCAAACATAACTCATTAAATAGAATATAGAAGATTTTATTATAATAAATTAACCTCAATAAATAATAATGAAGGATATTGACATATATGAAAAAAATCATTAAAAATATTTGAGGGAAATATCCCCTTTTTCTTGAAAACATTTAAAAGTGTCACTATTTATAACGAAGCTATTTAAAATAGATTTTTGAATCAATGTTTCCCATACCACTGTGAAAATTTTAAAATTAATTTTAATTTTAACAGATTTTGTCTATATAAATAAATCCTTAAAACCATTTTTAAAACACGGACATTAATGATAAAGATTTAGAATAATAAATCATTAAAAAAATTTAAAATTATATTTTAGTTATAGTTCCTATCAAAATGAGAGACGCTTGAATAAAAATAATTGAGTTAATAAAAAATTTATAATATCCTAATAAATAAGGTATTCATGATATACTATGTCAATGTATAATATATACACCATATAAAAGTGAATTGGCGCATTACAACAAATAAGTCTCAATGAAATGTAAATTGAGATGAAATACATTATAATGACCATATCCTTATGTTAAGAATAAATCAATGCTATTATTATGTGTGAAAAATACAAATACACTCAATATGATTGGATATTCAGTATAAATTAGTCAAAATACATTCACACATATTCTTGTAAAAACAACACCAATGACTTGGATGTTAAACTCAGTAAATGGAAATTGCGTTAAAATTACACTTATCAAGTTCATATTGATGCCTTGAGAATTTATAAATGGAGTGATTATTAATATCAAAAATATATCCACATAAAGTTGAGTGTAAATTACCCCAAAATTAAATAAATAGTGATTTTACACATAATAATGTAGTAAAATAATTGATGAAGTTTGCGTAAAACCCAATGAGTAGAAATTGAAATTAGAAATTCACTTACTAATTTGGTAACTTATGAAACATAAAACCCATGAAATAATAATCATAAAATGAAAATATAAATACCCATAACATAAATTATATTACACAAATAATACAATCACGGGAAGTACATACCCCACACAAATGAAAATAGTGGCAATATAGCATGAATCTCATGCGAATAAGAAGTGAGATGAAAACCCCTTACCTTGTACTTTTCCTTAATCAAGGTTACGTTAACCTCCTTTATAATAGATAAATTATTGTTATTAAATTATACAAGAAAAAAATACCTAAATATTGTATCATATATGATCTTCTAATATTTCTTTGTTAATAATATTTCAATAGTATCATTTTTTCGGGTGTTAACTGATTAGTTTTCCTTTATATATTTTGATATGTAAGTCATTTTTTATGGATAGGATGTATTTGATTCATATCATTAATGTTATTAACTTATTAAAAATTATTTTTAATAATAAAATAAAAATTATTCTTGAATGTTTGCGATGGGGAATGAACCTCATCACGTTCGTGGAGAGGGTAATCTATACGTACTCATGAGAAACAATATCATTCCATTGATGGTAAAATCATATGTAATTAGATGGTATATCATATATACAGAATCATTAACATGTTATATTCATTATTTAAATAAATTATACTCATTATTATACCCATCCAAATAATGATTCGTTGAATAACAATTTACACTACGACGTAGAGATGGTAAGCCGTACGTACACACATATCGTGACACTGTCATTCATAGGATGGATAAAAAAATGAATATGGTTGTAACATATTTATAATAACATCAAAATATCTAGAAGTTTATAGATTTACTATTCTAGTATGGAACCCACAATGAAAGAGGAAGTGGAAGAAGAAAATGAATTTGAAAGTGGTGATGAAATTGTTACCTCTTCTTTGGGTGCTTCATTTTGATTTGTTTAAAAGGGCCCCTTAGGCAGGATTTCTGATAAAAAATAAGTCCTATAGGATTATGTGAGGATATTTGGGAGGATATTAATGTAGGGTTTGTCTGAGCGAAATGTCTTTGGAGGTGTGAAATTAAGAGAAGGGGAAGTACCCTTTTATAAGGGAGGTTAAGGTTACTATAGGAAAAGCCTGAAATATTATTTTATTATAAAATAATTTTCAGTTTATAATGTCTCTAAAAAGATTTAATTCTTCGATAAGGTAGGAATATATCTAAATATTTTCAAATAATAGGTTTTAGACAAATATAGGTCACTATAATAGTGTTATCTTTTTTATTTAACTCTTAGTTAAAAAGTTTTACTTTTACCATGTATTCATGTATTATTGTAATAATGGTTAATAAATATACTATAAAATTACAAGAGAACCACAAGTGGTTCATTAATGAATAATATAACCTTATCCAAGTCCTTTAGATGAACCTTATATTTTTATTAATATTATATTAATTAATAATATAGAATTTATATTAAAAACCCATTTATGTCAATTTTCACACTATTTGGTATTTTGTTTCTGTGAAAGTCATAACAACTTTATCACTTCGAACAAAACTTATTTAATCAAACCTACCATGTTATATTTACCATTAAATTTCGTGTAATTCAACCAAATTCTGAATTTACATTTATTTAGATATTTATAATACCAATTATTTTAATATTTCATTAATATGGTAACTACTACATCATCAATGTATCATAAATAAATTTTTTATTTAAGGTCTAAATTTTTTAAATCAAATACCATTATGTAGGAAATATTATTATATTTCTAATTAAAATTTATAGTTTAATTTATCTTATGTATAACCCTATATTAAAAATGTTTTTTACAAAAATATGAATTTAACACTTTTAATTCTTCTTTAAATAAAATAATAATAATTGTCTTAATCTAATAAAAGTGGATAAAAGAGGATCATATTTTGTTCCTAAGGTTTATTTTGGCCTAAATATACTTATCCTATATAATTAGGACATGTGTTAGGGTAATTATAATATCATTTTTACCTTCAATTACCCCATTTACTTTTAAAAGTGGTAAATAAAATTTAAAAGTTACTATTCACCCAAAATTATTTTCATCCCAATGAACCAAATTTTACATACTAATGTCACCCTTGTCCCTTTATTTTTTGAAATTAAATTCCTATAAGTGGTAAAATTACGTTTTATGAAAATTTGCAAATTTGCCTAATAGATGGGTAAAGGACCTTAAAACGTTCAATAAAAGTATATTTGTATAATCTTAGTATAAAATGAATCAAATGAATTAAATTGGACTAATATTGGTATTATGTATCTATTATTCCTATAAAATAAATATAAATAAAAAATAATTATTTAAATAAAAAAGTCAATTTTTATGTACTATGTAGTATATTTCACTATTCATAAAAAATTGAATGTTTTTAGAAAAATACCAAAAATTAAAACTAAGATAATTTTGATATTCCAAATTCAAAAATGATGTCTATTTTAAAAAATTAAAATCTTATAATTTTCATGAATCAATTTGAGATTAATTCTTATTTTCAAAACGAGAAAGTGGCATTTTGAGAAGTAAAAAGTATCAAAGGATTGATATGTGTTTATGTCCAATTTAGATGTAAATTTACATCAAATGAACAATATTATATTAAATGATAAAAATTTAATAAAATTATTCATCAAAACAATTAAAATTTATATTTTTACACTATAAATTATTTTTATTAAAAAAGTTTTTTTCAATTAATTTTTTTTATTTTTTTCAATATTCATCAAAATATGAAACTTATCAGAAAAGCACAAAAAAATTATCGAAACTAAATTTTTATCTTCTGATTCTAAAGAAGAATATAATTTCATTAAATTGAATATATATAGGTGTCAAATATTTTATTTAAAAAAATTTACTCATTAAATGGCGGAAAAACATCATTTTTTGAAAAATACTTCTTTTATTTGAAAAATTTAATTTGTCCTTATGTTATGTCTAAGAACCACAAAAGATGAATGTTAAAATTATATGGGATATATATAAATTTAAAATGTGGTTATTACTATTCATACCTTCTTTTTAAATGGCTTGTTTAATAGGTCACGATGCGCTTAAACTTGGTGTTGCGTACTTCACACGCAATCGTATTATTCAAAGAGAAACGTACCATGAGAGATTTGTGTGTTACTGAAAATACCATCAAAAATATATTCTTTACTTTCATCACCATGATCTAGATCTCTTAGTTTGACCCAAAATCCATCATAAGAATTTATTTTTTGCTTACCTGAAGATGTTTTATGAATATGTGGTATTGTGCATAACCAAACTTTTTTATTTTATTTATTATTTTATATACTTAAAAAAATTATTCAATTATGATTAGTATATCCCATATATTTGGATTTTATTTTTTCATATGTAATAATATAAATTAATATATTATTCCATTATTGGGATAAAAAATCATCATTCATATTTATGGAGGAATACCATCTCGTGGACCGTCACTAGTACAAAAACTATTTTTAATGTCACCCATTTCATGTCGTTTTTTTAGAACCGACGTGAAAATCTCCGAAATTTGATTTTTCAAGTCGTTTATTATATAACCGATGTGAAAATAATTTTTTGATGATTTTTCACAAAGTTTATTTAATAACTGACATGAAAAATCATTTATGTTAAATTTTTACGTCGGTTATTTAATACCGACGTGAATAATCAATATTCCCTAATTTTTCACGTTGGTTATTATAAGAACCGACGTAAAAAATAATTTATAATGACTTTTTCACGTCTTTTATTAGATAAAAGATGTAAAAAATGTTTAAAATAATGTATTATATTTCTCGAGCTTCGATTTGATGGGTCGTGGAGCTCGAACAGATTTATGGATCAAAAGTTATGGCCATCGGAAGTTGATAATCCCTAAATGAAGTCTTAGAGAAGGCCAACATCAGAGGATCATAAATTTTGATCCGTAACTCCATTTGAGCTCCGTGACCTATAAAATTGAATCTTACAAAATTAACTACATGTTTTTAATCTATTTTAGCATTACTTATTTAAAAACAGATATAAAAAAGTCATTAAACCCTAGTTTTTATGTAAGTTCTTATAATAACCTACGTAAAAAATTGGGTTTCATGACATTTTTACATCCGTTTTTAAATAACCAATGTTAAAACTTCTTGAAAAATGTAGTTAATTTTTTAATATTCTATTATATATGTCACGGAGCTCAAATGGAGTTATAGATCAAAAGTTATGGCCATTGGAAAATGTTCATCTCTAAATGAAGTCTTAGAGAAATCCAAATTCAGAGGACCATAACTTTTGATCCGTAACTCCATTTGAGCTCCGTGACATGTAAAATAGAATATTACAAAATGAACTACAATTTTGTAAGAATTTTTAATTTTTTTTATTTAATAACCGACGTGAAAAGGTATGAAATGTGATTTTTTACGTCAGTTATTATTAGAACCGACGTAAAAAATTGGGTTTCATAATATTTTGACATTGGTTTTTAAATAAATGATGATAAAAATGCTAACAAAAATTTAGTTCATTTTGTAATATTCGATTTTATAGGTCACAGAGCTCAAATGGAGTTACGGATCAAAATTTATGGCCATTGGAAGATGATCATCCCTAAAGGACGGCTTTGAGAATACCAACATCAGAGGACCATAACTTTTGATCCATAACTCTGTTTGAGCTCTACGACCTATCAAATCATAGCTCATGAAATGAAATACATGTTTTTAAAGATTTTTAATATCCAATATTTAATAACCTGTTTAAAAAGACATGAACATTGATTTTTTACGTCAGTTCTTATAAGAACCGATGTAAAAAATCAGGGAAAATGATTTTTCACGTCGGTTTTTACGTGAAAAATCAGATAAAATTTCAATATATTTCACATTTGTTGTCATAAAATTGATGTGAAATATGATTTTAATATACTGCCAACACAATATTTCAATTTTTAACATAAATTTCAATTTCCTGATCGGTTATTAAATAACCGATGTGCAAAAAGTCAAGAAAATTGATTTTTCACGTCGGATTTTATATAACCGAAGTGAAAAATCAGAGAAAATTTTAATATTTTTCTTGTCGGTTATTATAAAAACCAACTTGAAAAATGATTTTAATATCCCGCTGATGCGGGATTTCAATTTTTTCACAGCGCGGGCTCAAAATTTTCATTTTCCTCCTAAATTTTTAATACCGCGTTTTCTTTTTCCATATCATTTATAATGTTTTATTATACAAAAATAGTAATATAATGATCCTTTCATTCTACCATCATCATTATACAGACTCAACCCATTTGATCTTAAAAGAGAATACACTATTTCTTCTTTTCGCGATCTCGTTAAGGTATTTGTAATTATGTTTCCATGATTTATGTTTTGTTATGACTAGTTTTCTTAATTTATATTCCATTTAATGATTAGGATTGAATATTTCTTCATTGTATCATGATAAAACTAAAAATCCTTAGTCTGATTCTAAATTTATTTCTTAGACGATTCTTTTGTTGGCTCATTCGATCTTTCCTCGTAAAAAATACATCAAACTTCTAATTGTCATAACTTTTGATCGGTAGCTCCGTTTGAGCTCTCTGACCTGTCAAATTGAAGATCGAGAAATTATCTACAATATGAGAAAGATTTATAACGTTGGTTATTTAAAAACTGACGTTAAAAATGACTTCTAACTTCGGTTTCTTAAAAACCCGATGTAAACAATGATGTTTAACATCGGTTTTTAACGTCGAGTTTTAAATAACTGACGTTCAAAATATTGTTTCAATGTGATTTTTTTGTATAAAATATGGTCTTTCACGTCGTTTTTTAAAAAAACAACCTGAAGAATCCTTTAAAAAACATTTTTAACTTCGATTGTTAGATAACCGATGTAAAAAAACATATTTTTTACGTCGGTCTCAATAACTTCGCCACAAAACTGACGTTAAAAAGCAAAAAAATCGACGTAAAAAATCTTTTTTGTAATAGTGCATTATCATTCATTTTCCATAATTTCATAAGAAAGATTATTATGATTATTTATTTAAATTATATATATATATATATATATGATATTTTTAACATATTTATACTTATGGGGTTGTGATATCACATATACCTTCATATTTTTAATTCTCTAGGGGATATGATAATGTTGCTTATATGTACGACTAACTACCACCTCACGAATCGATGTGATTATTCTTTTACTAAAACCTTTCATGGAAGTTAAAAAGGAAAATGTTAATGAATATATATGATCAAAATTATTTAATTTATATATTCATGAAATATTGATTATTCTAAAAAAAGTTAATATAGAATTTTTTTGTACACTAAAAAATGATAACATCATTTGTTTGTATGTGCGGACTACTACCTCTATGATGTGACGTGACATTTTTTATCACTAAATCACATGGATGAAATATATAAGAACATTTAAATAAATAACATGTTGTTTATTATATGATGATAATTATATAAAGATAAAATATTACATACCATCATTATATAATGATCATTGAAAAATTGAAACATTACTCATGCGTATATACGACCTACCATCTCTCGGATCGTAAAGTAGTTCCTTTTTGTAACCATAAATAATGATTGGTTTTAATAGTATTATTTATGTATAAAAATGAGAATTATTTCATTACTATTATTCTAGATGTGTTGAAGTAATTACCACATTGATCATGGTTAATACACTGATGTGGTTTTGAAACAATGAACCGAACATCCTCAAAACGTCGAATGTGGACATAAATGATTAAGATTATCAATATGTCATTAGAAATAAAAAAATATATTATTTAATTATGATTTATTAAAACATTAAAATGTTCTTAGGAAATAAAATAATTAATATAAGTTTATTATATACGAGGTTCTATACGTTTGAAGGAAGTCAGATAGGAGGTAAGGGTTTCTGGCTTTGCTTTTAATTCTATCGAACAAATGGCATATTGAATTTTTTTATTTTGTGGTGTATATAATTTAAATAAATTTATCTTACTATTATTTTCCTGAAAATTATTGGGTTTTACAAATCTAACTGAGTTTGTTCCTCTCATAAGGTTTTGATCTAGAGATTACCAAAGTAGTAAGGGTCTTTGTCTCAATTTTCATTTATTAAGGAATATTTTAATGTTATACACACATTTACATTTATATGGTTTATATACTAAATCATTTAAATTTAATATCATTAAAAATTCATAATTAATAGTTTTAAAACTCTCAATTTGAATTATTTCATCCAATTGGATTCGACATGAAGGTTACCAAGTGGTAAGTAATTTCATAAAAAGATTTTTTTTATTCTGTTATATTATTTATTCATTATATTTGATATTTCAATATTATGGGTTCAATTAATTTTTATTATCTTATGTTTTATTTACATTTTTTTGTTGTGCATTTACATTTTATACACATAACTAATTCACTGACCAATTCATAGATTCAAGGATAATCTTTTTAAGGGTTATTAATCTCAAATTATCTTTCTTTGAGATATACATATATAATACCATACAAAATTTATTTCTTTTGGTGTATATAATACCATTTAAAAATATTATATCATTTAATTACTTATGTACATGATATTTAAAGTATTATTTAAAGTTATACATTAATGGGGCTAACGATGGAAGAGTTACCAAAGTACAAAAGGCTTATTGTTATAATAAAATTTATTTTCAAGATTGTTTATATTCATGGATGCTTTGGAATAAATAATATGGATTTATTCTTTTTAGAAAAATATATATATATTCTTCAATGGATATTAATGTGGTTAAAATGTTTGATTTCTATTTCCTCCCTTATTGATTAATGAAGAATCATGAAAATCATTTGTAAGTGACAATGATCTCATATTTTATTTTATATCATATATCATTCTCATACATATCCATATTTTCTTAAATGTTTTAAAAAATGTTCTTCTTTAGAAATATATTATTTCCTAAATTTATTTTATATGATCTTTGACCTTCTTAAAAAAAATTTCATAAGGAAATTTTTTAATATTTTCCAAATCATTCATTTTGAATCCTTCTAAAAAAGGATTGAAGAGAATGTTTAATTTCAAAATTTATGAAATTAATGAATTATACCACTGTCATGACCAATAAATATTTTAAATAATAATTTTTATAATTAAAATTTTATTTTCAATTAAATTGATTCATTTAATGTTTTAAAAAGATATACTTTTTTAAAAAATGATTTTCCAACTGAAAAGGTTATTTTCCTCAAAAATATTTTTAGTTCCCTTTTAATGGTATTTCATTTCATAAAAATGGAAAACCAAGCACCATATTAGAGTATAAGTGAAAACAAAAACAATAAAACCTAAATTCACCAATGAAATTTACATAGAAACTCCCAAACTATTCAAAATCTAACTCACCAATCCCTGACCATGGTATCATATTGAATCACTAAAGAACTGAGATATCATTCCTTTACTTATGTCTCAATAGTTGTCATCTACAAACACATGATAGTACCAAATTAGGGTGTGAGTATACACTTAGTTGGATTTACCCAATGACTTACCAACTCATGGTACTAAGAAAAAATTGGTCATCAAATTTATATAAAATATTTTAAAATAATTTAATGATGTTTAAATCAAAATGAATATTTTTCCAAACAAAAATATTTTTCCATGGAAATCAATAAATCATGACATTAAAAAATTTCTCAAATCCATTTGGAATACCCATTCCAAACCTTCACACATATAAACTTATATTATCATGTGAAAGTTATATGCTAATGATCAGTCTCTCAATGATCTACTATATCAGTAGAAGTTAACTAACCCCTTGTTTCATTACACCATTAGCACCGAGAACCAAGTCATATTTCAACAAGCTCTTGTAAAATTCAACATCAACACATGCAAAAATTCATGAAAAACACAAAAAAAGTCATTTCACATAAAAAAATTTAACAAATATTTTCCATGAATCAAAATAAATCTGTAATTTTAAAACCATTATTTTAAAATTAACACCAAAGTTGATTTTTCACCAAACCATCCAATTTATACTAAGTAAAAAACCATATCTAAATAGGTTTTAGATCATGAATGAGTCCTCAATTTCAAAACTCAATTAAAGAAAATACATTGGTTTCAACTAATCCTTTAACATCTAATAATGTATAATTTAGGGAGAAACCATCTGACTCAAGAACACTGGAAAAAATGTAGAACGACACAAAAAATTTATAGACTAGACCATGAATTACATTTCTTCCCTAGATACAGCAATAAACATCACATTTACTATTATGGAATATAGATATATCTATAGAGGATTGGATCATAGGTTCTGGGAAAGAAAAATAGATGATATCAATGAATAATGGCTAAAAATTAACACTTACCAATGAGTATGGATCTCTAATGCCTTTGAAATGCCTAAAATTTACTCCAACATGGAAGAGAATAACCACTCAATATTTTATAAGAAAAATAATTTTGGATTAAGAAATATAAGACTATTAAAAGGTGTCTTAGAACTTAAAACTAGTTAGATCCACAATTTTCAAATTAAAAACTTTACAGTTCATGGTTTTGGTGCCTAGTTTTTCAAACCATGCTCTAATCATGCATGAGATTCTACCTCAAAAAATATCTCATATGGTTAGATCGCATGGTTAGAAAAATGGTGAACTGATAGTGTGTTTTACACTATCCAAAACTAAATTGTGTTAGCACCTTTTCTCATGAGCACAAGAATGGTTTTTTCAAACTGTATTTTATCCTACTACCCACCACATTCCCTTACATAGTTTCATATATGTGTTTCAAGGTTTCTACTAACTATTATCAAATCATTAACCTCCAAAAAATCCTACAAATTGGTTCAAATTCCCTCATAACCTCCCAAAACATAACACAAAAATTATATAGACATAAAATACTTGAATGAAGGTTAATGTACCTTAAATTCATGGTTCTACATTCTCCTAAACATTGGCCCTTCCACCCTTAGAATGTAAAAAAACTAGATTTTTTCTGAAGAGTTTGGGCCATTACTCTATCATGTTTTTTTAATACTAAAATTTTCTTCATGGATCTTACCTCGTTACCATAAAACCCACACTAGGTAGATTCATTTTCCTCATAATAATTTCTATAGCGTATCTGCAATCCATACTAGCACATGAAGCAATTTAGAATCCATCTCATGGTCAATGTTATCTCGTTGAATCACATGGCCAGGATCAGGTTCATACTTCTTCAATTAAGATATATTAAACACATTATTTACTGAAATAAACCAGGATATAAAATTTAACAAATATTCCAGCTTAAAAAATCATTGAAGACTCTTAAAATGTCTTATGTATTAAGGAGATAGCTTGGATTACCAAAATGATTATGTCCAAGCCTTGGAGGGGTTCTCAAACCTCAAATGAAAATAGTCATCGATGATGATTAACATATGTTTTATGAATACTTTGATCCATCTCCATAATCTTTCTGATAAACTAAAATAACTCCATTAACTATTTCACAAGGCTGGGTCCGACCAGAAAAGTCTCACCTACCTTCCCCCCAAAAAGATGAAAATAATAAGTAAGCACACAAAATGGTTCAAAAGGATGAATATATCTCGGGGATTGATAAATTTTATTTTATTATAATTCAACTAATGGTATATGATCATCCCATGATGAACAAAAATAACTTAAAAAAGCCATAAATATTTCCTTTAATGTTTAGATCATCCTCTAAAATTTTCTATCCATCTGAAGATGACATGCCATACTCATAGTTAAATGATTCCCAAGGTGTTGCTATAATAATTTACAAAAAAGGAGACATAAACCAATAGTATTGCTTAGATATAATCAATATTGTATTTTCATTCCTCTTTTCCACTTCTCAGATATAGATTTTTGACACAAACTAGACTATACGTGGTTCGCAAATTGGGATAAAATGAGGCGACATCATGTGATGATCCAAAATTACCCATACAGAATAGTGTTTCACAACTATCATTGGAAAAAATGTCATAACATTTATATATATTTTCTCTGACATCCACATGATAATTGGTAAATAATATAACAGGATCCCTGGTCATTGGTGTTCTTTTTTAACCTCCTGAAAGGCAAGGCATCTCAAAAAAACTCTAACACTTCCCATTTCATTGAATCCCACAAAAAAATGCAATTTCATCACACTATACATCTCTTTAATGCAAATAATAGCCCATTTAGAATTGTGGTTAGCAATAAGTTGTTGTTCTTATAAAACCAATGGTTCCATAATTTGACTGCTAAACCTCAAACCCAAGCTCCCTTCTTGCTTCCATCCTTAAATGGTATCCCCAACATTAAGTTTTCAGCCCATGTTAATACATTCAGGATTAGATATCTCGAATCTTTCATATTTTTAGCAAAATTAGAAACAACAAAAAATGGTAAGAAAAATCAATATCTCCATATTTGAAATAATTTAGGTGCAAGTCTTCTATGAATATCATCATCAGCCACTAATCTGAAGCTTCTTTGGCCAACTAATTTTATGAATTCTCTCTTATTTCATATTTTACCAAATTTACATTGCCATTTGTTTATATCAAGTAATCCTAAATATTCTGTGACATAAGAAACAATGTGATCTCTCTACATAAGGGAACATCCAAACCCTAATCCCGATGCATCACAATAGACTTCATATACCTTTCTAGATTTTGTAAATGTAAGGATAGGTGTTGATGTACATATAAAATTAATCTATTGAAAGGAATTATAACATTCCTAATTCTATTAGAAAGAAAATATTTTCCTCTTAAAATATATCATCAGTGATTCCAAATGTGAAAAATCACATAGATACATTTTTAGTATCCCACCAAGAATCAGAAACTACATATCTCAAAGACATTATTATGTTGTTTCCTAGAGAAAATAACTTCTATATTTTCCATGTCTATAGAAATAGATTTTTCATAAATGAAATGGCCTATAAAACATACCTCTTGTAAACAAAAATCACATATTGATAACATGGAATATAGAGAATTATTCTGCATGGTACCCAACACTATAGCCAAATGTTTCTCATGATATACCTTTTTCCTGAAATACAACAGTATATAATCCAAAAACACCACTACAAAGTATTCTAGGTATATTTGAAATATCCAATTCACTAATTCCATAAATATGGTTGGTGGATTATTTAGAATAAAAGGAATAATATGAAACTCATAATGGCCATATATTCCTTTGAATGTTTTCATCAAAATATTCTCCTTCTAAACAAATAGTTAGTAATATCCCATATGTAAGTCAATTTTAGAGAAATACTAGGCTCCACACAATTGATCAAATAGACCATAAGTGTGTTGAATTTGATATCAATTCCTGATCATAACATGGTAAAACTAATGATAATATATAAAAATAAAAGAGTTTCACACTTATTCTTACCAAATAGAACTTGTAATACCCACAAATATGTACATGGATAGATGAAACCTTTAATTTTTATATATTCTAACCAATCCTTCAATTAACTCAATTATCTTGGTAATATCTAATAATAAGGAAGGAAAGTTGGACTGGTCCATGGTAGTAGATCAATCATAAACTTTACATCTCTTTTGGGTGGAGACTTTGAATTTTTTAGTAAAAATATGAAAACCCTGGTCCAATATGGTGAAAAAATCATTGTTCACGGTCTCATCTACATATGCCACAGAAACTATTGTCAACGATTAAGAGATAGTTCCAACCACCAGTACAAAGGGTCAGAATCTTACTGCATTCAATACCCTATCTCCTTTAATGATATTCATAACACCATTAAAATATTTTAAACCCACCTACAATGAAAAAAAATTGATTTTGGAATCAAATATGTTATGATAATCCATTCCCAGAATCAACTCATAGGCATCCATCTCTATCACATAAAAATCCCATACTAACTTAACCCCATTGACTATTATCACACATGATACACATTTAAGGTATTGAAACTCTCATAGTCCCAAAAGTGTTTTCACATCCAAAAAAGAAGGAATTAACTAAACATATAAACCAACCGGGTAAAAAATATGAGATGAAATAAATGAATGAAATTCACTCATATAAAAAAGATTCCATAAGAGAAAAATTTAAAATAATCATACCTCTAACCATCGACGTTCCCATTTGAGCATCCATGATTACTTTTTAAGATCCATATAATTATTTACTCGGTGAACTTTTCTATTTTTTACAATTTTTAGATTTAATAGGTTTAGGAGTCATGGTGTTCTTATAATCACTATGGATTGTTTCGTTTTTTGGTGAGTTCTATTATACTGCACTCATCCCATCAAGGTATATATTTCCTTAGAAGCATGATATATGTCCTTTAAACCCGATAAAGGAGTATTGAGAAAATAACATTGAATATGTCCAATATTATTTCAATTGTGGAATGATCTAGGATTTTTCTTACAATCACACTTCATATGGTCGAAATAACCACATTGAAAATATCCCAGGTTAATTTTCAATTGAGGAGGAGAATGTACTAATCCTATAGTATGATTATGAGGTTTCCTACCATTCTAGAAGTTGGTGTCCCTCTTCCTCTTACTCCAAGCATTGGAGTTAACATCTATTATCCTAGGAATAATCATGCTTCCTCAAACCATATTAACTTATTTATCCCTTTCTTCCACCATCACTCTAATGGTCATCTTTGAAAAATATGTTATTCAAAGGATGAATCTTTGAGTGAATTTCTTATTTTAACCCCGACTCAAGAATTCATGACTTCAAGCACACAATTCATTTAACTTCTATTGAAAATGAGACTAAATTCATAAATGTAAATGCATAATTTATTTTTGAGAAATTAACCAACTAGAAACTGAAGAAATATGTTGTTCTAGAAATTCCAAACATGTGAGGATTGAATTTCTTGTTAAAAAGTTCTTTAAGATCCTCCCATGAAATTCCTTGGTACAATTTATCATGAATTTTTAAATCCTACCATAGGAATTATAGATCCTACAAAATATATGTTTCTAACTTCACTTTAATCTCTGCTGATTTCCCAAGGAAAGCAAATATTCTATTCAACATATAAAACTAAATTTTATCTTTTTTCAGCTCTCAATCACCCTAAAATATGGGTAGATTATTCTTTTGTAATTGAAACATGTGATCCAATTGTATTGGTTCATCCATTATGTTCTCTATATCCATAACTTGAAAATATTATACAATACTATGTACTAACTTTTGGTTCACCTATGGGTTAGGTGCAACCGAATTATCAGAAACCTATTTTGATTGCTTCCTATTATACCGACTGGGTTCCAATTTTTATAATGGAAAAAAAATTATTTTAGTATCACTCTCTAGAAAATGAAGGCTTAACCATTTAAAATTACCACATTTACATATATTACAAAAAATAGTTTCATAATCATTTATATTCACTATAAACCATTTTAACAATTTTCAAAATACCACCATCAATCCTTTTCAAAATCTCATCATCTGAAAACATTTTCAATATTTTCCATAAACATTACATCTTACCTATTCCATAAATCATTAAATAAATAATGAAAAATGCATTCCTAAGAGTAATTCGTACTATCAATGCATTTCATGAAATACACTTTGGATAAACCAATGATGATGATGTGACAACTCACCTAAAAGTGTCTTAAACCACTCATATACCCAAAATACAAGGTAACTTAAGGTTAAGATTAAAAGGGATAGATGTGCCTTATTCTGCTCTATGATTCATGTTATATCAATCCTATATTCTATTGACCATCTGAAAAGACAAATAAACATGTCAAAATTGATACCATTTCCTAATCTAGGATAGAGAACAATTGATACCCAATGAATGAACAAACTAATTCCATTTTTAACATCACACCCCTCACCAATTGTCTTGGGAAGAGTAAGTGGGTGTTACTGGACTTACGTGAAATCCCCAAGCCACCAAAGGACAAAAACAAATTCCACGGCCGCAATATACATTTGGAGATGATTTCCCATTTTAAGATAAAACAACCAAACCATAATATAATACCCAAATTAACCACTAAATAATGCATGATTACAAGGAAAGAAAACTACAAACATAACCAATCCAAAAACCATATCGGGGTGTAAGTGGAATATAAAACAAATAAAAACCAAAGAAACAAAAGGAATAAAATCAGAAACTCTCAACCGTCTAAAACTCCAACTCAGCATGACATTCCCATGGTATCAAAATACATAACTAATGATCTGAGATACCTTGTCATTACATTTATCCTGATATATTCCATCTATAAACACACACAAAATGACCATGTAGGGGTGTGTATAAACTTAGTTATATTACCTAATTAATTCCCAACCCATGATACTTGAACAAAACTTATTATAACATTTATATAAAATAGATTAATACAATTTAAAGTAGTTTATATTAAAACCAACAATTTTCCGTACTAAAACAGTTTTCTATGGAATGAAAGAAAATAAGACATTAATACCATACTCAAATACATTTGGAATACCCATTACACACATAAAAACATCTAGACACGCATTCCCAGTTTAAAATTAAATACTCTTAAGTAGTCACTCGCTGATCTACAAAGTCATCACAAGGTAACCAATCCCACGTGCCATTAAAACTTTTTCATTGAGAACTAAGTCATATTTCAATATGGTATCATAAAATGAATCATGAAAACTTTCAAAAATTTATTCCATACCACGTAAAAACCTATTTCACATAAAACCATTCTTTCATTAAAAAATTTCATAAAACATTTTCATTGAATCAAAAAAAATCTATAATTTTAAAATAACTTTTTTAAAAGTATCATCAAAGTAGATTTTGAACCAAAATATCCAATTTTCAACATTTCACAAACCATCACTGAAGTAGTTTTCTACCAAGTATCATAGAAAAATTTCACTATTTAATTAGGTAAAAAACTTTAATTTCAATCAATCCTTTAAGTTTTAATTAATTGTAACTGAGAGAGAAGCCACTTACCTCAAGAACGTTGGAACAAATGAAGAATGACATAAGAAATTTCATTATATAATAATGAACCAGATTTATTTCCATATATCGATCCATATAAATCACAATTACCATCATGGAACATGGATATTTTTACAATGGATTAAAAATAATGTTATCGAAAAAGGATGAAGAAGAAATCAATGAAAAACTTCCAATAAAGGGAACTTACCAACAAATATTGATCTCTAACGGATTTTAAATGCCAAAATATTTCTCTAAAATACAAGGGAAACACATGTAAATAATTATGAGGAAAAAATCTTGGATTAAGAATGATTAGATAATTAAAAGGGTATTCATGACAAAAATTGAGTTAGATCCACATTTTCAGATTTGAAACTGCACAATTCATAGTTAGGGAACACAACTAGTCAGATCATGCACTAAATATGTATGAGACAATTCTTAATGAACCCCCTCTCATGGTAAGATTTTGTAGTTAGACAAAACATGTGATAACCACATATTTTCCACTATCCAAAATGAATGAATCCTCTAATATTTTCTCCTGATCACCCGAATTGTTCAAAAAAAATTGTGCGCTAACTATGTTCCTTCCCATTATTTTACATTGAATGTTATCGAAGAGGTGTTGTATAGTTTATAATAATCCTACTCAAACTATGAACCGCCAAAAAAGTCATTAAGAAGTGTCAAAACCCCTCATAACCTTCTGAAACATAACCCAAAAATTTTATAGCCTTAAAATACACAAATAAGGGTTTTTGTACCTATAAATAAGGGTTTTAAAATAATGATTATTATTACATTTAAAATTTAAAGATTATAAATGATTTATTAATGAATGGTACTTGGGAATTATTGATAATCATGGGTGAGATTGATACAAATTATATGATGCGTGTGTATATACAATGCTGAGTGATTCTGATATATCTTATATAATGGTTATTCCCTAAAAACAATGGGTGAACCGACATGGTGATCACAATATAGATTATATGATGTATTCAACTAGAATTAACATCAATCTATTGAGTAATGTTCCTTGTATTTTGTTTTAAGAAGGTGGGAATTATCAATGGGGTTCTCTTATGGATTTAATTGGGATCTAGTTTATTTTTCTAACACAAGTTTAAAATGGGTTATGAAGATAATGTTCAAATTATACCGACACATTTTATTTATTATTTTATGGGTTATAACAGTTTTCTTTGATCAATATTATTATCACATGTCTTATGATTATTTAATTTGAAGAATGTTACCTTTGTTACAGTTTTATTCCGTGTTATCATTTTTGATGATCCATGTTTTGATGGGTATGTGTATTATTTTTTTATTCTCATGCACTTTGATTATGCCATTAAACCCTTAATCTATTCTTATTATAACTAAAAAATAAATTTTTAATTATTTTGTTTACCCTTATAGAGAAATTGAGCTCATCCTTCTTATGTTTAATTTTCTTTAGGTTATCAAGAATGATGTCGAATAAATAATGTATATAAGAGTTTCATATGGATGGTGATGAATTAATGTTAAATAAGAAATGTTGGGTTAAGTGGGAGATATTATCATTTAAATACATGGGTACTGTTAATGAAAGATTCTGTTTTAATTATCTACATCTCTAACCCAAAAAGGTCCTCCTGTATGCAAGTGTTCGAACATTTCCTTTTGATGTTGTATGTTTTGGAAGGGGAAAATTGTTTCAAATTAATCAGTATCGAATCCTAGAATGTAATTTTTATGGGGTTTTCACTAGATTATGCAGTGTGGAGTCATGAAAAACCCCACCAAGGCCCACATTCTCAGCAATAAGTCGAGTGTGACTACCCCAAGCCTGCCTCAAATAGACCAAGGGCTATTGATGAGTTCCAAGTAGGTATAACACTCACATGGGATGCCTAAACCTATAGTATCTACACACACACATAGACACACATCTCCAAGGCCATACAATTCGGAAATATAAAATACAACTAGCACTAAATTCATGTATACATATAAATCCCATAATCATATTAAAAAAATACTAGGAAGAAAAAAGGGATAAATACAAGCCCACTACAAACTGTATAGAAGTTGAAATTGATAATAAGAGATGACTATAATAAAAGTTTACTCGTAGAATAATCCATGATATATATATCCCACACATAATTTCAATCTTCTATTGGGCCATTGATAACCCTATCAAATAGACTATATTCTATATAATACACAATGTTTGTGAGTAGAGATCATGCAAGGGTGAGTATAACAATGCCCAGAATGACACCCCAAAATAAATAAGCATAGATCATTAAGAGTAGTTAGCTCATCAAATTATATGTCAATGATAATATGAGGTATACAGTAAAACATCCAGATATACTCATATTAGACACTAATTCTCAAGGAAAGGTCACAAGAACATTGCCAACATAAGATTCTAATCTAGATCTTGTATCCGCACTTTCCCAGTAAAACTCATTGCAGGACTCTGATAAAATATTTAGAGTCCACCCAAGATTTCATGTTTGTTAGGTCACTCCATAAGGAAGTAATCCCTAAAATTATGTAGAGATCTATACACATATAATAATCAAATTCAAGGCCATGGGGTTTAATTTTTTGTATTAATTCGCTAAGAAGGGGATCAACACCTGGGTAAATTTGGTCAAAACAATTCTGAGAACTCCACTCAGGAACAATGATGACAGAGGATTCCTTCGAGGGACATGAGGGATTTATTAAACTATATCTTAGAAAAATATCATAGATATGATCATAATCCTATTATCATGATGTAATTCCAATATATACCCTCACATGGATGGATTGAGGGAACATTCCCTTAAGTAAACTTGTCCATATTGAAGGGAATAAGGTCTTAATGTTATTTTTGATGAAGTGCACAATGTTCGAGTAGGGTTCATGATGGGTACCACTATTACAATATATAAAAATGTCAATTTTTGTGTACCTCTGCTCGTGACCTATACATCTAGCCACCCCTGTGTACTACGACCATGCCATGTACCTAGCTATGTCTGAGAACCAAACCATTCCAATGTACTCTACCCAGGTCTGTTTTCCTAGACCTGTATGAACATTTATTTCCTCTAAGATAAATTTTGGGACTCTATATATAGGTCAGATGGTTTGTTAAATCGGTCACACTACGTATGATACATTCTTCCCCATGGAAACGACATTGCAGTAGCCATGGCCCCACACAACTTGTATCTCCAAATTACCCATTGTTTATAAATTTTTAAAAACCATGGATATACTTCATGAGTCTTTTATCCCACTAATTGCATACAGTCTAGGCATGATCTTTACTAAAAATCATGTATCTGGTTCAGGAAATCTTTACTATCACCTCTCTCCATAATCTGATAGACCGATTCACACAAAAAACAATTCATCATGCCTTCCCATCACCCAATATCAAACCCCACATGCTTTATTTATTCAACTGTATTCTATAGTCATTTCCGTCATAGATTATTTCTAATGTTGGTCACCAAATAGATATGTGGTATCGGTCCATTGTGTCAAATAATAGGTGTATAATGATTGATTACCTAGAATTAGTTGAAGCACCATACAAAATTAATAATGGAGTTGTATGCATTGACATTGAGAAAAAATATTAAAATAAAAACAACATGAGGAGAAAATCTCATCCAATGTTCATGTTGGACTTGATTGTTTGCTATTATAATGATGAATTATGAGATATAATTAACCAACAACTAGAAATTCCAAAATAATGAAGATAAACCCAAATTTTTAAAATGATCAACCTGGGAATCAATCAGTAGGATTATTGATTTGTGTTATTTATTGTATAAATAAAATCAGGACAAATCGACATAAATAAAATTTCCTACATCATGTTTATAATGTTCACTGACAGAGAATGATCCTACATTATAGTCTTTGGATATATTCAAAAACTATGATTCCATTATAGATCCTTTCGATAATGGTTTGATCCTCCAATCAAATGTAATTTGATAATGTATCTCCGTAATCTCCTCTTTTTTGTCATTAGGGTTATTAGAATGACTCTGGGACTCACCCATAATAGTTTATTTATATAGGAGTATTAGTTTATTGTGCTAAAATAATTAAATAAATTTACTAAATTAATTATTAGATTATTTTCACCCATGATTATTGTTTTCACGAATGCCCAATGATGAAAAAAGGTTATGTTTCACTTAGGGTAAAGCACTCATTCTATACTCAACAATAGTCTTAGATTTATGATATTATACTCTTTATAAAAGTTATTCCACCAATTTAATTAAAACTATGCATGTGTGATATTAATATATTTAATATATCTAAATTATTAATTAAGGGATCATTGAGCCCTATAATCTCATGTCATCTTAGCACCTATATCTTAAAATATTATTGGATATATTTAAAATATTTACATGAAAGAAGTAAAATATTATATTCTCCCCACCTTAGGAATTTTGATCTCAAAAAGATAAACAAATGACACAAAAATATGTGGTTATATAGCTCACATTTAGGTCTCTCACTCCTAGGTGCTCTTTTGAAGATTCTAGTGTCGTGACTGAACACAAAATTAAGGAAATGATCACCCATAGAGGATCCTCATAATAATCCTTTGTTTTCTTTAGGGTACTATGAAAAGGTAACTCCATCCTTGATGTCCATATCACCCCAATCGATAATGTGTGATAGGTTGTGAACTTATATACTCACCCATGATACATTAATGACGTCATGTACCCTATCAAACTAGAGTAGTAGGTCCAAGAAGTATTCCACCTCTTTGACTCTACATTGTATCTGGAAAGGCCAATGAATCTTAGAGTCAAATTTTATATCCTAAACAAATATCTATAATCCATGTCAAGGAGAGAACTTTATAAACACATGGTCTCTTCCTCAAACTCCAAAGGTGTAATATCCCTAGTATATAAAGAATAGTACATTTTCATAATTATTAATATCTATGAATTAAATATTAAATTTTTCTTTAAAGGGTTTTCTATGTTTGATGGCGTACCTGATACGCAACAATGAGTTTCTTTGAAATCTTACATTGCCCACTGATAATATATAAATATTATTTTAAATGGTAATTAATGTCAAGCCATTGTGATGGAATGGATTAACAGAACTAACTACAATATGATTATTATTTTTTTAATATCTTTACATTTATCCAATAAAAGTTAGATGACTAAAATGTGAATTAATCTAATTTTAAGCATAAATACTATAATATTTTAAAAAAGGTCGATTTATCACGTTTTAATGGTGATCCCTATTTAAATATAGTTTTGGTCACTTTTATATGTTCTATTTGAAAAAATAAAATTTTTATTTGGAATCGGGAAATCAAAATTCACTTTGGGTAAAATTTTGGTATTTTCTTGATAAAATTTCTTTTTTGATGAATAGTGGAAAATAATGCATTTTAATTCAAAAATTCCCTTTAATCTAATTTATTTATATGGTTATATTAGATTTTTAATTGGTTTTAAATTTTAACTAGATTATATTTTTACAATTTAATCCAACTTTGGTCATTGTAATTAATTTCACTTTGAAATTGGACTTAAACAAGTGTCAATCTTTTGATAGTTAATATTTCTTAAAACCCCGCCTTTTTGTTTGGACAACGAGAATTAATTTTAAATTAATTAATCCACCCTATATGTTTTGAATTTGGTAAAATAGAAATCATTTTTTAATTTGGAATATAAAATATACATTATGCTAATTTTTTTGTATTTTTAGGAAAAACATCAATTTTTTAGGAATAGTGAAACCACTAAGTAGTAGTTAAAAACTGAATTGTTCATTTAAATGAAATATTACCGCTTCTCTATATTTAATTGTGAAAATCCAACATACATGGTTTTTTAGTAAGTAAAATTTGGTTCAATAAGAGGAAAATAATTTTTGTTGAATAGTAACTTTTGACTTTTAGTTACCATAGTTAAAGGTAAATAGGGTAATTCAAGGTAAAAATAATATTATAATATTGAAAAATTACATTAAAACATGTACTAACCTTATTGGATGAGTCATGGCCGACCATGGGAATCCTTGGGTCTATTTTGGGACCTCATGGAGCCACTTAAGAGTGATAATGACAATTTATTTTAATTAACATAATGTAAAGGTAAAAATGAGATAAACAAATATCTTTTAGTAAATAACTTTTTACATAAGTTTATATAAGTTATATTTTCGACTCTAAATATTCGTTTTAAATATAAAAATATTTCCAACATCATGTTATTTTTTTATAATTTTTAGATATAAAATAAATAAAATTATTTGTGACACAATAATGATGCAGTGTTACCTCATTAATAAATGATTTAAATAAATAATATTTTTAAGATTAAAAAGATATCAAAAACCTATCCGATTATTATTTTATTATTTTATTTTGACCATTATAGTTTTGGACCATTAAAAACCTAAAATCATTATATAATAAAATAATACTTTTACAATTTCCAAAAGAGCCCCACCTCCTCATTACAAAAAGCCCTCACCTCTAACCCATTCCTCGAACTTCTCAAGCCCCATGGAACATCCAAACCCTACCCAAATAATCTCTCAAGATCTTTTTCTTCCACCTATAAGCCTTAACTTGCGCATAAGTAACTTTAAGAAGTCCTTTAGCTTCAAACCAATGTGAGTTAGCTTAATTAAAGGTAACAGTTTCTTTTAAATTGTTTCATTTTATTTTACATCTACAACCACTAAAATATTTTTATTATTTTATTTTATAACTACAACAATATCCTAAAAATACTAGGATGTTGTTATGATAAGGATTAGAACTACACTTAGACACACCTCCATCTAATGGGTAAAGAACATACTGTTTCTGTGGATGGAAAATTAACACCACACGAAACGATGGTTGTTCAATTATCTCCTACCACCTCTCATGGAGGAAATTAAGATGAAAATGTATTTATATATGAAACATATTATGTTTATGTTTCCATTATTCTTATTTATTTTTTATTTATAGCATACATTTATGGTTTCAATTATGGGTAAACATGATAATTTCATTTTAGGAAGTGCGGACTACCACCCCCTCAAAGTGATATGACTCGTTAATGACATATGTGGGATGTAGAAAGGATAGAGTTAAAGATATTAAATATGATATTATACTAGAATAATAATATAGGTATGTATAAATAATTTTTTATTCCATTAAAATAAAAAATAGAAATGAAAGTAGCATTTATGCGTACGTACGACTTACCGTCTCCATGAACAGTGCATTTCATTTCTTAACTCCAAATATTATGTACTGTTATTAATAAATATATATACTGAATATATAATATATATATGATATATAAATCATTAATATCATTATGGAGATATTGGACTTTTTACCACATAGGAAACTTGTAAATGTAAGATATTCACTTTTGATTCAAGTACCAAATATCGACAAAACGAATGTTATTAACATAAATGATTAAATAATGATTATAAAATGGTAACATGTGATATAAAAGGAATAATAAACTTGAAAAATGTTCCAAATAAAGTAATGATTAACTTTAGCTTATTATTTTAGAGATTAAGGAATGAATGGGCCAAGTCAGACACGAGGTAATGGACTTCATCTCAATCTCCTTTCATTGAGGAATATTTAGTTTTATACCAGACTTTATTTTATATGTTTTATAAACCCCGTTCACTTTAAATTTTATTATAACAAGCAATCTTTTCTCTAATAAGTGTCTTATTAAATGACAGAAAACAATGCTTCCTTTAACGTATGTGGTGACAATGACCTTCCTACGACCGCAAGTATTATTTGATCTTTGGCTTCCTATACAAGATGTAATGTTTTTAAAAGGAAAATAAATACCATATACTCTTTTAAATATTTTTTTATTGAAAATGGTTTTGATAATGTATTTTTTATGTCAATATATTTAAATGAAATATTGCGATTGAAATGTAGAAATTTCACCTTTCCATTATATTTTTTTATATGTTATGAATATGTTATGGTTATTCGGCATTTGTTACATATACGGGTGGTTCCATGATAATCCTAGGGAGGGTGAGATCAAGATATCTCTCCAATGCATTGGGTAACATGGTGGAGGTAAATGTGAATTTTTCTCCTATGATATTTAGGGAATTTATTATGATGGGTATTCCAAATGTAACTCCCTACGTAGCTATGAAAACTAAAATATAAATATGTTATGGATTCCATAAGTTACCTTTATGATTTGTGTATACAATGTAAATCCTATAATTTCTTGAGTTATGTTAAAGATCTTATGTTATGTATTTATTAATGAACTAATGTTTTCTTTCATTTTTTATAACCCTTACTAATCCTTTTATGCTCATCCCATGTTTTGAAATGTTTTTCACATGTTTTAAAAAATAATAGGGTCAAATATGAGATCAAGTAAAGGTCATTCTATCCAAAACATATAAGTAGACATGAATCTTTTTTTAAGATTTTTTATTTTTTAAAAAATGGGAACTGATTAGAAGTGTCTAATTCGTAACTTTTGAGATGTAATGTAATAGTTATGTCCTAATTCTCTAAAACTCTAAACCTGAAGAGATTCTTAATGTGAATTATTCATTTAATTCAAGATTTTGTAATGTTTTAAGGCCAGATTCTTATAGATGGTATCATAGGTTGGTTTAGATAACTTTAGGATTTATATTATAGTTAAATTAAGATCCATAAATTAATTTATGTTAATATAGAAATGATAGCATTTACATATTACCATGTTACTTCGCCTAAGATATTTCTGTGTTAAGAATGATTTTTTGCAGAGGAAACATGGAAAATATGATGGGACCACATCAGGAGGAAGACAACATTCCAATTCAGCAACCTTAGATGGCCAGAATTGGAACTGAACAATTTTTTGCAGTGATAAAACAATTGACATAGGCTATAAATGGTGGTGGTATCCATGCATGAGATCTGCCAGACCAACCGTAGAGAAACATGTCAGTAGAGGAGAATTTCATGAGAAAAAGTCCCTCAAATTTCAGAGGATCATCTGTCCTTATGTTAGAAGAAGGGTGGATTAAAGAAATGGATAATATTTTGGATGTTATGGGGTGTTATAATATCAAAAGGTTGGTGTCACTATTTACCATTTTTAAGGTGATGCTGATCATTGGTGGTCGATGGTGAAAATATCAGGGATACTGAGGAGATTGATGCTCTTGATTGGGTTAAATTCAAAGGTATGTTTCTTGAGAAATATTTTCCTAAGGTTGTTCAATATAGGATGGAAAAACAATTCCTGGAATTGAGGAAAGAGGATGACTCAGCGGCTGCTTATGAAGCAAAATTCACTCGACTGGAAAGGTATTCTCCAAATTTCATACGAGTTCTTGATAGAAAAATCACCCTTTTTCACTCGGGATTAAAGATAATGTATCAAAGTTATTTAGCTTCTCATGAGTTCAAATGTTATGAAAAACTTGTTCAATGTGTGGTGAAGGTGGAAATGTAGTTTTCTGATGATCATGTCTTCTTTGAAAAATAATAGAATAAGAGGCCAAGGTGGCAGGTGAAAGGGAAGAACTTCTCAAGGAAGTATGATGGTAAGAAAATTATGTTTATAGTTTGTGAAAATTGTGTTAAAAAGAATTTTGGGGAATGTATTTTGAATTCTGGTATGTTCTACTAATGTGGTTAAATGGGACATAAGGATCTTAATTTCACAGAAAAAGATTCAGGTAATGGTAAGACAAAATTTTATTAACAGTCAGTAAAATGTTTTAAGTGCAATGAAATGGGTCATTATGAAAATGAGTGTCTGATGAAGAACTCAACTAAGGGGAAGCATCTATACTACAAGAAGAAATGGGTGGTGAAATCTTTTGCAACTACTTCAGCAGCTGTTGGGCCATCAAATGAAGTAGTATCAGGTACACTATTTGTTTGTTCAGATAATTCCATTGTGTTGTTTGATTTGGGGTATACTAATTTGTTCATTTTTAAGAAGATTTCCAGTAAATTGGGAATTCCAAATCATGATATGAATCCTGAACATATGGTAAAAACACCTAGTGGAAATTTTGAGACAAAAAGAAAACATAAGAATCATAATATCATTGTGTATTGAAAGAATCTACCTAGAAACCTTATTGTTTTACCTCTAGTAGAGTTTGATGTTATTATGTGTATGGATTGGATTTTTGTTTATCATGTTAAGATTGAATGTAGCTCTAAAGAGGTTTCCTTTCAGAAAGATTTTCATTTTTTGTACAATAATGAACTCTTAATTTTGACAACATATCAAGAAGCTGCAAAACTAGTAAAAGATGGTAGTGAATGTTACTTATAACATATTGTTGAAAAAAAGGAACTGTTCAGACTAATGATGTTCCAGTGGTAAATGAGTACCTTGTTGTTTTTACTGATGATTTTCCTGGTATTATACCTGATCAGGAAGTTTAATCTATTATTGAATTAGTTCTTAATGTTATGCCAATTTCAAAACCACCTTATCAAATGACTCAAATTGAACTTTTAGAGTTAAATAAGAAATTAGAAGAGTTACTAGATAAAGGTTTCATTCAAACTAGAAAATCACCATGGGGTGCTTCTGTCTTATTTGTTAAAAATAAGTATGGTTTAATGAGACTTTTCATTGATTATAGAGCATTGAATAACATCACTATTAAGAACATGTATCATTTTCCTCATATCGATGATTTGTTAAATCATATTTAGAGAGGTGATTATTTTTTGAAGATTGAGATGAGGTCGGGGTAGCATTAGTAGAAATTAAAGGAAGAAAACATTCCAAAGACTGTGTTTTGTACTAGATATGTCCATTATGAATTTGTATATATGTCTTCTTGTTTAACCAATGCACCTGCTGTATTCATGGATCTTATGAATAGAATTTTCTGTGAGTTCATGGATAAGTTTGTGGTTTTGTTCATTGATGATATTTTTTTATTCTAAAATTAAATAGGAGAATGAAAGTCATTTAAGGGTTCTCTTTCAAACCGTAAAAAAAGAAACTATTTGGGAAATTCATCAAGTGTGAGTTTTGGTTAATAAAATTTATTTCCTTTGTCACATTGTTTCAAAAATGGAATAACAATTGATCTGGATAAAAACAAAGTTTTTGATGAATGGCCAAGGCCCACAATTATAATATAGGTCCATATTTTTCTTGGTTTGGCAGGTTATTACCGGTGGTTTGTTGAAATGTTTTCACACTTATCTAGTCCAACGACTAAGTTAACTCGAAAATGTGTTATGTTCATCTGAAAAAAAAATTGTGCTGATTGTTTTCTAAAATTAAAATGAAGATTGGTGAATGCTCCAGTTTTGGCACTACCGTCTAGAAATGGTGAGTTTGTTATCTACAATGATGATTCATTGAAAGGACTTGGTTGTTTCCTTATGTAGAACGATCATGTAATTTCTTATGCTTCACTTCAGTTGAAACCTCATGAGTTAAATTACCCTACACATTATTTGGGATTAGCTTCTATTGTTTTTTCTTTAAAAATTTTATGGCAACATTTGTATGGAGTAAAATGAGAAATATATACTTACTGCAAAAGTTTGAATTATATATTCACTCAGAAAAAATTTAACATAAGATAGAGGAGATGGTTGGAATTAATTAGGGTTTAGGATTTCACAATCCATTACCATCCGTGAAAATCAAATAAAGTGGTTGATTCTTTGAGTCAAAAAAGTAATTCTTCATTAACCATGATACATTTGGAACGAGATCCTTTGTTTTTTTATTTGATGAAAATTGGCATTGAAGTTGCTGGTGCAGAAAATTCCTTTGTATTGTTTCATGTGTCAGTGAGATCATCTCTATCAGGTAGAATTAAGCAAGCACAGAAGGAAGACAGTGAGTTGCAGAAAAAGGAAGAGTTGGTTTAGAAGGGTATCTTTACTGATTCTAACATTTATAATGATTGTGTTTAGAGGTTTGGGAAGAGATTATGTGTCCCTTGAGATTCATAGTTGAAGAATGAGTTGTAATGAGAAGCTCATAGTTCTCCGTTTTCATTTCATCTTGACAGTACTAAGATGTACATAGATCTTTGGGAGTTTTACTGGTGGGATGGAATTAAATGAGATATTTCTGACTTTATTATGACGTTTTTGACATCTTTATAGTTTAAATCAAAGCGTCAGTTACCAAAAGGGATGCTTCCATCATTACTGGTGCTAGAGTGGAAATGGGAAAATATATCATTGGACTTCATTGTTGGATTACCGAAGACATTTTGAAGTAATAATACAATATGGGTTATTTTTTATCGATTGACTAAATTTACTCATTTCCTTCTTATTCAAGACACTTTATCTCTAGATCAACTGTCTCATTCGTAGGTTTAAGAGATAGTCATGTTTCATGGTGTTCATTCCTCTATTTTATCTGATCATGATCTGAGGTTTAGTTCTAACATTTGGAAAGGCCTTTAAAAGTTATTGGGTACAAAATTAAATTTTAGTACAACCTTTCATCCATAATCAGATGGGTATTCAGAACAAACAATTCAGAACATGGAGTATATGCCACGTGCTTGTTCACTAGATTACTAGGGAAGTTGGGACCAATGTCTTTCTTTGGTTGAATATTCATATAATAATAGTGTTAATTTCTGTATAAAAATGGCTCCATTTGAGGCATTATATGGGAAGTGGTGTCAAACTCTAGATTTTTGGGATATAGTAGGGGAAAAGAAAATTTTTGGGACTAGAATTGGTAGAAGATGAGAGAAAAGGTCCCATTGATTCAGAAGCACATGAGAACATCTTAGAGTACGAATAAAAGTTATGTGGATAACCGGAGGAAGGATCTTTCTTTTGAAGTAGATGGTCATGTCTTTCTCAAAGTTTCTCTATGGAAGAGTGTGATATATTTTGGTAAGAAAGAAAAGTTGAGTCCGAGGTTCATTGGACCTTATGAAATCCCAGAGAAAGTTGGATTAGTTGTGTAAAGAGTGGCTTCACCTCCATGTTTATCCCAGGTACATATTTTTTTCCACGTTTCAATGTTGATAAAGTATATGCGAGATCCATCTCATGTTTTGAGCCTTGAGAGAGTAAAGTTGGAAGAGAATATTTCTTATGAGAAACAACCTGTTCAGATTCTTGATCGAAGAGAGATAGTGTTTTGAAATAAGTTAATTTATCAGGTAATGGTTTTGTGGAAAAACCATATGGTTGAAGGGGAAACATGGAAATCTAAAAATTCTATGAGGGATAAATAACCCCACTTATTTGATAAGTGACTAAAATTTGTGAGGGCACAATTTATAAAAGTGGGAAGGATGTAACATCTTATGTAAAAAAAGAATAACATATTTTCATAATTATTAATATCTGTTAATTAAATATTAAATTTTACTTTTAAGGGGTTTCTATGTTCGATGACGTACCGAATATGCAACAACGGGTTTCTTTGAAATATTACGTTGCACACTAATAATACAATATTACTATTTTAAAAGCTAGTTATTGCCTAGAAATTGTAATGGAAGGAATGAACATAACTAACTACAATATGATTATACATGTTTGTTAATTTGTTTATATTTATCTAATAAAAGTTAGAGGCTTAAAATGTGAATTAATATAATTTTAAGCATAAATACTCTAATATTATTTAAAAGGTTGATTTCCCCCCTTTTAATGGTGAAACCTCTTTAAATATAGTTTTGGTCACTTTTATATTATTTATTTGAAAATATAAAATTGTTCTTTAGAATCGGGACATCAAAATTCACTTTGGCTAAAATTTTGGCATTTTTCTGATAAAATTCAATTTTTGATGGATAGTGGAACATACTATATTTTAATTCAAAACTTCCTTTTAATATAATTTATTTATATGGTTAGATTATATTTATAATTTGTGTTAATTCTTAATTATAGTATATATTTACCATTTAACCAAATTTTGGTCTATGGAATTAATTAACCTTTGAAATTGGAATAAAACAAGTGTCAATATTTTGATAGTTAATATTTCATAAAAACACGATTTTTTGTTCCGAGAACGAGAATGAATTTAAACTAATTAATAAAACTTCTATGTTTTGAATTTGGTAAAATAGAAATCATTTTTTAATTTGGAATATCAAATAAATCTTCGGATTAATTCTTTGTATTTTCTGAAAAACTTCTATTTTTGATGAATAGTGAAACCACTAAGTAGTAGTTAAAAATAGACTTCTTCATTGAAATGAAATTTTACTGCTTTTGTGAATTTAATTGAGAAAATCAAAAATACATGGATGTTATTAGAATGTAAAATTTTGTTCAATGAGATTAAAATAATTTTTCCTGAATAGTATCTTCTGACTTTTATTTACCGTGGTTAAAGGTAAATAGGGTAATTCAAGGTAAAAAGAATATTATAATAATAAAAAATTACTTTAACACTTTTCCTAACTTTATTTTTTGAGTCCTGGACGACCATGGACACCATTGGGTCTATTTTGGGACCCCATAAAGCCACATAAGAGTGATAATGACACTTTATTTTAATTAACTTAAAGTAACGGAAAAAATGACATAATCAAATTTCTTTTAGTAAATAAATTTTTACATAGGGTTATATAACATATATCTTCAACTATAAACATTATTTGTAAATATAAAAACATTTCCTACATCATATTTTTTTTTATAATTTTTAGTCATCAAATAAAAAAATATATTTATGACTTAATAATGATACAGTGTTTACTTCATTAATAAATGATTTAAATAAATTTTATTAAAAATATTAAAAAAATATCAAAAACATGTCCAATTATTATTGACTAACTTTATTTAGACCATGAGTCATATTATATTTTACTTCACTTAGTTTTGGACCTTTATAAACAAATAATAATTATATAAAAAAATAATATTTTCAGACTTTCCTAAAGAGCCCCTCCTCCCCCTTATAAAAAACCCCCACCTCTAACCCATTCCTCACACTTCTCAAGCCCCTAAAATCATCTAACCCCAGCTCAAATAATCTATCAATATCTATCTCTTAAACCTATATGCCTTAACATAAGAATAAGGCACTTCAAGAAGTGATTTTTGTTCAAACCCAAGGGAGTTACCCGAATTAAAGGTAACTGTTTTTCTTAAATTGTTTTATTTTATTTTACTTATCCAACCCATAAAATCTTTTTATTAATTTATTTATTAACAAAAACAGTATCCTAAATATACTAGTATTTTTTTATGATAAGGATTCTAACTACACTTACACAAAACTCCATCTAATGGGTAAAAAACATATTATTTGGATGGATGAAAAACTAACGCCTCACGAAACGATGATTGTTCAATTATCTCATACCGCCCCTCATGGTGGACATTAAGAGGGAACTGTATTTATATATGATAAATAACATGTTTATGTTATCTTTATGCTTCTGTATTTTCCCAGTTATATCATACCTTTATGGTTTCTATTATTAGTAAACGTGATAATTTCATTTTAGGAAGTCGGGGCTACCGCCCCCTCAAAGTGACATGACTTGTTAATTCCATAAATGGTACATATAAAGGCTATAGTTAATGATATTATATATTATATTATATTGGAATTATTATATACCTATTTATCATTATGTTTTAATTTTATTAAAATAATAAATAGGAATGAAATCAGCGTTCATGTGTACGTACGACTTACCATCTCCATGAACGATGCATTTAATTATTTACCTCCAAATGGTATATAATATTATAAATAAATATATATATACTGGATATAATATATATATATATATATATGATATTAATATCATTAATATCATTCTGGAGATAATGGAATTTTCACCACAGACAACTTTTAAATACAAGAAGTTCTTTTTAGGCTCAAGTACCAAATATGGACAAAATGACCGTTGTTAACTTAAATGATTACATAATGTTTATAACATGGTAATATGTGATATAAAAGGTATAATAAACAAGAATTTTTATTAATCAAGTAGAAATTAATTTTATTTTATTATTTTGGATATTAAAGTATGAACGGGTCAAGTCAGACACGAGGTAAGGGACTTCATCTCAATCTCTTCTCGTTGAGGCATATTTTGTTTTTTACCAGAATTTCTTTTATACATTGTATAAAACCATTTGAATTTGAATATTATTAAAATTGAATATTTTATCAACAAATAGTTTTACTAAATGATAAGAAATAATGTTTCTTTTAACATATACAGTGACATTGACCTTTCCGTTGCCACAAGTATTATTTGATCTTTGGCTTCCTAAACAAGATGTAATGTTTTTAAATAGAAAATAAATACTATATACTCTATTACATATTTTGTTAATCAAAATGGTATTTAAAATGGTATTTAAAATGTATTTCTTATGTCAATATATTTAAATTATATATTGTGATTGAAATTTAGAAATTTTATCTTTCCTTTATAGTTGTTTTATGTGTTATGAATATGTTATGGTTTTTGGGCATTTTTTACGTATACAGGTGGTTACATGATAAACCTATGGTGTGTGATCATAGTAAAACTCTCCAATGCATTGGGTAATGTGATAGCGGTAAACATGAGTGTTTCTTCTATGAGATTTAGGTAATATAATGTGATAGTTATTCCAAATGGAACATCCTACATAGTTGTGAAAGCTACAACATAAGTATGTTATGGTTCCCACAAGATACGTTTATGATTTGTGTTTACTATGTAAATCTTATGATTTCATGAGGAATGTTAAAGAGATTATGTTATGTATGTATTGATGAACTAATGTTTTCTTTCTTTCTTTTATAACCATTACTGAGATTTTTATGCTCATCCCATGTTTTGAAATGTTTTTCATAGGTCATAAAGTTGAATAGGGTTGAGGATGGGATCAAGGAAAAGTCATGTTGTCTAAAACATGGGTCTACACATGACTCTTTTTTAAGAGTTTTTATTTTTTGAAAAAAAGGGAACTGAGTAGAAGTGTCTACTTTGTAACTTTTGATATGTAATGTAATAGTTATGACCTAATTCTGCAAAACTGTAAACTTGAAATGATCCTCAATGTAAATTATTCATTTAATTAAATATTATGTAATTTTTTAGTGCCAGATCCTTATAAAATGCATCCATCATCAGTACAAAATGGACTTATTTTGAATCTGTGTAGTCCCCATCCATTCTTTGTTAATTTGAACCTTCTCTATTATAAATCACACCAACTTTGGGCCCGTGAGTACAAACACCCCTAGATCTATCTAACAAAGTGGTGGCATGTAGGGACACTCTTAAAATGACTAAAATGGTCCAATAATGATATTGGAATGGTAGATGTTAATATATCATCCCACCTTTTTATTACATAACTTTTCATTTCTTTTTACAAATAGAGGATCTTTAAAGTCTAGTGTCTTGGAAAAAAGGTACATAATATATGAAAACATATAACAATATTTTAATCCTCTGGAAAGGCTTCTTAAAAAGTTCATACTATTTAAAACTACTACATATCATAACCTAGAAACATACATCAAATAAAAAGGTTGAGAAAAATTCCCAATAAGGTAAAACAAGTGAAACAATTTACATATGAACTTGAGCAATATAAAAAAGAACATGAGAAATATCATAAAAGAATGATAAAGAGTAATATCATAACAATACTAAACTGAATAATAACTTGAAAATTTGTCTACAATAATTAATTTAGACATTCATAAGAATATCATGAAGGTTCATCCCCAAGGTCTCAAAAAAAATAGCAATGTTATTCACCAAGGTATCATAAGACATTTCATCTCTAGAGATTAATTTATTTACCCAATGCATTGGATCTCTATTAGTGCGCACCCATAATTTGTCTTCATGTTAACGTGAATAAAATATATCATAATAAAAAAATTCGTAAATAACCAAAAGAGAATAAAATAAATGGGTTTGAGTTCAAAATCGCGGCGTTTTAAAAGTTCTTACAAACATGATCATTATGTCATTTATAACCTAAGGAAAATGTAACACCCTGAGATTTTATGAAAAATATTCTTTTCATTAATTTCTTGTGTTGTACGCTACACCAAAAGGAGGTTGCACAACATGAATCCTTGACTTTCCTTGCATTACACGCAATCGCGACCTTCCTATATAGCGTGTATAGTACGCAATACCGAGTTTCACTAAACAACGATATGCTATTACAATATTATTAAAACTAGCCGTTATGAATAGTAATAACCACTTTTTGAAATTTTGAAAATTTTATTTTTCAAAATGGACTTCATTTTTAGATTCTGAATATCAAAAATAGAATAGGGTGAAATTTTGGTACTTTTCGGATAACTTTCATATTCAGATGAATAGTGAAAATTACTATATTTTAATTAAAAACAACTATTTTAATAGAAATAATTAATAGTGATAAATTATTAATTTGAGTGGTTTTAAAGTATATTTCGAATATATTTTTACAATTTAATACAATTTTGGTCATTAGATGTAATTTCACATTTAAACCAGTTATAAACAAGTGTCAATCTTTTGATAGTTATTATCTCTTAAAAACACGCTATTTCTTTTGACGACGGGAATTAATTTTTAAATTAGTTAATGTAACTGATATGTTTTGAATTTGATAAAATAGACATAATTTTTTTATCCATAATATCAAATATAGCTTAGGCCTAATTTTTTTGTATTTTTCAGGAAACTTTAATTTTTTGATGAATAGTGAAACCACTAAGTGGTAGTTAAAAAAACTGAATTTTTCATAAAAAATAATTTTACCGCTTCTGTGAGTGGAATTTCGAAAATCCGAGAGACACAGTTAATATCAAAGACTAAAATGTGATTCAATGAGATGAAAATAATTTTTGGTGAATAGTTACTTTTTACTTTTTTTTGCCACAGTTAAAAGTAAATAGGGTAATTAAGGGTAAAAATGATATTATTATTACACTAACACATGTCCTAATTCTATTGGATAGGTTTAATTCGACCAAAAACAACCTTAGGAATAAAATATGACCATTTAAGCCCACTTTGATTAGATTAGGACATTTATTATTAATTTATTTAAAGAAGGGTTAAAATAGTTAAAATCAATGTTTAATAAGTAAATCAATTTTAATATAGGGTTATACATAAGATAAATTCAACTATAAATATTAAATAGAAAGATAAAAAGATTTAATACATAATGGTATTTTATTTGTAATTTTTAGACATTATATAATTTAATTCATTTATGACACAACGATGATGCAGTAATTATCTTATTAATGAAATATTGACATAATTGATATTATAAATACCCAAATAAATGTAATTTGAGACTTTTTATGAATTAAACTAATTGTATAGGTTAATATGACATGTTAATGTTGATTTAATCAACTTGGTTCGAACTAATCATTCTGTTATGATTTTCACAAAAATCAATTACTAAATAGTGTCAAAATTGACATAAAATAGTTTTTAAAACAAATATTATATTATTAATTGTTATTTTATTTTTAAAAATCTAAGGTTCGGCCAAATGACTTATATAAGGTTATATATATTAATAATAAACAACTTGGGGTTCGTTTGGCTTGATATAGTAAGTTTATTAACCGTATAGTTTAAGAACACAAGAAGACACAGTAAAAGTAAAATTATTTAACTTAATGTTAAAACTAAATGAAAAGGTTAAAATAGGAACCTAAACTTGTCTAAATTATATTGGATGAGATTATTGCGACCCATAACCACCTTAGCTTATAAATAAATCAATTTGGAGCTATTTAAAACCGAATTTGGATTTATAATAAAATAATATTTTCAGTTTTCCAAAGGTTCCCCTCTCCTCCCTTAGAAAAGGGCACCTCCTCCCCCTCTTCCTCACAGCAATTTGAGCCATCATGCTCGGAAAAACCCTGACAATTTATTCTCTCCACTTCCCTAGAGACATCCTAGAGGTCCTGGTCTTCGTCAAATACCAATTTTAGTGCCCTAAAAGGACGTCTCAAAGAAGCCCTTCAAAGAAGAGGTAATGCCCGTTACCGATTCTTTCATCTTTATTTATTCTTCCACTTCTCCTTATTTAGTTTTTTAATCATTAAGTAATAAAATAAGTATCACACATATACTGATATGTTATTATAAGTATGAAACAACCCTATTTCACCATCTATCCATCCTACGGAAAATGAAATCACCGTGCATGCGTATGTATGGAATACTGTCCCCACTCCATGGTGTAATCTATTTTCCACCACCACCTTAATTGGATGGGTATAATGGTGTAAATAATAACTATATATGATTATTTCAAAGTGATATTGATTCTGAGATAGTATACATACACTCCAATACAGTCCCACGATCATGAGAACGATATCATCACTCGTGCGTACGTGCGGACTACCGTCTCCACGACGCAATGAGATTTATTCTCCACGTTAACCATTCATGAATGATTATAAAGTATATATAATAAGTAATCATGAAATATATGAAATAATAATACTGGATGTATGTGTATATATATGTATTTCATCTAATTATTTCCATTCAACTCAATAAGGAAACGAAAACAGCGTTCATGTGTACGTACGGCCTACCGTCTCCATGGACGATGTATTTCATTACATTTATTGATCTATTATATAAATGTATATTCTGAATATATATTATATACAAATCATGTTTTACATTCTGTATTTAAGTAATCATGATCAAAGTGATCATATTAATAATTACAAGTTAAAACACGAACGACAAATGAGATGATTTTACCCAAAACGCTCATTAACATGGAATTTACAAAAGAACGGGTAATATAAAGTCATAAGTGGACAATATATTATATCATAACAATGAGTATTATTCTGTAATAAGTCAATTACAATATTTAAATCATTATACAGGAGGTTCGGACACTTACGATGAAAATTGGACCTAAGGTAAGGGAAATATCACAATCTCATTTTTATTAAAGATTGTTTATACTTTGGTATTTACTAGGGTGTATTTTATCATACACATCCATGTTTCCTCAATATGTAATATTATTTCCATCCATATACAATTTTTTAAATACAATTTTACCCTTCGGTGAGTTTTTAATAAAAGATATGAAAGGAATCTTTTGTCGTTTTTCATACGAGGTACTTTTTGACTTTTCCGAAAAAAGTACGAGAAGAATGTTTTTTTTAACTTATACGTCATGAATGGATTATTAAAACATTATGTCCAATAAGATTCCTTTACATGTTTTCAATTTTATTTTTAATCAACTTATTTAGTTTATAATTGTATGACATGTAAAGAAAGGAAAATGTTTTTGAAGTAGAAAGGATATTTTCCTCAAGAATGGAGTTCAAGTGTTTAATCAAAATTATTTTCCATCTAAGATAATAAAGGAATCTATTTCTATCCCTATTATTAAATTGATTTGATTATTTTGTGATAGAATTATTTTATGAATTCCTTTATCTTATATGAATTGTTTTATAATGTCATGTTGTTTATGAATCCCATTTTTATTACATGGGTTATGCAATGATGTATGATGTATGATTTTGTGGCACACATAAGAATGGTATCATTATGAGATGGGTGGGACCTATATCTCCCTCCAATTCATTGGGTAAAGATTTTATATCTCATGAGATATACATGCCTGGAATGGTAGGTTATACCGGTTCAGTGAAACAGGACTGAAACAAGGAATGAACTCGGTTCAGAAAGGGACTTTGTCCACTAAGATAGTCTTGGAAATGAGTCTTGACTAATAAGAAATGATTCTCTATGATTATGTGTGTATGCCACAAAGTTTCATGTTTTATGTTATGATTATTGGGATTACATTTCACTACTATGATTTATCCCATGTTATGAAATTATGATCTATTTTGCAGGTTAAGATTTCCAAAAGATATGTTCTTATGAATATGATGTGATTGATATTTATTTTGTTTACCCTTACTGAGCATTTGAGCTCACCCTTTTATGTTTTCTTTTCCCCAGGATATAAAGAAAGGTTTTAGGTAAGAAAAAAAAGTACGATCTTTATGGGAGATGTTGAAGATCATTCACCGTGATTACAAGATTACGTTCTGAGTTTCCAAAGACACTAAACTATTATGGTCCATGTGTGTGTGTTTTTGTTATGTACTATGTATTCGGAAAAAGTAATTTAATGTCCATATACGTAAAGATTAAGGTCTCTACAGTTGGTATCAGAGGAAAGGTTTAGTCAACCTTTGGAAACTAGGATGCGAGAACTTTAGTGAGATCCCTAGAGATATTTCTAAGGTATGTCTAGGGATGTCTCTAAGGTTAATTATACGTATAGGTTATAGTCCTAGAATTATGCTAACGATCATAAAATTAAACCTAAGATGTTAGATATTGAAGGTACTCCCCCTTTATTATGTTGTTTTCCCTAGCATTATTTTTGCCTCTCACACTATTCTTTTTGGGTTTTAGACGATGGCTGGAACCCGAAGGAACCGTGTTGATCAATGCAATGGACAATGCAATGATTGTCCTCCTGAACAAACAAATGTTATGGGAGTTGGAGTGCAAAATCTTATTTCTATACTTACGCAAGCTATGAATCATTCTGGACTTCCAAATGAGCAGAGAAGGGAACAATATTCTATTGAGTCCTTCATGAGGCAACGTCCACCTTCTTTCAGTGGGTCTTCTGATCCACTTGTTGCTGAACAATGGATCATTACCACCGAAAAGATATTTTCAGTTCTTCAATGTTCTGAACATGATAAAGTCATCTTAGCATTATATCGTTTGGATGGTGAAGCTGATCAATGGTGGAATCTTATCAAGAATACGAGGCAAATAGTTGAAATTGAGTCCATGGAATGGGACAAGTTCAAGAACTTATTTTTCAGTAAGTACTTCCCTCGTATTCTTCGAACAAAGATGGAGAAGGAGTTTCTTGAACTAAATAAAAAGGATGATGAATCTGTTGGTATATACGAAGCGAATTTTACAAGGCTTGCAAGGTATGCATCTAGATTTATCATCCAACCTGAAAGTAAAGTTCATCGATTCTTCAGTGGCTTAAAACCATGTCTTCGAAAGGCATTAGCTATAAGAGACTTCAGTAACCATAAAGAAATTGTGTGTTGTGCAATCAAGGTAGAAATGGATGTTGGTGTTACTTATCTATCTCATAGTTTTGACAACAAACGCAAGATGGAGTTCAAGAAGAAATTTCAGAATAATGGTGAAAAGAAGATGAATGTTTCCTTATGCTCATAGTGTGGAAAGAAGCATGGTGGAGATTGTCTTAAAGGGACAAGTAAATGTTTCAAATGTGGAAAGGAAGGTCATTGGGAATTTTAATGCCGCAATGATGGGAAGAAGATGTCTAATGATGCAAACAAAGGAAGGGATACACAGAATGAACCTACAACACTTCAATGTTTCAAGTGCAAGGAGATGGGACATTATGACAATAAATTCCCTAATCCAAGGGTTAGTGATGATCAACATGAGAAACCACTTAAGCCAAAGGACAAAGGGAAGTCACATGCGATCACCATTGGTGATGTTGAAGATGACAATGATGTGGTGGAATGATTAAGTGTTTATGTAATGAGATTCCAAAATAATGTTGAGTATTGGAATATTTATGTATTGGTCTATTGTGGTCTTCAATAATTTTATGGTATTGGTAACCATGGAATGTGATTGAGATATTTTTGGAAAAAAGCTAATATGTGCATAATGAAGGGAAAACGAGAAAATGACATATTTGATTGTATTCATGAGCTCATGATTGATATAAGGACTAAGTGATATCATGGTTTTAGTATATCGAATTTTGAGGATTTTGGTATGTGGAAAGTGTTAATTTTTAACTGCATTCATGTTTTCACTAAGGTTCAATGGGTATTCAAGAGAACACATGATTAAGGCCTTTGAATGTTTGGAATGTGACCAACAAGACATATCTTATGATATATGGGGATCAACAATGGTATTAAATCTCTTGTAATCGTTTTCACTATATTATGAGAGTGGACTGCAGTATAATGGATAAGCCTAAAGATTGGAATGGACTATGTTGGAAATAAGTTAGTATTGTTTAAGGATAAAAGTTTTTTTTCGATATAATTGATGGGATGTTATAGTAATATAGTTTTAGAAAAAGGACAACCTACAGGACGGGCGACAGCCCATCGCATCAGACAAGGCCGTGGGAATCGAACCCACAACTGAAGTGCAACTGGCCTTTATCGCCTACCAATGGCCTACAAGAAGTCCCTGTTTAGTAGAAACTAGTTTTATTATATTATGTAGTATGATATATGGAGTATAAGTCCATTTTAGGAACCATATATGATTAATCTCACTATAGATGGACTTATGTATTTTTTGATAACTTTCCTAACCTTTTGTTTGAGACAGATGGAATGACCCATCATTCTATCACATCATGAATGACAAATTAAACTTCATTTATTTAAGTGAAGAAGTGGAAATTGTCCAAAGAACGACCAATGGTGAGACTATACCGAAATCACGAAAGTATTTCTTCTAATTCCAATTTCATCAAATTTAGTGAAACGATCGTGAAAAACAAAAATGTTGTTCTAGTGCTCTTATATCTGATGAATCAGATGTTACCTTAGAGGATCATAAATTTATGGCATTTTGATTGCTGGATTTTCCATAGCCAAGTTCTCTACAACTCTCCATCAGAACATGATGGTTAGATTTCTCTTCCATATCCATATTTTCACCTATGTGGAAACCCAGTGATTAGTTTATTTGGGTAATCGTTACGTTTCATACTTTTGTTTTTAAATATTGGTTTTGGTATTCCTTTTTACAATTTGGGTTTCTATCAAAGAAACTTTCAAATAGTAAACCATTTATAACCCTGACGAATTTCGAGGGCGAAATTCATTTTAAGTGGGGTAGAATGTAACACCCCGAGATTTTATGAAAAATATTCTTTTCATTAATGTCTTGTGTTGTATGCTACACCAAAAAAGAGCTTGCACAACATGCATCCTTGACATGCCTTTCATTACATGCAATCGCGACCTTCCTGGATAGCGTGTGTAGTACGCAATACCCAGTTTCACTAAACAACGATATGCTATTAAAATATTATTAAAACTAGTCGTTATGAATAGTAATAACCACTTTTCGAAATTTTGTAAATTTTATTTTTCAAAATGGACTTCATTTTTGGATTCGGAATATCAAAATTAGCTTAGGGTAAAATTTTGGTACTTTTCGGATAACTTTCATATTCCGATGAATAGTGAAAATTACTAAATTTTAATTAAAAACAACTTTTTAATAGAAATAATTAATAGTGATAAATTATTAATTTTAGTGGTTTTAAAGTATATTTAGAATATATTTTTACAATTTAATACAATTTTGTTCATTGGATGTAATTTCACATTTAAACCAGTTATAAACAAGTGTCAATCTTTTGATAGTTATTATCTCTTAAAAACACGCTATTTGTTTTGACGACGGGAATTAAATTTTAAATTAGTGAATGTAACTAATATGTTTTTAATTTGAAAAAATAGACATCATTTTTGAATTCATAATATAAAATATAGCTTAGGCATAATTTTTGGTATTTTTCTGGAAACTTTCATTATTTGATGAATAGTGAAACCACTAAGTGGTAGTTTAAAAAATGAATTTTTCATAAAACATAATTTTACCGCTTCTGTGAGTGGAATTTTGAAAATCCGAGAGACACGGTTAATATCAAAGACTAAAATGTGGTTCAATGAGATGAAAATAATATTTTGTGAATAGTAACTTTTTACGTTTTTTTTACCACGGTTAAAAGTAAATAGGGTAATTAAGAGAAAAATGATATTATTATTACCCTAACACATGTCCTAATTCTATTGGATAAGTTTAATTCGACCAAAAATAACCTTAGGAATAAAATATGACCATTTAAGCCCACATGGATTAGATGAAGACATTTATTATTAATTTATTTAAAGAAGAGTTAAAATAGTTAAAATCAATGTTTAATAAGTAAGTCATTTTTAATATAGGGTTATACATAAGATTAATTCGACTATAAATATTCATTAGGAATATAAGAAGATTTCCTACATAATGGTATTTCATTTTTAATTTTTAGAGATTAAATAATATAATTTATTTATGACACAACGATGATGAAGTAATTATCTCATTAATGAAATATTGACATAATTGATGTTATAAACACCCAAATAAATGTAATTTGAAACTTTTTATGAATTAAAATAATTTTAGAGGTTAATATGAAATGTTAGTGTTGATTTAATAAAACTTTTTTCGAACTAATCATTCTGTTATGATTTTCACAAAAATCAATTACTAAATAGTGTCAAAATTGACATAAAATAGTTCTTAAAACAAATATTATATTATTAATTGTTATTTTATTCCTAAAAATCTATGGGTCGGCCAAATGACTTATATAAGGTTATATATATTAATTATAAATAACTTGGGGTTCGTTTGGCTTGATATAGTAAGTTTATTAACCTTATAGTGTAAGAACACAAGAAGACATGGTAAAAGTAAACTTATTTATCTTAATGATAAAACTAAATGATAAGGTTACAATAGGAACCTAAACTTGTCTAAATTCTATTGGATTAGAGGATTTAGACCCCTCCGAACCTTAGCTTCGAAATAAATCAATTTTGAGCATTTTAAAACCGAATTTGGCTTTATAATAAAATAATATTTTTAGTTTTCCAAAGGTGCCCCTCTCCTCCCTTATAAAAGGGCACCTCCTCCCCCTATTCCTCACACCAATTTGAGCCTTCAAGCTAGGCCAAACCCTGCCAATTTATTCTCTCCACTTCCATAGAGACATCCTAGAGGTCCTGGTCTTCTTCAATGACCAATTTTAGTGCCATAAAAGGAGGTCTCAAAGAAGCGCTTCAAAGAAGATGTAATGCCCTTTACCGATTCTTTCATCTTTATTTCTTCTTACACTTCTTCTTCTTTAGTTGATTCATCATTAAATAATAACATCAGTATCAATCATATACTGATATGTTATTATAAGTATGAAACAACCCTATTTCACCATTTATCCATCCTACAGAAAATGAAATCATCGCGCGTGCGTATGTATGGAATACTGTCTCCACGTCGTGGTGTAATCTATTTTCCACCACCACCTTAATTGGATGGGTATAATGGTGTAAATAATAACTATATATTATTATTTTAAAGTTATATTGATTCTGAGATAGTATACATACAATCCAATATAGTTCCACGAACATGAGAACGATATCATCGCTCGTGCGTACGTACGGACTACCGTCTCCACGACGCGATGATATTCATTCTCCACGTTAACCATTCATGAATGATTATGAAGTATATAATAAGTAATCATGAAATATATGACATAATAATACTGGATTTATGTGTATAATTATGTATGTCATCTACTTAATTCCTTTCAACTCAATAAGGAAACGAAAACAGCGTTCATGCATACGTAAGGCCTACCGTCTCCATGAACGGTGTATTTCTTTCCATTTACTGATCTATTATATATATGTATATTATGAATATATATTATATATAAATCATGTTTTACATTCTGGATTTATGTAATCATGATCTATGTAATCATATGAATAATTACAAGTTAAAACATGAATGACAAATGAGACGATTTTACCCAAAACGCTCTTTAACATGGGATTTACAAAAGAACGGGTAATATAAAGTCATAAGTGAACCATATATGATATCATAACAATCAGTATGATTATTTAATAAGTGAATGAAATTATTTAAATCATTATACAGGATGTTAGGACACTTATGGAGAAAATTGGACCTAAGGTAAGGGAAATATCACAATCTCATTTTTTTCCGAGATTGTTTATACATTGGTATTTACTGGGGTGTATTTTATCATACACATCCATGTTTCATCAATATGTAATATTATTTCCATCCATATAAAATTTTTTAAATGCAATTTTACCCTTCGGTGAGATTTTAGTAAAAGATATGAAAGGAATCTTTTGTCGTTTTTCGTACGATGTACTTTTTGACTTTTCTGACAAAAGTACGAGAAGAATGTTTTTTTAACATATACGGCATGAATGGATTTTTAAAACATTATTTTCAAGAAGCCTCCTTTACAAGTTTTAAAGTTTATTTTTAATCATCTTATTTTAGTTTAGAATTGTATGACATGTAATGAAAGGAAAATGTTTTTGAAGTAGAAAGGATATTTTCCTCAAGAATGGAGTTCAAGTGTTTTATCAAAATTATTTTCCATCAAAGATAATAAAGGATTATGTTTCTATCACTATTATTACATTGATTTGATTATGTTGTGATATAATTATTTTATGATTTCCTTTATCTTATATGAATTGTTTTATGATGTCATGTTGTTTAAGAATCCCATTTTTATTACATGGGTTATGCAATGATGTATGATTTATGATTTTGTAGCACACATAAGAATAGTATCATTTTGAGATGGGTGGGACCTATATCTCCCTCCAATGCATTGGGTAATGATTTTATATCTCATGAGATAGACATGGATGGAACGGTAGGTTATACCGGTTCAGTGAAACAGGACTGAAACGAGGAATGAACTCGGTTCAGAAATGGACTTTGTCCACTAAGATAGTCTTGGCAATGAGTCTTGACTAATAAGAAATGATTCTCTATGATTATGTGTGTATGCCACAAAGTTTCATGTTTTATGGTATGATTATTGGGATTACATTTCAATACAATCATTTATCCCATGTTATGAAATTATGATCTCTTTTGCAGGTTAAGATTTCCAAAAGATATGTTCTTATGAATATGATGTGATTGATATTTCTTTTGTTTACCCTTACTGAGCATTTGATCTCCCTCTTTTATGTTTTCTTTTCCCCAGAATATAAAGAATGGTTTTAGGTAAGAAAAAAAAAGTAAGATAATTATGGGAGATGTTGAAGATCTTTCACCATGATTAGAAGATTACATTCCGAGTTTCCAAAGACACTAAACTATTACAGTCCTTGTGTGTTCATTTTTTTTATATACTAAGTATTCCGCAAAAGTAATGTAATGTCCATGTACGTCAAGCTTCGGGTCTCTACAGAAAAGGAATGAGGGTTTCATGTATGTTAATTATAGAATAAAAGATACAATTTTTATGTATTTATTAATACCTATAGAAATTAAATAGTTTTAATTATCCACATAAATTAAATAAGAAAATTTCTTGAGAAAAAGAGAGAGATATTTTGAGACAAAATTTCTGCAGCATAACGACTGTGCACCATTGTTTTAGAAAACATTAATAGGAGATAAGATATAGGTCACACATTCAGAATAGATTAATAATAAATTATGGAAATATAATAACATGGATATAATAACACATTAATAAAATTTTGAAGATATATCACAGAAAGTGAATTTGAATAAAAAAAAGAGAAGTTGAAAACTCCCTTATGAAAATTCGGTTGCCTAATAATGTCGTTTAAAAATTCATAAAATCAGTCAACGAGACATAAAATGGTATCTCAACACATGTAAATAAAATTTAAATCAATAAGAATATGTATGAACATACCCCGAAAAAAGAAAATGGAAATTAAAAAACATAACATAAAAGAAGTTTTTGATTAAATGAGGAGGGTGAAATGTTCCCTTACATTGAAGAGTGACTTTCAAAACATGAAGATTGAGACCATGAGAAGATTAAGGTCACCTTTTGAGGAATAAATGAGAGTTCAAATTTAATGAGCTTAATTGAGGAGGAATTTTTAATGAATGGAATGGAAGAAAGTGTTGGTATTTATTGAAAAAGTGGGGATTATTTTATTAATTTCCAAGGGACACCTCATTAGGGGTATTTGAAAACCCATGAGTTTTTCCAAGGTATTTTACCATGTTATTATACACTTGTGGCACCTAATATAATATTTTACTATAAGAATTTAGACCATAATTTTATATTAATTAATTCATCATTATGATTTCATTAAACAAACTGAAAACTCAAAACTATATTTATACTATTCACAAAAAATTCACACATTTTAAAAATATCCAAAAAATTCACCATAACCCTTTTTCGAAAAGTAAAATTAAAAATTTAAATCCATTTTTTAAAAATAATTTTATAAATATCCTTAATTTAGTTTTTAAATAAAATCGTAATTTATTCCAAATACACAACTTTAAAATTATAACTCATTCTATAACAGTTTAAGAAATTAATCAAGGTCCTATAAAATTATCTTATAACCATAAGACTATAAATTAACAATTTATGATTACATTTTTTAGAAATAAATTTCTATTTTAAATAATTAAATTAATCATAAAATTGTAATTAAAATATTTATGGCATACAAAAATACCAATACTTACACTATGATCATGTTTTCACTTATAAGATGTGTAAATTGTATTTATACATCTACAATTTGAGTTTCTATTTTTTTGGCTCATTTACTATTCAATAATATTAATAGTGGTACATTATTATTCATAAGAGTATATTAATATTCATCCAAAATTATGTTCGTCTTATCAAACTCTACATTTCTTACTAATCAAAACCATATATGTCTGTTTTTTGAAAAACATTTCACATTATTATATATTTAAAGTATAAAAAATATTTTAAAATTATCATTTTTTTAAAAATTCATTATTAATATGAAACTACTAAAATTTCATCCTATATTTATTTTGAAATTCCAAAAATTTTACCATTTTATAAAATATTTTATTTATAAAAAAATAGTACACAAATTAACTAAGGCCTCATTACATTTCCCCTTATAACACCTGTATAGGAACTAAGAGTGTGGTGTGCAATGGTGATATAATGTTGGGGCGGCTCAGACAACACTGCCTGAGTGGTGATTTCTATTAGCTTGAACTTTTCCTGTAAGAGATTCTATTCAATATTAACATGTTGTAGCTCAGAATGGGCATGGTCTAGAGAAAAGCCTAGTGACACTACCTCCTTACCAAGATACGACAGATGGGATTTATATGGCCTGAGTCTACTGGATGTGGCCACCAACTATTCTTTCTATATTAGTTATATGTAATTATTTATATTTTAAATAGCATTTATAACAGTAAAAATCATTTTTATTTCTAATGGTCATATATCATTTAAATCTCGATGGTTATATTTCATATATATTTATATAGATTTATTGATTATGATATAGTTAGACATAAATTTTTAGGAAACAAAATATTATTCAAAAGTTCAGGTCGTTACATTTTTCCCCCTTATAAAATTTCATCCCCGAAATTTCAACTCATACCTTTATAAGATAAAATGTGTGGGTACTTATGCCTCATAGACTCCTCTAGTTCCCATGTGGATTCTTTATATTTTTGGTTCCTCTACACCACTTTAACAAGGTGAGTAGTCTTGTAGCATATAAACTTTTCTCTACGATTCATGATCTCCACCACCTTCTTCTCATAAGAGAGGCTATGTTCTAATTGTAACAGCATTTTATTTGGTACATGTGAATGGTCATGTATGTATTTCTTTAATAGGGATTCATGGAATACATTATAAAATTGTTCTAGATTTGGAGGAATTGAAAGCCTATAGGCCACTACCCCTACACATTCAAGGATTTCATAGGAAAAAATGTAACTAGGGATGATCTTTCCTTTTTCCCAATCCTCATTACTCTATTCCAAGGATAAATTAGAAGAAATAATTTGTCACCAACATCAAACTCCAAGTCCCTTCGATAGTAGTTGTCTTATCTCTTTTGCCGACTCTGAGAAGCCTTAATGTGTTGCTTGATAACATTGACATTTTCTGTCATCTATTACAGAATATAATGTTCAAGAATGTTTCTCTCACCAGCTTCATCCCAAAAAGTAGAATTTCCACACCGCATAACATATAGATCTTTATATGGTTCTATTTGAATGATAGAGTGGAAGATGTTATTGTAAGAGAACTCAACTAATGGGATATATTTATCCCATTCACCCTTAAATTCCATTGAGAATGTTATAAGAATGTCATCAAGTGTTTTAATAGTTTTTTCAGATTGGCCATCAATTTGGGGGTGATATGCCTTAAAAAAATTCAATTCGATTCTCAAATAATGTTAAATAATTCTCCATAATTTTGATGTGAACCTGGGATCATTATAATATGCGATAGAATGTGGAACCCCATGTAGCCTTACAACATCCTTCTTGTAAATCCTTTGATCAAGAGTGAAATAATCCCAAATAGAGATAAAATGGGAAGTATTGGTGTGGCAGTCCACTATAACCCATATCACATTGTTTCCCTTAGATATTCTCAGGAGACCAGTGACAATGTCCATAGTGATATTCTTCCACTTCCATACTGGTATGGGTAGTGGTTGTAATACCTATTTAGGAATTTTTCACTTTCCCTTCACATTCTGACATACCAAGAACCTCGTAGTGTAGTCACTATTCTCCCTTTTCATATTATCCCACCAGTAATGACTATAAAGGTCCTTATACATTTTCGCGCTTCTAAGATGTATAGAGAAAGTAGAGCCATAAGCTTCATCCATCATCACCTTGTTTATTTATGGAATAGGTAGAGCAAATAGTCTTGTACAAAATTTGAGTACACCTTATTGAACAATATTGAACCCTAACAAATTCACATCCCTCACAACCTCAAACTTGTTCTATAACAATGGATCTTATTTATGATCTTTCTTGATCTTCTCTAGTAATTACGGTAGAGAAATAATTTGGGATAGGGTTGGTGATGTCCCTTCTCTCATAATTCCCATGTCTAGCTTTACTTGGTTATTGACCAAGGATATCTATGAATCCACATCATGGATAGAAAAACTTGGTGTTTCATACATAATGCATCTACACATTTTTTTCTCTTTAAAGATAATAATGAATTGGACAATCATAGTCTTTAAGAATTTGAAACCATCACTTTTGTCTCATGTTCAATTCCTTTTGTGTGAAAATATACTTCAAAATTTGATGGTCAATGTATATATCACATTTCTTCCCATAAAAATTGTGCCTAAATATATTTAGAACAAAAACAACTACAGCCTGCTAAAGATCATGTTTAGTATAGTTCTTCTCAAGAGTCTTCAAATGTCGAGATGCATAAGCAATCATCTTGTCATATTGAATGAGGATTCACCCAATCCATTTTAGATATGTATCTATAAAAATAAATAATCCTTATCTGGTTGAGGGAATAGTTAAAATTGGTGCAATAACCAATCTATTCTCCAGCTCTTCAAAAAATTCTTCACACTCCATTATCTAGATGAACTTGACCCCTTTTTGAATTAACTTGGTTAATGGATTATAATGCAGCGATATTTTTTTCAGAAACCTCCTATAATATCCCAATAATCCAAGGAAACTATGAATCATAGTTATCGAGTTCCAACATGAGAATGACTTCTAGATTTATGATAATATTGTGCTCGCTAAAGTAAATACTAGAGTTTCTAAACACTATTGATGCTTGGATAATCCCACCAGGAGTCTTGAATGATAACTATACTTTTAGAATTTTTGGGATTGATTCTATATTCTTTTAAAAAATGGATGAATTAAAAGAATGCGTAGACCGAGGAATCAAACAAAGTGCTTACTAACTTTGAGAGAACAACAAGAGAACCTACCACCACATCATTTGGTGCTTCGACTTTAGCTGTAGTGATAGAAAAAGGATGACCCTACTCTCGCGGTATTTACTAAGGGTGATGGTGATTCCCCAACACTACCCTTGGAATTTGAAAATAATTACAAAAGTTCAGAAGCTATCCACAATTGAATCATAGGATGTTAGGTAGGGACTGCACCATCTTCTCCTTTTTGTTAGTGTTTGGAAGTTGAGGCTTCACCTCACTATGACAATTTTGAGTGATATGGTCGTGTATTCCACACTTGTAGCACTTCCAACTCTCAAGAATTAAGTTCCACAAATTGTTTATCCCTCGCTTATTACCGATGATATTTTTCACTTGAATACCTCCCCTTCCATGATCAAAGATCCTAACTAAGCTTGGCTCTATGGATATATTCTTTTAATTGGATTTATGATACCACTGCATCTCACTAAACTCAGTTTAACTTTCATGGCACTCCACACGATCTTCTCATAGCTATCATAGTTTTGGTACGCTAGATTTTTCTATAGATGAGGTCTTAGTCCACCAAAGAATATATCAACCTTCCCATTAGGATTAATGAAAAAACATGAGGTGTAATGGGAATGTCTTGGGAAGTTCATCACATATATTCCAATAGATTCATTCTCTTTCTTTTTCAGCTGAAGAAAATTTTTCTCCATTTTTGTTCTCATTGAACGATGGAAATATGTGTTGAATATGATACATATGAACTTATCCCTATCCATATCTTAAACCTATACTATTATCCTAATGATTTTAATCAGTTACCACCATTGATCAACTTCTCCCTCTATGAGGTAAATAACTAGAGTGATCTTTTTCTATTCTGAACAACGTAGTATAGAAAAGATCATTTTGATAGAGCTGATCCACTATTCAGCAATCAATGGGTTGGTAGATCCACTAAAGGTTTTTGGTCATTGAAGCATAAATGAATCAACATAAATTTGTTCCCTTCACGGTGAAATCAGAGTCTTAAACAGATTTAATTTCTTTATCATAACTTGAGTTAGTTGGTTCATCATTCTCATGAAAGTTTCTATTTTGGATTCTAATGGAGGGTTGTCAGTGCATGGTCCATTACGGTCACCATTATCATGGTTCTTCTTATTTCCTTCAATTTTATAAAAGAATATAACCTTATTAAGAAGATTATTTCATTGAAAAATATTTTCACTAGAAAGGATTTTTATGTCTTAAAACATCAACCTTATACATATTTTTCTTTAACAACAATTACATTTCTCTATAAATCCTTTATAATGATTCAAAAAAAACTTTTGATTAACAAAAGATATCACCCATGAGTGTGAATCCAGGAGTACAAAAAGGCCTGTTTTCATGTATCAGTTCCCGTTTGATTCTAGATCAAAGTGGTGTTTTTGTTTTTTACCCCTAGATACATTTGTTCCAGAGCCACATCCATTTTTTCGTATCCCGACATGGGTTGATTTTTTTTCAGAAACCAGTTAATTAATATTTTACCAAAATACTAATAAGTATTACACTATTTAAAAATTTCTATAGGGTTATTCTAAATTATTTAATTACCTAATATCTACAACTAACTTAACTATCCTCTGATACTAACCATATCATCCTGCCTTTTTATTACATAACTTTTCATTTCATTTTACAAATAGACGATCATTAATGTCTAGTTTCTTCAAAAAATGTACATATTACATGGAAAAAAATATAATTATTTTAATTATCTTGAACTTATTCTTGAAATTTTATCCTATGTACAATTATTGAATCTCATAACCTGGAGACATACATCAAAGGATAAGGGTGAGCAGACGACCCGGTAAGGGAAAACAAGTGAAACATTTTACATGTGAATTTGAACGATATCAATGAGGACATAAGGAATATCATAGTGGAATGAAAAAGGAGAATATCATAGAAATAATAACATGATTCATAATAGTAAAATGTTTCTAAAATAATTAAATTAGGCATTCATTTGAATATCACCAAGGTCCACACCCTACATGTCAAAAATATTTCCATGGTTATTAACCAAGGTATCATAAAACATGTCATCTCTAGAGATTAATTTATTTTTCCAATTCATTTGGTCTCTATCATTGTGCACCCTTAATATTTATTTATTTTCATGTGAGACACATATCATAATAAAAAATTTAATAAAAAATCTTAATAAAATAAAATAAATGGGTTTCATTTAAAAATCACAACATTTTAAAAGTCCTTAAAACATGATCGTTATGTCATTTATAACCCATGGAAATGGAATGAGGGTTTTATGTATGTTATTTACAGAGTAAAATGTATCATATTTATGTATTTATTAATATCCCAAGAAGTAAAATATGTTCGGTTTTTCTATTAAATAAAAAAAGATAATTTCTTAAGAAAAAGAGAGAGATTTTGAGACGAAATTTCGGCATCATAACAGCTATGCAACCAAGTTTTAGAAAATATTAAAAAGAGAGGGGAAAAAGTTCACCCATTAATAATAGATTACTAACACATTATAATGATAAATAGAATGTTTATAATAAAATTGTATGTATATTTTTATGACACACCACGTAAAAGTATATTTGAAAGAAGAATGAGATGTTCAAACCCCCTAATGAAAATTCGACATCCTACTGTTGTTGCTTAAAAATTAAGAAAATAGGTTGATGAGAGAGAAAATGGAATCTCAAAAAATTGAAAAAATACAAAAAAATAATGATATATAAGAACATACCCCATCATACAATGGAAATTAAAAGACATAATATAAAAGAAGTCTTTTGATAAAAGAGGAGGGTTGATGGTTCCCTTGCCTGGAAGAGTTTCTTTTAAAACATGAAGGTTGAGACCATGTGGGCCTAAGGGACGGTTTTAAGGACTTATTGGGAGTTAAAAAGAGTATAGATTCATTGAGGAGGATTTTGGAATTATATTAATGGAATAAAGGGTTGGTATTTATAGCAAACGTGGGGAATTATTTTAATAATTTCCAAGGGATACCTAATTAGTGGAATTTGAAAAACCTGGGGCAGGCCCATGGTATTTGCACATGGTATTAGCCATATGGGACACCTCATATAATATTTTAATCTACAAAATTATACCATAATTTTATATTAATTAATAAATAATTATGATGTCATTAAACATACAGAAAACACAAAACTACATTTTTACTATTCATAAAAATTCAAGTATTTTAGAAATATCTCAAAAATTCACCCTATCCATTTTTTGGTGTTCATAATTAAAAAATGAAATATATTATTGTAAAATAATTTTCTAAATATTTGTAATTTAATTTTTAAATAAAATCATAATTTATTCCAAAAAAATAACTTTAAAACTATAACTCGTTTTATAACACCTTGTGAAATTAATCAAGGTCCTATTATGTTATATCATAAACATAATAAAATAAAGTAACACTTTATGATTACATTTTATGAAAATAAATTTCTATTTTAAATTAATAAATTAATCAAAAAACTGTAATTAAAATATTTATGACATCCAAAAATACCAATACTTACACTATGATAGTTTTTTCACTTATAAGATATCTAAATTGTATTTATACATTTATGGGTGGAGTTTCTATTTTTTGGTCAATTTAATATTTATTTCTATTCATTACTGTTCATAAAGGTATGTTACTATTCATAATGGTATGTTACTATTCATAAAATTTTTTTTTGTCCTACCAAACTCTAAATTACTTACTCTGCACAACTGTATATGTCTATTTTTTTTAAAATAGTTTCACATTAATATTTATTTAAAGTATGAAAATATTTGAAAATAATATTTTTTTCAATATTCATCATTAATATGAAAGTTTTAAATATTCATCCTATATTTATTTAGACATTCCAAAAAATTTACCACACCTATTAGAATTTTATTTATACAAAATGATTACAAAAACTAACTAAGGCCCCGTTACATAGCCCTTTATAACACCTGCATAGAACCTAAGAGTAAGGTGAGAAATGGTGATAGAATTTTCGTGTGGTTCCGACAATATTTCCCAAGTGGCGATTTATATCAGCTTTAACATATCCCATAGGTTATTCCATTCAATATTAAAATGTAGGAACTCCACATGGGATGGGTCCTATGAATATCCAAGTAGTGATACCTCCTTTTCAAGCATTGACATATGGGCTTTGTATGGCCCGAGTCTACACGATGAGGCCATCAACAATTCTTTCTGAAATAGTTATCCATTATTATTTCTATTTTAAACATCATTTATATCATTGAAAATTATTATTATTTCAAATGGGAATGTAACAATAAATACCTGATGGTAACATTCCAATTATACTTATATAGTTTTATTGACTATGAAATTGAAAAACATACATTTTCAAGAAACTAAATGTTATTCAAAAGTTCGGGTCATTAAATTCTTCTCCCATTCAAAAATGTCTTCCTAGAAATTTCAACTCATTCCCTTAGATGAGAAAATTTGTGGGTACTTCTACCTCAGAGGCTCATCTAGTTCCCATATGGATTCTTCTTATTTGTGGTTCCTCCACATCTTTTTAATAAGGTGGGTAGTCTTCAAGCATAAAACCATCATTCTATGATCCAAGATCTCCACCGAATCCTCCTCCTAAGAGAGGTCATTCTCCAGTTGTACCACATTTGGATTTGGTACATGTGAAGAGTCAGGTATGCACTTCCTCAAGAGGGATATGTGGAAGAAATCATGAACATGTTCTTGATTTTGAGGAAGTGAAATCTGATAGGCCACTACTCTTACGTGATCAAGGATTTCATTGGGGGATAATATACCTAGCACTAAGCTTCCATTTCTTCCCAAACGTCATGAACCTCTACCAAGTTTAAATCTAAGAAGTAGTTTGTCACCAACATCCATCTCCAAGTACCTTTGACAGTTGTCGGCATATCTGTTTCTTGGACTCTGACTAGCCTTAATGTGTTCTTAGATAACATGAACATTTTCTATCATATCTGGCACAATATCAGGTCCAAGAAGATTTCTCTCACCATCTTCATCCAAACACGTATGAGTTCTACATCTCTTCCCATGTAATGCTTCATAGGGTTCACTTTGAATGATCGAGTGGAAGATGATGTTGTAAGAGAACACAACTAGTGGGAGATGCTGATCCCTTCCACCCTTAAATTCTATTGAGCATGTTCTCAGCAAGTCCTTGAGTGTTTGAATAGTCCTTTCAGATTGTCCATCAGTTTGGGGGTGATAGGCCATACTAAAATTCAATTCAGTAATCAGAGCATGTTGAATATTTCAATAGAATTTTTATGTGATCCTTGGATCACGATCAGATATGATAGAAAGTTGAACTCCATTAAACCTTACCACTTCTTTCATGAAAATCCTAGTATGTGCATCAAGAGATAAATATTATCGAATAGAGATAAAATGGGTAGTCTTGGTAAAACGGTCCAACATAACACATATCATATTTTTTCCTTTAGAAGTTCTCTAGAGTCCGTTGAAAATTCTTATAGTGATATTGACCCACATCCATGATGGTATGGGTAGTGGTTTTAATACCCCTTTATCAATTTGTCTCTCTGCATTCACTTTCTGACATACTGATATCCTTGTAGTGTAGTCAACAATATCCCTTTTCATATTATCTCACCAATAATGACCACAATGGTCTCTATACATTTTCATGCTTCTATGATGTAAATAGAAATTGTAGCCATGAGATTCATCCATATTCTCCATATTTATTTATATATTATATGGAACACATAGTCTTGTAAAAAATTTCAGTACACCTACTTGATGAAAATTGAACTCTAGAAACATCCCATCCCTCATAACATCAAACTTCTTCTGTAAAAGAGAATCATATTTCTGATATTTCTTGATATTCTCTATTAATAACGTTTGAGAATTAATTTGGGATAGGGATTATGATGTCCCTTCCCTTATAATTCCCATGTCCAGTTATACTAGGTCATTGATCAAAGGATCTCTTTGAATCCTCATCATGGACAGAACAACTTGGTATTTCATACATAATGCATCAACGACTTTTTTCTCTCTTTTGGGATGATAATTAATTGAGAAATAATAGTCTTTAAGAATTTCCAACCATCTATTCTGTATCATTTTCAATTCCTTTTATGTAAAAATATACTTCAATATTTGATATTCGGGGTATATATAACATTTATCCCCATAAATTAGTGCATCAATATCTACAGTGCAAAAACAACTGCAGCTATCTCTAGATCATGCATAGGATAGTTATTCTAATGAGTCTTCAACGGTAGAAATTTATAAGCAATCACCTTGTAATTTTTATCATGAGGACGCACCCAATCCCTTTCTTAGATGAATCGATAAAAATAATTAATCCTTAACTGGTTGAGGGAGTAGTTAACACAAGTCCATTAACCAATCTATTCTTTTGCTCTTGGAAACTTTCCTCACAATCCTTTGTCCAGATGAACTTGAACCCTTTTGAGTAACTTGGTTAATGGATTACAAATTTTGGAATGGTTTTTCACAAAACTATTATAATATCCCACTAATACAAGGATTCTATGAATTTAATTTATTCTTGTAGGATGAGGCCACTACTCGACAACCTTTGTCTTTACAAGATCAACTGTGATTCCATCATTGGTTACAATGTTCCCCAAGAAAGAAACTTGTTGTAACCAAAATTCAGATTTTATGAACTTCCCAAAAGGCATCTCTTTACATAGAGTTTTCAAAATAACTCTTATATGATCCTCATGCTCCTCAGAACTTTTGGAATATATCATAATCTCATTAATAACAACTACCAAAATGTTATAAAGGCAGTCCTTAAAGATGCTATTCATCAAATCCATAAATATAGAAGGTGTATTAGTCAGTCTGAAGGGCATAACAACAAACTCATAATGACCATATCTTGATCAGAATGATGTTTTTGGAATATATTCTTTTTAACCCTCAATTGATGATAACCAGATCAAATATCAATCATAATGAATAATTGAGCCCCATAAATTTGGTCAAATAAATCATCAATTCTTGGAAGAGGGTATTTGTTCTTCACTATGATCTCATTTAGTTATCTATAATCAATTCTTAGCCACAATGAACCATAATTCTTCTTCACAAAGAGAATATTTTCTACCTAATGATATACACTCGATCAGATAAGATCCTCCTCTAAAAGATCTTGGAGTTGCTCCTTTAATTCCTCCACCTTTATATTTTACATTCTATACAGGGTCTTTGATATTGGATGAGATCAAGGTATGAGTTCAATGGATAACTCTACCACTCATTCTAGTGGGAGGTCTAGGTATGTCCTTAAGAAATACTTCAATATCTTCATGGAATATGGGGACATTCTCTATTCATAAACTGCCATTTCCTTCTTCATCATCACCGATCAACTCCATAATGAAGGTGATAGAAGGTGGTTTAAGGAAAATATTATGTCGAGATATATCTCCTTAAAAGATTACTGTAGGTCTTCCATTCAAGACTCTTGAGATTTCATTGATTCTAAATTTTATCTTAGAATTATAATTTGAGATCCAGTATATCCCTAGTATATTTTCGAATTATAACACGTGAATGACTACTATATTTTTGATAATATTGTTCTTGATAATGTAAATACTAGAGTTTCTAAAAACTGTTGATAAATGGATAATAACACCAAGAGTCTTGACAGATAACTGTACATTTATCATTTTAGTGATTGATTCTATATTCTTTGCAAACTTGGAATAAATAATGGAATTGTTAGAACTAGAGTCAATCAATGTTGATGATAACTTTGAGAGAAAAATTACAGTTCTCTCCACCCCACAATTTTGCGCTTCAAATTCAAATATAGTGGTAGAAATTGAACAAACTTTGACCTTTGTCCTACTTTGAGGATGATGGTGAATCCCCACAACTACCCTTGTATTTTTACACTGATTATAAAAGTGACCAAGCTATCCACAATTGAATCATTGGATGTCAGGTAGGGCCTGCACCATCTTCCCCTTGTCATTAGTGTTTGAAAGTTGAGGCTTCAACTCACGATGATATTTCCGAGTGATGTTGCCATCTCTTCCACACTTTTATAACATCCCTATCATGAGAGGCTATTCCCGAAATGCTTCATCCCATCCTTATTAAATGTGGGAAATTTCACTTTTTTGCATCCTCTTCCCTGATCAAAGATCCTCCCTATGCTTGGATCCATAGACCTCTTCTTTTCTTTGGATTTATGAGACCACTGTGTCTCACCAAACTCTAGTTCTACTTTCGTAGAACTCCTCATTATCTCCTCATAGCTATCACAATCTCAGTGGCTTAGATTCTTCTGCAGATGAGGTATTAGTTGACCAAAGAACCTATCAACCATTCCATTAGGACCCATGAAAAATCTTGAGGTGTAAAAGGAATGAATTGTGAAGTTCATGTTGTATCTTCCCATAGATTCATTCTCCATCCTTTTCAACTTGAGAAATTCACTCTCCATTTTTCTTCTCATCGAACTAGGGAAATAATTATCGAATATGATCCCTATAAACTCTTCCCACTCCATAGCTTCAACATGTACTTTTGGCCTCATGTTTTTAATTATTTCTAACCACTGATTAGCTTCTCCCTCTAAGAAGTAAATAGCTCGGGTAACCTTTTATTGTTCTGAATAGAAGAGCATAGATAAGATCATATTAATAGATCAGACCCACTATTCTGAAATCAATGGGTCAGTAGATCTCCTGAATAATGGTGGTTGTTGATTCATAAATATAAGGACCCACCCATAAACATTAAATAATCCTGAATTATGTTAAGAATTTAATTTGAGGATATTTTTAGGTTTACAATTTTAGAAAATTAGGCCATAACTATTACATAACAACTTGATTATTACATGTATACACTACTACCTAGTATCTATTTTTCATAAAATAAAAACTCTTAAAAAAAGAGACATGTCTAGTTCGATGTTTGAGACAGCATGACTTTTCCTTGATCTCATCCTTGACCCTATTCATATCTATGTCCTGTGAAAAACATTTCAAAACATGGGATGAGCATAAAACCGTCAGTAAGGGTTATAAAATAATGAAAAGAAACATTATCCCATCAATAAATACAAATCAATGAAACCATACTTTTTAATCATAACATACCTCATGAAATCATAATATTTATAAATAAAAAACATAAATGATAAGTCATAAAGGTAACTTATGGTATTCATAACATACTTACATTGTAGCTATCATAGTTACATGGGGAGTGAAATTTGGAATACCCATCATAGTATATTCCCTAAATCTCTTAGGAGAAACTTTCACATTTACCACCATCACGTTACCCAATGAATTGGAGAGGTATCTCAGGTTCACCCGCCCTAGGTTTATCATGGAACAACCTGTATACGTAAATAATGCCTAATAATTATAAAATAATCATAACACATTACATAAGATTAATGGAATGATAACATTTCCATATTATAATCACAATATATTAAATTAGGATATTCAAATAAACAATGCTTTATCAAATCATTTTCAAAACCATTTAAAACATTTAATAAATAGATTTTTGAAATCAAATTTTCCCATAACACATTGAAAATTTAAAATAAATTATAATTTTAAAACATTAATGCCCATATAAAGAAATAATTAAAATCATTTTCAAAACATTGACATTAATGATAAATATTTAGAAGAATAAATCTTCAAAACATTTTAAACAATATTTTAGATAAAGGGTTTTTCACAAAATGAGAGATGATTAAATAAAAATAACTGTGGAATAGAATTTAATAAAAACATTATAATATCATGAGAATAAATGTATTCATGATATTATATTCCAAAGGATAATATATAAACCAGATAATAGTGAATTGATGCATAACAACAATGAAGTCTCAGTTGAACATAAATTGAGATGAAATCCCTAATAAATATGGTATCCTTAGATTAAGGATAAATAAATTACATAATTTTGTGTGAATAATATAAAAACACCCAATATAAGTGAATATTAACTGTAAAACAATCATAGTTCGTTCACATATATTTATATAAAGACATAATCAACAAGTATAAGTTTAACCCAAAGAATTGAAAGTGGGTTAAGAAGTTCCTTTACAGAAATTTAACAAACTAACGACGCTACTTTAAAATTCAAAAATAAGTTGATGAGAGAAAAAGGGCATATCATCACTTGGAAATACAATTTAAAGAAATATGGATATAGAATAACATATCCCAACAAAAGAAGATGTAAATTAAAAGTCATAACAAAAATAATTTTTTTAAAAAAGAGGAGGGTGAAAGGTTCTTTTACAGATTGGTTAACATACGAAAGATACACCACATGATAAAAGGATCATTCAATGAAGATGTAAATAACGAAAAAAATATAGTATATTACACAATTAATAAAATCATGGATAGTACATACGCCCCAAAAAATTAAATAGTGGCCAGTATAGCATGAATATCATGGGAATAAAAAGTGAGATGAAAAACCCTTACTTCGTTGAAATCAATCGAGTCATAGGAATGAAAGTTAATAACCACAAAATCAATCATATAATACCATGAATATAAATATAATCATGATAATATATATCAAATTTCAGTACACAATACACCACATTCAATAAATAAGTGGAAAATAATGGAAATCTCACGAAATGAAGCGTGAGATAAGAAACCCCTTACCTAATGTCTGACTTGACTTGTTTGTTCCCGATTATTCCTAAATAACAAACATAAGTTAATTTATAAGTTATTAATAACCCTTTTTCAATTTTATTATTCCTTTTAAATCACTTATTACCATGTTATAAACAATATTTAATCATTTATGTAAATAATGGCTGTTTTTTCGATATTTGGTACTTGAGTAAAAAAATGAACGCCTTATAATTACAAGTTGTCAATGTAGTCAAGAGTCCATTATATATAGAATGATATTAATGATTTAGATATCATATATATCATATATATTTAGTATATATATGTATTTATAACAGTACATAACATTTATAGAAAAGAAATGAAATGCACCGTTCATGGAGACGGTAAGCCGTATGTACGCATGAATGCTACTTTTAATTATATTTTTTTACTTCAATGAAATTAAAACATAATGATAAAAAGTTATATTATAATTATATTATAATATCATATATAATTTCATTAACTCTATCCTTTATAGGTCCCACACATGGCATTAACAAGTCATATCATTTTGAGGGGGCGGTAGTCCGCACTTCCTCAAACGAAATTATCACATTTACCCACTATGGAAACCATAAATTTATACTCTAAATGAAAAATAAATAAGTATAATGAAAAGATAAACATAATATATATCATATATAAATACAATTTCATCTTAATTTCCACCATGAGAGGTGTTAGGAGGAAATTCAACAATCATCGCTTCGTGAGGCGTCAGCTTACCATCCACAGAAACAATATGTTATTTACCCATTAGATGGTGGTGTGTCCAAGTTTAGTTCGAATACTTCTCATAAAAATATCCTAGTATATTGAAGATAATTTTTTTTTCATAAAATAAAATAATAAAAAGAGTTTAGGGGTTGGATAAATAATATAAAAGAAAAGAAGTTAAGAGAAACCATTACCTTTAATTTGGGTAACTCTCTTGGGTTTGAACCAAAATGACCTCTTGAAGTGCCTTCTGCATAAGGTAAGTCTTCTAGGTGGAATAGAGGGATCCTGATAGATTATTTTGGTAGGGTTTGGACAGGACAAGGGTCTTTATAGGTGTGATTAAAGAGTTATAAGTGTGGACTTTTTATAAGGGGGAGGAGGGGCTCTTTAGGAAAGTGTGAAACTATTATTTTATTATATAATTATTTTTACTTCCTAAAGATAAAATACTTATTAAAGTAGACTATAAGATGACTCATGTTCTAAATAAATTCATCCAAAATAATTGGACAGGTTTTGGATGTTATTTTAATATTTTTAATCTTATTTATTTAAATAATTTATTAATGAGGTAAATACTCCATCATTATTGTGTCATAAATTATTTAAATTATTTGATGTATAAAAATTATAAAAGATACCATGATTTAGGAAATATTTTTATCATTCCAATAAATATTTAAGTCTAAAATATTACTGATATAACTCTATGTAAAAATTAATTTACTAAAAGATATTTGTTTATGTCATTTTGGTCTTTACATTAAATTAATTAAAATAAAGTGTAATTATAACTCTTATGTGGCTCCATGGGGTCCCAAAATCGACCCAATGATGACCATGGTTGGCCAAGACTAATCCAAAAATGTTAGTACAAGTGTTAAGGTAATTTTGTGTTATTATGGTATTCTTTTTACCTTGAATTACCATATTTACCTTTAACCGTGGTAAATAAAAGTCAAAATCTACTATTATCCAAAAATTATTTTCATCTTATTGAAACACATTTTACAGACAAATCAGAACAATTTATATTTTCAATTCAATTCATAGAAGCGATAAATTTTCATTTAAATGAAAAAGTCAAATTTTTAACTACTACTAAGTGGTTTTACTATTCATCAAAAATTGATGTTTTTCAGAAAAATACAATAAATTAAGACTAATATATATTTGATATTATTAATTCTAAAATGATTTCTATTTTAAAAAATTACAAACATAAAAGTTGCAATAATTAATTTAAAATTATTTCCAATTGTCAAAAAATTAGCGTGTTTTGAAGAAACAATATCTGTAAAATGATTGACACTTGTTTATGTCTAATTTAAAAGTGAAATTAATTCCAATGAACAAAATTGGAATAAATGGTAAAAATATAATCTAATTAAACTTCATAAGAATTTAAAAATATAATTTAATCATATAAATAACTTATATTAAAAGGCATTTTTGAATGAAAATACATAATTTTTCACTATTCATTAAAAAATGATGTTTATCAGAAAAATACCAAAATTTTACCCAAGGTAAATTTTAATATCTTGATTCTAAGGAAGAATTTTATTTTTTCAAATATTACATATAAAAGTTACCAAAACTTGATTTAAAGAGGGTTCACCCACAAAAGGCCGTAAATCGGCCTTTTAAAGAATATTAGATTATTTATGCTTAAAATTAGATTCATTCACATTTTAAGACTATAAAATTTGTTTGATAAAAGTAAAAACATTTATCAAACATGTATATTAAAATTTTTGTTAGTTTTTTTTTCATTCAATCCAATACAATGGCTAGGTGTTAAATATCATTAAAAATAATAATAATATATTATTAGTGTGCAACGTAAGATTTCAATGAAACCCATCGTTGCATATCGGGAACGCCATCAAACATAGAATCCCTTTTAGAATAAAATTAATACTTAATCAAAATATATTAATAAAATTTAGATGTCATGTTATTTATTTACCTGGTATGTTACACTCTTCCCCCCTTTTTAAAATTGTATCCTCACAATTTTAATATTAGGCTTGGAAACATCATCGAAAGTCCCACATTGTAAAAAGAGTCAATAAAACAATCACCTTGAAATAATGTTATAGAAGTCAAAAGGATACCTGAGAAAATAAATACTATAATTCCATGAAAACATGGATATGGAAGAGAATCTTACTCTCATAGATTAATAGAGAGTAATAGAAAACATGATCACAGAAAGTTAACCACCACAATACCATAAATTTGTGGTTGGGTAAAAGTCTGATGATAAAAGAGGGCTTATAAGTTTTTTTCCTCAAGATCATTTTCATAGAGTTGAATAATATTTTTAATAACATGAATAATATCACAAGGAAATATACTTACTCATTATGTAGGGTGTTATCCTTTAATAAAATTCATCCACAAACTCATCTTTTCTCCAAATTGTAAGTATTCAAGATTACTTGATCACATTGAAAGCACTATAATAAAATTCTAATGAATAACATGATCACAGAAATATAAACCATATATTTTCCCTATCATTATACTTTATCCAAAAAAATTGGTTAGTACGTGATCAGATAATCCCCAAAAGGATAATCCTTTTAAAAAATAACTACTACTCTTAATCTCTAAAATTCAACCAAAAGTACCCAAAGTTCAAGAAAGGCCATTCAATATATAATTGTCCTTAAAATTATTCAAAATAATCCAAAATAACTTTGAAACCCATAACTAAAAAGGATTTTATCACATAGTCTTCCATAGAAAATCTTAACACTTATCTCTAAATAAAATCTACTACTCTTAATGTCTCATTCTGAAGTGTAATTAACCAAATAAAATATTCTCTAGGATAGGTTAATAATTATCATAAAATAACCTAAATCATAATATGTCTATAATAAGAAACCTAGATTCTCCCAAAATAAAATTCCACCATTACTCAATAGAAGAAAAGATAATTATTCATTGAATAAAATTATCATATATCGAACATCTGGGTAACACATAATATAAAAAGTCATCCAATGAAATCCCATCATGAAAATATCCTTAATACTTTTAATAATTTCACTATTTTAAAATATACCATAACTTTAGAATCCCTTATATGTAGACTTCTTACTCATTCAATGTTCTTCATGATCCATTAACCATTATTTACCAACTTATTCTGAAATACTTATTTCCTACAAACAAAATCATGAATCATATTTTAAGATTCCATAATGTCAAAACATATGTTATAAAATAATCCATAACTTTCATTGGTCATTTGCAGTTCCTTCATCCTCAACTGGAATGGAATTAGGTATTGGTAAATATATATTTGTATGATCCTGGTGATCCCATTCCAGAAACAACTTCATAGGACAAAAATTTTCATAATGACCATGCACAACACATTTAAAACATTCAATTGATCCCTTAGAAAGAACTTATTTCCCTTTCCTAGAGCCAACTGGATTCTTCCTTTTTCCATGGAAGGTTCTTGATTTATGAATTTCACTTCCATATCTATAGCATCTTCCCACCCATTTGAATCATTTTCCTATGTGTTTCTTTCCACATCCATGACACATATGTTTTTGAATATAGTTACCATTATGATTATTACTTGAACATCCATGGGGATTTTTTTCTCACATATATGATGTCTTATAAAAATCGACAAGGTTCAGGAGGTCAATCATGACTCCAGATAGATGGTTGAGAATAACCCCATGAGTTCTCATTGCAATTCCCACTTAATTGAGTTTCTCATTTAGAAAACCATCACAGTTTTCTTCACTTCCACTATTACTTTGGTTCCTTCTGGATCCATCCATTTACTAAAACCAAAAAGGTATGTGTGATTATATTAGTAAAATTGTCATGTAATATCTAATGAGGAGGGTAGATAAAAAGATATACTTATTCATGTTATCTTAAAATCATTCAATTTATCTAAAATAAAAATGACACTTTCTAAAATCCTATACATTATGGTAATGTCACTTATGCTTAAAGGACTCCCAAACCACTAATGTTATCTAAACTGACCTCTCGTACCAACTATAAGGACCCAGCCTTAAACATTACATAATCTTGAATTATGTAAAAAATTTACATTTATTATCTTCTTGGGTTTATAGTTTTAGAGAATTAGGACATAAATATTACATAACAACATGAATATTACATGTAGACACCACTACCCAGTATCCATTTTTCATAAAATAAAAACTCTTACAAAAAGAGACATGTCTAGTTCCATGTTTTAGACAACATGACTTTTCCATGATCTAATCCTTGACCCTATTTGTCGTTATGTGCTGTGAAAATAATTTCAATACTTGGGATGATCATAAAAAGCTCATTAAGGGATATAAAATATTGAAAAGAAACATTATCCCATCAATAAATACAAATAAATGAAACCATACGTTTTAATCGTAACATACCTCATGAAATCATAAAATTTATGAATGACATACATAAATAATAAATCATAAAGTTAAATTATGGAATTCATAACATACTTACATTGTAGCTATCACAGCTACATATGGAGTCACATTTGGAAACCCCATCATAGTATATTACCTAAATCTATTAGGAGAAACATTCACATTTACCTCTATCACGTTACCCAATGTATTGGATAACTATCTCGGGCTCACCCACCATAAGTTTATCACAGAACCACCCATATACATAATCAATGCCCAATAATCATAACATAATAATAACACATTACACAAGCATAATGTAATGGTAACATTTCCACATTCAAATCACAGTATATCAAATTAGGATATTGAAATAAAAAATACTTTATCAAACAATTTTGAAAACCATTTAAAACATTTAATAAAGAGAATTTTTAAATCAAAGTGTCCCATACCACTTTGAATCATTTAAATAAATTATCATTTTAAAACATTAATGTTCATATAAAAAATCCTTAAAACCATTTTGAAAACATGAACATTAATGAGAAACATTTATAAGTATAAATGTTTAAAACATTTAAAACAATATTTTAGTTAAAGTGTTTTTAACAAAATGAGAGATGTGTGAATACAAATAATTCAGGAATATAATTTAATTAAAACATTATAATGTAATTATAATAAAGGTATTCATGATATAATATTCCAAAGAATAGTATATAAAACATATAATATTGAATTGGTGCATAACAATAATGATGTCTAAATAGAACGTAAATTGAGACAAAATCCATTATAAATATTGTATCATAAGATTAAGGAAAATCAATTACATAATTATGTGTGAAAAATATAAATATACCCAATATAAGTGAATATTAAGTTTAAAACAATCAGAGTTCGTTCACACATATTTATAGAAAGACAAAATCATCAAGAATAAGTTTAACCCAAAGAATTGAAATTAGTTTAAGAAGTTCCTTTATATAAATTTGATAGGCTAACGATGCCACATTAAAATTCAGAAAATTATTTGATGAGAGAAAAAAGATATCACATCACTTGAACATAATATTTATTTAAATAATGATATATAATAACATATCCCAAGAAAAGAAGATGTAAAATAAAATACAAAACAAAAATAAGCCTTTTAAAAAAGAAGAGGGTGAAAGGATCCCTTATAGATTGGGTAACATATGAAAGATACACCACATGAAAGAAGATTCATTCAATGAAGTTGTAAATAATCAAAATATATAGTATATTACACAATTAATACAATCATGGACAGTACATATGCCACACAAAAGGTAATAGTGTCCAATATAGCATGAATCTCATGGGAATAAAAAGTGAGTTGAAAAACCCTCCATTGAAATCAATTGAGTTGTATGAAAAAAGGTTAATAACCCGCAAATGAATCATATAATACCATTAATATAAATATAATCATCACAATATATATCAAATGGTAGTAAAAAATACACCACATGCAATAAATAAGTGGCAAACAATGGAAATCTGACAAAATTAAGAGTGAGATAAGAAACCCCTTACCTCGTGTTTGACATGACTTGTTTGTTCCTTGTTAATCCTGAATAATAAACATAATTTAATTTATAATTGATTGAGAACACTTTTTCAATTTTATTATTCCTTTTATATCACTTATTACTATTTTATAAACAATATTTAATCATTTAGGTTAATAATGTTCATTTTTTTTGATATTTGGTATTTGAGTAAAAAATGAATGCCTTATAATTACAAGTTGTCCATGTGGTCAAGAGTCCATTATCTCTAGAATGATATTAATGATTTAGATATCATATATATCATATATATCCAGTATATATATATGTATTTATAACAGTGCATAACAGTTGGAGATAAGAAATGAAATGCACTATTCATGGAGACGGTAAGCCGTACGTACGCATGAAGGCTATATTCAATTATATTTTTCACTTTAATGATATTAAAACATAATGATAAATAGGTATATTAAATGTATAGTATAATATCATATATAATTTCATTAACTCTATCCTTTATAGGTCCCACACATGGCATTAACAAGTCATATCATTTTGAGGGGGTGGTAGTCCGTACTTCCTCAAATGAAATTATCTCGTTTACCCACTATGGAAACCCTAAAGGTATGCTATAAATGAAAAATTCAGAAGTATAACGAAAAAATAAAAATAATATATATCATATATAAATAATTTTCCATATTAATAGCCACCATGAGAGGCGGTAGGAGATAATTGAACAATCATCGCTTCATGAGACGTTAGTTTACCATCCACAGAAACAGTATGTTCTTTACCCATTAGATGGATATGTTTTTAAGTGTAGTTCTATTAATTCTCATAAAAATATCCTATTATATTGAGTATACCGGTGTTTTTATAGAAGAAAAAAATAAAAATAGTTTAGTGGTTGGGGAAGTAATATAAAAGAAAAGAAGTTAAGAGAAACCATTACCATTAATTTGGGTAACTCCCTTTTGTTTGACCCAAAAGGACTTCTTGAAGTGTCTTATGCCTAAGGTAAGGCTTCTAGGTGGAATATGGTATCCTATAAGATTATTTGGGCAGGGTTTGGATGATTCAAGGAGCGTGAGAGGTGCATGGAATAAGTTATAAGTGATGGCTTTTTATAAGGGGGTGGAGGGGCTCTTTAAGAAAGTGTGAAACTATTATTTTATTATATAATGATTTTCCATTTATAATGGTGAAAAACATGTTAAAGTCAACGATAAGATGACTCATGGTAGAAATAAATTCATCCAATAATAATTGGATACGTTTTGGATGTTATTTTAATATTTATAATCTTATTTATTTAAATCATTTATTAATGATGTAAATAGTGCATCATTTTAGTGACATAAATAATTTAATTTATATGATGTCGAAAAATTATCAAACAAACACCGTGATGTAGGAAGTATTTTTATCATTAGAAGAAATATTCATAGTATAAAATATAACTTATATAACCTTATGTAAAAATTAATTTACTAAAACATATTTGTTTATGTCATTTTGGTCTTTACATTAAATTAATTAAAATAAGTGTAATTATCACTCTTAAGTGGCTCCATTGGGTCCAAAAATTGACCAAAATATTCCTATGGTCGTCCATGACTCATTAAATAATTCTAGGACAAGTGTTAAGGTAATTTTGTATTATTATGATATTCTTTTTACATTAAATTACCCTATTTCCCTTTAACTGCTGTAAATAAATGTCAAAAGTTACTATTCACCAAAAATTATTTTCATCTTATTGAACCATATTTTACTTATTAATAACAACCATGTATGTTGGAGTTTTTAAATTCAATTCATAGGTGTGGTAAAATTTCATTTAAATGAAAAAGTCAGTTTTTAATTACTACTAAGTGGTTTCACTATTCATCGAAAATTGATGTTTTTTCATAAAAGTAACCAAAATTCCACAAAATTTATATTTGATATTATGAATTCAAGAATGATGTCTATTTTAAAATATTCAAAACATTAAAGTTTCATAAATTAATTTAAAATTAATTCCATTTGTCAAAACATGTAGCGTGTTTTTAAAAACAATATCTGTCAAAAGATTGACACTCATTTATGTCCAATTTCAACGTAAAATTAATTCCAATAACAAAAATTGGATTAAATGGTAAGAATATTATCTAATTACACTTCGAAATCATTTAATAATATAATCAAACCATATAAATATGTTTTATTAAAATTTATTTTTGAATTAAAATACAGTATATTTCACTATTCATTAAAAAAATGAATTTTATAAGAAAAATTTTAAAAAAATTACCCAAGGTAAATTTGAATGTCCCGATTCAAATTAAAATTTTATTTTTTCAAATAGAACATATAAAAGTGACAAAAAACTAGATTTAAAGAGGGTTCTCCATCAAAAGGAGTTAAATAGACCTTTTAAATAATATTTGAGTATTTATGTGTAAAATTAGTTTCATTAATATTTTAAGCCTCTAAAATTTATTGGATAAACGTAAAAACATTTAACAAACATGTATATTAATATTTTTATTAGTTCTGTTCATTACCTCCAATACAACTGTTAGGTGCTAAGTATGATTAAAAATAATAATATTATATAATTAGTGTGCAATGTAAGATTTCAAAGAAACTCATTGTTGTGTATCAGGTATGCCATCAAACATAGCATCCCCTTTAGAATAAAAATAATAATTAATCCAAAAAATTTAATAAATATTAAAATTTTATGTTCTTTATTTTCCTATGATGTTATAATTAAGTACTAAACATAATGTTTTCCCCGTTGTGGTGAAATTAGTCTCTCATGTTGATTCATGTTATATCACATAACTTGAGTCAGTTGGTTCATCATTCTAATGAATTTTTCCATTCCATATTCCATTAGAGGGCCGTCAATGCAAGGTCCAATACGGTCACCATTTGAACGATTCCTCCAATTTCCTTCCATTTTCTAACATTGTACGACCCTAGTGAGAAAATTATTTCATTTAAAAATCCTATAACTATAAAGAATTTTTATTTCTTAAAACATCATTCTTAATCATATTATCTTTAACAAAAATTACATTTCCCAATAAATATTTCACAATGATTCATAAAAAACATGTGATTAAACAAACATACCCCAAAGTGTATCAAACAAGATGTACAGAAAGGCCCATTTTTGTGACCCATTTCCCATTCGATTCTAGCTCAAAGCAGTGTTTTCAGGTTTTACCCCTGGATACATCTATTCAAGAGAAACATCCACTTTTTTGTCTCTAGATATGGATTGATTTGTTTAATACCACTTAATTAATATTTCACCAAAATAATATGAAGTTTTCCAATATTTAAACTTTTCTATAGGGTTCTTTATAATTTTTTCATATCCTAATTTTAACAAATAACTAAACTGTCCTCCGATTCCAGCTATAACATCCTAATTTTTTCAATAATGTTTTGTTTCGTTTTACAAAAATAGGATCATAAACTTATAGTGTCTTGGAAAAAGTTACATAATACATAAAAAAATATAAAAATTATTTCAATACACTTTAAAGGATTATCAATATGTCCATCCTATGTAAAATTTCATCATCTCATAACCTGGAGAAATACATGAAAGGAATAGGGTGAGGAGAAGGCCCAATAGGGGAAAACAAGTGAAACAATTTACATGTGAAGTTGAGCGATATTAATAAGAATGTGAGAAATATTATAAAATAATGATGAAGATGAATATAAGGACAATATTAACTTGAATCATAACTTGAAAATTTTTCTAAAACAATTAATTTAGACATTAATAATCATATCAACAAGGTCTGTACCCAATGTTTTATAATAATTATCAAGGTTATTCACCAAGGCATCATAAAACATGTCATCTCTATAGATTAATTTCATTACCCAATGCATTGAAGTGATATAAGGTTTAATTATTAATATGTATTTATTTTAATGTTATCCACATGGATCATAATCAAACATTTCATAAATAACCCACAGTGATTAAAATAATTGGGTTTCATTTCAAAATTGTGATGTTTTGAAAGTGCTTAAAAACATGATCATTAAGTCATTTATAAACCATTGGAATGGAATGGGGATTTCACTTTTTTCAATTATAGAATAAAATATATAATTTTTATGTATTTATTAATACCCTAAGAAATGTAATAGTTCTGGGTATTGCCATAAATAAAAAAAATAATTTATTCAAAAAAAGAGTGATATTTTGAGACGAAATTTCTCCAGTATAACAACGATGCCACATGGTTATAGAAAACCTTAAAAAGAGAGGGGAAAGTGGTCACCCATTCATAATAGAGTCATAATAAATTTTAAGGACATAATAACATTGGGATAAAAACATGTTATAGAAATTTACAAGACATTTCACATAAAAATGGATTTGAAAGAAAAAAAGAGAAGTTGCAAACTCCCTTATGAAAATTCAGCAGCCAAACGACATCTATTAAAAATTAATAAAATAATTTTATGAGAGATAAAAAGGTCTCTCAACACTTTTACATAAAATGGAAATCAATATGGATATATAAGAACATACCTCAACATAAGAAAATGAAAATTAAAATACATAACATAAAAGAAGTCATTGACTAAAAGAGGGGATTGAAAGGTTACCATACCTTGAAGAGTAGTGTTCAAAACTCAAAGGTTTGGACCATGTGAAGATTTATGGAACCTTTTGAGGAATACTTGAGAGGTATAAAAAATATATCTTCAATGAGGAAGAATTTCGATTGAATGTGTTTGAGGAAGGGGTTGGTATTTATAGCAAAATTGAGGGATTATTTTACTAATTTCCTAGGGACATCTCATTAGTGGTATTTACAAAACTATGGGTTCGACCATGGTATTTTCCCATGGTATTTTCCACAAGGGACACCTCGTATCATATTTTACTATACATAATTCTACCATAATTTTATATTAATTAATACATCATTATGATGTCATTAAACATACCGAAAACTCAAAACTATATTTTTAATATCCAAGAAAAACTCAAGTATTTCATAAAAATCACAAAAATTCAGCCTAACCATTTTTCAACGTGTAGAATTCAAAAAATGAAAATATTTTTTTGAAAATAATTTTCTAAATATTTATAATTTAATTTTAAAATAAAATCAGAATTTATTCTAAAAAACATCTTAAAAACTATAAATCATTTTATAACACCTTTATAAATTAATCAAGATCCCATAAAATTATCTTATAACCAAAAAAAAATAAAATTAAAACTTATGATTACATTTATTGAAAATAAATTTCAATTTCAATATATTAAATTAATCATTAATTTTTAATTAAAATGTTTACGACACAAAAAAATACCAATACTTACACTATGATCATTTTTAACTTATAAAATGTCAAAATTGTATTTATAAATTTATGGGTGAAGTTTATAATTTATTGTCAAATTTACTATTAATTATTATTCTTAAAGGTATGTTACTATTCATAGAGGTATGTTACTATACAACCAAATTATGTTTGCCTTATAGATCTCAAAATTTTTTACTGATCACAACTGTATATGTCCAATTTTTGAAAATCATTTCACATTATTATTTATTTAATGTATGAAAAATATTTTAGAATACTCCTTTTTTCCATATTCATTATTTATATGAAAGTTCTAAAAAAACATGCTATATTTATTTTGACATTCCAAAAATTTTACCATTCAAATAAAAAATTTATTTATACAAAAGGACTACACAATGTAACTAACGCCTCACTGCATAATTACTTATAACACCTGCATAAGACCTCGAAGTAAGGTGTGAAATGGCGATAAAATTTTGAGGCGGCTCAAAAAAAATTGCTCGAGTGGTGATTTATATCATCTTCAACTTCTCTCATAGGTGAATCCGTTAAAGATTAACATGTTGAAGCTCTGATTGGGATTGGTCTAGGGAAAATCCTAGTGAGACTACCTCTTTCCCAAGCTCTGACAGATGGGCTTCGTACGGACCGAGTCGACTGGATAAGGCCATAAACTGTTATTTCTGCATTTTTTATCCATTATTATTTCAATTTTAAACAAAATTTATGAAATAAAAAGTTATTATTGTTTCCAATGTCCATATACCTTCCAAAACATGATGGTTACATTCCAATTATACTTATATAGTATTATTGATTATGACATAGCAATACATAAATTTTCAGGAAACATAATATTATTCAAAATTTCAAGTCATTAGAGTTATTGTATTCAAACACCACCAATAGAGGATGACCCCCAAGCATAGATAAAATACAACATCATATCATGATACATGTGTTCTAGAACCTAAAGGGTTTCGTCAATATGTCCATTAGTGTGGGTTTGAAACACTATGATCAAATGTAACTAAGTCCAAAAGGCCTCATACAATCTGTTCCATAACTAAAATATAAAGGGATAATTATAGTTTAAAACAATATTCAAGGATACTCTATGGATCCGGACTATCACCTACATGTAAATGCATCCCACACTATCCATTTAACTCTACTATCAAATATCTTGGAAGTTAGATGGCATGGTGAGTCGGTCTATGACCAACCATATAGAATCTTGTTCTATGGACATACGTGATAACCATTTCATTATGTCCATATATATTCCATCCCAATTCCAATATTTCACCTCAAAGGGTTGATCTATACTCACTGGAATATGGTGATCATCCTTCAACTTTTAAAAATTGATGCATCAGAGATAAATTCGGCTACACTGTTCTTTATGCCTCACCATTATAATTGATAACCTAGATCATAGTATATCAATCCCACACCCATATATACCTCCAAAAGAGATATATGAAATTCTCACATCACATCATTCCATATAATCACTGGTACCATCATATGTCTTTTATAAAGTATAATTCACTCCACACCTTTAGAAAATTTATAAAGAGCCAGTCAAGTGGATATATAAGTATTTAAGGATTTACAATTAGTATCTCCATTATGAGATTCCCTAACATAATGTAAAATTGGTATGGCTAACAACCATTTTCTGAAGATATAAAATATTATCTTTTTAAACTAAGTACAACTACAATGAGGAAAACTAGTCTAAATCATTGGCCAACAACTGAGGACAATATTTACTTCTAATAGCATCTTTGACAACATTCCCCTTCCTAGGAGTATAGACTCTCTTGAAGTAATACTTCTAGAGGAACTAAATCCATCACCTATATCTCATGTTATGATCATTCTAATAGAATATATGCTTGATACTCTTTTGGTCAGAGTAGATTATAAATCTCTCACCCATAATGTAGTTTTTTCACACTTTCAGTGTGGAGACTACCACTTCCAACTCATGGTCATCTATCCTGTAGTTCCTCTCATCTAGTATAAACTAGCGAGACTCATAGGAAATCATATTCTAACTCTGCATTATTAAAAAACCATGTATGGTCTATAATACATCACTAAACACTACGTAATTGACTCCCTCCGCTAGAAATATCATGATGGGGGTGCTTTTCAACCTCTAAAACAACTCACAAAATATCATTATGAAACATTCATGTCCACACGAATGGTTTCCCTATTCCAATCAGAGAATTAAAAAGTGTTGATATCCTAGATAAATTGTGCCCAAATCTCATGTAGTAACCTTTCATCTAAAGGAAGATCAACACCTCCTTCAAAACATGGGGTGGATCCCAAGATAACAATGCCTCAAACTTTTATGTCCAATTTACTACACCATTATCTAAGAAAAAATGTCCCTGAAAGTGTTCCAAATGAATCCATAACATATACTTCAAGATGATCCCATAAAATATGGACTCTCATTGTGTGTCTCGAACCACCCTTAAAAGACATTCATTCCATTCCTCAGACACCAAAAACACTTAGATATCATCAATGAAGACTACCACAAACCAGTAAAATATAGACTAAATGATATATTTCCTAAGTCCAATGAACACTGAAGGGTAATTTCATTACAACGAAGGTAATCCCCAAGTACTCATAGTGACTATATATATATCTAAACATCATCTTTAGTATATCCTCAAGCCATACCCACTACTGTTGATAACCATATCTGACTTCAATCTTCGAGAACCATTTTACCCATCTCAACTGATTGAAGAGGTCATCATCCCTCAGTAGTGGATACTTGTTCTTCATGGTCACATGGTTAAGGCACCGATAATCCATGCATAAACTCAAACTCGCGTCTTACTTCTTCAAGAATGGCACTGGGGTTGCTCTGGTGGAAACACAAGGTCTATCAAATCTCTTCCTCTATATGTCCTCAAACTATACCATCAACTGATGAAGCATTGTGCGAGCCATATGATATGATGGTAAATAACATCAATTTCATACATTAGTTCATGTAAATATATAATTGTATCTCTTGGTGGTTAGTTAAGCTTGGAATAACATCATGAAAGATGTACACATACTAAACTAACATAGTTGGAAACTTATATCCCACAGAATTCACTACTCTAAGATTAATGCATTACAACTCAATAGTAATCAGCTGCACCCCCTATGTATGAGCCCATCCAACACTGCTTGGGTCTCCTTCTCACCGAAAAGGAAAAACTCATCCCATCAATACAGATAGAATGTATCATCATCGTAAAAAAATCAATATATACCTAAACTATGTATATATATTCCTTGAATAAGATGAAATTCTAAGGCCTAATTAATTTTATAAGGATATCCCTTGATAAACTCTCTCCTAAAAAAGTAATTTTCAGATAACTAAAAATTTGTGTGATTGTTGAGTCATCTCTAGTAGTAGTCTCCATGCATAAGAGTCATGCCTAGGGATCAACTAGAACCTCTATGTCTCAAACTACATACATATCAAGAAAAGAGTGGATCATTACTATATGTATAAAAAATATATAAAAGTTAAAAAAGACATATATCAAACCAATAATTATCCATAGGACCTCTATATTGTAGGCCCTTATAGCCTACAACATCCCCTTCCCCCATCCACAAGTTTCCATTGCCAAGTGGGAACTACATGGGTGGTGGTGGTGACATGTCAAACCATCTTCCAGCTCCCGGAACTATCCCTACTCCTTTTACACATACACTATATAATAGACCTCTCTCCTACTACTGCTACCTCTACCTTGGTGGCCCATCCATTATCTCTCTATTATCTATAAGAATGATAGGAAAATATCACAGAAGATTTCCCCGACCGAAACTATAGTCACACCACCTTTCCTTAGGCTGAACTGACCCATATTGATATCCTTGAAGCACATACCTTTGGTCTGGAGATCACCTCAAAAAAATCACACACATCTGGATCCTCATGTCTGATTTTGACTTCCTATTTCAAAATCCTTATCCCATGTGTGCCCACTATTTACAGCCTTTACTGATGTCTTCATAGCCTAAAATCTCTCTCTCACAAAGGAATTATCTTCCAACCCATCATAAGTAGGAATGCATATAGGTATCAAATTGGCCAAGATGTATCTGTATTTAAAACATTAGAAGTTCCATACATGAAATAATGGATCTAAAATTATATCCATCGAGTATCGTGAAAGGTTGGAAATCCTCTAAGAATACTCATCCACAGTCATGCTACCCCATTGTAGGTCTGAAATCTCATGGATTTGAACTTCTCTCAACATAGCTGGAGAGTAATCCTCCCTAAATAGATGTGGAATAACAAAATATTATGAATATTGTTAATCAAATTCTTGTTATTTTGGAGTCATTTCAGGGTTAAAACCCTTCATTTTGAATGTTTTAGTAAATTTTGGGTAATTTTGAATGGGGAATTGAAATGGATTTAAAATAATTAAAAATGGGTTTTTTATAATTATAATTCATTTAAAAATATTACAAGAACATCATTTTAATTTTTTGCTAACCATTTTAATGGTGTATATATAAAAAATAGTTCAGAAGGTAGGCCCTCCACCCCATGCATGCACCACCCTCACTGCTTGCTGCAACCCCATGCATGGTCTGCCGCTCACTGCCTATTGTCACCCAGGCAAGCTATGCTACTCACTGATCACCACTACACCATGAATGCACTTCCACTCAATAGTCACTGAACACATAAATTCATGACCACTTGTCGCCACCCTATGCATGCACCACCACTAACCACCACCACAAGCATGAACTGATGCTCGCCGCTCGTCATCACCGCATGCATTCCACCACTACATGCATGCAGCCGCAACAAGATTGTATCCACTGCATGCACCCACCACATGAAATCACCATATGCATGTATCCAACCCATGCATGGAGACACCACAACACCACCAAATGGCATCGGTGGGCGCTCCTTCAGCTTCTCCCCACCACTCTCCACGTCTATCGAGTGATGTTGTATGCATGCAATCACCGCTGCCCCACCATTCTTCAAACCATGGCCTCCTCTATTATTTCCTTCTAATGTGTTGAAAATTCCATAAAGAATCATGTTATACAATGATGTTTGAGATCCACTGGAAACCACTACTCACCCACCGACCGCCTACTCACAGCTACCACCTCATCAAGGACGCCTACATGAATTCTTCCACACAAAAGAATGACTAACCCGGTTTCATCAGGTGATTTATTTTTCCATTCATTCCACATAGAATCGAAATTAATCATAGGTCTTGGGGTGATTTAAATCCCCCAAGATCTCCTCCATGATTTGAGGGATGTTTTAATTCCATTAAGTTTGATCCACTCCCCTTACCTATATAAAAGATCCATTCCTCTTTTCCAAAGCATCATTCGACCACCAAGGAAGAGATCTCCACTACGGATCGGGGATTCACCATCTTCTTCCTCCCCCATTTATTCATGTTAATTTTGGTTCCCATTTTATTTATTTTTGTTTTATTTTTATATATTATTTTAAATTATAATTTTAATTCTTCATTTGGTTAAATAAATTTATTCATGCATGTTTTAAATTTTGCTTCCACCATCCTTCTCAATACCCTCTTCTTCTTTAAATTTTTCTCCACTTAATTTTTATTTATTTTTTCATAAATTTAAATTATATATTTGATTTTTTTTCTAAAATATATTTTATTTTTATTTCTCTCTCCCCTTAATCCCCTATTATTTTTATTTTCTCTTTTAAACTCTCATAACCTTTTTATTTTCTCTCTTATTTCTTCATAAACCTTCTTTTTTATTTTAATAATAATTATTTATTTTTACTTTTTATCTTCGCTTATTCTATCACATTCTACCATGTAATATCTTACTCTTGGAAAAGAGAGGTAGAGCCTGAAGCATGTTAGGAGGGACGATAAGGTGTTATTGAATTTCCGTTAATGTTTATTTTATATTTGTAATAGATTTGAGTATCATGCCTGGGTGAGTCAAACATTCCTGATGTGCTGAATTCCCACCAATGACATGAAAATCAATCTATTATAATTTTTTTAATAAATTTTCCATCTATCCATTTGATTTTTATTCACAATATATATTTGAACAAATCAATTGAATAAACATCCTTGATTGAGTTGTGTTTTGGAATATAGAACATACTAGACCACGATTTGTTGTCAACATTGATTAAAGGCGGAGGTGGAATTGATATTTCTTAAGTATTCAATGATTTTCACTATTTTTAAATGAAGAATAGTATTTAAAACATAAGACTTCATGTTTGGATTTTAAAAATGAAATCAAAAAAAAATAAAATGGGATAATTATTGAATCCAAAATTGAACCCTAACCCAAGTCCTCTCTTCTAAAACTCATTTTTGTCAAAAATTGCATGATAGTTTAAATTATCCTTTTTCATGCCATTATTCTGAAATATTCAAAAAAAAGATTTATAATTATTTTATTTTATTTATTAAATCCAAAAAATAATAATTTTAGGTAAATTGTATAATGAAAGTAAATCAAAATGATAAGGCTCCTCAATTAAGACAACACAGATCAACTATTCTGTTACACATGGAACAATTATAATTTCTTTTGACCATTCCCCATGATAGCCATACATCCAAAATGGCACCATTTCTAGGATCCAATTAATATTTCCTTCACCTTCTATATTTTCAAATTTTTTATATTTTTTTTTCTTTTATAGAACAACTAAATTTTTTTCCATGATGTTCTCCACCAATCATTTGTTCAATTCATGGAATAAGTAATCCATGTGAAATAAATAGTAGCTGAAGCACCCTGGTATACTGAAGATGGTGTTTTATTTTGGGATAGATAGGTCTAGGAAGCGTGGAGACAAATTTGAAAAGAGGAGGAATTAAAGGACCTTATCTAGGAACTCAAGGAGATACTTGAGAAACTAGTAATTGAAGGATTGAAAAAAAACAAACTCAATTCTGAGTTTACTTCCCATAATTCTATTATGAATAGTGATACTAATTTCAACCCAACACATTGGTAGAAGATTCAATATATTATTGATAAGATCAATTTGGAAAACTTTAATTCAAATATGTTATTTAAGAGCTTGATGAAATGGTGAAAGATTTATTAGGAAAAATGGATTTGATAACTGCATACTTCAAAGCATCAATGGAGGAAACCAAACCTAGGTATGATCCTAAACTAGTTGATGAGCCAATTTTCATAATTAAGGAGGTAAAGGAGGAAGAAATTCTTATTGAGTTACATATGTGAGATCAATAAGAATTGGATGAATTATAGAATGAATGTGAGGAACGAATTGATCTCCACAAACCCTTAAATGAATAAGAGCCAATATTAGTGAAGGAATACCCCACCAAAATAGTGATATTTAACATGAAGATGGAGGAGATCGAATACATACCTCCATCCAATGATATTCTACTCCAATAAGAACTCACCATTGAGTCATTGATTTAATATAAACTAAGACAATGATTTTATCTTATCATAGACTCTATATATTTTGGAATTATTGAAAATAAATTATGCACCACTCCCCCTTATATTGAATTTTTAGATTCATACAATTTTTTACATGCCTTAGAAAAGGATGGAGAACCTATAATTGCACATATAAAGGAGCACATGGAGATTCTTAATTTTAACAAACATATATTTGAGGAGCCAAATCAAGAGATCCAAGTAGTTTATCTTGAGGAAATCAGAAAATACGCTTCTCTTATTGAAGGGGAGAAATTACTATTTAAAAATTCAAATTTTATTCAAGTAAAGATAACTATTAACTTCTCCTTTGTTATTAAATTTATTCATCCCATGATAATCCATCACTAGAAGAAGAGAAGGTCGCACATGTAGCAAACAAAAAGAAGGATTACTCATACTTCATCCTACCCAAGCCATGAAATATATACCTTATTGTGAAGGGTGAGAGGATATAGTACACTCCATCTATGGATCATTCCTCAACCAGATGTATGGTACATAAGATGGTAAAATAAACATGTGGTGGTTCAAATCAATGAAGTTTTATCCCCTATCTGAATTTGGATAATAGTTGGTACTTCCCTTTGGGGGAAGTAGAAATTTAAGGCCCAATTTGGGGATCATTACAAGACTTCTCCTTTTAATTTTCTTTCTAGAAATTTCTATTTCAATTTATTTTCTCATGAATTTTAATAAAATTTATCCCACTCCCTCGTTTTTGAGCCTTAATGATATGATCTCTAGTCTTAATTGAGAGATTCTCTTATATATGGTCATATATGGAAGAATTTGGCCTCAAATGGTGATGGAGAATAACCAAGATTCATGGGAAGTGGAGTTCATTTTTATGAATATCTATTAAACTCCTTACATTTTCCCCAAATCATGTTTTGATCATTAAAGTATAATATCATGCCCCAACTTGGATTATTCTTTACATAACTTGTCAAAGAGACATGATTTTCTTAGGAATCCTATGATTCCATGTTTCATATTTCAATTTTAATGATATTTAATGAGTAAAATTGAAAATTTAATGGTTAATATGAATCGCGAATATTCAAACGAGGACTCATGATTTGAAGGAATTGATTGATTTTTGTAAATGAAATTTCCCAATCATTTTCATGCTTTTATTTTCCGAAATTCATATAAATTGATTAATTATTGTTAATCAAGCCTTTAGTGATTGTCCAAAATCATCTTTCCATTATGGAGAGGAGTTCTAGATCAAGTACTAGTTATTTTATCTTAATTATATTTCTTGTGTGATCTTGGGAAATTCTACCAGCTCGAACATGAATATGAACTTTTCAAAACTATGACTGCACAAAAACACATTTAAAATAATTGAATAATATTTTGATAAAAAAATTATCCTTAAAATACCACCATTACATTAATCACTCTTTATCCCATAGATACCATGAATGTCATTTTCTGGAGTAATCTATGTTTGAAGTCATATTATCCATTTCTACGCTCCTCATAGTGTTTGGATGATATTTTCATGTTTAAGAGTCAGGGTGAAGCAAATCATGGAAAATGGGGTGATTTACATTTCAAGGAAGAAGGGTGAGTATTATTATTGTGGGAATTTTAAAAGTTTGTGGAATATATCATCGTACTATATTATTTTCTCTCTATTGAATATAAGAAAATTTAAAATCACAAAATGAACCCAAAATAATAGAAAGATGGGTTGTTATTTGTGAAAAAAATAATCAGTTCCAGAACAATGATTTTTATTACATGTTCTTAGTTAGTGGATTGGAAGATTATTTTATTCACAACATTATAATGAAGATAAAATGTGAAGGTTATTTGAAAACAAATTTATAGAAGTACAAAAATTATTTAAGAGAGGGAAAAATCATTCATTATGAATAAACAGATCATGATCTTTAATTTGATTATTGGAGAATGTTGAAAGTTGTTACAATTTTGAGTGGATAATGTCATTAAAATTTTTCATTTGATATCATTGTCTATGATTTAAGAGATAAAACCTCCTCCTTGAGCATTATTTTTAAAACATAAATTTTTACCAACCATAAGCATTAGAGACATCTGAACCTGAATTACAAGATCTCATTATTTTATGTTCATTTTTTCATTACAAAGAGGAGAAAGTAGTTATTTTACAACATTATGGATACCGAGGATGTTCTCATGATATTAATATAAATCCTCTTGGTTTTTTTTCATCAGAGATGATTAAAAATATTCAAGTGAGGTAAATCATGATTTGGCATGTTTAATAATAATGAATTAAGGAACTTTAATTAATGAGAAGAGATCTTCCATTATCATTTTATAATGGGAAAGAGTAAAATACATGATTTAATTACTTCTTTTAAATTCGATTAATTAAATTGATATTGTATGTGAAATTTGAAAATTTGACTTAAAATTTAAAATCATTTGATTTTATAACTTTGAAATTTGAATAACTATAACATTGGTAACCTATGATCTTTCATGTTGATATTTTATTCCTGAGGTAAATCATAGTTCCAGTGTGGAGGTATTTGAAAAACCAAAATATTATGATTATTTTAACTAAATTATACTGATTGTTTGAAATTTTCAAGGTTAAAATTGTTTATTTTTAATGGTTTAGTAAAATATGGGTAATTTTGAATGATTAATTGAAATGGATTTGATTGATTAAAAAATCATTTTAATATTTAGAATGAATTTTAGAATCAATGATGAACATTGGTTGAAATTTTTACTCTCTATTTTAATGGTTTTTATATAAACATATGCTAGTAGGCAGGCCCTCTACTCCATGCATGCACTAATGCTCATCGCCACACCATTCATGGAAATCCACTCGACATCACCCTAGGCATGCAGTTCCTCTCGCTGCTCACTTCGACCCCATGCATGCACCACCGCACACCGCATCTCGCCACAATATGCATGAACTACCGCTTACTACTTACATCCACTACATGCAACCACCCCACGAATGAAACAACCCCTTTCATGGAACCAACTCACCTCAACCACATCCCATTTACAGATTCCACTTAGGCTTCACCGCTATACCTCTCCACCTCCGTTGAGCACTACTACATGCATGAAATCACCCCCCATTATCCAATGCTTTTCCACCTCTGTTGCTACTAACTTTTTTATGGAATCTCCCACAAAGAATCTCATTTTTCCCTGATATTTGAGATCCACTAAACATAACTACTCACCCATCAAACACCTAATCTCTACTTCCACCTCACCAAGTATTCCTGTGTGAATTCTTCAACATTAAAGTATGATTTACCCAGTTACATCAGGTGAATTAATTCTACATTCATTCCATTTAGAATATTTATTTATAATGGGCCATTGGGTGATTCAAATAACCCAATATGTCCTCCTTAATTTTAGGGATTATTGAATTACATTGAGGCTAAGCCACTCCCCCTTTCCTATATAAAGGATCCTATCCTCCTTTCCAAAAAATTATTTGACCACTGAGGAGGATATCTCCACTATAGAGTTGCGTTGGACCAATTTATTCCTCCCCCATTTATTCTTCTATATATTTTTATTTTTTTATTTTTTAGTTTTAAATTTTATTTTAAATTATAATTTTGAATACTTAATTTACTTAAATAATTTATTTCTTTCTTGTTTTTAATTTGGATTGCACCATCCTATTTCTTTATACTCTTCTTCATCTTGAAATTTTTATACTCATGTTATTTTTATTGATATTAATAATAAATTTTTTTTATAAATTTTATATTTAATTTCTTCTCCTTCATTCATTTTTATTTTTATTTCTCAATTCATCTCCCTCTCATCCCCCATTATTTTTATTTTCACTTTTAATCTCTCATGACCATTATTTTTTATTTTATCTTTTTATTTTATCATAACTCTTCTTTTTTATTTATTCATAGTTATTTTTTTTATTTTTTATCTTCCCTTATTATCTCACATTCCACCATGTAATCTATAGCTCTTGAAAATTAGATACTGGTAGTGAGGCTTGTCAAGTGGGGAGGTTAAGTTATTCTTGAATTCTTTTTAAATATTATTTTATGTTTGTAAAATATATGAATAGTTTCCATGGGTGAGGTGAAAATCGAGGATTTGGTGACTTACGAACAATGACATGAAATATAATCTAAAATATTCTCTTTGTTTAATTAATTTTGGTATCTAAAATGGTTATTTACTCACATGATGGATTATAACTAATCAATGGATGAAAACACATCAATTGAGACGGGTCCTGGAAGATGAAACATACTAGATCGATATTTTCCATCAACCTTGATTAATGGAGGAGGATGAATTGAGATTAATTATGAATTAATTGATTTTCAAAATTTATAAATGAATAGTAGAAGTTCAAAAATTAGATTTCATGGTTGTATTATGAAACTGAAACCATATATATAAAAGAGAATAATTATTGAATCCAAAACTAAACCCAATCTAAAGTCATTTATTCCAAGACCCGTTATGTCTAGAAATTTCATGACCATTTAAAATGTCATTTTTTTATTTAATTTTTTTAAATTATTCACACAAAAAAAGATTTATCATTTTTTTAATTATTAAACAAAAAAATAAGTCGTTTAGGTGAATCAGATAAATTAAGTGAAACAAATTGAGAAGTATCCTAAAGTGAGACAACCCAGGCCATCCACTGTGATGTACTAGGAACAATTATAATTTATTTTGACAACATCCCATGAAAATAATGCATCAAGATGCTCAAACACTTTCCATGAATGTGTAACCATTTTATATGATAAATCTAGAAGGCTTCACCAACACCCTTCATAACCATGAGGAAAGCTCACTACCAAGACCACCATCAGGTACTTTGGTTTCCTAACCAAATAAAAACATTGCATAACAACCTCAAGTTAATCCTAAACTTCCTGGTGGTATGGCTCACCCATGAACCTAAGGGGTCACTAATGAAGAAACTCATGAAGTTCTCTCAACCTGTATACCTAATCTACTATTACTATGGGTATTATCTATTTTTAACATGTAGAGGAATGAATGGAAAACCACTATGCCGAACTAACTCTGGAATAGGTCCTTGTATTGAAGCCTTTACAATGAGGGGATCGTCCTCTCAATCCTACTAGTGAATCCCTGATGGATATCATCATGGTGGCATCCTGTAAAAGGCAATATGTACCATGATCAATGAGTTTATATGGGGAGTTGGCTCAAGAAAGTCATGGAATCCCAACCCATTTCAATATGATGCATGTAAATTTTTCCTTATCAATCAATTTTTATATGTACCGAATCAAATGTTTTGTTATCTGAGTTTGGGTGTATGGATATGCCGATCGCTACACTAACACTGGAGTCCCTAGCTTGAAATCCAATCTTGAAACACTTAACACATTTCCCATAAAATCCATAACAATCTCATATCTGGACCAAACTCCAACCTCCAGTCCTAATATTGAATATATCTAATTCCACTATATCAAAACATGACCCACTAAGGCCTTCCTGGATGGAAATAACATGAGTGTGACTACCCCAAGACCGCCTCTTATAGGCTAGGGGATGGTATCCCACATCGAATCGGCATAACAATCACATGGTAGGACTTTTACAGGGGTACATGTTTGAACATACACACTCACACCCTTATCTAAGCCCAAAAAATATTAAAATGTAAAATAAAATGGAAAATATTGCATGAATATGTCCAAATACCAAAATCATAGAACAAAAAAATATCAAGAATGAAAAGAGGTGAAATAAAATCCCCTTAAAAACTATAAAAAGTACATCTTTATTATAGGATGGGACTATAGTAGAATGTTTCTTCTAGATTGAAAAAAGTCTATATGGCCCCAATATATGCTCTATATCATGATATTCTACATAGAACCCCATTTAACAACTAGTTTTCTACATATAACATGACATGTGTAGGAAGATCCCATATAGGGGTGACTATAATAATACCTAGCAGGACACCCCGAAATCACTAAGAAAAAATCATCAAGAATAGTAACCTTAAAAGATATGTCAATAATAATAGATACATACAATAAAATATTATGACATACTCATGGTAGATGATATGTCTCAATGTAAAATTACAACTTCATTGCTATCCTAGTATTCTACTCGAGTGTCCATAACCACACTCTCTCTGGAGAAGTCGCTATATGATTCTGATAGCACTAATGGTATCCATCCAAGATTTCATAGTTCAATGATCTATTTATATGTAAGTACATTCTAGATGTCTGAAGAGATTGGTACATATATGGGGATCATAACCAGGTCCAAGGGGTATACCTACAACCCAATCTTGATTAACCTGCTAATTAGAGAATTGATTCCATGTAAAGTTAGTCATTCCAATTCTAAAAACCCCACCTAGGGAAAAATTTATAGAGGATTTTTCATAGGGCCACTAGAGATTCCATCAACTCTATCCATGTTAAATCCATTAGAAAGGATCAAAATACAATATTGAGGACATCATGCCATAGTATACCCTCAAGGGTATGGATTGAGGGAACACACCCTTAAGGAAACTATTCCACATTATAGGGAAGAAAGTCTCCAAGTCATTTTTAAAGAAGTATATGGTTGGTAGTGATAATCCCAGAACAACCCATGTCTATTATCATGTACCTATACCTAGGCCTTGTACATCAGGTTGTGCCCATGTACTGAGGCCATGTCGTGTATGTCATCGCGTCTGAGTACCACAACATGATCAGGTACTCTATCAGTGTCTGCATTATTGGTCATTAAAAACCCTGTTTATACTCCTAGATACACACCGATCTTCTAGGTAGGTGTCACATAGTGTGTGATACATTCTTCTCAATGGAAACCCTCGTGTCGCAGCCAGGTCTCCATAGGACATGTATTTCAAGATATCACGCCATGTACTTTATTAATTTCCAAAAACCACAGATCTATTTTAGTAATCTTTTCGAAAACAACCAAACTACAATCCATCAAGGATACTTACTATCATTTAAGGATCTTGTACATAGAATCATTTCCATCACTACTTTTTATAATATGGAAATTTGAATTTCATTGAAAACCATACCTCACACCTTTATTTAACTGCATATAAAACCCAACACGAGGGATTTAATTTTGTTCCAATCAATTTTCATTGAAATTTTATATCATTGCCAATATTTTTATCAAAACCAATCTATATTATGAATCTCTTACATCAATGAATGAGTGTGCACTGATTAATTACCTGTATTAAGCTAAACTAAGAGCCAAAATGAATACCAATGATGAATGCATGAAGGCTGGGGAAATAAATATTCAAAACACACACATGAAGAATACAAATTATAAAATTTTATGTTGGACTCCATTAATTTTCATTATAATGATTAATTAATAGATATTATCATGAAATAAATAGAAAATTTCAAATGCCAAAGATAAACCCACACACGCAAAACGATCGAACCGTGAATCAAATTATTGGTTGATTGATTCATGTTCATAATGGGATAAATAAAATGATGATAATTACACATAAATAAAATGTCCTAAATATAGTATTGATCAATCACTAATGAAAAATGATCTTGAGTTTATTCATTTGTGAGATCCACAAACTCTGATGTTTTTTGTGATCCTTGCGATAAGGGTCCAATCCTCTGATCTGATGTCATTCAGCAACGAATCTATAAGATCTCATCTCTAAGTCTATATAACCATGAATATAACCCATTATTGAACCATAATAAGGTGTTTAGATAAGATTATTTATTCGTTTCCTCAAAATAAGAAAATAAATTTATTCAATTGATTTATTTTATTATTTGCAACTAACACTATTTTATTCAAAAACTCCTAAAACTGAAAAGGTTATTTCATTCCCAGGATAAAGCCTATATTCTATAATTAATAGAGGTATCTTATTTCTAATTTGAGACACTTTTTATGGTTTATTCTACTTTATCAGAAGAACTAAACATGTGTAATATTAATATATTAAACATTTTTAAAATATCAATTCTTGGATAACTAGTCCTTGTAATCTAGTGTTGTCACAATTCATGGCTCTAAAAATATTACTAGATATATTTAAAATCTTTACATGATAAAACTGAGACATTACACATAGATTCAGGTCTATTATACTTTCCATGGTTTTATTTCATGACTATGATTATTATAAGATATTTACACATGTGGAATTAAATATTATGAACATTAAGTGGAATGAAATTATATATCCACCAAATTAATTATTTAATATAATATATCCCATTTTATTATGTGTTTTATGTATGAACATTATTCAATCATTATTCAAAATTATGATGTTATTATTTATGCTCATATGTTATGCATGAACATGATGCTAGCATTGTTCACTTCTCCAAGAGGTATTTGGCCACAATGTTACGATGTTTCATTATTATAGATATTATATATTCCATGATTTTTAATATCATTCAATCATTCTTAATATTATAATCCCATTTTTATGATATGATGATGATGATTTTGCTCACCTATATACTGTTTATTTAAGCCTTTCTATCCTTCTATGTTATTCCTCACTTTACTATGATTTTATATCACCCCTTTAATTGATGTATATCCTTAGGTGAGTACATATATAAAGGATAACTCATGTTCTTTTAGAAGGTACATGGAAATGAATTGAAATAATGATTATGTTTTATGTATAAGTGATGTATTAATATACTTTTCCCAAGATACTAAAACTTTTTATCCTTGAATTTTTTTATATTATGTTATTTATCCAATAAATTATGTAATAATCACATAATAAAATTTTGTGTCACTATAGTTGGTTTTATAGGTACGATTTAGTTAATTTTTGAATTAATAATAGATAATACTTGTGAAAACCCTAGGTATATGTTTGAGTTCTAAGGGAAATAAACTGGTGTTTTGGTAGAGTATAAAGATTATTGGTTTCCAAGAAATAAAATACCTATCTAGATACTACAATTGGATGTGGCTATGGAATAGACGTTCATAGAGGTAATAATCATGAAAGAAGGAGGATTGAGTATTATTTCGATAGTCACTTAGTGTAGAAAAAAGATGACATTAGGTACAAATGATTTAACACTCCTAGGGGATACACATTGGTTAATAAAAAGCAATATACAAACCATTCTAATATATATAACATAGATAACTATATCACATAAATGATACAAAAGTATTAAAGACCATGATACACGAAGCATGATTTTAAGAAAAGTCTAAACATATGGATCCCACAAGAAATAAATTTAGAAATAAATTTCACATGAGAATAAATTATTTATTCATGATTTATTGTATTATATTATTTCTAACCATTAATATTTTTGAAAATGGTGGAATGTGAGAGAAACCAAACTGATAACTTGTGCAAGGGATAGTACAATGATTTTTCGAATGCCATTTCAAATGAAATGGGATTCAGCGCTCAAAAAATAATATATATTCTTACCCAGTTATCTTATGTAAAAAAATAATCCAAACCATGTGGATTATATTCTTTCACCCGAAAGGAACAACTATCCATCAATTTTGTTATGAGGAAACAAACACCAACATTCAGTAGTTTATATATTCCAATTGTCAAGGGATAATGTGTGAACTTAATGAAAAATATATTCTCTATGCACCATTTTTCAGAGAAGAATATGGTTACAATGGTCCAATATAGTTTATATAGAGAGGATTATTATTGTTGGGAACTAATAATGAATATAAATATAAAATATGTAATGAAATAAATGGAGTGGGAAGAATTTAAGATGTTAATTCTTAAAAAGTATATCCATAAAATGATTCAAACAAAGATAGAGAGATAATTACTATATCTTAAGAAAAGGTATTGTCAATATATCAGGAATTATTACTTGAGTGTGACTACATGAAGCCCGTCTCAAATAGGCTAGGGGATGTTAAACAGTGCCATTTAGGAATAACACTCACAAGGGATGCCTTAACCTATAGTATCTAAACACACAGAAACACACATCACTATACACATACAATGATGAAATGTAAAATAAAACTAATACCCAAATCATGTATACATCTAAATCACACAATCAGAGTACAAAAAATACTAGGAAGAAAAAAGTGATTAATACAAGCCCACTAAAAACTATAATGAAGTCCAACATGATAGTAAGAGGGGACTATAGTAAAATGTGACTCATGGAATGAACCATAATATATATTTCCCTAATCTATTATTAGTCTTCTCTTGGGCCACTGATAACCCCAACTAATATCCTATCATCTAAATATGACACAACACATTCAGGTAGAGCCCATGCATGTGTAAGTATAACAATACCCAGTAGGACAACCCAAAATCAGTAATTATAAACCATAAATAGTAGTGAGATCATCACATTATATGTCAATAATAATATTAGGTGTAAAATAAAAATTCCATATATAATCATAGTAGGGACTAAGTCTCAAGGTACTGTTACAAAAACATTTCCAACATAAGTTTCTACTTGAGAGTATGTAACCACACTCACCCGGGAGAACTCACTCCATGAGTCTGATAACACTATTAGAGTCCACCCAAGATTTCATAAACCACCACTCACATCATCCCATAGTATCACTGGTACCATCATCTACCCTTTGGAAAGGATAATGCACTCCCCACCTTTAGAAAATACATAAGGAGCACATCTAGTGGTTATATATTTATTAATGTCCTTACAGACCGTATCTCCATTATGAGATTCGCGAACTCACTGTAAATGTGTTGTGGGTGACAACCGTTTATTTAAGATATAAAATATTATCCTTGTACCCTAAGGACAACTGCAAAAAGGCTAACTGGTCTGACGCCTTGTCCAAAAGATAAGAACAAGATCTCATTCTGAGAGTATCTTCCAACACATTCCCCTTCCCAGGAGTATAGACTATCATGATGTCAAATTACTAGAGGAACTAAATCCAACACCTCTTTATCATGTTATGATCATTATGATAGAATATATAATTTCTACTCTTGTGGTCAGAGTAGATTATTAATCGATGACCCATAATGTATTTTTTTACACCTTCAGTGTGAATACTACCACTCCCAACTCATGGTCTTGTGTCATGTAGTTCTTATTCTGTAGTATCAAGTTAGAAGATCCTTAGGAAATCATATCTTGAATCTAAATAAAAAAAACCAAGAAAGGTCTATGAGACATCATGAAAAACTATGTAATTGACACCCTCATATGTAAATCTCAATATGGGGGTGCTCGTAAACCTATAACAAAACTACCTAAAATCATTATGAAGCAGTCCTATCCACATGAATGGATTCCTTTTCTAAGTAAAAGTAGTCAAATGTGCTGATATCCAAGAGATATTTGGCACAAATATCATGTAGTATCATTACATACTAAGGATGAGTCACACCTCTGTCACACCTCCTTCAGCTGAGACAACATGTCCAGAAAAGGGTACCTACTGAATCCATTTCTTACACATTAATAGGTTCCCATAAATCTAGGAATCTCAGAGTGTTCCTTGAACCATTCTGATGTATCATTTGTTCCCTTCCTCAAACATGAAGAACACATGGATATCATCAATTAAGACTACCAAAAACTGGTCTAAGAATGACTGAAAGATATAGTTCATTATTCCAATGAACACTAAAGGGGGATTTATTTACAACTATGGGAATCACCAAGTACTCAGAATTACTATATAAACATCTAAATGTAGTATTTGGTATATCCTCATGCCATACCCACTAATGGTGATAACCTGATCTTAGGTCAATCTTCGAGAACCATTTTCCCCTCTCAACTGATCGAAGAGGCCATCTAACCTCGGTAGTGGACACTTTTTCTTCATGGTCACATATTTCAGGAACTGATTATCCATGCATAAACTCAAAATCCATTCTACCATATTAGTGAACAACAACAGGGTTTCCCAGGTGTAATCACTGGGTCTAACAAATCCATTCCTATGTAAGTCCTCCAACTATACCATAAAATCATGAAGATCTATGATATCCATTTTATATGATGATTAAAAATATCAATTCCATCCATTAGTGTATGTCAATGTATATTTGTATCACCCAGTGGTTAGATAAGCCTGTAACGACCTCCGAAAATATATAAACATATTCAACCACCATAATCGGAAGCTAATAAATGATAGAATCAAGTACTATAAGATTCATGCTTCCCAAATCATTAGTAATTGTCACGACCCATCCCCTGCAGCCCGTATCGTGACTACCCCAAGCCCACCATCCATAGGACAGGGGATGGGGACTAACACCAATGGCGTAATTCCCTAAAAACTGGGAAGACATTTCCTTTATAAATCGCAAACACACAAAAAAATAGTACAATTGAAAGCGAAAAGTAAGTAAAAACTATGTGACACGAATTCTGAAAGTAAAGTGGCTTGAAATACAAGCCCAACAATAAAGTACAAGGAAATGACAAACATGTACAACCAAAAAGTCAAACAGTTGGAAGTTGTCTAGTAGCTCCTGGATCGTCCACCATGGATCCTACCTGAAGGGGAGGTACAGATAGCCTTCTCAGTGCTCCACATCCATCCATATCCTACGATTACCGAATCACCATGAGGTCCACCTTCGGGTACCATCCAGTCCTCATACACTCCGCCTCGGTCAGTGTTGTCTGTCGTCTGCATCAAACACAACGAGTTGTGGGCATTTCCCGTGCAGGGGTGAGTATAACAATACTCAATAGGGACCTCGAGACAATCAAGGTCTCACAAAATCTGACAAGGATAAACAACAAAGTATGAAATCAACAGATAACCACTACTTAGGTATATCTCTATACATATACCTAACTTCTCGAGTAAACCATCTCAGTCATGAGGAAAATACAAAGGTCATTGACTCAGATCAAACCAGGATTTTCATTATCTAAACCATGGATGCTGGAGAACTCCTCCTCTGTCGAGTACAGTGGGCCTGATCCGACTCTGAGGCGCTTCTCACTAACCTTGGACTGCTAAGGTACTCCTCCTGTTGAGTACCACGGGTCTGCTGCCAACTACCAGGCACTCCATCCACTATGGGTATGCCGCCAAATACCGGGCGCTCCCCCTAATAGCCTAAAGAGGTACTCCTCCTGTCGAGTTCCATGGGTCTGCTGCCAACTATCAAGAGATCTATCCACCGTGGGTCTACTTCCAAAAACCAGGTGCTCCCCACTGGGCTAGTCGAGTCACTCCGATTCGAACCGGTCAAGCAGTCATCAGGTCATTAACTAATAGGTCTCCGTACTCTGTCGGCTCGTCACCTGAAGGATCCGATCCACGAGGTACTGGTCGATATTCCAAGAATCACGAATTCTCATGTAGAAGTACCTTAAAGTACCGTCACTTCATAGGGGTCTCAATGCAATAGATGATATGTCAATCCGATGCACAATCTGTGAGTTATTAGCATTTTAGTCACGGGGGCCCGGTTGGATTTGTGTATGAACCAACCTGATAGTGACTGAACAATAGCCCGAACTCTAGTGTGTTATACTCAAAGGGACGACTATGATCTAAGATTACCATCGCCACTGACGTTTCGTCAAACGGACGTTCGGTGCCAAAGATATGACCCAAGAAGGTAATGGGTCAGTAATGGGCTGGGGTTCGATCCGACCCTGTCGGACTGACTCGGCCCAACCATGTCTGGGCCAACCCGGTCTTGGTCAACCTGGTCAGACTCGCTGGGTCTAACCCGGAACATTGGGCGGGTCTGCCTGGTATGTTTTGACCTGGTCCGTTGGGCCCGACCCAGTGGACTGTGGGGGCGGTTCGGCCCTGTAGTCACCACGTAGGCGGCTCAGTATCTTAGACCAAGAGACCGGGCCAGTTTGTCCAGCGACACCACATGGGACATTGCAAGTTAGCTCGGGAGGCCGGTGGCCGTGAAGCCAGCATGCAGGCTGCGCGGGGCGCGGGCAGGCCGACTGGTCATCAGCTGGCCGCCGATGCGCCGAGCACTACACCGGGGCCCCGGGCAGGGCACCAGCGGGGCACAGGGGTCACGGGCAGCGCGCCGGTGAGGTGCGGGGTGTGGGGCAGCGCGCCGACGGGGCACGCGGGCAGCACAATGGGGAAGTGCGTGAGGGCACGGGAAGCACGCCAGGGTGCCGCGGGGGCGGCACGGTGTGCGGAGGCCGCGGGTAGCACGACCCTTGTTCGTCATCTTCATCATCATCGCCTCTTTTCCAAGCCATCGTCATCGAACAAGAACAAAAAGGGGAGGGTTGGTCCGTGTTCGTGTGGCCTGAACCCTCCACATAACAGTGATAGAATTTGGCGATTCTCATAACATATCATTGTTCGATGAAGAAAGAGGTTTTATTCAAAAGAAAATAACACAAATCTCCCTACCTGAAAATTCGGGCGTCGACGCTGAAGTCATGAGAAGAAGATATGGTCATCGTCCATTGCGTCTGTCACAAACTACCACCTCTGAGTTCACACGATGGTTTTGGAAGCGTCTGCTCGTCAATAGGTAATTGGGGGGGAAGTTCGAGGAAGAACCCGGAGAAAGAGCTTCGATGGCCTTCTTCATGTTCTTCACGTTCTTCTTTGGGAGAGTGGTTCTCTGTTTGGAGCTTTCTCCGAAAATCCCACCAAAAAATAATGCCAACCTAAATAAACTAATATTTTTCCTATTATTTTAAGTGTTGGCACGCAATTCAAGAGGGTGAATTAAAATATCGGCTTCTCCAAATTGAATGCACGAGTGTTGTCTCATTACTTTGGAGGATGCCAAGAGGATCTCCTTATTAAAACACAAGCGTTGGTGCAATTAATTTGCACAGGGAGGTCAAGGGCTCTCCCTAATTTATTAGGGAAAGTGGAGATGTTTCATCCTCCATCATCAATTGGTGTCAGGTGGTCCCCACCCCTATCATTAATTGGGAGGCTTTGCGACTCATGTGGTCCCCACCTCAAATATCCTCCCATGGGAGGTTATGCTCGTGTGAGCCCAACCACCATAACCTCTCATGGGAGGTTAGGGTGTGGTGGTCCCACCACCAACCTCCAAAGGGAGGTTTTAACCAACACATTCAACACATGGAAGCTTAAAATAAAATAAAATAATGCGTTTTACATTATTTTATTATTTTTTTATTAAAATCCAAAAACTAACTTTAATTCCAAACACACTACTGTCAAGGTGAAATTATTGCTAAGTGAAAACGGGCACTATGAGTTCGATGATGCCCTCAGATTTTAGTTATGAGCAACTGTTCAAAAGATATAAAATCCCGCTCGTACTTTACCGACCGTAAATGAACAAAATTTCAGAAACTGATTCCGGGCACACCGGGCAACAAAATCAACCGCCTTCAGAAACTACAGACTCATAAAATTCCCATGTGTTTGAAAAAAAATTTCCATGTGAAATCCGGGTTTTTACATTCTCCCCACGTCAGGGCTTTACATCCCCGTAAGCTACAAATCGAAATAAGGGAACAAATGGGGGTACTGATCACGCATCTGATCCTCCGGCTCCCATGTGCTCTCCTGGAGGTTCCCATGCTGCCAGCAAACGTGCACCAGAGGTATTGACTGTCCACGTAGGAACTTCTCCTGTCGATCATCAATCTCCACTAGAACCTCTGTGAAAGTTTCCCAGTCATAGATTTCCAGCTCCCCGTGGTCTATGATGTGGGATGGTTCATGCACATATCTCTTTAGCTAAGATACATGGAAGATATTGTGCTACCGGTGCAACTGAGGTGAAAGAGCCAAGCGGTAAGCCACATCGCCTACTTTTCTGAGGACCAGGAATGGTCCGATGAACCATGAAGCTAACTTGCCACCTCAGCCAAATCTCCGTAGACCTTGTCGAGGTGAGACCCGTAGGCAAATTTTGTCGCCATCCTCGAACATGAGAGGTCTCTGTCTCCTGTCAGAAGATGAATTTTTCTTTATCTGTGCAGTTTTCATCCGCTACTAGATGATCTTCACCTTCTCTATGGTAGTTCGTACCATCTCTAGTCCCACTAGTGATGATTACCTCGGGTCTGTCCAGCACAGTGGTGATCAGCAAGGTTGTCCATACAAGGACTCAAAAGGTTCCATCTCTATGGTGGAGTGATAGCTATTGTTGTAGTCGAACTCCACCAAAGGAAAGTGGTACTCCCAGCTTTGATCGAAGTCGAGGACACATGCACAGAGCATGTCCTCAAGGTTCTGAATGGTCCTCTCAGTCTGACCATTTGTCTGAGGATGGAAGGCGGTGCTCAAAAGAAGTTGTGTTCTGAAGTCTTCCTGCAACCCCTTCTATACCGGGAAGTAAAACATGCATCATGGTGGGAGAAAATAGAAGAAGTTACTCCATGTAAACGCACTATATCCTGCACATAGCGGTGTCCCAAGATCTCTACTAAGCCCTTCAATATGATCGGTAGGAAGTGGGAAGACTTGGTAAGTCGGTCAACGATCACCCAAATTGAATCTTGGTCCCTTGATATACGTGGAAAACGCATCACGAAGTCCACGGATATCCCATCCCACTTCCACTCTAGGACCTCTAAGGGATGAACCAAGCCTGTGGGTACCTGGTGCCTTGCCTTCACTTGGTGACAAGTTAAGAATCATGATACAAACTCTGGCACCACCTTCTTCATACCTAGCCTCCAATTCCGTCGTCGAAGGTCCTAGTACATCTTTTCCACACTAGGATGTACCGCTAGAGGGGAAGTGTGGAACTCCCTAAACAATTCCTCCTAAAGTGCAACTGGTACCATGGTACGTCCTCTGAAGAGGATGAAGTTCTCCCCACCTTCATAAAATACATCAGGTGTTTGCCCTATGGATATCTGAGCACATCACGTCTCGTAGTCAGCATCCCCATACTGCACCTACCTGACTCACTGAAGAAGTGGGGGAGTGACTGTAAGAGACTGTAGATAGGATTCTCCATCTCTATACACAAACGATATCTGTAAGGCAGTCAGCTGCTCTGTATTCTCACCTAGAAGTTGTATACCAGTCCTCCTACTGAGTGCATCTGCAACAACATTCCCCTTCCCAAGAATATAGACTATCTCAAAGTCATAGTCTTGGAGGAACCCAAGACATCGTCACTGTCTTTAGTTCAGGTCCTTCTGAGAGAAGATATACCTGAGACTCTTGTGATCAGAGAACATGGTAAAACGTTAACCCATCATATAGTGCCGCCCCAACTTCAAGGCGAAGACCGCTGATACTAACTCCTGGTATTGGGTAGCTTAGTTTTTCTCATGATGTCTCAGTTTCCTAGAACCATACGTGATCACTGATCACTCCTGCATAAGGACACACCTGAGTCTGGTCCCTGATGCATCATAGTAGACTATATACCCAATGCCTTCCTCTAGAAGTCTTAAGATCGGGGCACTAGTCACCCTCTGCCTCAGCTCTTTAATTCTATGCTAGCATATCTTCTACCACACAAAGAGTTTCCAATTCTTCATCACGGATGATAGTGTTGCTTAAACTCTGGAGAAATCTGGAACGACTCTCCGGTAGTAGCCAACCAAGCCCAAGAAAACTCCGTACCTCCGTAACACTCCTAGGTTGCTCCCAAGAAAGCAATGCCTCAATCTTTGCTGGATACACTACAACTCCATCCTCCAAGATGACGTTCTCCAAAAAAGTGAACCTCTCAAATCAAAAACAGGAACTTTGAGAGATTAGCATAATGCTGGTGCTATCGGAATGTGTCCAGTACTACCTGCAAATGGTAAGAATGCTCCTCCTCAGTAGTAAAGTAAATCAGTATGTCATCGATGAAGACCTTGACAAAGCAGTCGAGGTAAGGCTGGGATATCATGTTCATGAGACTCATAAACAATGCTGAAGCATTGGTTACGCTGAATTGCATAACTAAGAAGTCGTAGTGGCAGTAAAGACACCTGAAGGTCATATTCTGCACATCGTCATCTCGAAATCTGAGCTTGTGATAGCCTGATCTAAGGTCTAACTTCGAGAACCATCGTGCTCCCTTGATCTGATCAAAGATATCTTCAATCCATGGGAGTTGGTACTTGTTCATCACAATCACCATGTTTAGGCGATGATAGTTGACACAGAGCCTCATGCTCCAATCCACCTTCTTGGGGAACAGAATTCGGGCTACCTAGGGAGAAACACTGGGCCGGATGAATCCCTTTCCCTACAATTCTTCAATATATACCCTTACCTCGTGAAGCTCAGCATGAGTCATCCAATATGCTAGAGTAGATATCGGTGCCATCCAGGGGTACAGGTCAATGTTGAAGTCCACCTCTTTGCGAGGAGGTCATCCTGGAACCTCATTAGGGAAAACATCGGTGTACGGGTCCACCACTAAAGGATATGTCGGACTCTCCACATCAAATGCTCTGAGGGTAAGGCAAGCCAATTGGTGAGTGATCACATGTACCCTCCTTCAATTATGTTCATCCTATCCTGCAATGGTTCCCTTCTATCCGGTGAAGGTAAACCTGGTACCATCAATGCAGACACACGAAACTATTCGCCCAATATAGTTGATCTGAGCATGGTCTATAGATAAATAGTTCATACCCAAGACGATGTCATAAGGCCTCAACACCACTACTAGGAGATACCATCTGAAGCTCTCTCCTCCTTGAGTAAGCTCGCACTACTGACACTAGTGTGTAATCATCGATCGGTTCCCGAAGGAGTCTCCAGCCATAAGGATCGAACCAACGACTCCTTTGGAATCTCCGAGCTCTGAACGAGGGAAGTAACAATGAAAGTGTGACTAGAACCCGTGTCTATAAGAACTACATCTATGCTATAATAGACAAATATCAAACCTCGAATCATCTTTGGAGCATCAGGATTGTAGGACTTAGATGCATAAAGTTTTGCTATGACGTATCCACCCACTCCATGTGGTCTGGGTGGACCTCCTGGCATTGGTGGCTGTAGCACCTCGTAACGTCGTCCACCTCCAGCTACACGTCTAGCTCTTCTGCCACGTCTGCCTCTGCCCTACGGAATACCTTGATCGAACCTCTGCCTCTTCTTGGGAAGTCCCTAAACTATCTTCTGATCATCAGTACGGTGGGTCATACAGTCAGAAGCCATGTGACCAAGCCCACCGTAGGAGTATCACTATCCTCTCCTGGCATGACTAGCTTTGTCTACAATTAAGGTTCCATGCACAACCAATCCTGAGTCGTGATGTCGACCACCTTTGGGTCTGTTCGTCTTGGACAAATGCGTCATCCGTCAACTACCAGTTGTGGAAGACTCCACTGCAAGTCGACTAGTGGTGGGTCTCACTGATGGAGACTGCTCAGCAAGAAAACTATCCACAAGGAGGGCTCGCTCCAACACCCCCGTCTGTTTCGGGATGCTGTGGGAGACAACTGAAGTTCTAATCTCTCACTTGATTCCCTTCTAAATGATTCGGGCCCTGAAGAACGGGTCTCATACCATATCAGTGGAGTAGCGCGAGAGGTCGGAGAACCTCATTGAGTACTGAACTACACTCATGCTGCCCTACTGTAGACGAAGTAGTTCCTGTATCTGCATCGCTCGAAGGGTGGCTCGTACAAACTCTTCGCGGAACATGCTCTCAAAGTCTACCAATAGAAGTGTCACCTTGTCATGCATCTGGATCATCATACTCCACCATCTGCCTGTTGTTGCCTAAAGGAGGCTAGTATCAAGGATCACGATGGAGTCTGCTGGTGTCCCTATCGGTCTGAAGACTATCACCATAGCCTCCAGCCAATCCTCAGCTGTCTGCGGGTCCGTCTCTCCTTAGAACCTTGGTGGTCTCTGGCGTTGGAACTCTTTAAACACACTCATGCGGTATGCATCATCTGCTGTTGGGGCTGGTGGCATCGGTGACCCAATGTGAAGTAGAACCACTGGTGCCTCAACATGAAGAGGGCCCTTACTAAGGCCTCTTCGCTTAGCGGTATGTCAGTACGTACAACTCTCATGGCTCTATATTGTTGTTCACGAGGAGGCATCCTGAAAGAAACAGACGTGACATGGGAAAAAGACTAAATATGGTCATCTGACCTAGTTTGATCTGACTTAATGAAAACATTATAAAACACACATGCAATCAGTGTTTTCATGCACTGAGCCGGAAATCAGAAGTCAAGGTCCTGGTGTATGGATACGTCGGCCGCCCGCAACAACACTAGACTCCCTGAACTGAAAACCTCACTTAGTAACATTAAAACTATTTCTTCACAAAAAAGAAATATCAAAGTCATAAGTTCTGCGGTAGAAGGGACGTCCTCTGATACAAATTTTCATGACCCGTCCCCTGGGGCCCGTATCGTGACTACCCCAAGCCCACCTTCCATAGTCCAGGTGCTGACGACTAGAACCAATGGTGTAATTTCCTAAAAACTGAGAAGGCATTACCTTTATAAACTACAAACACACACTACCAGAGTACAAGTAGAAGAAAACACTATGTAAAAACTGTGTGAAAGAATTCTTAATGTAAAGGGGCCAGACATAAAATACAAACATTAAAGTACAAGGAAAGGATAAACATGTACAACCAAATAGGAAAACAGCTGGAAGGTGTCTAGCAGCTCCTGGATCATCCACCACGGATCCTACATGAAGGGTAGTTACAAATTGCCTCCTCAGTGCTCCATGTCTGACCGTCTCTTTCGGGTGTCGACTCGTCATGAGGTCCTCCTCTGGGTACCATCCAGTCCTCGTACACTCTTCCTCGGTCAGCGTTGTCTATTGTCTGCATCCAAAACAATGAGGTGCAGGCATAGCCCGTGCAGGTGTGAGTATAACAATACTCAGTAGGGACCCCAAGACCCTCACTGTCTCACAAAATCCAACAAGTATAAATCATTAATTATGAAATAAATGGATAACCATTACTCAGGTATATTACCGTACACATACCTATGTTATCGAGTAACCCATATTAATCATGAGGAAAACACAATGGTCATTGACTCATCTCAAACAAAGATTTTAATTATTGAAACCATGGCTGCTGGAGAACTCCTCCTCTGTCGAGTATAGTGGGTCTGTCGGAACTCTGAGGCGCTTCTCACTAACCAGGGAATGTTGAGGTACTCCTCCGGTTGAGTACCATGAGTTTGCTTCCGACTACCTGGCGCTCCGTCCGCTATGGGTCTGTCGCAAAATACCGGGTGCTCCCCCTAATAGCCTATAGAGGTACTCTGTAACACCCGAGACTTTTATGTTATATAAATCATCAAAGGAATCTTTTTCTACACAACACTTGCTTGGCTTGCTTTACACGCAATCGCGACCTTCCTCGATAGCTTGCGTCGTACGCAATACCGAGTTTCACTAAACAACAATATGCTATTAAAACTAGCCGTTATGAATAGTAATAACCACTTTTTGAAATTTTATAAATTTTATTTTTCAAAATGGACTTCATTTTTGGACTCAGAATATCGAAATTAGCCTAGGGTGAAATTTTGGTATTTTTCTGAAAACTTTCAATTTTTGATGAATAGTGAAACCACTAAGTGGTAGGTTAAAAACTGAATTTTGCATAAAACTTAATTTTACCGCTTCTGTGAATGGAATTTCGAAAATCCGACAGACACGGTTGATATCAGTAAGTAAAATGTGGTTCAATGAGATAAAAATAATTTTTTGGTGAATAGTAATTTTTTACTTTTTTTACCGCAGTTAATAGTAAATAGGGTAACTAAGGGTAAATATGATATTAATATTACCCTAAAACATGTCCTAATTCTATTGGACAAGTGTAATTAGACCAAAAACAAACTTAGGAATAAAATAAGACCATTTAGGCCCACATGGATTAGATTAGGACATTTATTATTAATTTATTTAAAGAAGGGTTAAAATAGTTAAAATCAAAGTTTAATAAGTAAATCATTTTTAATATGGGGTTATACATAAGATAAATTCGATTGTAAATATTAATTAGAAAGATAAAACGATTTCCTACATGATGGTAATTTATTTGTAATTTTTAGACATCAAATAATTTAATTTATTTATGACACAAAGATGATGCAGTAATTATCTTATTAATGAAATATTGACAAAATTGATAATATAAATACCAAAATAAATGAAATTTAAGACTTTTTATGAATTCCACTAATTTTATAGGTTACTATGAAATATTAATGTTGATTTAATAAACTTTTTTCGAATATATAATTCTGTTATGACTTTCACAAAAATCATATATCAAATAGTGTCAAAATTGACACAAAATAGTTTTTAAATCAAATATTATATTATTAATTGTTATTTTATTCCTAAAAATCTAAGGTTCGGCCAAATGACTTAGATAAGGATATATATATTAATAATAAACAATTTGGGGTTCGTTTGGCATGTTATAGTAAGTGTATTAACCATATAGTGAAAGAAAACAAAAATACACGGTAATAGTTAAATTTATTAACTTAGAGTTAAATCTAATTGATAAGGTTAAAATAATACCCTAAACTTGTTTAAATCCTATTTGTTGATAGTATTTCGACCCATCCCCACTTTATCTTCGAAATAAGACCCTTTGGAACCATTATAAACCGATTTTGACTTTAATATAAAATAATATTTTGAGATATTCCTAAGGTGCCCCTCTCCTCCCTTATAAAAGGGAACCTCCTCCCCCTCCTCCTCACACCAATTTGAGCACTCAAGCTCGGACAACCCCTGAAATTTTCTCCTCTCCACTTCCCTAGAATAATCCTAGAGGTCCTGGTCTTCTACAAAGACCAATCTTAGTTCCTTAAGTGGAGGATTCAAAGAGGCGTTCCAAAGAAGAGGTAATATCCATTACCGATCTTTTCAATTTCTTTCTTCTTCAACTTCTTCTTCTTTAGTTGTTTAATGATAAAGTAATAACATCAGTATTACTTACATACTGATATGTTATTATAAATATGAAACAACCCTAATTCACCTTCTATCCATCCTACGGAAAAATGAAATCACCGTGCGTGCGTATGTACGGAATACCGTCTCCACGCCGTGGTGTAATCTATTTTCCACCATCACCTTACAAGGATGGGTATAATGGTGTAATGAGTAACTATATATGATTATTATGAAGTAATATTGATACTTAAATAATATATATATACTCCAATACAATTCCACGATCATAGGAACGATATCATCACTCGTGCGTACGTACGGAATACCGTCTCCACGATGTGATGCGACTCGTTCTACATGATCTTCATTTCATAATGATTATATAAATGAATTGAATGAATGAATATGGTATATACTACACTAATACCATTCTGGAAATGAATTATCTATAACCTAAAGATAAGAATAAGAATTTATTCGACAAAACACGCATAAGAACAAAAAGTTATAAAGACCTGAGTAACAAGTAACAATGAAATATTACTAACAAGAAGCTAATAATATGACCATATATGATATCATATCAATATGTATGACTCTGGAATAAGTCAATAACATTATTTAAACCATTATACAGGAGCTTCGGACACGAACAAAGCAAATCGGACCTAAGGTAAGGGAAATATCACAATCTCAATTTTATCTGAGATTGTTTATTCGTAAGTATTTACTGGGGTGTATTTTATCATCCACATCCATGTTCCCTCAATATGTAATATTGTTTCCATCCACTTAAAAAAGTTTAAATTTTACCCTTAGGTGAGTTTTTAGTAAAGAATATGAAAGGAATCTTTTGTCGTTTTTCCGTACGAGGTACTTTTTGACTTTTCCGACAAAAGTACGAAGAATGTTTTTTTTAACTTATACGACAAGAATGGATTTTTAAAACATTATTTCCAAGAAGCTTCCTTTAAAAGTTTTCAAGTTTATTTTTAATCAACTTCGTTTAGTTTAAAGTTGTATGACATGTTAAGAAATGTAAAATGTTTTTGAAAAAGAAAGGATATTTTCCTCAAGAATGAAGTTCAAGTGTTTTATCAAAATTATTTTCCATCTAAGATAATAAAGGGTTCTGTTTCTATCCCTATTATTACATGGATTTGATTATGTTGTGATGGAAATATTTTTATGAATTCCTTTATCTTATATGAATTGTTTTATGATGTCATGATGTTTCAAGAATCCCATTTTTGTTACATGTGTTATGCGATGATGTATGTTTTATGATTATGTGGCACACATAAGAAAGGATTCATTATAAGATGGGTGGGACCTATATCTCCCTCCAATGCATTGGGTAAAGATTTTATATCTCATGAGATAGACATGGCTGGAACGGAAGGTTATTTCGGTTCAGTGATACAGGACTGAAACGAGGAGTGAACTCGGTTCAGAAAGGGACTTTGTCCACTAAGATAGTCTTGGCAATAAGTCATGACTAACAAGAAATGATTTTCCATGATTATGTGTGCATGCCACAAAGTTTCAAGTTTTATGATTATGGGGATCTCATTTTCACTTCTATGATTTATTCCATGTTAAGATATTATGATCTCTTTTGCAGGTTTTGATCTTCATAAAGATATGATATGATTTTTATTTCCTTTATTTGCCCTTGCTGAGCATTTGAGCTCACCCTTTTATGTTTTCCTTTCCCCAGGTCAGGAAGATGGATATTAAGTAGAATATCCTAAAAGGGACCCTAGATATGATGAAATAAATGGGAGTCACTGTAGAAGATTTATGAACCAGTTGTTTATGTTTCCCAGTTTCTAAAGACACTATACCTATACAGTCCTTTGTGGTTTTGTCATATGTTGTAATAAGTGTGCTTCAATTTCGAAGTATTAACAATGTATGTAAAGTATGGGTCGTTATAGTTGGTATCATAGGAAAGGTATAGTCAACCTTTGGAAACTAGGATGTGAAAGCCTTAGTAAGAACCCTAAGGATAAGTCTAAGCATAGAACACAATCTTAGTGTTTTAGAAATGGAATTGAATAACCTAGGATAGGACCTTAAGAATGAAAATTTTATTCTTGAATCATGTGGTTTCCTATTATAATTAGTGTTGCTCACACTATTTTTCTTGGTTTTAGTCAATGGCTGGAACCCGAAGGAACCGTTTTAATGCGGAATGCGATGGGCAATGCAATGATTGTCCCCCTGAGCAACCAAACGATATGGGAGCTGGAATGCAAAATCTTGTAGCCATGCTCACACAACTTTCTCAAGCTATGAATCATGCAGGATTTCCAAACGAGCAAAGGAGGGAGCAACATTCTGTTGAATCCTTCATGAGGCAGCGTCCACCTTCTTTCAGCGGGTCTACTGATCCATTAGTTGCTGAACAATGGATTAATACTACTGAAAAGATATTTTCAGTTCTTCAATGTTCTGAACATGATAAAGTCATCCTATCAGTGTATCGTTTGGAAGGAGATGCTGATCAATGGTGGAATCTTGTTAAGAATACGAGGCAAAGGGATGAAATTGAGTCTATGGAATGGGACGAGTTCAAGAACTTATTTTTCAATAAGTACTTCCCTCGTATTCTCCGAACAAAGATGGAGAAAGAGTTTCTTGAACTGAAGCAAAGGGATGATGAATCTGTTGGTACCTATGAAGCAAATTTTACAAGACTTGCAAGGTACGCTTCTGGTATTATTATCCAACCTGAGAGAAAGATCGATCGATTCTTTAGTGGCTTAAAACCAAGTCTTCGAAGGGCGTTAGCCATAAGAGACTTCAATAGCTACGAGGAAATCGTTCGATGTGCTCTCAAAGTCGAGATGGAGATTGGAGTAACCCATCAGTCACATGGGTTTGATAAGAAGAGGATGATGGAATTCAAAGAAAAATCTAAAGAGCACACTGAAAAGAAGATGAACTTTCCCTTATGCTCAAAGTGTGGAAAGAAACATGGAGGGAGTTGTCTTAAAGGGACAAGTAAATGTTTTAAATGTGGAAAGGAAGGTCATCGGGCATTTGAATGCCGCGATAATGGGAAGAAGATGTCTAATGATGCAAACAAAGGAAGGGATACACAGAATAAACCTACTACACTTCAATGTTTCAAGTGTAAGGAGATGGGGCATTATGCCAATCAATGCCCAAATCCAAGGGTTGATGATGATGGTCGACGTCAACAAACTCTTAAGGATAAACACAAAGGAAAGTCACATGCAATTTCTATCAGCGATGTGGAGTACGATAACGATGTGGTGAAAGGTACACTTACCATCCACTCTAAAGTAGCAAATGTTTTATTTGATTCTGGATCCACCCACTCTTTTATTTTTGAAGACTTTTCTAAGGGTATCACCGTATTACCTCAACAATTAGATGTTGAGTTAGCTATGACAACACCTAATGGAACATCAATCGCATCAAAAGTTTATAATTCTTCTCCGATCGAAGTTTGTGGAAAAGTGCTTCCTGCAAATCTTGTGATCCTTCCTTTAGTGGAATTTGATGTGATTCTTGGCATGGATTGGCTTTCTCTACATGGAGCTCATATCTATTACCAAAGAAGGGAAGTCACATTTCATATTCCAGATCAATCTACGATCGTCTATCAATGCAAGGATGAACATAACCTTCCAGTGGAAATTTCTTCCATCTTATGGGTATTGATTCCACTAAATGAAGGTTATTTATCTCAAATGGTTGGTGAGAAACTCACGATTAAGAATATTCCCATTGTACGGGAGTTTGATGATGTCTTTCCGGAGGAATTGCCGGGTCTTCCACCAAATCGTGAAGTTGAGTTTTCAATAGAACTCGTACCGGGTGCTTTGCCTATTTCAATGACACCTTATAGAATGGCCCCAATTGAGTTGCAGGAATTGAAGAAGCAACTCCAAGAGAATCTTGATAAGGGATTCATACGCCCTAGTGCGTCACCTTGGGGAGAACCTGTTCTATTTGTTAAGAAGAAAGATGGATCAATGAGACTCTGCATTGATTATCGAGAACTTAACAAGATCACTATCAAGAACAAATATCCTCTCCCACGCATTGATGGCTTATTTGACCAACTACGCGGAGCTCAATACTTTTCCAAGATTGATCTTCGTTCAGGGTATCATCAATTAAGGGTCAAAAGGGAGGATATACCAAAGACGGCTTTCCGTACAAGGTATGGACACTATGAATTTATAGTGATGCCATTTGGTCTTACTAATGCCCCTGCTATCTTCATGGATCTAATGAATAGAGTCTTTAGAGACTATCTTGATCAATTTGTGGTAGTCTTTATAGACGATATTCTTGTCTATTCAAAGAGCAAGGAAGAGCATGAAGATCACTTGAGAATTATATTGAAGACCCCGAGAAAGGAGAAGATTTATGCCAAATTTACCAAGTGTGAATTTTGGCTTCAAAAAGTTGCATTTTTGGGTCATATAATCTCAAGAGAGGGGATATATGTGGATCCAGCAAAAACAGAGGTTATCGAAAGATGGTCAAGACCAACAACAGTAACTGAGATCCGAAGTTTTCATGGTTTGGCTGGATATTATCAACGTTTTGTAAAAGATTTTTCACAATTATCTAATCCACTCACCAAGTTGACTCGGAAAAGAGTTAAGTTTGTCTGGACAGCGGAATGTGAAGAGAATTTCAAGGAGTTGAAAAGAAGGTTATCTAGTGCACCTGTGCTCACACTGACTTGTAGTGGAGAAAGGTTTGTGATCTACAGTGATGCATCCAAGAAGGGATTGGGGTGTGTTCTTATGCAAAATGATATGGTGATAGCTTATGCCTCACGACAGTTGAAAATCCATGAGCAGAATTACCCAACACATGATTTGGAGTTGGCTGCGGTAATCTTTGCATTAAAGATTTAGAGGCATTACCTTTATGGTGAAAGGTGTGATATTTATACTGATCATAAAAGTTTAAAGTATATTTTCACACAAAAGGAGTTGAATATGCGTCAAAGAAGATGGTTGGAGCTGATTAAGGATTATGACTGCTCAATCCATTACCACCCTGGGAAAGCAAACAAGGTGGCAGATGCATTAAGTTGACAAGACCATGCTAGTTTATCCATGATGAGGATCACAAAAGATCCAATATTTATGGATTTACAAAGGATGGATCTTGGAATTATAATGGAAGGGGAAAAATCTTATCTTTCTCAAATGAATGTTCAACCATCTATACATGTGAAGATTAAAGAGGCACAGAAAGAAGATGTCGAGTTACAAAAGAAGGTGAGAAATGTTCCTGAATTCAACCTTGATTGTGATGGGATAATAAAGTTCAGGAATCGGGTTTGCGTTCCTCCCATCCCCGAATTAAAGAATGAGCTGCTGGATGAGGCTCATAGTTCATCATTCTCTATTCATCCTGGAAGCACAAAGATGTATAGGGATCTAAAAGAGTACTTCTGGTGGGATGGCATGAAAAGAGATGTTGCTGAATATGTCTCTCGATGCTTGGTTTGTCAACAAGTTAAAGCTGAGAGACAGAAGTCTAAGGGGATGTTACAACCATTACCCATACCCGAATGGAAATGGGAAAACATCACTATGGACTTTGTCACAGGACTTCCTAAAACATCCAAAGGCAATAATGCTATCTGGGTCATAGTTGATCGTCTTACAAAGTCCGCACACTTCATTCCTATTAGAGAGGATTTCTCTCTAGATCAACTTGCCAGGATATATGTAAAGGAAGTGGTAAGATTGCATGGAGTACCACTTTCTATTATATCTGATCGAGATCCGAGATTTACCTCGAAGTTCTGGCGAAGTCTTCAGCATACTCTGGATACAGAGTTGAGTTTCAGCACTGCTTATCATCCCCAAACAGACGGTCAGTCTGAGAGAACAATTCAAACCCTAGAAGATATGTTGAGAGCTTGCTCTATGGATTTCAAAGGAGGTTGGGATCAACACCTACCTTTGGTGGAATTTTCTTATAATAATAGCTTTCACTCCAGTATTCAGATGGCTCCTTATGAAGCTCTCTATGGAATGAAATGCAGGACTCCAACTTGCTGGGATGAAGTTGGGGAAAGAAAGCTATTAGGACCTGATCTCGTTGATGAAATGGCAGAAAAGGTCAGATCTATTCAACAACACATAAGAGCAGCTCAGAGTCGACAGAAAAGTTATGCCGACAACCGAAGAAAAGACCTAGAGTTTGAAGTGGGCGATAAAGTGTTCTTACGAATATCTCCCTGGAAGAGGGTTATGAGATTTGGAAAGAAGGGGAAGTTGAGCCCTAGATATATCGGTTCTTTTGAAATATTGGATTGTGTTGGGAAGGTAGCTTACCGATTGGCGCTTCCACCGAATCTCTCTCAAGTTCACGATGTGTTCCATGTATCTCTCCTGAGAAAGTACATACCAGATCCTTCACATGTACTCAGCTCAGAAGTTGTACCGCTGGAGCAAGATCTTTCTTATGAACAACAGTCGATAGAGATTCTGGATCGTAGCGAAAAAGTCCTACGAAACAAGACCACTCGCTTGGTGAAAGTTTTATGGAGAAACCACCAACTTGAAGAAGCTACATGGGAGCTTGAGGATATGATGAGGGAGAAGTATCCTCATTTGTTTGTTGCAAAGTGACGAATTTCGAGGGCGAAATTCTTTTTAAGGGGGGTAGAATGTAACACCCGAGACTTTTATGTTATATAAATCATCAAAGGAATCTTTTTCTACACAACACTTGCTTGGCTTGCTTTACACGCAATCGCGACCTTCCTCGATAGCTTGCGTCGTACGCAATACCGAGTTTCACTAAACAACATTATGATATTAAAACTAGCCGTTATGAATAGTAATAACCACTTTTTGAAATTTTATAAATTTTATTTTTCAAAATGGACTTCATTTTTGGACTCAGAATATCGAAATTAGCCTAGGGTGAAATTTTGGTATTTTTCTGAAAACTTTCAATTTTTGATGAATAGTGAAACCACTAAGTGGTAGGTTAAAAACTGAATTTTGCATAAAACTTAATTTTACCGCTTCTGTGAATGGAATTTTGAAAATCCGACAGACACGGTTGATATCAGTAAGTAAAATGTGGTTCAATGAGATAAAAATAATTTTTTGGTGAATAGTAACTTTTTACTTTTTTTACCGCGGTTAATAGTAAATAGGGTAACTAAGGGTAAATATGATATTAATATTACCCTAACACATGTCCTAATTCTATTGGACAAGTGTAATTCGACCAAAAACAAACTTAGGAATAAAATAATACCATTTAGGCCCACTTGGATTAGATTAGGACATTTATTATTAATTTATTTAAAGAAGGGTTAAAATAGTTAAAATCAAAGTTTAATAAGTAAATCATTTTTAATATGGGGTTATACATAAGATATATTCGATTGTAAATATTCATTAGAAAGCTAAAATGATTTCCTACATGATGGTATTTTATTTGTAATTTTTAGACATCAAATAATTTAATTTATTTATGACACAAAGATGATGCAGTAATTATCTTATTAATGAAATATTGACAAAATTGATAATATAAATACCAAAATAAATGTAATTTAAGACTTTTTATGAATTCCACTAATTTTATAGGTTACTATGATATATTAATGTTGATTTAAGCAACTTGGATAGAATATATAATTCTGTTATGACTTTCAAAAAAATCATATATCAAATAGTGTCAAAATTGACACAAAATAGTTTTTAAATCAAATATTATATTATTAATTGTTATTTTATTCCTAAAAATATAAGGTTCGGCCAAATGACTTAGCTAAGGATATATATATTAATAATAAACAATTTGGGGTTCGTTTGGCATGTTATAGTAAGTGTATTAACCATATAGTGAAAGAAAACAAAAAGACACGGTAAAAGTTAAATTAATTAACTTAGAGTTAAATATAATTGATAAGGTTAAAATAATACCCTAAACTTGTTTAAATCCTATTGGTTGATAGTAATTCGACCCATCCCCACTTTATCTTCGAAATAAGACCCTTTGGAACCATTATAAACCGATTTTGACTTTAATATAAAATAATATTTTGAGATATTCCTAAGGTGCCCCTCTCCTCCATTATAAAAGGGAACCTCCTCCCCCTCCTCCTCACACCAATTTGAGCACTCAAGCTCGGCCAACCCCTGCCATTTTCTCCTCTCCACTTCCCTAGAATAATCCTAGAGGTCCGGGTCTTCTCCAAAGACCAATCTTAGTTCCTTAAGTGGAGGATTCAAAGAGGCGTTCCAAAGAAGAGGTAATATCCATTACCGATCTTTTCAATTTCTTTTTCTTCAACTTCTTCTTCTTTAGTTGTTTCATGATAAAGTAATAACATCAGTATTACTTACATACTGATATGTTATTATAAATATGAAACAACCCTAATTCACCTTCTATCCATCCTACGGAAAAAAGAAATCACCGCGCGTGCGTATGTACGGAATACCGTCTCCACGCCGTGGTGTAATCTATTTTCCACCATCACCTTACAAGGATGGGTATAATGGTGTAATGAGTAACTATATATGATTATTATGAAGTAATATTGATACTGAAATAATATATATATACTCCAATACAATTCCACGATCATAGGAACGATATCATCACTCGTGCGTACGTACGGAATACCGTCTGCACCATGTGATGCGACTCGTTCTACATGATCTTCATTTCATAATGATTATATAAATGAATTGAATGAATGAATATGGTATATACTACACTAATACCATTCTGGAAATGAATTATCTATAACCTAAAGATAAGAATAAGAATTTATTCGACAAAACACGCATAAGAACAAAAAGTTATAAAGACCCGAGTAACAAGTAACAATGAAATATTACTAACAAGAAGCTAATAATATGACCATATATGATATCATATCAATATGTATGATTCTGGAATAAGTCAATAACATTATTTAAACCATTATACAGGAGCTTCGGACCCGAACAAAGCAAATCGGACCTAAGGTAAGAGAAATATCACAATCTCATTTATATCCGAGATTGTTTATTCGTAAGTATTTACTGGGGTGTATTTTATCATCCACATCCATGTTCCCTCAATATGTAATATTGTTTCCATCCACTTACAAAAGTTTAAATTTTACCCTTAGGTGAGTTTTTAGTAAAGAATATTAAAGGAATCTTTTGCCGTTTTTCCGTACGAGGTACTTTTTGACTTTTCTGACAAAAGTACGAAGAATGTTTTTTTTAACTTATACGACAAGAATGGATTTTTAAAACATTATTTCCAAGAAGCATCCTTTAAAAGTTTTCAAGTTTATTTTTAATCAACTTATTTTAGTTTAAAGTTGTATGACATGTTAAGAAATGTAAATTTTTTTTGAAAAAGAAAGGATATTTTCCTCAAGAATGAAGTTCAAGTGTTTTATCAAAATTATTTTCCATCTAAGATAATAAAGGGTTCTGTTTCTATCCCTATTATTACATGGATTTGATTATGTTGTGATGGAAATATTTTTATGAATTATTTTATCTTATATGAATTGTTTTATGATGTCATGATGTTTCAAGAATCCCATTTTTGTTACATGTGTTATGCGATGATGTATGTTTTATGATTATGTGGCACACATAAGAAAGGATTTATTATAATATGGGTGGGACCTATATCTCCCTCCAATGCATTGGGTAAAGATTTTATATCTCATGAGATAGACATGGCTGGAACGGAAGGTTATTTCGGTTCAGTGATACAGGACTGAAACGAGGAGTGAACTCGGTTCAGAAAGGGACTTTGTCCACTAAGATAGTCTTGGCAATGAGTCATGACTAACAAGAAATGATTTTCCATGATTATGTGTGCATGCCACAAAGTTTCAAGTTTTATGATTATGGGGATCTCATTTTCACTTCTATGATTTATTCCATGTTAAGATATTATGATCTCTTTTGCAGGTTTTGATCTTCATAAAGATATGATATGATTTTTATTTCCTTTATTTGCCCTTGCTGAGCATTTGAGCTCACCCTTTTATGTTTTCTTTTCCCCAGGTCAGGAAGATGGATATTAAGTAGAATATGCTAAAAGGGACCCTAGATATGATGAAATAAATGGGAGACACTGTAGAAGATTTATGAACCAGTTTTTTATGTTTCCCAGTTTCTAAAGAAACTATACCTATACGGTCTTTTGTGGTTTTGTCATATGTTGTAATAAGTGTGCTTCAATTTCGAAGTATTAACAATGTATGTAAAGTATGGGTCGTTATATACTCCTCCTGTCGAGTACCATAGGTCTACTTCCAACTACCTGGAACTCTGTCTTCCATGGGTCTACCGCCAAATATCAGGCACTCCCCACTAGGCTAGTTGAGTCTCTTCGAGTCGAATCGGTCAAGCAGTTGTCAGGTCTACAACTACTAGATCTCCACAATCTGTTTGCTCGTCACTAGAAGGATCTGATCCAAGAGCTACTGGTCGATACTCCAAGTATCACGAAGTCTCACGTAGAAGTATCTCAAAGGACATAAACGTCAAAGGGGTCTCAACGCAACAGACGACACGTCAATCAGACAACCGATCTGTGAGTTATTAGCATTTTAGTCTAGGGGGCCCGGTTGTTTTTGTGTACGAACCAACCTGAACGTGACTAAACTATACCCCGAACTCCACTGGGGTATAATCAAAGGGATGGCTATTCTCCAAGAATACCAGTGCCGCTGACAGTGCGTCAAACGGACGTCCGGTGCCAAAGATATGGCCCAAGAAGGTAATGGGTCAGTAATGAGCCCGGGTCCAGTCCGACCCGGTCAGACCGAATCGGCCCAACCCAGTCTAGGATGAACCGGTCTGGGACGACCCGGTTAGACTCAATGGGTATGAACTGACCCATTTTTCAGGTCATCCTGGTATGTTTTGACCCAGTCCATTGGGCTCGACCTAGCAGAACTCGGGGGTGGTTCGGCCCGGTAGTCGCCACGTAGGCGGCTCGATAACATTGCCCGGGAGACCGGGCCAGTTCGGACAGTGACACCGCGGGGGACGCTGTGGGTCTGCATGGGAGGCCGAGTGCTGGGAGGCCAGCAGGCAGGCCGCGCGTGGCGCGTGCAGGCCAACTAGGGATCGGCAGGCCACAGTGCACCGGGCATGGCGTTGGGGCACCGGGTAGCACGCCAGCAGAGTACGGGGGTGCCGAGTAGCATGCCGGAGGAGCACAGGGGCATCAGGTAGCATGTCGGCAGGGCGCAGGGCACCGGTCAGCACACCGTTGGAGCACGCCTACAGCGCGCCGGGGCACCGCAGGGGTGGCGCCGTTCACTAAGGCCACAGGTAGCGCGAACCTTGTTCGCAGTCTTTGTCACCGTTGTCTCTTTTCCAAGCTGTTGTCATCAAACAAGAACAAACAAGGGAAGGGTCAGACCGTGTTTGTGAGGTATGATCCCTCCTCGTTACCGTGATAGAATTTGGAGAATCTCATTCCATATCATTGTTTGACAAAGAAAGAGGTATATATTCAAAAGAAAATAACACTAATCTTCTTGCCTAAAAAGTCGGTTGTCGACGGTGAGGTTATAGGAAGAAGACGTTGTCTTCATCCGTTTATTCCACTACACACTTCCACTTCTGAGTTAACATGATTTTTGTGGAAGTGTCTTTACATTGGTAGGTAACCGGGGAGGAAGTCCGAGGAAGAATCTGAAGAAAGTACATCGCCAGCGTTCTTTGTTTCCTTCGTGTTCGTCGTCAGGAGAGTGGTTCTTTGTTGGGAGCTTTCTCCAACAATCCCACCAGAAGAGAATTCCAACCCAAATAAAGTAATAGTTTTCATATTATTTTAAGTGTTGGAACGTAATTCTCGAGGGTGAATGAAAATCCTATCCCCTCCAAATTAAATGCACGAGTGTTGTCTCATTAATATGGAGGATTCCAAGGGGCTCTCCTTATTAAAACACAATAATTTGCGCAATTAATTTCGCAGGGAGGTCAAAGGCTCTCCCTCATTAGTGGGGGAGAGTGTAGAGTTTTCATTTTTCACCATCAATAGGGGTCGTTTAGTCCCCACCTCTATCATTAATAGGGATGTTTTGAGACTCGGGTGGTCCCCACCTCAAATATCCTCCAATGGGAGGTTATGCTCGGGTGATCCCCACCACCATAACCTCTCATAGGAGGTTAGGGTGTGGCGGTCCCACCACCAACCTCCAAGGGGAGGTTTTAACCAACACATTCAACACATGACAACTTAAAAAAAAAATAATGTGTTGTTATTTATTTTAATATTTTTTTATTAAAAGGCAAAAAATAACTTTTATTCCTGACTCACTGCCATCAAAGTGAAAGTCTTCCTAAGAGAAAATCGGTGCTGTGAGTTCAATGGTGTCCTCAGATTTCAGTTCTGAGCACCGGTTCAAAATTTATATAACCCCACTCGTACTCTTACTATATGTATGAGAAAAAAATCTTTAGAAATTGATTACGGGCACACCGAGGCTTGTAATCAAGCGGTGTCAGAAACTACAGACTCGTAAAATTCCCATGTATTTTTTAAAAATTTCATGGGAAATCCGGGTCTTTACAGTAATCTACTGCACCCTCATACATATGATCCCATCATACACATCTTGGGTCTCCTTGTCACAGAAGATGGAAAATACCATCTCATCAATATGGATACACAATATCCTCTACATAGAACAATCAATATGTACATTAACTGTGTATATACATTCCATGACTAAGATGAAATTATAAGGCCTCATTGATTCTACCGGGATATCCCTTGAGAATTTACCTCCTCAAAAAGTTATACCACACTATTAAAAAAAGCTTTTGATTATCGAGTCATCTTCAGTAGTAGTCTCTAAGCATAAGAGTCGAGCCAATGGCTCAACCAGAACCTCTATGTCTCAATCTTGGGATGTATAAAGAAAATATTCACTCATTAATATGTCCATAAAAAATGAATTTAAGATTAAAAATACATATATTAAACATCTAGTAATCCATAGAGCCTCTGGATTATAGGCCTCTATTTCCTATAATTGCCCTTTCCCCCATCCACATGTTTCAGGAGCCATGTGGGAAACACATGGGGTGGTGGTGGTTACATGTCAAACTGTCTTCCACCTCCTGCTACTATCCCAACTCATTTTACACATCCACTATATAATAGATCTCTCTACTGCTACCACTACCTCTACCTTGGTGGCCCATCCACTATCTCTCTATTATATATAAGTTTTGTAGGAAACCCCATATACAATTTTCCAGACAAGTACTAGAATATCACTACCTATCCTTAGGCTGACTTGACATATAAAAATATCTTTTAACTACAAACTCTCTATCTTGAGATCACCACCAAAACAATGTCACACATATTGATCCCATTTTCTGCCTTCAATTTCCTATTATAAAAGTCTTATCCCCTATGTTCCCACTACTGTTACCCCTACAAATGTCTTCTTATCCTGAAATCTCTCTATCACCAAGGAATTGTCTTTCACCCCATCATAAGTAAGAATGTATATAGGGATCAAATAGTCCTAGATGTCTCTATATTGAACTCATTCATAGTTCCACACATGTATGAGTGGATCTAAAACAATATCAATTGAATATCATGAGATTTTGGTAAACCATGGATAATACTCATCCATAGTCATTCTACCCTAATGTAGGTCTAAAATCCCCTATATATGCACCTCACACAACAAAACTGGAGAGTATTCCTTCTCGAAGAGATGCGACATACCAAATATTATGTATATTTTTAATCAAATTCTGGTGATTTTTGAATCTTTCTTATGTAAAAACAATCAATTTTAAATGTTTATGTAAAACAAGGGTAATTTAGAATGAGTAATTGAAATGCATTAAAAAACAATAAAAAATGTGTTTTTTATATTTAGAATTCATTTAAAAAACATCAATAATCATTAGTTGAATTTTTATCTAACCCTTTTAATAGTATTTATATAAAAAATAGTCTAGCAGGTAGGGCCTCCACCCCATGCATGCATTTCCATTCACTACTTGCTTCCACCATAAGCATGCACTGCAACATACTTTTTTATGTTACCTAGGCATGCATCACCATTCTCTACTCACTTCCACCCCATGTATGCACAACCACCCATTTCTCACCATCACCATGCATGTACCATCTCTTTCGACCACCCTATACATGCACTGCTACTCACATCCACCACATTCATGAACCACTTCTCGTCATCCCCACATGCATTCCACTACAGAATGCATGTAGCAACCAAATCCTTGTATGCACTACATGCACCCACCACATGCAACTACTACATTCATGTTGAAACCACATTCATGTAGATAACACAACACCGCTATAGGGAATAGGTGGACACTCCTTCATCTTTTCCCCACCACTCCCCATCTCCATCGAGTGCCACTATACGCATGTAGTCACCACGCCCCCACCATTCTCCTAAGCTTTTCCACCTTTGTTATTGCCACCTGCTGTGTAGAATATCCCATGAATAATCATGTTCTTCGAGGATGTTCTAGATCTTCTTAACACCACTAATTTCTCACTGACTACCTTTTCACTACTTCCACCACACCAAGGATGCCTGCATGAATTCTTCCACAATGGAAAATGATTAACTCAGTTCCATTAGGTGATTTAATTATTAATTCATTTGACAATGAATCTTCATTCATCCTAGGTCTTGGGGTGATTTAAATCCCCCAAGATCTCATCCATGATTTGAGGGATATTTTAATTCCATTATGTATGAGCCACTCCCCTTGAATAAATAATGGAGCCTTGCCTCTTTCCCAAACCATAACTTGACCACTGAGGAGGAGATCTCCACTAAATATTTAGGCTATACCATATTATTCCTTCCCCATTTATGCTTCTTAATTTTTATTCTCTTTTTATTAATTATTTTTTATTTTTAAATATTATTTTAAATAATAATTTTAATTTTTCATTTAGTTAAATAAATTTGTTTATGCATGTTTTGAATTTTGTTTCCACCATCCTTCTCAATCTATTCTTCTTCTTCAAATTCTTATTCTCTTATTTTTTTATTTTCTCATTAATTATAAATTATATATTTAATTTCTTATCTATTATTATATTTTATTTTTATTTCCCTCTCTCTATAATCCCACAATTATATATTTTATCATTTAATCTGAAATGATCTTTTTTCATTTTCTCTTTTATTTCCTCAAAACCCTTCTTTTTATTTATAACTAACTCTTTATTTTTATTTTTTATATTATCATATTCTAACACATTTCACCTAGAAATATCTTACTCTTATAAATGAGAGGCTGACCCCAAGTCTTTGTTAGGGAGAAGTTAAGGTGTTCTCAAATTTTCATTAATGTTTATTTTAGTTTTTTAATAGATTTGAGTTGCATACATGGGTGAGGCGAATGTTTCATATGTGGTTAATGACCACTAATGACATGAAAATCAATACTATCTATTTTTTTAATTACTTTACCCCATCTCTAATGCTTATTTTTTCACATTATGGATTTGAGCTAAAAAATGGATGAAATATCATCAATTGAGTTGGTCCTAGAATATTTAATAAACAAGACCATGATGTTTCATCAACACTAATTAAAGGAGGAGGTGGAATCGATATTTATTAGGTATTAATTGATTTTCACAATTTATAAATTATGAATAGTAGTTAAAACATTATATATCATGTTTGGATTGTAAATATAAAATCAAACATATAAAAGAGAAAAATGATTGAATCCAAAATTAAACCCAAACCAAAGTCCTTTCTTCCAAAACTTATTATTTTTAAAAATTGTATGTATGTTTAAATTATCCTTTTTGAATTCCATTTTTTTAAATATTAAAAATAAAAAAATGATTTAGCATTATTTTATTTAATTTATTAAACCATAAAATATGTATTTTATGTGAATTAGATAATGTAAGTCAATTTAATTGAGATGGTTCCTTAATCGACACGACACTAGTCAACCAATGTGATGCACAAGGAAAAATTATAATTTCTTTTGATAATTCCACATGATAGGCATGAATCCAATGTGGTGTAGTTTTACGGGATCCAATCAATAGTTTAGTCACCATTTCTATTTTCATGTTTTTGATATATTTAATTTATTTTATAGAAAAACCCATAAAATATAGCCATGGTGTTTTCCACCAATAATTTGATAAATTAATGGAATTATTTTTCGTAGGTGTAAGAACCAGTAGCTGAAGAACCCTCATCTTTAGAGGATGATGGTGAATTATGGGATAGATGGGTTAAGGAAAAATGGAGCCAAATTTTCAAATAAGAGGAATTCATGGAACTCATCCAAGATTGGAAGGAGACACTTGAGAAACTCGTAGTCGAAGTATTGGCCAAAAAAACTCACTGAATTCTAAGATGAATTCCAATAATTCAATAAAGATGTGACCAAAACACAAGAAGAGTGCTTCTCATTTCATCCCAATACTCTGGAAGAAGTTATAGAAGAATATTTATTGGATTAAGTGGAAAGAAGAAAATTCAACTATGATATACAAGAGCTTTATGAGAAGATGATAGATCTCTAAGGGAAAATGGCTTGAATAACAACATACTTCAACGAATAATCAGAGGAACCAAAACCTGAGCATGAACCTAAACCAGAAGATTTTCCACTAGTCTTAAATGAGGAGGAAAAAGAGGAAGACATTCCTTTTGAGATACATGTTGGAGATTAATAAGAATTGGATTAATTCTTTAATGAATGTAAAGAAATTATTAATCACACCAATCCCTTAAATGAAGAAGTGAAAACATCAGTGAAGGAATACCCCACCCTAATGGTGTAATTTAAATTAACGATAGGGGATCCTGACTACCTACCTCCATCCAATAAGATTATACTCTGAGAGGAACTTACCATTGATGAATTTATTTAAAATGAACCAAGAGAAGAAGTTGATCTTTTCCAATACTCTATATCTTTTGACTTTATTGAAACTGAATTATGCATCACTCATAGTTGTTTTTAATTTTCTGATTTAAAAAATATTTTTGCATGACTTAGAGGAGGATAGAGAACCTGGACTTGGACCTATGTAGGAACACATGGAGCTACCTAATTTTAACAAAGATACATTTGAGGAGCCCTATTAAGAGATACAAGTAGCTAAGATAAAGTAAATCAGAAAATATGTATCTCTTATTAAAGGGAAGAAGTTACTTTTTTAAAAATTAAATTTTTATTAACGTAAAGATACCATTTTACTTCCCCTTTGTTATTAAATTCATTCAGGCCATGACAAGACATCATTGGAAGAAGAGAAGGTTTCACATGTAGCAACCAAAAAGGAGGATTATTCATACATCATTCTACCATGCCATACAAGATATATCTCATTGTGAATGAGGAGGATCTATTATACTCTACCCAGGGTAATTCCTCAACTAGAAAGATAATGCACATGTTGGTAAAAGCCACATGTGTTAGTTCAAATAAACAAAGCTTTATCCTCCATCTGAAATTGGATAGTAGTTAGTATGGCCCTTTGGAGGTAGTAATAATACAATGCTCAGTTGGGGGATCATACCAAGACTTATACCTTTAATATTCATTCTAGGACTTTATATTTCAATTTATTTTCCCAATAAGTATTCATGCATTTATCCCACTTACCGCATGCCACCACCCCATCCACGCAATAGTGCTCACCGCTCACCACAGCCCCAGGAATGAATTGTCGCTCACCGTATACCGCCATCGCATGCATGCACCATTGCTTTCCAATCACCTCAATCTCATGAACCCAACACATGCATGGAACCCAAAATGCATGAATCCACTATAGAACAACCACATGGAATTACCAGATGCCACTTAGGCTTCACCCCTCCACTCTTCACCTCCATTGACCGTTGTTGCATTCATTCAATCACCGCCAACCCCGCCATTCTGCAATGCTTGGCCACCTCCATTTATGCTTCATTACATGTTGAATTTCCCACAATGGACCTCGTTCTTCAACGATGTTTGGGATTCACTAACCATCACTACTCTCCCACCGACCACCTTCTCTCAACTATAACCTCATAAGGGATGACTAATTGAATTCTTCAACATTAAAGAATTATTTACCTAGTTCTGTCCGGTGATTTAATTATGTATTCATTCTATTCAGAATATTTATTCATCATGGGTCTTGTGGTGACTCTAATCCACCAAGATATCCTCCATGATTTTAGGAATATTTTAATTCCATTAAGGTGGAGCTACTCACCCTTTCCGATATATATGATCCTTGACTCCTTTCTAAACAATCAGTTGACCACTGAGGAGGAGATCTCGACGAAATTGTCACATTGCACCATCTTCTTACACCCCCATTTATTCTTATTAAACTTTTTTATTTCTTAGTTATAGATATTATTTGAAATTATAATTTTGAAATCTTAATTTAGTTAAAAAATTCAATTCATTCTTGTTTTGAATTTTGTTTCCACCATAATTTTCAATCCTCTCTTCTTTTTAAAATTCTTCTCCTATTATTATGTTTATCAATATTAATTTGATTTTTTAAAAATTTATATATTTAATTTTATCATACAACTTTTACATTTTAAATTCTCTCTCTCTCTCTCTCATTACAAGTTATTTTTATTTTCGCTTTTAATATCTCATCACCCTTCTTTTAATTTTATCTTTTTATTTTCTCATAACTCTTATTTTTTATTTATTCATAGTTAATTATTTTTAATTATTATATTTTTTTGTTATCTCACATTCCATAAAGTAATATCTTACTATATAAAATGATATAATAACCCTAAGGCTTGTCTGTGGGGAGGTTATGGTATTCTTGAATTTTATTTTATGTTTATTTTAAGTTTGTAAATGTTTTGAGTAGCATTCTTGTTCGAGGGGAATGTACCTAATTTTGTAACTTCCCACCAATGACATGAAGCCCAATCTATTATTACTATTTTTTTTAATTACTTTTCCCTCTCTTAATTGGTAATTTCTTCACATGATGGATTCAAAATAATCAATGGTTTAAATAACATAAATTGAGGAAGGTATTAGAATATGGCACATTCTAGATTAAGATGCATCGTCAAACATGATTAAAGGAAGAGGTGAAATTGAGATTTATTAGGGATTAGTTGATTTAAAAAATTTATAAATGAAAAATATTAGTTCAAACATTATATTTCTTGTTTGTATTATCAAACTAAAATACATAATATAAATGAGAATAATGATTGAATTTAAAACTAAACCTAAAACCATGTCCTTTCTTCCATAACTAATTATGTATGGAAATTTCATGATATTTTAAATTTTCCTTTTTTTCATTTAATTTGTTTTATATCTTAAAAAAGGATCTATAATTGTTTTATTTAATTTATTAAACAAAAAAATGAAGTAATTTATGTGACTTATATAAAGTAAGTGAACCACTGTGAAAAGGATCCTCAAATGAGATGTCTCTAGCCATCCACGGTGATGCCCTAAGAAAACTTATAATGGCTTTTGACCACACCCCTGACCATAATGAATCAAGACACTCAAAACATTTTCATTAATTTGTAACCTATTAATATGACACAACTACTAGGCTTCACAAAAAACCTTTATAACCATGAGGAAGGATCACCGCCAAGAGCATATATAATTTGTAGGTGTCCTAACCAGATGAAAGAATTGCATAACCTCCTCGAGAAAATCCTCAACTACCTATGGTTCTCCCTCACCCACGTACCTAAGGGATCACTAACACAAAAACTCATGAAGTGTTCTCATCTTGCATACCTCATCTACTAGTACTATGGATTCCATCTACTGATGACATGTAGAGTTATGACTAGAAAACCACTAAGTGGAACTTCCTCTTGAACATAACCTTGTATCGAAGCCTTATCTTTGAGTGGGCCATCATATCGATCATACTAGTGAATCCATACTAGAAATCATCTGGGTGGCATCATGAAATTGGAAATATGTACCACTATAAATGAGTATATATGGGAGTTGACTCAAGAAGGACATAGAAACCCAAACCATTCTTATTTTATTATTGTAAAAATGGTTTTCCTCTCAACCAATTTCTAGATGTAACGAGTTGAAAGGTATGTAATCAGAGTTTGGATGTAAGATACATCGATCGCTACACCAACACTGGAATCCCTAGACAGAAATCTAAACTCAAAACACTTAACATAGCTTCCATAAAATCGAATACAATCCCATATATAGAAAAAACTCCATCCTACAACCCTAATATTTAATATATCTAATTCTACTCTATCGCAACATAACCCACTAAGGCCTTCTTGTATTTAAATAAATTGAGTGTTACTACCCCAACCCTACCTCACATATTCTAGGGGATGGAAACCGCTGTAGAATAGGCATAAAACATATGGTATCCCGCCTTTTTATTTCATAAAAATACATTACATTTTACATATAGAGGATCTTTAAAGTCTAGTTTCCTGGAAATGAGGAAAAAACATGAATACAACATAAAACATTCTTCTAATCCTCTTGTAAGGCTTCATCATAAGTTATTCCTAACTAAAATTACTTCATCTCTTAACCTGGTGACATACATCAAAGGAAAGAGTGAACATAAATCTCAGTAATGAAAATAGGTGAAACAGTTGACATGTGATCTTGAGCAATATTAATAAGAACATGATAAATGTCATAAAGGCATAATCAATGGAAAAATATGAATACCATAAAAAAATAACATGAATCATAACTTGAGTATGTTGCTACAAAATTTTATTTATACATTCATGGAAATATCACCAAGGTTTAACCCCGAGGTGTCATAAAAAAATCAAGGTTATTCACCAAGGTATCATGAAACTTTTCATCTCTAGAGATTAATTCTTTACTCAATGCATTGGAGTGCTATCAGGGTGCACCCTTAATATTTATTTAATTTAATTTGATCCAAATAAATCATAATAAAACATTTCATAAATAACCCATGGAGAATAAAAAAATGGGTTTCATTTCAAGATCGTGACTTTTTAAAAGTTCTTAAGAAAATAAGATCATTATGTCATTTATAACCCCTGGAAAGGGAGTGAGGGTTATATGTTTGTAAATTATAGAATAAAATACATCATATTTTGATATTTATGAACACCCAAAGAAATGAAATAGGTCTATGTATTCACATTAATAAAACAAGGGAATTTATGGATACAAAGAAATAGAAATTTTGAGGTTAAATTTCAGCAGCATAACGGCTATATAACACAGTTTTAGAAAACATTGAAAAGAGAGGGTACAAGAGTAACCCACTCATATATAACTTTTAATATAGTATAAATACAAAATAAAATAGAGATAATAACATGGTATGGAAATTTGAATGACATAACATGTGAAATGGAAAAAATAAAGAAAAGAGGAGACACAATTCCTTTTACAAAATATTCAGTGGCCTAATATCGTCACTCAAAAATTAAGAAAAAAATATTGATGAGAGAAGAAAGGGTATAAAATTATTTGGAAATGAAATGGACAGAAATAAGAACATATTATAACATACCCTCAACATAAATAGATGGAAAATATTAGACACAACATAAAGGAAGACATAATTTAAAAGAGGAGGGTGAAATGATCCCTTACCTTGAAGTTTAAAATTGAAATCTTAAAGGTCAGGACATTGGGAGAATTGAGGGAACCATGGGTGGAATCCATGAGAGGTAAGGAGACCAGAACTTCATTGAAGATGATTTTCGGAATGAAATTAATGTGGGAAATGGCTTCGTATTTATAGAAAAATTGAGTGAATAAATCATTAATTTCCAATGGACACCTCATTAGTGGTATTTCCAAAACCATGGGCTGGAAGTTGGTATTTTCCCATGGTATTGGCCACTTTGGACACGTAATATCATATATAACTATTCATAAGTCGACCAGAAAACTTACATCATTAATGATGTCATTAAACACCAGAAACTCAAAACTGCATTTTTATTATTCACTGAAAAATAAACTGTTTCAGAAAAATCCATCAAATTCCCCCTAACCAAATATAGATGCTCTGAATTCAAAAATAAATTAAATTTTAAGAAAATAATTCTTTAAATGTTTTTAATTTTACTTTTAAATAAAATCATTATTTATCCCAAAAATACAACTTTAAAAATATAACTAATTTTATAACACCTTAAAAGAGTAATCAATGTCCCATAAAATTATCAAATAACTATAAGACAATAAAGTTCAAAATTATAATTAAATTTTATGAAAATAAATTTCAATTTTTAATTATTAAATTAATTATAAAATTTCAAATAAAATATTTATGACATTCAAAAATACCAAAAATTAAACTGTGATCATTTTTTCTATTTTATGATGTCTAAAATGCATTTATACATTCATGTGTGAAGTTTCTATTTTTTTGTCAAATTACTATTCATTACTATGCATTACTATTTATGTGGGTATGTTACTATTACTACTTTACTATTCAATAAAAACCAAGTTGATATTATTAGACTCTAAATATCTTACTGCACACAATTGTATAAGGCCATTTCTTGAAAATCATTTCACATTATTAATTATTTAATGAAAAATAATATTAAATTACAAATTTTTTCCTAAATTCATCAATAACATATATCCTATATTTATCCAGATATTTTAAATTCACAACTTTTCCATAAGAAGAAATAAAAATTTTATTTATAAAAAACAATTACACAAAGCAGATAAGGTCTCGTTACATTGCCACTTATAACACCAGCACAAGACATAAGTGTAAGGTGTTCTATGGTGATGAAATCTTGGGGTGGCTCGGACAACATTGCCTGAGTGGTTATTTCTGTCATCTTGAACTTCTCTTTTGGGCGATTCCATTCCAGCTTCATACATTGAAGTTCGTCTTGGGCTTGGTCCAGAGCAAAGCCCAGTGACGCTACCTCTTTCCCAAGCTCTGACAGATGGGATTTTTGAGGCTCGAGTCTACTGGATGAGGCCATTCAATCTTCTTTCTGTATTAAATAACCAAGATAACCATATTTAAAAAAAACAAAATGTTAAGATTATATTACCCAATGGTCATATTGACCAACAATCATATTGACAAACGGTCATATAATAGTCGAAACCCAATACTATCATTTTAATTATACCCACTTTATTAATTAAATTATATAGTTTTGTTGATTATATAGTAAAATAACACACAAAATTAGAAACAAAAAAAATTAAAAAGTTCGGGTCGTTACATTCTTCCCCCCTTAAAAAATTTCTTCCCAGAAATTTTTAACTTGTACCCTATGAAGAGAAAAGATGTTGGTAATTCTACCTCATAGACTCATCTGGTTCCCACGTGGCTTCTTCATATTTTTGGTTACTCCAAAACACCTTAACAAGGTGGCCAGTCTTGTTGCGTAGAACCTTGTCTCTACGATCCAAGATCTCCACCGGCTTCTCCTCATAAGATAGGTCATGTTACAGTTGTACCACCTCTAGATTAAGTACATGTGAAGGGTTAGGTATGTTCTTCCTCAAGAGGAATACGTTGAAGACATCAGGAAATTGTGCTAGATTTGGAGGAATTCCAAGCTGATAGGCTACTTCTCCCACACGATCAAGGATTTAATATGGTCCAATGTACCTAGGTATAAGCTTCCCATTCTTCTGAAACCTCATTAATCTATTCCAAGTTAAAATCCGAAGAAAGACTTTGTAACCAACATCAAACTCCAAGTCCCTTAGATGGTTGTCAGCATAGCTATTATGCCGACTCTTAGCAGCCTTAATGTGTTGCTTGATGGAATGAACCTTTTCTGTCATCTCTTGCACAAGATCAGGACCAAAAATATTTCTCTCACCAGCTTCATCCAAAAAAGTATTAGTTCTACATCGCTTCCCATAAAGAGCTTCATAGGGTTCCATTTGAATCCTTGAGTGGAAGCTACTGTTGTAAGGGAACTCAACTATAGATATATGTTGATCCCATCCACCCTTAAATTTCATTGAGCAAGTTCTCAGCATGTCCTTGAGTTTTTGAATTGTATTTTTATATTGGTCATCAGTTTGGGGGTGATAGGATATACTGATATTTAATTCATTGCTAGGAGCTTGTTGAAGACTTCTCCAAAAATTTTATGTGAACCTTGAACCATGATTAGATACAATAGAAAGTGGAAATCCATGCAGCCTTACCACTTCCTTCACGTAAATCCTAGCAAGTTGATCAAGAGAGAAATCTTCCCGAATGGAGATAAAATGTGTAGTCTTGGTGAGATGGTCCACAATAACCCATATCTCATTATTTATTTTGGATGTTCTCAGGAGACCAGTGACGAAGTCCATAGTGATATTGTCCCACTTCCATACTGGAATGGGTAGTTGTTGCAACACCCCTTTAGGAAGTTGTCACTCTGCCTTCACTTGCTGATATACCCGGAACCTGAAGTGTAGTAAGCAATCTCCATTATAATATTATCCCACCGATAATGATCATGAAGGTCCATATCCATTTTAGTGCTACCAAGATGTATAGAGAAAGTAGAGCTATGAGCTTCATCCATCATCTCCTTCTTTATTTCTATAATAGATGGAACATATAGTCTTGTATTAAATTTTAGTACACCTTATTGATCAGTATTGATCTCAAGAAACTTCCCATCCTTCACAGCCTCAAACTTCTTCTGTAACAAATGATCTTCTTTCTGAGCTTTTTTGATATTCTCTAGTAGTGACGGTTGAGAAATCATTTGGGTTAGGGTTGATGATGTCACATCCATTATAATTCACATGTAAACTTTTACTAGGTCATTGATCAAAGGATCTCATTGAATCCTCATCATTGACAGAACAACTGGGTCTTTCCTGCTTAATGCATCAACAACTTTGTTTTCTCTTCCGAGATGATAATGAATCGAACAATCACATTATTTATGGTGTTCCAACAATTTCCTTTCTCTCATGTTAAAATCCTTTTGTTTGAAATTATAATTCAAACATTGATGGTCTTTGTATATATTACATTTTCCCTAAAAAGATAGTGCCTCAAAATCATCATAGCAAAGACAACCGCAGCTAGCTCCAGATCATGCATAGGATAGTTCTACTCACGAGTCTTCAACTATCGAGATGCATAAGCAATTACCTTTTCATTTTTCATGAGAAAACACCCAAGAACTTTTAGATATGAATCACTAAAAATAACGAATCCTTCTCCACTTGAGGGAAGAGTTAACACAGGTGCAATAACCAAACTCTTCTTTATCTCTTGGAAACATTTCTCACACTCCATTCCCCAGATAAACTTATCCCCTCTTCGAGTTAACTTGGTTAATGGATTAGAAAGTCATGAATAGTTTTGACAAACCTCAAAAAATAGCCCGCTAGTCCTAGAAAACTACGAATATCATTTATTGTTGTAGGCTTATGCCACACCTCTAAAACTTTTTTCTTTGTAGGGTCAGCTGTGATTCCTTAATTGGTAACAATGTTCCCCAAGAAAGAAAATTATTGTATCCATAATTCATATTTACTGAACTTTCCAAAAAATCCTCTCCTTCTTTAGAATTTTCAAAATAACCCTTAGATGATCCTCATGATCCTCACAGCTTTTGTAATATATCAGAATATCATCAATAAAAACTACCAAAAAGTTATCAAGGAAGTCCTTAAAGACTCTATTCATCAAATCCATAAAAATGGTAGGTACATTAGTCTGTCTAAAGGGAATAACAATAAATTCATAATGCCCATATCTTGATCGGAAGGCAGTTTTTGGAATATATTCTTTCTTCACCCTCAATTGATGATAACCAGATTGAAGTTCGGTCATAGAGAAGAATTGATCCCCACGAAGTTGGTCAAATAAGTCATCAATTCTTTGAAGAAGGTATTTTTTCTTTATTGTGATCACATTCTATTGTCTATAATCAATGCATAGTCGCATCGATCCATCCTTCTTCTTCACAATTAGAATTGGTGCTCCCTAAGGACACACACTTTGGTGGATAAACCCCATCTCAAAATGATCTTGGAGTTGTTTCTTTAATTCTTCTAGCTCTATATTTTCCATCCTATACAGGGTCTTTGATATCAGGTGAGGTCCAGGTACAAGTTCAATAGAGAAATCTACCTCTCTCTTTGGGTGATGTCCAAGTAACTCCTCAGGAAATACGTTAATGTATTCCTAGACGATGGGTACATTTTCTCTCCTAAAACTCTCATTTCCTTCTTGTTCTTCATTGAGAAATTCCATAAAGAAGGATATATGAGGTTCTTCTAGAAAAAGATCTGGTTGAGATATCTCTCCTTGGAAGATAACTGTAGGTTTTTCATTCATGTCTACAGAGATTTCTTTACTTCTGCATTTCATCTTAGAATTATTCTTTGAGATCCAGTCCATCCATAAAATAATATCAAATTCAAGCATGGGAATTTCTACTATATTTGTGATAATATTATGCTCACCAAAGTAGAAACTAGAGTTTCTAAATACTGATTATTCTTGGTTAATCCCACCAGGAGTCTTGACTAATAACTATACTTTTTGAAAGTTGGGGGTTGATTCTATATTCTTTATAAATATGGAGGAAATAAAAGAATGTGTAGAACCTGAATAAAAATAAGTACTTTCTAGCATTGCGATAATAACAATAGTACCTGATACCACATCATTTAGTGCTTCAAATTCAGCTATCGTGATAGAAAAAGAACGATCTTTCTCCCTTGGCCTTTGCTGAGGCTGATGGTGGGTCCCCTCCAATGCCCTTCGATTTGGACAGTGATTGGAAAAGTACCCAAGTCGTCCACACATAAAGAACTGTACATTAGGTAGGGCATAAACTATATTCTCTTTGTCGTTAATGTTTGGAAGTTGAGTTTTCACCTCACTACGAATATTCCTTGCAATATGAACATATCTTCCACACTTGTAGCATTTCTCGCTCTTAAGTAGGCAGTTCCCCAAATGCTTCTTCCCAAATTTATTAAACATGGGACATTGAACTTTCTGTCCTCCTCTTCCTTGATCAAAGCCACTCCCTAAGAATGGATCCATTGATCTCTTTATGTCGTTGTATTTATGAGACCACTACGTCTCACCAAACTCCAGTTAGAATTTCATTGCACTTTGCACAATCTCCTCATAGCTGTCATAATCATGGTTGGCCAGATTCTTTTGTAGATGAGGTCTCATTCCACCAAAGAAACTATCAAACATACCATTTTGATCCATGAAAAAGCAATAGGTGTATTGGGAAATCCTTGTAAGGATCATCTCATAGCTTCCGACAGATTCGTTCTCCTTCTACTTTAGCTTGAGAAACTCCCTCTCCATTCTTGTTCTCATGGATCGAGGGAAATACTTACTGAAAAAAATCGCTCTGAACTCTTCCCAGTCCATAGCTTCAACATACACTCTTTTCCTCGTGTTTTAAATTAGCTCCCACCATTGATCACCATTTCCTTCTAAGCGATAGACACCCAGAGTGACCTTCTCTTACTCTGAACAGCAGAGCACAAAAAATATCTTCTTGATAGAGCTGATCCACTGCTCAAAAATAAGTGGGTCAGACGATCCACCGAAGTTTGGTGGTCATTGAAGCATAAAGGACACAACAAAATTGTGTTCCCTTAATGGTGATATCAGTCTCTCAGCATGATTCAAGTTATTTACCATAACTTGAGTTAGTTGGTTTATCATTCGCATGAAAGTTTCCATTCCGGCTTCCATCGGAGGGCCGTTAGCGCATGGTCCATTTTGGTCACCATTTCCATGGTTCCTCCTATCGCCCGCCATTTCTAAAAACATACAACCTTAATTTGAAACATATTTCATATAAAAATCTTTATCTATAAAGGATTTATGTTTTTAAACATCATTATACAATTACATTTCTCTATAAATCATTCATAATGATTCATAAAAATCTAATGATTAACCAAACATATCCCTCAGGAGTGTCATAACCAAGAGTGTAGCAAGGCCCGTTGTTGTACACTAGTTCTCGTTCGAGTCTAGATCAAAGTGGTGTTTTTGGGTTTTACCCATATATACATATGTGCCAGAGCCTCCTCTACCTGCTATATCCAGACAGGGATGTATTTGTTCGATAAACAACTTACTCCATATTCTCTAAAATACCAGGAAGTTTTCCTCTATTTGAAATTTTCTATAGGGTTATTCCTAAATATTTCATAGAATAATTTTCATGAATAACTAAACCATACTTTGATACCAACTATTGAATCCTGCCTTTTTATTTTATAATGTTACATTACATTTTACATACAGAATATCATTAAAGTCTAGTGTCTTGGAAATCAGTTACAAAAAACAAGGAAAAAACATAAAAAATTCCTCTAATCCACTTGTCAGGATTAATCATAAGTTCTTCCTAAGTAAAATTACGGCATCTCATATCCTGGAGACATATGTCAAAGGTTAGGGAGAGAAAAAGTCTCAGTAAATAAAAAAAGTGAAACAGTTGACATGTGATCTTGAGAAATATTAATAAGAACATGATAAAATTCATAAAGGCATGAGAAATGGAAGAATAGGAATATCATAACCAAAATAACATGAATCATAACATGATTATGTGGATATAAAATATCATTTATAAATTCATGAACATATCACCAAGGTTTAACCCTGAGGTGTCATAAAAAATACGATGGTTATTTACAAAGGTATCATGAAACTTGTCACCTCTAGAGATTATTTCTTTGCCCAATGAAATAGAGAGATAGCAGGGTGCAACATTAATATGTCATTAATTTCATGTGAAACACATAGATCATATTCAAACATTTCATAAATAACCCATGGAGAATAAAATAAATGGGTTTTATATCAAGATTACGACGTTATAAAAGTTAATAAATAAATAAGATCATTATGTCATTTATAACCCATGGAAAGGGAGTGAGGGTTATATGTATGTAAAATATATAATCAAATAAATCATATTTATATATTTATGGACACCAAATGAAACGAAATTTGTTTTCATATTCACATAAATAAAACAGGAGAATTTTTGGAGAGAAAGAAATAGAAATGTTGAGGTGAAATGTCTGCAGCATAATGGCTATATAACACGATCTTAGAAAACGTTGAAAAGAGAGGGTACAAGAGTAAACCACTCATAAATAAATTATAATACATTATAAATACAGAATAAAATGGATATAATCACAGGGTATGGAAATTTTAATGACATACCACATGAAAAGTAAACATGAAAGAAAAAAGGAGACACGATTCCTCTTACGAAAAATTCTGCAGCCGAACGACATCACTTAAAAATTCAGAAAACAAATTGATGAGAGAAAAAAGGGTCTCTAGTAATTTGGAAATGAAATGGACATTAATAAGAATATATTAGAACATACCCTCAACATAATGATATGGAAAATATAAGACACAACATAAAGGAAGTCATGATATAAAAGAGGAGGGTGAAAGGATCCCTTACCAAGAAGTGTAACTTCTAAAGCTTGAAGATCGACAACTTGGGAAGCATGAGGGAACCTTGTGAGGACTTATTTAAAGGTAAAGAGACCAAAAATTCGTTGAGGATGATTTTTGTAATGAAATTAATGGGGGAAATGGCTTGGTATTTATAGGAAAAGTGAGTGAATAAATTATTAATTTTAAGGGACACCTAATCAGTGGTATTCGAAAAACCATGGGCTTTCCCATGGTATTTGACCATGGTATTGTACACTTGGGACAAATCATATAATATATCACTATTAATAATTCAACCATAAATCTTAAATCATTATTACAATATTAATGATGTCATTAAACATCCAAAACTAAAAACTGCATTTTTACTATTCACCGAAAAATCAATTGTTTCAGAAAAATCCATAAAATTCACCCAAACCAAATATCAATGCTATGAATTCAAAAATGAAGTCCATTTTATGAAAATATTTTTCTATTTTTTTTAATTTAATTTTTAAATAAATTTATTATTTATCCCAAAAATACAACTTTAAAACTATAACTCATTTTGTAACACCATAAAAGATTAACCAAGGTCCCATAAAATTATCAAATAACAATAAGATAATAAAGTAACTATTTATAATTAAATTATTTGAAAATAAATTTGCATTTTAAATTATTAAATTAATTATAAAATGGAAAATAAAATATTTATGACAAACAAAAATACCAAAACATAAACTATGATCATTTTTTCACTTTTAATATGTCTAAAATGTATTTATACATTCATGGGTGAAGTTTATATATTTTTTTGTCAAATTACTATTCATTACTGTTCATATGGGTATGTTACTATTCCTGAATTACTATTCACTAAAAAACCATGTTGATCTTACTAGACTCTAAATTTCTTACTGAACACAACTATAGACGACCATTCCTTGAAAATAATTTCAAATTATTAATTATTTAATGAAAAAACATTTCAAAATACCCCTTTTTCACAAAATTTATCAATAATACACATCCTCAATTTATCCGGATATTTGAAATTCACTACATTTCCACAAGAAGAAATAAAAATTTTCTTTATTTAAAAAAAGTACACTAAGCAGCTAAGGTCTCATTACATATCCCCTTATAAAACCAGCATATGACATAAGTGTATGGTGTGCTATGGTAATAGAATCTTGGGGTGGCTCAGATAACATTGCCCGAGTGGTGATTTATCTCAGCTTGAACTTCTACCTTAGGCGATTTCGTTAATGCTTTATACGTTGAAGTTCCGCTTGTGCTTGGTCGAGAGAAAAGCCAAGTGATGCTACCTCCTTCCAATGCTCCGACAGATGGGATTCATAAGGCTCAAGTCTACTTTATGGGGCCATTCAATCTTCTTTCTATATTAATTAACCAAGATGAACGTATTTAAAAAAACACAACGTTAAGATTATAGTTTACAACAGTCATATAACAGTCGAAACCCAACGATCTCATCTTAATTATACCCACTTTATTAATTAATGGACATATTTTTTTTGAGTATACAATAAAATAACACACAAAATTAGAAACAAAAAAAATTAAAAAGTCCAGGTCATTACAAAACCCACATGGTAGGCTGTAGCCTATGGTAAATGTATGCATACAAAAAAACACTCACAAACATATCCTAGCCTATAAAATACTGAAATTGAAAATAAAAATGAAAAAATGCATGAATATGATGTATAAATACCACAATCAGAGTACAAGAAAATACCAATAAGAAAAAGGGAGAAATACAATCCCACTAAAAACTATGAAGAAGTCTAACTTTATTATAAGAGGGGACTATAGTTAAATGTGACTTATAGAATGAACCAACATCTATCTAGCACCCATATAAGCACCATATTCTCACATTCCACTAATAATCCTATTTGAAGAATAGTTTTCTACATATTACATGACATGTACATGCATATCTTTTGTAGGGGTGACAATAACAATACCTAGTAGGACACCCCAAAATCACTAAACATAAATAAAAATTAATAGTAAACCCACCATAGGATATGTCAGTCATAATAGGATACATATAATAAAACATCAATATATACTCATGGTAGATGTTATGTCTCTATTTAATATCACAACTACATTTCCAACCTAATATTCTACTCAAGAGTCCGTAACAACACTCTCTTTGAAGATTTCACTCCACGAGTCTGATAGCACCGATGGTCTCTATATGAGATTTAATGCTTGTTTGGTATATCCATAAAAAAGTACATGAATGTTGTTTGAAGATATAGATTGATATATGGGGATCACAACTAGGTCTTTGGGGTATACGACAAGCTAATCAATATTAACCTGCTAATTAGGGAATCAATGCCCTGTGAAGTTAGGCAAGTCGACTATGAGAACCACATCAAGGGAAAAAATGATAGAGGATACCTCCTCGGGACACTGTAGATTTTGTAAACTCTATTCATGTTAAATCTCTTAGAGAGGATAGAAAACACATGCTCTGGGCATCGTTTCATACTATACCCTCAACATGATGGATTTAGAGAACACACTGTTAAATAAAATAGTCCACATTGAGGGGAACAAGGTCTCCAAGTAATTTTTAATGAAGTATATGGAATATACATATAATCCCATAACACCGCATGTCTTTTTACATGTTCCTCTACCCATGACTTGTAAATCATGCGTTGCCGATATACTGAGGCCATTCCATGTATATGGCCATGTCTGATTACCGAAGCATGCCCGCATACTCTACCCATGTCCATGTTCTTAATCATGCACAACCCTTTTTATCCTCCAAGATAAACACCGAGATACCAGGTTGGGGGCACGTGGAATGTGAGATGTGTCACATGGTGTGTAACATGTGTCAAATAATGTTTGATACTTTCTTATCTATGGAAACCCTACTGTTGCAGCCAGGTCCCCATAGGATGTGTATTTCAAGATCATAAGTTGTATAGTTTAGAAATTTCTAGAAACCAGAGGTATACTTTAGGAATGTTTTACCAAACTTATAAACTTAGATCCATCCATAATAATTTCTATAATTCAAGGATCTAGTGTATAGAAACTTTTCCATCACTACATTCTATAATTTGACCGATTTATTCTCACTAAAAATCATCCCTCACACCTCCCTATCACCGCATGGAAAACCCAACACCAGAGATTTTATTTAGATCCAATTTTTTTCATTGATATTTTATATCATTTCTAGTATTTGTATCAAAAAAAATCCATGGTATCAATATATTTCATTGAAGAATGTGTCTTAAATAATTAATTCCGCGAATTTAGACAAAATCACAAAACAAAAAGAATATCGACGATAAACACATGATGAGTGGGGAATTAAATACACAAAACACTAACACAAGGAATACAATTTATACAATGTTCTTGGTAGACTCAATTAATTTTCATTATAATGATTAATAAATATATATATTCAAGAAACACACATAAATTTCAAAATCCCATTGATAAAAACATAACAAAAAAACGACCCACGAATAAAATTATTAGTTTATTGATTAATGTTCATCATGAGATAAATCAAATGTCCTAAATCAAGTGTGAAATGATCACTGATGAAGAATGATCATGAATTTATTAATTTGTGAGATCTAAAAAATCTGATGTTTTTGGAGATCGTTGCGATGACGGTTCCATCATTTTATTTGTTTTCATTCAACAATGACTCTACAAGGTTTCATCTCTAGGTATACCTGATTATGTATATAACCCATGAATCACACATATTATGGTATTTAGTGAGGATTATTCAGTAATTGAATCAAAATAAGTAAATAAATTATTCAAAAATTATATTTTATTATTTCTGCCTATGAATATTTTTTCACAAACAACTAAAATTGAAAAATGTAATGTCATGACTAGGGTAAATATTACATTCTGAACTCAACAACAGTCTCATATTTCTAATCCGAGACATTTTTATTGTTTATTTTACTTTTTCATGAAACATAATTGAACATGATATTAAGATATTTAACATTTTTCAAATAAAAATTCCTGGTTAACCATACAATTGAATATAGTGTCATCTTAGTTCTTGGATTTGAAAATATTACTAGATATATTTCGTATATTTAAATGAGAAAACTAAGACCTTATATATAGATTTAGGCCTATTATACATTCCATGGCTTTATTTCATGATTGTGATTGTTATAAGATCTTTTCTCATGTAACATATAATATTAAGAAAATTTTACCAATTTTCAAGTGGGTATGAAATTATATATCCCTCCAATTCATTTTTGAATCTAATATATCTCATTATATTATGTGTATTATTAATGAACATGATTATATGATTATTAAAAATTATGATTTTATGATTTATGCACATGTGTTATGCATGAACATGATTCTAGTTTTGTTCAAAAATTTGTGTGGTATTTTCCCCCTATTTTATGATGTTTAATTATTATAAATGTCCTAAATTCCTTGATTTATAAAATTGTTCCATAATTCTTATGATGATAATCCCATTTTTATGAAATTATTATGATGATTATGCTCACCTATATACTATTGATTTTTTCCTTTCATTCCTTCTATGTTATCCCTCCTTTTATTGGGATTTTATCTCATCCCTTTCCTCGATGTATATCCTCAGGTGAGTATATGTATAAAAGAGAACATCTGATATTATTGAATTACCATAGAAATGAATTGAAATAATGTCTATGTTTAATGCATAAGTGAAGTATGAACATACTTTTCCACAGATTTTAAACCTTTTGATCCTTGAATTTGTTTCTATGATGTTATTTATCTTTAAATTGATGCAATAATCACATAAGAAAATGTTCGATCACTAAATTTGTTTTTATAGGTATATCTTAGTTAATTTTAAATTAGGATTAGACAATATTAGTGAAAAACCTAGGGATATTTTTTAGTTTTAAGGGTAAAATCCTATTATTTTGGTAGATTATAAAGTTGTTTTGTTTCCAAAAAATAAAATACCTAAATAAATACTACAAGTGGATATGGTTTTTGAATAGATTCACCAAGAGGTAAAATCATTGAAAAGGAAATATTGATGATTATCTCGATCGTCACTTAGTTTAGAAAAAAGAGGAATTAATGTACACATGGTTTGAAAATCACGAGGGATACACATTGGTTAATCTAAAGCTTTATAGAAACCATTATAATGGATATATGACATAATTAATTACATCTCATACTAGTAAGAAAGTGATTAATGTATATGATTCTAGAAGCTTGGTTTTATGAAAAGTCTAAACATATAGATCCCATAAGAAATGAAATTAGAAATAATTTTTACATGAGAATAAATTATTTATTCATTCTTTATTATTATATATTTAGTTCAAAACATTTTAATTTTTTAACATTGTGGGAACTAAGAGAAACTATACCAAAAACCTGTTTAAGGGATAATACAATTATTTTTCCTATTACATTTCTAATGAAATGGGATTTGGATTTCAAAACATCATATATATTTTTACCCAACCTTCTCAGGTTAAAAAATTACTCGAACCATGTGGAAGATACCCCTTATCCCAAGAGGGAAGAACTATCCATTGAGTTTAAAATGAAGAAAAAAAGGCCAACATTCGGTGGTTTATCCTTTCCACATTTCATGGGATAGTGGGTATACTCAAAGTAAAATATATTTTCTATGAACCACTATTATGATAATAATAAGGTCACTATTCCCTTATATCGTTTATATGGAGAAGATGATTAGTGAAGGGTATGGATAATGAATATAAATCTAAAATATGAAATGAAAGAAGTAGAGGGGGTGAGAATTTAAGAAGAATATTCTTAACACGTATTTACCTCAAACTCATAAAAAAGATGAAGAGAGAATTAATATAGCTTAGGAAAAAGGATTGTGAATCTATCAAGAATTATGAGGAAAATTTCATAAGTCATACAAGATATGCCTCATGATTTATAACAATAACTATAACAAAATATATATATTTTTTAGGGGTCTAAAACCACACCTTTAAAAGGCTCTATCCCTCCAAGAATTTGGGTGTTATGAAGAAGTAGTTCGATTTGTTTCCAATTTTGATATGGAGTTTGGAGAATGGTTAAATTTAAATGGAAATAAAAATAAAATAATACGTGTTCAAGACGGAACAACAATTGAAAAAGGAGTGAAGAAGATTCGACAACCCATACTCTAAATATGTGTGAAAAATAATCCTAGTAATTTCCTCAAAGGGACAAGGAAATGATTAATGTTATTGAGAGAGGGTCATCTAGCATAATGATGTTGAAGATACATAGTGTATCCCATCGATATGATGGAAGAAAAGAATAAACCTACAAAACACTACCCATGGTAGAATGATTATACTGTAAGAATAAATGGAACTATATAATTTAGTGAAATAAGCCACATTACATTGAGGTTAATCAATTCTAGTAACCACCAAATCTAAAGGGTAATGTGAATGAATTTTCAATAACTAGTGCTGGGGTGGAACATGAAATTGAAATCTTACAAGGTATACTACCTATTCACTCAATATTAACTTTTTATTTGATAATGGTTCTACAAATTCATTTATTACTTACATGATTTCTAGAATTTTTGAATCATAACCTTGATACCTTGAATAAGAGACATCCATAAAAACACATAAAACTAACTGTTGGGATATTATCTTGTTAGAGTGTGTAAAAAGATCATTCTATTGAATTTTATAATCCTTCCGTTAGTGGAATTTTTTAATTTATGTGGAATGGATTGGATCTCATTATATAGGGTTCATATCAATTGTTGGGAAACAAAAATTTAATTCTATAATTTGAACCTTACCAAGCAAAAATACAATTATTAGGAAGATCATGAATATCCTTTGGATAATACCTCAATGGAGTGGGTTATGATACACTATAAATAATCATATCTCTCCCAAATTTTTGTATCAATGTATAACACCAAACATTAAGAAAACACCATTTCAGGGAATATAATGATGTATTTCCCTAAAATTTTATTGTTCATCTTTTAGATTGTGAGGTTGAGTTCACAATAGAGTACATACCCTGATCCACTCCTATATTCATATTCCACAATAGAATAATCCTGATCAAATTGGTGGATTTAAATAATCATGTGTAAAATAATTTGGAAAAAGGCTTCATTGGCCATTGTGCATCACATTAGGGTGCGCAAGTAGTCTTTGTCATGAAAAATGATTGATCAATTCAGATGTGTATCGATTATCAAAATCATAATAACGTCACCATAAATAACTAGTATCTCCTACCAAGGATTGATGAATTGTTCATTCAATTCAAGGTTATCTGTATTTCTCAAAGGTGGATCATAATTCTGGATATCATAAGATGAAGGTGAAGAAAAAATATATTCAGAAGAAAAATATCATTATAAGGTATGGGCATTATTTGTTCATAGTGATACACTTTAGACATAAAAATGACCCTTCGATATTTATGTATTTGTTGAATAGAATATTCATAGACATCCTAGACCAATTTATGGTATTATTTATTAATTATATACTCAATTACTCTATGTGAAAGAAGAAAGATAAATAGAATCTAAATATAGTTCTAGAAACATTAATAAAAGAAAAATGTATGATATGTTTATAAAGAACAACTATTTGATTCATAAAATCAGATTCATAGGGGACATGATCACAAGTGAAAGAATCAATCTGGACCCCTCAAAGATAAAAGAAATTGAGTAATGGAATATAACCTCATGTGTCATGGAAATATAGAGTTTTCATGGATTATCCATGTAATACATACGAGTTGTGAGATATTTCACGTTATTTTCAAACTATATATGTTAACATAGAATAGGGAAAAGAATTTTTGGTTGGAAGAATGTCAGGAATGCTTTAAAGATCTCAAGAATAGTGTAATCACTATTACTGTACTCACACAACCATTAGGTTGTGAAGGTTTTGTGATGTACAATTATGTTTCCATTAAAGGTCTAGGTTGTGTACTAATGGACATGTCTTATGTGATCTCACATGACTTATGATAGTCAACGATACATGAGTACTACTAACTAGTACATGGTTTAGAGTAATAATATCTGGTCATCACATTGAATATTTAATGGAACTACCTCTATGGTGTTAATTTTGACATATATACCGATTATAAGAGTATAATATATATATTCACATAGATAGAGATCAACATGCATAAGTGAAGATGATTATAAAGTATTAAGGTCTACATTTTATTTATTCACTACCATACTAGAAAAGTGATCAAGGTAGATAATGTTATTGTTTTAAAAAACATACTACTTTACTAATGTTGAAAATTTAGAAAGACCCTATCTTCATGGTTATGAAAAGGATAGATCTAGAAATTATAATGGCAACGAATACATCTTACTTTTACTCAAATTTATCTAAACCATTTATCCAATATATGATAAAGGAATAAAAAAGGGATGATCTCAAGGTTCAAAAATAGTTTGAAAAAATAAAGGGAAGATTCATCCATTTCACCTTGATGAAGACAATTTCATTAAATTTGGAACTAGAATTTTTGTCCCTTTATCTCATGAAATAATGAAATAAATTTTGGATAATTCATATAGATCATCATTAACCTTCCATACTGGAAGTTCCAAGATGTACTGTGATCTTCAAGAGAAATTTTGGTTGGGGAAAATTTTGAAGTAGATTTCTGAGTATATCTCAATTTGATAAGTATGTCATACAAATCTAACGGAATAATGGAACCATTTCCCATACCCACATGAAAATAGGAGAACATTACTATAGAATATTTCATTGGTTCCTAATGATATCACGAGGAAGAAAATGTGATATGGATTGTGGTGGATTGACTCGCCAAGACTACCCACCTCGTTAATATTCCGTAATATTTCACTCTATAGTGGAAGTGATAAATGTAAATCAACTTTATCTTCTTTCTTAGTAACCTCAAAAGGTCCCACAATCCAGGGCATAATCTTTGCCTATTTTCCAAGATGTTGGCGACCAAACCAATGTGAAACTCTCAAGAAAAAATGACCACCCGATGAAAAATCCATCCATTTCCTACGATATCCAACATAAGATTAGTACCAACTATATGCCCTAAAAATTCTCTGATAAATAAAATGAATCTTTTATATCATCTCTTGGACTATGAACCCTCCAACCAAAGAACATTCTGAAATCTCCAACCAACACAATAGAGATTTGAAAGGCCTACCCTTCAATGACTCAGAAGGATCTATCTGAATTGTTGAATGGTAAATGTTGTTATAAAAAAATCAACCAATAATAATAAGTTGTCCCAATATCCACCAAATATGAGGATGTAGGGATGAAGAATATCCTCAAGATTCTAAATATCCCTCTATGTTTGTCCATCAGTCTGTGGATGACATTCCATACTAAAATAATGTTGATATTCTATCGTCTACTAAAATATTAAAAAAGGAGAGGTAAAATAGGGATCCTTATCAGAGACTATAGAATATGGAAGTCTGAAAAATTGAATTATCTCTTCCACATAGATACTTCCAAACTCCTTAACATTGTTTATATCTCTGGTAAGAAGTGGTCAGATATAGTTATCCTATTGATCACAACCCATATAACATTATTCATTCAAGGGGTACACGAAAACCGAACCAAAAAGTCTATAGTGATATCATCCCACTTCCATGTCATCCATAGAATTGGCCGATGTAATTATGAAGGTCTCTGGTGCTCAGCCATGAACTGTTGGATAATATAATGATGATAAAAAAATAAGCAATGTCCCCTCTAATACATGGAAACTAGAATCATCATCACATGTCATAAAACATATTGGTTCTACCTGAGTGCACTAAAAACTAGGAATTATGGTAATCCAATATTACAACTTTTCTCACTATAAAAGGTATGTTGTACAAATTATGGAAACATAGGATGCACTCAGAAGGGAACAACCATTGACCAACCGTATCACCACCATAAAGAGAGTCCCTAATTATATGGAATTTACCTTCGAGATGAAGCTCCTGAAGAATCATTTCAAGAAGAATAGAGGTCAACTAAACACTTGGAAAGATAAGCTCAAACTCTTATTCCCAGTCCGTTGAATAAAACTATAAAAAAAGAGCCATCAAGTTCCACTATTTAGATGATTCATTCAAGGACTGGGTCATAAGATTCATACTCAATGAATCAACAACAACATTCCCCTTCTACATGGTATAAGAAATTTATATTCAAAAGACTATTTGTAATCAAACAAACACCTCTGGAAGAGATTCATATCTTCTTGAGAGAAGATATAACTTAAACTATTGTGGTTATAATATATGGTACAACTTTATTCATAAAGGTAATTCCACCAAATCTTAAGCGCATGCATCATGACTGTTGTTTCAAGGTCACAGGACTTATAGTTATTCTCATGTGGCCTAAAATGACGATATCCATAGGCTACCATGTGATAAACCCACATTAGAATGTAATCCATACCTAAACCTGATTCTTCACAAAAAACCATATAACCCCACATAGAATTTGGAATAGTCATTAAAGGTGTAAAAATAAAAATAAGTTTCATCTCAACAAAAGAAATATGAAGTTTTTCATCCCAAATGAACTTTACTCCCTTCTGTGTGAGGTTGGTAATACGAGAATCCAAATTCTAGAAATAATTTTAAAACTAGTGATGATACCCCACTAACCCTTATATGATATGATTCTAAAAAACATTACATGGTTTATAACTTATTATAATAACTTTCTCCATCACTAGATAAACTAATATATCATGTCTAGAGACCATATTTCCCAAGAAGGTAACTTCCTAAATCCATAAATTACATTTTGATGACTTGATATAGATTAAATGATTTACCAAAATTTAAAAAATTGTGCTTAGATGAAACACATGATACTACTTGGAATGAGAGTAAACTTGGATTCTATCTACAAAAACAACCACAAACTTATCAACATACTCTTGGTATATCTTGTTCATCAAGGACTCAAAGAATAAAGGAGAATTACCTAGACCAATTGGCATGACAAGATAATCATAATTACTACACCTACTCTAAAATGTTGTCTTCTGAATATCAAATTATTTTAATCTCAGTTGGTGACAACTGGATTAAAGATCAATCATCGAGAACAAGTTCACCCCTTTCAATTATCCAAGTATATCATCAGTCCATCGTAATATAATATTTTTCTCTACCGTAACTCGATTTAGTTTTTAGTATTCAACACATATGAAAAGTGTTTCGTCAAATTTATTTTCAAAGATAATAGGAGCCTCCCAAGGTACACACCTGATAATATAAATCCTTTATCTACTAGATCATCCAAATAGTCTTCAAATCTTCATGTTCAGATGGTTACATAGGGTAACAATGTATAGATACTTACTGAGTACCAGGAAATTAATCAGGAGATAACTCTACCTCTCTTATCGGTGGAAAACGAGATACATCAGAGGGAAACACATTGGAAAACTAGATGATAAATGGAGGGATACCATAATTCAAAGACTACCCCTCAAATAAAAATGAAAAAATTAATATTACTTTCACCTACTCAAGATAAGATGGTCCATCTCTACTCGATCTCAAGACCCATCCTACCCGAACGATACGAAACACCCTATAGAGAAATATAAAGGAGTCCCACTAAAGACAACAGTCAATTTAGACCTTATTAGAAATGATCCAATCAATAAAAATATCACCACAAGAGGTTTCATGTAAAGAACTAGTAAATCCTAGGTAAAATTTAACTCATATAAATAGAAAGAATAAGTATGAAAATGGAGAACCTAGTATTTATTTATTCCATGGGGTATAATAATATAAATAATATAATAAAAAGAATCCATAGGATTATTTAATTGGTTCAAAATATGATTAAATACAAGAAAATGAGATGAAATAATATTAAAAAATCTACACACTAAAGATGGGGCAATAAGGGTGCTACCTATCATGGTCACTGGACCCATGTCCTCTTCATCTGGAGACTCTTCTACTATGTTAAGAATATTCATTCTAGATTCTAGGGTATGGAAATCCTTTTTTTAAAATAATCTTATTACACTACCATACATTTTTTGATGATGATTCCATGATTTTATGTGGAGTAGAAATGATATAATAGAATCTCTATAAGTTACTTGAGCATCCATAGGAATTACAGATCTTGGTTGCCTCTACACAAACCCATTTTTAGTTCCTAGCCTTGCCACACTGAAAGAATGTTAATGGTCCTCTGATGTGAACTGTATGAGGTATAAAGTATCCATTATATCGAAACCACCAAATAAATCATCACACATCCCTTTTATTTTAAAGGAACTAATTGTACTACCAATGGGATAAAAAATGAACTCACGTCAACCCTAAATTACCATCCAGGTTAATCTAAAACAAAAATTACCTATCTAATATGTCATCATAGGAAGAAATGTATAGTTATATAAATTTTGAGTGAATATCAGGTCATATAACCATCTTAGACAATTGATTATTCATCTTCTCATTCGATAAAACATCAAGTGATAACCAAATAATATTTTAAAAGAGGATTTCATACCCCATAATGGTTCTGTCAGTCTGATGTAGGTTGAAAAAATCTATTTCCTTAGCCAACACCATATATTCTAGAAACATCTGATTAGTGAAAATAACTCTGAAGTTTTTCTACTATAAAAACATGTACTTATTCAATGTCACCATCGTATCCCACATGCTCCTCCAAGATCCTTCTTGCTTGAAGGTGACATATTACACCTGAATTAAATCAGGCATTTATAAGAAATCAAATAGAATATATATCTTTCTTAACCAACCCTCAACCTCTTGAGGATAGTTATATAATTGGATATCTGTTGGATTATAGATAAGGAACACATGATAATGATTCTATGATTCATCTCTCTAAAGTTCCACCATTGGATATCGAACGGGAATGGGTGTAGGAGCCTATCTCAAAGCATGGATAGAACTCACAATAATTTCATCACGATTCTACAATAATGGGAGGATTTATAACTATTTTATAGTAGAAGCATCCTGCTAGATCCTATTCAATCATCTTCATAGAGTCATGATTCTACACAACATCAAGAAACAACAATTATGAAATCATTAGATTACTCATATCGAAAAATAGTAACTGGAGAAATTAAAATATCAATCCCATCAGAAAAGATATCTAGATTTGGATTTCAACATACCCAAATCAAAAATTATGGAAAATACTAGAATTAGATCAATTTATTCCTAATTATTACTTTCCCTAAACACCCATGGATGCCTAAGGCTCATTACGATGATACAAGGATATAAATATAATCATAACTACCTCATAATTACAGATAGAAAATCCAAAACTACATACTTACATCAAGGATAGATGTTTGACCTATAAATTTGATACCACTTTATCACAAACTATCCCGAATACCCTGTTACCCTGATAACCGATCCAACTTTAACATAGCCCTGAAGTTATTTTCTGATAACCATAGGTTGGCGACCAGAACCTGACATCTTACACAATCCAAGAGGGAATAAATGTTCAACAAAAAATGGAAGGTAAAATATTACAAATACCTATGCAGAACACTCCTACGGGAGAAAGTACTAGAAACCAAATTGGTATACCACAACCGAAATCAGTATATCATCAAAATAATAATCATCTAATAAGAAAAAAACTCAAATATCCAATGTAACAAGTGGATAAAATTTGCACTGGTCACCTTCATAATTCCAAGTCCAAAGGATCAAGAACATATACCACCTCTAAGTGGAAATTTAATTTTTCTCTAACCCGACTTAATAAATTTTACAAACAACCCAAGGTAACAGTTGGGTGTGATATATAAATATAAGTAGAATCTCACTAAGTGTTCTATAAAAGATTCTATAATAATAAACCAAACAATTTTTTTAATTTAAATAAAAAAGGGCATGGAAATATATATCATTTTCATTTTTAAAACAAATCATGATTTTGTTTCAATAGATTGAAAGCATTTAAAACATGGATTAAATAATTTATTTATAGAAAATCATTTATATAAATTATTTAGTATGAATTAAATATTTTTATAATGAATAGAATATACAATAATAACAATCACAAAAACCATACTATCCATCTTCCCTGAAGTATAATATATTATGTCAATAGGATCCTCACACTTCTCACATTTGTGATTATGACCAAACATGTGGATACAAATCCCTCAGGCTCAGTTTGAATTGAACTCTTCAACACTACATTAAGGATAATTACTCCAAACTAGATTTTTTTAGAATTTTTTGTCATCAATTAATTGCTAAGGGATAAAGATACTAATGTTCTTGCCCTAAATTACCCATTAACTACCCATTATCACATGTTCTTAATCAACCAATAAAAAATAGGAAAATAATATCATTTAAAATCAAACATTATTTAAAATTCAATTTCTTAATTTTAAGTTTAAATATTACAATTCAATTTGAATACCAAAACGTGGGTTTTTCATAATTTTGTGCCATTTCGTTATAAAAACCAACCATATATTTTCATCAGGTTGATTTAATACATTTTTTTGAATATTATTCTCATGTCATTTCACAAATTCCACCATTTTTAAAATTCAATCCCCAATTCCAATTCTATTAGAATTGGAGTTTTTTCTCAAAATCCATTCCATTTAAAATTTAAATTTCAAATCATATTAAATAGGGATTTCATAAAACAATTGAATTCTATTTAAAACAAATCATGTAATTCAAGGTTTTAGTTTCATGGAAATCATCAAATTAAAACACATATATTTAATCATGGAATAATACAATAAAAACTAACAATTGGAATGCTAATGATATTCAAAGGAAAAGAATATAGAAAATTTGAAGCTAGAGTCACGATCTTTCCAAGAAATGAATAGATCCATTGAAACTGAGTTAAGATAAAAAACTATGGTGATATAAATCTTATCTAAGGTGGATAGGATGATAGATCAATAGAAACAAAATTTGAGAAAATATACTAACATAGAAGAGAAAGATATATATCAAGAACGATTTTATCCACCAAGAAAATGGTTTGGAGGAGAAATACCCTCTTTTAGAGATCCTTTACTACCATGGAAAAATTATAAGGGATGAGTGGGTTTTTTAGGTACATAAAAAGGGTTTTTAATATTTTAAAATATATATTATGATCCTTTTAATCTCACATTCATGGTTACTTGGAGGGGGTGTTCATGGTTATGGAAAACCATGCACCCACTAAGAACCCCTACTATTTGGGGCACACAATTTCCCCTGAGTGGGCACACTGTTTTAGAAACCATAAACCAACTAGGGGTGGTCTCACAAACCATGAACCGACTCTGAACATCCCAAAAATCATCCAAAAAAATAAAAAATTCACATGAATATCCATGAAACAAGTCCCAACTAAAATAAGTCCAAAACTAGGGTCAAGGAATAAATAAAATGAAGCAATAGAACACTACAATGTGTATATTTGTAGTCTTGGTATTTAATGTTTCATTTGATGTTATTCCTTTTATGGGGTTTATGATTCAAAGGTTACAAATATTGTAAGAGATGTAAATTTCAATCCCTTTTTAACTAATATTGTTTAAGATTGAATTTATATTGAATGAATTATTTTGATTATTTTATAATAAACACCATTCATATTCTTCTCCTCTTTTAATTCATGATTTTTTCAAGTAATAGTAAAATTTTCCTCTATTTGTTTTTTAAAATGAATGAGAAATTTTTTTAAATAAGATCTCGCTTCATTTTCAACAAAAATTGAGAATCCATTTCTTAAAAATCAATTTGTGTAAATTCTATTTCAAAAATATTTTACTAGTATTTTTTAATGTTTTTTTAAATATAATTTGTTTTTAAAAAATGTTTTGAATGTATATTCCTATCACATTATAAAAAAAGTAATCTTGACTTTTCTTATTAAAATGTGAATGTAATTATTGTTTTAATTTACTTAGTACGAAAAAAACTTTCCCACCATCATATCCACTCATTTGTTTGATTATAACTTTTCAGGATCAAAAGTATATGTTTTAATAGAAATTAATTTTTCTAATATTTTGGATACCTCTAAATATTTTTAAAAGGGATTTTCAAAGATAAAAGGATATTTTCTTTCGTAATTATTTTAAAGATATGTTTATGATATTTCTATTTTTCAACAACACAAAACATTTATTTCACATATAATCCATCGGGAACATGTTTTAATGTTACCATAATTATTATTTCTCAAGATGGTTGATGAGTAGTTTGATGATGGAAAGAATTGACATTCCATTTTTTGATTAATTATTTTAATCATTAACATTAACTCGAGATATTAACTTTCTTTTGATCACAAGAGATTACATTTTCAAAAAATATCAATATTAGTTTTCATAGATATTATTATTACTTAAACCATATATCATTTCTACATATGATTTTTTACATTGAAATTTATATGACTCATGGGGGAAATGTTGATATTCCATACTCATTACTCAATACAGACATTTATTGATAAAATATATCAATAATATGATATATGAGGATTTTTAGACATGAAATTATGGTTGGGGCTTAAGATTATATATCCCCTTGATGCAACAATACTCTTATGAAATTATATATAAATCTAGAAATAGATATGATTTTACTGGCAGTTTTAAATTTCTTATGAATGTTCTTAATGGAATTGATATCATGTTGTATGAGATCATGAAATACAATAATATAAATTTACTTCATTAAGAATTTAATTATTATTATCCATGAGATTATTTCATTGATATTATATATGGATTGTTTTTTTGTTAATGTTTTTTATTAAATGGAGTGTATGTTCAGTTGTTTACATTTATAAATTGATTATTACTTATTGATTATGATTTATTTGATATAATTAATTTTATGTAACCATTATTGAGAATTTGATATCATCTTAATTTTATTTCCTTTACCCAGAATATGAAAAAAGAATACTTGAATGAGTTTAAGGATACATAATTTCTCAATTTCACAATGCTGTTTTTAATTTTATGAAATTTAAAATGAGATTCAATTATGTATCTTGATTACCTAGACTAATAAACTATTTAGTCATTTGGGATGTGATCAAATATATCTAACATTAATGTAATAATTGAAACTCCGAATATAGGATACTTTGGATGTTGTTTCTACAGTTAGTATCAGAGTAAGTTCTTTAATAACCCTGAGAACTAGATTTAGGAAAACATTGAATTGGGAAAAAAATATATGATAGATATATAGGATAAGTTTATAAGAACATATTGAATTTTTTGGGGTGTAATAGATTATATAGTTCTTATATAAATACATCCATGCATGAATACTACAAGTAGACATGGTTATCGAATATCAATAAATAGGGGTAACAACACTGAAAATGGTGCATTTCACATTGATTAGATAATCACTTGGTGAATGAAAATGATCCTTTGATTCAATTGTCAATTCGTGATTGAAAATGGTCCTTTCTATTCACCTAGTTTCACACTCCATATGGATATTCTTAGGATAGTTAAATTTTATTTATTAACCATCATGAATTATTTAAATATATGATGACAATAAATGATTTAAGTTAAGGTAAATGTGATTTGGGATGGTATATGTAAGGTTTATCATATGTTTAAATCTATAAATACACCTTTTGAATATTTTTGTGATGGGAATATAACATGATGAAAAATATTTCTAGAAAAAAAATTATGGGAATACAACCCTTTGTTTTATTAGAAGTTTTAGTTAAATGGTTATATGAGAAGTGATAATTTAATATTTTAGATACATATGTTTAAAGGTATTGACAACCATTATGGTTAACATGACCATTGATTTTAAGCAAATAATAGCCAATAATGATTATATGAATTTGTGAAAAGTCGATTTGATGACCAATATCATTTTGATTATGATCATTGTTTATTTGGAAACATCTGAGGAACTATATTAATATTGTTTTGGAAGAATAATAACACAAATATCAGGTGAAAACCATCACATTTGACAATTATACATGGATTTAACCTAAAAATGAAGGATGAAAAATGTGAAATGACTACTACTGGCCTATGTAATGTACTTGTTAATATGGAATTCTTTTTTTACATAAATATTTTGATAGTTAAATATTAAATTCATTTGGGAATCATATTATAAGATCTATTTATTTTTTTATTCTAAGGTGATTAGTTATATGTAGGGAGATGTTTTATTGGGTTGAGTTTTATATTAACATTAGGTTTAATATAAATTGATTATTTAAGAATAATTCAATTAAAATTCATAGGGATAAGTGTTAATAATTATGAGATAATCATTGAGTTGAAACATTATATAATGTTAAGAATATTGAGGATAGTTAGGATATAGTGATATTTATTTGTGGAATAATCTATGATAAAAATTTGGTTGGAATATTATAGTAAGATGTATTATTTCTCTAGAAAAAACATTTACATTTTTTATTATCTTACATTATGTTAAATATTTCAATTTAGTTTAATATTTAAAAATAATAAGAATAGATCAGTATTCATTTATGTATATTATGATCTGCTAAAATTTTATTTTAGTGTTTCCGAAAAAAATTGATATTCAATTTTTTATGTATGACCTGATGTGAAAATTGATTGATGAAAAATAGAAGGATGAAATTATACATAAAATGTATCAAAAAAGTAGTTTTTATAGTGGTTTGTTAATTAATGCAAAATAATCTATACACTCTTGGAAAATGAACTTAAAATAGAAAATTAATCCTATAACGTTGATTATGATTAATAAATTGTATTTTAAATCAACAAATATTTTTTATGTGGTTAACTTTCTCTAGATCATTCAATTTCTTATGGTCAATGATCTATATCACTCTCCAAAATTATTTATGTTTGTCTTCCATGTCCATATTTTGACATATCACCAATGTCTCCTACATGGAAACCTAGTAATGTGTTATTATATATGACCCTTATATTTCTCATTCCCTCCATTTAGAATAATTTTTATTAACCCAATTTTTGGTGTGGGTTTTCAATAAAGTATGTTTCAAATTTCAAACCCTAGATTTCCAAGGGAAAGTTCAAATTACAAGGATGATATTTGTTGGAGGCCGGGATAATGTAATTACATGATATTTTAAAGTATATTTATTTTAAATAAATTTAATATCTTTGATATTTTTAGTAATATGGAACTATAATATTTTAAAATAAGAACATTATGTTCGATATCGTATATGTCATGCACAACCAAGATTAAACGACCCACCAAATTTATTATTTCCATCTGAACCTTATAACCCATCAATTGAATTCGTGGTCATGACTTATATTAAGTGATTATAATATATATATATATATATATATATGTCTCAAGGAATATAAATATATTTTTTACAATCACTCACATTTTATTAATCTTAATTTAGTAATAAAAAAATTACATTTCATCAAAAAAGATTTTTATTTCTCTTTGTTAACAAATAATATATTTATTTCTTTCTGATTTTATAAAATTTATATGTTAAAGTTAACTCAAAAATTTAAATTATTATATCAAAAGTTTACGATGGTAAAATTTTAGGAGTTTTTTGAAAATGATAATTTTTAGTGAATATTAAAAAATACTGATTTCTAAAATACGGTTATGTATTTATATTAAATTAAAATATTTTGAAGTATTAATATTTTTTAAAGTTGATTTAAATTTTTAAAAAATATTATTTAATTACATTAAAAAAATAATCAAATTTTAACCGTACTTATAACAGATTATGATATAAGTTTTTTGGCTTAAAATCAAAGTCTTTAAAAAACTGTTTTAGACGCATAATGTTCCTCCATTTTAATTAATTAAATTAAAATTTAATTATGAATTATTTAAATTATATTTTTAGATTTTATTTATAACTATGTTAATTTAAATCCATAACATGATGATTACTTGTCATATTTTTAATATAAGATTATCTTATGTGTGATGAATGTATTTCCTGAAAACCCATTTTTTGACATGTATGATGGATTTATTTGAAATTAAAATTTTTCACTTTTTTTGTGTAATTTCATAATATATATTATGTATTAATAATAATAATTAATATTATATAATTTCGTAATATTAATTTTTTAATTTTATTTAGTATAGATGCTAAAATTTACTTTCAATGGTCAAGGTTAAAACGAGGTTATGAATGTTACATGTGCTTGTGTCAAAATTAACATAAAATGTAATTTTTATTTTATAAATGGGTTAGGTAATTAATATTATTTCTTAATAATTATATACTAATATTGAATTCATTTTATGCTTAAATTAAAAATTACAGAGGTCAAATAATATATTTATTTTGTTGGAAAAATAAAATCTTAGTGGATAATGAAGAAAATATTTTGAAAAAATATTTTTGTTTTGTGGTGGAGAGGATTATAGACCATAAAATCTCTTAAATAATTTATTTATCAGTTTTTCAGCACATGGGGTGAGATTTACTTCCCATTATTGAAGGGTTTTTGATATTAACAAAAATACCACTCCTCCTTAATTATTAAAGGTAAATCCCTCCTCTCACATCTTCACCCATATAAATCCATTTCACTATACCAAATCCTACTAAATTATATCCCCATAATCCTTATACACATTATAGAGAGTATTTTTACATCCAAAGACAAACCCTAGTTTCCTTAAGAAGATATCTAAAGGTGGTTTCTCTAAGAGAATCTAATCTTCTTAACAAATCTCTTTTTGAAATTGTTTATTATTTTATAATATTAAATTATGTTTTAAGACATAAAATGATATAAAAAAGTATCTATAATATATTGATATGTTATTATATATTTTAAAAAATATTTTTCCTTATACTCTTCCACCAAATGGGAAAAAAATCTATTTCTTTTGTTAAGGGTGGGCTACTGCCTCGCTTACTGATGTAATTTGTTTTCCATCAATGAATCACATGGATAAAAATGATGGAAATAATGAAAATATATAATAAATATAAAATAATATTGATCTTAAAAAATTAATATACCATCTAATTCCTTAACCTTTCACCAATTAATGGAATTATATTGGTGCTCAGGCATACGTACAACCTACCCTCTCCATGAAGCGATGTGGTAGATTTTCCATGTAAAACATTCAATAATGGTTTTAAAAATTAATAAAATATGTAAATATGATATTTAAAACTTTAATATAATTTTATTTATGATGAAAATATATTCTATCCACATGGACTAGAACGCTGATTTCAAAAGATGCATGAGAAAACAAAGAAAATTAACACCAGAAACAAAAATAAATATAAAAGGTAGTTAATGAAGAGGTGACATGGTCTAATAAGAGGACCATTTATGATATTATAAAAATTAATATAGTTAAATTTTAAATTTTTATAATTATGTAAACCATTATATAGGAGGTTAAAGGGAATTCATCCAAAAGGAAGCGTTGGGAAAGTGATTATGTCTCAATGTCATTTTATTGATGCATCTTGTAATGTTATGCACTTAATATATTTATATGGATTATGTATTGCAAATTTTAAATATAATATAATGAATCCCTAATAATTCATGTTATTTTATTTTTTAATAATAATTATTTCATCCAATTATATTTTACATGAAAATTACCAAGTGGTAATGAATTTTGTAACTCAATTTATCTACCTTGGGTTATATTACTTCATTATTGTCAGTGAAATTATATGATTATATGTGTAATTAATATTGATTATATTATTTTTTATTTATATATTTTTATGTTTATATACATTTGACACACAAAATTGAATCATTGGATAATTCTCACTTTAATTTTATGGTAATTATAAAGGATGCCCATCTTAAATTGTCTTCTTAGAGACATATGTCAGGTTATACACCTATCTTATTTTATGAGGTGTATCTATGGAATCTTTGATATTTTATATGATTAATAAATTTATATTAATGGTATTTAGTGTTTCATTTTATGTTATTCATTTAATGGGGATTATAATTAAAAATTTACCAAAGTTGTAAGAGATTTATGTTTCAATCTCATTTTAATCAGGGTTGTTTATGCTTTAATATGCATTCAATGAAATTATTTGATAATTGGCTAGTAAAACCCATTAATTGTATTATCCTATAATTATTCATGAATTTTTAAAATAATTTTTCCATTTACTTAAATTTAGTATTTAAAATGATTGAGATTTCTTAACAATACCCGACTTCATTTCCCTCTTCTGTTGAAAATCACTTTTCTTCCATATCAATGTTTCTAAAAAAGTTTTCAATTTTTTACTAAGATTCTTTAAATTCATTTTTTAACATAATTTTATTTTTAGAAAATATTTTAAAAGGAATTGTCCTATCACATCCCATGAATAGAACATCTGAATTTTCATACAAAAAATGTAAAATGAATATTTTTTTTACATAATCAGCATGAATGGATCATAATAAATCATAAAAACTCATTTATTTTTAGCTACCATTACAAGTATAAAAGGACGTTTTTTGAATAATTTTTTCCCTTAATATTATAGAAACTTATATTTTTTCTGTAAAATATATTTTTAACTTTTAAATAATATATTCATTAAGAAAATATTTAATGAACCTTTATGGTATTTCTATTCTTTAATGACAATAACCCATTATTTTAAATACACTAAAATTGGGATAAGTTTTAATGTTACCATACTTATTTTTTCTCAAGATGGTTTATGATTAGTTTTATAAGGGAATGTATTAAAATTATCTTTCATGATTAATTTTTGTAATCTTGAACTTTCCCTTGATATTTTCACTTTATTGTGATCATAGTAAATTAAATTTCATTAAAATATACATATTATTTATTTTTGATATTCTACTACTTAAACCATAAACCATTTATATATATGATGATTTTTTAATGTTCTATGATTGACAATGGAAATATTTATATATCTATTTATTTATTCAATACATATATTTACTAATACAATATACTTGTCATGAATTAAATTATTTTTTAAATATAAGAGGAATTCATTGGACATGTAGTGATGGGTGTTGCTAAGAATTATATATCCCTTTGATGCCTCGATAGTCTCATGATAATAAAAATAAATCTTAAATTAAATTTATTTTTTTCAATAGTTTAAACAATCTTGTGAAAGATAATTTTGATATTTATATCATGATGTCTGAGATCATGATTCCCAAAGTAAATTATTTACTTTTTTAAGAATTCCGTTATTATTTTCTATGAGATTAATTAATTTATACTATTCATTGGTACATTTTGTGATCAAGTTATTGATTTAATGTAATTTAGGTTCATTTGTTTAATTTTCCATATTTATTATTACTTATTGATTATGTTTTTTTATTCTTGATAACTTCCACTTTACATAACTCTTACTAAGCATCTGAGATTACCCTTAATTTGTTTCCTTTTATTAGGATATGAATAAGGAATATATTAATGAGTACAACGATACATTTTTTTTAATTCCAGAATGATTTATTTAATTTTTTGAAATGTAAAATGAGATTTAAGTGTTTATCTATTTTACCGATTCTAATAAACTATTTGGTCCTTTGAGATGTGATCCCTTATATCAAACAAAAATATAGTAAAGTAACAACTAACTCCAAGTTATGGAAGTTGGGATCTTTATAGTTAGAACTAGAGAAATTGTAGTAGAAACACTGTGATCAAGATTTAGGAAAACATATATCAGATAATGTAATGAAGAAAACTTATTAATGATAACTATTTCTTTAAATTGTGTGTTATATTATTTTGTAATAAACAAAACTATATCTATTCAATAATAAAGTTAGTATAAATTGAAATGATACCATCATATTTTTACCATTATAAAAGAATTGGACATTTATGATCATTAGTCAATATGGCATTTGGTTAAATACTAATAATAATAATTTTAATTTTATAATTAGTGCTTATAAGTAGAAATGAAAATCGTTAATTAATACACAATGGAGAAATGATGGCCTCGACTAATAAGGTCAGGCTATAAGAATCAAAGTTTCCAGAAATTGAGATGGAGGTAGTTTAACTATAATTATATCTTGACTAATCCCATTAATAGCTTCAATGAGTGAATCATTAATGAAATCACTTATCTGAGAAGTGCCTGTTAGAGAAAATTAACACTCAAGAAATATTAGCCGAGCCACCCCATGAATATATTATCATAGAACACCATACCCTTTTGTTATATGAGGGTGTAATAAGGGGTTATGTGTTGAGAACCTAGTTTATTAAGGTATAATTTATTTGTTGAATTTTTGTTAATCCATCAATTCTGTTTTGATAGTTTTTTTCCAGAAAAATATGATAATTTAATAGAGTTATTTTTTAAACTGAAGTTGTACTCTTAAAAAAAGATATAATTATTATAATAAACTAAGGTATTATGAATAATGTTTATTTTTATTAAATAACAATTCTAAAAATCTTCTATTTAAATAAAAATTATAAAATAATTTTATTTTTTAAAATGTCAATAAATTCACTATTCACATTTTATATGATATTATTTTTAATAAATAATGATTTTTATATTTAAAAGATAAATTTATTATATTTAGATAATTATTATGTTAAAATAAATAAAATTTTTTAAATAATCAACTTGAACTTAGGTCATACGAAATTTATGAGAATATTCTAAAATTAACAATTTTTTGTTAATAGTAAAAATACAGTTTGAATTTTTCGATATGTTTAATGACATCAGAATTATTTCATAATGATTAAAAAATTAATATAAATTTATGGTCGAATATTTTGACTAAAAATTATATAATAGGTGTCCCATGTGTTCAATTATATGAAAAAATACCATGGGTAAGCCCATGGTTTTGTATTTTTCAACTACCAAGGTGTCCAAGGAAATTAATAAACAAATACTCCTCTTTTTCTATAAATAAGCAAAAATTTATCCATTTTCCTTATATATAAATTCATCATCAAGGAATATCTTATTGTTTTACCCATAAAGAGTCCTCCCAAAGTGTCTTCATGCCCCCTAGGTCCCGATCCTTTTTTTAGGAACTACTATTCAAGGTAAGGGATATCTCAACTTCTCTTTTCCTTTCAAGTTCCATTTTTAAGTGGTATGTATTTCAAAATTTTATAACTATGTTCTCTTATCCACTATATTCTACCCTTTTACTGTATTTAGTCTATTATTTTAATGGGATAATCTTTTCCTCTATATTTTTACCATATTCTAAAACCATGTTTCATACCCATTATGATGCCAAGGTTTCTTCTCAAAATTTATATCCTTTTCTCATGAAATTTTCATATTTTATTTTGTGAATACTAATAACTATTTATATTCTAGGAATGTTCACCTAGAATTTAGAATGAGATAATATATTCTTTTATTAACAGAAATTAAATCAACATTGAATTTTTTTGGGTTAATAATGGCATAATGTTATGGTCTTTAATGACTTTTTTAAAACACCATTATTTTGATATGAAACACATTTTTTTCTCTTTGGGATATTTATGAAATTTTATATTTTGATATATGTGAATCACATTAATTAATACATATTAATGCTGTTTCTTGATATCTCTCTAATTAATTGGGTATGATATTTAATGTCTAGTGATGATATGTTTTATAATACATTGGCGAATAACCTTGGAAATTTTTATGACACCTAAAAGAGGAACCATGGTGATATCCTTATGAATGTATAAATTAAATGTTTTAGAAACTTTGAAAATTTATTATTCATGTTCTTATTATTATCATTATTTTCCTCTTGTCATTCTTTAATGATATTATTCATATTCTTAATGATATTTCTCAAGATCACATGTAGACTGTTTCCCATGCTTTCCCTTACTAGGACTATGCTCACCATTTCCATCAATGTATTCTCCCAGGTTATGAGATACAAAAAAATGTACTTATGATGAACCTTTTATTAATCCTTTCAAGTGAAATATAATAATTTTTTTTTGTTTTTTGTGTAATATGTACCCCTTTTTAAAAGAAACCAATCTTTTAATGATCTTTTGTTTGTACAATGTAAATGAAAATTTATATAATAAACAAGTTAGATACCATAGTTTGTATCAAATAATGGTTTATTTATTTGTGAAAATTACTATTTTAAATCACTAATATGAACCATAGGGACATGTCAAAATATATTAAAACTCCTAGTATTCTAGTGATGTATTATATAAGTGGTTTCTAGGAAAAGAAATTCCTATCTAGATACGAAGAAGTTAATGTGGTTTTGGAAAAAATGTACTTATTGTAAAAAACTATATAAAGGTGTGTTAGGACTCACCTTTTCTTTTTCATTATATCTCACATTTTGAACTTCCATTTCACTTTCTATTCCCCTTATTGAAAACAAATACAAAGTTCATGGAAATGGTTATCATTCCATTCATAAGTAATGTTCCATCAATCATTTCCCTTTATGTCTACTTGATCAATTCTTGGTGTAGAAAAAAGAGGATTTTATTTAGACAATAATGTTTTCCATTGTTCACGGATCCTGAATCCTCGTGAGATGAGAACTCATGTGATTTATATTGAATGGGTTTTCAATTTCATTCAATGATAACGAAATTGAATGTGATATGAAATCAGCAACCTAATTGTTTTTTCAAAATCTTCAAAAATAAAATAAAAAGCATTCATGTTCAATTGGTAGGATAAATGGCCTTAGAGATCTTTCATTCTTCTTATGTCACTAATTAATTCAATTACCCCCCCCCCCCTTTGTAAGATGATATTCATTCTGAGTAACCAATGATGAGAGTTCGAGAAATGACATACATGTTCCTATAACATGTTCTTCAAGAAATTTCCATTGTAATTGACTTTAATACCAACTAAAGTTGATACTAACTGAAATAATAATTCCGGAAGCTTCTTCATTTGTATCCTCCTCAAGGGAAACACTCCTCATCATCCTTATAAATGGTTATCCTCCATCATTCTAATATTTAAATATCAATTGAAGAATATTACAAATATGGTAACTTTATTATCTCAACTATAAAGAGTTGAAAACATTCAATACATCTCAGGTTCTCACCCCTGAGAGCATGCTTCACCTTCAATTCCCTCCACTATCAGCAAAAATACAATACACAAATGATTAACATAAAAAGGTGGTTCTTATTGGATTATTCAATGTGAGTAGAATGGCTGAGATAGTTTTCTCAACCCAGATTCTCAATTTACAGTAGTCCTAATTATTGCACATCTAAATATATGTTCTGATATGTGTCGATGTGGCATGGATATTTACACATTATCCTCTTCTTTGTGTGGATAATTTTTCTTCTTAACAGCTATCGAGAATGATAAATTCTTAATCCTCTTAATGAATAACTCTTTCTCTGGTATTAAAGTTAGACAACCTTTTACGACATGACCATATTTCATACATCTCTCATATAAAACTTCTTTAACATGCTGGTTTGTCTTGTTTTGCTATATCCCATGCACTTTATCTTCATCATGTGAAAGTTTTTAATTTTCTTTAGCACCAACCTTTTCCATTTCATCATCAAGATTTCTCATTATTTCCAAATCATCTGGCCAGATGGCCAATATTTCATTCGGAATTGTTGCAACAGGTTTGGATCTTCCACATGGGTTCATCAGAGTGTCATCCCTCTTAGTTGCTCTTTTGGATGAATTTCCCTTCAGTTTCATGGATCTAAAATCTAAGTTCATATCAGTTTCCTTATATGATATATTCTTCGGAAATTATTATTTACAATATTATTTTGCTTTATTCCAAAGGTTGCTTCGTCATACATAGCCAACAACATAGGTCTTATTTTTCATATCAATGATCAATGCATGTTCAGATCATCATGTACCTACCTTATGACCACTTCCATTTAATACATCAAAGATGTTATCAATCATTCCAAATCTATTTATGGTAAACATGTGCTTCTAGACCTATGGATTTTGCTTATTCTTCTAGGGATTTACTTCATATGTGGAAGGCTTACTTTTGGTTTTACATTATTAAGATTGTACTGGATGTTTATTGTAGAGTCCCCAAATCTATTTTAGAACCCACATTGTCCCAAAATCATGATTTTTTTGTATTATGTTTTATTTCCATGTTCTTTACTTGTTGTTCTCTTTGTGGAGAACCACCTTCCACATTCTTCTTCCTATTCACTCCAAACTTGGTGACAGACAACTCCTCACCATCCCTCATCCATACCTATTTTGAATTTCTCTTCAGGCCTACACTCCTTATGAAAAAATATTTAATAACATGAGTAAAAGATGGTTTTTATAATAAATTATTATTATCAGCTACTTGTGATGGATAAATGAGCGAAGCCCTGATAATCATATCACATATTGGAGGTATTTTGGAAATAGAATCTTCTAGTGGGCATTGAGTAGAAACAACAACTGTTTCATTATTTTGTGAAGTCTCAATATGTGTCTTATTATGATTGGACAACTGAGCATCCAATTATAGACATTTGATATTGAGAATGACCTTTTGAACTTCAATCATAGTTATCTTCTCTTCTAAATAATTCTTCATTCTAAAAACATATTCCTCTTGCATCAAAATTTTATTCTGAATAAAAAAGTCTTGTTTTTTGATATTCTTGGATATACGATCCAATTGTAGAGCCTTGACATTAGTTATATTTTTTTAGTTTCCATTAAAGTGAATATATCTTTTCTTCAAGAGACTTTCTGAATCTCTCTTCCTTTTTAACTTCCTTGAACCATTTTGATGTATTCATTTCATTTTTCCTCCTTGTTTCTTCAAATGATTCAATCTATCTAGAGAGCATATAACATTCTGAAATTTTTTTTACCAATAATTCCCCAATAGAATCTTAGTTTTTTTCTTAGCTGGGTGATTTCCTCAGACATACATTGAAATGTTCTACAAATATTGATGAATCTATATTTTGGAATATATTGCTGATAGATTCTTAATTTATTCTAATCACTTTAAAATGAGATAGAAGTGTATTCCTTTCCATAGGTAGAAACCTGAGCCAACTTTTCTTTACATTCCAAACCTGATATTTCATCAATATTGGAAGGGCATAAAGAAACATAAGTTTCATCTTTATTGGACACAAAGGACTATTTTAAATTCCTTTTCTATTTCTTTTTCCTATTTGTTATAGTCTTTTTGGATGTAGAATTCTACTCAGAGATGACTGAATATTCATCAAGATTGAAATTAATTATTGAAATAGGAAGGAAAACTAAAATCCATTTTGGAATATAATTATTGTAGATTTTCCAACATACATACACCTTTGTCCTATAATACCAATTGAAATACTCTAGACCACCCTGAGGGAGAGAGAGTTGAATTAGGGTGTCATATGTTTGCCTTATTTATCGAATCTTGTTCTCACATTAGAAGGAACCAGTTTAAACCTGTATGATGGATTTTTGAAGTAATTAAAATATTCACCTATAGAAAGAAAACACAACCATTTTTACGTGGTTAAGCACAAAGGGATACATATAAGGAGTATACGATGATATTTTTCTAGTCGTACCAAGTTCAACAAATGTTCACTAGTTTTGGATTAGTATGGTTCAGGCATAACCACTCCATCCTTGGAACATTGCCTTTACAATGGTTTAGGGATATCCCACTGCTTCCCTCAGATCCCTTCCATTAGCTCCCCCTGGCTCACTGTCATGGAAGAGGTCTCACACAGTTTATCGACATGAAGGTCGCTTTAGTAGATTAGCATGAAAATTATTTGTGTCTGTTCAGCATGAGACTTGGGTTGCATTGAAGATCCAAATTGATTCTATTTTATATAATTTTTTTCCGTTAGTGAAATTATATAATGCACTAGAACTTCTTCCCTTTTTATTCTCTAGAATCACAAACTCCCTTTGTGATGTTTTTGTTTCTTTGAACTTTCACTGATTTTGCAAACTCTCTGTGATATGCATACCACACCTGCTCGGCGTACCAAACCTAGTTTGTGTAATATTCATGTTCCGCATATCGCCCCTTCTCGGCGTACCATGCATGCTTTACATACCTCCCCTACTTTGCATACCGCAGTTGCTCTACATAACGCCTATGCTCCATGTGACTCCTATGCTTCGTGTACCGCACCAGATCCACTTTCCACACCTTATAATCTAACCATGCCTGCTCCTCGCACTGCACCTAATCTGCGTACCACACCTGATCCACGCACTACACCTGATCCGAGCATCATGATTGATCCACACACCGCACCTGCTCTGCACAGTATGTATGCATACTTCCTCTGCGTATGGCCTCTGCATACCACCTTCATTTACCCCCTTTCCATTCTACCTTTTCATACCACCGTTGCGTACAACATTAACATACAACCTTCGTGTACTACCTCTGTGTACCTCCTTGGTATTCTGTTTATTCATTCTAAAGACTTCTTCTTAAAATTCATAAAATTATTTCATCTCCTGAATAACATTTTGTCTTACAAAAAAATCATGCTCATACTACTCCTTCCAAACTCACTAATTGTTTTCCCTTTTGCATATCACTTCATGCTACATAGAATATCTCCTGCTTACAACTTTCAGACCTATCTGAGATCTTCCAAAGTGATGATATTTTCTTATTAAATTCCTTATATCTTAATGATGGGATTCACACTCCTTATATAGGAAAATAACTCCACAAATTTCTCTAATTAGTTTCTCCCAAATTTTCAATGTGGGAAAATCTTCCCCATGGACTATAGGCATTCCGTGTACTCTGAGCCTCCACTGCATACTATGACCCTCCGATGAACTGTTAACCTTCACCACATACCATGTGTCTTCCATTCCATGTACTATATCTCTTCCACAAGAGATGATCCATTTTTCTTACCACACCTCCTTCCACGATGAACCATTTTCGATACCATAACCCATTCCACAAACCATTTAGTGTAACTTTCCCACACACCACACACCTTCACCACGTACCGTCACTAAAATTAGTTTTTGGTTCTACGCACAACTTTGTGTACCGTTTCTGCTGCTAGGTACGTGGCAGTGAACCATTCCCAGAACATGTTATGCAGTTCATGTTTTGAGGTATGTGGTTTGCTTCCTTTGCCAACTTACTTCTCTATTACACATACAATTCAATTCTATGCAAAAATCCATCCATTTAAAAAAAAAATCCTTATATTGAGGTCCAAAAAATTGGGAATCACTGGAAAAAAACTACCTAAAATATCTTCATTGGAAATAAAACCCATGTTAATTCACAATCATTTTTCTTCTTTAACAGTCAATGGATTTAATCAGGTTCCTCATCTGTCATGATATATTTTCTTTGATCGATCACCTTAATCATCGTTAGAATATCTAGGGAAAGTACCACAACAACCCTATCATCTTGAAAAATTAATCTTTCAAATAGAAAATGAATATGAATGGAGTCATCTTCTCAACATTGTATAATCATTATAAAATATTAAAATTTCCAAATAATCCTTCATACAATAATGCATGTCTCTTCAAGTCGGATCTTGAATGGTATTATTGAAGAGTGAGATGTTGCCCGATCATTTTATAACATGAATCCCTTCATCTCCTTCTTCATTTTGATCTTTTTTGACCGCTGTTGAAAAAAAATACAAACTTATATACAAATTGGTCCCAACCATGTAGTGGAATTATTCAATAATAGTATTCTAGATTCATAATTTACATGGTTTAGAAAGATATTATAGGTTGTTTGTGAAAAATGATTCCTGGATTTATGATCCCCTAACAATGTTAACTAAAAAAGGGGAATAATTAATCTAAAAAGTGGAGTGTGAAGAATGTATGAAAGAGATGAAGAGGAGATTGGTTACTAAACCCGTGTTAGCTCCGGCCTCTAATTGAGAAATATTTATTATATTTAGTGATACATATTTGATAGTATTGGGTCATTCTCATAAAAATGACAAAGATATTGCTAATGCATCTCGATAGATGAAGCCTCTTCAGCAGAATTATCCTTCGCATGATCTAGAACTAGATATTGTTGTTTTTTATTTGAAGATATGAAGGAACAATATTTGTTTGGAAGAATATGATATAGACACAAAACAAAATTGTTTGAAGTATATTTTCATGAAAAAGGAATTTAAATATGAGAAAGAGGATATGGTTAGTATTTCCTAAATAGTATTATAGATCAATTCATTATCACGTTGGAAGAGAAAACAAAGGCTTTGATGCATTAAGTAGGAAACGCCCCTTTGTTTTGGAAATGACGACGATTTATGTAGACCCATTGATAAAATACCTTTTAATACTTGACATGGAAATCATAAGGTAAAGGAATTCATTAACCCTATGCTAAATTATTTTTTAACAATCATTAATAGAGATGGTTATTAAATCTCAAAGATAATATCCATTACTTTAGAAGAAGATCAAGGCATTGAAGAATTGTATGTTTCCCGATTTCAATATTGATTATAAAGTTGTAATGAAATTTAATACAAGGATATGGGTTCCATATAATCTCGAAATAAAGAAACAATTGATGTATGATGCTCATATCTATACATTATCTATACATTCTGGAACCACTAAAATGTATAGGGACCTTCATGATCATTATTGGTGGGATAATAAGAAAAGGGATATTGGAGGTTACACTAAAAGGTTCCTAGTGTGTCAATAAGTAAAGGAAGAGAGAAAAATTCCTAAAGGGGTATTACAACCACTACCCATACTAACATAGAAGTGGGAAAATATCACTATGTTCTTTGTGAGAGGTCTCCCAAAAACATTCAAAGGAAACAATATAATGTGGGTTATAGTGGAACATCTCACCAAGACTACAAATTTTATCTCTATTTGGGAAGATTTTTCTCTTAACTAATCTAAAAGGACTATTCAGACACTTGAGGATATAATAAATAAATAATCAATGGAATTTAATGGTGGATGATATCATTATCTTCCATTAGCTAAATTATCATAACATAACAACTTCTAATCGATTATTCAAATGGAACCTTATGTAGCTCTATATAGGAAGCGATGTAGAAATCATACTTGTTTGAGTGAATTTGGTGAGAGAAATATTCTTGATCCTAATGTTATGCAAGAGATGAAGGAAAAAGATTATGCCATCTAATAACACATAATGAAGACATACAGTTACAAAAAGAGATATGCTGACAACTGTCAAAGGGGCATGAAGATTTATTTTGGTGGAAAAAGCATTCCTACAAATTTCATCGTGGAAGAGAGTCATGAAATTTGGGAAGAAGGAGAAGCTTATCCCCATGTAGATTGTCCCATATTAATTATATGATTTCATAGAATCAGTGGATTATTAGATAAAACTTCCTCCAAATCTTACTCAAGTTCATTATGTATTCCACGTATCTCCCATGAGGATGTAGATACCTGACCCTTACCATGTACTAAATCCAATGGTGTTATAACGAGAACACAGATACTCTTTTGAGGAGAATCTAGTTGAGATCTGGTACCATAGTGATCAGGCTCCACATAACAATACTACCACCATGGAAATGTGTTACCAATGTGTTATAAATATGAAGAATTGATTTGGTAACTAGATGAGACAATGATGAAGAAATTCCAAAACATATTTTGAAATGTGGTAATGATTTGAAATTTTAGGGACAAAATTTCTTAAGGGGAATTCATATGATGACCTATACTTTTTCAATAGTAATAGTTTCATAAAAATTTGGGATATATTATTTTTTAATCAAAAAAATATATCTCTTTAATTATTAGGTGAGTATAAATTAAAATGAGAGTACCAGGTTTTGACTATTATATGACCATTGGTTAATTTTTCTGTTGGAAACAAAACATTTATTAATAATTTAAATGTTATAATTAGCATTTACATGTAGAAATGAAAAATGATAATTAATACGGAAATGAGAAATGGTGGCCTCGACTAGTAGAGTCATGTTGTACAAGTCCCATTTTATAAAACATGGGAGGGAGGTAGAATCAAATATATTTTATTTTGACTAATTCTAAGATAAGCTTTAATAATTGATTCTTGAATGAAAACACCTACAGAGAAGTTCAAGTTAGTATGAATTACCATTAGGGACATGTTATCTGAGCCGCCACATGAATCTATCACCATTACACACCTTTCCCTGAAGTCTTAGGCTATTTTTATATTGGGTTTTGTGTCAAATACATAATAAATTAAAATATATTTTTTTTAAAATGAAATTTTAATCCCATCAATTATTTTTTTGGCAATAGGTTTTCTTAAAAATATGATAATTTTGATAAATTTATTTATTGAATTGGAATTTTACTTTTCAAAAAAGATATAATTTTTAAAATAACCTAAGGTATTATAAAAAGTGTTTATTTTAATGAAATATTATTATTAAAACCTTTCTATTTAAATATAAATTAAAAAAATATTTTTTTTCTAGTATCAAGAAATTCACTATGCACTTTCCCTCCACTATTTTTTTTAAAAAATAATGTTTTTATTAATAAAATTTGAAAATATCAAATTTAGATAATTAATATGAAAAATTAAATACCATTTTTTAAATTATCACATAAAAATTATATTAGGATTAATTTATGATAATTTATAAAATACTTTAATTTTTTTGTGAATATTAAAAATATACATTCAGTTTTCCAAAATTTTTAATGACATCATATTTATGTCATAATTTTGTAATAAGTAATACAAAATTAGTATTAAAACTTGTGTATTAATATAAAATAATAATTTTCCCATTTTTCTAATAACATTTACAAATAGCATAAGAAATCCCATGGATTTTCATTTTACCACCACATAGGTGTCCCAAAAAAATAATAAAACAATCATGATATTTTTTTATAAATACCCAAACATTTTCCCATTTACATTCACATACTATAAATCATCCAAAAATATATGATATTTTTACCCCCAAAAAGTCATCCCAAAGTTTTTTTAAGTCCCTATGTTTTTGATCATCATGTTTTTTATCATCATGTTTTTAGAACAACTCTTCATGGTAAGGGAAATCACAACATCTCTTTTTTCCTTTTATGTTCCCTTTTTATGTGGAATGCCTTTCAAATTTCCGAAATATGTTCTTATATAAATTTCATTATATCCATTTAATTTATTAGGATTATTTTATTAATCAAATAACTTTGTCCCATCTAATTTTAACATTTTCTAAAATAATGTTTAATACCCATTATGCTGCCAAATTTTCATCTCAAAATATCTCTTTTTCTAAAGAAATCATCTTATATGGTATTGTAAATACCCAGAAATATTTATTTTCAACTGATATTAACCTTTATGTCAAAATTATATATTTTAATCAGGGATTAAAATACATGAAACATGCCTCTCTTTATCATTCGCTAATAATGACATAAATATCTTGTCTTTAAGAACTTTTTTAAATCGCCATGAATTTGATATGAAACATATTTATTATTATCCCTGGGTTATTTATAAAATGCTTTATTATAATATATTTTCTCATATTAATTAATACATACGAAAGGTGTTCCCAGATACAAATCCAATTAATTGGGTAAATAATCTAATCTCTATAGATGACATGTTTTATGATGCCTTGGTAGATAATCTTAAGAATTTTTATGACACCTCATTGATGAACCATAATGATAGTCATATGAATGTATAAATTAAATTTTTTAGACATATAAAAAAGATATTATTTATGTTCATATTATTTTTATATTCCTTTTTCTCATGCCTTTATGATCCTAATGTTCTTATTGATATATTCAAGATCACATGTAAACTATTTCCCTTGCTTTCCATTTCTGGTCCTTATGCTCACCCTTTCCATTGATTTATATCCCCATGTTTTGAGATGATGTAAATTTAATTATTATGATACATTGTTAATCCTTTCATGTGAATTAGAATATTTTTTTAGGTTTTCATGTATTATGTATCCTTTTTTACAAGAAACTAAACTTTAAAAGAACATGTATTTATACCCTGAAAATGAAAAATTATTTATTAAAAATATGGGATACCATAGAGATCATAACCCTATGATATACATTGAGGATATGTATAAAAGAACATCCTAAATTTTTGGGGAAAAAGTTATTATGTGGTTTCTTAGAAATAAATCCATATCTGGATACTACAAGTAGAAATGGATCTAGAAATTTTTCACCTTTGGGTAAAAACTCTGAATAGGGTTTATCGAGGTTTGATGCGATCATCAAATGGTGTATGAAAATAATCCTTACTTCACACCAGGTTTGATACTCCTAGGGAATGTTCTTTAGATAATTCACAATTTCTTTTCAAACCATTGTGAAGTATTTGAATAGATGATGACAACGAATGATTTAGGTTAATCCTAAATTGTATTAGGATTGTATGTTTAAGGTTGATCATATTTTTAAATACTTAAATACCACATTTCAAAAAAATTTCGAAGGGCACATAACATGAATATTGAAACATTCAGAAAACATTTATGGTAATAAAACCCTTTATTTTCAAATCTATTTTTGTGAAAAGGTTATCTGAGAAATGATTCTTTAATATTTTATATATATATGTTTAAAGGAATTGATAACCATTAGGGTTAAAATTACCATTGATATTAAATATATAATATACCATTAAGATAATTTGATTTTAAAAAATAATATTGATTAATTTTTTTTGAATGTTCAAATATTATTTGGTAATGTTATAGAAATTATATTAATATAGTTTTAGAAAAAGGGAAACAAACCTACCGAGTGATAACTAGTCATATATGACCAGGCTGTAGGGATTGTACTCCAAACAGAAACATAGAAAAGGTGTGACTCCAACCACTGGCCTATGTAATTTACTGATTAGTATAATATTTTTTTTACTTATATAGTTTTAGTATTAAATAATTTGTTGATTTGGATATAATATTATAGTATCCATTTTATTTTTATTTTTAGGTGATTAATGATATTTTAGGATATTTTTATTAGGTTGTGGTATATATAACCATTAGGTTTAATATAAAAGATTATTTTGGTAGAAAGAAATAAAAATTTTAGGTATGACAGTTTATAAGTATGAGATCATCATTAAGGTGAAAAAATTATCTAATGTTGAGAATATTATGTTTAATTAGAATATACTATTATTTATATGCAGAATAATCTAAAAAGAACCTTTCAATTTAATTTTGAAGTAAAATGTAATATTTCTCTATTAGAAGGTTTATACATGTTTTATTATTATTTTAACTTGTGGTAAAATTTTCTATTTTGGTTAATATTTAATGATAATAAGGATAGATTATTATTCATTTACAGATCATACGATCAGATAAAAGTTAATTTTAATGTTTCAGAAATGTAAAAATTCACATTGTATATTAATTTATAGAAGTAAAAAATTATGTAGTCATTGATAAAAGATCAAAAAAATTGTTGAAATTATAATTAAAATATATCAAGTATGTATATTTTTTTGTGTTCTCTATCATAATTGTAAATAAAACCATAAACTCAATGAAACAAAACTTGAAAAAAAACATTATAATATTACCATCATATGAAATGAATCAATAATATTTTAACTCATCACAAATTTATTTTTTTTGGTTTTCAAATTTATATTAATCATTCACTTTCATGTGATCAATGATTTCTATCAGTGTCCATAATTATTTTTGATTTTATTCTATTTTCTATATAATCAATTCCAATGAATGTCTCATACATGGAAACCTAGTTATGTTTTAATATATATGAACCTAATATTTCCATTTTCTTATTTTTAAAGTTGTTTTAATTAACGCTTTTTGTGATATGGTTTTTCAATAAAGAAATTTTTAAATTTCAAACCCTTGATTTCTAAGCCCAAGTTCAAATTTTTATGAAACAATTTATTGAAGGTGGGGAGAATGTAATTACAATAGATTTTAAAGTATATTTATTTTTAATAAATTTAATCTCTTTTATAGCATATGGTATATTCAACCCTGATAATTTAAAAGAAGAACATTATGTTTGATAACATATACGACACACAAGACCAGGCTAAAATGACCCACATAATATATTATTTAAATATAAATGTTATAACCTAGGCATTGAATTTTCAGAAATTAATCATATTTATTGAAATATGATATATATATATATATTTACTAATGAATAACTTGTTTTATAACAATCAATAAAATTTTAGTAAATTCAATTTCTTCTTAAAAAATACATTTTTGTCAAAATTGATTTTTATGCTCTTTGTGATAAAATAATATACCTATTTTTATACAGTTATAATAATAATTATTAAAAATGAAATCCATATTTTAATACATAATATTAAAATTTTCTATCTGTGAAATTATTTCATTTTTATGAAAATGTTTATTTTTACTGAATAGTAAAAAATATCGATTTTAAAAATACTCTTATATATTTTCAATAAATAAATTAATTTTAATGCTCTGAAATTTATTGAATTTTATTTATAAGTAACTAATGTATTATTAATTATATTATAAATAATTAATTAATTTTAAATCATTTTTATACCAAACATTGATACAGGTTTATTTTTAGGCTTAAAATCAAAAATTTTGGAAAACTGCTTTTAAATAAATAATGTTTATCCATATTAATTAATTAAAACAATATTTTGTTATTATTTTTTAAAATAAAATTTATTTATTATAAATATATATATTTTAATTTAAATCTATCTCATGATGATTAACAGTAATACAATTAATGTAAGATAATCTTATGGTTAAAAAATGGTTTTCTGGAAAACCCATTTTTCAACACTTCAGTAGGTTTTATTTTAAATTAAATTTTACCACTTATGAGAGCATAATTTCATAAAATACATTAAATATATGGAATAATAATAATTTATATCATATAATATTGTAAAATTAACTTCTTCTATTATTATTAATAAACTAATTATAACTTATTTATCATAGTTAATGATGAAATGTGGTTGTGGTCATTACATGTTCCTTTGATAAACTTTAATTTCAACCAAAATATATTTTTTATTTCATAAATTGGGATTTATATTTTATATTAGTAGGTTGAAATTATTTAATAATTATCAATTTAATTTATTTTTAATGGTTAAATTACCTACCTTAAATAAACTAATTATCATGGTGAAAAAATAAAATGGTAAGAGTAAGAAAACATAGAGGATAAAAAAGATAATGTTTACAAAACGTTCATTTTTATGCATTTGAGTTGTGGATCAACCATAACCTACCTTAAATCAAGTATTCATCAATTTTGGAGGCACATGGGATGATAGTTACTTCCCATTACTAAATAGTTTTGGGTATTTACAAAATTTCCACACCTCCTCATTTATAAAATGGCACTCCCTCCCCACACATATTCACACTTATAAATCCCATAGGATCAAAACCTAAAAAACTATTGACCAAACATCACTATTCACATTATAGATATTCTTTTAATCTCAAAATACCAACCCTAGGGTCATTTAGAAGAGATCCAAAGGTTGTTTCGCTATGACAAAGTAATTGTCTTGATGACACTCTTTCTTTTTTCTTTCTTCTTTTAAAACCTAATATTATTTCATAACACATACAATAAAATAAACACATTATATAATATATAATTAGTTGTTATTATGTTTATCTAATAATATTTATCCATCTCATCCTCCATAAAATGGGATGCAAATCAATCACTTGTGTGTACGGTGGACTACAACCTCTCGTACCAATTTTATTTGTTTTCCATCACCGAATCACATGGATTGTAAAAAGTATGTAAATTATAACCATATAGATTAATTATTACATTATATTAATTACTAAAAATTACTATATTATCCACTTATTTACCCTTACATATATTAATGGAATTATATCGCTGCTCGTGCGTACGTACGACTTATCGTCTTCACAGAGAGATGCCACTCATTTTCCATATCAATCATATAACCATGGTTTTAAAAATGAATACTATATAAAAATATGATATTTATAATATTAGAAATAATTTTATATCTGATCTAATGATATAAAATCTTCAAAAAAAACTTTCATGACAAAACAAACATGAGAAAATAAGGCTATTAACACCTAAAACAATAATGATAAAAAAAAGGTTGTTAATGAATGGGTGATAAGATGATATTAGAATATACTATATAATATTATGAAAAAAATATGATTTTGGTATAAATTTATAGCATGATTAAAACTATTATGTTGGACATTAAATTGAATTTAAGAAAAAGTAATTGTGATGTAAGATATTTTTCATCAATTACATTTACTTGGGGAATATTATAATATTATGCACCTAATTTATTAATATTTTGTGTAAATTACACCTTGAGATTTTTTATAATATTTTATTCAAATTAATTTAATTTTTTAATATTATTAATTACATTAAATCCAACATTTAGCTTATGTTACATGCATCACTCGTTTTAGATTATGTCACACACACCACCAAGTTTAAATGAAACATGAAGTACTATTAAAATACTAATATTTAATATGATAGTTATTATCTAGACATATGAATAGAGGGTATTAAAAGGATTAAATATATTATTAAAATATATGTTTTACTAATTTATATAAAACCAAGTCTTTAGTGGCTAATAAATTATAAAATAAAATAAGAACTATTTGAAAATAAATAAAATTATATTATGAAAACTATTTTTATGAGAAAAAATGAGTTTTACATAAATATATTTTAAAAAGTAGTTGTTTTGATGTATTTTAAATTAATTTATATATTATATAATCAATAATAATTTTAAACCTCTTATTATGTATTTTTTATACAAGAGATAAAAATTAATCTATTTTTTTCTTAAAATTAGTATTTTCTCTAAAAGAGGGGTTTACTCCTTTTGAATAATTATTTTAGGATATATTTTTCCCAATTTTAGAAAATTAATTTTACTAAATGAACTAAATTTTAATAATCAAAATGTTAAAATAATCTTAGAATAAAATGTTCATATTTTTGGAAAGATAATTTTTATGGTGAATTTTCAAAAACGATGGTTTTTTAAGAATTGTCATTTCTTTTAAATCATTTTAAAACCCGAAAAATGTTATAATATGGGTTTAAAGTTAATATTAATTAAATTATAATTCATTTAATATAATTTAGGTCAATTGAAGTGTAACTTGCCTTAATCTGACACTCTCTCACTTTTCCAAATCAGGTTGGTCACAAAATGTCATTCCCACCTCCCCATAGGCCAAAGGCTGATGACAAGTATCGGGGATGTGATGAATATTGATGTGATACTATAAAACACAATAAATAATTACAAAATAGTGGAATAGTCAATAATTATAAACATCAGAGTAGTGGAAATATTGGAATGAATTCAATATACAAATGGAATGTAAAGGAGAAACCAATAAACTGATAAAAATGAACCATGTAATGAAAAGATGAAATGTATCTAAATATAAAAATGAATAAAATAAAATTATAGGATATATATTAAACAAATATAATAAAAATTCCCAAGTATCTAAACAAATGTCGATCCCATCTAAAAACAACACCCCATTCAGAAATCAACAATCTACAACAAGGTCACATTCCCTTGTCCAAACCTACATCCCTGTAATATTCTAAAGTATCAAATGATGACCCAAATAGGGAATGATTAAAACCTATAAGGTTGACACTAACATGTCTAAAAATAAATTATGATAAAAACTGAATGAAATAACATGATAAATTGGTGTATTAATTAATCAACATAATATAATAAAATAATCAACCTACCTCAGAATGATGCAAGTATATCCATGATCATGTAACCCAACTATTCAAACCATCACCATAAACAATGAAAAAATCCAATAACCTCGAAATTTAATTTATAAAATTATTTCATAATCCAATCCAATACATCTATATAATAAATTTATAATCCAAGAATATCCCTCTATATAAGCACTACAACATGAAACTAGGACAAACCCACTATATATGAATTATAACATAAATTTGGGCCATGATTTCATTATAAAAATTTCAGGATCCAGGTCAAGACCTCTATATAATAATTATAAAAAATGTTTGAGATGATCCCACTATATATTAATTACACCATAATTTTGAGCCAATCCTGCTATATAAACATTACAACATTAATCACAACACAAGTCATAACAAATAGGATATCGAAATATCATATTATAATCCTCAATGGATATATTTTAAAAATATCATTTTTATTTCAATTTCACCTTGATTTTTATATCAAATTATTTCAAGTTATTATGATAAAGGATAATCCATTTTCAAAGTGATTCTATGTCAAGTAATCACATGATTTTCCTTTTCATGAGAAACACACTTTTATCCAATAACCAATTCAATATTATTAAAGGGTTCACTCATCCAATGGGTAGCCATAATCTAGGTCATAACACCATTTAATCCAAATAAGATCCAAGGAATAATCTGATACATGATTTGTTTTTATTAATCATTTAATTAGTTAATTTTTACATTGTTCCGACATAATATAAATATAATACATACATTCCAATTAAACAAACCATAGGATTATATTTTTGACCCCCGATCTTTAACTATAGATCAATAAAACACTACCAATAAGTAACCCCCATAATAAAAAAGAAACAAATTGTCATAAGAAGAAAGTTGTAAGACCCCATGTTTTAATGAATAAACAATATAATCAATAGAGTACATGATACACTACAACGAGCTTAAACAAACAACTGAATAGTATTATTTAAATGTTACTAATATAACCTAGTAACTGGAATGGAAATAATGAATAGTAATACATTATTAATTAAAATATGGTTTCCCATATTTATATAATGATTCATTGGTTTCCAAATTTATTGGAAATGGAAATAAAAACCAATTGAATATAAAGGATGTGTTTTCATTAACATCTATTTAAATGAGAATAATTGTGTTTATAAAATCATATCACTATTTTTGGTATATATTAATGAAATATATAGTAAATTTTATGGTTAAAATTTATATTAGATGTTTTCTAGAAAAGATTTATGAACAAAATCTATTTTAATCATAAAAGAAGCATTTCTCAAAAAAGGAATGTTTACAACCTTTTAAGAGAGAACCCATTTTAAATGTATTTTTTGAAAAATTGGTAAGTTCTATTTGACAAAATAAAAACATTATTTTGAATAGGGATATATAAATTTACATTGTTTAAAATTTTTGTATTTTTTTGATAAAAGTCATATTTTGATGTATAGTGAAAAATGGTAACTTCTAATTCAAAATTGTATTGTCGTCTATTTTTTTGTATAGTATGATTGTCTTTTTAATTGATTGTAAAGTGTAATTTTCTTATGTTTTTATCATTTCATCCAATTTTGTTCATTTTATGTAATTTCACATTAAAATTTGATACAAACACATGTCAAAATTTTGATGATTTTTACTTAAAAACTTGTTTTTTCATTTTGACCATGAGAAATAATTTCAAAGTAATTATTACAAGTTTTTTGTTTTAAATTTTGAAAAATGGATTCCATGTTTGGAATAATAAGGTTCATATTTTTTAAATCAGACCCTGTTATTTTTTATAGATTATGAAAAATAATTTTAGTGATAATTTTTATTTTCCATAGTTAAAGGGTAAATTTAGAAAATAATGGTAAAAATAATATTATAATAAACTACCCTAACACATGTCCTAATATTAATGGATGAGTCATGAGTGACTAAAAAATCCTTAGGCAGATCTTTTGGAATTTGTGAGCCACTTGGGTGTGATAATGATATGTTATAATAATTAATTTATAGTAAAGAGAAATATAAAATAAACATGTATCTTTTTAGTAAATAAATTTTAATATTGGGTCATATAACTGATATATTTACTATAAAAATTCATTATATATATAAAAATATTTCTTAAATCATGGTATTTTATTTATAAACTTTAGACAATAAATAAATAAATTTATTTATGACAGAATGATGATGCGGTGATTACCTTATTCATGAAAGAATTTTGTAAATGATATTAAAAATAATAAAATAAATGTAATTTAATATTTTGATGTAATCCTATAATTTTATGGATTATTATACCATGTTATATTTGAGTTTATGTGTTTTTTAGAATTAATTATGTTGTTATGAATTTAACAAAAATCAATTACTAAATAGTATAAAAATTGACATAAATGAGTTTTTAAAAATAGATACTATTTTGTTAAATGATATACCAGTCATAAGAATATAAGATTAGTCTAACTGAAATATATAGTGTTAATGTTTTATATGATCTATTTTAGGTTCTCTTGGAATGTTATAGTAATTGTATTAACTATATAGTGTAAAACTAAAAGAAGACATGGTTAGAGATAATTTATTTAACTAAGGGTTAAAAGCAAATGATAAGGTTAAATTTGTGACATAAAATTTTATAAAACCTATTGGTTTAGAGGTTTAGACCCATAATAATCTTATTCTCTAAATATATCACTTTGGATCTTTTCGAATTTGAAAATTTATTTATAATAAAATAATATTTCTAGACGTTCCTAAAGTACCCCTCCGCCCTCTTATAAAAGGCCACCACCTCTACCCACATACTCACACCTCTCATTCCCCATAGATCACCCAACAGTTACTATAATAATCTCTCAAAATCAATCAATTCTTGATAAAATCTTTACCTTGGGAAGAAGGTAATTCAAAAAATCCATTTGGCTCAAATCAAAAGGAGTTACCCGATTTTGAGGTAACATCTTCTCTCAAACTCCTTTCATTTATATTTTTTCCTTCTCCAACCCAGTAACTTCTTCTTATTGCATTAAATTATAAAAAATCTAGTATCATAAAAATAATATGACGTTTTTAGGCTAAGGGTTCTACCTATACTTATACACACGTCTAATTAATGTTTATAGAACATATAGATTTTGTGTACGTCGAACTACTGCCTCACGAAACAATGATTGATCCATTTTATCCTACCAACTCTCATGGCGGCCATTTTGATAAAAATGTATTTATATATTATTAATATTTATATTTTTCTATTATTCTGTCTTTTTTTATTATAACATACGATTATTATTTCCATAAAGTGTAAATATGATAATTTCATTTGAGGAAGTGTGGACTACCACCCCCTCAAAGTGATATGACTCGTTCATTCCATACAGGGAACATGTAAAAGTTAGAGTTAATGAAATTATGTAACATTTATTACAAATATATTATAATATAATTATACTATACATATTTATAATTTATTTTTCATTCCTTTATATGACATAGAAATTAAATTGTTGTTCATGCATATGTACTTCCAACCATCTCCATGAACGGTGCATTTCATTTCCAATATCCAAATATTATGGATTATTATATATATATATATATGATATATATGAAATTTATATCATTAATACTCTTCTAGAGACAATGGAAATTTGACAACATGGACAATTTGTAACCACAACACGTTCATTTTTTACTCATGTACCAAACATCGAAAAAATACGATATAAACTCAAATAATTTACTAATTTCTATAACATAGTAATAAGTTATATAAATGGAATAAAAAAATGAAAATATTCTTATGAATGTAGGAATTAACTGATGTTTTTTATTCTATAAGATAAACAATGAACGAGACAAGTCAAACTCATGGTAATGGAAATCTTAACTCAATTTTCATTCATTGAGTTAAGTATCCATGTCCTTGACTTTATTTACAAAAATATGTGTAAATGACCTCTTATTGTTTTACACTTAATATACCATTATATTTTATGTACTTATATTTTTCCCACATAATATTTTCATTGATTTATCCTTGATCTAATGATACGATCTTTGTAAGGGACTTCGTCTCAATATCCATTCATTGAGGCATATCTTGATTCTATGCACCATTATCATACTATAAGTTGTATATAAAACCCTCTTGACATATTATATCATGAAATAATATATTATCATGATATTTATATTTTTTGTTATTGTTATTACTAAAGTATTTTTAAAGATGTTTTTCTCAAGTGGCATGGGACTCTAACAAAAACACCATTTTTAAAGTTTTAACGATTTATTCTTCTAAAATATTCTATATCATGTCCATGTTTTTAAAATGTTTTATTTGAGTTTTTTATATGTATATTAATGTTTAAAAACATTAATTTATTATAAATGTATCTAAGTGGTATTGGACACTTTGATTCAAAAGTATCTTTATTAAATGTTTTATATGGTTTTGGAAATGGACAGACTATTTCAATATCTTTAAATTATTTCTTGTTATTAAAAATATAATTTTATGAGTGAAATGTTGAAAATTTAAATATTTTATGTGTTATGATTATATAATGATACTTGGACATTTTAATAGTGGTTACGTGATAAACTAAATATGTCTGGTTACGTGATAAACCAAAGACAAGTGGTTCCATTATAATATAAGGACGAGTGGTTACATTATAACCTCTAATGCATCAGGTATGGAATTTGGCTATATAAATATTCCATTTAGTTATATTTGTTGAATTTGGTCATATAGTTATTCAATTTATGCAGGATTATGTTCTATGTTACCTTTATATGTTATATGTTACATTCTATGGGTTTTAGTGTAATATTTTTATTAAAAAAGGGTATGTAATGAACTTATATTCAATGAAGAATTTTTTACTACTTCTTAAAGGTGAAAAGAATTACAATATGATAAAATATTCATGGTATAAGTTTTTCACAAGACTAATAGTTTTCCTTTTTTATGTATCCCTTACTTAGATTTTTATTCCCATCCCATGTTTTGAATTTTTTTCACAGGTTTTAAAAAGAAATATAGTCGAGGACAGGATCAGGGAAATTTTATGATTTAACATGAAAAGAACCCAAATTTCTTTTATAAATTTTCTATTTTATGAAAGAAATGGATACCATTGTAAGTGTATAATTTTTATTTCTATGTTTATTTATGTATGAGTAATGACCTATTTCTATAAAACTCTAAACTTGAAAAGATTATCGAAGTGAATTCTTTATTAAAACACAAGATTATGTAATGTTTAAGGTTAGAGACTTATAGTTGGTATCAGAGTATGGTTTAGAAAATTGTGGATATTGTGATATATTCTTAAGAGTATGGGATATCATAATTGGTTTATAATTTTAAGGTTGATCATAAGTTCAATGTATTAGAAATTTCTTTTGAGGCTCTATGATTTTAAATATTAAGGTGTCTAATGGTATTTTTCGAGACATTCACCTTTGAGGAAATTATAGGTTATTAGTTTTTGGGATGTAAAATGAATTGTATGGAATAAAATATGAGTTTTGATACATTTTATTTTAATTTTTGAGTTCTTTACAAAAATTGTGGAATATTATAATAATTAGATAGTTTTATGAAAAAAACAATTCGTAGGATGAGTGACAACGTGTGATGTTCGGAAAGGCCGTACAGATCGAACCCACAATCAATGTTTGACAAGGGTGTATTGCCTAAATTTAGCCTACATGAGGTCCATGGTTAGTATATATAATTATTTTTATTTAAATAATTTTACAGATTACAAATAAGTTGTTTTGGGAGACATATATTTTATCGAATAGATAAATATGGAATTGGAAAATGATTTTGGGATTAAGTGATAAATATAATTTTGGATGACATTCACTACTTTGGGAACATTATATTATTAAGGTAAATAGAAACCTCTGAGATTATTTGTGAAGAATAAAGGTTGAATTAATTTTGGAGAAATCTTATATTTAATTATGAACTTATGGAAATTTGAGTTATTTATGGAAGTTGTTATCCCCGGTTGGAGAACATGTGATTAGATTAATTAATTTTTTGTATGATTCATTAAGAATTTTTGATGTTATATGTAGATAAATGTAAAATTTTATTATGTAAGAATATTTTATCAAATCTTTCTAGTTTTTTGGGCTTCAATCATAGTTTTGTTTATTTTGAGGAATTTTGAGGACAATTATTTTTCAAATGGTCTTTGTTGAACATTGGATATTACTGTTGATTTTTAGAGATTTAAATGAGGTTTTTCTTTATAAAATAGTTTATTCTTCTGGTAGATTTATATGATTTTATCCTAAACTATTTGGTTTTGGATAATATTTCAATACATTATGAATATAAAGATAATATTTTGCAGATTATGTGGTTCTATAGATGTTGATACTTGTGCTTCAGGTGTGACCAAGTCACCTTGAATACTCATCATTTTGGGAAAAGATTAGTTTGTGGTAGAAATTTATTTTATAATGAAGCAATAATTGAAAAGTATGTATTTTTATTTATGTTCTTAGTCAATATCGTAAATAAATACCTCAACATTATGAAAGGAACATTATAACAAAAAAAATTCCGTTTACTTTTCCTACTATGAAATCAAAGATCGTTTACCCCATTACAAGTTAGTGGTTATTTGATTGTTATGTTTCTCCAGATCATGTTTTATATCACTCTCCTTCATGAATAATATGGTTTATTTTTCTTCCATATCCATGTTTTCTTACATGTAATTCTAGTATTTGTTATCTGGGATGACCTTTTACTTCTCTTTCTTTCATTTAATGTTGTAGTTTTGTTTACCCATTTTCAAATGTGGGTTTTCAATTAAGGTAATTTGAAAATTCATATGCTAGTTACATAAAACACATTCAAAATTATAGGAAACAATTTATTAAATGGAGGAGGATGTAACATCCAGATTTTTAAGAATGAAACACTATGTTCAATACCATACATGATACGCTACATTGAGTTTAAACAAAGAACTAAATATTATTATTTAAATGTTACCATTATAACATAGTCATTGGATTGAAGTGGATGGATAGTATCAACTAATTTATGAAAATATGGTTTTCAAGTTTTTATATAATGATTCATTTTTAACCAAATTTATTAGAAATGGAAATAAAAACCAATTGAATATAAAAGATATATTTTTATGAAAACATACTTAAATAAGAATAATTGTGTTTATAAAATCCGATCACTATTTTTATTTATATTAATGAAATATTAACTCAATAATAATTTTAAAATTCATATTATATGTTTTATAGACTCTATTTAAGAACAGAATCAATTTTAAGCATAAAATAACTGCTTTTAAAAAAATTGATTTTTACTACCTTTTGAGGGAGAACCGATTTTAATTATCTTTTCATTCACTTTTATAAGTTATATTTCACAACCTAAACTTATTATTTTTAATAGGGACATATAAATTTACGTTTATTTAAATTTTTGTGTTTTTTTGATAAAAGTCATATTTTAATGAATAATAAAAAATACTACATTTTAATTCAAAACTGCCTTTGAGTCTAATTTTTTATATATAGTTAGATTTTTCATTTAATTAATTTGAAATGGTAATTGGATTAATTTTTTATCATTTAATCCAATGTTGGTCATTGGATGTAATTCCACATTGAAATTTGATATAAACACATGCCAATCTTTTGATGGTTTTTACTTTTAAAAAACCCATTTTTTTTGTTTTGAAAACATGAATTAATTATAAATTAATTTCTAAAAGTTAAGTGTCAAGAATTTGGAAATATGGATTTAATATTTTTAATTAAAAGGTTTAAATATTTTAAATAGGTACTTTTTTGACATTTTGAAAAGTAACTTTAGTAATTATTTTTATTTACCAGGGTTAAAGTGTAAAGTAGGTTAATAAGGGTAAAAATAATATTGCAATAATATAAAAAACCTAAAAAGTGTCATAGTCCTATTAGATGAGTCATGGGAAACCAAAAAAATCCTTATGCTAAACCTTTGGAATTTGGGAACCACTTCGTTGTGATAATGAATAATTATAATAATTAATTTTTTGTAAAAAGAAATATAACATAGTCATGTCTATTTTTACTACAACAATATAAATATAGGGTTACATAACTTATATATTTGAATACAAAAAATCATCATAAAGATAAGAATATTTCCTAAATCATGGTATTTTATTCATAATATTTATACATTAAATATATATATTTATTATGACATAATGATGATAGAGTGATTACCTTATTAATGAAAGATTCAAATAAATGATATTATAAATATTAAAATAAATGTAATATGAATATTTTTATTCCATACAATTTTTTTTATATTATTATAAAATTTTATGTTTTATTTAATACATTTTTTTAATGAATCATATTTTTATGACTTTAACTAAAATCAATTACTAAATAGTGTCAACATTGACATAAATGAGTTTTTAAAACAAATATTGTTTTATTAAATGATATGATTGTCAAAAAAATATAAGAATCAAACAACTAACTTATATAATGTTAAAAATGTAATTAATGATAAAATTTTTGATTTCTTGGAATTTTATAGTAACTATAATAATCATATAGTGTAAAAGTACAAGAAGACATGGTAAAAGTAAATTTATTTAACTAAGGGTTAATGAAAAAAGATAAGGTTAAATTTTTGATGTAAACTTGTATAAAACATATTGGTTGAGTGGTTTTTTACCCATACTCATTTTATCCTCTAAATATATTACTTTTTATCAATTATAATTCAAATATAAATTTATAATAATATAATATTTCAAGACATTCCTAAAGTTCCCCTCCTCTCTCTTATAAAAGCCCACCACCTCTACCCACTTAATCACAGCTCCCAAGCCCCTTAGAATAGCCAAATTATACTAAAATAATATTTTAAAATCCATACCTTCCTAATAGAATCCTTTCCATGTGTATAAGGAATTTCATGAAAGCCTCTTTGATCAAATCAAAAGTAGTTAATTTAGAGGCAACGTCTTCTCTGAAACTGTTTTCATTTATTTTTTTCCTTATCCAATCCCATAACCAATTTTTATTCCATTATTTTTTTTAAAAACAGTCCACTCAAAATAATATTATGTTTTTTTGAAAATGGTTATACGTAAACTTACACACACCACCATCTAATGGATATATAACATACTATTTATGTGTATGACGAACTACTAACACAAGAAACGATTATTATTCAATTTTCTCCTCTCACCTCTTATAGTGGAAGTTATGATTGGAGTGTATTAATGTATGAATTATATTTATATTTTATCTATGATTCATTAATTTTTATTATATAATAATTGTATTCTTTCCATAATGTGTAAATATGATAATTCTATTTGAGGAAGTGTGGACTACCGCCCACTCAAAGTGATATGACTCATTCATGCCATACATGGAACGTATAAAGGATGAAGTTAATGAACTTATGTAACATATATAACATAGATATTATACTGGAATTATAATATACCTATGTTTCATTTAGTTTTTATTCTTTTAATATGACATGGGAATAAAATTAATGTTCATGCATACGTACGACCCACCATCACCATGAACGGTGCATTTAATTTCTTATCTCCAAATACTATGAATTACAATAAATACATATATACTTGATATATATGATATTTAAATAAGGAATAATATTCTGGAGATAATATAATTTTTACCACATGGATAATTTGTAATCATAAGATGTTCATTTTTGACTCATGTTCTGAACATTTACAAAACATACGATATGAATTCCAATATTTATGTAATTTATATAACACAATAATAAGTGATATAAAGGGAATAAAGAAACTTTAAAATGGTTCTTAATCATTTAAAAATTAACCTATGTTTATTATTCAGTAATATAAATAAAGAATGAGAGTATTCAGACTCCAGGTAAAAGAAATCTTTACTTAATCTCCATTTATTGGGTTAAACATCCATGTCATTGGTTTTGTTTTTAAAAAAATATGTGTGAATAAATTATGATTATTTTACACTAAATATTATCTAATATTTTTTGCATTTATATTTTTCACACATAGTTATGTCATTGATTTGTCCTTGATGTAATGATACAATATTTTTAAGGGAATTCATCTAAATCTCTATTCATTGATGCATATGTAGATGTTATGCACCAGTATTATCTATTAAGGTGTATATCAAACCCCATTGTCATTTTATATCATGAAATATTATATTCTAATGATATTTAATGTTTTTATTATTGTTATTTTTTTAATGATTTTTATTCAAGTGTTTCTCAAGTGGTAAGAGACTCTTTAACTGAAACATTGTTTTGAATATTTTAATGATTTATTCTTAAAAATTATTTTATTTCATATCCATGTTTTCAAAATGGGTTTTATGAATTTATTTATATATACATGAATGTTTAAAAATTTAATTTCTTTCAAATTTTTCAAAGTGGTACATGAATATTTGATTCAAAAGTCTCCTTATTAAATGTTTTATATGGTTCAAGAAATGGATTGACTATTTCAATATCTTGAAATTATTTCATGTTTTCTAAAATATAACTTTATGAGGGAAATGTTTAAAGTTGAATTATTTTATGTGTTATGATTATATAATGATTATTGAACATTTTATGGGTGGTTACATTATAAAACGAAGATGGGTGGTAACGTGATAATCAAAATATGGGTGGTCCAATGATAAACCAAGGATGAGTGGTTACATTATAACCTCCAATGCATTGGGTATGGAAGTCAACTGTATGGCTATTCCATTTAGTGCTATGTGTGGATTTCATCTACATGGTTATTCCATTTAAGTAAAATTATGTCCCAAGATACCTTTATATGTGTTATGTTATGTTCAATGGGTTTTATGGTAAACATTTTATTATAAAATAGGGTAATCAATGAACTTACATTCAGTGAAGTGAATTTTGCTACTTTTTAATGGTGGAAAGTATTAAATTATGATTAATTATTCTTGGTTACAGGTTTTTACAAGACTAACAGTTTTCATTATTTATGTATCTCTTACTGGGATTTTTATGGTTGTCCCATGTTTTGAATTTTTTTTCAAAGGTTTAAAAGAACAATAGAGTCAATGATGTGATCAACGAAAAGTTAAGACATAGCATGAAAATAAACCATATTTATTTTTAATGATTTTATTTTATTGATGAATTAGACACTACAAAGAGTTTATAATTTGTATTTATATGGTTTTTATGTATGATTTGAGGTCTAATTCTCTAAAAATATAAACATGAAAATATCCTCAATGTGAAATGTTGATTAAATCTCAAGATTATATAATGTTAATGGTCGAGGCCTTAAAAAAGTGGTGATAAATTATTTGAATTATTCATATGGAATTCATTAATTTACTCAAAAAATTGCATGGAAATCATATATTCTTGAGATAGTAGAGGCTACACATGTATGATAATGAATTAAACACACCTTATTGCATTAAAACAACTGATCCAAGAAACAAATGTCATGTGACTCGACTTCATGTAATGTATTCTCTATTTTTTATTCATGCCAAAATTAACATCACCTCAGGTGATTTAAATCCTAATCGAACATTATATCTCATGAAATGAATATTCATGGTGTGTAATCAAGTTCACACCATGAACTAGTTTACAGTTTGTATTATTTTCATTGCATTTTCTTGGTGTTAATTATGTGTCATATAACACATTTACATGGCGTGTAAATTCCCTAAGGATAGATTTAAGCCCATCATCTACAAAATCATCAAAAACGATTCTTTACCATTCCATATGAAACCCTTGTAACCATTTTTAATAAATTTAATCCTAGAATCTATTTTTTTCAAAAAAACATACATCCCCAAACATTAGGTCATTTTTTCTAGAAAATTTTTTTTATCTACGAGTGAGACTCAACCAAAATGGTTTAAATAGAAGTAAAAACCCAAAAAAATAGGTTTAATTTAAAATAAAAATATGGTTATACATGAAAAAAGGTGAGATAATACAACATATCCACCATATGACAACTCATCCTCACTCTTTTCCAAGCATCACTATGGTGTCTCTGTGAATAGTTCTTCCCACTATACTCACATATCAGACTCCCTCTCCCTAGCCTCCTTTTAGAACCACCCTTTCTATGACTAAAATAGTAATATATGTATAATCATATTCCACAAATACATCTCACTATGGTCCATACCCATATCAGATGCACCTAAAAGGATGTTCTACACAAATGTCGACATCCTCGATGTATTCAAAATGGAAATGGTTATGATAATATTTTTAAAGTTGCAGCTAATGAAACATGTCATGCATAACACTATAGTTATATAGAAGGGATAAACAATTTTACATTATACTCACCCTTTTCAGTATCTCAAATGGTGAAAAATACTTGGTTAGCCTTCCTTGTTTCTTGATACGATGTTTCCCCAACCTAGGATAACCCTATGAAATGAATAGTGACTAACCTCAAACTCAATAGGACATATTTGATGGTAAACGTAAGATTTACAACCACCTTATATGATTACTAACCACCTTCAGATCAAATGAACCTACTCATATGCCTCCATCATGAGACAATGTCCAACGAGTGATGACCCACCAACCTCCAACCAAAAAAGGGAAAAAACATGACCTCTTATAAAAATTCTTGAAAGGATCCATCCGGATCAATTGTTGTAAGTTTATATAATAGGGAATATCCACGAGTTTCATATTATTCTCTCATGAACCATATAATTAAAAACACAGGCTCATAACATGCCCTCATAAATATGAATTGTACACTCAGATTGGCTTTTAGTCTGTGGATGACAGGCTGTGCCCAAAGAACATGCAATCCCATATCCTTCTAAATACCCTTCTATAACTAATATGTGAAACAAGGATATCTAGAAGAAATGATAGTCCTCGAAACCAAATTAAACTGAACTATATCATTCCCATAAATAATTACCATTTCATTAATATTGTAGGTCACCCTGATAGGAAAAAAGTGGGCTAAATTCATCAATCAATATATGATCACCCATACATTATCATTCATGTGAGGTATCCTGGGTAATCCTATCTCAAAATCCAGAGTGAAATAATCCCATTTCTACTTAGTAATAGGAATATATTGTAATATCCTAGTGGGCCTCTAATTCTTGTCCTTCACCTACCGACAAGTGAAACATTTCTCTACAAATCCTGCTAGCTCATCCTTCATTCATGACCACCAGTACTATCTACGGAGATCTTGGTACAACATTGTATAATTGTGGTGTAATATCCATATTGAATCATGATACTCTTTTTCCATATCCTTGTGTAATCCCATACGAACTCATACCCATCCAAATAAAAGAAGTGAATTTCCACTACCAAGAGACGATAATATTGGTGGATCCCCACAATATAATATGTATCATATAATTAATAACATTAGGTACGATAAATACTCTATCATGATATAGTCCAAAATCATTGGTGTAATTGATGTTGATGTCATATATACTCATCACTATGACTTATGAAAAAATAGATGTGAATTTATAAAGAGTTCCATCACCCTCCACTCATCATATGACACCGATACTTCTTATATCAATGTATTTAGGCTCATGGAATCAATAATAATGTTTTTATTTCCGGGTGTATATTTAAAATCAATGTTGAAAGACTGTAGATAATCGACCTCCACCTCTATCGAAGGTTCGGGTCCCACTGATAAAAGATTTACCCGAGGCTCATATGGTTCATGTAAACATAAATATTATCACCCAAAAGGTAGTGTTTTCGACATATTATGGAATGTACCACAATAAATAACTCTAGATCATGAGATGTATAATTACCCTCATGCGTTTTCATCTGTATTGAGTCAGAAGCTACCACTCAATCACCCTTCATCATAACAGCTCCATGTCTAACTCTAGATGCATCAAAATACATGTAATATTATTTACCCACCACATGTAATGTGAGGATATGTGTGGAGGTTATACTTCTTTTCAAATCCTGACAATCCATATTGTAGTCATCTAACAAAGAAACATCAAACCCTTCTTAGTGATCCCATAAATCAATTCTTCTAAATGGGAAAAGTCCTAGATAAAAAAAAAGAAAATAAACTACGAAAGCTAGAAATATCTAAATCTCAAATACATTCTTGGGTTGCTACAAAGATATTATGTCTACAACCTTCTCTAGGTCCATTGAAACTCCAGAATCTATGATTTCATGACCCATGAAGTGCACTTTATCAATTCATAAAATAAAATTGGTTAGATTGATGTAAAGACAATTCTCTATCAATATACTCCAAATGATTTCAATATATTTAGAATTATCATTTTATTAATGGGAGTACACTAATATTCAATATTAAAACCCCCAGAAACAGATTAAAAAATGATGAATTATTCAATGCATTAAATCTATGAATACCATTGGTGAGTTTTTAAAACCAAATGAGATCACTAAGAACTCATACAGTCCATAAATACTCTTAAAATTAGTTTAAGATACATCTAATGGTATCACCCACAACTAGTGGTATCCTAATCTCAAATTGAACTTAGATAAGATCTTCCCAACTATCATATGATCAAAGTGATCATCGATACACAGTAGGGGAGACCAGTTCTTGGCCATAATCTAGTTTAATATCTGATAATCCACACATAAGTGATACATCCTATCAAACTTATTTATGAAAATAACTACATAATCCCATAGATATGTACTAGGACTTATGAATAATTTATCTTCCAATTATTCAAACTGAACCTTCAATTATCGAAGATCTACTGGTGTTATCCCATAAAAAGTGATAAAAACCAGCTCAAATCCCGAAACCTATATTATCACGAATTCAATATATCACATGGTTAGTATTACAAATATCTGTTCAGGAAAAAAAATCCAAAAAATGGTGAAAACTGGAGGAAAATTACCCTACGTTCTTCACCATAATCTAGAACAAGACCTACTATCTTGAACCATGATACAATGTAGAATTACATGAATTGGTCATGAATTACCAACCTAATGATTCCAATCACCTTGGTGAGAATACCTATGTCCTTGGGGAAATTGAAAGATAAGAATATTTTGATAATATTCAATATTTTCTTGGAATAGAATTTCCAAATCCATTCCAAGATTCAAATAGAAACATGCCATTTCAAATACCAAATCTTCATGAATGAAATTGTGACCACCAATTTCATGTTACCATACCTTACAAAATTTAATATTCTATGACCTCACTCCCAATGGTGGATAAATTGTAAAAAATCATACAACAATTCCAAAACCAGCCTTAATCCATTTGAATAAAAAATCTGATAAAAAGGAACGAGGTTCCTCTATATCAATCAAATTTAATGAAAGGGTAGAGGATATATAATTGTAGCTTTGATTGTAGAAGGGCCAACATCCACACTAGAAATTGTGGTACTCATAGTTTGTAGTTGACATTCCCCTCTATCATGGGATTCAGTCTGACTCCCTTGGGGTGTTCCATCTTCCTGATACTACTGCTCCTACAATGGGTACCACAACCATAGCCTATCCTTGAATGTCCTATGAAAATACAGCTACCGATCTACTGAGGAGTTGCTAAGTCTTATCGAAAATAAGATACATGTTTAGATCCCCTGCCCCTCCCCTACATCAATAAGTTTCTAGAAAACATATGAAGTTAACCTAGCTAAGAAAAAGCATGACACTTCAACATATGGTATGGCCACTAAGGCCACTTGTGTCCCTAATTTACACAATTTTATCATTGCAATTAATCCTAGTCTTGATATATCCACCCAATTATATGACTGATCTTCCCATTGTTTCCTTGGAGTATCAATCATAGAGTCTCTTCATGCCACTAAAAGAAGATCTCAATGTTTGACCTACTAAAATAGCATGGCCACTACTTGGGTCCTCTATCAGATTCACTTTCTTAATGAGTTATTTTTTCATCACAACTAAGAAGATACTCAAATAAAAGAAATTCACTTATGGCCTAATCTCATAGTGAATCCCATATTTAAAATGTCTCAACCAAGGGATATTATCTACTACCATAGATGGAATAATCCACTATATATAAGGCCCCAGCCTTAATCCTTAATTAATATTGAATTAAATGAATAATTCACATTGAGGATCTTTTCAGGATTAGAGTTTTAGAGAATTAGATCATAACTATTACATCTGAAAATATTACAAAGTAGACACTTTTACTATGTTTCCATAAAATAAAAACTCTTAAAAAGAAACATGTCTAGTTCCATGTTTTAGATAGCATGACTATCCCTTGATCCCATCCTTGACCCTATTCCACATTATGTCCCATGAAAAACATTTCAAAAAAACTTGGGGTGATCATAAAAAGCTCAGTAAGGGATACACAAAGAATGAAAACTGTTAGTTTATCAAAACAACAAGTAAACCATGTATACTTTATCAAAGTAATACTTTTCACCTTTATGAAGAAGTAAAAACTCTTCACTGAAAAAAAAAGATCATTACTTACCCTTTTGTAACCAAAATATTACCATAAAACCCATATAAAGATCACATAACATATAAAGGTAACTTGGGACATAAACATACTTAAATGGAATAACCATACGGTCAAATACCACACATATCACTTAATGGAATAGCCATACGACCAACTTCCATACCCAATGCATTAGAGGTTATAACGTAACCACCTGTCCTAGTATTCACGACACCACCCATCATATGGTTTATCACGTAACCACCCGTCAAATGTCCATGTACCATTATAAAATCATAAGACATAAAACAAATATAATGGAAAGAAAATATTTCCACACTTTGATCACAATATATAACACAATTATATTGACATAAAAAATCCATTATAAAAAACCCTTTTCAATACCAAAATACATAAACCATTATATGGTATTTATTTAATTTTAAAAAAACATTACGGCTTGTTAAGGAAGCCAAAGACCAAATAATAGTCACGGCGGCGGAAAAGGTCATCATCATCGCGTACATTAAAAGAAACATTCCTTTTTTTCGTTTAGTAAAATGATTCATAGAAAAATATTCCTTTTGTATAAAAGTAAAATTTAAAGTGGTTTATACACCGTATAAAATAATGTTGTGTATAAAACGAAATATGCCTCAATGAAAGGAGATTGAGACGAAGTCCCTTACCTCGGGTCCGACTTGACTCGATCGTTATTTAACGTCATGAATAATAAACATGAGTTAATTTATACTTTCTTAAGAACCTTTTTCAAGTTAATTATTACTTTTATATCACTTATTACCATTTTATAAACATTATGTTATCATTTAAGTTATTAATGTTTGTTTTATCGATATTTAGTTCTTAAGTCGAAAGTGGACTTCTTACAATTACATGTTGTTCATGTGGTCAAATGTTCATTATAACCAGAATGATATTCAAAATTTTGATATCATATATATCATATATATCCAGAATATAAATGTATTTATAATATTACATAATCATTTAGAGGTATTAAATGAAATGCACCATTCATGGAGAGGGTAAGCCGTACGTACTTATAAACGCTACATTCATTTCTATGTCATATTAATGGAATTAAAACTAAATGAGAGATATGTATATTTTAATTCCAGAATTATATTAATCAATTATATATTACATACATCATATATATCCATTATGTATATGTACTTATAATAGTACATTACATTTGGGGATAAGAAATGAAATGCACCGTTCATGGAGACGGTAAGCCGTACGTACGCAGGAAATGCTACTTTAATTTATATCTCTTACTTTAATGGAATGAAATAATAATTATATAAAGGTATATTATAATTCCAGTATAACATCATATATAATAACTTTAAATCCATCCTTTATACATCCCACATATGGAATTAACGAATCAAATCACTTTGAGGGGGGCGGTAGTCCGCACTTCCTAAAATGAAGTTATCGCGTATACCCATAATGGAAGCCATAAAGGTATACCAGAAATTCAAAATAAAGAATCATAAGGAAAAAAAATATAATATATATCATATATAAATATAGTGGCATCTTAATGGACACCTTTGAAGGTGTTGGAAGAATATTGAACAATCATCGTTTCCTGAGACAGAAATTCTCCATCCACAGAAACAGTATGTTCTTTAACCATTATATGTAGGTGTGTGTAAGTGTATCTCTAATTATTCTTATAACAACATAATATTATATTGAAGATACTGGATTTGTTACAAAAGAAATTAATAAAAAGAGTTAGGGGTTTGTAGAAGCAAAATAAAACAAAATAACACAAGAGAAAACACTACATTTAAAACGGGAAACTCTTTTTCATTTGAGCTCAATGGCTTCCTTGGGAATACATCTTCCCTAAGTGAGGCTTCAAGGAGTAAGATAGGGATGTGGAGAGAAAAAATGGTAAGGGTTTGGCCGAGGAAAAGTCTTTGGATGTGTGGGTAAGTAGGTAGAGGTTGGGGCCTTTTATAAGAGGAGAGGAGGGGCACTCTGGGAAAGTAAAGATATGTTACTTTATTGTAAAATGATTTTCGGATTTAAAAGGTCCCACATTGATATAAATCTAGGATAAGGTGATAAGGGATCAAAATATACCCATCCAATAGGTTTTTGACATGTTTAGGTCTTATAATTTACAATATATTTTCATTTTATTTAAATTGTTCATTAATGAGGTAATCGATGCATCATCATGATGTCATAAATACATTATTTTATTTAATGTCTAAAAATTATAAATAAAATATCATGATTTATTAAATCTTTTTATCTTTCTAATGAATATTTATAGTAAAAAATCTGACTTGTATAACCCAATTTATGAATTGTTTTAGTAAAACGACTCATGTTTGTGACATTTTAATTATAACATTAAATAAAAAGTTTTTAATGTCATTTTCCTACCAAAGTGGCTCCATGGGGACCCCAGGTTGACCCATGGATTTTATTGGTCTTCCATGACACAGAAAATGTGGGTAGGACATGTTTATAGGTCATTTTAATAATTAAAACATTATTTTTACCTTAAACCACACTAATTACCTCTAATCGCGAATAAAAACTTAAAAGTTACTATTCACCAAAAAATTATTTTAATCCCATTAAACCACATTTTAATTATTAATGAAAACCATGTATGTCGGATTTTTGAAATTCAATTCACAGAGGTTGTAAAATTTCATTCAAATGATAAATCAGTTTTTTAAGTACCACTTAGTGGTTTCACTATTCATCAAAAATTGATGTTTTTTAGAAAAATACCAAAACATCACCCTAAGATATATTTGATATTCCTAATTCAAAAATGAAGTCTATTTTACAAAATTCAAAACATATAAGTTTCATTAATTAATTAATTTATTAATTCCCGTTGTCAGAGAAAATAGCGTGTTTTTATGAAACAATAAGTATCAAAATATTGACACTAGTTTAAGTCCGATTTCAAAGTGAAATTAATTCTAACAACTACTATTGGATTTAATGGTAGAAATATATTCTAATTAAACATTAAAACCAATTCAAATGATAATCTAATAATATTAATAAATTATATTAAAAAGTGGTTTTGAATTAAAATACAACATTTTTAACTATTCCTTAAAAAATGAATTTTATCGGAAAAATACTAAAAATCTACACAAAGTAAATTTTGATGTCCCGATTCTAAAGGAGAGTTTTATTTGGTCCAATAGAAAGTATAAGAGTGACCAAATCTATATTTAAATAAGGTTCTCTATGAAAAGGTGATAAGTGGACCTTTAGTGAATATTAAAGTATCTATGCCTAAAATTGAATTCTTTTCTTATTTTAAGACTTTATCTTTTATTGGGTAAATATAAAAACATTTAAAAAAACAGATATAAACATATTTTAGTTATTTCTATTCATTCCCTCCTATACAACGACTACGTGTTAACTACCATTTAAAATAATATTATTTTACTACTAGTGTGAAACATAAGATTTCAAAGAAACTCTTTGTTGCGTATCAGGTATGCTATCGAACATAGAAACCCCTTTAAAGTAAAATTAATATTAAATTCTCAAATATTAATAAATATGAAAATGTATTATTCTTTATTTACCTGGGATGTTACATCCTTCCCCCTTTCTGGGAATTGTGTCCTCGCAATTTTATTCACTTATCAAAATAAGTGGGGATATTTATCCCTCATAGAATTTTCAGATTCCCATGTTGCCTCTTCAACCATATGGTTTTTCGAAAAAAAAACTTTACCAGATTAATCACCTTATTCCGTAACACTTGCTCCCTGTGGTCAAGAATCTGGACTGGTTGTTCCTCATAAGAGAGATTCTATGCCAACTGAACTACCTCTGGGCTCAAAACATGAGATGGATCTAGCATATACTTTCTCAACATCGAATCATGAAAAACATTGTGTACCTGAGATAAACTCAGAGGTAAAGCCACTAGGTAAGCAACAGATCCAACTTTCTCTAGAATTTCAAATGGTCCAATGAACCTCGGACTCAGCTTTCCTTTCTTACCAAATCAAATCACACTTTTCCACAGTGAGACTTTGAGAAAAACATGATCACCTACCTCGAAAGATAGATCCTTCCTCCAGTTATCTGCATAACTCTTCTGCATGCTCTGAGCTGTTCTCATGTGTTTCTGAATCAATTGAACTTTTTATGCCATCTCTTCTACCAATTCTGGTCCCATCAGCTTCCTTTCACCCACTTCATCCCAAAAAGCTGGAGTTCGACACCGCTTCCCATATAATGCCTCAAATGGTTCCATCTGTATACTGGAATGAAAACTTTTATTATAAGAAAACTCAACCAAAGAAAGATGTTGGTCCCAACTTCCCTGATAATCCATAGAGAAAGCTCGTAGCATATCCTCCAAGGTCTAAATTGTTCATTTTGACTGGCCATCTGATTGCGGATGAAAAGCTGTACTAAAATTTAATTTAGTACCCAACGAATTCTAAAGGCCTTTCCAAAAGATAGAAGTAATCCTGGGATCACGATTAGAAACAATGGAGAGGGGAACTCCTTGTATCCTGACTATCTCTTTAAGAAACAAACATGAATGTTGATCTAGGGAAAAAGTATCTCGTATAGATGGAAATGAGGAGATTTAGTCAAGCGATCAAAAATAACCAAGATTGCATTATTACCTCGAGATGTCTTCGGTAATCCCACAACAATGTCCATGGATATATTTTCCCATTTCCACTCTGGAACTGGTAATGGCTGAAGCACCCCTTTCGGTAACTGCCGCTCTTCTTTAACCTGGTGACAATTCAAACACTTCACATTAAAATCATAGATATCTCTTTTCATTCCTTCCCACCAGTAATACTCCCGCAGATCTCTGTACATCATAGTACTCCCAGGATGAACTGAAAACGAAGAACTATGAGCTTCACATAACAACTCTCTCTTCGACTATGAATCACAAGGCACAAACAATCTCTTCCCAAAACTCAAAACCCAATCATTATCAATGTTGAATTCAGGCAACTTACCCTTTAGAACCAGCTCTACCTTTTTTTGCAACTCACTGTCTTGCTTCTGTGCTTTCTTGATTCTGTCTGATAGAAAATATTTCACTGATACCTGAAACAAAACAGAAGAACATCCTCCACCAAAAAACTTCTATGCCAAATTTCATCAAATCATTAACCAAAGGATCATGTTCCAAATGCAACATTGTTAATGAAGCATTTCTTTTTCGACTCAAAACATCGGCCACTTTATTTTCTTTTCCTGGATGGTAATGAATTGTACAATCATAATCCTTGATTAATTCCAGCCATCTCCTCTGTCTCATGTTCAATTCTTTCTGAGTAAATATATACTTTAAAATTTTTTGATCAGTATATATTTCACACTTTACTCCATATAAATTATGCCTCCAAATTTTTAGAGAAAAAACAACAGCAGCTAATTCCAAGTCATGTGTAGATTAATTTACCTCATGAGTTTTCAACTAACATGAAGCATATGCAATTACCTGATCATTCTGCATAAGGACACAACCAAGCCCTTTCAATGAAGCATCAATGTATTTAACAAACTCACCATTCCTGGAAAGAAGTGCCAAAACTGGGGCATTCACCAATCTTCTTTTCAACTCTTGAAAACAATCATCACATTCTTTTGTCCAGATAAACTTAACACCCTTCCGAGTTATCTTAGTCATTGGACTAGATAATCATGAAAAAATTTCAACAAACCTTCGGTGGTAACCTGCCAAACCAAGAAAACTACAGATCTCTGTTACATTTTTGGGTCTTGGCCTTTCTTCAACAACTTTTCTTAGCAGGATCAATAGTTATGCCATCTTTTGAAACAATGTGACCCAGGAAAGAAATTTTTTGTATCCAAAACTCACACATTCTGAACATTCCATACAGTTTCTTTTATTTTTTAGGTTTTAAAGATAACCCTTAACTAACTTTTATGCTCCTCTTTAATTTTAGAAAACACAAAAATATCATCAATAACGAGAACCATCATTTTTCACCTGAGTCAACTGAGCCATCACTGCAACAAACTGTTTAGTTCTGATTCTGACCATCTCAGGATACAGATTTGAAAGGTCATTTCCCTCTGTATGCCTTCCCAGAAAATCTATTCTATTTCTTCTATGAAAATCCATTCTTAACACAGAAATATCTTAGGAGAAGAAAAATTGTAATTTTTAAATGCTATATCATTTCAATCATACCATAAATTAATTTATAATTTAACACTTCTCTAACTCCTAAAGTAGTCTAAACCGACCTCTAATACCAACTATAATTCCCCAACATTAAATCTTACTAAATATTGAATTAAATGAATAATTCACATTTAGGATCTTTTCTGGTTTATAGTTTTAGAGAATTAGATCATAAATATTACATCTCAAAATATTACAAATTAGACACTTCTACAAAGTTTCCATAAAATAAAAACTCTTAAAAAGAAACATGTCTAGTTCCGTGTTTTATATAGCATGACTTTCCCTTGATCCCATCCTTTACCCTATTCCACATTAAGTCCTGTGAAAAACATTTCAAAAAAACTTCGGGTGAGCATAAAAAGCTCAGTAAGGGATACACAAAGAATGAAAAATGTTAGATTATCAAAACAACAAGTAAACCATGTAAAATTTATCAAAGAAATACTTTTCACCTTTATGAAGAACTAAAAACACTTCACAAAAAAATATCATTACATACCCTTTTATAACCAAAAGATTACCAAAAAACCCATATAAAGATCACATAACATATAAAGGTAACTTGGGACATAAACATACTTAAATGGAATAACCATACGGTCGACTTCCACACATATAACTTAATGGAATAGCCATACGGCCGACTTCCATACCCAATTAATTGGAGGTTATAACATAACCACCCATCCTGGTATTCACGGCACCACCCGTCATATGGTTTATCATGTAACCCCCCATCAGATGTCAAAATAACATTATAAAATCATAAGACATAAAACAAATATAATGGAAAAAAACATTTCCACCCTTTGATCATAATATATCACATAAGTATATTGACATAACAAATACATTATAAAAAACCCTTTTCAATACCAAAATACATAAAACAGTTTATGGTATTAAATTAATTTTAAAAAAACATTATGGCTTGTTGAGGAAGCCAAAGACCAAATAATACTCGCGGTGGTGGAAATGGTCGTTGTCACCGCGTACGTTAAAAGAAACATTCCTTTTTGTCGTTTAGTAAAATGATTCATAGAAAAATATTCCTTTTGTATAAAAGTAAAATTCAAAGGGGTTTATACACCATATAAAATAATGTTGTGTATAAAACTGAATATGCCTCAATGAAAGGAGATTGAGACGAAGTCACTTACCTCGAGTCTGACTTGACTCGATCGTTCTTTAACATCCTAAATAATAAACTTGAGTTAATTTATACTTGCATAAGACCCTTTTTGAAGTTCATTATTACTTTTATATCACTTATTACCATGTTATAAACATTATGTTATCATTTAAGTTAATAATGTTTGTTTTGTCGATATTTGGTTCTTAAGTCGAAAGTGGACTTCTTACAATTACATGTTGTTTGTGTGGTCAAATGTTTATTATATCCAGAATGATATTCATGATTTGGATATAATATATATCATATATATCCATAATATACATGTATTTATAATATTACATAATCATTTAGAGGTATGAAATGAAATGCACCGTTCATGGAGACGGTAAACCGTACGTACGCATGAACGCTACTTTCATTTCTATGTCATATTAATGGAATTAAAACTAAATGAGAGATATGTATATTTTAATTCCAGAATTATATTAATAATTTAGATTTAACATACATCATATATATTTATTATATATATGTACTTACTATAGTACATTACATTTGGGGATAAGAAATGAAATGCACCGTTCATGGAGACAGTAAGTCGTATGTACGCATGAATGCTACTTTCATTTATATCTCATACTTTAATGGAATTAAATAATAATGATATAAAGGTATATTATAATTCCATTATAACATCATATATAATAAATTTAAATCCATCCTTTGTACGTCCCACATATGTCATTAACGAATCAAATCACTTTGAGGGGGCGGTAGTCCGCACTTCCTAAAATGCAGATATCACGTATACCTATAATGGAAGCCTTAGAGGTATACCACAAATTAAAAATACAGAAGAATAAAGAAAACATTAACATAATATATATCATATATAAATAGGGTGAAATCTTAATGGCCACCTTTGAAGGTGTTGAAAAAATATTGAACAATCATCGTTTCGTGAGGCAGAAATTCACCGTCCACAGAAACAGAATGTTCTTTAACCATTAGATGTAGGTTTGTGTAAGTGTAGCTCTAATTATTCTTATAAAAACATCCTAGTATATTTAATATAATGTATTTGTTACAAAATAAATGAATAAAAAGTGGTTAGGGGGTTGGAGAAGCAAAATAAAACAAAAGAACACAAGAGAAAACAATACCTTTAAAACGGGTAACTCTTTTTTATTTGAGATCAAAGGCTCTCTAAGAAAGACTTATTCCCAATGTGAGGATTAAAGGAGTAAGAGAGGGATGTGCAGAGACAAAATTGCCAGGGGTTGGCTGAGCCAAAGGCTTTGGAAGTGTGGGTAAAGAGGTAGAGGTGGGGGCCTTTTATAAGAGGAGAGGAGGGCCACTCTTGGAATGTAAGAAAATGTTACTTTATTTTAAAATGATTTTCGGATTTAAAAGGTTCCAAATTGATATAATTCGAGGATAAGGTGATAAGGGTTCGAAATATAACCATACAATAGGTTTTTGACAAGTGTAGGTCTTATATTTTTCATTATCTTTTAATTTTATTTAAATCGTTCATTAATGAGGTAATCATTGCATCATCATGATGTCATAAATAATTTAATTTATTTAATGTCTAAAAATTATACAAAAAATATCATGATGTATTAAATCTTTTTATATTTCTAATGAATATTTATAGTAAAAAATATGACTTCTATAACCCTGTTTAAAAATTGTTTTAGTAAAACAACTCATGTTTGTGATATTTTAATTTTAACATTAAATAAAAAGTTTTTAATGTCATTTTCCTACCAAAGTGCCTCCATGGGGTCCCCAAGTTGACCCATGGATTTTCTTGGTCGGCCATGACACATCCAATGAGGGTAGGACACGTGTATAGGTCATTTCATAGTATTAAAACATTATTTTTACCTTAAACCACACTAATTACCTCTAATCGCAATTGAAAACATAAAAGCTACTATTCACCGAAAAATGTTTTCATCTAATTGAACCACATTTTATTTCTTAATGACAACCATGAATGTCAGATTTTTGAAATTCAAGGCACAGAGGAGGTAAAAATTTCATTTAATTGAAAAATCAGTTTTTTAAGTACCACTTAGTGGTTTCACTATTATCAAAAATTGATGTTCTTCAGAAAAATACCAAAACCTCACCCTAAGCTATATTTGATATTCCGAATTAAAAAATGAATTCTCTTTGAAAAAATTAAAAACATATAAGTTGAATTAATTATTTTAATAATTAATTCCCACTATCATAGAAAATATCGTTTTTTTATGAAACAATAAGTATCAAAAGATTGACACTGGTTTAAGTCCGATTTCAAAGTGAAATTAATTCCAACGACCACTATTGGATTTAATGGTAAAAATATATTCTAATTTCATTTTAAAACCAATTCATAAGTTAATCTAATCATATAAATAAATTATATTAAAACGAGGTTTTGAATTAAAATACATCATTTTTCATTATTCATTAAAAAAATGAATTTTATCGGAAAAATACCAAAAATCTACAAAAAGTAAATTTTGATGTCCCGATTCTAAAGGAGAGTTTTATTTGGTCCAATAGAAAGTATAAGAGTGACCACAACTATATTTAAATAAGGTTTTCCATTAAAAGGCGATAAGTGGACCTTTAGTGAATATTAGAGTATCTATGCCTAAAATTGAATTCTTTTCTTATCTTAAGCCTTTATCTTATATTGGGTAAATATAAAAACATTTATTAAAACATATATATTCATATTTTAGTTATTTTTATTCATTCCTGCCAATACAACATCTATGTGTTAACTACCATTTAAAATAATATTATTTTATTACTAGTGTGCAATGTAAGATTTCAAAGAAAATCTTTTTTGCGTATTGGGTACGCTATCGAACATAGAAACCCCATTAAAGTAAAATTAATACTCAATTCTCAAATATTAATAAATATGAAAATGTATTATTATTTATTTACCTGGGATGTTACACTATAAGTTGGTGAAATGTCCAACATATCCCATTATTGAAATACCCTCATGTATCATGAGCATGACCTCACATGCCTTTTCATCCATCAACATCTCTACATTGAACGGGTTCAACAAATTATAATAAAATTCATTCCAAGATATCTCCTCTTACTGCCCATATTTCTCTATAATGTCCCACGAACGTTTGGTAAGTCCATAAAGCATATAAAAAAACATACTTCATCCTCCTATTTATAGGTGTCTGCAAGTGCTGAAAGACCATCTGGAATGTCTTGATCATGAACTTGGATATAGGGGGGACACCCTCTATAGTGATCATAGTCGAATAATACAATTTAAACTCAATTTTTATTTCATCTATTGATGGCACAGTGCGAAGATTATCCCTTTCCATGGATCACATTACCCTCAAGAAGCTGTCATGAAGTGAAATATCCATTCGATCCTCATGATCTATACAAATCATTGGTTATAATATATTAGGAGTGTGTTTAATTACAGTTGCCAAATTCTCAAATTGAAGATGACGAGGATGGATTTTCTATACAATAAAAACACACAATTTAGAATATTGGCTACAACATTGTAATCCTTAAAAAGTAAAAAAATAGGGAACCACTAGATCATGGTATCTCTAATAATTTATTAAAATTATTTTAACTTGAAATAAAAGTTATTTAATTTCCAATTATCAACTCTAAAAGGTATCTCATTTCACAATTCATACAAAAAAATATATTACATGAAATAAAAAATTCCATATCCAGTACAATAAATGTCATGATATATACATACATGACAATCATGATGAATTCATAAACACCTCAATCCATATGAGGGCATGATTATAAATCTCTATAGATAAAAACATTACACAACATGTGAATAACCCTGGGTGAAATAAAAGTCAACCGTATTTAGTGAACATCATTAACAAAAATTCCATCTTGGGGTACCCAGATTTCCCCTCATTCATGGGCTAGATACTCCCATGCTTAGTCTCATTAAAAAGTAATGAAATATCCTAGTATAAATTCTAATTTTCAAAATATTAACCCAATAGAAAAGAAAATCCTTAACTCCCTTTGATACCACTTTTCAACATCCCCTGATCTAAAACACTCTCACATAGCCAAACCTAGTCGGTTATGAGACCAAAATTGCACCCATTCATATTCCATAGGATGATGACTAGAAGAGAGGGTGATATTAAAATAGTTGGGAGACTATACCGCATGGTTTGCAGTCAAAACACAATGAAATAATAAAAAATGATAAATATCAGAGAAATTGAAATAGCTGAAAGAGTTAAACAAACAATTGTGAAGTAATGGAGAATCCAATAAACAGATAATAATGAATCATGTAATGATATAATAAAATGTATCTCACTTTCAAAAAGAACTCAATAAAAATACAAGAAATAGATAACAAAAATAATCCCAAATTACCCATGACCTGAACCTAATATTAGTCCCATCTCCATACTCAATCCCATACAACATGAAAAAACCAGCAATATGCCCCCTTCCCTTTTCAAAATCCACACCCAGGTATTATAATTGAGTACTAAACGAAAACCTCAATAGGGTCAAAGTAAAAATCTATAGGTCAACACTTCCATGTCTAAACAAAACTAGTCTATTAATAAGTGCCTGAAATAATATGATTAATATGTGTATTAATTAATCATCTTAATATAATACAATAGTCATCCTGCTTCGGCATCATGAAGATACATCTCTTAGCATAAAACACAACCTTTCAAACCATCACCATGACACTTGACATTATCAAAAAAATTGGGGAATTCCCTATGTATAATCATTTCAACATCCACCCAAGCCCTCAAAATAAGTATTTAAGTATGCAAACATTTCACTCTATATAATAATTACAATATGAAATTGGGCCAAGCCCATTATATAAGCATTACAACATGAAACTGGTCTATCCCATCTATATAATCATTTTAGCTTCTAGGCCAGGCCCTCTATATAATCATGAAAACATTAGTTTGGGCCATGATTTATATATAAGCCTCAAAACATTAGTCTAGAATTATCTCGATATATATTAATTGCAATATGAATCAAAACACATGTCATAATTGTAAGGATATCACAATATCATATAATAAGTCTCAATTGTTAATTGTAAAAAATACCATTTGTGTTTCAATTTCACATTCATTTTTATCACATTATTTTAATTTATTTATATAAATAATAATCTCCTGCCAAGGTGATTTTCTATCAAAAAGTCACTTAAGTTCTCATGTAATGATAAACACACTTTAATCCATTATACAATTAAATATTATTAAAGGGTTTGATCCCTAATAGGTAGCCATAAACATGTTCACAATACAATTGAATCCAATACAAATCTAAGGTATAATCCAATAAATTAATTATCATCATTCATCATTCAATTAATTAATGTTCATGTTTTGTCCAAAAAATAAAAATATCTGACACACTTGAAAATTTAATAGACGATAGGCATAAATTTTAGAGCACCAAAATTTAACCGACAATCAATGTAATGCTACCAATTGGTAACATCCACCAGAACAAAGGTGAAAATGATTGAAAGATAAAACTTAGGATCAATTTCTTGAATGAGACATCAATAATGGAGGAATTAAATCTAAAATCAATTATCAATTTCCTCTAATTGAGAGAGTAGAGGCTTAATGTGGATGATAATGAATTTTATATGCATAATGGCTCTAAAACCACTAATCCTAATAAACACATAGTGTATAACTCCCTTTCACAGTATGTATTCTCAATTTTTGATTCACAAGAAAATTCATGTTGCCTGAGGTTATTTTAACCCTATTTGATCATTACATGTAATGAAATATAGATCAACAACGTGTAATAGATTTCACACCATGAACAAGTTCACAACCTTTATTACTTTCAAAACATCTTATTGGTGAAAATTACACATTATGTACCATATTTATGTGGAGTGTAAATTTTTTATAGATAGCTTTTAGCACAGTATATGAAAAATTACCAGAACCACCGCTGAATCCTTCCACACACACAAAAAACCCTCATAATTCTATTGAAAAAGTTTATACCTAGACTCCATTAATTAAAAAAGTTATGCATCCCCTAAAATTTGGTCAATTTTCCTAACAAAGTATCCATGTCTCAAAATGAGACACAACTAACAAGGTTTAAAGATAAAGGAAAAACCCCAAAAAATAGGTTCAATGGAAAAATAAAAGAGGGATGTAAATATAAATATATAGGGTCTTATAGAAATCAATTTCATATTTAATTTATATATATAAATTTTGTATACTTTTGAACATTAACATTTTGAAAAGTGCATCTTCATCCTGTCTGTGCGATTAAAATTAAATTAAATTTTACCTTTTATTTGAATGTAATTTATAAAAATGGATTCAATATTTTTAATTTTTAAAAATTATATTATCTAATAATGACAATGTAATTTTTAACCATAATTAATAGTAAAAATTTTATTAATTATTTACCATGAATAACGTAAAAATGTGTTTACCTGGGGTGTTCAATTAAAAAGTTAAAGTTAAAAATGACCCCAAACATATCAAACACCCATTGTACAGAAATATTTAGACCTTATCTCTTCTAGTTTCTATATTTCCCCTTTTTTTATCCTTTTTTAATGTGAAATAAATAAGAACCACTTTTTATTTTAAAAAATTAAAAATCATCTACTCACATCTCATATAAAAGGACACCCCTACCCTATCATCCTCACATAAAAAATACATTTGTTCAGCCAATATCTAACCAAATAAATTCCATAATTACCTCCTCTAATCCTAGAGTCCTTATTTTTTCCATAAATCCAACCAAATTATCCTTATTGTAAAAACTAAAAAAATTTGTTTGAAGAATAGGTAATGTCTCTAATCAGGTATTCTATATTATTTATTCCTCAAACTCCTTAAATTATTATTAAAACATAATGATATGATAAAAGTATTATAATATATATTATGGTATGTTATTATGTTAATGTAATAACCTAAATACATATCCTCTTTGATCAAATGGGTTATGAAACCATCATTCGTGTGTACAATGAACTAATACCTCAGGAAATGATGTTTTTCATTTTCCATAAACAACTATAATGATTGGATATAATGAAATATTTATTATTTATATGGGACATTTATGATATTATTATGATTCTTTAATCATGATATCACATATTATTTATCACTTTCTATTCTTTGGGAGTACGATAATGTTGTTCAAGTGTACGATGGGGTACCGTTATTTGAATCGATGTGATTCTTTCACAGTTTACATGGAATGTAATAAGGTTTATTGTAATGAATTTTATAGATATATATTATATGGAAATTAGTTTTTAATGGTAATATAATATATCACATTTTTTGTTCTAAACTGTTGAGAAAATTGAAACAGCATTCATGCATACGTATGACCTACCATCTCTGTGAATGTTGAATTTCATGTTATATATATATATTTTATAGATTTACCAAAATAAATAAATTTTTAATATATATTATATCTATATAATTTTTAAAATATATGTATTATGTATCTATGATAAAATTAAGAGTTCCAAAAATTAAAAATCAAAGCTTACATGAAAAACCAAGTAGTTATTACCTGAAACAAGATTTTACCAAAAATTTGTTAATAGAAGGGAAATAAATGTTCATAATAAAATCATATATTTTGTGATAAATTTGTATATAGTTCTATAATATATGTACTATAAAATTATATTTATTATACAAGAGGTTTGAATGTGTATGAAAGAAGTCGATACTTAAGGTAAGGGATGCCAGTCTCACGCTTATTTTTTGTGAGACACAATCCATATTCAGTATGCGTTTTTTATGTGGTTTATATATTCCCTTGTATTTTTTTTATGATTATTAACCTTGAAAATTATTTGGATTTACATATGAATTTTTGGATCCTTATTTTATGGGTTTTACGGTTAAATAGTTACCAAAGCCTTAAATGTTTTTTCCCTCAAATTGACATCTTAGAGACCTATGTTATGTTAGGCACATATCTTTTTGATTTAGGTGTGTATAAAACTCATTTTACATGTTATATCATATATATTATTATTTTATTGATATTTCATGTTAATTTTAATTTATTCTAATATGGGGATTAAAATTAAATAGTACCAAAGTTTCAAGAGTTTTATGATACAATCTCATTATTTATCGAGATTGTTTTTATTATCATTATGATGATAAAATATTATGATCCATCTCTCAAGATGTAATGAACCGAAACTTTATAAATAAAATACCATTTGTGATTGAGTTAAAATACCTATTATGTTTATAGAAAATACATGAACTTCTTTAGTTTTATTATATCCCATTGTATTTAAAATACAATTATGCATCATTAGCATTGATAAAATAGAAGTTGAATAATGATCATATGATTAGTATAAATTCAAGGTTATGATAAATACAATTAAAAAACAATAAATGGCATCAAACATGAGGATTTTAGTGTATACCAACCATTTATTAAATACTTTTGTAGAGATAGAATCACTGGTCTTTCCCCATGAAAAAGCCTAATCCAGGATCCAACAACTAAATCATGATGAAAACCAATTATGGGAGAAGTTCAAGCTCATCAATATTATAACCCAAAACATGTATGTAGAACCACGCCATGAAAATCTCTCCATTTTTCACCTTACCCTTAGGAAGTTTGATAGTGAAATAATAGTCTATCTATTAAGACCATAAAAATATGAATATGTTTATTTTATAGAATAATGAATAGATTTTCTTCTAATGGTCATTGCATTGTAAATGATTTAGTTTTTTAATTTCATAATACAATAATTTTATTTTTGTGTAATATGAAATTTCAATTAAGCTATTACCTTTTGATGAATTCAAAATTTTTAAAAATAAATGATATTTTAACAGAACATTACAATTAAATTAAATTTATTAAATGTAAATGATAATATATTTTTATGAAGTAAAAGGTATTTTTAATAGTGGTTCAAAAATTCCTATTATTTAATGAACTAGTATTTATCAATAAATAATGTTTATTTTTTTAAAGAGAAAACATTCATATTTAGAAAATTATTTTGATAAAAATACTATTTTTTTAATTATAATTTTTATATTATATAAAAATGACTTATTTATAATTTTTGGAGAGAATTGAATTTTTAGGTTAAGATTAAATAAGGTATACATATATATAGAGTGTATTATGTCATAATAATGACCAATAAGTGATTTAATAAATTCCACAAAGGGTATCATTGACCAAATATGTGTTTTCAATTTAAAATAATGTTATTTAAAGTTAATTTATTAATTTTATAAGTCCTATACGAATCCACAAAATCCAATAATATATTTTATTGTTATAAAATAAATTATTTATAAACATGACTCGTTTCAACATCATAAAGGGTAATATTTTATTGAGTTCTATCATTAGAATTAAAAATTCCATAAATAAACTTATATTTGGTAGAGAACATGGTAAAAACATGGGGAGTTATATGGTTTTGATTACATTATTATATAGATATCAAAACCTTTGTTTGGGAAATCAAAAATAACTCACCTCTCTCTTCTTAAATTAAGATACGCATTCCCTCATTCATCTTCACAAGAAACCTTGTATCACATCCTCCCTATGTCCCCCCAAACTATCAAGAATCTATTCCCATGCTTTTGGAGTCACCCTCTCAAGGAATGGGGCCACCCTCTCTCCTTTTCAACTCAAGAACCTTCTTTGTATTTAGTCTTTTGAATATAAATTGGTTACATTATCAAGAATTTATAAATATATATATACTCTACAATATATGTCATAACAACTAGATATCATTTATCCCCTATATTTTTACAATTTACCTAAGACGTTACCATGTCGAAATTTATTAATGGATCCTTTATTTATCATTATGATTCTAGAATAATATCTATATTATTACTTTTGATTTCCAATTCCTAAAGTTGGGATATATTTTTACACATTCTTATTAATGTCCTTTTGACATAAAAATGATGAGATACCACTTTCACTCTCGTAATACTATTTTATGAATCTTTAAGTACTATGGTTATGCTGTTTAAATTTCACTATGTTTTTTCATGCCAAATAACTATGTCTTAAATATCCACCACCATTTAAAATCATGGGTATTAGAGTATATCTTGGTATAATTAATTTATTTGTTAATTCTATTTATGTAAACGAAACTAATTTATTTTTGGGATCATATTGATGTAATACATACTTATGTAGTATGATATATGTGGAAGAATTATTTATGTTCAAGACATGAAAATGACAGGTGAGACCATAATTATATAGAACTATACTGTATTGGGTATTGTTTTAGACTCTTAATATGTCATGTATGGGATTATAGAGACAAACTAATCTATTATGGGATATTTCCCCGGTGCTATGATGTCTTGGTAGTTAGCCTTGGACATTTTTTATAATATAATGTTTAATGTTGTTTCCACTTTCGAATGTTGCCTTCATGTTATCATGCTATATCATGCCTCAATGATCATGTTTATGATTATCACCCCTTTTACGTCCCATTAAAATGACTATTTTTTGACATGTAATTAGTAATTCCTGTTATGATTTATTTATTCCCTTACTAAGATTTAAAATTCACCACTTTCTTATGTTTGTCCCTAGTTTATCCTATGTAGTTTTAAGAATGTTGAAAAATCATGGGCATTTCAAGGACGTATTCAATAATTTCAATGTACCACCTAATCTTGGGTTTTCATTTCATGTAACAAATTTCAAAAATACATTGTACTTCTCAATATTATGTGTTGTATTTGGTGCTTTCATTTGAAAAAAATCATGTATTAATATGTGATAAAGAGAAGGTTTGTCATAGTTTGTATCAAAGGAATGATTAGTTATTTCTATGACTAGGATTAAAATATTCTACTGAAATATATATGGATAATGAAAATAATAATAATATATCTCTATGTTTTGGTAAATTATTCATTATGTGGCTTCTATGAAACTACATCCTTATATTGATACTATGAGTGGATGTTCCTCTATCACAGATGTACCCAGGGGAGACAACATATAAAACATTGTATTAAGATAGGCATGAATAGGAATTGGTGTATGAAAATGGGCTTCACTGTTCACCTAGTGTGACACTATTAGGGGTTATTCTTTAATAAATTCACACAATCATTATGATACATTATTAAGGTAATAAAAATGACCAAAAGAGTCTATGTTATAAAATTAATTCTATATAACTTATATTGAATATTAGAAAATCAAAAGTTAAGTAATAAATTTCATTTATAAATTAACCCTTTAATATCATTGGATTTACATTTTTGTGGATATTAGATCAAAATTAATCATCCCAAATTTTATCTTTAATCTAGCGAATGGTTGGAAATAGGATGAACTGAGTAAAAAACCAATATGAAGGGAAATGGAATAACATCCAAAATGATATTCCCAAGCTGATGGATGAATGAATAATGAAATTTGAGAAAATAATATCTCATTTTAATTAGTTTCAAAATAGAAACTAGAATTAGGAGGAATTTGACAAATCCCCCTAATACAGAGTAATCTATAATTGAGTCATTTATGCAATAAATTCTTCCCACTATCAATGGATCATCTTATCCCTTAATTGCGGAACAATGAATCAATTCCATTGGAAATTTATTATAAATCCTTCAATGTTCAATGAAAGATAATATCATATAGGATATTTATCATTTGGAGGGATAATCTGATCACTTCCAGACATTGATCAAGAATATAGAACCTAAGGAAAATATTGAATATGTGAGGTGTATGTAATTATAGAAAGTGTTTGTCAAAAAAAAAATTATTTACATTCTAATACATAAAATTGAAATATATTTCCTTTACCACCTGAAAAATTATGATTAATTAATTTGGGAGTATGAGGAAAACTTAACCATACTTTCATGACACACCTTCAATTTTTTTGTTCCCCTCAAACAAAAAGTTATGCAATTTTTTTTGTTGGATAAAACCAAGTCTACAAAAATCCCTAGCGATAGGGAACATCAGCAGCTATGAGTGAATTTTTCGATAGGAAATAAAATTTTAAATAGAGAAAATTGAATATAAAGGGTTTTAGTGGGATAATAAATGGAAAGTAAAATTTATTTATGGTGGGGTTTTGAAGTAATATAATGGTTGTAATAAATTTTGAGATCCTACATTTTAAAAGTGAAACACCTCAAAATTCTATAAGAATATCAGTTTATTCAATAGTGTATGTGACACGAATAAAAAATTTTAGAAGGGAATATAAAATCACAAAACATTAAAATATATTTAATATTTTAAATAAATCCAATATATTATATTTCTTTTAATGGATGAAATATTTATTTATCTTGTGTTACATGCAATAATGAATTTCTTCAACACCTTGCGTTACATGTAATAATGAGTTTTATCAAATAATATTAATATTTTCATCCAAAAGGATTGAAAAATTGTTTTTTATGAATTTTATTAACTAAATTATTGAAATATTCTATTTAATTAATTTATTATCAATTAATTATAAATTAATATAAAAACCTATTGAATTAAAATGAAATGTTTTTATAAAAAACAATTTTTATGCGACAAATGATTTTTATCATAAGTAATTAAATTAATCAATAATATTGGATGATATTAATGTAATTTATAGGTTATATATTCAATAATTTTCTATTACATTCATCAAATACATTTTATAGACATACGATAAGAACAAATCCAATTTTATGCATAAAAATCATTATTTTTCTAAAGGCAGTTTTGCATATTTTAATAGAGAACATGTTTTAAAACTAATTTTTGACACATTTATCAATTATATTTGAAATAAATAATTAATTTTTGATATATGAATTTCATAATTATTTTTGGGTTAATTGTTGGTATTTTTTTTTGATGTTTTATTTTTTATTGAATAATGAACAATACTAGATATTAATTAAAAACTACAATTTCATCTAAATAATTTATAATGTTAAATTTTATTTTCAATTTGTTTTAAATTTTAAATAGATAAATAATAAATATATTAATCCAATTTAAGTAATTTTAATCATATTAATATTTAATTTAGATATAAAAACATAGTAAACTATTGAACATTATTACTATAAAAACCCATTTTCTCAATACATACCGGCGGGGTTAATTTTAAATTAATATCTGCCACTTATATTATTTGAATTTGGGAAAATGGATTCCATATTTTCACTCATAATAGTTTATAATTTATAATATTTTTATCTTAGTTTTTTACCAAAATTATTACTGAATGAAGTTAAAATTAATTAAAGTCGTTGAGAGAAAAATGTGTTGACCCAGGGCCTAGCCTTCAAACATAAGGAGCCACATGACATAGAAACTTGACCAAAAACCATTTTATAGAAGTAAATAGGAATTATTCTTTTTTATTATGTAGTTTATTTGCATTATATGGATCTAATTAACAAGGGAAAAATTAGTGTGAAATTCCATATTTCAAAAATTTAATGGTTTACCACTCACCCCGATTATAAAAGGTCGCACCTCTCCCATTAATTCACACCTATAAAAAACATTAGATTAGACAATACCTAATGAAATCACTCCCAAAATTCTCTATACTTATAATTTATGCTTTGTCTTGGTAATATACCAATCTTAGGATGGAATTATTGTAATCCAAATTAGGACACCCGAAGAAGAGGTAATTTATTTAAAAAGTGTTATTATTTTATTTTCTTCTCCACCTCATTAATTTTTTTCATATATCATGATTATATAATATGATAAATATATTTAATATAATAATTTTTTATGCTAATTTTAATACCTATTACATTATACACTTCCATCAAATGGGTCTCAAAATTATCATTCATGTGTATAATGACTACCACCCCGCGAACTGAGGTCATTTTTTTTATATTACCAACTATCACAGTAGGGAATACTGATGGAAAAAATATTTATATATGATATATATGATGTATTTTTTATTATTTAATTATTATATGACACATAACTTAATGGTTTCCATTTTATTGGAATACAATAACGTTGTTCATGTGTACGACGAACTAAGACCTCATGAAGCTATGTGGCTTGTTGATGATTTACATCGAATGTATTATGGATAGATTTAATAAAAATATAATTTCAATATAATAAATAATAATGATACTATAATGATAATATTTTTATATTTATAATTTATTTTTTTAATGTGACATGAAAATGGAAACAACGTTAATGTGTATATGCGACCTACCGTCTCCACGAATAGTGTAGTTAATTTTCTATTACCAAATTTTAGGGATTAATATAAATACATATATACTAAATATGTAAAATATTTAAATAATGTTTTAAATTCTAGATATTATTTAATAAGGTTCTATGTATGGGAAAAAACAAGTCAAACCATATTTGAAAAACAAGGATATTAACACCTGAAACAATGAAAATAATGAAAGGTTATTAGCAGAAGTGTGATTAGATATTATAAAATGATAATATATGATATTATAAATATTAATATGGTTATTTTATAAGTTAATAACATTCATACAACCATTATATATTAGTTTCAATGGCATTCAACCAAAAGTGAGGGTAAAGTAAGTTATTTCTTCTCAATTTACATTCCATTGAGTCTTATATTTTATTATACACCAATTCACTTTAATATGGTATGTATACTGACCATTGACATGTATTATCATGAATTCTTAATTATTCATGGTATTTTATGTTTTAATTGTAATTATTTCACATAAGTTGATTTGAATTGAAAATTACTAAGTTTTTAAAAATAATTGTAAAAAGCCACCTTATTTTGTGTTTTTTAAATTTCTCTTGATAAAATTACTTCCATTAGATAATTTTTCATTAGAAATTACATTTCACATTTATATCCACATATTTTAATTATTGGTATAATTATTTCCTAAAAATTATAGCATTTTTACATACTATTTTTACTTTTAAATTAATTTGACTAATGAGGAAAAAATTGTTAAATATATATCCTTTACTCAATATAGATATTTTATAAGGCACGCGTGGTATGAATTAAATATATTATTAAGTATATAAGAAATTATTTCGACATGAAATACTTGGTTTGGGTCCATTTAATAAATCCCATTGATGTATCAGTAGTCTCATAAGATAAATTATTTATCTAAATTTGATGGGTTTCAACCCATAGACATAAAAAATATAGATGATAGATCATGACCATAACTATCTTGAGGATTGATATTGATAGTTCATACATAATTTTTTTTTCATTTCATAATTATTTTTAATATATTATATTATTTAAATAGTTATAATATCCATGCTCCTGTATCATGATCATGTGATTATTTATAAGGAATTAATTGATCATCTTTTATTCATTCCACATTATAATCAAGTTGTTGATTAATTTTCATGATATTCATTAATTTACCTTACCATGATGATGATGATTTAATTATTTATAATAGCTTCTAGTATACCTAACCCTTAATGATAATTTAAGATCATCCTAACCTTGTTTCTTTTCCCTAGGTTATAAATAATAGATCATTGAATGAGTTTTCAAGGACACAATTTATTATATTTTTTATGTATTATTTTTTATTTGATGTTACAAATATAAAAAGGGAATTATTTTTATATCCAGGTAATAACATCAAAAATAGTGTGCAGATATTGACTAGTGTGTAACCTGATATGTGGAAATGGTCATTACTACAAAAATGGTTTCACACTCCTAAATAATATTCTCAAGATAATACATAAATTATTTTGAAACCATTATAATGGATTTTAAATTACGTATATATTCAATGAATACATTTTTAAGATTAAGATATTAGATATAGATAAAATTTTTATTTTATGATAATTATTTCAATAATTCTAGGATTAAAATTTTTGTTACAAAATGTTATGATATAATATAGTGTATCCCATTGTCTAGAAATAGAACCTGAAAAGAATAAGGTTGTAAATGAAAATGGAAAATATATAGGTTTACCTACCGAGTAAAGAAATATAGCAAGTTTTGGAACTGAAAAAGTGATGTTTATATTAGGGAATCTTATTCAAGTTATGAAAAATAACCTGTCCATTATAGAGAAACCTTTTCCAAAACAATTTTTTTTATGATGGATCACTTTACGTGGTAGTGGACCCCATAATATTTTTTGGAGTACAGATCTAATGGAGTATGAGAAATGTATTATGCCTCTGAAGAAGATATTTATGGAAATGGGATGTGGTGAAAATAAAAAGGTTACATTTTCAGTGTATTTCCTCAATGGTGACATTGATCATTAGTATTTATTAATCTATAATACTATAGAATAATAGGAAATAAAACTCATGGAATGAAAATATTTTAAAGATACATTCTTTGAAAAATATTTCCCTTGTGAACAACAAACTACAACAAAAAAATGTTCCTTAGTTTAATTAAAAATAAGGAAGAAACAATTATGGAGAATGAAGTTACCTTTACTAGATTGGAATGTTATGATAAAATTATACGCAAGAAAAAATTGAATATTGACCATTTATTTAAATTCCCTAAGACATGTCTCTGAAGGACACTAGTGTCTCAAAATTCTTCTTCATACGGTGAAATTTTTTTTTGTGATATAAAGAAAGTCAAATAATTCTCCATGTCTTATGTATTCAAGGTGAAGAAAGATATTAAGAGGATAGTAGTAAAAATCATCGATAAAGGGAATATAAGAAAGAAGGATATTTCCACACGTGATAACAATGGAAATAATCAACCTGAGAATTTCATTAAATGGTTTGGAGTTTTTTACAAGTGCAAAGAATAGGTTTACTATGAAAAAGAATGAGATGGTAAAGATGAATTTTTTTTATTCAGTGTTTAAAAAATATTAATATATGAAACTATCAAAATAAATTCCCTAATAATCATGTTATTATACCTTATAATAAGCTAAGGGATCAATGTAAAACATATTCTATTGATATAACCAAAGTAGAATGATTAATGAGACTGTGTATTTTGATTTATGAAATATGACAGAATGGTATTTTATTAATGATATTCTCATCATAAGAATTATAAAATATATAAGGATTATATTGTAGTAAAACTTCATTATGGATTTGAGAGAAAATTTTGTATGGTACCAGGAAAAGTGATTCAGTAGAAAGTTAACTTTTTTTTAAAAACCTGGTTGATCGAATGATAAACCAAAATTTGTTGCTAATGTTGAGATAATGATGTTTGTATAAAGAGATGATCGATATGGATAATGTAAATAAAATATTAATAACTACCCTAGAACTTATTTTAATGTTTTGGATCAAAATATTTGGAAGTTTCTTAAGGTTAACTATTTAGGAAAATGTTTTAGTTGAAATTTAGAAAAAAAATTCAGATATTATTGTATTACATTACCATAAGACGTCACCTACAATAAAGTATGAAGTAAAATTGTTTAATGGAATAACCAAAGGATAATATTATGCTTATGAAAAATAAATGTATTGTGTATATATATTTCATTAAATTTTTATATAGTGAAATAATTCTTCAACTCTAGGAAAATGGTTTTGAAAAATATATTCCTATTATCATTATTATTTATGACATTAATGAAAATTTTCACAACTATATTTTTTTGGATTTTGTGTAATTAAAAATATCATAAACATGTTTAATATCTCTTTACCTTAGTATTTGAGTGTTAGTTTTCTCTTCCATGTCAATGTTTTTATTTCCCAACAATATTCTCCTCTATGGAAATCTAATTATGTGATTATTCTAGTCAAATTTTTTACATCCCATTATCTATTATTAAGAGGATGATTTACCAACCATTATCAAACTGTGGGATTTAAATAATGTTATTTTTTACATATAAAACATTTTTTCACCAATATCATGTTTAAATTGAGAGGATACAATTTATATAAGGTAGAGAGAATATAACACCCTGGATGTAAAAATGAATAATATTTAATTCAATAGTGTGCACGACACACAAAACCATGAATGAAAGGGTATATAATATCCCAATACTTTAAGATATATTTAAGATATTAAAAATATTAAAAATATTATATATCTTTTAATGAATAGAACAGTCAGTTAGCTAGCGTTACATTAAACAACGACTTTCTTTGATAGATTGTATTACATTCAAGACCGAGTTTTATTGAATACTTTTAAAATTACCATTATAAATGATAGATAAGATGTATGTTATATATTTTATTAAATAACTTAAAAAAATATATGAATTATTCAATAGTTAAAAAGTAATTATAAGTGAAAATAAAAATTAATTGAATAAAAATGAAATATTTTTATAAAAAAACTATTTGTATGCAACAATTGAATATTATAATAATAAATTAAATTAATTAATATTATTAGATGATATTAATAAATATTTTATTTAATTTATTCAATTATATTTTTTATGTTAATAAAATATATTTGATAGGTATAAGATAAGAACGAATCCAATTTTACACATACAAAGAAGAATGTTTCTAAATGCACTTTTTCCACCTTTTAATTGAGCACTTATTTTAAAATTAAATTTTGAGGCATTTATAATTTTATAAAAAAAAATAATAATTATTTTTTAAACAATAAGGTAAAAATGATATTATTTTTATTTATTTGTGTTTCTGATATGTTTCATTTGACGATGAAAAGTGAAAAATTTTAGATTTGAATTGAAAACTCCTCTTTTATATAAATAATTTTTATGTTAAATTATATTTCTAAATGATAGTAAAGTAAAAATCTATCAATAATTATTATATAAATAAAATTTAGTTCATTTCAATCATATTTATATTTAATTTAGATATAATAACCTAGTAAAAGTTTCAATACATTGACTTTTAAAACATGTTTTGTGGACACATGTGCGAGACTAATTTTAAACTAATTTTTTCCACTTATATAGAATGAATTTAGGAAAATGGATTTTATATTTGAAATAATAAAAATTTATAATTTATATTAATTTAAATTTATTTTTTTAAAATAATTATTAGTGGAATTAGTTTCAATTAATTATAGTGATTAAAAGAAAATTGTGTTTACAAAGGGACTAAATGATAAATATAAGGGTTCAAATGACCTAAAAACGTGTAAATAACAAATTTTATTGATGTATTTATAAATTTTAATTTTTAGGATCAAATTTAGTGAATTATTATATAACCTTTATTTGGGAAAATCGTTGGTGTAATCCCTTCTTTCAAAATTTATATGTTTTTTACTCACCACACATAAAATGCATCCCCTTCTCCCCCTTTTCCCACATCTAAACACATTTATTTCAGCCAATAACATACCAAATCACTACCAAAAGTCCCTAATATCATACTATAATACATATATATGAAATTAATCTATATTATGATGGAATTAGTGAATACCTAAGAAGGATACCCTAATGAAGAGATAATGTTCTCCTAAAAGTGTTTTTATTTTATTTTCTTTTCCACTTACTTCAATTATTTTTTTACAATTATTATATAATAACATAATTATCATCAATATAATGATATTAGTTTTTATGTTAAGATAATGAACATATACTTCACACACTCCATAAAATTAGTTTCAAAATCATTGTCCATGTGTACCGCGAACTACCGCCTTGGGAACCGATGTTGTTCATTTTTCCATTACCACCTTTCATGGTTGGGAATAATGGTTGAAATAAAACTTATATATGATATATATATATATATATATGATATTTATGATGAATTTATTATTATTTAATTATTATATAACCTTAAATTCAATGTTATAATTTTTTGGGAATATAATAGCATCATTCCTGTGTACGGTAGACTACCACATCACGAAGAGATATGATTTATTCAACTATAAATGGAATGTATTAAGGATGATTTTAAAAAACATATGAACTATATATGAAATAATTAGGATACTATAATGATAATATATATATATATATATTTCATTTATTTTTCTTTCTATTAGTAAAATAAGAAAATGTAAACAATGCTCATACATACGTACAACCTACTGTCCCCATGAACAGTTTATTTTATTTCCTATCAACAAGTTTTATGGATTACTATTAATAAATATATAATAAATATATATAATATTTTCATTATGGTGTAAAAAATGGATATTATGAAATAATGATCTAATTCAAATCATACTTGAAAAATAGGGTAATTAACACTCAAAACAATGAAAATAACTAATGATTATTATCAAATGGGTGACAATATGTTATAAAAAGAACATATATGATATTATAAATATTAATATTGTTATTTTATAAGTAAATAATAATATTAAAACCATTATATATGAAGTTAATGTCTGTTTAACCAAAAAATATTGTATAGTAAGGTATTTCATCTGAGTTTACATTATGTGTAGAATTATTTGTTATTATGGACCAATTTAATTTTATATGGTGTATATACTACCAATTGAAATGAATTATCATGAATAGTTAATTATTCATATTATTTTATGTTTTAATTTGAATTACTTCATCCAAGTGTATTTTACTTGAAAATTACCATGTAGTAAAATTTATTGAACAATGTCACATTCTTTTGTGATTGTTAAACTTCTCTTGATATAATCACTTTCATATGATCATTTTTCGTATTAATTTACATTTCTGTTAAATATCAACATATTTTTATCATAGATATAATTATTTCATAAACATTATAACATTTTTTTCATATGGTGTTTACTTTGAATATTATTGGATTAATTAGGGAAATTGATAAATTTTTATGCTTTACTCAATATAGATATTTGATATGGAACCTTGGTCATGAATTAAATCGATTATTTGATATATGGGGAATGATTTAGACATGAAATAATGGGGTGGGTACTAATTAATTATATCTACTTGATTCATTGACATTATCACGATATGAATGAGCTTTCCAAATCAGTCGAGTTTCGACAAACTGACTTGAACTATATTCAGGATAGATCTTGATGGTAACTATCTTAAGGGTAGATCTTGGTAGTTCACACATCCAAAATTATGAATTCTATAATTATTTTTATTCTATTTTATTGAAAAATTATTTTGAATATTCATGGTTAATCTTCAAGATCATTATATTTTTGTGTTGCATTATTTGATCAACTTTTATTCCTTCCATGTTATACTCACGTTATTGATAAATTATTAAGTGTTTTAGTAATTTACATTACCATGATGTTTATTATTTATTGATTAATGATATATTCCACTATATATAACCCTTACTAAAAATTTTACCACAACCTTATTTTTTTCATTTTCACATGTTTTGAAGAAGATATCTTTTAATGAATTTTCAAGGATGTAATTTATTAGATTTTGATATATATTATGTTTTATTTTCTACTAATAATGTAAAATGGGTATCATGTATCAATATAGTATCCCAAAATGATAAACTGATTTTTCCTTCTGGATTGAAATCTTATAGATATGAAAATTTAAGAAAGTAAGTAACTATCTATGAGCTATTAGGACCAAATATGTTTGAATAATTTTAGAAATTAAAACCACATAAATTTCTTGAAGGGGATTAGAAAATTATTTAGGTGTGTAAAGAAAGGGAAACAAGCTAGATATTACATATGATAGAAACCAACTAATATAATGTAAGAGTATAATGGTCCATCCAACCCTCATACTATTTTCAAATGTTTCAAACGAAAAGAAAAAAATATAATTTTCAAATTAATGTACTAGGCCAAGGGTGGTCGGAGACAACTAGTGCCAACAAACTTCACAATAGAAAGGGTGAGATAATGAAATCAAAACCACTAGGGTGGTTCCTAAAAATGATATGATTATTGGTACAATATTTATTCAATAATTAATAGTACAAACGTTTTGATTTTGGTTCTACACATTCCTTCATATCATGTATGTTTAGTAGAACTATTCAAACACCACAAAAAATCTTAGAATTTGAGTTGTTGGTGAAAACAGAAAAGAGAAAAATTATTTAATTCCAAGTATATAACTCCTACCCAATCAAAATTTAAGGGTCTAACTTCTTATATATCCATGTGATACTACCTTTAGTAGATTTTGATTTAATTATATATATCGATTATTTTTACTTACACAGAGACAACATAAATATTTGTGAGAAGGAAATAACTGTCTATATCACTAATTATACATTGATTATGTACACATTCAATGAGGTGGATAAATATTCATTATAACAAACATCTAAATCATGGATATTATTTACCGATGATAAATAATATCGATATAAAATGATTGAGTGTAATAAAAATTTCATCCTTAAAGACATGTCCATTGTGAGAGAATATGGTGATGTGTTTCACCAATAATTTCTTAGTCTTTCTCCTAAAATTGAGGTTGAATTTTCAATTTATATTTTATTTATGGATTTTAAAATATATAGTAAACCATATAGAATGGTATTCATTGAACACAAGGATATGGATAAGGAAATATAGTATAATTTGTGTAACGGTTTCAAACACCAAAGTGGTTCACCTTGGGGTGAACCAGTCCTCTTCATCAAGAAGAAGGATGAGTAAATGTACCTTTACATCAATTATTGTGAGATAAATAAAATATCGTGATAAATAAAAATTACCCTATAACATGTATTTATTACTTTTATAATAAAATATGTGGATCCCAATAATTATACATGTTTGATCTTTCGTCATGGTATTATCATGTATGGGTGAAGAAGGAAGATATCCCCAAAACTGCTTTCTGTACAACATAAACAGACAATGAGTTCATAGTAATGAAATTAAGAAATACTATTTATCAAGAAATATTCATGGACTTGATGAATAGGGTATTTATATATGACCTAGAAAAATTTTGGTAGTCTTTATATATGATATTCTAATATACCCAAACACATGGAGGTGCAATATGACAATCTGTGTACTATTCTAAAGACCTTACAAGAAGAGAATAATTACACAATTTATTAAAAATATATGTATTAGTTAAGGGATATATCATTATTAGGTGATATTATTGCATGTAATGGGATATAGATAAACCCTTACAATATATAATCAATTGAAGGATGGATAAGGAAAATATCTATTACAAAAATTTGTAGATTCTTTGGTAAGGCTTGGTATTATCGATGATTTGTAACAAATTTATCATGAATCTCAAACCCTATAACTATTATATGTTATAATATAGACAAGTTTATCTTTAATTATGAATGTGAAGAGAGATTAATGGAGTTTAGAAGAGGCTTATCAATGCACCTATGCTTATACTACCCAGGTGTGGGGAAATTTTCACGGTATACAATGGATCTTCAAAGAATGATTAAGGACGTGTACTAATAGATAATGATACAGTGATAGAATATGCCCCAAGAGAATAAAAATTTCATGAATAGAACTACCTAAGGCATGATATAAAATTAGTTTTAGAAATCTTCATATTGAAAATATGGACAAAATTACTACTTCTAGAAAAGTGTAAAATATATACTAATAATAAAAGAATGAAGTGTATATTCACACATAGATAGATGAATATGCACAAGATAAGATATTTATAAATAATTAGATAATGTTACTACTCAGTCCTCAACCATCATAAGAATGAAAAAAATTTGGGAGATGCTTGAAGTTGAAAGAATATAGAAATTTTATCATTATTGAGAATTGAGAAGGATTTTATCTTTTAGACATGATAAAAATAGTTATGGGAACCATACAAGATGGAAAAAAATTAATACATCCAAAAATTATTTCTCAACCACAACATATAGAGAAGATAATGAATTCGTAATGACATGTTGTGGAAACTCAGAGGAATGTGGAAGTTATTGGAAAATGTAAATCCTTAGAGATAACAATTATTTAAGAAGGATATGTAATATTTGGGTCAAAACATTGTGTAAAGTTAAGTACTACATGAAAAAATGACTAGTTTGATGATTGAAATAGTCCATCCTTCTCCATCAATCAAGAGAGCACATAAATGTATCATGATATATGAGAGAAATATTGGTGGTAGAATATAATGAATGAGATATTGGAATAAACATCAAGGTGTCTTGTATGTCATTAAGTAAAGGCATACACAAAAAATCAAATGGGATGATGCAACCATTACCCATACCTGTATGAAAATGGAAATTATTTACCATTAACATTGTCACTTGTCTTCTAAAGCCATCAAGAAAAAAATAATCCTACATGGTTTGTGTTGGATTGTCTTAAAAATATTTCTCCATTCATTCTAAATAAATAGGACTTATCACTTGATCATCCTACAAGGGTACACAATAGATAAGTACTGAGGAGGCATGGAACAATACTATTGATTTAATATGATTGAGAAATATATCATTCCTCCATTTTCTGGAAGAGTCTCCGACATTCCCTAAATTCTGAGTTAAAATTTACCATATCTTATCTCCCTCAAAATTATGTCAAATCTAATGGTATTATCCACAGACTCAAGGAAATGTTAATATCATGATCAGTGGAATTCAATGTTGGATGGGATCAATATATACTTCAAGTAGATTTCTCATACTATAACTGTTTCTAATCATGCCTCAAAATGGATCCCTATGAATATATTTATCTGAATTTGTCTAGAAAACACACATTTTTGGATGATGTGAGTGAATGAAAACTAATTGGTCAGTATATGGTAGAGAAAATGGTTGAAAACACCAATACATTCAATAACACATTAATGCTTCTTAGAGTAGACAAAATAACATTACTAAAAATCATTGGTGAGAACTAGAGTTTAGAGGTAGGATATAAGGTATTCTTATACATATCTATTTGAAATATATTAATGATATTTGAGATGAAGTTAAATCTTTTTCCAAGATTCCTCGGTCCCTTTGAGATCCTAGATCACATTACAGTGGTGGCATATTGGCTAGAACTCCCTCCTAATATATCTCAAGTACAATATATTTTCCATGTATCCCTCTTGAGGAAGTATATTCCAGAACCCTCACATTTTTTGAATCTAGATGTGATATCATTGGAAAATTATCCTTCATATGAAGATAATCTTCTAAGGATATTAGATTTTAGAGAGAAAGTTATGAAAAATAAGACAATGTACCTAATCATAGTACTATAGAAAAATAAAAATTATGAAGAAGCGATGAGGTAACCAAGGGATGCTATGAAACAAAATTACCTTCATATATTTAAAGTATAAAATAAAATTTCAATGGAAATATTTTTGAAGGTGGGAAGATCGTAAAGACCCAAACAGTTATAAAATTAAATTTCCATTGTGATTGAATTAAATTCCCTATTAGGCTTATAGAAAACACATGCACTTCTCTGGTTGATTTATATCTTATTTGATTTAAAATACTATTAATTTTCATTAACATTGATTAAATATCCATTAAATAATGATCAAATGATTATTATAAATATAAGGTTAGGATAAATATAATTAACACAAACTCAAGAAGAAATTACCTCAACTAGCATGATCATACCCTAGGAATTTCATTTATTGGATATTTTGAGGTAGATGAAATCACTAGGATTTTTCGTTCACCAAGATCGAGCTGATATGCAATAACTACTGCATGATGGAACTATTTATGAGATAGGTTAAGGATTATAAAGATCAGAACCGAAACCATGTATGCCGAACCACCCCATGAAAATCTCACAATTTTTCACCTTACCCTTAAGGGAATTACTGCTGTAATAAAGTGCTATGTATCATGACCATAATAATATGAATATTTAAATTTTAAACAGTAATGAATATATTTACTTCTATATTTTCGATTCTTTGTAAATATTTTTTATTGTTAATATGATATTACATAAATTGTATTTTTGTGTAATATGTAATTTCAATTAAGGTTTTCCTTTTTTGATGAATTCATGAATATAGAAAATAAATGATATATTAATATAATGAAAAAAATAAATAATATTTATTAAATATAAATGATAATATAAATTTAATGAATGAGAATGTAATTTTTATAAGGGTTTAGAATCTGTTATTATCGAAAAAACCACCATTTCCCAATAAATGATGATTCATATTTTATTATTGAAATTTTACATATTTGAATTTTTTTATAAATTTTTTTATTATTGGAATCAAAAAGCCAAAATTTTCCAAAATTTTTTCTTTATATATTTATTGAGAGGTTTTTGAATTTCTAGGTGATAATTAAATATGATATAAATATTGTTGTGTATTATGACATCATTAATAACCAAAAGTGATGTAATAAATTATATAAATGTTATAAAAAAACTATGATTCCCCTTAAAAATAATTTGTTTTGTAATTATTTATTAATTATATAAATTCATTAAGAAACATCCAAATACTATATTATATTTTATGGTTTTAAAATCAATTCCTTATAAACATGAATCAATTCCAAAAAACTGAGGGTGATATTTTATTGAGTTCATCAATTAGATGTATAAAATAAATAAAACCACTCTTTTTTAGAACCCATTGGAAAAAAAACGTGGTATGGTTTATTGTTTTGATTACTTAATTATATTTTGGAAAAAACATATGTTTGGGAAATTAATAAGGAACTCCCCTCTCCCTTCCTATATAATCCCCCATTCCCCCATTACTCTTCACTTAAAACCAATAGATAATGTACTTAAACTTCCCTCTCCTCTTCATAGTTATAACAATTCTCCCTTAATATTTTAATAATTTTATCCTAAGCTTTTAGAATGACCCTCTCAAGGTAAGAAATGTCTTTCTCCTCTCTAATTCTAGAACCATATTTCCATTTAGCCATTTGAATCTCAAATGGATACATTTTCATGAATTTAAAAAGATACTTATATTTTAAAATTTATTCTCTAATAAGGATAGATCATTCACTCCTATCATTATCATGTTTTCCAAAGTCATTACCATGCCAAAATTTACTAAGGGATTCTCTATTTCTTCTTTGTACTCAAGAATCTTCTCTATTTTATGTGTTTTTACTTCCAATTCTTAATTTTGGGATGTGATTGTACACATCCTTATTATTTTTCTTTTTTAAATACAAATGATGACAGTATTATTTTACTCTTATTACACAATTTTATGAATCATTAAGTATTGTCATTATGCTATAAAAATTCATCTGCGATTTTTCAATCCCAACGTTTTTGTCATGAATATCAATCCCCATTTATACATAAGGGAATTCACATAGATGTATATAAAATTAATTAATTTTGGTATTTCAAGTGTGTAATAAACACTCTTTGATAATGGGGTTAAAATCAAGGAAATACATATTTATGATATATGATCTATGTGGCACGCTTATTCAAGTGAGTGATTTGAATCAAATGTATGGGCATATAATTATATAGTGATCCAATTGATTGGGTAATGTTTTAATCTCATAATAAATCATTTATGGGATTATGGAGAGAATATAATATATTATGTAATTTTTTAAACCGTGTTATAATGTCTTTGTGGTCATCCTTGACCTATTTTTTTGATGTATTATTTAATGTTATTGCCACATTCACCTATTTAATTTATGTTGTCATGATATATCATTCCTTATTTTTTTCATGTTTATGATTATCTCCACTTTCATGTCACATTGAAATTATTATTTTCTATCATTTAATATATACATTATGTTATGATTTGTTTATTCCCTAACTAGGATTTATATCTCAACCATTTTTTTTGTATGTCCCTAGATTCTTCCATGACTTTTTAAGAAATATTGAAAATAATGATCATGATAAAGAAGTTTTCAATAATTCTGAGGTACAACATGTTTTTAGTATGTTATGTAATGTATGTAATTATCCAAATATACTATAATTCTAAATCTTCTAGGTTTTATTAAGTGTATTCTTACATAATAAATCATTAATTAATGTCTAATAATGATAAGAGTATCTATATGAGAAACACATACTTTTATTCTCGATTTGTTTTTTGATGATAATACATGTTTCCTTTAATTTTAATCTCCTTTTTCACTCATGAGTTATAAATAATGTTCTTAATGAAAAACTATCTTTATTTATCTATTCAATCTAAAAATAATTTTTTTTCAAAATTCATGTTTTCTATAGTTTTTCAAACTTATTTCTAACATTCGTCAAAAGATTAATTATAGTCATTTTAACCCTTGTTTAAATTTTTATGAAATATTTTAAAAGTAATATCCATGTAATTCTATAAAAATTATGGTTTGTATTTTACTAAATACGTGAAATGATTCTTGTTTTAACATATATGATATAAATGGAATTTCCTTTCATCATGACCATTATTTTCTTTGAATATTCCATTATAATTTTTTTAATAGTTTTTTAGAGAAAATTATTTTGATACTGTTTTATGATTTACAATGTGTTTTGAAATTGCAAAGACCATTTTCATCAAGAAATAATCCAAATGATCTTCCAAAAACCATTTTCAATCTAAAATGAAATACATTGTTGTTTCATATGACTTAATATAGATAATATTTAATAATACCATAATTTTTATTTCTATGGATGGTTAATGATTATGTTGATGGAGTTATTATAAAAGAAATTAGTTTTTTAGGGGTTATGATTTGGTGAAATGATGAAATGTTTGTGATTCCTTTTTTCTTTACATGGTTTATTATATAATGATATGATGAATGTATTTTTATATTATAAAACACATAATTATGGTTTTAATTGTGATATGGGTGAGACCTATACCACAAACCTCTTCATTGGGTAAATATTTATATCTCAGGATACAATATTCTGAACCAAGTCGATGGGATTGATCCTCTAGAGAAAATATTTATTTTCTAATTCAATTGGAAAACAGTTGTGCCTTGATCCATAATGGGAAACAAGTGATGGCTCCCCATCCATTGTGTTGATGATATTGGTATTTACATAGAAATCTGAAATGGTTTCAAGTATTTATGATGGTATAACCCATTTATGACATGATATTATGGTTTATTATTTATTTATGACAATTTCTCACTCTTATAGGCCATGTTTCTATAAATGTCAACTTTTTATGCCACGAATCATGTTTCTGATCTCTAATAGGATGTGTATGAACATATTAAGTTAGGTTCATGATCACATACCATTATTATTATCATATTATTTTATATTATCATCGAAAAATATCTCTTATGTTTACACTTATTGGACATCGGAGATCACCCTTCCCTATGATTCCTTTCATAGTTTTCAGTGAAAGGTTTTGTTAGGGTATTACTAAGAAGAGTATTATGTGAAAATAAATATGTGGGAGGAGTTGATGATATTTCATTAAATAATAATATATAATATTTCTGGTATCCAAAGACAATAAAACATTTTGATCCTTATTCATGTTTTTTTGTAATGCATTGAATATTCATCAAAAAATAATTGATATTTATGTATGACAATACTTTATTTTTATAGATTGTATCAAAGGAAATCATCAACTAAACATTAGAAACTAGGACGAGAATGAACTAGTGATGTACCTATTGATTTTTATAAGGATATTTCTATGTTTCTATTTAAGTATAATTATATGGATGAGTACACATATAGGAAAATGTATTAGAATTTTTTTAAAATGATAAAGTGAGTGGTTTCTAAGAAATTACATCCCTATCTAGATACTGTAAGTGGATGTGGCTCTAGAACCAAGGTACATGGGGTAATAAATAAAAAAATGACCCATTGTTCTGGACTCAATGATCACTTGGTTCAAGACAATGGTAAATGATACACACCTAGTTTGACACTCCCTGGGTATATGATTTGGGATTTCATGAACTCATTAAAAACCATCATAATAGATTTAAATGGATAATGACCAAGATTAATATATGGGAATATTAACGTGTGATAGTTTTAAAAGAAGTTGTTATCATTTAAACATCCTATAAGTAATTATTCATGATTTTGTGGTTCCACAATATAATTATGATTTCTAACAATATAATTTTTGGTTTTATTTAATGGTAGGACCAAAAAAAACTAGATTAATATTGAATGCGAAAGAAAATATTTTGATTTGAATCCAAATGGGATGGTGACTTAAGAAAATGATATTCTGATTATTCTTAATCAATTATCATGATACATTATTAACAACTTTTTACCTTAACCAACTCTCAGACTCACTAAAGATTAGAAAGGTACATTTAATTAAGATTTTGGGTAGTGGAGAGCATAGAGTAAATAAGACTCAATTTCCTATATGTCAACTATGTTGGAAGAAGGAATGTAGTAAATATCTCAATAGAATACGAAGATGATTTGTGTGTAGAGGGTTAGGGCACAAAATAAGTTATTTTTTAGGGAAAATGAAAATTCCATTTAATAAAATATGTGATAATAATGGTTTACCTATGGAATAATAAATGGATGACCATTATAAATGTAGAAACTAAGGGAATTATAAAAATCGATGTACTAGGGATGAATGATTATGAAGAGGTTTATCAAGGTGATATAAGTAAAGGTTTTTTTATAATAAAGAGGCTAAAAATGATAAATCGGAGGAAAGAGGTATTAAGGAAAATGATAACAAAGCATATTAAATTTTTTAACAATTGAGTAGAAATATTTAAGTGTTTATGCATCAAAATTTCTTGAATTATGAAATATATACATATTTTTTTGTCTAAGTTTGTTTGCAAATTATTTAAGAGAATATATTGAATGGTGATGATGAGATTGAAAATTGATTTAATAGAAATGTGAAATTTCTCTAAAAACGTAAAAATATTGGAAGTATAACACTTAATATGTTCTTGATGTTGAGATAATGAAGCTGGGATAATTAGATTATTGATATGGATAAAGTAAATTACATAGTAATGATTTCTTTGGAACTCATTAATGACTTGTGGATAAAGTGATTCATCTTATCATTGATGGAATTTATGTCAATTTTTTATCTATAGAATATATCCATTAAATTGTGTTTTATTTAAGTAATAAGGAATCATATAATAAGGATTTATGGTAATTGTGGTTATTAATATTTTTCAAGAGAATACATGATGAATGTATCCACATGTTTGATATGTGATAATTATGTCCTATTTCATGTTGTTTTGGGGATTAATGATATGTTCAATTTTAAAAATTAGGGAACTTATTTCTAAATTTTTTGATTTTAATATTTTGGAAGGTTCATAAGGACACCCATTTAAAAAATATTTTATGTTGAACTTTTGATGATGTTTTAGATATTATTTTATTACTTCACCATTTGAATATTTATCCATATTGGATAACTAGTGCTAACCATTTATTATAACAACTGATATAAGGAATGAATAATAATTTTATAAAATATCATGTCATATATTCATTTTTTAGGCATAAAAAAATTAATATTTATTTTATGGAGTTACAGATAAATTAGAATTTGATTCATGCACAACCAAAATATGAAAATGGGCTTATGATAAAATGGAATGATAATCCCTATTTATATCAGTCATTTTTAAATTCCTAATTATTTCAATAGGGTAAACTATTGATTGGAGGTTCCTCCAAACCGCTCTTAGGTTCAAGATTTGTTTTATGTATTTCTCTCAAGGAAGTTCAAACATGATCTATCACATGTATTGAACTTGGAGGTTCAACTACTAGAGTATGATATTTCTTATGAGGGAAAAACATTAGGATTTATATATTGTATATAAAATGTTATATAAAACAAGATTATCACGACCCGTCCCCAGGGCTCGTTCCATGACTACCAGAATCCCGCCTTCCATAGGCCATGGGCTGGTTACTAGAACCAAAGGCATAAATATCTAAACGGGGAAGGAATTGTCTTTATAACATGAAAACGCACAATACAGAGTACAAGATAGAAGCAAAACAATAAGTAAAACTGTATAAAAGAATAGTGCTGAAAAGTAAATGGGGCCGAAAATAAAAGCCCAACTGTAAAGTACAAGTACAACTGAATAGGAACAAACAACATAAAGGTGAAAAAAGCTCATGGATCATCCACTATGAAACCTACCTAAATGGTAGGTATAGATATCCTACTCAGCACTCGACATCTATCGTTCTCCTCCGTGTATCGAAAAGTAGTGTGTTCCACCTCTAGGTACTGTCCAGTCTTGGAACACTCAGCCTTGGTCAGCGTTGTCCGTCATCTGCATCCAACACAATGAGGTTCAGACATATCCCGTGCAGGCGTGAGGATAACAATACTCAGTAGGACCCCCGATACGTCTAAGGTCTCTGAAAATCCACCAAAGATAAACCAAAATGTATGAAATCAATGGATAGTCATTACATAGGTATATGGCCATACATATAACTAAGTTATCAAGTAACCCCTCTAAAACAAGAAGAAAACACAAAAGTCATTGACTCAACTCACAAATGTATATATCTTATGTAAAGAGATAGAGATGATCAGATATAGCCAGTGAATCATCTAAGATATTATACCCACATAGGTTCCAGGACCAACAGTTAGAGATTTCAGACCCTCACATGATCTAGGAACAGTAGTTGGAGCAGTCAGACACACACAGGATCCAGGACCATGTTTTCTGTCGAACCCACACAAGATCCAGGAATAAGAAGATAGAACTTTCGGACCCACATAGGATCCTAGAATAGTAGTTGGATCTGTCGGGCCCACACAAGATCCGGGAAGAGTAGTCAGAGCTTTCAGACCCACACAGGATCCTTGAACAGTAGTCAGAGCTGTCAAACCCACACAAGATCAAGGAATAGTCATCAGAGCGCAGCAAGCCACATGGTTTCCACAAATCATGCTTGATTCTGGGAGGGTCCTCTCCTCATGACAATATTTGATACATCAACATCCACAAAGTCCCATGAATAAGTATCTCATATGTTCACCATGTCATAGTGGTCTCAACGCAACAGACAAAGCGTCAATCGGACGCCCGGTCTGTGAGTTATTAGCCTTTCAGTCCCGGAGGCCCGGTTGGATTCATGCACGATCCAACCTAACCGTATCTCAACTGTAACTAAAAATACAATGGGGTATTTTCAAAGGAACCATCACGCTTCATGAAAACTAACACCACTGACGGTTCGTCAAACGGTCATTCGGTGCCAATGATATAGCCAAATGAAGTAAAGTGTCAGTAGAGGGCCTGGGTCCAGTTCGACCCGGTCGGACCGACCCGGCCTGACCCAGTCTGGGCCAACCTCGTCTGGTTCAACCTCGTCAAACCAGTTGGGTATGGTTCGGCCCATTGGGCGGGCTAGCCTGTTAGGTTTGTCCCGGTCTACTGGTCCCTACCCAGCCGACTACAAGGGCGGTTCATCCCGAAGTTCGCCGCGAGGGGCGCGACTCGGCCTAAAGGGTGTGGCTGATTCGGTTTGGCCGACATCGTGAGAGGAATGGTTTGGGCTTCCCTACTCGGTAGGCCAAGCCGATTCGGCTAAGAACTGGGGTGCGGCCTCGGTAGGCCGGCGGGATGGTCGGGCTGGCCGGGTGGCCGCCTAGATAGGCCGGCTGGGCGGCCATGCACTTCGGAAGGTGGCCAAGGAGGCCGGCGGGGCGGCCGGGCAAGAAGGGGGGGCTTCTTGGGAAGGACGGCGGGGAGGCGGGGTTCGCCGGGAGGCGGCCTGGGCAGGCCGACGGGGGGGTCGAGCAGGCCGGGTGGTGGCCTGGGCAGGCAGGTGGTGCGGATGGGTAGGCCGGAAGGCAGGCGACCAGACGGTCGGGCCAGCGGGCGGCGGGCGGCCGGGCTGGCTGGTTCGGCCGGCAGCGGTACGAGGTGTTGTGGGGAGGCGCGAATCATGGAGGTTACGGGTAGTGTGACATTTGTCTTCCACCACCTTCGTCGCATCATTTCTTCATCGCTATGCCAACGATTACCATAAAAAAGATCGTCGAAGGGGTCGGGTCATGTTGGTTTGGATCACACCCTCCGTGGATATGGTGGTATCAATAGGCTTGCAAGTATGGAGCAAAAAAACCCTCATTCTTCATTTTTAGAGAAATGAAGAACATGGTAAAGATCATACTTAAATAAAATTAAACCCCTACTTTTGATCATTAATCCTCATTCGTTGATGGCGTCACAAAGGATCGACGAAGAAGAAGATCGTCGATGTGGAAGTCGGTCGTCGAAGGCATCCCATGACGGTTGATGTTTCGAGGAAGAAGTTGAAGAAGGTATGTGTTCTTCATTCTGCATTGGGAGATGGGGTTCATCATTTGAAAATTCTAATTCTCTCAAGCTATCCTCTCAAAGATCCCACCAAAATGAATATGCCAACAAAATAATAGATTTCAATATCATGTTAATTTGTTGGAAGATATTCAAATTGGACTAATTAATTAGGTAGCCTATGCATAATTAATGTGAAGGGTTGGCACAAATTAATTAAAGGGACGATCAAGAGGATCTCCCTCATTAATGAGGGAGAGTTGAGAGGTTTTACTCTCCTCCATCAATAGGGGTTAAGCCTTGTGTGGCCCCCACACTATAATCTCTCACGGGAGGTTATGTTCAGGTGGGCCCTACCACCATAACCTATCGTGGGTGGTTAAGTTATGGTGGTCTCACCTCCAAAATCCATTGGGAGGTTATAACAAATAATAAAAAATAATACATGCCCTAATTTTATTTTATTATTCTACTTAAAACTCAGTTTCTATCTTTTATTCTCGTCCATCTTCCGTCGAGGTGAAAGTATTCTTAAGAGAATATCGGCGCTGTGAGTTGAACGATGCCCTATGATTTCAATTCCAAGAACCAGTTCAAATGTTATAAAAATACACTCGTACGTTTACTAAACATACCTGAACAAAACATCAGAAATTCATTTCGAGAACACCGGGCCTCAGAATCAAGCACCGTCAATTTTCACGGACTTATAATATTTCCATGTATTAAAAAAAATTCTAGGGAAATTCTGGGTTTTTACAAAGACCACTCACCTAGTAATTGTTTTTTTACGCAATCCACATTCTTGAGGAAGCTCTTTGGGAACCTGAAGATATAACAATGATAATGTATTCTTAGTTATTAGTGGAAAAGTGTCAAATATTGAGGTAGAAATTATTTTTTGGGGGTTTATAATTAAACACTATAAGATTCTATGAAATATTTATTTTTTAAAATAAATTTATTATTTTCAATATTTTTAATTACACGAAACCCCTATTTTATATTTCATTACATGTAATACTGGGTTTAGATTGCATCACATGCAACACCGAGTTTAATTGAAACCTGCCATACTATTAAACTATTATTATTTAACATTTTACTTATCACATAGCTGATGGAATTGTAGGTATGAATGGGATTAACTAAATTATGAAAATATGTGGTATACCCATGAATATAAAATGAATTTTTCGATGAAAAATTAATTAGGAATGAATATAAAAAAATATTTTAAAATAAGAGAAATCTTCTAATAAAAACTATTTTATGCATAAAAACACATTTTACCCAAAAAAATTATATTAATAACGTTTTTTGAATTATTTTAATTTTAATTTTATATTATTGATTCTATAAAAATTTTAAAATTAATCTTATGTGTTTCCTATAAAATATATAAGAATTAATCTATATTTTTTCGTATAATTAAATGTTTTTTATAAAAAGAAGTTTTGTCAACTTTTACAAACTCATTTAAAAATTATATTTTAAAACATTTAGAAAATATATTTTAGAAATTAAAATACATTTTTTAATCATTATTTAAAATTTATATTAGGATTATTTTTTGATAGTTTTCAAAGAATATAAATATTTTGATAAATGGTGAAAATAATGGATTTTATTATGTATTGTCATTTATTTTAATGAATTTATAAACATGAGAATTAAAGTAATATGTTTTTAATTTTTAAATGAGTTTAATTTTATATTTTTTTATTTAAATTAATGAATTTTAATAATTTTAATATTTTATTATGATATAAATAATTTTTAAACATTCCAAAAAAAAATTCTTTCGATAAATGCTTCCTCATCGCATCAGTGAGATTTATTAAAAATTCAAAATTTTCAATTATTTGAATATAATTTTGAGAAAATGATTCCATATTTAGAAAATAAAAATTTATATTATATAATAATGTTAAATTAATTTTTTTTACCATTATTAATTATAAAAACTATAAAAATCATTTACTCTAGTTTAGGTGAAAATGAGCATTCCTAGGGGGTTAAAATAAAATGATAGGGGTTAAAAATAACCCAAAACATATAAAAACCTATTAATGGACATATTTAAACCTTATCTAATAATTTCTATATTTTCACATTTGTACCTTTTTTTATTGACAAGGGAACAACATTTTCTTCTAAAAAATTACTATTGTGCTACTCACCTCATTTATAAAAGGCTACTCTCTATCATCTCTTCATCACACAATCAAAACCCATTTTTTTTGGCCATTACCAAACTTAAAAAATTCCCTAATTCCCTAATATCATCTTAGAATCCATATTTTTCGTCAAAAATCTAACCTATGACATATTTTTGTGAAATCCAAAATAAGTTGTACAAAGAAGAGGTAATGTCCCAAATTAAGAATTTTAGTTTATTTCTTCAGGAAACTCCTCAAGTAATTAATAAAAAATTATAATATTATATCCATTTTATCTTATATATACTATGGTGTATATTATTAATTTAATAACCTAGATCCTTTTCCTCCTCTATCAAATTAGTCACTATATAATCATTCTTCTGTACAATAGAATACTGCCTCACTAACTGATCTTATTATTTTTCCATGACTATATCTCACAGCTGTATATAATGATTTATTTATTGTTTATATATAATATTTATTATATTATTATGGTTCCATAATCAATATATAACATATTAATTCTTACATTCAATTACATGATAATATGATATCATTGTTCGTGTGTATAGAATACCATCGCTTCCCGAAGCGATGTGATTCGTTCAAGATTCACATGGTAGGTAATAAGGATGGTTTTAATAAAAAAAATCACATATTACATATAAATGTTTCTATAATTTTAATTTATTATTTTACTTTATTTCTTTCATCCCATTTATACAATTGAAACAACGTTCAAGCATACATATGACCTAAAATCTCCATGAATTGGGAATTTCATTTTCTATCTATAAATTTTATAGATTTATATAAATACAATATATAATTAATATATATTATATTTATATCATGATTAATAGTTTGGATATTTTTCAACCATGATGATTGTAATAGGAATAAAAATAAAAAATCAAAACATACATGAAAAACAATGTTATTACTTGAAATGTTATTTTAACAAGGAATTATTGATAAATAGGTAAAACAATGTCATAAGTAAATCATATATAGTATTACAAATATGAGAATGGTTCATCAATAGAATTTTAATTAATATAAATTTGGTATAAATTATGTTAAAAATGTATTAAGTAAGTTAAAACTTAAGGTAATTGATTTCCATCTCAATTATATTTTCTGTGATACACAAGGCATATGCACCATGTGTTTCTTCTATGTGATGTATATAATAACCATTAATTTAATTTATGTTTTTACCTTTAAAAATGATGTTTAATTACATATCCATTTTGGGTCTCTCTTTCATGGGGTTTACTTTTCAAAAGATACCAATGCAGTGAGGGATTTTATCTTAAATTCCCATCTTGGGGACCTAAGTTATGCTATGAACCCATATTCTTCATTGATTTTTAAATTATTCCCCTTTTATATTTTATATCAAGAATATAATATTATCATTATATGTTATGTTTATATTTATTTTATTCCTTCATGGGTCTTATAATTCAATGTTACTAATTTGGAAATGGATTTATTATACAATCTCATCGTTTATCAAGATTATTTATGACTACATTTTTTATGATAAAATATTATGATCTATATATAAATAAAAAAATTAATTTTATTCTCCTATTTTCATTTAATAATATTACATATTTTCCCATCAGTTTTTTTCTTTGTGTACTCATGGGTTCAAAATAATATTTTAAATAACAAGTTAAATTATTTCTGTCTTCAGTCGATAATCCTTTTTTTCTAAAAACATTTAAAAAAAACAATTCTAAAAATTTGTTTATCATTATGAAATATATTTATTAAATAATATTTTCAAATTTTTTACTTTTAATGAATCTTTTATAATAGAATATTTTTGTAATTTTCTAAACAATTCCCATTTGGATTGTACAAAAAATATGAATTAAAATTTTCTTTGAACATGAAGGACATGAAAAAAATTTACTATTGTCATGACAAATATTTTTTATGAAGAATAATTTTTTTCAATGATTTTTTTTGTAAAAATTTATTATAAAAATTTATAATGTTTTAAAAATTGATTTCAAATCATAAAGAATATTTTCCTGCTAAAATGATGCAAGTGATATTTCAAAATCATCTTCAACATAAGATGACATATATTAATGTAATTTCTGGTTTAATAGGGAAAATATTTGATGATACCATCTTTATTATTTATTTTAATTGATAACTCTTATGTTTATAAAAAATTTATGAATCCAATTTATTTTTTATTAGTTATGATATGTTGAGTTGAAAACATATTTGTTGTGCCTTCTTAGTTTATGCAGTTTTTCATATGATGAAATGATGAATTTTTTTTTCTGATATTATGTGAAACATAATCATGGTTTATAATTTGTTTTTTTTGGGAAATATATCTTATCCAATTAATTTTTTCAACATTTATATTTCATTAGAAAAAAATTGGAAATAATTTGATAGGAATGATCCACTATGACAAACATTTGCATCCTCATCTACTATGGGAAACATGTGTGCCTTGATCCATAATGGGAAATAGATAATGATTCGAAATATACTATATTTATTTTCTTTTTATTTAACCATAACATATGAAATCGTTATCAATATTTTTGATGGTGCTACAATTTTATGACACAAGATTATAGTTCCTGATTTTTTTCGATGACTACTCACTCTTGTGGGATTTGTTTTCAAAAAATGACAACGTATTATGACATGAACCATGTTTATGGTCTATGATAGGTTGGGTATGAACATATAAAGTTATTATCATCATCACATACCTTTATTCTTATCTAATTATTTCATATTTTCTTATATTTATATCTCTTATTTTCACACTTACTAAGAATTTGAGGTCAAACATTCTTTTGTTTCCATCCCCATGTTTTAAAAAAATGTTTAGAGAGGGGATGCCTAAGAGGATTAATATTTGAGAAGATATTTGTGGAATATTTTTGATATCATTAATTAAATAATAATATTGAGTTTTTAGTATCAAAATACACCAACCCATTAAGATCTTCAGGTGTGCATTTGTGTAATGTAATGAATATTCATTTAAAATAATGTGATATTTATATATGATAATCCTAGTCTCTATAGTATATACTACCCATTTTACATGTAATATCATGAATGCTTCATAATTCATGGTATTTTAGGTTTTTATTAGACTTATTTAATGTTTGGGGATTTTTCATTAAAATTATCTGGTGGTAAATAATATCATAACTCAATTTATCTTCAATGGGTTATATTATTTCCTCATTGTCATTGATATTATTTGATTATGTATCTACTAAATTTTGATTATATTATTTTTTGGTTACACTTATTTTATGTTGATTTACATTTTATACACATAATTGGTTCATTGATTAATTTTTACTTTAACATTATGATCATTGTATGGGCTTCTCTTCACAAATTGTCTTCTTCGTGACATATAGCAGGTAATACACTAATATTATTTTATGAGGTTCATATAATGCCTTTTGATATGTTATAACCTGAATATATTTATATTCATGATATTTAATGTTTCAATTCAATTTATTCCTTTCACGACGATTATGATTCAAAAGCTAAATATGTGGTAATAGAATTCCTTTTGAATATCATTTTAATTGGGAATGTTTATAAATGAATTTAAATTGAAGAAAATTATTTTATCATTTTCTAAAAAACCACTTCATTTTATTCTCATATGGGTTTTTATGAAGTTTTTAATAAATAGTACATTTTTTCTTTTTTTCACTTAAAATTATTGATAAAATTATTTAATTAAAAATTGGATTAATTTCCCTCTTCGATCGAAAATCATTTTATTTCAAATAAATGTTTTTAAAAATGTTTTACAATGATTGTTTATCTTTTTTTGTCCCATAATAGAATTTTTACCAAAATGTATTAAAAGTAATATTCATGTTTTTTTCTAACAAATTATATTTTCCTTTTCTTACAATAATATGAAATGAATATTTGTCTTAACGTACTCATCCAGAATAAAACATTCATACTATTATAACCACCCATTTATTTGAAGACACCTTTAAATTTATAATTCACTTTTCTTAGAAAAAAATCCTAATATTTTGGATGCTAAAAATATTTTAAAATATATTTTCAATTTTAAAAGGATACTATTTGAAAGAATAGTTTTAAGGATAATTTTATAGTATTTATATTCATCAATTAGAAAAACAATTTATTTTTCATATACCACACTAGGGAGTTTTTGTAATGATACCATCTTTATTATTTCCTTTGATTGTTGTTGATTTTTTTAACTAAGGAAAGTATTTACATTTTACATGTTGAATATTTTTTTAATCATTTACTTTACATTGAAATATTCACTTTATTACGAGCATTTGATGTTATATTTACCTTAAATATCCATTTTATTTATCATATATAATATTTTTTACTTTAATTGTATATAATTTGAACATACAATTTTTTAATTTGAAAATTATATTATTTACTGGGGAAATATAAATATTCTATATTCCTTTTTCAATATAAATATTTTTGGATAAGGCGTATTATTTATGAATTAAATAGATCATTTGATATATGAGAAATTTATTGGAAACAAATTTATGGGTGGGGCCTGAAATTATATATCCCTTGATGCATCGATATTACCATGAGGTGATTCAGTATTATAGCATTAAATGGGTTATTACCTGTAGTTTAAACCATCATGTTGACGGTCTTAAAAGTAAATATATAATGATTTAGGAATCATGAAACCCAATATTAAGAATTTCCTTTAGTAGTAATTCATTTATTATTATCTAAGATATTATTCCATTTATATTATCTATAGATGTATTATATTCTCAAATCATTGATTAATTGGCTTGTATGTTCAGTAATTTACCTTTTCATATTAATTATTCCTTATATAATTAGTATATTAATGTTATTGATTAATTGTAACTTTTATTTAGATATTTACCATCCCATATTTATTTTTAATTATTGATTTTGATATATTTATTCATGATAACATCATCTTTATGAAACTATTACTGTGTATTTGATCTCACCCTTATTTTGTTTCCCTTCACTGGATATGTAGAAGGAATTTTTTAATAATTCCAAGGATTCTAAATTTTTTATTTCTAAATTTTTTATTTCATGTTTTCAAATGTGATCTGAGATTTATGGATGTATCTAGTTTACCAAGGCTACTAAGCTAGTCCATCCTTTGGGATGTTTCTTTTAAATATAACACCAATGTAAAAAAGTAACCATTGACTCTAGGATACTAGTGATATGGTCATTATAAATAACATGAATTATATATTTTATATAAATATTTAATTATAAATATTTTATGCTCATATAATTAATTTTACTTATATAAAAGACCATGATCACAAAAAGTGAATTCAAAATAAGATTATATATTTTGTGGAAAATGTGACTTGAAAACAATTCAATATTAAAAAAGGAAATTAAGAAATACAATATATTTATAATAATTTATTAATAGTGAAATAAATTAACATAATTAATTTATGTTTCCATTTTTTAATAAACCCATATTTATTATATAGAAAGTAGAGAAGCAGTGAAATAAATTTGGAGTTATGGTAAGAGAATTCTCAATCATGACTCTTCTCTTTGGGTTATATCATATTTCATATTGATTTCAGAATGGGATTTTTCTGATATCCTAAAAATGTACTTTTAATTTTATTTTTCCTTCATTATAGGGGTATATATGTTCCTACATTTTCAAAATTATTTCTAAGTCAATTAAAAAGATTTTTCATAAAGGAATTTATTTTTCCAAAACATCTCATTTCTCTACTTATGTTGTTTGTTATTCAAAAAGAAATGATCTTATATTCCAAAATATTATAAAACTTATTAATTTTGGATACCCAAGGGTTATTCATGAAGGTATTATTTAAGAAACCTTCATTAAACCAATTCCAGTAAATGGGTTAATTTCATTAATATTATTGTTATAATATATATTTCCATGTGAAATGCATGATTATTAGCATTTTATGATGTGTTGGTTGAGCCTTAAATCATATATCCCTACAATTCTTTGGTTAATGTGATATATCTCATCTGATGATTTATATTATGCATGAACCTGATCCTATCTCTTCTTTTCATAATTAAGATATTATGATTTATAAAAATATTTTATGAATGATCATTAACTAGATTTATTCACAACTGTGTGTTCTATTGAACACTATGTTTTTATGTTTCATTATTATGAATATAAAAAATTCCTTGTGTTAGGATATTATTCTCTCATAGTTATAATGATGATCTAATGATTATGATATACTGATGATGATTATGATCTCCCAGGAACTATGGATTCATGTATCTAATTCCTTTGATGTTATCCCTCCCCATACTAGGTCATTATGATACCACTTTATTTGATGTACTGACTCATATGAATACATTTACTAAAGATAATATAAATAATTTTAGAAGTACTATGATAAAAATTGAAATATATATATAAATTTTATGTATAAGTGACGTATAAACCTAATTTTCCAAAGACATTAAACTTATCTATTCTCGAATGTATTAATATTATGTTAATTTTCTTTAAAATGATGTAATACTCATGTAATAATTTTTTTCTTTATATATGGTCATTATGTGTTTACAGTAATTCTATTTGGGATGAATAATTCAACAGATATATTTAAGGATTGGATTAATATAGTATTTAGTGATTATGATTATAAGATTGTGGGGGTGTTTATTGATGATATTCTTATTCACTATAAGTGTTATAATGATAATTCAACTCATTTGAAAATCATTCTTATAATTTTGAACAAAAATAATTTATATGTAAATTTCAATAAATTTGAATTTTGTATTCAAAAAGTTAATTTCCTTTGACATATTATTTACAAGGATGGTATATCTATCAACCCCACTTAAAATAAGGTTTTCAAGTAATAGACTAGACCCACCAACATACGTGAAATACATAGTTTCATTATCTTAATAATTCACTATTATAAAATTAATAAAAACATCAATAGATTAGCTAATATTTTAAATAACTTAACATTAAATAGGTTTAACATCTCATTGAAAATTAATTATAAAGATATATTTGTTGAATAAAAGGAGATATTGGTAAATTCCCTTGTAATAAATCTTATATATATAAATAAGGATTTATAATTATAGTTGTACATCAAACAAAGGTCATTGGTTTTTTAATGTAAAATTATATGTGGGCGGATTATACATCACATACGTTGAAACCCCATGAGATTAATTTGCAAACTCATGATTTAGATTTTGTAGTAGTAACATTTTCTCTAATTATTTGGAGACATTATCTCCATGGATAAAATTATGATATATGAAAAATCTATAAGAGTTTGAAATATATCTTAAGAAAATATCTAAATATAAAGTATAGTGTATGGTTTCAACTACTCAAGGATTATGATTATTCTATACATTATCATCCTAAGAATGAAAATAGGGTGTGAAATTAATTAATATAAATAGACCTAAGTATGATATCTATAATGAGGGTGTGGAATGATCCAATTATCAAGGATTTAGTCAATATGTATATATTATATTCGTTGGGGAAACATGATTCTTATTACATGTAGTTTCACAACCTTCATTATTAGATATGATTAATAAATCTTGATATGATGATAAGGAGTTAAGAAATAAGATGGATGATGTGAGGGATGGGAAATTACAAGCGTTCAAAATCAGAGATGATGGATTTCTATGGGTTCGTAAGATGTTATTTGTTTGACCAATATTATATGTCATCAAATATCTATTGAATGAGGTTAACAACTCAAATGTATCTATATATCCTAGAAAAATAAATACGTATAGATATATTCTAGAACATGTTTTGTGGGAATATATGAAGTGAGAGATTATATATTATACTTCAAATGATTAGTATTCCATCTAATGAAGGTATAAAGTTTCTTCCCAGGAGTGGTATCCATATTTTGACAATATTATTGTAGAAATAGGATAACATTTCTATGTATTTCATCATTGGGATACCCAATAAATCCAAGGGGTATAATCTAATATGGGTTATTATCAATCATATTACAAAGGGTGCTTATTTCCTTGAAATTTAATATTTTTCCACTCTGAATATTCTTATTATGATTTATATAATTGATGTTATGAGACTTCATGGAACACCCTTCTCAATAGTATTTGATGTTGACTGAAGGTTCACAATATTATATTAGAAGAGTCTTCTGAAGGATTTAAATACATTGATTAATACTGTTATAAACTATCACTCTCAAATGAAGGCATTATTTAGAAGGACTATAAAAACATTTTTTGGGAATTTAAATATCATGCTATCTTCAATTATAAGGATTTTGTATAAAAATTTACATCTAGTGGAGTTTCCATACAATAATTGTTACCATTCTAGAAGAATAATTGAATCGCATGAATACATGTATGAAAACAAATTTCATAATCCAACATATAGGGATGAAGTTAGAAAAATGAATTTATTAGGTCAAGAACTTGTGGAAGAAATACCAGGGAAATAAGATCCATACTGAAGTGTACTGTGGTACTTCAAAGTAGAAAAAATATTATTCTAAAAATGAATGATTTATCATGATTTCCTTGTAAAGGAATATTTCTTCTAAACGATGTCTCTATATAATGTTGTTCTGATGGTTGGATAGAAAGGGAAGTTATGTTAAAGTTATATTATTCCATTTTGAATATTGGACCGAATATAAGCTATAGTGTATCTTTTGTCCATTCAACTAAAACTATCTCATTTTATGAAAATATTTACTATATAACTTCAAATGAAGTATTTTTGATATCCTCCCTATGTGATAAAGGTGAACCAATTTTATTTAGATCTTTACATATCATATGATGATGAGCTAATTTAGATACATGATATGGGAGGGAATATGGTGTAAAATCAGATAATTCAACCGGTGAATATTCTTTAGAATAATCACTAACTATAGGATGTAAAATGGAAGCCAAATGATGTAATGATAAAGTCTTATCAACATTTATTCATTTATGATTTAAAATATTGTGGATGAAATTAGTATGAAGTTAGAAGAACTTAATACCTAAGAAATCATAGTAATAAATAAGAATATTTTTCTTATTTTTTTGAAACATATGAAACATACAAATATTCTAAAATTTCTATAACTAAAAAAACAAAATATGTAAAATTAAATAAGAAAAGTACCATGTAGATGACTCAGGGATATATTATATAATGAAATTCACAACGATAACAGGTACAAAAATAATAATACATGCCATCAAATCAACATGTTAAGAGAAATAAAAATGATTCCATAGGGGATTGTTTTGAATTAATTATATTTGAATTATATATGGATATTGTATTAATATTGATAATTATGACGATTCATAATTATGGTGATTTGTGATATATCTTTTATAAAATGACTATTATAATTAGTTTATATGAATGGTAATGATGAGAGCTAATTGATTCTAAATTGTGTAACCACAGCCATAACCAATAGGTGAATAATAATAAATATAACTTATCAAATTGTGGAAATTATGTAGAATAATTAGGGTTCTACTTTAGAAAACAACATGTAGAACAAAAAATAATTTAGGTTTGAGAAAAATAATTTATATAAGGAATTGACGTTTGTGGGAATCATAATATGATCATAATTGGTTGAACCACACCCTGAAAGTACCACTATTTCTTAAATAACCCTTACTTATTATTCTAGTGTGATAATTTTGTATTTATATAGGGGTTAGGTAGTATTAAAGTGTAAATTATTTTAGAAATTAAAGGTGTTAACTCTAATATCAAAAAATTATTAAATATATCATATTTTTTTAAAATGTAAAATATACAAGATTAGAGGATAACTTTTATTTAATATATTTCATATTTGGAATTATAATGTTTAAATTATCTAAGTGGCGAAATGGGATATTTTTTTGTAAAAATAGTAAAATATTATCAATAATGGAGAATTAAAGTGAAATACGGTATTTATGAAATCATATGTGTGTACGAATGACTCAACACCTAAAAGGTATTTATATATTCTTTATTTTGTCACAAAACATTATAGTGGAGAATTAAGGGATTTAAAGGGTCAATATGGGGATAATATGGAACAAAAAAAATGAGAAAATAAGAAACTTATTACCTTATTCCATGAAATTCCACTCACTTCACCTGTTAACACTATAGTGACTCCTACTTAATATATATGGATATTATATCTTTTGAGATGAATATTCAGTACATTATAAAAATAAATTCCCAACGACCATAACAATTTAGTGTATTTGGAAACAAGGAAATGAAAAACATCTATCCCGGTTACATATCTTCAACGTCTCCCATAAATATCTCCACCTTTCTTACATCAACTCGAATCCTTTATCCATAACACGAGGAAAGGAAACCTAAGAAATGGGTGGGATTAGATACTCCATATGGATAAAAAAGGAAATATGTACGCATAACATGAGCAAAGGGTATGGAACTTGTTCATAACATCTTAATATCATACCTTTAATATTATATATCATAATAAATATTTTCAATTAATAAGACAGGAATAAAAGGGAAATAAAGAACATAAAGCATGATAGAATAATATAGGACTATAACATAGAATTGTGTAAAACACAAAAGCATATAATATGCTTTCCCTTGAATCAAAGGCATTTCTTACAAAACCATTTTAATAGTTTGGGTTCACACCCCATACCCTCTCGGTAGTCATGGTTCACTCCCATGGCCATCTTATGTGCATCCTTTCACTCATCATACCATCTTGGTAGTCATGGTTCACTCCCATGTCCATATTAGTAGTCACAGTTTACTCGCAAAACCATCTTAGTATATTTAATGAGATATAAATTTGTATCCAATACTTTGGAGGGATATATAGGTCCCAACCATCTCATCGTGAGAGCATATATGCACGTGTCATAGAATAATATAAAATAATATCATAACCTAAGAAATGAAATGGGTATCATAAATGTGTAATCATATTATAACCTGTGGAACAAGATATCGGTTTCATAATAATTTCATCATAATCATAACCGATGAAAGGAAGTGGTTTCCAAATGAATATAACCTGTGAAAGTGAAATGGGTGTTATAAGAATAATTCCATTAACAAATAAATAATTCAAGAAAGAATATGAATGGAACCTTTAGATTATTTCCTAGAATGGAATGAGTAACATAAATAGACATCATCTTAGAATGAAAATAACTTGGTTGGATATTTTGAAAGCATTTCCTGAGTAAAATATCATTTCTTCTTTGAAAATTGTTTTTTAAAACATAAACCCTTAGGAAAAACATTTCCATTGAAAATAATTTGAAATATTAGAAAGAATTATTGACAACATTTTGAAAATATTTTTCCCTGAAAACATATAAAATAATATTTAAACCATTTTAAAAATAATTTTCCATAAAAAATATAAAAGAAGGTTGAATTTTTTGTTAAAAAAATATCTTGGAAAAAAAATTTCAATCTTAAAAATAAGGATTGAAATAATTTTTAAAACCATTTTCCTTGAAAACAAAACAATATATTAAAAATATTGTGAAAACTATTTTCTTTGAAAAAATTTAAAATAATCTTGAAAACGGTTTGTAAACCATTTCATGAAAAAACCAATTAAAAAAGTAACAAAAATTTTACCTTTAAACATGAAAAGAAAGAATCAAAGTTTTTACGACGGATAAATTCATACATGTTGTATTAGGTAAAATGAACATTCCTTTGACATGATAAAATTTTTTCAAACATTCCTCCTTTGGAATTTGACTAGAATAATCCTTTGAAAACATTTAAAAAGAAAAAATGGATATTTTTTTATGATCATTGTTTAATTGTATAATGTTCTTGGAAAACCTTTTTGGAGAACATTATTTTACTAGAAAATAGATTTTTGATATATTAAAGGCTAAAGTTGGGTTTTCATAAGAAACTTTTCTTAACTATATTATGAACTAAAGAGTATAATAAATGGTACATGTATATGTAAAAATCATTAATAAACATAGGATAATAAAATTCATGAATATTTATAATATATAGATCATAATATTTCATCAAAGGAAACATAAACATTAATATTATTGAAATGTGATGAGGTTGTCTCAATATTGTCTTATTACATTGTAACTTTGGGTCATACTCTCCATGAAAGAAGAGAAAATTTCCTGAATCTTAAAATACCATGAAAATAATGGAATTCGTGATATATCATGTAAAATGGATGTATATACACCTCTAAAGAGAATTTAGGTACATAACAAAACATGTGTCTCAAAGGAAGAAATTGTGAATTTTCATTCACTAATTTGGAATCTTTTAAAAAATAAACCCCATGAAAGATAGATCATAAAATGGACATGTTAATACTCATAAATTTATGTTTCATGTACATAAAATAAATTCATGGTCAGTACATACACCACAGAAAATTAAATAGTGGAATAACTAACATGTATCTCATGGAAATGAAATATGAGATGCAATCCCCTTTCCATGTTTCTTGACTCTCATCGTACTCATTTAAAAAACCTATATAATAAATATAATTTTTTATAAATCATTCAATGAAACATATTTTTATATATAATACAATATATTGTTTTATTATGACATTATATTACGCAGTTGTTAACCATCTTATTTTATGGTTTCACTTCAGGTAATATTCTCTTTGTTCTTCATATGTGGCTTAATTTGTTATATTGTTCATCCTTATACTTATATCATGATTATAGAATGTAAATGATGAAATAAATACAATGAAATTCTAGTATATGTTTATTATAATAATCTATATAATACAATAGTATAAAATTGAATACACCGTTCATAGAGATGTTAAGCTGTACGTACACATTAACATTGTTTCTGTTTTTGTTGTTGAATTGAAAGAAAAAGTGAACATTAAATATATATATATATATATGTATTTTAATATATATAATTATTATATTAGAATTATTTTATCTTATATATCATATAATTTAACTAAAACCATCTTTAATACATTCTATGTAGTGTGTGAATGAATCATATCGCTTTGAAGGGGTGGTAGTCCACACTTTCTCAAATGAAATTATCATAGTAACACCAAATGGATAGTAAAAAAGATACATGTTTTAAAAGGAATAAATAAGAATAAATAAATAAGAAGTATAATATATAACACATATAAATAGACTTTCTATCATAAACCAGGTTGTGTCGCCATCCGACCCGGTGCCCGACTCGGTCCGCGGCATGACCCGATGGGCATTCCAAATCCCCATGGGCTCGCAACAAGTACCAGGAATCAAGACAAGCAGTTGGGAATAGTTTATCCCATAAAAATAAAATACAAATAAACAGAAATGAACATAATAAGGAAGGTAAACAATTGCAGTGGAAAATAAAATTTGAGATAATCAATTAGCCATACCTCCAAGTAACCCTATGGGTCACCACCGATATAGAACCACGCTTTCCTGGAAGCAACCCATGTCTAAAACCAGAATCTGAAAGTAAAGTAGGCGTGAGCACCGAGGTGCTCAATAGGAAATCCAGAAAAAAAATTCAACAACCTATCATTCTCTTCCCATTAATAATAAATCCAATCATGCAAGTATGAAAATATGACCTTTTACAATAATGTTTTCCACTCAATTAAAAATTTAAGTAACATGTTTCACTTTTAAGGAAAACATTGCATTTCGAATATGTTTAAAAAAATGGAATCAAGCATATATTATCCTTTTGAAATAAAAATAGACCAGTTTATAATAAAATATGGGTTTTCACAAATGAAGTATTAGTTATGAAATAGTTAAAAAGAATGTCACACCACAAGTAACATATCACAAACAAGAACATGGGAGATTCCTAAAGGTAACTAAGAAAAGTGAGACCCTAGAGACCTCGTACCTCAGTGAAACGTAACCATAAATATTATTCATTCTCGTGCATGAGACACTTGACTTGGAAACACATCCATAACATAGTGGTCCACAACATCATCACATTTTTAGTTAGTGTTGTTGCGTCAATCCTGCTAGACTAAACTGGGATGAAACCCTATCGTGTCATCTAGAGTACTTGTCCTAGTCCTCCCACCAAGATACCCGAGGTTTCCCATGTGCTCTATTCCAAAAAGTTGGAAAGTTTTTATTAATGAAATGAAATGAACATCACACTTTCTTTATCCTAAAAACTCACTAAACTGCTCACCACTGTTCTCCCTCCTTAAGTGCATTCCCCTATTTCACATTACATAACGAATAAGCCTCTACATTAGGAACATATTCATACACTCAACATACATGTCATTTTCTAAAACCAAAAGGGTTTTCCTTAAGAGGGGTTTTCCAATTTTATAAACCATTTCAATGTTCCAAACAGGCTTTATTGTTTTACAAATAATATTTTTCATTTCTGAGCATATAATCATTTAAAATCTTTGGAAAACCTTTTATAATTCTAATTAAACTATCAAAATTTTACATAAAAACAAGCATGAACTCTTTCTTAAAATGATGCAATTCATTTATGAGAGTCCAAATGGGCATTAATAATACATTACACTTTTTTTCAAAACAAATTACATAGCCATTATTAGAGAAAGCACCCAGATTTCATAGCATGTAAACATAGCATATATATATATATATAAAACATATTTTCAAATAATATATGAAATTAAAAAATTATAAATAGAGTCTTAGGCATAGGAGAGCTACCTCAAACATGCCATTGTTTGTCGATGACCACCCGAACTGATCCTTGGCATATACACGCACATGCATGTATACATATATATATACACCCCTAGATGAATTGCATATATTCCCTGCGCCATGAGGGAATATGCACAATGAGGCAATATTTATACACATTCCTTACCATATGCATGTACATGTAGGGATCCTCAATACCCGTGACCCAAAACCATCGCAGCGAAGTCCAACACACTACACATATAAATTAATAAAACAATTAAAACACTTAAACAATTTATAAAACATTTCAAAATAACTCATCGAAGGCTCGCACCAATTATACAGTCAACTTCAAGTGGGGATGCCACTTTGAAACCAAATTTACAACAAATATAAATTAAAACATACCTTACATAATTTAAAAGAATTTACAATACATATTGAAGAATGCATAAAAAGACACACACAAACCCCAATTCCATTTTGAAAAATGACGCCCAATAAAAACATTTGAAAACTCAATCTGTATCACCCACACAATTAAAATAACCAACTGCATAATTAAAATGGCCATTTTCTTGATTAAAAAAACTGTTGGGAAATTTATTAAAAAGTTTTGAAAATGCATCGAATGACTCAAAATGACAAAGTCTTAATCGAAAATTATTTTATGACTACACGTACATAGACGCTACATTAAAACATCAACTGAACCATTTGCACATACTAAAAAATTAACATCATAATTTATAAAGCACTATTTAAACAGTTCAACATGGGTTTTCATAGCAACAAATACTCATATCATATAAACATACCAGTAAACTCATAAACACATCAAAAAATATACTAAACCTCAAGTAAAATAAAAATTTCATAAAAAATATAGTTTATAAACATGCTAAATTAATTAAATTCACAAATAAATTTATCAAAAATATTTTTATCAGGGACCACCTACCTCGATGTAGGCCAACTTCAACAATTTGGTGAGAAAAGTCCACCACACCTCAATCACACTAAAAACCACCCAAATAAACCATAATATAAAATCATTAAACCATTTATAATCAAAATCGAAACATGGAATTCCCAAAACCCTAACCCGGAAAAACCAATACCCTAACAAAGAAGACTTACCGGGGCGATTTCCATCAGCGGTGAAAGGAGAGGGGTTGTCGGAGGAGGCCGCACTGGCAGGGGCCATGCCAGAGAAGGATGAACAAGAGGAGGCCACGCAGGATGAGGCTGGGAATGAGGGGGTTACACAGGATGAAGCCGGGAAAGAGGGGGTCACGCCGGTGGAGGCCGGGAAAAAAGGGAGGCCGAGCAGGAGGATGTCCGGCGGTGCACTAGGGTTTGGAGAATGGGGGGTTGGGGTAGCGTGAAAACCATGGGGAAGGGGGGGTGTTGTGTGTGATGAGGGTGAAAGGGGGATGGAGATTAATTTGAAAAAAGAATTAAAAGAAATAAAATAAAGATAATGAAATGATAATAAAAGAAAAAATTGATAAAATAATAGAAATAAAAACCTAATAATAATAACAAAGTTTAATACTAATTAAAAAAAATTAAAACCAATGATAACAATAATAAAATTATTAACAGACATTGGACATTGCACACACAGTCATGCACTTTATTGAGATCCCAAATAATAACAAATTTAATACATATAATAAAACCAAAAACAATAAATCTAAAATAATAAAACAACCAAAACATTATTATTATTATTATTATTATTATTATTATTAAGACCAGGAAACACACACGTTTATGGGTATAATCACATGTCCCAATAATAAAAAATTTAAACCTAAAAAAACATTTTCTTATCAAGGTTGGGAACTACGCATGGTCGCGCACACAGTCACGTTCCCAAATTATAACCAATGTATATATATATATATATATATTTTAAAACGGTTCAAACAGAGACTCAAAAAAGGAACCCAAAATAATTAAAATAAAACTTAACATCGGGTCAGGGAGTGATAATTCTCCCCACCATGACACTTTCTGCCCCAAGAAAATCCCAAAAGACTTGGTCAACCTAGGGTTCTAAGGGAGACCACGAAGATTCTTAAAACCAAACCTCAATTGTCCAAATACTGAGAATTCAAAACACCGATGACCTGAAACATCAAAGATCTCCAAATCAGAATCACCAAGAAAAATAACCAACAACAAGGAATACACCTAAAAACAGAACTAAAACATGGAACACGATGACATAATTCTTAGTGGTCACTAGGGCCGCTCGAGACCACCATGTACACTCTTCTAGAGACCACTACTCAATATAACTAGTTACCATGGTTCAGGTAGGGAAGAGTAGAAGAAAGGGGTCACCCTGAGAAGCGCATTTTGAAAACGGGGGTTTTTCACAAATTCTCCCAGTGGTGGTCTCCCCACCATATTAAGATTCTTGTCCAACATTGGTTCTCCAAACCAAACAACTCATAGGCTTAGTCAAACATCTAACACTGGCTTGACCATCCAGGCTCCCTACATTTAACCAACACAAGAGGGGACATCAGTGAGACCCGCACTGGGTCTCCCCACCATTTTATAATTTCCTAACACCATGAAACCCACATGGGCATTCCGAGTTTACTTTGAGCAATACTGATTGAACCCCTCATCGCAAACCCACCACACGGGCTGACCTGCACTGTTTATTCCTACAGTGGAGAACACTTCGCCACATGAGACTGCTTGGATAACAGAATACCCTAACTAGGAGACGAACCAGACAGGTGCCCGAAAATTCTACAAGACATGTGCATATATGAAATGAGTATGATTTTGATCCATAACCGCCTGCGAGAAGGTTCAAAGAGCACGCCTTCCACCTTAATAAGGATAAATTTTTTTCTAATCCTCTGTTAAGGCCCAAGAAGAACTCCAATAAAATAAGACCACGACAGGTAGACAAGGGCTCCATGCCCCTCACAACAAAAATGATTCCTTCAGAGAGGGCCCCACAATAAGGAAATTTAATCTCTCCCTATCCCATCACTATGATCCTAAGTCGGATGAAGTTCATCCCATGTCCGAGGAGTTTTTGACTATGCGCAATCTTCACCCCGAGACCTATGGCTGGGGCCCTGATGTCTGAAGCATCTACATCCTCGTAGTCATAAGCTGACCACCTCGGACTAGAACTTCCTCTGCTGGAAAATTAACCTGCATACTACTCCTCGTCCCCCAAGTAGTCACTCCATCAACATACCAAATAATAATTGTAGTGAACGACTTAGGGTGTATGAATGACCACACTAGAGGTAAGAGATTGAGAGGTCTATCAAACGCGCGACACAAACTGACGAGAGGGGCATTCCAAGAACATGTACCTTTGGTTCACACTCTTCATCGGATGAGTAACTCTCACTTAACACAATATGGACGAGACCAACAACTATTACGAACATTAAGCTGATTGTTCCACACAACCTCAGGAGAACATGAAAACAGCTCATCAGAAAGGTTAAACACACCTCTTTCTCCGCCTGTTGACTAGTCGAGAACCTACGAGATCCACCACTTTCTCTCGCCTTCACTTCCAAAGGTATGACTGTGGGATGAGGCTACTCTTGAGGATCGCTCAAGACATCCTCATTTTCAACGAAAATGAAACGATCACCATTTGCTGATGTAGTCCCAATCCACCAGACATTCTCAAGACAACATGCACCTACACAACTTTTGGAGTTCCACAAAAATTGGAGACACTTACAACTTTCTAAAAACACTCAATGATATCCAAATGACCTTGACGTCTACGAATAGTCAACACCACCGAGTAAAACCCAAATCCACCACCCCACTGGGTGTCTAGGCCGGGCCAAGAACTGAGAGAGACCTACTGGAACCCATGGGGCATTTCTAGGGGGAATATCCCAAACAAGAAACACAAAAAAATCTTCCACAAATCCAAAGACATCACAAAACAAAAATCGATATTCCAGAAACAAGTCTAATCATTCCAATTTAAAACATCATTTCATTTTCAACGAAAAACTCTCACTTGAAAAACCATCCACTGCACAACAATATGAAAATCTATTTTGAAAATCCATATATACTCTAAATTAAATGTCATTTTTTTCCATTTCCAAAACCATTTGTGCACAAAAAACCATTTAAGGAAAATGCCCAATTTCTAGGAAACAAGAAGCATCCTTAGAAATCAATCAATCACCAATGATATTCCATGGTGCCTCAGAAGTATGCATTTTCGTTCCACTCAAGAACCCGTCAACATAATCCACCAACCATCCATTAATAATGTCCACATTCACATGCGAGGAACCATATGAATATCACTGGAAAGAAACAAGGATACTCCACTTTCAAAACAGAACATTCTCAATATCCAAAAATACACATTTTCTTCCAAAACCATTTCTAAAATTCATGGAAAATTTCAAGAATGATTTCAATTTCTAAAAAAACCCATCTCAATTTCAGATAACCCATGACATCCTTTTAGAAATTCAACTTCGACAAATCAACGCCAAATTCCAAAAACAAGGTCCAAGAGAAAATCACCTCAAAAATCATGTCAAACACACACCAAAATCAAATAAGAGCAGTACCAAAGTATGTGTACCTTTTTAAAGGAAAAAAATCTCATGCCAATACCAAAATTGAAGCAAGATATCACAAAAATTAAAGAACCTGGGCGGAGGACTAGTAGTCATGTCTAACCCAGCTACGTGGTTTACCAGATCATGCCCTAGGAAAGCACCAACCACTAAGAGTGTCTAACCATACTCTTAGGCATCACATGGGTCACTAATATATGTGAGACCATGCACAGTACTAGTTTAATCCCATTGTCATCCTTCATCCACAAAGACCAAAGCCAAAAAATTAATCTCGAACTACCCCTCGTTACTTGTGGGTCGGAATGAGCAAGAGTTCGTGACACTCTTCCCGTACCTACCACTCAAGTACTGACAATCCTATCTCCAATATACATGACATCCCAAATAACAAGAACAAAACGTCCGTTGATACCATTTTGTCACGAACTAAGCTGGGTCACCATCCGACCCGGCACCCGACTCGGTCTGTGGCATGAGCTGAAGGGCATTCCCGATCCCCATGGGCTGGCAACTAGTACTGGACATCAAAACAAGCAGTTGGGAACAGTTTAGACCATAAAAATAAAATACTGATAAACAGGAATGAACACAATAAGACAAGTAAACAATTGTAGTGGAAAATAAAATTTTAGATAATAAAAAAGACATACCTTTAAGTGACCCCATGGGTCACCACCAACATAGAACCAAGCTTTCCCGAAAGAAACCCAATTATAAATCCTAAAACTGAAAGTAATGTTGGCATGAGAACTTAGGTGCTCAGTAGGAAACCCTGAAATAAATTCAACAACATCTCATGCCCCTGCCTTTAATATGAAATCGAATCATACAAGTTTCAAAATAAAAACTATTAAAATAATGTTTTCCACTCCATTAAAAAATTAAGTAACAGGTTTCACATTTATGGAAAACATTTCTTTTCCAATATTTTTTAAAAAATGTAATCAAGAAAGCATTAAACTTTTGAAATGAAAAGAGAGAAATTTATAATAAAATGTGGGTTTTCACAAATGAAGCATTAGATATGAAACAGTTAAAATGGATATCACACCACAAGTAACATGTCACAAACGAGCACTATGGGAAATACTTAAAGGTAACTAGCACAAGTGGGACCCTAGAGACCTCGTACCTCGGTGAAACGTAACCATAAAAATTTTTTGTTCTCGTGCATGAGCCACTATACAGGGAAACACATCGATAAACTAGTGGTCCCCAACATCATCACATGTTTAGTTAGTGTTGTTGTGTCAATCCTACTAGACTGAACCAGGATGAAACCCTGTCGTGTCATCTAGCGTACTAGTCCTAGTCCGCCCACCTATCTACCCGGGGTTTCCCATGTGCTCTATTCCAAAAGGTTGCAAGTTTTTATCAAAGAAATGAAATGAACACCACACTTTCTTTATCCTAAAAAAATACTAAACCTCTCACCACCATTCTCCCTCCTTAAGAACATTCCCCTATTTCACATTATATAATTCATAAGCCTCAACATTAGGCACATATTCATACATTCAACATACAAGTCATTTTCTAAAACCATGGGGGTTTTCCTAAAGAGGGGTTTTCCAATTTTACAAACCATTTCAAGGGGCCAAACGTTCTTTATAGTTTTACAAATAATATTTTTCATTTTTGAACATATAATCATCTAAACTCTTTGAAAACCCTTCTAAAATCCCAATTAAACAATCTACATGTTACATAAAAAAACAATCTTGAACTCTTTCTTAAAATGATTAAATTAATTTATGAGAGTCCAAATGGGCATTAGTAATACATTACACTTTTTTTCAAAACAAATCCATAACCATAATTAGTGAAAGCACCCAAATTTCTTAGCATGTAAAAATAAAATATATATATATATATAACATATTTTCAAAGAAAGAAAGAAATTATAAAATTCAAACTAAAGGCATAGGCATATGAGGCCTACCTCAAACATGACGTTGTTTGTCTACGACCACTCGAATCGATCCTTGGCATATACAAGCACATGCATATATACATATATATATATACCCCTAGATTCATTGCACATATTCCCTATGCCATGATGGAATATGCACAATGAGGGAATATTTATATACATGCCTTACCATATGCATGTTCATACAGGGATCCTCAATACCCACGACAAAAAAACCATCGCATCGAAGTCCAACACACTACACATATAATTTAATAAAAGAATTTAATCACTTAAACAATCTATAAAACATTCAAAATTACACATCGAAGGCTCCCGCCAATGAAACACTCAACTTCATGTTGGGAATCCACTTTGAAACCAAATTTACTACAAATAGACATTAAAACATGCCTTACATAATTTATGGGAATTTACAATCCATATTGAGGAATGAGCAAAAAGACACACACAATCCCGAAATCCATTTTGAAAAATGACGCACAATAAAAACATTTAAAAAATATATCTACATCACCCACACAATTAAAATAACCAACTCCATAATTAAAATGACCATTTTCTTGATTAAACAAACTTCTAGAAAATTTATTAAACAGTTTTCAAAATGCATCAAATGAATCAAAATGACAAAGTCTTAATCAAAAATTATTTTATGACTACACCCACATAGTAGATACACTAAAACATCAACAACACCATTTGTACATACTAACAAATTAATAGCACAATTTATAAATGACTATTTAAAAAGTTCAACATGGGTTTTCATAGCAACAAATACTCATATCATATAGCCATACCACTAAACTCATTAACACATTGAGAAATATAATAAACCTCAAGTAAATAGAAATAGAATAAAAAAAATGTTTATAAAAAATCTAAATTAATTAAATTCACGAATCAATTTATCAATAATAATTTTATCAGGGACCGCCTGCCTCGATGTAGTCCAACTCCACCAATTTGGTGCAAAAAGTCCATCGCACCTCAATCGCACATAAAACCACTCAAATAAACCCTAAAGTCAAATCATTAATCCATTTATAATTAAAATAAAAAAAGGAAATCCCAAAACCCTAACTTGGAAAAACCAATACCTTAATGGAGGAGACATATCGGGGTGATTTCCATCGACGATGAAAGGAGAGGGGTTGTCGGAGGATTCCGCACCGGCGGAGGCCGTGCCGGAGAAGGATGAACGGGAGAAGGCCATGTGGGATGAGGCCGGGAAAGAGGGGGTCGCACGGGATGAGGCCGGGAAAGTGGGGGTCATGCCAATGGAGTTCGGGCAAGAAGGGAGGTAGAGCGGGAGGGGGTTCGACGGTGCGCTAGGTTTTGGAGAATGGGGGGTTGGGGGTAGTGTGAAAACCGGATGTGGAAAAGGGGCGTGTTGTGCATGATGAGGGTGAATGGGGGAGGAAGATTAAGTGGTAAAAAATAAATAAAATAAATAAAATAAAGGGAACGAAAAAGAAAAAAAGGAAAAAAAAGAACAATATAATAGAAATAAAAACATAATAAAAAAATAATAATAATAACAAAGTTTAAAACAAATTAAAACAAAATTTATTAAAACCAATGATAACAATAATAAAATTATTAACTAAAATTGGACACCACGCATGATTTCGTGCACATTTTCGCACTTTATTGAGCTCCCAAATAAAAACAAATTTAATAAAAATAATAAAATCAAAAACAATAAAACTAAAATAATAAAACAACCAAAACATTATTATTATTATTATTAAGACTGGGAAACAAACACATTTACGAGCATGATCACACGTCCCAATAATAATAAAATTAATAAAAAAACATTTTCTTATCAAGGTTGGGAACTATGCATGGTCGGGCACACAGTCGCGTGCTAGTATAATAACCCAAGTATATATATTTATATTTTAAACAAGTTAAAACTGAGATTCAAAAATTAAACCCCAAATAATTAAAATAAAACATAACATCAGGTAGGGGTGTGACAGTTTACATCATAATTTCCACCATGATAGGTGATAAAAAAAATTGAACAATCATCGTTTAGTGAGGCAATTATTCGCCTTACACGTAAATAGTATGTCTGTTACCCATTATGTCAAGGTGTGCATATGTGTAGGTATAAAAATTAGCATATGGTAGAATTGATATATCTAGGACACTTGTGTTGTTATACAATCATTGAATAAATAGTATAGAGGGGGTGTAGAATGAAAATAAAAGAAAGGGTTTGAGAGATGACGTTACAACTTAGTTAGGTAAATTATTATGGTTTGTGCCAAAAGGCATATTTGGATTGAATTATGAAAAAGGGAGAGATTATATAAAGAAGGTAGGTATTTTTTTTAGTTTAATGGGGAGTGATCAGCTAAACCTAGTTGGTTTTAGATGTGTTAGGATGTGGGATATGTGGTTTCCTTTTATAGGGAGCAAAAAGAAATCACTTGGAATTTTTGAAAACATGTTAGGTATAAACATGATATTACCTATATATATTTATAAAAAAATTAATATATATTTTATGTTTTAAGGATGAAATATTTCCATAAAATATGATCTTGACAAGTTTCTAGGTCATTTGGGCCCCTAATATTATGGTTTCATCCATTATTAAGCTTTATTTAACCTTAATCACTATGATTCTTTCTAATTACTTTTACAAATATTTTTGGAAATAAATTAATATTATCCAATTATAATCAAAATATTATACTGAATATAATTTTTTATATATTTTTTTCAAAAATTAATACTTAGAAGAGTAAAAATTAATATTAATGTTAATCGTACATACACAACAAAATTACGGGGTTTTAATGTAGAAAAATGTTGAAAATTTTATTATTTTTTATATTCAATTTCATTATTAAATGTACTCTAATGACCATAATTGTACTTATATATGTATAATTGATCTAATGTGACCACAAAATACAATTAAAATATAATTTATCATTATTAATTATTTAGAAAATGAAATTTTTAACTAAAAAATAGTAATTTTTCATTATTCATAAAAAAATTAAGTTTTACCAAAAATACCAAAAATTAATCCTAGAAAAATTAAGGAATTATAAAATAATATTAAGATAATTTTTTCCAAATAAATTTTTATATGTCTCTAAAATAAAATTTAGTTTTTTTCAAAAAAATACATGATTTGTAGTTCATAGTATTTGTAAACATATAAAGATGTTTGAAAAAAATTTATCTTTCATTATCAATATGATTTATTTCTTTAAAAACACTATTAAAAATATTTTAAAAGTAGTTATTAATATTCATATCACTATTTTTAAGGACTATTTTATAATTATAACATTTTAAAAAACATAATAAAATGATTCTTCATGGAAACTCGGTGTTGCGTGTAACGTACGCAAAATTAGTGTTAGAGGTAACACAAGCCAAGTCGGTATTATGTATATCATTATCAAATTGGTTTCATGGAAAAGTAATGTTTGAATTAAATTTTTTAATATATATATATATATATATACTATTTCAAGTGTCATGTGAAAGTAAAAATATCAAAAATATAAATTAATTCAGAAAAATAATTCCCAAAATATCAGTGTGTTACATTTTAACCCCCCTAAAACGAATTTTTCCTTTGAAATTCATCTTTGTTATGAACATTTTAATTCTTGATTATTTCAATAATTGAAATCCACATTGTAAAAAGTAATAATAATACTTCCTTCAAAAAAAATTGCAACATAATAGTTATCCAAATAATTATATAACTAGGTTTCCATAGAGAAAAACATAAGTGGTATGTCAAAACATGGTCATGGAAGGAAAATCTACCAATCATGTTTTTATGGATATCGATAAGGAACATTTATCAGAAGAAGTGGTTTATCACAAAACCATAAATACGTGATAATCTAAGGGACCATGTAATTTATTATAAATAAAGGTATTAGGATAAATCTTTTTCAATATATTTTCCCTATATTCTAGGAATTATTTTTCCATCTAGAAACCTAATGAAACATACTTGATTTTATTCCATTAAATGTGTACAATTTCCCCCTTGGGTTTTGGCATGATCAATTTCCTCATTTCCCCTTTGTCCCAAAATGGAAGGTAAATTTTTCATTCTTTAAGCACTAATAGATCATGAGGTCCATGATAAGTCATACCATCTCTCTTTAGTTACCATAAAATATAATTTTTAGATAAGGCTCTCCAATATGCATAAGGCCTCATGTGATGAGATATCTATTTAATCTCACAAACATTGATTGAGTTTTAACATAAAAATCCCATAAAAGGTTAACCTTATAACCCTTTTGAATGATGAAAATCCAAAACTATAGAAATGATGACACTAAATCCTATTAACGTTGATCCACATATATTACAAAGTATATCTTTGTTATTACATTCCAAACATGTTAATATCCTCATCGTATATTATCCTGAAATGTGGTAATGAACTGAATTACCATAAATATATATTGAGAACATGTATGATTCCTTATTCAAAATGTTACTAGATATAATACTTAAATCCCTAAAGCTTTAATAATCATAAATGATAACATATACTACCTTTTCAAAATAACCTTTATTATGTTTGGGGGTAATTAGTGATAACTAATTTACTTTATCCATACCAATCATCTCGTTATATATGTGATACAAAAATTTCTCAACATCTTGATCAAATTAAGAGTTACCTTTCCTTAATCAAAATATCAATTTTATAAGTATTCGTCACCATTAAATATATACTTTTAAATAATTAATGAAAACTTATAATGAAAATAGTTATTTATTTCATGATTCATATAACGTAATATTTTAATTAAAAAAATCACATCATTCATCCAACTTTATTCATAAACAATTACATAGGATTCATCAACTTATTACTTAATAAATATATCACAGAATAGATGAATTCTGTCTTAAGGTTCCTCAACCTCAATCAAATCATTATTCCTATGATTAATTTAATGAATACTAAAATAACATCACATACATTTCGCAGGTCATTTGTAGACTCTTTATCTTCATAAGTATAACCAATACTCATGCCACCATCCTCATTCTCTTTATGTGATTTTACCTTAGAAAATATATTTTCATAATTCCTATACATTACACATACAAAAAATTCACTCTTAACCATGTTCCTTATAGTTCTATCTTTTGATTAAACTAGAAAGTAGTCGGTGAGAGACACATGTCATAGAATAAAAATACATAACCAAGAAAAATTACTTATATGATGTCTAAATTAGAACACATTACCTAATATATGAAACCTTAGGTTCATTAGAGGTTAATAATTGCCAAATTATATTTGAATCAATCATTATGGTTCCTAAATATTTCATGAATTCCCATAGAATATCCCACAGAGAGTGTCAAAATAGGTGTGCATCAATACATGTTATCGTGTACTAGATTATGCTAAGTTAGGATCAGAAAATCCGGTCAGAGATTTTTCACCTTGGTACATCTTTTCCAAATTGACATCCAATTATATTATCCAGACATGGATGTATTAATAAGAAACAAATCACTCTATCCATTAGAAAAATTCTAGGACATTTTATCTTAACATTAACTTATCCTTAGTGATATCCTTATAAATATCCTTATAAATATACTTTGTGATTTAACTAAGGTTTTATCATCCTAGATACCAAAGGTTGACTAAAAAAATCTTTTGATACCAGATACAGTAACCTCGACATAGAATTCATGGATATTACATCATTTTGGATGAATATTCAATACATTATAAAAACATGTACCCGAGTATCATAACAATTTTGCGCCTTTTAAATAATGTAAACTAAAGATTCTATCCTAGTGAAATATCTTCAACATATCAAATAAATATCTAAACCTTTAGTAATTATACCCAAACATTTCTTCATAACTCAATGAAATGAAACATAAGAAAGGGGTGAGCTCGGATGCTCAATAAGAGTAAATAATGGAAATGCATAAGCATATGATTAAATATGGGTATGAAACATGAGCATAAAATTTGAATATCAAAACCTACATATTATATATCATAATAAATATTTGATGTTCATAAGACATTAATAATAAATAAATAAATAACATAATCCATGAAATCATGACATAGGATTAAAAAATGGAATTGTGGAGAATACATAAGAATATAATATTATTTCCATAGTAGACAAGGAATCACAACAAAGACCATTATAGTAGTATGGGTTCAGTCCCCATACCATCTTCATAGTCATGGTTCACTACAACGACCATCATGGAATCTTGAGTTCACTCCTCATACCATCTTGTTAGGCATGGTTCACTCTTATGTCCATATTTACAGTCAAGGTTTACTCCCAAGAATATATTAGTCTATCTCATTAGATAAAACTCTTTACCCGATGCATTTTTTGGAGATATAGGTCCCACCCATCTCATAGTGAAATCATACATAAATGTTCCACAAAATCATAAACAGTCACATCAAAACCCATTAAATTAAATGGCTCTAATAAAGATGTAATAATATCATAACCTGTCGAAATATATAGGTTTCATAATCATTTCATTACAATCATAACCTGTGAAAGGATGTAGTTTTCAAAAGCATATAACATTTGAATGTGAAACAAGTTTAATTTTAATCATTACATCAAAACATAAATCCTTCAAAAATTGAATATGAATGGATCATTTGGATTAATTTTTATAGGGGAATGAGTAACATAAAAAAATGTCATCTTAGAAGGAAAATAACATGGTAGAATATTTGGAAATCATTTAATAATGAAGATATCTTTTTTTTCTAGAAAAAAAATTCCTTAAAACATAAAATATTTTGAAAACCACTTCCTTTTACAATTATTTGGAAACCTAGAAAAAAGGCTTGAAATTATAATAAAAATATTATTATTGAATACATCTAAAATAATCTTGAAACTATTTTGAAAATATTTTTTATTAAAAACATATATAAGGTGCCCCAAAAATGTTTTGGAAAAAATTTCTTTAAAAATATATTGAAAAAATATAAATGAGGATTGAAATTGTTTTCAAAAATGACTTCTTTAAAAGAATATTAAAGAAACCCAAAAACATTTTCAAAACTATTATTCTAGAAAACTTATAAAAGAACCTTAAAAACATATTGAAAACCATTTCTGTGAATAAAAATTTAAAATAATTTCATTAAAATTTAACCTTTAAATATGAAAATAAATATTCAATGAATTGATGGTAGATAAATCCATACATGTTGTACAAGGTAAAAAGATCATTCCTTTTTCAGGGTAAAAATGTTAGAAAAACACATAAATAGAAAAGTGACAACAATATTACTTTTAAGTGATAGGAAAGTTACAAAAAGGATAAACATTTATTTTCAATATCATAGTAGAATAATATAATATTATTCGAGACCCATTTAGGGAAAAATTATTTTAATGAAACACATATTTCCTACAAAAGAGTCGGTAAATTCAAGGTTTCATAAAAACAATTTCTTTAATATATTTTTTATGAAATACTGTAATATATGGTAATAATATTTTTATAAATTATAAATAAATATATTAGAATAAAATTAATTAATTTTATTGTGATATGGATCAAAATATTTCATCAAAGGAAGTATTATCATAAAAAATCATGAAAAGCGATGGGATTGTCTCAATAAAATATTATAACATGGTAACATTGGTTAATATTATCCATGTAAGAAAATAAAATTACATGAAGCTTAAAATATAATGAAAATAAGGAAAATAATTTTATAACATGTAAGATGTAAATATATACAGCTTATGAGTGAATTTAGGTGCATAAAAGACATGAGTCTCTATGAAGTTTAATTGAGAAAAAAACTATTTCACCGATTTGGTATCTTTTGAAACAAAAACACCCTAAAACAAAGATCACAAACTGGATATGAGAATACCCATATATTTAAATATAAGACATATATAATACAATAATGTGCAGTTGATACACTACACAAAAGGAAACGGTGGCAAGAATAACATGTGTCTCACGAAAATAAAAATTGAGATGGAATACCCTTACCTTATGTCATAACTCTCATAGTACTCTTTCAAAACACATATATAATAAATATAAATTTATTATAAATATTTTAACAGACCATATTATTATATATAATACCATATATGGTTTGATTACGACCTTATATTACTGGCTTATCAACCATCATATGTTAACGATTCACTTTGGGTTATATTCTCTTTGTTCATCGTTTGTATCCTAAATTGTTTACTTTATAGGTCATTATACTTATATAATGATCCCATTATTTAAAAAATTATAAAAATATCATTTATATACAGTATATATGTATTATAATAATCTATAGAATATAGTATTACTAAGTGAAATACACAATTTATGGAGATGGTAGTTCATACATACGCATGAATGCAGTTTCTATTTTTATTATCATATTAAAAGAAATAAAGAGAATGATATATATATATATATAATTCTTCAGGTATAATTATTATATCAACAAAAAATGGAAATTAAAAAATATATGTGTTTTAAAAGGAATATGTAAGATTATAGAAATAATAAATATAATATATAACATATATAGACATATTTTCTATCATAAATGTAATGACTCAGGTATTAATAGAATAACTATTTCCCATATATATTAATATTTATTAATATGATATTAATTTTATGTTAATGTGGAAACTTTTTTTGATTTAATACTCAACATGCATCAATGGGTTTATTTTAAATCATGTGTTTCACACAAAATTCGGTAATACCGAAAAATAATATAATAATTATATTATTTTAATTGGTAGTTAACGCATAGTTGTTGCATTTTTGGGAATGAACATAACTAAATACATTATTATTACACATGTTTTCTAAATTTCTTTACATTTATCCAATATATTTTAGAGTCTTAAAAAAAGAATGAATCTGATTTTAAGCATAAAGTACTCTAATATTCTTTAAAAGGTTGATTTTTCGCCTTTTGATGGAGAACCCTATTTAAATATAGTTTTTGTCACTTTTATATGTTTCATTTCTGAAAATAAACTTCTTATTTAGAATAGGGACATCAAAATTTACTTTGTGTAGAATTTTTTTATTTTACTAATATGTTCATTTTTAATGAATAATGAAAAATACTGTTTTTTATATCAAACTTGTCTTTTCATCTAATTTATTTATATGATTATATTGTTCTTTAAATTTATTATAATGTGAAATTATATTATATTTTTATCTTTTACTCCAATTTTGGTCATTGGAAGTAATTTAACTTTGAAATTGGATATAAACACATGTTAATATTTTAGTAGTTTTTACTTCCTAAAAAACACTTTTTGGTTTTGACAACCAGAATTATTTTTAAATTAATTTCTATAACTTTTTTATTTTGAATTTCAAAAAAATAATTCCATATTTAGGATCTGGATTACAAAACTATGTAAATATTTACCTTTTATTTTTTGACATTATGAATAGTAATTTAAGTAAATATTTTATTTTCCATGATTAAATGGTAAATATGCTAAATAAGGGTAAACAATCATATTATAATATTATTAAATTACCCTAACACATATTATAAACCTATTTGTTGAGATATTTTCTACCATGGGAATTATTAGGTCGATTGTAGGACCCCATGGAGCCACTTGTGTGTGAAAATTATATTTAATTACATTTAATTTAATGTTAAGGAAACTTTGACCTAAACAAGTATTTTTAACTAAAAATATTTTTACAACGGGTGATATAAGTGATATCTTTGACTATAAATAGAAATTAAAAGAAAAATACCTAGTTATTTTTAATTATAATATATATACATAAAATAAATAAACATATTTATGACACAATGATGATGTAGCGTTTACCTTATTAATGACTGTTTTAAATAAATGAGATTATAAAAATTAAAATAAATTTATTTTTAACCTTTTTATTTCATAAAAAAAATTATGGATGATTATTACTTGTCAACATTGAATTAATGATGTTTTTTTATATTAATCAAGTTGTTATGGACTTTTAAAAATTCATGATATAAATTGAATAAAAATTTACAAAAATGAGTTTTTAAAACAAATACTATTTTATTAAATGATATAACAGTCCAAAAAATCCTAGATTCTTCCAAATGAATTAGATAATTTTTAAAATGTCATTAATGAACCACTTGAGGTTTTATTGGCATTTTATAGTGAACATATTAACCATACAGTATGAATATAGAAGAATACATGGTAAAAGTTAAATTAGTTAACAAGGGTTAAAGATAGAAGATAAGGTTAACTTTTGGACCTAAACATGTCTAAAACCCACTTAATGAGATTATTTAGACCCATCCTAATATGATCAAATAAATATATTACTTTTTTGTTATTATAATTCTAAAATCAATTAATAATAAAATAATACCTTCAAACTTTCCTAAAGTTCCCCCTCCCCAATCTTATAAAAGGACACCACCTCTAACCCTTACTCGCACCTCTCAAGCCCCCTTGTCCCATAAAAATTATTCCCAAATAATATCCCAAAATCCATATATTCCCTTTATAAGACTTACATTTGGAATAAAAAAATTAAATAATGGCTTTTATCTTAAATCCGAATGAGTTACCTGATTTGAGGTAATATCTTCTCTCAAGACTCATTCATTTATTTTTCTTCTACAACCCCCCTAAAAAATATTTTTTAAATTATATTATAAAAAAATTTATCTTAAATTTAGTGTGTTTTTAATGAGATGTATTCTAAATAAACTTACACACACCTCCATCTAATGTGTATCGAACATATAGTTTCTCTGGACGATAAACTACTACCTCACGAAATGATGCTTGTTCAATATTCTCCTAACACATATTATGGTAACCATTATGATGTAAATATAATTATATTTGATATTTATGATATTTATGATATTTATTTTATCTCTATTATTTTGTAATTTTCATTTATAATATTGTTTTAGGCTTTTCATGTTGTATAAATATGATAATTTCATTTGATGATGTACGGACTACCGTCCCTTAAAAATGATATGACTCGTTCATTATATACATGGAATGTATAAAGGATGAAATTAATTAAATTATATAACATAAATAATATATATATTATAATGGAGTTATAATATACCTATTTATCTTTTAGTTTTCATTCCTATAAATATGAAAAACAAATGAAAGTAGCTTTCATGTGTACGTACGACATACAGTCTCCATGAATGGTGCATTTCATTTCCTATATACAAATATTATGGAATAATATAAATATATATATACTTGATATATATGATATATATGATTTCTAAATCATGTATATAATTCTGTAGATAGTGTTATTATGACCACATGGACAACTATTAATTATAATATGTTCATTTTTGACTCTCAAGTACTGAACATCAACCAAATGACTGATATGAAATTGAATAAATATATAATATTTATTGAAAAGTGATAAGTGATACAAAAGGAATAATAAACATGAAAAAGATATTATGTAAATAGAATTTAACTTCTCTTTGTTATTCTAGAAATTAAAGAATGAACGATTCAAGTGAGACCTGAGGTAAGGGAACGTTTTAACCAAATTTCATATCGTTGGGTTAATTTTCTACTTATGGATTATGTGATGATATAACTATATGAGAAATTAATTTTATTTTCCTATATTATGTTTATAATTTATTTATATCTACTTATAGTTAATAAACACTATTGATCTATTTTATTTACAAAATGATCTTTTTAAAGGACTTCATCTCAATCTATTTTCATTGGGCCATGTTTTAATAATATACATGTTATTATTTTTTATGGTGTATAATTTACTCTTTTTACTTTTACATTCATCCTAATGGAATAATTTTTCTAGAAAACACTTTACTAAATGAAAAAGGAATGTTTTTTTTAATATATATGGTGACAATGAATTTTCCTCAACCACAAGAATTATTTGATATTAGGCTTCTTTAACAAGACGTGATGTTTCTAAATAGAAAATGAATAACATATACCCTTTTATTTTTTTTGGTATTGAAAAAGGGTTTGAATGTAGATTTACTATTTCAATATCATGAAATTATTTATTGTGATTGAAAATGAAATTTTATGATTCAGATGTTGATATTTGTAATATTTTATGTCTGATGATTATATAATGGTACATGGACATTTGACGGGTGGTTATGCGATAAACCAAATGATGATTGGTTTCATAATAAACCATGTATGGGTGGATACATTACAAAATCCAATGAATTGGGTTTTAAAGCAGGATATATGACTATTTCATTTTTAAGAATGATTTTTGGAAGTCGACCGTATGGTTATTCCATATCAGAATGATTATATCCCCAGTTGACCTTTTATATGTTCTCTGTGCTTTCAATAGGTTTTATAGTAATATTTTTGTAAAAAAAGGGTAATAAATGTGATTTTATTTAGTGAATAGTATTTACTACTTCATAAAGGTTAAAAGTATTACTTCTGATATAGTATTAATGGTTTGCATGTTATTTTGAAAAACTAACAATTTACCTTCTTTATGTTATTCCTTACAGATATTTTTATGCTCATCCCAAGAGTTTGAAATGTCTTTCACTGGACATAATGTGGAATAGGGTCATGGAGGGGATCATGGAAAAGTCATGTTATTTAAATCATGGAACTAAACATGTTTTTTTAGATTTTTTATTTTATGACAAAAAATGGATACTGAGTAGAAGGGTCTATATGTAATGTTGAAATAGTATGTATAAGTTATGTCAAAATTTTATAAATATCTAAACATGAAAATATCATCAATGTGAACTATTAACATAATTCATGATTATTTCATTTTTAAGGCTAGTTTCTTACAGTTGGTATTAGAGGACGGTTTAGATACCTTTAAGGGTTTTGGTGCTATTTAAGAATAAGTGACATAACCATCTTGTTTATAATATTAGAAAAAGTAAAAAATTAGATAAATCAAATGAGTTCAAGATTAAATGAATAAGTATATCCTAGTGTTAACCCTCCTCATATGACAGTATATTATTATTTTACTGATATACTCACACTGGCATTTTCTGTTTTAGTAAACAGATGGATCTAGTAGGCACCAAAGTAACAATGGATGTGAAGGAAACTTAGGTGGTTTTCTATATGAGAGACCGAATTTAATGGGAGCTACAATGATAACTCTTGTGGTTATTTTTAACCAACTATCTAGAGTCATGATAGGCCACTTGATCCTTGGTGAATTTTTAAGGCATGTTATATGCCAGAAAAAATCCCAATGTTTTTTTAGTTAATAATCATAAAGGTTAGAATATTCAAAAACCTATGCGTCATGGATGTGGATGGAAACACATAAAAACATTCTTCAGTGGGTCTAGAAGATGTTTTAGATGTGTTAATAAAAGTCATAAGGTAATAACCTTCCATGAAAAAAGGAAACATCCAATTGACTCTATGAAAGGGAAAAAAGTTCATTAAAAAGGATCAATTGAATTTTTTAAATGTGGTGTGCATGGTAATTATACAAATAAATTTCTAATGAAGAATTTTTGGGAATGGGATCATCATGATCATACAAATATATATTTACTAATTCTTAATTCCATTCCAATTGAAGTTGGCGAAAATGAAAATAACCTATGAATGGTATGGTTTATTTCTTAGCTCATGTTCTGACATTACTGAAATATTAGAACTTAATTAATGATATTTTGTAGGAAATAATTATAAAAGAATAATATAATAAGATATGGATAAAGGATCAGGAATAATGTTCGATGATTAATATTTCTAAGAATTAAAGAGTTATGTTGGATCTATGGATGATGATTTGTTTAAATGTATTAATGATGGGATTACTTTGGAAAAAAATTTATAGTATGCGTAACCCGGAAGTTTGATATGTGAGAATATTATTCAAGGAATAGGTTTCTTTTCTTATGTAGACATAATGGATAACCCTATGGGTTCATGTGATCTTTTGTTTTTGAGGCAATTATGGGTATTAGTTTATAGGAGTAAAAATGTGAGGTATGAAATAAACATTGTGGATAAAACTTGTAATGGATATTTTTATAGATTTTATATCAATTTATTAATTTTTATAGAATTATATGGTTTTTGAAAAAGGGAAACATGTAGAAAATGTGAAATCATGTCGCATCAGACAAAGTTGAGTAAATAGAACCCACAACCAAAGTGAGACTAGGATTTATCGCCTATCACCGGACTACGTGATGTCCTTGGTTAGTATGAATAATTATTTTTAGTTAAATGATTTTATGGATCAAGAATAATTTTATTTTAAGAACTTATTTTTTATCAAATGGATACCCTTAGTATAGGAAAATGATTTGGTGATTAAGTAGTAAATTTTATTATTGAATATATTCTCTCTTTTGGGGAACACTATACACCTAAGGAAAATATAATACTATGGGATTTAATTTATAGTGTAATAGTTGAAATTATATTTTGAAAGATTTTATGTTTTTTTGTGGAAATATGATGATTTGGGTTATTTATGGAAATTATAAACATATCATAGAGAATATGGGATTAGGTTAATTGCACTTCAGTATGTGACTTTAATAGCAGTTGATTTTATTTGGAGAGAAATATTTTGATTTAATATGGAAGACTATGTTATTAAATTCATCTAGGTTTTGTTTTTAAATCTTAATTTGGATTATATTTCTGAATTTTAAATATAATTGTGTATTGAATGGTCTATTTTGATCTTTGGGTATAGTTTGTTGAATTTTAATGATTAAGAGTAGTATTTCTTTTTATAAGGGATTATGCTTTTGGGGATTATCAGATCTCATACAAACCATTTTGGTTTTGGATAATGTATATTTCATATTTTTTTGGATTATGTGATTTTCTAGAAGTTTATTCTTTCAATTTTGGTGTGACCAAGTAATCTTGAATACTCATCATTTGGAACAAAGATGAGTTTGTGGTAGAAATTTACTAATGGATGAAAGTCTACATGAGAAGTAAGTATGTTTCCTTATTTTCTTTGTCAATCTCATAAATAAATTTATCAAATTTATGAAAAGGAACTTAAAAAAATAATGTTCTTTTTTTTTCTTACTGGGGAATCGAAGATCATTTAACCCATCAAAAGTATGTTATTTTTTGGTGGTTAACATTCTCCTTATCAGGTTTTCTATCACTCTACATCAGAACCTGATGGTTAGTTTCTCTTTCATATCCACGTTTTCCTACATGGAATCCTAGTATGGGTTATCTTGGGTGAACTTTTTTGCTTCAATTTATTTATTTTAAAGTGATATTTTTTAACACTTTTTTCCGATGTGGGGCTTTCGATTATGATTCAAAGCACAATTTTAAAATTACGAGGACGCAATGTCCAAAAAGAGGGAAGGATGTAGTGACTTAGGTATTTATAAAATAATTTTTTTCATATATATTAATGTTTATGAATAAGATATTATGTTTATGTGAAATATGACACTTTTTTCGATAGGGTACTCAATACGAAACAACGAGTTTCTTTGAAATATTATATTGCAGATAACGTTGAGTCATACCGAAAAATAATATAATGATAATATTATTTGAAATGGTAGTTAATGCATAGCCATTGTATTACTGGGAAAGAAAATAACTATCTAAATTATGGTTTCACCAGTTTAATAAATGTCTTTAAATTTATCCAATAAATATTAGAGGCTTAAAATAAGAATGAATCATATTTTAAGCATGAAATACACTAATATTCATTAAAAGGCTGATTTACAGCCTCTTGATGGTGAAACCATTTTATATAAAGTTTTTATAAATTTTATATGTTCTAATAGAAAAAATAACTTCTTCTTTAGAATCAAAACATCAAAATTTACTTTAGGTAAATTTTTTTCTGATAAAGTTCATTTTTTAATTAATAGTGTAAAATACAACATTTAAAGTCAAAAATGAATTTTCATCTAATTTATCTATAGGATTATATTTTTTGTTAATTTTTTTAATGCCTAATTATATTATATTATTATAATTTATTCCATATTTTTTCATTGGACTTAATCACACTTTTAAATTGGATATAAACACAAGTAACTAATTTGGTAGTTTTTACTTCTTAAAAACATGCTTTTTGGTTTTGACAACAGGAATTAATTTTAATTTAATTTCTGAACATCTGTGTTTTGAATATGAAAAAATGGTATCAATATTTGGAATCAGGAGGTCTATACTTTATAAATAAGAACCTTTTATTTTTAGACTTTATGAACAGTTATTTTAGTAACTATTTTATTTACCATGGTTAAAGGTTAAATCTGGTAAATATGTGTAAAAAATAATATTATAATAATATTAAATTACCCTAACACATGTAATCATCCTATTTTATGAGATATTTTCGACCATGTCCATCCTTGGGTCAATTTTATGACCCCATGGAGTAACTTGTGCGTGAAAATGACATATAATTACTTGTAATTTAATGTTATGGAATTCTTAACCTAAATATGTATCTTTTTCTAATTTTTTTTATATTTGTTTATATAAGTTATATTTTATACTATAAATATTCTATAAAAATATATAAATATTTACAACATCATGGTATTTTATTTATAATTTTTTGTAATCATATAAATAAATTTATTTATGACACAATGAAGATGTACTGATTACCTAATTAATGAATGTTTTAAATAAATGAGATTATAAAAATTAAAATAATTTTTTGGGAGTTTTTATTCCACAAAATAATTTTATGTATGATTATTAAATGTTATATTTTAATTAATGATGTTTTTTAGAATTAATTATACTGTTATGGATTTTTAAAAAGTCATGATATGAATAGTATAAAATTTGACATAAAAGAGTTATTAAAACAAATACTATTTTATTAAATGATATAATAATCCAAAAAATATAATATTCAGAAATATGAATAAGATAATGTTGAAAATGTATTTAATTAATAACTTTTTTGTTCTATTTTAATTTTATAGTAAATATATTAACCATATACTGTGAATATACAAGAAGGCATGGTAAAAGTTTAATTAGTTAACAAATTGTTAAAGCTAAAATCTAAGGGTAAATTTGTGAACTAAACTTGTTCAAACCCCATTGGATCAGTTGATTTCTACCCACACTAATATTATATTCTAAATAAACCACTTTGGTGTTATTATAATTCTAAAATCAATTAATAATAAAATAATACTTTCAAACATTCCGAAAGTGCCCCTCCTCCCTCTTATAAAAGGACACCAACACTAACCCTTACTCAAACCTCTCAAGCCCCCTATTGCATACAAAATCTATCCAAATAATCTATAAACTTCCATATCTTCCTCCTATAATCCTTCAATTGGGGAAAAGGAAATTAAATAAGGCCATTTAGATTAAATTAAAAGGAGTTTCCCGATTTGAGGTAAAGTATTCTCTCAAGATTCTTTAATTTATTTTCCTTCTTCAACAACGTAAAATATATTTTCTTCAAGTATATTTTGTCAAACAAAGTATCTTAAATATACTAGTTTGATTTTATGAGATTTATTAAAACTAAAATTACACACATCATTGTCTAATGGGTAAAGAACATACTCTTTCTATGGACGAGGAACTACTGCCTCAGGAAACAATGATTGTTCAATCTTCTCCTACCACATGTTAAGGAGGCCATAATTATTTAAGTGTAATTATATATGATATATATGATTATTATTTTATATATATATTCTACTTTAGGTCTCATTTATTACATACCTTTATTCTTTTCTTGTTGTATAAATACGATAATTTCATTTCTGGAAGTGCGGACTACCGCCCCCTCAAAGTGATAGGAATCAGTAATTCTGTACATGGAACATATAAAGGATGGAATTAATGAACATAGTTAAAATATATAAACTGAATATTATAGTGATGTTATAATATTCATATGTATAACTTATTTTTCATTCCTTTAAATATGAAAAAGAAATGATTGTAGCATTTATGCGTACGTACGGCGTACCGTCTCCCTGAACGGTGCATTTCATTTTCTATATCCAAATGTTATGGAATTTTAAAAATACAAATATAAAAGATATATATGACATATATGATATATAAATATTGAATATTATTCTTTATATAATTAAATTTATACCACAAGAAGAATATTTAATTATAACAAGTTCATTTTTTACTTATATACCGAACATCGACAAAACGACTGATATGAACTCGAATAATTATATGATTGTTATATAATAGTGATAGGTGATATAAAAGAAATTATAAACTTGAAAATTGTTATTAATAAGGTCTAAATCAAATTAAGTTTATTATTCTGGAAATTAAAGAATGAAAAGTCAAGTCGGACACGAGGTAAGGGAACTTCTTAATCCAATTTCAATTCCTTGGGTTAATTTTATACGTCATGATTATGTCATGATATGACTATGTGAGAAATGAATTTTTATATACTAGATTTTATTTATACTTTATTTATACATAAATATAGTGAATACACATTATTGATATATTTTATTTACAAAATGATCTTTGTAAGGGACATCGTCTCAAATCTCCTTTCATTGGGGCATGTTTTTAAAATATACACCTTCTTCTTTTACACAGTGTATAATAATCCCCTTTGTCTTTTACATTCAATCTAATGAAATCTTTTTTCTACAACGAATTTTACTAATTGATAAAAGGAATGTTTTTTAGTATATTTGGTGACAATGACCTTTCCACTACTGTGAGCATTATTTGATATTTCTCTTCCTAAACAAGTCGTGATGTTTTTAAATGGAAAATAAAAACCAAATAAACATTTTACATATTTTGGTATTAAAAATGGGTTTTAAAGTTCATTTATTATTTAAATATCTTAAAATAATATATTTTGATTGGAAATGAAAATTTATGACTAAAATTTTGATATTTGAAATCTTTTATGTCTGATGATTATATAATGGTACTTTGACATTTGACGGGTGGTTATAGTAAAAACAAAATGATTGGTCATTCCATGATAAACCAAGGACAGGTGGTAACATTATAACCTTTAATGCATTGGAATTAGAAGTCGACCATATGGCTATTCCATTTGTAAGAATGGGTTTTTGATGTCGACCGTATAGTTATTCCATTTTAGTATGATTAAGTCCCAATTTTACCTTCTATATGTTATGTGTGCTTTCTATGTGTTTTATTGAAATATTTTAGTTACAAAAGGGTAATCATGAGATTTTATTCAGGGAAGAGTATTTAATAATTCATAATGGTGTAAATTATTACTTATGATAAAGTATTCAAGGATTACATATTTATTTTGAAAAACTAACAGTTTTCCGTCTTTATGTTATCCCTTACTAAGTTATTTATTCTCATCCCAAGTTTTTGAAATGTTTTTAATTGTACATAAAGTGTAATAGGGTAAATTATGGGATCACAAAAAATTAATGTTGTTTTAAACATGGAACTAAATATTTTTTTTTCTAAGATTTTTTAATTTATGATAAAAATTTGATACTAAGTATAAGGTTCTAGATGTAATATTCAAATTGAATGTATATGTTATGACATAATTCTATAAATCACTAAACCTAAAATAATCCTCAATGATAATTATAAACATAATTAATTATTATGTAATTATTAAGTCCATATCCTTATAGTAATTTTTAATATGAGGGCTGGTAAGTAAAATTGAACAATCATCACTCAGTGATGCGGTAGTTAATCCTACACATAAACAGTATGTTCGTTTCCAATTAGATGGATGTGTGTGTAAGTTTAGTTCAAAAAATTTAAAATAATAATATTATATTTAGGATACTTATTTTATTATAAAATATAGGAATATAGATAAATAAGGGTGTAAAAAAGAAAAATAAAAGAAAAGACTTAAGAAAGGACGTTGCCTCTTAATCGGATAACTTCCTTTTGTTTTGTGAAAAAATGATTCTTGACATTGACTTGTTACCAAGGAAAGGTTTAAAGGAGTAAGGGGGGATTTAGGAAGGTGTTTTAGGAAGATATTTTTAGATCATTAAATTTTTTATAAATGTGAGGATGTGGGAGAGTTGGTGTCCTTTTATAGGGAGGGAAAATTATTCACATAAAACTTTTTAAAAGATGTTAGGTGTACACATGTGATTACCTATAACACCCCGAACCAAGAAGCCCAGATTTAGTGCATTATAATTTAACATTGGCATGATCACAAGGAATCATGTTTCTAAAGACCTATTAGTTTAGTAGCGTTGGAAGTACTAGATATATTCATAAGGTTTACATTACATCATAAAATGGAAAACTACTACAACATTATTTCCATGGAAAACACTGAGATCCAACAGACTATCCCTACAGGTCAGTCGTAATATACTTCTTCCCATCCTGGGAAAAATAAAACATAGAATGGGGTAAGCTCAAATGCTCAATAAGGATAACAATGTAGTAGAAACTTTCATAAATAAGCATAATCATTTAAGGAAATGTATAGAACTAAAAAATCCATTTAAACATCAACTTCTTCATAATATGGAAAATATAAATCAAAATAATTTCATTTACTTACTCACATGGATATTATTCTAGTCGAATAATAAAATTAAATATCAATATCCACATTCATAATGATGGAATGCATATTGAGAGACATTTATAACCACATAGTCAAGGACCTGTGCCAATACTTCAAATAAGATTTTTTAAAGGCCTTGTTCCAATACACTAGTTTGTCTCATGAGAGCTATGAATGCATCAAAGAGCTATAGAGGGCTCCACCCGTCACTTAATACGTCCAATGCATTACACATATGAAAAGGTTTAAACATATCATAAACATTCGTATTATAACTAGCATACAAAATGTCAATACTTTATCCATAAACCATGAATGGTATAAAAATAACCAATCCTCAATAAAAAAATATCACAAAACAATGAATATAATACGGATGTTTTGTATCAAAATAAATCAACTTCATATAAGCTTAAAATCTATCAAAGAAAATTGACATAGATGAAATCAAAACCATTTTTTAGAGAAATCTCCATTTTTATTTTGTAATAATTTAAGAGTCACATAATTTTTAAATAAAACGTTTAATTTTAAAATATTATTATAAGATTTTTAGGGAAGCTTCGACGATGTTATAGCGGTAGAAAATAGCCGCACCCGACGTATAAGTTAAAAAGAAGACATTCTTACCTTAATTTTGTCGAAAATGCTATAATGGACCTTGTTTAGAAAACAAAGGAAAGATTCCTTTATAAACATCTTATAATAGTCAAACAAGGGTATAAATTACTTTAACTTATTGTCTAGTAAATATTAAGAATGTTTTTAAATAATTTTTTAAGAAACATTGATGTGGATGATAAAGAGGTCCCAGTAGATAATTATGTATAAACAACCTCGGATATTGAAGAGATTGTAGAATTAAACCTTACCTTGTAATTTTCCTTCATCAAGGGTTGGTTAATCTTTTGTATAATGGTAAAATAATTGTTATTAAAATATAAAGAATCATATACAGTAATATGATATCATATATTATCTTTCAATATTTCTTTGTTAATAATATTTTAGTATTATCGTCATTTTGGGTGTTAACTAATTCATTTTCCTTTGTATGATTTGTTACATAAGTATTTTTTTATGGATAGGATGTATCTTATTTATATTAAGAATGATATAAGTATTTAATAATTATTTTTGAGTCGTCTAATGAAAATTAGTCTTGAATGGATATGATGGGAAATGAATATCATCGTGTTCGTGGAGACGGTAATCCGTACGTACGCACGAGTGACAATATCATTCTTTTGATATTAAAATAATATATATAATTGGATGGTATATCATATATACAAAATAATTATAATTTTATATTTATTATTTAAAACAATTAAACACCATTATTATACCCATCCAAATAATAATGTATTTAATAACAATTATACCATGACGTGAAGACGGTAAGCCGTACCTACGCACGTATGGTGATATGTCATTCTAAGGATGTATACAATAATGGATATGGTTGTACCATATTTATAATAAAATCATAGTAAATAGAATATACCAGATTTATTATTTTATAATGGAAAAAACAAATAAAGAGGAAGTGGAAGAAGAAAGGAACTTGAAGGAGGTGATGAAATATTTAACTTTTATTCGGGTCCTTCCTTTTGATTTGATCAAAAGGGATCCATAGGCTGGCTTTATGACCCAAGTAAGTCCTCTAGGATTAAAGGGGGAATTATGGGAGGATATTTGGGTCTGGTTAGGACGAGACAAATGGCTTTGGAGGTTTTATTTTTAGAGAAGGGGAAGTGCCCTTTTATCAAAGGAGTGAGGGGGGCCTTAGGAAAAGCTAGAAACATTATTTTATAATAAAATACTTTTTGGGTTATAATGGCTCAAAAGAGTATTATTTAGTGTCTAAGGTGGGTATGGGTCAAAAAAAACTAAAACAATAGGTTTTAGATAGGTTTTGGTCACTAAATTAACCTTATATTTTAGATTTAACTCTTAGTTAAATATTTTGACATTTATCATGTCTCTTTGTATTTTTATATTATATGGTTAATAAACATAATATATACATTCAAGAGAACCCCAATTGGTTCATTAATGATAAAAATACAATTATATAGGTTTTTTTTATAGAACCGTATATTTTTATGAATATAATATCAATTAATAATATAATATTTGTTTCGAAAACTCTTTTATGTCAATTTTGACACTATTTGGTATTTTGTATTTGATAAATTTATAACAACATTATTACTTCGGAAAAATTCATCTAAACAACCATAATATGTCATATTAACCTAGAAAATTAGTGTAATTTATAAAAAGTTTCAAATTACAATTATTTTGATATTATTAATATCAATTATTTCAATATTTCATTAATTAGGTAAATACTGCATCATCATTGTGTCATAAATAAATTAAATTATATAATGTCAAAAAAATATAAATAAAATACTATTATATAGGAAATTTTTTTAGATTTATAATTAATATTAATTGTTGATTTTTTCTTACGTGTAACACACTATTAAAAATGGTTTAGTTATTTAACATTGAATTTAACATTTTTAACTCTTCTTTGAATTAAATAATAAAAAATGTCCTAATCTAATCCAAGTGAACCAAAAAGGTTCATATTTTATTTCTATGGGTTTTTTGGTCGAATTATACTCATAAAATTGAATTGGAATATGTGTTTGGGTAATAATACTATTTTGTTCCCCTTTATTACTCTATTTACTTTTAACCGTGGTAAATAAAAGTAAAAGTTACTATTCAATGAAAATTATTTTGATCCTATTGAATGAAATTTTAATACTTGATATTAACTGTGTCTCTCTTATTTTTGAAATTAAACTCACAGAATCAGTAAAATTATGTTTTATGTAAATTTACAAATACTCTTAGGTGGTGGGTAAAAGACGGTAAAAAGTTCAATAAGATTTTTATATTTGTAAAATTATTATAAACTGACTCCAATTAATTACATATAACTTATATAGGTATTATGTATCTCTTTTTTCCTAAAATAAATTTCAATTAAATAAATAATTATTTAAATAAAAATCCAGTTTTAAACAATTACTCAGCGTTGTTCACTATTTATCAAAAATTGAAAGATATAAGAAAAATACCAGACAATCACCCAAAGCTAATTTTGATATTCCAAATTCAGAAATGAATTATATTTTTCCCAATTTAAGAATATATATGTCTATTTAATTAATTTAAATTTAATTCACGTTGTCAAAACCAAAAAACGTTTAAAAATAATAATAACTATCAAAACATTGACACCTGTTTATGTCAATTTTCAAAATGAAATTACTTACAATGACCATCATTGGATTAAATTGTAAAAATATAATATAATAATACTTCCAAACAATTAAAATGTATAATTCTACAATATAAATTATTTTTGATAAAAAAGTTGTTTTCAGTTAAAATATATTATTTTTCACTGTTCACCCAAATATGAAAGTCATCAAAAAACCACAAAAAAAATATTTAAACTAAATTGTCATGTACCGATTCTAATGAAGAAGTTTATTTTTTCAAATTTAATATATGAAAGTCTCAAATATTGGATTTAAAAATGGTTCGCCATTAAACGATGGTAAAACTGCATTTTTTTGAAAAATACTTCCTTCATCTGAAAAAATTAATTTGTTCTTACCTTATGTTTATGAAACTCATAATATGGATTATAAAATTATAAGGATTATAGAATGTCCAAAAATTAGTTAATACTATTAATAACCTCTTTTGAACGGCTAGTTTGGTATGTCGTGATGCGCTTGAACTCATTGTTGCATGTAGTTCATGTTATTGAATTATTTTCAAGAAATAATGTACTATGAAATCTTGGGGTGTTACATTACCTATAAAAATTCAAACCAAAAAAACATAAATAAATAATGAAATGTTTATGGTAGAAATATATCTAGAAAATGGGTTTTCTAAAATGATTCTAGGTCATTTTGGCTACTATGATTTTGGTTTAGTCTTTAATTAAGATTTATTTGACCTTAATAACTATGATAAGTTATAATCACTTTTACTAATATTGTTTGTAAAAAATTAATTTTATCTTATTAGACTCTAAATATTATAATGATAAAAATGGTGTATTTATGTTTTTATAAATTCAACACATAGAAGTGAAAAAAGTATGATTAATGCTAATCCTATAGATGGGATGAAATTATTGGTTTTTATAGTATAAAGAAGTTCAAAACATTGTTATGTTTTTATATATGATTTCAATGTGAAATTTAATATAATGACCCAAAATTTATTAAAAAGTTTATATATGATCTATTTTAACCATATAAAAATTTAAAATATAATTTAACATTACTATTTATTGAAATGAAAAAGAAGTTTTTAAATAAATACAGTATTATTCACTATTCGTCTAAAAATTAAGTTTCATAAAAAAATCCCGTAAATTCACTCTAAGATAATTTCAACAATATAAAATGAAAAATTAAGTATATTTTATCAAATTAATATTATATATGTGTCTAAAATTAATTTTATTGTTTTTTAGAGAAGGACATGAAGTGTAGTTCATATTATTTTTAAACATATATGGACATTACCAAAAACTATATAATTCATTATCAATATGTTTAATTTCTATAATAAAAATTATAAAATTTATTTTAAAAGTATTTAGTACTATTTATATCACTATGTTTAATGGATTGGTTATAATCATATTATTTTAAAAGAAAATCATTTTTTTTGTATTTATCAATGTCGGTTTAAGGAGAACCGATAACCAAATAGACCCTCAAAAATCAAGCTTAAACATTCAGATTTCAAAATCAAAAATCAAAATTCATCTCCACCACCATCATCACCTTGAGCCACGAGCCCTGACACATGACCTGAGACCTCATGCGCCGACCTTAGAAACAGAAACACTCGATTGCTGTGTCACCTCGGCAGATGCCTCTTTGTTCCTATCCTCACGTGTATTCATTACTATATATTCGTTACCTCTATTATCAAATCTTTACGTATGTCATATGTTTGTGGCATTTTAGATGTATTTAATCTTATAGGGAATAATTTTACAAGGATAAAAAATCATTATTTGGGGGATCCTATATCAACTCCCAATTTTATTAAACGCCATATTCGACCAAGTTGAAATTTTATATAAATGTATGCTTACTTGGAGTTCTTTCCAAAAGGAAATAATATATCGCTAAATTTTATCGATTATGTGTTATTATGTACTCTTTTTTTTAGAGGATATTATCAAAATTTTAATTAGAATTATAACATTGTAATTATTTGTATTCAACATTAAAACTCATTTATAATCTGAATCTAGATATGTAACATGTAACTAAAATTCCATATCCTACACTTGATTATAGAACTTCTTTGGACATTGTGAATCCCTAATAATCCTTAATAAGTTTCAAGGTAATATACCTATCCTTGATTATTCATTCATTGAATGGGGAAATATATTGACATGATTTTATAATCCTTTATTCAATACAATAATCATTTAATCCATGATTTATTCAAGAATTATGCTTAGTAATTTTAAGTTGTTTATTATACATCATTATTCCATGTATTGCCTATGATATTTTACATTATTATAGAATACACTTTAATTTTATTTGATGTGTGGGGATTAGAATTATTTATCCCTTGAGGTTATCTTTCTTTCTTAAGAGGAAAATAAAATTGGGTAATGGGAGCATCCTCACTCATGAATGAGGCCTTGTACCAAATCATCGATAGTATGTTTATAACATCAAACATTATCCATTCCCACAATTTCCATCATTTTTTATCATTAATTATTTTCATATGATTATTTATTTCCTTTTCAACAAATATATTATGTTATAATTTAGTATTAATTGATATAAAATAATTTTTAATACATTATTTCTATATATCTTATACCATTATATATCTATGTTAGTTTACACTATACTCCATCACATAAAGAGTGTTTTAGCTCACACGTTTCATATATTTACTACTTCCATAGGTAATAGAGTGCAATAATGTGTATTATCATATCCATAGATAGTATTTAGGACTATTAATTTTCATACAAATGATGTAATATGTAATGTTATACTTTAATTTTTAATGTATCTATTCTCTTAAAGACCATCAAAAAATGTCCCTGGGAATATAATCCCATAAAATTAGATTACCAAGTACTAAATAACCCACCAGCTCTGGGTAACCAATGTTAGAATCATTATATCACTCTTATAGGGATAACATGGTTAGATCCTTTGTAGAGTGTCCTTTAATTTATTGATTTATCACCTACCCAATGATGTTAAATGGGCCACCCTCAACACCCATAATCTTAATAAGTCTATCGAGCAAAAATATTATAATATTAAATCGTCCTCACTACCTAGAATGTATGGTGGCATTCCAATCAGTGTTTTATGAGTATTCCTTTTTGATAATAGTTCATTATTTAGAATACTTGAATAATTATTTCTTATTAAATTAATAGTTTTTTTCAAAAAAAATATTTATTTCATTATAGGTCACCATAGCATGTCCACTATTCTAAGGATTATATATTTTTTCAAACTATTATCGAAAATAATAATTATTCATGTTGTGGAAAATTGGTTTTGAAAGTGTAATTTTTTTCACTAATAATGGTTCATGGACCATCAAATCAATTCGGTATTTTATTACTCAAAATTTTCACGACAATGGTTTTAATTTTGTTTGGTAAAGATTTTTTCTCAACCTTATTAGATACAAAGTCCACTAATACTATAATGTACTCATTTTCTTATGATATAGGCAGTGCGACAATGAAATTAGGACCTAAAAAGTATAAATCTCTACATAATAAAAATTGTTTTGTCATCTCGCTATTCATACTACATATAAATTTCCTTCAAAATCAATCCCATGATTACATATACTCTCTATTTTTCTTGAATAATGTAATCTAGAAAATTTCACATTGGAGAACCGTAGTGGCCACCTTGTCACTTCCATAGTGACCTTTTTACGAGTGGAGAATATAATTATTCAAGAATATGGTTAAAAATTACCTTGGTATTCATAATCTAATTATTCAATTATCACCCCCCATAAATAGTAATATATCATCCCAAAAGTACCATTTCACATATTTTAGAAGCAGCAAATTTTTAATTAATGTGTATACCCTTAGAATGGTTTGTGCTTCCAAGTAATTCAGCAAGTTTGAATACCATAGTGATAGATATTTATTTACAATAAATAGTTTTCCATTAGGGATTTGTGCACTTCATTAATTCTTTATCAACAATATTTTCTCCATCAATTATTAATTGGTGATATACTACCAGGTTGAACCACATTTTTTATCCATTTTTTCTATTTCAAACGCTTGAATAAGTATAACCTGTTTAATATGTCTTGCTTTTGTATACTTCTTGGTCATTATGATATTTTTTTCTTTGTGTTATTTAATAAAATATCCATTTAACCAATTTTATAAGGTCTATATTTTTCATTATAATTCATAATTTCAAGGATTTATTTCTCATTAATATAGTACATCAATTTAGATCTACACTGTAGTTTTATTAACTAGTAGATAACATACTTCTTATTTACCATTATTTTATGAATAATAATAATAATAATAATTTAACAATATTCACACATTTCCTCAAAAGTATAAATCAAAAATAGTAAGGGTAATATGGTTCTTATGATCAATTCTTCATTAAGTAGTGTGTATTCTAGCAAACTGTTCTTATCAAAATTTAAATGAGCCCATTTTTCAAGTAGTAAACACATATGTCTAGAAATAATAGAAATGTTCTTGATAAAATTTATATAGAATCACTACCTAATAACACTCTAACAAACATAAATGATTTTATTTGTGATATATTAGCTTCATTTTACTCCATAGAATTTTCAACATGAAATCCCTCCTTGGAAATAATGATACAAAGAACAATATCGTTATGTACAATAAAATGGGATTTTCCTTTTTAAAATTAATTATTTCTTCACAAATTCTAGAGACAATTGATATATTAGATAAAAATAAATGATTAGTTATAAAAAAATTTATAACATAATCCTTCAATATCTCAATTAATTTTTTGACCAAATCAGAGAAAAATACTATCATACTCCAATGAAAAGTTGAATGGGTCCCAAACAATCCAAATAGAATTATTATATATTTAAATCTTCCATAGAGATATGTGTTAGAGCCAAGGTGATATAATATAGTGTATTTTAGTGTATTTTTTTAATTCAAAATCAATTTCTAGGTTAATCAATGTACTTTGATTCCCTTGAAAATTTATTTACTATAAATGAATGTCTAGTAGAGAAATTGAAAAAGGGTTTTTGAATATAATTTTTTTCCAGTGTTTGCAATATGTTTGGACATGAAAATAAGGGCCTTTAGAGATATACCATTAAGGGTATAAATAAATTTGTGGAATACCACATGTTAATGTTTGAGGAACATGTGGGAATAATAAAAATATTTTATTTGAGTACGTAACCTTCTTGGGGTGTATGAAATTCTTCAAATAACCACATGGTAGCATGAAAGTAATTATTTGGACACCATTATATGTGAGTAATCAGTGATAGAGTGTTTCCTTTGGATGGAAGTGTATGTAAAGTATGTAGCTGGGTAAATAATTTAGCAGAACAAAAAGGTGACAACATAGTGATTGGGTGGAGGGAAGCATGTGGTGTTAGAGTAAATGTAAATGCCCGATTCTTATGGGAGTATGTGGAGGTTATTTTAAAATGGGTATAAAACTTAAACCCATTTAATTGAATACATAATGTTTTTATTTTACTATAAATCAATTACTTTTCCATTCATTAACAATTGATTAAAAACTAATTAAAATATAAGGATTTTATAGAAGATCATTAAAGGGAATCTTCATCTATGAAGTCAGAACAACATAGTGAGAATGTGATCTATAAAGCGAGTATTATTTTTACTATGTTTTATATAAGGTTGAGGAAGGAAGTTACAAGAGTGTCAAGTGAAGTATTTTATGAATTCTACAATGTTAAACAAATGATCCTTGAAGTATAGTATTTGGTGACCATGGTTTTACATGGTTACTTTACATAAGGATGATTTGAGAGGTATTTTATCTCAAATAAAATAGTCAAGTATTTTTTGAGGCCATGGATATCATTAAATAATTTAATTGGGGAAATCATGTAATTAATAAATTCACAATTTCATGGTATTGTTGAACTGACATTCAAGTCATTAAACTGAGGAAGGATTCATCCAATGTAGTGACCAATGGGGAGTCGATAGAGGTGATTCGATATACGCGGTTTAATGTGCCTAAAAATGATGTAATTTCATTGATCTTGTCCTATAGAAACCATCTACAATCATTTTTAAGCCACCTAATCTTGTGAAACATAGTTGATTTTTGTATGATCAAACCTCTATTGGTGTATGTTTCTTGGACAATCCCTTTGTGGAAAATCAAGTAAAATCCATATGTTATATTATAATTTATCATTTTTCAGTGAATGTGAATTCTAATAAAACATGTTTAAAGAGTTTCTACCAATATAGAAATTAGATCTATCTAATGTAAAAGAAAATATCGAAACCCTAATTGACCCCTCCACTCCTAGGGCATATTGAGGTTAAAAAAGTGGTATTAGAGTCATAGGTTTTTTGGGATAAATCTACAATATAAATTTACATGAGATGAATAATTTATTATATGTTAAGAGAGTTAATTTATATTATTTAAGTAATTATCATGTTTTTATGAACAAAATGATATCAAATATTTGACCACTCGAGATGGAAGTTCTTTATACTACTTTAAATGTGACTGATGTCACTAATGCAATACGGTCATCTAAGATAAAAGCTAATAAGAAATGGTTGAAAGATTATTAGAAATCTCAAAATGTTTTACCTAGACATAATTCATATCATATGTATATGAAATTAACGATATTTTCTTGTATCAACACCTTGTTAGATAAATTTTCCAATATATTTAAAGGTGAAAGTAAGGTGAAGGAAGCCATGCTATGGGTAATTCATATTATATTTTATGACTTGTAAAATGTTTCCATATGATAATGATGATAGATTCTTCAATATAATAACTAATCTTTTTTAATATGTCCATAGGCTTGGGGAAGATATAAATGATATCTTTATTATTAATAAAATATTATGTCTGGTTCTAACTCTATAAAATTTAAAAGTATTTTCACTATAATGTGGTTATTTTTCCAAGATCCCTCTAGATATCAATTAATTATTTTGGTGTCTCAAAAATATTGATTTAAGTAATAAGGGACATGAAGTTGTACAAGTATGAATATGATGTTAAAAATCATATTGAATCATGACATCTTTAAAGGAGGAAATGGGGAATATGGTTTGGATAATGAACTTCACTCTCTTATTTCTATAAAATTTAAAATTTTAAAAGGATAATTTGAATGAAATTTACCGTTTCATATTTTTCAGTGGGATAAGGTTTTGTATATTACAAAAAGATTTTGATGAATTTTTTATACCAAATATAGTTAAGAAAAAATTTACACTGAATCCATGAAGAATCTTCCCTATAAGAAGTGTCTCTTAAATTTTGTGTTCAAAAATTTGTTTTATTGGAATGGAATTTTAGGAAATGGAGAAAATTAAAATCAATAATATTTAGTGGTATTTGATTCTAAATTAATATCAGACATGGAATTTTCCTTGATGTATTTTGTTCAAAGGACAGATTCCAAAATGGAAAAAAATGAACTCGATGGCATTGTCAATATAAAAGTAGAACATGGATGATCCCTTTAATTAATCAATATTCAAAGGAAAAGTGTAAAAAATATAAATTGATTACTAAATTATTATCTAGAATATTTTTATCAAATTAAAAATATATTTATAAACAATGAATAAAACTAGAAGACAAATCTATTAGTATAGAGGTATCATAAGAACAAATAAATCCAAAACATAAAATTGAAGTACTGAAATAGGTGATTGATGAAATTAATATTAGTCTATAATTAAAAATTAAAAAGGTATTTTCCCTTGAAAAAGAGGACGTATAATTAATAATGAAATTGGAATCATCAGTGATATTAAGTAATTTATAGACGACGATTAACTTCAGGTGGATAACAATTGGAGAATTTATATAAAGGTTCAAGCGAGGCTCCATAGGTTTCAGAAACATTATGAATTAATAGAGACTCAAATTAATCAATTATATAATGATAAAAAATTATTCGAAGTCATAAAAGGGGGAAAAGTGATATATTTAAACAATGGACTATAGGAGGTTAGTGATTCCAGCATCCATCCTTAGTCCTTAAATGTTTGAATAATGATGACACCAAACAAAGTGAAATCAGAGGGGTGAAAATAATCCACGATACCTATATAATTTTCTGAAAATGAGGGGATATGTAAAAGACATGAATATATGTATGAATATAGGATATAATATTTTTCCTCTTATGAATTATCAATTATATAACTACCTTTCCAACTCCATGTGATACTATGATGTGATAAAGTTCTTCTTGATTGGTGAAACTCATAGATGTCATCCAAGGAGAATGATTCCATACCCTTAAACTCATAAAATAAATAGTATCTGTGAATATTATTATCAATTATAGATCTCTTTCCATAAATCTATTTATTGAATGCCACGAAGAAACGATGCCTACCACCAAGGAAAAAAGAAAATAATAGATTCAAGTTAACCTAACTAGATTATGTTAGATAATATATACTCTATTCTATAATAATAATAAGAAGTGTATGTTTTTAAATTATCTGATGAATAGAAAAAAGGGAGGATGTGATATACCATATATCAACCAAGGATTCCATGGAAGGAAAATAAACTAAATAAGAAGGAGAAGATGATAGTAATTTTTCTCAAAGCAATAAATAATAACAACACCTGAATTTTCAATAGGAGGTGTTCATAGAACATGAAAATATATATATATACAAAGTTAATTTTATAGTGGATGTATCCATTAGTATCAAAAATTATGTTGGTAAAAAAATAAATAATAGTGTTGATACCCATTTAGTGGATTATGAGATAAAGAAATCTAAATTAAACCTTGTAGATGGATTATGAAAAATGCCTCTAAGTGAAAGTCAACATTAATAATATAGTATTGAGGTTAAATTTAACTTGAAAGGATGTATAATCAATGGTATATTAAGAAGAACTTTTTTAATAGGATGGAGAATTTTTGGTAATATACACAAGGTGTAAAATCATAAAGACTCATGCCTCTTTATATTGGTTGAAGAAAATAACTTATTGAATAATAGGGTAAGTCACATACACATGAAAAACCATGAGAGAATATCTATCCTAAAAGATACATCATATCTACCTTGTTTAATGGGATAATTTTAAGAGACATGTGATTCTTTTATATGGGGAAAACTAGTGGGGAACCCTTATTTACTGATGAAAACAAGCTTATCTAATATGATAGATTTATTAGACATTGAAGTATGTGGTTTGATGAATATATTTGGAATATATAGATAAATATATTTCATTATTTTTATCAAAGAATATAGTAGAATATAATGATCCATGTCTACGTAAATAATTATATTGGTCTTGGGACACATAAAAAATTGTATAAATGAGTTGAATATGTGATCAGGGACGTAATTAAGATACTGTAATCTAAAATAAGAATAGCGTATACCGATATTGAGTGTGAAAAATATCTTGAAAACATGAAATTAAAAATTATGTTTCATGTATGAGAAATAAAAAAAATTGAAGTCATTTAATGGAGAAATTTAATAATAAAAACATAGACAAAACTTTACTCATAAAAGGTGGAATTTCTCACAAAAATTATAAATAGGTAGCACAAGTTTTAGTGCACAATCAGAATCAATATTTCTATGCACTCAGTAATAGAGGACCCCCATTGAAATTTGTCATAGAATTAATCTGTCATTGAAATATTTTTTTTGTCTCTAGAAGTAGGCGCTATATTAGAAATAAGGATGGAAATTATAGCTCTAATGGTGGTGTTGTTGATGAAGGAGTACTCCTAGGATACTCAATAAAAATTAAGGCCTATAAATGATTCAACAACAGCCTAAGTAATATTTTAGAGATTAGTGACATGAAGTTATTTGATGAGAAATATGTGAAGAATAATAGAAGTACAATTTACAACATTTTCTACAATGAAATAGAGTTATAATATGAAGGTGGTGAAAATCAAGAAGATTTATAGAGTTATTTAAAAGATTAAGATTCTAAGGCCTTTTTACAAGAGAATATTGTTTCTAAAAAAGAATAATATGTACCGTAGATAAAAATATGATAACTTTGTTTGATCTATCATGTTCAATTAGAGATATATCCACACCAAAACAGATAATGATAATTATAAAATTGATCATTTCAATTTTCTGTCAATAGTGAAAGAAACCTCATTTAAAAAAGTGGCAAAATATAAATCATGGGTTAATGAAATGAATAAATAACTTCATTTGATTGAAAAAAATAAAACATGGAACCTATTAATATATTAAAAAGAATGAATGTTATCTAAAAAATGAAAATCTTTAATAAAAATTCTACGATCAATGATATTTAATCTGAAACTGGGCACACATAGTTTGTTGAGGCAATTCATAGATACAAGGTGTTGATATTTAGGAAACATTATCTTCAGTGGCCCGACCTGATTTTGTCATTTTATTTTTTTATATATAAATTTTAAGAGGAAATAAGGTTTTCAAATGGATTTTAAAATAACATTCATAAAAGGAGTTCTTTAGGAATATGTTGGCATTGAACACTTAGTAGGGATTTAAATTGGAAATGATAAAAAAAAGATTTCATGAAAATAATTCATAATATGGGCTAAAGTAGGAACAAAATAAATTGTATTGTTAGATGAAATCTTATATTAATAAGTGGAAATTAAAAAGGGTTAGTTTTGATCATAATATATAGGTTAATACATCCATGGAATACTAATTTATGGTGCTTTTGTGTGTGAGGATGATATCATCATTGGTGGATGTAGAATAAATATATAGAAGACTTTAAAAATTCATTAAATAAAAATATAAAATTTATATTCTTATAAGACTCATATAATTAGTCTATAAGTGACATAAAATAAACAATAGAATTTTATATCTTAGAAAAATTTTGTAGGAGAGCTACTGAAGAAGTTAATCATGCATAATTATAAACATAAATAGTCTATAATTTTGGTTAGAATGAAACTACGTAAGCATAAGGATTAAGAATATATGTACCCCACCTTCTATAAAAGTATAATTGTAAGCCTTATATATTTTACTATTACGTGGTCCTCTATTTTATTGAAACATTGTTAGTAGATCATTTCAAGAGTCATCTGAAGGAGGATAATCTCACAGTGATTTAGAGAATCTTGAGGTACATCTAAAGTATTCTCAAAATTTTATTGTTCGAAATTATCTTCTTTTTTATGATGTTGATTGTGGTGGATATGTGGTGGAACAAAAGTCTAAAAATTGAGTGTATTTTTTAATATAAGTGAATGCATTGGTTATCCAAACAAGAAGTAGGGAATCAGTTCACTAAGGAATGCACTCTATTTTTTTGGATTCAGATATAGTTGGAAGATATTTTGGAAGAAGTGTATCAACTAATGGTTGCCTACTATGATAACAAGAGTGTGATTATGCTCATTAATAACACCATACAACTCACTTATTGCAAATATACAAAATCTAGTATCACTTTACCATGGAAAATGTTGAGAAAATTTTGTTCAGATAAGAAGGACATGGAGTAAATGCTAAATTGGGGGATATTATGATGAATCCATCATCTACTTATATGTTTGAGAAGAATCATTTAAACATCAATGTCTAACCCCCTCCCTCTATCTAAGTAGGTGTAGAAATACCCCTCTCACTGTTCATTTAGTTTATTATGACTGTTAGTGAAATGCTTCGGGTTTATGAGGAATATATTATCCATGGGGTGATTTGGGATCATAGAAGGTCAAATGAGCTTTGAGATTTGGGGTTATTGATGGTAAGGGAAATGTATGGTGGTGTTACTTCATAAAGTTTCAAAATGGAATCAGTGGAAGAGATTATCTCATTAAGGGGGAGTTCATGGAATGTAGAATAATGAGATTTTATCATAAACAATTGTTTTCTACACTGATATTTTAACATGTTGACTTAGAGTGATGAATGAGTTATTGAACTAAAACATTGAATATTTAGAGAATGTGTGTGTACTATAATTTCACATCAGATTTCCAACAAACTAAAATTGAGAGAATGTTAGAACCAATGTGATTTGTGTTGGTGTATTTTGAGTTTTGTTGTTTCTTGAGAATACAATACTATGTTGATCAAATGATTTTAAATCCCTTAAAATATTATTCATTAAAATATAATAATGGTGACAGAATTAAATAAAGTTATTTAAATAAATTATTTTTTAATGTTTATGAGTTTTCTTGAGTTTAAAACTAGATGTTTTTTATATGATAATATATTTTTTGGGTTCAAGAACTAGAGGTTTTTAGATATGTTACATGAAGAATTAAAAGAAAAGGGTGAAATACCATGAGATTAAGAACATTTCATTTATGGTGAATCTCATGACTCATATGGTTGTGTAAAAAATATACTTTGGGTGTAAACAGTTCATAAAAGAACCACACAACCCTACATTTGTACTTTTTGGACCACCTTGAGGTTGGAGTGTGTGATGACATATTATTTTTCTTTGAAATTTATATATGAATTCAAGTATGTAGTCCAGAAGTAGTGTATATAGAATAAAAATTTGAGGGAATAATTTCGAAGATGAGACAATCCTGTATTATTGAGTGGAGGTAAATATGCAGTCTATATGGAAGTGCATAATAGGTATTAATCAAATTGGTAAAAAAAACTCGTTATTAAAGAGTTTAATGGAGGGATTCTCATATCAATTACACTATTTTCCATTTTAATGATTTCAATACAATTTTGGGTAAATCTTGTGAATTTTTATCAAACCATTGAAGAAAAGATTCATCTGTGATGTCAAAGCTGCCTAGTGAGTATGAAATTTGTAGGGGGAGTATGTATTCCACCAATCTTTGTATAAAGTGGAGTAAGGAAGCTCTAATAAGTGGTTTATTAATTGGAGTGTGCAATAAAAAAGGGTAGTATGTGGTACGCAAGGTAGATTATGTGTTTGAAATGGTTTTATGTGCTTATTCTATGTAGGATAAATTTGGGTTGGCATTTGATTTCAAAAAATAAAAGAGAGAATTTTTAAAGACCATGGAGGTCATTGGAGCATCAATTATAGGATTTTCTTGTGGAAATTAATTCATACCGTTATAATAATGTGGTAGTGTCCTCCAGGTCAAGAAATAAAGGACAATTTCATCTAATATATAGACTAATGGGGAGTCAATGAAGGATATCTAAGAGAGTCAGTATATATTCCATGAATACTTTTAATATACATTGTGATTAACATATATTAACCATGTTAAAAAATATTCAATCTAATTAATGAAATTATTATTATTGAATTTTGGTATGACAAAAAATCCATCAATATATTCTGCATGGAAAATCATTTTATAGTTAACCAAGTAAAATTATTATATTTCTACTTTTATTTTTAGTGTTTAGTGAATACGAATTCCAATCTAATGGATTTAATGAGTTATTGTAAATTTGGTGACAAGGTCCATCAAAAACAAAAATACAAATTTCACACCCAAATTTTCCCTCCCTTCTTAGGGAGTCTTGGGGTAAAATAATAGTTGAAGGATCTTTTCACTTATTCTTATAGAACTATGGACACCTGGTGTATTCATAATATATATATAAGAAGAAATAGAATTCATGACTATACAACCTTTCTGTAATCTGACCAATAACGGGTTGTAGAAAATAACCCTCTATAGTAATCATATTCAACTACCTATAGTCTATAAAAAACCCTATCTAGTCACTTTTCCTATGAGAATAATATAATTTTGATCATTATTGAAAATAATGATTCCTACCTTGTTGAGTGCCACTTGAATTATGCTGACCAATGAGCTATGTCATATCGGGTACCCAATATGTAAAGACCCGTAAAATTCAAGGGAAACATTTTCTTTATTTTATTTGGTATTTTAAAAGAATGTGGTTTTTCACGACATTTGATTCCGAGTCCCGGTGTTCCTGTAATTTATATCCAAAGTTTAGCTCGAGTATATTCAGTGAACGAACGAGCGGGTTTTTCTATCATTTGAACCGATGATCGGAATCGAATTCCGTCAGAAACTGCGTTCTTGTAAAATTTCAAAGAAAATTAAGAAAAACTTTCCCTTGAATTTTACGGGTCTTTACACAATCCCTTCTTGAGAACTACTTGGATTAACCATAGGTTCCACAAGTATATTATATATACACAAAGATGGAACGGTCCCTTCGATGTCTACAATGGACTATGTAAAGAACAATTTTATTTGTTTTGAGTAATTCTAAAAAATTCCTATATTGTTTCTCATATAGAGTTGATGAGACCATCAATGTAAATGTGTTATCATTTACTGTGAGTGTATTCCTCGATATGTATGGAGGGTATTCCATTTAAATCCATATTAAACCTCTACATATAGTTTCAATAGTCTATTCACTAGGCCCAACTATTTGAATCTTCTTAAAAAATTCAATCTACATGATTTCCTCAATCTATTAGTCTTTTTCATCATAATAAATCTCTGGATTTATTTTATAAATATTCTAAAATTAATTTATTTTCTCAAAATATGTCACGACCCGTCCTTGGGGCCTATTTCGGGACTACCCCAAGCCCGCCTTCCATAGGCCAGGGGCTGGCGACTAGCACCAAGACGTAATTTCCGATAAAAAGGGAAGGCATTGCCTTTGTAAAGTAAACAAACACTATAGAGCAAGAAATCAGAAGTAAAAACTAAGTAAAAAATGGGTACAATAGTAAGTGCGGAAAAGTTAGTGGGCCAGTATAAAAACCCAAATTGAAAGTAAAGTACAACTGGAAAGGGAAAAAACAACTTAAAGTAAAGCCACAGCCTCGAGCCATCCACTCAAAGTCCCACCTAAAGGGTAGGTACATATAGCCTCCACAGCTCCTCGGTTCCAGCCGTCCGCTCCGAGTACACCCCGCCCAGTGATCCTCCTCTGGGTACCGACCTGCTCCTTGTGCCTGAACCATGATCAACATTTTCCGTCGTCTACAACCAACACAACGTAGTGCGGGCATAGCCCGTGCAAGGGTGAGCATAAGCTACTTAGTAGGGACCCCGAGACCCCCAAAGGTCTCCACAAATCCACAAAGGATAATCCAGAATGGAAAGATACAAACACTAAGTAACATTCGGCACCACTTATGTATATTCCCAAACATATACCTAAGTCATCAATTCTCATTCGGCTCCAACATCTGAGCTCAAGTACAACTCAGTCCACACAAGAAATCATAATGTAATCCCCAAAGGATATCAATTCAATCTTATCGAAGATAAGGATTGAAAGTCAAGATTCAGCTCACACAGGTATACTTCTTCATAAGATGAGAGAGTTGATCAGATGTAGCCACTAATTCATCTATGCCATCGGACACAAACCGGATCGATAGGTATTAACCCCCGCAATGACCCACAATGGATCAATAGGTAACTAATCCCCCATAATGACCCACATAGGATCGGACCCACACAGGACTGTAGGCGCTGGCCCACATAGGACCGCTAAGCGCTGACCCACACAGGATCTTACCCACACAGGATCGGTAGCACTGATCCACGTAGGATTGCTGAGTGTTGTAGTCTTCGCCGTCGAATCCACGGAGGATTTCTATACAATTGTCATCATCATCGCAGTCTGAGCCAGCTCTAGGGTTCCCGAACATAGAAAGCTCGTTCGGGAGGATCCGAGCCACGAGCCGAGGGGCTGATACATCAACGGACACATATTCCGGAGTTGATGTATCCAAAAGTTCCTTATTGTCAACAAAAATTCAACGTGACAGACGGCGCGTCGATCAGACGTCCGGTCTGAGAGTTATTGGCTTTTACCTTCTAGGGGCCCGATTGGTTTTTAAGTCAAAACCAACCCGACCATACTCCAACTACATCCAAACCTCGAGTGGAGTAATCCAAAAGGTCCGTCTAACATAGAGGAATCAATAAAAGTCTACGACACATCAATCATACATCCGGAGCTCACGTTATAAGAGTTTCCACTCCGAGGGCCCTGTTGGTTTCATGTACGAACCAACCCGGCCAAACCCAAAGTACTCTGAATCCTTGAGTGTAATATATCAAAACGACCATCTCGTTCTACGGATCGCATCGCCGCTGACGGTGGATCGATATGAGGTACGCATCCCGAGTTATGGGGAAAAGACTGTGAGAGGTCCGGAAGTAGGGGTTTCGGGACCGGATCGACCCGACCTGAGACCCCCTAGGTCGGCCCGAACCGGGTCCAGCCCACTTGGGCATGGACCGGACCAACTGGCGCAGCGCAGCCCATCCCAGGCACGGCCCGGTCGCTAGGTGGCTCGGCCATTTCGGCCGAGCGGATGGGGGGGGGGGGGGCGCTTCCCCCCTGTGTGCACCCGCGACCCCCATGATGGGGGGGGGGGGGGCGCTCATGCTGGCCAGCTGGGGGTTGTAACACCCGGCTCCTCCCTTAACTAGTCGGCCCGCTTCGTCCTGTCGGCTGTTGCCGCCATAGGACTGGCACTGGCCGGTCCCCCTGCTCCGACGTCGGCGGCCCCGAACCGGTCGCCAGTCCTTGCTACACCGCTGCCTCAGTCGCGACCTTGGTTGTTCCGGCGCGGCACGACGGTTATGCGCCCCTCCGCTGCGGCCCCGCTCTGGCCGCGGCCCCGCTCCAGTCGCAGTGTCTTCTGGTTTTTCTGGCGCAGTGTAACGGTGCCACGTCTTGGTTCAATTTTCAATTGCTCGGCGCGACGGCGCCGCGCATCCTTGCCGCTTGTTCCTGCACGGTGCGATGGCACCTCACCACTTTCTTTTGAACCTTAATCATCACAAAAGATAAGGGAGGAGGGTCGGCCGTGTTTGTGCAGTCCAGACCCCTACCGTGATCGATAGAAAGCAGTCCAATTGAACGAGTGACGTCGACGGAATAAAATCACGAATATCATCAACAAATAAAATTCCCCTACCTCGAGGGTATTTTGAACGGAGGTTCGTCGCAGAAATAACCGTCGCAGAAGAAGGTGTCGTGGAAGGAGAATCTTTGCGTCGTGGAAAAACGATTCGTCGGCGTCGCGTCATCGATCTCCGAGGATCCGACGTTCTTGTTGACATTCGTCGACGGTCGTCATTCTTCGCATTCTTCGCATTATTCGTCGAAGAAGAAGAAGATCTTCAAGCCCCTTATCTTTCCTCCAAATCCTCTCAATGCAACAACTTCCAACCAAAATAAAATAAGAACTTCACTTATTTTATTAACATGACTTAAGTATTTGAATTTCAATCATTCAAATTAAACTCACCTATTTAATTAACATAAGTTATCAAATTAATGGTGAGTTGAAAGAGTTAGGGAATATGAAGGGGTGGGGTTTTTCTGGGCCCCACCACCCTCATAACCTCCCATGGGATGTTGGGTGGTTTCCCCCAACTTCCACTCAAAGGCATTAACCACCTAGAAAGAAAACAATAAAAATTGTATCTAAATTTTTATTTTTAACTTCCACAATTTTTAACAACTCCTCCCGTTAAAACGCAACTCCGGAAAAGGTGTTCCTAAGCAATTTATGGCACTGAGAATCCATCGGTGCCCTCAGAATTCGATTCTGAGCACCGGTTCAAAAGTTAGAAAAACCTGCTCGTTCATTCACTAAACGTACCCGAGCAAAACATCAGATAGAAATTCCGGGCACATCGGGCCTCGGAATCAAGTGCCATCAGAAACCGCGTTGTTGTTAAATCCCAAAGAAAATTAAGACAAAATTTCCCTTTAATTTTACAGGTCTTTACATTACTCCCACATCAGGGATTTACACCCCATTAAGATACGCCATAAACTAGGGAATCAAATGTGGGTACTGAGCACGCATCTGATCCTCCCGCTCCCAAGTGATCTCCTAGAGGTTCCCATGATTCCATCTGATGCGCACTAGTGGAATTGACCATCCACATGTGACCCACTCCTTTCGATCCTCGATCTCCACTGGGACCTCTGCAAAAGTCTCCCCATCATCAAAGCGAAGACCACTACTGATAACTCCAGGTCATGTGTAGCATAATTCTGCTCATGATGCCTCAACTGATGTGATTCGTAGGCGATCACAGCCCGCTCCTGCATCAGGACACATCCGAGTCCGGTCCCTGATGCATCGTAGTAAACTACCTACCCAACTCCCTCCCCCGGTTTCCTCAAGATAGGCGCACTGGTCAATATCTGTCTCAACTCCTGGAAACTATGATGACATTTGTCTGACCACACAAAGGGTTTCCCATTATTCCTCAAAGTTGAGAGTGGTTCTAAAACTCTGGCGAAGTCTGGCACAAATCTTCGGTAGTACCCAGCTAGTCCCAAGAAACACCGCACCTCTGTCATGCTCCTGGGTGGCTCCCAAGCTAATAATGCCTCGATCTCCGTAGGTTCCACCGCAACTCCTGCCTCAGAGATGACGTGACCCAAGAAGTGGACCTCATGTATCCAGAACTGACACTTCGAGAGCTTACCATAAAGTTGGTGCTCTCGGAGTGTGTCCCGTACAACCCGCAAGTGGTAGTCGTGCTCCTTCTCAGTCGTCGAGTATATCAAAATGTCGTCGATGAAGACCACGACAAATCGATCAATGTATGGCTGAAAGATCCTGTTAATGAGAGCCATGAACACTGCTGGAGAATTGGTTATGCCGAATTGCATAACCAAGAACTCATAGTGGCCATACTGACACCTAAAGGTTGTCTTCTACACGTCCTCATCCCGGACTCTATGCTGGGGATAGCCTGACCTGAGGTCTATCAACGAGAACCACCATGCTCCCTTGAGCTGATTGAAGAGGTCTTCAATCCTCAGTAGCGGATACTTGTTCCTCACGGTCACCTGGTTCAGGCGACGATAGTCGACACAAAGTCTCACGCTCCCGTCCTCCTTCATGGCGAACAATATCAGGGAAGCCCGGGGTGAAACACTAGGTCGGATGAATCCCTTTCCCTGCAAGTCCTCCAACAGTACCCATATCTCTAAAAGCTTGGAGGGATCCATCCGATATACTGGGGTGGATATCTGGGTTGTCCCGGGGTACAGATAAATATAAAAGTCTACCTCTCTACGAGGAGGTATTCCTGGAACATAGTCGTGGAAAACATCCGCATAATGATCCACCACTACAGGAAAACCAGGACTCTGCATGTCAACTGCTTCTAGGATGAGGTTGGCCAGCTGATGAGTAATGGGCTGTCATCTCCTCTGCGAGAGTCCATCCTGTGCTGTGAAGGCTCCCTTCTCACTGGTGAAGGTGAACCTGCTCCTGTCGGTACGTACATACCGTACCTTGCACCTAATACAGTCAATCTGAGCATGGACTGTAGATAACCAATCCATGCCCAAGATGACTTCGTAAGGCCTTGATACCACTACAAGAAGATCCCAGCCAAAGCTCTCGCCTCCTAGAGTAAGCTTACACTGCCAGAACCAGTGCGTAATCGTCGAGTCTGCTCCTGTAGGAGCCTCTAGCTGTAAGGATCAAGCCAACAGCTCTGTCGGAATCTCCGAGCTCCGAACAAGGGTAGCGTCTATGAAAGAATGAATCGCTCCTGTGTCTATAAGAACAGCAGCAAGGTTGGAATAAAAACAGATAGTACCTCGAATCATCTCGGGCGCGCAGTGGTTGTAGGTCTCCGCTGCCAAAAGTTGTGCCTGTCTCTGCCCACCATCTCCCTGTGGTCGAGGTGGACCTCCTGGTGGTGGTGGTGGTAGAGCCTCAAAGCATCGCCCACCACCTGCTACTCGGCCAGCTCCTCTGCCTCGTCTGCCTTCTCCCTGCCGACTGCCACGGTCGACCCTCTGCCTCTGCCTGGGTGGTCCCTAAACCATCTATTGGTCCTCGGTATGGTGGTTCGGGCAGTCACGAGCCATGTATCCCTGCCCGCCGCAAGCGTAGCACTGTCTGCCTCTCGAAAGACTGGCTCCGCGCTATGTGCCCCGCACCCCTGAGCCAGTGTCCTGAGGTCTTCTGCCTAAGGGTATGGTCTGCCTGGACCCATGAGTCATATGTCGACTGCCTGCTACAGAAGACTCTGCTACATTCTGCCCTGTGGTAGGTCTCGCTGCTGATGTAGGCTCACCAAGGAATCTCTCGATCAGAAGGTCTCACTCCAGTACCCCAGTCTGTGTCGGAATGCTTAGGGAGATCAGCGATTCCCTGATATCATGCCTCAATCTATGATCAAGGTCCAGTCCTAGAAGAATGGGTCTCGTACCATTTCCATCGAATAGCACGAGAGATCTGTAAATCTCACTGAGTACTGGTCGACAATCAAGCTGCCCTGCCACAGCTGTAGAAGCTCCAGGATGCGTACCACACAGAGGGTGGTTGGGACGAACACCGAGCAGAAGAGGCTCTCAAAGTCTGTCCAGAGGAGAGATGCCTCCTCATGCACCTGGACCATCAAGCTCCACCATCTTCCTGCTGCCGCGCATAGGAGGCTCGCTGCGAGGATCACTATGAGGTCTGCTGGTGTCCTCACTAACCTGAAAACTCAGACAACTGCCTCCAGAAAATCCTCGGCGGCCTGAGGGTCTGTCTCCCCGCGGAACCTGGGCGGTCGCTGAAACTAAAACTCATGCAATACACTAAGGCGACGTGCATCGTCAGTGGCTGGGGCTAGTAGCATCGGTGGCTCGGTGGGTAGAGGTAACACCGGTGCCTCTGCTTTCAAAGAGCCTTGTACCGAGGCCTTGTCGCTCGGTGGGTTGCCGTCAAGCACAACTCTCGGAACCCTAGCTGGCTACCATTGTGTGGCCATCCTGAAAATAAACACTTACACCATAGTCAAACAGTATACCTGGTTAGCTAACATAAAGTAGTCACAATGAAAACTTGAAACACACATGAAATCAATGTTTTCGTGCATTAAGTCACAAATCAGATGTCAGGATCCTTGTGTACGGATACGTCGGCCGCTGCACCAACAATGGAGTCCCTGGACTGATAACCACACTCAATACTCTCAACACTATTGTTTCACATAGAAAAATAATCAGAGTCATGAGTTCTGCGGTAGAACCGAACTCCCTATGATACCAATTTGTCACGACCCATCCTCGGGGCACGTGCTGCGACTACCGTAAGCCATCCTTCCATAGGCCAGTGGCTGGCGACTAGCACCAAGGCGTAATTTCCGGTAAAAAGGGAAGGCATTTCCTTAGTAAATTAAACAAAATCCACAGAGCAAGAAAGCAGAAGTAAACACTAAGTAATAACTGGGTACAACAGTACATGTGGAAAATTAAGTGGGACAGTATAAAAACCCAAATTAAAAGTAAAGTACAACTGGAAAGTGAAAACAACAACTGAAAGTAAAGCTACAACCTGGAGCCGTCCACTGGAATTTCCACATGAAGGGTGGATACAGATAGCCTCCACAGCTCCTTGGGTCCAGCCGTCCGCTTTGAGTACTCCCCACCCAGTGATCCACCTTCGGGTACCGACCTGCTCATCGTGCCTCAACCACAATCAGCGTTGTCCGTCGTCTGCAACCAACACAACGAAGTGCGGGCATAGCCCATGCAAGGGTGAGTATATGCTACACAGTAGGGACCCCGAGACCTTCGAAGGTCTCCCCGAATCCACAAAGGATAATCCAAAAAGGAAATATCCAAACACGAAGTAACATCTGGCACTACATAGGTATATGCCCATACATATACCTAAGTCATCAATTATTGTTCGGCTCCAACATCCAAGCTCATGTACAACCCAGTCCACATAGGAAAACATAACGTAATCCAAAAGGATATCAAGTCAATCTTATCGAAGATAAGGATTCAAAGTCATGATTCTACTCAAAAATGTATACTTCTTCGTAAGACTATAGAGATGATCATATGTATCCACTGATTCATCTAATCCGTCGGACCCACACAAGGTCGATATGTACTAACCCCCGTAATGACCCACAAAGGATAAATAGGTAACTAACCCCCGCAATGACCCATATAGGATCAGACCCACACAGGATCTGTAGGTGCTGGCCCACACAGGACCGTTGAGCACTGACCCACACATGATCTGACCCACACAGGATCGGTAGCACTGATCCACATAGGATTGCTGAGTTCTGTAGTCGTCGCCGTCGAATCCACGAAGGATTTATATACAGTCGTCATCGTCGTCGCAGTCGCAGCCAGTTCTAGGTTTCCTGCACACAGCAAGCTCGTTCGGGAGGATCCGCTCCACGAGCTGAGGAGATGATACATCAAATGACACATAGTTCAGAGAAGATGTATCCAAAAATTCCGTATCGTCAACAGGAACTCAATGCGACAGACGGCGCGTCTCTCGGACGCTCGGTCTGAGAGTTATTAGCTTTTTTATTCCAGGGTCCCGGTAGGTTTTTAAGTCAAAACCAACCTGACCGTACTCCAACTACATAAAAACCTTGAGAGGATTAAGAAAAAAGGTCCTTCTCACTTAGAGGAATCCATCAATGTCGACGGCACGTCAATCGTACGTCCGAAGCTCATGTTTTAAGAGTTTTCGCTCCGAGGGCCCGGTTGGTTTCGTGTTCGAACCAACCTGAATGAGCACAAAGTACTCTGAAACCTTGAGTGTAATTTATCGAAATGACTATCTCATTCCAATGATCACATCTCCGCTGACGGTGCATAGATCGGAGGTCCGCAGCCCTAATTATGGGCAAAAGTCTGTGAGAGGTTCAGAAGTGGGGGTTTCGGGCCCGGACCGACCCGGCCCGGCTGGCGCGGCCCGGTTGCCTGGTGGCTTGGCCGTTTCTTCTGAGCTGATGGGGGGGGGGTGCTCCCCCCTGTGTTTAACTGTGGCCCCCATGATGTGGGGGCCGCTCATGCTGTCCAGCGGGGGTCATAACCCTCAGCTCCTCCCTTGACCGGTCGGCCCGCTCCGACCTGCCGCCTGTTGCTGCCACGAGACCAGCGCTGGCCGGTCCTTCTGCACCGACCCCGGCGGCCCAGAACTGGCTTCCTGTCCTTGATTCACCATGGCATTGGTTCGTCCGGCGCGGCGCGACGACACTGCAGCACTCCGTCGCGGCCCCGCTCCAGCTGCTGTGTCTTCAGGTTTTTCCGGCACTGCGCGACGGCGCCGCAGCTTGGTTCGATTTTCAATTGTGCGGCGCGACGGCGCCGCACATCCTTGCCGCTCGTTCCCGCGTGGTGTGATGGCACCATGTCACTTTCCGTTGAGCCGTAATCAACACAAACGATAAGGGAGCAGGGTTGTCTGTGTTTGTACGGTCCGGACCCCTCCCGTTAATCGATAGTAAGCGGTCCAATTGAACGAGTAACGTCGATAGAAGAAAATCACGAATATCATCAACAATAAACAAAAATTCCCCTACCTCAAGTGTAGTTTGAATGGAGGTTCATCGTGGAAATAACCGTCGTAGAAGAAGGCGTCTTGGAAGGAGAATCATCGTGTCGCGGAGAAAAGATTTGTCAGCGTCGCTTCGTCGATCTCGGAGGATCCGGTGTTCTTGTCAACCTTCGTCGTAGGTCGGCGTTCTTCGCATTCTTCTTGTTCTTCGCATTATTTGTGGAAGAAGAAGAAGATCTTGAATACCCTTATCTTTTCTCCAAATCTTCTCAATGCAACAAGTTCCAACCAAAATAAAATAAGTACTTCACTTATTTTATTAACATGACTTAAGTATTTGAATTTCAAACATTAAAATTAACCTCACCTATTTAATTAACATAAGTTATCAAATTAATGGCGAGTTGAAGGAGTTAGGGAATATGAAGGGGTGGGGTTTGTGTGGGAACCACCATGCTCATAGCCTCCCATGGAAATTTGGGTGGTTTTCCCCAACTTCCACTCAAAGGGTTTAACCACTTAGAAAGAAAAAAAATAAAAATTGTAGCTAAATTTTTATTTTTAACTTCTACAATTTTTAACAACTCCTCCCGTTTAAACACAACTCTGGAAAAGGTTTTCCTAATAAATTACCGGCACTTCGAATCCATCGGTGCCCTCAAAATTAGATTCCGAGCAACGGTTCAAAAGTTATAAAAACCCACTCATTCATTCACTGAACGTACACGAGCTAAACATCGGATAGAAATTCCGGGCACACCGGGCCTCGGAATCAAGTGTCGTCAGAAACGGCGTTCTTTCAAAATCCCAGCAAAATTAAGAAACAATTTCCCTTCAATTTTACGGGTCTTTACAAAATACGTTCTAAACCTTCCTAAAAAATATTAAAAATGTTATCTTTAAAATAATATTCTATGGATTTAGGTGGTGTAATATCTTCAACCACATTTAGATCATAATTTTATTCTCCTACTCTAAAGGCCAGTCTACCCGAGGGTATATTAATTATACTTACTCCTCTACCCATGGATGGTCTTCATATTATGAGAATAACTTCATTATATATATCTCCATTAATTAATAAAAAAATATCCTTGAGCATCCTCTTCCCAATCCAGAGTAAAATATCCTCAATGACACATGATGGGGTTGTGATTAAAATGAATGATAGGTGTAGTACCACAAGTGTCTACATCATGTAACCTATTTAAAATTACATAAATATTATAATGGGTACACAGTTTATATTTTCTCTTTGTTTAATAATACACATATAAGACTTTATTCCCTCAAATTTAGAAAATACAATTAATATTATTATATATTTTAACTTCTTGGAAATCCTTTTTTGAATTTATATACTACATTATTCAATGATAAAATTAGTTTATTTTTCCTCAAGAATCACCCTATTTGAGATCTTATTCTTCAAATATTTTTTATAATAAGGCATATTTTCTAAATGTTAGGTAAATGGTATTGTGATGTTGATCCATAGAAGGGATTAATGAAGATATTTAAATTTTTATCTTTATTCTTAACCCAACTTAGATCTTCTATTATAAATGGAATGAGTAGTCTAGAACTTCTATACTCATTTCCAGTTAATATAAAATCTATATTCTTTTATATATTCTCACTAGAAATGGTTTTTTTCTTTTCATTCACTACTACCTTAGCTAATGGTTATTTTATGTAAACCATATTTTTCGTTTCTTTATGTCTTAAACACCCTCTATCTAGAATATGTAAATAATTCTCATTTTCTTTAACTCAATAATGTTATTATCTTCACTCATATTTAACCTTCATAGCATTAATTTTTTGAGTGGTTATGGCCATTTTTCCATCTGATGGATTAACTATTGTGGAACTACGAAGTTCTCATGTATCCCCCATGGTATTTTTCTTAGAAAACTAAGGTATATTCATTTCTAAAAAATGGATGTTAGCATGTGTACCCTGATAAAATTGATAAATCGTTTCAAATTTGATCTATTTCAACAATTTATTTTAAATTATTTATTTTTCATCATTTTCAGTTTCCAACTATACTTTTTTACACCATTACCTAACTGATTTAAACTAGTGTATTGTTTTTCGTATATTTATTTATTCCTCCAAGTATAAATTATTTTATATTAACAATGAAAATCATAGGGTTTACCTTAGTGAAAATTATCTTTCTCATTTCAAGATAAATTTGGGTGATTCATTTCATCAAAATATAATGGGGCTATAACTATTATGTAAGTTTAATGCAGTGGGTGTAACTATGCCTAAAAATACCACAATATACACAAAATTATTTTACTCCTTGATTATTTTAATGATGAACAAATATTTTATTTTTATGGTTATGTATCTATATGTTCATAACATCAATTGAAGATATTTAATTCATCGTATCTATTTTACCTTTGATAAAAAAAATTAAATTTTTTTTACAAGTATATTTTAAATGTTTTTATGTTATAAAACTATTTTATCATCATAGAATCCTATTAAAATTGATATGATAATTTTTACCCAAATCATTGAGTGAATCATTAAATAACCACATCATTATGAAAATTGTAAATTTATGGTACTAACACAATAGGTAATAATATTTAATCTACACAGAAGCCTCATGAAGAGTGTCTTTGTACTTCTAATAAATGGTTGAGATTCTTATCCATATGCCCATAATTTTTTGGGTACAATAGAATCAGTTGAAAAATTTGTATAAATTCCATCCAACTATCAAATTAATTATCTTTTATATGGATAATCTAATTACTTTCCTTCTATTTCATGCAATATAGATAACACTTAATGCACAACTCATCATCCGAAATTGTATTTAAAAAAATATATTCATATTTTTTAGAAAATCATTGATAATAGAAAGAGAATACTCATATTTAATTGAATTAAATACATGAAAATATATTAAATGGTGTGGTTTTAGGAGAATTATTGGATTATTATAAGGAAATATACAATCAATGATATTCTTATGTACATTAACTACCTTGAACAATAAATATATGCATTTAAAACTACATGGTATGGAATTTTATAATATTTAAAAATATTCGATTAAGTATATTTTATTTTATTTTAATTTTGAAACATTATTGATGTGAATAATTGGATTTACCATACATATCCATGGTAATGATTCTAATATGTATCTATTAGTGTTAGTGTAGTGTAAGATATAGAAAACCCATGAAATGAGATATGGTCATTATAGAAAAAATACATGTAAATAACAAGGTTATACGCACATGGATAATATTGAATTTTATAATTGATAATGCGGGTTTTGATAATGATTTTGACATTTCTATTTTGGGTTTTGAAAGACGTGGATGATAGGTAAAAATGTTTTCGACCAGTTTATAGTGAGTTGGTAAACAAAAATAGAATCATGAGAGGGTTGAGTAAATAATTAGAGATAGCAGTGTGGAGATTTATGTTGTAATAATACATTATAATTAAATAGTGTAAAATTCCCATTAAAATGATATTAAAAGCATAAAAAATTAAAATGACCCCCCTCTCAAATCCACCTCATGACTTACTCTGGGTATCAATAGTCTCTTTGATATTTATCTGGTTTCCGAGAATCAGCGTTGTAAACCAAAATATGTAATTAAATATTTAGTATAATCTTTGACAGTATTTTCCTTTAGAAAATAATGCCCACAACTATAGTACATGGGGCCATATTATATTTTTTCTCTACCATCCCTTTGTATATAAATTCTTTTTTAAGATATTAATTCATTAATTTTTTTTACAAATAAAATCAATCTATATTTCAATGTTATAAAATGAATCATAGAATTAAATCCCTTTATTACCCAATAAAATGATATATCCAATAAAAATAAATCAAAATAAAGTAAGAGTGATAATAAATTCTTTATTTATTAGTGTAAATTTAGTTCCTCCCTTCCAACTCCTCTATTTTATCTCCATATCTAATGAGAACCCCTCCCCCTTTGAGCCCATATCAACTTTAATATTCTTCTTTTTTAAAATCATTCTATTATGAAATTAGTTTTGTATACATTGGGGATTGTTCTATATGGTCTCCACATGAAAATTGTTCTTATTTGAAATTTATTTCCATAAATTAATCTTTTTTTCTTCATGTCACAATAGGTTAAAATTTAGGAAATCCCAACATATATGATTTTTAGTTTGGATGATCTCTATATGGGTATTCAGTTGAGGTACTGCCTAATTTCAGTAATAAGTATATATATTTAATATTGTTTTAGTTATAAGTAATAAAAATTATCAATAATAACCTAATATATTCCATAATTTTCTACCAAGTCATAAATCTTACATATAAATTGATAAAAATATTTTATATGAAAACTCTTTTTTACTAATACATAGCTTGTCTATTATAATAAATAATATTACATAAGTGAAAATTTCATATATAAATCCTTTAGAACTTTGAATGTTATCTTATGAATAGTGAAATTATTATTATTTATATGTGACACTCTGATATGTTATGATATATTTATCTCTTAGTAAATTATATTTATTTGATAGATTTATTAATAGAAGACACCAATTTCAAACGAACATCAATATACTATTAGAATATTTTTATTTAATGTGATAGATGTATCCCAACCATTGGATTTGTGGATATGAATATAAATAAATAATTTAATAATTTTTTTCAAGTCTATAAAATTAAATCATTAGTTATCAATTGGTCATAAATGAATATAAAATCACGTAAATGTAAAAATAAATGTTTTTATGAAAACAATATTTCTGTGTCCAATGTGTTCTTATAATAATAAATTAAATTCATCTATATTAATTAATTATTTAGATGAAATATACAGATTATATATTCAATTATCATTTTTGAAATTCATCTAATAGTTTTTTTATAGAATGTAATGATGGTAAACTCAGTTTTTTCCTCAAAAATTAATTGTCTGGTAAAATAGTTTTATTGCATTTGGTGTACTTTATAAGAAAAATAATTTTATAAAATTATTGAAATTGAATTGTATAAAATGGATTAAATATTTTTAATAAAAATAAATAATATATTTTAATTGTATCTACTTAATCTATGGTCATAATGAATAGTGAAAACAATAAAAGGTTGTTTCAAGGGATATTGTTATATAGCGTTTACTCGGGATGATAAACTAAGGGATAAGGGATAAAAAGACCTAATATGTTTTATTAATTATTTTTATGGTGTTTCCTAGACACTATATCATATAATTTTCAAATATGAGTCATTTTGGGGCCATTTTTCAAGAGTAAGTCATTAATATATATTAATCTTCAAAAAATTCTAAGTGTGTCCTCTCCCTCACATATTAGTGTACACCACCTATACACTCTTCTCCACACATAAATATCCAATTATATCATAAAATACCAACAAAAATAATTTCCTAAAATCTATTTCTATTATATATAGGTGTTTTTATGATCAAAATACAAAACTTAGAGGGAATAAATTGTAAGCCTAATAAAGTTGTCCAAAGAAGAGGTATAATTTCTGAAAAAGTGTTTTCAATTAATTTCTTCTTATAACTCATTAAATTATTTTATAACCAAGTTGATAGAATAAATTAATTATCTAACATTAAATTATTTATTATTTTTTCAATGAAAAAATATTTATTTTTCTACTTATCCATAAAATTTGAAATGAAATCATCATTTTTTCCTAAAAACAGACTACCTCCTTACAAAGCGATGTAATTTTTTTTCACCACCGACATTCTTGGATGATTATTTTCAAGTATATAATTTTAATTTAAGATAATTAAGAAATAATTATAATTAAATAATTATAATATATAGTATACATGCTTACTCTTCAATCAAATGGGAAATGAAAAATAAAACCCATGTAGACATGAGGACTACCTCCTCCACACATCAATATGTTTCAATTTCCATAGCAGTATTTAAATGTTAATTATTTTGATACATTAAATGATTATATATTGTATTAATGAAATAATTATGATTATTAAATTATAATATCTTATCTACATTCATACATTTTTATATGTTGGTAAACGAAAACATCACTCCAATTGGACTGCCAATTCCACGATGTGATGTAATTTGTTTTTCATTTACGTTTCAAATGGATGGTAATAAAGATATATTTAATGAATATAAATGATATAAAAATTACTCCAAAAGAGTTAAATTATTATAGACATTTCTTTCATTCCATCCAATGAAAAGTGAAAAAATCACTTGGGCATACGTACATACTACCAACTCCACAAAGTGATGTAATTTATTTTCTATACAATTTTATATTAATGGTATTAAAAGTGTATATCAAAGATAAATATAATACATATTTAATAATTCATATTATTTATATTATTTAACCATGATCCATATGCATTTTTTGAAACCATCAAACTGAAATATGAATGGAAAAATACTAGTTTTCCCCGAAGGTTCACTTTAATTTGACATTATTAATAAAAGGTAAAGAGAAATTAAAATGAATAATAAATATTATGTTATTAATGAATATAGTAATTTAATATATTTATAATAAATATATAATTATTATAATGTTGGTTAAGATGATTGTAAATCAAAATGTGACTTTACATAAGGGTTTATATTATACTCTCAATTCTTATTGAGACTGTTTATAATAAATTTTAGTTGACGAAAATTATATGAATTTTATCCTTTAAAAAACATTTATTTTATTATATTTTGTTTATTAAAATTTTTTATTTTTATCATTTACATTTTATCTATTTTTTTGTTTAAATTATTAAGAGTTTGTTTTTAAGTAAAAGTTGACCTTATTTCCTCTTTGGTCAATGATTTTTTTTGTTCTCATAAAAAATGTTTTTTTTTGTTTTTACATATATATTATAATTTTTAAAAATAAAAATTTCATCCCCATTTAATCTTATTAAAATTATTTAATAAAATATCATTTTTAAAGATACATTTTCCAGACATGTATTTTTTGAAAAAGTGTGAAAATAAACATATCTTTTATCATATAAGGTATGAATGGATTTTAGTACCATATTTAATGAAAATTTATTTTAATATTACTTTACATAATTCCATTGGTTTTTTTAAATAAAATATTTTTTTCCCAAATTCTTGCAATTTTTAGTTAAAATGTTATAAAATGAAATGAATATTTTTCCCACATTTTCAAAGAAAGGATTGAATGTAAATGTAAATATATTTTTCATCTATGTCAGTATAATTTGATTATTTTGATGATTCACTTGGGATAAAATCTTCTGAAACCATCCAATTTATTTCTCTATATGGATTATAGTGATTATGATTTTAAGGATAATTCAATGAAACAGATATTTTTCTCACATGTTTATTATGTTATGATGACACCTTTATGAAACCTGTTTTTTTATGAGTTATGATATGATAAAATAATTTAATTTTTATGAAATAAATTTCTATTATATGAGTCATGATATGATGATAGGATGAATGTTTTATGATCATACAAAACAATTATGTATGGTTTTAATTATGTGATAGGTGGTCCCATAATTATATATCCATCAAATGCATTAGGTAAAGTATAGTATCACGTGGAATAATAAGGACTGGTAAGGGGAGTAAAACTTATTAAATAAGGAACTCTATATAATTTGATAGTCTTGGGTGTAAAAATTGACTTGGGAAATGATGGAATAAATAGTGATCACAATCTACTATGACATTCTTTAAAGAGATCCTTGACTAAGGAAATAATTTTCTGTTCTTATATGTATTCCAACAAATTTTTGACTATGCTTATAATTTGTTATCATTGATCATGATTGATTATTAATAGTTCATTACACTTAATATTTTTATGTATTTTTATGAAAAATATTTATTCCATTATTTATTATCAATGATCATTGATTTATTGGGTATTTGTTTTCATAATTTATGATCATATTATCATACCCTTATGCTTATATTGTTTTAAGTTATGAAAATTAACTGATATCTATTATTTTTACCCATAAGGAGAATTTGATATTATGATTTCTTATGTTTCCCTTCCTATGGTTATGTTGTATTTTTTTAAGTAATTTATCTCTAAGAAGTCTAATATGTGAGATGAAATTTATGAGATATGTTGAATACATTTCATAAAATATGATGATTATATATATTGTATCAAAATATACTAAACCTTTATGGTTTAAGGGTATGTATTGTTATGAAATGTATTGAATATTCATCGAAAATGATATAATATTTATGTATGGTATAATTTCCTCCCATCAGTTGGTATTAATGTTGGATTTAATTATATTTGGGGATTATGATGAGAAAAAATTCTTAAAATCCATATGGATAGGTCTATGTAAACAATAAAATCCTGATGATTTTTTAATGTTGATATTATGTGGAATTATATGAAAATAATCATGTGTTTTAGTACTTATATGTGGATGCATATATGGCATAGATACCCATAGAGTTTACAACTTTGATAGGTGCATATTGGGTATTATATTTATCATCACCGGTGTATGACCAATGGGCCTAAGAGAGTACACATGACTAGAAGCTCTCTACAGATATTATTGATTTTATTAAAATTTTCTTTATGAACCATTATGAAGGATTGAATAGATGATTAATAATAATGATCTAGGTTAATTCTAAGGTGTAATATATTTAAAAACGTTTCATGATTTATACATAGATTAAATTCTTTTTCTTATTTGCCAGATTACTCACTCTGGGTATTGTGGCTCACACTATTATTTTTGGTCAATGTAAATGGATGGACCAAAGAGTAATTTTGTCAATGATGAATGTGATGGAAAATACAATGAATATTCTCATGAGAAAAACAATGAAATGTGAACTATAATGTAAAATAATTTGATTATTCTTAAATATTTAACTCTATTTTATTAACAACCTCAACCTAGGAGAGTTTAATAAAACACCCAAAAAATGGAGTTTTCTGCTGAATTTAAATGGAAGAAGATTTAACTTTTTATATGTAGAGAATGGAGAAAGAATAACCTAGGTAAGTGTCTTAGTGGAATGAGAATATGTTTTCTGGAAGGAGGGTAATAATGTTACTAATTTATGTAAAAAAATGAAGAGTTCAAAATATGTAAATGAAGTCCATCCTATGGAACCAATAGTAGTTAAATATATAATGTTTGGAGAATTTTTAATTATTTTTTTCAATTACATAGTCCAAGGGATAACTACTAGAGAAAGGAAGGGCATATTATATGAAAATCACTAATGTAGTTCATGATGGTTAAGGTACAGTAATCCTCAACTCAAGAGTTGGTGATTTAATGTTGATATTTGTATGAATTTTCCCAATAAAAAATTATTATTCATTATTTAGTGTGTGTTAATGTTTTTTTGAGTATTTATAGGTTCTATATACAAATAATTCAATAAAATTTATAGAATAAGGAAAACATATTTGATATTTTGACTCCACTTATGAATTTCACTCAGTATTAGGATAAACATAAATGTTCAATGGGAAATACATAAATTTTATGGGCCATACAACCTATCTATGAGGGGTATTTATCTAAAATGGTTGGGAAAAAAATAAACATTAAATATATCTTAATGTTTAAGAATAATCTAATGTATTTCATAATGTATTTTTCAGTCTTTCCCCGAATCGTGATTTTATTTTTTGAATAGATTTAATACCTAGTTACACACCTATTTCATAGATTCTATATTTAATATACCTATTTGAGGTGTGGGAATTAATGTAGAAACCCAAATATTGATGTACATGGAGATAAAATTACTTTTATGGAATACTTAATACATTACAAAAATAGACACACAAGGACCGTAATAGTTTAGTGTCTTTGGAAACTTGGAACATAATCTTCTAATCTTAGTGAAAGATCTTCAACATCTCCCATAAAGATCTTCCCCTTTTTTTCTTTTCTAAAACCTTTATTTATATCAATGGGGAAAATAAAACATATAAAGGTGAGCTCAAATTCTTAGTAAGGGTAAGCATGGATAAAATAAAACAAACCATATAAATTTTAACTTCATAACATGAAGATAATATTTAAACATCAAATTCTTGAGAGATGACATAAAACATAGAAGTACATAAGGAATAGATCATAATGGAACATAAATCATGATAAAATGGAATGGGAATAAAACATGTAATTGTGTACACCATTAATCACATGTTATTATTTCCATAGTATCCAAGGAATTGCCGCCAAGACCATCTTAGTGGACAAAGTCCCTCTCTGAATCGAGTTCACTCCTCGTTCCAGTCCTGTATTACTGAACTGGTTTAACATTCCGTTCTATCCATGTCTATCTCATGAGATATAAATATTTATCCAATGAATTGAATGGAGATATAGGTACCACCCATCTCACAATGATGTCATTCTTACATGTTCCACAAAATAAACTTAACACATTCATCATAACCTAAAGAATAAAATGGGTTTCATAAATATCATCCCATAATCACATAATCCATATAAAACAAATGGATATTTAATCATAAGAAAAGTGAAACCATATAAATCATAGAGAGATTATAATTGAAATATACACATATAAAATAATGTCATCTTAGATGGAAAATAGGTTTGATAAAGCACTTTAAATGAAATCCTCAAGAAAATATCCTTTCTTCTTAAAAATAATTTTCTTTTCACAAAATTCCATTATTTTTTAAAAGAAATGGATTTTTTTGAAAATATTCATGAAATATTGTAGAGTAATATTCATGAGAATAAGGTGTTATGAAACCGTAAAAACCAGTTCATGCCGTATAAGTTAAAAAACATTCTTCTCGTACTTTTTCCAGAAAAGTCAAAAAGTACCTAGTATGGTAAACAAAAAAAATTCCTTACATACCATGTAGTAAAATTAAAAAAGGGGTAAAAAGGACTTTAAACATACATGAAATTTTTTTTTATAATACTTGGACATGGATCATAAATATAACCCCAGTAAATACATACAACTAATAATCTCAGATAAGAATGAGATTGGAATAGTTATCCCTTGCCTTAGGTCTGATATGCTTCATACGTATCTGAACCTCCCATATAATGATTTAAATTATTTCATTGAATTATTACAGAATAATATTCATTACTATGATATCACATATGGTTCACTTATGGCATTATATTACCAATTCTTTTGTAAATTAATGTTAAAGTAGCATTTTGGGTAAAATCGTTTCATTTATCATCTGTGTTATGACTTGTAATTATTAATATGATTACTTAGATAATGATTAATTAATTCTAGAATATAAAACATGATTTATATATTATATATATTCATAATATACATATATATATATAATATATTGATAAATGGAAAGAAATACACCGTTCCTGGAGATGGTAGGTCGTACGTATGCCTGAACGCTGTTTTCGTTTCCTTATTGAATTGAATAGAATTAAGTAGATAAATACACACACATATATATATATAAATACAGTATCATTATTATTTCATATATTTCATGATTACTTATTATATATACTTTATAATCATTCTTGAATTGTTCACATGGAAGATGAATCTCATCGCATCGTGGAGACGGTAATCCGTATGTACGCACGAGCGATGATATCATTCCCATATTTATTGAATAAAATTGGAGTTAATGATATAATATCATATAATTAGTATGATTTTATAATAATAACATGTATTTATTCCTAACACCATTATACCCATCCAAGTAAGGTGGTGGTGGAAAAACAGATTACACCACGGCGTGGAGATGGTATTCCGTACGTACGCACACGCTATAATCTCATTTTCCTTAGGATGGATAGAAGGAGGAATATGGTTGTTTCATATTTATAATAATATATCAGTATATGAGGGATTCTAATGTTGTTACATCATAGTGAAACCACTAAATAAGAGGAAGTATAAGAAGATAGAAACATCAATGAATTGGTAGATGGTATTACCTCTTTCTCGAAGTGCCTCCTTTGAACTTCGTCTTAGGGAACTATAGTTGGTGTTTTGAGAAAAACGGTACTTCTATAAGGTTTCTTGGGAAGTGGTTAAGTTAAATGGGCAGATTTTGGCTGAGCTTTAGGGCTCAAAATTGTGTGATGAGGGGAGGGAGGAGGTGCCCTTTAATATGGTAGAAGAGGGGCACCTTTGGAATTATAAGAAATATTATTTTATAATAAATTACAACCCCACATAAAAACCTCCTAAAAGACTCAAATCAGAAGATTAAATGAGATAGGGTTGTAATATCATCAACTAATTAAATTTAGACATGTTGTGAATTTATTTTAAACATTATCAACATGATTTATACTTATATAATATATTTAATTTTTTTGTGGTAATAATATTATAAATTTTAAATCATCATAAATAATTACTTATATGTTGTGAATTTTCCATAATTGTATGATATATAAAATTTTCGACCATATAAATTTTAATTTATACTTTTTAAATAAATTTTTTTGAATTTTAATCAATTATATAATAACTAATATTTTATAAAATAACAATAGTGTCAATTTTGACACTATTCATTTATTTGAATTTAAATAAAATATATAAAGAAGATAAGTTCAAACTAAAAAATTTTATAGATTAATAACATTTTCTTTTTTTTCTAGAAAATTACTGGAGGACATTAAATAGTTCATATAATATTTATTTTAATACTTTTAATATCATTTATTTGATATTTCAATCAATAAACTAATTTCAACATCACTATTGTGTCAAAATTAATGATAATTATTTAACCCCTATAATTTATAAATAAATTAAATATTTTAGATAATATTATTTTCTTTCTAGAGACTATTCATGTTCATAGTTTCATGATGTTTATCACTAAATTATAATTATTATACTTATAAGATTTAAGAGAGTGAAATGTTGTCAGTTTCTTTGGTTTTAATAATAATTAAATTATTTTCTTGGTCAAAAGCCCATAAAATGAATCTAATCTGACCATTAAGTTATATTGGTCAACTTTTAGTCATCCAATATAATTTTTTCATGTGTTATGGTAATTTTATAATCTTATTTTTACCCTCATTTACCTGATTTACCTTTAACTGTAGTAAATAAAAATTATCGTAGTTACTATTCACAATATCAATAAAATAAAATTAACCTATTAACATAATTTTAACCCACTGAATTAGAATATTGAATCCATTTTTCAAAATTAAAAACACAGAATTTTCAGTAATTAATTTAAAATTAATCCTGCTATTAAGAAAATGAGTTTTAAAAGTTAAAACATTACAGAAGATTGAAACGATTTTACGTATGAATTCAATGTAAAATAAATTATAATGACATAAATTATATTAAATGGAAAAAATATATTCTATTTATAATTTAAAATCATTTAATAATCTAATTTAACCATATAAATTATTATGATGAAAAAAGTTGTTTTTAATTAACATATAGCGTGTTTTTAATATTCATTAAAATATAAAAGTTATCAGAATAATATGAAAAATTTATCCAAAGTATATTTTAATATCCTGATTCCAAAGAAGAATTTTATTTTTTAAAATTGAACTTATAAACATGTCAAAAACTATATTTATAGTGGGTGTGCCATCAAAAGGCGGTAAAACTGCATTTTTTTTAAAAAAATACTTATTTTACCCAAAAAATTTATTTTTTTCTTATACCATGTTCTAGAAAATGTGTAAGATGAATAATAATGTTATAAAATTGAAAATTTAGTTAATACTATTCATAAAGGATACTTCATAATTATATTATAATAATATATCATTGTTTAGTGAAAGCCGATATTGCGTAAAAAACACGCTATCGAGGAAGGTCATGATTGCGTGTAATGCAAGCCAAGTCAGGGTTGCATGTAGTGCACGACTCCTTTTCTGTGGTGTATATCAAAATCTAACCATATTTAATTAATACATTAAATATATATATATTTATACACTCAATGGTTCATTGAATAAATACTATCAAACAAACTTGAAATTGTGTGTAACACAATCCAAGATTAGTGTTCCATATACTGCAAGCTAATACGGTGTTGCGTATAGCACAAGATAATATTGGGGTATCATACAACAGAAGACATCAAATAAATTAAAATGAATAATTCTAATAAAATATCGGGTTGTTACATTCTACCACCCTTAAAAATGAATTTCTCCCTCGAAATTTGTTCGGGTTATAAATGGTTTACTAATTCAAAGTTTCTTTCATAGAAACCCTCATCATAAAAAAGAATACCAATAATGAACTTTAAAAACTAAATTATGAAAAGTAACGGTTACCCAAATTAACTAATCACTGGGTTTCCACATAGGAGAATATAGGTGAAAATATAGATATGGAAGAAAAATCTAACCATCATGTTCTGATGGAGAGTGGAAGAGAACATGGCTATGAAAAATCCAACAATCACAATTCCATAAATTTGTGATGATCTAAGTTACCATATGATTCCTCCGATATAAGGTCACTAGGACAACATTTTTGGTTTTCAAGATCATTTTCGTAAAGTTGAAAAATTTGAAATAGAAGAAATACTTACTTTATTTCGGTATAATCTCACTGTTGTTCGTGCATTAAACAATTTCCACTTCATCTCTTAAAGAAATGAATGTGAATTTGTCATTCGTGAAGTGTTAGAAGATCATGTGACAGAATGATGGGTCATTCCATATGTCTCAAAAAAAAGGTTAGAAAAAGTTATCAAATATAAATAAGTCTATCTATGGTGAGGTTTATCGTATATGATTCCAAAAATGGACTTATACATCATCTATCATACTACTTAATAGAACATGTTTCTACTAACTAGAGACTTCCCGTAGGCCAGTGGTAGGCGATAATGGCCTGTTGCACTTCAGTTGTGGGTTCGATTCTTGCATCCTTTTCTGACACGATGGGTTGTCGCCCGTCTTACAGGTTGTCCCTTTTTCAAAAACTAAATTATCATAACATTCCTACAATAAAATAGAAAAAAGTTCTAGCCTTAATCAATACTATCTTATGTCGAACATAATTCATTCCAATCTTTAGGCCTATCCAAAATACTTCTGTCCAAGCTCATTTTATAAAGAAAACAATTACTAAAAATGTCATCTACCGAGCATGTGAATATAACTATTTATCCCCCATATATCATATGATATATCTTGTTGGTCACATTGCAAACATTTGAATACCTTAATCATGTTTTCTCTTGAACCATAGTGAAAACATGAATGCTGTCACAAGGTAACTCTTTCCATATAATAAAATCCCAAAAATTATATATACTCAAACCATGATATCACTTTTTACTTATATTGGTCATGATCTCATTAATACAATCAAACATTTCATTTTCTCCTTATCCCTTCTTTATGCACATATTGGGTGCTTTCCAAAAATATTTTAATAACGTTTCATGGTTATCGGTACAATTCAACATATACTTTCAAAACTCAATAAAAAGGAAACAGTGTAACAATCCTTAGATTTTTCTTTATTCCATAGTACCATACATTATTCTTGATAAACATACAATCATTACACTACCTTCTTAAACCACTGAATGAGCTTCATCATTTCTTCCATATCATATATCATATAAAGTCTCTTCATCATGATCCACATAAATACTACCCATATGACCATGCTGCTTATCTTTATGGGATTTTCCCTTAGGGCATTGGATTGCATAATGCCCGTACATTCCACATTTAAAACACTTAACCATTGTTGATGTCTTAGCAATACCATTATCCTTTTCCATGGTATAAATTGAACCTTTTCCTTTACAATTACTAGATTTGAGTCCTTCTTTCCACATCCAAATAATCTTCCAGTTCTTTTGAAACATTCTCCCTGATGCCTCTTCCCACATGATTTACGTGAGGTAAATTGAATTTCTTTCCTCTATGATCATCATAAAACTCCATCTTTCTCTTTTTATTTGAGTTGGGAAACATACCAATGTTGAGATTATTGATCATATTATGATATTGCTGATTATGCATAATAATGATATGTGGACTTCTTGATCCAATTTCATTCGGTTGCCCATGAATAATATCATTACATTCTCCATCATATCCTCCATTATCGTGAATCATCATGTTTCCATCCATTTTATAAAACCAAAAAAAGAATAGTGTGAGAGGCTAAAATCATAATCAATGGGGAGTAACGTCAATATCGAACATCATAGATTTAATTCTAATATCATTACTGTAATTCTAGGACTATAAACTATACTTATACTTAACCTTAGGGACATCCCTAGACATTCCATAGAAATATATCTAGGGATCTCACTAAAGTTCACGTATCCTAGTTTCCAAAGGATGAATAATCCTTTCCTCTGATACCAACTATAGAGACCCAAAGCTTTACATACATGGGCATTACATTAATTTTGTGGAATAATTAATACATAACAAAAACAGACACACACGGACCGTAATAGATTAGTTTCTTTGTAAACTTGGATCATAATCTTCTAATATTGGTGAATGATCTTCAACATCTCCCATAAAGATCTTCTCCTTGTTTTGTTACCGAAAACCTTTCTTATTATCTTGGGGAAAACAAAAAATATAAAGGGTGAGCTCAAATTCTCAGTATGGGTAAGCATGGTGAAAATAAAACAAACCATATACATTTGAACTTCAAACCATGAACATAATATTTAAACATCAAATTATTGAGAAATGACATAAAACATGGAATTACATATGGAATATATTATAATGGAACATAAATCATGATAATATGGAATGGGAATAAAACATGTAATTATGGAAACCATTAAGCATATGTTATTATTTCCATAGTAGCCAAGGCATTTCTGCAAAGACCATCTTAGTGGACAAATTCCCTTTCGGAATTGAGTTCACTCCTCGTTCCAGTCCTGTATTACTGAACTGGTTTAACATTCCATTCCAGCCATGTCTATCTCATGAGATATAAATCTTTACCACATGCATTGGAGGGAGATATAGGTCCAAACCATCTCATAATTAAATCATTCTTACTTGTGCCACAAAATAAACATAAAACATTCATCATAACCCAAAGAATAAAATGGTTTTCATAAACATCATCCAATCATCACATAATACATATAAAAGAAATCAATATTTCATCATAAGAAAAGTGAAACCATGTAAATCATAGAGATATTATACTTGAAACATACACATATGAAATAATTCCATCTTAGATGGAAAATGGTTTTGATAACGAACTTGAAATGAATTCTTGAGGAAAATATCCATTCTTCTTGAAAATCATTTTCTTTTCACAAAATGACATTAAATTTTAAAAGAAAATGATTTTGTTGAATATAGTCATGAAATCTTGTATAGTAAGATTCATGAGAATAAGGTGTTATGAAACCATAAAAATCCATTCATGCCGTATAAGTTAAAAAAACATTCTTCTCGTACTTTTGTAGAAAAAGTCAAAAAGTACCTCATATGGTAAAAAAATTACTTACATACCATGTAGTAAAAGTAAAAAATTGGTAAAAAGGACATCAAACAGACATGAAACCATTTTTATAAAACTTTCTCATCGATGATAAATATAACCCCAGTAAATACTTATGAATAATAATCTCGGATAAGAACGAGATTGAATTGTTATCCCATACCTTAGGTCTAATATGCTTCATACGTATCTGAAACTTCTGTATAATGATTTAAATTATGTCATTTAATTATTACTTAATCATATCCATTGTTATGATATAATATATGGTTCACTTATTACTTTATATTACCCGTTCTTTTGTAAAATCATGTTAAAGTAGTGTTTTGCGAAAAATTGTTTCATTTATCATCCATGTTTTGACTTGTAATTATTAATATGATTGCATAGATCATGCTTACTTAATTCCATAATATAAAACACAATTTATATATAATATATATACATAATATACATATATATAATAGATTGATAAATGAAAATAAATACACCGTTCATGGAGACGGTAGGCTGTACGTACGCATGAATGCTGTTTTCGTTTCCTTTTTGAATTGAATGGAATTAAGTAGATGACATAAATATATATATACATAAATCCAGTAGAATTATTATATCATATATTTCATGATTACTTATTATATATACTTTATAATCATTCTTGAATTTTTAACATGGAAAATGAATCTCATAGCGTCGTGGAGACGGTAATCCATACGTACGCACGAGTGATGATATCATACCCATATTTATTGAATGTAATTGGAGTGAATGATATAATATCAAAGAATCGGTATGATGTTATAATAATAATATGTAGTTATTCTTTACACCATTATACCCATCCATGTAAGGTGGTGGTGGAAAAACAGATTACACCACGGCGTGGAGACAATATTCTGTACGTCCGCACGCGCGGTGATCTCATTTTCCTTAGGATGGATAGAAGGTGGAATAGGGTTGTTTCATATTTATAATAACATATCATTATATGATGGATACTTATTTTATTACATCGTAATGAAACTAGTAAATATGAGGATGTATAAGTAGAAATAAACTTGAATGAATCAGTAGAAGGTATTACCTCTTTCTCGAAGTCCCTCCTTTGAACATCCACTTAGGGCACTAGAGTTGATATTTTGAGAAGACCAGTACCTATATAAGGTTTCTAAGGAAGTTGGGAAGTGAAATGGGAAGAGTCTAGCTGAGCTTCAAGGCTCAAAATGGTGTGAGGAGGAGAGGGAGGTGGTTCCCTTTTATAAGGGAGGAGAGGGGCACCTTTGGAATTATAAGAAATATTATTTTATAATAAATTCCAACCCCACATAAAAACCTCCAAAATGACTGAAATAAGAAGATTAGATGATATAGGGTTATAATATCTTCAATCAATATTATTTAGACATGTTGGGAATTTATTTTAAACATTATCAACATGATTTATCCTTATATAATCTATTTAATTTTATTTGTGGTAATAATATTCTAAATTTTAAATCATCATAAATAATTACATATATGTTGTGAATTGACCATAATTGTATTATTTACTACATTTTCGACCATATAAATTTTAATTTATAATTTTTAAATATTTTTTTGATTTGTAAACAATTTTATAATATGAAATGTTTTATAAAATAACAATAGTTTCAATTTTGGCACTATTCATTTATTTGAATTGAAATAAAATATATAAATAAGATATGTTCGAAATAAAAGATTTAATAGATTAATAACATGTCATATGTCTCTGGAAAATTAGTGGAGAACATTAAATAGTTTATACAATATTTATTTTAATACTTTTAAAATCATTTATTTGATATTTCAATCAATAAAATAATTTCAACATCACTATTGTGTCATAATTAATGATAATTATTTAATCCCTAAAAATTCTAAATAAATTTAAATGTTTTATATAATTTTATAATATTTTTGTACACTATCCATGTTCAATGTTTCTTTATGTTTATCACTAAATTAAAATTATTATATTTATAATATTTAAGAGAGTGACATGTTGTCACTTTCTTTGGTTTTAATAATAATTAAATTATTTTCATGGAAACAAGTCCATAAAATAAATCTAATCCGACCCTTAGGTGATATTGGTCGACTCTTGGTCATCTAATGTAATTTTGGCATGTGTTAGGGTAATTTTATAATCTTATTTTTACCCTTAATTACCCGATTTACCTTTAACTACAGTAAATAAAAATTATCGTAGTTACTATTCATAATATCAAAAAAATAAAAGTAAGATATTAACATAATTTGAACCCACTAAATTGAAATATGGAATCCATTTTTAAGAATTAAAAACACATAAGTTGTAGTAATTAATTTAAAATTAATCCTGCTATTAAGAAAATGAGTTTAAATGTTAAAACATTGCAAAAGATTGAAATGATTTTACGAATAAAATCAATGTAAAATAAATGATAATGACATAAATTATATTAAATTGTAAAAATATATTCTATTTATACTTTAAAATAATTAAATATTATAATTTAACCGTATAAATTATTACGATGAAAAAAGTTGTTTTTCATTAAAATATAGCGTGTTTTTACTATTCATTAAAATATGAAATTTATCAGAATAATATGAAAAATTTATCCAAAGTAAATTTTAATATCCTGATTCCAAATAAAAATTTTATTTTATCAAATTGAAATTATAAACATGTCAGAAACTGGATTTAATGTGGGTGCGCCATCAAAAGGCGGCAAAACTGCATTTTTTTAAAAATCCTTATTTTACCTGAAAAATTTATTTTGTGCTTATACCATGTTCTAGAAAATGATTAAGATGAATAATAATGTTCTAAAATTAAAAATTTAGTTATTACTATTCATAACGGCTAGTTCATAATAATATTATAATAATATATCATTGTTTAGTGAAACCTGGTGTTGCGTACAACACATGCTATCGTGGAAGGTCACGATTGCGTGTAATGAAAGCCAAGTCAGGGTTGCGTGTAGTGCATGTATCCTTTGTTGTGGCATATAACAAAATCCAACCATATTTCATTAATACATTGAATATATATATATATATATATATATATACTCAATGTTTTGTAGAATAACTACTATCAAACAAACATGAAATTGTGTGTAACACGATTTAAGATTAGTGTTGCATATACTGTAAGCTAATACGATGTTCCGTATAGTGCAATATAATCTTGGCGTATCATACAACACAAGAAAACAAATAAATTAAAAATAATACTTCTCATAAAATATCAGGTTGTTACAATTAATGAATCAACTCTAGGAGAATAATCATAAGGGATTAGTATTCCATAGTGTGTCACTGTGGGCTGCCCCCAGTTTTTTTAAGAACAAATATGTGTCAATGACTCTCTGTATTTATAATTTATAAACTAACAAGATCGTTATTATGACCAATAATACTCTAATCCATACTGATAAATTATTTGACAACCTATTTGGATGTGAATAATATTCCCAGATTGACATTAATTCTAGATATCATCGATTTATGGTCAAGGAGAAGGATATACCTAAGATATCATTCCATACAAGGTATGTTCATTATGAATTTATATTGATTCCATTTTTTCCTACCAATTCCCCTTATATCTATATGGATATAATTAATATGTTATTTTATGATTACCTTGATTTGATTGTGGCAGTATTTATAGATGATATTATTATATATTCCAAGAAAAAGATAGACCGTGAAGATCATTTAATGATCTTATTAAGGACTATGAGGAATGATAAATTGAATTAGAAATTAATAAAGTGTGAATTTGGGCTAAAAAATATCATTATTAGGTCATATAATATGTAGGGAAGGTATATTAGTGGATCCTTTAAAGATGGATTTTATTGAGAAATGGATGCAACCCACCATGTTAAATGGAATATAGATTTTTACATTCATGGATGGATAATATCATAAATTTATAAAGGGTTTCCTATGGTTATCTAATCCAATAACCATATTGAATTAGAAGGGGTCTATTGTCATTGTGATAAATGAATGTGAGGATAATTTTAAAGAGATGGGAAGAACCTTGGTCCTTACACATTTTTTTACACTATCCCACAATAGAGTTGGGTTTTTTGATATATAGTGATGCATAAAATAAAGGAAAGTAATTATTATTCAGGAATTCTGATATGGTGACATATAATGCCTCATTCTAATTGAAAATTCATGAACAAAATCCATTGAATCATGTTTTAGATTTGACAACAGTAACATTTTCATTGAATGTATTGTGAAAGTATATTTATTGTCAAATAAGTGATATATATAATGATCATAATATATTTATGTATATACTCACATAGAAAGAATTTAATTTGACCAAAATTGTGTGGTCAAAATTTATTTGTGATTATTAGTTATCAATACTTTATAATCCTTTAAAGGTAATAATAATGGATGATTCATTGAGTCGAACTGACCATGAATGTATATATATTATGTGGATTGATATATATACAAAATATTTATGGATTTTTAGATTATGTATATTTAAAAAATGAATAAAGGAGGAATTATATATCTTTATTTGATGAATGTTAAACCATCCATCCTTGTAATAATTAATGAGGTGCAGAAGGGGGATGTTGAACTACAAATGGAGGTTTGAATTGTCTTTGAGTTAAACTGTGATTGTGAGGGAATGATAAGGTTCATCAACCATGTTGTATCCCCTTAAATAAAAACATAAATAAGGATATATTAGATAAATCTCCTAGTTCATCATTTTATATTCATCCAAAACATATAAAGATGTATAATGATCTAAACAGTAATTTCTGGTTAGATAACATGAAAAAGGATATTACAAAGCAAGTTTTTCGATGCTTAATATGTCAATATGTTATGAAAAAGTTATATAAGTATAAAGGTATATTTTAACTATTTCCCAAATGATAAATAAAATGGAAAAACATTACCATGAATTTTTTCATCAAACTCCCCAAAACATCAAAATGAAATAATGTTATTTCTTTATGGTTTAATTGCACAAAAGTATGTTAATTTAATTATTATTAGAGAAGTTCATACCTTGAATATATTTTTAATGTATACATTAATAATGTTTCATGGTTTCCTTGAGTACCACATTCTATTATATCTGATTAGGATATGACGATCACCTAAATTTTTTGGAGGTGTCTTCCACAAGATTTGAATATATAGTTGAACTTTAGAACTCCACGTCCTAAAATTAATGGTCAGTCTTGGAGGAATATTCAAAAACTAGAGGATATTCTGAAATATTATTTTATGTGTTTCAATGTAATTTAGGATAAACTTATTTGTTATAATTTTCTTACAATAACATCTTTAAATCGAGCATTCATATAGATCTTTATGATAACCACTATATCAAGATGTGAATTACTCGAATATATTATGATAACGTTATAGACTGAAATATATTGATATTTTAGCCAGAAAAGGATATGAAAAATAGTTTTAGATAAATTTAGTATCAAATCTATGAATCTTATATTTTCAAGAATAGTTATCCCAGAAATCATTTACAAGATCTGGAATTCATTTTTTCTGAGAAGTTATTCTTATGAATTTATCCATAAAAGAATATTATAAGATTTATAAATAAAGGAAATATGATCTATATATATATAATCCCATTATATATTTTTAACTTAATCAATATTGTTTCTTATCAATAGGTTCTTTCACCAAACCTCTCTCAAGTTTCTGATTGGATTCAGTTATATCTTTTGAGGAAGTACATACCTTATCTTTCAAATGCACTGAGCATAGAATCAATATAGATAGAAAATTATTTTCCAATAAAAAATATTGGTTTTAATAATTTATTATTTTGATAAAGTGGTATATAAAAGGAACAATCACTTGTTTATATTTATTTGGTGGAATAATAAATTTGAGGAAGTTACATAGGAACCCAAATATGTGATGGGACACACGTGTACTATGTTCTTTGTATCAAAGTGATAAAATTTTGAGGGACAAATTATATTAAGGTGGTATAATTGAAAAACTATATATTTTATGATATATTTTTAATTACATAAATTTTATTTCACTGAAATATTTCATTACACACAACAACATGTTTAAATGAATGACAATATTCTTTTAGAATATTATTATTTAATATGAAAATAGTCTCCTAGAAATTGGATTTGGGGTAATGAATAAAAATAAATATTTTTATGGAATAATATTTTTAACTCATTTAAATGATGAATTAAATAGTTGTAAAATTTTTTAAAAGAAAATATAATCATTTTAAGGTAAAAAAGGTGTTGTCTTGTCAAGTAGTTTTTTTATTTTCATGTTTTTTATAATATTAATTTTATTAATCATAATTAATGAATGATTTTTATTATACTAACTTATTTAAATTCAATATATTTTTTCAACATTCATATAATAATTATTACATGGAAAGGAATGATTGTAATCTCAGTTTTATGCTTAAAAAAAATTTTTGAAAAAAAATTGTTGCATATTGTGCACATTCTTAACAAACATTTATATTAATTGTAGAAATTGAACTAGGTAAAATTGATTTTTTATTTTGATCATAATAATTAATATAATATAATCGGTCGAACTTAATTTTTGTACATCATTAATAGTAAAAACAAAAAAAATTGTTACCACAATTAGGGTTCAAAATATTTTACGGGGGAGGGGGGGAGTAAATAAGTTATAAGTGATAAAATGACGGATTTTTTTTCTAAATCATATTTTATGGTTTTATTTATACCGAATATAATCATGTATATGAATATAAGTAATTTTGGATCCAATCTTATTGAGCATGACATCAATATATTTTAATTTTTTGAAAATTTCCAAGTGTGCCCTCTCCCTCACTTATAAAAGTAAACCACCTATAATATCTCCAATAAAATTAAAGAGACTATTATATTATCAAATTACTACCCAAATAATTTTCCAACCTCACACCCCATGATCTATAGGTAATGTGATGATCAAAATACAACAATAAAAGGATTAAGGTTTAAGCCAATGGAGGTTTTCCAAATAAGAGGTATGAATCTTGGAAGAGTGATTACATTTTATTTGTTATTATATGTTATTTAATTATTTGATATAAATTCTTTTCATACTTTTTTACAAATAATTCATCTATGACTTTTTGAAAAAGTGTGAATATAATTTTCTCTTTTAACACATTTGGTATGATTATATTTTACAACCATGATGAACATCATTTGATTTAAAAATTAATTTAAAATTTTTTATACTTACATCAATGATAATTGTTTTCTCAATATTCTTGTTATTATCAGTTAAAATGTTATCATAATGAAAAATTTTATTACCATGTTTTAAAATAAGGGTAAGAATGTTTTTAAGGGTATTTTTCACTTATGATAACATAATTTAATGTTTTTTATGATCCACTAAGCATATGATCATCTAATTCCATCCCATTTATTTATATATAAGTATTATAGTTATGATGATTTAAGGATTATTCTATGAAACCTATTTCTTTACACAAGTTAAATATTTATTGACAAAATCTATTTTTTTCTTAGGTTATTCTGTGATGAATGATGGAATGTTTATGAAACCCATTATTTTTCCACATGTTATGATATAATAAAGAGATGAATGATTAATGGTGTTATGGTATACATATGTATGTTTTTTATAATGTGACGGGTGGGACCAGAATTATATACCCCTCCAATGCATTAGGTATAGAATAATGTCTCATGATAAAATAATGACTATAATGGGGGAATGAACCTAGTTTAGTAAGGGAATATGTATAGTACAATGATCTTATAATTAATTATTGAATAAAGATATGATATAATGGGTAGTTAACTCAATACACTATGATAGTGTTTTCAGTGAGCCTAACCGAGAAAATGATTTTATATTCATTTGTTTAGGATGAAAACTTATGTATTATACATAATATACATTCAATAATATATCCTACATGAATGAGTGAATTTGTGATTATAATGTACTATATGGAATGTGATGATGAACATTAAATTGTTGGTAGGAAGTTGGTGAGAAAAAAAAATATAGGCCCAAAACATAATAAATATTCAACGATAAAGGTAATTTCAATAAAAATTGATTTTATAATAGATCAAATAAGGAAAAAGAGTTATGAATACAACCATAGAATGAATTTGGAATTTCAAGTGGGATATCCTGCCTTTTTTAAAGCATATCCATGGAAGGGTGTCTCAAGTGGGAGATAATGTACTTTTTAAATGGTTTTTGAGAAATAAACCAACTGATAACCATGTAAGCTGGTTTGTGTATATTTTTTATGTTATTGAGGGAAGAAGTAAGTGTTTTATTTGTGCACTATGCCGATGTACCGAGGATATTTGTAAATCAATTAGTGAGGTCAGTAGGTGTGTGTGAGTTCTTGTCTTGATGTGTTATTTATTTTGAAACTAGAGCTAATGTTGACCCGTTTTATGGATATTATGTGATGGAAAAAAAGATTCATGGTGGTTGTTTTGTGATTTTAATGGATATGTAGTGGTTATTTATGTTTATCCGGTTATGGTGGGTTTGGGGTGGATACTTATGTGTCCCACTTATGGAAGAATCATGAGATTGATGTTTGATAGATCCACTTGTGGTGGGATCATATATGGATTACATGGGGCTTGATTATCCAGATGTTATTTGTGGAGTGTTTAGAGATTATACTAGTGATATGTGTTTTGATTTCTATTTTTGAATTTTTTTGAGTTGGATAGATTAATTTACTTTTTTTATGATTTAGACCAGTTGATGGGTGATTTTTGTTAGTGATTTCAATGGTGTGGAGTACCAATGGTGGGATTGTATATTTAATTGATAGTCTTATGGTGTAACAAACCATAAGAATGATGATTTTTTTATTGTTAGGGGTTTGGGTCTTATTATCAACATTTATGGTTCAGCATCAGCCTGTCATTGGGTGATGGAAATGAGGAGGATGATCAGGATGTTTTTTTTCTTATTTGGGAGTTATTGTGTTTATGGAGAAATTATATGGATACACTGATTGTGGGGAGAAAATTATCAGGGGTGGGTGTATTACCCTTCTGTTCAATTGGATGTGAATATGGAATAACTGATTAGTGGATGTGTGAATCAAAATTTGGGTTCTGATGAAAGGAATAAACCATTTTTGGAATTTGAGTGTGGAGTTGGTTAGAGTCTATGTATGGGAATTGAGTTCGGGGTGATGATAGTGTGATCCAAGAAATATTTGGATCAGAAGATATTTGTATGAATGTAAATGAATTATATTAGAATTCTATAATTACTCTTGGGTTGATAGGTTATGTGAGAGGTTTATCCCATTGATATACTCTAGTTTTGGATAGCGCCAAAGTTTAATTTTCACTGTAAGAGAAGCACGTGGAAGAAGAATGACCAATATCCTTGAGGCATATGTTGAGTTTAGTGAGATGTGGCTTACCCATGTTGACTATGGACTTTGTGTTATGATTTAATGAGAGTATGGAACCATTGATTTTTTTTGGAATCTTAGGATAATAAGTGAATTTGGTAGGTATTATTTGATATGGATTCTCAATTGTTTGGAAAGGAATTGTATGTATGATATTCATAATGAGTGAGAATCCCTATATAAGATAAGGACTACTGGGGTTTGATTAAGGGATCATGATCCAAGAAACATTATTCCTCAATTGAGAATTATGAAGTTCAAGTAAGTTAACCAAAACATGTATGGATCGATTACAAACCATTCACCACAAACCACATGGGAAATCACATTATGCCTTAACCCATAAACACATTACCATTTCACATCATTTAACCATTCACCCAATTCCTATGTGTTATGCCTATCTCACTAAGAATTCAACACTAGCCCCATAATCTATCTCATTATGGTCTTTAATCAGTTTACACATTAACCCATTTAACCCGTTCATCATTTCCATGAATCAACCATTCAACCCCTTCCAAATAACCCTTAGGTCTTTTCCAAGTCTAGTGCATCACCTAAATTCTATTCCACGTTCAATCAATCATTCCAACATATTACTCAAGAGCTCTACCATTTATTAAAATAAGGTCACTTGTTTAATTACACTCCCTAAATCCGGGAAAGCCGGTGCATCCCATGGATGGACCCCATTAGGTCAAGTAATTCTAAACGCATCCCATGGGGATCGTGAGAGTTACCATTTATCATTTTAAATATCCTTTATACCAAATGAATCTAGGTTAATTGAATCCAACAAAAGGAAACTATGAGCAAATCCACACAAGCATAAAACCACCATAAAACTATGGGATAACATTTATAGACCACCTACCTCAAAACTGCAGTTGAACAAACACTCAATTGAGTCCTTAAACCTCAATCCGACCAACCTTTAGAGGTTTAACCTAAAACTCACCCAAAAGATAGGGTTTTAGAGATTCAGAACAAGGGGGAGAAGATACAAACCCTAAACCAAAAATAGAAGCAAGGATGGGATTAGCCTTTCCCAAAGCTTCGATACACATACGATGGCAAGATAAATGCCTTATAAACGAGGGAGATCGACCTCTTGGATATATTGGGAGATTTGGGTCGTGCCTAGGGTGAAGAGGGAGAAAATGAGAGGAAACCCTGTGTGGGTTTTTAAAAATTTAGGAGTGGCAATTTCGTATTTTTTCCAATCTTTTAGAGGTCGCACGGTTTGTCCGCACAGTTTGACAAACTGTGCGCAAACTATGTGCATGATACTATTTGGAGTAGGAGGTTTGCACGGTTTGTCTTCATAGTTTGACAAACCGTGCACAAACTATGTGCATGATAATATCTGGAGGAGGATGGTTGCATGGTTTTCCAGGGAAGGCCACACGGTTTGGCCTTGCCATGCTCAGGTCGTACGCCCTGGCCTGTCTTGCCTAGTTTTCCTTTCATTCATGCCCTGATCCCTTGAAACATCCCCAAGGCCTCTCACAACTTCAGAAGACATAACTTGAATCCCGAACCAAGGGATTCAACGAAATCCTAAGGAAAACATACCTTTCCAACAACTAGGATCTTACAACCTCCCCACCTTATAAAGGCTCGTCCTCGAGTCGAGTTCCCAAGCCTCATTATTCCAACGAAGAGAAGAGTTTTGGCCACTAATCCCACATATCTGATTCCCACACCCATGTTTCTTTCCGAACATTCCCATGCTACCATAGTACACGCACTAATGGAACAACCTTGCCTCTCTAGACCTTTTCACTATGATCCACACACGAACCAGATACTCCTCAATGGACGATCATCCCCAAGATCCACATCCTGAACATCATCCATGTGAGATGGGTCAGGGTGATACCGTCGAAGCTGTGATACATGAAACATATCATGAATCCCACCATACTGCTATGGAAGAGACAATCGGTAATCCACTTGTCTGATCCTCTCCACAATCCCAAAAGGTCCCACATAGAATAGTGCCAACTTACCCTTCTTTCGAATCCGATGGTGACCCAACCTTGGTGACACACAAAGGAACACTTTATCACCCATCGTAAACTCAAGATATCTACGCCTCTGATCTGCATATGACTTATGCCTACTCTGAGCTATAGCCATCCACTTCCAGATCAACATAACTCTCTCTAAAGTCTCCTGCACGAGACTTGGTCCCAACAACTCAGATTCACTGACCACTAGCCAACACAACGGAGATCTACATGGCCTCCCATAGAGTGCCTCAAACGGTGCCATCTGAATCGTATCCTGAAAACTATTGTTGTAGGAGAACTAAACTAATGTTAGGTTCCTCTCAAAAGAACCACCAAGGTCCAAGTCACAATCTCTTAACATGTCTTCCAACACTTGGATCGTACGCTCAAACTGCCCGTCTGTCTACAGGTGAAAAGCCGTACTCAAAAACACATGCGTACCAAGCGCCTTCTGGAACCCTTTCCAGAAACAAGATGTGAAACAAGGATCTTAGTCCGAAAATATGGTCCACAGGAAACTATGCAACAACACTATTTCCTGAACATACAGCTCACCAAACTGGTTGATTGTAAAGGTCTCCTGAATCGGTAATAATTGAGCCACTTTCGTTAACTGATACACAACCACCCAAATTGCATAATTCTTCCACAACGTCCTCAGAAGACCCACACCAAAATCCACTATTACTTCATCCCACATCCTTTCTGGAATGGGAAATGGATGCAACAATCCACCTGGGCATTGATGTTCGGCCTTCACCTGCTGACAAGTAAGGAACCGTGCCACAAATCCTGCAACTTCCTTCTTCATTACAGGCCACCCAAACTGCCTTCGGAGATCATGATACATCTTGGTAAAACCAGGATGCACTACCCACGTTGATTCATGGAACTCACGCATCAACTATTCCTGCACACACTTTGGCACAACCACACGATCATGAACACGAACAACACCATCCACGTCGACGGACCAACCAAATGGTATCTCCCCACCTTTAATATTTTACTTCATGATTAAACACTTAGGATTGTCAAGATGACCTTCCTTAACTCGACTTAAAAGCATCAAATAAATCTTTATGGAAGCAAGAGTGACCTGACCACTCTCCTTCTGTACCTCCAGGTGCATCTCTGCAAACAAAGTCATAACCTTGCACTCAGTGCTGGACTCCTGAACCACCTAATTCTGAACCATCCTGCTCAGAGCATCAGCAACATTGTTTCCCTTTCCCGACATGTACACAAACTAAATTTCAATAGACGGAATATACTCAACCAATCTTCACTTAAGAATGTTTAGATCCCATTGTGAGAAGATGTACTTTAATCTCTTGTGGTCGGTAAACAGAGTAAACCATTCTCCCAAGAGATGGTGCCTCCAGAACTTCATGGAATACACCACTACTACCTACTAAAGGTCATGAGTGGGATAGTTCCGCTCAACGGGTCTCCACTGCCATGACCCATAAGCCACAACCCATTCATCCTGCATCAACATAGCCCCAAGTCTGACTCTGGACGCATCACAAAACATGATGTACCTCTTACCTGGTTCAGGTCAGATCAAGATAGGTGTGGTCGTCAACCACTTATTCAACTCCGGGAAGGCATTATCACATGCCTTAGACCATTTGAACCTGATTCCTTTCTTGGTCAAGCCCGAGAGTAGTGCTACCAAGCTATAGAAATCCTAAATGAACCTTCGGTAATACCCGGCCAAACCCAGAAAACTCTGAACATCTAAAACACTCTTGGGCTACACCTAAGATACAACTGCTTGCACCTTCTCTGGATCCACTGACACACCTGCCTCTGAGATGATGTGACCCAAAAAATTCACCTCACCTATCCATAATTTACACTTTGATATCTTCACATATAGCTGATGCCCTCTTAGCGTTCCCAAGACGATGTCAAGATGTTGGGCATGTTAGTCGTGGGTTTTTGAGTACACTAAGACATCATCAACAAATACAAACACAAAACCATCTAGATAGGGATGAAATATCTGATTCATTAATGTAATAAACACCTCAGGTGAATTGGTCAAGCCGAAAGGCATTACCATAAACTCAAACAACCCGTACCGAATCCCGAAAGTCGTCTATGGTATGTCAGAAGAACTCACCCTCATCTGGTGATACCCTGACCTCAGATCAATAATAGAAAACACTGATGAACCCAACAACTGATCAAACATGTCATCAATTCTAGGAAGAGGGTACCAATTTTTAACCTTCATCTGATTCAACTTTTGATAGACAACCCACATCCTCAACGACCCATCATCCTTCTTTGAAAAAAACATAGGAGATCCCCAAGGAGATTTACTATGACGAATAAACACCTTATGCTCTAACTCCTCAAGATGAACCTTTAGTTCCTGGAGTTCTGCCGGTGCCATTCGTTATGGAGGAATAGAAACTGGCTCCGCTCCTGGAAGCTACTCAATCGTGAACTCGACATCCCTCTCTGGTGGTAACCCCAAGAAATCCTCAGGAAAAACATCCTAAACCTGATCCACCACAAGAGGAAAATTAGATTTCTCCCCTACCTCATCATCATCAAGCATGATACATGCCACTTGAGCCGCGATTCCACTCATCTATTGACAAAATGGCCCCGCACGCCCTGCTCAAACATCCCATTCACCACAGTGGACATAATTGTCACCCTCAGGTGACCTGAACGATACTCTGTGATGATAAAAATATATGTGTTCCCAATACAACACAAACCAATCCATTCGCAAGATTAGGTCAATCCCTAACATATTGATAACGAACAAGTCCCACATAAAACAATACCCACCAACTTCCAAGGCACATCCCTTGCACTGCTTGATATCCTCAACCTACACTCCTAATGGTGTGTCAATTTAAATTACTCCACAAAACCTCTCCATAGGTAAATCCAATACTACCACAAGCTGAGAAGAAACAAAAGAGTGTGTGAAACTTGTGTCAAAAAATGCACTAGAAAACATAGAAGCTACAGGGATCATACCTCGAACAGTTGATGGTCTAGCCTCGACATTACGAGGAGCAAACTGAACTACCTAAAGTGGACCTGCCCCTCTACCCTAGGCTCCACCTAAGTACCCTGGGGAAAACTGCCCTACTAGTTTGAGCGATCTTTCCCTGGAGTTCCATGTCCACCTCCCCTTCTAGTACGGCCCGTGTATCTCTAACTACCTACCTGATACGGGGCAACTGATCCCTTTACCGTACCCGATACCTACCTTTCATCATCATGATTGCTCGCCTGCTAGGGTTCCTACAGAACCACTGCACATGCCCCATCCTTCCGCACGAAAAACACTCAACTGAAGGTCGAGGACACTGACCATGCATATTACCTGACCTACCACACTAATAATAGAACACCTGGTTCCTACTCTGAGAGGAGAACCGTCTCTTCTGACGACCTTGCTGGAAACCTTCCAAATGGTGCTTTTGACCTTCTAATGATGCACCACTTGTCCACCCAGCTAGCACGACAAGCCCACCACATGAAGCTCCCTTCAGGTTCCCTTCAGAGATGTGTGCTTGATCCACCACCTCTACAAATCTCCTCAAGCAGACGATATTTACTTGAGACCTGATCTCATGTCTCTACCCATCTTGGAAATGCCTTGCTACCACTACCTCATCTCCTGCTAAGATTGGGAAAAGGCATCAAAAATCTGTGAAGCGACTAGCATAGTCCATCACCGATAGAGATCCCTGAGTCAGGCTCAGAAACTCTGCAGCCCACTCCTGCCTCAAAGTCTATAGGTAGAAATGCTCCAGAAACTTTTCCTGTAAAACCTAACACGACATCCCCTTAGCATGATCGGTATGATCTTGAATGTCCCAGAAACGCCTTGCCAGGTCCCACAACATATAAACAGAAATATTTACTCACTTTTCAATAGGGGCCTCTAGATGATCCAGTATCGTGTGGACAAACTCTAACCATAACTCTGTTGCCTCTGGCCCACCCACCCTGATGAAAGTCGAAGGGTGATGCATCTGGAACTCCCGGGTCAACTCAAACATACTTGGTGCAATCCTCCCTACGTCCCGATCCATCATCTGCATAAGGCGAACGATGTTCTCCCAGAATTGGTCTAATGTGCCTTCATTGATAACCACATTTTCATGCTCCTATACCAAAGGAGTGTTCAAAGAAACATCTTCCCATTGACCAACTAGTTACCGACATCATGGTGGCATATCTCTACATTTCCATGCACAAGATTTAGCATGCATATCATAAAACATTCACAACCTTATGAAATGGCTCTTTATTAGCCCCAACAACCTATTTCATATACTAACTGAACAACATTAACACCTCAACTCACCGCCCCGATCATCCCTACCACGGGCCATGGTCCACATGGGGTAAACAACCTTGCACTACCACTAAACTCACACAACATTTTACAAAAACATTTCCCAATTCATTTCAACCCTTACAGTCATTAAACATCATTTATACACTTGTTTTATTTTAGTATTCTCATTATATGTTAGTTTCATGAAATGCATGATGCACCTTACTTTTCTTCCTCACACACCCACCCCGTACATGTGCCCAACACAATGTATGTCACCTTTCTCCCTAGGTGCCTACAATGATGCAAGGATGAAAATCCTAGTGCCGTTAAGGCCAGGAGGTAAATATCATAAAACAGTCACATCAAACCACATGTCCAAAACCCAACGGTGAAATATCATCAATTATAACAACACACAAACAAGAAGAACTTTTCCATCCCATGGTGACTTTGGGTTTCCCTCGTACATGGGCTAGCTACTCCCAAGCACGAGCTAACGTACCAAGGCCCGATAAATCTTAACCCTTGTCAACCTATCCCAAATAACAAGACCTCAAAGAAGGAGAAGAAATACCTCCTCTGATACCACTTTGTAACGTCCCCAACCCAGAATCCACTAAACCGGTGCTCCGATCCGGGTAGATACATAACATTAAGCATGCCTCCCCGTACGCCAAAGGCTGCCGACTAGTAGTGGGGGTCTTTCTGGTCAAGTGGGGAGACTATACCTCCTTTTTATCAGAGTAATCCAGAACAGAAACAAATCAATAGCATAAAAGACAATAAATAAGAAAAGAATATGTATAAAAACCGTTTCCAACAACAAATATACCATTTCCTACTACAAGTGAAAAAGTAAACAGAAGCCAAAAATAATGACAATGGCCAAAATCCCCAAAATGGTCCCGACTCCAAGTCTGGATCCTCCACAAAGTGCTACCCATTTCCACTAAACTATCTCCAAATGACCCTTTCCCTTCTCCTGACCCGAAAACATGAAGTCTGCTCAGGTACACAATGGCAGCCCGAGCAGGGTGTGAGTAAAAATTAGTAGGCTACCACTAAGAGTGTCCTCAAAATATCTAGTATGAAAAGGTTGTGCATGAAAAAGGAATATGAATGTTAATTTTCATGTAATTATTTAAGGTTCCATTAACCAGTTCAGAGCCAAAGCCATTTCTACTTCCATTTACCATTCATTTCACAGCAATTATCATCACTTACCATTTCATCACATTTCCATGGGTTAATCACATACATTATGTTACATGGGTCTAAAGCCAAAAATCACATGCAAGAGGGTAAACACATCATTATCCTATCTCACTAGGACTAAACCCCTCGTAATAACAATATCTTCACCTCTAAGCCTCAGTCTGGGTGGATGCAACAATATCCTCATTTCAAAGCCTCATTCCTGGTGGATTCAACCATTAGGAGAACAAATCCTCAGTCCTCATTCCTAACCCATGCATTTAGGGTGGAGTTCAGAGCATCAGTCTTCATCCAACCCGTTGGAGTAAATACTCAAGTTATACCCCACTCTACAAAGCCGTGTTCACATGCTTATATATATATGTAACCATCACCCAACAATACCATTGCCCCTTGGACAAACCATTCACCAGAAACCACATGGGAAATCAAATTATGCCTTAACCCATTAACACATTACCATTTCACATCATTTAACCATTTACCCACTTCCCATGTGTTATGAATATCTCACTAAGCATTCAACACTAGACCCATAATCTATCCCATGATGGTCTTCAATCAGTTTACACCTGAACCCATTTAACGCGTTCATCATTTCCATGAATCAACCATTCAACCCATTACAAATAACCCTTAGGTTATTTCCAAGTCCAGGTGCATCATCTAACTTCAATTTCAAGTTCAATCAATCATCCCAAGATATTTGTCAAGGGCTCTAAAATGTATTACAACAAGGTCACTTGTTTAATAACAATCCCTAAATCTGGGAAAGCCGGCGCATCCCTTGGATGGACCTAATTAGGTCAAGTAATTCTCAATGCATCCCATGGGGATTGTGAGAGTTCCCATTTACCATTTTAAGCATCCTTTATACCAAACGTATCCAGGTTAATCAAAGATCATCAAAAGGAACCCATGAGCAAAGCCACACATGCATAAATCCACCATAAAACTCTGGGATAATGTTTGTAGACCACATAACTCAAAATCGTGGTTGAACACACACTAAATTGAGTCCTTAGACCTTGATCCTACTAAACTTTAGAGATTCAACATAAAACCCACCCAAAAGATAGGGTTTTAGAGCTTCAGAACAAGAGGGAGAGAAGATACAAACCCTAAAACAAAAAGAGAAACAAGGATGGGATTATCCTTACCTGGAGATTCGATCCACATCCAACGGCTCGAAAAACGCGTTAGAAATGAGGGAGATCGACCTCTTGGAGCTCTTGGGAAATTTTGGTCATGCGTAGGGTGCTGAGGGAGGAAATTAGAGGAAAATCCGAGTGGATTTTTAAAATCCAAGAGTGGAAATTTCGTAAATTTTCCAAACTTTAAGAGGCCGCACAGTTTTTCCACATGATTTGACAAACCGTGACCATGCTACTGTCTAGAAGAGGAGGGTTGCATAGTTTACCTGGGCAGGCTACACGATTTTGCTTGGTCGTGTATAGCCGTGTGCCTAGGCCCGCCTTGCCCAGTTTTCCTTTCTTTTGTGCCCCGAGCCCTCGAAACACCCCCAAGGCCTCTCACACTTTCACAAAACATCAATTGAATCCCAAAACAATGGATTCAAGCAAAACCTAATGAAAACATACCTTTCCAAAAACTCGGATCTTACAGAAAGTGAGGTGAATCAAACTTCCCACATTGTCCGTTCTTCATCACTCATTCTTCAGTCCTGATGAAACCCCAATTGTGCTTATCTTTATTAATAGGGAGAGATAAGGTGGTGTTAAGAGAGAATTAGTTATACAATATAATTCTTTATTTCTATTTGACCAAGTGATACTCTACATAATAGAACAAATATCTATTTATAGATCTTGGGTTTAGGATAAAAAAATTATTTAATGAATGTTGGCCATTAAATAATATAATAACCTTAAATAAATCATATTTCACATAATAAAATATTAATATTATTATCTTATTGGGAACACCAACTTTCACAAGGAAATGATTTTTTTAACCAACGTCTTAATTAATTTTTCATCAGACGTGGTCCTGGTCCGTTCTAACTATTGTAGAATTTATTGCAAAACCTAATACAATATTTTAATCTCTTAAAAAATAATATTCATAAACTAGTAAATATTTATTTATTAAATATTCAATAAAAAAATAAATTAAATTCACAATGTAGAGAATAAATATTTTTTTGATTAATGTGATCAAGAAAACTGGAATAAAAATTATCCTCAAGATCATTAAATAAATATTTAATTCATATTCAATAAAATAAATAAATATATTATATTCACAGTATGTAGAATAAATATATTTTATGATTTATAAAATCATTAATACTTGATTAAAAATTATTCCTTAGTATTGGCAATAGTTTTTGTTCCTTTAATAAAATTTTAAAAGTCTTTAATGGAGATCAATATAAACACTTTGCTTGTGACCATCTAGGATTTATTCACATTCACATTAGGTGGATTTTCCTAAAGAGAAAGATTACTATTTAAAAACGGGTTAAAGAACAAAGATGGAGAACCTAATATCATAATGAAAACAATCACATATGAATTATCACTATGTAATATAATCCCCTTTTTCAGAATATCCTATCATGAAGGTTTCTAATCCATGTCACTATGATATATTGTTGATACATCATTCTTTGACTATATTGAATAATGAAGTAATTTCACCATATCCATGTAATTTTGGTACTTTTATCTATTCTAATAATAGGAAAAGATATTATATTCAATAAATATGTCAGGTATAATTCTTTCATTGAATTATATATTAATGGATTTCCAATCAAGATGCACCCAACATACCCTACCTCCCCACAGACATATGTCATCACAGTTTTCATCATAAAATATAAGTCCGTGAGTCATTAAAAGCATTAATGATAATATTAAATTCTAAGTGCCATTAAAAATTCTCACATATATGAATAACCGAAGAATATAAAACATGATAAATATTTACCTGATGGTCTATTATCATAATCTTTCATCTTGGAAATTACCAAGTGTTATCTTGATGATAATAAGCCTCATCTTCTTATGAGTACTCACACATGATGGACTAAATACTATGTGGAAATTCATTGTATCTTATCTAACTATAAATCTCTATTATGACTATTGTCATAGAACTTGATGGTTCTCATCATTATGGGGAACTTATATGGCATTATCAATGAGTAAAATACTCTAGGATTATATTTCATTAAATACATGTAGAATAATGACCAAAATGTAATAATATATTTAATTAAAATTCAATACATTATAATATACATGTAATCAAAGTAAAAATAGTAGGTCTTAAGATCCACACTCCAACAAACTATGACTTGGACTTGAACCAACCACCTATAACATTCAATCAACTAGACCTCACTTAATAATAATGTTTAATCTACACCATGGATTTAGTCAAGGGGTCCAACACTTTGTCTTCCATGGAAATAATACTAACTACAAGCTCACCTCATTGAGAAAATACATTAATATATGATACTTCAAATGTATGTGATTCATTTAATGATGATTTCTTCTCTCTTTTTTATGATCCACCACTATATTATTATCACACTAGAGTGTGCTATGACCCTTAATTATAGGTACCCCATCAAGAACATGAAAAACATTGTCCACACATACTCCTTGTTTAGGTATCTATGAATGCCCAATACACATAGACTTTTCTATTGAATCTACGACTATAGAATTAATTGAGATCGTTCATGTCACAAAACCTCCATTCAATGTTAACATGGATCCCTTTATGACTTCTTCCCATGTTGATTAGGTTGAAAACTAGCAACCACATATCCTAGGATGACAAGTTTCTAGTGTCTTACATAAACTAAGAACATATCCAAAGTTCTTATTAGATAATTAATAATAGTCTTTACTTATACCCAACAGTGATAAACTAGATCAGCTTGATATATTCCCACTGCACATAATGAATAGAAAAATTCTAGCTTAGTAAATTACATATCATAGATGACTAACCCAATCGTTGATGTGTGTGGAATCCTTGAAATTCTATTTATTTCCTCAGGGTTTTAAGGACACATTTTCCTAGAACGATGAATGCAATGTGATGATGGAAATAATTCCCTCTGAGAGTGTTCTATAATGAATATCTTTAGTATATTTTTAATGTATGTACTTTGAATTAGGCCAAAAAACCCTCTTGGATCTATCATGATGGATCTTGATCCCGAGAATATATGTGACAAATCCCAAATCATTCATAGGGAAACTATTATTTAACTATGCTATAACATGATATAATATTGTTATTTTATGTCTATTGAGTAATATGTGATCAAGATATACTATTAATAAAATAAATGGACAAACACTAAATTGTTTATAGAAAAAAGATCAAAGACATTATTTATGAAAATCAAATTCTATTATGCCTTCATTGAAATTAACTTTATATGATTGTGAATCTTACATTAATCCATATATGTATTTTTCACATTTTCAAACCTTATTGGAATCCTTTGGAGTAACAAACACTTCAGGTTTTTTCATGTAGACATCTTTCTAAAGGTCCCCCTTAAAGAAGGCTATTTTGACATCCATTTTCAAAATATCATATTCATGGTACGCTATAATGGGATGTATAATTCTGATGGATTTGAACATTATAACTAGTGAAAAGCTTATATAATAGTGAATTACATGATAGTGATGATTTTTTTTTAAAAAAAGCCATGCCTTATATGAACCGAATTTTCATTCCATGTCCCATTTCTTCTTGAATAACAATTTGTGACGAACTGGATTTACATAAACTGTAGAATCTATCAAAATCAAGACATGGTTTTGGAACATGGAATCCATTTTAGAGTTCATACCTTCTTCTCACATGGAAATATTTATTTTACTTACACCATTATTGTATATTAGAAGATATTATTAACAACAAATAATGATACACCATATGTTTTTACTATAATAGCATAACATTCTTGTTCTCTAACCTATCTTGTAATCCTACTATAGTATATGTCTCTTCAAAATAATTTCTTATTTAATATGTATTTATAGAATCTATTCTCATATCAACTATTTTGTACATTGAGCCTCGACTTCATCAAGATATATCTCTCTCTGTCTATCTCTTTTAGTGGTGTTCTCCATCTCATCGAATTTGGAGTTTCATTCCACTAAAACACTTTTATATTAGGGTTTGTATAGGTAATATCCCATTGATTCATTAGGATATCCTATAGAGGTATACTTTCTACCTTAGGTTGGAAGGTTGTTATCAATGAGACCTCAATAAATTCATCATCACCCCATAGAAGTATGTTTGAAAACACTTTTTTATTTATATTTTTTAGTTGGTATGGTATACTGTCTATCACTTTAGTTGGCATTTGGTTTAGGATTTGTGTAGTTGTTTTTAATGTGAATCCAAAAAAGGATAATAGATGACTTTAATGACTCATCATTGGTCTCTTAATTTCTAATAAGGAGTGATTCCTCCTTTTACATAAACTATTATAATGAGGAATATAAGGAGGTTTCAGTTGATATAGTATCTATAACTTTGGTAAATAACCAATGATGTATTGATTATGATATTCTCCACCACATTCTGAGTAGAATTTATTAATATTTTTTTACCAAGATGGTTCTCAACTTCATTCATGTATTCCTTCAATTTTTCAATATAATCTATCTTATAACTCATCAATAATAGATGTTCATATATAGTAAAATCATTAATAAATGTTATGAATTATGAGTATCAACACCTTTCATTAGTAGGAAAATTTTCCACATGCATCAGTATGAACTAATTCAAGAAGCTCTTTGGCCCTTTTAGATTTCCCACTAAATGAGGCTTTGGACACATTACCTTGTAAATATGCCTCACATGCACCCCGTGTTTTATGTTTAAAATATTCTAAAAATCCATATCGATGTATTTTAGTCATGCACTTTTCATTTACATGACCTAGCTGGTGATTCCAAAGTTAGGTGTGGTACAATTCATGTGAGGTTGTTTTGTTGTCAATTGTTATTAATTGGTTTATGCACTTTAACACATAAACATTGTTTTTTAATTGTTCCTTATGATAAAAAATTATGTCATTATAAAAATTGCAACATTTCTTTTAAAATTTAAAAATAAAACCATATGTACATATTTTGGATACTTATATAATTTTTTTAGTAACTGATGGAACATAATAACAACACTTTAAAACAAATATCATTCCAATTTTGAAACCATGGAGGTGATTGAGTATGCTTAAAAATAGAATATTTCAGGAGATTTCATGAGGTAACTAGACAGAGACAAATGTATCAAAAAATGAATTTATAACACATATATTAAATATTATTCATGGGCCTAGAACTCTTTATCACTAGTCTATTTAGGAAGAATATTATTCATTGATCATTCTAACACATAAGATTTCTCTTCATGGCGTACCACAACCCAAAGGTGTGTATACCACTCCCAGAAGTTACTGCATGTGATGTAGTTTTATTACTCCATTATTGATCATAGTGATAATTTGGATGATGAACATTCTATTTTATAAGAAAACTAAAAGATAATATTAATAGTACTTTTCCTGATAACATATTAGCAGAGAAAAAATAAACTAATTTTATTTGACTAATTTTTATGAAATTTTCTACTATTTAATCTCCCAATATGCCTTACCCATACACTTGGAATTTCTAGTTGATATGAAATTATATTGGTAATGATCTATATACCACATTTCATAGCCACAACGAGGGTTGGTAAATCAATTTGATGGTATTTTGGTAGGAATCTCTTTTCCAACTGTGGGATTGCAACTCCATGATTCGTTGAGTGGACTCTCCTATATTGAAATCCTAACATAGATTTCCTTAACACATGCCTCTAGGTTACATCATGTCCAGTAAGGGATACTTATCTTAATTTAATAGGGTTATGTAAAACTATTAATATGACCCCATTAAAAGTAAGTTCCCCAAAGTGGATTAGTCAAACAATTAGTTACAAGGATTTCATTTCTAGTCAAGTAATAGAAGGAAAATTCTATCTTATTATTTAATGGGGGGATTTTAATTAATCATGCATATCTTTTTATATTTTCTTATTATCTAAATTAATTATTAAAATCATGTGGATGATACATAATTAATTTTCTGTGATGAATATAACATTTACACACAATTAATTTATTTAATTTCCATTTTATAAATTAATTCATTTATTTATGTGATCACAACCATACACTAATAAAATAAATATTTATTGGGAAAAAGAAATAAATAATTAAAGAACTAATTCATAATCTTTATCTAATTGTTAGTTTAATGATAGAACCATAAATGAACCATTGTCTTTGGAGAAGTAACCATTTTTTTACTATTTTCATGAGTTACAAAATTCCACCTATCCACCTGGGTATCTTATGAGTCGGCATTATGAGGATCTATCCTTGAAAAATACATAATTTTGAGACATGTCATGAATTTCTCATTATTTCACATTGAGGATATTTTCATGTTTTGAGATTTATAGAATTAGTCCATAAATCTTAAATAAAAAACCATAAAAATACAATGTAGATACTTTCAACTGTATCCATTTCATTCATAAAAAACTATTAAAATGAAATAAAGTTAATTTTCATGTTTAATAATAATATCTTTTCTTTGATACCATTTCTAACTCTATAATCCCTTAAATCCTATGACAAACATGAAAAATTTGGGATGAGAATAAAAATCTCTATAAGGGATTCATAAAGATGAAAACTGTTAACCATGTGAAAGCATAAAAACCCATGGATACTTAATCATAAAGTAATACCTTTCAACAATAAGAAATAGTTAAACATTATTTTTAATGTAATATCATCGCTAACTTTTTTTGATCAAAATATTTCAATAAAACCAACTTAAAGAACATATAACGTATAAAGGTATCATTGGACATAATCATGCTTAAATGGAATAATTGTGTAGTCAACTTCCATACATGTCACTCTAATAAATGGAGTAGGCATATGAATGACATATATAACCAATCAATCAGAGGTTATAATGTTACCACCAATATTTCGTTTATCACACATCCACCCATAAAATGTCCAAGTACCATTATAAAATCATAAGACATTAAATATTTGAATTTTTTCTATTTCAATTAAAAAATTTACATTGAATCAAAATAAATAATTTCAATATATTGAAATGATTATTCAATTTTAAAAAATACTTTAAATAAAAAATTGCCCTAAAAAATGTAATACATTATTTATTTTTCTTTTAACAACATTAAGGATTGTAGAGGAATCCTAATATCAAATAATGGTCATGGATTTGGAGATTTAATTGTCACCTTATATGTTAAAAACATTTCTCTTCTAGTTTGTAATGAAATTCAAACATTAATTATTAAAATAGTAATTTTGAAAATAATTCAATGAAATAAATATTCAAAGTTGTTTTTTTATAAACCTAAAAAAATAAGGTGGTTTATAATAGGTATACATTCCTTAATGAAATGATTTTGAGATAAAGTCCCCTACCTCAAGTCTGATTCATCACATATTTTCTATAAATTCCTTTATTTCAGATGATCACATTTCTTAACACCTTTACACTTATAAGGAGTATTTTATTCATAACATAAGGAATATAGAATATGGGGAGTTATTATAATAATGTAATTGGGTGGATCTTTGTCAAACTAAATTGTTTTTTATGTTTACTAAATAGAGACGAATGAGTTCCCTTCTATTGGAGAGGGGAGGGGAAGTATTAGAATTATTAAAATTATTAAATGAATATAAAACCATTTTATATTAAAAATGTGTCAAAATAAGTATCTTTTGAATATATTATAATTCTGAGTCTAAATATAATATTCCAATTAAAATTAGACAAATTTGAATATTTTTTAATCCTTATATATTTTTTGGTTTACGTACTTTTAACCCTTAATTTTTTATCTAGTAATTTACACTTTGAGGGTTAAAATAGTTACCATAACCAGACAAAATACTAATGAATGAATAAGTAATGAAATTTATAGACTTATCTAAACTTTTTTCTAGAATATTATTATTTTAAAAAATATATATTATTTAATAACATATTTTATATTTTATAATATCATTAATGTAAATTTTGGTTCTATTCATTTCTTGACTTTTTAAAAATATCCTAAATTCATGACATAGCCAAAAAAATATAAAATAATTAAATAATTTTTTCAAACATATTACTGTTAATTCTATCCATTCTCACCAATTCAACAGTTAGGTTATAGCTTCTTCATAAAGTAATAACATTATCATTGTATTTTTTTTATAATACAATTTTGCATGAAATTTTACATTTTGGAGAAACTCTTTGTGGTTTTTTCGGTACACAATCGAACATAGAACCACCTTTAAATTAAAATTACTATCTAATTGATAAAAAATTTTAAATATTAAAAAAAATTATTCTATAATTACCTATGATGTTTCCTCTCCCCCAACCCTTTTTGAAATTGCATCATCAGAATTTGAATTCGGGGTCGGTAACTCTAGTATGACTTTTCAATATACCTTAAGTGAAATCTCATATAAAAAAAGGATTAATAAAACTACCACATTTAATGAAATAAATATAAATACAAGGAATAAATGAGATGATAAATACTATTTTTCCTTATAGGAAAATATACATATGAAATAGAAAACTAACCATCAGGTTCTTATGGAGAGTAATAGAAAAACATTTCCGGAGAATGTTAACAATAAGAAAATATTTGATGTGTTAAATGGTCGTAAATTTCATAGTATAATTATTAAATGGAAAACATTTTTTGAGATCCTTTTCATAGGTTTTAGAAAATATATTACTACCTGAAATAATATCATAAGGAAACACACTTAATTGAAAAGTAGAGTTTCATCATTTAACCAATTTCCACCACAAATGCTTATTTTTCTCCAAATGATGAGCATTCAAGATGAATTTTTCACGTATGATGAACTAGAATAAACATCTAGAGAATCACATAGTCTAAAAAATATTAACTATATATTTCCCCTATCTATATACATTAATAGAATAAAAAACTAAATATACAATATAAGATAATTCCCAAAAACAAATAAACCATTATATGAATAATAACTATTTTAAACTCCAAAATTGAATAGTTTTATCCAATGTTCAGAGTAGACCATTGAAAAAAACTATCTTTAAAGATCAATAAAAATATTATATATATGATTCAAACTAAAAAATAAAAATTCTCTAATCACATTATATTTCAAGATAGGTTCCAGTATTTATCTCTAAACAACAAAATTTACTCTTGAAGACTCACACATACAAGTAATTTTCCTAATAATCATGAAGATATGTTAACCTAAATAAGTATATGTCCATCATAAGTTATTACAAAATATAATTCTACCCTCATTTATAAAATATAATACCATTGTATACGATTAACCATGATCATATTGGATTCCCAAAAATGAAAAATTATTCTTAATAAACATTAATCACATAATAATAGAATCATTTAACTAATAAAGAAAATGTCATACCAACTAAGATATTAAGAAGGCTAGTGGTAAGCGATGCACCCTTATCTCCCTTCGGTTTTGGGTTAAATTACCATGGTCATTCTAGACAAGATGGGTTTCCACCCATCCTAGGGTTTTTTCATTTTCTAATACTATAAAATTATCATAAAATTCCCAAAATAAGTTAATGTCCTCAAAATAACCATAACATGTTTTATCCTCAATTTTTATCTCATACCTTTCATTTTGAAATCCAAAAAAAATAACCGATAATTACATCAAATAAATGATCATAAGAACCCTAAAGGTATACACAACTTTATAATAATGTCCAAAAAATATATTTCTCCCTCAAATAAGATTTTCACATTCAATATTAAGGGTTAAGTATTACACAACTAAAAATAACTTCAAATGTACCCCCATAATCAGAAGATTATTAATACTTTTACACTTTTCACAGTCCTTATGTATACCATAACTATTAAAACCTTTATATGTAGACTTATTAATATTTCAACTATCTTCATAATAAATTAACTAGGCATTTCCACCTTATTTCATAATTATTCATGCCTAAAAATCAAAGATATTAATTATTTCCCCTTGATTCATACATATCAATGATATCATGTCTTATAATTTATAGATAAAAGATAATTAATTCCTTTAATATATATTTGAGGATCTTAGAGTTGTTTTATTTCATTTTTCGCATACCGTCCTACATTCAATTGGGAAATGAACAGATCACTACAAGAATTTCACCTTTCGAAAGAGTTTAACATGTTGAGATCTTAAAACCATATAAAACAGATACCATGAGAAATAATTTTGTTTTAGAAATGAGTAGGTGTTGGATAACTCAGAAAAATTCTATACAGAGGATTAAAATACCAAAAAAGATGTCAAAATCATTCGAATAAGATTTTGCGATAACAGTGATGATAAAATAATTGTGGTGGGATATAAAAGTTGTGCAAGAGAACTATCCTTCTATCATTAAAAATGAAACTTAATATTTTGAAAATAACCTCACATAAACATTAAATTATTTAATAAAGCAATAATTCCCTCTAGGATAAGGATAACAACATAAATGTTTTATAATACTATAATCCATCATCCTCATTATATCTCACTTGATTTATGTTTTTATAAAATCTACCTAAATTAACATAATCATCCAAAATTTTCCATATGATAATAACCCTCTTAGTTATTATGGATCATTAAATTACACCATAATAATATCCTAAACAATAAAGTTATCTATACCTTTTATTTGATACTATATACGAGGACCCAACATTAAACATTGCCCAATCTTTAGTAAAGTTAATAAATTTAATTTATTTACCAAAGAATATAAGTTCCCATATCTAGATGCCACTTTAAGGTTCCCCATACCCATTTCTCTACATGGACTCATGCACATTTTCATGAACACAATAGGATTTCAACTAGAATCAAGGGTCTAGGTGTGAAAAAGGGGAACATATGCCTTAATTGGATGAGTGTAACATAACGGAAATAATAACAATTCAAGAGAGGAAGCAATAATACCATAATAGAAATAAAAATCCAAAGACTGATAATAACAAAATATAGATATCAAAACATAAAAAGGATGATTTTCCATGTCACATGTTCTAGGAAAATAGCCAACATGGAATACACTGTAGTAATACATGATTAAGTGACAATAGTAAAAAAAGAACAAAAAAGACACAAAGGCATCTCAAGCCTAAGCTTTATCCCATTCTCTCCTGCTCCTAAACATCATATCAAGTACATGTAGAAGGAAACTTTTCCTTATCGACACATACAATAATATGTTCATCTTGGGCCCAAAAACATGGCCCAAAAATGGGGTTAGACTAAATCTGAGTAAGCAACCACCAAAGAACAGTACCAGTCTATCATTGAATATATATAATAACTAGTGTACAATAATGAATGGAGGAAGCAAAGGAGTGGTCAAAAGTAAAAAAACCATTCAATAATTAGTATTCATTTACATTATTTTCATGTTCATTAATTTATTAAAATAAATTAAATTATATAAATCTTAGGATCCATCATAAGCCTGAAAACCCCCGTGTAAAAGAAATCACAAAATATAATTCAAAAGTATACCTAAACAAGTAAGATAATAAGAAATCCATTCTTGTCCTTTGTCTTATTAGATTCATCAAGAGTCATTTTATTTAAATATTAAATTAATAACTAAATCCTTTTAATGAAATTCCTAATATAGAATTCATGTATCCCTCTAGGTGCAATTATATCTACAACATAAAATCCCTTCTCGAAGAACCTGTATAGAATCCATGTACCAATCTATGATCAAACCTACCAACATCCTAAAAGATTGTCCAGATTAACCTCTCTAGAATCTTGGAATCACTCTAGGTGTGGTATAAGTCAATGTTAACTAATATTTTTACTGAAGATCCTATAAAAAATCCCCAGGTAAGTATCAAAACATGTAAATAAATCTAACATATATTGTCCAAGACATACCTCAATGATCCATGTTTTACTCAAAAAAATCAGTAAAGCCTCCATGAGCCCAACTACTACACCTGTGGCTCACTCATGACTTCAACATAACAACATAACCAACCTCATAAGTATTGTCATTTCGATTAGTCACATTGTTAAAAAACACAATAAGAAACACATTTAATTTAAACTATTATAGATATTTAACAATAAGTAAATCTTGTGGGAAATTCATATATCATGAAACGTTAGTAAATTAAACTATTATATGGGTTATACAATAGTAACTCACATGGAAATAATTCATATAAAAAACCTGTCATGAAATTTGAACTATCAAAAGTCTTAACCGTCAAAAATATCACATAGGAAAATAATTTATATAACTAATTGTATTTCAAACAACTCATTGTGGGAAAATCAAATGCATGCCCATAGGCATCATAGGATAAACAACCATAAACAGTCATCAATTGGAATACTCACCGAAGGGGTGTCCCTAATTCATGGCAAACAACCCTAATATTATTATAATCACATAATCAATTAATTAAACAATTATAGGAAATACCAATTGAAAATAATCATTCAAGGAAACATTCCAAAAAATGGGGGCACAACACTCCGAAACATATAATCTACTTCCAATTAGTGAAAGGCACAATAAAACCTACCTCATAGCAAAAAAACTATCTTCATCCTATTTCGGCCTATAATTAATCCTAGAATAAAGTATAAATACATAATGGGCATAAAAACGCATCCTTCAATAAGTTGGTCTAGAGAAGATATCACAAAGGTTAAATCAAGAGGGATTGAGAGATTACCAATTGGGTTTCAAAGAATTTGATAGTGATCAAAATGATGATTGTATAATCAAAAAGGTGAAAAAATAAGGATTGGTGTTATTGGTTTGTGAACCTAGAAATCCCTCTATCCAGAAAATGATGAAACAATGATACTTCCCATTTTAACCTAAAATTAGAAAATACACAGTGCATATTGGGAATATGCATGCCATGTAAACACCATTTTCACCTCCTTCTCTAACAACATTTACACGTCATTATAAGACCTACCGAATTTCCATACATGGTGTGTACATTAGATTATATAGCATGTAATCTCTAGTCAGGCCATGTTGCAAGCTTATAGCCAGTACTCCACATGTTATCCCCCTTTTTCTTATGTAAGAACATGGTTCTTACAAAAATCCCCCATAATGAAATTCATCATCGAGTATCCCTTCCAAGGGTGTTGAAGAGGAATCTACAAAAAAATCCCTCCACTGCGATAATACATCACCCTCCCTCTCTAAGGTATTGTCCTACTCTCGGGCATGGTGTGATTGAACCCGTAAAAAATGAATAGACTGGCCACAGATAACCTTCACTCTATTACTCACAATTTGAATAGGATACTCCTCCAAAGTAACATCTACTTGTATCTCAACCTCCTTGGGATGAAAGCCATGAGATGTGTCTGAAAATTAATGCCACAATTGAAAAAAATGGATGATGTTGTGCATAGCATGGAACCTCTAATGTAACTTCAACTGATATGAAACTACCTCGACCCTTTCCAGAATCTAAAACATCCTGATGCATCTCAGTGAAATCGTACCATCTCTAATGATATTCTTATGTCCCAACCTCGGTTCAACATGTAAGAAAACTCGATCCCCGACCTCAAACTCTAGAGTTCATATGCGTCGGTCGACATAAGATTTCTAACAATACTGCATAGTATCCATCCACTTCCAAATCAACTAAACCTATTCAGTGGTATCCTTGACTTGATGGGGTCTAGAATAGTTGTGTCTCCTACATTCAGCCAATATAGGGGTGATCATCATGGTTCACCATACAAAATCATCATATGACACAATTTTAATAGTAGACTGAAAGCTATTGTTATATGAAAACTCAAAAAGGGTATGTGTTTATCCTAGGAACCTCGTATATTTAGGATGCATTCCCGAAGCATGTTCTTCAGTGTTTTAATAGTGTGGTCTGAGTGGCCATCTGTTTGGGGTTAGTAAGATATGCTCAGAAGAACATATGTACTTAATGCCATCCGTAGCCCTTTCCATATAGGAGAAGTAAATCAAGCATACCTATCTAAAATGATAGAATGTCGGAACCCGTGAAGTTGTATTATCTCACTGATGTAAAACATCACAAGATCATCAACATTGAAGGGTTTCTTGATTGAAAAGAAATGTGCAACATTTCTAATCCTATAAAAAATAACCCAAACAAGAACATTAACTCAAGGAAACCTTAGTAAACCCATCACAAAATACATCATGATGTTATTCAATTTACACTCAGGAATGGGTAGTTACTGTAAAATTCGGGCTGGTCACTATTGCTCCCCTTCACCTCTTGACAGCTTGATCACATCATAAAAAACCAGTTTGATCTCTTTTCATAATTAGACACCAATATTGACGATGAGATTCATGATAAATATTGGCGACACAAAGATATACTACCATTAATGAGGCATGAAAATCCTACACCAGCTCCTCACACATGTTAACTGAAAACCATACGCAACCATGTAACCATAGAACAACATCCTATCCTATGGTCCATCAAGTATGAGGGTCCCCGCATCCCACACTCTCCCATAGAACTAGTCCTTTGGAATCTGTTAGCTTCCTCATCCTCACTATATCTAGTATGGTAGTGTTAGTAGATAAAGACGATATAAAAGAATATACACAACCATTTTGAAACACTAAGTGCATCTTAGTGAATAACAACAGAAGCTTCCACTCGCTACTGGCCTACTACACGTGTTGTATTCGAGTCATACTACTCAATGCAGTGACCAATACATTGCCTTTACCAGGCATGTAAGCAAGCTTGAAGTAAAAAGGATAATGTTTTTTAACCTACCTACATTGCCATAGATTTATATCACACATAGTAAATTTATTAATTTAGACTTTTGTAGTATGTGTAAACCACGCAATGCTCTACCTGTATGTAATGTCTCCAACAACGTAATGTATGAACAAATGATGCTTACCCATGATCATGCATTGGGTAATTCCTCTCATGTGGCCTCAACTATCAAGACCCATATGCAATGACATTACCCCATTGAATACGAACTGCTCCCAGCATGATGCTTAATGCATCATAGTAAAATGTGTAACTCATTCCTGGCTCTGTAATATTCAGTTTCAGTGCAGAAGTAAATATCACTTTGAACTCTAGAATTTCTGAATCCAAGGATTTTTTTGAAACAAACATTCCATAATTTTTAGTAAAACCTATCAAAAATGATTCTAAATATTAGAGGTACTGTATAAAACAAATATAATAACCAGATAGACCGAAGAAACTTCATATGTTAAATATTTTCTTGGTCTATTCCCAGGAAACTACTACTCTCACCTTCTGAAGGTCTATAAATACTCTTTTCCATGATATGATGTGACATAGGAAGTGAATCTGATCAATCCAAAAGTGGAAATTTTCATGATTAGCATATAACTGGTTCTATCTCAGTGTACTGAATTCTATCTCTAGATGGGAGGCATGTTTATGTCGATTATAAGAATACAACAAGATATAATCCAAAAAAAACACAACAAACAAATCAATATATGAATGGAACCCATGATTCATTAGTTCCATAAATAATTTCATCATGTTCATGAGATCTCATGACATGTCAAGATACTCATATAGACCATACCTATTATAAAAGGATTTGTAGTGTATTTCCAATTACCTAACATGCAACTGGTGATAACCAGATCACAAATTGATCATAGAGAATACCCGAGCTCCTTAGATCTATTCAAAGAGATCATCTATTCATGGTAGGGGATACTAGTTCTTAACTTTCAATTGGTTCATCTTAGGATAATACCCAAAAACATTGAAGGTATCATCCTACTTTATCAAAAATGGACTTGTGGACCCCATGCAGAAGTACTATGTTGGTTAAAAACCTTCTCTTACAAATCCTCTAGTTGCCTCTTGATCTCCTTCAACTCTTTCACAGCTATCTTGTAAGGAGGAAAAGATACTAGTGAAACACCTGGAACTAGATCGATAGAGAACTCTACCAAAATCACTATAGGTGGACTGAAATTTTATCAGGTAAAAAATTCTTGAAATTATCAACCACTAATGGGAAATCCATCAGATGTGTCCCCAGGTCATCCAGATATAATGTAGAAATCGGGGCTATCATCCTGCCCAGACCATGATGCTTGGGTCATGCTCGGCTCACGTGGAAATCCCATTCACCATTATGTAGAAAATATTAACCCTCCGGTGATGTAAACCTCATACTACGATGATAAGATTCAACAAAATCATGAAATAACATCAACCAGACCATTCCAAGAATCACATCAAATCCTATCATCTCTATGACATAGAGGTCCCATACGAAGTGACTCCCACCAACCTCAAGGAGAAACTCATTGCACTGACACACGGTTATCAACGTAATCCCTAACTACGTGTCTATAATCATAACACCATCAGATGTAAAATCATGGAGTCCAATGCTCTCCACAATGGGAATAAATATGAAACAATGTGAATCAACTATATCAAAAAGTTAAAAAGCTAAAATATAGGTAAATAGAATAGTACATATGATGGTAGAGGGTCCGGGATCCTACTCGTGTTGGGTATCTTGCACTTCATTTGTCTATCTTTTACCAAAACCCTATGACACTACCTAGCTACCCTGAGCTGATCCACCCTACTATCATTGAGTACCTAGGTTTTGGCTACCATGTCCATAACCACCACCTCATTCTGGGAGTCCTCACACATTCATATTCCATAACTGGTGAGAAGCTTCAATCCTTTCTCCTAATGATTTTGTTGGTGCAGACTCTCTCTCACTAGATGCTGGTGGAAACATCTTACAGAAACGTATTAAATGAGCCATATTTTTATAAGATTGGAACTCCACTAGGTCCTAAAGACACTACATAATCATATTCCCTAGACTACCACATTAGTATCAACTCAAATAGCTTCCAAGCAATACTTTATGACTACTAATATCACCATAAGGAATCTCTAGATGAATGTTCTAGCTATTGATTGAGACAAGACCAGATCTCGGTGCCAAATAGCCTTGGCTCGCACCTCCAGATTCCCTCATATTATGCTCGGTAATCAGTGCATGAATCACTATAGTAGAAATAGTAGTCAACTTGAATACATTTACTGATGATTAGACATTGTTCCCTAGTCCATCCTTAAAATTCATATCCTTTGATAAATCGTCACCCATCAGAATAGGTGTGAAACACTGAAGACCAATTACACAATCCATGTATTTTATCACTAATAAAGCAAACTACTCTAGATGCATGAACTCCTAGGATCTTTCATCCATTAGCGTCTTGTGATATTAATAATCATAGAATACTAAGAAAATATCCTCATTCAACATTCTAGCGATGCAATTCCTGAGTTATACCATCCCACCATCTCTCAAACAAATCGCATAGCATATATATCCCAAAAATTACCCTCCTCTCGGAAGGCCCCTCTAGATGATGAATTAATGTAAGAATTGAATATTTCGAGGAATACATAACCTATTTTCCACCATACCCCAAAAATGTGTGTGAATACTACTGCTGGAAAACTCATGTTAGATCTTCCCTAGACATGGTAGACTATGGTGCTCCTTAGAAGGTTTTCCTGAATCACATAAATCCTTCATGTAATGGTGTGTTAGCACCTGTGTCTAGTATAGTAGCTGGAGCCTCTACTGACTTGTCTGGAGGATCCACTAGTAGTCAATGGATTACCACCTCTGGGTTATGATTAAATTCACTCTCCAGGCATATTGTTGGTGGTTTTCGTGGAGGTATGACTATACCCGGTCAAGCACAAACCTCATTTAAGTTCATTTTCAATGTTCTCTGTTCATGATTTCAAGGACTAAATTGTAGAATAAAACCTTAAAAGGATAAAAAAAGGAGTACACAGTATCTTGAAACTATAAACAGTGTGTAACCTCAAGCTCTTACATTGACGTGTACTTCCACCAACCTTGGTGTGTAACCGCCCAAGATAAACAACATGTTTGGATGATACACAGCGTGTACAAGAGTGTCCCCTCTTGGAAATGTACTTTTACATGGATAGAGCCACATGAGTTATAACTGAGTGACATTGCACAACATGTATGTATAGTATATAGTTCGCGCTGGCCGAAAACAATAATTATGTGTTCCCCTTCACATGACCAAACACACAGTCACTTATCACATGGTGTGTACACATAGTACATGGTGTGTACTTAGAAAAGTGGTCTTACTTAATAAAATAACACATGGCTTGTGTTAATAGAATCACACACCTTGTTGTATTGGTTTCTGGACAGTAAACCTCTAAAACATCACATGAACCACAATTTTTTTGAATTAGTCCAATGTTATACTATATTTCAAACCAAGAGGACCCATACTCCACATGAATTAATGTTTGGAATCCACCTATAACACATCATATCACAATTTAATTTAAAGAAACTAGCTGATCCACAAAATTATGATCCAAGAGAGACCATACACCTCAAGGACCAAAGCTTAGAGTCCAACCAATTTTAACCATAACACATACCAATACACCTATCACAACAGCAGCCATATATATAACGATACATATAATAGAAACATGAAATTAGTAATTCTCATAAATTTAAGTGAAAGAATGCATGTAATGTGATTTCTAACAAGTTCCTATATGATTCTTTATATTGAATGCCCTCATCTCATTAGGTTGAAATAAAATAATTCAATAATGACATCAATAATAACATCACAATACCACTTTGTCACCCAACAATGAAATCAAATCAATCGTAGTAAGTAAAAATTAAAAAATCATAATTCATTTTATGTTAATTTGGATTTTCCCTGTACACGAGGTAGGAAATCCCAGGGAAAATTTATTATCAAAATATTTTTCATTTATATCTCAGTATAATATCACTAAACAGTAAGGAAACCCAGAAAAAACACCATATGATACCACTTTATAACATCCCAGATCTGGATGCCACTTTTAGGTTCCCCGTACCATGTTGGCCACATGGCCTCATGCACATTCCCCAAAATGGAAGAGACTCCTGAATAGAAATATGGGCCTAAGTGTGATAGTGGGGAAATTATGACCTCTTTGGAAAAGTGTAACACAACAGAAACAATAACAATTCAATTGTCGAATCATTAATAAAATAACATAAATAAACAGTGGAAGACTGATGATAAAAATAACAAAATTTCATAGCATACCAACGATGTTGATCCATGTCACATGTTCTAGGAAAACAACCAAAACATGATACATTATAGTAATACCTAATATATGTTCATATAGTTTAAAAAGAAGAAATGAAACCCAGAAGCATCACCAACCTTTTATTGGTCCCTTTCTCTCCTACTCGTACGCAACCTATCAAGTACCTGTAGAGAGGAACCTTCCCGTATCGACACCTGTAACAATACTATCTACTTGATCAAAAAAAAAAACATATCCCATACATGGTGTGAGACTAAATACCATTAGTACACCACCCATGATATATGCTATTCTGTCATTGAATATATATAATAGGTAGTGAACAATAATGAAAGTAGTAAGGTAGGAAGTACTCAATTGTAAACAATCCTACAATGTTGGTGTTCCTTTAAATTCATTTAATGTTTATTAATTAATTCAATTAAATTAAATTATGTAAGTACCAAGATTCATCCTAAGCCAAAAAATCACCGTGTTAAATAAATCAAAACATATATCTAAACAAGTAATTGATGATAGAATCCAAGATTTTGATTTGTCTCGGTATAAACTTCATATGTCGTTTCATTTAAATATTCAATTTATAACCCGAGCCCATCCATGAAATTCCTAATTTGGAATTCATGAACCAATCTAGGTTTAATTCTACTTTCATCCTACAAGCCCATCCTGGTGAACCCCTCTGAAATCCCGATACCACACTAGGTGAAAACCGACCAACATCCTACATGACCATCCCAGTGAGTTCTCTAAAATCCTGGTATCACTCTAGGTGTAGTATAAGTCCATGTCAACTAAGATAGTTATTAGAGGTCCTATAAAGAATCCCTATGTATTGCTCAATACAAGTAAACAATGAAAACAGTGTCCATACATGAAATCCTTCAATGATCCCTATTTCACTCGGAAAATCAGTAAAGCCTCCATGATCCCGACCGCTATACCCATGCCTCACTCACAGCATGAACTTAACAGCCTGACCAACCTCATAAGTCTTGGAAGTTCGATAACTCATAAGGGTAAAACACACAAAAAGAAACACATGCAATTTAAACTATTATAGGGATTTATCAATAATAAACTCACATAGATAATTCATATAAAAAGAAACATGTAACACCCTGGGATTTTATGAGAAATATTTTTTTAATTTCATTGATGTCTTGTGTTGTACGCTACACCAAGATTAGAATGGGCTATACGCAACACTGTATTAGTTTTCAGTATACACAAACACCATTCTAGTTTTGTTTTGCACGCCAGAGCAGCCTTCGTCGATATATTGTGTTGTACGCAAAACCGAGTTTCACTAAACAACGATATGTTATTAAAATTTGATATAAACTAGCCATTATGAATAGTAATACCAACTTTTTGAAATTTTATAAATTTTATCTTTCAAAATGGACTTCATTTTTGGATCAAGATATCGATGTTATCTTAGGGTGAAGTTTTTGTATTTTTCTGAATAGTTTTAGTTTTTGATGAATAAGGAAAAACACTGAATTATAGTTTAAAACCGATTTTTTATTTAAATAATTATTATTTTTGTTTAAATTTATTTTAGGTCAAAATATATACATAATACCTATACAAGTACAATGTAATTTATTGGAGTCATTTTATAATAATTTAATATATAAAAAAATATTATTGAACTTTTTACCGTCTTTTACCCACCTCCTAGGAGAATTTACAAATTTACAGAAAACATAATTTTACCGCTTCTGTAAGTGGAATTTAAAAAATCTAAGAGACACAGTTGATATCAGTATGTAATATTCGGTCCAATAAGATAAAAATAATTATTGGTTAATAGTAACTGTTTACATTTATTTACCACTGTTAAAAGTAAATAGGGTAATTAAGGGTAAAAATGATATTATTATTACCCTAACACATGTCATAATTCTAATGTATAAATGTAATTAGACAAAAAACAACCTTATAAATAAAATATGACCATTTAGGTCCCCTTGAATTAGATGAGGAAATTTATTATTATTTTATTTAAAGAAGAGTTAAAATAGTTAAAATCAAAGTTAAATAACTAAAACATTTTTAATATAGGGTTATAGATAAGATAAATTAGACTATAAATATTAATTAGAAAGAAAAAAATATTTCCTACATAATAGTATTTTATTTATAATTTTTAGACCTGAAATTATTTAATTTATTTATAACACAATGATGATGCAGTAATTACCTTATTAATGAAATACTAACATAATTTATATTATAAATACACAAGTAAATGTAATTTGAGATTTTTTAATAATTGCACTAATTTTATAGGTTAATATAACATATTAGGGTTGTTTATATGAATTATTATCGATGTAATAATGATTTTATAAATTTAAAAAAAAATCCAAATAGTGTAAAAATTGACATAAAAAAGTTTTCAAAAAAAAATTAAATTATTAATTGATATTCTATTCATAAAAATCTATAGTTCGGAAAAAAGAATTATATAATAATATATATGACATTAATGAAAAAATGGGGGTTCTATTGGTTGGTTATAGTATTTTTATAAACCATATAGTCTAAGAATACAAGAAGACACGAAAAAAGTTATATTATTTAACTTAGAGTTAAATCTAAATGATAAGGTTAAAATGACAACCTAAACTTTCCTAAAACATATTGTTTGAGATTATTTAGACCCATACCCTCCCTATCCTCTAAATAAGTGAAATTGGAGCCCTTATAAACCGAATATAAATTTATTATAATATAATATTTGATGTTTTTCCTAAGGTGCCCCTCACCCCTCTTATAAACGGATTGTCCCCCTTCTCTCTAATTCACACCTCCAAAGCCATTTGGCTCGACCAACCCCTACCCAAATACCCTATCAACTATACTCCCTTCATCCTAGTGGCTTTTCAATAGTCATAATGCTATCTTAAGAAGCCCTTTTGATCAAATAAAAAAGAAGAACCCGAAGAAGATGAGTCTCAGACACATACAGATAAATTGGACATAAGGTAAAGGATAATTTTGTAAATCTCATTTTTATCTGAGATTTCTTATATATAAGTATTTAATGGGGTTATTGTTATCATCCATGTCCATGTTTTCTAAAAAATGTTTTCATAAAATGTTTACTATTCTTTCATCTATGTTTAAATTAATTTTTGGCTTTTGTTGACTCTTTACCACATTGTATTGAAGGAATATTTACTTTGGTTACCATATAAGGTACTTATTGACTTTTCCAAACAAAGTATGAGAAGAATGTTTTTTTCACTTATACGGCGCAAACAGATTTTTATGGTTTCATAACTCCTCATTTTCATGAAGCTTTCTCTACAAGATTTCATGATTATTTTCAAAAAAAATCCGTTTATTTTAAAATTGAATGGAATTTTGTGAAGAGAAAATGATTTTGAAGAAGAAAATATATTTTCCTCAAGAAATCATTTCAATTGTCTTTTCAAAGCTATTTTTCCTCTAAGAAGACATTATTTAGTATGTTCATGTTTGATATATAATGTATCTATTATTTACATAGTTTGATTTTTCTTATGATAAAATGATATCCATTTTAAATATAGATTTTGTTATCATGGGATGATGTGTATGAAACCCAATTTATTCTTTTGGTTATGATAAATGATTTAGGTTTATTTTGTGGCACAAGTAAGAATGATTTCATAATGATATGGGTGGGACCTGTATCTCATTACAATGAATTTGGTAAATATTTATATCTGATGTGATAGAGATGATTGGAAAAACAAGTTAATCTGGTTCAGTGATACAGGACTGGAACGAGGAGTAAACTTGATTCCGTAAGGGACTTTGTCCACTATGATGGTCTTGGCAGCAATTCCTTGGTTACTATGGAAATCATATAATGTTCTTAATGGTTTCTAAAATTACATGTTTTATTCCCATGCTATTTTATAATGATTTATGTTCCTCTATGATATATGCTTCATGTACTTCCATTTTTTATGTCATTGCTCATGATTTTGATGTTTAGATTTTATGTTCAAGTTTTTGCATTCAAATGTATATGGATTGTTTTATGTTCTCTATGTTTACCCTTAATGGGAATTTGAGATCATCTTTTATATGCTTTCTTTTTCCCAGGATATAAGGAAAGGTTTTAGGTAAGAAAACAAAAGGGGAAGTTCCTTATGGGAGATGTTGAAGATCTTTCACCATGATTAGAAGATTATGTTCCAAGTTTCCAACGACACTTAACTATTACGGTCCTTGGGTGTCTGTTTTTGTTATTTATTAATTATTCCACAAAAGTTATGTAATGTCTGTGTACGTCAATCTATGGTTCTATACAGTTGGTATCAGTGGAAAGGTTTAGTTATCATCTAGAAACTTGGATTCCAAAACATTAGTGAAATCCCTAGAGATATTTCTACGGTATGTCTAGAGATGTCCTTAAGGTCAATTATAAGTATAGTTTACAATACTAGAATTATTATAGTGATCATTAAAACCCTTGGATTAAACCTATGATGTTAGAGATTGAATATACCATCCTAGATTATGTTGCTTTGCAAGTGTGATTTTTTCCTCTCTCATTATTCTTTTTGGGTTGTAGAAAATCGCTGGAAATAAGAAGATTCATATTACTGGATATTATGATAGACCATGGAATGATATTCTTCATGATCAAGAAATTGAAACGGGATTCAGAAGGTCAAACAACATTATTATACGTAATCACCAATCTCATAATATGATCAATAATCTCAACATTGGTAAGTTTCCTGACTCAGCTAATAAGAGAAAGATGGATTTTCATGATCATCTTAGAGGAAAGAAAGTTAAATTTTCTTCAGGAAAATAATGTGGAAAGAGACATCAAGGAGAATGTTTCAAAGGAACGGTAGGATTCTTTGGGTGTGGAAAAGTAGGACACAAAGCCAGTAATTGCAAAGGAAAGGGTTCAGTTAACACTATGGAAAAGGATAATGGTATTCCATAGACATCAAAAAAAAAGTTAAATGTTTTAAATATGTAATGTATGGGAATTATGCAATCCAATTCCCTAAGGGAAAATCTCATAAAGAGAATCAACAGGGTTGTATGGGTAGTATTTATGTTGATGATGATGAAGATACTACAAATGATATATGAGAAGAAAGAAGTGTTAATGAATAAAATAATGAAGCTCAGTCAATGGTTTAAGAAGGTAGTGGAATGATTTTATGTTTATCAAGAGTTATTTTAATGGTATTATGGAATAAAGAAACATCTAAATATTGTTACACAATTTTTTTCCTAAAGTATTTGAAAGTATATGTTTAATGGTACCGGTAACCATTAAAGGTTATTCAAATATTTTTTGGAATGAATATGATATGCGCATAATGAATGGATATGGAGAGAAAAATATGTTTTATAGTATTAAACAGCTCATGACTGATATAAGGACAACGTCATATCATGGTTTGAGTATACAGAAATTTTTGGAATTATGTTAGGTGGAACGAGTTAACTTTTGACAGCATTCATGTTTTCCCTAAAGTTCAATGGGTATTCATTTTTAGAGAGAATACATGGTTAAGGAATTCACATGTTTGGAATGTGACCAACAACAAGATATATCTTATGATATATGTGGGAAAAATGATGTAATTCACATGCTTGGTAGATGACATTTCTAGTAATTGGACAGAAGTATTTTCGATAAGACTAGAGGTTAGAATGGATTAATTTAGACATCAGATAGTATTGCTTAAGGATATAAATTTTTTATTTTATTTCTAAAATGATATAATATTATAGTTTTAGAAAAATTACAACCAGTAGGATGGGCGACAACCTGTCACATCAGACAAGGTTACGTGAATCGAACCCACAACCGAAGTGCGACAGGCCTTTATCGCCTACCACTTCCCTACATTAATTCCCTGGTTAGTAGAAATTAGTTTTATTTTATTAAGCAGTATGATAGTTGAATTATAAGTCGAGTTTTTGAATCAAATACTGTTAATATCACCATAAGATGGACTTATATATAAAACTTTTTCTAACCTTATGTTTGAGACAGATAAAATGACCTATCATTCTATCGCATGATCTGCTAACACTTCATGGATGAAAAATTCAGCTTCATTTCTTTATGAGATGAAGTGGAAAATTTTCAAGGCACAAACAATAGTGAGATTTTACCAAAATCAAGTAAGTTTTTTTTAATTCTTCAATATTAGGGAAATGATCTTGAAAACCAAAATGTTGTCCTAGTGCCCTCATATCTGATGAACTAGATGGTACCTTAGATCATCAGAAATTATTGGATTTTTGATTGTTAGATTTTTTATATCCATGTCTTCTACCACTCCCCATAAGAACTTGAAGGTTAGATTTCTCTTCCATATCCACATTTTAACCTATGTTCTTCTATGTGGAAACACAACGATGAGTTAATTTGGGTAACCGTTACATTAAATAAATTTGTTTTTTAATATTAACTTTTAGTATTCCTTTTTACGTTGTGGGTTTCTATGAATTAAACTTTCAAGTAGTAAACCATTTATAAACTTGATGAATTTCGAGGGCAAAATTCATTTTAAGGGGGGTAGAACGTAACACCCTAAGATTTTATGAGAAATAGTTTTTTTAATTTCATTGATGTCTTGTGTTTTATGCTACATCAAAATTAGCATTCACTATATGAAACACCATATTAGCTTGCATTATATGCAAACACTATTCTAGGCTTGTTTTCCATGACAATGAATCCATTCTCAATAGCTTGCGTTGTTATCATTACCGAGTTTCACTAAACATCGATATGTTATTAAAATATTATATAAACTGGCCGTTATGAATAGTAATACCCACTTTTTGAAATTGTATAAATTTTCTCTTCCAAAATGGACATCATTTTTGGATTTATAATATGAAAATTAGCATAGGGTGAATATTTTGTATTTTTAGGAAAACTTTCAATTTTTGATGAATAGTGAAAAACACTGAATTATAGTTCAAAACCGAATTGTTATTTAAATAATTATTTATTTTATTTAAATTTATTTTAGTTCAAAATCGATACATGATACCTATATATGTTCAATGTAATTCATTGGAGTCATTTTATAATAATATTAGTTTCATAAAAATTTAATTGAACTTTTTACCGTCTTTTACCCACCTCATAAGAGAATTTGAAAATTTACATAAAACATAATTTTACCCCTTATTTAAGTGGAATTTCAAAAATTCAAGAGACACGGTTGATATAATTTAGTAAAATGTGGTTCAATAAAATAAAAATAATTATTGGTGAATAGTAACATTTTTACTTGTATTTATCACGGTTAAAAGTAAATAGCGTAATTAAGGGTAAAAATGGTCTCATTTTTTCCCTAACACATGTACTAATTCTATTGGATAAGTGTAATTCGACCGGAAACAAAATTAGGAATAAAATATGACCATTTAGGTCTACCTGAATTAGATTGGGATATTTATAATTATTTTATTTAAAGAAGTGTTAAAAAAATAAAATCGATGATTAATAACTAAAAAAATATTAATATAGGGTTATACATAAGATAAATTCAACTATAAGTATTCATTAGAAAGAGAAAAATATTTCCTACATAATGGAAGTTTATTTATAATTTTTAGACATTAAATAATAGAATTTATTTATGACACAATGATGATGCATTAATTACCTTAATAATGAAATATTAACATAATTGATATTATAAATACCCAAATAAATTTAATTTAACACTTTTTGTGAATTAAACTAATTTTATATGTTAATATAACAAATTAGGTTTGGTTAGATGAATTGGTTTTATGTATTAATTCTTTTATGAATATAGAAAAAAAATACAAAATAGTGACAAAATTTACATAAAAGAGTTTTTAAAACAAATATTAAATTATTAATTGATATTATATTCCTAAAAAACGATGGTTTGGCCAAAATACTTATATAATAATATATATGACATTAATGAACTAATTGGGGTTACATTGGCATGTTATAGTATGTTTATTAACCATATAGTGTAAGAATACAAGAAGACACAGTAAAAGTTAAATTATATAACATAGAGTTAAATTTAAATGATAAGGTTAAAATGATAACCCAAACTTGTCTAAATCATATTGGTTGAGATGATTTAGAACCATCCCCACCCTAGCCTTGAAATAAGTAACATTGGAGCCATTATAACCTAAATATGAATTTATTATAAAATAATATTTTATGTTTTTCCTAAGGTGCCCCTCACCCCTCTTATAAAAGGACACCCCCCTTCTCTCCAATTCACACCTCCAAAGCCATTTGGCTCAGTGAAACCCTACCCAAATTCCCCATAAACTTTCCTCCCTTCATCCTAGAGGCCTTACATTATTCATAATTCCAACCTAAGAAGCCCTTTTGAACAAATCAAAAGGAAGAACCTGAAGAAGAGGAGTCTCAGACACATACGGAAGAAATTGGATAAGGTAAGGGAAAATTTTATAAATCTCATTTTTATCCGATATTTCTTATACGTAAGTATTTACTGGGGTTATGTTTATCATCCATGTCAATTTTTTCTGAAAAATGTTTTTATAAACTGTTTAATATTCTTCCATGTATGTCTAAATTCATTTTTACCCTTTGTTGACTTTTTACCGCATTGTATGGATGGAATTTTTTCCTTTGGTTACCTTATAAGGTACTTTTTGACTTTTCCAGTAAAAGTACATGAAGAATGTTTCTTTACTTATATGGAGTTAACAGATATTTATAGTTTCATAACGACTTATTTTCATGAAGCTTCCTCTACAAGATTTTATGATTATTTTTAACAACATCCACTTCTTTTAAAATTTAATTGCATTTTGTGAAATGAAAATGATTTTTAAGAAGAAATGATATTTTCCTCAGGAATTCATTTCAAGTGTTTGTTCAAAACTATTTTCCATATATGATGAAATTATTTAGTATGTTTATGTTTAAAGTATAATGTCTCTATTATTTACATGGTTTTATTTTTCTTATGAGTAAAGGATAACGATTTCCTTTAAATGAATTATATTTTGATGATATGATGTATATGAAACCAATTTTTTTCTTTCTGTTATGATAAATGATTTATGTTTATTTTTTGAACAAGTATGAATGATTTCATTATGAGATAGGTGGGACCTATATCTCCCTTCAATACATTGGGTAATGATTTATATCTCATGAGATAGACATGGATGGAAGGACAAGTTAATCCAGTTCAGTGATACAGGACTGGAATGAGGAGTGAACTCGATTCAGTAAGGGACTTTTTCCACTATGATGGTCTTGGAAGCAATGCCTTGGCTAATATGGAAATAATATCATGTCCTTAATGGTTTCCACAATTACATGTTTTATTCCCATGCTATTTTATCATGATTTATGTTCCTCTATGATATACGCCTCACGTAATTCATTATTTTATTTCATTGCTCAATATTTTGATGTTTAGATTTTATGTTCATGTTTTTAAATTCAAATGTTTATGGGTTGTTTAATGTTCTCTCTTTTTACCCTTGCTAGGAATTTGAGATCTCCCTTTTTATGTTTTCTTTTCCCTCAAGATATAAGGAATGGTTTTAGGTAAGAAAACAATAGGGTATGATCTTTATAGGATATGTTGGTGATCTTTCACCATGATTAGAAGATTATGTTTCATGTTTCCAAAGAAACTAAACTATTAATATCCTTGGGTGTTTATTTTTGTTATGTATTAAGTATCCTGCAAAAGTAATGTAATGTCCATGTACGTCAAGATATGGGACTCTATAGTTGGTATTAGAGGAAAGTTTTAGTTAAACTTTGGAAACTAGGATTTGAAAACTTTAGTGAAATCCCTTGAGATATTTCAATGGTATGTCTAAGGATGTCCTTGAGGTTATGTATATGTATAGGTTACAATACTAGAATTATTATAAAGATCATAAAATAACCTAGGATTAAACCTAAGATGTTAGAGATTGAAAGTACTCCCCCTGATTATGTTGTTTTCCAAGTGTAATTTTTTTCTTCTCTCATTATTATTTTTGGGTTGTATAAAATGTCTGGAAACAGGAAGATTCATATAACTGGATAATAGGATGGACAATGGAATGATATTATTTATGATCAACCTATTGAAATGAGATTAGTAAGGTGAAACATCTTTATTATGCCTAATAAAAAATTTCATAATATGATCAATAATCTCAACTTTGGTATGATTCCTAACTCACCTAATAAGAGAAAGATGGAGTTTAATGATGAAATTAGAGGAAAGAATGTTGAATTTCCCTCATATAAATAATGTGGAAAGATACATCAAGGAGAATGTTTCAAATAATTGGAAGATTATTTGGGTGTGGAAAAGAAGGACACAAAGCCAGTAATTGCGAAGGAAGGGGTTCCGTTAACACTATGGGAAAGCATAATGGTATTCCTAGGACATAAAAAAAAGTTAAATGTTTTAAATATGGAATGTACGAGCATTATGAAAACCAATACCCTAAGGGAAAATCTAATGAACAGAATCCGCATGGTCCTATGGGTAGTATTTATGATGATGATGATGATGAGACTAAAAATGATATATGAGATGGAAGATGTGTTGAGGAATAAAATGATGACAAACAGTCAATGGTTTAAGAAGGTAGTGGAATTATTGTATTTTAATCTAGAGATATTTTAATGGTATTATGGAATAAACAAACATCTAAAGATTGATACACTATTGTTTTTCCTAAATTATTTGAAATTGTATGTTGAATGGTACCAGTAACCATGAAAGGTTATTCATATATTTTTGGAAAGAAGATAATATGTGCATAATGAATGGATATGGAAAATAATATGTTTGATAGTATTAATGAACTCATCACTGATATAAGGACAATGTGATATCATGGTTTTGAGTATATAGAAATTTTTAGAATTTTGGTATGTGGAAAGAGTTAACTTTTGACTGCATTCATGTTTTCACTAAAGTTCAATGGGTATTTATTTTTAAAGAGAATACATGATTAAGGTATTGAAATTTTTGTAATGTGACCAACAACAAGATATATATTATGATATATGTGGGAAAAAAGAAGGAATACACATGCTCATTAGATGAAATATCTAGTAATCAGATCGAAGTATTTTTGATAAGCCTAATGGTTGGAATGAATTAATTTAGACATCAGATAGTTTTGGTTAAGTCTGTATCCTTTTGAATTAATTTTTGAAATTTTATAATAGTATAGTTTTAGAAAAAAGAAAACTCATAGGACGTGAGACATCCCGTCGTGTCGGAAAAGGTTATGGGAATGGAACCCACAATCGAAGTGTGACAGGCCTTTATCACCTACCACTTGCCTACAGGAATTCTCTCGTTAGTAGAAATTAGTTTTATTTTATTAATCAGTATTATAGTGTAAGTATAAGTCCATTTTTGGAATCATATAGGGTTTATCTCACCATAATATGGACATATGTATACATCTTTTCCTAACCTTGTGTTTGAGACAAATGGAATGACCTTTCATTCTATCGCATGATCTTCTAACACTTCACAGAAGACAATTTCAATTTAATTTCATTAAGAGATGAAGTGGAAATTGTTCAATGCACAAAAAATAGTGAGACTATACCAAAATCATGTTAGTATTTCTTTTAATTCTTCAACATTAGGGAAATGATATTGGAAACCAATAATGCTGTCCCAGTGCCCTCAAATCTGATGAATCAGATGGTACATTAGATTATCACAAATTTATGTCTTTGTTATTGTTGGATTTTTCATATCCATGTCCTCTACCACTCTCCATCAAAACGTGATGGTTAGATTTCTCTTTCATATGCATATTTTCACCTATGTTCTTCTATGTGGAAACCCAGTGATGAGTTAACTTGGGTAACTATTACGTTTCATACATTAGTTTTTTTAAAATTAAGTTTTAGTATTCCTTTTTACGATGTTGGTTTCTTTGAATGAAACTTTAAAGTAGTAAAACATTTATATCCCTAACGAATTTCGAGGGACAAAATCATTTTACGGGGGGTAGAATGTAACACCCCGAGATTTTATAAGATATATTTTTACTAATTTCATTGATGTCTTATGTTGTACGCTACACCAAGATTAGCTTGCGCTATAAACAATACACTATTTTCTTATTGAATATGAAAATACTATTCTAGATTTTTGTTGCATGCCAGAGCAACCTTCCTCAATAGCTTGCGTTGTATGCAATAGAGAGTTTCACTAGACAACGATATGTTATTAAAATGTTATATAAACTAGCTGTTATGAGTAGTAATACCCAAATTTTAAAATTTTATTAATTTTATCATCCAAAATGGTCTTCCTTTTTGGATTTGGAATATCAAAATTAACTTCAAGTGATTTTTTTGTTATTTTTCCGAAAACATTCAGTTTTTGATGAATAGTGAAAAACACTGAATTATAGTTTAAATCCGAATTTTTATTTAAATAAAAATAAATTTTATTTAAATTTATTTTAGGTCAAAATAGATACATAATACCTATATAAGTCTAATTTAATTCATTGGTGTCATTTTATAATAATTTTATATATATAAAAATATTGTTTAACTTTTTACTGTCTTTTACCCACCTCCTATAAGAATTTGCAAATATACATACAACTTAATTTTACCACTTCTATAAGTGGAATTTCAAAAACCTGAGAGACACGACTGATATCACTATGTAAAATTTGGTTCAATAAGATAAAAATAATTTTTGATGAATAGTAACTTTTTACTTTTATTTACCACGGTTAAAAGTAAATAGGGTAATAAAGGGTAAAAATTATATTATTATTACCGTAAAACATGTCCTAATTCTATTGGATAAGTGTAATTTGACAAAAAAATAACCTTAGGAATAAAATATGTCCATTTAGTTCCACTTGGATTAGATTAGGACATTTATTATTAGTTTATTTAAAGAAAAGTTAAAATGTTTAAAATCAATGTTTAGTAACTAAAACATTTTTAATATAGGGTTATACATTCGATAAATTCGACTATAAATTTTCATTAGAAAGATAAAAAATATTTCCTACATAATGGTATTTTATTTATAATTTTTAAACATTAAATAATTTAATTTATTTATGACACAATGTTGATGCAGTAATTACCTTATTAATAAAATATTAACATAATTGATATTATAAATACCGAAATAAATGTAATTTGTGACTTTTTATGAATGAAACTAATTTTAGAAAATAATATAACACATTAGGGTTGGTTATATGAATTTTTTTGGAGTAATACTTCTTTTATGAATTTATAAAAAACAGAATTCCAAATAGTGTTAAAACTGACATAAAAGTGTTTTTAAAACAAATATTAATTTATTAATTTATATTCTATTCCTAAAAATCTATGGTTCATCCAAAAGACATATATAATAATATATATGATATTAATGAACCAATTGTGGTTCGATTGGTAGGTTATAGTAAGTTTATTAACCATATAGTGTGTGAATACAAGAAGACATGGTAAAAGTTAAACTATTTAACTTAGAGTTAAATCTAAATGATAAGGTTAAAATGATAACATAAACTTGTATAAAACCTATTGCTAGAGGAGATTTATACCCATCCCCACCATATACTCAAAATAAGTCACTTTTGAGCCATTATAAACTGAATATGAATTTATTATAAAATAATATTTTAAGTTTATTTTAAGGTTCCCATCACCCATCTTATAAAAGGGCACTCCCCCTTCTCTCTAATTCACACATCCAAAGCCATTTGGCTCAGCCAAACCCTGCCAAAATACCCTCTCAACTCTCCTCCCTTCATCCTAGAGGCCTTCCTTTCATCATAATACCAACCTAAGGATCCCTTTTTATCCAATAAAAAGGAAGAACCCGAAGAACAAGAGTCTCAGACAAATTCGGAAGAAATAGGACATAATATAATGGATAATTTTGGAAATCTCATTTTTTTTCCAAGATTGCATATATGTAAGTATTTAATGGGGTTATGTTTATCATACATGTCCATGTTTTCATAAAATGTTTACTATTCTTCCATGTATGTTTAAATTCATTTTTACCCTTTTATTAGATTTTACTACATTGTATGGAATTAATGTTTCCATTGGTTACCATATAAGGTACATTTTGACTTTTCCAAAAAAATACAAGAATAACGTTTTTTTAACATATACGACGTGAATGGATTTTTATGGTTTTATAATGAATTATATTGATATAGCTTAATCTATAAGATTTCATGATTATTTTCAACAACAGCCTTTTATTTTAAAATTGAATGGAATTTCATGAAAAGAAAATGATTTTGAAGAAGAAATGATATTTTCCTCAAGAATTAATTTCAAGTGTTTTGTCAAAACTATTTAACATCTAAGATGACATTATTTGGTGTGTTTATTTTTTAGGTATAATGTTAGTATTATTTACATGGTTTGAACATTCTTATGATGAAATGATATCTATTTCTTTTATATGGATTATGTTATGATGGGATGATGTATTTGAAACCCATTTTATTATTTGGATAATGATTAATAATTTATGTTTATTTTGTGGCATAAGTAAGAAGGATTTCATTATGAGATGGGTGGGACCTATATCTCCTTCCAATGCACTGGGTAAAGATTTATATCTCATGAGATAGACATTAATGGAATGAAATGTAAATCTGGTTCAGTGATACAGTATTGTATCAATGAGTGAACTCGATTCAGTAAGGGTCTTTGTCGAATATGATGGTCTTAGTAGTAATGCCTTTGATACTATGGAAATAATATCCTATGCTTACTGGTTTCCACAATTAAATGTTTTATTCCTATGAAAATTTATCATGATTTATGATCCTCTATGATATATTCCATATGTAATTCCATGTTTTATGTCATTCCTCAAGATTTTGATATTTGATTTTATGTTCATGTTTTTGCATTGAAATGTTTATGGATTGTTTTATGTTCTCTATGTTTACCCTTACTAGGCATTTGAGATAAAACATTTTATATTTTCATTTCCCCAGGATATAAGAAAATGTTTTAGGTAAGAAAACAAAAGGGGAAGTTCTTTATGGGAGATGTTGAAGATATTTCACCATGATTAGAAGATTATGCTCCGGGTTTCCAAAGACACTAAACTATTACGATCCTTGGGTGTCTGTTATGTATTATGTATTCCACAAAAGTAATTTAATTTTCATGTATTTCAAGATATGTGTATCTACAAAACACATGTAAATTACACTATTAAACGATTTGAACATTAGTAAATCACATGGGATAATTTCATATAACAATCCTTTATTTCAATTTAAACTATCAAAAGACTAATAGAACAAATATCCCACATGGGAAAATAGTTTATATGTCCAATTTCATTTCAAACAACCCAATTTATGGAAATAAATTTTATTCTCATAGGTATCCTATGTCAAACGACCTTAAACAGTCATCCAAGGAAAACAAACCAATGGGGTGGCCCAAATTCAAGGTAATAAACTCTAACATTATTTGAATCAAATAATAAATTAACAAAATAATGATATGAAATAACAATTGATAAATTTAATTCAAGGTGAAAACCCAAAAAGAGGCGCATGGCACTCAAGAACATGTAATAAACATAAAAATTAGCAAGAGTCACAAGAAGACCTACATAATAGTCGTGCAACTCTCCTTCTATAGCACCAACTATTAATTTGACATATAATAGAGTAAATCTAAAAAATAAGTATAAATTCTCATCCTTATAAAACTCATTCGATAAAAGAAATAATTAAGAATATATCAATAGGAAACAAGAGCTTACTGATTGACTTCCAACGCATCTAAAGACAATTAAATCAGTGTTAAGATGATCAAAAGGGAGGGAAAACAGGGATATATGCACCCAGTTCGAGAAACCAACAATAATTATCTCCCAAAAATGAATAAACAAGGGTAAAAAACATTTTAACAAAATATTAGAAAATAAATGGTGTGTATTTAGAATATACATGATGTGTATATTCCATTTTCACCATCCATCACCGACTTCATTTACACATCATTAGGAGACCTGCTGACATTCCATACAGGGCGTATACTTTAGATGGAATGGTGTGTAATCTCTAGTCACGTTGTGTAACAAGATCACAACTAGTACTTAGCCTATTTCCCCCCTTTTAGTTATATAAAAACCCAAAAGAAAACATTCGTACCTCAAAGAAAGAATCAGTTTCTTATATTTAGGATATTTTCAAGCGTAGATCATTAAAGTATTTGGCCATAACTCGTACATAACAAAACCATATAAATAAAAATTGGGTAGTTCCTATAGTATATGATTCATTCATAAAACGAATACTTTTAAAATTAAACATGGATTATTTCCATGTTTAATCATCATATATTTTCGTTGTTCTCATCATTGACTAAATTATTCATTAAATAATTTGAAAAACATTTCAATAGTTGGTATGTGAATAAAAATATTAGTAAGGGGTTCACAAGGAAAGAAAATAAATTTTCTTATGAATGAATTAAAACCCATTGATACTTAATCATAAAGTAATACCCTTCACCCTTAAGAAGTATTATATACATTATTTTTAATATAATCTCAAAGATTACTTTTTTTGTAATAAAAATATTACAATAAAACCCATATAAAAAAATATAATTTATAATGGTAATTAGGGAAATAAACATACATAAATGGAATAACCCCGAAGTGAACTTCTATACATGTCACTCTTACCAATGGAATTTCCATATGAATGAATTCCATAACTAATTAATTAGAGGTTATAATGTATCTGCCCAACCTTTGGTTATCTAGAAACCACCTATATTTTTTGTATCATGTAACCACATATCGAATGTTCAAGTACCATTATAAAATTATAAAACATAAATTATTAAAATTTTCAGTATTTCACTCATAAAATTTTATTTGAAATAACAAAAAGTCATTTCTAGATTTTGAAGTAGTCATTCCATTTCAAAAGCCATTTTCATAAACCAATAACATTCTTTTTGACATAATATATATTAAAAAGAAATTTCTTTTATTGTTTGTATAGAAATTGGATCATTTTTTATAGAAAGATTCATTTTGAAAACATTTGAATGAAATTAATAGTGAAATGGGTTGTTTATAAACCTCATAAAATAAGGTGTTGTATTACATCAAAACATGCCTCAATGATAGGATATTGTTTTGGAGACCCTTACCTTGAGCTTCATTTGTCACATATGTTCCTTATCTTTATATTCTTTCAATGCTCAAATTTCTTAAAACCATAACACCTTTAATGAGGGTGTTCGGAAAAAAATAAGGCATCTATACTGTGGGAAGGTATTATAGTAAGGGGATTAAGAAGATATTGGCCAAACCAAATGGTTATTTAAGTGTATGTAATAGATATAAATTTGTTCCCTTTTATAGAAGAGCGGAGGGGAACTATTGAAATTATTAAAATAATTAAATTAATATAAATTCTATCCCTACTCCAACTTTTTCAAAATTGATTTTGTTAATCTATAAGAAAAGTATGGATCAAAATATAATCATTCAATGAATATTAGAAATGCCTGAATGTTTTCAAATCCCCATATTATTATTTTAACCTCTTTTAGATCTAACAGTTTTATCATGTAATTTACACATTGAGAGTTAAAATAAATACCGCAACATGAAAAAGAACCAATTAATGATTATTTAATGAAATTATTATACTTATATAAATTTTTGGTCATAATATTATATTTTAATAAATTTTATTACATTTAGTATAATATTTTATATTTTAAAATAAAATTAGTATCATTTTTGACATAATTGTTTTCCTGACATTTAAAAAATATTTTAGCTTCAATAAATAGTCAGTAAAAATATTTGAACACATCAAAAACATGTCAACGCAATTTTTAATTTTTTTGGATGACTACAATTATGTAAAAATTTAATTTTTCAATGTTTATAAGGACATTTATATAATTCTTTCACTAATTAAGAAAGTACTACATCATCATTGTATATCCATTTAATTTAATTATTTATTACATAACAATTATAAATAAATTACCATGATATAAGTAATAATTTAATTTTTCTAATTACTATTTACAGTAGAAGATATCACTTATATAAAACCATATTAATATTTTTAGTTATATGTGACATGATTATGACAACTTTTTCTTTAAATTAAATAAAATTCTATAAATGTGATAATCAGACCCAAATGGCTTATAAAGGCCAACATTTTGGAAAAAGGGATGTATTCGTCCTCAAATAAATCATAAAATAATATTAGGAAAAAAATTTAAGTAGTTCTAAAATATTTGTATTATTATTTTAAGGTTTAATTGCCTGATTTACCATTAACTATGCTAATAAAAATGATCACTAATGTAACTATTTATAAAGGACAAAAATAAAAGGAACCCATTTTCAAAAATTGGATCTTATTATAAAAAATATGGAATAATATTTTCAAAATTAAAAACACATAATATGAAGAAATTAATAAAAAAGTAATTTCATTAATGGAAAAAGAAAAGTATGTATTTAAAGTAATATGTTCAAAAGATCAACTTATTTTTATAACCAATTTCCATGTGAAATTGATTCCAATGACATAAATTGAATGAAATTATAGAAACCTAATATAATTATAGTATAAAACCAATTAAAAAGATAATATACAAAATGTAAATATATTATATGGAAAATTTCTGTTGAATTAAAATGTAGTATTTTTAGTTATTCCTTAAAATATGAAAATTTGTAGAAAAAATCAACAAAATCGACCAAAAAAATTTTATTTCAGAATATTTAAATATTATTTCTATTTTGAAAAATATAACTTATAATAGTGTCAAAATATAAATTTAAAATGGATCTGACATCAAAAGTTAACAAAACTACATTTTAAAAATATTAGAGGGTTTTATGCTTAAAATTTAGTTTTAATACTATAAATTTTATTAAAGGAATGTACAAGAAATTTAATAAACATTTATAAAAATAATATAGTTATTTATATCAATTCTCATCATCTCAATAGATATGTGATAACGTCCACTTAAAATAGTAATATTAAGAATTTATTACTTTATTCATATAATACAATCTTTCATATAGCATATGATTTCAAAGAAACTCATGGTTTCATGTTGGGTACACTATTGCACATAACACCCCCATTAAAGTAAAATTTCAATCTAATTAGTAAACATTAATAAATATCAAAAAAAAATTATTCTATAACTACATTGGATGTTATATGCATCATAATGGTTCTTCCCTGAACCACCTCCATGAACCTTGGGATACGACATTAATCATATTTTTTATGACTCACATGTATGTGATGAGAAAAAAATGATTTGTTAAAATGGGATTATATAAATAACATTGGGCATGCATGTCCTACATAATAATGGAGGGGGGATTAAACACATTCCATCACATATAATTTAATAATAAATAATTAAAAACCCATGAAAAAAAATTATATTAAAAAATCCAACACATACTTAGGTCCCGGCCAGGCTTCTGAACTATCATACATGCAATGAATACTAAAAATTAATTGGATGAAATAAATTTTGTTAGTCATTTATTATTATTATTATGAACATGATTATGTTAATTAATTAATTTATTATCTTCCATCTTAATGATAATCTAAAAATAATTAGAGATAACTATCATTAATTTATTCACAGAAAATAAATGATAGAACCAAAAATTAAATTTTATTTACAATAAAATATTTGTGTATTTAATATTATTAAAAACTATTATTAAATTTTCAAACACACGTTGGTGTGCCAATCAAAAAAATATAGTTTTAACGCTCGAATTTTTAATTTAATATGATTTTTAATTCTGTTATTTTTTGAGAGACTACATAGTATGTACTTCCATCTACAAATAATGTATCATGGTTTCCATGTATCCAGGGTACATGCCTAGGTTTGTGGTGTGCACCGTGGTCAGACTACACGACATCTAAAGACAAGTTGCAGGCCATGTGTTCCAATTTATGTGTGTTTGGGATGATTTCATGGGTCTATAGTGTTTGTTTCATATGTGGGAATTGATGAAATACATTAATTGTATACCAAATACATGTCGCAAATATCATAAATTCAATATGTCTTCAATCTCATTTTGTTTTTATAGTGATAATGGATATACATATAGCACAATTTATACCGCTAACCCATGAAGACTACACAACATGTTCAATGACATAGACAGTGTAATCCGACAACCATGTTCCCGGTATTCCTATAAAAATGAACTATAAATAATTTGTAATTAATATGTGTAATTCCATGCATCCCTGTGCACATCCAGATAAAATGAACTATGGTAGATGACTGTTACTTCCATGTAAATATTATGTAACCTTGTCTTACCAGTCAAGAATTGGCAGTTACCTGATAGAATATCTAGTAATTATTCATCTATTTCTAAACCTTTAGGTAAAATTAAACACTAATTTAATTATGATTAATTCGTAAAAGAAATTTAGTTTGAATCAAATTAAATAACTAATGACATTAAATTGAAAATTTAAACACTATTTCACTAAGATAAATAATCAAAATAATTATAAATTTAAACATGACCACTATGATACCACTTCTTGATTCTAGGTACAATAGAAACATGTAGGGTAAATGATATATTAATAATTCTTTTAATTATCATTTCTTGAAAATATGAGAAAGGATCTATCATATCAAAATGATATCTTTTTTATGTAATATGTAGAAAAAACCTAGGCTTATTATATATTTTTTTTGATTAATTTTCATCAATAAGAAAACCCTTTCTAATTTTCTATATTTCAATGTAAGGATAAAAGGATATAATCCATCTAGTAGTCATACACACATTTTTTAACGATCTTTGAGAAATTCCACTCAGACTCTAAGAGCTAGTGTGTTGAATCAAATGTCTTTCATTTTTCAATTTTAAACTATTATTATTCAGTCTTGAAGAAATATTTTTAAATTTTATTATTCTTAAGAGGGAGAGATAAGGAGTATTATGGATAGAATTTTTTGGGCACAACAATTCTCTATTTTGATTGAATTTATTGATACTCTACAAAATAGAAATAACTCTCTATTTATAGAGATAGGGTTTAGGTTGAAATAATTATTTAATGAATTCTAGACATTGAATAATATTATAACCTCTAATAAACCACATTCCACATAATTAAATAATTATAATATTATTTTGTGGCATATTCCAAATTGCACAATAACAAGTATGATTTAACAGACATGTTAACTAATATTTATCACTGGAGGCAGTCTTGGTCGGTTCGATCCCATTTATATTTTAGTGAATTCGAGAATATAATAATTTATTCTCCAAAAAATATATTTTTTTTCAAAAACCGGTAAATGAATATTTATTAAATATTCAATAAAATAGAAAAAAAAATTCACAATCTTTTGAATATATATTTACTTAATTTATGTAATCAATAACACACAATTGAATATTATTCCTATAAATTGATAAAAATATTTATTCTATTAATTATAATGAAATATAATCTAATTGAGATCAATGGAACAAAATACTATGTGACCTCTAGATTTTTTTGTCGTTGGCATTATGCAGGCTTTTCTGAAGTTCAAGATTAATGTATATCAATGGCTCAAATAATGCAAGTGAAATAACATAATGTCGCATTGAAGAAAACCAAATATAAACGTACACTATGTAATAAAATCTATGTCATAAAAATATATTTTATTTATATGTATTTCTATGAATATTTAAAATAAACACATTTTTTATACTCTATCCATGAAATTTAGGGAGATGGTTATTTTCTAATCAAAGGGTTGACATATCAGCATCAATAAAGATGAATGGTACAAATCCTTCCTTGACATATCAATTAATGAAATTTCAATTATGATTCACCCAATATACCTACCTCTACAGAAACATATATCATAATAGTTTTCATTTTTAAATATAAGTAAACAAGTAAGGACATTCAGTACTGTTAATCTTAAAGTCTATGGACAATTACACATGCTCACAGAAATGAATAAATGATTACCTAAAAACATGAATAGTTACCACTAGAGAGTCTATTATCATAATCTCTCATCTTGGAGATTACGAAGTGAGAAGTTCATGGTAATAACCCTCATCAGCATATGTGTACTCGCTTTTCAAGGTCAAAAAACTATGTATCCCATCATAGTATGTTATCCAACCATAGAACTATATTGATAATAGTTTCACATTATTTTATGGTTCTCATCATAGAGGGTTACTTCATTGAACTTATCCATGTGAAAAATATTATAATATATTATTACATTAAATACATCTATATAAATAAACAATATATAATAATATGTTTAATTAATAATCAATAATTTAATACACATGTAATAAAACTAAAAATAGGTGGTCCTAGGATTCGAAATACAACATATCTATCAACATTTTATCTTGGTATAATAGATTTGGGTTGATCAATATAAATGTGAAGGACACATAGATAGTTGGGATTGGTCAAAGGAACCAAGATGTATGTTTTTTCATGGGACTAGGTCCAAAGGGACTAGTGTCCTAGTAATATGTTAGTGAGTTTTGAGGTGGGATGCTTTCCCAATTTTTTATTTAATATTTTTTCCTATAATATAATTCCTATAATCTTCCTATGTGCATTGTGATGGGTCATGGTACTTTTCTATAGAATCCCTAGAATCTATGGGAATGGGGTGGTATGAATTGTGTTCACCTCCCAATTACATGTGGGGATGGGATGGTGTACTTAATGTTTTTCATCTCTATAACCTATGGGGATGGGACATTGTGATTGAGTTATGCCTCACAAAAACCTATGGGGATGAGCTTGTGTGCTCAACCATGATGTACCTAGAGCATGTAGGGATGGGCTGGTGTCACAGATGGTAACCTCCATAGAACATGTAGGGACAAGTCATTTTGTTTGATGACCTCCCTAGTCTATGTAGTGTTGGGTCAGAGTGACTTGACTGACCTCCCTATGTATATTGGGATGTGTCGGGGTACATGATAAGGTTATGACCTAAGTGATAGGCACATTCCATGAGATACATGAAATAATAGGTTCTTAATATATGCATTTTCCATCATGGTGTTGATGCATGTATTGTATGGATTATGGAATAAGATAGAGTCTAGAATTTTTCCAAAGAGTGTACTATATGAGTTATGATATGAGGTGGATCCCAACATGGTGATGAAGATGTTGTGACTATATGTGAATATGTGTTATTTTTCATAGTGGTTGTTGTTTTTGTACATGAATAACCCTTATATATGTATTATATGGACATCCAATTTTCCCCAACATAACTCAGTTTGGTTAAGGAAGTTTGGATACCTTCTCGGTTACTGGACTCACCCACAATCCTTATACATGAGGTGAGTTACAGTGATTTTCGGTTTCCCTTAATATTTTCTTTTTGGACATAGGTACCACATAGGACTTGGATCATGGTACATCTTACCAGGCCATAGAGGTTATGGATATTTCATGATAGTATGAGAGTTATGCCAAAGTCTACTGTGCTTAATTTGTATTATAGTAACGATATACTAGCCAATGTGACTTCTAGTATGTATGATAGCTATATTATTGTAATATTTCTACTCTGTTATAGTTTTATCATTATATATATTTACTAATTTTTATTATGTATTACAGGGACCCTGGGGGATCCCTATTTATATCAATAGGTTGTTGGTACATTCACTAAATGGATGGTTCTGATGAATTTTGGGTAAGATTCTAGCATGAACAATAAGGGTTGTTTCAATGGAACAGTCTCTCTATGATTGTGTTAGGACCTCACCCCTAGTTAAAAACATCTAATATACAAGGATATATGCCTGAGGTCATGTGATAACCCCATCTTAGGTTCTTTTTAGGAGACTCAAGTTGGAAAAATATATATACAGGATAATAATCTCATTATACATCAAGGAATCATTAGACATAATATTTTGATAAATAATTAAATATTTAATTATTAAATTAAATCATTAATTATATTAAATTTAAGTTACATCTAACAAAAAGATATTAATTCTAGAATGTTCAATTTCTTAGACACTACATGATGTGATTGATAATGATCTTGGCTGATCAATGTATATATTGGATTTGTTTATTTAATATAATTATTCATTGAAGGGTTTTTTATGATATTTAATTATTACATTAAACATTATGATATTCTAATCAACCCTCCCACCATTATTATTTTCAATCCTATATGTTCCCATTTTATTATATGTAACTATAAACTCCTAGTACCCCTCACCAATGAGTGAGCAACAATTTTCAAAGGATTGATTTTATGATGAGAGGAGACTATTCTAGTCCCAAGATGAGGTAAATCAAACCAAGTATATACATAGAAGAATGGATAAATTTTATAAATTTATCCAATGTTTGGTTGATTTAGTTATTTACCCAGTTGTTATGGTATGTTTATAGCTAGCTGATAAACCAATTAGTAGATAAACTCTCATGATCATATTCCATATTTTATTTTATTTTTGTAAATAAGTGACTATTTATTTATTTTTATATATTAATATTTTATTTGTATTACTGAACATGACAACATGAAGAAATGAATTAAATATAATTCTAAATATAAAATTAAATTAAATTATTATGGGTAAATTATTTTATTATTCATAGTTAATTAATTATGAATATTACAAATATTATTAACAATAATGCGGATAATAAAATAATTATTTTATGAATATGATGAACAAAATTCCACAATCAAAATATTAGGAATGAAAATAAATTCTTTATTTTGAGTTATGATGTAACTGGAGTCAATGTGCTGGTCACACCATAGTCGGGGGTTCTTTTCAATTTCCACGAAGTCTTTAAAAAGATATTGGGTTAACTTAAAAAAATTGGTGTGATGGGTTATGAATATTTTCTTATAAATTAAATTTAGAGGTAAAAATTGAGGAAATATGAGAATTGGATTTCATCATTGTATAGGACACTGAAAAAACCAATGTAACAGTATAATCATTAAAAAATGATGAAAATTTTTGCACCAAAATAAATTTCCCTTGGAGTTAAACCTTTTTATAAAATTTACTACTATGGGGAATTTTTTATGTCATTTATTCCCCAATTCTTCATTATACACCTTAGCGAGTGAGAAACGGTGAAAAGGAAACCTATAAGAGTAACATAAATAATAATCCATATTTATATTGCACCATGTTATCATATATTACTAGTTATATTAACATACAAATTAAAGACATGATTTCATATAACATGATAACTCTTCTATAACAAAGTAAAAAATAGAAATATAAGATAAATAAAAATGTGATTATTTTTGTACTGTAAAAGTGAAAACATGAATATGGCCGCCTAGTTAATGATCTAACATTCAAGATGTTGAAATATATTGACAGGTTAGAAATGATTGGATGCTATATAGATAAAATATTATTCATTAATCTCTTATTATCATCCTTCCAAACCATATTCTATATATTCATTTATGAATTATAAAATATAAAGTATTGAGACGTTTCTCAGGAATATTTTGTCTATACATCACCAAGAAGATATGGATTTGTGGGAACCTAGTTTTTTTATCCCTAATGATGAATTAAATGAAATAAAATATTGATAATCCAATAAAGAGTTTAAGTTTATTGGATTCTTTATAAAATCATTTAAAGAAATAAAATATTTAAAAAGAGAGTAATTAATAGTAGGATATTTTATTCTTATATGGTATGAACGGTCATTGAATGAAGAATCAGAATTAATCAATATAGATGAAACAATAATCTTCTTCTTTAGGTGTATCCATTATTGTATGTAATATTTATAATTTAACTTGTTTCATACTAAATAAAATATATACTCAAATATTTGTAACCAAATAGAGAAAACAAAGATGGTCAGAAATATTATATGAGGAAATGTTTATTTTCAAGATAACATAGAGAGTATGATTACTTAATTGTCTAAGAGAATATCAAACCATCAGGATTGAAAAATATATTAATTATCATAACGATATTTTTTATTGAGTGTTAACAAAAAACTTATCTCATCGTCTAGTTCAAGTTAAAATGATACATTATTTTATATTTGAAATTAATTATTTTGTGGTATATCATAAATTAATATTAGTTTAATAATTCTTGAAAAAATGTGCCAATATATAAATTAATGATGAATATAAAATATAAGACTTGAATAATACAATTTTTTGGAATTATAATTCTTGATAAACTAAAACTAAAAAAATATGTAATGAATATACCAAGAAGTGTGTTGGAAACTAATGACCAAAAATTATTATGCATTATTAGGTACTTACTCATAATGTTTTAAGAAAAATAAAATTAGAGATTAATGTAAAGTGATGTATATTTTATTCAATGAAAGATATATATTTCCTTTGGATGAGTTAGTTAGAGACAATCATAACTAATAATTTATCCATTATTAAATGTATAGTATTTTTATTACTAAACATAAAGTTACCTTTTAAAAATAAGAGCGATCATGGCAGTAAAAGGATGAATTATGGTGAGACATATAAATATTTTACATATTCTATAATTCATATAAAGACATTTTTTATAATATTACTGTTATTAATGAATCATATAATAACTATATTGACTAAAGGATATCATATAAGTTATAATACAAAATAAATCCATAATTCTATTCATTAATTTGATCTAATGAGAACCTTTTGTTGAAGATAATATTAGAAAAAAACCTATATCATGTACATACTAAGTGAAACATAGTTCATTATCCTAAAATCAATATAGGATTAAACTATACCAAAGATAGAATGGTGTTAAAAAGTGACTAAAATGTTTCAATAAAAGGTAAGAAATTTTTTTGGAGATAGTGTGGGTGTGTTGTCCTTTCATTAAGAAAAGGATCCTGATGTAAAAGATTTGGTATATGAACACTAACTCTAATAAACTTAGTGGAATGAATTATTCTTGTTACACCTACTACATAATTAAGATAAAACCAAGATGTTTTTTTATACTCTCTTAGCAGAGTGATATATTATTAAATAAAGGTAATAAATACTTATCATAAAAGTAAGTGAAAAATTGTAACAAGGTAAGATTGAAAAGATAGTATGAATTAACAATTGGATTTAATCTATAAAAGTCCTATTTTTTCTCCAATTCTTGTAAATTCATTAATTATTATTCATCAAAAAAATAGATATGTTTTGTATTTTTTGTACATATGAGTCATGATTAGTTAATTAATATTTCAAAGGACAAAATTCATTGTTTATAGTGAAACCCTATGTCCAGTTTCAATGATAAAACATATTAGATTTATATTTTTCATAACAACCATAAATGATCATGAAATTATGAAATTGAATTTCAATTCATCATTATTTATAGAAAACATAAACACGATTTCCATGTGATGTAGACAAATAGGGTTAGTGATACAAAAGAATTTCAATAGGGTATAAATGTTCCTAAGATCAAATTGTTTCTTTATGAAACCATCAAGATCTTGGAATATTTATTTTTATGAAGCTATAAGTGATTTAGGTTTTTTTGAAAATGAATGTGATTCATGTTTATACCATTTTTTAGTTGGATTTAAATAGATTACAATGTCAAATATATTAATAACAAATTGCAAAAAATAAGTTTAGTATTACAGATAGTCAATACTAAGAATAATGTATTTCTCTAGAAATTAAATAAATAAGAAACCCTTATTATAGGGAATGAGTTATAAAAATATAAATTTATTAGCATGAATTTGATAATAGTGATCCCTCCCAGGGCATGCAACGAAGATGAGAGTGACCCTCAAGAAACACCGCCAATAATCCCGAGGTTGGAAACTAACACCGATGGTATAAAACATGTAGATGAGATAAGTTACCCAAATATATAATTTTGACATAATATCACACCCAACTAGATAAACCATAACATAAATATATAATAAAGTATAATAATACCACAATTCATGGATACATTAGAAAAATGTAGGTCTATAAATAAAATACCAATAAAAATTCCTTTAAAGGAACTCTATAGTCAATACCCATATTTAACCAAGTACTATTTCATTTATTTGTATCTACCAACACATTTCATAAACAAATAAAACAACATATTTGATTAATTTTCATTATATAACAAAATGATCCATTCCAAAATCGATTAGGTCTAGTTCCTCTAAATACATAGACATATAAAAACTGATTCATAAATAAACTACATCATCTCCCAAAGTGTTAGTCAGAAATAGAAGAGTTCATGTACATATAATATGTAATACCATTATTTATAAATTTAATAAAGGAAACATAATAAAGGGTGATTTAAAATGTTGAATATGGGTAAACAAGTAAGATACCAACATAATATAACAATTAGGGTATAATAACTAGATAATAACTTTTTAAAAATACACTGTGCATGTCATATATCAAAAATAAGATTCATAGATTAAATATTGGATGTTTGTAAGAAATTAATAATAATTGAATCGACGAAAATTATATATGAGAGAATAATATTTTTATAAGTAAAATATTTGGGGAATACACATAATCATAGAAAACAATTCACTAAGTAGTCAAGACTCACTTCCAATATAATCATAGTACATTAGGATCACTCACCAAACCATTTTTATAGTTGTGGTTCACTCTAAATAATTTTATAATGGATTATGTTCACTCCCAAAACAATCATAAATATTAGGTTTCAGTCCCAGGACAATCATTATTGAAAAATTCCTCTATTGAACTGGGTTCACTCCCCATTTATGACCTATATTATTTAATGATATATCAATCGATTCCCTATTCATTGTAAAGAGATATAGGTCTCATCCAAACATGGTTATAAAATAACAAAATTCCATGGTTATAAAATAACCACCTTCAAATAATGAAAAACATACATATGTTTAACAAAAGATCATAAAACATTCATCATTATATAACCCATATAAAGTAAACAGGGTTTATAATAATTTTATTATAGAATAACCAATAGAAATTAAATGGGTTTAATAATAATTTATTCCTAGAATAAAAAATAGAAAATTAATGTGTTTCATAAAAATTTTATCTTTGGAAAACCCATTAAAAGGAAATGGGTTTTATAATCATCTCATCAATTTATCATAACACACCCTGTTGAAAAGAAATGAGTTTTGTAAACATCATTTCATCATAATACTAAACCATATAAATAAATAATAGGGATATTATAATTAGATTTTATACATAGAATAATATAAGAAAATATAATTGCTTTTTCCATTGATGTATAGAAATACCATAAAAATCAATAAAAAATTTATTCAGGAAAACCTCCTTTCCATTTTAAAAACACTTCTTTAAAATCAAAAAATGTATAAAATATGACAAATATTTTTAACATAAAATTTAATAATTTTAAGGGAAATTTATATAATTAAGTGGTTATTATCGTGTAACATATTATACATTCCATACACCTTAAAACAAATATTTAATTCACATTTTTAGTAAAATTCTAGTGGGCCTTGTTGAGAAAATGACACAAGATTCCTCTTAAATATTTTTTTAAAAGTAAAAAATGGTAAATATTCCTTTAATAATTTTCTTGAGGATAATAAAATATTTCGTTAAAATATTTTTATAATAAAAGGGCCAGGATAAAAAAGGGGTTTTAACCAAATAGATAAATAAATTCGGCTTTTTCTTAAAGGGATTATTTTAGAATATTGAGTACATATAGATGGGGAAAATAAAAAAAGCATTTTCATTAAACAACCTGATTAGAAGATAATGAATGCATTTATTTAATGGTAGATAATAATATATCATAATCAAAAACATAATCACAAATTATCATTACAAACTATGAGATTGTAACATAAAAACTTTTACGATTTTGGTATCATTTGAATCATAATCACTACGAAGGAAAGAACAGTAGATGGATTTGTATACCACAAAAATTCTGTGATAAATATATTAAAAGTAATTAATGGTTACCATAAACACCATATAAAATAAAAAGTGGTTTACCACAATAATGAAAGTGATATATAATTTCCATAACATAATTCCAAACTTCCGTTGTGTTTTTTCGAACCTTATTTTCCTAGAAAAAACACTTTTGGATCTCTTATTAATTACCCTAAGGTTACTCTTTTGAGAGGAAACACATATCTATAAGATGGATAAGGTTACTAAGAAATTATTTTCATAGTTTTTTGTCAAGCCAAAGGTCTTAATTGGTGTGAAGATATGATGGGAGAAGGTCCCCTTTTATAATTGAGGAGTGGTGGAATTTTTGTAAAATCCAAATACTAATTTTTAATGTGTAATAAATATTTTTCAATGTGAATCATAATATGATAACATAATAATTGGAGGTATTATATAGTCGATCCACGCCTCCAACATAAAAAATACAGTTGTTTTAAAAAAAATTCTTTAATCTCTATTTTTACTCACTTTTACCACTTTATTATTCCCCATGAAAAAAAGCCACATTTTATTTAACTACATAATTTTTCTGTTAAAAATAAAATTATAATGAGGCTTATAATATATTTTAGATTCACAATATATAATATGAAATTCAATTTATTAAATTAAAATTGCAGCTATGTTTAAAATTAATTTTAATACATGCGTATGAAACATGTGAAACCTTGTTTAACCATAACCACAATAAATTATTTTTGATATTTTTACTAATTTTTTGAAAAATACTAACTTAATAATACAATATAAAACATTATTATTCTAGATATGGAGTCTATTAACAAAAGTGCTAGAATTAAATTTAAATTAAAACCCCATGGCACGATGAAAAAATGGTTTTCCATTTAATTTTTTTCATAAGTATATAATCATTTAATAGAAAAAGTCAATTTAAAATTTATGAAAATAATCTAAATTTGATTAATAAATTTATTATTTCACTAATTTCAGTATTATAACCATACAAAAATAATATTTATATTTTAAATTAATTAGAAAAAATTTAATTTTTAAATAATAATCTGTAATTTATTATATTCATAAAAAAGTAATCTTTGTAGAAAATCATGAAAATTAAATAAAAGATACTTTTGACATGTATGTTTAAAAAATTAAGTTTATTTTTTTCAAAAAAATATATGGAAGTGGAAAAAATTATTTTAATTATTTTTTACAAAAATAAATAAAATCATTTTTAAGGAAAGAGAATTTTCAGAATATATAAAGACTTTACTAAATAGTAATTACTTTATATAAATATGATTTCTTTATATAAATCCATTATAATTAATTTTTAAATTATTCTTATTCATATTCACACTAGCACATTTAATGACTAGGTTATAATGGTCACGTTTATGTAATAATATCAATAGTATATTGTTATTTGTTAAAACTCACTATTGCATGTAACAAAAGCTATTGAGGAAATTTATTTTATTCAAAAAATATTATTTCATTAAAACCCAGGGTCTTACATTATCACACCATAAAAATTATTTTACCTAAAAATTAATCACTCTGATAAAAAATTTGAGTATAGTTCGTCCTCATCCTATATTCAGTTTCCCGAATGGGGGTTTCACTACAAAATGATTACATGGTGTGTGGTCTCATTTCATAAAAATTTCTCTCTATAATCCAAAATCTCCATCAGTTGTTCCCCATAAGAAATATAATTCTCTAAATGATCCAAATCATATTATATTACTTGTTAGGGGTTAGGTTATACTTCCTTAGTAGAGATAAAAGGAATATATCATGGACTTAAGAGAGGTTTAGTGGAAGCTCCAAGTGATAAGAAACAATCACAACTCATTTGAGAATATTATAGGGGCTAGTATACATAAGGATAAGCCTTCCTTCTTTTCATGAATATCTAAAACATCTTCCATGTATAAATTTATAGAATAAACTTCTCCATAACTTAAAACTAAATATCTCACTGATTATTATCAGCATAAAATTTCAATAAAAATTTAGATTCCTAAATGTGATATTGAATAGTTCTTACTTTCTCAACAATTTCATCAGTTATCTTAGTCTCCAATAGCTTTATTTTTCATACTTCATCCCATTATGTTGTATTTATAAACATGTTTCTATATATGTATTCATATGATTCCATTTAAAAGCTCATGTGAAACCTAATTTGGTATGAAAACCCAACCAGAGTATGATATAATCACAACAACCTTTGAAATTCACATAACAAGATCTCATCATATACTTTAGTGTTTTAATTATTCTCTTAGAAAGACCATCTTTATAAGGATGATCAAAATTTCTAAAACATCTATATTAATTGATTGAAAAAAATAACTAGAACATCAAGGAAAACATTAGATCCTAATGAGATAAAATAAAATTTGGTACTCCATTCGACCTTACCACTTCATTAATGAATTTCATGAAAGATGATACATTTGAATATCTTCCCTGATAGTGGTGAAGTGTGATGAATTTTTAATTTGAATGAATACAACCCATAGAAAATTATTTCATTTGGATGTTTTATGGACTCCAATGACAAAATTATTAGTGATGTTTTCCAATTTTTATTCTAGTCTGGGTAATGGTTGTAAAATCCCATTATACCTTTTTCTATTATCCTTATGTTTCTAAAATATTAAGAACATTGATAATTTTTTAACATCTCTCTTCATAAAATCCCACTATAAATTATAATTCAAATATCTGTATATCATTGTACTTCCCAAATAAACAGATAATTAAGAACTATAGGAATCCTCCTATAACCCCTTCTTCAAATCTTATATGGATGGGGCACAGAAATGGCTCCTGAATTTTTTCATGTGATCACAATCAAGGTTGAAATCGTGAACATTTATCACTTTCTTTTAAATTTCTACAACATCATACAAAAACACTTTTATCCTGACACGGATATATGGTTTATAAATTACTTGATAAATATACTATTTTCTCCCATTCTTCATTTTTTCCATATTTTTTCTTTGGAAATCCATAAATACTGTATCTTTTTTTTCCACATCAAAGATATGGTATAATTATCCTTCAACTAAAACCATTTCCACCTTATTATATTTCCTAGGGTGGTTGTGTATTAAGCCATCATAATATTTTATTTGATCTAACCATCTTGTTTTCAGAATATTCAACTCCATCTTTGTGAATATATAAATTTAACTTGTTTATCAATATATATATATATATCATTTTTCTCCATAATGATAATTCCTCCATATCTTAAATGAAAAAATTACCATAGATAACCTCAAATAATTAGTTGGTTAATATTTCTAATGAATATTTAGATGTTATGAGGAATAATATTTTAAAATATTTTTATACATAACAACACATCTCAATACATTCTTTGATGAATCACTACTGATTACACACCATTATTTACTATAGGTCATTGTAGGTATATGTGAGATGACAAATATTCTCTCTAGTTCATTGATTTTTTTTTCACATTAATCTATCTATAGGAATTTATATCCCTTCCAAATTAAGTTGGTGAAGGTATTTAATATCTATGAGAAATTATCTTAATAAATTCGATAATATCCAACAAAACTAAGAAAAATATATTCATCGGTCACCATGGTTGGTCTTGGCCAATGTTCAATAGCCACTATATTTTAAGGATCCACTTATATACCCTCTATTATGATCATTAGACCCTAAAATTAAATATCTTATTGCCAAAATTTTCACATTGTAAAATTTTTAGTTAATTTCTTCTTCCATAGGGAAATTAGTTCAATTCCCAAGTGATCTTCAAGATCTTTCTTACTTTTTTAATAAATGATAAATTCATCTATAAATAATTCAAAAATTAGATCAACGTAAAATCTAATGACACTATTCATCAAATCTATGAATATTGAGATGTAATTATTATGTATGAATGAAATCCCTATATACTCATAGCATCTATATGTTGTAAGAAAGGATTTATTGTGTATATAATCCTTGAACCTCAATTTATGATATCCAAAATGGAGGTAAGTCATGGAAATGTATAGATATATGTGTAGTTGATAAAAAAGTAATCAATATGGGGTAGAGGATAGTTGTTCTTGATTTTAATATTTTTTGGTTATTGATAATAAATGTCTATTCACAATGATCTATATTTATTTTTAATAAAAATAATTGGCACACCCCTAGGCACAACACTTAGATGAATGAATCCCTTGTCAATATTCTTCTAGGATTTCTACTCTAATTCTGGAAACTAAATTAGGGACATTATATAAGGAGTCTTTAAAATAGGTGTAACACCAGGTCTGAGAACTATTGAAAACTCAAGATCATGTTTCAGTGAAATTCTAGAAAACAATTCCATCAAATCATAAGAATCTCCTTTAAAATGGACATATTATTAAGGATTAGTTTAAGTCTGACAATCATGGATAAAATCCATTTTTAATAATACCCAAGAGACATAAAATTGATTATATTTCCAACGAATGTTAATGTTTATCATCGTACTTATAGACAATCATATGTTCTTTTAGACTGTCAAACATGAATTACCATCTTCAAAAAAATTTGTTTGATTTATGTTGGGAAATCTAATTTATGACTTAGATTACATCAAATTCGATGAGATAAAGAATAATGAGGTGTACAAGAAGCAAATGCCAACAATATTCATCTAGAAAATAATTATATAATCGAGATGTGATCATCATACCATTAAGTGTTTTCCTATCTAATTCAATATTTAATTATTGGGGATTTGAATTTAAATTCATAGAGACTTATCACGACCAATGATATTTTATACAACTAAGCTCAAATAAGATTATTCAACTTTTCAGCATTCCTTCTACCACCCGAACATCCCTCTTCAGTCTTCAATCTCTTATTAAAACAAAAAAGGTTAGTCTGAGAATCATGTATATCTGATCATATAAATCATTCATTGAAAAACATTCAATCTATGTTTAAATCATGAATCCTTATTTTCTATCTATGATACCTTAGGTTTAACATATGTCATTTACGGTCATTATTCAAATCCTTTATGATGATTCATAAATAATTTTTTAATTTCTAATGAACATCCCCCGACATTGTCAAACATGGTGTGTAGTAAATCCTATTTTCAAACACCATGTGATGATCAATTCGATATCAATGCACCCTTTTTGTGTTATTAAACCTAGATAAAACTATTCCAAATCCACATCCACTTGTAGTATTCTTAACGGGATGAAATTTTATGGAAACCCCTCACTGTAGTTTTTTAAAAAAATCTATTCTTTCTCATATACCTAGAATTATCCATAGACTTATCATTTGAGATATCCTTAGGGATATCACTAGAGTCTTCTCATCCTAATTTATAAAGGTTCAATAAAACATTATTTAATGACAACTATATATACCCACACTTTTTATACATAAATATTAAAATTTATTATATTATAATTCATTACATAACATATGAATATACAAAAAAGATATTAAGTTCTAGTGACATTGTAAACATGGATACATAAACAACTAGTTCATAGATGAACTATATCATATCCAGCTAATTTCATTATAACATGAATCCTTCTTCAACATATCATAAATAATATATTTCATCATAACCTGGGGAAAGGAAACATAATAAAGGGTGATCTCCTATTCTTATTAAGGTTAAATAATGGATATATAAATATAACATGAGCATAAGGGTATGATAAGAACAAAATCAAATTTTAAAACCATACATTACATATAATTGACTAGAAACACGAGTCATGGAATAAATTATAGTACTCCATTGTTAAGAGTAATAATAGAATCAAATAACATGATCCATGACAGCATAACATTGGAATGAGGCATAGATTTGTGGAATGAAAATAAACATAAAAAATCATTTACAAAGTAGTCAAGAATCATTTTTAAGACAATCCTCGTAGATTAGGATCTATACCCAAACCATCATAGTACTATTGGTTAATTCCTAAGACTATCATAGTGGATTTGGATAATCCCCCAATCCATCACAGTAGTCAGGGATCACTACCATGACTACCATAGTGTAAAAAGTCTCTTATTGAGTAGTGTTCACTCCCCAATCCATTGTGGTTTATCTCCTGAGATATCAAATTTAACTATTTCATTGGAGAGTGATATAGGCCCTATCCATCCATGGTTATAATTTAACCACCTTATTTTTTTATAATGTAATTTCCAACACATAATTAAAACCATACATATGTTTTCCACAATATCATAACACATTCATAATTTCATAACCCATGGAAGGTAAATGGGTTATATAAACATTTTATATAATATAAACAATTGAAAAGAAATGGGTTTCATTTACTTTTTGTTGGAAGATCATTATATTAATGATCAAAAATCATGTTTATTGTATTTTTAATGAATTATATGTTTTATTATTGTATATAATTTTATAAATAAAATGTTTCCAAGTGTTGAAAAGTTCCACCGTCATTTCAAATTCTTCCACAACCATCCACAAGCCACCACCACACTTTGCTATCGCCAGACTTCCCTACTAACGATATTACCTACCTATATGATTTTATACCTCTAGATGCTTCCACTTCTAGAATTTTTTTAACAATTATCATATCACCATCAAGATAAGTTATCGTTATAATTGATTACCAATAGATGTTTCACTATCAGGCGTGTTCTACCGCTAAGTGTTTCTACCTATAGAAGGTTCCACCATTTCCATTTTTAAACCATTACTATTATACTGTATTTGAATAAAATGATGTGACAAATATAATATGGATGTTAATAGGGAGATATTATTTAATGATTATTGCGAACCCTTGTTATGGATTCATTGAATCCTTGTTAGTGAGTCAGTATGAGGATCTATAATATCTTGGTCACTATTCTTCAATGGGTGTATGCAGTTCTTTATATTCAAAAATATGTCACGCATGTGTTTGATCTTTAGACTGATCAAAGCTGTTGAATTTGAAAAAGGACATTTAATAGAGAAATTACATTTTTCATACCTACTATAATTTTATTCATAAAGAGTGGAGTGCATTAAATATCAATATCCTTTTGAACAGAAATAAAAGGGATCTTTATGAAACTATGTACTACTAAAACATTCATAGAAATGATTATGCTACTAATCTAGAAAAACTAGTGAACACTCAAGAACCTTGACCATCATAAATTGAGAAACAATATTATTTGATATGTTCCTACTTTCCCTCAATGTTGTTTTCCATTACTTTGGAATAGTTTTTAATTTTCTGTGTTTATTAGAACACATTGACTCTTGCACTTGAACTGGAGAATAGTCGATATTCTATTCTATTCATTTTATCTATTAACACATAGTGTTTTTGGAAGAGGTACTTTTTTGACATGTGCTATTTTACATCCCATTTATTACTTTGGAAGAGAATTTGGCACTGGATAACTTGATATATTGTTTTTAATCTTGATTCATGCTATGGTTCACTTTTTTTATATAATCTTGTTACAATGGTTGATTTACAATTGGAGGGGATTATGTGTTTTCTTAAGATTGAACCCATTGTTTATTCAGTTGTGTTTTTTCATGTTTTAAATGATTTAAAATCACTTGGTTTTAATCTTGTAAAAAAATGTGTACATTGATAGTTATTCTTAACTATTGTTTATATTATGGTTTTTTGATTAAATTTTTTAATGTTAAAGTATTTTAATGTATTGTTTTATCCATTCCTTAATCATGATTTTGTAAATATTTTAACATTTCAATCTTATATCAAACTACTAGTTTTAATTACTAGGTGTTTTTAATTAAATAAGTGTATTTTATTTTAACTTTTTAAAATAAATTTTTTGGGAACTCAATTCAATACACTCTTTAGCTACCCACTCCCACAAAGATTTGGTATAAAAGGATCTTTTTATATTCTTCTATGGTAATTTTATTATTCTTTAAATGAACTTTGTTTATTATTATATATAAATTTATTTATTTATGGATAATAGATAAGAAGGATTATCCAAGAATATACCTCCTAATCATAATGTAATTGTTATTCTCATTATAAAATAAACTATGAAAATGAATCTTCAGAGCATGGGTTTTGATATCTGGACTGTAATTTAAGATCAATATGAATTTACTCAAACTACTAGAGTCACTTCGAGTGATGCAACTGAATATACATACAATAATAACTATATATCTGTGAATAAATTCTATTATTCCTTGTCTTATGAACAATTTAATATAATATATAAATTTGTAAAACATATTCTAATATTTTTGACACTTTACCTATTTTTCATGAGGAAACATCTAATGTTCAATAAATGCATCGAAATACCTATACTATCAAATATAATACTATTAAAATCAAACTTAATGAGACACTTTGTGATATGTATCTCTTGTTTCGTGAGATTTTGAATACAATTCACTCATTGGAGAATCTTGTTTCTTATAAGGACCAAGTGCTTCATTTATTGAGGTGTTTAATAAATAGATGTAGGGAAACCATTGTATTGATCAGAGAATCATGTTACATAGTTATGAAACATGTTAAGGAGATAACTGGAGAACAGATGACAAGTAAGTAAGAACTAAAATTTAATAAAGAAGTAGAGGATGAAGTAAAAGGTAAATATATATCCCTTTAATACACTTCATAAAAAAAATTTAGGCTAATAGTTCATGTGATTAAGAATAACATGATGATAGTGTTGAAGTGTTCTCCCATCTAACCAAAAGGTTCTAAATGTTTTATAATAAGAATAATTTATTTAGGAAACCTAGATATAAAGGTAAATATTATAACAAATGAATCTAGATAAATGATTGGAAGAGAGAATTTACTTTAAAAAATCATCTAATATGATTATAAGAGGAATGATAATTCCAAAGATTGACATTTCTAAGATGTTATAATAATTAAATATGATGATAAGGATAATAGTAATAAATAAAGATAATGAAAATTATATTTCTTCTAAATACAAATTGATTGATTTATATAATACCCAAAAGGATATGCATGATAGATATAATATGTGTTTTATGAAAAATAGATCTAAGGTATCTAATGTTTCTCCAACTTCTCATATTAACAAAAAAATCATTATGAATACAAAAATAATGGAAAAAACATTACTAATGAATATATTTTTGAGTAATATATGATAAATGAAGATAAATTAAATATAACTAATGATATGTATAAAATTTAAATAAAACACAATGATTAAGATCCTAATTTAAATTTTTACGTTTATATTGAAAATGTGAAAAATTATTAATTATTAATGAAGGTCAATAAATTGAAATATTATAAGTATAAATAAAAGAAATATCTAACGATATTTAACAATTAGAGAATTAATCTTATCGAAATTCATGGAACAATGATAGAACATATGTACACTACTAGTATTGGTTATCAACCTAGATTGTGGAGACTTGTGAAAAATAAATTCAGCCCTAGTAATATTACTGGTATTAGTTTTTATTCATCTATAACAAATTTAGTATTTATTTCAAAAAGATTAATTTATTCTTATCAGAGACATGTTATGAAAATATGGGTACCTAAATCTTTAATTTCTAATATTTATAGACCCAAAAATATTTCGGTACCAAAATTATTTTTTATGTAATTTGTTTTATAAGAATCATTCTTAAAGTGTTCGAGTAATAACCTATGGTACCTAAAATGTATATGTTCCAGAAACATGATTAGATATTATTCATTTATGAAGTAGATGATTAATGTGGATGGAGGAAATGTTATTTTTTGTGATAATTCCCATGGTAAAATCATTAACCTTTGAAAAATTTGAAATTTGTACACTGTATTGGTTTTTAAAGTAATATTTATTGATGGTTTAATGTAAAATCTTCTTAGAGTGTGATAGTTATGTGATTAAAGTTTTCATGAAAAATTGGATAATCATTATTTAATGTTTTTAATGTAATAATGGTTTTGTTTTTAGTCCATTAAGAAATGATAATCTTTGTACTGTTATTTTAGATGTTATATCTTCATAAAATATTTCCTATCTAAATTTCTTTCACAATGAATCATGTCTACAAAATATGAAAATAGCCCATTGATATAATCTCTCACTTAATAATCAAACTTTGAAATAATTAGTCAAATATCATCCTAAATTAAAATTCCTAAATGATAAATCATGTAACCCTTTTTCCAAAAGGGAAAAAAACAAAAGATATCATTCAAATCAAAGAAAGAACTTTCAACTTCTCAACCCCTAATGTTAGTTCACATGGACTTATCTAAACCATCTAGAGTTTCATCATTAAATGGGAAGCACTATTTTTTTCCTTATATAAAAATTTTCTCTGTATACATGGGTGTAGTTTCTATCTCAAAAAGTGAATCCTTCTCTTTTTTAATAAATATGCTAGGCCAGTAAATAAATTTATTTGTCGTAAGATTAAGACATTAAATATTTATCATGGTCATGAGCTTAAAAATTATAACATTGAATATTTTTTCTTACAAAATGGTTATAATCATAAATTTTTTTCTCCTAAAAAAATATAAAATATTGTTGTTGTAAAAATAATAAATAAGACCCTTCAATAAATTTAGTGGACTATTCTTAATGAATTTGACCATCCAATGTATTTTTGGGTACAGTCTATGAATAAATTTTTTATATAATTAATGAAGTTTTAATTATATATCTCTTAAATAAAAGTCCCATAAAATTATAGAATTTTAAAATCCAAATGTAAATTACATTAGAGTTTTTGGTTGCAATGTATTTATACTTAAAACTATGGATAAACTTGAAATATTTTATTACAAAATTGATGAATGAATTTTCATTGTTTATTAAACTTCTAGAAAATAATATATTATGTTTAACAAAAGATCCAAGAATGTTTTAAATTATATTAATTTAAAATGTTAGAATAATGATTCATATGATTCTAAGAACCCTTTTAAAAATAACGAGTTTTATTTATCATTTCTATTTACCAATGTCAGTCATCATGTTTTTTTAAAAAACAAGCACCAAATTCATTCAATTATATGAATCAAGATCATCTAAAATATATATATGATTCTAATATTCTAATCCCTTATATTACAAGAGATATTAGGACTCATAAATACCATCATCTAAATTGTTTTGTTGGAGAGTTACATAGATTTACACAAACTAGAGATTCTCTTAGGAACCCGGGTGAGCATCAATCATACTTATCATAGATTAATATAAGAACATAAGTGATGAAATTAAGGATGAATTATTCACAATGTAAATGAAATTAGAACATAATTGGTTTGAAAGGAATAATTTATGTGATTTATAGTTAGGCCTATGCACACTATGGCAATAATAACTATGTGGGTGTTTAGAAACAAGATTGTTGAGTTAAATATTATTTTAAAAAATAAAGCCAGATTGGTTACATAAGGATGTAGTCTAGAAGAGGATATTTACTATAAGGAAACCATTACAATGGTGGATATAATTAAGTCCATTAAAATGATTCATTCATATTCAGTAAATTTTTATTTAAAACTATATCAAATGGATGTAAAAAGTTCATTCTTAAATGTTTATATTGTTGATGATGTATTTGTTGATAAGCCCCTTGGAATTCAGAATCATCATCCTCCAAATCATTGTTCTAAAATTAATAAAAGTATTATATGGTATAAAATATGATCACATAGGTTGGTTTTATCAGAATATCTCTTTTCCAATTTCTAATTATTTTTCTTAAGGAATAGTTTATCCTACACTTTTTATAATTTTTTTTCAAAAGATGTTTTAGTAGTTCAAATTGATTTTGAGGATTATCTTTGGATATTCTAGAAATTATTTATGTAATAATTTTTCAAATATTAGTCCACATTAATTTGATATGAATTTAATGGGAGAAATTAAATTCTTCATTTTTTTCAATATTATCGAAATAAAGATGGAATTATTTTAAATCAAAGTATGCACACTAAGACCATTATAAAATAGTTTGGTTTGGATATAAATAAAAGCGGTGATACTCCCTTGAGTACTACCTATATGATAGATGTTGATGAAACTAGAAAATTATTAGATCAATCGATTTACAGTAGAATTATCAGCAGCCTATTGTAATTACCAAATATCGGACAAGATGTTATGTTTAGTGCGTGTATGTGTGCCCTTTTTCAGGAAACTCCCAATCAGTGTCACTTAATTCTTGTTAACACAATGTCTTAATACCTCAAATATAAAACCAATTTAGGTCTTTATTACCTATAAGATATTCATTTGAATTATTGAGTTATTTGGATATGGTTTTTGGTGGTTGTAACATAGAAATAAAAAGAATCTCTAAAATGTTCAATATTTCGGTAACATATCTAGTATTGTGGTGTAGTATAAAGAAAAATACTATTCCACTGTCTACTATTTAAGATGAATTCATAGATTCAAGTAGTTTTTGTCTACAAATTTTGTGTATGAAATACACTTTTCTTGAAAATTAATAACAATTAAGACATATCCTTATAAATTATGACAACACTTGTGTGATAAATATTTCTAAGAATGTTGTTACTCATTCTAGGATAAATAATATTGATATACGACCTCATTTTTTTAGAAATAATTTTCAAAAGGGTGATGAAAATCATGAATTGGTAGGAAAAGAACATTAGATCACTGATTTTTTTTCAAAGCACATGAATTCAGAATGATTAAACTACATCAGACCTGAATTAGTAATGATAATTATTAGTTAACATTTAGTTTTGTACATACCACTATTGGAAAATCCACCAATAGAAAGCCACCATTATAAAATACACCATTTTATAAGTAAAAATTTAACAATACACTATTGGACACGCCACTGTTTTACGCGTCACCATTGTAATGATCTACCATTGGGATGATCTATCATTAGAATTATCCACTGTTAAAATGATCAACCACTGGGATTCTACCATCTTACCCCTATTTTTCAAGCGTTACAACTTTCTATTGCTTAAATTTTTAATCTAATATAAAAAATTCTATTTCATTATCCTTTTTAATTAAAATCTCAAAATGATAAATTTGGAATTATATTCTAATATCTATTTACCCCCTCACAACATATCCCTTTGAACCAAACCATTTAGCCTTCTATTTCCCTTTTAAACATCATCATACTTCACACATTTGTTTATCTTTCATTTTAATGGAATAATTAATGTCAATAATCCTTCAAAATCATATCCTAAAGGATAATGGATAGCTAAAATATTCTAGAGGAGAATCTATCCAGTCTTTTGTTGACCTGATGAATTCGAATCATGAGAATCACGTAGTTATTGTGTAAAAAATGTGGATGATGATTTGTCACTTTATAAAAAGTAGTTAGTGCTCATGGTGATCCAGAAATAGGTATAAATAGAAATGATCTCCTGAAATGAAAATCATTTCTATCCCATGTTAGTTTATAAAATATATCAGTATGTAGATTTTAGTTCATGAGAAAGGAAGGTTTCTATACAGAGTATGAATGATGTTAAATAATTTTTATTTTATTCCATGGAATGGGAATGGTGTATAAATGTTCATCATTTTGGGGTTTTTGGTCTGTCAAATGGATATTATCGGTGAATGTTAGTATTCTATTTATAATAATTCTTTACTAGAGATGACTAGATATTGATCTTCGGGAAGGCCTACTGCTACTGACTTGGATGGTGAATGGATAATGTTGTTCATGTTAATAAAACATATGACATGAAAGTGTAATTCATTAGTATGTGATATCAATATGTGTATGTTTTAATCTATATGAAACAAGTGTATAGAATTTATATCGGTATATTCGTCATGTTCCACATCATAGAAATGAGTAAGTCATATTACATGTTAAATTAAATGATTTACTCTAAGTAGGTTTCAACAGTGTTGGAAACCATGTTAGTGATATATGAGAAGGAAGAATAAGTGATGTGTGGTGATTTTATTTTGAGTAATGTTATTTGTAAAATAATGTGTGGGATTTGAAATTGGTGTTTGAAAATGTGTATTGAAGATAATGAAAATATCTATGAGAATTATAATCATATAATCCTTAATACTATACTTAAGAACCTTGTTGATCTTGGATTTGAGAATGATGAGATAGTGGAATTTTATTATGATTAACAAGATGATGTGTCTATTATAGAATATGAATAAAAAACCACTATTTAAGAGGGCAGTGAGCCTGATATCCCTAGGTTACATACTATATCTTTTAAAGCTGCTAGGCCACATGTTTCTCTCCCTTCTAGAGAATGTATATTTTTCGAAAGAGATTATGACAATGAAACCAAGGTCTTGAGAGTTAAAAAAATTATAACTTTATCTTCTAAATCCAGTAAGGAAGTTTTGGAGGGTTCTAATGACGAGTAAGATATTAATAATTATGGTAGTAATAAATATGATGGAAAGGTTGAATATAGTAGAAGGTCATATCCTGATGATAATGATGGTGATGAGAGGACTCAATCACATAACTATTCTCCTACTAGTTAATTTAGGTCTTTCGAGAGACATGGTTCAACCAGATCTATATATTTGGTGGGATGTATTCCTAAAAAACTATTTAGTGATGATTTTCTAATAATGGTGAGACTAGAGAATCTGATGAGCTTGAGAAATCCATATGCTATGTCAGAGTTGATCCTCCACATTTTTTGTCTTCTAGAGTTGGAGTGGATGCACTTGATGAATCTTAGAAATTATGAGGTTATGTCCATATTGGTGTAGAAAAATCAGTGTCCAAGTATGTTGAGGATTTTTCCCTTGGTTCTAAATTAGTTGAACTATATTATTATAGCTCAGATGTTACAGGAAATGGTGATGAACACAATATTCCACCAGATCATGGTGGAATTATTATCGCTATATGAGTTGGTATAGATTCTAAGTGATCATTAGTTGAGTTGATTTTCCATAATGGTGAGATTTAGGTATTCCCTTCTGTTGTACCTACCACAATATCAGAGTAAGTAGATGCTGTTATTCTTAGTGACGATAGATTTATTTCACCAGTACCATTATATTTTGTTTCCAAAGAATATCTATAGTCTTTTAGTGAGGGAATATTTTCAAAACTCAGTGACATTTTGATGTTATAGTCATCTCCTATTACACATCACAATAAATCCTATTTCCATAACCATTTTGAGTTATTTGTTTTCCAAAATCATCCAAATATTGATTTTCATATCCAAGAAGATACAATATAGAATTAAAGATTGACTAGTATGATTTAATCAAAACAATATATTATGGAGGAGATGATCACATTCTTAGTTTCCAGTCATTATTCTTTGTTAGAGAGGTTGGAGAGAGTTCCTACTATTGCTTCCACTTCTAGTGCTCCCCTCCCTCATCTTCTGATGATTCTGACTTGATCAAATCCATTGTTATAGAGTGTCTCTTTATTTAATTTGGTTATTTTCATCCATATAATCAAGAGGAAACAATTATTATTTGACAACATGGATGGAACATATACAAACTGGTGATTGATTTCATTAATTAAGCCTAAATATATATGGAAACCATCACCAAGGAAATTAAATACTATCTTCCCAGGGTGTATAACAAACATGATTTGAATTAACATTTTACATTTTTGGATAAAACTGTGACAACCGGGTCCCAGTGACATCACATACACCCCGCCTTAACATGGCCATCGGGTCGTGACACACCATGTACCACCAGTTGCCCCTAGATATGTGGGGCCCACCCCAGGGTCCACCCACGTGCCCGAAAGGGTCATCTGACTAATGACAGTTCCCACAGGCCAACACACATCCTTTCCAGTGTGCTTTGTCCTCACTCAAACACACCCTGTGAAACTTTCCAGAAGGTCACCCATCCTGATCAATACTCCAGGACAAGCACGCTTAACTGTGGAGTTCTAATCAGACAGGCTCCCGAAATGGAAGGTGCACCTTGTTGACATGAGTCATATCATTTAGTCATTTAACCCTTTATCATTTGGGGATGTTACAATCACCCCCCCTTAGAGCACAACTCTCTTGTTGTGGGCCCTACATCTCAACCCAGGCAGTGCACCGCACTTAAGGCTGAGTTACTCATTTGATACCAAATGTGACAACTGGGTCCCGGTGACAGCATAGACACCGCTCCTTAACATGGTCATCGGGTCCTGAACCACCAGGTACCACCAGTTTCCCCCAGACATGTGGGGACCACACCAGGGTCCACCCACGTGCCCGAAAGGGTCATCTGACTAATGAAAGTTCCCACAGGACAACACATGTCCTTTCCAGTTTGCTTTGTCCTCACTCACACACACCATGTGAAACAATCCAGAAGGTCACCCATCCTGATCACTACTCTAGGCCAAGCACGCTTAACTGTTGAGTTCTAATCAGACAGGCTCCCAAAAAGGAAGGTGCACCTAGTTGACATGAGTCACATCATTTAGTAATTTAAACCTTTATCATTTGAGGATGTTAAAATCACCCCCCCTTTAGATAACAACGCCCTCGTTGTGGTCCCTACATCTCAACCCAGGAAGTGCACCGCACTTAAGGCCGGGTTACTCCTTTGATACCAGACATGTGGGGCCCACCCCAGGGTCCACCCACGTGCCCGAAAGGGTCATCTGACTAATGACAGTTTCCACAGGCCAACACATGTCCTTTCTAGTGTTCTTTGTCCTCACACACACACACACTCTGTGAAACTTTCCAGAAGGTCACCCATCCTGATCACTACTCCAGGCCAAGCAAGCTTAACTGTGGAATTCTAATCAGACAGGCACCCGAAAAGGAAGGTGCACCTTTTTGACATGAGTCATATCATTTAGTCATTTAACCCTTTATCATTTGGGGATGTTACAATCACCCCCCCCCCCTTAGAGCACAACACCCTCGTTGTGGGACCTATATCTCAACCCAGGCAGTGCACCGCACTTAAGGCTGGGTTACTTATTTGATCCCTAATGCGACAACCGGGTCCCGGTGATAGCATAGACACCCCGCCTTAAATGGTCATCGGGTCCTGACCCACTAGGTACCACCAGTTTCCCCCAGACATGTGGGTCCCACCCCAGGGTCCACCCACATGCCCGAAAGGGTCATCTGACTAATGAAAGTTCCCATAGGCCAACACATGTCCTTTCCCGTGTGCTTTTTCCTCACTCACAGACACCCTGTGAATCATTCCAGAAGGTCACCCATCCTGATCCCTACTCTAGGCCAAACACACTTAACTGTGGAGTTCTAATCAGACAGGCTCTTGAAAAGGAAGGTGCACCTTGTTGACATGAGTCATATCATATAGTAATTTAATCCTTTATCATTTTTGGATGTTACAATCACCCCCCCCCCCACCGTTAGAGCACAACGCCCTCGTTGTGGGACCTACATCTCAACCCAGCAAGTGCACCACACTTAAGGTTGGGTTACTCCTTTGATACCAAATGTGACAACCAAGTCTTGGTGACAGTACAGACACCCCGCCTTAACATGGCCATCGGGTCCTGACCCACCAGGTACGACCTGTTTCCCCGAGACATGTGGGGCCCACCCAGGGACCACCCACGTGTCCGAAAGGGTCATCTGACTAATGAAAGTTCCCACAGGCCAACACATGTCCTTTCTAGTGTGCTTTGTCCTCACTCACACACACCCTGGGAAACTTCCCAAAAGGTCGCCCATCCTGATCACTACTCCAGGACAAGCACGCTTTACTGTGGATTTCTAATCAGACATGCCCTTGAAAAGGAAGGTGCACCTTGTTGACATGAGTCATATCATTTAGTCATTTAACCCTTTATAATTTGGTGATGTTACAAAAACCCTATGGATTGCACCTATTACTGTAGAACTCAAGGAATAGTTAAACCATTTGAATGTGACGATTCCACTTCTCAGGATATTTATAGTTGAGAAGTAGGATTTATTCAGTGTTATGGAGAGAGGAGGAAACATTATTATTTATTTTTTCAACTTTAAGATGTCATTCATGTTTGTCTTTAGTAATACAGTAGTTTCTTATATGGTGATTCCTATGGTATATTTCACCTCTACTTCTTCCTTATATCATTAACCTCCTCAGTAAAAGTTTATTATATTTTCTTTATTGTAATACATTAGGCATCTCAGACCCATGGTCATCAAAGAGCCACTTACCTCAATCTCAACACATTTTACCACTACCTCAACCCTGACAGACACTCAATCAGTTCCGCCTTCATCTGGAAATGACAAGGGGCTTTTTGATCATACCTCTTTGGATAAAAGTGACTACTATTTGAAATAGTTATTAAGAGGGAATTTATTTTATTTCCCAATTATTTATTTATTACTCTATTTAGATGAATTTGTTCTTTAATATAATATCAACTTTATAGTATTTATTCTTATTTAGATGTATTATGTAATTGTGTATTCTCTTATCTTTTGAATAATTCAAAAATGGGGATAAATATTATGGAGTTCCCTTTAATAACCTCTCTTTGAAACCAATATTATTTGGATTGGATTTTCTTTAACATTGGTATCCTTTAATTTCATATTAATCATTGATAAAGAAATTATATTTTTATACCTTAATTATTTAGATGTTATTATTTCATACCAAATTATTTATATATATATTATCCTTTAAATATTTCTTATTTGGATATTATTTATGTTCTTATATATTGTTATTTGACACCATACCTCTGATAAAAAATCAATTTTATGTATTTTTGTTTTGTTTTTTAGTTTCTAATTCTCATAGTTACTTTTTGACATGTTATGAAGACTATTATCTTATAATATATCTATTTATAACTAATAATTTTTTACATATGATTTATAAACATCAAGGATTTATGATCAATAAAATGAGTAGACAGTTGGTTCCTCATTATTTTAATGCTCAAAAACCATGTTGATTACATTTTTAATGAATTTTTTGTTTTATGACAATATATAATTTTATAAAGAAAATTTGGATAAGTTTGGGGAATTTCAACCATTAGTTAAAATTATTCCACCTCTAACAATGATCCCCCAGTACACATTACAATAGTTATAATTTTCTACAACTAGACTTTTCTATGGACTGTATTTAGTATAACTTGGATTTACTACTGCTACAATTACATACAATCCGGATTACTAACCGCTAGACTCTACCATCTCTAGAATGTTCTACTATTAGGTTTTCCAGCGTTAGGATTATAAAACATTAGAATTAGATACTACCAGATATTCCACTACTATGCTCATGCCACTTCCATGTTTGGATAACTCGAAAAGGATCCACTATCATCTTTTTTCCAGATTTTTAATCTGTTGATATTGAATTGAATGATTCAATTGATATATTTTGAATGTCAATAAAGGGAAATTATTTAATGATTATTCCTAAACCTTCTTGAAGAAAAATTTAATAAATATAAAAAAAATTAGTATGAGAATCTAGATGATCATTACAATTATCCTTCATCAGGTGCATAGAATGCTTTATATTCTCAATGATGTCCCTCATGTGCGATATTGTTTGATTGATCATAGATATTGAATGTGGAAAAGGATTATTACTATAAAAATTACATGATACATACATACTTACATTCAATTGTCAAATAGTTGAGTACGTTGACAATCAAGATCCTTTCCTACAGATATAAATGTGAACTTTGATAAAGTATATTTTACCACAACTTTTAGATAAATAGATTAATCTCTTTATCTAGAAACACCAGAGAACACTTGATAACTTTGATCATCATATATAGGGGATAATTAATTTTTAATATCTTTATACATTCTCTCTCTATTTTTTTCTTTTACTTTCGAGAAGTGTTCTGTTTGATATGTTTATTTGGGCACACTAACTCTTATACATGAACTAGAGAATAGTCAATATTATATTCTATCTTTTTTATCTTTTTAGCCCCAATTTTTAAGAAAGTGGAACATAAATGTCCTATTTTGTTTTACTTCCCACGTATAACTATGGAAAATTCAATAAACCTTGACATCTTGGCTATTGTTTTTATACCCGATCAGGGATGTGGATCGTATTTTTATTTTATAATCTTCTTGTCATTGGCTGAATTCTAATTAGATGGAATTATGCCTCATCTTGATATTGAATCTCTTGTTTATTCATTTGTGTGTTTAACATTTTCCTTCTTCATTTCTAATATTTATACTATATTTGGTTTTAATATGTAAAAAAATTGGTACTTTTATAGTAAGTATTAATTATTTATTTTATAAGTATTTTTTAGTAAATCGTTTTCAAAGGTGAAATTAATTTCATATATTATTTTCATTGACACTTAATAAAAATTTAAAAAATAATTTAAAATATAAAACATATATAGAAAACTATTTTTATTAAATTGTCGTTTTCTTATTAAATCATAGTATTTTATTTGAACATGGTTTTAACAAAACATTTATTAAGAACTCAAATCCCCAGCCTCTTGTGTTTCCTACTTCAACAACCACATTTCATCATATCCTAAACCATGTAAAGAAAATGGGTTTCATAAAAATCATATCATAGTATAAAAAATTGAAATGTAATGGGTTTTATAATCACATCGTCCATTTATCATAGAAGAACTTAAAAAAAGGTATGGTTTTCAGAAAGATCTCATTATCATAATAATAAACCTTTCAAAGAATAAAATAGAAGGTAAAATCGGGTTAATATAAACATAAAAACCTTTATAAACACCACATATCATTATTTTTTATTAATATAAATAATATAAAAAGATCATTAAAATATTCTTGAGGAAAATATTCATTCGTTTTAGAAAAGTAGTCATTATAATATAAAAATTTATCAAACATTAAATAAAAAAATTTATTTTAAAATAATTATGGAATAATTTAATTTATTATTTTCGTCATTGAGAGGGCATGGATGTTTAAAATGTTGTTCATACTATTGATGTTAAAAAAATATGACTTTTATATTTTCAAAAAAATTAAATATATCATTTTTAAAAAAACATCAAGAAGAGTCAGTTTAAACCATTGCGAAAATTTCAAAACATTAGTAGGAATATAATAAAAACCATTATATAACCAGGAAAAATTAATTTAAAACAATTTTAGAAAACATGTACATGGATGAAAATGTGGTGTGCACTAAAGAGTGAAGTAAATTATCTTTTTAATTTAGAAAATTTATTTTTAATTATTGAGAACATAAATTGATGGAAATAAATTGGAAAAATTATTTTCATGAAATATCCAAATAAGAAGAAATGTAATGAATTTATTTATAGGTATATCTTAATATTTCAATATCAGAAACTTAATCATAAAAAATCTTAATAAACAATGGGATTCTAAAAAAAACTTTTACAACTTTTGTGTCTTTTAAATCGTAAGCCCCTAGAAATGATAAAGGATAGATAAATATTTATACCACATACTATAATAATAACAATAATAAATGGAATTTTTTTTATTTATATACACCAAATAAAATTAAAAAGTTGTTTAAAAATCTTGTGTCCCATAGAAATAAAAGTGAGACAAAAATCCCTTACCTTAAATCTTTACTTCCTTTATACTCGTTAGAAAATTCTACACATAGAAAACCTCAATTATATATATTATTAAGGGACCTAAGGGTGGTATTTTTGGGATGAAAAATAACTCTATAATGTGTATGAGGATTTTGGGGGGATGGATTTTTATAGGGGTTGGTTGACCCAAAGGAATTATTTGGGGTGAAGTAGTGAAAGAAGTTCCCTTTTATAATTGAGGAAGAGTGTCATTTCTATAAATTCACAGAACTATTCATTAATTGGAAATCAATATCATGAAATGTGTGTCAAAATTTGATAATTAAGTTTTGGAGGGATGTTATGATCTAGAATCACCTCTACCATAAGAAAGGAAATTGTTTTGAACATTTTGTTCCTTAATGTATACGTTAATTAACTTCTAATATTTTATTTTTTCACCACAATAACTAGTGACTTTTTATCTACTGAGGAAATTTATCAATTAAGAATAAAATTTAAATAAAAATAATTAGATAATTTATTCCCATTAGTTATAAATATTAAATCCACTTTTTAAAATTAATATCTTTTGTGTGATAAAAATTAATTTTAACACATGCGTATGTAATGTACAATACCACATCTTAATCTTATCCAAAATAATTAATTTTTAATATTTTTAATATCATTTATAATAAAAATTTATTTTGAAATTATATATAATAAAAATTATCCTGATTTTATATATGTAATTAATTTTATCAATCATTATTAAAATATGTGATAGAATTTTATTTATAAAAAAATTCATATATACATGGAAAACATTGTTTCAAAGATATTTTTTTATAAGTGTATAAATTTTTAATATAAAAATTCATTATGAAAGTGATTATAATCCCCTATATTTTATTAATTAATATATTATTGAACTAATTTTATTCTTAAACCAATCATAAAATAAATTGGATCGTGTAAATTTTCTAAACGGAGTGATAATTTTTAATAAGAAACAATTGTTTTTTATTCATCGAGAAATTAATATTTGTTGATAATTATTCAAAATTAAATTAATTATATTTTTTAGATTTATATTTTGAAATTAAATATTAATTTTTAAAATAAATTTTTAAGATGTGGTACAAAGAAATTTCTTATTTTTTTCACAAAAAATAATGTATCTTTGAGAAAATAGTATTTCAGAAACTTATATTGACGTTAGTAAAAATTAAGTAATTTTATTTTCAATTTTATATATTTATTGAAAATAATTATGATTAAATATAGAAATTTATTTATTCTTATTCATGTAACCACATTTAATAGTTAGGTTATAATAGTCATGTGTAAATAATAATATTAATAGTATATTATGGTTTGTTAAAACATGGTGTTCTGTGTAATTAAATAAGTTGTTGAAATTTAATTGATTAGAAAAAAAATCATAAACCATTATGGTGTGAAATTAGTTTCAAAAATATTCTTTGGAACCTAATATGTATGTTATCTCTATACTAGTGAGCAAAATATATGTACATACACACACACATAAATATATATGTATAATAAATAAGAACATACCAAATAACTCATATGAAAATGTGGATAGATAATACTAATGAATTAGAAAACAATGAGAAAAACTAATAAGAATACCTAAGGTTAACTAAAAACTAGACTCACCAATGCACATTCAGTAAATATCATTGAAAATAATCATAAATTATTAATCAAATAATTTTATAATAAGGTAAGCCTCAACTGATTCCCTACTATATCAATATTCAAAAACCCCAATATCTAAAGTCTTATGCTCTCAATCCCTTGGAAATTGACACCAAGACACACCACATCTCGTATGATTATTTATAACTCATGTAACATTCATATAATACTCATAATCCCATATCCACTTCGACAAATCAACTCTCATCCTTCCACCTCACATCCATTATATTATGATATTTTGAACATAAAAGACATAAACCATGTGTCCTCCTCCTACTATACAAGACACCACCATATAGTATCCACTCATAAATTCACTTCAAGGTTAACCAATAAAATATGACCATTTAGGTCTACCTGAATTAGATTGGGATATTTATAATTATTTTATTTAAAGAAGTGTTAAAATAGTTAAAATCAAATATTAATAACTAAACAAATTTTAATATAGGGTTATACATAAGATAAATTCGACTATAAGTATTCATTAGAAAGAGAAAAATATTTCCTACATAAGGTTATTTTATTTATAATTTTTAGATATTAGATAATTTAATTTATTTATGACACAATGATGATGAATTAATTACCTTATTAATGAAATATTAACATAATTGATATTATAAATACCCAAATAAATGTAATTTAAGAAATTTTGTGAATTAAACTAATTTTATATGTTAATATAACATATTAGGGTTGGTTAGATGAATTGGTTTTATGTAATAATTCTTTTATGAATCTAGAAAAAAAAAATACAAAATAGTGACAAAATTGACATCAAAGTGTTTTTAAAACAAATATTAAATTATTAATTTATATTATATTCCTAAAAATCTATGGTTTGGCAAAAATACTTATATAATAATATATATGACATTAATGAACTAATTGGGGTTACATTGGCATGTTATAGTATGTTTATTAACCATATAGTGTAAGAATACAAGAAGACACAGTAAAAGTTAAATTATATAACAAAGAGATAAATTTAAATGATAAGGTTAAAATGATTACCTAAACTTGTCTAAATCGTATTGGTTGAGAGGATTTAGAACCATCCCCACCCTAGCCTTGAAATAATTCACTTTGGAGCCATTATAACCCAAATATGAATTTATTATAAAATAATATTTTATGTTTTTCCTAAGGTGCCCCTCACCCCTCTTATAAAAGGACACTCCCCCTTCTCTCTAATTCACACCTCCAATGCCATTTGTCTGAGTGAACCCCTACCCAAATTCCCCATAAACTGTCTTCCCTTCATCCTAGAGGCCTTACTTTATTCATAATTCCAACCTAAGAAGACCTTTTGATCAAATCAAAAGGAAGAACCTGAAAAAGAGGAGTCTCAGACACATACGGAAGAAATTGGATAAGGTAAGGGAAAATTTTATAAATCTCATTTTTATCCGATATTTCTTATACGTAAGTATTTACTGGGGTTATGTTTATCATCCATGTCAATTTTTTCTAAAAAATGTTTTTATAAACTGTTTAATATTCTTCCTTGTATGTTTAAATTCATTTTTACCCTTTGTTGACTTTTTACCGCATTGTATGGAAGGAATTTTTTCCTTTGGTTACCTTATAAGGTACTTTTTGACTTTTCTAGTAAAAGTACATGAAGAATGTTTTTTTACTTATATGGAGTGAACAGATATTTACAGTTTCATAACTATTTATTTTCATGAAACTTCCTCTACAATATTTCATGATTATTTTTAACAACATCCTTTTCTTTTAAAATTTAATTGCATTTTTTGAAAAGAAAATTATTTTTAAGAAGAGATGATATTTTCCTCAGGAATTCATTTCAAGATTCTTTAAAAACTATTTTCCATATATGATGAAATTATTTAGTAGGTTTATGATTAAAGTATAATGTCTCTATTATTTACATGGTTAGATTTTTCTTATGAGTAAAGGATAACGATTTCCTTTATATGGATTATATTTTGATGGTATGATGTATATGAAACCAATTTTATTCTTTTTGTCATGATAAATGATTTATGTTTACTTTGTGGAACAAGTATGAATGATTTCATTATGATATAGGTGGGACCTATATCTCCCTTCAATACATTGGGTAATGATTTATATCTCATCAGATAGACATGGCTGGAAGGAAAAGTTAATCCAGTTCAGTGATACAGGTCTGGAATGAGGAGTGAACTCGATTGAGTAAGGGACTTTGTCCACTATGATGGTCTTGGAAGCGATGACTTGGCTAATATGGAAATAATATCGTTTCCCTAATGGTTTCCAAAATTACATGTTTTATTCCCCTGCTATTTTATCATGATTTATGTTTCTCTATGATATATGCCTCACATATTTATTTGTTTTATTTAATTGCTCAATATTTTGATATTTAGAATTTATGTTCATGTTTTTAAATTCAAATGTTTATGGATTGTTTAATGTTCTCTCTTTTTACCCTTACTAGGCATTTGAGATCACCCTTTTTCTGATTTCTTTTCCCTCAGGATATAAGGAATGGTTTTAGGTAAGAAAACAAAAGGGGATGATCTTTATAGGATATGTTGGAGATCTTTCACCATGATTAGAAGATTATGTTTCATGTTTCCAAAGAAACTAAACTATTACGATCCTTGGGTGTCTATTTTTGTTATGTATTAAGTATCCTGCAAAAGTAATGTAATGTCCATGTACGTCAAGATATGGGACTCTATAGTTGGTATTAGAGGAAAGGTTTAGTTAACCTTTGGAAAATAGGATTTGAAAACTTTAGTGAAATCCCTAGAGATATTTCTAAGGTATGTCTAAGGATGTCCTTGAGGTCATGTATATGTATATGTTACAATACTATAATTATTATAACGATCATGAATAACCTAGGATTAAACCTAAGATGTTAAAGATTGAAAGTACTCCCCCTGATTATGTTTTTTTTCTAAGTGTAATTTTTTCTTCTCTCATTATTATTTTTGGGTTGTAGAAAATGGATGGAAACAGGAAGATTCATTTTACTGGAGAATATGATGGACAATGGAATGATATTTTTTATGATCAAGCTAATGAAATGAGATTAGGAAGGTGAATCATCGTTATTATGCCTAATCAAAAATCTCATAATATGATCAATAATCTCAACTTTGGTATGATTCCTAACTCAACTAATAAGATAAAGATGGAGTTTAATGATTAAATTAGAGGAAAGAATGTTTAATTCCATCATATAAATAATGTGGAAAGAGACATCAAGGAGAATGTTTCAAATAATTGGAAGATTATTTGGGTGTGGAAAAGAAGGACACAAAGCCAGTAATTGTGAAGGAAGGGGTTCCGTTAACACTATGGGCAAGCATAATGGTATTCCTAAGACAAAAAAATAGTTAAATGTTTTAAATGTGGAATGTACGAGCATTATGAAAACCAATACCCTAAGGGAAAATCTAATGAATAGAATCAGCAAGGTACTATGGGTAGTATTTTTCTTGATGATGATGATGAGACTAAAAATGATATATAAGATAGAAGATGTGTTAGGGAATAAAATGATGAAACACAGTCAATGGTTTAAGAAGGTAGTGGAATGATTGAATTTTAATATAGAGATATTTTAATGGTATTATGGAATAAACAAACATCTAAAGATTGATACACTATTGTTTTTTCTAATGTATTTGAAATTTTATGTTGAATGGTACCGGTAACCATGAAAGGTTATTCATATATTTTTGGAAAGAAGATGATATGCGCATAATGAATGGATATGGAAAAAAATATGTTTGACAGTATTAATGAGCTCATCCCTGATATAAGGAAAAAGTGATATCATGGTTTGAGTATATAGAAATTTTTAGAATTTTGGTATGTGGAAAGAGTTAACTTTTGACTGCATTCATGTTTTCACTAAAGTTCAATGGGTATTTATTTTTCAAGAGAATACATGATTAAGGTATTCAAATTTTTGGAATGTGACCAACAACAAGATATATCTTATGATATATGTGGGGAAAAAGAAGGAATACACATGCTCGGTAGATGACATATATAGTAATCAGATTGAAGTATTTTTGATAAGCCTAAAGGTTGGAATGGATTAATTTAGACATCATATAGTATTGGTTAAGGCTAGAAAATTTTGATTTAATTTTTGAAATGTTATAATAGTATAGTTTTAGAAAAAGGAAAACTTATAGGACGTGAGACAACCTGTCGTGTCGGAATAGGTTATTGGAATGGAACCCACAATCGAAGTGTGATAGGCCTTTATCGCCTACCACTTGCCTACAGGAAGTCTCTCGTTAGTAGAAATTAGTTTTATTTTATTAATCAGTATGATAGTGGAAGTATAAGTCCATTTTAAGAATCATATATGGTTTATCTCACCATAATCTGGACATATGTATACATCTTTTGCTAACCTTGTGTTTGAGACAGATGGAATGACCTATCATTCTATCACATGATCTTCTAACACTTCATAGAAGACAAATTCAATTTCATTTCATTAAGAGATGAAGTGGAAATTTTTCAATGCACAAACAATAGTGAGACTATACCAAAATCATGTATTTATTTCTTTTATTTATTCAACATTAGGGAAATGATATTGGAAACCAATAATGTTGTCCCAGTGCCCTCAAATCTGATGAATCAGATGGTACATTAGATTATCACAAATTTATGTCTTTTTTATTGTTGGATTTTTCATATTCATGTCCTCTACCACTCTCTATCAAAACGTGATGGTTATATTTCTCTTTCATATACTTATTTTCACCTATGTTCTTCTATGTGGAAACCCGGTGATGAGTTAACTTGGGTAACTGTTACGTTTCATACATTAGTTTTTTAAAATTATGTTTTAGTATTCCTTTTTACGATGTTTATTTCTATGAATGAAACTTTCAAGTAGTAAAACATTTATATCCCTAACAAATTTCGAGGGACAAAATCATTTTATGGGGGGTAGAATGTTACACCCCGAGATTTTATAAGAAATATTTTTACTAATTTCATTGATGTCTTATGTTGTACGCTACACCAAGATTAGCTTGCGCTATAAACAATACTCTATTTTCTTAAAGTATATGAAAATACTATTCTAGGTTTTTGTTGCATGCCAGAGCAACCTTCCTCAATAGCTTGCGTTGTACGCAATAGAGAGTTTCACTAGACAACGATATGTTATTAAAATATTATATAAAGTAGCCATTATGAGTAGTAATACCCACATTTTAAAATTTTATAAATTTTATCATCAAAAATAGTCTTCTTTTTTGGATTTGGAATATCAAAATTAACTTCAGGTGATTTTTTTGTTATCTTTCTGAAAACATTCAGTTTTTTATGAATAGTGAAAAACACTAAATTATAGTTTAAATCCGAATTTTTATTTAAATAAAAATAAATTTTATTTAAATTTATTTTAGGTCAAAATAGATACATAATACCTATATAAGTCTAATTTAATTCATTGGTGTCATTTTATAATAATTTCAGATATATAAAAATTTTATTGAACTTTATACTGTCTTTTACCCACCTCCTAAAAGAATTTGCAAATATACATACAACTTAATTTTACCACTTCTCTAATTGGAATTTCAAAAAACTGAGAGACACGGTTGATATCAGTATGTAAAATTTGGTTCAATAAGATAAAAATATTTTTTTGAGGAATAATAACTTTTTACTTTTATTTACAACGGTTAAAAGTAAATAGGGTAATAAAGGGTAAAAATTATATTATTATTACCATAAAACATGTCCTAATTCTATTGGATAAGTGTAATTTGACCAAAAATAACCATAGGAATAAAATATGTCCATTTAGTTCCACTTGGATTAGATTAGGACACTTATTATTATTTTATTTAAAGAAGAGTTAAAATGGTTAAAATCAATGATTAGTAACTAAAACATTTTTAATATAGGGTTAAACATACGATAAATTCGACTATAAATATTAATTAGAAAGACAAAAAATATTTCATACATAATGGTATTTTATTTATAATTTTTAAACATTAAATAATTTAATTTATTTAGGACACAATGTTGATGCAGTAATTACCTTATTAATGAAATATTAACATAATTGATATTATAAATACCCAAATAAATGTAATTTGTGACTTTTTATGAATGAAACTAATTTTAGAAAATAATATAATACATTAGGGTTGGTTATATGATTTTTTTTGGAGTAATACTTCTTTTATGAATTTATAAAAAAACAGAATTCCAAATAGCGTTAAAACTAACATAAAAGTTTTTTTAAAACAAATATTAAATTATTAATTTCTATTATATTCCTAAAAATCTATGGTTCATACAAAAGACATATATAATAATATATATGACATTAATGAACCAATTGTGGTTCGATTGGTAGGTTATAGTACGTTTATTTACCATATAGTGTATGAATACAAGAAGTCACGGTAAAAGTTAAACTATTTAACTTAGAGTTAAATATAAATGATAAGGTTAAAATGATAACCTATACTTTTCTAAAACCTATTGTTAGAGAGGATATAGACCCATCCCCACCCTATACTCAAAATAAGTCACTTTTGAGCCATTATAAACTGAATATGAATTTATTATAAAATAATATTTTAAGTTTCTTTTAAGGTTCCCCTCACCCATCTTATAAAAGGGGACTCCCCCTTCTCTCTAATTCACACATCCAAAGCCATTTGGCACAGGCAACCCCTTCCAAAATTCCCTCTCAACTCTCCTCCCTTCATCCTAGAGGCCTTCCATTCATCATAATACCAACCTAAGGATCCCTTGTTATCCAATAAAAAGGAAGAACCCGAAGAAGAAGAGTCTCAGACAAATATGGAAAAAATAGGACATAAGATAATGGATAATTTTGGAAATCTCATTTTTATCCAAGATTGCATATATGTAAGTATTTAATGGGTTTATGTTTATCATACATGTCCATGTTTTCATAAAATTTTTACCATTCTTCCACGTATGTTTAAATTCATTTTTACCCTTTTTTGAATTTTAACCACATTGAATGGAATTAATGTTTCCTTTGGTTACCATATAAGGTACTTTTTGACTTTTCCAAAAAAATTGCAAGAATAATGTTTTTTAACATATACGGAGTGAATGGATTTTTACGGTTTTATAATTACTTATATTCATGAATCTTAATCTATAATATTTCATGATTATTTTCAACAACAACCTTTTATTTCAAAATTGAATGGAATTTCGTGAAAAGAAAATGATTTTGAAGAAGAAATGATATTTTCCTCAAGAATTAATTTCAAGTGTTTTGTCGAAACTATTTTCCATCTAAGTTGACATTATTTGGTGTGTTTATTTTTTAGGTATAATGTCAGTATTATTTACATGGTTTGAACATTCTTATGATGAAATGATATATATTTCTTTTATATGGATTATGTTATGATGGGATGATGTATATGAAACCCATTTTATTATTTGGGTAATGATTAATGATTTATGTTTATTTTGTGGAATAAGTAATAAGGATTTCATTATAAGATGGGTGGGACCTATATCTCCTTCCAATGCACTAGGTAAAGATTTATATCTCTTGAGATAGACATGAATGGAATTAAAAGTAAATCTGGTTCAGTGATATAGTACTGTAACAAAGAGTGAACTCGATTCAGTAAGGGTCTTGGTCCACTATGATGGTCTTAGTAGCAATGCCTTGGAAACTATGGAAATAATATCCTATGCTTAATGGTTTCCACAATTAAATTTTTTATTCCCATGATAATTTATCATGATTTATGATCCTCTATGATATATGCCTTATGTACATACATGTTTTATGTCATTCCCCAAGATTTTGATGTTTAGATTTTATGTTCAAGTTTTTTCATTAAAATGTTTATGGATTGTTTTATCTTCTCTATGTTTACCCTTACTAGGAATTTGAGATCAAATTTTTTATATTTTCATTTCCCCAGGATATAAGAAAATGTTTTAGGTAAGAAAAAAAGGGGAAGTTATTTATGGGAGATGTTGAAGATATTTCACCATGATTAGAAGATTATGCTCCGGGTTTCCAAATACACTAAACTATTACGATCTTTGGGTGACTGTTTTTTGTTATGTATTAAGTATTCCACAAAAGTAATGTAATTTTCATGTATGTCAAGATATGTCTCTCTACAAAACCCATGTAAAATACACTATTTAATGATTTGAACATTAATAACTCACATGGGATAATTTCATATTACAATCCTTTCTTTCAATTTAAACTATCAAAAGACTAATAGAACAAATATCTCACATGGGAATATAGTTTATGTTGGAACCAGGTTCTTCAAAGCATGATTTGGTGTATGGTTTGTGTTTGTTGTCAATCCTCAGGGGAAGTTCAGGGTGTGTACCAACAAAGTGATCATACCTTTCAAGCAGAAAACAGTAGTGAAGGTGGCAAAGGTACTTGCGCTCCGTGCTCTTGGAGGATGAAAGACTTGCGCGCTATATTATTTTGAGGATCATAACATCAAAATTTGGCTAAGGCAAGAAGGTCGCGCAAGTGTTGGTTGGGTCGCGCAAGTGAGTTGCGCGACAGAGTTTATTGAAGACAAGACTTGCGCGCCGTCGAGGACTTGCGCGCCGCCGCGCAGGGGGTCCAGTTTGCCTATAAATACTGGACCACCCCTCCTCATTTTCAACGAAGTTCAAGGCCAAGAGATTCTTCGAGCTCTCGTCACGCAGGTGGTTGAGTCGCGCAGGTGGTTGTTTTGTCGCTCAAGTAGAGCTTGCGCGCCGGTGTTTGGCTGTGCGCCCAATGTGGTTTGGAAGAGAAAGGAAGTGGACCACGCAAGTTTACAGTTGGGGAAGGAAGAGTCGCGCAACTGTGTTGATGACACTTGCGCACCAGTGTGGACTTGCGCACCGTAGTGGGACTTGCGCGACTGTCTTGGAGAAGCGCTCCTGGTTTTTCTGAAGTCCACCGGCGTGTTTGGAGCTGCACGAAAGCCGAGAGACTACTTGGTTCATTCGGGGAAAAGTGATATTCTTCTGGTGAGAATCGGACTTCAATAGAGCATCTACATACAACAAAGGATGCACTCTTATGGAAATGAAGAAGAGACCTTCACGTCTATAAACTGAGTGGGACTTCACCAACGGCAGTGAGCCAGGGGGAGTCAACGGGAGTGACCCGAGGGACGCAGTGAGCTATCCATGAACTATTGTAAAGGCAGTGAGCCTGGGATAGAGTGTCTGTACCCGAACTTTTGTATCCGCAGCTAGTGAAGCATAGTGGATTTAGGTACGACCGGCTACCTGTCGGCGTATGCTCCTTGGACGTAGCCCTTTATGGTGAACCAAGTAAAAATGGCTGTGTCTTCTCTGTACATGTGAATGTTTTCATTTTGATCATAATCATCATACAGGTTCAACAAGTTCCTACCAACGTGGGAACAAGATCCAACACATTAAAAGAAAAAGTGGTCACCCTGATTCACCCCTCCCCTCTCAGGGTGTCCCGGGGTCCTTCAAGTGGTATCAGAGCGTAAAGGTTGCTGGCGTTGAATCTGACCTTCTTCGTCATGGAAAACGCGATCAATGTCAGGGGAGTCCCTCACTTCGATGGAAGAAATTTCCAGATCTGGAAGAACAGAATGAGATCTCATCTAAGATCTCTTGGAATGGAAGTTCTTTTTTCTACTGTTCAAGGAATACATGTCACTGATCCAACAGGTCTGGCTATGACTGAAACAGACAGGAAACTTCTTGATGCAGATGCTAAAGCACAGAATACTCTCACTGCAGCCCTTTCTGATCAGATTTACCTGAAGGTGATGAATTGCACCTCAGCAAAATCTATGTGGGATAAACTTGAGAATATTTATGAAGGTGATAGCAAAGTGAAGGAGGCGAAACTACAAGTGCTACACAATCGGTTTGATGATCTGAAGATGCATCCAGACGAGAATGCAGACTCTTTCTTCAATCGAATTACTGAAGTGGTTGGAGCAATTTGGGGTCTAGGCGAAGAAATCAAAGACATTGATATTGTAAAGAAAATATTAAGAAGACTTCCAGCTCTGTATAATGCGAAGGTGTCAGCTCTTGAAGAAAGAGATCTTTCCAAACTTTCTCTAGATGACTTACTGAGCAGTTTGGTAGCTTATGAAATGAGAGTCAAACCAGAAGATGCTACGACTTGGGTGAGAAAGGAAATGGCATTCAAGGCCATGGATAAATTGAAAATCTCAAAGGATTGTAGCGGTGATGATGACGAAGAGAAAGAAATTCTTTCTCTCGTTGTAATGAAGTTCCAGAAGGGGAAAGGGAAATTCAAAGGGAAGTGGGTCGCATGTTTCCGTTGTGGAAAAGTTGGGCATATTGCTTCTCAGTGCTTGAAGAATATCAATGATGATGACAGTGAAGATGAAAACTTCAAGAAGCCTCAAAGAAGGTTCTTCAAAAAGGGAGACTTCAAATCTGGTAAGAAAATGCAAAAGAAGAGTTTTGTGTGTGAAGAGGAAGAAGATGAAAATGAATTATGTGATGAAGAAGAACCAGAATTCAAAATTGGGAACCATGCTTCTATGATGGCCACTGTTGAAAAGTCAGAAGATACTGATGGTGAAAAACAACTGAGAACTTGTGTAGATCCTGAGGTGCAACTTAAGGATGCAGTTAGTAAGCTTAAGATTAAATGTAAGAGCTGCAATAAGTGGAAATCAATTGTGGAAGAATCAACTGAATATGTTGATCAACTTGAAGCTGAAATTGTACGACTGGAAGAATTTGTGAAGGTACCGTCTAAAATAATTGAAAGCAATGATGATGCAGTTGATCTGAAGCTGAGAATTGAAGAGCAGGCAAAGGTCATCAATGACCTCACATCCAGACTGGATGAAAAATCCAAGACTGTTGAGGGTCTTGAGGAGGAAGTAGTTACTCTAAGGAGTAAAATGGAGACAGAATCAGTTCCAAAAGAATCGAGGAAGAAAATACAGTTCGGAAGATTCTCAGATGCAGAATTACTTGCAAGAGCCAAGTGTGGTTCAGATGGGGTTGGAAAAGTCTTGAGTGATCAAAGACCTGCTTGCATGGGAAAGAGTGGAATTGGCTGTGAGGCTGAGTCATCAACTGCTGGAAGTGAAAAGATCCAAAAGAAAGACAAGATGAAAGTTGAACATGATGAAATGTTACCTAGAGTGCTGAAAAAGGAACCCTCAATCCAAACTAAAAGGAGACCTGAAAATTATCCTCAAACTTTCAAAAATGGCAGATAGTCTTACTATTCTCCCAAGGAAGAAGCTATAAGGAGAAATTCAAGTGAGAAGACATTTCCTCTCATGAAGTGTCAGTTCTGTGGCTATCTGGGCCATACCATGTCTTATTGTGAAGAGGCAAGAAGCTATCTGAATGGAGAAGATATAGATTCTCAACAAAGGAGAACAATCTCATATCCTAATTCTCATAGAAGAAATAATTTCTATGGATATTGTTTTTGTTGTTCTAACTTTGGTCATAAGGCCGTTAATTGCAGACAGGGAAGAGACATAGACACCTCATACCGAAGTTCAAGACAAGTCAAATCTCGTCAGCAAGACAGTGTTGCTTGTTTAAACAGGTTCTCACCTCTCACAGAAGACTTTGACTATGAAGAACCTGGGTATGCGGAAGAGATAGTTGAAAGGCCATCAGTCCTATATACTCAATCTAATGTCTCATGGAAGGAAAGGAAGAAGATTGAGAAATCGAACCTTGCAGAGGTAGCCCTCAAAGCTACAAAGAACAATAGTACCTGGATTCTGGATAGCGGTTGTTCATCTCATATGACGGGTAATGCCGGTCTACTAACGAATGTCATAAAGAATGTTGATGGTACAGTAAGATTTGGTAATGATGGGGCTCTGAAAATCAAAGGGAGTGGAAGTACCCAATTAGCTAATGGAGAACTAAAGAAGACGGAAGTCCTTTACGTAGATGGCCTACGCCATAATCTCCTTAGCGTGAGTCAACTCTGTGACTCAGGACTTATAGTTACTTTTAATCAGAAAGGTTGCACCATCAAGGGAAAAACCGGCAATTCACTTATGAAAGGATGCAGAACAGAAGGCAACTTGTATCAGGTTGATAGTGAAGAAAATGTATGTTACATGACTGTTGAAGAAGAAAACAATTTGTGGCATCGGAGATTAGGACACATCAATCAACAAGAAATGGAGAAAATATCAAAATTGAGAATTGTCATGGACATCCCCAACCTGAAGCGTGAGCGTGAAAAATCCTGTGATGCTTGTATTCGTGGGAAGCTGGTCTGCAGTTCATATCAGCCAAAGAAGAAAAAGGCATCTCACCTTCTTGATATGATTCATACAGATGTTTGTGGTCCAATAAATGTTGCCGGAACTCATGGATAAAGGTACTTTGTCCTTTTTATAGATGATTACAGTCGAATGGCATGTGTGATGGTCATTCACCGGAAACGACAGGTCCTTGACTGCATGAAAACATATCGGCGAATCGCCGAGAATGATACTGGACGAACAATCAAAGTGTTGCGATCTAAAAATGGAGGAGAATACACGTCCATTGAATTTGAAAATTATCTGGAGAAGCATGGGATAGAACATGAGGTAGCTGCTGTGAGAACTCCACAACAAAATGGAGTTGTTGAACAAAGGAATCGACAGGTGAACAACATGGCACGAACTATGATGATTGAGAGTCGTATTCCACGACATTACTGGAAAGAGGCTGTTCAAGCTGCAGTGTACATTCAGAATCGAACAGGACTTTATATGGGTGAGACGAAGACACCATATGAATTGTGGCATGGACGGAAGCCTTCTCTAAAATACTTTCGTGTCTTTGGATGTAAGTGCTTCATCAGGAACAAAGAAGGAAATCAGGGGAAATATGGTGACAACGCTGATGAAGGAATCTTCCTCGGTTACTCAATGAACAGCAAAGCCTACAAATGTTTCAACAATCATTTGGGAAGGATTGTGGAAAGCAATGATGTTAAGATAATTGAAGAGAAAACCACAAATGCTTCACGGACGTCATATGATGATGTGATAGAAAGTCATGAAGAATGTGGGCATGAAGAAACTAAAAATGCAGAAATAGAGGAAGCTGTTCAAAACACTCATCAATCACATAATGATGTTGACTCAGAAGAAGAATATGAAGAAGAAACTATGGCTGAAGAGAATTCTACTGAACCTCGCAGGAGAAATCTAAGAGCTGAGATTGATCCATCCAACATAATTGGGGATATGAGTGCACCCACTCAAACCAGAAGGATGAGGAATACCACGCAATCTGCATTTCTATCAGTTGTAGAGCCATCCTCATTCGAAGAAGCTGCAAAAGATAAATCTTGGGTGAAAGCCATGAATGATGAATTAGATCAGATTGATAAGAATCAGACATGGGATCTTGTCCAGAGACCCGAAGGTCACAATGTGATTGGAACCAAATGGATCTTCAAAAATAATTTTGATGAGCATGGAAGTGTTATCAGAAACAAGGCACGACTGGTATGTAAAGGATACTCCCAGATTGAAGGTATTGATGTTGAAGAAACCTTTGCTCCAGTTGCTAGACTGGAATCAATCAGGCTTTTCCATTCCATGGCACTCCAAAGAGGATATAAAGTATATCAAATGGATGTTAAGACAGTATTCTTGAATGGTGTACTTGAAGAAGAAGTCTACATTGAACAACCGGTGGGGTTTGTCTTGGGTACCGATGAAACAAAGGTCTGCAAACTAAAGAAAGCTCTATATGGTTTGAAGCAGGCACCACAGGAATGGTACTCACGGCTAGATTCATATCTCAAGAAGTTGGAATTCAAAAGAGGAGGAGTTGATCACAATCTCTATGTGAAGAATTCTCCAAAAGATCAGTTCATGGTTCTTGTCTACGTTGATGATATCATTTTTAGTGGCAGCAGGCAGAAATCAGTGGATGAATTTGCCAACCACATGAAATCAGAATTTGAAATGTCTATGATTGGGGAGTTCACATATTTCTTGGGGATACAAGTGATTCAAAAGAAGGAATACACTTTCATTTCTCAAGAAAAATATGCAAGAGAGTTGCTGAAGAAGTTCAATATGCAAGACTCCAAACCAATGTCAACTCCGATTGCTGTTGGAACTAAACTTGGAAAGCATGAGGATGTGAACTCTGTTGATCCCACCATGTACAGGAGGATCATTGGAAGCCTACTGTATCTGACAGCGACAAGGCCAGATATTGTCTTTGCAACATGCCTTGCAGCCCGCTTTCAGAGTAATCCAAAGGAGGAACATATGTCAGCAGTAAAAAGAATAATGAGGTATATTCAAGGCACACATAACTTCGGGTTATTTTTTGCTGCAGGCAGGGATAGTGAATTATCAGCATTTTCTGATGCTGACTGGGCTGGGGATGTAATAGACAGAAAGTCCACTAGTGGTGGAGCTTTCTATATTGGGCATAAATGTGTTGGCTGGTTGAGCAAGAAGCAAGAAAGTACTTTTCTTAGTACTTCTGAAGCTGAATATATCTCCGCCACAAAAGCATGCACTCAACTTCTTTGGATGAAGCAGCAGCTAACAGATATTGGTGATAAGGTGCAGAAACCAATGGTGATTTATTGCGATAAAAAAAGTGCAATTGATCTTACGAAGAATACAGTTCAACATTCTCGTACAAAACATATTGAAATACGGTATCATTTTATCAAAGAAAAGGTTGAACAAGGAGTGATTAAAATGGATCATGTTGGAACTAATGAGCAAGTGGCTGATATCCTAACCAAGCCATTGTCCGCGGCTGTGTTCGAGAAGCATCGGTTGAACCTCGGTGTTCGACCACCTCCTACTGCATAAGGAGGCACCGGAAGTCCCCTCTCCCCGTTTGTTTTAACTGTTTTTATCTGCTTATGGCTGTGATGCAGGTTTATGGGGGAGATACTATCCAGGGGGAGTATGGCTTGAGCTGAACGTTGAACAAACTTTTCGGTCTTTGGTTTTATTGTCAATGGGGGAGAAAGGCATAAATTCAAGGCAAGAAATTCTTCTGTGATGAGAAGTGTAAGATTGTGATGAGAAGAAGTTTAATAAGGATAACATCGGGCGTCATGGAGAATTTCAAAACACTAAGACCCAATTCAAGATTTCTCTCTTGTTTTCTACACCGAGCATTGCTCACGTAGACTTAGAGTGTTGGCTGAGTTGATTCTTGCGTTTTGGATTTGCTCATGGTTGGAGATCTATTGAATTTATTCTGATTGCCAACAAACCCAAAGGGGGAGATTGTTGGAACCAAGTTCTTCAAAGCATGATTTGGTGTATGGATTGTGTTTGTTGTCAATCCTCAGTGGAAGTTCAGGGTGTGTACCAACAAAGTGATCATACCGTTCAAGCAGAAAACAGTAGTGAAGGTGGTACTTGCGCGTCGTGCTCTTGGAGGATGAAAGACTTGCAGGCCATATTATTTTGAGGATCAGAACATCAAAATTTGGCTAAGGCAAGAAGGTCGCGCAAGTGTTGGTTGGGTCGCGCAAGTGAGTTGCGCGACATAGTTTATTGAAGACAAGACTTGCGCGTCGTCGAGGACTTGCGCGCCGCCGCGCAGGGGGTCCAGTTTGCCTATAAATACTAGACCACCCCTCCTCATTTGCAACGAAGTTCAAGGCTGAGAGATTGTTCGAGCTCTCATCGCGCAGGTGGTTGAGTCGCACAGGTGGTTGTTTTGTCGCGCAAGTAGAGCTTGCGCGCCGGTGTTTGGTTGTGCGCCCAAGGTGGTTTGGAAGAGAAAGGAAGTGGACCGCGCAAGTTTGCAGTTGGGGAAGGAAGAGTCGCGCAACTGTGTTGATGACACTTGCGCGCCAGTGTGGACTTGCGCGCCGTAGTGGGACTTGCGCGACTGTCTTGGAGAAGCGCGCCTGGTTTTGCTGAAGTCCACCGGCGTGTTTGGGGCTGCACGAAAGCCGAGAGACTACTTGGTTCATTCGGGGAAAAGTGATATTCTTCTGGTGAGAATCGGACTTCAATAGTGCATCTACATACAACAAAGGATGCACTCTTATGCAAATGAATAAGAGACCTTCACGTCTATAAACTGAGTGGGACTTCACCAACGGAAGTGAGCCAGGGGGAGTCAACGGGAGTGACCCGAGGGACGCAGTGAGCTATCCCTGAACTATTGTAAAGGCAGTGAGCCTGGGACAGAGTGTCTGTACCCGAACTTTTGTATCCGCAGCTAGTGAAGCATAGTGGATTTAGGTACGACCGGCAACCTGTCGGCGTATGCTCCTTGGACGTAGCCCTTAGTGGTGAACCAAGTAAAAATGTTTGTGTCTTCTCTGTGCATGTGAATGTTTTCATTTTGATCATAATCATCATACAGGTTCAACAAGTTCCTACCAACGTGGGGACAAGATCCAACACATTAAAAGAAAAAGTGGTCACCCTGATTCACCCCTCCCCTCTCAGGGTGTCCCGGGGTCCTTCAGTTTATATGTCCAATTTCATTTCAAACAACCCAATTTATGGAAATAAATTTCATTCCCATAGGTATCCTATGTCAAACAACCTTAAATAGTCATCCAAGGAAAACACACCAATGAGGTGGCCCTAATTCAAGGTAATAAACTCTAACATTATTTGAATCAAATAATCAATTAACAAAATAATGAAAAAAAATAACAATTGATAAATTTAATTCAAGGTGACAACCCAAAAAGAGGCGCATGTCACTCAAGAACATGTAATAAACTTAAAAATTAGCAAGAGTCACAAGAACACCTACATAATAGTCGTACAACACTCCTTCTATAGCACCAACTATTAATTTGACATATAATAGAGTAAATCTAAAAAATAAGTAGAAATTATCATCCTTATAAAACTCAGTCGATAAAAGAAATAATTAAGAATATATCATTAGGAAACGAGAGCTTACTGATTTACTTACAACGCATCTAGAGACAATTAAATCAGTGTTAAGATGATCAAAAGGGAGGGAAAATAAGGATCTATGCACCCAGTTCAAGAACCCAACAATAATTATCTCCCAAAAATGATGAAACAAGGCTAAAAAACATTTTAACAAAATATTAGAAAATAAACGGTGTGTATTTAGAATATACATGATGTGTATATTCCATTTTCTCCATCCATCACCGACTTCATTTACACATCATTAGGAGACCTGCTGACATTCCATACATGGAATATACATTAGATGGAATGGTGTGTAATCTCTAGTCACGTTGTGTAACAAGATCACAACTAGTACCCAGCCTATTTTCCCCCCTTTTACTTATGTAAGAACCAAAAAGAAAATATTCGTACCTCAAATAAAGAATCAGGTTCTTATATTTAGGATATTTTCAAGTGTAGATCATTAAAGTATTTGGCCATAACTCATACATAACAAAACCATATAAATAAAAATTGGGTAGTTCCAAAAGTATACAATTCTTTCATAAAACGAATACTTTTAAAATTAAGCATGGTTTATTTCCATGTTTAATCATCATATATTTTCATTGTTCTCATCATTGACTCAATTATTTATTAAATAATTTGAAATACATTTCAATAGTTGGTATGCGAATAAAAATATTAGTAAGGGGTTCACAAGGAAAGAACATAAATTTTCTTATGAATGAATTAAAACCCATTGATACTTAATCATAAAGTAATACCCTTCACCCTTAGGAAGTATTATATACATTATTTTTAATATAATCTCAAAGATTTCTTTTTTTGTAATAAATATATTACAATGAATCCCATATAAAAAAATATAATATATAATGGTAATTAGGGAAATAAACATACATAAATGGAGTAACCCTCAAGTGAACTTCTATACATGTCACTCTTACCAATAGAATTTCCATATGAATGAATTCCATAACTAATTAATTGGGGGTTATAATGTATCTGACCAACCTTTGGTTATCTAGAAACCACCTATATTTTTTGTATCATGTAACCACCTATCGATTGTTCAAGTACCATTATAAAATTATAACACATAAATTATTAAAATTTTCTGTATTTCACTCATAAAATTTTATTTGAAATAAAAAAAATTCATTTCTAGATTTTGAAATAGTCATTCCATTTAAAAATCCATTTTCATAAACTAATAACATTCTTTTTGAAAAAATATATATTAAAAAAAATTTCTTTTATTGTTTGTATAGAAATTGGACAATTTTTTATAGAAAGATTCATTTTGAAAACATTTGAATGAAATTAATAGGGAAATGGGTTGTTTATACACCTCATAAAATAAGGTGTTGTATTACATAAAAACATGCCTCAATGATATGATATTGGTTTGGAGACCCTTACCTTGAGCTTGATTTGTCACATATGTTCCTTATCTTTATTTTCTTTGAATGCTAAAATTTCTTAACACCATAACACCTTTAATGAGGGTGTTCGGAAAAAAATAAGGCCTCTATACTGTGGGAAGGTATTATTGTAAGGGGATTAAGAAGATATTGGCCAAACCAAATGTTTATTTAAGTGTATGTAATAGATATAAATATGTTCCCTTTTAAAGAAGAGCGGAGGGGAACTATTGAAATTATTGAAATAATTAAATTAATATAAATTCAATTCCTACTCCAAATTTTTCCAAATTGATTTAGTTAATCTATAAGAAAAGTATGGATCAAAATATAATCATTCAATGAATATTAAAAATTCCTGAATGTTTTTTAATCCTCATATTATTATTTTAACCTCTTTTAGATCTAACAGTTTTATCATGTAATTTACACATTGAGAGTTAAAATAAATACCACAACATGAAAAAGAACCAATTAATGAGTATTTAATGAAATTATTATACTTATATAAATTTTTGGTTAGAATATTATTTTTTAATAAATTTTATTACATTTTGTATAATATTTTATATTTTAAAATAAAATTAGTATCATTTTTGACATAATTGTTTTCCTGACATTTAAAAAATATATTAACTTCAATAAATAGTCAGTAAAACTATTTGAACACATCCAAAACATGTCAACGCAATTTTTAATTTTTTTGGATGACTACAATTATGTAAAATTTTAATTTTTCAATGTTTATAAAGACATTTATATCATTATTTCACTAATTAAGAAAGTAATACATCATCATTGTATATCCATTTAATTTAATTATTTATTACCTAACAATTATAAATAAATTACCATGATATAAGTAATAATTTAATTTTTCTAATTACTATTTACAGTAGAAGATATCACTTATATAAACCCATATTAATATTTTTAGTTATATGTGACATGATTATGACATCTTTGTCTATAAATTAAATAAAATGTTATAAATGTCATAATCAGACCCAAATGGCTTATAAAGGCCAAAATTTTGAGAATAGGGTTGTATTCGTCCTCAAATAAATCATAAAATAATATGAGGAAAAAAATTTATGTAGTTTGAAAATATTTGTATTATTGTTTTAAGGATTAATTTCTTGATTTACCATCAACCATGATAATAAAAATGATCACTAATGTAACTATTTATAAAGGACAAAAATAAAAGGAAACCATTTTCAAAAATTGGAACTTATTATAAAAAATATGGAATAATCTATTCAAAATTAAAAACACAGAATATGAAGAAATTAATAAAAAATTAATTTCATTAATGGAAAAAGGAAAATATGTATTTAATGTAATATGTTCAAAAGATCAACTTATTTTTATAACCAATTTCAATGTGAAATTGATTCCAATGACATAAATTGAATGAAATTATAGAAACCTAATATAATTATAGTATATTCCAATTAAAAAGATAATATAAAAAATGTAAATAAATTATATGGAAAATTTGTTTTGAATTAAAATTTAGTATTTTTAACTATTCCTTAAAATGTGAAATTTTGTAGAAAAAATCAAAAAAATCGACAAATTTTTTTTTCAAAATTTTATATATTATTTTTATTTTGAAAAATATAACTTATAATAGTGTCAAAATATAAATTTAATATGGATCTGACATCAAAAGTTAGCAAAACTACCTTTTAAAAATATTAGAGGGTTTTATGCTTAAAATTTAGTTTTAATACTATAAATTTTATTAGTGGAATGTACACGAAATTTAATAAACATATATAAAAATAATATAGTTATTTATATCAATTCTCATCATCTCAATAGATATGTGATAACGTCCACTTAAAATAGTAATATTACGAATTCAATATTTTATTCATATAATACAATATTCCATGTAGCATATGATTTCAAAGAAACTCATGGTTTCATGTTGGGTACACTATTGAACATAACACCCCCATTAAAGTAAAATTTCAATCTAATTAGTAAACATTAATAAATATCAAAAAAATTATTCTATAACTACTTTGGATGTTATATGCATCATAATGGTTCTTCCCTGAACCACCTCCATGAACCTTGGGATAAGACATTAATCATATTTTTTATTACTCACATGTATGTGATGAGAACAAAATGATTAGTTAAAATGGGATTATATAAATAACATTGGGCATGGATTTCCTACATAATAATGGAGGGGGGGGGGATTAAACACATTCCATCACATATAATTTAATAATAAATAATTAAAAACCCATGAAGAAAATTAAATTAAAAAATCCAACACATACTTAGGTCCCGGCCATGCTTATGAACTATCATACATGCAATGAATACTAAAAATTAATTGGATGAAATAAATTTTGTTAGTCATTTCTTATTATTAAGATGAACATGATTATGTTAATTAATTAATTTATTCTCTTCCATCTTAATGCTAATCTAAAAATAATTTGAGATAACTATCATTTATTTATTCATAGAAAATAAATGGTAGAAGCAAAAATTAAATTTTATTTACAATAAAATAATTGTGTATTTAATATTATTAAAAACTATTATTAAATTTTCAAACACACGTTGGTGTGCCAATAAAAAAATATGGTTTTAATGCTCGAATTTTTAATTTAATATGATTTTAAATTCTGTTATTTATTGAGAGACTACATAGTATGTACTTCCATCTACAAATAATGTATCATGGTTTCCATGTATCCAGGGTACATCCCTAGGTTTGTGGTGTGCACCTTGGTCAGACTACACGACATCTAAAGACTAGTTGCAGGCCATGTGTTCCAATTTATGTGTGTTTGGGATGATTTCCTGGGTCTATAGTGTTTGTTTCATATGTGGGAATTGATGAAATACATTCCATGTATACCAAATACATGTCGGAAATATCATAAATTCTATATCTCTTCAATCTCATGTTGTTTTTATAGTTATAATGGATATACATATAGAAAAATTTATACCATTAACCCATGAAGACTACACAACATGTTCAATGACATAGACAGTGTAATAAGACAACCATGTTCCCGGTATTCCTATAAAAATGAACTATAAATAATTTTTAATTAATATGTGTAATTCAATGAATCCCGGTGCACAAACAGATAAAATGAACTATGGTAGATGACTATTACTTCCATGTAAATATTACGTAACCCTATCTTAGCAGTCAAGAATTGCCGGTTACCTGATAGAATCTCTAGTAATTATTCATCTATTTCTAAACCTTTAGGTAAAGTTAAACACTAAAATAATTATGATTAATTCATAAAAGAAATTTAGTTTAAATCAAATTAAATAACTAAAGACATTAAAATGAAAATTTAAACACTATTTCACTAAGATAAATAATCAAAATAATTATAAATTTAATCATGACCACTATGATAACACTTGTAGATTCTAGGTACAACAGAAACATGTAGTGGTAAAATATATATTAATAATTCTTTTAATTATCATTTCTTGAAAATATGAGAAATGATCTATCATATCAAAATGATATCTTTTTTATGTAATATGTCAAAAAAAACCTAGGATTATTATATTTTTTATTGATTAATTTTCATCAATAAGAAAACCCTTTCTGATTTTCTGTATTTCAATGTAAGGATAAAAGGATATAATCCATCTAGTAGTCATACACACATTTTTTAATGATCTTTGAGAAATTCCACTCAGACACTAAGAGATAGTGTGTTGAATCAAATGTCTTTCAATTTTCAATTTTAAACTATTCTTCTTCAGTTTTGAAGAAATATTTGTTAATTTTATTATTCTTAAGAGGGAGAGATAAAGATTATTATGGATAGAATTTTTTGGGCACAACAATTCTCTATTTTGATTGAATTTATTGATACTCTACAAAATAGAAATAACTCTCTATTTATAGAGGGAGGGTTTAGGTTGAAATAACTATTTAATGAATGCTAGACATTGAATAATATTATAACCTCTAATAAACCACATTCCACATAATTAAATAATTATAATATTATTTTGTGGCATATTCCAAATTGCACAATAACAAGTATTATTTAACAGACATGTTAACTAATATTTATCACTAGAGGCAGTCTTGGTCGGTTCAATCTCATTTATATTTTAGTGAATTCGAGAATATAATAATTTATTCTCAAAAAAAAATATTTTTCCCAAAAATCAGTAAATGAATATTTATTAAATATTCAATAAAATAGAAAAATATATTTTATTCACAATATTGTGAATATATATTTACTTAATTTATGTAATCAATAACACACAATTGAATATTATTCCTATATATTGATAAAAATATTTATTCTATTAATTATATTAAAATATAATCTAATTGAGATCAACGGAACAAAATACTATGTGACCTCTAGATTTTTTTCTCGTTGGCATTATGTAGGCTTTTCTGAAGTTCATGATTAATTTATATCAATGGGTCAAGTAATGCAAGAGAAATAACATAATGTCGCATTGAAGAAAACCAAATATAAACGTACACTCTATAATAAAATCTATGTCAGAAAAATATATTTTATTTATATGTATTTCTCTGAATATTTAAAATAAACACATTTTCTATACTCTATCCATGAAATTTAGGGAGATAGTTATTTTCTAATCAAAGGGTTGACATATCAGCATCTATAAAGATGAATGGTACAAATCCTTCCTTGACATATCAATTAATGAAATTTCAATTATGATTCACCAAATATACCTACCTCTACACAAACATATATCATAATGGTTTTCATTTTTAAATATAAGTAAACAAGTCAGGACATTCATTACTGTTAATCTTAATGTCTATGGACAATTACACATGCTCACAGATATGAATAAATGATTACATCAAAACATGAATAGTTACCACTAGAGAGTCTATTATCATAATATCTCATCTTGGAGATTACGAAGTGATAAGTTCATGGTAATAACCCTCATCATCATATGTGTACTCACACCTCAAGGTCAAATAAATATGTATCCCATCATAGTATGTTATCCAACCATAGAACTATATTGATAATAATTTCACATTAATTTAAGGTTCTCATCATAGAGGGTTACTTCATTGAACTTATCAATGTGAAAAATATTATAAGATATTATTACATTAAATACATCTATAAAAATAAACAATATATAATAATATGTTTAATTAATATTCAATAATTTAATACACATGTAATAAAACTAAAAATAGGTTGTCCTAGGATTTGAAATACAACATATCTATCAACATTTTATCTTGGTATAATAGATTTGTGTTGATCAATATAAATGTGAAGGACACATAGATAGTTGGGATTGGTCAGAGGGACCGAGACGTATGTTTTTTCATGGGACTAGGTCCAGAGGGACTAGTGTCCTAGTAATATGTTAGTGAGTTTTGAGATGGGATGCTTCCCCAATTTTTTATTTTTTATTTTTTCCTATAATACAATTCATGTAATCAGCCTATGTGCAATGTGATGGGTCATGGTACTTTTCTATAGAATCCCTAGAATCTATGGGAATGGGGTGGTATGAATTGTGTTCACCTCCCAATTACATGTGGGGATGGGATGGTGTACTTGATGTTTTTCATCCCTACAACCTATGGGTATGGGCCATTATGATTGAGTTATGCCTCACTAAAACCTATGGGGATGAGCTTTTGTGCTCAACCATGATGTACCTAGAGCATGTAGGGATATGGTGTCACAGATGGTAACCTCTATAGAACATGTAGGGACAAGTCATTTTGTTTGATGACCTCCCTAGTCTATGTAGTGTTGGGTCAGAGTGACTTGACTAACCTCTCTATGTATATTGGGATGTGTCGGGGTACATGATAAGGTTATGACCTGAGTGATAGGCACATTCCATGAGTTACATAAAATAATAGGTTCATAATATATGCCTTTTCCATCATGGTGTTGATGCATGTATTGTATGGATTATGGAATGAGATTGACTCTATAATTTTTCCAAAGAGTGTACTATATGAGTTATGATATGAGGTGGATCCCAACATGGTGATGAAGATGTTGTGCCTATATGTGAATACATGTTATTTTTCATAGTGGTTGTGGTTTTTGTACATGAGTAACCCTTATATATGTATTATATGGACATCCAATTTTCCCAAACATAACTCAGTTTGGTTAAGGAAGTTTGGATACCTTCTCGGTTACTGGACTCACCCACAATCCTTATACATGAGGTGAGTTCCAGTGATTTTCGGTTTCCCTTAATATTTTCTTTTTGGACATAGGTACCACATAGGGCTTGGATCATGGTACATCTTACCAGGCCACAGAGGTTATGGATATTTCATGATAGTATGAGAGTTAGGCCAAAGACTACTATGCTTACTTTGTAATATAGTGATGATATACTAGCCAATGTGACTTCAAGTATGTATGATAGCTATATTATTTTAATATTTCTACTCTGTTATAGTTTTATCATTATATATATTTACTAATTTTTATTATGTATTACAGGGACCCTGGGGGATCGCTATTTATATCAATAGGTTGTTGGTACATTCACTAAATTGATGGTTCTGATGAATTTTGGGTAAGATTCTAGCATGAACAATAAGGGTTGTTTCAATGGAACAGTCTCTCTATGATTGTGTTAGGACCTCACCCCTAGTTAAAAACATCTAATATACAAGGATATATGCCTGAGGTGATGTGATAACCCCATCTTATGTTCTTTTTAGGAGACTCAGGATGGAGAAATATATATACAGGATGATAATCTCATTATACATCAGGGAATCATTAGACATAATATTTTGATAAATAAGTAAATATTTAATTATTAAATTAAATCATTAATTATATTAAATTTAAGTTACATCTAACAAAAAGAAATTAATTCTAGAATGTTCAAATTCCTAGACACTACATGATGTGATTGATAATGATCTTGGCCGATCAATGTATATCTTGGATTTGTTTATTCAATATAATTATTCATTGAAGGGTTTTTTATGATATTTAATTATTACATTAAACATTATGATATTCTAATCATCCCTCCCACCATTATTATCTTCAATCCTATATGTGCCCAGTTTATTATATGTAACTGTAAACTCCTAGTACCCCTCACCGATGAGTGAGCAACAATTTTCAAAGGATGGATTTTATGATGAGAGGAGACTATTCTAGTCCCGAGATGAGGTAAATCAAACCAAGTATATACATAGAAGAATGGATAAATTATATAAATTTATCCATTTTTTGGTTGATTTAGTTATTTACCCAGTGGTTATGGTATGTTTATAGCTAGCCGATAAACCAATTAGTAGATAAACTCTCATGATCATATACCATATTTTATTTTATTTTTGTATATAAGTGACTATTTATTTATTTTTATATATTAATATTTTATTTGTATTACTAAACATGAAAACATAAAGAAATGAATTAAATATAATTCTAAATATAAAATTAAATTAAATTATTATGGGTAAATTATTTTATTGTTCATAGTTAATTAATTATGAATATTACAAATATTACTAACCATAATGCGGATAATAAAATAATTATTTAATGAATATGATGAAAAAAATTCCACAATAAAAATGTTAGGAATGAAAATAAATTCTATATTTTGAGTTAATATGTAACTGGACTCAATGTGCTGGTCACACCATAGTCGGGGTTTCTTTTCAATTTCCACAAAGTCTTAAAAAAGATATTGGGTTAACTTAAAAAAATTGGTGTGTTGGGTTATGAATATTTTCTAATAAATTAAATTTAGAGGAAAAAATTGAGGAAATATGAGAATTGGATTTCATCATTGTATAGGACACTCAAAAAACCAATGTAATAGTATAATCATTAAAAAATGATGACAATTTTTGCACCAAAATAATTTTCCCTTAGTGGTAAAGCTTATTATGAAATTTACTACTATGGGGAATTTTTTATGTCATTTATTCCCCAATTCTTCATTATACCCCTTAGCGAGTGAGAAAAGGTGAAAAGGAAACCTATAAGAGTAACATAAAGGATAATCCATATTTATATTGCACCATGTTATCATATATTAGTAGTTATATTAACATACAACTTAAAGACATGAATTCATATACCATGATAACTCTTCTATAACAAACTAAAAAATTGAAATATAAGATAAATAAAAATGTGATTATTATTGTACTGTAAAAGGGAAATCATGAATATGGCCACCTAGTGAATGATCTAACATTCAAGATGTTGAAATATATTGACAGGTTAGAAATGATTGGATGCTATATAGATAAAATATTATTCATTAATCTCTTATTATCATCCTTCCAAACCATATTCTATATATTCATTTATGAATTATAAAATATAAAGTATTGAGACGTTTCTCAGGAATATTTTGTCTATACATCACCAAGAAGATATGGATTTGTGGGAACCTAGTTTTTTTATCCCTAATGATGAATTAAATGAAATAAAATATTGATAATCCAATAAAGAGTTTAAATTTATTGGATCCTTTATAAAATCATTTAAAGAAATAAAATATTTAAAAAGAGAGTAATTAATAGTAGGATATTTGATTCTTATATGGTATGAACGGTCATTGAATGAAGAATCAGAATTAATCAATATAGATGAAACAATAATCTTCTTCTTTAGGTGTATCCATTATTGTATGTAATATTTATAATTTAACTTGTTTCATACTAAATAAAATATATACTCAAATATTTGTAACCAAATAGAGAAACCAAAGATGGTCAGAAATATTATATGAGGAAATGTTTATATTCAAGATAACATAGAGAGTATGATTACTTAATTGTCTAAGAGAATATCAAACCATCAGGATTGAAAAATATATTAATTATCATAAAGATATTTTTTATTTAGTGTTAACAAAAAACTTATCTCATCGTCTAGTTCAAGTTAAAATTATACATTATTTTATATTTGAAATTAATTATTTTGTGGTATATCATAAATTAATATTAGTTTAATAATTCTTGAAAAAATGTGCCAATATTATAAATTAATGATGAATATTAAATATAAGACTTGAATAATACCATGTTTTGGAATTATAATTCTTTATAAACTAAAACTAAAAAAATATGTAATGAATATACCAATAAGTGTGTTGGAAACTAATGACCAAATTTTATTATGCATTATTAGGTACTTACTCATTATGTTTTAAGAAACATAAAATTAGAGATTAATGTAAAGTGATGTATATTTTATCCAATGAAAGATATAAATTTCCTTTGGATGATTTAGTTAGAGACAATAATAACTAATAATTTATCCATTATCAAATGTATAGTATTTTTATTACTAAACATAATTTACCTTTTAAAAATAAGAGCGATCATGGCAGTAAAAGTATGAATTATGGTGAGACATATAAATATTTTACATATTCTATAATTCATATAAAGACATTTTTTATAATATTACTGTTATTAATGAATCATATAATAACTATATTGACTAAAGGATATCATATAAGTTATAATAAAAAATAAATACATTATTCTATTCATTAATTTGTTCTAATGAGAACCTTTTATTGAAGATAATTTTTGAAAAAAACCTATATCATGTACATACTAAGTGAAAAATAGTTCATTATCCTAAAATCAATATAGGATTAATCTATCCCTAAGATAGAATGGTTCTAAAAAGTGACTAAAATGTTTCAATAAAAGGTAAGAACTTTTTTTTGGAGATAGTGGGGGTGTGGTGGCCTTTCATTAAGACAAGGATCCTGATGTACAAGATTTGGTATATGAACACTAACTCTAATAAACTTAGTGGAATGAATTATTCTTGTTACATGTACTACATAATAAAGATAAAACCAAGTTGTTTTTTATACTCTCTTAGCAGAGTGATATATTATTAAATAAAAATAATGAATACTTATCATACAAGTAAGTGAAAAATTGTAACAAGGTAAGATTGAAAAGATAGTATGAATTAACAATTGGATTTAATCTATAAAAGTCCTATTTTTTTGTTTCTCAAATTCTTGTAAATTCATTAATTATTATTCATCAAAAAAATAGATATGTATAGTATTTTTTGTACATATGAGGCATGATTAGTTAATAAATATTTCAAAGGACATGAATTCATTGTTTATATTGAAACCCTATCTCCAGTTTCCATGATAAAACATATTAGAGTTATACTTTTCATAAAAACCATAAATGATCATGAAATTATGAAATTGAATTTCAATTCATCATTATTTATAGAAAACTTAAACATGATTTCCATGTGATGTAGACAAATAGGGTTAGTGATACAAATGAATTTCAATAGGGTATAAATGTTCCTAAGATCAAATTTTTTCTTTATGAAACCATCAAGATCTTGGAATATTTATTTTTATGAAGCTATAAGTGATTTAGGTTTTTTTGAAAATAAATTTGATTCATGTTTCTACCAAATGTTAGTTGGATTTAAATAGATTACAATGTCAAATATATTTAAACAAATTGAAAAAAATAAGTTTTGTATTACAGATAGTCAATACAAAGAATAATGTATTTCTCTAGAAATATAATAAATAAGAAACGCTTATTATATGGAATGAGTTATACAAATATAAATTTATCAGCATGAATTTCATAATAGGGATCCCTCCCAGGGCTTCCAATTAAGATGAGAGTGACCCTCAAGAAACACCGCCAATAATCCCTAGGTTGGAAACTAACACCAATGGTATAAAACATGTAGATGAGATAAGTTACCCAAATATATAATTTTGACATAATATCACACCCAACTAGATAAACCATAATATAAATATATAATAAACTATAATAATACCATAATGCATGGATACATTAAAAAAATGTAGGTCTATAAATAAAATACCAATAAAAATTCCTTTAAAAGAACTCTATAGTCAATACCCATATTTAACCAAGTACTATTTCCTTTATTTGTATCTACCAACACATCTCATAAACAAATAAAACAACATATTAGATGAATTTTCATTATATAACAAAATGATCTATTCCAAAATCGATTAGGTCTAGTGCCTCTAAATACATAGACATATAAAAACTGATTCATAAATGAACTACATCATCTCCCAAAGTGTTATTCAGAAATAGAAGTGTTCATGTACATATAATATGTAATAACATTATTTATAAATTTTATATAGGGAACATAATAAAGGGTGATATAAAATGTTGAATATGGGTAAACAAGGAAGATACCAACATAATATAACAATTAGGGTATAATAACTAGATAATAACTTTTTAAAAATACACTGTGCATATCATATATCAAAAGTAAATTTCATAGAATAAATATTGGAAGTTCGTAAGAAATTTATAATAATTTAATCGACTAAAATTATCTATGAGAGCATGATATTTTTATAAGGAAAATATTTGGGGAATACACATAATCATAGAAAACAATTCACTAAGTAGTCAAGACTCATTTCCAATACAATCATAGTAGATTAGGATCACTCACCAAACCATTTTTATAGTTGTGGTTCACTCTAAATAATTTTATAATGGATTATGTTCACTCCCAAAACAATCATAGATATCATGTTTCAGTCCCAGGACAATCATTGTGGAAAAATTCCTCTATTGAACTGGGTTCACTCCCCATTTATGACCTTTTTTATTTAATGATATATTAATCGATGCCCTATTCATTGGAAAGAGATATAGGTCTCAGGCAAACATGGTTATAAAATAACAAAATTCCATGGTTATAAAATAACCACCTTCAAATAATGAAAAACATACATAAGTTTAACATAAGATCATAAAACATTCATCATTATATAACCCATATAACGTAAACAGGGTTTATAATCATTTTATTATAGAATAACCAATAGAAATTAAATGGGTTTAATAAAAATTTATTCCTAGAATAAAAAATAGAAAATAAATGTGTTTCATAAAAATTTTATCTTTGGAAAAACCATAAAAGGAAATGGGTTTTATAATCATCTCATCAATTTATCATAACACACCCTGTGGAAAAGAAATGAGTTTTGTAAACATCACTTCATCATAATACTAAACCATATAAATAAATAATAGGGATATTATAATTAGATTATATACATATAATAATATAAGAAAATATAATTTCTTTTTCCATTGATGATTAGAAATACCATAAAAAGAAATAAAAAATTTGTTCAGGAAAACATCCTTTCCATTTTAAAAACACTTCTTTAAAATCAAAAAATTGTATAAAATATAACAAATTTTTTAACATAACATTTAATAATTTTAAAGGAAATTTATATAATTATGTGGTTATTATGGTGTAACATATTATACATTCCATAAACCTTAAAAAAATATTTAATTCACATTTTTAGTAAAATTTTAGTGGGCCTTGTTGAGAAAATGATACAAGATTCCTATTAAATATTTTTTTAAAGTAAAAAAGGGTAAATATTCCTTTAATAATTTTCTTGAGGATAATAAAATATTTAGTTAAAATATTTTTATAATAAAAGGGATAGGATAAAAAAGGGTTCTTAACCAAACAGATAAATAAATTCGGCTTTTCATTAAAGGGATTTTTTTAGAATATTGAGTACATATAGATGCGGAAAATAAAAAAAGCATTTTCATTAAACAACCAGATTAGAAGATAATGAATGCGTTTATTTAATGGTAGTTAATAATATATCATAATCAAAAACATAATCATAAATTATCATTACAAACTATGAGATTGTAACATAAAACCTTTTACCATTTTGGTATCATTTGAATCATAATCACCACGAAGGAAAGAACAGTAGATGGATTTGTATACCACAAAAATTCTGTGATAAATATATTAAAAGTAATTAATGGTTACCATAAACACCATATAAAATAAAATGCGGTTTACCAAAATAATGAATGTGATATAGAATTTCCTTAACATAATTCCAAACTTCCGTTGTGTTTTTTCAAACCTTATTTTCCTAGAAAAAACTTTTTTGGATCTCTTATTAATTACCCTAGGGTTACTCTTTTGAGAGGAAACACATATCTATAACATGGATAAAGTTACTAGGAAATTATTTTCATAGTTTTTTGTCAAGCCAAAGGTCTTGATTGGTTTGAAGATATTAGGGGAGGAGGTCCCCTTTTATAATTGAAGAGTGGTGGAATTTTTGTAAAAGCCAAATATTATTTATTAATGTGTAAAAAATATTTTTCAATGTGAATCATAATATGATAACATAATAATTGGAGGTATTATATAGTCGATCCACCCCTACAACATAAAAAATACAGTTGTTTTAAAAAAAATTATTTAATCTCTATTTTTACTCACTTTTACCACTTTATTATTCCCTATGACAAAAAGCCTCATTTTATTTAACTACATATTTTTTCTGTTAAAAATAAAATTATAATGAGGGATATAATATATTTCAGATTCACAATCTATAATATGAAATTCAATTTATTAAATTAAAATTTCAGTTATGTTTAAAATTAATTTTAATACATGCGTACGAAACATGGGAAACCTTGTTTAACCATAACCACAATAAATTATTTTTAATATTTTTACTAATTTTTTGAAAAAAACTAACCTAATAATACAATATAAAACATTATTATTCTAGATATTGAGTCTATTAACAAAAGTGCTAGAATTAAATTTAAATTAAAACCTAATGGCACGATGAAAAAATGGTTTTCCAGTTAATTTTTTTTCATAAGTATATAATCATTTAATAGAAAAAGGAAATTTAAAATTTATGAAAATAATCTAAATTTGATTAATAAATTTATAATTTCACTAATTTCACTATTAAAACCATACAAAAATATTATTTATATTTTAAATTAATTAGAAAAAATGTATTTTTTAAATAATAATCTGTAATTTTTTATATTCATAAAAAAATATTCTTTGTAGAAAATCATGAAAATTAAATAAAAGATACTTTTGACATGTATGTTTAAAAAATTAAGTTTATTTTTTTCTAAAAAATATCTGGAAGTGGAAAAAATTATTTTAATTATTTTTTACAAAAATAAATAAAATCATTTTTAAGGAAAGAGAATTTTCAGAATATATAAAGACTTTATTAAATAGTAATTACTTTATATAAATATGATTTATTTATATAAATCGATTATAATTAATTATTAAATTATTCTTATTCCTATTCACACTAGCACATTTAATGACTAGGTTATAATGGTCATGTTTATGTAATAATATCAATAGTATATTGTTATTTGTTAAAACTCACTATTGCATGTAACAAAAGCTATTGAGGAAATTTATTTTATTCAAAAAATATTATTTCATTAAAACCCAGGGTCTTACATTATCACACCATAAAAATTATTTTAACTAAAAATTAATCACTCTGATAAAAAATTTGAGTATAGTTCGTCCTCATCATATATTCAGTTTCTCGAATGGGGGTTTCACTACAAAATGATAACAAGGTGTGTGGTCTCATTTCAAAAAAATTTCTCTCTATAATCTGAAATCTCCATCAGTTGTTCCCCATAAGAAATATAATTCTCTAAAGGATCTAAATTATATTATATTACATGTTAAGGGTTAGGTTTATACTTCCTTAGTAGAGATACAAGGAATATATCATGGACTTAAGGGAGGATTAGTGGAAGCTCCAAGTGATTAGAAACAATCACAACTAATTTGAGAATATTATAGGGGCTATTATACATAAGGATAAGCCTTCCTTTTTTCTTGAATATCGAAAACATCTTCCATGAATAAATTTATAGAATACAATTCTCAATAACATAAAACTAAATATCTCACTGATTATTATCAGCATAAAATTTCAATAAAAATTCAGATTCCTTAATGTGATATTGAATAGTTCCTACTTTCTCAATAATTTCATCAGTTATCTTAGTCTCCAATAGCTTTATTTTTCATACTTCATCCCATTATGTTGTATTTATAAACTTGTTTCTATATATTTATTCATATGATTCCATATAAAAGCTCACGTGAAACCTAATTTGGTATAAAAAACCAACCAGAGTATTATATAATCACAACAACCTTTGAAATTCATATAACAAGATCTCATCATATCCTTTAGTGTTTTAATTATTCTCTTAGACAGACCATCTGTATAAGGGTGATCAAAATTTCTAAAACATTTATGTCAATTGATTGAAAAAAATAACTAGAACATCAAGGAAAACATTAGATCCTAATGAGATAAAATAAAATTTGGTACTCCATTCGACCTTACCACTTCTTTAATGAATTTCATGAAAGATGATACATTTGAATATCTTCCCTGATAGTGGTGAAGTGTGATGAATTTTTAATTTGAATGAATACAACCCATATATAATTATATCATTTGGATGTTTTATGGACTCCAATGAAAAAATGATTAGTGATGTTTTCCAATTTTTATTCTAGTCTAGATAATGGTTGTAAAATCCCATTATACCATTTCCTATTAGCCTTATGTTTCTAAAATATTAAGAACTTTGATAAATTTTTAACATATCTCTTCATAAAATCCCATTATAAATTATAATACAAATATCTATATATCATTGTACTTCCCAAATTAATAGATAATTAGGAACTATAGGAATCCTCCAATAACCCCTTCATCAAATCTTATATGGATGGGGCACATAAATGGATCCTGAAGCTTTTCATGTGATCAAAATAAAGGTTGAAATCGCGAACATTTATCACTTTCTTTTCAATTTCTACAACATCATACAAAAACAAATTTATCCTCAGACAGATATATGGTTGATAAATTAGTTGATAAATAAAATATTTCTCCCATTCTTCATTTTTTCCATATTTTTTCATTGGAAATCCATAAATATTGGATGTTTTTTTTTCCACATCAAAGATATGGTATAATTATCCTTCAACTAAAACCATTTCCACATTATTATATTTCCTAGGGTGGTTTTTTATTAAGCCATCATAATATTTAATTTGATCTAACCATCTTGTTTTCAGAATATTCAACTCCATCTTTGTGAATATATACATTTAACTTGTTTATCAATATATATATATACATATATATATATATATATATATCATTTTTCTTCATAATGATAATTCCTCCATATCTTAAATGAAAAAATTACCATAGCTAACCTCAAATCATTAGTTGGTTAATATTTCTAATGAATATTTAGATGTTATGATGCTAAATATTTTACAATATTTTTATACATAACAACACATCACAATCCATTCTTTGATGAATCACTACTGATTACACAACATTCTTTACTGTAGGTCATTGTAGGTATATCTGAGATGACACATATTCTCTCTAGTTCATTGATTTTTTTTTCACATTAATCTATCTAAATGAATTTATATCCCTTCCAAATTAAGTTGGTGAAGGTATTTAATATCCATGAGAAATTATCTTAATAAATTCGATAATATCCAACAAAACTACGAAAAATATATACATCGGTCACCGTGGTTGGTCTTGGCCAATGTTCAATGGCCACTATATTTTAAGGATCCACTGATATACCCTCTCTTATGATCATTAGACCCTAAAATTAAATATCATATATCCAAAATTTACACATTGTAAAATTTTTAGTTAGTTTCTTCTTCCATAGGGCCATTAGTTCAATTCCCAAGTGATCTTCAAGATCTTTCTTACTTTTTTAATAAATTAGAAAGTCATCAATAAATAATTCCAAAAATAGATCAAGGTAATCTCTAATGACAATATTCGTCAAATCTATGAATATTGAGATGTAATTAGTATGTATGAATGAAATCACTATATACTCATAGAATCTATATGTTGTAAGAATGGATTTATTGTGTATATAATCCTTGAACCTCAATTTATGATATCCAAAATGGAGGTAAGTCATGGAAATGTATAGATATATGTGTATTTGATAAAAAAGTAATCAATATGGTGTAGAGGATAGTTGTTCTTGATTTTAATTTTTTTTTGTTATTGATAATAAACGTCTATTCATAATAATTTATATTTATTTTTAATAAAAATAATCGGCTCACCCCTAGGCGCAACACTTAGATGAATGAATCCCTTATAAATATTCTTCTAGGATTTCTACTCTAATTCTGGAAACTAAATTAGGGACATTATATAGGGAGTCTTTAAAATAGGTGTAACACCAGGTCTGAGATCTATTGAAAACTCAACATCAAGTTTAAGTGAAATTCTAGAAAACAATTCCATTAAGTCATAATAATCTCCCATAAAATGGACATATTATTAAGGTTTAGTTTAATTCTAACAATCAAGGATAAAAATCCATTTTTAATAAGACCCAAGAGACATAATATTGATGTTATTTCCATCGAATGTTAATGTTTATCATCGTACTTATAGACAATCATATGTTCTTTTGGAATTTCAAACATGAATTACCATCTTCAAAAAAAATTGTTTGATTTATGTAAGGAAATCTAATTCCTGACTTAGATTATATCAAATTCGAAGAGATAATGAATAATGAGGTGTACAGGAATCAAATTCCAACAATATTCATCTAGAAAATAATCATATAATCGAGATGTGATCATCATACCATTAAGTGTTTTCCTATCTAATTCAATATTTAATTATTGGGGATTTGAATTTAAATTCATAGAGACTTATCATGACCAAAGATATTTTATAAAACTAAGCTCAAATAATATAAATCAACTTTTCATCATTCCTTCTACCACCCGAACATCCCTCTTCAGTCTTCAATCTCTTATTAAAACAAAAAAGGCTAGTATGAGAATCATGTATATCTGATCATATAAATCAGTCATTGAAAATCATTCAATCTATATTTAAATCATGAATCCTTATTTTCTATCTATGATACCTTAGGTTTATCATATGTCATTTATGGTCATTATTCAAATCCTTTATGATGATTCATAAAGTATTTTTTAATTTCTAATGAACATCCCCCGACATTTTCAAACTTGGTGTGTAGTAAATCCTATTTTCAAACACCATGTGATGATCAATTCGATATCAATTCACCCTTTTTGTGTTATTAAACCCAGATAAAACTATTCAAAATCCACATCCACTTGTAGTATTCTTAAAGGGATGAAATTTTATGGAAACCACTAACAATAGTTTTAAAAAAAATCTATTCATTCTTGTATACCTAGAATTAGTCATAGACTTATCATTTGAGATATCCTTAGGGATATCGCTAGAGTCTTCTCATCCTAATTTATAAAGGATCACTAAAACGTTATTTAATGACAACTATATATACCCACACTTTTTATACATAAATATTAAAATTTATTATATGAATATTCATTACATAACATATGAATATACAAAAAAATATTAAGGTCTAGTGACATTGTAAACATGGATACATAAATAACCAGTTCATAGATGAACTATATCATATCCAGCTCATTTCATTATAACATGAATCCTTCTACAATATATCATAAATAATATATTTCATCATAACCTGGGGAAAGGAAACATAATAAAGGGTGATCTCATATTCTTATTAAGGTTAAACAATGGATATATAAATATAACATGAGCATAAGGGTATGATAAGAACAAAATAAAATTTAACAGCCATACCTTACATATCATTGACTAGAAACACGATTCATGGAATAAATCATGGTATTCCATTGTTAAGAGTAATAATAGAATCAAATAACATGATCCATGACAGCATAACATTGGAATGAGGCATAGATTTGTGGAATGAAAATAAACATATAAAATCATTTACAAAGTAGTCAAGAATGATTTTTAAGACAATCATTGTAGATTAGGATCTATACCCAAACCATCGTAGTAATATTGGTTAATTCCTAAGACTATCATAGTGGATTTTGATAAGCCCCCAATCCATCACAGTAGTCAGGGATCACTACCATAACTACCAGAGTGTAAAAAGTCTCTTATTGAGTAGTGTTCACTCCCCAATCCATTGTGGTTTATCTCCTGAGATATCAAATTTAAATATTTCATTGGAGAGAGATATAGGCCCTATCCATCCATGGTTATAATTTAACCACCTTATTTTGTTATAATGTAATTTCCAAAACATAATTAAAACCATACATATGTTTTCCACAAGATCATAACACATTCATCATTTCATAACCCATGGAAGGTAAATGGGTTATATAAACATTTTATATATCATCAACAGTTGAAAAGAAATGGTTTTCATTTACTTTTTGTTGGAAGATCATTATATTAATGATAAAAAATAATGATTATGGTATTTTTAATGAATTATATGTTTTATTATTGTATATAATTTTATAAATAAAAAGTGTCCAAGTGTTGAAAGGTTCCACCGTCATTTCAAATTCTTCCACAACCATCCATGAGCCACCACCACACTTTGCTATCGCCAGACTTCCCTACTAATGATATTACCTACCTATATGATTTTATACCTCTAGATGCTTCCACTTATAGATTTTTTTAACAATTATCATATCACCATCAAGATAAGTTAACGTTATAATTGATTACCAACAGATGTTTCACTATCAGGCGCGTGCTACCGCTAAGTATAGATACCTATAGAAGGTGCCACCATTTTCATTTTTAAACCATTACTATTATACTTTATTTGAATAAAATGATGTGAAAAATATAATATGGATGTCAATAGAGAGATATTATTTAATGATTATTTTGAACCCTTGTTATGGATTCATTGAATCCCTGTTAGTGAGTCAGTATGAGGATCCATAATATCTTGGTCACTATTCTTCAACGGGTGTATGAAGTTCTTTATATTCAAAAATATGTCACACATGTGTTTGATTTTTGGACTGATCAAAGCTGTTGAATGTGAAAAAGGACATTTAATAGATAAATTACATTTTTCATACCTACTATAATTTTATTCAGAAAGAGTGGAGTGCATTAAATATCAAGATCCTTTTGAACATAAATAAAAGGGATCTTTGCGAAACTATGTACTACTACAACATTCATAGAAATGATTATGCTACTAATCTAGAAAAACTAGTGAACACTCAATAACCTTGACCATCATAAATTGAGAAACAATACTATTTGATATGTTCCTACTTTCCCTCTATGTTGTTTTCCTTTACTCTGGAATAGTTTGTAATTTTCTAGGTTTATTAGAACACATTGACTCTTGCACTTGAACTAGATGATAGTCGATATTCTCTTCTATTCATTTTATCTATTTACACATAGTGTTTTTGGAAGAGGTACTATCATGACATGTGTTATTTTACATCCAATTTATTACTTTGGAAGATAACTTGGCACTGGATAACTTGATATATTGTTTTTAATCTTGATTCATGCTATGGATCAATTTTTTTTATATAATATTGTTACTATGGTTGATTTACAAGTGGAGGGGATTATGTGTTTTCTTGAGATTGCACCCATTGTTTATTCAGTTGTGTTTTTTTCATGTTTTAAATGATTTAAAATCACTTGGTTTTAATCTTGTAAAAAAATGTGTACATTGATAGTTATTCTTAACTATTGTTTATATTATGGTTTTTTTGATTAATTTTTTTTAATGTTAAAGTAATTTAATATATTGTTTTATCCATTCCTTAATCATGATTTTGTAAATATTTTAACATTTCAATCTTATATCAAAGTACTAGTTTTAATTACTAGGTGTTTTTAATTAAATAAGTGTATTTTATTTGAAATTTTTAAAATAAATGTTTTGGGAACTCTAATAAATACACTCTTTAGCTACCCACTCCAACAAAGATTTTTTATAAAAGGATCTTTAAATGTTCTTCTATGGTAATTTTAGTTTTCTTTAAATGAACTTGGTTTATTATTATATGTAAATTTATTTATTTATGGATAATAGATAAGAAGGATTTTCCAAGAATATACCTCCTAATCATAATGTAATAGTTATTCTCATTATAAAATAAACTATGAAAATGAATCTTCAGAGCATGGGTTTTGATATCTGGACTGTAATTTAAGATCAATATGAATTTACTCAAACTAATAGAGTCACTTCGAGTGATGCAACTGAATCTGCTTACAATAATAACTATATATCTGTGAATAAATTCTATTATTATTTGGCTTATGAACAATTGAATATAATATATAAATTTGTAAAACAAATTATAATATTTTTTACACTTTACCTATTTTTCATGAGGGATTATATAATGTTCAATAAATGCATCGAAATACATATACTATCAAATATAATACTATTAAAATAAAACTTAATGAGACACTTTATGATATGTATCTCTTGTTTCGTGAGATTTTGAATACAATTCACTCATTAGAGAATCTTGTTTCTTATAAGGACCAAGTGCTTCATTTATTGAGGTGTTTAATAAATAGATGCAGGGAAACCTTTGTATTGATCACAGAATCATGTTATATAGTTATGAAACCTGTTAAGGAGATAACTGGACAACAGATGACAAATAAGTAAGAACTAAAATTAAACAAAGAAGTAGAGGATGAAGTAAAAGGTAAATATATAGCCCTTAAATACACTTCATAAAAAAAGAAATTTTAGGCTAATAGTTCATGTGATTAAGAATAACATGATGACAGTGTTGAAGAGTTCTCCCATCTAACCAAAAGGTTCTAAATGTTTTATAATAAGAATAATTTATTTAGGAAACCTAGATATAAAGGTAAATATTATAACAAAGGAATCTAGATAAATGATTGGAAGAGATAATTTGCTTTAAAAAATCATCTAATATGATTATAAGAGGAATGGGAATTCCAAAGGTTGACTTCCCTAAGATGTTATAAAAAATAAATATGATGATAAGGATAATAGTAATAAAAAAGATAATGAAAATTATATTTCTTCTAAAGACAAATTGATTGATTTATATAATACCCAAAAGGATATGCATGATAGATATCATATGTGTTTTATGAAAAATAGATCTAAGGTATATAATTTTTTTCCAACTTGTCATATTAATAAAAAAATTATTATGAATACAAAAATAATTGAAAAAAAATTACTAATGAATATATTTCTGAGTAATCTAAGATAAATGAATATAAATTAAATATAAGTAATGATATGTATAAAATTTAAATAAAACACAATGATTTAGATGCTAATTTAAATTTTTACGTTTATATTGAAAATGTGAAAAATTATTAATTATTAATGAAGGTCAATAAATTGAAATTTTATAAGTAGAAATAAAAGAAATATCTATCGATGTTTAACAATTAGAGAATTACTCTTATCCAAATTCATGGAACAAAGATAGAAACTATGTACACTACTAGTATTGGATATCAACATAGATTGGGGAGAATTGTGAAAAATAAATTCAGCCCTAGTAATATTACTAGTATTAGTTTTTGTTCATCTATAACTAATTTAGTATTTATTTCAAAAAGATTAATTTATTATTATCAGAGACATGTTATGAAACTATGGGTACCTAAATCTTTAATTTCAAATATTTATGGACCCACAAATATTTTGGTACCAAAATTATTATTTATGTAATTTGTTTTGTAAGAATCATTCTTAAAGTGTTCAAGTAATGACATATAGTACCTGAAATGTAGATGTTCCAGAAACATGATTAGATATTATTCATTAATGAAGTAAATGATTAATGTGGATGGAGGAAATGTTATTTTTTGTGATAATTCCCATGGTAAAATCATTAACCATTGAAAAATTGGTAATTTGAACACAATATTGGTTTTTAAAGTAATATTTATTGATGGTTTAATGTAAAATATTCTTAGAGTGTCATAGTTATGTGATTAAAGTTTTCATGAGAAATTGGATAATCATTATTTAATGTTTTTATTGTAATAATGTTTTTTTAGTCCTTTAAGAGATGATAATCTTTGTACTGTTATTTTAGATTTAATATCGTCATAGAATATTTCCTATCTAAATTTCTTTCACAATGAATCTTGTCTACAGAATATGAGAATAGCCCATTGAAATAATCTCTCACTTACAAATCAAACTTTGAAATAAATAGTCAAATATCATCCTAAATTAAAATTCATAAATAATAAATCATGTAACCCTTTTTCCAAAAGGGAAAAAACAAAAGATATCTTTCAAATCAAAGAAAGAACTTTCAACTTCTCAACCCCTAGAGTTAGTTCACATGGACTTCTCTAAACCATCTTATGTTTCATCATTTAATGGGAATAACTGTTTTTATTTCCTTATATATAAATTTTCTCTGTATACATGGGTGTACTTTCTATCTCAAAAAGTGAATCCTTCTCTTGTTTTAATAAATATACTAGGCCAGTAAATAAATTTATTTGTCGTAAGATAGCGACATTAAATATTGATCATGGTCATGAGCTTAAAAATTATAACATTGAATATTTTTTCTTACAAAATGGTTATAATCATAAATGTTTTTCTCCTAAAAAAATATAAAATATTGGTGTTGTAAAAATAATAAATAAGACCCTTCAATAAATTTAGTGGACTATTCTTAATGAATTTGACCATCCAATATATTTTTGGGTACAGTCTATGAATAAATTGTTTATATAATTAATGAAGTTTTAATTATATATATCTTAAATAAAAGTCCCATAAAATTATAGAATTTTAAAATCCAAATGTTAATTACATTAGAGTTTTTGGTTGCAATGTATTTATACTTAAAACTATGGATAATCTAGAAAACTTTTATTACAAAATTGATGAATGAATTTTCATTGTTTATTAAACTTCTAGAAAATAATAAATGATGTTTAACAAAAGATCCAAGAATGTTTTAAATTATACTAATTTAAAATTTTAGAATACAGATCCATATGATTCTAAGAACCCATTTGAAAATAACGAGTATTATTTGTCATTTCTAATTACCAATGTCAGTCATCATGTTTTTTTAAAAAAATAAGCACCAAATTCATCCAGTTATATGAATCAAGTTGATCCAAAATATATATATGATTCTAATATTCTAATTCCTTATATTACAATAGATATTAAGACTCATAAATACCATCATCTAGATGGTTTTGTTGGATATTTACATAGATTTACACAAACTAGAGCTTCTCTTAGGAACCAGGGTGAGCATCAATCATACTTATCATAGATTTAACATAAGAACATAAGTGATGAAATTAAGGATGAATTATTCACAATGTAAATGAAATTAGAACATAATAGGTTTGAAAGGAATAATTTATGTGATTTATAGTTATGCATATTCACACTATGGCTATAATAACTATGTGGGTGTTTAGACACAAGATTGTTGAGTTGGATATCATTTTAAAAAATAAATCCATATTGGTTACATAAGGATGTATTCCAGAAGACGATATTTACCATAAGGAAACCATTACAATGGTGGATATAATTAAGGCCATTAAAATTATTCTTTCCTATTTAGTACATTTTTATTTAAAACTATATCAAATGGATGTAAAAAGTTCATTCATAAATGTTTATATTGTTGATGATGTATTTGTTGATAAGCCCCTTGGAATTCAGAATCATCATCCTCCAAATCATGTTTTAAAATTAATAAAAGTATCATATGGTATAAAATATGATCACATAGGTTGGTTTTATCGGAATATCTCTCTTCCAATTTCTAATTATTTTTCATAAGGAATAGTTTATCCTATACTTTTTATAAATTTTTTTCAAAAGATGTTTTAGTAGTTCAAATTGATTTTGATGATATTATCTTTGGATATTCTAGAAATTATTGATGTAATAATTTTTCAAATATTATTCCACATTAATTTGAAATGAATTTAATGGGAGAAATTAAATTCTTCATTTTTTTCAATATTATCCAAATAAAGATGGAATTATTTTAAATCAAAGTATGCACACTAAGACCATTATAAAATATTTTGGTTTGGATATAACTAAAAGAGGTGATACTACCTTGAGTACTACCTATATGATGGATGTTGATGGAACTAGAAAATTATTAGATCAATCTATTTACAGTAGAATGATCAGTAGCCTATTGTAATTACCAAATACCGGACACGATGTTATGTTTAGTGCATGTATGTGTGCCCCTTTTCAGGAAACTCCCAACCAGTGTCACTTAATTCTTGTTAACATAATGTCTTAATAGCTCAAATATAAAACCAATTTATGTTTTTTATTACCTATAAGATATTCATTTGAATTAGTGAGTTATTTGGATACGGTTTTTGGTGGTTGTAACATAGAAATAAAAAGAATCTCTAAAACGTTCAATATTTCGGTAAAATATCTAGTATTTCGGTGTAGTATAAAGAAAAATACTATTCCACAGTCTACTATTTATGATGAATTCATAGATTCAAGTAGTTTTTATCTAAAAATTTTGTGTATGAAATACACTTTTCTTGAAAATTAATATCAATTAAGACATATCCTTATAAATTATGACAACACTTATGTGATAAATATTTATAAGAATGCTGTTACTCATTCTAGGATAAATAATATTGATATACGACCTCATTTTTTTAGAAATAATTTTCAAAAGGGTGATGAAAATCATGAATTGGTAGGAAAAGAAAATTAGATCACTGATTTTTTTCAAAGCACATGAATTCAGAATGATTAAACTACATCAAACCTGAATTAGGAATGATAATTATTAGTTAACATTTAGTTTTGTAAATACCACTATTGGAAAATCCACCAATATAAGGCCACCATTATAAAATACACCATTATATATGTAAAAATTTAACAATCCACTATTGGAAAATCCACTGTTTTACACGTCACCATTGTAATGATCTACCATTGGGATGATCTATCATTAGAATTATCCACTGTTGAAATGATCAACCACTGGGATTCTACCATCTTACCCCTATTTTTTTAGTGTTACAACTTTCTATTGCTTAAATTTTTAATCTAATTTACATTTTTTTATTTCATTATCCTTTTGAATTAAAATCTCAAAATGATAAATTTGGAATTATATTCTAATATCTATTAACCCCACTCACAACATATCTCTTCGAACCAAACCATTTAACCTTCTATTTCCCTTTTAGACATCATCATACTTCACACATTTGCTTATCCTTCAATTTAATGGAATAATTAATCTCAATAATCCTTCAAAATCATATCCTAAAGGATAATGGCTAGGTAAAATATTCTAGAGGAGAATCTATCCAGTCTTTTGTTGACCTGATGAATTAAAATCATGAGAATCATGTAGTTATTGTGTAAAAGGATGTGGATGATGATTTGTCACTTTCTAAAAAGTAGTTAGTGCTCATGGTGATCCAGAAATAGGGATAAATAGAAATGATCTCATGAAATGAAAATCATTTCTATCCCATGTTAGTTTATAAAATATATCAGTATGTAGATTTTATTTCACGAGAAAATATGGTTTCGATACAGATTATGATTGATGTTGAATATTTTTTATTTTATTCCATGGAATGGGAATGATGTATAAATGTTCATCATTTTGGGGTTTTTGGTCTATCAAATGGATATTACCGGTGAATGTTAGTATTCTATTTATAATAATTCTTTACTAGAGATGACTAGATATTGATCTTTGGGAAGGCCTACTGCTACTGACTTGGATGGTGAATGGATAATGTTGTTCACGTTAATAAAACATGTGACATGAAAGTGTAATTCATTAGTATGTGATATCAATATGTGTAAGTTTTAATCTATATGAAACAAGTGTATAGAATTTATATTGGTATATTCATCATGTTCCACATCATGGAATTGAGTAAGTCATATTACAGGTTTAATTAAATGATTTACTCTATGTAGGTTTCAACAATGATGGAAACCATGTTGGTGATATATGAGAAAGAAGAAGAAGTGATGTGTGGTGCTTTTATTTTGAGTAATGTTATTTGTAAAATAATGCGTGGGATTTGAAATTGGTGTTTGAAAATGTGTATTGAAGATAATGAAAATACCTATGATAATTCTAATCATATAATCCTTATTACTATACCTAAGAACCTTGTTGATCTTGGATTTGAGAATGACGAGATAGTGGAATTTTATTATGATTAACAAGATGATGTGTCCATTGTAGAATATGAATAAAAAACCACTATTGAAGAGGGCAGTGAGCCTGATATCCCTAGGTTACATACTATATCTTTTAAAGCTGCTAGGACACATGTTTCTCTCCCTTCTAGAGAATGTTTATTTTTCAAAAGATATTATGACGATGAAACCATGGTCTTGAGTGTAACACCCCGAGCTTCCACGATACGCCCCTCTTTCAATAATGCAATAGCTTGCATTGTACGCAACTTCGAGTTCTAAAACACCGCGACTAATAAAAGTAGCCGTTATGAATATTAATAACCACTTTTTAATATTATAGAAATTTTATATTTCAAAATGGACTTCATTTTTGTATTCGTAATATCGAAATTAGTCTATGTTGAATTTTTGGTATTTTTCTGAGAACTTCTAATTTTTTATGAATTGTGAAAAATACTTAAAAACAACTTTTTTAATCAAAATAATTTATATTGATAAATTATACTATTTAGTGGTTTTAAAGTATAATTAGAATATATTTTTCCTATTTTATCCAATGGTGGTCATTAGAATTAATTTAACATTGAAATTGGACATAAACAATTGCCAATCTTTTGATATAAATTGTTTCTTAAAACACGCTATTTGTTGTGACAGCGGGAATTAATTATAAAATTAATTAATGCAACTTATATGTTTGTAATTTTGTAAAATAGACATCATTTTTGAATTCAGAATATCAATTATAGCTTAGGGTGAAATTTTGGCATTGTTCTGAAAAACTTCAATTTTTGATGAATAGTGAAACCACTAAGTGGTAGTTAAATAACTGATTTTTCGTTTAAATGAAATATTACCACTTCTGTGATTTGATTTTCAAAAATCCGACATACATGGTTGTCATTAAGAAGTAAAATGTGGTACAATGAGATCAACATAATTTTTTTGGTGAATAGTAACTTTTAAGTTCTTAATCGCGATTAGAGGTAATTAGTGTAGTTTAAGGTAAAAATAATGTATTAATAATATGAGATGAGCATGACACTTGTCCTACTCCTATTGGATGAGTCATGGAAGACCAAGAAAACCCATGGGTCAACTTGGGGACCCCATGGAGCCACTTTAGTTGGAAAATGACATTAATATATATTTATTTAATGTTAAAATTAAATTGACACAAACATGAGTTGTTTTACTAAAACAGTTTTTAAGTGGGGTTACACAAGTCCAAATTTTGATTATAAATATTCATTAGAAAGATAAAAAGATTTCCTACATCATAATATTTTTTTTATAATTTTAGACATTAAATAAATTAAATTATTTATGACATCATGATGATGCAGCGATGACCTCATTATTTAACGATTTAAATAAAATGGGAAGATAATGCAAAATCCAAGGAATACACTTGTCCAAAGCCAATTGGATGAGGATATTTCGAACCCTTATCACCTTAGCCTCTAATTATATAAGTGTGGGACCTTTAGAATTCGAAAAGCATTGTGTAATAATGTAACATTTCAATCTTTCCAAAAGAGCCCCTCCTCTCCACTTATAAAAGGCCCCCACCTCTCCCACCTTATTCACACCTTCAAGCCATTTGGCTCGTCCAACCTCTGCCCAAATACTCTCCCAAAATCCCTCTCTTACTCCTAGAAGCCTAACATTGGGCAGAACTCTTCCCAAGGAAGCCTTTGGCTCAAATAAAAAAGAGTTACCCGATTGTGAGGTAATGTCTTCTCTAATGTTGTTTTGTTTTATTTTTCTTCTCCAACCACATAAACTCTTTTTATTCATTTATTTTGTAACAACACCAGTATCCTCAATATACTAGGATGTTGTTATAATATGTATTCTATCTACACTTACACACACCTACATCTAATGGTTAAAGAACATACTGTTTCTGTGGATGGCCAATTTCTGCCTCACGAAACAATGATTGTTCAAATTCTTTTAACACCTATAATGGTGGCCATTTTGATGACACTATTTTCATATATGATATATATATTATGTTTATTTTTTCCTTATCCTTCTGTATTTCTCATTTATGTCATACTTTATGATTTCCATTATGGGTAAAACGCGATAATTTCATTTTAGGAAGTGCGGACTACCGCCCCCTCAAAGTGATTTGAATCGTTAATGCCATATGTGGGATGTATAAAGGATGGAGTAAATGGTATTATACACTATATTATACTGGAATTATATTATACATTTATATCATTATTATTTTGTTCCATTAAATATGAAATTGAAATGGAAGTAGCGTTCATGCGTACGTACGGCTTACCATCTCCATGAACGGTGCATTTCATTTCTTACCTCTAAATGTTACGTAATATTATAAATGAATGTATATACTGTATATATATGATATATATGATATCTAAATCATGAATATAATTCTGGATATAATGGTTAATCTACCACATAAACAACTTGTAATTATAAGAAGTTTATTGTTGACTCAAGTACCAAAGATCGACAAAACAACCGTTATTAAGTTAAATAACTAAATAATGTTCATATCATTGTAATAAGTGATATAAAAAGGATAATGAAATTGAAAATAGGTTCTTAATAAGTTATATATTAACTCTAGTTTATTATTCAGGGGGTTAAAGAACGGTTGAGTCAAGTGAGACACGAGGTAAGGGAACTTCTTAACCCAACTTCCATTATTTGGGTTAATCTCCTACTTTCAAATTATGTCATGATGTTATTATGTCCTATTTTTTATTTTTACTTTATTTATGTGTACCTATAGTGAATACACATAATAGATCTATTTTATTTTAAAAATGATCTTTTTAAGGACTTCGTCTCAATCTCCTTTCATTAAGGTATATTTGGTTTTATACACAACATTCTTTTATACGTTGTATAAACCCCTTTGACTTTTACGTTTATTCAAGAGGAATCTTTTTTATACAAAGTGTTTTGCTAAATGACAAGAAAAATGTTTTTCTTTCCGTACTTATGCGGCGACAACGACTTCTCTGCCGCCGTGACAATTATTTGAGTTTCGGCTTCCTCTACAAGCCATCATTTTTTTTAATGTAAAATAAATACAAAGTTTTAACTTTCTTTTATTTTGGTATTGAAAATGGTTTTGAAAGCATTTTTATTATAACAATGTGTTGTATTGATATCTTGTGATTGAAATGTGGAAATGTTATGTTTCCTTTATATATGTTTTATGTGATACGATTATGTTATGGTTTATGATATGTTTAAACCTATTCATATGAGGAATGTATTGGACTTAATAAGTGACGGGTGGAGCCCGCTATAGCTCCTCGATGCATCGGTAGGTCTCATGAGACAAATAGACGTGTAATTGGCCTAGGCCCTTTCCCAATTTGATTTATGGTTTTGGCCGAGGCCTTAATCATTTTAGACGTCTTGGCCGAGGCCTTGACAAAATGTTTCAGAATGTCCGGCATTATACATTCCCTCATTATGAAAGTTGTTATTGATTTTTCATGTGATTATTCGACCAGAAGAATATCCATGTGAAGAAGTGAATGGAATTATCTCAATTTACTTTTTCCATATTATGTTGAAGTTCAAGTTTAAAAGGCTTTTGTTTTAGTTATACATTTCCTTAAATGTTAATGATTATTTATGAAAGCTTCCGCAATATTGTTATCCTTACTGAGCATTTGAGCTCACCCCTTTCAATGTTTTAATATTTTCCAGGATGTGAAGAAGTATTTTATGAATGACCTGCAGGGATAGCCATAAGAGGATATGAGTGTGGACTATGGAGACTTTGTTATTGTAGTTTTTCACTTTATGATGTAATGTAACGTTTACGAATGTATCTAGTGTTTCCAAGGCTACTAAACTAATCGGTCATTCGAAACATGATCTTTTGTGATCATGCCAATGTTACGATGTAACGAACCGGCTCTGGGTAGCTGGGGTCGGGGCGTTACAGTTGGTATCAGAGGCAGTTTAGTACTAACCTTGGATGCTAGATTTAGATAAACTCTGATTAGAGCACATAGCCCGAAGATAGACTTTGAGGATTAGTATAGAAGAACGTCCTAGAATTTTGGTACTGTAGAGATGTTGTGAGTTTTCCGAGCAGTACATCCCTGTCTGGATATGAGCAGGTAGAGGCGGCTCTGGCACAGATGTACCTAGGGGTAAAACCCGAAAACACCGCTTTGAGCTAGACTCAAACGGGAACTGGTGCACGACAACGGGCCTTGCTGCACTCTTGGTTACAACACTCCCGGGGGATATGCTTAGGATAATTCTCGTTTTCTTTACAAACCACAATGAAGGGTTATGAGTACCTACTTCCTCAAAGAAAACATTTTAATGATTATGGATTATATCCATAAATAGTTCAATTTATGTGAAGTATTTTACAAGTATGGAATTGTGTATTTTGATTCATAAACAAATCTAGTTTATGCCATTGTTTAGAAATGGCTCCTAGTGGAAGGAATGGAAATCGTATCAATGCACGCACTCCATGTAGGGATTGCCCTCCTGCTCAAGATAATTATTGTGGATCTGGAGATACAACTGGTGCTGATCAACTTATTACCATACTGGGAAAACTCACCCAGGTTATGAATAATAACCATACTCATATGGAGCACCCTGATCCGCAACGTGGAAAATCAATGTTAGACCGCTTCATGAGGCAACAACCACCAACCTTCAATGGGAGTACAAATCCTATAGTAGCTGAGCAATGGATAAATTCCTTAGAGAAAATATTCCAAGCCTTGGGGAGTAGTGAAAGGGAGAAAGTTGTCATGGCAGTTTACCGCCTCACTAGAGATGCCGATTAGTGGTGGTCGCTGATTCAAAACACAAAGGAGGATGATGACGTATCGAATATGGAATGGAGGGAGTTCAAAGAGCTTTTCTTAGAAAAAATACTTTCCTCGTGACCATCGAGCTGATATGGAAAGGCAATTTCTGAGTCTGAGGCAGAAGGAGGATGAGAATGTCACAATGTATGAGGCTAACTTTACAAGGTTAGCGAGGCATGCTTCCGATTATATACGTAACCCAAGAAGTAAGATTGATCGTTTCTTTGATGGGTTAAAACCATTTCTCCGTCGAGCTTTAGTATCACAATCCTTCTCATCATACGAAGATATGGTCTCGTGTGCTATCAAGACAGAAAAGGAATTCTCTAAGTCTTATGACAACAAAGTAAAGCAAGAGAAGAAGAGAACGGTGGAACAAGAGACAGATAAAGGGAAAAGGGGAAAGAAGGATTTTCCATTATGTGATAATTGTGGTAAGAAACAACCTGGTACTTGCCTAAAAGGAATGGGAGTTTGTTATAAATGTGGAGAAAAGGGCCACCAGGCTCGTGATTGCAAGGGAATGAAAGAGGCAATCAAAGTTGAATGCTATAATTGTAGGGAAATGGGGCATTATGCAAATGAATGTCCTAAGCGTCAAGGAAACTTACCTCAGAAAAGGCCAAGGGATCAAGGCCAATCTTATGCTGTGACTACAATTGAAGTGGAATAATTATTGTATTTGTGTTTTTGGACTCAAGAACTAGATTATGGTTTTAAGAATAATGTGATATATAAGGATTGTACTGCAGTACATGTTGTTTTCATTAAGGATTTAATATGATGAAGGTAATCATATTTTTAGTATGTGAAAATAAGAGATACTTTACTTTGTTTGGGGAATCTGAGGTTACAATTGATTTTGGAATTTAACGACCCTTTAGAGAAAGTCTGGATGGAGGTATTTTGGATAACTATTAAGGTTGGAATGGATTAAGTTGAACCATGGATAGTATTGTTTAAGGTTAAATCATTTCTGAAGATTATTTTTGGAATATTATAATACTATAGTTTTAGGAAAAAGGACATCCTGCAGGGTGGGGCATAACCCGTCGCGTCGGACAAAGCTGCAGGAATCGAACCAACAATCATAGTGAGACATGCCTTTATTTCCTACCACTAGCCTACATGAAGTCCCTGGTTATTACAAAATAATTTTACTAATCTAAATGGTATGTGTTAACATTTGGAACCTTATACAATTAGGATAAGTATAATATTTTTGAGTTCTATTATCTTTTTCAGTGAAAGATGGGTTGAAGGTTGAAACTCTAATTGTCAAGCATAAATATATATATACCTAACTCTTATTCAATGAATAAATTAATTCTTAAACTTTAGTAAAGGGATATTAAAACAAAAAAATGTGTAATCCTAATACCTTATGTCTTGTTGAACTGATGATATATTAAATCAACATAGATTGAAGACTTTGAGGCCCTCAATTTGACAGTTGATTGTGATTGATGACCCCAATCGCTCCCTACAAATATTTACGTTTTTCCTCCAATTATATGTCTCTAATTGCCACCAATGTTCTCCTAATCGATATCATAATTCGGTGGTGACTTTTTCATTTCCCTTTCCCTCTTATTAAGTCTAAATTTTATTAATCTTATTTCCGATGTGGGTTTTCCTCAAAGGTATTTTCTATTTTCAACCTTTTATTTTCCAAGAAAAATTTCAAATTGCGAGGACGCAATTTATTGAAGGATGGGAGAATGTAACACCCCGAGCTTCCACGATACGCCCCTCTTTCAATAATGCAATAGCTTGCATTGTACGCAACTTCGAGTTCTAAAATACCACGACTAATAAAAGTAGCTGTTATGAATAGTAATAACCACTTTTTAAAATTATAGAAATTTTATATTTCAAAATGGACTTCATTTTTGTATTCGTAATATCGAAATTAGCCTATGTTGAATTTTTGGTATTTTTCTGAGAACTTCTAATTTTTTATGAATTGTGAAAAATACTTAAAAACAACTTTTTTAATCGAAATAATTTATAGTGATAAATTATACTATTTAGTGGTTTTAAAGTATAATTAAATTTATATTTTTACTATTTTATCCAATGGTGGTCATTAGAATTAATTTAACATTGAAATTGGACATAAACAATTGCCAATCTTTTGTTATAAATTGTTTCTTAAAACACGCTATTTGTTGTGACAGCGGGAATTAATTATAAAATTAATTAATGCAACTTATATGTTTGGAATTTTTTAAAATAGACATCATTTTTGAATTCGGAATATCAATTATAGCTTAGGGTGAAATTTTGACATTGTTCTGAAAAACTTCAATTTTTGATGAATAGTGAAACCACTAAGTGGTAGTTAAATAACTGATTTTTCGTTTAAATGAAATATTACCACTTATGTGATTTGATTTTCAAAAATACGACATACATGGTTGTCATTAAGAAGTAAAATGTGGTTCAATGAGATCAAAATAATTTTTTTGGTGAATAGTAACTTTTAAGTTCTTAATCGCGATTAGAGGTAATTAGTGTAGTTAAAGGTAAAAATAATGTCTTAATAATATGAGATGAGAATGACAATTGTCCTACTCCTATTTGATCAGTCATGGCCGACCAATACAACCCATGGGTCAACTTGGGGACCCCATGGAGCCACTTTAGTTGGAAAATGACATTAATATATATTTATTTAATGTTAAAATTAAATTGACACAAACATGAGTTGTTTTACTAAAACAATTTTTAAATGGGGTTACACAAGTCCAAATTTTGATTATAAATATTCATTAGAAATCTAAAAAGATTTACTACATCATTATAGTTTTTTTATAATTTTTAAACATTAAATAAATTAAATTATTTATGACATCATGATGATGCAGTGATGACCTCATTATTTAACGATTTATATAAAATGGGAAGATAATGCAAAATCCAAGGCTTACACTTGTCCAAAGCCAATTGGATGAGGAGATTTCGAACCCTTATCACCTTATCCTCGAATTATATAAGTGTGGGACCTTTAGAATCCGAAAATCATTTTGTAATAATGTAACATTTCAATCTTTCCAAAAGAGCCCCTCCTCTCCACTTATAAAAGGCCCCCACCTCTCCCACCTTATTCACACCATCAAACCATTTGGCTCGGCCAAACTCTGCCCAAATACTCTCCCAAAATCCCTCTCTTACTCCTAGAAGCCTCACTTTGGGCAGAACTCTTCCCAAGGATGCCTTTGGCTCAAATCAAAAAGAGTTACCCGATTTTGAGGTAATGTCTTCTCTAATGTTGTTTTGTTTTATTTTTCTTCTCCAACCACATAAACTCTTTTTATTAATTTCTTTTGTAACAACACCAGTATCCTCAATATACTAGGATGTTGTTATAATATGGATTCGAGCTACACTTACACACACCTACATCTAATGGTTAAAGAACATACTGTTTCTGTGGATGGCGAATTTCTGCCTCACGAAATGATGATTGTTCAAATTCTTTTAACACCTATAATGGTGGCCATTTTGATGACACTATTTTCATATATGATATATATATTATGTTTATGTTTTCCTTATCCTTCTGTATTTCTCATTTATGTCATACTTTATGATTTCCATTATGGGTAAAACGCGATAATTTCATTTTAGGAAGTGTGGACTACCGCCCCCTCAAAGTGATTTGAATCGTTAATGCCATATGTGGGATGTATAAAGGATGGAGTAAATGGTATTATACACTATATTATACTGGAATTATATTATACATTTATATCATTATGATTTTGTTCCATTAAATATGAAATTGAAATGGAAGTAGCGTTCATGCGTACGTACGGCTTACCGTCTCCATGAACGGTGCATTTCATTTCTTACCTCTAAATGTTACGTAATATTATAAATGAATGTATATACTGTATATATATGATATATATGATATCTAAATCATGAATATAATTCTGGATATAATGGTTATTCTACCACATAAACAACTTGTAATTATAAGAGGTTTATTGTTGACTCAAGTACCAAAGATCGACAAAACAACCGTTATTAACTTAAATAACTAAATAATGTTCATATGATTGTAATAAGTGATATAAAAAGGATAATGAAATTGAAAATAGGTTCTTCATAAGGTATATATTAACTCTAGTTTATTATTCATGGGGTTAAAGAACGGTTGAGTCAAGTCAGACACGAGGTAAGAGAACTTCTTAACCCAACTTCCATTCTTTGGGTTAATCTCCTAATTTCAAATTATGTCATTATTTTATTATGTCCTATTTTGTATTTTTACTTTATTTATGTGTACCTATAGTGAATACACATAATAAATCTATTTTATTTTAAAAATGATCTTTTTAAGGACTTCGTCTCAATCTCCTTTCATTAAGGTATATTTGGTTTTATACACAACTTTCTTTTATACGGTGTATAAACCGCTTTGACTTTTACGTTTATTCAAGAGGAATCTTTTTTATACGAAGCGTTTTGCTAAACGACAAGAAGAAATGTTTTTCTTTCCGTACTTATGCGGCGACAACGACTTCTCCGCCGCCATGACCATTATTTGAGTTTCGGCTTCCTCTATAAGCCATCATTTTTTTTAATGAAAAATAAATACAAAGTTTTAACTTTCTTTTATTTTGGTATTGAAAATGGTTTTGAAAGTGTTTTTATTATAACAATGTGTTGTATTGATATCTTGTGATTGAAATGTGGAAATTTTATGTTTCCTTTATGCATGTTTTATGTGATACGATTATGTAATGGTTTATGATATGTTTAAACCTATTCATATTAGGAATGTATTGGAATTAATAAGTGACGGGTGGAGCCCGCTATAGCTCCTCGATGCATCGGTAGGTCTCATGAGACAACTAGACGTGGAATTGGCCGAGGCCCTTTCCCAATTTGATTTATGGTTTTGGCCGAGGCCTTAATCATTTTAGAAATCTTGGCCGAGGCCTTGACAAAATGTTTCAGAATGTCCGGCATTATACATTCCCTCATTATGAAAGTGGTTATTGATTTTGCATGTGATTATTCGACCAGAAGAATATCCAGGTGAAGAAGTGAATGGAATTATCTCAATTTACTTTTGCCATAATATGTTGAAGTTCAGGTTTAAAAGGCTTTTGTTTTAGTTATACATTGCCTTAAATGTTAATGATTATTTATGAAAGCTTCCGCAATATTTTTATCCTTACTGAGCATTTGAGCTCACCCCTTTCAATGTTTTAATATTTTCTAGGATGTGAAGAATTATTTTATGAATGACTTGCAGGGATAGCCAGAAGAGGATATGAGTGTGGACTATGGAGAATTTGTTATTGTAGTTTTTCACTTTATGATGTAATGTAACGTTTACGAATGTATCTAGTGTTTCCAAGGCTACTAAACTAATCAGTCTTTCGAGACTTGATCTTTTGTGATCATGCCAATGTTACGAAGTAACACACCGGCTCTGGGTAGATGGGGTCGGGGCGTTACAGTTGGTATCAGAGGTAGTTTAGTACTAACCTTGGATGCTAGATTTAGATAAACTCTGATTAGGGCACATAGCCCGAAGATAGATTTTGAGGATTAGTATAGAAGAACTTCCTATAATTTTGGTACTGTAGAGATGTTGTGAGTTTTCTGAGCAATACATCCCTGTTTGGATATGAGCAGGTAGAGGCGGCTCTGGCACAGATGTACCTAGGGGTAAAACCCGAAAACACCACATTGAGCTAGACTCGAACGGGAACTGGTGCACGACAACGAGCCTTGCTGCACTCTTGGTTACGACACTCCCGGGGGATATGTTTAGGATAATTCTCGTTTTCTTTACAAACCACTATGAAGGGTTATGAGTACCTACTTCCTCAAAGAAAACATTTTAATGATTATGGATTATATCCATAAATAGTTCAATTTATGTTAAGTATTTTACAAGTATGGAATTGTGTATTTTGATTCATAAACTAATCTAGTTTATGCCATTATTTAGAAATGGCGCCTAGTGGAAGGAATGGAAACCGTATCAATGCACGCACTCCGTGTAGGGATTGCCCTCCTGCTCAAGATAATTATTGTGGATCTGGAGATACAACTGGTGCAGATCAACTTATTTCCATACTGGGACAACTCACGCAGGTTATGAATAATAACCTTACTCGTATGGAGCACCCTGATCCGCAATGTGGAGGATCAATGTTAGACTGCTTCATGAGGCAACAACCACCAACCTTCAATGGGAGTACAAATCCTATAGTAGCTGAGAAATGGATAAATTCCTTAGAGAAAATATTCCCAGTCTTGGGGAGTAGTGAAAGGGAGAAAGTTGTCATGGCAGTTTACCGCCTCACTAGAGATGCCGATCAGTGGTGGTCGCTGATTCAAAACACAAAGGAGGATGATGACGTATAGAATATAGAATGGAGGGAGTTTAAAGAGCTTTTATTTGAAAAATACTTTCCTCGTGACCATCGAGCAGATATGGAAAGTCAATTTCTGAGTCTGAGGCAGAAGGAGGATGAGAATGTCGCAAAGTATGAGGCTAACTTTACAAGGTTAGCGAGGCATGCTTCCAATTATATATGTAACCCAAGAAGTAAGATTGATCGTTTCTTTGATGGGTTAAAACCATCTCTCCGTCGAGCTTTAGTATCACAATCCTTCTCATCATACGAAGATATGGTCTCGTGTCCTATCAAGACAGAAAAGGAATTCTCTAAGTCTTATGACAACAAAGTAAAGCAAGAGAAGAAGAGAACGGTGGAACAAGAGACAGATAAAGGGAAAAGGGGAAAGAAGGATTTTCCATTATGTGATAATTGTGGGAAGAAACACCCCGGTACTTGCCTAAAAGGAATGGGAGTTTGTTATAAATGTGGAGAAAAGGGCCACCAGGCTCGTGATTGCAAGGGAATGAAAGAGGCTATCAAAGTTGAATGCTATAATTGTAGGGAAATGGGGCATTATGCAAATGAATGTCCTAAGCCTCAAGGAAACTTACCTCAGAAAAGGCCAAGGGAACAAGGCCAATCTTATGTTGTGACTACAATTGAAGCGGAATAATTATTGTATTTGTGTTTTTGGACTCAAAAACTAGATTATGGTTATAAGAATAATGTGATATATAAGGATTGTACTGCAGTACATGTTGTTTTCATTAAGGATTTAATATGATGAAGGTAATCATATTTTTAGTATGTGACAATAAGAGAAACTTTACTTTGTTTGGGGAATCTGAGGTTACAATTGATTTTGGAATTTAACGACCCTTTAGAGAAAGTCTGGATGGAGGTATTTTGGATAACTATTAAGGTTGGAATGGATTAAGTTGAACCATGGATAGTATTGTTTAAGGTTAAAGCATTTCTGAAGATTATTTTTGGAATATTATAATACTATAGTTTTAGGAAAAAGGACAACCTGCAGGGTGGGGCATAACCCGTTGCGTCGGACAAAGCTGCAGGAATCGAACCAACAATCATAGTGCGACATGCCTTTATTTCCTACCACTTGCCTACAGGAAGTCCCTGGTTATTACAAAATAATTTTACTAATCTAAATGGTATGTGTTAACATTTGGAACCTTATACAATTAGGATAAGTATAATATTTTTGAGTTCTATTATCTTTTTGAGTGAAAGATGGGTTGAAGGTTGAAACTCTAATTGTCAAGCATAAATATATATATACCTATCTCTTATTCAATGAATAAATTAATTCTTAAACTTTAGTAAAGGGATATTAAAACAAAAAAATGTGTTATCCTAATACCTTATGTCTTGTTGAACTGATGATATTTTAAATCAACATAGATTGAAGGCTTTGAGGCCCTCAATTTGACAGTTGATTGTGATTGATGACCCCAATCGCTCCCTACAAATATTTACGTTTTTCCTCCAATTATATGTCTCTAATTGCCACCAATGTTCTCCTAATCGAGATCATAATTGGGTGGTGACTTTTTCATTTCCCTTTCCCTCTTATTAAGGCAAAATTTTATTAATCTTATTTTCGATGTGGGTTTTCCTCAAAGGTATTTTCTATTTTCAACCTTTTATTTTCCAAGAAAAATTTCAAATTGCGAGGACGCAATTTATTGAAGGAGGGGAGAATGTAACACCCCGAGCTTCCACGATACGCCCCTCTTTCAATAATGCAATAGCTTGCATTGTACGCAACTTTGAGTTCTAAAACACCGCGACTAATAAAAGTAGCCGTTATGAATAGTAATAACCACTTTTTAAAATTATAGAAATTTTATATTTCAAAATGGACTTCATTTTTGTATTCGTAATATCGAAATTAGCTTATGTTGAATTTTTTGTATTTTTCTGAGAACTTCTAATTTTTTATGAAATGTGAAAAATACTTAAAAACAACTTTTTTAATCAAAATAATTTATAGTGATAAATTATACTATTTAGTGGTTTTAAAGTATAATTAGAATATATTTTTACTATTTTATCCAATGGTGGTCATTATAATTAATTTAACATTGAAATTGGACATAATCAATTGCCAATCTTTTGATATAAATTGTTTCTTAAAACACGCTATTTGTTGTGACAGCGGGAATTAATTATAAAATTAATTAATGCAAATTATATGTTTGGAATTTTGTAAAATAGACATCATTTTTGAATTCGGAATATCAATTATAGCTTAGGGTGAAATTTTGGCATTGTTCTGAAAAACTTAAATTTTTGATGAATAGTGAAACCACTAAGTGGTAGTTAAATAACTGATTTTTCGTTTAAATTAAATATTACCACTTCTGTGATTTGATTTTCAAAAATCCGACATACATGGTTGACATTAAGAAGTAAAATGTGGTTCAATGAGATCAAAATAATTTTTTTTGGTGAATAGTAACTTTTAAGTTCTTAATCGCGATTAGAGGTAATTAGTGTAGTTTAAGGTAAAAATAATGTTTTAATAATATTAGATGAGCATGACACTTGTCCTACTCCTATTGGATGAGTCATGGCCAACCAAGGCAACCCATGGGTCATCATGGGGATCCCATGGAGCCACTTTAGTTGGAAAATGACATTAATATATATTTATTTAATGTTAAAATTAAATTGACACAAACATGAGTTGTTTTACTAAAACAGTTTTTAAGTGGGGTTACAGAAGTACAAATTTTGATTATAAATATTCTTTAGAAATATAAAAAGATTTCCTACATGATAATATTTTTTTTATAATTTTTAGACATTAAATAAATTAAATTATTTATGACATCATGATGATGCAGCGATGACCTCATTATTTAACGATTTAAATAAAATGGGAAGATAATGCAAAATCCAAGGCTTACACTTGTCCAAAGCCAATTGGATGAGGAGCTTTCGAATTCTTATCACCTTAGCCTAGAATTATATAAGTTTGGGACCTTTAGAATCCGAAAAGCATTGTGTAATAATGTAACATTTCAATCTTTCAAAAAGAGCCCCTCCTCTCCACTTATAAAAGGCCCCCACCTTATTCACACCATCAAGCCATTTGGCTCGGCCAAACTCTGCCCAAATACTCTCCCAAAATCCCTCTCTTACTCCTAGAAGCCTCACTTTAAGCAGAACTCTTCCCAAGGAAGCCTTTGGCTCAAATCAAAAAATAGTTACCCGATTTTGAGGTAATGTCTTCTCTAATGTTGTTTTGTTTTATTTTTCTTCTCCAACCACCTAAACTCTTTTTATTCATTTATTTTGTTACAACACCAGTATCCTCAATATACTAGGATGTTGTTATTAGATGGATTCGAGCTACACTTACACACACCTACATCTAATGGTTAAAGAACATACTGTTTCTGTGGATGGAGAATTCCTGCCTCACGAAACGATGATTGTTCAAATTCTATTAACACCTATAATGGTGGCCATTTTGATGACACTATTTTCACATATGATATATATATTATGTTTATGTTTTCCTTATCCTTCTGTATTTCTCATTTATGTCATACTTTATGATTTCCATTATGGGTAAAACATGATAATTTCATTTTAGGAAGTGCGGACTACCGCCCCCTCAAAGTGATTTGAATCGTTAATGCCATATGTGGGATGTATAAAGGATAGAGTAAATGGTATTATACACTATATTATACTGGAATTATATTATACATTTATATCATTATGATTTTGTTCCATTAAATATGAAATTGAAATGGAAGTAGTGTTCATGCGTACGTACGGCTTACCGTCTCCATGAACGGTGCATTTCATTTCTTACCTCTAAATGTTACGTAATATTATAAATGAATGTATATACTGTATATATATGATATATATGATATCTAAATCATGAATATAATTCTGGATATAATGGTTATTCTACCACATAAACAACTTGTAATTATAAGAAGTTTATTGTTGACTCAAGTACCAAAGATCGACAAAACAACCGTTATTAACTTAAATAACTAAATAATGTTCATATCATTGTAATAAGTGATATAAAAAGGATAATGTAATTTAAAATAAGTTCTTAATAAGGTATATATTAACTCTAGTTTATTATTCAGGGGGTTAAATAACGGTTGAGTCAAGTCAGACACAAGGTAAGGGAACTTCTTAACCCAACTTCCATTCTTTGGGTTAATCTCCTACTTTCAAATTATGTCATGATGTAATTATGTCCTATTTTGTATTTTTACTTTATTTATGTGTAACTATAGTGAATACACATAATAGATCTATTTTATTTTAAAAATGATCTTTTTAAGGACTTCGTCTCAATCTCCTTTCATTAAGGTATATTTGGTTTTATACACAACTTTCTTTTATACGGTGTATAAACCCCTTTGACTTTTACGTTTATTCAAGAGGAATCTTTTTTATACGAAGCGTTTTTCTAAACGACAAGAAGAAATTTTTTTCTTTCCGTACTTATGCGGCGACAACGACTTCTCCGCCGCCGTGACCATTATTTGAGTTTCGGATTCCTCTACAAGCCATCATTTTTTTAATTAAAAATAAATAAAAAGATTTAACTTTCTTTTATTTTGGTATTGAAAATGGTTTTGAGAGCGTTTTTATTATAACAATGTGTTGTATTGATATCTTGTGATTGAAATGTGGAAATGTTATGTTTTTTTATGCATGTTTTATGTGATACGATTATGTAATGGTTTATGATATGTTTAAACATATTCATATGAGGAATGTATTGGACTTAATAAGTGACGGGTGGAGCCCGCTATAGCTCCTCGATGCATCGGTAGGTCTCATGAGACAACTAGACGTGGAATTGGCCGAGGCCCTTTCCCAATTTGATTTATGGTTTTGGCCGAGGCCTTAATCATTTTAGACGTCTTGGCCGAGGCCTTGAAAAAATGTTTAAGAATTTCCGGCATTATACATTCCCTCATTATGAAAGTGGTTATTGATTTTTCATGTGATTATTCGACCAGAAGAATATCCATGTGAAGAAGTGAATGGAATTATCTCAATTTACTTTTTCCATATTATGTTGAAGTTCATGTTTAAAAGGCTTTTGTTTTAGTTATACATTGCCTTAAATGTTAATGATTATTTATGAAAGCTTCCGCAATATTGTTATCCTTACTGAGCATTTGAGCTCACCCCTTTCATTGATTTAATATTTTCCAGGATGTGAAGAAGTGTTTTATGAATGACCTGTAGGGATAGCCAGAAGAGGATATGAGTGTGGACTATGGATACTTTGTTATTGTAGTTTTTCACTTTATGATGTAATGTAACGTTTACGAATGTATCTAGTGTTTCCAAAGCTACTAAACTAATCGGTCTTTCGAGACTTGATCTTTTGTGATCATGCCAATGTTACGAAGTAACGCACCGGCTCTGGGTAGCTGGGGTCGTGGTGTTACATTGAGAGTAAAAAAAATTATAACTTTCTCTTCTAAATCCAGTAAGGAAGTTCTGGAGGGTTCTAATGACGAGTAAGATATTAATGATTATGGTAGTAATAAATATGATGGAAAGGATGACTATAGTAGAAGTTCATATCCTGATGATAATGATGGTGATGAGAGGACTCAATCACATAACTATTCTCCTTCTAGTTAATTTAGGTCTTTAGAGAGACTTGGTTCAACCAGATCTATATATTTGGTGGGATGTATTCCTACAAAACTATTTAGTGTTGATTTTCTAATAATGGTGAGACTAGGGAATCTGATGAGCTTGAGAAATCCATATGCTCTGTCAGAGTTGATCCTGCATATTTTTCGTCTTCTAGAGTTGGAGTGGATGCACTTGATGAATTTTATAAATTATGAGGTTATGTACATCTTGGTGTAGACAAATCAGTGTCCAAGTATGTTGAGGATTTTTCCCATGGTTCTAAATTAGTTGAACTATATTATGATAGCTCAGATGTTACAGGAAATGGTGAGGACCATAATATTCCACCAGATCATGGTGGAATTACTATCGCTATTGGAGTTGGTATAGATCCTATGTGATCATTAGTTGAGTTGATTTTAAATAACGGTGAGATTTAGGTATTCCCTTTTGTTGTACCTACCACAATTTCAGATTACGTAGATGCTATTATTCTTAGTGATGATAGATTTATTTCACCAGTACCATAATATGTTGTTTCCAAAGAATATCTATAGTCTTTTAGAGAGGGAATATTTTCAAAACTCAGTGACATTTTGATGTTATAGTCATCTCCTATTACACATCTCAATAAATCATATTTCCATAACCATTTTGAGTTATTTGTTTTCCACAATCAGCAAAATATGGATTTTTATATCCAAGAAGATACAATTTAGAATTAATGATTAACTAGTATGATTGAAACCAAACAATTTATTATGGAGGAGATGATCACATTCTTAGTTTCCATTCATTATTCTTTGTTAGAGAGGTTGGAGAGAGTTCATACTATTGCTTCCACATCTAGTTCTCCACTCCCTCATCTTCTGATGATTTTGACTTGATCAAATCCATTGTTATAGAGTGTATCTTTATTTAATTTGGTTATTTTCATCCTTATAATCAAGAGGAAACAAGTATTATTTGACAAAATGGATGGAACATATACAAACTGGTGATTGAGTTCATTAATTAAGCCTAAATATATATATGGAAACCATCACCATGGAAATTAAATACTATCTTCCCACGGTGTGTGACAAACATGATTTGAATTAACATTTTACATTTTTGGAAAAAACTGTGACAACTGGGTCCCAATGACAGCACATACACCCCGCCTTAACATGGCCATCGGGTCCTGACCCACCAGGTACCACCAGTTTCCCCCAGATATGTGGGCCCACACTAGGGTTCACCCACATGACTAAAAGGGTCATCTGACTAATGAAAATTCCCACAGGCCAACACATATCCTTTCCAGTGTGCTTGGCCCTCACTCACACACACCCTGTGAAACTTTCCAGAAGGTCAACCATCCTGATCACTACTCCAGGACAAGCATGCTTAACTGTGGAGTTCTAATCAGACAGGCTCCCGAAAAGGAAGGTGCACCTTGTTGACATGAGTCATTTCATTTAGTCATTTAACCCTTTATCATTTGGGGATGTTACAATCACCCCCCCCCCTTTAAAGCACAACGCCCTAGTTGTGGGCCCTACGTCTCAACCCAGCCAGTGCACCGCACTTATGGCTGGGTTACTCATTTGATACCAAATGTGACAACTGGGTCCCGGTGACAGCATAGACATCCCGCCTTAACATGGTCGTCGGGTCCTGAACCACCAGTTACAACCAGTTTCCCCCAGACATGTGGGGCCCACCCCAGGGTCCACCCACGTGCCCGAAAGGGTCATCTGACTAATGAAAGATCCCACAGGCCAACACATGTCCTTTCCAGCGTGCTTTGTCCTCACTCACACACACCCTGTGAAACATTCCAGAAGGTCACCCATCCTAATCACTACTCTATGCCAAGCACGTTTAACTATGGAGTTCTAATCAGACAGGCTCCCGAAAAGGAAGGTGCACCTTGTTGACATGAGTCATATCATTTAGTAATTTAATACTTTATCATTTGAGGATGTTACAATCACCCCCCCCCCCTTTAGAGCACAACACCCTCATTATGGGCCCTACAACTCAACCCAGGAAGTGCGCCGCACTTAAGGCTGGGTTACTCCGTTGATACCAGACTTGTGGGGCCCACCCCAGGGTCCACCCACATGCCCGAAAGGGTCATCTGACTAATGACAGTTCCAACAGGCCGACACATGTCCTTTCCAGTGTTCTTTGTCCTCACTCACACACACCCTGTGAAACTTTCCAGAAGGTCACCCATCCTGATCACTACTCCAGGCCAAGCACGCTTAACTGTGGAGTTCTAATCAGACAGGCTCCCGAAAAGGAATGTGCACCTTGTTGACATGAGTCATATCATTTAGTAATTTAAACCTTTATCATTTTGGGATGTTACAATCACCCCCCCCCCCCTTTAGAGCACAACGCCCTCGTTGTGGGCCCTATATCTCAAAGCAGGCAGTGCACCGCCCTTAAGGCTTGGTTACTCATTTGATACCAAATGTGACAACCGGGTCCCGGTGACAGCATAGAAACCCCTCCTTAAAATGGTCGTCAGGTCCTGACCCACCAGGTACCACCAGTTTCCCCCCAAACATGTGGGGCCCACCCCAGGGTCCACCAACGTGCCCAAAAGGGTCATCTGACTAATGAAAGTTCCCACAGGCCAACACATGTCCTTTCCAGTGTGCTTTGTCCTCACTCACACACACCCTGTGAAACATTCCAGAAGGTCACCCATCTCGATCACTACTCTAGGCCAAACATGCTTAACTGTGGAGTTCTAATCAGGCAGGCTCCTGAAAAGGAAGGTGCACCTTGTTGACATGAATCACATCATATAGTAATCTAATCCTTCATCATTTGGGTATGTTACAATCACCCCGCCCCCCCGTTATAGAACAACACCCTCGTTGTGGGCCCTACATCTCAACCCAGGAAGTGCACCACACTTAAGGCTGGGTTACTCATTTGATACCAAATGGGAAACCCGGATCCTGGTGACAGCACAGACACCCCTCCTTAACATGGCCATCGGGTCCTGACCCACCAGGTACCACCAGTTTCCCTGAGACATGTGGGGCCCACCCAGTGTCCACCCACGTGGCCGAAAGGGTCATCTGACTAATGACAGTTCCCACAGGCCAACACATGTCCTTTCCCATGTTCTTTGTCCTCACTCACACACACCCTAGGAAACTTCCCAAAAGGTCACACATCCTGATCACTACTCCAGGCTAAGAACGCTTTACTGTGGATTTCTAATCAGACATGCCCCCAAAAAGGAAGGTGCACCTTGATGACATGAGTCATATCATTTAGTCATTTAACCCTTTATAATTTGGAGATGTTATAAAAACCCTATGGATTGAACCTATTACTGTAGAACACAATGAATAGTTATACCATTTGAATGTGACGATTTTACTTCTCATGATATTTATAGTTGAGAAGTAGGATTTATTCAGTGGTATGGAGAGAGGAGGAAACATTATTATTTATTTTTTCAACTTTAAGATGTCATTCATGTTTGTCTTTAGTAATACAGTAGTTTCTTCTAAGGTGATTCCTATGGTATATTTCACCTCTACTTCTTCCTTATATCATTAACCTCCTCAGTAAATGTTTATTATATTGTCTTCAATGTAATACATTAGGCATCTCAGACCCATGGTCATCAATGAGCCACATCCCTCAATATCAACACATTTTACCACTACCTCAACCCTGACAAACTCTCAATCAGTTCCGCCTTCATCTGGAATTGGCAAGGGGCTTGTTGATCATACCTCTTTGGATAAGAGTGACTACTATTTGTAATAGTTATTAAGAGGGAATTTATTTTATTTCCCCTATATTAATTTATTACTCTATTTAGATGAATTTTTCCCTTATTATAATATCAACTTTATAGTATTTATTCTTATTTAGATGTATTATGTAATTGTGTATTCTCTTATCTTTTGGATAATTCAAAAATGGGGATAAATAATATAGATTTACCTTTAAAAACCTCTGTTTGAAACCAATATTATTTGGATTGGATTTTCTTTAACATTGATATCGTTTAATTTCATATTAATCATTTATAAAGAAATTATATTTTGATACCTTAATTATTTAGATGTTATTATTTCATACCAAATTATTTATATAGATATTATCCTTTAATTATTTCTTATTTGGATATTATTTATGTTCTTAAATAATTTTATTTGACACCATACCTCTGGTAACAAATAAATTTTATGTATTTTTGTTTTGATTTTTAGTTTCTAATTCTCATTGTAACTTTTTGACATGTTATGAAGATTTTTTTCTTATAACATATCTATTTATAACTAATAATTTTTTACATATGATTTATAAACATCAAGTATTTATGATCAATAAAATGAGTAGACGGTTGGTTCCGCATTATTTTAATGCTCACAAACCATGTTTATTACATTTTTAATGAATTTTTTGTTTTATGACAATATATAATTTTATAAAGAAAATTTGGATAAGTTTGGAGAATTTTCACCATTAGTTAAAATAATTCCACCTAGAATAATGATCCCCCAGTAGACATTACAATAGTTATAATTTTCTACAACTATACTTTTCTTTGGACTGCATTTAGTATAACTAGGATTTACTACAGCTATGATTACCTACAATCCAGATTACTAACCGCTAGACTCTACCATATCTAGAATGTTCTACTATTAGGTTTTCCAGTGTCAGGACTATAAACCATCAGAATTAGATACTTCCAGATATTCCACTACTATGCTCATGCCACTTCCAGGTTTGGATAACTCGAAAAGGACCCACTATCATCTTTTTTCCAGATTTTTATTATGTTGATATTGAATTGAATGATTCAATTGATATATTTTGAATTTCAATAAAGGGAAATTATTTAATTATTATTCCTAAACCATCTTGAAGAAAAATTTAATAAATATAAAAAAAATTAGTATGAGAATCTAGAAGATCATTACAATTATCCTTCATCAGGTGCATAGAATGCTTTATATTGTCAATGATGTCCCTCATGTGCGATATTGTTTGATTGATCAGAGATATTGAATGTGGAAAAGGATTATTAATATAAAAATTACATGATACATACATACTTACATTCAACTGTGAAATAGTTGAGTACATTGACGATCAAGATCCTTTCCTACAGATATAAAGGTGAACTTTGATACAGTATATTTTACCGCAACTTTTAGATAAATAAATTAATCTCTTTATCTAGAAACACCAGAGAACACTTGATAACTTTGATCATCATATATAGGGGATAACTAATTTTTAATATCTTTATACATTCTCTCTCTATTTTTTTCTTTTACTTTTGAGAAGTGTTCTATTTGATATGTTTATTTGGGCTCACTAACTCTTGTACATGAACTAGAGAATAGTCAATATAATATTCTATCTTTTTTATCTTTTTACCCCCAATTTTTAAGAAAGTGGAACATACATGTCCTATTTTGTTTTTCTTCTCACGTATAACTATGGAAAATTCAATAAACCTTGACATCTTGGCTATTGTTTTTATACCCGATCGGGGATGTGGATCATATTTTTATTTTATAATCTTCATGTCATTGGCTGAATTCTAATTAGATGGAATTATGCCTCATCGTGATATTGAATCGCTTGTTTATTCATTTCTGTGTTTAACATTTTCCTTCTTAATTTCTAATATTTATAATATATTTGGTTTTAATATGTAAAAAAATTGGTACTTTTATAGTAAGTATTAAGTATTTATTTTATAAGTATTTTTTAGTAAATCGTTTTAAAAGGTTAAATTAATTTCATATATTATTTTGATTGATACCTAATAATAATTTAAAAAATAATTTAAAATATAAAACATATATAGAAAACTATTTTTATTAAATGGTCATTTTCTTATTAAATCATAGTATTTTATTTGAACATGGTTTTAACAAAACATTTATTATGAACTCAAATCCCCAGCCTCTTGTGTTTCCTACTTCAACCAACACATTTCATCATATCCTAAACCATGTAATGAAAATGGGTTTCATAAAAATCATATCATAGTATAAAAAATTGAAATGAAATGGGTTTTATAATCACATCATCCATTAATCATAGAAGAACATGAAATAAAGGTATGGTTTTCATAAAGATCTCATTATCATAATGATAAACCTTTCAAACAATAATATAGAAGGTAAAATTGGGTTAATATAAAAATAAAAACCTTATAAACACCATATATCATTATTTTTTATTAATATAAATTATATAAAAAGATCATTAAAATATTCTTGAAGACAGTATTCATTCATTTTAGAAAAATATTCATTATAATATAAACTTTTTTCAATCATTAAAGGAAAAAAATTATTTTAAAATAATCAAGGAATAATTTAATTTAATATTTTAGTCATTGAGAGGGCATGGATGTTTAAAATGTTGTTCTTACTATTGATGTTAAAAAATATGACTTTTATATTTTCAAAAAAATTCAATAGATCATTTTTAAAAAAACATCAAGAAGAGTCATTTTAAACCATTGTGAAAATTTCAAAACATGGGTAGGAATATAATAAAAACCATTATATAACCAGGATAAATTAATTTAATACAATTTTAGAAAACATGTACATGGATGAAAATGTGGTGTGCACTAAAGAGTGAAGTAAATTATCTTTTTAATTTAGAAAATTTATTTTTAATTATTGAGAACATAAATAGATGGAAATAAATTGGAAAAATTATTTTCATGAAATATCCAAATAAGAAGAAAAGTAATGACTTTATTGATAGGTATATCATAATATTTCAATATCAGAAACTTAATCATAAACAATCTTATTAAACAATGGGATTCTAAAAAAAACTTTTACAACTTTTGGGTCTTTTAAATCATAAGCCCCATGAAATAATAAAGGATAGATAAATATTTATACCACATACTATAATAATAACAATAATAAATGGAATTTTTTAAAATTATATACACCAAAAAAATAAAAAAGTTGTTTATAAATCTTGTGTCCCATAGAAATAAAAGTGAGACAAAAATCTCTTACCTTTAATATTTACTTCCTTTATACTCGTTAGAACATTCTACACATAGAAAACCTCATTTATATATATTATTAAGGGCCCTAAGGTTGGTATTTTTGGGATGAAAAATAACTCTATAATGTGGATGAGGATTTTGGGGGGAGGGATTTTTATAGGGGTTGGTTGACCCAAAGGAATTATTTGGGGTGAAGTAGGGAAAGAAGTTCCCTTTTATAATTGAGGAAGAGTGCCATTTCTATAAATTCACAGAACTATTCAGTAATGGGAAATCAATATCATGAAATTTGTGTCAAAAATTGATAATTAAGTATTGGAGGGATGTTATGATCTAGAATCACCTCTACCATAAGAAAAGAAATTGTTTTGAACATTTTGTTCCTTAATGTCTACATTAATTAACTTCTAATATTTTATTTTTTCACCACAATAACTAGTGACTTTTTATTTACCAAGAAAAATTTTCAATTAAGAATAATATTTAAATAACAATTATTAGATAATTTATTCCCATTAGTTATAAATATTAAATACACTTTTTAAAATTAATATCTTTTGTGTGATAAAAATTAATTTTAACACATGCGTATGTAATATACAATACCACATCGTAATCTTATCCAAAATAATTAATTTTGAATATTTTTAATATCATTTATAATCAAAAATTATTTTGAAATTATTATATAATAAAAATTATCCTGATTTTATATATGTAATTAATTTTATCAATCATTATTAATATAAGTGATAGAATTTTATTTATAATAAAATTCATAGATACATGGAAAACAGTGTTTGAAAGATAATTTTTTATAAGTGTATAAATTTTTAATATAAAAATTCATTATGAAATTGATTATAATCCCCTATATTTGATTAATTAATATGTTATTGAACTAATTTTATTCTTAAACCAATCATAAAACAAATTGGATCGTGTAAATTTTATAAACGGAGTGATAATTTTGAATAAGAAATTTTTTTTTATGCATCGAGAAATTAATATTTGTTGATAATTATTCAAAATTCAATTAATTATATTTTTTAGATATATATTTAGAAATTAAATATTATTTTTTAAAATAAATTTTTAAGAAGTGGTACAAAGAAATTTTTTATTTTTTCACAAAAAAAAATGTTTCTTGGAGAAAATAGTATTTCACAAACTTATATCGATGTTAGTAAAAATTAAGTAATTTTATTTTCAATTTTATATATTTATTGAAAATAATTATGATTAAATATATAAATTTTTTTATTCTTATTCATGTCACCACATTTAATAGTTAGGTTATAATATTCATGTGTAAATAATAATATTAATAGTATATTATGGTTCGTTAAAACGTGGTGTTCTGTTTAATTAAATAAGTTGTTGAAATTTAATTGATTAGAAAAAAAACATAAACCATTATTGTGTGAAATCAATTTCAAAAATATACTTTGGAACTTAATATGTATGTTATCTCTATACTAGTGAGCAAAATATATGTACATGCACACACACATAAATATATATATAATAAATAAGAACAAACCAAATAACTCATATGAAAATGTGGATAGAGAATACTAATGAATTAGAAAACAATGAGAAAAACTAATAAGAATCTGTAAGGATAACTAAAAACTAGACTCACCAATGAACATTCACTAAATATCATAGATAATAATCATAAATTATTAATAAAATAATTTTATAATAAGGTAAGCCTCAACTGATTCCCTACTATATCAATACTCAAAAACCCCAACATCTAATGTCTTATGCTCTCAATCCCTTGGAAATTGACACTAAGACGTACCACATATCGTATGATTATTTATAAATCATGTAACATGCATATAATTCTCATAATCCCATATCCACTTCCACAAATCAACTCTCATCCATCCACCTCACATCCATTATATTATGATATTTTGAACATTAAAGACATAAACCATGTGTCCTCCTCCTACTATACAAGACACCACCATATAGTATCCACTCATAAATTCCCTTCAAGGTTAACCAATAAACTATATACCACCTGACACATCCCCCATATAAAATTCTAGTACAATATATATGTATCCTATTTTTACTTTTTTTAGGTTCAACTTTCCCATATTTTTATCATGGTTTGTTTGGGTCTCATTTATGGGTGCTTGGGTTAAATTATGAAATTTTTTAGAATGTTCTGGGTTGTCCATAGTTTTCCCATGGTTTAACCAAACAATGTTGTCACATAGTAGAAACCATGTAAACCAAAAAATTAGGCGGTTTTCATGGTTGTCTCAACTTTTTTCAAACTGTGTGCACTCCTAGCAGAAGCTATGCACCCCATTAGAGGGCCACACAGTTCGATTGCACATTTTGAAAAACTGTGTGACCCTTCCCATATAACCATACAGGTTCTATTTATTTCTTTTGAAATTCATTATTAAAATTCCTAAACCCTCATATAAAACCCTCCATGACCAAAAAATAGTATTGAATGTATTACATGGTCTTTGGATATCCCAAAAACCCATTTTGTTTCTTCTTACCCTATTTCTAGGTGCATAAAAGTTATGTTAACAACATGTAATTCCTCTATATTAAGTGTTCATATTTCATTACTTCTCCCCACTATATTCTTATATTCTACTTAGGCTTTTTGATATCTTGTTGTTTTTGTTATATTTAAACTAATATTTTTTATTTCATGAATCGTTTTTTATTATAGGATCTCTATCACCAGCATTTTTCATTGAAGTTTCCTATTTCAAGTGTTATCTTACATGATCTCTTTATTATGGTAGGTGTCTTAGTGTAATATTTACTAATTAATTTAACCTTGAATTTATTTATTTTTATTACATTAAATTAAACGATGAAAATGCAAATTTATGTGAATTGAATGATTGAAATTTATTTGGCATGAGGTTTTGGGAAAACCCCAAATTTCTATGGAATTGTAATGTTGGGGTGTAATTTGGAATTAGTGGAATTTTTTAAATTGATACATGATATTTATTTATAATAAAAAATGGATTCAATTTTTTTTAATAATTTATGATTGTTTTTATCTTCAAAATGGCATGAAATTGATTAAAAACACATGTTTCGTTTTTTAAAGAGACATTGGTATATTAAATTATAAATGGTGTGATTTTATTTTAAATTGTATTGAAATAATTATCAATTTTTTTAATTTTTGATCACATGGATTCATGGGTGGTTATTGAGAAATTTAGTAAAAACATAGTAGGATGTGAATACCCTCTAAAGAGATTTAGGCTTTAAAAATATAAAAAAACCATGTTTGGAAGATCTTATTCCCTATTGGATGTCAATTAGTCCTATTTTCCTTATTACAAGGGATGTGGGTGAACAATTCTATTATTGCATATTTGAGTCTATGAGGTTCTCATAAACTGGAACTATAATTCCCCGAAAACATTACCATATTTCTTATTGTGATTATTTTGATATATATTCCATTGTTTTTAAAACTACTTTTCACATGACTTGTGATTTATATAAACTATTTTATATAAAATGCTAATTTATCCATCATTTTAAATGATTCCCTCAATTAGAATGAATAAAATGTTTTTTAAATATGTAAATCTACTTCCTCTCTTATTTTGTTCAAAATTTAAAATTTTCAATGGTTGGTTTAAATTGGGATCATATTATGTAACACTTGTTAAGACCCTACTAGGATTTTAGCTCACACCCTACCTTTTCCATTGGGCATTTTTAAGTTTCCTTCTACAGGTTTGAGCAAAGGGAGAGAACCGCTAGGAGGTGGTGGTATTTTATATTTTGGGATTGGATTTTTATTTCTATTGGTATTTGATCTATTTTTATTATCTTTTCATTACATCGATGATGTGTTGTTTGGGATTTATACACCTATTTGACTTTTTCTATTATTATCCCAATGAATTTTTTGTTTTATCATGATCACTTGTTTCTTTATCATCCTTTGTTTATGTTAAAAAACCATTACCTCCTTTATCTCTTCTAATGTTATGTTCTAGTTGCTAACTAATGGGGATTAGGTACACCTTTCAAGCTATGTCTCTATCAACTCGGTCATTAGGGAACTAAGGTATCCATGCTAGTTTGGGAGAATGTGGTATCTGATGTCCATGTTAAATATCATACCTTGATGTGATTAATCAGTTGTGTAATATTTTTAGGAAATATGATGTAGTTAAGAATTAGTTTCATGCTATTTATGATCATAATTACCATTAAGTCACAATTTGTAGTTTGGGAAAGTCATCTTGTGTATTATAACTAGTCTTTTCAATAATTTTTATTTTTGAAGTTGAATTCCAAATCTAGTTTTCTTATTTTATGGAATTAATTTCCCTATAACTCTTGTTTGAGTGTTGATATCAGTATCATTTTTATGTCTTCTATTTTGTTTGATAATGGTTTATCGGATCATTCCTATGAGAATATTTTTTAATAGGATTTAAGAGGAAGTTGTTGGCGAACCACCATGATAAAATCCTCTCATGGACTATAATTTGGTCGAGGATGTTGTTCGTGCTTTCCATGATTTGGGATAGCCAATTGCTCCCATTCCTATTAAGGATCTAGTTATTGAACCATAGTGGGATTAATTGAGGGATAATTCACCAAAATGTCTTCCCCATAATACAACTACATTCAAAGGAATAAATTATCCTCAAGGGGCTGAGGATTGATTGAGTATAGTTGAATTTTTTACAGTTTGTTTGAAATTTATTATTCTATGAATTTCAAATGTGCTACCTTAAAGATATATTGACTTAGAAGATGATGGTGGGACATGATTGTGATGTTGAAGAAGCATGAGGCCATTGAGTGTAAAGACATTAAAGTTCCTTTCATAGAGTAGTTCTATCCAGAGACAATAGTGTTGACCAAAGATATAGATTTTTTCAAACAAGATAATTATTAATGGACAATAATAGAATATGAAAATTGCTTTGCTGAGCCTGTGTGTTTTACTCCTAATATTATACAGAATCAAAAGATGAAGACTATGTGGTTATATATGGGACTTTTATATGATATTCATTATCATGATTTTATGATGAATGTATCTTCTAATGGTAATTTGATAAATATTTCATTGATAGTTGAGCTTATTTGTCTATTATGTTAGCCTTGACATGAGTTCAATTTTTTCCTAGTGGATCATAATTCAGTTCGATCATGGTCAATAGTATGTATGATAGTCCTCACGATGGGTCTTGACAGTAGGGTTCTTATGGACCACCAATATATTATGGAACTTTCCATTTGAATTTATACCAATGTGGGATGCTATGGTATTCAAAATGAGGTTTCACTGAGGCACCCAATATATTTGGTTTTTACTATCTCTCAAGTCTGTTTTATAAGCTCTATCATTTCTATTTTTCTCCACATAGTTTCACAAGATCATTATGGCCAAAATGTTTTATTATTCAATTATATGCTTCATAAACAAAGGGGTTCTATCCATATGCATCCAGGATATTAATTCACCATGCAATATAAGATCTTCCAAAGGATGCAAAAATTGGTCTAGTGACTATAAGAGGTACCATTACTATTGGTTCATCTAGAGTTAATGATTTATTAGATTATAGTTCATCTCATATGTTTATATCAACCTATATTTTAAATATAAAACAATCTTACTTCAGAGATTTTATCATATGTGATGGAAATTACTACACCCCGTAGAATAAAGAGAGATAATGGCCTCAGTTGTCCTGCATGAATTTTCTCATTATCAGATATCAATCTTACTTTGGATTCTATGGTTCAGTACATGAAACCTATTGATGTCGTATTTGGGATAAAATTAATAAATAATAATAAATATGGAATTGAATTTTATCTACAGTACTTCTACCTTAATATAATTGATGGGTAGTTCTGTATCATTCGAGGATTATTAGACATTAAGACAATTTTATTCAGAACATATTATCTTGAGTTTTGGGAATTAATATCAGTGTTTGATTTTTACATGGAATGAGAATCATTGGTTGATAATATTCCTCTAGTTTTATTCATGTTTTCAAATGTTTTTCATCCTGAATTCCCTAGTTTGTTATCTATATGTGGGGTAGAGTTATCTTTTAAATTAGTATATATTGCTCAGATAGTATCTATTTTTTCTTACCTTCTGGAACCAGTTTGAGAATGATCATTTCGAGAATGGTTTTATATTCCCAACTGTGTGAGCTTGGTTGGTGCCTGTTCTATTTTATAAGAAATATGATGGGTCCCTTTTTCATTGTGTTGAATACTAAATGATAAATCAAGTCATTATAAATAACAGTTATCTATTACCATAGATTGATGATCTATTTTACAATGTAGAATATGAGATTTGGTTTTTAAGATTAATCTTAAATCTAGTAATCACCAATTGAGAATTAACAAATTCGTCATTCATAAGACCACCTTCCAAGGATGGTATAGCCATTATGAGTACCTTATTATGCTATTTGGTCTAACAAATTCTCTTATAGTCATTATATATTTAATTATTTGGATATTATGTGTGTATATTGATACGTTCATTGTGGTATTTTTGGATGACATCATTGTTTAATCTATGTCCAAGGAGGATCATGGATTCCACATGAGATTAGTTTTTTAAATTATGAAAGACCAATTAATTAATGTCATGTTATTGAAATTTCATTTCAGGATTCAAGAAGGGAAGTTCTTGGAACACATAGTTTTGAAAATTGGTACCTCAATTGATCCTAATAATGTTAAAGTTGTTGTGACATGGGAGGAACCAGAACATTTTTTCTAGATTTAGAGCATCTTGGGGGATGGAAGGTTATAGTCACCATTATTAAATTTTTTCTTGAGTTTGGATTCTCTGATGACCAATCCCACTTGAAATGGAGTCATGTTTTCTTGGGTGGAGAATTTTTTTAGTTATTTTTTTGAGGAAATTTATTGTGACTTCTATGTTGGTTCCCACTCTTCTATATCTTGGGAAAGTGTTTTTGGTGTTTTATAATTCATCGAGGCTGTGTTTGTGATTTGTTCTCATGTAGGTTAAAACATAATTCCTTATGGATTTCATGTTATTCATCCATATGAGAAAAATTATCTGGCTCATGGCCTTGAACTCACATTCTTGATGAATGAACATTAACGTTTGATGAATTACCTCTTCAGATAAAGGATCACCACATATTATTACTATAATAGATTCAGTTATATCTTCCTTCCAATTATATGAATCTCGTTTACAGGTTTTGGGTGGAATACCTCAAATATTTCTATTTTTATATTCCATATTCCATGGGGAAAAAGAAATTTCATCACAGATGCTTTGAGTAGGAAACATCAGTACCAAGCCATGAAAGATTCATTGGAAGAGTGGAACATGATGGATCTTCTATATAGTTTTATATAATAGTTAGAGAAACATGGGGAGATGTTGTTTTGTGATGTTTTTAGTTGTCCTATACTCTTATAAAGATGATTCATCCAGATCAACATCTTGATGTTGAATTACAAGGAATTAAGAATCATTTTTATGATATAGAGAAAATTATTGAGTGTTCATTCCCTATAAACGATATCCTATGTATCTAGAACAAGAATGTTATACCTCTACCTATATAGAAATATATTATAGGGGTTTTACAAAATTCCATGCAGTTTATGAACCCTGTAACCCTGAATATGTTACATGATATGTGATGTCGATTATAGTAGCCCGGTATGAGATGGGGAACTGCTAATTTTTTCTTTTGTTTTTATACCTAACAATAGTTCATGACCTAGAACCATAGACCTTCAAGTTTTCTTCATCGACTTTTGGTTCCATCATGGAAGTGGGATGAGATCTATATAGACATTGTGGTTGGGTTTATATGTACCCATATAAATTATAATGTGATGTATTTTTTGATTAGGGATCCATATTTTACATCTCTCTTTTAGAGAGGCCTTTAAGAGGCACTAAGATATTAGGTTTGATTGTGTACTACATATCTTCTTGAGATGGACTGGTAATCCAAGAATTATTACAACTTCTTGAGAATATTCTTCATTCATAGGTTCTAAAATCTTTTTGATCATGGGATAATTAATTGTGTTAGGTTAATTTTTCATATAACAATGTTTATGAGTCCATGATTAGAATTTCTCGTTTTGTGGCCTTGAATGAAAGGCCTTGTAAATATCCTTGTGTTCATCACAAATTATTGAGTGTTCCTTGGTTTGACCAGTGATGGATCACAATATGATGTAAAATATTCATCAAATTATTCAAAGAATGTTTATGACAGTGATATTGTATAAGTCTTATGCTGATCATCGGTACCAATAGTTGTAATTTTTAGTTTTTGATATGGTTTTCTTTAATGTTTCACCTTGTTTGGGTCATTAATGAATTTTAAGGTAATTGAATCTTACTCCTCATTTTGTGGGACATTTTCAAATATTTTATTATTTTTGTAATGTTTCTTAAAAATTTTAAATTTCACCATAATTTACATCAATACATAATGTGTTCCCTATATCACAACTACGGAATTATCTTTTTGATCCATCTCAGGATCTGAGTTGGAGTGACCTCAATGTTGAGTCTAATTTATCATTGACTAATAATCTAGTTGGGACAATTGATTATGAAACTATGTTACGTAATGGCATGATGATACCATTTGTTTGATTGCTATGGAATCATGGTTCTAATACGCATGTGGCTTGAGAGAGGGACAGACTAATGAGAGAGCAGTGGCCTTATCTTTTTATGACGAATGCTTCTTAATCAGATTTATAGGTACATAATGTTTCTATGGTGGGAATTTTTAACATAATATTAATTTTTTAGGTACTCCTCAAAACTATTTTTGATCATACATTGGTTGGGTCTCATTTAGGGGTTCTTCATCTGAAATTTTGTAAATTTTTATAACTTTTTGAGTTTTGCGTGGTTGTTGCATGTTTTTCCCAAATCGTCCTCCCACCTAGTGGAAACTATGAAAAAAAATAGTGGTTATTTTACAAATTAAAAAAGTATTAGAAAAAACATTTTTCCACCTATTAGAAACTGTGTCCCCCATTAGAGGGGTTCATGATTAGGGTGCACAATTTGATAAACCATGCAACTTTGCCCAGCTTGTACATACAATGTTTTTTTTTATTTTGAATGTTATTATTAAAATTATTGAGCCACCATATGAACCCATTCATTACCCTAAATCAAAATTTTATGTATTTTTAGGTATCTGTAGCTACCAATAACCAACTATTTCTCCCCTAAACATATTTAGATGCCGATAGAAGCATAGAAGACTTAATTTGATTCCTATCCATTAAGAGTTCTTCTCTTTTTCTCTCTCTCCAACTCTCTTATTATCCAAAAATTTGGGGTTTTTTATATATTTTTGATGTTGAGAGATATAATATCCTTTTTTAGATATTTAATCTTAGTTCAAATCATGGATATCAGTCAGAAACATTCTTAATTGGAGATTCCAATTGTAGGTGTTGTGTTTTGTGATCTCCTTTTAGGGTAGGTGGATCCATAAAAGTTTATCCAATTAATTTTACCTTGAATTTATTAATTTTTTTAATTTCATATAATTAAATTGTGAAAAATAAATTATATTTGAATTTTTGATTTGAAATTTATTTTCAAGAGATTTTGGTGAAAACCCAAATTTCAATGGAATTGGAATGTTGGGGCGTAATTTCAAATTAATGGAATTTGTAAAATTGATTTTTCAAATTTATTATCATGAAAAATGGATTAAAATGATTTGATAAGAATTGATGTTTAGTTTTATCTTGAAAAAGGCATAAATTGATTAAAACGTCATGTTTTTTTGTTTTAAATAGAAATTGGCATATTAAATTGGATATTGAGTGTTTTTTTATGAATCTTTTTTCGAATAACATTCTTAGCCTTGATTTTTTGAGAACGTGAAATCTAGGGTTGTTAATGAGTTATTTGGGAGAAACACTCCAGGATGAGAATATTCTAGCTATGAATTGACACTTTATAAATCTTACAAAAACATAGTTTACTTGACCTTATCTATAGTGGAACATTGAGTAGTCATAATTGGCCAATGTCAAGGGATGTGTGTGATCATTTCCATGATCAATATTTTTGCACTTGAGGATTTCATAACCTTGAACTATCTAACTCTTGGGAAGATTACAATGTCACCTTTTCTTATTATTTTGATATATATTACATATTTTAAAAAACTACATACACATTCCTTGTTATTTATATAAACAATTCTCTATAAAATCATTATCAAGGCATTGCTTTAAATGTTAACATCACTTGAAAGAAATATAATTTTTTGTTATAAATATTCAACTATCCATAAATTGTACTTTAATTTGAAATTGAAATCATCTAATGTTTGTTTTATATTGACATATCATTATGGAATACTAGGTAAGACCACCCTTTTATTTTAGCACAGATACTACTGTTACCTTCATAAGTTTATATATTTTCTTTTACCAGGTTTGTGTTTTGAGAAAACAACACTAGGTGGTGGTTTTTGTTTATATTTTGGGCATGGATTTCTCATCACATTGTCGAACATGTCAAATTAACTATTTAGTTTTTACTAGAATTTTTGTAGTATAGCTGGAACCGTAGGTCATTTCTCAGTGGATCCTTAGATCGTTAATTTTTTAAAAAAATTAATTTTTATGTTTTTAGGAAATATATAATGGGATTATGTTATTTTTTTGGGTTATTAATTTTAAAACCTAAATTGAAACCATATTGTTAACAAAGAGAAACTGGTCGGGGAAATCATGATCAACCCTGGTGAGTGTCCCTTGATGATCAATTCCCCATCTCTCTAAATGGATAAAGGAACGATCAGTGATTACTTGGGTTATAAACACTAAAAAAGTATGGTGTTTGAGTTCGTACCATTTTAACACCTAGTAATGGATCAATCATTGATATTGATTGTAAGATCCCATTTAAAATCAACAAAATTACATAGATATAAAAAATGAACTCAATCAAGGAATCACATCAATAATGTGATGAGATGACCATATTTGTGTCAATGAAAAAAATTTCGACAAGAAAAAAAATGAATACTCTTGGGATCATGCTTCTATATTTTAAAAAAATATATAATTCATCTACACACACATGAAAGGTAAGGGGTGATAAAAGAGACTAACATGATCAAATCATTACATGATCTTGATTATGTATAAAATCATGGGGATTCTCGTTCCTTTTATTTATATGGGGTTATACCATAAGAAAAAAAACTACCATTGTAGATCTATGGATTATAACAATTAATAGCCCCCAAATTTATCACTATATGTATTTTAAGTACATGATGTATAAGATAAAGAAAATAGATAAAGGAAGATCTAAAATTCAGATAAACCTTAACCTTGGTCATTGAAAAATTTCCCATGATCCTTTGGGTGATTTTAATGATAAATTTGTAAAGTTGTATCCAAAAATATTCAATAGTGTTCAAGTATATCCCATATGTTCATGATAGTTTTTCTACACCATATTCATTTAGATAGATGGTTGAACAAGGAATGTTCAATTGTTCTGAAATTTGTAGGGGAGGTGGAGCATCGAGTTAGATATCTAATGGAGGTGGAATCTGAATAATTGTAGTTTCATGTACCTACTAATGGACCAAATACCTAAAGGTGGACTAATGTAGCCTGCCCTGAATTTCACCACATTGTGGGCCACTTTGGTGCCTCTAAATATTCGAACTTGGACATATGCTATTCTATAGAAATTAATCACACTCATTTTTCACTCACACAAATTTGTATCCCAATTTTAGGAATTGATTATCTATATAGAAAATATACATCCAAAATTGTACTCAGGGTCTCATGTAGTTTGGCTCGTTTTGATTTAATTTCATTTAGAGATCTCCAAATCACATCTTCCTATAATGTACTCATTGAAACAAGTAAAATTTACCAATTTTAAATGATGAAAATTAAATTATTAAATAAAAAATTAAGTTAAATGTGTTAATATATTTGTAATTTTCAATAGAAAACCGGTTTAAAATAATGGTGAATGGTATAAATGAATGGTGAACCATTATGTGATCACACTCCCACACCTAACCATTTTCACATCTAGGAAGTATCAAATTTCCAATAATAAATGACAAATTTAGATATTCCCAAATACATGAATATTTAACATTAATTTAAATATAAAATCATATTAGCAATGTGATCATTAAAAAAACACACCAAGGAGTTATTACCAGTGAATGATGGAAAAATATGTCTCATAAATTGTATCAAAATAATATTTAGGGAGTTGCATGATATTAATCTGAGTATGGAATTTAAAATTAAACCATGCCACTTACTCTCTATGTGTGTGTGAAATAAATTTAATGCTTCTCTTTCCACATTCTATCTAGTAAATATAGGTTATTTTTAAAAAAATTAACTTACCTGATTCATTCCATCGAACCTTGCCTATATCCATTTTACTATGAATTTCAAGTTCTACTGACAAAAGTATTCCCAGAAGTCAAACCATAAGCTCACAACCCAGATATTCCCATTTTTTGTATATTTCATCACTCGCCTCATTATTTATTAATATTATTTAATTTTTTATTTTTTAGGGTTAACAACAGTTAGATAACAGGTACAGAAAGAAAATTTAATCTGCTAGAGTAAAGGAATAGATGGAATAATGATTGAATGTTTGGATAAAATCATTTTATAATTATGAGAAAAATTCACCTAACTTATATTTACCTTGTATTAATTAAGAAATATTAACACATCATGGTTTTTGGAAAACATGTGTGCAGATATTAATTGATGCAATTTTACCAATTACTACTCACATTAATGGTATCATTTATCTCAAATGTCTCATGGATATAAATCCATTTCTATTACTTAAGAAAAATTCATAAAAATAAAACACCAATGACAATCTCATGATAAAATTTACATTCCATACTTTAAAAAATTTATCATCAACTGTTAAAACAATAGGGAATCACGAATTCCAACATGAATTTTCAATAATATCAATGATTTTTTGAGAAAAAGTTCTCTAGCTAAAATTACTACTCACCAAGAGAAAAAGAGAAGAAATTATAAATATGATGAAAATTCAAATTAAATCAACATAGTATGGAAAATTAAAAATACTATTCAGAAAGAGAAAATGAGAGGAATGAAGAAAGAGGATAAAAATTCTAAAGTAACTTGGAATATACCCCCACCACAAGTGTGTTATGTCCCGACTGTAATAAATGTAAATATGGGAAGAAAGGATAAAACATGGTGGGGTTCACTGGTATGTTTTTTTCTTGAAGGTGAATTTACTCCACCAAATGCTTCAGAAAATCATCATAAAAGTTTTTAAGTATTTTTCCAATGATGAAAAAAATATAGCCACTATGCTCGTGAGAGACCAGTATCTCACTCAATGGGTAAACATTAGAAATAACATATTTACCGATCCATTGTGAATGAAGATTACATGGGTGCATATTTGGACTAAAATTGTACATGAGGAGCTTTTCATAATTATGAAACCTCCAATGATGGTTCATCTGGTAACTAAATAATTTTTCTTCTTTTTATAGGTTTATGATTTCTCATATGCATCACATTTATTTTCATCCAACATGTGAATATGAAAATTTATATGCTCACTATAATCTCAAACATTCATATTATGCTATATAAAAACCAAATAGTCATGGTGTTCTACCACCATCAGGAAGAAAAAAATAATTTCCAAACACAATTATATATGTTTGAATTCCTATTAGGGTTTTAAAATATGTTTGGTACACCCAATGTTATTCATCCAAGCACAAAATCCAATATTTCCTAGAGGGTTGTACCGTTTTTCAAATATTTTCTTAACATCCAGATTTTTTAGTTGTTCTTGTCTATTAATTAAGGGTTAATCTAGAGACCCGTATCTTGACGTACATGGAAATTACATTACTTTTGCGGAATACTTAGTACATAACAAAAACACACACACAAGGATCGTAATAGTTTAGTGTCTATGGAAACTCGAAATATAATCTTCTAATCGTGGTGAAAGATCTTCAACATCTCCCATAAAGATGTTCTTTTTTTTTATACCTAAAACCTTTCTTTATATCCTGGGGAAAAGAAAACATAAAAGGGTGATCTCAAATGCTCAGTAAGGGTAAACAAAAGAAATATCAATCACATCATATACATAAGCACATAACTTTTGGAAATCTTAACCTGTAAAAGAGATCATAATTTCATAACATGGGGTAAATCATGGTAGTGAAATGTAATCACAATAATCATAACATAAAACATGAAACTTTGTGGCATTCTCACATAATCATAGAGAATCATTTCTTGTTAGTCAAGACTCATTGCCAAGACTATCTTAGTGGACAAAGTCCCTTTCTGAATCGAGTAACCCTCGTTTCAGTCCTGTTTCACTGAACCGGTATAACCTACCATTCCAGCCATGTCTATCTCATGAGAAATAAATTCATTACCCAATGCATTGGAGGGAGATATAGGTCCCACCCATCTTATAATGAATCCTTTCTTATGTGTTCCACATAATCATAAAACATACATCATCGCATAACACATGTAACAAAAATGGGATTCCTGAAACATCATGACATCATAAATCAATTCATATAAGATAAAGGAATTCATAAACATAATTCCATCACAACATAGTCAAATCAATGTAAAAATATGGATAGAAACAGAACCCTTTATTATCTTAGATGGAAAATAATTTTGATAAAACACTTGAATTGAATTCTTGAGGAAAATATCCTTTCTTCTTCAAAATCAATTTCTTTTCACAAAACATCATGCAATTTTAAAAGAAAAAGATTTTATTGAAAATAGTCATGAAATCTTATAGAGGAAGCTTCATGAAAATAAGGCATTATAAAACAGTAGAAATCCGTTTGTGCCGTATAAGTTAAAAAAAACATTCTTCGTACTTTTGTCGGAAAAGACAAAAAGTACCTCGTATGACAAATGATTCCTTTCATAGATATTACTAAAAACTCACCTAAGGGTAAAAATGGATTTAAACAATTGTAGGTGGATGGAAATAATATTAAATATTGATGAAACATGGATGTGGATGATAAAATACACCCCAGTAAATACTTATGAATAAACAATCTCGGATAAAAATGAGATTGTGATATTTCCCTTACCTTAGGTCCGACTTGCTTGTACGTGTCCGAACCTCCTGTATAATGATTTAAATCATGTTATTGACTTATTATAGAATCATATTCATTGTTATGATATCATATATGGTTCACTTATGACATTATATTACCCGTTCTTTTGTAAATTCCATGTTAAAGAAGCGTTTTGGGTAAAATCGTTCCATTTATCGTAGGTGTTTTGACTTGTTGTTCTTGACATCATTATTACTTATATCATGATTTACTCACTTCCAGAATATAAAATATGATTTATATATCATATATATTCAGTATATATATATATAATAGGTAGATAAATAAAATGAAAAACACCGTTCATGGAGACGGTAGTCCGTACGTACGCATGAACGCTGTTTTCCTTTCCTTATTGTCTTGAAATGGAAGTAAGTAGATGACATACATATGTATATATATACATAAATCCAGTAGCTTTATAATGTCATATATTTCATTGTTATTTCTTATATATACATTATAATCATTCTTAAATGGTTAACATGGAGAATGAATCTCATCGCGTCGTGGAGACGGTAGTCCGTACGTACGCACGAGCGATGATATCATTTCTATAAATATTGAATTGAATTGAAGTGGATTATACAATATATCAGAATCAATATGATGTTGTAATAACTATGTATAGTTATTCTTTACACCATTATACCCATCCATGTAAGGTGGTGGTGGAAAATAGATTACACCACGGCGTGGAGACGGTATTCCGTACGTACGCACGCGCAGTGATTTCTTTTTCCGTAGGATGGATAGATGGTGAAATAGGGTTGTTTCATACTTATAATAACATATCAGTATATGAGTGATACTGATGTTATTACTTCATAATGAAACAACCTAAGAAGAAGAAGTGTAAGAAGAAATAAAGATGAAATAATTGGTAACGGTAATTACCTCTTCTTTGAAGCGCCTTTTGGATACCTCCTCTTAGGGAACTAAAATTGGTCTTTGAGTAAGACCAGAACCTCTAGGATGTTGCTAGGGAAGTGGAGAAGAGATTTTGTCAAGGGTTGGCCGAGCTTGAGTGCTAAAATTGGTGTGAGGAGGAGGGGGAGGAGGTGTCCTTTTATAAGGGAGGAGAGGGGCACCTTAGGAATATCTCAAAATATTATTTCATATTAAAGTAAAAATCGGTTTATAATGGTTCCAAAGGGACTTATTTCGAAGCTAAAGTGGGGATGGGTCGAAATCCTCTCAACCAATAGGATTTAGACAAGTTTAGGTTATTATTTTAACCTTATCAATTAGATTTAACTCTAAGATAAATAATTTAACTTTTACCGTGTCTTTTTGTTTTCTTTCACTATATGGTTAATACACTTACTATAACATGCCAAAAGAACCCCAAATTGTATATTATTAATATATATATCCTTATCTAAGTCATTTGTCTGAACCTTAGATTTTTAGGAATAACATAACAATTAATAATATAATATTTGATTTAAAAACTATTTTGTGTCAATTTTGACACTATTTGATATATGATTTTTTTGAAAGTCATAACAGAATTATATTTTCAAACCAAGTTGATTACATCAACACTAATATATCATAGTAACCTAGAAAATTAGTTTAATGCATAAAAAGTCTTAAATTACATTCATTTGAGCATTTATAACATCAATTATGTTAATATTTCCTTAAAAGGGTAATTACTGCATCATCGTTGTGTCAAAAATAAATTAATTTATTTAAAGTCTAAAAATTATAAATAAAATATCATTATGTAGGAAATATCTTCAGCTTTCTAATGAATATTTATAGTCGAATTGATCTTATGTATAACCCCATATTAAAAATGTTTTAGTAAATAAACATTGATTTTAACTCTTTTAACTCTTCTTTGAATTAAATAATAATAAATGTCCTAATCTAATCCAAGTGGGCCTAAATGGTCATATTTTATTCCTAAGTTTGTTTTTGGTCAATTACACTTGTCCAATAGAATTAGGACATGTGTTAGGGTAATATTAATATCATATTTACCCCTTAGTTACCCTATTTACTATTAACCGCGGTAAAAAAAGTAAAAAGTTACTATTCACCAAAAAATTATTTTCATCTCATTGAACCACATTTTACTTACTGATATCAACCGTGTCTGTCGGGTTTTTGAAATGCCATTCACAGAAGCGGTAAAATTAAGTTTTATGAAAAATTCAGTTTTTTAACTACCACTTAGTAGTTTCACTATTCATCAAAAAATGAAGGTTTTCAGAAAAATGCCAAAATTTCATCCTAAGATATATTTCATATTCCGAATTCAAAAATGAAGTCTATTTTACCAAATTCATAACATAGAAGTTGAATTAATTAATTTTATAATTAAATCCCGCTGTTAAGACAAATAGCGTGTTTTTAAGAAACAATTTCTATCAAAAGATTGACACTTGATTATGTCTGGTTTAAATGTGAAATTACAACCAATGACAAACATTGAATTAAATTGTAAAAATATATTCTAAATATACTTTAAAACCACTCAAATTAATAATTTATCACTATTAATTATTTCGATTAAAAAAAGTTGTTTTTTAATTATAATTAATAATTTTCACTATTCATCAGAATATGAAAGTTATCCGAAAAGTACCAAAATTTCACCTTAGGCTAAATTCGATACTCTGAATCCAAAAATGAAGTTCATTTTGAAATATAAGATTTACAGAATTTTAAAAAGTGGTTATTACTATTCATAACGGCTAGTTTTAATAATATTTTAATAGCATATCGTTGTTTAGTGAAACTCGTTATTGCGTATTACACACACTATCGAGGAAGGTTGTGATTGCGTGTAATGCAAGGCAAGTCAAGGATGCGTGTTGTGCAAGCTCCTTTTTGTGTTGCGTACAACACAAGACATTAGTGAAATAAAAAAGAATATTTTTCATAAAATATCGGGCTGTTACATTCTACCCCCCTTAAAATGAATTTCGCCCTCGAAATTCGTCGGGGTTATAAATGGTTTACTATTCGAATGTTTCTTTAATAGAAACCCACATCGTAAAAAGGAATATCAAAACCAATCTTTAAAAACAAAAGTATGAAACGTAACAGTTACCCAAATAAACTAATCACTGGGTTTCCACATAAGTGAAAATATGGATATGGAAGAGAAATCTAACCATCATGTTCTGATGGAGAGTGGTAGAGAACATGGCTATAGAAAAGCCAGTAATCACAAAGCCATAAATTTGTGACAATCTAGGGTACCATCTGATTCATCAGATATAAGGGCACTAGGACAACATTTTTGGTTTTCAAGATCATTTCCCTAAAGTTGAAGAATTTGAATTAGAATAAATACTTACTTTATTTTGGTACAATCTCACTATTGTTCGTGCCTTGAACAATTTCCACTTCATCTCTTATATAAATGAAGTTGAATTTGTTATTCGTGAAGTGTTAGCAGATCATGTGATAGAATTACGGGTCATTCCATCTGTCTCGAACAAAAGGTTAGCAAAAATTATATACATAAGTCGATCTATAGTGAGATTAATCATATATGGTTCCTAAAATGGACTTATACTTCATATATCATACTGCTTAATATAATAAAACTAGTTTCTTCTAAACAGGGACTTACTGTAGGTCAGTGGTAGGCGATAAAGGCCAGTCGCACTTTGGTTGTGGGTTCGATTCCCACAGCCTTGTCCGAAGCGATGGGTTGTCGCCCGTCCTGCAGGTTGTCCTTTTTCCAAAACTATATAACATCCCATCAATAATATCAAAAAAACAAACAATACTAACTTATGTCCAACATAATCCATTCCAATCTTTTAGGCTTATCCATAATACTGCAGTCGACTCTCATAATATAGTGAAAATGATTACCAGAGATTTAACACCATCATCGATCCCCATATATCATAAGATATGTTTTGTTGGTCACATTCCAAACATTCAAAGTCATTAATCGTGTATTCTCTTGAATACCTTAGTGAAAACATGAATGCAGTTAAAAGTTAACACTTTTCACATACCGAAATCCTCAAAATTCTATATACTCAAACCATGATATCACTTAGTACTTATATCAATCATGAGCTCATGAATATAATCAAACACCCCATTATCTTATTATTCCTTCATTGTGCACATATCATCTAAATTATAAAAATATCTGAATAACCTTTCATGGATAGTGGTACCATTAATCATAGACTTTCATAATTCAAGGAAAGACAACAGTGTAACAATCCTTAGACGTCTCTTTATTCCATAGTACCATGAGATTTCTTATACAACATTACACATGATAAACATGTAATCATTCCACTACATTCTTAAACCATTGACCGAGCTTCAAAAATTCTTTCATCTCACATATCATTTGTAGTCTCTTCATCATCATCCACATAAATACTAACCATATGACCAAACTGATTCTCTTCATGAGTCTTTCCCTTAGGGCATTTGTTTGCATAATGGCCATACATTCCACATTTAAAACACTTAACCATTTTTGATAACGTAGCAATACCATTATCCTCATCCATGGTGTTAACCGACCCTTTTCCTTTGCACTTACTTGCTTTGTGTCCTTCTTTTCCGCACCCAAAGAATCTTCCAGTTCCCTTGAAACATTCTCCTTGATGCCTCTTCCCACATGATTTACATAGGGGAAATTGAACTTTCTTTCCTCTATGATCATCATGAAACTCCATCTTTCTCTTATTAGCCGAGTCAGGAAACTTACCAAATTTTACTTTATTGATCATATTATGAGATTGCTGATTCGTCATAATAATGATTTTTGGACTTCCAAATCCCATTTCATTTGGTTTCTCATGAAGAATATCATTCCATTGTCCATCATATCCTCCATTATCGTGAATCATCTTGTTTCCAGCCATTTTATAAAACCCAAAATGAATAGTGTGAGAGGCAAAAATCATGCTAGGGAAAACAACATAATAAAGGGGGAGTACCTTCAATATCTAACATCTTAGGTTTAATTCTATGATCGTTAGCGTATTTCTAGTACTATAACTTATACGTCTACTTAACCTTAGGGACATCCCTAGACATACTGTAGAAATATCTCTAGGGATCTCACTAACGTTTTCGCATCCTAGTTTCCAAAGGTTGACTAAACCTTTCCTCTGATACCAACTGTAGAGACCCGTATCTTGACGTACATGGACATTACATTACTTTTGCGGAATACTTAGTACATAACAAAAACACACACACAAGGATCATAATAGTTTAGTGTCTTTGGAAACTCGAAATATAATCTTCTAATCGTGGTGAAAGATCTTCAACATCTCCCATAAAGATCTTCTTTTTTTTTATACCTAAAACCTTTCTTTATATCCTGGGGAAAAGAAAACATAAAAGGGTGAGATCAAATGCTCAGTAAGGGTAAACAAAAGAAATATCAATCACATCATATACATAAGCACATAACTTTTGGAAATCTTAACCTGCAAAAGAGATCATAATTTCATATCATGGGGTAAATCATGGCAGTGAAATGTAATCACAATAATCATAACATAAAACATGAAACTTTGTGGCATTCACACATAATCATAGAGAATCATTTCTTGTTAGTCAAGACTCATTTCCAAGACTATCTTAGTGGACAAAGTCCCTTTCTGAATCGAGTAACCCTCGTTTCAGTCCTGTTTCACTGAACCGGTATAACCTACCATTCCAGCCATGTCTATCTCATGAGATATAAAATCATTACCCAATGCATTGGAGGGAGATATAGGTCCCACCCATCTTATAATGAATCCTTTCTTATGTGTGCCACATAATCATAAAACATACATCATCGCATAACATATGTAACGAAAATGGGATTCTTGAAACATCATGACATCATAAATCAATTCATATAAGATAAAGGAATTCATAAACATAATTCCATCACAACATAGTCAAATCAATGTAAAAATATGGATAGAAACAGAACCCTTTATTATCTTAGATGGAAAATAATTTTGATAAAACACTTGAATTGAATTCTTGAGGAAAATATCCTTTCTTCTTCAAAATCAATTTCTTTTCACAAAACATCATGCAATTTTAAAAGAAAGAGATTTTATTGAAAATAATTATGAAATCTTTTAGAGGAAGCTTCATGAAAATAAGGCTTTATAAAACAGTAGAAATCCGTTCGTGCCGTATAAGTTAAAAAAACATTCTTCGTACTTTTGTCGGAAAAGTCAAAAAGTACCTCGTATGACAAAAGATTCCTTTCATAGATATTACTAAAAACTCACCGAAGGGTAAAAATGGATTTAAAAAATTGTAGGTGGATGGAAATAATATTACATATTGATGAAACATGGATGTGGATGATAAATTACACCCCAGTAAATACTTATGAATAAACAATCTCGGATAAAAATGAGATTGTGATATTTCCTTTACCTTAGGTCCGACTTGCTTGTACGTGTCCGAACCTCCTGTATAATGATTTAAATCATGTTATTGACTTATTAAAGAATCATATTCATTGTTATGATATCATATATGGTTCACTTATGACATTATATTACCCGTTTTTTTGTAAATTCCATGTTAAAGAAGCGTTTTGGGTAAAATCGTTCCATTTATCGTAGGTGTTTTGACTTGTTGTTCTTGACATCATTATTACTTATATCATGATTTACTCACTTCCAGAATATAAAATATGATTTATATATCATATATATTCAGTATATATATATATAATAGGTAGATAAATAAAATGAAAAACACCGTTCATGGAGACGGTAGTCCGTACGTACGCATGAACGCTGTTTTCCTTTCCTTATTGTCTTGAAATGGAAGTAAGTAGATGACATACATATGTATATATATAAATAAATCCAGTAGCTTTATAATGTCATATATTTCATTATTATTTCTTATATATACATTATAATCATTCTTAAATGGTTAACATGGAGAATGAATCTCATCGCGTCGTGGAGACGGTAGTCCGTATGTACGCACGAGCGATGATATCATTTCTATAAATATTGAATTGAATTGAAGTGGATTATACAATATATCAGAATAAATATGATGTTGTAATAACTATGTGTAGTTATTCTTTACACCATTATACCCATCCATGTAAGGTGGTGGTGGAAAATAGATTACACCACGGCGTGGAGACGGTATTCCGTACGTACGCACGCGCAGTGATTTCTTTTTCCGTAGGATGGATAGATGGTGAAATAGGGTTGTTTCATACTTATAATAACATATCAGTATATGAGTGATACTGATGTTATTACTTCATAATGAAACAACCTAAGAAGAAGAAGTGTAAGAAGAAATAAAGATGAAAGAATTGGTAACGGTAATTACCTCTTCTTTGAAGCGCCTTTTGGAGACCTCCACTTAGGGAACTAAAATTGGTCTTTGAGTAAGACCAGAACCTCTAGGATGTTTCTAGGGAAGTGGAGAAGAGATTTTGGCAGGGTTTGTCCGAGCTTGAGTGCTCAAATTTGTGTGAGGAGGAGGGGGAGGAGGTGTCCTTTTATAAGGGAGGAGAGGGGCACCTTAGGAATATCTCAAAATATTATTTTATATTAAAGTCAAAATCGGTTTATAATGGTTCCAAAGGGTCTTATTTCGAAGCTAAAGTGGGGATGGGTCGAAATCCTATCAACCAATAGTATTTAGACAAGTTTAGGTTATTATTTTAAACTTATCAATTAGATTTAACTCTAAGTTAAATAATTTAACTTTTACCATGTCTTCTTGTTTTCTTTCACTATATGGTTAATACAATTACTATAACATGACAAACGAACCCCAAATTGTTTATTATTAATATATATATCCTTATCTAAGTCATTTGGCCGAACCTTAGATTTTTAGGAATAAAATAACAATTAATAATATAATATTTTATTTAAAAACTATTTTGTGTCAATTTTGACACTATTTGATATATGATTTTTGTGAAAGTCATAACAGAATTATATTTTCGAACCAAGTTGATTAAATCAACACTAATATATCATAGTAACCTATAAAATTAGTTTAATTCATAAAAAGTCTTAAATTACATTCATTTGAGCATTTATAACATCAATTATGTTAATATTTCCTTAAAAGGGTAATTACTGCATCATCGTTGTGTCAAAAATAAATTAATTTATATAAAGTCTAAAAATTATAAATAAAATATCATTATGTAGGAAATATCTTCAGATTTCTAATGAATATTTATAGTCGAATTTATCTTATGTATAACCCCATATTAAAAATGTTTTAGTAAATAAACTTTGATTTTAACTCTTTTAACTCTTCTTTGAATTAAATAATAACAAATGTCCTAATCTAATCCAAGTGGGCCTAAATGGTCATATTTTTTTCCTAAGTTTGTTTTTGGTCGAATTACTCTTGTCCAATAGAATTAGGACATGTGTTAGGGTAATATTAATATCATATATACCCCTTAGTTACCCTATTTACTATTAACCGCGGTAAAAAAAGTAAAAAGTTACTATTCACCAGAAAATTATTTTCATCTCATTGAACCACATTTTACTTACTGATATCAACCGTGTCTGTCGGATTTTTGAAATTCCATTCACAGAAGCGGTAAAATTACGTTTTATGAAAAATTCAGTTTTTTAACTACCACTTAGTAGTTTCACTATTCATCAAAAAATGAAGGTTTTCAGAAAATTGCCAAAATTTCATCCTAAGATATATTTCATATTCCGAATTCAAAAATGAAGTCTATTTTACCAAATTCATAACATAGAAGTTGAATTAATTAATTTTAAAATTAAATCCCGTTGTTAAGACAAATAGCGTGTTTTTAAGAAACAATTTCTATCAAAAGATTGACACTTGATTATGTCTGGTTTCAATGTGAAATTACAACCAATGACCAATATTGAATTAAATTGTAAAAATATATTCTAAATATACTTTAAAACCACTCAAATTAATAATTTATCACTATTAATTATTTCGATTAAAAAAAGTTGTTTTTTAATTATAATTAATAATTTTCACTATTCATCAGAATATGAAAGTTATCCGAAAAGTACAAAAATTTCACCTTAGGCTAAATTCGATACTCTGAATCCAAAAATGAAGTTCATTTTGAAATATAAGATTTACAGAATTTTAAAAAGTGGTTATTACTATTCATAACGGCTAGTTTTAATAATATTTTAATAGCATATCGTTGTTTAGTGAAACTCGTTATTGCGTATTACACACACTATCGAGGAAGGTCGTGATTGCGTGTAATGCAAGGCAAGTCAAGGATGCGTGTTGTGCAAGCTCCTTTTTGTGTTGCGTACAACACAAGACATTAGTGAAATAAAAAAGAATACTTTTCATAAAATCTCGGGCTGTTACAGTTAATATATAGTAGAGACTTTATAGAGAACCCCATTATTAAAGAACAGTTTTTTAGGTTATGAATGAAAAAATGTGAACGCTGATCACTAATAATGAATCATGGAAAACCAAACCATATGAAAATCTAGGACCTTAAAAAATCCACAAACTCTTGAGAGTTATTGGTCCTTGAATCCTTTTCTTCAACCCATTTGCAGATATATTAAAAAACCCATAACATGCACATGAAAAAAAATGAATTTTTAAAAGGCCCCATGAATTTAAATCCCATGAATCGAATAGATCACAAAATAACACAGGTTGTTGGTCGAATTTCATTCCTCCTGGAGATATTGTTTTTGAATTGGCATGATGTTCATGAAATAAAAAAACATATGGGAATATCTATACAATGTTGGAAAAAAATGTCCCAAATCAAGGACCTTTTGAGTTTTACATTGTGATAAAATGTGTTCCCCACAAGCCAAAGTGTAGAAGAATCTAAAAATAGTTGTAAGATCATGGTCAGGGACACACCTACAATCGTCTTGGTCACTAGAAAGTCTCTTCAAGTACGGGTCATCCAAAATGTATCGTTGTGAGTTTTGATTAAGTCTCCAAGATAATGATATAATGAAATTAGTGGGGGCCCCATATTCTTCATGAAAATTTACAATGTCTTCATACCATGGGGTATGTTCCACAACATCAAAAAGGTTATAATGAGGAAATAATTTTCTAATAAATAGTGACATGTCATCATGGTTGTCCCGTAGTGGGGAAATCATTATAATGTGGCTAGCTAACAAATTTTCCCATCCCCCATTATGTCTAATATCAATGTAAAACTCAAAGAGGAGGAGCATATATCAAATTAAGTGAGGATAAGATTCATGTTTCGTATGGAGAAATTTAATGGCATCATGATAAGAAAACACAATTTTTGATTCAATATGATATGAATGGAATTTCTTAAGGGAATAATAATAAAATGGAGTTATTTTTAGATAGTAGATTAGTTTTTTTGGGAGAGATTCAAGGGTATGTGAGCCATAAAAATAACATAAATAAACATCTCAACCAATTGTGATAAAACTACCCTTACTAAAATGTTAGAGGGATCTAACATAAGTTTGAAGGTGATATCCCACCTTGGTGGTTGGATGATGAGAGGTTACATTAGACTCCATTTTAGGTAATTTAATTCATACATAAAATTTTTATCAAACACAATCTCAGATTAATTTTTTAATAACTAGGATAATGGAAGTGTAATATTACTAAAGTCATTAATGAGTCACCGGTAAAAACCTACATGACCAATGAAATATTACACCGCCTGAAATTTTTTGATTTGGAATTCTAAAATTATTTCAATTTTTTTTATTCACATTCATCCCATAATTTTAAATAACATGACCAATAACTATCCCCAGCTTAACCATGAATATAAATCTATTATAATTAAATATGATACCTTTTTCAATGAAACTATGGAGGAAAAAACTCAGGCCTTCCAAATAGTCATCAAAGGAAGATCCATAAACTATGAAATCATATTTAGAAACTTCCATACAACTGTCAAGGTATTTATAAAATACTCAACATACATCACTGAAATATACCAGAGGCATTACATAGACAAAACTGAATACTTTGGTATAGGAATGTGCTTAATAGACCAGTAAATTTTGCCTTTTATTGATCCTTAGGAGTTATATGGATTTGAAAAAACATGAATATCCATCCAGGAACAAACAATGGGACTTATTGGAAAATATTTATATCATTTGGTCAATGAAAGTTAGAGGAATGTGGTCCTTTCTCATGGATTCCTTTAGATAAAGATAGTAAATATAGAATCACTAATTGTTTTTCACACATTTTGGAACCAATTCATTTTGTTCATTTGAAACAACGATTATTATATATTTTTTAGGCATGTTTCTCACCGAGATTACCCATTTACTATCAGATATTGGACAGAGGATCCCAAAATCAACTAATTTACTGACATCTAATATTACCACATCAGGGAATGTGAGATTCAACTGATGTTGATATTTCCTAATAGGATTATCCACATCATATAAAAGTATATGGCTCATAAAAATTGTTGAACAAATATTAGGAATATAGTCCTAAGCCCTCTGAAACGTCCATAATAACCAATATTGTGAATACATTTCTCAGTGAACTTCATGTGTTTCTTTTTTGAGCCACCATCATTTTGGTTATCAGTAACATTCTTCTTCTTCTTTTTAGTTATATTGGAATTATAGGTATTTTAAAATTATCAAGATCTATATAATTTTTATTCATACTCTAGATGTTTTAAAACCTCTAAATTCTCTACTATGTTAATGTTGGCCAAATACATAACTTTCCAAGCTTTTTTTTTCTCAGAAACAATTACATATTTATTCTCATCCTTTGAAGGTAAATTTTTTTGAACATTCTGAAGCTTTTCATTTTGAGAACATTCACCAACATGAATGAAATATTCATTAAACTTTTATTCCTTAATTTCGTTTTCAATAATTTTTTTTGAAAAAGTTTTGACTCTTCTTCTTTATCCTTTAATTTAGTCTCTAGATACTCATTACGACTCTTTACATCCTAATGATTTTTTTCAAATCATTAATTAATTTTACCATTGTCACCTTTTTCATTAGAAGAACATTATTGATTATTTGTTTAGGATCATTCATCTTCCATTTTTTTGTTTGTTCTTATTATCTCTTCTGACCTTTTTTCAATCATTCTTTCAATTATTCTTTTAAGTGAATTTTGAGTTGAGTTTCTAATTATTCCATACTACTGATTCTAAATTATTCATTGTTTACCATTGTAGTAATAGTATTATAAATACCATGGTCAATTTATTTTTTTGTATTCCACATAAATATATTCTTATTCTTCATTATATTTAGATCTAAAACTTCTTATTTTGTATTTCAAAAATTTTCTATATTTCCCAATGGAATATAATTTCCCCTTAGCTTAATGTTTATTTTATAATATTAATGGATTTGTTTCTTCTTTATCACAATCTAATTCATTCATTCTTCGAGATTAATTAATCATAATTCCTCAAATGTCTCCAAATTCAAATAATTTAAAAGGAGGATTCCTTTTGTATTTCCATATACATCATTTAAAAAAAATTAAAAAAATTAAAAAAAATATAAAATATTATCAATATTTTTTTAGATAAATCATTTTAAAAATCAGAATAAATAGAGTCATCTTTAAAAAGAATCTTCTTTGACATTTATTCTATTCATCCTTGAAAGACATATATCCATTAAAAATTTGTTTTTCGATTCATATTTCCCCCCTTTTTATTTAATAATTGATGAGAGTGATATAAAAATAATATATATATAATGTCTCTTGATCAATGTATTCCAATGAAGAAACTTTGTCATAAAACTTATTAAGAAGGATTCTCAAGATCTTCTCAACAACTATAGAATCGAATATATTTTCACCACGATATCTGAAATTTTCAAAATTAACATTTACCCTCATAAATAAGTCGCCAACATATTCATATTCACCCATCTTCAAATATTCATACATTAATCTTCAGAATTGTAACATTGTCTTATTTAATTTTTTTTAAAAATCCATATATATTTGTCAATTTATCCCATATACATTTAAATATATCAATACCATTCACCTTATATAATTCACTTTTAGAAAGTGAATTTTTTAAACATTTCATTACTCTTCCATCATTCTCAAGATTCTTCTTATCAACAGAGGTTGAAGGAATTTTATCATCAATAAGAGGAAAACGAACAGTTGTAGATTCAAGAACCTCATAACTCATAGACATAACATAGAGAAACATTATATCGTTCTAGATGTTATAATACTTACCACAACACCCTAGAATACCTTTACTATCCACACAATTCAAATTCTCAATCAGCATAGAATTTGAGAAGGGAACTTTTGGCTCTGATACCACTTGTATGTGACCAGTCAGTGTGATTAAAACACTAAGAGGTAGAGTAGGTGATTCAATGATACATTTTATTTAATGTTCCCTTTTAAATGAAACTGCCTTTACCTCATATTAATGATTCTAATTCCATGTGGAAAATAATTCAAACAGACAACCATAAGAACACCATAATTTACAAGGTTCATTTTAAATAAGAATAGATATATACTTGGTATGGTTTTGAAATGTTCCAATACCATAGAATTATATTTAAAAAATGTCTTGGAGTAAATTGTGTAGGATATACATGTTCACTCATGTTTTACTATGTATGAAATCCAATAGTGTGTGTGCACCCGCTTAGAAAAAATAATTTAAAATGACATCTGTGTAACAAATCATGTTACTTTATCTTGATTTAAATTACATAAATGAACTCTTTTAAATAAAATTATTCTATTTCTTACCCCTAATATGATAAGAACATCAATAATATTGATATAGAAATCAATCTTATTTCAAGTCTGATAAGCCCACATCAAATTTTCAAATCCAATTCTTCAAATATCATGGATATGTCTTTGTTAGAATACTATTAGAAAAATGTTAAATTCATTCTTACTCAACATAGAAATACCAATATCAAAATCATTAATCCAATTATCCTCACCAATAATAGGATCAAATGAATATGATTGACAAGATGAATACAATAATCAACTGAATGCGATAATCACTGAATACGATGATAAATTAAATACCACATCTTTATCTGGTCTCCTCTCTTTTCACTTATCCCTAAAAACATCTTCAATAAAAGATCAATATGGAAAACAATTTCTCTCCATAAAAACCTAGGGATTCTCTCTCTGAGGAATAGTTCCTCTATCATCAGTAGTTAGATAAATTACCAACTACTTCTCCCTTTTATAGGGGACCCATGGATGGTTCTGGTGAAAACCCTAAAATCTTTCCCACTTAAACAAATTCCCTATAATCCTGTGTTGTGTTGAATTATTGGTGAATATTGACTTTATAAACTCTTCTTGAATTGTCTTGAAACATTTTATGACTTTTTGTCTTCTTTAAACCATTTTTTTCAATTGATAGTCTTGATCCAAATTGTGAATCTAATTTTTCCCAATCTAATTTATTCATTAAGATGCACTATACTAATTGAATATATAAATGATAAAATACATGTTCCCCGTTGAAAAGATATCCATATATTTTATTAAGTTAATATCTTGACCCACTTCACAATAAAAAATAATAATATCTCCTATTTGAAATGATTGACATCATTGTTGATAACATTATTTTCTTTTAATTTCATTCATTGGTCTCAAGCAATTCATCTTCTAAATATTTTGGTAATCTGAGTATAATTAGCAGCTTGTTTCTTTTTTGAAAATTATTCCATTTGAGAGACTTTTCTATTTTCCCATAAAATTATAATATATTCATATTTTGGATATTGGTATGACTAAAAACTAGTACATTAAATTTCTCACATTTTCCACAATTGTTCATGGCCATTATAAATCCAATTGATTCATCAAATATATTTTTCTTCAATATTTTGATTGTATCATTAATTCCATCCTGAATTTGAATACATAAGATTTTATCTTCAATATTTTATGATATTAATTGGAATTTATTATAACTTCATTTTCCTTTAATAACACTTATTTTTCCCACTTCATCCCAGATACAATTGCCATGAATCCAATTTGACATAATATGATCATGAAAAATATGATCTCTTGCACCATTTTTATTTTCTAGGATGATTTGATCATCAAAAAAATTGATCAGTGTAATTTATTTCATTATTTCACTCTAACTTTATTTCATCAAGATTGAATCATAAATTTTAGACTATATATATAAGATTTATTAGAACTCCGAGATTATCAAAGCATTAACACATTTATTTTATCATTGTTTTGTAGACTCCGATTCACCACCATTATAATTTAATATTACATACGAGATCCAGAGTGAATCCTATGAACGATTAATTCCATCAAGATTAATTCTACAATATGATTTACCTTCTCATTCCCAATTTAGTGTGAATTCGATGATACATTACTATAATCTTCTCTTGAATATGATGTATCTTTTCAAGAATTGTGAGTCTTATTTTATTGAATCTGATGGAAAGTCTAAAAATCTCTAAATAAAAAGTGTTGTGTTTTGTAGTCTCATCTGAAACTTATTTGAAAACAGAATAAAAATCCTGAAAAAAATAAATTTTCTCAACATCTTGGTCCTAACACCCAACACTGAAAACATGTATCAAAAATCAAATCAGTGAAAGGGTGAAGAAAATGAAAATGAATTAGAGTATGGGTTGAGGGGGAATTTAGTGTGTGTGTGTCCTTTTTATTATATGGAACTTTCATCGAATAGAAAAGAAAACATAGTTCTCTTCAATGGGGTGTTTTATAGAATCAAGGACTATAAAATTTAAATTTTCTACATATAACTCCATAGATAGCTCACCATTGTGAACAATGATGATCATTTATTTTGTTTAATGGAATAAGATCCAATGTATGACTGGTGAATTTCTTTATGTTAATGTATCATCCATCTTATTAATATAGAATTCTATAGGGAAGATGATATTATTTATTCTTATGAGGATGTCCTTGATCACTTCTAATGGGGGTGTTGTGCACTAGTTGGCATGTTGGATGATGATTCGATTTCATTGATTGTATCCAATATGTAGATAATTATACATGGAGTGAGTTATTTCATTAAATGAAGAAACTAAATCTAGTATTTCATCAAAAAAAAAATAATGTCACCTATATGGTCCAAAGTATAACAAATGTTCCTCGATGCATTTATTTAGTTGGAATTATTGGTTGTATCAAGGATAAGACATTCCTTCCCAGTTTTAATCTCTCATTCCCCTCCATCCATTTTATTTGGGTGAAATGTTCATTATGAAACTCAACATTGCAAGGATTTTTTTTAACTACATCCAGTAGAAAAAAATAACTTGTACCTTTATAAATTTTTCCAATATTTCATTATAAATATCATTATAAAAAAATTTCATAGATTTTTTTTCTTAAGGGAAAAGGAAGTGTAATGGATTATTTTGGGGAACCATTAAGGAATATTTTTTCCCTTTTCCTTTTTTTCTCCGTTATAATATTTTCTAGGTAGGGGCAGATTGTTCTTAAGAGGAAGAAATACATGTTGGGTAGAATCATTAGAATAAAAAACTAACTTATCACTATAATGTTTGATTTAAAATACACTATCATTATCCTTTTGATTAAAAATGGGTTAGGATTATAGTTTCCCCAAACAATGAATCATTATTTGATCGATGGTGTTTTCCAATTATCCCACTTGAGTACCTTGGTCTTGAATAACCAAGTGTGTGGTCTATTGTAAATGGAGGTTTTTATCTTCCATTTTCTTTATTATATCCCAAACGTTTGGTTTAGAACTTAGAGGAGGGGGATTTCTCTGAGGAGGTGAAGGTTGTAAGGTTTTATATCTTGTCTTTATTGATACAAATTATTTTTATGGTATCTTAAGTTTTCTTCATGTCAGTAATATGGTTTTTAATTCCACTAAATGATTTTACTTGGACAATAGTTCTCTATATTGAAGGGAGGTGATTATTAAAATAGAAACCTTGGGAATAACACTACATAATATTCAGATGAATCATGATGTTTTGGTAACATGTTAGAAAAATGAGTGTTAACATAATACAAATCTACAAAGTAATGGAACTGGTTGAGAGTGCAAATTTCCTTATGGTTGATCTAATTATCTTAGAAGGGTATGCATATCATCATGTTTTTTATCTACCAATTCTCCAAAGGATGAAGGGAATAAATTATGAACTCCTTGAGTGGATGAAATATCTATTGTACCAAAATTTAATGCATTTTGAGTCATTTTAGCATTTAATTCATGAGTGGCTTTATACATTTTAACAAAAAGGAAACTAGTAGCTACAACATTTATCATAAAATGATCCACGGGGACAAGTACCTCATAGAATTATTGAATTATAAATTTTCCTATAATTTAGTGGTTGGGGAAACTTGAAAAAAGTATTTTGAATCTCTCCCAATTTTTATTAAGGGTATCTCATTGTGATTTCTTAGTTCTACAAATTTATCTTCAAATTGATGTAGTTCAGATGGTATGGAGAATATTTTATAAAAATATTCAGTTATATTCTTTATAAAACCCAATTTTGATATGAATATAATATAGCCTATATTTTTCTTCACTATCATAGGAAAAGGGGAAGGCCCAAAACATTATGTAGTACTCAGTCACATTTTGGGTTTTAATAGTGGAGAACATTGTGTGATGAACTTTAAGATGTTGGTGAGGGTTCTCACCATGAAGACCATGGAATTTTTGAAGGAGCTACATGAGGCCCAAAATCATGTCAAAGTTTTATAATTCCTATTATTATTGTATAAATATAGGTTGGTACTCTATATCCAGGGTGGTCAGTTATTTTAATGTTTGGTTATTTGCAGCCATTATTTCAAAGGTTTTATTTGGTTAAATTTAGACTAGTTTGGGATCAATTGAGGTTATAAAATGGGTTCATCAGTTTGTGTTGAATTTTTTACTCAATGTTACTTAATTTTACATTGAAGTTTGTTTTAAATTTATTAATTCATTTTAGGCAATATTTAATTCCTAGATCATTTTATACAACAAAGTTGTCAAGTTTTTTATTTCAGTTTTCTTTTGTTTTCATTTTTAAATTATAAATGAATAAATTAAACTAACATAATAATAATGAAATTATAAATATAAATATAATTTAATACAATTGAATTAGATATATATAGAGATAATAATAATAAGATAGAGAGAGATGAAACACAACAAAATTAACATAAATAGAAAAAAGCAAAAAAATGGAGAGGAAATATTGAAATGGGTAATAAATAAAAATTAAAATTAAGAAATAAAAGGAAAAATGATCTTGGATCCCCATAAATGCTGTCAAAATTTGATTTCATTGTCACATGCATGAAATTAGTTACTTGGTTTTTACTAGAATTTTTGAAGAATTGCGGGAACCCTATTTCTTTCCTCAATGGATCCTCAGATCATTAATCTTCTTAAAAGGGGTTTTATTATGTTTTTAGAAAATTGATAAATAGATAATGTTTTTTGGTGTTTTATTATTTTAAAATAGAAATTGAAAATATATTACTAAGTGGGAGAATCTGGTTGGAGAAATCATGATCATCCTAGGCGATTATCCCGTGATGCTCAATCTATCATTGCTCTCAAGAGAAGAGGGAAGGATCATTGATTCCTTGATTTATAAAAACTCAAACCAGTATGTTTTCTGAGTTATTTCTTGGATAAAACCTTCAATATGATTTTTCAACAATATTGATTACCAGCGACCACTCAGAATCAATAAAATTGCTTCAATGAAAAAACTAATCTCAATAAAATAATGACATGAAATATGTGATTAAAAGAACATATTTGTGTCGGTGATAAACGTTTCCACAAGACAAGAACATGAATATTCATGGATTCTGATTTTTTGATTTTATCAGCTGACGTAATCCATCCGCACAATCATGAAAGTGAAGGGGCATGAAAAGAGACGAAAACACTCAATTTATCATGAGATTCAGGTTATTCATGAAAACATGAGGATTATTGTTCCTTTTTTTATTTGAACATATGATAATACAAAAAATTAACGGTATAAATGATGATAAATAGACAAAAAACTAGAATATTCAACAACCTTTCAATGATTACAAGCATGGAGCTCTATATTACTATAATGAACACACCCCAAATTGATCACTATGATTTTTATATGTACATTACATAGAGGAGAATGAAAATGGATGATAGAATATCTAAAATTCACCTCACCCATAAACCTAGTAATTAAAAATTGGTAATGATCCTTATAGTGATTTTAAAGACTAACATGGAAAGTACGATGCATGAAAAATCAATGGTATATAGGTGTATGTGAAATGTTCATGATGGATTTTTTCACAAAGTATATTCGGTTGGTTGACTAAACAAAATGAGTTTAATTGTATTAAAATTCAGTGGATAGGTGGGTATTAAATTAGCTATCCAATAAAAGTAGAATCAGAGAAATTTGAGATTCAAGGACCAAAGTATGGCCCAAATATAGAAGGGTGGTCTAATCTAGACAACCATTAATTATATCAAATTGTGGGCTAGTTTTTGGAGTCCAAATGGATGAATTGGTATTCTTCAAGAAAAATGTGTCCCAACCAATGTTTCACTAGTAAACTAATTTTTATCTTAATTAGATGCATGGATTGTCAACGGTAAATACTGATTTCTCAAGTGTGCTTGGGATCTTACTCAATTAGGTCTTTTTTTCATAAATTACATCATGGAATCTTAAAATAATAACATTATATAATGAAATCATTTAAACAAGTAAAATAGACCTAATAAATTACGATAAAAATTGAATTATTGAATTAAAATCATGTGATTTTTTATTAAATTTTTAATTTTCAATAAAAAACTTGTTTTAAATAGTGGTGTAAGGGTAGAAATAAATAGTGATTCTTTATAAGGTTAAGTTCTATATGAATTGGTATTTAAGATATTTTTCTAGAATTTCTAGTACATTGATGACATGATGTTTTGGTTATCTATACATGTTTGACATGTTCTACTTTTCTTATTGTGGAGTTTTATTTTTATAATACTAACATTTTTCTTTATCTTCAACTATTTTTGTCAATAAATTGGTCCATAATTTACATTATGACATTCTAGGTCCAGGTCACCGACTCATGGGGACCCAGAATTCCCTTCAACTTATATCGGGATTGACTTGGTTATCAAGGTACTAGGTTCTCTGAGATGGTTCGTGATAATATATCTATCATCATAATAATACCCCCTAGGGTATTCTCGTATTCCACATACGATGGTAGTAGGATTATGCCCACATCATACAAATCCATATCATACTACCCCTTGATGTGATAGTGGGGAAGCGGGAGTAATCATCCATCTATTACCTTACCACCCTAGATGTTATCAAAAAACACCTGAATCCCAAAGGATATTAATTATTAGTTATGTTATCTACCTTGGGTGGGGTGTATATAAACCTCATAAGGAAAATACATGTATATTTACATCCACATAGAAGACTAAACTACAAGGGTAGACCCAAATAAAACACCATCACAACCCAAAACCATCACTATACTATGATCACAATATATTTCAATTGCTGTCAACTATTATACCACCATTAACCAACATCCCACATAAAAAGCCAATTAAAACATCCATAGGTTCCCATTAATTCATCCCATATCATCATTTCTAGTTTTTCCAATTAATAAGTAATTCAAGGTCATCATTCAATGTAATTATATATTTAAGGGAAACCCATTCCCATCCATTACCAATATAATTTACTGCCATTTCCCAATTCATTTAATTCCATAAAATTTTAGTCAAAACCCATCATTTATATCAATTAAATATGATACTAATTTAAATTCCAACATTCCCAATTGCATTCCACAACCAATGGGAATCCAGAAGATAAAACAATACCGCAACTATACCATTATCCTTCAATAAACCCATCTTTTCCTCTTACAAACTATAGAAAAAAAGCAACCCCTCTACAAAACCTAAAATAAGAGACCAACCAACCTCAATTATCCACCGTAAATATTTCCCACAACATATCCCATGCTTACTAATAATAAACATATTATATAAAGCAAACTAGTGGTCTACCCAATCATAGACCTACTACTAACCAGAGATAATACCTAGAACCAATTTATTTTTATATTCAACCACAAATTTTTTTCAAAACAAGTTAAAAAAAATCACATAGGTACAACAATAAAACATTCATAAAAGGGACACACAATAAAAAAAATCACATAACAAACAATTTTATCAAAAACCATTACTATAACCCTTTTTTTTAAAGAAAAATATACTATTATAAAATTTCAACATATATTGTTTAATTCCCATCTTTATGTGATTACTCATTTATGCATGGTGATTTCAAAATAAAAATCACAATGTAAAATCATGAGTCTCAATAACAATAAATATTTTATAGTAATGAAAAATAATAAGAATAATTTTTTTCAGTAATTTGATGTAAAGAATTAAAAAAAGTGATTCGTCCAGTTCCCAGGAAATTTCATTTGGTCCAATTCATTATATCTATTAAGAAAATCTAAACTATCCAGCCAATGAAATCAAAATCATGATAATCATAAAATATACTCAAAATAAAAAAGGATTCTTGAATCATTGACATCAATGAGAACTTTAAGAGTCACTGTGGGGAGATAGGTAAATGAAGAGATAATCTATTTATAGAGATCACACTTAGGTAAACATCTAAAATGTAGAGAATAACATCCATAATCAACCAATAAATTCAACGTCAAACAATCCAACCATATCCCATATGTATAAAATAATCCAATTTTTAATCAAATTTAAAGACAAAAAAGGAAAGGTGAAACAATCACCTTGGATAATTATTAATCAACCCCCCAAATATAATTACTAATGTAAAGGATGGGGGGGTTGAAAGACCTCTTTTTATATCACCCATGTTTCTTATGAGTTGAGGGTATGAAATGTTAATGAATATTATTTGGTAGAGCCACTAGATTTATTCCAAAGATAAATACATATACGCTCATTAAATAAGTTGTAGTATCATAACAAAATGTGTAGTTTTCCCAAAAAACATGATGCAACATAGTCTACAAAGATATTTTGGACCTAGTTAAATCTATCCACTAGAATTCATTATGTAGATATCCCTCTGATCTTATTAAATATTAGAAAGCCCATGTAACAATGGACTTTTACTTGTCAAATGATCCAAATCATGGACCTAACCGTGGATCAAACAAATATCCATTGTGAAAAAACACAAATTATTTCAAAGCAAATAAAAAACTCTCTTAGACTCCATTGTAGAATGGGGATACCGTACCTCTTATTTTTTCCTTTTACCAAAATAAACTTATATAAATCACCATGACAAAACCTAAGTTCTAAGTTATTATGGTTATAAAATATATCATCTGAAACTGACCATCTAGGATTTCACATCATAGCTATCATCCACATCTTACTACTTCCCCCTTTAACTAGTCTTAAATAGAGAAACACATTTCTCCATGCCACAATCCTATCCATCATCATAAATATAAGACTAAATTCCTCTCTTCACTTATTAGAGATCCTCCTAGTACCCCCAATTCACAAAAAACACAATTTAACATTCTAGTAAGGATAAGGATATTGTATTAGATGCCTCTCAAATAAAATAATTATTCAAATAACCTGAGATATTATGTTTCAATATTTGATTCATATTACCTTGTACTCTCATTGACACCACAATGCCTTCATAGTTCTAAAACCAAGGAAATAACTCACTGACATAAAAATTTATCTTTTAAATCCTAGACATAAACTAACCATGTTATTAACATCACAAAATCCATGATATCTAGCTTTCCCAAGTAAATGATATAAAATTTTTCGTAGTTATATTGATGGACATACGACCCATGAAAATGTTTTAGATTTGGTCTATATATTGAGGACGTTCTAACTAATATGCTACCTCACCAACATGATATAACACTTAGGAAGGAATGATAAACAAAAGAAGCACAATTTCTCACCGAACCAATCATTAATTACCCAAGAAGAGGAGATTTCATAATGAATACATGTTCTTCATCCTATAACTCCAATGCAATCCACCATATATTAATATATAAATTCTGATGGTTTTGTGATTTCTTCATGTACTCCGACATCATTTGTATCTTCTTGTTTATTCTCATAACCACATCAGGTCTAAGGCATACTAAATCCCCAACCTCAGCCTAAAATATTTAAGACTAAAAAGGAAACCTATAAAATGACTGAAAAATAGATATTATGATGTAATAGTAATGGTTGTTAATATAATAAAACACAAAAAATACAATTTTCTTTCACCACAATCCATTTAAATACAATATGAATCCTCAAAACATATACTTTGGTTTTCTGGACAGTCTTTTTAGTCTACCCATTTGTATGAGTATGGAAGTATTTGATAAGGCATAACTAGGATATAAAAAAACACTATAATCCTCTCTACACATATGAGTTTAATCAATGGTCATAAATAGAGATAATGGTTTAATGCATATCTTTTATTAATGAAAACTCAACCATATAACTCCGCTCTTGAAAATCTATATTACCCAACTCCATGATGGCCAAGAAGTGAGGTGACATAATTATCCAAACCAATATCACCCATAAAAAATAACATAGTCCCTTATATAGAGAAAAACAAATGATGAAATCCATCAATATTTCCTCCCATTTAAACTAATGGATACCAAATGTATATAAAAATCTATGTGAATCATTATTCATATCCTACACCTATTGGAAGACCGAGAACTGTGATAGAAACTCCTCTGTAAAATGGTTCATCTTAGGCCCCCAAAACCATCCTTCAAGGCTTGATACATCTGTGAATTTCTAAGGTTAAATAAAAATACTAAGATATATAACTCTTATAAATCCTAATCACACACCATTGATATAACATGCAATCTCCACCAAGACATCATCCGATATTAGGAATTCTCAGACAACCCATAAAAAATTTAATTCTGAAAGGCATCATCCCACATCACTTCAACCTCTATGTGTACGTACTATGATTATTACACCTACTATAATAAGGATGAATTAATTACCATATAGAATATGAATCCTCTACCAAAAAATAATTTTCGTTAAGATGAATCTCATTATAATCCTCCATCACTCTATATGTATCTAAATATTCTCAAAAAAATATCTCTAATACTTCAAACATTTTAAATATGCAACAATATTCTCTATCATTAGAGTTCCATATATCCAAATGTCTCAGAACTAAAAGAATCTCCATCTACATCCATTGTCACTAATGGAATTCTAAATGAGAGAAAAGATTCCTCCGGAACTAAAATTTTGTGACGACTATAACATACTCACTGATGAGGTAATTCCACTACAACATTAATAATGAAACCACTTATGTTATCATGAGTTCATGGGTGAAAAAATAAATATCATCGGTACATAATTTCTCATATACAGAGAATATCACATCCCCTTTCTATAATAAAACAATGATCAAATCAATATGGGAAGTGTCACATAATATCTCATACATCACTCCACCTATAGGAATATAATCAAAAAGTAAACCAGTTAGACACTCCTTAATGTAGTTGAAAGGTAATTGATGTTGATCAATAAATAAGAATGATATGTATTTCAAGAATAATTTTTTCAATGAGTCTAGAGAATAATATAATTCAAAAAATAATGTTTGATAATATCCTAAGAGAATGAGGAAAATATGACCCTCTACGATATTTTTAGTAGCTTCCCAAGAAACAAAGACAAGAATATTTTAAGGATCCATTGTCACTCCCTACTAAGACACCCCATAACCTAGAATTTATACCACCCAAATCCAAAATGTACACATAAAACTGTTTTGATAAAACTAATGGTGTGGGAGGACTTATAAGAAATGTATATTGTTATCAACATTATCCTCTTTATATTCTTGTAATTATTAATCTTTTCATTGTAATTGATTGGAAACAGATCAAAAAAATCATAAAAAATTTAGTTCTTGAGTTCATAAAAATATATAGGTTGTTTATAAAGATGAATGTCAAGAATATCAATTCAATGTTTGAAAATATATAACTAAATATATTATATAAACATCCTCCTCGTCTACTCTCATCAAGTGATATCCTGGCCACATGTCTTAAGGGAGCAGTCCACCTAGGTGATGGATTGATGTTTCAAACCATCACTGATCGGTTTGTTACCCCATGGGATGAAACTTCATCTCAGATGAAAACAACTCCTTCTTTTCTGGGGCTTTCTACAGAGATATCCCATTATGGGGATGTGAGTTCTTGGGATTATAGGGATTTAAAAGGACACTTATGGGGGTTCCCTTATAAAAAGAAGATATCCTTACAAAAAATAAATATTTAAAAACCATTTGGATCCCATCAACTTGTCAAATTATTCATCCATCCTAGGAATTTACTAATATATTTTTACAATTAACTAATTCATCCTCTGGAAATCTATACAAACCATAGGCCACTATATTAATTATTATTTAATGTGTTGGGTACAGAACATTATGGAAACCTATGATGGATACATCCATTATACATAAAATAATCAACCTAAATCATTAACTAGCATATTTATGATGGATCATTTTGATAAATATATAAAAATAAAATATTCACCTATTTAAAACTCTAGCCTAAACACAATATCACGTCATGGGGGTTGGTTCAAAACATGACTAAAAACACATCCAAGAGCTCTTTGTCTACTATAGAAAATTCTACTACCTATTCTTCCATTGAATTCATGGACAATAATTCCAATTAGAATGAAAATTGATCCAAACATATATAACTCATCCAATGATACGTTTTTCAAGAAAACACCACATATTTTCCTCCCTTATTTCAATTATCATGTATTCTAGTAATGAAATCAATAACTATGTATAATAATTACAACAAATGGATTAAAAAAAATATGATGATATCAAAAGAAATAAAACTAGACAAGATGAATGATGTTTCCCCACCATCTTCTCCCAAATCTGGAATGCATCTAGAAAACATTCCTATCCTCAAAATGGTATAGTTAAAACCAAGGTAATCGTAATACAATAAAACATTATCCCCATTTCTCGAAAAAAAAGTTGGTGAAATTGAGTAGTGAGATGATGGAGAATAAAAAACATAAACTATTTAATAATATAAAATGATGGAACCTCAAATGGTATATACTCCCTCTGAAACGTGAAGAACCATAACATGGAACTTCCCATGATCATGTCCTCTACCTCACTATAGATGAAAAAAATGAAAAAGATCAACATTATGTCCCTTAGGTAGATATAAATCATAGTGTTATCTTATAACAAATTCATCAACTTAAGGGGGAATATAATCATGATACTCCTATTGTTGATTTTCCTTTTTTGGGAAACTATTTCAAATAGGGGTATATATAAAACTATCCTCCCAAACCACATTCATCTAAGAGGGGTGCTAAATACTAAATTTGTTGATGAACATACCTATCATAATAAAAAAACCATTATAGAGGACCTAGTAGGTCAGTGGTACTACTATCCAATCAGAAATGGGAAGAAATATTCTAAGACTAAATGATTACATATAGAAACCTTAGTGATTTTAATACCTCATATATTACAGTAATAGTAATACTCCTTGAGAAATATTTTTGGATCCCCTCTAGGGATGACCCTAGATGGGATTGAATCATATTAGTGACCTCAACCTTATTCTATATCTCTAATTATATAGAGGGAGTAAATGGGGGGGGGTGATGTATTTCAAATCACTAGGCACAACACCCCCTCTAAATGTTTATCCCAATTATAGTAATCAAGAAAAAAATTAGGGGTAATGAAATAGAGGTCCTTAAATCTAATCCATTGTGGATAAACACCAAAAAATCCACATTTAAGGGAATGTAAATCCTACCTATTCACTACCCTCATCATAAAATAAATGATTTTTTTATAAATTCATCAGGAAATCACCCAAATAAGTATATTCATCCTTTCACTCTTCGAGATGAAAGATCCACCACTACCACCCCCTCCCTAAATATGTATAAATATAAGGAAAAAAATTTATTCCCTAGAATGAATTAATCTGATATAAATATCAATATACTTTGACCCTAATTATTTAATTAAAAAATATATAATCCCCTAATATATATATATCAGACCTAGATCTAGAAATAGCACATAATATTCCACTAAACCTCATCCTCATAAACTAGGTTGACCCTCAAATGGTCAACCATGTTAGCCTATTGAACATCCCCAATTTTAACTACTATAATGTATTGACGAAGTGATATCTCTAAAAACAATACAGGACACCCTAAGTATATTTATAGATAATTTTATTTAATAAATATTATTCAATGAAATTAATTTAAAATTTCAATAAATCACACCAATTTAAAAAAAATCTCATTTAAGAATAATGGATGCATCTTTATTAGGAATAAACCATACAAAAAAAACATTTATCTTGTATATTCATTAAACCAATGGTCCTCACATCACATCACAAGGGGAATAAAAAGTATATGTCATATCCTATCAACCTAGCATATTTCAAACACCAATATTAAATTTAATTGTTTCTCTACCAACCCATGTAATCCTCATTGAAGCCTAATTCCAACCCCTTAATTGAATCTTATGCAAAAGATTTGATACCACATATACATGAATAATATCAACTAACAACACCCCTTAGGATAGTATTAAATATTGGAGTGACCGTTGTGTCCATCCTCCGGAAGGACTCAAATTGAAGATGAGCACAGAGGGTATAAACCATGCAAAAGGGAGGCATTGTGCTCATATATCCAAAAAAACAAGATCCCGAACAATAAACACAATAAAATATAAAAAAATTGAAAATAATTAATAAATACATGAATATGTTATAAAAATACAATAATCTATATAAAATACCAATAAAAATTACTTAGAAATATAACACCAAGATTCACTTATAATGCGTAAGATTTTCATTCTAAAGAAACAATAACATAAGAATCGTAGATTTTTTCAAGAATGTGATGAAATAATAATATAAAATTTATAGAAATTGAAATTTATCAAATGAATTTAATTTTTTAATAAAATATGTAGAAATTATATTCATTTTAATTGTTGATATTTTTATGAAATAGTAGACTTTTACTGAATAGTGAAAAATAACAATTTTACAAAAAAAAATATCTATTTAATGACATTATAATTATATTTGCAAACCATTGAAGTATATTAAACAGTATCACCATAATTGTTTCAGTAATTAATATAATAAATATAAAAATATAATTTCGAACATAGAAATATATGCTTAACATTTTTAAAATCTATATAATGTTTTTTTTCCAATAAAAATGTTTTTTGGTTCTTCATTGTTAATCAAGTACATAAACGTTTTAAGTAAGTTTTAATTTGATTTTGTAGTAAAAATATCAAATTCTATTTAATATAGTATAATGAAAATTTTTTAACTAAATAATGTACATGGTTTTGGCTAAAAAAAAATTTATTCTTAAATCAAACATATTTATAAAATTTATTTTCGATGCATTATATGAAAATATATTAAAAGTTTTTATGAAAACTTATGGAAATTTAATGGTGTAAATTGATTCCATATTTTAAATTTTCATAATAAATCAAAGTTAATTAGGTAATCATGTTTTTTATTCATAATTATTGGTAACCCTGATAAATACTTATCACTTCAGTTAAGGATAAAATGAGTCAAATGGGTTAAAATAAAGGGATAAGGCTTCAATATATGTCAAAAAAATATCTCAAAACACATTTATTGGTTATATTTTGACTATAACCTTATAATAATTAAATATAATACAATATAAATCCACTTTATTAGTGTAATACATATATTATATAATAAAATTTCATGTATTTAAACTTTTGGGACCCACCTCACTTATAAAAGTGAACCCCATTTGATCTATTATATTCAGTAATTAAGCTAGTTATATCAACAAATAATGTCCCAAATACCTTTTTAAAATCCATCCCTATGTCCTAGAAGTATTTATCTTACTATAATACCACATCAAGAATTCTTTAGGTGTAAGAAAAAAGCATGTTTCCAAAAGAACAGGTATATGTTCTTACCAAACATTTTCATGTTCCATTATACATAAAAGTGTTCAAAATATTCAATTACCATATTAGAAAATGAAATTAGATTATTTACCATTATAATATAAATTTTCAATTTATGGTACATTATTTTTCCCTCTCCATTCATTCATTTTGAAAATGAAAACATTTCTCGAGCGTACATATGACATACCTTCTTCACGTAGGTGTGTAAATCATTTTAACCACCACTATAAATTAGTGGATATAAAATGGAACACATTAATATATATTATATTTATGAAATAATTATAATTATTTAAATATAATATATCATCTACCGTCTCACCCTTACAACTATTGAAAAATTATAATGTCATTAATGCGAATGTGTAGACTACCACATCCATGAAGTGATGTGGTTTGTTTTTATTTTACCACAATGAATGGATAACGAAAACATTTATATAATTATATTTTGGAAATTATTAAAATTGTATAAATGAGAGAACTATTTCAAATAAAACATAAACCACAATCAAAATAATTATGTAATTTTAGAAAAATTGACCAAACAACCTTAAGTAGCCAACATAATCATGAACTATTTAATGAATGGATGTCACATTGTTATAAATGGACCATAAAAATGAAAATTTGGTGAAAACGATTATCAATAAGTTATTTAATAAATTTAAAAGTATTATTATTTTGGATATAACATGTAAGACCAAGTTAAATTACAATACATGTGTTTATTCTATAACCTCATTTATCTTCCGAATTTCTTATTTTTAATAAATAAAGAGAATTATTATCCCATTATCATTTAAAAATATATATATATTTTACTATATACTAGTTATATATATTTTATATATTTTCCTTTCAAATTCTTCTCTTTGAACATTAAATGATAGAGTAAATGCTTCATAGGAAAAGCTGAGCTTTGTCACCTTTTTGTTAGGAATCATTATTATCCATTTCCATGTTCAGTATACTATATTCATGGTTTTTTTACTATAATACAAAGATAATTTAAACTAATTTTCAGATATGTTGTACAATATTAACAAAATTTTAAAATGAATCTTATTTAATTTTTTTGAATGAGGTACATTGGACTTTTTACCATAAGTGTTAATTAAACATTTACCACAATATTTACCAATTTAATATTTTTATAACCATAAAAAATATTATTTAATAATATTTTTAATTATAAATTATCCATTATTATTTAAAAAGTAAAAAATTTCCCACGTTTTTTGAAAATTTCTATTTAGATGTTTTATCAAAATAAACATTTATTTTTCTCATGTTTTTAAAGAATGTCTCAATTTTACATTTTAGGGATTTTTAAACTATATCAGTATCCTTTGATAAATTTTATGATTTTCAAGATATATACTCTAATGATAAAATTATTCTTATTTATATAATTTTTTTAGGATAATTATGTATTATTTACTCACTTGGGAAAATGTTAACATTTTATATGTTATTCTCCAATAAAAGTGTTTTTGTCGATTATGAATTGAATTTTTCTTCATTTTTTTAATATGATGAAAAAACATTTACATATTAAGTTACCAACCTAGCTTGGTATTCCTCATTAATACATATCTATATCCTACGAGACAAACTGGTTGGTGTATTTATAATAAAACAGAACTTTTATTGGGTGATTTCGTAGAGATAGGCCTTAACCATAATATTATAATTACATACATAATTAATTTTTTCATTATAAAACTATTTATTATTATCCATATGATAATTTATGTTTTTATATAATCCATGGATTTATTACACATTTATGATATTAGTTATATGACGTTTTTGATTATTTTTTTATCTTCCAAATTAATGATGATTTAATTATTCTATGATAGTTTATTGTATAATAATCCCCTGGTTGAGAACTTTAAATTACACTTTATTATTTTTTCCCTGATGAAAAATACCAATAAGGGAACTACGACTGATTTCAATAATGTATTAGAAGAAATAATAATTTTATCACCAGAATTTTATATTGAATTTCATGTTTCCAAATATTCTGTGAGAATCCTATATTTATCTACTCTACTAGTACAACTAATGTATTTGATTATTTGGGAGGTTATATCTTATATCTTGTGACAATTTTGTATGATGACAACACGACCTAGGTAAACTGGTGTTGGGGTGTTACTACTGGTATCAAATGACGTTTATTATAAACTATGAGAACTAGATTTAGGAAAACATATATTTGAGAACATAATCCTATGATAGATTCTATGGATAAGCCTAAGCCTAAGATAATATCAAGATGTCTTGGTAGGATAAAGAATTTTTTGTATCCCTAAAATTAAATAAATAATGAGATAATGAAAAGAGGATGTTGATTTTGAACATATGCACTTAGGTGTAAAGATACATAAAAACTCTAGTTCAATATTGAATCAATCTTTACTCACTATAAGATGAGTAGGCCTAAGACTGTACACCTAGATATACACTCCAAGAAGATATTATTTAGTTGATTCATGTTTTTCTATATGAACCATCATAAAATATGTTAAAAATTTTTCATGATTTAAATATGTTAAGAATATACTATTCTTATGATTATAAGATTATCTATCCATGAAATATCAATTAATGTAATATTTTAACGAAAATTTATAATTATTCACTATGATTTAAAATTAATAATGTTATGAGGTAATTCTTTTAATACCATAGTTTAAAAATTGAACCTAGCATAAATAATAAAATCTATATCAATGTACATTATTTATATAATTATTTTCCATCTAGGGAACAAAATAAATTTGAGATGAATTTGAATAAATTATCACAATTTTTGGGAAGTTGACATAATTTTTCACCAACAACTCTTCCCATGTTGAGGAACCTAATTATCCAAAATATGGTAAAACAATGTTGAAATAAATCACGTGAAAAAGCATCTATAATTCAATAGGATAAATAATATACTAGTAGATGATAAAGGGATCATATCTTAGTAGAAGATATTTTTTACTTTGAGATATAGTAAAATAGAGAAAGTTATCCTTGTAGTTCATAATCTTACTAGTGATATTGATCAATGTCAGCTATTGATGTGGAACACAAAGTAGTCAAATGAATCAAATTTTATATAGTAGAAAACTTTATAGGATATATTCTTCAAAAAATAATTTATTCAAGAACAATGAGCTGATATAGAGAGGTAATTTATCAATCTAAGGGAGGAATAAGGATAAAATATTACCAAATATGAACCAAAATTTTCAATGTTAGTAACTCATTATATAGATTATATACATTCTCCCAGAATAAATATTGATTTATTCTTTGATGGGTTAAATCCTTTCCTTTTAAATGTATTAGTCTCCCAATCCTTTTTATAATATGAAGATATTATCTGAGGTTTTGGAAAGATAGAGAAACAAATCTATAAGTATTCTGTTTTCTATGGAAGATAATAAAATAAGAGGGTAGTTGTGCTCTAAAAAATAAAATAGGGAACAGGGAAGAAGGGATGGAAGAATTTTATGACTTGTAATAATTTTGCAAAGAGATACCACAGAACATGGTTGATTCTAATGATAGTTTTATTTATATGTGGATTGAAAGGCCATAATTCTCATGAATGAATATAAAATAAAGAATATGAAAATGTATTACACATATTTTGTAAGTAAAATGATAATTATTTAAACAATTTCCCAAAAAATTATGGAAATTTGGATTAGAAAAGGAACAGGGAGAAGGGATAGTCTTATGAAATAACTATAATTGTTGTTGATGTTCCAAAAGATATAGTGGTTGGTTTTTTAATCATGACCTCAAATTTAGATAATACTATAAATTAATTTAGATATTCAAACTATTTTATATATTTTATTTTTTAATAGAAAATTATATATTTCTATTTCACCTTCTAAAGGGAGTTATCAGTCAATACTCCTTGTGGAAATATTATTATAACAATGATAATTAATTCATTCCACATCATGGTATATGGACATACCCTATTTTTAAAATTGATTATTTTATGGATGGTTCAATTTGATATAAATCTAGGTATCGATTTGGATTCAAATTATAATATGAATATTTATTTCCAAGTGAATATGGTTATGATTCATGATAGATATTTGGAATACTTTATATTTAATGGGGTGACTACATCATCTAAATCAAATCTGTATCAGCCTCTAGTAGCTCTCCTTAGTTAAATATTACAGAAAAATAGTAGTCACAGGCAATAAATGGGAAAGGAAACCTTATAATAGAGGATATAATTTTTTTTAGAAACACATTGATGTATTTTTTGATGAAATATATGGACATCCACTTTATTCTATGGTTGATTTTTCGATTTATCTAATAACATAAGAAAAACCTATATCAATGTCCCACTATAGAAAATTCGAACTGGAGTTAATTGAAATGAAAATAAAACTATATTATTTTTGTGATAAGTTATTTAAATTCCCATGTGTTTCACTATGGTGAGACACTATTCTTTTTGTCAAAAAGAACGATGTGTTTATGAGGTTATTCATTGATTAAATTGAATGTAAGGAAATTATAATAAAGAAAAAGTATCCACTACTCCTTCTTGATGAATTACTTGATCAAAATATGGGAAATAAATATTTTTAAATGATTGAACATCATTCTAGACATCATTAAATGAAATTAATGAAAGAAGTTATTCCAAGTTTGTAGTTCCATACTTGGAATATAACTTATAAATTAATAGTAATTCTATTTGGGTTTAATAATAAATATTTTGTATTTATGGATAAGATGAACTCAATATTCAAGGGATATCTTGATAATTTCATTATGGTATTTATTAATGAAATATTTATATAAACATAAATCCTTGATGATTATTGGTGTAATTTGAGAATCATTATGAGGACTATTAGAGAAAATGAGATATATATAAATTTTAGAAAATTTTATATTTTATTTAGGAAGTTTCTTTTCCCAATAACATTATCTCTCAAGATATAATATTTGTTGATCCTTCTGTGAAAAATGTAGTTATGGAATATTCAACAGAAATAGATATAAAATAGTAATGTATCTTCCTGGGATTATCATGTTACAATCAATGATTTATTAAAAATTGTTATTGATTATATAACATTTTAACAAAGTTGTAATGTAAAAGGTTTATTATTATATTATTATAATAATTAAATGAAAGGATTGATGATTTAAATTTATGATTGGTCAATTCAAAAATATTGATATTACTATCAGGTAGGGTTGGATTTGTAATATATAGTGATGCATAAAAAAAGGGATGTAGATTTTTCCTTATGTAGAATGATAGACTTGTTTCCTATGCAACTAGACAGCTAATGATTAATGAAAATAATTATTTAACACATGATCATGAGTTGTTAACCAAAATGTTATCATTAAATATAGGGATGAATTTTTTTATGGTGAAAGATATGAAATATATACAGATCAAAAAGATTGAAATACATCTTCTCATATAAAGAGATTATCAAGAAGAAAATGTGATGTCCAGAACTACCCATAGAATTAGATTTCTCAATACACTACCACAATATGATTGGAAATAAGTTGACTAGTGTATTTGGTGGAATATATGTTTGGGTTCTGACTAAACTGAGCATTAACAACGAACTTTTATTCTTAGATTTAGTAAATATGGATATAGAAAGATAGTATACTTTATCCATGATGATGGTATATTGAAATTTTGAATGACAATATGTGTTTAATCTATATCGGGGATGAAAAAAAGGAATTCTTAGAAGAAGATCATTGCTCAAATTTCACTACACAACCTAGTAACACAATAATGTTTATGGATTTGAAGAAATTTTTTTTTCTGGAAAATATGAAATTGTATGTTGAAAACCTAGTATCTAAATTCTTGGTTTTTCACTAGGTAAATCCCAATAAAAAAATATCCTAAAAAGGTCAAATAACCTCCACCTATTCTTATGCTTAAATGAGATGATATTACTATGTAATTTATCACTATTTTGATAAATATTCCTAGAATGAATGATTATTTAGGGGTTATTGTTGATCACATTATCATGTATACATATTTCCCCACATTAAGGGAAGATATTTTCTTGATAAACTCATGTGTGTATATATGGATGATTTTTTGTACTTTATGGTAATCCACATTAATTTGTATATGATCATCAACTATAGTTTAAATAAAAATTAAACAAGAGACTTCAAAAGGATATTGACATTGAGCTACATTTAATCACCTATAATGAGAATAAAACTAAGGGTTAGTCTAAAATTAATATTTATAAATTATAAGAAATGTTGAGGTTTTTCTCACACAACCTTCAAGGTACACGAGTTTTTTTACCTTTGGTGGAATTCACATATAATAATATCTTGCATTAAAGAATTAAAATTTAACCATATGAAGTCTTTTAAGAGAAATATGTCATAATAAAAATTATTGGGATGATGTTGGTGGAATGATGGTTTTTGGTCTAGAACTTTTTGTGGAGACATTGTGGAATGTAAGAACTATCCAAAGGCATGTTATTTTAGTTTGAAGTTGAAAAAATATCTATATATATAATGAAAGTAAGGAGTAATAATTTCATGTTAGGGATAAATTTTTCGGTATGGAAACTCCTTGTAAGGGTGTTATTATGTTTGTAAATAAAGATAAACTAATTCCTAGGAAAATCGATCCTTTTGAATTCCTAGAAATAATTGAAATTATGGTTCATTGTTTGGAAATGCCACCTTTCCCCTATAATGTTCCTAATATCCTTTATATATTTTTATTGATGAATTACCTAATAGGAACAACACATGTTTTCATATATGAGGAAATAGAATTCATACCTGACTTATTTTACTATGAATTTGTTATCTAGATCCTCATCACTAGAGAAAAAGTGATCAAAATCATATTACTTGATTATAGAAGTTATTTTGACAAATTCTAAAATAAAATTGGTAATGTGAGAGCCTAAATAAATCATGATTAATAATGATAGACATCTATTCATGATGTGACATTATAGAAATTTTGTTGTTAGTATTTTTAAATGGGGACGAATTTAAAACCTGAGAATAAATTATAGTAAGTAAGCCTTTATTTTGTGTAAAAAATAACACAATGAACATAGGTTTTTTTAAGCATCTGATTTAAAAATTAAATCTAAAATTACATAAATTTAATTTGGTTAGTTTTTTTAAATTATTTACACTTATCATGTAAAAATTATCTTACGGTAAATTTGCATTATTTTTCAAAGATAGATGATATTTGGATGAAGAGTGAAAAAAGTTAAAAAATGTCCCTATTATGAATTTAAAATTATTTAAAAATAAATATAATGTAATATACATATTTTAGGTAAAAAATATATATTTAAGAAGATATATAATAAATATAATAATATAATGTTATGATTATAAATATAAAAATCACCGTTCGAAAATCTATGAAATGTTTTTGTTGAAATAAAAATTGGTTTTAGGGATTCTCTCATAAACAAATATTTAAATGCATAATTCTGGTTATTATTTAGTTTTACATAAAAAATTTGTATTTTTATTTATCATAAAAAAATTAATCCTATGGAAATAAAAAGTATACTTTATTTTTTCGTAAAATAATTTTTATTCTTAAATTAAATGTTATTCTAAAAATGTTTTTCAATGTGTTCTTAAAACATATATTACAAGTAATTTTAAGAAAATTTGAAAATAGAATATTTTAAAATAGAATAAATATTTTTAACAATCAAAATTAATAACAGTTAAAATTTTCAACTTATTTTTAGTCATAATTAATAATAACTATGGTAAATATCTATCACATTGGATAAGTATAAAATGATTTAAAATGATTTAAATAAAGAGATAAGGCCTAAATATATGAACAAACACCTTATGAAAACTCAATTGGTGGATGAATTCCGTCCTTACCATTTTTTTAATATATGAAAATTTTTAGTCACTTGACTTGAGATTGAAATATATTGTATAATAAAGATTCATGTTTGTATACATTTTCCACCCACCCGACATATAAACGGGAATCCCATCACCCATCTTATATACACTAATTGATCCACATACCTTGACCAATACATATCTAAATACCTTCCCAACATACATTCCCATTTTCTATAGGTTTTGTTCTCACCAAAATACCACTTCATGAAGTATTAATGTTTAATTCAAAAGTGGTTATCAAAAGAATTGGTATATGTTCTTACCGAGATAAATGATGTTCCTTTATTCATAATCATACTAAAAACATTCAATGGAAATATTAACATAATTAAATAACTATATTAACCAAAACTAGATGTTTTTATGTTAATAAAAAATATATTTTTTTTTTATTTTTCTTTGTTATGTAAATAAAACATCGCTCATGCATATGTACAACATACCATATCTTTTAGCTGTGTGATTCTATTTTATCGAAAAAATATGTGGCTGGTTATAAGTATATAAATAATTAATATATATGATAATTATGAAATAATAATTAATTTTTGAATATAATTTATCATCTAACATTTTACCCTTTAATCTATTTGAGAATGATGAAATTTTTCCTACATATATATGAACTATTACCTCCATGAAGTGATGTGATTTTTTTTCTATTAGCACAATGCCTAAATTATTATAAATTTTAAATCATTATGTTCATCACATCATTAAAATTATATATATTATAGAACTGTTTCCTAAAAATGTTAACCATTGTTAATATACTGATGCAATTTTTGATAAATTAAACAGAAACATCATTTGGTTAACAAAACTATATCTATTTGTCGAATATATGATAAATGGTTAAAATAAGACCTAAAAAATTAAATATATATGAAAATAGATCTCAATAATTTATTAAATAAATTTAAATTCATTATTCCAGAGGATATAACATGTTTAATAAAGATAAATCTGAGGTAATCGTTTAATCTATAATATCAATTTATTTGGAATTGTTTTTGTTTAAATGTATATAAAAATTTATAAAACATTTCTACATTAAAATTCAAATATATTAGTATTGTCTGGTTATGTTTGGAATGTAAATTTTTTTAATTTAATTTTTCTCTATTTGGATCTTAAAATGTAGGGGGGAACTGTTTTTATGAAAAAACCAATTTTTTTTTCTCTTTTTGGTGACATATCATTCTTCTCCATAAAAACGATCATTATATTAATTTATATAATATTTTTAGTTTTATAAAATTATTTTTCAATTTATTTATTAAATATATTTTAATTTCATTACAATGTTTCAAAATGAATATTCATTTCATTTTTTGAATGAGGTACTTTGGAATTCTTACCAAAATTGGGAAAGAAACATTATTTTGAATGTTTAATAAACACTATTGAAAAAATAACCTATACCAATGGCGTAAAACCATGGGTTTAGCCCCCAGAAACCATAGGTATAGGCTATACCCATGGTTTTGGGAAATGTGGGCAACCGAGGGGTTAGGATAGGTCTCTATCCTATACCCACGGTTTAAAAAATTATAGGTATAACTTTTTGTTCATGATATCAAATCATTATACCCATTTCCACGCTATCAAAGGCTTTACCCACCGTTTTAAAACTATGGGTATTAATTATAATAAAATGGAACATTCAGGTGTTGACCCCAGAACCTCCGACACCTTCCCTTTTTATCTGATACGTATCACCACTAAGCTACGACACTTTTGACTATATATATCAATATTTTTATAAATATATTAATATATATCTGTATTAGAAAAAAATGGTCCCGAGTTTCGAACCCCAACCATTCTCTCGAAATATTCCGTGAATAACCAACCCAATTACTCTTCATTTCATTAAATAAATCTAAATTTAGTATAATATATTATTATATCTCACTGTATAAAAAAAAAGAAAATTTTGTGGGATTCGATCTTCAGACCTCTAGAAGTAACAAAGAATTCCTCACCTACTGTCCTACCGAGTTTATTTGTATAAATATTTTTATCCCTATTAATATATTATTTTAAACTATTGGTATAGGAGGGAAAACTGTGGGTATTGGTTTTGCAACTAAATTTTTTTCCCCCACAGATTTCTTCCCCACCAAATCTATACCCACAGTTTTGTAAAATCGTGGGTACAGGTATTCGAAAAAAAGCCTTATACCCATTGTATTCATGTAACTGTTGGTATAGGTATTAAAAGAAACACATATACCAACTTTTTTGGAATTCGCGAGTAAAGGTCATTAAAAAAATTTATACAAAATGTTTCACCAAAAATCGTGGGTATAGGGTACACCTATGCCCATAGGTTGAAGAAAAACTGTGTATATAGGGCTATTGTCTAGCAGTGAAATGAAAAATTATTTCTCATTATTAAATAATTTATTTTATTTTGAAGCATTAATTATATTTTTCCATTATTTTTTTCAAAGAAGATAATTTTCTTAGTATTCATGATTTTTTTATTTAAGATTTTATCAAAATGAAATGATACATTTCTATTGTTTTCATATGAAGGATCAAATTTTATTTTTAATATCATTTTCATCAATTTTAAAATAATTCAATGATTACTATGTATTCATGTCGATATAATATAATGATATCATCCACTATATTTCTCATTATAGATTTTTATCTTGTTATTGTAATTATTTTCTAGTGAAAACATTAACATTTTATATGATTGTTTTTAATAAAAATGTTTTTTTGATTATGTATTTAATTATGTTTCATTTCAATGATAATATAAATAAATTTAACTTATAATGTTATGTAAATTTCCTATTATATCCACCTGATTAATCAATATGTATTGTAGGATAAGCTAGTTTTTTTATTTTGAACATGCCTTACCTATTTATGCATGTTTTCTTGGAACAAGGCCTTAACAATAATATCATGATGTCCAACATTATGAGTTATAAAATTATGAAAATATTTATTGTTATGCATGTGATTATATAGTGACACTGTCTTCTTTTACACAAGTATTTTATATTTCTAGAACCATATTCATTACATTACATAAACAGATAGCTGAAGACTATATCAATTTAGTGGTTTTGGAATCATGGAACACAATATTATAATATAATGAAAAATATTCACTTTTTCACACAAAGATGATAATATTTAATAATATTCATAGAAATACCATACAAAAAACATTTTTTCATACACATGTTAATGGATAAATAAGAAACGATGAGACAAGATGAACAGTAAGGACAAATAAGGGATGTACATATGGAGAACGCGACCATAAGGGTATTAGAAAATGAGCATAACATTTTTAAATTGTACACTTCATATCAATGATGATAATTATGAGTTATGGAATAATGATTTAAAGATCAAATGATATGAATCATAAGTGAATAAAATAATATGATCCTTGAGGACATAACATTAGCATAAGACCTAAATTTATGGAATACACTTAATCATACAAATTCATTTCAATATTAATCAAGTCTCACTGCCAAGGATATCATATTGGAATGGGATCCCTCACCATACTATTATAGCAGTCAAGGTTCACTCTCAAGACCAACATAATGGAAAATTCTCTTACGGAACCAATTTCACTGCTCATTTTAGTCCTATCCATCTCATGAGATATAAATCATGACCCAGTGCATTGGAGAGAGATATAAGTATCAACCATCACACAATGAAAATTGTATTTATGTTTTCCACAAGATAATAAAAATTAAACATATCATAACAAATGAAATGAGTTGGGCATCATTAGAATTTATAAATATCATAGCCTATGAAAAATAGATAAGTTTGATAATCATTTATTCATATGATAGCTCATGAAATGAATCATATATCATAAGCATTTTATCTTTGTATAACCTATAGAATAGAAACGAGTTGAAAGTAATATTTTCAGGATAATCATAATCCATTAAAAGAAAGAATAATTATTTTATCCTTGTATCATATACCCAAAAAATAAAATGTAACCTCAAGGAAATTAATTTAAGAAAAACATCCCTTACCGATTTGGATATTTTTTAACTACAAACCATGTGAATGACATATCATAAAATGGATATGCAAATAAAAATAATTTTAAGTATAATAATGAAAAAATACAATCACGGTATGTATATACAAAAAATAAAATAAACATGCGGTGAATATGGAATGGGACTAATTTAAAAATAAAAGTGAGATTGAAATCCCTTACCTTTTGTTTTGACTCCCATAGTACTCATTATAAAATACTAAATTATAAATATTTTTTTATAATATATCTATAAAAAACAAAAATCATATATATAACACCATATATTATTTTATTGTAACCTTTTATTACCCTCATATTAACGATTTCATGTTAAAGATACATCTCATTTAGTAACAGTTTTGTTTTTCATATATGTTTTAATTTGTTATTTTTTCAACCTAAATTGATTATTATTTAATCATATCCAGAATTATAAAAATGATATAAAATTAATATATATTTAAATTTTATATTTGTGTATGGTAATTCATGAAATTTAGTGATAGAAATGAAATAAACCATTCAAGAAGACGATATGCCATTCGTATATAGGGACACTAATCTCAATTTCTTATCAGATTGAATAAAAGTAAATTAAATGATATATTTTATTTAAAGAAATTTTTTTTGTCATATATATCACATATTTTTATTAAACTCTTTTTTAATACATTATATGTAAAGTGTGAATGAATTACATCGCTTTACGAGAGAGTTGTATGTTAGACACATGAACGATGTTATCATATTTCCAAAAAACATAAAGAATAAAGTTATACATGAACTAATAATTATGATTGAATAATATATTGATAAATATAATCTATATAACATATAAAATACAAATCCATAATTATAAAAAAACCATGAATATTGTTAATGGAAAAAGGAATGACATCGGTTCAAGAAGTGGTAGTTCTCCATAAACATGAATGATGATTTCGTAACTAATTTGATGGATATGTGTATGGTTTTATGTTTTAAAACTTAAATAAAAACCTCAAAAATTTATTTAATATATTCATGTTATTATATAATCATGTTATAATATTAATTTAAGTGGGTGTAACAAGTAATAAGACAAAAATTCTCGCTGATGAAAGTTACCACTTCTTCTGGTATCCCCATTAGGTTTCCACTAAATCCCTTAATTTCACATACATGCCTTATTTTAAAGGTACTTTCATTTAATTACCATTAATTATATGCATTGGGGTTTTCCCATGAATTTTGCTGTAAATGGTGGGTTCTCAAAATTTGGACCAAACCGTGATCCCATTTTCGGATTTGAAAATAAATTTTGGTTCTTTTATGAATCCTTAATTTTTCAAAAAATTTCACACATTAAACTATCCAATTGGAATCACTTGAAATTTTAAAACCACCATGTCAATTTGGACACCATAAGAATCCATAATAAAGATGGATTTAGATTTTTTATTAAGGTATTAGGCAATATTGTAAGCCCATTTCCTGCTTTATTTTTTATATTTTTCAATATCTCATTCATTTTTAAAAGTATTTACAATGATTTCACCTCAAAATCAAATCAAAAAAACCTAGGTATCACCACCATTAGAGATTTTTTATCCTTGGAGCTCTTTTACCCCTAGTATTAGGGAAATATTTATTAGTATTTCTCAAATCTCCCTCATTTGAAGAGATAAAATGTTTCTTTCATAACACCATAAATTTTCACTCTTTTCCCCCATTTTTGTCCTCACATGACATACTAATACTTATTAGATCCTCCCTTTTAGTTTTTGACACTTCGAGATTCAACTATTGGTGTAGTTATGTAGATTGCTTCCGGATTCCTTAAGTAAGAGGATTTCCTTCCTTCCTCCTCCAATTTTCTTTAGGTTTCTTCATTTTTCTTACGGTTTCATCCATGTTTTCTTGATATTCCAAATTTCCAGTAGCTGGGGTTCATACCTAGGGTATAAAATTGCGTCTTTTTGTTGTTTGCTGGTTGATTATGGCTTCATTTCACTCTCTTGTGCTATGGCAGCGGTGCGGTTGAAGTTTCACACAATGGTTTGGGGATTTTGGCACAAATGGTAAGTGATTCCATGTGTAAGAATTATTGGATGAGTTAGTTTTTCTTGATTTAAAATTTTAGAAAGATTCTCTTCCATATTTTTTTATGAGAATTGTTTTTTTGGTTGCATTTGTTAATAGGATGATTTTTATGTGTAATTTTTGTGCAAAAATAAATATTTTGCTGTGTATTCCACGTTTTTTTCATTTGGGTTGTTTTATGATTCATTTAATATTTTTATTAAATGAAATTATGGATGAAAATGTGGTTTTGGGTTATATTGGTATGATTTCGGTCTTTATAAAGGGTTTTTAGAAGGATTTTATGTGAAAAACATCGTTACACTCCTTGAATTGTTTTCTGAAGGTTTTAAATGGTTCCTTGAGTTATGTATGTGGTGAAACTATGTTTCCAAATTATTTTGGTAGGATTTTACTTTTTAAATGTTCTATTTTAATGATAAAGGGCTATTATGTGATTTTTAATATCTTGTAAATGTTTTCTTAAAGTTTATAAAGGGTTTGTTGAAGTGTGAAAGAGATGTGAAATTTTTTGCGGGCTATTATGATGTGAGTATGTTTTGAAAAATGAATTTTAATGAAAATGGGGATCATGTGAATTGTGTGTGGGAGGTTTGGTTTGTGTGAATTGGAAGAATTAATTTCATTTGAAAATATTATTTCATGTATTGTGTATCTTGTTTGAGAACAAGATCGAACACCTGGGTATCTAGGTGGGTGGACATGTACTAGTATGCTAGCGATCTCATGGTGTCTGACCCCTATTTCACGTAGCAAGTTGGATGATGAAAATAATAAATAAACTAAGATGATCATGATGATGATAATGTTCAAGAACCACTAGGTTATGGGTATGATCCCTAATAGTTGCTCGTTTATATGAGAACAATTATTTGTATGGTTACTTTTATCGAGTACGGGGTACCTGGGACACAAGCGAGCTAGTGTAAATGGTTGTTTCCCATTGCTAGTGATCATTAGTTATTTTATTATTACAGTCAACCTATAGTATGTTTGGCTTGAGAAATTTATTAGGATTTTCATTCTTTTTAAAGGTGTGGATTTCTTTTTATGTAGACCACTTGAAAGTTGTTTTTATTTAAAGTTTCATCTTCAGAAATTGATACTAGCATTTCTTATTTATAAAACATGAAACCTTTTTCTTATAATGATAATAAAATGGAATATTTTGTGGTGGGATCCTACTTGAATTTGTCTCACACCCTACTTATACATTGGGTGTAAGTAGAAAAGGTTATTTTATCGCAGGTTTGGGTAATGCTTTTAGTGCTAATCGTATAGGTTTTTAGCTGTCCTTCATGGTGTTGTGTTGTGGAGTATGCTTGATAGTGGTGCCTCTTTTCATGATGAGGTCCTTAGGCTGTCCGTTTTGGTTTCTTTCCTTTTTTATAGTCATTAAAAATTGTCTTAAATTGTGTAATTAAATTCTGAAATTTTGTAAAAGATGTCTTGGTTTGAAAATTCCAAATTTTTATGGGATTAACTTCTAGTTTGATGTTTATAAACTTAGGTAAAACATTCCCAAATTTCATTTTCTGATACTCGGGAACTTGTGAGAGCTTTTGTGGATCAGGAATACCCTTTGGCCCTTGCCACGGGCTGGGTGGGTTGCCATTTTGATGGTGAAAAGATTCGGTTCGTGACAATCATTGGTTAGATTATTATCCAAAAATTGGCTTCCATGATTTGTGTAGGTATGTTTAGAAGTGATATGGTAAATCTTGGTCTAGAAAAATGGAATGATATGTGTAAAGAAGTGGGGTGAGTGAGTTTCTTTTTATAGTTGAGGATGAGTGACATTCTTGTAAATACTCAAAAAGTATTCACTATTTGGGGGTCGATATTAACCAATGTGTATCCAAATATGATAATTATTGTTTTTGAGTGATTATATAGTTGATCAAAACCTCAAAAACAAAATTAAACACATGTTTTATACATTTAATTTCATAGATTCTAAGAATCTTTATTTTTACAATTTAGGTTTTATACTACGATATCTAGTTTTCTAACATAGCTAATTTATCAATTAAGAATAAGTTATTATGTGAATTATTAAATTATTTTGACTAAATGACTATAAATAACATAAATAAATTTAAATATAAATCCATAATTTTTTATAAATAAATTTTAACATAAGCACATGTGATATGAAACAAATATCGCATTACCCATAACCTCGTTAACTAATTTTTACAATATAATAGTAGAAATATTAATAATAGAATAAAATTTGGTTCATGAATTAAATATATTTTATATTTAGTAACATTAAAAAATAAATTGCAATAAAATATGTATTTTTAATAAATTTTAACCATTTAATAAAATATCAGTGATTATAATATAACATTAATTTTGATGTTGACATTATTTATTTAATTTGAATTTAAAAAATAACAATATAATGGTGTAATTAGAATATATTTTTTTTCACAAAACCTATTTAAAATTATATATTAAAAGTAAAAAATCAATTGAATAAAAAATTCCATTCAATTTACATAACTTTTACTATTTGTAGTATCATTTATTTCAATAAATTATTAAATAAATAATTAATGTGTTATTGTTTCATAAGCATTTAATTTAATTAATTTAGCACTAAAAAAATTTAAAAAAATTCATGATAGAAAAAGAGAATTTATATTTCCAAATAATATCTATATCCATACCTATATTTTTTTCCTATAATAAATATTCACATAAAATAAATATAATAAAATTATGAATTTTTTTGACTTTTTCCATACATAACTTATTATATGGGTAATATTCAATGTAAAGTGGAAAAAATTTACATTTTAATTATATAATAATAGAAAATAATGAAATAAAATTATTAAAAAATTAATATAATATTTTTGGTAATTTTTAATCTTATCATTCTAGTTTAACCCTCCGTAAATCCAATTTCACATTAACCGAATTAATTATATTTTACTACATGCATTGTTTACATTGGTAAAAAATTAGTTTGAACATATTATAAATTATAGATTAAAATTTTTACAAATATATAATCCATTTCTATAAATTATATTCATATAAGTGGTAGTAATTAATTTAAAATTAAACTTGAAGATGTGATGAGAAATTGTGTTTTTAAAGTGAAAATATTCACAAGTTTATAAAGTTTTTTATATAAATTCAATATGAAATTGTATAAAATGACATAAATTAGATCAATGGATAGATAATTTAATTAACATAGCTTTAAAGACAATTTAAAATATAAAATACCACTATGAATGATTTAAATGAAACAACTGGTTTCTATTAAAATTCGGTTGATTTCACTATCCATCAAAAAATGAAAATATTTAAAAAATCTAAAAAAATTATCCTAAGATAATTTTGACATTATGAATTCGGAAATTAAGTATATTTTATCAAATTAAATTTCTAAATGTGTTAAAAATTAATTTTAGTATTATTTAAAAATATACATTGAAAAATATTTTCTTAAAAATGTTGTATTTTTTGAACATATAAATACTTTACCAAAAATTATGTTTTTAATAATCAGTTGGTTTTTTATATAAAAATATATAGTTAATATTTAGTAATTAATTATTACTACTCCTGTATTTCATTTTAATATCCAGGTTATAACTACCGCATTACTAATATATCAGGGTTTTGTTAAAACTCAGGGTTGTGTGAAATGTAAGCTATGGTGGTGTTGCACGTAGCATAGGATTTTCATGGCATTTCCTTCAACACAATCCATAATATAAATTTAATTTATTCAAATAATAATTCAAACAAACATGGGCTATCACCTTCTATGACCATTAAAATTAATTTCTCCATCCAAATTTGTCTGAGTCGTCAATGGTTTAATACACGATTGTTAATTTCATAGAAACTCACATCATAAAAAGGGTTAATGAAACATACACATGAAAAATAGAATGGTTTGTGATAGTTTAATCTTGAATAACACATACTATATTTCAAAATTAATGAACATAGATGGGAATTAAAAACATGGATGTGCAAGAGAAAACAAAAACCCATATATAGATGGAGCGCGATAGAAAAAATTATCGGGAGAAAGTTAATGATCACAGAGACATAAAACATAGAGACAAAATAAAGGTCATTGATATCATAAAAAATTATAATAATAATAGAATTTTTTACGTCAATGTCATTTTCATAATATTGATTATATTTCAAAAGAAGCTATATTTACTAGATATTATTCTGTGATATAAGAACAATATCACCTGATGGTTATGCCTTGATCAATTTCCAGTTTATCTATTACTCCAATTAACGAAGGTGAAATTTTCAATCATGAAGCTCTAATGAATCATAATATCCATTTATATAATGATGTGTCATTATGTCTGACTTAATATATTAGCAAAAGAAAATGTTAGCATAAGTTATCCAACAAGAAAAAAAATTTGTATGGTGAAATAAAATATTAATCTATAAAACCACTTTAAATGTTCAAAATATACCATTTCATAAATTTTTAAACTTCTTATACATAAAAAAGATGAAAATACAAAAAATTAGGAGGAAAGTCACTGAATTTATTAAAATTAGCTTCACCTTGATCCAAAATAAATCATAATGTAGCACTTGATTGTCACATACCAAACAATTGTACAACTTCATCATGTATTCTATTAAAACAAAGTAATAACTTTAATTATCAAAAAATAATAATGAAAAAAAAGCATTATTATTCACTACTTACATAGAAAATATATTATTGGATATATTCCTTAAATCAAAAAATTCAATAAATTCCATTAATGATAGAATAAATCACTTTATCAACAAATCATTAATCAGTTATAAGGTAATCAGTACTATAAAGGTGCATTTATTATTATCCAACATATCATTACCTAAATTAAATAATATTATCTAAAAATGAGGAACATATTATAGGTTACCTTACCATAATTAAAATATTACCCTTCCATTAAATCAATCATCTAGTCCATCAGTTCCATTGAACATTTTCTTGAAACTCCATTCTAAAAAAATAATATTGAACAATCCATTGATGTTTCATGAATATAATGTCCAAAATACTTGTAACACCCCAAGATTTCATATTGTGTTATTTCTTCAAAATAATTAAATAACTTGCACTACACGCAACACCGAGTTCAATCACACCATGACTTACAAAAATAAGCCATTCAAAAGCGGTTATGAATAGTATTATCTAAATTTTAAACTTTATATAATCCTTATAATTTTAGAATCCATATTATGAGTTTCTTTGATATAATGCAAGAACAAATTCATTTTCAGTATTGCACTTTTATCAACTTTTAATAGTGAACCCTTTTTAAATACAATATTTTAAACATATTGACTAAATGGGGACATCAAAAAAATTTAAAATGAAACATCCAAAGCTTCCACGGTACGCTTTCCTTTGAATAATACAGTAGCGTGTGTTATACGCAACTTCGAGTTTTAACACACACCACAACCGATTAAACTAGCCGTTGTGAATAGTAATACCTAATTTTTGAAATCATATATATTTTATATTTCAAAATGGACTTCATTTTTGGATTCAGAATATCGAAATTAGCCTAGGGTGAAATTTTGGTACATTTCGGATAACTTTCATATTTTGATGAATAGTGAAAATTTCTAAATTTTAATTAAAAACAACTTTTTTAATCAAAATAATTAATAGTGATAAATTATGAATTTTAGTGGTTTTAAAGTATATTTAGAATATATTTTTACCATTTAATATAATGTTGGTCATTGGACATAATTTTACAATTAAACCGAACATAAACAAGTGTCAATCTTTTGATAGTTATTATCTCTTAAAAACACGCTTTTTGTTTTGACAGCGGGAATTAATTTTAAATTAATTTCTGCCACTTCTGTGTTTTGAATTTAGGAAAATGGATTCCATATTTGGAATCAGGATGCTCAAATTGTGTAAATAGGTAACTTTTATTTTTAGACATTTTGAAAAGTTACTGTGGTAATATTTTATTTACCATGGTTAAAGGGTAAATCCTGTAAATAAGGGTTAAAAAATAATATTATAATAATACTAAATTACCCTAAAACGTGTCTTAACCCTATTGGTTGATACATGGTCGACCATGGGAATCTTTGGGTCTATTTTGGGACCCCATGGATCCACTTGTAAGTGATAATGACACTTTATTTTAATTAAGTTAAAATGAATACAAAAATGACACAAGCATATATCTTATATAAAAACAATTGTTACATAGGGTTATATATGTTGGATTTTAGATTATAAATATTCATTAGAAATCTAAAAAGATTTCCTACATAATTATATTTTATTTATAATTTTTAGACATTAAATAAGTTTTTTTATTTATGACACAATGATGATGCAGTAATTACTATAATAGTGAAAAATTAAAATAATTGATATTATAAATACCCAAATAAATATAATATGAAACTTTTAATGAATTAAACTAATTTTATAGGATAATATGATATATTAGGATTGATTTAATTGACTTTTTTCGAAGTAATCAATCTGTTGTGAGTTTCACAAAAATCAACTATTGAATAGTGTCAAAATTGACATAAAAGAGTTCTTAAAACAAATATTATATTATTAATTGATATTAAATTCCTAAAAATCTAAGGTTCGTCCAAGAGACTTATATTATGATAGGTTAATCATTAATGGACCACTTGGGGGTCGCTTGGATGTATATAGTAAGTTTATTAACCATATTATATAAAAATACAAAGAGACATTGTAAAAGTGAAACTAATTAACTTAGAGTTAATACTCAAAGATAAGGTTAATATAAGTACCCAAACCTGTCTAAATTCTATTGGATGAGTTGTTTTCGACCTATCCCTACCTCATCCTTTGAATAGTCAACTTTGGAGCCTTTGGAAACCGAATATGAATTTATTATAAATTAATATTTCTAGCTTTTCCAAAGGTGCCCCTCACCCCTCTTATAAAAGGGCACTCCTCCTTCTCTTTTCCTCACACCTCTCAAGCCACTTGGCTCGTCCAAACTCTGCCCAACTAAGCTCCCCACATCCCTCTCCTCCTCCTTGAAGCTTCCCCTTAGGCAGAAAGCATTTCAAGAAGTCCTTTGGTTCCAACCAAAGTGAGTTACCTAAATTAAAGGAGGTTAACCTACCCCAACAAAGGAAAAGTACAAGGTAAGGGATTTTCTTATCTCACATTCAATTCCGTGAGATTTCCATTATTCGCCACTAAATTATTGAAAGTGGTGTATTGTGTACTGGCATTTGATATATATTATCATATTCATGTTATTATATAAATAATTTGGTGGTTATTAACTTTTGTCCATACGACTCAGTTGATTAACGTGGTAAGGGGTTTTCATCTCACTCCTTATTCCCGTGAGATTCATGCCATATTGACACCATCACCTTTTGTGTGGTGTATGTACTACCCATAATTATATTCTTTGTGTAATACACTCTAATTTATGTGTATTTACATATTCATTGTATGATACCTCTTTCATGGGTTGTATGTTTCATAAGTTACCAAATTGGTAAGGGTTATTTCACAATCTCTTCATTATCCGAGGTTGTATTATACGTAATAATCTACTGGGATCTCTTTATCATCCACATCCATGTTTCTTCGAAATGTATTTCAAAACATTTTTACTATTTGCAAGAATATGGGTTAAAGTCATTTATACCCTTGTTTGACTTTTTATAAGAGGTTTATAAAGGAATCTTTCCGTCATTTTCAAAACAAGGTCCTTTTTAACCTTTTCGACAGAATTGAGATAAGAATGTTTTTTTTACTTATACGGCGGGTGCGGTTATTTTCCGCCGTTATAAAATCTTCAAAGCTTTCCTTACAAGCTTACAATAATATTTTCAAGAAAATGTTTTATTTTATATGGCTCTTAAATGATTTCAAAAATAGAAAGAGATATTTCTCTAAAAAGTGTTTTGATTTCATCTATGTCAACATCCTTTAATGGATTTTATGCTTATTTGAAGTTGATTTATTATAATACAAAACTTCTATATTGTATTGAAGGTTTTGTGATATGTTTGACTGTGGATGTGCTATTTTATACCATTCATAGTTTATGGTGAAACTATTGACATTTCGTATGCTAGTTTTAATCCGAATGTTTATGTTATATTTCAAACTTTTCTTCAGATGAATGTGCTAAACAAGTATGTTCCGGGTTGGGGACCGGTAAAAGTAAGCCCTCCAGGTTGGGGACTGGTAAAAGTAAGCCCTCCAGGTTGGGGACTGGTTAAAGTAAGCCCTCCAGGTTAGGGACTGGTAAAAGTAAGCCCTCCGGTTTGGTCTCCGGTTATTAGAGGTACTCCGGGTTGGTGTCCGGTTATTAGAGGCACTCCGGGTTGGTGTCCGGTTATTAGAGGCACTCCGGGTTGGTGTCCGGTTATTAGAGGCACTCCGGGTTGGGTTCCGGTTAGAAGTAACCCCTAGGTCTTGGGATGAGGCCTAGACAATGAAATTAACGTTTGACATTATGCATTCCAACATTATGAAAGTGGTTATTGATTTTTGCATGTGGTTATTCGATTAGTAGAATATCCATGTGAATAAGTAAATGGAATTATTTCATTTTATTTATGCCATACCATGTTGAAAGTTAATATTTAAAAGGATTTTGTTTTAGTTATACATTGCCTTAAATGTTTATTCTTATTTATGAAAGTTTCAGCTATATTGTTATCCTTACTGGGCATTTGAGCTCACCCCTTTTCTATGTTTTATTTTTCCCAGGAAGTGAAGATGTAAGTTATGAATGACCTACAGGGATATTATGAGGGGATTATAGTGTGGACTGTGGAAACATTATGTTGTTGTAGTAGTTTTTCATTTTATGATGTAATGTAAAACTTATGAATATATCTAGTGTTTCCAAGGCTACTAAACCAATCGGTCTTTCGAGATTTGATCTTTCTTGTGATCATGCCAATGTTATGTAATTAATGCACCGACTCTGGGCAACTGGGGTCGGGGCGTTACAGTTGGTATCAGAGGAAGTTTAGTACAAACCTTGGAAGCTAGATTTAGATAAACTCTGATTAGAGCACGTAGACCTAAGATGAACTTTGAGGATTAGTATAGAAGAACTTCCTAGAATTTTGGTACTGTAGAGATTTTGTGAGTTTTCCGAGCAATACATCCCTGTCTGGATACGAGCAGGTAGAGGCGGCTCTGGCACAGATGTACCTAGGGGTAAAACCCGAAAACACCGCTTTGAGCTAGACTCGAACGGGAACTGGTGCACGACAACGGGTCTTGCTGCACTCTTGGTTACGACAATCCCAGGGGATATGCTTAGGATAACTCTCATTTTCTTTACAAATCATTTTGAAGGGATTATGAGTATATACTTCCTCAAAGAAAACATTCTTATGATTATGGATTATATCCATAAATAGTTCAATTTATGTTGAGTGTTTTATAAGTATGGGATTATGTATTTTGATTCATAAACTGATCTAGTGTATGCCATTGTTTAGAAATGGCGCCCAGTAGAAGGAATGAGAACTCCAGAAATGCACATGATCCAAAGATAAGGAAGGATCATATCTTTCATGATCTTAAGCTAGAATTGATAAGAGAAATAGTCTCCCATGTATTATCATCATATGAAGAAATAATATCATGTGTTGATAAGATAAGTAAAGAGTTTACTGAGTCCTATGGTTTTGAAGGGAAGCAAGAGAAGAAAAGGATGGAAGAGAGAAAATTGGATAAAGGGAAGAGGGAAAAGAAGAATTTTCCCATATGTGGTAACTGTGGGAAGAAACACCCTGGAACTTGCCTGAAAGGAATGGGAGTTTGTTATAAGTGTGGAGGAAAAGGGCACAAAGTACTTGACTGCAAGGGTAAGAAAATGGTTTTAAATGTACAATGCTTCATTTGCAAGGAGTTTGGACACTACGCGAACCTATGCCCCAGTCATCAGACTATGCCGCAAATGATGCTATTGGATAATAATCAAGTTATGATACTACCACAGATGAAGAGGAATGATTAGAGTTCTTATGTTGATTATGTCAATTGAGTGCTGTATCAACAATGTACTTGTTATAATAATTATGGAGTATATAAGGATTGTACTGCAGTACTATTTCATTAAGGACTTGAGATTGTGTGGAACAAAGAAAAGTGACTCAATAGCAGGATAAATTTTTGGAAAATATATGGTTGAGAGAAAGATAAACCATAATATGGTTCTGATACCGAGTTAATGATTTTAGAATAATACATGATTGATTTGGATAAATTATATTGGATATTCTTGACTACCTTGGAACTGATTAATGATCTGTATATTCAATTATTGTTGGGGTTTAAAACATTTTTGGATTGATGAAGTATATCCAGCATTCTATATGGAATAGGGGAGCAGGAATGTAATCAATAAAGAATATGGTAATTCAGGATGTTTCAGTGTATTAAAAGAATACAAGATGAAGTTATTCATATGCTATTATGGGGTAAAAAGGATCTACATTATTCTTACCTTCCTTATAAATGTTGGACTGTGAGTTTGGACAGAAGTATTTTGGATAGTTCTAGTTTGGATTATTTTGGATTGCCATAAAAGGACAACCCGGAGGTCGGGCGGCAACCCGTCGCGTCCGGCAAGGCTGCGAGACTTGAACCCGCAACCGAAGGGCGACAAGGGTGTATCACCTACCACTGGCCCACGAGATGTCCTAGATTAAATAATGTAGTTTTTATTAAAAGATCTTGTAGATGAATTATAAATTCGTTTATTTTGGAACCCTATACGAATAGTGTAAATAGAATATTTTTTTTACATTCTATTATCTTTTAGAGTGAAAGATGAGTTTGTGGTAGAAATTTATTAATGGATAAAACTCTAATTATAAAGTAAGTATATCACCTTATGATCTTAGCCAATCTCATAAATAAATTCCTCAATATTAAGAAAAGCAACTTAGAACAAAAATGTTTTCCTAGATGGTACCTTAAATCATCACTAATTTATGGCTTTGGGATTGTTGGCCTTTTCATAGCCATGTTCTCTACCACTCTCCATCAGGTAATTGATGGTTAGATTTTTCTTCCATATCCATATTTTCCTACATGGAACCCTAGTATGTGTTATTTTCGGTAATCTTCATACTTTCGACTCTTTATTTTAAATAGAGGCCTCATTAATTCATTTTTCGATGTGGGATTTCAACTAGGATATTTTGAAACGTCAAAAATGTGTTATCCCAATACCCTATATTTTGTTGAACCGATGGTACTTCAAATCATCATAGATTGATGAGTTTAAAGACCTCAATTATACACTTGTTTGTGATTGATGACCTCAATCACTACCTATAAATATTTACGTTTTTCCTCCGATTATATGTCTCTAATTGCCACCAATGTTCTCCTAATCAAGATCATAATTTGGTGGTGACCCTTTCATTTCTCTTTTCCTCATATTAAGACTAAATTTTAGTAACCCAATTTCCGATGTGGGTTTTCCCACAAATATATTTTCTATTTTCAACCTTTTATTTTTGAAGAACAATTTCAAATTGCGAGGACGCAATTTATTGAAGGAGGGGAGAATGTAACACCCCAAGATTTCATATTGTGTTATTTCTTCAAAATAATTAAATAACTTGCACTACACGCAACACCGAGTTCAATCACACCATGACTTACAAAAATAAGCCATTCAAAAGCGGTTATGAATAGAATTATCTAAATTTTAAACTTTATATAATCCTTATAATTTTAGAATCCATATTATGAGTTTCTTTGATATAATGCAAGAACAAATTCATTTTCAGTATTGCACTTTTATCAACTTTTAATAGTGAACCCTTTTTAAATACAATATTTTAAACATATTGACTAAATGGGGACATCAAAAAAATTTAAAATGAAACATCCAAAGCTTCCACGGTACGCTTTCCTTTGAATAATACAGTAGCGTGTGTTATACGCAACTTCGAGTTTTAACACACACCACAACCGATTAAACTAGCCGTTGTGAATAGTAATACCTAATTTTTGAAATCATATATATTTTATATTTCAAAATGGACTTCATTTTTGGATTCAGAATATCGAAATTAGCCTAGGGTGAAATTTTGGTACATTTCGGATAACTTTCATATTTTGATGAATAGTGAAAATTTCTAAATTTTAATTAAAAACAACTTTTTTAATCAAAATAATTAATAGTGATAAATTATGAATTTTAGTGGTTTTAAAGTATATTTAGAATATATTTTTACCATTTAATATAATGTTGGTCATTGGACATAATTTTACAATTAAACCGAACATAAACAAGTGTCAATCTTTTGATAATTATTATCTCTTAAAAACACGCTTTTTGTTTTGACAGCGGGAATTAATTTTAAATTAATTTCTGCCACTTCTGTGTTTTGAATTTAGGAAAATGGATTCCATATTTGGAATCAGGATGTTCAAATTGTGTAAATAGGTAACTTTTATTTTTAGACATTTTGAAAAGTTACTGTGGTAAATATTTTATTTACCATGGTTAAAGGGTAAATCCGGTAAATAAGGGTTAAAAAAAATAATATTATAATAATACTAAATTACCCTAAAACGTGTCTTAACCCTATTGGTTGATACATGGTCGACCATGGGAATCTTTGGGTCTATTTTGGGACCCCATGGATCCACTTGTAAGTGATAATGACACTTTATTTTAATTAAGTTAAAATGAATACAAAAATGACACAAGCATATATCTTTTATAAAAACAATTGTTACATAGGGTTATATATGTTGTATTTTAGATTATAAATATTCATTAGAAAGATAAAAAGATTTCCTACATAATGATATTTTATTTATCATTTTTAGACATTAAATAAGGTATTTTATTTATGACACAATGATGATGCAGTAATTACTATAATAGTGAAAAATTAAAATAATTGATATTATAAATACCCAAATAAATATAATATGAAACTTTTAATGAATTAAACTAATTTTCTAGGATAATATGATATATTAGGATTGATTTAATTGACTTTGTTAGAAGTAATCAATCTGTTGTGAGTTTCACAAAAATCAACTATTGAATAGTGTCAAAATTGACATAAAAGAGTTCTTAAAACAAATATTATATTATTAATTGATATTAAATTCCTAAAAATCTAAGGTTCGTCCAAGAGACTTATATTATGATAGGTTAATCATTAATGGACAACTTGGGGGTAGCTTGGATGTATATAGTAAGTTTATTAACCATATTATATAAAAATACAAAGAGACATTGTAAAAGTGAAACTAATTAACTTAGAGTTAATACTTAAAGATAAGGTTAATATAAGTACCCAAACCTGTCTAAATTCTATTGGATGAGTTGTTTTCGACCTATCCCTACCTCATCCTTTGAATAGTCAACTTTGGAGCCTTTGGAAACTGAATATGAATTTATTATAAATTAATATTTCTAGCTTTTCCAAAGGTGCCCCTCACCCCTCTTATAAAAGGGCACTCCTCCTTCTCTTTTCCTCACACCTCTCAAGCCACTTGGCTCGTCCAAACTCTGCCCAACTAAGCTCCCCACATCCCTCTCCTCCTCCTTGAAGCTTCCCCTTAGGCAGAAAGCATTTCAAGAAGTCCTTTGGTTCCAACCAAAGTGAGTTACCTAAATTAAAGGAGGTTAACCTACCCCAACAAAGGAAAAGTACAAGGTAAGGGATTTTCTTATCTCACATTCAATTCCGTGAGATTTCCATTATTCGCCACTAAATTATTGAAAGTGGTGTATTGTGTACTGGCATTTGATATCTATTATCATATTCATGTTATTATATAAATAATTTGGTGGTTATTAACTTTTGTCCATACGACTCAGTTGATTAACGTGGTAAGGGGTTTTCATCTCACTCCTTATTCCCGTGAGATTCATGCCATATTGACACCATCACCTTTTGTGTGGTGTATGTACTGCCCATAATTATATTCTTTGTGTAATACACTCTAATTTATGTGTATTTACATATTCATTGTATGATACCTCTTTCATGGGTTGTATGTTTCATAAGTTACCAAATTGGTAAGGGTTATTTCACAATCTCTTCATTATCCGAGGTTGTATTATACGTAATAATCTACTGGGATCTCTTTATCATCCACATCCATGTTTCTTCGAAATGTATTTCAAAACATTTTTACTATTTGCAAGAATATGGGTTAAAGTCATTTATACCCTTGTTTGACTTTTTATAAGAGGTTTATAAAGGAATCTTTCCGTCGTTTTCAAAACAAGGTCCTTTTTAACCTTTTCGACAGAATTGAGATAAGAATGTTTTTTTACTTATACGGCGGGTGCGGTTATTTTCCGCCGTTATAAAATCGTCAAAGCTTTCCTTACAAGCTTACAATAATATTTTCAAGAAAATGTTTTATTTTATATGGCTCTTAAATGATTTCAAAAATAGAAAGAGATATTTCTCTAAAAAGTGTTTTGATTTCATCTATGTCAACATCCTTTAATGGATTTTATGCTTATTTGAAGTTGATTTATTATAATACAAAACTTCTATATTGTATTGAAGGTTTTGTGATATGTTTGACTGTGGATGTGCTATTTTATACCATTCATAGTTTATGGTGAAACTATTGACATTTCATATGCTAGTTTTAATCCGAATGTTTATGTTATATTTCAAACTTTTCTTCAGATGAATGTGCTAAACAAGTATGTTCCGGGTTGGGGACCGGTAAAATTAAGCCCTCCAGGTTGGGGACTGGTAAAAGTAAGCCCTCCAGGTTGGGGACTGGTTAAAGTAAGCCCTCCAGGTTAGGGACTGGTAAAAGTAAGCCCTCCGGTTTGGTCTCCGGTTATTAGAGGTACTCCGGGTTGGTGTCCGGTTATTAGAGGCACACTGGGTTGGTGTCCGGTTATTAGAGGCACTCCGGGTTGGTGTCCGGTTATTAGAGGCACTCCGGGTTGGGTTCCGGTTAGAAGTAACCCCTAGGTCTTGGGATGAGGCCTAGACAATGAAATTAACGTTTGACATTATGCATTCCAACATTATGAAAGTGGTTATTGATTTTTGCATGTGGTTATTCGATTAGTAGAATATCCATGTGAATAAGTAAATGGAATTATTTCATTTTATTTATGCCATACCATGTTGAAAGTTAATATTTAAAAGGCTTTTGTTTTAGTTATACATTGCCTTAAATGTTTATTCTTATTTATGAAAGTTTCCGCTATATTGTTATCCTTACTGGGCATTTGAGCTCACCCCTTTTCTATGTTTTATTTTTCCCAGGAAGTGAAGATGTAAGTTATGAATGACCTACAAGGATATTATGAGGGGATTATAGTGTGGACTGTGGAAACATTATGTTGTTGTAGTAGTTTTTCATTTTATGATGTAATGTAAAACTTATGAATATATCTAGTGTTTCCAAGGCTACTAAACCAATCGGTCTTTCGAGATTTGATCTTTCTTGTGATCATGCCAATGTTATGTAATTAATGCACCGACTCTGGGCAACTGGGGTCGGGGCGTTACAATACTCCTAATTAAAATATAACTCATTTTGTAAAAATAAAAAAAACAGTAACCATTAAACATTATTAAAACATTTTTAACCATGATTTATCTTCTTATTCCACAATAGTTTTTTATTTCATATTTCATTTGTAGTCTCTTCGTCATTTCCAATATAACTATTCCTCATACATCCATGCTGGTTTTCTTTATGAGATTTTACTTAAGGAAAAATATTGAAATAATTACCATAACATGCACATTTAAAGAATTTAATTATTGATGATATCTTAGAGATAACGACATTCACATTAATTTCATTAATTGAACCATTTCAGTTTCCTTTTTCTTTTACTTGTTTTTTGTCCTTCTATTCCATAGTAAAAACATTTTTTCTCTCTCTAAGATATTCATAATGCTATTTCTTTAGGTATTCTCAACACATAGGAAAATAATTGTTCTTTTCTTCATGGTAGCCACTAACTAAAATCTTGGTAACCTATTTAATTTACTTCTATGGTGATTCTGAGAGATGGTTAAGGTATACATTGTTAATTATGTTATGTCAAAACTAATTAGGCATAAACAAAATTTACATAACTTCATTAATCATCAAATTTAATTTCACAACATAAATGCTTCCATCATATTCAATGTTAATCTGGTTTTTTTAGTTCTGAACATTCAATAAAACTAGAAAAAATAATGCGATAAATAGTTATCATAGAGAAAAATAAAAAAAAATCATGAAAAATCACTTAAATGATTTATAAATCATGACCCATTATTTAAATCTACTAGACCATTGACTTAACATTTTTTATACATGATAGTAATCTATTTAAATCCTTCATTAATATTTGCAATGAGTTTGTAAATTTCGAAAGTGTGTCCCTCCTGAGAGGAATTTCCTAGAAACCACTCAATATATCTTTTACCACAATTAACAGTCATTTTTATAGACATTGAAATATAATTATACTTATCCTTAGATAATTCCATAGTCAAATCCCTATAAATATCACCAGGTATCTCATTGAATTTTAATCTTCCTAATTTACAAATATTATCTAAACATTTTATTTGTTACCAACTGTAAAAACCATATATTCTCATACCTGTGTATTACATATTTTATATATGTATATTCATTACGTTACAAAAAATCATTTGATGATTATAATAGTTTATTGAATTAGGAAAAATATAACACAATATTCTAACTTGATGAATGGTCATTAAGGTTTCCTAAAAAGATATTCCCTTTTAGTACTCTTTATATACATAACTTATAAAAAACCATTGTTCATAACGTGGGGAATAGAAACATATGAAAGGGTGAGATCTTATGCTCAGTAAGGGAATACAAGGTAGATAACGAAGAATAAAATTAACCTAACTATTTGAGAACATGAGAATAAAATTTGAAAACCATACCCATCATATAAAAGAACTTAATATTGTGTCATAGAATAAATATTTTAATTTAATAAGACATGAATCATAAGATAATCAGTGAAAATGAGATATAAACCATAGTTGTCATAGTTAACTCCGAAGTCCAAACTTTTGGAAAAATTTCCTTACTAAAGAATGTTCACCCATTTTTCCAATTCTGTATATCTCATGAGATATAAATAATTACCCAATTCATTAAAGGGAGATATACATCCCACCCATCACATAATAAAAAAATTATTTATGTTTTTCCCGAGATCATTGTAATTCATCATATCATAACCCTTGAATTGAACTGGATATTATAAAACTTTCATCATATCACAACCTATTGAAAATAGATTTGTTTTATAAACATTTGATTATATAATATCCCATAAAACATAGGGTCTCATAATCAATTTATTAGGGTAGAATCTATGGAAGAGAAATAGGTTTCACAATCATATTATTATCATATACACAAATAATTTAGAGAAATAATGATAATGTTATGCATGTATAACATCCCTAGTAAATCATATGTAACACCGAAGAATGTCATCTTATATATAAAATAATTTTTAAAGACAATTTGGGGATTATCTTGAAGAAAGTATATTTTATAGAAAATAATATTTGAAAAAAATCCTTTTTGAAAATAAGTTTCTTTAAAAATATATTTTAAAAAATCTAAATAAATCATTATAATAATATTTAAAACATTTCATGAGTAAAATACCATTTCATTCTGAAAAAATAATATTAAAACATAAAATTTTTTTGAAATCTATTTTGTTTGAAAATAGTTTTTAAAGACTATAAATGGAACATTGAAAATCAGTCAAAACAATTTTTTACATAAACAATATATCTAAATAATTTTATTTTAAAATAATATTAAATTATTTATAAAAAACAGATTTGAATACATTTTTATAAAACATGGTTTCAGAATAGAATAGACTTTTTATCAAATATAGAAGTAATGTCATATTTTATTAATGTTTTTTTCTTGATTATCATAAGTACCTAAGAGTGAAAAATAGTAATATTACACGAAGATATAAGAAGTAAAAATAAGATAATAAATTTCATATAAATTTTTGATAGATGGATCATAATAGTTTATTATCAGAAACATGATCATAAAAAATACTTATAAACAAAAAGATTGTAACAAAAAATGATTACCATCTTGGGAACCTTGAATCAAAAGTCCTTGAAGGAATAATAAAAAATAAATAAATTAAATTTCATAATTACTAATAAATTAAGGATATTACATGTCAAATAGGGAAGATATACAACTTATGAAATAATATAGGTGCATAAAAAACACATGACTCAAAGAAGGATTATTGAGACAAAAATCCCTTACTGATTTGATAACCTTTGAACCATAAACCAGATGAAAGAGAGATCCTAAAATGGATATGTAAGTAAAAACATTTGTGACTAGAATAATCATAAAATAGATTCAAAGGAAGTATATATCTCACATAATAGAAACATGCAGTGACTATGTAATGTGTTTAATAAAAAATAAAAGTGAGACAATCATTCCTTAACTAATGTCTTGAATTCTTCCATACTCCATCAAATATAATGTATAATAAATATAAGTTTATTATAAATCTATTAAAGAACTATAACAACGCATATCATTTAATTTATTATTTTTATGACATTTTATTACCCTTTTAGTAATGATTTTATGTTAATGTTATGTCTCGGGTTATAACAACTTTGTTTTTCGTATAAGATTTTGTTTTTTTTTCTATTCCACCTACATTTATCATGATTTAATAATATCTACAATTATACATATTATATGAAAATATTATATATTTATTATATATATATTTGGACTAATTCATGAAATTTAGTGATTGAAATAAAATGCACTTCTTATTGAGATGTTATGGTGTATGTACAAATAAACATTTTTTTAATTTTATTATGAAATTTATTAAGATAAAATTAAAATATATTATAAAAATATTGAATACTCTTTTTCATATCTATCAAATATTTTAATTAATCCCATATTTATTACATTCTATGTAAATCATGAACAAATCACATTGCTTCATGAGGATTTAGTCCGTTGTACACGTGAATAATGTTATAATATCATAAATAATGAAAATCATGAAATTATTTATTATAAAATAAGTAAAAAATAATAATAACATCATTTATATCATTTATATCAGATATAAATTATAAACATATCTTTATTTCCAACTATGAAAGGTGGTAAAGTAAGAATGAACGACTTCAGTTCTTGAGAGGGTAGTTCACTATATACATGTATGATGGTTTTGTAACCCAGTTGATAGAAGTCAGTTTATAATAATAATTTATGTGGATAAAGGATGAAATAAAAAATCCCAATTGATAAACATTACCTATTCTTAAGATACCCACCTATAGTTTCCACTAAATCCTTTCATGGTTGGATTCATATCAAAAAAAATATATTATAATATAAGGGTAACTAATTTAGGAGGTGATTCAGGTATATATTGGTCAATAAAAATGGATTGAGTGGTTTTTATAAGTGCGGATAGTGACTACCCTTTTGTATTTGTGGAGGAGTGGTATTCTTAAAAATATTCAAAATTATTCTCTATTAGGATGTCAATATTACCTCATGTGGCACAAAAAATGACAATAAAATGTTTGAAGGGATGATATGTTTGAGAAAATCATCCAACACACAATTAAACACATGTTTTAGTCACATCATTACTTACCTTCTAAGTATCCCAATTTATACCATTTTGGTTTTTCACTATGGTAAATAGTTTTCTAACATATGTAATTTATCCTTTAAGAATAAATTAATGTTATTATTTTTTGAAAATTTGGACCCACTGATTCTAAATATGGTATCTAATTTATTAAATATAAATTCTATGTGTTCTAGAAATTAATTTTAACACAATCTCAAGTATCAGTCAAAAACACCACTTTAGCCATAACAACGCTATCTGGGTTTATACTACTTAACGGTCAATATTTTTATTATAAAATAAAAAATGTTATATTAATTCATCATAATATATATTGATTATAATTTAATATTCAACTGGAAGGAAATTATTTTTTTTTAATTTTAAATCATTTCATAAAATATCATTTGTTATAAAATAACAATAATGTCAATTTTGACATTATTCAATTAATTTTAAATTAAAAAATATCAAAAAAATGATGGAATTAGATTTTATTATGATCACTCATGTGTGAAATTATATATTCATATAAAAAATTAATGGAATAAAATTAATCATTCAATTTACATTACTTTTAATATTTTTAGTGTCATTTATTTTAGTTTCTTATTAACTGAATAATTATTGTGTTGGAATTTCTATAGAATTTAAAGTAATTAATTGACCACATAAAAATTAAAACAAATTATCATTATGTAAAAAGTTATTTAATTTTTAGAATGTTATTTATAATCTAACCTATATTTTTCATTCCATGTCTTAACGCTTTATATGATTTAATATTAAGAAAAGTATAATTTTTTTTTCTATACCTAATTTGTTATATGGTCATATTTAATGGAATGTGGAATGAAATTTCCATATTTCATATAATTTTATGATAATTATCAAAATAAATCCATTAAATAAAATTAATATATTATTCTAAATCATTTTCACTCTTATAATTCTAGTTTAACCCTTGGGTAAATCAATTTTCACTATAACTATGGTAATTAATTTTCCTTACATTCACAATTCATTTTTCTGAACAATTATGTTGACCATACTAGAAATTTTATATTATAAAATTTTCAAATATGGAATCCATTTTTGGAATTTCAATGCACATATGTGGAAAAAATTAATTTAAAATTAATCCTAAAGACATGATAAAAAATTGAGTTTTTAATAAAAAAAGTTCAAATGTTAAAAAATATTTAATATCTAATTTTAAAATTAGATTAATTCAAATTATATAGATTATATTAATGGATATATAATTGGAAAAATTTTACTTTAGGAATAATTAAAAATATAATTTTTACTATGAATAATTTAAATAAAAACGTTGTTTTAAATTAAAATTCAGCATTTTCACTATTCATTTAAAAAATGAATCTTTTGAGAAAATTTCAAAAAATCCAGGATAATATAGTTTTGAAATTATAAATAATAAATTATTTCTTTTCAAATTAATTTTCTAAATGTGTGAAGAATTAATTTTATTATTTTTCACAAATAGACATAGAAAAACATGTTATTGAAAAAGTAGTATTTTTGAAACATATAATGACTTTATTGAAAATTACATATTTTTTATCAGTATAAATTAATTATATAAAACCAATGGACAAAATGTTTTAAAATTAGTTATTAATATTCATATCCCCATGCTTAATGGATAGTTTATAACAACCACATTATCAATATAACATCTTTTTTCTAACGACACTCTTTCATGAAACATAAGTTTTTCCAGTGATGCATGTAACTCAAGATTAACATGGTGATCCATGTAATTAAATACATAAAAGAAATTTAATGTTATAAAAAATTCCTAAAAACTCAGGTTGTTACATATTATTTATATTATTACTATATCTATGGATATATTCCAATTTTGTGATACTAATTATGTGGAAAATTTAATTGATTTTTAACTCTTCCATATTTTTCAATATTTATTTGGTCTATGATAGATTAATTTATATTATTTCCATTAATTATTATTTATGCCCAACCTTTTTTATGTTTTACTTCCTCTAAAATTTCAATAATGGATCTATTAATGCATTCAAGGACATACTAGAAAAAATAATAATTTTCTCACTATAATTTTAAGATGAATTTAATATTTTCAAATATAAGATGAGAATATATTATGTATATTTTCTACAAAAACAATAGAAATGTTTTATCTATTAGGATGATACATCATGTATCTTGTTTTAATGTGGTAAGATAACCATCGGATTTTGGTTATTTGAGCTGGGGTATTATAGGCAATAACTCCACAGACAGTCACAAACTCTATCTAGCAATTTCTAGCAATTTCACTAAAAAATATTTTGCAACATGAAAATTAGATTATATATATTGGTGTGAGAGTAACATGCATACTCACTAGGATCATTCTGAAGTTCCCTAATTATTTTTAAGGGTCAATTTAATACCCTATGATTTAGAGAATTAATAATTTTTAATTTATTTAATGATTCAATATTTATTTTTTCACATGACACTATAAGTATTTATATATATATATATATATTAGGAAACCATTTTAAACAATAATTTCACAAACAATAGATCTTTTCTTGCTCTACATGCAATAATTACTTGGAATTCGATACAAGCAACACCCACTTGGCGTACGATGCACACAACACTCAGTTCCTACGAGGAATCTATTTTTATTGTTTTAGTAATTCAAGTAAGATAATAATAACCCAGATTATAAACATATTAATAAATATAGTTCTAATATTGTTGTCTTATATAAATAAAAAATATTTATAATGAAAAATAATATTTTTTTCTAATGGCCTTTTATGTTAAAAATATTATTTTCTTGAATGAATCACTTTTAATAATAAATGTAAATTTATACAGATTTGGAAATTTAATTTGATAAAATAAACCTCATTTATGAATTCATAATGTCATAATTAGGCATGGGGGGATTTTTTGGATTTTTCTAAGAAACATCATTTTTGATAAATAGTGACAAATATTGCTTTTTAGTTAAAAACTACCTTTTGTTGTGATTAACTAATATTGATAAATGATATTATAAATATTTTTAAAGGTCACATTAGATTAATATTACATATAAGAATACAATTAAATTCATCAACATTATCTTCACTTTGAAACTGGATATTAAAATATTAACAAACATTTGAACTCTTTTCAACATTAAAATCCCATTATTTCGTCCCGTCTGCAGGATCAGCACAATACATAATTTTTCAACTTCTGTGATTGGAATTAAAAAAACATTGTCATAAACCATTGTATTCAAACTAATTTTTAGAGTCGAAAAATAGCATGATAATTTTTGACCAAAATGATTAGTAAAAGTGATAAAAATTAATCATAGCGGTTAAGGTCATGTTATGCTTTTTTATGGACTAAACCATCAAATTAAGTGTCCAAATGACCTATAAACATGTACAAAAACCATTTTATTGTCCATATATCTTCCATTAAATTCCTACTATTATTTTGTTTTTGTTTTTTATTCCTTTTTTAGGTAATAACATGTGCAAAGCTAATTATTTTCGAAAAATTATATGTGAGTACTTTTCTATCCATATAAATGGCCACCACCTCTACCAATTATTCACACCTCTCTAACCTTTTATATTCATCAAATATCTCATAAATTAGCCTTATAACAATCATCCCTTAGACCATGAATCCTCATTTTAGTATGAAATCTTTTCATGGAATCCTTTTGGAACAAGCCCAAAGGACTTACCCGATTTAGAGGTAACATCTTCTCTCAAGCTCATTTATTTTATTTACCTTATTATACCCTTACACAATCTTTATTCCATTATTGAGTGAAAAACGTATCCTACATATTCTAGGATGTTATTATGTGTTGGTTATGACCTACACCTACATGCACATAAATCCAAAGGAAGTTCAACACACTATTTCTTTTTACGACGAACTATTTCCTCACGAAGTGATGACATTTCATTTCTCCTTTACCACCAATCATGATGTCCATTATGATGTAAAATCTATATATATAATTAATATATTACTTTAATTATTTCTTTATAATTTTTTATTCATTTTACAATACACATCTTGATACCTTCCATTTTGTTTTAATATGATATTCTCATTTGTGGAAGTGTGGACTATCATCCCTCGAAGCTATGTGATTCGTTCACACACAAAATTGAATGTATTAAGGATGGGTTTAATGAAACTATATTATATATATGATATATTAATTCTAATTTAATAATTATATATATATACATACATATAATTTTTTCATATACATACATTCTTTCAATAAGACAATAAAAACAAAAAAACAACAATGTGTACGGACAACTTACTGCATCCATGAATGGTGTATTCCAATTCGAACTTCTATATGTCATAAATTATTATAATATAAATATATTAGATATTACCAATATTTATATAATTATATATATTTTTGAGTCATTATATAAGTATAAAGATAAACAATATAACAAATTAAGACATATGTGAAGAACAAAGTGAATATTACCTGAAGTGAAACTTTAATATAGGATAATCAAAAATTAGGTAATAGAATGATATAATAAAACAATATATGGTAATATATATATAAATATTATCCTTTAAAACATTTATAACACACACATATATATTATATAGAATGTTTGTATCAGTACGGACAGAGTCAAGACACAAGGTAAGGGGATTTCATCTCACTTTTAATTTTTGTTAGATAGAAGCTATGTTCGCAACTATTTACTTTTTTGGTGTATTTATTAAACATTATTGTATAATATTTATCTTTTAATTAATATTTTTGGTATTTAAATTTCCATTTTAGGTTCCATCTTCCATGTGGATTAGCTTTCAAATGATACCAAATCGGGAATACAGTTTTGTCTCAATTTTCCTTCCTGTGATTCACGTTTTGTTTTGAATCTAATATCTTTTTCAAGGTTTATATCATTCCATTTTACATGTTATACTTTGAATATAATTATTTTTATTATATATTTAGATTACATTAATTTATTTTTTTACGTGGAGAGTATGATCCCAAGTTACCAAGTTATAGGAGTTTATTGGGACAATATTATCGCATTTCGAGATTATTTATGTTATTTCTTCTCTTGATGAAATATTATTATCCATATCTAAAAAATATTCATTAGTTTTATTTATACAATATTATTTAATGATATAATAATTTATTAGTAGCATATTCTACTCAGTCATACAGGATATAGTTAAGAAAGTGTTTTTTGGGAAGCCTGACTTTACCTATTCATCAGTCAGAAGTCAATTTTTTCTAAAAATGTATTCCACGATTATTATACCATTATACTATAAGATTTTAATTTAATTTTTTTTACAATCTTTTACTTTTTCCAATCCCTTGAAAGGAATATTCTTGACTCTTTCCGAACAAGTTATTCCATCTATCCTTTTTACCATGAAAAATAAATGTTCCTTTTTTTGCTTCGTATGAAATGTACGGATTTACTCACCGTCATTCCATTGAAGACTACATTTAATTTTTAAAAGGTTACACTTTAATAAATTGTTCTAAAAAAATTTGAAGGAAAAATATTTTCATAATGGTTTTATGTCTTCTTTTTATATTTTAAAGATTTTTTCAGATAAAACCATTTTTAAATGGTTTTATGTTTTAGCCCACCTTTTTCCAAGAATAAAGAATATCTTCCAAAAAGGGGTTTCCAAAATATATTCCAAAACTATCTTCCATCTAGGATGAAATACATTGATGTTACATAGTCCCTTTTTGGAAATTATATAATGGATCCATTTATATCCTTTCTATGAATAGGTCACCCTTAATATCTTGTCCTTTATGAAACCTTTTTCTCTATCACAATTTATATGTTTCTGAAATATATTTCTCTATCATGGGTTATTCTTCGATGAAATGGTTAAAAAACTATATATTTTCCATATGCTATTATGTGATGAAATATTAATGATTCTCATTTTATTTATGGGTCCTGATTTAATGTTTATAAGACCTATATCTCATTATGGGTCATGATATTAAAATAATCCATGATTTATCCCATAGATCATGTCTATGGCCTTTGATATAAACGGTATGATATCATAATGTTACAATCACATTACTGTTAAACTATGTTCATGTTTATGATTAAATTTCTCCATTTTTTACCGTTACTATGCATTTGTTCTCACCCCTTTCTTTGGTTTCCTTTCTCCAGGTTAGTAAGAACGGTTTTTGGTAGAAGTGACAATGGATTAGATATTTATGAGAGATATTGAATATTAATCACTAGGATAGAAGATTTTGTTTTAGGATTTTAAAGACACTAAATAATTATATCCATTGGGTATGTATTTTTTCAATGTACTAAATATTTATCTAAAATGATGTAATATCCATGTATGTTAAGCCTGGGTCACTATAGTTGGTATAAAAGGAAAGGTTTAGTCATCCTTTGAAAACTAGGATGAAAAAACCTTAGTGAGACCCATAGTTTTATTTCTAAGGATATATCTAGGGATGAATCCAATGATATGTATAGGTATGAGTTAAAATTTAGGAAAAGTTCCAAAAATTGTTTTAAATGATAGAGTTAGTGATTTCCTAGAAATACATCCATGTCCCACTAATACAGGTGGATGTGGCTTTGGAATAGATGTACCTAGAGATAAAAACTCTAAAAAGATGATTTGAACTTGACTCATGGTATTTTGGTACATGACAATGGGCATTGCTACAAAACTATTTTGAGGCTCTAGGGGGTATGCTTTAAGAATTCAAAAAATATTCACGAACCATATAGAAGGAATTCAATAGAGCTGGTTGTGAGTAAACTAGTACAAACTAAAGTGGCCATAGATTAAGGAAGGATTCATACATTAGATATACTATATGTTAATCTTCATTATTATCTAGATCCTCGTTATGAAAACTCATTTTTACCCAGCGATTTTGGTTTAGTCAGTGGCTGGAACCCGAAGGAACCACATTAATAATGATTGCGATAGAAAGTGCAACAAATGAACTCTTGAAGGCCTAAATACTATGGGGGTTAAAATTAAAAAAATAATTATTATAATCTCACATATTTCTTAATCTATGAGTCATGTTGAGTTTCCAAATGAGAAAAAGGGGGAGAAACGTTCTGTTGAGTTATTCGTGAGGAATTGTAGACCTTATTTTAGCAGGTTAACTGATCCCCTTGTTTCTAAACAATGGATCAGTACCACTAAAATTTTAATTTTAATGTGTTCATATCATGATAATGTCATTATAGAGATTGATCGGTCAGAAGGTGAAGTAGAACAATGGTGGAGTGTAATCATGAATACGAGGAATAAATAGGAAATTAAATTACTGTATTTGGATGAGTTCAATAATATATTCTTTAATAAGTAATTCCCATGTGTACTTCATACAAAGATGGAAAAGGAGTTCAGTGAGTTAAAGCAAAAGGATGATGAATTTGTAGGTACCTAGGAGGTTAATTTCAAGATACTTGGAATATATTCTTATGGAGTTACCATCCAACCATAATGTAAGGTTCATAGGTTCTTCGGTGTCATAAATAAAAGTCTCAGATGGATGTTGTACATAAGAAACTTTGGTATCCAGGAAGAGATTGTGTGTTGTTAAATCAATGTTAAAATGGAGGTTAGAGTTGTGTATCAATCACATGGTATTAACTAGAACAATATTTTGGAGTTCAAAGTACAATAAACATACCATGTATATAAGAAGATTCTCCATCCGTTGTGCCCAACATGTGGAAAGAAGCATGGAGAAAATTGGCATGACAAGACTAGTAAATTTTTAATGTGTGGAAAGTAAAGACATCAAGTGGTTGAATGCCAACGTGATAGAAAGAAGTTATATAATGATGAAAATAATTAGATAACACCTCATGATGCACCTTCTATACTTTAGTGTTTCAATTGTAGAGAGATTGGGTATTTGAATAGAAAGTTAAAAAATACAAGGGTTAATAATGATGATCATCACTAACAATATCTGATGAAAAAATGACCAAGGGGAATCATATGTGATCATAATGGTTGATGTGATCCCAGAAAATTAAGAATTACCAATCCCAAAATAGTAGGTAATTTAATTTTTGATTTTTTATGAATAATCCCAATTAAAGTCTTCTTTTTTTGTACTTTGGTCTAATTTCATGTGATAATCATTCATGACAGGTATTATGGAATAATAAAATCACATTTTACATTATATCATTACAAGTATAGACCCAAGTTTCTTATGATTTTGGTTAAATATAAGATCTTATCTAAGGAATAAAGGGTGAATTATTACCATTTATGGAACATTTATGTTAAACATCAGATTATGTTACTAATAATAAAGTGTTATCTTCAATATAAGGATTTATGGATATCAGATAGTTTGTTCAAACAGTCATGTATAAATGGTAACTAATGAAAAAATGTATGGAATATCACGGATCTCGTGATCTGTTAGAACTTCAAAAATGAAAAAATCACCTTCCTTTTTAGAGAAATATGTGAAGTGGATCAATGAATAACAAAAAGTGACAATGTTTGAAAATCATCCAAGTAAGTCTTTTCGTGAAAATTTTTTAACATTAGGAAAAAGTATCCTTAAGACAAAAATTGTATTCTAGTACCATTGTTTCCTATAAACCAGATGGTCCCTTAGGTCTTCATAGATTTTTGGATTTCTGATTGTTAACCTTCTCCTGAAATTTTCCTCTACCACTATATATCAGAAAATGATGGAAATATTTTTCTTCCATATCTACATTTTCACTTTCCACCTTTGTTTTCACATGTACAAACCAAGTTATAGGTTATGATGGGTAACTGGTATGGTTCCAAATTTACCATTTAAGGGATATTTTAGTATGCATTTTTAAAATGTGGGTTTTTATGAATGAAACTTTAAAGTATTTATCCTATGATAACTCAAACTAATTTTGATGGATAAATTCGTTTTATGTGGGGTATAATGTAACCCTCCATGATTTGGATATTTTTTTTTAAATTTATTCAATATTTCAATATTTTTCATTTCACATAACACAGAAATTGATCTTTATATATATATATATATATATATATTAATACAGTTAGTTAATAATTCCATTCACATGAAATACCAACTTGTTTTGTGCTACACACAATACCATCCTCCCTTGCACTATAAGAAACAATGACTTTTTGTACGATGCATGCAACACTGAGTTTGTACAAATAATCTATTTTAATTATTTTATTTATTTAAATAAGATAATTATAATCTGGAAATTATACTTAGTAATAACTATTATTTAAATATTGTGGATTTATTGGAATAAAACCAATTGACAATAAAAGATAATATTTTTGGAAGTATCCTTTATGTTAAAAATATTGTTTTCTGGAATGAATCACTTTTATTGGTAAAAATAATTATAGAAAAATTTATAAAATGAATTAGATAAAATAAACTTTATTTTTGAATTCATAATTTTGAAATTAGTCAAGGGTGAATTTTTGGGATTTTTATAAGAAACATCATTTTCTGATAAATAATGTCAAATACAACTTTTTAGTTAAAAAATGATTTTTTGTCTAATTAAAAATAAATACTAAATGATATAATTAATATTCAATAAGTTCCAATTAGATTAATAATACATATTATAATACAATTAAATAAATTATGAAGAAAATTACATTGAAATTGAAAAAAACTCTGAACAAATATTTTAACTTTTTACAACATTAAAACCCCGTTATTTCATATCATCTGCAAGATTAGCAAAAATCTAAATTTTTCTGCTTCTGTGATTGGAATTTCCAAAATAGGACATAAAACATTTAATTAATTATAATATTTCGATTCTAATAATACTTTGTTTAATTTTTACTCAAATCATCAGTAAAAGTGATTAAAATTAATCATAGTGGTTAAGGCGAAATTAAGCTTAATTAGGGATTAAACCTAAAAATTAAGGGCCAAAATGACCTATAAATTTGTACAAAACCCATTTTATTTCCATTTTATTCAATAAAACTTATATAATTGATATTGGTTGGATTTTTATGAATTATATAAGGTATGAAAATGTGAAGACATAAATTGTATCCAAATATTCCATGTGAGTCTTTTTCCTTCCCTATAAAATGTCACCACCTCTACCCATTCCTCACACCTCTCAATACTTATAAGTTTATTCATGATCTGGCCAAGTAGCCTCCAAAAATCCTTCCATTTACAATGAATCCTACCATTGGGAAGAAATATTCTCAAATAATCCTTTTGGAACAAAGCAAAAAGAGTATCCCAATTTAAAAGAAACATCTTCCCTCAAGCTCATTTCCATTACTTCCATTATTCACCCATTTAAATATAATTATTACGTTATTGTGTGAAAAAAATATTATCCTACATATACTAGGATATTTTTATTCAAATGGTATGACATGAACTTACACACACCTCTATCTAATGCATGTTGAACATACTATTTCTGTGTATGGTGAACTACTACCTCACAAAGCGGTGATTGTTCATTCCTAAAGTACCACCAATCATGATGGTAATTATGATGGAAAATATATTTATATATGTATTATATTATATTTCATATTTCTCTATGCTTAAATTTTACTTTTACAACAATCATCTATTTTACCGTTCATTTAGTGTTAATACGATAATCTTGATTGAGGATGTGTGGACTAACTCCCGCTTAAAGCGATTTGATTCGTTCACACACCACAAAAAATGTATTAATTATGGGTTTAATGAAACTATATTATTTATATTATATATTCATGCTACTTTAATTAATAAATATATATATACATACATATATATACATATTTCATTTACATACTTTCTTTCAACACGAAAATAAAAATGAAAACAACGTTCATACGTATGTACAACTTACCGTCTCCATGAACAGTGTCTTCCATTTCATATATATGTATATATATGATATATATTATAATAATAAGAATATAATTGATATACCTTATATTTATATCCTGATAAAAATTCTATAATCATGATATAAGTTTGAGGTCCAACGTTATGACAAATTAAGACACATGTAAAGAAGAAAGAGAATATTACTTGAAGTGAAATGGTAATATAGGATCGTTAACAAGAGGGTAATAAATGGTTATAATCAAACCATATATGGTAATATATATAATATTATTATTATATAAAATTTTTATAATAAACTTATATTTATTATAAAGGATTCTTGTATGAGTATGGAGAGAGTCAAGACCCAACTTGAGGGGATTTCATATCACTTTTAATTTCTATGAGATACAAGGTATGTTCCCCATAAATTCTATTTGTATTGTTTATGTACTAACCATGATTTTGTTATATCTATAAATTATGTAAATGTTTTGGCATTCACATTCCCATTTGATGATCCATATTCTTTGGGGTTGATCTTTCAAATGATATTAAATCTGTAAAACAGTTTTTTCTCAATTTGACTTCTTTTAGATTCATTTGTTATGAACTTGAACTATTAATAGAAGTTTATATACTCATATATTACATGGAATACCATAAATAAAATTATCTTCATAATATTGTATTATTCTTTTAATTTCCACTTTCTACCTAGAGAGTATGATCCCAATTTACCGAGTTATCAGAGTTTGTTGAGAAAATCTCATCAATTTCCATGGATGTTTATGTTATTGCATCCCTTGATGAATTATTATGATCCATATATCAATAATATTCATGAGTATTATTATGATATGTTATTTCATGACATAATCATGTTTCAGTACCATATTTTACTCTTTGTAACATAATATAGTTAAGAATGCATTTTTAGGAAAGCCCGACTATACCCATTGTTCTGTAAAAAATATAGGTCTCCTAAAAAAGGTTTCCAAGTATATTATAACATTATTTTATAACAATTTAAATAAATTTTAACCATTTTTTCTTTTACCATTATATTCAAGAGAATATTATTTTCTATTTCTAAAAAATGAATTCCATCTAACCTTTTTACAATGAAAAAGGAATGTTCCTTTTTACATCATATGACATGTATATATTTATCTACCACCATTCCCTTAATGATCACATTTAGTATTTAAAAGGATAATATTTACAAAGTTGTTTTAAAATAAATTTAAATGTAATAATATTTTCCAAATGGTTTCAAGTATTCTTTAAATGTTTTCAATGTATTTTCTAAGAAAATTATTATTAAATGGTTTTATGTACTAAGCAAACCTTTTTCAAATAAGAAAGGATAGTTTACTAAAGAAATGCTTTAAAAAGATATTTCAAAACTATTTTCCATCTAGGATGACATCCATTGATGTTACTCTTGTCCTTTTTTTTGAAATACTCTTATTATTCCATTCAAATCTTTTATATGAATGAGACTCACATAATTTCAAAGTATTTATGAAACATCTTTCTCATTCATGGGTTATATGTTTATGAAATACATTTTTCATTCACAGTTTATGCTTTGATGATGTGGTTATGAAAGATAACTTTTTTCAATAGGTTATGATGAAATGGAATTTTAATGATTCCCATTTCATTTTATGGGTCATGATTTAATGTTTATACGACCTATATCTATTTACGGGTTAGGATATAATGAATGTTTTATTATCTTGAGGCACATGTGTGAATGATTCTACTATGAGATGGATGGGACCTATATCTCCCTCTAATTCATTGGGTAATGATAAGATATCAAATGGTACATTGGTTATAGCCCATGCCCAAAAAGAAGGGTCATGGGTTATATCCCAAGCCTAAAAATGTGGGTACATGAGTTACTATACCAAGCCCAAAGTCGGTACATGGGTCATAGCCAAAGATAAATAGGTTATAAAGGTCTTGGTTGGTATACCTGAAAAAAAAAATTTATTCATATATGTATGCCACAAATCCTATGTCTTATTCCTTACTTATGATTTCATGGACACTGATTTTCATTTACATTTGATTCATGTCTTATAAACTACTAATAATTATTCCATAGATCATGTTTATGACCTTTGATACGCGAGTATGACCTTCTAATGTTACGATCACCTTATCATACTAATATGTTCATGTTTATGCTGACATGTCTCCTTTTTTTATCCTTACTGAGCATCGAAGCTCACCCCTTTCTAATGATTCATTTATCTAGGTTCTGAAAAAAGTTTTTGGTAGGTTTTATAATGGTATAGATCTTCATGGGAGATGTTGAGTATATCCCACTAAGATATAATATTAAGTTTCCATGTTTATAAATACACTTAACTATTATATTCATTGAGAATGTATTATATCTTTTGTACTAAATATTCATCTAAAATGATGTAATATCCATGTATGTTAAGCCAAGGTCACTATAATCAAACTAATGCACCAGTTAATAAAAACTAAAACCAATAAACACTAATTATTTCAACTATAACCCAAAATCACAATGGAAAACTCACTAAATATCACATTAAGGAATCTTAAAGTAATAATAAATGAATATTATAAGAAGGTACCCCAGAACCACTTCCTCATTGGTATGTGTCTATGAAAACCAAAATCTAGTCATTTTTTACTCCAAAACACTTTTTATCCATTATGCAACACACACAATCTCATACCATAATTCACACCTCATGTAATGACCATATAATCTTCATCATCACATATCCAATACCACAAATCACATATCATCTATCCATCTCAAATGAAAACAATAGGGTATTGTGAAATTTAATGAAATCAACTTGGTGCTTTTCTCATACCCTGAATGACCCCTTCCCGATTTTATCCACACATAAATACCTCACATGTTCTTCTCGTACACTATGTTGATCATCATCAACACTTTATAGTGTTTTCCAGAACACTGTTTACAAATTTTCAAATACCCCAAAGGGTAATCTTTTATTACACATACAATTATATTATGAACATATTTTCCTTTAGATATTAAAATATATATTATACATAGGAGAGTGGGGAAGAGGTAGTAACCAAAAATTTGTTCCCTTACCAAACATGATGTTGGAGAAAAACACACAAAATGAAAAATATTTTGGGTGTTAGTAATGATATCCAACTAAGGTGGAATATATATATATAATACAAAAGGGAAATAAAATCATTGTTAAATACATAGAAAATATTAGTCTAAAAGGTTTTACAACATCATTTAACATCACAACTGATAACCATCAATAAAGTACCATTGCCACACACCTCCACTGCTACCAACTGTAACACCATCACCAAAACTCTTTCCCACACATAATATCCATAAAATAACTCATTGGATCACATTAAATCATGAAATTACACAATTTATAGGTTTTAAATTACCCTGAAATTCACATTTATTATTCCATTTAGTCCCATATTAAATACCATACCATTCCCAACCATAATGAATATTAATTCCATCCATTTTCACTTCATTTCATTCATTGACATTTGATTAAAATTCCATCATTTATTTAAATTATATCCTCACCGATTTATAATTTCAAAATTAAAAATTATATTACTCTACCACATAATAATAAATAATAAAAACTAATTTCCCTCTTTAGGTCAATTTTTCTTCAATAACTGCCACTCTTTATCTTTTTATAATGGTAAGAAAATGTCAACCCCATTGTAAAACCAAAACATACAGATTAACCAACATCACCCTACAACAAAAAAACAACTGATAAATCATACCATCTTGACCAATCAAATACCCTCTATATAAATTAACCTAATGAATTAATCAGTCATAGCCCCACATGGAACACATTCCAATACCAATAACCAATTCATTCACGAAGATGGTCTCAACACTAACACACTACATCCAAATAACAACCACTATTATAACAAATGATCCAAAATTTCTAATAAAACACAACAACAACATAATAATGAAATCTATAAATAAGTACCATTGTATCCCCATTATTTTATAAGTAATATCAGTCTATTATTAAATTTCCACCAAACTAATTCAATTACAATCATTAACTTGTTATTAATTTATGAAATTTGATTCCAATATACAAATCATATCATCATCAGAGAAGTCTAAAAAAGAAATGATTTTATGAAATAACAATTGAAATATTAAAAATAAATAGAAATATTAGGGGAACATGAAAACACAAGAGACTCACACCATTTCGTTCAGTTTCCATTAAGTATAGTTCATTAAATTTTTTGTGAAAATCAACAATTTACTCCTAAGAAAAAAATCATGTAAATACAAAAATTTATAAAAAGAATTAAGTATATTTATCATATACCCCCACGTTAAAAATTACATTTTGAAATTCTTCATGAAGACATGGAAGGGGAGTGATAATCCAAAGAATGATATCAAATCTAGTGAATCATTTAAAACTCATAGAACATTATCCATCATTATCCACTAACTTAAACCTCACATAATCCAACCATATGACACAACCATGGAATTATTTATATGATTAACAGAGATAAATGAAATATGAAAAGAGGATAAACTCATATTAAATCACCACCAATCATCCTCTTAATGATAATGATTAAATTCAAGGATCAGATGGTAAAGGATATCCCAAATCAGTGAAGATTCCTAGTCAGGAACCAAGTATCACTGAGTGGGGGAGGGGTGAATCAGTGATATCTTTTTTTTTAAATTTTCCCTATTTTCCAAACAACCTTCTCCTCATGTTAAAGCATTATTTTAACACTGAGATCAATCAAAACACACATCCATAGGAACAAGATATTTTCAAGGTTCAATTCTCAACAAGAGTACTGATTTCATTGGTATGGTATAGAAATGATGCAGTACCACACAATTCTCTAGAAAATAGTCCTTTGATGTGGAATATAATGAGTAGAATATACCCTTACACTCATAAAGCACTAGTATAACAATATGAAAGTATCGGTGCACGCTTTTAGAACAAATAGAGAAAAAAAGATTCAGTTCTTCTGAATTAGATTTCACAGGTTGGTCTTTCAAAACAATTCGTCTCTTTCCTACCCAGAAGTTGATAAGAACTACCTTTCAGAAAACATACTTCTTATGCGGAACACAAATCCTCCACAAACCATTTTAGGTGTCATGCATATAAATTTCATTCCATGCATGAAAATTTTGAGTAATTTCATGAAACACCTCTTGAGCACAACATCAATCTTACGTGAAACTTATACTTCTTACGCTCAACTCTATTTCTTCCATGAAACTAAATTTTATTAAAAAACATTTCGTCCTTCTGATCTCAGGATTTCTGTAAGTGTCAAGGATCACAAATGAGAGGGGGTAACCTGTTATTTATATGCATCACTAACCCCCACAATCCAAACCACTAACAAATTGTGCAATATCCAGACACGTTACTCAAAACCCCATTTATCATTCAATTGGATTCATAGGGATCTTTCGTGAAAACCTCATCTTTCTCACACAAAATTAATATTTCAAACACTTCATCCCTTTTCCATTTTTTGATGTTATGAACATGAATCATTACATGTGTGCAACATTCAAAACTCCCTTCAATCTCATGCGCAAAACCAATCTTCCATGAAAGTCTTTCCTTCGCCAGATTTTGATGTTCAGATCTTGGAACTCCACTTACGGGCAACACACTCAACCATCTTTAAACCTTTGCATAAATTATTTGGCCAAAAGAACATTTCTCAATCTCTTGATTTTTAGCCCAATATTTTTGGCAAACACTATAAAATAAAACCACATTAATATATGATTTAGAAATAACACCAATGATGTTTCATTGTAATTTAGCTTAATCAAAAATAAATTCTTTCATCAAGGACTATATCTTCTATGATATATTATATTTGACCGAACAACTTTATCGTCATCATATTTTTCAATGGAATGTACTACAACTTCCCTGACTTCCAGAAAAATCATTCCTTCCAATCAAAAATGAAAATTATTGGCATCACATTTTCACCCCCATTCCATCATAATTCATGAATCAGATGTTCACTAAACTAATAATGATAATTGTAAAATATAAACCAGTAAATCATTGTTAGTTTTTCAGCTTCATTACAAAGTGAATTGATATTTCTTATTTGAGAAAAAAATAACACTCTACCAAAGGAAATTCTTCTTATTTATTTATCCATCAAACTTTGACCCAAAAATATCCCCCTTTTGATTTTGTTTTCAACCATGATTTATAAATTATGAAACATTGAAACCTCAAGAAATTGATGACATATCAATATTTCCAATATTATGTGAGAAAAATCATTGAAGATAACAAGAATTATTGACCACAAAACCATGATGTGCAAATGTAGTAACTATGAAACCACATCAACCTTCTCCCAAACCTTAATCAAAACTATTTCCCATATTTTTCAATTATTCAAATTTCAAAGAATGCAATTTTTTTCCTACAACCACTCCAACAAATAGTTATAATAGCTCGCATACTTACATGAAACATTCACAGATTACCCATAACTCCCCCTTTATACATGCAACCATAAGTATATATTTAGGAACAAATTCTCCCCATTTATAACATTATCCAAAGGTATGATAAGGGATGGGATAGAAACACTTACCACTACCCTGACGAGAAGGAGGTTGGAATCCTATGTTCAACCTCAATTTTGAAAATGGTTTCATTTATAACAGTTTAATGAAAATGTCAACAACTTATTCCGATGTTGGAACATACAACAAAATCAACTCATTATTATCCACATGCTCTTTGATGAAGTATTACTTTACATCAATATGATTTAAATGAGTATTTTTTACCATATTCCAAGTATGATTGATTGCACGTTGATTGTCACACCCCATGTGTAAGGGTAAATTGACTTCAACAAGTAGTTCTACCAACTGAGTCTTCATCCACATATGTTGGGTAGTAGCTTGAGTGGGGGAAACACACTTAGCTTTAGCCATGCTAAGAGTCACTGAATTTCGTTTCTTTATATTCTAACTAAGACAACTTTTCCCCAAAATTAATACTACACCAGATGTGAATACTCAATAATCAACGTTTCATAACCAATCAACATCCAGAATAATTAAATAGATCAATATTTTTGAAGCCATCATACCGGATTCCTATATTTTTGGTGCATTTTATATATCATAGAATTATTTTTTCACCAATAAAATGTGATTATTTAAGAATTCCCTAAAATCTTGAACATAAGGAGACAATATAGGCAATAATGTGTCCTAAGGAAGTCAAATATAACAAACATTCAATCATATTTTGAAACACTTTCTGGTCTACTAACATGCCTTCTATACCATTAGACAACTTGGTTCCACCAAAATTGGTGTGGAAACTAGTTTTTAGTTTTCCATGACCATCATATTCAGAACATACTTCAAATAATTTTCATGAGAACGAAAAATGTGGTTATTATTCTATATGATTTGAATCCCAATAAAATATTTCCTTTATCCCTACATGGACATCTCAGACAACTTCTTCATCTCCTCATAAAATATTTCACATGATCTTTCATCATTCCCAACAATGATAATGTCACCAACATAAAAAATAATGACCAGAGAGAACGCCTGACATTATTTGATGTAAGTATTATTGTCAACTCTACCTTTCCAGAAATCCATCTTCCTTATGAAAGTTTCAAATATTGAATACCATGATCCCATGGATTGGTTTAGTCCACACAAATCATTCTTCAATCTATACACATAACTAATATGTTTTCCAAGAAAAACCAACAAGGTTGTATAATGTTGACTTCTTCATCAAGATTAACATTCAAGAATGCATATTTAACATCCATTTGATGATGTTGCAACCTCATTGTGAATAAATATAAAAAATGATTATGATTGTTTCTAACCTCGACACCAAAGAAAATGGTTTATCAAATTCAATGACTTAAATCTATGAGTAACCTTTTCACACTAATCATTCCTTGTTCCATATCACATCACCTTCGTCATTCAACTTGTTCTAGAAAAGCCATTTTATACCAATATCATGTTTCTTATATTATTGTGAACAAGTTCACAAGTATTATTATTTTCAATATGATCAAGCTCTTCATTCATATCCTAAATTCATTATGGATGCTCAAAAGATTAATTAACTTAATTCTGTTTCACTTTTGAATAAAAATAATTATGTGTAACAATAATCATTTTTCTCTTAGTTTGAACCCTCTAATATCGATTTCCAATAAGGCTCTAAGCCTCTCCTTGATTCCTCATCCTCGGATGATCTGATTGAATTTCATCCTCATCACTCAAAATGGATGAGTATGATTCATCTTCTTGAGTAGGATTAAATTTTTCAGCATCAGTATTAGGATTGTTACCAAATATTTTCTCTATCCTACTCAAATTTGACATCATCATAAGAATGCTTTACTTTCTCAGAATTTTCAACAACTTTGACATCATAAGAATAAAAAATTCATCATATTTCTTTGTTGAAACATATATATCCTCTTCCTTCGGGAGCAACCAAGAAAAATTACATCATCTCTTCCTTTGTCAAACATACCATGGTTTCCACCTTTATTCCTTATAATGCATGGAGTCCCAAAAACACTTAAGTGTTTCAAACTAGGAATTTTTCCATAGAACATTCCATATGGATTCATATATGAATTTTTCATGTTGAAACATCATTTATAAAAATAAATAGAGGTGACCATTTCTTTCCTCCAAAAATAATAATAAAGACTCTGTTCATGTAATATAGTTCTCCCCATTTACACGAAACATCTATTATTTATTTCAAAAACCACCTTTTATTATGGTGTGTATAGTGAACTAAAATCATTCCAAATTCTATGATTTTAATATAACTTTAAATCTCTGCATTCTTATAATCTCTACCATTTTTATTTCTTATCTATGTCACTGAATACTCACATTCCTTCTCTTATTTTCTCCTAAAACTCTTAATAATTTTTAGAGAAAATTACTTATGTCTCATGTACATTACACAAGTAATGCGAGTAAAGTCATCAATGAAAGTAATAAATTAATCACCACAATTTTTTGTTATCTTTATCCTTTTTCTAAAAATTTCGTAATGTACTTGTTCCATGGGTCTTTTATAATGAATGAAAACTCTCTTACACACATATTTTGTAATCTTCCCTTTCTCACATATAGTGAAACACCAAAATCATATTATTGATAAATCAGACATATCTCAGACACTATCTCACAATGATAAGTTGTACATGTTTTTCTAACACTTATGTCCCAACCATTTATGCCATAACTGATTTTGATCCACCATACCGATGTAAAAAGAGTAATGTTATTCACCAACTTGGATCAAGTTCATTTTTGTATGTCGGCCTCCTCTAACTACGATTCCATCATCTTTACTTTTTACAAAAAATAGAACATTTCTAAAGGTAACTTTTTTTCCCTAACCACAAAGTTGTGAAACACTCAGCTGATTATGTTTTATCCCCACAACATATAATTTTTTCTTGGATTCTATCTTTTCTTTCTCGATGATGCATGATCCAACACCTTTGACACTTAATGATTCCTCATTACCAAATGTCACTATTCATTCTATGATGTCATTCAAATTATTAATCATCTTTAGGTCTCTTTTCTAATGAGAACAATCCCCTCTATCATGTATCAATGGATATTATCCTTTTGTTGATTTCAAAAAGGTTTCTACATCAAGATATTTCTATTCGTACAATCCATTATTCACCTCCAACTTTTGAAAATTTTTAAGAACCTTTGGTTGTGCTTGGAACAAAATGATACATCTCAAAGCAAGATGTCTAGGATTTTAACAACTTTTAAAAATAGTTTCTAGTGGTTGAAACTTATTCTCCAGTTTCAAACCATCCTTCTCAGATTTATTTTGAACTTCCATCCCATACTTTTTCTTTAGAGAATATTTAATTCCCCTCAAACATTGTCTTCCATAATTTTTGGAATAGTAGTAATGTTGTTGGTTGAACCAACACATATTTTTTAATGTGTAAGAATCTACCACAATACCAACAGTATCCATAAAATATTTATATCCCTATGATATTTCTAAACTCACCAGAGTTGTGAACATGATTATCAACAACCTTCTTAAAAGAACTCTGCAAACCATCTGTGTTCCTATAATCAATCGTAACTTTCTTCTTCAGCTCATATTTTTATTCATACTTATCAGAACTAGAAGTAGTAGTGATTTTTTTGAACGGAAGATTTTCAGATACTTCTGATGTTTTGACATTGATAACTTTGTCCACATACATATCCTTTCCAACATGGTTTTTTAAAAAACCAGTTCCATATTTCTTCTCAACATTTGAAGGTAACTTGTTTTGATCCTTATTTGGTTCATTAATTATAGAACATTCACCTGCTTCATAGATAGTGTTTTTGAAACTTATGTTACTTTTTTCAGCTCTTGAAAGTTTTAGTTGAACAAGTTACGACTTTTCATCTTTTTTCCATTACCTTTACATCCAGATGTCCATTACGATTCTTTTCCCACTTAAGATAATTATTCAGATCATCAAACTCCTTTTCCATCATGATTTTATCATTAGGAATACTTTCATTATTTTTAATGAGGAATATTCATTTATAATATTCTTATTTTCCATCTGAAGCCATCTGATCTTTTTCAAGAACTATTTCAACTCTATTTATAAATGATATTCATGTTGAGTTTCTTTTTATTCATGACTACTCATATAATAATCATTATACAAAGCTAAAAAAGGTATTTTTTTATATTTCACATTGAAAATTTTTCAGATTCAACTTCACTATCTTATTCTTAATCATATTTAGACAAAAAATTATAAATTTTGATTGCAAGAAATTTTTTCCATTACCTTTTAAAAACACATATCATATTAAGTGTGTTTCTTCAAAGACCTTCTCAACCTTCCTTCATCTTCATCAATGTTTTCTTCTTTTTTTATATGAGGATAGTTTACCAGAAAATTCTGAATGGATCCACATTTATAATATTTCATGGGATATCTCCCCCTATAGTTCCTTGTACCAATTTTTATATTCTGAGAAATCAAGGATAAATTTTGATCAAAATTTTGACATACCACATCTTTATAATAGTAATCACCAAATTCATCTTCAATATAAATCTTCTTCAACTTCTCTTTATTTATAGCCTTGAAATAAATTTCTCTATAAGTATTTTGTTTCTCTTCATATTCTTCTCCCTTCTCATTTCATTTGTGATAAGAGTGCTATGAAAATCATCATGAGATAAGGTTTCAAGTACTCTATCATACAATGAAGAAACATTAGAATAAAAAAATTTAGGAATAATTATTAAGATCTTTTTAACTACTATTGAATCCTCTAACTTTTCACTAAGACATCTGATTGTACTAAAAATTTCATTTACCCTGGTGAAGTATTCCCCGACAGATTCAAGCTTTTCCATTTTCAAGTATCCATTATTTAACCTCCATATTTTATTTTTTTCCATCTTCACTTTTGTATTTCCTTCCTATATGTTCTTCATATTAACCCATATTTCATTATTTGTTGTGAAACCATTCAATCTTAAAAGCTCACTATCAGAAATATATGATAGTAATACCTCTTTAGTCCTTAAATAATTCTCATGATTGTTCTTACCATCAGGTGTAACAGAAACCTTGTCATCAATATTAGGAAATCTATATGTTGTAGCTTCATGAAAATTATACCCAATAGACGTAAGATAAGGTATCATATTATCTTTCCAGATTCGATAATTCTTCCCTTCTAATTTTGGAATCCATTTATTGTACATGCAATTTAGATTCTACATAAAAAAATATCTTCAAAACATATGTGAAGAATAATGTAAGAGACCATATCCCTTTGATACCAATTAAACCTATCCAATTGGGATCTAAGTATCACTGAGAGAGGGAAGGGTGAATCAATAATAATTTTTTATTTTATGTTTCATCTTTTTATAAAAAAACTTGTCCACTTGTTAAAGTTCTCTTTCCCTGATAAAAACAATCAAAACACACATCCACAAGAACACAAGATTTACAAGGTTCACTACACAACAACAGTATCTACGTACTTAGTATCATACAGAAAAAATCAAATACCATACAATATACTAGAAAAATACATTTATGTGGAATTAAATAAGAAGGATATACCCTAAAACTTGTGTAGAACTTGCAAAATAATCCACAAGATTTTGTAAACCCTCTTAGAATAAATATGGGAAAAAAAAGTTTTAGTTATTTTTAACTGAATTCCATAGTTTGATATATCAAAACAATTCTTCTTTTTCCTCCACAGAAGCTGGTAACAACTACATTGGAGATAACATACAGTTTTTTATGAAATCAAATCTTTCTCAAACCCTATTAAGTGTATTATGCACATATTTCATTCCATATATGCATGATATTAATATTTTCATGAAACAACTCTTGCGTGCAACATCAATCATGAACGAAACCTCTCTTTCTTATGTACAAGACAATTTATATCATTTAACTCCCTTTTCATAAAATTATTCAACACTAATGTTCTTGGGATTTTCATATGTGTCGATATTATTAAATTAAATGGGTAAACCTTTTATTTATAGGCATCACTGACCCCCTCATGCAAAAACCCAGACACCTTGTGCAATATCTTGACGCGTCGAGCCAAATCCCATTTAACATTGAATTGGACGTGTTAGGCTCTTTCTCACCAACATTATAATTCATTCACATATTAAATATTTCCCACACTTAATTCCTTTTATATTTTACATTGATCTGACATTGAATCATGCCTTACATACAACATTTGACACTCCCGTATAATCTGGCATGAAAAGACCAATCTTATGCATGGGTATTTCCTTAGATAGATTTTTATGTTCAGATCTTGGAACTCAAGTTGTAAAAAACATACCAAACAATATTCATACTTGTGCACACTATTCATTAACCAATGCACATTTATCCATCTCCCTATTTTCATACCAAATTTTTTGAAAATCACTGGAAAATGGGACCACCTTAAAATCATCTTCGGCAAGAACCTCACCGAAGATTTATTGTCATATGGCTTAATGAAAAACAACTACTTTAATTAAGAACTATACCCTCCATGATATATTTCTTTGATCAAAAACCTTTATAAACATTATATTTTCAACGAAAGTACTAAAACTTCCCTGGCATCCAGAAACATCATTCCTTCTAATCAAAACGGAATACAATTTTCATCAGAATTTCTCCCCCTTTCCTTCATAATGCTTGCATTAAATTTTCTCCAAAAACATATGATATTTTTTAAATATAGACCAGTAAATAATCATTATTTTTTAAACTCCTTTATAAATTCAATTGATTAATCTTATTTGAACACAAAATACAACATGAATCAATAAGAACTCTTCTTTATTCATTATCCAAATAACATGGTCTCAACAATCAAAACTAGTGCACTCATAATTTGTGTGAAAAGAAGGTAAAAATGAAATTCATGAGAGACGTAAATTATTACCCATGTTGGAAAAAAATCAACTCATGACATAATGGTTATTGCCAATATATAATATCTAGGTTGTCCATAAAATGATGGGGAATGTTATTCCAGGTGACATTAATTATCATAGTGAAAACTGAACTCTTTAATTCTTATCAAAGATATATCTCAGATCCTATAAAACCATGAAAATATCACGAATAAATTTTCTCAAAAATACTATTGTATAAGTACATCAATCCTAAAAAAAATTCAATTAAGGAACAACAACACAATGAAACAAAATAAATTATAAGAACCATAACCACTCCCTCAACCTCTATGTTTTCTATAGGTATAACCTCTCCACAACCTATGAACTTCCCTTCAACCCAATAAATTGTTGTTAAAACACCATGGAAAAGCCTAATTGAAACACTATAGAGACTCTAAAAAATATATCCCACTCATCCAACCTCTTAATGTCTTACATTACACCCTTCATCACTATTATATATCTATTCCCTCTAATTAGACTTCAATGATGTTGTATAATCCACTACATGAAAATCCATTATAAAAGCACAATTGTTTTAGAAAAAATACACCCTTGTTTCTCTAAATTCCTCTTGAACCCTCCACTAATCAATACATTTCAAATAATGGCCAACTATGTTATGATTCAATACATTAATGTGGGTTCTTCTATAAATTATTTATAAATACATTAAAATGTATTAAATTATAAAATATGTAATAATTCAAGAGTGAGTTGATCCCTATATCAGATGGTGTAAAATATTAATTTAATGGTGAGATAAGACATATGAGGAAATTATTATTATGAATTGTGTAAAGAAATGACCATAAAAATTACATATTCTAGTGATTCTAAATTAGAATTATTTTTCCTATAATTAGAAGCATCTTTTCGGATTATATTTTTAATGAATTAATAAAAACTCTTACAATTTAATATCATATATTACAGGTTTATAGTGATACATAGTATACATTTTTCCACCAAAATAATCTATTTTAAAAATAAATCAAGACATATCTTCACACATTTTATCTTGACCTCGTGTTTTCCTTGCTCTTAATTAAAATCCCATGGAAAACATATTAAAACATGGATGGGCATACAAAAAATAGTAAGGGACATAAATAATGAGAATTGTTAGTCCATTGAAAAAAATTAAATCCTCTTTAACATTTACCTTTATATAAATTTTAATTTACTATTGAAATAAATCATTTTCACATGAAATAAAACACACATTTAGCTTAAATAAAATTACTATGTCTCGTAACATGAAAATTTAATCCCTCTTGATAACATAGATCATGTCATTCATAACCCATTTTAAAGATATGTATGAAATAAATGGATTCCAATGAAATCCCTACGAGAAACCCTTTTGTTTTTACCTTTTTATTACCTCGAAATATTGGGAATATTAGCCAATTCATTGGAGTTATATCTAGGTGCACCCATCATTTAAGTTATAACAAGCACACCAAGTGAAATCTAGGCCACCTCATTATATAAACTATAACAGGCTCACCCAGCGTGATGTAGTCCACCCCATCTTGTAAGCTGTAATAGGTTCTCCTAAAGCTATCTATGGACAACCATTTCACTAGTATAATACTCATGTACCATATCAGAAATAAAACATTTTATGCTTTGTATTTTCATCATAAAACCTTTTAAAACTATTTAAAACCCATATTTAAAAAAATTGGTATAAAAATTACTTTTAATTATAAAATCCCATACTAATACCAAAATACACAAAATAAGTTAAAAAAATTTCAATAAAGGAAAGATAACTAAAAATATTTTTTTGGAAAAAAATTAAATATCTATTTTTCAAAACACTTATTTTTGTAATAAACATCACACTTATACGTGAATAAATTTTATTTGAAATAATTGATATCTAATGGTAATGGATGATTCAAAACATTATAGTGTCATAAAAGTAAGAAATTGTGCCCAAGTTGAATAAGATAAAAAAACATTCCTTTTGACTTTTGTGAAAGTAATTGAACATACAACATTAAAAGACAATTTTAAAAAGAAAGTAGATTACATAAATCCTTATAAGGATTCCTTTTTAACAAAAATTATCCAAACTAAAACATTTCATTTTTTATAAAATTCATGTTTATAAAAATAAATTTAAAAAATAATTTTTTTTTAAAATGCACTTGAAATAGAAAAATTTAAAAAATCCTTAAATCATTTAAAACAAGGTTATTTAGTTAAAGATTCCCTTACATTGATTCTGAATTATCACATAAAATTGTTATATTGTTGAATAATAAAATGATGCTAATTATTTTATTTTTTATAAACTTATTTATGTCTATTATTAATTTTATATAACATATTTTAATGTTATAAAAAATAATTATTTAAATTTATGTTGGTCATTTGGACGATATTTGGCACCTAAACCAAAAATAATTTTGGTATGATGTCAATAGTTAAAGTAGTGATTAAAATTTCATATAAATAAGAATATTCCGGAAATAATTACCACTTTATTACATATATTATCATTTTTAATCTATTCATAAAATGTGGTTATGAATAATGAGCTATATTACAATCAAGGAGATAATAGACCATACCTACACATGTGTAATGTATCCATTCTTCAACAATCATTACAGAAATAATGTTAGTATTATTTAGTTTTTATAGAATGTTTATAATATAATTAATATCTCATAATTATATAAATATAATTATATATATCATCCACATGTTGTGTTGATGACAAATGAATCACATCACTTAGTGGAGGGGATAATTCACATGTTTTCATGAACAACGTTTTTATTTTTCTACAAAAGGAAAGGTGAGAATTTAAATGATATATTATCTTTTAATAATGATAAATATGACAATAATATCATATGTAAAAATTAATTTCATCATTATAAAATGTCTTAATACACTATTATGGAAAACAAAATACACAGGTTCGCGAGGCGGAAGTACACCGTACACAGGAACGATGAATTATGTTTTCATTTGTTGGAATTGGACATGGATATGTATCATGTAATTAAAATAATAACATATATTTATAGTGATTATAATTTATTTATTATTTTATCTATTTTTAACATTTTTTTAATTATGTGTAAAAAGAAATAAATCAGAAACATGTGATTAAAAAGGATACATCTTATTTAGAAATCCTCTGTTTTTTAAGACCTTATGACACCTAAGGGTGGCGTTATGACCCAAATAATAACTCTAAAATGTGAGGAGGTGTTATAGGTAGTCATATGGTTATATTTTGGATAATAAAAATAGGTTTCATGTGTGATAAATTTATTAGAATTGGTTTCTCTTTTATAATATTGTGGATGGCCAATGTTGTAATTTCTCAAAATATTAAATTAATATAAATTAATTTTCTTATAAAACATTATACCAATACCATGGAATTGTATGATATTTTTAGAAGTTTTATATCATTTAATAAAATATAATATATTTTAAAATATCATTAATGTCTATTTTGACAATATTAATTACTTTGACTTTCAAAAATATCAATAAAATAAGATAACATCGAACAAAAATCAATACATAACTATCATGGAAACTTATTCATTCAAATTATTTGATCACATTAATTATATAAAATTATATTTATTTTAATATGTCTAATATCATTTACTTAATATTTATATTAATAAACACTAGGGGGAAAAATGGTAAACAGGTCAGCCATTTTCATGTCGGTTCTATATAACCAACATTCAAATATGTAAAAATAGAATTATCTAATTGGTTATTTTATAATCGATGTGATAAATCAATAAGTATCCATTTTTATGTCTGTTATAAAATAACTGATGTAAAAAATACTGAAAATATCTTTATCAAGATGGTTATTTTATATCCAATGTAAAAATAAAATCCGGAAGCTTTATCACGTTGGTTATAAAATAACCAATGTGATAAATAAAATCTCGACAATTTATCATCTCAGTTATCAAAAGAACTGGCGTGATAAAGTGCGATTTATCATGTCTGTTATAAAATAACTGAAGTGATAAATTATTTTCAACATTTTTTATTAAGTAACCAATATTATACACTTAATAATAAACAGTCTATCACGTCGGTTATAGAATAACTGACGTGATAAACCTTTTTAATGATTTATCACGCCCCGTATTCAGTCATTCTGTTTTCTTCAATCTGGTGACCTGAGACTCATCTCTCCTACATGGAAAACCTCAAAAGGATTTTTCAATGTCGTGACCTCCAACCTCATTTTTCCAACATCATTCACAGTCTTTATTTTCACCAGATCTATCAAGATGACTCACATCACTCATGTATGTTTCACATGGCTCTGTTTCAGTTTTTATTTTTCGCGATGCCGAAGACTAATTTCTTATGATGTTACTTTTCTATCAATGTTCTTGCTATCATGATAAGTTTCATAGTGTTCATTTATACCATGCTAAATTATTTTCTGGTAAAAGTATCCATTGAAGTTATATCATGCAACTTTAATCATTTTGTGTGTTCAATCATGTGTGTGTGCACGTACAGCGGGTTTCGAAGGGGTGGGGGTCTGTTTTGAGGGGTGGGGCATATCCAGGTGGTCGGGGGCTGTCCAGGGGGTGGGGTGTCCAGAGGGTTTCAATGGGGGTTGGAGTGTCTAGGGGGTGCGGGGGCTATCCAAGGGGGTTAGCATGTCCAAGGGGGTGGGGGTAGTGTCTAGGGGGTGAGGGGGCTGTCCAGGGGGTTGGGGTGTCCAGGGGGCTGGGGGTGACCAGGGGGGTGAGTGGGATGTCCAAGGGGGTAGGGTGTGTCCAAGGGGTGGGTGGGGGTGTCCAGGGGTGGGGGGTTGTCGAGAGGGGTGGGGGTTTTCCAGGGGGTGCGGGTTTTCCAGAGGGGTGGGGGTGTCCAGGGGGTGTCCATGGGGGTGGGGTGGGGTGTTCAGGGGGTGATGGGGTTATCCAAGGGGATAGGGGTGTCCAAGGGGTGTGGGTGGTGTCTAGGGGGTGAGTGGGTTTCTAGGGGAAAGGGCGTGTCCATTGGGAGGGGGTGCCCAGGGGGTGGAGTGGCTGTCTAGTGGGCTGGGGGCTATCCCGAGGGAGGGATGTATAGAGGGGTGGGGGTGTCCAAGTGGTGTCAAAGGGGGTGGGGTACTGTCTAGGGGGGTGTGGGCTTTCCGAATGGGTTGGGCTTTCCAAGGGGGTGGGGTGGTGTCCAGGGGGTGAGGGGGCTCTCTAAGGGGTTTGGGGTGTCCAGGGGGTGGGGGCTATGTAGAGGGGTTGGGGCTATCCAGGGGTGGGGTGGTGTCTAGGGGCGTGAGTGGGATATCCAAGGGGTTAGGGGGTGTCTATGGGTGGGGGTATCCAGGGATGGGAGCTGTCTAGAGGGGTGGGGGTTGTTCAGGGGGTGGCGGGCTGTCCGGAGGGGTGGGGGTGTCCAGGGGGTGCTAAAGGGCGTGGGGTGGTCTCCAAGGGGTGTGTGGGTTGTCCAAGGGGTTGGGGTGTCCAAGGGGGTGAGGGGGTGTCCGGTGGGTGAGGGGGGGGGGTGTCCAGGGGGTGACGGGGTGTCCAAGGGGGTAGGGGTGTCCAGGGGGTGGGGTGTCAAGGGGGGGAGGTGGGGGCCTGTCCAAGGGGTGAAGAGGTTGTGTCCTGGGGGTTAGTGGGCTATCCAAGGGGGTAGGGTGTGTCCAGGGGTGGGGGTGTCTAGGGTGTGGGGTCCTCTAGAAGGGTGGGGGCTGTCCAGTGGGTGGGGGGCTATCCAGAGGGGTGGGGGTGTCCAAGTGGTGTCAATGGGGTTGGGGTGGTTTCTGTGGGTGGGGGAGAAATCCAAGGGGGTTGGGGTGTCCAAGGGGGTGGGGGAGGTGTCCAGGGGTGAGGGGGATGTCCAATCGGGTAGGGGTGTCCAAGGGTGGGGGGGTGTCCAGGGGTGAGTGGGCTGTCAAGGGGGGTAGGGGTGTCTAGGGGGTGGGGGTGTCTAGGGGTTGCATGGGCTATCTAGAGGGGTGGGGGGGGTCTTTCCATGGGGTGGGGGTTGTCTAGAGGGGTGGGAGTGTCCAGGGGGTGTCAAAGGGGGTGGGGGTGGATTCTGGAGGGGGGGTGGGGTTTCAGGGGTTGGACAAGGGGGTTGGGGTGTCCAAGGGGTGGGGGTGTCCATGGGGTGGGGGTGTCCATGGGGTGGGGATGTCCATGGGGTGGGGGTGGTGTCTATAGGGGGGGGGGGGTTAGTGGGTTGTCCAATGGTGTAGGGGGTCATCCAAAGGGTATGGGGCTGGCTATGGGGTGGTGGTGTCCAGGGTGTGTCTGAGGGGGGGGGGGTCCCAATGGGGTGGGGTTTTGGACACCCCCTTCACCCCCTAACCCCTAGACACCACTCCTATCCCATGGACACCGCCCACCCCCATGGACAACCCCCCACCCCCTGGACAGGCCCCCACCACCTAGACACCTCCCCACCCCTGGACTCCCGGGACAGCCCCTACCCCCTTGGACATCCCCGACCCCCGTGGAAATCCCCTCTGGAGAGCCCCCAACTTCGTTGGACACCCTCTTGGTATTTACACACATATATATCCCAATGGTTTCATTGAAACCGTTGGAATATTTTATCTTTAGGTATTCTATACCAACAGTTGCTGTAGAATCATTGGTATATGGCTATTGCAATGACCATCACTCCAATGGTGTGTAAAACCATTGGGTACCCCAATAGTATCAGAGGTTATCCCAATAGTTTCAAATTGTTGGGATCTATGTATTTTTTAGTAGTGAATGTATACATATTTTAATATTTATACAGCTTATTTCCTTTTTACATAATGGTGAATTTGGTATCCAGTTGCACCAGGATGTATTCTTTGTGTACTGTAAGAAGAAATGATCTATGATGAATTTAAAACCGTTATATCTAACGATATTTTATTTTTAAAATGATTTTCATGAATATATTTATTTAAATTCGCATAAAATGTTTTTTGTATTTCAAAATTGTTTCTACATTCCAATTATGATATTTTTCATATAAATATATATTTTTCTTATCCTAATAGGATTTATAATTTTGATACTTGATATAGGTTTATAATGATTCAAAGTTCTATTACGGATCATTTAATGAGTATGGAATATGAGGATGGTGTTGATGCCTTTTTGGAATTTTCTAAATGAAATTTTCGAAGTAGTGACATTTTTTTCAACCCATGACTGAAATTTTTTAATATGATGAAGGTGAAAATTAGAGAGATCAAAGATCATCTGATTTTTCATGGTTTTAATCTGAGTTACAACCCTTGGATTTGGGATAGTGAAATTGGATATAATTCCAGATTTAATAATGATGATTATTCACAAGATAGTAACTCCAATGGAATTGAATAAATGATTTGTGATATTGTAGTAAGAGAAATTTAGATAGAACTAACAATTGTACATCAATATGGTGATGCTAAAAATCCAATGTAACCTGGTTGTATGGATTTTATGGTTTTTTCAGTGGTGTTAATAATGATTACCCTGAATGAGAAACATGGTTGGAGTGACATAAGTTTTACAGAGTAGCTACAATTGATGAAAGACCTTCTTCCAAAAGATAATGATCTTCAAGATTCAAATAATAAGTCCATGAAAATATTATTCCTAACGGGATTGGGATACAAAACAATTCATGCATGTTTGAATGAATGTATGTTATATATTATGTTATATGAATTTATATCAAAGTGTACAAAATGTGGGAAATCACGATATATGTTGAAAGAAAAGTCACAAGATGATGCAGAGTTTACAAAGATCCATTCAAAGGTATTTTGGTATCTTCCAATAATTATTCGTTTGAAACATTTATATTATAATTCACATGATGAAAAAGGTTAATATGGAATTATGATGATCAGATATATGATGGAAAAATATATCATCAAAAATATTGTTCACAATGGAAGAAAATTGATGAGTAGTATCCTACATTTGGAAATGAAATTAGAAATGTCAGACTAGGGTTGTGCACAGATTAAAAGAATCCATACCAAACTCTCAGTAGAAAAAATAGTTCATGACATATTGTATTGGTAATTTACAACCTCTCTCCTAAGGATTGTATAAAGCACAAATATGTCATGTTGAGTATAATGATCTGTTGTCCCAAGCAACCTGGAAATGATACTGATGTTTTCATGTCACCATTGATTGATGAATTGAATATTTTATGAGAGGATGTTATTAGGGTGTATGATTCTTATAAAATGGAATATTTTTATCTGCATGTAGTGCTTATGTTTAATATAAATGAATTTCCCACATATGGAAATATGTCTGGATATAATGTTAAGGGGCATAAAGCCTGTCCAATTTGTAGACAATAGACTTCATATTGTCAATTGCATTATGGTATGAAAATAGTGTACATGGTTCATCAAATGATTTTTCTGCTGAATCACTCTTATAGAAGACTAAAATCGCCATTCATTAGATCACAATAATTTGATATTGTGCCAGAAAATTTATCCCCTGATGTTTATTTTGAGAGGGTGGACAACCTTTAAGTTGAATTAGGAAAGACACATAAATATGGTAATGATGGACATATTTGGAGCGAAAGGTCAATAATATTTGATCTACCATATTGGAGATATCATAAAGTTAAAAATAATATTGATGTCATGCATGTGGAGAAGAACATATATGATAGTTTTATTAGAAAATTGTTAGATATTAATGGAAAGACAAAATATGGGTTGCATGAAAGATTAAACATACTATCAATTGTAATACATTTAGAGATTGCTCCCACTCTTGATGGAAGATGAATAGTCATTCCCATCCCTTTTCATACAATATCAAGGTGGGAGAAAATTATCTTTTTTAAGTGTCTACATGATATCAAAGTTCCTCAAGGTTATTCATCAAATGTAAAAAAAATTCTCATTTATGGATTTGAAGGTGATAGGTATGAAATCTCATGATTGTCGCATCATGATAAAACAAATTCTACCAGTTTCATTGCGTGGAATATTTCCCATCCATGTCATAAAGACTATAATGAAGTTGTGTTATTTTTTCAATTCAATTTTTAATAAGGTTATTATTGTGAATACTTTGAAAATTTTGGAAAAGGATGAAATTTCTGTACTTTGTCAATTAGAAATGTATTTTCCTCCATCTTTTTTTGATATATTGGTGCATATAAGGATTCATAAGGTTCAAGAAATAATGATTTATAAAACTGTATATCTTCGTTGAATGTATCCCATTCAATGTTATGTGAAAATATTAAAGGGGTATTCTAAAAATCCATATTGAAATGAAGCCTCCATTATTGAAAATTAAATTTATGAGGAGGTTGTAGAGTTTTGTACAAGATAATTGGTTGTGGAGGAGCACATAAGTTTTCCTCCATCATGCCATGAACAAGTTAATAATGAGGGAAAGGAGATTCATGGTTTAAAAGTAAAATCATTGTGAACTAAACATATAGAGAAATTAGAATTATATATATTTAATAACATAGCTGATGCTCAACCATATATCACATTTCAAATTAATGAGTTGAAATAAAGTCATCCAAAAAATAAAGAAATGTGGATTTTTAATGAGCACAACAAACCAATTTTTTATGGATTAAAAAGACATTTCTTCGTAGATCAGATATATTAGAGACATTAGGATGGATTGTGGGTGGTCCATGATTAAATGTGATAACATAGTCCGATTATGACATTAATTTCTATACATTTTATATGAAATATCAGGATAACAGAATTGTAGTTCAGAATAGTGGTGTATTGGTGTTTGTAGAAGCAATTCATTTTACGCATTCTAAAGAGAAAACCCCAATTTCTGCATCAAGTGAATATTATAGAGTTATTGAAGAAATATGGTAGGTATATTACCTTAAAATTAATGTTCTTGGTTTTAACTGTAAATGGTTTATCTGTAACAATAGTGTCAGACATGATGAATTTGGAATGACAGTTGTTAATGTAAATAGATTGGAAGACACACCTGATTCTTTTATAATAGAAACACATGAAAAACATATTTTCTATGTTGTTGATCAATCATATATGTATTGGTTTGTTGTTTTACATGGTAAAAACAATATTTTGGTGAGGGTAAACTTGATGAAGATGAGGATTTATGTGAGATCCCTACTTACATGGAAATATTAGCAGAACATAATGATGAGCATGTTGAAGACATGGGTTATGCCATAAAGAACGATCATGATGAAAGAATTTGTGGAAAAATCCATTTGTACATTCCTAATATTACAGGTAACATATGTTTATTTCTTGTTTACATTTATTATTTTCATAAAATGTTAGATATTGTACTTTTTTATGTATTAAAATTCATATTAAAACAAATAAGTAGAAGTTTTTGTTTATTTTAAAAAAAATTAGTGTAGTTTACCATGTTTAACATATTTTACCATTGTTTACCTTTACGTAATTTATATTTTTATCATTTTTTCTGAATAACATTTACACTACCATGTTTACCATGTTTATCATATTTAAAATTGATTAACATGCTTACTATATTAGCCTTTTTTACTATTATGTAACTTAGTTAAATTTTCCTTTTTCTATTTACAATAGTATTTTAATATTTGAATTTTTATATTTTTGAATTAATGTTTGTTTTCTTATATTTTTTGGATAATGATAGATAAATCAGTTGATCAACCACATGATTTTGGAAATGATAATAATGACCATACCTCTAGGGAGGAACATTCACATGCTCCTCTCGATGTTCCCCAGTCTTCCTCATGTGCACCCATAATGACAAATTGTTCAAGAGTTGGTAAACGTGGGTACAAACGTTTACCAAAATTATCACTAGAATGTATGCAGGAACATAGTATAATCATTTAGTTTTACTATAATGATATTCATAGAGGTCCAAATAGAAAATATTTTAAGAGTCTTGAATCAACTCAGGGTAAGCAAAAAAAAGAAAACATTCTGTATGATGATTGGATATGTGTGGACAAAGAGATAATATCTTAGTTGTGAGAGATGATTTTGGTAAGTTTTTTTCTTATTGTGTGCCTATTCATTAAATGTTTCTAGTATAATATCTTTTACCTATTCTTTATTAGAAGAAATTTCATATTCTTGACACTAGAAAAGTCAGGATGAAATGATTATCGATGGCTACTAGGAGATGGATGGATTTCAAATCAACCCTCACATTTGATTTCATTTCTGGTCATAGGAGTCATGACAATCCATGTCATATATATAATTTCATAGATGAAGAAACATGGAGATAGTGTGTTGAAAGTATAAGATAAGATTCATTTTTGGAAAGGGCAATTTAAAATTTTATAAAATTTCTTATATAAATGATCATAATAAGGTTTTGCAAATGATTTCTTATTCTATATTTACAGTATACGAGGAAATATAATCAAATGATCCAATCTACAAATGTTTACCCTCATATTTTATCTATGGGAGGGTATACATTATTGGAAGAACAAATGATGGTGGAAAAATTACAAAAACTGAGAGCTGGGTCTTAAAGCTCTGGATAGATTCCCATATATATAGACATGAAAAATGGAAGAGGGCATAGATAAGAAAAGGTGGAAATATCTTTTAAACGATTTGAGAATCATAGCTAAGAGTATTGTAAGATATTTATTTTATTTATTTAAGTTAACTATATTCTTCATATAATTTGAATCATTAAGGAAATATTAAATTAATTAATATAGGATTCTATTGAGGAGTAGAGCTCACATGGGGTATTTACAGCTACTGGGAGGCAAGATATTTTATCTACAGCATTAGGAATGTCTGAACATCTTGGTCATGTATGAGGATATCCAATGGGTATATAGATAAAAAAAGTGGTTCCACATTCTTCTAACTCTTCTGTTGAGGGTGTTTATAAAAAATAGAATCCTTGGTGGCTAATGTTCATATTATTAATGCGATGATGGAAGAAAAGATTAGAGCATCGGTACAGTCTATGTTTGTAGACATGCAAAGAAAATTTTAGAATGCATCACCCACTCTTCCACCTCCCTATGAAGACCCCATTATCTATCCTCCACCTCCTATAGTAGCTCCCACTCCCCCACCTCAGCCTGCAGACCCCATTTCTTATCCTAGTCTTCTACTACAGCTTCTATCTTATTGCGAGTTATATGTTTATGATCCTCAATATCATATAGTTTCATATGGGATGTTATATTATATAGAAGATATATTTTTTCATAAATAGTTAAAGGTATAACATCATAGGGTCACTATAAAAGATATTATAGATAGATCAGCTCAAGTACTATTACCTATAGATGAGGTGATGACAGTTGGACATAGTATCGACCATTTTTTAAAATGGCTATCCAGACTTCTACGACTCATTACCATTGAGGTGTGTATGTTATATCTTTTATTTTATTTTTTTCATAAAAGTTTTTTTAAAATCTGGAAATCAATATATTTTTCTTATTTATTTTTATAGGAATACATCAAAGGAAATGAAATACTGTATAGGAAATAACAAAGAAAAATAGTTATGACATCAGATACTGATTCTAGTAGTCTTGACAGATTGTCAAGATATTCAAATTTTATGGGGGATAATCATGTGTTTCCAATGAAAGCCCATGTTTGTGGACGTTTAATATCTGTGGGGATTGTGGAAACTGATATCATGGAGCTTGTTACTAGAGATAAGATGAGTATCAATGTAGTGTAAATTTTTCCATGTAAGTCTTAACACCTTTCCATACGTTATATTTATTAAAAATTTATACTTCTGTCTGTGTTTCATTAGGTATCTTTATAACATGTTTGAGAATAATGAGAGGATAGTTGTATATGGATTCATGGACTTGTATTTGATTTCCCCGGAAGCACATGTATTGGATGAGGAACAAATAATACATTATATTATTGAATGATTTGATCAGAATATAATCACACAATGTTGGATGATGTATTTTTGTGAGAGGTATGAATCATATCTCTAGAAAAGAGTTCATTATCATTTAACATAAAATAACACTAACCATAAATTATCTTTTATCAGTTCTCAATAAATGTTAGGTGTTTTTTCCAAGGGAGAAAACACTTTATTGGATATGATCTATCCATGGCGATGCGTGGGGTTGTTTTAAGAATATGTTTGAAAATTAGGTTTCAATTTCATAATAGTTGTATATATTAGAAAGAATTATAAATTTATTTTATTTGTATTATTTTTTAATAGGGAATGAGTCTACATTCGAATAAAGACAATGAAAATGAGTTCCAAGATTAAATATGTAGAATTAAAGGTAAATATCCATTTATAATTTGTAATTTTTCAAGTGTCGCCTAGAAAATAATATTTTGAATTTACACTGATTAAAACAGAACTGTCTTGGAAAACAAGGCATCATCGAATGGAGATATTATATATTAAGATTAATGTATGAAATATTTACAACTTGAACCCTTGTGAACATTTACATGGTAACATTTCCTTTTAAACTTTCACATTGTAAGATTTTCTTTAAAACCTTTCCATAATATTTCATTTGATTTATTCATTAAACCTGTTAATTATTATCCTTTTAATTTGAAGATATTTTATGACCCTAAACCTTATAGTTATCATGAGTTCAAACACATACAAGTGGAACGGTAAAATTAATTTACAGGTTTGATGAGATTTTAGATTGTTTGAAGTGTAAAATGTAATTTTCAATATTGTCATTATAATTGTGTATTTCGTAGTCGTTTAGGTGGGATTTATGTTTCCTTGTGGACATTTTATATTATGGATGTTATATATGTGACCGTTAAATTTTATTCTACTTCTGGTTTTAGTCTAGTTCTAATGGGTTTGCTGGTATGGATTTTGCTCTAGAGGGTTTCCAGGGGTGTGGGGAGGTGTCCAGTGGGGTGGGGGTTTTTCAGGGGTGTGGGAGGGCTGTCTAGTTTAGTGGGGTGGGGGGAGGGAGGGTTCAGGAGGGTAGGAGGGCAGTCCAAGGGGTTTCTAGTGGCGTGAGGGGTGCCCAGTGGGGTCGGGGGGCTTTCTAGTGGTGTGGGAGGGCTGTCCAGTGGGGGGGGGGGGGTGGGGGTCTAGGGTTTCCATGAGGGTGGGGTGGAATCCAAGTGGTGTATGAGGAGGGGGGTGTTCATTATGTCCAAGGGTGTGGGGGTGTCCAGGAGGGAGGTAGGGTTGTGTATGGGGGTGGGGGTTGTCCATGAGGGTGGGGGTGTCTACGGTTGTGGCAAGACTGTTTAGTGGAGTGGGGGGGTTTTAGGGGTGTGGGAGGTCCATCCAAGGGGTGGGGGAGGGTTTTCCAATGGGGGGGTGACCATGTAGGTTGGAGGGATGTCCATGGGTGTGGGGGGGGGGGGTCCTAGTGGAGTTAGGGGCCTTTCTAGGGGTGTGGTAGGGCTGTCCAGTGGGGTTGTGGGGGTGTCCACGGTGTCTGTGAAGGTGGGGGAAGTCCAGGGGTGTTCAGGGTTGTGGGGGGTATCTAAGGGTGTGGGAGGGCTCTCTATTAGTGGGGGTGGGGGGTGTCCAGAGTGTCCATGGGGATTGGGGTGTCCAGGATGGTGGGAGGGCTGTCCGGGGGGTGGGGGCTGTCTAGGACGGTAGGGATGTCTAGGGTTGTAGGTATGCTATTTAGTGGGGTGGGGGATTCAGGGGTGTTGGAGGGGTGTCCCGGGGGTGGGGTAGGGCTGTCTAGTGGGGGGGGGGTGTCTAGAAGGGTGGGAAGAATTTCAAGGGGTTTCCAGGGGTGTGAGGGGGTCAGTGGGGTTAGGGGGATTTTCAAAGGTGTGAGAGGGTTTTCCAGGGGGTGTGGGGGTGTCCTTGAGGATGGGGTAGTCAAGGGGGTGTCCAGGGGCTTGGGGGTGTCTTGGGTTGTGAGGGTGGTTTAGGGGTGTGGGGGGGATTGATCAGGGTGTCCATGGGGGTGGTGGTGTCTAGGTGGGTGGGAGGGCTGTCTTGGGGGTGGGGTTGTCTAGGAGGGTGGGGGGTCCAAGGTTGTGTGAGGGCAGTTTATTGGGCTGGGGGGGATTCTAGGGCTGTGGGAGGGTTGTCCCTGTGGTGGGGAGGGCTATCCAGTGGTGTGGGGGGGGGGGGGGGGCAGGAGGGGGGGAGGGCACTCCAGGGGGTGTCCAGGGGTGTGTGTGTGTGGGGGGGGGGGGAGGGGGTCCCAGTGGGGTCAGGGGGCTTTCAAGTGGTGTGAGAGGGCTGTCCAGGAGGGTGTGCGGGTGTCCATGGTGTTAATGGGATCGGGGGGCATTATAGGGGTGGCCAGGGGTTTGTGTGTGTGTGTGGGGGGGGGGGGGTTCTAGTTATGTGGGAGGGCTATCCTGGGGGTGGGTCTAGGGTATCCGTGGGGGTGGGGGTGTCCAAGATGGTGGTAGGGATATCTGCAGGGGGTGGTGGGCTATCCAAGAGGGTGGGAGGCTTTCCCTGGTTTTGGGCAGGCTGTTTAGTAGGGTGGGGGTTTCTAGGGTTGTGGGAGGGTTGTCCAAGGGGTGGGGGGGGGGCTGTCCAGTGGGTGGGTGTAACGACCCGAAATTTTGAATAATTTTTATTTCCTAATTATGTGTGTTATTTTATACTCAGCAAAAATATATTCTTTAATTAAAAAAGTGTGTATAATTAAATGAGACTATTGGGTTTCAACTGTTATATGACTGTTGTTCAATATGACCATTGGAAAATAAACTCTTAACATTACAATTATTATTAATAAATAAAAGTGATCTTGGTTAACTAATACTGAAAGAATATTTGATGGCCTCCTCCAGTAGACTCGTGTCGTTCGAAGCCCGTCTGATGGAACTTGGGAAGGAGGTAGTGCCACTGGGCTTCAAAATGGTCCAAAACCAAGCCGAATTTCATCAGATGAGGATGTAACAGAATCGACTTCGACAGAATTTCAAGATGATAGAAATCACCACTCGAGAAACGTTGGTTGAGCCGCCCAAATATTCTATCACCTTAACACAATTTACACATAGGTCCAATGCTGGTGTTCTAAGTGTCTATGTAATGAGACCTTAACTACTTTATGTAATCCATTGATATAAATAAAATCAATTTTTTATATTATGGTGATGTTTGTGAATTTAAAATGTTCGGGTTAATATAGGATGCATATGAATTTTTTAAAAATGGATATTTTAAAACATTTATGTAAACCATAAATAATTAATAATGTATAATGATTTTTAAAAAATGGTCTTCTACAGTTGTGTTCAATAGGAAATTTAGAGTCTAGTAAGATCAACATAATTTTTAGTGAATAGTAAATTATGAATATTCATTTTACGCTTCTGATTAGTATTGTGACCAAATGGATTAGTAACCTCAATTGAGAATGTTTTAATATTATTTATGAGACTTGAATAGGTAACGTGATTCAATAAAATAAGTAAATAACTATTCCAGAAATTATTAGTTATGTAATAGTTTTCTTTTGGGTGAATAGTGATGTAATTTAATAATTTAATTAAAAATATATAGAAAATTATTTCCATAAAATGGAGTTCATTTTTGTATTCCGATCTTCAATATTAGGTTAAGGTGAATTTTGGGGATTTTTCTGAAATAGTTGAATTTTCAATGAATAGTGTTTTTACATAAAAATTAAATACCTCATAATTAGAAAATTATTTTCATAAAATTGAGTTCATTTTTTAATTCAGAGCATCGATATTAGGTTATAGTGAATTTTTGGGATTTTTTCAAAACAATAAAATTTTCGGTGAATAGTGAAAATCCAATTTTGAGTTTCGGGTGTTTAATGACATCATTAAGGATGGGAATATTATGTAATCATTCTGGAAGATTTTTTAATATTAATATAATATATTAGGTGACCCATGTGTCCAATTCTATTGGCAAATACCAAGGGAAATCCCATTGTTTTTCCAATACCACCGATGTGGAGTCCCTTGGAAATTAATGCATTGTCCCCTCACTTATCCTATAAATACCAAGACATTACCTCATAAATATAATTCAAAAATCATCCTCAATGAATTTATGGAATATTTCCCTCCCGAGGAGTCCTCCCAAGGTTCCCTCATGCCTCCCAAGGTTTTGATCTTCATGATTTCTAAGTTACTCTTCAAAGTAAGAGAATCATTCACCCTCCTCTTTTAAGCCATAACTTCCTTTATATTGTGTCTTCTAGTTTCCACCAATTTATGTTGAGGGTATGTTTTTATATGTTCTAATTACTTTACATTTCATTTCTAATTGTCTATGGAGCCTTTTTTCTCTCTTCAATTTCATTTCAAAAATTTTATGTGATGATGTTAGGCTGCCGAATTTCGTGTAAATGAAATTGCACCTTCTCTTTTATTTCATGTTTCCTTTTCATGTGGTATGTAATTAAAATATCCATAAAATTATATTATTATGTAAACATACTATATTATGAATTATTTATGAGTGTGTGACCCTTGTACCCACTTTTTTCAATGATTCCTAAAACCATGTTATATAACCGTTATACAGCAGAAATTTTTCCTCAAAATTTTTATCTCTTTCTCTCCAGAAATTCTATTTTTTTATTTATCTGAATACCCAAACATATTTCGATTCAATGAGTGTTAATAAATATTTAAATATGATATATTTGATTCTGTAATTGATATACATATTACCCTCACTCCCTTTCCGTGGGTTATAAATGGCATAATGATCTTTTTTTTAAGAACATTTAAAACGTCACGATCATGAAATGAAACTCATTCCTTTTTTTATACATGGGATATTTATGAAATGTTTTATTAATATATATTGTGTCTCACATGAAATTAATGACATATTAAGGGTGAGTGCTGATACTGCTTCAATGAATTGGGTAAATAATTAATCTCTAGAGATGACAAGTTTCACGATACCTTGGTGAATAACCTTGGTAATTTTTATGACACCTTAGGGATAAACCATGGTGATATGTTCATGAATGTCTAAATAATATTTTGTAGCCACATATTCAAGTTATTATTAATGTAATTTTTATTATGATATTCCACTTTTTTCATTGCTCATTTCGTTATATTTTTCATCAAGTTCTTATTGATATCCCAAATAAACTGATTCCTTTGTTTACCCCTTACCGGGCCTTCTTCTCACCCTTTCCTTTGATGTATGTCTCCAGGATATGATATTCAGTAATTGTACATAATTTGAAACTATGATGAAGCCGTATAGATGGTTTAGAAGAATGTTTTGTGTTGTTTTCCTGTATTATGTTCTTGATTTCCAAGACAATTGACTTTAAAGATCCTCTGTTTGTAAAATGTAATGAAAAGTTATGTAATACAAAAAAGGGATGTTATAGTGGGGGTGTCCAAGAGGGTGGGAGGGTTATAAAAGGGGTGTAGAGGGGTGTGGGGGTGCCCAGTGGGGTCAGGGGGATTTTTAGTGGTGTGGGAGGGCTGTCCAAGGGGGTGTCCAGGCTGTCCATGATGGCGGGGGAAACTCTAGGGGGTGTAAAGGGGTTCCATGGTTGTGGGGGTGACCCGGAGGGTTAGAGGGTTGTTCAGGGGGTGGGGGCTGTCCAGGAGGGTGGGTGTCTAGGGTTGTGGGCAGGCTTTTTAGTGTGTGTGTGGGGGGTCCATTAGGGAGGGAGGGCTGTCTAGGGGGTGTCCAGGGGGTGTGTGTGGGAAGGGGGGTGCCCTGTGGGGTCACAGGCCTTTCCAGGGGTGTGGGACAAATGTACATGGGGTGAGGGTGTGAAACGTTTCTATGAGGGTTGGGGGAAGTCCAGGGGGTGTCCTAGGTTGTGGGGGGGTTTCTATGACTGTGGGAGGGCAGACCATGGGTGTTGGTGCGGTGGGGGTGTCCAAGAGGATGAGAGGGCTATCTAAGGGGGTGGGGTGTCCAGGAGGGTGGGGGTGTCCAGATTTGTGTGCATGCTATTTCGTGGGGTGGGGGGTTTCTTGGGGTGTGGGAGGGCTGTCAAGGGGAGGGTGAGGGCTGTTCAGCGGGTTGGGGGAGTTTTGGTCTATTTTTGTTCTATTTCAGATATCATTTTGGTTTTGGGGGGGTTCTATGGGTGTGGGATACAAGTCCAGGGGTGTGTGGGTTATCTAGGAGTGTGGGGGTTATCCAGGGATTTCGGCGGGATGTTTAGTGGTGTGGGGGGTTTTTAGGGGTGTGGGTGGGATATCCAAGGGGCGGGGGAGGGCTGTTTGGTGGGGTGTAGTTGTTTTGGTCAGTTTTTGTTTTATTTCATGTATTCTTTTGGATGGGCATATTTGTGGTGCTTGTCCAGGGGTGTGGGAGGATATTTATGAGGGTGGGGTGGGGGCCGTCCATGGGTGTGGGGGGGGGGGAGTGTCCACTATGGTGGGGGTTTTGGTCTATTTTTGTTCTATTTCAGGTACTCTTTTGGCTGGTCATAATTGTGGTTCAACAGTTTAATTAAAAAAATGTTTTTTACATCGGTTATTTTAAAACTGATGTAACAAATTCAGAGGGATTGGTTTTAACATCGGTTTTTTAAAAACTGACGTAACATGTACATGGGAATTATTTTTACGTTGGTTATTTCGTAACTAACATTATCAAATGGAAAGGAATAGTTTTTTTTACATCGGTTATAAAATAACTAACGAAGTAGATATGTTCTCACGTCGGTTATTATTTAACCGATGTGGAAAACTACTTGGCAGACTACATTATCACATCGGTTATGAAATTAAACGACGCGATAAATGCCTCGAAGGCATGATTTAAGATGTCGATTATTATATAACCAATGTGAAAATGTATATTAAACGTTGGTTTTAAAAAAACGAACATAACACATCATGATCCCGAAGCGTTTTCCATGATGGTTTTTGAGTAACTAATGTGAAAAAATGCTTTGGTTTTTTTACGTTGGTTTTTAAATAACTGAAATTAAAAACAATATTTATATTGTCTTCTATAATAATGTCGACCAAAAACCGACATAAAAAATAAAAAATAACTACCATAAGAAAAATTTTCTATACTAGTGGAAATAATTATTGTAGTAGTATTGTGTGAACATTTAAGGTAATTATTTTATAACTAATTTTTTTAAGTCACCATTGTGAAGATTAATATTTAATATTGAAAATAATAATTTATTATAAAATAATTCTTTATAATAAATTAATAATATATATGTTATATTTATTAAATCATGGGTATGACATCTTTGACTTTTCATTAAATAAAATATTATAAATATCACAATAACATTAAAATGGAAACAAATTCATATATTCAAATATATATTGATGTGGGATGAAAACTAATCATCCAATAAATTTTTGTCAAGTGTAAGGGTCATTTTTAGTCCTAATCATAATATTTTACCCTTATGTACTTGATTTACCCTTTTCATCGTAATAAAATCACCACGGTTAGTATTTTTATTTTATAAAAATAAAAGTGAAATTTTTAATTAATTGGTAACTCATGAATCAACATATCGAATCAATTTTTCAAAATTAAAAAAACCATATGTTTCAAAAATTATTTCATGTTTAAACTGAAAAAAAGCAAAGAAAACCATTTTTGGAAGGATTATCTTTTTTTAATACAAAATGTTTGTATACTAAATTTAAGTATAAAATCTATTTGAAACGCCAAAATTATATTATTTCAAATCCAATGGAAGAAATTTAAATAAAAACTCAATTTAAAATTAAATTTTAATTTTATCTGTTTTAGGAAAAGGAAATTTTCAATAAAAAACATTATGTTTTACCATTCATTAAAAAAATAAAACCTTTCAAGGAATTATAAAAATTTTACCATAAGATAATTTTTATTCGATGATTTGAAAAATTATGTTCAAACTATAAAATAAATATTTTAAAATCACCAAAAACTAATAATATTATCCATGTTTATATAAATAAAAATAATTCTACTAGAATATATACTTAACGAATAAAATTTCATTACTAAAATTATGCGCATAATTTTTTAAAAATTAATTTTTAAATTATTAATGTGTAGTACCATTTTTTATTTCATTTTTCAGTTAGTACTATTAATTTACACTAATTTAAGTTGTAGGTTATAATAGTCATATAATAAAAATAATTTGTCTCTCATTTAATCTCGATGTGGTGGGTGTTATAAGATATGGAACATTGTATATTCACTTAAAATATTAGGATATTACACCCCAATTTGGGAATTTTCATCATTACAATTTTTAATTCATGTTTGGTAATTTAGATTTGACTATCCAAAATAAATTTGTTGAAATCTCACATTAGAAATAATTAATAAAACATACACTTGATAAGGGAAAAAAATTATGACAATCACCTAAGATAACACATTATAGGTTTTCATATAGGAAATCATGAATATGCAAAAGAAAAATAATTTTAATGTACTAATATAGAGTGATAGAGAACACGATTGTGAGAAATTTTACCAAAAAAACTAGAAACTTGTGATTAGTTAAAAGGTAATTAACCATTTCAATTTTTATTATTTTTTGAAAAAAAATACATTATAGTTAATTAGGAATTTGAATTGCTTTACATGAAAATAACACATTAAAACAACAAGAAAAAATAACCACAGTACTATAAACCTACACACATACAAACCAATAAATAAAAAACAGGGAAATAAACTGAAAATTATAACACCACCAACACTTCCTAGCATTTTTAGTACTCCCATAATACATTGAAAAATTTGGATCTTCTAACTAGCCTTTAATGGAATTCATTGAATACACCTATGAGCTCCAAGACTGGGAGAATGATAGAAGTAATAAAATATACTCTAATCATATAAAGTGAATTCATCTCTAATATCACCAACAACACTAGATTATTAATTAAAAAAAAGATATATTATGTTTCCCAAAAAGGAAATCTGATGGATATCCCCCCCTTCACATAAAATAAACATCAATATAATATTCCAAAATTCTTCACATTGAAAAAATAAAAAAAAGTGATACCAATAGTAAAAAATATAGCATATATAACGAAAATTACTTTTTCCACCTGCTCCCCAAACCCAGGTGTAGCATGTCAAAACAGATGTAGTGCCAATAAACATTGTCGATATACCAAACCAATTGATACAGATCACTCCACACCATAGATAACCATCCTATTGAAGAAAAATAAACAATATATCTGAGGGCAGAATATAACAAAACATAAAAATATAACTTTGAGAAATAGAACATATGTGTTCTATAGAATAGAAAAATAGCTCCTCTAAGCTAGACTAGTACACATCCAAGAACAAAAAAAATCCAAGCCACGAAACTCTAATCTTGATCCCAACATGAAAAAAACATTGATGGAACTATCATCGTGTACTAGCCTATGAGGTTTTTATTATCTCTATATGTTCATTATTACATATGTAACATATTATGAGTGTTAAATCCATGTACTCGGCTAGATATCGCTGGTGTCGTCCCTGTTATGTTTCAGAATCCATAAAACCCCCAATTCCAAATAGAAGAGTATTCCACCACCATCAACCATTATGTTATTGTGCCTATCACATCTGAGGGGAGAATGCTCTGTGTACTATACCAAATGCTACTGCCTCCATCTTACAACCACCTGAGGAAAATCCAACGTGAAAAAATACATATAACCCATCAAACAATACAAAACCACAAATATTGAAATATAATTTTTTATTTTTTATTAAACAAATGATGTTGATGAGAGTGAAATCCACCCCAAGAGCCTATGAACATCAATCATTAGTGGCCATGAATCTTATAAATATTGAGAGGGGAGGATATGATACTATTGAAGTGGAATCACCACAATGATCTCGCATCACAAAGTACCGCATGAAACCCTAAATTGTCCCCCTTTCAAATGAAATGTTTTCCCAAAAAGGCCATTGCAAAATGAATAATGTTTTTTTTCAAAATAATTTTAAAAATGTTAAAAAATTCATTTAAGTCCTACATGAAGAACCTAAAGAAACATAATAACTTGAAATTTTGATCCATTAATTAGTTTCCACTGTAAACACATATTTTTATCAAAATGATGAGTATTCAAGATGAATTTTTATACCTAAAGTATTATAATTAAATTAAATGGATCAATATATCCTCAAAAGGTTAATAATACATTCATCATATCTTTATACATTTACCAAATATGAAATGGTTTAGATAATATAAGATAGTTTGACAAAAATAATAAACCACTAAATAACAAAAATCTACTTTAATATCCAAAATTCAATAGTAATATAAAAAGTTAAACATATATCATTTAATAAATAACAATCCTTAAAATTCATAAAAAGTGAATGCCTTATAAAATAGCATTATTCACCTAAAAATTTTAAAAATTGAAACTTCAAAAGGAGTTTCTAAGACACTGAACTTATGATAAACCTGAAAATTATAATCCCATTATTATATCTATAATCATACGAAAAGATTCTAATTTACAATGTCATCAATACCATTATATGATACCCACAATGAGCACCCAAACCCAAACATTACATATTCTAGTGATATTAAAATATAATTATTTTTTCCTACAATCCTAAGGATATTTTTTGTGTAGTGTTTTAGAGAATTATGAAAAACTCTTATAATGTAATCTAACATATTACATGTCGACTCTTATAATCTGTAGCTATTGTTTTCTATGAATGGAATCCCTATTAAAAAGTGAGAATAAAATATATTAACACATTTTATCATGAACTCATCCTTTTAACTACTCTTCCAAAAAATCTAGAGAAATTCATTTTAAAACATCGTATAAGAAAAAAATCATTATAATAGAAAAAAAATAAAGAAAATTGTTACCCTTATTAAAACATGAAAACTCATGTAATATTTACCATTACCTTAATATGATTTGGGAAATTGAGATAAATAATTTTAAAATGAAAACACACACACATTTATATCAATGAAAATATTTAAAACCTATAATAAGTAAATTAAAACCCTTTTGTAGACATAAATATTAACAATCATTACACATTTTAGACTCATGTTAGAAATAACTGGATCTGAGTAAAATCAATAGGATAAACCCTTTGGTAACTGCCTCACTCTTTCATAAAAATAAAATGTATATTACCCAATTGATTGCATCATGATATAGGAACTTCCATCATTTAAGCTATAACAGGATCACTCGATGCTATCTAGGCCGTATGATTATATAAGTTGTAATAGGCTAAACTAGGTCTAGCTAGGACATTTTATCATATAAGATGAAATGTGTTGACCTGATAATTTCTAGAAACACCCATTTCTCAGGTATAATTCTCATGTGATATATCGTGAATAAAAAATTTTAAGCTTGAAATTTTATTTATAAAACTTTTGAAAACTCTTTAAAACCCATAAAAATAATCTTTTAATATGAAAAATAAATGTTATTTTAACAACATTTTTTTAATTCCAAAAGTAAAAAATGGTAAATAGGGGTTTTCAATGAATAAAATATCAATAAAAATAATTTTTTAAAATAATCCACTTTCTATTTTGAAAAAAATTAATTTATATAAAAATATGCCCACTTATAAATGAAAAAATTTTCCTTGAAAATTAAGATGTATTCTGGTAAATATATTTCAAAATAATAAGGTTTCATTAAATTTGGATTATTCACTCAATATGAATATTCTAAAAAACATTTTTTATGATTTATTTAAAAATAGTTGAATGAATAACTTTAAAATATTATTTCTAAAAGAATGTACTTTGCATAAATCCATAAAAGGATTCCATTATGAATATTTTTGGGGGGAATTTGAAATTCATTTTTTTAAAATATTAACTTATATATAGATTTTTTTACTTAAATAAAATTTAAGAACATAAACATGAACATGGAATATATGGTTTTAGAATATAAATCTTTAAAACATTTAATATGATGTTCATTAGTAAAAGAGTCCCTTACCATGAGTCTGAATCCTCACATACAATCATTATATTCATGAATAACAAAAAAAGTTTAGTTATTTACATTATTGGTAACCCTTTTGGCTTTATTATACTTTTTATATAATTTAATATCAATTTATAACAATTACATAATTATTTAAGTCCACGTCGGGCATTTTAATGATATTCAACACCTAAGCCCAAAATGATTTTTGTGTGATGTATATAGTCAAACTAGACATCATTAAATCATATCCAAAATAACATTACTGAAATAATTATCACATTAATGCATAAATTATAATTTTGAAACCAACCATGAAATGTGGTTATAAAAAATTATCTAAGTTACAATCATGGAGACGACAGGTCGTACGTACGCATGAGTAAATTTTAATTTTTTAATGATCATTACAAAATGAAGTAAATTATTATTCTATATTTAAAAAATTATAATGATATTATTAGTATAATATTAATATTATAAATATATATATATTTTTCATGTGATATGGTGATTACAGATGAATCACATTACTTTATAGAGGTGATAATTCACATGTACCAATGAACGACGTTATCATTTTTATGTGCATGGAAAGGTAAAAATATAAATGATATAATATGTTTTAATAATAAATAATATTTTATGAATATAATATATAAAAATTAATTCCATAATTGTAACTAGAATTGATTTATAATAATGTAAAACGAATTACATAGGTTCGTGAGGCTATAGTCTGTCGTAAAGAAGAATGATGAATTATCTTCCCATTTGATAGAAGAGGATATGGATATGCATAATAAAAATAACACAATTATACATAATTATATTTATTATAATATAGTTATTATTTTATCCTAGTGTATGAACTATGAATGAGGTGGAAGAAGAAAAAAATAGAAACACTTGCATTGAAACAATACCTTTTATTTAGAAATCCATCGTTTCATAGCACCTTAAGACCACTAAGGTTGGATTAATTCCTAAAATGATAAATATAAAATGTGTTTAGGTATTATAGTAAGGGATTTGGGTAGGTAGTAGCTGAAACAAAATAGTTTTGATGTTTAAAAAATTGAGAAGAAGATGTTCCCTTTTATAAGAGAGGGGGGTGGAACTCTTGGAATTTCAAAAAATATTAAATCATTATATGTTAATTTTTTTTTAAAAATGGATAAAAAGTAATTTATTTAAAATATAATATATTTTTATATCACAAAACCTTTATCCAATGAAATTTGGATGTGTTTTGACTAAATATATACACTTATCTTTTGGTTATATTGCCTACTGTGATTACATGTATTTTAACTCTTTAAAGGGATAATATAGTAACTAAAAATGTAAAACAAACAATAATTAGATCATAGATGAAATTTTAGTCCTTATAAAAAATCACATTGATGAATTTAATATTTTTTTTTTCAATTTTATATAATTTAATAAAATACAATTTATTTCAAAATATTATTAATGCTAATTTTTGATCATATTCCCATCAATGACTTTTAAAAATATAAATAAAAAAATATAACATCAAAAATTTTTTTTAATAAAAATTAATAATTATAATTGATAAATAAAATTCTTTAGAAACATTAATTATATAAATTTATTTTTATTTTAATAATTTTAATAACATTTATTTGATATTTTCCTTATTAAAATAATTTCTGCATTTTCGTTGTGTGAGAATTTATAGTAATAATTTTTTTGATAAAAATTAAAAAATAATTCTCCTTGATGAAGATAAATCTTTTATATTTGAAATGAATATTTATAATCAAATATATCTCTTGAATAACCCTACATTATAAATGTTACATTTATTAAACACATGAGTATGACATCCTTGAATTTTCATTAAACAAAATATTTTAAACATCATAATCAGATTAAAATTGAAATAAAATTACATATATTAATATATTTATCGATTATGGATTAAAATTAATCTTATAATAAAATTGGGGAAAGTATAAGGGTCATTTTCCAGTCCTTATCAATTTATTTTTACCCTTAATTGTCTGATTTACCCTTTATCGTGGTAATAAAATTACTAAAATTACCATTTATACTATCCAAAAAATGCATGATGACTATTATATTAATTTGAATCTTCTGATTAAAAATATGAAACCGTTTTTTTTAAATTTTATAAATATATGTTTCAAAATATAATTTATGTTTATATAGGAAAAAAGGAATGAAAACCCTTTTTTTAAAATATTCCCTTTTAAAATATGAAATACCTTTATTCAAAATTCAAGTATAAAACCTATTAACAAAACTATATATGAATTGTCTTAAATAAAAATGATCCAATAATATTTTAGAACTAATCTACAATATAGTTTACATTTTAACAATCTGAGAAGTAAATACAATTTTAAAAAAAAACTGCATTTTCACCATAAATTAAAAAAAATTCAAAAAAATATAAAAACGTCACCATTAGATTATATGGATATGATGATTTCAAATATTTTGTTAATTTTACCAAATAAATTTTATAAAATATTCTAAAATTAGTTATATTATTTGTACATAAAAAATAAATATAAAGTAGTCTGTTAGATTGTGTATTTGAAGAATAAAAAGACTTTACATAAATAAAGTAATACATTTTTGAAGAATTAATTAATTCTTTATTAATCATTAAGAAAATATTATATTTTATAAATTAGTTATTAATATTCATAACATCCAATTTAAAAGCTTGGATATAATAGTCACCTAATAATATTATTTAGTTTTTCTTTTAAGCTAGATTTGGTGTATCTTCTATTCAATTCTACATAATGTTTCCTTTTAAAAATATAGAGATTTAATAAAAAAATTCTTATTTTTCTAAATATAACAGATATTCCTTATTATCTAAAAAATTAAAGATTTCTGTTCATCGAGCATGGTTGGAAAATATCCAATTTAATGGAAATAATTGCATGAATAATTAGTCGAAGCTATCTAAAAATACTTGAGAAACTATAAAGTTTGGGTTCTTGGTAATTAGAGAAATGAGAATTCTAGTTTTCAATGGGATACAAATATAGTTTTCCAGAATAAAAATTTTATACAATAACATAGATAGGATAAAAAAATGAGAAATATATAATTACTAAAGCAAGTGGGATACAAATATAAATACCTAGTTTGTTGTAGCTTCTGATATTTCTTAAGATGTAGTTTATGTAATGTTTTTTTAATTCATTGATTGTTATCTTCAATGAAATATATATATTCAAAATATAAACTATGATAATATAACATTATATATTCTATCCAATAATTCAATTTATATATTTAAGATAAATTTTTAATACTTTAGGATATCTCCGTTTATGAGTTTTACTAAGATAAGTAAATTCACATTAATTATAGGAACCAAAATATATTGTGGGATTCCATAAACTATAGCTATACCATGTATGAATCAAGTTTATCATGTGTGAGATAAAAAATAGTTATTTATTAGTTAGGTCATGTTTATATTGGATTCAATTAAAGTCGATTCCTTATAACTAATTGGCTTTGTACATTCAATTTCAAAAACATTAACAAATTTATTTAGACATGTTGATTAATTTTTACATAAAATTATTTTATAATTTACTTATTTTATTTGATATATCAAAAGGATATAATAGTTACCATATATAATAAAAAAATATAGATTCAAAAAATATTATTAAACATATTTTTTACGGTACAGATAACATCAGTATAATGGGAAACAAATGATATTTGAATATCAGGTTCATACGAACTCTTAAGGAATTTATACTTCTTCTCGTGAAGTTAAAAATTGCTGATCTCTATGAATGGGAAGGCATGAGAACATACCCACTGATTGAAATACCATATGATTATGTTTAATAAGAGTTTATTATAAATAAACATGTTTATAGGTATTTAGACGTCAGATTATTATTAAGATTTATCATAAATCACATACTTTAACGCATAGATCAAAATAGTGATGAAATATGATTCGGTATCATATGTTGGGTGTATCATAATTTATATGAAATTAATTTTATACTTACATAAGGGTTTTTTCCATTTATATTACTTTATTTAGATATCTCTAGCCCTTTAATTGAAATGAAACTATTAGAATAAATCGGTGGCATTGTTAGTTCATCGATGAGTTCAATTGAAAAAAAATGGTGATAAGTAAAGTATATATGGTGAGAAAATAATTATTCTTCCTACTTGATGAGATATAGAGACAATGGTAATACATTATATAGTTTCATTCAAAGGAATGTTACTGTTATTGTGACATTGAATCCATTATCTATGAGTTCCTTGATTCATTTCATGGTGTAGATCTTGGGTTATAGGGAAGATTACCTATTTCCACTACGAATGGTGTCTATATGGTCATACACTAAGTGTTTCTAGAATATAATTCAATTATTTTGAAATTAATATTAAGAATAAATAATATTGATGTCTAGTAGAATAATAAAATTTCAATTAATATTTATGACATAAATTTTTGTCAATATATATTTGAGTTTAGAATATGGGCGTTGGAATTTATCTCTTTATTATTATTAATATGATGATCAATAAATATATATTTGGTAACTATTTTTGTGAAAAAATTGATTTAAATACTTAAATACGAATTTTTAAATTTAAATAAATATTTATTCAAATATTTCATTAATTATATATTTATTTATTTATTGAATGAAAAATATTTATTTAATTAATTATATCTATTATAAAAAGGTTTAATAAATTTAATATATGATCGATAGGTTGATTTAACGACACAGTTGAAATGATGTATTTTATTTAGTATCATTTAAATAGTTATTAATTTATTTATTTAACAAATGATATTAAAATAAGCACATATCATGATGTAATAATAATAATGTTTTTATTATTAGAAATTAGGAATTATTTAAAATTAATAGTAGATATAGGGCCAATATAAAATAATCAACTCTTTGCACTAAATATAAATTCAAACTATTTTTTTTACAAGATGTTGTTATTGTGAATAACAGAAAAACACTCTAGAAATATCTCTATCCTTTTAGAGATTAGTTATCCACCCCCTCATAAGAACGAATAGAAAACAAGAAAACCCTATTTTCAATCAAAAATGGATGATTTAAAGAAATTATCTCTACAATTATGGTGTCCAGAGATTCATGATCATCATATAGAGATTCACAAGAAATGTATGTATAAACATAGTGGAATACACATATAGAATATCTGGTTCAATGAAGAGATGAGAAAAATTAATATTTAAATTCACTAATAAAAGTATCATGTTATTTGTACATCTAGATTAATATTATTTATAAATTTTATGTAACATATCCTCCATTGGGGATTCGTTAGTTTCAATTATCAATTTATTTATATTTATCTTTCGACACTCATGACAAATATAAATGGGATCCTACCTACTACATCATCTATACCGCATAGCCTTTGTGTTTTATTGAATACATAACTTGTTATTTATATAATTTTTTTAGATCATCGACTCATAGTCAACTATTAATAGCCAAAAATTACCATATTTGTATTAAATAATGGTCTGAGATTCTATCTTTTATAGTCAAAGTCAATAGATCCCATGTTGGTTATAATCAAATGATGCCATATATAATACCCCCACTAGTGGTCTCAGCCTTAAGGTTATTGTGAAAAATATATCCATGCATAACGATTCACATACTATGTTATTTTTTACCTTAGGTATCATGTATTTAATATTATTAATACTTTGAAAGTATATTAATGACCATTTTATGTTCCATGATATCTGCTTTCATTGGTCAATCCAAATAATAAGTATTGGCATATTATCTCATGAAACTACTTTATATTAGATATGAGACTTTTTATGCTTTTAAACATGAAATATCATACTAACCAAAGTACTTTGTGCTGATATTTGATTAGGAACATCTCAAAGTAATATTTTTGGTCTTAATATCATTCCACTATTCAGGTTTAATATGTGTAGTATAAATGAATGAATGATAAATAAATGTTTCATTAGTTATAAAATCATAATACATCCCACCAAAAAAATCATTACATACAATATCTCATATATATAATACATAGAGAACATAGATGACACTAATTTTAATACTATGATATCATATTTATCAATACATTTACTAAATTCACATATATATTCACTAAGTATAACTTTAAATCACCCCTAACACCAATTCCTTACATAGAAATGTATTTGTGAAATATGTGTTAGGTTCATTTCCATGATCAAATTACATTAGAATTATTAAAACATTCATTACTATCATAACAATTCCTGAACACCCCCTTAATTGTAGAAGCTATTAAAAATTAATTAATGAACATATTGATCTGAAAAAACATTATTATATGAAACTAATGCGCTGATAATCTATGTCTCTACTGTTGATTCCAATATGATAGCTTTATTTTAACTTTTCAATCTAATTAGTCCATCACTATGGTGAAATTGAATAAACTATATTGAGGTCTACAATCAGATCTATTGTTATTGAAAATATCATTTGTATAACCCATTAAAATGATCTCATAATCACTTCCGATGACCATGAAAATATTGTTACTTCTTCTTAATTACATATGTATGTACTTTACAACAATATAGTAACTCCTACATAGATAAATTTGGTATATTATTGCTATGTTCAATGTAAAAGAAACCCTGGGTTATGTACATAACATAAAATATATGATAGATTTTTTGGAGTGTGTGTATAATAAATCTTTTCCATTGATTCATACTCTTTAATAAAATTTAGAATATTTCTGTGATTCGTACCTAGAAACACTGGTAAAGAAAATTTCTATGGGTTCTCCATGCTATCATAATTTATCACCTTATAAATATAGGAGATTCAATCATGTCAAAATAACCTATTCAATCTATATCTATATATATCTATAAAAAATATATAGGTTACTTGACCACTGTATTTTATATATAAGGAAATTATTGAATTCATATTTATAATATAAAAAATTAGGAAATCATTTCTAGTAAAAGGTATTCCATCCACATATAGTGTGAATAAGATTAAAACACTTCCATTAATCCTCTTGTATAGAGAAGAACCATCCATATTCATCAGGAACTAATTTTTTTATTACATCATCGAAGTAGGTATTATAACTTCAAGAAGATTTCTTTAATCCATAAGTGTACTATTAAAACATGAAAAACATAATACGATTATTTGGAAATTATTGACATTCATGATGTTCCATATACATATATCAAACTAAAACGATGTTATGGAAATATTTTTTACATCCATGTGATATATTTAATTTTCATAATTATTTACTATGTCAAGAAATATCCAAATATGCTTTATCAATATAACTAGAGAAAATGTTTCTTTATAGTGAATACTATTAATTTTATTATAACATATAGAATATAAATGATCTTTATCAGTATACACTTTAAGATATATGTTACTTTTTTTGGATAACCCACTCTCACCCTATGGGTATAACACCTTTAGGTGCCTCCACTATGTTCCAAAAAATATTATTGTATTTGGAGACCATATCACATTTTATAGCCACTAATGATTTAGCATAACCAGGACACTAAATATTCACTCAGTAGGTAGAAGGTTTATCATTTATGACCATTAAATACATATCATTTTACATAAGAAATCTATACCTCTAAATATATTGATGAAACACACTGGTCAATATAGGTTCTTTTGTAAGATGAGTTTGATATTTTCCAAAAACTATTATTTAAAAAATATAAATTTCATCTTAGAATAATTTATATGTATCAGTTATAATATTCTAAAAGTTTAACATTCCTCCCACTGAAACCCTAATTTATATATTCCCTCTATAATAAAAAATATGTTCAAGATACAAATACTTTTTTTAATACATTTATAAATATAATATCCATTGTATTCCATGGGATAACAAAGAGATAATTTTTTTTATAATGCAATGACATGATTTTCAGAATCCAAACAATTTATATATAACTCAAAACCCAAAATCATAATGAATGAAAAATTGGGATTCATATTAATATATATATCTTATGGTGTCCTTATGAATTATATATATAGAATAAAGATATGTATGAATGATTTAGTTTCAATATGATTTCCCCATATTTTTATTGGAATTTTATAATAACTCACCATTGATAAATCCATATCCAACAATGTATGATTCCTTCTCTCAAACATGCCATTCTGTTGAGGTTTTCTCAAAATCATGATCTTTAAAAAAAACAAAAATCTCATAAACAATTATAGAAATATAAGATTAAGTATTCACCACCCTTATCTAAGAATAAAATCTTAATACTCTTTTAATGTTTATTTTCACTTCATTTTTAAACACCTTGATCTTTTCATTGGTTTAAAAGTTATATACCATTAGATACAGATAACCATTAAAACTCAAATCATCAATTATTCTTATGAATTAACTATACCCAACACTTTATAAATAGTAAAATATATATTTATCATGAAAAGTTTATCATGCCTATTATTTATAACTAACGTAATAAACACTTTTCCACATTGGTTATTTTATAATTGTTATGCAAAAACTAAGCCTTTATATTCAACATCTGTTATATAAAAACTAAAATTGAAAATATTCTTTATGAGATTGTTTAATAAGTAATGAGATATATTTATTTTTCTATCTTTTATTTCATGACCGTTAGGATAAAACATCTAAAAGTTTATTAAATTTTCATTGGAACGATCATGGGGTCATTTTTTATCACAACATTGATCTTTTTTCTTTTACATTGAGAAACATAACTATTTATTATTTGGCCATGTGTACTCTAATATCATTTATTTGTTATTCCAATTGTTATTCGTCCTCATCTACCAATGGATGAAACTTTCTCTCTGTTTATCTCGATTCCATATTTCCATTATTGTGTATATCCAATTCGTTTCCCCTCTTGTATATATTTTTGGTTCATATTTATTATTTAGATTTTATATGAAGAAAGATATATTTTAATTAATATTTTATTTATTTATCTTTACCACCCATAATATTTATTCACATCTTTATATTTTTTATTTTATGTTCAACTATTTTTGAATCTATTGTATATTTAAATTTTTTATGATTTTTAGAATAATGTGTGACTAAATGTTTATTTGTTGAATTCATGTAATATGTAATTTCAATTTATTGATTAATTTTTTTAGAATATAGAGATTTTTTCTTAAATGGAATGAGAATATTGAATGTATAAGAAGTTAGGATGTTGAAATATCTTTTTTTGATCAGGTTGATTATAAAATATGTTTTTATTTTTTTGAATAAATTATAAGTCAATATGTTCAAAGTGATATTTTTTTCAAATGTGTTATATTTATTTATTTGATAAGTTTTTATAGATATTTTTCATTTTTATTTATAAATAAAAATTTTATATTAAATTTAGAAATAAAAGAACTGATTTTAAAATAAAGATATTTTTAATATTCAATAGTGAATAGTAGTCAGATTACTACACTATGAACAAGTGAAGTATATGAGGAACATGTTGATGATTTTCTAAATTTTCAATACCAAATGATCAAATTAATAGCTTATTTTTCTATCAACTATTGAAATTTCTAAATATGTACAGGTTAAAAATAGTGAAATCAAAGGTCATTTAATTTTTCAATATTTTATTCTTAGTTTCATCCCTTGGATTTGGAATGGTAAAATAGGAAAAAATTTGAAATCTATTTATGATTATTATTTTATAGTTGATAATTCTGATGAAATTGAATATATGATTCATTATATTGAAGTATAAGGAATTGTGAAAGAATTGATAATTGAGCATCTATGTTGTGATGTTTAATTAACATTGTATCCAGGTTGTACAAAATTTATTATTATATCAATCGGGTCACGATTAATTAACTTTAAGGGAAAAATAGAAAGAGTTAAATGAGTTTAACAGAGTCTTTAGATTTATTTAAGGGAATAATTTCTATAGAAAAAGATCTTTTAAATTCATAATATAATTTGAATAAAATATTATTCCACATGTGTTTGTAGTGTAAGAAGATACATGCCTTCTCAAATGACTATGTGGAATATAGGTAGGAATACAATGTTCTATTAGATTTCCTTAAATATTGGAAAATAATGTATTAGTTGAAAGAAATATCATATTCTGATTTAGGATTTACACAGAATTTTCCAAGGAAATTTGGAATCTTTCTTTAATTCCCCATTTTTTATCCTTATTTAAAAATTTAAATAAAAAAATTTATAATAATATGCAGATGAGAAAATATCTCTTGACGAAATAAATAATTTGGGTGATTTTCCCCTGTGGAAGAAATTTTTCTAGTGGTTTTCAACATTTTGAAATGAAGATAGAATTGAAGAATTTCACTCTGAATAGAAGGAATGTATCCATATCAAAGAATTATTAAAAATTATAGTTCATCGACTATTATATTGTATATTTAAAACATATCCCAGGAATTTTGTATAAATTGAGAATATAGCATGTTGATATTTTGATTTTTGGACCAAACTAGAAATGAAATTATATTGATTTTTTCTTATCACCATAAATTTATGATTTGAATATTCTTTGTTTGGAAGGTATTAGAGTGTATTAATCTTATTAAATATATTATTTTCATCAATATTCAAGTACAATACCCACATTAAATGAATTCCCATCAAATAGTAAATTTTCAAGATACAAGTTTTAGGGATATAACGCTTATCCTATTTTTGAACAACAACATTCATATTAAAAACTACAACATTTGAGAAAAATGATATAAATTGTTCATTGAATGTTTTTCTATAGAACACTTTTATTAATGATCAAAAATGCATTTAATAGACCATAATAATTTGATATTTCGTCAATACCATTATCCACAAATCAAAATTTTTAGAGGTTGGAGATAATTGATGCCACATTCAAAAATTCATATAAATTAGAAAATTATAGAAATATTTGGAAATATGTTTAAATATTTTTTTAAACTTCATATTTTAGATATTATGTTATAAAACATAACATTGATGTCATGCTGGTGGTGAGAAATATCTCTGAAAACATGATTAGAACATCGTTTCATATTAGAGGAAGGACTATAGATGGGTTGAATATAACATTGCTCTTACTCTCAATGGAAATATATTTGGAGTTATCTCAAACTCTTAATAGAATATGAACATATCTACCATAGTCATGTCATAAAATATCTAATATAAAGAAAATTAGATTTTTATTTTTTCTTCACGGTATCAATTTATGATACAGTCATTATTTATATGTAAAAAGTTTTCCTTTACGAAAATATATTATGTAGATAGGTATGGAATCTCTTGATTGTCATATAATAATAAAACAAATCCTATATATTTCATTATTTTTAATTATTAACCATCCATTCCACAATGACTATCATGATGGTGAATTATTTTTCTAATTCTATTTGTAACAAGGTGATTGATTTTAATTCATTAAAATATTTCGAGAATTATTCAATTTCTATACATCGTCAACTAAAAATGTATTTTTCTCTATCTTTTTTTCATATCATGGTGTGTTTGATGTTTCATTTGGAACATGAAGTAAATAATTTTTTACCATTATATATACTTTTAGTGTCTCAATTTAATGGTATATGAAGATATTGAAGGGATATGTTAGGAATCCATATCAACTTGAGGACACCTTTATTGAAAATTATATTTCTAAGGAAGTTGTAGAGTTATATAAAAACTACTTGTTTGTAGTGTAGGAAATAAATTTTACAAAAAATCACCATAAATGATTCAATTATGAGGGAATGGGGAGCCATGGATTGAATGTAAATCATAGAGAGGTGAACAGATTGGGTAGATACATTTTTAAAACTTGAATAAAATAAATGATTATTATCCATATACAACATTTCCTTTTAATCTGTTAAAATTATTTTTTCTAAATATGAATTACATAATGATTTGGAATGAGAATAAAAAAATTTACATTCCACTATATAAAGAGATTGTACATAGTAGATCAAATGCATTAGAAAAATTGAGATAGTTAGATTGTAGTATAATTATAAATTTTACTTTAGTGGCTACACATTTCATAATAAATGGAAAGATAATATAAGTGTGGTTCATAATAGTAGTGTATTTGTGTTTTTATAATTAATCAATCTTTCAAATGATAAAGTAAAAATCCAAATATCTGTGTCATGTTCATATTGTGGATTCATTGATGAAATATGGGAGGTTTATTATATCAAATTTTTGTCTCCTATGTTTAAATACAAATGTTATATTAGAAAAAATAGTTTCCAACATGATGAATTTGGTACGAGAATAGATAATCTGAATATATTAGAATACACAAATGATCTTTTATTTATGGAAACACATGAAAAAGAAATTTTCTATATTTTTGGTCAATCTAATATGCATCGTCCTGTAGTTTTATGAGGAAAAATAGTATCTTAGTAATGAGAAACTTGATGAAGAAATTTATTTATTTTACATCCATACATATATTGAATATTAATATGAATTATTGATAAAAAAATTGAATCCATTATTCATTTCATACGAAAGGATCATGGTGATGAGATTTGAGAAAAATTCTTTAGTAAATTTTTAGTATTATTGGTAAAAAACATTTATTTATTTTTTACATTTTTTTATCTCTTAAAATATAAGATATATTTTAGTTTTTATTAAAAGATATATTATAACTAAGATGTTCATTTTTTCCCTAATTAGTTTAGTTTTTTTAGTTAACAATTTAGTAATTTATATTTACAATTACCTAACTCTTATTAGTGTTGATATAACTAAAAATTGTTAATTATAATTTAATATGTTTTTAATGAATTTAAATTAGAATATTAAAATTAAAAATTTTTTCATGTCTAAAGTAATATAATAAATATGATCATTTGTACTATTAATAGATTTTTTTGGGGAAACACTATTTTATAATGTTGTATCACATTAGATATTCTATAAATACTATGATAATGAGTGGGTTGTTTAGTATTGTTTTTTTATATCATTTTGAAATTATTATTAATTTTTTTTAAAACAATGGAATTTATTTTTATTTTTATATCATTTAATCATTCTTTGATGTTTTTTTCTTTTTATTTATCAAATATAACTAATATGAATAAAAATATACTTAGTTTAATTTATTGTTTGTTGAAAAAAAATTAATCAATTTTATATGTAATCGTTGGATTTTAATATTTCTGTACTAATTTTAGGTTTATTTTTATTTTTAGGATAATGGAATAGGAAATGCTTGATTAACTGTGATATTTTAAGGAGAATTGTACACATAACTTAGTGGAGGACTGTACATATACTCTTATTGAGGAGCCTTCCCATCCTTCTTCACATAAGACATATACTTCTACAAGGATGAGAGAAGATATTGAGGGTTGGAAAAAGTGCTAGTATACATTTACCAAAATTATCAGTTGCATGTAGTCTGGAATAGAAGATACCAATTTATTTTTATGATAATGATATTCCCATGGGTCCAAATTCAAAACAATTTAACAATGTTGTTGTAGTTTATGATAAGGGAAAAATTATTGTTTTCATTTCCTACTTACGGGACACAATTTTGGTTAGATAATATTAAATTATATTACTTATCATGAAATATTTTTACTAATATAGGGGTTTACCTTATTTTAAAATGATTTATGATGTACCTAGTACTAGAGGAGTTAAGATAAAATGATTAAAATAGGATTTTAGGAGCCAGAGGAATTTTAAATCAACCCTCATATCAGATTTAAATTTTAGTGATATAAAACATAAACATCCTTGTGATATATACCAATTTCTAGACTAATATTATTGGAATAAGTTAGTTTAAAGTATTGTCCATGAAGTGTTTTTGGTAAGTGGATTGTGATATTTTAAAATATTTTTATATTAATGGTCACATTAAATATTTTTTATTTTTTTTATTTACTTCAAGTGAGGATATATTATTATGAGATATAATCGAAAAATTTGTATCCTAATAATTTTTTCATGATGTGTAGATGTTATTGGAAGAAAAAATGAGGGCTGCAAATTTTCAAAAATTGAGAGTTGATTCTATAAGATATACACATGAAAACCCTTTTTCCCCTAACTAAACAAGAAAAATGGATGCGGGATCAAATGTTCAAAAAATGTACAACATCGTATTAATGAATTGATGGTTATAGAAGATATGATTATAGAAAGTTACTCGATTTATTTTATTTTATTTATGTTATTCCAATTAATTATATATCTTGATTCATTATTTATTTTTTTCAAATATTCTTTACCAGAATCCCTTCTGTAGCAGATCACACCGGGGATCTTCATAGATGTGGATAAGAATGATTATTTAGCTACTATACTAGAAAAAACCAAACACTAGGTCGTTTACGATGATACATGGAATGTGTATCGATAATTGTTTTGGACATTATAAATATTATTTATTGAAAGATGTTTATAAAAGAACTATACAGGCTTTAAAAACTAAAACATAGGATTTTGGGTGAGATGATGGAGGAAATTACCCTATCTTCACTTCAATTAGTGATTTAATACATTAAAAGACAGTTTCAAGCTACTGATCCCACTCCATCACTTTCACATATAGATCTCACTCATCCACCTACTCCCAATTATCAAACTCCTAAACCTCCTCTCCCACATTTCCCCTTTTATTATGAGTTATACGTTATGTATCCCTAGTAATTTATTGTTTTAAATGGAATTTTATATTATATTGGGGATAATATTCATCTTAAAAAGATATGGATAGAGATCCTTAGGGTTACTAAACATGATATAATATATAGATGAAGAATAATAACATATCCAGAAGATGATGTCCCTACATTTCGAAAAATTGTCATTTATTTTTTATTTTTGATATCTGTACTTGTTTGAAAAATTTCTTTTGATGAATGTGTAGATTATATCCTTTATTTCATATTGGTTTTAATTTTATTTTAGCATTTTAACATTTATATTTTTATCTATTTGTTATAATATTACTTTCATGGAAAATATATTATGTATAGACCACAAAATTTATAGGTTGTTATTACTTCAAATACAACATATTCTATACTTGATATATTATCAACATATTAATTTTTTTTAATTTTATGGAATTATAGTATATCTTAACTTTTTTGTGTGTGTAATGATTTTGATTATTTTAAAAAAGATATATCATAGTTCTTATAGATAGAGATGATTTGGGAATCCACGTGATGCCAATCTTCTTTATATAAGTAAATTATTATATATTGTTATGTTAATATAATTTATTTATACATATTACATATGTTTTTATTTGGTTTCATTATAAAATATTGATACAATGTGATTTTAAATAAATATATGGATTTATAGACCAATAATTTATTTCACCTATAGTGAGTAAAATGAGTGATATATAAAGAATAATTTATATTACTGAATAATTCATTTCCATGATGGATTCTTCCTTTTTTCAATGGTATGAAACATTTATTTTAGGAAGATTATTATGTCGTAATCTTATAGCCATTTAAAATTTAAATAATTTTTAATTAGTAGAAATTGGATATTGGGTGTTTTTTTCTAGGGAAATGGTACTTTTCGGGATATGCTTTAATTACGATGTTGTGTGTTGTAATTTTATGAATCTATTGACGATGTATGTTCATATATTTGAATAATTATATATATTATTATAAAATTATTATTTATTTCATAAATCATAGTTTCAAATAGGCCATTATATAACATTAGGTAGATAATATGATAGAATATTATGAATAATAGATATGTAAAAAATGTGAGTTCTCATTCATAATTACTCCATTTTGGTTGTATGCACTTAATTTTTTTTAATTGGAAATATTTTTTAAATAGAAGATTCATCTTTAGGAAGTAGTATTGGAATTTGGATACTATACTCTAAAATTTATGTTTGAAATAATTACAAATGAGGAAGGTAAAAAATTAAATAAGGTTATATTATGTTATAAACACATCCTATAATTTTTCAGACATTATATTTAGAAAAGAGGTTTGGGGATTTTTTTATTTATAAAATTTTTACGATCCTCAGACATACACTAGATAAAATATAAGAGACTCTAAAATTTAATTAGTAGATTTTTTCATAGTTATGATTGGGGTTTTTGTATAAGGCCCCGGCCTTAAACAATAGTTAATATTGAATTAAATGAATAATTCACATTGAGGATCTTTTCAGGTTTAGTGTTTTAGAGAATTAGAACATAACTATTACATCTCAAAAGATTTACAAAGTAGACACTTCTACCAAGTTTCCATAAAATAAAAAACTCTTAAAAAGAAACATGTCTAGTTCCATGTTTAATATAGCATGACATTCCCTTGATCCCATACTTGAACTTATTCCACATTAAGTCCTGTTAAAAACATTTCAAAAAAACTTGGGGTGAGCATAAAAAGCTCAGTAAGTGATACACAAAGAATGAAAACTGTTAGTTTTTCAAACATCATGTAAACCACGTATACTTTATCAAAGTAATACCTTCACCTTCATGAAGTAGTAAAAAACTCTTCACTAAATAAAATATCATTACATACCTTTTTGTAAACAAAGGATTACCATAAAACCCATATAAAGAACACATAACATATATAAAGATAACATGGGACATAAACATAATTAAGTGGAATAACCATACGGTCGACATCCACACATATCATTTAATGGGATAGTCATTCGACCAACTTCCATACATACTTAATAGAATAGCCATACGGACAACTTCCATACCCAATGCATTGGAGGTTATAAAGTAACCACCTGTCCTAGTATTCACAGCACCACCCGTCATATGGTTTATCAAGTAACCACCCGTCAAATGTCCAAGTACAATTATAAAAATCATAAGACATAATACAAATATAATAGAAAGAAAACATTTCCACACTTTGATAACAATATATCACTTAAATATATTGACATAAAAAATCCATTATAAAAACCCTTTTTCAATACCCAAATCCATAAAAGAGTATATGGTATTTCTTTCATTTTAAAAAAACATTACGGCTTGTTCTGGAAGCCAAAGACCAAATAATACTCGTGGCGGCGGAAAAGGACGTGGTCACCAAGTACGATAAAAGAAACATTCATTTTTATCGTTTTGTAAAATGCTTCGTAGAAGAATATTCCTTTTGTATAAAAGTAAATTTCAATGGGGTTTATACACCGTATAAAAGAAAGTTGTGTATAAAACGAAATATGCCTCAACGAAAGGAGATTGAGACGAAGTCCCTTACCTCGGGTCCGAATTGACTCGATCGTTCTTTTACGTCCTGAATAATAAACTTGAGTTAATTTATACTTGATTAAGAACCTTTTTGAAGTTAATTATTCCTTTTATATCACTTATTTACATGTTATAAACATTATGTAACCATTTAAGTTAATAATGTTTGTTTTGTCGATATTTGGTTCTTAAGTCGAAAGTGGATTTCTTACAATTACATGTTGTTCGTGTGGTCAAAGGTTCTTTATATCTAGAATGACATTACTGATTTTGATATCATATATATAATATATATCCAGCATATACATGTATTTATAATATTACATAATCATTTAGAGGTAAGAAATGAAATGTACCATTCATGGAGATGGTAAGACGTACGTACGCATGAACGCTACTTTAATTTCTATGTCATGTTAATGGAATTAAAATAAAATGAGAGGTATGTATATTTTAATTCCAGAATTATATTCATTATTTACATGTATCATTCATTATATATATCCATTATATACATGGTATTTTAATAGTACATTACATTTGGAGATAATAAATGACATGCACTGTTCATGGAGACGGTAAGCCGTACGTACGCTTGAATGCTACTTTCATTTTTATCTCATACTTTAATGGAATGAAATAATAATTATATAGAGGTATATTATAATTACAGTATAAAATCATATATAATAACTTTAAATCCATCGTTTATACGTCCCACATATGGCATTAACGAATCACATCACTTTGAGGGGGCGGTAGTCCGCACTTCCTTAAATGAAGATATCACGTTTACCCATAATGGAAACAATAAAGGTATGCCCAAAATAAAAAATAAAGAAGCTTAAAAAAAATAAACATATTATATATCATATATAAATATAGTGTCTTCTTAATGGCCACCTTTGAAGGTGTTAGAAGAATATCGAACAATCATCGTTTCGTGAGGTAGAAATTTGCCATCCACGGAAACAGTATGTTCTTTATCCATTAGACATAGGTGTGTGTAAGTGTAGCTCGAATTTTTCTTATAACAACATCCTACTATATGGATGATACTGGAGTTGTTACAAAAGAAATTAATAAAAAGTGTTTAGGGGGTTGGAAAAGAAAAATAAAACAAAAGGACTCAAAAGAAGACATTACCTTAAAATCTGGTAACTCTCTTAGATTTGAGCTCAAAGGATTCCTTGGGGAGGCTTATGCCCAAATTGAGGCTTCAAGGAGTAATAGAGGGATGTGGAGAGACAAAATGGGCAGGGTTTGGCTGTGCCAAAGGCTTTGGGAGTGTGGGTAAGGAGGTAGAGGTGGGGGCCTTTTATAAGAGGAGAGAAGTGGCACTCTTGGAAGGTAAAGAAAATCACTTTATTTTAAAATGGTATTCGTATTTAAGAGGTACCACATTTATGTTTTTATAGGATAAGGTGATAAGGGTTCGAAATCCACCAATACAATAGGTTTTGGAAATGTGTAGGTCTTAGATTTTACATTATCTTTCCATTTTATTTAAATCGTTAAATAATGAGGTCATCGCTGCATCATCGTGATGTCATAAATAATTTATTTTATTTAATGTCTAAAAATTATAAAAAAAACTATGATATAGGAAATATTTTTAGCTTAATAATTAATACTTATAGTCAAAAATATGTCTTGTATAACCCCATGTAAAAATTGTTTTAGTAAAACATCTCATGTGTGTTTCATTTTTACTTTAACATTAAATAAAAAGTTATTTATGTCATTTCCCAACCAAAGTGTCTCCATGAGGTCCCCAAGTTGACCCATGGCTTGTCTTGGTCTTCCATGACACATCCAATAAGGGTAGGACATGTTTCACTGTAAAGACCCGCTAATTTCAAGGAATTTTTTTTTCTTAATTTTCTTTGGAATTTTACAAGAGCGCAGCTTCAGACGGCACCTGATTCCGAGGCTGGTGTGCCCGGAATCAATTTCCGAAGTTTGGCTCGGGTACGTTCAGTGAACGGACGAGCGGGTTTTTCTATCTTTTGAACCGGTGCCCGGAATCGAATTCTGAGGGCACCGATGAAATCGCAACGCCAGTATTTGCTTAGAAACGCCTCTTCCGGAGTTGCGTTTGCTCAGACGTGGTTTTTAAATTTTGGGGCTTTAAGACAGAAATAAAATAAAATTTGTGCGACAACTTTATTTTATTTCACTTAAGCTGCATGGAAGTCACTTGGAAGCCACTTGAACTGAGTTAAAGCGGATAGGGTGCTATCCGGAAATATCCTACCCTCTTGGTAGGATATTTGTGAGGCAGGGCCCGCACGAGCCCCGCCGTTTCTTTCTCTAAGTAACGCACCCGCGAAAACCCGTCAAAGTAACTGAAAAGACAACCGACGCGTTTTCTTTATTTCATAACAGACCATTTAATTGGGCGGTTTATTTCATGAATTAAATGGGCTGTTTCATTCGTTTAATTAATTCAACGAATTTAATGGGTCGTTACTTACGCGTTTGCGTTTGTTGACAAAATAATAAAATAGAGAAACTTGTCTATTTTGGAGGATCCTCCTGTTGTGCGAGATCCTCTAAACCTCCTCCCTCCCCTCGAAGAACGCGAAGAACGCGAAGAACGCCGGAACCGGAATTCGACGACGCACGATCCGCGACGTCAACAAACTTTTCCGCAACCTTCTCCTTCTTCTTCTACGGCGCCTCTTCTTCCGCGGCGGACCTACGATCAGCGGTTAAAGGTGAGAATCGAATATTCTAATTCTCCCCTTTTTATAATTCGATATCAACGGATTTAAATTAATTAAATCCGTTTGATCTTGATCCGGAGATCGTCGGTGCGACGTTTTTCCCGCGGTGCGACGAACGTCTCCTCCGCAACGACGCGACGATCCCCTCCTTCCGCGACGTGCGATTCCGCGACGACCTCGCGTCCGACGACGACAAGGTAAGGGTTGTTGGAATATTTTATTTCCCGTGTTTATTCTTTTAAAATAAAGAACCTGATCTCCGAACAATTTTAATTTAATTAAAATTGTTCTTGATTATTTTCCTTTTCCTCCCGTTGAGTTCATGACTAACGCGGAGGGTGCGGGTCTAACGAACAAGACCCGAAAAACCTCCGCCAATCTTTTGTTGTGCGGATTTGGCGTACGACGACGAACCGTGCGGCAAGGGCGATCCGTTGATCCCGCAGTGAAGATCGGCCCCCGGGAGGAGCAATGGCGCAGACGGGAGGCCAAACGGGCCACCGGAGCAACTCCGGTGGCCCGCGGAAGGCGGCGGCGGCGCTGAAGACCGGAGGCGGCGGCGCCCGGGGCGCCGCTGGAAACTCCGCCGCGGCTGAGCCGCGGTGGCGGCGAACCGCCGGCCCGCGTCCGCGGTCCGTCCACCCAGCACGCGGCTCGCGCGGGCCGCGTTCCTCCAAGCCGCGGGTCAAACCCGCGGCGGTTCCTTCGGCCGCTCGGCCGAAGCCGAGCCGGCCGGTCAGGTCGGCCGGGCCGCGCCCAGGCCGAACCGGACCCGGCCTAGCCGGGTCGGGCTGGGTCGGCCGACCCGGTTCGGGTCGACCCGGTTCGGCCGTCCAAGGGGTGGTTCGGGCCGGGTCGCCCCGGGCCCAGAACCCCCGTTTTCGGGCCTTCTTCGGTCTTTTGCCCATATCTTGGGCCTGGGACCTCCGAATGACGAACCGTCAGCGGCTACGCGATCCTTGGATCGATACGGTCGTTTCGTTATATTATACTCAAGGTTTCGGAAGACATTGGGTTCGGCCGGGTTGGATCATACATGAAACCAACCGGGCCCTCGGAGCGGAAACGCACATAACTTGAGCTACGGACGTCCGATCGACGTACCGTTAGCTGTGGTAGTTTCCTCTAAGTGAGACAGAACTTTTGGCATACTTCACCCGAGGATCGGACACAGGAGGAGTACGGTCGGGTTGGTTTTTCCCTAAAAACCCACCGGGCCCCTAGGACGAAAATGCTAATAACTCTCAGACCAGGCGTCCGTTTGACGCGCCGTCTGTTGCGTTGAGATCCTGTTGTCGATACGGAACTTTTGGATACATCAACTTCGGACTACGTGTCAGTTGATGTATCAGCCTCTCGGCTCGTGGAGCGGACCCTCCTAAACGAGCTTGCTGTGTGCGGGAACCCTAGCGCTGGCTGTGACTTCGACGACAGAGCATAGATTCTCCGTGGACTGCGACGACGGCAGAGCAGAGATCCTCAGTGGACTGCGACGACGGCAGAGCAGAGATCCTCCGTGGACTGCGACGACGACAGAGCAGAGATCCTTCTTGGACTGCGGCGACGACTGTGCAGAGATCTTCAGTGGACTGCGTCGACTACTGCACTCAGCGATCCTACGTGGATCAGTGCTACAGGTCCTGTGTGGGCCCGATCCTTCGTGGGTCCTTACTACCGGTTCTGTGTGAGCCACTGCCTACAGGTTCTGTGTGAGCCCGATCCTATGTGGGTCTTTTGCGGGGGGGTTAGTACCTATCGATCCTTCGTGGGTCCGACGACTTAGATGGATCAGTGATCATCTTTGACGTCATCTGAAAAAGTATACCTGGTTGAGCTGAATCTTATGTTACTCTCCTTTGTGGATTGTGTTGAACTATCCTATGTGGATTTACTGTTTACTCTCCTTTGTGGATTTGAGTCTTTCTTTCCTATGTGGATTGAGTTGTTCTTGAGCTCGTGAGCAGAGCTAGAAGTGGGGACTTAGGTATATGTATGGGCATATACCTAAGTCGAGTCAGATGTTACTTCGTGATTGCACCTTCCTTTTTTTGCTATATCCTTTGTGGATTTCGGGAGACCTTTGGGGGTCTCGGGGTCCTTACTGAGTAGCATATACTCACCCCTGCATGGGCTATGCCCTCACCTTGTTGTGTTGGATGCAGACGACGGACAGCGCTGATCACGGTTGGGGCGTGGAGCAGGACGGTACCTGGAGGCGGACCACTGGGCGGGACGTGCTCGGAGCGGACGTGGGACCCGAGGAGCCTGGAGGCTATCTGTACCCACCCTTCAGGTGGGATTGCCAGTGGACGACACGAGGCCGCCGTCTTTTCTTCGGTTGCTGTTCTTTTCCTTTCAGTTGTACTTTCAGTTGGGCTTGTATTCCGGCCCCCCTTTACTTTTCTGCACTTGTAGTTACTTTCCGCTTGCTAACTCTGTGGTGGTTGTTTCTTATAAAGGCAATGCCTTCCCTGTTTACCGGGATTTACGCCTTGGTGCTAGTCGCCAGCCCCTGGCCTATGGAAGGCGGGCTTGGGGTAGTCACGGCACGGGCCCCGAGGTCGGGTCGTGACAAATTGGTATCAGAGGTGGTCGGTTCTACCGCAGACTCTGATCGTCTTTTCTTTCTATATGAAGCAATAGTGTTTAGTGTATTGAGTGTGGTTATCAGTTCAGGGAGCCCAGTGTTGGTGCGGCGGCCGACGTATCCGTACACCAGGACCCTGGCTCCTGATTTCCGACTTAATGCATGAAAACATTGTTTGCGTGTGTGTTTCAAGTTTCTTTGTGATTACTTGTGTCAGCTCACCAGGTATAATGATCTGCTTCATGAAAGTCTCAAGTTTTCCTTGTGATTACTTGTGCCAGCTCACCAGGTATACTGTTCTGACTGTGGTGCTCTTGTTCTCCTTTTCAGGATGGCCCCGCGACGACAGCCAGCTAGGGTTCCGAGTGTAGGGCGCGACGGCAGCCCACCGAGCGACGAGGCCTCGGTGCAGGGTCCTTTGCCAGCAGTGGCACCGGCGGTAGCTTTACCCGCCGAGCCACCGATGCTACCAGTACCAGACGCTGACGATGCACGTCGCCTCAGGGCACTGCATGAGTTTCAGAGCCAGCGACCGCCCAGGTTTCGCGGTGAGGCGGACCCCCAGGCCGCCGAGGACTGGCTAGAGGCGGTGGTACGGATCTTTAGGCTAGTGAGGACACCAGCGGATCTCATGGTGATTCTCGCGGCGAGCCTCCTGCAGGCGGCAGCAGGACGATGGTGGAGCTTGATGCTCCAGGTTCACGATGAGGCATCCTTGCTCTGGACGGACTTCGAGAGCCTCTTCCGCTCTAAGTTCGTCCTGGCCACCCTCCGAGCGGTTCGCATCCAGGAGCTTCTCCAGCTGCGCCAGGGCAGCATGGCTGTCGCTCAGTACGCGGCGAGGTTCACTGACCTATCTCGCTACTCGACCGACATGGTACGGGACCCCTTCTTCCGGGCCCGGACCTTCGAGCAGGGCTTGCGACAGGAGATTCGGGCGTCGCTGATCTCCCTCAGCATTCCGACCCTGGCGGGAGTGCTGGAGCGAGCCCTCCTGATCGAGAGCTTCCTGGAAGAGCCTTCTTCAGCGTCGAGACCTAGCGCAGGGCGGCAGGTAGCTGGGTCTTCAGCATCAGGTAGCCGACGGATGAATCTCGGGTCCAGGCAGACCAGACCCCCACGCAGACGGCCTCAGGACACCGGCTCAGCATTGCGGGGCACACAGCGGAGTGCCAGCCTTCCGAGAGGCAGGCTGTGCTACTCCTGCGGCGGGCATGGTCACATGGCTCGTGACTGCCCGACTCGCCGATCAGAGGAGCAGTAGTCGGTGGAGGGGCCACCCAGGCAGAGGCAGAGGGTCGACCGTGGCGGTCTGCAGGGAGGAGGCGGACGATGCAGAGGAGCGGGCCGAGCAGCGGGTGGTGGGCGACGCTTCCAGGCTCTACCCCCACCACCACCAGGAGGGCCACCTCGACCACAGGGAGCTGGCGGGCAGGGACAGGCCTAGCTCCAGGCAGTGGAGGCCTACAGCCCCGACATGCCCGAGATGATTCGAGGTACGATCTGTGTATATTCCACCCTTGCTGCAGTACTTATAGACACAGAAGCGAGTCACTCTTTCATAGCCTCTGCCCTTGTTCGGAGCTCGGAGATTCCGACTGAGCCGTTGGCTCGATCCTTACGGCTAGAGACTCCTACGGGAGCAGACTCGACGATTACGCACTGGTGCCGGCAGTGTGAGCTTACTCTAGGAGGCGAGAGCTTCGGCTGGGATCTCCTTGTAGCGGTGTCGAGGCCTTACGACGTCATCTTGGGCATGGATTGGCTATCCACGGTTCATGCCCAGATCGACTGTTTTAGGCGCAAGGTGCGATGTGTTTGCACCGACGGGAGCAGGTTTACCTTCACCGGCGAGAAGGGAACCTTTGTAGCACAGGATGGACTTCCGCAGAGGAGAGTGCAGCCCATCTCTCATCAGTTGGCTAGCCTCATCCTAGGAGCAGTGGACGTGCGGATTCCAGCTTTTCCTGCAGTGGTGGACCAGTACGTGGATGTCTTTCCCGACGACGTTCCAGGGCTACCTCCTCGTAGAGAGGTAGACATTTACATCGACTTGTACCCCGGGACATCCCCGATATCCACTCCAGCATACCGGATGGCCCCCGCCGAGCTTCGAGAGCTGCGGGTACAGTTGGAGGACTTGCAGAGCAAGGGGTTTATCCGACCCAGTGTTTCACCCTGGGCTTCCCCGATATTGTCCGCCAAGAAGGTGGACGGGAGCTTGCGACTGTGTGTCGACTATCATCGCCTGAACCAGGTGACAGTGAGGAACAAGTATCCACTGCCACGGATTGATGACCTCTTCGATCAGCTCAAGGGAGCGCGGTGGTTCTCGAAGATAGACCTCCGGTCAGGCTATCATCAGCTCAGAGTTTGAGACGAGGACGTGCAGAAGACGGCCTTCAGGTGTCGGTATGGCCATTATGAGTTCTTGGTTATGCCGTTCGGCGTAACCAATCCTCCAGCAGTGTTCATGAGCCTCATGAACAGGATCTTCCAGCCATACCTCGACCGATTTGTCGTGGTCTTCATTGACGACATTTTGGTATACTCGACGACTGAGGAGAAGCATGCCTACCACCTGCGAGTTGTGCTAGACACGCTCCGAGAGCACCAGCTTTATGGCAATCTCTCAAAGTGCCAGTTCTGGTTACGTGAGGTCCACTTCTTGGGGCACGTCATCTCTGAGGCGGGAGTTGCAGTGGATCCCGCGAAGATCGAGGCAGTGCTAGCTTGGGAGCCACCCAGGAGCGTGACGGAGGTGCGGAGCTTCTTGGGCCTAGCCGGATACTATCGGAGATTTGTGCCAGACTTATCCAGAGTGTCGGCACCACTCTCAGCCTTGACGAAGAAGGGGAAACCCTTTGTGTGGTCAGACAGATGTCAGCAGAGCTTCCAGGAGCTGAGACAGAGATTGACCAGTGCACCTATCTTGAGGTTTCCTGAGGAGGGAGTTGGGTTCGTAGTTTACTGCGATTCATCAGGGACTGGACTCGGGTGCATCCTGATGCAGGAGCGGGCCGTGATCGCCTACGGATCACGTCAGTTGAGGCCGCATGAGCAGAACTACGCCACTCATGACCTGGAGTTAGCAGCAGTGGTCTTCGCTCTGAAGACTTGGCGGCACTATCTGATGGGCGAGCGCTTCACAGTCTTTTCTAACCACCAGAGTCTCAGGTATATCTTCTCTCAGAAGGACCTGAACCTGAGACAGCGGAGATGGCTTGAGTTCCTCCAGGACTATGAATTTGAGATAGTCTATACTCCTGGGAAGGGGAACGGGGTAGCCGATGCCCTCAGCAGGAGGACGAGCATTCAGCTACTTGAGGAGGCGACAGAGCAGCTAGCCTCCTTACAGATATCCTTCGTGGATAGAGATGGAGCAGCCTTTCTTCAGTCTCTCACAGTCTCTCCTCCACTTCTACAGCGGGTCAGAGAGGCTCAGCGTGGGGACGCTGATTGCGAGACCCGGCGTGCACTGATATCCTCAGGTCAGGCGCCTGATGGCTTCTCCCTTGGAGCAGAGCATGAAATCCTTTTCAGAGGAAGTACCTTCGTACCAGTCGCTTTACGAGAGGAGGTGCTGAGAGAGTTTCACACTTCTCCCTTGGCGGTGCATCCCGGAGTGGCGAAGATGTACCAGGATCTCAGACGACAGCACTGGTGGCCGGGCATGAAGAAAGCTGTGGCAGAGTTCGTTTCACGATGCCTCACCTTCCAGCAGGTGAAGGCAGAGCATCAGGTACCAGCAGGCTTGGTACAGCCCTTGGAGGTCCCGGAGTGGAAGTGGGATGGCATATCTATGGACTTCGTGACTGGACTTCCACGCACTTCCAGAGGTCACGACTCCATTTGGGTGATTGTCGACCGACTCACCTAGTCGGCACACTTCTTACCCATCAGAGAGCAGGGATCAGTGGAGAGCTTGGGACGTCTTTACATCCAAGAGATCGTACGGCTTCACGGTGTGCCATCGTCCATCGTCTCCGATCGAGATGCTCGTTTCACTTACCGGCTTTGGAAGGGGTTGCAGGAGGCGTTCGGGACGCGGCTCCATCTGAGCACAGCCTTCCACCCTCAGACGGATGGTCAGACGGAGAGGACCATACAGACACTCGAGGACATGCTCCGTGCATGTGTTCTCGACTTTGGTCGCAGCTGGGAGTACCACCTACCCTTGGTGGAGTTTGCGTACAACAACAGCTACCACTCCACCATCGGGATGGAACCATACGAGGCGTTGTACGGCAGACCCTGCAGATCACCGTTGTGCTGGACAGACCCTGGGGAGTCAGCACTCGTGGGACCAGAGATGGTCCGAGCCACGACAGAGAAGGTCCAGATCATCCAGGAGAGGATGAGGACAGCTCAGAGACGGCAGAAGTCATATGCTGACAGGAGGCGGAGGCCACTAGAGTTCGAGGATGGCGACCACGTCTTTTTGCGTGTCTCACCTCGCCGTGGTTTACGGAGATTTGGCCGAGGCGGCAAGTTGTCTCCACGCTTCATCGGGCCTTTCCAGGTCCTCAGCAGGATAGGAGAGGTGGCTTATCGCCTGTCTCTACCACCTCAGTTGCACCGGGTGCACGACGTCTTTCACGTGTCTTAGCTGAGGAGATACGTGCACGACCCGACGCACATCATCGACTTTGGGGATCTGGACGTGGACGATGGGGCGACTTTTGCGGAGGTCCCAGTGGAGATCGAGGATCGACAGGAGCGGGTCCTACGTGGGCGGTCTATTCCTCTTGTGCACGTCAGATGGCAGCACGGGAACCTCCAGGAGAGCACTTGGGAGCGGGAGGCTCAGATGCGTGCTCAGTACCCCCATTTGTTCCCCTATTTTTTGATGTATCTTTACGGGGACGTAAAGCCCTGAGGTGGGAGTAATGTAAAGACCCGCAAATTTCAAGGAAGTTTTTTTTCTTAATTTTCTTTGGAATTTTACAAGAGCGCAGCTTCAGACGGCACCTGATTCCGAGGCCGGTGTGCCCGGAATCAATTTCCGAAGTTTGGCTCGGGTACGTTCAGTGAACGAACGAGCGGGTTTTTCTATCTTTTGAACCGGTGCCCGGAATCGAATTCTGAGGGCACCGATGAAATCGCAACGCCGATATTTGCTTAGAAACGCCTCTTCCGGAGTTGCGTTTGCTCAGACGTGGTTTTTAAATTTTGGGGCTTTAAGACAGAAATAAAATAAAATTTGTGCGACAACTTTATTTTATTTCACTTAAGCTGCTTGGAAGTCACTTGGAAGCCACTTGAACTGAGTTAAAGCGGATAGGGTGCTATCCGGAAATATCCTACCCTCTTGGTAGGATATTTGTGAGGCAGGGCCCGCACGATCCCCGCCGTTTCTTTCGCTAAGTAACGCACCCGCGAAAACCCGTCAAAGTAACTGAAAAGTCAACCGACGTGTTTTCTTTATTTCTTAACAGACCATTTAATTGGGCGGTTTATTTCGTGAATTAAATGGTTTGTTTCATTCGTTGAATTAATTCAACGAATTTAATGGGTCGTTACTTACGCGTTTGCGTTTGTTGGCAAAATAATAAAATAGACAAATTTGTCTATTTTGGAGGATCCTCCTGTTGTGCGAGATCCTCTAAACCTCCACCCTCTCCGCGAAGAACGCAACGAACACGAAGAACGTGAAGAACGCCGGAACCGGAATTCGACGACGCACGATCCGCGACGTCAACAAACTTTTCCGCGACCTTCTCCTTCTTCTTCTACGGCGCCACTTCTTCCGCGGCAGACCTACGATCAGCGGTTAAAGGTGAGAATCGAATCTTCTAATTCTCCCCTTTTTATAATTCGATATCAACAGATTTAAATTAATTAAATCCGTTTGATCTTGATCCGGAGATCGTCGGCGCGACGTTTTTCCCGCGGTGCGACGAACGTCTCCTCCGCAACGACGCGACGATCCCCTCCTTCCGCGACGAGCGATTCCGCGACGACCTCACGTCCGACGACGACAAGGTAAGGGTTGTTGGAATATTTTATTTCCCATGTTTATTCTTTTAAAATAAAGAACCTGATCTCCGAACAATTTTAATTTAATTAAAATTGTTGTTGATTATTTTTCTTTTCCTCCCGTTGAGTTCATGACTAACGCGGAGGGTGCGGGTCTAACGAACAAGACCCAACAACCCTCCGCCAATCTTTTGTTGTGCGGATTTGGCGGACGATGACGAACCATGCGGCAAGGGCGATCCGTTGATCCCGCAGTGAAGATCGGCCCCTAGGAGGAGAAATGGCGCAGACGGGAGGCAAAACGGGCCACCGGAACAACTCCGGCGGCCCGCGGAAGGCGGCGGCGCCCGGCGCGCTGACAAAAACTCCGCCGCGGCCGAGCCGCGGCGGCGGAGAACCGCCTGACCACGTCCGCGGTCCGGCCACCCAGCACGCGGCCCGCGTGGGCCGCGTTCCTCCAAGCCGCGGGTCAAACCCGCGGCGGTTCCTTCGGCCGCTCGGCCGAAGTCGAGCCGGCCGGTCCGGTCGGCCGGGCCGCGCCCAGGACGAACCGGACCCGGCCTAGCCGGGTCGGGCTGGGTCGGGCCAACCCGGTTCGGCCGACCCAGGGGCGGTTCGGGCCGGGTCGCCCCGGGCCCAGAACCCCCGTTTTCGGGCCTTCTTCGGTCTTTTGCCCATATCTTGGGCCTGGGACCTCCGAATGACGAACCGTCAGCGGCTACGCGATCCTTGGATCGATACGGTCGTTTCGGTATATTATACTCAAGGTTTCGGAAGACTTTGGGTTCGTCCGAGTTGGATCGTACACGAAACCAACCGGTCCCTCGGAGCGGAAACGCACATAAAATATATGATAGATTTTTTGGAGTGTGTGTATAATAAATCTTTTCCATTGATTCATACTCTTTAATAAAATTTAGAATATTTCTGTGATTCGTACCTAGAAACACTGGTAAAGAAAATTTCTATGGGTTCTCCATGCTATCATAATTTATCACCTTATAAATATAGGAGATTCAATCATGTCAAAATAACCTATTCAATCTATATCTATATATATCTATAAAAAATATATAGGTTACTTGACCACTGTATTTTATATATAAGGAAATTATTGAATTCATATTTATAATATAAAAAATTAGGAAATCATTTCTAGTAAAAGGTATTCCATCCACATATAGTGTGAATAAGATTAAAACACTTCCATTAATCCTCTTGTATAGAGAAGAACCATCCATATTCATCAGGAACTAATTTTTTTATTACATCATCGAAGTAGGTATTATAACTTCAAGAAGATTTCTTTAATCCATAAGTGTACTATTAAAACATGAAAAACATAATACGATTATTTGGAAATTATTGACATTCATGATGTTCCATATACATATATCAAACTAAAACGATGTTATGGAAATATTTTTTACATCCATGTGATATATTTAATTTTCATAATTATTTACTATGTCAAGAAATATCCAAATATGCTTTATCAATATAACTAGAGAAAATGTTTCTTTATAGTGAATACTATTAATTTTATTATAACATATAGAATATAAATGATCTTTATCAGTATACACTTTAAGATATATGTTACTTTTTTTGGATAACCCACTCTCACCCTATGGGTATAACACCTTTAGGTGCCTCCACTATGTTCCAAAAAATATTATTGTATTTGGAGACCATATCACATTTTATAGCCACTAATGATTTAGCATAACCAGGACACTAAATATTCACTCAGTAGGTAGAAGGTTTATCATTTATGACCATTAAATACATATCATTTTACATAAGAAATCTATACCTCTAAATATATTGATGAAACACACTGGTCAATATAGGTTCTTTTGTAAGATGAGTTTGATATTTTCCAAAAACTATTATTTAAAAAATATAAATTTCATCTTAGAATAATTTATATGTATCAGTTATAATATTCTAAAAGTTTAACATTCCTCCCACTGAAACCCTAATTTATATATTCCCTCTATAATAAAAAATATGTTCAAGATACAAATACTTTTTTTAATACATTTATAAATATAATATCCATTGTATTCCATGGGATAACAAAGAGATAATTTTTTTTATAATGCAATGACATGATTTTCAGAATCCAAACAATTTATATATAACTCAAAACCCAAAATCATAATGAATGAAAAATTGGGATTCATATTAATATATATATCTTATGGTGTCCTTATGAATTATATATATAGAATAAAGATATGTATGAATGATTTAGTTTCAATATGATTTCCCCATATTTTTATTGGAATTTTATAATAACTCACCATTGATAAATCCATATCCAACAATGTATGATTCCTTCTCTCAAACATGCCATTCTGTTGAGGTTTTCTCAAAATCATGATCTTTAAAAAAAACAAAAATCTCATAAACAATTATAGAAATATAAGATTAAGTATTCACCACCCTTATCTAAGAATAAAATCTTAATACTCTTTTAATGTTTATTTTCACTTCATTTTTAAACACCTTGATCTTTTCATTGGTTTAAAAGTTATATACCATTAGATACAGATAACCATTAAAACTCAAATCATCAATTATTCTTATGAATTAACTATACCCAACACTTTATAAATAGTAAAATATATATTTATCATGAAAATTTTATCATGCCTATTATTTATAACTAACGTAATAAACACTTTTCCACATTGGTTATTTTATAATTGTTATGCAAAAACTAAGCCTTTATATTCAACATCTGTTATATAAAAACTAAAATTGAAAATATTCTTTATGAGATTGTTTAATAAGTAATGAGATATATTTATTTTTCTATCTTTTATTTCATGACCGTTAGGATAAAACATCTAAAAGTTTATTAAATTTTCATTGGAACGATCATGGGGTCATTTTTTATCACAACATTGATCTTTTTTCTTTTACATTGAGAAACATAACTATTTATTATTTGGCCATGTGTACTCTAATATCATTTATTTGTTATTCCAATTGTTATTCGTCCTCATCTACCAATGGATGAAACTTTCTCTCTGTTTATCTCGATTCCATATTTCCATTATTGTGTATATCCAATTCGTTTCCCCTCTTGTATATATTTTTGGTTCATATTTATTATTTAGATTTTATATGAAGAAAGATATATTTTAATTAATATTTTATTTATTTATCTTTACCACCCATAATATTTATTCACATCTTTATATTTTTTATTTTATGTTCAACTATTTTTGAATCTATTGTATATTTAAATTTTTTATGATTTTTAGAATAATGTGTGACTAAATGTTTATTTGTTGAATTCATGTAATATGTAATTTCAATTTATTGATTAATTTTTTTAGAATATAGAGATTTTTTCTTAAATGGAATGAGAATATTGAATGTATAAGAAGTTAGGATGTTGAAATATCTTTTTTTGATCAGGTTGATTATAAAATATGTTTTTATTTTTTTGAATAAATTATAAGTCAATATGTTCAAAGTGATATTTTTTTCAAATGTGTTATATTTATTTATTTGATAAGTTTTTATAGATATTTTTCATTTTTATTTATAAATAAAAATTTTATATTAAATTTAGAAATAAAAGAACTGATTTTAAAATAAAGATATTTTTAATATTCAATAGTGAATAGTAGTCAGATTACTACACTATGAACAAGTGAAGTATATGAGGAACATGTTGATGATTTTCTAAATTTTCAATACCAAATGATCAAATTAATAGCTTATTTTTCTATCAACTATTGAAATTTCTAAATATGTACAGGTTAAAAATAGTGAAATCAAAGGTCATTTAATTTTTCAATATTTTATTCTTAGTTTCATCCCTTGGATTTGGAATGGTAAAATAGGAAAAAATTTGAAATCTATTTATGATTATTATTTTATAGTTGATAATTCTGATGAAATTGAATATATGATTCATTATATTGAAGTATAAGGAATTGTGAAAGAATTGATAATTGAGCATCTATGTTGTGATGTTTAATTAACATTGTATCCAGGTTGTACAAAATTTATTATTATATCAATCGGGTCACGATTAATTAACTTTAAGGGAAAAATAGAAAGAGTTAAATGAGTTTAACAGAGTCTTTAGATTTATTTAAGGGAATAATTTCTATAGAAAAAGATCTTTTAAATTCACAATATAATTTGAATAAAATATTATTCCACATGTGTTTGTAGTGTAAGAAGATACATGCCTTCTCAAATGACTATGTGGAATATAGGTAGGAATACAATGTTCTATTAGATTTCCTTAAATATTGGAAAATAATGTATTAGTTGAAAGAAATATCATATTCTGATTTAGGATTTACACAGAATTTTCCAAGGAAATTTGGAATCTTTCTTTAATTCCCCATTTTTTATCCTTATTTAAAAATTTAAATAAAAAAATTTATAATAATATGCAGATGAGAAAATATCTCTTGACGAAATAAATAATTTGGGTGATTTTCCCCTGTGGAAGAAATTTTTCTAGTGGTTTTCAACATTTTGAAATGAAGATAGAATTGAAGAATTTCACTCTGAATAGAAGGAATGTATCCATATCAAAGAATTATTAAAAATTATAGTTCATCGACTATTATATTGTATATTTAAAACATATCCCAGGAATTTTGTATAAATTGAGAATATAGCATGTTGATATTTTGATTTTTGGACCAAACTAGAAATGAAATTATATTGATTTTTTCTTATCACCATAAATTTATGATTTGAATATTCTTTGTTTGGAAGGTATTAGAGTGTATTAATCTTATTAAATATATTATTTTCATCAATATTCAAGTACAATACCCACATTAAATGAATTCCCATCAAATAGTAAATTTTCAAGATACAAGTTTTAGGGATATAACGCTTATCCTATTTTTGAACAACAACATTCATATTAAAAACTACAACATTTGAGAAAAATGATATAAATTGTTCATTGAATGTTTTTCTATAGAACACTTTTATTAATGATCAAAAATGCATTTAATAGACCATAATAATTTGATATTTCGTCAATACCATTATCCACAAATCAAAATTTTTAGAGGTTGGAGATAATTGATGCCACATTCAAAAATTCATATAAATTAGAAAATTATAGAAATATTTGGAAATATGTGTAAATATTTTTTTAAACTTCATATTTTAGATATTATGTTATAAAACATAACATTGATGTCATGCTGGTGGTGAGAAATATCTCTGAAAACATGATTAGAACATCGTTTCATATTAGAGGAAGGACTATAGATGGGTTGAATATAACATTGCTCTTACTCTCAATGGAAATATATTTGGAGTTATCTCAAACTCTTAATAGAATATGAACATATCTACCATAGTCATGTCATAAAATATCTAATATAAAGAAAATTAGATTTTTATTTTTTCTTCACGGTATCAATTTATGATACAGTCATTATTTATATGTAAAAAGTTTTCCATTACGAAAATATATTATGTAGATAGGTATGGAATCTCTTGATTGTCATATAATAATAAAACAAATCCTATATATTTCATTATTTTTAATTATTAACCATCCATTCCACAATGACTATCATGATGGTGAATTATTTTTCTAATTCTATTTGTAACAAGGTGATTGATTTTAATTCATTAAAATATTTCGAGAATTATTCAATTTCTATACATCGTCAACTAAAAATGTATTTTTCTCTATCTTTTTTTCATATCATGGTGTGTTTGATGTTTCATTTGGAACATGAAGTAAATAATTTTTTACCATTATATATACTTTTAGTGTCTCAATTTAATGGTATATGAAGATATTGAAGGGATATGTTAGGAATCCATATCAACTTGAGGACACCTTTATTGAAAATTATATTTCTAAGGAAGTTGTAGAGTTATATAAAAACTACTTGTTTGTAGTGTAGGAAATAAATTTTACAAAAAATCACCATAAATGATTCAATTATGAGGGAATGGGGAGCCATGGATTGAATGTAAATCATAGAGAGGTGAACAGATTGGGTAGATACATTTTTAAAACTTGAATAAAATAAATGATTATTATCCATATACAACATTTCCTTTTAATCTGTTAAAATTATTTTTTCTAAATATGAATTACATAATGATTTGGAATGAGAATAAAAAAATTTACATTCCACTATATAAAGAGATTGTACATAGTAGATCAAATGCATTAGAAAAATTGAGATAGTTAGATTGTAGTATAATTATAAATTTTACTTTAGTGGCTACACATTTCATAATAAATGGAAAGATAATATAAGTGTGGTTCATAATAGTAGTGTATTTGTGTTTTTATAATTAATCAATCTTTCAAATGATAAAGTAAAAATCCAAATATCTGTGTCATGTTCATATTGTGGATTCATTGATGAAATATGGGAGGTTTATTATATCAAATTTTTGTCTCCTATGTTTAAATACAAATGTTATATTAGAAAAAATAGTTTCCAACATGATGAATTTGGTACGAGAATAGATAATCTGAATATATTGGAATACACAAATGATCTTTTATTTATGGAAACACATGAAAAAGAAATTTTCTATATTTTTGGTCAATCTAATATGCATCGTCCTATAGTTTTATGAGGAAAAATAGTATCTTAGTAATGAGAAACTTGATGAAGAAATTTATTTATTTTACATCCATACATATATTGAATATTAATATGAATTATTGATAAAAAAATTGAATCCATTATTCATTTCATACGAAAGGATCATGGTGATGAGATTTGAGAAAAATTCTTTAGTAAATTTTTAGTATTATTGGTAAAAAACATTTATTTATTTTTTACATTTTTTTATCTCTTAAAATATAAGATATATTTTAGTTTTTATTAAAAGATATATTATAACTAAGATGTTCATTTTTTCCCTAATTAGTTTAGTTTTTTTAGTTAACAATTTAGTAATTTATATTTACAATTACCTAACTCTTATTAGTGTTGATATAACTAAAAATTGTTAATTATAATTTAATATGTTTTTAATGAATTTAAATTAGAATATTAAAATTAAAAATTTTTTCATGTCTAAAGTAATATAATAAATATGATCATTTGTACTATTAATAGATTTTTTTGGGGAAACACTATTTTATAATGTTGTATCACATTAGATATTCTATAAATACTATGATAATGAGTGGGTTGTTTAGTATTGTTTTTTTATATCATTTTGAAATTATTATTAATTTTTTTTAAAACAATGGAATTTATTTTTATTTTTATATCATTTAATCATTCTTTGATGTTTTTTTCTTTTTATTTATCAAATATAACTAATATGAATAAAAATATACTTAGTTTAATTTATTGTTTGTTGAAAAAAAATTAATCAATTTTATATGTAATCGTTGGATTTTAATATTTCTGTACTAATTTTAGGTTTATTTTTATTTTTAGGATAATGGAATAGGAAATGCTTGATTAACTGTGATATTTTAAGGAGAATTGTACACATAACTTAGTGGAGGACTGTACATATACTCTTATTGAGGAGCCTTCCCATCCTTCTTCACATAAGACATATACTTCTACAAGGATGAGAGAAGATATTGAGGGTTGGAAAAAGTGCTAGTATACATTTACCAAAATTATCAGTTGCATGTAGTCTGGAATAGAAGATACCAATTTATTTTTATGATAATGATATTCCCATGGGTCCAAATTCAAAACAATTTAACAATGTTGTTGTAGTTTATGATAAGGGAAAAATTATTGTTTTCATTTCCTACTTACGGGACACAATTTTGGTTAGATAATATTAAATTATATTACTTATCATGAAATATTTTTACTAATATAGGGGTTTACCTTATTTTAAAATGATTTATGATGTACCTAGTACTAGAGGAGTTAAGATAAAATGATTAAAATAGGATTTTAGGAGCCAGAGGAATTTTAAATCAACCCTCATATCAGATTTAAATTTTAGTGATATAAAACATAAACATCCTTGTGATATATACCAATTTCTAGACTAATATTATTGGAATAAGTTAGTTTAAAGTATTGTCCATGAAGTGTTTTTGGTAAGTGGATTGTGATATTTTAAAATATTTTTATATTAATGGTCACATTAAATATTTTTTATTTTTTTTATTTACTTCAAGTGAGGATATATTATTATGAGATATAATCGAAAAATTTGTATCCTAATAATTTTTTCATGATGTGTAGATGTTATTGGAAGAAAAAATGAGGGCTGCAAATTTTCAAAAATTGAGAGTTGATTCTATAAGATATACACATGAAAACCCTTTTTCCCCTAACTAAACAAGAAAAATGGATGCGGGATCAAATGTTCAAAAAATGTACAACATCGTATTAATGAATTGATGGTTATAGAAGATATGATTATAGAAAGTTACTCGATTTATTTTATTTTATTTATGTTATTCCAATTAATTATATATCTTGATTCATTATTTATTTTTTTCAAATATTCTATACCAGAATCCCTTCTGTAGCAGATCACACCGGGGATCTTCATAGATGTGGATAAGAATGATTATTTAGCTACTATACTAGAAAAAACCAAACACTAGGTCGTTTACGATGATACATGGAATGTGTATCGATAATTGTTTTGGACATTATAAATATTATTTATTGAAAGATGTTTATAAAAGAACTATACAGGCTTTAAAAACTAAAACATAGGATTTTGGGTGAGATGATGGAGGAAATTACCCTATCTTCACTTCAATTAGTGATTTAATACATTAAAAGACAGTTTCAAGCTACTGATCCCACTCCATCACTTTCACATATAGATCTCACTCATCCACCTACTCCCAATTATCAAACTCCTAAACCTCCTCTCCCACATTTCCCCTTTTATTATGAGTTATACGTTATGTATCCCTAGTAATTTATTGTTTTAAATGGAATTTTATATTATATTGGGGATAATATTCATCTTAAAAAGATATGGATAGAGATCCTTAGGGTTACTAAACATGATATAATATATAGATGAAGAATAATAACATATCCAGAAGATGATGTCCCTACATTTCGAAAAATTGTCATTTATTTTTTATTTTTGATATCTGTACTTGTTTGAAAAATTTCTTTTGATGAATGTGTAGATTATATCCTTTATTTCATATTGGTTTTAATTTTATTTTAGCATTTTAACATTTATATTTTTATCTATTTGTTATAATATTACTTTCATGGAAAATATATTATGTATAGACCACAAAATTTATAGGTTTTTATTACTTCAAATACAACATATTCTATACTTGATATATTATCAACATATTAATTTTTTTTAATTTTATGGAATTATAGTATATCTTAACTTTTTTGTGTGTGTAATGATTTTGATTATTTTAAAAAAGATATATCATAGTTCTTATAGATAGAGATGATTTGGGAATCCACGTGATGCCAATCTTCTTTATATAAGTAAATTATTATATATTGTTATGTTAATATAATTTATTTATACATATTACATATGTTTTTATTTGGTTTCATTATAAAATATTGATACAATGTGATTTTAGATAAATATATGGATTTATAGACCAATAATTTATTTCACCTATAGTGAGTAAAATGAGTGATATATAAAGAATAATTTATATTACTGAATAATTCATTTCCATGATGGATTCTTCCTTTTTTCAATGGTATGAAACATTTATTTTAGGAAGATTATTATGTCGTAATCTTATAGCCATTTAAAATTTAAATAATTTTTAATTAGTAGAAATTGGATATTGGGTGTTTTTTTCTAGGGAAATGGTACTTTTCGGGATATGCTTTAATTACGATGTTGTGTGTTGTAATTTTATGAATCTATTGACGATGTATGTTCATATATTTGAATAATTATATATATTATTATAAAATTATTATTTATTTCATAAATCATAGTTTCAAATAGGCCATTATATAACATTAGGTAGATAATATGATAGAATATTATGAATAATAGATATGTAAAAAATGTGAGTTCTCATTCATAATTACTCCATTTTGGTTGTATGCACTTAATTTTTTTTAATTGGAAATATTTTTTAAATAGAAGATTCATCTTTAGGAAGTAGTATTGGAATTTGGATACTATACTCTAAAATTTATGTTTGAAATAATTACAAATGAGGAAGGTAAAAAATTAAATAAGGTTATATTATGTTATAAACACATCCTATAATTTTTCAGACATTATATTTAGAAAAGAGGTTTGGGGATTTTTTTATTTATAAAATTTTTACGATCCTCATACATACACTAGATAAAATATAAGAGACTCTAAAATTTAATTAGTAGATTTTTTCATAGTTATGATTGGGGTTTTTGTATAAGGCCCCGGCCTTAAACAATAGTTAATATTGAATTAAATGAATAATTCACATTGAGGATCTTTTCAGGTTTAGTGTTTTAGAGAATTAGAACATAACTATTACATCTCAAAAGATTTACAAAGTAGACACTTCTACCAAGTTTCCATAAAATAAAAAACTCTTAAAAAGAAACATGTCTAGTTCCATGTTTAATATAGCATGACATTCCCTTGATCCCATACTTGACCTTATTCCACATTAAGTCCTGTTAAAAACATTTCAAAAAAACTTGGGGTGAGCATAAAAAGCTCAGTAAGTGATACACAAAGAATGAAAACTGTTAGTTTTTCAAACATCATGTAAACCACGTATACTTTATCAAAGTAATACCTTCACCTTCATGAAGTAGTAAAAAACTCTTCACTAAATAAAATATCATTACATACCTTTTTGTAAACAAAGGATTACCATAAAACCCATATAAAGAACACATAACATATATAAAGATAACATGGGACATAAACATAATTAAGTGGAATAACCATACGGTCGACATCCACACATATCATTTAATGGGATAGTCATTCGACCAACTTCCATACATACTTAATAGAATAGCCATACGGACAACTTCCATACCCAATGCATTGGAGGTTATAAAGTAACCACCTGTCCTAGTATTCACAGCACCACCCGTCATATGGTTTATCAAGTAACCACCCGTCAAATGTCCAAGTACAATTATAAAAATCATAAGACATAATACAAATATAATAGAAAGAAAACATTTCCACACTTTGATAACAATATATCACTTAAATATATTGACATAAAAAATCCATTATAAAAACCCTTTTTCAATACCCAAATCCATAAAAGAGTATATGGTATTTCTTTCATTTTAAAAAAACATTACGGCTTGTTCTGGAAGCCAAAGACCAAATAATACTCGTGGCGGCGGAAAAGGACGTGGTCACCAAGTACGATAAAAGAAACATTCCTTTTTATCGTTTTGTAAAATGCTTCGTAGAAGAATATTCCTTTTGTATAAAAGTAAATTTCAATGGGGTTTATACACCGTATAAAAGAAAGTTGTGTATAAAACGAAATATGCCTCAACGAAAGGAGATTGAGACGAAGTCCCTTACCTCGGGTCCGAATTGACTCGATCGTTCTTTAACGTCCTGAATAATAAACTTGAGTTAATTTATACTTGATTAAGAACCTTTTTGAAGTTAATTATTCCTTTTATATCACTTATTTACATGTTATAAACATTATGTAACCATTTAAGTTAATAATGTTTGTTTTGTCGATATTTGGTTCTTAAGTCGAAAGTGGATTTCTTACAATTACATGTTGTTCGTGTGGTCAAAGGTTCTTTATATCTAGAATGACATTACTGATTTTGATATCATATATATAATATATATCCAGCATATACATGTATTTATAATATTACATAATCATTTAGAGGTAAGAAATGAAATGTACCATTCATGGAGATGGTAAGACGTACGTACGCATGAACGCTACTTTAATTTCTATGTCATGTTAATGGAATTAAAATAAAATGAGAGGTATGTATATTTTAATTCCAGAATTATATTCATTATTTACATGTATCATTCATTATATATATCCATTATATACATGGTATTTTAATAGTACATTACATTTGGAGATAATAAATGACATGCACTGTTCATGGAGACGGTAAGCCGTACGTACGCTTGAATGCTACTTTCATTTTTATCTCATACTTTAATGGAATGAAATAATAATTATATAGAGGTATATTATAATTACAGTATAAAATCATATATAATAACTTTAAATCCATCGTTTATACGTCCCACATATGGCATTAACGAATCACATCACTTTGAGGGGGCGGTAGTCCGCACTTCCTTAAATGAAGATATCACGTTTACCCATAATGGAAACAATAAAGGTATGCCCAAAATAAAAAATAAAGAAGCTTAAAAAAAATAAACATATTATATATCATATATAAATATAGTGTCTTCTTAATGGCCACCTTTGAAGGTGTTAGAAGAATATCGAACAATCATCGTTTCGTGAGGTAGAAATTTGCCATCCACGGAAACAGTATGTTCTTTATCCATTAGACATAGGTGTGTGTAAGTGTAGCTCGAATTTTTCTTATAACAACATCCTACTATATGGATGATACTGGAGTTGTTACAAAAGAAATTAATAAAAAGTGTTTAGGGGGTTGGAAAAGAAAAATAAAACAAAAGGACTCAAAAGAAGACATTACCTTAAAATCTGGTAACTCTCTTAGATTTGAGCTCAAAGGATTCCTTGGGGAGACTTATGCCCAAATTGAGGCTTCAAGGAGTAATAGAGGGATGTGGAGAGACAAAATGGGCAGGGTTTGGCTGTGCCAAAGGCTTTGGGAGTGTGGGTAAGGAGGTAGAGGTGGGGGCCTTTTATAAGAGGAGAGAAGTGGCACTCTTGGAAGGTAAAGAAAATCACTTTATTTTAAAATGGTATTCGTATTTAAGAGGTACCACATTTATGTTTTTATAGGATAAGGTGATAAGGGTTCGAAATCCACCAATACAATAGGTTTTGGAAATGTGTAGGTCTTAGATTTTACATTATCTTTCCATTTTATTTAAATCGTTAAATAATGAGGTCATCGCTGCATCATCGTGATGTCATAAATAATTTATTTTATTTAATGTCTAAAAATTATAAAAAAAACTATGATATAGGAAATATTTTTAGCTTAATAATTAATACTTATAGTCAAAAATATGTCTTGTATAACCCCATGTAAAAATTGTTTTAGTAAAACATCTCATGTGTGTTTCATTTTTACTTTAACATTAAATAAAAAGTTATTTATGTCATTTCCCAACCAAAGTGTCTCCATGAGGTCCCCAAGTTGACCCATGGCTTGTCTTGGTCTTCCATGACACATCCAATAAGGGTAGGACATGTTTCACTGTAAAGACCCGCAAATTTCAAGGAATTTTTTTTTCTTAATTTTCTTTGGAATTTTACAAGAGCGCAGCTTCAGACGGCACCTGATTCCGAGGCTGGTGTGCCCGGAATCAATTTCCGAAGTTTGGCTCGGGTACGTTCAGTGAACGGACGAGCGGGTTTTTCTATCTTTTGAACCGGTGCCCGGAATCGAATTCTGAGGGCACCGATGAAATCGCAACGCCAGTATTTGCTTAGAAACGCCTCTTCCGGAGTTGCGTTTGCTCAGACGTGGTTTTTAAATTTTGGGGCTTTAAGACAGAAATAAAATAAAATTTGTGCGACAACTTTATTTTATTTCACTTAAGCTGCTTGGAAGTCACTTGGAAGCCACTTGAACAGAGTTAAAGCGGATAGGGTGCTATCCGGAAATATCCTACCCTCTTGGTAGGATATTTGTGAGGCAGGGCCCGCACGAGCCCCGCCGTTTCTTTCTCTAAGTAACGCACCCGCGAAAACCCGTCAAAGTAACTGAAAAGACAACCGACGCGTTTTCTTTATTTCATAACAGACCATTTAATTGGGCGGTTTATTTCATGAATTAAATGGGCTGTTTCATTCGTTTAATTAATTCAACGAATTTAATGGGTCGTTACTTACGCGTTTGCGTTTGTTGGCAAAATAATAAAATAGAGAAACTTGTCTATTTTGGAGGATCCTCCTGTTGTGCGAGATCCTCTAAACCTCCTCCCTCCCCTCGAAGAACGCGAAGAACGCGAAGAACGCCGGAACCGGAATTCGACGACGCACGATCCGCGACGTCAACAAACTTTTCCGCAACCTTCTCCTTCTTCTTCTACGGCGCCTCTTCTTCCGCGGCGGACCTACGATCAGCGGTTAAAGGTGAGAATCGAATCTTCTAATTCTCCCCTTTTTATAATTCGATATCAACGGATTTAAATTAATTAAATCCGTTTGATCTTGATCCGGAGATCGTCGGTGCGACGTTTTTCCCGCGGTGCGACGAACGTCTCCTCCGCAACGACGCGACGATCCCCTCCTTCCGCGACGTGCGATTCCGCGACGACCTCGCGTCCGACGACGACAAGGTAAGGGTTGTTGGAATATTTTATTTCCCGTGTTTATTCTTTTAAAATAAAGAACCTGATCTCCGAACAATTTTAATTTAATTAAAATTGTTCTTGATTATTTTCCTTTTCCTCCCGTTGAGTTCATGACTAACGCGGAGGGTGCGGGTCTAACGAACAAGACCCGAAAAACCTCCGCCAATCTTTTGTTGTGCGGATTTGGCGTACGACAACGAACCGTGCGGCAAGGGCGATCCGTTGATCCCGCAGTGAAGATCGGCCCCCGGGAGGAGCAATGGCGCAGACGGGAGGCCAAACGGGCCACCGGAGCAACTCCGGCGGCCCGCGGAAGGCGGCGGCGGCGCTGAAGACCGGAGGCGGCGGCGCCCGGGGCGCCGCTGGAAACTCCGCCGCGGCTGAGCCGCGGTGGCGGCGAACCGCCGGCCCGCGTCCGCGGTCCGTCCACCCAGCACGTGGCTCGCGCGGGCCGCGTTCCTCCAAGCCGCGGGTCAAACCCGCGGCGGTTCCTTCGGCCGCTCGGCCGAAGCCGAGCCGGCCGGTCAGGTCGGCCGGGCCGCGCCCAGGCCGAACCGGACCCGGCCTAGCCGGGTCGGGCTGGGTCGGCCGACCCGGTTCGGGTCGACCCGGTTCGGCCGTCCAAGGGGTGGTTCGGGCCGGGTCGCCCCGGGCCCAGAACCCCCGTTTTCGGGCCTTCTTCGGTCTTTTGCCCATATCTTGGGCCTGGGACCTCCGAATGACGAACCGTCAGCGGCTACGCGATCCTTGGATCGATACGGTCGTTTCGTTATATTATACTCAAGGTTTCGGAAGACATTGGGTTCGGCCGGGTTGGATCATACATGAAACCAACCGGGCCCTCGGAGCGGAAACGCACATAACTTGAGCTACGGACGTCCGATCGACGTACCGTTAGCTGTGGTAGTTTCCTCTAAGTGAGACAGAACTTTTGGCATACTTCTCCCGAGGATCGGACACAGGAGGAGTACGGTCGGGTTGGTTTTTCCCTAAAAACCCACCGGGCCCCTAGGACGAAAATGCTAATAACTCTCAGACCAGGCGTCCGTTTGACGCGCCGTCTGTTGCGTTGAGATCCTGTTGTCGATACGGAACTTTTGGATACATCAACTTCGGACTACGTGTCAGTTGATGTATCAGCCTCTCGGCTCGTGGAGCGGACCCTCCTAAACGAGCTCGCTGTGTGCGGGAACCCTAGCGCTGGCTGTGACTTCGACGACAGAGCATAGATTCTCCGTGGACTGCGACGACGGCAGAGCAGAGATCCTCAGTGGACTGCGACGACGGCAGAGCAGAGATCCTCCGTGGACTGCGACGACGACAGAGCAGAGATCCTTCTTGGACTGCGGCGACGACTGTGCAGAGATCTTCAGTGGACTGCGTTGACTACTGCACTCAGCGATCCTACGTGGATCAGTGCTACAGGTCCTGTGTGGGCCCGATCCTTCGTGGGTCCTTACTACCGGTTCTGTGTGAGCCACTGCCTACAGGTTCTGTGTGAGCCCGATCCTATGTGGGTCTTTTGCGGGGGGGTTAGTACCTATCGATCCTTCGTGGGTCCGACGACTTAGATGGATCAGTGATCATCTTTGACGTCATCTGAAAAAGTATACCTGGTTGAGCTGAATCTTATGTTACTCTCCTTTGTGGATTGTGTTGAACTATCCTATGTGGATTTACTGTTTACTCTCCTTTGTGGATTTGAGTCTTTCTTTCCTATGTGGATTGAGTTGTTCTTGAGCTCGTGAGCAGAGCTAGAAGTGGGGACTTAGGTATATGTATGGGCATATACCTAAGTCGAGTCAGATGTTACTTCGTGATTGCACCTTCCTTTTTTTGCTATATCCTTTGTGGATTTCGGGAGACCTTTGGGGGTCTCGGGGTCCTTACTGAGTAGCATATACTCACCCCTGCATGGGCTATGCCCTCACCTTGTTGTGTTGGATGCAGACGACGGACAGCGCTGATCACGGTTGGGGCGTGGAGCAGGACGGTACCTGGAGGCGGACCACTGGGCGGGACGTGCTCGGAGCGGACGTGGGACCCGAGGAGCCTGGAGGCTATCTGTACCCACCCTTCAGGTGGGATTGCCAGTGGACGACACGAGGCCGCCGTCTTTTCTTCGGTTGCTGTTCTTTTCCTTTCAGTTGTACTTTCAGTTGGGCTTGTATTCCGGCCCCCCTTTACTTTTCTGCACTTGTAGTTACTTTCCGCTTGCTAACTCTGTGGTGGTTGTTTCTTATAAAGGCAATGCCTTCCCTGTTTACCGGGATTTACGCCTTGGTGCTAGTCGCCAGCCCCTGGCCTATGGAAGGCGGGCTTGGGGTAGTCACGGCACGGGCCCCGAGGTCGGGTCGTGACAAATTGGTATCAGAGGTGGTCGGTTCTACCGCAGACTCTGATCGTCTTTTCTTTCTATATGAAGCAATAGTGTTTAGTGTATTGAGTGTGGTTATCAGTTCAGGGAGCCCAGTGTTGGTGCGGCGGCCGACGTATCCGTACACCAGGACCCTGGCTCCTGATTTCCGACTTAATGCATGAAAACATTGTTTGCGTGTGTGTTTCAAGTTTCTTTGTGATTACTTGTGTCAGCTCACCAGGTATAATGATCTGCTTCATGAAAGTCTCAAGTTTTCCTTGTGATTACTTGTGCCAGCTCACCAGGTATACTGTTCTGACTGTGGTGCTCTTGTTCTCCTTTTCAGGATGGCCCCGCGACGACAGCCAGCTAGGGTTCCGAGTGTAGGGCGCGACGGCAGCCCACCGAGCGACGAGGCCTCGGTGCAGGGTCCTTTGCCAGCAGTGGCACCGGCGGTAGCTTTACCCGCCGAGCCACCGATGCTACCAGTACCAGACGCTGACGATGCACGTCGCCTCAGGGCACTGCATGAGTTTCAGAGCCAGCGACCGCCCAGGTTTCGCGGTGAGGCGGACCCCCAGGCCGCCGAGGACTGGCTAGAGGCGGTGGTACGGATCTTTAGGCTAGTGAGGACACCAGCGGATCTCATGGTGATTCTCGCGGCGAGCCTCCTGCAGGCGGCAGCAGGACGATGGTGGAGCTTGATGCTCCAGGTTCACGATGAGGCATCCTTGCTCTGGACGGACTTCGAGAGCCTCTTCCGCTCTAAGTTCGTCCTGGCCACCCTCCGAGCGGTTCGCATCCAGGAGCTTCTCCAGCTGCGCCAGGGCAGCATGGCTGTCGCTCAGTACGCGGCGAGGTTCACTGACCTATCTCGCTACTCGACCGACATGGTACGGGACCCCTTATTCCGGGCCCGGACCTTCGAGCAGGGCTTGCGACAGGAGATTCGGGCGTCGCTGATCTCCCTCAGCATTCCGACCCAGGCGGGAGTGCTGGAGCGAGCCCTCCTGATCGAGAGCTTCCTGGAAGAGCCTTCTTCAGCGTCGAGACCTAGCGCAGGGCGGCAGGTAGCTGGGTCTTCAGCATCAGGTAGCCGACGGATGACTCTCGGGTCCAGGCAGACCAGACCCCCACACAGACGGCCTCAGGACACCGGCTCAGCATTGCGGGGCACACAGCGGAGTGCCAGCCTTCCGAGAGGCAGGCTGTGCTACTCCTGCGGCGGGCATGGTCACATGGCTCGTGACTGCCCGACTCGCCGATCAGAGGAGCAGTAGTCGGTGGAGGGGCCACCCAGGCAGAGGCAGAGGGTCGACCGTGGCGGTCTGCAGGGAGGAGGCGGACGATGCAGAGGAGCGGGCCGAGCAGCGGGTGGTGGGCGACGCTTCCAGGCTCTACCCCCACCACCACCAGGAGGGCCACCTCGACCACAGGGAGCTGGCGGGCAGGGACAGGCCTAGCTCCAGGCAGTGGAGGCCTACAGCCCCGACATGCCCGAGATGATTCGAGGTACGATCTGTGTATATTCCACCCTTGCTGCAGTACTTATAGACACAGAAGCGAGTCACTCTTTCATAGCCTCTGCCCTTGTTCGGAGCTCGGAGATTCCGACTGAGCCGTTGGCTCGATCCTTACGGCTAGAGACTCCTACGGGAGCAGACTCGACGATTACGCACTGGTGCCGGCAGTGTGAGCTTACTCTAGGAGGCGAGAGCTTCGGCTGGGATCTCCTTGTAGCGGTGTCGAGGCCTTACGACGTCATCTTGGGCATGGATTGGCTATCCACGGTTCATGCCCAGATCGACTGTTTTAGGCGCAAGGTGCGATGTGTTTGCACCGACGGGAGCAGGTTTACCTTCACCGGCGAGAAGGGAACCTTTGTAGCACAGGATGGACTTCCGCAGAGGAGAGTGCAGCCCATCTCTCATCAGTTGGCTAGCCTCATCCTAGGAGCAGTGGACGTGCGGAGTCCAGCTTTTCCTGCAGTGGTGGACCAGTACGTGGATGTCTTTCCCGACGACGTTCCAGGGCTACCTCCTCGTAGAGAGGTAGACATTTACATCGACTTGTACCCCGGGACATCCCCGATATCCACTCCAGCATACCGGATGGCCCCCGCCGAGCTTCGAGAGCTGCGGGTACAGTTGGAGGACTTGCAGAGCAAGGGGTTTATCCGACCCAGTGTTTCACCCTGGGCTTCCCCGATATTGTCCGCCAAGAAGGCGGACGGGAGCTTGCGACTGTGTGTCGACTATCATCGCCTGAACCAGGTGACAGTGAGGAACAAGTATCCACTGCCACGGATTGATGACCTCTTCGATCAGCTCAAGGGAGCGCGGTGGTTCTCGAAGATAGACCTCCGGTCAGGCTATCATCAGCTCAGAGTTTGAGACGAGGACGTGCAGAAGACGGCCTTCAGGTGTCGGTATGGCCATTATGAGTTCTTGGTTATGCCGTTCGGCGTAACCAATGCTCCAGCAGTGTTCATGAGCCTCATGAACAGGATCTTCCAGCCATACCTCGACCGATTTGTCGTGGTCTTCATTGACGACATTTTGGTATACTCGACGACTGAGGAGAAGCATGCCTACCACCTGCGAGTTGTGCTAGACACGCTCCGAGAGCACCAGCTTTATGGCAATCTCTCAAAGTGCCAGTTCTGGTTACGTGAGGTCCACTTCTTGGGGCACGTCATCTCTGAGGCGGGAGTTGCAGTGGATCCCGCGAAGATCGAGGCAGTGCTAGCTTGGGAGCCACCCAGGAGCGTGACGGAGGTGCGGAGCTTCTTGGGCCTAGCCGGATACTATCGGAGATTTGTGCCAGACTTATCCAGAGTGTCGGCACCACTCTCAGCCTTGACGAAGAAGGGGAAACCCTTTGTGTGGTCAGACAGATGTCAGCAGAGCTTCCAGGAGCTGAGACAGAGATTGACCAGTGCACCTATCTTGAGGTTGCCTGAGGAGGGAGTTGGGTTCGTAGTTTACTGCGATTCATCAGGGACTGGACTCGGGTGCGTCCTGATGCAGGAGCGGGCCGTGATCGCCTACGGATCACGTCAGTTGAGGCCGCATGAGCAGAACTACGCCACTCATGACCTGGAGTTAGCAGCATTGGTCTTCGCTCTGAAGACTTGGCGGCACTATCTGATGGGCGAGCACTTCACAGTCTTTTCTAACCACCAGAGTCTCAGGTATATCTTCTCTCAGAAGGACCTGAACCTGAGACAGCGGAGATGGCTTGAGTTCCTCCAGGACTATGAATTTGAGATAGTCTATACTCCTGGGAAGGGGAACGGGGTAGCCGATGCCCTCAGCAGGAGGACGGGCATTCAGCTACTTGAGGAGGCGACAGAGCAGCTAGCCTCCTTACAGATATCCTTCGTGGATAGAGATGGAGCAGCCTTTCTTCAGTCTCTCACAGTCTCTCCTCCACTTCTACAGCGGGTCAGAGAGGCTCAGCGTGGGGACGCTGATTGCGAGACCCGGCGTGCACTGATATCCTCAGGTCAGGCGCCTGATGGCTTCTCCCTTGGAGCAGAGCATGAAATCCTTTTCAGAGGAAGTACCTTCGTACCAGTCGCTTTACGAGAGGAGGTGCTGAGAGAGTTTCACACTTCTCCCTTGGCGGTGCATCCCGGAGTGGCGAAGATGTACCAGGATCTCAGACGACAGCACTGGTGGCCGGGCATGAAGAAAGCTGTGGCAGAGTTCGTTTCACGATGCCTCACCTTCCAGCAGGTGAAGGCAGAGCATCAGGTACCAGCAGGCTTGGTACAGCCCTTGGAGGTCCCGGAGTGGAAGTGGGATGGCATATCTATGGACTTCGTGACTGGACTTCCACGCACTTCCAGAGGTCACGACTCCATTTGGGTGATTGTCGACCGACTCACCTAGTCGGCACACTTCTTACCCATCAGAGAGCAGGGATCAGTGGAGAGCTTGGGACGTCTTTACATCCAAGAGATCGTACGGCTTCACGGTGTGCCATCGTCCATCGTCTCCGATCGAGATGCTCGTTTCACTTACCGGCTTTGGAAGGGGTTGCAGGAGGCGTTCGGGACGCGGCTCCATCTGAGCACAGCCTTCCACCCTCAGACGGATGGTCAGACGGAGAGGACCATACAGACACTCGAGGACATGCCCGTGCATGTGTTCTCGACTTTGGTCGCAGCTGGGAGTACCACCTACCCTTGGTGAGTTTGCGTACAACAACAGCTACCACTCCACCTCGGGATGGAACCATATGAGGCGTTGTACGGCAGACCCTGCAGATCACCGTTTGTGCTGGACAGACCCTGGGGAGTCAGCACTCGTGGGACCAGAGATGGTCCGAGCCACGACAGAGAAGGTCCAGATCATCCAGGAGAGGATGAGGACAGCTCAGAGACGGCAGAAGTCATATGCTGACAGGAGGCGGAGGCCACTAGAGTTCGAGGATGGCGACCACGTCTTTTTGCGTGTCTCACCTCGCCGTGGTTTACGGAGATTTGGCCGAGGCGGCAAGTTGTCTCCACGCTTCATCGGGCCTTTCCAGGTCCTCAGCAGGATAGGAGAGGTGGCTTATCGCCTGTCTCTACCACCTCAGTTGCACCGGGTGCACGACGTCTTTCACGTGTCTTAGCTGAGGAGATACGTGCACGACCCGACGCACATCATCGACTTTGGGGATCTGGACGTGGACGATGGGGCGACTTTTGCGGAGGTCCCAGTGGAGATCGAGGATCGACAGGAGCGGGTCCTACGTGGGCGGTCTATTCCTCTTGTGCACGTCAGATGGCAGCACGGGAACCTCCAGGAGAGCACTTGGGAGCGGGAGGCTCAGATGCGTGCTCAGTACCCCCATTTGTTCCCCTATTTTTTGATGTATCTTTACGGGGACGTAAAGCCCTGAGGTGGGAGTAATGTAAAGACCCGCAAATTTCAAGGAAGTTTTTTTTCTTAATTTTCTTTGGAATTTTACAAGAGCGCAGCTTCAGACGGCACCTGATTCCGAGGCCGGTGTGCCCGGAATCAATTTCCGAAGTTTGGCTCGGGTACGTTCAGTGAACGAACGAGCGGGTTTTTCTATCTTTTGAACCGGTGCCCGGAATCGAATTCTGAGGGCACCGATGAAATCGCAACGCCGATATTTGCTTAGAAACGCCTCTTCCGGAGTTGCGTTTGCTCAGACGTGGTTTTTAAATTTTGGGGCTTTAAGACAGAAATAAAATAAAATTTGTGCGACAACTTTATTTTATTTCACTTAAGCTGCTTGGAAGTCACTTGGAAGCCACTTGAACTGAGTTAAAGCGGATAGGGTGCTATCCGGAAATATCCTACCCTCTTGGTAGGATATTTGTGAGGCAGGGCCCGCACGATCCCCGCCGTTTCTTTCGCTAAGTAACGCACCCGCGAAAACCCGTCAAAGTAACTGAAAAGTCAACCGACCTGTTTTCTTTATTTCTTAACAGACCATTTAATTGGGCGGTTTATTTCGTGAATTAAATGGTTTGTTTCATTCGTTGAATTAATTCAACGAATTTAATGGGTCGTTACTTACGCGTTTGCGTTTGTTGGCAAAATAATAAAATAGACAAATTTGTCTATTTTGGAGGATCCTCCTGTTGTGCGAGATCCTCTAAACCTCCACCCTCTCCGCGAAGAACGCAACGAACACGAAGAACGTGAAGAACGCCGGAACCGGAATTCGACGACGCACGATCCGCGACGTCAACAAACTTTTCCGCGACCTTCTCCTTCTTCTTCTACGGCGCCACTTCTTCCGCGGCAGACCTACGATCAGCGGTTAAAGGTGAGAATCGAATCTTCTAATTCTCCCCTTTTTATAATTCGATATCAACAGATTTAAATTAATTAAATCCGTTTGATCTTGATCCGGAGATCGTCGGCGCGACGTTTTTCCCGCGGTGCGACGAACGTCTCCTCCGCAACGACGCGACGATCCCCTCCTTCCGCGACGAGCGATTCCGCGACGACCTCACGTCCGACGACGACAAGGTAAGGGTTGTTGGAATATTTTATTTCCCATGTTTATTCTTTTAAAATAAAGAACCTGATCTCCGAACAATTTTAATTTAATTAAAATTGTTGTTGATTATTTTTCTTTTCCTCCCGTTGAGTTCATGACTAACGCGGAGGGTGCGGGTCTAACGAACAAGACCCAACAACCCTCCGCCAATCTTTTGTTGTGCGGATTTGGCGGACGATGACGAACCATGCGGCAAGGGCGATCCGTTGATCCCGCAGTGAAGATCGGCCCCTAGGAGGAGAAATGGCGCAGACGGGAGGCAAAACGGGCCACCGGAACAACTCCGGCGGCCCGCGGAAGGCGGCGGCGCCCGGCGCGCTGACAGAAACTCCGCCGCGGCCGAGCCGCGGCGGCGGAGAACCGCCTGACCACGTCCGCGGTCCGGCCACCCAGCACGCGGCCCGCGTGGGCCGCGTTCCTCCAAGCCGCGGGTCAAACCCGCGGCGGTTCCTTCGGCCGCTCGGCCGAAGTCGAGCCGGCCGGTCCGGTCGGCCGGGCCGCGCCCAGGACGAACCGGACCCGGCCTAGCCGGGTCGGGCTGGGTCGGGCCGACCCGGTTCGGCCGACCCAGGGGCGGTTCGGGCCGGGTCGCCCCGGGCCCAGAACCCCCGTTTTCGGGCCTTCTTCGGTCTTTTGCCCATATCTTGGGCCTGGGACCTCCGAATGACGAACCGTCAGCGGCTACGCGATCCTTGGATCGATACGGTCGTTTCGGTATATTATACTCAAGGTTTCGGAAGACTTTGGGTTCGTCCGAGTTGGATCGTACACGAAACCAACCGGGCCCTCGGAGCGGAAACGCACATAACTTGAGCTACGGACGTCCGATCGACGTACCGTCAGCTGTGGTAGTTTCCTCTATGTGAGACAGAACTTTTGGCATACTCCGCCCGAGGATCGGACACAGGCGGAGTACGGTCGGGTTGGTTTTTCCCTAAAAACCAACCGGGCCCCTCGGACGAAAATGCCAATAACTCTCAGACCGGGCGTCCGTTTGACGCGCCGTCTGTTGCAATGAGATCCTGTTGTCGATACGGAACTTTTGGATACATCAACTTCGGACTACGTGTCAGTTGATGTATCAGCCTCTCGGCTCGTGGAGCGGACCCTCCTAAACGAGCTCGCTGTGTGCGGGAACCCTAGCGCTGGCTGTGACTTCGACGACAGAGCAGAGATTCTCCGTGGACTGCGACGACGGCAGAGCAGAGATCCTCAGTGGACTGCGACGACGGCAGAGCAGAGATCCTCCGTGGACTGCGACGACAACAGAGCAGAGATCCTTCGTGGACTGCGGCGACGACTGTGCAGAGATCCTCAGTGGACTGCGTCGACTACTGCACTCAGCGATCCTACGTGGATCAGTGCTACAGGTCCTGTGTGGGCCCGATCCTTCGTGGGTCCTTACTACCGGTTCTGTGTGAGCCACTGCCTACAGGTTCTGTGTGAGCCCGATCCTATGTGGGTCTTTTGCGGGGGGGGGGGGGGGGGGGGGGTTAGTACCTATCAATCCTTCGTGGGTCCGACGACTTAGATGGATCAGTGATCATTTTGACGTCATCTGAAAAAGTATACCTGGTTGAGCTGAATCTTATGTTACTCTCCTTTGTGGATTGTGTTGAACTATCCTATGTGGATTTACTGTTTACTCTCCTTTGTGGATTTGAGTCTTGCTTTCTTATGTGGATTGAGTTGTTCTTGAGCTCGTGAGCAGAGCTAGAAGTGGGGACTTAGGTATATGTATGGGCATATACCTAAGTCGAGTCAGATGTTACTTCGTGATTGCACCTTCCTTTTTTTGCTATATCCTTTGTGGATTTCGGGAGACCTTCGTGGGTCTCGGGGTCCTTACTGAGTAGCTTATACTCACCCCTGCACGGGCTATGCCCGCACCTTGTTGTGTTGGATGCAGAAGACGGACAGCGCTGATCACGGTTGGGGCGTGGAGCAGGACGGTACCTGGAGGCGGACCACTGGGCGGGACGTGCTCGGAGCGGACGTGGGACCCGAGGAGCATGGAGGCTATCTGTACCCACCCTTCAGGTGGGATTGCCAGTGGACGACACGAGGCCGCCGTCTTTTCTTCAGTTGCTGTTCTTTTCCTTTCAGTTGTACTTTCAGTTGGGCTTGTATTCCGGCCCCCGTTTACTTTTCTGCACTTGTAGTTACTTTCCGCTTGCTGACTCTGTGGTTGTTGTTACTTATAAAGGCAATGCCTTCCCTGTTTACCGGGATTTGCGCCTTGGTGCTAGTCGCCAGCCCCTGGCCTATGGAAGGCGGGCTTGGGGTAGTCACGGCACGGGCCCCGAGGTCGGGTCGTGACATTCACGGTATTTTAATTTTATTATAATATCATTTTTTCCTTAAATTGCACTAATTACCTCTAATCGCGATTAAGAACATAAAAGTTACTATTCAACAAAAAAAATATTTTAATCTCATTGAACCACATTTTACTTCTTAATGACAACCATGTATGTCAGATTTTTTAAATTCAATACACAAAAGTGGTAAAATTTTTATTTAAATGAAAAATCAGTTTTTATAAGTACCACTTAGTGGTTTCGCTATTCATCAAAAATTGAATTTTTTCGAAAAAATATCAAAAAGTCACCCTAAGATATATTTGATATTCCAAATTCAAAAATGAAGTCTATTTTACTAAATTCAAAACATATAAGTCACATTAATTAATTTAATAATTAATTCCCGCTGTCCTGACAAATAGCGTGTTTTTATGAAACAATAAGTATCAAAGATTGACACTAGTTTAAGTCCGATTTCAAAGTGAAATTAATTCCAATGACCTCTAATGGATTTAATGGTAAAAATATATTCAAATTTCACTTTAAAACCAATTAAAAAGATAATCTAATCATATAAATTAATTAGATTAAAAAGAGGTTTTGAATTAAAATACAACATTTTACACAATTCATTAAAAATGAACTTTATCAGAAAAATACCAAAAATTAACACAAAGTAAAATTTGATGTCCCGATTCTAAAGAAGTTTTATATTTAGTACAATATAATTTATAAGAGTGACCAAGACAATATTTAAGGAAGGCTCCCCATCAAATGTTGATAAGTGGACCTTCCATGAAAATTAGAGTATATAAGTCTAAAATTGAATTCTTTCCGTATTTTAAGACATTATCCTTTATTAGATAAACGTAAAAACATTAAACAAACATATATTATCATATTTTAGTTATTTCTATCCATTCCCTCCAGCACAACGTCTACGTGTTAACTAACATTTATAATAATATTATTTTATTACTAGTGTGCAACGTATGATTTCAAAAAACTCTTTATTGCGTATCGGGTACACTATCGAACATAGAAACCCCTTTAAAGTAAAATTAATATTTAATTAGAAAATATTAATAAATATGAAAATGTATTATTCTTTATTTACCTGGGATGTTACATCCTTCCCCCCTTTTGGGAGATATGTCCTTGCAATTTTATTCACTTATCAAAAAAATTGGGGGTATTTATCCCTCATAGCATTTTCAGATTCCCACGTTGCCTCTTCAACCATATGGTTTTTCCATAAAACCTATACCTGGTGAATTACCTTATTTTGCAATACTTGCTCTCTTCGGTCAAGAATCTAGACAGGTTGTTCTTCATAAGAGAGATTCTCTTCCAGCTGAACTACCTCTGGACTCAAAACATGAGATGGATCTGCCATATACTTTCTCAGCATCGAAACATGAAAAACATTGTGTACCTAAGATAAACTCGAAGGTAATGACACTCTGTATGCAACTGATCCAACTCTCTCCGGAATTTCATATGGTCCAATGAACATTGGACTCAACTTTTCTTTCTTACCAAATCACATCACACTTTTCCATGGAGAAAACTTAAGAAAAACATGATCACCTACCTCAAAAGACAGATCCTTCCTATGGTTATTTGCATAACTCTTCTGCCTGCTTTGAGCTGTTCTCAAGTGTTTCTGAATCTACAGAACTTTTTTTGCCGTCTCTTCTACCAATTCTGGTCCCATCAGCATCCTTTCACCCACTTCATCCAAAAATGATGGAGTTCGACATCGCTTCTGTAACACCCCAAGATTTCATATTGTGTTATTTCTTCAAAATAATTAAATAACTTGCACTACACGCAACACCGAGTTCAATCACACCATGACTTACAAAAATAAGCCATTCAAAAGCGGTTATGAATAGTATTATCTAAATTTTAAACTTTATATAATCCTTATAATTTTAGAATCCATATTATGAGTTTCTTTGATATAATGCAAGAACAAATTCATTTTCAGTATTGCACTTTTATCAACTTTTAATAGTGAACCCTTTTTAAATACAATATTTTAAACATATTGAATAAATGGGGACATCAAAAAAATTTAAAATGAAACATCCAAAGCTTCCACGGTACGCTTTCCTTTGAATAATACAGTAGCGTGTGTTATACGCAACTTCGAGTTTTAACACACACCACAACCGATTAAACTAGCCGTTGTGAATAGTAATACCTAATTTTTGAAATCATATATATTTTATATTTCAAAATGGACTTCATTTTTGGATTCAGAATATCGAAATTAGCCTAGGGTGAAATTTTGGTACATTTCGGATAACTTTCATATTTTGATGAATAGTGAAAATTTCTAAATTTTAATTAAAAACAACTTTTTTAATCAAAATAATTAATAGTGATAAATTATGAATTTTAGTGGTTTTAAAGTATATTTAGAATATATTTTTACCATTTAATATAATGTTGGTCATTGGACATAATTTTACAATTAAACCGAACATAAACAAGTGTCAATCTTTTGATAGTTATTATCTCTTAAAAACACGCTTTTTGTTTTGACAGCGGGAATTAATTTTAAATTAATTTCTGCCACTTCTGTGTTTTGAATTTAGGAAAATGGATTCCATATTTGGAATCAGGATGTTCAAATTGTGTAAATAGGTAACTTTTATTTTTAGACATTTTGAAAAGTTACTGTGGTAAATATTTTATTTACCATGGTTAAAGGGTAAATCCGGTAAATAAGGGTTAAAAAAATAATATTATAATAATACTAAATTACCCTAAAACGTGTATTAACCCTATTGGTTGATACATGGTCGACCATGGGAATCTTTGGGTCTATTTTGGGACCCCATGGATCCACTTGTAAGTGATAATGACACTTTATTTTAATTAAGTTAAAATGAATACAAAAATGACACAAGCATATATCTTTTATAAAAACAATTGTTACATAGGGTTATATATGTTGGATGTTAGATTATAAATATTCATAAGAAAGCTAAAAAGATTTCCTACATAATGATATTTTATTTATATTTTTTAGACATTAAATAAGTTATTTTATTTATGACACAATGATGATGCAGTAATTACTATAATAGTGAAAAATTAAAATAATTGATATTATAAATACCCAAATAAATATAATATGAAACTTTTAATGAATTAAACTAATTTTCTAGGATAATATGATATATTAGGATTGATTTAATTGACTTTGTTCGAAGTAATCAATCTGTTGTGAGTTTCACAAAAATCAACTATAGAATAGTGTCAAAATTGACATAAAAGAGTTCTTAAAACAAATATTATATTATTAATTGATATTAAATTCCTAAAAATCTAAGGTTCGTCCACGAGACTTATATTATGATAGGTTAATCATTAATGGACCACTTGGGGGTCGCTTGGATGTATATAGTAAGTTTATTAACCATATTATATAAAAATACAAAGAGACATTGTAAAAGTGAAACTAATTAACTTAGAGTTAATACTTAAAGATAAGGTTAATATAAGTACCCAAACCTGTCTAAATTCTATTGGATGAGTTGTTTTCGACCTATACCTACCTCATCCTTTGAATAGTCAACTTTGGAGCCTTTGGAAACCGAATATGAATTTATTATAAATTAATATTTCTAGCTTTTCCAAAGGTGCCCCTCACCCCTCTTATAAAAGGGCACTCCTCCTTCTCTTTTCCTCACACCTCTCAAGCCACTTGGCTCGTCCAAACTCTGCCCAACTAAGCTCCCCACATCCCTCTCCTCCTCCTTGAAGCTTCCCCTTAGGCAGAAAGCATTTCAAGAAGTCCTTTGGTTCCAACCAAAGTGAGTTACCTAAATTAAAGGAGGTTAACCTACCCCAACAAAGGAAAAGTACAAGGTAAGGGATTTTCTTATCTCACATTCAATTCCGTGAGATTTCCATTATTCGCCACTAAATTATTGAAAGTGGTGTATTGTGTACTGGCATTTGATATATATTATCATATTCATGTTATTATATAAATAATTTGGTGGTTATTAACTTTTGTCCATACGACTCAGTTGATTAACGTGGTAAGGGGTTTTCATCTCACTCCTTATTCCCGTGAGATTCATGCCATATTGACACCATCACCTTTTGTGTGGTGTATGTACTGCCCATAATTATATTCTTTGTGTAATACACTCTAATTTATGTGTATTTACATATTCATTGTATGATACCTCTTTCATGGGTTGTATGTTTCATAAGTTACCAAATTGGTAAGGGTTATTTCACAATCTCTTCATTATCCGAGGTTGTATTATACGTAATAATCTACTGGGATCTCTTTATCATCCACATCCATGTTTCTTCGAAATGTATTTCAAAACATTTTTACTATTTGCAAGAATATGGGTTAAAGTCATTTATACCCTTGTTTGACTTTTCATAAGAGGTTTATAAAGGAATCTTTCCGTCGTTTTCAAAAAAAGGTCCTTTTTAACCTTTTCGACAGAATTGAGATAAGAATGTTTTTTTTACTTATACGGCGGGTGCGGTTATTTTCCGCCGTTGTAAAATCGTCAAAGCTTTCCTTACAAGCTTACAATAATATTTTCAAGAAAATGTTTTATTTTATATGGATCTTAAATGATTTCAAAAATAGAAAGAGATATTTCTCTAAAAAGTGTTTTGATTTCATCTATGTCAACATCCTTTAATGGATTTTATGCTTATTTGAAGTTGATTTATTATAATACAAAACTTCTATATTGTATTGAAGGTTTTGTGATATGTTTGACTGTGGATGTGCTATTTTATACCATTCATAGTTTATGGTGAAACTATTGACATTTCGTATGCTAGTTTTAATCCGAATGTTTATGTTATATTTCAAACTTTTCTTCAGATGAATGTGCTAAACAAGTATGTTCCGGGTTGGGGACCGGTAAAAGTAAGCCCTCCAGGTTGGGGACTGGTAAAAGTAAGCCCTCCAGGTTGGGGACTGGTTAAAGTAAGCCCTCCAGGTTAGGGACTGGTAAAAGTAAGCCCTCCGGTTTGGTCTCCGGTTATTAGAGGTACTCCGGGTTGGTGTCCGGTTATTAGAGGCACTCCGGGTTGGTGTCCGGTTATTAGAGGCACTCCGGGTTGGTGTCCGGTTATTAGAGGCACTCCGGGTTGGGTTCCGGTTAGAAGTAACCCCTAGGTCTTGGGATGAGGCCTAGACAATGAAATTAACGTTTGACATTATGCATTACAACATTATGAAAGTGGTTATTGATTTTTGCATGTGGTTATTCGATTAGTAGAATATCCATGTGAATAAGTAAATGGAATTATTTCATTTTATTTATGCCATACCATGTTGAAAGTTAATATTTAAAAGGATTTTGTTTTAGTTATACATTGCCTTAAATGTTTATTCTTATTTATGAAAGTTTCCGCTATATTGTTATCCTTACTGGGCATTTGAGCTCACCCCTTTTCTATGTTTTATTTTTCCCAGGAAGTGAAGATGTAAGTTATGAATGACCTACAGGGATATTATGAGGGGATTATAGTGTGGACTGTGGAAACATTATGTTGTTGTAGTAGCTTTTCATTTTATGATGTAATGTAAAACTTATGAATATATCTAGTGTTTCCAAGGCTACTAAACCAATCGGTCTTTCGAGATTTGATCTTTCTTGTGATCATGCCAATGTTATGTAATTAATGCACCGACTCTGGGCAACTGGGGTCGGGGCGTTACAGTTGGTATCATAGGAAGTTTAGTACAAACCTTGGAAGCTAGATTTAGATAAACTCTGATTAGAGCACGTAGACCTAAGATGAACTTTGAGGATTAGTATAGAAGAACTTCCTAGAATTTTGGTATTGTAGAGATTTTGTGAGTTTTCCGAGCAATACATCCCTGTCTGGATACGAGCAGGTAGAGGCGGCTCTGGCACAGATGTACCAAGGGGTAAAACCCGAAAACACCGCTTTGAGCTAGACTCGAACGGGAACTGGTGCACGACAACGGGCCTTGCTGCACTCTTGGTTACGACACTCCCGGGGGATATGCTTAGGATAACTCTCATTTTCTTTACAAATCATTTTGAAGGGATTATGAGTATATACTTCCTCAAAGAAAACATTCTGATGATTATGGATTATATCCATAAATAGTTCAATTTATGTTGAGTGTTTTATAAGTATGGGATTATGTATTTTGATTCATAAACTGATCTAGTGTATGCCATTGTTTAGAAATGGCGCCCAGTAGAAGGAATGAGAACTCCAGAAATGCACATGATCCAAAGAGAAGGAAGGATCATATCTTTCATGATCTTAAGCTAGAATTGATAAGAGAAATAGTCTCCCATATATTATCATCATATGAAGAAATAATATCATGTGCTGATAAGATAAGTAAAGAGTTTACTGAGTCCTATGGTTTTGAAGGGAAGCAAGAGAAGAAAAGGATGGAAGAGAGAAAATTGGATAAAGGGAAGAGGGAAAAGAAGAATTTTCCCATATGTGGTAACTGTGGGAAGAAACACCCTGTAACTTGCCTGAAAGGAATGGGAGTTTGTTATAAGTGTGGAGGAAAAGGGCACAAAGTACTTGACTGCAAGGGTAAGAAAATGGTTTTAAATGTACAATGCTTCATTTGCAAGGAGTTTGGACACTACGCGAACCTATGCCCCAGTCATCAGACTATGCCGCAAATGATGCTATTGGATAATAATCAAGTTATGATACTACCACAGATGAAGAGGAATGATTAGAGTTCTTATGTTGATTATGTCAATTGAGTGTTGTATCAACAATGTACTTGTTATAATAATTATGGAGTATATAAGGATTGTACTGCAGTACTATTTCATTAAGGACTTGAGATTGTGTGGAACAAAGAAAAGTGACTCAATAGCAGGATAAATTTTTGGAAAATATATGGTTGAGAGAAAGATAAACCATAATATGGTTCTGATACCGAGTTAATGATTTTAGAATAATACATGATTGATTTGGATAAATTATATTGGATATTCTTGACTACCTTGGAACTGATTAATGATCTGTATATTCCATTATTGTTGGGGTTTAAAACATTTTTGGATTGATGAAGTATATCCAGCATTCTATATGGAATAGGGGAGCATGAATGTAATCAATAAAGAATATGGTAATTCAGGATGTTTCAGTGTATTAAAAGAATACAAGATGAAGTTATTCATATGCTATTATGGGGTAAAAAGGATCTACATTATTCTTACCTTCCTTATAAATGTTGGACTGTGAGTTTGGACAGAAGTATTTTGGATAGTTCTAGTTTGGATTATTTTGGATTGCCATAAAAGGACAACCCGGAGGTCGGGCGGCAACCCGTCGCGTCCGGCAAGGCTGCGAGACTTGAACCCGCAACCGAAGGGCGACAAGGGTGTATCACCTACCACTGGCCCACGAGATGTCCTAGATTAAATAATGTAGTTTTTATTAAAAGATCTTGTAGATGAATTATAAATTCGTTTATTTTGGAACCCTATACGAATAGTGTAAATAGAATATTTTTTTTACATTCTATTATCTTTTAGAGTGAAAGATGAGTTTGTGGTAGAAATTTATTAATGGATAAAACTCTAATTATAAAGTAAGTATATCTCCTTATGATCTTAGCCAATCTCATAAATAAATTCCTCAATATTAAGAAAAGCAACTTAGAACAAAAATGTTTTCCTAGATGGTACCTTAAATCATCACTAATTTATGGCTTTGGGATTGTTGGCCTTTTCATAGCCATGTTCTCTACCACTCTCCATCAGGTAATTGATGGTTAGATTTTTCTTCCATATCCATATTTTTCTTACATGGAACCCTAGTATGTGTTATTTTCGGTAATCTTCATACTTTCGACTCTTTATTTTAAATAGAGGCCTCATTAATTCATTTTTCGATGTGGGATTTCAACTAGGATATTTTGAAACGTCAAAAATGTGTTATCCCAATACCCTATATTTTGTTGAACCGATGGTACTTCAAATCATCATAGATTGATGAGTTTAAGGACCTCAATTATACACTTGTTTGTGATTGATGACCTCAATCACTACCTATAAATATTTACGTTTTTCCTCCGATTATATGTCTCTAATTGCCACCAATGTTCTCCTAATCAAGATCATAATTTGGTGGTGACCCTTTCATTTCTCTTTTCCTCATATTAAGACTAAATTTTAGTAACCCAATTTCCGATGTGGGTTTTCCCACAAATATATTTTCTATTTTCAACCTTTTATTTTTGAAGAACAATTTCAAATTGCGAGGACGCAATTTATTGAAGGAGGGGAGAATGTAACACCCCAAGATTTCATATTGTGTTATTTCTTCAAAATAATTAAATAACTTGCACTACACGCAACACCGAGTTCAATCACACCATGACTTACAAAAATAAGCCATTCAAAAGCGGTTATGAATAGTATTATCTAAATTTTAAACTTTATATAATCCTTATAATTTTAGAATCCATATTATGAGTTTCTTTGATATAATGCAAGAACAAATTCATTTTCAGTATTGCACTTTTATCAACTTTTAATAGTGAACCCTTTTTAAATACAATATTTTAAACATATTGACTAAATGGGGACATCAAAAAAATTTAAAATGAAACATCCAAAGCTTCCACGGTACGCTTTCCTTTGAATAATACAGTAGCGTGTGTTATACGCAACTTCGAGTTTTAACACACACCACAACCGATTAAACTAGCCGTTGTGAATAGTAATACCTAATTTTTGAAATCATATATATTTTATATTTCAAAATGGACTTCATTTTTGGATTCAGAATATCGAAATTAGCCTAGGGTGAAATTTTGGTACATTTCGGATAACTTTCATATTTTGATGAATAGTGAAAATTTCTAAATTTTAATTAAAAACAACTTTTTTAATCAAAATAATTAATAGTGATAAATTATGAATTTTAGTGGTTTTAAAGTATATTTAGAATATATTTTTACCATTTAATATAATGTTGGTCATTGGACATAATTTTACAATTAAACCGAACATAAACAAGTGTCAATCTTTTGATAGTTATTATCTCTTAAAAACACGCTTTTTGTTTTGACAGCGGGAATTAATTTTAAATTAATTTCTGCCACTTATGTGTTTTGAATTTAGGAAAATGGATTCCATATTTGGAATCAGGATGTTCAAATTGTGTAAATAGGTAACTTTTATTTTTAGACATTTTGAAAAGTTACTGTGGTAAATATTTTATTTACCATGGTTAAAGGGTAAATCCGGTAAATAAGGGTTAAAAAAATAATATTATAATAATACTAAATTACCCTAAAACGTGTCTTAACCCTATTGGTTGATACATGGTCGACCATGGGAATCTTTGGGTCTATTTTGGGACCCCATGGATCCACTTGTAAGTGATAATGACACTTTATTTTAATTAAGTTAAAATGAATACAAAAATGACACAAGCATATATCTTTTATAAAAACAATTGTTACATAGGGTTATATATGTTGGATTTTAGATTATAAATATTCATTAGAAAGCTAAAAAGATTTCCTACATAATGATATTTTATTTATATTTTTTAGACATTAAATAAGTTATTTTATTTATGACACAATGATGATGCAGTAATTACTATAATAGTGAAAAATTAAAATAATTGATATTATAAATACCCAAATAAATATAATATGAAACTTTTAATGAATTAAACTAATTTTCTAGGATAATATGATATATTAGGATTGATTTAATTGACTTTGTTCGAAGTAATCAATCTGTTGTGAGTTTCACAAAAATCAACTATTGAATAGTGTCAAAATTGACATAAAAGAGTTCTTAAAACAAATATTATATTATTAATTGATATTAAATTCCTAAAAATCTAAGGTTCGTCCAAGAGACTTATATTATGATAGGTTAATCATTAATGGACCACTTGGGGGTCGCTTGGATGTATATAGTAAGTTTATTAACCATATTATATAAAAATACAAAGAGACATTGTAAAAGTGAAACTAATTAACTTAGAGTTAATACTTAAAGATAAGGTTAATATAAGTACCCAAACCTGTCTAAATTCTATTGGATGAGTTGTTTTCGACCTATCCCTACCTCATCCTTTGAATAGTCAACTTTGGAGCCTTTGGAAACCGAATATGAATTTATTATAAATTAATATTTCTAGCTTTTCCAAAGGTGCCCCTCACCCCTCTTATAAAAGGGCACTCCTCCTTCCCTTTTCCTCACACCTCTCAAGCCACTTGGCTCGTCCAAACTCTGCCCAACTAAGCTCCCCACATCCCTCTCCTCCTCCTTGAAGCTTCCCCTTAGGCAGAATGCATTTCAAGAAGTCCTTTGGTTCCAACCAAAGTGAGTTACCTAAATTAAAGGAGGTTAACCTACCCCAACAAAGGAAAAGTACAAGGTAAGGGATTTTCTTATCTCACATTCAATTCCGTGAGATTTCCATTATTCGCCACTAAATTATTGAAAGTGGTGTATTGTGTACTGGCATTTGATATATATTATCATATTCATGTTATTATATAAATAATTTGGTGGTTATTAACTTTTGTCCATACGACTCAGTTGATTAACGTGGTAAGGGGTTTTCATCTCACTCCTTATTCCCGTGAGATTCATGCCATATTGACACCATCACCTTTTGTGTGGTGTATGTACTGCCCATAATTATATTCTTTGTGTAATACACTCTAATTTATGTGTATTTACATATTCATTGTATGATACCTCTTTCATGGGTTGTATGTTTCATAAGTTACCAAATTGGTAAGGGTTATTTCACAATCTCTTCATTATCCGAGGTTGTATTATACGTAATAATCTACTGGGATCTCTTTATCATCCACATCCATGTTTCTTCGAAATGTATTTCAAAACATTTTTACTATTTGCAAGAATATGGGTTAAAGTCATTTATACCCTTGTTTGACTTTTTATAAGAGGTTTATAAAGGAATCTTTCCGTCGTTTTCAAAACAAGGTCCTTTTTAACCTTTTCGACAGAATTGAGATAAGAATGTTTTTTTTACTTATACGGCGGGTGCAGTTATTTTCCGCCGTTATAAAATCGTCAAAGCTTTCCTTACAAGCTTACAATAATATTTTCAAGAAAATGTTTTATTTTATATGGATCTTAAATGATTTCAAAAATAGAAAGAGATATTTCTCTAAAAAGTGTTTTGATTTCATCTATGTCAACATCCTTTAATGGATTTTATGCTTATTTGAAGTTGATTTATTATAATACAAAACTTCTATATTGTATTGAAGGTTTTGTGATATGTTTGACTGTGGATGTGCTATTTTATACCATTCATAGTTTATGGTGAAACTATTGACATTTCGTATGCTAGTTTTAATCCGAATGTTTATGTTATATTTCAAACTTTTCTTCAGATGAATGTGCTAAACAAGTATGTTCCGGGTTGGGGACCGGTAAAAGTAAGCCCTCCAGGTTGGGTACTGGTAAAAGTAAGCCCTCCAGGTTGGGGACTGGTTAAAGTAAGCCCTCCAGGTTAGGGACTGGTAAAAGTAAGCCCTCCGGTTTGGTCTCCGGTTATTAGAGGTACTCCGGGTTGGTGTCCGGTTATTAGAGGCACTCCGGGTTGGTGTCCGGTTATTAGAGGCACTCCGGGTTGGTGTCCGGTTATTAGAGGCACTCCGGGTTGGGTTCCGGTTAGAAGTAACCCCTAGGTCTTGGGATGAGGCCTAGACAATGAAATTAACGTTTGACATTATGCATTCCAACATTATGAAAGTGGTTATTGATTTTTGCATGTGGTTATTCGATTAGTAGAATATCCATGTGAATAAGTAAATGGAATTATTTCATTTTATTTATGCCATACCATGTTGAAAGTTAATATTTAAAAGGCTTTTGTTTTATTTATACATTGCCTTAAATGTTTATTCTTATTTATGAAAGTTTCCGCTATATTGTTATCCTTACTGGGCATTTGAGCTCACCCCTTTTCTATGTTTTATTTTTCCCAGGAAGTGAAGATGTAAGTTATGAATGACCTACAGGGATATTATGAGGGGATTATAGTGTGGACTGTGGAAACATTATGTTGTTGTAGTAGTTTTTCATTTTATGATGTAATGTAAAACTTATGAATATATCTAGTGTTTCCAAGGCTACTAAACCAATCGGTCTTTCGAGATTTGATCTTTCTTGTGATCATGCCAATGTTATGTAATTAATGCACCGACTCTGGGAAACTGGGGTCGGGGCGTTACAGCTTCCTATATAATGCCTCAAATGGTTCCATCTGTATACTGGAATGAAAACTGTTATTATATGAAAAAATCAACCAAAGAAGATGTTGGTCCCAACTTCCCTGATAATCCATCGAACAAGCTCGTAGCATATCCTCCAAGGTATAAATTGTTCATTCTGACTTCCCACCTGATTGCGGATGAAAAGATGTACTAAAATTTAATTCAGTACCCAACGACTTCTGAAGGCCTTTCCAAAAGATAGAAGTAATCCTGGGATCACGGTCAGATACAATGGAGAGAGGAAATCCCTGTAACCTAGCTATCTCTTTATGATACAAACGTTAAAGTTGATCTAGGGAAAAAATTATCTCGTATGGCAAGGAAATGAGCATATTTAGTCAAGCGATCAACAATAACCCAGATTGCGTTATGACCTCTAGATGTCTTCGGTAATCCCACAACAAATTCCATGGATATATTCTCCCATTTCCACTCTAGAACTGGTAAAGGCAGAAGCATCCCTTTCGGTAACTGCCGCTCTGCTTTATCCTGCTGGCAAGTCAGACACTTCACAGTAAAATTAGTAATATCTCTTTTAATTCCATCCCACCAGTAATACTCCTGCAGATCTCTGTACATCTTATTACTACCAGGATGAACTGAAAACAGGGAACTATGAGCCTCACATAACAACTCATTCTTCAACTGTGAATCACAAGGCACATATAATCTCTTCCAAAATCTCAAAACACAATCACTATCAATGTTGAATTCAGGCAACTTACCCTTCTGAACCAGCTCTACCTTTTTCTGCAACTCACTGTCTTCCCTCTATGCTTTCTTAATTTTGTATGATAGGGATGATCTCACTGATACCTGAAACAAAATAGAAGAACATCCTACACCAACAACTTCTATGCCAAATTTCATCAAATCCTTAACCAAAGGATCATGTTCCGAACCCAACATCATTAATGAAGCATTACTTTTTCAACTCAAAGCATCAGTAACTTTATTGTCTTTTCCCGGATGGTAATGAATTGTACAATCACAATCCTTGATTAATTCCAGCCATCTCCTCTGTCTCATGTTCAATTATTTCTGAGTGAATATATACTTTAAACTTTGGTGATTAGTATATATTTCACACTTTACTCCATACAAATGATGCCTCCAAATTTTTAAAGAAAAAACAACCGCAGCTAATTCCAAATCATGTGTATGGTAATTTACCTCATGAGTTTTCAACTGACGCGAAGCATAAGCAATTACCTGGTCATTCTTCATAAGGACACATTTATGTCCCTTCAACGAAGCATCACTGTATATTACAAACTCACCATTCCTGGAAGGAAGTGCCAAAACGGGATAATTCACCAATCATCTTTTCAACTCCTGAAAACAATCATCACATTCTTTTATCCAGATGAACTTAACACCCTTACGAGTTATCTTATTCATTAGACTAGATAACCAAGAAAAATTTTCAACAAACCTTCGGTAGTAACCTGGAAAACCAAGAAAACTACGGATCTCGGTTACATTTGTGGGTCTTGGCCATTATTCAACAACTTTTGTTTTAGCATGATCAACAGTTATTCCATCTTTTGAAACAATGTGACCCAGGAAAGAAATTTTTTGTAACCAAAACTCACACTTGCTGAATTTTCCATATAGTTTCTTTTCATTTAAGGTTTGCAAGATAACCCTTAAATGACTTTCATGCTCCTCTTTACTTTTAGAAAACATCAAAATATCATCGATGAAAACAACCAGAAACTTAACCAAGAACTCATGGAAAATTATATTCATAAGGTCCATGAATACAGCAGGTGCATTGGTTAACCCAAAAGGCATAACTATAAATTCATAATGGCCTTATCTAGTACAGAACGCAGTCTTCAGAACGTCTACTTCTTTTAATTTCAACTGATGGTACCCTGACCTGAAGTCAATCTTCAAAAAATATTGAGCTACCTGGAGATGATCAAACAAATCATCGATATGAGGAAAAGGATACTTGTCCTTAACAGTAATATTATTCAAGGCTCTATAATCAATGAAAAGTCTCATTGATCCATCTTTCTTTTTAACAAACAAGACAGGAGCACCCCATGGTGATGTGCTAGGTCGAATGAAACCTTTATCTAATAACTCCCGCAATTGTTTCTTTTACTCTAAATGTTCAACTTGAGCCATTCGATAAGGGGGATTTGAAATTGGCTTAGAATCAGGAACTAAGTCAACAGTAAATTCAACTTCCCGATCATTAATAATACCAGACAACTCATCAGGAAAAACATCAAGATACTCATTTACCACTGGCACATGATTAATCTGAACAGTTCCTTTATTTTCAACAATATGTGCAAGGTAACATTCATTTCCATCTTTTGCTAGTTTCTCAATTTCCTCATAAGTTATCAAAATCAAGGGTTCGTTCTTGTACACAAACTAAAAATATTTCTGAAAAGAAACCATTTTAGCTCTACAGTCAATCTTAGCATGATAAACAGAAAGCCAGTCCATGCCCAAAATAACATCAAACTCTACTAGAGGAAAAACAATAAGGCTTGCTGGTAGATTCCTTCCACACACAAGGATAGGAAGGTTCTTATAATTCCTTTTTGTTTCAACGCTCCCTTCGGGTGTTTTTACCATAAGTTCAGGGTTCATATCTTGAGATGGAATTTCCAATTTACAAGAAAACATCTCAGATATTAAAGAATGTGTAGACCCTGAATCAAACAACACATTGTCATAATCTGAACAAACAAACAGTGTACCTGATACCACTTCGTTCGATGGCCCAACATCTGTTGAGGTTGTTGCAAAGGATTTCACCACCCCTTTCTACTTGTAGTCTGGCTGCTTTCCCCCAGTTGAGTTCTTCGTTAGACACTCAATTGAATAATGACCCATTTCATTACACTTAAAACATCTTACCGCTGGATTTTCATTGCCTGCTTGATCATCTTCATTACAGTTGCGAGCAATATGACCATACATACCACACCGAAAGCACTTACCAGACATGGATAAACATTCTCCAGGATTAATTTTACCACACTTGTCACAGGATGGATATTTGGTTTTCTTACCTCCTTGCTTCTTTGTTAAATTCTTCCCCTTTGGCTGTCAACTGTATCTCTTATTCTATTGTTTTTCATAGAACACCTGATCATAGGAAAACTCCATTTCCACCTTCTCCGCACATCGAACAAGTTTTTCATAACTTTGGAACTCACGAGAAGCTAAACCCCTTCGATACATTGGATTTAACCCAGAGTAAAAACGGTTTATTTTACAATCAAGATCTCGTATGAAGTTTTGAGAATACCTTGCCAATCGAGTGAACTTTGCCTCATAGGCAGCCACTGAGTCTTCCTCTTGCCTCAATTCCAAGAATTTCTTTTCCATCCTAAGTCAAACAGCCTTAGGAAAATATTTCTCAAGAAACATACCATTTAATTCGTCCCAGTGAAGATCCTCAATCTCATCACTATCCCTGATATTTTTTTACCATCGACCACCACTGATCAGCTTCACCTTCAAAACGGATAATAGCGAAACTAACCTTTTGATGTTCTGAACACCCCATGACATCAAAAATCTTCTCCAGTGCATTAATCCACCCTTCAGCTTGCACGGGGTCAGATGATCCTCTGAATGATGGGGGATGTTGCCTCATGAAATGTTCCACCACTGACATGTTACTCTGTGGTTGATCTGGCTGATCTTGTGAATGGATACCACAACCATTTATACCCTGAGTCAACTGTGCCATCACTGCAACAAACTGTTCAGTTCCGATTCCGACCACCTCAGGTTTCTGATTTGGAAGGTTGTCTTCCTCCTGATGTCGTCCCAACATAGCTGCTTTGATTCCTCTGTGGAAAACCATTCTGAACATAGAAATATCTTAGGCGAAGCAACATGGTAATCCGTAAATGCTATATCATTTCAATCATATTAAAATTTAACACTTTTCTAACTCCTAATGTTTTCTAAACCGACCTATGATACCAACTATAACGCCCCGTCCTTAAACATTACTTAATATTGAATTAAATGAATAATTCACCTTGAAGATCTTTTCAGGATTAGAGTTTTAGAGAATTAGAACATAACTATTACATCTAAAAGATTTACAAAGTAGAAACTTCTACCAAGTTTCCATAGAATAAAAAACTCTTAAAAGGAAACATGTCTAGTTCCATGTTTTATATAGCATGACATACCCTTGATCCCATCCTAGACCTTATTCCACATTATGTCCTGGGAAAAACATTTCAAAAAAACATGGGGTGAGCATAAAAATATCAGTAAGGAATACACAAAGAATGAAAACTGTTAGTTTTTCAAACATCAAGTAAAACATGTATACTTTATCAAGGAAATACCTTCACCTTCATGAAGTAGTAAAAAACTCTTCACTGAATAAAATATCATTACTTACCTTTTTGTAACCAAAGGATTACAATAAAACCCATATAAACAACACATAACATATATAAAGGTAACTTGGGACATAAACAAACTTAAGTGGAATAACCATACAGTCGACTTCCACACATATCACTTAATGGAATAGCCATTCGGCCAACTTCCATACATACTTAATGGAATAGCCATACAGACGACTTCCATACCCAATGTATTGGAGGTTATAACGTAACCACCCATCCGGGTATTCACGGCACCACCCATCATATGGTTTATCACGTAACCACCCATCAAATTTCCAAGTACCATTATAAAAATCATAAGACATAAAACAAATATAATGGAAAGAAAACATTTCAACACTTTGATCACAATATATCACTTAAATATATTGACATAACAAATCCATTATAAAAACCCATTTTCAATACCAAAATACATAAAAGAGTATATGTTATTTCTTTTATTTTAAAAAAACATTACGGCTTGTTCAGGAAGCCAAAGACCAAATAATACTCGCGGCGGCGGAAAAGGTCGTTGTCACCGGGTACGTTAAAAGAAACATTCCTTTTTTTAGTTTTGTAAAATGCTTCGTAGAAAAATATTCCTTTTGTATAAATAGAACACACAAAGGACCTACAACTATGTCATCATAATAGAACACATTCCATTTTTGGATTCTTGTAAGACCAAAATAGGGTAGCAGTCAATTTATGCTTGAGAAACCAAAAATATTCTTAACATTATGGATTCAATTCAATCCATATCACTTTTAGGTAAGTGCATTCAAGGGAAAATAAATCCAAAAGAAACCCTTGATAAGCCACCAATACTATACTGCAAGGATCAATAAAATTTTTATCTCATATTCATTTCATAGTTTCTCTCATGAAATCACTACTCTAATTTTACATGGATCCACTAGAAACCCACTTTCTAAGATTATATAAGTCTAGAAAATGAATTCCTTAACCCATAAAGTACACATAAAGTGTTTACCATAAATGTTATTATCTTGAACAGTACCTATAAAATCCTAATGATTCTACAATTCTATTTATTTATTTATAATACACTAGGATGTCATCCAAAAACCCCATGAAAATGGATTTGAGGTATAGAAGGAAAACTATATTTATAATATTCATCAAAACAACTAAATCATTTTTCAACTAAAATGGCATGACCATGTACTAAATGCAGTTATATCTAGTTTATAATTATATCAAAATAATTATAACCTTCCAAACTCTTACTTGATGATACTAATAAAACATGCCAATATTGGAAAATTAACATGATCCCTTCATCTGATCAAATAGGTCCACAATGCAAGGAAATGGATATTTATTCCATATTATGACCGATTTTAAAATCTGGTATCCAATTCACAACTAGATGGATCATCCGCCCTATTTAGATAATAAACATGGGGAATTACAAGGAGGTATTATCTAGAGAATGAATTTTTTGTATTATAAATCTTCCAGATATATTTTTAATTCCATCAATTTGGTGATATCCATACGATATGAGGGAAGAGTTTTCAATTATGTGCCCAATTCTAGATCAATGGTAAAATCCACATCCCACTCTTAAGTTAACCTTGATAAGTCCTCTGGAAACACCTCAAAGAACTCATCCAGTAAATTACTCAACCCATCATCAGGACCTCTATCATCATCTCATAACATGATAGAAGAGACTTAATAAAGGTTACCTTAATCCGAAAGAAAAGGTCCATATCATCATGATCAGGGACCTTGTTCACCTTATAAGACCTAGTTACTCCCGTCCAGCACAATAATAGTTACTCACCAGAGATAGAAAAGGATATAAACCATGAAACACAACATCCAATCCATGCTTGTATTTTTTTTTAAAGTTCCATCTCCAAAACCAAAACACTATTTATAAATCAAGCCTTCATAGAGTTAGGGCATAAGAATGAAATCTAAAACCCTATTACTTCTTCTTTATTTATGGTGTAACAAACTCCATCACATATGGTATAATCATGGTAGGAAATTTCAACAGTTCTATATGATATGGAGAAATATTACAATTATAAGTACACATTTAAAAAAATTACACAAATATAACATTAAATATAAATAGTACCTTGAATGGTTTAAGTTCATAAATTTTATTATATTGTTCCTTGAACCATATATTATAGGTGATTCATTTATACTAATTATTGAGATCGATTACTGAATTGTGGCTCTACCTTTATATTTTTGCTCCCAAAATAGGATCTATATTTTCCACCATGTTAAGTTGTCCGAGAACCCATAGACCTTGATTCCCCAGACACGGTTGGAAATTATCCATGTGTATAGGATCCCTCAACATTCTGGATTGGGATTACACTATTTCAATCCTTCATCAAGTTACCCAATCTCCCAAACTAATTATAGGGTTTAGGTGGAACTAAACACACTGACCACTTGTTGCCTAACCTTCCCCACTGGTACAAAATTACTGAATGGCCACCTGTAGTTTCAGATGGAGGGGTCTTGGATGGTTAGACTGAGCTAATACCTCTCTTCTTCTCACACATTTCATTCATTCTCTTCCTTTTTGGTTTACCACTACAACCCTAGACCATAGACAATGTTATACTGAAAAATCCGGACATACTTTTTGAGTCAATTTAAAAAATTATAGAATGATCCACTAACTCAGAATATGTCTTCAACTTTAATAGGGAGACCTTGAATTAAACATCCACCCATAACCTCAAATAAAACCATTGATCCCTCAACGTCGGATTAGAAACTCCCTCATTTGTGAAATAGAATACTTTTGAAAAATGATTGGCATACCCTAATGTAATTTGAACCTCCTAATGGAGAACCAAATACTCATAATATTTAGAGTGGTACACTTTCATTTCTCTTTTCATCTTATTAAGACTAAATTTTATTATCCAAATTTTCGATGTGCATTTTTCCACAGAGATGTTTTCTATTTTCAAACATTATTTTCAAAGAAAAATATCAAATTGCACGGATGCAACTTATTGAAGGAGGGGAGAATTTAATACCACGAGCTTCCATGGTACGCTTCTCTTTGAATAATATAGTAGCGTGTGTTGTACGCAACTTCAAATTCTAACACACACCACGACCAATCAAAGTAGCCATTATGAATAGTAATACCCACTTTTTTAATTTTTATAAATTTTATCTCTCAAAATGGACTTCATTTTTGGAATCATAATATCGAAATTATCCTGGGGTAAAATTTTGGTACTTTTCGGATAACTTTCATATTTTGATGAATAGTGAAAATTCCTAAATTTTAAATAAAAAAACTTTTTTAATCGAAATATTTAGTGAAAAAGTATGAATTTGAGGGGTTTTAAATTATATTGAGAATATATTTTTACCATTTAATCCAATTTTTTTCATTGTACATAATTTCACATATAAACCGTACATAAAAAAGTGTCATGCTTTTGATAGTTATTGTTTCTTAAAAACAAGTTTTTTATTTTAATAACGGGAATTAATTTTAAATTTAAAAATGAAACTTCTATGTTTTTAATTTGGTAAAATAGACTTTATTATTGAATTCGGAATATCAGAATTAGCTTAGGGTAAATTTTTGGTATTTTTCTGAAAACATGTAATTTTTTATGAATAGTGAAAAACACTGAGTTACTCTTTAAAACTAGCTTTTTATTTAAATAATTATTTATATTATATTAATTTATTTTAACTCAAAATAGATATGTAACACCTATATAAATTCAATTTAATTCATTGGAGGCAGTTTATAATAATTTTAGATATATAAAAATTTTATTGAACGTTTTCACTATCCTTTACCCACCTCCTACGAGAATTTTTAAATTCACATAAAACATAATTTTACCGCTTCTGTGACTGGAAATTAGAAAATATGAGACACACTGTTAATATAATGGAGTAATATGTGGTTCAATAAGATAAATTTTTTTTGTGAATAGTAACTTTTTTCTTTTCTTTACCACGGTAAAAAGTAAATAGGGTAATTAAAGGTAAAAATGATATTATTATTACCCTAAAACATGTCCTAATTCTATTGGAGAAGTTTAATTCGACCACAAACAACATTATGAATAAACTATGACTCTTTGGGTCCACTTGTATTAGATTAGGACATTTATTATTATTTAATTCAAAGAAGAGTTAAAAGAGTTAAAATCACTGTTTAATAACTAAAACATTTTTAATATAGGGTTATACATAAGATAAATTCGATTATAATATTCATTAGAAACATAAAAATATTTCCTACATAATTTTATTTTTATTATAATTTTTAGACATTAAATAATTAAATTTATTTATAACACAATGATGATGCAGTAATTACCTTATTAATAAAAGAATCAAATAAATGGTAATATAAATATAAAAATAAATATAATTTCAAAGTTTTTATATCATACACGAATTTTCTAGGTGAATATGAAATGTTACGGATGATTTAATGTATCTTTTTCGAAGTAATGAAGTTGTTATGACTTAAAAAAACAAAATACCGAATAGTGTCAAAATTGACATAAATGAGTTTTTAAAAAATATATTATATTATTAATTGATATTAAATTTCTAAAACTCTAATGTTAGGCCAAATGACATGTTTCATGATATGTGTATCATTAATGGACCACTTGGGGGTTGCATGGAGGTATATAGTAAGTTTATTAACTATATAATATAAAAATACAATGTGACATGGTAAGTGTCAAACTAATTAACAAAGAGCTGAAACTAAATTATAAGGTTAATATAATGACCCAAACCTACCTAAAAAATATTGGTTGAAAGGATTTCGACCCATCCCCACCTTAGGCTTAGAATAATCTACTTTTTAGCCATTAAAAACATAATATTAATTTATTATAAATTAATACTTTAAGTTTTTCCTAAAGAACCCCTCCTCCCCCTTATAAAAGGACTCAAATTCTAACAAATTTTTCACAACTTCAAAGAATTTTGGTTTGGAAAACCCTACCAAAATACTCTATCAACATCCCTCACTTCAACCTAGAGGACATAGTTTGATCATAAAGCCAACCTAATGATCCCTTTTGATCAAATCAAAAGGAAGAACCCGAAAAAGGGGTAATGTTTTCACCAACCTCATCCAAGTTCCTTTCGTCTTCAACTTCTTCATTCTTTGTTATTTCTATTCTAAAATACTAAATCCAGTATATACTATATACTATGATGTTATTATAAATATGGAACGACCATATTTAGAATTCTATCCATCCTTTAAATGAAATGTCACCATACATGCGTACGTATGTTTTACCGTCTCCACGTCATGTTGTAATTGTTATTCAATACATTATTATTTGGATGGGTATAATAATGATGTGTATTTGATGTAAATAATAAATATAAAATTATAAGTATTATGTATATACGATATACCATCCAATTATATATTATTTTAATATCAAAAGAATGATATTATCTCTCGTGTGTACGTACAGATTACCGTATCCACGACACGATTAGATTCATTTCCAAGTTCACGATCCATTGACGATTATAAAAATATATATTACTAATAATTATGTAATATATGACATAATATTTCTATGGGAGATATACATATTTATATATATAATTATTTATGTACTTACATATATCTTATTCACTTACTTCTACTCAATACTATATGAAAACAGAAATAGCATTTATGCGTACGTACGGACTACCGTCTCCATAAACGGTGTTTTCCATTTCATATATATGTCTATTATACATATTTATAATCTAAATACATATGATATATTTATCATGTTTTATATTATAAGTATTTAAATCATGATCTAAGTGATACAACCAAGAGTATCAAGTTAAAACACGTACGATAAAGAAAGTGATTATTACCCGAAATGTTAATTTAATATAGAAATTATTGTTAAATGGGTAATATAAAGTCATAAATGAATCATGTATGATATCATAAATATTAATATGGTTCTGGTATAATTTAATAACACACTATTATCTTCGTACAGGAGGATAAACGTACCCTCAACTAAAGGAAAGTGCATGGTAAGGGGTCTTCATCTCACTCCTTATTCCCTTTAGATTCATGCAATATTTCCACTATTACCTTTTGTGTGGTGTATGTACTACCCATAATTTTTTTCTTAATGTAACACACATTAATTTATGTGTATTTACGTATTCATTGTATGATACCTCTTTCAAGGGGTGTATGTTTCGTAAGATACCAAATTGGTATGGGTTAATTTCACAATCTCTTTATTATCGGAGGTTGTTTTTACGTAAGTATCTACTGGGACATGTTTATTATCAATGTCCATGTTTTATGAAAGATTTTTCCAAGGGATTATTTTAAGGTAGTTTTTAGAAAAACATCATTTCAAATGTTTTAAATATTTATTCTTCTAAATATTTCTCATTAATGTCCATGTCTTCAAAATGGTTTTTAAGGATTTATTTATATGAACATCAATGTTTTTAAAATGTTAATTCCTTTGAAAAGTTTCAAAGTGGTATGTGACACTTTGATTCAAAAATTTCTTTAAAATGACTTCTTTTTCTAATTGTGTGACTTTTAAATGTTTTAATGAAAAAACGATATTTCTCTCAAAAATATGAAAATCCAGGGCAAATGTATACGTATTTAACGCAAGCTTAAAAATGTTTTACGAAAACTCTACTCTCAAGTGTGGAAGACAGGAAGGTATTGGGCATGGAACCATCATGAAATGTAATTAGTTGAGCAGTCTTAAGACTAGTTATTTTTTTCAGAATAATGCATAATTTTTTCTGAAAAACACTGGAGTATATTTGAGCAATTTTAAACGTAAGTATCTTCTAAAAAAATTGAATCAGTAGGTCTCATGAGACAAACTATTTTCTTGGCACAAGTCCTTGAAAAAATCTTTCTTGTAGTCTTGGAACGAGGCCTAGACAATGTTTTTATGATAGTCTAGAATTATGCATTACATCATTATAAAAGTGGTTATTGGTATTTCTTGTGATTATTCGATTAGTAGAATATCCATGTGAATAAGTAAATGGAATTATTTCATTTTATTTCTGCCATATTATGTTGAATTTCAAGTTTAAAAGGATTTTGTTTTAGTTATACATTGCCTTGAATGTTTATTCTTATTTATGAATGTTTCCACTATATTGTTATCCTTACTGGGCATTTGATCTCACCCCTTTCAATGTTTTATTTTTTCCAAGATGTGAAGTAATTTATGAATGACCTTCTGGGATCGTATGTGGGAATATGAGTATGGAGTATGGAGACTATGTTTTTGTAGTTTTCATTTTGTGATGTAATGTAATCATTATGAATATATCTAGTGTTTCCAAGGATAATAAACTAATCGGCCTTTCGAGACTTGATCTTTCTTGTGATCATGACAATGTTATGTAATAATGCACCGAATCAAGGTAACTGGGGTTGGGGAAGTACAGTTGGTATCAGAGGGAGGTTTAGTATAAACCTTGGAAGCTAGATTTAGATAAAATCTGATTATAGCACATAGATTTAAGATAGACTTTGAGGATTAGTATAGATGAACTTCCTTAAATTTTGGTATTTTAGAGATTTTGTGATTTTTTCGAGCAATACATCCTTGTTTTGATACGAGCAGGTAGAGGCGTCTTAGGCACATATGAACCTAGTTGTAAAACCCAAAAACACCACTCTGAGCTAGACTCGATTGGGAACTGGTGCACGGCAATGGGACTTGCTGCACTCTTGGTTACAACACTCCTGGGGGATATGCTTAGGATAATTCTAATTTTCTTTAGAAACCATTATGAAGGGCTCATGAGTATATACTTACTCAAAGAAAAAATTATTATGGTTATGTATTATATCCATAAAATGTTCAATTTTTATTAGGTATTTTACAAGTTTTGGAATTATTCATTGCAATTCATAAACTGACCGAATTTATGCTATTGTATAGAAATGGAGCCCCGTAAAGGAATGTGGAATCCCGTAATACGTATCATCCAAAGAGAAAGAAGGATCATATCTTTCGTGGTCCTAAACCAGAATTCAGAAGGGAAATAGTCTCCCACGTATTATCATCATATGAAGAAATAATATCACGTGTTGATAAGATGGGTAAATAATTCTCGGAGTCCTATGGCTTTAAAGAGAATCCAGAGAAGAAAATGATGGTAGAGAGAAGGACAGATAAAGGGAAGAAGGTAAAGAAGTGTTTTTCCCATATTTGATAACTGTGGAAAGAATCAGATTGGAAAATGCTTAAATGGAATGGGATAATGTTATATGTGTCGAGAAAAAGGACACCAAGTACGTGACTACTAGTGTAAGAAAAGGTTTCAAATTTACAATGCTTCATCTGCAAGGAGTTTGGACACTGCGCTAACCATTGTCACATTCATTAGACATTGCTACAAATGATGCTATTGGATAATAATCAAGTTATGATACTACCACATATGAAGGGGAATGACTAGTTTTTTTATGTTGTTATTTAAGAATATTTTCATTTAAGTTTTGTATCAATGATGTTCTAGAAATAAATAAGGATTGTAATGCAGTACTATTTCATTAAGGATTTGAGATTTTATGGCACTAAAAAAAGTGACTCAACATCGAGTAATTGTTTTAGGAAATTACATGGTTGAAGGAAAGATAAACGTTAACATGGTCCTAATATTTAGGTAGTGGTTTTGGAATAAGAGATGGTTGATTTTGGTAATTCAGGATGTTGCGGTGTTGTAAGAGAATTTATGTGGAAGGCGTTCACAATTTATTACCTGGAAAAAAATACCCTCGTTATGTTTAGCTTCCTTGTAAATTTTGTACTTTGAGTTTGTATAATAGTATTTTGGATAAGTCTAAAGGTTATAATGGATTAATTTTGAAAGGTTATTTTTTGGATTTTTATAAAAGGACAACACGCAGACCGTGGGATGACCCGTTGTGTTGGACAATGCTGCAGTAATCAAACCCACAACCATAGTGAAATTGGGATTTACCGCCTACCGTTGTGCTACATGATTTTCTTGGATGGTATAATGTAGTTACTTTTCATAAAGGGTCTGATATGTGAATTATAAATTCATTATATTTGGAACCCTATACAATTAGGATAAATAGAGTATTTTTGAGTTGTATTGTGTTTTGGGGTGAAAGATGAGTTTGTGGTAGAAATTTATTAATAGATAAAACTCTAATTTTAAATTATGTATATCTCCTTATGATCTTAGCCAATCTCATAAATAAATTTCTCAACGTTAAGAAAAGGAACTTGGAACAAAAATGTTATCCTAGATGGTACCTTAGATCATCACTAATTTATGGATTTGGGATTGTTGGCCTTTTCATAGCCATGTTCTCTACCACTCTCCGTCATATAATTGATGGTTAGATTTCTCTTCCATATCCATATTTTCCAACATGGAACCCTAGTATGTGTTATTTTGGGTAATCTTCATACTTACCACTCTTTATTTTAAATACCGGCCTCATTAATTCATTTTTCGATGTGGGATTTCAACTGATATATTTTGAAACGTAAAAAATGTGTTATCCTAATACCTTATGTTTTGTTGAACCGATGGTATTTTAAATCATCTTAGATTGATGAATTTAAGGACCTCAATTTTAAACGTGTTTGTGACTGATGACCTCAATCACTACCTATAAATATTTATATTTTCCTCCAATTATTTGTCTCTAATTTCCACCAATGTCCTCATAATTGAGATCATAATTTTTTGGTGACACTTTCATTTCACTTTTCATCTTATTAAGACTAAATTTTATTAACCAAATTTCAGATGTGGGTTTTTCAACAAAGATGTTTTCTATTTTCAATCTCCATTTTCAAAGAACAATATCAAATTTCGAGGATGAAATTTATTGAAGGAGGGGATATTTTCTAACACCCCGAGCTTCCATGGTACGCTTCTCATTGAATAATACAGTAGTGTGTGTTGTACGCAACTTCAAATTCTAACACACACCACGACCAATCAAAATAGCCGTTATGAATAGTAATACCCACTATTTTTAATTTTATAAATTTAGCTCTCAAAATGGACTTCATTTTTGGATTCAGAATAACGAAATTATCCTGGGGTGATATTTTGGTACTTTTCGGATAACTTTCATATTTTGATGAATAGTGAAAAATCATAAATTTTAAATAAAAAACTTTTTTAATCGAAATAATTAGTGATAAATTATGAATTTGAGTGGTTTTAAATTATATTTAGAATATATTTTTACCATTTAATCCAATTTTGGTCATTGGACATAATTTCACATTTAAAAAGAATATAAACAAGTGTCATGCTTTTGATAGTTATTGTTTCTTAAAAACACACTTTTTGTTTTAATAACGGGAATTAATTTTAAATTAACAAATAAAACTTCTATGTTTTTAATTTGGTAAAATAGACTTCATTATTGAATTCAGAATATCAGAATTAGCTTAGGGTAAATTTTTGGTATTTTTCTGAAAACATTAATTTTTTATGAATAGTGAAAAAAACTGAGTTACTGTTTAAAACTGGCTTTTTATTTAAATAATTATTTATATTATTTTAAATTATTTAAATAAAAAATACATACATAACACCTATATAAATTCATTTGAATTCATTGGAGGTAGTTTATAATAATTTTAGATATATAATTTTTTTTGAACGTTTTCACTATCCTTTACCCACCTCCTAGGAGAATATGTAAATTCACATAAAACATAATTTTACTGCTTGAATGAGTGTAATTTCAAAGATATGAGAGACACGGTTAATATCAAGGAGTAAAATGTGGTTCAATAAGATAAAAATAATTTTTGGTGAATAGTTACTTTTTTCTTTTATTTACAACGGTAAAACAATAGATAGGGTAATTAATGGAAAAATTGATATTATTATTACCCTAAAACATGTCCTAATTATATTGGATAAGTTTAATTCGACCAAAAACAACCTTAGTAATAAAATATGACCCTTTAGGTCCACTTGTATTAGATTAGGACATTTATTATTATTTAATTCAAAGAATAGTTAAAAGAGTTAAAATCAATGAATAATAACTAAAACATTTTTAATATAGGGTTATACATAAGATAAAATCAATTATAAATATTCATTAGAAATATAAAAATATTTCCTAAATAATTGTATTTTAATTATAATTTTTAGACATTAGATAATTAAATTTATTTTTGACACAATGATGATGCAGTAATTACCTTATTAATGAAAGAATCAAATAAATGGTAATATAAATATTTAAATAAATATAATTTCAAGATTTTTATAACATAAAAGTATTTTATCGGTGACTTTGACATATTAGGGATTATTTAATGTATCTTGGTCTAAGTAATAAAGTTGTGATGACTTTCAAAAAAACAAAATACCAAATAGTGTCAAAATTGACACAAAAGGGTTTTTAAAACAAATATTATGTTATTAATTGATATTAAATACCTAAAATTATAATGTTCTGAAACAATACTTGTCTTATTATATGTGTATAATTAATGGACCATTTGGGGGTTTCTTGTAGGTATATAGTATGTTTATTAACTATATAATATAAAAATATAATGTGACATGGTAAGTGTCAAACTAATCAACCAAGAGTTAAAACTAAAATATAAGGTTAATATAATGACCCAAACCTGTCTAAAAACTATTGTTTGAAACTATTTCAACCCATCCCCACATCAGTATTTGAATAATTCACTTTTTAGACATTAAAAACAGAATATTAATTTATTATAAATTAATACGTTAAGTTTTTCCTAAAGATCCCCTCCTCCCCCTTATAAAAGGACCCAACTTCTAACCAATTCTTCACACCTTCAAAGCCTTTTGGTTTGGCAGCCCCTGCCAAACTACTCTCTCAAAATCCCTCACATAAACCTTGAGGCCTTAGTTTGATCATAAATCCAACCTAAGGAGCCCTTTTGATCAAATCAATAGGAAGAACCCGAAAAAGAGGTAATGTTTTCACCACCCTCATCCAAGTTCCTTTCGTCTTCACCTTCTTCTTTATTTAGTATTTCTATTCTAAAATCATAACTCCAGTATATCCTATATACTATGATGTTATTATAAATATGGTACAACCATATTCAGTATTCTATTCATCCTTTGAATGAAATGTCACCATACATGCGTACGTACGTTTTACTGTCTCCACATCGTGGTGTAATTGTTATTCAATACATTATTATATGGATGGGTATAATAATGATGTGTATTTGATGTCAATAATAAATATAAAATTTTAAGGATTATGTATAAAATATATACCATCCAATTATATATTATTTTAATATAAAAAAATGATATTTTCTCTCGTGTGTACGTACAGATTACCGTCTCCACGACGCGATGAGATTCATTTCAAGTTCACCATTCATCGACGATTATAAAAAAATATATTACTAATAATTATGCAATATATGACATAATATTTCTACTGGAGATATACATATTTATATATATAAGTATTTATGTACTTACATATATCTTATTCACTTACTTTGGTTCAATACTATATGAAATTAGAAATAACGTTTATGCATACGTACGGACTACCTTCTCCATAAACGGTGTTTTCCATGTCATATATATGTCTATTATACATATTTATATTCTAAATATATATGATATATTTATCATGTTTTATATTCTAGAAGTATTTAAATCATGATCTAAGTGATACAACCAAGAGTAACAACTTAAAAAACGTACGATAAAGAAAGCAATTATTACCCGAAATGTTAATTTAACATGGAAATTATTATTAAATGGGTAATATAAAGTCATAAATGAATCTTTTATGATATCATAAATATTAATATGGTTATAGAATTATTTAATAACATACTATGATCATCGTACAAGAGGTTAAACGTACCCTCAACTAAAGGAAAGTGCACGGTAAGGGGTTTTCATCTCACTCCTTATTCCCGTGAGATTAATGCCATATTGCCACTATTACCTTTTCTGTGGTGTATGTACTGCCCATAATTTTATTCTTTTTGTAACACACATTAATTTATGTGTATTTACATATTCATTGTATGATACCTCTTTCACGGGGTGTATGTTTCGTAAGTTACCAAATTGTTATCGGTTAATTTCACAATCACTTTATTATTAGAGGTTGTTTTTACGTAAGTATCTACTGGGACATATTTATTATCAATGTCCTTGTTTTATGAAATATTTTTCCAAGGGATTATTTTAAGGTAATTTTTTAAAAAACATCATTTCAAATGTTTTAAATATATATTCTTCTAAATATATCTCATTAATATCCATGTATTCAAAATGGATTTTAAGGATTTATTTATATGGACATCAATGTTTTTAAAATGTTAATTCCTTACAAAATTTTCAATGTGGTATGAGACACTTTGATTCAAAAATGTCTTTAAATGACTTCTTTTCCAAATTGTGTGACTTTTAAATGTTTTAATGAAAAAGATATATTTCACTCAATAATAAGAAAATACAGTGCAAATGTATACGTATTTAACGCAAGCTTAAAAATGTTTTAAGAAAACTTGACTCTCGAGTGTGGAAGACAGTAAGAGATTGGGCGTGGAACCATAATGAATGGTAATTAGTCAGGCAGTCTCAGAATTAGTTATTTTGTTTTCAGAATCTTGTATAATTTTTTCAGAAAAACACTGGACTATATTTGATCAATTTTAAATATAAGTATCTTAAAAAAATTGAATCGGTAGGTCTCATGAGACAAACTATTGTCTTGGCACAAGGCCTTGACAAAATCTTATTTGTAGTCTTGGCACGAGGCCTTAAAAATGTGGTTATGATAGTCTGGCATTATGCATTCCATCATTATGAATGTGGTTATTGATATGGCATGTGATTATTCGATTATTATAATATTCATGTGAATAAGTAAATGGCATTATTCCATTTTATTTCTGCCATATTATGTTGAAGTTCAAGTTTAAAAGTATTTTTTTTTATTATACATTTCCTTAAAGGTTTATTCTTATTTATGAAAGTTTCCACTATATTGTTATCCTTACTGGGAATTTGAGCTCACCCCTTTCAATGTTTTATTTTTCCCAAGATGTGAAGATGTAATTTAGGAATGACCTGCTGGGATAGTTTGTGGGGATATGAGTGTGGACTATAAAGACTGTGTTGTTGTAGTTTTCTTTTTATTATGTAATGTAAAAATTATGAATATATCTAGTGTTTCCAAGGCTACTAAACTAATTGGTCTTTCGAGACTTGATCTTTATTGTGATCATGCCAATGTTATGTAATAATTAACCGACTCTGGGTAACTGGGGTCGGGGAATTACTAGAGAAGTGAGGAAAGAAATACATGATGAATAAATGAAGGATAAAATCAAGAATCACCCAAAAATTAAGGCCTAAGATGGTTAAAGGTGGAGAGAGAGGTTATCTTAATGTAGTGGTGGTAAAATTGTGTTAAAAAGTTGGGATAGGGTCTTATAATAGGATTAGTAAAAGTTGAAATTTAAATAAAATTTAAATATATAACATGACACACCATTTGGCCACATGGTTTTCCAAACCATGCACAAACCATGTGGAATCTATTTCTATGTGAAAAGAGGCCACCTAGTTTATCTTGAGGTGGTGCATGCTCATGCACCTCCTCATGTGTCCTAGAAAGTGCCACTTTCTTGGGAACACAGTTGGTAAGATTGTGTTGTATGCCCATTCACTAGGTTGTCTCTCTAGAATAGTGGTGTTGGTCATGTCATATGGTATGAATTGGGCCAATAAAAGTTTTTTATAAATCATGTGCCTCATTCAGTCCATCTTGAAAACCACATTTTTTTCTCAAAAAAACACGTAAATCAATGTAATAAATAAAAAACCAGGAATTAATGAGAAAATACCTAAAACCCACCACAGATTTAAAAATCAATATCACGGATGATAATGATTCAATTAATAGTAGTGATATAGTTTATATAATGGCTAATATTATTTATTTATTTATTTATTTCCACTATATCTACATTATCTTTGGGAAAAATTGTTTTTTTTTATATTTTTTATCCATATTGAATTATTTTATGATATTTTTATTAATCATATAAACTATTTTACATGGATTCATAGACTATGGGTGTAGTTGTTGGATCCTTTTTTTTAGTTTGAACAGATATGGATTGTTTGATATAAAAAAGGTTCACATCAAAAATTTGGTCAATTTAGGAATACCCTTCATGGGTTATCTTTAGGGAATAGTATCCCTATGAATATTTCAGGGCCTTACTTGTAGTTTTTTTGTCTCTTTCATATTAGGTTGCATTTATAAGGTAATGTGAGAAACCATATCTTGGGCCCCAAATGTGCACATGGTCGATCAGATGTTTAAAACATTAAAATGATATATTCTGTTCTGTGATGGAGTAAATTTTAGATTGATATATGACGTAGGTTCATTTGATGTAGAAACAATATAACAACCTATGATATTAGAATATATTTTATTTAAATAATAATTTTTTTGATAGTATGTGTTATATATAACACTCGGATTAAACTAATGATTATATAATGTAGGAATATAATTATTCAAATATATTCATTATAACATAACCATTAGTATAGAGGGGTTTTATATGAATAATAATATTATGGAATATATGAAGAATGTTTTCCCTTAGTATAATTATTAATCAATCAAACATTGAATATCAAATGGTTGAAAATGAAGATAAAATATTTTCAAGGTAAAAGAGATATTTCTTTATAAAACAATTTTTATATGTGAAATGTATTTAGATTTTAATAGATTAAATTAATAACTATTCATAAATTATTATTAAGAAATAATTTGATTATATATATAATTTAATAAATTAACATTCATTTAATTATGGTTATTATACAAGTAATGATAATAATGTGATTTTGTGCATCAAAAAAGCATTTCACATAAAAATCATTTTTATTGTATTTTGTGTGCAGATATTATAATTAATTTTTATCAAATTTATATATTTTATTTGAATAAGTATATATTAATATTTAAATAAATATTTTATAATATTATTGAAATTAGTATATTTCTGTAATTATTAATTTTTAGGTTGATAATGAAAAATAATGATTTTGACGAAATTGGAAATATGTTTCTGTAAATCATGTCATTTAAAATTAAAATTCTTCTTTTTATTTCTTTTAAATCAAAATAATATCAATTACATTAAATTTAATATAAATAATTCTTTTTTAATCAATTTTCTCTTTTATATTAGTATAAGTTAATTTTTATGGATAAAAAACAATTATTAGAAAAACTATTATTGCGTCTTGTGGGTTGATAATAAAAATAATTTCAGTAACATATACAATTTGAATAATAAAATGGATTTTATATTTTTAATTGGAAAGTTTAAATTTTTTAATGGGGAAAATTTTATTTTCTTCCATTATGAAATGTAATTTTGGTTAAGGTATTGTCACCATAGTAAAATTGTAAAATAACATAATTAAGGTTTGAAATAAGCGATAAGGTTATAAAATATAATATTATTTTCATTGAATTTTGGAATTTTAACCCTTATAACATTAGTTTAGAATATACTATTTTTAGGGTGCATTTTAATTATATTATAACCATTATATTTTTTTAATTAAACAAAAATTATTAAATGACTATCTCTTTATTTTAATATCCACAGTATTTTTTACTAGGGATCGAATGTATTTATGAATGGTTATAAATGGTTTTTTTCCAATACAGATACATTAATTTCATAATTTTAATTGATTTTTAATTTATATTTATGGTATTATTATCTTAAATTCTAACACAACACTGATTTAGTGCTTGAAAAAGTAGTATAAAAATCAACGTAAATGATTTTAAAAAATATTAAAATAAATATGTTTTGGATGAATTTTAGTGTTACAATTATTTAATAGGTAATTGTTAATTATAATTAATGGTAAATGTGTTTATATTTTAAATTCATTGTTGTCTATATTTCATTAATTTAAAATAAATTAATGTCTCTAAATATGACTTTAATTAAATTTTATGATAAAAACGATTTTATTAAATTATTTAAAATGAAAAAAATTATTGTGGAAGAATGAGAACTAAAATATTGAAATATTAAATACATATACCATATTTTATCCTATTTCAGTCTTATAATTAAATTTATAATCTTGCAAGAGATAAAAATGTGTTACAATGTTCCATATTTAAAAGGGTTAATTAGGTGGGTAAAAAATGATATTTTTTAAAATGAAACATAAAAGTAACATATTTTTATTGGTTAATGTTATTTTGAACATATCATGTCAAAAATACTAAATTATTTCCATTTGTTCCCACTTTACATTATTATGATATTTATTATATTTTAATGCTCATAATATTTACAATTGTACCTCTCCCCTCACTTATAAACCAGAATCCAATATCCTATATTCCTAGAATATTTTGAGATATATATCTCAAAACATATCTACCCATATTACTTCTAAAATATCCTTAACATGACCTAGATGTTTGGGTCTCCATAAAATTCCATCCTAAAAAGGCTTAAAGAGTATAAAGAAGAGGGGTTTCAAAGAAGATGTGTAACTCTTAACCAAGTTCAATCATTTTATTTCATATTATACCTCATTAAATTGTATCATAATCATGATGATTTAATAAAATAAATATATTAGATATTCTAAAATATTATCATGATGATTTAACAACCCATTATCATCTCATTCTCTATCCCATGAGAAATGAAAACAATAACTCAAGCATTTTTGTAGTCTTCGACCACCATGAAGCGATCTGCATATGTTTTCACAACCAACTCATAAGATTGGGTTTTTATGATGGATTTAATAAAACTATATCATATTCATGAAATAATTATTACTCTTGAAACATAATTCATTACATTACAACATATCATTAAACTAGTTATGAAATGATAACGCTACTCAGGTGTTCATAGGAAATTCTACATCCAAAAATTGATGAATATATTTTTAATATATTAAATTAATGGATGTTTATAAAATATTATTTCATGAAAATATATGACCATTTTTTCAGGACTAATATTATTTATATTTTTTTACAATGACTTCTTTTACCATGGTCAAACTACCAAAGTTGTTTTTGGGATTACGACGTGAACATTCTCAAAACAACTGAGACGAACTTAATCGATTTACTTACTATAAAAGGCATGGTAAAAATGTAAATTAAATAGATTATGATAATTGAATAAAACATAAAAATTGATATTATGAAATTAAGTCTTAACATATTTTTATTATAGAGTATTTAAAGAATGTATGGGGTGAATTGAGAGATGCGGTGGGAGATTTCTCATCACAATTTCATTTCATTGAGACTAATACCATGTTCACCACATGATTTTTTATGTATTGAATATACTAACATATAGATTAATTTTACCATTAATTAATATAAATTCAAGTGGTTCATAGATATTTCTTATTTGATATCTTTTAATTTTATTAATTTAACATTTTTCCAAAGTCATTAGTGATTTTCCTATAAAACACTTTTGGAATTTTTTTAAAATCATTCTCTCCATATAAATTTTCTTATAAATGATTGAAGGATGTAATTATTTAAACGTAATAGTTTATTAAATTTAATTTTAAAATAATTTTTACTTTCTTTACAATGTTATATAATGAAATATTTTTTACAGTTTCTTTAAAGGTCACTATTTACTATTTTTCAAATGTGAAAAATATTGATATATAATGTGTAATTCATGAACAAATTTATCTCACCATCAAGTTTATTCTTTCTTATTTATCTTTTTATAAATCTTTTATAGGTTTCCACATAAAATTAAATTTGGAAAATTTCTATTTTTAATATTTTTCCATGAAAAGGTATATTTATTATTATGATTATGTAAAAATCAATGTGTTTTTATTATTAATTCATATGATTTTATCTATTTTTTATGAAAAAATGTATGGTTAATTATTTTTTCTCAATATATGGTAATTTAGAATCATATATGTTTACATGTGATTCTAATAAATTTAATGACGATGGGGTAACCCATTATATCTCTCCAATTTAGTGGGTAATGATATATTCATTATAGGTGGAAACTGAGCGAGATAACATGACAAGTAACATATATTGAATTAATTGGGATTTAATTATTCTAAAATGGGTTTTAAAAATTTAACACAATTTATTATTGTGATTATATAAGATAACTATATTTATTCTTGCAAATGGGTTTTATGGAAATATCATGACTTCATTTGGTAGGGAAAGATTAAACACATTTATCGGTGAATGGTTAATTTTTCCATTAAAATTTTTCATGATTTATTAATGGAAATAATATTATTTCTAATGGATTTAAAATGATTTCTATGAATAAAGATTTATTTTCTAATTTGGATAAATATTATTGATTTTCTGAAATATGTATTATGAAAAGGTAAAAATTATCTTATGTTTTCAAGTTTTTCACTTAATTAAGATGATTCAATTATTTTTATATCCCTTTTTCAGATTTTTTAATATTATTAATTTTTTAATGTTTTATAGTAATTAAGTATTATTTAGAAATATATAAAGTAATATATGTCTCCTTTGCTAACACATCTTAATAGAAGAAGAACTGTTTCGAATGAAATATGAGTTTATATTTAAGAGTGATTTTTATGGAGAAAATGGACACAATACATTAATATTCCCTATATTAGATAATGTTTTCTTTATTACCTAAAACTATAAAATGAAATAATTCATGAAATGTATGAATATTATTAAATTGGTATAAATCATATAATAGTGATTTTATTTTTTTGGAGTCCTTAGAGTTTGTTTAAATGGAATGGTTTAGATAACTTGTGAAGTTATGATGATTCAAATGAGGATCTTTGACGTTTTTTAAATACCATTATGGGTTAATAATTCTATGAATGTTTATAGGTTTAACGAAATATACACACATTTAATGGTTTTAAGTTATGGGAATACTTTTTGAGACATGTATATAGTTATAATAAATGGTTGAGGTATATGTGATGGTTATATTTCACTTGTTTTGTAGTGAAATATTTTTTTGGGGAATAATACTTTTATATTTTGAGGAAATAAGTTGAAAGATATTATCATACATTATTATTTAGATGATATTTTATGTTGAGATATTTATTGTAAATTGGGATAAAATGTTATCACATTTTGGAACATTCTATGATTAAGGTGAATATAATGTTTTTGGATAAGATGATATTTTTCAACGATTTAATGCCTAAGTTATTTATTAGATTCTTATATGATTTTATTATGTCTTTTAGTGGATTTAAATTATTTATGGGAATTAATAAAATATTTTTTGAGATTATATGATTAGGGAATACCCGTTTTTGTTATTTGAATTTATGAGTTATTAATGTATCTTAGAGACAAATGTTAAATTGATCTTAGAAAAATATACGATGAAATAGTTATAATCCTTATATTTTCAACATGATCAACAAAATTTTAAATATTTTAAATATTTTTTATTTATGCGATGTTTAAATTATAACTTTGGTTGTTGTTTCTGAATTTTTATAGATTTATATAGTATTTCATAAAATGATGATCTACTAATATTTTATATTATATTATCTGATTTTAATAATTTTTTGGTTTTGGTTAATAAATATAAAAATGATAAATAACATTTCATTCCAATGGAAATATTATTATCCATTAAAATTTAATTTTAGTTCTTCAAGAATGGAAAATTCATCTTGATTATTCTTTTCTCGGATTTAGGGATTAAAGAGAAGTGTAAATTGATCCAAACATAACTGAAGGCTGAAATTGTGTTTATGAACCAGAAATAAATCAAGTACATATATTTTCTCATGTTCTATTTATTGATAGTAAAATAATACCTTAAATATATGAAATATATCTAGAAATAATAATATTATCCTTTTACCATTATTTAATATGAATTGATGATATTCTTTGTTCCCACAACCTGACCCAATAAGCCTGAGCCTCAAATACCCCAAGATAGCAACCAATTGGATAGGGGTTGGAAACCAATGCCGACTAGGCATATCACATGCATGGGAGGCCATATACTAATGTACCTATATAGATACACACACATATATAAGAGAGTATAAAATACCGAAACTTAAAACAAGCAATAACCTCACAGGCCATGTAATAATTACACCTATGGGCCTTGTAAGGGTTTCACCTCATCCCTTTAAAGGTGGATTATCAAAAATCAATAAAAAAATAAAGGCCTTCGGGCCATTAGAGTATGAATACAATGTAATAAAAAGTAAATGGTCAAATAAAATACCACATAAAGAATATGAAGAACATTATAGCCTATAATGTATGATTCAATTATTTTCAATGTAATCATTAGAACAAACCTCTGAGTGTTAGGATCATAATTATCTTCCTTGTACTACTCTCTCTAGGAATCAATCAAAATATCAATAATCCACATAAGAACAGACATGTGTAAGAAAATACCATGAAAGAGTGAGTATAAAAAAACCTAGTACGAAACCCCAAAATCAATATAAATATAACATTTTTAATAAGAGTAATCTCCTAATATGGATATGTCAAAAAACATTTAACAAGAACATCCTGATATATTCATAGTAGAAACATAGTCTCATGTAATATCAAAACCTTAATGCCAAACTATGATTCCATCATGAAGGTTCCAAATAAAAATCGTCGTGGAGAGAAAACTCTAAGAGTTATATAGAACTAATGGAATCCATCTGGGATATCATTCTCATTGGGTCCTTCAATAATACGTAAACATAAGAAGATTAAAGATATCAATACACATATGAGGATCACACCCACTTCCATAAGGTAAACTAATAACACAATCTGGATTAACCCTATAATTATAGGATTGATGACATTGTAGTGTTGTTCATGATTATTATGGGATCCCCACCTAGGTTAATGATGATGATAGAGAATCTCACTCTGAGCTTCACTGAGTGGCTCAAAAAACTTCATCTCAGATTGAAATTCTTATGACGGCATCACCATCCTATGAAGATGGAATGATTCTATTATAACTCTCAGGTAAAAGATCAATGGAACATACCCTAACGAATGTTTTCGATTATAAATAGGACAATGGATCCAATAACCTTTTAGGAAGGTATATGATGAGTAATATTTGTACACGATGTGTCTCTTTAGTACTGGGTTCTACCCATGTGAAAAGGCCCATTCATGTGTCCATTATGAGTACATGACATGCAGTCCACCACACATGGAATGTGGGGCCACATGATCCCCTAGGCATGTACCCCCAGTATAGGCCATGCTATCTTATAGGGTTCTCACAACATGGGTCATGGTCCACATGGTGTGTAACTCCTCCCAGGTTGTTGGGTGTGTACCTCATGTGTACAACAATCTATCCAGTGAGGGACCACATGGAGTGTGGTAGGGGAAACACAACATGTGATCCTTATCATTATGTTTAAACCATATCCACCGCATAGGGGGACCCACATGTTGTTCAATTGTGGATTACAATGTTTGGAAACCAAGATTTTCCTAAAATCCAAATGTATTTCACATGTCTTTAATTGATCCTCCCTCCTCTGATCTATCCATTAATCCAACTAGAAATCAAGGATCTAGTCTAGCCAAGACCTTCCTCATAGGTAAACATAATTCACTAATTGATTCACATAGAAAACCCTTCCATCACATCTTTCGGCCACCACATTCTGAATCCCTCTTGAAGAACTATGATATTGTCCCAATAAATCGTATTATCTTGATCCCATAATCAATATGAACCCTGATCTGAGGTATGAATCCATTTAACCATGAAACTGACATTCAAAAATTTATTTCTATGTATTTTTTAAACCACCTCGCAAATAAAACACTAGTTTACAAATAACACATAGTGGTGGAGGAAAAAAACAAAAAAAATAAGGGATTCACCTCATCTATTGGTTGTTTTGTACTCAACTTATTGTCATTAGGGAAATGAAAAAGGGATATAATATTTCCAACAATAGGAACCTCCAATCTCAGATAAATGTAGCCCATAAACATAACATTCTCAATCCACGAATTTTTTCATTAGTTTATTGATTTTTGTTTATCGTAGAAAATATAAAAGTGGGATAAATCCACATAAAACAAACATCCTACCCCTATATGGGAAGATCTCTAAAATAGAACATAACAGAGTTATTATTATGGGAAATATATTTGAATTCTAATGGCATAATGATCTTTGATGTCGATCATATCCAATTTCATCTTCCAAGAAATCCTTCCTCTATCAGTCCATTAGATTTAAAGTGTTAATTGAAAAACCCTAAGTTCTCCACATAACAATATATTTATAGAGGGAAAATAGGTTTATATGTCATAATAATAAATAAATAAATATATATATATATATAATACATTGGTGATGTATTTCTCTAATACATCTAACCCAAAGAAATATTATCTCATTCCATAACCGTACTCTGATCTCAATGGAGGCCCCAGATTTTTGATCCAAACCCCCATTTATTAATTATTCCATTTTTAAGAAAACTACTATTGTGTGATATTTAAAATATTTTATATATGTCAATAATTTATTCTGGGCTAATCGGGCCTCAAAATGTCACTATGTCTCATTTTCTAGCTTTGAAACTATTACATACAATATTATAAAGAGATACATGGAAAATGTAGAGTTGTTATATTTTCCTCTCCTTGGGGATTTATGTTTTTAAAATCCAAAAAAAATGATACAGAAAGAGGTTTGGGTATAGAGTATATATCTGGGTCTCCTCCTCCTAGGTACTATCCCAAAGATTCTCAATATCCCACTGAACACATACTAAAGGAACCACTCACCCACAAAGGATCATATCCAACCAATACACAATCTCTACTATGTACATTTCAAAAGTAGAACCATCAATTATATTCATCCCTCTCTTGTCCCTAACATGCGATGAGTCTTATACATACCTTAGTAGCTATGACACAAGGAAGACTTCTCGTTCCCAGTATAAATACGGTGGTAAAACCAAGAGGAACAATAACTTGCCAAATATATATAGTATTTAGAAAGGGTCGATGAACCTTAGAGATAGGTTTTTTCTCCAACCAAATTTATTCAATCCCTATAGGGGTGAGACCTTAAAAGTCACATGGTGCCCCTCCTCAAAATCGATTGTCCTAATTCATCACTCTAAATTGGACTTATGATAGATATGTGTCATCCTTATCTTCTCCTACATGATTTTCACCTTCTCGATCATGGCTCACAAAAACTCTAAGATAATAAGTACTGACACCCCTTGGTCAGCCTAGCATTGTGATGACCTATAAGGTCACTAATACAAGTTATTCAATAGTTCCAAAATGTTGGTAAAATGGAAGAAGTTTTTAAAAGAACCCACCAATGATCAGTGAACCTATCGATTACTTCCAAATACTAAATTGAAAGATTAGAACATGTCCTGTTAGACCAAGATTTTCAACTATTTCGGGCCATCAATATTGGGGTAAAAAAACAATGATCAAATTAAACTGAGTCCCAATGTATTCCTATTATCCATTCCATATCAGAGATTTGAATCTATTTCTATATTCAAAAACAATCATTGAGGGAAATCCATGGATTCGTACTCTCTCCAACTTGTACAAGAATCAAAATATATATATTAAAATACTCTCTCAGATAGATAGTAAGTGGTCCTACATGTTGATTATTTCTATGATCACCTAGATCTAATCATGCCTAATGGACATACATGGTAAATCTATCACAAAATGCATGGATATCCCTTACCAGATCCCCTCTAGAACCTCATGGTATTGGGATAAACCCACTAGAACTTAGTTCTCAAAATTTAATTTCTAACAAGTTAGGAATTAAGAGACAAACTCTATAATACAACTCTTTGTCCCTATCCACCAAAACATCCACTGAATTCCATAGTACACCTTGCCCACACCAGGACTTACTATTATGGGTTATGTATGAAACTCCCTCTACACCTCAATATTAGTGAATAATGTACCATCATCTATCAATGAAATGAATTATATTCTCCCCACATTTAGAATATCTATCAAAATCATATATAGTGCATATCAGAGTACTTAGGGGCTCACATTTTTTATCCCTATGATGTGAATCCCTGACTGACTATGTTAGTACACAGGTAAAAACCATTTACTATGAGTATGATACTTCATCCCCTTCCAAAAAAGGATTATTTTATTATGTCCAACAGCTTAGATTTCTCACCCAATAACTATAAACAAGATCCTATATCGAGATATTCGTCCACCACATTCCCCTTCCAAGAGGTATATAAAATCATGTATTCATAATCATGGAGGTTCTATATCTATTCCCTAATTCTAAAGTTAATATATATATAAGAAAAGATATACCCGGGACTCTTATAATTAGAATAGAGAAAAAATCACTCACCTATAAGGTATTGTCCCCACATATTTAGTGATAAGTCTAATGTTGTTAGTTTAATATTATTGGTCAAATAGTTATTCTCACAGGGCTCCAACTGAAATGAACCACAGTAAATCACTACCTACATGGAAATTTGGACATATCCAAGCTTGTCCTCTAATTCATCAGATAACACTACATACTTGAAACCATCTTCTGGAAATATCAATATGGGAGCACCCATGAATAACTAACTCAACACCTAAAATTTATCCCAGTACATTATAATACACACAAAATGATTCGTCTTTCGATTAAAACTTTTCAAGGGTGATGATATCTATGAGAAAATTAGTATGAGTCTATGATTGTATACTTGTACGAAAGGGTTTTCCTAAACCTCTTTCATTCTCTTACGTGGATCATAGATTGAAATTTCCTCAACCTTTTCTAGTTCCACTACTACACCATATTCTGAGATAACATATCCCAAGAGGTTGACATCATTAATATGTTACAATCACATTGAGATATTTTTTTGAAGGTGGCTCTCTCGAATCATGACTGGGACCATTCACATGTCCTTTGCATACTCCTCCTTAGAATATATGTAAACTAAGATATCACCAATGAATACTACAACAAACCACTCTATAAAAGGATAAAATATTTGTTTCATAAGTCCCATGAACACAGTTTCAGTGTTCTTCATTCTAATGGGAATAAAAAATTACACATTTTGACCATAGAGACATATAAATACTATCTTTGGTATGTCCTCATCCCATACTCATAGTTGGTGATAACCAAATATGTGGTAAATATTTGAGAACCATCATTCCTATCTCATACAATCCAAGAGGTCATCATTCATCATTTGTTGTCACTTGTTATTCATGGTCAGCTTCTTTAAGAAATGGTAATCCCCAAAAAAACTCATGCTCATTTACGTATTATTCATGAACCAAATAAGTGCTTCCGAAGATTAAACATTAGTCCTGATAAATACATTTCTCAATAAGTCCTCCAACTACACCTTCACCTGAAAAAGCTCAATTGGAGACATCCATTAAGATGGAGTAGATAACAGAGACATCCTGATGTGTAGATCAATAAAGAAGTATATCTCTCGATGAGGAGGTATGCTAGAAACATCATTGGAAATAGGTCCTCATACACTTCCAACAATTTAGGAAAATGAAAACTCATAAAATACTCCACACAAAGGGTCATTCTCGACAACTGGTGGGTAAATGGGTGTACCCTCTTAAGCATGAGTCCATCCTACTCCACTTAGATTTCATTTTCACCGACATATGAAAAGTTCCTCCCATCACTATAGACCCAATGTATGATTTTTCTTAAATAATCTATCTGTCCATAAACTGTATATAACAGTTACATACCTACGATGAAATTGTAAGGCTTGATTTCTACCACAAATATATCCAAGATGAAACTCCCACCTCTAAGAGTTTGCTCACACCTTTGATAGAATTTTGAAATCACTAGGTCACCTCCAGTAGGATTTTTCAAGAACATGGGTTGAGACATATGGTTAATAGGAATCCCTATGTCTCAAACTAGATAATTTAAAGGAAATGAGTTGATGAGACCCATGCATATCAATGCTAGTACTGATGTTGAGAAGACACAAATCATACCTCTTATAATTATTTGATCCTTTTGGTCAAAAGTAATGAACACTTGTAGCATACCTCTCCCATGACATTTAGCTCCCTGAGCCTTCTATTGACAACATAGGGGTGGTGGTGGTAATAAGTCAAAATTTCTATCAACTTTAGCTACATTCCTAGATCCTATACCACATACTTCACCCAAAAAAACTTCTTTTTCCTACCACTACCTTTTCCTTGGGGTCTCATCCCAAATATCTCTATCAATTTCATCCCAAGCTGGAAAATCTCATACAAGATTTCCCCTACCATCAAAATAGTATAAACACCTCTCTCTAGGCTGACAGGATCAATCTTGTGATCCTTAAACCACAAACCCTAAAACCCTAGACCACCTCCTAAAATGCCTCAAAAGTTCCGGTCCCAATGCCTTTTTTCTGTACCTTAATCCAAAGTTAGAGTTCTCATGTTCCCACTATCGACACCAACTATTGGTGTCTGCTCAACAAAAAAAATTAAAACCACCAAAGAATGCTCCATAACCATAGACAAGGTAGGAATGAATAGATCTATTATGATCTTTAGGATGTCTTATCATAGTACTCTCTAGAAGGATTGTTCCCAATAGAATAGATCATATACCATATCCATCATGTATTTGGAGAGGTTTTTGAACAATTATGGATTCTTATTTATAGTCAAACTACCATTATAACATTAATGAAGCACTTGGATGTTAAAAACCATAAATATTTCTAGAGACAAGTTCTCTCTAAAACAGTGTGTGAACTATATTCATGAAAGAGTCATCTTATTATACAACTGAGTCACAAATCCCCACCACATTCTTAAAAATACAAGAATAAGGATTAATTTTAGGACCACAACATAGTCTGCAGGTGTCCTGACATTACCAAAGACACATTTCACTACCTCACCCAAGTCTGCAGCCACCTTTTGGTTTGGCTCACCCAAAAACCTGAGAGGTTATTGTCACTGAAACTCATAAAGAGTGATCATAATACATACCATTTTATAGTACTTTCGGTATCATATACTACCTGACTTATTGTGGGAAGACTTGTGCACCACCTAGAGGTAACACTAAATAAGAATTTCCTTGTATCGAAACCTCATCATTTAGGGGAATATCCCTGTGATTATGATGTTAAATCTTCACTAGAAAATGTAATTGATTCATCCTAAATTATACAATATATATCATGGTCAATGAGTAAACCTAGAATTATGACTAAATGAGGAAATGGAATATACAACCCATTCTTATATGATCCATATACTAATGTTATATTTATAACTGGTGTATACTTGTACCTAGCCAAGAAGTAGCTTATTGGAGTGTGGGTGAATATATATATTGTCCATCACACTAACACTAGAGTCCTTGTCCTGAGAAATAATCCATTACCACTTAAATATGTTTTCATAAAACAAAAACTAATCTCTCAAAATTAGATCTTAAGGTAGAACAAATTCCTCTGATACCACTCTATTTGAGTCATCCCAATAGGGGCCGAGGCGTGACTACCAAAAATGATCCTCTAATTGGGTATGGGTTGATGAATAGTGTCGATTAGGCATATCACACACATAGGATCCATTATCCTAATGTACTTACAAACACACACACAACTCCAAGCCCATAAAATGGCGAAATATAAAAATTCAATAACCATGAATGTATACATAAAAATCTAATGACCATAGTATGACAAAAAAGTAGGAGAAAAATTGAACAAATACAAACCCAATAAAATAAAATGAACATGTGGCCATCCTATGAAGTACGAGTAGATATCTGTAAATGTACCCACTAGAGCACACCTCATTCATTTGGGATCCCCTAGATAACCTAGTCCTGGTCCCTCTTGGACTCTGAAAAAAGGTTAGTCATCTGCATAAGACATGAAGTAGGTGGGAAATCCTATAGAGGTGTTAGTATTATCATACCCAGTATGACACACTAATGTCAATAAGAATGTTACATCAATAATTCATGTCAGCTCATCACAGGGATAGGTCATCAATATATATAATAATAATAATCATATTTACCCATAGTATACAGATCATCTCATGTAAGAACCCAACCATACTTTTTTTCTATGATTCCAACATGATGGTTTCATATAAAACTCATCTGGGAGAACACACACCATGAGTCAGATTGCATTGATGGCTTCCATCCATGATTCCATTACCATTCAGTATCTCCATAAGAAGTACATGCTGGATGTATTAAGATATTGATACGTATATTGGGATCACACCAGATAAATGGGGTATACAAATAACCAATCAGGATTTACCTTCAAAACAGGGGATCAAATCCCATCTAGTGTTGTTCATGACGATTATGAGAACCCCACCTATGAAAATTATGATGATATAGGGTCTCACTATGTGCCTCATAGAGGGAATACAACAAATATTTCGAATACTGAACTTCCTTAGGGGTGATCATCATCATACACATAGAATGTGATTCCATAATAACCCTCAGAAAAAGCAGTAAGGGAATGTACCATAATTAAACATGTCCATCATAAATAAGACAAGAGATTCTATCCTTCTTTGAGAATGTACATAACTTGTACTATGAGTACTTGATGCATCCCTTCATCAATAATTTCTACCCATGTAACAAAACCCACACCCATGTCCATGTTAGTGTACATTGCATCTGGTCTTCCACACATGGTATGTGAGGCCACACGAACATTTGGGAATAGACCCCATATACACATTGGGCATTCTACCAGGGTGTACATGGCATTTGGCATGGCCCAAACACCATATAACACCAAATAAAATTTCTATAAAATTATCTCTTATATATGCTATGATGGATATCTTGGGACCACAACGTTTATGAAAGAGACAAAATGGAAAGAAATTATTATCTCCATGCGTAAAACCTAGCATCCGCTCAGGGGTTTGACATGGTGTGTAATTATATATTACAACAATGTAACTGAGGAATTTTCATAAATATAGGTCCATTTCACACATCACCATCCCCTCGTCGATCCTCTTGACTGGAAAAAAAATCACACAGACAATGATGTATCTTGTTCGGCCAATCCGTGCTGTCACCAGTCGATGTAATCCATCAACAAATTCTCCTGGGAATCCCTTCCATCACATATCCTAGTCACCACATAAAAAATCACAAAATGAAATATATATGAACATGAATCTACAGTATCGATCTATTACATTAAGAAATTAGCATTTAACAAAAGAATTTTTAGTATTTTTTGAACCATATACCAAAGAGAACACCTGTGAATAATTAATAAATAATAGGAGAATAAATGAAAAAAGAAAAAAAATGAGTAACGGCCCTGAAAAAATTTTAATTTTTGAATATATTCATTTCCTTTTGAATTATTAATAAATAGATATAATATAATTAACAATATAAATCCACAATCTGAGATAAATCTAACTTGTACTGGTAATACACTCAAATCATGAATCAAATCATCTGTTAAGTGATTTTCCTTCATCATAAGATAAAAAAATGGTGTTTAAATCCACAAAAAACAAATATCCAACCTTGTAATGGACCAATCCTATATTAAGAATGAATTTTTATCATTATCGTTGGAAATATCCTCTAATTCTGATGACCCAATGATCCTTGATCTTGAAATGTTATGATGTAGTACACTAAAAACACTCTTCCCCAAGAGTACTCTAGATCTCTAGGGATAATAATCTATCACTGAGGTCTCCCCATAACCATATATTTTTAGAGGGAAAAGGTCAGGGTTTTAGCATAATAAAATAAAATTATAAATAAATTTATTTTTTTATTTACTCTCATGATGACTTATACATGTACGTCTGATTACAACAATGATTAATTCATGCATAGGGTAAATCCCACAATCATAGCTCAATGATGGCCTCATATTTCTAATCTATACTCCCATTTATACTTTATTTCATTTTTATGGAAAACTGTACAAATTTTATATTTAATATATTTAATCTAATTAAAAAAATTAATTCCCTCCTCACTGGGCCTGTGAATGGAATGTCTTCTTATAAACTAGCCTGAAAAATAATCCATATATTATTCTATGGTAATACTTAAAAAATAAGAGTTGTTACATTTATCCCTTATTGATATAATGTTTTATGTTCATTTACTTTCTCATGATCATGTTCTCTATCAGTCTCTATTAATCCGTGGATGTTATTTTTCACTTATATATTCATATTTTTACTTCCCACCAATGTTTTTCTTATATGGGAACATGATTATGTTCTATTTTAGAAGAAACTCATATTTACATTCTTCGTGTTTCTAAAATTATGTTTTATTATTAATTATTTTATGTGGTATTCAATAATGTATTTTAAAATAATAATTTTATTCCTTTGATGATTGTATATTTTATTCTACTCTTTGGAATTTATTGTGAAAATATTTTTAAAAAAAAGTTCACCAGACATGTAATTAATTTTTGTGCTTGAAATTTATATAAGTGGGTATAATTTTTTACCCCATTATTTTATAATTTATTATATTTAAATAATAATAAATTCAAAAACATGTTGTATAAATAACACCAAGATTAATCATTTGAACATATACTATGGAAAAATTATTATTCAAATATGATTGATATAACATAGATATTGGTTTGGATGGTGTGAGTAAAAATAACCATATTATGGAATATATGTAGAATTTTTATAATTAAAAAAATAGAAATATTCCACACATTAATTATTAATTGGTGGAAAATGTAGATCAATTCTTTTAAAGTTAAATGATATAATTTTTCATAAAACTATATTTATGTTTTAAATGTATTTTTATATTAGTAGATTAAATCATTTAATTGTGGTGAATTATTCCTTGTAAACCATAGATTATATATCTAATTTAATGAATTAATATTCATTTAATTATGGATATTGGAGAAGTAATGAGAATAAAGTCATTTCGTACTTCAAAAAGACGATTCCTGCAAAAAGATGATTTATTGAATTTCGTATATTCATATTATTTGACATGGTTCCCTATGATCAAATTCAATGTACATTATGATAAACTGTATTTATATTTTTTAAATAAAATTCGTACCACATCATGATTGATATTATATGTAACATTATTCTTAATAATCTCCCAAGAATAGCTATCAAACTAAAAGATCATAGTAGTAACCCACTTTTGTAAAAACCCGAAAGTGCTATGGAAATACTCTTAATATATGTTCTATATCCAGATGATATAATTTTAGGGACACGAATGATACAAGATATCAGGGGTAGAGACTCATAAGACTTTGAGGCACCTTTTCATGGTATACGCCCATGGTAATATGCAATAGGATATTATGAGAATGAGATCGGCCTGTAAGAAATCCACATTTATATTATTCATTATATATATTCCTCTCAAATAACATATATATTGATCCTTAGACTGTAATATTATATCTAATGAGTATTATGTGTCGTGTAATTTGATGTATTGATGTAAAACAGAATGACATATGTTCACGACAATTTTGGATAGATTTGGTGTATCATGAGTAAAATTCAATTAATGTATAACGAGAGAACGGATTATTACCTTCTGTTATTTAAGAGAAGATTATATCTTAGTTCCTTTTATGGAAATGAAATACAGAAAATAAATCCATGGCTATTGTGTTCTATATCAATGTTCTATTTCTGGGAAGTCAAAGAAACATACATCGAGCACATAGGTTGATGGAACCAGTAAGAAACCTTTATGATTTGAGATTTCGTGACAAAGGGATTACATTACATAGTAAGAATTAATATGAAGTATCATTCTATTGTGTGATTAACATAATTCTCTATGTGTTCCTTGACATGTTTCGGGGCCCTAACCATGTACTTTAGGCCTCTTTGTCGAATTCCATTGATAAAAAGGCATAGAGGGTCACACACTATGTGTATCTAGAATCATAGTTCGATAATTTGTTATTTTTAATTATCTAACAAGTTGAAAATAAATTATTCTCTCATATGGTTTAATAATTAATCATGTTTTAATGATCACTTATAAATATTTATTTTCTACTTAGTGTATATAATATTTATTTATTTATTAGGGAATAATAATGTGATGTTTACTTAATAAATAAATACTCAATATTCAATTACAGATAGACATTGTGGAGGAATGAAAGACAGATCATAATGATATAATGATAAATAATAAATACTGAATATTATTTTATTAAATAATATTTAATTTAATTTTAATGTTTTCTGCATCTCGAGAAATAAAAATAAAAGTAATATTATTTTACATAGATTTTTGTGAGGATTAAATAACTAATAATGGGAACTTGAGAAATTTTTTTATTTTATCCCTATTATTATATAAAACCAATTTTTATATTTTCTCCAATATAAAATTCAGTTCTCCTGGCTATGCACAGCATATTTGGAGAAACGTCTAAAGCCCTATAGAGCTCCCTCCTCCAAGAACACTCCCAATAACGGAGAGTGGTCTTCCTCCACCAGATCAAGGAGAATTCTTTAGACACCGTTATCATGTAGAACAATGGTGGATACCACAAGTGAAAGGATATTCCATGATATAACCCATAGATTCCCTTAGTGGCCTCTAGATATTAACATAACACTTATATATCACATCTAGAGGGAAACATACTTGATTACATCAACACAACGATGAACCAATGCAGATCTATTTCCAAATCCATCAATGAATAAATAATTTCATCAAGGTAGTTCTTATTAATTAAATTGATTAAAAATAATATGTGATAATTCTACATCAGGATCTAGTGAGAATTCAAGGGTCTGTTTTCTTTGATTTAGTTCTATTGATGATGGTGTTTATCATCATGTAATTATCTGATTGATCCTCGATCATGAAAGTACGAAATTTTGGGAATGACCCATCACATGATTATATTGTTCTTGGAACTTTTAATAGGTATGTGGTAGGTCTAATAATTATTTATAATAATTTCACATTTATTGATTGATTTACACATCTGTAATTTCATTTTTTTTAATTCATGTTTTATAGGTATTTTAATTATAATTATGATATATTCTTCCTCCTCTTTTGTTTCTCATAGATCTAATTATGATGATTAATTTTATGAATAATTTAAATTCAAGGATATAATCTAGAGGTACTAAAATTTATGGCTGGAAAATAGAGAGGTACATTCCATGAAACAAGAGTTACACATCGTGTACTTGTGTTCAATTAACAAAAGAGTTAATTTCGAAATTACTCAAACTGTTTGAATCGTTGAAACACGGAAAAGTTAACTCATACACCACATAATTACCAGGATATACTAGTGCATGTTTATCTATATGAAATATTGTGTATCCCAAGTAAATGGTATATTGTTCCTTTGTGTCATAGATCGGTCATGTTTTATGATACATGACTATACTGACTGGTGACCATGGAATTTAGAGTAAACACGCCATGAAGCCCACTATACAGACATTATCCTCCATTTGTAAAAGGAAGTTTTACATACCAAGTCCCAAGGAGTGTTCCTAAAATATATGTTGAAGGATGTATACACTGTGTAGCTCACCAGTATACGTCGTTTACTTATTACAAATTACATATATTTAAATTATTTTATTATGCTATAAAAAGTTTGGGACATGTAATTACGTGTGGTAACAAATATAGGACACTCCACGTGGTAGGTTTAAATATATATATATGTGTGTGTGTGTTTAATTAATATATGTGTACTATTTAGATATTCATATCATATATGAGTCGTATTGAAAGTTGTTACTATATGTGCATTAAATCATTTCAAGTGATAGAAATATCATGTAAATCTTTTGATCATTAAGTTGATAGTACACATCATGAAAGTGCATGATAAGTTTTTTATTCTATATAAAAAAAAATTATAACTATACCTGACTATCATACTTATTAGGTATATTTAGATGTGTATTCACCGTATTTATATCATTGTATATTTGTTAAAAAATATAATTTTAAATGAATTTATTTAATTTGTTTAAAAATATAGTGGATGAAAATATCACGAAAATTTGGATAAGAATTAAGATAAATTAAATGATTAATTAAATATTATAATTAATTGATTCGAGAAAATTTTATTTTAAATAAGAAGTATTAGGAACTTTGTAATATATTTATTAAATACGTAACTTGTTGCATGAATGTGGATGATCATGAGTTAGACCAGACCGCTGCATGAGTTCGGCTTCATTTTATTTATTGATAAATTAAATTGTTAGAAAGTGTACCTTATCTCCTCTTATTATATAAGGGAATATGTTCCCATGGATTTGTTATATAAACACTTTCTCCTCACATACACATGAGTAAAAACATATTTAATGGACGGGGCCCCCATCCTAGGGTAGGTGGTTACTGTTTAGAGTCGAGATGAAAACCATCCAAGAGAGATACATCGGTGGAAAGGTGGATAGCCATAACACAAATCATAATTGGATCAAGGGTTTTTTACCCTAGGTTAGTGGATTATCTATTAACAAGTAGATAAACTTACAATTAGTATAATCTCATGATCATAGAAATTTATTATTTTACTTCTATCATGTTCTGCGGTTATTTCGTAATGGTTGTTTTGTCAGGATCAATTAATTTTATGAAATTAACGAGAATGAACGATATAACATAATTAAATTATCTTATGAGTAAATATTAGATATAGAATGCTTAATAATGTATGTAAATATAAATAATATTATAAATAATTTAATAAAGACAATAATTAGAAATTTACTCATAAAATTAAAAATACATCAATTATATATATTAATTTGGTATAACCTTCCTCTACTTCAGTTTAAATTGATCCATAGTTTAATGTTCTTGTCCAACCAAATATGTGGTGCATTAAATTATTAGGTAATTATAACTTAATGTTTTGGATTTAATTAATTTAGTTTACATCAAGGGTTGACTTCCATATAAGGTCTTAGTGTAACTAATAGGAAAAGGATGAGGGAATATTCTTTAATGATTTTGGGATTGGGAGTCCACTCAATATATAATGGAACTATGAGTTAATGCAACTGGAATTTTGAATATCTACATAAAACCATTAAAGTTAGTTGACCAACAAATTTTGGTGTAATTATAAGAGAAATATGGATCTTTTTGACTAGGATGTCCATGAAACAAGATATTCGAAAGCCAATATTGAGGGCTATTGGGTTTCAATAAATAGTCGAATATTAATTAAAATTATATTTGTTTATTTTTCAAAATTTTCATATAAAGTATAAAATTTATAGTCTTATTTTTTAATATACAATAATACAATGTATAGAAACTCTCACCTTTTACACATATAATTACATTATTCTTGGAATATTTAACATAAATTATAATCCATGGTTCGTAATGTCTAGTGTATTGGAAGAGTAGGTACATAATATGGAAAACATGGGAATAAATAAAGAATTTATTTATTTATCGTAAATTATGAGTTCCTAACATCATTTTATCACATAAATAAAAATAGGATAGCATAGGGATTGCATAAATAAAGGGATGAGATGAAATGACCACTAAGGGAATAAACATTAAAATAAATCATAACACATGGGCTGGAAGGCATGACATAATGATATGAAAAGTAATGGAATATGATTAATTAGATTTAATCACATCAAGGGATCATAAAATCATGAATTAATAGTAATGTGGATGAAACATAAAACAATACATAATGAGGAGTAAATTCTCATTGCAGGTATAGGAGCATGAGATTTGACTAACTACCCAGATAGTTCCACATCGAGCATGAGCCAAAGATAACCACCATGACTGTAGCACATAACATCTCATGAGAGTAAAAATCACCCAATTAATTGGATAAATATGTTGGAATCCCCATAATAACGTGGTCGTGAATATTTTTTCCACATAAATAATCATACATAATCTATCAAATATTAACATATGGGTTACTCATTATAAGAATTGGATATCACAATTTTATAAAAAAATAATAACATAATGGATTATCACAATGGGGTCCATGAATGAAAGGATTGAAATCATAAATGTTAATTAATAAGGTAAAATAGGAATATATCATGATAAGTGATTTCAAACTTAATAGATAACATGTATAAGAGTATTTAAAAAACATTAGAATTGAAACATTTTAGTGTGGTTTAAGGAAAATATTTCAGATCTTAAAGAAGAGAAGGAAATAATATTTTATATAAAACCATAAGTGAGCCAATAAATATTTCATAATAAAATTATTGGATATAGAAACATAATGGTGGCATAAATCAGATTATATAGTGAACTTTAAATTGGGTAAGAACTCATGAAGTTCCCATAAATTTGGCTTACGCATCAGGAGGAATTGAGTAAAGAACCTTTTCAAAAAATGTATATCATAGAAAATAACGATTAATAGATCTTGATATATGAGTATGAGACATATAAATAAATTTCCAAATAGATACATAAAAATAAAAGAGTGTTTCATTCAGGTAGAAAGTGAGATTGAATAACCCGAGGGAATATTGGAGGTTTAGGTAAAATCCTTTACCGTATGTTCGAAACGATTAGGAACAACATATTGATGTCTTTTATAATTAAATTATATTCATTGATTAATATTTATAGATCCATATATACATGTATTTAATTTATTATAATTTTTATTAAGTTCGTTTATGTCCCTTTTGATGGGTTATGAAATTCAATTCCATCGCTCGGAAGTGTGAGTTTCCTTGGTTTTTAGGATTGGTTTACTTGTATATGTGTATGGAAAAACATGTATAATGAGAATATTTTCCTATAAATGAACATACATGTTATTAATGAAAATATATAATGTTAAAATACCATTTTAATACCATAATATAGGATGATTCCTTTCGTATATAATTAATGAAAATCATTTAGTTTAATTTATCGCTTTTTGATCAAAACGATCTCATTTTTTTAATAAATTAATATCATTTGTAAAAAATGATTCCAAATATTTAAATTAAATTAAATAAAAATATTATAATCAGTTTCATCCACAAAAATTTTTCTATGACCATCCCTGAAGGTGTAATTAAATGATGAAAGCACACCGTCCATGAAGGTGGTAGATTGGAACTTTGTTGAAGATTTATTCATTTATAAAATAAAAGAGAGAGAGGAGAAAATATTTGATGAAGAATTATTCTATAAATATGATAAAATTATAGTATATATGAGATAATGGATTTTTCATGCCACATCGGCAAGTTTATGTGTGGATAAGATAAGAAAAAAAATAAACATGAAAAATAAATTGAAGGAAAATGGAATAGGATTTTACCACATGAATCCTTCTTGAGAACATCCATAGTGGATTGGATTTGGTCTTTTGTTAAGACAAATAGAAATAAGATGTGGGGGAGTGGTTTGGAAAGAGTATTGGTAATAATTGAGATACGACTTAAGTATTGATATGTGTTTGGAGAAGAGGTGGTGAGGGGTGTTATTTATAGTGGAAGAGGGGGGTCTCATTATTTAATTCATTATTTTTTTATTTTACTCATGAAAAATTAGTATTTATTCTTGAGACTAAATAGAGTAATTAGATCATGTATTTTTTATCCAATTTTTCTGACATCATCCATGACTCAATGTATAGTGTCTTTAACATATAATGTACATATACAATAAATTACCGTATTTTACTATTCACCATAAGTTTATCTATTACAGAAAAATCCCAAAAAATCACCATAACAATTTTGTAGACATGTAGAATTTAAAAATGAATGAAATTTTATGAAAATAATTTATAAATATGATATATATAATTTTTAATTAAAATCATAATTTACTTGGGAAAATAAATATTTTAAAAACATAAATGATTTTATATCACATTGAAAAATTAAGAAAGGTATCAGGAAATTATCATATAACCATAAGACATAAAAAATATTAATTTATGAATATTTTTTTTAATTGTTAAATTATTTATAAAATTCTAATTAAATATTTATGAATTAAAAAAAATACCAATAGATAATTAATAATTCTTGAAATATTTATTTCCTTATACTGGATATAATTATATCACACTATCACATAAAGGATGGATAAATTTTATTTATACTTTATTTGGTGATGTTACAATTCATTTCACTTGTTTTCTATTCACAAGGGTCACATTACTAATCCAAAGGTCACGTTACTATTTAATCGGTATAGGTTACTTAACATCTAGAAATGGTTTTTATTTCATTCATTCATCATTTATAAATCTCAAATAGTGTTTTATATCTACATATACGACATCAAAAAATTATAAGTAGGGAATTTCTAAAGAACAAACTTTGGGTGGTTACATTCGTGTCCCCTTATGAAATTTATCCCTACAAATTTATTTTTACCTTCTAAGTTGAAAATAAGCATGGGTAATTCTCTTTCATTGGTTTCTTGGGTTCTCGTGTTGTCTCTTCATACTTATGGTTCCACCAAAGTACTATGACTAGGTGAGTAGTGTTTTTGTGCTGAACTTCATCTATATGATCCAAGATCTCCACTGGCTGCTTCTTGTAAGATAGGTCATTCTCCATTTTTACCACCTCTGAAGTCAGTATATATGAAGGATATAATTTATTTTTTCTTAAGAGAGATACATGGAATATATCAACAACTTGAGTCATATTTGGTTTATGTGATAGTTTATAGTACACATCTATGGCATGATCAAGGATCTCTACGGGGACGATTTATCTAGGACATAGATTCACATTCATCCCAAATGTCATGATCCACTTCTATGGGGATATCCGAGGAATACAATGTCTCCAACATTAAACAATATGTCTCATTGATGATTATATCCATAATCTTCTGTTGAATTTAGGATGCCTTGATGTGTTGCTAAGCGGTTTCTACCATCTCAACCATTTATAATATCATTTCATGTCCAAGAAGCTTCTTTTCATCAACCTCATCCCAAAATTCCATTTTCTAGAATTTTTCCCATAATGGGACTCATATGGATCCACTTAGGTGTTTGACTGAAAACTATTGATTTAGGATAATTTGACTAGTGGTAGATATTAGTCCCATACTCCTTTTATGTGTATAGAACATCCTATCATCATTTTTTCTAATGTTTGAATAGTCTTCTATGATTTTCCATTAGTTTCGAGATGACAGATCGTACTAAATTTTAGCTCAACGATTAGAGGATGTTGAAAATTATCTATAACATGAAGGTGAATCTTGGGTCATGATTAGATAAAATAGATAGTGGTAACCCATGAAGCCTTTCTAGTTCATTGATGTATATTTTTTCATGTTTATCTGTGATAATTTCTCATAATTGTCAATAAACAGGGTTTTCTCTGAAAGATGATCTATAATAAACTATACAAAATTGATTCATAATGAGGTCTTTGAAGTTCAGTGACAATGTACATGGTTATGTTATTATATTTCCATGTTGTTATGGGTAAAAATACCATAGTCCCTTTCATATTTTTCTATTTAAACTTTAAATTATGAAATAATATACACATTGATGTATAGTTAATGATATCCTTTTTCATGTTGTCCAACCAAAATTTTTCCCAAACATCCCAATACATCTTTGTTCTCCATGGGTGAATAAAGAAGTTTAAACTATTTTCATCATTCATAACATAGTTTTTTATCTATAGTTTTGATGGAATACATAGTTGTGACCCAAAACATATGACTTTATCTTTACTAATCATGAACTCTGAGGAATTCCCATTTCAGGTACATTCCACCCTTTTCTAAATTTCTATTTCATTTATTTGATTATCATTCATTTTATCAACAAGGGATTATTGAAAAATCACTTGAAAAAGGATTGATTATATTCCTCCCTTAATTATTCCCATGTCCATCTTGTGTACGTCTTAGAATATTTGATCTATCTCAATTCTCATCATTGATAAAGATGTTGGATCATTCTTATTTATAGCATCTTCCACTTTATTTTCTTTTCTAGGATGGTAGGGGATTCATATATCATTATAATTGATCTGAAATATCCAAATTTGTTGGTTCATATTAATCTTTATCTATCTGAATATATATTTTAGACACTTGTGATATGTATATTTTTCATACTTCTCCCTATAGATATAATTCTGCTATATTTTTAATGTGAAGATCAGATTAACTAACTCCATACCTTGCATATGATATTTTTGTTCAGGAATTTTCAACATCCTTGAGGCATATTCTATCACTCCACAATTTTGAATTAGTACACATCCTATACCTTTCTTTGAAGAATCATTTAATACCACAAATATTTCTCCACTTGTTGGTATTGTGAGTACTGAAACAGTGATAAGCCTCTTTGTGAGTTCTTCAAAGCTTTACTCACATTCTTGAGTCTAGATAAACATCACCCCCTTTAGTGTTATTTTGGTTATTGAGTTTGGAAGTCATGATAATTTCTCCACAAATCATCAGTAATACCAAACTAGACTAAGAAAGATATGGATCTCCATTAATGATGTTGTACTAGGACAATCTTTGATAGCATTTGTCTTTGTAAGGGACCACATATAATACTTTTCTAGTGATAACATTCCCCAAGAATGGTACTTCCTCCATCAAAAACACACATTTACTATACTTTTAATCTAGTTTATCCCTTTTAAAATACTTCAATACAGTATTCAAATGCACCTCATTTATCTTCTTTCAGGTAGAGAATGTAAAAATATCATTAACAAAGACTACCAAAAAAAATTCATCATAATCTGTAATGATACTTTTAATTAAATGCATGAATATTTCTGGCGCATTATTGCATCCAATGGGCACCAGTATAAACTCATAGCTCCTATACCTCATCTGAAAGGAACTCATAGGAATATATTCCTTCCTCCCCTCTAATTGTTGACATCCTGACTGAAGGTCCACTTAGATAAAGAACAATCTACATGTAACTGATTGAACAAGTTATATATTTGTGGTTGGGGACACTTGTTCTCTATACTAATATTATCGGGTTCCCAACAATCAATTCAGATGTGCATTGATCAGTCCTTCTTCTTGATGAAGAGGATTGGTGCACCCCATGGTGAAGCACTCGAGCAAATGAAACCCATGTCTACAATCTCATGTCACTACATCTTTAGTTCATCCAGTGCAATGGTGTTCATTATATATGTTGTCTTTGATATAGGATGATATACAGGAATAATTTCAATTGAGAACACAATCACTCAATGAGGAGGAATACCGGGAAATTTTTCAGGGAATACAATTGTGTAATCCCTCATGATTGGAATTTCTACAAACATTTTCATATCCATTGTCTCAATCATTTGAGTGAGATATTGTTTCTCATTAGGTAGTAATATCCCTACTTGAGATGATTATTTGAAAGGTGATATATATAACTCCTTATACTTGTAATGAATTAGATTATTCATTTCCATGTGAAGAGTGATCTCTATTTCCCAAAAGTTGATGTTGTAACTGTATAATTATAGCCAATCCATTCCCAAAATAGATTCTAATTCTAGCAAAGGGAGTATGAAAATATTTTCAAGGTAGTTTAGTCCACAAACATTAACTGAGGTGTTATAAACATTGGATGAAACAATTTCCTTATTATCTCTTCTCACTAATATCTCAATCTCAAAATTTTGAGGTCGTGTTTGAATAGTTCTACTATACATAAACTAAATGAATGAATGCATAGAACTAGAATAAAAAATTAAGTGCACTATTCTTGAATAAAAAAATGGCATACATATCACCAAATTGTTTTCTAGCCTTACATCAGCATTAGTGGTAGAATAAGCTGGTCCATGTTTCCATGAAGGTTTTTATAGATTGCCTCTAAAAACCATTGCCTTAGATCATTGGATTAAATAATTCCCTTTCTCTCTATAGTTGAAAAACAGCAGTATATGCTGAGTGTTGATCTGAACCATCCATTATTCTTCCATATTAGTGTAATTCTTCATATACCTCTAGATGTTCTCATCCATAATCCCCATTCTACAACATTTAAATCATTTCTGTGTCCCCTTTATATAGTACCCTTGATGACTCTTCCCACAATTTTGACAGGTGGGATATTTATTTTTTTTCACCATGGGACTTATTTTCATATCCACCCATATTAGACTCCATTTTAAGATTTTTGTCACCGGTCCCATGAGACCATTGAGAGTCTCCAATCTCCATTTCATCTTTGAGGGAACAACATACAATATCCACATCAATTTCAAAGTCTCCAATAACCAATTCTTTTTATAGACTCAGGATTAGTTAGATGAATAAGAGATCCACCTTGCTTTAGGTGTTCATGACATATTTGGAGGCGTATCTTGAATTCCTTGTAATTTTTACTTCATACACACCGATAGACTCATCTTCATTCTCCTTAAGTATAAGGAACTCTATTTAAATCTTGATATTGAGGGTTACTAGAATATATTTGTTGAAAAATATTTTCTTGAAGTCATTACATTCCATGAAATCAATTTCCTCCTTGGACAATGTGCTTTGGATCAGTGTCCACCACTAATCGAATTACTCATCAAAACAATAAACTGACCACATGGATTTCTCTTCTTAAGATCACTAGAGGAGAAAGAAAATAGTCTTAGTTGAATTAATTCATTATTCTACGAAGAGGTGACCAGAAGATACACTAAACATGGAAGACCTTTTCTACATGAGGAATCAATGAAAACATTCTATCATTTTCGAGAAGGATGGAGTTCCACTCAATTCAATTTATTATTCCTAAATTTTGAAATTTTAGAAAGTATTTTCATGATGTTTTGATCACCCATTTCCATCATATTTAGTATATCATTTGGGAAATCATAACATATCCCATCTCATTGATTTTTGGCACATGTTTTTCTCTTTTAATCCATTAAAAAAGAAAAATAAGGTGTAATTTTGGGGATTAAATACTTGGATAATAATAATAATAATTAAACTTTTAACATAAAAGGTTAAAATATTAATGGAGACGTAAATCATAACTTTTGATTCCATAGGTTTCAATATAGGTTATACATGATTTTTTTCCAAAAATATTATCTTATATGCATTTTTTTGTTCCATTAGTAACATTTGTAATGAGATTATGAATTTTCCAAAGCATACAACTTAGGTGTGTCAGACCAGGTGTATAGTAAGGCTCGTTGTCATGTACCAGGTTACCCTGAGTCCGGCCCAAAACACTTGGTCATAGTTTTTACTCCAAGGTACAACTATGCCAGAACCACATCCAATTGTAGTATCAAAATAGGGGTGTATTTTCTTGATAAATCACTTACTCTATACTTACCCAAATTTAGGGATGTTTTTTTAATCTTAGACATAACCCTATGGTTTCTTCTAAAGTGATCTTTTCATAGTTTCAAAAAATAAAAAATACATTCCTATGATACCAATTATAGTGACCATACCATTCTACACATATCATTACCTGATTTTATGTGCAATTAAACATCAAATTAAAATCCATGGTTCGTAAAGTTTAGTGTGTTGGAATAATAGGTACACAAAACTAAAAAAATGGGGCTAAATAAAAATTCCATTATTTATCATCCATTATGAGCACTTAACTTTCTTTAATCCTTTACATCTACATAGGATAACATTTGGATAACATTAATAATGGTTTGAGCTAAAAATCCCATCATGGAAATAAATATTAAAATAATTCCTAGCATATGGGGTAGAAGGCATAACATGATGATATAAGAAGAAATGAACATGGTTATATATAAGGAATCACATCCTGGGATCATAAAATAATTAATTGATAGTAATGTGGAAGCAATATAAAACATTAATTTATAAGGATTCAAGGCTTTTATAACAGAGAGGAGCATGAGTAATGGATAACTACCAAGAACGTAGTCCATGGAGCACGAGTCAATGATACGCAGTAAGATCGTAGCACATAACATCTAATGTGACATAACATTACCCAATTCACTAGGAACACCCATAATAAGATGTTCACTAATATGTTTTCCACGTAAAGAATCATAAATAAGAAAGAAAACATAATCAAAAGGGTAACCCATGATAGGAATTGGATATCATAATTTTCTCCAAAAGGCCAAAAATAAGGTATTTTAACAATGGTGTCCCTGAAAGACAGAATTTATATAATACATAGACATTAATAAGGAAAACTAGGAATATATAATGGTAACTTATGTCAAAATGAAGTGATTACATGTAAAGGATTGTCATGACCCATCCCATGGGGCCCCTACCGTGACAACCCCATTTCCACTTTCTAAAGGCCAGGGATTGGAGACTAGAATCGAAAAGGCATATCCTTAAAATGGGAAGGCATTATCTTTAAACCTATAAAAACACACCGTCCGATAAGACAACAAGATGAAACCATGAAGTAAAACTACAGTAATAAAAGTGTGTTATCAAAGTAAATGGCTCAGGATACAAGAACAAATGAGAGATAAAATACAACAAAAAATGGAAAACAACTCATGAGATCATACACCAAGGATCCTACATGAATGGTAGGTACATATTCTCTCCAAAACTATCCACACCAGTCATTCACCTCTATGTACTGCCTGGTTCTGGCTCGTATAGTCTTAGTCGTGCTTCTCGTCATCTGCACAATACACAACATGGTGCAGAAGATGCACATGTATGGGTGTGTATAACAATACTCAGTAGGGACCCCATGAGCCCCTGAAGGTATCTCCAAATTTCCACAAAGGAAAACCAAAAATCATGATCTCAAAAACAAAGCTCAAAAAAAGACTCAACTTAAACCAGGTATACCTTCATTACATAAGTACATATGATTAGTCAAAAACTATTTCATCTTATTCTGTCAAGGGTTCTACTGTTGATCCACCCAGGATCTCTAATCTTTCACCCACACATGATCTCTAGGTGCTGATCCACACAGGATCTCAAAGTGTTAATCCACACAAAATCAATATTCATTTTTCACGTCTCTTCCAACCACTGGATTCTCGTTCATAGTACGCTTGATTTTGGGAGGGTCAAATACTCAAGACATCAGTCATACATTAATCAACATGAAGTCCCACTAAGATTTAACCCAATTATCCTTCATTTTATAAGGGTTCCAATGCAATAGATGACACGTCAATCAGATGCTCGGTCTGAGAGTTATAAGCATTTTAGTTCTGAGGGCCCAGTTGGATTTGGGTATGATCCACCCGTCCATACTCCAACTTTCCCCAAAACATATTTGTAGTATATCAGATGTACCGTACCATCCCTAGGATTCCAATTCTATATATGGTTCGTTAAACGGACCTCTGGTTTGTAAGATACAGTCTTTTAAGAGAAACTAGGCCATAATGTGTCTGCGGACCAGCCCTATAACGACCCAAAGTTTCATTAATGGAAATCCCTCTTGATCTAATTAAATGTATATTTATGTTTATATAAAATTTCAACTTCTTTGGTTTTATGTTAAATATTTTGAACATTGTTAATATAGCTTTTGAATAGTGATCACATGATTAGTATAAATATAGGACTTTAACAAATCCAATTTACTCAGACAAAGGAAGCGATGGTCTCATCCAATGGAATTTCCCCATACGAAGCCCATTTTTCAGAGCATGGAAAAGAGGTGACGTCTTTTGGGTTCACCCTTGACAAATCCCAAGTTGAGCTTCATCATGTCAAGCTCGAACGTGATCGTCTACGGGAAAAGTGGAAGTTGATTGAAATTACCACTCGAGCAATGTTATCCGAGCCACTCCAAGAGTATGTCGCCATAACACACCTTACCATTAGGTCTTATGCGGCTGTTTTAAGGGGTTATGTAACCAATAAGTAGTACTATGTTCATCTACATTATTTTTGTATATAATAATGAATATAATTTTTAGTCATTTTTTATACATTGTAAATAGTTTTTGAAGTACAAATGGTGTTTTTAGTTATTATTTAATTAACAAATATATTTTATTAAATTAAGGGATTTTTGAATTAAATAATATTTTAATAAAATAATAATATTATTATTAAATTAATTTTTATTAAATATAAACGATCTTATAATTTTATGAATGCAATTAAATTTTTTATTAAAGTTTGAAAGCCATTTCTGTCAAAACCTGTGAATTTTCGATAAATGTCAGTTTTTATTTTAAAAATGAAAATTCACAAATTTAGAAAATTATTTAGATAAAATAAATGGTATTTTTGGAATCAGGATGTCGAAATTATCCAACGGTTAATTTTTCATATTTTTTTGAGACAATCAAATTTTTTGGTAAAAATTAAATATCGTTTAAATATATAATGTGTTTTATGACATCATAATGACCCAATAGTGAGGTAATAAAATACTATGATATTTATGTTCGGCAAATATATGTTTTAGCATTAAAATAATGTGGTTTTGGGATTGTTTTACTTACTTTTAAAAGCATTAATGGACCCCTCAAGACTTATTCAACACTTTGCCTTTTAAAATTAATTTCCATGGGAGTGTGACTCACCTCCACATAAGAATCCTTATTATTTTAAGAATTTCGGACTTCTCCCTTATAAAATATTTTTTCCTCTTCCCATTTCCAAAAACTGTGGGCAAAAACCATGGGATGGTTTGTGGTTTGGATATATTAAATATAAGGGGTCCCAAAACTAAATAATAATGAATTCCCTCACCTTTCCTATATAAACTCACCCGGGCTCCCACTTCCTCCTCACTCAAAGCACTTGGAGTTCGTCCAAACTCTATCCTAATATCTCTATAATCCTCCCAAGGTGCCCCAAGCTCCCAAGAAGACTCTCACAAGCCTCTCTCTAGCCCTTGGAAGCAGACTTCCAAGTATGGGTTTTTTCTTGCTTTCTATTTTTTGTCCAATTTTCTTTATGTTGGTTTGCCCTTTTAACTTCAATTATGAATGTTGGGGTATGGTTTCACACCTCCATCATACTTCCCTCTTTATGTTTTAATGAAGGGAGACCCCTTTCTCTCTTATTAAATGCCTCCCATGTACACCCGTTACTATGCAAAAATTCTGAAAGGAACTTCTCTCTCATCTTTTACATTCAAGCAATAATTTTGTATCATGAATCTAAATTCCATTACAATTGATTGGAAATGTATCTATATGAACTAATTACCGTCCATTACATTTAAATATGATGAGTATCCCCTTTATCTCTCATCAACCATTTTTATGAATTCTTATGTCACGCCGTTATGCTCCAGAAATCGATCCGATTTTCTAAGCCAGTGTCATTGTGTAGTGAATACCATGCCCATTTCTCCATCAAGGGTATTCACCTTTATTCAAATTTACTTATTGATTATAAAGTTTCATGTATGAATTCCACATTCCTTTATCATGGAATAAATGATTATGTTTTGTGAATCATGTTTTATGATCCATGTGGCACAGTTATGCATGAAATGAAATGTTTAAGTAGGGTGCGCCCTTATAGCGCTCCAATGCATTGGGTAAAGTATTGTATCATGATACGTCATGTGCAATGAGTGTTGAATAATGCTAATTCAAGTGAAATGAGGGTTTACTCGTGCTTTATGTTCAATGAGAATTTACTCATACTCCATGTGCAATGGGCCTTGGCTCATGCTAATTCCATGTTAAGTGTTGTTGCCACATTTCCATGTTATGATTATCATGATTTATCATGCCTTTATGTTCATGTTTTTCTTATGCTCTATTGATATTCCTATTGTCTAAAATGTATTTTACTCCTCATGTTATTCCATGTGTACTCCCTTACTGGGCTTTATAGCTCACCCTTTTCTTATTCACTTCCTCAGGTTATCCCATGCATTCCTAGTTACGAGGGAATGTAGTGGTCATGTAAAGAATGTTTTCAAAAAAGATGTTGTATTTTATGTTTTAAGTTTTTATGTAATGGTCCTAAGACCCAAATACACTAAACCTATCCATCTTATTTGTTGTATCAAGTGAAGTTTTTTGTAATAAATCAGGTTTAAGTTGTAATAAAAAGCAGGGTTGTCATAGTTGGTATCAGAGGTAGGTTTAGTTATTTTTGGGATTAGGAAACCCTAGAAAAGCCTTAGATACAAGACTAAGTATAATAAAAACATCCCTATGTTTTGGTAAGTACTGATTAAGTGGTTTATCTAACAAATACATCCATGTCTGGATACGAGCAGGTAGAGGCTGCTCTGGGATAGATGTATCCTAGGGGTAAAACCCAAAAACACCGCTTTGAGCTAGACTCAAACGAGAACTGGTTCACGACAATGGGCCTTGCTGCACTCTTGGTTATGACACTCCCAAGGGATATGTTTTAATAAATTCACAAGCATAGTATGAACCCTTATTAAGGGAATTAAAAAAATTCCCCTAAGAATATATGATAGAAAGTATCTCATGAAAAGCCTAGACTAAAGACTATAGACTCATGAGTTAAGGAAATGAAAGTTTATTAATAAGTCATTAACTTTTGTCTTTGGATTACCCTTTATGTGTTACCACTAACTTTCCTTTTATTCCAGCCAATGGCCGATAATAGGAGGACTCGGGCTAACAACTGTTGTGAAGATCAGTTTGATGATTGTACTAATGAGATTCCAAATCCAATGGTAGTGGGAATCACAAACATTGTCACGCTTCTCTCTTAGCTAACTCGATTTTTTAATAGAAACACGGGTCAAGAGGAACCTTCAACCCCCCATATGAAAGAAAAAGTTTCTATCGAGAGCTTCAGGAGACAAAGGCCTCATACTTTTAGTGGATCATCTGATCCCACAATTGCTGAATAATGGATCAGCTCAATTGAGAAGATCTTCACCATCCTTCAATGTTCTGAACAAGATAAGGTTCTCCTGGTGGCTTATCGTATGGAGGGTGAAGCTGATCAATGGTGGAAGTTGATCTTAAATACGAAGCCTGAGGAGGAGATCGAGGCATTGGAATTGAAGTATTTACAGAAGATGTTTTTCGATAAATATATTCCGTGCACCCTCCGACTTAATATGGAAAGGGAATTCCTTTCCCTTAAGAAAAAAGATGAAGAATATGTTGGAGCGTTACAGGAAAACTTCAAAAGGCTTACACGATACACTTCCGGATTTGCCGTTACCCCCTAATGCAAGGTTGACCGCTTCTTTGATGGGCTGAAGCCTAGCCTGCGGAAAGCATTAGCGATCTGTGAAATCGACAACTATGATGAAATTGTATGATGTGCCCTCAAGGTCGAAATGGAGATCGGAGAATCATAGGGGTAGCATGTGGATAAGAAGCGAAAGGTGGACTTCAATGTTGGTGGGCCGATGGATAAATCCAATGGTGCTAAGAAGATCCTGCACCCCACTTGCCAAAAGTGCGGAAAGAAGCACCCTGTAAATTGCCTTAAAGGTACGAGGAAATGCTTCAGGTGTGGAAGAGAAGGGAACCTAGCTGTTAACTATCGGCAAGAAAGTACCAAGGCCGCGACAGAGGAGAGGAATTCTCCATTCGAACCTCAACGCGTTGGCCAATGCTACAAATGAAATGAACCGGGTCATTTTGCGAATTAGTTCCATAATCTAAGGGTTTTCGGATACAACCAACAACCTCCGAGGCTGCAAGGAAGAGCTTTTTCCATCACTTCTGCCGATGTGAACCCCGAAAATGAAGTGGTGATAGGTACACTATTTACTCATTCAAGAATAGTGAACGTACTTTTTGATTCATGTTCTACACATTATTTTATATCTCAAAAGTTTAGTAGAACAATCCTAGCACCACCAAAAATCATGGAAGTGAAGATGTCGGTGAGTACGGAAAATGGGGCAATCATTGCATCCCATGAATATAAGTCCTCCCCTGTTATAATATATGGATTGAATTTCCCGGTGAACCTCGTCATACTCCCTCTGGTGGAATTTGATTCAATTCATGGAATGGATTGGCTTTCCTTATATAGAGCCAACATAAATTGTTGGGAGAGAGAAATCACACTCCATATGGAGAATCGACCCCCTATTCTTTACAACTGTAAGGAGGAAGATGAATCTCCTTTAGCTCCATCATCTCAAGCATGGATATTACTTCCTTATGATCACGCGTATCTGTCTCAGATGAATGAGTCCAAGGAAGAAACCATCCTTGAAGAAATGCCTATTGTTAGGGAATTCGTTGAAGTGTTTCTCGAGGAACTGCCTGGTCTTCCTCCAAGAAGAGACGATGATTTCTCAATTGAACTTATACCTGGGGTGCTAACAATATCCAAGACTTCGTATAGAATGGCTGTTTTAGAGCTTGAAGAGCTGAAGAAACAACTACAGCAGAATCTGGATAAAGGGTTTATACGCCCAAGTGCTTCACCATGGGGTGCACCAGTCCTCTTCGTCAAGAAGAAGGATGGGTCAATACGGCTTTGCATCGATTATCGTGAACTTAACATAATCACGATAAAGAACAAGTACCCTATCCCAATAATCAGTGACTTTTTTGATCAGCTGTGTGGAGCACAATACTTCTCTATGGTGGATTTACGGTGAGGATATTATCAAGTAAGGGTGAAGAAAGAAGATGACCCCCAGACTGCTTTTCGTAAAAGGTATGGGCACTATGAATTCATAGTAATGCCTTTAGGACTCACCAATGCTCCAGAAATATTCATGGACTTGATGAATAGAGTCTTTAGAGATTACCTTGACAAATTTTTGGTAGTCTTTATAGAAGATATTCTAATATACTCCAAAACCAAAGAGGATCATGAGGAGCATTTAAAAACTGTACTAGAGACTTTGAGCAAGGATGAGCTCTATGAAAAGTACATCAATTGTGAGTTCTGGTTGAAGGAGGTCTCATTCATGGGCCATATCATCACATGTAATGGGATATCTGTGGACCCTTCCAAAACAGATGCAATTGAGGGATGGCCGAGGCCAACATCAGTAACGGATATCAGTAGCTTCTTGGGGTTAGCTGGATATTATCGACGATTTGTGATAAATTTCTCACGATTGTCCAACCCTCATACCAACCTAACTCGAAAGGGAGTAAAAATTTTTCTTGGAGTGATGAATGTGAAGAAATATTCATGGAGTTGAAAAGAAGGCTTATCACTACGCACGTGCTCACATTACCCACAAGTGGGGAGCTTTTTGTGGTATTCAGTGATGCTTCGAAGAAGGGATTAAGATGTGTGCTGATGCAGAATGATAAAGTGATATCCTCTGCCTCAATGGAATTGAAAATAAATGAGCGAAACTATCCAACACATGATCTGGAGTTGGCGGCTATGATCTTTGCCTTGAAATTCTGGCGGCATTATCTCTATGGAGAGAAATGTGAGATATATACTGACCACAAGAGTATTAAATATATATTCAAATAGAAAGAGATTAATATGCGCCAGAGAAGATAGATAGAGCTCATCAAGGATTATGACTGTTCAATCCATTACCACCCTGGGAAAGCAAACAAGGTGGCAGATTCCCTAAGTAGAAAGGACCCAACAATTGTATAAATGATGAGAATTGAGAGGGATCCAATCTTCTTAGACTTGATGAACATGGACATAAGAATCATAGAGAAGGGAACATCAGAAATCCTTTCAAAAATGATTGCTCAACCGTCTCTTTTGGAAAGGTTAAAAGATGCTCAAAAGGATGGTGTGGGAATTCAAGAAAAAGTGGGAGCTATCAAAAAAGGGAAATCCTCAGAGTGTAATGTTAATGAAGAAGGAATTGTGCGGTTTGGGAAAAGACTATTTGTTCCATCAAGTCCGGAGCTGAAGAAGGAACTTTTGGATGATGCACATAGTTCAAATTTCTCTATTCACCCAGGGAGCACAAAGATGTATCGAGATCTCCGAGAAAATTTTTGGTGGGATAATATGAAGAAGGAGATTTCTGAATATAGATCAATGTTTCTGGTGTGTTAGCAAGTGAAGGCAGAGAGGAAGAAGTCTAAGGGAATGATGCAACCATTTCCCATACCAGAATGGAAATGGGAAAACATCACCATGGACTTTGTCACTGGACTTCCGAAGACATCCAAATGAAACAATGCAATATGGGTTGTTGTGGATCGTCTTACAATGACTGCACACTTCATTACTATTCGGGAGGATTTAACTTTGGATCAAATGACAACGATATATATTAGGGAAGTGGTAAGGTTTCATGGAGTACCACTATCTATTGTGTCTGACCGAGATTCATGATTCACCTCTATGTTTTGGAAGAGTCTTCAACATGCTCTGAATACTGAACTGAACTTCAGTACAGCCTATCATCCTCAAACTGATGGCCAATCTGAGCGGGCTATCCAAACACTTGAGGACATGTTGAGAGCATGCTAAATGGACTTTAAAGGAGGATGAGATCAACATCTTCCTCTAGTTGAGTTCTCTTATAATAACAGTTTCCACTCAAACATCCAAATGACACCATATAAAGCCCAGTATGGGGAAAGGTACAGAACACCAGCATGTTGGGATGACGTCGGTGAACGTAAGCTGCTTGGACCAGAAATGGTCGAAGAAATGTTGGAGAATGTGAAAACCATTCAGCAACATATCAAGGCAGCCTAGAGTCGACAAAAGAGTTATGCAGATAATCGTCGACGAGACCTTGAGTTTAAAGTTGGAGACATGGTGTTTCTACGCATATCTCCATGGAAGAAGGTCATGAGGTTTGGAAGGAAAGGGAAGTTATGTCCAAGGTACATCGGCCCCTTCGAGATTTTTGATCGTGTCGGGGCTGTGGCTTATCGACTAGCACTTCCACCTGCCATGGCCAAAGTACATGATGTATTTCATGTATCACTCTTAAAAAAGTACACACCAAACCCTTCATATGTACTCTCTTCTAAGGTGTTACAATTGGAAGATGATCTTTCTTATGAGGAGCAACCCGTGAAGATCTTAGATCATAGAGAAAAAGTTCTACGAAATAAGAAAATGCCCCTCGTCAAGGTGTTGTGGAGAAACCACATGTTTGAAGAAGCGACTTGGGAATCAGAGGATATGATGAAGCTGAGTTACCCACATTTTTTTAGTGTGGGAAATTGAAAATTTTAAGGGGGAAATTCTTAAGGGGGGAGATATTGTAACGACCCAAAGTTTCATTAATGGAAATCCCTCTTGATCTAATTAAATGTCTCTTTATGTTTATATAAAATGTCAACTTCTTTGGTTTTATGTTAAGAATTTTTGACCATTTTTAATATATTCATTGAACAGTGATCACATTATTAGTATAAATATAGGCCTTTAACAAATCCAATTTACTCAGACAAAGGAAGTGATGGCCTCATCCAGTAGAATTTCCCCATACGAAGCCCATTTGTCGGAGCATGGAAAAGAGGTGGCGTCTTTGGGCTTCGCCCTTGACCAAGCCCAAGATGAGATTTATAATGTCAAGCTCGAACATGACCATCTATGGGAAAACTGGAAGTTGATTAAAATTACCACTCGAGCGCTGTTATCTGAGCCACCCCAAGAGTCTGTCACCATCACACACCTTACCCTTAGGTCTTATGCGGCTGTTTTAAGGGGTTATGTAACAAATAAGTAGTACTATGTTCATGTACATTATTTTTCTATATAATAAAGAATATAATTTTTATTCATTTTTGATACATTGTAAATAGTTTTTAAAGTAAAAATGGCGTTTTTAGTTATTATTTAATTAAGAAATCTATTTTATTAAATTAAGGGATTTTTGAATTAAATAATATTTTAATAAAATAATATTATTTTTATTAACTTAATTTTTTTTTAAATATAAATGATCTTATAATTTTATGAATGCATTTAAAAGTTTTATTAAGGTTTGAAAGCCATTTCTGTCAAAACCAGTGAATTTTCGATAAATGTTGGTTTTTATTTTAAAAGCAAAATTCACATATTTAGAAAATTATATAAATAAAATAAATTTTATTTTTGGAATCACGACGTTGAAATTATCCAATGGTGAATTTTTCATAATTTTCTAAGCCAATCAAAATGTTGGGTAAAAATTAAATACCGTTTAAATATATAATGTGTTTTATGTCATCATAATGACCCAATAGTGATGTAATAAATTACTATGATCTTTATTTTCTTCCATTATCTGTTTTAACATTAAAATAATGGGTTTTTATGTTTGTTTTATTTACTTTTCAAAGCATTAATGGACCCCTCAAGACTTATTCAACACATTTCCTTTTTAAATTAATTTCCATGGGAGTGTGACTCACCTCCACATAATCAACCTTATTATTTTAAGAATTTCGGACTTTTTCATATATAAAATATTTTCTTCCTCTTCCCTTTTCCAAAAACCTTGGGCAAAAACCATGGGATGGATTGTGGTTTGGATTAATTTAATATAAGGGGTCCCAAACCTAAATAATAAAGAATTCCCTCACATTTTCTATATAATCCCGCCCAAGCTCCCACATCCTCCTCACTCAGAGCCCTTGGAGTTCGTCCAACCTCTTCCATACTCTCTCTAGAATCCTCCCAAGGTGCCCCAAGCTCTCAATAAGCCTCTAACAAGCCTCTCTCTAGCCTCTAGAAGCACACTTCCAAGTAAGGGTTCTTTCTTCCTTTCTTTTTTTGTCCAATTTTCTTTATGTTGTTTTGCCCTATTAATTTCAATTATGAATGTTGGGGTATGGTTTCTCTCCTCCCTCATACATCCCTATTTATGTTTTAATGATGGGAGACCCCTTTCTCTCTCATATAATGCCTCCCTGGTACACCCGTTACTATGCTGAAATTCCGAAAGGAACTTCTCTCTCCTATTTTACTTTCAAGCAATAATTTTGTATCATGAATCTAAATTCCATTAAAATTGTTGGGACACATATCTATATGACCTCATTACTTTACATTACATTTAAATATGATTAGTAACCCCTTTCTCTCTTATCAACCATTTTTATGAATTCTTATGTCATGCCGTTACGCTACCGAAATCGCTCCGATTTTCTAAGCCAATGTCATTGTGTAGTAAATACCATGCCCATTTCTCCATCAAGGGTATTCACCTTTATGCACATTTACTTATTGATTATAATGTTTCATGTATGAATTCCACATTACTTTATCGTGGAATAAATGATTATGTTTTCTGAATCCATGTTTTATGATCCATGTGGCACACTTATGCATGAAATGAAATGTTTAAGTAGGGGGCGCCCTTATAGCACTCCAATGCATGGGGTAAAGTATAGTATCATGATACGTCATGTGCAATGAGTGTTGACTTATTCTAATTCAAGTGAATCGAGGGTTTACTCATGCTTTATGTGCAATGAGGATTTACTCATGCTTCATGTGCAATGGACATGGGCTCATGCTAATTCCATGTTAAGTGTTGTTGCCACGTTTCCATGTTATGATTATCATGATTTATCATGCCTTTATGTTCATGTTTTTCTTACCCTCTATTGATATGCCTATTGGATAACATGTATTGTAATCCTCATGTTATTCCATGTGTAATCCCTTACTGGGCTTTATATCTCACCCTTTTCTTATGCATGTCCTCAGGTTAACCCATGCAATGCTAAGTACGAGGGATTGTAGGGGTCATGTAAAGGAAGTTTTCAATAAAGATGTTGTATTTCCTATTTTATGTTTTTTTTAATGATCATAATCCCCAAATATATTAAACCTCTTGATCTTCTTTGTTGTATCAAGTAATTTTTTATGTAATGAATCATGTTTTAGTGGTAATAAAAAGCAGGGTTGTCATTAGCCCGGTCCAAACCGTCTTGGTTGGGGTGCGGCGGGATCAGTCCGCTTGGAAGTAGACCGGCCTTGCCCACCTACTAGGTGAGATCGACATGAGGGTTTGTGCGTGCCATCCTTATTGAACGGTTAAAGTGTCATTCGACTCTTCAACTGGCGGTTCCATTTGGCACCGCCTCTCTATACGCGGGACTCACAGGGTGCGGGTCCCCCTCCGCCACGACATCGAAGCCATGGCCTCCACCTGTGGTACACAACCCTTATGCCAATGAATCTGACTGATAATCGACCTCCCCTTTGGTCTACCACAGTGCCTCCCCCTTCCACGACCGGTGCGTGCGGACCGCCACCTTCACATGTCAGTCGACAGTGCCACCATGCCGATGCTGGTCTAGAGAAACATCATTGGGCCACCGAGTTATATCTTGTGAGTATTTTTCCCTTCTTAATGCACCTACGGGCCTCCCTAGATTCCTTAGTCACTGTGTGCCTTTCCATTTCATGGTTTAGTCAAGTTGAGGAATCCTCCCTAGAATAATGCAATGAAAAAAACAACCGACGGCAGTTCAGAGCCTTTTTTGTTTGGCCCACTCCCTCCATGTTAGAATCACAACGAGGGTGAGATTAATTGTAACAGCCCAAGATTTTATGAAAAATATTTTTTTTTATTTCACTAATGTCTTGTGTTGTACGCTACACCAAAAGGAGCTTGCACAACACGCATCCTTGACTTTCCTTGAATTACACTCAATCGCAACCTTCCTCGATAGCGTGTGTAGTACGCAATACTGAGTTTCACGAAACAACGATATGATATTAAAATATTATTAAAACCAGCCGTTATGAATAGTAATAACCACTTTTTAAAATTTTAGAAATTTTAGCTCTCAAAATGGACTTCATTTATGGATTCGGAGTATTGAATTTAGCATAAGGTGAAATTTTGGTACTTTTCGGATAACTTTCATATTCTGATGAATAGTAAAAATTACTAAATTTTAATTAATAACAACTTTTTTAATCGAAATAATTAATATTGATAAATTATTAATTTGAGTGGTTTTAAAGTATATTTAGAATATATTTTTACAATTTAATACAATGTTGGTCATTGGATGTAATTTCACATTTAAAGCAGTTATAAACAATTGTCAATCTTTTGATAGTTATAATCTCTTAAAAACACGCTATTTGTTGTGACAGCGGAAATTAATTTAATTAATGCAACTTATATTTTGGGAATTTTGTAAAATAGAAATCATTTTTGAATTCGGAATATCAGTTATAGCTTAGGGTGAAATTTTGGCCTTTTTCTGAAAAACATCAATTTTTGATGAATAGTGAAACCACTAAGTGGTAGGTTAAAAACTGAATTTTGCATAAAACTTAATTTTACCGCTTCTGTGAATGGAATTTCGAAAATCCGACAGACACGGTTGATATCAGTAAGTAAAATGTGGTTCAATGAGATAAAAATAATTTTTTGGTGAATAGTAACTTTTTACTTTTTTTTACCGCTGTTAATAGTAAATAGGGTAACTAAGGGTAAATATGATATTACTATTACCCTAACACATGTCCTAATTCTATTGGACAAGTGTAATTCGACCAAAAACAAGCTTAAGAATAAAATATGACCATTTAGGCCCACTTGGATTAGATTAGGACATTTATTATTATTTAATTCAAAGAAGAGTTAAAAGAGTTAAAATCAAAGTTTATTTACTAAAACATTTTAATATAGGGTTATACATAAGATAAATTAGATTGTAAATATTCATTAGAAAGCTAAAAAGATTTCCTAAATTATGGTATTTTATTTATAATTGTTAGACATCAAATAATTTAATTTATTTTTGACACAAAGATGATGCAGTAATTATCTTATTAATGAAATATTGACATAATTGATATTATAAATACCAAAATAAATGTAATTTAAAACTTTTTATGAATTCCACTAATTTTCTAGGTTACTATGATATATTAGTGTTTATTTAATCTAATTTGTTCGAACATATAATTCTGTTATGACTTTCACAAAAATCATATATCAAATAGTGTCAGAATTGACACAAAATAGTTTTTAAATCAAATATTATATTATTAATTGTTATTTTATTCCTAAAAATCTAAGGTTCGGCCAAATGACTTAGATAAGGATATGTATATTAATAATAAACAATTTGGGGTTCGTTTGGCATGTTATAGTAAGTGTATTAACCATATAGTGAAAGAAAACAAAAAGACACGGTGAAAGTTAAATTATTTAACTTAGAGTTAAATCTAATTGATAAGGTTAAAATAATACCATAAACTTGTCTAAATCTCATTGGTTGATAGGATTTCGACCCTTCCCCACTTTAGCTTCGAAATAAGACCCTTTGAAACCATTATAAACCGATTTTGACTTTAATATAAAATAATATTTTGAGATATTCCTAAGGTGCCCCTCTCCTCCCTTATAAAAGGGCACCTCCTTCCCCTCCTCCACACACCAATTTGAGCACTCAAGCTCGGCCAACCCCTGCCGAAATCTCTTCTCCACTTCCCTAGCAACATCCTAGAGGTTATGGTCTTCCTCAAAGACCAATTTTAGTTCCCTAAGAGGAGGTCTCCAAAAGGCGCTTCAAAGAAGAGGTAATTACCGTTACCAATTCTTTCATCTTTATTTCTTCTTCCACTTCTTCTTCTTAGGTTGTTTCATTATGAAGTAATAACATCAGTATCTCTCATATACTGATATGTTATTATAAGTATGAAACAACCCTATTTCACCATCTATCTATCCTACGGAAAAAGAAATCACCGCGCGTGCGTACGTACGGAATACCGTCTCCACGCCGTGATGTAATCTATTTTCCACCACCACCTTACATGGATGGGTATAATGGTGTAAAGAATAACTATACATAGTTATTAAAACATCATATTTATTCTGATATATTGTATAATCCACTCCAATTCAATTCAATATTTATGGAAATGATATCATCGCTCGTGCGTACGTACGGACTACCGTCTCCACGACGCGATGAGATTCATTCTCCATGTTAACCATTTAAGAATGATTATAAAGTATATATAAGAAATAATAATGAAATATATGACATTATAAAGCTACTGGATTTATGTATATATATATATGTATGTCATCTACTTACTTCCATTCAAGACCATAGGGAAAGGAAAACAGCGTTCATGCATACGTACGGACTACCGTCTCCATGAACGGTGTTTTCATTTATCTATCTATTATATATATATATATAGAATATATATGATATATAAATCATATTTTATATTCTGTAAGTAATTAAATCATGATATAAGTAATAATAATGTCAAGAACAATAAGTCAAAACACCTACGATAAAAGAAACGATTTTACCCAAAACGCTTCTTTAACATGGAATTTACAAAAGAACGGGTAATATAATGTCATAAGTGAACCACATATGATATCATAACAATGAATATGATTCTGTAATAAGTCAATGACATTATTTATACCATTATACAGGAGCTTCGGACACGTACAAAGCAAATTGGACCTAAGGTAAGGGAAAATACAACAATCTCATTTTTATCCGAGATTGTTTATTCGTAAGTATTTACTGGGGTGTATTTTATCATCCACATCCATGTTCCCTCAATATGTAATATTGTTTCAATCCACTTACAATAGTTTAATTTCAATTTTACCCTTCGGTGAGTTTTTAGTAAAGAATATGAAAGGAATCTTTTGTCATTTTTTTTTCGTACGAGGTACTTTTTGACTTTTCCGACAAAAGTACGAAGAATGTTTTTTTTAACTTATACGGAATGAATGGATTCTTAAAACATTATTTCCAAGAAGCTTCCTTTGTAAGTATTCAAGTTTATTTTTAATCAACTTCTTTTAGTTTAAAATTTTATGAAATGTTAAAAAAGGAAAAGTGTTTTTGAAGTAGAAATGATATTTTCCTCAAGAATGGAGTTCATGTATTTTATCAAAATTATTTTCCATCTAAGATAATAAAAGGGTTCTGTTTTTATCCCTACTATTAAATGGATTTGATTATGTTGTGATGAAAATATTTTTATGAATTCCTTTATCTTATATGAATTGTTTTATGATGTCATGTTGTTTAAGAATCCCATTTTTATTACATGGGTTACGCTATGATGTATGGTTTATGATTATGTGGCACACATAAGAAAGGATTCATTATAAGATGGGTGGGACCTATATCTCTCTCCAATGCATTGGGTAAAGATTTTATATCTCATGAGATAGACAGGGCTGGAACGGTAGGTTATACCGGTTCAGTGAAACAGGACTGAAACGAGGGTTACTCGATTCAGAAAGGGACTTTGTCCACTAAGATAGTCTTGGAAATTAGTCTTGACTAACAAGAAATGATTCTCTATGATTATGTGTGTATGCCACAAAGTTTCATGTTTTATGTTATGATTATTGGGATTACTTTTCACTGCCATGATTTATCCCATGATTATGAAATTATGCTCTCTTTTGCAGGTTATGATTTCCAAAATGTTATGTTCTTATGAATATGATGTGATTGATATTTCTTTTGTTTACCCTTACTGAGCATTTGAGCTCACCCTTTTATGTTTTATTTTCCCGAGGATATAAAGAAAGGTTTTAGGTAAAAAAAGGAAGATCTTTATGAGAGATTTTGAAGATCTTTCACCACGATTAGAAGATTATAGTCTGAGTTTCCAAAGACACTAAACTATTACGGTCCTTGTGTGTGTGTTTTTGTAATGTACTAAGTATTCCGCAAAAGTAATGTAAAGTCCATGTACGTCAAACATCGGGTCTTTACAGTTGGTATCAGAGGAAAGGTTTAGTCAACCTTTGGAAACTAGGATGTGAAAACGTTAGTGAGATCCCTAGAGATATTTCTAAGGTATGTCTAGGGATGTCTCTAAGGTTAAGTATACGTATAGGTTATAGTCCTAGAATTTCTCTAACGATCTTAGAATTTAACCTAAGATGTTAGATATTGAGGGTACTACCCCTTTAGTATGTTGTTTTCCCTAGCATTATTTTTGCCTCTCACACTATTCTTTTGGGGTTTTAGATGATGGCTGGAACCCGAAGGAACCGTGTTGATCAATGCAATGGACAATGCAATGATTGTCCCCCTGAGCAACCAAACGATATGGGAGATGGAATGCAAAATCTTGTAGCCATGCTCACACAACTTTCTCAAGCTATGAATCATGCAGGACATCCCAACGAGCAAAGGAAGGAGCAACATTCTGTTGAATCCTTCATGAGGCAGCGTCCGCCTTCTTTCAGTGGGTCTACTGATCCATTAGTTGCTGAACAATGGATTAGTACTACTGAAAAGATATTTTCAGTTCTTCAATGTTCTGAACATGATAATGTCATCTTAGCAGTATATCGTTTGGAAGGTGAAGCTGATCAATGGTGGAATATTATCAAGAATACGAGGAAAAGAGATGAAATTGATTCCATGGAATGGGACGAGTTCAAGAACTTTTTTTTCAGTAAGTACTTCCCTCGTATTCTTCGAACGAAGATGGAGAAGGAGTTTCTTGAACTAAAGAAAAAGGATGATGAATCTGTTGGTATATACGAAGCGAATTTTACAAGACTTGGAAGGTATGCATCTGGCATTATCATCCAACCTGAAAGTAAAGTTGATCGATTTTTCAGTGGCTTAAAACCAAGTCTTCGAAGGGCATTAGCTATAAGAGACTTCAGTAGCTATGAAGAAATTGTGCGTTGTGCTATCAAGGTAGAAATGGATGTTGGTGTTACATATCCATCTCATGGTTTTGACAAGCAACGAAAGATGGAGTTCAAGGAGAAATCTCAGAATAATGGTGAAAAGAAGATGAATGTTTCCTTATGCACAAAGTGTGGAAAGAAGCATGGTGGAGATTGTCTTAAAGGGACTAGAAAATGTTTTCAGTGTGGAAAAGAAGGTCATCGAGCAGCTGATTGTCGAAGTAATGGAAAAAGGGATTCTAATGAAGTGAATAAAGAAAACACTGCAGAGAACGCACAACCAACACTTCAATGCTTCAAGTGCAAGGAGATGGGACATTATGCCAATAAATGCCCTAATCCAAGGGTTAGTGATGATCGAAATGAGCAACCGCTTAAGGCAAAGGACAAAGGGAAGTCACATGCGATCACTATTGGCAATGTTGAATATGACAACGATGTGGTGGAATGATTAAGTTTTTATGTAATGGGATTCCAAAATAATGTTGTATCATGGAATATTGGAATATTTATGTATTGGTCTAATGTGGTATTCAAAGTGATTGAGATATTATGCGCATAATGAAGGGAAAATGAGAAAATGAAATGTTTAACAGTATTCATGAGCTCATGATTGATATAAGGACTAAGTGATATCATGGTTTGAGTATATAGAATTTTGAGGATTTTGGTATGTGGAAAGTGTTAACTTTTAACTGCATTCAAGTTTTCACTAAGGTTCAATGGGTATTCAAGAGAGTACAAGATTAAGGCCTTTGAATGTTTGGAATGTGTCCAACAAGATATATCTTATGATATATGGGGACCAACGATGGTATTAAATCTCTGGTAATCGTTTTCACTATGTTATGAGAATGGACTGCAGTATTATGGATAAGACTAAATATTGGAATGGATTATGTTGGACATGAGTTAGTATTGTTTAAGGATAGAAGTTTTTTCAATATTATTTATGGGATGTTATAGTAATATAGTTTTAGAAAAAGGACAACCTGCAGGACGGGCGACAGCCCATCGCTTCGGACAAGGCTGTGGGAATCGAACCCACAACCGAAGTGCGACTGGCCTTTATCGCCTACCACTGGCCTACAGGAAGTCCCTGTTTAGTAGAAACTAGTTTTATTATATTAATCAGTATGATATATGAAGTATAAGTCCATTTTAGGAACTATATATGATTAATCTCACTATAGATCGACTTATGTATATAATTTTTGCTAACCTTTTGTTTGAGACAGATGGAATGACCCGTCATTCTATCACATGATCTGCTAACACTTCACGAATAACAAATTCTACTTCATTTATTTAAGAGATGAAGTGGAAATTGTTCTAGGCATGAACAACAGTGAGATTATAGCAAAATAAAGTAAGTATTTATTCTAATTTTCAACTTTAGGGAAATGATCTTGAAAACCAAAAATGTTGTCCTAGTGATCTTATACCTGATGAATCAGATGGTACCTTATATCATCACAAATCTATGGATTTGTGATTACTGGCTTTTCTATAGCCATGTTCTCTACCACTCTCCATCAGAACATGATGGTTAGATTTCTCTTCTATATCCATATTTTCACCTATGTGGAAACCTAGTGATTAGTTTATTTGGGTAATCGTTACATTTCATACTTTAGTTTTTAAAGCCACGTTTTGGTATTCCTCTTTACGATGTGGGTTTCTATTAAAGAAACTTTCGAATAGTAAACCATTTATAACCCCAATGAATTTCGAGGGCGAAATTCATTTTAAGGGGGGTAGAATGTAACAGCCCAATATTTTATGATTTTTTTTTTTATTTCACTAATGTCTTGTGTTGTACGCTACACCAAAAGGAGCTTGCACAACACGCATCCTTGACTTTCCTTGAATTACACGCAATCGCAACCTTCCTCGATAGCGTGTGTAGTACGCAATACTGAGTTTCACGAAACAACGATATGCTATTAAAATATTAGTAAAACTAGCCGTTATGAATAGTAATAACCACTTTTTAAAATTTTAGAAATTTTAGCTCTCAAAATGGACTTCATTTATGGATTCGGAGTATTGAATTTAGCCTAAGGTGAAATTTTGGTACTTTTCGGATAACTTTCATATTCTGATGAATAGTAAAAATTACTAAATTTTAATTAATAACAACTTTTTTAATCGAAATAATTAATATTGATAAATTATTAATTTGAGTGGTTTTAAAGTATATTTAGAATATATTTTTACAATTTAATACAATGTTGGTCATTGGATGTAATTTCACATTTAAAGCAGTTATAAACAAGTGTCAATCTTTTGATAGTTATTATCTCTTAAAAACACGCTATTTGTTGTGACAGCGGAAATTAATTTAATTAATGCAACTTATATGTTGAGAATTTTGTAAAATAGAAATCATTTTTGAATTCGGAATATCAATTATAGCTTAGGGTGAAATTTTGGCCTTTTTCTGAAAAACTTCAATTTTTGATGAATAGTGAAACCACTAAGTGGTAGGTTAAAAACTAAATTTTGCATAAAACTTAATTTTACCGCTTCTGTGAATGGAATTTCGAAAATCCGACAGACATGGTTGATATCAGTAAGTAAAATGTGGTTCAATGAGATAAAAATAATTTTTTGGTGAATAGTAACTTTTTACTTTTTTTTACCGCTGTTAATAGTAAATAGGGTAACTAAGGGTAAATATGATATTACTATTACCCTAACACATGTCCTAATTCTATTGGACAAGTGTAATTCGACCAAAAACAAGCTTAGGAATAAAATATGACCATTTAGGCCCACTTGGATTAGATTAGGACATTTATTATTATTTAATTCAAAGAAGAGTTAAAAGAGTTAAAATGAAAGTTTATTTACTAAAACATTTTAATATAGGGTTATACAAAAGATATATTAGATTGTAAATATTCATTAGAAAGCTAAAAATATTTCCTACATGATGGTATTTTATTTATAATTGTTAGACATCAAATAATTTAATTTATTTTTGACACAATGATGATGCAGTAATTATCTTATTAATGAAATATTGAAATAATTGATATTATAAATACCAAAATAAATGTAATTTAAAACTTTTTATGAATTCCACTAATTTTCTAGGTTACTATGATATATTAGTGTTTATTTAATCTACTTTTTTCGAACATATAATTCTGTTATGACTTTCACAAAAATCATATATCAAATAGTGTCAGAATTGACACAAAATAGTTTTTAAATCAAATATTATATTATTAATTGTTATTTTATTCCTAAAAATCTAAGGTTAGGCCAAATGACTTAGATAAGGATATATATATTAATAATAAACAATTTGGGGTTCGTTTGGCATGTTATAGTAAGTGTATTAACCATATAGTGAAAGAAAACAAAAAGACACGGTGAAAGTTAAATTATTTAACTTAGAGTTAAATCTAATTGATAAGGTTAAAATAATACCATAAACTTGTCTAAATCTCATTGGTTGATAGTATTTTTACCCTTCCCCACTTTAGCTTCGAAATAAGACCCTTTGGAACCATTATAAACCGATTTTGACTTTAATATAAAATAATATTTTGAGATATTCCTAAGGTGCCCCTCTCCTCCCTTATAAAAGGGCACCTCCTTCCCCTCCTCCACACACCAATTTGAGCACTCAAGCTCGGCCAAACCCTGCCGAAATCTCTTCTCCACTTCCCTAGAAACATCCTAGAGGTTATGGTCTTCCTCAAAGACCAATTTTAGTTCCCTAAGAGGAGGTCTCCAAAAGGCGCTTCAAAGAAGAGGTAATTACCGTTACCAATTCTTTCATCTTTATTTCTTCTTCCACTTCTTCTTCTTAGGTTGTTTCATTATGAAGTAATAAAATCAGTATCACTCATATACTGATATGTTATTATAAGTATGAAACAACCCTATTTCACCATCTATCTATCCTACGGAAAAAGAAATCACCGCGCGTGCGTACGTACGGAATACCGTCTCCACGCCGTGGTGTAATCTATTTTCCACCACCACCTTACATGGATGGGTATAATGGTGTAAAGAATAACTATAAATAGTTATTAAAACATCATATTGATTCTTATATATTGTATAATCCACTCCAATTCAATTCAATATTTATGGAAATGATATCATCGCTCGTGCGTACGTACGGACTACCGTCTCCACGACGCGATGAGATTCATTCTCCATGTTAACCATTTAAGAATGATTATAAAGTATATATAAGAAATAATAATGAAATATATGACATTATAAAGCTACTGGATTTATGTATATATATATATGTATGTCATCTACTTACTTCCATTCAAGACCATAGGGAAAGGAAAACAGCGTTCATGCGTACGTACGGACTACCGTCTCCATGAACGGTGTTTTTCATTTATCTATCTATTATATATATATATACTGAATATATATGATATATAAATCATATTTTATATTCTGGAAGTAATTAAATCATGATATAAGTAATAATAATGTCAAGAACAACAAGTCAAAACACCTACGATAAAAGAAACGATTTTACCCAAAACGCTTCTTTAACATGGAATTTACAAAAGAACGGGTAATATAATGTCATAAGTGAACCAAATATGATATCATAACAATGAATATGATTCTGTAATAAGTCAATGACATTATTTATACCATTATACAGGAGCTTCGGACACGTACAAAGCAAATCGGACCTAAGGTAAGGGAAAATACCACAATCTCATTTTTATCCGAGATTGTTTATTCGTAAGTATTTACTGGGGTGTATTTTATCATCCACATCCATGTTCCCTCAATATGTAATATTGTTTCCATCCACTTACAATAGTTTAAATCCAATTTTACCCTTCGGTGAGTTTTTAGTAAAGAATATGAAAGGAATCTTTTGTCGTTTTTTTTTCGTACGAGGTACTTTTTGACTTTTCCGACAAAAGTACGAAGAATGTTTTTTTAACTTATACGGCATGAATGGATTCTTAAAACATTATTTCCAAGAAGCTTCCTTTGTAAGTATTCAAGTTTATTTTTAATCAACTTCTTTTAGTTTAAAGTTTTATGACATGTTAAAAAAGGAAAAGTGTTTTTGAGGTAGAAAGGATATTTTCCTCAAGAATGGAGTTCATGTATTTTATCAAAATTATTTTCCATCTAAGATAATAAAAGGGTTCTGTTTTTATCCCTATTATTAAATGGATTTGATTATTTTGTGATGAAAATATTTTTATGAATTCCTTTATCTTATATGAATTGTTTTATGATGTCATGTTGTTTAAGAATCCCATTTTTATTACATGGGTTACGCTATGATGTATGGTTTATGATTATGTGGCACACATAAGAAAGGATTCATTACAAGATGGGTGGGACCTATATCTCCCTCCAATGCATTGGGTAAAGATTTTATATCTCATGAGATAGACAGGGCTGGAACGGTAGGTTATACCGGTTCAGTGAAACAGGACTGAAACGAGGGTTACTCGATTCAGAAGGGGACTTTGTCCACTAAGATAGTCTTGGCAATTAGTCTTGACTAACAAGAAATGATTCTCTATGATTATGTGTGTATGCCACAAAGTTTCATGTTTTAAGTTATGATTATTGGGATTACTTTTCACTGCCATGATTTATCCCATGATTATGAAATTATGCTCTCTTTTGCAGGTTATGATTTCCAAAATGTTATGTTCTTATGAATATGATGTGATTGATATTTCTTTTGTTTACCCTTACTGAGCATTTGATCTCACCCTTTTATGTTTTCTTTTCCCCAGGATATAAAGAAAGGTTTTAGGTAAAAAAAAGGAAGATCTTTATGAGAGATTTTGAAGATCTTTCACCACGATTAGAAGATTATAGTCTGAGTTTCCAAAGACACTAAACTATTACGGTCCTTGTGTGGGTGTTTTTGTAATGTACTAAGTATTCCTCAAAAGTAATGTAAAGTCCATGTACGTCAAACTTCGGGTCTATACATTAATTCATCTTAAAACACTCATAATTAAATCAAGACAAAACCCCCAACTTCGTGAACCATTCGATTTCACGGTTGTGGAGAGAGAATTTTTCTTGTTTTTTGCTGTCGTCGACTTTCGTTAATCCTAGATCGATTCCTCAAACAACATCGTTTGAGCTTCCATTCATTGTTGTTGGAAGATGATGTGGTACATCCTTAGAGGATCCTCACTACTATGTAAAAGACCAACACTCGATCTTCATTTAAATAGAGGATATTGGAGATTTATGCAATGAGAGTTTAATGAGGTTCAATAATGAATGTACCACTTATTCTCAACGATGTGGTTACACAAATGAAGATTTAAGCCATTAAATGACTTGACAACCCATCGGTCCCTCCACATCCGCTCAACATAAGGTAATAAAAATAATATAAAATTTATATGTTATTTTATTAATCTTTAAAAAAAATAAAAAAATAACTTTTTCTCTCTACCTATTGCGGTCGATGTTAAGCCTCTTGTAAGAGAATCTAAATGTAGTGAGTTCAACGTCTCCCTCAATCTTCAATTCTGATAACTGTTTCAAAATTTATCTAACACCGCCCAAATGATTAAAGAACTTATCATAAAAAGTTTAAAATTCCATTCCGGGCACACCGAGTCTCAGAATAAAGTGCCATTAATTTTCCCAGAATCGTAATAATCCCAAATAATTTTAAAAAAATTATATATAAATTTAGATCATTACATTCTCTACACATTAGAGATTTTAATCCCTGAAAGATATAACAAAACTAGGGAAAATTGGGGGTACAGAGAACATATATGTGCCTCACGCTCCCATGTGCTCTCCTGGAGATTCCCATGCCTCCAAAAAACTCATACTATAGGGATGGACTGCCTATGAAGGACTTGCTCCTATCGATCCTCTATCTCCATGGGATGTTTGAAAACATCCCCCCATCATCAATGTTCATCTTTCCCCAGTCGATAACATGAAATGGATCATGTACATACCACCTCATCTACAAAACAAGGAAAACATTGTGCACCCAAGGCATCTGTGGGGGAAGAGATAGATGGTAAGACACCTCGCCTACTCTGATAAGGATCTGGAAGGGTCTGATGAACCTCAGACATAGCTTGTGGCCCCGAACAATCCACCATAATCCTCATTGAGTTATGACCCATAGCAAGGCATGGTATCCCTCCTCAAACTCCAAGGGTATTTTTCTTATGTTGCCATAAGACTACTTCCAGCTATGTGTAGTCATCATCCTCTCCTAGATGATCTGCACTTTCACTATGGTAGCCTATACCAATTCTGGACCCAAATGTGCTAACTCCCCTTGGTCTGTCCATCAAAGAAGTGAACTACATGGTCCCCAGTACATGACCTCAAATGGATCCATGACAATTGTAGAGTGATGACTAATATTGTATGTCAAATGCACCAGTGGCCGGTGGTCCTCCCACATATGGCCAAAATTGATGAAACAAGCATGAAGCATGTCCTTCAGTGTCTGTATTTTCTGCTCCGTCTGACCATATGTTTGAGGGTGAAAGGAGGTTCTCAAGAATTGCTGAGTCGTGAATGTCTCCAATAATCCCTTCCACAATAGGGATGTAAAAGGTGAATAGAAATCTAAGAAGATCGTCAATGGATCCCCATGAAGTCACACAATATCTTGCACGTAGTGGTATCCCAATCCGTCTTCTAATCCCTACTCTCGGATGGGTAGGAAGCGGGATGAATTGCTGAGCCGATAAATGATCACCTAGATGTAATCGTGGCCCCCTGGACATACGCGGTAGCCCCTATCATGATTTCCCTGGAGATACCATCCCACTTAAACTCTTGTACCTCAAGTGGATGAGCTAAGCCTACTTGTACTTGATGCTCCACCTTCACTTTTGAAAAAGTGAGGCATCATGATACAAACTCTACCACCAATTTCTTTATCCATGGCCTCCAGTAATGACTCCAGAGGTCCTGGTAGTTCTTCGCATCACCAGGTTGCACTGCTAAAGGGGATACAAGGAACTCCCCCAACACCTCCTCTCATAGCTTCACTGGTACCATGGTTCATCCTTTTAATAGGATGAAGTGCTCCCCACTTTCAAAAAAAATCCATCATGAGCCTATCATGAGGATATATGTGCATTTATAGACTAACATTATACGTCCCCAAGCTGTACCTTCCTGACTCACTGATGGAGTGGGGGAGTAAATTTCATAGACAAGAGGTATGTTTCTCCATCACTATCCATGATGGATAACAGCAATGCGTCCAACATCTATATTGCCTCACTCAGCAACTGTAGAAGAGACCTCCTGATAAGTGTATCTTCTACTACGTTCCCCTTCCCAAGAGTTTAAACTATCTCAATGTCTTACTCCTAGAGGAACTCTAACCATCATCATTGGCTCATGTTCAGGTCCTTCTATGAGAAGATATATCTGATACTCTTGTGATCACATAATACTGTAAATTGTTCTCCCATCATGTTGTGCAGCCAAAACCTTAGCGCAAAGACCACTACTTCTTACTCCTGGTCATGGGTAGAATAGTTGTTCTCATGATGTATCAATTGTTGTGAGCCGTTGGTGATCACCACTCACTCTTACAACATGACACAACCTACTATACTTCTTGATGCATCGCATTAGACTACATACACTATGTGCACTTATAGTAGCATGAATATGGGGGCACTCATCATTCTCTTCCTCTCCTCCTGAAAATTCCCTTCACATCTATCCATCCACACAAAGGGATATACCTTTATTTTCAAATATGTCAAGGGTGTCACAAATTTTGAAATTTTGGGTACGAATCTTCTATAGAACCCAAACAATCCCAGAACACTCCGTACCTCAGTCACACTACTGGGAGGATCCAAAGATATAATTGCCCCTATTTTTCTTGATCTACTACAAATCTGTCCTCATAGATAACGTGCTCTGAGAAGATGACTTTCCGTATCCATAAAAAGAACATTGAGATATTTCCATAATTCTAGTGATCTCGGAGTGTATCTAGAACTATATATAGGTGTGTGTAGTGCTCCTCATCTAACGCTGAGTATATAAAGATGTCATCAATGAAAACCACCATGTAGTGATTGAGGTAAAGCTAGAAGATCCAATTCGTGAACCCTGTTAAAACTTCCAGAGTGTTAGTCATGCTGAATGTCATCACCAAGAACTCATAATGGCCATACCAACATCTGATGTCTGTCTTCGGTATGTCCTCATTCCCTACTCTGAGCTGGTGATACACTGATCTATGATCTGTCTTCAAAAAACATCGACCTCCCATTAGCTGGTCGAAGAGATCATCGATCCTCAGGAGTGTAAACTTTTTATTAATGAAAACCTGGTTAAGGGACTGATAATCCACAAAAATCCTTATACTCACATATGCCTTCTTGGAGAACCAAATCAGGGATGGCCATGGAGAAACAATGGGCCATATGAACCCATTTCACAGCTAGTCCTCCAACTGTACCTACAACTCATAAAGCTCCGCGGGGTTATCTGATATGATGGTGTGGTTATCTATGTCATCCTGGTGTATATGTTGATGTTTTAGTCTACCTTTCTATGAGGAGGTAGTCTCATAACATCATTAAGAAATACAAAAACATATTGGTCCCCAACTATATGATTACTCAGACTCCTCACGTGAATAGCTCTGAGGGTATGGCTATCCATCTGATGAGTGATCGGATAAACCATACATTGAGAGAGTTCATCGTGTGCTACAAAGTTTTCCTTATCACCGGTGAAGGGAAAACTAATCCCATTATCACTAAGCACCGCAAATTGCGCATAAAACAATTGATTTGAGCATAGACTATGTATAGCCACTTCATACCCAAGATGACGTCGTACGACCAAGATGCTGCTACAAGGAGATCCTTGTCGAAGCCCTATCCTTATAAAGTTATCTCACACTATATAAACTAGTGTGTAATTATCTAATATTCCCCCCATACGATTATCTAATCATAAGGATCAAGCCAACAGCTCCATCGGAATCTATGAGATCTGAATGAGTGTCATGGAAATAAATGAGTGACAGACAGCTTTGTCTATAAGAACTGTAGGTAGGGTAGAATAGAAACAGATCATACGTCTAACCATTTCTAGAGCACCGTGGTCATAGGCCTTTTCCACCTATAGCTTATATTGCCTTTATACACATACTCCCTATGGTCGGGGTGGACCACCTAGGATTGGTGGTGGTAGAACCTCAAACCTTCGTACACCATCTGATGCACGACTTGCCCCACTATGACATTTGCTGCCCTACAGACCCCCTCGCTCGATCCTCAACCACTACCTCAATGATCCCTCGGTCATATTTTGATCTTATATTTGGGGAGTCAAACTTATGTGAGCCATATGTCCATTACCACTATAAGAGTAACATGATTTAGTCCTCAAAATACCTCCTCTTCCTCATGAGCTCTACACCTTCGACCCTGCGTCCTATGGATGTCCACCAGATGTTCTGGCCCGATTGGACCTTTGTGTCATCTACGTACTGTCTGTTGTAGATTACTCAGATACCTTTCATCTAGTGATTTCTCTCACCATCGGTGCCTATATAGCTAAGATTCACTCCACTAATAATGGTCACTTGATCACTCCATCTTGTGTCGAGATATTTGGTGATATCATTGAAATTCTGATATCTCACCAGAGACCCTTCTCAAAGGTATGGGCCCTGAATAATGGGTCCCACACCATGTCGATGGAGTATCATGAGAGTTTTCTGAATCTCACTGAGTACTGGTCCACTGATAGGCTACCCTATTGTATGTGAATCATCTCCTGGATACGCACTGAGCGTAAAGTTGCTGGTACAAACTATGCCCAAAATAGGGTCTCAAATTCCAAATATGATAGTGTCACAACCTCATGCCTCTAAAGCACTAGAATCAACCATCTCCTTGAAGTGCCCTAGAAGAGGCTAGAAACTATGACCACCATTTGATCTTCTCGTATCTCAAATAAGAAAAAACCATGCCACAGTCTCTAGCCAGTCCTCGGCTTCCTGGGGACATGTCTCACCCCAAAACCATAGAGGCCTCAGTCTCTGGAACTCATGAAATGTTCTTAGTCAGTGTGTATAGTCTTCTAGTGTGGTTGGTGGAAACTTCTGCCCTACGAGTGGTGGTTCCGATGGTTGACCACACAAAGGTGCCAACATATTAAGGGGGCCTTACACCGAAGCCTTGTCCCTCAATGGGACATCATCATGTACTCTCTTTGGAATCCATGCAGGTTGTCTACGCGGTGGATTCCTAAAAATAAATAGGTGTGAAATTGTCAAAAAGTTATACCTGGTGAGTTGAATCTAAAGGGATTAAACGTATAACATTTTCAAAACACATGCAATCATTGTTTTCGTGCACCGATTTAGAAATCCGAATTCAGGGTCTTGGTGTATGGATACGTCTGTCACCACACCAGTAATGGAATCACCGAACTAAAATCAACACTCAAGACACTTAATAATATTGATATATTGTAAAGATCAGAGTTATAATTCTTTGGTAGAACCGACTCCTATGATACCAATTTTTCATGACCAGTTCCTCGAGTCATGTGCCGTGACTACCTCATGCCTACATTCAATAATACAGGGGTTGGAAAATTATAGTGGAAAATCATATCCCTAAAATAGGATGGACTTTTTTTAAACCTATACAAACAGACAATCCATGAACACAACTAGATGATACAACGATGTAAAACTACAGTAGTAAAAGTGTGTACTGAATGTAATGGGGTCAGAAAACAAGCCCAACTGAATGATACAGTACAAAAAAATTAGAAAAAATCTCCAGATATCATCCACTAAGGATCCTACATGGATGATATGTACATGTCATCTCCAAAACTCTCCACTTCAGCCAGTCACCTTCTTGTATTGCTTGGTCAATGCTCTTATTGTCTCAACCAAGCTACTCGTCTTCTACGCAAGACAATACAAGTTGTGGGTGAAGCCCCTGTAAGGGTGAGTATAACAATACTCAGTAGGGACCCTGATACTCCCCAAGGTCTCTTGGAATTTTAACAAAGGAAAAACAAAATGCATGATCTCAATGAAAAAGAACAAAAAAACACAAATCTCAAACTAGGTATAAATTAAGTACATATGTACAGATGATTAGTCGTAATGCTAGGTCATCTTATTCTGTCTAGGGTTCTACTGCTGATCCACACAGGATCTCTCAGTGCTGATCTATAAAGAATACCTAGGTGTTGATACACACAGTATCGTTATGTCATGATACACACAGTATTAGTAGGTGTTGATCCACATATCAAGTTTCTAATCCCCATAGAATCACCAGGTGCATATCCACATAAGATCACTCAGTTCTGATCCACACAAGATCTATATTCATTCTTCACGTACTAGCCAACCATTGGGTTCCCATTAATAGTACGCTTGATTCTGGGATGATCTGATCCTCAAGACATTGGTCTAATATTAACAAGAAAGTTGACCCATGATGCATTATCCCTATGATCAGCCATTCCATAAGGGTTCTGTCACAAGAGATGATGTGTCAATCAGACACTTGGTATGAGAGTTATATGCATTTTAATGCCGATATCCTGGTTGGATTCAGGTATGATCCAACCTTTCCATACACAAAAATTCTCCAAAACTCAGTAGAATTATCTCTGAAGGGCCGTCTCATCCCAATGATTCCAACACCACAGACGGTTCATCAATCCAATGTATGGTTTGTAAGATACGGACATTTAAATGAAATTGGGCCACAAAGGGTCCAGGTACGGTCTGACTCAGTCGGACCTACCAAGCCTGACCTAGCCTGGGCTAACCCGACTAGGATCGGGTCTGACCTAGCCTGGAACGAAATAGCTAGACCACAGAGCGGCCCAACCCAAACCAGCTTGGATGGGTCATGTCGGGCTTGGCCCACTGGGTAGTAGACTGGTCTGGCCCACCGGCTGGGCGCGACCCATGCCAGGGGTAGTGTGGCCCCTAATTTCTGAATGACTAAAGAGCCATTCGATTCTTTAAATAATTCCGCCACATGGATCCTCCTTGCTATCCACAAGACCCACTGAGCATGGGTCCTTCTACACTGGAGCTTCAAAGCCACAACCTCCACCTGCGGCATGCGACAGCATGCTTCCCTTCAGCCAATGCTGCCGGCTGAGAGTCAGCAGCCCCTTCAGTCTGACACGGTGCCGCCCCCTTCAGCGGCCACTGAGAACCAGCCACCACCTTCACCCATAAGCACCTCTCATCTTTGCCTCCCTGATGGTGTCGCACTTGAAGAATTTTTTTAGGACACTGAGTGATCTCTGGTGGTCCGTTTTCCCTTTGGAAAGTTACTTTGGGCCTCGTAGGATGTCATTGACGCTGCATGCTCCCGATTTCAAGGTTACATTAAGTTGAGAAATCCTCCCCTAAAGAATGAAACGAACAAAACAAGTGGAGGAGGGTCTGGGCCTTGTTCTTTTAGCCCGCTCCCTCCACATTAGCATTTTAAGAAGGGTGAGATTAATTCATCTTGAAACTCATAGAATTACATGATGAAAAAAACCCCAACCTTATGAACCATTGGAATTCATGATCATGGAGGGATAAGAGTCCACGTTCATTGAAATCACATACATTCATCAATCATGTATTGATTCCTCTAATGATGTCATTCGAGCCTCCATCTTTCATTGTTGGAAGATGTCGTTGAACATCGCCAGAGGTTCCTCACTAATATGTCAAAAACACAAGCCCAAGTGACATTTAAATAGAGGATATGGATGATTAATGAAATGAGAGATTAATGAGGTTCATTAATGAATGAAACTCTTCATCTCAATGGTTTGGTTACAAACTTGATGATTCTATCCATTAAATGGATTGAAAACCCATCAGTCCCACTACTACTGCTCAAAATTTTGTAGAAAAATAAAATAACATTTTTATGTTATTTTATTAATCTTCAAAAAGTCTAAAAAACTAACCTTTTTCCCAATATACTGTAGTCAAGGTTATTTATACCTTAATGGAATCCCCAAACAACGAGTTCAACAGTTCCCTCAAATTTCAATTCTGAGCATCGTTTCAAATGTTAGAAACCACCACTCACACGTTTACTGAATATACATTTGAAAAGTTTAAAATTAAATTCAGGGAACACCGGGCCTCCAAATCAAGAACCATCAATTTTTGAAGAATTGTAATAATTCGATATAATTAAAGAATAATTATATGGAATTTTCAAGTCTTTACATATATTAGTTTTGAAACATCGGAATTGAAATATTTTAGTGTGGTTTAAGGAAAAAATTTAAGATCTTTTAAATAAGAAAAAGGAATAATCATTTATAGGAAACCAGAAGACAACAAAAAAAGGTATTATAATAAAACTAGTGGGTTTATTATCATAATGGTGGATTAGAATATATTATAGTGTGCACATGAAAGTGGTAAAAATTCTGGAAGTTCTGTTAAATCAGGAATACTTATAAAAAATAATCGAATAATGAACCTTTTAAAAACATTTATATTCCTGAAAAAAATACGCATGGATATCATACATGGGTCTGGAATATATTATAACAGTTAAAATAGATAATGAAAAATAAAACAAAGTTTTATTTGGGTAATAAGTGAGAGTGGATAACTCCAAGGAAAAACGGAGTATCTGGTAGAATCCCTTACCTTATGTCTGAAAAGGGTATGCACTTGATTATAATGTACTAGATATTCAAATTAAATTATATAATTATTAATTAAAGAACAACATATAAATGTATTTTATTTTATTTTATTTTATTTTGTCTCTTTATGTCCCTTTTCATGGGTTATGAGATTCAATTTCATCCCTTAGAAGTGGGAGTTTCCATGGATTTCATGAATGGTTTACAAGTATATGTTTATGGAAGGACATGCAACATGAGGATAGCTGTCCAAAACTGAACTTATATGTTATTTACTAACATATAAAATATTCAAATACCATTTTTTATGAAGTTTGTATGATTCATTACATGAATCATTAATTTCTATTATTTAGATTATTTTAAAGTGTTTTGATCACAACGAAGTCATTCTGTTTTAGAAAGTAATATAATGTGTAAAAGATGAATGTAGAAAATTAAATAGGATATAATTAATATATTATTATCTCTTTCAAACAAAAAAAATAGTTTTTTGACTATCCTTGAAGGTGGAATTGAAAGATGAAAGCACATCATCCATGAAGGTGGTCGATCGACACATTAGAGATGATGTTGACATTCATATTATAAAAGAGATAGGGGAAGTGAATTGATGAATAATTATCCCATAAACATGATAAAATTAAATTATATATGAGATATATTATTTATCATTCCATTTGGAGAAATGGATTTGAGGATAAGATAAGAAAAGATATGAAGTCAAAAATGAAATTGAAAGAATACAGAAGAGTGTTTTACATCATGATTCTTCTTATTGGGAACCACCTTAAAGGACTGGTATTGGTCATTCATTAATAAAAAAAGGTCATGAATGTGGTGTAGAGGTCCAGGATGAGTATTGGTATAAGGACCCAACCATAAAAAAAATATATAATCTTGAATTAAATGGATAATTCACATTGAGGATCTTTTCAAGTTTATAGTTTTAGAGAATTAGGCCATAACTATTACATTACATCTCAAAAATTACAAATTATACTCTTCTACTCAGTTTCAATTTAAAAAAAATAAAAAATAATTAAAAAAGAGTCCTATCTAGTTCAATGTTTTTTGACAACATGACTTTTCCTTGATCTCATCCTTGACCCTATTCATCTTTATGTCATCTGAAAACATTTCAAAACATGGGAGGAGCATTAGAAGCTCAATAAGGCTTATAAAATAAATAAAGAAAATCTTATTCCATCAAAAAACAATCTTTTTATCATTCCTATTGAAGTCATCAAATTTATGAAAAACACATAGTAATCACAAATCAAAAGTTAACTTGTGGAATCCATACCACACTTATGTTGTAGCATTCACAACCAGGTATGGAGTTAAATTTGGAATTCCCATCATAGTATAATTCCTAAATCACTAAGGAGAAACATTCATGTTTACCTTCGTCACATTACCCAATGAATTGGAGGGTTAATTCAGGCTCTCTCGCCTACGGTTTTTCACAGAACGACCCGTATACATAAAAAATACCCAAGAACCAAAACATATTAATAACACAAAAAACAAACATAAAGGAAAGATAACATTTTCACATCATTTAAATATATTTACGTAATAGGTCCATTATCAAAACCATTTTCAATACCAAAATACAAAAAAGTGTATATAATATTTATTTTCATTTTAAAAACATTACGGCTTGTTAAGGAAGCCATAGATCAAATAAAACTCACAGCGGCTGAAAGATCATTTTCAATTCTTGCGTTAAAAATAAAAATTCCATTATTTTTGTTTAGTAAAACACCTCATAGAAAATATATTCCTTTTGAATAAAATTAAATTTACAAGGGTTTTATACAACATATAAATGAACGTCGTGTATAAAACAAAATATTCCTCAATGAAAAAATATTGAGATGAAGTCCCTAACAAAGATAATTTTGTTAATAAAATGGATTGATTATGTGCATTCAATATAGGTACACATAAGTAATGTACAAATACAAGATAGGAAATCAAATGTTATCTCGTACATAATCAAAGCAGGACATAATTTAAAAGAATAAGATTAACCCAATGAATGGAAATCTGGTTAAAAAGTTCTCTTACCTCATGTCTGACTTGACCCATTCATTATTTGATCTCTTGGATAATAAAATAAAGTTAATTTCTACTTGATTAAGATCCATTTTATTTTTTATTATTCCTTTTATATCAGTTATTAACATGTTATAAACATTATGTAATCATTTAAGTTAATAATGGTCATTTTGTCAATATTTGGTACTTGAGTCAAAAATGAACTCCTTGTATTTACAAGTTGTACATGTGGTCAAAATTACATTATCTCAAGAATAATATTCATGATTTAGATATCATATATATCCATTATATATATCTTTTTATAATAGTACATAATATTTGGAGATAAGAAATGAAATCCACCGTTCATGGAGACGGTTAGTCATACGTACGAATGAACACTACTTTAATTTATATTTCAAATTTAATGGAATGAAAAAATAATGATACATAGGTATATAATAATTCTAGTATAATATCATATATATTTTTACTGACTTAATCCATTATATGATCCACATATGGCATGAATGAGTCATACCACTTTGTGGGGGGGTGGTTGTTCGCACTTTCTCAAATGAAATTATCATATTTACACTATATAGTTACAATAAAGGTATTTTATAAATGAAAAATAAAGTAGCATAGAACTTATTAATATAATATATATCATATATAAATCCATTTACATCTTAATTTCCACCATAAGAGGAGGTAGGACAATATTGAACAATCATCATTTCGTGAGGCAGTAGTTCACCGCCCACATAAATAATATGTTCTTTACCCATTAGATTGTGGTGTGGGGATGTGTAGTTAAAATAATTATCATAAAAAATTGTATTATATTTGAGATACATTTTTTGTTATGAATGAAATAAATAAAATTAGTTATGCGGTTGGATAAGTAAAATTAAAGATAAGAACTTAAGAGAAGACATTACCTTTAAATTGGGTATCTCCCTTTGGTTTCAACCAAACTGTTTACTTGAAGTACCTTATGCCTATGGTAAGGCTTCTATGAAGAATATAAGAATTTAGGGAGATTATTTAGGTAGTGGTTGGATGAGCCAAGGGGCTTGAGAGGTGTGAATAATGGGTTAGAGGTGAGGTCTTTTTATAATAGGGATGAAGGGATATTTAGGATTGTTTGGGAATATTATTTTATTATATAATTTTTTTTTGGTTTATAATGGTCAAAAATTCATTAAATTCTAAGATAGATAGATTAATGTTTGAAATAAATTAATCCAATATGAATTGGACAGGTTTTTGACATTTATTTAATTTTTTTAATCTTATTTATTTAAATCATTTATTAATGACGTAAACACTGCATATTTATTCTGTCATATATTATTTTATTTATTTGATATCTAAAAAATATAAAAAAATCCATGATTTATATAATATTTTTATCTTTCAAATAAATATTTATAGTCAAATAGATAACTTATATAACCCTATGTAAACATTTATTTCCAAAAAGATATAAGTTTATGTCATTTTTTCCATTAATCTAAATTAATTTATATAAAGTGTCATCATCACTTTAATGTGGCTCAATGGGGTCCCAAAATCGACCCAAGGATGACCATGGTCAAACATGTATCATCCAATAGGATTAGGACATATGTTAAGATAATTTAATGTTATTATAATATTATTTTTTCCCTTATTTACCAGATTTACCCTTTTACTATGGTAAATAAAAAAAATTTTAAAATAAATATTCACAATGTCAAAAAATAAAATATAACTATTTATACAATTTGAACCTCCCGATTTCAAATATGAAATCCATTTTTTCAAAATAAAAACATAGAAGTTGATGAAATAAATTTAATATCAATTCCCACTGTCCAAACAAAAAATGTGTTTTTATGAAATAATAACTATCAAAAGATTGACACTTGTTTATGTCCAATTTCAAAGTAAAATAACTTACAATGACCATAATTAGATTAAATAGTAAAAATATAATATATAAACACTTTAAAAGAAATTAAAAAGATAATATAACCATATAAATAAATCATATCATAAGGTAGTTTTGAATTAAAATACACCATTTTTCACAATTCATTAAAAAATGAACATTATATACAAAATACCAAAATTTTATAAAAAGTAAATTTTGATATCCCAAATCTAAAGAATAATAATATTTTTTTCAATAGAACATATAAAATTAAAAAAAACTAAATTTAAAAATGGTTCACCATCAAAAGATGGTAAATCGACCATTTAATGAATATTAGAGTATTAATGCTTCAAATTGGAATATTTCTTATTTTAAACCTCTAAAATTTATTGGATAAATGTAAAAAAAATTAACAAACATGTATAATCATATTTTACTTGGTTATATGAATTCTCACCAATACAACGTCTAGGTGTTAACTATCATTTAAAAAAATATTATATTATTATTATTATTTAGTATGACTCAGCCTTGTGTGCAACATGAGATTTTAGAGAAACTCATTGTTGCGTGTTGAGTACGCCATCGAACATACCATTTCATTTAAAGTAAAATTATTATTTAATTCACATATAGGAAAATATATTATTATTTAATTACCATGGATGTTAAAATTGGGTATATACTAAAAATGTCTCAAATATTGAGAGGTGTTAAGAGAAGAGGTGGCGAGGGGGGGAATTTATAGTGGAAAAGGGGGTGTTTTCTCATAATTTAATCCATTAGTTTATTATGTTTTTCCTGAAAATAAATATTGTTGATTCATCTGACTCAATATAGTAATTGTATAATTTTATTTCAAAACAATTGTTTTTAAATCATCAATGACTCAATGAATGGAATATCATACAAATAATGTATACATTTACTGTTCATTATAGTATTTTAATTTTTGCTAATAATAATTTTTTTAAAAGAAAAATACCAAAAAATCACCATATTTGTTTTTATACAAGTATATTTAAAAATCAAATCCATTTTATGAAAATAATTTATAATTTTACAAAATTTAATTTTTAATTGAAACCAAAATTTACCCAAATAAATAATGATTTTAAAACTAAATTAGATTTTATATCAGTTTGAAAAATTAACTAAGTTCTCACAAAATATTATTATAGTTATAATACATCAAAATGTTAATTTGTGAATACATTTTACAAAAATATTTTATAAAATTATTAAATTAGTCCTGAAATTGTAATTAAATATTTATGATGTATAAAAATACCAACACGTAATGAATATATTTTGTAAATTAATTTATGTATACTAGGATATAATTATATCATATTGTCAAATATAAGATAGATAAATTTTATTTGTATATTCATTGGTGACATAACTATTCAATTGGTTGTTTTACTATTCTTAAGGGTCACACTACTATTCCGAAGGTTAAGATACTATGTCATCAGTATTGGTTTCTTAACATCTAGAAACACATCCAGTTCAATGAATTCATTATTTATATAGATTTTATTGTGTTTTCTAGGTGTTTATACAAAGAGAAATTATTTTGAAAAGATAATTTCTATAGATAAAATATAGTCCATTAAAATATATCATCAAATATGCCATTGTGATCCATAGATGGAAGGAAACCCCTTTCACCAACATGAATTTCCATGAGTGAAAAAGGGATCTACTTCTATCGTTCTCCATGAATGAAAATTTTATGTGGGGGAAGAACATTTTCTTAATATACCTGGTAACAAGGCTAGTGATCAAGAGTTATCACTCTATAAGAAACATTTTAAGGATTCTATAAATACTCAATGATTCATGATATCATCCATGTCCCATGAGCTTTGGAATCAACATGAGGACATGGATAAAAATAAAATGATTCCTCTACTTCAGTATCCCTATCAAGAGATGGTGACCAATGAGAGGTACAAGATCTCAAATTTTTTTACATCTATGCTTGGAGTGTCTTATTTAGTTTGGCCTTATGTAGTCAATATTATTAGCTACATTTAACAGTTATACATATTAGGGATTAAATTATTGAATGATTTTCAGACAAGTCTCATAATTTCTTCACATATCAAAACCTTCTCAATATTTAATGTTAATTAAAATATGAGTAACAATGTGAAAAGTCTTTTAGAGCATTTTACATTTATTTTCCATGTGGATAAGAACATGAGGAGTGATATACCCATAATCCATATGGTGAATAAGAAAAGGAAGATCAAGGAAAAGGGGGCCAAGACCGATAAAAAGTGTAGATCTCCTAAACACTATCCTTCCAAGAAGAAGAATATCCATAGACAGGGAAAGGAAAATAATTCTATATGTTTTTCATTTAGAATTCCAGGACATTGGAAGAGGAATAGCACATAGATTTGAGGGGAATATAATGTTTCACTTTTTATTGAGTGTAATATTTTAATATCAACACATTTGGTATTATATAAATATTTTTTTTCTAACATCTATATCAAAAAATTCATGAACCAAGTAGATTATAAATTATTAATAGAGTAGAGGTGGATCTGAGAGATGATATTGGTGCAAGGTTGGCTTCTGTATCCATTGGTGATGACCACCTTTCATTTCCAATAAAAATTATTTCGGTTTTATAAAATTGATATTATGTACCAACTTTTACCAATTACATAATTTCTATATCATTACTAGATAGATATATCTTTATTTTCACGTTTGAAAATAAACGTTGTTTCTTTTATAAGGAAAATATATGTTATGGTATGGAACATTTAAATAATGGTATTTATCTATTAAATTAGAAAATCCAAATATAAGAAATTAATAACGAATCATGTTAAAATAAATCATATAACTCTCAGGTAGTGCATCATCATATTGTGCATATAAATGTGAATCATTTGACATATCTCTTTCAAGAAGGTTATTTAAAATAATCTAGGTTAAAACCACATGAAATATGTAATGCTTGTTTACAAGTAAAAATGACCAAACCGCTATTTTTGGTACATGGTTAAGGGGCCATAAATTTTATAGAATTGATACATATTGATGAGTGTGGATCATTTGTAGTAGAATCTAGAAGAGGATATACATACTTCACAAATTTTTACTAATAACTTAAGTAGATATGGTTGTGTCTACTAGACGGGGTATAAGTCCGAGTCTGTTGAGAGATCCGATGAAATAAAGACTGATGTTTATAATAAAAATGATAAGAAGATAAATAATCCCTGATCGTATCAAGGTGGTGAATATCATGAACAATATATTACCAAATTCTTATGGCATTTTTGAATTATCTCTCAACTTAATCAACCTTATAAAACATAGTGTAATGGTCTTAGTGAAATGAGGAACCACACCTTATTAGAAATGGTATGTTTGAAAATAAATCTTGATAATATTCGATTATCCTTTTGGGGATATTAATTACAAATTTATTCATACACATTAAACATAGTTCCAGCTAATTTGGAAAATGAAATTCTATTCATGTTATAGAGTAGAAAAGAACCCTTTTTTGCATACACATGTATGGGTTTGTGAGGAGTTTTTACGGACTTATCAGGAAATAACCTAGAACCTATAGGTATGATGTGTATCATTATAATGTATCCTAGTGAAAAAAGGGATATTAACTATAAAACATCTCAATCAAAAAATTGAATATCACCTGAAAAGTAATATTTCTTGCGAATGATCACATACTAAAAAATGATAGCGGTATGAAGATTGACTTTGAAAGAGTTGATGCTCAAGATACACATGATTTGGTATAGGAAAATGTATTATAGGTGTCTAAAGAATAATTAGTTCTTAAAACATAATTATTTCATAGGAACATAGGGGAGGTAAAACAACTAGAGAGATATTGTTTTCTAGTCATCAAATATGGGGACTCATTATTGTTTGACAATAATGAGTCTCTCTCCTACATAGAGGCACTAGAGAGATCAGAAGGTACGATATGTAATGAATCCATGAATTAAAAAATGGATTCTATGTATTAACACCAATTTTGGGTTCTAGGTGATTCACAAGTTGATGTGAATCCTGTTGGATGAAATTTGATATTCAAGAGGAAAATAGACATGGATGGTAAAATAGAAACATAAAAACCAAGTCTAGATGATGAAAGGATTAAATAGTGTCATGTAATTGACTATGTTTAAATATTTTCAGCTGTTTCCATTATTTAATCCATCAAAATTCTACTTGTTATAGTAGCTTAATGTGACTCTAAGATTTGTAAGATTAATGTCAAAACTACATTCCTTAATGTGAACCGTCAGGATGATTTCAATATAAAACAACCCTGATGTTTTCTGGCTCCAGGTGATTCCAAATGTATATTTTATTAATGGAGATCCATTTATGGATTTTAGTATACATCAAGGTCATGGAAAATCGATTTGATGAATCCGTAAAAGTATTTGTTTCCATTAAGAATAAATGTGACCTATGTGTTTATAAGAGGTTTAGTGGGAAAGTGTTTGATATCATATTAGTGTATTTTGATGACATATTACTTATTGGAAATTATATTCCAGACTTAAATTTTATGAGGGATTTTTTTAACAGGTGTTTCTCTATGAAGGACTTAGGTGGAGAAGAAAATAATCTATTGATGAAGATCATTCCTGATAGATCTGAGCGGGTTTTTAGACTTTTTCAAAGTACATATATTGACCAAATACTAATGATAATTAATATATAATGATCTAAGAGGGTATTGGTAACAGTGTTGCATGACTCATGTATTTCTAAAAAAATGTGTCGACAAACATACCAAGACAATGATAGAATGATTAAGATTTTATATGTTTCAGTTATAGGATCAATCATGTATTCCATGTTATCTATTAGAATTGATGTTGTATATGAATGGATCATGGTAGTAAAATATCATGTAGCTCCAGGAGAACATTATTGGTCCACTTTTGAGACTGTTCTTATATATTAGTGATGAGGTGAGGATGTGTTCTTGGTGAATGCAATAGAAGAGGAGCTAGCCATCAGATTTATACATATGAGTGTTTTCAAACAGATCTGAATTGTAGATACCCAAAGCTTGACGTACATAGAAATTACATTACTTTTGCGGAATACTAAATACATAACAAAAAACACACACCCATGGACCGTAATATTTTAGTGTCTTTGGAATATCATAACATTATCTTCTAGTCATGGTGAAAGATCTTCAACATCTCCCATAATGGTCTTCCCTATTTGTTATCTTTCCTAAAACCTTCCTTTAAATACTGTGGAATGGAAAACATATAAAGGGTGAGCTCAAATTCTCATTAAGGGTAAACATAGAGAACATAAAACAATCCATCAACATTTGAATGCAAAAACGTGAACATAAAATCTAAACATCATAATCTTGAGCAATGACATATACCATGGAAGTACATAAGGCATATATCATAGAGGAAGATAAATCATGATAAAATAGCACAGAAATAAAACATGTAATTGTGGAAAGTATAAGGAACATTATATGATGTCCATTGTAGCCAAGGAATTACTGCCAAGGCCATCATAGTGGACAATTTCCATTACTAAACCGGGTTTACTTGTCGTTCCAGCCCTGTATTACTGAACTAGATTCACTTGTCGTTCCAACCATGTCTATCTCATGATATATAAATCTTTACCCAATGGATTGGTGGGTGATATAGGTCCCATCCATATCATATTGAAATCATTTTTACATGTTCCATAAAACAATCATAAATCATTCATCATAACCCAAAGAATAAAATGGGTTTCATAATCATCATCACATCTTAACATAATTCATATAAAACAAATGGATATCATTTCATCACAAGAAAAATAAAAAAATGTAAAAAATAGATACATTATACTGGAAACATAAACATAATAAATAATTTCATCTTAGATGGAAAATAGTTTTGATAAAACACTATAAATGGATTCTTGAAGAAAATATCCTTTTTTCTTCAAAATTATTTTCTTTTCACAAAATATCGTTGAATATTAAATGAATTTTTGTGTTGAAAATAATCATGAATTCTTGTAGAGGATGATTCATGAAAATTATGTGTTATGAAACATTAAAAATCTGTTCATGCCGTATAAGTTAAAAAAAACATTCTCCTCACACTTTTTTCAGAAAAGTCTAAACGTTTCTCATATGGTAAACAAAATAAAGATTCCTTCCATAAGAAAATGTAAAAGTGAAAGAGGGTTAATCATGACTTTAAAAATACATGGAATAATAACAGACAATTTATGAAAAAAATTTTATTGTCATTGATGAAAAATATAACCCCAGTAAATACTTACATATAAGCAATCTCGGATAAAAATGAGATGTGCAAAATTATCCCTTACCTTAGGACCAATTTCATCCGCACGTGTTAGAAAATCCTATATAGTGGGTATAAGAATATTATTATCTTGTAACAGAACCATAATAATATTTATGATATCATCTATTATTCACATATGACATTATATTACCAGTTCCTTTATAAATTCAATATTAAAGCAGCGTTTCGGGTAAAATTAGTTCATTTATCGTACGTTTTTTGACTTGTTATTCATGATATTAAACTTATATGATGTTTTAGTTAATTAAAAAATGTAAAACATGATTTATATATAATATATATGCAGCATATAAATATATATGATAGATCAAAAAATGGAATGAAATACACCGTTCATGGAGACGGTAGGCCCTACGTATGCATGAACGCTGGTTTCGTTTCCTTATTGAATTGAAAGGAATTATGTAAATTAAACATATAGGTACATAAATCCAGTATCATTATTATGTAATATATTTCATGATTATCTATAATATATACTTTATAATCATACTTTAATGGTTAATCATGGAAAATTAATCTCATCGCGTTCGTGGAGACAGAAGTCTGTATGTACATACAAGCGATGATATCCTTTGATATTAAAATCGTATATAATTAGATTGTATATCAAATATAAAGAATCATAATATGGTTATATTTATTATTTATACCTTTTATACTCATTACTATACACATCCAAATGATGAAATGTTTGAATAACAAACTAAACCATGACATGGAGACGGTAAGTCGTTCGAAGGCATGTGTGGTGAATTTTTCATTCAAATGATGAATAAAATAACTAATATGGTTGTAAAATACTTATAATAACATCACAGTATATAGAAAATAATGTATTTATTATTTTATAATGGAAACAATAAAGAAGAAGGAAGTTGTAGAATAAAGGGACTTGAAATAGGTGGTGATATATTTTATCTCTTCTTCGGGTTCTTCCTTTTGATTTAATCAAAAGGGATCCATAGATTGGATTTATGACTAAATTAAGGCCTCTAGGATGAAGGAGGATAGTTGAGAGGGTATCTGGGATGGGTTTTTCCGAGCCAAAATGGATTTGGAGGTGTGAATTATAGAGAAGAGGGTGTTCCATTTTATAAGAGAGGTGAGGGGCACCTTAAGAAAAACATAAAATATCATTTTATAATAAACTCATATTTAGTTTATAATGGCTCCAAAGTGACTTATTTTGAACATAGGGTGGGTATTGGTCTAAATCATATCAACCAAAAGGTTTTAGAGATGTTTAGGTTACAATTTTAAACTTATCAGTTATATTTAACTCTATGTTAAATAATTTAACTTTTATTGTGTCTTCTTGTATTCTTACACTATATAGTTAATAAACATACCTTAAACTTCCAATCAAACCCCAATTCGTTCATTAATGTCATATATATTATTATGAATGTCTTTTGGCCGAACCTTATATTTTTAGGACCATTATATCAATTAGTAATTTAAGATTTGTTTTAAAAACACTTTTATGTCAATTTTAACACTATTTGGTGTTTTTTTTTCTAAATTCATAACAGCATTATTACATCGAACACAATTCATCTAACCAACTCTAATATGTTATATTTATCTAGAAAATTTGTTTAATTCATTAATAGTCTCAAATTACATTTATTTGGGAATTAATAATATCAATTATGTTAGTATTTCATTAATAAGGTAATTACTACATCCTCATTTTGTTATAAATAATATTAATTGTTTAATGTCAAAAAAATATAAATAAATAAGATTATGTAAAAAATAATTTGAGATTTCTAATGAATATTTATAGTCGAATTTATCTTATGTATAACCCAATTTTAAATTTTTTTTAGATATTATGCTTTGATTTTAACTATTTTAACTCTTCTTTAAATAAATTAATAATAAATGTCCTAATCTAATCCATGTCGACCCAAAGGGTAATATTTTATTGGAATGTTTTTTTTGGTCGAATTACAGTTATCTAGTAGAATTAGGACATGTGTTATGGTAATAATAATATAAATTTTACCCATAATTACCCTTTTTATTTAACCGTGGTAAATATAAGTAAAAAGTTACTATTCACAAAAAATTATTTTTATCTTATTGAACCGCATTTTACTTACTGATATCAACCATGTCTCTAGGATTTTTGAAATTCCACTCACAGAAGATGTAAAATTATGTTTTATGTAAATTTGCAAATTATCGTAGGATGTGGGTAAAAGACGGTAAAAAGTTCAATAAATTTTTATATATCTAAAATTATTATAAAATTACTCCGATGAATTAAATGGAACTTACATAGGAATTATGTATCTATTATTAACTAAAATAAATTTAAATAAAATAAATTATTATTTAAATAAAAATTCGGATTTAACCAATAACTCCGTGTTTTCACTATTCATCAAAAATTGAACTTTTTCATAAAAATACAAAAAATTTACCCTAGGATAATTTCGATATTCCAAATCCAAAAATGAATTCCATTTTGAATGATAAAATTTATAAAATTTCAAAAAGTGGGTATTACTATTCATAACAGCTAGTTTATACAATATTTTAATAACACATGGTTGTTTAGTGAAACATGGTATTGCATACTACACAGGCTATCGAGGAAGGTCGCGATGCATGTAATATAAGCCATGTTAGGGATACGTGTAGTGCAAGCTCTTTTTGGTGATGAGTATGACATAATCAAAATATAGTTCAATTATACATTGATCAAAATCTATACTTAGTGTTGTGTAAAATGAATTTTATTTGAATGAACATGAAATTTTGTGCATCAAAATCCAAGAATAGTGTTGCATATACTAAAAGATAATATGGTGTTGCATACAACACAAGATAATCTTAGGGAATCATATAAAAAAATACATCAATGAAAATAGAAATAATTTTTTTCATAAAATATCAGGGTGTTACATTCTGCCCCCTTAAAATGAATTTCGCCCTCGAAATTCGTCGGGGTTATAAATAGTTTACTACTTGAATGTTTCATTCATAGAAACCCACATCATGAAAAGGAATACAAAAAATTAATTTTAAAAAACTAATGTATGAAACGTAACAGTTACCCAAATTGACCCATCATTGGGTTTCCACATAAGATAACATAGGTGAAAATATGGATATGGAAGAGAAATCATACCTCCAAGTTCTGATGGAGAGTGGTAGAGAACATGGCTATGAAAAATACAAAAATCACAAAGCCATAAATTTGTGATGATCTAATCTACCATCTGATTCATCAGATATGAGGCGCTAGGACAACATATTTGGTTTTCATGATCATTTCCCAAATGTTAATGAATTAAAATAAATACTTACTTGATTTTGGTACAATATCACTATTGTTTGTGACTTGAAAATTTTCCACTTCATATCATAAAGAAATGAATTTGAATTTGTCTTCCCTGAAGTGTTAGTAGATCATGCGATAGAATGATAGGTCATTCCATCTGTCTGAAACATAAGGTTAGGAAAAGTTATATACATAAGTCCATATTATGGTGAGATTAATCGTATATGATTCCAAAAATGGACTTTACTTCAACTATAATACATCTAAATTAATTAAAAATAATTTCTACTAACAAGGGACTTTCTTTTGGATAGTGGTAGGAGATAAAGTCCAATATCACTTCAGTTTTGCGATGGATTCCCAATACATGTCTGATGCGACGGGTTGTCCCTCGTCCTGTTGGGTTTCCCTTTTCTAAAACAATATTATTATAAAATTTCAGAAATAAAATAAAAACGTTATAGGCTTAAGAAATACTATCTGATGTCTAAATTAATCCATTCCAACATTTAGGCATATAAAAAATACTTATGTCCGATTACAAGAAATGTCAACTACCGAGCATGTGAATACCTTAATTTATGCCCCATATATCATAAGATATATCTTGTTGTTAGTGATATTCCAATCATGTGAATACCTTAATAATTTATTCTCTTGAAAAATGAATTCCCATTGAACCTTAGTAAAAACATGAATGCTATCAAAAGTTATCTCTTTCCACATTCCAAAATCCCAAATTTTCTATACACTCAAACCATGATTTCACTTTGTCCTTATATCAACAATGAGCTCATTAATACTATCAAACATATTATTTCATCCTTATCCCTTCATTATGCACATATCATCTTCTTTCCAAAAATATTACAATCACTTTTCATGGTTACCAGTACCATATAATTTTTGAAAACCACAACAAACCAATACATAGATATTCCAATATTCCACGATACTAAAAATTAGATTCCACAAAATTATTTTGGAAACCCGATACATAAAAACTTAATCATTATACCACATCGTTGCCATATTCAACATCTCCAATAGTGACCGCATGTGACTTCCCTATGACCTTTTCTTTGAGAGGTTGGTGATGTCGATCATAATTAACCCTTGTATTAGGGAATTGGTTAACATAACTCCCCATTTCCGAGAACTTGATGCATTAAAGTGTTGGTGGTGCATTCTCTGCAGTCTTTTCTCTATTCTAATCATTAGCTACCTTTTTCCCATTACATCGACACCCAGCTGCTCGATGACCTTATTTTCCACACATAAACCATTTTTTAGTCCCCTTAAGACAATATCCAATATGCTTTATTCCACACTTTGAGCATAAGGAAACATTCATATTATTTTCACCATTATTTAGATATTTTTTCTTGAAATCCAAAATTCGTTTCCTGTCAAAACCATGAGATGATTTTGTTAAACTGACATCCATTTCTACCTTGATAGAACATCGCACAATTTCTTCATAGCTACTGAAGTCTCTTATAGCGAATTCCCTTCTAAAACATGGCTTTATGCCACTGAAGAATTGATCAAATTTACATTCAGGTTGGATGATAAACCCAGATGCATACCTTGCAAGCCTTGTAAAATTCACCTCGTATATACCAATAGATTCATCATTCTATTTCTTAAGCTCAAGGAAATCTTTTTCATTCATTGTTCGAAGAATATGAGGGAATTACTTATTTAAAAACAAAATCTTGAACTTGTACCATTCCATTGTATCAATTTCCTCTTGGGGCCTTGTATTCTTAATTAGAGTCCACCACTGGTCTACTTCACCTTCTAAATGATAAATATCTAAAATAAATTTATCATGCTATGAATAGCAATGTATGGAAAATATCTTTTCAATGGAACTGGAAATATTAGTGTGAGAGGCAAAAATCATACTAGGAAAACAAAAAATTCAAGGGGAGTACTTTCAATATCTAACATCTTATGTTTAATCCTAGGTTATTTGTTATCATTATCATATTTCATGGACCATAAGATATACATTATACTTAACCTTACAGACATCTCTAGACATACCTTAGAAATTTCTCAAGGGATCTCACTAATGTTTTCACATCCTAGTTTACAAAGGTTAACTGAACATTTCCTCAGCTAAAAACTATAGAGACCCAAGGCTTGACGTACATGGACATTACATTACTTTTTTGGAATACTTAATACATATCAAAAATAGACACCCAAGGACCATAATAGTTTAGTGTCTTTGGAAACTCATAACATCATCTTCTTGTCGTGGTGAATGATCTTCATCATCTCCCATAAAGTTCTTCCCAATTTGTTTGTTTACCTAAAAACTTCCATTAAATCCTGGGAAAAAGAAAACATATAAAGGGTGAGTGAAATTATCATTAAGGGTAAACATAGAGAACATAAAACAATCCATAAACATTTTAATGCAAAAACATGAACATAAAATCTAAACATCATAATCTTGAGCAATGGCATAAAACTTAGGAGTACGTAAGGAATATATCATAGAGGAACATAAATCATGATTAAATTGCATGGGAATAAAACATGTAATTGTGGAAAAAATTAAGTACATGATATTATTTCCATTATTTCCAAGGCATTACTGCCAATACCATCATAGAGGATAAAGTCCATTACTGAATCATGATTACTTGCCGTTCCAGCCCTGTATTACTGAACTGGATTCACTTTTCGTTCCATCCATGTCTATCTCATGAGATATAAATCTTTACCCAATTCATTGGAGGGAGATATAGGTCCCAACCATCTCATATTTAAATCATTCTTACGTGTTCCAAAAAAACAATCAAAAATCATTCATCATAACCCAAAGAATAAAATGGCATTCATAAACATCATCTCATATTAACATAATCCATATAAAACAAATGGATATCATTTCATCATAATAAAAATTAAACAATTTAAATAATAGAGAAAATATACATGAAACATAAACATACTAAATAATGTCATCATAGATAGAAAATCATAATGATAAAACACTTGAAATGAATTCATGATGAAAATATCCTTTTTTTCTTCAAAATAATTTTCTTTTCAAAAAACGTCGTTCAATTTTAAAAGAAAATTATTTTTTTTGAAAATAATAATGAAATATATTATTGGAAGCTTCATGAAAATTATGCGTTATGAAACTGTAAAAATTTGTTCATGGTGTATAAGTTAAAAAAACATTCTCCTCGTACTTTTTCCAGAAAACTCAAAAAGTTCCTCGTATGGTAAACAAAATAATGATTTCATCCATTACACAATTTATAAGTCAAAGAGGGGTAAAAATTACTTTAAAAATACATGGAATAATATCATACAATTTATGAAAAACATTTTTGTGTACATGGATGAAAAATATAACCCCAGTAAATACTTACGTATAAGCAATCACAGATAAAAATGTGATTTATAAAATTATCCCTTACATTAGGTCCAATTTCTTCCGTATGTGTCCGAAACTCCTATATAGTGGGATTAAACATATTATTAGCTTGTAAAAGAACCATAATAATATTTATGATATCATATATGATTCACTTATGGCTTTATATTACCCGTTATTTTGTAAATTCCATGTTAAAGAAGCGTTTTGTGTAAAATCGGTTCATTTATCATACGTGTTTCGACTTGTTATTCCTGATATTCTTAATTATATCCTGATTTAATAAACTCTATAATGTAAAACATTATTTATATATAATATATATTAATCATATAAATATATATGATATATCAATAAATTGAATGAAATACACTGTTCATGGAGACGGTAGGTCGTACGTACGCATGAACACTGTTTTCATTTCCTTATTAAATTGAATGGAATTAAATAAATGAAACATATATGTACATAAATCCAATATCATTATTATGTAATATATTTCATGATTATTTATTATATATACCTTATAACCATACATGAATGGTTAATCATGGAAAATTAATCTCATCACGTTCGTGGAGACGGTAGTCCATACGTACACACAAGCGATGATTTCCTTATTTTGATATTAAAATAATATATTATTAGATGGTATATCATTTATAAAGAATCATAATAAGGTTATATTTATTATTTATATTATTTATACTCATTATTATACCCATCCAAATGATGAAATGTTTTAATATCAAACTACACCACGACATGGAGATGGTAAGCCGTACGTAAGCACGTGTGGGGACTTTTTAATTAAAAGGATGAATAAAAAAACTAATATGGTTGTAAAATTATTATAATAACATCAAATTATATAGAAAATACTTGAGTTATAATTTCATAATGGAAACAACAAAGAAGAAGGAAGTGGAAGAAGAAATGAACTTGAAATAGGTGGTGAGATATTTACCTCTTCTTCGGGTTTGTTCTTTTTATTTGATAAAAATGGATCCATAGGTTATGTTTATGACTAATGTAAGGCCTCTAGGTTGAAAGGAGGAATGTTGAGAGGGTATTTGGGTAGGGGTTGGCCGAGCCAAATGGCTTTGGAGGTGTGAATTAGAGAGAAGTGGGAGTGCCCTTTTATAAGAGGGGTGTGAGGATCCTTAGGAAAAACATAAAATATTATTGGATGGTATATCATATATATAGAATCAAAATAATGTTATATTTATTATTTATATCATTTATAATCATTATTATACCCATCCGAATGATGAATCATTTGAATGAAAAACTACACCACGATGTGGAGACGGTAAGCCATACCTACGCATGTGTGGTGACTTTTTCATTCATAGAATGGATAAAATTACTAATGTGGTTGTACAATTTTTATAATTAAATCAAAGAATATATAAAATAATAGAATTATTATTTTAGAATGGAAACAACAAAGAATAAGGAAGTGAAAGAAGAAAGGAACTTGAAATAGGTGGTGAGATATTTACCTCTTCTTCGGGTTCTTTCTTTTTATTTGATCAAATGTGCTCCTTAGGTTGGTATTATGACTAAAGTAAGGACTCTAGGATGAAGGAATGATAGTTGAGAGGGTATTTAGTTAGAGGTTGTCCAAGAAAAAGGTATATGGAGGTGTGAATTAGAGAGAAGGCTGAGTGCCTTTTTATAAGAGGGGTGAGGGGAACCTTATGAAAAACATAAAATATTATTTGATAATAAATTCATATTTGGGTTATAATGGTTTCAATGTGACTTATTTTGAGTATAGAGTGGGTATGGGTCAAAATCCTATCAACCAATTTGTTTTAGACACGTTTATGTTACCATTTTAACCTTATCATTTAGATTTAAATCTAAGTTAAATGATATAACTTTTATTGTCCATTCTTGTATTCTTACACTATATGGTTAATAAAAATACAATAAATAGCCAATCGAACCCCAATTGGTTAATTAGTGTAATATATATTATTATATATGTCTTTTGGATGACCCATTGATTTTTAGGACCATTATATAAAATAATAATATAATATTCGTTATAAAAACACTTTTTTGTCAATTTTAACACTATTTAGTATTTTTTTTCTAAATACAAAACAACATTATTACTTCGAAAAAAATTCATATAACCAATAATAATATGTTATATTAACCTATAAAATTAGTCTAATTCCTAAAAAGTCTCAAATTACATTTATTTGGGTATTTATAATATCAATTATGTTAATATTTCATTAATAAGGTAATTATTGCATCATCATTGTGTCCTGCATATTATAAATTATGTAATGTATAAAAAATAAAAATAAAATACCATTATGTAGAAAATCTTTTTATCTATATACTGAATATTTATAGTCGAATTTATCAATTGTATAATGCTATATTAAAAATGTTTTTATTATTAAACTTTGATTTTAATTATTTTATTTTTTCGTTAAATAAAATAATAATAAATGACCTAATCTAATCCAAGTGGACCGAAAGGGTAATATTTTATTTCTAAGGATGTTTTGTTCGAATTAAACCTTTTCAATAGAATTAGGACATGTGTTAGGGTAATAATAATAACATTTTTACCCTTAATTACCCTATTTAATTTTAACTGTGGTAAATAAACGTAAACTGTTATTATTCAACAAAAATTATTTTTATCTTATTGAACAACATTTTACTTAATTATATCAAATGTGTCTCTCGTTTTTTTTAAATTCCACTCATATAAGTGGTAAAATTATGTTTTATGTAAATTTGCAAATTCTCCTAGGAGGTGGGTAAAAGACAGTAAAAAGGTAAATAAAATTTTTATATATAAAAAATTATTATAAAATGACTCCAATGAATTAAATTGAACTTATATTGGTATTATGTAACTATTTTGACCTAAAAATATAAATAAAATAAATGATTATTTAAATAAAATTTTAGTTTTAACCAATAACTCAGTGTTTTCAATATTCATAAAAAATTGACTGTTTTCAGAAAAATACTAAAAATTCACCCAAGGCTAATTTCGATATTCCAATTCGAAAAATAAAGTCCATTTTGAAAAATAAAATTTATAAAATTTCAAAAAGTCGTTATAAATATTAATAACGGCTATTTTATATAATATTTTAATAACATATCGTTGTTTAGTGAAACTCTGTATTGCGTACTACACACGCTATCGAGGAAGGTCGCGATTGCATGTAATGCATGACAATTTAGGTTTGCGTGTAGTGCAAGATCTTTTTGGTGTTGCGTATAACATAATCAAAATATAGTTCAATTATACATTTATCAAAATCTATACATAGTGTTTTGTAAATTGAATTTTATTTGAAAAAACTTGAAATTTTGTGCATCACAAGCCAAGAATAGTGTTGCGTATACTACAAGCTAGAATGGTGTTGCGTATATCCAAGCTAATCTTGGTGAAGCGTACAAAAAAAATGTAATTAAAAATTATATTTCTTATAAAATCTCAGGGTGTTACATGAATGATATGAAGTACAATTATGATATGTTTTCTATCTCTATTGGGGAGCTGTGAGCTGGAAGAGTTCAAAGCATCTGGTTGTTTCTAATTATACTAGGGTGTTTGAGTATATATATTATTCTAATGATATCAAGGAATCCATTTTGATTTGGAAATTTTTCTAGGAGGATGATGTGGTACCTAGCAATAAAGACCCAATCACATTATATTGTGATAATACTACAGCAGTGGATCATTCAAAAGATCCAAAGTCACATGACCAGGCAAAGCATATACTCCAAAAGTATGACCTATTGTTGGATTTCTATCCAAGGGTTGATGTTCGAGTGATCAGAGTACACAAAAAACAGAATGTGGAATACCCCCTAACTAAAACCTTATCTTAGCATAAGAATGAGCATCATTTGAGAGTTATAATATTAAAGGTTGTTAGTAGTTGGGTCCAGTGAATGTGGGAGACTATTGGGGTTTGGTAGGTAGAACCAACTTTTGTGTACCTCATGATAACCTGTATTCTTAGTTTTGAATAATAATAAACTCCTTATCACATCATGGTTGTTTTTCTGTGTAACATTTTATGTGATAATTTCCCAGGAGTAGATGTTACTCTAAAAGGTCATGGAAGTTCCCTGCTATGATGAGAACCCAAAAGTTCTATGACACTATTTATAATATATTTTTTATAAATAGATGGTATCATTTTATGGAAAAAATTGATACAGGCTATCATAGGTGGAGACTCTTAGGAATTTAAGGCACATTCTCATGGTGTATGCCCCTAGTAATATCTTTTAAGATATTATGAGAATGAGACATGCTAGTTGAATTTTTTTATTTATATATGTCATTGAATACTCTTATCATAGGATGTGTGTATTTATTGTAAGAAATTATGATTATTTTTAATGAGTATTATGAGTTGTGTACATTGATGTATTGAATAAAATTGTTTCAACATAAGTTCGTAGTGAGGTAGGATATGTTGGGTACATCACATGTAATACTGTGATAATGAATAATCAATGAAAGGATTTTCCCTTGTATTCATTAATGGAAGTTGATATCATAGGCCCTTTGAGGAAAATGATATCACCTAAATAAATCCATTTCTACAGTGTTCTATACTCCAGATCACATTTCAATATGTCAAAGAATGAGACTAAGAGAAGATAGTTTGATGGCACCAGCATGAAACATGTTTGATTTAAGATATCACGATAAAAGGATTTTATTTTAGGGTAAGTCTTCATATGAGGTTTCATGCTATTGCAGCATTATCTTCTTTCCATATGGGTGCCTTGTCTTGTTGGTAGACTCTAATGTTGAATTTTAGGCTACTGTGCCTTATTTCACTGAGAAAGAGGCCGAGAGGGTCGCACACTATGTGTATCTGTAATATCAGTTAAATAATATATTATTATTTAATATTTACCAAGTTGAATAAATATTATTCTCATATATGGTTTAATAATTATTTATGTTTTCTGGATTTTATATAAATATTTATTTTCAATTTAGTAAATATTATATTTTCTATAATTTGGAGAAAAATGTAGTGATATCTATTTATTATATAAATAGTCACTATTTAAATCATAATAAATTTTATTGATGAATGGAATACCGAGATTAATATTCCAATGAGAAATAATAAATAAAAAATATGTTTTGATTAAATAATATTTAATTTAATTTGAATGTTCAATGAATGTTGACAAATAATAATAATATTATTATTATTTGACAAAGGGTTCTCCAGGTATTAAATAAATAATAAAAGGAACTTGTGTAATAATTATATTTCAACCTTAATAGTATATAAACTCAATATTTTTTATTTCTCATTGATCGAATACATTTTTCTTGGTTTTGAACAATGAATTTGGGGAATCCCCTCAATCCCTTGAGTTCTCGCTTCTCCATGAACGCTCCTTAGAATAGAGAGAGATCCTACTCCACCATATCAAGGAGAAGACTTTGGAATCTATTCTCATGGTGATCAAATACAGACAACATAAGCAGAACGATATGATGTGGTAGAACACATATATTCATTCTGCGATGTCCAGTGATTTATGAAACATGTGTGGAACAGTACTTGAGGGAATATGCACTCTATTATTTCAATGCAAAGATGTAGAAACACATATCTATTTTTAGATCCAACAAAAAATAATCAATTTCATCCACGGAATTAATAATTAACTAAATTGGTAATAAATAATAAATGATGATACCCTCATTGGTTATGTTGTAATTTCCCTTTTCTATATTTCTTGATTAAATTTCATTAAACAAGGCATTTATTACCATGTAAATCTTGGATTTATTATCAATCATGATAAAAAGAATAATTATGCATGACATATCACATGACTCTGCATCACCCGTACCAATACATATTATTATATTTTTTTTGGAAACGTTATATATTTTATTCTAAATATTGATTTTATTTTTGAATTCATAATTTTATAATATTCTAATGATTGATTATAATTTTTTTTGTAGTGAATATTGAAAAATTCGCATTAAAAAAATATAATTTTTTATTCAAATCATGTTATTTAAAAGTATCACAATATTTTTTCCAATTTTAAGGTAACATAAGCTCAATTTTATTTAAAATAATAAAAATAAATCAGTAGAAATTACCATTATATTTTAATTTTTTATAGTTCATTTTTATATTGAAAAATTAATGTTTCGAAAATTTGTTTTTTGTTGGGTTATTCAGACTTATATTAAATTTAACTTCCCCTATTTCTAAAAACATAATCATTAATAATAGATTTGATACTTGGAATTAGGATGTTCAAATTTATATTTATGTTCCATTTCATGTTTCTTCAATATGAATAGTAACTGTGATTACAACATTTTTTCTTATGTAAAAAGGAAAAACATTTAAATTTAGAATAAAAATATGTTATAATGTCACAAAATATAATATAAATTTTTATTGGATAAGTTTATTTAGACACATATCATGTTTTTTATAGATTTAGTTTTTCATGTGGCATTTTCTTTAGATTATGACCTGTATATTATGTTATGTAATGGATAATTATAAAATTCCACTAATTTTTCTTAAATATCTCTAATATCATTTTCTATGGTTGAAATGAATGTATGAATGGTTCCAAATGATTATTTTAAATATTAATAAATTATTTATAATAAAAGATTGTTTTTCCAAATTTAAGAAATGATATAATTTATATAAATGGTTACGAAATTCCAATAAAATGATTGTGCATGAATTAAAAAATAAATGGTAAATGATTCTAAGAACAATAAAATTAATATAATAATTTTCAAATGAATTTGGTTTTTATAAATGACATATATAATTATTAATAATAATTAATCTAAATGGTGTTTATATTAAAATTTTATTATTGTCTTAATTTATATAAAGTCTAATTAAATGAGTAGTCCTAAAAAATAATGTTAATGATATTTAATATTAAACAACATTTTATTGAATTTTTTAAAAAATATTTTTTGATATAGGAAATTTTGGATTGTAAATATATGAAATTACATTTACGGGAAATTTACGATCTAATTTCCATATTATAAGTTAATTTATAACCCTTAAATAATGAAAAACGTGTTACCACATTTAAGGTTTAAAATGGTTAACAAGGGAGTTGAATCAAATGATAACATTTAAAATGAAACCTAATCCTGTATAAATTTTATTGGTTCTATTGGGTTGGAAAATATCATTTCCTAAAATTGAAATTTATTTTTATTTGGTTCCACATGACATGAGTAATGTTTTTATTTTATTTAAGGCTCTTAATATTTACAATTGCTTCACTCCTCTCAATTATAAAAGTGAAACCCCTATCCTATCTTCGTCACATATTTTGAGATATTATGTTTATCCAAGATATACCAAAATACATATAAATGATATCATCCCCATAACCAATATGTATTATTTTAACCAACATTCCATCATAAAAAGGAATAATGTGTAGCCAAAGGAGGGTTTCCAAAGAGGAGGTATAACTCTTAACTAAGTTATTTATTTTATTTCATCATCCAACTCATTGAATTATTTTGAAACAAATATTAAATTATATAATAATTATCATTTATATACTAAAATTTTATTATGATAATTTAACAACCCTTAATCATAACCTTAATTATCCTGTGGGAAATGAAATCAACAATCATGCCGATGAGTGGAATACCACTTTCATGAAGTGATTCATATCATTTTTTTTTCACCAACTAAAAAGGATGTTTATTGTGATAGATTTAATAAATAAATATAATATTCCTGAAATAATTATGATTCTAGAAATATACTAAATTATTTTAATTCTTACCCTAATATGGATTAAAAATGATAATTTCCCTCGTGCGTACGTGTGGAAGACCAGTCCATCAAGCATTACAGATAGTTTTCAAGTCCATATTTTAGTAATGGTAATAAAATCAATTAAATATATAAACATGATAATTTTATCTTGATTAATATTCAATATATTAAATTGAAATGAACCATTTTGATATTGGTCAACCTACCAAATATGCTTTTCATATTATGAACCAGCCATCCTCAAAATTCCAGATATGAACCTAATCAATTTTTTAACTACATAATAATTTTTCATAAATGTGATAAAATAAATTATTATAAGGATATAAAAATTATTTATTTTAATAAATAAATTAATTATATATAAGTTTACTATACATGACATAAAGATGGTATGTGGAATGTTAGGAGATAAGGTAAGAGTTTTATTGTCTCAATTTTCATTGATTGAAACTCATGCCAGGTGGACCTAAAGATTCATTTTCTATTGTGTTTTTACTTAAATATTTATGATTTTTATCATTATTTTACTAAAATTCATGTTGTTTAGAAATCATTATCTTGTTTTTTCCTTCATTTTTATTTTATTTGAAGGTTACAAAAGCCGTAAGTGATTTTCCATTAAAACAATAATTTAAATGTGGGAAGATCATTAACATCCATATATATTTTATTTTAAACATTTCATGAATTATATTATTTATAATTCAAAGTATTTTAAATTTCATTTCAAATACTTTTTTACTTCCATAAATTTTTTTAAAAAGTAATTTTTTAAATGTTTTTATATGGGTTACTTTTTACTTTTTTCCAAAGTGAAACAAAAAATGTTTTAAAATATATTGGACATAAAAATAATATCTTCCCTTTTATAATTGGTTTTTGGAATATTAAATTTTATTTTTTTAAGTAAAAATTATATTTCTCCATATGATTATATGAAAAAGGTACGTGTTTTTTTATAGGTTGAAATTAATTTATCAATGGTATTTTTATTGAAAACGTGTTAAAGTGATTTTTTTCATGATATGGTAATTTATCATTATATGTTACAATGAGTGAGATAGATATATGTCTTTATAATGGGTGAGTCTAATATAGCTCTCCAATGTAGTGGATAATGATGTAGACTTAAATTGAGAGAAATTTGGGAGATAACTGGCTCTATTACACTTATAGAATTAATTTTGATATATGTATTTTAATATCGGTTGAAAATAATTGAATATTATTTATAAATATGATTCAGTAATATTTTATTATATATTAATTCCAATGGTTTTTATTCAAATCTATTCAATTCATATGTTATGGAAATCATGTGAAATTTTAAAGGTGAAAGGTCTATTTTTTCAATGAAATGTTTTCATGAGTATTTCATGGTTTTCCTATTCTTTTTAATTTGTTTCAATTTTTGCACTGAGAAAAGTTCGATTTTATCATGTTTATTTGTTTTATTTATGTTCTCAAAGTTTTATTGTGAAAATATTAATCATTATTATGGGTTTTAATATTTTTTTTGAACTAATGGGATTCATTTATTTTTATATCTCTTATAGTGATTTGTTTTCTTTATTGGATATTTTAACATGTAATTAACATGGATTAAGGATGAATAGTAACTATATAAATGACAATATTTACACTTTTTTACTAATCCTAAACGGGAAATATGCATTTTTTAGTTAAACAATTTTTTAAATTTAAGAATCGTATTTGCAAAAAAATAGAAAACTGTGATTCTTTTATTCCCTGTATAATGTAATTGTTTAATTATCTAAATCCAAAAACCTATAATATTTTGGGAAAGTATGGAAGTGATTTTTTTAATAAATATGGTAATTATAGGTTTTCAAAATTATAGGGTGTTGTACCGTGTGAATGTGTAAGTAGAATTAATGTGGTCAAACCCCATCTTTCCTAGTGGCATTATGCGTTGAAAATAATCAATCATGTTTCGAGTGATGTTTTTAATTTATGAATATTAGGTATGTAATAAATTGTATTTGGAATGATTATTAGTACTAAAAAGTAAATTAAATCTATATTTGATAAAGAATCATTATAGTTTATTGATTATCGTTTGGTTCCTGATTATAAGAGTGATGTTTATAGGTCAAATAAATAAAAATATTTAAAATTAATTTAAAACAAGTAAGAATATATTCAATATTTATCAAATTTATTTTTAAGTGTGAATTAATTATGTTGGACCACAACGGTTACACTATCAATGTGTTAGTTTATATTTGAATGTTAAGTTACCATAGTAAAATTATTGGGTAATATTTGGGGTTTTAAATAAATAAATTGTTTTTGGAAATGATTACTTTCATAATTTTACATCATGTATAAAACAATTTTAAAATTTTTTTACATGAGATAGAAGTTATAACACTTATATTTTAATTGGGATATAGATATTCAAATTAAAGATGTACGAAAACCCTAGAGAATGTTTTCATAAGAATATAACGGAAGTAAAAAATATTATTTATTTTTTAGTTACAATGGAAAAAATGTGGACAAGAAAGAGGTGTTTGTTTTAACTGTAACTCAAGATATTTTTAGAGAATGTAAATTAAATGAATTATTATTCATAATAATAAACACTAATGTATGTGACTAGATTCTTGGGTTTTAAAGTAAATATTATGAGTAACCCATGTGTTTTAAGATTGATAATTTTTTCAAAGAAAAACAAGAAATTATTATTCATATTATGTTACTAATATGATTGATACATGTTATTATATCATGATGTGATGAGTTGGAATTTATGTTTCCTTGTTTAGATAATGTTTTTTTTTCTATTTTCAAATGGTTAATTCTACATTGGGGAGTACTATTAAGAAAATAATTTTTTTATCATAGGTACGAATAGTGGTGATCACCATATAACTAGTATCCTAGATTGTTTATTACTAATTAATAATAGATGATAAAAAATTACACCATATCAATGACATGATTTTTGATAGTGAGAAGAATGTTGGAGGGAAATGAGTTGTTGATCAAGAGCATGAAAAGTGTTTTATAATCTCATAAAATAGTATAAATATATATTAGTGATCTGAATGCGTTATTTTTTTAGATGAATGACCAATTTTTATTTATTTGGTAAAAATAATTATGGTGTGGTACTTTTATTCCAAGGATAATTAAGGTTTTAGTGGAATATATAAATTTAGTATATTAAAATTTAAGAGAGATTAATATTTTTTATTTCGATTCAAAGGGATATTATCATTTATGTTTTAATGAGTATAATAATGAGTGTTTGGGTATAGGAATGAAAAATTAGCATATATTGAAGATAATTGATATAGATAGGTAAGGAATTATATTTAATTAGACTAATAGATCAACCACTAAACCATTGTTGAATCCCACAAAGATTATATTGGGTTCTAATGTTTCGTATACTACAACCCTTGTAATAGACAACTTGGGGGACGACTAGAGCTCTAGTAAGGGTCCACTATGAAGATATTAGGGAAGAATTATTCAATTTAAGTGTTAGAGAGTTGGTATTATGTTAGTATTTTATCATTAAAACATGATGTTAATTAGTTCAGGGTTTCAACAAAGATGGGAGATCAACACATTCCCTCAATTATTTCTACCCTTTTTTCTCTTTATATATGAGGTATTTTGGGTGTTTAAGATTCCCAGTTTTAGGTAATAATAATTTTTTCCTTCTGATTTAATCAATTTTGCTTCTTCAATTGATATATTTTATCACTAGCTGGGGATTACAGTTTTTTTCTATAGAATATAGTGAAATCAATTTCCTATGGTGAGAATTTTTTATGCAATGCCTGAAGATATAAGAATAAGAGAAATTCATGATACTTGATTTTATTTATGGGAATGTATCATTCCATTGAGATAAATTTTTTTCAATTTTCGGTTAATAGGGTTAATAATTAATGATTTATTTTCTTATATAAACTAAAAGTTTTCTTATTGAGGGTTTTGTTGTCAACAATTTGACACAATGCACTAATTTTTTTCTAGGTTACCAATTCTGTAATTATTACGTGAATTATTTAATATATAGGACTTCTTTGTGTTCAAGATGTTCATGTATTTACTTATAGTATATTTTTGATTTGTGTGACCTTTACATATTTAGTATTTTTATATTGAGGTTCATGATGGATGACCTATTGATTGTATATTAATGTTTGTGATTATTATTTTTGTCTTCAAAATTATATTATATCTTATAACTCAATTATATAGGGTGTCCACATTTTAGATTTATAGTCAGAAAAATAATATATAGTGAGGCTACAAAATTTGTTTGGTGGTGTCTCAGTTGAATTAGTCTATGTGGAACCTATTATGAATTGCATTGGTTGTTTGAATTGATTCACTGGATTATTTATATGTAATTAGATGGAATTAAATTTATAAATTTATTTTAAAAGAAGAATAAATTTTAATGGGATTTTATTGAAATAATTTATTTCTAAATTATTGAATCCAATTTTTTTAAAATGCTAAAAATTACATATTTCTAAAGAGGGGTTTCACTAGTTTTAAAAGATAATTAGATGTGTAAATATAGAGTAATTTATTTTCTAAATGGTATATAATACAATTTATTTTATATTTAATTATAATAAATAAAAAGGGGTAATAATTTGAGAAATGGATTGCTCAAATTTTCCTTGTGTAAATGTTACCATATTTTAATTTTGTTGCTTTAGTGGTGTGATGATTTTTGGTTTCCTTTTATTTTATAAAAAATTTGTGACGATAACTATTGATATTTATAATAAATTTAATATGGACTATTAGATGTAAAAATTATGTTTTAAATAGAGTATTGAACAACTTGGTAACCAAAATACCCAATTTTAATTAAAGGGGGTTTAGTGAGACCTAATGGGGGTTCAAAATGGGTTTAGATGAAATCATTACATGATATTAAGATGGTTTGTGTAAATTTAAATTTTATTATAGATGAGTGAGGGAGGTCACCATCATTTTTTTGGTAGTGTTCACCATAGTATGCTATTTAATCTATTATTGTAACAATTAACGACAACTATCAATTTAGAAAAAATATGAATTATTGTTATGATTATTTTCTATGATCAAGATATTGGGAAAATATTGGATTATAATAGATCCATATTTTGTTATAGAATTATATATTATATGTGATATTTAATTATTAACCTCATTTACTATTTAAAATATATTTTTTTATATTTAAAAATTGACTTTTAATTATAAATGTATACAATCAAATGCACAACCACTCGTGTGGGATAAAATTAATGAATTTCAAGGCAATAACCCTTAAGAAATATTAAAAAATACTTAGGTAAAGGCCAGGTCTCATCGTAATGTTCTAGACTATCACCAAGATTTATTTTTATAACTACCACATCATCCAAAAAATTCCCTTCACTACAAGTGTGGATAACATTGTATATTTTCCTGATGTACAATCTATAATCACTGATTAAATATTTCATATCCCAAGGATACATGTACATCACCTAAATAAACCCAAAAAGAAGAACGGAAATATATTTAACATTGGTAACCTGAATTTTATACATCCAACAAATCATGATGCCTCTAGCAATGTCTCGCTTATCCTTCTCCATCAAAGTCTGTGCATGATGAATGTAACTAAAACCGAGAAGAATATATCCTCTATTATCTCTCAACAAACCAACTCCTCTCATTTTCTAGGAAAAAAGTATACACCCACATTAAAAACATGTGTATGGGTTATGGTCAACTCCCAACGGGGGGCCCCTTCCAAGACCAGAGCACACCACATGTTTCCCAACTAGGAAATGGATTTGAATATCCCTGTACTTAATACACAGAGTGTCTGAGTTTGGTGGGACTCGAGACTATGCGAGTTCCCATATATACCAAGTGGTACAAACATCTAGTACCACTCGACAAACACCCACTGGGAACAATGTGTTTTATTTACAAGGGACCTTGGATATATATGAGACATTAAAATTGTTTTCATAGATAAAAATGATCTATAAAAGTGGGAATTATTGAATTTTGAGTTCACATTTATGGATAATGATGTAATTAATTGATGATTATGAATCCTTTAGTGGATATATGGGATTTTTTATCTTTATAGGATATGGTGGAATATTGGGCTCTAAGAGAGAAGGATTAAACAATTAATTATTGACATGGTAACATCCTTAGAGGTGGTTTGAAATCAATCAAGATTCCCCAATGTAAAATCATATCCATTGTTTGTAAGTGATGATGTTGATAATTTATGTTCAATTCAAGGTATTTGTGTATAGTTATTGTTATATACATTTAGAAAATGGATTTTATGCCTTCAAATGAAATGTGAAACATGGGAAAAAATTAATATACACTATTGGTAGTTTATTGGATAACAAAACTACCAGGTAAATCAGGAAATCACACTTAGGCGGAGGGTGAATTATTGAAGACCTATTTTACCTATTTATTTAATCCTAAAATTTTACCCTATTTCTAATATTCTATAACCTCTATCTGAATAAATGTGTATAGAACTGTTTTATTGGTTATGATATATATGAACACCACATATAATGAAAAAAATAAATAGATATTAATATACTGTATTTATAAGGTTCATTCTAAATGTGGAACCTAATCTTTATTGTTTCCTATTATTATCTTAGAGAAATCTATATTCTCTAGACCGAGAATGAAAATATAATTGAGATAACATTGAAAATACAATATTTTCACTCAATAAGTTCTTTATACCAATTCACACCAGTTTTCAATGAGCCCACCTAAAATATTGGTGATGTTGTCCCTTCTTATCTCAGATATCTATACATCAATTATAGATCTTCATCCCCAACACAACACTTAAATTTGAATTGAATATTATAATTGATTTATATATGAATCATCTATATACACTATCATATGGAAATGTAATTTCTAGAATTTTTATGATCTTCAACATACACTCCATATAAATTTTTTCAAATAACATTTTTATTTCTCACAACTTTCTACTTCTTATTATCCAAAATACTCATCTTTATAGCTTTTGGTTTAATTATTATTAGAGTAATCTCTATAATGATAATGAACATCATGTTTTAGTTTCCATATCCTTGTACACAATTAGTCTTTAAGATGATACTAGTTTAACTCCATTTTGTCCTATTAATATCTCATCACTAGTTTTAAAATAGTTATTAATGTCCTCCCTTTTAAACATACACATTCTGATAAATCATCTCTAATGTGAGATTTAAAAAAAAAAATCCCACCATCATGTTTACAAATTCCCTAAACATACATTTTTTATAATGGTATCAAGATATAACTTCATTAAATCTATTTTAATACACATCTTTAACTTTTTTTTAATTTTCCACATATCATGATGAATTAATTTATTTTTTATATATTCATCATTAAATTGAGTTTCACATCAAAAATATTATGCTTAAAATATCTTAGAATCTTCTGGTCCTATAATTTATGATTATTTAACATTTTGTTTAACCTTTTTCTTTGCAGCACTAAAGATCCTGAATAAACCTATCCCCAATATTTTATAAACCTAATTTTATTCACTCGACAAATAACTTTATAATACCTATCTTTCATGGTGCATCGGTTTAGTGTCACTAATCTTCCATGTGATTCAATGATTTACTTAAATAATATAATTTACATGAATCTCACATTCCTATACATTTTCGATTATTTTATTTTGTGATCTATCGCATTTATTTTATTTTATCTTTTGACCAAAAAAACATATTCATGCCTAAAAATTTCATATTCCATGTCATAAAACCTTTTATATTAGATATTATCATGATGAAACAATTATCATGATATTATTTAATTGAAGAAACAATAAAGCATCCTCATATTTATTATCAAAATTTATTCTCATAACTCTCATAGAACACTAGAAAATTCACGATTTCATAATAATTATATATTTTATCCTATAAAAATTGAATATTTAACAAGTTATTATTCCATTAATCATATACTAAAATATACTGAACCATATTTTATTCTTACACTATAAATCATAAAAATGATCTCCCAACTACATAGTCTAAAATTTATCTTCTATTCAACAAAGCTCATATTGTTCCAATATTTTGTCACAATTTTTACCCTTGTACAAACATGATCATTCGACCTATCATCGTCTGAATTACACAAGCCTAAATCTTATCAATAATCATGATATTGGAATTATAAATCTGATTTTTATTTAATTTGATGTCACACTAAATAATCCTTAGTTTACTCTCCAAACTACCTTTTATACTTACTCTTTAATCCCAAACTATAAACAATAATTCAATGCCCTATATTTTTTAACTCTTCTATATAAATTATATTCCCTGACAACATTATGATATTATAGGAATGATGAAAATAATTGTTTCATGGTGAATGATTTGTATGAAACCCCTATATATGATATTGAATAAAGACAATGACATAAAATGGTTTCATTCGTTTTAAATATTATATTGTTGTTTAATTAAATTTGTTTAGTGACCAGAGATAGTGAATCGAACATTATAAATTACTTTTGGAATGAAATCCTTAATTACTCTAGATGTGGCATAAAAAGCCATCTAAAAGTTTTATTACCACTATATACCCCAATGTTTGGTTATTTATATATGTTTCCACCCCACACCAGCTCTCACTATCATGAAGTTATTACTGACTTGCACCAGATCTCTACTCTTCTTATGCTACCCATGATAGCAATGTTCGATCCTGAACACTTTTATCACATTGAAATATCCTAGATCCTACACCTTTCTAGGGTCGAACTATTTTTTATATATTAAATATATATTTTCCTTTTACAACATTTCATCACAGTATGCATAATTCTTTTTCTATATATTCTTAAAATATCATCCAATTATTTTTCACTTATTCACATCAATATTCATTGTCTACAAACACAATGAAAAATTCTTAAAATTTTCAATGATAAAATGGAATGAAAATTTTTGTCTTCATTATTTATAACTTTTAATGGATTCAAACTTAAGATATTATTAACATTCACTTCATGTCAATTTTTCTCTATATTATATCTAGTCAACATCCCACTGATAATCAAAGTACACCATATGAACACCTTTAGTGTGTATAGTTTTGTGATTCATCTAGAATCATCCTATGTTTCAATTTTTAATATATGAACATCCATAGTTTCATCATTAAAAATACCCTTAGGAAGAACAATCAACTTCTACATAGTACTTCTTCATCATATTGTTCACATATTTAAATTTCATCACATTGAAAAAAATTTAATATTTATCATTATAATCTACCCTAAGATCATCTATCTCCCCATTTGAATTAATATTAAATACCATTTTCAATTCATACATAAATATTTTTCCTATTTTACTGACATTAAATTCTATGTCTCACTTGTGAGAGAAGGAAACAACTATCTCATATATAATTCAACTAATAGTATTTCATCTTCTTTACCAAATATTCATGAGTTTGGAAAATAAAACTAGATTCTTTAAGATAAGGTAAACATAAATTTTTAATAAATATATGATTAATACTTATATCAACTATATGAATACATAATTCAAAATTACTTTAGAATCAATGACTAACTAACATAGAAATAAAATATATTCAGAAAATATTCGTCAATATATAAATCTTCATTGAAATTATATTCAGGGATGTAAAAAATATTTTCATTCAACTTATTTCCGACATCCTTCTCAAAAAACAATTTGAAAATATTAACTCCTAATAAGTTCGTTCCTCCACTTTAAATGTTTTTTATCATTGACTTAACAAGATAACATAGTCCTCTTTAAATTATAGAATTGAATTTCTATAAGGACACTAGAAAGTTCTAATGTACCTGATGAATGATAGTTTAAATAATTTTATATGTTTCAGCTTCTCAAAACTAAACATTATTAAAAACTGTTTATTCTTGTGTTGAATGATCCAAGATTATAGTAATGGGTCTTTAATTATTTATCTATCTCGAATATAAATCTTTCATAATAACATCATTAATTATATTGAATCAATTATACCAAATTCACTCCCCAAATGGGGAACATTTATCTTATTCATCAAGGTGGATCATAATTTATGTGTTCAAATGATAGAAAAATACCAATTGATGTGAGATATTCAATAATAGATATTTTTGGAATTATAATCTGATTTTAAAAGCATTAATCACTTCATATATCTTCATGAATTATGTCACATTTAGTTCCACATAAATAAAAAATAAACAATATATGGGAATAATGTGGTTCTTTAATCTCACATTAGTTAGAAAAAGAAGGTGGTGAGATATTTCTCATCCTAGAAACTCCATTAAATTCACCTATATGGTAACTCTTCAAAAATGTTTCCCTACTGATCTTCCATGAATGAACATACATATGTTACATAGAATTGTTTCTCTTATATTACACCTTAAAATTGTAATAAAATAACCTTTTTACTTATTATAGAAATGAATAAGAATTTTTTTTGTTTCTTCCACCTTCTGTTAGTTTTTCATTTAATGTTGTAGAAAATATTACACACCATTAGAGAAAGTTCAACAATGTTCTTGTGATGATATTTAATATATAAAAAAGCCTTATAGTATATGTATTTTCTAATTATTTATTCGCCTTTTAATATATTATTTTACCCAAGTATTATTTTCATGAATCTTTCAAGAGTGTGATAGAACTGATTATATCTTTTACAAATGATTTTAACATCCTTTAAATTACATCTTGTTGAATGTTTTTTCCAAGATACATATTCTTCATCACCAATTAATTCCACCAAACTAATATAACATTATTTATTCTAAAATTTATTACATATAATTTCCATGATTGGTTTCATTATTTTTAATGTTAATATATTTCATTCACTATGTACATGATGTTTATTTATGTTTGATAAATGAAGATTCATTTCTTAGGTGTGATATCTTCCATTACATTATTATTGTGTGTATTGTGATTGTTAACATAAATGTATTTGTTCCTCAATGTTGACTTATATTCTACCTACCTTTTATATTTATTGAATATTTTGGAGTTTTCATTCAGTAGTACTTTATTTAATCTTGTTTAAGGTATACTAACATTCACAAATGTAAATACCTCTTTCATTACACTATTTATATATGTTCTTAGGATCATTAAATATGTTATTAGCTAACATATTTATCTCCTTCTATATTATGCTTGAATTTTAGAGGATTTCCCACAAATTCTATTTTGATCCCAATTAATGAAAGATTTATTTATTTTTATATAGTCAACATGTTATGCCAATAGTCAATAGACCTATTTTGAAACATTGTTTAACCCCAATAGTATATATTAAATATTTACTTCCTTTATTTTGTTGTACATTAGTAATAATTTTATCATTTTGGTGAACACCATCACATTTATTATTTTCTACTATATTAAAGGATGTTTTGGGAGACTAACTAAATTTCTCCACCACCCATTTTTTTGTAAAAAATATATCTCATTCTATTAAAAAGTTTTTAATTATAGAATTAATAATGTCTAAGACACATGGTTTCTCCCTTTTGTGATCTTACAAAATATGTATCTTCTAATTGTTTTAATTACATTATACTACTATAATAATAATTTATATTTGTGGTAATATCTTCATCAATTTTATTGAGTTTATTAATTATCATTTCTTGATATGAAGATTCACCTTTTTCAACTTCTATGTTCCTAAACATTACTTCCAACATAAGGAAAAATATATTTAAAGTGACTTCATGGTATTTAAGGGAATTTATTTTATATTTATATTTGAATTTTGATTTGAAAATATCTCATCAGGAATATTCTTTTATTCTCGTAGAGAACTATAGAGTGATGTTATTATGTTAGATTTTTTCTCTAACTAAGAGTTCTTGAAAGCTAAAGTTTCTTATAAAATAAAAATTTTATCTATATAAATTTTTATACAATTAAATTTCTCACTACATTCCCTTTTTAATACTTATTCCATCAATTTAACATTTCTTCACAAAGAGATACCGATATTTCCCTGGATTTAATTAGTTTAATAGAAGGGTTACACTCATATATAATCATAGCCAGTTATATTTACATTTCATCAGTATTAGGTCCTATCCAAGTCATCTAATTATGTAACTCCTAGATACACTCAAATATATTGAAAGTTACATCCAATGGGAATCTATTTATATAACCCTTATCTTCATGGAAAATATACACAATTGTTTTAATCATCTTGATTTTCTCATACAAATTACAAATAGATTGATATTATTATAGAAGTTTAAAGTCATTATTTTTAATAAATGATCCACTAAAACATTAATTACTATCACATAGTGGTGTAAATTTTCTTAAAACATCTATGAAGTTCACTTATTTAACTTATTAGACCCATCCTTCTTATATTTTTCCATTTTATCTCCAAAACATATATGGTGGGACAAACTAGAGTAAAATCCATTTTCTTCAATAGAAGAATCACTATATATTATAATTTTCTCTATAGATGCATCATTATGACATTTTAAAATCTATAATACATTAAAAATAATTAAAATAAATGGGAAAATTTTTCCAACTAATATCAAGGAATCTGGATGTAATAATAATTGAAAAAACAAGTTAATCATGTTGTCACACTGATATGGGAGTTGATTTTGAATCAGTGTAGACCAATTGTACCTATGTATTTTGATTTATACTTTTACCCTGCATTTATATTTTATGAGCCTCCATCGCTACTAATACTTATAAGTATTTTTACTCTTCATTACACACATTAACACCACTTTTTATTTTAAAATGAAAATAGAGCATAACACGTAGTATTTTGAAGGAAAATGTGGGTAACAACTTCTGATTATGTATTTTTAATACCATTATCTTCATATATTAACTATATAATAAAATTGAACATAATTGGGATAACTCATAAATACCTTACTAACCAAAAAAAGTTATTTATGTTAGTTTTCAACAGTTTTTAATGGGTTTTCCTAAATAGTTGAAAAACATTTTAATTTTCTTATGGGTTGTCTCTGGATCATCTGTATAACTTTTTCCCTATCATAGGTATTCTACTAACACTGAATATTCATCTAAAAATATACGCGAATCTTTAATGTAGACTATCATAGAAAAAACAATTTTTAGTTTGAAAACCCTTTATAAACTGCAATATCTTTACAATATGAAGGTACCACTAGACTTCACTATTTCTCACAATTTAGGGGTTCCTATTATTTTGAAATATTCTCTCTAAATCTCATTGTTTCTAAATCCCTAGATATTTTTATCCAATTATTTAAAAAAATTATGTTCTAGATCGTAAGGCCTTTGGCTCAAACAACATTTTAGATTTTACTAGTCGAACATCCTTTTTATCCTCTTAATATCTCATCAGTATATCTCAGACCTAATTGAAGTCCACATTTATATAACCAAAAAGACATTGAAAATTCAATTGGAGTGTTCTATTATAATTGAAAATTCATACTAACTTATTTATTTAGTCAGCCAAAATGAATTACATCTAAGGACATCTAGATCTAAATTCATTAATGTACTCACAAAACACAGTGTTAATATCCATTGAGTCTTCCAAAAATATCAACTAGAATCATGATTTTTTTTCCATGAAATTTATATTGTTTATTATTTACCTTAATGATATCACGTTTTATTTTATATAACAAAATTAATATTTTAATTATCTCATCATCTTCCAATATTCCATATTCATAATCTTTAATGTAAGGTTAAAACGTTTTCATTGCATCAATCAATCTACCAAGATACATGGCAACCAGATTTCACAAACATAAATTCATTTTATTAAAAATGCATTATATAGAACATATTTCAAATGGTTATTGGATTCAATATAACTCATTTTACACATGATTTAAATACTCAATAAAACACTTTTATCGATATGAATCCTTCATGAATGTGATAATTCATTTTATTTTTTTGGTTCAAACACAACAATGATCACCAATATAACAATCACAAAAACAAATCTACAATAATGAATATCATTTAATAATGCACACAATCATTGAACTCAGCTAATATAAAAATAATAAAATTATCAGGATGTTTATTTGTTGATTAAATAAAAATAAACCATCATATTTATTTTCACACCATATTTTGATCACTTTCACATTAAATCATTAGCATTTTAGTTTCATAATAAATATTGTATTTATCTTATAAATTAAATATATTTATCAAGTTCACAGTCAATTATTCTCAATGGATAATATATTTCATAATATTGTATTCTATTTATATCAGTCAAGAAATTGGTCTCACATCCTCATGGAATTTCATTTGAAATTTGTTCATTAAAGATCATTAGATTTTAAATATTAGACACAATAGTATCCTATGGAAACCAGTATCAACATTCATATCATGAATTAATGAAAATAATAAATATACATTGCTTGTATTATGATATAAAAATCACCATGATGTTTTTGACAATACATACAAAGAAGAACCCACATTTTATAGTCTCAACTAACTTCTATGATATATCCTTATACTCATGATGTGCAACACTGAACATTACCCCTTATATGTATAGGTTTTCATGGTAAATTTTCATCAATCATTTCACTCATATTTTACATGCACGATGAAAAATTTGGTGGAATAGAATGATCTCTGCATGCAAACCAGGACCACAATCTATAATGAAGACAACAATATTAAATAGAGTTGTTTTATTTAAATTATTTTATATTATTCTCAAGTGTTATCTCTCACAATTCATAAAAATGGTTTACTAAATAAATAAACTCGCAATTAAAATTAGGATTTATAAATGTATATCTAATATACAAGTAAAATGATTCCATTAACCCCTCAAAAAAATTAGTTTCTTTTTCTCTCATGTGGTGTCACTCACGAAATGGGGAGAACTATGGTGAGAAGATTATTTTTTAAGTTAGAAAAGTTAACTATATAACTATAATTTTACCATTAAATGTACTTATATAGTTATTGTTAATATGGGTGAGACAAATCTAACTTTGGAATGTACATTTACATTATTTTATGATGTAGATTAAGGAATTGATAGATAATACAATGAGGGATATTGAATATCACATTGTATAGATGTTGTATTTATTTTCAATAATCATATTAATATGTATTTTTGGTGATATATGTAGATCCTAATTAATATTATAAAAGGTGATTCCATTAATAATGGGTATTGGATTATAACTCCATAATGTTCCTTATGTATTCATATTGAAGGTAGTAGCCTAAAATTTAATTATTGTAGTGCTGATACTCTATTGTATTAATGATTGGTGAGGATGGAATGTAGATGAAACTATCTATAAAAATTATGGGATCGATGGAGAGAGATACAAATTGATATAACTTGAATAACTATGATTTAATAGTTAATAACATTGTTGGTTTATTTTCAAATACATCTAGGGGATTGTGAACATGAAATATATTATCATCAGTATTGAAAATAGAATAGATGAGGTTAATGTAGTATTAGTAGGGCTATGGGATATTCAAAAACTCTCTAAATTTAGAAATTATATACAATAAGACTTCGGAAATTATATTGAAGTAGTATGGATATATTGCGATACTTTAAAAATTCATTTATGTTATTCATGATGACATTAAGATATTAGAGATTCCACGGGATGATTTTATGAAGATCTAATAATATATGATTAAATTTGGAATCATACATAATATATTATTATTATTTCATAACAAAAGTAGTGGGAATGTGTTGAGAACTCACGGTATATGTAATATAATTTCTTGAGGAACTAGAAGAACTATACAAGATCAAATCAACCCTAAATAGATAACATTTTATTAGGATGGTACCGAAAAAAATTTCACGAGGAGAGAAACCACATTTACAATTCTAGTTATGCATATTATTTTTGAGTAAATACATAATTTTTTATTAAAAAATCATAAATTATTCATATTTAAAATGATATGTATAAATTTCTTTCATAGAAAAGATATTTATTATAGAGACACTATAAATCAAAAAAGTCATTAGATTCATAATTTAAACAAGATAAGTGAGGAAGTTACGAAAATTAAGTCACTCACATTGAATAAGTAACGTATTTTATATGACATTTAATATATTTTTATGAGAGATAAAATCCAAGAAAATGGAACAACATTGAGATACATAAGATATTATTAGGGTAAATATTTTGAAATATTAACATAGAAAAAGGTGATAATTAAAATTTCTTTATTAATTATGTCTTTTTTATAGCTAAAACTATAAGGGGTTATGTCTATAGAAATTCTCATATATAATAGATATTTAGAGAAGTGTGTAAGATATATTTTTTCAAAAAAAATATGATATGTAGAAAACTATACATACATACATAAGATGTTCTCTAGATAACATATAATATAATTTAACAGACACTGTGATATATTTTATTTTTTAAATCTTATGTTTGTTTTTATAGTTTGGGAAAAAATTATCTATTTGATGATGACTAAATTCTATAATAATTGATTCTAGAAACAAACTAAGTTAACAATAATGAATTTAGTTCATCAAACAAAACCATAATATTAAAATGTGAATTTGATTTATGATTAGAAATTGTGAAGGTAATATTTATGCCATTAAGATGATTATGACCCCAAGAAACAATCAAAAGATAAAAAAATAGTTGATTATGGAATTGTAATTTGAGGAGTTTTCATGCCCCAAGGAAGATATAACATCATATTTCCTGATTATGGAATACTAATGCAGATTTATGTGTTCTGAATAATGGTTTTTTGTAACCGTGACAGAATCTTCTATACAATTCCAAGAAGATGTAGAAAAAGGCAGAAGGATTGTGCGGTTTTTAGAAATATACTGATAAGAATAATCACAAGTCATATGGAAGGTATTAAATATGAATTATATTTGACTGGGATTAAATGGTATTTAAATATAAAAAAGTAATTTTTAAAATACCATTGTAGATAGGTTATTAAGAAGAAGGAATATTCATGGGGGCGATGGGATCATGTCTATGTGATGTAGTTGAAGACTAATTGAGGATATGAACATGCAATGATTTAGTGTCACGAACTGGACCTGGTCACCATCAAACCAGCACCAAACCCATCCCATGTCAAGGCCGAAGTGTGTTCCCGATCCCCACAGGTTGGAACAAGTGCCCGGGTATCATAAAATGATAATTGGGAACGATTTACCCAAATTTTTTATAGTTAAAACAAAAAATGAATCCAAGAAATAAAATCTGGTTTTTTCAAACCAAAACATCTTTTAATAATAATTCAGAACTGAATTACACAATATTAATCAATGTTTGAACACTATTACAACGGTACAAACCCAAGAAAATACAGCCCATGAACCTCAACATGGAAAGATGCACCTCCCTAAAGCCATCTCCACGACATTGTATCACGATGGACCGCTAAAAACACAAACCAAAGGCATAAAACCTGTACCCAATCCTGTGTCATAAAATAAGAAAGTCTACTTACACACAAAGGTGTAAGTAGGGTGTGAGAGAAATCCCAGTAGGATACCGCCACTAAGAGATTATGTTTGATAAACATTTAAATACGAAAATCAAGCATGTTTTCAAAAACATGAAAAGCTAGTTACAATTTTTAAAAGATGCAACTTTGAATAAAAACATTTTCAAGTGGGCTATTTTAACAGGTTAAAACTTTTAAAATAAACACCAAAACTACTGAATTTTCCAGCCAAATTTACCATATGAAAATGGTAAGTATAAAGTAACTAATGATCACAAGCAATAGGAAATAACCCCTAGGCACTAGCTAGCTGTGGGTCCCAGGTACCTCGTATCACGGTGAGAATAACCATCACAAATATCTATTCTCGTGCAAGAGGCACTAGTAGGGAACATACCCAAAACCTAGTGGTCCCCAATCATCATCATCATAGTTTAGTTAGAGTTGTAAGAATCAATCATTCTAAGTGAAACTGAGGCCAAACCCCACAGATTAACTAGCGTACTAGGACACGTCCACCCACCTAGATACCCGGGTTTTCCCTTTGTGCTCATACATGTTCAACTAGCCAATAAATATTGTTTTCACATGTAGATAACACTTCCACATCACACATTAACCAAAGAACCCCATGTTCATCACATAAGTCACAAATTTCACTTTTCATTCAAATGAATTTTGAAATCAAACTCACACCAAAATAACCCACAACACTTTTTTCATAACTTTCACAATCCAACACATCCTTTAACAATTTTATGAAGTCCCTAAAAATATGATAAAAATCACATAACAGAACTATTCACATTTATAATGTCTCATTTGAATGTATAAACGATCCAAAACAGTTTTCCAATATGGTTTCACCTCTTACATAAATCATTAAACCATTCAAAACATTCATAAAACAATTCTAAATAGTGTTCCAAATCTTGTCAAATCGAAACCATTTCAAAACCATATTTCAAGGAAAAAATCACACCAATAATAATTCAAAAAAGAATTGGAATCCCCAAAAACATTTATTAAACAACCCCCATGTGTTATACATACACCTCAAACAATATCACAAAATATCCACATGAAACTCACACGTTTTCAAAATCACTTTCAAGAAGTACAATAATGTTTTACACCTTAAACCCTTAAAAAACTCTTTAGGACATAGTGGCACACCAATACCCCACTGAATCAGAATTTTAATCCCAAACTAGATTTATTAAACCAAATTCATATGTTATAAAACAATCCCAAACAATACCCAAAGGGTTACACATGAAAACACTAAATTTTTAAGCTAAAATGAAACTATAAAAATAAATGCTTAACCAAATCCAACATAAACAATTTTTGCACCACACACAGCATATTACGAGAATTCATAATAAGTAATTCAATCAAACTAAATCATCTATAAATGATTACACATGGAATAACCTATCGGAAGTTTCAAATCCCTCAATACTTGGTTTGAAACGTCAACCGCACAACCTCCGCACCACAAGGAAGATACATTCAGACCTAGATCACAATATTTGACCAAAAATACAAAAAATGAAACCCTAGGATCAAACCCTAACTTCTGGATATTTTATAACATAATTAAAGAGAGAGGAAACCCTAAGGGAAAAGGATGAAACCAAGAAAAAATCACTTACCCAAAACAATCCTGAAGCAAACGACCCAAAATCGCCCAGAATCTGACTTTTAAAAGAGATAAAAAATTTATGGTTATTTGAACAAGAATGAGAAGGTCATGTAGGAATTGGAATGGGTGAAAAGAGTAAGAATAGAATGAGTTATGAAGGAATGAATTTACCTCTTCAAATCTACCGGATTTTAGAAACCATGATAATTTTATCTCTCAATAGCGATGTATAATAGCTCAAAAGATGGGGGAGAGAGATTGGGCACGCTACTGGGTTCAAGGGGCGCGTTTGAGGCTTGTAATCACCGAAAAATACTTAAAAATGAATAAGTTATTAGTTAATCAACTTTTATTTTTAAAACTGGAATTGGGCTTTCGGGCAGTCCCAATCTATAAAATAAAAACCCATATACACCTTGGTTATGGATTTCAAAAGGCTACAAATTTTAATTTTTGTTTTACTATATAAGGGGAGGACATTTAGGAGTTGGAATGAGTGAAAAATATTAAAAAATGAATATGTTATAAAAGAAACAAAATTTATTTTTAAATCTGGAATTGGGCTCACGGTTTGGCCCAATTCATGAAAACTCATCTATTCTCCATAAAACCTTTGGAAACCCCTAAAGCAAAGCATTTATGGAAATTAAAAAAAATACATTTAAAATAAACTATGTATGTGACAATTCTCCCCTTCATGAAAACCTTTTTCCCCAGAAAGTCACAGTAAGGCCAATACAATGACCAAACCCAACTAAGAAACCAAGAGGTACTCTCTTGCCAGGTTTCTCCCCCAAAGGCCAAAACAACTCTAGTGATCAATGAATGAAGGAATACACTCACAAACCTAACATACACCACTTTCTTGAATCAATAAAGTACATTCAGGCTTTATCCCAAATGAAAAATCCTCAAACACAATCTGAACAATACTCAACCAATTTACCTAAATAAACAACAACATCGAACAAGTTTACACGTAACCTACTATAAATAAACCATTGGGAACTCTCCAATATCAATGTTTACCCAAGAAATATGTAGGTAGTTAGATATCTCTGAATGATAATACCTACATCCCAGACAAGACAAAGGAAAAATAGGAGTTACTCGTATGAAGAGACACAAATGGGCTCATCACAATGAGAGACAACTTAATTGTTTTTCCCGAGACAGAATCAAGACACTAATAGGGGGAGGACCATACAGACTCCCTAGTACAAGGGGTATACATCCATTAGAAATTTACAAAATAATATTCATGATACCCATGGTGGGTATTCCCACCACAAGAACCAACCATCTTAACCGACCGGCGTGAGTTGAAATGAAAAGACCCCAAAATTAAGGAGTTGGGACAGTCACAGGGTTAGTATGAACAGTTTGAGAAATCGTGCGACAACTATGCGGATCCTTATATCTGCATGGTTATTTTTTTCATGGTTAGAACTGACCATGTGAAAACCGTGTGCTCAACTTGTCTAGATAAATTTCCAACCATTCTCCAAAGACTCAATGGAAACCAAAGGGGGAGGGAATAACATTGTGTGATGACATGGGTACAAGACCCTCCACCTATTTCCACCGAATGGGAACAACAGAAGAAATATGATGACACCATAGGTTTAAACTCTACCTATATTTCATAATGAGGATAGGGCTTTGTACAAGGGTTTAAACGACACTGGGGTTTCCCCTGACTACGCGCCAGCTTCTCTCTGGGACCTGTGGCTGGAGCTCAAAATATTAAAGCATCTTTATCCTCGCAGTTAGGTTGTGGAAGCCCCTATATGGATCTTCATCATTCGATGCCACAAACAACAACACCGCATACCCTGATGGGTTCATCAAGACATAACACACTCCATAACTCACTTTACCAAAACCAGACATTTCACTGAAATAAGGGATCAAAATAAGCACACACATCGCACCTTGTTTCTTTGGGTGAGAAACAACAGAAGGGAAAGACACATATAATCACATTTATCTAAGATAGAGGATTTGATGTTTTTTACAAGGGAGACATACTTCCAACATAACGTAGAACCTCATAGGATTGTGTGACCTTCACCTTTATGGTCAATAGAGCACACAACATCACAATGAATCACCGAACATGACCCTTGTGATTGATAGAAACAATACATGGAACATGACCATATTCCAAGTCCCTAAACAACAGACAAGTCCAAAAAGTGGACACAATATCCTATCATGACCAAAATCTCAAAATTGGTGGTTTAATAATAACTCGTGCATCAAGGAAACTATAAAGAAACCAAAGGTCCTCTTAGACACCATCATGGCACGCATCCACTCTAACAACCAAAGAACACTTCCACCTTTGATGAATCATGAAACTTAAGAAACTAAGGCCTCTTTCAACCTTTCACAAGCACTATCCCACTACAAGAGGATCCACGAATCAACTAAATGAATTTTTGTAGACTCAATCAACAATGTTCTATAAAATATTCCTTATATTGATCAAATGGAGGATTTTCCAATGGAGAAACAATACGGGTTGCACTTCAGTTGTGCATTAACCCTTAATGGGGGCGTACCTTATCCAATGAGAGAACCCAAGGAACCAACCAAGCTGGACCATTAGTCAAAACTTGCCACAAACTAGATCCAAAAACATGATGGGAACCACCATAAAGGCATCCCAAAACATTTTTCAAAAGAGAACACTAACCATCCCTACGACACAGCTTACCGACCAAACACAAACCCAAAACACAGTTCAAATAGAAGGGGTTCTTGGACTCAAAACATCCCACAACATCAACATTTTCAAAAACCCATAATACAAACCATACCAAATTATTAATCAAGACATCATGTTTTTCTTTAAAACCAATTGTTTGAAAACAAACAGTTTTGTAGAAAGTGTATCCACCAATGGTACCCCATGGGCCTCACACATGCATGTTTTTGTGCCACACCGGGCACCCTCCTCGTAACCATCCCAGCACTCATCCAGTCATGCCACCAACCATCCATCGTCTCATATAACCCCATGCATGTGGTCAATCCTTGAAATAAAAAAGGGTAAAACAAAAATTCCTTCCACTTTTCAAAAACAAAACGGTCAACCAACAAAGCCTTTTACTCAAAACTGCTAACAATGAGATCAAAATCCCAATTCACATCTAAAAAAAACTTTTCATAAATACACAACCATTTAAAAAAATAACTCATATTCAAGTTATTCACATCAATTTTAAAACATCTCATCCCATTAAAACACCCTTTAATTGTTTAGAAAATAATATTGGAAACACTTTTGAAAACCCACTTCAATATGATTCCAGTTTTCAAAAGATGTGTAAACATACTATTTTCCATTTCAAAACAATTCCAAAAATTCAGTTCCACCATTTCATAAATTAAAACATTCCATATTTATTTGAAAATCATTTCACAAAAAATTTACACTTCTTAAAACCAAGTCAGTTTAAAACCTAAGTTCCAAGATTTCAAAACTAAAGAACACAAGACAATGCGAGAGGAAACTAGTTTCAGTGGGTGACTTGGACATATGGTTGGAGGCCATATTCCAATCACTTAACTATCACAGAGAGTGTTCTAGGAAATATCCCCAGCTCCACATGTCTTGTCAGGCCCTACGAGCTTACTGAGACCATTAACCCAACTCTCTTTTCATTTCCCCTAATCATTGTTAAACCAAGAAAACCAAAGGACTCTAAAAGGTCCTGACTTCCCCTGGAAACTTCAATCCCTCCATGAGGTGTGGTGATCAGGCACAGTACCCATAATTATAATACCAAGTCCCTACAATCTGATATCAATACTATCCCGACTCTTCCCTAAATAACATGACCCAAAGAGAGCGAACCTCCTTTGATATCATTTTGTCATGAACCGGATCTGGTCACCATCAATGTAGCACCAAACCCGGCCCGTGCCAAGGCCTGAAGGGCGTTCCCAATCCCCACGGGTTGGCACAAGTGCCCGGGTATCATAAAATGATAATTGGGAACGATTTACCCAAATTTTTTATACTTAAAACAAAAAATGAATCCAAGAAATAAAATCTGGATTTTCCAAACCAAAACATCTTTTAATAAAAATTTAGAATTGAATTACACAATATTAAACAATTTTTGAACACCATTAAAAAGGTACAAATCCATGAAAAGATAGCCCATGAACCTCCACAGGGAAAGAGGCACCACCCTAAAGCCATCTCCATGACACTATATCACGATAGACTACTAAAAACCCAAACCAAAGGCATAAAACCTGTACCCAATCCTGTGACATAAAATAAGCAAGTCTACTTACACACAATGGTGTAAGTAGGGTGTGAGCGAAATCCTAGTAGGATACCAACACTAAGTAATTCCATGTGACAAACATTTAAAGACGAAAAGCATGCAAGTTTTCAAAAACATGAAAAGCTAGTTACAATTTATAAAAGAAGAAACTTTGAATAACAACAGTTTTCAAGTGGGCTATTTTAATGAGTTAACACTTTTAAAATAAACACGAAAGATACTGAATTTTCCAGCCGAATGTACCATATGCCGATGGTAAGTATAAAGTAACTAATGAGCACAAGCAATAGGAAATAACCCCAAGGCACTAGCTAGCTGTGGGTCCCAGGTACCTCGTATCTCAGTGAGAGTAACCATCACAAATATCTATTCTCGTGAACGAGCCACTAGTAGGGAACATACCCATAACCTAGTGGTCCCCAATCATCATCATCATAGTTTAGTTAGAGTTGTAAGTGTCAATCTTGCTAAGTGAAACTGAGGCCAAACCCCAAGGATTCACTAGCGTACTAGTACACGTCCACCCACCTAGATACTCTGGTTTTCCCTTTGTGGTCATACATGTTCAACAAGCCAAGAAATATAGTTTTCACATGTAGATAACACTTACACATCACACATTAACCAAACAACCCCATGTACATATCATCAGTCACAAATTCCACTTTTCATTCAAATGAATTTTGAAATCAAACTCACACCAAAATATCCCAAAACACTTTTTTCATAACATTCACAATCCAACACATCCTTTAACAATTTTATGAAGTCCCTAAAAATATGATAAAAATCACATAACAGAACTATTCACATTTATAATGGCACATTTGAATGTATAAACAATCCAAAACAGTTTTCCAATATGGTTTCACCTCTTACATAAATCATTAAACCATTCAAAACGTTCATAAAACAATTCTAAATAGTGTACCAAAGCTTTTCAAATAGAAACCATTTCAAAACCATATTTCAAGGACAAAATCACGCCAATAAAAATTCAAAACCGAATTAGAAGCCCCAAAAACATTTATTAAACAACCCCCATGTGTTATACAAACACCTCAAACAATAGAACAAAATATCCACATGAAATGCACACGTTTTCAAAATCACTTTCAAGAAGTACAATAATGTTTTACACCTTAAACCCTTAAAAAACTATTTAAGACCTAGTGGAACACCAATACCCCACCAAATCAGAATTTTCATCCCAAACAAGATTTATTAAACCAAATTCATATGTTATAAAACAATCTCAAACAATACCCAAAGGGTTACACATGAAAAACACCAAATTTTTAAGCTAAAATGAAACTATAAAAATAAATGCTTAACCAAATCCAACATAAACAATGTTTTCACCACACACAACATATTATGAGAATGTAAAATAAGTAATTCAAGAAAACTTAATCATCTATAAATGATTACACACGGAATCACCTACCGGAAGTGTCAAATCCCTCAAAACTTGGTTTGAAACGTCAACCGCACAACCTCCGCACCACAAGGAAGATAAATTCAGACCTAGATCACAATATTTGACCTAAAATACACCAAATGAAACCCTAGGATCAAAACCTAACTTCTGGAGATTTTATAACATAATGAAAGCGAGAGTAAACCCTAAGGGAAAAGTAAGAAACCAAGAAGGAATCACTTGTCCAAAAAAATCCTGAAGAAAACGACCCAAAAATAGACCAGAATATAAATATTAAAATAGATAAAAATTTAATGGATATTCTAAAATTAATTTGAAGGTTGTGTAGGAATTAGAATGGGGAAACCTGTAAGAAAATAAGGACTTATGAAGTAATGAATTTACCTCTTCAAATCTGCCCGATTTTAGAAACCCTAATACGTTTAGCTCTCAATAACGATGTAGAAGAGATCCAAAGAGGGGATAGAGAGCTTGGGCGTGATACTGGGTTCACGGGGCGCGTTTGAGGCTTATAATCACCAAAAAAGCCTTAAAATGAATAAGTTATTAATTAATCAAATTTTATTTTATGAACTGGAATTGGGTTTTCTGGCAGGCCCAATCTATAAAATAAAAAACAATATACACCTTGGTTATGGATTTCCAAAGGATCCAAATTTTACTTTTGGTGTTAATATATCAGGGGAGGACATTTAAGAGTTGGAATGAGTGAAAAATATTAAAAAGGAATAAGTTATAAAAGAAATGAAATTAATTTTTAAATCTGGAATTAGGCTCAAGGTTTGGCCCAATTCATGAAAACTCATCTATTCTCCATAAAACCTTTGGAAACCCCAAAAACAAAGAATTTATGGAAATTAAAATAAAAATAAATTTAAAAAAAACTATGTATGTTACAATTCTCCCCTCCCTGAAAGCTTTCCACCCCGAAAAGTCACAGTAAGGCCAAAGCAACAACCAAACCCAACTAAGAAACCAAGAGGTACTCCCTTGCCAGGTTTCTCTCCCAAAGGCCAAAACACCTCCAGTGATCAATAAAGGAAGGAATACTCTCACAAACCTAACATAAACCACATTCCTAAAACAATCAAGTACATTCAGGCTTTATCCCAAATGAAAACTCTTCAAACCCAATATGAACAATACTCAACCAATTTACCTAAATAAACAACATCATCGAACAAGTTTACACGTACCCTACTATAAATAAACCATTGGGAACTCTTCAACATCAATGTTTACCCAAGAAAGATGTAGGTAGTTAGATATCTTTGAATGATAATACCTACTTCCTAGACATGACCAAGGAAAAATATGAGTTACTCGTATGAAGAGACACAAATGGGCTCACCACCATAAGAGAAAACTTAATTTTTTTTCCCGAGACAGAATCAAGACACTAATAGGGGGTGTCCCAAACAGAATCCCTAGCACAAGGGGTATACATCCATTAGAAATTTACAACATAATATGCATGATACCCATGGTGGATCTTCCCACCACAAGAACCAACCATCTTAACCGACCGACATGAGTTGACATGAAAAGACCCCAAAATTAAGGAGTTGGGACGGTCACACGGTTAGTCTGCACAGTTTGAGAAACTGTGCGATAACTATGTGGATCCTTATATCTGCATGGTTATTTTTTTCCATGGTTAGAACTAACCATGTGAAAACCGTGTGCTCAACTTGTCTAGCCAAATTTACAACCATTCTCCACAGACTCAATGGAAACCAAAGGGGGAGGGAATAACATTGTGTGATGACATGGGTACAAGACCCTCCACATATTTCCAACGAATGGGAACAACAGAAGAAATATGATGACACCATAGGTTTAAAATGTTCCTATATTTCATACTGAGGATAGGACTTTGTACAAGGGTTTAAACGACACTGGGGTTTCCCCGGACTACGCGCCAGATTCTCTCCGGGACCTATGGGTGGAGCTAAAAATATTAAAGCAACTTCAGCCTCGTAGTTAGGTTTTGGAAACCCCTATATGGATCTTCTTCATTCGATGCCACAAACAACAACAACGCTTACCCTGATGGGTAAATCAAGACATAACACACTCCATAACTCACTTTACCAAAACCAGACATTTCACTGAAACAAGGGATCAGAATAGGCACACACATTGCACCTTGTTTCTTTGGGTGAGAAACAACAGAAGGGAAAGACACGTATAAACACATTCCTCTAAGATAGAGGATTTGATGTTTTTTTACAAGGGAGACATACTCCCAATATAACATAGAACCTCAGAGGATTGTGTGACCTTCACCTTTATAGTCAAAAGATCACACAACATCACAATGCATCACCGAACATGACCCTTGTGATTGATAGAAACAATACATGGAAAATGACCATATTCCAAGTCCCTAAGAAACAGACAAGTCCAAAAAGTGGACACAATATCCTATCAAGACCAAAATCTCAATATTGGTTGTTTAATAATAACTCTTGCATCAAGGAAACAATGAATAACCCAAAGGCCCTCTTAGACATCGTCATGACACTCATACACACTAACAACCAAAGAACTCTTCCACCTTCGATGAATCATGAAACTTAAGAAACCATGGCCTCTTTCAACCTCCCACAAGAACTATCCCACTACAAGAGGATCAAAAAATCAACTTAATGAAAATTTGTAGACTCAATCAATAATGATCTATAAAATATACCTTATATTGATCAACTAGAGGATTTTCCAATGGAGAAACAATACGGGTTTCACTTCAGTTGTGCATTAACCCTTAATGGGGGCATACCTTATCCAATGAGAGAACCCATGTAACCAACCAAGCTGGTCCATTGGTCAAAACTTTCCATAATCCAGATCCAAAAACATGAAGGGAGCCACCGTAAAGGCATCCCAAAACAGATTTCAAAAGAGACCACTAACCGTCCCTACGACTCAGCTTACCGACCAAACACAAACCCAGAACATAGTTCAAACAGAAGGGGTTCTTGGACTCATATCATCCCACAAAATCAACATTTTCAAAACCCCATAATACAAACCATACCAAACTATTAATCAAGACATTATGTTTTTCTTTAATACCAATTCTTTGAAAAGAAACGGTTTTGCAGAAAGCGTATCCACCAGTGGTACCCCATGGGCCTCACACATGCATGTTTTTGTGCCACACCGGGCACCCTCTTCATAACCATCCCAACACTCATCCAGTCATGCCATCAACCATCCATCATCCCATATAACCCCATGCATGTGGTCACTCATGGAAATACGAAAGGGTAATAAAAATTCCTTCCACTTTTCAAAAACAAAACGGTCAACCAACCCAACCTTTTACTCAAAAATGCTAACAATGAGATCAAAATCCCAATTCAAATCTAAAAAAAACCTTTCATAAGGACACAAAAATTTAAATAAAGAACTCACTTTTAAGTTATTCAAATCAATTTCAAAACATCTCATCCCATTAAAACATCATTTATTCGTTTAAAAACTATATTGGAAACACTTTTGAAAACCAACTTCAATATGGTTCCGGTTTTCAAAAGAGGTGTAAGCATACTATTTTACATTTCAAAACAATTCTGAAAATTAAGTTCCACCATTTCATAAATAAAAAAATACATATTTATTTGAAAATCATTTCACAAAAAATTTACACTTCATAAAACCATGTCAGTTTAAAACCTAAGTTCCAAGATTTCAAAACTAAATAACACAGGACAATGCGAGAGGAAACTAGTTTTAGTGGGTAACTTGGACATTTGGTTGGCAGCCATATTCCAATCACTTCACTATCACAGAGATTGTTCTAGGGAATATCCCCAGCTCCACATGGCATGCCAGGCCCTGCAACTTATTGAGACCATTAACCCAACTCTCTTTTCATTTCCCCTAATCATTGTGAAACCAATAAAACCAAAGTACTCTGAAAGGTATCGACTTCCCCTGGAAACTTGAATCCTTCCATGAGGTGTGGTGATCAGTAACACTACCCATAACTAGAATACCAAGTCCCTACAGTCTGACCTCCATACTATCCTGACTCTTCCCTAAATAACATGACCCAAAGAGGGTGAACCTCCTTTGATACCATTTTGTCAGGAACCAGATCTGGTCGCCATCAAACCAGCACCAAAACCGGACCGTACCAAGGTCCGAAGGGCATTCCCGATCCCCACGGGTTGGAACAAGTGCCCGGGTATCATAAAATTATAATTGGGAATGATTTAACCAAATTTGTAATTCTTAAAACAACAAATGAATCCAAGAAATAAAATCTCAATTTTTCAAACCAAAAATCTTTTAATAAAAATTCAGAACTGAATTACACAATATTAATCAATGTTTGAACACCAATACAAAGGTACAAACCCAAGAAAAGACAGCCCATGAACCTCCACATGGAAAGAGGCACCGCCCTAAATCCATCTCCATGACACTGTATCAAGATGGACCACTAAAAACCCGAACCAAAGGCATAAAACCTGTACCCAATCCCGTGACATAAAATAAGAATGTATACATACACCCAAAGGTGTAAGTAGGGTTTGAGCGAAGGCCCAGTAGGATACCACCACTAAGAGATTCCATGTGATAAAAATTTAAATATGAAAAGCATGCAAGTTTTCAAAAACCTGAAAATATAGTTACAATTTCAAAAAGATGCAACTTTGTATAAAAACAGATTTCAAGTGGGCTATTTTAAAGGGTTGAAACTTTTAAAATAAACACCAAAGCTACTGAATTTTCCATTCAAATTTACCATATTCTGACGGTAAGTATAAATTAACTAATGAGCACAAGAAATAGAAAATAACCCTTAGGCACTAGCTATCTGTGGGTCCCAGGTACCTCTTATCTCGGTGAGAGTAACCACCACAAATATCCATTCTCGTCCATTAGCCACTAGTAGGGAACATACCCATAACCTAGTGGTCCTCAATTATCATCATCATAGTTTAGTTAGAGTTGTAAGCGTCAATCTTGCTAAGTTAAACTGAGGCCAAACCCCACGGATTCACTAACATACTAGTACACGTCCACCCACCTAGATACCTGGGTTTTCCCTTTGAGCTCAAAAATGTTCAACAGACCATGAAATATACTTTTCACATGTAGATAACAATTCAAAATCACACATTAACCAAACAGACCCATGTACATCACATAAGTCACAAATTCCACTTTTCATTCTAATGCATTTTGAAATCAAACTCACACCAAAATAGCCCACAACACATTTTTCATAACTTTAACAATCCCACACATCCTTTAACAATTTTATGAAGTCCCTAAAAATATGATAAACATCACATAACAGAACTATTAACATTTAAAATGGATTATTTGATAGTATAAACAATCCAAAATAGTTTTCCAATATGGTTTCACCTATTACATAAATCATTAAACCATTCAAAACTTTCATAAAACAATTCTAAATAGTGTACCAAAGCTTTTCAAATAGAAACCATTTCAAAACCATATTTCAAGGACAAAATCACACCAATAAAAATTCAAAACAGAATTGGAATCCCCAAAAAAATTTATTAAACACCCCCCATGTGTTATACAGACACCTCAAACAGTAGCACAAAAGATCCACACGAAACGCACACGTTTGCAAAATCACTTTCAAGAAGTACAATAATGTTTTACACCTTAAACCCTTAAAAAACTCTTTAAGACCTAGTGGCACACCAATACCCTACCAAATCATAATTTTCATCCCAAACAAGATTTATTAAACCAAATTCATATGTTATAAAACAATCCCAAACAATACCCAAAGGGTTACACATGAAAAACACCAAATTTTTAAGCTAAAATTAAACTTTAAAAATAAATTCTTAACCAAATCCAACATAAAATTTTTTTGCACCACACAAAGAATATTATGAGAATTAATAATATTTAATTCAATAAAACTAAATCATCTATAAATGATTACACACGGAATCACCTACCGGAAGTGTCAAATCCCTCAATACTTGGTTCGAAACGTCAACCACACAACCGCCGCACCACAAGGAAGATAAATTCAGAACTAGATCACAATATTTGACCACAAATACACCAAATAAAACCCTAGGATCAAACCCTAACTTCTGGAAATTTTATAACATAATGAAAGAGAGAGGAAACCCTAAGGGAAAAGGAAGAAACCAAGAAGGAATCACTTGCCCAAAACAATCATGAAGAAAATGACCCAAAATCGACTAGAATCTGAATTTTAAAACAAATAAAAATTTAATGAATATTCGAACAAGAATGAGAAGGTCATGTAGAAATTGGAATGGGGAAAAAGAGTAAGAATAGAAGGAGTTATGAAGGAATGAATTTACCTCTTCAAATCTACCCGATTTTAGAAACCCTAATAAGTTTAGCTCTCAATAGCGATATAGAAGAGCTCCAAAGATGGGATAGATAGCTTGGGATCTCTACTGGGTTCAATGGGCGCGTTTGAGGCTTGGAATCACCGAAAAAACATTAAAAATAAATATGTTATTAATTAATCAAATTTTATTTTTAAAACATGAATTGAGCTTTCGGGCAGGCCCAATCTATAAAATAAAAACCCATATACAACTTGGTCATGGATTTACAAAGGCTCCAAATTTTAATTTTGGTGTTAATATATCAGGGGAGGGAATTTAGGAGTTGTAATGAGTGAAAAATATTAATAAATGAATAAGTTATAAAAGAAACAAAATTTATTTTTAAATCTGGAATTGGGCTCACGGTTTGGCCCAATTAATGAAAACTCATCTATTCTCCATAAAACCTTTGGAAACCCCCAAAACAAAGCATTTATGGAAATTAAAATAAAAATAATTTTAAAATAAAATATGATTGTGACATTTAGGGATAAATTATATATGAAAAAAATCTATATGATTTGTGGAATATTTATTACATGAAAAATAATAAGTGAGGTTTGTATAAGAATATTGAGAATCTGATACTCGCATAGAAATGAATATCTCCTTGTGTATAAAATAAAAAGAAAGGACCAATAAAAACATGATATCTGGTTCAATACATCAATTTTAAAGGAATAATAAATATATAATTAGGTTCAAAATCATTTCGGACATTAGCTATATATACTAAATCCTAAGTAGGAGAAATAGTGGAAAGGGCATAAGTGCAGGTAGATTTTATGCAGAGAGTTATACTAATCAATTATTCATAGTAGAGGACTGTATATAATATATTCATAGAGTCCAATTATTTTATTCAATGAAAAGATATGAGATATATTATATTTTCAAGGTCTGGGTAGTATTCATATTTGTAGAAAATCCAAAATATGTAGAAGTATACAATGAGGAAGGATATCTGATCTCTTTTATTGGGTGACATCTACTTCTGGCATGTGATATTCTTCATAATATTTAGAGTTTCATATTTAAAACTATAATTAACTAGTATAAAATTTTAATACCCTTTTAATGAAAAAAGTTTATTCATGATATCTATTTAGTTTATGGACAATACCTTTCAAATAATATTTTAATTATAATTGATTCTGGTGGAAATTATTTGCCTATGATGACCTCAAACACAAAAATGGAAGAGTCACACCAATAATGAAAACATTTATATGAAAATACATTGTAAAATTATTTACTAGGTTTTCTATATTGAATGTGGTATATGTGTGATGGGTAACCAAAAAATGATCTCCTATTATCTTAGTAGATAATATGTGTTATAATATTGCGAGTGTTTAATGTTCAAAGGGAAAAATGGATTTAACAAAAAAAACCTAGATTCACCACCATCTCTAGATGTTGCACAATGTATTAGATATATCATATAGTATTGTCGGTCACATGGTTTCTTATGGTTATATGTATTTTTATGTCATAATTGTTTTATTATACTGATATTAATTGAATATTATATGATATTTTAGAATGTTGTTAGGTTAAAATTCAACTCCCATCCCCTTCAAAGAAGAAAATGAGGTTTCAGTGAAAACCATTAAAAGAAGGAAGGAAAGGGAGGGAAAAAGGTAAAAAACTATTTAAAATGTAAGTATGGGTAAAATATAAAATATAGTTATTCAAATTGGATTTTTATTTATTTAATATAATGATTAATACTCTCTATATGAATCACGTTAAATATTTAATGAGGAAACACACATTTAATCAGTTATTGATTAATATTCGGAACAATTGGGTTATCTTAAAATGGTTCTTATTAATGTTATAACATACATAATTTTTCATAAATCTTGGGGATAAATATATTGAAATAAAAAATGGAATTAGAAGCTAATTTAATAGAAGTTTTATTGGATAAGAAGATTGAAAATTGTATCAATATCAAAAAACCTAATGAAGATGAGTAAATTTTATTACAGACATGAAATGGAAGGTTTTCTATAGTAGAATAATTATTTAAAAGTATTTATATAGTAATGATGAGAGAGAAAAAGTTATTTCATATGTTATACAAGAATTTTAAATAATTAAGAAAAATTCTATGATTTAGAAAGATTCATAATTGGAAATTAAATACAAGAGACTAAATGGATATGAAAATTCTCTATAAGAAGAATTTCTGGTCCATTGAGGTAAAATTGTAAAGGATAAAATATAATGTAAATATTGAGTTTTATCATTTAAAGGCCAGAACATCTCTTTGAATCATAAATTTATTGTGTCGAATGTGAAATTTGGAAAACAATAAAAAAATTATAAATTTTTTTTGAAACCACAAAATGAAATTTAAATTCCATGGGTATACATTAATGTATCATTTCTTATAAAATGAATAGTGGTAAGGGAAAAAATATCATTAAATAATCTACTTATAAATCCATAATATGGTAATAAACAAAAAGAACCCAAGTTCAGATCAATTTAGTTGGTACTAATATAGTTTTATCTACAAGTGCAGTTTGCAAAAAAATTATAATTAAATATGGGTTGATAATGTTGAAAATAAATCCACTACAACATCATGAGTGGATGTAATCATGTCCAAGAATAGTTGTTCCCCAAAGTAAGCCCAATTAAAGAGAGTATAGTTTGGGCAAGTTTCTTATAAATTAATGATTACATGATTTATTATCTATTTTTGGAGTTATTGGATTTTTGGTAATAAGGACATTTAAATATTTAATAATTTATTATACTATGGAAATTATAGGAGGAATGAATTGTGAGTGAGAAAATCATAATTAAATAAAAAATATTTTGTGTATATGATTAATTGATAGAATAAAATGAATCTCTCTATTAGAAATATATTTTTATTCTTGGAAAATTTCTATTATGTTCAATAAAAATATTCATAGTTATGAATTGTGATGGAATGGATATTTTATTCAGAACTCTTATGCTGATGTGAATAAAATACCACATTAGAAATTTCATTAAATAATAAAATATGAAGACTCATCTTTATGGTATAAAAATAATTAAATTGATACAAAAATTCCAATTAAAATTAATTCAAACAAAAAAGGTAATATTTTTATGATGTGGTATAATATTCAATATAATGGTCCATAGAAAGTTGGAAAAAAAATAAATTTTGAAGGAAGTATGACCAAATAAATGAAGGAATCAATCTGTGAATCAAATAATAGGATTGTTTTGGTTGTATATATTTCTATAGAAGACATGGGAAAGATACCAAAGGTACATAACTCAATGTTTATTTGAATATTGTGTGGAATGTGTAAAATTTCTCAACATAAAACTAAATAATACATGAATTTTCCTCCGACATAAATGGAATTGTCAAATAATTATTAGAAAAGTCATGTGACATCATGTTTCAATGGTTCTATTATAAAAAAGGTGTCTATATTAAAAAATTAGCTTACACATGTTCCTAAAAAATGCCAAACTATATATCCATACTAGTTGGAATTAACTCAGAATATCGATAAAGGGGAATTTTTTAGTGATTTTCTTGAAAAAAGATAAGATTATAAATCTACCTAAAATAAATGTTTTAAAAAAGCATATTTCTCAAAGATACTAAGATTTATAAAATCTAGGGTGGTGTAAGAATTAAGTCTTATTGAAGATATTGAGCTGTAATGAAATAACGTTCAAAGTTAAGAAAAAACTCTCAACCCTATTGATCTCATTAAAAAGATAATAGAGATTATCCATATTCAAAAAATAAATTTCTTGTTATAATTTTGATAATTAATTGACGGTTATATATCAAAGAGGATATCATTATGAAATATAAAATCATGATATGACAAGAATACACACCCGTCATGTAGTACCTGAAGACGCCTTAAAATAATTATATTTAATTCATATGATTCTTATTATTTATCTTAATGGAAATTATGTATTATGAATATCAATTGAGATATCCCCCTGAGGGGGGTCAACCAAAATTAATAATCAACCCGATACTTTTGTTTTGTGAGGATATATATTTTTAACAATATTTAAATAATGATGCATATTAATATAGGGAAACCACTTTGATATTATGTTTTTAATTATGGTAAAAAAATTTCAATAAGTGGATAGATTGTTTAGATGAAATATAACATTAAAGTGGTGTCAGCATCCATGGAATTGAATTTTATTATATAGTTATTGAAGTTGAGTGTTGGTGTTAAACTTGTTATAAAATATATATAAACCTCCAATATGAATAAATATCAATTTTAGAATCACATTTTTAATTATTTATGGTCGATGTTGTGGTATAGATTAGTCACTTTGTATTTCTATACTTATAATTGATCACATAAACATGTATGTTGAGTAATCGAAGGCGTATTATTAGGTAATATAGTGACTCCACATTATTCATAAGAATACATTTTTATATTTTTATCAGGTATTATCTCTTGATAAATGAGATGAATGAATGGGAGAAGTTGATTTTTAAATCATGTAAGTTTAATAGAAGAAAACAACATTACCCATACACTTACCATTTTATTTCTTGTAAATAATCAATAAAAAAATATAACTATTAAACGGACATTGTAATAATTTTTTACAATGAATTTTAATGTCATGAAAATAAATCAAAAAGTTGAAATTTAATATCCTAATGGAGTTTTATTTTATTTTTATTAATAAGAATGTCAATATGATTTATTCTATAATAGAGGAATAAAGAATTGAATGTGAGTGAGTAAATTTACCTTAAACACAACATCACGATTTATGCTACTTGATGTTATTTTTAAACATAGATTCATGGTAGAAAAAAAAAACATATGATGATTCTAGATTTAATCTTATTGGAAATTAATGAAAACTACTGATGGAATGTACATTATATTTTATAAAAAATTTTTTTTGATGGTTTTAGAGATTTATCTATTGACACAATATGAAAATTTGTGACTATATATGTGAAAATATATATGGTTTACTATAGAATCAATTAAATGTATAATGTAAATGAAATATTATGTAATCAGTAGAGAAAATTACTTAGAAGAATATTTCAAAAGTTTGAGTTCCATCTAAAATCAATGATACCATTGTGATACATGTAAATACTCTAGATTGAGTATTTATATGTTGAAATACTTTGGGAATATGAATGAAGTGGTTTATAAATATTATTATCCTTTCCAATGTCACTTATATTGTATCGATATTCATTATAGTAATTAGATATTCTAAAAAATGAATTTAATAAAAGATGAATAGATTCGTTAAGGTTTCAATTGTCATGTAACATATATTCTATGTAAATCATTAATGAAGTTGTAATGTGATGGTAAAACCCTATACACATTACTTATTTTCATTATCTATCATAATAATGTGATAAGCATAAAGCACACACATATATATATGTAACATTATCTTAGGATAGTATGTGAATATTACTTAGAGGAGTGATGAAAATATCAAAGGAAAGTGATAAATATGATATCTAAGTTCATACATAAGTTCTTTTTTTTGAAATAAGAAGAATTTTCCTAAAGAATTTTACACATATTATTTTTTATTTTATACATAAGGTATTTAATAAATAGGGAACTAAATATATGAAAATTCTCTAGATGGAAAATATCATCTAATGATGTGATGAAATCTAGAAAATGCAAGGACAAACACAGAATATGTAGCATATTTTATAAAATTATTTATATATTTTCCATAGAGAGGAATTAAAGCAATGTCAGAAACAACCACAAGATATATAATAAATTCTCAATGTCAATATTTTGAGATAATACTTGATTATGGAGTGATACGAAATATTTTTCATGTTTTGTATCTTTTTGATGTTTCTAAGATAAAAATATAGTGAAGTCTTCAAATTACACTAAATATGTATGATATTTTTAGTAGTTTGAGAAGAAGAAATTATACATAATATAAACAATTAAATACACATATAGTAAGTTTTTTAAGAAAATGTAATATAATTTAACTCATATCATGATGCATAAGTGTTTTTAAATAATAAATAATTATTTATACTTATTAAAAATTATAAATTTCTTAAAATTGATGAATTTTACAATAGATGAGTATAGAAATAAAATCATTTAATTATAAATCATTTCATTATAGAAATAAATATAAAAATATTCAAATGAGGTTTTCATTTATGTAATGAGATTATGAATTTGTTCCTCCAGACATGAAAATGAGTATAACAACATGAAGTTTTATAATGATGAAATACCAATAGAATATCATTCTGCGGTTTAAGGATTAGTCATCCCATAAAGAAGATATCACATTTAAATTCATTAATAAGGATGTTTTCAATGATTTCATTATGCTTTATTAAACTTTTCCATGACTTTTATAGAATCTTTAATATGATTACATGAAAACATGGAAGAAGTTAAATTCCTTGATGGTATTTTTAGAAATACTTTTATAAAAACAATACCATGTATCTTGGAATAAATTAAATGGTTATTATATTTGACACATAATAAATGAGATAGAATGAGAAAAGGGTATTCTCATAATACAATTGGATATAATAATTTATTAATAATTAATATTCTTTGAGATTATGGGAGAATATAAATGTTATTATTTTTAAGTATAATTGGGGACATCACTATTCCTAGAATGGAAGAGTATTTCAATATGATAAATATGGAAAAAATTTCAATGTGATTTTGTAAATATTTATTTGAATACAAAAAAAAAATTATTGTTGAGAAATATAGGTAATTAAATACTTCACGTAAAAAGAAACATTCTCTTCTTATCAGAGAATAAAAATTTGATGATGGTAGTTTGATAGCTGAGCTAGTTCATTGATGTATTATAAATAAAAAAGGATACACAATTATTTTGCATCATCATCATTTTCTTAAAATATTATAAGTTCGAGATGAAGAAAATTTAGGATAGTACATGTTTACGGATGATTTTGAGGATGTTTTATTGATAAATAATTGTTAAATGAATATTGTAAGGATTCTATTGATGGGTGAAAATGATTTTATTTTTTATGAATATATATGATCTTATATATTTAAATATATAGAGTTGTATGTAGTTTATTAGAATTTCTATTGGGTAATGAAGGATCTCTTGGAGAAGAATATCATACTACATGTATGAATTAACATGTAGTTCATACATGAGTTCGTTTTAAATTGGATTAGAGGGTTGTACAAAAAAACTATGAGTTATAGTATAATATATTAATTTATTTTGGTGAAAAATATAATTTTCTTTTTTTCCTTGGGTTTAGGTTGATAATGTACCAAAAGATTATAATTTAAAATTAAATTTAGTGAAAAATATAAATCCCAATCAATCCTTAAAATATAAAGAATGTAGTTACATACATCAGGGGTGAATATTTGAAAAATATCTAATCCTATTATTTACCTTATTTTTTAAAAGACATGGCGCATATTTTTATGTGTAAAAGAAATATATCCATTATTATTTAAGTTGAATAAAGTAGTATCAATCTCGATAGGGGTTATCGTTGAAGGGGAAAATTAAATTCACTAAAATTTGCTGTCTTGATTCACCCATATATTTAAAGACTACATGATCCCTTGGGAATCTTACCTGGTACATAATACATTCAGTCTTCCTCTATATTTATCCAAATTTTTTTTATAATCAATTTTATCAAATTGAAATAAACAATATATTCGAAGCGATTTTTGATAATCCTATGTTATAAACTATAGTTTCCTTCCAATGTGAATGTAGATATGGTGGTTTATGATAAAACAATTAAAAATAAAAATAAAAGAGTTTATATTATATTAAAAAAATTAAAGGGAAAGAGGGTTAACTCTACCTATAAGTAATCAAAGTTGTTTCCTATATATTAAATATATTGATAGTTATTCTCTAGATCAATATCATTCAACAGATTACGAGAATGTTCGAATTTAATAACATATTGATATTTTATTTATAAGTAAAGTATTATTTAATAGTTTCTCATATTTATGTTCTAATGTATATACATGAATACATCCATGGGATGTAGGATGAGAAAACAAAAATGTAAAAGGAAGCTCATTCAGTAAAAGTTGAATTTTTAAAGTAGTTATAAAATTATAATATTCTCACAAAACATATTGTAGGCTAAAGAAACATTTCCATTACATTGTAATGAAATGATTTTTTTGGTAAAGGAAGAATTATAATGGGTTATTTATGAGACATTTTTTATTTAGATAATATTTATTAATGTGATCCATGCATTGGAAAAACAACATAAGACCTCAATGAATATCATCGTTTCTCGAATAGAAATTAATATTTATATAATAAAGGAGTATATAAATTATAAATATAATTAATTTTTGGTTCGCGTATATTAGTTTGTAAAGGTGAAAGGTAATGTGAATATAGGTTGATATCACATAAATACTAAAATAACTCACTAAATACAAAATATATTTCCTAAAATCACAAAGTACATCAATTTTTTAAACAACTTTTGGATAATAATCTTTTTCAATTAGGTTTATTTGTAACCCTTACATTGACCAATAGCCCAGAGACATTAGGCTTTTGAAAATTTATTATGAATCCCAAATATCAGGAAACCAATACAGGACCCTCCATAGCATATACTTTTAGTTTCTCCTAATCACATATCCTAAAAGGTATGAATAGCTAGAAAAGATCCATAATGAACTTCATTGTGCTCTGTAATAATGGATAAAGTTATACCCTCTAAAACTTCCATTCTGAAAATGAATATCTAATAGATTTTTCAAGATCTTGAACATTATCCATGATTTTATCAAGACTATGACCCATTTTTAACCTCCTTCGTTGACATAGCTGTAACCTTCACCAAGATGCTTCACTATTTGTGCTACCTTGTCACACCATGCCACCAGTAAGGATGATTGTCCATGGTGTTCTCATCCACCTTCATCAAGACCTCTCTCCACTGCTCCATCCCACCATGGTGCTCCCAGCGTCCCATATACCTCCACATGATCTCATCAGGAACCTCCGTATTCACCACCATTCACCAAGACTCCATCATTGTCATCATCTATCCTTTGATATGTAACATGACAGATTTAGCTCTGAGCCCTGCTGAGGATGCCTCCATCCCCATCAAGGAACTTACACCCATGACACGGCCCCCATCCATCTCCCAGTCCACCGTAATCACAGATCCAAAATAATTACAAGGTACTTAAAAAAGAATTTTTTTCAAATTAATCATATTAAATGAATATTAATATTATAATTATTAATGTTTTTAGAAATAATATCTTATTATAAAATATCACTCCATAAATATATAATGGAAATTGAATCCCATGTTTCAGTAAATTCTATTGGTAAAAATTCAGTTTCATCTACTAGTTAAGATTCATAATCAAATTATGAATAAACATGGGTGGATAATGATTAATTTAATTCCACCACTACATCAATGGTTGATGTAATAATGTTTAACAATATTTATTCCCCAAAATAAGATCAAATGGGTAGCAATGTTGTTTAAATAAATAATTGTGTGCACGATGGATATGTTAATTATAATTGAAATAGATAAAGATTTAATGGACACTATTGGTACTTTTAAATGATCATACATAAGGAAATTTAATTTTCTATTACTTTTTCAATCTATAGAAATTATTGGAAGCCAGAATTAAGGGTTAGTAGAGAAGAAGTAATTAAAAAATATGTTATTCCAGATTCAAATAACTATATGGGGTTTAATTTTTCAATTAGAAATTTTTGTAATTATTGATTAATTTCTCTGAATTTTTATAAAAAAAATTATTCCTAATTTTTAATGGTTCAATTATGGATCATTCAATAAAAACTAATAATATGATGGGAATAAAAGAAAATAATATAAGAATAATCATAGTAAAAACTATGATGAATAATTAGAATGGTGTAAAAAATATAAATGTGTTACACAAATTCCACTCTATAATATTGGAGATAGGGATATGAAACAAATAAACAAAATATTAATCTATTATTTTAGACAATTCCACATCATATATAATTATAATATATATATGATAACAATGTTTAAAATATGTATGACGGAATTGAAGTAATAATATGTCCATGAATTAAATTATGGGGTTTTATTGGTGGTATAAATTATTTGATAAGGCCAGTAAATGTTTCCAGAAAGGGTAAATTTAAGGATGGTGAAAGGTTTTGTTGAAGGTAAAATGTTTTTGTGTATATCTTCAAAAATTCATAACTTTTCTTCGTATATATGTGGAATTATTGAATAATAGAGGTAAAAAAATTGAATTATTATTCCTAAAATGTTATAATGAAAAAGGATTCCACATAGTAAATTATGGTTGGGCATGTTATTAATAAATTATTAATTATTTATTTAGAATAGTTAGAATTGGATTGGAAGTAGGAAACTGAACAAAATAAAGACAGTGATTCTCTTAGATAAGGGAAGAAGCCTATTCTACCTTTGAAGAATTTATAAAATATAATGAAATGAATTCATCCCAATGATGCATAGATTTTGGAAATCCAGGCCAATGAAATCATGAAAAGCTCAATTATTTTTGTTACACAGAAAGGAGTATCTCAATTTGAAATATGTCTATTTCTTGTTTCTCCAATTAAGAAGATTAATGATACTCACTATATTCCCATTCATGTTTTACATTTTAAAATTTTAATAGTGAATTAACTGGGAGGCATTGAGGATGATATATATGAAATCTTTCATCAATATATAGCTAGAATACACATCCATAATTTCGTTATTAAAGACTATATATAATAATTCAATTAATATTATAAAATTATTGGATAGTATGTTGAATAAAATGAACTTTGATAAAGATCAATAGAGTGAATCCATTTCATTTGAGCATAACGAATTAATACTTCACCAGATGTTATTTGATATAATCAATTCTCAAAACTAGATGACAGTTAATGAATATTAAAGATTGAGGCATAGAAACAACTTTCATATTCTACTTTTTATTATATTAAACATGATGCATTAATAAGAACTGATTGGTAAGATGAAAGATAACTTGAATGGTGTTTATCAGCAATCTACATCATTGATTTTGATGATTGTTTTTATATTTATGGCCTTGTTTTAAACATCATATGAAATATATAAAAATTGACATTAAAATGAGAATCAAATATAGGATCGTATTTTGAATTTTTATAGTAATTTTTTTTCCAGATTAGTACCATTGGTCTTTTATAAAGAGAGTTTTTCATGTATAATTAGTTTAGTTAAATTGTTATCACTTTTGAAATTATACATATATTCCCTCCATCTCTCGAGAAAATTGATTTTTATTTTGAATAATTGGAATCTCTCATGAAATTGGGATACAAAAGGGGAGAAAATATTTATTCATATCAAGGTAAATAATGATTATAGTATAATTTTAACCATACCCTTCACTTTTTTATTTCTATAACTATTCAATATAAATTCGAATTATTTTCTTATTGAAATTTATGGTATTGCATTTTTTTAAAATGTTGTAATATGATTGTCCCAATGGGTTGTGGTTGTATTTATTACCAAAAAGAATTCAAATGTGAGTGTTCAGTGAAAAATATGTTCCCAATTAGGATTAGTGAATGTGGTTCCCTTAATAGTTGGAATTGGATTTCTAGGGTGTGAAAATATGTACATAAATAGAATCATTTAATAGATGAAAATTAAATGAATTTCGAGATCATCATGATGTGAATAAATTGAATGTGCTAATGGAATATTGAATGAACTATCTGCAATAGTATTTATAATGTTATATAGATCATTGTATTTTCACAACGTGAATAACTCAGATTAAAGTGGTAGGAAGATAACTAGTTTATTGAGAAATTATACCAAGTGATAGAAATCATGAAGTCTATAGTAAATAATAAAAAAAAATCACATGGATGAAGATTTGAGATGGTTGAGTTTACGATGGATTAAAAATGTTGTTTTATATATATCAATATTTAACATTAATTAATTTTATGCTATAATACATTGGAAATAAGATTGAATATATTTGAAAATACTCGGATACATTCCAAATTCATTTGAGTTATTTTGAATTTCTATAATGTGATTATAGATGGTTTGAGATGAATTTATGAATCAATGAGTAGATTTGATGAGGATTAGCCTAAAACATGATATATTTTTTTCTCCTAACAAAAACATTTTAATATATTAGTAGTTCAGTATATATATTATATGTTTTCTTGAGAGAGATGAATAATTAGATATGTTTTTAGATTCCTTTTAATTATAATTTTACCTATGGTTTGTATATAACATAAGATCGTTATAGAGTTTTGAAATGATGTAATGTATCATAAAATGTATTATATATGGGTTTATACATATGATTTTATTGAATCATTATTTTAAATTATCTTTTTAATGTGATATGATTGATTTTTTATTTCATCCAGATTATATTTTTTTAGGAAGAGTCTAAAACTATGAAAAGGCCTTGAATGCATAATAACATCTAGAAAAGTGATGAAATAGAGAAATATTGGAGACTTAAAATGAATATGTAACATATTTGATATGATATATAATTTAGATACTAGATAGGAGAATGTATAAAAATAGAGAGGCCACCATGAGATGTGTAATAATTTCCAAGGTGTATGATTCTGGAAAAATCACTTCAGTATATGATAATATAAATTTTTTTAGGTCAAATAAATTCTTTTTAATGGATCTGAGAGAGAGGTGTGGTTATGTATTAAAACATATATAGATAAATAATTTTTTTGTAAATTATTTTTCTATGAATAAGAAATTATGTTATTTAGAAAACTCTATTTACATACGTAAGTGGATTTTGGAGAATATATAAAATAATTTTACTCACATTGTGATATATAATATGTTTCTGTCTTAAAAAATTATTTTTAATATTACATAAGTTTTTACACTTTTAAAAACTATGAGTTTTTTTGTGTTTTAGAAATTTTAAAATGAATTATTCTGGAAATCAAATTAGTCAATGTTGAGGCTATTTATTCATAAAATAAACATCACAATATTGAAATAAATTTTTGAATCATTTCGAAATATTGGGAAGATGAAAATATAATTATAATGATGATTTCGACGCCCTAAATGAATCTAAATACAGAACATAAGTCAAGGATGGAAATGTTATTTTAACATTATTAACACCAAAATATAGATATCATTATGTTGTGAATGATTGGGGATATTTTGTGAATTGTGATTTTTATATAAATTTTCCTTCCAGTATAGTGATAAACACGACAACATGATTCCATATAGATATAGAAGGAGATAGAATGATTGTGGGTTTAATGGTAACTTTTTAAGTGGAGGAATCCCATGTCACATTGTAGAAATTTATTATAGTTTTATTTTTATTGGGATAAAGTTATATTAGTTATGGAATTCATTATTCTCACTATACCCCTAAAGATAAGAAATTAAGGAGGATTATTTTCGAATGTAGAGAAATTCCCACAAATTGGGATTCAATATTAATTAAAGATATAAGCATACCATGAGTGGAGTAAAAATTATATATTTAAAATATAAAAAAATATATTAATTTTTATTTAGTGAATATTAATGAGAATAAGAAAAAAGATATAGTGTGGTAAAGAAGTATTAAAAATTTGATGTAGCACTAGGATAAAAGAATAACCATAGCATTAAATAAGAGGAGGAGCATGATATGAATTTTACATTTCATCAATTGGGTTAATAAAGAAGGAATAATAAAATAGAAAAAATATTATGAATCAAATAATTCAATACCAATTGATGTAGAATATAAATACGAATAATAATGAATTGATAAATTAAAAAAGGATGACATGAATGGAGTTATACTGATTTCACATGAGAAATCAATGACATTAAATGTAACATCCCAAGAAAATAAAGAATATAACATTTTCATATTTATTAATATTTGTGGGTAAAATGTTAATATAACTTGAAAGGTAATTCTATGTTCTATGGCGTTCCCAATACGTAGCAACGAGTGTCATTGAAATTTTACATTGCACACTAATTATATAATAATATTATTTTAAATGTTAGTTAACGCCTAGCCATTGTAATGGAAGGAATGAAAAGAACTAAATAATAAATAATTATATATGTTTTTTAAATATTTTAACAATTACCCAATAAATGATGGAGGCTTAAAATGCCGATCAATACAATTTTAGGCATAAATACCCTAATATTTACTAAATGGTCGATTTATGGCATTTTGATGACGTACCCTCATTAAAATTATTTTTGGTTACTATTTTACATTCTTTTGGACCAAATAAAATCCTTCTTTAGAATCGGGACATCAAAATTTACTTTTTGTATTTTTTTGTTATTTTTCAGACAAAGTTCAATTTTTAATGAATAGTGAAAAATGATGAATTTTAATTCAATACCATATTTTAATCTAATTTATTTATATTATCAGAGTATCTTTTTAATTGGTTTTAAAGTGTAATTAGAATATATTTTTACCATATAATCAAATTTTTGTCATTTGAATTAATTTCACATTGAAATTGGACATAAACAACTGTCAATCTTTTGATAGATATTGTTTCGTAAAAACACGGTCATTATTTTGACAATGGGAATTAATTATAAAATCAATTAATTCAACAGATATGTTTTGAATTTTGTAAAATAGAACTAAATTTTGAATTTGGAATATCAAATATATCTTAGGGTAAATTTTTGGTATTTTTTTGAAACTTCATTTTTTGATGAATAGTGAAACCACTAAGTGGTAGTTAAAAAACTGAATTTTTCGTTAAAAGAAACATTACCGATTTTCTGAAATGAATTTTAAAAATCCTACATACATGGTTTTCATTAGTATGTAAAATGTGGTTCAATGGGATGAAAATAATTTTAGGTGAATAGTAACTTTTTTGTTTTATTAATTGTGATTAAAGGTAATTACTGTAATTTAAGGTAAATATAATGTTAAAATAATATCAAATGACCTTTACACTTATCCTACCCTTATATTTTGAGTCATTGAAGATGAATAAAATCCATGGGTCAATTTGTGGGACACCATGGAGCCACTTGGGTATGATAATGACATTAATACCTTTTATTTTAAGTAAAAAATAAATGTGACTAACACGTATTCTATTACTAAAACATTTTTTACAAGGGGATATACATGTTATATTTTCAACTATAAATATTCATTATAAAGATAAAAAAATTTCCTAAAACATGGTAATTTTTTTTATAATTTTTAGACAACAAATAAATAAAATTATTTATGACACAATGAAAATGCAGTGTCTACGTCATTAATGAATGATTTAAATAAATAAGAAGATAATGTTTAAAATAATATCAACAACTTTTCTAATTATAATTGGATGATTTTATTTCTATCATGGGCCACCTTATCTTTGAATTTAATGTTTTTGGGACCTTTAGAAACCGAAAAGCATTATATAATAAAATAATAGTTCCATGCTTTCTAAAAGAGCCCCTCCTCTCCCTTATAAAATGACCCCACTTCTTACCCATCTCTCACACTTCTCAAGCCCTTTTTCTCGTCCAAAATCTACTCAAATAAGCTTCCACTATCCCTATCTTAATCCTAGAAGCCTAACCTTAGGTATAATGCTCATCAAGAAACCCTTTTGGTTCAAACCAAGGGGAGTTACCCGATTTAAAGGTAATGTCTTCTCTTATGTTCTTTTGTTTTATTTACCTTCTCCATCCCCCTAAACTCTTTTAATTACTTTAATTTACAAATTAAAAGTATATTCACTACACTTGTATGTTTTAATGAGAATTATTATAGCTAAAATTACCCACACCTCCATCAAATGGGTAAAGAACATATTGTTTCTATGGATATCGAATTACTGCCTCACGAAACAATGATTGTTCAATCTTCTCCAACCACCTCTCATGTTGTCCATTATGATGGAAATATATTTATATATGATATATTTTATTTTTATGTACTCTCTAGGCTTCTGTAATTTATATTTAAAACATACCTTTATGCTTTACATGTTGTGCAAATGAGATAATTTCAATTGAGGAAGTGTGGACTACCGCCCCCTCAAGTGATGTTACTCGTTCATGCAATACATGGAAGGTGTAAAGAATGAAATTAATGAAATTATGTGAACTATATAAAATATATATTATACTGTAATTATAATGTATATATATATATATTATTTAATTTTAATTCCATTAATATGACAAAGAAATGAATGTAACGTTCATGCGTACGTATAGCCTACAGTCTCCATGAACGGTGCATTTAATTTTTTATCATAAAATGTTATGGAATAGTATAATATGAATATATAATGGATATATATGATATTTAAATCATTAATACTATTCTGGAGATTATGTACTTATAACTACATGGAAAATTCTTTTCGAACAAGTTCATTTTTTTGAATCATGTACTGAACATCGACAAAAATGTCTGATATGAGTTCACATAAGTAAATAATTATTATAACAATATAAAAGTTGATATGAATTGAATAATAATCTTTAAATGTGGTCCTTAGTCAATTTTAAATTGACCAATGTTTATTAGTCAGGAAAATAACAAAACGAACAAGACAAGTTGGACTTGAGGTAAGGGATCCTACCTCTCTCTTTATTTTTAAGTACTCTCTGTTATGTAATTTATTTTAAGCTCCATGTTATTATGTTTATGATGTTATTTTATATTCATCCTACTGTTATTTTCATGTTCATATGATGAGAGACACCCTCTTGCTCTCATTAATTCATTTTAAGAATGTTTGAGTGGTGCTATTAGGATGCCGAGATTTTGTAAGGGGATTTCGTATATCACTTTTAATTCCATGAGATTTACATTGTTCGCCACTTATTTGTTGCATGTGGTGAATTTTGTAGATAAATTTCATTTATATTATCATGATTCTATTTATATTCGTGGTATTATGTGATTTATTTGGTGATTATTATCTTTTGTTCATACGACTCAATTGATTACAATGAGGTACAATGTTTTTATCTCACTTTTTGTTCCTGTGAGATTCATGCTAAATTTTCCACTATTTACTTTTGTTTACAATATGTACTACCCATGATTTTATTATTTTTTTAATATACTTTAATTATGGGTATTTACTTCTTCATTGTATGACCCTTCTTTCATGGGGTGTATGTCTCGAAAGTTTCCCAAATCGTTAAGGGAACCTTTCACCCTCCTCTTTTTAAAAGAAATATTTTTGTTAGGTTGTTTAATTTACATATTCTTATGTTGGGATATGTTCTTATATATCCTTATTGCTATAAATTTTATGTCCAAGTGATGAGATTCCCTTTTTATCTATCATCAACTCATTTTCTGATTTTTAAAGTGATGTCGTAAGGTAGTCGAATTTCTATAAGGTAACTTCTTAACCCAATTTCAATTCATTGGGTTAAACCTCTACTTCATGATTATGTCATACTATGAATATGTTTGGATGAACTCTGATTGTTTTACACTTAATATCCACTTATAATTAGTGTATTTATATTTTTCAAACATAATTATGTAATTGATTTATCCTTAATCTAAGGATACCATCTTTATAAGGGACTTCGTCTCAATCTACTTTTATTGAGGCATCCTTTAATTTATACATGACATTATTTTATACAGTGTGTAAATACCTTTTGAATTTTCTTTTTATTCAAATGGAATATTTTCTCTACAAAGTGTTTTACTAAATGAAAAAAAGGAATGTTTCTTTTTTTTATGTAAGTGGTGACAACGTCCTTTTCCACCGCCAAGAGTATTATTTGATCTTTGGATTCCTTAATAACCCATGATGTTTTTAAAAGGAAAATAAATACCATATACTTTTTTACGTATTTTGGTATTGAAAATGGTTTTTAGAATGGATTTATTATTTCAATATCTTAAAAAGTTATATTGTTATTGCAATGTGGGAATGTTATCCTTCCTTTATGCTTAAGTTATGTGTTATTTTTATGTTATAGTTCTTGGGGATTGTTTATGAAGTTGGGTGGTTCCGTGATAAAATAAGGGTGGGTGATACTGAGATAGCTCTCTAATTCATTGGGTAACGTGAAGAAGTTAAACACTACAGTTTCTCTGAATAGATTTATGGAATATACTATGATGGGTATTCCAAACGTAACCATGAGGGTTGCTTCCTACGTATGAATGTTATGAATGCTTCAAGTTATCTTAACATCTTATGATTTCTATGAGTTATTCATAAATTTTATGATTTCATGAGGTATGTTAAAGTTCATATGTTTTATGAGAAATGTATGATTTCATTGATTCTTATGTATAAATGGACTAATGTTTTCTTTCGGCATTTTTATATCCCTTAATGAGCTTTTTATGATCATCCCATGTTTTTGAAATGTTTTCCACATGACTTAAAGATGAATAGGGTCAAGGATGGGATCAAGGAAATACATTTTATCTAAAACGTAGAACTAGACATGTTTTTTAAGAGTTTTTATTTTACAAAAAAATGGAAACTGAGTAGAAGTGTCTACTTTGTAATCTTGTGAGATGTAATAGTTATGTCATAATTCTCTAAAACTATAAACAAGAAAATTTCCTTAACGTGAAATATTCATTTAATTTGATATTAAGTAATGTTTTAAGGCTGGGGCCTTATAGTTTGTATCAGTGGTTAGTTTAGATAACTTTAGAGGTTAGAGTGTTGTTTAATATTAAGTGACAAGTTGTGTATAACCACAATAGATAGTATATTAGATGGAGTCATTGTTATTTTTGAAATTTGGAATGAGTTTGAGATAACTTGGATAAGTATATCTTAGTGTTTAACTTCCTCAATAGTATATGATGATTTTTTTGATATACTCACACAGATATTTTTGGTTTTAGTAAATGGATGGTTCTAGCAGGTACCAAAGTAACAATGGGTTTGAAGGAAACTATTGTGCTTCTCTGATTATGAGACTGGATGAAATTAGAGATTCAATGAGAAATCTCGTGGTTATTATAAACCAACTATTAGGAGTCATGATTTACCACTTGAACCTGGGTGAGTTCTCTAATGAATCACGTACAAGATAACCAACTCGATGTGGAAGTTCATGTAATAATTATAAAGGAAACCATTAGGGTTTATATGATCCTTAATTTTGATGTAATAATGGGTTACTATATGTTATGATGGAAAATGAAAGGCATGAGATAAACATGATGTTAAATTATGTTATTTTTTTTTTATGATTTTATCACTTTTGGGGGAATGTTTTAAGAATTATATAGTTTTGGAAAAAGGAAAACACACAGACCATGTGACAACCCTTCACGTAGGACGAAGCTCCGGGAATCAAACCCACAACCAAAGTGTGACTCGTATTTACCGTCTACCACTAGGCTACATGAATTCCCTGGTTATTTTGACTAATTATTTTTAGTTAGATGATCTTATGAATCAGGAATAAGTTGATTTTGGGTTATCTATTGAAATGATTAACCTATCATGAAGGATATTTGATTAGGTTAATTACTTTTCAATATTACAATTTAAGACTAACTGATGTTATTTGGAGAATAATGATAAGATTTTCCATGTAAGACTGTGTGATTAAATCTTTCAGAGATTTGGGTTTCAATATTTTTATGTATTATATTGATGAATATTATGGATATCTATTCATTGAATGTTCTTTGATGATCTTTGGGTTTTGGTTTACAAATTTTGGAGATTAATAGTAGTTTTTCTTTTTATAAAATATTATCATTTTTTAGGATTATCTAATCTTGTACTAACCTGTTTGGTTTTGGATAATGTCTAATGACATGGAAAAAATATAGTTCTCTTTTGTAGATTAGTTGATTTTCAAGAAGTTGGTTATAGCCCTCATAAAGTGAACAAGTCATCCTAAATACTCATCTTTTGTAGAAAATATGATTTTGTGTTAGAAATATAGTAAAAGGTGAAAGTATACATGACAAGTAAGTACATTTCCTTATGTTTTAGTTAAGTTCATAAAAATTTCCTCAATGAAATTTAACTTAAAACAAAAATGTTGTTTGTTATCTTTTACTACTGGGGAATCAAATACCATTTAACCCATCACAATTTTGTGGTTTTCTTGTGGTTAACTTTATCCTAAACATGTTTTCTATCACACTCTATCAGAACATGATGGTTTCATTTCTCCTCCAAATCCATGTATTCATGTAATTAAATAATCTGATATCTCGATTGAACTTTGTAATTATATTTCTTTCCTTTAAAGTGATAGTTTTATTGACTCTTTTCCGATGTGGGGCCTTCAATGATGTTTCCGAGCCTAATTTTAAAATTGCGAGGATGCAATTTCCAAAAGGGGGAAAGGATGTAACATCCCAGGTAAATAAAGAATATGAAGTTTTCATATTTATAAACATTTTTGGATAATATTTTAATATAACATTATAGGGAATTCTATGTTTGATGGTGTACATAATACACAACAACGAGTTTCTTTGAAATCTTTCATTGCACACTAATAATATAATAATATTATATTAAATGGTAGTCAACGCCTCGCTGTTGTAATGGCAGGAATGAACAGAACTAACTAAAAAATGATTATATATGTTTGATAAATATTTTAACAATTACCTAATAAATTATAGAGGCTTCAAATGCGGATGAATCCAATTTTAGTCATAAATACTCTAATATTCACTAAAAGGCCGATTTATCACCTTTTTATGGAGAACCCTCTTTAAAAATAGTTTTGGTTACTCTTATTCATTTTTTTGGACCATATAAAATCATTTTTTAGAATCGGTACATCAAAATTTACTTTGTGTATGTTTTTTCCCTAAAAAGTTCAATTTTAAATGAATAGTGAAAAATGTTGTATTTTAATTCAAAACCTTCTTTTAATATAATTTATTTATATGGTTAGATTATATTTTTAATTGGTTTTAATGTTTAATTAGAATATATGATTACCATTTAATCAAATGGTGGTCATTTAAATTAATTTCACTTTGAAATTGCACATAAAAAATTGTCAATCTTTTGATAGATATTGTTTCTTAAAAACATGCTATTTGTTTTGAAAATGGAAATTAATTATAAAATTAATTAATTAAACTTATATGTTTTGAATTTTTTAAAATATACATCATTTTTGACTTCAAAATATCAAATATATCTTAGGGTAAATTTTAGGTATTTTTTTGAAAAACATTATTTTTTTGATGAATAGTGAAACCACTAAGTGTTAGTTAGAAAACTGAATTTTCTTGTTATATGAAACATTACCGCTTTTGTGAATTGAATTTCAAAATTCTGACATACATGGTTTTAATTAATAAGTAATATTTTGATCAATGGGATGAAAATAATTTTTTGGTGAATAGTAACGTTTATGTTTTATTAATCACGATTAAAGGTAATTAATGTAATTTATGGTAAATATAATGTTAAAATAATATGAAATAACCTTTACAATTGTTTTAAGCTTATTGGACGAGTCATGGACGACCAATAAAATCTATGGGTTAATTTGTGGGACCCCATGGTGCCACTTGGATAAGATAATGACATTAATACCTTTTAGTTAAAGTAAAAATAAAAATGTCACTAACATGTATTGTTTTACTAAAACATTTTTTTTCAATGGGTTATACATGTTATGTTTTCGACTATAAATATTCATTAGAAATCTAAAAATATTTCCTACAACATGGTAATTTATTTTATATTTTTTAGACAACAAATAAATAAAATTAGTTATGACACAATGATGATGCAGTGTTTACGTCATTAATGAATGATTTAAATAAATAAGAAGATAATGTTGAAATAATATCCAAAACTTGTCCAATTATTATTTGATGATTTTATTTCGAACATGGGCTAACTTATCTTCTAATTTAATGATTTTGGGACCTTTAGAAACCGAAAAACATTATATAGTAAAATAATAGTTTCATGCTTTCCAAAAGAGCCCCTCCTCTCTATTATAAAGAGACCCCACTTCCTACCCATATCTCACACTTATCAAGACCTTTGGCTCATTCATCATCTACTCAAATAATCTCCCAATATCCCTCTTTTAATCCTAGAATCCTTACCATTGGAATAAATCTCTTGAAGAAACCCTTTTGGTTCAATCCAAAGGGAGTTACCCAATTTGAAGGTAATGTATTCTCTTATGTTATTTTGTTTTATTTTGCTTCTCCAACCCCCTAATACATTTTATTCCTTTATTTTGTAACAACAACAATATCTTAAATATACTAGGATGTTGTTATGAGAATTATTCGAGCTACATTTACACACACCTTCATCTAATGGGTATACACTCTTGGATAAACTATCTATACCCACGGTTCAAAACCGTGGGTATAGACCCCAAAACCGTGGGTATAGCCTATACCCACAGTTTTGGGAACCGTGGGGATTAGTGGTGTCGCAATAGGGGTCTTAGGACATCCCCACGGTTCATCCAAACCATGGATATATATACGGGTCACCGTGTATACACACCGCTTCATAGGTGGCGTAGGACTGCCCCCACGGTTTGAAAACCGTGGGAATTTATATCTCAAAAAAAGGGAAGGCAGGAATTGACCCCGGGTTGATGCACAGCGGCACAAGGCCTCTGACCAACCGAGCTACCAGCTTATCTGGTATATACGTATATATTTATGTAAATATATTTATATTATCAGTATTTCGTAAAATAAAATGTGCGAAAGTAATCGATACAGGCGGGATTTGAACCCAGGACCCAACACCGGCCGAACTATACCTCTTACCAACCAATCTATCCAGAAATTTTATATATATCTAAATATTTATATAAAAATATTAATATTACCGGTAATCGAAAAAATGTAATATGTGGGATTCGAACCCGCGACCACTACGAATATAATTTATGAAATGACCAACTGAGTTGGAAATATATTATTTAAATTTTCATATATCTGTTTACTTATATTTGTAATTATACTAATCCAAATTGTGTTCCCGCCAATTTTTTTCTGGTGTCCCGCGTAATTTGTTTTCCTACCACCAGCTATACCAACAGTTTTAAAAAACAGTGGGTATAGGTCATCAAAAAAAAATACCCCAATACCCATGGTTTTTCAAAAATTTCGGTATAGATATTCTGAAAAAACTCTATACCCACGGTTTGGCCAAAACCGTGGGTATAGATCTTTAAAAATAAGCTATACCCATGGTTCTAGGAAAACTGTGGGTATATGTGACCTATACCCATGGTTTTCTGAAACCGTGGGTATATGTCCACATTTTATCCCTATACCGATGGTTTTTGAAAACCATGGGTATAGGCCTGTTTTCCAGTAGTGATAGAACAGACTGTTTCTATGGATGGTGAATTATTGCCTCACAGAACGATGATTGTTCAATATTCTCCTACAACCTCTCATGGTGGCCATTATGATGGAACTAAATTAATATATGATATATATTATATTTATTTCCTCTATAAGCTTCTATAATTTATATTTTAAAAAAACCTTTATTCTTTTCATGTTGTACAAATGCGATAATTTCATTTGAGGTAGTGTGGACTACCGCCCCCTCAAGTGATGTTACTCATTCATGCAATACATGGAATGTATATATAATGAAATTAATTAACTTTTGTGACCTATATAACATATATATTATACGATAAATATACGAAACAATAGTGTTCAGTAGTAAAATGCATTAAATTAAGCAGTACTCAAAAGTAACCAACATTACCAGATATATTTCCATTTTATTATTCATTTAATATTTCATTATAAGGAAACCACCATAGTGAATTTCTATGTAAACAGTCAGTCTCCTCAGACACACAAACCCTTACCCTTAGGTAATCAAAATCTTGCCCTTAGGCATTTCCCTCGGGCATAACAGATATTTCTTTCAGGCGTATGATGTTTCACCCTCTGGAACATAGTCTATTGCCCTTAGGCATGAAAGAAGTTTCCCTCATGCCGAAATAACCACAACCATCAGGCTAAAGGTAACACCGCCCTAAGGCTATGTAAAGCACTTCCCTCAGGTTAAGGAAGTAACTGGGCCAATACCAACATATAAACAAGCAATACACATACAATTCATATCCAGGAAATTCAATAAACATTAATAAAATGGCATACCCTCGGGTATCCGGCCACATGGATAAACAGAGGAATGCACCCCCGGGGTGGTCATGGATCCAAGCACCAATCCCAAACAATATTTTATTATCAAATTTAAATTACCTATAAAATTATAGGTATTTAATTAAACAAGAACTCAACCGTATAACTCCCCATTCATGGGCGCATATCACTACGGTACACAAAACACACATTAGTTGGAAATTAAACACCAAGCCACCTACCTTTATCACCCTAGAACGGTACACGCGAATGAAGATTCCAGAAACGTCAATGAAAGATGTATATATGGGGTAAGAAAATTCCCGTTCAATAGTAAATAACATCACATTGGGAAATAATTGGTAATAAACACACAAAGAGAAGGAAGCTCTTACCCATGTGGTACCAACGTGATTGACGACGGAAGAATCCAATTCCAGACGTGCTATCGGGAGCTCTTAAAAGCTCCGACCTCCTCTCTTGGCTCCAAAATGCATCCAAAGCCTTTTCTGCCAAATGAGGAGGCTACTGACCATCTTAAGAAAAAAACAGAATACACGGCATGTACTCTCAAGTACACGGAATGTACTTTCCATTTTTTAAATTGTTCCTCTAGTAGCTTCTTGCCAGTGTGGCACTATTTATCTTTCGACATGATTACACGGTGTGTATTCCTCTCTACATGGAGTGTACTATCGCCCAGCTGGACAACGACTTACTATTTACCTACTGACTAACTACACAATGTTTAAATATCTACTACATGGCGTATAATCGGTTTTTACACCCTTCGTCACCGACATGGCTACATTCCCTGTGTACTCATCCCACATTGCCAAAAGTATACGGCGTGGGGAAAAGTACACGGCGTGTTTTCCCAAAATTTATGATTTTTCACATTTTCCTTATTTTCTAAAAAACACCTAAAGAAAAGAGAAAAGAAGAAACTTGTACCTCAAAAATAAGAACTGGGTTCTTACAAACTTCCCCCCATTAAGAAATTCATCCCCAAATTGCCCTTCCTAGGGTGGCGAAGATATAGTCATGAACAACTCCGGCCACTGAGCACATATTGTAACACCCCGAGATTTTATGAGAAGTATTATTTTTAATTTATTTTATGTCATGTGATGTATGATACCCCAATATTATCGTTCACTATACACAACACCGTATTCGCTTGCAGTATATGTAGCATTAATCTTGGATCGTGTTACACACAATTTCAAGTTTGTTTGATAGTAGTTATTCTACAAAACATTGAGTATATATATATATTCAATGTATTAATGAAATATGGTTGGATTTTTTTATACGCAACAACAAAGGATTCATGCAATACACGCAACCCTGACTTGGCTTACATTACACGCAATCGCGACCTTCCTCGATAGCATGTGTCGAACGCAATACCAGGTTTCCCTAAACAATGATATATTATTATAATATTATTATGAACTAGCCGTTATGAATAGTATTAAATAAATTTTGAATTTTATTACATTAGTATTCATCTCACACATTTTCTAGATCATTGTATAAGAACAAAATAAATTTTTCGGGTAAAATAATTATTTTTAAAAAAATGCAGTTTTGCCGCCTTTTGATGGCACACCCACTTTTAATATAGTTTTTGACATGTTTATAATTTCAATTTTACAAAATAAAATTCTTATTTGGAAGCAAGATATTAAATTTAATTTGGATAAAATTTTCATATTATTCTGGTAACTTTCATATTTTAATGAATAGTAAAAACAAGCAATATTTTAATTAAAAACAACTTTTTTCATCGTAATAATTTTTATGGTTAAATTATAATATTTAATGATTTTAAATTATAAATTTAATATATTTTTACCATTTAATATAATCTAATTCATTATCATTTATTTTACAGTGAATTCATAGGTAAAATCATTTCAATCTTTTGCAATGTTTTAACTTTTAAAACGCGTTTACTTAATAGTGGGATAAATTTTTAATTATTTACTGAAACTCCTGAGTTTGGTATTTCGAAAAAGGGATTTCATATTTGAATTTAGTGGGTTCAAATTATGCTAATAGGTTACTTTAATTTATTTGATATTATGAATAGTAACTAGAGTAATATTTATTTACTTCAGTTAAAGGTAAATCACATAATAAAGGGTAAAAATAAGATTATAAAATTACCCTAACACATGCCAAAATTATATTGGATGAATAAAAGTAGACCCATATCACCTAAGGGTCTGATTATATTCATTTTATGGACTTTTTAGCATGAAAACAATTTAATTATTTTTAAAACCAAAGAAATTGACAAGATGTCACTCTCTTAAATATTATAAGTATATTAATTTTAATTTAGTGGTAAACATCGTGAAACATCGAACATGAATAGTATCAAAAAAGATAATAAAATTATCTACAAGATTTATATTTATTTAGAATTTATAGGGATTAAATAATTATCGTTAATTATGACACAATAGTGAAGTTGAAATTATTTTATTGACTGAAATATCAAATAAAAGATTTTAAAAGTATAAAATAAATATTATATGAACTATATAATGTGCTCCACTAATTTTCTAGATTAATATTACATGTTATTAATCTATTAGAGCTTTTAGTTTGAACATATCTTCTTTATATATTTTATTTAAATTCAAATAAATTAATTGTGTCAAAATTGACAATATTGATATTTTATAAAAAATTACATGTTATGAAATTATTTAAAAATCAAAAGAAAATATTTAAAAATAATAAATTAAAATTTATATTGTAGAAAATGTTATAAGTCATACAATTATGGAACACTCACAACATATAAGTAATTATTTATTAGTATTTAAAATTTATAATATTATTACCACAAATAAAATTAAATAGATTATATAAGGATAAATCATGTTTATAATGTTTAAAATAAATTCCAAACATGTCTAAATTTTATTGTTTTATGATATTAAAATCCTATCTCATATAATATTATTATTTGAGTCATTTTGAGGGTTTTTATGTTGGTTTTTATTTTATTATAAAATAATATTTCTTATAAATCCAAAGGTGCCCCTCTCCTTCCTTATAAAAGGGAACCTACTCCCTCTCCTCCTCACACCATTTTGAGCCCTGAAGTTCGGCCAAAATCTGACCATTTCACTCCCCCACTTCCCTAGAAACCTTATATTGGTATTGGTATTCTCAAAAGACCAACTCTAGTTCCCTAAGAGGAAGTTCAAAGGAGGCACTTCGAGAAAGAGGTAATACCTTCTACCGATTCATTCAAGTTTCATTCTTCTTATACTTCCTCTTAATTAGTGTTTTCATTATGAAGTAATAACATATGTATCCTTCATAAACTGATATGTTATTATAAATATGAAACTACCCTATTTTACCTTCTATCCATCCTAAGGAAAACGAGATCACCGCACGTGCGTACGTACGGAATACAGTGTCCACGCCGTGGTGTAGTCTATTTTTCCACCACCACCTTACTTGGATGGGTATAATGGTGTAAAAAAGAACTAAATATGATTATTTGAAGATAATACTTATTCTATGATATTATATCATTCACTCCAATTCCATTCAATAAATATGGTAATGATATCATAGCTCGTGCGTACGTACGGATTACCGTCTCCACGACTCGATGAGATTCATTTTCCATGTTAACAATTCAAGAATCATTATAAAGTATATATAATAAGTAATCAAGAAATGTATGACATAATAATACTACTGGATTTATGTATATATATATATATATATGTATTTCATCTACTTAATTCCATTCAATTCAATAAGGAAACCAAAACAACGTTCATGCGTACGTACGACCTACCGTCTCCATGAACGGTGTATTTATTTCCTTTTATAAATCTATTATATATATTTATATTAGGAATATATATTATATATAAATCATATTTTATATTCTTTAATTAAGTAATCATGATCTAAGTAATTATATTAATTATTACAAGTCAAAACACGGACGATAAATGAAACGATTTTACCCAAAACGATACTTTAACATGAATTTACAAAAGAATAGGTAATATAAAGTCATAAGTGAACCATATATGATATCATAACAATGAATATGATTATATAATAATTAATTGATATAATTTAAATTATTATACATGTGTTTCAGATATGTACGAAGCATATCATACCTAAGGTATGGGAAAACTATTCCAATCTCGTTCTTATCCGAGATTGTTATTCGTAAGTATTTTCTAGGGTTATATTTATCATCTATGTCCAAGTTTTATAAAAAAAATTCAATTATATTTAATGTCCTTTTTACACATTTATTAATTTTACTACATGGTATGTAAGGAATTTTTTTTGTTTACCATACGAGGTACTTTTTGACTTTTCCAGAAAAAGTACGAGAAAAATGTTTTTTTAACTTATACGACATGGACGGATTTTTACGGTTTCATAAAGCCTTATTCTCATGAAGCTTACTCTACGAGATTTCATAAATATTTTCAAAAAAAATCCCTTTCTTTTAAAATTGAATGGGATTTTGTTAAAAGAAAATGATTTTCAAGAAGAAAGGATATTTTCCTCAAGAATTCATTTCAAGTGCTTTATCAAAACCATTTTCCATCTAAGATGACATTATTTCATATGTGTATGTTTCAAGTATAATATCTCTATGATTTACATGGTTTCACGTTTCTTATGATGAAATATCCATTTGTTTTATATGGATTATGTGATGATGGGATGATGTTTATGAAACCCATTTTATTCTTTGGGTTTTGATGAATGTTTTAAGTTTATTTTGTGGCACAAGTAAGAATGATTTCATTATGAGATGGGCGGGAAATATATATCCCTCCAATACATTAGGTAATTATTTATATATCATGAGATAGGCATGGATGGAATGGAAGTTTAAACCGATTCAGTAATAGAGGACTGGAACGAGGAGTGAACTTGATTTAGAAAGGGACTTTGTCCACTAAGATGGTCTTGGAAGCAATGCGTTGTCTACTATGGAAAACATAACATGTGCTTAATGGTTTCCAAAATTACATGTTTTATTCCCATTCCATTTTATCATGATTTATGTTCCATTATGATCTATGCCTTTCGTACTACCATGTTTTTTGTCATTGCCCATGAATTTGATGTTTAAATATTATGCTCATGTGTTGAAGTTCAAATGTATATGGTTTGTTTTATTTTCACCATGATTACCCTTACTGAGCATTTGAGATCACCCTTTATTTGTTTTATTTTTTCCCAGCATATAAAGAATGGTTATAGGTAAGAAAAAAAGGGGAAGATCTTTGTGGGAGATGTTGAAGATCTTTTACCAAGATTAGAAGATTATTTTCCAAGTTTCCAAAGACATTGAACTATTACGATCCTTGTGTGTCTATTTTTGTTATATATTAAGTATTCCACAAAAGTAATGTAATGTCCATGTACGTCAATCATTGGGTCTCTACAGGTGATATCAGAGGAAAGGATTATTCAACCTTTGGAAACTAGGATCTGAGAAAATTAGTGAGATCCCAAGAGATATTTCTATGGTATGTCTAGGGATGTACCTAAGGATTAGTATAAGCATAGGTTATAGTCCTAGAAATATAGTAACGATATTAGAATGAATCCTAAGATGTTAGATATTGAAGTTACTCCCCCTTGATTATGATTTTGGTCTCTCACACTATTCATTTTTGGGTTTTAGAAAATGGCTGGAAATAGGAAGATTCACGATAATGGAGGATATGACAGACAATGGAATGATATTATTCAAGAGAAACCGAATGAAATTGGATCTGTAAGTCTACATATCGTTATTATGCTTAATCAACAATCTCATAATATGATCAATAATCTCAACTTTGGTATCTTTCCTGACATAGCTAAAAAGAGAAAGATGGAGTTTTATGATGATCATAGAGGAAAGAAATTTCAATTTCCCTCATCTAATCATGTGGGAAGAGGCATCAGGTAGAATGTTTCAAAAGAACTATAAGATGATTTGGGTGTTGAAAAGAAGGACACAATGCTAGTAATTGTAAATGAAAATGTTCAGTTAACACCATGGACAAGGATAATGATATTTCTAAGAGATCAACAACAGTTAAGTGTTTTAAATGTGGAATGTATGGGCATTATGAAAACCAATTCCATAAGGGACAATCTCATAAAGAGAATCAGCATGGTCATATGGGTATTATTTATGTGGATTATGATGAAGAGACTTCAAATTATATATGTTATGGAAGAAATGATGAACCTCAATCAGTGGTTTAAGAAGGTAGTGTAATGATTGTATGTTTATGAAGAATAATGTATGGTACTATGGAATAAAGAAAAATCTAAGGATTTTTACATTGTTGTGTTTGCTTAAGTTTTGAAAGTATATGTTTAATGTTCCAAGTAACCATGAAAGGTTTTTCAAATATTTTTGGAATGCACCTAATATGTGCATAAAGAAGGGATAAGGAGATAATGAAATGTTTGATAGTATTAATGATCTCATGACTAGTATAAGGAAAAGGTGATATCATGGTTTGAGTATATAGAATTTTTGGGACTTTGGTATATGGAAAGAGTTACATGGTGACAACATTCATGTTTTCACTATGGTTCAAGAGAATACGTGATTAAGGTATTCACATGTTTGGAATGTGACCAACAAGATATATCGTATGATATATGGGGGATAAATGATTGTATTCACATACTCAGTAGATGACATTTCTAGTAATTTTTTTCTTTATACTATGAGCTTGGACAAAGGAATTTTGGATAAGCCTAAAGATTGAAATTATTTATGTTAGACATAATATAGTGTTGTTCAAGGCTAGATCTTTTTTCTATTTTATTACAATAATGTTAATATAATGTAGTTTTAGAAGAAGGGACAACCTGTAGGACGGGCGACAACCCGTAATGTAGGACAAGGTTGTGAGAATCGAACCCAAACCCTAAGTGAGATAGGAATTTATCTCCTACCACTAGCCTACAGGAAGTCCCTGGTTAGTTGAAACTAGTTTTATTAAGCATTATGATAGATGAAGTAAAAGTCTATTTTTGGAAACATATACGATTAACCTCACCATAGATGGACTTATTTAAATTTTATAACTTTTTCTAACAATTTGTTGGAGACATATGGAATGACCCATCATTCTATCACATTATCTTCTAAAACTTCACGAATTAAAAATTCAATTTCATTTCTTTGAGAGAAGAAGTGGAAATTGTTCAATGCACGAACAACAATGAGATTATACAGAAATAAAGAAAGTATTTATTCTATTTCAAATTTTTCAAATTTTGGAAAATGATCTTGAAAACCAAAAATTTTGTCCTAGTGCCCTTATATCCGTTGAATCAGATGGTACATTAGATCATTAAAATTTTATGGCTTTTTAATTGTTGTATTTTTCAAATCCATTTTCTCGACCACTCTCCATCAAAACATGATGGTTAGATTTTTCTTCTATATCCATATTTTCACCTATGTACTCCTATGTGGAAACCTAGTGATTAGATAATTTTGGTAACGGTTACATTTCATAATTTAGATTTTAATGTTCAGTTTTGGTATTTTTTTTACGACGTGGGTTTCTATGAAAGAAACGTTCAAGTAGTAAACCATTTATAACCCAGACGAATTTAGAGGGTGAAATTCATTTTAAGGGGGGTAGAATGTAACAACACGAGATTTTATCAGAAGTATTATTTTTATTTTATTTGATGTCTTGTGTTTTATGATACCCCAAGATTATCTTGTGCTATACACAAAACCGTATTAGCTTGTAGTATATGCAACACTAATCTTTGATCCTGTTACACACAATTTCAAGTTTATTTGATAGTAGCTATTCTACGCAACATTGAGTATATATATATATTCAATGTATTAATGAAATATGGTTGGATTTTATTATACGCAAAAAAAGGAGTCGTGCACTACATTTCACCCTGAATTGGCTTTCATTACATGCAACTGTGACCTTCCTCGATAGCGTGTGTTGTACCCAATACCGGGTTTCACTAAACAACGATATATTATTATAATATTATTATGAACTAGCCATTATGAATAGTAATAACTAAATTTTGAATTTTATAACAATATTATTCATCATACACATTTTCTAGAACATGTTATAAGAACACAATAAATTTATCAGGTAAAATAAGTATTTTTAAAAAATGCAGTTTTGCCGCCTTTTGATGGCGCACCCACATTAAATCTAGTTTTTTAATTGTTTATAAGTTCAATTTGACAAAATAAAATTCTTCTTGTAAATCAGGATATTAAAATTTACTTTGGATAAAATTTTCATATTATTCTGATAGCTTTCAAATTTTAATGAATAGTAAAAGCACGCTATATTTTATTTAAAAACAAATTATTTCATCGTAGTAATTTATAAAATTAAATTATAATATTGAATGATTTTAATGTAAAAATAGAATATATTTTTACCATTTAATATAATTTATGTCATTAGAATTTATTTTACATTGAATTTATAGGTAAAATCATTTCAATCTTTTACCATGTTTTAACTTTTAAAACTCAATTTCATAAAAGATGGATTAATTTTAAATTAATTACTGCAACTTCTGTGTTTTGAATTTTTAAAAATGGATTCCATATTTGAATTAAGTGGGTTCAAATTATGTTAATATGTTACTTTTATTTTTTTAATATTATGAATAGTAACTACGGTAATTTTTATTTACTACAGTTAAAGGTAAATCGTGTAATTAAGGGTAAAAATAATATTATAAAATTACCCGAGCACATGCCAAAATAATATTGGATGACTCATAGTCGACCCATATCACCTAAGGGTAGGATTAGATTCATTTTACGGACTTCTAACAATGAATATAATTTAATTATTATTAAAACCAAAGAAAGTGACAACATGTAACTCTCTTAAGTCATATAAGTATAATAATTTAAATTTTGTGATAAAAATCATGAAACTTCGAAAATGAATAGTCTCTAGAAAGATAATAAAATTATCTACAAAATGTAAATTTATTTAGAATTTTTAGGTATTAAATAATTAATATTAATTATGACACAATAGTGATGTTGAAATTATTTTGTTGATTGAAATATCAAATAAATGATATTATAAGTATAAAAATAAATATTATATGAACTATTTAATGTGATACACTATTTTTATAGATAAATATGAAATTTTATTAATATATTAAATATTTTATTTTGAGAATATCTTCTTTATATATTTTATTTAAATTCATATAAATTAATTGTGTTAAAATTGACACTATTGTTATTTTATAAAAAATTACATATTATAAAAATGTTTAAAAATCAAAAAAATATTTAAAAATTATAAATTAAAATTAATGTGGTCGAAAATGTAATAAATCATAAAATTATGGACAATTCACAACATATAAGTAATTATTTATGATGATTTAAAATTTAGAAAATTATTACCACAAATAAAATTAAATAGATTATATAAGGATAAATCAAGTTGATAATGTTTAAAATAAATTCCCAACATGTCTAAATTCTATTGGTTGATGAAATTACAACCCTATATCTTTTAATATTCGGATATGGGTCATTTTGGAGGTTTTTATGTGTGGTTGGAATTTATTATAAAATAATATTTCTTATAATTCCAAAGGTGCCCCTCTCCTCCCTTATAAAAGTGCACCTCCTCCCTCTCCTACTCACACCATTTTGAGCCCCGATTCTTGGCCAAACTCTACCCATTTCACTTAACCACTTCCCTAGTAAACTTATAGGAGATCTGGTATTCTCAAAAGACCAACTCTAGTGCCCTAAGAGGAAGTTCAAAGGAGGCACTTTGAGAAAGAGATTATATCTTCTACCGATTCATTCAAGTTTCATTCTTCTTATATATCCACATATTTATTAGTCTAATTATGAAGTAATAACATCAGTATCCCTCATATACTGATATTTTATTATAAATAAGAAACAACCCTATTCCACCTTCTATCCATCTAAAGGAAAGTGAGATCACCGCTCGTGCGTACGTACGGAATACCGTCTCCACGTCGTGTTGTAATCTGTTTTTCCACCACCACCTTACTTGGATGGGTATAATGGTGTAAATAATAACTACATATGATTTTTATAACATCATACTGATTCTACGATAATATATCATTCACTCCAATTCCATTCAATAAATATGGGAATGATATCATTACTCGTGCGTACATACGGATTACCGTCTCCACGACGTGATGAGATTCATTTTCCATGTTAACAATTCAAGAATGATTATAAAGTATATATAATAAGTAATCATGAAATATATGACATAATAATGCTACTGGATTTATGTATATATATATATATGTATGTCATCTACTTAATTCCATTCAATTCAACAAGGAAATGAAAACAGCGCTCATGCGTACGTAAGGCCTACCCTCTCTATGAACGGTGTATTTCCTTCCATTTAACAATATATTATATATATGTATATTAAGAATATATATTATATATAAATCGTGTTTTATATTCTTTAATTATGTAATCATGATCTAAGTAATCAAATTAGTAATTAAAAGTCAAAACACGGACGATAAATGAAACGATTTTACAGAAAACGCTATGTTAACATGAATTTACAAAATAACGGTTAGTATAAAGTAATAAGAGAACCATATATGATATCATAACAATGAATATGATTCTATAATAATTCAATGACATAATTTAAATCATTATAAAGTAGGTTTGGATACGTACGAAACATATTAGACCTAAGGTAAGGGATAACTATTCCAATCTCGTTCTTATCCAAGATTATTATTCGAAAGTATTTTCTGGGGTTATATTTATCATCCATGTCCATGTTTTATAAAAAAAATTTCATGTATTTTTAATGTTTTTTTACCCAATTATGAATTTTACTACATGTTATGTAAGGAACTTATTTTTTTTACCATACGAGGATGTTTTTGACTTTTCCAGCAAAAGTACGAGAAGAATTTTTTTTCTATCTTATACGGGATGAACAGATTTTGACGGTTTCATAACGCCATATTCTCATGAAGCTTACTCTACATGATTCCATGACTATTTTCAACAAAATCCTTTCGTTTAAAATTGAATGTCATTTTGTGAAAAGAAAATGATTTTCAAGAAGAAAGGATATTTTCATCCAGAATTCATTTCAAGTGCTTTATCAAAACCATTTTCCATATAAGATGACATTATTTCATATGTTTATGTTTCAAGTATAATATCTCTACTATTTACATGGTTTCACTTTTCTTATGATGAAATATCCATTTGTTTTATATGGATTATGTGATGATGGGATGATGTTTATGAAACCCATTTTATTATTTTGGTTATAATGAATATTTTAAGTTTATTTTGTGTCACAAGTAAGAATGATTTCATTATGAGATGGGTGGGACCTATATCTCACTTCAATGCATTGGGTAAAGATTTATATCTCATGATATAGACAAGTTTGTAATGGAATGTTAAACTGGTTCAGTAATGCAGGACTGGAACGAGGAGTGAACTCGATTCAAAAAGGGACTTTGTCCACTAAGATGGTCTTGACAGCAATGCCTTGGCTACTATGGAAATCATAACATGTGCTTAATGGTTACCAAAATTACATATTTTATCGCCATTCCATTTTATCATTATTTATGATCCATTATGATCTATGCCTTATGTACTGCCATGCTTTATGTCATTTCTCAAGAATTTGTTGTTTAAATATTATGTTCATGTTTTGAAGTTCAAATGTATATGGTTTGTTTTATTTTCTCCATGCTTACTCTTACTAAGAATTTGAGCTCAACCTTTATATGTTTTATTTTCCCCAAGATATAGAGAATGATTTTAGGTATGAAAAAAGGGGAAGATCTTTATGGGATATGTTGAAGATCTTTCACCAAGATTAGAAGAATATGTTCCAAGTTTCCAAAGGAAATAAACTATTACAGTCCTTGTTTATCTGTTGTTGTTATGTATTAAGTATTCTTCAAAAGTAATGTAACATCCATATTCATCAAGCTTCGGGTCTCTACACGTATGTCGGTCTCCCGCTCCCAGGTTTCATCCTGCACTCGGCCATGCTGCCATATCACTAATACAAGAGGAACTGACCTGCCTCAGAGAACTTCTGTGCTCCTAACAACAATACGAATCAGATGCTCCTCATAGGACGCATCTACCTCAAGATCAACCACCTCGGGCTGAAATACATGAGACAGTTCTAAATGATAGTGACGCAACTGAGATACATGGAAGACGTCGTGCATGGCTCGGTACCTCTGGGGTAACTGCAACCGATAGACAACCAGCCTAACTCTCTCCAGAATCTAAAATGGACCCACATACCTCAGTGAATGTTTACACTGTCTCATGTTCCTCCTATGTCCCAAACTCGGTGAAACATGCAAGAAAACACGATCCCCAACCACGAACTCCAAGGGTCATCTCCAGCAATCAACATAAGACTTCTGACGAGACTGTGCGGTAGCCATCATCTTTTGAATCAACTAGACCTACTCAGAAGTCTCCTACACGAGAAGTGGTCCAAGTAATGCAACCTCACCTTCCTCTAACCAGCACAAGGTTGATCGGCATGTCCTACCATATAAATCCTCATAAGGTGACATCTCAATACTTTCGTGAAACTATTATTATAGGCATACTTGACTAGGGGTATATGCTTATCCCAAGAGCCCCAAAGTCTAGGACGCATGCACGCAACATGTCCTCAAGCACCTGTATCGTACGCTCTTACTGGCCATCAGTTTAAGGGTGGTAAGGTATGCTCAGAATCACATGTGTACCCAGTGCCCTCTGAAAACTCTTCCAGAAATGAGACATAAAATGGGAGTCCCTATCTGAAACTTTAGAACAGGGGACCCCATGAAGATGTATGACCTCTCAGATATACAACTTCCCAATCTTGTCAACTCTGAAGGTCTCCTTGATCGGCAAAAAGTGAGCTACCTTTGTCAGTCTGTCCACAAAAACCCACACATCATCATTGCCTTGAGGTGACCTCGACAACCCTGTAAAGAAGTCCCTCATGACATCATCCCATTTCCATGCCAGAATGGGTAACTGCTGCAAAAGCCCAGCTGGCCTCTGATGCTCCGCCTTCAACTACTGACAGGTGGAACACCTCGTAACAAAACCCGATACGTCCCTTTTCATTATCGGCCACCAGTACTGACGTCTCAGGTCTCAGTGCATCTTGGTAACCCCGGGATAAACTTCCCAAGATAAAGCATGAAACTCCCGCATCATCTCCTCATGTATATCTCTTGGACCCATACTCCTCCATGGAAACACAGTACCTCATCACCGCCTATCGTCCACCCAGGAGGAGGGTCCTCACTTTCCACCGACTCCTCTAGAACTAGGCCATCTGAATCAGATAGCTGTCTCATTCTCACTCTATCCAGGAGGGTAGATGTCATAGCTAAAGAAGAAATATAGGTCTTCCCCAGACTGTCGTGCACCTCCAAATTCATCTCAGGGAACAAAGCCATAATATTCCATTCAGCACTGGCCTCCTGTACTGCTTGTATCTAAGTCTTTCTTCTCAGTGCATCAGCTACTGAATTAACTTTACCAGGTGTATAGGCATGCTCAAAATCGAAGGACATAAGGTATTAAACCCATCTTTGTTGTCTCAGGTTCATTTCACACTGGGTAAAGATGTACTTGAGACTTTTGTGGTATATGAACACCACAAAATGTTCTCCAAATAGATAATTTCCCCAACAACTCAACACATGGAAAACTATAGCCAACTCGAGATCATGCGTCGGTTAATTCCTCTCATGTGGACTCAACTACCAAGACCCATACGAAACTACTCGATCAACCTGCATCAACACAGCTCATATTTCAATACCTGATGCATCACAGTAAACTGTATAGCTCTTCCCTTGCTCTAGGAGTATTAGGATCGGTGCTGATGTCAACTTTCTCTTCAGCTCCTGGAATGCTATCACACAATCTTCTGACCAAACGAACATCACACCCTTCTTAGTCAAACACGTTAATGATGATAATAAGTGGGAGAAGTCCTGTATGAATCATCTGTAGTAACCAACTATCCCCAAAAACTCCCATATATCAAAAACATTCTTAGGATGCTCCCACGAAACTACAACTCTCACCTTCTTTGGGTCTACTGCAACTTTTTCCTCTGAGATGATATGACCTAGGAAGTGTATTTGGTCCATCCAAAAGTGGAACTTTGAGATCTCAGCATATAGATGATTCTCTCTCAGTGTACTAATTACGATCTCAAAATGGGTGGCATGGTCGTGTCGAGTGTGAGAGTACACCAAGATATCATCCACGAATACTACCACAAAAGAATCCAGATAAGGATGAAACACACGATTCATCAGAGCCAGGAAAACATCTAGTGAGTTTGTGAGTCCAAACAGAAAAACCGTATACTCGTATAGATTATACCTTCTCATGAAATCTGTGAGAGGTATATCAGATGGTCTAATGTGCAGCTGATGATATACTGATCTCATTTTAATCTTCGAGAACACTCATGCTCCACGAAGTTGATCAAAAAGATCATCAATCCTTGGAATGGTATATCTGTTCTTAACAGTCAACTGGTTCAGCTTCTAATAATCCACACAGAGTCTGAGGGTACCATCCGCCTTCTTTGAAAAAACGACCGACGATTCCTAAGGAGAAGTACTGGGTCGGATGAAACCCTTTGATTTTAACTCCTCAAACTACCTTTTGAGCTCCTTCAACTCAGGAGTGGCCATCCTATAAGGATAAATGGACACTGGTGTTGCTCCTGGAATTAGCTCAATAGAGAAATCCACCTCTCGCTCTGGAGGTAGACCCGAAAAGTCGTCCGAGAAGACATCCTTGAAATGATCAACCACTGGAGGGAAATACTTCTGAAAAGTCCCCTGGTCATCCAGATATAAGCTCACAGTATAGAATATGATACCACCTCACCCATAATGCCCTGGTCTAGCTCGACTCACCTGAACATCCCACTTACCCTTTTATAGAAAATCTCCTCCCTCTGGTGACGTGAAACTCACCCTGCGATGATATCAATCCACAAAGGCCCAAAACGGAACCAACAATTCCATCCTGAGAATGACATCATTTATCATCATTTCTAAGACATAGAGGTCCCAATGGATGTGACACCCACCAACCTCAAGGGGTCACTCCTTGAACTGACGTACACTAGCCGTTCTAGTCCCCAACAGAGTTTCTAACATTATAACATCAGAGGAAGTAGAAACATCGAGCCCAAGGCTCTCCACAATGGGAACAGATATGAAACTATGTGTAGAACCCATATCAAAAAGTACTGAAGATAAGACAGAAGATTCTAGAATAGTACCTCTAATAGTAGAAGTTCTGGGATCCTACTCCTACTGGGCCTATTGCACTGCATATGTCTGCCCAGTGCTGCGGCCCTACGACACAGCCTGGCTACCCTAAGCTGTCCCGCCCTGCTGCCTTTGAGATCCTGATGTCTGGATACCACGACCACAACCCCCATCCTTGCCTGCATGCCCTGACGTATTCCAGTTTCTGAACTGGAAAGAAGCTGCTAGTCCTGCTCCCGCATGTGGAGTCTGAAAAGAACCCCTCTCACTAGCCACAAGTAGAAACGCCCAACAAAAGCATTGAAGATGACACATTTTGTCACAAGATCGACACTCTACTAGGTATCATGGACACAAAGGTCTCTTGTGCCCTTACTTACCACATTGGTAGCACATGACCTGGCCACCAGAAACATTTTTTGGCTGGTACTGCCACCCTGAGAGAAGTCCATCTTTCTCTTCCTCTTACAAGTAGAAATAGTACCATAAACTGGTGTTGAACCTCCCCTGCCCACACCACTAGCTTCCCGTAGGTTCCACTCTGTAAACAGTGCCTGGTTCACAATAGTATGTACTAAAGGCAACCAGAAATCATTCACCAATGCTCAAATTTCATATCAAAGACCATCCTCAAAGAGTCTGGCACTCAGCATCTCATCTCCCACTAGAATGGGTGCAAAATGCTAATGCTTGGTAAAACGGGCAGAACAATCCATCACCGACATAGCACCCTACTACAGATTCATGAAATCATGATCTTGATCTGTCCTCAGCATCTCCAGGAAGAAGTCATAGAAGGCTGTCTAGATATCATCCCACACCATGTCTCTGTGATGCTCTGACTCGGTGATAACATCCCACCACCTCTTGGTGGAATCACGCTGCATATAAGTCGTGAGCTTGACCCTATGCCCTGGAGGCGTCTCTAGGTGCTCAAAAATTGGCTGCATAGACCCAATCTAAGACTTCGCAGCATGTGGTCCTCCATTCCCGAAATACATAGGCGGATGCTGCAGCTAGAAGATACGTTTCATCTCTACCATTGATGTGGCATCCTGCGGTGCTTTCTAAATGGTCTGCATGAACCATATTAAGCCTTGACAGAACTGTGTATCTATGCATGTGTCTGGTATAACGGCTGGTGCCACATCTGGCTTTGTTGAAGGATCAACTAGTAGCACATGTCCCACCATCTCCGGAGTATACTCGTAGCCACTCTCCTTGAAAACAACGCGTGAACGTCTCTGCAGCATGAAACTACAAGGTCAAACACACACCTTAGATCAAGATTATAATAGTCTGAAAATGAAGGAACCAAAAGGGGAATAGAAGGAATATGGCATTAAAAATTGCACAAGAATACTACACGGCATGTATACTGACTACACGGTGTGTACCTGACTTTTCTACCCCTACCTGGGTCCTTCTACATGGCCAAGCCACGTGGATCCCATTAAACAAAACTACACGGTGTGTATATAATATACACATCATGTATGGTGTAATTTTCCAACTGTCTGTGTTGTTTATGACATGGTTGACTACTCGCCTTGATACTACACAGCGTGTTACACCTGCACACTGTGTGTACACCACTCCATCTTCCTAGCCGCATGTCTATGTCCACATGGTCTGCCACGGGTCGAGACTACACGGCGTGTCCCATAGGTACATGGAATGTACCAGACGAGATTCGCTGACCAACGTTGTTAGTTACATGACTGAATACATGGATCACACTACACAGCGTGTTTTATATACACACGGCGTGTAGACGAAACGATTACACCAACCCATGTTGTTAGATACACGGCTGGATCCCAGGTCAGACTACATGACATGTTCCATAGTAGACATGTCATGTATATATCAAGGTCTCCCCCATCCGTGTTTTTAGTTAAATGGGTGGAATCTGGGTCAGTACTACAAGGCGTGTACTTATAGTACACTGTGTGTTCTCCACAAGCACTTCCCTTCCCCGTGTCCCCGCCCACAGGGTCTATGACACGGGAAGAGACTACACGGCGTGTACTTAGGGTACACGGCGTGTACACAAAAAATATTCTTTTCTTCTCGAATAGAAAGACATACACGGAATTTTTATGGTACTACATGGAATGTATACTTGGTTTCTGGATAGTATGTCTCAGAAACGTTTCTAGAACCTAGAAAATACTGAAAAACAACTCCTATGTTCCAAATTCTGATTTGTGAGGGCCCATACTCCTTGCGAATCAAATTTTGTCATGTTATATATGTTATAATTGGATAAACAGCCAATGATCCACCAAATTTCGGTAAATGAGGGCCCATACTACCCAAAAACCAAAGATCGGCATCTATTCTATAAACAGACTCACAGAATAATACCCTATCAACCAGCAGGTATCTATCAAGCAGCTATCCCATCATCATGCTTTTACTAACACAACATCTCTCACTACAACATGCAATTTCTAATGCACCTACATGGCATCGAAACTATGCCTGGTATGTGATTTATAGAATGTACCTAAATTTTTCATTAGATTCCATGCCCTCATCTCATCGGGTCGCAACTAAATAGAACCCATTGATAAAATATAATCAGTATAATACAAGTGCGTCACCGTTCTGTGAAAATCAATTCAACTGTAAAATTGAAGAATAAGAAAAATTGACACACGGGGTCAATTGGATTTTCCCTGTACACAGGTTAGCTACGCCCAGGCACATCTCATTACCAACTACCGTTCTCATCCAATCCCTGACTAAGGATCCAAATAGTAGGTCAAAGAATAGAACCCCTATGATACCACTTTGTAACGTCCCGGTTCCGGGTGCCATTCAACGGGTGCCCCGAACCCTGTTTTCCAAGTGACCTCTAGTTCATTTACCCAAATGCCAGAGGCTGCTGACCAGCTGTGAGGGCCCAGGTCTGATAGTGGGGAAACTATGCCCTCATTTTTCAAACTGTAGGACAGCCGAATACAAGATAAAATATACAACAACAATGGTAGCAATAAACCATACATACACAACTACAGTAAAATATAACAAATAGTTATACATAATGATGAAACATGCCTCAAGTTCAAAGACAACAGCTAGAACATGTTACACTGCAATACAATACAACTGAAGTACAAGTACAGAAATGAAAAACAGAACAGACAGCGGCATCACGAGCCTAATCCCGGTCCCATTGTCCCCTACATCATAGCAACAATCAAGTATCTGTATAGGTCCCCTTTCCCTTATCCACACCTTCAAAAATGTTATTTTTTTGGGCCGAATATATGACCCAAACAGGGAGTGAAAAATAAATCCCAGTAGGCACCCATTAAAGGCCAATGATCAACTGTGTGAAAATATGAAACAACAGTGTGCAACAATAAAATGAATTAAACTAAGCAGTACTCAAAAGTAACTAACATTACCAGTTATATTGCCATTTTATTATTTATTTAATTGTTCATTATAAGGAAACCACCATAATGAATTTCTATGTATATAGTTTGTTTCCTCAGATACACAAACCCTTACCCTCAGGTAATCAAAATCGTTCCCTCTGGCATTTCCCTCAGGCATAACAGATACTTCTCTCAGGCGTACGAAGTGTTTCCCTTAGGCACAGAGTCTATTTCCCATAGGCACGAATGAAGTTTCCCTCTGGCCGAAATAACCACTACCCTCAGGCAAAAGGTAACACAATCCTCAGGCTAAGTAAAGCACTACTCTTTGGTTAAGAAAGTAACCAGGCCATTCCCAAAATATAAACAATAAATACACATCCAATTCCTCTCAAGGAAATTAAATAGACATTATTAAAATGGCGTACCCCCGGGTATCCGACCAAATGGATAAACAGTGGAACGCACCCCCTAGGTGGTCTTGGATCCAAGCAGCGATCCCAAACAATAGTTTATTATCACATTTAAATTACCTAAACAATTTCAAGTATTTAATTAAACAAGGCCTCAGCCATACGAAACCCCATTCATGGTTGTGTATCACAACGGTATACAAAAAAAACATCATTTTGAAATTAAACACCAAGCCACCTACCTAAAACACCCCGAAACGGTATACGCGAATGAAAATTCCAGAAACGTCCAAGAACGACATAGATCTGGGATAAGAAAATTCCCATTCAATCATAAATAACTTCCCCTTGAGAAATAATTGGTAATAAAAAAACAAGGAGAAGGAAGATCTTACCCGTGTGGCACCAATGTGATCGATGGTGGAAGAATCTGATTCCCGACGTGCGATCGGGAGCTCTTCAAAGCTCCAACCTCCTCTCCCGGCTCCAAAACGCGTCCAAAGACTCCTCTGCAAAATGAGGAGGCTACTGCCTGTCTTAAGAGAAAAAAATAATACATCGAGTGTACTCTCAAGTACACGATGTGTACATTATATTTTTTAAACTATTCCTCTAGCGGCTTGTCGCCAGTGGGGCATTCTTCATCTTTCGACATGAGTACAGGGCGTATATGGCACTCTACACAGCGTGTACTGTTGCTCAGCTAGCCACCGCCTAACTATTCACCTTCCGACTGAATACACTGTGTGTACTCATTTTTTACACCCTTTGTCACCGACGTGGCTATACGCCATGTGTACTCATCCCACACGCCCAAAAGTACACGATGTGTGAAAAAGTACACGGCGTGTAGTCCCAAAATTTAGGGTTTTCCCATTTTCCTTATTTTATCAAAAACACATAAGGAAAAGATAAAAGATGAAACCCGTACCCCAAAAATAAGAACCGAGTTCTTAAATTTTATCTCTCATCAACTAATTTTTTTAATATAAATGTGACGTTGTTAGGCTGTTGAATTTCTCTAAGGGAACTGCTTAACCCAATTTCAATTCTTTGGTTAAATCTCTAATTCGTGATTATTTAGTGCTTTGAATATGTGTGGATAACCTCTAATCATTTTATACTTAATATCCACTTATATTGAGTGTATTTATATTTTCCACACATAATTATGTAATTGATTTTTTCTTAATCTACTAGATACCGTCTTTAGAAGGGACTTCGTCTCAATATCCTTTGATTGAGGCATCATTTGATTTATACAAGACCTTATTTTCCACGATGTATAAAACCCTTTTGACTTTTAATTTCATTCAAAAGGAATCTATTCTCTACCAAGCGTTTTACTAAATGGAATAAAGGAATGTTTCTTTTTTTTACGAAATTGGTGACAACGACCTTTTCCGCCGCCATGTTTATTATTTGATCTTTGGATTCCCTAAAATCCGTAATGTTTTTAAAAGGAAAATAAATACCATATACACTTTTTATTTATTTTTGAATTGAAAATTGTGTTTAGAATGGATTTATTATTTCAATATCTTAAAAAGTTATATTGTTATTGCAATGTGGGAATGTTATCTTTCCTTTATGCTTATGTTATGTGTTATGTTTATGTTATGGTTATTGGGAATTTTTTATGAAGTTGGGTGGTTCCATGATAAACTAAGAGCGGGTGAGAAAGATATAGCTCTCCAATGCATTGGGTAACGCGAAGGAGTTAAACACTAAGGTTTATCCGAATATATTTATGGAATATACTTTGATGGGTATTCCAAATATAACCATGAGGGTTTCTTCCTACGTAATAATGTTATGAATGACTCAAGATATCTTTACATATTATGATTTCTATTAGTTATTCATAAATCATATGATTTTATGAGGAATGTTAAAGTGCTTATGTTTTATGAGTAAAGTATGATTTCATTGACTCTTATGTATACATGGAATAATGTTTTTTCTATATTTTTATATCCCTTACTGAGATTTTTATGCTCATACCATGTTTTTAAATTGTTTTCTACGTGACTTAAAGATGAATAGGGTCAAGGATGGGATCAAGGAGAGACATGATATCTAAAACATGGAACTAGACATGTTTCTTCTTAAGAGTTTTTATTATATAAAAAATTGGAAACTAAGTAGAAGTGTCTACCTTGTAATCTTGTGAGATGTAATAGTTATGTAAAAATTCTATAAAACTTTAAACCTGAAAAGATCCTCAATGTGAATTATTCATTTAATTAAATATTATGTAATGTTTTAAGTCTGGGGCCTTATATTAAATACCCTATTTAGTTATGAAACCAATCTTATAATATGAAAATATTTAATATAATGGAAATTTATAGAGACTGAGTTTCATGCAATTTAATGGAGTATCGATAGGCTCTTAAAGACTCTATTGAGAAAGGAGGAATGAAAACATTTATGTATTAATATCTAGTGGGTATTGGGATTTTTTTTGGAAATTTTGAAGTTTTTTGTAAAATATTATAGGTAGAAAATGTAATTATGTAATACATTTAGGAGAAAAAAATGAGAATTCGTGATTTTTTAAGAATATACCTACCTAAACAACATAAAATTGGTAATTTATTACCTTAGAAAACACGTGTCTCAGATGGTACCAAACCGAGAATGGTTTTAGTATCTCAAATTGGGGGAAACCATATAAAAATATTTGATATTATATTCATTATTTTCTACATTTCATGTGTTATATTTTTTATATATATAAAAAATAAACTATTATTCTAATACATAAATAGGGTTTGAATATTAATATGGGGTATATTTCAAAGGAAACATGGAATTCAGTAAATCTGGTAAACCTGATTCACCCCCTAGTAGATGATTGTATGATCAATTGAGAATCTAAATATTTATACAGATTTAAAATATTTGTTTGAACAAAATGGTCTACCACTTTTTTTAATATGATATTTTTCAATAAAATAATCATGAGAATTTATTGTAGATACACTCATATATAATACACCACTTTGAAAAAAAATCATAGAATCCTTAACTGACTATATTTAATTATTAATTTACAGACAATAATGATCTCACTTCTATTCCCTATGTTCATTTCCTAAATTTCACAAATTTATATTAACATGAAATAATAATAAAATTTAAAATATGTTATATGTATCTTAAATGAGTCTTAATAAATTTTACTATTATAAAATAATTATCATAATATTCTTTAATCAAATGATTCTATGAAAATCTATGAGAATGAAAAAAATAGTATTTATAGGGATCTATTATAAAACATAAAAATCGGTCAAAACAATGGTGGATGTACCTTAGCCTCACCACCAAAAGCCATTTTCCACCAATATATCAATATTCCATAAGTGAATATGAATCAAAAATAATTTGTTATTGAAGTTAAGAAGAAGAACTGATGCACGAATCATAGATTCTATAATGTTTTTCTATGACCAAAACTATCCAAAAATTTTCCCAAAAAACCAAAAAATATGATAATTAATATTTACGTGCTAGTGTATCCACGCATATTCTTTATAGCCCTTATTGGAACTCTAGATATATATTGGGGTTTCAATGTTTTCCACTAGTGCACTAATGGAGTAGTTTTATTCAAGATGTAATTATATCCAAGATATTATACATTTGTGGAATCATACTACGATTTTGGTAAGAAATAATATATCGCATAGAACACTATTTTTTTCATTCAATTTCTACAATTTTCTCTCCACAATATCTTATAAATCACATTTAAGGTATAAATAAATATATCTTATTTTTAAAATAAAGTAATTAAATTATAAAATAGACATGTGATAAATTTATCATTACAAAACACCCATTAACCAAGATTTTCATTTATTAAAAAAACAATATTTATCCCATATATACCAAGTACATTCAATTTTAAAAAAATAAAACCAATATTAATGTTGATATCAATAACCAACAACTACCCATAACAATATCTAATTGAATACATAACTAATAAAAAGATATTCAATTCTCATGATTGATCATATTCCATTTGAAATATATATTATTTTATAATTAGATAATACCTCAATTATATAATACTTTTATTTTTATAAACCTATAATATTATTATTCAATTTATTGTAATTATACTTCATAATTTTATAATGATACTTCTACTGACCGATAAATCTTATACATAAAGTAAAACCATTAAATTTATTATTCAAAAAAAGTTTTTACCACACATTCAAGTAACATTAAAATTAAATATTACTTTCTCATATTAAAATAAGTTTAAAAAAATCATTATTTAACTATATACCCACTTCATCAAAATAATCTACCCCTCATTTATTTATCAAAACATGTGTCTAATTAATAAATATAATAATTATGTAATATATAAAAATATAATATTCAAATAAACATTCATTAATAATGTTTATTTTTTTTAAAAGTCAATGATTTATGAGAACCGCCTAAAAATCATTTGATAAATACATTTATAATAAAGAATACATTTTTTGAAAAAAAAATCATCAAAAATATTTAAAAAAATAAATACATTAAGAAAATATTAAAGGTGATGTATCATGGTCAATAGGTATACTACTGGGGGTGAAATAGTCTTACATGTTTTGAAAATTCCTTATTATTACGAATAAATCACTATTACATGTTAGAGTGATTATTCACAATTAATATCACTTCCTCGCATAGATCCATGAATAAAATATGAATATTTTCCAATTAGGGATTTTAAGAAAATAAATCATAATCTGAGTATAACACCCCAAAAATTTTATGGTATGTTCTTCTTCAATACTTTCTATTCCATACGTTTAATATATTTCATGAAGCACTAAGTCTTTTGTGAATCAAAACATTATAGGAGAATGTTATAAGCTATCCATTAAACATAATTTATCTACTTTTGTGTTTTGAATTTTGAAAAATAGTCATCCGGACTTATGGCCAGAATGTCATTTGGAGTCTGAAAGAACCAACTTGATTTTTTTGATGAATAATAACATACCCTTATAAATAGTACTATGAATAGTAATATGACCCTTATAAATAGTAGATAATGATTATATTTTATATTCTTAAGGTAATAAGATAATGTGTTCTTAATTGTTTTTAATGTGATATAGAATTAGTTATACCAATAAATATAGTTCTTTTGAACTACCAATGTTTTTATTTGAAAATTATATTGAAAATTCATGAGAAATTATTTTTTAAAAATGGAGTTCATTTTTGAATAGGTCGAAAAATGGTTATGGTGAATTTTTTGGATTTTTTAAAATACATGAATTTTTCGTGAATATAAAAAATAAAATTTTGAGTTTTCGGAAGTTTAATGACATCATAATCATGTAATAATTAAATATAAATGTATTGTCGACTTTTTTACAGTATCTTACTACCTGAGGTGTTCCAAGTGGCTCAAATCATGGGAAAACCCCAAGGTAAATCCCATGGTTTTGCAAAAACCACTATTGAGGTGTCCCTTTTAATTAATAAAAAACTCTCTCTTAATTACTATAAATACACACTCACCCCCTTTGTTTTCATTCATTCCAAACTCAATATCCTGGATTCACTAGTGGTATTAATTCCCTAGGAGTCCTCCAAATGTGTCTTCAAACCCCCCAAGGTCCCAACTATCATGTTTTAGGAGTTACTTTACTAGGTAAGAGAATCAACCACCCTTCTCTTTTCTTAAAGGAATCATTTATGTCTTCTCTTTTATTTTCAATTGAACTATGTTGGGATGTGTCACTAAATATTTCCCTTAAATACCATATTATTTATGACTTATGAGATATCCACGTCCTCTAATCAAACTATTTTATTCAATTTTAGGTGACACTGTTAGGCTATAGAATTTTCGTAAGAGATGTCTCAATTTTTCTCGTATTTTGTGTTCCTTTCTTTTATACTTTTTTCTTCTCCTCACTTCATCCAATTTTTATGATAATTACAATACATTACATTAATTATAATTATATTATTCTAATGTAATATTTCACCATCATCTCTCCTACTCCCTCTTCTTATACAAAAAATGAAAACATGGTCTTAGATGTGTTAATTTATCACACTCAAGGATGATAGGTTCTCAATTTTCATTACCATGTCAAATTCTGATCATGAAACCATTTTGTGGTTGAAACAGATCAGAATAAATTTATTTTATCTCATTAATGTTCTATAATCCCTACACACTCATAATATGGAATAATAATTGAAAACAAGTTCATTGTTCACAAAACCGTCAAGCTAAATCCAAGCGTTTATCAAATATATTTTTACTAATGATTCATCCTCAAGTGTATAAACCACAATCATTATAAGATAATTTATATATTTTTAATGTCAAAATAATATATATTAAAAATTCTGTATGTTTAACCACATTTCAAATGAACGTCTATGTATGAAAGCAAGTAAACAAACCACAAAAACCAAAGAAGAAAATGCTTCCAAAACAATAAAATTAAACCTCTTATACCTATTAAAAGGGCCATTAATAAACCTAATAAAGATATAATAAATTAATTTCATGTTTTTAAGGGTCTTTAATTATTAATTAATGAATCTATATTTGATTATTCTGGTCATTAAACCAAACAAAGTACACACTCGAGAGAAAGGTAAGGGGTTTCTCATTTCACTTTCAATTCAGTGAGATTTCCATTGTTGGCCAATTATTCCTTGTATGTGTTATATGTTTAGATAAATTTGATATATAAAAACATTATTATATATATATTCATGGTATTAAATGACTCATATCAGGGTTATGAAGTTTGGTTTGTATGATTCGACCAATTATATTGTGGTAAGACTCTTTGTCTCAACTACTATTTTATTGGGACTAACATTATAATGTGCACCTAATAATCTTTATGTGGTGTACCTACTACTTATTTGAGATCAATTTTCATTTTAAATTATTTTCATATTACATGCCTATAATCTCATATCATGTATATGTTTTTTTCTAAATCTTTTACCATTTTACATACGATGTTTATTTGGAAGGTTATTTTAACTATGGGAATATTGATGAATCCATATACCCTAATCTATACGGATATTGAAAAGGAATAATTATCATGTATTTAATCAATGTAAAAGAATTATTTGGACATTAATTGGTAGGTGGGGCCCTCTATATCCCCTTGATGCATTGGTAGGGCACATGAGGCAAATCAGTTGGTGACAAACCCTTTGAGTTTGTTTCCAAAAAATTAGACAGGTTTTTACCCATAAAACTAAACAGTTTTAATGGTAATATGGTATCATATGATAGATACATGACTTCTAGTTAATAATAAATTTCTTTATTTATTATCAATTATTACTATCAATGAGTTTTTCAATATGAAAAAAATCTATGGATGTAGTTTCATTCTCTGTTAATTCATGGTCTGAGTTTTTCATTTATTGCCCAAGACATGTTGATTATATCGAATTTTGTACAATTCAGTTATTATTGATTCATGATTCCACCATTTTTAACCCTTAATGAGAAATTGAGATCATCCCATTCATTGTTTAACTTGAACAGGTGATGAAGAAAATATCATTTATTGAGTTCTTATGGATGTAGTTTTTAATTTTTGTTATGTATAGTATTTTTTAACCTTTTCCAATCTAATATGAGTTATATTTATATATATAGTTTCTTCAATACTACTAAACTGATCATTCCTTCGTTATTTTAATTTCTTCAAACCATGCCAATATAACATGTAATGCACTGGATCCGGTCTAGTGGGGTTGGGGTGTTACAGTTGTAATATAAGGAAGATTATTAGAAAACATAGAAACAAGATTAAGAAATGTATAGTTGGGAAAAAATCCCTAAAGTATTATTTGAGGATGAATTTACAATAATATCCTAGTATTTTTGTCAATAATATGTTATGTTAATCCATCTAGTAAATACATCCTTGTTTGGATATGAGCTGGTTGAAGTGAATCTGGCACAGATGTACCTAAGACTGAAAGCCCCGACAACAAGTTATGGGCTTGACCTGGGGTATCCATGTATATAACAACGGGCCTTATTGTTCTATTGGTTACAACACTTTCGTGGTATATGATTAGGATAATTCTTATTTTCTTTACAATACTTTATAAATAACTAAAATATAAATAATTTCTCAAAGAAACCATTTTTCTTTATTATGGGATTATCCATGCATAGGGTCTCAATTTATGATAAGTATTTTGTTATGTTAAGATTATATATTATAAATCATACCCTAATCTTGTGTGTGAAATTATTTAGAAATGGATTGTAATCGATGAAGGGGAATCAACACTCATGGGAAAGGTAGGGATCTCCCCATTAAGCAGGTCAACACAGTAAATGTTGGAGAAAATCCGATCATGACCGTATTGGGAAAACTTACTCAGGTTGTAACAAATAAAAATTACACAACTACGATTGATTGTTAAATTTCAAATAAGCCACCATTTTTCAGTGGGACAACTAACCTAGAGTTTTCTGATCAATGGATCAAGTCCCTTGAAAATATATTCATGGCATTAAGATGAAATAAAAATGAAAAGGTAGTTCTTGCGGTATATTTTCTCAAGGGTGATTCTGATCAATTGTGGTCCTTGATTAAAAATACTACAACAGAAGAAAAAATATATGATATGGAATGGAGGAATTTTAAAAAAAAATTCTTCGAAAAATATTTCCCTCAGGAGAAACGAACTGAAATGAAGAGAAAATTATTTGGTTTAATGAAAAGGGATGAAAATAGTGTTGCAGAGTATAAGGCTACCTTCACAAGGCTAGCCAGGTATTCTGTAGATTACGTACATGACTCGACAGAAAATATTGAAAATTTATTTGAAGGTCTTAAGCCATGTCTTTGAAGGGTGATGGATTATTAATAATTTTCATCATATGATGAAATTGTATCCTGTTCCATCAAAACAGAGAAATAATTTGATAGATAAAATTTATTCAAGGGAAACCAAGATTAGAAGAGGTAATATAATAACAAAGGGAAAGGTGAAGCACCAAAGAAGAACAAGGTAATGATGAAATTGTCATTATGCGAAAACTGTTGATGGTATCATCTTGAGAAATTGTTAATAGGCATGAGAGTCTACTATAAGTGCAGAGAAAAGGCTCATCTCTCTCATAAATTCAAGGGGAAGTAATAAGTTTATGCTGTTCAATGATACAATTGTAAAGATATGAGAAACTATAAAAATGAGTTTCTTAAGCGCCAAGGAAACATGCCTCAGAAAAATCCAAGGGAATAAGGGAGAGCTTATGCAATTACAACTATGGAAGCTGAAGATCCTAATGGTGTAGTGAAAAGTAATTTAATTGTTTCCTCAAAATTAGCCAACACATTATTTGATTATGGATCATCTCATTCATTTATATATTATTATTTTTCCAAGAAAATTAGACATGTCCAATTTGATTTAATAAAGGTGTTATCAGTCAAAACTCTTGGTGGATTCATGATTGCAACAATGTCATGTCAACTAGTCCCCCTCGTGACACATAAATGTGCTTTAGTGGATAAAATTATCATCATACCAATGGATGCTTTGATATTATTCTCTGTATGAATTGGATATCAAAATATGATGTGAATATTTATTGTAAGAAAAAGGATGTTAAAATTCTTTAAAATGGTGTAGAATCTCTCATCATTAGAGAGGAGACCTCGCCATCTAATTCTTATCTATTCCCACCCCCAATAGCTCTTTTGAATGCAATTATTGGAGAGGATAAAAACCTAATGTCTATGGGTGAAGAAGTAAATATTCATATTAAAGATGTGCACATAGTGCAAGAATACGTTGATGTGTTTCCATAGGATTTACTTGGTCATCCTCCTGAGTGGGAAATTGAGTTTTCTATTGACTTAATTCCTGGTGCACCACCTATATCAATTTCCACCTATATAATGTCCACTGTGGAGTTAGAGGATCTAAAGAAACAACTATAGGAGTTGAGTGAAACAGGATTTATTCGACCTAGTGTTTTTTCATGGGGATCCTCAGTCTTTTTTGTCATAAATAAAGATAGATCCAAGAGGTTATGCATTGATTATAGGGAAATCAATGCTATTATAATGATGAATAAGTATCCTCTAACCCAGATTGATGATTTATTTGATCATATTCATGGAGCTAAATACTTTTAAAAGATTGAATTTTGATCGGAATATCATAAAATATGGGGGAGGAGGGAATATTTTTCTATAACAACAATTTTAACCAGGAATGGGCATTACGAGTTTACAGTGATGCCTTTTGGACTAATGAATGCACCATTTGTTTTCATTGATTTAGTGAATATAGATTTCAAGGAATATCTAAATAACAATGTTGTAGAATTCCTCGATGATATCCTAGTATAATCAATAATCTATGAAGACCATGAGGATCACTTGAGGATTATTCTGAAAACACTTATAATAAATGAATTATATGGGATGTTTAGAAAGTGAAAATTCTAGCTCCAGTCGCTTCCTTTTCTAGGTCATATTGTCTCTAAGGATGGAATCCAAGTTGATCCTATAAAGACAAAGGCAATCCAAGATTATCCCATGCCAACAAAAAAAACCAAGGAATGTAGTTTTATTTCCTTTGCAAGTTACTATCAGCATTTCATTTATAATTTCACTCGACTAGAAATCCTTCTAACCAAGATCATACATAAAGGAGTTATGTTTGTCTGGAAAAAATAATATATAGAATTCTTCAAATAAATGAAAGGAAGATTATTCAATGCTCTAACTTTGAATCTTCTATCTGGAAGTGATGGATTTATAATATACAAGAATTCATCAAAGAATGGTCTGGGTTGTATCCTTATGAAAATTTGTAATGTTATTGCTTATGAATCAAGGGAGTTGAAGACTCAAGAAAAAAATTGTCCTACACATGATCTTGAGTTACCAGCTATAATATTTTCTCAGAAGATACGGATAAATTATCTTCAAGGTAAAAAATTTGAGATATACAAAAATCAAAATAGTTTAAAATACATTTTCACACAAAAAGAACTCAACATGAGGCAATGGAGATGGCCCGAGTTACTCAATGATTACAATTTTTCAATACACTACTACCCATAAAAGGAAAATAAGGTGGAAGATGCATTAAGTAGGAAGAATCATGGACTTATGACTCAAATGTGGATTTATAGAGATCATATATTCACAGATCTACTAAAGATTGGTATGGGAATTTTTAAGGAAGGGGAAAATCTGTCCTCTTTCAAGTGAATGCTAAACCATATTTACAAGAGATGAAAAAAATACCTTAATCTGATGAGGAAAATATACAAATGAAAATTATTGCTGTTAAGGATGGGAGGTGTGAAGACTTCATGTATGAGGAAGGAGTTCTAATGTTTGGGGAGAGTTTATGTGTTCCATCAGTACCTGAGATATAACGGAAACTATTAGTTGATTTTCATAGCTCAAATTTCTCGATACACCTGGTTAGCAGAAAGATGTATAGAGATCTAACGGAATATTTCTTGTTGGATAATATGAAGTGGGAAATTGCTGACTATGTGTCATGATGTCTAGTTTTCAATAAGTAAAGACAGAGAGCCAACATCCTAGAATATTCATGCAACTTTTATCTATTTTTATGTTGAAGTTGGATTACATTATGATATATTTTGTCACCAGACTACCGAGGACATCTATAAGGAATGATGAAATATGGTTAATTTTTGATCATCTCACAAAATCATCACATTTACTTCCTATAAGATTGGATTTACAACCTGAGTTCCTAGAAAGACTTTATATTAAAAAAGTTGTATGACTTCATGGTGCACCTCTGTCAATTGAGTCTGATTGAGATCCCCAGTTTACATCAAAACTCTGGAAAAGTCTCCAGGAGGCTTTGAATAATGAACTTCGTATGTGTACTGCTTATCACCCCCAAACTGAAGGAGAGTCTCAAAAAACTATTCATACTCTAGAAGATATACCGAGGTCATGGTCTCTTAACATCCAAGGTATGTGGGTTCAATAATATCCTTTGGAGGAATTTTTATACGACAATAGTTTCCATTCTAGTATTCAAATGGATCCATATTAAGTATTATATAGAAAGAGAAGTAAAACACAAACTTGTTTGGATGATGTTGGTGAGAGGAAAATTATAGGCCAGTAATGTATTGATGATTCCACGACAAAGGTAAAGACATTACAAGTCCATATTAAAGCATCCCAAAGTAGGCAGAAGAGTTATACTGACAACCAGAAGAAGGATTAGGAATTTCAAGGGGGAGATTATATCATTTTGAAAGTATCTCCATGGAAGGGTGTCTAAAGGTTTGGTATGAAAGGGAAACTAATCCCTAGGTACATTAGAACATTTTAAATTCTAGAAAGAATTAGAGCTATAGCGTACCGACTAGAAATGCCTCCAAGCCTCTCTAAAGTCCATGATAAATTTCATGTGTCGTTGTTGAAAAATTACATGCGAGACCCAATGGATGTACTCACCAATGAAGAAATAGAACTGGACCATGATTTATCATACTGTGAAGAGCCTATCGGGATTATTGAAACAAGGGAGCAGGTATTGAGAAATCGGATGACTCGTCTAGTAATGATTCATTTGAAAAACCAGAATAATGAGAAAAGAAAAAGGGAACATGACGATGGTATGAATAAGAACCACCCGCATCTTTTTTTGTACGATTTAAACATAATATTTCAAGTTTAAAATTTCTGAAGGAGGGAATAATATAACACCCAAAAAACATTACGGTATGTTCATATTAAATACTTTATATTAATCAGATAGCTTGTATTTCATTAAGCACTATGTATTTTGTGAATCAATCATTATAGGAAAAAGTTATAAGCTATCCATTAAACCTAAATTTTCCACTTCTATGTTTTGAATTTTGAAAAACAATCGTCTAGATTTGTGACTAGTAAGTCATTTGGAGTCTGATAGAACCAACATGATTTTTTATGAATAATAAAATACCCTTATGAATAGTACTATGAATAGTAATATATTTTACTTTCACAATGTAATAAGATAATGATATCTTAATTAATTTTTTAATGTGATATAGAACTAATTATACCTTTAAAAATTGTTTTTTTGAATTAAATATAATTATATTAAAAAATTAAATTAAAAATTTACAGAAATTAATTTTCTAAAAATGGAGTTCCTTTTGGAATTCTACACGTCAAAAAGTTGTTAGGGGGAATTTTTGGTATTTTTCTAAAATACATGATTTTTTCGTGAATAGTAAAAATACAATTCGGAGTTTTGGTAGTTTAATTACATCATAATGATGTAATAATTAAATATAAAAGTATGGTGAACATGTGTATAATAAAATAAAACATGGGGTGTCCCAGGTGGATAAAACCATGGGAAAATACCATGGGAAAGCCCATGGTTTTGAAAAAAACACTAATGAGGTGTCCCTCTTAATTAACAAAAAACTCCCTCTTATTTTCTATAATTACCCACTCACCCACTTCATTTTCATTAATTAAAAAATCAAAATCAAAAAATATCTAGTGGTATTAAGTCCCTAGCATTCATCAAAAGGTTTACCGAAACTCCCAAGGTCCCAACCTTCATGTATTAGGAGTTACTCTAGAAGGTAAGAGAATCAACCACCATCCTCTTTTCTTAAAGCTTTCATTTATGTTTTCTCTTTTATTATCAAATATAATATGTTGGGATATGTCATTATATATTCCCATTACTTCCCATATTATTTATGAGTGATTATATACCCCCTTCCTATAATCAAACTATTTTATGCAATTTTAGATGAGGCCCTTTCTATCATCAAACTAAATTAACATATGTCGGATGGTGTTTTATCTTATTTTGAGTTCCATTCCTTTATAATTATTTATTCACCTCACTTAATACAAATGATATGAATATTACATTAACATACATGAAATGTAATTATATTATTCTAATGGAATATTTTACCATCATCTCTCTTTCACCCTCCTTTTATACTAAAAATTAAAACATCGTTCGAGATATGTTAATTTTTCACAGTCAAGGAAGATGGGTTCTCAATTTTCATTACCATGTACAATTATGGTCATGAAACCATTTTTATGGTTTAACCAGATACCAATATATTTATTTAATCTCATTAATGTTCTATAATCCCTACACACTCATAATATCGAATAATAATACAAAACAAGTTCAATGTTCACAAAACCGCCAAGCTTAATCCAAGCATTTTTCAAATAACTTTTAACTAATGATTCATCCGCAATTATATAAACCAGAATCATTATGAATTAATTTATATATATTAAAATTCACAAATAATATTTAATTACAATTTTTTATGTTTAACCACATTTTAAAAGAACTTCTATTCATGAGAGAAATTAAACGAATCATGAAAACCAAGGATAAAAATGCTTGCAAAACAATAAAATTGAACAACTTAAACCCATCAAAAGGGCCCTGAATGAACCAAATAAGGTTATAATAAATGCATAAAATGTATAGGTGGTTCTGGAAATATTAATTAATTAATCTAAATTTTATTATTCAGTTCATTAAAACAAATTAAGAACACCATCGAGCAAAAGGTAAGGGGTTTCTCATCTCACATTCATTTACGTGAGATTTCCATTGTTCGCCAATTATTTCTTGTATGTGGTATATGTGTACTTCCATTTGATATATTATTAAATTATTCTATATATATTAATTGTATTTAATGACTTATTTGAGGGGTATTATGTTCTGAGCGTATGATTTTACCGATTACATTATGGTAAGAGACTTTGTGTCAACTACTATTTTATTATGACTAACTTTGTGTTATGCACCCAATAATACTTATATGGTGTACCTATTTCCCATTTGATATCAATTTTCATTTGAAATTATATTTATATTATATATCCATAATCTCATCTCATGGATATTTGTTTTGTCTAAACTGTATACCATTTTACATATGGTGTTTGTTTGGAAAGTAATTTTAACTATAAAAATGTTGATGAATCTCTATACCATACTCTATACAGATATTAAAAATGCATAATTATCTTGTATTTAATCAATTTATAAATAAATATTTGGTCATTTAGTGGTGGTTGGGGCCTGTTATAGCCCTTCGATGAATCAGTAGTTCACATGAGACAAATTAGTTGGCGACAAACCCTTTGACTTTGTTTCCAAAAAAATATGACTAGTTTCTACCCACATAACTAAACTGTTTTAACTATACTATGGTATCATGTTATAGATACATGAAATCCAATTAATAATAATTCTCTTTATTCATTATCAATTATTACTACACATGAGGTTTTCACTGAGGCAAAATCCATGGATGTAGTTTCATTATCAGTTTATTAATGTTGTGAGTTATTCATTTATTCACCATTCCATGTTGATTATGTCCAATTATTTACAATTAAGTTATTATTGATTCATTCTTCCACCATTTTTAACCCTTACTGAGTATCTAAGATCACAACTTCCATTGTTTACCATCAATAGGTGATGAATGGGAGATTATTTATTGAGTTCCTATGGATGCAGTTTTTAGTTTTTGTTATATATTGTATTTTGTAACCTTTTCCAATGAAATTTGAGGTACATTTATGTATCTAGTTTCATAAAGACTAATAAACTAATAATTCCTCTAGAATTTAATTCTTTCTAACCATTCCAATATTACACATATTGCACCATTTCCAGTCTATATGGGTTGAGGTATTACAATGAGAGACTAATACATTTAGGTCTTTGTAGAATTCTATGACATGGGTTTTCACCCAAAAATCAGTGATTAAAAAATTGGGGTGTGTTCAACCATGAATCTAGACGAGCTATCAAATGGATAGTATAATGTAAGGGAAAGGGCCATCCTGGAACATACAATTCAGCATCAATTGAAAGATTCTGTTTTCCATGGTACTAATAGTCTTTCAATAATTCTTCTTTCTCTTTGGATGAATCAAATCATTAATGAGAAGAATGATTTTTTGACATTGAATATAATATCTACTTATGAATGAGTATCATATTATAGGAAAAATAAAAAGAATAATTAACCACATTTCAATATTGTTCAGCTTCCCTTTTTTAATAGTATATTATTGGGGTCTCATATTTTATAACAAACTCATATTCTTTATATATTCCTATTATATTGAAATAATATATAAAAATAAGGTTTAAATTTTTTTTAATCCCCTTCTCTCTTGAATACACCTAAACATTTTCTAAAACAATTCCAAAAAAATTTATAGAAATCATGATGAATTATTTTAAATATTTATATTTGAAATCTATATAAATTTTTTAAAGATATATGTGATTTAATTTCTATTTAAGAATTAGTGAATATTAATTTTAATCATATATATAGACTGAGTTCATTATATTTTTGAAATAATTTACAAAGAATCATCATCTCTAAAAATATAAAAAATTTCTATTTTTTAATGAATAATCCTCATTTTATTCATATCCTTAACAGGATATATATACAACTCAATATTCATAGAGGTTATTTTTATGTCTTCAAATTCTTGCATGTTCATCCTTTCTTCTCAACATATGTTGTGTAAAAATTGATGCATATCAAACAGTTATTATCAAATGGTTATTATATGATGATTATTATAAATAATGCATATTGACTCCTAGTATTCATCCTTACAATAACAAACTACTTTCTAATAATACTCATGAAGTATCTACATAATAATAAATGATCTTTACAGATATATAAATTTATCCTAACTTGTAAAGATAAAATTATGTTTACATATATTCAATAGAATTATCGTATTTTTTTCAATACCACCTCAAATCCTTCCAAAACGTCATTGACTAATCCCAAGGACTTTTAAATAACACAAAATACTTATTAAATATATCATAAATTTTTCTAAACAAGATTGATAACAATGGAAACATATTATTAATTCCATGGGAATTTCAATCTCCCCCTTTTCATTTTTATTCATCCCATGAAACTATTTTAATTCCACATCTCTAACATTTATTTATCATTAAATAAAACCCATATCCTATTATTTTTTAACGTGAAAAATTTATTGAAACCAAACTATATGTTAGTGTAGTGTTTCAAAATAGAACTCCCTATCTCTCTCTTAGTGATAAGAAAAATACATAATAACTATACAAAAGTAATCCCCATCCTCATATTAAAACATATAATCTAAAAAACATAGATTAATATATAAATTAACATCTAAACTTGGACATGTATTATAATAAAATTGCTGGTCATATAATTCTACCCATATGAGAATATAATATAACTCCTTGGGGTTCCCCCCAAATTTTTTTAATAGTGAAGGTGGGATAAAAAATGATGTTAAAACTCAAATAATTAATTCTGTCCTAAGGGATAGACTTGATGAAAAAATCATCCAATTATTCTTTAGTATGATAATTTTTTTATGTCTCAATTAGATACCCTATAATAAAATTTTATATGATATAAATATGGTAGAAAATTTAGTGTTGTATAGAATTTTTATAGAGGTCTATTTAACTTTTATTATCATAATGATTTCTTATACATATTTTAAATATAACATGAATGTTTTAATTATTCTCATTTATCCAGATAAATTGAGTCTAAGTAATATTAGAACAAAAATTTTCATTTCCTATAGTACTTTGTGAGACTGAGTTCTATTCCTAACACTTCCAACACAAAAAAAAATATCCTGAATAGAAAATACCATATTAAATAGATCTTCTATCATCACAATCACTTCCCAAGTCTATATTTGTACATCCATACAGATTGAATTTTTTTTCATACTTGTATAATAGCATATAGTTCACAGTCCCCTTGAAATGTATATTATCAATTTTAACATCCAGAAAATGTGAGTCATTTGGGTCACTCTGATAACTTCTATTAGGACTCACACCATAAAAATATATTTTCAAAATGATCTGAGATAATGAATATGAAAATAGTTAAATTTAATTATCTTGGATTGAAAATCAAACATTTGTTATATTTAGAAACAAATTTCCCCTTGATTGGGTGTAGTAACTAGACTCTAAACCTCTATTTCTAACTTCTCCAACAATTCTAATAAATACACAATCTTGGGATAATAAAAAAAATCTATCCTTTCATGACTTGTAACCGAATGTAAAATGTTATCTCTCTGATCATGGAAATCTAAAATCATTTCTTATTTTTTAATATTCTTTTCATTTTACATTCTTGGTCATCTGTAAATATTATTTCATCAATATACAAAATAATAATAATATTACTTTATTAGATTTCAGCAATGTATATATTTATAACAATTTTCATGTTTTTATTCATATATTTTTAAAATAATTTTCCGTATTTTCATTCCATGTACTTGGGAATTTAATTAATCCATATAATGACTTCACTAATATAAATTCCATTCTTCCATTATCTTCCAGAATATAACCTTCATGTTTATCAATTTAAACTTTTTCATTAGGATCTCTATTCAAAAAAGGAAAATTTGAGATTCATATAAATGATTTTTTAATATCTATATGCATATATAATAAGGATCATTCTTATGTTACATAATATTGAATCTAGAGGAAATATGTCATCATGAAAAAATACATCACCTTGATAATAAACATTACATACATTTATTTCCTTGTTTCTAAAAAAATGTCCTTGATCATCATTTTGTTCTTAAATACCCAATTTTTTGGTGATATTGTTTTTATTGGGTCCTGGAACAATATCCCATATAGAATTATTTTTAATAAAATTCATCTAATAATCTATGGATTTACTGTAAATTTTTTTTAAAGGCTTCATCCACTAAATGTGGATTCATTTTTTAGATTAATGATTTTTAGTTTCTATATTATAGCATTCTTCAGGTTTTTACTAGATCCAACTAATTTATATAAATATACTTTATCTCAATTTGTATCATCAAATATTGGAATTTCTATTTTTCATTATTATTATTCTACTCCCCATTAATAGTATAATATGTCTTAACTTCAGAAACCTATTTTTTATATTCTACATGTACAACACCTTACTATTTACAATTTTTCGTGCAATTTTCATCGGCATCATCAAAAACTATTGTATATGGAGTGTTATATGTAGGGATATTATAAATAATTTTTACACCATAACATTCAAAAAAGAAATCAGCCCCTAGTTGAAAATTATCTACAAAACATCATTTATTAGATATCCAAAAAATAATCCCTCATCAACCATGTAATCAAACTTACATAGTTTTTATTTTTAAATTTTCATATTGATGGTACTGAAAACAACTCTAAATTAAGACATAATGGGATAAACTTTATACCACATTTCATTGGAATCCATTTTTGTATCTAATATCAATAAACCTATTTTTGGAATATATTAAATTATTCATATATCTTTTCTTATATAGAAATTCCAGTGATCGTATTATACTAACACTGTTAATAAAATATTTTTAAGTCTCATGTTCATTATCTCAACCACCCCTTTTTGTTGGAGTTCATATACAATACTATACTAGTGAATTATATAATGTTTTTAAACATAAGATTCAATTCATATTCTTATGAATTCTTTCCCCTTGTTAGATCATAATTTCATGTTGAACATCTGAAATTCATTCTTAATTATTCATCTATAGGTTTTAATCATGTTATCTACATCGTAATTGTATTTATATATATTAAATTGTCTATTATAGTGTAACCATTAGTATATTTTATGAAATAAATATATCCTTATGTGGATTTGTTTCTCATGGATGTTTAAAAAAGCTTTTTGTATCAACTAATGAGTCTTGGTGGTCTAAATTTAAACCCTTTTTATACCTCCCTTCAGTGATATTACTTTTATAGAATGTGTCCAAAACATCATTCCTTTGTATTTTTATATGGTTAATTCCCTTCAATAAATAACCATTGGAGATATTTCTTAAGATTCTCTAATAAATATGACCCAGTATCCCATTAAAAATTTTATTTGTATCTTTTTAACTCATGTAACAATTTTTTTTAATTATGTGGCCAGAATAATATTTCTTATAGACCTTTCAACCGTAGTTATTATCTTACCATATTAGATTATATTGATATGACTAGTGTTTACCCTTAACAATTACTCATTCATATCATCAGACATCAACATATGTCTAATTATATTGAGTTTGATATCCTAAATATATAAGACATATTTTATTTTTAATTTTTGGGTCTCTCTTTCATTTATTCCAATAAAATGGTTCTTTAATAAAATGAATGTATAAAAGATACATCACCACAATCATGTTGTTCTATAATTTTTAGTAACTATTTAACTCTAGTAATGTGTGATAACCATACATCATTTTGGATCCATGGATTTCCCTTTTTTACTTACATTTAGAGACACCTAAAAAACAAGTGACCAATAATGATTGATATTATACCACATATCTATTTCTTTAATAATTATTTATTATTTGACTAGAAACATGGTAATATAATTTTTTATGATTGTATTACTATTAAAATCTTCTATATATATCGTCAATACCATAAAACCTATTTTGGACAACTATATCATAATGAGTTGTTATTTTATGGTTATATCATTATAGGTCTATTTCTTCAATCATATGAGTATTTAACCTTAATTATGGTCTTTATTAGTTATAATGGAGAGACAAGTTATACTACCAAACATAATATTTGTGTCTATAATATTCACAACACTAGCAGTTTCCCCAGTATCTTGATCTTCTATAATATCACTGAGCCTATATTTGAAAATATACTTCATGTCTTAGTGAAATAACAATCTTCCATAGCATGGTTATTAAAGAATAGTTCTTAATTTTATCACTATTAAATATCTAATATTTATAACATTTCATTTTATTATTTATACGATCTCATTTTTTAATATATTAAAATTTGTATCTAGACTATTTATTGAAATAGGTTTCAAACTTTTAGATATAATAGGTACAAATATCACCAGAGATGAAAAATATGGGTTCTCATTATAGTAATATAATTCATCACTAAATTATAAAACCATCAGTAAATAATTATTCACTCTTCCAATGATTTTTTAGCTTTAATAAATCATGATTTTGGGTGATTAATCTATTTTTTCAATATTTCACCATATTCTCAAGGTCATTCATGATTTTATCTTTCTTAGCTACTCTCATATTGAGAATCCCTATCACCTCACTATTATCATTATCAATAATAGAATGATAATATTTATCTTTATTTATCTATAAAAAATCATAAATAAATTGTTTTAGCTATTTCTGTAGTTGAATATTTTTTTCAAGACATACTTCATGTTTAGTCATCAACATGTGAATCATATAAGTTACATTTCATTATTCTTCTGTTTTACTACTTGAGGAAGATAAATATTAATTCCCACTAATATACATACTCATTTTCTATCTTATATATATTCTATTATCTCATTTATGTTTTTTCTTATTGTTTTTGGTTGAAATTCCTTTTGACGTCATATATGGATTCTCGTCATCATCTTCCTCATTAGACTCTACTAGAGGACTCAAGTTTGTATTGAATAATTTTTATTTTGTTCATGGATTTTACATCCATATCTTCATTATCCATCTCTTTTTTGATGTGTGTTGTCGTAATTTCATAATCCAATGGAGTATTTTTAAACATCAAAATGTAATGATCTTAACAATAAATAATGGATGAAATATTTGGGTCTAACATCTCAGGATAGTTTCTCATTAATTTCTAGAAATGTGTATAATATTTTATCTTATATCTAAAACCCCTGATATGACTAAATATTTCCCTTTCCCTGGGGAAATATTCATCAACGTTTTAATCCTCATCAATTTTGACATTTTTAAACATACCTATCCAATGGTGCAATGTGGATTATTTGATCTTGATAGTTCCATTACAGATGTTCTCAAGCTTCTCTAATATTTTTTTGAATATAACAAAGACCTCAATTTGGTGTAAATTGTCTGTTAAAGGATGATAATATATCACTCATGGACTTTCCATCAATTTCCATGTTCCTTTGTCAAAAAATTTCATATATCCATCTTATATAATTATTTCAAATACAATAATAACAATTTCACTCACATCCAAAACATGGGATAGAATATAATACAGTATTCAATTATTCTAACCATGATTGTTTTTTCTATATAAATGGGTAAAACTATTCTATTTCGAGATATATAACCTTGTAAGACTGAATTTAAAAAAAACATCGTAGGGGCTACCGCTATTTTAGTACCAATTAAAATATGTGGATCAATTAGTGTACCACATTGACTGTTAGGGGGAGGGGGGATATATAATGACCGAGGAATAAAACATTACATAATCTTGAATTAAATGGATAATTCACATTGAGGATATTTTCAGGTTTATAGTATTATAGAATCAAGTACTAAAATACACATAAAAACTTGAATATTACATGTAGAAAATTATAAAAGTATCCATTTTTTTCATTAAAAAAAATCTTGGAAAACGAGCCATGTCTAGTTATTTGTGATAGGCTTCATGACTTTTCCATGATCCCATCCTTGACCCTATTCATCTTTATATGCTGTGAAAAAAAATTTCAAAACATGGAATGAGCATAAAAAGAACAGTAAGGGTTATAAAAAATAAAACATTTGTTATTCAATACATTCATAACATAATCTCTTTAACATACCTCATAAAATCATCAGATTTATTAATAACACATAGTAATCACAAATCATAAAGGTAACTTGTGGAATCCATAACATACTAACATTGTAGCTTTCATAGCCATGTAATAAGTTACATTTGGAATACCAATCATTTCATATTCCCTAAATATTTTAGGATAAACATTAATGTTTACCTGGGACACATTACCCAATGTTTTGGAGAGTTATCACATGCTCACATTCCCTAGGTTTATCACAAAACCACATGTATATGTAAATAATTCCCAAGAACCATAACATATTCATAACACAGAAAACAAACCTAGAGGAAAGATAACTATTACACATTGCAATAACAATATATCATTTACATATATTGACATGAAAAGACCCATTATCAAAACCATTTTCAATAAAAATAATACATAAATGATTATATGGTCTTTATTTTCCTTTTAAAAACATTGCGTATTGTTTAGGAATCCAAAGATCAAATAATACTCGCGGCGGCCGAAAGGTCGTTGCCACTTCTTACGTTAAAAAGAAACATTCCTTTTTTGACATTTAGAAAAAAACATCTTAAAAAAGATTTCATTTGAATGAAATTAATATTAAAAGGTGTTTATACACCGTATAAAATAAAGTCATGTATAAAATCAAATATGCCTTAATGAAAGGAGATTGAGACAAAGTTACTTACCTCATGTCCAACTTGACCCGTTCATTTTTTAATCTCCTGAATAATAAACTAAATTTAATTTTTATTTTCTTAATAACCTTTTCAAGTTAATTATTCATTTTATATCACTTATTTTCATGTTATAAACATTATGTAATCATTTATGTTAATAACACTCGTTTTGTCGATGTTTGTTACTTGAGTTAGAAATGAACTCCTTATAATAACTTGTTGTCCATGTGGTCAAAAGTCCATTATATCTAGAAAGATATTTATTATTTATATATCATATATATCATATATATCAATTATATATATGTATTTATAATAGTACATAAAATTTGGACATATGAAATGAAATGCACAGTTCGTGGAGACGGTAAGACGTACGTACACATGAACCAACTTTCATTTCTATTTCGTATTTTAATGGAATGAAAAAATAATGATACATAGGTATATTGTTGTTCCAGTATAATATTATATATAATTTTATTAACTCCATATTTTTATGTCCCACGTATGGAATGAATGATTCATATCACTTTGAGGGGACAGTAGTCCCTACTTCCTCAAATAAAATTAACATATTTACCCACTATGAAAACCATAAAGGTGTTATATAAATGATAAATAAAGAATCATAAAAACAATATAAATATAATATATATTAAATATAAATATATTTACATATTAATGGCCACCAAAAGATGTTTTATGAGAATATTGAACAATCATCGGTTCGTGAGGCAGTAGTTCTCCACCAATAGAAACAATATGTTCTTTACCCATTAGATGAAGGTGTGTGTATGTATAGTTCAAATAATTATCACAAATCAACAAATTATATTGAGGATACTTTTATTGTTATAAAATAATTTAATAAAAATTGTTTATGGTGTTGGATATGCAAAATAAAAGAGAAAAACATAAGAGAATATGTTACCTTTAAATCAGGTATCTGCCTTTGGATTGAAACAAAAGGTTTACTTGAATTGCCTTATTCATAAGGTTAGTATTCTAGGAGCGATATAGGTATCATGATAGATTACTTAAATATATTTTTTATGATCCAAAGGGCTTGAGAGGTGTGAGTAATGGGTTAAAGGTAATGATTTTTATATGGGGGAGGAGGGGCTCTTTTGGAATGTTTTAAAATATTATTTTATTACATAATGATTTTCGGTTTATACGAATAAAAAACTCACTAAAGTCAACGATAAGATGACTAATGTTCGAAATAAAATTTTCCAATAATAATAGGGTAGGTTTTGGATATTTTTTTAAATTTTATAATCTTATTTATTTACATCATTCATTAATGAGGTACAGACTACATCATTTTTGTGTCAGAAATAATTTTTTTTATTTGATGTCGAAAAATTATTAAGAAAATACCAAGATATAGGAAGTATTTTTATCTTGACAATAAATATTTATATTTTAATATATAACTTATATAACCCCATTTAAAAATTAATTTACTAAAAGATATATATTTATGTCATTTTTGTCTTTACATTAAATTAATTAATATAAAGTGTCACAATCACTCCCATGTGGCTCCATGGAGTCCCAAAATATACCCAAGGATGCCCATGGTTGGACATGTATCACCTAATGGGATTACGAGACATTTTAGGGTAATTTTATATTGTTAGAATATTATTTATTTACCCTTATTTACCTGATTTACCCTTTAACCATGGTAAATTAAATATTTACTGTTGTAAATATTCATAATGTCTAATAGTAAAAGTTACCTATTCACACAATTTGGACCTCTTAATTAAAAATATGGAATCCATTTTTTGGAATTCAAAACACATAGGTGGCAGAAATTAATTTAAAATTAATTCTTGATGTCAAAACAAAAAAGCGTGTTATTATGAAATAATAACTACCAAAATATTGAAACTTGTTTATGTAAAATATCAATGTAAAATTACTTCCAATGATTAAAATTTTATTTAATTGTAAAATAATAATATAATTAAACTTTAAAACCAATAAAAAATGATTTTATCCTTATAAATAAATTATATTAAAATACAGTTTGGAATTAAAATAAAGTACTATTCACTATTTAATAAAAAATGAACATTTCAATAAAAATACACAAATTTCGTCCAAAGTAAAATTTTAGGTCCCTATATTAAAGAAGAATATTATTTTGTTAAATATAATTTATAAAAATGACAAAAACTAGATTAAAAAATTGTTTTCCATAAAAAGGCGGTAAATTGACCTTTTAATGAATTTTAGAGTATATATGTTTAAAATTGGATTCTTTCTAATTTTAAGTCGCTAAAATTTATTGTATAAAAGTAAAAAAACATTTAACAAACATGTGTATTCATATTTTATTTAGTTCTGTTCCTTCCTACCATTATAACGGCTAGACAATGAAAACAATTTAAAATAATAATTTTAAATTAATATATTTTAGTATAACTCAACATTGTGTGAAACATAAGAATTCAATGAAACCTACTCTTGTGTATCTCGTACGCCATCAAACATAGCATCCGTCTTAATGTAAAATTAATATGAAATTCACAAATATTAATAAATATTAAAATATCATATTCTCTATTTACCTGGGATGTTACATCCTTCCCCCCTTTTGGAAATTGTGTCCTCGCTATTTTTCTTCACTTATAATATAAATGGAGGTAATTATCCCCCATAGAATTTTCAGATTACCACGTTGCCTCTTCAACCATATGGTTTTTCCACAAAACCATTACTTGATGAATTTCCTTATTCAACAACACTTTCTCTCTACGGTCGAGGATCTGGACTGGTTGTTCCTCATAAGAGAGATTCTCTTCCAACCGAACGACCTCTAGGCTCAAAACATGAGATTGATCTAGCATATAATTTCTCAACATCGAAACATGAAAAACATTATGTACCTGGGGTAAACCAAGAGGTAAATCCACTCTTTAGGCAATTGATCTAACTATATAAAGGATTTAATATATTCTAATAAACCTTAGACTCAACATTCACTTCTTACCAAAACACATCGCACATTTTTATATAGAAACATTGAGAAAGTCCTGATCACATACCTCAAAAGAAAGATCCTTCCTCCAGTTATTCGCATAAATTTTCAGCCTACTCTGAGCTATTCTCATGTGCTTTTGAATCAACTGAACCTTTTCTGGCATCTCTTCTACCAATTCTGGTCTCATCAGTATCCTTTCACATACTTCAACCCCAAAAAGGTGGAGTTCAACACTGCTTCCTGGATAATGTCTCAAATGGAGCCATCCGTATACTAGAATGAAAACTGTTATTATAAGAAAAATCAACCAAAGAAATATGTTGGTCCCAAATTCCCTAATAATCCATTAATAAAGCATGTATCATATCTTATAAGGTATGAATTGTTCGTTTTGACTTCCTATCTGATTGAGGATGAAAAGATGTACTAAAATTTAATTCAATACCCAATTACTTCTAAAGGAATTTCCAAAAGTTAGTAGAAAACTTGGGATCATGATCAGATACAATAGAGAGGGGAACACCCTGAAACCTAACTATCACTTTAGCATACAACAGAGAAAGTTGATCTAGAGAAAATGTATCTCGAATAGGAAGTAAATGAGCATATTTAGTCAATCAATTAACAATAACCCAAATTACATTATTACCTCGAGATGTCTTCGGTAATACGAAAACAAAATCCATGAATATATATTCCCATTTCCACTCTGGCACCACTAATGGCTAAGGCATACCTTCCTGTAATTTCCTCTCTACTTTGACCTATTGACAAGTCAAACACTTCATAGTAAAATTAGCAATATATATTTTCATTCCATCCCACCAGTAATACTCCTGGGGATATCTATACATCTTAATACTGCTAGGATGAAATGAAAACAAAGAACTATGAGCTTCATATAACAACTCATTCTTCAACTTTGAATCACAAAGAACCCATAATCCTTTGGCAAAACTCAGAATGTAGTCATTAACAATTTTAAATTCAGGAAGCTTACCCTTCTAAAACAACTGTACCTTTTTCTGAGACTCACTGCCTTCCTTATGTTCTTTCCTAATTCTATTTGATATAGATGAATTCACAATAACCTAGAACAAAACTGAGAAATTTCCAGCACCAACAACTTCTATGACAAAGTTCATCAAGTCTTAAATCATAGGATCTTGATTCAAACATAACAAAGTTAATGTAGCATTACTTTTTTGACACAAATCATCACCCACTTTATTTTCCTTTTCTGAATGATAATGAATCACACTATCATAATCCTTGATTAATTCTAACAATCTCTAATGTCTCATGATCAATTATTTCATAGTAAATATATACTTCAAACATTTGTGATCAGTATATATTTCATATTTTACTCCATACAGATGATGCCTCCAAATATTTCAAGATAAAACAACAACAGCTAATTCCAAATTATGTGTATGGTAATTTAACTCATGGAGTTCCAACTCACGTGAAGCATATGAAATTACCTAATCATTATGCATAAGGAAAAAACCAAGTCATTTCATAAAAGCATAACTATATATAATAAACTCACCATTTCTGGAAGGCAGTGCCAAAACATGATCATTCACCAATCATCTTTTCAATTCTTGAAAACAATCATCACATTATTTTGTCCAAATAGACTTAACACCATTTTGAGTTAACTTAGTCAGTGGGCTAGATAATTGTGAAAATTTTTCAACAAACCTCATATAATAACATGCTAATCCAAGAAAACTATGAATCTCGATTAAATTTATGTGTCTTGTCCATTCTTCAACAACTCTTGTATTAGTCGGATCAACAGTTATGCCATTTTTTTGAAACCATGAGACCATGGAATGAAATTTGTTGTAACCAAAACTCACACTATCTGAATTTCCTAAACAGTTTCTTTTATTTTATGTTTTTAAAGAAATCACTTAAATTACATTCTTTCTCCTCTTTACTTTTAGAATAAATGAAAATATCATCAATGAACACAACAAAAAAATTTATCCAATAACTCATTAAAAATTTTATTCATAAGGTCCATGAATACAACAGGTGCATTGTTTAATCCAAAAGGCATAAAAAAAATTCATAATTTCCATATCTAGTACGAAAAGCAGTCTTCAGAATGACCGCTTCCATTGCTTCCAAATGATGGTACCCCAACCTCAAATCAATCTTTGAAAAATACTAAGCTCCATAGAACTGATCAAACAAACCATCAATATGGGGAAAATGATACTTGTTCTTAAGAGTGATGTTATTCAATTATCTATAATCAATGGAAATTCTTATTGAACCATATTTTTTGTTAACAAAAAGGATATGAGCACCCCAGGGAGATGTGATAGGTTGAATGAAACCTTTATCTAATAACTCCAACAATTTCATATTTAACTCTACAAGCTTAATTTGAGCCATTCGAAAAAGTGTTTTTTAAATTGGCAAGCATCAAGAACTATGTAAAACAAAAATTCAGCATCACAATTATGTATAATACCAAGAAACTCATCAAGAAACACATTAAGGAACTCATTTAACACTGGAAAATCATGAATCTTAACAATTACTTTATTTTCAAAAATATGTTCAAGGTTACATTCATTTCCACCCTTTACTAGTTCGTCACCTTTCTGATGCGTAAACAAAAGTAAGGGATCATTATAGTACCCAAACTAAAAATATTTCTTAAAAGAAACATTTTTAGCTCTGTAGTCAATCTTATCTTGATAAATAGAATACCAATTTATACCCAAAATAACATCAAACTCAACTAGAGGCACAACAATAATGTTTGCAGGTAGATTCTTTTTGTGCACAGGTATAAAAAGGTTCTTATACTTTATTTTTGTATCAACATTCCCCCTGGTGTATTCACCATAACTTTAGGGTTCATATATTCAGATGGAATTCCCAATTTACTAGAAAAATCATTGAAATGAATGAGTGTGTAGACACTGAATCAAACAACATATTGTCATAATATGAACAAACAAAAAGTGTACATGATACTACTTCATTTTATGGCCCAACATACTCTTAAGTAGTTGCAAAGGATTTCACCACCCATTCTTCTTGTAGTCTAGCTACTTTCCATCATTTGAGTACTTCATTGGACAATAATTTTCATAATTACACATTTCATTAAACATAAAACATTTTACTGACTATAAATCAGATTTTTTCATACCGTTACACTGTCCTTTTTCAGTGCAATTATGAGACTTATGTCCCATTTTACCACATCGGTAACACTTAATATAATTCAAAAGGCATTACCCAACACGCTTTTTAACACAGTTTTTACAAACTGTAAACTTATGTTTCTTACCATCAAACTTTTTTGAAGAGTTCATTCCTTTAGTCTGCTACCTCGAGCTCTTATTCTATTTTTCTTTAAGGAACATATGATCATTTAAAAACTCCATTTCCACCTTCTTTGCACATCGAACAAGTTTTTCATAATTTTTAAAAAAATGAGAAGCTAAATACATTTATACTTTCGATTTAATACTGAGTAATAATGGTTGATTTTACTATCAAGATCTTGTTTGAAATTTGGAGCATACCATGCCAGTCAAGTGAATTTTTATTTATAAGAAGCCACTGAATCATCCTCCAACATCAATTCCAGGAATTGTTTTTTCCAACCTAAGACAAACCAAATTTGTAAGATATTACTCTAGAATCATACTTTTAAATTCATCCCAATCAAGAGCATCAATATCCTCTTTGTCAATGATATTTTTTAGCATTGACCACCACTGATAGGATTTACTTTCAAAACTGTAAATAGAAATACTAACCTTTTGATGTTCTGAATGCCCCATGACCAAAAAAATCATCTCTAGTGATTTAATACACCCTTCATCTTGCAAAAGGTCAGATGATCCTATGAATGATGGTGGTTGTTGCCTCATGAAATTCTCTACTAATGACTTGTTGCTATGTCGTTTATCTGGTAGATCTTATACATGGGTACCGCCTCCATTTATAGAATAATTCAACTGTTCCATCACTACATAAAAACTGTTCAGATCCAATTTTGAACATCTCAGGTTTCTGATTTGAAAGGTTTTCATCCTCCTAATGTTGTCTAGTCATAGCTTCCTTGTTTTCTCTTTGTAAAACTATTCTGGACACATAAATATCTTAGGAAATGAGATATGGTAATCTGTAAATGCAATATCACTTCAATATTAACATAAATTAATTTATGCATATTAATTTAACAATATCTTAACTCCTAAATTTGCCTAATCCTCCCTTAGATACCAATTATATGGACCTAGACTTAAAACATTATATAATCTTTAATTAAATGGATAATTCACATTGAAGATCATTTTAGGATTAGAGTTTTAGATAATTAATTCATAAAATTTACACAACTACATTAATATTACATGTGGACACTTCTAGAGAGTATCCATATTTTTTATTAAATAAAAACTCTTGAAAAAAAAGATCCATGTATAGTTCAATGTTTTATAAAGAATTACGTTTATTTGATCCTATCCTTGACCCTTTTCATCTTTAATTCATATGAAAAATATTTCTAAACATGGGATGATCATAGAAAGTTAATAAAGAGTTATAGAACAAAAAAAGAAAGCATTATTTCATCAATACATATATAACATAATTTATTTAATATACCACATGAAATCATACGATTTATGAATGACACATAGTAATCACAAATCATAAAGTTAACTTGTGGCATCCCTAACATAAATACATTTTAGCATTCACAACCATATAAAGAGTTACATTTGGAATACCCATCACAATATATTCCCTAAATCTTTTAGGAGAAACATTAATGTTTAGCACCGTCACGTTACCCAATGTATTGAAGAGCTATCTCAGGATCACTAAGACAAGGATTATAATGAAACCACTCATATATGTAATCAATGACCAAGAACCATAACATGTTAATAACAAATAAAACAAACATAAAAAAAATGACATTTCCACATTTCAATCACAATATATCATTTAAATATTAGACATAACAAATCAATTATCAAAACAATTTTCAATACCAAAATATGTAAAAGTTTTTATGGTATTTATTTTTCTTTTAAAAACTTTACTGCTTGTTAAGGAATCCTAAGATCAAATAATACTCGTGGCGACGGAAAGGTCATTGTCACCGATTACATTTAAAAAACTCCTTTAGGAAGTTTAGTAAAATTCTTCGTAGAAAAAAGTATATTTCAATTAAATGAAATTTCAAAGGTGTTTATACACCGTATTAAAGAAAGTCATGTATATAATCAAATATTTCTCAATGGAAGGATATTGAGACGAAGTCCCTTACCACATGTCTGAATTGATACGTTTATTTTTTAATCTTCTAAATAATAAACTAAAGTTGATTTCTACTTGCTTAAGAACATTTTTCAAGTTTATTATTCCTTTTATATTACTTGTTACCTTGTTATAAACATTATGTAATAATTTATGTTAATAATGTTTAGTATGTCGATGTTTGGTACTTGAGTAAAAAGTAAACTCTTTGTAATAACAAGTTGGCCATGTGGTCAAAATTACACTACATCCATAATGATATTCATTGTTTAGATAACATATATATCTATTATATCTATTATATATATGTATTTAAAATAGTACATGACATTTGGAGATAATAAATGAAATGCACGATTCATGGTGACGTTAAGCTGTACTTACACATGAATTGTAATTTCATTTATATTTCAGATTTTAATGGAATGAAATCATAATGATACCTGGGTAAATTATAATTCTAGTAAAATTTAAATTATAATTTCATGAACTCTATATTTTATACGTCTCACGTATGGAATGAACGAGTCCTATAACATTGAGGGGTTCATAGTCTGCAATTTGTCAAATGAAATTATCATATTTACCCTCTATAGAATCCAAAAATGTTTTCAATAAATGAAAAATACAGAAAAATAAAAACAATATAAATATAATATATATTACATATAATTACAGTTCCATATTAATGTCTACCACAAGCGGTTGTAGGAGAATATTGACCAATCATCATTTCAGGAGGCAGTAGTTCATTGTCCACAGAAACATTATGTTATTTACCCATTAGATGGAGGTGTGTGTATGTGTAGTTTGATTCATTATCTTAAAAACAACCTATTATATTTAGGATACTGGTGTTATTATTAAAAAATTAATAAAAAGGGTTTAGGGGTTTGGAGAAGTAAAATAATATAATAGAACTTAAGAGAAGGTGTTACCTTTAAATCAGGTATCTACCTTTGATTTGAACCAAAAGATTTACATAAATTATATTCTCTCTAAGGTAAGGATTTTAGGAGGTAGAGAGGGATCCTTAGAGCTTATTTAGATAGAGTATGGATGAGACAAGGGGCTTGAGAGGTGTGAGTAATGGGTTAGATGTGAGAGATTTTTATAAGGGGGGGAGGGGCTCATTAGAAATGTTTATAAATATTATTTTATTATATAATTATTTTCGGTTTCTAAAGGACCAAAACTAATTAATGGTGAAGATATGATGAATTATTATCGAAAATAAAACATCCAATAAGAAATGGATAGGTTTCGGAAATTTTTTTAATTATTATAATCGTATTTATTTAAAATATTCCTTAAATGAGGTAAACACTACATCATTATTGTGTCATAAATAATTTTATTTATTCAGTGTCTAAAAATAATATTTTGAAAAATCCGTGACGTTATAAATATTTTTAAATTTCTAATAAATATTTATAGTTGAAGAGATAACAAATGTAACCCCATGTAATAATTGATTTATTAAAAGTTATATGTTCATGTCTATTTTGTTTTTACTTGAAATTAATTAATATAAAGTGCATTATCAATCCCAAGTGGCTCCATGGGGTCCCAAAATCGACCCAAGGATTCCCATGGTTGGGAATGTATCACCCAATAGGATTCGGACACATGTTAAGGTAATTTAATATTATTATAATATTTTTTTACTATTATTTACCAGATTTACCCTTTAACCATGGTAAATAAAATTTTAACAGAAGTACATATTCATAATGTTTAAAAATAAATGATACATATTTACACAATTTGGAACCCATGATTCCAAATATGGAATCAATTTTTTCAAATTTATAACACATAAGTGGACAAAATTAATTTAAAAATAATTTCCACTATAAAAAAAAGTGATTTTTTAAAAAATAATAACAATCAAAAGATTAACATTTGTTTATGTCCAAATTCGGTGTGAAATTACTTTAAATGAACAAAATTGTGTTACATGGTAAAAAATAATATTATAACACTATAAAACCAATTAAAAAGATTATCTAACATTATAAATAAATTATATTAAAAGTTAGTTTTGAATTAAAATACATTATTTGTCATTGTTCATTAAAAAATGAACATTATCAAAAAAAATACCAAATTTTAATCCAAAGTAAATTTTGATGTCTGATATTAACGAGGAATGTTATTTTGTTAAATAGAACATATACAAGTGAATAAAAACTTTATTTAAAAATAGTTCACCATCAAAAGGTGGTAAATCGATCTTATAATGATATTAGAGTATTTATGCTTTTAAATTAGATTCTTTCCTAATTTAATCATGTAAAATTTTTGGGATAAAGGTAAAAGAAATTTAACAAACATGTATATTAATATGGTTGTTAGTTCTGCTCATTCCCTGCATTACAACGGTTATGAGTTAACTAAAATTTCAAATAATAATATTATATTACTATTTATCAGTATAACTCAACGTTTTTTGAAATGTAAGATTTCAAAGAAACCCATTGTTGTGTATTATATACACCATCGAACATAGAACCTAAATTATAGTAAAATTATTATTTAATTCACAAATATTAATAAATATGAAAATATAATATTCTTTATTTACCTAAGATGTTATAGTTTGTATCAATGGTACATATTTTTTAAATTCATTTTTTAAGAATTAGACTTGTGTGTCTTGTTAGATCCATGATCTGATCTTAATATATTCTTCTCAATTATAAGAAATAATAAAGTATGTCAAGTATCACATATGAATCCTACACATTTTGGCCTTAATGTGAGGGATTAATATTTCATTATTCCAGGTTGATATTTCAGACCCAAATTATCACTAATATAATATGAATTATATTAGATGATAAATATTAAACCTTGAGTCTCGTGGAGATGTGAAATGTATTGTAAAAAGGGGGGGGGGATGTGAGATCTATAAACCTTCACTAAAAAGTAATATTAATGATAACTTTTACCAAAGCATTAATATCCTTTGATTATTTCCTCTTCGTTTTAGAGTAAATGATATATTTGAAGAGATTAAGGATGCCTTTGAATCAAATATATTAACATTTTTTAATGTATCATTAAATCAAACATGAATGAAATAAATGAAAATGAACATAATTCACTGCTCACATTCCTTCAATACGAACTATCCATGTATGTGAGCATGCACACATGAAAAATTATTCCTTCATCCTCAACAAAATCTTCCTAGAAAAATGGAAATAATATTGTGTTGAATAAAAATATTTAGAAACAAAAATAAATCAAATTTTTTATTTATTAGCTGACATATCATTGATATATTAGTGTATAAGGGCTCATATTGTATGAAAAATTTCACTTCTTCATTTTTTAAATTTAATTTCACATAATTAATATGATTATTGTACTTAAATAGAATTTGAATACTCTTTATTTTATAGCTAACCATAAATTTTCACTCAATTAATTTATTAATGAATCTTCAAAGAATCGTGAATAATGATTTTTTATATTTTAATCCAAAATCAATATAAATCATGGACATGATCAACCTCATTTAATCACCATTAAATTTTCCTTGAATCTAATCTTGAATAATGGTTTTTGATTGTGATCATGATATTATCAAAATATATATCGATAAATTATTGTTATATAAAAACTTCCAGATTATTAATTTTATTAAGGGAATCATTTTTTGTTTACTCATCCACTCAAGGAAATAATTATGGATAAACATACTTATAGGTTCATCATTACAACTCTAAATGCTTATAGGTTCATCCATAAGACGCAAAAAATGATTCTTATAGGATGATTCTTATAAAATTAGTGAAATCATATTTATGTTTCAAATACAAATACATATCATAACTATAACATGCCATAATAATGATATATGATATTTATGGTCCTTTTAATAGTCCTTACACAATAGGATAAACAGAATTTTTGATGATTCAATGCCTTTTCAATATTTTGATTCTAGACTACGTCAAATCCTTCAAGAACCTATTTGAAAAAAATCTTTGACTTCATAAATACATAAAAATATTTCTTAATTATCTTAAATATCATTTAAAACAATGTTTTAACCAAATGAAACTTATTAATGAATTATAAAGAAACTTTATAAGGATCGAAACATATATTTTTTATTTGTGGAATCAAATTATTTCTTGATTAATGATCTAATCCATAAATATTATAATCTAATATATAATAAAAAATTCATCATATAAATTACACATCATATAATTTATTTGTAATAGGGTTCTCAACATGAAACAATCCCATTTTACTTATGATAGTTGTGTCATACATAGGAATGGGAGTATATCTATTTTAGATGGTGGAACAACCAATGGGTCATATTATTGGACCGATAATCATTGAACATGGTAATTATTAATTTGATTCTTGTTTATTTTTGTTTTTACTAATTTACCTTAAATTAAATTTATATTAAATTTAAATTTAATTAATTTATAAAATATAATTTCTCATATCTTTAGTCAGTATTGGTTTTTATATTTTATCATTAATAATTAGGTATTAAATGTTTATAATATTTTAGTTGAAATTATTTTATCTTGAGTTTAAGTTAGAAATTATCTTTATTTATCATGTAGAAATATTCATTTTACCTTTTAATGGAAGAATTTATGTTTATAGGAAATTAGTTTACCTTCATATCAACTACATATTAACTTTATGAAATATTTAGAAATCATCTTTTAATTATACATAAAAAATAGAATATTGATTCATCATTATTTAAATCAATTTATCTCTATGAATTCTGAAAATATATATGAATAAAGTCATATGAGATGTATTTAAACAAAAAAATGAAAATTACACTGAGGTTGGATCACTTGTATAAAAATAACAAAAATGAGACATACTTAATTAATTTTTTTTTTCAGTTTAAGTTGATTTAATGATAAGATTTCTTGAAGTTTTAATATTTTTATTTAATACATGTTAATATATATATTATTTTATTTGATTAAATTGTAAAATATTTAAATATTATAATGTTTCTATTCAAAATGATTTTGAATTTTTTAGAAAAGGATTAATTATTATTTTCACAACAATTATATTATATTATTATATAAATATTATTATTTCTTACCATGTTTTCATATGATTTCTTATCATAAAACCACTATGTCAAGAATATCTCAATGATAATTAGAAGTTATTTTCGGTTGATATTATTTATTTTGTGAACCGGATTATACTGATCTATATAGATAAAATTGAAGACACACAAAATTTAAATGAATATTGTGAAGTCCTGAACCTATGCTACAATTACTATTATATTTTAATTATTATTAAGAAAAATCAATATTTTATCTATTCTGACTAAGGTGATCTAAGATACATTGAATAATATTATCTTCAAAATTTTCTTCTGCAATTTTTTCTAAGATTCAAACTTTAGTCTTTTGTTATATTCTCTATTTGTGATGGAAAGTGTCAATTTATAGTATTTTTTTTGTGAGATGGTCTAATGAAATGTCATTGTTTCTAGGTTTTATCTATAGGTGAGTAAAAGGTGGTATCTTTAAATGGTTAATATAACATTAAATTTTGAGGATTATTAGTGATAACAATTTTAATATTTAATTAATGAAGATTGAAGTGTATATATATGATCTTTCAATATGAACTACTAAATAATATTATATATACATATATATATATTAAAATTTATTTTATATTTTAAAACTAAATTTAATTATATTATTTAACTGTGCTATACTTTTTAATACAATTATTAATTTTAAAGGATTATATTTTCTAATTTTTTGAAGCTCTATTTACCCCAATCTATACCAGTGTTTCTAAATAAATAATGATAAAATTTTAATGAAATATTATTACTCTTTGATATAAGATTTTATTATAATGACTTCAAATCAATAACCTAGAGTCAAGGTCTAATTTATTACATTAGAACTAGGTACAAGGTATCATATCCCATGTGACTGAATAATTTAGTAGTGTTGGTAAACTATATGCATAATTGAAATTAAAATTAAATTTTATACATAATTTAAATAGTGTTTTTTCTTTCTTTAATGGTATTATTCCCCTTACCATATCCCAACATATCAATCAAAAAACAAATCTTGGTATTATATGGAAAATAAAACATAAGAAATGGGTGATATTACATGTTCAAAAAGCGTTATATAAAATAGAATCTATCATGAATAAATAATAATACTCAATATTACATGATAAAAAATTTAAACATATTCTATTTCATTAATAAAATTTGCAGAACATGTGTGAAATAAATTATGATCAAATAAATCCATATAAATATTAACATGATCTGAAAACATTCTTATTGGTTTGATAACTATTTTTATAATCTAATGGGTATCATTAAATGATAACAAAATGTTGTAATTTGTAAATCCAGACATCTAAATGTGACACCCCATGATTTCATAGTATGTTATTGCTTCAATATAATTCAATAACTTGCACTACATGCAACACTGAGTTCAAGCGCACCACGACTTACCAAACTAGCGGTTCATAAGTGGTTATAAATAGTATTAACTAAATTTTGAACTTTATATAATCCTTATAATTTAATAATCCATATTATGAGTTTCTTAAAAATAATGTAAGAACAAATTCAATTTTATTAGATGAATGAAGTATTTTTCAAAAAATACAATTTTTCTTTCTTTTAATGGAGAACCTTTTTTAAATCCAATATTGGAAACTTTTACATACTAAATTTTACAAAATAAACTTCTTCATTAGAATCGGTACTTAAGAATTTAGTTTCAATAATTTTTTGGTGTTTTTCTGATAACTTTCATATTTCGGTGAATAGGGAAAAATACTATATTTTAACTAAAAAACATTTTTAATCAATACTAATTTATAGTGTTTAATTATACATTTTAATTGTTTGGATGTATAATTATATTATATTTTTACCATTTAATCTAATGATGAAAATTGTAAGTAATTATACTTTGAAATTGGACATAAACAAGTGTCAATATTTTGATAGTTTTTATTTCTTAAAAATATGCTATTTGGTTTGGAAATGGGAATTAATTTTAAATTATTTAATGAAACTTATATGTTTTGAAATTCGTAAAATATAATTCATTTTTGAATTAATAAAATCAAAATTATCAGAGGGTAAATTTTTTGTTTTTTCTGAATACATTCAATTTCGATGAATAGTGAAAAAACTGAGTTATTGTTTACACCTGAATATTTATTTAAATATTTATTTATTTTATTTAAATTTATTTTAGGTTAAAATATATACATTATACCTATATATATTCAATATAATTAATTAGTTTCAGTTTATAATAATTTTAGATATATAAAAAGTTTATCGAACATTTTACCATCTTTTACCCACCTCCTAAGAGCATTTGAATATATACATAAATCATAATTTTACCACTTATATGAGCTGAATTTAAATAATAAGAGATAAATGGGTGATATTAGTATGTAAATGTGGTTTTAGAAAATGAAAACAATTTTTGATGAATAGTAACTTTTTACTTTTATATACCACAGTTAAAAGTAAATAGGGTAATTAAAGGTAAAAATGATATTATTATTACCTTATCACATGTACTAATTCAATTGGATAGGTAAAATTAGACCAAAAAAACATTAGGAATAAAATATGAACCTCTTTGGTCCAGTTAGATTAGATAATTCCATTTATTATTATTTAATTCAAAGAATAGATAAAAGTGTTAAATTAAAAGTTTAATAAATTATTTTTAATATAGGGTTAGACATAAGATAAATTTGACTATAAATATTTCATAGATAGAGAAAAATATTTCCTACATAATGGTATTTTATTTATATTTTTAGACATTAAATAATTTAATTGATTTATGACACAATGATGATGATGTAATTACCTAATTAATTAAATATGAAATTAATCAATATTACAAATATCAAAATAAAATTAATTTGAGACTTCTTATGAATTAAACTAATTTTATAGGTTAATAATACATTTTAGGGTTGATTAAATGATTTTTTTTAATAATGCCATTATGAATTTAGAAAAAACAAAATACCAAATATTGTAAAAGTTGACATAAAAGAGTTTTTAAAACAAATATTATATTATTAATTGATATTCTATTCCTAAAAATCTATGGCTGTGACAAAAGACTTATATAATGATAGGTTTACCATTAATTAATCACATGGGGTTTTATTATAAGTTTATAGTGTGTTTATTAACCATGTTATATAAAAATAAAAAGAGACAAGGTAAATGTTAAACTATTTAACTAAGAGTTAAATCTAAAAGATAATGTTAATATAGTAACCCAAACCTATAAAACCCCTTTTAGTTGAGTGTATTTTGACAGATATCCACATTATACTATAAATAAAATATTTTTTAGACATTAGAAACCGTAAATGATTTTATTATAAAATAATATTTCTTAGCTTTTCCTAAGGTGACCCTCACCCCTCATATAAATGGGCACTCCACCTTATCTCTAATTCACAAATTCATATCCATTTGGATCGTCCAAAACCTACCCAAATACCCCCACAACTATCCGACGTTCATCATAGAGGCCTTAATTTAGTCATAAAGCCATCTTAATGAGCTTTTTTGATCAAATCAAAAGGAAGAACCCGAAGAAGAGGTAAATATTTCATCATTTCATTCCAGTTCCTTTCTACTTACACATCCTATTTATATGTTGTATCCATTCTAAAATAATAACTATAGTACCTAATATATACTGTTATATTATTATAAATATGGTACAACCATATTCATTATTTTATTTATCCTTTGAATAACATGTCACCATACGTGCGTAAGTACAGCTTACCGTCTTCACGTCGTGGTGTAATTTTTATTCAATACATTATTATTTGGATGTGTATAATAATGATTTTTAATTGATGTAAATAATAAATATAACCTTATAATGATTCTGAATATATGATATATCATCTAACTAAATATTAATTTAATATCAAAATAATGATATTGTCACTCGTGCGTATATACTGATTACCGTCTCCACAAACGAGATGAGATTCATTTCCCTTCGTATCCACTCAATACTAATTTTCATTACATAATTAAAAAAAATGTTTAAAGACATAATATATATCTGAAAATGAATAATATATATCCTATCCATGAAAAACATTACTTACGTAACAAAGCATATAATGGAAAACATATCAGTTAACACTCGAAACGATGATAATACTAAGATACTATTAATAAAGAAATGTTGAAAAATCATATATGATATCATATAAATGTACATGAATCTTATATAATTTAATAACAAATATCTCACCATTATATAGGTGGTTAACCTAACATCAACCAATAAAATGTACAAGTTAATGGTTAATTCTACAATCTCTTTTTTATCTGAGGTTGTTTTTACGTAACTATCTACTAGGTCCTCTTTATCATCCACATCCATGTTTCTTAAAAATTTATTCCAAAACATTTTTACTATTTAATAGACTATAGATTAATGTCATTTATACCCTTATTTTACGTTATATGTTTTGAAAGGTATCTTTCCATCTTTTTCCATACAAGGTACATTATGCCCTTTTCGACAAAATTATGGTAAGAATGTTTTTTAACTTATATGGAAGATGCGGCTATATTCCACGGTTATAACACCGTTGAAGCATAAATTACAAGATTATAAGAATGTTTTAAAAATAAATGTTTTCTTTATAATTATGTGACTCCTAAATTATTTCAAAATAGAAAGAGATATTTCACTAAAAAAATGTTTTGATTCCATCTATGTCAACATCCTTTGATGGATTTTAAGATTATTTGAAGTTGATTAGTTATGATACAAAACTTCAATATTGTATTGAAGGTTTTTTTATATGTTTCACTGTGGATGTTCTATTTTTATAACATTCATGGATTATGAATAAAGTATTTACATTTGGTTACATTTTCTTAATACGAATTTTTATGTTATGTATAAACCTTTTCATATGAGGAATGCATTGGAAATAGTAAGTGACGGGTGGAGCTAGCTATGGCTCCTTGATGCATTGGTAGGTAACATGAGAAACTCTAGTGTCTTGGGACAAGGCATTGACAAAATATTATTTGTAGTCTTGGCACAAGGCCTTGACTATGTGGTTATGAATGTCTGGTATTATGCATTCCATCATTATGAAAGTGGATATTGATATTGCATGTGATTATTCGATTACTAGAATATCAATATGGGTAATTAAATGGAAGTATTTTGATTTATATTTTCCATATTATGATGAATTTTATGTTTAAAAGGCATTTTTATTAGTTCTATACATTTCCTTAATTTTTTATACTTATTTATGAAATTTTCCACTATATTGTTATCCTTACCGAGCATTTGAGCTCACCCCTTTCTATGTTTTATTTTTCCCATGATGCGAAGAAGAATATTATGACTGACCTTCAAGGATAGTCTATGAGATCTTAGTGTCATCTATGGAAACATTTTTTTTTGTATTTTTCCATTTTATGATTTAATGTAAACCTTATGAATGTATCTAGTACGTCGAAGGTTACTAAACTAATTGGTATTTAGAGACATGACCTTTTGTGATCATGTCAATGATATGTAATAATGCACTGACTCTGGGCTTCTAGGGTCGAGGCGTTACAGTTGGTATCAGAGGATATTTAGTAAAAACCTTGAAAACTAGATTTAGTTAAACTCTGATTAGAGAACATATCCCTAAGATGGACTTTGAAGACTAGTATAGAAGAAATTACTTGAATTTAGGAATTTTAGGGATTTTGTGAGTTTTCCAAGAAATACATCCATGTCTCTATACGTGTAGGTAGAGGCGGCTCTGGAACAGATGTACCTAAAGGTAAAACCCAAAAACACAGTATTGAGCTAGACTCGAACGGGAACTGGTGCACGACAACGGGCCTTGCATCACTATTTGTTATGACACTTCCAAGGGATATGCTTATGATAATTCTCATTTTCTTTAAAAACCATTATAAAGGGTTTATGAGTATATACTTCCTCAATGAATTTTTTTATGATTATGGATTATATCCATAAACTTCTCAATTTATGTTAGGTAGTTTACAAGTTTGTAATTATTCATTTCAATTCATAAAATGACTGAGTTTATGCCATTGTATAGAAATGACACCCAGTAGAAGGAAAGTGAACTCCAAAAATACGTATGATCCAAAAAATAAGAAGGATCGTATCTTTCATGGAATTAAGCCAAAATTTTGAAGGGAAATAGTCTCCCATGTATTCTCAAGATATGAAGAAATATTATCATGTGTTAATAAGACAAGTAAAGAATTCTCTGAGTCCTATGGCTTTGAAGGGAAGAAAGAGAATAAAAGGATGGAAGAGATAAAGATGGATAAAGGGAAGAGGGAAAAGAAGTATTTTCCGATATGTGATAACTATGGAAAGAATCACCTTGTTAAATGATTGAGGGGAAAGGGAGTTTGTTATATGTGTAGAGAAAAAGGACACCAATTACATGATTGCAAGGGTAAGAAAAAAATTTCAAATGTAATATGCTTTATCTGCAAAGAGTTGGGACACTACGAGAATTAATGTATAAATCATATGAATATACCCCAAATGATGCAATTGGATAATAATAAAGTTATGATACTAACAAAGATGAAGAGGAATGATTATATTTCTTACGTTGTAATTAAATTATTGTATCATTTGAGTATTGTATTAATTATTTTCATATTATAAGAACTATAGAGTATATAAGGATTGTATTGCAGTACTATTTAATTAAGGACATGAGATTCTATGGAACCAAGAAATGCGACTCAATAACATGTTAGAATTTTGAAAAATATATGGTTGAGTGAATGATAAACTATAATATGGTTCTGATATTGAGGTAGTGATTTTTGGTAGAATACATGATTGATTTGGATAAATTATATTGGATATTCATGACTACCATGAAACTAATTAATGATTTGTAAATTCCATCATTATTGGAGTTTACAACCTTTTTGGATATAAGTAGTATATCCAGTATTCTATAAGTAATAACAGAGCATGAATGTAATCAATAAGGTTTTATGGTAATTCCGAATGTTGTAGTGTTTTAAAATTATACAAGATGAAGGTGTTCACATGTTATTAAGTGGAAAACAAGATCTTTATTGTGTTTACCTTGCTTATAAATTTTGGACTGTGAGTTTGGAAAGAAGTATTTTAGATAATTCGTGTTTGAGATTATTTTTGGATTGCTATTAAAAGGGCATCTCGGATGTCGGGCGGCAACCCATCACATCCGGAATGGTCACGAGACATGAACCCGCAACCGAACTGCGACAAGGATGTATCACCTACAACTGGCCCACGTGATGTCAGGGATTAAATAATTTAGTTTTTTAAAAGGTTTGGTTGATGAATTATAATTCATTTTTTAGAACACTATATGAATAGGATAAATAAAATATTTTTTAAGTTCTATTATCTTTTAGAGTGAAACATGAGTTTATCGTAGAAATTAGTTAAAGGATGGAACTCTACTTGTCAAATATAATTTTTTCTCCTCTTTTTCTATGAAGAAATTAATTCTTAAACTTCAGGTAAGGGATATTAAAACTAAAAATGTGTTATCCTAATACTTTATGTTTTTTTGAACCGATGATATTTTAAATCATAATAGATGGATGGATCTGAGGCCTTCAATTCTATAATTGTTTCTGACGGATGACCGCAATCGCTCTCTATAAGTATTCACATTTTTCATCCAATTATGTGTCTAATTTCCACTAATGTTCTACTAATCGAGATAATAATTTGGTGGTGACTTTTTCATTCCTCTTTTCCTCTTATTTAGATTAAATTTTATTAACCCAATTTCAGATGTGGGTTTTCCCACAAAGGTATTATCTATTTTCAACATTTTATTTTCCAAGGACAATTTCAAATTGCGAGGATGCAATTTATTAATGGAGGGAATAATTTAACACCCCAATATTTCATAGTATGTTATTTCATCAAGTTAATTCAATAACTTTCACAACACACAACACAGAGTTCAAGCGCACCACGAATTACCAAACTAGTCATTCAAAAGAAGTTATGAATAGTATTAATTGAATTTTGAACATTATATTATACTTATAATTTTATAATCCATATTATAAGTTTCATATACATAATGTAAGAAAAAATTCATTTTTTCAGTTGAAAGAAGTATTTTTCAAAAACTGTAATTTTACAACATTTTAATGGAGAACCTTTTATAAATCTAGTATTTGTAACATTTATATATTCAATCTGACAAAATAAACTTCTTCATTATAATTGAGACATTATAATTTTCTTTCAATAATTTTTTTTGGTGCTTTTATGTTAACTTTCATTTTTTGGTGAATAGTGAAAAATAATATATTTTAACTGAAAACATATTTTTTAATCAAAATAATTCATAGTTTTGAATTATAGATTTTAAAGGTGTGGATGAATAATTAAGTTATATTTTTACCATTTAATCAAATTATGGTCATTGTATGTAATTTCACTTTTCAATTGAACATAAACAAGTTTTAATATTTTGATAGTTATTATTTCTTTAAAATAAGTTTTTTGGTCTTGATAAGAGGAATTAATTTTAAATTAATTAATGAAATATCTTTGTTTTGAAATTTGTAAAATAGAATTCATTTTTGAATTCATAATATCAAAATGTGATCAGGATGGATTTTTGGTATTTTTCTCAAAACATTCAATTTGTGATGAATAGTGAAAAACACAGAGTTATTGTTTACAACTGACTTTTTATTTAAATAATTATATATTTTATTTAAATTTATTTTAGGTCAAAATAGATACATAATACCAATATAAATTCAATGTAATTCATTGGAGTCAGTTTATAATAATTTTAGATATTTAAAAATTTTAACGAAATTTTTTACCATCTTTTACCCATTTCCTAGGAGGATTTTCAAATTTACATAAAACATAATTTTACCACTTCTATGAGTTGATTTTAAAAAATCCGAGAGACCTGGTTGATATTAGTATGTAAAATGTGGTTCAATAAGATTAAAATAATTTTTGGTGAATAGTAACTTTTAACTTTAATTTACCACGGTTAAAAAAAATAGGGTAATTAAGGGTATAAATGATATTATTATTACCCTAACACATGTACTAATTCTATTGGATAAGTATAAATCGACTATGAAAAACGTTAGGAATAAAATATGAACCACTTTGGTCCACTTGGATTAGATTAGGACATTTATTATTCATTAATTCAAAGAAGAGTTAAAAGTGTTAAATTCAATGTTTAATAACTAAATCATTTTTAAAACAGGGGTACACATAAGATAAATTCGACTATAAATATTATTTAGGAAGATAAAAATATTACCAACATAATGGTATTTTATTTATATTTTTTAGACAATAAATAATTTAATTTATTTATGACACAATGTTGATACAGTAATTATCTAATTAGTGAATTATTAAAATAAATGATATAATAAATATCAAAATAAAATTAATTTGAGACATTTTATGAATTGCACTAATTTTAAGGTTAATAATACATGTTGGGGTTGATTAGATGAATTTTTATTGAATTAATAATGCAATAATGAATTTAGAAAAAACAAAATACCAAATAATGTCAAAATTGACATAAAAGAGTCTTTAAAATTAATATAATATTATTAAATGATATTATATTCCTAAAAATATAAATTTAGGTCAAAAACTTATATATTGATAGGTTTATCATTAATAAACCACTTGGGGTTCTCTTGGAAGTTTATAGTATGTTTATTAGCCATATAATATAAAAATAAAAGAGACATGGTAAATGTCAAACTATTTAATTAAGAGTTAAATCTTAATGATAAAGTTAATATAGTGACCCAAACCTGTATAAAGAATATTGGTTGAGTGGTTTTAGGCCCATACCCACCTTATCCTTTATATAATTTATTTTTTAGAAATTATAAATCGAAAATAAGTTGATTATAAAATAATATTTCTAGAATTTCCTATGGTGCCCCTCACCCCTCTTATAAAAGGCCACTCCTGCTTCTCTCTAATTCACACCTTCAAAGCCATTTGGATTATCCAAACCATTCTGAAATACCCTCTCAACTGTCCCCCCATAATTCTAGAGTCCATCCTTTAGTCAGAATAACAACCTTAGGAGCCCTTTTGATCAAATCAAAAGGAAGAACCCGAAGAAGAGGTAAATATTTCATCACCACTTTCATGTTCCTTTCTTCTTCCACTTCCCCTTTATTTTTTGTTTCTATTATAAAATAATAAATCCAGTATCTTCTATATACTGTGATGTTATTATAAATATGGTACAACCATATTCATTATTTTATCCATCTATTGAATGAAATGACACCATACATGCATGTGTACGACTATCTTCTCCACGTTGTGGTGTAATTGTTATTCAATACATTATTATTTGGATGAGTATAATAATGATGTGCAATTGACATAAATGATAAATATGAAATGTTAATGATTCATTATATATGATATTCCATTAAATTATATATTATTTTAATATCAAAAAATGATATTGTTGCTCGTGTATATGTACGGATTACTGTCTCTACAAACACGATGAGATTCATTCCCCATCGTATCCATTCAAGACTAATTTTCATTAGATAATTAATTTCATTTAAAGAATTAATATCTATATTAATATTAATAATATACATCCTATCCATAAAAATCATTACTTACGTAACAAATCATATAAAGGAAAATGAATCAGTTAACACACGAAACGATGATGATACTAAGATCATATTAACAAAGAAATGTTAAAAGATCATATATGATAACATATTAATGTATATGATTTTTGTATAATTTAATAAAAATTATTTTACCATCATAAAAGTGTTTAACTTACCCTTGACCAAATAAGAGGAATGGTAAGGGTTAATTCTACAATCTCTTTATTATCAAAGGTTTTTTTACGTAATTATATACTGGGATCTCTTTATCATCCACATCCATCGTTCTTAAAAATTAATTCCAAATCATTTTTACTATTTACTAGAATATGGGTTAATTTCATTTATACCATTACTTGACCATATATGATTTGAAGGGTATATTTTCATATTTTTCCAAATAAGGTACTTTATGACCTTTTCAACAAAATTATAGCAAGAATGTTTTTTTTAACTTATACGGTGCGTGCAACTATATTTCCCCCTTATAACATCATCGAATCTTCCCTTAAAATCTTATAAGAATGTTTTCAAAATAAATGTTTTCTTTATAATTATGAGACTCTTAAAAGATTTAAAAATAGAAAGATATATTTCCCTAAAAAGGTTTTGTCTCCATCTATGTCAACATTATTTGATGGATTTTATGATTATTTGAATTTGATTTATTATAATACAAAACGTCCATATTGTGTTTAAGGTTTTGTAATATGTTTTACTATGGATGTTCTATTTTTATACCACTCATGGTTTATGGATAAATTATTGACATTTTGTATCCTAGTCTTAATACGAATGTTTATGTTATGATTAAACCTTTTCATATGAGGAATGCATTGGACATTGTAATTGATCAGTGGATCCTATTATAGATCCTCGATTCATTGATAGGTCTCATGAGACAAACTAGTGTCTTGAAACAAGGCCTTGACAAAATCTTATTTGTAGTCTTCGCACAAGGCCTTGACTATGTGTTTATGAAAGTCTGGCATTATGCATTCCATCATTACAAAAGTGTCTATTAATATTGCATGTGATTATTCGACTAGTATAATATCAATGTGAGTAAGTAAATTACATTATTTTGATTTATATTTTCCATATTATGATGAATTTTATGTTTAAGAGGATTTTGTTTTAGTTATATACATTGCCTTAAATTTTTATACTTATTTATAAATGCTTTCCTTATATTGTTATCCTTACCGAGCATCTAAGCTCACCCATTTCTATGTTTTATTTTTCCCAAGATTAGATGAATTATATTATCACTGGCTTATAGGGATAGTCTATGGGATCTCAGTGTCACCTAAGGAAACAATTTTTTTTGTAGTTTTCCATTTTATGATGTAATGTAACCCCTATGAATGCATCTATTACTTCAAAGGCTACTAAAATAATCGGTCTTTCGAGACTTGATATTTTGTGATCATTCCAATGATACATAATAATGCACTGACTCTCGGCTTCTAGGCTCGGGGAATTACATAATTCTGTGAATAATTTTAACAAGATAGTTTAAATTTTTCTGTAGAATCATATGTAATTTGGACAAATTATTTGTCCCATGAGAGATTTGGTGCATCAAGGGGATAAATATTAATGGTTCACTCCCATTCCATAATATTTATAATTCATTATTCATATGATAAGGGTGAAAGTAGATCAGAAAATAAATTTGTATTAAAAACTAACATAATAAAATTTCATACATACCCCAATTAAAAAAACATAATCATAAACCATCTATAATAATATGCTGAATGGTAATAAAATTTTACATCCTCAATCAAAATAATCATAAAGAATCGATGGAATAAATTAGAAATATTAAAATACAAAAAATCCCTATTAAATCAAAAGTATAATAATGTATTTATTTTGGTAGTTAATAGATATAAAATAAATATGTCAATAAAAACATTTTTTGGGAAAATAATCTTTTGACTTTTAATTCAAATTTTCAAAATATATTTTGAAAAAAAATTTCTTTAAAAATAAACTTTTTAAAAAATGTAAAATAACATTTAAAACCATGGGCAGCCATGATGACATGACGTACTATATAAAACAAAGATTAATTTTACATTTTTAATAAAAGAAAAACAATCCTTGTTTTGAAAATGAAGTGATGATTACATTAAATGAATTTTTTTTAAAAAAATCATAACTGTTTTTAGTAAATAATTTGGAATATATAAAAACATTTTTAGAAAACATGTATTTGGATGAAAATGTATTTTCATCCAAAGAGGGAAATAAATTCGGATTTTATAAAAAAATATTACATAAATAGTTTTAAGTACCAATTATTGTAAAAACAATACTATTTATTATAAATAATAATTAATTTCCATTTTATAATAAAATAAAGTGATTTTATGACTAATATTTCAAATAATTCCCCCAATGGTGACTTAAAAAACAATCCTTAATAATGAAGAGATTGTGATATAAACCCTTAACACTTTGGTAGAATATGAATCATAAGTCACATATAATAAATAATCATCAATTGATACCTTAAAATCTAAGTAGATAAATATATAAATTATATAACATATCATAAGAGAAGTATATACCCCCCACAAAGGAATTAGTTGGGCATATGACTTTTGCCTCATAGATGTAAAAGTGAGATGAGAACCCATCACGTCAAGTCCGATTTTCACTGAATATGTTTGAAAATATAGTAGGATTAATATAAGATTAATATAAATAAATTAAATAAATATAATCCTATATCTCATTACATAATTTATTTACCTATAGTATTTTATCGCCTATTTATTAATAAGTTCTTTTTAAAATCACAATATTATCTGATAATTGCAAAAAAAATTGTATATGTTTTAGTTTTATAATTTAGGTCCTTTTAATTTTATAATTTTAAAAACATCTCATGATTGAATAAAATGATAAAAATATCCAATATATTCCTTACATATGTTTTTATATAAATTTATAATAGTCAGATATATATGATGGATTACATCGTTTATAGAGACAGTAGGTCATACGTACAAATGAATATTGTTTCAATTTTTCATGATGGATGGAATGAAGGGAAAATCAAAATTAATATCTATTTATAGAATCATTAATATATCATATATATAATTTCTATTAATACAATACATACTTATTACAACTAATCTAAAAATAAAATGAAAAAACATTTCACATTTCTATATTGAGTTAGAAGTGCACAAGTATGAGTGAATGACATTATTTTATCCAAAAGATTAGAAGGTAAGAAGTTATATGTGATATTATATTTCAATTTGTATTGTTATATATTAAATATAAAATATATTAATTAAATTTTACCTTAATACCATTCATGTAAAGCATTATAGAAATACAAATCATATCACATTTTAAGGTGGTAGTCCTCCATACACAAAATTGATGTTATCATATCCCCCAAGGACTGGAAAGTTAGGGGGTATATATGATATAACAATTAAAGAGGTATAATATTGTCTAAAATAAAATTTTAAAATAATAATACATTATTATATCCATCTATTTAAGTTATTAATGGTAAATATATTAATGAGGGAAAAACATTAATAACAATTATGATATACTAGGGATATGAACAATGAATGTCGTCAAAATTATTTCTTTATATAGTTTATGTTTATGATAGAATAATTTTAGGATACCTGTTTGTATTCCATGGTTTATAATATTATGAAATAATGAAATTTTTATGAATCCTATTTATTTTCCATAGATTATACTATGATGACGTGATTAAATGTTGATGAAACCTATTTATTTTCCATGAGATGTAAAATAATGAAAAATTTATGAAACAAACTACTTTTCATGGGTTTTAATATGATAATTGTTTTATGAACTTGTAATACACATATGATTGATTTTAATTATGAGATGGGTGGGATCAATATTTACCTCCAATGAATTGGGTAAATTTTTATAACCCATAAAGTAAATAGGATATTTATGAACCTGATTTAATGTTCACAATTTAATGTGTGGACTAGGTTTTCATTCCTATGATATTACACATTGACATTGATTTCATGTTCATAATTTTATTGATTGATATGTGTTTCATTTCAACAATATATCTGTATGATTATCTGTAACAACCCAAGGTTTTAAAAGAAATTCAATGCATCAAATAATGAATCTATACACAATGAATTATTTTTAAGGATATAGTTATAAACTATCCATTAAACATAAATTTTCCACTTCAATGATTTGAATTTCAAAAAATGGACATCTACAATTGTTATCAGTAAGTTATTTAGTGTCTAATAGAACAAACTTATTTATTTGGTGAATTATAATGCACACTTATCAATAATAATATGAACCTTATTAATATTAAATCATATTATTATTTTATTTTCTTAAGGTTATATGACTATGATATATTGATTAATTTTTCAAGGTGATATAAAATGAGTTATAGTTTGAAAATTGTTATTTTCGAAATAAATTGTTTTTTATGTATAAATTACATTAATCATATCCAGAAAATTATTTTCAAAAAAGGGAGTTCATTTTTTTATTATACATGATGAAATATGGTTAGGTTGAATTTTTGGTATTTTTCTAAGATAGTTGAATTTTTATGAATAGTAAAAGTACAGTTATATGTTTTTTGTGTGTTTGATGACATCATAATGATGTAATGATGATTTAATCATTTTGTTAGACTCTGTAGGATTAATATATTGTTTAAGGTGTCCCATGTGGACAATACCAATGGAAAAACCATGGGAAAGACCTTTCTTTTTCAAATACTATTTATGAGGTGTCATTTGAAATTATTTAAAAACTCCCTCACTTTCACAATAAATACAACCCTCACCCTCTCTTCCTATCACACCACTAAAATTTTATGATTATCTAAATTCGACCCAAAATCCTTATCAAGGATCTTCCCCACATACAAGACCTAATCTTCTCACTAAAAGTTCAAAACCAAAGGCCTCAAAGAGTATCTCAAAGGGGAAGAGATCAAGATGTACTGATCCTCTTTCATTTTCCTTCATTTTCTTTTGAATTAATTTCTTTTCTTATACTCTCTTAACTTCCCTTAAAATAGGAGGCATGAAATCTCCATTATTTTATATATGATGGATTTTTATCATGATTATGAAAATATTCATCTTCATTTTTCTTCTTTTCTTTCTCTTATTCTCAAAATAAAAACACCGTCTGTGTTGTGTCGATTTACCGAAATTGTTGATTATGTGTCTTCAATATCCTTTACATCCATCAAAAATAGTTTTAAAAAAATTTTAATGTATAAAACCATTATTAAATTGTATGATATTACCAATATTATATTCTGGATTTAACTTATATTCATAATATTAATATTATATGATAAAATAAGTTCCTGATTATAGAAGAATTGCTGAAACAATCTAAACAAATATCACTAATGATTTATCTAATGATTCATCCTCATACCATATAAAAAATTATTTATGGAATAATTTAATATTATTTAAAGATATTAACATAACTGTTTTCCCACTTTTGTAGTTTCACTTCTGTTCGACATGAAAACCTTTACTAACCAACCATAGAAATCATGTAAAGCATGCCCTCAAAATAATGGAAATAAAAAAATATTATTTATAAATACATCAAATGATAAAATAAAATTATCATAAAAGGTGTTGTAAACTTGAATATATTTATTTAAAATATTAATAACACTCTTTTAACAATAATACAAGAGGTTTAATAATATTTGACGTAACAAGAACCTGTGGTAAGGGAATTCTTAAACCAGTTTCCTTTCATTGGGATAACCTTCAAATTCATTAATTGTATGGTAATAAGATCATTTGGGTACTGCATTTAATTAATATTATTTTTTATTGTGTTTATTTACATTGTATATAGATATTGATTTCTTTCTATCAATTCTCAATTCAATGATATAGTATTTTTAAGGGACATTTCTTTAAAAATTCTCTTTAAAAATTCAATTTTACAAATTTTAAAAAAAATGTTTTTATGGAATTATTCATGTTTTATGATTATGTTTTTGTTCTTGAGAAATTTTCATAAATAATTTTGGGATATATATATCCCTCAAATGCATATGGTATGTCTATATTGGAGGTCATCTGTATGTTTACTCAATGGGTAACTGCAATGGTTACACCATAAGCTAGTTGTGAGGGTTACATTGTAAGGTAGCCATGAGGGTTAAGAATCATAAGGTAGCCCTGAGGGTTAAAATATATGTAGTTAATTCCCAATGATACAATAATATTTTTAAATATGTTTTATATTGTTTTTTTGAAATATAATGTTTCACAAAGTAAGTATATAAGGGTGAGAAGTATGTCTTTGTGAAAATGATTTCATATTCATATAAGTTTTCATGTAAGAATGGTTTCTTTACATCTATTTTTCCCTTACAAAGATTTTCATGTTCATTGCAAGATTTTAAAATATTTTAGAGGTTATAATAATGTGTTAGACAATTATGGAAGTCATATTAAATGTTATGAAGTTTTTTATAAAGAAATCATGTAGTTGTTTTGGGTTAAAAAAATTTGGATTGCAGGAAATGAGTCATTTTTTAATGGTACCCCTTTGTGTTCTTCTAAGTTAATATTAATGATTTTTCCCTATAATTATAAGACTCTTAATTGACAAGATAACTGGTATTGTAATGAACTTAAATCTACTTTAAATAACTATATTATGTAATGTTTAGGGTTGGGTCTTTATAAATGGTATTAGGGAATGATTTGGATAAATGTAAGGGTTAAAATGATGTTCAAATAATAACAGAAAATATTTATACATTATTTTTATGTTGGAATGGTATATAATTTAAATATTAACAAGTATATTCATCTAGTATATTTTTATTTTCAATGTTTTACCATAAAAGAAATAGGGAAGCTAAAGTTTCAAGGAACTAAGAGGTAGATATCTTTCCAAATCTACAACTAAGAATGTTGTAAATTGGAACTGTGTAGCTTGTGATAGTAATGGATCATATGACATTGGTAATAAATGGATGTGTAATCCATGAAATAGAACAACCAGAGCTACCTCAAAGGAACATGATTATAGTTTCACATTTTATGATGAAACACCCTCCTACTTTAATTTCATATTATGACACAGAAGTGGCTAAAGGATGGACTAAATCCAATGAAAATATATGTGATGTTAGGGAATATTGAGATAATCAAAATGTTGGTCATTCCATTTATTTTTTTAAAGGTGAAAGTAATTAGTGGGGGTCAATTTTCATGAATATCATGGATATATAAGATATTGAATCCCAAGAGTGGGATGAATTTTAAAATATTTTCCATGAAAAATATTTTCCTATGGTAGTTTCACATGGGATATTGAAGAAGTTGTGTGATTTGAGGAAAAATAAATAATATTCAATGGTTGTGTATGATTAAACATTCACCTGACCGAGGATGTATGCTCAAAATCTTATTATAGATATTTATATAAAAATCAACCATTTTTACTCAGTATTAAAGCCATGATAAGAAAGGGAATTGTCCTCCCAAGAATTCAAAAGGTATGGGAAACATGTACAATGCGTTGAGAATGTAGAAATGGAGTTCAATGATGATCACCTGTACTTTGAGAAAAAATTGAAGAAGAGGTTCTGGTAGAAATAGATGGGTGAGAATCAATCAAAAAAATTGAAGGTAATAAAGATATGTTTCTAGTTTGTTAAATGTGTGTTAAAAAGCACTCTGGTGAATGCCTTACCAAAACTGGGAAGTGTCTTTAATGTTGTATGTTTATACATATGGACATAGATTAATATGAAAATAGTCTTATGAATAATCTTGATATGAAAACATTAATGTGTTTCGAATATGGGGAGATGGTTCATTATGAAAATGTCTGCACAATAAAAGATCTGAGTTTTGTAATGAAACAAAAATACAAGAAATAAGTTATAGTGAGATTATTCATGAATATATCAGTAGATGTTGGGTCATCCAATGATATTGTATCAGGTACATTGTTTTTTTATTATATATTTATAATGACTTGTAGGGTATGGGGTTAACACATTCCATTATTTTTGAAAAATTTTCTAGTAAATTGGAAATATCACCTCAAAAAATGAGACGATACCATATTATTAAAAAACTAGGGGGAAATATTATAGAAAAAAGGAATTAAAATAATCTTTGTGTTATTAACTGTATAAAGGAATTACCTTCAATCATTGTCATTATCCCTTAGTAGATTATGATGCCATTCTTGGTATGGATTGGATATTTTTTTATCATTATAAGATTAATTTTATAGATAAAGAAGTTGTTTTTAGAAATATTTTCTATTTTTATACAATAATAAACCCATCCAATTGATAACAAATTTAGAAGTTGAGCATCTGTTCAAAGATAGATATGAAATTTTTCATTCTCATATTTTTGAATGTAATGGAACTTTTTAAATTAATGATGTACCAGTGGTAAATGAACACCTTGACGTTATTCATGATCGGCTACCTAGTGTTATACCTGATCAGAATTTTGAATTCACAGTCGACTTAGTTCCTGGTGCTAATGAAATTTCTAAGTCGCATTATCAAATGGCACTATTATAACTTCTCGAATTGAATAATTAGTTGTTAGACTTTTTTGATAAAGTCTTTATTTTTCCTAGAACATTACCACATGAATCTCTTGTTTTGTTTTTAAAAACAAGTATGGTTCCATGAGATGTTACATTGATAATAGAGTATTGAATAACATTTCTATTAAGAATAATTATCCTTTTCCTCACATTGATGAATTTTTTGATTAGAACCAAGGAACTCACTATTTTTCAAAGATAAAAATGAGATCCTTGTACCATCAGCTAAAGGTGAAGGAAGACGAAATTCCAAAATCCGCATTTCAATATAGATATGGTCATTATGAAAAAATTTTTATTTCATTTTGTTTAAGTAATGAACCTTCTATATTTATGGATCATATGAATATTATATTTCATGAGTTCTTAGATAAGTATGTGGTTGTGTTTATTGATTAAATTATGTAATTTTATAGAAGTAATGAGAAGCATGAAGCAAACTAAGGGTTTCTTTGAATACAACAAAAAATAGAAACTATATGAAAAATTCATCAATTTTTATTTTTGGTTGCAAAAAATTACATTCATTGGTAACATTGTTTCTAAATATTTCATAAGAGTGGATCTAGGTGAATTTTGTTTTGAATAATGGATAAGACCCAGATATATTACCAAGATTAATATTTTTTGTTATTTGGATGGCTATAACTGGAGGCTTGTTGAATATTTTTTCCCATTTATCTAGTCCCCTGACAAAGTTAACTATACAAATATTCAAATTCAAATGACCAAATAATTTGATGACTGTTTTCATAAATTTAAAAAATGATTGGTCAAATCTCTAGTTCAGACCAAAACTTATAGAAATGGTGAGTTTTTCATCTTTATTGAAGCTTCATTAATGGGACATTCTTGTGTTTGGATGTAAATGATCATGTAATTGTATATGATATAAGACAACTCAAATATCATGAGTAAAATTATCCCACACATTCTATGGAATTATACGTTGTTGATTTTTCTTTGAAAATTTTGAGGAATATTTTATTTAGACCCAAATTTGAAATGTATAATAACTATAATATTCTTATGTATATATTCACTCAGAGGGAATTAAATATGAGTCATATAAGAACAATCTAATTTATAAAGGATATTTATTTCATGATCAATTAAGATTGTGGACAAGTAAAAAATGTAGAAGATTCCTTGAGTCCAAAACAAAATGCATGATTAACAATGATACATCTAGAAAGATACCCTTTGATTAATGATTTGATGAATTTTGGATTGGATGTTGTTAGTGAAAAAAATTCTTCTATTTCGTTTTAGGTTTCAGTGTAGTTATCTTTGTGAGACAAGATTAAGAAATCCCATAAGGCAGACATGGAGCTACTGAAAATGTATAAGTAGTTAAAATATGTATATTTCTAGAATTGAACATTTATAAATATTGTAATTTGATATTTGGAAAAAAATTATGTGTGCCTTGGGTTTCTCAACAGATAAATATTTGTTGTGTGAAAAACATTGTTCTCCATTTTTTATTCATCCCGACTGACCTAAGATGTACATAGAGCCTGGAAAGTATTACTGGTGGGATAGAATGAAAAATTATATTAAATATTTTACTGTGAAAGGTTTTACATGTCAATATGTAGATGTATATTGGAAGTTACTGAAAGGGATACATCAACATTTACTTGTGCCAGATTGGAAATGGGATAATATATCAATGGACTTTGTTGTGGGACTACTACTACTTCTCTTGGTAATATTGAAATTTAAGATATAATTTATCAAATGACTAAATCTACACATTTCATTCTTTTTCAATATACTATGTATTTATATCTACATTTGTTGACTACACCTAAACAATATTTTTAGGTTACATGGAGTTTTTATTTCCATTTTCTCTAACTGGGATTCCATGTTCACTTATAACATTTTGATAGGCCTTCAGAATTGGTTATGAATAGAATTAAATTTCAATATAGATTTTCAACCTCAATCAGATGGGATATCAGAACAGATGATTTAGTGTTTAGAGTTAATGCTTAGAGATTATCCAATTAATTACAGGGAAGTTGGGATCATCATATTTTTAAGTACAATATTATTTTAATAACAGTTTTCATTTCAACATTGAGATGGATCATATTGAGGCATTATATGGGAAGCTTTTTCAAACTCCATCATTTTGGGATGAAATCAGAGAAAGAAAGATTATGGGTCCATAATTATTGAAGGAAGTGCTTATGAAATTTAAGATGATCCAGAAACACATGAGTATAGCTCATAGAAGACATAAATGTTATACAAATAACATGAGGAAATACTTTTCTTTCGAGATAAGTGATATTATTTTTATTAGAATATCAGCATGGAATAGTGGTATGCATTTTGGAGGAAATGTAAATCTATGTACATGGTTCATTGAACCATATGAAATCGTAGAGAATGATTGATGAGTCACAAATTGAGTAGCTTTTCCTCTGTGTTTATCCTAGGTACTGAATAATTTTCATGTTTCGATGTTGAGAATGTATGTTCCAGATTCATCTCATGTTTTGGGCCAAGAAATAGTTATATTGGAAAAGAACCAATATTATGAAGTTAAAACTATTCAGATTATTGATCGATGAGAAAATGTATTTTAGAATAATGAAATACACCATATAATGATTTTTTGGCGAAAACACATTATTGAAGTACCATCCTGGGAATCTGAAAATTCTATGGGGGAAGGGTACCCTCCCTTTTATAATAAGTATATAAAATTTCAAAGATACAATTTCTAGATGGTGGGGAGAATGTACCACCCCATGTTTTTAATACTAAATTGAAATAAAAGATCCATTGAATCTCTATATATTAATTTTTTTAAGGGGATAGTTATAAAATAGTTTTTAAACATAATTTTTCCTCTACTATGTTTTGAATTTTGAAAAAATGGAGATCTATGGTTATGATTAGTAAGTTATTTAGAGTGTGATAAAACCAACCAGTATTTTTGTGAATAGTAACCTAACCTTATGAATGGTAAAATGAATAGTAATATAACCCATATGAATAGTAAAAAAATATTATTTTATTTTCCTAAGGTTATAAGATAAATAGATCTCGATTAATTTTTTAAGGTGATATAAAATGAGAAATAGTTTCAAAATTTTCATTTTTTGAATAAATTATCATTTTATTTAAAAACTAAATTAATAATATTTAGAATTTTTTAAAAAGTGGAGTTAATTTTTTAATTATAGATGTAAAAAATGGATAGGATTGATGTTTGGGATTTTGCTCAGATAGTTGAATTTTTAGTGGATTGTAAAAATACAGTTTTATGTTTTTAGTGAGTTTGATGACATCATAATGTTGTAATGATGATGTAATAATTCTAGTCGAATATTAAGGGTTAAAATATGATATAAGGTGCCCCATGGGGACAATACCGTGGGTGAAACCTTGTCCAAGACCATGGTTTCTTAGGTACCACTAATTTGGTGTCCTTTGAAAATAATTAAGAACTCCCTCACTTCCATCATAAATATCACCCTCACCCCATCTTCCCTTGACACCTATCATTATTTGAGAATTCTATAAGTTATCCCCAATACCCAACCCATGGCTCTTCCCCGCATCCAATACCTATTTATCTCATCAAATTTCCAAAACCAAAGGCCATAAGGGGGATCCCAAGGAGAAGAGGTCAAGAGGTAAATATCCTTTTTAATTTTGTTGTGTTTCATTATTAATTCATATGTTATCATATAATCTCTTAAACTCTCTTTATACAAGAGGAATGAAATCTAAATTATTTAATATATTATACATTTTTATCATATTTATTGAATAATTAATCCTTACTATTCCTCTCATGTTCCTCTAATTCTGTAAATAAAAACACAGTCTGTGATGTGTCAATTTACAGACATCATTGAAGATGTGTTATCAATTTCATTTAATTCAATAAATAATTCCTGTAAAACAATTTTAGTGGTTAAATTTTTAACGAGTATTATATGAACATTTTTACATTTTATAATTACCTTATAATCCCAATAGTGAAATTATATGGTGAAACATGTTTGTGATTATCGAAGAACCATGAAAATGATATTAAAAAGAACAAATGATGATATTTCAAATGATTCATCCTCATAACATATAACCAAGATGATTTTTTGAATCAGATAATATTCTGGAAAAATATTAACACCATTTTGTTCCTATTTTTGAGTTTCTCCTCCATTCAACAAGAAAATCTTTTATAATCTGACCATGGAAATCATGTGAAGCACTCACACAAAACAATGGAAATTAATTTAATTGATATTATGTTTCCATTCATTAGGTTAACCTTCCATTTCATTAATTATATGGTCCTAATATAATTTGAGTAATTAATTTAATTGATATTATGTTTTATTTTATGTATTTTGAGTGTATTGACATCTTTATTTAATTATATCAATTATAAATTCAATTATATGATATTTGGAAGGGTCATTTCTTTAAAAATTCACTTTAAAAATTCTATTTTACAAAATTGAATTTCATTTTTTTTAAAATTATTAATGATTATTATTATGTTTTGGTTATCAGGAGTCTTTTATGTACATGGTTTGGTCCTATATGTCTCTAAAATTCATTGGGTATGTGTAAGTTTGAGGTCGGCCATATGGTTACTCCACGTGTAACTATGATCGTTACACAATAAGGTAGCTATGTGGGTTACATTGTAAGATAGCCAAGAGGGTTAAAAACATAAGGTAGCCTTGAGGGTTACAATATAAGTATGTAATTTCAAAATATACCTTTATAGGTTTATATATTTTCGTAATTTGTTATCTAAATAACATTGTTCAAAAAGTAAATATATTTCGATGAGATGTTTGTCTTGGTGAAAATGGTTTCATATGCTTATAATTTATCATGGACTAATGGTTTCATTCTATATTTATATACCCCTTACTGATTTTTTTATGCTTATCCCAGGTTTTTAAATTTTTCCCATAATTTATAAGGATGTGTAAGATAATTAAGTAAGAAAAGTTAAATATGATGATTTTTTTTCAAATAAATCATGTAATTGTTATGTGTTAAAAATTTTATGTTTTGTATAAAATGGATACCTTTTTAATGGTACCACATTGTGTGATTATGGGTTGATATGTGTGAGTTTTGTCTTAACATTCTAAAACTCTAAAATGAGAATATCTTTGTGATTTTAATGATGTGAAATCTAGTTTAATAACAAGATTATGTAATGTTTTTAACCGAGCCCTTATATTATTCAAGGATAAGATTTCATATTCCTATGTTGATGAGTGAACCTATTTCTATTTATACATGTTAATAATATATAAGAATATGTGTATTCAAAAATTCAATTTGATTCACCAATGTTCTTCTCTCATGAGTCATAAACTTTCATTTATATATTATAAACTACCATTCATTATTCTGTGACTCAATATTATGATATATGATTTACAGGGAATGTATTTCACATTTTAATTTCATTTTATCTTACCCTTATGATAATTTACTTTTATGGGATGATTGGAATATTGTTTTTAACGCTTAATAATAATCTTACTTAACACTTTTATATGTTTGATTTTACTAGGTTGTGAAGAAATGTTTTAGGAATGACATACCTAGGAAGGGCTCTAGTTATGTAGGAATTAATTGGTGACTATTATGAGCCATTTTGTTTTGTGTCCATGCTTCCAACTACATAATACCAAAATAATTCTTGTGTGGATCATTGTGGAATGTAATAAATAATCTTCTAAGAAGATAAAATATCGATGTATGGAGGTTATGGGTTTCTATAGTTTGTATTATAGAATAGATTATTTAACCTTTTGAAATTATGTTGAGATAATATTGGTGAGAACACTAGGGATATATATATATAAGGTAAAATAATAATGTTTTGGTAATGATCTAGAATGACCTAATTTAAACCTAAGGTTTTATAGAATAATGTGTCCTGATTTAGGCATACTACAAATGATTTTTCATGATTATATGGTTTCCCAAAATAGTTATTACTTAAAAATGGTATTTTTTATTTTATTCAATGTAAAAAAATTGATGAAATCATGTTACTATTGAAAATGATGTTTAATTGAATGATTTTCCACTTGATAAATCAAGTGAAATAAGAGATGTATTGTAAAAACTTAGAATTATTCCTAATCATCATTCTCATTATATGATAAATAATCTCCAGATAGGTTATTTTCATGATACACATAATAGAATAAAGTTTTAGTTTTATAAATGACATGGAGAAAAGATGATTCATCCTCTAACATGTCTAAAATGAGAGAATAATAACTTAAGTTAATGTCTCAGAGGAACGAAAAGATGTTTTGAGTGTGGAAATTAAATAATCAAATGATGTAATTTCTAAGGGAAAATTTAATGTTTGGTAAACACAATGGATGAAAATAATGACCTCTGTAAGGAATCATCCCTATTTAAATGTAATAAATGTGGAATATATGGGTATTATGAAGTTTATTAAATTTGGCGAATGATAAATATGAGAATTAATAGGGTTGTATGAGTAATGGTCTCATTGATGATGATGAAGATTGTAAGAACCCAGTTTTATTTTTGAGGTACGGGCTTCTTCTTTTTCCTTTTTTCCTTAAGTGTTTTTGAGAAAATATGGGAAAAGGGAAAGAATTCTAAATTTTGAAACTACACGCAGTGTACTTCGTCGACACGTCGTGTACTTTTGGCCATGTTGGGATAATTACACAGGGCGTGTATCCTCGCCGGCGACAAAGGGTGTAGGAACAGACTACATGCCGTGTAGTGGTCCTTTACACGCCGTGTAGTCAGTCGGAAGGTTAAAAATTAAGGCGGTGGAGTCGCCGCCAGCTGGGCGGTAGTACACGCCGTGTACTCGGGAGTACATGCCATGTAACTCCTGTCGGCAGGTGAACAGTGTCGGTGCCACCAAATGAACAGTTAAATGAAATAAGTGCACGCTGTGTACTCAGAAGTAAACGTCGTGTAATTTGTTTTTTCGGCTTAAAATAGGCAGTAGCCTCCTCATTTGGCAGAGGAGAAGTTTGAGCCATTTTGGAGCCAAAGGAGGAGGCCATACCTTTGATGATCCACCGGGAGTTTGTTTGGAATCCGATTCGGCTTCGGACGATCTCATTGGAACTACACGGGTAAGCCCATCCTCCTCCGGGTTCTGTTCTTTCCAATTCTTCTCCCAACGTATGTAATTTACGTTTGATTGGGTTTTTTTCTTCGTCAGATCTACTCCGTTCATGGGCGTTTCTGGAGCCGGCGTTCAGGTATAGTGTTCGTTGGCACATAAGGTAGGTGGTTTGGTGTTTATTTTCCAACTGTCGTGCGTTTTTGTGCGTTTTCATGCCACGAACCCATGTTGGGGTGTCGTGTGGCTGAGGCTGTTTCTATATTTAATGCCTAGAATTGCATAAGTGATTAAATTATGATAATAAAATGCTATTTGGGATTGTTTCTTGGATCCAGGGCCATCCTGAGGGGTGTGTTCCTCTGTTTAGTCGTTTGGCCAGGATACCCGAGGGTATGCCTTAAATGTAGTAATTGTAGAATTGCCTTGATAGGAATTTCTTGTTTACTGCATTTTGATATGTTGGGCATGGCCTGGTTACCTATTTAGCCTGAGGGAGTGGTTGTGATTAGCCTAAGGGCGTGACTATATTAGCCTGAGGGCGTGACTTCTATGCCTGAGGGCATGACTTTTGTCCCTGAGGGCGACACTTCATATGCATGAGGGCGAGAATTCTGTTACAATGCCTGAGGGAGAGATTCTATATAGCCTAGCGGCATGGTTCACTATATTAGCTTGAGGGCGCGATACTGGTTGGCCTGAGGGTGTGGTGCTGTTGAGCACAGAACGATACTAAATTAAATAAATTAAATAAATAATAAAATGGAAATTTAATTGCAAAGTTAGTTACTTTTGAGTACTGCTTACTTTATTCATTTTACTATTGCACACTGTTGTTTCATGCTTACTTGCAGTTGGGCACGGGCCTTTGGTGGGTGCCCACTGAGATATATTTCTCACACCCTGTTTGGGTCATGCTTTTCAGCCAAACAAATTGCGTTTCTGAAGGTGTGGATAGGGGCAAGAGTCCCTATAGAGATACTTGACTGTTGCTGTGGAGTAGGAGGGCATGGGACTGAGCCTAGGATCGTGATGCCGCTGACAGCTGTTTACTCATTTTGTTGTACTTTGCTTTTGGGTTGTAACACATTGATGTATAACATGTTCTAGATGTTTTCTTAGAATTTGAACATGTAGCATCATCATTTATATACTGTTGGTTATATCCACTACTGTAGTTTATTTCAGTTGTGTGTGTTTACTGCTTCCGCTATTTGTTGTATGTTTATTTTAGTATTCCGCTGTGCTACACTTTGACAGAGGAGGGAATAGTTTCCCCACTATCAGACCTGGGCCCTCGCTGCTAGTCTGCAGCCTCTGGCATTTGGGGAAATGCGCTTGAGGTCACGTGGAGAACTGGGCTCGGGGCACCCATTACGTGGCACCTAGGGCCGGGACATTACAAAGTGGTATCAAAGGGCCTTCTTTTCATTGACTTACTATTTGGAGATGTAGTCAGGGATATGACAGAACGGTAGTTGGTAATAAGCTGTGCCCAGGCATAGCTAACCCGTGTACAGAGAAAAGCCAATCTACCTCGTATTTTGCATTATATGATTTTCAATTTTACGGTTGATATGTTTTCACCATTGGGTGACGCACTTGGATTGTGGTGTTTATATTTTATCTGTGGGTCCTATTTAGTTGCAACCTGATGAGATGAGGGTATGTCATCTCATGAATCAAATAGGCACATGCTAGATATCACATGCCATGCATAGTTTCCATGCCATGTAGGTGCATTAGAAATTCGCATGTTGTTGTGATAGTTGTTGTGCTAGAAAGGCATGATGTTGTGATAGGTGTACTGATAAAAATTCATGTTGTTTGATAGGGTAATTTTTATGTGAACTGGCTATAGAATGGATGCCAAACATTGGTTTTTTGGGGAGTATGGGCCCCCATTGACCGAAATTTGGTGGATCATTGACTGTTTATTTTGTTATAACAGAGATAAGCTGTCAAACATTGATTCGTAGGGAGTATGGGACCTCACGGGTCGGAATTTGACACCTAGGTGTTGTTTTCAGTATTTTTTGGGTTCCGGAGAAGTTTCTAAGGCATACTGTCCGGAAAAACCAGAATACATGCCATGTAGGACCTCATACACACCGTGTGTGTTCATCTGTTCGGGAAGAAAAATGAACTTTTTGAGTACACGCCGCGTACCAGGATTACACGCCGTGTAGTCTCTTCCCGTGTCACAAACCGTGTGGGTGGCGACACGGGGTAAGGAAGCCCTTGGGGAAAACCACGCCGTGTAAATTTTGTACACGCGGTGTAGTGTGACCTGGGGACTCGGCCGTGTAACTATCAACACGAGACGGTGTCACCTCTCCCTTAACACGCCGTGTAACGTTGGGACACGCCGTATAGTCTTTTCCGAGGACAGACCATGTGGAGTTAGCCGTGTGGCTAGGAAACAGGATAGTGTACACACCGTGTTCGAGTGTAACACGCCGTGTAGAGTAAAGCTGAGTAGTCGGCCGTGTCACAGACGACACGGGGAGTTGGAAAATAACATCATACACACCGTGTAGATATTATACATGTCGTGTAGTTTTGTTTAACGGGAGTCGTGTTGAAGGACCCGGGAAGGGGAAGGGAAGTCAGGTACACGTCGTGTAGTCATTGTACATGCCGTGTATGCTTGTTTTGAAAATTTTGAAATGCCTTCCTTCTCTTGTTCCTTTGTGGTTACTTCGCTTTCAGTCTTAATAATCTTGAAACTGAGGCGTGATTTTGACCTTGTAGTTTCATGTCGCCTAGACGACAGCGAGTTGTTCGCCAAGAGAGCGGCGATGATTATACTCCAGAGATGGTGTGCCATGAGATACCATTTGATCCACCAGTAGAGCCAGATGCGGCACAAGCTATTATACCAGACACGGGCGCGGAGGCGCAATTCCATGAAGGATTATTGCGGTTCATGCACACCTTTCCGGGAGCACCGCAGGCTGCCACATCTATGGCCGAGTTGACTCGTATCTTTCAGCAGCAGCATCCGCCTACATTCTCAGGGGATGGCGGACCACAGGATGAAGAGTCTTGGCTAGGATCGATGCAGACTATTTTCGTGCATCTAGAGATGCCTCCAGGGCGGAGGGTCACGCTCGTGACTTACATGCTACGTGATTCCGCCATGAGGTGGTGGGATGTTACCACCTAGACAGAGCATCACAGGGACATGGTGTGGGAGGATTTTCAGATAGTCTTCTATGACTTCTTCTTTCCCGAGACGCTGAGGTTAGATAGATCTTGAGGGTTCATGAATCTGTAGCAAGGAGCTATGTAAGTGATGGACTATTCTGCTCGTTTTACGGAGATTCAGCGCTTTGCACCGGTGTTGGTGGGTGATGAGAGGCTGAGAGCCAGACGTTTTGAGGATGGTCTTCGGTATGACATCCGAGTGCTGGTGAATGTTTTCAGGTTTCCTACTGTACACACGATTGTGAATCAAGCATTGATTACAGAGAGAAACCTGCGAGAATCTGGTGGTGTGGGCCTGGGTGGTTCGACACCAGTTACTGGTACTATTTTAGCTGGCAAGAGGAAGAGACAAATGGACTTCTCTCAGGGTGGCAGTACCAGCCAGGCAGCTTCTTCAGGTGGTCCGATCAGGTGCTACCAGTGTTTCAGAGAGGGGCACATGATACTGCAGTGTCCACGAGACTCAGTGGAGTGCCGAGCTTGCGGCAAGATGGGTCATCTGCAGCGCTTTTGCAGGGCGTATCCACTAGTGGATAGTGAGAGGGGTTCTATGAAGACTCCGCGTACGGGAGAAGGACCAGAGGCTTCTTACCAGTTAGGGAACTGGAATACGTCAGGGCGTGCATGCAGAGATGGTGGTCATGGCCGTGGTAGCAAGACACCAGGATCTCAGAGGCAACAGGGCGGGACAGCTCAGGGTATCCAGGCTGTGTCGTAGGGCCACGACACTGGGCAGGCATATGCAGTGCAACAGACCCAGGAGGAGGAGGATATCGGACCTTTGACAGTCAGAGGTACTTTTCTAGTACCTTCTGTCTTGCCTCCATTACTTTTTGATATGGGTTCTACACATAGTTTTATATTTGTACCCGTTGTGGAGAGCCTTGGGCTCGGTGTTTCTACTTATTCTGATATCTTGACGCTAGAAACTCCGTTGGGGACTAAGACGGTTGGTGTGCATCAGTGCAAGGAGTGTCCCCTTGAGGTTTTTGGGTGTCACTTCCTTTGGGACCTTTATGTCCTGGAGATGACGAGCTATGACGTCATTCTTGGGATGGACTGGTTGGTTCCCTTTCGAGACTTTGTAGACTGCTATCGTCGCAGGGTGCGTTTCACGTCACCATAGGGCAGGGAGTTTCTATACAAGGGTGAGTGGGATGTTTAGGCGAGTCGATCTGGACCAGAGCATCATGGGCATGGTGGAGTCACAGCCCAGATTGCAAGCTTATATCTGGATGACCAGGGGACTTGTTAGAAGGATTTCTCTCCAGTTGTCGATCGTTTCAGGGATGTCTTCCCGGACGACTTTTCAGGTCTACCTCCAGTGTGTGAGGTGGATTTCTCTATCGAGCTTGTTCCAGGAGCAGCACCCGTGTCTATTCCTCCTTATAGGATGGCCACGTCTTTGTTTCAGGAGCTCAAGAGACAGTTCGAGGAGCTACAGGAAAAGGGTTTTATCGGACCCAGTACTTCTCCTTGGGGTTCTTCGGTCCTCTTAGCGAAGTAGGCGGATGGTACCCTTAGGATTTGTGCGGATTATCGAAAGCTGAACCAGTTGACGGTTAAGAACCGAGATCCCTTGCTGAGGATAGATGATCTGTTTGATCAGCTTTGTGGAGCACAAGTATTCTCAAAGATTGAATTGAGATCTGGATATCATCAGCTGCACGTTAGAACATCTGGTATACCTCTCACATCTTTCTAGAGCAGGTATGGGCTATATGAGTATACGTTTTTGCCGTTCGGACTCACGAACACGCCAGCAGTTTTCATGGTCCAGATGAATCGTGTGTTTCATCCGTATCTTGATTCATTTGTGGTAGTATTCGTGGATGACATCTTGGTGTACTCGCACACTCGACACGACCATGCCACCCATGTTGAGATTGTATTGAGTACACTGAGAGAGCATCACCTATATGCTAAGCTCTCGAAGCGCCACTTTTGGATAGACCAGATTCACTTCCTGGGTCATATCATCTTAGAGGCAGGATTTGCAGTGGACCCAGAGAAGGTGAGAGCAATAGTTTCCTAGGAGCAACCCAAGAACGTGTTTGAGATACGAAGATTCTTAGGGCTGGCCGGTTACTACAGACGTTTTATACCAGACTTCTCTCGCTTAGCAGCACCGTTGACAGGTCTGACTAAGAAGGGTGTGAAGTTTGTTTGGTCAGAAGCTTGTCAGATAGCTTTTCAGAACCTGAAGGGAAGAGTGGCATCTGCACCGATCCTGATACTCCCAGAGCAGGGGAAGAGCTATACAGTTTACTGTGATGCGTCGGGGATTGGGCTGGGAGCCATTTTGATGCAGGGCGACCGAGTTGTGCCGTACGGGTCTCGGCAATTGAGGCCACATGAGAGGAATTACCCGACGCATGATCTCGAGTTGGCTGCAGTTGTGCATGTGTTGCGCTGTTGGAGACATTACCTGTTGGGAGACCATTTTGTGGGTTTCACCGACCACAAAATCCTCAAGTATATCTTTACTCAAGGTGACCTGAATCTGAGGCAGAGAATATGGGTCGAGTACCTACAGTCCTTTGATTTTGAGCTTGCCTATACACCTAGTAAAGGTAATGCAGTAGTCGATGCATTGAGCAGAAAGACTCAGATACAGGCAGTGCAGGAGGCCAGTGGTGAGTGGAAGCTTATGGCCTCTTTCTCTGAGATGCATCTGGTGGTGCATGAAAGTTAAGGACAAACTTATCTTTTCTCGTTAGCTGTGACTTCTACCCTCTTGGACAGAGTGAGGATGAGGCAGGTATCGGTTTCAGAAGCCCTAGTTCTATGGGAGTCGGTGGCAAGTGAGGACCCTCCTCCCAGTTGGAGGATAGGCGATGACGAGGTTTTGAATTTCCATGGATGTGTATGGGTTCTAGGGGATATACGCGAGGAGCTGCTGAGGGAGTTTCATGATTCATCTTGGGCAGTTCATCCCGGGGTTACCAAGATGTACCGAGACTTGAGACGTCAGTACTGGTGGCCGGGTATGAAGAGAGAGATAGTTGGTTTTCTTACAAGGTGTTCGACCTGTCAGTAGGTGAAGGCAGAGCATCAGAGACCAGCTGGGCTATTATAGCAGTTGCCAATTCCAGAGTGGAAATGGGATGACGTCGCGATCGATTTCATGATGGGTTTTCCCAGGTCACCTAGAGGCAATGACGTTGTGTGGGTTGTGGTGTAAAGACTCACTAAGGTAGCTCACTTCTTTCCGATCAAGGAGACCTTCGGTGTGGATGAGGTCGGAAGGCTGTATATCTGACAGATCGTACGTTTCCATGGGGTGCCTCGTTCTATCATTTTAGATAGGGACGCCTGCTTTACGTCTCGTATCTGGCAGAGTTTTCAAAGGGCGCTGGGTACAGAGGTGCTTCTGAGCACCGCATACCACCCTCAGACTGATGGCCAGTCAGAGCGGACGATAAAGGTGCTAGAGGACATGCTGCGCGCATGTGTCCTAGACTTTGGGGGCTCTTGGGAGAAGCAAATACCCTTAGTCGAGTTTTCCTAAAATAATAGTTTTCAGGTGACTATTGAGATGGCACCATATGAGGCTTTATATGGTAGGCCATGCCGATCACCTTTGTGCTGGTTAGAGGCAGGTGATGCAGCTTTACTAGGACCACAGCTCGTGCAAGAAACATCTGAGCAGTTCCAGTTAATTCAGAAGGGGATGGATACCGCACAGTCTCGTTAAAAGTCTTATGCCGATCGCCGTAGACGACATTTGGAGTTCGTGGTTGGGGATCATGTTTTTCTACTTGTTTTGCCGAGGCTGGGACACAAATGGATCATGAGACAGGGTAAGCTTTCACCGAGGTATGTGGGACCATTTTAGATTCTTGAGAGAGTCGGGTTGGTTGCCTATCGGTTGCAGTTACAGCAGCGATACTGAGCCATGCACGACATCTTCCATGTGTCTCAGTTGCGTCGCTATCATTCAGAATCATCTCACGTCTTTCAGCCAGAGGAGGTTGAGCTTTAGCATGATGCGTCCTTTGAGGAGAATCTGATCCGTATCATTGACAAGAGCACGAAGGTTCTCCGAGGCCGGTCAGTTCATCCCGTTCGGGTGTTATGGAAGCATGGCCGAGTACAAAACGAGACCTGGGAGCGGTAGGCTGACGTACGTGCTCGATGGCCAGAGTTTTCCTGAGCTTTATCTTTTCCCCCCTGGAAGGGCAATTCGGGGACGAATTGCTATAAGGGGGAGAGTTTGTAAGAACCCGGTTCTTATTTTTGAGGTACGAGCTTTTTATTTTTCCTTTTTTCTTTATGTGTTTTTGAGAAAATATGAGAAATGGGAAAGAATGCTAAATTTTGGAACTACACACCGTGTACTTCATCCACACGCCGTGTACTTTTGGCCATGTTGGGATAGGTACACAGCGCATGTTGCCTCACTGACGAAAAAGGGTGTAGGAACCGACTACACGCCGTGTAGTGGTCCTTTACCCGCTGTGTAGTCAGTTGGAAGGTTAAAAAGTAAGGCGGTGGAGTCGCCGCCAGCTGGGCGGCAGTACACGCCGTGTACTCGGGAGTACATGGCATGTAACTCTTGTCGGCATGTGAACAGTGTCGGTACCACCAAATGAACAGTTTAATGAAAGAAGCACACGTCATGTACTCAGAAGTACACGTCGTGTACTTTGTTTTTTTGGCTTAAAACAGGCAGTAGCCTCTTCATTTGGCAGAGGAGGCATTTGAGCCATTTTGGAGCCAATGGAGGAGTCTGGACCTTTGAAGATCTGCCAGGAGTTCGTCTGGAATATGATTCGGCTTCGGACGATCTCGTTGGAACCCCACTGGTATGCCCTTCCTCCTCCTGGTACCGTTATTGAAAATTATTCTCCCAATGTAAGTTATTTACATTTGATTGGGTTTTGTTCTTCGTCAGATCTACACCGTTCTTGGGTGTTTCTGGAGCCGGCGTTCGGGTATAGTGGTCGTTGGAACATAAGGTATGTGGCTTGGTGTTTATTTTCCAACTGTCATGCGTTTTTGTGCATTTTCGTGCCACAAACCCATTTTTGGGTGTCGTGTGGCTGAGGTCGTTGCTATATTTAATGCCTTGAATTGCATAGGTGATTAAATTTTGATAATAAAATGCTGTTTGGGATCGTTTCTTGGATCCAGGGCCATCCCGAGGGGTGTGTTTCTTTGTTTAGCCATTTGGCTAGGATACCTGAGGGTATGCCCTAAATGTAGTAACTATAGAATTTCCTTGAGAGGAATTGCTTGTTTACTGAATTTTGATATGTTGGGCATGGCCCGGTTACCTGTTTAGCCCGAGGGTGTGGTTGTGATTAGCCTGAGGGCGTGACTATATTAGCATGAGGGCATGACTTCTGTGCCTGATGGGCGTGACTTCTGTGCCTAAGGGCGATACTTCGTATGCCTAAGGGAGAGAATTCTTTTACAATTCATGAGGTCGAGATTCTGTATAGCCTGAGAGCATGATTCACTATATTAGCCTGAGGTCGAGATACTGGTTGGCCTGAGGGCGTGGTGCTGTTGAGCACAGAATGATACTAAATTAAATAAATTAAATGAATAATAAAATGGAAATTTAATTGTTAAGTTAGTTACTTTTGAATACTGCTTACTTAATTACATTTTACTATTTCACACTGTTGTTTCAAGCTTACACGCAGTTAGGCACGGGCCTTTGATGGGTGCCTACTGAGATATATTTCTCACACCCTGTTTGGGTCATGCTTTTCGGCCCAAACAAATTATGTTTCTACAGGTGTGGATAGGGGAAAGATTCCCTATATATGTACTTGACTATTGCTGTGGAGTAAGAGGGCATGGGACCGAGCCTAGTCTCGCGATGCCGCTGACAGCTGTTTACTCGTTTTGTTGAACTTTGCTTTTGGGTTGTATAACAGTGATGTATAACATGTTCTAGTTGTTTTCTTAGAATTTGAACATGTAGCATCATCATTTATATACTTTTGGTTATACCCACTACAGTAGTTTATTTCAGGTTTGTGTGTTTACTACATCCGCTGTTTTTTGTATGTTTATTTTAGTATTCCGCTGCGCTACACTTTGACAAAGGAGGGCATAGTTTCCCCACTATCAGATCTTGGCCCTCGCTGCTAGTTGGCAGCCTCTGGAATTTGGGGAAATGCGCTTGAGGTCACGTGGCGAACTGGGCTCGGGGCACCTGTTGCGTGGCACCCGGGGCAGGGACGTTACAAAGATATAATTTATGGACTGTGAATGTTAATGGTTTTTTAAATAGTTTTTCTTATGAAAAAAGTAATAAAATATGAAATTGTGGTTTATGAATCTTAATAACTGATTTGTGCTTTATATTATAGGAAACAATTATTATGGAATTAAACGATAAAGATTGTTTAATAGTTTAAGAAGGATGTGGAATGATTAAAGTGTTTTCTTTTTGGATTAATGAATTTTCTAGTATAAGTGTTAATCTAATGATAATATAGTTGTAAATATCATTAAACATCTATGAATATATCCATATTAGTTTTTCATTAAGGATTTAAGAAAATATTTTAACTATACAATTAACATAGAAAATTTATTTAGTCTTACAGTGATATTTTTGTTGTACAGAATATTAAGGGAAAGATAAACCTTAATATGTGTCTAATATTTGTTATAAAAAATATTATTGGTATTAAAACTATTAGTAGTATTGAAATTTCATATTGATTTGTATAAAAAGTGATTTAGTCCATCTTTGAAGTTGTTTATTTCATTTTTCCATTTATTAGGTATATTTAATAGTGTATTATTTACTGTGAGCAATAAGGATTAGGTTCATTTTTAGAGAATATATCATCTCAATAACTATTTATCGTGATCCAGGTTACTATTATGTTTTAATAGAATATATAATCAGGGTATTCACGTTTTTTGTATGTGACATTATGTGAGACTATATTACTGGGGATGAATTTTTTGATCAAATCATTCTAATATTTTGAGTATGAATTTAGGAAAACATATTTTCTAGTATTTGAATGGTTAAATATATTTCCAATTGATTTTGTTTAACCTATGGGGTTATTGTTGATTTGTTTCAAAAGTAATGTATTATAAAACTTGTGATAAACTAATTAGATTTGGTAAATATTTTGTGATAGGAGCTGTGACATTCCATTATTTTACAGATCATATGATACATTAAAAATCAATTTTAGATCTTCATTCCTTAAAATTTAATTTTTGTATATTTATTTATTATATTAATATATGAGTTAGAAATTTACCAAAGAAAATCCAAATGATGCAATTTTTCATATGATATGGAAATAAATTGAATTATTTTTATTTTATCATGACTGTAATAGAATCATAAAACCTTAGGAAAATGATCCTAAAATAAAGTGTAAATATTTTACATTTATTTCCAATGAAGTGGTGGTCTCCTCACCCTTCACAGATTTGGGGTTCTGTGGTCATTAACATTATTCTAACCATGTTATATATCACTCTCCATTCGTCATTGATCATTAGTTTTTCTCCTCCATGTCTATATTTTCATTTTCCACTAATGTTTTCATATTTTGAAAGATAATAAAATGTTATTCAATATGACCATTATATTTTACATTCCATATTTTTAAGAGGACGTGTCATCAACCATTTTCACAATGTTGGATTTACATAGATGAATTTTAAAAAGTAAAATACATGATTACTAGGAACATGTTCAAATTGGAATGATGAGATTTTTTAATGGTGTGGGTATAATGTAACACCATGATTTTTTTAAACAATATGATATCTAATACCATATACAACACGCAACATCAAACCTAAATGAACCATGAATTATTATTATTTAAATATATACACTATAATATTGACATTAAATTTCATGGTTTCAATAAGATTAACTACATTATGAATTATAAATACAAATATCCTACATAATATAATTTAATTGATTAATTCCTAGAAAATCAGAATTCACTTCTTAAAAAACTTGTTATTATACATATAAAATAGTTTTTCTTCATAGTGATTTTTGTCTGAAAATATTATATTTAATTTTTAAAAAAAAATAAAAATTTATTTCATAAAAGTAACTATATTTATGAAATCATAATATGAAAATTATCTAAGTAATTGTTTTGATGTTTTTCCAAAAATATTGTTTTCTAGGGCATAATGAAAAATATAGGGTTTCATTGAAAACAGTTTTTTGTTCTAGATATTAATAAAGTCCCATTTTGTGTTAAAATGGATTCAAAGATAAAATAATTCCCTTATATAATAAGTATTCTTATTATGTTCATTAACATTTATTTTATGTTTTATTTTATTATAATAACATTTTTATAAATAAACAGTCATTTTATCTGAATATATTTTTTTATCCAATCAATGTATTTTTATCATAATAAATAAATTATTAACTATTGTTTAATTATTTTAATTATATATATATATATATTATACTAAATATTTTTAACATTTATTTAATATTTTTCTAGTTATATGATAATAATTATCCACGATTTATGATTAAAAATGATTTTATTTTTCAAAAAATAGTTTTTCTTTTTTCTTGTGTGTTTATATTAAAATTAACTTCATCCAATTAAATAGATTTAATTTGATGAAATTTATTCTGTATTTCGAATTATGTGGTTAAAATTTGGTAAATATTCTACTATTGTTTTTTTATGAAATAAGAATACTATCCAAGGTAAAATTTATCATCTTGGTAAAGAGTAAATCTGTTAAATTTTGGTTAAAAATAAGTGATATGGACAAAAAAATTTATCCTAATTCTTATTGAATGAAAATAATTGTACCCCAATCACCTGTTTCATGAGAAACATTTTTTTAATGGAAAGGTTTCAATGAATTTAACCAATATAGTATTTAATGAAAAAAATGGCCCCAATGATCACTTTAATAGTTTTTAATCTCTTATATTTTCACATATGGAAAAAATAATGCTTTGATTGAATATAAATATCTATTTTGATCTAAATAAAACTAGTTTTATGGTAGATGTTTTTTTCTTTTTTCTATAAATTATATAATTACCTTAAAGTCTTGTACATCTTTGATGTAATGTTTATTTAATTTATAATAAAATATAATAATGTTATTAAACAATTCAAAAATTAAATATAATTTGAGGGTTTTAAAGTGATCCTAATATTTTTAGTAAATAGAAACTTCTAGTGATGTTTAAAATGACCAAAATAAAATTCCAACTTTTTCTTTATTTATATTAAGTCAAATTAAATAAAAAATGTTAGAATATACATTAATTATCTTGTATGAAAATAATATTTTTTCAAATTGTAATTAAATTATTGATATATTAAAAGTGGGGAAAGGGTATATGATATGTTCAAAAAATTTATCCATTATCAATTTATGAGAAAAATAGTTAACTTATATGTAATTTATAATATCTTAAGTGTGAAATAAAATATTACTATAGTTATGGTAAAAAGAAGTTAACAAAGGGAATAAACCAAATGATAAGGTTTAAAATACAATATAAACCTATCCACATTTCATTGATGGATAATACTTCATCCATATCCTACCAACGGTTGAAATTTATTGAAATTAGGAATCATTTTTTCTTGAGTATGACTTAATTATATTTTAATCTTCTCAATAATTCAAGTTGTGTCCTTTCTTGCCCTTATCAAAGGACTCCCCTTACACACATTAAAGAAAAATACTTTATAAATTCAAAATAGAAAATAAAATGAAAAAAATAACGTATCAACTTCCTTATCTATATTTTTAAGGTTCTGGTCTTCTGAAAAACCCAACACTAGTATCTATAAGAATATATTGAAAGGTGTTGCTTCAATGAAGATGTCACAAACATAACTGATTACTTTAGTTTGTAATATTTCCTTTACCACTAATAATTATAATATATTTTTCCTAAAATAATAAATTATGTATCCTAATTATTTTTAACTGTTTTTATGATTCTTAAATCACCATTATTCAACCAATTTCTATCAAATTTGATATGAAAGTATTGCTTGTGCATACATATGGCCTATCGTCTCCACGTAGTGATAAAATTCATTTATCATCACCATATTTTATATATACATATATTGATGGGTTAAATTTTTATATATTATAATCATTAAATAATTATAATTGTCTATGGTTAATATCATATAAACCTTATTACATTATAATCTTTTGGAAAACAATAACACCACACATGTGTACGTGTAGACAACCACATATATGATGTGATGTGATTTTCTTTTCAGTTTCATTTCACATGGAAGTTAATAAGGTTGTATTTAATGAATATATATGATATATATTATGTAAAAATTATTCTTAATTTTGAGTTATTATCTAACTTTCTTGTATTCCATCCATAAAAAACAACGTTTTTCTATAGGTTTAATCTACCATATCCAGGAATAGTGTAATTCATTTGTCTATATCTTATTTTATGGATGAATATAAACATGATTATAGTGAAAAAATATAAAATTTAATTCATGATTAGAATCCAAGATATGAATGAACCTTGATCAAGTTACAGTGATTAAAACTACCAAACCAAAACATACAAGAAAAATGTAGCAGATATCACCCATATAAGTGATTTTTTATAAAACAATTTACATATAAGATGATTAAATGTTATAAATAAATAATATTATTTATGATATATATTATTATAGCACATTAATATATTTATAATAAATATAAACATAATATATATGACTTTTTAACAAAAAAAGGAATTTAGACACGAAATAAGGGATTTTTGACTCGTTTTTTCTATGAAACACATGTGATATTCACCATTTGTTTTCTTTATGGGGTGTACTTACTACCAATAAATGTATTTTTTGATTATTATTAATTAATTTATTAAGATTTATATATTAATCTATACATTTTTCATTCAGGGGGATTGTGATTTAAATGTTACCAAAGCGGTAAATGGTTTTGTGATACAATCTAATTATTTATTTATATTATTTAGGATTAGGATTCCATTGATTAATTATTTTGATATTCCTCTAAAAAACTCATCAATGTACATATACTATTTTTATTTCATAAAAATACATTTTTTTATTTTCGTTTTTCCCATAAAAAGTACTCAAGATACCAAAAATGTGTTTTTAAGGAAAATCAACCTAATTTCTCTCTTTGGTCAAAAACCTGTTTTTTTCCACATAGATGTTTTCTGAAAATGTTTTAAATAAGGTTTTTAAAATTATCAAATGATTTTTTAAATTCATTTTTATGAATTTTTAAACTTTTTACATAGTGGTTATAAATGGAATCTTCTTTTCATCTTCTGACTGTGGTAAATTTTTATTTTTTTCGAAAACAAATACAAAGGTAATATTTTATAAATTATAAGAGATGACTAAAATTTTCCATTGTATTTAATAGTAATTTATTTAGAGTTTTTTAATATGATTCCATCGTTATTTTCAGGGAAATTATTTTCTATAATATTTGATTTTTTTTATATTTCAAGGAATTGATTTCAAAATGGAAATGATATTTTCCTCATGAATTTTTAATGACATTTTACTGGTGTTTATATTTAAAAAATACAATAACAATTGATATCATGAATTATTTTCAAGCGATATGGTTCAAGGATAACATCCTTTTTCTTTTTCTATGTGGTTTTTGATTATTATAATAAAATTTTTTTTGAAGCATATTTGTTTTCCAATGGTTATACTATGATAGAATTGTGAAATTATTATGAAAACTATTTATTTTAAATGGTTTATACTATGATAAAATGATAAAATGATTATAAAACCTATTTTTTCAATGGGTTATTACATGATTAAATATTTATAATACCAATTTTTTTCATGGGTTCAAATATGGTAATTTATTATGATATTTTGAAAGACATATGATTTATTTTCACTATGTGATATGTGGGACCTATAACTCTATCCAATGAATTTGGTAATAATGGATAACTCTTGAGGTATGCATGAGATGCATGAACCTGATTCCATGTTCACAATTTCAAGCATGGTATTAGTTTGACATATATATATGATTAAGAATGGATCTAGTTTTCATGTTAATAAGTTTATACGTAGTCCTAGATTTCATATTCATAAGATTAAACATATACTTAGGTTTGTGTTCAGATGTTTAGGAAAGCGACTGATTTAAATTCCTTATCATGTTGAGTGAGATTGTTTTTATTTATACATGTTATGAAAATAATAAGGTTACATATATGAAAAAATTATATTTTTTGCAAAACAATTATGCTCTCATGGATCATGTTCTTTTTTTTCAAAATTATTAATGTATTATGAATTAACCTGATTTATATGATGAACCAATAGTACAATATATGATGTATAGGGTATGTATTTAACATGTAATTGTCAAGATATCATACCCATATTATCATGATATTCTTATGTGAACACTGATATCTCCCTTTATTACCCTTTATAAGTATTTGAGATCACCACTTATTATTTTAATTTCCCCTCATTTATGAATAAAAGTTTTAGGAATAATCTTTTTATGAATGGTTCTAGTTATAAATGAACATAATATGAGGATCCTATGAACTATTTTTGTGTGTTTAACTTTAAAAATTCACTATAACTATATGATTTTAGAGAGGCTATTTATGTTATGTAATGAATAAATTTAGAAAAAGATAAAATATCTATGTATAAAAACTAGGATATTATATGTTAGGAATCATAGAAATGATTAAATAACATTTGGAAACATGGATGAGAAAATAGTTGTGAGAAAACTTTGAATAAGTCTATTTATAATATAAAATCCTAATGTTTTGGTAACGATCATGAATCGCACAAGCTAAAACTAAGGATTCATAGAAGAAGATTTTAGGATTTAGACATCATATAAATGATTTATCATGATTATTTGGTTTCCCACTATGATTATTGATCAATCTATGTTTTTTGGGTTTAGTCAATGGATTAAACTCGAAGGAATAATGTTAATGGTTAATATGACAGCCAATAGAATTATTTTCCCTATGAAAACCCCATGTAAAATACGAGTTGGAATAGAAAACTTGTGATTATGCATAGTTAGCTATCTCTATTTATAACAAACAATCAAACCATTTTTGAGTTTCCTAACACACCTAACAATAATTATCTTTAATTTGATGAAGACGATGAAGAATAGGATATTGAACATCCAAAGTGTATAAATATTCCAAGAAGCAAGTAGTTGAATTTCTTATAAGAATGTGAAGATGTGTTAAGTATTTAAAAATTGAAAAATAAAGCTATTTTCAAAGAAAAAATAAAAAGATTGGTTAACACAATGGATTAGAACAATGTTCTTCAAATAGTATCCTTAATGGTTGAATATTTTAATTGTGAAACTTATGGGTAGTATGGAAATAAATTATCAAAGGGGAAAGATTGAGAATAGAATCAGTAGTTTTGTATGAGTAATGGTATTACTCATGATGGTGAAGATACTTCAAATGACATATAAAAGTTATATAATATTTAAATATAGTTTTTTATGTTAGTAGTAAAAATAATAATTATATTGAGGTTTATGAATCTTATGAAATGATTTTTATTTCATATATTATGAAATAAGTATTAAGGAAAAAGATGATAAAGACTAGTTAATGGTTTAAGATGTATGTGTAATTATTAATGTGCTTATGTATTTAGATTCTAGAATTATATTGTATAAATGTTATACTAATAATATTATTTTTCTAAAAAACATGAAACATCTAAGTATTTATCTATATTATTATTTCCTTATAGATTTTAAAACATATTTTGAATTTTATTAATAAATAATAAACGTGAAATTGTGTTATGGTGATATTATTTTTGAACACAATATTAAGTAAAAGATAAAACATAATAAATTCTTATTTGGGGAAAATGGATAATTCACATTTATAGTATTAGTAACTATGAAATCAGTTATTGTTTTCATAAAAATGTGATTTAGGTCAACTTTGAAGCTTTTTTTGCATTTTTGGATTTAATGAGAACATTTCATAGTATGTGATTTAATATGAAGAAAAGGGATTCTATTTATTTTTAGAGAATATATTTCTTCATTAATGTTTTTTTGTGATTCACGTTATTAGTATGTTTTAATATAATATATGATCAAGTTATTTACATGTTTTATATGTGACATTATGAACCACGTTATATTATCTAGGGAATTGTTTTTATCAAAACATTCTAATTTTTGGGTATTGATTTGATCATACATATTTTGGAGAATATATAAGGTTAACTATTTATATAAAGTATTATGTTGAACCACAGTGTTTATTTTTTAGGTTTTGGGAATTAATGTTTAATATAATGTATGTTAATCTTTTGGAATTGTTAACTATTTTGATAAAGGTGTTTATAATTTCCATTCATGTATTGATTTTATGATGTGTTAAAATTTAATTTTAGTTCTTAATGGAAAAAAAATTCATATTGGATATTTATTGTAACACCCAATACGTTTATGTGAAATATTTTGTTTTTATGTTATATAAATCGTAAAAGGAATCTTTAACTATACACAACACTAGCTTGGCTTGCTTTACACGCAACCGCGACCTTCCTCGATAGCTTGCGTCATACGCAATACCGGGTTTCACTAAACAATGATATGCTATTAAAATATTATTAAAACTAGTCGTTATGAATAGTAATAACCTCTTTTTGAAATTTTATAAATTTTATTTTTCATAATGGACATCATTATTGGATTCGGAATATCGAAATTATCCTAGAGTGAAATATTTGTATTTTTCTGAAAACTTTCAATTTTTGATGAATAGTGAAACCACTAAGTGGTAGTTAAAAAAACCGAATTTTCATAAAACTTAATTTTACCACTTCTATGAGTGGAATTTTGAAAATACGAGAGACACGGTTAATATCAAGTACTAAAAGGTGGTTCAATGAGATGAAAATAATTTTTTTGTGAATAGTAACTTTTTACTTTTATTTACCACGGTTAAACGTAAATAGGGTAATTAAGGGTAAAATTGATATTATTATTACCCTAACACATGTCCTAATTCTATTGGGAAAGTTTAATTCGAACAAAAACAACCGTAGGAATAAAATATGACCATTTAGGCCCACTTTGATTAGATTAGGGCATTTATTATTAATTTATTTAAAGAAGGGTTAAATAGTTAAAATGAATGTTTAATAAGTAAATAATTTTTAATATGGGGTTATACATAAGATAAATTCGAATATAAATATTCATTAGAAAGCTATAAATATTTACTACATAATGGTATTTTATTTGTAATTTCTATACATTAAATAATTTAATTTATTTATGACACAACAATGATGCAGTAATTATCTTATTAATGCAATATTGACATAATTGATGTTATAAATACCCAAATAAATGTAATTTGAGTCTTTTTATGAATTACACTATTTTTATAGGTTAATATGACATGTTAGTATTGATTTAAGTAACTTGGTTATAACTAATCATTCTATTTTGATTTTCTCAAAAATCAATTACTAAATAGTGTCAAAATTGACATAAAATAGTTTTTTTAAAAATATTATATAACTAATTGTATTTTATTCCTAAAAATATAAGTTTCAGCCAAATTACTTTTATAATACTATATATTTTAATAATAAACAACATGGGGTTCGTTTGGCTTGATATGGTAAGTTTATTAACCTTATAGTGTAAGAAAACAAGAAGACGCGGTAAAAGATAAATTATCTAACTTAAAGTTAAATCTAAATGATAAGGTTAAAATTGATACATAAACTTGTCTAAATTCTATTTTATGAGATTATATAGACCCCTAACCACATTATATTCTAAATATATCAATTTGGAGCTATTAAAAACCGAATTTGACTTTATAATAAAATAATATTTCTTGTTATTCCAAAGGTGCCCCTTCTCCTCCCTTATAAAAGTGCACCTCCTCCCCCTCTTCCTCACACCACTTTGAGCCTTCAAGCTTGGAAACCCCTTCCAATATCTTCTCTCCACTTCCCTAGAAACATCCTAGAGGTTCTCGTCTTCTTCAAATACCTATTTTAGTTCCCTAAAAGGAGGTCTCAAAGAAGCACTTCAAAGAAGAGGTAATGTCCGTTACCGATTCTTTCATCTTTATTTCTTCTTCCACTTCTTATTATTTAGTTGTTTCATTATGAATTAATAACATCAGTATCACTCACATACTGATATGTTATTATAAGTGTGAATCAACCCTATTTCACCATCTATCAATCCTACGGAAAAAGAAATCACCGCGCGTGCGTACGTAAGGAATACCGTCTCCACACCGTGGTGTAATATATTTTCCACCACCACCTTACATGGATGGGTATAATGGTGTAAATAATGTCTATATATGACTATTATAATGTGATATTGATTCTTAAATAGTATACATACACTCCAATACAATTCCACGATCATAGGAACGATATCACTCGTGCGTACGTACGGAATACCGTCTCCACGATGTGATGCGACTCGTTCTACATGATCTTCATTTCATAATGATTATATAAATGAATTTAATGAATGAATATGATATATATTACACTAATACCATTCTGGAAATGAGGTATCTATAACCTAAATTGAATTATAAGAATTTATTCGACAAAACACACATATGAACAAAAAGTAATAAACACCCGAATAACAAGTAGTAATGAAATATTACTAATAAGAAGCTAAGAATATGACCATATATGATATCATAACAATAAGTATGATTCTGGAATAATTCAATAACATTATTTAAATAAATATATAGGAGGTTCGGACACTTACGAAACAAATCGGACCTAAGGTAAGGGAAATATCACAATCTCATTTTTATCCGAGATTGTTTATACTTTAGTATTTACTGGGGTGTATTTTATCATCCACATCCATGTTTCCTCAATACATAATATTATTTCCATCCACCTACAACTGTTTAAATCCAATTTTACCCTCTGATGAGTTTTTATTAAAGGATACAAAAGGAATGTTTTGTCATTTTTCGTACGAGGTACTTTTTGACTTTTCCGACAAAAGTACGAAGAATATTTTTTTAACTTATATGGCATGAATGGATTTTTAAAACATTATTTCCAAGAATCTTACTTTACATGTGCTCAATTTTATTTTTAATCAAATTCTTTTAGTTTAGAATTGTATGACCTGTTAAGAAAGGAAAAGTGTTTGTGAAGAAGAAAGGATATTTTCTTCAAGAATTGAGTTCAAGTGTTTTATCAAAATTATTTTCCATCTAAGATTATAAAGGGTTCTGTTTCTATCTATATTATTACATTGATTTTATTATGTTGTGATGGAATTATATTTTTATCTTATATAAATTGTTTTATGATGTCACAATGTTTAAGATTCCCATTTTTATTACATGGGTTATGCTATGATGTATGGTTTATGATTTTGTGGCACACATAAGAATGGTATCATTATGAGATGGGTGGGACATATATCTCTCTCCAATGCTTTGGGTAAAGATTTTATATCTCATGAGATAGACATGGCTGGAATGGTAGGTTATACCGGTTTAGTGAAACAGGATGGAAACGAGGAGTGAACTCGGTTCAGAAATGGACTTTGTCCACTAAGATAGTCTTGGAAATGAGTCTTGACTAATAAGAAACGATTCTATATGATTATGTGTGTATGCCACAAAGTTTCATGTTTTAAGTTATGATTATTGGGATTACATTTCACTACTATGATTTATCCCATGTTATGATATTATGATCTCTTTTGCAGGTTAAGATTTCCAAAATGTTTTGTTCTTATGAATATGATGTGATAGATATTTATTTTGTTTACCCTTACTGAGTATTTGAGCTCACCCTTTTGTTTTTTTTCTTTCCCCAGGTCATGGAGAAGGTTATTAAGTAATATATGCCAAAAGGGACTATAGATATGATGAAATAATATGGAGATAGTGTAGACACTTTATGAACCAGTTGTTTATGTTTCCTAGTTTCTAAAGACACTATACCTATACGGTCCTTTCGTGGTTTTGTTATATGATGTAATAAGTACGCTTCAATTTTGAAGTATTACCAATGTATGTAAAGTATGGGTCGTTATAGTTGGTATCAGAGGAAAGGTATAGTCAACCTTTGGAAACTAGGATGTGAATGCCTTAGTAAGAACCCTAAGGATAATTCTAAGAATAGAACACAATCTTAGTGTTTTAGAAATGGACATGAATAACCTAGGATAAGACCTTAAGTGTGAAATTTTATTCTTGATTATGTGGTTTTCCTATTATAATTATTGTTTCTCACACTATTCTTCTTGGTTTTAGTCAATGGATGGAACCCGAAGGAACCGTGTTAATGCGGAATGCGACGGGCAATCCAATGATTGTCCCCATGAGCAACCAAATGTTATGGGAGCCAGAATGAAAAATCTTGTAGCCATTCTCACACAACTTTGTCAAGCTATGAATCATGCACGACATCCAAACGAGAAAAGGAAGGAGCAACATTCTGTTGAATCCTTCATGAGACAGCATCCTCCTTCATTCAGCGGGTCTACTGATCCATTAGTTGCTGAACAATGGATTAGTACTACTGAAAATATATTTTCAGTTATTCAATGTTCTGAGAATGATAAAGTCATATTAGTAGTGTATCGTTTAGAAGGTGATGCTGATCAATGGTGGAATCTTATTAAGAATACGAGGCAAAGGGATGAAATTGATTCCATGGAATGGGATCAGGTTAAGAACTTATTTTTCAATAAGTACTTCCCTCGTATTCTCCGAACAAAGATGGAGAAAGAGTTTCTTGAACTGAAGTAAAAGGATGATGAATCTGTTGGTACCTATGAAGAAAATTTCACAAGACTTGAAAGGTATGCTTCTGGTATTATTATCCAACCTGAGAGTAAGATTGATCGATTCTTTAGTGTCTTAAAACCAAGTCTTCGAAGGGCCTTAGCCATTAGGGACTTCAATATCTACGAGGAAATCGTTCGATGTGCTCTCAAAGTTGAGATGGAGATTAATGTAACCCATCAGTCATATGGGTATGTTAGGAAGAGGAAAATGGAATTCAATGGAAAATCTAAAGAGCACACTAAAAATAAGATGAGCTTTCCCTTATGCTCATAGTGTGGAAAGAAACATGGAGGGAGTTGTCTTAAAGGGACAAGAAAATGTTTCAAATGTGGAAAGGAAGGTCATCAGGAATTTTAATGCCGCGATGATGGGAAGAAGATGTCTAATGATGAAAACAAAGGAAGGGATACATAGAATGAACCTACTACACTTAAATGATTCAAGTGAAAGTAGATGGGGCATTATGCCAATAAATACCCTAATCCAAGGGTTGATGATGATGGTCGACGTCAACAAACTCTTAAGGCTAATGACAAAGGAAATTCACATGAAATTTCTATTAGTGATGTGGAGTACGATAACGATCTGGTGAAAGGTACACTTACCATCCACTCTAAAGTAGAAAATGTTTAATTTGATTCTGGATCCACCCACTCTTTTATTTCTGAAGAATTTTCTAAGGGTATCACTGTATTACCTCAATAATTAGATGTTGAGTTAGCTTTGACAACACCTAATGGAACACCATTCGCATCAATAGTTTATAATTCTTCTCCGATCAATGTTTGTGGGAAAGTGCTTTCTGCAAATCTTGTGATCCTTCCTGTAGTGGAATTTGATGTTATTCTTGGCATGGATTGGCTTTCTTTAAATGGATCTCATATCAATTTACAAAGAAGGTAAGTCACATTTCATATTCCAGATCAATCTATGATCGTCTATCGATGCAAGGATGAACATAACCTTCTAGTGTAAATTTCTTCCATCTTATGGGACTTGATTCCACTAAATGAAGGTTATTTATCTCAAATGGTTTCTGAGAAACTCAAGATTAATAATATGCCCATTGTACAGGAGTTTGATGATGTCTTTCCAGAGGAATTACCGGGTCTTCCACCAAATCGTGATGTTGAGTTTTCAATAGAATCGGTACCTGGTGCTTTGCCTATTTCAAAGACACCTTATAGAATGGCCCCAATTGAGTTGCAGGAATTTAAGAAGAAACTCCAATAGAATCTTGATAAGGGATTCATACGCCCTAGTGAATCACCTTGGGGAGCACCTATTCTATTTGTTAAGAAGAAAGATGGATCAATGAGACTCTTCATTGATTATCGTGAACTTAACAAGATCACTATCAAGAAAAAATATCCTCTCCCACGCATTGATGACTTATTTGACCAACTACGCGGAGCTCAATACTTTTCCAAGATTGATCTTCGTTCAGGGTATCATCAATTAAGGGTCAAAAGGGAGGATATACCAAGGACGGCTTTCCGTACAAGGTATGGACACTATGAATTTATAGTGATTCCATTTTGTCTTACTAATGCCCCTTCTATCTTCATGGATCTGATGAATAGAGTCTTTAGAGACTATCTTGATCAATTTGTGGTAGTCTTTATTGATGATATTCTTGTCTATTCAAAGAAAAAGGAAGAACATGAATATCACTTGAGAATTATATTGAAGACCCTGAGAAAGGAGAAGCTTTATGCCAAATTTACAAAATGTTAATTTTGGATTCAAAAAGTTTCATTTTTGGGTCACATAATCTCAAAAGAGGGGATATATGTGGATCCAGCAAAAACAGAGGTTATCGAAAGATGGTCGAGACCAACAATAGTAACTGAGATCCGAAGTTTTCTTGGTTTGGCTAGATATTATCGACAATTTGTAAAATATTTTTCGTTATTATCTAATCCACTCACCAAGTTGACCCGGAAAGGAGTTAAGTTTGTCTGGACAGAGGAATGTGAAGAGAATTTAAAGGAGTTGAAAAGAAGGTTATCCAGTGCACCTGTGATCACACTGCCTTGTAGTGGAGAAAGGTTTGTGATCTATATTGATGCATCCAAGAAGGGATTGGGGTGTGTTCTTATGCAAAATGATATGGCGATAGCTTATGCCTCACGACAGTTGAAAATACATGAACAAAATTACCCTACACATGATTTAGAGTTAGCTGCGGTAATATTTGAATTAAAGATTTGGAGGAATTATCTTTATGGTGAACGGTGTGATATTTATACTGATCATAAAAGTTTAAAGTATATTTTTACACAAAAGGAGATGAATATGAGCCAAAGAAGATAGTTGGAGCTGATTCAGGATTATGATTGCTCAATCCATTACCACCCTGGGAAAGCAAACAAGCTGGCAGATGCATTAAGTCGACAAGACCATGCCAGTTTATCCATGATGAGGATAAAAAAAGATCCAATATTTATGGATTTACAAAGGATGGATCTTGGAATTATAATGGAAGGGGAAAAATATTATCTTTCTCAAATGAATGTTCAACCATCTATACATGTGAAGATTAAAGAGGCATAGAAAGAAGCTGTCGAGTTACAAAAGAAGGTGAGAAATGTTCCTGAATTCAACCTTGATTGTGATGGGATTATAAAGTTCAAGAATCGGGTTTGTGTTCCTCCCATCCCAAAATTAAAGAAAGAGCTACTGGATGATGCTCATAGTTCTTCATTCTCTATTAATCCTAGAAGCACGAAGATGTATAGGGACCTGAAAGAGTACTTCTGGTGGGGTGGCATGAAAAGAGATGTTGCTGAATATGTCTCTCGATGCTTGGTTTGTCAGCAAGTTAAATTTGAGATACAGAAGTCTAAGGGGATTTTATAACCATTACCCATACCCTAATGGAAATGGGAAAACATCACTATGGACTTTTTCACAGGACTTCCTAAAACATCCAAAGGCAATAATGCCATCTGGGTCATAGTTGATCGTCTTACCAAGTCTGCACACTTCATTTCTATTAGAGAGGATTTCTCTCTGGATCAGTTTTCCAGGATATATGTAAAGGAAGTGGTAAGATTTCATGGAGTACCACTTTCTATTATATCTGATCGGGATCCGAGATTTACCTCGAAGTTATGGCGAAGTCTTCAGCATACTTTGGATACAGAGTATAGTTTCAGTACTGCTTATCATCCTTAGACAGACGGTCAGTCTGAGAGACCAATTCAAACCCTAGAATATATGTTCAGATCTTTCTCTATGAATTTCAAAGGTGGTTAGGATCAACACCTACCTTTGGTGGAATTTTCTTATAATAATATCTTTCACTCCAGTATTCAGATGGCTCCTTATGAAGCTCTCTATGGACAGAAATGCAGGACTCCAACTTGCTGGGATGAAGTTGGGGAATGAAAGCTATTAGGACCTGATCTCATTGATGAAATGGAAGAAAAGGTCAGATCTATTCAACAACACATAGGAGCAGATCAGAGTCGACAGAAAAGTTATGCCGACAACCGAAGAAAAGACCTAGAGTTTGAAGTAGGTGATAAGTTTTTCTTACGAATATCTCTCTGGAAGAGAGTTATGAGATTTGGAAAGAAGGAGAAGTTGAGCCCTAGATATATCAGTCCTTTCGAAATATTGGATCGTGTTGGGAAGGTAGCTTACCGATTGGCGATTCCACCGAATCTCTCTCAAGTTCACGATGTGTTCCATGTATCTCTCCTGAGAAATTACATACCTGATCCTTCACATGTACTTAGCTCAGAAGTTGTACCACTAGATCAAGATCTTTCTTATGAAGAACAACCGATAAAGATTCTTGGATCATAGCGAAAAAGTCCTACGAAGCAAGACCACACGATTGGTGAATGTTTTATGGAGGAACCACCAATTAGAAGAAGCTACATGTGAGCTTGAGGATATGATGAGGGAGAGGTATCCTCATCTGTTTGTTACAAAGTGGCGAATTTTGAGGGAGAAATTCATTTTAAGGGGGGTAAAATGTAACACCCGAGACATTTATTGGAAATATTTTTTTATGTTATATAAATCATCAAAGGAATATTTCACTACACACAAAACTAGCTTGGCTTGCTTTACACGCAACCGCGGCCTTCCTCGATAGCTTGCGTCAAACGCATTACCGAGTTTCACTAAACAATGATATGCTATTAAAATATTATTAGAACTAGCCGTTATGAATAGTAATAACCACTTTTTGAAATTTTATAAATTTTATTTTTCTAAATGGACTTCATTTTTTGATTTAAATATCGAAATTAGCCTAGGGTGAAATTTTGGTATTTTTCTAAAAACTTTCAATTTTTGATGAATAGTGAATCCACTAAGTGGTAGTTAAAAAAACTGAATTTTTCATAAAACATAATTTTACCGCTTATGTGAGTGGAATTTAGAAAATCTGAGAGGCACAGTGAATATAAAGGACTAAAATGTTGTTCAATGAGATGAAAATAATTTTCGGTGAATAGTATCTTTTTACTTTTATTTACCACGGTTAAAAAAATAGGGTAATTAAGGGTAAAAATGATATTATTATTACCCTAACACATGTCCTAATTCTATTGGACAGGTGTAATTCGACCAACAACAACCCTAGGAATAAAATATGACCATTTAGGCCCACTTGGATTAGATTAGGACATTTAGTATTAATTTATTTAAAGAAGGGTTAAATACTTAAAATCAAAGTTTAATAAGTAAATAATTTTTAATATGGGGATATACATAAGATAAATTCGTCTATAAATATTCATAAGAAAGATAAAAATATTTCCTACATAATGGTATTTTATTTGTAATTTTTAGACTTTAAATAATTTAATTTATTTATGACACAACGATGATGAAGTAATTATCTTATTAATGAAATATTGACATAATTGATGTTATAAATATCAAAATAAATGTAATTTTTGACTTTTTATGAATTACACTAATTTTATAGGTTAATATGTCATGTTATTATTGATATAAGTAACTTGGTTCGAACTAATAATTCTTTTTTTATTTTCACAAAAATCAATTACTAAATAGTGTCAAAATTGACATAAAATAGTTTTTTAAAAAAATATTATATTACTAATTGTTATTTTATTCCTAAAAATCTAAGGATAGGCCTAATGACTTAGATAAGGCTATATATATTAATAATAAACAACTTTGGGTTCGTTTGGCTTGATATTGTATGTTTATTAACCTTATAGTGTAAGAAAAGAAGAAGACACGGTAAAAGATAATTTATCTAACTTAAAGTTAAATCTAAATGATAAGGTTAAAATTGCTACCTAGAATTGTCTAAAATCAATTGGATGAGAGGATTTATCCACCTATCCACCTTATCTTCGAAATATATCAATTTAGAGCAATTAAAACCCGAATTTGACTTTATAATAAAATAATATTTTTTGTTATTCCAAAGGTGCCCCTCTCCTCCCTTATAAAAGGGCACCTCCTCCCCCTCTTCCTCACACCACTTTGAGCCTTCACGATCGTCCAAACCCTGCCAATTTCTTCTCTCCACTTCCCTAGAAACATCCTAGAGGTTCTGGTCTTCTTCAAAGACCTATTTTAGTTCCCTAAAAGGAGGTCTCAAAGAAGCACTTCAAAGAAGAGGTAATGTCCGTTACCGATTCTTTCATCTTTATTTCTTCTTCCACTTCTTTTTCTTTAGTTGTTTCATTATGTAGTAATAAAATTAGTATAACTAACATACTGATATTTTATTATAAGTATTAAACAACCCTATTTCACCATCTATCCATCCTACGGAAAAATAAATCACCGCGTGTGCATACGTACGAAATACCGTCTCCACACCGTGGTGTAATATATTTTCCACCACCACCTTACTTGGATGGGTATAATGGTGTAAATAATGACTATATATGACTATTATAAAGTGATATTGATTCTGAAATAGTATAAATACACTCCAATACAATTCCACGATCATAGGAACGATATCATCACTCGTGCGTACGTACGGAATACCGTCTCCGAGATGTGATGCGACTCGTTTTACATGATCATCATTTCATAATGATTATATAAATGAATTGAATGAATGAATATGATATATATTACACTAATACCATTCTGGAAATGTGGTATCTATAACCTAAATAGAATAATAAGAATTTATTTGACAAAACACACATAAGAACAAAAAGTAATAAACACCCGAATAACAAGTAGTAATGAAATATTACTAATAAGAATCTAAGAATATGACCATATATGATATAATATCCATATGTATGAATCTGGAATAATTCAATAACATTATTTAAATCATTATACAGGAGGTTCGGACACTTACGAAGCAAATAAGACCTAAGGTAAGGGAAATATCACAATCTAATTTTTATCCGAGATTGTTTATACTTTAGTATTTATTGGGGTGTATTTTATCATCCACATACATGTTCCCTCAATACATAATATTATTTCCATCCACCTAAAATTGTTTAACTCCAATTTTACCCATCGTTGACTTTTTAGTAAAGGATATGAAAGGAATATTTTGTCGTTTTTCGTACGAGGTACTTTTAGACTTTTCCAACAAAAGTACCAAGAATGGTTTTTTTAACTTATATGGCATGAATGGATTTTTAAAACATTATTTCCAAGAATCTTCATTTACAAGTTTTCAAGTTTATTTTTAATCAACTTCTTTTAGTTTAGAATTGTACGACATGTTAAGAAAGGAAAAGTGTTTTTGAAGTAGAAAGGATTTTTTCCTCAAGAATGGAGTTCATGTGTTTTATCAAAATTATTTTCCATCTAAGATAATAAAGGTTTCTGTTTATATCCCTTTTATTACATTGATGTGATTATAGAGTGATGGAATTATATTTTTATCTTATATGAATTGTTTTATGATGTCACGATGTTTAAGATTCCCATTTTTATTACAAGTGTTATGCTATGATGTATGGTTTATTATTTTGTGGCACACATAAGAATGGTATCATTATGAGATGGGTGGTACCTATATCTCCCCCCAATGCATTGGGTAAAAATTTTATGTTATGATTATTGGGATTACATTTCACTACTATGATTTATCCCATGTTATGATATTATGATCTCTTTTGCAGGTTAAGATTTCCAAAATGTTATGTTCTTATGAATATGATGTGAAAGATATTTCTTTTGTTTACCCTTACTGAGAATTTGATCTCACCCTTTTGTATGTTTTCTTTCCCCAGGTCATGAAGAAGGTTATTAATTAAGATATTCCAAAAGGGACTATATATATGATGAAATAAATGGGAAACAGTGTAGACGCTTTATGAACTAGTTGTTTATGTTTCCTAGTTTCTAAAGACACTATACCTATACGGTCCTTTCGTGGTTTTGTTATATGATTTAATAAGTACGCTTCAATTTTGATGTATTAACAATGTATGTAATGTATGGGTTGTTATATTTATTTCATAGATTATGATTTGAAATTGAAATTGATTAATGCACTAAAAAGTATTTTTTTGGGATTATGACGTGGAAATAAATAAAGTATGTTTATTTTCAAAGGATAGTAAGAGAATCCATGCAATTTAGTAAAATTACATTGAAATAATGTGTTAATATTTTACACTAATTCCCAATGAAGGGTCTATTTACTCGAAATAGATTTAGGTTTATGTGGTTATTAACTTTCTCCTAACCATGTTCCTTATCATTGTTTATCATTCCTTGGGTGTTAGCTTTTATATTCCATGTCTATTGTTTCCACTAATGTTTTTCATATTTGGAATCTTAGTTAGGTGTTATTATAGAAGAACATCGTATATTCCTCTACCTATATTCAATATGACATGTCAATAAACTTTTTTATAATATTTAATTTCCAAAAAAGAAATTTCAAATGCAGAATTTTAGATTTCTAAAAACAAGTTCAAATTGCGAGGATATAATTTACTAAATGGGTGGGGAGAATGTAACTGTAATGACCTAGTATTCCCATACAAAAATAGTAGATATTTTTATATGAATAATCATGAATTTAACTAAATTCATGCATCACGATGATATTGGTTTAGTGTATTTGGAGACAAGATAGACTACCCACATATTTTAGGAATGATATTCAATATTTCTCACACCGATCTTTTTATTAAGTAATTTTTCTAGACATACCCAACTTAAAAAAATTTATTCAGAACCCAGTGTAAGGAAACATAAGAAAGGGTGAGCTCAAATTTTCATTAAGGGTAAAAATAAGAAATAGTTAAATATAATATGATGATAAGTGTTTTAGAACATGGGAAAAAAATGATAACCATACCCTATATATCAGAGATCAAAATATCTAGTCATGGAAATAATATTAGCAACTTATAAGATATGAATAAGAAGGAAATAAAATTATATGATCAATGAGAGTATAAAATTGACATTGGATATGGAACTATCGCATGAACATAATCATATAACCTAATATTTTAAGGCAACCCATCATGAAATTCATAAAATGATTATCTTGAACAAGCCACCCATGAACATGCTTTAGGTTTGGGATAACCTCCCATGTACCCTTTTTGGGATTGAGATATCCTTTAGTGTAACCACCTTTAGGGTTGGTATAACCTCCAATGTACCCTCTTTTGAACATTTTAAAACGTAATGTCTACCATATATCAGTAATAGCGTATACTTTTGTGTACCCTTTGAGCTCATATAACATTAATCATTACCAAAATCATTTAAGGGAGATAAAGGACCAACCCATTAAATGATGAAAATAATACTTACATGTGCCACAAGATCATAAATGATTTATCATTTCATCACCCTTGAAGTGAAATGGGTTTCTTAAAAATTGAATCTTATCATAAGATATGGAAAATGGACAGGTTTAATAACCATTTCATATTTCAATGATAGAATTACTTGTGAAAAGAAGTGGTTTTCAGAAGAATTTCATTATGGTATAACCCATGGAAGAGAAAAAGTTTTCATATACATCATTCCATCATAAACACAACCCATTCGAAGAAATAATAATAATGGTATCCTAGGATCATATCCACAAAAAATCTTAGGTATCATCAATTATTATCATCTTAGATGGAAATTGGTTTTGAATTATCATTTAAAAAATATATTGTTGAATATAACTTTTCACGGAAAATAATTTTTTAAATCTAGAAAATATTTCAAAAAAAAATTCATGGAAAATAAATGTGAAAACTTATAAAGGAATAATAAAAAAATATATAAAACATTTCTTATAGAAGATATCTATTCTTCTATGGATATTTTTTAAAAACATAAATAAATTTAGAGTGATTATCTTTTAAAATAACCTTCAAAACTTATAAATAAATATTTAAGAATCATTTATAACATTTCATTAAGAAAATAAACTTTCATATTTTAAAAAATAATTTATAGGATAAAAATTAAACCATTTTGATGAAAATTTTATTTTAAAATAATCTAGAAAAATTTAAACAGAATGTTTAATGAAATTAAGAGACATAATATTCAAAAATTACTGTCATTCCATACATGTAATGGAAAACAGTCCTATCAAATTTTGGGTAACAGCTAAATGGGGATTTTTATAAAAATATATGAATATTTTTTTCAATACATTTAAAGTAAAAAATTGTTAGAAATGAATTTAATCAATAAATTTTATAATGATAAAAACATATATTATAATATATTTAGAAATAATTGTTTTGGAAGAAAAGTGTTTTCGACAGAAGAGATAAATATATACGCTTTTGATTGAAAAAAATCTTTAGAACTATTTTGTAAATAAAGAGGGAAAATGAATAGAGAATGTGTATTATCAAGGAATAAATATTGCAAAATAATTTTCATGATTTAATTTAGAGGTTTGTCACTATATTATTTCATTGTAATCATAATCAGGATAAATCCCAATAAACTACTAGATTGTAATATATAACCCTTAAAACCATAATAACATTGAATGATAAGACCCATGAAACAATAACAATAAATAACACGTAAAATATCACGAGGAAATTAAATTAAATATATTACATATATTTTTTCTATAATATGAATCTCAAAAAATAATTTGGTTGTATAATATAACATTTGTATTAAGGAATTCAAACTGGGACAAAAAATCTGATACACCTTTAGAAACATTTGTTCTGTAATACCCGTGAAATAGAGATACTAATGATGACATGTAATTAGAAATAATTTTCATCATAATGATTATAAAATACATGAATAGGTTTTATATAGACCAAATTAAATAAATTAGTGTTGAATATAATAAGTGTATCACAAAAGTAAAAGTTGATACTAAAATCTCGTAACAATTAAGTAATATTTTTTATCATATTACCCAATAAATAATTAATTAAAAAATAGAAATCATGTAACTGAAGAGATTATTTATATTAAATATCATAGGGTAATTATATAATTCACATAAAAGAAATGGTTGGTTAATTTTTATTTGTCTCCCAAAAATATTTGAGAGACTAGAAATACATTTTCATAAGTCTTGACTTCCTTTGTACACATTTAGACCTCATATATTATAAATATAAATTTTTTATAAATATATTAAATAAAAATAAATATATATCATACCATATATGATTTACTTATTTCCTTTTATTACTAGTTTATTAACAACTCCATGCCAAATCCATGTTTCAGGGAATAACTGCACTGTTTTCATCTATTTTTGATATTTTATTTTTGGTTCCCTTAATTTTATCATGGTTCCATAATCTCCATAATGGTAAAAATGAAATAAATATCAAATATACTAATTATATATATATATATATAAATATATAAATTCTAGAGAAAAAAATTAAATAAATCATTCATAGAGTTAGTAGGTTGTGTGTATGCCAAAATATTATTTAATTTTCTCTACAAGATAAACGAAATAATGGAAAAATATGTCATAACATTATAGAATTTTTACTATTTATAATATATCGCATGATTTTATTTTCATATTTTTTCATTTCCTTCCATGTAAATGTTTGTGAATAATGAATCTCATCACCTATTGAGGCGATAATCCATTGTACACAAGAATAGCAGGGTCGTATTCAAACCCAATGAAATGTAAGATAGAATATGTGACATTAGGATTCAAGAAGAAGAATAATATAATAGATATAATATATAAATATTAAATATATCATTATATTAATCTTTTATTGTTATCGATGGAAAAAATAACATTGGTTCGTAAGGTGTTAGTATGCCATGAACATGAATGATGAGTTCAAAACCGATTTGATGGATGAGGGGAAATAATTGGGTTTTTAAATTAACATAATAACGTATTAATAAATGGAACATATTGTTTTTTATTCATGGTTTAATAATAATTTAGGAAGGTGGAGGATGAAATTAAAAAAAATTCTCGGTTAGGGACACAACCTCTTCCAAAGACAATTTTTTTGCACCAAAAGGATTCCTAGGATTGATTTCTGACAAAAATAATGACTTTTTGATGAAAAAAGTGAAATAAGGAAGTGATTATATTAATTAATGTTTAAATAATGGGTTTTATATTTATGAATAAGATAGAGGACAAGGTGGCGTTATATAAGTGTGGTGAGTGACACAATTGTAATTTCTAAAAAGAAAAAGGTGTTCCATATTTTTCACAAGAATAAGGGATAAATAATTAGCCAATATCTATCATAGAATATATAAGGTATAAATATGGGTATAAAACGGTGTTTATATATTTTTTTGGTCATTTATAACCATTATATATTTTATTTTATCGCCCAGGTAAACCGGTTTTTACAAATGAAATTGTAAATAATTTTTTACTATTATTACATTCCATCATTGTAAATATTTAAGCTGAAATCATTAGAAAATATAAATTACATTGATTCAAAATAAGGAATAAATTTCTAAAAATTAAATTCAATGAAGTGGTAAATTTAAAATTAAATTTTATTTCACAAACGCACAAAGAATCAAGGATTTCAAAGAGAAAAAGTTCAAAATTTCAAATATTTTTGAAATAAAAATTCAATATATATATATGTTTCCAATGAAAAAAATATTTATAATATGCATATATTATACTACTTTTTCCTCAAATATCATCATAATATTTCTATGTTTTTAAAATCCTTAAAATAAATGAAAATTCTTAATAAAAACTAATATTTTGCACTATTAATCAAAAAAATTGCTTCATAGAGAATTCTCAAAAATTCAGCCTAACATAATTGTTACATGATTATTTAAAAAGTTAATTTTATTTATTTTTTTATAAAAGTTTTTAAAATTCTTTTTAAAATATGTTCAAAAAAGGGAAACACAGTCTTTTATTAAAATAATTTTTATGCATAAAATTGGATATATTATTATGTATTTTCTAGAAAAAAACCTATAATTAATGTTAAGTATTATATTTAATATATATTATATAAATTTCATTAAAATAATCCACTATAATGGATTTATTTATTTATTATGATAAAACATATTTTCCCCCTAAAATTGTTTTTAGAAAAATAAACCATTTCTTATCAAATGGTTATTATTATTATTTATAATTAATCAGTAATTGAGGAATTAATTATATATATATATATGTGTGTGTAAATAATATAATTTAATAACATATTTAATCTTATCCAGACCCAATATTCTAATATCTCAGTGATAACTATGATATTAAATAATAATTTCACAGTAATAATATTTTTTTAATTTAAACTCAGTAGTTCATGTAATGCTATCTAAAAGCTATGTTTCATATAACTAAAAATATAAAAAAGTAAATATTTGTTTAAAAAATTGTCATGTTTGACTATTTGAACCCCATTAAAATTAATATGAACAACAAAATTCTTCACTTTCTAACCAATAACTGATTTTACTTCTTCCTCAAAACATATATAGGTTCCCACATTGATTACTAAATATCGTGGTTTCACATAAATCATTTAATATGTGAGTGGTATTTTTTAATAGAACATTATTTATATGATCTAGAATCACACTAGATTGTTACTTATAAGAAACATCATGATCCAGTGGTATGACCTCTATGTTCAGTACATGTAATTGATTTGGTATGTACATCCTCAAGAGAGATACATGGAAGACCTATTGAACCTGATAGTGGTTTTTTAGTCTCAAATAAATAGGATACCATCCCAATAAAATCAATAATCTCAAAGAGGCAGATATACCAATAGATATTCATTCAATTTTATTATATGAAAAATTTTATATTTTGGTTATTATTTAATCAATTTTTAATTCATATCATCCTATAATAAATAAATATTAATTTTTATACATGAAGCACTAAGGTATAAAATGGACCACAATATAATGTTAAGTCACTAAGTCTATCTATAGTTATAAAAAAATCGTTAAAACTAGTGATCCAAGGTGGATAACTCTTAATATGGTGAATTAATATATAAATATCTAAAACCAAATCCAATATTAAGCATAATACATTTCATAAATGGTAATCCTTATGAACCTTCCAAAATATTTACATCAAAAACATTATAAATAAGGTCACTAAATTAAAATTGTAACATACCATTAATCCACCAAAAAACTTCATGTTTATCTTAATTATCACATATTGAACATGTGAATACCATCATCATTAATTGTCATTAAACATGGTAATAATAGGATTTACTATAAAACCATATTTAATATATACAATATTCTTTTTTCCATAAATAAAACATTTATTATTAGATATATTACTTTAATTAAAAAATGCACTATATTTCATCAATGATAGCATAAACCACTCTGTCAAAAAATCATTCTGGAGTAAAAAGGTTATCTATACAATCTAATTTAATTTATCCATATTAATCATATCATTGTACCAACATCATTATCACAAAAATAGGAATATATTATGGTATATATGTTACATAATAATGGTTTTTTCAAGAGATATAACATTTCTATTAAATCAATTTTCTAGGTCATCAGCAACATTCAACAAATTATTTTAAATACACAATTAAAAAGGTATAAAAAATTATTATATATTTCATAATTCATTAATTCAATACATAAAAATTGAAATCATTCTACTTCATTATTAAACCAATAGATAGGGTTTATAAACTTATTCCTTAGTACCTCTTTTCTTTCATATATAATTTGTAGTGTCTTAATTGTAAAAAAAATATAACTTTTCACTCTTTAATGAACCTATTCTAGAGGTTTCCACCAAAGAAATAGATTTGTATAATTAAAACATGATTAACATTTATAACATTCAATCATTAACGTTTCTTTAGGGATATCATCATTCCAATCCGTTTCAATTATGGAACTATTCATTTTTCATCATCAATATCTAACTCAATATCCTTCAAATACAAAAATAAAGCATCTTATCATACCAATTAAACATTAACTAGATTGATTATTCAAATATTCTTGAAATACAATAAGTTTAATATAATTTTCTACATATCCTCCACCACATAAAATCTGAATAAACTCTATCCATTATTCCTTTGTCTAGTCTATGTGTTTATTAAGGTGGGTGTTGTTAATCATATAACTTAATAATTAATTAGTAAAACTCACAATATCCTTAAATCGTAAAATATAACCATTTTTATCAATAACAAACTATTTATCATAGTAAACATTAAAACAATTTCTTCTGGTTCTTACCATTGACAAAAACAAAAAAACATAGTTTGAGAAACAATTTTCCTGATGGAAATGAACATCATAATTTCAAATCATTTATTGTATGATTAAATCATGACACCTTCCTTTTTAATATATGACACATTAGGTTTATATTAGATCAATTATAGTAACTATCTATTTAAATCATTCATGATGGATCATAATGATTTTTTGAATTCTAAAATCACACACCCGCTTAGTGGAAAGCATAAGGTGAAACAAGTCCCATCTTCAAGAACAAGGTAATACCTGAGTAGATCATAATGCATCCATTATAGAGTTATTACCCCAAGGCAAAATTATTCTAGAGCCTCATCCACTATACAATCTATATATGGATGTAATTTCTTAGAAACAAATCACTCTATACTTTATCAATATACTAGCTCATTTTATTATATTTTTAAAAATAACTTTACTTAATCTTGGATATTTCCCTCCACATATACTTATAGTTATATTTACTGATATCATAATGTTTTTCGCATCATAGTTTCCAAATGATTACTTAACTATCCATCTAGTACCAAATTCAATGACCGAAAATTCTCATTCATTAATATTATGTATTTTTTATATGAATATTCATTACATTAAAAAAATACATGCTCATGGACCATATTTGTTTGGTCTATTTTGAGAATAGATACCATATCTTTTTATATCAGGAATGATATTAAATGTATCACACAAGGATCTCCCCATTATGTACTGTTCATAAACATACCCTATTTAAAACCATTATTTATAACCTGGGGAATGTAAAAATAATAACAGGTTATCTCAGATGATCAGTAAGGTTAAACAAAGGAAATATTTAATCATAACATGTGAATATGTTTTTTATAACATGATAATAATATATGAAAATAATACACTACATTTCAAAGATCAAAATACTGAGTCATGGAAAAATAATTTTTATTTCATAAGAGATGAATCATAATGAAATAAAAGAACATGAGCCATGATAAAATTAAACGGGAATAAGACTTGAAATTTTTTTATGAACATAATAATATAAATACATATGTAATGGATACCAAAATAGTTATTTATATAATGTTATTATTTTATTAATAACCCTTGTACCTTATCATGATTAGGGTAATCTCACATTTAACATCAATTAGGCTTAGGATATCCTCAAGTGTACTATGTTTTAGGCTTCATATAACCTCTTATATACCCTTTTAGCTCAAATAATAAAAATAACTACCTAATTCTTTGGTGGGAGATAAAGGACACATGCCGAAAATGATGAAAATCATATATACATGTGACTCATGATCATAAAACATTTATAATATCAAAACCCATTAAATGAAAAATGTTTCATAAAAATTACATCCTATTATAATGGGAAGGAAAGAGATATCTTTCATAATCATTTAATCCTTCCATCATTGTATAACCTATAAAATGAAATGGTCTTTATAAGAATTTCATGATGGTATAACCCATGGAAGAGAATCATGTTTCAGAAGCATAATTCCATCATAAACATAAACCATTTCGAGAAATAATAAGAATGAAAGGATTGGATTATATCTACAGTAAGGAATTGTAACATAAATAGTTTTAATATTATATTGGGAACAATTTTTTCAAGATAATTTAATGAAATTTATTGAGGAAAATAATTTTTCATTGAAAGTCACTTTTTAAAATGATATCTTATTTTGGAAATAATTTTATTTGAAAATTACATTGAAAACAAATAGAGGATGCTTATTAAATCATTTAAAACATTTAATTATTATAATAAACATTCATTTTTAAAAAAATAAAAAAAGCATTTTGAAAAATAATTTCCTTAAAATAATACATGAAAACATGTAATTTAATCATTAAAAAGCTTTTAAATGATTTATTGACGAAAATATACATTCCCCTTTAAAACATTTTAAAACATAAATCATTTTGAAACTTCATTTCTTTGAATATAACCTAGAAAAATCATAATTTAACTAGAAAATAAAATATTTATCATGATGTTTGTAAATTACATCCATGTTGTAAACCTTAAAATAAATATTATATTCACATTTTTAGTAAATTACAAATTGGTATTGTTTGAAAAAAATAATGAATATTTATTTACAAATATTTTGTAGAAATATTAAAACGGATAAATATTACATTAATAAATCATTTTGAGAAATATAAAACATTTTTTGATAAATGTTTTATAAAATTGTGTTTTAAATAACAAGTATTTTCTGTTGAAGAGAGAAATAAATATGATTTTTTATAAAAAAGAAATTTTGAACTATTTAATACATTAAGTGGGAAAAATAAAAAGAAAATACATAATTTCATCAAATAACCAAAGAATAGTATAATTTATGAGTTTATTTAGAGACGGATCATAATATTTTGTCATCATAAACATAACCATGAGAAATCCCGAAAAAAAAGATGAAATTGTAATATAAATCACTTACAACTATATACACTTTTAGTCATAAGAACACTAAAAGAATAATGAGAAATTAGACATCAAATATCTATAGAATAAATAAATTTGAAATATTACATGAAAAAGGGTCATTTTATACACCTCAAAAAATAATATTGGTTCATTACATAACATATGTCTCAAGGAAGGAAAATTGAGAAAAAAATTCCTTACATAATTGCTTACCTTTCTACTATAGATCCCATGAAAGTTAGATACTAAAATTGAGATGTAAATCCCAAAAATATTAAAATTAGTCTTAATAAAATAAATTCATGGGTAGTATATCCTATACATAAACAAAATATTTTATAAATATAGAATTTGTATGATACATGTAAAAAATGTGACAAATATCCCTTGCCGCTTTAGTAATACTTTGGTTCATATGCCCAAAAAAACATAAAATCAAATGAAGCATTATATATAATCAAAATAAGTTTATTAATTATATAACATTTCAACAGGGTAGTATATAAACTAAAAAAATAAATGGTTGATAAATATTTAGGTATTCGAGAAATAAAACAGAGACATGAAATCCCATACCATAAGTATCATCTTCCTTCACACTGATTCCGAACTTATTCATAATAAATTTTAGTATAATTTAAATCTATTTCAAAATCATACACACATGTATATTTAATAAAATATATTATTTTTTATGATATTTTATTACCATTTTCTTAACAATTCCATGTTAAAGTCATGTTTCTGCCAATAACTTCACCACTTTTCTTGTATGTTTTGATTTATTTTATTTTTTGTTCCTCATACATTTAATAGGGTTGTATAATCTCTGAATTTTTAACTATGATCAAATTATAATATATATTTATTATATTAATATTTTTATAAATCTATAAAAGTTATATATATAAAATAAAATACATCATTCACTGAGACCGATAGGTCTTACATATGCATGAACATTGTTCCCATTTTCTCAAAGATTTGAATAAAACAAAGATAGATAATATAATACTATTACAAAAATTAGGTAATATTTATCACATATTTTTATTTAAACCTATCTGTATTACCTACCATGTATAATGTATGTGAGTAATGAATGAAATCATTTTGCAAGGTGTAATCTATTGTACACATGAATCACAATATCATATTCCAAAAAAAGGGAAATTAATAACTAATATGTAATATCATTATTAATTAAGAATAATAACATCATAAATATAACATTTAAACAATTAATCCATTGTTGTATCTATTTGTTAGAGGTGGAATTGGAAAACAAAAAACATCAGATTGTGTGGCGGTATACCGTTGTAGACACTAACGACGATTTCATAACCCATTTTTGGAAAAGTATTTGGATTTTAGGTTTTAAATTAACCTAGTAAAATATAATTTTGTTGAAAATTATGAACTTATAATATCATCATGTTTTATTAATAATTTGAGGAGTTGGGGGAAAAGATAATGTAAACTGCTCTTTTACTAACATTACCTCCTCTTCAGGCAACATTATTTGGTTTGTAACAAGAGGCTTTTGAAGTTGTATTTTGGAAAAAAATAAAAAAAATTAGATGCAATTTGGAAATTTATAATGTTATTTGGTTAGTTATTGTCCTAAAAATCGTTTCTGTAGTTTCATGTAGAGATTAATGGGGGTGGCCTTTTATAATGAGGTGAGTGAGAAATTTTTTATTTTTAAAAATAAAAATCTTTGGAAACATTTTTCGCACTAAAATTGAATCTAAACTTTTCTATTATTAATCCTTTAAGGTAAATGTTTTAACCATTTCCAATCAAATGTGTGTTTGTAATGTTTTGGGTCATTTTTATCCCCTATAATATTAGTTTGACCCCCAGGTAATCCCAGTATTACCTTCAATGATTTTAATAATTTTTAATATTTTTAACACAGTTATGGTAAAAATATATGTTTAACTTGTTATATAATATAAATTATTTTGGTTACAATTTCCATTAATAGTAGAGGAAAATTTTATTTTCAAATTAATCTCCCAGATGCAATGAGATAGCGGGATTTGAATGAAAAAATATTTAATAATTTAAAAAAAATTATATTAAAATTCATAATAAAGATGAATAAAATGAACAAAATTGGATTAATAGATATATAATTGAACTAATATTTCATTTAATACTATAATAATATTTTTTTTAAATATTAAAAAGAACTAAAAATTTTTAATTAAAACTAGTATTTTTCAATAACATTAAAAAAAAATTATCTTCTTAAAAAATTATCATAATATCATTATAGGTTATGTTTTAAAAGATGATATAATAATTTTAAATTATTTTTTAAAAGGATTTTTCTAATATTTTCAAAATATGTATTAAAATAAGTACGCAAAAGGCGACCAATCTATTTTTAAATAAACACACTTTTTATGTGTGAAATTTGATTTATTATTTTATCTTATATAGAAAACAAACAAGATAAATGTTAAAAAAATTACTAAATATTTAATATATAAATTTCATTCAACTAATTTTCCAAAATTTATTTATATAATTTATTGAGATAAAAAATGTAAGTGTGCATAAAAATAGTTCTTTTAAAAAAGGATTCCCTTTATTATCAAATAATTTTTATTTTATTTTCTAATTAATTGGTCACCATTAAATTGAGTATATATATTAATTTATAAGACATATATTTTAATAAAAAAAATTAACCATTTTCATGCACACAATTCTAATATTTAGGTTATAAATAAAATATTAAATAAAAATTACATTATAGTAAGTCATGTTTTGTTTTGAATCAATGTTTCATATATCACATGCTAAAATTTATTTCATGTGTAAAAAATATATAGAAAATATTGAATTTATTTGAAAAATAGTATTTCACAAAATATTAGTGTGTTATAGTAGCACACAAATATTTTTTTAATAGAACAAAATTATGTCTGATAGTATATATGAAACACGACACTGAACATAAACAAACTATGAGATATTATTATTTAAATTTAACCATCATATACTAGTAATTAAATTAGAGAGTATAAATAGAATTAACTGATTCACGAAATAAAAAAAATATCAAACATAATATAAATTAATTCATTAATTATTGTAAAAAAAGTATTCAATTTTTAGTAAGGTTATTTTATACTGAAAAAACAGATTCTATTCAAATTTATCATTTTGTTTGTTGAGAAAATATAATTTTTGTTTTTTAAAAAATTTAAAATTTTATTTATGAAAATTATCAATATTAATGTAATAATAGTTAAAAAAATTTATATAGGGGTAAATATTTATGATTTTTCAAAAAATATTTACATTTTAGTGAATAATGAAAAATACTATTATTTTAATGAAAACGTATTTATTTTCTTGGTATGTAAAATGTCCCATTTTCTTCAATATGGTTTCAAAGTAAAAATAATTATATTATATTTTAAATTTTAAAATTGTGTTTATTTAAATTAATTTATTGTTTTAATTTTTTATAAAAAAACTATATTTAAAAAAGTAATTTTTGTGAAATAATGATTTTTCTGTGCATAATTTATTTTTATCTTATGAAATTAAATATTTCACTATTTATGAATTATATATATATATACTCAATAAAAAATTTATCATTAATTTAATATTTATATAGGAACGGTAAAAAATAAACTAATTTTTACACTTAAAAATGAATTTTTTTTCAAAAAGTGTTTTTTGTCATGTGTTTTGGGCTTATTTGAAAATTAATTTCATAGAATTATATTTTATTGTATGATATAATGTATTCTATATTTTAAATTTGGAGATTTAATTTTTGTAAATAAGTTACTTATTTATCGTTAATATGAGTAGTAATAGGGGTAGAAAGTATCCCCATTGTAAAGGGGAAATCCTGATAATCTATATTAAAAAAGTAATAAGGTCCTAAAATTTTATCCTTATTCTTTTTAGAAGAAGGTAATTTGACACATATCTCATTATTCTCAAAAAAATTTATTTAATCATCACATGTCCATGAGAATTACAAATATTGTATTTAATCCTATAAAATATAATAAATGGCATTCTAATTATTATATATTTCTATTATATTTACAAAAATTGAAAAAAGAATTTCCTAAATTATTATAAATATATATTTTGATATTAATTAAATTATTTTAATGTAATAATTATTTAATAATTTTTTTAAATTATATCACTACCTAAAATTATTAATTAACAGAGATGCAATATTTATTTAACAAATAGAAAAAAACAGTGATTACAAAAATACTAATATTAATATAATTTTTATTGACTATATTTTTAAAACATTTACAGATAAATAAACCATTATTGGGATGTTTAAAATTATTTAAATCAAATTTAAACTCTATCCTTTTGCCTTTAATGTCAAATTAAATAAATTATGTCAGAATTGATATTCGTGATATTTTATGAAAATAATCTTTTATTAAGTTATTTAAAAATAATAAAAATATACAAAGATCACAAAGGGGATAAAATTTAATCTAAAATTTAATCCCTTAACCATTTATGAGTCAATATATTACTTATAAGTAAATTATAATCCCTTGATAAAGAACAAGCTGTTACCATAGTTAAAATCAAAATATGTTAACTAAAGTAATAAACCAAATGATAAGGTTTAAAATACCCTTAATCCTATAAGTTTTTTGGGTTGATAATATTTCAATAATATTCTACCATATTTTTAAATAAATATACATTTGGATGAATTTTTTACGATGAATTTATTAAATTTAAATCATTTTTGAAATTTTAAGTGTGTCATTTCCCTTCCTTATAAAGTGACACCCATTTTATATACAATACACCCTATTTCTAGTAATCAACCCCTTTTTTTTCCTGGATATAATGTATAAGGGGGATAGTTTGAAGAGTTTGGTGAAATTTCAGTGATTTTTTTGGCGCCCAAAGAGAGGCGCACAAGCTGCGCATGGTTTATCCAAACAATGTGGTCATCCTAGTAGAAACTGTGAAAAAATTTAAGGTTGGGGCATAGAGAATCGGAACAATGTGTTAACAGTTAAGGATATTGTATGAGGAGGATGTGCGGGGGTCCCTCTAGGATTAGGTAATGCAAGTTTATCACATGGGTTTTCTAACTGTTTGAACTGGCCTGTAGTTAGTTTATGTTTGATCTTAAAAAAGTGAATCCCACACTTTTTGGCCTCTAAGTGGTTCATTTTCCTCCTAAGAAACCATATCTTAGTATTTCACTTCATTTATGGTATAAGAACCTCTAGAATGTAATTTAGAGTAAATTATAAGGAATTCATTGGTGTTTCAAACCCAAATTCTTGAGGTATGTAACCGTTCGTCATCATTTTTTATCAGCTTCTTAGATCTACTTAACTATACTTCTACTATATTCTTATTTTCTCAATTATAAATCTGTTTTGGGTAGATATATGAGTTTTTATTCAATATAAGTCACGTTTTATACTTGATCATTCTAGGATAAGTGATCCTAATGATGTTCATGAAGGATAGACCTGGTTTCCTTAAGCGTTTATCATCTATTGTAAAGTTTCGTCAAAACCTTTGGGGATGGTTGATTCACTCTTAACTCTTCTTAACAGAATTGATAGAAATGATTTAAAAATTAAATTTGTACTGTTTAATTTTTTGTTACTTGGTTTATTAACAGTTGTTGGAAACTATCTTGAGTGAAAATTTTTGAAATCTGGAAAATTGGGAATTTTCTCTAATGTGATTTTGTTCTTGGTTTCATAAGAATGATTTTAAAATGGGGATTTTCTGGAATGGTAGAACATGAATTTTATTTTATGTCTTTAATAAAAAGGGGATTTTTTATTTTAATTAAAGGGTTGTTGAAATTGGTTTTCTCATTGGTTTTCAATAAATGTATAGTTTTATTATAAAAGTTTGAAGTGGTTTATTTTAATGGGTTTTGATTATATGCATGGTGTTTATTCATGTATGACATGCCCCTGAATAATGTACATGTACCATTGGGGTATAAGGATAGTGACCCTGGATCAAGGGAATTTATCTTTGAGACATAAGTTAATGGGCCAAGAGACCGCTCATGGGTATGGATCTGTCAAACGAAGCATGCTTGTGAAGGAGTGTTGTGAAGCCTGGAATGGGTATTCCAAATGATAATAAGAATTAGATTTCATACCATGAATAATTATTTTTTGAACAAATAACTTATTGTAAATTGGTTTCATTTTGTTCTATTTTGACTTGGTTGTAATTTTTTTAACATGTTTATATTTTGTTATAATCTGTTTTACAAAAATAATTTTATGTAAACAGTATTAGATACATGTTTATAACCATTCAATCCTTGTGGACTAAGTAGGGTATTCATTGGGGAAAAACTATCCTGTTATATAATCAAACCTAAAATGGTTCTTTTTTTCTTTTTTATATGCTAAATTTCAGGACCTGGGAAATGGTAAAGTATCACACTTCACTAGCACCATGTCATGATAATTTGGAATACATTGTGATGATGAAGCATGAAGATTGTGGAGAATTGAGTATTTTTATCATCCTAGAGTTTATTGTTTTCCTTTCTTCTATTACTTTTATATTGGTTTTTATTTGATTTTATCATAAATTTGTTGGTTTTTTTAGAGAGAATGATTTCAAATGAATTAGTTATTTCATGTATCATATAGGGAGATGTTTGTGGACGGATTTTCTGGTTTTTGGTTTTTGTCATTAAAGGGTAAATCATCCCCCACATATACAGAAACTAATAAGTATTTATTAACAACCATTGGAAACTAGGGGATGTCACTTAAGGCACAGTAATGACTCATTGTACTCTCAATCCAGTGAGAATGTGAGGGTCATTGCCAACGCTAATAGCATGTTTGGTCCTTTCCAAAAAAGTATTCATCAATTTTATTGGTCTTAGAGTTTTCATTATTTATTGTTTATTCCTTGGGTAGAAATAATAAAAAGGAATAAAATCAACATATCATTAAATGTATAGAATAAAATGATGTAGCTAACCCTTTTATGCTAAAATTAAAGTTATGGGGGAGTTGGAAACATACATGTTAGGAGACACATATAAGATTTTGAAACCTCATTTTCATGGGTGTAGCCAATGAGATGAGGATGAAATGAATTGTAGGGGAATGAAATCCCACTAAGAGTACATACATTATATAAAATAATGATTCATGATGTGTTTAATGTGTTGATTTTTGAAAAAGTATGAAACTAATTTCCAAAGAAATACGTTGAAAAATCATGGTTGATATTTTTTAAAAATGGATTGATTTTTAAAAATAGAAATACGATTTTTCAAAAAGGGTGGAAAAGGAAAGAAATTTTATTTTGGGAAAAAAATTTGTGATTGTTTATGTGATAAAATGTGAAATGATAAATCATTAGTTTCTAGATAGTGAGATTGATAGATTTTGTTGTTGGTTTAGAAAATTTCACATGTCAGGAATTATCGAAACCAACATGATAAAGCTGTGGAGTATGTGGTTGCACTTGAACAATGAGTGAACTAAGAACTAGTTAGAGTATTGTCTAATATTTTCATGATGTGGGTATGGGGAATCAAAGGAATGGGGATCATACTATCAAGTTCATGAATAAGAATAAACCTAACATCTAGTGTGATGTTGCACCCAATAAAGTAGAGGTGCAGCTGAGTAGGATTAATCATATATTCGATTTCATTAGAACACCATTAAATCAATGTCAAACTGGAAATGTATATGCATGAGGATATTGCATGCTAGTGGTAAGATTTTTTGGTGCATGCTAATGTGGATTAAATCCATACATGGGATGATTTTGTGAAATTTTTCAATAACCAATTCTATCCTCACATGTTTAAAATACTGAAAATGGTGGTTTTCTTTACCCTGAATAAATATAATCTATATGTCCTGTAAAATGCAACTAAATTCGTGAATTTAGTGCGCTTTGCACAGGAAGTTGCTGCAAGTGTGTCCTCGAAGGCACACAAATTTTAATAGAGGATAAGGATATAAATTCAATCAAGTATTGTTGTACATAGTATTAATGATTATATAGTGATGGTGAATAGAGTTATAGTTGTTGAACTTGATATCTTGGTATCTCTGTGCGGAGGTATTATGACACCTACATGGAATGGTGGGAACTCAAACACCCAGAGAAAATAAAAAATGGGCACATATTTCTAAAGTGGAAGTGGAAATCTGAATAAGGTGGCTAGATAAGTGAACCTTCCTCAATGACCCAAGAGAAAACCAGGGTGTTTTAAATGTGAATCTCTTGACAACATAAAGAGAGAGTGCACAACACAACCTAGATCAATTCATAACTTCAAGAAGATGAGGCATCATTAGTGTTATTGTCACAGTTCTCCAAGGTCAGGTGCTCGGGACACTTCTCAGTTGTTGCGAGCATTGTATGCTTTAACAGAATGAGGAAAATAGAATTAGTCTCTCCAGTAGATTAGAGACTACCATAGTGATTCTATAAAAACCATGACTCCTCAACCCAGGAAATCTATGTAGGGAAACAAGGAGAACAATGTAGTGATGAAGAAATTGTATAGAGCTGAGTATATGATTTTCAATGTTCTATCTAGACAATCTATGACGAGAGGTATGATTATTTTGAATTATACCCTTGTGCAAGTTTTATTTTATAATGGTGCATCACATTATTACATTGATTCTCATGATATTGATTTTCTATCTTTAAAGCTAGAAATGGTGCCTTATGTTTTAAAACTACAAACTCATCTCATTGAAAGAGGATGTTAGGAATTTTTGTGTAGAGAATGTGCAATAATTGTTGATGGAGATGATCTGAAATGAGAGTTCTTAATCTTAGACAAGAATTTATATGCTTTAATCCTGGGTATGTATTGGTTGTCAATGTTCAAGGCTCAAATTTACTAGTATTGTCGAATGGTTAGTTTCACAACTGATGACGAAATTGAGCATCTCATCTAAGGAGAGATGATAGTAAATAAAGGTGAAATAGAATGTTGTCATCAATAATGGGAATTCTATTTTATCATTTGGTATTGTCAACATTGGAATCAATGTAATAGACTGATTAAAATAGTTTTCCAGTAGTTGTGGATCAATTTCCAGATGTCATTCCCAAAAACATCTCATAATTTACATCTCTATATGAATTGGAGTTTACGATTGATCTCTTTTAGGTGACCACTCCTATTTCCATTCTGTCTTATATAATGGCACCAATAGTGTTATGGAATTGAAATTCCTTTTAGAGGAGCTTGAAAGAGAGGGTTTCATTGTGCCATGTATGTCTCTGTGGGAAGCACCCGTCTTTTTCATGAAGAAATATGATGTGACTCTTTGTATATATATTGATTAACAAAATATGAACAATGTTATGATAATCAAAAGGCAACCACTTCCATGAATTTATGATCTATTAAATCATTTAAGGGAATCTCGGTGGTTCTCCAAGAATGTCTTGTAATTAGGATATCACCAATTGCGAGTTTAGAATGAAGATATCCCTAACACAGTATTCAGAAGCAGATATGACCACTATTAATATGTAGTCAATCATTTTAGAATAACAAATGAACCAATAGTCATCATGGCCTGGATAAATCAAATATTTCAGTGATATTTGGTATCTTTTATTGTGGTGTTTGTAGATGACATCTTGGTGTATTCAATGAAAAGGTATGACCATGAGAAACACATGGAAATAGTGTTAAAAACTTTGAGAGATCGTAGTTTGTATGCCAAATTTTCAAAGTGTGATTTTGGGATACATGAATTACATTTCATTGGCCATTTCATTTCTGAGAAAGGAATTTCGGTTGATCCTAGAAAGATAAAAGTTGTTATCTCATGGAATCCATTAAAGAATGCCTTTTAAATAAGATGTCTTCTGGGTCTAAGTGGCTACTAACAATAGTTTTTTCAAAACTTCTCACTATTGGTTTCTCCAATGATTGCTCGGAAAAAGAAGATTTCTCCATTCGAATGGATAGAAAAATGCCATATGTATTTCCAAGAGAATAATGTTCCTCCTATATTAGGACCAATTTTGATATTCCTATAATCATTGTATGGGTATATCATATGATGTGATGCTTTAGGATCAAGGTTGGGTTTTGTTCTGCTACAAGGAGACCATGTGGTTTCTTTTGGTTCAAAGAAATTGAGGGTGTATGAGAAGAAATATCCAACACATGATTTAGAGTTAGCTGCAGTCATCCATTCTTTGAAAACACAGAGACAATATCTCTTTGGTGAGAATTTTATTGTGTTCATAGTCCAAAAAAAATCTTGAAACACATTTTCTCAAAGTGATATTTGAATATTGTGGAAAGTAAATAGATGGAGTATGTCTAGATGTTTGACTTTTACTTATTTTTAAACTAAGAAAAGGGAATTTAGTGTAATATTCATTGTGTAGAATTTCATATTTTTAGTTGGTGAAAGAAGCTTTAGATGAATGGTAGTTGATGTCAGTCCGAGAAAAAATGCATTTGGAATGCAGATACTAATGTGAGGTTACAATATTCTGTTCATCTATACTTATTCCTGATTTGTTAAATATAGTCAAATAGACAGAAACATCTGATGCAGAATGTCGAGTTATGAGTTCAAAACTCAATGGTGGGAAAATCATTAAGGGATGGAGACATGATGGGATTTCAGTTTTGTTTTTTATAGATTATATGGTTATACCTAAGACTTGTCAAAAACAAATATTACATGATTACCAGCATTCTATATGGGTTATACATGTAGTATAGATGAAGATTTATAAGGAATTAAAGGTATAGTTTTTGTAGAGAGGCATGAAGATGATGGTGGAAAAGGTGGATTCTAAGTGTTTAACATGTCAACAAGTTCAGAGAGAGCATCCAAGACCAACATGAATGTTGTAGTCTTTACCTATCTTAGTTTGTAAATGGGAGCTGAGAGTGATGGATTTGGTTACAGATCTTCCAATAAGGGTTCGTAAATACGATGCTATATGGGTGATATTGGATTGTCTTACCAAGTTAGCACATTTTATCCCTATTCATTAATCCCATACGGTTGAGGATATGTCCAAAATTTATATCCATGAAGTGGTAAAGAGATAAGGAATTCCAATTTCAATAGTATCAGAAAAAGATATGAGGTTCATGTATCATTTATAGAAATACATACAGGAATCCTTTGGAACTCAGTTGAATATGATCACGACATATCATCATTAGATAGATGGCTAGTTTGATAGGATGATACAGACATTGGATGACATGTTGCTGGAATGTGTAAGGGATTTTGATGGCCCATGGGAAGAGTATATACCCATATATTTGTTCTTATATAATAATAACTATCAGACCTCGATACATATGGTTCTGTTTAAAGCATTTCATTGTTATCCTTTTCTTTCATTACTATTATTGGTAGAAACATGTGAAACAACACTAGTTGGGCTGAGCCTTGTCTAGGAATCAAAATATAAGTCTCATTTAATCATAAAGTGGATGGACATGTCTTAGAGTCATCAGAAATATTATGTGTATCATCATCAAAGGCCATTGTCGTTTGCTATGAGTGATCCTGTGTTCTTGAGGATATCTCCAAGTCTTGGACATCATAATTTTGGGAAGTAGAGAAATTTATCTCCTAGAAACATTTTCCCTTTCAAGATACTCTAATGGGACAGAGAAATGGCATAATTTTTGGCATTACAACCATTGTTCAGTTTAGTGCATAATGTGTTCCATGTATCCTAGTTGAAAAATTATTAGCTTCATCATGACCATGTGATCAGATGGGATCATGTTGAGCTAGAGTCCTATACATCATTGATACATATCCCAGTGCAGATTGTGGATAGGAAAGAAAATGTCTTTTTTGGAAAAACAATTGGTCTGGTGTGGGTTTTAAAGAATTACAGCCAGATTCAGGAAGAGACTTGGGAATGTCAGAAGGAAGTGAAAGAAAAATGGACAGAACTCTTTCAGATTAGCAATAGTTTTATACATTCCAGGGAGAGAAGGGAAGATTGTGGGTAGAATGTACTACCCCCAGTTTCTAGTACGCAACCCTTTATTTTTGTTTTCATGGATATAAAGTATAATGGGAAAGGTTCAGATAATTTGGTGAACTTTCAATGAGTTTTGGGTGCTAAAGGAGAGGCACATGATTTGGACACAGTTTATCCAAACCATGCAGGAATCATTGTATAAACCATGAAAAAATAAGGGTTTAGGTAGATATCTATATCATGGTGTGCTCATGGTTAAGGAGACTATGTGAAGAGGCCATGTTGGAATCCCTAAAGGCAATATCTAACACACGGTTAGCACACGGTTTGTCTAACCGTGCAAACTAACTATGCATATGGTTTAGGTGATATCCTTAAAAAGTGTTTCTCACATGTTTTTGCCACTAAGTGGATTATTTTTTAAACTAATTGGCCATAACTCAGAATTTATCTTTCTAGAAGGTAGAAAACCCTGTCTCATGTGATTTATAATCAATTATAAGGATTTACTTGGTGTCTCGAACCCGTATTCTTGAGGTAAGTGGTCGTTCTTCATCATTTTTTATCAGTCTGTTAGATATACATATATCTAATTCTCTTATTTCTTTAGATTCTATGATATACACCCATTATAGGTATATCTATTAGTTTGGATTCCAAATAAGTTATTTTTTTTCTTGATCATGCAAGGATAAAATATCTAAAGAGGTTCTGTGAAGGATGAACCCAGTTTCATAAACCATTATTCATCTGTTATCATGTTTTGTCAAAACCATTGGGGTAGGTGGCATCACACTCAACTACAATTAATATAATTGATTTGAATATATTCATATTTAATATATTTTGCTGAATTTATATTTTTCTTTTTTGACTTAACTCTTGTTGGAAACTTCCTTGAGTGACCGTTTGTGATATCTGGGAAATTGGGTGTTTTGAGTAAAGTGATTTTGTGCTTGATTTTAAAATATTGATTTCAAAATGGGGATTTACTATAATGGTGTCACTTGTATTTTATTTAATGTTTTAAAATATAATATGTTTTATTGAAATTAAAGGATTGTTGAAATTGGATTCCTCTTTGGTTTTCAATAAAAGTATTGTTTTATTGGAATGGTTTGAAGTGGTTTATTTGAATGGTTTTGAAATATATGCCTGGTGTGTGATCATTATTGATGTACCCCTAAATCAGTTATGGGAACCATTATGGTATAAGGTATGTAACCCTGGATTTGGGGTGTGTGTCATTGGTACACAAGGTAATTGTACAAGATACCTCTCATGAGTATGGAACTATCTAAAGAAGCTTGCATGTGTGGGTGTGTTGTGAAGCACAGAATGGGTTTTCTAAAATGATAAATAGAATTGGGTTTTAATCCATAATTATTTATTTTCTAGAAAAATAACATGCTAGAAATAGGTTTTATTTATTTTTGTTTTCATGTTGTTGTAAATGGTTTTTGGAACATTTTTATATTTTGTTATAAACTATATTACAAAATTATTTTAAATAAATGATTGTAGATAAATTTTTTTAACCAATATATAATAGCTGAGTGAGTAATGAAGTCACTGGGGAAACAATATTGAGTTATATACTCACCCCTTCTTTGTCACTTTAGTGCTTTTGCAGATGCTACCTTCCGGGAGCTGGGCAAAGGTAAAGTACCACACTTCTCTAGCACCATGTTGTGATACTTTAGACTACTGAGTGATGTTGGAGCATGAAGATTGTGGAACAATGAGTCTTTTTTTAATATTGGTGTTTCTTTATTGTCTTTCTATTATTACTTTGATATTGTGTTGACTTCCTCTATATCATTCTTTGTTTGGTTGTTTTAGAGGGAATTATTTAAAATGTCTTAGTTATTTAATGTATCACATATAGAGCAGTTTGTGTATGGTTTTTCTTGTTATTGGATGTAGTCATTAAAGGTTAAATAATCCCCCACATACTTTGAAACCCTTCGGAATTTATTTCCATCCCTTGGATATTTGGGTATGTCCCTTAAGGACTAGTAATGACTCCTTGTATGATCATGACAATGAGAATGATATTGTCATTACAATATCCCTTATTGAAACCTTGTTAATAATTCAATATTGTACATCCTTAGAAAAAATCCATATTAAACAACCATATAAAAATTATTGAGGATCTGGTCATCCAAAAATATTTCCCTAGAATCCTTAATAGGAGATCAAAATGGTTAATTTCAATAAAGAGGTAATCACCTAAAATAATTAGACTAATTTGAATTATTATTTTACATCCAATTAATATATTACATAATTCCATAAAATAATAAATTAATTATAATATATAAAATATGAAGTAATTAAGATTATTAATACTCCATTATTCACCATATTTTCATTAAATGGGTAGTGATAGGTGAACTTACATTTTACCATCTCTAAGAAGCGATCCAATTCATTTCTTATCAACATATTATATATATGATAATTTTGATGGGTTTATTTTTTATATATTATAATTATTAAATAATTATACTTATATATTTATATTAAAATATATAACTTCTTAAGATCTCAACATTTGGAAAATGTTAACGTCGCTCGTGTGTACATGTGGATTGCCACCTCCAAGAAGTTATGTGATTCTATTTTCTGTTCTGTTTTATGTAGATTTTAATAATGATGGTTATAATTAATATATATTATATATATGATATATAAGATATAATATTGATTCTATAAATGAAAATTATAACTTACCTTTATTTTTTTTCCATCCAAAAAATAAAATTAGTGTTAATGTGTTTGTACGAACTATCATCTTTGTTAATAGTGTAATTTATTTTGATATCTCTACCTTTATTAGTGAATTGAATCATGTATTTAACGAATTTATATTAAATTTATTTCATGATAAAAATATAAGAGAATAAGTAATCATGATAAAAGTATGAAGAACAGCACTTACAATTCAAAACATACATGAAAAAAAGCATATATCACTTGGAATAGTAATTTTAACAATGAAGCATTAATAAATGTATAATAAAAGTTTATCCATAAATAATTTATGTTATGATATATACAACTAATGTTTATTAAAATATTTATAATTAATATAATTTCATTAAAATTGATGATCCAACACATACAATGGAAGTTAGACTAGATATAAGTGATTTTCATCTCCTTTTTATTTATGTTAGACACATACCATATTCAACATTTGTTTCTATTATGTGGTGTATATACTACCTCTTAATTTATTTTATGATACTTATAATTAAATTAATGGGGATTTAAATATTCAACATTATTTCTTTCTTTCACAAGGCTTATGATTAAAAGTTACCAAAGCGGTAAATGGTTCTCTGTTCCAATCCCATTATTTATCTAAATTATTAATGAATAAGATTCCATTGATGAAATATTATTTTTTACCACTCGTGGAAATAGTCAATTTTATTCTACGTAGGTTATTTATTTAAAATAAATTTTTTATTTTATTTTTCCTTACATTTATAACTCAAGATACAAAACATGTGTTTTCAATGAAAATTGGGTTTATTTTCCTCTTTGGTCAAAAGTAAATTTTCATCTATATAGATGTTTTTTAAATTTTATAATATAGGTTTTTACAATTATCCAATGTTTTTTTAAATTAATTCAAACAAATTTTAATATTTTAAAAATTTTCTATAAACGGAATATTTGTATCATCGTCCAACTGAGGTACATTCTATTTTATTATAGTACGAAACAATATTTTTATCTTATAAAATTTGAAAGAAATTTCCCACCATTATTACCAATAAATTCTTCATTGAATATATTAAATGTTCCCATGATTATTTTCAGAGAAACATTTTTCTATAGTATTTTTGAAATGTTTATAATTTAAAGATGTTATTTTGAAATGTAATTGATATTTTCCTAAAAAAAATTAATGATATTTTAATGCTTTTTATTTTCATAATAGTAAAAACACACTTTATATCACTCATTATTTACTTGGTATTTTGTTCAAGGATACCATAATTATTATTTATCTTGATGTTTTTTATTTACGATGATAACATTTTAATGAAACATTTTATTTTCCAAGGGTTATACTTCAATGAAATAATTAAATGTTTATGAAACTTGATTTTTTTCGATGGGGTATACTATGATGAAATGAAAAAATGCTTATGGAAACTATTCCTTCTCCATGAGTAGGGATTTTATGAAATCTATATGAAAAAAATTTCATTCATGGGGTTTTATATGACAAATATTTTATGATTTTTAACAGACATATATATGATTTTCATTATATTACGGATGTTACCTATCTATAACACCAATGAATTTTATAAACATGGATAACTCATGAGATAAATATGACGTGCATGAACCTGATTTCATTTTAATAATTTCATCCATGGTATTATTATTTTACATCTATATGATAATACTTGGATCTGGCCTTATATCCATAAGTTTATGCATGGATCTCAATTTAAAATTAATAATATTATGCATGGAACTGGTTCCATGTCCATAAGTTGATTTGGGGACCATGTTTTATGCCCTCGACCAAGTGAGTATACATATTTATATTCTCATATGTTTTTAAAGTGATAAGATTATGTGTATTCAACAGTTATATCTCTTTAAATAGTCTTATTCTTTAATATATCATGTTCTTTGATTACATTATTATTATTATTTTACAAACTATCTAGATTTATAACATTACTAATGATTATTATATACAATTTTTTGGTTTTGTAATTCACATGTTATTTCCATGTTCTCATACCCCTATGATCATGATATTCTTATGTGATCATATATATATCAATTTTTTACCCGTAATGAGTATCTAATATCACACTTTATTATGTTTCCTTTCCCAAGGTTATGCAGAATTTTTTTTGTAATATTCTGTATAATAAGGGTTCATGTTATGAAGGACATAATGTGATACTCTTATGAACATTTTTTCTTTGTGTTCATCCTTCCAGAGGCTCAAGAGTTGTAAGAGTTTTCCATTTATCATTATGTTATATAGTGAATATTCTTCTGTAATGCTTAAATACATGTGTATGAAAATTGCAGATTATTATAGTTGTTATTAGAGAATTGATTTATTATCCTTTAGAAACTAGGATAATATAATGTTAGTGATGACCCTATGGATATGTCTATGTATATGATAAAATGAAAATGTTTTGTAAAAATATTTAATGAACTAGGTTATGATTATGTTTTTATAGAATTACATGTTATTATTTAAACAACAAATAAATAAATATTCTTGATTATATGGTTTTCTACTATTATTATTGCTCAAAATAAGGTTTTTGTTTTTAGTAATTGTGTATAAATCTATGGAATCAAGTTAATATTGAATGTGATTGAAAATTGATTTATTTTTTTCAAGAGAAATAAAGGTAAATTTTTGTGGAATGAGAGTCCTTGTGATTATGCCTAATCTGAAATATCAATATAAGATAAAAAATCTCAACTTTAATGAGTTATTTTATACAACTATTAATAAAAAATTCGAGTTTCATAAAGAACGTAGAGAAAAAAATAGTTAACTCAAACATGTATAGATGGTGATAAAATAAAATGAGAAGATGTCTTCAGTGTGTAAAATACGGATAGAGAGAATATAATAAATGAATGAAAAATGAAAAGTTAAATTAAAACAATTGATTATAATTAATTTCACCCTAATGTAACCCCAATAGATGAATGTTTTAAATGTGTAAATTATGGGAATTATGAAAATTGATTTACTTGGTGAAAATCACAAGAATAGAGTCAACAAGATTATATGAGTAATGGTTTTATGGATGATGATGATGAGACTATGAAATATATAAGAATGTTATGTGCTATTTTAATAATGTTTTCATGTTAAATATGAAAATAATGAGTAAAGTAAGCTTTATTATTCTATGGAAATAATTTATATGTCATATATTAGGATATATATATTAAGGAATATGATGAAGAAGACTAGTCAATTATTTAATAATTTTTTTGAATTATTTATGTGTTAATATATTTGTATTAGAAATATTTATTGTGTAAGTTTTATACTAATGATATTCTCAATATATAAATAATAAACAACCAAAGGATTTACCTGAAAAATATATTCTTAAATAAATAGAAAACATATTTTAATGGTATTAATAAATAAGAACTATTATTTAGTGGTTTGATGATATTTTTCGTGTAGAAATGATTAAGGGATACATAAACAATAATATTTCTATGATCTTGAGTAAATAATTTTTAGTCTTTATAAAAATATGATTGGCGTTGATAGTATTAGTAATAATTAAATCATATTTTTATTTTATTAAAAACTGATTTAGGTCATCTTGGATGATGTTTATCGAATTTGTGGATTTTTGGAGTATTCAATATCCTTTATTTAATATAAGGAATAATAATTTTTAAAAAATTAGAGAATATAAGTTTTAATTAATGTTTTATAGTTATCCATGTTATTAGTATGATTTAATTAAATATTGGATCATGTTGTTAACATGTATGGTACATGAAATTTTGAGACAATTTCATTTATTAAGTGATGATTTTTTTTATAAAATCAATATAATTATTGTGTTCTTATTTTGTTAAGACATATTTTGGGGTGTTTAAGGATGACTATTTGTCAAATGTGTTATTTTGACCCCAAGGGGTTATTATTTTGGTGTTTGGAAATTAATGTATTATATAATGTTGGACTCCTCATGTTTTAATCATGTTTTCATGATCAAAAATCTTATTACTATTAATTAATCTCGATCTTCAATGCACATCTTGCTAATACTCTTCAATATCTATAATAACTACTCATCATGTTTTAATGATAACAAATCTGATGGATGTTAATTACTCTCTTTATTATTTACAAGTCTTATGCATGCTCATAAATCTCACATATATTATCAAGCCTTTATGTTTATGATTCAAGCTCTCTTACTCTCTAATGATTAAACATAATCCATATTCTTCATATTACTGTCTAAGTCCAAATATAGATATTTGTCTATGTATGGACTCATCGTGAAGGACTCACTGTGACCCAGACACCTTGATGGACTCACCGTGACCCAGACACCGTGAAGGACTCACCGTGACCCAGACACCTTGAAGGACTCACCGTGACCCAGACACCGTGAAGCTCATACCGTGAAGCTCATACTGTGAATCTCATACCGTGAAGAAGACACCCTTTACATAATCACTATGACACTATTTCTTAACTATTTGTCAATATTATTTAAATAATGCTAATGGTCATATTTTATGTTTTTAATTCAATTAATGTTATTTAATGATAGTTGTTGACATGTTAAGAATATGTATCTCGTACCTATGAAAAGGGAATCATTCCTACTTCCAGAACTCATGTAATATAAGGAAGATTAAGATGCAGTACACGATGCAGTAGGAAAGTGAAAATAGTGTGAATATACAACAAAAACTTACATACATATGAGAGAACTGTGCTGAACAAGAAGAACAATCCTGAGAAAGAAAGATATTTCCAAATTTTCAAAGAACTCTCATGAACTCAATCCAACACCACTGAAGAACACATGGTGAATGAAGTGATATTTTTCATTCCTGAAGAAGAAAAGAACAACTATGACACTCTGTTTTTCAACAGAAAAACCAGAGAAGGACTCAGAAGCATTCCTGCTGAATCCAACAAGTCCAGAGCTGCATTGATAATCACTAGATCTTTCTAAACTCTTATATGTTCTCTCTAAGTGATTTATTTATTAACATTCGAGCAGTGTGTTGTACTCTTTATTTCTTATACACACACTGTCTCCTATACTGAACTAGAGGATATCACAATCCTCACTCCAAATATCTTAACTATTGTTTACCCATGTCAACTGTGGAAGAGGTCCTTGTGTGGCCTGGTCTATATTTTTTTCCCATAAAGAATAGTGGTAGAGGTCCTTGTGTGGCCTGGACAGTTTTGTAAACTATTTTTAACCCCGATCCAGGGTGTGGATCAAATTTATATAAATATGAGAGGACTATGTATCGGCTTGAGACTGATCCTTTTGTTATATCTACTGTGCATCTTTTAGTTTAAGTTCAAAGTGTACTACATATATCTTATTTATTCTACTACTATTACATTAAAATAAAAAACTATTTTAAAGATACTTTGATAGTAAAATTAGCAAGTGTTTATACTTATTGTAAATCATTAGGTTAGTTTCAATAGCTAGTTTGATCTTGTGGTTAAATGAACTAAGACCTAATCAATCTTTGAGAAGCTAAGTGAACATTTACAATCTATATAAATTCACTACAGTTTAACTTGTTTTATAAATACCGGGAATTTAAATAGACAATATTTTAACAGAAATGTTAATTGGTACTCAATTCAACCCACTATTGAGTATCCACTCCGACCAACATTTGATATCAGCGGATTTGTTTTGTTTAAGGATTTTTGAAATACTCTGTTTTTCAACTGTGATTTTAGTTACATCTTTAATGATCTTAAATTTCTGTTAGTTCTAAATTTTTTCTGTTTAAATTATCGTTCTACAATATAGTTATGGATAATAGACTAGAGGGTGCTGCTACTAACATGCCACCTTTCTTCAATTGTACAAACTATGCTCAGTGGAATCTTAAAATGACAATTCATTTAGAAAGCATGGGTTTTGATATCTGGACTGCTATAGAATCACAATATAAAATTCTAGAAACAGAAAGAGTAACTTGGGATGAACCTACAAAGACTGCCAATAATAATAATTTTAATGCTATGAATGCCCTGTACTGTGCTCTAGGAGATGAGGAGTTTAACATAATTTCTGCATGCAAAACTGCTTTTGAAATTTGGGATACTTTGGGTGTTTGTCATGAGGGAACAAACAATGTTAATGAAATGCGATTGAATACATATAATATTAAATATGATAATTTTAAAATGAAGACTGATGAACCTATTTCTGATATGTATCTCGGGTTTAATGAGATAGTCAATACAATGAATTCACTCGGAAAGGCCGTTCCAGTAAAGGAACAAATTATGATAATCTTGAGATGTTTACCAGACCGATGGAGAGGCACATCTGTTTCAATCAGAGAGTCATGTGACATTGCTGCTCTACCTGTCAAAGAACTCATTGGTAAGCTTGTGATGTATGAGGAAGAACTCATGGTGAATAAAGAGGAAGATGATGAACCTAAGATAAAATCTGTGGCATTCAAGACTACTGCTTCAAAGAGAAAAGACAAGGAGAAAATGAAAATACCTACTGAAATTTCAACCAGTGAAGATTCTGATTCAGATAGTGATTCTAAAATGGCTCAGATATCCAGATGGTTTATGAAATTTTATAGGAAGAAGAAATTCTTCAGAAAATAAAATTACAAAGGAAAGTATGATAATAAGGGACTTTGGAAGAAGGATTGGAAAAAGCCAAATAAAACTGATGAAGTTTTTTTCTATGAGTGCAAAAGGAAAGGACATATAAAAGCAGACTGTCTAAAGCTGAAATACAAGAAGAAAAATCAGTATAAGGATAAAAATATAAGAAAGCCATGAAGGCTATGTGGAGTGCTTCTGAGGATAGCTCTAGTGAATCTCAAGCTTCTGAGACTGAAAACATAAATGAAGAAAACATGTGTTTTATGAAAAACACTTCTGAGGTAACATATGAAACTCATACTTTAAATTCATATTATTCTGGAGATGATTCTGATTCTGAAAATATGTCAAAATATGAACTGTTTGAATACTGTGATATGTCAGAAGAAACCTGTAATGAGCTGAATGACAAATACAAAGGATTAAAGTAATAGTGTGCTTTAACTATTAAACATTAATCTGATCATGACATAGAAATGGAAAAGAATGATTCGTTTCTTAAAGAAAACCCTGAACTGAAATTGTCAAATGATCAACTTAGGAAGGATTTAGAGAAGTTCACAAATGGAAAAGATACTCTTACTCAAATTCTAGGTAAGCAGATTGCAACTAGATATACTTCTGGTATAGGATACCAACCTTGACAATGAAAAATTGCCAAAACTAGATTTATTCATAAATCTAGAGAGAATGTAGATAGTTCTAGTTCTAGAAGTCCATATTCTTTAACTAGTTATTCACTTAGTTATAAATCAAATAGATTTTATCTTTCAAAATCTTTTTATTCTGTAAATTATATGAGACCGATAAGACAAATGTGGGTACCGAAAGCTTTGATTGCTAACCTCTCTGGACCCAAGAAGATCTGTGTACCAAAATCATTTCCTATCTAAATCTGTTTTGTAGGAAACCTTCTTGAAGAGTTCCCACAGGAAGACATGGTATCTGGACAGTGGATGTTCAAGACATATGTCTTGGGATTACTCGTGCTTCAAGAGTTTAATAAAGGTTGATGGAGGTCATGTCACCTTTGGTGATAATTCTAACAGAAAAATCATTGGCCTAGGCCAAATTGGTAACACTGATTCAGTTTTAATTTATAATGTTTTATTTGTTGATGGACATAAATATAATCTGTTAAGTATTTATCAATTATGTGATGATGGTTTTAATGTGAAATTTGAAAATGATTCTTGCAATGTTTTTATTCTAAAAATGATTTAGTCTTTTCTTCTTTAAGAAATAAAAATGTTTATGCTGTTGATTTAAATTCCTTAGCTAAGTAAAATGTTACCTGTTTAAATGCTTTTCATATAGAGTCCTGGTTATGGAATAGAAGATTAGGACACTAGAATATACATTAACTTAGAAAACTAACTAGGAAGAACTTAGTTGGAGACCTACCTAAACTTGAGTTTCCAAATGACAAAGTTTTTAATCCCTGTCAAAAGGGAAATCAACATAAAGTTTATTTCAAATGAAAGAAAGAAGTTTCAACTTCTCAACCTCTAGAGTTGGTTTACATGTATTTTTTTGTACCATCTAGAGTTTCTAGCATAAATGGGAAGCACTATGTCTATGTTCTAGTAGATGAATTTTCTAGATATACTGGGGTATACTTCTTTGCTCACAAAAGTGAAGCTTGTTCTTACATTGTTAAATACTCCAAATCTGTAGAAAATCTTAGTGGACTTAAAATTAAATCCATATGAAGTGAGCATGGACATGAGTTTGAGAATCATGAATTTGAATCATATTTCTCACACAATGGCTATAGTCATAAATTTTATGCTCCTTGGACATCTCAGCAGAATGGTGTAGTAGAAAGAAGAAATAGAACCCTGCATGAAATTGCTAGAACTATAATTAATGAATATGACCTGCCTGTTTATTTTTGGGATGAAGCTGTCAATACAGATTGTTATATTTTTAGTAGAGTCTTAATTAGAAATGTTCATAAGAAGACCCCATTTGATTTGTGGAACAATAGAAACCCTAAATTTAGTTACATTAGAGTCTTTGGCTACAACGTTTTTATTCTCAATACAAAATATAATCTTGATAAGATTGATTCTAAGAGTGATGAAAGAATATTTTTAGGATATTCCTTAACCAGTAAGGCTTATAGAGTTTTCAACAAAAGAACCAAGTGTGTGGAAGAATATGTTCACATCAAGTTTGATGAAACTGATCCACATAAGCCTAAAACCTCTCTTGAAAATATTGAAGAAGATTTATCTGTTCTAGACCTTAATGACAAATCTAATGAACCTTCTATAAAGACAACCAGTTCTGGACTTATTCCAGAATCTACTCCTAATGAACCTGAACCTAGAGAAGAACCTGAAATTTCTAGTCCTACCTTCACTAGATCAAGTAGAATTCTAAAGCATCATCCTTTAGATGTTGTTGTAGGAAATCTTGATAGAGGGACACATACTAGAGCTTCTCCTAGAAATCAGGTTGAAGATCAAGCCATCTTGTCATAGCTTGAACCTAACAACACTGATGATTATATTAATGATGAATTTTGGGTAATTGATATGCAAGAAGAACTCAATCAATATGAATGAAATAATGTTTGGAATCTTGTTGAAAGACCTAAGGAAACTTTCACAATAGGCACTAAATGGGTGTTTAGAAACAATGTTGATGAGTCTGGAAACATAGTTATAAATAAAGATAGGATAGTTTCCCAAGGCTATAGTTAATAAGAAGGTATTGAATATGAGGAGAATTTTTCTCCAGTAGCCAGATTAGAAGCTATTAGGATTTTACTTGCTTATGCTACTCATCTAAAGTTCAAACTATATCAAATGGATGTCAACAATGCTTTCTTGAATGGATATATTGATGATAATGTTTTTGTTGAACAACCACCTTGATTTTCAAACCCCCATTTTCCAAATCATATTTTCAAATTATCAAAAGCATTATATGATTTAAAGAAAGATCCAAGATCTTGGTATATTAGATTAAGTAATTTTATAATTTCTAAAGGCTTCACAAAAGGAATTGATGATCGTACTCTGTTTATAAAACAAATTTATAGAGATGTTTTAGTAGTACAAATTTATGTAAATGATATTATTTTTGGATCTTCAAAAACTAAATTATGTACTGATTTTCCTAAAATGATGCAAAATGATTTTGAAATGAGTTTAATGGGCCAACATAAATTCTTTCTTGGATTTCAAATATTTCAAAATGATGATGGAATTATTTTAAATCAAAGTAAATATACTAGAGATCTTTTAAAATGTTTTGGATTATATATCACAAAGAGTAGTAACACTCCCATGAGTACCACCTGTAAGATGGATCTTGATGAAAATGGTAAATCTGTTGATGAAACCACTTATAGATGAATTATTGGATGTCTACTCTACCTAACTGCTAGTCGTCCTGACATTATGTTTAGTGTGTGTATGTGTGCTCGTTTTCAAGAAAACCCTAAAGAGTAACATTTAAATGCTGTAAAAAGAATTTTCAAATACCTCAATCATACTCCCAATTTAAGACTATTCTATCCCAAAGGACAATCATTTGAATTAGTTAGTTATTCTGATGTTGAATTTTCTAGATGTAAGTTAGATAGAAAAACCACCTCTAGAACGTGTCATATTTTAGGAAAGTCACCGTTATCATGGTGTAGTAAGAAACAATATTCGGTTTCATTATCTACTGCAGAATCTGAATACATAGCTACTGGTAGTTGTTGTGCACAGATTTTGTGGATGAAACACACATTACTAGACTATGGATATCAATTCAGACATGTCCCAATAAATTGAGAGAACACAAGTGCTATTAAAATTTCTAAGAATCATGTTTCTCATTCTAGGACAAAACATATTGATGTAAGACATTACTTTTTGAGGGATCATTATCAAAAAGGTGATATCACTTTGGAATTCATTGGTACTGAATATCAACTTGCTGATATATTCACTAAACCATTAAAATCTTGAGAGATTAGAAAAAATCATACATGATCTTGGTATGATTAATCATTAGTAAATATCTTACTGATCTTAATGTTTAAGACTTTACTATATTTTACTTTATGGTTTCATGGTCATTGTATCTAAGTTACTATTTTATGCTCACGGTCTGTCAACTCAATGTCTCACAGTGACTACACAGAATGCTCATTGTCTCAACGTGACGACTACCAACTGTCTCACCGTGATGACTAGTTTTCATCACACCGTAATGCCTACTCACCATCTCACCATGAAGATTATTTTTGTTCTTATTTTAACCCGTATCGCGGTAATTTTTTATTTCACCGCTATTTAATTTCCCGAGTTATTGTTTCTATAACGTTTGACATTCCCAAATGATAAAACATAAGGGTTTCATTTGATTCCGTACTCGAACTCTCTCCTGAACCTTCTCTTCCCTCTTGCCCGAACCTTCAGTGAATGCCAAGGATGAAGTGTCCATCTTTACCCTCGTCTGAGAAGCGCCGCTCTAAGAAACAGAAGAGGATACCGATGATAGCTGCCGAAGGACCTCTAAACCCAAACCTGGCAAGCCGTATAGTTTTACTAGAAAAAGAGGTTTTCCCAGAGTGGTCGTTTTCTAGAAGATCTTTAGTTTTGTAAGTTTTAAGAGAACAAGGAGGGATTGAATGGTTCACTGGACAGAATAGACTAATTTACCCGAGGCTGGTATCTCAATTCTATCAGTATGTGAAGTTTTCCTTTGAGTTTAGAGAAAGCATTATTGTGACAAGCTGGATAAATGGTCAGAAGTGCTATTTCTCTTCGAGGATGTGGGCTGTATGCCTAGGGATTCCACATGAAGGAGTTTGTGAGGATTACTAGAGAGACCCTCCTCCATCAACCGACATCTTTGACCTGGAGAATGCTTTAGAGATCCTGACTGGAAATGGAACCAAGTGAAGGGACATAGCTGCTGAATTAGATGGGGAGACTAGAAATCTGTTCAAATTTGTTCAGAATTTGAATATCCCATGAAAAGGAGATTTTTCTGTGATGAAGTATCATGATGTGTTCATGATTCACCTGTTGAGGAATGTCCATAAGATCAATATTTTTAAGTATGATATCAACCATATCTGTGAGCTGATCAAAATCACTTCCAAATCCACCTCATTGTTTTACGCAAGGATGATTTCAGCTATGTTAGTTGCCAAAGGGATGGTTGGACCAAATGAAGAAAAGTTAGAGGACTTGGATTTCCGCCTATCCATGCCTATCATCAGAAGGATGAAGATTAGCTAGAACCCCTAGATGAAGTAGTGGGTTAAGGATAATGATCAAGTGTATAAAAAGTTTAATCCTATTCACTATCCAAGATGGCCAAAAAGTCTGTCTGATCCTGGTTTGGAACCAGATGAGGTGGCTGAGTATTCAGAAGAAGAAGAAGAGGAAATAATAGTTTAAGTATCTCTTAGAGATAAAGCTGGAAGCACCAATGGAAACATCTCCTGTTGAAAAATAAAGGACTTTTATCCCTGCTGAAATACCTCAAGGAGAGGAAGTTGGTGTTAGTTTGAGAGAAAAGGAAGCTCATGCTTCTAGTGCAGATATAAATCTAGATGCACATCCTAATGCTGCAAGAATGTTGGTTTTTACTCATTCAGAACAAAAAGAAACCTTAGAGGCAGATACTGTTGAAGTGGATCTTTCTGTTGAGAGAGAATCAAGTATAGAAGCTCAACCAGTGGAACAATTGGTTCTTGAGATTATTACCTCTACTGAAGAGAGGATGGAAATTGCCTTTTAGTTGGAAAGGCAATAGTTTACTGAAGAGATTAGAGATGATCTTGTATATCTTGACCATGTACCTATGCCTCAAGAATTTGAAAGGGAAGCACAGTTTGAGGGGGAGGAACCTCAAAACCATGAGATTATAGAAGTTGGATCTGCTGAAGCTTCTCAACCATCTATCTCATACTCTGTGCACACCCGATTTGTTTTCCCAAGCTTTTATGATGTGAATGAGTCAGAGAAAGTGTCTACAACTGGAATGGATCTTTCTTCTCTAATTCAACTGAACTCTGTAGCTCATCCAGAACTAGAACCAGAGCCCCAACCTCAATCTGAATCAGAATCTGAGTCTAAAGATGACTCTGAACCTCAACCAGAATCTGAACCACTACCTTTACCTGCACCCTTACCGGAGCATCACTCCTTTGTGAACAAATATGATCTGAAAGTTTTTGGAGAATCTTTGTTAGCTGGATTTATGAAAACTATCTCCACTCATCCTCGTCCAGTGACTCGGTTTAGTCAAGAAGATTCATCAATTCTCTTGGAAAATATTATCCTGCATATTCAACCGAGGATTATCCGAGAAATTCAAGAAGTCAGAGTTGAGAATAAGCTGATGAGTGCTATTGTTGCAAACCTGAAAAATATGATAGAAAATTTGAAAAATGAGTTATCCTTGAGATCAAAGCCTGCTCCTGTTTCTGCCCATCCACCTATTGCTGTTTCTCCTGAGACATATGATTCCCTCCTTTATAGGGAGATTGTATCACATGTTCATCCATATCTAATTTCTTTTGATGAAAAGATTGGAAAAAGACACACCAAGATGCTGGAATGCATGAGAGTGCTTGTGGAAAATCTGAATAAGCTTACAGATGAATACACTGGATGCCTTCAAAAAGTTCTGAAACATCTCAAAGTTCTAACCGAAGCTATCAATGCTTCCCCATCTTCTGGTCAGACCTCCACATCTTCTTTGGATGAATCTATACTGAGATCCATAATCATGGAAGAAATTCAGAGTGCCTTCAGTGGCTTGGATCTATCCTCTCTGACAGAAGTGGTTAAGAACAGTGATAGAGAATTGGAATTGGTTAGGGTTCATTCTAAGATATCCAATGATTCTCAAAATGAAATCACCAAGAAAATAGATCTTTATATCTCCTATATTTTCTCTAAAAGTGATATGATAGATCAATTTAGATATCTTGTGGAAAATTTGAGAAACCCATCCGGTTACTAAAGCTTTTAAAGTCCAAGTTCAGAAACTTACAGAGTTCACCAGATTGTTGGACAGATTTATAGAGAATAAGGATGATTTTGAAAAGTCTATAAAATATGGTGGTGAAATAATTACTGATTTCATCAATCTTTTGAAGTTTTATCTTCATGTGCAGAGTACTGCTATAGTTGCTCCAGCTGCTATACCTCTTAGACTTAGTCTACCTGCCTTAGCCTCAACTGCCATGACAGTCAGCCAAGCTCTTTCTCAGATCCAGCCAGTCATTCTTGTCAAACCTAAGCCTATATCCTCTACAACTCCCACTTTGGCTCAATCTGTTTTTGAAGGTCTACCCTTACCCTCTTTGTCTACCACATCTATGCCTTCTTCTACTTCAGCACCAGCTCCTGCTGCTGATAAAGGCAAGGAAAGGATAGATCCCTGAAGAGTTCAGGAAACTGTTTTCTTTTTGATGGGATGTCATTTCTTGTTTACTGTTTGTACTTCTCTCGTATGTCCTATTCTGAACCCATTGTTTAATGAAACATTCCGAGTTTCAATTCATTTTATCTACTTTTTGATAATCCCAAAAGGGGGAGAACAATCTACAAGTAGAAACGGGGGAGAAAAACTACAAGTTTCAGTTCTATAATGTTTTTGCTATGCTAGTATCTTTAATGTTACATTTCATTTATATTCTGACTATATCTAATTTGTGATCATCAAAAAGGGGGATATTGATGGACTCCTCATGTGTTAATTATGTTTTAATGATCACAAATCTTATTAATGTTAATTAACCTCGATCTTCATTGCACATCTTTCTAATGATCTTCAATCTCTATAATAACTACTCATCATGTTTTAATGATAAAAAATCTTATGGATGTTAATTACTCTCTTTAATATTTACAAGTCTTATTCATGATCACAAATCTCACAAATATTATCAAGCCTTTATGTTTATTATTCAGGTTCTCTTACTCTCTAATGATTAAACTTAATCCATATTTTTCATATTACTTTCTAAGTCAAAATATAGATATTTTTATAAGTATGGACTCACTGTGAAGGACTCACCGTGACCCAGACACCGTGAAGGACTCACCGTGACCCAGACACCGTGAAAGACTCACCGTGACCTAGACACCGTGAAGGACTCACCATGACCCAGCCACTGTGAAGGAATCACCATGACCAAGACACCGTGAAGCTCATACCGTGATGCTCATACCGTGAACCTCATACCGTGAATCCCATACCGTGAAGAAGACACCGTTTACATAATCACTGTGACACCATTTCGTAAATTTTTCTCAATATTATTTAAATAATTCTAACTGTCATATTTTGTGTTTTTAATGCAATTAATGTTATTTAATGATAGTTATTGGCATGTCAGGAAACCATATCTCGTACCTATAAAAAGGGTATCATTCCTACGTCCAGAAATCATGGATTATAAGGAAGATTAAGATGCAGTGCATGATGCAGTAGGAAAGCGAAAAATGTGTGAATATACAACAAGAATAACTTACATACATACGAGAGCATTGTGCTGAAGAAGAACAACAATCCTGAGCTAGAAAGAGATTTCCAGACATTCAAAGAATTATCATGAATGCAGTCCAACACCACTAAAGAACACACGACGAATCAATGGATCTTTTTTATTTCTGAAGATGACAAGTTGAACTACGACACTCTGTTTTTCAACAGAAAAACCAGAGAAGGACTCAAAAGCATTTCTGCTGAATCCAACGAGTCCAGAGATGCATTGATAATCACTAGAGATTTCTAAACTCTTATATGTTCTCTCTAAGTGATTTATTTATTAACTTTTGAGTAGTGTGGTGTACTCTATATTTCTTATACACACACTGTCTCCTGCACTGAACTGGAGGATATCAAAATCCTCACTCCAAGTATCTTAACTCTTGTTTACCCATGCAACTGTGGAAGATGTCCTTGTGTGGCCTGGTCTTTATTTTGTTTCCCACGAAGAACAGTGGTAGAGGTCCATGTGTGGCCTGGCCAGTTTTGTAAACTGTTGTTAACCCCGATATAGGGTGTGGATCAAATTTATATAAATTGGAGAGGACTAAGTCTCGGATTGAGACTGAACCTCTTGTTATATCTACTGTGAATATTTTAGTTTAAGTTCAAAGTATACTACATATATCGTATTTATCCCACTGATATTACTTTAAAATACAAAACTATTTTAAAGCTACTTTGATAGTTAAATTAGCAAGTGTTTACACTTATTGTATATCAGTAGGTTAGTTTCAAAAGTTAGTTTGATCTTGTGGTTGAATTAACTGAAACTTAATCAATCTTTGATAAGTTAAGCGAACATTTACAATCTGTATAAATTCACTACAGTTTAACTTCCTTTATAAATTTGGTGATATTAAATAGACAATATTTTAACAGAAATTTTAATTGGAACTCAATTCACCCCCCTCTTGAGTATCCACTCTGACCAACATATAACATGTGATATTTTTTTTGATTTGATATATTATAATAACCCAAAAATCCATGGTATATTTCCATTTGAATAATGCAATAGCATGCATTGTACGCAATTTTGAGATTCTAACACACTGTGACCAATCAAAGCAGCTGTTATGAATATTAATACCCAATTTTTAAAATTTTATAAATTTTATCTCTCAAAATGGACTTCATTTTTGGATTCGGAATATCTAAATTAGACTAGGGTGAAATTTTGGTACTTTTTGGATAACTTTTATATTTTGATAAATAGTGAAAATTTCTAAATTTTAATTAATAACAACTTTATTAATCAAAATAATTAATAGTGATAAATTGTGAATTTAAGTGGGTTTAAAGTATATTTAGAATAAATTTTTACCATTTAATACAATTTTTTAGATTTTACAAAATTTAATAATTAAACCATACATAAAAAAGTTTCAATCTATTGATAGTTATTATTTCTTAAAAAAACATTTTTTGTTTTGACAACGAGATTTAATTTTAAATTAATTTTTTCTGCTTCTGTGTTTTCAATTTGGAAAATTCGATTCCATATTTGGAATCTAGATGTCCAAATTGGGTAAATAGTTAACTTTTATTTTTATCAATTTTGAATAATTATTTCGGTAAATATTTTATTTACCATGGTTAAAATGTAAATCTGGTAAATAAGGGTAAACAAAATATTATAATAATAATAAATTACCCTAAAATGTGTCCTAAACTAATTGTCTAATACATGTCCTACCATGGGCATCTTGGGGTGAATTTTGAGACCCCATGGAGCCACTTGAGGGTGATAAGGACTTTTTATATTAATTAAGTTAAAGTAAATACAAAAATGACAAAAGCATATATCTTTTAGAAAAAAAATTACATACAGTTATATATGTTATATTTTCGACTATAAATATTCAATATAAATCAAATAAAATTTCATATATAATGGTATTTTATTTATAATTTTTAGACATTTAATAATTAAATTTATTTATGACACACTAATGATGCAATATTTTTATTATTAATGAAAGAATCAAATAATTGGTATTATAAAGGATAAAATAAATATAATTTGAATGTTTTCATTCCATAAAATAATTTTATAGGTTAATATGACATTTTAGGATTTCTTGAATGAATTTGGTTCGAATTAATAAGTTTACTAAGACTTTAACAAAAATCAGTTATTAAATATTGTCAAAATTGACATAAATGTGTTTTTTAAAGAAGTATTATATTATTAATTGATATTATATTCCTAAAAATCTCAGGCTCGACCAAAAGACATATATCATGATATTTTTGTCATTAATGGACCACTTTTGGGTCGCTTGGATGTATATAGTATGTTTATTAACTATATAATATAAAAATACAAAGTGACATGGTAAATGTCAATCTAATTAACTAAGAGTTAAAACTAAAAAGATAATGTTAATATAATGACCCAAACCTATCAATAATCTATTTCTTGAAAGGCTTTAGACCCATCCCCACCATATACTTTTAATTATCCACTTTAGAGCCATTATAAACCGAATAGTAATTTATTATAAATTAATACTTTATGTTTTTCCTGAAGATCCCCTCCTCCACATTATAAAAAGAAAACAAATTATAACCAATTATTCATACCTTCAAATCCTTTTAGATCGTCCAAACCCTGCCAAAATACACTCTCAACATCCCCCACTTCAACCTAGAAGCCTTAGATTGATCATAACTCCAACCTATGGAGACATTTTGATCAAATAAAAAGTAAGAACCCGAAGAAGAGGTAATGTTTTCACCACCCTTTTTCAAGTTCCTTTCTTCTTCATCTTCTTCATTTTTTGTTATTTAATTTATAAAATAATTACTCCAGTATCTTCTATATACTATGATTTTATAATAAATATTTTAAAACCATATTTAGTATTCTATCCATCATTTGAATGACATGTCACCATACATGCATATGTACGGCATACCGTCTCCACGTCATGGTGTAATTGTTATTCAAAAATATTATTATTTGGATGGGTATGATAAAGATATTTAATTTATGAAAATAAAAAATATAACATGATAATGATTCTTTATATATGATATACCAACCAATTATATATTATTTTAATATCAAAAGAATGATATCGTCCTCGTGCGTACGTACGGACTACCGTCTCCATTAACGCAATGAGATTAATTCCCCATCGTATCCATTCAAGAATAATTTTAATTTGATGGTTAAAAATAATGTATAAAGACATAATATAATTCATGATATGAAAAATATACAACCTATCCACAAAAAACATGACTTACATAACAAAGTATATAAAGGAAAACGAATCAGTTAACACCCGAAACAACGATAATACAAAGTTATTACTAACAAATCAATGTTAAAAGATAATATATGATATCATATTAATGTATATGATTCTTGTGTAATTTGATAACAATTATTTCACCATTATATAGAAGTTTAACCTACCCTCAACCAAGGACAAGTGCAAGGTAATGGTTTATTTTACAATCTCTTCATTATCTGGGGTTGTTTAAACGTAATTATCTACAGGGACTTATTTATCATCCACATCCATGTTTCTTTAAAATGTATTTCAAAAAGATTCTTAATATTTTACATAATATGGGATAAATTCATTTATACCCTTTTTGTCTTTTTATAAAATGTTTATAAAGAAATATTTACTTCATTTTCCAAACAATGACCTTTTTAACCTTTTCAAAAAAATTAGGTAAGAATGTCTTTTTTTAACATACACTGTAGAGACCCTAAGATTGACACACATTGACATTAAATTTCTTTTATGGAATACTTAATACATAACAAAAATAGACACACAAGGACCATAATAGTTTAGTGTCTTTGGAAACATGGAACATATTCTTCTAATCTTGGTGAAAGATCTTCAACTTATCCCAAAAAGATCTTCCCCTTTTTTTCTTACCTAAAACCTTTCTTTATATCCTAGTAAAAATATAACCTATAAAGGGTGAGCTCAAATTATAATTATGGGTAATAATGGTGAAAATAAAACAAACCATGTACATTTGAACACATAAACATGAACATAATGTTTAAATATCGAAATCATGAGTAATAACATAAAATGTGGCAGTACGTAAGGCATAGATCATAATGGAACATAAATCATGATAAAATAGCTTGGAAATAAAACATGTAATTGGGTAAAATCATTAATATCATGATATGATTCCCATAGTAGACAAGGCATTCATGCCAAGACTATCTTAGTGGACAAAGTCCCTTACTGAACTGGGTTTACATGTCGTTCCAGCCCTGTATTACTGAACCAAATTTACTTGTTGTTTCATCCATGTCTATCTCATGAGATATAAATATTTACCCATTGAATTATAGGTAGATATAGGTCCCACACATTTCATAATTAAATCATTTTTACATGTGCCACAACATAAACAAAAATCATTCATCATAACCCAAAGAAAAAAATGGGTTTCATAAACATCATCCCATCATAACATAATCCATATAAAACAAGTGGATATCATTTAATCATAAGAAAAGTGAAACCATGTAAATCATAGATATATTATACTTTAAACATACCCATATGAAATAATGTCATCATAGAGGAAGAATGGTTTTGATACAACACTTGAAATGATTTCTTGAGGAAAATATCCTTTCTCCTTAAAAATCATTTTCTTTTCAAAAAATGCAACACAATTTTAAAAGAAAAGGATTTTATTGAAAATATACATGAAATATTATAGAGTAATCTTCATGAAAATGAGGGGTAATAAAACTGTAAAAATCCGTTCATGCCGTATCAGTTAAAAAAACATTTTTCTCGTACTTTTGCCCGAAAAGTCAAAAAGTACCTCATATGGTAAAAAAAGAAAGATTCCTTACATACCATGTAGTAAAATTCAAAAATGGTTAAAAAGTACTTTAAACATACATGAAAACATTTTTAGAAAACATGGGCTTTGAAGATAACAATAACCATAGTAATTACTTACGAATAATCAATCTCAGATAAAAACGAGATGGGAAAAGTTATCCCTTACCATAAGACTGATATGCTTCGTACATATATGAACCTCCATTATAATTAATTAAACAATGTCATTGAATTATTACAGAATCATCATCATTGTTATTATATCATATATGGTTCACTTATGACTTTATATTACCTGTTCTTCTATAAAATCATGTTAAAGCAGTGTTTTGGGTAAAATCGTTTTATTTATCGTACATGTTTGGACTAGTTGTTCTTGATATTATTATTACCTATATCATGATTTAATTAATTCCATAATTTTAATAATGATTTATATATCATATATATTCATTATATATATATATATTAGATAGATAAATGAAATGAAACACATCGTTCATGGAGACGGTAGGCCGTACGTACGCATCAACACTGTTTTCCTTTCCTTATTTAATTGAATGGAAGTAAGTAGATGAAATATATATATACATAAATCTTGTATCATTATAATTTCATTTATTTCATTATTATTCATTATATATAGTTAATAATCATTCTTGATTGTTTAACAGGGAGAATGAATCTCATCGTGTCGTGGAGAGGGTAATCCATACGTATGCACAAGCGATGATATCGTTCCCATATTTTTTGAATGGAAATTTAGTGATTCATATAATATCTTAGAATCAGTATGATGTTATAATAATCATATGTAGTTATTATTTACACCATTATACCCATCCAAGTAAGGCGGTGGTGGAAAAATAGATTACCCAACGGTGTAGAGACGGTATTATATACATACACACGCGCGATGATTTCATTTTTGGTCAGATGGATAGAAGGTGAAATGAGGTTGTTTCATATTTATAATAACATATCAGTATATAAGGGATACTTATGTTATTACATTATAATGAAACCACTAAATAAGAGTAAGTATAAGAAGAAAGAAACTTGAATCAATCGGTTGAAGGCATTGTCTCTTTCTCGATGTTCCTCCTTTGAACTTCCTCTTAGGGCCTTAGAGATGGTCGTTTGAGAAGACAAGTACTTCTATATGTTTTCTAGGGAAGTGAGGAAGTGAAATTGGCAGATGTTGGACGATCTTCAAGGCTCAAAATGGTGTGAGGAGGAGAGGGAGGAGGTTCCTTTTTTATAAGGGAGGATAGGGGAACCTTTGGAATCCTCAAAAATATTAGTTTAATATAAATTAAAAACCCACATAAAAACATAAAAAATGACTCAATTCGAATATTATATGAGATAGGGTTGTAATATCATCATAAAATCAAATTTATAATTTTTTTGATCTTATTTTAAACCTTATCATTTTGATTTATCCTTATCTAATATATTTAATTTTATTTGAGGTAATAAAATTCTACATTTTAAATGGATATATATAATAACTTATGTGTTTTTAATTTTCCATAATTTTAAAAATTATGACATTTTAGACTATATGAATTTTAATTTATATTTATTATATATTTATTTTATTTTTAAACAATTTTATAATATGTAATTTTTATAAAATAACAATAGTGTCTATTTTGACACTATGCATTTCTTTGAATTTAAATAAAATATATACATAATATATTTTCAAAATAAAATCCTTAATAGATTCAAAACATGTCATATTTATCTAGAAAATTATTGGAGCACAATAAATAGTTCATAAAATATTTATTTCAATATTTTTAAAACCATTTATTAGGTATATCTTTTAATAAATAATTACTACAACATTTTTGTATAATTATTTAATATACTTATTTTTGCATAAAAATTTAAAATGAAATCATATGATGAATATGAATGTAATAAATTTCCTAATAATATTATTACATTTATTTATCATCATAAAATAAAAACATTTAAATTGTTATATTTATTAAATTATCAAGGTGACATCTTTGATATCATTTAAGATAAAATACCATAAATGTCATAATCGGATTTATAAGGTTCAAAATAGTCCAAAAATATACCCTTGGATGATTAGGGTATATATATACTCGACCAAAAATTTTTGGTCATGATTCCGGTCCTTTTTATAGGTATTTTTATTTTAATAAAAATTATATTATTGATTTTTCACTGAATAAACAATTTCTGCATCACTATTTTGTCACCATTAATGACAATTATATAATCCATAAAAATTCTAAATAAAGTCTCATGATATAGATAATGTTTTTAGATTTCTGTATAATATTCATTTTCTATGTTTAATGAATATTATCACTAAATTAAAATTATTATACTTATAAGATTTTTAATAGAGTGACATGTTGTCACTTTCTTTGGTTTGAATGACAATTATATTATTTTGATTGTAAAAAGTCCATAAAATCAATCTAATCCGACACTTAGGTGATATGGGTCTACTTTTAGTCATCCAATATAATTTTGGAATGTGTTTGGGTAATTTTATAATCTTTGGTTTACCCCTAATTACCCGATTTATCTTTGACTGAAGTAAATAAAAATTACCATAGTTACTATTCATAGTGACCAAAAATAAAAAGTTTCCTATTAAAATAATTTGGACCTACTTATTCCAAATATGGAATCTATTTTTCAATATTCAAAACACAGAAGTTTCAGTAATTAATTTAAAATTAATCCTGCTATTAAGAAAACGAGTTTTAAAAGTTAAAACATCGCAAAAGATTTAAATGATTTTACCTATGAATTCAATGTAAAATAAATGCTAATGACATAAATTATATTAAATGGTAAATATATATTATATTTATACTTTAAAACCCTTAAATATTATAATATAACCATATAAATTATTACGATGAAAAAAAGTTGTTTTTAATTAAAATATAGCGTGTTTTTACTATTCATTAAAATATGAAAGTTGTCAGAATAATATGAATATTTTATCCAAAGTAAATTTTAATATCCTTATTCCAAAGAATAATTTTATTTTGTCAAATTGAACTTATAATCATGTGAAAAACTATATTTAAAGTGGATACGCCATCAAAAGGCGACAAAACTGCATTTTTTTGAAAAAAACATATTTTACCCGAAACATTTATTTTGGTCTTATACCATGTTCATCAAAATGTGTAAGATGAATATTAATGTTATAAAAATAAAAATTTAGTTAATACTATTCATAACGGCTGGTTCATAATAATGTTATAATAATATATCATTGTTTAGTGAAACCCGGTATTACGTACAACACACGCTTTCGAGGAAGGTCGTGATTGCATGTAATGCAAGCCAAGTCAGGGTTGTGTGTAGTGAACGATACTTCTGGTGTAGCATAAAATACAAGAAATTAATGAAATTAAAAAGAATATTTTTAATAAAATATCGGGGTGTTACATTCTTCACACCATAAAATGAATTCCTCCCTCGAAATTTTGCAGGGTTATAAATGGTTTACTACTCGAATGTTTTTTAATAGAAACCCACATCATAAAAAGAAATACCAAAACTTATATTTAAAATCTAAAGTTTAAACAAAACGGTTACCCAAATTAACTAATCAATGGGTTTCCACATAGGAGAACATAGGTGAAAATATGGATATGGAAGAGAAATCTAACCATCATGTTCTAATGGAGTGTGGTAGAGAACATGGCTATGAAATAGCCAACAATTACAAAGACATAAATTTGTGATGATTTAAGGTACCATCTAATTCATCGGATATAATGACACTAGGACAACATTTTTTTGTATTCAAGATCATTTCCCTAAAGTTGAATAATTTTTAAAAATAAATAATTACTTGATTTTGGTACAATGTAACTGTAGTTTGTGACTTGAACAATTTCCACATTATCTCTTAAAGAAATGATGTTGAATTTGTCTTCAATGAAGTGTTAGCAGATCATGTGATAGAATGAAAGGTCATTCCATCTGTCTCAAACAAAAGGATAGTAAAAGTTATTAAATATACATAAGTCCCTATATAGTTAGATTAATCGTATATGGTTCCTAAAATGGACTTATAATTCATATATCATACCGCTTAATATAATAAAACTAGCTTCTACTAACCACAGACTTCCTGTAGGCCAGTGGTAGGTGATAAAGGAATGTTGCACTTCGGTTGTGGGTTCGATTCCCACAGCCTTGTCCAACGCGATGGGTTGTCACCCATTCTGCATGTTTTACCTTTTCTTTAACTACAATATTATAACATTCCATCAATAATATTGAAAAAATTTCTAGAATTAAACAATATTAACTTATGTTCAACATAATCCATTCCAATCATTAGGCTTATCCAAAATACTTCCTTCCAAATTCATAGTATAAAACAACGATTACTAAAAAGGTCATATAACAAGCATGTGAATACCATCATTTATCCCTCATATATCTTGTTGGTCACACTCCAATCATTAGAATACCTTAATCATGTTTTTTCATGAAAAATGAATACCCATTGAACCTTAGTGAAAACATGAATGCGGTAAATAGTTAACTCTTTCCACATACCAAAATCCAAAAATTCTATATATTAAAACCATGACATAACATTGTCCTTACATAAGTCATGATCTCATGAATACTATCAAACATTTAATTTTCGCTTTATCCCTCCATTATGCGCATATAGTCTTCTTTCTAATATATTTGAATCACATTTCATGGTTACCGGTACCATTCAACATATACTTTCAAATACTTTAGGAAAAACAATAGTGTAACAATCCTTAGATGTGTCTTTATTCCATAGTACCATTACCTATACAACATAACTCTTTATAAACATAAATCCTTCCACTACCTTGTTAAACCATTGACCAAGCTTCAACACTTCTTTGATCTCATATATCATTTGTAGTATCATCATCATCATCCACATAAATACTACCCATATGACCATGCTGATTCTCTTCATGAGATTTTCCCTTAGGGCATTGGTTTTCATAATGCCCATACATTCCACATTTAAGACATCTAATCATTGTTGATGTCATAGCAATACCATTATCCTTCTCCATGGTGTTATCTATAACATTTCATTTCCACTTACTGGATTTGTGTCCTTCTTTTCTGCACCCAAATCATCTTCCAGTTCCTTTGAAACATTCTCCTTGATGCCTCTTCCAAAATGATTTATATGAGAGAAATTGAACTTTCTTTCCTCTATGATCATCATAAAACTCCATCTTTCTCTTTTTTTCTGAGTCGGGATACTTACCAAAGTTGAGATTATTGATCATATTATGAGATTTCTGATTAGGCATAATAAAGATATATGGCCCTCCAGATCCAATTTCATTTTTTTGCTCAGTAATAATATCATTCCATTGTCCATCATATCCTCCATTATCGTGAATCTTCCCATTTCCAGCAATTTTATAAAACCCAAAAAGAATAGTGTGAGAGGCCAAAATCATAATCAGGGGGATTAACTTCCATATCTAACATCTTAGGATAAATTCTATGATCGTTACCATAATTCTAGGACCATAACCTATACTTATACTTAACCTTAGGGACCTCCCTAGACATGCATTAGAAATATCTCTAGGGATCTCACTAAAGTTTTCGCATCCTAGTTTCCAAAGGTTAACTAAACCTTTCCTCTAATACCAACTGTAGAGACCCATAGCTTGACGTACATGGACATTATATTACTTTTGTGGAATACTTAATAAAAAACAATAATAGGCACACAAGGACCGTAATAGTTTAGTGTCTTTGGAAACTTAGAACTTAATATTATAATCATGGTGAAATATCTTCAACATCTCCCATAAAGATCTTTCCTTTTTTTTCTTACCTAAAACCTTTATTTATATCCTGAGAAAATAAAACATATAAAGGATGAGATAAAATTCTTAGTAAGGGTAAGCATGTGGAAAATAAAAAAACCATATATATTTGAACATAAAAACATGAACATAATATTTAAACATCGAAATCTTGAGCAATAACATAAAACATGGCAGTACGTAAGGAATAGATCATAATGGAACATCAATAAGGATAAAATATCTTGGAAATAAATCATGTAATTGAGTAAAATCATTAATCAAATGATATTATTTCCATAGTTTCCAAGGCATTGCTTCCAAGACCATCTTAGTGGACAGAGTCTGTTACTAAACCGGGTTTACTTGTTGTTCCATCCCTGTATTGCAGAACTGGATTTACATTCCATTTCAGCCATGTCTATCTCATGAGATATAAATCTTTACCTAATGCATTGGAGGGATATATAGGTCCCACCCATCTCATAATGAAATCATTCTTACGTGTGCCACAACATAAACATAAATCAATCATCATAACCCAAAGAATAAAAATGGGTTTCATAAACGTCATCCCATCATATCATAATCCATATAAAACAAATGGATATAATTTCATAATAAGAATACTGAAACCATTTAAATCATAGATATATTATACTTGAAACATACACATATTAAATAATGTATTCTTAGATGGAAAATGGTTTTGATAAAACACTTGAAATTGTTTCTCGAGGGAAATATCCTTTCTCCTTAAAAATAATTTTATTTTCACAAAATGCCACAAAATTTTAAAATAAAAGAATTATATTTATAATAAAAATGAAATATTGTAGATTAATCTTCAGGAAAATATGGTGTTATAAAACCATAAAAATCTGTTCATTCTGTATAAGTTAAAAAAACATACTTCTCATACTTCTGCCAGAAAATGCATTAAGTACCTCGTATGGAAAACAAAGGAAAGATTCCTTAAAAAACATGTAGTAAAAGTAAAAAATGGGGAAAAAGGACATTAAAAATACATTAATGTTTTTTAGAAAACATGGGCTTGGATGATAACAATAACCCGAGTAATTACTTACGAATAAACAATCTCGGATAAAAATGAGATTGGAAAAGTTATCCCTTATATTAGGTCAGATATGCTTCGTACGTATCTGAACATCCTGTATAATGATTTAAATAGTGTCATTAAATAATTAAAGAATCATCTTCATTGTTATGATATCATATATGCTTCACTTATGATTTATATTACCCGTTTATTTGTAAATTCATGTTAAAGTAGTGTTTTTGATAAAGTCATTTTACTTATCGTACATGTTTGGACTTGTTGTTCTTGATATTATTATTACTTATATCATGATTTAATTACTTCTAGAATGTGAATAATGATTTATATATCATATATATTTAGTATATATATATAATAGATAGATAAATGAAATGAAACCCACCGTTCATGGAGATGGTAGGCCGTACGTACGCATGAACGATGTTTTCCTTTCCTTATTGACATGAATGGAAGTAAGTAGATGATATATATATATATATATACATTAATACAATAGAATTATCAAGTCATATATTTCATTATTATTCATTATCTATACTTAATAATCATTCATGAGTGGTTAACATGGAGAATGAATCTCATCACGTCGTGGAGACGGTAATCCGTACAAACGCACGAGCGATGATATCGTTCCCATATTTATTGAATGGAATTGGAGGGAATGATATAATATATTAGAATCAGTAGAGTGTTATAATAATCATATTTAGTTATTATTTACACCATTATACCCATCCGAGTAAGGTGGTGGTGGAAAAACAGATTACACCACAGCATGGATATGGTATTCCGTACGTATGCACGCGCGGTGATTTCGTTTTACGTAGGATGGATAGATGGTGAAATGAGGTTGTTTTTTATTTATAATAACATATTAGTACATTATGTATACTGATGTTATTACATAATAATGAATCCACTAAATAATAGGAAGTACAAGAAGCAAGAAACGTGAATGAATCTATTGAAGGTATTACCTCTTTGTCGAAGTGCCTCCTTTGAGCTTCCACTTAGGGAACTAGAGTTTGTATTTTGAGAAGGCTAGTACCTCTATAAGGTTTATAGGGAAGTGTGAATGTAAAATTGGAAGAGGATGGCAGATATTCAAGGCTCAAAATGGTGTGAGGAGGATAGGGAGTAGGTGCCCTTTTTATAAGGGAGGAGAGGGGAACCTTTGGAATCCTCGAAAATATTAGTTTAATATAAATTCAAACACCACATAAAAACCTCCAAATATTATTCAATTCAAATATTAGATGATATAGGGTTGTAATATCATCAACCAATCAAATTTAGACATGTTTTGATCTTATTTTAAACCTTATCATTTTGATTTATCGTAATTTAATCTATTTAATTTTATTTGTGGTAATAAAATTCTAAATTTTAAATGGTTATAAATAATCAATTATGTGTTGTTAATTTTCCATAATTGGATACTTTCTGAAATTTTAGACTTTATAAATTTTAATTTATAATTTTTAAATATTTATTTTATTTTTAAACAATTTTATAATATGTGATATTTGTAAAATAACAATAGTGTCAATTTTGACACTATACGTTTGTTTGAATTTAAATAAACAATATACAGAATATATGTTCAAACTAAAAGCATTAATAGATTACTAACATGTCATATTTATCTATATAATTATTGGAGAATAATAAATAGTTAATATAATATTTATTTCAATATTTTTAAAACCTTTTATTTGGTATATCTCTTAATAAAATAATTACTACATCATTTTTTATGATTATTTAATATAATTATTTTTGAATAAAAATTTAATATAAAATCTTATGATGAAGATACATATAATATATTTACTAATAATATTATTACATAAATTTATCATCTTAAAATCAAAATATTTAAATTGTAATATTCATTAAATTTTCAAGGTGACATATTTGACATTATTTAAGATAAAATAATATTAATGTCATAATCAGTTTTATAAGGATCCATATGGTTCACAAATCGACCTTTGTGTGCTTATGGAATAGATATACTCTACCAATAATTTTTGGTCAAGTTTCTGGTCCTTTTGATAGGTATCATTATTTTAATAATAATTATTTTATTGATTTTTCACTAAATAAACAATTTCTGCATCACTATTGTGTCCCCATTAATGACAATTATTTAATCGTGAAAAATTAAAAATAAATTCTCATGATGTAGATATTTTTTTTTGTCTTTCTGGGGAATATTCTAGATCTAATTTTCATGAATTTTATCTCTAAATTAAAATCATTATACATATAATATTTAAGACAGTGACATGTTGTCACTGTCTTTGGTTTTAATAATAATTAAATTATTTTCATGGTCAAAAATCTATAAAATAAATCTAATACGACCCATTGGTGATATGGGTCGACTTTTAGCCATCCAATATAATTTTGGCATGTGTTAGGGTAATTTTATAATCTTTGGTTTACCCTTATTTACCCGATATATCTTTAACTGAAGTAAATAAAAATTACTATAGTTACTATTCATAGTTCCCAAATATAAAAAGTAGCATATTAACATAATTTGAACCTAGTGATTCCAAATATGGAATCCATTTTTCAAAATTCAAAACACAGATGTTGCGGTAATTAATTTAAAATTTAACCCGCTATTCAGAAAATGAGTTTTAAAAGTTAAAACCTCACAGAAGATTGAAATGATTTTAACTATGAATTTAATGTAAAATAAATGATAATGATATAAATTATATTATATGGTAAAAATAAATTCTATTTATACTTTGAATCCATTAAATATTTCATTTTAACTATAACAATAATTACGATGAAGAAATGATGTTTTTAATTAAAATATAGTGTGTTTTTACTATTCATTAAAATATGAAAGTTGTCAAGAATAATATGAAAAATTTATCCAAAGTAAATTTTAATATCCTGATTCCAAAGTAGAATTTTATTTATTCAAATTGAACTTATAAACATTTCACAAACTAGATTTAATTTGGGTGTTCCATCAAAAGGTGGCAAGACTACATTTTTATTAAAAATACTTATTTCACCCAAAAAAATAATTTTGTTCTGATTACATGTTTTTTAAAATGTGTAAGATGAATAATAATGTTATAAAATTAAAAATTTAGTTAATACTATTCATAATGGCTAGTTTATAATAATATTATAATAATATATCGTTGTTTAGTGAAACACGATATTACGTACAACACACGCTATCGAGGAAGGTCCTAATAGCGTGTAATGCAAGCCAAGTCAGAGTTGCATGTAGTGAAAGATCCTTATGGTGTAGCGTACAAAAAAATACATTAATGAAATTAAAAATAATATTTTTCATAGAATATCGGGGTGCTACATATACGGAGGGTGCAACTATTTTCCACCATTGTAAAATCTTTAATGCTTCCCTTATAAGCTTAAAAGAATATTTTCAAAGTAAATTTTTTCTTTTATAACAATGTGACTTTTAAATTATTTCCAAAAAGATTTATCTCTCTAAAATATTATTGATTTCATCTATGTCAACACCCTTTGATGTATTTTAAGTTTATTTGAAGTTGATTTATTGTGATACAAAACGTTCATATTGTATTGAAGGTTTTGTGATATATTTGACTGTGGATGTGTTATTTTTATACCATTCATGGTTTATGGATAATGTATTGACATTTCTTATGATAGTTTTAATATGAATGTTTTTGTTATGATTAAAACTATTAATATGAGGAATTCATTGGAATTAATAAGTGACGGGTGGAGACTGTTATAACTTCTTGATGTATCAGTAGGTCTCATGAGAAAAACTAGTGTCTTGGCATGAGGCATTGACAAAAACTTATTTTTAGTCTTGGCACGGGGACATGGCTACGTTGTCATGATAGTCTAGAATTATGCATTCCATATTTAGGAATGTGGATATCGATTTTTTATGTGATTATTCGACTAGTAGAATATCCATGTGAATAGGTAAATGGAATTATTTCATATTATCTTTGTCATATTATGCCAAAGTTCATGTTTAAAAGGATTCTGTTTTAGTTATACATTGCCTAAAATGTTTATGTTTATTTATGAAAGTTTTCACTGTATTTTTATCCTTACTGAGCATCTGAGCTCACCCCTTTAAATGTTTTAATTTTTTCCAGGATTTAAAAAGTATTTTATGAATGACCTGCAGGGATTGTATGAGGGGATATGAGTGTGGACTATGGATACTATGTTGTTGTACTTTTCATTTTATGATGTAATGTAAACTGTATGAATGTATCTTGTGTTTCCACGGCTACTAACCTAATTAGTCTTTCGAGACTTATCTTTGGTGACAATGGCAATGTTATGTAATAATGCACTGACTCTAGGTAACTGGGGTTTGGGTGTCATAGTTGGTATGAAAGGAAGTTTAGTACAGAACATGGAAACTAGATTTAGATAAACTCTGATTAGAGCATATAGACCTAAGATGGTCATTGAGGATTAGTATGTAAGAACATCATAAAATTTTGGTATTGTTTAGATTTTTTGATTTTTCCGATATATACATCCCTGTCTGGATATGAGCATGTAGACACGGCTCTGGCACAGAAGTACCAAGGGGTAAAATCCGAAAACACCGCTTTGAGCTAGACTCGAACATGAACTGGTGCATGACAACAGGCCTTGCTGGACTCTTGGTTAAGACACTCCCGAGGGATATGCTTAGGATAATTCTCATTTTCATTACAATCCATTATGAAGGGTTTATGAGTATATACTTCCTGAAAGAAAATTTTTTTTTATGATTATGGATTATATCCATAAATAGTTCAATTTATGTTATGTGTTTTACAAGTATGTAATTATGTATTTTGATTCATAAAATGATATATTCTATAGCATTATTTAGAAATGGAACCTAGTGGTAGGAATGGAAACTGTACCAATGCACACACTGCATGTAGGGATTTCCCTCTTGCTCAAAATAATTATAGTGGAGTGGTTGATGCAACTGGTGGTGATCATCTAATCACCATACTAGGACAACTCACTCAAGTTATGAATAATAACCTTACCCATATAGAGCACCCTGAACCACAGCATGGATGATCAATGTTAGATCGCTTCATGAGTAAACAAACACCAAAATTTAATGAGAGTAGAAATCCCTTAGTAGCTGAGCAATGGATAAATTCTTTAGAGAAAATATTCTATGCATTGGGGAGTAGTAGAAGGGAAAAAGTTATCATGGCATTTTACCACCTCATTGGAGATGCTGATCAATGGTGTTTATTGATTCAAAACACAAAATAAGATGATGATGTATCAAATATTTAATGGAGGGGGTTCAAAGAGCTTTTCTTATAAAAATACTTTCCTTGGGACCATCGGGGAGATATGGAAATGCAATTTTTGAGTCTAAGGAAAAAGGAGGATGAGAATGTCACAATGTATGAGGCTAACATTACAAGGTTAGGGTGGTATGCTGCAAATTATATACGTAACCCAAGAAGTAAGATTAATCATTTCATTGATGGGTTAAAACTATTTCTCCATCAATCATTAGTCTCACAAACCTTCTCATTGTACGGAGATATTGTCTCATGTGCTATCAAGACAGAAAAAGAATTTTCCAGGCCTTATGACTTTAAAGAAAAGGAAGAGAAGATGAGATCTGCTGATCAATATGGAAATGGATATAAGGGGAAGAAGGTAAAAGTTGAATATCCATCCTATAGTAAATTTGGGAAGAAACGCCCTATTAATTGCTTGAATGGAATGGGAGTCTGTTACAAGTGTGGTGAAAAAGGCCACCGAGCTCATGATTTCAAGGGAGAGAGAGTTGCTCAACGTGGAATGATATAATTGTAGAGAGATGGGACATTATGAAAATGATTGTCCTAAACGTTAGGGGAACTTACCTCAGAAAATGCCAAGGGATCAAGGCCAAGCTTATACTATCAATACTGTTGATGTAGAAGCTCCGAACAACGTGGTGGAAGGTAATTTAATGGTTTCCTCAAGATTAGAAAATGCTTTATTTGATTCTGGATCATCGCATTGATTCATATATTCTAAGTATGCTATGAAAATTAGATATTTCCAATTGGATTTAACAAGGGATTTTTCAGTTAAAACTCCTAAGGTAAGTATCATTGCAATAATGTTTTGGGAATCAATCCCCATTAGAGAACATAAATGTTCTTTATCCGATGATCTCATAGCCATACCTATGATTGAGTTTAATATAATCCTTGGTATGGATTGGATTTCAGACCATGATGTGAAGATTTATTTTAAGAAGAAAGAGGTTACAATTTTTGATGCTAATGATAAGGAACACCTTATCTTTTGAGCAGAATCATCACAATCTAATTCTTTCATTGATTGAACTCCAGTAGCTCAACTAAATTAAATTATTGGGGATGAAGAGAATGAAATGACTATGGGTGAGGAACGGAATGATCAAATATAGTATGTAACTATTGTGAAAGAATATGTAGATGTGTATCCATAAGATTTACTTGGACATCCTCCAGAACGAGAAGTGGAGTTTTCCATTTATTTAATTCCTGGATCAAGGCCTATATCGAAGACCCCTTATAGAATGGCCACAGAGAATTAGTTGAACTATAGAAACAACTAGAGGAATTGAGTAATAAGGGATTTATTCTCCCTAGTGTTTCTCCTTGGGGATCCCTTATTATTTTTGTTAAAATGAATGATGGATCTATGAGGTTATGTATCGACTACGAGGAGATCAATTCTATAAGAATAATGAACAAGTTTCCCTACCTCGCATTGAGTATTTATTTGAACAACTTCATGGAGCTCAATACTTTTGAATGATTGACCTTCGATTTGGATACCATCAGTTGTGTGTGATGAAGGAAGACATTCCGAAGACAACATTTCGAACTAGGTACGGGCATTACAAGTTTATAGTAATGCCTTTTGGGCTGACTAATGCACCCTCTGTTTTCATGGATCTAATGAACAGTGTTTTCAAGGAATATCATGATGAACTTTGTAGTGGTATTTATTTTTGATATCTTCGTATACTCCAAAATCTGAAATTACTATGAAAATCACTTGTGCATTATATTGAAGACTCTAAAAAGACATGAATTATATGGGAAGTTTAGAAAGTGTATTTCTGGCTTCAGGAGATTTCTTTTCGTGGCCATATTTTCCCTAAGGATGGAATCTCTGTTGATTTTTCTAAGACAAGAGCAATCCAAGAATGGCGAGCACCAACGAGTATAACCAAGGTACATAGTTTTATTGGTTTAGCAGGTTATTATCGACGTTTCATCTAGAATTTTACCTGGTTGGATAACCCATTAAAGAAACTCACACGTAAAGGAGCTAAATTTGTTTGGAAAAAAGAGTGTGAAGAATGTTTTCAACAAATGAAGATAAGATTAGTAAATTCTCTTATATTGACTGTACCATCGGGTAAAGATGGGTTCGTTATTTATAGTGATGCGTTAAAGAAATGACTTGGTTGTGTCCATATAAATAATGATAAGGTTATTGCCTATGCACCACGAAAGGTTAAAATTCATGAGGAAAACTATCCTACTCATGATCTTGAGTTAGCTGCTTTAATCTATGCTTTGATGATATGGAGAAATTATCTCAATGTTGAAAAATGTGAGATATATACTAATCATAAGAGTTTGAAGTAAATTTTTTCATTGAAAGAACTCAACACGAGGCAAAGGAGATGGCTTGAACTACTCAAGGATTATGATTGCATGATACACTACCACCCGAGGAAGGCAAATAAGGTGGAAGATGCTTTGAGAAGAAAATATCATGGTGTTTTGAACATGATGAGAGTTGAAAGAGATCCAATTTTCATGGATCTAGTAATGTTGGATATGGGAATCACCATGGAAGGTGAAACATCAATGCTTTTTCAAATTTTTTCCAAACCATCTTTACTATAAAGGATTAAGAGTTCAAAGACTGATGGTGAAGAATTTCAAAAGAAGATTAAAGCTGTGAATGATGGGAGATTGAGAGACTTTGTGTATGAAGAAGGAATTTTGAAATTTTGGAAGAGACTTTGTGTTCCCGATATACCTGAGCTGAAAAGGGAATTGTTAGATGATTCTCATAGCTCCAATTTCTCTATACACCCTGGGAGCACCAAAATGTATAGAGATTTAAATGAACATTTTTGGTGGGACAACATAAAGATAAAGATGTCTGATTTTGTGTCAAGATGTATTGTTTGTTAAAAATTGAAAGCTGGAAGGAAACATCCTAGATGAGTCATGCAACCTCTTCCGATACCTGAGTGGAAATGGGATAAGATCACGATGGAATTTGTTATGGGGCTACCAAAGACTCCTAGAAGGAACGATGCAATATGGGTGATTTTTTATCATCTTACCAAGTCAGCGCATTTTCATTCTATAAGATAAGATCTAACACTTGAACGTCTAGCAAGAATATATATTAATGAAGTTGTGATACTTCATGGAGTACCCATATCGATTGTTTCTGATCGTGATCCCCGTTTTACTTCAACATTCCGGAAATGTCTTCAGAAATCCCTGGATACTGAACTTTGTTTGAGCACTGCCTACCACCCCCAAACTTATGGAAAATCAGAACGGACTATTGAAACCATATAAGACATGTTGAGATCTTTCTCACTTGACTTTCAGGGTTTGTGGGATCAATATTTACCTATGGTGTAATTTTCCTATAATAATATCTTCCATTCAAATATTTGTATGGCACCATATGATGCATTATATGGAAAGAGATGTCGCGCACCAACCTGTTGGGATGACATTGGTGAAAGAAAACTCATAGGCCCATAACTGGTGGAAGAAATGATGGAAAAGGTGAAGGTAATCCAAACCCACATCAAAGCAGCTCAAAACAGGCAGAAGAGCTATGTAGATAACCGAATAAAGGATTTGGAATTTCAGGTGGTAGATCATGTTTTCTTGATGGTATCTCCATGGAAGGGAGTTATAAGTTTCGGTAATAAGGGTAAATTGAGTCCAAGTACATCAGACCTTTCGAAATTCAAGAACGAATTGGTGCTATAGCTTACCATTTGGCAATGCCGCCAAGTCTCTCCAAAGTTCACGATGTGTTCCACGTATCACTGTTGAGAAAATACATGCCTGAACCAATGCATGTACTCACTTACAAGTAATTATAACTGAAACCCGATCTATCTTATTGAGAAGAGCCCATCATGATTCTTGATACAAGAGAACAAGTGCTGAGAAACCGGACGAATCATCTGGTAACTGTTCTAAGGAGAAACCATAATATTGAAGAGGCAACATGGGAACCTGAGGAACTTATGATGAAGAACAACCTGAGTCTATTTAAGCAATGATATTTTATAAATTTCAATGAAGAAATTATTTGAATGCGGGGAGAATGTTAAACCCCATGCTTCCACGGTATGTATACCTTTGAATAATGAAATAGCTTGCATTGTACGCCATTTCAAGATTCTAACACACTGTGACCAATCCAACTAGCCGTTATGAATAGTAATACCCAATTTTTTAAATTTTATAAATTTTATCTGTCAAAATGGACTTCATTTTTGGATTTATAATATCAAAATTAGCCTAGGGTGAAATTTTGGTACTTTTCGGATAACTTTTATATTTTGATAAGTAGTGAAAATTACTAAATTTTAATTAAAAACAACTTTTTTAACCAAATAATTAATAGTGATAAATTGTTAATTTGAGTGGTTTTAAAGTTTATTAATAATATATTTTTACCATTTAATACAATTTTGGTCGTTGGACATAATTTCATAATTGAACCGGTCATACACAAGTTTCAATTTTTTGATAGTTATTATTTCTTAAAATCACATTTTTTGTTTTGACAATGAGAATTAATTTTAAATTAATTTTTTCCACTTATGTGTTTTTAATTTGAAAAAATGGATTCCATATTTGGAATTAGGATGTCCAAATTTGGTAAATGGGTAACTTTTTTTTATACATTTTGAATAATTACTTCGGAAAATATTTTATTTACCATGGTTAAAATGTAAATCCGATAAATAAGGGTAAGCAAATAATATTATAATAATAATAAATTACCCTAAAACGTGTCCGAACCTTATTAGATAATAAATTTCCGACCATGGGCATCTTTGGGTCAATTTTGAGACCCCATGGAGCCACTTGTAGGTGATAAGGACATTTTATATTAATTAAGTTAAAGTAAATACAAAAATGAAAAAAGCATATATGTTTTAGAAACAAATTTACATACGGTTATATATGTTATATTTTTGACTATAAATATTCATTATAAATATAATAAAATTTTATATATAATGGTATTTTATTTATAATTTTTATTCATTTATTAATTAAATTTATTTATGACACAATAATGATCCTGTATTTTCTTTATTAATGAAAGAATCAAATAATTGGTATTATAAAGGATAAAATAAATATACTATGAAAGTTTTGATTCCATAAAAGAATCTTATAGGTTAATATGACATGTTATTATTGCTTAAATAAATTTGGTTCAAATTAATAATGTTTTTATGACTTTAACAAAAATCAGTTATTAAATATTGTCAAAATTGACAAAAATGTGTTTTTTAAACCATTATTATATTTTTAATTGATATTATATTCATAAAAATCTAAGGTTCGACCAAAATACTTATATAATGATATTTTTATCATTAATGGACCACTTGTGGGTCACTTGGATGTATATATTATGTTTATTAGCTATATAATATAAAAATACAAAGTGACATGGTAAATGTCAATCTAATTAACTAAGAGTTAAAACTAAAAGATAAGGTTAATATAATGACCCAAAAATCCTTAAAATCTATTGGTTGAAAGGATTCAGACCCATACCCACCTTATTCTTCGGATAATCCACTTCATAGCCGTTAGAAACCGATATAAATTTATTATAAATTAATACTTTATGTTTTTCTTAAAGAGCCCCTCCTCCCCCTTATAAAAAGAACACAAATTATAACCCATTCTTCACACCTTAAAATCCTTTTTCTTTAGAAAAACCCTACCCAAATTGTCTCTCAAATTCTCTCACTTCATCATAGAGGCCTTAGTTTGATCCGAAATAACACCTAAGAATCCCTTTTGATCAAATCACATGGAAGAACCTGAAGAAGAGGTAATGTTTTTACCACCATTTTTCAAGTTCCTTTCTTATTCAACTTCTTATTTCTTTGTTATTTCCTTTATAAAATAATACCTCCAGTATCTTCTATATACTGGTATGTTATTATAAATATGGTACAACCATATTCAGTATTATATCCATCCTTTGAATGACATGTCACCATACGTGCGTACGCACGGCTTACCGTCTCCACGTTGTGGTGTAGTTGATATTCAAAAACATTTTTACTTGGATGGGTATGATAATGATATTAATTTGATGAAAAAAATAAATTTAACATGATAATTATTCATTATATATGATATACCACCCAATTATATATTATTTTAATATCAAAAGAATGATATTGTCGCTCGTGCGTACGTACAGACTACCGTCTCCACGAATGCGATGAGATTCATTCCCCATCATATCCATTCAAGAATAATTTTCATTTGATGGTTAAAAATAATGTTTAAAGACATAATATCATTCTGGATATGAATAAGATACAACTTATCCATAACAAACATCGCTTACATAACAAATTATATAAAGGAAAACGAATCAGTTAACACCCTAAACAATGATAATACAAAGATATTACTAATAAATCAATGTTAAAAGATCATATATGATATCATATTAATGTATATGATTCTTGTATAATTTAATACCAATTATATCACTATTATACTAGAGGTTAACCTAACCTCAACCATGTAAAAGTATAAGTTTAGGGTTTATTTAACAATCTCTTCATTATTCGAGATTGTTTATATGCAATTATATAGTAGGACCTCTTTATCATCCACATCCATGTTTCTTAAAAATGTATTTCAAAACATTCTTACTATTTTACATAATATGGGTTAATGTTATATAAACCATTTTTTGAATTTTTATAAGATTTTTATAAAGAAATATTTGCGTCATTTTCCAAATAAGGACCTTTTTAACATTTTCGTCAAATTAAGGTAAGAATGTATTTTTTTAACTAATACGGCAGGTGCGGCAATTTTCGACCATTGTAAAATCATCTAAGCATCCCTCAAATTCTTATAACAATATTTTTAATGTAAATGATTTATTTTATAATTATTTGTCTTTTAAATGGTTTCAAAAAAAGAGATATTTCTCTCAAATAGTTTTGATTTCATATATGTCAACATCCTTTGATGGATTTTATGTTTATTTGAAGTTGATTTATTATGATAAAAAAAATCCATATTGTATTGAAGGTTTTGTGATATGTTTGACTGTGGATGTGTTATTTTTATACCATTCATGGTTTATAAAGAAATTATTGACATTTCATATGCTAGTTTTAATACGAATGTTTATGTTATTTTAAACCTGTTCTTATGAGGAATGCATTGGACTTAATAAGTGATGGGTGGAGCCCGCTATAGCTCCTCGATGCATCAGTAGGTATCATGAGACAAACTAGTGTCATGGCACGAGGCTTTGAAAAAATATTATTTGTAGTCTTGGCACGAGGAATTGGCAACGTGGTTATGATAGCCTGGCATTATACATTCCATCTTTATGAAAATGGTTATTGAATTTTCATGTGATTATTCAACTAGTAGAATATACATGTGAATAAGTAAATGGAATTATTTCATTTGATCTTTGACATTTTATGCCGAAGTTCATGATTAAAAGGTTTTTTTTAGTTATACATTTCCTTAAATTTTTCTTTTTATTTATGAAAGCTTCTGCTATAGTGTTATCCTTACTGATCATCTTATCTCACCCCTTTCAATTTTTTTTATTTTTCCCAACATGTGACGAAGTATTTTATGAATGACCTACATGGATAGTATTAGGGTATTTGAGTGTGGACTATGGAGACTATGTTGTTGTCGTTTTCATTTTATGATGTAATATAATCTTTATTAATGTATCAAGTGTTTCCAAGGCTATTAAACTAATCGTCCTTTCGAGACTTGATCTTTTGTTGTCAAGCCAATGTTATGTAATAATGCACCGACACTGGATAACTAGGGTCGAGGAGTTACATATATATTTTGAGATAGTAGTTTTGGATTTCCATTCTTTTTTTGGAATCTATGATCCATTAAAAGATTATTTTAATTCTGTATGCATGAAAATTTCTTCTTAGTTATTTTTTTAGAGGAAGATATTATGTATAGATTTATCAAAGAACAACCGTATAACTAAATTTTGATTATGATGTGGGATGAAATATTGTATGTTTATTTTATCATGATCGTAAAATAATCTAACCATTTTTGGAAATATATCTTGAAATAATGTGTTAATATTTTACCTTAATTTTCAATTAATTTATGGTTTATTCTCTCATCATAAATTTATGGTTCTGTGTTAATTATCATTACCTCAAACATTTCCTATATCACTATTTATTAGTCCATGGGCATTATTTTCTCTTTCCCATGTACATAATTTTAATTTTAGGAAATGATTATTCTATTTGTAAATTTAGTTAAGTGTTATTCTAGAAGACCTTTAAATTTTCCTTTCCCACCTTTATAGAGGGTCTGTCATTAACCATTTTTGTAGACACGAAATTAAAAAAGGGTTATTAAATTGTAAAATCCATGATTACTGAGAATAAGTGAAAATTGAGAGGATGAAATTTATGAATGGTAGAGGGAGAATGTTACACCCATATTTTTAAAAAAATAAGTACATTATATATGATAGCATATACAACACACAATATCAAACTAAAATGAATGATAAACTGTTATTATTTAAAATCAAAAATTAAAAACCTGTAATTAAATTGGAGGTGATTAATAGAATTAAATAAATTAGGATATATAAAAATAAAAACCACTCTTAATATAAATTTATTTACTATGTCATATAAAATAAGCACACAATTTTTAGAAAAGTTATATTATACATTAAAAGTATTCCCTTCAAAATGATTTTATTATTATTATTTTGAATAATATGATATTTAATAATATACAATTTTTATAAAGTTATTTCATTAAAAAATATATAATTTTTAAATCATAAAATAAAAATTATCTAATGGTGAATTTCATGATTTTGTTTCTAAAAAAATTTAATTCCTAGTAAATAATAAAAAATACTAGTTTTTTGTTGACAATAATTTTTTTGTTCCAAGTATAAATGAAGTATTATTTTGTTTTTAAATGGCTTAAATGTTAAATTAATACTATTATATTTTATGTATTTTAATTAAGATTTTAATAATCAATTTTATGTTAGTGTTTATAAAAAAAACATTTATACATCAACAAATGTTTTTTTAAAATATGTGAACAATGTGTTTTTATCTTTATAAATCCAATTATTTAAAATATATGAATTATATGATTGAAATATATATATTATATAGATAAAAAATTGTTCTAACATTAATTTAATATCTTTCTAGCCATGAGATAATAATAAACCATGTTTTATGATTAAAAATATATTTTTCTAAAAAGCTGTTTTTGTCTGATATTATGCGCTTATTTGAAAATTAATTTATTCCAAAAATATGTATTCAATTAGATATAATTTATTCATTGTTTATAATTATTAATTTTAAAAATGCTAAAAGTCCCCTTTATATTTTTATTTAATATTAATTGTGAATGTTGTAAAACTCATGACCTTGTAAAGGGTAAATCAGGATAATCTAGGTTAAAAATAAGTGAAAGGGCCTAAATTTCTTATCCAAATTATTATTGGATAAATTAAAATTTTCCCATATCACCTTAGGGTCTAAAAATATTTTTTATGGACACATGTATTTGAAAAAACCCTATATTGTATTTAAGGAAAATACTGATCCAAAATGTCACTCTCATAGTTTTAAATTTGTCATATACATCAACACAGGAACAACAGAATCTTATGATCGAATATAAATTCTATTTTGAGCTTAATTAAATTATTTTCATTTTAGAATTTTGTTTATCATTTTTATATGTTATATAATTTCATAAAATACTTATATAACATTGATGTATTATTCGTTTAATAAACAGAAAAATTAAAAAATTAATTTAAAATAATATAATAAATATATTTTGTGTGCGTAATAGTGTTGAATACATTTTTTTAGAGAAATAAAACTTCTTATTGACGTGTAAAATGATTATAATCAAATTATAAATTTTTAATTATGTCCTTTAAGTCAAATAAAAATAATAGTTTCGAAATTTATATTAAAGATATTTTATGAAAATAATATTTTACTAAATTATATAAAAATAATTAAAATATTTAAATAGGACAAAGGGGATATGATATGGACTAAAACATAATCCATTTTATTTTTAGGAGTCAAAAGTTAACTTATACATAAATTATAATATATTAAGAGTGAGAAAGATGTTACTGTGGTAAAGATAATGTTGGTTAAAAGTTTATAAAACAAAATTAAAATGTTTATATTACAACTTAAACTGAAAAAAATTTAGTGTATGATACTAGTCGATCGATGTAATATAATATTATTTAATATCTATCCATTTGGATGATTTTTTCTTGATAATGAATTAATTATATTTTCATATTTATTTATTTAATATTTTATCCTTCCCATCCCATATAAAAGGACACCCCTTACTTCCCTTAATCTTTCCACAATAATCAATAAAACATAACAATACCATGAATAAAAACCTTATCAACAACATTATAAACATTCTAGAGGTTATGGTCTTTGTAAATTACTAACTATAGGATCCTTAAGAGGATATCAAATGGATTTTTAAATGAAGAGGTATTCACCATAACTAATTAATTTCATTATTGTTTTCATTTAACTATTATAAATATGTCTTTTTTTTATAAAATAATATATTCAATAACCTTTTTATTGATAAATTGTATTTTATTTAAGAAACCAACTTCATTAACCTACTTTAATTCAAAATGCATTTGAAATTATCAATAGTGTGTACATATAACGTACCGTCTCCATGTAAAGATACAATTAATTTCTCATAAATATATTTTAATAAGGTTATTTTTATGATTTTAATGATTATATATAGTAATAATGACATATTTATAATAATATAGTAATTCAATCATATATACCTTATTACATTCCAAACAATTGTAAAAAGTTAACGTTGCTCGTGTGTATGCGTGGACTACCACCTCTACTAAGTGATATGATTCACTTTTATTTTCTTTATATGTGGATGTTAATTAGGATCAATTTATTTTATTTATATTATATATATTATAAAATAATTTCATTTTAAATGTTAGTTGTTGTTTACCTTTCTTTCATTTTATCCATCAAAAAATGAAAACATCGTTGAAGTATATATACGACCTATTGTATCCCTAAAAATTGTTTTTAATATTAAATATAATCATTTATGGGTGAATATAACCATGTATATAAATAATATATATTAAAATTATAACATTATTATGATTTTTATGATGATTTAATCTTGATTAATTTATTTCTATAAAAACTACCAAACCAAAACATACATAAAAACGAGGAATATATCAACTGGAACAGGGATTTTAATACATAATTGTTACTAAATGAGTGATAATTGATTATAAATAATTTATATAAGGTATTCTATATATGAATATGGTTATGTAATATATGTATAATAAATAAAAATGTTTTATATAGGATTATATAACTCGTATGAAAGAAGTCATACCCAATGTTGGGGATTTTCATCTCATTTTTATTTCTATGAGACTCATACCATATTACCCATTTGTTTCCTTTATGTGGTGAATATAATTCCTATAAATTTATATTATAGTTATTTTCATTAAAATTATACGGATTTATATATTCATTGAATGTTCTTTCTTTCATTGGGATTATGATTCCAATGTTATCAAAGTAGTGATTGGTTTAATGTCATAATCTCATGTTTATAAAGTCTATTTAAGATTGAGTTTACATAGATGAATTCTTGTGATGAACCTATTAATAAACTCAATCATTTTATTCTCCTTTGTTTATATCTTGAAAATACATGTTGTTTTCATTTTTCATTATAATATGCCTTCAAGATACAATTATTTTTATTTAAAATCAACATTATTTTTCTCTTTGGTCAAATTTTTTTCTTTTTATATCCATTTTTTATAAAAATGATATTAATAATATTTTCAATATTATACAATGAATTTTATTACACTTGTTTACCCATTTTAATTTCTTCAGATAATGGTGGAATGGAGTATTCTTATTTTCTATTGAATGAGGTAATTTTTGAAATTTTATAAAATATTAAATTATTTTTTTACACTTATAAGGAATGAAAATATTTTTATTTCATTATAACCACCCAATTACCCCTTTATTCCTTTTAATGTATCATTGTTTATTTTACAGGAATTTTTTTCTATAATATATTCAAAAAATTATAATATAAAGATTTGATTTCAGAATGGAAGGTATATTTTCATCATGAATGTTTTAATGATATTTTAATTGTATTTATGTTAATAAAATAAAAAAACCATTTATATCAGTTGTTATTTACATGGGATATGATCTAAGGATACCATACATAATACTTATCTCTATGGGTTTTCAGTATGATGATAATTTGATCATGAATACAATTTCTTTTCAATGGTTTATACAATGATGATATTATGAAATAGCTGTAAAATATGTGTCTTTTACACAAGGTATATAATGATGAAATGAAGAAATATTTATGAAAAATGTTACTTTTAAATGTGTTATGATTTGATGAAATGTTTTTGAAACCAATTTATTTTCATGTATTCTCATATGATAAATATTTTATGACCTTGTGGAATACATATATATGAATCACATTATGTGATGGGTGGGACAAATATCTCCCTCAAATAAATTTGGTAAATATGGATAACCCATGAGTAAAATATGATATAAATGAACCTATTTTCATTATTACTATTTCATGCATATTATAGGTCTCTTATTTCGATAAGTTTAATCTTGGTTCCTGTTTTCATGTGAATAATCTTATTTCAGGAATTTAGTTTTATATCTATAACATTATGAATGGAAATGTTTCCATGAACATATGATCATGATATGGAAGTATCTCTGGTCCATAACTTATTGAGTTTATCTTTTTGTATTTATACATGTTAAAAAAGATATATGTGTTTGTTTATAAAAAATTTATATATCTTATAACAATGTTATTCTCTCAGGAATCATGTTCTTTTATTCCATTATGAATAATGACTTATGAAATTCTCATATTTATTACATGACTAAATTTTTTGTTATATGAATTTTAGGGTATGGATTCCACATGGTAAGATCATTTTCTCATACCACTATCATCGTGTTATGCTTATGTGATCATTGATATCTCAATCTATTACCATTTATGAGTATTTTATATCTCTCATTTTTATGTTTCATTTCCCCAATTTATTAATAATGATTTTAGGAATGATATTTCTAATAAGGGTTCTAGTTATGAGGAACATAATGAATGACACTTATGTACTGGATTATTATGTATTAAATTCTTAAAATTAACTAGACCTATATGAATTTAGTGTGGATTATTTTTTATGTAATTGATATTAATAAAAATAGATGAATTGTCTATATATGAAAAATAAGGGTCACTATAAATAATTTTTATGCACACAATTTCATCTTTACCCATGTTTAAAATTCTTTCAACAAGTGGATTTTATAATGTGTTGTGATAATGAAATATAGTGCAAATGATTCAAAGGGTTTTTCATATTTTTAGTTATGATTGTACTATTTGAATGTGTTATATAAATCACGGAATTTTCTCAACATTATGGGTTGTATATTGGTGAGGAAATACATCACCATTAACACAACCACACCAAAACTATTTTTTTACATGCTAATATGGACATGAAATTTTCCAAGAGTAATGAGGATATAAGATTTTTTTCCATTCCAAAATGGAATTATTCAATTTGGATATTTTGTGGAAGAGTATTCCATAACATTTAGTGTTTCATTGAATTAAATAATTAAATATTTTTGAACATATATAGATTTTAAAAAGACCTAAAAATAATTTTACCTAGTACATTTATAACCATAGTGATTAAATCTAATGTAAAAAATAGAGGATGTAATGACCAAGTCAAAGAAGATAACATTTTGTCTTGGGTGTTTCACATTCAAATTGGTGAATCATAAAATAAACATAATCAAAGTATTTTTTGATTTTCAAAAGATACAATATAGTTGTGTAAAAGTAGTAGCTAAAGAGAATCATTTCATAGAGGTGATATTTTCAAATATCATATTTTGTTGTCAATGTAAAACATGTGAAAGTGAACATTTTTCAATACATTTTGTAGGTAATTTTGACTAGATTGGGAATATACATGTTTTTTATTGTGTTGGATAATTTATATAAACATTGGATTTATAGACAAGATATCAACAACTATAGTTTATGTTTAAGGTGGAGGCCAACTCAAATTTTGATTAACGGATGTATTTGATAAAGTGGATATTGGTCACTAATCAATGATTATAATATTTAATTTCAAATTCAAATTTCTCCAAGATATGAAGGTTATATATGTGTAGTTAATAAAAAAGGATTTATAGAGAAGTATTCTTTGAATATCAAATCAAGATAAAATTTGGCGTGTAACTCATTAAATATCATGATTTTATGAAGTAATGTGTTTCAGGAATTGAATTCATTAGAAGATAGGTCTTTATAGAAAAAGATACTATAATTAATATGATTACATATTTTTAAAAATTAATAAATAAGGTTTTATAAAGAACACCATTACTGATTATTTTTGAAATAGTTATTAATAGTTTTGAAAGAGACCTTTATGTTTTCTATATTATTGTATCCATTTATAAAAAATTTATTAGAGGATAGGAAGAGTCAGTAGACCTTTATGAAGAAGTGATGTTTTCTTAAAGATGTAAACTCATACTAGTGATGTTTGGGTAAATTGGGAAAATCAACACATCACCGATATGTACCTCTCAGAGTAGCCTATTATTGGTAAATAAATGTAAAATTAGCACTTTGATTCTATTCATTATTACTCAATTAGTTGTGATTCAAAAAAATCTGATTCAAGTTATCCTTTACAATGTGAACACAAGATCTAATTTAGTGTAATGATAATTAAAATTTTAAACTACCATAATTCCCCTATATTATAATGGTATTTAGTGGGAACATATGGTAAAATAAGTGGTATTGTATCCATTATTTTATTCTTGAAACTATTTATATTTTTTTAATCACAGATATTAATTAGAAATGACAAATGATTTCCCTTATTTAATGGATGAAATTACTAAATATGGAAGAATAGAATAATATAACAACTATGATCTCTTGGGATTTATGTTTCTTATCCCATAACACTTGATACATAAATAAGTGATCCTACCAGAAGGTCAATAATGGAAGATAAAAAAAGCATGATTGATGATGAGGTTAATGATCATCATGCCTTATCTGGAATGCTTTCTGAAAATATATATATAATGTTGATGTAATTATCAATCATCAAATACATATGGGATGAACAGGATATGATTTTTGAAGGATACATTATAGTGAAGGGGGAAATCTAAAGGTCTTATATAATAGGTTTTTATATATAAATAATAATTCTAATGATAACCAAAATAAAAATTCTGTAACAATATTTTATATTTTTTGGTTCCTTTGGAGGGATTGGTTGGAAATTAAATGATTCTAGAGTACTGATGTTTGTTAGAAGATATCCGATTATATAAAATTCTAATGTATTGTCTCTTGATAATATTAATCTCTATCAGTTTTCTCTTGATGAATTTTATATAAAATTGGTGACTTATAAAATGATAGTGAAATCAAAAATATATATTGAATTTTTATCCAAAGAAATAACAATCAAGGATATTATGAAGAATGAATTGTAGATGTATAAAAATAATTACATTTTTAGTGATGATATAATATCACCTACTGTAAGTATTTTAAAAAATGAAATTTTCAGATTTTAGGGAAATATAATTATTGATTGTTTCTATTGTGGAAATGTTGGACATATCACTGCTTGGTGCCAGAATAAGTTCAATGCAGAGGGGTTTCAGTGTGAGTTCTCATCAAAATAAATTATAAATTTTCTATATATAAGAAACACCAATACATAAAAATTATGTGGAAATAATTTTTAATTGATGTATCTAGTTTGAGAGGAAGAAGGTTATGTTGGATAATATCCTTTAGAAAATTATTGAAATTTTTCTATCTAATTTTTTGTGGATGCAATTATGGATTTTGTAAATAAATTTCCAAATTAAAAAGAGTTTCATAATGAAATGAAAGGATTATTAGTCATTAATGTGTATTTAACATATGATCTTTAATAGAATGACTTACAATGAAATAAAATGATTATGATTATGGGTATCCATAATGAAATTTTCATGTTGTATTGATGAAAATGATAATTAATTTGATGTAATTGATAAATTTATTTAATATTGTGAAATGAATCATGAATAATTGAATTAATTTGTGATATATATATTGAATACCAAATAAAATATTATAATAAATTATGATCATATCTAATTTATCAATGTGAAATAAATAAAATATTAAAACTCTTGAAGATGTTGTTATTTATTTAAGAAATATTTGTAAAACAGAAATAAAAATAGATGGTTAAAATAAAAATATATAGTTTCTAAATTAGTTAGTTTAAGTTCTTAATGTGAGGGAAGAATAAAGAGCAATAATTTATGAAGCAATGAGGAGTTCTAAAAGTCCAAAATCCATAGGGAAATTTTTCCATGAAGATGTGGAGAGATAACCTCTGGAGGAACCATTGGAGGATGGCGAAGGATCAATCGGACAATGCTCCTTGTATTAAATGAATTAAGGATGGATGATGATTAAATGAAAATTAATTGTCAATGACCAATCCAAATCTTGGTAAGGTAGTTGTTTCTTTTTGGTTTCCCCATTCTTGATTTCCATAATAAACCCAATTCAATTTATAAACAGATTGATATATGGTTTCATAATTATAGGATGGTTGATAATTGCATGGATTATTTTGGAAGTTTTCATTAATATCCATTGTTCTTTGTTCTAATAATAAATAATTGTGGGTGAAATGAATAAATGATGATGTTATTTACTCAGTGTGTTTTTTTTTGTTTTCATTCCCCATGTTCTTCGTGTTCATCATCGATGGACTCCTGTGACCATGATTTGACTTTATTGTGGCTATGAATGTGATTAGACCCCCAAATTGGAGGCAAACCAACAAATGAGGCTGGGCTTTGTAGTCTGGGAATTGAGGAGTGAGTATCTATGTCTGTTTTTAATTTTGAGCATTGAATTTTTCTTGGTTGTCCATGTAAGGGATCACTAGTGTGGCCGTTTGGCGAGGTGAGGTATAGGTGATGGATGCCTTGGGAGTCAGGGATTAGGTGTGGTGGAATCAGAATCATGAATCTTCTATAGTTACCGAATAAGAAGGAGGCCAAAAACGTGGCCAGTGAAGCTACATGTGTTGGCCCACGTGCTTGTGGGGTATTCCATGGGATATGGGTCATACCTACTTGGCTGGGCCAGGGGAATTGTTTCCCAAGTGGGTTGGGTCGATAGGGTTAGACTCAGTGTGACCAGGTGGGGGTCAGGCCATGATCGACCATGGTGGTTGACCATGATCCGTCGTCGGCCCATTATCTTATTAACCCCCTTTCTTCAAAACATCAAACTAATATAACATTCAAATGGTACGTCCGTTGGATGATTCCTCTATGGCATTGGGAACCTAGGGACGAGACATACATTTTGGGGAATCTGGTGAGTTTTTAGTTTAGACCATTATATATTGAGAGAGTTCCCTTGGTCCTTTCCATAAGGGTTCTGTATGACATTATTTCTACATCACTAAATTTTAATCCATCATTGTGATAGAATACTAGATAAAATATGGTATACCTACCTAGGACTATTGTGCGATACAATATCACCAATAGTAGAGTTTTTTGAAGTCGACGTGACCACCGAGAGAAGGACATTGGTCCTCCAGCTAGCGGGCCGCATCATCGTGGTTAGTGGTTTTCCCTAGTGGGTAAGGGATTGATCATCTAAATTCTTAGTTGATCGAGATTGGGTACCTGGTATCCCTCATGGTGTTTGGGCATGATATGTGGTTTCCCCTAGTGTGTCTTGTTGTGATCCCCTCTTTGTGTATCATAGTATTTCTTGACCAATACATTCTCATTGGGTGGGACCCATATGAGACAAACCTCTCTGTGAGTATCTCTAATGATGTCATGGCTTGATGAGTGAGTTCTCCTAGAATGACCATGCGTGAAATAGAATCTTAAGGAAGGCAGTTGGTTTGGACTTAGCACTAGACTGTGTGTCTTGAACTGAGTATATCAAGATTTTCTTTCTACATGTGTTCAAGAAATATACCTATGTGGAGATGAATTTACTTTCATTTGTGGTATTACTTTTTGGTTTAGTGGTGTCCTACTAGGTATTTTTATACACACCCATGCATGATATTTTCCCACATGTGTCATATATTGGGAAGTGGATAGACCCTTTTTATGGGAGTGCTAGGTAGACGAGGGCCAGGCGATGCTTAGTAGGGAGGAATAGACCGACGATTTTTCTGTGGTTAAACTTTTTTCCTAGAACCTATTTTAATTTAGTTTGGACTTGTGGTTACAGAATGATTGTATTGGGATTTTACATGGACCTATTTACATTATAGAACTTTTACTATAATACCCTATTGTGAGATCTTAGTAGTATGCAAGCATTTTTCACTTAGAATTTTTCCATTCAATCCTTTTTTTCTTGGAGATGTGTGCATGTTTAAACGTAAATAAGAAATTATATCCATTTATGGGATATTAACACTCAGTTCTTGTCTCCATCCCATGGGTTATTGGTGGAAGGATTGGGTTAGTCTAAGCATGGGCCACATTGGGATGGGTTGTGAAGGAGTGGTATCAAATGGGGGGTCGGTTCTACATTAATACCTGGAGTCTATAACATTGGTTTAGGGAAATATTTTAAAGTGTTTTGAGTTTTTCTTTGAATCCTAGGAATCGAGTGTTGGTGCGGTGGAAAATGTATAAAAACACAAGGACTCTGATTACCTAATTTTGTTCTTGGAACATGAAAATAATGATTTTCAGAAAAAAAAATGGTACAATAATTATATAAGAATTGTTATGTTTTCCATGTTCTTCTTGATTCATCTCTCTAGACAATATCAATTGATTATGTTACATATTCTTTTGTTATATGTGCCTCCATGAAGATATTCATCTGTGTTCTCACAAGGATGATCCAAAAAGTGAGGATTCATTAGTACATGAGAATGTAACATAGATATCACCACTAGAATTTTTACCATATATACCACAACCCATCAAGAAACTTCTAAAAACATCACTAGTAGCTAAGGATTCAAGTAGTTTTAGTGTGTTTCATGTGTTTTAGATGTATCGACCTCCCATGTTTTAGTGTTAACTTGACCCCTAGTTGGATGAGGGTTGGATAAAGGTTATCCCTCATGTTTTATGCCTTCAAATGAAACCTACCAACTAGAAATATTTCCTCCACATGAGTCTTCTTCAGTGCTCCAAGGGGGATTGGTGGGGTGTGGTGACACAATCTCATGATGAGACAGATCACTCCTAGAAAAAAATCATGTGTCTATTCAAAGATGAGTTTTTTCTGATCAGGATTCAGTTAGTACACGTGCATGATATTCCGAATCTTTATCAGGGAAATATGACCATGAAGGAGTATTCAGAGAGTTTACTAAATTTTTCAACACTCCTAGGACATGGTAAAAGACTCTTAATTAATGTATTGGACCTTTGTGAATGGATTATATCAGGACATCATGGCTTTAGGGGTATCCATTAAAATTTATACTTATTCTAGTGTACTTGAGTGAGCCCTATTTGTGGAGGGATTTCTAGTGGGTATGACACCAAAAATTGGAACTAGCAGTGGGAACCAGGTAGCAGATTCCTTATAAACTAGATGTGTATGGATGTCATAGGGAACAAAGAGTTACAAACACTCCATGGAATGATCCAGGGACTCATGGTTAGTGGTGCATGGCTCCCAGGGTGGCTCAAGTTAGCCCAGGGATGGATGGTGTGACTCATTCTACGGTTGGGGACTTATGGAATGAGAATTATTGAACTATCATACATCAGATTGGGAGATGTTTAGGGGACCACTGAGAATAGGATGGGGTAGGAGAAGGGTGGTCCATGGGGTGACAGATATAGTATAGGAGAAGGCATGGTAGTAGGAGTTGGTCAAATGCTTGACTTATTTCCACAAACTTCCCCAGGTGTTCCATGCAAGGATTGGGGAGCCAGTGGTCTGGGATGAGGCCAGCTATAGATGATAGAGGTTTATAACCTCAAGGCTTGATAAATGATTAATTGTACGATCAGAACCTTTTTCTCCTTAGCTAAAAATTATGTAGACCTGAGTGAAACATTTTTTCTTTCATTCCCAGAAACCTGTTTGGGACTCAAAGATTGTAGTTGAACCATTTAATAGACCCTTCTTCTTGTAGAATCATATGGTAGGTGATTCGATGATCACATAGTTGTGCTAAATGTGTTCTCAGACTCTAGGAGGTGATAATTTCCATTAGGATCACATAGTATCGATGTCAAGGGCATAAAAATTTATTTTTGGTTTGGACTAGTTATCAATTTTTTGTGATCATAATGGCTATTTGAGGCATATAGTTTGGTGTGTTTGCAGTGATGGAATAATGATTTCCATTTTTGGTGAAAAGGAAATGCATGTAGCACAAGATGGAATCGCACAAAGAAGGGTGCAACCGATTACTAATCAGTTATCTAGCCTCACCCTCAGTGTAGTAGATGATATTATCCCTCATTTTCTATAGCGGTGGCATATTACGAGGGTATACTTTCTAAATATGATCCCGGTTTACCTCCTCACATAGATTTGGACTTTTAATTGATCTACACATCAAGAAGGACATGATATCTACACATTTATATCTATTGGCTCTCGCTGAGCTTTACTAATAGAGGATATAATTGGAGGAGTTGTAGTAGAAGGGATTCATGATACTGAGTGTTTTTTCTTGTGAATCATTTTTTTTTCAAAGAAGGTAGATGGAAGCTTGAGGTTATGTGTGGATTACATTATCATGAACTAGTTGACTATGATGAACATGTATCCAAAATATAGGATGGATGAATTAGTTGATCTATTGAAAGGGGAATTATGGTTCTTGAATATTTATCTCAAGTCAGGTTATTTCCAGTTGGGGGTATGTGATAAGGATATACTAATGAAAACCTTCAGATGTCGTTATGGTCACTATGATTATTGGGAATGGAGTTCAGCATGACCACTGTCCCTAAAGTGTTCATGGGACTCATGAACCGGATTATTCAGCATTACATAGATTGGTTTCTGGTTTTTTTCATCGATGATATCATAATACCCTTAGTGCCTTAGGAGTAGGACTCAAGACACTTGATGACGGTCCTGGATACACTATATGACCACCAAATCAATGATAAGCTCTTGAAGTCTATGTTTTGGATTTGAGAGGTCCAATTTCTAGGAAACATCATTTTTGAGGCTAGAGTTGTATTAAATCCACTGAAGGATGAGCCAGTGATTGGTTGGTATCCACCGATGATTTTTACTGAGATGTAGAGTTTCATAGGGTTGGTAGGTTACTCTCAAAGATTTATACCTAAATTCTCTAGAGAAAAATCACACTTGACATATTTGACACAAAAGGGCTATCCTTTCATGTGAAAAAATTCCAACAGTTCTTTTAAGAGATGAGTTATAGGATGATGTGTGCTCCCATCCTTAATTTATCGAAGAAAATCATCAAATACATTGTGTTATGTGATGAATTAAGGACCAGGATTAGTTGTGTCCTAATACAGGTGAAATCAACGACTGCCTATGGTTTTCACCAATTCAGATGACGTGATCAAAATTACGCGACCCATGATCTTGAGCTAGAATTGGTAGTCTTCGTGTTAAAGATGCGTTGACAATACCTAATGGGAAAGTGGTTAATCATCTACACTAATCACAAGAGTCTCAATTATATATTCTCTCAAAAGAATTTGAAAATGAGACATAGTTGATGACTATAGATCCTCCATGACTATGAAATTGAGATATTTTATACTCTTGGGAAGGGGATCATGGCGAAGATTCTCTCCACAGAATATCTACATTTCATTTTTTGAATGAGTCATTAGAGCATTTGGCTGTGGGGAATATATCCTTTATGGATGGAGATAGAGAATCTTACCTACAATCAATGGTTTTACCCCCACACACTTATATTGTTCCAGGGAGGATTAACTTGAGGACACCGACTAAATGACACTACTTGATCATATGACCACTAGAAATTCACATAATTGATATTTAAAAAGCGGGGACAACATAATTATTTTTCGATGAAGTTTAGTAGTACCTTTGGTGCGACTATGGGGAAGTTGAGGAAGTTCCATACATCCCCATTGGTGGTACATCCATTTGGGGAAGAGAAGTATAAATACCCCCAACAACAGTTTTGGTGGTTATGGTTGAAGAATAGAGTTATATATTTTATCTATTGATGCCCACTTGTCGTCATGTGATGGGTGAGACCCAGAATCATGTGGGTTTATCTCAACATCTTGAAACAGGGGAATATAAGTGGGATTGGATATTGATAGACATCATGATGGTTTAACCACATACATCCAATGGAAATTATGCCATCTAGGTGATTGTTGACTGAATCACCATGTTTGCCTACTTTCTGGATATCTGAGAATAGTGTTCAGTAGAGATCTTGTAGCTCCGCTATGTGTAATAGATAGTTTTACTCAATACATTTCAATCAATAATTATTTCATGTAATGATAATATCTTTACATCCTAGTTGTTGAAAGGACTGTATGAGGAGTTTGGGACCCGGTTACACAAGAGCATAGAATTTCACCCACTGATAGATGACCAGACTGAGCAGACCATTTAGGTTCATGAGGATAAGCTATAAGAATGAATGTTATATCTTTTCCATGGTTGTGATGATAAAATAGCCATGGTTTAGTTTATATACAATTATATCAATCACTCCAACATTTTTATGGAAACAATCAATGCTTTGTTTGGGCAACCTGGATGTTCACCTCATTGCTAGACTGACATAGTAAATTTATAACTCATGGGCCCAGAGTTGGTGTTAGCTACTATAAAAAAGGTGATCATCACGAAAGAGAGGATTAATACTACAAAAATCGATCATATGTATTATTATAAGAGTTGTCATAGGCCTTTGATTTTCGAGGAAGGAGACCATATGTTCCTTTAGGATTCACTATGATGGGGATTACAAATATTTGGTCTAGGAAGCAAGCTATCTTCATGGATTATTGGTCCTTTATAGATACTAAATGGACTTGGAGAGGTGGCATACAGCTCGACTCTACCCTCATAGTTAGATAAGGTTCATTCCATCTTACATGTGTCACAATTGAGGAGGTACATGCATGACCCATCACACATCATCGACTTGGATGATGTGGACATTAAGGATAGGGTGAATTTGGAAGAGTGGCCAGTGGAGATCAAGGATCATTAAGAGAGTATTATTTTATTGGAGATCGATTAAATTGGTTTTTGTCTGGTGGTCACACATATATCTATAGGAGAGAACATGGGTGTGGGAGGCACCAATTCTAGCACAGTACCCTCATCTGTTTGAGGAGAAATTTTGTTGGATTTTCAGGGGAGAGAATACCAAAGGTGGGGAGAATATTACATCTCTAGTTTTTCCCATGTAATATTTTTGCAAATTATATTGACTTATTTTGAGACAAGACACTATAAAGTCATGTGATACTGAGTCCTGGTTTTCCCGAAACAATTGTATAAAAAATATTAATCCTTTATAATCACATGCACGCAGGTTTCCTAAAAATGTGAAATAAATCATAATTGGGTGATAGTTTCAAAAATATGGGAGCATCATTGAGTTATTTGTAGTGAAATTATCATAGGATCAAAATAAATTTTTTTAGATTGGGTCATTTTTATAAAAAATTCTAGAGGAAAAAATTTAAATAAAATAAATATATTAAAAAATTATTTTTGACACAATGGATATACTTTAAAATAATGATATGTTAGAAATTTCAGGTTATCCTCCTAGCCCTAAAATTTTAATTGCAGACTGGTAGAGAGAAACTCTGGAGAAACCATTTTAAGATAATGATGAGTCAATCAAACAACTCTCATTAGATTCGATGTATCGAGGATCGATGATGATGCAACAACTGTTATTCACCAGTGTCTGATCCATATTGAGGTAGGTCAGTTGTTTATTTGTAGTTCCACCATTCATGGTTTTTATAATTAACACAGTTCAATCCACAAACAAATTGGTCCATGGTTCGATCATTGTGGGATGGTTGATAATTTTAGGGATTATTTCGAGAGTAGTCCTTACACGACCAGAAAGAAGGCCTATTCCCACGGTTCAAAACATTGTCCATAGGATACTACCATAGTTTTGGCCCACCATGGACACAATCACTGGTGTAGTAGGTCACGACCTATTGCCATAATTTCAACCATGGCAGTAGCTTCCTAGTTCCATAGTTTTGAAAACTATGGCAATAAGCCTAAAAATATTCCACTGTGGAGGTTGACCTATATCCACTTTATAAAATGTGTCTATAAGAAGCTACTTCCAAGGTTTTAACCATCGATATAGCCTTGGGAAAACATTGTAATATCCTAAATAAAAAAATGCATCGGTCGTGTTTCGATCCCTGCACCTCCAGTTTTTCAACTTGCGATGCTTACCACTACACCATCAAATTCTTCACATGTATACATACATACATAAATAAATACATATATATATATATATATATTAATAAACGCAATGGAAATATCCCCAAAATCTTGGTATTAGGCCTTCTCTCCAAATATTTGGCGGGAATATTTTTCTCGTGGAAGCGCAAGAACCCAGTAGCCACAATTTTGGAAAACTATGGTTGTAGGTCTTTAGAAAAAGGACCAGAGCCTTGGTTTTCAAAACATTAGCTATAGGCCATATAACCGTGGCTATAGGCTCTAAAACTATGGCTATAGTTTGGTGGTAGTATATTCATTTTCTAGTAGTGTTATTCTTCTTCATTCATTTTTCAAATGTGAATGAATTGAGGATAACATCAACAATGTCCAAAGTTTCTTCCTCAGGGTGTTATTTGTGTCTTACATTACCCTTTTGTTTGTGTTCATAGCATTGGAACCTCATGGCCATTGTTCGACTTATCCGATGGATCCAAAGGTGATCTGACCCCCATATTATAGGGTGAGTAATAATGGAGGTTGGATCGGTGTATGTTGGGACCAGATGAGCGAGGAGTAGTGACCATTTTGAACATCGGGGCATCTAAGGTCGCTCAGCGGTCCGTAGAAGATATTAATGGTGTAGGTCTGATATGGTGGAATTTTGAGGTGAGATAGCAGAAATGGTGACCAAAGGTGCCAGCGTAAGAGGTATTACTGTTGTCATTTTGTAACATGGAAGGTGGACATGTGGGAGTCAGTGCAACAGGTAGGTGTGGACCATGATGATAACCATGTGAGATTATGTTGGTGTCCTTGTGGGGTAGAGGTAGTAGGTGTTTCCTGGTAGACTACGTGTAGTGGTCGATGTGTCCCGCATGCAAGCAGGAAAATCGAGGGGAGATGGGTTGGTCTTAGATGGAGTAAGTCGAGCTGGGCCATGGGAGTCGAGCCCATGTGGGCCAGGACAAATGGGTCACACCTGGTGGTGACCAGGATAGAGCCAATCTGCTGTTGACTATGATCCATAGTCCCTCTAGAAGCTACACAACCATGGCTCCTGATTCCTTGGTCGACCATGGCGGTCATCTACAGAAGCCGCTGGTTGTCTGGTCTGGGTGGTCGACCACAGAGGTCGACCGCCACGGTCAGTCCACAAACCTAGTGACCAACTTTCTTCAAAATATCAAACATCAAACATCAATATTATTCCAATGGTATGTCCATTTATGGGGAATATTTGGTGTTGGGACCCTAACTATGAGTCGAATGTTTTGGAGCAAGTAGAAAGTTCATAGTTTGGACCAATATAGACTGAGAGAATTCTATTGGTCCTTTCCATGAGGGTTCATTAAGACATTATCTATACATCACTAGATTTTAATCCCCCATAATGGTCGAGTCCCAGATAGAGTACAGTAACCCTACAGAGGGCTGCATTTTGATAAAATATCACCCCTAGTGAATTTATATGGAATCGACGTAACCATAGAGAGTAGGGAGTTTTTCCTTTACATAGTGGGCTGCATCAGTAGGGTTATTGTTATTCTCCAGTGAAAATGGGTAGGATCCTCTACATTTTTGGTTGATCTATATTGATAAATTTGTATCCCCTAGTGTTTTTACCTGTGATTCATGGTACCCCCAGTGTGTTTGAGCATGATCCTGTATTTTTGTATCATATTATTCCTTGACCAATACGTTATCTTTGGACAGGGACCAAATAAGATAAAACTCACTATGAGTGTCTCTATTGATATCATGGATCAAGGAGTGAGTTCTCCCTGAACTAGAATTATTCGAGCAGAATCCTATAGAAGGTAATTGGTTATGGATTACCCCTAGACTTTGTGTCATGGATGGAGTATATATGGATATTCTTGATACATTTTTTGTAGAAATCTACCTATGTGGAGGTGAATGTGTTTTCCTATGAGGTATTAATTTTTGGTTTCTACGATTCCTATGGGTTATTTTTATACTTACCTTTGCACGGTATTTTTTCAAATGATGTTGGGTCTTGCGCAAATTATAGACCCTTCTATCGCAGTGCTAGGAAGACCAAGAACAGGTTGTCCTTGTTAAGGACGGACAAACTGAGGTGTGTTTTTAAGGTTAAGATAGTAGTCCCAATACCTCTTTACTTATAGGTTAGAATTTTTGTTACAGACTTCTTATAGAGGTATCTTAATTTTCCAAGTTAATTTCCAGTAATTTTTGTATTCAACTCTTTTTTGAGATATTAGAAGTATGCATGAATTGTTCACTAATCACTTTTTCATTTTGGAATTTTGTGACGTAGAGTTGTGTACATGTGTATAGGTACTTAGGAAATTCCTCAAATTTTGGGGATATGCCAACTAGGTGCTAGTTACTAGCCCTTGACCTGTTGGATGTGGGATTGGGGTAGTCATGAAATAACACCATTTGGGATGGGTCACAACAGTTATCATCTAATGAGAACTTACCCACAAGCATATAATTTTATAAAGACCATATTTATATAGAGATATGAAAATAACATGATTTTTCCTTTAATGAAATGTTATTTTTGTGTATTTTTTGGTCACATAATGTCTTATTATATTGAAGACAAAAGTAATATAGTAGGAGAATCCCTTTAATGAAAATAATTTAGTGTTGGGACAAACCATTCATATCAAAAAATAAAATATTTATATGGTAGTTTTTTTAATTGATAAATATTTGGACATAGATTAGATTATTATTGTGAAAGTATAGGGTGGTCTTTGTATTGAAGAATATTAATTTTACTTAATAGAATTTTAATTGATTTACCTAGATGAAAAAGTTGAATCATTTTGAAGTAGAATAATTCCACTTGACAAATTATTTTGAAAATGATGAAAAGTTTCCAAAAAAAACCCAAAAAATAATAAATTTATTCAATAATATGATGAAGATTGAGTAGTCAAACATAGTTTTTTTTAAATCATCAAAATAATACAAAAATGATTTTTAAAAGGGGTTCTCATCTCATTTTATTGGAAATATAATCTTGTTGATGAATTTTATTAAAATATTTTATGAAAACATTTACTTAATAAATAATGGATAATTTAATATAAAAGGATGTGTAAAGACACAATTGAATATGGATAAGCTAGAAAACATTGATATACGTTATGTAGATGGTTTACTATATAATTTATTGAGTGGTAGTAAATTTTTTATTGATTTTTGGATACAAAATTTAGTCACAAAAGATACAACATTAATGTAAAATCTAAATATATTTTTATGAAAGGATAGATAACAAGTGGTAACCTAAATTTGGTCTCTAAAAGGGACACAAATATATATTAATATTCGATAAAGAAAACATATTTTGTCATATAAATATTGACCATTTTAAATAAAATGTAAGAAGAAAATTATAAAAATTATGAGTGGCATTGGATAACTCGAATTAAAATATATATTAATAAATAATTTGTGAGTTTTTTATATTTTTAATGATAGTTTGAAATCCATATCCTTTATAGAAGATGAAAAAACCAGGTATGCTAAATTTTATTCACTCTAAAGCGAGTGATCCAATTAGTTAGAAAGGAACCTATGGTGAGAGTTATTTCAACCTTTTTCTGGATGATTATGTCATTAATGGGTGTGTTATATTCATATTTTAAAAAATAATAGAGTCAAATTTCCTATGAAATTTTCAAATAATAACAAAAATGATTTCATAACAACATTAAAAATTATGAAATTACATAATAGTATTGAGTTGTCATTTAATTATATTAACTATTATTTTGAAAATAATTATTTTAAAATATTTTTTACTTCATTAAGAACCCATAAAAAATTGGTTTATTGGAAACATGAATTCACACAATGAACAATATCAAAAACACACTGTTAATAGAATGTGTAATATCATCTTACTACTGGAGGAAAATGGCTCAAGTGATTTTTCATACTCAAAATAGTGCATTACATAGTATAGTTTTTAAAAAAATTCATATGAATTGTTTCATGGAAGGAATATCACTTCAAAACATCATACTATATTTGGAAAAAAGTGTTTCATCTAATCTAAACTAGGAAATCAGGAAAAAATATAGTAATGTAACAGATAAATGTATATTTATAGGCTACTCAATGATGATTAAAGTCTATAATTTCTTAATCCAGTAGAGAATAAAATTCGAGTGCAGTGGTTTATATGTTATTGAGAACAAATTCAAATAATATTTAGGAAATTTTGATTCTAAATTAGTGCTTGATGGAAACGAAGAAATAGATTCAAATTTAAGAGAATAAAAAATCGTTCAAGCTATTGAGGACTCTAAGATTGAATCCATAGTTGAACAAAGTGAAGAGGGGAGTCAACAAATGAATCATCCACCAAATATGAAGAATCAATTTGATCTCAAAAATATCATTTTAGGAAAAAATACTCTATCTAAGACTCGATAAACAAAGATATTTTATAACACTATTATATTATCCGAGTTAAAATACATATAATTTGAGGAAGAAATAGAGGATGAATCATCGGTAAAAGCCTTAAATAGGAAATTATGTCAAATTCATAAAAATAGAATTTTGTATCTCATGGAAAGATCAAAGAACCATAATGATGTTGATAAAAATAGTTTCATTAAGAAAAATCTAGATGAAAAATGAATGATTATTTGGAATAAGTAAATATTAGTATGCGTGAGATATTATAATTTTATGGGTACTAACGTAAGAGATATTACACTAGTAGAAATAGTAGAGTATATAAGACACGTTCTATTAGTGGTTATCCAATGTAAGTTAAAATAACTTTATATGGATGTGTGGGGGGGAAGATTTTTTAATATGGTCTTGGATTAATAGGTTTATATCAATCAAAAATGTTGTTTTTTTATTGGAAATATTTTATTTTTTAGTGTAAAGTATTAGGAATACATTGTAAGGTTTAAATAAATGACCAAATACTTGGTATGAAATGATGTATAATTTATGGAGGGATATTGAGTTCAAAAGAAGATGTGTTGATCACAAACAATATGTTAAAATTTCAGAATATGATTAATTCATAGATTAGGAATATGTGGACAATATCATATTCAGTGGTTTGAAGAAGAATTGTGATTATTAATTTTCAGAATTTCTAATTTTAGAATTTGAAATATAAATTTTTGATGAATTGACATACGTTTTTGAGATACATGTTGATAAAATTTATGTAAAGGAATTTATTTCAAAGGTGAAGTGCATAAAATAAGTTTTGAATAACTTCAAAATGGTGGAGTGTAAGCTTGTTTGAACATCGATAACAGTCGGGAAAAAACATTGTAAGCTTAATGATATCAATAGATTAGACTCAAATTTATATGAAATAGTCAGTGTAGGTTACTCTACAATATGATTTGTTATTTTATTATTTAAATAATCTTTATTTATATGATTATTCATATTCCAAATAATATGGAGATAGTTTTAAATAAAATTTTTGAACTGAGGGTATATTTTACATTGGTAATAATTGTGCTATATAGATAAATAAGAATCTGATTGTGTTTCATTAATCATAGTGAGGGAAGAACAGTTTTTAGTCACAATTATTGTACACACCATGTTGGGATAAAGAAAAAGTTATAAGATATCATATTAGTTATATGTTAGACAATTATATTTCAATGTGAAAAAATTGTGCTATTGCGTTGTCTAAAAATCTAGTTCCTAACTATTAAAGAAAGCACAATAAGATCCCATAGAAAATCCTAAAGGAGAAAGTGGATAATGACATAGTGAGGATATAATTAATTGTAAATCATGATATAGATATTTTTATCATCACAAATCTCTTAGTTGTTCATGTATTTTGAAGTCATATGTTTATCCTCAGGGTTCAAGCAGTTTTCTCATACTAAGGTGTTTCAGTTTTTCCCCTCACCATATTATGTTCATTATTATATTATTTAATTATTTCTTGTATTTCTTAAACTGAGATTTTTCTTACGTAGGTTTAGAGAATAGTTAAGTGGCCTTTTTGAAGTGTTTTTTAGTTTTGGATAATAAGAACCATTGAGTTTTTTTTCAAATGTATCAGGAGAATCGATAGGATCCAAAACTAATATTGATAATGAATAATTAATGAAAGTGTAACTGATTGTGAATATATATATATATATATATATATCTTATATTAGCTGGATTTTATGGATGTATGCTTTTTAAAAATATCTAGGGGGAATTTATACCGAGTTGGTTATATGATATTTCAACCAATGAGGCTTATATTGTATTTATTGATAATTATTGAGTATGTTTCATAATGATTAATGTTGATACTATTTGTGTTTGAGGGTTTGACGTAGAAATATTCATGTTTGGAAAAGGATTCAAAATAGTTTATATGAATTTACATGATGATGAAATATAACAGAAATTATACTAAGTGGTTTTCATTTTTTTGGGAGTGAATATAGTTTTCAATATTGTTTAAAATATAAGGACTTGTATGGATATAATGTTTAGAATATTGGTGAATAAATAATTTACAGTGATCAAAACCACAATATTGAAGTTTTTTCTGAGATGGAATGAATATAGAAATAGATAAAGTAATGATATTTTCTATGTCTTTTATGAATGTTCAAAATGGGATTATTCACATGAGAAATTTGGAGGATGGGTATTATATAGAAGTTATTAATTCCATGAATTGAATAAGATAATATCATGGACAACCTAGATATTTATAATTAAAATGAATAATGATTAACTAGTTTTTTGAAAAACTTAGTGAGGATGTATAAAGTACAACATTAGTGATATGGTGACCATGTCATAACATAGAATAATTTTTATTTATAATTTCCTAGATAAATAATGGTTATTCCCAAAATGAAATTTTTTTAATTACTTTTAGTTTATTATAAAAAAATTATGAAAAATAGGTAGCTAGAGAGAATCATGTTGTTTAGTGATCAATTTCATGTAACATGTTTTTGTATACATGTGAATCAGTGGAAAGTGAATTTTTTACAAGACGTTTTCAATAGAGTATTGATATTGAGATCAAAAAATGAAGAATCAATAAAAAATTTATAAAGTTGAACATTTTAATTAATCATAGAATTAAATAATGAATATTACATTCATAAATATTGTTAATAAGGATTATATTCCATTATAGATAAGAAAAAATGAAATATTCATGAACTATAAAGGGAGATTAAATTAAATAATAGATAATGATCATATCAGAAGTGGAATAAATTTAAAATATGAATTTTATGAAGGGAATTTTTTTAGATTGGAATTCATTTAATAATTAGTCTCTGGATAAAATACACTGTTATACATATAATTGAATAAATAAGGAAATAAATAAGAAGTGTATCATTGAGAAAAAAAATTGGATTGATGATGAAATAAATGTTAATATTTTTAAAAGAGACCTACAAAACATCTCTATTGTTTTAACCTATTTCAAATAGTGAATCAATAAGAGGAAGAAGTCATCAAACATTGATGAGTAGTGAGCTATTCTTAAATATATAACCTTATACTAGTGAAGTAGTTGTCAACAAAGATATCAAAACATTATTTATATTTTTTCCTTGGAGGATTCTATAAAAGAAATCCAAATAATAAAAATGTGGTAATTTATTTTTATTCCCTAACGATTTTTATTTAAAATATCATATTCATTTTGTCCCTTCCAATTGGATTACAATATATTTTTTTTAAACAAAATAAGAATATCAATAACTATAATTCACCAACATCTCAGGGTTTTTTGTGGGCTACAAGGGTGCAACAAATTTGATGTGTTAAATTAATTCCTATAGTTAGATTTATGGGTAAATGAACCAATCATGTAAAAACATAATATAATATCCTACAATATATTCAGTTATATAATATGTTTTAAAAACTCCCTACAATTTTGATATTCATTGTGTTTTATTTATCCATTACTTTTTATATCTATATTTTATATTACAACCATGATATATTGACACACACCAATGACATCCCAAGGCATCAAAACCATTCATTAAACCATTTCTATTTTAATAAATTAGATACATGACCAAATTACTATATTTAAAAGATACAATTTCACAAAGACAATTCACAATTATTAGTTGTTGTAAAATAATGATGAAAAATAAGAAAACCCATTGAGAAATTATTATCTACTAAATGAAATTAATTTTATATATGTATAATTATTTTTTAATAAAAAATAAAATGAAATGTATTTTCATAAAATTAAAATAATATATTATGAAAAAAATATATCAATCACATTAGCTGTTGTTTATAAAATTCTCAAAAAATAATGTTATCATAAAATAACAATCTTGGAAATCATACCCCTTATATCTACCCACATGACTATAATGAATCCTTAATAAACAAAGAATCCATCATTTAGTTATATGACCAAAATATATATATATATACTATAATGTATATATATTTAGGGGATTTAATATTAACAAACATGATTTCCTCAAATAGATCCCATAATTTTACTTTTATAAAAATTCTACATATGTTTATGTCTATTTCATGTTAAATATAACATAAAACCATAGAAAACATTATTTTTAGGGAATTTGTTTTCCTCTAAACAATTTATGGATCATTATATTGTATTTTTTAAAGAAAAAACACGTCAAATAATATCCTTTCAAGGTATAACCATAACCAATTCACTATATCAGAACCATATTATATCGAGAAAATTAAAATAAAACTTAGTATTTGAATAAATAATGACCATTTAATCGCATCAATATCAACATATTTAATGTAATTATATTAATAAAAGGATTCAATAAATAATGATTATAGTCCAATAAGAACTGAATACATATTCTATTATATAATTCTAAAACCAATTCATCACCTATTAAGATAATAACATTTAACATTTATATCCTTTAGTTTTGAGTCATGATACTTTTTTTCATTTTAAACAATTATTACAGTCAACAAATTCATTGATTTAAAAATTATTTTATCAAAAATAGATACTTAAACCATTTTAAATAAATATATCTTTTAAATTACTAAATTATTTCAAAATCAAATAGTCCTTCAATGTATTTATGTCCTTAAAAAAATAAATTTTTTTACTCTTTACCCACTTCATAAAAGGTATCCATAAATAATTTATTTTATAAATATTTTTAGAATAAAAATATAAAGTATAAAAGATTGTATAAAAAATAGATTATTCAGATAATGTTTAATCATTATAATAAATATACACAAATAATTTATCAGAAAAAAACAGAGATATTTCAATAAATTAAATTAAAATAACATAGTTAATTTTAAAAATTTATATCAAATAAATATAATAATATTTTAAACTAGGTTTGTAAAATAAAAAATTCCCCTATTTTGACGTTTTTTATGTTGAGTGAAATAATGATAACAATTATCCATAAAATCTATTAATCACAATCATATTAATTCCATTATAAATTCCATAGGACTATTATTCCACATAATAATGTTTTTGGAATGAAATACATTTTCTACATAGATTGGAGTGTATATCAATTCTAGTAGGTTCTATAACCCCTCTTACATATGAAAAAATTACTAATAGGTAATTTTTATGCATTTCATTGGAATAATAACATAGGGGTTAATACCCACAAATTGGAAAACCCTCCATTCTATCTTGGAATCAACATATTCCATTTAAGTATGGACCCATGATATTTATGTATGATTCTATGCCATAAGTTATAGTTTGAAAATTGAATAAAAAAATTGGGTACACATTAATTCATTTATCATGAAAAGACATGCATCCATGTAGAATATGTCCCACCTCTATAAAAATAATATTAATTAATGTCATAAATATCCAAGTTCAAATTATTTTCCTATTATAAAGTGTTATATAGAGATAATAGAGTAATACAGTTTGAACAATAATCATTGTTCACATGCTTTTACAACTCACCCACCATGAAATTGTTTTATTAGAAATCCTAATTGGATAGAGGAGATAAATTGGTTGAGTTGTTAGAAAATGAAAGAGAATTTAATATCACAATTTATTCCTAAATCCTATATCTTCACCATAAATCATGTATATATAACCTCCCCAATAATGACAAACAATCTCTACATTTATTATACATTTTTTTCAAAGATGATCATTTTATTAGAAAAGTTTATGTCTATAAATTTAATTGTTAGAAAATTATCCACATTCCACCAATGACTAAATTATTAATCTTAATTTGGATATTGATTAATAACACCATAATAATTATTTTCTTTCCTATGACTACTAATAGGATAAATTATTGATTACTTTATCATTGTTGACTACCATGATGGACATTCTAATACTCAATTTGATGATTTTCCGGACCTAATAAGTTATAATACACCTGATCACTACTCTAATATAGAGTTACATGGTGAATGATGATATATGAGTTATTATATTTAAATTTTGAAAATATTCTCATTTACTATAAAAATAGAAATATCACCCCCTTGATAATCTTACATGAGTCTATATAAATAATGTGGTGATAAAGTTTTATGAACGATTCTCAATATTAATACCAATGAATCACATTTAAATTTTAGAGAAGTGGTTGGAATGATTTTAGCACTGATGTAAGACATGACACTATGAATCATAAACAAATTATCGAGTTTTCCAAAATAATTATTTAGAGATTAGAGAACAAAATAAATCCAAGATCACTTAAAATTCATGAGATTTTGGACCAATATATACTTTTTGTTAAATTTGTATACAATATATATTTTCACTCCAGTATAAAAAACATCCTATGAAATATTATATAGGAAATTATTTTATACTCCAACATGGTAAGATAAATTTTGTGGAATAAATATATAGGGTTTAGAACATAATAAACAGATAAAAAATAAGGTATAAATGTATTAGAAAAACATCAAAGTATTATATAGTAAATAAAAATACTATTTTTAATATAAAAGAAAGGATATAAAATTTTAGGTTAGTGACCATGTCTTTTTTAAAGGATTCACCATAATAGTTTGTGATAAAATTTATAATGAAAGGGAAGATAAGCATATGGTACCTAGAGACTTTTATGATTTTGGATCCTATGAATTCTCTTGAATATAAGTTTTATATGCCACAAAACCACATAAAATTATGTGATGTCTCCATGTATATCACTTAATGAATTACAATAAAAATCCATCACATGTACAAAATAATGATAATGACTTATTAAATACGTTTTTATTATTTCATAATGATCAATTTATAATATTTTTTATAAGTGAGTAAGTGTTTTAAATAAAGATGACTGAAATAGTAAAGACAGTCAAGAAGAATAAAAAAATTGAGGAGGGGATGTGGTAGCATGAGGAAAAAATAAAAAAGATCAATTAAAAATTTCAATCAAGTGTGGAATTACATAACTTTTATGGATGTGTTATTTAAGATACCTATAGTATAAAATAAATAAAAAATATGTATTTACATCATTATTGAACATAAAAAATGTATGATAAATAATTTTCATAAGATTAATTAATATTAAATGAGATAATGAACATAAGTAAATAACATAATTAGATGTTATAAGCTTAATGGTTTATTTTCCCACATACACAGCATAACAATGAACATTAATATAACAAGAAATAAAAAAACTACAAATAAGTTTATAGTTTTTAATATAAATACAGTGAAACACTAGAGTAAGATATGTGAATGAAATATATATGACGTAAGTGATGTAGATAGGGTGGTGAAATGAAATATTATGGTTGGAATTGGTAATTTAACCACTATTATTATAACCAATATAATAGTATCCTAGATATTGAATTAATAATGTAACAATATTCATTTACTGAGGAAATAAAAATAAAATGTATTATATACTAGTTTATACATATAAAACATGATAAATTAATATTTATACTAATAATTATAATATTTTTATATATATTACTCATATAATTTAAATTATTTTATATTAAATTTTGTAATATTTTTAATTAAAATATAGTATATAATATTTTGTCTAATTATTAAATTTTTATCATTTTAAAATTTAATTTTATAATGTTGACTAAAATAATAACATCATCATGTTAAAATCATTTCAGTGGGATTATCATGTATTATTTTTTTGTAACATGAATTTTCGAGGGGACAATGAAAATACAAATTTGTATGCATGGTACGTTAATGACCTCATTTGTATGCAATAATGACATAATATGTAAAACATTATTCTTAATATCGCAAAAATTACTGTTAGGTGTATTCTTTTACATAATATGTATAATTTTTAAATATATGACATAATTTACTAAATATATAATAGAAATTATTATTTTAAAAAACGTTTATTATTTAAAGACATTATTAATAGTGAAGTTTTAATTGAATAATGGTTTTCATCCATTTATACATAAAAATATTCCCAAACCATAGTAAACCTATAAAATTCAATGATCAAAAAACCTGTATATAAAATTATAAATTAATATGAAAAATTCTAACACTCTAAATCTTTTATCGACATAATAATAACCAACTACACAGTATCACCTATAAATCCACACCTTCTTAAGAAATTCTCTTCACCTACAGTTCATATTTTCTCTTGTACTGTATATCAATTAATCTCTTCTACTGTTACATCTCCTTTTTTTGAAATAAAAATATATTTCTGGGATGAATTTGATGATATTATAGATTTATGAATGGAATGATTTCCTTCCACAAATATCATTCCCTTTTATATTTTATATTTTATCCAATAAAAATATTCAATTATAATTTAAATCCATTTATTATTTTATATATATTTTTGTGTTATTGATTTCAGTTTATATACAAAATTAATGACCTTTCACTTTAAATATATTCCATCTATGAGAAATACCTTTATTCATTAAATATTTTAATCTCCCTCTAGTGGGATAACTATGTTTTATTGTTATAAAGGGAGATTAGGATTACATGGGGTGGTCACTTAAACCCTTTGAATTTTAATAGAAACCTAAATAATTCTATTCATTCACTATCACGACACTAATATGGTCTATTCCGTGGGTTCTCCATTCATAATGATATATTTTTCTATTATATTAAAAATTAATGTTTTAAGTGGATTCACCTATAATAAAATTAATATTTGAATGAATATAGATATTTTTTACAATTACAAGTATTACCATATTCCATATATTCTAATTTTATAGGGTAACCATAATTAAATATTATTCAATAAAATTTATGTTATGTATTATTGAATATTATTAATGGTAATATGTTTAACATTTTATTCGACGATTGAATAGAATAGAAGAATTATGTGATGGGTGGGGAAAAGAATTTATAAAACCCATTAGTGCACTATTAGGTCCCATGAGACAACTAATATCAAGAAATAGAAGCATCTACACTATCTTATATGATTTCATGGAATAATTCCTTGATGATATGTTCATTATGCCTAATTTTATAACAATATGATATCTATTCAGTATGGTATCCATGATTTGAATTTCATTATATTCTTGAAATTGGCTTCCAATTTTAGAGATGTTTTTAATTAAAATTTAATTAAATTATATTTAATTTAATTTTTTAACTAAGGATGAAGTAATAAGTGAATCCAAATTAAAAATGGGAATGAAATAGATTCACTAAAAACAAAATGGAAATACAAAACACCCACCGGGAATCTGATCAGATCCCTATAAGATCATTCTAGGATTGGTAGGGGTGGTGAATTTTATAATCTAATTTGTATCCTGGGTAGGGACCACCAATAATTTGTTGACCTTATAGAAGTAGTTTGGTAACCCCCTAGGTTTCTAATGGGATACCCATCCCCCAATATTAAATGTCAACATTTTAGTAATGTTAGTTTTACACCCTCTTTTTAATGGTCTCCCTTCATCTCATACCCCACCCACTTGTATCCCAAATAATATTTTGGTCTTCTTGTGATGTTAGATCACTGAGTCCTATTTTTTATTGATTCAATAATCATTATATTTATTTATTACTCTCTTTATATAAAAAATTCCAAAAAATAAATATTATAAAGTTTCATTTATTTTTTCTTATTCCTTTATCTCAAGACAGTAATATAGTGTTTTTACATGATGTTCAAATCCTTATTAGTTGATATCAAATTGGTTATCTTACACTGGAGAAAATTATCTTCATGGTTAATATTATGTGGTCCATTACATTCTATTTTTTGAGTATTGGAATTCATCAACTACAACCATCCATATTATATATTTATTTGATAAGAATCTACCTAATATTTTATTATTATTTAGTAGGTTCTGTATGTTCATAATGGCCCGTTGGAGAGGGGTTTTGTGTATTATAATTTGGTTTGGACTAATTTAAGTGGAATAAAAGGGATTCTACATAGACCATCAAATGTTTTTTATTTATTTAACTAATTATAGTTGCTATGATTTTTAAGGGTTCTAGAAGGTGATTTTTTAAAATCTGGGTGGTGGTGTATTTCATATTTATAAAAGGAGAAATGTTTTAGGAAAAACTTTTGTCTCATGGGTTGTGATGGAATGTGTTTTGAGAGTTGGATAATAGGATATTCTCTCTTTTTATGGGTTTGATGATATATCGATTCCTGCAAAAAAAAAATTAGGCTATTAAAGGTAATAGGTAAGGGGAAAATACATGTGTACTTATGATGTGTTTACATTTAGGATTAGGGAAATAGTTTAGACTTAACTACATTTGTTTAAAGAATGATATTATGTTTGGGTGGACATATAGACTTATTATATTATATCAAAGTGTTTTGATATGTTATAACATATACAATTTTTTATTTCTATCAAATAGGTTAACTATTTATTCACTCTGAAGTATCAATTTTTTTAGGAAGTAGACTATGTTATTCACACCTCATTATTGGATCATATTTGAGAGTTTAGTTAGGTTATTCTCTCTTTAGTATGAATTCTTATTAGATCATAAATAATTGTAATGACTTTCCTATTATTATTTACCATTCAATAATTTTGATATTATACACCATATATTGTATAAATTTCATCTTGATATTGGTTGTAAGATGGTCTGATATTTCATCTACAACATGGTTTCCTCTCTATCAGTATCTACTAAAGTTCGTTAAAATAGATTTTCTTTTGGATTGACTAGGTAATGATGAACCAACATGGCTATATGTATATAAGATGAACTAATATTTTATAATTTAATTGTTTAAATAAATACTATGCATGATAGGGTGAAAAAAATGCAACACTGAGCTTAAAAGAATCATGATATACAATGATAATAATGTTACTATATTATGATAGTTATAACATATTCTATGGTATCAGAGGAATAGATAAGAATAACTACATTTTAAAATATATGTATATCATTTTTACAAAATATTTTTTTATTATAACATATGAAATAATAATCATTTTTTAATAATAAAAATGAAATCATATTTGGTTAAGAACAATTAGTGTCTAAAAGAAGCATTTTTATAATATTTATTTTTTTATATATTTTCAATTTTCAATCAAATGATATATAACAAAATTTTAGATATTGGATATAATAAAAATGATTTAATTTTTAATTTTAACATATCAAAATTATATTTGGCTTACTTTTTTTGTTTATCAGAAACTGATTATATTTTGGTGAATAAGGAAAAACATAAATTTTACAAATATTTCAATATTAGGACATTATCATGATAAAAGAATGAATCCTATGTTTTTGATAACTTTTTCAATGTCCAAATATGTATTTATAAATTATTATAACGTATAAAAAATTAAAATATTGAATTTATAAATCAGTTTTTGACATATTCAAAATATATGCAATGTTTTTATTCAAATAAAAACTATCATTGGTACTTATATTTTATTGAAGGTTTCAGAAGGTTACTTTTAGTTTTAAATTTTCTTGAAATTATACTTTGTATCCTTTTATTAAAAGAAATCCAATTAATTCCATTTTAATCAACATTATACATGATTTTTGTATACAATCATTATTATACATAGAAAGGGTTTTTTTAAAAAAAAGGGTTTTCATTCAATTTTTTAAACTTATACTAAATTTAATACATTAAACTTGTTAAAATTATGTCTTCTTAAATAGATTAATTTTTTGGTATCAACCTGTTGAAATTATTTAGTGATAAATATTTCATTTTTTATCATAATGATTATTAATCATTGTGAACATTTTAACTCCTAGTAAAATGTTAAAATGGGTAGAATTAGTATAAAACAGTGGGATGAGGTTGTAAAATACCTCAAAAAATTTACATTATTCTATAGGATATGTTTATTTAGAAATATTTCTTTCAACACTTTAAATTATGAGATTTTATTCCATTTTACTTTGATGATTACCATTATATTATTTTAGGTAAAGGACAATTAACAAATATAACCCAATTTATTTTAAAATCTATAATATATTTTTAAATCTATAAAAATATGTTAGTAATGGTAATAAATGGATATTTTGAGGATTAATAAGATACTTTTATGATATTATTTTCTAATAATTTATGATTTTATAGTTAGCTTGAATGATTACACATCACTAATATAATTCCAACGTAAGGGTGTAAAAAAATAAATTTTTTTAAAAAATATTAAGTGTGATATTTTTTAAAAGTAAAATGTCTTTAAAAAAAATTGTGAAGAAAATTGAAGTTGATATCTCTAAATTGTCTCAATATTTTCATGTGTTCATAAGTGAATTATTTTAGTATTAAATAAATAAATAAGATATTCATGCATGATTTTATTATTTCATGTATTTTTATGGAAAAATTTCATTTGGAACAATATTGGGGAAATATTTCCATTTTGGGAAGATAATGAAACTTCATATAACAACGCGAAGTGGTGTGGTGGGATATAGGGACTTTTATTTGAATAATTATGTTGAAACTACAATAAATTATAGAATAACATAGAGGTTTCAAAATTATAGAACTATAAGGACGCATATATTATGGAAAAAATCAATTTGGACCTGAATCAGGTGATGTAGGGATATGTGTAATTTTGCATCATCATACTAGGATAAACACTAAATGTTGTAATACAATGTTATACAATGTTAGTTTATAGTGTTGAATATTAAGAGAAGCCCTGTTAAATGTTTACATCATAAAACCATATTTCATGTCATAAATTATTCATAAAAGAAGATTTGTGGAGACAATGATGTAACATTCCCATTGTAAATCACTGATTTATGTCATTAAAAAATAACTCAATGAAAATGAAGAGATAAAAATTTTCTAATTATTAGGGGAATTAATGATTTTATTGACCATGTTTCTCCAACTGTGATTTGGAGGACTATTTTAGGAATGTTTGACCATGAGGAAGGGAATTTTATGGACACCAGTGGGGCACTTCATCTATCAGGGTTCTGACATGGAGATCATTCATCATAGTTAGGTTTTATATTCATATTTATATTCCAATTTTCTATTCTTCTATAACATTATATTATTTTAAATTTAATTTGAATACTGACTCTCTAAATCTTTTATTTATTTGTTTCAATTTTTTATTTGGATTATTAATTGTTGGCAATCACCTAATGAGGATAAACTAATTTCATAGGGTAGAGATGATTCAATCAAAAAGGGTATGTAATATTTTTTATTTGTTCACTTTCTTGATGATTTTATTCAATTAGAATGATGTTTTAGTTCATGTGAATCCTATATTTTATTAAATTATGTACCATGTGGATTTATTATTATTTGAAATCCAAAACTATTAATTTAATCAATTCTTGTAAATTGAATGAGATTATAATTCTGGAATGGAATTTTTTTTCATATGAATCCTAATTATTTTAGTTCATTGGATTACCATAAATTGAGATTCTATGATATATTGATATGGATTGACCATTTCTATTATCTTTTCAATTAAATGATTTAGTAACCAATGATTATAATTATTTTGAGTGTTTATTTTGATTCTATATTTTTTCAAAACCACTCATTATAACCAATTTCACTCGCTTATGATTTTCAACTACAGTGAATTTTTAAAATTTGAATCATTGAAATATTTTATTAATTTAACTAGAATTATGATGACCCTACCATTAGTAGAGAGTTATCATCGATGTGTTCCCCAGACTATGCGGGAACTATCCTTTATCGCTGCTATGTTACCCATAGTTGTAACGATGTACTATTTTAATAAATAATTTTAACAAATTTATTGAATATTTTGAATATTTTTCTTTAAATGTAACACCATGTTTGTCTTGAGTTATATGCAACACTATGTTTAAATGAAATTGGACATATTATTAAAATATTATTATTTAATATGATAGTTTTCACCTAGCCATTAGATTGATGGTTATATATATTATTAAATAAATTATGAAATTATATGGTTTACTAATTTATATATAATGAATTATTTTCTGGAAAAATTAACTATAAATGAAAATAAAAATCCTTATAAAAATAATAGAAATCATTTCCAAAGAAACTTATTTATGTAAATAAATGTATTTTACCTCAATAATAACAATTTACTTTTTTTGATTGATTTTAATGAAATATATATAATATTTATTAGTCAAAATTTTTTACGTACAACTTATGTATTTTCTATAAATTAAATATGAATAAATAAAATTTTATTGTTCAAATTATATTTTCCTAAAAACATTTTTGTAACCTTTTTGAAACATTTTTTAAAATTTATTTTTACCAAATTTGGAAAATTAATTTGTTAAAAAGTCTATATTTTTTAAATCCTAATGTCTAGATTATCTTAGGGTTAGTTTTTAAAGTTTTTCTGAGAATATTATTTTTTAATGAAGATTGAAAAATACTAATTTTTAATTGAAAACCACATTTTCATTTTAATTTTTTTAAGAAGGTAAATTATATTTTAATTTTTTTAAAGAAGAATAAGTAAATTTATATATACATTAATACAATTTATGTCATTGAAATCAATTTGATAATTAATTTAGATATAAAAACATTGTAACCTTTTATTTTTTTCTCTTTAAAAACCTACTTTGTCATCATATCTACATTACTGATTTTAAATTATATTTTCCAATTTTATGAGTGGAATTTGAAAAAATGGACTTTTTTCAATTTGAATAAAAATAATTTATATTATCTAATAATGTAAACAAATTTTTTTGACCAAAATGATTAGAAAGTGTAGAAGAAATTAATTAATATGATTACAGTAAAATTTTCTTTATAAAGGGGTTAAAATAAGAAGATAAGTGTAAAAATTACTTATAAGCTTTTATAAAATGTATTTCATGGACATATTTAAAAATTTAATCTTTTAATGTTCCAGAATGACATAATATGTAACCATGTGGAATATAAAAAACATGAGAGCACCCAATTATTTTAAAAAAATAACAACTATATCCTCACCCCCACATAAAAATGACTCCCCCTCTCTTCTATTATTTAAAAAATAAATCCATTATTTCTCAACCAAAAACTACCAAAAAACATTCCAAAAACACTCCCCTTATCCTAGAATATTTATTTTGTACATAAATCCTTCTCAGGAAGGATTTTGGTGCAATCATTAGGGTGATACGCGACGTAGAGGTAACATTCATCAACATGGTTTTTGGTTTTATTTCTTCCTCCACCTCCTTAATTTTTTATTATAACATACTAATATAAAAACATATGTATTTTCAATATACTTAGTTCTTTTTATTTTAACACTACAGAATTATAAAGAAAGAACATTGTATTTAATAGAGCGTATGACACGCAACACTAAGAGTATAAAGGAATATAACATCCTAAGACATTATGATTTATTTAATATTTTAAATAAAATATTATATTTAGTTTAATTCATGAAAAACTATGTTTTCATGCATAACATCAAAGAATAACTTTTTTAATTTGTGTTAAACACAAGAATATGTTTTACCCAACGATAATATATTATTAAGATATTATTATATAATATAATAATATAAAACATAGCAGGAAAATTGATGGGTTTGAATATTATTAAATAACATATTCAAATATATGGTTGAACTAATTGGTCTGAAATTAATTATAAATGAATATACGAACCAATTGAATATAAAGGGAATGTTTTTATAAAAAACTATTTTGTGCCCAAAAATTCATTTTATCATAATAAAATTAATTAATTAAAATTAATTATTTATATTAATGAAATATATATATTATTTATTAAAATAATATTTTTATTTTAATAAAATATATATTATTGGTGTTAGAAAAGAACAAGACAAATTTTACACATAAAAACCTATATTATTATGAAGGTAATTTTTCCACCTTTTAAGGGCGTGCCAATTTTATAACTAAATTTTGATACTTTTATAAATTTTATATTTTAATACAAATAAATATTTTTATTTGGGAACTAAAAAATTTGTTAGGTTGAACTTTCTATATTTTGATGTGATGTTTTAATTTTTGATGAATAGTGAAAAAACACTGATTTATAATTTGAAATAAATTTTTTCCTCATTTATTTATATTGATAAATTTTATTTTAAATTGATTTTAAAATAAAATTTTATTTATTTTACATCAATTATTATAATTCAGATAATTTTAATAAATTTCACTTTTATTTTGGATATAAACACATCTCAAACTTTTCAACATTTATATTTTAAAACCCTGCTTTGTTATCTTATTCGTTGGATTAATATAAATTGTTTTCATCCATTTATGTTATTGGAACATGGAAAAATAGATTACATATTTTTAATCATAATCATTTATAAATTCTTGTAAGTTTAACATAGTTTTTTAGCCCAATTATCTATGAAAGTAATGAAAATGAATAACAATGATTTAGAGAAATATGTGTATAACAAACTATATTATAAACATATGGGCCAAAATGACCTATAAAATGATAAAAATGGTATTTTTTTAGCAATATATCAACCATATAATATCATGTCTATAATTAAGTTCATTATTGGATATAAATCTCACGGAAAAATACATGGGTTTAATTATCTTGTTCAATAATTTACAAGAATATCACTCATCATCCACTATAAAATAGCACATATACCTCTCACATATTCACATCTATCATAAAAAATTACTCATACTACTTATTCCCAAATAATCTCCCACCATCACTACCCTCGTACTATAAGCCTCAATTTTTTCATAAGGAAAACCATTGAAGTCCTTTGGAATTAACCAAAAAGAGTTACCTGAATAAGCGTTAATGTTCTTAAATGATCATTTTTTTCATTTAATTCATACACCCCTTAATTTATTTAAATATTATTAGTAAATAAATTCTACAATATATTCAACATAATGAAATTTTTTATGAGAAAATTTTGACCTGAAATTTCACAAACATCAATCAAAATGGGATACACAATCATTCTTTGCATATACAGCGGATTGCCACCTCATGAACTGATGTAATTCATTCTTCTATTAATATCGTTTGAGGATGGAATAAAGATGTATTTATATTTTATATAAGATAAATCTAATATTTATAATTTATTTATGCTTATTTAATATTTATATAGCACTTATGATTATGTTTTTTATTTTGTGGGAATACGATTACATCGTTTATGGAAGTGTTGAATACCACCACCTCAAAATGATTTGATTTATTCACACTACACATGGAATATATTAAGGATGGGTTTAATATAAATATTTGAAATGTATTAAAAAATTTGATTCTATAATTATTATATACTTATATATATATATTATATACATTCAAAAATATAGAAAGGAAATGGAAGAAGCCTTCATTTATATGTACAACCTACCATCTCCATGAATGACACATTTAATTTACTATATCCAAATTTTCTAGACTAGTATAACTGTATATATAATTAATATAAATGATATTTAAAATAGGGTTTAAATTGTGGAAATTATGAAATCATTATCTATAACGCCCCAACCCCTGTTACCCAGAGTCGGTGCATTATTAAGTAACATTGGAATGATACAAGGAATCATGTCCCAAAAGTCCAATCTGTTTAGTAGCCTTTGAAGTGTAAGATACATTCATAAGTTATACATTACATGATGAAAAAAACATCAAGAACATTCTGTCCCCTTTGGAAGACACTTATATCCTTAGCTTCTCCCTATAGGTCTACCATAAAATACTTCTTCACATCCTGGTAAAAATAATACATTGAAAGGGGTGATCTTAGATGCTCATTTAGGAAAACAATATAGCAGAAACATTCATAAATAAGCACAAACATTTAAGGCAACATATAAGACAAAAACAAATCCCATTTAAAATAAATGTTATTATAATATGCGATAGACAAAATCAAATAATGCCATTTACATATTCACATATATATTTTACGAGTCAAATAATCACATGCAATATCAATAGCCACTGTCATAATGATGTATTGCATAATTCTAGACTTCATAGAGAAAAATTCAAGCCCTTGTGCCAGGACTAGAAATAAGATTTTTTCAGTGGCTTATGCCAAGACACTAGTTTTACACAAGACACCTACTAATGCATTGAGGAGGAATTGTAGGCTCCACCTGTCACTTAGTAAGTCTAATGAATTCCTGATATGAAAAGGTTTAAACATAACATAAACATCCATATTAAAAATATCATACTAAATGTAAATACATTATCCATAAACCATGAATGGTATAAAAACGACACATCCATAGTCAAAAATATCACAAAACCATTAATACAATATGGAATATTTTTATAATAATAAATCAACTTCAAACAAGATTAAAATCCATCAAAGGATGTTGACATAGATGAAATAAAAAATATTTGAGATAAATATCACTTTATTTTTTTGAAATCATTTTAATGCCACATAATTTAGAATGGAAGACATTTAATGTCATTTTTGAATCAGTGTTTCCCATACCACTTTGAAACATTAAATGAAATTAACATTTTAAAACAATGATGTTCATATAAATAAATCCTTAAATTCATTTTAAAAAAAATTACATTAATTAAAAAAATTAAAAAATAAATATTTTAAACATTTAAAATGATGATATAGTTAAATACACCCTTCAATAAAACCTTAAAACATTCCATGGGGATTTTTTTTATGAAATATTGCCATTGATGAAAAATATGTCCTAGTAAATACATACTCATAAACAATCTTGGATAACAATGAGATTGAGGAATTAACCATTACCTTGTACTTTTCCTTGGTAAGGGTATGTTAACCTCTTGAATAATAGTTAAAAAACTGTTATTAATTTATACATGGCTCATATACATAAATATGATATCATATATGATCTTCCAATATTTATTTGCTAATAATATTTTAGTAGTATCATTATTTTGGGTGTTAACAGTATTGTTTTCCTTCATATGATTGGTTACGTAAGCAATGTTTTTTATTTATATGATGTATTTCTTTCATATCCAGAAAGATATAAATTTTTGAATCATTATTTTTAATCATAAAATGAAAATTTAAAATGAATATTATTCTTGAATGATTAATATGAGGAATGAATCTCATCGCATTTGTGGAGAGGGTAGTCCATACGTACGCACGAGCGACAATATCATTATATTAATGAATAACTTGTATGTAATTGGATGGTATATCACATATAAAGAATAATTAACATTTTATATTTATTATTTACATAAATTATATTCATTATTATACACATCCAAAATAATGATGTGTTTGAATAACAAACTACACCACAGCGTGGAGATGGTAAGCCATACGTACGCACGTATGGTGACTTTGTCAATTATAGAAAGGATTGAATAATGAATATAGTTATACCATATTTATAATAACATCATAGTATATTGATGATATAGGGTTTATTATTTTTTAAATGAAACAACAAAGAAATAGGAAGTGGAAGAAGAAAAGAACATGAAAGAGGGGGCGAAATATTTACCTCTCTTTGGGTTCTTCCTTTTGATTTGATCAAAAGGGCTCTATAGGTTGGATTTAAGAGCAAAAGATAGCCTCCAGGATCAAGTTATAAATTTTGGGAAGATATTTGTTCAAGGTTTTGTGAATCCAAATGGATTTTAAGGAGTGAGATTAAGAGAATGGGAAGAACCCTTTTATAAGAGAAGTGAGGGCCACTTTATGAAATGCTTGAAATATTATTTAATAATAAAATAATCATCGGTTTCTAATGGCTAAAAAATTATTTATTTAGAGTCTATCATGACGATGGGTCGAAATAATCCCAACCAATAGGTTTTATATTGGTTTAGGTCACTATATTAATCTTATCTTTTAGATTTAACACATTTTTAATTTGTTTGTCATTTACCATGTCTCTTTGTATTTTTATATTATATTATTCATAAACATACTATAACAAGCCAAGACAACCCCAAGTGGTTAATTATTAATATATATCCTTATCTATGTTCCTTGGACAAGCCTTATATTTTTATGAATATTATAGCAATTATTAATATAGAATCTTTTTTAAAACTCAATTATGTCAATTTTGACACTATTTAGTATTTGGTTTTTGTGAAAATCATAACTACATGATTACATCTAAAAAAACTATTTAATAAACCCTAAAATGTCATATTAACCTATAAAATTTATTTAATTCATCAAAAGTCTAAAATTACATTTATTTGGATATTATAATTTCAATTATTTTAATCTTTCATTAATAAGGTTATTACTACATCAGCATTGTGTCATAAATAAATTAAAAATATTTTATGTATAAAAATTATAAATAAAATAATATTATATAGGAAATAATTTTAGATATATAATTAATATATATAGTTGAATTTATATTTTTTTAACCCTATATTAAAAATAGTTTAGTTATTAAACCTTGAATTTACCACTTTTAACTCTTCATTAAATAAGATAATAATAAATGTCCTAATGTAATCCAAGAATACCAAAACGATCATATTTTATTCCTAATGTTTTTTCATATAGAATTACACTTATCTAATAGAATTAGGACATTTTTTATAAAGTAATTATACTATCAAATTTTACCCTTAATTACCATATTTACTTGAACCCTTAGTAAATAAAAGTGAAAAGTTTCTATTCACAAAAAATATTTTCATCTTATTGAACCACATTTTATGTACTAATATTAACAATGTCTCTTGTATTTTTAAAATTAAACTCACAAAATTAGTAAAATTATGTTTGATGAAAATTTTCAAATTCTCGTAGAGTGTGGGTTAAAGAAGGTAAAAAGTTCAATAAAATTTTAAATATCTAAACATATTATAAAATGAATCTAATGATTTACATTGAACATATATAGAAATAATTTATCTATTTTGACCTAAAATAAAATAAAATAAAAGAACAAATTATTTAAATGAAAAGTTAGTTTTAAACAATAATGTAGTGTTTTCACTATTCATAAAAAATTGAATGTTTTCAGAAAAATTCCAAATGTTCACCCTAAGATAATTTTGATATTCTGAATCCAAAAATGAAATCCATTTTAAAAAAAATTATAAAAATTTAAAAAGTCAGTATTACTATTCATAACAGCTACTTTAATAGGTCGTTGTGTGTTAAAACTCCATGTTCCCTACAAATCAAGCTACTGCATTATTCAAAGGGAAACGTACCATGGAAAATGGGGGTGTTACAGCCTCCACTCCTTAAAATAATTTCATCCTAAAAATTTTAGAATATTTTTGAATAAAAAGATTTGGGTGGTTTTTCATCATAAGTTCCTCCGGTTACAACGTTGCCTCTTCGGACTTATGGTTTCTCTAGTGAACTTTTACCAAATGTGTCATCCAGTTTCTCAGCAATTGGTCAATGGTATCAAGACTTTTCATAGGCTCTTCACAATAAGACATATTAGGTTCTAGTTCAATTTCCTCACAGGTGAGTACATGCATTGGGTCAGGCAAGTATTTTCTTAACAGTCATACGTGGAACACATCAGGAACATTAGAGAGACATAGAGGCATTGCCAAACGATAAGCTACAACTCCAATTCATTCTAGAATTTTTAAAGGTCTGATGTACCAATGACTCAATTTACCCTTCTTACTGATATATATAACACCATTCAATGGAGATACCGTCAAGAAAACAAGGAATCCTACATGAAATTACAAATCCTTCCTTCGGTTATCAACATACCTATTTTGCCTACATTGGGTTTATTTGATGTGGGTTTTGATAAAATTCATTATTTCCATTGGTTCAACAAAAAGTTCTAGGACTTTGAGATTTCATTCACCAACATCATCCCAAAAAGTTGATGCACGGCATCTCTTCCAATATAATGCTTCATATAGTTGTATTTGAATACTTGAACGAACACAATTGTTATAAGAAAATTTTACCAGAGGTAAATGCTAATCCCACATACCTTGAATGTCATGTATGAGAGATGTCAACATGTCTCCTAAGGTAGGAATAGTCTGTTTTGATTGTCAATCATTTTGAGGGTGGTAGGCAGTGCTCAAATAATGTTTAGGATCCAAGGTATTCAGAATACTTTTCTAGAATCTTATTGTAATATTAGGATCATGATTAGAAAAAATAAATAGGGGTACTCCATGAAGTCTTAAAACTATATTAATATATAGTCTTTCCAAACGTTCTAGTGGTAAATCTTCTCTTATAGTATAAAAATGTGATGACATGGTAAGATGACCAACAAAGGACAGTATTACATCATTTATCCTAGGATTTTTTGGTAGTCCCATGAAAAATTCCATCGTAATGTCATCCCATTTCAACTCAGGTATGGGAAGAGGTTTCATTACTCTTATAGGATGTCTTCTTTTAGCATTCACTTTTTGGAAAACCATACATCTCGACAACAAATCAGCAACGTCTCTCTTTATGCTATCCCTCCAAAACTGTTCATTCAAATCTCTATAGATCTTAGTTCTAACATGGTGTATAGAGAAATTGCAGCTATGTGCATCATCTAACAATTCCCTTTTTAGATAAGGTATTTAGGGAACAAAAAATGTCTTCCCAAATTTCAAAAATCCATCTTCATATACAATGTCGATCAATATTCCATTGTTCACAGCTTATATTTTTTCTGAAATAATTCATCATCAGTCTAAGAACTTTTTATCCTTTATAGTAAAGATGGTTTGGAAACCATTTGAAAAAGCAATGATGTTTCACCTTCCATGGTTATTCCCATATACTTCTTCACTAGATCCTTTTATATAGGATCCTTTTCAACTCTCATCTTGTTCAAAATTCCATGATTATTTTTTCTCAAAGCCTATGACACCTTATTTTCCTTCCTCAGGTGTTAGTGTATTGTGAAATCAGAAACCTAGATTAGTTCAAGCCATCACCTATGCCTCATGTTGAGTTCTTTCTGTGAGAAAATAAACTTCAAACTCTTGGAAAAGTATAAATCTCACATTTTTTACCATAGAGATAGTGTATCTATATTTTTTGAGAAATAATTATAGCTTATAAATCATGATCATTAGTTGGATAGTTTTTCTCATGAATTTTTTGATGTCCTGATGCATAGGAAATAAATCTATCATATGCATAATGAAACAACCAAGTCCTTTCTTTGAAGAATCAGTATAAAAAAACCCATCATTCTTCTATGGTAGAGTAAAAATAAGTGAACTAAGTAATATTCTCTTTAGTTCTTCAATAAAAAATTATCACTCTTTTATACAAACAAATTTAACCCTTTTACGTGTGATCTTGGTTAATGGGTTATCCAATTGGGAAATATTCTGGATGAAATGTCGATAATAACCTGCTAATTGAATAGAATTTTATACCTCAGTTATACTTATTGGTGCATGACATTCTTGGATTGCCTTGTTCTTTTAAGGGTCAACTGAGATTCCATCCTTGGAGACTATATTGAAAAGAGGAGAAATCTATTGAAGCCAAAATTCAAAATTTCTAAACATTCCATATAATTCATTTTTTTCTGAGGGTTTTCAGAATAATGTGTATGTTCTTTTCATGATATTCATAGCTTTTCACATATACCATGATATCATCAATAAATACCACTAAAAATTCATTAAGATATTCCTTGAAAACTCTATCCATTATATCCATGAAGATATAGGATGAATTAGTCGATCTAAAAGGAATTACTATAAACTCTTAATGCACATACCTTATTTGAAATGCTTTTTTCTGAATGTCTTCTTTCTTCACACACAACTAATGATATCTCGATCAGAGTTCAGTCATTGAAAATTATGGAGATCCATGAAGTTGGTCAAATAAATAATCAATGTGAGGAAAGGGATACTTGTACTTTATTATTATAGCATTGATCTCCCTATAGTCAATACACATCCTCATAGATCCATCCTTCTTCTTAACAAAAAGAATTAGGGCTCCCATGGAAAAAAAATCGGTCGAATAAATCCCTTATTAATAAATTCCTATAGTTGTTTTTTTAGTTCCACTAATTCCACAGTGTCCATTCTATAAATGGTCTTCGATATGGGTCTTGAACCAGGGATTAAATCAATGGAAAACTCTATTTTTCGTTCTGAAATATGTCCAGGTAAATCCTCTAGAAACACATCAACATATTCTTGAAAAATAGGTATTTCCTATGTTTGAACATTATTTTCTTCACCCATAGTAATTTCATTCTCTTCCTCCCCAATAATTGAATTTATTAGAGCTACTGTGGGTGGATATAGATAGAAATCAGTTGGTGACGTTTCTGCTCTAAAGATAAGGTACTCCTTATGTTCATCAAAAATTGTAACCTACTTTTTCTTACAATAAATTTTTTCATCATGGTCCGAAATTAAATCCATTTTGAGGATTATTTCATATTAATTCATGTGTATTATGATGAGAACAACATAAAGATCATGTACATGCCCCAACGAGAACTAATTCACAAAACATTGTTGCGATGATACTTCACTTAGGTGTTTTTTCTGACAACTCCCTTATTAAGTCAAATTGAAAATATCTAATGTTCTTAGTAAACTCGGAAGATATGAAACAATTTTATGATCTAGAATCAAATAAACAATTGGAAAAACTCTAGGAAACCATTAAATTACCTGACACCAAATCATTCAGAGCTTCACCCTCTATAGTACTGATTGCATAAGCTTGGCCTTCCTCCCTTGACATTTTGGGAGGTTTTTTCTCTTAGTGCTTAAGAAATTCTTCTTTATAATGACCCTTTTCTATACAATTGTATCATTCATCATTGGTAGCCTCTTTCTTCCCCATTCAATCACGAGCATGGTGGCCTTTTTCACCACACTTGTAATAGACTCCCATTCCCTTCAGGAAAATACCAGGGTGTTTTTTCCAACATTTACTGCAAGATGGATATTAAATGTTTCCCTTCACCCCCTTATTCCAATTTCTATAATGTTTAGTAGATATCTTTTTATCTTTCGTTTCATTAATGTCATAAGAATTGGATAATTCAATTCATGTCTTAATATCACAAGACACAATATCTTCATATGATTAGAAGGATTGTGAGGCTAATTCTTGATGGGGAAATGTTTTTAACCCATTAAAGAGTTGATCGATCTTACTACTTGAGGTATGTATATTATCTATCTGATGCCTTGATATCCTTGTAATGTTAGTCCCATACATTGTGACATTCTCATCCTCCTTTTTCCTCAGACTCATAAATTGTCTTTCCATATCTGATCGATTGTCACCGGGAGTGTATTTTTCTAAAAAACCATTTCAAAGTACCACCATTCCATGTTTGAAACTTCTCCATCCTCCTTTGTGTTTTGGATTAGTGACCACCATTGATCTGCATCTCCCATGAGACTATAAAGTGCCATGAAAACATTTTACCTTTCACTACTCCCCAAATCATGAAATATTATCTCTATGGAACTTATCCATTGTGTAGATATTAATGGATTTTTAATCCCATTTAATTTTGGTGGTTGTTGCCTCATGAAGCGGTATAACATTGACCCTCTTCGTTGTCGATTAGGGTGCTCTATACGGGTTAGGTTATTTTTCATAACTGATGTGAGTTACCCTAGTATGGCGATAAGCTGATCAGAAATCAATACATCAGTAGCTCCAATATAATTATCTTGAGTTGGATGGAAATCCCTATATATATTACGTGCATTGATACAGTTTACATTCCTTCCACTAGGAACCATTTCTAAAAAATGGCACACACTATACTAGTTTATGAATCGCAATACATAATTCCAATCTGGTAAAATAGTTAACATAAATTGAATAGTTTCGGGATATAATCTGTAATCATAAAAATGGTTTCTTTGAATAATTATATACACATAAACCCTTTATAACGGTTTGTAAGGAAAATGAGAATTATCCTAATCATATCCCCCGGGAGTGTCATTTCCAAAAGTGTAGAATGTCCGAATGTCGTGTACCACTTCCATTCAACTCTAGCTCAAAGTTGGGTTTTCAGGTTTTACATATAGGTAAATATGTTCTAGATCCACCTCTACCTACTCGTATCCAAATAGGGATGTATTTCATGGAAAACTCAAAAAATCTCTACATTACCAAAATTTTAGGAAGTTTTTCTATTCTATTCCTCAAAGTCTATCATAGGGTAACGTTCACTAATCAGAGCTCTTCTAAATCTATTTTCCAAGGTTTGTAATAATCTTCCATTAATAAAAAATATAACACCCTGACCATAGTTACCTAGAGTCAGTGCATTATTACATGACTTTGGAATGGTATATGTAATCATGTCCCCAAAGACCGATCAGTTTAGTAGCCTTGGAAGTAATAAATACATTCATAAGTTTTATATTACATCAAGAAATAAAAATATTGACAACATTTTTCCCCTTTTGAACTCACTTATTGTAGTACCCCCGGTTTCTAGTAAATGACCCTTGTTTTATGCCTTTTACGTAAATGAAGCATATGTGAAATGGTTTGGGAGAGTTTTGAGACTTTTTAATGTATAAAAGGGAAAAAGGTGGTGATGCACTGGCTTTAAACGATTTTCCCAAACCGTGCGGAAGACGTGAAGGTGGTGTCACATTGGACATAGGATCATATTTTTAAGGATCTAATCCGTTATATCCTTAAAACAACTCATTTTTTCTCCAAGACGGACCTAACTCGGGATTTCTCTCGGGTGAAGGTGGGATAACACTTACAAAGCATTTTGGAAGCGATTTGGGGGGTTTTCATGGTGTCTAGAGGCCGGTTGATCGATGTAAGTCTTGTTTCCTTTAGTTTTTTTAGATCCTCTTATTCCCACATGATGGATCCTTAGATCTACGCCATAGGTTTGTAGATATAAGGTAGTGGATGACTTTTAAGTCGGGTTTTGGTCTTGTTGGTGATAGGGGATGGAATTTAAGGATGTTTTGTGGTGTTTCGACCAGGTTCTTGGTTGGTTTCACCTAAATTGTTGATGTAGGTGGCTTCACTCTTGATTCCCCTTTATTAGAACTAGAAGTGTTACTTAAAATTGATTTTATTGCTTGGTTTTCATTGTGAAATTGTGGTGTAAATCATGTTATAAATCTTCTTTACTGATGAATTATGGGTTTTGATAGAATTGTGGAAATTGAATGAATAGTTTATGTAAATTTTTTTGTTTCCTTGAATTTATAATAGGGATTTTAAAATATGGATTTGTTGGATTTGGAAAATGGTTTGTGGTAAAATGTTTTTTTAATGAAAGGGTTGTTTTATTGAAATGGTTTTGGCATGGGTTTTCTTGGGTTGTGGGGTGTGTTCATATGCATTGGGATGGATAAGGGTGAGAAGTACCCCCATCAAAAGGTTGGATGGATTAGGCCAAGAAGTACCACCATCAAAAGGGGAGGATAAGGGAGTGAACTAACCCTGTCAAGGTAGTCCACTTTGTGAAGGCTTAGTGGAAGGATAACTCACAACTCGTGAGTATAGAGAGGTTCAGGTTACATGCATGGATGGTTGTGTGGATTTGTGTAATGGAATGATGTGCCAAAATGGAAATATGAATTTGATTGGAAACTTTTGTTAGTTGATTTTTCTTGAGAAAGATGGTTTTTTTTTGGAAAATGGTTTGGACATGGAGCTTGTAATATTGTGAACTGTTTTGTAATTGTTTAATATAGAATGTTTTATATAAATGTGATAACATGTTTTATCCTAGTGGAATGGGTTGGAAAGTAATCGGGAAAAACCTACTAAGTTTCATTACCCACCCCCTGCTCTCACACATTGTTGATTTTTTAGATTTTATATACCGGGATGTTGGAAAAGGTAATGTGTCACATGTTCATAGAACTACTTTGGGATACTTGGGCTGGTTTGTGATGTTTGAGCTTGGAGCTTGTGCAGCATGGAGTTGGGTTGTTATCTTGTAGTCTTTTGGTTTGTCTTTCTGTTGTTTACTCTGATTTAGTGTTGGTTTTCCCTGTGGTAATTTTGGTTGGTTTTTTATAAAATAAATGGTTGTGTTGTCTTAGCTTTTATCATTCATCATTTAGTTGATTAGTTTGGTTATGGTTGTTGGTTCTATGGTATGCTCAAAATGGGTAAATCGTCCCCCACTTGTTTTGAAAACCTTCGGCATTTATTTACAGCCTTTGGCACATTGGGGATGTCTCTTAAGGCCTAATAATGACTTGTTGTATTCTTAATACAATAATGATAAGTGGGTCATTAAAAATGGTATCAGTTTGTTCCATCCTTGGGTTATAAATGCAATCACCTTGTTCCTTTCCTTGTGGAACAAGCAGTCATCTATTTTTGTTGGTCTTTGCGTTGAATTATTACGTGTCTATTCCTTGGGGTGGCATATTAGGAAGGGTTAGGGTTTTCAGAACTTGGAATGTAGAGCATAAAAAGACGTATCTAACCTTTCTATGCAGAACTTCATGTTACCAGGGAGTTGGGTGAAAAAGTGTTTTAGAGACACTTAAAGGATAAAAAATATCATTGTCATGGGTTTAGCCAATGATATGAGCATGACATGCATTAGAGGAATGAAATACCACTATAATTTCACATCTCATTGTGAAGAATGATTTATGTTTTCAGGCAAGGTGATTTTTTTTAAAAAAATTCAGAAATTTTTTTTAAGTAAAAGATTGTGAAGACATGGTATTTAGTGTATTTTGAAAATGGGTTGATTTTCAAAAGGCATGAGGAATGTTTTAAAAAATGTTTGAACATGGGAAAAAGGTTTTTTTGGAAAATAGTTTTGTGATAATGATGTTCTTGAATTGAAATGTTAAGATTTCAGTTTCTAGGAAGTTAGACTAATGTCATGCATCGTTTTTATAGAAAATGGCACCCGTTAGATGTCGTAGAAACCAAACGGAAGAGGATGTGGAGAATGTGGTCGCACTGGAGCCACAGGTGAACTAGAAGCTAGTCCAATGTATAGTTACATCATTCCATGCTATGAACACAAGGAATCTGTGGTATTAGTCAAGGAATGTAGACCATCCCATCCAGTTCTAGAAGTATAATCCACCCAACATTCGGGGTGATTCCGAACCAGAAAGGGAAGAGCTGTGGCTGAGTAGGATGAATCGTATCATCACTTTCATCAGCACACCAACAGAGCTGAAAGTATTGTTGGCGACGTATATGTTGGAGGATCTTACATGCTAGTGGTGGGAGCTAGTGGTGGAGGATAAGGTGGATCAAGGCCTAGGTTGGGAGGAATTTGAGTAATTGTTTAATAAACAATTCTATAGTCACACATTCAAGATCCAGATGATGACATACATTTTCATCCTGATGTAGCAGAATCACTCTATCACATAGTATGTGGAAAAATTCATGGATTTAGTGTGATTTACACCAGATTTTTTTGGAAAGTGTGTTGCTGAAGGCACACATATTTGAATCAGGGTTGCGACAAGGGATTCACTCGAATGTAGTTGTGCTCTGTATTATGAATTATACAAAGATGGTAAATAGAGAAACTATAGATGAAAGAGATATCTCAGGGGTAATGGGAGGAGGAAGTATTATGATACCCATTGGAAAAGGTCGGAACTCTAATGCCGGGAACAAGAGGAAGAAGGACACCTACTTCCATGGTGGGCGTGTGAATCAGAATCAGACTGCTGGATTAGTGATTCTTCATCCACGACCCATGATGGATGTTGGTTGTTTTCAATGGGGCTAGATTGATCACAAGAAACGAGAATGTACATCACCACTGAGAGCATTCCACAATTGCAACGAGATGGGGAATCTTCAGCGATATAGTTGTAGTGCTCCATGGTCGGGTGTTCGTGACACTTCTCAGGTGTCGCAAGCATCTTATGCTTCAATAGGGTGAGGATAGAAAAATCAGTCTCGCCCGCAGAACAGAGCTAGCTATGGTGATTCCAGGAATACCATGACTCCCCAAGTAGGGAAATCTCAACAATGAAATAAGGTGAAAAGTGCAGCAACAAGGAAAATGTATGGAGCAAAACTAGTGATTGTGGATGACTAGTTTTGACCATCTACGGTGAGATGTATGATTCTTTTGAATTCTACCCGCATTCAATTGTTGTTCGATTCTGGTGCATCACATTCTTTTCTTTCTTCTCTTATTACTGATTTTCTGAACCTAAAACTTGAAATGATGCCTTCTATCTTAAAACATCAAACTCAACTCGGTGACAGAAAATGTAGAGCCTTTGTGTGTAGAGCCTATTCTATAACTTTTTATGGAGATTAGCTAAAATGGGTTTTCTCTATGCTGGAGATGGATGTCTATGATATAATTGTGGGTATGGATTAGTTGACTGAGTTCAGGGCTCATATCGACTGTTATAGCAGAACAGTCGGTTTCGCAACCCGGCACCGTGAAACTTTGTATGGGGCAATGCTAGCTGATTAGCAAGGCAAGTTGGGGAGATAAGGTGATCAATGATGCAAGACGCTGAGGAGGGGCATTTTTAGTGGGATGGGCCTACGGGTCATGTATGGGCATGGTATGCCTCTAGGCCTTCGGTTCATGTATTGCGGGTCATGTCAGGCCTTGTGTCTTATGCCTACGGGTCACGTACGGGTTCCCCTTCAACCATTAAAAGGGGTATTATCTATAATAAAATAAAAAATAAGGCCTTCGGTCCATTCATAGTATGGATTGGATCACGAATAATAGTTTTCTAGTAGTCGTGGATCAATTTCCTGATGTTTTTCATTAAATCATCTATGGGATACCACTTGTAAGAGAAGTGGATTTTACGATTGATCTCCTTCTGGGGACCAGTCCTATCTCACTTCTATCTTATAGGATGGCACAAATGGCGTTAAAGGAATTGAAAATGCAATTAGACAAACTGTAAAACATGGGTTGTATTCACCCAACTGTGTCTCTGTGGCTAGCACCTGTTTTATTTGTAAAGAAAGAAAATGGAACTTTGAGGCTATGTGTGGATTATCGTAAACATAACCAAGTCACAATAATGAATAAATGTAAACTTCCATGCATTGATGACCTGTTTGATCAATTGAGGGGAGCTCAGTGGTTCTCTAAGATTGACCTGCAGTCAATATATCTCCAGTTACGAGTTCGAAAAGAGGATATTCCAAAGATAGCCTTCAGAAGTAGATATGGCCACTACGAATATGTAGTCATGCCTTTTAGTCTTATGAATGCACCAACAGTCTTTATGGAATTTATGAATAGGATATTTCTATGATATCTAGATTCTTTTGTTGTGGTGTTTTGTTGACGTCATATTGGTGTATTCAAGAACAATGGCTTAGCATGAGCAACAGTTGGCGATAGTGTTGGAAATCATGAGAGACCATCAGTTGTATGTCAAATTATCAAAGTCTGAATTTTTTGATACATGAGGTACACTTTATGGGGCATGTTTTTTTTTGAGAACGGTGTTTCATTAGATCCATAAAAGATATAAGATGTTTAGTCTTGGCAACCGCCGAAGAATGTCTTTGAAAAAAGATGGTTTCTTGGTCTAGCTGTTTATTAACGAGGCCTTGTGTGTCACTTCTCATGACCAGCTTCTCCTATGACAGCATTGACAAATAATAACAGTGCATTTCAATGGACTGAGGAATGTTAGAGATCTTTTCAAGAGTTGAAAGTCAACCATACATCAGTACCCATCTTGATTTTTTCGGAATCATTACAGGGGTACGTGGTGTATTGTGACGCTTCAATATCTGGGTTGGGATTTGTTCTCATTCAAGGAGAACAAGTTGTTGCTTATGGCTCAAGAAAGTTGAGAGAGCATGAAAATAACTACCCAACACATGATTTGGAGATTGCTGCAGTTTACATGACTTGAATACATGGCATCATTATCTCATTGGTAGGAAATTCACAATGTTTACGGATCATAAGAGTTTGAAATATATTTTCTCACAAGGAGATTTCAATCTGAGGCAGAGGAGATGGATGGAGTATCTTCAAATGTTCGACTTTGACTTGATATATACACAGGGTAAGGGAAATTCGGTGGCCGATGCATTAATCATAATTTCGTATGCTCAGTTGGTGAAAGAAGCTTCTGATGAGTGGCAGTTTATGTCGGTCTTATTCGATATGCATATAAAATGCGAAGATCGATCTGAGGTTGTGGTTTTCTATCCAGGTGTGCTTGTTCCTGCATTTTTGTCTATAATAAAGGAGGCACATGAATTCAATGTAGACAGTGTTTCAATGAGTTCAAAACTCAATAGTGGGGAGACCATTGAGAGATAAAAGCTGTATGGGAGTTTAGTTTTGCAGTTTTGAGATCGGATGGTTGTATATTTAACTGCTCAGGAACAACTCCATCATGCTTACCACCATTCCAGATGGGATGTTCATCCCAGTACATAGAAAATTTATAAGGCGTTGAAGGCACAGTTTTGGTGGAGTGGCGTGGAAAGGATATTGGTTGAGTTCGTCTCACGGTGCTTAACATGTCAGCAAGTTAAAGATGAACATCAGCGGCCAACTAGTATGTTACAATCATTACCTATTATAGTGTGGAAATGGGATCAGATAGCAATTTATTTTGTTACAGGTCTTCCAAGAATTGTCTGGAAACAAGATGCCATTTGGGTGATAGTGGATCTACTAACCATGTCGGCCCATTTCATCCCTATTCGTGAAACTCATATGGTGGAATATCCTTCAAATATCTATATCCGAGAAGTGCTAAAGATACATGGAATACCAGTTTCAATCGTGTCAGATAGATATCCGAGGATCAAAAATCATTTATGGATATCCATATAGAAATCCCTAGGAAGTTAGTTGAATATGAGTACGTTATATCATCCTCACATAGAAGGACATTCCAAAATGATGATACAGATGTTGGAAGACATGTTGCAAGCTTGCATAATGGATTTTGGTGGCTTGTGGGAAGAGCACATGCCATTAGTGAATTTCTCATATAACAACAGTTATTAGGCCTTGATACACATTGCACTATTTGAAGCATTGTATTGGCGTCCTTGTCGTTCTCCACTTTGTTGGGTGGAAACAGGTGAGACTTCACTAGTTGGGCCGATCCTTGTCCAAGAAACAATGGAGATGAATCAGTTGATTAAAAAGAAGACGGAGATGGCACATAGTCGCCAGAAATCTTATGCGGATCATCACCGAAGACTGTTGTCGTTTTCATTGAGGGATCATGTCTTTTTGAGAATATTTCCAAGGAATGGACATCGTCATTTTGGGAAGCAGGGAAAATTGTCTTCTTGGTATATAGGCCCTTTAGATATAGTGGAACGGGTTGGCGAGGTGGCGTATGAGTTGGAAATTCCACCACAATTCAGTGTAGTTCATAATGTGTTCCTAGTATCTCAGGTGAAAACGAATCTTCCTAACCTTGACCACGTGATCAAATGGGATCACATTGACCTAGTTCTGGATGCTTCCTTGATACATATAGCAATACAGATTGTGGATAGGTAGGAGAATCTATTGAGGGAAAAAAGCATCGGTCTAGTGAGAGTTTTATGGCAGTATGGTCAAATTCAAGAAGAGACTTGGGAACGCGAGAAAGAAATGAAAGAGAAGTGTCCATAATAATTTCAGGAAAGTGATTGTTTTCCACTTTCTGGGGATATAAAGGCCAATGGTGGGGAGAATTTAGTACCCCTTGTTATGGTATGTAACCCTTGTTTTATGCGTTTTATGTACATGAAGCATATGAGAAATGGTTGGGGAGAGTTTGGAGACTTTTTAAAGTTTCAATGTGGAAAAGGTGGTGACGCACGAGCTTCGCACGATACTCCCAAACCGTGCGGAAGCCATGAAGGTGATGTCACTTTGGACAGCGGAGACCGTACAGTGTGTGCATGGTTTGGGAAAACCTTAAAAGGAGGCCGTGCGGAACGCCCCTTCCATGTAGTGACTTGCAAATGGTTAGCGCACATTTTTACCAACCGTGCAGGCAAACCGTGTGCGTTGTCAACATAGATCCAATTTTTATGTATCTAATCTATTTTATCCTTAAACCTCTCTTTTTTTTCTACTAGACGGCCCTAACTCTGGATTTATCTCTAGTGAAGGTGGCAGAACACTTACCAAGCATTTTGGAAGTGATCCAGAGGTTTTCCTTAGCGTTTAGAGGCCGGTTGATCGAGGTAAGTCTCATTTCCTTTAGTTTTCTTAGATCTCCTTCTTCCCTCTTGATGGATCCTTATATCTACACCCTAGTTGGGTAGATCTAAGGTAGTGGATGACTTTTATGTCAGGTTTTGGTCTTTTTGGGTGATAGGGGAATGAATATAAGGAGGTTTCGTGGTGTTTGTATCGGTTTCATTGTTGGTTCCACCTAAATCGTTGAGGCAGGTGGCTTCACTCCCGATTCCTCTTCTTATAAATTGATGGCTTAGTTAAAATTGATTTAATTTCTTAGTTTTGATTGTGAAATTGTGGTGAAAAGAGTGTTATAAATCATATTTAGTGATGAATTATGGGTTTTGATGGAATTGTGGAAATTGAAAGAATGGTTTGTGCAAAGTGTTTCGATTCCATAATTTTAAAATATAGATTTTCTGGATTTAGAAAATGGTTTGCGGGAAAAAAGTTATTCAATAAAAGGGTTATTTTATTGAAATGGTTTTGGAATGGATTTTCATGGGTTGTGGTGTGTGTTCAAATGCCTTGGGATGGATAAGGGTGAGAATTACCCCCATCAAAATGTTCGATGGATAAGGGCGAGATGTACCCCCATCAAAATGGATGGATAATGGCGTGAAGTACCCCCATCAAGGTAGTCCACTAGGTGACCGCTTAGTGGAATGATAACTCACCCCTCACGAGTATAGGGAGGTCCTGGTTTCATGCATGTTTGGTTGTGTGGATTTGTGAAATGGAATGAATGTGCCAAAATGGATATGTGAATTTGATTGGAAACATTTCTCGGTTGATTTTTCTTGAGAAATATGGTTTTAGCTGGAAAATGGTTTTGAAATGGAACTTTTTATATTGTGAACTGTTTTTGAATTGTTATATATAAAATTTTTTATTTAAATGTGCTAACATTGTAACAGCCCAAGATTTTATAAAAAAATATTCTTTTTAATTTTATTAAAGTCTTGTATTGTACGCTACACCAAAAGGAGCTTGCACAACACGCATCCTTGACTTGCCTTTCATACACGCAATCGCGACCTTCCTCGATAGCGTGTGTAGTACGCAATAACGAGTTTCACTAAACAACGATATGCTATTAAAATATTATTAAAACTAGCCGTTATGAATAGTAATAACCACTTTTCAAAATTCTGTAAATCTTATATTTCAAAATGAACTTCATTTCTGGATTCGGAGTATCGAATTTATCCTAAGGTGAAATTTTGGTACTTTTCGGATAACTTTCATATTCTGATGAATAGTGAAAATTATTAATTATAATTAAAAAACAACTTTTTTAATCGAAATAATTAATAGTGATAAATTATTAATTTGAGTGGTTTTAAAGTATATTTAGAATATATTTTTACAATTTAATTCAATGCTGGTCATTGGTTGTAATTTCACATTTAAACCAGACATAATCAAGTATCAATCTTTTGATAGAAATTGTTTCTTAAAAACACGCTATTTGTCTTAACAGCGGGATTTAATTATTAAATTAATTAATTCAACTTCAATGTTATGAATTTGGTAAAATAGACTTCATTTTTGAATTCGGAATATGAAATATAGCTTAGGATGAAATTTTGGCATTTTTCTGAAAACCTTCATTTTTTGATGAATAGTGAAACTACTAAGTGGTAGTTAAAAAAACTGAATTTTTCATAAAACTTAATTTTACCGCATCTGTGAATGGAATTTCAAAAATCCGACAGACACGGTTGATATCAGTAAGTAAAATGTGGTTCAATGAGATAAAAATAATTTTTTGGTGAATAGTAACGTTTTACTATTTTTACCGCGGTTAATAGTAAATAGGGTAACTAAGGGTAAATATGATATCAATATTACCCTAACACATGTCCTAATTCTATTGGACAAGTTTAATTCGACCAAAAACAAACTTAGGAATAAAATATGACCATTTAGGCCCACTTGGATTAGATTAGGACATTTATTATTAATTTATTTAAAGAAGGGTTAAAATAGTTAAAATCAAAGTTTAATAAGTAAATCATTTTTAATATGGGGTTATACATAAGATAAATTCGACTATAAATATTCATTAGAAAGATAAAAAGCTTTCCTACATAATGGTATTTTATTTGTAATTTTTAGGCATCAAAAAATTTAATTAAGTTATGACACAAAGATGATGCAGTAATTATCTTATTTATGAAATATTGACATAATTGATGTTATAAACACCAAAATAAATGTAATTTGAGAATTTTTATGAATTCCACTAATTTTCTAGCTTACTATGATATATTAATGTTGATTTAATCAACTTGGTTCGAACATTTAATTCTGTTATGACTTTCACAAAAATCATATATCAAATAGTGTCAAAATTGACACAAAATAGTTTTTAAATCAAATATTATATTATTAATTGTTATTTTATTCCTAAAAATCTAAGGTTCGGCCAAATGACTTAGATAAGGATATATATATTAATAATAAACAATTTGGGGTTCGTTTGGCATGTTATAGTAAGTGTATTAACTATATAGTGAAAGAAAACAAAAAGACACCGTAAAAGTTAAATTATTTATCTTAGAGTTAAATCTAATTGATAATGTTTAAAATAAGATCCAAACATGTCTAAATTTGATTGGTTGATGAGATTACAACCCTATCTCAACTAAGCTTCGAATATGAGTCATTTTTTGAGGTTTTTAAGTGGGGTTAGATTTATTATAAATTAATATTTTTAAGAATTCCTAAGGTGCCCCTCTCCTCCCCTATAAAAGGACACCTCCTCCCCCTCCTCCTCACACCAATTTGAGCTCTCAAGCTCGGCCAACCCCTGCCAAAATCTCTTCTCCACTTCCCTATCAACATCCTAGAGGTTCTGGTCTTCCTCAAAGACCAATTTTAGTACCCTAAGAGGAGGTCTCAAAGAGGCACTTCAAAGAAGAGGTAATTACCGTTACCAATTCTTTCATCTTTATTTCTTCTTCCACTTCTTCTTATTAGGTTGTTTCATTATGAAGTAATAACATCAGTATCACTCATCTACTGATATGTTATTATAAGTATGAAACAACCCTATTTCACCATCTATCCATCCTACAGAAAAAGAAATCACCGCGCGTGCGTACGTACGGAATACCGTCTCCACGCCGTGGTGTAATCTATTTTCCACCACCACCTTACATGGATGGGTATAATGGTGTAAAGAATAACTATACATAGTTATTACAACATCATATTTATTCTGATATATTGTATAATCCACTCCAATTCAATTCAATATTTATAGAAATGATATCATCGCTCGTGCGTACGTACGGACTACCGTCTCCACGACGCGATGAGATTCATTCTCCATGTTAACCATTTAAGAATGATTATAATGTATATATAAGAAATAATAATGAAATATATGACATTATAAAGCTACTGGATTTATGTATATATATACATATGTATGTCATCTACTTACTTCCATTTCAAGACAATAAGGAATGAAAAACAGCGTTCATGCGTACGTACGGACTACTGTCTCCATGAACTGTGTTTTTCATTTTATTTATCTATCTATATATATATATATACTGAATATATATGATATATAAATCATATTTTATATTCTGGAAGTAATTAAATCATGATATAAGTAATAATGATGTCAAGAACAACAAGTCAAGACACCTACGATAAATGAAACGATTTTACCCAAAACGCTTCTTTAACATGGAATTTACAAAAGAACGGGTAATATAATGTCATAAGTGAACCATATATGATATCATAACAATGAATATGATTCTGTAATAAGTCAATGACATTATTTAAATCATTATACAGGAGGTTCGGACACATACGAAGCAAATTGGACCTAAGGTAAAGGAAATATCACAATCTCATTTTTATCCGAGATTGTTTATTCGTAAGTATTTACTGGGGTGTATTTTATCATCCACATCCATGTTTCATCAATATGTAATATTATTTCCATCCACATAAAATTTTTTAAATCCATTTTTACCCTTCGGTGAGTTTTTAGTAAAGAATATGAAAGGAATCTTTTGTCGCTTTTTCGTACGAGGTGATTTTTTTGACTTTTCCGACAAAAGTACGAAGAATGTTTTTTTAACTTATACGGCACGAATGGATTTTTACAGTTTTATAAAGCCTTATTTTCATGAACCTTCCATCAAAATATTTCATGACTATTTTCAATAAAATCTCTTTCTTTTAAAATTGCATGATGTTTTGTGAAAAGAAATTGATTTTGAAGAAGAAAGGATATTTTCCTCAAGAATTCAATTCAAGTGTTTTATCAAAATTATTTTCCATCTAAGATAATAAAGGGTTCTGTTTCTATCCATATTTTTACATTGATTTGACTATGTTGTGATGGAATTATGTTTATGAATTCTTTTATCTTATATGAATTGATTTATGATGTCATGATGTTTCAAGAATCCCATTTTTGTTACATGTGTTATGCGATGATGTATGTTTTATGATTATGTGGCACACATAAGAAAGGATTCATTATAAGATGGGTGGGACCTATATCTCCCTCCAATGCATTGGGTAAAGATTTTATATCTCATGAGATAGACATGGCTGAAATGGTAGGTTATACCGGTTCAGTGAAACAGGACTGAAACGAGGGTTACTCGATTCAGAAAGGGACTTTGTCCACTAAGATAGTCTTGGAAATGAGTCTTGACTAACAAGAAATGATTTTCTATGATTATGTGTGTATGCCACAAAGTTTCATGTTTTATGTTATGATTATTGGGATTACATTTCACTTCTATGATATATCCCATGTTATGATATTATGAGCTCTTTTGCAGGTTAAGATTTCCAAAAGCTATGTATATGATGTGATTGATTTTTCTTTTGTTTACCCTTAATGAGCATTTGAGCTCACCCTTTTATGTTTTCTTTTCCCCAGGATATAAAGAAAGGTTTTAGGTAGAAAGAATGGATGACCTTTATGGGAGATATTGAAGAACTTTCACCACGATTAGAAGATTACGTTCCGAGTTTCCAAAGACACTAAACTATTACGATCCTTTAGTGTGTGTTTTTGTTATGTACTAAGTATTCCGCAAATGTAATGTAATGTCCATGTACGTCAAGCTTTGGGTCTCTACAGTTGGTATCAGAGGAAAGGTTTAGTCAACCTTTGGAAACTAGGATGCGAAAACGTTAGTGAGATCCCTAGAGATATTTCTAAGGTATGTCTAGGGATGTCCCTAAGGTTAAGTATACATATAGGTTATAGTACTAGAACTACGCTAACGATCATAGAATTAAACCTAAGATATTAGATGTTCAAGGTACTCCCCCTTTATTATGTTGTTTTCCCTATCATGATTTTTGCCTCTCACGCTATTCTTTTTGGGTTTTAGAAAATGGCTGGAAACAAGGTGATTCACGATAATGGAGGAAATGATGGACAATGGAATGATATTCTTTATGAGCAACCAAATGAAATGGGATTTGGAAGTCCAAATATCATTATTATGCCGAATCAGCAATCTCATAATATGATCAATAAAGTAAAATTTGGTAAGTTTCCTGACTCGGCTAATAAGAGAAAGATGGAGTTTCATGATGATCATAGAGGAAAGAAAGTTAAATTTCCCCTATGTAAATCATGCGGGAAGAGGCATCAAGGAGAATGTTTCAAAGGAACTGGAAGATGCTTTGGGTGTGGAAAAGAAGGACACAAAGCCAGTAAGTGCAAAGGAAAAGGTTCAGTTAATACCAGGGATGAGGATAATGGTATTGCTACGACATCAAAAATGGTTAAGTGTTTTAAATGTGGAATGTATGGGCATTATGAAAACACATGCCCTAAGGGAAAGACTCATGAATAGAATCAGTATGGTCATATGGGAAGTATTTATGTGGATGATGATGAAGATACTACCAATGATATGTGAGATGAAAGAATTGTTGAAGCTCGGTCAATGGTTTAAGAATGTAGTGGAATGATTACATGTTTATCATGTGTAATGTTGTATAAGTAATCTCATGGTACTATGGAATAAAGAGACATGTAAGGATTGTAACATTGTTGTCTGATTAATGTTACCAGTATCCATGAAAGGTTATTCAGATATTTTTGGAATGAAGATGATATGCGCATAATGAAGGGATAAGGAGAAAATGGAATGTTTGACAGTATTCATGAGCTCATGATTGATATAAGGACTAAGTGATATCATGGTTTGAGTATATAGAATTTTGAGGACTTCGGTATGTGTAAAGTGTTAACTTTTAACTGCATTCAAGTTTTCACTAAGGTTCAATGGGTATTCAAGAGTATACATGATTAAGGACTTTGAATGTTTGGAATGTGACCAACAAAACATATCTTATGATATATGGGGATCAACGATGATATTAAATCTCTGGTAATTGTTTTCACTATGTTATGAGAGTGGACTGCAGTATTATGGATAAGCCTGAAGATTGGAATGGATTGTGTTGGACGTAAGTTAGTATTGTTTAAGGATAGAAATTTTTTTTTCGATATTATTGATGGGATGTTATAGTAATATAGTTTTGGAAAAAGGACAACCTGCAGGACGGGCGACAGCCCATCGCTTCGGACAAGGCTGTGGGAATCGAACCCACAACCGAAGTGCGACTGGCCTTTATCGCCTACCACTGACCTACAAGAAGTCCCTGTTTAGTAGAAACTAGTTTTATTATATTAAGCAGTATGATATATGAAGTATAAGTCCATTTTAGGAACCATATATGATTAATCTCACTATAGATCGACTTATGTATATAAGTTTTGCCAACCTTTTGTTTGAGACAGATGGAATGACCTGTCATTCTATCACATGATCTGCTAACACTTCACGAATAAAAAATTCAACTTCATTTATTTAAGAGATGAAGTGGAAATTGTTCAAAGCACGAACAACAGTGAGATTGTACCAAAATAAAGTAAGTATTTATTCTAATTCAAATTTTTAACTTTAGGGGAAATGATCTTGAAAACCAAAAATGTTGTCCTAGTGATCTTATACCTGATGAATCAGATGGTACCTTATATCATCACAAATCTATGGATTTGTGATTACTGGCTTTTCCATAGCCATGTTCTCTACCACTCTCCATCAGAACATGATGGTTAGATTTCTCTTCCATATCCATATTTTCACCTATGTGGAAACCCAATGATTAGTTTATTTGGGTAACCGTTACGTTTCATACTTTTGTTTTTAAAGATTGGTTTTGATATTCCTTTTTACGATGTGGGTTTCTATTAAAGAAACTTTCGAATAGTAAACCATTTATAACCCCGACGAATTTCGAGGGCAAAATTCATTTTAAGGGGGGTAGAATGTAACAGCCCAAGATTTTATAAAAAAAATATTCTTTTTAATTTTATTAAAGTCTTGTATTGTACGCTACACCAAAAGGAGCTTGCACAACACGCATCCTTGACTTGCCTTGCATACACGCAATCGCGACCTTCCTCGATAGCGTGTGTAGTACGCAATAACGAGTTTCACTAAACAACGATATGCTATTAAAATATTATTAAAACTAGCCGTTATGAATAGTAATAACCACTTTTTAAAATTCTGTAAATCTTATATTTCAAAATGAACATCATTTCTGGATTCGGAGTATCGAATTTAGCCTAAGGTGAAATTTTGGTACTTTTCTGATAACTTTCATATTCTGATGAATAGTGAAAATTATTAATTATAATTAAAAAACAACTTTTTTAATCGAAATAATTAATAGTGATAAATTATTAATTTGAGTGGTTTTAAAGTATATTTAGAATATATTTTTACAATTTAATTCAATGCTGGTCATTGGTTGTAATTTCACATTTAAACCAGACATAATCAAGTATCAATCTTTTGATAGAAATTGTTTCTTAAAAACACGCTATTTGTCTTAACAGCGGGATTTAATTATTAAATTAATTAATTCAACTTCTATGTTATGAATTTGGTAAAATAGACTTCATTTTTGAATTCGGAATATGAAATATAGCTTAGGATGAAATTTTGGCATTTTTCTGAAAACCTTCATTTTTTGATGAATAGTGAAACTACTAAGTGGTAGTTAAAAAAACTGAATTTTTCATAAAACTTAATTTTACCGCTTCTGTGAATGGAATTTCAAAAATCCGACAGACACGGTTGATATCAGTAAGTAAAATGTGGTTCAATGAGATAAAAATAATTTTTTGGTGAATAGTAACGTTTTACTATTTTTACCGCGGTTAATAGTAAATAGGGTAACTAAGGGTAAATATGATATCAATATTACCCTAACACATGTCCTAATTCTATTGGACAAGTGTAATTCGACCAAAAACAAACTTAGGAATAAAATATTACCATTTAGGCCCACTTGGATTAGATTAGGACATTTATTATTAATTTATTTAAAGAAGGGTTAAAATAGTTAAAATCAAAGTTTAATAAGTAAATCATTTTTAATATTGGGTTATACATAAGATAAATTCGACTATAAATATTCATTAGAACTCTGAAAAGATTTCCTACATAATGGTATTTTATTTGTAATTTTTAGACATCAAATAATTTAATTAATTTATGACACAAAGATGATGCAGTAATTATCTTATTTATGAAATGTTGACATAATTGATGTTATAAACACCAAAATAAATGTAATTTGAAAATTTTTATGAATTCCACTAATTTTATAGCTTACTATGATATATTAATGTTGATTTAATCAACTTGGTTCGAACATTTAATTCTGTTATGACTTTCACAAAAATCATATATCAAATAGTGTCAAAATTGACACAAAATAGTCTTTAAATCAAATATTATATTATTAATTTTTATTTTATTTCTAAAAATCTAAGGATCGGCCAAATGACTTAGATAAGGATATATATATTAATAATAAACAATTTGGGGTTCGTTTGGCATGTTATAGTAAGTGTATTAACCATATAGTGAAAGAAAACAAAAAGACACGGTAAAAGTTAAATTATTTAACTTAGAGTTAAATCTAATTGATAAGGTTTAAAATAAGATCCAAACATGTCTAAATTTGATTGGTTGATGAGATTACAACCCTATCTCATCTAAGCTTCGAATATGAGTCATTTTTGGAGGTTTTTAAGTGGGGTTAGATTTATTATAAATTAATATTTTTAAGAATTCCTAAGGTGCCCCTCTCCTCCCCTATAAAAGGACACCTCCTCCCCCTCCTCCTCACACAAATTTGAGCTCTCAAGCTCGGCCAACCCCTGCCAAAATCTCTTCTACACTTCCCTATCAACATCCTAGAGGTTCTGGTCTTCCTCAAAGACCAATTTTAGTACCCTAAGAGGAGGTCTCAAAGAGGCACTTCAAAGAAGAGGTAATTACCGTTACCAATTCTTTCATCTTTATTTCTTCTTCCACTTCTTCTTCTTAAGTTGTTTCATTATGAAGTAATAACATCAGTATCACTAATATACTGATATGTTATTATAAGTATGAAACAACCCTATTTCACCATCTATCCATTCTACGGAAAAAAAAATCACCGCGCGTGCGTACGTACGGAATACCGTCTCCACGCCGTGGTGTAATCTATTTTCCACCACCACCTTACATGGATGGGTATAATGGTGTAAAGAATAACTATAAATAGTTATTACAACATCATATTGATTCTGATATATTGTATAATCCACTCCAATTCAATTCAATATTTATAGAAATGATATCATCGCTCGTGCGTACGTACGGACTACCGTCTCCACGACGCGATGAGATTCATTCTCCATGTTAACCATTTAAGAATGATTATAATGTATATATAAGAAATAATAATGAAATATATGACATTATAAAGCTACTGGATTTATGTATATATATACATATGTATGTCATCTACTTACTTCCATTTCAAGACAATAAGGAAAGAAAAACAGCGTTCATGCGTACGTACGGACTACCGTCTCCATGAACGGTGTTTTTCATTTTATTTATCTATCTATATATATATATATACTGAATATATATGATATATAAATCATATTTTATATTCTGGAAGTAATTAAATCATTATATAAGTAATAATGATGTCAAGAACAACAAGTCAAAACACCTACGATAAATGAAACGATTTTACCCAAAACGCTTCTTTAACATGGAATTTACAAAAGAACGGGTAATATAATGTCATAAGTGAACCATATATGATATCATAACAATGAATATGATTCTGTAATAAGTCAATGACATTATTTAAATCATTATACAGGAGGTTCAGACACATACGAAGAAAATTGGACCTAAGGTAAGGGAAATATCACAATCTCATTTTTATCCGAGATTGTTTATTCGTAAGTATTTACTGGGGTGTATTTTATCATCCACATCCATGTTTCATCAATATGTAATATTATTTCCATCCACCTACAATTGTTTAAATCCATTTTTACCCTTCGGTGAGTTTTTAGTAAAGAATATGAAAGGAATCTTTTGTCTCTTTTTCGTACGAGGTGATTTTTTTGACTTTTCCGACAAAAGTACGAAGAATGTTTTTTTTAACTTATACGGCACGAACGGATTTTTACAGTTTTATAACGCCTTATTTTCATGAACCTTCCATAAAAATATTTCATGACTATTTTCAATAAAATCTTTCTTTTAAAATTGCATGATGTTTTGTGAAAAGAAATTGATTTTGAAGAAGAAAGGATATTTTCCTCAAGAATTCAATTCAAGTGTTTTATCAAAATTATTTTCCATCTAAGATAATAAAGGGTTCTGTTTCTATCCATATTTTTACATTGATTTGACTATGTTGTGATGGAATTATGTTTATGAATTCCTTTATCTTATATGAATTGATTTATGATGTCATGATGTTTCAAGAATCCCATTTTTGTTACATGTGTTATGCGATGATGTATGTTTTATGATTATGTGGCACACATAAGAAAGGATTCATTATAAGATGGGTGGGACCTATATATCCCTCCAATGCATTGGGTAAAGATTTTATATCTCATGATATAGACATGGCTGAAATGGTAGGTTATACCGGTTAAGTGAAACAGGACTGAAACGAGGGTTACTCGATTCAGAAAGGGACTTTGTCCACTAAGATAGTCTTGGCAATGAGTCTTGACTAACAAGAAATGATTTTCTATGATTATGTGTGTATGCCACAAAGTTTCATGTTTTATGTTATGATTATTGGGATTACATTTCACTTCTATGATATATCCCATGTTATGATATTATGAGCTCTTTTACAGGTTAAGATTTCCAAAAGCTATGTATATGATGTGATTGATTTTTCTTTTGTTTACCCTTACTGAGCATTTGAGCTCACCCTTTTATGTTTTCTTTTCCCCAGGATATAAAGAAAGATTTTAGGTAGAAAAAAGGGATGACCTTTATGGGAGATATTGAAGAACTTTCACCACGATTAGAAGATTACGTTCCGAGTTTCCAAAGTCACTAAACTATTACGATCCTTTAGTGTGTGTTTTTGTTATGTACTAAGTATTCCGCAAATGTAATGTAATGTCCATGTACGTCATGCTTCGGGTCTCTACATTTGGTATCAGAGGAAAGGTTTAGTCAACCTTTGGAAACTAGGATGCGAAAACGTTAGTGAGATCCCTAGAGATATTTCTAAGGTATGTCTAGGGATGTCCCTAAGGTTAAGTATACGTATCGGTTATAGTACTAGAACTACGCTAACGATCATAGAATTAAACCTAAGATATTAGATGTTCAAGGTACTCCCCCTTTATTATGTTGTTTTCCCTATCATGATTTTTTCCTCTCACGCTATTCTTTTTGGGTTTTAGAAAATGGCTGGAAACAAGGTGATTCACGATAATGGAGGAAATTATGGACAATGGAATGATATTATTTATGAGCAACCAAATGAAATGGGATTTGGAAGTCCAAACATCATTATTATGCCGAATCAGCAATCTCATAATATGATCAATAAAGTAAAATTTGGTAAGTTTCCTGACTCGGCTAATAAGAGAAAGATGGAGTTTCATGATGATCGTAGAGGAAAGAAAGTTAAATTTCCCCTATGTAAATCATGTGGGAAGAGGCATCAAGGAGAATGTTTCAAAGGAACTGGAAGATGCTTTGGGTGTGGAAAAGAAGGACACAAAGCCAGTAAGTGCAAAGGAAAAGGTTCAGTTAATACCAGGGTTGAGGATAATGGTATTGCTACGACATCAAAAATGGTTAAGTGTTTTAAATGTGGAATGTATGGGCATTATGAAAACAAATGCCCTAAGGGAAAGACTCATGAAGAGAATCAGTATGGTCATATGGGAAGTATTTATGTGGATGATGATGATGAGACTACCAATGATATGTGAGATGAAAGAATTGTTGAAGCTCGGTCAATGGTTTAAGAATGTAGTGGAATGATTACATGTTATCATGTGTAATGTTGTATAAGTAATCTCATGGTACTATGGAATAAAGAGACATGTAAGGATTGTAACATTGTTGTCTGATTAATGTTACCAGTATCCATGAAAGGTTATTCAAATATTTTTGTAATGAAGATGATATGCGCATAATGAAGGGATAAGGAGAAAATGGAATGTTTGACAGTATTCATGAGCTCATGATTGATATAAGGACTAAGTGATATCATGGTTTGAGTATATAGAATTTTGAGGACTTCGGTATGTGTAAAGTGTTAACTTTTAACTGCATTCAAGTTTTCACTAAGGTTCAATGGGTATTCAAGAGTATACATGATTAAGGACTTTGAATGTTTGGAATGTGACCAACAAAACATATCTTATGATATATGGGGATCAACGATGATATTAAATCTCTGGTAATTGTTTTCACTATGTTATGAGAGTGGACTGCAGTATTACGGATAAGCCTGAAGATTGGAATGGATTGTGTTGGACGTAAGTTAGTATTGTTTAAGGATAGAAATTTTTTTTCGATATTATTGATGGGATGTTATAGTAATATAGTTTTGGAAAAAGGACAACCTGCAGAACGGGCGATAGCCCATCGCTTCGGACAAGGCTGTGGGAATCGAACCCACAACCGAAGTGCGACTGGCCTTTATCGCCTACCACTGACCTACAGGAAGTCCCTGTTTAGTAGAAACTAGTTTTATTATATTAAGCAGTATGATATATGAAGTATAAGTCCATTTTAGGAACCATATATGATTAATCTCACTATAGATCGACTTATGTATATATGTTTTTCCAACCTTTTGTTTGAGATAGATGGAATGACCTGTCATTCTATCACATGATCTGCTAACACTTCACGAATAACAAATTCAACTTCATTTATTTAAGAGATGAAGTGGAAATTGTTCAAAGCACGAACAACAGTGAGATTGTACCAAAATAAAGTAAGTATTTATTCTAATTCAAATTTTTAACTTTAGGGGAAATGATCTTGAAAACCAAAAATGTTGTCCTAGTGATCTTATACCTGATGAATCAGATGGTACCTTATATCATCACAAATCTATGGATTTGTGATTACTGGATTTTCCATAGCCATGTTCTCTACCACTCTCCATCAGAACATGATGGTTAGATTTCTCTTCCATATCCATATTTTCACCTATGTGGAAACCCAATGATTAGTTTATTTGGGTAACCGTTACGTTTCATACTTTTGTTTTTAAAGATTGGTTTTGATATTCCTTTTTACGATGTGGGTTTCTATTAAAGAAACTTTCGAATAGTAAACCATTTATAACCCCGACGAATTTCGAGGGCGAAATTCATTTTAAGGGGGGTAGAATGTAACAGCCCAAGATTTTATAAAAAAAATATTCTTTTTAATTTTATTAAAGTCTTGTATTGTATGCTACACCAAAAGGAGCTTGCACAACACGCATCCTTGACTTGCCTTGCATACACGCAATCACGACCTTCCTCGATAGCGTGTGTAGTACGCAATAACGAGTTTCACTAAACAACGATATGCTATTAAAATATTATTAAAACTAGCCGTTATGAATAGTAATAACCACTTTTTAAAATTCTGTAAATCTTATATTTCAAAATGAACATCATTTCTGGATTCGGAGTATCGAATTTAGCGTAAGGTGAAATTTTGGTACTTTTCGGATAACTTTCATATTCTGATGAATAGTGAAAATTATTAATTATAATTAAAAAACAACTTTTTTAATCGAAATAATTAATAGTGATAAATTATTAATTTGAGTGGTTTTAAAGTATATTTAGAATATATTTTTACAATTTAATTCAATGCTGGTCATTGGTTGTAATTTCACATTTAAACCAGACATAATCAAGTATCAATCTTTTGATAGAAATTGTTTCTTAAAAACACGCTATTTGTCTTAACAGCGGGATTTAATTATTAAATTAATTAATTCAACTTCTATGTTATGAATTTGGTAAAATAGACTTCATTTTTGAATTCGGAATATGAAATATAGCTTAGGATGAAATTTTGGCATTTTTCTGAAAACCTTCATTTTTTTATGAATAGTGAAACTACTAAGTGGTAGTTAAAAAAACTGAATTTTTCATAAAACTTAATTTTACCGCTTCTGTGAATGGAATTTCAAAAATCCGACAGACACGGTTGATATCAGTAAGTAAAATGCGGTTCAATGAGATAAAAATAATTTTTTGGTGAATAGTAACGTTTTACTATTTTTACCGCGGTTAATAGTAAATAGGGTAACTAAGGGTAAATATGATATCAATATTACCCTAACACATGTCCTAATTCTATTGGACAAGTGTAATTCGACCGAAAACAATCTTAGGAATAAAATATGACCATTTAGGCCCACTTGGATTAGATTAGGACATTTATTATTAATTTATTTAAAGAAGGGTTAAAATAGTTAAAATCAAAGTTTAATAAGTAAATCATTTTTAATATGGGGTTATACATAAGATAAATTCGACTATAAATATTCATTAGAAAGAAAAAAATCTTTCCTACATAATGGTATTTTATTTGTAATTTTTAGACGTCATATAATTTAATTAATTTATGACACAAAGATGATGCAGTAATTATCTTATTTATGGAATATTGACATAATTGATGTCATAAACACCAAAATAAATGTAATTTGAGAATTTTTATGAATTACAATAATTTTATAGCTTACTATGATATATTAATGTTGATTTAATAAACTTGGTTCGAACATTTAATTCTATTATGACTTTCACAAAAATCATATATCAAATAGTGTCAAAATTGACACAAAATAGTTTTTAAATCAAATATTATATTATTAATTGTTATTTTATTCCTAAAAATCTAAGGTTCGGCCAAATGACTTAGATAAGGATATATATATTAATAATAAACAATTTGGGGTTCGTTTGGCATGTTATAGTAAGTTTATTAACCATATAGTGAAAGAAAACAAAAAGACACGGTAAAAGTTAAATTATTTAACTTAGAGTTAAATCTAATTGATAAGGATTAAAATAAGATCCAAACATGTCTAAATTTGATTGGTTGATGAGATTACAACCCTATCTCATCTATGCTTCGAATATGAGTCATTTTTGGAGGTTTTTAAGTGGGGTTAGATTTATTATAAATTAATATTTTTAAGAATTCCTAAGGTGCCCCTCTCCTCCCCTATAAAAGGACACCTCCTCCCCCTCCTCCTCACACCAATTTGAGCTCTCAAGCTCGGCCAACCCCTGCCAAAATCTCTTCTCCACTTCCCTAGCAACATCCTAGAGGTTCTGGTCTTCCTCAAAGACCAATTTTAGTACCCTAAGAGGAGGTCTCAAAGAGGCACTTCAAAGAAGAGGTAATTACCGTTACCAATTCTTTCATCTTTATTTCTTCTTCCACTTCTTCTTCTTAGGTTGTTTCATTATGAAGTAATAACATCAGTATCACTCATATACTGATATGTTATTATAAGTATGAAACAACCCTATTTCACCATCTATCCATCCTACGGAAAAAGAAATCACCGCGCGTGCGTACGTACGGAATACCGTCTCCACGCCGTGGTGTAATCTATTTTCCACCACCACCTTACATGGATGGGTATAATGGTGTAAAGAATAACTATACATAGTTATTACAACATCATATTGATTCTGATATATTGTATAATCCACTCCAATTCAATTCAATATTTATAGAAATGATATCATCGCTCGTGCGTACGTACGGACTACCGTCTCCACGACGCTATGAGATTCATTCTCCATGTTAACCATTTAAGAATGATTATAATTTATATATAAGAAATAATAATGAAATATATGACATTAAAAAGCTACTGGATTTATTTATATATATACATATGTATGTCATCTACTTACTTCCATTTCAAGACAATAAGGAAAGAAAAACAGCGTTCATGCGTACGTACGGACTACCGTCTCCATGAACTGTGTTTTTCATTTTATTTATCTATCTATATATATATATATACTGAATATATATGATATATAAATCATATTTTATATTCTGGAAGTAATTAAATCATGATATAAGTAATAATGTTGTCAAGAACAACAAGTCAAAACACCTACGATAAATGAAACGATTTTACCCAAAACGCTTCTTTAACATGGAATTTACAAAAGAACGTGTAATATAATGTCATAAGTGAACCATATATGATATCATAACAATGAATATGATTCTGTAATAAGTCAATGACATTATTTAAATCATTATACAGGATGTTCGGACACATACGAAGCAAATTGGACCTAAGGTAAGGGAAATATCACAATCTCATTTTTATCCGAGATTGTTTATTCGTAAGTATTTACTGGGGTGTATTTTATCATCCACATCCATGTTTCATCAATATGTAATATTATTTCCATCCACCTACAATTGTTTAAATCCATTTTTACCCTTCGGTGAGTTTTTAGTAAAGAATATGAAAGGAATCTTTTGTCTCTTTTTCGTACGAGGTGATTTTTTTGACTTTTCCGACAAAAGTACGAAGAATGTTTTTTTTAAATTATACGGCACGAACGGATTTTTACAGTTTTATAAAGCCTTATTTTCATGAACCTTCCATAAAAATATTTCATGACTATTTTCAATAAAATCTTTCTTTTAAAATTGCATGATGTTTTGTGAAAAGAAATTGATTTTGAAGAAGAAAGGATATTTTCCTCAAGAATTCAATTCAAGTGTTTTATCAAAATTATTTTCCATCTAAGATAATAAAGGGTTCTGTTTCTATCCATATTTTTACATTGATTTGACTATGTTGTGATGGAATTATGTTTATGAATTCCTTTATCTTATATGAATTGATTTATGATGTCATGATGTTTCAAGAATCCCATTTTTGTTACATGTGTTATGCGATGATGTATGTTTTATGATTATGTGGCACACATAAGAAAGGATTCATTATAAGATGGGTGGGACCTATATATCCCTCCAATGCATTGGGTAAAGATTTTATATCTCATGATATAGACATGGCTGAAATGGTAGGTTATACCGGTTAAGTGAAACAGGACTGAAACGAGGGTTACTCGATTCAGAAAGGGACTTTGTCCACTAAGATAGTCTTGGCAATGAGTCTTGACTAACAAGAAATGATTTTCTATGATTATGTGTGTATGCCACAAAGTTTCATGTTTTATGTTATGATTATTGGGATTACATTTCACTTCTATGATATATCCCATGTTATGATATTATGAGCTCTTTTACAGGTTAAGATTTCCAAAAGCTATGTATATGATGTGATTGATTTTTCTTTTGTTTACCCTTACTGAGCATTTGAGCTCACCCTTTTATGTTTTCTTTTCCCCAGGATATAAAGAAAGATTTTAGGTAGAAAAAAGGGATGACCTTTATGGGAGATATTGAAGAACTTTCACCACGATTAGAAGATTACGTTCCGAGTTTCCAAAGTCACTAAACTATTACGATCCTTTAGTGTGTGTTTTTGTTATGTACTAAGTATTCCGCAAATGTAATGTAATGTCCATGTACGTCATGCTTCGGGTCTCTACATTTGGTATCAGAGGAAAGGTTTAGTCAACCTTTGGAAACTAGGATGCGAAAACGTTAGTGAGATCCCTAGAGATATTTCTAAGGTATGTCTAGGGATGTCCCTAAGGTTAAGTATACGTATCGGTTATAGTACTAGAACTACGCTAACGATCATAGAATTAAACCTAAGATATTAGATGTTCAAGGTACTCCCCCTTTATTATGTTGTTTTCCCTATCATGATTTTTGCCTCTCACGCTATTCTTTTTGGGTTTTAGAAAATGGCTGGAAACAAGGTGATTCACGATAATGGAGGAAATGATGGACAATGGAATGATATTATTTATGAGCAACCAAATGAAATGGGATTTGGAAGTCCAAACATCATTATTATGCCGAATCATCAATCTCATAATATGATCAATAAAGTAAAATTTGGTAAGTTTCATGACTCGGCTAATAAGAGAAAGATGGAGTTTCATGATGATCGTAGAGGAAAGAAAGTTAAATTTCCCCTATGTAAATCATGTGGGAAGAGGCATCAAGGAGAATGTTTCAAAGCAACTGGAAGATGCTTTGGGTGTGGAAAAGAAGGACACAAAGCCAGTAAGTGCAAAGGAAAAGGTTCAGTTAATACCAGGGTTGAGGATAATGGTATTGCTATGACATCAAAAATGGTTAAGTGTTTTAAATGTGGAATGTATGGGCATTATGAAAACAAATGCCCTAAGATAAAGACTCATGAAGAGAATCAGTATGGTCATATGGGAAGTATTTATGTGGATGATGATGAAGAGACTACCAATGATATGTGAGATGAAAGAATTGTTGAAGCTCGGTCAATGGTTTAAGAATGTAGTGGAATGATTACATGTTTATCATGTGTAATGTTGTATAAGTAATCTCATGGTACTATGGAATAAAGAGACATGTAAGGATTGTAACATTGTTGTCTGATTAATGTTACCAGTATCCATGAAAGGTTATTCAGATATTTTTGGAATGAAGATGATATGCGCATAATGAAGGGATAAGGAGAAAATGGAATGTTTGACAGTATTCATGAGCTCATGATTGATATAAGGACTAAGTGATATCATGGTTTGAGTATATAGAATTTTGAGGACTTCGGTATGTGTAAAGTGTTAACTTTTAACTGCATTCAAGTTTTCACTAAGGTTCAATGGGTATTCAAGAGTATACATGATTAAGGACTTTGAATGTTTGGAATGTGACCAACAAAACATATCTTATGATATATGGGGATCAACGATGATATTAAATATCTGGTAATTGTTTTCACTATGTTATGAGAGTGGACTGCAGTATTACGGATAAGCCTAAAGATTGGAATGGATTGTGTTGGATGTAAGTTAGTATTGTTTAAGGATAGAAATTTTTTTTCGATATTATTGATGGGATGTTATAGTAATATAGTTTTGGAAAAAGGACAACCTGCAGGACGGGCGACAGCCCATCGCTTCGGACAAAGCTGTGGGAATCGAACCCACAACCGAAGTGCGACTGGCCTTTATCGCCTACCACTGATCTACAGGAAGTCCCTGTTTAGTAGAAACTAGTTTTATTATATTAAGCAGTATGATATATGAAGTATAAGTCCATTTTAGGAACCATATATGATTAATCTCACTATAGATCGACTTATGTATATAAGTTTTTCCAACCTTTTGTTTGAGACAGATGGAATGTCCTGTCATTCTATCACATGATCTGCTAACACTTCACGAATAACAAATTCAACTTCATTTATTTAAGAGATGAAGTGGAAATTGTTCAAAGCACGAACAACAGTGAGATTGTACCAAAATAAAGTAAGTATTTATTCTAATTCAAATTTTTAACTTTAGGGGAAATGATCTTGAAAACCAAAAATGTTGTCCTAGTGATCTTATACCTGATGAATCAGATGGTACCTTATATCATCACAAATCTATTGATTTGTGATTACTGGCTTTTCCATAGCCATGTTCTCTACCACTCTCCATCAGAACATGATGGTTAGATTTCTCTTCCATATCCATATTTTCACCTATGTGGAAACCCAATGATTAGTTTATTTGGGTAACCGTTACGTTTCATACTTTTGTTTTTAAAGATTGGTTTTGATATTCCTTTTTACGATGTGGGTTTCTATTAAAGAAACTTTCGAATAGTAAACCATTTATAACCCCGACGAATTTCGAGGGCGAAATTCATTTTAAGGGGGGTAGAATGTAACAGCCCAAGATTTTATAAAAAAAATATTCTTTTTAATTTTATTAAAGTCTTGTATTGTACGCTACACCAAAAGGAGCTTGCACAACACGCATCCTTGACTTGCCTTGCATACACGCAATCGCGACCTTCCTCGATAGCGTGTGTAGTACGCAATAACGAGTTTCACTAAACAACGATATGCTATTAAAATATTATTAAAACTAGCCGTTATGAATAGTAATAACCACTTTTTAAAATTCTGTAAATCTTATATTTCAAAATGAACATCATTTCTGGATTCGGAGTATCGAATTTAGCCTAAGGTGAAATTTTGGTACTTTTCGGATAACTTTCATATTCTGATGAATAGTGAAAATTATTAATTATAATTAAAAAACAACTTTTTTAATCGAAATAATTAATAGTGATAAATTATTAATTTGAGTGGTTTTAAAGTATATTTAGAATATATTTTTACAATTTAATTCAATGCTGGTCATTGGTTGTAATTTCACATTTAAACCAGACATAATCAAGTATCAATCTTTTGATAGAAATTGTTTCTTAAAAACACGCTATTTGTCTTAACAGCGGGATTTAATTATTAAATTAATTAATTCAACTTCTATGTTATGAATTTGGTAAAATATACTTCATTTTTGAATTCGGAATATGAAATATAGCTTAGGATGAAATTTTTGCATTTTTCTGAAAACCTTCATTTTTTGATGAATAGTGAAACTACTAAGTGGTAGTTAAAAAAACTGAATTTTTCATAAAACTTAATTTTACCGCTTCTGTGAATGGAATTTCAAAAATCCGACAGACACGGTTGATATCAGTAAGTAAAATGTGGTTCAATGAGATAAAAATAATTTTTTGGTGAATAGTAACGTTTTACTATTTTTACCGCGGTTAATAGTAAATAGGGTAACTAAGGGTAAATATGATATCAATATTACCCTAACACATGTCCTAATTCTATTGGACAAGTGTAATTCGACCAAAAACAAACTTAGGAATAAAATATTACCATTTAGGCCCACTTGGAATAGATTAGGACATTTATTATTAATTTATTTAAAGAAGGGTTAAAATAGTTAAAATCAAAGTTTAATAAGTAAATCATTTTTAATATGGGGTTATACATAAGATAAATTCGACTATAAATATTCATTAGAACTCTGAAAAGATTTCCTACATAATGGTATTTTATTTGTAAGTTTTAGACATCAAATAATTTAATTAATTTATGACACAAAGATGATGCAGTAATTATCTTATTTATGAAATATTGACATAATTGATGTTATAAACACCAAAATAAATGTAATTTGAAAATTTTTATGAATTCCACTAATTTTATAGCTTACTATGATATATTAATGTTGATTTAATCAACTTGGTTCGAACATTTAATTCTGTTATGACTTTCACAAAAATCATATATCAAATAGTGTCAAAATTGACACAAAATAGTCTTTAAATCAAATATTATATTATTAATTTTTATTTTATTCCTAAAAATCTAAGGATCGGCCAAATGACTTAGATAAGGATATATATATTAATAATAAACAATTTGGGGTTCGTTTGGCATGTTATAGTAAGTGTATTAACCATATAGTGAAAGAAAACAAAAAGACACGGTAAAAGTTAAATTATTTAACTTAGAGTTAAATCTAATGGATAAGGTTTAAAATAAGATCCAAACATGTCTAAATTTGATTGGTTGATGAGATTACAACCCTATCTCATCTAAGCTTCGAATATGAGTCATTTTTGGAAGTTTTTAAGTGGGGTTAGATTTATTATAAATTAATATTTTTAAGAATTCCTAAGGTGCCCCTCTCCTCCCCTATAAAAGGACACCTCCTCCCCCTCCTCCTCACACAAATTTGAGCTCTCAAGCTCGGCCAACCCCTGCCAAAATCTCTTCTCCACTTCCCTATCAACATCCTAGAGGTTCTGGTCTTCCTCAAAGACCAATTTTAGTACCCTAAGAGGAGGTCTCAAAGAGGCACTTCAAAGAAGAGGTAATTACCGTTACCAATTCTTTCATCTTTATTTCTTCTTCCACTTCTTCTTCTTAGGTTGTTTCATTATGAAGTAATAACATCAGTATCACTAATATACTGATATGTTATTATAAGTATGAAACAACCCTATTTCACCATCTATCCATTCTACGGAAAAAAAATCACCGCGCGTGCGTACGTACGGAATACCGTCTCCACGCCGTGGTGTAATCTATTTTCCACCACCACCTTACATGGATGGGTATAATGGTGTAAAGAATAACTATACATAGTTATTACAACATCATATTGATTCTGATATATTGTATAATCCACTCCAATTCAATTCAATATTTATAGAAATGATATCATCGCTCGTGCGTACGTACGGACTACCGTCTCCACGACGCGATGAGATTCATTCTCCATGTTAACCATTTAAGAATGATTATAATGTATATATAAGAAATAATAATGAAATATATGACATTATAAAGCTACTGGATTTATGTATATATATACATATGTATGTCATCTACTTACTTCCATTTCAAGACAATAAGGAAAGAAAAACAGCGTTCATGCGTAAGTACGGACTACCGTCTCCATGAACGGTGTTTTTCATTTTATTTATCTATCTATATATATATATACTGAATATATATGATATATAAATCATATTTTATATTCTGGAAGTAATTAAATCATTATATAAGTAATAATGATGTCAAGAACAACAAGTCAAAACACCTACGATAAATGAAACGATTTTACCCAAAACGCTTCTTTAACATGGAATTTACAAAAGAACGGGTAATATAATGTCATAAGTGAACCATATATGATATCATAACAATGAATATGATTCTGTAATAAGTCAATGACATTATTTAAATCATTATACAGGAGGTTCGGACACATACGAAGCAAATTGGACCTAAGGTAAGGGAAATATCACAATCTCATTTTTATCCGAGATTGTTTATTCGTAAGTATTTACTGGGGTGTATTTTATCATCCACATCCATGTTTCATCAATATTTAATATTATTTCCATCCACCTACAATTGTTTAAATCCATTTTTACCCTTCGGTGAGTTTTTAGTAAAGAATATGAAAGGAATCTTTTGTCGCTTTTTCGTACGAGGTGATTTTTTTGACTTTTCCGACCAAAGTACGAAGAATGTTTTTTTTAACTTATACGGCACGAACGGATTTTTACAGTTTTATAAAGCCTTATTTTCATGAACCTTCCATCAAAATATTTCATGACTATTTTCAGTAAAATCTTTTTCTTTTAAAATTGCATGATGTTTTGTGAAAAGAAATTGATTTTGAACAAGAAAGGATATTTTCCTCAAGAATTCAATTCAAGTGTTTTATCAAAATTATTTTCCATCTAAGATAATAAAGGGTTATGTTTCTATCCATATTTTTACATTGATTTGACTATGTTGTTATGGAATTATGTTTATGAATTCCTTTATCTTATATGAATTGATTTATGATGTCATGATGTTTCAAGAATCCCATTTTTGTTACATGTGTTATGCGATGATGTATGTTTTATGATTATGTGGCACACATAAGAAAGGATTCATTATAAGATGGGTGGGACCTATATCTCCCTCCAATGCATTGGGTAAAGATTTTATATCTCATGAGATAGACATGGATGAAATGGTAGGTTATACCGGTTCAGTGAAACATGACTGAAATGAGGGTTACTCGATTCAGAAAGGGACTTTGTCCACTAAGATAGTCTTGGCAATGAGTCTTGACTAAAATGAAATGATTTTCTATGATTATGTGTGTATGAAACAAAGTTTCATGTTTTATGTTATTATTATTGGGATTACATTTCACTTCTATGATATATCCCATGTTATGATATTATGAGCTCTTTTGCAGGTTAAGATTTCCAAAAGCTATGTATATGATGTGATTGATTTTTCTTTTGTTTACCCTTACTGAGCATTTGAGCTCACCCTTTTATGTTTTCTTTTCCCCAGGATATAAAGAAAGGTTTTAGGTAGAAAAAAGGGATGACCTTTATGGGAGATATTGAATAACTTTCACCACGATTAGAAGATTACGTTCCGAGTTTCCGAAGACACTAAACTATTACGATCCTTTAGTGTGTGTTTTTGTTATGTACTAAGTATTCCGCAAATGTAATGTAATGTCCATGTACGTCAAGCTTCGGGTCTCTACAAACATGATTATCTTTGAGGCATGGGTTGGGAAGTCCTCGGGAAAAACCTACTGGATTTCATTACTCACCCCCTGCTCTAGCACATTGGTGATTTTACAGATGTCATATACTGGCATGTTGGAAAATGTAAAGTGTCACATGTTCAAAGCACTACACCGTGATACTTGGGCTGGTTCATGATGTTGGATCTTGGAGCATGTGGAGCATGGAGTTGGGTTCTCATATTATAGTCTTTTGGTTTGTATTTCTGCTGTTTACTCTGATTTAGTTTTGGTTTCCACTTTGCTACTTTTGGTTTATTTTTGAAAAAAAAAATGGTTGAGTGGTATTAGATTTTATCATGCATCATTTTATTGATTTGTTTGGTTATAGTTGTTGGTTTGGTGGTACGCTCAGAAAGGGTAAATCATCCCCCACTTGTTTTGAAACCCTTTGACATTTATTGCCAGCCTTTGTGCCTTGGGGATGTCACTTCAGGCCTAGTGATGACTTGTGGTATTATTAATACAATAAGGATAAGCGGGTTATTACACTTATATCCTTAGGATATCCATACACGTCAACCACAAAATAATTATTCACGTCCAGGGAAAAATAATACACAGAAATGGGTGAGCTCAGATGCTCAGTAAGGATAACAATATAGAGGAAACATTTATAAATAAGAATAATGATTTAAGGGAATGTATAAGACTAAAACAAAAGCCTTTTAAACATAAACATCATTATAATATTGCAAAGATAAAATAATGTAATTCTATTTACTTATTCAAAAGGGTATTCTAGTAGTCGAACAATCACATGCAATATCAACACCCACTTTGATAGTGATGGAATGCATAATGTCAGACTTCATAACCACATAGTCACAACCTTATTTCATGACTACAAATAATAAATTTTCAAGGCCTTGTTCCAAGAAACTATTTTTTCTCATGATACTTACCGATGCATCGAAGAGCTATAGTGGGATCTTCCCGTCACTTACTAAGTCTAATGCATTCCTCATATGAAAAGGATTAAACATAACATAAAAATTCATATTAAAAATAGAATATATAATTTCAATAATTTATTAATAAACCATTAATGTTATAAAAATGACACATCCAAAGTCAAACATATCACAAAATCATCAATACATTATGAATGATTTGTATCGTAATAAATAATCTTAAAACTAGGGCAAAGTCCATCAAAGGATGTTGTCAGAGATGAAATCAAAACTATTTGAGAGAAATATCTCTTTATTTTTTTGAAATCATTTAAAATTCACATAATTTAGAATGTAATACATTTATTGAATTATTTAATCAATGTGTCCCATTCCACTTTGAAACGTTGAAAGGAATTAACATTTTAAAACAATGATTTCTATATAATGAAATCCTAAAAATCATTTTGAAATATTTGAAATTATTTAAAAAGATTTATAAAAATAAATATATGAAAATATTAAATGATGATATAGTTAAATATTTCCTTCCAAAAAACCTCAAAATATTGTTTTTGAAATCATTTTTATGAAATATTGACATTGATGATAAATATGTCCCATTAAATACTTACTCATAAACAATGTAAGATAATAATGAGATTGAAGAATTAACCATAACCCAAAATTTTCATTTGTCGAGGGTACGCTAAACTAATATATTATAGTTAAGTCATTATTATTAAATTATAAATGAATCATATATAAGAATATGATAAAATATATGATCTTCCAATATAGCATTGTTAATAATATTTTAGTAGTATCATTGTATCAGGTGATAATTGTTCTGTTTTATTTTATATGCATGGTTACGTAAGCCATGTTTGTTAAGGATGGGATGTATTTTATTCATATCCTGAATTATATTATGTTCTTAAACATTATTATTAATCATAAAATGAAAATTACTCTTTAATTATTACGATGGGGAAAGAATCTCATCACCTTCGGGGAGACGGTAATCCGTACCAACGCACGAGTGGCAATATCATTATATTGATGGTGAAATCATATGAAATTGGATTGTATATTATATATACATAATCATTAAAATTTTATATTTATTATTTACATCAGTTATATTCATTATTATTCCCATCCAAAATAGTGAAGTGTTCGAATAACAAACTACACCATGATGTGGAGACGGTAAGCCGTACGTACGCATGTTTGGTGACTTTGTCATTTATAGGATGGGTAGAATAATGAATATGCTTGTACCCTATTTATATTAACATCACAGTATATATAAGATACTGGAGTTATTATTTTATAATGAAAATAACATAGAAATAGAAAGTGGAAGAAGAAAAGAACTTGAAATAGGTAATGAAATATTTACCTCTTCTTCGAGTTTTTCCTTTTGATATGATCAAAATAGCTCCTTAGGTTGGATTTCTGACCAAAGTAAGGACTCTAGGATGAAGGGAGAAAAGTTGGGAGGATTTTTGGGCTGGTTTTGGAAGAGAAAAATAGATCTGTAGGTGTTTAATTAAGAGATAATGGGAAGTGCCCTTTTATAAGTGGGGTGAGGGTCACTTTTGGAAAAGATTGAACTATTATTTTATAATAAAATCAGTTTCAGTTTATATTGGCTCCAAAATGATTTATTTAAAGGTCAATTTGGCTACGAGTATAAAAACTCTCAACCCATTGGTTTTAGACATGTTTAGCTAACAATATTAAACTTATCTTTTAGATTTTACTCTTAGTTTAATATTTTGTCATTTAACATGTCTCTTTGTATTTTTATATTATATGGTTAATAAACATACTATAACAATACAAGAGAACACCAAGTGGTTCATTATTAATATATAAAACCTTATATAAGTATTTTGGCCGAAACTTATATTTATAGATATATTATATCAATTAATAATATATTATTTTTTTGAAAACTCAATTATACCAATTTTGAAAGTATTTATAATTAGGTTTTTGTGAAAATCATAACAACCATATTACTTTGAAAAAAATATTTAATCAACCCATACATGTCATATTTACCTAGAAAGTTATTTTAATTAATTAAATGTCTCAAATTACATTTATGTGGATATTTATAATAACACTTATTTTAATCTTTCATTAATAAGGTAATTATTGTATCATCATTGTGTCAAAAATAAATTAAATTATTTAATGTATAAAAATTATAAATAAAATACCATTAAGTAGGAAATATTTTTATCTTTCTAATTAATATTTATATTATAATTTATATTGTCTATAACCATATATTATAAATGGTTTAGTTATTAAACTTTGAATTGAATACTTTTTACTCTTCATTAAATAAAATAATAATAACTATCGTAATCTAATCAAAGGGAACCAAATGGATCATTTCATTTCCTAAGGTTGTGTTTGGACTAATAAAACATATAAAATAGAATTAGGACATGTTTTAGGGTGATTATAATATCATTTATACCCTTAATTACACTATTTACTTTTAATCATGGTAACTAAAAGTCAAAAGGTACTTTTCACCAAATATAATTTTCATATTATTGATCCACATATTATTTACTAATAATACTCAATTATTTTTGTTTTTTGAAATTCAACTCATGAAAGCGGTAAAATTATGTTTCATACAGATTTTTAAATGTTTTTAGAAGGTGGGTAAAAGACGTTAAAAAGTTCAATAAAATTTTATATATCTAAACTTATTATAAAATGAATCCAATAAATTACATGGAAAATATATTGTTATTATGAATCTATTTTGACCTAAAATAATTTAAAATAAAATAACTAATTATTTAAATAAAATGTCAGTTTTAAACAATAATGCAGTGTTTTCACTATTCATCAAAAATTGAATGTTTTCAGAAAAATTATAAAAATTCCCCCTAAGATAAATTTGATTTTATGAATCCAAAAATGATGTCCATTTTGAAGAATAAAATAAATAAAATTTCAAAAAGTGGATATTACTATTCATAACGGCTACTTTGATTGGTCGTGGTGTGTTAAAACTCCATGATGCATACAACGCAAGATACTGCATTATTCAAAGGGAAACGAACTATGGTAGATAAGACTGATACATTATCTACATAATAAGAATAGAAAAACTAATCAAAACATACTGAAAAAACTAGGCAATTCGAATATGAAATAGTAAAAATAATGAATGATTGTTAACAAGCAGGAAAAAATATTTTATAATAAGATAATATATGATATTATAAATATTAATATTTTTATTTTTTATGGTAATAACATTATTAAAATAATTATACCTGAGTTCAAACAGATTCTAACTAAAAGGAAGCATTAGAAATGTGATTTCGTCTCTATTTTACATTCCATTGAGAATTATTAGTTATTATACACGAATTCACATTAATGTGGTGTATATACTAACCCCTTTTCATCTAATATCACTATTCAATCATCCTTAATGGTATTTTTAGTTTCAATTTGATCTATTTCATCAAATGGGTTTTGGCTTTAGAAATACAAATTACCTAACGTTATCTTTGCAATATCACTATTGTTTGTGATTGTTAACTTTATCATGGAACAATAACATTGTTATGGTAATTTTTACGTTAAATTTAATTTTCATTTAATATCCATAATCTAATCCAATAGATATTATTATTTCTTAAACCACATACCATTTTTACATATGGTTGTTGCTTTGACAGTTATTTGACTATCTGTGGAATTATTGATAAATCTGTATCTTTTATTCGATATAGATATTGGAAAAGGAACGTTTTTTTATTTAAATTGATTATTTCACTATATAAGTAATTATGTGGAAATTAATATCATGGGTTGGGGACCATTTATTACATTACCTTTGATTCATCATTATTCTCTTGAGAAGAATTATTTGGAAAAATAACATGGATTTCTACATTATATACTAAATCGTATTGTAAAATGTATTAATGATAAAGGTACATTATTCCAATGAAACATGGTGTCTTGTAATTAAACATTTTATGTATTGATAATTTAGTTGTTTTTATTATAATAAAAGATATTTTTTTCTTTGAAATAATCTACGGATGCAGTTCATTCTCGATTTACTGATTAGGGGGCATGTGCTTCAGTTATCTACCATCCCATATTGATTAGGCCTTATCCAGTTGTTCAAATGGAAATTATGCTCAGTAATTTACATTTCTATATTTTTTATTATTAGTAATTCATGATTACTTCCTCTATATTCCCACCCTTAATAATATGTTGATCTCACCCATATCTATTCACTATTACCGAGTTTATTATGATGAATTCTCGGAATTAGTTTCAATGATTTAATTCATTAGTCTTAGTTAGGTATTATGTTTTATTTTCTATTTCCCAATTAAATATTAGTATTATGCCAGCAATCTAGTTTTATAGAACTGGTAAACCTATCATCCCTTTTGTACTTGATTCATTGTAATAATGTAATGTATCGTCTCGAGGATTTTTCAGTTAGGGAGTTACAGTTCGTATCAATGTAATTTTTGTAGAAACCATGGAAAATAGATTTAGGAAAATATATATTCGAGAACATAACCATAAAATATAATTGGTGGATAACTATTGAATAACATCCAAGAATTTTGTTATGGTAGATATTTTATGGGTCTTACTAGAAATACATATTTGTTTGGATACTACATGTAGTTGTGGATCATGAACAGATATACCTATGGGCAAAAAATCTAACAAGGTTCATCCAGTTGGAATCGAGCATAACCAAGTACATGAAAACGGTCCTTATTATGCACCTAGTTTGAAACTACTGGGGAATATTCTTATGATAATTACCATTTTTAATTGTAAGCTATTATGATGGATTTTAGAGTATAGATATCCCCAATGAAACCGTGTTTAGGATTATTAGATTAGGTATGCATAAAATTTTAAATTTACGATAAGTGTTACAAAATATTTAGAATTATACAGTTTTCAAAAAAAAATTGATCTGATTATTATGCAACAATATTTTGAAATGGCACCTAGAAGGAATAATTGAATCAATACTCATGAAAAATGTAGAGTTTAACCAGCTCAGGAAGTCAATGTAGTTGCTGTTGGATATGAGAAATTTAGGGATAAATTATGGAATATTAATCATGTTATGACACATAACCTTAATTTCATAGAGTATCCTATACCAAAATTAGATTCTCCAATTATGGATCTAATTATGTGATAGTGGCCCCCATCATTTAGTGGAACAATTGATGGTAGCTAAAAAATGGATTAAATCTCTGGACAATATATTTATGAATTTAGGGTATGGATAAAAAATGGCATACTTGCAGTGTATTATATCAATAGAAATGTGAGTCAAAGGTGTTCATTGATCTAGAATCCTAGAGATGAAGAAGAAATATAACTCGTGGAATTTATAACATTTAAGGATACATTCATCTATAAATATTTCCCTCTTGAGAAAAAAACTGAGAAAAATGGAAGGTTATTAAGATTAAATATAAATGAAGAATAAATCATCGCTGATTACGAATACACCTTTACATTGGTATTAATGTATTCTATGGATTATATACATGAAAAAAAGTGAATGATTGGTCATTTTTTTAAAGGGATTAATCCTTGTATTCGAAGGGAACTGGTCTCCAAAAAAAATTTATCATATGATAGATTTCTGTTATATAAAAAAAATAGAATATTCTAGTATGAATATAATAAAGGATAATAAAAACAAGATGTTATCATCAAAAATAAAAGATAAAGAGAATGAGTCAATGAAACGGTTGAATTAATTTCCATCGTGTGACACTATGGACAAAATCACCATGAGAAATTCCTAAAAATATTTAGATTTTGTTGTATTTGTAAAGAAAGTTGTAATAATGTCACAGAGTGTGAAGGGAAGAATGGAAACTATTCTATTAAATGATTAAAATTCAAGGATATGGGGCACTACATGAATGAATTACCAAACAGATAAGTGAATATACCATAGAAGAAGACAATGGATGATGGTCAATATTTTATAATTGATACAACCAAAGTGGAATGATTAATTTTCAATTAAATTTGGATCCTTTTATAATGTTGTAATTTTTTTGGCGATTTTTTAGTCACAGGACTTCTTGAATGTATAAGGATTGTACTATAGTACTTTTTCAATAGGGATTTAAAGGCATCTGTTAATCAGTACCAATAACAAATAATGTTATTTAGTATTAAAATGAACATTTTTAAAAACACACAGTTGAGGGATAGATAACCCTTAACATGTTTTAGATTTTGAGACAATGGTGTTTAAATAAATAGGTAATTTATATGAATAATATAAATCTGAAACTACTAACTGCCCTAGATATTATTCTAACGTGTTGGATCATAATATTTTTAAAGGATAACCACTTATGAAATCATTTAATTTGATCTTAGAATGAGGGTTTAGAGGTTAACTTATTACATTACCGTATAATGAAGAATTTTATTAGAAATTATTTACATATAGTTAAATTCAAAACTAAAGGATAAGATCGTGTTTATTAAATAAAAACATATAATTACTTTTATTCTTATAAAATGATATAATTCCTTAACTCTAAAGAAATAGGTTTGGAACAAAAATATTGTCATATTATCATCAGTTTTGATCATATCAATTAAAATTTTAATACATATAGTTGATGGATTTTTCCTCATCAATATTTAATTGAACATGTTCTTTGTCTCTCTCTATTATAATTTGAGAGTTATATTTTCCTTCCATGTCAATGTGTTCACTCATTTTCTCTTATATGGAAGCCTAATTTTGAGGGGAACTATTTACTTTTATCGCTATTATTAATAATATGTCTTTTTAACACTATTTAAAATGTGTATTTTTCAACAACATAATTTTAAAATATAAAATTCACAATTACCGAGATCATGTTAAAATTTTGAGTATGCAATTAAATAAATCTGGGGAGACTACAACACCATGAGATTCAAAACTAAGAACGCTGTATTTAATAGTGTATATAATACACAACACCAAGAGTATAATGGAATATAAAATATTGAAACATTATGATATATTTAATTATTTAGTTTTAACAATTCTATATATTATAATACATGAAACAAAAATTTAGTTTTCATTACAAGAAAGAATGACTTTGTTCTGTAGTTTGTGTAACACAAATGACCGATTTTCTCCATGAAACAGTATATAATTTGGATACTATTAATTAACATAAAAAGATACAAAAAATCCATTAAGTTTATTGATATGAATAATAATAACTATATTATAAAAATAGATCATTTAATTTTTAGGCTAAAAATTAATTAGAAATTAATATAAGAAGCAATTGAATATAGAGGGAATGTTTATATATATATAAAAATTTCTCACAAAGTAAATTTATCCTAATAAATTAAATTTACTGTATTTTGTTGAATGATATTAATTAAATATATAAATTATGTATTAAATAAAATATTTTTCTAGTCCATATAATATATTTGATAGACCTAATATAACCAAAAACACAATTTTTGTTAAAAAACATATATTTTATTAAGATAATTCTGTCTACATTTAATGGAACACGGATATTAAAAATGAATTTTGAAATATTCATAAATTTTACATGGAAAATTAAACATCATTGTTTCTGTTGGAATATCAAAATAATCTTAGGGTGATTTTTTATTATTCAGTGAAATATAATTTTTTATGAATTGTGAAAAAATATTGAATTTTAATAAAAAACTACACTTTAATCTAATTTCATTAGTATAATTTATATTTTTACTTGATATCACTGAAAAATAACATCAATTTTACATCAATTAATTCAATTATGATCATTGAAATCAATTTTACATTGAAATTGGATATAAACACATCATAAACGTTTGAACATTTGTACATTAAAATCCCATGTTCTCATCCCACCCATGGGATTAATTCCAGATTAATTTCTTCCACCTATATAACTAATATTTTGAAAAATGGATTCTATATTTGGAAAATAATAATTTATAATATTTATTAATTTATACTTACTTTTTTCCAAAAATATTACTGAATGTAATAAAAATTAATTAAAACTATTAAGAGAATCATTTTCATAAAAATGGACTAAATCTTAATCATAAGAGCCATAATAACTTATAAAATTGTCCAAAATCCATTATAAGACCGTATTTATAAACTATAAAATATTGGATCAAAATAGGTTCACTATTAGAGACATATTAACTTCAAAATTGTGGTTGGAATTCCCTCTTTGAAAAATTAATAAGAATACCACTCCTCTTCCATCATAAAAAGGAAATCACCTCTCCAAATTATTCACACCTATGAATAATTTTGGACAAAAAATAATTTAAAGAAATAATATCGAAAAATCCCACACCTCATCATGTAATCATTATATTCAGTAGAAGTGAAACTGTAGGTTTCTTCAGGTATAAACAAAATGAAGCTACCCGAATAAGAGGTAAGGTTCCTTAATGATCACTTTTGATTCATTTACTTCTCCAAACATTCATTTATTTTTATATAATGATTATATAATAAAATTAGTATATTAAATTTAATTATATTTCTTATGATTAAATTTATACCTACACATTCATACACATCCATCAAAATGGGATACATAATCATCATTCATGTGTACGGAAGACTAACATCTCGCGAACCGATATCGTTATTCCATTACAACCTTTCACAGTTGCAATAATTATGGATTTATATTTTATATATGATATATATTATATTTATGATTTTTTTATTCTTTTTTACTTTTTACATAACACATAACATTATACTTTCCATTTTATGGGAATATGATTACATCATTTGTCGATATGTGGAGTTCCACCTCCCCAAATCGATGTGATTTATTCACAATATACATTAAATGTATTAATTATGGTGTAAATAAAAATATGTGAAATATATTACATAAATAAAATACTACAATGAGAATGTATATATATATATCACTCAATTTTTTAAATATGACAACGAAATGGAAGTACAGTTCATGTATACGTACGACCTATCGTCTTTATGAACGATTCATTTCATTTCATATATCTAGATTTTATTTTTTATTATAAATACATGTATATTATATATAAGATATATTTACATATATATATATATATACATTTTATATGATTACATCAAAATCAATTTATGTATAAAAAATAAAAATTCAAAACATACAAAAAAAACAAGGCAACTGACATTCGAAATCATGAAATTAATGATTGATTTTCTACAATGGGTAAAAATATATTATGTAAATATACTAGTATCAATATAGTTTAAACAAAAAACCTAGTTAAAACAATTATACAGGAGGTTAAATTGAGTCAAACCAAAAATTTTGGTAAGGTAAGGGATATCATCTCAATTTTACATTCCATTGACACTTATTTGTGATTTTACACCAATTAAATTTAATGTGGAGTATATACTGACCCATTATCATTTAATATCATCATTCACTCATAATTATGGGAATTATTTTTTTCACATTGAACTATCTCATCCATGGGGTTTTGAATTGAGAATTACTAAGCAGTTAAAGTTAATTTTTCAATATCATATTCTTTTCGTATTTTTAACATTATCGTGGAACAATCAATTCTATATAATCATTTTTATTCAAAATTAAATTTATCTTAAATATAAATTTCTACATATAATAATAATATTAATTTTTTGGACCATATTCAATTTTTATATATATTGATCACTTTGACTGTTATTTGATTAACTACAGACATATTTTTAAATCCATATCATTTATTCAATAAAGATATTTTATACATAATTTTCTTTATCATTTAAATTTATTATTTAACTATATAATAAATTATTTGCACTAGTATTTCATGACATGTGGATCGTTTAGAGTAAGGTCTTCAATGCATTGGTTGTCACATGAGACCAATCAGTTGGACAAATTATATGGGTTTTGACCCGATAGGATAAACTGTCATATAAAAGGACTTGACGGTAATGGTATTGTGTATCTCAGAAACATAGAGTCCAATAATTAATAATACCTTTTTTCTAGAATTCATTTATTTTTATTAGTGTTATTACTATTATCTATAATATTTTTTCGTTAACGTTATCTATCGATTCATTACATTCTCAAATTATTGATGAAATGTCATGGTCTTCAATTATATGACTATATATTTTGTTAATTCCTTATCTAGTTCTTTAAATGGGTTGTGTGATTATTTATTTACAAATCCAAATAGTTTATTCTAATTTATTCATGATTACTTCCATTGTACGCTTAACCTTACAGATCATTTTATATTACCCTTATTTTGTTTCTATTCCCCAGGCTATGAAGATGAATTATTGGAATGAGTTTTGAGGATGGTTTTTATTAGTAGTATTTATAAATTATGTCATATTTTCTATTTACTAATATAATATGGGTAACATGTTTATAATCTGGTGTTCTAAAACTGCTAAACAGGTCATTCTGTCAGAATGTGATTCCTCGTAATCATGCCAAAGTAAAAAAATAACGAATCAGATATGGGTTTCAGGGTTTAGGAAATTAATATTTTGTTAATTCAATGACCTAAAGAATATTTAATTCCATTGAATCTGTTACTAAATCATCATTCTAGTGTATGGAGGACAACTGAAAAGTGAACGAAATTCAACTATATTTCCATTAGTACGTCTGAAGGTTTGGCATAATGATGGAATTATTATTTATATATTATAATTATGTTATTAATATTATTATAGGATTATTATTTCATATACACCACTATTATTTTCATTTTGTTGAAATATTATAGCATCTTTCAAGTGTATGGTGGAGTACAGCCTCGCGAAGCAATTTGATTCATACATAGATTACCTAGAAGGCGATAATTATAATGTTTAATGATTATATTTGATATTAATGAAATAATTATTATATTAATTATATATTTATCATAATTAAAATATAATATATATATATATATAATTTTATTCTTACCCTTTCACTCTTAGAAATATAATAATGATGGTCATTTATTCACGGGCTACCACCATCACGAGGTTAAATGAATTTATTGTAATCACCAAAAAACATGGATGATATAAACAAGTATATTGAAATAAATAATATGGTATATGTGATATTATGACACTAACACAAAGATAATATATTACTTACTTCTTTCTATAATGATCATTGGAATATGGAAATGTTACTCTTGCATACGTACGCCATACCATAAATAAGAACAAAATGTAATTCATTTTTCATACCATTACTTCACGATTGCCTTTAAATGTATATTTGATGAATAAATACGAAATTTATTTCATAATTACTATTATATATATATTATGAAACCATCATAAAACTAATAATATTAAAAAAATCAAAACATATTATAAAAAAAGTGCTTATTACCTGAAATCCACTTTAACATGGGATTGTTAATAAAAAGGTAATAAGAGAAGATATTTAAATTGTATAGGGTATGATATATTAATTTTGGTTTATTTAATATATGTATAATTTACTTATATTTATTATAAATGATTTTTGATCGACTGTGATTGTAGTCATGATTTTCTTTTATTTCCAGGATACATATTCAATAATCAGCAATCATTTATTTTAGGGGTGTATATACTAAACATTTTACATGTTATATAATGAGTCTAATTATTATTATTGTTTTTAAATATTATTTTAATTATATATTTTAGTGGGGTTTATGATTCAATAGATTAATAAAGATGTACGGGATTTCTATCTCACTTTTGACAACTATGAGATAGATTCCATGTTCACCACCTAATAATTTTTGGATGTGAATATAAATAAAATAAATATATTTTAGTATTATTCAGATGATTATTATAATGATTTAAAAATCCATTCATGGATCTATCATTCATGGGGGTTATGGTTAAAATACTACCATAACAGAAAAATATTTCTAGCCTCCCCATTATTTTTAGGAGACATTTGAGAATCTACCAGGACTTTATTTTTTGTGTTTTATAAACTTAAAATATTATATATTATATAATGAATATAATTAATTTCATAGTACTTAATGTTTCATTTAATTTTATTCTTTTTTTTTGGATTATGATCCAAAATATTACTAAATTAAAAAGTATTATTTTCCAAAAAATTTCCTCTTTGAGCAGTATATTATACTATGCACCTATCAACATTTATTAAGTGTATATACATCCCCATAAACATATTATATGATTAATTGATTATACATTATGAAATTTTGAGTTTTTTCATTGTATTCTTACACTAGGATTATTATGAATGTTACCAAAATGGTAATGATTTTATGTTATAATCTCTTTGTTTATCGGGGTTGTTTATTATTATGTTTCTGATGATAAATATTATTGATCCATAAATTTAGAAACACACTACATTTATCATACCCATTTTATGTAATGAGAATACATTTTCTCCATAATTTTACTTTCTTTATAAACTCATGAGTTCAAAAAATGGTTTTATGAAAAATAATATTTTCGATAGAATATACATTTTCTTCCAAAAACATGTTTTCTAAAAACATTATCAAAAATGTGTTTTAAATTTCATTAAAATGATTTACTAAAGAAATTTTAAACCATTATTGATTTTTTTAAAATTATTTGAATGTAATTATACTACGTTTTTTCAAACATTTCTCATTTGGATTTTACCAATAATGGGAAAGAATCATTATTTTTAACATGAATGGAATGGAAAGTATTTCTCAATTTAAAATAAAAAAATTATTTCCGTCACCCAAAATAATTTTTAAAATTTTTATTCAACGAAAATTTTTAACCCAATATTTGGGAAATTATTTGATTTTAATGTTTTAAAAGTAAAAAAATCGATTTGTAATAATTTTATAAAAAATATTTTATAGAGTATAAAACTTATTTTCATAGTGAAATGATTTAAAAAATATATACATCATTTTTTATAAGATTTATAGTTTATTTTACAATTAATTGATTTGAAAAAAAAATAATTTCTTAAAATTTAATTTTCAACAAAAAAAATTATTTCTCTCAAGAAATTATCTAAGTGAAAATTAAAATTAATTCTCAACCTAATATTATATCACATGATATAATGTATACTTTTCAAGGGATTCGACCAAAAGATACCGTTCTTATTTCATAAATGAATGGATTACCATGAAAAGATTTTTATGAAACCCATTTCTATTCATGGAATTATATAATGATAAAATTATTATGAACCTCTTTTGTCTTTTTACAGGTTATGATATAACTAAATAATGAAATGATTTTGAGACCTATCCCTTTTATATATGTTTTAATATATGGACTTCTTTTGAAACCCATTTCTTTGAATGGTTTTCATTATGATGAATGATTCATGATCTTGTAACAGACATACATATGATTTTAAATATTTTTTGGGTAGGACATATATCTACCTCCAATACATTGGGTTATTATTTATTTCTCATGATATATATATGACTAGAACGGCGGATTGTGGAGTGAACCCATTCCACTATGAAAAAATGGATTCCGCTAGGGATGTTGTGCGTCCCACTTAGGAGGGGAAACTACCTGTAGAGTTTCATTATGATATTAAAAATTGAGCATTAACTACTAAGGAAATGATTTTATATACTTATGTGGATATCAAAATTCAACATCTTCTGAAAATGTTATGGTATTGTGGATCATGTTGTTTGATTTCCTTATGATTCATGTCTTATGAACTGCCAATAATTATTACATTGATCATGTTTATGATTTATGACCAGTCAGTTATAAACTTCGTATGTTATATTCATTATATTTTACACATTTATATTAATCTTTAATATGATAATAGATTGATATTTCTTATGTTTACACATACTGAGCATCTAAGCTCTCTCTTTCTAATGTTTCCATTCCCCAGGTTATGAAGAACATTTTTATGTAGGGTATGTATTTGAAGAGTACTAAATGGAATGTGATTTGTGGGTAATATTGATGATCCTTCAACATATTATATTATTGTGTTCCATGTTTATAGAGGAACTAAACTATTATACTCCCCATGTGAGTGTTTGTAAAATTTTATGAATATTCATCTAAAATAATGTAATATCTACGTATGTAAATCCTAGGTCGTTATAGTTTGTATCAGTTTAATGGTATTGTAATCCTTTAAAAACTAGAATGATAAATCATTATTGAGATCCCAAGGAATATTTCATATTATACATCTAGGGATGTCTCTAAGGGTAAGTATATGGGTTTGTTAAATTTTTGGAAAATATCTAATAATTTTTTAAAGGATAGAGTGAGTGGTTTCCATGGAATCACATCATTATCTAGACACTAAAAGTGGAAGTGTTTCTAAAATATATGTACCTAGAGGAAACAACCCTGAATGCACCATAATGAGATAGACTCAATAAATAAATTATTCACAAATACAACACTTACTACCCACGTTGTTTGAAACTCTACACTGATTTTTTTTTCAAATATAAATACACGTCGCAAACCATCATTATGGATATATATTTATACTGACTATGAATGTACTATGATAAAACTAAGGATTAATAGATTTAAAAGAATGTTTCTTTATTTATATATCCAAAAATGAATATTCATAATATGTTATTTTCTATTATAATTAGTGTTTCTCACAACATACATTCATGTATTAGTTAATGGTAGAAACCAAATGGAATTTGACCGAAATTTAATGTGATGAACAATTTTCTGATAAGAATCCAAATGTGATGATCACTGGAGTAATAGATGTTGTGATTATTACAAGTTAGTTTTCCTAGAACATTATTTACTATGTGTAGCTTAAGCAACTATTAGAGTCACTAAAAAAGATAAAAAAATAGTTCACTAAGTGTTTGTGTTATACAAACCATTGAGGAAAGAAGTATATTTTCCTATATGTCATGAATGTGTAAAAAATATCCCATGTTAATGTCTTAGAGGAATGTGAAGATGTTTTGACTCTAAAAAATAATGACTCAATGAAAGTGAAAACAAAGGAAATGTTATAAGTTTAGTTAATGTAAGGGATGTTAATATTGGTCTTCACAAGATATCATCATCTGTTGTATGATTTAAATGTTGATTAATTGGTATTAGGAAAATTAAATTCCTAAGATGAAATTTCATGAATAAAATTATCATGGTTGTACAAATAATGGTTATATTGTTTTTGATAAAGAGACTAGAGATGTCCTGAGAAAGGAAAGAGCTATTAAAGAACATGATTATGAATCATGGATAGTTGTATGAGAAGAAAGTTGGATGAATAAAGTATATATGTTTTGGAATACAAATATTATGTTATTAAAATCATGAAATATAAATTAATTGATTAGTATATGCTTTTTATTAAGGATTTGAAAATATATATTGAATGATTTGGATGTACTAGAGATGTGATTTAATAGTAAGGTAATTTTTTAGGAAAACACATTATTATTTTATTATAACCCTTAATATTTTTGGGATGTAGAGATAATTATTAAGGGATAATGCGATGTTGGATACGAATATTGTAAATTGGATAATACTGATTACCATGAAAGTAATTAATGATTGGTTGACATTGTGGTTTATATTATCATGGATGAAGCTTAATACATTTTTTCAGTAATGGAATATATACAATAATATTATTATTTTTATTTGTAATAATGATGAATGTATATTTTCAAAAATGTTTTAATGTAATTATAGTTTCATCAAAATACATTATGATGGAATTTCCTTATTTGGTATGTGATAATTAAGATCTATTTCATGCATTTCATATGATTTATGATTACTTCATTTTGGAAATTTAAAAAACTTATTACTAATATTTGGGACATTTAATCTTTCTGAAGGGTCATTAGATTAACCATTTTTAAATGGTTTATGTTAAAATATTAATTATATTTTATAGATTAATGTATTATTTAATACATATTGGATAACATGTTTAAACAATTAATTACAACTAGATATAGTCATAAAATTTAAAAAAAAATTATGGATCTTATGATGAATTTTTTATTCGGGCGTTAAAAAAATTCTCCATCATTTATTAGAGTAAGAGATGAAGTGATAATTGATCAAGGCACACATAGAGGGTTAAATTGTTCTAATGAAATAGAATGAAATAATGTAAGAATATCTTCTCATGAAAATTATGAAAAATTATGAAATGGATCATGATATAAAATTATACCCTATTTTATAATTTTTTTATTATATCAGGTTTTATGGTCATTAACAATCTCTGGATCAAACACTTTCTTATAATAAATGATCTATATCCCTCTACATAAATACTCAAGTGTTGGATTTTTCTTTTATGTTCATGTCTTCAATTTATATCCATGTATTCCATTTTTGGAATCCTCGAATGTGTTATTATATATTCCTTTCACATACGTGTTTCTCTTTTTCAAGAAGATGTTTCATTAACCCATTTTATAATACAAGATTATATAGAGTAATTTTTATATTTTTAACCATTGATGGATAAGAATTTTTTTGCTGGAGAAATTAATATTAAGGGGGTATAATATAACACATTGAAATTTTATTATTTTGTTTTCAAATTAACTCAATATTTCTGATATTTTTCTTTACATCCAATACTATGTTTATCATGAGTTACATACAACACTATGTTCAAATGAAATGTAAAATTTTATTATGATATAATAATTATATCCCCGAAATTAGAATGATGGTTATAAATAAGATTAAATATATTATAAAAATATATGGTTTAAACATGTATATTTAATTAAATATTTTCTATCCAATTAATTTAAAATTAAAATAAAAATCATTTTGAAACAAAAGGAAAAATTTTTTGGAAATACTATTTTTATGATTATAAATGATTTTTCCCCAATAAATTTAAAGAATAAATTATTTTGAATTATTTTAAGGAAAACAATTAATTTTATATTTTTAATCTAATGTTTAACATTCATCGTATATTTTTTCTAGATAAGAGATAATAATTAATCCAATTTTACACTTATACCACTTTTTTCTCAAAAACAGATTTTTCTTCTTCTGAACACATATTTTAAAATTATTTTTTACCAAATTTATATAATCAATTTTATAAAATAAACCTTACTTTTGAAATCATCATTTCAGTATTTGTTGAGGGACAACTTTACTGATTTTTCTGAAGAGTTTCATTTTTTAATGAGTACTAAAAATATTGAATTTTAATTGAAACCCACCTTCGAGTCATGCTTTCTCCTCACATCTATGAGATCAACATTAAATTATATTTTCAAAATTCTATGAATTGAAAATTTATAAGATATTAAATAATTCTAATAATTATAATTTCTAATTTCTAATAAGTCCAACATTATTTTTCACCAATATGAATAGTGAATTTAGTTAAAATTAATTATTGTGGTTAAGGTAAAAATGGGTTTACCATGGTTCAAACTAAAATGACAAGGATAAAATTAGCTATAAACATTTATAAAAACTATTTTTAGGAAGTATATAGACCAAAAATTTATAATGTTCTATAATGGCCAAATTTACAGCATCCATACATCTAAAATACGTTGGGGGCACTAAATTAATTTAAAAAATACAAGTTTCATCTTCCACACTTATAAATGGACACCCACTCTCCTATCTTATTAAATCATGAAACCCTTTAATTTTAGATAATAACTAACAAAATCACTTCCGAAAATCCATACCCTCGTCATATAATCCATTTTTTTGGATAGAAATCCTTCCTAGGAAATATTTTTGGTGAAAACGTAAGAAGGATACCTGATGAAGAGGTTACATTCAACAACACAAATAATTGGATTATTTGTTCCACAACTCCCTCAAATTATTATTTTAACATAGTGATATAATAACCTAGTTTTCTTAAACATAATAATATTTTGTTTTTTGAAGTGAATGACGTAAAACGTACTCCAATTCTATTAAATGGGCTATGAAATCATCATTTTGGTGTTTGATGGACTACCACCTCATGAACAAATGTCACATGTTTTTCAACTACCACCACTAGTGATTAGATATAATGATGTATTTATAGTTTATAAATGATATTTATGATAGTATTATTCTTATTGAATTATTATATCAAATATACATTTTTTTCCATTTTTTGGGAATATTATAACACTGTTCATGTGTACGGCAGACTACCATCCCGCAAAGTGATAAGATTTATTCATGCATTACATGGAAGGTGATAAAGATATAGTTAATTTTTGAACGAAATATAGATTAAATATTTAACATTATTAAAACATAATATATATATATATCATTTTCTTATTACATCTTCACATATTGAATGATGATAACACCCCTCATTTACATGTGGATTACCACCTTCATGAAGCGACGCGAATATACTTTCATCAGCACCCCACATGGTTAGTATATATAAGTGTATTTAAATAAATAATATGGTATATATGATATTATTATATAAATTGAAATTTTAAATATTATTTAACTACTCTCCATAACAATCATTAGATAATAGAAATGTTACTAATGTGTTTTATGGTCTACCGTCGCAATGATCGTAAGAGACATCATTTTTTATTACCATATTTCTTAATTGGGTTTAAAAGTATAATTAATATAAAAATATGATAATTATTTTGATTATTTGTATTCTTTATATTATGGAACTAGGATAAAATTAATATTACCTAACATAACAAATAAAAACATACATGAAAACCAATGTGAATATTACTTGAAACACGACTCTTACATGGAATTTTTAATAAACTAGTAATAAAATGACATAATTAAATCATATATTTTATAAAATATAAGACTGTGGTTTAGTAGTATATATTTAATAAACTCATATTAATTATATAGTATTTTATAATGAGTATGAAGGATGTTGAGACTTTTGGTAAAGGATTCCAAGTCTCACTTTTTTAAGGATTAATATACCATAATCACAAATTGTTCCCTTTGCGTGCTGTATATACTTCACCTTTGGAATGTTATATAATTGATGTCAATATTTTACTGATATTTTTTAGTTTAATTTTATTTTATGATTCATTTGGTCTTAGGATTCATCATATTAATAAAGCGGTAAGTTAATTTTTTCTCACTTTTTAATTTTGCGAGACACACACCAAATTTATCACCTATTTTTATTACGTTCTGCATATAATTTCCATGAACGTATTTTATGATTATTCGAATTAGAAATATTTAGAATAATTTTCCATTTTAATATCTTTATTTCATGGAGTTTACTGTTAAAACATTACCAAAGAGGTAAAGGGTTTCTAGTATATCTATAATTTATCGAGGACAAATGAAAATTCATCACGTGTTTATTTTTTGTGGGGTATATAATTCCCATATGAAATTTTATATCATGAATCTAATAATTTTCCTGATAATTAATTTTTATTTTTATTTGAATCTTTATTAGGGATTATAATCCAAAATATTACTAAAGAGGTAAGTGATTTCTTCCTCAATTCTTCTTCTTTGATAGTTATGTTATGCCCCTATCTCAATTTACATGGTCTATATACATCCCTATTGAAATTTAATATCATGAATTCATTTACCCACATGAAATTTTTGGTATCCGTTTTTTTTATTCTTTTATGGGGATTATTATTCATGGTTACCAAAGTGGTAATGATTTTAGGTTACAATAACATCATTTAGCAGGATTGTTTATGATTCTATTTTTGATGATCAAATAATAAAATCAATATCTTCAAAAACTAGTGAATTTTCGTCTCCATTAGCTGCATTATGTGAATAAACGTTTCCGTTTATTATATTTTCATTATCATATAAATAGTTTAATATAATTTATCTAAGAAAACAACATTTTTTGATAGAAAATAGTTTTTCCTTGAAAAAAAAGTTTCAATTTTTTATCAAAAATGTTTATAAAAATTCATTAAAATAATTTCTTGATGAAATTTATTACTTTTTTAACATTCATACAACATGAATAATATTTCCCAATGTCATGACTATATAAATATTTCATGATACCCTTATACTTATTAAAAGATGTTTTTATAGAACTTTTTCCCCTATAAAATGGGAAATGTTTAGTTTTTAATGAATTTTAAGTGAAAAATGTAATTTTAAAACTTTTAAAGATTTTTCTTTCAAAGAGAAAAGAATATTTTCAAAGACAAAATGTTTCAAATTATTTTTTAATCATCCATTATGTGTTTTCATGTTTATAATAAAAAAATGGTTTCTGAAAAAATTATTTTTCAAAAATTAATTTCAAATAATATTTTCTCCCTCAATAAATAGTTATAGCTATCTTGCTAAATCATTTTCTATCTATGGTGATTTCCATTGATGTGACATATGATTTACTCGGGATATAAACTAAGGATACAATACTTGTTCATTATATGAATGGTTTATCATGAAATGATATTTAAGAAATCATTTCTAGTATACGGGTTATAGCATGATAAAATTATTATGAAACTCGATTATCATTATACATGTTATACTATAATGAAATTGTGAAATGATTATGAGGCTTGTCTCTTTTTCATAGGTTATGATATAATGAAATGTTTATGAAACCCATTTCATTTTATCTGTTATGATATAATGAGTGTTCTATACACTTATGGCACACATACATATGATTTTCATTTTTTTTATCAGTGATACATATATCTCTCTCCAATGCATTGGGTAAATATTTATATCTTGCGAGATAGATAAGACATGAATGGGAGTAAACACGAATCAGTAAGGGAATTTTTCCATTATGAAGGATTTGGGAGTAAACCTTGAATACTATGATAATTTTGTGAGTGAACTCAATCCACTATGAGGGAAGGGATTCCAATGGGGATGGTGGTGTTTCCCTCTAAGTAGGTCTAGCCACCTGTAGAGTTCCCATATATGTTTTTGAAAATGATCCTTGGTTATTAAAGAAATGATATTATGTACTTATTTATATAATACGATTCAATATATTATTCAAATGTTATGCTATCATGGCTCATGTTCCTTGATTATCTTAGGATCATTGTCATATAAACTAAAAATCCATATTCTATGACTTATCTTTATAATCTATGGTAGGTTGAGTATGAACATCATATTTTATGTTGATTATCATGTACATTTATTCTTATCTTTTTCTATAATATCACCATAAATTTTTATATATTAATTTTACCATTAATATTCATCTAAGGTCACAGATAAATATATTTCATTTTCATAGGATATGAAGAATTCATTTATAAGGGTACGTATATGAAATGTACAAACTGGGTAGATATTTATGTTAAAAATTGAAAACCATTCCCCATATTTGATTATTGTGTTCTATGTTTCAATAAGAAAAAATATAATATGATCTTCATGAGTGTGTTTATGTAATGTATTGTATGTTAATTTAAAAAAAATTTATATCCCTAAATGAGAATCCTGAGTCACTATTTGATGTTATTGTAGTTTTGGTCCTAACATATTTCTAATTTGATTCATGGAAAAGTTTTCATGTTTTCTTTTAAGACGTATCAAAATGAAACTAATGATATAAATATTGAAATTAGTACTCCATTATAAAATTTGGGGTTCCCTAGAGCCACACTTCTTATTCTGCAGTCTATAAACACATACATTTTATACGGGCTTCAATACCAACAATATATTTTTGGAAATATTTATGAAATAATTACATGACGTAAAAATGATAGTTTAACTACATTCTAAAAAACAATTTTTTTTATTTATTTATAGAATTTTGAAAAAAATAAACTATCGAAAAACATTTCTTTCTAAATTAAAAGATATATTTTCTCCACTATATAAGAAACCACAAAATCCATAATAAGTTTTCTTCCACTCCCAGAAATTCTTAGCAAAATATAAGTTATTTATAGTAGCATGTGTAATTATTAATTTTATATCTTGGGTAAATTAAAACAAATAATGGGTTAGCTCAAACCCATAGTAGAGGAAGACATATAACTGAGGAAATATTGGTATAATCAAGGGGTAAATATTACAGAAGGAATAAATAATAATTATAATTCAACAATTGACATAAATTGAAGGAATAATATATCCATGGATACCAATAAAGATAAATAGATCACATAGAAACCAAAAATAGGTTCCTTAGATATAAAATGCATAATGGCATACAACTGAATCTATAAAATAATCCAAGACATCATGATCATACCTTTATAGAAATATTATTCTCAATGAATTAAAACAAAAAGATAAACAAAACAAGTCTATCATATGATACCGACTGATGAAAGAAGGTCTATTTAATGATAAGACCCTCCCATCACTTGTTTTTGTCCAATACATTCATCATATTAGATATTGAGTAAATAAATCATAATAAACTATTCTAAAATTCATCAAAATTGGAATGAAAATGTAAAGAAAACAAATTCTTTTCATGATATTAATAAAAGATAAAACATAATCAAAACCCATCTGGATAATAAAGGGGGATGGTAACACAATACATAATCAACATGCCAATAATAATTCATATTGTATTAACAACTTACCGAATGAAAATAATTTTCCCCATGTAAATAAAAGTTATTACATTATCAAAACCATTTTTTAGGAATAAGGAATATTGTATGATAATACACATTTATCTCTCTAGGTTAATCAATAAATATCTATATTATAATAACAAATATACCAATTTTCAACAGTTCCCAATCAATAATTGGAATTTATTTATATGTAATAATCACTCAATCTAAAACTATATGGAGTAGTCATAAATGGTTAAGATGGTACTAGAATAACATGATCATAATACATCAATATGATTACATTGTATGGTTTCAAAATGATATTACCAATTGTAACATGCGAAACATAAAAGGATTTTGTAATATAAAGAAACGACCTTTTCAATTAATTAATGAACAATACCCCCAAAGCAGAAATAATAAATTCTATTGTTGGGTACCATGGTTTCATTCCCTAAAATTAAAAATATATATTTGATGATAAGTAGTGAATTGTAAACTGTATTCTGGTTAATCCTTTTGAAAATTAAATGAGAAATTAATGTAAAAACAAAAATTTTTATTAGAAATAATTTTCAATTTTTATTTAATGATAATGTTCCAAGTTGCATGAAGAAATTTTTCTTCAAAATATGAATTAAAAAAATTAAAAACATAAAAAATAAAAATAAAATTCAATAATAGGGCATTGAAAATAAATAAATTTTATCTATTAGAAATGGTTAGAGGATGATAACACATATGAAAGTGAAATCAAAACACATTTTAATTGTTTTGAAAATACCTTTGAACAAAACATACATTGTAGAAAGGAGTAGAAAAATGTTATTTTTCATCAACTTATATTTTTCATTATAAAGGATGTGAAATTACATTATAATTATTTTTTTTGGTCTAATAACCAAATATTATAAGACATAAATTCACGACATAACAACATAACTCAAAGAAATGAGACTTGATTTATCAATATTTTGTTTGTACAACATTTTCCTTGAAATAAAAAATCTTTAATTTTTTTATTTTTTTCTATAAATAAAAATTCATAAAAAAATAGAATAACTCATAATATATTAAATTGGTATAGTTTACCCAAATTTTTATGCTAATATAATTATTATAAATCAATGAATTATGATTGGGTTTCAAAATAATTAAAAACAGAGTAACAATTAAATAAAATACATTTAATAAATACTAATTAATCTATCTTAATATTTACCATGAAGAAATTTTTTTATGTAAAATATAAATCCATTGGAAGAGAATACACCATTCAGATAAAAATTTGAAGTATAAAATAATACTTTATCCTATTATTAATGTTTGAGACATAGAACTGTTGCGAATTGATAACTATTTTTATCAAAACTCGTTGAAATAGTGGGGCATTAATTTAATTTGAAATTTCATTAGTAAAATATAATTGATTAAATGATATCTAAAATATATTGGGAATGCACAACATAAATGAAATTAGGTGAATAATAAAAAACATGTCTCAAATGTTCCAGATATATTCTTCACATGCACCTAATTTAATGAATATTCAAATTCAGTTTAGTAGAAACATTATCAAATACCATATTACATTATATTTAATTTGATGTAAATTATTTACTATTATGTTATATTTATTTATTATATAGTTTTTTTTTATTTTTATGTAAAAATTATCACATAATCGATTTATTTTTCTAATTTGTGTAATCAACTATTATATTCTAATAAAAACATCAATACAAAATATAACCATTTTCATAAATATATATATTTAGTTTCTTATTATCTTATAAAAATTATGGTATTTATTTTCTCATAGTCATCCATGAAATATTTTTATATAATTATTCAAGCAAGTGGATAAAACGAACCAAACATTAATAGTAAATATCTCGAGGGGAGAGTACTGTTAATAAAGTATTTAATATCATTATAATATAAGAATAAAGATATTTTTTTATATTTTTTTTATTTTATGAGACATATTTTAGGTGGTTTTTAAAAATAAATAAAAGAATTATAAAAAATGAAATATGTTACATTATCATGTTGTAGTCTGAATGATGCAACATTTAGATTATTTTGGATTACTGTGTTGATGTAAATGAAAAACAATGTGTTTTTACATTAATAAACAAAAGACTTTGGTATAATAATGATTCTAATTTTGTCATATTTCTATGGTAATAGTAGGTTTTGAAGATAAATATTAAAGAATAAAATGATAAGTATTAATTGAATCTCACTTTTTGAATTTACACATTCTCATGAAATTCTCCTTGGTAATGAATAGATTTTTCTAACTAAATCATACTAGATACATTTGAACAGGAGAGATACTTCTAGAAGGAAAAAATTGTTTATTTTATTGAATTAAATTAAATAATGTAATTGAAATGAAGGGGTGGAAGTGTCCAATTTTCAAAGTGAACAATGGAGAACTTTTTTTAATACACCTTTAAATTGCAAATTTATAATTTCACTATTATTTTTAAAGTATCAAAATAATATAAATAATATATTTTTACCTGATATTTGGCCTATAAATATAAAATAATGTATTAACACACATGTTCTAGACCTTTATGAAGTCATTTGTTCTGTGTGTCTTTTTACATTTACAATTTATTTGTTTTTACCTTAGTAACTAGTTATTAAAAAAGTAATTTATCATTTAGAATGAATATAAAATGACAAATACTATGAAATTTGGGTCTTACGAAAATATATATATATCTATTTAAGGTAATTAAATTTTTTGATTATAGATAATTTGTAATGACCTGACCCTAGAAGCCCAAGGTTGGTATAATGTTTTATTACATTGGAAAAGATACAAGATTAAAATACCAAGGGACCAATTTAATTAGTATTTTTTGAATACCATATTACATACATGATAACCATAATACAATGGTAAATAAAAAATAAAAAATATCAACAATATTAATAAAAATCATTATTGAAACCTATTAAAAGGATTAATATGCATTACCTGATGAAAGGAAACATAATAAGGGTAATGTAATAATCTTATTAAGGGTATGAAATGTGGTAGTAATAATGAATTAATAAGAATAAATTTACATGACTAAATGAATAACTGATAAAACCAGACAATAAAATAACTAGACAAGGCATAATTAACATAGAAATGAAATAAATAAAAAAACATTCCATTTAATCTATAAACTAATAATTAAATGAATCCATATATTTTATCATATAAAGACCTCATGGATAATTACAATGATAACTAAAATAACTATGACGAAAATGATTAATTTTTAAACATCAAGCCTGACGCATATGAAAACCTACACTACCTAAATTTTTTATAGTATGGTTATAACTATGGATAGAAAATCATTTAATTTTCCCAACTGATTTTTCTCATTAGAGCCTATCAATACATCTAGAGGCTATATAATGTTTAGGCACCAACTATATTTTCTAGTCCTAAGCATTCCTCAAATTGAATAATAGAAATAAATAATATTCGTTATTAAATATTCATATAAAATAGAGAATATAGATCTATCAATAATTCCTTAGTGGGGGATGAATAAAAATAAAGTTTTTTGATAGTGATTAATACATATAACATAAATATATCAGTGAAACATACTTGAGGAAAATAATCATTAAAGATTCAAATGTATGTTATACCATTTTGAAACATTTGAATTATAATTCCCTATGAAGAATTAACATCAAATTTGACTTATAATATCATGTAAATAATAATATTTATTATATATCTTGTCAAATTTAATTTTATACTCCATATAAAACGAAATTGGTGCATAATAATGAATAAGTCTCAATAAAATGTAATTTGTGATAAAATCCCTTACCTTGTGATTCCTTTGGTGTGAATGGGAATTATACTCTATTATAATGGTATTATGAGTTTCACTAACTTATTAAAGAATTGTATTTGTGTTTATAATATTATATATTATCTTCTTATAATATTTTACTATTAGTTCGATAAAAATCGATCATTAGTTTCCCTATTTCGTGTGATAATTGTCTAGTCTTTCAAGAATGTTTTAATATATAACTTTTTGTTATCATTAATTAGATCATCGATTCATCATATAAATAATTTAAACCAATATTTAAATATCATATATATTATTCTTATATGAATTTATAATAATATTTATATTTTTTAAATAATAAAAGAAATGTACTGTTCATGGAGATGGTACGTCGTACATACGCATGAATGATATTCTCACATCCTTTTCATATTTTAAAATAATGAAAAGCATATGATATATTTTAATATTTATATAATAATTAAAGTGTCATATATATTTCATATTTATTAAATTTTTTTATTTAAACCATCCTTTATACATTCCATGTATTTCTTGAATGAATCACATCGTTTTAAGGGGGTGGTAGTCCCCACTTCCACAAATAACGTTATCTTATTCTCAAAATATTGAGTGGATAAATTTATGTTTAATAAGATAATTGAATAATTATTTAACATAATAAATTTTATATTTAAAATATATAACATATTTTTCATCATAATTTTGAACATTGAGAGGTTGTAATAGAAAATCAAACAACGTCTTTTCGTGACACGTTAGTTCATCGTGAATGTAAATGGTAAATTTGTTAACCATTATATAAAATAGTTATTAAGTTGATGTATAAAAAGAAACATAAAAAATATACATATATTTATGATGTTTTTTATATAATCTCATAATAATAATTGTTAAGGGGTGGAGAATGTAAATAAAACAATAGATCCTAAGGAAAAATGATATATCTTATATGGGTAACTCAATTTTGATTGAAAGAAATGGATTCCATGGAGATACTTATGAGAAAATAGATGGTTAAAATAGGAGTTGAATAATTTTTGGAGACTAATTATCTAAATATTGGATGACCCAAAGTGGCTTGAGGGGTGTGAGGATGGGGAATAGTGAATGTTTTTTATAGATGGGTAGGAGTGGTACTCTTGTAAATACCTAATGGTATACACTAAATAGATGTATTAATTACCAAATATACCTCAAAATGGACCTATAATTGATTAAATTTGTAACATGGTTGAAAATTATATTCACAACACAAAAATAATTTCATTTTTATAATTTTGTTCCTTAAGTTCAATGTTTCTTTTTTTTTTGTGTTTTAGTTTTTTCAAATGTAACTTGATCTCTATTCTAAGATATATAACCATTACGACTAAATAGTGGTAATATTTATTTTAATATATAGACCAAATTAAATATAAATATTATATCTAAATTATAAAAAATAAATCTCATGTGTTTTGGAAATTAATTTTAAAACAACCGCAAGTGACGCTCAAAGACACTCCTTTATCCATAATCAGGCTAAAATTGTTTTTAAAATATTTGAGAAAATATGTTAACTATAATAGATAAATTCGACCATTTATTGAAAATATTTTATAATTAATAATTGTTTAAAATACCATGGAATAATGTTGTATTTTTATTAATTTTAAATCATATAATGAAATATCAGTTATTTTTAAGTAACATTAATGTGAATTTTGAAATTATTTATTTAATTCTAATAAAATATATCAAAAAAGTATTGGAAGTAAAATATATTATGTTCACATTTGGATAACATGATATATTCATCTTCAAAAAATCATTTTGTAAAATAATTATATTAGTTTGGTTTACTTTTAATATTTGTAGTATCATTTTTTTTATTATAACTATGTAATCACTGTGTTGGTGGTTCTTAATCATTTTATGTACCTAATTCATCTAGATAAATTAATGGTAAATTATTATGATAATAATAACTCATTTATATTCTTAAATTAAATATAAATCTTAAATTATTATTTCTCTTACATAACTCAATTTTTATAAATGTCAAATTTAAGGAATGTTTTGTTTTTGTGTTTTTTCTCACTTAACATAACATATAGTTAAAATTGACAAATATTATCCCCATAAAAAATATAAATAAGAGGGAATATAGTAGAAATATTTTCGAACAATTCCCATTGGAAAAATATATAGGTCATCATGGCTCTTATGTATGTGGTTTAGTACCTTGTTAAGCTTAATTTTACCTTAATCGTTGTAATTAATTTTAATTACATTCACTAATATTATTTTTCAAAAACTATGTTGTTCTTGGTAGAATAAAAATATTATACTGATAACAATTTTTTTCTTTTTTTCTCTAAATCCAATTTAGATAACTGAGAAAATTGAATTTAATTCTAATCTTATAGATGTGGTGAGAAATCATGTTTTCATAGATAAAATGTTCTTAAGATCAATAAGTTTTTATGTATGATTTAAATATAAAAATGATTAAAATAATTTTTTTATAAGTATATCTATAATTGGTTTATTTTTACCTTAATTCTCATATTATAAAATTATTTAAAATTAATAATTATTTAAATAAAAAGATATCTTTTAACTAAAAGACATTATTTTTTTGTATTTTTCCAAAAATGCGACTTCTTATAAACATATAAAAAATTTACCCTAAGATTATTTTTACATTATATATTTAAAATATAGTTTATTTTTATAATTAAAATTAATAAATGTGTGAAAATTAAATTTAAAAATAGTAGTACAATTGAAAAGAAATAAAACGTTTTCTATCATGTAATACAAGATAACTCATTGTTCTATATAATACAAGCTTATATTAGTGTCGCATAAAAAGAAATCCATGAAAAGAACAAAATTTATTATAAAATTAAAACATTGTAACTTATTGTGGTGTTACATTCTCCGCGCCATAATTAAATACTATAATCATGATTTAAACATGATCTTAGTAAACAAGGGATTGATATGTAAAAATAGTATTGTTGAAAGAACCACATCACAAATAGTATAAATAAAACATATTACTGGAAAGAGAAAAAATGAAACAAGAAGTTCACCACATAACTAGGATATCAAATGGGATAACTTTTGAGAAAACCTAGACTTGGAAAGGAAATATAACTATAACGTTATGATAGAGAGAGTTAGAGGGCATGTTCAGATGAATGTTGACGACCAAAAAACCATAAACTAGAGGTGTGGATTGACGTCATTCATATCCTAAAATGTGATAGTAGTAGGAGACCATTTTTGGTTCAAAACCATTTTCATATATTTATAGATTTTATCCACTCACTATTAATGTGTGTAAATAAAAATATATATAAACATAAAATATTCCATTGATTATTCCTTTTACTATTTATACTTTATCTCGTATCATAATATGCAATATATTGTTATCTAATAATTTAACCACTAAAATATCATACATTCTTCAACATAAATGATTTTATAAATGTTTAACTTTTCATAATCATTATAAACAAACACATTCGATGAAAGGTCACTAAATTCCTAAAATGAACTTATCATTATCTTTTAGTAAACGTAATGAGGGAGTTTAATAATCACATGTTGTACATGTTAACAGCTTTATCACATATTATCATGAATTATGTTAATAACATGAATTACCATTAAAATATATTGTAAATGTGAAATATTTATTATTCTTAATGTAATATACCTGTTATTGTATATATTAAAAAAATCAAAAAGTGTTGTGAAATCCAACAATGATGACATAAACCACTTTTTTTATCAAACCATTAATCAGTTGTAGGGAAGTCAGTACTTTCCAATTTACTTTATCTAAATATATCAACTCTTCTATTCCGTCCTTTTTATCTCAGCCTGGGGAATGTATTTAGGGTTATCATTACACTAACCATGTGGTTTCTAATATGTTATTCTTGAAAGAAATCACATTTCGTGGTATTATTCAATATATGATATCAAATTTTATTGAAACAATATTGATGTATAATCATCATATATTCCATAATTCTTAATTTTTGAATCAAAATATAGAAACTCATTTATTATTCCACTTAATACATGATTCATTATCAAGGCTACATCATCAAACAACTAAATACCTCTTTCATTTCACATCTCATAGGTAGTCTCTTCATCGGCAACAATATTATTATCACGCATACCAGCTTTAGACTCTCTTCTAGAGTTTTCCACTTTAGAGATAAAATTTAATATGTAAATTTAATTAAACACTTAAAGAACATAATAATTGATGATTTATTATTGAGGAAGATATTTCCATCCATTGAGTTAACTGAACTTTTCACATTCCATTGGTAGTTACCTGCTTTGCCCCATTTTTTCCCATAGTCAAAACAACTGCTTGTTCCTCTATGATAAACACTTAGATTATTCGTTCCACATTATTGAAAAAGTGGAAACTGAATCTTCTTTTTTCCATGGTCTCTATTAACCAGATACACAATTAACTCCTTCCTTCTCTTCTTTTGTGAGTTTGAGAGTTTGATAAGGTAGACAATGTTAATCATGATTTTTGAAAATTGTTTAGGAATGATTACAACATCATTCACTCCAGTGGTCATTAAATTTATTTCCTCATAAGAATATTGTTCATAACATTAAATTTTAACCCAGTTCCTTTTGTTTTTGACCAATGATTATAACAAGAAATTATAGTTTGATAAACACTTATCAAAATAAAAAACCACAAAAATCAAAGAAATTTTCTTATAGGCTTCCTAAATCATGGATTCTACTTCATTAATCTATGACACATTTGGTTTATCCTATATTATTAATATTCTTCTTATACATAAATCCTTAATGTTTGTTTATAAAATAAATATGAATTATCCTAACCGTATACCCTGAGAGTGTCAAACCTGGTGCACGGTAAGGCCATTTTTTTGTGTACTAGGTCATGCCGAGTCATGGTCAACACAAAATGTGTGAGGTGTTACAGCATGGTAAATCTATTCCAAACTATCTTCAACTTTTAGTATCCAAAAATTTATGTATTTATACGAATAAATGAAAAATCTATACATTTCCAAATTCTACGATGTTCTTCTACAGTTATCCTTATTTTATATCATAGGGTCATGTTCATTAATCAATGTTTTATAAATCTAATTCCCATGGAATTTGAAAAAAATTCCCTAAAACCAACTATAAATACCTAAACCCATAATGTTAAATCTAATTAATTATTTTATAACGGTTTCATATACAAATGATACAAATACAAAAGGACTAAACATTAAATTAGTGTTGTAGAACCAAAATACATAACTAATTCCTATAAAACATTGGGAAATATGAAATAAAACATAATACCTAAAAAATAATAATAAAATGAATCATTGAAACATATTCAATGGATTTCTATAAAAAAAAATTGTAAACAAAACATAATAATAGTGACCTCATATTCATTTTAAGGGTTAGTAAAGAGGAGGAAATAAAGAATAAATAAAATTAAATTAACATGGTAAAGTATGTAACTGATAACACGAGACATTCGAATATATGGATAAAACATAATTAATTTGGAAATTAAAAAAAATTAAAATACATTCTATTTAATCAGTACGTAGATATTGAATTTTATACAATTATTTTATCATATGAAAAGCTCATGGAAAAAAATAATGATAACTACAATATCATTGAAGGAAATACTTAATTACCAGACTTTGTATCTGAGGCATGTGGAAACCTATTCTTTTATGACCATCCAAATTAAGGTCAAAAATATGTATAAAAACACATTTAATTTGTAAAACTTAATTTTTTCATCAGAACCTATTAATACATCAAGGGGCTATATAAAGTATGATCCCAACCTATCATTCCCATTGTAATGAATTTCTCATATCAAGTAATAAATATAAATAATATTCCCTATCAAATATCCATATTGTATATAGAATATGGATATATCAGTAATTTCTCAGTGATTTATAACTAAAAAAATGGGTTTTACATTGATGAATTGATATAACATTGAAATATCATTAAAACAATATCGAGGAAATAATCATTAAACATTCCAATGTGTCCATTACAACTTTAAACCATTTTAATCATAATTATTCATAAAGTTTTAATATCAAATGAAACATATAATATCATGAGAATAAGTATATTTATGATAAAACATGTCAAAGGGTTGTATATAAATCATATAAATGTGAATTAGTGCATTGTAACAAATTAGACTCAATGGAATATAAATTGAGACAAAATTACGTATCTTGTGTTTCCTAATATGTTAATGGGATTTAACGTCCAATATAATGGTTTTAAAGGTGTTAATAACTTATTTTTGAACCATATTAATGTTTATAATATAATCTTTTACCATCTTATAATAACATATTCCCCGTTTGGTAATAATTATTCATTATTTTCCCTATTTTCGAGTGTTAATTTCCATGTTTGCTGTGTAAGTCTTAACTTGTTTCATGTTGTTGTAATTAATTAGATAATATTTTAATCATTAAAGAATGTAAAAAATGATTTAAATATTATATTTATTCATATATATTCATTTATAATAATCTATAATTTTTGGAGATAAGAAATGAAATGCACCATTCACAAATAAGGTAGGCCTTAAGTACGCATGGACCCTACTTTCATTTCCTTGTGGTATTTCAAAATAGTGAAACGTAATTGATATATATTTAAATTTAAGTAATAATAAATTTATCATATATATGACATATATGATACATATATTTTTTAAAACCATATTTTATAAATTCCATGTATAGAATGAACGAATCACATCACTTTGAGGGGGCGGTAGTCCATACTTCCACAAACGATGTTATCGTTTTGGTACAAAATAGAGTACATAAATATATGTGTTAAAATATAATTACTGAAGTATTAAGACATTTTAAATATCAATTATAACATATATAAATATATGGTCTATCATAATTTCCATCCACGATATGTGGTAATGTAAAATCAAATAACATCATTTCATGAGGCAGTAGTTCACCTTACACGTAAACAGTAAGCTCGTCCCCCATTGGATGGAAGTATGTGTAAATGTAAGACTAAAAAATAATATAAAAACATATAATTTTATTAATTATAATTTTATTCATATATTATATTGAAAAAATAATATTTTAGAGGTAGTGAATTAAAATAATACAATGAAACTTCAGTAAGAATGTTACCAATTATTTGGGTAACTCATTTTATTTTGTGGCAAATGGCTTCCATATATTTTTTTATTCACAAAGGGAGGATTAAAGGAGGTGGTTACGGATGTTGTGAGAATATTTCAAAGGAGTTTGGAAGGTTCAATGTAGCATGAGATGTATGCGGAAAAGGAAGTGTGAATGCCTTTTTAGTGTATGAGAGAGGGGTACTCATGTAAATAAAAAAGGGTATACAATAAAGGGGTATATTTTATGTTCCGGGAGGAGTGGAATAACGTTGGTGGTTGCACCCAAAAATATATTTTTCTTTTATCAATGATCAATATGGGATCTGTTATGATATTAAAAAGTTGGATCATTAGAATAGAATTAGGAACAAAGGAATGGAAGCGATACCCGTAATAATAGAGATGATCATCATATGTTTTTTATAATTAATTTACATAAAAGACAAGAATTACCTTGATGTAGTTCTCTCTCAGTTGATGTTTATAGTCATGATCAGATGTGATCCATCGTTGAGTTGTAGAATCCATGTGTAGGATTCCTCAAGTAGTGATCCACACATGCTCCACATATCTCTAGATGTCGCCAAAGGGATATCCGGGTGCGAGCATGGGAGAGTCTTCACTTGTGATAACTGCCTTCTATCTCCTTGAGAGATGCTTGCAAATCATTCTCCTTGATCTGATGGAGGAGGATCTATCTTGTACCTTGAGATCATTCTTAGAAGAAAAAAATTCTCTCTTTGCTTGAGAGATTTTTCTAGATCCATTGCGCACACCCACAAAAAAATGTCTAGGATATAGAGAATTATATAATTATGATTTTAATTAATTATATTAATAAAAATATATAATTACCCAAATAAATTTATTATTTTCATTTAATTATTAGTAGGAACCCATTTCAAATAATAAAAGATGACTATTTTTATTTCTTGACATACACCCAGCGAATTACACCAAATATTATTTAACTAAATAAATAATATTATTTCTCACAAATTAGTTGAAAAAATACACGATGTGTATATTAATATACAAGAAATATACTTTTCTTTTTCTATTCTCTTCATTTCCTTCAACACATTTATTAGAGCCTGAGAAATGGTTTTTTATTTCTCAATTAAATATCACTGCATTACCCTCTAATAAATATATATTATTTCCCCCAGAATATATTCTCTCAAATAACTCGTGTCAAAATAAATGTGATCAGGAATCTGTGAATAATTTTTAAACCACAATCAAGAATAATATTTAATCAAATTGTTAAATTAATATTTTTATGAGATTCATGGACACACATAGTGTGTGACCCTCTAGGCCCGTTTCTCAGCACCATTAGGTAGAGCCTGCATAAATTCCAAGGTAAGAATCTTGCAATGTTCCAAGGAAAACATAGAGAAAGATGCTAACACCATAATGACAGGTCACATCTTACGAACACTTACTATGTAATGTAATCCCTTTCTATAGACATCTCTAATCAAGAGGGTTTAATGATGGTTCCATCAACCCATGTGCTCAATTTTTCTCTCATTGAGTTCCTATAATTGAACTCTCCCATTCCTTACCATGGCCATGGAATTATTTTGGATATATCAATTCTAATAAATGCACTGAGATATCTACATTCATTATTGAATAGAGGGGTAAAATCCTTTCTCACAATATCAATTAATTTCTAACTACTCAGGACACTCAAAAAATTGTTTACCTCACTTGGAAGAGTGTTTCATCCGAGTTTTCTTCAATACATCTATGTGTGTGAGTTGTAATACCCATTAATAATAATCTAAAATTCTACAGAAAAATATACACATCCACAAATAGGAACATGACACTATAAAATGTGGATTTTCTACTGGTGGGTCTCGTTCTCATAATATCCTCCTGGATATTACCAAGGACTCACACCATGAGAAGGTGCTACAAATTTTTATGAGTCCTCACCCCTAATGGACTTTACTATTTGTGTCCCATAAATAACATAATCCATATATAGAACATCAATTCATGAACAGTGTTATAAAAATTCCAGGTTCTCATCAAATCCGGGATCTTCCATGACATTTTAGTGCAACGCCTATCCTTATGAAATTATCACATGCATTTTCACACATAAGAACAATGAAGATGTGATAAGGTATTTATTAATGGATAAATTACACAGTAGTTGGTTTTAGGGCACCAACCCAAATAGATAACACTAAGACCATGGGCACACAAAATATATAATTAATGGAAAAATGGTGAAATTTTGATTACAAAAATATCCACCACTGAAAAAGAAGTTCATTTTTATAATTTTTTCCCCTGACTTATAAGATTTATTATTTTTATCATTTTAGTTTCTATTAATGTACCAAGACTTAAATCCTATGTAATTTATCCATTAATAATAAAATAAAGTGGTTTTTTATAAAATATATAACCACTGAAATAAAAATATTATATGTAATTTAAATATTGAAATTTCATTTGTTTTGATGATTAATTTAAAAGAAGTTCATGTGACATGCAAAAACACTAATTTAACTCGGACCAAACTAACAATGTTTTTACAATCACTGTGTAAATATTTTAATTATAAAGGATAAATTTTTAAATTTATAGAATATATTTGATATTTATTGACACTTAAAAATTACTTTGTAAGATATATTATTTTCATTAATTTGATATCATTTAATAAAATATCATTTATTGTAAAATAAAATTAATTTCAATTTTGAAAATATTTATTTAATTTTTATTTCAAAATAATAAAACTAGTATTTGAACAAAAATATATGAAGATAAAACATATGAACCATTGTATATTCCTAATAAAAACAATTAAGGATGATAACTTAATCAATTTTGCTTACATTTAATATTTAGAATGTCATTTATTTTAGTTATTTATTTACTAAATTATCACTGTGTTGCCATTTATTATGTATTATAAGTAACTAATTAGTCTATAAAGATTAATGGTAGTTTATTTTGATAATAAAAACTTATATGTATTTCAATATTATATATATTATAAAAAATATTACCTTTTTTCATATATCAAAATTTAAAAATGATAAAAGAAAAAAAGTTTCTTTTTTCTATTTTTTTTCCTCATATAAATTATCATACATTGAAATTTCATTAAATATTATCCCAAAAAAATAATATATTTACTAATAGGGTATATAATTGAACTATTATCAACCAAGGGTCTTTGTAAAGGATTCAAGGATATTTTAGCACTAAATATTAAGGTTTAGTACCTTGTTAAGCATAATTTTATTTCAATTTCTATAATAAATTTTATTTACATTCACTACTATTAATTCAAAAAAAATTAGAAATTTATATATTAAAATAAAATACTAGTTACCAATATTTATTTATATTTTTTTCATATTCAATTCATATATGTTGGAAAATTGTGTTTAAATCCAATTCTACAGATGTGGTGAGAAAGTACGTTTTTAATGTAAAAACATTCAAAAGAACAATGAATAGTTATATTTTATTTAAATATGAAAACAATTGAAATGAAATTCATAGGATTAATATATAAATTATCTATCAGTTTTTTCATTAGAAACAACTTGAAAATATTTTTTAACATTAATAACTACTTAAATATAAAATGCACGGTTTAGAAAAATTAATATTTTTGACTATACATAAAAAAATATAATTATCATAAAAATAAAATAAAAATAACACTAAGATAATTTTAAAATAATGAATTCAAATATGAAGTTTATTTCGGAAAAAAAATTTATAAAGTATTATAATTTATTTATAAAATAAGTGCGCCATTAAAAGGATGTAAAACATTATCTTGAATGTAACAAAAGAAAAATCAATCTTGTGCGTAGTTTAATATTAACATGGTGTTTCATATAAATAAATAAAGAAAAACATAATTTTATTCTAAATTTAAAACATTTTAATTTCATGGGTTGTTATAGATTTAATTTATAATTTAAAATATTTTATGAACAATAAAACTGTATTTTGGTGAAAATTGGATTTTTAACAACTTTGTGTTCTTCATATTATTTATCCACGGATACTAATTACATGTCTGTTGATATAAATATATATGTGTGTGTTTTTAAAAATTATATTAGTGTCTATATTTTAAATTATATAAATTTATTTGATTAAATAACAATTATATAATATTAAAAAATTAATTCTTAAAAAATTACAGTTTTATGATTATCAGTGACGTTAACATCAATCGTAATAATCATTGTTTTATTACCAAAATTTAAATTCACCTTATTATATAATATTATCATGTTTAAAGGAAATTGTATTTTTTGATATTTAATTTCTATAAGCGAGGGAATGTAATTTTTAATATAATCAAAAAAAAATTAGAATAAGATATTACATCTGTTTCCAAAATGATATACATTGGTTTTATAAAAAATAGTAATTATAAATGATATAGGTAGCTTATAAATACATAAATTTTATAAATAACAACATAGAAAATATTTAATTCATTATTCTAATATGAAAATTTGATAATAGGGACAATATTCTTGAAAATTTGGAAATTTTTAGTAATCACGTAAAAATTATTATTATTTTTGAAATGATCCAAAAATTCAAAATAAGATTATATTTTTTTAGAAATAAAAAAATATTGTTCATTTTTTCAAATTAAAATTATAAAATTTATAAAATAAATTTGGGAATAAAATCATAAAATATAATAAAAATATCAATTTTTATTAGAAAATGACATTGTTGAATACTAACAGTTCTTATTATTATTTCATATCATTTAAAAAATAAATTTTTGTTTAATTTTTATTAATATCTTACATTATTTATCGCCTTTAATCATTTTTTCTTGAAATAAAAATCCATATCACCAAAAACAGAATTTTTAGAAAAATGTTTTCCAAAAAAATTAATGATATTATTTATCATTTTTAGAAAACAAATTGAATTGAATTTATATTATATATATCTGTTATATTATTTATACATATATTTCTTAAAGAGATTACTCCAATTCATTCTGCTAATTCAAAAATTATGTTACAATGGTCATACATAAATATTTATATTTTATCAAAATATATAAAAGTTTCATTTATGCCGCATGTTGTATTTGATGTAATAAAATTAAATATATAAATTTTTAAAAGGAAATCATCTATTAAAATCATGGGGTGTTACGATATAATGTATTAAATGAATTTCATTCTTTTAATTTTATATATTACTCCGTAATTAAAATCAGTTAATATAATCTTATCATATTTGTCATTTGTGATATAACCCTCAATATGACATCTATATTACACTCTTAGGTAATATGAAGTTACTTATCTTCCCTAAAAAAACATTATTCATTCATAAAATCATATACTAAATTTTGAATATAACCTAATTATATATTCTCTATTACATACCTTTCTCATATATATTTTAATATTTATGGCATTAAACCATATAAAAATCATATATTCCATAAAACATTAATTATTATATTCATCTACTAGTTAAAATAATCACACCCTAGTAAATAAATATCATAATCTGAGAAATCAGAATAATTTCACCAAAAATATAATGGATTACTTTTTTAATTAACAAATAACCAATTCCATGTCTCTAAATACTAATTAATTTGATTTATTAAAATCAATAACCTCTTTATTACCTAATCATCAAAAATTTATTAAACCTAATATTTTTACATAACTCAATAATGTGTTCTCCAAAAGTTTTCCTGAAAATATGAACTTACATAAAATCAATCTTTGAGGTTATTAGTACAATTTAATATAATTTTCAATATCATTAATGAAAAAATACTAAATAAAAATTCTTATAAGCTTAATATAATTCTCATAACATTTATAATATTTTTCATTATCAATAATATATTCAGCCACTAATGAAAATATATTTGAATATCATGATTTTGTATCCTTTAAGATAACAACCTCCTTTAATTATGTAAGATAAGGATACTTTCCTTTTTCCATCATAACATGATTATGATAAAATTATAAACCATTAACCATGTTCCAATATTTATATATAAGACAAGGTAGTTTTTTGAAAACAGTACTTTCCTAGAATCATTTCTATAATCGTATTTCAACCTAATACGAAAACACAGAGTGAATAATTATAAAATAAGATTATATGATCATATTAATATAAAGACTCGATCCCAATATGTATTCCCACATTCATTCAATAATTTAATATATTCACTTAAATCAATTTCAATTTTTTGAAAAGTTATTATATACATATTAACCTGGTACAGTAATGTAACAAGTAATTCAATACATCAAAATGATAAAAATATAGAATATTAAAATCAACCAAATATCCCAAGGGAGTTTATATCTATGTGTGAAGTCTTAGTAATGCACATAGTCCATCAGAGATATGATCGATTTAATTCTCAACCACCCCTTTTCAATGTGATAACACATAGGTGAATCTTTTCCATAGTTGTGTCCACTTTCCTATATCTAGATTTTGATGCATATCTTGACAAAACCACCATGTAAATAATTTACCAATATTTTAGGATATCATTATGTACCTATAATTATCTCTAATATAAAGGCCAATTTCAAACATAGACAAAATAATACATTAATCTCTAGATTCATATAGTGTACCTCATAACAGTTACATAACTCGAGAATAAAAATTATTATTATCTGAGAGATTAACATTATAAAAGTATTATTTCCTAAAAATAAAAATAATAATAAAAAACATCCTTTAGACAATTTTCTATAAATATCACATGATATAATCATATTCATAACTAGTTCAATGAAAACACAAGAAAGTGGCCACCTTAGACACCCAGTAAGAGAAAAAAATATCACAACATGAATGATTAAAAGGAAAAGAAATATATATCATCATAAAAGATCAAAATTTATTTAATGATAATCATAAATCATGTTAGAATAAATGTTTAATAAAAATATCATCACAGAATAATAAAATATATTATTATGATTAAGACACATATCAATATTCATATAACACGTGAGGATGAAATAAAATTTTAGAATGATTTCAAAATAAGGAATAATCATAAAAACATTGAATTACATGGAAATGAAATGAATCTTAATATTTTAAGTTATATGGTTGAAAAATTATGAATTTAGTAGAACAATAAGAATAGGATAACCTATGTTAAGAAAGAGATTATGCTCAATCCTATATGAACAAACCAATTTTCTACATGCCGGGATATGTGAGAAAATCTATCTTACTAATTTCTATATGAAAAAAAATCAGTATATCCATGCATTAATATGTAATGATATATAATATTAAACTAATTAATCCATAGTGATGTGTTCCTCTACAATCAATCAAAAACATATCTCAATAAACCTAATGAAAATGAATGGGTTTCCACTAAACATGAACTTATGAAATCATGGATATAAAAATATCATTTTCCAAAAGGAATAATAAAATAATACTATAAATACTATGATCAAAAGATCAAATTATGAGAAATAAACCTTGGAGTGAAAAATGAACTGAAAACTCAAAAGCATTCACAATACCATTTAAACATTGTTATAAAATATTAATTGTAAATTACATTCAAAAAATTTTATATGGGGAATAAAATAATTTTTAAAACCTTCTTATTATGTGTTCAAAAAATATTATCATTGAAAAAACATAGAGTTTATCTAATAAAATTTGAATTTTAAGGTAACACGTTTCATTTTTTAACGAATTGAAACCCTTTTAATGTATTTTAAAATACATTTGTTTGAAAAAAACATAGTCAAAGGATAAAGAAATATTTTATATAAAATAATTTAATGGGAATAGAATAGTTATTTGGGATAAAGGAATTGAGTTTCAATTAGTGAAATGGGCACATTGGTTGGATGTAAAAACATGTATATTGAAGAAAAATCCATTAGAAGTATTGTGAATTATTCATATAGATAATATTTTAAATGAAAAACATAATGATAAAGGAAGAGTAATTTTGTGTGAAATTATATATCCAAAAATAATTGGTGTAAATATAATATAACTTCTAAATAATTTATAATAGATCAATATAGAATGGTAATAGTTAAAGAAGAGTGATTTTAACCGGAGGAAATTAATTGAGTCCGGAAAATCGCTTACTTTTTTACTTCTTGATTGAATTTTCATTAAAATCCCAGACTAAAAATCTGAATATCATAATATACAATTTTATAATTACATTAAATATAAAAAATCTTTATAATATACATTTATAATCATTATCTATATGTATATTACTTAGTTATTTCATAGTTTCCCATGTATGGTGTTTATATTTTTTACATGTTGTGGTAATTTCATAGGAATAGTGTTAGTATTCATTCTTATTCCAAAATTAATAATTTAATTTTCATTAATGTAACTATAATGGATTTATTATAATGATTTATAATGTTTAAATTTAATATCATGAGTACTTTAGTATTTATCCTAGAAGATGAATTTATTTATGGGAATTATTCAGTGATTTCCAACACACAAATTATAATTTGATAACTAAGGAGATAAATAATGATTTATATATTATATAGATAAAATCATTATTTATAACATTTTTTCATATAATCCTAGTGATTATGAATTTATGGAAATCCATGATATAATTCAATATTATTGTTCAAGAAGGTGGTTAAACCATCCAAATCAAGAATATACATTGATTATTATAATTAAAAGTTGATGTAGTTGTAATATCATTAAATTGGTATCACAATGGAATGATTTACTTTTTTAATGTGATATATCATAATTATAAATAAATAAAAAGAATAATTAATGGATAAATAAATTGAATTAATTATTCTCCTCTTAGTATTCTGATTATAAATGACAGAATTTAGGATAATATTTTGTTGATCATATCATTAACAGGTTCTCTAATTTTTTATGAAAAAATTGATAACATAATCATATTAATTTTCTATTAAAATCACTCTCATGGTCATCCATATAAGGAAATGATGAAATGAATAATGGAAACTTATTGTTTATTGAATATGGTAGTCTATATGTACATAGGGATGGTGACTTCATTTTCCATAGAATCCATAAAATGAGTAATATGGTTTATCATTTTAGAATATTGAATATTTCATAAATATTATTATTATATATTAAATCCCATATTAGTACAGTCCATATATGTTGGGGGAAGGAAATAAAAATTCATTGTGTCATCGAGGCGGTAGTCCACAAATCACACAGTTCCCTTTTTTAATTGAAATGGGATGGGTGGGTAATTATTATAACATCATTATAATAACATAATAGTATAAAAATGATACTAATTTTATCATTATTTCATGGGAAAATTAAATTTTGTGAATAAGAAATGAACATAATGAAATTTAAATGAATAGAGAGTGATAATAAATCTATACCTTACTATATTTATTGTCGTGCAGATTACACCTTTTACGGATGGATATATGAGAATAAAATAACATCATTTAGATGAATGGGAGTGTAGAGGTGAGTATTGGTAAGATTTTGAGCAAAATATGTTTTTTGTGATAGGATAAGGTAGGTTTGGTCTTCACCTTTTATAAGTTAAATTGAGTGATATTATTTTAAATACCCAAAATTTATCAATAATAAGAATTCATTATCATGTAAAGTCGAAAAAAAATTTAGAAATATTTGAAGGTATAATTGATAAGGTTGATAAGAGACTCCACCATTAATTTATAAACATTTTATAAACATATTTTTCCCTTTATCTATAATGTTACTATTTTTACCCATTTTTTCACCATGGTAACTAGTTTTTACATAGGTAATTTATCATTATGTCACCAAAATAAACAAATTCTCTTGTTATGTAATTTCTTTCTACTGATTCCATTTTTGAAAGTAATTTTTAATATCTAATTTATAATATGTGTAAAAAATATTAAAAAACACTAAATGTGTAATTTATCAAAAACATTCCATAAAATTTATCTTAAATTTTAAATTGTAAGATATAGGTTTATAAATCAAAACATGATTTTTTAAATTTATAATTTTTTTTATAAAAGGCATATTATTTATTTTAAATAGTTTTCATCGATTTATTATTCACACATATATTATAATAATGGAATAAAATCATAAATATAAAAATAATAATATATTGCACTATTAACCTACAAATAAATCATTTTATGAAAATATAATAAATATATATTCATTTTATATTATTATGCAAAATCGAAAAATTATTTTAATATTATTAAATTAAACCTAAAAATTTTATAATTTAATATTTAAATAAAATATGAAAATATAGAGTAAAACTATTCCCATTGGAAAATAGATTTTTATGTTATTAACTATTCATTCTTTTACTTCTTTTTATTTAATAATTAATTTATTAGAAATATTTTTTATTTAATCTTAATATAAATAGTATATAGAAATAAAATTCCCATTTTTGAAAAATGATTTCGTATTCATAAATTGAATTTGGAAAAAATGTCTTTTCAATGTGTATATAAATTCTTGATACATTTGTATGAGTATTTTATTAAATTTTAATATAGTGATATTTTTTATTTACAATAGCACTTTTAACCACTATGTATGTCCTAATAATCTTGTAATCATTGATTTTAGTATCATGGGGTGGTACATGTATCATGGATCTTTTATTAGTCCCCATGAGATTTAGCTTCTCCCATATATGGGTTTTCTTAATCTTTAATTTCTCGAGCACAGTTTGATCTTGGTCAATTTAATACCCTAAAAAAGCTCCTTCCTTACCATGATTTAAAAAATGGGATTCACAATGATGAATTTAACCTTTTTAATTCTTTTATTTTGTAAATATTTTTTTATATTGAGATATTATTACTTCAATTTATACCAACTTATTTAACTGAAATGTTTAAGGGTTATATTTAATAATCATAATAAATCATGGATTTACATTTTAATTTGATTTTACATATGATAATCACTATTAAAACAATATCTATTTATAAATAATATGTGGTGAAATCATGGGTTATTACAATCTCCACTTAAATAAATTGAAACCTAGAAATTTTAATTAATACACTGTTATAAAGTTATCTAAGGGTATGTATAAGATGAATAGAAATTTAATTTTATATTGATTTATCACTAAAATAAATTTTATTATAATAACATTAATCCCAACACTATATTAATTCCTAACCATTTATATTATATAATACTTAATGGTATGGTATTAAAACTTATTCAATGTTTCTTTGCTTCTTATTTTAGACCTATAGTAATAGATTGCTATAAATTGGATTAAGGTGTGAAACTCAGTTTTTTACTTTTATAATATCTACACCACACAACCCTAAATATCATTCCCCATGGTTTCTCAACATGGAGGTGCCAACTGAAAATTTTAGTTTTCATAATGAATTAGATTAAGAATTATTGTTCTCCTTATAAGACTCATTGAGATCCATGTTTACTCCTCTAAGAGAACTTCCTGGAGTATTATTTTCAATTATACTAGATGGTTCCCGCTAAAAATTGTATCTCTCAACATTTGTAGCTTCAATAAATTTCATCCAATATCTTCACATGTTTTTTGCACCATTATTTTTTGTTCCAACTCCATACAAACCTCTTAGATAATGTATGGAGTGGGACTAATGCCTTGGATGTCTACTCTGGGTGTATTTTCTTGTATCCAATCTTGGAATTTTAACATTTGACTTTTTTACTTCACACGCTATATGGGATAAGGTTCATAGGGGAATGAAATCATATTAATGATCTTCTTCCAACCTTAAGGTCACTATGAAAGACTCCCATTCTTTTCCTAAACACCATGTCTTGATTCACTAATAGAAGTGGAAGGGGTATTATTCATCCACAACATGTATTATGATTTCAAATTTTCTTGAAACATCATGGCCTACACATGGTAGTAGTTCATAGATGTATGATGATGAAAATGATCCATTGTTAACATATTCTACCTCTATGACGTTGAGATCTCTCCGCAAGAAGATTCTGGATATTTTTTCCACCCACATATGCTTTTTTATTTTGATTATGTAGTTGTTAATCAATCCATTTTTAGTGAATATGGATTTCTTTTTAAAATAATTAAACAATTAAATCCAATCTATCTATAGAACGAACACAAATATTTACATTCTCATAAAAATAAAATTTCAAAAGTAACCATCACACAACTAGATCTTTCGTTTTATAAATTTCACCTTTGTGGTACACATTGAAAATAGTCTAGGATAATTAGAGTTTCTAATATAGTGAACTCCTATTAGTTACGACAATCCATGTAATAATTAGTCATTGAATAGGATACATAGTGTTATCTTAGTCGTTGTGGTTATTCATGGATATCATTATTTTCATCCTTGTGTTTATGATATTAATTAGGTAATATCTAATATTTTCACATATTAGGCATCATACCTTTAGTGGTGTTTTTAGACAAAAAATTTATACTCCCATCATGATAAATAACTAGTTCATTTTCCTAAATTATTTTTATGCTCAATTCCCCCCTCTTCCATAAGTAAATAATATTTCACTCCCCTTATGTAAATTCACTAGGTGTATTTTCAAAAAAATGAAATATATGAAATTTAAGAGCATTTTCTCTATTATCTTTATCAATTGATCTTTCATGAGGCATGCTCCATCTGTTAATTAGGGTGTTTTGGAATTATACTACTTCCACATTGTTAAAAATATTTCATGGTAGTTGGTTTGTAATAATAATAAGTTTTCTCAATCAATCTCTCATTATGATTGGTTATTTATTAAAGTAATCATTGCACTGTTGCACTCCCATGTATTCTTTTACTTTTTCACATTATTAAAACCAAAAGGGTTGAGACGGGTGGGTAAACAATAGAAATATGGGAGAATAGTCAAAATAATAAAATGAACATACCTTAAAATTTATTATTCTTTTACATCTTCACATTGGAATACAGTTCCTTTAATTTGACCAATGTAAATTATTGTCAGAGATTAGATACTTTTTGACAGGTTTTCAAACACTCCTAAACATAATGCACCAAAATAAAAACGAAATCAATCCTTTATAGTGGATCATAAAAACATTATGTTTAAATAAATTATATCTTCTTATAGTGTCACACTATGTGTTCCTTTTGGCCTATTGTTAATTCCTTGGGGAAGGGTTCTATTAGTACCAAATGTGACCTATTTATGGTTATGAATCAAAGGTAAAAATATTCTTCATCTTGAAATCACTAATGTTATTTGATGAGGGATTTAATTGATATGATAAACATTAAATTTAACATTTCAAAAACATTAGGTTTTCTTCATATACTATGTCACGACTCATCCCCCGGGGCCCGTGTTGTGACAACCCCAGCCCGCCTTCAATAAGCCAAGGGCTAGCGACTAACACCGAAAGGCTTATTCCCTAAAACTGGAAAGGCATTGACATTATAACATGTAAACACACGCATCCACTCACACAATATGTTACAAACACAGGTCAACTGTATAGAAAAAAGTGTGTTGAAAGTAAAAAGGGGTGAGAAAATATGCCCAATAGTAAAGGTACAAGAACACCTGAACAAAATACAACTGAAGAAAAATGAACCAAACAAATGGGTCATCCTATGAGGTTTATACCTGAAGGTTAGGTACAGATTGCCTCCTCATCACTCCAAATTTTCCAGTCTCCTCTGCATACCGACACACCTTATGGTCCACATCTAAGCCTCGTCTATTCCTGATACCCTCATCCACAATCAGGGTTGTCCATCATCTACACCAAACACAACAAGGTGTGGGAATATCCCATGTAGGGGTGAGTATAATGATACTCCGTAGGGACCCCGAGACCCTCAAGGTCTCACAAAATCCACAAATAATAAACCAAAAAGCATGAAGTCAACTGACAACCCTACTTAGGTGTATGGACATATATATACCTATATTATCATGTATACCCACCTCAATCAAGAGGAAACACAGGGTCCAATAAAAAATCCCAATGATCAACTGTTCCACAAAGGAAGTAATACCACAATGGTAAGTAACACACAGTTATGCCACACAAAAGACTACCACCATGGTATTACCATAAATGAAAGTACCACACAAGTACAAACCCAGCTCACACCTAGAATAGCTTAAGTACAGTAGTAGAGATGATTAGATGTAACTAATAATTCATCTTATTCTATTAAAAGGAAAACCCATGAAGGATTTTAGTACATAGTCATACCCACATAGGATCATAGTACATCGTTAGTACGTCGTCAGACCCACACAGGATCCTAGTACCTTGTCAGTACGTCATCAGACCCACATAAGATCCTAGTACATCTGTAACAACCTGAGATTTTATGTGAATTATTCTTTTTAATTTCATTTATGTCTTGTGTTGTACGCAACACCAAAGGGAGCTTGCACTATACGCATCCCTGACAAGGCTTGCATTACACGCAATCACGACCTTTTTCGATAGCGTGTGTAGTACGCAATACCAGGTTTCACTACACAACGATATATTGTTATAACATTATTATGGACTAGCCGTTATGAATAGTATTAAATAAATTTTAAATTTTATAGAATTATTATTCATCTTACACATTTTCAAGAACAAGGTATGATAACAAAATAAATTTTTCGGGTAAAATACGTATTTTTAAAAAAAAATACATTTTTGCCGTCATTTAATTGCAAACCCACATTAGATCTTGTATTTAACATGTTTATATGTTCAATTTGACAGAATAAAATTCTTCTTTGGAATCAGCATATAAAAATTTAATTTGGATAAATTTTTCATATAATTCTGATAACTTTAATATTTTAATGAATAGTATGAACACACTATATTTTAATTAAAAACATCTTTTTTCATTGCAATAATTTATATGTCTAAATTATAATATTTAATGGTTTTATAGTATAATTAGGATATATTTTAGAATTTTATATAATTTATTTCATTACCATTAATTTTACATTGAATTCATAGGTAAAAACATTTCAATCATTGGAAATGTTTTAACTTTTAAAACTCATTTTCTTAACAACGAGATTAATTTCAAATTCATTACTATAACATCTATGTTTTTAATATTGAAAAATGGATTCCATATTTGAATTCAGTGGGTCCAAATTATGTTATTAGGTTACTTTTATTCTTTTGAAATTATGAATAGTATCTATGGTAATTTTTATTTACTGCAGTTAAAGGTAAATTGGGTAATTAAGGGTGAAATTAATATTATAAAATTACCCTAACACATACCAAAATTCTATTAGATGATTCAAAGTAGACCCATATCACTTAAGGGTCATAATAGATTAATTTTCTGGACTTTTGACCATGAAAATAATTTAATTATTATTAAAACCAAATAAAGTGACAACATGTCACTCTCTTAAATATTATAAGTATAATAATTTTAATTTAGTGATAAACTTCATGAACCATTAAAAATTAGTAGTCTGTAGAAAGATAATAAAATTATCTATATCATGATAATTTATTTATATTTTTTACGGATAAAATAATTATCATTGATGAGGACACAATAGTATTGTTAAAATTATTTCATTCATTGAAATATCAAATAAATAGTTTTAAAAATATTACAATAAATATTATATGAAATAATTAATTTTCTCCATTAAATTTTCAAAAATATATGACATGTTAGGAATCTACTAAATATTTTGGTTCGAAAATATCTTTTGTGTGGATTTTATTTAAATTCAAATAAATAAATTGTGTCAAAATTGACACTATTGATATTTTATATTAATAAATTGTTTAAAAATCACAAAATTATTTTAAAATTTACAATTTATAATTTATATGATCTAAAAGGTCAATAATTATCAAACTTTCTATAACTGAGAACACATAAGTTAGTATTTATAACCATATAAAATTTATAACATTATTTCCACAAATAAAATTAATTAGATTAAATAAGGATAAATCAAAATTATAAGGATTAAATTAAAATAAAAACATGTATAAATTTAATTGGTTGATTAGATTAGACCCCTTTCTTATCTAATATCCGAATTTGACTCACTTTGGAAGTTTTTTATGGGGTTAGGGTTTATTATAAATAAATATTTTAGAGGTTTCCAAAAGTGCCGCTCACCTCACTTATAAAAGGGCACCTACTCCCTCTTCTCTTTACACAATTTTGAGCCTTCAAGTTCGGCCAACCACTTCCCATTTACCTTATCAACTTCCCTTAAAACATTATAGTGGTTTTGGCCTCCTTAAAAGACCAACTCTAGTGCCTTAAGGGGAAGTATAAAAGAGGTGTGTCGAACAAGAGGTAATCTCTTCTACCGATTCATTCAAGTTTCTTTCTTCTTCTACTTCCTCTTAAATATTTGTTTCATTATAAAGTAACAACAACTGTATCACTAATATACTTATATGTTATTATAAATATGAAATAATCCTATTTCACCTCCTATCCATCCTACGGAAAATTAAATCACCGCGCGTGCGTATGTACGGAATACCGTCTCCACACTATGGTGTAATCTGTTTTTCCACCACTACCAAACCTAGATGGGTGTAATGGTGTAAAGAATAACTAATATGGTTATTTAAAATAATACTTATTTTGAGATATTATATCATCCACTCCAATTCCATTCACTAATAATATGAATGATATCATCGCTCGTGCGTACATACGGATTACCGTCTCCACGACGTGATGAGATTCATTCTCCATGTTAACCATTCAAGAATGATTATAAAATATATATAATTAATAATAGTGATATATATTAAATAATAATGCTACTGGATTTATTTATATATATTTTTCATCTACTTACTTCTATTCATGTCAATAAGGAAAGGAAAACAGCGTTCATGCATACGTACGACCTACTGTCTCCATAAACAGTGTGTTTCATTTCATTTATATATATATATATATTAAATATAAATTATATATAAATAATTTTTTACATTATGGAAGTAATTAAATCATGATATAAGTAATAATAATATCAAGAACAACAAGTTTAAACACGTATGATAAATGAAACGATTTTACCCAAAATGTCGATTTATCATGAAATTGACAAAAGAATGGGTAATATAAAGTCATAAGTGAATCATATATGATATAATAAATTTTATTATGGTTATTTTAGAAGTTATTAATATTTTTAAACCCAATATAAAAGAGTTTCTGACATGTATGGAAGAAATTGGACCTAATGTAAGGGATAATTTTGCAATCTCATTTTTATCCGAGATTTCTTATACGTAAGTATTTACTGGGGTTATATTTTTCAACCATGTCCATAAAAATGCTTTGATAAAGTGTTTAATATTCTTCCATGTTTGTTTAAAGTCATGTTTACTCATATTTTACTTTTACTTTATGTTATGGATGGAATATTTCTTTTTTTTTTATCGTGTGTGGTACATTTTGACTTTTCCGTTAAAAGTACGAGGAGATTGTTTTTTGAACTTATCTGGCATGAACAAATTTTTACGGTTTAATAACGCCTAATTTTCATGAAAATTTATATAAAATATTTTATTATTATTTTTAGAAAAATTCCTTTCTTTTAAAATTACATGGCATTTTGTGAAAAAATTGATTTTGAAGAAGAAATGATATTTTCTTCTAGAATTCATTTCAAGTGTGTTATTTAAACCATTTTCTTCTAAGATGGAATTATTTCATATGTGTGTGTTTCAAGTATAATGTATATATGTTTTTCATGGTTTCACTTTTCTTATTATGAAATGATATCTATATTTTTTATATGGATTATGCTATGATGGGATGATGTTTACGAAACCAATTTTATTCTTTGGGTTATGATGAATGACTTATGTTTATGTTGTGGCACACATATTAAAGATTTAAATATTAGATTGGTGGTATCTATATCCCCCTCCAATTCATTGGGTAATGATTTATATCTCATGAGATAGAAATGGCTAGAACAGCAGGTTAATCCGGTTATGTGATACATGACTTGAACGAGGAGTGAACTCGGTTCAGTAAGGGACTTTTTCCAATAAGATGGTCTTGGAAGCAATGCCTTTGCTACTATGGAAATCATATCAATTGCTTAATGGTTTTCAACAATTCATGTTTTATTCCCATGGGATTTTATCTTGATTGATGTTCCATTATAATATATGCCTTACATACTTCCAGGTTTTAAGTCATTGCTCAAGATATTTATATTTAAACCTTATGTTCATGTTTTTAAGTTCAATTGTGTATGGTTTGTTTTATTTTCACCATGCTTACCCTTACTAAGAATTTGAGCTCACCATTTCTATGTTTTCTTTTCCCCAGGATACAAAGAAAGGTTTTAGGTATTAAGACAAAAGGGTAAGATCTTTATGGGAGATGTTGAAGATCTTTCACCATGATTGGAAGATTATGTTATGAGTTTCCAAAGACACTATACTATTATGATCCTTGAGTGTTGGTTTTTATTATGTATTAAGTATTCCGTAAAGGTAATCTAATGTCCATGTATGTCATGTTTGGGGTCTCTACAGTTGGTATCAGAGGAAAGGTTTAGTTAACATTTGCAAACTATGACGCGAAAACTTTAGTTAGATCCCTAAAGATATTTATAAGCTATGTTTAGGGATGTCCCTAAGGTTAAGTAAAAGTATATGTTATATTTCTATAATTACTGTAGTGATCTTAGAATTTAACCTAATATGAAATATATTGAAGGTACTCCCCCATGATTATTATTTTATCCTCTCACACTATTCTATTTGGGTTTTAGAAAATGGATGGAAGCATGAAGATTCTCGATAACGGATGATCTGACGGACAATGGAATGATATTATTCATGAGAAAACAAATGAAATTTAATCTAGAAGTCCAAATATCATTATTATTCATAATCATCAATCTCATATTATGAACAATAATCTCAACTTTGGTATGTTTCCCAACTCATCTAATAATAGAAAGATGGAGTTTCATGATGATCAAAAAGGAAGGAAAGTTCTATTTCCCTCAAGTAAGTCATGCGATAAAAGGAATCAAGTATAATGTTTCAAAGGAACTAGAAGGTGGTTTGGGTGTGGAAAAGAAGGACACAAAACTAGTAATTGAAAAGGAAAATGTTCAGTTAAAACAATGGACAAGGATAATCGTATTGCTAAGACATCAACAACGGGAAAATGTTTTAAATGTGGAATGTATGGGCATTATGCAAACCAATGTCCTAATGTAAAATCTCATGAAGATAATCAGCACAGTCTAATGGGTAGTATTTATGTTGATGATGAAGATATATGAGATGAAATAAGTGTTGAGGAATAAAATGATGAAACTCGGTCAATGTTTTGGGAAGGTAGTGGAATGATTTCATGTTTATCAAGAATAATATAGGGTACTATGGACTAACGAAAAATCTAAGGATTGTTACACTATTTTCTTTCCTTGAATATTTGAAAGTAAATGATGAATGGTACGGATAACCTTGAAATGTGATTGAATTTTTTTTGGAAAGAAGATGATATGCGCATAATGAAGGGATTAAGAGAAAATGAAATGAGCTCATGACTGATATCATGGTTTGACTATATAGAAATTTTGGGATTTGGGAATGTGGAAAGAGTTAACTTTTGAAAGAATTCATGTTTTCACTATGTTTCGATGGTTATTCATTTTTAAAGAGAATACATGATTAAGTTATTAAAATGTTTGGAAATTGAACAACAAGATATATCGTAGGATAAATGATGGTATTCACATGCTCGGTTGATGAAATTTCTAGTAATAATTTACATTATACTATAAAATTTGATAGAAGTATTTTGGATAATAATATAGAATATAATGGATTAAGTTGGACATTAGATAGTAATTTATAAGTATAGAACCATTTTTTGATATAATTTCTGGAATTTTATAATGGTGATGTTTTAGAAAAAATACAACCTTAAAGAAAAGTGATAACCCGTCACGTCGGACAAGGATGTGGGAATCAAACCCACAGTTGAAGTGTGATAGGCCTTTATCACTGGCCTACATGAAGTCCCTGGTTAGAAGAAATTAGTTTTAATTTATTAAGTGGAGTGATATATGGATTATAAGTCCATTTTAAGAACCATATACGATTAATATCACTATAGATGGACTTATGTATATATAATAACTTTTTATAACATTTTGTTTGAGACAGATCGAATGAACTATCATTCTATCACATGATCTTCTAACACAACATGAATGAAAAATTCAACTTCATTTCTTTAAGAGATAAAGTGTACTTTTTTTAAGGCACGAACAACAGTGAGATTGTACCAAAATAAAGTAATTATTTCATCTAATTCAAATTCATCAACTTTATGGAAATGATCATGAAAACCAAAAATGTTTTCCTAGTGTCTTCATATCCGATGAATCAAATGATACCTTAGATCATCACAAATTTATGGCTTTGTGACTGTTGTCTTTTTCATAGCCATGTTCTCTACCACTCTCCATCAAAACATGATGGTTATATTTATCTTCCATATCAATATCTTCACCAATGTTCTCCTATGTGGAAACCTAGTGATGAGTTAATTTGGGTAACCGATATTTTTCATAATTCACTATTTAAAATTAAGTATTAGTATTCGTTTTTATGATGTGGGTTTCTATGAAAGAAACTTTAAAGTATTAAACCATTTATAACCCCGACGAATTTAGAGGGAGAAATTCATTTTAAGGGGGTTAGAATATAACAACTCGATATTTTATGTAAATTATTCTTTTTTACTTTCATTTATGTCTTCTGTTGTACACAACACCAAAGGGAGCTTGCACTATACACATCCCTGACTTGTCTTGCATTACCCGCAATCGCGACCTTCCTCGATAGCGTGTGTAGTACGTAATACTGGGTTTCACTATACAAAAATATATTGTTATAATATTATTATGATCCAGCCATTATGAATAGTATTAACTACATTTTAAATTTTATAGCATTATTATTCATCTTACAAAATTTCTATATCATGGTATGAGAACAAAATAAATTATTTAGGTAAAATAAGTATTTTTCAAAAAATACAGTTTTTACGCCTTTTGATGGTGAAACTAATTTAAATATAGTGTTTGAAATGTTTATATGTTCAATTTGAAAAATAATATTCTTCTTTGGAATCAGAATATAAAAATTTACTCTGGATAAATTTATCGTATTATTCTGATAACTTTAATATTTTTATGAATTGTAAAAACACGCTATATTTTAATTAAAAATAACATTTTTCATCGCAATAATTTATATAGTTAAATTAAATATTTAATGGTTTTAAATTATAAATAGAATATATTTTTACCATTTAATATAATTTATTTCAATACCAATAATTTGACTTTGAATTCATAGATAAAAACATTTCAATATTTGGCAATGTTTTAACTTTTAAAACCTGTTTTCTTAATGATGGGATTAATTTTATATTAATTACTGAAATCTCTGTGTTTAGAATTTTGTAAAATGGATTCCAAATTTTAATTCAGTGGGTCCAAATTGTGTTAATAGGTTAAGTTTATTTTTATTTTTATTTTATATTATGAACAATAACTACAGTAAGTTTTTTTACTACAATTAAAGATAAATCAGGTAATTAAGGGTTAAATAATAATATAAAATTACTCTAACACCTTCCAAAATTCTAATGTATGAGAAACTGTCGACCCGTATCACTTATGGGTCGTAATTGATTAATTTTATGGACTTCTGACCATGAAAATAATTTAATTATTATTTAAACCAAAGAAAGTTACAACATATCACTCTTTTAAATCTTATATGTATAATAATTTTAATTTAGTGATAAACTTCATGAAACATAAAAAATGAATATTTTATAGAAATATAATAAGATTATATACATATTGAGAATTTATTTATAATTTTTAGGGATTAAATAAGTATCATTAACGAGGACACAATAGTGATGTGGAAATTATTTCATTGATTGAAATATCAAAGAAATGGTTTTAATATTTTTTTATTGAATATTATATTGACTATTTAATGTGCTCCATTAATTTCCTAGATACATACGACATGTTAAGAATCTATTAAATATTTTTGTTTGATTATATCTTCTGTTTGGATTTTATTTAAATTCAAATAAATGAATTGTGTCAAAATTTACACTATTGATATTTTATATTATTTAATTGTTTAAAATTCACAAAAATATTTTGCAAATTAAAAATTAAAATTTATATGATCTAAAATGTCATAAAGTATAAAATTATGTATAATTAAGAACACATAAGTATGTATTTGTAACCATATAAAATTTAGAACATTATTACCACAAATAAAATTAAATAGATTAAATAAGGATAAATCAAAATGATAAGGTTTAAAACAAAATCAAAACCTGTATAAATTTAATTGGTTGAAGATATTACAACCCTTTCTTATCTAATATCCTAAATGGAGTCACTTTGGAAGATTTTATTTAGGTTTAAGCTTTATTATAAATAAATATTGTAGAGGTTACCAAAAGTGCCCCTCTCCTCCCTTATAAAAGGGAACCTCCTCCCTCTTCTCTTTACACAATTTTGAGCCATCAAGATCGGCCAACCCATGCCCATTTACCTTATAAACTTCCCTAGAAACATTATTGAGGTTATTTCTTCCTCAATAGACCAACTCTAGTTCTTTAAGAGGAAGCTTAATAGAGGTGCGTCGAAGAAGAGGTAATCTCTTCTATCGATTCATTCAAGTTTCTTTATTCTTCTACTTCCTCTTATTTATTTATTTCATTATAAAGTAATAAAATCACTATCACTCATATATAGATATGTTATTATAAATATGAAACAATCATATTTCACCTTTTATCCATCCTACGGAAAACTAAATCACCGCGTGTGCGTACGTACGGAATACCGTCTCCACACCATGGTGTAATCTGTTTTTCACTGCCACCTGACTGGGATGGGAATAATGGTGTAAATAATAACTATATATTGTTATTATAAATTCATAATGATTCTGAGATATTATATCATCCACTCCAATTCCATTCAATAATAATGGGAACGATATCATCGCTCGTGCGTACGTACGGATTATCGTCTCCATGACGTGATGAGATTCGTTCTCCATGTTAACCATTCAGGAATGATTATAAAGTATATGTAATGAATAATAATGATATATATTACATAATAATTCTACTGGATTTATTTATATATATATATATATCACCTACTTACTTCCATTCATGTCAATAAGGAAAGGAAAACAACATTCATGCATATGTGTGGCCTACCGTCTCTATAAACAGTGTGTTTCATTCCATTTATATATATATATATAATGAATATAAATTATATATAAATCATGTGTTACATTATAGAAGTATGTAAATCATGATATAATTAATAATAATACCAAGAACAACAAGTCCAAACATGTACGACAAATGAAATGAATTTACCAAGAATGCTTCTTTAACATGAAATTGACAAAAGAACGGTTAATACAAAGTCATAAGTGAATCATATATGATATAATTAATATTATTATGGTTCAGTTAAATGTTAATAATATGTTTAAACCCACTATACAGTAGTTTCAGAAACATACAGAAGAAATTTTACCTAAGGTAAGGGATAGTTTTGCAATCTCATTTTTATCCGATATTTCTTATACGTAAGTATTTACTGGGGTTATATTTTTCATCCATGTTGATCATTTTTTTTAATAGTGTTTAATATTATTCCTTGTATGTTTAAAGTCATTTTTACCCATCATTGACTTTTACTTTATGTTATGGATGGAATCTTTTTTTTGTTTACCGTGTGTGGTACTTTTTGACTTTTCTGTTAAAAGTAAGAGGAGAATGTTTTTTTAACTTATACGGAATGAACAGATTTTTACGGTTTCATAACTCCGAATTTTCATGATGATTCTGATACAATATTTCATTATTATTTTCAACAAAATCCCGCTCTTTTAAAATTTCATGGCATTTTGTGAAAAGATAATGATTTTGAAGAAGAAATGATATTTTCCTCAAGAATTCATTTAAAGTGTTTTATCTAAACCATTTTCCATCTAAGATGACATTATTTCGTATGTGTATGTTTCAAGTATAATGTATCTATGATTTTCATGGTTTCACTTTTCCTATGATGAAATGTTATCCATTTGTTTTATATAGATTATGTAATGATGGGATGATGTTTACGAAACCCATTTTATTATTTTGGTTATAATGAATGATTTATGATTATATTGTGGAACACGAATGAATGATTTCAATATGAGATGGGTGGTTCCTTTATCTCCCTCTAATTCATTGGGTAAAGATTTATATCTCATGAGATAGACATGGTTGGATTGGCAAGTAAATATGGTTCAGCGATACATGACTTGAATGGATGGTGAACTCGATCCAATAAGGGACTTTGTCCACTAAGATGGTCTTGCCCGCAATTCCTTGGATACTATGGAAATCATATCAAGTGCTTAATGGTTTTGCACAATTATATGTTTTATTCCCATGCTATTTTATCGTGATTTACATTCCATTATGATCTATTCCTTACATACTTCCATGTTTTAAGTCATTGCTCAAGATTTTGATGTTTAAACATTATGTTTATGTTTTTAAGTTCAAATGTATATAGATTGTTTTATTTTCTCCATGAATACCCTTACTGTGCATTTGAATTCACCCTTTATATGTTTTCTTTTCCCCAAGATATAATGATATGTTTTAGGTAAAAAAACAAAAGGGGAAGATCATTACGGGAGATGTTGAAGATCTTTCACCATGATTAAAAGATTATGTTCCGAGTTTCCAAATATACTAAACTATTATGATTTGTGATTGTTGGTTTTTATTATGTATTAAGTATTCCACAAAAGTTATTTAATTTCTATGTACGTAATGTATGGGGTCTCTAAAACATCATCAGTACATCGTTAGACCCACACATGATCCTAGTACATCTCTAGTACATCGTCAAACCCACACAGGATCCTAGTACATCTCAAGTATGTCGTCAGAACCACAAATGATCCTAGTACATCACCAATACATCATCAAACCCACACTGAATCATAGTACATCTTCAGTACCTCGTCAGACCCACACATTATCCTAGTATATCTCTAGTACATCGTGAGACCCACAGTTGATCCTTGTACATCATCACAGCCAGCTACAGAGTTCCCGCACGAAGCTTGCTTGTCATCAGGAGAGTCTGCTCCTCAAGCCACTGGTCGATACTCCATCAGAAACGATGTCCCACGAAGAATTATCCCAAAAGTCTTCAACGTCATAGGGGTTTTAACGCAACAGATAGTGGGTCAATCGAAAGCCCAATATTTTAGTCCCGAGGGCCCGGTCTATAAGTTATTAGCATTGACAGTGGGCTCCCTACGGGTAGCAAATGGGTTTTCAGACTATGTAGGCAATCCATGCGAAGTCCCTTGGTGAGAAAGTGTCAACCGCCTGGTTGACGTAGAGTTTTTTAAACCATGTTGTGTAACCATGCGTCCACTTAATGTTTGGGTTTTTAAGTCCCGGGTCACTCAGGATTTCCCATTTTACCTCACTCTTCCTCCCTCTCATGGCTCACATGGGAGTTCTAGTTTTCAGAGGTTGGGGAATCTCCTTATATCATTTTGGAGGCAAATATATGAGGTTTCTTGGTGGATTGAAAGCGGTTCATCTTAGGAAAGTCTCCTCTCGTGGTTATTTGTGGCTTTCTCAAGATCGATATCTCCCACTTCCTCAATTTGCTAGATATTCACCGGTTGTGTGTAGATCGTGGGTTGTTGTTGCCTTGAGTGTTGATTTTAGGACTTGTTTATGATATGTAAGGAGATTTATAGTGGTTTTTGTGGAGCATTTTTCCGGATTGGGGGGCAGTTTCTTGCTGGTTCGACCAGCTGTCCTCCCTTCGTCGTTGCGGCACAAGCCACAATTTTCTTCCATCGGGCGGCATAGTTGCGTCGTCGCCTTCATCGCACGACCAGCCTCTGGTGTCCATCTTCTTCTATCATAATGTATTCATCAAAAAACCCACAGGTTTGTGTGGAGGATGGGCCATGTTCATTTGGTATGCACCCATCCGCATTAGAGAGGTAACAAGTTGTTCACAAATATTGAATCACTAAGAACATCATGAATTGGTATGGAAGGTAATAAACAACAACCCTACAACCACCTAAAATAATTATTCCCAATTCCCAAAAAGAAATCCTTCACGGAACAAATAATTAGTGAGTTGATCTAAATTCATTATTAAGAAGGGATGAACATGATAATTGATGATGAAAAATAATTAAACCCCTAACTCAAAGGATTTTTCTTTGTTTTGTGATAGAGAAGTAGAAGATGTCTATATTCATCGTTCCCACTAGGGGCCTCCTATCCTGATCTCGTTCGTCAGATAAACACTCTTCGATGGAGGTGGTTCTTTGTTGTTGAAGTTGTCAATCTTTGGAGGATGTCACGATGAAGGAGTCAAAGATTTTGGAGAACATCGAGGTTATTAATTTTGATAAGCATTATTCATGGAAGAAGATCTTTGTTGGAGTAGTTTAATCCTCTACAAAGCTCTCCCCTTCTCCTTTTCCAAATATATTTCCCCAATCCCCACCAAAAATGAAATTGCCAAATTAATAAAATATGTTATCTATTTAGTTTGTTGGAATAATTTTAAATTATCTTAATTAATTAACTGATGAGTTGGTATAATTAATCAAAGGGGGTGTCATAATTAATGTTGGGGAAGTTCAAGAGGCATCCCCACAATTAAGAGGGAGTTTAAGGGTTTCTACCATTATAAGGGTTCGGGTGATCCCACCTTTAAGAATTCAAATTGGGGGGTTTAGTCATAGATGGTCCCCACCACCATAACCCATGTGGGATGTTCTAGTTTAGATGGTCCCCATCATTATAACATCCACATGGGAGGTTTCAAAAAATAAAAATGTTAACCATTTTCATTTTTTATTATTCTTTCATGAAAAACACAAAAACTTACTTTCACCATCGACCAACTGTCGTCAAGGTGAAATTCTCCTTAAGCGAATACCAGAACTATGAGTTAAACGATGTCCTCAAATTTCATTTTTGAGCACTGGTTCATAAGAATCAAAAACCCGCTCTCACTTTTACTGAACATACCTAAAAAATGTTCAGATATTCATTCCCGGCTATCTGGGCCTTAGAATCATGCGCCATCAATTTTTGTAAACTCGTAAAATTCCCAATTAATTAAAAAAGTTACATGTAAATTTTTGGTCTTTACATTCTCCCCACCTCAGTTCTTTGCATCCCCAAAATCCACATCAAAAAACTAGGAAAATAAGTGGGGGTACTAAGCATGAATCCGAGCCTCCCTCTCTTATGTGCTCTCCTGGAGGTTCTCGTGCTGCCAGTGAACGCGCACCAGAGGTATCGACCACCCACAAAGGACCCACTCATATCCTTCCTCAATCTCTACTGAAACCTTTTTAAATTTCGTCCTATCGTTGAAGTCTCAATTGATGTGGTCAATGATGTTATAAGGGTCGTACATGTATATCCTCAAAAAGGATACAAGGAAGACGTCGTCCACCCGGTGCAACTGAGGTAAAATATCTAGGTAGTAAGCCACCTCTCAAACTCTGTTGAGGACCTAGGAAGGTTGGATGAACCTTAGAGATAACTTTCCACCCCAGCCAGATCTCTGCAAACCTCGTCGAGGTGAGACTCCTAAAAGACATGGTCGCCATCCTCGAACTCTAGAGGTCATCGTCTTGAGTCCGCTTAAGACTTCTTTCTGCTTAGTGTATTCATCACCCCCTCCTGGATAATCTGAACCTTCTCTGTGGTAGCCCGTACCATCTCTGGTTCCATGAGAGCTGAATCCCCTGGGTCAGTCTAGCACAAAGGTGATCTGCAAGGTCCACCATACAACGCCTCAAATGATTTCATCCCAATGGTGGTGTGATTGATGTTGTTGTATGAAAACTCCACCAAAGGAAAGTGATCCTCTCACCTGCGACCGAAGTCTAGGATGCAAGCACGTTGCATTTCCTCGAGGGTCTGAATGGTCCGCTCAGTCATACCATCTGTCTGAGGATGGAAGGTGGTGCTCAAACGAAGTTTCCTCCCAGAAGCCTCCTGTAACACCTTCCATAGACAGGATGTAAAATGTGCGTCATTATGGGAGCCAATCGTCAAGGGTACTCCATAGAGCCACAAAATCTCTAGAAAATTGAGGCATCAGAAGCTCTCTACTCAATCATGATCTCTGATCGTAAGGAAGTGGTTTGACATGGGGAGTCGGTCGACGATCACCTAGATAGAATCATGAACCTTGGATGTAATTGGAAGTCCTATTACAAATTTCATGGATATCCCATCCCACGTCATCTCATGGACCTTTAAAGGATAAACCAAGCCTGCTAGTACTTGATTCTCTGCCTTCAGTTGCTGATAAGTGATGCTTTGAGAGACTTATTCTGCTACTGCATTATTCATTCCTGGCCGCCAGTGATATCTTCTGAGATCCTGGTACATCTTCGCCACTCATGTATGTACCTCTAGAGGGGATGTGCGGAACTCCCTCATCACTTCCTCCCGAAGCGACACTGGTACCATGGTACATCCTCGTAAGATGATGACCATCTCCCCACCTTCATAAAATCCATCATGTGCATGTCATGTGGATATCTGAGCATGAAGATCCTCACAGTCAGAATCCAAGAATTGCGCCTACTGGACTCACTGAAGAAGTGGGGGAGTGACTACAAAATATTGAAGGAAAAATTCTCCATCTCGATCCGCAAAGGATATCTTCAAAGAGGCCAACCGCTTCATCGCCTCACCTAGTATCTGTATACTAGAACTTTTGCTGACATCATCTGCTATTATGTTTCCTTTCCCAATAGTATAGAATATCTCGAAGACATAGTCCTAGAGGAACTCAAGCCAACAAATTTGTATCAGGTTCAGTTCCTTTTGAGATAAGATATAACTAAGAATCTTGTGATCAGAGTACACTATAAAACACTATCCCATAAAGTAATGTTGCCACATCTTCAAGGAGAAGACCACTAATGGTAACTCTAGGTCATGGGTAGCGTAGTTCTTCTCATGTTGTCTTATCTGTCGAGATCCATAAGCAATAATTTCTCATTCTTACATCAGAACAAATCCAAGTCTGGTACCTGATGCGTCATAGTAGACAATGTACCCAACTCCATCCTCTAGAAGCCTCAAGATAGGGGCAGTAGTCAGCCTCTGCCTTAGCTCTTGAAAATTCCGCTGGCATTTATCCGACCACACAAATGATTTCCCCTTATTTTCCAGCGCTGATAAAGGTGCTGCAACTCTGGAAAAATATTACACACATCTTTAGTAGTATCCATCATAAACTAGAAAACTCCGAACCTCTGTCACACTCCTAGGTGGATCCCCCGAAAGTACTGCCTCAATCATCACTGGATCCACTGCAACTCCAGCCTCTGAGAAGACATGTCCCAGAAAGTGAAGCTATCATATCCAGAACTGGCACTTAGGTATCTTAATATAAATCCAGTGCTCTCAGACTATGTCCAGAACTATCTGTAAATGATAGGCATACTCCTCCTCAGTAGCCGAGTAGATCAGAATTTCATTGATGAAGACTACTACAAAGCGATCAAGGTATAGCTGGAAGATTTTGTTCTTGAGTCCCCTGAACACTACTGTAGCATTGGTCATACCGAATGGCATGAAAAAAAACTCATAATGGCCATATCGGCATCTGAAATCCTTCTTCTACACATCCTCATCTTGTACTCTGAGATTGTGATAGCCTGATCTGAGTTCAATCTTCGAGAAACATTGTGCTCCTTTCAGCTAACCAAATAGATCTTCAATCTCCGGGAGTGGGTACCTGTTCTTCACAGTCACCTAGTTTAGGCGCCGATAGTCAACACAAAGTCTCATGGTCTCATATTCCTTCTTGGTGAACAAAACCGGGGCTCCCAAGAAGAAACCCTGGGCTAGATGAACCCCTTCCCTCGTAAGTCCTCTAGTTGTACCCGTAACTCACGATGCTCCGCGGGAGCCATCCGATATGCTGGTGTTGATATCAGAGTCGTCCCGGGGTACAAGTTAATGTAAAATTCCACCTCTCTGTGATGAGGTAGAACCAGAACATCATTAGGGAGGACATCCATGAACTGGTCTACTGCTACAGGTCAGCTCGGACTCTCCACATCAACCGCTCCGAGGGTAAGGCTAGCATACTTATGAGTGATTGGCTGCACCCTCCTCCAGGTATGTCCATTCTGCGTTGAAAAGGCTCCCTTAATACCGGCAAAGGTAATCTTGGTCCCATCCGTGCGGACACACTGCAATTTGTGCCTAATAAATTCAATCTGATCATGGACTTTAGATAACCACTTCATACCCAAGATGATGTCGTAAGTCCTCAACGTCGCTACTAGGAGATCCCAATAGAAACACTTTCCTCGTAGAGTAAGCTCAAACTACCGGTACTAGTAGGTAATCATCAAATCTTCTCCTCTATGAGTCTCTATCCTTATGGATCGATCCAATTGCTCCGTCAGAATATCTGAGCTTTGAATGAGGGAAGTGGTAATAAATTAATTACTGGCACTTGTGTCTATAAGTACTAAAGCTATTGTGGAATAGACATAGATCATACCTTGTATCATATTCAGAGCGCCATGATCATAGTCCTTAGCTTCCTGGATCTATGCTCTCCCATGTCCAACTGCTTTCTACAGTTGGGTGGAACTCTTAGTGGTGGTGGCGGTATCATCTCGAATCATTTCCCAATGCCAGCTACATAGCCAACTCCTCTACCACATTCACATGCTCCTTGTGGACCTCCTCGGTCGAAACACTGCCTCTACTTGGGTGGTCCCTTGACCATCTGCTAATCATCTGTACGGTGGGTCGTATAGTCATGTGTCGTGTGTCCCTGCCCTCTGCAAGGGAGACACTGCAAGTTCCTCACATGACTGGCTCAGTCTCCGATGTCCCACACAAAAGATCATGAATCATGTGGTCGACCACCTGTATGTTCAGTCCTCTTGTTCCTATGTGAAATCTCTCTAATGATAGCTACAGAAGTCTCCTCTATGTCAAAAACTATTGTGGGTCTTGATTCTGGTGACTGCTCAGCCAGAATACTCTCCACTAAGGGGTCTCTCTATAACACTCCCTCCTGCGTCAGAATGCTGAGTGAGATCATCAAAGCCCTGATCTCCCTCCTGAGTCCTTACTCAAAGGTCAAGGCCCCAAAGAATGGGTCTCGTACCATATTATTGGAGTAACGTGAGAGTTTATTGAACCTCGTTGAGTACTGAGACATAATCATGATGCCCTACTGCAGATGAAGAAGCTCATGTATTTTCACTCTATGAAGAGTCTCTAGGACATGCTCTACATGAAAAAGGCTCTCGATGTCTTACCAATGAAGTGTCACATCATCATGAACCGGGAGCATCAAGATCCAGAATATTCCTGTTTCTTCTTATAGAAGACTATCAGAAAGGATCACTATGAGATCATCTGGCATCCCAACTAGTTTGAAGACTCTCACTACTGCCTCTAGCCAATCCTCAACTGCCTGTGGGTCTGTCTCATCCCTGAACCTAGGTGGCCTCTAACTCTAGAACTCATGAAACGTTCTTAAGCGGCGTGTACCATCTGCTGCTCGTGATGGTGGCATCGGTTGACCAACAGGTAATGTTATAGTGGGGGCCTCCGTTGGTGCCTCTACTGGAAGAGGGCCCTGCACCGAGGCCTCGTCGCTCGGTGGGCTAACAGTGCGTACTATATATTGAACCCTAACTAGTTGTCTATATGGAGTAATATTGAAATGTATCATGTGTGCCATGTTCAATAAGTTATACCTGGTGAGGTGACTGAAAGTGGTCACAAAAAAACTCTTGAAAACACACACATGCAGTCAGTGTTTTCGTGCACTAATTCGGAAATCAAAAGTTAGGGTCTTGGTGTATGGATAGGTCAGTCGCCGCACCAGCACTGGATTCCTTAAATTAATAATCATACTCACTACACTTAACACTATTCCCATTAAAATATTAGAGTCCATTTTTTATGGTACAACAAACACCTCTGATACAAATTTGTCACGACCCGTCCTCCAAATCCCATGTCGTGACTACCCCAAGCCCACCTTCCATAGACCTGGGGCAGGTGAGTAGCCCCAAAAGAAGTATTCCCAAAAACTGGGGAGAAAATTCCATTATAACTTATAAACAAACACAACAAAGAACACATCAAGATACAAACACAAGTCACCTGTATAGAAAAAAGAGTGCTAAAAGTAAAAAACGGGCTAGAATTCAAGCCCAATAGTAAAGGTACAAGAACAACTAGAAAAAATTAAACTGAAGAAAAAGGAAAGTAGTTACTATGTCATTCTATGAGGTTCCTACCTAAAGGGTAGGTACATATAGCCTCCTCATCACTCCACGACCACTCGTCTCCTCTACATACAGACACGCCGTATTGTCTACCACTGGGGCCCCTCCAATCCTGGTACCCTCAGAATTGATCAGCGTTGTTCGTCATCTACCACCAAACACAACAAGGTGCGGGAATATCCCATGAAGGGGAGATTATAACGATACTCAGTAGGGACCCCAAGACCATCATGGTCTCAAAAATCCACAAAAGATAAACCACCAAGCATGAATTCAACTGACAACCCATACATATACCAACATTATCAAGTATACCCATATCAAACAAGACGAAACACAGGGTCCAACCCAAAATCCCAAAGCTAAACTATTCAAAAAAGGATGGAATACCAAGAACGTAAGTCCCACATAGGTACTCTACACAATACAATAACACCAAGGTATTACCAAAAAGGAAAGTACCACACAGGTACGAACTCAGATCAAACCAGGTATAACATAAGTATAATAGTAGAGATGATTAGATGTAACTACTAATTCATCATACTCTTTCTAGAGGCAGACCCACGAAGGATTGTAGTACATAGTCAGATCCACACAGGATCCTAGTAAATCGTCAGTACGTCATCATACCCACACAAGATCCTAGTACATCTTTAGTATGTCATCAAACCCACACAGGTTCCTAGTATATCTCTAGTACCTATTCAGACCCATAAAGGATCCTAGTATATCTCTTTTATGTCTTCAGACCCACACATGATCCTAGTACATCTTTAGTACATTGTCAGACCCACACAGGATCCTAGTAATTGTCCAGTATGTCGTGAGACCCACATCGGATCTTAGTACATATCAAGTACATCATCAGACCCACACAGGATCCTAGTACATCTCCAATACATCATCAGACCCACACTAGATCATATTATATATCCAATACGTCATCAGACCCACACAAGAATCCTAGTACATCGTCACAGCCATCTTCAGGGTTACCGCACTGAGCTCGCTTTTCTCTGGGAGGGACCGCTCCTCAAGACACTGGTTGATACTCTAACTGCAATGAATTCCCACGAAGATGTAACCAAAAGGTCTTCCATGTCATAGGGGTCTCAACGCAACATATGGTGCATCAATCGGATGCCTAGTCTTTTAGTCCTAAGGGTCCAGTCTGTAAGTTATTATCCTTGATAGTGGGCTCCACAGGGGCAGCGCACGGTTTTTCAGATCATGCAGGAATGCCGTGCGATGTTGCTGGGTGAAATAATGGAAATAGCATGGTTGGCGCATTGTTTTCGCAACCGTGTGGGGGTAACTATGTGGCCACATAATGTTTGGTTTTTTATGTCCCAAGCCACTCAAGATTTCACATCTTTTCCTCATTCTTCCTCCCACTCATAGCTCAAGTGGGAGTTCAGTTTTTCAAGGGTTAGGGAAGCTTCTTAGAACATTTTGGGATTAAATCGAAGGGGTTTCCTGGTAAATTGTAAGTAGCTATTCTTAAGATAGTATCCTCTCATGGTTATTTGTGGTTTCCTCTAGATCTGCGTCTCCCTATCCCTTGGTTTTCTAGATCTTCACCCATTCCATGTAGATCATGGCTTGTTGTTCCCTTGGGTGTTGGTTTTAAGGCATTTTTATGATAGGGAAGAAAATTAATAGTGGTTTTCATGGAGATTTTTTCCGGATTGGGATGCAGTTTCTTGTCGGTTTGGCTGGTCGACCTCCCATTTCCACTGTGGTACAAGATGTGGTTCTCTTCTATTGGGTGGTTTAGTTGCACCTTCACCTTCATCGTGTGACTGGCCTATGGTTTCCTTCTTCCTCCATCATAAGGATTTAATTAAAAAAACACAAGGGTTTGCAGAGAGGTCGGGCCCTGTTCATTTATCTTGAACCCTCCACATTAGAGCGATAGTAAGTGGTTATCAATTATTGAATCATAAATAACATCAAGAATAGGTAAGGAAGGTATTTAAAGCAATAACCCTACAACAACCTGCAATAATTATTGCCAATTCCATAAAAATAAATCATCCGCAGATCAACTAGTTAGTGAGTTGATCCACATTCTTTGTTTAGAATTGATGAACATTGGAATCGTTGATCACATATAATTAAACCCCAACCATTAAGGTTTATTTTTGTGTTTTGAGAGAGAAGTGGAAGATGTCGACATTTGTCACACCCACCACACGCCTTTGATTATGAGCTTGTTCATCAGATAAATGCTCTTCGATGGAGGTGGTTATCTATTGTTGAAGATGTCCACCATTGGAGGATTTCATGAGGAAGGAGTCGAAGATGGTGGAGAACATCAACGTTCTTCATTTGGAGAAGCTTTCATTATGGAAGAAGTTCTTAGTTGGAGAAGTGAAATCCCCCCAAAATCTCTCCCCTTCTACATTTCCAAATACTTTCTCCCAATCCCCACAAAAAATGAAATTGGAAACATAATAGAATTTTTTATCTTTTTAGTTTATTGGAATAATTTTAAATTTTCTTAACTTATTAATTGACGAGTTGTTATAATTAATCAAAGGGGTTGGAAGAATTAATGTGGGGGAAGTTCAAGAGGCTTCCCCAAATTTAAGAGGGATTTTAAGGGTTTCTCCTATTATGAGGGTTCGGGTGGTCCCCTCCTTTAAGAATTCAAATTGGGGGGTTTAGGATTGGGTAGCCCCAACACCATAACCCATGTGGGTGGTTTTAGTTTAGGTGGTTCCCACTATTATAACATTGAAATGGGAGGTTTCAAAAAAAATGTTAAAAAAATTTATTTTATTATATTCTTTCTTGAAAAACACAAAAACTAACTTTCACCCTCGACCAACTGCCATTGAGGTGAAAGTCTCCTTAACCGAATACCAGCGCAGCGAGTTCAAAGGTGCCTCAGATTTTAATTATGAGCACCGATTTATAAGATACCAAAATCCACTCGCACTATTATTGAACGTATCCAAAAAAAAGTTCTGAAATTCATTCCAAACACTCAGGGCCTCGGAATCACACACCTTCAATTTTCGAGGACATGTAAAATTCTAATTTAATTAAAAAAAATTACCTGGAAATTCAGAGTCTTTACATACTTAGACTCATCCTAGAGAATTTTCCATATGGTTTTCACAAAATTACTCTAATATAATATCCAATAAAACTAAATACTCCTCTAATACAATTTATAGTAATTGATACCAAACATTACATAAATAATACATTAACATCATGATTTAAATAATACATATCACAAAGCATTCACAACTAAAAGATAAAAAGGGTTAGTATCTTATATATAAAATATATAAACATAATATTTTGTAACTCTTGTATATATTTCATCATAATAACATTCCTCTAGAAACTTTTCTGAAAATAACACATGAAGTAACTATATTCATAACCTGGGGAATGAAAACTTATAAACAAGGTGATTTGAGAAGCTCAGTAGGAGAAAACATAGCATAAGATGAAATTGACTATGTGGAATACATAAATATCAAAATAAAAGATCAAAGTACAATGGATTATAATAAATAAACATGTTAGAGTAAGAATATTGTTAAAATATAATTATGTAAGAATGAAGGAAATGACCTGGATTAAAAAAATCTATATTTTCAAATAACTTGCGAACATGACATAAAAATGTAGAATACATTAAAATTAAATAATAATCATAAAAACATAGAATTTCATGGAAATTAATTGAATAAAAAAAATACCATAACATGATGAAAAACATGGAAACATGGAATGACCATAAGCATATGAAAACATGTGTGAGAAAACCCTTTATGCCCATGCTTATGTGAACGATCACATTATGTCCATGCCTGAAAATGTGATCAATGCCAACATCCCCACACCAATATAAAAAATATTTTAATTTCCATTCCTAAATATATAATGATATATAATCTTAGAATATGGAATTTAATGGTGATATAGAATCCTATCACTAATTATATAAACATATGTTTTCCACTAAAAACAATTATAAGGATACAGTAATAAACCCATTAAAAAAGATTGTGTTTTCAAAAAATAAGAACTTTGTAAATAATCAATAAAAAAATCTAATATTTTAAAAGGAATAATAAAATTAAAAAGTATAGAAGATAATCAAAACATGACCTCATGATTGATTTACATTTGAGAAAAATGTAAGTGAAAATACAAAATGGTTCACAAAACCATTAAAAAAAGTTTATAAAATCAGTAGTGTAAATTACATTAAAAAATCATTATTGAGAAGGGAAAGAAAGTAATTTTGAAAATTTTATTATGTATATTTCCAAATAAAATATTACTAATAATGAAAAAATATTATCTAAAAAATGTGGATACTATGATATAAAAATTGATTTTTGGAAGTATAGAAAACTTTTTTTCGTATTTTGATATACGTATTATTGAAAAACAACATCCTTAAGAAGATATTGTAAAAATTCTCATTAAAATGATTTAGGGGGAACAGATTATTTTTTATAAAAATAATCAAGAGCCTTTTACGGAAATTAAAACATTAGTAAGAATTTAAAAATGGATATGGATGAAAATCCATTAAAAATAGAAAGAATATTTTTTCACAAAATAAATTTTAAAGAAATAATAGAATCATAAAGGAATAACCCATTGGTTGGAATCATGAATTATCTATAAATGGATGTTTAAAGGAAAAATTACAACATCATAGGTTATATCAATATTGAAAGATAATATTTCTATTAGAGTGATTAGGACCCAATGAAAAGTTGTGACTCATGAAAACATATTACCTTTTTTCTCTCTTAGTCCAATCCACTCTAACATCTTATAAAAAAAATAAGTATCACAATTTACTATTTTTGAACCATATTCATTCATAACTCTATTTATATTTTACCATTATTATCATTATCAATATATACCATGATGATCTGTTATCTAGGTCAAGATAGTCCTAAAAATTATTAAAAGAAAATGAATACCATACAAGATTAGACAATGAAACGGAGTTTACTGATTCACGAATGAATCACTCTATGAATTTTTTCATCCACCGTTTAATTAGAATAGTCAGTGCCTTTAAAACATCACATATTTATTTTCATAGTCATCTCCTTATTTTATAGAGTATTTACACCAGGTTCTTAACTATATAAACAGAAGACATAATAATATTGTGATTATTTAAATGATTAATACTTTCCATATATTTGGGTAGGATTCACCATGGGAAATTTATAGTTCTATCATGAAGGGACATGAAAACATATACAGAATCTAATTCAATCTATATGTGTACCCAGTAATGTTGGATTACATAATTGATGGCATAAAACATTTCCCATATTTAATATTCATTGGTAGTTCAAATACCAATGTAATGATAAAAGAAACCTAAAACAAATCCCTGATGAGTTTGAAAGATACATCTACATCTGGAAGGTCCGTACATGTAGTAGGATACACTGTCAATATTGAATTTATTCCTAAGGATAATCGGTAGAATACACCTTACAGATTTGTGGACAGAAAGTTGTTTCGTTCTTCCAATGAATCCCAAATGTATGATACTTCTCCTATCATGCGTGATAATTTTCATTTCTCGAAGATAAAAACATGTAGTATCATGAACTTATTTGTGATAGGAGGATATTAAATTTTGAATCTTTGGAATTTTCACTTCAAACAATGTCACATTACGTGCTCTCTGTACAGAAGCAATGATTGAAGAAACTACTCCTAGTAGTACGTTCATTTTCATAGTCTCTATTCATAATGCTTTTGAGAAAATTAATTAGTTATTTATTCTTCCAATCTAAATAAAATTATCAATATATATATATATATTTTGTTTCCCATTTTTATAACAATGGGTGTTTATAGTTTTGAACATTTATAGTTATTTCATAGGAGTGATGTTGATGTTAATCTTTTATAGAATTACAATCAATAAATGTTAATTAATTTACTTATAATGGATAAATTATAATGTTTTATTATGTTTAAATATCCTTCCATTAGTAATTTATTCTTTATCCATGATGATGAAATTGTTGGAGAACATTTTTTGGCGATTTCAAACCTACACATGGTGTTTTCTCAATTAATGATGTAAATATAAATATAACAATATCACGAAGAAGAAAATATTATTTATATATTTATATAATATTATATAATTTATTATGTTTTTTTTATCATCCATGATTTTATTTCAATGAATTTTTATGTAGGTTGTTAAACCGACCCAATCATGAATATACCATGATTATTGACGATTATGATGTTATTTAGTTGTAATATCCTAAAAATTGTAGTATAATGATATAATATAGTTTTTATTATTGTAATATATCATAATTATAATGGATGAAAAATAATAGGTAATGGATAAATAATTTTAATTAATTATTTTACTCCTAGTACGCTTATTTTACATGGTAGAATTTATAGTAACTAGTTTTGATCATTTCATTACAAGTTTCTATATATTTTTCCCAAAATAAACATACTGATATTGTAAAAATAATATTTACCCTCTAACTCCATTCTCATTACCATCTATTTAAGGTGTGGATGAATGTAAAATAATGAAATTTTCCGCTCCATAGAGGCGGTAGTGCACACGTATCTGTGGATGATGGTTTCATTTTCCATAGAAGGTGGAAAATGAGTAATATAGTTTATCTTTTAATAATATAAAATATTTCAGAAATAACATAATTATACATGAAATTCACTATTATTATCATCCTTTTATTTTGGTGATAGAAAGTGAAACATGTTGCGATGTGGAGGCTGTGATGCGTACAACACATGATTCACATTTATTTCTTTATAAATGGATACAAAGAGTTGGGTTAGTGATTCTAAAATCCTTTTAATAACCTTAAATTATTATAAATATCATTAATTTATGATTATGACATTATAAAACTGAATTTATTGATGAATAAAATCACATATTTAAATTAAATATTATATAGTGTTGTTAGAAATCTATACCATAAAACCTGGATTAGCACCTCTATCGAGGGAATAAATCCATTATTAGATATTATCATGAGAGGAATAGAACCTACTTAATATGTAAAAAAATTTCAATGAGAGATTTCATAAAATTTTAGGTCAAAATTAAGTGGGGTTCAGATAAGGGGAATTAAAGAGATGTGTTTCCCATTAAGAAGTGAAAATGAGTGGGATTTTTGAAAATATATAAATTTTTCCAATAATGTACATTTAATATCAAGTTAGGTGACTTCTAAATTAATAAATAATAGATAATAGAAGATATAAGGCCTATCCTCACCACCACCAATAAATTGGTAACATTGTTTTGAATATGTTTGGCCCTTTACCTCTAATTTCACTGACTTTACCTATTCTAGTTTTCTTCGTTGTAAGTAGTTCTTACCTACCTAATTTATCATTTTATGCCAAAAAATTGAATTATAATTATTATATAATTTGGAAATAATAATTAAACATTTTAATTTTTTATTCAATTTCTAAAAGTGATAAATATTAATTTTAAAATTCGAAATATATAATGTAATAAAAACAATTTTATTTCGAAAATATTAAGATAAATTCCAAACTGTGTAATTTGGGATTATAAGTCATTATTTTGTTTTAAAAAATGATAAATTATCTTCTGAAAATACAATTTTTTATAAAAGTGTTTCAAAAAAAATTCAACCATACTTATATTCAAATAATAGAATAGAAGCCGCAATATTATCAAAAACAGTATACTTCACTATTCATCTAAAAATCAATCATTTTAAAAGAGTAAAAAATAATATAAATTATATATTAATGAGGTTAATTAAAAAAAGTCTTAGTCTTCTTAAATTAAATTTCTAAAATTTTAGTATTCTATATTTAAATAAAATATCAAAATATATTTGAAAACTATTCATATACGAAAATATATTTTTTTAATGTTAACTATTTTTATTATTATTTAATTTAATTTAAAAATTAATTTATTTGTAATATATATTTTTTATTTAATCATAGTATACTTTGTTTCTTGAAATAAAATACCAACTTATGTGATATACTTTTTTAATTATAAAGTTAATTTAGGGAAAAAAGATTTTTAACATTCTATAAATTCATGACATCTCTATATATATATATTATTACATTTTGATATAATATAAAATTATTCTTACATAGAATATTATGAAATATGCATAATATATAAGAATTATAGAATATTTGGTTGTATTTTTCATTTGTGGAATAGTTCACGTGGATCACATAAAATCTCTGTGACCTTTATCTTCTCCAATAAATGGTTTTTCTAATACTGTTAATGCTCGAGTTCATCCTTGTATTGGTCAAGGTAAACCCCTAGAGAAGCTACATCTATTCCAATTTAAGAAAAATGGTCATCATAATGAATACTTCCACATCAAGAGGTGATTTCTTCTTTCATTACTTATTGATTTTTAATATGGTTACTATAATTTATACCAACTAATTTAACATTTATTTTTTAATGATAATATTTAATATTCATAATATATAAAGGTTTCTAATTTTAATCTTGTTTTGTATAAGATAAATTCTATTAAAATTATATTTTTTGGATAATATATATTGAAATATATGTTCATTATATATAGGTTTTTCATTGATGTTCTGTAACCCTAATCCCCAAATAAAATGTGTATTATTATCTCAACATTTAATAATATAAACACCCAAATGGTTATCTATACCTTTATAATTATGATTAAACATAAATTATCAATCAAAAAATTATTATTAACATGTATCCTCATCCCAAATTTATATACACTATTCACTAATACTAACTTTTATACACGGAACTCACACTCTCGAATTCAGTGCCCATAAACACATATTATACATAATGGATTTGATGCCAATTTTAGATTTTCAAACATAACTATCCTATAATTACATGAATTAAACAAAATAATTAATTATATACATTCTCAAGGACTTTTATTATAAATATTTAGAAAATTAGGATAAAACCTAAACTATAAATATCATGTCTTTATCAACTGAAGGATATTATTTTAAAATATATAAGAAAATACTTAAGGAATAAAAATTATTCAACATCTCCCATAAATTCTCTAGAAAATATATCTTGATAAAAATATTAGTTTTAATAATTTTCTTTATAACCTTTGAAAATGAAAACCTATGGTGGGATCAAATGGTCATTAAAGGAAAATATAAAACTCATTAAATCGTGGCATAAACATCGAATAAATACAATGGTTGGAATAATCAATTAACATAATTCCATAATCTACTAAAAGTGAGAGAAAAATATATACATGTATAATGATGAAAATAAATAAATCATATGGATACGATTAACTAGTTCCTTGTTGATGTAATGAATATTGATGGATACTTAATTCTCTAACCAAAGCCGATACCTCCAGATAATATAAATCATTATCTTACATGAAAATAAATATCTTGTTATATATAGGCATACAAAAAAGTACACAATTATTTTCTCATATAACCTATTAATGAATCAAGGGGTTTTATAATTATGTGCCCCACTCGTCAATTTTTAATTTCTAATGAATTAATCCTTTGATATATTGAGTGAATAATACATGATTATTTTTTATGAAAATCATCCATATGGAAATAACTACACACTAAATGCTATTACTTTTAATAATCTCAATAAAAAGGATAACATGATTATAACCCATCTTTAGAAAGAATATATATATTCAAGAAACACATAGTTGACAAGATAATAATCATCCATATATGAATAGTAATATACAAAACAATGGTAATTTTTCATGTGTCAATAATTGGGTGAACATGATCAAAACTCATCTGGGGGATGAAGTTGATTGGTTAAACAATACAAATTTAACTTACTTATGTAGTCATATAACTCTTTTATTTGATTAAATAATAAAAATACATTAAATAGTTCCATAATTAATATATTGAATTCACTTCTATATAAGAATACCTAAAGCTAAAACCATATGAAGTAGTATTATATCGTTATGTGAATGATGGAATGACTTGATCAAAATATAACTAGTGGATAAAATTGTATGGTTTTAAAAGGACATAACCATTATGTAATAAAATAATTGTTGAAGGATGTTAACATAATAGAATACATTCATGAAAAATAATGCATGAATGATACCACCCAAGAGGTGATGAAAATATTTTAATGTTTCTTACTATGAAATTATTCCAATAATGAACCAAGATTATAATAAATAAATATTCCATCCAAAAGAATTAATATCCCTTAAATAACATAAGGATCCCATTCCAAAAACCTTAAGGTCTAGTGCCTCAAGATACATGGACACAAAATAATACAGTCCATAATTGTGGTACAAAATTTACCCTTATATTTTTTATTATGTGTATCATTATTACATGTATCATACATAAAACAATTCATCATAACATAGGAATGAAAACACAATAAAGGGTTATTTTATATGCTTAGTAAGTGTAAAAAATGGAGATAATAATATATTAGAAGTATAAATTTTTGGGAACCTTATAATTACAATTGGAAACCACACCTTACACATCATAGATCAAAACTAAGAGTCCTATAATAAATCATTATTGTTTGTAAGACATGCATCATAATAGAATAAAATAACATGATATTTCAGTACATAACATTGACATAAAATAGATTTATGGAATATACATAAGTGAAAAATAACGATTTCTTTATTATTTAATGGATCATTTACAAGACTATCTTAGTGGAATGTGTTCACTCTTAAAACCATTAGAGTAGTCATGGAACCCAGATTAAATTATTTAACTACATTAATTTCTCTTTCTATTCTAATTTATATCATGTGATATAAATCATTACCTAATTTATTGGAGGGAGATATAGCTTCCACCCATCTTATTCAAAACATAATCACCATCGAATATCAACAATTAGAAATATGTGTGCCAAACGATCATAAATCATTCAAAATACTAAAATCCATGGAAATTTATGGGTTTCTTAATCATTTAATCATAACATAAATTGTGTAAAAGCATCATGTTTCATAATCATTTCATCATTTCATAAAATATTAACCCATGGAAAATAAGTGGCTTTCATTACAATTATATCCAAGTATAACCAACAGAAGTTAGATAATTTTCATAGAAATATTTTATTCATAATCATAAAACATATGAATAATATTATAAATGGTATCCTTAGATCATATCCCTATTAAAGCATAAGTAACAATAAAATATGTTATCTAAGATAGAAAATTATTTTCAAATAGAATTTTAATAATTTAATTTCGGATAATATTTTTATCACATTGAAAAAAAGTAAAACATAAAACCCATTAGAAATAATTTTATTTAAAAATATCCTTCGTAACTTATAATGATATACTAAAAAAATAATTTGAATCATTTATTTAGGAAAATAAACATTTCATTATGAAAATAATTTTTTAATAATTTAAAAAAAAAATCAAAATTATTTTCATTGAAAATAAAATTAAAAAATTATAATGGATGCTTTAAAACAATGAGTTTCCCATGAAGGGTACAAATACCATTCCTTCAATACATATTAAAATAATTAATCCTTCAATAATTTTGGTAAAAGAAAAAACATAATTTTTTTTAAAAAATAACATGAATATTTCTTTGAAAACAATTAGTAAATTTTATCCATGGGTAAAAATGTATTTAAATAGTATATTAGATAATGGATAACATTTATTTAATGTTATTTAATAATACATTTATATTAATGAAATAGAGTTTTTCGGCCGAAGAGAGAAATATAGTCAGTTTACGTTAAAAAAATTATTTTTGAATCTTAAGAACATAAAGAGTAGAAAATGATGGTAAAACTTTTATTATCATGAAATAAACATAATATAGTTAAAACACTAATTTTATTAATATATGTGTTATATTCTTTCATCATTTTATGCATAATCATAATCAATCCTGATAAATGAGTTTATTTTAACATAAAACATCTACCACATTAGGGACAATAAATCATAATCTAAATGAATTATTAAAATTAAATGAAACTTATAATATAATGATAATAAATTAAATCAAGATATTAAATTTAATAGGGGATACATATATAACTCATAAAAAATAGGTGAATAGTATAACATATGTCCAAAAGAAGTAAAATTAAGACAATAATGTCTTAACACCTTAGAAACTTTTGAACCGTAAACCCCATGAAAGGGAGATACAAAAATGGATATGTAATTCCAAATAATTTTTATAATAATATTTATAAAATACATTCATATGAATTATATACACCACAATAAAGAAACATGTGTTTAATGTGGTATGTGTCTCACATAAAATAAAAGTGTGCCAAAAATACCTTGCTCTAAGTCTCAACTTAATTCGTACACATTGAAAACTCTAGTATAATAAATATAATACTATTATAAATATATTATAAAACCATAAATATATATATCATACCATATAACATTTAATTATGACCATTTATAACCCATTTGATAAAAATTCTTGGTTAAATCACGTTTCAGATAATAATCGATTTGTTTTTCATGTAATTTTAGTTTTTCCGGTACTCATACATTGATAATAATTAAATAATATCAATATTTATAACCATTATATTAATATAATATATGTTAATTAAATAATTTTTTAAATAATAAAATATAGAGATATAAAATTAAATACACTGTTTGGAGAGATAGTATCCCACACATAACCATGAATGATGTTTCCATTTTATCAACAGATGAAATGAAAGAAACATAAAATATATTTTACCATTTAAGAATAATTTTAATCTCATTTATATCATATATAATAATTAAATTTAACTTAATTAACTTTCATTTTAGGCATTGCTGTTAAACGAATCGCATCATTTTAGGATGTTGTAGTCCACTCAATACACGAATAACATTATCTTATCCCCACAGAATATAAATATTAAATTCATATGTGATAAAATATTTAAAAAAATTATTGTGTCAACATAGAATATATAATAATTTTTAGTTTCTTTATTACCATCCATTTAAAATTGAAATTGAACACATGTCACATTATTTTGCGAGGCAGTAGCTAGTCGAACACACGAGCAACATTATTTTTGTCCAGTAGTATGAGATGTAAGAAAATAAATATAGAATTAAAATTTCATACTTATAATTTTTTCATATATAAAATATATAAAATTTAAATCCATCATTATATCATATAATGATCGGTAGTGATGGAAAATTAATAACATCTGTTCTCTATGTGGTAGCCCACCGTACAACTGAATGATGATTTAAAGTACAATTTTATATAAGTGGAGACTATTGTAGGTAATTCCATTAACATGAAAAAATTATTTTATATTGATAGTGAATTTTATATTATATTATTATTTATTAAAAAAAATTAATGGGAGGTGGAGAAAAATAAAAAAATTCCTGGTTAGCAATGTGACATCTTCTTTGGACAACTTTTTTTTGTTTTTCACTAGAAGCCTTACGAGGATGGATTTATAAAAAAAATAAGAAATATATGATTATAATAGTGATTTAAGGAATTTATTTGTTAATATATTTACTGAATCAAATTAATTTTTCAAGTGTGAAGAGGAGAGAAGATGTGGTTGCATTATATAAGTGATGTGAGTGGCTCACTTGAAATTTTTTAAAAGAAAAATGTTTAACCACATTTCATAAAAGCCAAAAGGCTCTAAAAAAGGAAATAATAATAACCATATAGTTTATATGGTATATATACTAATATAATATTGCTTTTATATATGATTTTAGATCATTCTACCCTTACCATTTTTTTATAACCCTCAGTAAACCCATTTTCTCCTTAACAACAACAATTATTTTTTCAATTAAATTACTATTAATAATGGAAAAACATTAAGATTAACTTATTATAAAATATGAATCAATATGACTTAAAATTAGGAAATTTGTTTCCAAATCCCATCCATATAATTGGAAGACTTTTATTTAAAAGTAAACTCATGGACATTATGAAAAAACTTTATTCGAAAGAGAAAATATTGAAAATCTTTAAACATTTTGATATAATAATTCAATATGAAATTTATTAAAAAGACCTAAATATAATTAATATATACATATTTAATCAAATTATACTTCTAAACTATCTAAAAAAATTTATATGCATTTCAATTAATGAATATTCTTAAGGAAACCCATTATTTTTCCAAGTTAATCAAAAAATTGGAATTATAATAAAATTATCGAAATTTAAATTGAAGATACTTTTTAAAAGATGATTTAAAAAATATTCATTTTTTAAAATATATTTTATAAATTTCAAAAAAAATCCTATATTTAACTAAAATTGCCAAAAAAATTTAGTTAAATAATGCTTTTAAGCCTAAAATTTAATTCACACTTTTCTTTTACCTAGAAAACACATAAGATGAATTTTTAACATTTTACTAAATTAATAATATATACATTTTCATAATTTAATTATAAAAAATTGGTATTTATAATTTATTAAGGTAGAAAATGATTGTTGGGAATAAAAAAAATTTAGAACAATTTTTCCATTATTTTTAAATAGATTTTATTCAATTTACAATTAATTAGTCTCCATATAATCTATTATATATATAAATGTGTAAAAAAATATTTTCATAATTTTGTTAATCTTATTTATACCCTCCATTCTAATTTCATATTGATTACTATTATATTAATTAAAAATATATTAATAGTATATCATGTTTATTTAAACATCATGTTTCATATAGTTCAAGCTATCAATGAAAATTAATTTTTTTGAAAAAATATATTTTAAAAAATTAAATGTTGTTACTTTATAACCATATTAAAATTTATTTCTCCCTCATAATTCATCACATTGAAAAATAAAAATTTTGTTACATATTCAATATTAAATATTTAGGTTCCCTTATAAAATCATTAAGCTGGTGGTTTCACCACGAAACTATGACCAGGTGTGTGGCCTCTCTTGGTATAACGTTCTCTATATGACTCATAATCTCACATGATTATTCATTATTACTCTGAACGACCCTAATCCCTTCTATTTAAATTAATTTATGATAATCCAACTTTTAATGTTTTAGGGGGAACCCCAACATAGGTCATAGGCTTCATGACATTACATAAACCAAAGGCCGTAGAGGAATTCATCTAGACTATAAAAACATATAAATACCCATACCCGATGTCTACATCAGGATGTAGTATCTCCACCTTCACATGGCTATTCAGATAGGATTCGATTCATGCATAGGCTATCCCGTATTGAAATATCCATACCCTTTGATTTTCCAAATCCGTTTACTCTGCTCTAGTAAATGCGGCTACTCTGAATCCCATTATGGATCTTGCTCTTTGTTAAGTCCTCTTGGTTTATTTAAGATCAATTTCATGAGGCACAATGAAATTATGGTGGAATTAAGCCCTTTAGTGTCTTGAAATCCATACTTTCCCTAAGTCATTGGGTAGCCTGATGGACTTGATGGAATCAAGGATCAAACAGATGGCCCAAAATCCTAAGTGGATGAATAGTTACAGCTGTTACATTAACAAATAGTGCATAATTTTTTCCCTGTTATAGAACTAATATAGTACCCCAAAATTTGTGTTCGCTCGGATTTGATCCCGGGTCTCTTGGATGCACGTTTTGAGTCCTCAACAATCGGGGTGACACTCTTGTGAAACTGATTATTCATTATTATAATGATATTTATCAAGCTATATGACCATTGAGTTTAATACATGTGAATGATCTGGTATATATTTTTTCGGTAGAGATATATTGAATAGATCATGGACATGAGGGAGGTTCAATGGAAGTACAAATTTGTAGGATTGAATCCTGATATAATAGAAATTTTTGAAGGGACTGATATACCCAGGACTTATATTTATTTTTTATCATAAGAATAATTTCATCATTGGTTTGTACTCCCACTAATTCCAAATTCATCTCTTAGTCATTGAAATAATGTTTAATGTTTTATTCCTAAAGCACTAATGGTTTCCCATATCCATTATAACATGATGATTCAATCCCTATATCTTATGTTATCTTCAGAAAATGTTTAGAAGTTGTTATACCATATGAATAAATCATCACATGGTGATGTAATATATGAATATCTAAAACCTCACCGAAATTTCATCATAAACCACTCCATAAAAGGCTAAAATTAGGACCAACCAAAATAAAAAAACTAATGAATGCCTCTAAATTTAAAATAACTAAGATAACATTATCTTAACAAACACCATTAAGTATCTTTTAATGGTCATATCCCAAATTTGTTAATACCATGTTCATGTGTTCTCACGAGTCATGGAAATAACCAGAAATTCCATAAATATCTATGTAATGATACATACTTATTCCTTCCATGAATAAAACCACATGTTATTTAATATATTACATAAATAAAATAATTATTTAAACTCTTTTAATGATGTAAAAACAACTTTTAAAAAATCATTAATCATTTTTTCAATCATCAATACTATCGAATTTACATTGTTCATATCCATAATCTCTTTTTCCCAATATAATTTTTTCATCATCAGGAAAAAATTAATGTTTATATTCATTTATTCATAGGTTTTCCATAAAATATCATATTTCTAGTAAATAAATTTGTGTGTTAATGAGTACTGATAAAAATATAATTGAAAATCTCAATTCGAAAACTTCTACAAAATAACCCTTCTATATATCATGATTCATAATTTTTTAATTCCCATACACAAGCACATAAATCATGCCGCATCATTATAAAACAATAAACTAGGATTTTTCATCTTATTCCATAATAACTATATCATAATATATGAAATATGAACTTAATCTTTCAGCAACCTCAATTTAATACTGTGGTAAACATTTAACATAAAAAATACACGTAGAATAACCCATAACAAAAACATTTCATTTGTGTTCTATTAATAATTAGAATTAAAACCATTACTCATACCACCTTCCTGAATCTATTAAATATATTTCTACCTAGGAAATTTAGTTGTAGAATACTCATAAACTAAACAGTTAAAATGTTCATATGTTGGTAATACCGTAAGGATAACCATATTTCCTTATATTGCATTAATTAAACATTTCATTTATTCTTACTAATTACTTACTCTATGAACTTATTCTCAACACCTAAAACATTTTCATATTCCATTGTTCCATTACATAGAGTTCTTCTTCCCACATTGTTTAGATACAGTAAAATAAGTCTTCATTCTGCTATGGTCTCCACCTCTAGAGCACTCAGAGAACTCTAACCATCACTTTTTTAGTTTATATGATTTTTTATTGAGGTGCAAGTTCATAATTATATATTTTGTTAAATGATTAGGAAATATCAAAATATTCATCACACCATTCATCGTTACATTTTATTTATCATCAAAAAAATTCTATCACATTCTATATTAATATGATTCCTTCTAATTCCCATTAATTAATAACACAAAAAAGAAAAGTGTGAGTAAAAATATTAATAGTGGGAAACTACATAATCATGAAAAATAAATTATAGGATGTATAAATCAAGAAACAATATTCTCAATATATGAGATATTAGGTTTAAGCTATTTTATTCATAGTCATCATCTACATAAAAGCTTCATTATGGTTCATAATGTGTTTTTCATTTTCCAAAATAATATTCATCGGGGGTGTCATACAAGGTGTGAAACAAGGCCAACTTCCATGTACATATAACACTTGATTCCATCTTAAAATTATTTTTTCATGGTTATTACACCTAGGTACATTTTTTCCAGATCCATATCAAATTGGAGTATCCTAATCAGGTTGTAATTTCTAAGAAACCACTTTATCTATATCTTGAAAATATTATAGTACATTTTACTATACATTGTATCATCCTTAGACGTATCCTTAGATGTATCCCATGTCATATACTATGAAATATCCCAGGGTATGTCGTTAATATTTCCTTATCCTAGTTTCCCAATGTTAAATAAACCATGCTCTCATTAAATTTGTAAAGACCTACACTTCTAATATATATGTTTTACATCATAAAGGGTGAATATTTATTACATAACACAATGATCCATTCTCATATAGTTGAGGTCTTGATATATTGGAAACATGGACAAAATAAATTCCCCATAAGTGGGCTAATTCATCTCCCATTATGTTATTCATAACTAGAACACTTATTAGACATATCTTACATAATATCCTTCAGAATGAACTGGGTAAAGGAAACATAAGAAAGGATGGTATCAAATTCCTAGGAAAGGTTAAACCCGGGAGATAATAATATATTATGAGTATAAGGTTAGGAGAACATGAGAATAATATTTTAAAACCATAACCATTATATCATAGATCATAAAAATCAATTCATCTATACATCATAGAATTTTTTAAGAAATTATTCACAAAGATTTCATGGAACACGAACCATTAGAATATGAAATGAATTAAATACATTGATTTTTGGAACACACATAAGAATATAAAATCAATTGTTTAGTGGTTGCTGCTTCATTTCCGAGACAATTATAGTGCAATGGGTTTACTACTGAGACCATCATTGTATTAATGGTTTACTACCAGGTCTCTCATTATGTAAATATTACCTTACATAACTAGGTTCACCTCCTATTAATATCATATTTATCTCATGAGATATCATTCTTATCAAATGCTTTTAAGGGATACATTAGTCCATATCATCTTGGTTATAAGATAAACACCATTACATAATGAAAATCATAAATATTGGTGCCACAATATCATAAAAAAGTAATCACATCAGAACTCATGAAATGAAATGGGTTTCAAAAATATTTAATTAAATAATTAATTTTTGAAAATAAACTTGTTTAAAATTATTTCATCATTTCATCAAATCATATCCCGTTGGACAAGAAATAGGATTCATAAGAATTTTATTATGGTATTCCTCAAGTAATCAAAATGATTTGGGTATAAAATTTTTATTCATAGACATAAACCATCCAGTGAAAGAGTAATACTGGTATCCTTGGATCATATCTCCAGTAATGAATAATCAATATCAATGTATGTCATCTAAGATCGAATATATTTTTTTAATAATAACAAGGAAAGTTTCTCTCGAAAAATATACATTCACCAATAAAAAAAACTTTTAAGAGATAATTTTTTTTCAAAATTATTTTCTCTAGAAATAACCATTGAAATATATAAATAAATATATATAAATAATTTAAAATATTTCTTGAGGAAAATATACTTTCAATTTAAAAAATATGCTTTTAAACCCAAAAATTAATAAATCATTTTGGAAATACATTTCATTGAAAATAATTTTTTATACCTATAATGGATGCATTAAAATTATGATTTGGTCATGAATACAAAAGATACTATTCATTTCATACATGTTAAAAAATGTTTTTGTTTGCATATTTACTAAGAGTGAAACGAGAATTGAATTTTTTAACTGACATAAAGATTACTTTTTAAAAACATTATAAATGTTAATAATGGGTAATGATTTATTTTAAAAATACATTCTATAATATATAAAATTTTCATAAAAAATTATTATAAAACATTCATATAGAAGAAAAAGGGGTTTTCGATAGAAGAGAGAAATAATGTTGGTTTACATTAAAAATTTTATCTTTGAATAATGAGTACATAATGAGATTAAATTGAAAGGAAAACATGTATTTTCATGACATAACCAGTAAAGAATAAAATTTATTAGTTTCATGAGATATTGATAACAATATTTTATCATTTGTTTCATAATTATAAACTATCTTGGAAAATGAATACATTTTATCAAAAAACACTTACCACATTGTAAACATTAAATCAAAATCCCCATGAAAGAATAGAATTAAATGAAATAAAGAATATCATTTGAATGAATTAATTCACTATATTACATGTAAATGGGTCTATATATACCCCCACATAAAATATGAAAGGTTTATAACATAATTTATGTTCGAAAGAAGACAAATTGAGACAAAAACCATTTACTACATTGGTAAATTTTGAACGGTAAACCCCCTGAAAGAGAGACCATAAAATATATATGTAGATAAAAATATTTATATTTATAATTTCATAAAATAAATTAATTTTAATTATATAAGTCACATAAAATAAACATTGGTGAATATGGCCTGAGCCTTACAAAAAATAGAAGTCGAAGAATATACAATACTTTTTTCTTTAATTCTATCATACATGTTCAAACATACTGTATAATAAATCAAATTTTATTATATATCAATTATTGAACTGTAGAGACCCGAAGCTTAACGTACATGGACATTACATTACTTTTGCGGAATACTTGGTACATAACAAAAACACACACACAAGGATCGTAATAGTTTAGTGTCTTTGGAAACTCGGAATGTAATCTTCTAATCGTGGTGAAAGATCTTCAGTATCTCCCATAAAGATCTTCCCCTTTTTTACCTAGAACCTTTCTTTTTATCCTGGGGAAAAGAAAACATAAAAGGGTGAGCTCAAATGCTCAGTAAGGGTAAACAAAAGAAATATCAATCACATCATATTCATAAGAACATAACATTTTGGAAATCATAACCTGCAAAAGAGAGCATAATTTCATAACATGGGATAAATCATGGAAGTGAAAATGAAATCACCATAATCATAACATGAAACTTGAAACTTTGTGGCATTCACACACAATCATATAGAATCATTTCTTGTTAGTCAAGACTCATTGCCAAGACTATCTTAGTGGACAAAGTCCCTTTCTGAATCGAGTAACCCTCGTTTCAGTCCTGTTTCACTGAACCGGTATAACCTACCATTCCAGCCATGTCCATCTCATGAGATATAAAATCTTTACCCAATGCATTGAAGGGAGATATAGGTCCCACCCATCTTATAATGAATACTTTCTTATGTGTGCCACATAATCATAAAACATACATAATCGCATAACACATGTAACAAAAATGGAATTCTTGAGACATCATAACATCATAAATCAATTCATATAAGATAAAGGAATTCATAAAAATAATTCCATCACAACATGATCAAATCAATGTAATAATAGGGGTAAAAACAGAACCCTTTATTATCTTAGATGGAAAATAATTTTGATAAAACACTTGAACTCCATTCTTGAGGAAAATATCTTTTCTTCTTCAAAAACATTTTTCCTTTCAGAACATGTCATACAACTTTAAAATAAAAGAAGTTGATTAAAAATAAACTTGAAAACTTGTAAAGGAAGTTTCTTGGAAATAATGTTTTAAAAATCCATTCATGCCGTATAAGTTAAAAAAAACATTCTTCGTACTTTTGTCGGAAAAGTCATAAAGTACCTCGTACGAAAAAAAACGACAAAAGATTCCTTTCATATCTTTTACAAAAAACTTACCGAAGGGTAAAATTGGATATAAAATATTGTAGAAGGATGGAAATAATATTACATATTGATGAAACATGGATGTGGATGATAAAATACACCCCAGTAAATACTTACGAATAAACAATCTCAGATAAAAATGAGATTGTGATATTTCCCTTACCTTAGGTCCGATTTGCTTCGTATGTGTCCAAACCTCCTGTATAATGATTTAAATAATGTCATTGACTTATTAAAGAATCATATTCATTATTATGTTATCATATATGGTTCACTTATGACATTATATTACCCGTTCTTTTGTAAATTCCATGTTAAAGAAGCGTTTTGGGTAAAATCGTTTCATTTATCGTTGGTGTTTTGACTTGTTGTTCTTGACATCATTATTACTTATATCATGATTTACTTACTTCAAGAATATAAAATATGATTTATATATCATATATATTCAGTATATATATATATAATAGATAGATAAATAAAATAAAAAACACCGTTCATGGAGACGGTAGTCCGTACGTACGCATGAACGCTGTTTTTCTTTCCTTATTGTCTTGAATGGAAGTAAGTAGATGACATACATATATATATATATACATAAATCCAGTATCATTATTATGTCATATATTTCATTAGTACTTATTATATATACTTTATAATCATTCATGAATGGTTAATCATTAAGAATGAATCTCATCGCGTCGTGGAGACGGTAGTCTGTACGTACGCACGAGCGATGATATCATTTCCATAAATATTGAATTGAATTGGAGTGGATTATACAATATATCAGAATCAATATGACGTTGTAATAACTATTTATAGTTATTCTTTACACCATTATACTCATCCATGTAAGGTGGTGGTGGAAAATAGATTACACCACGGCGTGGAGACGGTATTCCGTACGTACGCACGCGCGGTGATTTCTTTTTCTGTAGGATGGATAGATGGTGAAATAGGGTTGTTTCATACTTATAATAACATATAAGTATATGAGTGATACTGATGTTATTACTTCATAATGAAACAACCTAATATGAAGAAGTGGAAGAAGAAATAAAGATGAAAGAATTGGTAACGGTAATTACCTCTTCTTTGAAGCACCTTTTGGAGACCACCTCTTAGGGAACTAAAATTGGTCTTTGAGGAAGACCAGAACCTCTAGGATGTTGCTAGGGAAGTGGAGAAGAGATTTTGGCAGAGTTTTTCTGAGCTTGAGTGCTCAAATTGGTGTGAGGAGGAGGGGGAGGAGGTGTCCTTTTATAAGGGAGGAGAGGAGCACCTTAGGAATATCTCAAAATATTATTTTATATTAATGTCAAAACCGGTTTATAATGGTTCAAAGGGTCTTATTTCGAAGATAAAGTGGGGATGGGTCGAAATCCTATCAACCAATAGGATTTAGACAAGTTTAGGGTATTATTTTAACCTTATCAATTAGATTTAACTCTAAGTTAAATAATTTAACTTTTACGGTGTCTTTTTGTTTTCTTTCACTATATGGATAATACACTTACAATAACATGCCAAACGAACCCGAAATTGTTTATTATTAATACATATATCCTTATCTAAGTCATTTGGCAAAACCTTATATTTTTAGGAATAAAATAACAATTAATAATATAATATTTGATTTTAAAACTATTTTGTGTCAATTTTGACACTATTTGATATATGATTTTTGTGAAAGTCATAACAGAATTATATGTTCGAACCAAGTTGATAAAATAAACATTAATATATCATAGTAACCTATAAAATTAGTGGAATTCATAAAAAGTCTCAAATTACATTCATTTGAGCATTTATAACATCAATTATGTTAATATTTCCTTCAAAGGGTAATTACTGCATCATCGTTGTGTCATACATAAATTAATTTATTTAAAGTCTAAAAATTATAAATAAAATATAATTATGTATGAAATCTTTTTATCTTTCTAATGAATATTTATAGTCGAATTTATCTTATGTATAACCCCATATTAAAATGATTTACTTATTAAACTTTGATTTTAACTATTTTAACCCTTCTTTAAATAAATTAATAATAAATGTCCTAATCTAATCCAAGTGGGCCTAAATGGTCATATTTTATTCCTAAGTTTGTTTTTGGACGAATTATACTTGTCCAATAGAATTAGGACATGTGTTAGGGTAATATTAATATCATATTTACCCTTAGTTACCCTATTTACTATTAACCGCGGTAAAAAAGGTAAAAAGTTACTATTCACCAAAAAATTATTTTTATCTCATTGAACCACATTTTACTTACTGACATCAACCGTGTCTGTCGGATTTTTGAAATTCCATTCACAGAAGCGTTAAAATTAAGTTTTATGCAAAATTCAGTTTTTAACCTACCACTTAGTGGTTTTACTATTCATCAAAAATTGAAAGTTTTCAGAAAAATAACAAAATTTCACCCTAGGCTAATTTCGATATTCTGAGTCCGAAAATGAAGTCCATTTTGAAAAATAAAATTTATAAAATTTCAAAAAGTGGTTATTACTATTCATAACGGCTAGTTTTACTAATATTTTAATAGCATATCGTTGTTTAGTGAAACTCGGTATTGCGTATTACACACGCTATCGAGGAAGGTCGTGATTGCGTGTAATGCAAGGCAAGTCAAGGATGCATATTGTGCAAGCTCCTTTTGGTGTAGCGTACAACACAAGACATTAATAAAATTAAAAAGAATATTTTTCATAAAATATCGGGCTGTTACATTCTACCCCCCTTAAAATGAATTTCGCCCTCGAAATTCGTCGGGGTTATAAATGGATTACTATTCGAAAGTTTCTTTAATAGAAACCCACATCATAAAAAGGAATATCAAAACAAATCTATAAAAACAAAAGTATGAAACGTAACGGTTACCCAAATAAACCAATCACTGGGTTTCCACATAGGTGAAAATATGGATATGGAAGAGAAATCTAACCATCATGTTCTGATGGAGAGTGGTAGAGAACATGGCTATGGAAAAGCCAGTAATGAAAAATCCATAGATTTGTGATGATATAAGGTACCATCTGATTCATCAGGTATAAGATCACTAGGACAACATTTTCGGTTTTCAAGATCGTTTCCCTAAAGTTAAAGAATTAGAATAAATATGTACTTTATTTTGGTACAATCTCACTGTTGTTCGTGCCTTGAACAATTTCCACTTCATATCTTAAATAAATGAAGTTGAATTTGTTATTCGTGAAGTGTTAGCAGATTATGTGATAGAATAACGGGTCATTCCATCTGTCTTAAACAAAAGGTTAGCAAAAATTATATACATAAGTCGGTCTATAGTGAGATTAATCATATATGGTTCCTAAAATGGACTTTATACTTCATATATCATACTGCTTAATATAATAAAACTAGTTTCTAATAAACCGGGACTTCCTGTAGGCCAGTGGTAGGCGATAAAGGCCAGTCGCACTTCGGTTGTGGGTTCAATTTCCACAGCCTTGTCCGACGCGATGGGCTGCCGCCCGTCCTGCAGGTTGTCCTTTTCTAAAACTATATTACTATAACATCCCATCAATAACATCGAGAAAACTTCTATCCTTAAACAATACTAACTTTGGTCCAACATAATCCATTCCAATCTATAGGATTATCCATAATACTGCAATCCACTCTCATAACATAGTGAAAAAGATTACCAGAGATTTAATACCATCGTCAATTCCCATATATCATAAGATATGTTTTGTTGGTTACATTTCAAACATTCAAAGTCCTTAATCATGTATTCTCTTCAATACCTTTGTGAAAACATGAATGCAGTTAAAAGTTAACACCTTCCACATACTAAAATCCTCAAAATTCTATATACTCAAACCATGATATCACTTAGTCCTTATATCAATCATGAGCTCATGAATACAATCAAACATCTCATTATTGTCTTATCCCTTCATTATGCACATATCATCTACATTCCAAAAATATCTGAATAACCTTTCATGGATACTTGTACGATTAATCATACACTTTCAAAACTCAAGGAATGACAACAGTGTAACAATCCTTAGATGTCTTTTTATTCCATAGTACCATGAGATTACTTATACAACATTACACGTGATAAACATGTAATCATTCCACTACATTCTTAAACCATTGACCGAGCTTCAACAATTCTTTCATCTCACATATCATTTGTAGTCTCATCATCATCATCCACATAACTACTACCCATATGACCATACTGATTCTCTTCATGAGTCTTTCCCTTAGGTCATTTGTTTTCATAATGACCATACATTCCACATTTAAAACACTTAACCATTTTTTATGTCGTAGCAATACCATTATCCTCATCCATGGTGTTAACCGAACCTTTTCCTTTGCACTTACTTGCTTTGTGTCCTTCTTTTCCACACCCAAAGCATCTTCCTGTTCCCTTGAAACATTCTCCTTGATGTCTCTTCCCACATGATTTACATAGGGGAAATTGAACTTTCTTTCCTCTATGATCATCATGAAACTCCATCTTTCTCTTATTAGCCGAGTCAGGAAACTTACCAAATTTTACTTTATTGATCATATTATGAGATTGCTGATTCGGCATAATAATGATCTTTGGACTTCAAAATCCCATTTCATTTGGTTGCTCATGAAGAATATCATTCCATTTTCCATCATATCCTCCATTATCGTGAATCATCTTGTTTCCAGCCATTTTCTAAAACCCAAAATGAATAGTGTGAGAGGCAAAAATCATGCTAGGGAAAACAACATAATAAAGGGGGAGTACCTTCAATATCTAACATCTTAGGTTTAATTCTATGATCGTTAGAGTATTTCTAGTACTATAACTTATACGTCTACTTAACCTTAGGGACATCCCTAGACATACCGTAGAAATATCTCTAGGGATCTCACTAACGTTTTCGCATCCTAGTTTCCAAAGGTTGACTAAACCTTTCCTCTGATACCAACTGTAGAGACCCTAAGCTTAACATACATGGACATTACATTACTTTTGCGGAATACTTGGTACATAACAAAAACACACACCCAAGGATCGTAATAGTTTAGTGTCTTTGGAAACTCGGAACGTAATCTTCTAATCGTGGTGAAAGATCTTCAGTATCTCCCATAAAGATCTCCCCCTTTTTTTTACCTAGAACCTTTCTTTTTATCCTGGGGAAAAGAAAACATAAAAGGGTGAGCTCAAATGCTCAGTAAGGGTAAACAAAAGAAATACCAATCACATCATATTCATAAGAACATAACATTTTGGAAATCATAACCTGCAAAAGAGAGCATAATTTCATAACATGGGATAAATCATGGAAGTGAAAATGAAATCACCATAATCATAACATGAAACTTGAAACTTTGTGGCATTCACACACAATCATAGAGAATCATTTCTTGTTAGTCAAGACTCATTGCCAAGACTATCTTAGTGGACAAAGTCCCTTTCTGAATCGAGTAACCCTCGTTTCAGTCCTATTTCACTGAACCGGTATAACCTACCATTCCAGCCATGTCCATCTCATGAGATATAAAATCTTTACCAATGCATTGGAGGGAGATATAGGTCCCACCCATCTTATAATGAATACTTTCTTATGTGTGCCACATAATCATAAAACATACATCATCGCATAACACATGTAACAAAAATGGAATTCTTGAGACATCATGACATCATAAATCAATTCATATAAGATAAAGGAATTCATAAAAATAATTCCATCACAACATGATCAAATCAATGTAATAATAGGGGTAAAAACAGAACCCTTTATTATCTTAGATGGAAAATAATTTTGATAAAACACTTGAACTCCATTCTTGAGGAAAATATCCTTTCTTCTTCAAAAACATTTTTCCTTTCATAACATGTCATACAACTTTAAAATAAAAGAAGTTGATTAAAAATAAACTTGAAAACTTGTAAAGGAAGTTTCTTGGAAATAATGTTTTAAAAATCCATTCATGCTGTATAAGTTAAAAAAACATTCTTCGTACTTTTGTCGGAAAAGTCATAAAGTACCTCGTACGAAAAAAAACGACAAAAGATTCCTTTCATATCTTTTACAAAAAACTTACCGAAGGGTAAAATTGGATATAAAATATTGTAGAAGGATGGAAATAATATTACATATTGATGAAACATGGATGTGGATGATAAAATACACCCCAGTAAATACTTACGAATAAAAAATCTCGGATAAAAATGAGATTGTGATATTTCCCTTACCTTAGGTCCGATTTGCTTCGTATGTGTCCAAACCTCCTGTATAATGATTTAAATAATGTCATTGACTTATTACAGAATCATATTCATTGTTATGATATCATATATGGTTCACTTATGACATTATATTACCCGTTCTTTTGTAAATTCCATGTTAAAGAAGCGTTTTGGGTAAAATCGTTTCATTTATCGTAGGTGTTTTGACTTGTTGTTCTTGACATCATTATTACTTATATCATGATTTACTTACTTCCAGAATATAAAATATGATTTATATATCATATATATTCAGTATATATATATATAATAGATAGATAAATAAAATGAAAAACACCGTTCATGGAGACGGTAGTCCGTACGTACGCATGAACACTGTTTTTCTTTCCTTATTGTCTTGAATGGAAGTAAGTAGATGACATACATATATATATATATACATAAATCCAGTATCATTATTATGTCATATATTTCATTAGTACTTATTATATATACTTTATAATCATTCATGAATGGTTAATCATTAAGAATGAATCTCATCGCGTCGTGGAGACGGTAGTCCGTACGTACGCACGAGCGATGATATCATTTCCATAAATATTGAATTAAATTGGAGTGGATTATACAATATATCAGAATCAATATGAAGTTGTAATAACTATTTATAGTTATTCTTTACACCATTATACCCATCCATGTAAGGTGGTGGTGGAAAATAGATTACACCACGGCGTGGAGACGGTATTCCGTACGTACGCACGCGCGGTGATTTCTTTTTCCGTAGGATGGATAGATTGTGAAATAGGGTTGTTTCATACTTATAATAACATATCAGTATATGAGTGATACTGATGTTATTACTTCATAATGAAACAACCTAAGAAGAAGAAGTGGAAGAAGAAATAAAGATGAAAGAATTGGTAACGATAATTACCTCTTCTTTGAAGCACCTTTTGGAGACCTCCTCTTAGGGAACTAAAATTGGTCTTTGAGGAAGACCAGAACCTCTAGGATGTTGCTAGGGAAGTGGAGAAGAGATTTTGGCAGAGGTTGGCCGAGCTTGAGTGCTCAAATTGGTGTGAGGAGGAGGGTGAGGAGGTGTCCTTTTATAAGGGAGGAGAGGGGCACCTTAGGAATATCTCAAAATATTATTTTATATTAATGTAAAAATCGGTTTATAATGGTTCCAAAGGGTCTTATTTCGAAGATAAAGTGGGGATGGGTCTAAATCCTATCAACCAATAGGATTTAGACAAGTTTAGGGTATTATTTTAACCTTATCAATTAGATTTAACTCTAAGTTAAATAATTTAACTTTTACGGTGTCTTTTTGTTTTCTTTCACTATATGGTTAATACACTTACTATAACATGACAAACGAACCCCAAATTGTTTATTATTAATACATATATCCTTATCTAAGTCATTTGGCCGAACCTTAGATTTTTAGAAATAAAATAACAATTAATAATATAATATTTGATTTTAAAACTATTTTGTGTCAATTTTGACACTATTTGATATATGATTTTTGTGAAAGTCATAACAGAATTATATGTTCGAACCAAGTTGATCAAATCAACATTAATATATCATAGTAACCTATAAAATTAGTGGAATTCATAAAAAGTCTCAAATTACATTCATTTGATTATTTATAACATCAATTATGTTAATATTTCCTTAAAAGGGTAATTACTGCATCATCGTTGTGTCATAAATAAATTAATTTATTTAAAGTATAAAAATTATAAATAAAATATCATTATGTAGGAAATATTTTTAGCTTTCTAATGAATATTTATAGTCGAATTTATCTTATGTATAACCCCATATTAAAAATGCTTTACTTATTAAACTTTGATTTTAACTATTTTAACCCTTCTTTAAATAAATTAATAATAAATGTCATAATCTAATCCAAGTGGGCCTAAATGGTCATATTTTATTCCTAAGTTTGTTTTTGGTCGAATTATACTTGTCCAATAGAATTAGGACATGTGTTAGGGTAATATTAATATCATATTTACCCTTAGTTACCCTATTTACTATTAACCGTGGTAAAAAAGGTAAAAAGTTACTATTCACCAAAAAATTATTTTTATCTCATTGAACCACATTTGACTTACTGACATCAACCGTGTCTGTCAGATTTTTGAAATTTCATTCACAGAAGCGGTAAAATTAAGTTTTATGCAAAATTCAGTTTTTAACCTACCACTTAGTGGTTTTACTATTCATCAAAAATTGAAAGTTTTCAGAAAAATACCAAAATTTCACCCTAGGCTAATTTCGATATTCTGAGTCCAAAAATGAAGTCCATTTTGAAAAATAAAATTTATAAAATTTCAAAAAGTGGTTATTACTATTCATAATGGCTAGTTTTAATAATATTTTAATAGCATATCGTTGTTTAGTGAAACTCGGTATTGCGTATTACACACGCTATCGAGGAAGGTCGCGATTGCGTGTAATACAAGGCAAGTCAAGGATGCATATTGTGCAAGCTCCTTTTGGTGTAGCGTACAACACAAGACATTAATAAAATTAAAAAGAATATTTTTCATAAAATATCAGGCTGTTACATGAACTATAATTATATATATCATATGATATATTTTTTACTTATGAGATTTTATATCAATTTTATTAACAATTCCTTTGTCAAAATAACGTTTCGGATAACAACTACATTGTTTTTCATAAAGGTTTTGATTTATTATTTTCAGTTGTATTAATTTGATAATGGTTATATAATATAAATTTTTTTAACCATAATATAAATATAATATATATTCCATATAAATATATTAATATTCCTTCATAAAAATTTGAGATAGAATGTGAAATAAATTGTTCATGTGGATAATAGGTTATATGATTGCATGAATATTGATTACATTTTCTCAGTGGATGAAATAAAAAAATGTTGAATAATATGTTAAATTTTAAGATTCTTTTATAATATATATATATATAATATATATTCATTAAATTTACCTTAATTTCCTCCTATTTCTTGTATTACTGAAAAAAATCACATCACTTCGTAATGCAGTAATCTATAGGCTACAAAAACAACATTATCACATCCCCCGTGGAATAGAAAGTAAGAAGGTAGTTTTGATGTAACAATTAAAGAAGAATAATTATGTTAAAAATATCATGTTTATTAATTTAATCTATCATTATTACCGTCTATGTAAAATGAAAATAAAAAACACATCACATCGATTCAGGAGGCAGTAGTATGACACACACAAGAGTGACATTATTGTTTTCCAACTGGTTGGGAGGTAAGAAGGTAGATGTGGTATTATATTTAAATATGTATAATAATATAATATATATAATATATATAAACATTAAATCTATATATATATATGGTAGAGAGAGGTGGTGATGTAAAATGAATAATATTTATTCATGAGACAGTAGTCCATCGTACACATGAATGATGATTTTTATCTCATTTGATTGAAATGGATATGGTTTTGTTTCATTAAAATAACATAAAACTTATAATTATATGTAATATAAGAGTTTTATTATCTCATCATGGGTCAATATTAATTTTCATTTAGTCTGCAGAGAAATAATAAAAAATGCTGGTTAGGGACTTTATATCTTCTTCGGACAAACTCTTTTAGTTTTCATAGAAACAATTTCTAGTTAAAATTTACGAAAAAAATATTTCTTATAGGATGATAGGTGGGAATAAAAGAATTTATATGGTTAGGTATTGTCATATAAAATGGGATTTGTGGGTTTTAATAGGAGAACATAGGGGTGTCCTTACATAAGTGAGGTGACTAACAGAATTGTAATTTTTTAAAAGAAAAAGGTGTACCCACGTTTTTCACATTCAATAGAGCTCAAAAATTGTCCATTATAGAAAATTATATGTTTTAATGTCAAAATATGACCATACAATGTGTTTTAATAGGTTCTAAGGTCATTTAACACCTTATCATTTGATTTTTACTCCATGTTAAAACCATTTTCTATGGTACCGTGAGAATTAATTTTATCTAATTTTACTATTGATAGTGTTCAAAAATTAGATTTACATAGTTATAAAATATAAAATATTTTTATTACAAATATTTAATCTTTTTTTTAAATTTAATTCACCTTATTAGAAAACTATAACTTAAAAATGACCTCGTATATGCAATGAAAAAATTGTTTAATAATGAGAAAATCATAAAATAGTTAAATTTTTTCTAAATAAAAAACAAAAATAATTTATTTAAACTATTTAAAATTGATTAATAGATATAATTTTGACATAATTTTTTAATTTAAGTAGGTTTTTAAAAAAATATATGTTTCTAAAATGATAAAATGAAATGATAATTCTTAATAAAACCCTTTATTTTTCTCTATTCATTGAAAAAATTATCATAAAAAAATTATCATAAATTCACCCTTAGATAATTTTTACACAGTTATTTAAAAAATAATATCATTTTTAAAAATGTTTTTCTATAATTTTAAAAATTAATTTAAATATAAGGGCACTAAATGTGAGAAAACATATTTTTAACGAAATACGGTTCTTAAGTGTGAAATTGGATTCATTATTATCTATAAAACAAAATATAATGAATGATAAAAGTTTTATTGTATATAAAATATGTAAATTTAATTAAAACAATTTACCATAATGTAATTGTATAATTTATTGAGTTAAAATTATTTTGTGTGCAAAGAAATAGTTTTTCAAAACAATATTTTATTTATTTTTAATAAGTTTAAATTTTCACTTTTAATTAATTGGTCACCAAAAAATTAACTATATATACATGTGTAAAAATTATATTATCAAAAAAAATTAATCATATTATTAACCACAGTAAAAATGGATTTGAGATAATTATCATATTAAATAATAATATTTTAATTAAATGTCGGATTTTGTTAAAACTCGGTGTTTCTTATAATTTAAGCTAATAAAGAAACTTAAATTTAGTTGAAAACATATTTCATAAAATCACAGGGTGTAAACATTATACAAAAATAGCAATATATACTAAAATATAATTTTTTAAATCATTAAACATATTATGATAAAATCACTATAAATGAAAAGGTAAATTTAATTGAAAACTTAAAAGAGTATTTTGAAAACATTCATAACATTGATATAAATGGCTATGTTACATGTCAGATTAAATTTTTCAAAAGGTGATTTGAAACTATTTTAAAATAAATGCATTAAAAATGAATATTTTACAGTAATTTCTATATAGTTCATAAAGTTTATATAGGTTAAACAAGGGGAAGAAGGAAAAAGTTTTGAATATTGAATGAAAATCCCATTTTATTATTTTTTGATTTAAAACTCATACTGAAATAAGAGTAACAAAACATTATTTTTTATCAAAATATTTTTTCCCCAAAAGTGGTAGTGAAATTTAAATATATTAAGATATTAAGTTTGGATAACACAAGAAATGAAGAAATATGGTTATGATGAAAAAATAAAACTCAATGATTGGAGACATCATTTATAAATATTAGATTCAAGAAACATACTCATTGTATTAGAAAAACATTTAATAAATATTTATTATGTAGTAGAAATATAAATTCATATAAAAATAGATTACCCCATAATGTTATAAATGGGTTGAATGCACCGACCTTTTCAGTCTAATAGGATGATAACAACTTAATTAATGAATGATTGTTTACCCAAAGATTTAAAATTAGGATAACAATTCATTAAAATCCTTTTGATTAGAAGTAACTAATTTGGATAAGTATTTTTGATGAGTAAAATATTATATGATATATATACATCCATAAGAAGTAAAAATACAATTGAATGGAAATCATGGTGCATTATATAAACTTGTGTCATAGATTTATGTTTTCGAAGAAGAACCCTTCTAGATTGACAGAAATTATAAAATAATCGATTTGAAAGAGTGCCCTTGTAATTGAAAATAAAAAATCATGATTAAATTTCTACTCATGATATGATATCACAAATAGGAATTATACACACCACAACCATGAAATTATGTGTATCACGCTAAATAAGTCTCAAAGAGGGGAATTTATGAAAAAACTCTTAAATTGTTCCATAATAATTTTGTGCATATGCCTAACATAACGAATATTAAATTTATATAAATTAGAAAATATATTTGGAACCATATTACAACATATTATATTAATTATTTACCATTTATTATCATATTATATTTATTTAGTGTATTGTTTTTTCTTTTGTCTTTGTGAACATTAACTCGGTGTTGGATTATTTTGAAAATTTTAGATATCAATGGATATATTTGAATAATAAGTTTAGGTTTTAATTTAAACATTCTATTAAAAAATATTTAATATTTTATTAAATCATAATAATAATATTATTTAATTAATATTAGTCATCATTGATAGTGTATGGTAGCATTATTCAGGTTAGTGGTTAAACCGACCTAAAAAAATAATACCTTTTTATGGGTGAGTATGGTTTAGGAAGCATATAATATAATTATATTAGAAATTTTCTGATATTAATTTTATTTTTTCTATTTTTTAATCATATTTTTAGTGGGATGGATAAATAAAAAAACATATGTATAAAAATGAAGAACTTTACATTGTGGAGTATGTAGTCCACACAACATAATATTAAGATTATGTAGTTCTTATATGTGGATTGATATGAATAAATATTGAAATTTAAAGTAATATTACAATAATTCTTTAACATAATGATATTTATGTTATAATTTAACAATATTATGTGTAGGTTTACAAGGGAAATATTAAGAAGAATATGTTAAGGATTAAGTAATACTCATATTGGGACTTTGTACATCCTTCTGAATATAATCTTAAAAATAAGGGGATTTGGATAAATAATTGAGACGCAAGTCTTAGAAACATTATGATTATTAAAATATGGAAATATAGAAAATATTCCATATTTAATTGTAATTAATGGGTGTGGAATGAAGGGGAACATATGTCTTTATTTGTATGTGATGAAATTGGAACATTGGTTAATAACCATTTACTTTTTTGTGATATCATTACACTATTAATGGGTAAAATTAATAAAATATATAAATAATTTATTTCAGTGGGTTATTTGGTTATTAAAGGATTAAAAATGTATTTATACACATATTATAATCATTTTGGATTTTATTTGTTCTATGGTTTTTAACTTCTACCATTTTTTTCACATGGTAACAAGTTTTTAACGTATAAAGTTAGGTATTCATTAAAAAAAACACATTCCCTTACCAAATATTAGTGATATGAAATTAAATTTAATCCCAATTTAGTTTGATTCATGTTTTAAATAATAAAAAAATTAATTTTTAATGAAATCATTATATATATTGAAATAATTTTTTTGTTGAAAAATTGTATCTTTACCATTATATTTTCTTCCTATTTTTTATCATTGGTTATTAATTAAATTATATTTAATATATTTTTATATGTATTTAAAAATGATATTTGAGTTATATTTAAAATATTTTAATTTTTCTATTATATAAAATTTCACAATTTTAATAAAATAGTTCTGTGAAAATAACATTTTTGCATTATCATGGTCAATAAAATTAACGATAATAGTCATGGTTTTGTTCAAAAAAAATAAAATTGTCCCTATTACATAGTATTATAATTATGTTAGGAAATATTCATTGCATTATTTATATATATTTTATATAACTGATGATAATTAATTTTTAATATAAGCAAATAAAAACTGTTTTTAGAATAAAATATTTTTTTATTTTCAAAAAATGTCCACGGGTTTTATAAAAAACAACATAGTATTGTTAAAGTATTTTTTTAATTATATATATATATGGGTTCAAAAATATTTAATTCATTCATGTAATATGAAATTTTTATAGGAGTTATACTATTTAGAAATTCAATATATTTTTACTATTTATCTAAAAACTATTTTTTTCCTAAATATTTCATACATTAATCTTAGGATATTATTGTTATTTTAAGTATAAATATTATTTTCAATCCATATAATTCCAATTTTAAAATATAAAAATTCATTTGATCATTAAAATCATACAATTTAATGAAAACCCATTTTTATTTGAAAATAAATTTTTTTAATGAAAACTGTTATTATTATTTTTTCATATAAATTAAAATAATCTCATTAATGAATCATAAAAAAAGAAAATAATTTATCATTCTAAATCATAAAATTTTTTAAATAAAAATTCAAACTAAATAAAAAGGTAATTTTTATAAAAAATATTTTTTAATCATTTAATGATTTTATTATCCATTTTTGTTAAACTAATTGTATTTAATTCATATGAAAATTTTAATTAAATTAATGGTTAAATTTATATCCAATGTGGTTTATTTTATTTATTTTTATTTCTTTGAGGGCTAGTTTTTAATAGTCACACTTAAATTTTTTTATTTGATCTAAATATATCCTGATGTCAATTAAATTTTTTATTACATGATTATAAAGCGATAGAAAACATTAACTTGATTAAAGGTAATCATATATTAACATTTATAAGACTTAAAATATTTATTTTTTTAATGTAAAAGTATTCCAATAGTCGTAAAATAAATTTATGTAAATTTTATGTTTAAAAATATTTAATTAATTGATTTTAATAAAAAATTTATCATTTTTGGAGGAATAAAAATTTGGTCAATAATATAAACCATTTTAAACTTATGATATACATTCCTTTTATAATAACATTACCAACCCTTAAATACCATGTATATTGTTACCATTTTAATGGTTAAAAGATGGGTTATCCAATGAGATAAGGTTTAAAATAACACACAAAACATTCTTAATTCTCATTGTCTAATTTGATATCAATATTTCCATTATTTTTGGGTAAAATATTCCATATTTGGGCCAAATTAATTGAGTAATAAATACATTATATAATAAATTTATAATTATTTACATGAATTACACCGATATAACAAATTAAGGGGAACTACCTCTTCTCAAAGATCCACACCACTTTAGCCTATTATCATGACCAATCTATACCGAAATTACATCACAAATTTCTCCCAATTACATAAGACACATGATTTTACAAAAATACCATATCAATACTTATTAATGTTTAAGAAAAATAAAGATACCCAGAAATAGGTAATTGTATTAACCAATGTATTTTGTGTTTGTTTTTTCCTTAACATTCAATGACCATATTAAAATGTCAACATCAGTTAATTTAATATAATTTAATGTTTTTATGTAAATAGTACAACAATTTTATATCTATGTTTCGTCAAATCAAATGATAAAACATCACTCACATGTACGTACGAACTAAAGTATGAATGAAGCGATATAGTTTATTTTACATCACGAACTCTCATGGATGGTTATATAGATGTATTTAGTTGATTTTATATGATATTTTTGAAAAAATTATGGTTCAATAAATTGAAAATAATATCTAACTTTTACTCTCCAATGATAATGTCGCTGAGGCTTATGGGTGGACTACCAAATCCACGAATAAATTAGATTATTTTTCTACTAATGATTTATATTCATGTTCATAAGGATATATTTAATTAATGTAAATGATATATTATTTACCTTTATTTTTTTATACATTGATATGTAAAAACATTTCCCATATATACGTACAAACTAACAGCTCTATGAAGTGATGGAATTAATTTTTCATCATCAATGAATATTAATTGTTGTAAAATATTTTATAATGAATAAATATGATTATTATAAAATTATTAATATTAAAATGGTGATAATCCATGATCATGGTGCAAGTACTATAACCAACAGACCAAAAAATTTATGAAAAAATAATAATTATCACTAAAAAAGATGATTTTAAAGAAAAATTGATAATAAATGGGTGAAAATTTATTATATGTGAATTATATATAGATTGATAAGTAGTAAAAAAATTCATATAAATTTATAATTAATAATTATTTAATATACATGTGGTTTGGGGAATAAATCTATAATTTCAGGAATTTAGTTAAGGGTTATTTATCTGAATATTGTTTTCATTGAGACAAGTTTCTTATTATGAATTTATTTGTATTTATATAGTGTATATAATCCAATACAATATGTTATATAATTACTCTCTTTGGAATGATTTTATTTGTATTAAAATTTTCATTTGATGTTATTTTGTTCAATTTATTTTTGATTTAGATGTTTTAAAAGTAGTAAAAATTTATATTAGAATCTCATTTCAGTCTGGGATTTTAAATTTTAAATTTATAACGTGGGAAAATAGATTATAATTAAAATTTAAACCCCATATATATTATTTTCCACTAGTTATTATGTGTTTTTTTAGGTTTTCAATTCAGTCTCCTCTATTTTGTACTTAAATGGCCTAGAAATTTGTTTATGAAAATCCATTATTATTTACTTTTAAGTCACAAATCATTCTCTTCAATATCCTGGTTAATTAAATTTTTATGTAACATACCACTACCTTTCTATCGTGTAAATTTTAAACCGCATCTTGGTTTTCCGTTTTCATTGTCTAGGTCAAGCTGGAACAGAATTGGGTAGATTATTTTTATGGTGATGTTAGTGTTTGGTAAGAAATTTTAGTATAAACCAATTCGTTCTACAACTTGCTAAATATTTACACACCAGGTAATATGGTTACATAATTTTTTATTTGTTATAAAATAATTAATCCATTATTATCAAAAGGGTATAGGTTTTTTTGAGTATTAGGGTCGTTGTTAATTACACGATGTGTAATTGTGTTACAGATCATATAAAGTACCGATGATTGTTTTTAAATGTGCAATGTGGCTTAAAATTCTATTTCTTAATCTCCAAATTACCATTTTATAGACTCAAGTTCAATTCCTAGGCGATTTTTGAATCCCCAATCCCTTCTAGGCACTTTGTTGACAAATTGATTGTTATTGTGGTTACAGTGTGATTTAATAGGTAATCATTCTATTAGTTTGTCCATTTATTTCTCTTCCTTCCTTGGAGCATGATTGATTGCCATGGTATTGAGAGATATAAGCACTTTTTTTAAAAATGTTTTTTCTATAATGACATTCTAAATTAATTATTCTTTAATTCTGATTTGGGGGGTTCCCTTGTGGGATTTTGGTTTTCGTGGAAATTGTCGGTAGCTTTATTATGATGGCCAAATTTGAATAAACCAAAATATTATTATTTAAATTCATTTTTTAAAAATTTAAATTTTCTTTAGTTAAATGAAATTTATTTCAATTGAATTATTAAAAACCCAATTCCATTAACTTCGTGTATTTGAATATGATATTGAATTTCTAATAAGAAATTTGGAAAAATCCACAATTCCATTGAATTGTATTGTGTTTAAAAAATTGATGGAAAATTAAGGAATATACATTTTAGAATTTAAATTATGAAATTGATTTTTTAAAAATATTATTAATTATGCATTTGAAAAAATTGATAAATATTCTTATGATACAAACCCAACAGTTTTATCTTGAAAATTTCATGTTTTGATTTAAACTGTATTTTTTAAATGCAAAATTAGCACATTTGAAATGGAAAAATGGGATGAATTGTATTTTAAATAGTTTTAATATAAATTTTCCATCATTGATTGAAATAGAAAACATTGATGTCGTGGTAGTTAGTGAGATATCAGGATAGCAGTCTCTGCATTCTTTAAAATTGAAATAAAACATAGTGGAGTTTGTCACAACACCAATGGGATGGTGATCAGTTTTCTTTGACCAGTGTTAGAGGGACATGTTTATAACCATATTTTTGTAATAACATTTAAGTGTGTAAGGATCTCATAGCCTATAACAATCAAACCTTTGGGTTAGTGACCATTTTCTCACCTGTTTGTATTTGAGATATAAATGTCTGACATTTTTTATAATATTATTCCATGCCTCATTAATTTATATAATCTATTTTATATAAAAATATATTTATGTAATTTGTTCAAATTATTTCAATAATTTGAAATGTAATGAATTATTATTTTTAATTATTCTATTGACACCCATAATTGTTTCTTTAAAATTGATGTAATTGATTTGTTAATTAAATTTTCTCATCTGTTATAAAATCCTTATTGTGAGACAACATTATTTTAGCTTAAACCCTTTACGCACCTTTTGGTGTGTATACATCATCTCCATCAATGTTTGAGAAGGGTTAAAGCACCGATTATATGCAGTTCTATTAATTGATTCGTAACCATAGAGATTGGTGTGCTTTGGGACATGGGCAGTTTATTCATTATTCTTGTACTTTTCTGTAGTAATTTGGGTAGTTTATACCTATTTTACTTCTAGTACACTTCTCACTAGGGTGTTTTGTTGTATGCTTGCTATCTTCTTTGACTGATTCTATATTGTTTCTGAAAAAATCATTCCAACTTTCATTTTTTATGATTGCATGTGCTAATAGTCAACCTGTGGGGATCGGGAACACCCTTTAGGTCATGTCAAGACTAGCTCAATAATTTGGTTACCAGGGTACCAAACCTGGTTCATGAAAAAGTGGTATAATAACTCTAGGTTGAGTTTATTATCTTGAAGTCAATATGCATTGTGTAATTCTTTTGGGACAAAAGAGGAAGTTTTGATTGAGTTCCTAGATAGATATTACTACAAGGAAACTTATGTCACTAGGGGTGGTTTGGGAAATAAATCTTATGGATTATTCCTAGTCATTTTGAAAAATATGATTTATATAGGCTGAAATCCAAATCCAATGTTCTAATATATTAGGATTTATTTCCCCTTGTTTCTCAGTTTGAGTGTAAATATAATATATTATTTCTTATCTAATATTATTGTGTAGCATCATGCCTCTGAGAAGACATATGAATCAAATCTAAGGGGAAGATGTTGTTGAACCATGGTGAGTGAATCCTTTTATGGGTCCGTGTTTTGTCTGAGGTGGTCAAGAGTACATACCAAGCACTATAATAGGAACCAGCAATAGTTCCCCTTCAGTATATAGCTGTGGAATATGAGGGGAATGTTCTCTAGGATCGTTATCTGGATTTCTTATCAGGAAACAACATACATTCATTGTCACTAATGATCCCCGACAAGCTAATGAATGGTTGAGATGAATATTTTTTTTCAGTTCTTGGAAACCTCTCTGAAATCAATGTGAAATGTTCATATTTCATGCTAGGAGGACCAAGAAGAAGGTGGTGGGTCATGATATTGACATCAAAGTAGCATAAGTAATTAGAGTATAAATATATCAACTCTTTTCTTGATCACTAGTTATATCCATTGTCAAGGATATTATCCAAGGTTTTAGATTTCTTGATAGTTGGGTAGGATGATAGAACTGTGTTAGAGTATAAGAACCATTTTTATAATCTACTGATGTTTTCCCTAAGGTAATATCATATAATAATATTAATAATTTATGGTTTGAGTAAGCAATTTGAGAAAATATTCATTCATAGGTTTTCTTGCTGAAGCTGTCTTCTTATGCTTATATATTGGATAAAGCATTGATTTTAGAGAAGGACCTAACTGGTTAGTCCGGTGTTTAAAAAGATCATTTTTCTCCCTATGGTTGTGAGAATTAGTTTAATGAAAAAAATGAAGCACAACGATTCTCATTGTGGTTATCAATAGCAGGGTTTTTCGAAACTGCATATTATCCCAAACAGAGGCCCTCTAGTTTTCTAACACTATGGGATGCCTGGGAATTCAAATAGGGTTTTGACCAAGTCACCCATGATATGTGGCCAATGTGGACTCTTAGGTCACATTTTAATGTCTTTTCATATCTATTCCACTCAACGCAGGGGAATAGAATAATTTTCTCCAACCATAAATATGGGGAAACTAAATGCCTCATGTAAAATGGGGTTATACTCATAGTAATTATGAAAGAATCTTTTTCACGCAAGAGAAGAGTCTCAAGATGAAGACGATATTGGTCCAGTGACTGTTAGAGGAACCATCATTATAGCTTCCTCATTAGAGACTACAATATTTGATACTTGTGAATCTCATTCATTTATTTCCACAAGTTTTGTTAATATTATAAATCTTTCTACAAAGCTGTTATCTATTGTAATGGGTATTGCTACAACACTTTGAATGAAGGGAGATAAGGTCCTCTGTAGTCCTTCCTTTTATTTCTCCTAATCATATGTTGATATTTCATGGAGTTTTATGGTTCTAAACATGGATCCTCTTGACGTCATATTCAGAATGTATTGAATCATTTGTAACAAATCCTAGATGAATTTTTATCTTTTATGGGAATCTTTTACATCACCCGATGGGGTTTAAAAAATATTTTAGGTTCAATGTTACCAATGTTTGGGGAGGTATGAGACCTCTTAATTATAGTTGTGGAAATTAATTTCTGTGTTTTCCTTCGATCTAGATTGATAATCTTTGAGTGCTGATCTCCCTCTCTTTTCATTAAATTTCTTGACACATTTCCTATTGAATTATCTATGATACCATCAGTAAGGGAGTTATAGATTTATTTAGATATAGTACCTAGTACACAAATAGTTCCAATTACAAATTACCATGTGGAACTAGCTAAAATGAAAGAGTTAATGATTCATTTGGATGATCTTATAATGAAAGGATTTATACACTCGAGTGTGACACCATTGGCGGCACTGACACTCTTTTCTAAAAAGCTGGATGGTTTATATAGCCTCTATGTTTATTACTGAAAACTCAATAGATACATGATAAAAAATAAGTATATGTTTCCTAGGATTCATGGCCTTTTGATCAGTTTACTGTGGTTAAGTGGTTCTCAAGTATTGACCTTATATCTGTTTACCATCAGAATAGAATAAAAGAAACTAAAATTCTAAAAAACATATTTTAAATCATGTACAACCATTATGAGTACCCAATCATGACCTTTAGTCCAACTAATTCTCTTAAAGTTTTCACAAATTTAATGAACATTATTTTCAATGAATATCTTGATTCATTTGTCATATACATTGCGAAAGAGATCCTCGATTACTCTTATCCTGAGTATGATCATGTTATTCTTCTAAGAGAAGATCTACAGTAGTTGATAAATCACTAAATTCATTCCAATAATTCAAAATGAGATTTCTAGATTCATGATGATTTGTTCATCGGACATGTGGAGTTGGAACATAGTATGTTGGCTGATCCTGATAAGTTTAAGATTGCTAAAAAATGGGAACAAACATGAAATATTTTCATGATTAAGAGCTTCATAAGATTAGCAAGGTATTGTTATTGTTTCATTGAGGACGTAAAAATTTTGGATTGTCAAAATACTACAAGAAACCAGAGAGGATAAAAGTTTGCATGGGATTAAAAATGATTGAATTATTTTCATAATCACAAATTCATTTTGACTATTATGCCGATGTAAAATCTTCCAGATCCCATGCAGGGATAGTGGTATTCTATTCTACATCATGTTTAGGTTTGGGATGCATCTTCAAGGATGGTGATATTTAATTTTATTATATTTCTCATCATCATTGTCCACATGAGATGTATTATCAAACCAATGACATAGGACATGTAGTTATGATGAATGCACATAAGAGTTGGTGGAATTACCTTTATGGATAATGGTTTATCAGGTATTCAAATTTAAAAATCTTAAGTTATATATTTTGTAAAAAAATTAGAATCTCCACCATAGGTAATGGTGAACTACCTAAAATAATTCAACTTTTATATCACCCATACCCTGAGGAAAGGTAATTTCATTTAATATTCTTTGAGTTAGAAACTTACAACCCTTAGTGCGACGGAATCTTCAAAAGAGTCGAACTATCTGGCTCTGTTTTCACTGATTAGTATTAGAGTATAGTAATTATGGAAGAGTTTGTATTTTGTAGTGTTTATTTGAAATCATATCAGTTAGAGATTATTTTCATGAACATCATATTGAGGTAAAGTTTCATAGAATTAGAGACTCTCTTTACTGTGGGGAGACCATGGATGACGGTCCATTCTAGACCATGGAAATTCTATGATATCCGAATCACTTTTTTGGTCTATTAACGACAAGGAAATCTATGATGGGGGTTTTCATGATTCCTAGTGGGATGTTCAATCAGGATCTATAATGATTTTAGATCACACGAGTCAATTATTTTGGTGTACAGTTATATGATGGGATTTTAATTATTTTATTTGTTATTATACATTTCAATAGGCCATAGAAATGCACCAGAAACCATAATGTTTTCTTAAGACACATTAAGTCCCTACTTAAAAGTTGGATGAGATATTTTGGGTTTTTTTTTGGTTTCTGTATAAACATAGAGAGAAGAATATGATCTTGGTTGTGACTAATTGGTTGATGAAATTTTCAAACATTATACCCATTCAAGATGCAACCTAGGTAGAGGAGTTGGTAAATGTCTATGTGAAATAGATTTTTTTCACAATGTTTCATATGATAAATTTTTTAATATAGATCCTCGTTTAACTTATGACTTTTGGAGAGGCCATTAGTGGAAACAGAATCTCTAGTCCATTTAAGCTTGGTATACCATCAGAAGTCAAATGGCTAGGAAAAATGTGTTATTGCTATTATTGATAATATGCATTTGAAATAATATTCTTTACTTTAGTAGGTCTAGGGATCATTATTTGGGACTGTTTATGTTTTTTAATTACAATAGTTACTATTTCAAGATCATAATACATCCTTTTGAGGCCATTAATGGATGACCTTGCAGATCATCATTGTGTTGGAGATCAGTGAAATTCCCTTGGTTGGACCAGGAATGGTTCAAGAGATGAAATTAATTATTTAGTTGATTCTTCAGATAATGGTGATGGTATAGATCTCGTATAACTCTTATGATGATCTTTATCATAGTACATTGGAATTTTCAGTTGGTCACCAGGTGTTCTTGAAAGTTTCTCCAAGATTGGGTTGTTGATGGCATTAGAGGTAAGGGAAAACTTCTCCTTATTTTATGGGACCTTTTAGGTTATAAGGTAGAGGGGAAAATTTTCTTATTATTTAGAATATGAACCACATCTGATGTCGATACATAACATGTTCCATATATCTCAGCTAAAAATTTATCTGTCGGATCGAACTCATGTTCTGAGATAGAGTGATTGTGAAATTGAAACTCATATATCTAAGGATAAATGACCAGTCATGAAAGATGATTATGAAACCAATATACTTAATAAATTTTAGATACCTTTGGTTATCGTGTGATGGTTGAACATTTCTATTTCTATTGAGATGTAGCGGAGGGAGGTGCTGAAGAGAGAGTTGTGGCCTCATTATTTTAAAAGGGAAGCTTCTTGATAGTCTTTCCATGGATAGTATGATTCTATGCTGGGAGGTTTTAACATACCATAACCTTTCTATCAGTTATATTTTAAACCATGTTGTGGTTTTCCATTTTTTTGTTTGCACAGGGAAAAGAAGGAATTGGTAGGATACTCAAGTATGTGTTTTCTTTGAAATTTCATCAAAAATAGGCTAGTTATGATTCTTGTTTTGTATTTACATAATGTCTATTGTTATTAAATGAGGTTTAAATTATAATAAATTTAATCTATTTTTATTAATAGGTAGTGGGTTTTCATAGATAATGGGAATTTTCAATTACATGAAGTGTATTTGGGTTACACGTCATGTAAAGTCCTCATGGTTTTTTAAGCAATAATCTTGCCTAAAAATTATATTATATCCTATCCAGATTTTTTTTCTCAACCCAATTTCCATTCCCAAAAAATATTGGATCCCTAAAACACTTTTGAGTATTTTAATTAAGAAATTGATCATTTTGTGCTTGTGGTGTGATTTACCTCATAAGAGTTAAATCCATCTATCTATTTCTTTCTCCTCCCGCCATAGAGTTTGATAGATCATTTTGGGATTAATGAATCTAAACATTGTGTGGATGAATCTTGTTTCATGGTTGATTTACTACATCCTTTTTGCTTTCAGTTTTTTTAATGGGTTCCATTTTAGGTTTTGTGATTTTATGAATATGGTAGGTTGTTCTGTTATGATGTCAAAATTTGATTAACATTTAATTCATTGATTTAAATTCAATTGATTGATTTAAATTAAATCTTCTTGAGATAAATTTTATGTCTTTATATTGTTTGATTAGAAATCAAATTTCCTTGAATTAGGGTATTTAAATGTTAAATTCAAATTCAGGCAAGAAATATGGATAACTTTCTGATTCCATTGAATTAAGGTATATTTTAGAAATTAACGGAAATTTGTGTAATTAAAATTTTTGAATTAAAATTATGATATATATTTATTGAAATTGATTCTTTGTCTAATAAAAAGGAATGTTTTGATTAAAAATTTTGTTTTGGTTATTAAATGGAAAATTATAACATTTTAAATGGGGAAATATAATGAATTGTATTTCCTAGAGTTCTAAAATAAATTTTCTTTCATTGATTGTAATAGAGAACATGAATTAATAGGTAGTTAGTGATTTATTAGGATAATACTCCTTTCAATTATTACAATTGATATAAAATGTAGTGTAGTAGGTCTCATCCCTAATGGGAAGGTGGTAAATCATTATTGACTGGTGTAAGATATGTGTGTGTATAAACATATTATCATGATCACCATTGAGTGTGTGAAGACCTCATAGCTTGAAACTACTGTTTCTTCTGGAAGATGGATAAGTTCCTTGCTTCATTATATTTGAGATATAAATGTGATCCAATGAAAGTAAATTTTTTTATTCCTTTTAAATTTATAGAATCTTTTTTATATAAAATGTTTATTAAGACAGTTTTTAATGTATTTTAATCATTTTAAATGTAAAGAATGAATTATTTTAATTGTTCCCTGAACTTCCATGCATTTTTTCTTAATTTTGAAATCATTAATTGTTTAATAAAATGTTGGCATCTGTTATAGAATCCTTGATAAGACCCCAATGGGATTTTAGATCACAACAACATGTGCCTTACAATGAATATAGAATTCCCTTCCATGTACAAGCAGGGGTCTAGAACCACTTGGAGGTGGTTCTAGCTATTGATCAGTATACTTTGAGAGTTGTGTGAATTAAGTTATGCGATTTGCTGTACATTTCTACAGTAGTATGGGTTGTTTATAAATTTTTGGCATATGGTAAACTTCTCAATGTGTAGTTTTATTGTATGTATACTATCTTTTTTATCTTCTTTCACAATCTTTGTGGGAAAATTGTTCCTAATTTTATTTTTATTATGTTAGGTTCTAGTTTTCAACCAGTTGAGATTGAGAGTTCCAATTTTGTCATGTCAAGACCATATCGGTTATCAAGTTACTAGGGTACCCAGATTTTTTCTCGAGAAGTTATATGAATGTTTTTATCTATAATTAAATTTTTTTAAAAATATTTTCACCACCATGTAAATTCTTTACAAAAATTAGAAGGAATATTTTCATAGGTTTTACATATGACTCTCTAATGAATATTTACAAAATTTTGAAGAGAGTGATCTCTTTTAACGTATATAACATGAAAAAATAATCAATTATTCAGTTCATTCCATCTTTTTGAAAATTCTTATACAATTTTCAACAAGTTTAGGAATAAATTCATATTTTTATTTTCCCTTGAAATTTTACTTTTAAATGTTAGCAAAATAAAGAGTATGTTTTCCACTTATTTTTAAATAATATGTTAAACTTATTATTATAATATTTAATTTGCATCTGTATTAACATAATTTAATGATTTTGTATGCTTTACAGGGAATATAATATTTTTATTTAATTGACCAAGTTTCCCCAGACGACCTATGATGATAATGTTTTAAGGATGTTTTTCAGGAAACTCATTTCCAGTGAAAAATTTAATTAAAATAGAAGGAAATGATGAATGTCATTATGATATTAGGGAAGAAATATGTTTTTTTATCATTATGTAATTGATTATATTATAATCATATATCACTTCAATTCATTAGGTAATGATTTATGTATAATGAGATAATATGTACATGAAGTGGGAGTAAACCTAGTACACTATGGGACTCGTTCCACTATAATAGACATAACAGTCAAACTTAATTAATTAAATTATTTTATATTCTCTTTTTTATGAAAAAAAATTTGTATCATGATATTAATTTTTTTCTCATGTCTCATGATTGATTACTAATAATTCCAAACTCTTATGTATCGCTCCATATATTATAATAAAGCATAATTACATGAATCATGATTAATTTCCCCTTTATTTTTGAGAATTTTCCCATGATTTATGATCATGATCTCATACCCATATCCTATACTTAATATCATCAATTGAATTATTTCATTCTTACACCAATAGTGCATCAGAAATCACTAATTCTTATGTTTAAACATCCTCAAGTTTTTGTATAATGATATTATGTAAGATATATCTAGAATAAAATTATTCGTGGAAAAATATTTTTCGGATGTGGAAGTCTCTTTATCGAACAAAACAATATAGTAGAAATGATAAAAATAATTATTGGATGAGAAATACATGGGTTTTTAGAAATAAATTTTTTCCCTTATCTTATAAAACACTAAAACTTAAATATATTTTGTCTGGATGTGAATCAATGTTGGATAATTATATTCTAATTATGGTTTGATAAAATTAGATCACTTCAGTTGATATAAAATCTTATATAAGTGGAATAAATTTTTAGCATACTATATATGTGTACTAATCTTTGACTTTATCAACTTTTATCATTGAAAATTTTAAATAAATTTTTAGGTTATGAAGTTATTAGATTAGGATAATTTAATAGTTAAATAAACCTTTCTGGGTTGATAAATTTAATTATTATCATTTATTTTTTAGAATATATACCCATTTTATGTTTTATGTTTTCAATTTTAAGAAGAAAATGACATTTTGGAAAATACTAGTTAGGTTTTAAAATCACATTGGGGTTTATGTAACGATTAGGTTTAAACTATTATTTTGGGTGAAATTATTTGGGAACAATTTTATTGGGAACATAATTAGAAATAAAAACATAACCATTATTGTTAAAATATTATTTAATGATAAAGTAATCACGAATACTTGAAATAAAGAGGTTATCATATTTTGGGAATATATATTTAGTTAACCATGGTGTCGTAAAGTGATTTGGTGGACATGTTATTAATGGTATTTCTAAATAAGTTCACATTATAGTTTAAATTAACTAATTAAGGTTAAACAATATTATTTTGTCTAATGGTATTTTATTTGAGTAATAATGATTGAGTTAACATATTGAAGAATATATGTGTTTTCTATTTTTATTTGGATTTAGGTTATTTTTATAGTTTTGGAGTCTATTTAATTAATGAATACACATTTTTTATGTGACATTATAAGATATTTATTTTTTTAAGGATAAATGTTAATTTGATCTTGTAAAAATATGTTATCAAATCTTTCAGATTTTTGGTGTCAAATTCAGTGAATAATATTTTGAGATTTTTTTAAAGTAAATTATTGCTATAATGATTTATTTTTAGAAATAGTTTTTATTTTGGATCTTATTAAATTTTAATAATGATTTTTCATCCATTTATGGATATTTTGATTAGTTAAATGATAATATTTGTACATCAAACATGAATCATTTATCTTTGGTTTATATTTTTTAGCATGATGAAGTGGTGAAAATTTGTTCAAAAAAAAATAATGGATGAAATTTTTAGAGGAAATAAAATAGTTATGTTTTCAAACATTATTTAAATTGATATTAAACAAATTAATCGAGATCAACAAAGAGTAATATAAATATATTAATCCCTACCTTGAAAATATTACTCACATATAAAGGTACATTATACCAAAAATATTCAAATGTATGTGTATCACAGTGGTAAATATATGTTTGAAAAAATATTTAAGTAATGATAAGTCTCATAGTCTTAACATAGAAACCAAATTTCTTCTCAAAATAAAATATAATTATTTTGTATAAAATGTTATTTTTTTCAATATATTTATATTTCTCACCCATTCATTATAATTGATTCTAAAAATGTTTCAAACCCTTTTTATCAGGAACAAGATAAAATTTTCAGAAATAAATTTCATTAAGGTTGGTAGGATGTTACAACAAAAGATTTTATAATTTAATTAATTTTAAATAAATACACTTTTCAGTTGTGTGTAACATATTAATGCCCAAGAATAAACAAATAATGATATATAATGGAATTATTTTTATTTAAATATTAATTTTGTAAACTAGTTAGAGGTTTGGAAGGCATGAAAGAGTGTAATGTCCCATATTTTTTCATGTATTATTTTAAATATTATATAGAATTATTTTGAGGCCAGACACTAAGAGGACATGCGATTCCAAGGCCCTGTGTTACCAGAATAAATGTTCAAAAAAATATTAAACTTTAAATATCACTTGGGATTAATTTTCATTAAAAAAAATTTAATAACATCAAAACGGGTGCCCAAATCAGAAATCTGAGTTCACCGTTTCATTTAAAGAACTGATTTTATCATAGGTGTGACCTTTCATTTGTCTGTATGGGGTGACTGTAAAATTATTTTTCAGACATATCCGGAATAAAAATATTTTTACAAAAAATATTTTTATTAGACAATGTGATTTCATCTTTTGAAAGGCTTGTGAGGTTTCCAGGGCTACCACAATAACCCTGGAATTCCTCTAAGATGCTAGATATAGAGAACCTCTGGAGTATCCATCCAACGAATGAAAAATGGAACATGAGGCAAGGATCAACGAACAATGACTGCACAACTTCTATCTCCATCAATGATCGTTCCAAATGGTGGTAGGGTGTGCATTTTAATTTTATTTCTCCTTTATTTATGTTTTTCTATAAAGAATGATAATCAATTGATGAATGGATCGATACATAAATTTTGTGTATTAAGGGTTTATATTTTATTTTTAGGATTTATTATCGGGGATGAGATATTGAGAGATTTTATTTGCTATTGTGATCATTATTATGGAATGGATCGAGGCCAGAATGAACAAAAACAAGTTTCATTACATGGGGTAGGCCATATGTTTATCTCCCCTAATGTTATTTTTTGTTTTATATGTTTTTCATTGTTTTGAAACAAATGATCTTTGAAACATCATTTCGTGGTTCAATGATCTGAGAATGAAGATCTGACTTTCGTGACGATGCATCAAAGTTACAACAACACAAAATGTTTGGGCTAGGATGGTGGTGCATGGAGTTGAAGAAGGATGATCCTAGAAGTGACTATTGAAATGACTCTACTCAGTCTAGGTGAGTAGTGGCATGGACTAGGTAGACAGCGATCCAGAGGAAGGGTGGCGTGCGGTGGAGGAACGCGTTCCGACAGGGCTGTGTGGGGGGCTCATAGTGGTGGTGAGGCCATAAGAAGGTGGAGTATATGGGGCACACAAAAGTGTCAAGACAACCACATGGGGTGCGGCGTGGAACCATGGGACTAGGGAGGCATGGGGTCAATAAAGATCTCATTTTTCATTCCAACTGAACCATGTGTATGTGGGTTGAACCATAAGAACTAGTACATGAAAGGTGGACCAGCGGGCTGTGAAAGGTGTCCCAATGGGTATGGCTAGGCTGGGTCCTGCAAGTTGGACCAGTTTAGGTTGGGTCAACTAGACTATGTTAGGCTACTCGATGGGTCGGGTCAGATATGGACCAGGGATGGGTAAGACCTTTTTTCTAAAATAACCATTTCCTTTAAATCGTACAATGCAATAATGCACCGTAACTGGAGTTGGGACCCTTGTGTTGATACAATAATTTTGAAACCAGTGATGGGTTTTATTTCGAAAATAATTCTAATGGAATGGTCCATTAATAAAAGAATTATTCTATTAGTGGAATTGGTACCCTTGTTTTGATTCTCTCATCCACTGTATCTTAGATGAGTTTCATTAGGATTTGTTCCCTTATCATACCCATGAACGTTTGTTGGTATCATTTTTTACACACAAGAGTATTATTCCTTCAGTCGGGCTTCCTAGATATAGTTTTTTGGAATCCCCCAAGAGGCCTGATGCAGGATCCCTTATTCCTTATTTTTCCCTATGTGGAGTCTTTGGTATTGACGTGACCAACTTCACTAGGATTTAATTATATATTTAGTAGGATAATCTATATTGAGTTATTAGTGTCACCAAAAGGCCATAGCTATAATCCTCATATGATGTATCATATCTCTTTATATCTTTTACTGTATCACTCTCATGATTGTTTTTGATGAACAATACTTCTCAAGAAGATGATATCATTGATATCAAACATAGGAGTGTGTTTTCTTAGATGATTTATTTGGGGAATCTTCAAGATGAATCCCTAGAGGTGTTATGCAATGGTTGTGACTTACCCAATGAAATTTGGTGTAATTTGAGAATATCTAGTTATTTTCCTATATCTTGTAGATATATACATATCTGGAGATGAATGTAATTTAATTTGTTACTTCTTTGTGGGGGTTTCTTCTTGAGTATTATTAGACTCACCCTGACACAGTCATTTACCTCGTGTGTCATGTCTTGTGAAGAAGATAGTCCTTTTGACAGAGTCTAGGGCATGCCAGTATTGGACAAATCATTATGACATAAAGTAGATATTGGTGTTCCTATAGCTTCATAATGTATTCCTATTACCCTACCGTCATTTAGGGTTTTCTACAGATGAGTTTTGAGAACTTTTTTAAAGACCTTCTTTTTTGTGGGCTTGTATTCTCGCCATGTTTACATTCCATCACATTCAGTTTTGTACTCTAGTTTTGGGCCATAGTGGTTTTCATGCATTTTCTACTTAGTGTTTTTATATTTCATCATTTTTTGGGTGGGAGATGTGTTGATTTGTATAGGTACTAAGAAAATTCCTCCAACGATTGTAATGGTACTACTAAGTTATAGTAAGTTGCCCCTATACTTTTAGAGGTGGTCTTGGGTAGTCACAGGACGGGACCCTGTGGGATGGGTCATGACATAGTGGTATTGGAGGTTGTTCGTTCTACCTTTGGTCCAAGAGTTTTTTATATTGGATTGGGTTAATGGTGTTATGTGTTTCAAATTCATTATTTACAATAGGGTCTCTAGTTTTGAAGCGACAAATGATATATCTATACACTACGATTCTGAGAACCTTATTTTTTACTTGGTACATGAGAAAAAATGTAGCTGGGAAGATAATGGTACATGCATCATATATGAATGGGGTGTGGTTTCCATGTCCTTCATGAGTAACCTATAAAGATATATCCATTTTATGTGGTACATATTGATTTCCTACAGTATGCCTCTATGATTAATACTTTCTAGGAATTAGTAGGTCGATCATGAGGACGACCCCCACATTGATGAGGCTTCGTTATAGGAACTTGTTTCCCAAATGTTGCCTCCATGTGGTGCTACAGATGTATATACAGGGGTGGAGATACATGTGGTACCTGTAGTACAACAGGCATGGAGTGCATGTTGAGCACGCTTCATGAGTTATAGAAACTGAGACCCCTTAGGTTCCAAGGGGAGCCCGACCATTAGGTGGATGATGAATTGATTTATAGGTTGACCCAATATTTTCTTCTTTTCATGACACCCGCCAATCATATGGTGGTCCGGGTGATGAGTCTTCTTCATGTCTTAGTTGTGTGATGGTTGATTCTAGCTATTTAGAATCATAATGAGGCGAATCTCTCATAGAATGGGTTCGAGTACCTCTTCAAAAGAGAGTTTTCCCTAGTAATGATGAGATCTATGATTATACAAGAGATTATTTAGCTCCAGTAGGGCTATATGAAAGTATCTAGTTATTCATCATGGTTCTCAAACATTTCTAGGTTCTCAATAGATATGATTTGGGATCAATACATCCATGATCAGACCATCGAGTGGGGTCTATTTTGAGACATCAGAGGAAGTATTATTCTTATGATAATTCCAACTTATGTTGGGGTTATTGAGTGGGATCTAGTGTTCAAGAACGTCCCTTCTAAGAAAAGATATCCCATTAATGTCATCAATCGATGGGTACGTGGAGAGATCGTGATAGAAAGAAGTCGACACCAGTCTCCTGGATCGGATTGTGGGAGATGATTCATGAGAAGTTCCAATGATAAAGGCTCAACAATTTATGGTTCACAGGGTTGATCTATTAATCCTAAAGAGAGTTAGTGCTACTCATGTGATTGTAGGGGACATCTCTCTTGAGATTGTCCAACCTACTATGCTTATGATAGGTAGAAAGAGGATGGACCATTGAGGTAGTGGCAGAGCCAAGAGTAGGAAGACCCACAAGATATTATACATGGAAGAGGATATGAGAGAGAAGTAGAAGATGGTCAATGTTTCAACATTATACCACCACCACCCCAATGTTTTCAGCGTCAGGCATTGAAATCTAGAGGATATGAGCTAGGATAGCTTCATTCAGTGGAGACTTATTACCCAAGGTCTCTCAGCACGATTCGCGGTGCAATGTGTTCCTTTTCTAATATAGTTTTCATATACATATAGACACATGTGCTCGTCATTTAATTCTATCCACATTACTTTTATGAATCCATGAGATTCCAATAGAACTATTTAATTGACCCTTATACTTGGACACACCTTCTAGGTGAGACTCGATTATCACACATCTATGTCGATAGTGTGACATTTCCCTTAAAGGTGAGAGTTTTGGTAGGAACCTATGGTGGAATGATCGAGGCGTTACGAAATAATTCGTGGTATTGATTGTTTATATTTGGATCATGCCCAGATTGACTGCTTTAGGAGAAGAGTTTGGTGTGTCCATTGCGATGGAATGAGGTTTCCCTTTAATGGTGAAAAAGTAACCCAAAAATCACATGATGGTCTCATTCATATGAGGGAGTAATGGATCACTCATCACATGGTTAGCCTGATCCTCAGTGAAGAAGATGTTATGAGTTTCAAATTCTTAGATATAGTGGCATAGTATGCGTATGTATTCTCTAAAGATGTCATATTATTACCTCATCATCGGTAAATGGAATTCTGCATGGACTTACACCCCATACAGGAACCGATATCCAATTTATCATATCGGAAGGCTCCCAAAGAGCTTCTTGAGCTAAAAACATAGTTGGATGATTTATAGAAGAAGGTTTTAATGAGACCTAGTGGTTTTCCCTGGGTGGCCTAGAATTTTTTTCCTAAAGGTTAAGTAGAAGATTGAGGTTGTGTTGTGGACTACTGGTTCTAGAACCAGTTGACCGTGATGAGCAATTATCCACTACTGATAATTGATGACCTCTTTGATCTGTTAATAGAGGCATGATGGTTGTCGAAGTTTGAACTTCCATTTTTCTATCACAAGATATGAGTATGGGATGAGGATATATCAAATATGGCATTAATATCTCTATACAGTCATTATAAATACATAGTTATTCAATTTGGAGTAACGAACACACCAGTAGTGTTAATGGTACTCATTAATCAGATATTCCATCCCTACATAGACTGGTTCATGGTTGTCTTCATTGATGATATCATTGCGTTCTCAATGTCTGAGGAGGATCATGAAAAGGATGGTTCTGGACATACTCTATGATCACCGTATTTATAGGAATATCTAAGAGTGAATGTTTTTTATTCAAACAGTCCACTTTTTGGGTATGATATCATAGAAGATAGAGTATGCTTGAACCCAGCTAAGGTAGAGGCAATATAATAAAGGGATCCACCTAGGAGCATGAAGGATTTTCATAATATCCATGGTATATTTGGATATTACTATATATTCATCCACAATTTATCTAAGATATCAACACCTATAAAATATTTGACCTTAAAGGGGAAGATTTTCATCTAGACGATGAAGTGCCAGAATGATTTTCAGTAGTTGGGGAAGAGTTTGATGATTTATCTGGTCTTGATATTATCAATGGAGGTTTTCGAGAATGTAATGTGATGAAATGAATTAAGAACTATCCTTTTTGCATCCTGATGCATAGGCAAGCAATGATTTCCTATGGTACATTCTAATTGATAGCATATTAGTATAAATATGTAACCCATAATCTTTATTTGATAGTGGATGTCTTCATATCGAATATGTGGGGATACAGATATATGGGTGAGCAGTTTATTTTCTACTTTAATCACAAGACTCTTAAGTATATATTTTCTTAGAATGATCTAAACCTGAGACAGGGGTGGTGGCTAGAGATCCTCTAGAATTATGACTTTGTAATTTTCTATACTCCTGGGAAGGGGAAGATTGTTTCAAATGATCTCTGCTTGATATTGAGTTCACAGTTGATGGACGATGTGTTAGTGTAGTTGGCCTTATTTAATTTACCCTTTATGGATGGAGATGTGAGATCTTACCTCTAGTCAATGTTTATTACCCCCACACTCTTACCGTGAGTCATGGATGTGCAACTTGGGGATACCTACTACAAGATTCTATGAGATAATTTATCAATAGGGAAATTTCATTATGGATGGTTGAAAGGTGGGGAGAACATCTTTCTTTTCATAGAACACAATGTTTTACTATTGGTGTTGCTGGAGGGGGATATGGGGGAGTTACATAAATAATCATTTGTGGAACATAAAAGTGTGGTGAAGATGGAGTAAGACCATGAAGGTTAGTTTTGGTGTCACAAAATGAAGGAGGAAGTGGAAGTGTTTGTCAATCAATGCCACACTTTTCCTCAAGTGAAGGATGAGAACCATGTTCCTGAATATTTTTCTCAACCCCTTGAGTTTCAAGAGTGGGTTTTGGATGGTATAACGATGGAATTTGTGAATGTTTTACTACATATGTCTAGGGGACACGATTCCATATGGGTGATCATCGGTTGAATCACCTAGTCATCCCATTTCAATATATATTAGATTATTGTTAAGTAGAGAGTATGGGATGCATCTATATGAAGGACATAGTTTGGATTTATTAACTGCCATCAATGATTTTTTCACATCGTGATGCTCGTTTCACAACCTAGTTTTGGAAGGTATCGTTAAAGGTGTTTGGGACTCAATTATGCTTGAGCTCTGCATTTCATCACCATATGGATGGCCAGAAAAATAGGACCACTAAAGTTATATAGGGCATGCTTCTGGCCTGCATGTTGGACTTTAGTCGTAGTTGGGTGAACCTCTTAAAATAGAGGAGTTTTTTTACAACAACAACTACCAATCCACCACAGGTATGGTACCATATAAGGCTTTATACGGCGACATTGCATGTCACCACATTGTTGGGATTGCCTAGGAGAGTCAAAAGTAATGAGCCCACAATTGGTGTGAGATACTTCTGAGAAGGTGGAGGTCATCCCATAGTAGATGAAGACTGTGTAGAGAATGTAGAAGTCATTTGTCGATATGATATAGAAAACTTGGGAGTTCATAGAGGGAGACCATGTGTTCCTTTAGGTCCCACCTTAATGTGGGTTGCATTGAATTTTATGGGGTGATAAGTTATCTCAGAGGTTCATCATACTTTTCTTGATACTACATAGAGTTAGAGAGGTGGTGTACCACATTTCTCAACCCCTATAGTTACATCAGGTACACAATGTCTTCCTAGTGTTGTGGTTGATGTGGTATGTGGTCAACCTATAGAAAATCCTTGACTGTGACAAGATATAAATTGAGGATGGGGATACATTCACCAAGTACCTAATAAAGATAGATAATCGGCAAGAGAAGATCCTATGTGGGTGATTGATTCACTTTGTGTGTGTTCAGTGGAAACACGAGAATCAACAGGAGAGCACGTGGGAGCGGGTGGCTCTGATTCGTGCATAGTATCCATATCTTTTTAGTATACATTTTTTTCGGGATTTCAAGGACTTAAATACATTATGTGGAGAGAATGTAATGTCCCATTTTTCTAATGTATTATTTTTAATATAATATTTAATTATTTTTTGACAAATCACTAAGATGGCATGTGATTCTAAGGCCCAGTATGCCTTGAATAAATGACATAAAAATATTAAACATTTAATAGGATGCACATGTGATTTTACAAGAAAATGTGATAAATTATAAATTGGTTACCAGAACAAAAATAAATGTGCATTGTTGTGTTCAGAGTAGTGGTTTTACCATTGGATCAACCTTACATTGGCATGCACAAGTCAGCTGTGAGTAGTTGTTTTTTGGACGTATTGGGAATTGAAATATATTAGTAAAAAACATTTTTATTCAATGTAGTGGTTTAATTTTTAAATTTTTTATGATTCTAGGGATATCATAATAACTCTATATTTCCTTTGAGATGCTGGAGACAGATAACCTCTAGAGTATCCATCGAACGTATGACAAACAAAACATGGACCACATATCGACGAACAAAGATGGTGCAGCTTCACTCTCTGTCAATTATCATTCCAAATTGAGGTAGGGAACATTTTTTATTTTGATTTATCTCCCATTCAGTATTCCTGTCCCAAACATGAAACATTTATCAAATGAATTGATTCAAAGGACATGCCTATTGTGAGTTGTGATTATAATTTCAGGATTAATTATCTCGGTTGATTTGTTGAGATATTTGATTTGATTTTGCAACCGTTATTATAGAATGGATCGAGAATGAAATGGCAAAATACCAAGATTCATTCTTTGGGTTTTTCCATGTTATATTATCCATTGATTTCCTTCATTTTCATTGTGGTTTTAAAATAAATGATTGTTACGCCTTCATTTTGGGGTGCAACGATCCATGATTGAAGATCTGTCCTCATGAAAAAGTAGCGAAGGTGTAATGGAAATTGTACAGTTCATTTTGGATGGGAAAATGGATCGTGGAGGTGCAAGCAGTAGTGTATAGCAGCGGCTAGGATGGTGGCTCCAGTCAGTCTAGAAGAGTAGCAGTACGTTCCAAGAGGATGGAGTGCTACTGGCGGGGTAACTGGAGGAGGAGGAATGCATACCGATGGTCCGTTTTGGAACCCGGGATGGTGGTGAGGACATGGGAAGGTGGAGATCACAGGGCGTACATACACATAAATCCATATGTGTGGGATGTGGTGTGACACTTCAGGCAAGGGAGGCACACAGTCAGGGTGGACCACGTGCGACATGCCATCCAACTAATGTGTATGCAATCCATACCAGAGGAACCGGGTTATGCCACACTGCCCATCGGGATTGAGGACTTGGCAGAACTCGGCCCAAATAACTGGGCCAGACTAGGTTAGGTTGGGTCGAATGGACCAAGTCAGGTCGGTCGGCTGGTCAGGTCAGAATCGGACCGGACCCTGGGTCAAAAATTATTGCTAAAATGAAAATATCATTCAAAACATTTGATTGATTGATGTAACTTCATTAGTGTTGGGACCCTTGAGATGATACTGTTCTTATTATACCAGTAATGGTTTTTATCGTGGACATATTTCTAGTAACACATTACATTTAAATAGGAAGTACCTACGATCAAGGGACGTGGCGAGTGTGACTACTACTCCATGTGCACCCTCTTTTTCTACATGGGATGATTCGGTCATCCATCGTATCTTACAAGATTTATGTTAGACTTTTTTCTCTTATAATTCTCCAGAATAGTTTAGTAATATCTTTTCTTAATCATAATAGTGTGATCCCTTCAGCAGGACTTCATAGATAAAGTTGATGGAATCCCCCGAGAGGTTTGACGTGGGATCCTATATTCTTTATTTGTACCCTAGGTGGAGTCATCGGTATTGAGAAGACCAACAGCACTAGGTTAAGATCATATACATGGAGAGTTAATACATATTGGGTTGTTGTTATCACCCCATGGCTCTGGCTGTGATCCTCATCTGATGTATCATATTTGTTCATATCTTTGACCATGAGACTCTCATGATATTTTCCAATGAACAGTACATCTCAAATGGAAGTTATCAAAACTATTAGACTCAAGAGTGTGTTCTACCAGATGACAGCTTCATGGAATCATCAAGATTAATTCCTAGTGGTGGTATGCAGAGGGTATGATTTATCCTAGGTTGTGTGGTGTGGTATAAGTTTATCTGAATATCACTGTTATATGTTGTAGACATAAACTATGTGGATCTATCTACACATTCTTTTGTGTACTACTTTGTGTGGAATCGAGGTGTCTACTGAGTATTGTTATACTCACCCATACATGGGCCTTTCCCACACGTGCCGTGTCTTGTGCAGATGAGCAATTGTTTGACAGAGTCCAGGGCATACCATAACTGGATAGAGCCATGTCAGATCAGATAGAACATAGATTTCCAATGACATCAAATAGTATCCCCATTACCTTGTCTTTAAGTATGATTTTCTATAGATTAGTTTCAGAAACTTGTTTAAAACATTATTTTTAGTGTCTTGTATTATGGCCTTGTTTACCTTCCATCACATTCACTATTGTACTCTAGTTGTGGGTTATAGTGTTTTAAATACCATGTTTACTTAGTGTTTTTACATTTCATCATTTTTCGGCTTGGAGATACATGTGTGGGTACCAGTAGTTACTAAATTTAATCCCATTTTAATGATATTTCTACTCGGTACTAGTCACCAGCTTCTATCCTATTGGAGGCAGGTATGGGGAGTCGCAGCACAGGCCCCTATAGAACGGGTTGTGAAAAAAGAATACCCACATTATGGAATATATGTATATATTTTTCTTTATATAAAATTATATATTATATGGTAGAAAATATGTTTTCAATTTTTAATTATATGAATGGAATCCTTTATGTTTAATAAAAATTAATGTTTAAAAGTGTATTTTTTTAATAAATGGTATTGTGGTAGGTTTTTTATTTCAGTTACACATTAAATTTCAAAATTGTAGAGATTTAATTTGAAAATGTTATATTTCTTCATTGTAAAATATAAAAATTATATTTGGGTCAAATTTTTGGATTTTTAAGAAATAGTTTTCTTTTGGGTGAATAGAAAAAAATACTAATTTTAAAAATCATTTCACTTCTATAGCATCATCATGATATAAGAATGACTTGAATGTTTATGAAAAAAAATTATTGATAAAATATTAATTTAATTAGTAATATAATTAATAGAAATTATAATTTCTAAATTATAAATCTAAATATATGTTTTGTATTTTGGAAATCTTTGCAATGTTTTTATTCTCATAAAAACTATTTCTGATACATCTTTTTTAATCATATTTTTAAAGTTTTGTTTCATTATATTTTGGATTTTAAATTAAAATAAGTCAAATATTATTAAGAATAATCTTATTTATTTTAGTATAATCATCATTATACATGATTTTAGTACAAAATAATTTTTATTCATATAACAAGATTTTATTTCTTAGAAATGATTTCTTGTTTCATCTTGAAACATTATACTTAAAATATTTTTAACCAATTATAAAAATTTAATCATAGAAAATGGATTCAATTTTTTATAATAATGTTCTAAATTTATAATAAGTTATATATAATTACTAGTCCTAATTAATAGTAAAAATGATTACATTAACACATTGGTAAAATGAAAAATCGGTTAAAATGTTTAAAAATTTAGAACATGGCTAAAATTCTCTAAAAAAGATTAATTTTAAATTAGAAGATTTGAGAGAGACCAAAATTATATTATATCTATACATATAAAAAATTGGTTCCATTTTACTTTGATAATTAAATTTATATTTTTTTTTTGTAAAAGATAATTACAAACTATCAATCACTTTATTTTTTTATATATATTTGTTTAATATGAATAAAATAACGTAATGAATAATTCAAAATGTTTATTTTTAATTTTAAGGGATAATGATTTATTATATATATTATTTTTAATATTTAGTGGGGGTATAATTACCTTTAACGCTTACACATCGACGATATTGTTCTTTTGCAAGAAGGTGTAAAATCAAGATAAATATTCATAAAATATTTAAAGTGATATGTTATAGATTATTCAGTGTATATAATGATTTTTTTTTCAAAAAAAATGTATGAATTTTTTTTAAATATTAAAATTAGAAACCAATTGTAATATTGATTCTTTTAAAGTCAAATTATGTGAAATGTAATGAAAAAGACTTTAAAGATATTGTATGTTAGAAAATATTAAACTGACCGATTTAATAATCATTGAAAAATTCATTTTCAGGTGTGTTTTAAATGACCTAGAATATCAACCATTTTCCAATAATGATGCACTTTCCCATTTATAAGGATAGTACTGACCCATGATGATTACCACAGTATTGGTTGAAATGGATAAAAAAGGGGTTATCATAAGAGATAGGGCTCCAAATAACATGAAAAAATTTCTTAAATATATTTTTAAAATGGTTTTATAAATCATAATTATTATCTTAGAAACCATGAAAATTTGGATCCTGTTGACTTTTGTATGACAAATATTATTTAATAATTTTTAGGAATTTGAATGTTTTCCACCCACCTCATATATAATAGGAACTATCTCTTCTCACATATCTAAACCACTTGATCATCTAATCGTAACAAATATTTGACCAAATCCCATAAAAAAATACTCCCCATGACCAAGATGTATATTTCTCACCAAATTCCTGTCTCAAGAAGGATAAAGGTGCAATGCAAAAGAAGATACATAAGAAAGAGATAATTATCCATGTTTATATTTTTCGAGGTTCATTCTTCCATACACTTCACTAAAATTTCATTGACAATATCCGTTTTATGAAGTAAATATATATACTATTGTGAAATGTTTTTATGTTTAAATTACATCATTTTTCAATATCCAGTCTAGCTAATGTAAAAATAAAACATTACTAATGCATACATACTAACTACCATCACTATGAAAGGGTTTTATTTTGTTTTTCATCACAATATATCATGGATTTATATATATATATATATATATATATATGTGTGTGTGTGTGTGTGTGTGTGTATAATTTTTTTATGATATAATTATGGTTGTATGAAGAAAAAATAATATAAACCTTCTATCCATGCCACCTATTTGAAAATGATAATGCCACCCATGTATACATTTGTAGTACCACCTCCACAATATGATGTCATTCACTTTACATTTATGAATTATATAAATGGTCATAAAGATACATTTAATGAATATATAATTAATGTATTTTTGTTTTCTACATAACACTTTGTAAAATTGCTAGGAATATTTCCAGATAGAGGTGTTGAGAGAACATAAGAATCTGAGTCATAGGGGGGACAAAAGTGATATTATAAATTTTTTAAATATATTAATATCTTGTGTGTATATTTTTCATAAAAATGTGGATTTACACCCATAATGGGTCATGGATTAGAAATATAACACCACCATTGAGTCTAGAATGAGGTATTTACCTTTTGTGAAACACCAACATTGTTGGCATTAGGCTCTTTAGATAATGTTTTACCAGATCAAAAAAATCTAAAAATACAAAAATTTATTTTATTATGTTTTCACACAATGACTTAGAAATTTTATATAAATAAGATCATATAGATAATTATAAGGGTTAGAATAAAAACATCAATAATTGAGAGGTTATCATGGATAAACATAGGAGGACATAAGGATCGTGCATTGATGATATTGTACCATAAGGATCTCCAAAAAATAAATCATTCCTGTATCTTTTCACTGATAACAATGAAGGAACATTATTTATCAGTTGTCAATTCAATAGATCTAGGATATTTTATTTATGTGAATTTTTCCATAATTGAGTATATAATGATGAACCTGAACAAAAATACAACAAGATTGATTTGTGGATTGATCATATAATGTGTATGAAATTATTATATGGGGAATTTAGGGGATAATATTCATTCTATTAGTTTGTTTTTTATCATCATTTTAATGGAATATATATTAGGGAATACCCAAACATACACAAACATTATTCAAAATTATACTATTTTTTGGTGTAATCCCCCCATTTTACACCTGATCATCATCATCATTTTTTAGTAAACAGTTAGATGATTACAAGATAATTGATTATGCACTTTCAATATTTGGTGAAACAGATTGTTTCCAAAAATCCCAATTCATTATCTAGGGAAAGAATAATGATTTAAAGAAAAATAAGATTGATTTGGGTCATATAGAAATCTCTTGTGTGACGGTTTTAACATCCATACGAATAGAGGTGATAAGAGGCGCAACAATGATTATTTGATGGTTGGGATCTATATGAAGAAAATTGATGGGCATGTATGGATCAAGATACATGTTATTTATGATGATTCATAGTAGATTTGATGGTATTTGAGGAACAAAGAAAGATACAGGAAAAAACCTAGGGGGTTTGGTGAAAAACAAATCTAAAGTATTTGTAATTATAGAAAAACATGTTGTGTGTCCACCTTCATACAAACACTTCTGTCTACAAATAGTGATATGTGTCACACGCCTTGTGTACATTAGCTATCCATGTTGATGTTTATATGGATTGCATGCCCAATTATCCATGTAGTGTTACATGCTATGAGTGTCCCAAGTCACAAATCATGTAAAAAATATAAGATGCCATGGTGTCTATAGGTAGTACAATCCAAAGTGTCAATGTTCCCATACACACAGTGTGCATTGAATATACATGTGTATGAGAATATGGATCTTCGAAAGTTGTATCATTATCTACATATTATGTACCCTATGTGGAAACATAATGTAATTTAGAAATAAATGTATTATGATTGTGACACAAGGGAAGTGTCCCACCCTGACTAGACACATCATGGTTTTTTTATATAATTTTGAGTTCTTGTTTAATTTTATTACGATCTAGGTGTTTTCCATAGATTTTATAGCTCTTTGTAATGCAAAGTATATTATACGGTTATGGTGCACAGTTTTAAAATTCATGCAGTAACTGTGAAACTGATTTTTCAGTTGTTTATAGATCAAACCACATAGTTTTCGCATGGTTTATCAATCTGTGAGGTCAACCTCTATGGGGTTATCCAATTTCCCAGTAGATGGCGCACATTTGGCATATAGTTTTCCAAACCATGTGACCCAAAATTTGAACAAATTATTTTTTTAGAAAATAATTATTTATATTATTAAAATTAAAATTAAAATAAAATAAAAACATCATTCTATCCCCCTTCCCCTTACCTTAAATAATGTATCCCATCCATTCCCCCAGTCATGTGTGAACCACCCCAATTATGGAATTATCCCCTTTTTAGGGATTCTACTGAATTATTTCGGGTTTTGTTCTCAATCATTTGAGATAAGGTCCCATTCCCCCTTTTCCTCTGTTTTCAAGTGATTTTACCTCTCCACATCACCCCTCATTTCTCAGAAGAATCCTTGGGTATGGTTTAATCTAATATTGGTTATTTCTTCTCTTATTATGGAATATGATGTGTCTTCTATGAAATCTACTTGTGTGTTTTAAAATCCTCTATAGTATTTGAAGCACTTCATTCCATTTTGGTTCACCAGCCATGTTTTGAGTTTTGTTTCCTCTTCCCTATTTTTTTGTTCCAATTGTATTTTAGGTCCTTGGTTATTATTTAGCTCCCATTATATTAATGATATTGTTTGGTATCTCTTTGAATACTTGAACACCAATAAATAGTTATGTGTGTGTGTGTATAAATATCCTCATTGTTCATATTCCCTCAGGGTGAGGGTAATCTGTACATTAGATTAAGGGGTATATATGTATATATTTGAGTATATTTGAGTGAATGTGTGGAGCGATCATCATCAATGGCTTCGAATGTCGAGGAATTTGGCTTATTTATCTTCTTATTGATGTACGTTTACCTATCAATTAGCCTTTAAATTTAAATAGTTACTTATTTATTTCTTTTCCCACTATTATTTAATGATAATTAGTTATGTATGGTGTTTATAATAAATTATTGTTGTGAAATAGGGGTATTTCCTCTGTATTATAATTAAATGTATTTTATTAAATATGCTTACCAATTATTTGATGAAATGATTATTTGCCATTTAAAAATGAGTTTCAAATTCAAATTGGTGTCTTTGTTTTCACAAATGGGTTTCTAAGGGGATTAATGGTTTTGAAAATGGTGTTTATTAGTTCTTTTAGAAATGGATTAATGTTAAATGGTTTCTTGAAGCTTGTCTGGTAATTTAATAAAATGAGTTACTTGGAAAAATCTTTTTGGGATGAACCTATTTCCTTGTAATATATTGATGATAATGGTTGGTCCTCATGTGGGACTTCCCTCACACATTGGTGGTTGAAGTAAATATGAGAAAAATTCCCTGGGGTGATGCATTGGTGACTGTGATGTGTGTTTCTTATTTGTTATGTACGTATACATGGTTCGATTCTTGTTAGGTTTGATAGGATCACCCTTATTTTGTCTTCAAATAAGAACATTGCATAGCTTGTGGATCTTTGGTGAATTTTTTTTACCATAGTTTATATTATTCATCTATTAGTATTCCTTAGTATGGACTTTTTTCTACCCTGGGATTATGCCCCTCAGATAGGCTAGTTAGGGTAAGACTGAGAATGTGGGAGGATTGATTTCATTGGGTTAGGCATTCCTATGAGATAATTACGATATATATTATGTCATAGATTATCTACTATTCTTATAGGTTCTCCCATGTAATCATCATAATGTTATTTGCGTTGGATGATTGAGGTGTATTGTTCAACGGGATCCTCATGCATGTTAATTTCCATTTCCCTTGTGTGATATTTATTTTAGCCTCCTTTTATGTTGCATATCGTTTCTAAAATTGATAAAAAAAATTCAAATGTTTCTGAAAAATTGTAACGCCCCGACCCCAGTTGCCCAGAGTCGGTGCATTAATTACATAACATTGGCATGATCACAAGAAAGATCAAATCTCGAAAGACCGATTGGTTTAGTAGCCTTTGAAACACTAGATATATTCATAAGTTTTACATTACATCATAAAATGAAAAACTACTACAACAACATAATGTTTCCACAGTCCACACTATAATCCCCTCATAATATCCCTGTAGGTCATTCATAACTTACATCTTCACTTCCTGGGAAAAATAAAACATAGAAAAGGGGTGAGCTCAAATGCCCAGTAAGGATAACAATATAGCGGAAACTTTCATAAATAAGAATAAACATTTAAGGCAATGTATAACTAAAACAAAAGCCTTTTAAATATTAACTTTCAACATGGTATGGCATAAATAAAATGAAATAATTCCATTTACTTATTCACATGGATATTCTACTAATCGAATAACCACATGCAAAAATCAATAACCACTTTCATAATGTTGGAATGCATAATGTCAAACGTTAATTTCATTGTCTAGGCCTCATCCCAAGACCTAGGGGTTACTTCTAACCGGAACCCAACCCGGAGTGCCTCTAATAACCGGACACCAACCCGGAGTGCCTCTAATAACCGGACACCAACCCGGAGTGCCTCTAATAACCGGACACCAACCCGGAGTACCTCTAATAACCGGAGACCAAACCGGAGGGCTTACTTTTACCAGTCCCTAACCTGGAGGGCTTACTTTAACCAGTCCCCATCCTGGAGGGCTTACTTTTACCAGTCCCCAACCTGGAGGGCTTACTTTTACCGGTCCCCAACCCGGAACATACTTGTTTAGCACATTCATCTGAAGAAAAGTTTGAAATATAACATAAACATTCGGATTAAAACTAGCATACGAAATGTCAATAGTTTCACCATAAACTATGAATGGTATAAAATAGCACATCCACAGTCAAACATATCACAAAACCTTCAATACAATATAGAAGTTTTGTATTATAATAAATCAACTTCAAATAAGCATAAAATCCATTAAAGGATGTTGACATAGATGAAATCAAAACACTTTTTAGAGAAATATCTCTTTATATTTTTGAAATCATTTAAGAGCCATATAAAATAAAACATTTTCTTGAAAATATTATTGTAAGCTTGTAAGGAAAGCTTTGACGATTTTATAACGGCGGAAAATAACCGCACCCGCCGTATAAGTAAAAAAAACATTCTTATCTCAATTCTGTCGAAAAGGTTAAAAAGGACCTTGTTTTGAAAACGACGGAAAGATTCCTTTATAAACCTCTTATAAAAAGTCAAACAAGGGTATAAATGACTTTAACCCATATTCTTGCAAATAGTAAAAATGTTTTGAAATACATTTTGAAGAAACATGGATGTGGATGATAAAGAGATCCCAGTAGATTATTACGTATAATACAACCTCGGATAATGAAGAGATTGTGAAATAACCCTTACCAATTTGGTAACTTATGAAACATACAACCCATGAAAGAGGTATCATACAATGAATATGTAAATACACATAAATTAGAGTGTAATACACAAAGAATATAATTATGGGCAGTACATACACCACACAAAAGGTGATGGTGTCAATATGGCATGAATCTCACGGGAATAAGGAGTGAGATGAAAACCCCTTACCACGTTAATCAACTGAGTCGTATGGACAAAAGTTAATAACCACCAAATTATTTATATAATAACATGAATATGATAATATATATCAAATGCCAGTACACAATACACCACTTTCAATAATTTAGTGGCGAATAATGGAAATCTCACGGAATTGAATGTGAGATAAGAAAATCCCTTACCTTGTACTTTTCCTTTGTTGGGGTAGGTTAACCTCCTGTATAATGGTGAAATAATTGTTATTAAATTATACAAGAATCATATACATTAATATGATATCATGTATGATCTTTTAACATTGCTTTATTAATAATATCTTAGTATTATCGTCGTTTCGGGTGATAATCGATTCGTTCTTCTTAAATGTTTGGTTACGTAAGACATGTTTGTAATGGATAGATTATATATTATTCATAATCAGAATGATATTAACATTATTTTTAACCCCAAAATGAGAATAAGACTTGAATGGATATGATGGAGAATGAATCTTATCGCGTTCGTGGAGACGGTAGTCCGTACGTACGCACGAACGCTACTTCCATTTAATTTTTATTTTAAAAGAATCAAATCCAAATGATACCTAGGTATATTACTATTCCAGTATAATCTAATATTTTATATATGTTACTTAAGTTCATTAACACCATCCTTTATACGTTCCATGTGTGGTATGAACGAGTCATATCACTTTAAGGGGGCGGTAGTCCGCACTTCCTCAAATGAAATTATCGTATGTATATACAGCATGAAACGAATAATGGTATGAAATAAAATGGAATTACAGAAGCTTATATATTAAATATATATCATTAATATCATATTTAATTACAGTTCCATCATAATGGCCACCACGAGAGGTGGTAAGATGTATTTGAACAATCATCGTTTCGTGAGGCGTTAGTTTGCCATCCACAGAAACATTATGTTCATCATCCATTAGATGGAGTTGTGTGTATGTGTAGTTTGAATCCTTCTTATAACAACATCCTAGTATATTTAGGATACTGGTGTTGTTACAAAAGAAAGGAAATAAAAAGATTTTGGGGGTTGTAGAAGCAAAATAAATGAAAATACTTTAAGAGAAATTGTTACCTTTAATTTAGGTAACTCACTTTGGTTGGAACCAAAGGACTTATTGAAATGATTTCTGCCTAAGGGGAAGCTTCAAGGAGGAGGAGAGGGATGTGGGGAGCTTAGCTGGGCAGAGTTTGGACGAGACAAGTGGCTTGAGAGGTGTGAGGAAAAGAGAAGGAGGAGTGCCCTTTTATAAGAGGGGTGAGGGGCACCTTTGGAAAAGCTAGAAATATTAATTTATAATAAATTCATATTCGGTTTCCAAAGGCTCCAAAGTTGACTATTCAAAGGATGAGGTAGGTATAGGTCGAAAAAAACTCATCCAATAGAATTTAGACAGGTTTGGGTACTTATATTAACCTTATCTTTAAGTATTAACTCTAAGTTAATTAGTTTCACTTTTACAATGTCTCTTTGTATTTTTATATAATATGGTTAATAAACTTACTATATACATCCAAGCGACCCCCAAGTGGTCCATTAATGATTAACCTATCATAATATAAGTCTCTTGGACGAACCTTAGATTTTTAGGAATTTAATATCAATTAATAATATAATATTTGTTTTAAGAACTCTTTTATGTCAATTTTGACACTATTCAATAGTTGATTTTTGTGAAACTCACAACAGATTGATTACTTCGAACAAAGTCAATTAAATCAATCCTAATATATCATATTATCCTAGAAAATTAGTTTAATTCATTAAAAGTTTCATATTATATTTATTTGGGTATTTATAATATCAATTATTTTAATTTTTCACTATTATAGTAATTACTGCATCATCATTGTGTCATAAATAAAATAACTTATTTAATGTCTAAAAATTATAAATAAAATATCATTATGTAGGAAATCTTTTTATCTTTCTAATGAATATTTATAATCTAAAATCAAACATATATAACCCTATGTAACAATTGTTTTTATAAAAGATATATGCTTGTGTCATTTTTGTATTCATTTTAACTTAATTAAAATAAAGTGTCATTATCACTTACAAGTGGATCCATGGGGTCCCAAAATAGACCCAAAGATTCCCATGGTCGACCATGTATCAACCAATAGGGTTAAGACACGTTTTAGGGTAATTTAGTATTATTATAATATTATTTTTTTAACCCTTATTTACCGGATTTACCCTTTAACCATGGTAAATAAAATATTTACCACAGTAACTTTTCAAAATGTCTAAAAATAAAAGTTACCTATTTACACAATTTGAACATCCTGATTCCAAATATGGAATCCATTTTCCTAAATTCAAAACACAGAAGTGGCAGAAATTAATTTAAAATTAATTCCCGCTGTCAAAACAAAAAGCGTGTTTTTAAGAGATAATAACTATCAAAAGATTGACACTTGTTTATGTTCGGTTTAATTGTAAAATTATGTCCAATGACCAACATTATATTAAATGGTAAAAATATATTCTAAATATACTTTAAAACCACTAAAATTCATAATTTATCACTATTAATTATTTTGATTAAAAAAGTTGTTTTTAATTAAAATTTAGAAATTTTCACTATTCATCAAAATATGAAAGTTATCCGAAATGTACCAAAATTTCACCCTAGGCTAATTTCGATATTCTGAATCCAAAAATGAAGTCCATTTTGAAATATAAAATATATATGATTTCAAAAATTAGGTATTACTATTCACAACGGCTAGTTTAATCGGTTGTGGTGTGTGTTAAAACTCGAAGTTGCGTATAACACACGCTACTGTATTATTCAAAGGAAAGCATACCGTGGAAGCTTTGGATGTTTCATTTTAAATTTTTTTGATGTCCCCATTTAGTCAATATGTTTAAAATATTGTATTTAAAAAGGGTTCACTATTAAAAGTTGATAAAAGTGCAATACTGAAAATGAATTTGTTCTTGCATTATATCAAAGAAACTCATAATATGGATTCTAAAATTATAAGGATTATATAAAGTTTAAAATTTAGATAATACTATTCATAACCGCTTTTGAATGGCTTATTTTTGTAAGTCATGGTGTGATTGAACTCGGTGTTGCGTGTAGTGCAAGTTATTTAATTATTTTGAAGAAATAACACAATATGAAATCTTGGGGTGTTACATTCTCCCCTCCTTCAATAAATTGCGTCCTCGCAATTTGAAATTGTTCTTCAAAAATAAAAGGTTGAAAATAGAAAATATATTTGTGGGAAACCCCACATCGGAAATTGGGTTACTAAAATTTAGTCTTAATATGAGGAAAAGAGAAATGAAAGGGTCACCACCAAATTATGATCTTGATTAGGAGAACATTGGTGGCAATTAGAGACATATAATCGGAGGAAAAACGTAAATATTTATAGGTAGTGATTGAGGTCATCAATCACAAACAAGTGTATAATTGAGGTCCTTAAACTCATCAATCTATGATGATTTGAAGTACCATCGGTTCAACAAAATATAGGGTATTGGGATAACACATTTTTGACGTTTCAAAATATCCTAGTTGAAATCCCACATCGAAAAATGAATTAATGAGGCCTCTATTTAAAATAAAGAGTCGAAAGTATGAAGATTACCGAAAATAACACATACTAGGGTTCCATGTAGGAAAATATGGATATGGAAGAAAAATCTAACCATCAATTACCTGATGGAGAGTGGTAGAGAACATGGCTATGAAAAGGCCAACAATCCCAAAGCCATAAATTAGTGATGATTTAAGGTACCATCTAGGAAAACATTTTTGTTCTAAGTTGCTTTTCTTAATATTGAGGAATTTATTTATGAGATTGGCTAAGATCATAAGGAGATATACTTACTTTATAATTAGAGTTTTATCCATTAATAAATTTCTACCACAAACTCATCTTTCACTCTAAAAGATAATAGAATGTAAAAAAAATATTCTATTTACACTATTCGTATAGGGTTCCAAAATAAACGAATTTATAATTCATCTACAAGATCTTTTAATAAAAACTACATTATTTAATCTAGGACATCTCGTGGGCCAGTGGTAGGTGATACACCCTTGTCGCCCTTCGGTTGCGGGTTCAAGTCTCGCAGCCTTGCCGGACGCGACGGGTTGCCGCCCGACCTCCGGGTTGTCCTTTTATGGCAATCCAAAATAATCCAAACTAGAACTATCCAAAATACTTCTGTCCAAACTCACAGTCCAACATTTATAAGGAAGGTAAGAATAATGTAGATCCTTTTTACCCCATAATAGCATATGAATAACTTCATCTTGTATTCTTTTAATACACTGAAACATCCTGAATTACCATATTCTTTATTGATTACATTCCTGCTCCCCTATTCCATATAGAATGCTGGATATACTTCATCAATCCAAAAATGTTTTAAACCCCAACAATAATGGAATATACAGATCATTAATCAGTTCCAAGGTAGTCAAGAATATCCAATATAATTTATCCAAATCAATCATGTATTATTCTAAAATCATTAACTCGGTATCAGAACCATATTATGGTTTATCTTTCTCTCAACCATATATTTTCCAAAAATTTATCCTGCTATTGAGTCACTTTTCTTTGTTCCACACAATCTCAAGTCCTTAATGAAATAGTACTGCAGTACAATCCTTATATACTCCATAATTATTATAACAAGTACATTGTTGATACAGCACTCAATTGACATAATCAACATAAGAACTCTAATCATTCCTCTTCATCTGTGGTAGTATCATAACTTGATTATTATCCAATAGCATCATTTGCGGCATAGTCTGATGACTGGGGCATAGGTTCGCGTAGTGTCCAAACTCCTTGCAAATGAAGCATTGTACATTTAAAACCATTTTCTTACCCTTACAGTCAAGTACTTTGTGCCCCTTTTCCTCCACACTTATAACAAACTCCCATTCCTTTCAGGCAAGTTCCAGGGTGTTTCTTCCCACAGTTACCACATATGGGAAAATTCTTCTTTTCCCTCTTCCCTTTATCCAATTTTCTCTCTTCCATCCTTTTCTTCTCTTGCTTCCCTTCAAAACCATAGGACTCAGTAAACTCTTTACTTATCTTATCAACACATGATATTATTTCTTCATATGATGATAATACATGGGAGACTATTTCTCTTATCAATTCTAGCTTAAGATCATGAAAGATATGATCCTTCCTTCTCTTTGGATCATGTGCATTTCTGGAGTTCTCATTCCTTCTACTGGGCGCCATTTCTAAACAATGGCATACACTAGATCAGTTTATGAATCAAAATACATAATCCCATACTTATAAAACACTCAACATAAATTGAACTATTTATGGATATAATCCATAATCATAAGAATGTTTTCTTTGAGGAAGTATATACTCATAATCCCTTCAAAATGATTTGTAAAGAAAATGAGAGTTATCCTAAGCATATCCCCCGGGAGTGTCGTAACCAAGAGTGCAGCAAGGCCCGTTGTCGTGCACCAGTTCCCGTTCGAGTCTAGTTCAAAGCGGTGTTTTCGGGTTTTACCCCTAGGTACATCTGTGCCAGAGCCGCCTCTACCTGCTCGTATCCAGACAGGGATGTATTGCTCGGAAAACTCACAAAATCTCTACAATACCAAAATTCTAGGAAGTTCTTCTATACTAATCCTCAAAGTTCATCTTAGGTCTACGTGCTCTAATCAGAGTTTATATAAATCTAGCTTCCAAGGTTTGTACTAAACTTCCTCTGATACCAACTGTAACGCCCCGACCCCAGTTGCCCAGAGTCGGTGCATTAATTACATAACATTGGCATGATCACAACAAAGATTAAATCTCGAAAGACCGATTGGTTTAGTAGCCTTGGAAACACTAGATATATTCATAAGTTTTACATTACATCATAAAATGAAAAACTACTACAAAAACATAATGTTTCCACAGTCCACACTATAATCCCCTCATAATATCCCTGTAGGTCATTCATAACTTACATCTTCACTTCCTGGGAAAAATAAAACATAGAAAAGGGGTGAGCTCAAATGCCCAGTAAGGATAACAATATAGCGGAAACTTTCATAAATAAGAATAAACATTTAAGGCAATGTATAACTAAAACAAAAGCCTTTTAAATATTAACTTTCAACATGGTATGGCATAAATAAAATGAAATAATTCTATTTACTTATTCACATGGATATTCTACTAATCGAATAACCACATGCAAAAATCAATAACCACTTTCATAATGTTGGAATGCATAATGTCAAACGTTAATTTCATTGTCTAGGCCTCATCCCAAGACCTAGGGGTTACTTCTAACCGGAACCCAACCCGGAGTGCCTCTAATAACCGGACACCAACCCGGAGTGCCTCTAATAAACGGACACCAACCCGGAGTGCCTCTAATAACCGGACACCAACCCGGAGTACCTCTAATAACTGGAGACCAAACCGGAGGGCTTACTTTTACCAGTCCCTAACCTGGAGGGCTTACTTTAACCAGTCCCCAACCTGTAGGGCTTACTTTTACCAGTCCCCAACCTGGAGGGCTTACTTTTACCGGTCCCCAACCCGGAACATACTTGTTTAGCACATTCATCTGAAGAAAAGTTTGAAATATAACATAAACATTCGGATTAAAACTAGCATACGAAATGTCAATAGTTTCACCATAAACTATGAATGGTATAAAATAGCACATCCACAGTCAAACATATCACAAAACCTTCAATACAATATAGAAGTTTTGTATTATAATAAATCAACTTCAAATAAGCATAAAATCCATTAAAGGATGTTGACATAGATGAAATCAAAACACTTTTTAGAGAAATATCTCTTTCTATTTTTGAAATCATTTAAGAGCCATATAAAATAAAACATTTTCTTGAAAATATTATTGTAAGCTTGTAAGGAAAGCTTTGACGATTTTATAACAGCGGAAAATAACCGCACCCGCCGTATAAGTAAAAAAAACATTCTTATCTCAATTCTGTCGAAAAGGTTAAAAAGGACCTTGTTTTGAAAACGACGGAAAGATTCCTTTATAAACCTCTTATAAAAAGTCAAACAAGGGTATAAATGACTTTAACCCATATTCTTGCAAATAGTAAAAATGTTTTGAAATACATTTCGAAGAAACATGGATGTGGATGATAAAGAGATCCCAGTAGATTATTACGTATAATACAACCTCGGATAATGAAGAGATTGTGAAATAACCCTTACCAATTTGGTAACTTATGAAACATACAACCCATGAAAGAGGTATCATACAATGAATATGTAAATACACATAAATTAGAGTGTATTACACAAAGAATATAATTATGGGCAGTACATACACCACACAAAAGGTGATGGTGTCAATATGGCATGAATCTCACGGGAATAAGGAGTGAGATGAAAACCCCTTACCACGTTAATCAACTGAGTCGTATGGAAAAAAGTTAATAACCACCAAATTATTTATATAATAACATGAATATGATAATATATATCAAATGCCAGTACACAATACACCACTTTCAATAATTTAGTGGCGAATAATGGAAATCTCACGGAATTGAATGTGAGATAAGAAAATCCCTTACCTTGTACTTTTCCTTTGTTGGGGTAGGTTAACCTCCTGTATAATGGTGAAATAATTGTTATTAAATTATACAAGAATCATATACATTAATATGATATCATGTATGATCTTTTAACATTGCTTTATTAATAATATCTTAGTATTATCGTCGTTTCGGGTGATAATCGATTCGTTCTTCTTAAATGTTTGGTTACGTAAGACATGTTTGTAATGGATAGATTATATATTATTCATAATCAGAATGATATTTACATTATTTTTAACCCCAAAATGAGAATAAGACTTGAATGGATATGATGGAGAATGAATCTTATCGCGTTCGTGGAGACGGTAGTCCGTACGTACGCACGAACGCTACTTCCATTTAATTTTTATTTTAAAAGAATCAAATCCAAATGATAACTAGGTATATTACTATTCCAGTATAATATAATATTTTATATATGTTACTTAAGTTCATTAACACCATCCTTTATACGTTCCATGTGTGGTATGAACGAGTCATATCACTTTAAGGGGGCGGTAGTCCGCACTTCCTCAAATGAAATTATCGTATGTATATACAACATGAAACGAATAATGGTATGAAATAAAATGGAATTACAGAAGATTATATATAAAATATATATCATTAATATCATATTTAATTACAGTTCCATCATAATGGCCACCACGAGAGGTGGTAAGATGTATTTGAACAATCATCGTTTCGTGAGGCGTTAGTTTGCCATCCACAGAAACATTATGTTCATCATCCATTAGATGGAGTTGTGTGTATGTGTAGTTTGAATCCTTCTTATAACAACATCCTAGTATATTTAGGATACTGGTGTTGTTACAAAAGAAAGGAAATAAAAAGATTTTGGGGGTTGGAGAAGCAAAATAAATGAAAATACTTTAAGAGAAATTGTTACCTTTAATTTAGGTAACTCACTTTGGTTGGAACCAAAGGACTTCTTGAAATGCTTTCTGCCTAAGGGGAAGCTTCAAGGAGGAGGAGAGGGATGTGGGGAGCTTAGTTGGGCAGAGTTTGGACGAGCCAAGTGGCTTGAGAGGTGTGAGGAAAAGAGAAGGAGGAGTGCCCTTTTATAAGAGGGGTGAGGGGCACCTTTGGAAAAGCTAGAAATATTAATTTATAATAAATTCATATTCGGTTTCCAAAGGCTCCAAAGTTGACTATTCAAAGGATGAGGTAGGGATAGGTCGAAAACAACTCATCCAATAGAATTTAGACAGGTTTGGGTACTTATATTAACCTTATCTTTAAGTATTAACTCTAAGTTAATTAGTTTCACTTTTACAATGTCTCTTTGTATTTTTATATAATATGGTAAATAAACTTACTATATACATCCAAGCGACCCCCAAGTGGTCCATTAATGATTAACCTATCATAATATATGTCTCTTGGACGAACCTTAGATTTTTAGGAATTTAATATCAATTAATAATATAATATTTGTTTTAAGAACTCTTTTATGTCAATTTTGACACTATTCAATAGTTGATTTTTGTGAAACTCACAACAGATTGATTACTTCGAACAAAGTCAATTAAATAAATCCTAATATATCATATTATCCTAGAAAATTAGTTTAATTCATTAAAAGTTTCATATTATATTTATTTGGGTATTTATAATATCAATTATTTTAATTTTTCACTATTATAGTAATTACTGCATCATCATTGTGTCATAAATAAAATAACTTATTTAATGTCTAAAAATTATAAATAAAATATCATTATGTAGGAAATCGTTTTAGCTTTCTAATGAATATTTATAATCTAAAATCCAACATATATAACCCTATGTAACAATTGTTTTTATAAAAGATATATGCTTGTGTCATTTTTGTATTCATTTTAACTTAATTAAAATAAAGTGTCATTATCACTTACAAGTGGATCCATGGGGTCCCCAAATAGACCCAAAGATTCCCATGGTCGACCATGTATCAACCAATAGGGTTAAGACACGTTTTAGGGTAATTTAGTATTATTATAATATTATTTTTTTAACCCTTATTTACCGGATTTACCCTTTAACCATGGTAAATAAAATATTTACCACAGTAACTTTTCAAAATGTCTAAAAATAAAAGTTACCTATTTACACAATTTGAACATCCTGATTCCAAATATGGAATCCATTTTCCTAAATTCAGAACACAGAAGTGGCAGAAATTAATTTAAAATTAATTCCCGCTGTCAAAACAAAAAGCGTGTTTTTAAGAGATAATAACTATCAAAAGATTGACACTTGTTTATGTTCGGTTTAATTGTAAAATTATGTCCAATGACCAACATTATATTAAATGGTAAAAATATATTCTAAATATACTTTAAAACCACTAAAATTCATAATTTATCACTATTAATTATTTTGATTAAAAAAGTTGTTTTTAATTAAAATTTAGAAAGTTTCACTATTCATCAAAATATGAAAGTTATCCGAAATGTACCAAAATTTCACCCTAGGCTAATTTCGATATTCTGAATCCAAAAATGAAGTCCATTTTGAAATATAAAATATATATGATTTCAAAAATTAGGTATTACTATTCACAACGGCTAGTTTAATCGGTTGTGGTGTGTGTTAAAACTCGAAGTTGCGTATAACACACGCTACTGTATTATTCAAAGGAAAGCATACCGTGGAAGCTTTGGATGTTTCATTTTAATTTTTTTTGATGTCCCCATTTAGTCAATATGTTTAAAATATTGTATTTAAAAAGGGTTCACTATTAAAAGTTGATAAAAGTGCAATACTGAAAATGAATTTGTTCTTGCATTATATCAAAGAAACTCATAATATGGATTCTAAAATTATAAGGATTATATAAAGTTTAAAATTCAGATAATACTATTCATAACCGCTTTTGAATGGCTTATTTTTGTAAGTCATGGTGTGATTGAACTTGGTGTTGCGTGTAGTGCAAGTTATTTAATTATTTTGAAGAAATAACACAATATGAAATCTTGGGGTGTTACAAAAATGTTTTTGAATTTTTTTTACAGTTACTTCTTCTCTATCCCTCGTTCTTCAAAAGATTAAGGCCTCCTTTCTATAAAAGAAAATGGATTAAAATAAAAATGGAAATGGACCATGAATTTAATACATATAAATGTGTAAAAAAATAATTTTATATATTGTATTACAAATATAAAATTGATTGATCTATTATTTAATAGACTGTCTATAGGAATAATCGATTTGGGCATGCCAACTATGTTTTAATAATCATTTTAATTTTTTTAATATTTTTTGCTTCTTCCAACCCAGTTATGGTTTTCATGAGGCGACATTAGTTTAGTGGTCAGTGGTGACCCATAGGGTCACATAGAAGAATGTGTAGTGTTTTTTATTTATGTTCCTTGTTTTATTTGTTTGTTTTAGTTAATAATTATTTGTTTTGAATTTTTTATGGGCTAAACGGTTCATAATTTCATAGTTCTGATGCCTGAAATTTCATTCAGGCCTATAGGGATTGGAAACCCCCTTTTGGACTTTTTGTGGGATACCACAGTTAGACCGTTTCTGGGTAGACACGGGCTGGTTCATGACAAAAATTTTATCATATTAGAATTTATTTTGAGAAAATAGATTTCAGAGTGCCCTTTTTTCATTTGGGATGTCATGGTATATGGAGTAAGTCCACAATAACAAGGGGTGGGGGTATGAGGAAGTGGTTGTCCAACACATTCTATGGAAAACATTAAGTTACCATGGTGATTCAGTTTTTTTATGGTATATTTGGTTCTTGTGGGTTTCTTTGTATTTTGTAAAATGAAATGAGGGTCATTCCAGTTTTTTCAATGAGTACGCAAGGCCATGAAATACATGTAGAGGTGGGGACATGTTCTTGAAGTGTTGTCTATAACATTGTTTTTATTGGAATACGGATTCCAACCTTAAGACCAAGTCACCCATTGGCAATATTTTTTCTCTAAGGTATCCATTTATTTGTACTTATGGTTTTACTATTGTGGTTTTAGGGTGTTTTATTTAGATTTTAAATATGATATTTGTATTGAAAAAATAGTGATTGTTTTATAAAAAATGATATTTCCAAAACCAAAACATTGATTCTTTTAGAATGTTCAATGTGTTGTTTCAAAAATGTGAGTGATTCTTTAAAAATGGTATGGGAGTTTTTGAATGGTTTGTTATGATTTAAAATGAGGAATTAAAGTTTTAATTTGAAATGGTTTTTCCTTGCAAATAATATCATGTTTTATAAATTATTTGGGGTATTTAAAAAGTTACATGGAAAGTGATAATTTTTCCTTTTTTCAACCATTGGTATTCCTATGAGTTCACACATATATGTATTTGGAAGCATGTAATTTTTATGTGGATAGTTATTGGTATTTTTGGATGGGTTCATGATCCAACATAGGAAGGTATATATTTAATGATTCACGGAATGTGAATGTTGGGTGTTTTGTTTTTAAGGCTTTTTAGTTTCTCCAATATCGTTCTTCAAAGAAATAGTGATTGAAATTCTTCAAAAGTGGGAGACTATGATACTACATTTTGTGTTTTGAGTTTTCATATTTGGGATTTGTCTTTAATGTGTTGTGTGTGTGATTAAAATTATGATTTGAGTTCAGGTAGTTTATTTGAACATGAGATGTAAATTTTTGATTTATGAAATGTTTTTATTTTGTTTCTCACCATCTGTTTTCAGATTATGTCCCACTATGATCCAAGGGATATTGAAAATCACATGTGGATGGAGATTTTATTTTTTTTATTTCCATTATTCATGTAATACATTAGATGATTGGTTTATCAAATTCACATTTGGAGACTAGTGCACCTCAATATCAGGAGTTCTTCCAGAGGATCCATGAGTCAAATCGTCCTCATTTCACTGGGAAACTAGAACTGGAAAATATGGGGAATGGATAATAAATGATGGGGAGAACTTTTTTCAACTTAAATATCATGAACCTCTTCTATTTTTTCATTCTCCCTTCGCATGGGAAGGCCTATGATGTGAATGGTGTAAATATGTTCATTAGGACAGACCATAGAATAATTACTCATGGGAATTCCTTAAATTCCTTTTAATCGAGTATTAATTCCCTGATGAAGTGAGGATACCGATTAGTTCTGCATTGTACTATCAAGATTAGGGTGATTCCACATTGTTGGAGTATTCCAAGAGCTTCTCCGAGATTATTTTGTACCTCCCAATCCTTGTCGGTGATGAATCATTGAAGGATCGATTCTTTGAATGAGGTCTTTGATTAGACTTCCTTCATGCCATGAATTCTTTCAATGAATATTATAAAGAATTAGTAAGGAAAATTGTTCAGGTCAAATCAATATTTTCTAGATCAAGACGGTTGGGAAGAGGTATAAAAATGTTGTTGCATTCCACCTCACCTGATTCATCCGAGAGTAAGCTCTAGTTGTGCATTCAGTGTGGGAAGAATGTGAATTGGAATTTTTCATGAAAAACACCCTATGATCTATCACACATATTCCTATTTAGATAATTTCTGAATTAGTTTTTAGATTTTTGTCAGTAATTATCATGGATCCATATCCACCCCCTTGGAGAACCTTCCATATCTGTTGGATGAATGTATCACTATCACAAAATCAATACGAATATTCCATTACTGTAAGATCCATTTTCAGTGAAATTAATGTACTTAGTGGTGCTTTCTAATTTTGGGTATGGATAATGATGTTGTAATTATTATGGGAACTCTATTATAATTGTGATTTTATTTTTAATTTTATTAATTTTGTTGAAATATAATGGTGATATTTGTTGTCACATACTTCATTTAATTGTGTTTTCTTGATTTTTTTAGGATTTTATATTTATTCTGGATTTAGAAATCAATGTTTTTCTAGAATATAAATATTTCGGGGAGACCCCCATGGGATGAGATCATGATGATCCCAACTTCGAGGTGTTCATGACATAGGAGAATATTATTTTCCCTCGCACGACCCTTATTATTATTGTTTTTTGACTTGGATAGTGGTTCATTTATTTTACTTTCATGGAGATTATAAACAAACCATGATGGATTACCTCGATTGTTTCTATGTTATTGGTTTGGGTGTTACTTTTTTGGATTAATTTAAAAAATACTGAGCTACTTCATTGTAATATATTGATGTTTTTTCTAGATTGTGGGCCTTGTGTGGAATCTTTCATGGATGTTAACCTTCTTTGGAGTATGGTCTCCTAGTTTCTTTTGGAATTCCATCATTCTAGGTTTTGAATGGAATTGAGAGTTGGTTCTTTAGTCTTTGAGCCTTTAGTTTTTTTTACATGGATTTTAATTAATCCATGATTCGGTTTTTATAAATTGAATCTCTCGGGACTATCTGGGGATTAAATGTTTCTTGGTGTAGAAAATTTCCACACCACAACCTGAAAATTTTTAGTTATTTTATTTATTATTGAGTTCATGTTTAATTTTATTCATCTCCATGTGTTTTTCTTGAAATGGGAGTTTGTTGGGTATGAAAATCATGTCGCAAGATTAAGGTACATGATTTTTTAAACCATTTGGAAACTGTGTGACAAATTTTGTATCTTCTCATAAATCCAACCACATGGTTGGTGATTGTTTAGAAAATGTGTGGTCACCCCTATAGGATACTCTAGGTGACTAGTATAAGGAACATCGTTGGTTCCTGATTTTCCAAACCATGTGACCCAAACCATGTGTAGGGATTATTTAAAAAATGTAGTTAAATCAATGAAATTAAAATTTAAATAAAATAAAAACATAATTCTATCCCACCCCTACTTCATTCAACACAACCCCCCATTCTCCCGCCATGTGCGCAACACCCACCTATGGTGTGTTCCTCTCTCCATGAATTCTTTTGATTTCTTTGTGTAACATCCCCAATTGATAAATAGTTAAATGACTAAATGATATGACTCATGTCAACAAAGTGCACCTTCCTTTTCGGGAGCCTACCTGATTACAAATCCACAGTTAAGTGTACTTGTCCTGGAGTAGTGATTAGGATGGGTGGCCTTCTGGGAAGTTTCCCAGGGTGTGTTTGAGTGAGGACAAAGCACACTGGAAAGGACATGTGTTGGCCTATGGGGACTATCATTAGTCAGATGACCCGTTCAGGCATGTGGATGGACCCTTGGGTGGGCCTCATATGTCTTCGGGGGAAACTGGTGGTAACTGGTAGGCCAGGACTCGACGGCATTGTTAAGGTGGGGTGTATGTGCTGTCACTGGGACCCAGTTGTCACATTTGGTGTCAGAGGAGGAAACCAGAATTAAGTGTGGTGCACTGCTTGGGTTGCGATGTAGGGCCCACAACGAGGATGTTGTCCTTTAAAGGGGGGGGGGTGATTGTAACATCCCCAAATGATAAAGGGTTAAATGACTAAATGATATGACTCATGTCAACAAGGTGCACGTTCCTTTTCGGGAGCTTACCTGATTAGAACTCCACAGTTAAGTGTACTTGTCCTGGAGTAGTGATCAGGATGGGTGACCATCTGGGAAGTTTCCCAGGGTGTGTGTGACTGAGGACAAAGCACACTGGAAAAGACATGTGTTGGCCTGTGGGGACTATCATTAGTCAGATGACCCGTTCGAGCATGTGTGAGGACCCTTGGGTGGGCCCCACATGTCTGTGGGTGCAACTGGTGGTACCTGGTAGGCCAGGACCTGACGGCCTTGTTAAGGCGGGGTGTATGTGCTGTCACCAGGACCCGGTTGTCACACTTTGGGTTTTTTCTCAATCCATTAATGTATGGTTTCTGACTCTATCTTCTTGTGGTTTTACAATGATATTCCCTCTACCCATCATCCCTTTATTCTCAACCATACCCTATATTATGGGATGAACATATTTTGGTTCCTTCTTCTATTTTTATGGAATGTGGTTGGTGTGATAGAACCTATGTGTTTGTCTTTTGGAATCCACTATCGAAGGCTAATATATTTGTTCTATTTAGTCTCACCCTCCATCATTTGAGGCTGGTTTATTATTTCAACATTTTTATATTCCAATTTAATTTAGGGATTTTTTTGATTTATTATTCCCTCTAGGTTAATTAGATCATTTTGTGGATCCTCCAAGACGTTCGCACAAAATAATAGGTGTGTGTATATAAATATATAATCTTTTTACATATTCCCTAATGGAGAGGGTAATTTAAAAATTGGATTAAGGGGTATACGTTTATATATATGAGTATATATGCGTGAATGTGTTGAGTCATCTTCTTCAAAGGCGTTGAGTACCACAGTGTTTTACTTGCTAATTTACTTTTAAATATTGGTTTCACTATTAATAATCCAATAAATCTAAATGAATCATTTATTACTATCTTTTCAAGAAATTTTTTAATTCTTATTAGTACTTTATGTTTTTTATAATAATTTCATGTTTTAAAATAGAGAGATATCATCATTGTATTTTTATATTATAAAATTTTCTATTAAATGTGAATATAATGTGTTTTATGAAATTCCCCATTGTCCATTATCAATGTATTATAGATATAAAATTGTGTATTCAGTTTTTGAAATGTGGTTCTATATTGATTGGTTTTTTTTAATATGGGGTGTGTTGGTTATTTTGGAAATGGTTTGGTGTTAAATGGTTGATTGAGGTCCATATTCTACATTAATAATATGATTTACATGGAAAACACACTTTGGGATACACCAATTTCCTTAATGGATGTTAATTGGAATGGTTGGTCCTTGGGTGGTACTTCTCTCATGAATTGGTGGTTGAATTAAAGTGGGGTCAATTCATTAGGGTGATTGGGGGTGACTGATTTTTTTGTTTCTTGAGTTTTATTCATGTATAAGTGGTTAGATTCTTGTTTGGAATGATTGTATCAGAACTATTATGTTTTAATATTTGACCCTCGAATAGCTAGAAGGTTTTTCAGAAGAGTTTATGTACCAAATAACATTAAGCACTGGCTAGTGGCCCTTAGTATGGACTTTTATCTGCTTAGGGATTGTGTCCCTTAGTTAGGCTAGGTTGGGCAAGACCGAGTGTGAGGGTAGATTTATGTCATTAACATAGGAATGCCAACTGGATGGGTCAGAGGTGTATATTTTTTTATACATTATCAACATACATTCTAGGTTCCCCCATGTATTTCATCACATAGTTATCTATGTTTGATGATTGATGTGTATTTTTTGGTTTGATACTCTTGCTTATTTTTTTCCATTTCCCTTTTGTGATAATTACTTTTTCCTACTTTCGTAGTACATCTCACTGTAAAAAGTGATAAATTTTTTTTCAAATTCTTGTGAAAAAATGTAACACCCCAAGCATCCATGATACGCTTCCCTTTGAATAATATAGTAGCGTGTGTTGTACGTAACATCGAGTTCTAACACACACACCACAACCAATCAAACTAGCCGTTATGAATAGTAATACCCACTTTTAGAAATTTTATAAATTTTATCATTCAAAATGGACTTCATTTTTGGATTCGGAATATCGAAATTAGCCTAAGGTGAAATTTTGGTATTTTTCTGAAAACTTTCATTTTTTGATGAATAGTGAAAAAACACTGAGTTGTAGTTTACAACCAAATTATTATTTAAATAATTATTTATTTTATTTAAATTTTATTAAGGTCAAAATATATACAAAATACCTATATAAGTTCAATGTAATTCATTGGAGTTAGATTATAAAAATTTTAGATATATAAAATTTTTATTGAACTTTTCACCGTCTTTTACCCACCTTCAAGGAGAATTTAGAAATTCACATAAAACATAATTTTACCACTTATGTGTGTGGAATTTAGAAAATTTGAGAGACATGGTTAATATCAAGGAGTAAAATGTGGTTCAATGAAATGAACATAATTTTTTGTAAATAGTAACTTTTTACTTTTATTTACCAATGTTAAAAGTAAATAGGGTAATTAAGGGTAAAAATGATATTAATATTACCCTAAAACATGTCCTAATTAGATTGGAAAAGTTTATCTTGACCAAAAAGAACCTTAGGATTAAAATATTATCATTTAGGTCCACTTGGATTAGATTAGGACATTAATTATTATTTATTTCAAAGAAGAGTTAAAAGAGTTAAAATCAATGCTTAATAACTAAAACATTTTTAATATATGGTTATACATACGATAAATTAGATTTTAAATATTCATTAAAAATATAAAAATATTTCCTACATAATGGTATTTTATTTATAAATTTTATACATTAAATAATTTAATTTATTTATGACAAAATGGTGATAAAGTAATTACCTAATTAATGAAATATTTACATAATTGATATTATAAATATCAAAATAAATGTAATTGGAGACTTTTTATGAATTCCACTAATTTTATAGGTTAATATGACATATTTTTATTTGTAATATAAATTTTTTCCAAAGTAATAATTATGTTATGAAATTATCAAAAACAAAATACCCAATAGCGTCAAAATTGACATAAAAGAGTTTTTAAAACAAATATTATATTATTAATTTATATTCTATTCCTAAAAATCTAAGGTTCGGCCAAAGGACTTGTATCATGATATTTTTATCATTAATGGACCACTTGGGGATCTCTTGGATTTATATAGTATGTTTATTAACTATATAATATATAAATACCAAGTGACATGGTAAATGTCAAACTAATTAATTAAGAGTTAAAACTAAAATATCATGTTATTATAGTGAACCAAACCGGTCTAAAACCTATTTGTTGTGTTTTTTTAGCCCCATACCCACCTTAACCTTTAAATAATCCACTTTTTAGCCATTAGAAACCAAATATAAAATTATTATAAAATATTATTTATAGCTTTTCCAAAGGTGCCCCTCACCCCTCGTATAAAAGGGCACTTGCCCTTCTCACTAATTCACACATTAAAAGACTTTTGGCTCGGCCAACCCTTACCCAAATACTCTCTCAACATCCCTCACTTTGACCTAGATGACTTATTTTGATCAGAAAGCCAACCTAAGGAGCCCTTTTGATCAAGTCAAAAGGAAGAACCCGATTAAGAGGTAATGATTTCACCACCCTCTTTCAAATTCCTTTATTCTTCCACTTCTTCTTTATTTTTTATTACCATTCTCAAATAACAACTCCATTATATTATATATACATTGATGTTATTATAAATATGTTAAACCATATTCAGTATTCAATCCATCCTTTGAATGACATGTCACCATACGTGCATACGTACGGCTTACCGTCTCCACGTCGTGGTGTAATTGTTATTCAAAACATTATTATTTGGATTGGTGTAATAATGATTTTTAATTCATGTAAATAATATATATAACATTATAATGATTCTTTATATATTATATACCATCCAATTATTTATTAATTTTATATCAAAATAATGATATTGTCGCTTGTGCGTACGTACGGACTACCGTCTCCACGAACGCGATGAGATTCATTCCCCATCATATCCATTTGAGACTAATTATCATTTGATGAATAAAAATAATTTTTAAGGACTTGATATCATTCTGGATTTTAATAAGATACAACTTATCCATAACAAACACAGCTTATGTAACAAAACATATAAAATAAAATGAGTAAGGTAACAACCAAAACAACGATAATACTAAGATATTATTAAAAAATCAATGTTAAAAGAACATATATGATATCACATAAATTTATATGATTCTTGTATAATTTAAAAACAATTATTTCACCACTATAAAGGAGGTTAACCTACCCTCAACCAAGTAAAAGTACAAGGTAAGGGGTTTTCGTCTCACTCCTTATTCCCTTGATATTCGTACCATGTTGCCACTATTACATTTTGTGTGGTGTATGTACTTCCCATAATTGTATTATTTGTTTAATAGACATTAATTTATGTTTATTTACATATTAATTATACCTCTTTAGTTGGGTTTATGTTTTTTAAGTTACCAACTTGGTAAGGATTTATTTCATAATCTCTTCATTATCCGAGGTTGTTTATACGTAATTATCTAATAGGACCTCTTTATCATCCACACCCATAATTCATAAAAATGTATTTAAAATAATTATTAATATATTAAAGACTATGGGATATAGTCATTTTTACCATTTTTTACTTTAATAAGAAGTTTATAAAGGAATATTTCTGTCGTTTTCCAAACAAGGTCCTTTTTAACTTTTTTGATAGAATTTAGGTAAGAATGTCTTTTTAACTTATACGGTGGGTGCGGCTATTTTCCGCCATTTTAAAATAGTGGAAGCTTCACTTACAATATTAAAAGAATATTTCAAAGTAAATGTTTTATTTTATTATTATGTGACTTTCAAATTATTTACAAAAAAGATATTTCTCTCAAATAGTTTTGATTTCATCTACATTAACATCCATTGATGGATTTTAAGTTTATTTGAAGTTGATTTATTATAATACAAAACTTCCATATTGTATTGAAGTTTTTGTGATATGTTTGACTGTGGATGTGTTATTATTATACCATTCATGGTTTATGGATAAAGTATTGGCATTTTTTATGCTCGTTTTAATACAAATGTTTATGTTATGTTTAAACCTGTTCATATGAGGAATGCATTGGACTTAATAAGTGACATGTGGAGCCTGCTATAGCTCCTAGATGCATTGGTAGGTCTCATGAGAAAAAATAGTTTCTTGGCACAAGGCCTTCACAACATCTTACTTTTAGTCTTGGCACAAGGCCTTGGCTATGTGGTTATGATAGTCTGGCATTATGTATTCCATCATTATGAATGTGGTTTTTGATATTGCATGCGATTATTTGACTAGTAGAATATTCATGGGAATACGTAAATGGAATTATTTCCTTTTATTTTTTCCATATTATACTGATGTTCAAGTTTAAAAGGATTTTGTTTTAGTTATACATTGCCTTAATTGTTTATGCTTATTTATGAAAGTTTCCGCTATATTTTTATCCTTACTGAGAATCTGAGGTCACCCCATTCAATGTTTTATTTTTCCTAGGATTTTAAGAAGTAATTTATGATTGACCTGCAGGAATAGTATGTGGGGATATGAAGACATGATGTTGTTGTTTATTTACTTAATGATGTAATGTAAAACTTTATGAATATATCTAGTGATTTCAAGGCTACTAACCTAATTGGTCTTTCGAGACATGATATTTTGTGATCATTCCAATGTTATGTAATAATGAACCGACTCTGGGTAACTGGGGTCGGGGCATTGTAGTTGGTATCAGATAAAGTTTAGTACAAACCTTGGAAGCTAGATTTATATATACTCTGATTAGAGCACATAGATCTAAGATGGACTTTGAGGATTAGAATAGAAGAACTTCCTAGAAATTTGGTATTGTAGAAATTTTGTGAGTTTTCTGAGAAATACATCTCAATCTGGATACGAGAAGGTAGAGGTGGCTCTAGAATAGATGTACCTAGGGGTAAAACCTAAAAACACCGCTTTGAGCTAGACTCAAATGGGAACTAGTGCACGACAACAGACCTTGCTGCACTCTTGGTTACGACACTCTCGAGGGATATACTTAGGATATTCCTCATTTTCATTACAATCCATTACGAAGGGTTTATGAGTATATACTTCCTCAATGAATTTTTTTATGATTATGGATTATATACATAAATAGTTCAATTTATGTTAAGTGTTTATCAAGTATGGAAATATGTATTTTGATTCATAAACTGATATAGTTTTATTCCATTGTTTAGAAATGGATCCTAGTTGAAGAAATGGAAATTGTATCAATGCACACACTCCATGTAGGGATTTCCCTCCTGCTCAAGATAATTATAGTGGAGTTGGTGAGGCAACTACTACTGATCAGTATATCACCATACTAGGACAACTCACTCAAGTTATGAATAAAAACCTTACCCGTATGGAGCACCTGGATCTACAGCGTAGAGGATCAATGTTAGATCGCTTAATGAGTAAAAACCACCAACATTCAATGGGAGTACAAATCTATTGGTAGCTGAGCAATGGATAAGTTCCCTAGGTAAAATATTTCAGGCATTGGGGAGTAGTGAAAGGATAAAAAAGTTATCATGTGAGTTTACCGCCTCACTGGAGATGCTGATCAATGGTGGTCATTGATTAAAAACACAAAGGAAGATGATGAAGTATCAAATATGGAATGGGGGATTTTAAAGATCTATTTTTAGAAAAATACATTCCACGTGACCATCGAGCAGATATCGAAAGGCAATTTCTGAGTCTAAGAAAAAAGGAGTATGAGAATGTCGCAAAGTATGAGGCTAACATTATAAGGTTACAAAGGTATCCTAGAGATTATATTCGTAACCCAAGAATTAAGATTGATCGTTTCATTGATGGGATAAAAGAATTTCTTCGTCGAGCATTAGTGTCACAATCCTTTTCGTTGTACAAATATATTGTCTCATCTGATATCAAGACAGAAAAAAAATTCTATATGTATTATGACTTTAAAAAGAAGCAGGAGAAGAAGAGATCTACTGATCACTCTGGGAATGGAAATAAGGGGAATAAGGGAAAGTTGAATATTCATCCTGCAGTAAATGTAGGAAGAAACACCCTGGTAGTTTCTTGAAGGGAATGGGAGCCTGTTACAAGTTTGGTTAAAAAGGCCACCAAGATCATGATTGTAAGGGGAAGAAAGAAGATACCAATGTTCAATGCTACAGCTGAATAGAGATGGGACATTATGAAAATGAATGTCCTAAGCGTTGGGGGAACTTAACTCAGAAAAGTCCAAGGGATCAAGGCCAAGCTTATGCTATCACTACTGCTGAGCTAGAAGCTCCGAAAGACGCGGTGGAAGGTAATTTAATGGTTTCCTTAAGTTTAACAAATTCCTTCTTTGATTCTGGATCATCACATTGTTTCATATCTTCCTAGTTTGCTAAGAAAATTAGATATTTCCAATTTGATTTAACAAGTGAGTTGTCAGTCAAAACTCCTAAGAGAAGTATCATTGCAAAAAAGTTTTTTGAATCAGTCCCCATTAGAGCACATAAATGTTATTTATCCATTGATCTCATCATCCTAAATTTGATTGAGTTTTATATAATCCTCGGTATGGATTGGATTTTGGACCATGATGCAAATATTTATTATAAGAAGAAGGAGGTTATGATTTTTTATGATGATGATAAGGAACACCTTATCTTTAGAGCAGAATTGTCACCACATAATTCTTATCAAGATCCACCCCCAGTAGCTCAACTAAATATAATTATTGGGGAGGAAGATAATGAAATGATTTTGGGTGAGGAAAGGAATGTTCAAATAGAGGATGTACCTATTGTGAAAGAATATGTAGATGTGTTTTAAGAAGATTTACCTGGACATCCTCCAGAACGAGAAGTTGAGTTTTCCATTGATTTAATTCCTGGATCAAGGCCTATATCGAAGATCCCTTGTTAAATGTCCACTATGGAATTAGTTGAACTATAGAAAAAACTAGAGGAATTGATTAATAAGGAATTTATTCACCCTTGTGTTTCTCCCTGGGGAGACCCTAATCTTTTTGTTAAAAAGAAATATGGATCTATGAGGTTATGTATCGAGTACAGGGAAATCAATGTTATAACAATAATGAACAAGTATCCCTTACCTCGCATTGCTGATTTATTTGACCAACTGCATGAAGCTCAATACTTTTTAGAGATTGACATTAGATCTGGATACCATCCATTGTGTGTGAAGAAGGAAGACATTCTGAATATAGCATTTCAAACAAGGTACGGGCATTACGAGTTTACATTAATTCCTTTTGGATTGACTAATTCACCCTCAGTATTCATGGATATAATGAATAGAGTTTCCAAATAATATCTCGATGATTTTGTGGTGGTATTTATTGATGATATATTGGTATACTCCAAAAGCTAATAAGATCATGAAAATCACTTGCTCATTATCCTGAAGAATCTGAGAAGACATGAATTATATGGGAAGTTTAGTAAGTGTGAATTATAGATTCAGGTGATTTCTTTTCTTGTCCATATTGTCTCCAAATATGGAATCTATGTTGATCCTTCTAAGACCAAGGCAATCCATGAATTGCCTTCACCAACGAGTATAACTGAGGTATGCAGTTTTATTGGTTTAGCAGGTTATTATCGATGTTTCATCTAGAATTTTTTCCGGTTGGCTAACGCATTAACGAAGATCACACGTAATGGGGTTAAATTTGTTTGGAAAAAAGAGTATGAAGAATGTTTAGAAAAACTGAAGAGAATATTAGTCAATTATCCTATATTGACTCTACCATTAGGGAATGATGGGTTCGTTATTTACAGTGACGCATCAATGAAAAGACATGGTTGTTCCCTTATGCAGAACGATAGGGTTATTGCCTATGCATCACTACAGCTAAATATTCAGGAGAAAAACTACCCTACTCATGATCTTGAGTTAGCTGCTGTAATATTTTCTTTGAAGATATAGAGACATTATCGCTATGGTGAAAATGTGAGATTTATACTGATCACAAGAGTTTGAAGTATATTTTCTCATAGAAAGAACTCAACATGAGTCAAAGGAGATGTCTTGAACTTCTCAAGGATTATGATTGGATGATACACTACCACTCAGGGATAGAAGATAAGGTGGAAGATACTTTGAGAATACAAGATTTTGGAGTTTTTAACATGATGAAATTTGAAACGGATCCTATTTTCATGGATCTAGTAAAGATGGGTTTGGGAATTACCATGGAAGGTGAAACATCGATACTTTTTCAAATGGTTACCAAACTATCTTTACTAGAAATGACAAAGAGTTCTCAGATCGGTGATGAAGAGTTTCAAAATAAGATTAAAGCTGTGAATGATGGAAGATTGAAAGGCTTTCTGTATAAAGATGGAATTTTGAAATTTGGGAAGAGACATTGTGTTCCCGATATACCTGATCTGAAAAGGGAATTGTTATATGATGCTCATAGCTCTAATTTCTCTATACAACCTGGGAGCACCAAAATGTATAATGATTTGAAGGAACATTTTTTTCGGACAACATGAAGAGAGGGATTTCTGATTTTGTGTCAAGATGTATGGTTTGTAAGCAAGTGAATGTTGGAAGGAAATAGCATAGAGGAGTCATGAAACCTTTTCCCATACCTGAGTGGAAATGGGATAATATCATGATGGCATTTTTCATGGGACTACCAAAGACTCCTAGAAGGAAAGATGCAATATGGGTTATTGTTGATTGTCTTTCCAAGTGAGAACATTTTCATTCTATAAGAGAAGATCTACCACTGGTATGTCTAGAAAGACTATATATTAATGAAGTTGTGAGGCTTCCTGGAGTACCCCTATAAATTGTTTCTGATCATGATCCCCATTTTACTTCAAGAATTAGGAAGAGTATTTAGAAGGCCTTGGATACTGAAATTCATTGGAGCACTGCCTACCACCCTCAAACAGATGGAAAATCAGAACAGACTATTCAAACCTTAGAAGACATGTTGATATCCTGCTCACTTGACTTTCAGGGTATGTGGCATCAATATTTACATCTGGTAGAATTTTTCTATCACAATAACATCCATTCGAGTATTCAAATGGCACCATATGAAGCATTATATGGACAGAGATATCGCACACCAACTTGTTGGATGACGTTGGTAAAAGAAAACTTGTAGGCCCAGAACTGGTGGAGAAAACGATGGAGAAGGTGATGTAATCCAAAACCACATCAACGCAGCTCAAAGTAGGCAGAAGAGCTATGTTGACAACTGAAGGAAGGATTTGGAATTTCAGGTAGAAGATCATGTTTTTTGAAGGTATCTCTATGGAAGGGAGTTATATGATTCGGCAAGAAAGGTAAATTGAGTCCCAGGTACATCAGACCTTTCGAAATTCTAGAGCGAATTGGGGCTGTGGCTTACCATTTGGAAATGTTGCCAAGTATCTCCAAAGTTCATGATGTGTTCCATGTATCACTGTTGAGGAAATACATCCCTAATGCAATGCATGTACTCACCTATGGAGAATTAGAACTGGAACCCGATCTGTCGTATTTTGAAGAGACCGTAAATATTCTTGATATGAGAGAACACGTACGGAGAAACCATATGACTCGTCTGGTAAAAGATTTGTGGAGAGACCATAAGATGGAAGAGGCAACATGAGAACCCGAGAAACTTATGATGAAGAACCACCTGAGTATTTTAATGTGGTAGTATTCTATAAATTTCGAGGATGAAATTATTTCAAGGAGGGGATAATGTAACACCCCAAGCTTCCACGGTATGCTTCCCTTTGAATAATACAGTAGCGTGTGTTGTACGTAACTTTGAGTTCAAAAACACACACCATAACCAATCAAACTACCCGTTATGAATAGTAATACCCACTTTTTGAAATTTTATAAATTTTATCCTTCAAAATGGACTTTGTTTTTTGATTTGGAATTTCAAAATAGTCCTAGGGTGAAATTTTGGTATTTTTCTAAAAACATTCAATTTTTGATGAATAGTGAAAAAACCCTGAGTTGTAGTTTAAAACAGAATTTTTATTTAAATAATTATTTATTTTATTTAAATTTAATTAAGGTCAAAATAGAAAAAAAAAATACCTATATAAGTTTAATGTATTTCATGTGACATAGATTAGAATAGTTTTAGATATATAAAAATTTTATTGAACTATTTACCGTCTTTTACCCTCCTCCTTGGATAATTTGGAAATTCACATAAAACATAATTTTACCACTTCTATGAATGGAATTTCAAAAATCCGAGAGACACGGTTAATAACAAGGTGTAAAATTTGGTTCAATGAGATGAAAATAATTTTTGGTTAATAGTAACTTTTTTACTTTTATTTACCACTGTTAAAAGTAAATAGGGTAATTAAGGGTAAAAGTGAAATTAATATTACCCTAACACATGTCCTAATTCTATTGGACAAGTGTATCTCCACCAAAAACAACCTTAGAAATAAAATATTATCATTTAGGTCCACTTGGATTAGATTAGGACATTAATTATTATTTAATTCAAAGAAGAGTTAAAAGAGTTAAATTCAATGATTAATGACTAAAACATTTTTAATATAGGGTTATACATAAGATAAATTCGATTGTAAATATTAATTAGAAATATGAATATATTTTCTACATAATGGTATATTATTTATAATTTTTAGACATTAAATAATTTAATTTATTTATGACACAATGGTGATGCAGTAATTACCTAATAAATGAAATATTAAAATAATTGATATTATAAATAACAAAATAAATGTAATTTGATACTTAATATAAATTTAACTAATTTTATAGGTTAATATGACATATAAGTATTGGTTATATAAAATGTTTTCGAAGTAATAATGCTATTATGAAGTTATCAAAAACAAAATACCCAATAGTGTCAAAATTGACATCAAAGTGTTTTTAAAACAAATATTTTATTATTAATTTATATTCTATTCCTAAAAATCTATGTTTCAGAAAAAGGACTTGTATCATGAAATATGTATCATTAATGTACAACTTGGGGGTCTCTTGGATGTATATAGTAAGTTTATTAACTATATAATATAAAAATACAGAGTGACTTGGTAAATGTCAAACTAATTAACTAAGAGTTAAAACTAATAGATAAGTCTAATATAGTGACCCAACCCATTCTAAAACCTATTTATTTAGTTTTTTTCGACCCATACCCACCTTAACCTTTAAATAATCCACTTTGGAGCCTTTATAAACCAAATATCTATTTATTATAAAATAATATTTCTTGCTTTTTCAAAGGTGCCCCTCGCCCCTCTTATAAAAGGGCACCCCCCCCCCTTCTCACTAATTCACACATTCAAAGCCTTTTGGCTTTGCCAAATCCTGCCCAAATACTCTCTAAAATTCCCTCACTTAGACATAGAGGCCTTATTATGATCATAAAGCCATCCTAAGGAGCTCTTTTGATCAAATCAAAAGGAAGAACCCGATTAAGAGGTAATGATTTCACCACCCTCTTTCATGTTCATTTCTTCTTCCACTTCTTCTTTATCTGTTATTCCCATTATAAAATAATAACTCCAGTATCTTATATATAATTTGATGTTATTATAAATATGGTACAACCATATTCAGTATTCTATCCATCCTTTGAATGACATGGCACCATACGTGCGTACGTACGACTTACCATCTCCATGTCGTGGTGTAATTGTTATTCAAAACATTATTATTTGGATTGGTATAATAATGATGCGTAATTCATTTAAATAATAAATATAACATTATAATGAATCTGTATATATGATATTCCATCCAATTATATATTATTTTAATATCAAAATACTGATATTGTTGCTTTTTCATACGTACAGACTACTGTCTCCACGAACGCAATGAGATTCATTACCCGTCGTATCCATTAGAGACTAATTCTCATTTGATGATTAAAAATAATGAATACGGACTTTATATCATTATGTATATGAATAAGATACAACCTATCCATAAAAAACATGGCTTATGTAGCAAAACATATAAAATAAAATGAGTATGTTAACACCCGAAACAAAGATAATACTAAGATATTATTAACAAATCAATGTTAAAAGATCATATATGATATCATATTAATGTATATGATTCTTGTATCATTTAATAAAAATTATTTAACCATTATACAGGAGGTTAAAATTCCCTCAACCAAGGAAAAGTACAATGTAAGGGGTTTTCATCTCACTCCTTATTCCGGTGAGATTCGTACCATATTCTCATTATTACTATTTGTGTGGTGTATGTACTGACCATAATTGTATTATTTGTGTAATAAAATTTAATTTATGTGTATTTACATATTCATTATACATATTTCATGGGTTTTATATTTCGTAAGTTACCAACTTGGTAAATATTTATTTCACAATCTCTTCATTATCTGAGATTGTTTATACGTAATTATCTACCGGGACCTCTTTATCATCCACATCCATGATTCATAAAAATGTATTTCAAATCATTATTACTATTTTAAAGTCTACGGGATAATGTAATTTATAACCTTGTTTACTTTTATAAGAAGTTTATAAAGGAATCATTCTTTCGTTTTCCAAACAAGGTCCTTTTTAACCTTTTCGTCAGATTTAAGGTATGAATGTCTTTTTAACTTATACAGTGGGTGCGGCTATTTTCCGCCAATATAAAATCGCCGAAACTTCCCTTACAAGTTTATAAGAATATTTTAAAAGTAAGTGTTATATTTTATTATTATGTGACTTTGAAATTATTTCAAAAAATATATATTTCTCTCAAAGAGTTTTGATTTAATCTATGTAGATGTCCTCTAATGGATTTTATGTTTATTTAAAGTTGATTTATTATGTTACAAAACATCCATATTGTATTGAAGGTTTTGTGATATGTTTGACTGTGAAAGTGTTATTTTTATACCATTAATGGTTTATGGAGAAAGTATTGACATTTCGTATGCTAGTTTTAAAAAGAATGTGTATGTTATGTTTAAACCTGTTCATATGAGGAATTCATTGGACTTAATAAGTGACAGGTGGGGCCTGCTATAGCTCCTCGATGCATCGGTAGGTCTTATGAGACAAAATAGTGTCTTGGCACAAGTCCTTGACAAAATATTATTTGTAGTCATGGAATGAGTCCTTGGATATCTAGTTATGATAGTTTGGCATTATGAATTCCATCATTATGAATGTTGTTTTTGATATTGCATGCGATTATTCAACTAGTATAATATCCATGTGAATAAGTAAATGGAATTATTTCATTTTATTTTGGAAATATTATGATGAAGTTCAAGTTTAAAAGGATTTTGTTTTAGTTATACATTGACTTAATTGTTTATGCTTATTTATGAATGTTTCTGCTATATTGTTATCCTTACAGAGAATCTAATATCACCCCTTTCAATGTTTTGTTTTTCCTGTGATGTGAAGAAGTAATTTATGAATGACCTGCAGGAAAAGTATGAGGGGATATGAAGAAAACACGTTGTTGTAGTTTTTTTACTTAATGATGTAATGTAAAACATTATGAATATATCTGGTGATTCCAAAGATACTAAACTAATCGGTCTTTTGAGACTTTATCTTTTGTGAGCATTCCAATGTAATGTAATAATGCCCCGACTCTAGGTAACTGGGGTCGGGGCGTCACAAAAAATTATTTAACAAGATTTACAATTCCTTATTCTCTATCCTTCTTTCCTTAAAAGGATAAGTCATCCTTCTTGGAAAAGAACCATGTTTGAAATAAAAAGGGAAATGGACCATGATTTTCTTCAAAGTAAATGTGCTAAAAACCTATGTATATATATTTTATTTCCAAAATAAAAATGGTTTTTATTTTATTTAAATAATTTTCATTGGAAAAAAGAATGTTTAGTCACTCCTACTGAGTTTTAATACTCATGCCTATAACCTATTTTTTATTTTTGTTTTGGGATACATTCATTTCAGTCTCGGTTTCCATGGGGGGACATTAGTCTTGTTTTTAATGGTTACCCGTAGGGTCATACAGAGGTATTTACAGTTATATATTATTTCCAATAAAAGTATTTATTTGGTTTGATTAGATTATATTTATTTATTTCTCATTTTTTATGGGCCAAATCATTCCCAACTTCTTTATTTGAAATATTGGAACATGTTTTCATCCCATGGGAATCGAGAATGCCCTTAGGGCCTTGTTGCGGGCTGGATCGGGTATATGGTTTTGTGAAAACCTTTGTTCCTTCATGTCATGATGTTCTAGGGTTTTTGAGAGACATCTTGTACCCCAAGGGAATGTTGTGTACTCCATCAAGGACATGATAGAGTCCTATTTATATTCAGTTCACCTTCTTTATCAACCTTTGTGAGATTTCATCCACCATTATCATTTGATTGTTCTCCCTTAGTCCACTTTTATTCTTTGTCGGTGTGGAATTACATCATCATCATAGGATCTTGACCACTATATAGCTTCCTAATACGTTTATAGTGTGACTATTTTTCATTTTATAGAGTTTGGTAGTATATGTCATCTTCCATTAGGGTTTAGTAAGACAATTGATCTAGAGAATCTAACATTATTCCTCTCAATCAATTAGATTATGAATCACTCTAAGAGGCCTGTACCAGTCCTCATTTCCTTAAATCTACCATGGTATGGTTATTTTAATTTGAATGGCCAATACTTATATGTGCATAAATCCCTTATCTATCATTGTACTCATGTAGGGCAATGTTTCCTCTAAGTGATCCCTAGACATTGACCTCACATTATTGTATCCAGATCATATCTATATGATAGTGTATTAGTCTGATTGAGTGTGTATCTCAAATGAACCGTCTCAATTTTTGTCATACTTCTTCTTGGATAGACATGACAAGCATGTCCTCTCATTAGCGTGTCATCAGAAGTATTGTTGCTCTTGGAGTGGTTTTATCCAATATGAGCATTACATTTGGTCCTCAAGTAAAATCCCATGGATGGAATTATTGGTGTGACAGCATGGGATATGGTTTCTTTCTGAGTATATTTGGGTTTATTCATTTTTATTGTTATGTCTCATAACATGTTCAACATACAAGTGCTTCATGATATGAATAATCTGGATTCATTGTGCTTGTTGATGTCTGGGTGTCCTATATTGTTTTTTACAATCAACCTATACATGGGCTATAACAACCTGATATTTTGTGAAATATTTTAATATGAATAAATTTTATATTTTTGATATTATCATTTCATGCAACAAAGAAAATGTTTTTTATATAACAAAAACCTAATTTTTTATTTTATTGTACATAATACCAATTGAAAAATACCCTATATGAAAAATATAGGTTATCATTATCTACATAAAACACTGAGGTCATCTTACATTATACACAATACTGACTTTCCTCAATGACTTTCATAACATAAAAGACAAATTTTTACAAAAATAGACAATATATTATTAAAATGTTATTATTTAATATATTAACCCATAACCTATAGACTATGTTAGAGGATTTGAATATTATCAACTATCCTATGGAAAAAAATGTTTTACACAAATAAAAAACAAATTCAATAGTAGCAACGAATATAATAACCAACTGAATATAAATGGAATATTTTTATATAAAACTATTGTTATTCTCATAATGTGGTTTTATCCAATGAAATGAAATTATTTAAAATTATTGAATGATATTAATGATATATACACAATATATTTTCAATTAAATATTATTTATATTCATACAATATATTTTAAAGGCATAAGATAATAACAAACCCAATTTTACACATAAAATCAAATATTTTAGTAAAGGTACATTTAGCACCTTTTGATGGAGAACATACATTAAATAAAAATTTCAGAAATTTTTTAAATTCTATACATTAAAATAGACATCATTTTTGAAAGGGACACATAAAAATATATTTAAGTTATTTTTTTATTTTTCTATAAAGTTTCATGTTTAATGAATATTGAAAAATAATAAAATTTATCCAAAAACTATTTTTTATTATAATTTATTTATAAGGTTAAAATATATTTTTAATATATTCCATCATTTAATTTGATAATGTTTTTATAAATTTATGAAATTTAGTTCATTGAAATTAATTTTTCATTGAAATTGGTTATAAAATTCCAACAAATGTTTGATCATTTTTTTAAAAACCTGCTTTGTCATCCCGTCTGCATGATTAAACTTAAATTAATTTCTACCACTTCTCTGATTTTTATTTTTAAAAATGGATTCATTATTATGAATAAATATAATTTATAATTTCAATTAATATTATCACATATTCTAATAAAAAATATTAGTGAATGTAATTAAAATTAAGTATAACGATTAAGATGAAATTAATATTAAAAAGGTACTAAACAATATATTCAAGTCCTAATAAGATCTAGAAACTTGTCCAAATGAAAATTTATGGCTATATTTAGACATTATAATACCATTTCTATAATTTATAAAACCTTTTGTAACAAATTCAATAAAAAACATTTGCAGGGTTTTCCAATTTTTAAAATATTACAAGAGTTCCACTCCTCCTACATTATAAAATTCCTCCTCTCCTCTCACATCCTCACACCTCTCATGCCAAATTAGATAAAAAAAACTCTTCCCAATTTTTTGTACAACATCCATACCTTCCTCACTGAATCCTAAATTTATGAATAATGCCATCCATGGACGTACTTTGGTGAAAACAAAATATAGTTACACCTAAGAGATGCAACATCCTCCCTCAAGCTCATTTTTTTTATTTTCATTATACATCCCCCCGCACTATAATTATTACATTATTATGAAAAAAAACCTATATACACAATATAATTATATTTTTTATTATAATATTTTAGACCATCATGTACAAACAGTTCTATGTAATGGGTAACAAAAATGTTGTTTATGTGTACGACGAACTACCACCTCACAAACTAATGATTGATCATTCTTAATTTACCACCTCTCATGGAAGAAACATTGATAAAAATTATAATATTATATAATATATATGATATTTATAATTTAATTATGATTCTTTAGTTATTTTATATTACATATTATTAATCATTTCACCTTGTGTAATCACAATAATTTCATTTGATGAATTGTGGAGGACTTCCCCTTCAATGCAATGCGATTCATTACCACACAATATGGAATGTATTAAATATTTTTTTAGTGAAATTATATTAAATATATGATATAATAATGATAAATTTTGAATGATATATATAAATATATATAATTATTAGTTATTTACTCTCTTTCATTCAATACAACAGTAAAACGAAAACAACGTTCTTACGTACGTACAACCTACAGTCTTCATGAATGTTGTATTTTGTTTCATAATTATATGTCCCATATATTATTATAAAACAAATATACTAAATATAAAATTTATTTATATAATTTTTCACATTCTTTAAATCAAAAAATAAGTATATGCACCAAATATATAGAAAATTAAGACACATGTGAAGAAAAAAAGAGAATATTACCCAAAGTGAAACCTTAAGATTTAATTTCTAATAAGTGGTTAATATAAGGACATTATAAGAAAAAATATGGTTTTATATTTAATAATATTATTATGTAAAAGATCTATACTAAAATTAAATTTATTATTGTTTCCTCTAGAAATGGAGATGACCTCATTGATTTTAGGTTCAAACCTTCCAAGCAGTTTCTAACAGGTTTGTTCATAGAACCGGAAACATCCAATGATTCCATATCCATTTGTACCTATTTCAAAAGGTAGGTGCTCATTAGTTGTGAAATTACGAGGCTTAATAATTTTCATTGGTTGAGAGGATGGGAGTTAGGACTCATCACACCCTTTTGGGGGGAATTATTGTCTACTCTGTGACTCTATTTATAGGTTTAAGTTATGTTTGGGAATCCTTATCACATTACCAAGTATAAAAATGAACTTCCCTATATATCAGACAATCAATGATTAGTAAGTATGAGATTTAGAGAATCTTTTATATGTATTCGAGGTTCTTCATCAATATAGAATCATCTGGATTTGTTAGAGATTCTTGGTCAATGGAATCCTTCGACACATTATATAGAAATCTCTTGGTTATTGTGATAACCATACTGGTTTTAAAGCCACTATGCGGGGCACATGAAGTTTATTGTCATTCAGAAGGACATGAATTATTTCATATTTGGGATTGTACCCGCAGATGGGCTACCTATGTATCCTTTGTTTTAGAAAAGGAATCAGAACACACGTAGTTCGAGTGAAGAAGTTTGCGATTGTATGCATGATTGATGGCTTAAAGAAAGATGTCATAATTAATTTTACACTCTAAGCTCACGTGAGTCATACACGGTGTGAGAAACAATAGTTATTGGTAAACCAAAAGAATTGTGCGATGAAAGATGGAATTATAAGAAATGAGTGGGGATTATGTATGTATGACTGCCCAGAAAGATGAATATTATGATTTACTTCGGGGAAGAAACTTGAGAACAAGGTCCATAAAAGTATATGTGCTTTATAGAGATTTGAATACTCTAACATGGGGATTATTCTTGAGGAGAAAGCCCAAATTAAGAGGGGACTTATGATTGGGTTTTACTCATGAGATGGAATCTGATTCAAAAGTAAATTTAATACTGGTTAAAAGAAATTATGACTAGGGATTACTCCAGAAAAGGAAGATCATTTTAAGGGGTTTGAGAACTGGTCCTTGCTCCTAAGGAGGAGGCCCAGGTTAAAATAATTATAGGTGTGGCTTACTCACAAGGAGGATGCCCATATTTGGGAACTTGGGGCGTAAAACTGAGGAGGATACCCATATTAAAAGAATTGTGGTTGGGGCTTACTCCTGGGGAGGATGCCAAAAATTAAGAGAACATAAAGACTGGGGATTACTCTTGAAAAGGAGGACCAGAATAGTCTTCTCATTTCAAAGGATTGGGTTGAATGAATGGAATCTCTAACTGTTGTGACGTAAAGATATGTAAATCACTATGTTTTGAGAGACAATCCACAGAATTCCTTTCAAATAAGGAAGCCAACAAGGAAATACTACCATGAATGGCTTTGGAGAGAATTCTAAAGGTTTAATCATGAGAAGGATAGGTGGATAGGCATAAGAGAGGTTAAATATGCAGGGGGGCACCCAAAAAGAAGGTGGTACACAAGTTCAGTGTGGGCATGCAAGTCCTTGTTGTGAAAGTGTAATTGCACGACACATGGGTACTTCTACGACGGTTAACCCTTAGGGTAATACTTTGGTGAGACTTGGCTCAAGCCCTTAGTACTATCCCTAGTGGCTTTCAGAAGAGGGGTGCGTAAGTCCTGTTCATGGGGTAAGGTGGTGTGCAAGTGTGGCCATTTCCCTTAAGGGCTGGCCACTCAGGCGTGCAAGTGTTGATGAGTTTCAACACATAGGCCTTCCTCCAACTCATTAGATATTCCGTTCTAGATAAGAAATTACCTTAGATGTGTTTGGAAGGTTTGAGAAGAGACTAGGGTGTCGGGAGCTCAAATCTGAGTTTTTGGAATTTTTACTCCCCAAATGGGGGGCCACCATGGGTATTTATAGGCTAGTGAAACCCTGTGAGAATTTCAAAAAGGGCGTGCAAGTCACATGTGCAGCGTGCAAGTATACTTGCACGACCATGGTGGAACTTGCACGACCTATATGAATTTGACTCTTTGTTCATGCCTTTGTTAATTTTTTATGTTTCTTCAAAGGATGAATCGGTATGGGTTCATGGTATTCCCCTTTCAATTCATTAGACTCTGTGATGGAAAGGAGCATCAACAAAAGTCCCCCCTTGGAGTTGGATCTGAAAGAAATGAGGATGTAACTCCAAGGAAAGAAGTAAAAACCAAGGAGACTTCAGAACGCACGTGTTGAGAACGTAGATGGCGTCGCGTAGGTGTGAGTCGCGCAGGCGTCGGCGTAGATGGTTTCATGAGCAGGCTTTAGGAACACAGGGTTGAGGCCTCGCCTATATATATGCGGCCATTTCTCATGCAAAGCACCAAATTTCCGAATTTCAAGCTCTCGCCGCTCAGGTTGCCTTCGTCACGCAAGTGTACTAATTTTCCTCGTTTTTATTACTTCTGTTCATATCACGCTACATCAGAGGTATTTTGACCTGCATGGTGATACATGCACACCAAAAACATGGGTGACACAGTTACACTTGCACGCCAAAATTGGACTTGGCGCCTTAATTCCTTATCCATTTTCCCACTTTTCTTCACAAATTTTTTGAAAACTCAACTCATTAAAGAGTTCATTATTCAACTTTTGTACAGATTCAATGGCTCCTAAAAGAATTGGATCGACTGATGAAATGGAAATTAAGCGGATTGATGACATGTTGAACGTAATTGGCCATGATTTCTATACTGTTTGCAACAGAACTCTCCCAAGTTTGGCTAAGTACTTGAAGAAGTATCATCCTGACATTCCATAGAGCATCTATTTGACTCTGTATGGACATGGTCATCTGCAAGGAGTCAATATTATAGATGAAAAGAATTATATGCCTGAGATGTAGCCTCACTGTTACTCCTCTATTTTAGTTATGATGTGCATTAAGAGCAGTATCAATGGTGTGAACATTCAAATTTTTCCTTCATGCCATTTCCTTGCAGATATGAAAATGGAAAACAATGGGTTGATATGTTTTCCACTGTCAGTTGATGGACAGAAGACTATCAAGACATTTGATACACAATCTGAAAAGAGTACTCTCTCCAAATGTCTATTTATTTCCAATGCTCGATTCTCATATCCATGTATCCATATTCCAAGTATCTTGGATGGAAACAGAGTCACTGTTTGATCAGCATAAAATTTTATCAAACCGCACTCAAGAACATTCTTTTACAATTATTCCAATAAGAGCTGGTATCACTGCATCTCTTTTTGTATCCAGTTGAATGAATTAATTCTAGTTGGTTTCTGATGAAGCTTGGTATGTCGTAAATCAAATGAAGATTTATGTTGAAAGCCTTTTGTAATTCCTGAAAAAGAGAATAGAATCCAATCTATGGATTTCCTTCTACCTCTTATTTATTAATGAAAAACACTTTCATCTTCAATCATTTGTGTGTGCCTTCTTTTTCATCCTAATTTAAATTTTAACAAATCCAATGGGACAAGTAAAAATATTTTTATTTTTAATAGGATTATTTTAAATAACATTACAAACTTTGAATCTTTTCATTGCTCAATATTACCTAAAACACATGAAATGTATGTTTAGTTACCTGTGACTCGACTTTTATCCAGAGTTCCCTTGTATTTTGTGGGAAGTTTAAATTCATGCATGTCATACATAAAAAGGCTAATGTTTAAGGTCGAAATATCTTTGACCATATGAATTACTATTAACTTAATTCCTTGATAATTTATTTGAAAACATATTACTATATTCAAGTACGATGGAAAAAATTTAATCGATGTATTCATAAATTTTGAATCTGAGGAATGATATGAAAAAATGTATAAAATGCATTAGAAGAAGTAGTTCCCTAGACTGATGTTACCACTATTTAACAAACCCGTTAGGGGGTTGAATTATGCAGGGCCACCTAAGGGAATTGGATGCATAGTCAAATAATAGCATCTTTTGGATGACAAGTCTTTTATTTAGACTGTTTATGCAAGGCCTCCTTAGGGAACATGCTGCATTGTCAGGCAAAAGAACTCTCAGAAATTTAATTTTCTACTGCTAAAAGCCAGTGGATGTTTATGGGGACTCAAATTTTCTAAAGCTTAGAGTTTGCTGTATGGAAAGAGGTACTTGAATATGGAGAAGATATTTCCAAACGATATTGTCTAAGAACTGGATGAATGTCACTCCTGCGAAGGTCTGACCCAAACGTAGGGAAGGGAAATATAAACCATAGACTTGGAAACTTTCAGATCATGAAAAATAGTATGGGAAAGATATGTTAAGGATGAAAATTTTTTTGCGGATCCATACATATTGTCATTAATACAACTAAGGACAAAAGAGATTTTCTTCCCAAGAATGAAGTTACAACTATTTGAAAACCCCATTAGGGGGTTGAATTATGTTGGACCACCTAAGGGAATTGGATACATACTCAAATAATATCATCTTTTGGCTGAAACGTCTGTTATGTATACTGTTTATGCAAGGCCGCCTAAGGGCACGTGCTGCATGGTCAGGAAAACTAATTCTCAGAAATTAGACATTTTGTGACCAGAAGTCAAGAAAAGTGTTATGGAAATATGGAATTATTCAAGGTTAGGATTATGACACAGAAAAATGTGTATTTTCCTATGTATTTAGAGATACATAGATCAATGCTAACCATAATCATGTTGTGGCTGGGTCCTGGATTGAAATGTTGGAATTCACTACATATCCCATAAGGATGGGAATCAAGCCATACATAGTTCGTGAAATACAGTTTAACGTCATGTGGTACGAATGAATGAGAGATCTTAGTTTAGGTCATATATCTTGGACCATAATAATGAATACACAGTGTGTGTTTTCATAGGGACTTTTCAACCAGGGGACTGAAAGTGGAATTTGGGGTTAGGCCCAAAGACATGGGGCTAGATTCGAGGGACACTCGAACATTCCTACGTATCCCATAAGGATGGGAATCAAGCCCACTTAATTATATAATTACCCACTGTATAGACTTGGTTCGTACATATGAAGGGTGGAAAGGGGACCTTAGTGCAATGAGTGTTTGACCCAAAATAAAAGGTTCAGGAATTTCCATGTATGCACGTAGTCTTTGGAATATAACAAGATTAATGATCAATGTAAATAATGATTCCCTCTCAAATGAGGGTGTCAAATAATGTTGTAGTTATTTTCGTACAGTACAAAAGTGTTTTACAGTTTAACGTCACGTAGCAAGGAAAAAGGCGAACCAATGTGAGGAGATTGGTTTTTGGATTGAACCTCAAGAGGTTGCCTATGTACCCAGCCTAGAAGGAAAGGATCAAAGTTCGTGTAGTTCAATTAAAGAATGTATTAGTGATCAAGTTGTTCTTGGGGACAATGACCAAAATATGGTGTTGGGACTTAAACATGGTTAGTAGCCCAGGGAGGGTGTTATGGTGGAAGTTTACTCTAATCTCACGTGAGTCATATTCGGTGTGAGAAACAAGAGGTAGCAACAACCTTAACGATACACAGTTTAACGTCATGTAGGATGTATGAAGGGATTATGCAGTTTAAAGTCTTGTAGTGAGGACTATTGGTTCCACATAGTTTAGTGTCATTTAGCAGGGACAAAATACAGTTTAACATCATGTAGGACGTATTAAGGGACACAGTTTAACGTCATGTTGGACGTGAACACAGTTTTGCGTCATGGTGGAAAATAAGGGTGATGTATAGTTTAGCATCCTGTAGCTAAGATGATGAGGAAAATTCATTTTAAAGACTTGTTGGACGAAAAGGGGACTTTTTAGTTTAATTTCAGGCAGTGAGGACAAAAAAGGACATAGTTTAACATCATGTAGGGTGAATTAGGGACTTTTTCACGGTTTAACATTATGTTGGACGATGATGCGAACACTTTAAGGTCATATGAGTGGACCAGAGATTACGCATTTTAATGTATTACTAGACGTAAGGGACTTCTGTAATGTTTAGCATCATGTATTTAGGATGTCATAGTTTGAACGTCATGTTGGATGATGGAATAGTTTAACGTCATGTTGGACGATGAGGGATGATACAGTTTAGCGTCATGTTGGACGGTAAATATGAAAATAGTTTAAAGTCATATGCATGGACCCTTGGTGTATTTTGTGTTTATACAAAATACTTCTTCAGAAATCTAGCATTGGTTGGAGTTGTGATGAGTTCTCCATCCATTGAGATTAAAGAATATGCTCCAATGGAGTAGATCATATGTATTGAGTAAGGGCCCTCCCATTTTGGTTCCAACTTGGGAGGTTTCTTTCCTGGTATCATTGGAGTTCTAAGAACCAATACCAATTATCCTTGAATGAATGAATGAAGACGAACCTTTTTGTTGAAAGTTCGTGCTATTCGATTCTGGTAGACTTCCAAGTTGTGAAAGGTGTACAATCCTTTCTCCTTTAATCGTTCCAATTCATCCAATCTCTTTTGAGATTGTTCATATGTAGATGAATGATCACAAAATGATACTCTGAGCGAGGGTAATTTATCCTCAATGGGAAAGAATTCTTCCGTTCCATATACCAATGAATATGGAGTTGACCGTGTTGCAATGCGGGTGGTGGTCCGATAAGCCCATAATGCATGAAAAAGTTTATTAGGCCATGATTTATTATCTTTATCCACCATCTTTTGTAGTTTGTTTGAAAGCGTCTTGTTGAAAGTGTCTATCTGGCCATTAGCCACTGCATGATACCGAGATTAATGATTGGATTTGATGTTGTATTCTTGATACAACATTCTCACCTCAGATGAACAGAAGGTGGTGTTATTGTCTGTCAATATGGTATGAGGGACACCAAATCTGGTAATGATGTTAGACATGATGAAGCTAACAATACATTTAGAACTAAATTATTTGAGTGGAATTTCCTCTGCCCATTTGTAAAAGATGTCAGTATTAGTAAGAATGTACTTAAAATGCTTGGATGTAGTTGAAGGATAAGGTCCCACTACATCCATTCCCCATGTGGAAAATGGCCATGTGTATTTAGTTGTATGAAGCAACTCTGGGGGCTGATGAATGATGTTGTCAGTTACTTGGAATGAATGACACTTCTTTCGAAAATCAACACAATCTTGTATCATTGAAGGCCAAAAGTATCCAAGCCTTCGTATTTGATCAAATAGTCTATGTCCAGACTAATAGGCCCCACAGACTCTTGCAAGCACTTATTTCATGACAGCCATTGTTTCTTCACTATCAACGCATCTGAGGAGAATTCCATCAAAACCACATTTGTAGTGAATTTTCTCTGGGTGATCTAGGCTATCATAAAGAGTAAAATTGATCACACGTCCCCGGATTTGTTCATTCCTGGATCTATTAGGTGGAAGTGTTCTATTATAAAGTTATTCCCTGATAGGTGTCATCCATCCTATAGTATGACCATATGGTTCAGGAATGGGATTAATTTCATTGATTTCCTCTATTTTGGTTTGAACATAATGTGAAACTATACGATGGTGGGCAATACAGATTATTGTCTCATCCTGATTTGGATCTACCAGAGCTGTAGATATATTAGCCAGTGCATCAACTTGGGAATTTTGTGGTCTTGGGACATAAGAAAATGTTAATTCCGTAGAAAATTCTTCCATTAACTCTCTAACGTAATCATAGAAAGGTAATAGTTCTTCTTTTCTGATTGCATAATCCCCATTTACTTCTTTTATTACCAGATCTACATCACCTTTCACCTTTATGTGATTCACTGTTCTTGAAGCACCAATTCCAATCCTACAATGAGAGCCTGGTATTCTACTTCATTATTTGTACCACCTCCCAATAATGAAAAGGAATAGGGTAACACTTCCTTTTCTGGATAAATGAGCACAATTCCTAATCCAATTTGTTGAATTTAGGATTTTCCATTTTCCTTCGTATTGGACTTCTGGAAGCACCATCAAAGTACATTTCCCATGTTTGAAGACTATCTTGAATAAAGAAGACTTCCTCATCAAGAAGTTCAATACCTGGAGATGTATCTTCCACTTAAGGGTGTTCAGCAAGGAAATCAGCTAGAGCTTGGCCCTTTATTGCCTTTTGAGACACATATTGAATATCAAATTGCTGCAAAATAACTGCCCACCTTTCCAGATGTCCTGTAAGTATGGGATGACTAAGGATGAATTTGAGCGGGTTATTGTGAGATACCAATTGGACCTCATGATGTTGTAGGTAGTGTCTCGCCATATAAACTGAAAATATTAATTCTAGGCAGCACTTCTCTGTATTTGAGTATCGGGTTTCTGCTTCAATCCTAGTCCGACTGAGATAGTAGAGGTTGTTTTTATTCCTAGCATCGTTCTTCTGAGCAAGAAAGGCACCCAATGGTCACTCTAAGGTTGTCACATAGAGGTTAAGTGGTCTTCCTTCAACAGGTGGAATTAACATCGGTGGACACACGAGATATTTCATGAGAATATCAAATGCTTCTTGACATTATTCAGTCCACTAGCAAGTGACTCCCTTCTTCATCAATTTGGTGAAGTGTAAACTTTTTCCTGCTAAATTGGATATGAAATTCCAAATATAGGCCAAGTATCCCTGAAGTTCTCTTAATTCCATTAAATTTCGATGAGGTGAAATACCTAGGGTTGACTTTTTCTTCTCAGGATCGACTTCGATACCACGACGACGTATGATGAATCTGAGAAATTTTCCAGAGGTTACCCCAAAAGCACATTTTAAGGGGTTCATCTTCAAATTATGTTGCCGAAGATTGTTGAATATGACTTCTAAATCAGCCAAGTGATTAAAAGTTTCTTGGATTTAACCACCAAATCGTCCACATAACATTCAACAAATTTCCCTAAAAATTATTGAAGATACGATGCATGGCATGTTGATATGTTGCGCCTGCATTCTTTAGGACAATGGGAATTACCCGATAGTAAAACACACCCTGAGGGGCTCTGAAGGCAACATATTCTTCATCTTTTGGAGCCATTCAGATTTGATTAAATCTAGAATATTCATCCATGAAGGAATGTTCTTCATAGCCAGCTGTTGCATCAATTAATAGTTCTGTAATCGGAACAGGAAAATCATCCATAGGACAATACCGATTAAGATCTCTGAAATCAATGAAAACCCTAAATTGTCCATTCTTCTTCCTCACATGTACAATATTAGCCAACCACGTAGTATATTGAACTTCTCTGATGAACTTATCTTTGATAAGCTTATCCACTTCAGCTTCAATTTTGGATGCATAGGTTGTGTGTGTTCTTCTAGCGGATTATTTGAATCCTCGACGTTCTTTTAGAAAACCCAAATGATGAGTGAAAACATCAGGATCAAGCCCTGGAATATATGTATAATTCCAAACAAATATATATTGATTTTTCTTAAAAAGGAAATATACATCTCTTTCTTTTCAAGAGTCATGGACGCACAAATTAAAGTGAGGAGTGGATATTATTTTGTACTCAGGTGTATTTCTCTGAGTTCATCCATAGTGGTAGAGGTACCCTCTTCAAATGCTAGAGGAGCATCCCTAAGATTTTCCTATTCTTCTTCAACATGTGTTATTTCTTCTGTTTCTATTTTCATAGTATATGAAGAAGCATAATATACATGATCATATGAGATGTTAAAATTTGAACATCTTGAAGAAGAGGCTTCCATTTCTGACCCTATTGATGATGTAAAGTCTTCCTTGGGTAATATAGAGGAGATAATGGATTGATAATCTACATCATCATTTACCTATGACATTGCTATAACTTCTTCTGGTCTGATTAGAAAAGTATAGACTTGCTGGATTTTAGAAGATGAAATGATGACATCTCCATTCGAGCTTTCATCATTACTTGGGGAATCACCAATTTCTCCCATGTATTCTGGATTGATTGCCCTAATTGACATTATAGAGTTTTCCATAAGAGTATTTTGATATGAGACTATCCTTTCAATTTTACTGATAAGAAACACATAATCTTTACTCACATATGTAAATGGGTTTACTGGAATCTTTTCCAAACCATATGGAGCATTAACTTTGGTAATCTCCCTTGATGTGGATTTCTCATTTCCCTTAATGTGATAGAATTACTCCTCAATGTTTTGAGATTAACATGTCTTGAATGGGGACTTTTCACCATACAAGTTCCCAATTTTACCATTGAAACAATATTTGAGACATTGATGGTATGATGAAGGGATAGCCGCATACTGATGTTTCCAGGGTCAACCAAGAATAATGTTGATAGTTGAGTCTTTATCTACAACGATAAAATCTGAATTAGATAAAAGATATCCAAACTGAGTTCTGAGTGTAATATCGCCCAGTGGTTCTTTTTCATTTTTATCATATCCTTGTAACATTAAAGTAGAAAGAGATAAATCAGATTTTGTGAGGCCCAATCGATGAAGTGTACGAATGGGGATGAGGTTGACTCCTGAACTATTATCAATAAAGACTCTTTGGATGTCTACACCATTGAACATTCCAGATAAGTACAAAGGTCTAATATTTCCATGCACGACATCATCTTTATCTTCATCTGTGAATGATATCACTGCATGGAATTCTGCAGGATTATTCTCAACATGGTAAGCTTCAGCCGCAACAATTTCAGTTTCAAACTCCTGAGGACTTGACAAATCCTCGATGATTGCTTCCCGAAGATCCCTTGAAAAATTCAAGGAATCCAAAATTGATAACTTGGCCAGTACTTGGGCCATGTGTTTCAATACATCATACTTTTGATCCAAAGGTCTGTATTTCCCAAAAGGAATATGTGGTTTCGTAGGTACCTTAGAAGTAGATTATTTGGAAGTTGATGAATCTTGTATTGGGACAGGAGTTGGTAATACACCTGGTTTTGGAAGATTAGACCGTTTAGGTCTATATAATTTATTAGAGGAAGAAGGTGGAACCGCTATCCAATCTTCCATAATAACTGTGCCAGGACTGAATCTTACTTGTGTAGAAGAACATTCTTGTTCTTGTTGAGCTTGTTGAAGGGCTCTGCCATGAGTTTCTACTACATACACAGTTCTAGAAGGGGTATATTAGGAATAGTGGCCTCTAAAAGATCCACATCTTCCACTGTACCCTGAGCCTCTCGAACTCCGTCTGATTCCTCTGTTTGATACAGGGAATTTAGGCTCATCAAAATCGAAACTGCAGCTGGCCTATGGATCGGTTAAGTGAATCATATTAACAGAACTGAAGATTAACTCTTCATCTGATGAAGACTCTACCTGACTAGCCAATTTTGGTTGTGCCGTTTGGTGGGACGGTGCCCATGGATTCGAAGTTGATGGCATAAAATCTGCTATAGTCAAAGACAACTTAGTATTTGACACAATTTCATCTTCTTATGATTGTTCCTCTTCCTTTGAATGATGCCACCTCTTTGAGGATTTTCTCTCTGATGAAGAGGGTTTTTATGCGGCATTCATGGTAGAAGAAAAAATTGGTTTATTCAATTTTTTTTCAGAAAATGGCATGAGATTGATTGATCTTTTTTATGACCATACAATCATCATATTTTTGCGCATTTTTGTTCTTGACTTCTTTCCACTCACCTTCCTCCTTTGGATTTGTAGCAGTAACACATTCAACCTGAGCTGAAGAACCATTCATGTTGACTTGTCCCAAGTCGACCATTTTTTGGTGGAGTTTCATGAATACAAAACACTCTTGAATGGGATTCCCCAACATCTGATGAAATGGGAAATAATTGGGACGGACTTCATCTCCTTTCTTATTTGGATTCTTGGGCCTTGGAAATTGAACCAAATTATTTTCCAGAGCCTAAATGAAGTAACCAGGAACTTGTTCATTTCAGAAAGAGTAGACATTTCACTTCATATCCTCAAATTGTTTCCATCTTTGATCTCTTTGATCGTATTGATGAAACCCCGTCTATTGTTGATGCATAGGAGGTGGAGCCCTTCGAGAAGATGAAGGCCTTTAAGTAGAAGCAGGTACAGGTGCTTCTTTAATGATAACATTAGCAGTTTCTGCTTTACATATTCTCCTTTCTAGAGCTAATTGAATTACACGAGCATTATCCTTAGTCTTTATAAGATATTCTTCAATCTGTTGAGTGATTGAAGTAAGGTCTCAAAACCCTCCTGTGTATTTCACAGGGATCAACGGTGTGCACAACTCATCACACAAATTTTCCACACAGATTGGCAACAATTCTTCTTGAGGGAGTGCTAAGCTCAGGGAATATGTTAATCCATTCCAGTGAGAAATGAAATCCAAAACCCTTTCATTCACCTTTTTCTTATAGTTTGTAAGATCAAAAAAATTTGTCTTTGGAATGGTTGAGCTGAATTAAATAAGGAATCGTTGGAGGAGATCCTACCATCCGGTAATTGGTTGGGGTTTCAAGCTTGTGTACCAGACAAAGGAAAGCCCTTGTAATGATTGTACAAAACACCTGAGCTTAACTAATTCTTGTTGCTGAGGGGTTCCCATCATAGGATCGCAATGAGAAAAAAAATGTGTTAATTGTTGCTCTGGGTCTCCCAACCATTAAAGATTGGGAATGTGGTACTTGCAAAATTGGATGGGGGAGGAATTGCATCAACCCATTCCAGATAATCTCTCCTTTCTATTAGAATTTTAGCTCGTTTCCCCTCCATAGATTCTAACTGAGCTGTTAATGACTCAATAATAGTTATTAACTATTGAGAAACATCCGGTTGGGCATGGACCTGAGCTGGTGCAATGACTGGATCTTGGGAAGATGTGGTGGCTGGTATTGCAACTGATGGTAGCACCACCAATTGTTGTTGCACTTGACTGGTAGGATTAGACCTATGAGGGTGTACTTGAAGAGGAGGATATTATTTATCCATCTCAGTAGCTAAAACAAATTCTCTTGGCTGACTAACTCCAGCACGCTTACAAATAAAACTACTTTGAAGTAGTTCTGCATTCACCTCTGCAACTCCTTCATTTCTTCCTCTTATTGTGGAAATCTTTGCTCTAATGAGAGAGATTGTCCTTCTCTAGAAGAATGGTATGTAACCTGATTCATTCCTTTCCCCTTATTGGACACCTTTCAGAGAGGGTGATGTGGTTTACTTGATGGATTACCCATATTCTGGGTAAGCCTTTGATTTTGTGTACGCACACACTCTTCATTTGTGTCTGTGTGTACAACTTCTTGAGCAGGAACCTCTTCATCTGATCCCTTTGACTGAACCTCATCTGGTGGATTAGAAACAACCGCATTAATGAAATTAATTGATGCATAATTCATTGCATCCCTTCTATCGGGAATTCTACGATAATTCCTTTTTCTATGTCCCTGATGGGTCATTGCCTTTTGTTTATTTGATCCCTCAGGAACTTCTTGATGGACCGTATATTGGAGGGAATATCCTGATAGTTTGGCTCTTCTTTCCACTTGAGGATTCTTCCCTAATTGATAGAATACTGAATTTCTCTAAGGGATAGATTGAGGATTTGAAAAAGTCCCCAGTCCTGTGGACTGGGGCTGTTCCTGCTCAACTCCTCGAATCATATTTGTTGATTCTGAGGGTTGGGTTAAAAGAGTCCCCAGTCTAGAAACCTGGGGTGGTTCTTAACATTCTATATCTGAGACTCTTTTTAAATCTCTCATGATCTTATGGACATTAGTCCGAAAATTGACTGGATGAATCAATGTACATACACTCTTATCACCCGGCTTAAAAGACCGTTGGATGATTTCTGACACTTCTGTCACTTGATGATGTGCTTGCTCCAAATGAGAGGCATGTTCAATATTATCATTTTAATGATGAAAGAGTAATTCAAAAAGTTGTTCTTTGTATTCCTAATTTTGAGGAGAACTAGTTGAGGCCTATACTTGAGCGAGACTTTGATTACAAACAAAGACAATTGGTTGTTTCCTACCATGGGCAAGAACATTACATGAGACCATTTTTGGTGGACTTTGCTGAATGGAGAGTACAGTGAAATGTAGTTCTCCATGAACACCCCATCCCCTGATATGAATAACAAATGGGTAATTGGAAATTAGCTGTCACAATCTTCTTAGTGTGCCAAGGCATGAACGTTGAAGGGATCTCCGCTTCTTTTTAGCATTCGGATATCGAGAAACTGAGAGAGAAGCCAGATCAATTTGGCATTGGAAACCTTCTATTATCTTGACATGATTTTCATATTCATCATAAGATAATTTTTTTTTTCAACTGACAATGATTTTTCCATATGTTATGACGAATATCACGAGTTCCATCATCCGTCAACATCTCCGGAATGTCATACTGAGAATCAGCCAAAGGCCAAAACAGAACTGGCACTTCACCTTTCGCAAGTTGTTTTTTCATATTCAGTACTTCCTCTTTATCATTAAATGATTATTCTTCTAATTGATTCGAAAAGAGATGGTGCTTCCTTGCTGCTTCATCGGATTCAACAAGATGGTTATAGAATTCATTGATCAAAATAGAAGATGAAAGACTTAGGGGTGGCTCGGAGAATGACCTACACCCTAGGATATCTTCTGATTGAGAAAGTGTTTCACCTGATAGTGATAAAGAATCAGACATGACTGGCTTCACATTTTCATGTGCCTCAAGATAAGAGGGCTTTCTTATCACTACATTATCCATTGGGGAATTTTCCATGAAATATGCATTATTACTATGGGGATGACTTTCGTAGCTAAATTCATCATCATGGGGAGGTCCACGATGGAGGGTTACAGAAAAAGATGAAACATTTTGTTCCTTGGTCTTCTGACCACACAGAGGGTTCTTGTGGCTCTCATCTGAAGATGAAACTTCGAGATCGACCAGATTGTCATGAAGAAAGACTTCATGAGTAAGTGTCTGATGCAGACCTTCGGAATTAAGGTTCCCACTATTGGGAACTGAGGGAGTGGAATCTTGAGTTGCAACAGATAATTATCTGAGTGCATCAAGAAATCCAGCATTGAGTAAGGACTTATTACAGATTGGACCTTGGATTCTTGACTGTTCTGGGTGTGTCTTCTTCTTAGACACCTTCTTTCTCACTTTATGAATGACTTATTGACGAATGTGATCATTATGGTCCGGTTTATGTGCCTTCTCAGGAGAAAGGGTCATGTTAAGATGACTATCTCCTCTCAAATCGGGTGTTTGTGCCTGACATGGTTGTCTGTATGATATGGTGGAGTACTCCCCACAACCCTCTTGGACTGGAATAGATGTGTGTGTCTATTCTGGAGTGAACTGTTGATGTGTCAATCCACTGGTAGGGATAGATTTTCATATCTTCCCATGTGATGCTTCTGAAGATGTTATAATATCATGGTAGGCATCCAGAATATGAGAAGGGGTTTTCTTCTACTCTTACACCATTGACACAATGTGTTTGATGACTTCAGTGTCCGAAAAATTGATATAAATACATTTTGTTCTTGGAGTAGGTGTATGTGCCTACTCATTTCCTCCTTTTCATGTCAGTGAATTCTGACAGTACTCATGTGTGGGGGCAGAGAGTTGAGTCTGCCTCCTGTTTGTCATCGGAGCTTTCCAACTGACTTCTCCAAATGCTACCAAAGGAGAATGTTCGTAGGCTTGATCAATACTAGCATGTGTATGTGCCTTCTGATTGCACTCTGCCGAACATGGTTGACGAACTTAATTCAATACTGACAGATGAGGCTGCTGGCAGGACTAATGAGTGTAGGCAGGTGTATGTGCCTTTTTACTAGTTGTCAACACATTGGGTTGGCGGGATCCATCGTATGTAGTCAGACAATCTTAGTGACCATCTGATGATTTGTATATAGGTGTATGTTCATATTTTTAGTACTCCACCGGAATTGCCTAGCGGGATTGACTTGTTGCTATCAGACAAGTCTGCTTGATAGCGGAATGAAAACGGACGAGTGTGTGTGCCCGCTCGTTGCTTGCCACCATGTTAGGTTGGTGGATTTCTCCTGAAACGATAAAGATAAGAACCTTCTCATTGTTAACTGTTCGTCGCCTCTGGTGGTTCGTCTTTCCTGCTCGGGCTCAAGGATCCTGAGCTGAACGCATGTAGACAACACCCTCATCATGTTGTGGGCGCATTGTCACATGAGTTTGGTGGTGATTGTTGGAGGGATCCCTCGGGAAAGACTCATGTCTCTTTCAGTTAAGGATGTGAGGGACCTGTTCATTCATCTCTCCAAAATACGGGAGGGAAAGGTGATTGAATTTCGGGAATAATTACCCGAAACCGTTGGAGACGATAGTTAGCACCGCCTGCTTCTTGATCGATGGTCATCATTGTCCAGACGACCAGGGTGAATTATTGACTAGGTGGTCTTGTCGATCAGTCTTCAATGTCGGAATAGTACCGTATTGATGGTACTCCTTAACCAGTGCATTTGATACCCAGCGTTGAAGATGATGAGTAGGTGATGTCATCCTCAGAGTGGACAACGATCCAGTAGAAGTAGCAGCAGGGGCCTTTACAGTAGAAGTATTCATAGCATAAGTCTTCACTGATGTGAACGTAAAAAAATCCATTTCTATAATATAGAATATCTTGTAAAAGAGTTCCTATTTGTTATAATAGATGTAATCAAGATATGTTCGGACACTACATCTTTTGGATGAGCACATATGTTATTGATTATCATTTTGGCCCACTCATTGAGTTTAAATAGGGGCCTAACAAATAAGTAAACCATCATTTTAACATGGTTAAGGATTCACATCGGGTTCACCGTTTTTTGTTTCCTCTGGAAATGGGGATGACCTCATTTATTTAAGGTTCAATCATTCCAAGAGGTTTCTAACGGGTTTGTTCATAGAACCGGAAATATCCAATGATTCCATTTCCATTTGAACCTACTTTCCAAAGGTAGGTGCTCATTAGTTGTGAACTGACGAGGCTTAAGAATTTTCATTGGTCAAGAGTATGGGAGGTCGGACTAATCACACCCTATTAAGGGGAATTATTGTCTACTCCGAAACTCTCTTTATAGATTTAAGTTATGTTCGTGAATCCTTATTACAATACCAAGTATGAAAATGAGCATCCATTTAGATTAGACAATAAAATATTAGTATGTATGGGATTTAGAGAATCTTTTATATGTATTCGAGGCTCTTCATCGATAGATAATCATCTATATTTGTTATAGATTCTTGGTCAATGGTATCCTTCCACACATTATATAGAAATATCTTGGTTATTGTGATAACCATACTAGTTTTAAAGAAACTCAACGGGGCACTTGAAGTTTATTGTCATTCATAAGGATAAGAATTATTTCATAGTTGGGATCATACCCGCATATGGGATACCTACGTATCCTTTCTTTTGGAAAAGGAATCATAACCCTTGTAGTTTGAGTAATGAAGTATGAGGTTTTATGCATGATTTGTGGCTCAAATAAATATGTCAAAATTACTTTTACACTCTAAGCTCACGTGAGTCATACTCGGTGTGAGAAACAAGAGGTATTGGTAAAACCAGACAATTGTGCCATGAAAGATGAAATTATAAGAAATGAGTGAGGATTATGTATGTATGATCACCTAGATAGTTGAATTTTTGGATTTTCTTTAGGGAAGAAACCTGGGAACAAGGTCCATAATGGTATATGAGCTTTATGATGATTTGAAAACTCTAAGTTGGGGCTTATTAATGAGGATAATTCCCAAATTATGAGGGGACAAATGATTGGGTTTTACTCCTGAGAAGAAATCCCAATTCAAAAGTAAATTTAATACAGGTTAAGAGAAATTATGACTATGTCTTACTCCATAAAAGGAGGCCCATGTTAAGGGGTTTGAAAACTGGGGCTTACACCTATGGAGGAGGCCCAAGTTAAAAGAATTATGGTTGGGGATTACTCCCAAGGAGGATGACCATATTTGGGAACATGGGGCTTAATCCTAAGGAAGATGCCCATATTAAAAGAATTATGGGTGGTGCTTACTCTTGAGGAGGTTGCCTAAAATTAATAGAACCTAAAGACTGGGGCGTACTCCTGAAAAGGAGGCCCAGAATAAACTTCTCATTTCAAAGGATGAGGTTGAATGAATGGAATCTCTAACCATTGTGACATAAAGATATGTAAATCACTATGTTTTGAGAGATATTCCTTATAATTCCTTTCAGATATGGAAGCCAACAAGGAAATCATTCCATTAATGGATTTGGAGAAAATTTTGAAGGATTAATCTTGAAGAGGATAGGTGGATAGGCATAAGAGAGGTGAAATAGGCAGGAGGGGCAACCAAAAATAAGGTGGCATGCAAGTCCTTCATGGGTTCACAAGTCCTGGTCGTGGAAGTATACATACACAACACATGGGTACTTGGGCGATGGTTAAACCTTAGGGTAATACATGGACGACACTTGGCTCAACCCCTTAGTACTATCGATAGTGGAATCCAGAAGAGGGGTGCACATGTTCTGTTGAAGGGGTAAGGTGGTGCGCATGTCTGGCTATTTCCCTTAAGGGTTGGCCACTCAGGTGTGCATGTGTTGATGAGTTTCAACACTTAGGCATTCCTAACCCTCTTTAGATATTCTGTTCTAGGTATGAAATTACCTTATAAGTGTTTGGAAGCTTTGATAAGAGACTAGGGCACCAGGAGGTCAAATCAGAGTTTCTGGAATTTTTCCTCACTAAATGGGGGGCCCACCGGGTGTATTTATAGGCTGTTAAAGACCCTGTGTGAATTTCAAAGAGGGAATGCAAGTCACCTGCGTGGCGGGCAAGTATACTTGCGCGACCTTGGTGGAACTTCCATGACATATGTGCATTTTACTCTTTGTTCATGCCTTTGTTAATTTTTTATGTTTCTTCAAAGGATGAATCATTATGGGTTCAAGGTATTTCCTTTTTCAATTTGTTAGACTCTGTGATGGAAAGGAGTGTCAATAATTATATAGGAATCATGTATGAGTACAATGATAATGTAGACACAAGGCAATAGAATTTCATATAACCCTTTATTTCTATGAGATGCATGCCTTATTCACTACTCAATTCATTTTTGTTGTGTATATAATTCCCACGAATTTATTATATTAATATTATACATAAATACATTGGTATTTATGTAACTATTTTATGATATTTATTTCATGGTGTTTAAGATTCAAAAGTTACCAATCCAGTAAAGTAATTTTGCCTTAATTTTCCTTCTTTGAGAGAAATGTAATGTTATACACCAATATTTTTATATGAGGCATATGAAATAACATTGACATGTTATAACATGAATATAATTATTTTACTGATATTTTAAATATATATTTAACTCTATTTTCATTTATGTGGAGTATCGTTCAATGTTACCATGCTGTAAGATCTTATTAAAACAATCTCACCATTTATCCAGATTATTTGTCATCACATTTTCATTAACAAAATACTATGATTTATCTTCAAAGAAGACTTATTAATTTTATTATCATATTTTTATTATTAATTTATTCATGTATTATTACATGATTCCACTCTTTTTAAATTAATTTAATTTTTAAAAAAAAATCAGAAAATATAATCTTACATATCTCTTTAGTCAAAAATCTCTGTAAATTCCAAACATTTATTTCCAAAAGGGGATTCTAAAAATATTATAATAACATCCTATAATCATTAAAATATATTTTTAGAATTTTTATCTTTTACCAATGTTTTCAAAAAAATATGTTGTCTTTTCCTAAAAATGATTTTTTACAATTTTAATATGCAAAAAGAATGTTCTTTTTAACTCTTACGACATGTATTGATTTATTAGCCATCATTTATTTTAATCCTCCTTTTCATATTTAAAAGGTTAATTTTTTAGAAATTTTATTAAAAGAAATTTTCAAAGAACTGTTTTTCAAAAGGATTATAAAAACTTTTAATGTTTCAAGGGAAAAATTTTCAAATTGTTTTCAGGATTCTTTTTAGGTTTTTATGTTATTTTCAAAAAAAAACTAGTGTTAAAATTTTTTTATGTTTTAACCAGAATATTTAATATAATGAAGATATTTTTCTTTAAGAAATATTTTTTAAAGATGGTTCAAAATTATTTCCCCATCAAAGACAAAACTAGTTGGGGTTACTTATGCATTTATAGGAAATTGACTCAATGTTTCTATTTATATTATTTGTATGAATGGTTTATGTTTTAATGCCTTGATTTTTTTTAAACCTATTTCTCTATGAAGAGCTGTATAATTTCAAAACATGATTCTTTTATGGGTTATTATTTTTATTAAATGATTATGAATCCTTTATCGTTTTTTAAAGGTTATGATATTATTACATATTTATGATACTCATTTCATTTCACGGGTTATGATATGATTGTTGATGATTTTTTAGAACATGTATCTATGATATCATTATGATAATGGTGGGACATATATCTCTATCAAATTCATTGGAAAAATATTAATATCTAATGAGATAGGGAAAAATTGATTTGGGAGTGAACCTTGACTATTCAGATGTCCATGGGGGTAAACAAGGATTACCAGAATAGTATGCAGATTGAAGTAATGCTACTAAGATATACATGGGAGTAAACCATGACTAACAATATGGTATGGAGAGTTATTCCAATCTACTAAAATGTTTTTTTATGTGATTCCTTTTTTACTATATATATCATATTATATTCTTTTGTTTTTTTTACAATTCTGTGTTTCATTCATATGTTATGCTTTCATGTTTTTTGTTAATTATTTTCTTATAATTCAGATTATAAACATTAAATAATTATTATTTGATTTATTTTTAATATATCTTATATGTATTATGTGATCTTATAATGGTTTTATCAGGTTATAATACTCTTATTTCTAGGTTTATGCTTATAGGTCTCCCTTGTTTACACTTATAGAGCAGCTGAGCTCACCACATTTTAGGTTTCCTTCCTCAGTTTATAAATATATTAATTAGGAGTTATGTTTCTAATATGGGTGATAGTTAAGAAAATCCTATAAGTAGATAATTTATCTCATTATGTAACATTGTTCATGTTTCCATGTTTCCAAAGCCACTAAAATATTATGGTATTTCGATGGCTGATTTTGTAATGTTATAAGTATTTTGTAAATGTGACATAATGTATATATAGGTTAGGTATGGGTCATTATAGTTAGTATCTAATCTATGTTTTTAAAAAAATTGGAAAAATGGATGGGGAAATCTTAGTGAGAACTCTATGGACATGTCTAAGGATAATTCTAATGATAGAGAAAACTATAAGAAAGTTTCCTAGAATTATTGTAAGGAATGGAGTGATTGGTTTCCTGAGAATACATATTTATGTGGATGAAATAAATGGATTTATCTCTGTATAATATGTACATAGTGGTAAAAAACCCTAAATAATGTCTTAAGCCTAACTCTAGTTAATCTAGCACCCAAAACAGGTATTTCAACACACCTAGTTTGACATTCCCGGGGGATAAGCATTGGAATATTAAAAAAAATATTTATAAACCATTATAATGGATTTTAATATAATATCACTATGAATAACCTTGGATAATCATAATTTTTTGTTGATAAACTTTTATGAGTCATGATTTATACCCATTATTAGCAATTTTTCATGGTTATGTGGTTTCTTCTATGGTATGTGTTTATCACCCCATAATTTTTTCTCTTAGAAAATAGAGTGAACTAGATGGAACATGGTTAAAATTTAATGTCTCAGGTGTGTAATTTTTAGGGAATTATGGAAATTTATTTCTCAAGTGGAAATCTCATAAATAGAATTAAGAAGGTGGTTTGAGTACTGGTTACAGTTTTGAAGATAAATAGACTGAAAACAAAATGTGAAAGTTATGTGATGTTAATCCAGTATTGTTTTAAATAATTAAAAGAATAATTATTATATTGAGGATGTGAAACCTCAATACATGATTCATATTTCATATTATAGTAAATATGTATTAATTTATAATATGATGAAGCACGAGTAATGATTTAAGTAAAAGCTGGATGATGTTTTTACATATGTTTTGGAAATTAATGAATATGTAATATGTATCATAAAATATATAAGTATTTTAAAAATATTTCTTCATTAAATATTGAAATTTATATGTTTAATGTTGACAAATAATCATAGAAATGATATTTTTATTAATAGAAGTTAACTCTTAATGTGATCAAAATGTTGAGTAAATTATGTTTCTCCGGGACAAATAGATAATTGATTTGGATAAACTAAATTAAAAAGCACTAATAACCCTATATCTGATTATTTATTGGTTGAAAAAGTGGTCTATGACATCTTGGATAAATTTTAACTCATCTTGGATTTCATATATATATCCAAAAAACTTCATAAAAAAGAAGCATGAATGTTATGAAAAATTAATTATGGTAATTCAGATTATTACCATGTTTCAAGAGAATATATTATGAGGGTATTCACTTGTATGGAATGTGAAAGCCTAGTGATAATTTATGATATATGATAGAAAAATATAAATATGAATTTTGGAATAATTTTTTACTTTTTGGATATTTATCTTTCGGAAGGGTTATATTGTAAACCATTTATAGAATGGTTAATCAAATATTTTGATGATGTTTTTGAGAATAAAGTATTATCTCTATATATGAGGATTTATCCATTCTAGAAATGATATTATCAAAACATGGGGTGGATGAAAACAGATGACATATGGGATGTAATTTCAGGGATCTCTTAACTATTAGTGCTTAAGGAATTAAAAATTCTCCTCCCTTTTGGAGAAAGAGGTTAGGTGAATCAAGTAACAAAAAAGTGATATGTTTTCCTAAAATAATTTAGGTATATCATTTCATGAAAATTTTGAAATTTATAAAAAAATCATGGAACTAAAATTTTTGTCATAGTACCACTATTTTCAATGAATCATATAGTCCCATTGTTCGTCCCCTATTTAAGGCTTTGTGATCAATAAATTTTCATACCATTGTTCTCTATCACTCTCCATAAGAATATTATTGATATATTTCTCTTTCATTTCCATATTTTAAATATTCACCAATATATACATATGTTGTAACATAGTCAGTAGTTACATTGTGTAACTATTAAGTATCCGACATTCATTTTTAAAGGATGTTTTAGTATTCATTTTTATGATGAGGGTTTTTATGAAAGTAAATGTGGATCATTAAACTGTTAATATCCCAAATTAATTTGAATGGAGAAATTCATTTTATGAGGGTGGAATGTGACACTATAATATTTTGTGAAAAAAGTATTGAATTAATTTAATATTCTTCATATTTTTCATTTCATGTAAGAATGAAAAACATTTTTTATATCAATGAACTATGTTTGGATTGAATTATACACAATACCAATATAATCAGACACTAAATACAAAATATAGTTTATATTTCTCTACATGGAACACTAATTTTAGATTTTTTTATACACAATACATACATTCCTCATTGTCTTGTGTAACACACAATAATGAGTTTTACAAAAAATTATTTTCATAAAATATTATTATTTAATATATTAATACATAACCTAGCCATTAAGTTGATGAATATAAATAGTATTAACATGTTATAAAATTATACGGTTTACACAAATAAAACATTAATTCATTGATTACACTAAATATAAAAAACAATTGAATATAAATGTAATACTTTAATAGATAACTATTTTTATGCTCACAATGATGATTTATATTAATAGATTAAATTGATTACCATTATTGAGTGATATTAATGTCATATATATATATATATATTAAATGTTCATTAAAATACTTTTTATATTCAAACAATATATTTTAAAATCCTAAACTAATAATAAACTCAATTTTAGACATAAATCATATGTTATTATTATCGTACTATTACTTCACTTCATTGGTGAACATACATTAAATATCAAATTTGGAACTTTTATAAAAATTAAACTAAAAAATAAACATCATTTTTTAAATAGGAACATAAAAATTAGGTTAGGGTACATTGTTTCTATTTTTTTGTGACGTTTAATTTCTAGTGAATGGTGAAAAATAATGAAATTTACCTCAAAAGTCATTTTCATATAATTTAATTATAAAGTTAAATTATATTTAAAATATATTTAAATGATTAATAATAACAATTTTTTATCAATCTATCCAATTTAGGTCATTGGAATAACATTCACAATGAAATTTGTTATAAAAACCTAGAAATCATTTGAATGTTTTTACTTTAAAAACCTGCTTTGTCGTCCCATATGTGGGATTATATTTAAATAAAATTAAACCACTTTTTTCCTTGTAAATTTGGAAAAATTGATTAATTTTTTTTCCATAATAATTTATAATATCTAATATGATAAACATATTTTTTTACCAAAAAAATTAGTGAAGGTAATTAAAATTTATTAAAACGATTAAGATTAAATTAATCATAAAAGGTACTAAACCCTAGACATAATCCCTAACATGACCTATAAAAAATTCAAAATTACTATTTTGGGATTAGTTTGACCCTATACTCCATTGTATCAACTATGTACCATTATTGGACCTACGATAAAAAACCCCATTGATGGAGATTACTTTTTCCAATATATTACAAGACTAACACTCCTACTCAACTATAAAAGGCATTATCTCCTCCCAATTACTCACACCTATCAAGACAATTTGGATCTAAAATAGACTAAAAAAATTCTCACTATCATCCATCCCTTTTTTCTTGAATCTTCCCTTTGGAAAAAATGCATTCCATGGATGTCCTTTGGTGAAAACCAAAGGAGTTACCCAATGAAGAGGTGACATCTTCCCTAAAGATATTTTATTTTATTTACATTATCCAACCCCTCCAATATAATTATTATATTATTATATGAAAACAACAGTATCATCAGTATACTATGAATTTTCAAGCTATGATTTCAACCTAAAACATCACACACTTCCATCTAATGGGTAACGAACATACTGATTATTTGTACGGAGAACTACCTCCTATCAAAATTATGGTTTTTCATTATTCCTTTACTGAATCTCATTATGAAAATTATAATGTATTATAAATTTTTATATAATATTTGAGATATGTATAATTTATTCATGATTATAAAAATATTTTAAAACACAAATCTATATACTTTCTATATTTTATTGATACAGTAATTCCATTTGAGGAAGTGTGGATGACCACCCCCTCAAAGAGATGTGATTCATTCACATAATACAAGAAATGTATTAAGGACTTTTTTAGTAAAATTATATAGAATATAGATACTTAGATTATTTTTTACTTTATTTTTCACAATACGATATAAAAGGAAAACAACTTTCATACGTACGTACGCCCTACCATCTGCGTGAAAGGTGTTTTCTGTTCATGATTCTATATCATATATATTGTTATAATACACATATAATGAATATAAATTATATTTATATCATTTGTTAAATTATTGGAATCGTGATATATGTATAAGGACCAAATATAAAATAGATTAATATATACAAGAAGAATAAAGAGGATATGATCTGAAGCGGAACTTTGACATAGAATTGTTGAAAAGAGAGTAATATAAGGAAATAATAAAATCATATACTATATTAAATATAAAAATATTCTTATTTAAAAATTTTATATTAAAATTAAATTTGTTATACATGAATATTGTATGAGTACAATGATATTAAAGACAAAAGGTAAGGTAATTTCAACTCAATCATTAATTCAATGAGATACATGCCTTATTCACCACTAAATTCTTTTGTATGGTGAATATAATACACATAAATGTATTATATTCCACATTCAAATAAATACATTTTTATGTACATATACATTTTATGACCATTATTTCATGGGTCTTATGATTCACAAGTTATTAAATTGGTAATGTAATTTGGTTTTAATTTTAATTATTTGAGAGGCATTAAATTTTAAACACATATATTTTTATATGAGGCGTATGAACATACTTTGACATGTTATAACATGAATCTTAATTTGTTAATTATATTTTATTTCTCTATGAAATTTAATTTTTCTACATTGGTAGTATGATTCAATTCTTCCATGTAGTAAGAGTTTTTTGAAACAATCTCACAATTTATTGAGATTACATTTATTGTGTTTTCATTAATAAAATATTATGATCAATCTTTCAAGAAAAATCATGACATTTTTCTCCTATTTTTAGTCTTAATGTCTTCATATATTATTACTATGTTTCCACTCTTTTATTATTATTATAACTAATAATTTTTTATATGAAAATATAACATTACCTCTATTTTGGATCAAAAATCTATGTTCTTTAAAAATAATGATTTCTAGAAAGGGAATCCAAGAATATTTTACTAATATATTATAGTCATTGAAGCACATATTACCATTTTAATTTATTACTGATGTCTTAGATTAATGTTTGGGTCACTTTCCATATAAATAATTTATCTAACATTATTTCTGTTGAAAAGGAATGTTCTTTTTAAATCGTAAGACGTGTACAAATTTAACAACCATCATTTCATTGAAGCTTACATTTCTTGTTTAAAATGATAAATTTTTAAAAAAAATTAAAGAAATTTTCAATGAAATGGTGTTCAAAAGTATTTCAATCTTCTTTATAAGTTTAAAGAAAAAAATTCAAAAATATTTTCAACCTTTCGTTATATATTTTCATATTATTTTGAAAAAAAAAATTGATTTTAAAATGTTTTATGATTTATATATAATTTTTAAAAGAATAATGATATTTTACTCAATAAATATTTATAAAAGATCAAAAAAATTCCCTTTTAAGATAACATTATTTGGTGTTACTCGTGAATTTTCGGGAAAACAATATAATGTTTCCATTCATATTCATTCTATTAATGGTTTATGTTGTGATTGAATGATTTTTATGAAACAAGTTTCTATTCCCTATGTTATATAATTTGACAACATTATTATTTAATGGGTTAATACTTTCGATGAAATGCATATAAAGCAGGTATATTTTTTCTATAGTTTATTTTATGATTTCATTTTTAGGATACCCATATTACTTCATGGGTTATGATATAATTTTTTTAATTATCTTTCACATGTATTTATGATTTCATTATGATATGTGTGGGACATATATCTCCCTACAATGCATTGGGAAAAAATTTATATCTGATGAGATTCACTAATATGTTATTGGTAGTGAACATTGTATACTAAGATTTCCATTGGATAAACCATTACTACTGAGATGGTATGAGGAGTGAAGCCATGGTACTTATATTTCCAAGGTAGTGAATCATGAGTACCAACATGGTATGTGGACTGAAACCATACTTCTATGATGGTGTTCATAGTGATGCATTAACTACTATGGAAATCATATTATATGCTTTTTTTCTACAATTCCATGTTTTATTCCAATGTTATGCTTTTATGGTTTTTTGTTTTTTATTTCCTCTTGATTTATGTCTCATTATGTATTAAGATTTACTCCATGATTCATGTTTCTGATCTTTGATATGCAGGGTTTGATCCTAAAATATTTTTATCATGTTCTCATACTTCTATGCTCATGTTTATGCTTATATGTCTCCCTTGTTAACTCTTATTGAGAATCTGAGCTCACTCATTTTTTATGTTTTCTTCAGAATGTTATGAAGATATGAATTATGTATGATGTCTCTAAGAAGTGTTCTTGTAAAAAAGAATGTAGTGTGAGATTATTTATCTCACTTATATACTAGTGTTCATATTTCCATATTTCTGATTGCACTAATCTAATACATCGTTTTTCTATCTATTTTTTTCAATTTTTTAAGTATTTTAAAATGTAATGTAATTTATATATATGTTATGTTTGGGTCATTATAGTTGGTATCAGAGTGATGTATTACTCAATTTTTGGAAAAAAGAATGTTGAGAACATAGTCTTAAATCTAAATACATGTCTATGGATAAGTATATGGATAAAAAAAGGTACAGTAAAATTTCCTGGAATTTTTATAACAGGACGAGTTAGTGGTTTTATTGAAATAAATCCCTAATTAGATACTACAAGTGGATGAAACTCTATATTATATGTACATAGGGCTAACAAATTTTTCTTGAAATCACGGGCCTGACTCTAGGTAACTGGTACATGACAGTGGGAATTGTTGCACACATGGTTTGACACTCCCAAGGGATATGCTTTGGAAATTCAAAATCTCTTCATGAAACTTACTGAATTATATAAATAAAATATTACATTGAATAGCCTATGATAAACCTAATGTGTCATCGGTTAAAGTGTAGGGGTCATGATTAAGACAACATAAAAGTATTTTTTCATGGGTATGTTTTTTTCTCTGTGAAATGTGTTTCTCACCCCATACTTTTTGGATTCATTCAATGGAGATAACCAGAAGGAAGATGGGTAACATTAAATGTTTCAAATTTAAAAGTTGTGGTCATTATAAAAATTTATTTCTCTTGTGGAAATATCATAAATAGAATTAATAAGGTTGTACGAGTATTGGTTATAATTATGACGACAAAGATTCCACAAATGACATGTGAATGTTAGGTGACGTTCTTCTAGTATATCTTACAATAAGATTAAAAAGAACGATTACATTGAGTTTGAGTAACCTTAGGACATGATTCACATTTAATATTCCAGAAATGATTTATTGAGGAATAAGATGATGAATCTTGAATAATTATTTAAGAATAATGTTTTATGAATGAAGTAGTTATATATTAGAATTCAATGATTATTTTATATGAATCAAGAAATATATAATTATTTTCAATATATTTTATAATTATGGATTGAAAATGATATTTTTAATGATTTTTAATACTTATAAGAATTATAATTTTATTAAGGCAAGGTAACAGTTAATGTGATCAAGATATTTGGAAAATTATTTGTCTCTTTGATAAAGAGATTATCGGTTTAGATAATTTAAATTGTATATCCTTGATTACCAGAGATATGATTATTTATTGGTTTAAAAAGTGGTATATATAATCATGGATATATAATAAAACCTCTTGGATTTATGAAATATATCCAATAAACATTGCAATTATAAATAATTCTTGTTTTTCAAAAGTTTATTTTGTAATTTAGGTTATTACAGAGATTCAAGAGAATATATGATGTGGGTATTCACAAGTTTGGAATGTGAAAAAGAATAGATAATTTGTGATATATTAGGGATCAATGTAAAGATGATTTTGTGAACTAATTTCTAATGTCTGGGATTTTCATATTTTGGAATGGTAATAAGGATAACCATTTATGGAAAAGTTAAGCTAAATTTTTTTTGATGTTTATGAGAATAATGTATTGTCTCACAAGATGTGGATTTATGAATATTGGATAACCTATTATAAAAAATTGTGTTGATGATAAGGTTTGTTATATCGGATGGCATATAAGGGATCTCATGATTTGTTAGTGCTCCAAGAATGAAAATTTCACTTTTATTTTTGGAGAATGTGGTGAAGTGGATCATGGAACAATAAAGGGTTAGGTTTTTCTGAATCCATTAAAGTATATCATTGCATGAAAATTACTTAACATTAATAAAAATCTATCTTGAAACCAAACATGATATCGTAGTACCTCTATTTCCGATGAATCATATGGCCCCTTGGTTCGTCAAAGATTTATGGATTTTTTATATTTTATTTTTTCCTGACCTAGTTCTCTTTCACTCTACTTTAGTAGAAGATGGTTATATTTCTCTTCCATGGACATGTTTTAACTTTCCACCATTGTTCTTATATGTGGAATCTTATTTAAAAGTTACTTTGTGTAACTATTATGGTTCTATTTCTTTAAATGATGTTTTAGTATTCACTGTACTATGTGGGTTTCTAAGAATGTATCTTTCAAATATTAAACCTTTGGTGACCAAGTATAATTTTGAAAGAAAAAAATTAGGGGGTTGGAATGTAACACAATGAGAATTTTTGAACTATTTATTTAGAATAAATTTAATATTTTACATGTTTTTCATTTCATACATTAATGAAAATAGTTTTTTATATCAAACCACTAATTTTGGATTTCATTATACACAATAAGAATTTAATTGTACACTACCAAAAAATTATAGATTTATCTCTAGGTAACACTAAGGATAGCTTCTGTTATACCCAATACTCAATTTCATGGATACCTTGAGTAACATGCAAGATTGAGTTCTACAAAAAAACAATATATTATTAAAATATATTTAATAAATATATTAATAACGAACCAATAAATTAAGTTTGAATATATGAATGTTATTAACTCTCTTATATAAAGCAATGGATTATGAAAATAAAAAAATAATTCATTATATACCATAAATATAAGAACTAATTGAATATAAATGGTATATTTTTATTTAAAACTATTTTAATGCCCATAAACTTGTTTTATCCTAAAAAATTAAATTAAATACCATTAATGAGTGATATTAATATAATATATATGTATATTATATTCAAAAAAATATTTTTTATTTTCATACAATATATTTTATATTCTTAAAATATGGACAAACCCAATCTAACTAAAAAACCTATATTTTTAGTAAGGTTCTTAATTAAATTATTATAAAACAAACATAATTATTGTCAATATAATGATATTTTTTTCTAATATATTTCCCTATACATACACACACTTCCATCTAATTGGTAACGAATATACCATTTATGTGTACTACGAACTACCGCCTCAAAAACTGGAGATTGTTCATAATTTCATTACCTCATCTCATGGTGGAAATTATGTTGTACATTCTACTTTTATATAATATTTATGATATTTATATATTATTTAATTTAATTTAATTATTTTACAACATTTATCATTATACATTACATCTGGGGTAAATATGATAATTTCATTTGAGGAAGTGTGGATGACATCCCCCTCAAAGAACATTGATTTGTTCAAACACTACATGAAATGTACTGAGGATGTGTTTAGTGAAATTATATTATATATGATATAATAATGTTACTATAATAATGAGATATATAAATACTTATATGTAATTTACTAACTTACTTCCAATACGACAATAAAATATAAACAACGTTCATGTGTATGAATGGCCTACCATGTCCATGAATGATGAATTTCATTTCAAACTTATATATACTATATATTATTTTAATAAAAATATACTAAATATAAATGATATTTATATCATTTTTAACATTTTAGAAAATATTATATAACAAATTAAGAATCTTGCGAAGAAAATAATGAATATTTCTTGAAGTGAAACCATAACATAGAATTTTTAACAAGTAGGTAATATAAGGTCATAATCAACCCATATATGGTATTAAATATATTTGTATTCTTCTGTAAAAGATTTATATTAAACTTATATTTATTATACAATATGATTTTACGAGTATGAACACAGTCAATAAAAAATGTTTGGGAATTTCATCTCACTCTTTATTTCCGTGAGATACATGTCGTATTCATCACTCAGTTAATTTTATGTGGTGTATATTCTACCCATTAATGTATTATATTCCTATAATAAATAAATATATTGGTATTTCAAAAGAAAATTATGATCCTTATTGCATGTTGGTTATGTTTTAAAAGTTACCAAATGGTTAATGTTTGTTTACCTCAATTTTCCTTCATTGAGACACATGCCATATTATACACCTATATTAATTTATTAGGTGTAACAACTATCTTTGACATGTTATAAAATGAATATACCTCTCTTAATGAAATTTTAAATGAAATTTTAATAAAATTTTCTTACATGGTGAGTATGATTCAATGTTTCCATGTTGTAATAGTTTATTGAAACAATCTCAGGGTTTATTGAGATTGATTATGATCGTGTTTTCATTAATGAAATTATATGATCCATCATTCAAGAATAGTCCTGAATTTTATTCTCCCCTAGTTAGATTTAATCTATTCATTTATTTGTAAAATTGTTTCTACTATTTGGTACATAATATAATTAATAAAATATTTTTTATGAAAATATGAATTTACCACTCTTTTCGGTCAGAAATACATGTTCCTTAAAAAACAAAGCTTTCTGAAAATGAATTACAAGAATATTATACCAATTACTTATGATCATTAAAATGAATTTATACCCTTTTTTATTTTTCCAATTTTTTCAATGGAATCTTCTTGTCTCTTTCCGAACAATGAATTTTTTTAACCTTTTTACCATGAAAAAGTAATGTTGTTCGTAAGTTGTATTATATGTATAGATTTACCCTCTATCATTTATTTAAATATTAATTTTCATGTAAAAGGTTAATTTTTTATAATTTCATTTTTAATGTTATTTTTAATGAAATGGTATTCAAAACATTTTCAATATTCATTATAAGATTCAAGGAATAAGGTTTCTAAATTATTTCAAGCTTACTTTATAAGATATCATGTTATTTTTTAAAAATATTTTTCAGATCGACATATGATTTAAAAAATAATTTTTCAAAGATGAAAGATATTTTCCTTAAATATTTTTTTAAAAGGTGACTCAAAATTATTTCCCATATTAGATAGAATTTGTTGGTGTAACTCATTCCTTTATGGAGAAACAAGTTCACTTTTTCATTCATATTATTTCTCTTAGTGGTCTATGTTTTGATAGCATGATGTATATGAAAATCCATTTTCATTCATTGTTTACATACTTTTAAAACCTTCTTCTATGATAGGTTATTCTTGAGATGAATTGACTATAAATCTTGTTTCTTTTTCTAAAGGTTATTATATAATTACATGTTTATGATTCCCATTTAATTTTCTGGGTTATGAAATTATTGTTTATGATTTTTTGGATGAATTTTGTATAATTTAATATTGTGATGGGTGGGACCTTTATCTCCCTCTGATGCAATGGATAAATATTTATATATTATGATGTAGACTAATATGAACATGGGAATGAATATTGACAACTAAGATGGCCATTGGTGTTAACCATGACTACAAATATGGTATGTGGATTGAACTCATGATACTAAGATGAACATGGATGTTTACCCTGACTACCAAGATGGTATGGGGAGTAAACCCATAATTTTACGAGGGTATTTCCCATTATGAATTGGAAAATATAGAAATCATATTGTATGCTTATGTGTTTACCGCTATTCCTTTTTTTAGTCCTATGTTATTCATTCAAGTTTAATGTAATTTATTTCTTTATGATTCACACCATATGAAATATTATGATTTATTCCACGATTCGTGTTAATGAGCTTTTATATTCATGTAATGATCATCAAATGGTTGTATCATATTAATATACTCTTATTCTATTGTTTATACATGCATGTCTCCCTTGTCAACCCTTGGTGAGCATCTGAGCTCAACCCTTTTTATGTTTCCTTTCCAATGATATCAATATATGTATTATGTGTGACTTTTAAAATATGGTTTCTATTCAAAAATAATCTAGTGAGAATTAATTTATCTCACTTTTGTACCAGTGGTCATGTTTCCATGTTTCCAAAGGCACTAAACGGATTCAATCTTGTTGTGTTTTTTTGTATTTTTTTTGTATTTTTTTAATGTGATGTAATGTCTATGTATATTATGTTTTATTACCTATATGGGATCTTCCAACATATTTTGTGTCTTATGAAGAAGGTATCCCTTTTAATAGAGTTCTTGGAAGACTAGTTGCAGAAGGATAATAGTTTGGGCAGGAATGACTAAAGTGAATATCTGTGCTTCATTTGTCAACAGTCCCCTCCTTATGAGATTAATAAAATATTTCATTACATTTTTAATTATTTCATTCCCCAAATTTTTTTATACTATGATCTATGATCGATTTTCTTCATGAATTGTTAGAATTATGTGATCTATACATCTCATCATTATATGGTATTAGAGATGTCTTTGTCTGTATAGGTACCTCAGGATAATTACTCTGATAAGTGTGATATTCCTACTCGACACTAGAATATAGTCCTTTCCCTATTGTATGTGGTCTCGGGGTCATCACACATAGCTCATCACCAGCCTAGTGGGCCCCATTTTGTTGATTAATGATATAGTATTATTATAGGAGGTTTTTATATCTAGTTGTGAGGTTTGGTTTGGGTACTGGGGATACTATGTTATTATGTTTTGAGATCATCTCTTAGTATTGGGGCTCTAGTGTTTGTGTGGAGGCATATATATCCATTCTCAATTACATTAATACCCAACTTATTGACTCAGTAAATGTAGACACCGGTTGTAGGGAAAAAATTGGTACTTGCATCATATAATAATGGGTTATGGTCTCCATCCCCTTTTTGTGTTATATCACAAGATATATTAAATAACAATTTTATTATTTATTTCCTCACAGGATGGTTCCTTTATTAATGAAAATTTGGTTTCAAAATATTAGTTAATAGTATGAAAAGCTAAGTGATTAGTCCTCCCTAAATAGGCTTCTTCATAATGTGGTCCTTCTTCATGACAGTTAATCTGTGGAACTTCCACCTATTAATCAATTCATGGCCCACCATTGTAGGATCAGGTGGATGAATCATGTCATACTAAGACATGAATTTATATATTGGTACTAGATGATGGTGGATATTGATTGAGCACGTATCATGAACTCATAAGGTAGGGATCTCTAGGGACCCAGGGTTAGAAAGACATACCAAAAATAGGTGTGCAATGCTTTTCATGAAATAAGATGTTTTTTCAGATACCTTGGGGACAAATTAGTTATTCATGGATTGGAAATTGGTATAATTATGATGGAATATGACATCCCATGTGATAATTTCTTACATCATGTGTTTCAATGGGAGGTATGGTTGATGGACCATATTTGTAGTGTCATTGGATGAAGCCCGGAAGTTCAAATGGTAACAGAGGTGAAAAATGATTTGGGCAAGTGTTAGGTGGTAGTTAGCACTTTAGATATATTCTGACACTACTATCCCTAGGTGTACAACCCTAAGATCATGAATTCAGTGGTTAAGAACTTAGAAAGCTTTGGGCATTTGAGGATTCTAACCCATAGGTTTTGTTAGTGTTTTGAGTTACAATATGTGTTCCTTCTCTTAATATTTTAGTGTTATTAGTCATTGGTGAAAACACTATGTTTTCAATTTTTTTAGTATTTTTAGTGTACAATAGGAGATTTATATATCCTTGTGTTGGTAATGTTTCACATATCTTTTCCATCATATGAAATGTGAAATTTTCCCCACCGACTCACATTATTGTGATGTTATCCAAAACCATGGAGGTGAGCCAGTGCGGCCCAAATTAGATAGCGTCGAGGTGTGGAGAATGAGTTCCTTGTGGTTTTTTGTCTAGAAACAATGCTGTACTAAGGGTTCATAGAACTCACTAGTTTTGGTGAATTGGTGGGAAGGAAAATGGATAGGTTATATGTAGATGAAACTCATAGAGGTTTTGAGAATGTTTTGAGCTATAAAGTGTGTGTTTACTACCCTAGTTTCATTTTTCATATGGTGACATTTCCCACAAATCCTATAGAGTATACCATGTTTTATACCTAGTGATACCATTTTTTTCATTTTAACTCATTCTTTATGTTTGAGGCACTATCATAGAGGATCAGGGATCACTCATATCCTCTGATGGTGTGACCTGACATTGGGATAAGTTAAATATCCTTATATAGGATCTTCCCATAGAGGTTGTGAGACCCTATGATGTTTCCCTTAGTATGGATTCGTTTCTAGCCTCCCATTATTAGATGGTTTCCACTATTGATGGTTGGTGAGTTTTCATCATATGGGATGAGGTTTTCCTACATTGAAAAGAAGTGATCTTAGGAGGAGTAGGATGAAGTCATATGCATGACAATACACCAAAATCCATATCAGTTTTATTGTAATACTTATTGAGTAGTGGAATATATGAGGTTTTGTTATCCTTTAGTGGTGGAGGTGTATGAGGATGTCAATTCAATAGATGTTCTGGATTTATCTCTCCACCAAGATTTAGGGTTCTATAATGCCAGGCACCATGGATCACAACAATATTAATAATATCATATCAAATAGAACCCATTGAGCTTCATATGCTAAGGGGGTGGTAATGAGTTTCTAGAAAACAAAATTGGTTTCTAAAAGAATTAGTTTGTTTACCTAGGGATCCCAATTTTGATCACCCAAGGGAAATGAGTTCTTGAGGTTGGGTGTGGATTGAAATTATGTTAACCAGGTGATAAAGGAATGATAATCCACTCTCAATAATATATGGCTTCTTCAACCTGTGGTTTGAAGAGAAGTGGTTTATAGATGGGGACCTTGTGATAGGATATCACCATCTATGATTATAGTGGAGGATAAAGTATAGTTGTATTTTGAAAACAACTACAGTATATTTCAGATCCAGGTGATACCCTTCCACATGTTTTATGCATTATTAAAGATTAAAGACTTATGTATGGGATCTATACCCCTTCTTAGATCCGTTCTTGGTCCTATTCATCAATGGAATTAGTAGGTGTGTAGTTTATGATTAGTATCACATAATGAACCTGGGGATAAGGAATTTTACCTCTATTATATTGTTATTACCACTTCACAGATTTAATAATTTTGGGAGGCATTGTTAAGGAATATTTGTTACAAGATATTTTGTGAAAATATATACATTGTATTTCTTCCTAATTGATTTTCCAAAGGTAGGTTGTACATCATATTTGTTTGAGAATAGAAGGTGAAACCATTCAATCAACAAAAATAATATCTAAATATGTATTTTTACAATATCATTGTATCCAGTTATGGTTATGATGTAATTGGATCCCATAGCATTTATTTGGGAAACCAAGGGATTGTAAAATATTTTTCTAGTTAAACACTTAATAATATCACCTATGTTTAGTTGATGAAAAACCATGATTTTGTGGAGATTTATGTATATCAATGTGTGAAGGAGTTAGTACAGCTTCAAGGAATCTCATTGATGATCTTTGTATACCGTGCATCTCACTTCATGACATGATTAGGTAGAGAATGTTTAAATCATATGGGGACTCGATTATAGTTGATCATAGTGAATTGAACTCTTTATAGGTCAAGTTAAACTCAATTGTTCATATTCTGGTGAACATGATTCATGTTATCTTGTTGGTTTTGAGCCATAAATGGGGTGCTCATCTCCCATCAGTGGAGTTTTTGTAATGTAATTATTTTAAATCCTCCATTGTGTGGCCCCATTTTGAGTCCATGTATAAGGAACCTTAATGGAATAATTTTTACTTTTTATAACCAGTGTGAGATAGCACTATGCCCCTAGATTTGGAGCTTTTAATGATATTAAAAATGAGTGATTCATCCAGGGATGGATGGGAACTTATATGTGACCACCAAATTATTTTTTAAACTAAAAATAGCGGGCTTTAATATAATAGAGTTGTGGGGTTTTAATTGGGGAATTAGGATATCTATGATTTACTTAGGTCGTTATTTTTTCATATTTCATTGATGTGTTAGTGAGGTGGTGTACCACGTGACATCAGGAACATTGTTGTTATAGTTGTTTTGTTTTCTCTACATGTCATATTAGGGGCGTGAGGTGCTTGTCTCGTTGTATGATATCAACATGGGAGATATGAACACTATGGGAGGAGATACCCATTCAAGGAGGTAGTGGCATTAATAATCAGAAGGATAATAAAATTTTTGGGGAAATTTTTTCTTTTGTTTGTTATTGCTAATAACATAAGAAACTGTTGTGATAGATCTTGGGACTAGGAGACCCATTTGAAGGATTAGTACCCTCTCTCGTGTGTAGAATTTTATCTTTTATAGATGAGAAAAAAAGATAATTGGGGAAATTTAATGTCATGTTCGGTTCCATGTAAGGATTTGGAATATTTATAGAAATATTTCACATTCCATGTGTTGAGATGGTGTAAAAATATGATTCATGGTGTGAACGAAATTGATATTATAAAAATATTAAATATATTAATATCATGTGTGAATAGTTTTCATGCAAGTGTTGAGTAACTACCAAACATGGTCCTGGATCATAAATTTAAGATATATATTGAGTCCACATTGTAGGCATTACCCTAGGCATGATATAGTCATTGTTATCATTGATAACCTATGAAAATAATTTCACAGAACAAAATAATACTAAAATAAATGACTTTTTTATTTTATTTTTTGGCACATCGACCAAATAATATTATATAAATATGATTCTATAACAAATTCATAGGGTTAGATTCATTACTTTAATAATTGGGAGGAGAGAATGGACAAATATTAGAAGGCATCAAGATCATGTATTGATTATCAGAATGAAACAGGGATCACCAATGACAACACAATTTTTCGATCATGATAATGACAATAACATTTGATTATTCATCATCAGCGATAAATATAGATTGATGTAGGAAATTTGATTTGTGTTGATTTATCACCGTATTATTTTCATGCAATGAATTAAAATAAATCATCCAATATATTGATTTACAGATTGTTCATATTGTGTGTATATGATCAAAATGTGGGGAATTTAGAGGAAAATAATTATTCTGACAGTTTATTTTTTATATTCATTCTAATCGTAATAGAATGTAGAGTACTCAAACATTGCCAAGTTTCAATTCTTGATTCTTTTGTTTGGTGGTTTTCTCTCCCTCAACCCGTGTTCTATGTGTGATCCCAGTAATTATTTATTTGTGACGATAGTTCATACTCAACATTTCACTGGGCCGATGGTTGGCTGATTAACAAAAGATTTATTATTCCATGATTAATCATTAGTGAAATAGATCATTCCTATGGGTCCTGATTTGAGATTTGGTGATGGAATCAATATTTGATGATAATGATGATAGATTATGTTCATATCTAAGTCTCTCCTATATGGGTATTCACATACTAATAAGGTGAGGCATTCTGGGGGAAACATAAATAGTTTCATTAACAGGATTCAACTGAAGGAAAATGGGCTAGAGTAGACATACAAGGTCATTTTTTTAGCAAGAATCCAGAAATATCTTATTTGAATGGATTGGTGGAGGAAGTCATGTGAAATATTCCATAGTTTATATGAAAATTTCAACTACACAATATGTATTCATATAGACACGTATCATGTTTCTCCCTAAGAGAGGCGAAGAGTTTAAATGTCGTGATATTTTTCACAATCCATGTGTCACGTGTCACACTCCATAAGTACTTTACCTGGTAAACATTCATTGTAGGGGGATTTCAGACCCTATATTCTAGGTAGTTTTACAAGTCTTGAGTATTCCAAGTCACTCCCCATGTATCACACAATAGATGACTTGGTTTTTATAGAGAGTATAGGCCTAGGTAGCCATGTGGTCCTACCCACCTTGTACATTTAGAGTACATAGGAACTATCAGATGCCAAGATGGGTTCCAAATCATCATCTACACATTGTGTACCCCATGTGGGCATGCCTCATGCTTCCAAATTGTATGACATGAGTGTGAAAGACATTTTAAGTGATAGGGTTAGTGATATATTTCATGTGCCAAGAGGGAAATGCCATGCACTGCTTCAGGTAATGGTTAGAGTCCCTTTTCTCCATAGTTTATATTCATTGTGATATTCTGTAATATTTTATAGACTAATAACTGTTTATATTGTTACCTTGGTCAATTCGAATAATGGTTCATGGTGGAATCACATCCTCATCATAGGATTCTGACCCATATATATATTCCCCATGCTTATACAGTGAGATTGAGACCTAATTTCTACTTTTTTTTAGCCTCCATCCACTTGAATGAGGGTTTAGTATCACACTAGGTCATTTGAATTCAACTTCAAACCCCTTTGTGGATTATAGTATGAATTTCTTGGAGCAGCCGAGACTAATCCACCTTTCGTTAGTTCTCCATATATAGGGATATTGGAATCATCATGACCAAAACTTATAATGGAATAAATCCAATACCAATAAAAATAAACCTATTAGGGTAAGGTGTCTCCCTAGTGAGCCATATAAATTTACCCCCTATTTGTATATTGTGATATGATTCTTCTGATGGGATATTAGTTTAACTAAGTGTATATCTATGAGTAAACCTATTTTTTCATTATTATTCTTAGATGGAATAGATGACTATGATCTATCATTATTTTTTCATCAATGGAATCATAGATTGTGGAGTGGTATTCTCCTAGATGAGGGTTACCATTAAGCCTCTGGGATTATTCTATGGCTGGAATTACGGTTGTGACCATCTGAGATGTGGCATCTTTCTAGGTATATTAGGGTTTATTCAATTTTTTCATGATGTATCATATCTTTTCTAAAATTACTTCTTTTATTATTTTACCACTCATGAGGTTTTATTCTTCGTGATTTCGGGGTGTCCAATTGGGTATCGTTATACCCACCCATGGATGATATCTTCCTACACATGTCATTTCTTATACAGATGATAAAACATTTTATGGAGTCCTTGGAGGACAAGGAGAATATGATTAATTTTTGAGGATATATAAACAATGTTTTATACTAGTGTTTCATTTGTTACTAGTCCCCTCATTTCAAGTAGTTGAGTCTATATTTTCCACTTTTTAGTGGGCTTTGATTTGGACCCATTAAATTATTTTTTGGAACATTTTTTGTACTATAATGAGGGATAGATGTCATACATTAAGTTAATGTATCTATTTTGCTTTAGGTTTGATAAATTAATGGTCATGGATATATTTGTGAGTATAAAGGAACATTATTTGAATTCATCTCATATGTGTAATATTCATTCATGGTGCTAGTCACTATACCATGGTCTATTGAAGGTTGGCCTGGGGTAGTCACACCCAGGTCATCGCTGACCAGGTGGTCCGTATTGGGTCGTCTTGTAAAAATTATATAAGATATTTTTTATATAATTATTATTCAATAAAGATGAATTATTAATTAACATTCATTCATTCTATCCAAAAATACTAAAAACGTCACATGTTCTTACATGAAGAATGCCACCTCCATGAAGTGAAGTAATAAAATTTTCAACACCTTATAATATGTGTATATATAATGTTTTATATAATGAATAATTATTAAAATTATTACATGATTGATATTCTAGAGGTTATGATACAATCAGAAAGGTGAATGTACTAGAACCACTAAACAAAAACATGCCTGAAAAATAAAAGAGTAGAAACTACAAACAATGTTTTTAATGAATAAGTATTGTTAAATTGGTGATAAGTTGTTAACAGTGGATCATATATTGTTTGATATGTATGATTATTATTCTCAGATAATTTTATATATGATTTATATTTGTTATACATGTGGATAAAATAATATATGAAGCATTTTTGTACATGAGGTAAGAGAGATTCATCTGAAAATTAATTCATTGAGACATGTTTAGTGATGATAAACTATTTGGGATTATAAGGTTTATAAACTTCCCATTGACATATTATATAACAAATAAATTTATATTCATATAATTGAAATATTTATTTGAATTAATTTATAACAAAGTGTTTATTATTCAAAATTTTCCTAAGAGGTCATATTTTATGTTATAATCTAATTGATTTTTTGGATTCTCTAGGTGAAGTTTAATAAGATGGAAATTATTTGAATATTAAATTTTAAATGCCAGGTACATTATTTTCCAATAGTTATGTTCATATTTTCTATATTTTCATTTCATTCTCGTCTCATTGGTATTTAAAATGATCAATAAATTGTTTTTAAGAAAATATTACCTCATTTACTCTTGTTTCTTGAGAATCATTCTCTTCTATATGCATTTTGGTGAAATATTTTATTGAATTTCATACATTTACTTAAATTATTTAAACAATTTTTTCATTTTCAATACTTCAACATTAATTAAAAATGATTTAAATAAATATTTTCAATGTCTTTTAATATTAACCACTTTTTATCTCTTATAAAATACTAAAAATAATTTATGCTTTAATAGATACAAAAATAATAAATTTTATTTGAATAATGGGCATCCTTATAACATCTTTGTATGGGTTCCACATGCTTGATTTCAGAGATGGTTAGTTAGGTGACCTTATGAATGCATCCCCATAAAACATAGGTCACTGAATAGTATAGATGATCTAACATATAATGTGGAGAGACTATACTCACTTTATCAAAGAATCACAATAGAAAAAATAAATAATCATTATACGAAGTTGATAAAGAAAAACTAAAAAATACCACAAAAAATAATATTCCAACATTACATGATGATCCTAAAATAAGAAGAATGACTATATGCCAAAATATATATATTTCATGTCGTATATGTGTCAAGTGAAAAATGAAAAACTAAAATAAAGACACACTGATAACTCACAATATATTCATCATATCAATTATAGTTTCATCATCGATGCTCTATCCTAAGCCCCAAATCATAAATCTAACATAGGGCTCTTTCCCTTATCCATTCCTATAAACATGATGTCTATTAGAGTGCCAATCAGGATGGTAGAGTATGGTGTGAGTACAAAACATTAGGGTGAACCAACAACATATAAAATAATAAATAGTCTATACCAAAATTAAATTCAAAACCTCACATGTCACGTATGTAAAAATCCCAATGGAAATTATAATACATTATCTCAAGATATCACACCTTAGGTAAAATGTTTTCCTTTGATCCTAATACAAATAGTGTTCTGATCTTCATAACCCCACTCACAACCTCCACCAGAAAACATAAAAAATTCAATGTTTTAGGCGACATAAGGGAATGGGATGCTCAAATATCATGTAATGTTCTAGAAAGCATAGAAGCGATATGAATAGAACCACTTAATATTGATGGTTCGACTTCATCATGCCTAAGTGGAAGCTGAACTACATGAAACTGTCTTATCCTTCTACCATGTGTTATAGTCTGAGACACCTTAGGTACACCACACTTTTAATATGTGAACTCATTCTCTGACTTACAACATCCCCTACCTAGACCTCCAAGACCTGAAGTACTCCAACTTACAAATTGATATGGGGAAGTAAACCCACTTCTCCTAATCTAGTCAGTCTAGATCCACCATAAATACATATCTATTGAGGGTTTCTGAAAAACCTCTTGTAACTGACCCATCATGAACATGGATTTAAACTACAATAGTGGTCAGGGAAACTGTCTAAAAATGTGACCTGACCTACATCATTGGTGGTAGTATATTTAGATAATTCTCTTGGTAACTGATCCTTCTCCCTCACCAATTTATTTTCCATTTCACTAGTTGACGTTATCATATAGATGATTCATACTATCATAATATATATCTATTAGTCATATATTTGAGACCACATGTATTCTACTAGAATACTCTTTTAGGTTCCCCTAAAAAATGAGTGCCTGACTCACCAATTTAGAAAAGTTCTTTAGATAAAATGATGTTAACCATGGACATAATGTCAAATTTAGTTCCATCTTGGAAACATTTCACTGTAGTATAAAAATATATTTCAAACACTAGGAAAAAGTGTTGTAAAAACATAATGTCACCATGATAGTTCATCAAAAACATATCCCCCTAGTTCAACAACATAAACTCTAATACTCTCCCTTTCTTAAGCGTCTTTGGGTAAAAGTGATCTAGAAACATCATCTAAAAGTATTTCTTGGACACATTATACAACTGTACAACCAGTTCCTAAATTCACCACAAAATCATCACGTGAAAATGTTACATATAAGCCAAAAACATAACCCTCTTCTCAAAAGAAGTGTCCAAATGGTCCATGATCAACTAGAAAACCACAATACTGAACTCATCTACCTTAGGTATACACTCTACAGTTATGGTCGGAGGGTGTTGTAACTAGAAATCATATGTAAGAATAGACATGTTCGACACATCCCGCCCATTGTCACATTCCATGTATAGCATAAGGTGATAAATGTTTCCATGGAACTAAACTCCCACCCTTTTAGACAGAACTATATGAGCCCTTGGCTCCACTTCTAAGAGAACATTTCTAGCAATATCCACCTATCATCCTATCAATAACTGTTTTTATAGATGCCTATATCTACAATTCCAAACACAGATATTAGGATACAAAACAAATCCTTAATAAATTTTAATAAGAAATATTCCCATAAATCCATAATAAGAAATCCCACATACACGACCACACAATAAAAATAGAGGCCCTAAAACTATCCTCTACCATCCCTTATGAGGGTCATGGATAACATAGGGTAACACACCTTATTGTCAAAACGTTCTTCATTAGGAACCCATTTTTATCAATTTCATATTTCTATATTTAACATCATTTATTATTAAAAAATTTATAATATGAACTACCTCATTTAGAATAATCAAATATAGAATGAAATTTCATTTTCCAAAACAAAATATTATAATATTTTCATGTATTCCTAAAAATGGTGAATGTAACATAAATTCTTGAGTTACTAAAATAATTCAAGTATACCCAACTATACTGCATTACCATTTGAGAATAAATCTATTATAATAAATAGAATCATATAATAAGTGTATCACTTAAGTTGAAATAACATCCAATTGTAACTAGAAATATGATGAACAATAATCCCGCAACGGGTACTTTGGGTTTCTCCCAACATATTTGTTAACTAATCCCAGACCCGATCTTATTAACAAGGCCTAAATCATTATATTCTCTAATATAACGTCACAAAATAGTAATAAAAACTAAAAATAAGGGGGAAATAATTTGATAGAACTTTTTAACGTTCTATCATTGGTTCAACATGTCAGTGTTATGGAGATGATTAGTTTTGTGACATGATACACACATCTTCAGATGTCAGTGAATATCGATTATCAATGAGGGTATAGTATATAATTTGAAGAGACTATACACACATTATCAATGAATTTAAGAAATCATATATTAATAAACAATAGTTAGAGGTTGTAAAAAATTGAGAAAATCCAAAAACAGATGATGAGTTGAAAACTAAAAAAAATGACCAAAAACCAAATTAGTAGATATGTCATCCCATATACATATCATGTGTGAAATGAGTGAAAATATAAATACACATTGAAAACACCCTAAAGGGTTCCGACATCAGGTATGGTTCCATCATCCAGGATCCATCTCAAAGCCCAACTCATCTATCTAAAATAGGGTTCATACCCTTACCCTTGCCGACGAACGATATGTCTATTCAGGTACCGATAAAGAAGACTAAGTTGGGTTTGAGTAAAAGTATGATTACAATCAGAAAAAATATAAAAAATAAATCCATTGTATATCAATTTATGATGTTTAAAAAACAATTTCAATTTATAAAGAAAAATGTTTTTGCATTAAATTATTCTTTAAATAACTGCATTGGTTACCGGGTTCATGGTGACAAATGAACCAATATTACCTGCTTCATCTTATGTCTGAGTTTAAACAATCAAGAAAAGGGATATCCAATTTCCTTCTACCTTGTGTTTTAATTAATCATTTAATTTCAATTTTCCATTCATTCGATTGGTGCCTGTAAAAGCAGTTTTCACCCCATAGGTATTCGGAGTAGTAGTCCTTATCCCAAAACTCTATAATCACATTAAAGAAATTATATATCATAGTGGCCTAGAGTAGAATCCTATCACCATATTAGTTTTTAGAGAAGTAGTCCTTATCCCAAAAATCATTAATAAATATCACATCTCATGGTCCCACATTCACAACCCAGTTATCAACCATTCCCATAATTACTTCTTCAAAATACTTCATAAATATATCTTTCAACCATGTTCACAACCCCATTTATCAAAAATTCATAATTCATAAATCTTAATTGCAATTACATTGTCACAACCCATGGGTTTCCATCATGTTTAGTCTCAAAATAATGAAGAATCCCAATTGGACCAGTGAAGGGATTCAAAATAACATGGGAAATAAATTAATTAATTCAATCTAGAATGAAATTTTCATCATGGAAACTGAAATTAATTGATTAAACAAACTCAAATGAAATGAAGACTTTGGGAATTGAAAAATAGACCATGAAATTTATCATCATTGAAGAAAAGTTTCCCATACGAAAATACCCAATTTTATGCAGATTGATTGAAATGAAAATGGAATGAAAAATCTAGGATATATACATAAGACCAAGTAGAAAATTAACAATACCAATTAAAAATTATAACTATAAAATGAAAAAAGTGGAAAAATCATCCCTCTTCGTTTAGAAATAGTGAAGGATGAGTGAGGAAAAAAACATTGACGAAATCACTTCCCAATGAGGGTATGATCCTTTAACCAGATCATTGATTCACAAATAATGAATCTCAAGGAGTGTTGGGATCTTCTTGAGGCCTTCCAATATAAAATGTAATTAGTTAGGGTCATGTTAGTGTGATTAAGTGCATAAACCAAGGGGTTTTGGAATTTTATTAAACAGTTTATGGGGTTTAAAACCCATGTGCACTATTTTTAGAGAAGCGGTGCACAATATTCTACATTTTTTCCCTTAACCTTACACCCCTAATCATGGGGTTCTCATTCTCTCCTAAGTGGTACATAGTTTGATGAAATGTGCAGCCAATATGAAAATACCCAATGTTAGTGGCTGTATATATTTGGAAGGGTGGGTTTATGGTTTGGGTAAACTAATCACCAATAGTGCTTCACCCATTTCCCTCCAAAATGAGTTCACAGTATCCTTGGGGAACCACCCAATTTCCCATAACTATGCACCAACCAAGGAAATCCACATGAGCTTCCAAATTTCTCCAATTTCACATGAAACAACCCCAAAAAACCCAATTTGTTTTAACAAAAACTAGGGTAAAAGAGTACCTTAATTTGATCACGAGGAATCTATAGAAAGTTCATGATCTTACAGTTACTCTTTGGGGGAATTACATTAAATGTATAAATGTTTTTACAAGAAAATACTTATCCAATTTCTCTAGTAATTTTGTTTTTACAAGATACCAAAATAAAATGGATGTTTTTGTAAAATTTCTAAGATTATTTTAAATTCCATTGTAAAAGACAATTTATATCTATGAAGAACATCCTTTAAGTAGGTTTATGACTCTATAGGGATATTATCTTATCACACCATCAACTTTCATTCCCAATATTTTTTAGGTGATGATTTTTTAAGGATGATTCCATAAAGACACTTTTTTTCAACTGGTTAATTAAAAAATAATAAGATGTTGAATGTTAAAATAGTATCATAGGATTCATGTGTATGGTTTCCATTATTTAATGTATTGTAATATAATTATATATCCCTCTAACACATATTTTTAAAGATTTATGTATCATGATAAAATATGAACTTTAATGGGGAGGGAAACCAATCTACTGTAGGACTTTGTTTTTGATAGTCATGGAATATATCCTTGAATATTAAACTGGTTTTCTATTATTACATGTATGACATGAATATTTTTATTATTCTTATGATATTACCCCTTGGATAAGTATTTATTATTTCTGATTCCACACTCTTATGGATATTTTCTATTATTAGGATAAAGCATTATTCCATGACTCCTAATTTATACTCTATGAATTTTTGGGTATATTTTTTCAAGTTATGTTTATTTTATCATACCCTTATTTCAGTCATATTCTTTCATAATAGCATTTATTAATAAATCATAGGGTTTAATAATTGGGAATATAATCTTACATTTTATTATGTTTCCATTTCCTCGTGTTACAAACAATAATATAATTAAATATATGTCTTAAAGTGTATTATCTATGGAGTATTTTGTGAGAGATATTAATGTCTTCCTTTGAAACAATAAAAAATGGGTATAATGGGAAAATTACTGTGTGATGAGAAATACATGGCTTTTTTAAATAATGTTATTACTATTTATCTAAAAATATTAACATTAATATTATCTGTCATGTAGCTGAATCGATGTTGGCTATTTATATTATAATTCTGTAAGGTCAAAATTGGGTTTCTTTGGTTGGTATGAATGCTAGTATGTAAGGAATATGTTTTAAATTACGTATCCATATGTATGGGTCTTAGAATTTACTACTCATTATTTATTATTTTTCTTTATTAATTTATAAATTAAATTAAAAATATGATTGGATTTATGATAAAATTAACATGTTGGTGTCATGTTAGGATTCATATGCACACAATACTCATGAACATTAGTGGGCATTAATATTTCATTTTCTACAATCGAGTGAAGGGGAAATAGAGTTTTTGGGTAGCTGAGTAAAGAAAGACTGATATCAATGTGGATGTTGTTATAAAACATAGTGTGTAATTGGTTTTAGAGAAAATACTCCTACGTTGATTTTTTTTTAATTTTTTATTCCCATGTATATGATACACTGATTATATATATCATTCATTTGACTAAATAAATGATTCAATATTTGTGTCATATTAATATTTTATTTGATGTTGTTGGTTTGATTAGGATATCACTATTATAACAGATTATAGAATATATTATTTTATGATATCTATTATAATATCAATAAGTTGGTAATGTTACTAAGGGTGTCATCTCTTATTTATATTGATAGATCACTCAACACAAGTTGGAAACCTCTTTTGTAAAGGGATATGCACTTCAGGTCTGGAAACAATATTCATTGGACTTGGTAACCCATTTCAAGGAATAAAAAATGGAATTAAGTCCATTTTTATTTCTATTTTATTTTGTGTCTTGCTATAATTAAGAGAGGGTCGTCAATATTTTTTATGGAAGTTGTTCTTATATCTGGTGACCTTCTATGTAGAGATCACCCTTGTTACTGTGGTATCAGTTTTTGTGTCATTGGTATCAAAAATTATTATTTTTTGTTTTTGATTAATATGGTGTTTTTAATTTTTATTTATTTATGTTCTTATAATCTAATTTATCAAGAGTGAATGAGTACATGAATAATTTTGGACATAGAGTTTCATGTTACATTTGCGAACTAATGTGCGAATGGAAAGTGGTTTCAATCGAGGTTTTAATTAATTAAATTTTAATATTGATTATTAGATATTTTTTAAATGAATTATTTGATTAATTCTGATTAATTATAACCTATGAAAAAGTGTATTTTTATTATTAATTTTTAATATAATTGTTCTATTAATAGGTCTTTATTCAGTAATCTAGAGCTACAGGTGGATTTATGGGTTATGGTTCTATGATGTATAGATCAGAGATTCACTAATGGATTTTTTTATACGGAATAGTTTCTTTATATAAGATGTAGTGTTTGAAGGTTGGTTGTATAATCCTATATAATATGAAATGTGAGTAAAGTTGTAGATATTTTATAAGTATATTGATGATGTGACACTTTATTCATTCAATTGCTTTAATATTATCAAAATCTATATTACTTGGAATTGTTTTTGAACCAATGATGTTAAATTTTGTAGTTATTCAAATTTTTTGATGACCAGTGGTTCAATAGAGGTACCATGTGTATAATTCTTTATATAAGAAAAAAATTTAACCATATAAATGATAAAATAATTCACCCTGATAATTCCATGTGGTTCAGAGAGGGTAGAAGTTATACAAAGGTGTTTTTGAGAAGTATTAGAGGGAGCTGGTGGAGAGTTCTATGTTAAGAAAACTATAGTGTACATCACTAGGTAATTTAAGATGTATTAGTCTTTATATCTTTTGGGAGATTAAGGAATTAAGGATACCGATAATTGGAGAGATTAGATCCAAATAATTTTCACAATAATATACTCCCTTGATGATAAATTTGAAAAGATATAAAATTTTTTGATACCTTGGTAAAATAGAAAATTGTGTAGTGTCATAGTCTGTATTAAGAGATATCTAGGATTTTTTAGATTTATTTTGATGAGTTAATTTATAAGATGTTGGAGTTTAATTGATCACTTGTGTTGTTTAATATCTATAAAAGTGTGATGGACATAATAGAATAAGAAAATCTACATTAATATTTTTTCTTTATTATATTGTTATAAGATTTTATTGAGTCCTAAAAGGAAAATAAGATTGGAATCCTTTTATGAATAGTCTGTAGGTTGTAGCGGATTATTTTTAACAGGATGTTATTCTAAGAGGTTTTTTACATAGAATTTACTAATAATAATGGCCTTCTTGATACTCTAAAAATTTATATTCTTTTCTTGCAATAGTCTTTATAATATCGTAGATTTAAAATATATATTTCTCATATATATTTAAACAATTATTATTTATATACATGTTTTTAATTTTTATTAATGTAAAAATATAGTATAATTTAAATGATAACATAAAAATATTTCCATTTTATTGTTAATGGAAAATAAAAATAAATAACATACATTAATAATATGTAATTAATGATCAATAACTAAATTAAATGAAGTAATTTTCATAATCAGGGGACATAAATATCAGATAATTATATAAAAATAATGAACTAAAATTTCCATTGAATAAAAAATTGGTTATATTTATCAAATCATGAAACACACATTTTATTACTTATACTAAAATTAAAATTAAATAAATTATATATTTTGATAAATATTCAATATTAAACACTCTATATATAATAAATATGGTTCATAATAAAAATAGATCAAGACATGAAATATATATGTTATAGAAAAATTATTATTCTATAATTATAATAAGAAGTTATATGTGTTATTATTATTTTTCCTGGTCATTGATAAAATTTTCATAATAATTATTTAAATTTTAATTAAAACCAATATAAATATATGTTATGGTGAACCACCTTTAATTACATAAACCATTAACTTCGTGATACAATATTTTACAATAAGGAAGATATTTGTATGTTTTGTGTCATGGAAATTGGAAAATGATGCATGAAAATGACATAAAAACAACATTATTCTAATCCACTTTCTAGACAGCTTCATTGGTTTTTCACTTATTAAACATAAAATATATCATATCCTGGGGAAGTACATTAATGAAGGGGCTGAGAAAAAATCCCAATAGGGGAATAAACCAAGAAAAAACATAGAATTTTAAAAATATTCACATCAATAAGGCATGATCATATGAATATAATAAACATCATAATATAATTAACATGAATCATTACATATAAATAAGGAAACAAAATAAAAATAGTGCATTACTAAGAATATCCCAGTGGTTTATTCCCAAGGTGTCATATCACTATGGTACATCCCTATGGTTTCATAAATCATAATTACCAAGGTTATTCACTAATGTATCATAATAATTTCATATCAAGATATTAATTATTTATGCAATTTGTTATAGTGCTATTAGGGAGAACCCATAATATTAATAAGGCTTTTGACAAAGATATGTTTACCATTAAAATGGATCACTATTAGGTAACATCCTTGATTTTACTAAGGATATTGACCAAGGTATCATCACCCATTGAAATGGAGTGATATTATGTTTCACCATTCATATGTCATAAATCATGTGAGCCAAATTGATCTCAAAGGAAATAATTTCATCAATATCTTATTGAAATAGAAAACATTTTCATCTATAAATCGTTGCATACAATGTTTGTAATGTTTCGATAAAAAACATAATTTGTATCCCAAGAAAAGGGAATATAGGTTTCATATACATAAATAAAAAATTCAATAATATATTTTTACATAAAATTTAATTACCATGGAAATTGAAGAGGATTGGATATTAATAGTATGAAAATATTATATGGAAAAAGAGATAGATTTGGAAAAAAATTTTGGAAGCATAATACTATAATACATGGACTATGAAAATAAGAATAATGAAAGATTTTCGAAGTGTCCAATTGCTAAAAAAATTGGGATGTAGAGGAATGAATAGAAATAAAATGAATTGAAATAACAAGGATAGACACTTATGATACAAACACTAAGAAACTACTTAAATAAAAAATTAGAAGAGGAGGATTCCCATACCTTGACAAGTATCTTTCTAAATCAGGGACGGGGAAACACTAAGACATTAGAGACACATTTGGAACACCTTAGAGGTTATTTGGAGAGAGAAAATGTGATGATAATTATGGGTGTTTAAAATGTAGTAAAGATGAGTGGGGGAAACGGTGGAATTTATACATGAGGAGGGGTGGGATTTAAGATATTAAATATTGTTTATTTTAATATATAATCAAACCACTTATGAGAAAATATATTAAAACAATATTTGTGGAATATTTTAGAGTAGGAGGGGTGGTTGGATGTTAATGTCATCCCAAAACCTATCCACATTTTCTTAACAACATAATGAATACACACAAATAAAAAACATATATTTTATCATCAAAATTAATACTATTAGTTCCAAAAAAATATTAACTTCCAAAATTAACAAAAATATTTTTAAATTAATTTTAATTACCATTAATTATATTTTTAATAAATAAAATGTTTCAAAAAAATTTATTTCATGATGATAGAATGATTATTTCATAAAATCACAATCATTTTTAAAGAAATACTTTTCACATTTTCACAAAAAATATAATTTAAAAAAAACACTAAAAAAATGTAAGATAATTTTGATTTGATGAATAAATTATTTAAATTAAAAATTCTCTAAATATAAGAATTATAATATTTAAATTACTAATTTATTAATTAATATTAATAATTAAATAGGAAAACTCAGCATTTATACCATTATAAAAAGGATTTTGAGAGTTTTTAGAAAATATTATTAATTATAAATAATTTTAAAAGGGTATTAGCTAAAGTAATATTTTATACAATGTTTCTATATAAAACATATTTTAATGGAATTTTTTTTATAATCCTAAACAATATTACAGTTTTATTATATCATTAATCCATCCCGATAATCATTTAAAAGTATCTTCACAACCGACAAAATAAAAAAGTTATTAAGAGGAAGGAGATCCATTAATAAAAGGTGCACATTTCCCTGGTCATTATATAGTTTTCAGCTTAAATAAATTAGTTCCTCTCATTTTTTTACCTCCAATGGTCCATTATAACATGAACCCAATTTCCCCTATCACATTTGTATTTGGGCACTGGTTAACAATGTAACTCAGCTCCCCACACTTGAAGCAATGTAATGTAGGATGTTATTTCACTATCCATACTTTATTATCATCATATATGGGTTTTGTATTTGAAACTCCATGAATGTTTTCAGAAATGTGGGAATAATTCCCAAATTTATTGCACACTCCACGTCCTTGAAGAAAATTCCTTGAGTGAATATACCACAGTTACAACAAATGATATATTGTAGTTTTTCCCTTCCTTTTTATAGTTAGGTGAATTTCCAATGTTTTGTTTCACCCATGTGTTTTTATCATTATTACCCTGGGACCACCGTGCATCTATAGACTCCATTTAAACCATTATTTAACTCTTCACTATCTCTTTATAGCTTTAATATTCCTGAATTCCTAAATTCATCCACATATGGGGTATCAGTCTACCGATGAATCTATAAATCATCCCCTTTGGATCCATAAAATATCATGAAGTGTGTTAGGAATGTATTGTAATGTTAAATTAATATCATGCCACTAATTCATCTTCCTTATAATTCATCTCTTTTAATTCTTTCTCTATTTTTGTTCAAAATGAATTGGGAAAACTTATTGAAAAAAGACTGAACTCTCCTTACTCCATATCATCAATCTCCGTTACTGGATTCATGTTTCTAATTAATTTACAAACACATCAGCACCTTCTTTTAAGAATTATACTTCTAGAGAGACTTCCTATATATCTGAATAATAGAGTATAAAAAATATATTTTCTATAGATGTAATATAATTTTAAAAAATTAATGTATAGGTAGATACCCTAAAATATGGTGGTCATCGATGAAAAAAGGATTCAACTGCTAGCTTTTCCTTCCAAGGTGAACCATGATGCTTCACATGGTTTTAGTTTTTGTTAATGGCATTGTCTAACTAAATATTCATTATCATGAATATTTTAACTCCATATTCCCCAATATTTAGAATCTATTCATCACATTGACCTTTATATCCATTATTTTTATGAATTCTTGTATTTTTAATAATTATTTACTTATGGAGAAAAACATAAGTGAATATTTTGTTACTATAGGGAATCTTATAATTACAATTATAATGGAATGAATAATATTAATATTTTCTAATATTGCACCTCTAGGATGATATACATCATTATTAATAAATTTTTTCCATTATCATTATATCCTTTATAATGATATATAAAATCTTGTGATTAACCAAAGAATATACCCTAGGAGTGTCAAACTACGAGTATAGAAATGTCTGTTGTCAAGCACTAGTTCATAATCGAGTCTATATCAATACGGTGTTTTTGGGTGTTATCCTTATATATATATGATCTATATCCACATCCAATTGTTCTTATCCATATTGGGATTAATATTTTCAGAAACCACTAATTATTACCCACCAAAATACCATGATGTTTTATATATATTTTATTTTATCCTTTAGGTTTTTAAATTTTTTTATAATTCAAATCACCATATTTAACTAAACGTTCCTTTGATAATTACTATTGAGACCCAATTTCTCATTACATAAACCTTTTGTTGCATTATACAATATTTTACAATAATGAAGATCCTACTTAGGAATAGTTCATTTTAAATAGGATCATGATACATGGAAATGTCATAAAAATAACATTATTCTAATCCAATTTCTAGAAATCATCAAAGTTTCATCCTATTTTATTCCTACTACATCTCATATCATTGGGAAGTATATTATTGAAAGGGTGAGAATAAATCCCAATAAAGAAATAAATAAAGAAAAACAGATCCTGTGAGAAAGAGGAATATAAATAATTCATGATCATATGAATACGATTCATATCATAGTAAAATTAACATGAATCATAATAAGGAAATCTCATTACAAAATAAAAATTAGACAATAATAAGCATATCATGAAGGCCTATCCCCATGGTGTTATGTCATTATGATCCATCCCTATACTTTAAAAAATAATAATTATCAAGGTTATTCAATAAGGGTAATAATAATTCCATATCTGTAAAAACATTCATTACCAAAGACATTAGAGAACTATCATGGCATGACCTTCATATTACTAAGGTTTATAACCAAGGAACATTTACCCATTGAAATGGAGCACATTAAGGGTCCACACATCATATTAACTAGTATTTTGACCGAGGAATATGTAGGAATGTATCTTTACCTAATTAAATGGAGTGTGATCTGTATGGAACATAAATTAAAATATTTTATAACTAACCTTTGGAAATAAATAACACCTTTATTTTTAAAATCGTTATATAAAAAGTGATTAATGTACTGAACAAAAAATAATTTCCAAAAAATGTAATGGTAATATATCATTCATGTATATAAATAATTGAAGAAAAAAGATAGTGTTTTAATATAAGTAATTTATGATTTAAATGGAAGGGGTTTGGGTTTTCACAATAGGAACATATTTAATCAAAAAGATAAAAATTCATGAAATGATTTCAGTAGTAAAACTATATAAAACATTGTCTATATAAAATAACATAATGAGTGAGGTTAGATATATACAATTGGTAATATAAAATTTCATATGTATAGTGGGTAAAAAATATAATGAATAAAAATAATGATTATGGACAATTCGACTACACATATTAAGAACTTACTCGAATGAAAAGGGAAAATAAAAGGATTCCACTACCTTGAAATGTAGCTTCTTAAATCAATGAGGGGAAACCCTAGAATGTTGGAGACACCTTCGGAATATCTTGGAGGATATGTTTAGAGGGGAAATGAGAATAAATTATTGGTTTTTTAATTTGGAGTGGATATTTGTGGGGGAAATTGTGGTATTTATACATGAGGAGGGGTGAGTTTTAAGTGATTAAATATTGTTTATTTTACTATATAACCCAACCACTTGTTATATAAATCGGTTAATACAATATTCCAAGACTATATAATACCCTTTTAGAGATTTTATATGTTAAATACTTCCCAAAACCTTAACAGACATTCTAGATAACCTAGTTAATGTACCGAAATCGTAAATAAATTTAATCCTTAAAATTTCAATTGATGGTTTCAAAACCTACTTTATAAATTCATAAATATTAACAAAAAATAAAAAATATTTTAATACATATTAAATCAAATATTTTTTAAATTAAATTTTTTAATAAATATTTAAATAAATATGATATAATAATGATGACATAATATCATAGTGCTTTTTAAACTGACAATTTTTACATTTTCACTAGAAATCATCTTTTTAGAAAATTATTATAAAAGAAAATTAATATAATTTTTTATTTAGTGACAAAAAAAATTAATTTTAAAAATAAAAATCTATGAATTTGAATATTAATATTTAAAAAATAAATATTTTAAAAAAATAATAGTATAATATAAAAAATCAACACTCAAACCATTATACAAATTACATTCGTATTTATTTAAATATAATATCATTATAAAATAATTTTATAAGTTTTTTAGATGAAATAACATTTTATTTAATACTTAAAAAATTAAACATGTTTTAAAAGAACGTGTTTTATAGTCTTCAATAATAATATAGTTTGATTATATCATTAAACTATCAGAATAATCATTTAAAACTATATACGTTACCAACAAAATAAAAAAAATTTGGGAGGAAATATATCAATTAATAAAAGGTGTAAATTTTTTGAGTCATTAAATAAATATATTATAGATTATCTATTATCTATAAAAATACTAGATATTATGAAAAGAAATTAATGGTTTTGAAATATCATTCATAACATTAAAATTCACTATGGATTCTATTTATCATATTTATATTGTTATAAGGTGTCAAATGATAAATGTGTATACAAAAATATTATTTTTTGAACAATAATTAAATTTTATGTATATTCATTGGAATAATTATATTTAAAAAATATATATAATACCATTTACCAAATTCACAAATATTTTATAAATATATATCTCTATTTATAGAAACATTTTTATGTGATCTTTTTATTACAAATATATTCAATGGAATCTAATTTTATTTTGAATGTTATAATTTTTATTTAATTGAAAATGTTCAATTTGAAAATAATTCTATATGATATTATCTATGTTGTTTAATTTTATTTTTGGTTTCATGTTTTTTGCATTAAAAACATGCGGTTATTATTATTTTTACACTTAAAATAAATTTTAAAAGGACTTTATATCCTTAATAAATAATTTTTTTAATTATTAATTGATCATTATAATTATTTACGAACTATTAAAACATTAAATTTATATGATATGATACCCTGAATGAATTATTTTAAAGGTTTCGTAACTTAATTTCTAAAAAGAATACATTTAAATATATTTAATTTGATATTTTGATATCACTTTTTCATTTTTCAGGTTTATTGTCAAATAAATGAAATCATATTTGGTAAATAAATTAAGTACAATTATAAGTTGGATATTGGAATAATAATGTAATGGTTTTGAGTAAAATATGTCGCACAAAAACTATTGTTAGTAGTTTTTGTTTAAAATACAATTTTTTAATGTCTAAAATATATATTTTGTAAAATTAAATATATATTTGGTTCTCAGGCACTAATATTATGAATATATATTTAATATTTAATAAAAATAGAAAATTGACATAAAAATATCTCAAAATAGTGATATATTGTAAATATGATGTCATATATATGTAAGAATGACAATTCTCGTCCAATTTAGTGTTATCATCCTAATTATGTCACTGGCCATTTTATTAGGGAAATAAGGGATTTTATTGCACCTATGTGGGTTATCTATATCACTTACGATGATGAAAAAAATTAAATAATCATTAATTTATTCTTTAGTATTGCACTGACCACACCTGTAAATTCATACCCAATATTATTATTTATCCTCACACCAAATTTTAATTTTACCAATTTATCCATTTCAATTAGTATCTCATATATCTATATCTATAATATAGAATATTTTTTTAATGCTTTATTTCTTCGCTAATAAGAATAAGTTAGGTAAGGGTTCCCATTTATCTCTCATTCTTTTCCTATTCCAATTATTTTATTATAACCACCCATAAATTCCCATTAAATATTATTTTTATTCTTATAAACTAGTTTATTTAAATTTAAATTTTGTATTTTTAATTATGGATAATTCCTAAACTATCATTTTAACATTTCATATTCCATTACCATGCCGATGTAAGGGTTATATTTCTATCTCTTTTTAATTAAAATTTGGATTTAAAATATAACATCCATTTATGTTTCCATGTTATTATTCCATTATTATTCTTATATAATTTCAGGTATAGTTTCTATAATACACTATTCACCTAATCTACCATTTCAGTCACATTATACACAATTAATAAGCATTTGTAAAACAAAATTTCTTAAAATAGGTCTAAAAATCTATATTTCCCAAGGATAACAAATACCTGAGTATGCCATGAATTTTTGGCATCATATATATGACTAGGACATTGATAATGAATGATAATGGAAATATAGAAATTTTTTCCTCTATCTACAACCATGTGGATTAAACTAATTTTGGATAATGTTCACAGTTGAAATGAAATCATACAAAACATTAGGTGTCTTCTTAATGAAATTATATATCCTTAATGCATAAGTATATGTGATGACATCGTCTTGTTTTCAAAAATTTACCATAGTTTATTTAGTCTCATATCATTGATAACACATATATACCATTTGATAAATTCAATGATAATCCCAATATTTGTAAGTTCCATGTACCTAAAATTTTTGTTTATTAAATTAACAGGGGTTCCCATTTTTTTCAAATCAATAATTACACTATTAATGACCAATGATATTCACTACAACAACATTACCATTATAATAACTTGAAAAATTCATTGACATCAATGTATATTTATTTAATCTATATGGATTTTGTGTTTGATAGTTAATTATTTGATTAATGTTCATTCACTATAATAACCAAAATATCAAATTAACTAAGAGAATATATTATCATAGAAATATATATATATTTATGATATAAATCTTCAGTTCCCTATACTTAATTATTTATACTAAATAGTATTCAACTAGATAACTATATACTTAACTTTTCAGAGTGAATCTACTAACTTAATCATTAATCCATTATTCCTACAAGGTGTTATTACACTATACATAATTATAAAGGTTTAAAGGAATTTTCCAAGATGGACACCCCATTAAATTTACAAGGGAAATATTGAAAATCTATATACTTAATAATTATACATGGTAAATTATGGATTATTGGTCCCGGTTTATGAAATTTTATTATTTTAGAATGTTTTTATTTTATTTTTTATCCTTTCCTTTCATGTTATGAATGCATTAGACATATTTTTTTTATATGTTGTGAATTGAATTTTATATCCCCTTGATGCATCAACTGATATCATGTGACAAAATAGATAGGGTATTTATTATATGTATACTCTTTTTCTACGATGTCTTAGATGAAGGCCTTGTTAGTGTGGATAAGATGCTCGATATTATGCATTCCATCATTATGAGATCGTTTACTATTATAAAATTAATATATCTTTCTGTTATCATGATATTTAAAGATTATATTATATTAATATAACACATAATATGATATCACTTGTTATATATTCTCTCTATATTTTAATCACCAATTATACAATGTTTTCATCCATTTAAATCTATCTCCTACTATGAAAACACGTCCATATTTTCTTATGTTTCCTTATTGAACATGATTAATATGTTTGAAATTATAAAGGCAACATTAATGGGGGAATAATTTTTTTAAATGAAATTAGTGCTATATATTTTATTTTATAACAATTTAATTTAATGTTTATGTATGTATGTAGTTTCCTAAGGACCAAAAAACTATGGATCATTTTTATTTAATCAGTTATAAATTTATTTCTATTTAATTAATAAGATAGCAACTTTGAGTGACTGGGGTAATGGGAGATAAATGTTTTATCAATAAATTTTAGTAGACACCACACAAGTTATATTTTGAGAAACATAGGTCAAATGCTATGGAAATACAATAAATAATTGGATATTCTATAAAAATTTATACATTGGGTTTAAAAGTTAATATGGTCCATATGTTAAATATATAGAGCATTTAAATATTGTTTTATAATAATTTTACCCTTTTAAATATTAATAGTGTATTTAAATAACTAATTAAGATAATTCATTTTTTAGATAATGAATCATGTTAAAAGAATTTATATTTTATCAATGTTTGTTCACACATGTAGTGATTATCATAATAACTAAATTCCTGATGTTGATATTTGTATCAATGTATATTTTATATATTTTTGAAATTTAAGAGGTTTTACTGGGAATAAGTATAAAAATCCATAAGATAGAAAACCTCTTAGTTTAAGAATACAAGTAAATGTTTAACTAGTAATAAAAACTTGTCCTAACCTTACCACCCAATTTTTACTATGGGATGTTATCAACTTATGTATGTTTGGGATGTTAAGAAATTTATCTTGTAAATGATGGTAGATAGTATAAAATTAATATTAAAATTAATTAATCACTTCATTTATACAGTTAGTAATTATTATGTAAAAATTGAAAGGATAATATTTATTTATGGTGGGGGAAGGTAATATCCAAAAATTGATGTATTTATTTTTCTCACATTTCTGATCTATGATTATTTTTACATATAATTTCATTTTATGGTAGAAAACATATAGTATATTTTCACAAATTAATAGTTGAATATGATAAGGTAAAAACATTTTCATTTTGTTGTTAAATTGAAATAAAAGAAAATAATAAAAAATAACAATATTAAACGTGCTATATGGAATAAAAATAATAGTTAACTTTTGGACTAAGGGATGTAAAAATCTTCATCATACATAAAGCTAATTTAATATATTATCCATAGAATGTAAATTTTGTTATATTCTTCAAGTCATGAAATAAAAATTATTTTTAATAGAAGCAGAAAAAGTTGATGAATAATTTCTTTTATCTCATAGTCTCCATTAAACACTATCCATGTAAAAAGGTTGCTTCACAAGAAAGATATACCATGTCATGAAATATATATATTTGATTAAAAACATTATTTTATAATTATTATTTGAAGTTATTAGGGTTATTTTTTTGTTACATGTCAATTGAGCGTATAATAATTTTCATTATGTAATCGTTATGTGAATAAATTATTTGATTATATTATGTATTAAATATTATTTATAGAAAAATATATTATCTTTGTAAATTCATCTATAATTATAAAATATCAGTCGTCTAGAAATCATGAATTTTAATTCACTGTGAATTCTATTTATCAAATTTATGTATTCATACTGTCTGAAATAGTAAAAGTTTACTTAAAAATAATGTTAATTAACCCTTCATTCAAAATTAAATATTATGTATATATCATATAAAAATAACTATTTCATAAAATGGTTTTCTAAAATATATTTTACTTAATTCATGGATATTTTATTACATTATTTCCCATATTTTAGTTATATTTTCATATAATTTTTTTAAAAAATGATTCACTAAATTAATTATAATTATTTTATACATGTTATAATAGTAATTTAATTTTAACATAAAAACATTTGTGATAATGAAATAACTTATTATATGAATTTTTAATTTCATATATAATTTCTTGTGTATCACATCAAAAAATATGTTTATCCATAGAATCTTCACATTGAAATGAAATTTTATGAGGCTCATATAAATTTTAAATATACTAAATTTTGATTTATATTATTTTTTAGATTTTTATATTATATTGCATCATTTTATTGTAATTTTCTGATATAATAAATTTATTAAGGTCATGTTAATTGTTTTAACTAAAACTATTTGATAACATACATAATAATATTTGTTTTAAAGTTACATCCTCATATTTGAAGGGATTTTTTTATATAATTTATATAATATTTGTTTATAAAGTTACCTTGAATATTAATATGTCAACTAGAATAATAATGTAGTTGTTTTGAGTAACTTCTGTCACACGATAAATATTTTTAACAGTATATATTTAAAATATATATTCTCCATATTTAAATATGAATTCTATAAAAATAATTACATTTTTGAATCTATATATTGATATAATGTAAGAGGTTAAATTTTCAATTTTTTTATGAAAAAATTTACATACAGTAGAAATAGTGGAATAGTATAGAATACATTATATATGATGATATATATATATATATATAAACATGATCATGTGTAAGATCCCCAAATTTTAGGAACTCTTCTTTTGCGCTTTAGCGTATCATTAATTTATAATTAAAATCATTGAGATATGATAGAGGTGTTCAAATAATGATGCGATTTTGATGTTGAAATCTGAATACATGGTCTAGTCCATGCGGTGAATGTGTATTCATGATGTGAATTGTTTTTAGAAAAAACCCCAAGAATATCATTTTACAGTTGAAGGGTTTCCAATAAGATTCAAATGGATGTAGTTTTTGGTAACTCATGATGTGAAATGGTATTCATTTTATAGATATAATTTTTGGGTTTTCAGTTTCATGTGACTTGTTCATTTACCTATTTGTAACTCGTAAATTCCACAACATTAATATATAATTCACACTATGAATCCATTCTATTCCAGATTTTTATTTTTTTCTACCACTCTTTCTTTTTAACTTTACCTCCTCAATAGTCCCTAACAAATTGGCATTTTATAGATGATTATGGTGATCCAATTACTCTATCCTATCATCTTTCTGGATCGTTAAGAATTTAATCTATTTTATTAGATTTTACTTCTTTATTTGACCTAATTCATTAATAGTATCATCACTTATTTTGTATTCCAATAAATTAATTTCATTTTGGTGTGGTATCCTTCTTAGATCTTGATGCATGAGTTCTCACATTCTATAATGGAGGATAATCAAGAGTTAATTTATGGTAAATTTGACTCAGGCAATTATTGTTCACATCATATTGTCATTATGTTGGAGGTAGAGAGTACATACCATATATGAAATGTTAAAATTGTGTTTCCTTAATTGTATATTGTTTGTGAATCCTTGTGATACATATGATTGTAATAAATAATTTCTACTACGATATTGTATTCTATATTTCTTATGGTTGATATGATTTTCAAGTGGATGTGTATTGGTTATTTGATTCTTGGTTTTCATGAATTGATTATGGACTAACTTATTGCATCATTATGTTCTATATGTGTAGTTTACCTTCCTCATTAATTTGAAAACTAGGATGATATGTCCAATATAGTTTCTCTCTAATATGATGAGTGAGGAATATGTTATGGACTTTCAAAGATACATGATATTTTACTGACACATTTCATTTTCTTACCCTTGAGTTGTGAGATTGGGTTGACACAAATTTTATCTCCTTCCCCATATATTTAAAATTGTTAATGAAATATCCTGAACTTTTTTGTGTGTGTAAAATATTCATTTTTTTAAACCATAAAACAACACCTAATGTTGGATCCATTTTCATTCGAGTGGAATGGTAGTAGGGGTTTTGGGTGCGGGTTGCAGGATGAATACACAGTGCCTACCAGATACCCAGTGTGTAATAGAAATACAAAGTGTGTATGAGATATGCTATGAGTAAGGGTTTGGGCAAGATCTATGCACGACATGCGATAAATTTCCTAGGAGTTTAGTACCTTTATCTTTATATATAATATAAATAATTGACACATTGTGTGAATTCACCACCCAGTTTTGAAAAAAATTGGCTGAACCCTCTTGTATTTATAACGTGGGTTCTATTATTCATCCATAGTGATAGGGAGTTTTTAAAGGTTTTCCCTTGAACCTTACTCATTATGGTTTGTGAATTTGTGCCTCACTGTTTATTCATTATGTTTATTCCCCATACAATGTTCCTTATACATTATTCTTATTTTGTAGTGCCTTGTGATAATTCCCCATGAAATAGTATCTTGTCATGAATAAAATGATGTGGCCAAATTTTTGTCTATTTTTTTCATGAAATGACTTGTTGATGATATGTGATCATGATTTTTAGGCCTTAATTTCTTACATTCCCTAAGAGAATATTGGTCCAAACTAATAAACTCCATGGACAGACACATTGTGCTCTATATATGTATATGTTGGACATGTAGAGAGCGACGCTTAGATTGCATTATAATGGATATAGAAGTGGATTATTTATACCCCTGAGTTACACTTTTTACCTAGCAGAGGCACCGTGGAAAATATATTTAGAAATATGGTTGTACCATTCTATACTGACACTTGTTTCCCTATATGAGATACTTGGTACAATATCTAGGGTTAATTCTTACACCATGCTCAGAGTGATACAAGGTATTCCTTTTATGGCTCTCCTTAAATGGGATTGGTGGTATTGGGTAGTTTGGGAACTCCTACAACAACCCAAGGGATTCGTTTTTGGATTTACATGGATAAGATCATGTATCCACATTGTATTTGAAAGATTGTATTTCATATTTTTATGTGATGACATTTTTTTAAATAATTATAATTCTTAATTAATGTTCTAGGGATGTGACCACCATGAAAAACCACATGATAGGGGTCAGTCCACAATAAATTTTTATTAGTGATGACCCATGTGTACACCATATATTTTTATAGGGTTTTTTGGTTCACAGATCCCTACTTTTATAAATGCTTATGGTATAGGTCATGTATCGATTAGTGTACCCAGAACAGAGTATTTATTTTTTTATTTCCACAATTTTACTATTTGGAACATTGATTAATGTATATCCCATGGGATGGGTTGATATTGCCATCATTGGTATTTTCCTTGTTAGTATATCTCACACCCTATTTAGGGACACCTTTGGTACCTAAAAACACTTTAGTATTTCATGGTTAGATAAAGGGAAGCATCCCGATTTTATTTATTAATTCACATTTCTATGATATAATACAGGAGTAGAGGACCAAGCCTAAGGACGTGATTCTAGTATTAGGTTCTTTTTGGAATTTTTATTTATTTTTGATACCATGTGGTATATATATGTATGACATGTTTCCCATGAACTCACTTTGTACTGTTACATGACATAATGATCATCATATTAAATATTTAATTATTTTTCATATTCCACCTATTTTATATTTATCTGGGATGATTTATTATCAATTTTCTAATGTTTCCTATTTTATATTATTGATTCTGCTACTATGGGTTTATTTTCTCATTATTTTAGTGTATGTTAATGCTGATTCCACTATTTATTAATTCTTATATACAATTTTCTCCATTATAATGTATGAGGGACTTGTCTCCCCATAGATACAGACTTTTCCATCACTTATAGTCGTATGCCTCTGGTGTACGTTAAGGTGCACTTTATATTTTATGGCCACCGTATTAGGGAACGGTATGTGTCATATAGGGTGGGATGATACATTCGACATGAGTATTCCCCATAATGGAAGGCAAGAATATCCCTTTAATGGGAATGTATACAGATGATCAATTTTCCATGTATGTCGAGATAATGTATTCCACTTTATCTAGCATAGAATTGAGGCAGGTATTTCCATTCTTCATAAACCAAACAAAAGTGTGTACATATTTGGATGATTGATATTTATATACACATATATTATTTTCTTGAAATATAATTTTATAAATTTTGAAATGATTTTAAGGGAAAATCAGTGGTCATCTTCTGGTTTTTATACTCACACCCTTCATAGGAATCTAGGAGAATATGTAAACTTTGTTATTAGGGATCTAGTAAAGGGAAAGAGCCATGTGGTGGATGGTTGAGAAGGTGCAATAGGATAGTGACAGAAAATATTATTTGGACTTTAGGTATATTTTTTTTCAATAATGTATTCATCATTGTATGAGTATTTTATTTGGATTTTTTTTGGTGACTTACATGTCATTATTTTATTCCATTGGTTGATACATGCATCCTTTATGATATAGTCAATTAGATTATTATTTTCACTTCATATTATTATTTTTATGGTTGTTAATTCTTTTTTATTCTCTGGTTGTTGTTTGAAACATTGGGAATAGTCTCTTTATGATGCCTCTAATTCCCCCACAGCTAGTTATATTCTTCTAGTGTATGGGGAGGAACACATGAGGTTATGTGGAACTTTTTTTGAATATGGTGACTCATACTTGGGTGTTGCAAAATTATATCAAATGAAATCTTCTGGAACATATATTCTTATTTTTCCTTGATGAGGTACATATTAAATGGTAGATATGAAGGATGCGACTTAGGGAGGGGAATTATGTCTATGTCTTGCCAACACTGTATAGTGATCCTTTGAGTTTCGTGGAATGTGTAAATAATGTCTTTTTTGTCCATTATTACAAATATTTATTCACCATTGTTGATGTATATATTATTTATATTCAGATTTATGTGATTTTGGATACATTCATGTATTATGAATAGGAAAATTGGTTCATATATCGGATAATTATTTCTTATATTATATTTGATTCAGTTAATTAAATGTCTATTGACGTTTTTTATTTTTTTTCTTTGGTAGTAAATTATTAATTACATTTAATTACCTGAAACTAAGAATAAAATTCAGGTAGTGTATATGTGGTTCTGACTAATTTTCATGTACTAGAGGCTTGGATTTGGCAATGGGTAGTTTTAAGGGAAATTCACCTTAGGCTTGTGGGGTTCCCAATAGGCTGAGTATCTGATACAAATCCATTTTATGACTATAAATTTCATAGGGTTTTACACTATGGGAGCTCTTATATGTGTTCCAAATGTATGTTTGGAATTTTAGATAATTCAACCTTGATTAAATTTTATGGGACCATACAATTTAAAAAATAAGAACACCTCTGTAAAGGGGAATTCCCCTATTGCACGCCATCAATATAGGAGGTTGAAAATGTGTATTCATTTAGAGCTTCATTATATGTTTAGGCCATAGATCCCATCCAAACTGAACTCTTATAAATAATTATTTCTAATGGAAGATGACTTCAATGGATAATGGTCATATACTCTCATAGATATCACTTTCTTTATCCCCATCCTTCCATGGCACTATTGTCCTTAGTGATGTTGAAGATTTTATATATATTTTTAATATAATATTATAAATTTTAGAGACTCAAGATGATTAAAAGGTAAAAAAAGGATTCCATTATGTTCTGAGGAGTAACTAGGTGGTGGTAGGGTGTTATGAATCAAGTAGGAAAAAAGATCTGATAATGTGGAAAAATATCAAGGACCACATATTTGAGTAATTATTCCTTGATACACTAAAGTTGGATCATTCTCGAGATTTTAGGGAAAATTTCTAAAGGATGTATATTCTTATTATCCATGGATTACCAAGATGATTTTTTTAATACCATGACAGCATGGAATGAGTCATAAAATTCAATGAAGTTTGAGATTATCCTTTCACTAGTGTTCAAATTTCATGTTTGGAATTTTGATTTGACAAATTATATTGATGTGCCTTCTAAATATATGACTTTTTGGAATGGTCTAGAATAAGATATATTTTCATTCTTTATTCTATATTAAAATGGACTAACATGTGTTTTTTCTATTTCTACAAAAACAATTTATTTTAGGATTATGAAGTGAAAATAAGAGGTTATACTCAAGGATAGTGGAAGTTAGACAGATAGAATAAATGGTTCTTTGGATACATCTATATGAGATAGTTCCAGTAGGGGCTATAATTATGATGTAAAGAAAAATATCTCAAATTTCATTTAGACCCTCACTTGAATTTCCACTTATATAGAAAGTAAATTAATCTTAATCAATTTTACATGTAGGATTATCATATGGTAATGGTGTGGTTAGGACAATATGTTGGTTGATAATTTTAATAGATAGCACAACCTATATTGGGGTTTAAGAACCAAATAACTTGTGAACCTCATTTGAGAGGTTGTAGAGAAATCAGATGTAGAGAATAATCTATAGACCTGGTCCTAACTAATTATAGAGATGATCCTTCAATGGTTTGAGGTACAATAATGATTATATCTATAATAGTTATTTTATTATATGATTTAATTACAACCTATTAGTTTATATGTTCTTGTGTTATTTTTAGTTTTGAATATGTTGATAAACTTATTTCTGGAATTCTATATATCAATACATATTTTAGAATGAAAGTGCGTCATCACTAAATTTTCCCAAATAGTTCTTAGTAATTACTGTCGATGAGGATTTATGGATTTTCACAATTATAAAGATTTCAAATATCGATGCGATCATTAGTATGAACTAGTTAACAAGTTATAATGAACAAATCAATATTTATTAGAGATAAGTGTCATTTATGATGCCTAATGTAGGAGATTATGTATTGACCAGTGGGAGGTATGTTAAAGAAAAAACGTTTCATCTTAAATTTGTTAACTTGGATCTATTATATCATTTGTGGCTGGTATAATCCTTATTGTAGACTTGATAGATATTTCCTCCTCTTTCCCACTTGTTGTGGACCGTTACCGAGACTTATTTCTGGAATATATTTTGGGTTTACCTACAAATAGGGGAATTGATTTTGTAATTGAAGTAGCACTGGATAGTATCCAATACCAATTATATATTTCCATGAGTAACCTACTCGGTTATAAAGTCATAAGGAAAAACATAAATATCTTGAATCATAATGATTTATATGATGATGTAATTCTCCTTGGGGTTCTTTGGTGTTTTTCCTTAAGAAGGAAGAAAATATTCATTGGATTTTGTGGAATATATGAAGTTGAATAAAATTACAATGAAAAATATGCACCATTTTTTAAGGATAGAAAAAAATTTAATATGTTAATGGGATCCCGGTACATCTCCAAGATTTATATGTTTTCTAGCTACCATATGCTTTGGGATAAAGAGAAATATATATCAAAGATTTCATTTAGATGAAAAAAATGATTATATTAGTATGTTTTATATGAAATTTTGAGTGAATAATAATCCAAAAATATTCATGAATCTAATGAAAAGGATTTTTCACCTATACATGATTTAATTCAACATTATGTTCATTAATGAAAAGCTATTTTATTCGAATCCCACAGAATCATATGCTAAAAACCATGCGATTTTTTTGAGTACACTTTGATCCTACCAAATTTATAATATTACATTGAAATGTATATTTTTAACATATTAGGTGAATTTCATTTGGATTTTTATTAATGAGGTGTGAATTTCTAGTGATCCCGATATGTTAGAAGAAGTTTTGTCTTGGGCATGACCTAGGAACGTGTTCAAAATTTATAATTTCCATGGTATGAATTGATACTATAGATTTTCATAGATGAAATTTTAAATTTTGAAGGGCTCTTGAGAATTCATACAAAGACGTTGGTAATGTATTTGTGGATGGAGGAGTGTGAATAATCTTTTCTAGAAATGAATAGAATATTGACATCATCTGTGTTTTTTATTTTTCTTGACAATATATTTGTCTTTATGGGGTATTTTGACTCTTCTTGGATTGTAATGGGATTCAAATTGATTTAGAATAATTATTTGGTAGCTTATATATCTCTCTACTTATGACCACATGAGTAGAAATGCTATACTCATGATATGGAGGGAGCTGTTATGGTCTACATATTTTTGTTATAGCAACATTTCCACCTTAGTGAGATATTTTTAATATATATGGGCTGAAATAGTTTATGTTATATCTTCTCCTAATGAATTTATAATCTTTTTAGAGGTTTTCACTAGATTACGTGTAGAAGTTCTAGTTTAAAATAATTTATATACCATGAAAATGGATTTTTGTCATAGATTCTCTTAGAAAAAACACATAAATACATAGAATGAGAATATTTTATGCTTAGTGGATGTTGGTAGATTTTCTAGAATACTGGAAGGTGGACATAACTATGGATTAGGGAGGAATGTCTTCTTTACCATTGGTTATCACATCCTCATCAGTGGATATAATAAAGGGAAATTAAGAATGGGATAAATACCATCACATGATGAGTGAATGTTTGGTGGCTAACAAACTTGTTCCATAATGTACCTTAATTATATGGATGTGATGTGCTCTATGTTCATGGCATGGTAGTAGTTCCATATTCTATGAGAGAGGATATGATTTTAGATCCTCAAAATTGTAGTGGGAAATGAACCTAGGGTTAAACAATATGTATCGTGAAATCATTATATGATTCTAGTGGCTTGGCATAAATACGGGAATTTCTGTCTTTTCACTCACTATTAAACCATTAAAAGGATCAAAGATGAGAATTTGTTCTAATAATTCATTATGGGAAGTGAACCTCGGGTGAAATGAGATTTAACATAATATTGAATGATTATTCTGATGTCCTGACATGAAGAGGGACATTGATGATTTTTTCTCACACTTTTTGGCCTATCGTATGATCAATGTCGAACATCAGTGACCTAGTGGGTAACACCATAAATTGATATTTATTATGTTATATTGGGAAAATGTGATGGTGTACTTTACTATGAATTTAACCAAATCCATGAGGGGATCAGATGTAGTATGGACCATATTGGATCAACTAACCAAATTGAATTATTTCATTCCAATTTGAAAGACCTATATGGTGGTTGATTTTTGAAAGCTATATATTTATGTGTTTTTGGGGCCACATAATGTGATTTATAGTATAGTTTCATATTGGGATAATACTATTACATTATATTATTAGAAGGGATTGCAAAATGTATGTGAACAATATTGAAGTTATGTATAGCTTATCATTCCTTGTCCATTGGGAAATTGGATATGATGATTCAAGAATTATGGGAAATCCTCCATGAATGTGTGTATGATTCTAAGGGAGTGTTGTAAAATCATTTAAACCTGGAATAATTTTACTAAAAAATGTATGTTTGTCTTGATTCAGATGTCCACATTTGATTCTATTTATGTATGGTCATGACATTCACCTCTATATTGGATTGACGTTGGTTTTTTTACACTTACTGGGCTAAGAATGGGGAAGGTGACCTCTAACTGCATGTAGTTGATTCATAATTAGAATGTTATTATTTAGAGTAGAAAAATATTATATGCATACTTTAGGAGAAAATAAGTGGGGTTATCTTTTGGTAACATAGACATATTTTAGGTTCCCCTTGGTAAATAATTTTAAGATTATATAGGAAGGAAAAATGGGAAAATAATTTACTACACCATTTAAGATCATAAAAAACATCAGGATACTGGATTATTAGTTGGACATTCCTCCATGATGTCAATATTTTAATAATATGTTCCATGTGATTCTAATTCATAAGTATAATCCCAATCCTATACAAGAGAACAACAATGATGAAGTTATATTGAAATCAAATGCTTAGTATGTGGAGAGTCCTATTCCTATTGTTTAGCAATGTGAGAATGTATTGTGAAGGAAACAGTTCTCCGTGTTTGAGTAATATGTAATTGTTGGGGGATACTTGTTACCAATTTTTTATGTCTACATTATTTTATTCATTGGAGTATATTACATTTATAATTCAATTTGTTGTGTCTTGTTAGAGGTATTTAAAGAAGGAATTGATTTAGATGATGGATTCTATCTTTTTTTCCAATCTACTCAATGAATGGATATTTACAAAATACATGGTTTCCAAATAAAATCCAGGATCTTTATTTAGGGAATCAACTGATTATGGTAATATTAATTAGGATACAATATATGCTCATTTATGATGTTTAGTGATATTCATGGAATTAGGAATATTTTATAGATTTTTAGTGGAGGTAGCATACTTTTCAACGTATTAGATATAATGAAATTTCTCATTGTGAACCCATTATTAATGCAATGAATAGAGTCTTTTCCAGTCATCTAATTGATTCAAGTGATCATCATTTTACATTCACCTTCCTCCATCATCCCCAAACCCCAGGCCATTTACGGTTGATTTGGGCAATCCAATTCCCTCTAGATATTGTAATCATTGATATTTAAGTGCCAGATCTAGGGATTCAACTTAATCACCATATTAGGACATTTAATTTTGAAGGTAGGTATAACACCCTGATATTTCATAAATTATTTTTCATGAATTAATTAAATTGTTCCTAAATTTTTAATTTCATAAAACACTGAAAATAGTTCATTTTCTATTTAAGAGTTATTTTTGTCTTTCATTAAACGAGATACCAAATTAATCATGAACTACACATGACATGAAATTTAGAATTCTATACAAAAAACACATAGGGTAGCTTGTCAAATTGCGTATGTTACATGAAAAACATACTTTGTCTATGCAACCCATGCATGTAATAATTTACATGACGCATTGATTTTCTATGAAACATCTTTTTATTGTTATAATAATTTAAATGATATTATTATAATCCAACCGTTAGACATATTAATATGAATAGAGATAAATACTTTTAAAATATTTTTTATAATTGTTTTATATAATTAAAACATATTGATGATGAAAAATATAATTTTTTGTAAATTCCTTATTTTTTTAAAAATTATATTTTTTTATTCAGGTAAACTAAATTTCATGTCCTTTTGTGAAAAATATTAAAAAATTAGAAAACATTAGATATTTAAATTGATAAAATAATAATCATTTTTGAATTTATTATGTAGAAATTTTCATAGGGCTATTTGTTTTATTTTATTTTGAAATTTTATTTTTAGATTACTAGTGAAAATTAATGTATATCTATTCAAAACATACATTTCATATAATTTATTTTTATAGATAAATAATATTTTAATTTAGTGTATAAGAATAATTAGATCATATTGTTATCAATTAATCTAATTTAGGACTTTAGAATCAATTCCACTTTGAAATTGAGTATATAAAAATTGAAAAAAGATTGAACATTTTTTACAAAAAAAATCCATAGTGTCGTCCCGTTAGTGCGATTAATCTTAAATTACTTTCTTCCACCTCTGTGACTTGAATTAGGAAATATGGATTCCATATTTGGAATCAACATAATTTATAATTTGTAATAAGATAAAATTTTTTCCCAAAAAAATTTAGTGTATGTGATTAAAATTTATTTCAATGGTTAATAGAAAACTTAGGTTAATAAAGTACTATCCCATTAATTTAAGACACAAATGACATAGAAACTAGTACAACAACTAGTGTCTGCCTATTCATTGGTCATTAACCTTTAATTATTTATTTTAGTTAGTTTGGTATGATTTTTGTTTCGAACAAATGTGGGTTCATCAAACATTATATCAAAAATTCCATGAGTGTCCTTTCCCTTCCCAATAAAAGGCCACGACCTCTTCCTCTTCATAACACCTCTCAAATGACATTAGGTTAGAAAATATCAGTCCAATACACCTTCCAAAATCCCTTAATTACACTTTTAATCATCTATTTGGGTATAAAGTAATCCATGGAAACATTTTTACACAATCCAAAAAGAGCTACCCAATTAAGAGGTGATTTGAATGAGTACGACGATAGTCAAGACATAAGGTAGTGGAATTTCATCTCAAGTTTTTATTTCTATGTGATACATGATTTATTGACCACCCATTAATTTTTTGTCGTTTATATACTACCCATGGAGGTATTATATGATTTTTATACTTAAATTCAAGGGTATTACATATCTTTTTTATGATCTTTATCTGATAGGGTTTTTCTTTCAAAAGTTTTCCAATTGGTAAAATAATTTTTTCCCAGATTCCTTCCTTGAGACACAAGTCATGTTATGCAGCTATAATTTTACATCAGGTATATAAGCATTATTTTAAATTTTTTATCATGAATATTATTCTTTTCATGACATTTTAAGCTTCATGAAATCTCATTTTTTTAAATGGGGTTTATGATTCTATGTTACCAAGAGGAAAGAGTTTATTGAAATAATCTCACCGCTTTTTGATATTGTGTATATTCATGATTCCATTTATGAAATACTAAAATTCATCATTCATGAATTTTATTATCCTATATTTATTCATGATATATTCATGTATTTGTACCATATTTTAACTCATTGGTATATAATATATTTAAGAATGTTTTTTTAGATAGTTGGACTTTTCCATCTCTTCAGTCAAAAATATATATTCATTCGAAACCATGTTTTCTAAAAATAGTTTCATAGAATATTATAATAAAATCTTAGAGTCATTAAAATAATTCTTTACCCCTTTCTTTCTTTAAGAAATGTTTTCAATGTAATATTATTGTCGCTTTGTGAACGTGTCATTTTTGTAATGTTTTTACCATACAAAGGGAATGTTTTTTAACATTGTATGACCTTTACAGATTTACCCATCATGAATTCCTTGAAGATTAATTTTCATTTTTAAAAGGAAAATTCTTAATATTTTATTAATATATTTTAAAGGGAATATTTTTAAAAAATTTCAATATACTTTTATAAGTTTTTTTGGAAAACGATTTTCAAAAGATTTTATGCTTTAAATATCCATTTTCAATTAAGAAAGAATATTTAACTCAACAAAATATTTTCAAAATACTATTTAGTGTTATATTCCATATAAGATAACATCCATTTATGTTAATCATTCCCTTCTAGTAAATTATCCAATGGTTCTACTCGTATTCTTTATTGAATGGTTTCTGTTTCGAAGGAATGATGTTCATGACACCCATTTCACACTCATGGGTTTTATGGTTTTGAAACTCTCTTATTTTCACAGGTTATGCCTTAATTATGTGATTATGAAACTTATCAATTTTATAGGTTATGATGTGAAAAAATGGTAATAATATCAATTTCACTTCATGGGTTATGATTTGATGTTTAAAAATCCAATCACTTTTTATGGGTTATTATATAATGAAATTTTTATTATCTTCTAAAAAATTTATGAATTATTTTGTTATGATATGGGTGGGATATATATATCCCTTTAATTCATTGGGTAATGATAAGTTTTATATGATCTCAAAGGTTACACGGGTTCTAGCCCATGCTAGAAGAAAATAAAGTACATGGGTAGTAGTTTTGGATAGAAAATAAGAAGGCACATAGGTTATATCCCAAGACTAAAACTACGTGGGTACACATGTTGTATCCCATGCCTAAAAACAAGAAGGTACATGAGATTTGATCCAAAAGTAAGAGGGTTCATGTAGAGACCCGAATCTTATCGTACATTGACATTACATTACTTTTGCAGAATACTTAGTACATAACAAAAACACACACACAAGGATCGTAATAGTTTAGTGTCTTTGGAAACTCGGAATAAAATCTTCTAATCGTGGGGAAAGATCTTCAACATCTCCCATAAATATCTTCCCTTTTTTTACCTAAAAACCTTTCTTTATATCCTGGGGAAAATAAAACATAAAAGGGTGAGCTCAAATGCTCAGTAAGGGTATACAAAAGAAAAATCAATCACATCATATTCATAAGAACATAACTTTTGGAAATCTTAACCTGCAAAAGAGAGCATAATTTCATAACATGGGATAAATCATAGTAGTGAAATGAAATCCCAATAATCATAACTTAAAACATGAGACTTTTTGGCATACATACATAATCATAGAGAATCATTTCTTGTTAGTCAAGACTCATTGCCAAGACTATCTTAGTGGAGAAAGTCCCTTTCTGAATCGAGTAACCCTCGTTTCAGTCCTGTTTCACTGAACCGGTATAACCTACCATTCCAGCCATGTCTATCTCATGAGATATAAAATCTTTACCCAATGCATTGGAGGGAGATATAGGTCCCACCCATCTTATAATGAATCATTTCTTATGTGTGCCACATAATCATAAAACATACATCATCGCATAACACATGTAACAAAAATGGGATTCTTGAAACATCATGACATCATAAATCAATTCATATAAGATAAAGGAATTCATAAACATAATTCCATCACAACATAGTCAAATCAATGTAAAAATATGGATAGAAACAGAACCCTTTATTATCTTAGATGGAAAATAATTTTGATAAAACACTTGAATTGAATTCTTGAGGAAAATATCCTTTCTTCTTCAAAATCAATTTCTTTTCACAAAACATCATGCAATTTTAAAAGAAAGAGATTTTATTGAAAATAGTCATGAAATCTTTTAGAGGAAGCTTCATGAAAATAAGGCTTTATAAAACAGTAGAAATCCGTTCGTGCCGTATAAGTTAAAAAAACAATCTTCGTACTTTTGTCAGAAAAGTCAAAAAGTACCTCGTACGACAAAAGATTCCTTTCATACATATTACTAAAAACTCACCGAAGGGTAAAAATGGTTTTAAAAAATTGTAGGTGGATGGAAATAATATTACATTTTGATGAAACATGGATGTGGATGATAAAATACACCCCAGTAAATACTTACGAATAAACAATCTCGGATAAAAAAATGAGATTGTGATATTTCCCTTACCTTAGGTCCGACTTGCTTGTACGTGTCCGAACCTCCTGTATAATGATTTAAATCATGTTATTGACATATTAAAGAATCATATTCATTGTTATGATATCATATATGGTTCACTTATGACATTATATTACCCGTTCTTTTGTAAATTCCATGTTAAAGAAGCGTTTTGGGTAAAATCGTTCCATTTATCGTAGGTGTTTTGACTTGTTGTTCTTGACATAATTATTACTTATATCATGATTTACTCCCTTCCAGAATATAAAATATGATTTATATATCATATATATTCAGTATATATATATATAATAGGTAGATAAATAAAATGAAAAACACCGTTCATGGAGACGGTAGTCTGTACGTACGCATGAACGCTGTTTTCCTTTCCTTATTGTCTTGAAATGGAAGTAAGTAGATGACATACATAAGTATATATATACATAAATCCAGTAGCTTTATAATGTCATATATTTCATTATTATTTCTTATATATACATTATAATCATTCTTAAATGGTTAACATGGAGAATGAATCTCATCGCGTCGTGGAGACGGTAGTCCGTACGTACGCACGAGCGATGATATCATTTCTATAAATATTGAATTGAATTGAAGTGGATTATACAATATATCAGAATCAATATGATGTTGTAATAACTATGTATAGTTATTCTTTACACCATTATACCCATCCATGTAAGGTGGTGGTGGAAAATAGATTACACCACGGCGTGGAGACGGTATTCCGTACGTACGCACACGCGGTGATTTCTTTTTCCGTAGGATGGATAGATGGTGAAATAGGGTTGTTTCATACTTATAATAACATATCAGTATATGAGTGATACTGATGTTATTACTTCATAATGAAACAACCTAAGAAGAAGAAGTGGAAGAAGAAATAAAGATGAAATAATCGGTAACGGTAATTACCTCTTCTTTGAAGTGCCTCTTTGAGACCTCCTCTTAGGGCACTAAAATTGTTCTTTGAGGAAGACCAGAACCTCTATGATGTTTCTAGGGAAGTGGAGAGGATAAATTGGCAGGGGTTGTCCGAGCTTGAGTGCTCAAATTGGTGTGAGGAGGAGGGGGAGGAGGTGTCCTTTTATAGGGGAGGAGAGGGGCACCTTAGGAATATCTCAAAATATTATTTTATATTAAAGTCAAAATCGGTTTATAATGGTTCCAAAGGGTCTTATTTCGAAGATAAAGTGGGGATGGGTCGAAAGCCTATCAACCAATAGGATTTAGACAAGGTTAGGGTGTTATTTTAACCATATCAATTAGATTTAAATCTAAGTTAAATAATTTAACTTTTACCGTGTCTTTTTGTTTTCTTTCACTATATGGTTAATAAACTTACTATAACATGCCAAACGAACCCCAAATTGTATATTATTAATACATATATCCTTATCTAAGTCATTTGGCCGAACCTTAGATTTTTAGGAATAAAATAACAATTAATAATATAATATTTGATTTAAAAACTATTTTGTGTCAATTTTGACACTATTTGATATATGATTTTTTTGAAAGTCATAACAGAATTATATGTTCTAAAAAAGTTGATTAAATCAACACTAATATATCATAGTAACCTATAGAATTAGTGGAATTCATAAAAAGTCTTAAATTAAATTTATTTTGGTATTTATATTATCAATTATGTCAATATTTCATTAATAAGATAATTATTGCATCATCTTTGTGTCATAAATAAATTATATTATTTGATGTCTAAAAATTACAAATAAAATACCATCATGTAGGAAATATTTTTAGCTTTATAATGAATATTTATAGTCGAATTTATCTTATGTATAACCCCATATTAAAAATGATTTACTTATTAAACTTTGATTTTAACTATTTTAACCCTTCTTTAAATAAATTAATAATAAATGTCCTAATCTAATCCAAGTGGGCCTAAATGGTCATATTTTATTCCTAAGTTTGTTTTTGGTCGAATTACACTTGTCCAATAGAATTAGGACATGTTTTAGGGTAATATTAATATCATATTTACCCTTAGTTACCCTATTTACTATTAACCGTGGTAAAAAAATAAAAAGTTACTATTCACCAAAAAATTATTTTTATCTCATTGAACCACATTTTACTTACTGATATCAACCGTGTCTGTCGGATTTTTGAAATTCCATTCACAGAAGCGGTAAAATTAAGTTTTATGCAAAATTCAGTTTTTAACCTACCACTTAGTAGTTTCACTATTCATCAAAAATTGATGTTTTTCAGAACAATGCCAAAATTTCATCCCAAGCTATATTTCATATTCCGAATTCAAAAATGAAGTCTATTTTACCAAATTCATAACATAAAAGTTTCATTAATTAATTTTATAATTAAATCCCGCTGTTAAAACAAATAGCGTGTTTTTAAGAAACAATATCTATCAAAAGATTGACACTTGTTTATGTCTAGTTTAAATGTGAAACTACATCCAATGACCAACATTGTATTAAATTGTAAAAATATATTCTAAATATACTTTAAAACCACTCAAATTAATGATTTATCACTATTAATTATTTCGATTAAAAAATTTGTTTTTAATTATAATTTAGTAATTTTCACTATTCATCAGAATATGAAAGTTATCCGAAAAGTACCAAAATTTCACCTTAGGCTAAATTCGATACTCCGAATCCAAAAATAAAGTTCATTTTGAAAAATAAGATTTACTGGATTTCAAAAAGTGGTTATTACTATTCATAACGGCTAGTTTTAATAATATTTTTATAGCATATCGTTGTTTAGTGAAACTCGGTATTGCGTACTACACACGCTATCGAGGAAGGTCGCAATTGCGTGTAATGCAAGTCAAGTCAAGGATGTGTGTTGTGCAAGCTCCTTTTGGTGTAGCGTACAACACAAGACATTAATAAAATTAAAAAGAATATTTTTTTATAAAATCTTGGGCTGTTACATTCTACCCCCCTTAAAATGAATATCTCCCTCAAAATTCGTCGGGGTTATAAATGGTTTACTATTTGAAAGTTTCTTTAATAGAAACCCACATCGTAAAAGGGAATACCGAAACTTGGCTTTAAAAACTAAAGTATGAAATTTAACGATTACCCAAATAAACTAATCACTGGGTTTCCACATAGGTGAAAATATGGATATGGAAGAGAAATCTAACCATCATGTTCTGATGGAGAGTGGTAGAGAACATGGATATGGAAAATCCAGTAATCACAAATCCATAAATTTGTGACGATCTAAGGTACCATCTGATTCATCAGGTATAAGATCACTAGGACAACATTTTTGGTTTTCAAGATCATTTCCCTAAAGTTGAAAATTTGAATTAGAATAAATACTTACTTTATTTTGATACAATATCACTGTTGTTCGTGCCTTGAACAATTTCCACTTCATCTCTTAAATAAATGAAGTTGAATTTGTTATTCGTGAAGTGTTAGCAGATCATGTGATAGAATGAAGGGTCATTCCATCTGTCTCAAACAAAAGGTAAGCAAAAGTTATTAAATATACATAAGTCATTTTATAGTGAGATTAATCATATATAGTTCCTAAAATGGACTTATACTTCATATATCATACTGCTTAATATAATAAAACTAGTTTCTACTAAACAAGGACTTCCTGTAGGCCAGTGGTAGGCGATAAAGGCTAGTCGCACTTTGGTTGTGGGTTCGATTCCTACAGCCTTGTCCGAAGCGATGGGCTGTCGCCCGTCCTGCAGGTTGTCCCTTTTTCTAAAACTACGTTACTATAACATCCCATCAATAATATCGAAAATCTTCTATCCTTAAACAATACTAACTTATGTCCAACATAATCCAGTCTAATCTTTATGCTTATACATAATACTGCAGTCCACTCTCATAATATAGTGACAACGATTACCAGAGATTTAATACTGTCATTGATCCCCACATATCATAAGATATGTCTTGTTGGTCACATTCCAAACACTCAAAGTCCTTAATCGTGTATTCTCTTGAATACCTTAGTGAAAGCATGAGTTCACTTAAAAGTTAACACTTTCCACATACCAAAATCCTCAAAATTCTATATACTCAAACCATGATATCACTTAATCCTTATATTAATCATGATCTCATGAATACTATTAAACATTTCATTTTCTCGCATATCATCTTATTTCCAAAAAATATCTCAATCACTTTGAATACCACATCAATAAATATTGCAATACTCAATGATACAACATTATTTTGGAATCCCATTACATAAACACTTAATCATTCCACCACATCGTTGTCATATTCAACATTGCCAATAGTGATCGCATGTGATTTCCCTTTGTCCTTTGCCTTCAGTGGTTGCTCATGTTGATCATCACTAACCCTTGGATTAGGGCAATTATTAGCATAATGCCCCCATTTCCTTGCACTTGAAGCATTGAAGTGTTGGCGGTGCGTTCTCTGCAGTGTTTGCTTTATTCACATCATTAGAAACCCTTTTTCCATTACTTCGACACTCAGCTGCTCGATGACCTTCTTTTCCACACTTAAAACATTTTCTGGTCCCTTTTAGACAATCTCCACCATGCTTCTTTCCACACTTTGTGCATAAGGAAACATTCATCTTCTTTTCACCATTATTCTGAGATTTCTCCTTGAACTCCATCTTTCGTTTCTTGTCAAAACCATGAGATGGATATGTAACACCAACTTCCATTTCTACCTTGATAGCACAACGCACAATTTCTTCATAGCTACTGAAGTCTCTTATAGCTAATGCCCTTCTAAGACTTGGTTTTAAGCCACAGAAAAATCGATCAACTTTACTTTCAGGTTGGATGATAATTCCAGAAGCATACCTTGCAAGTCTTGTAAAATTTGCTTCATAGGTACCAACAGATTCATCGTCCCTTTGCTTCAGTTCAAGAAATTCTTTCTCCATCTTTGTTCGAAGAATACGAGGGAAGTACTTACTGAAAAACAAGTTCTTGAACTCGTCCCATTCCATAGACTCAATTTCATCTCTTGGCCTCGTATTCTTGATAAGATTCCACCATTGATCAGCTTCACCTTCCAAACGATATTCTGCTAAGATGACTTTATCATGTTCAGAACATTGAAGAACTGAAAATATCTTTTCAGTAGTACTGATCCATTGTTCAGCCACAAGTGGATCAGAAGACCCACTGAAAGAAGGTGGACGTTGCCTCATGAAGGACTCAATAGAATATTGTTCCCTTCTCTGCTCATTCGGATGTCCAGAATGATTCATAGCTTGTGTAAGTATAGCAATAAGATTTTGCACTCCATCTCCCATAACATTTGTTTGTTCAGGAGGACAATCATTGCATTGTCCATTGCATTGATCAACACGGTTCCTTCGGGTTCCAGCCATCGTCTAAAACCCAAAAAGAATAGTGTGAGAGGAAAAAATCATGCTAGGGAAAACAACATAATAAAGGGGGAGTACCTTCAATATCCAACATCTTAGGTTTAATTCTATGATCGTTAGCGTAATTCTATTACTATAACCTATACGTATACTTATCCCTAGGGACATCCCTAGACATACCTTAGAAATATCTCTAGGGATCTCACTAACGTTTTCGCATCCTAGTTTCCAAAGGTTGACTAAACCTTTCCTCTGATACCAACTGTAGAGACCCGAAGCTTATCGTACATTCACATTACATTACTTTTGCGGAATACTTAGTACATAACAAAAACACAGACACAAGGATCGTAATAGTTTAGTGTCTTTGGAAACTCGGAATAAAATCTTCTAATCGTGGGGAAAGATCTTCAACATCTCCCATAAATATCTTCCCTTTTTTTTACCTAAAAACCTTTCTTTATATCCTGGGGAAAATAAAACATAAAAGGGTGAGCTCAAATGCTCAGTAAGGGTATACAAAAGAAAAATCAATCACATCATATTCATAAGAACATATCTTTCGGAAATCTTAACCTGCAAAAGAGAGCATAATTTCATAACATGGGATAAATCATAGTAGTGAAATTAAATCCCAATAATCATAACTTAAAACATGAGACTTTGTGGCATACACACATAATCATAGAGAATCATTTCTTGTTAGTCAAGACTCATTTCCAAGACTATCTTAGTGGACAAAGTCCCTTTCTGAATCGAGTAACCCTCGTTTCAGTCCTGTTTCACTGAACCGGTATAACCTACCATTCCAGCCATGTCTATCTCATTAGATATAAAATCTTTACCCAGTGCATTGGAGGGAGATATAGGTCCCACCCATCTTATAATGAATCCTTTCTTATGTGTGCCACATAATCATAAAACATACATCATCGCATAACACATGTAACAAAAATGGGATTCTTGAAACATCATGACATCATAAATCAATTCATATAAGATAAAGGAATTCATAAACATAATTCCATCACAACATAGTCAAATCAATGTAAAAATATGGATAGAAACAGAACCCTTTATTATCTTAGATGGAAAATAATTTTGATAAAACACTTGAATTGAATTCTTGAGGAAAATATCCTTTCTTCTTCAAAATCAATTTCTTTTCACAAAACATCATGCAATTTTAAAAGAAAGAGATTTTATTGATAATAGTCATGAAATCTTTTATAGGAAGCTTCATGAAAATAAGGCTTTATAAAACAGTAGAAATCCGTTCGTGCCGTATAAGTTAAAAAAACATTCTTCGTACTTTTGTCGGAAAAGTCAAAAAGTACCTCGTACGACAAAAGATTCCTTTCATACATATTACTAAAAACTCACCGAAGGGTAAAAATGGTTTTAAACAATTGTAGGTGGATGGAAATAATATTACATTTTGATGAAACATGGATGTGGATGATAAAATACACCCCAGTAAATACTTACGAATAAACAAACTCGGATAAAAAATGAGATTGTGATATTTCCCTTACCTTAGGTCCGACTTGCTTGTACGTGTCCGAACCTCCTGTATAATGATTTAAATCATGTTATTGACTTATTACAGAATCATATTAATTGTTATGATATCATATATGGTTCACTTATGACATTATATTACCCGTTCTTTTGTAAATTCCATGTTAAAGAAGCGTTTTGGGTAAAATCGTTCCATTTATCGTAGGTGTTTTGACTTGTTGTTCTTGACATCATTATTACTTATATCATGATTTACTCACTTCCAGAATATAAAATATGATTTATATATCATATATATTCAGTATATATATTTATATAATAGGTAGATAAATAAAATGAAAAACACCGTTCATGGAGACGGTAGTCCGTACGTACGCATGAACGTTGTTTTCCTTTCCTTATTGTCTTGAAATGGAAGTAAGTAGATGACATACATAAGTATATATATACATAAATCCAGTAGCTTTATAATGTCATATATTTCATTATTATTTCTTATATATACATTATAATCATTCTTAAATGGTTAACAGGGAGAATGAATCTCATCGCGTCGTGGAGACGGTAGTCCGTACGTACGCACGAGCGATGATATCATTTCTATAAATATTGAATTGAATTGAAGTGGATTATACAATATATCAGAATCAATATGATGTTGTAATAACTATGTATAGTTATTCTTTACACCATTATACCCATCCATGTAAGGTGGTGGTGGAAAATAGATTACACCACGGCGTGGTGACGGTATTCCGTACGTACGCACACGCGGTGATTTCTTTTTCCGTAGGATGGATAGATGGTGAAATAGGGTTGTTTCATACTTATAATAACATATCAGTATATGAGTGATAATGATGTTATTACTTCATAATGAAACAACCTAAGAAGAAGAAGTGGAAGAAGAAATAAAGATGAAAGAATTGGTAACGGTAATTACCTCTTCTTTGAAGTGCCTCTTTGAGACCTCCTCTTAGGGCACTAAAATTGTTCTTTGAGGAAGACCAGAACCTCTAGGATGTTTCTAGGGAAGTGGAGAGGATAAATTGGCAGGGGTTGTCCGAGCATGAGTGCTCAAATTGGTGTGAGGAGGAGGGGGAGGAGGTGTCCTTTTATAGGGGAGGAGAGGGGCACCTTAGGAATATCTCAAAATATTATTTTATATTAAAGTCAAAATCGGTTTATAATGGTTCCAAAGGGTCTTATTTCGAAGATAAAGTGGGGATGGGTCGAAATCCTATCAACCAATAGGATTTAGACAAGTTTAGGGTATTATTTTAACTTTATCAATTAGATTTAACTCTAAGTTAAATAATTTAACTTTTACCGTGTCTTTTTGTTTTCTTTCACTATATGGTTAATAAACTTACTATAACATGCCAAACGAACCCCAAATTGTATATTATTAATACATATATCCTTATCTAAGTCATTTGGCCGAACCTTAGATTTTTAGGAATAAAATAACAATTCATAATATAATATTTGATTTAAAAACTATTTTGTGTCAATTTTGACACTATTTGATATATGATTTTTTTGAAAGCCATAATAGAATTATATGTTCTAACAAAGTTGATTAAATCAACACTAATATACCATAGTAACCTAGAGAATTAGTGGAATTCATAAAAAGTCTTAAATTAAATTTATTTTGGTATTTATATTATCAATTATGTCAATATTTCATTAATAAGATAATTATTGCATCATCTTTGTGTCATAAATAAATTATATTATTTGATGTCTAAAAATTACAAATAAAATACCATCATGTAGGAAATATTTTTATCTTTCTAATGAATATTTATAGTCGAATTTATCTTATGTATAACCCCATATTAAAAATGATTTACTTATTAAACTTTGATTTTAACTATTTTAACCCTTCTTTAAATAAATTAATAATAAATGTCCTAATCTAATCCAAGTGGGCCTAAATGGTCATATTTTATTCCTAAGTTTGTTTTTGGTCGAATTAAACTTGTACAATAGAATTAGGACATGTGTTAGGGTAATATTAATATCATATTTACCCTTAGTTACCCTATTTACTATTAACCGTGGTAAAAAAAATAAAAAGTTACTATTCACCAAAAAATTATTTTTATCTCATTGAACCACATTTTACTTACTGATATCAACCGTGTCTGTCGGATTTTTGAAATTCCATTCACAGAAGCGGTAAAATTAAGTTTTATGCAAAATTCAGTTTTTAACCTACCACTTAGTAGTTTCACTATTCATCAAAAATTGATGTTTTTCAGAACAATGCCAAAATTTCATCCCAAGCTATATTTCATATTCCGAATTCAAAAATGAAGTCTATTTTACCAAATTCATAACATAAAAGTTTCATTAATTAATTTTATAATTAAATCCCGCTGTTAAAACAAATAGCGTGTTTTTAAGAAACAATATCTATCAAAAGATTGACACTTGTTTATGTCTAGTTTAAATGTGAAACTACATCCAATGACCAACATTGTATTAAATTGTAAAAATATATTCTAAATATACTTTAAAACCACTCAAATTAATGATTTATCACTATTAATTATTTCGATTAAAAAATTTGTTTTTAATTATAATTTAGTAATTTTCACTATTCATCAGAATATGAAAGTTATCCGAAAAGTACCAAAATTTCACCTTAGGCTAAATTCGATACTCCGAATCCAAAAATAAAGTTCATTTTGAAAAATAAGATTTACTGGATTTCAAAAAGTGGTTATTACTATTCATAACGGCTAGTTTTAATAATATTTTTATAGCATATCGTTGTTTAGTGAAACTCGGTATTGCGTACTACACACGCTATCGAGGAAGGTCGCAATTGCGTGTAATGCAAGTCAAGTCAAGGATGTGTGTTGTGCAAGCTCCTTTTGGTGTAGCGTACAACACAAGACATTAATAAAATTAAAAAGAATATTTTTTTATAAAATCTTGGGCTGTTACATTCTACCCCCCTTAAAATGAATATCTCCCTCAAAATTCGTCGGGGTTATAAATGGTTTACTATTTGAAAGTTTCTTTAATAGAAACCCACATCGTAAAAGGGAATACCGAAACTTGGCTTTAAAAACTAAAGTATGAAATGTAACGATTACCCAAATAAACTAATCACTGTGTTTCCACATAGGTGAAAATATGGATATGGAAGAGAAATCTAACCATCATGTTCTGATGGAGAGTGGTAGAGAACATGGATATGGAAAATCCAGTAATCACAAATCCACAAATTTGTGACGATCTAAGGTACCATCTGATTCATCAGGTATAAGATCACTAGGACAACATTTTTGGTTTTCAAGATCATTTCCCTAAAGTTGAAAATTTGAATTAGAATAAATACTTACTTTATTTTGATACAATATCACTGTTGTTCGTGCCTTGAACAATTTCCACTTCATCTATTAAATAAATGAAGTTGAATTTGTTATTCCTGAAGTGTTAGCAGATCATGTGATAGAATGACCGGTCATTCCATCTGTCTCAAACAAAAGGTAAGCAAAAGTTATTAAATATACATAAGTCATTCTATAGTGAGATTAATCATATATAGTTCCTAAAATGGACTTATACTTCATATATCATACTGCTTAATATAATAAAACTAGTTTCTACTAAACAGGGACTTCCTGTAGGCCAGTGGTAGGCGATAAAGGCCAGTCGCACTTTGGTTGTGGGTTCGATTCCTACAGCCTTGTTCGAAGCGATGGGCTGTCGCCCGTCCTGCAGGTTGTCCCTTTTTCTAAAACTACGTTACTATAACATCCCATCAATAATATCGAAAATCTTCTATCCTTAAACAATACTAACTTATGTCCAACATAATCCAGTCTAATCTTTAGGCTTATACATAATACTGCAGTCCACTCTCATAATATAGTGACAACGATTACCAGAGATTTAATACTGTCATTGATCCCAACATATCATAAGTTATGTCTTGTTGGTCACATTCCAAACACTCAAAGTCCTTAATCGTGTATTCTCTTGAATACCTTAGTGAAAACATGAGTTCACTTAAAAGTTAACACTTTCCACATACCAAAATCCTCAAAATTATATATACTCAAACCATGATATCACTTAGTCCTTATATTAATCATGAGCTCATGAATACTATTAAACATTTCATTTTCTCGCATATCATCTTATTTCCAAAAAATATCTCAATCACTTTGAATACCACATCAATAAATATTGCAATACTCAATTATACAACATTATTTTGGAATCCCATTACATAAACACTTAATCATTCCACCACATCGTTGTCATATTCAACATTGCCAATAGTGATCGCATGTGATTTCCCTTTGTCCTTTGCCTTCAGTGGTTGCTCATGTTGATCATCACTAACCCTTGGATTAGGGCAATTATTAGCATAATGCCCCATTTCCTTGCACTTGAAGCATTGAAGTGTTGGCGGTGCGTTCTCTGCAGTGTTTGCTTTATTCACATCATTAGAAACCCTTTTTCCATTAATTCGACACTCAACTGCTCGATGACCTTCTTTTCCACACTTAAAACATTTTCTAGTCCCTTTTAGACAATCTCCACCATGCATCTTTCCACACTTTGTGCATAAGGAAACATTCATCTTCTTTTCACCATTATTCTGAGATTTCTCCTTGAACTCCATCTTTCGTTTCTTGTCAAAACCATGAGATGGATATGTAACACCAACTTCCATTTCTACCTTGATAGCACAACGCACAATTTCTTCATAGCTACTGAAGTCTCTTATAGCTAATGCCCTTCGAAGACTTGGTTTTAAGCCACAGAAAAATCGATCAACTTTACTTTCAGGTTGGATGATAATTCCAGAAGCATACCTTGCAAGTCTTGTAAAATTTGCTTCATAGGTACCAACAGATTCATCGTCCCTTTTCTTCAGTTCAAGAAATTCTTTATCCATCTTTATTCGAAGAATACGAGGGAAGTACTTACTGAAAAACAAGTTCTTGAACTCGTCCCATTCCATGGACTCAATTTCATCTCTTGGCCTCGTATTCTTGATAAGATTCCACCATTGATCAGATTCACCTTCCAAACGATATACTGCTAAGATGACTTTATCATGTTCAGAACATTGAAGAACTGAAAATATCTTTTCAGTAGTACTGATCCATTGTTCAGCCACAAGTGGATCAGAAGACCCACTGAAAGAAGGTGGATGTTGCCTCATGAAGGACTCAATAGAATATTGTTCCCTTATCTGCTCATTCGGAAGTCCAGAATGATTCATAGCTTGTGTAAGTATAGCAATAAGATTTTGCACTCCATCTCCCATAACATTTGTTTGTTCAGGAGGACAATCATTGCATTGTCCATTGCATTGATCAACACGGTTCCTTCGGGTTCCAGCCATCGTCTAAAACCCAAAAAGAATAGTGTGAGAGGCAAAAATCATGCTAGGGAAAACAACATAATAAAGGTGGCGTACCTTCAATATCCAACATCTTAGGTTTAATTCTATGATCGTTAGCGTAATTCTATTACTATAACCTATACGTATACTTATCCCTAGGGACATCCCTAGACATACCTTAGAAATATCTCTAGGGATCTCACTAACGTTTTCGCATCCTAGTTTCCAAAGGTTGACTAAACCTTTCCTCTGATACCAACTGTAGAGACCCGAAGCTTATCGTACATTCACATTACATTACTTTTGCGGAATACTTAGTACATAACAAAAACACAGACACAAGGATCGTAATAGTTTAGTGTCTTTGGAAACTCGGAATAAAATCTTCGAATCGTGGGGAAAGATCTTCAACATCTCCCATAAATATCTTCCCTTTTTTTTACCTAAAAACCTTTCTTTATATCCTGGGGAAAATAAAACATAAAAGGGTGAGCTCAAATGCTCAGTAAGGGTATACAAAAGAAAAATCAATCACATCATATTCATAAGAACATATCTTTTGGAAATCTTAACCAGCAAAAGAGAGCATAATTTCATAACATGGGATAAATCATAGTAGTGAAATGAAATCCCAATAATCATAACTTAAAACATGAGACTTTGTGGCATACACACATAATCATAGAGAATCATTTCTTGTTAGTCAAGACTCATTGCCAAGACTATCTTAGTGGACAAAGTCCCATTCTGAATCGAGTAACCCTCGTTTCAGTCCTGTTTCACTGAACCGGTATAACCTACCATTCCAGCCATGTCTATCTCATGAGATATAAAATCTTTACCCAATGCATTGGAGGGAGATATAGGTCCCACCCATCTTATAATGAATCCTTTCTTATGTGTGCCACATAATCATAAAACATACATCATCGCATAACACATGTAACAAAAATTGGATTATTGAAACATCATGACATCATAAATCAATTCATATAAGATAAATTAATTCATAAACATAATTCCATCACAACATAGTCAAATCAATGTAAAAATATGGATAGAAACAGAACCCTTTATTATCTTAGATGGAAAATAATTTTGATAAAACACTTGAATTGAATTCTTGAGGAAAATATCCTTTCTTCTTCAAAATCAATTTCTTTTCACAAAACATCATGCAATTTTAAAAGAAAGAGATTTTATTGATAATAGTCATGAAATCTTTTAGAGGAAGCTTCATGAAAATAAGGCTTTATAAAACAGTAGAAATCCGTTCGTGCCGTATAAGTTAAAAAAAACATTCTTCGTACTTTTGTCGGAAAAGTCAAAAAGTACCTCGTACGACAAAAGATTCCTTTCATACATATTACTAAAAACTCACCGAAGGGTAAAAATGGTTTTAAACAATTGTAGGTGGATGGAAATAATATTACATTTTGATGAAACATGGATGCGGATGATAAAATACACCCCAGTAAATACTTACGAATAAACAATCTGGGATAAAAAATGAGATTGTGATATTTCCCTTACCTTAGGTCCGACTTGCTTGTACGTGTCCGAACCTCCTGTATAATGATTTAAATCATGTTATTGACTTATTACAGAATCATATTCATTGTTATGATATCATATATGGTTCACTTATGACATTATATTACCCGTTCTTTTGTAAATTCCATGTTAAAGAAGCGTTTTGGGTAAAATCGTTCCATTTATCGTAGGTGTTTTGACTTGTTGTTCTTGACATCATTATTACTTATATCATGATTTAATCACTTCCAGAATATAAAATATGATTTATATATCATATATATTCAGTATATATATATATATAATAGGTAGATAAATAAAATGAAAAACACCGTTCATGGAGACAGTAGTCCGTACGTACGCATGAACGCTGTTTTACTTTTCTTATTGTCTTGAAATGGAAGTAAGTAGATGACATATATAAGTATATATATACATAAATCCAGTAGCTTTATAATGTCATATATTTCATTATTATTTCTTATATATACATTATAATCATTCTTAAATGGTTAACAGGGAGAATGAATCTCATCGCGTCGTGGAGATGGTAGTCCGTACGTACGCACGAGCGATGATATCATTTCTATAAATATTGAATTGAATTGAAGTGGATTATACAATATATCAGAATCAATATGATGTTTTAATAACTATGTATAGTTATTCTTTACACCATTATACCCATCCATGTAAGTTGGTGGTGGAAAATAGATTACACCACGGCGTGGAGACGGTATTCCGTACGTACGCACGCGCGGTGATTTCTTTTTCCGTAGGATGGATAGATGGTGAAATAGGGTTGTTTCATACTTATAATAACATATCAGTATATGAGTGATACTGATGTTATTACTTCATAATGAAACAACCTAAGAAGAAGAAGTGGAAGAAGAAATAAAGATGAAAGAATTGGTAACGGTAATTACCTCTTCTTTGAAGTGCCTCTTTGAGACCTCCTCTTAGGGCACTAAAATTGGTCTTTCAGGAAGACCAGAACCTCTAGGATGTTTCTAGGGAAGTGTAGAGGATAAATTGGCAGGGGTTGGCCGAGCTTGAGTGCTCAAATTGGTGTGAGGAGGAGGGGGAGGAGGTGTCCTTTTATAGGGGAGGAGAGGGGCACCTTAGGAATATCTCAAAATATTATTTTATATTAAAGTAAAAATCGGTTTATAATGGTTCCAAAGGGTCTTATTTCGAAGATAATGTGGGGATGGGTCGAAATCCTATCAACCAATAGGATTTAGACAAGTTTAGGGTATTATTTTAACCTTGTCAATTAGATTTAACTCTAAGTTAAATAATTTAACTTTTACCGTGTCTTTTTGTTTTCTTTCACTATATGGTTAATAAACTTACTATAACATCCCAAACGAACCCCAAATTGTATATTATTAATACATATATCCTTATCTAAGTCATTTGGCCGAACCTTAGATTTTTAGGAATAAAATAACAATTAATAATATAATATTTGATTTAAAAACTATTTTGTGTCAATTTTGACACTATTTGATATATGATTTTTTTGAAAGTCATAACAGAATTATATGTTCGAACCAAGTTGATTAAATCAACACTAATATATCATAGTAACCTAGAAAATTAGTGTAATTCATAAAAAGTCTTAAATTACATTTATTTTGGTATTTATATTATCAATTATGTCAATATTTCATTAATAAGATAATTACTGCATCATCTTTGTGTCATAAATAAATTATATTATTTGATGTCTAAAAATTACAAATAAAATACCATCATGTAGGAAATCTTTTTAGATTTCTAATGAATATTTATAGTCGAATTTATCTTATGTATAACCCCATATTAAAAATGATTTACTTATTAAACTTTGATTTTAACTATTTTAACCCTTCTTTAAATAAATTAATAATAAATGTCCTAATCTAATCCACGTGGGCCTAAATGGTCATATTTTATTCCTAAGTTTGTTTTTGGTGGAATTACACTTGTCCAATAGAATTAGGACATGTGTTAGGGTAATATTAATATCATATTTACCCTTAGTTACCCTATTTACTAATAACCGTGGTAAAAAAAATAAAAAGTTACTATTCACCAAAAAATTATTTTTATCTCATTGGACCACATTTTACTTACATATATCAACCGTGTCTGTCGGATTTTTGAAATTCCATTCACAGAAGCGGTAAAATTAAGTTTTATGCAAAATTCAGTTTTTAACCTACCACTTAGTAGTTTCACTATTCATCAAAAATTGATGTTTTTCATAACAATGCCAAAATTTCATCCCAAGCTATATTTCATATTCCGAATTCAAAAATGAAGTCTATTTTACCAAATTCATAACATAAAAGTTGCATTAATTAATTTTATAATTAAATCCCGCTGTTAAAACAAATAGCGTGTTTTTAAGAAACAATATCTATCAAAAGATTGACACTTGTTTATGTCTAGTTTAAATGTGAAACTACATCCAATGACCAACATTGTATTAAATTGTAAAAATATATTCTAAATATACTTTAAAACCACTCAAATTAATGATTTATCACTATTAATTATTTCGATTAAAAAAGTTGTTTTTAATTATAATTTAGTAAATTTCACTATTCATCAGAATATGAAAGTTATCCGAAAAGTACCAAAATTTCACCTTAGGCTAAATTCGATACTCCGAATCCAAAAATAAAGTTCATTTTGAAAAATAAGATTTACTGGATTTCAAAAAGTGGTTATTACTATTCATAACGGCTAGTTTTAATAATATTTTTATAGCATATCGTTGTTTAGTGAAACTCGGTATTGCGTACTACACACGCTATCGAGGAAGGTCGCGATTGCGTGTAATGCAAGTCAAGTCAAGGATGTGTGTTGTGCAAGCTCCTTTTGGTGTAGCGTACAACACAAGACATTAATAAAATTAAAAAGAATATTTTTTTATAAAATCTTGGGCTGTTACAGTTCATGGTATTTTAGTCTAAGCTTCATGTTTGTACATAGTTCAAATTAGAAGCCTAACATGTTATAATGGTCTTGGTAGGAAGCATTGATAGAAGAATTTCTAATATTATATGTATGCCACAAATTCTATTCCTTATTCCTCAATTTTGATTTCATTTATTTTTATATTTATTTCCTTTTGATAAATGTCTTATGAACTGACAAGTAGTATCCCATAATTCTTGTTTACTATCTTTTTTATGGAGGGTATTATCTTTTAATATTATGATCATGTTCTCATACCCCATATGTTCATGTTTATGCTTACAAGTATCCCTTGTTTACCATTATCGGGTGTTTAATACCCCCACATTCTATTTCTAAATCCCATGTTAGGGAGATGTATTTCATTTATGGTATCTCTAATTGGGGTTCTAGTCTTAGAGATCCTAGTGTGGAAAAATTTGCCTCTCTTATGTACAATTTATTACGTTTCCATGATTCTATAGGCACTAAAATAATATGGTCATTTGGAATCCATTTGTAAAATGTTTTCAGGTATTCCAAAAAAAATTATGTAATGTTATGTATGAAAAGTGAGGTTCACTATAGTTGGGAGTAGATAAATTATTTAGTTAACCATTGGAATTTATGATGATAAAACCATTGTGAGAACCATATGGATTTGATTAGGATTTTTATAAGGATATGTTATTGTTTAGGAAAATATCTTGTAACTTTTGTAAATGATAGAGTGGTTGGTTACCTGGGAATAAATGTCCATCTAGATACAATAAGTGGATTTGGCTCTAGTACAGATTTACATAGGGGTAACAACTCAAAAACAATGTTCTAGGACAGGCATAGGGTAATTTAGTACACGACAACAAGACTTTCTCCATACCTAGTTTGAAACTCCAAGGGGATATTCTTTGGAAATTTATAATCTCTCTATTAACCACCATGAAAGATTTTAATATAATTTGGACATGAATAACCTATAATGAACCAATGGTATCATAAATTAAGTAATGTTTCAAGGTTTATACAACCTATAAGTAATTATTTTCCGGAATATGTGGTTATTTTTTGTGATAAGTAATGCTCACACTATGATTATTTTTTTAGTATATGGTGGAAACTGAAATAAAGTGTATTAATGTTGAATGTGATGGATGGTTTCTTGATGACCAGTCACATGGGATGATAACTGGAGTGAAAGGTGTTGTGATCATGACTAATATGTTTTCTAGGGACATGATTAACAATGATTACCTTATCCAACTGAAGGACTAACCAAGGAAGAAAAAGAAAAAGTATGGTTAGACATAGGGTAATAGATTCCATGGAAGAAAAATGATTTTCGTTCCTTTATATTAGGAACATGTAATGAATCACCTATGGAAATATCTTAGAAAAATAAGAAAATTTTTTGAATATGGAAAATATGTAAAAATATCAAGTGACGTCGAGTGAAAATCATGAGTTCGGTTAATGAAATTGATGGCAACAATGGCCTCCCTAAGACATCATCAAAGGTTATGCTTTTAATGTTTGGAAAAAAAATAGCCATTATAAAACTCAATATCCCAAGAAGAAAGATCATGTAGAGTATCAGAAAGGTGGTATGATTAATGGTTACATTACTAATGATAAATATACTATAGGTGAAATGTCAAAGGAAATAGGTATTGTGTAACAGGATGAGGTAGACTTGCTAATATAATGAGGATGAAGTGTAATAATAAAAGCTTTTATGTATTTTGATTCAAGAATTATGTTATATGAAAGGTGAAATGTATAACAATTTTGTAGTTTATGTTTTTTGCTATAGAATTATAGGAACGCATTGAATGCATCTTATGGAATAGAGAAGTAATATAATAAAAAGGTGGTGTCCATGGAAAATGCATGATTAGGGAAAGATAAACCATTATATATAATTCTTATGTTATGATAATTTTGATTGGATAATGATATGTGGGATATGAATAAGTAAATTGGGAGGTACTAATTACCTTGGATCTAATTAAGGACTTGTTGTTAGGTTGTTTATACTATCATTAACAAAGACTATTATTTTTGGATTTGTGGAATAAAACCAATATACTTGTAATTGGGAATCATGCATTTTCTCAATAAGTATTTATTCTAATTCAAGTCGTTACCATGTTTCAAGAGAATATATGATGAGGGTATTCGCGTGTTTGGAATGTGACAACCAATAGTTACTTTTTGATATACAGGGGAATCAATATTAAACTGATTTCATGACTTTCTTTATAATGTTTAAGAATTTAATATTTCATAAGGGTTATAAGGTTAACCATTCATGATTAGTTTATGTTAAACTTTAGAGGAATTATTTATGTATCGATGTTGTAATGAAACCCTTGGTTAAAATGCTCTTTAGTGATTAAACATATTTCACAAATGTCTATTATATTTTGAAAATTATATTATTATGGATTTAGATAAGGATATCATATTTTTTGGGTGACAACCTATCAAAGTCAAGCAAGGATGCAGATATTGAACCCATGACCAAAGGATGATTTGGGGTTCACACCTAAATCTAGCCTACACGATGCCCTTGTTAATGTATAACTATTTTTGATGAATAATTATTTATGATGAATAATTAGTGTTACAATTTATGTTCAGAGATTAATGTATTAACCATATTTATTTTTCACAATAGTCATAAATATATAGTTATACATTTTATTCTTTTATGTGATGTGAGATCTGATAAAGGATTATTTTAGCACATCAGGAAAAAAATTTATTTTTTTACATCAATTGTATTAATTAATGGATGGAATTGAAATTAAAAAAATAAAATCTACTGAATGAATTTTTTATAGAAATATACCATGAAAGTATGTTTCCTTATAGTTTTTGTCAATAAAAGAACTACTCATTATTATGATAATAAAAAAAATCCCAATACCTTGATTTTGTTAAACCGATGACCTTTTAAATCATCACATATTTATGACTTTGAGGTCTTCAACATTTCTTTTATCACTGACTTTTTTTAATTATAACCTCCATCACTCTCTATAAATTTTTACATTTTTTTCTCCATGTCAAATATTCACTCCCATCCTATGTTATCTAATGTGGAAACCTAGTTGTATGTTACTTGGGTAACAATTATAGTTTCTACTTTTTATTCTTAAGGTAATTTTTAGTATCCATTTTTACGATGTGGGTTTCTATGAATGAAACTTTCATGTACTAAAACTTTGACAACATAGATGTATTTCGAGATAAAAAATCAATTTAAAGAGGGTATAATGTGACACATAATGTTATTTTGAGTTTTTTTTCATATTAATTTATCCTTTGTGATCTTTTCAATTTTACATATCAATGAAAATAGTCCATTTTATATTAGATCACTATTTTTGGATTTCATTATACACAACACCATGTTAATCATGCACTACACACCACATAAATTTTAGCTTGACATACAAAGAACACTGAGGATATCTTGCTACCAATAATATATTTCATGCAACACTAAATCTTCATACACAACATGGCAAACTGACTTGGCATACATTACATGGAACACTCAATTTCTGCAAGATGTCTTTTTTATTGTTATAATTCTTTAAATGATATAATTATAATACTTTTGTTATAAATAATAATTTGAACAGTGATAAATACGTTTAAAATATTTTTTTTAATGTATTAATATAAATAAAGTATATTTATGATGAATTTTTTTTTAAAGTCGTTATTTGTTTAAACATGCTATTTTTTTAAATAAACTACTTTTCATGTCCTAATGTGAAAAAATACATTTAATTTTAGTCACATTTATATATTTAACGTAATCAAACAATTTTTTTGATTTATTATTTTGAAATTATCAAAGGGAGAATTTTTGGTATTTTTCTGGGAAACATTATTTTGGATGGATAGTTAAATGTATATGATTTTAATTCAAAACGGCCTTTTCATATAATTTAAATATATAGATAAATAAGATTATAATTTTTTTTAAATGTTTTATTAGATCATATTTTTATTAATTAATTAAAATTAGGTAATTGGAATCAATTTCACTTTGAAAATGGGTATAATAGCATCGAAAAAGTATGGACATTTTTACTTTAAAACCCCACAGTGTCGTCCCATCTGTGGAATTAATTTTAAATTAATTTACGGAAATTATTTAATGATAATATGGAAATTGTTATTCCATATTTATAAAATTTATAATTTATAATTTCCAATGATTTCTTTATTTTTTTTACCCAAAATATTAATGAATGTGATTAAAACGAATTACAACAGTTATCATTAAATTAGGTTAATAAAGTACTAACTCGTAAATTTAAGACCATAGACGACCTAGAAACTTGTACAACACCCATTGGATGGCTATAATTTGGTGATCCACCTTTGAATTATTGAGTTTTTTATTTTTGGGGAGACTTTTTTTAGGTAAAAACATGGGTATATATAACATGTTTTTAAAAATTCCAAGTGTTTCCTTTCACTTCCCTATAGAAGGAAACAACATCTTCCTCTTCTTCACACCTCTCATGCCTCTTAGGTTCATCCAATATCTACTCAATACACTTCCCAACATACCAATTTTCCTACTTTAAGCCTCTAATTAGGAAGAAAGAAACCCAAGTAATCCTTGTGGTAGAAACCAAATGGAGTTAACCAATTAAGAGTTGGTTTGAACGAGTACTATGAGAGTCAAGACACAAGGTAAGGGAGTTTCAACTTGTGTTTTGTTTCCATGAGATACCTACTTTATTCACCACCCATTACTCTTATGTGCTGTGTATACTGACCACATATGTATTATATTATTCGTATACATAAATTCATGGGTATTTTCATATCCATTTTTTGATCTTTCTCTACAGGGGTTTATGTAAAAAAACATACCAAATCCGAAAAGTAATTTTTTTCATAACATTCCATTCTTGATACACATGTCATGTAATGAACCTATATTTTTTCACATGGTGTATATATTTCCTTTGAAATTTTTTATCATGAATATTATTCTTTTCAAGATATTTTAATATTTATATAATTTCATTTTCATAAATGTGGAGTATGGTTCAATGTTACAATGTTGTAAGAGTTTATTGAAGAAATCTCATCACTTTTTGAGATTTTTTATGTTTATGCTTAATTTTATGAAATATAATGATCCAACATTCATTACATTTTTATACACTTTTTATTCATGATACATTAATGTATTGGTAACATTTTTCATCTCTTTGGTAGTAAATACACTTAAGGAACTATTTTAATGAAAGCTCGACATTACCATATCTTAGATCAAAAATATTTGTTCCTTAAAAACAATGTCTTCTAAAAAATATTTCCAATAATATTCAACTAATATTATATGTTCATTGAAAAAAATTACCCTTTTTTGTATTTTACCGGTCACGACCCATCCCCCAAGGCTCGTGCCATGACTACCCAAAGCGCGCCTTCTATACACCAGGGGGTGGAGACTAGCACTGGAAAGGCGTATCCCTAAAAGGGGAAGGAGTTTTCATTAAATTGGCCAACACACAGACAAAGAACCCGAAAATATTCAATCCACGTAGTAGTAATTCAATATTAATAGTGTGTACTGAATGAAAAGGGGGCTGGAATACAATCCCAACTGAAAGAGAAACAACTGCAATAGAAAAAAAAGCACATGAGATCACTTTCCAAGGACCCTACCTGAAGGGGTAGGAACATCCTGTCTCTGAATCTCTCCACATCAACCTTCACTGTTGTCCACAATCATTTCCTAGCTCCCCAAGTCTCAGTCAAGGCTTCGTGTTGTCTGCACAAGACACAATAAGGTTCGGGCGAAGCCCGTGCAGGGGTGAGTATAACAATACCCAGTACAGACCCCGAGACCCCCAAAGGTCTCTCTGAATTCCAAAAAGGAAAACCAAAAATCATGATCTAAATGAAAAAGCACAAAAAAATCCTCAGCTCAAACCAGTTGTAACATAAGTACAGATGTACATATGATTAGCCGTAAGGCTAGATCATCTTATTCTATCAAAGGGATCTGCTACTGATCCACACAAGATCGCAAGGTGTTGATCCACACAGGATTTCAAGGTGTTGATCCACATAGGATCGCTTAGTGTAGATCCACATAGGATCTCTCAGTGGTGATCCAAATATGATCACAAGGTACTGATTCACTCAAGATCACTAGATGATGATCCACACAGGATCACTATTCATTCATTACATCTCAGCCAGCCACAAGATTCTTCTACATAGTACGCTTGATTCTGGGAGGATCCACATCTCAGGTCATTGGTTGATCTTCAACAAGAACTAAGTCATGTAGAGAAGAAACCCAATTATATGTCATGTCATGAGGGTTCCAACTCAATATATGGCACGTTAATCGGACGCCCAGTCTGAGTGTTATAGACATTTTAGTGCCGAGAGCCCGGTTGGATTCTTGTATGATCCAACCTATCCATATTCCAACATTCTTCAAAACTCATGTAGAGTATCATAAAAGGACTGTCTCATCCCAAGGATTCCAATGTCGTAGACAACTCTTCAAACAGAAGTTCGGTTTGTAAGATACAACCTTTTAAGCAGAACTAGGCTATAAAGGGTCTGGGTCTGGTCCGACCCGACCCAGTCTGGGTTCGACCTATCCTGACCCGAACCATCTGGTCCGTGGACCATCCCACCACAAACCGACTAAGACATAGTGGGCTCAGACCATTGGGCCGCAGACCATCCTGGCCCGAACCGGTTGGGATTGTCTGAGGAAATCTCAGTCTCCTAGGCAGCGGACCAGCTAGGCTCATCAACATGGCATGACCTACATGAGGTTTCGTGCAGCCCTCCTCCTTAAATGGCTCTAGAGCAGTTCATCTCTTCAACCAGTGTCTCCACGTGGAGCCACCTTGCTATCTGTAGGACTCGCATGGTGTAGGTACCTTGCCACCATGACTTTAATGCTGCGACCTCCATATGCGGAATGTGGAGGTATGTCGCCCTTCTACCAATGCGGGTGGCCAAAATTCGGCCTCCCCTTGTGGTCTTCCATGGGGCGTCCCCTTTTGGGGCTAGCGAGTGCTGCTCTCCACCTTCAACCACCGGTGCCAGTCACCGGCGTGTCATCTGCGGGCCACCGGGTGAGCTCCAATGGTATGTTTTCCCTTCCAAAAGCTCCTAAGTGCCTCTAAGGACACATCCAACGTTTCATGGATACCATGTTCATCTTGACCCTCTATTTTGTGGTTTCCCACAATGAACGCAGCAAATATCAAAGTAGCAGAGCGTTCGAGCCCTGTTCGTTTGGCCTGCACCCTCCATGTTAGCATCATAACAAAGATAAGATGAATTAGTCTTCAAACTCAATGAATTAATAAAGACAAACCCCCTTACCTCATGAAGAATTGGATGATGTTGCGGTTTTGGAAGGAGAAGTGTACATGTTCGTTGAAGCCACTATCATTCATCGATCCCAGATTGATTCATCAAACGAAGACATTCAATACTCCATTATTTTTGTGGAAGACGTCACTGTACTTCGTTAGAGGTTCCTCACTTCTGTGTCAAAAACCCAAGCATGAGCTCCATTTAAATTAATGAGGGAACCAACTGTGTTGCATAAAAATAATGTGGTTCATGTATGACCACATTTAATGTTCCAAAATCGAGTTTATGCAACCCAAGGTTCATTCCCATGAATGAACCATTTAACACTGTCGTTCCTCCATGTCCCACAACATTTAAAAAAAGAAATAAAATAACTTGTTGAGTTTTTTTGTAAATCTAAAAATTAACTTTTCCGTCTAGATTTTTTCTGAACAAAGATAATATTCCATTAAGAGAAACTCGTAGCTACAAGCGAAATGGATCCCTTAGATTTAAATTCCGATTACCAGTTCTAATGTTAGAAAATTCCGTACACAGGATTATTGAACATACCTTGAGAAAAGTTCAAAATTCTGTTCTGGGCTATCCCGACCTCAGAATCGCGTGCCATCAACTTTCACAAACTCATAATAATCTAAAATAATTTAATGAAAATATATATCGAATTTCATTTCCTTATATTCTCCACACCTTAGTAACTTTCTTCCTTGAATTCTACTACAAAACTAGGGAAACAAATGGGGGTACTGAGCACGTATATGATCCTCCTGCTCCCATGTTCTTTCCTAGAAATTCAAGTACTACCATTGAACATGAACTAGACCAATAGACCACCCATGAAGGATCCGCTCATGTTAATCATCTATCTCCATCAATAAATCCGCAAACGTCGCCCCATCATTAATGTTTAGCTTGCCTTAGTCAAATATCATGTAATGGATCATGCACGTACCTCCTCAACTATTACACATGGAAAACATTATACACCCAAGGCATATGTGGGGGAGGAGATAGATGGTATGCCACCTCGTCTGCTCTGCTGGGGATCTGGAATGGTCCAGTGAACCTCATAGATAGCTTTCTACCACATTCAAACATCAGTAATCCTCATTGGGGTGAGACTTGTAAGAATACATGGTCTCCCTCCTCAAACTCTAATGGTCTTTTTCTTTGGTCGCCATAAGACTTCACCTGGCTCTGTGCAGTATTCATCATCTCTTGGATGATCTAAACATTCTTGGTGGTATCATGTATCAACTCTTGACCGAAAAGTCTCGACTCCCTTGGGTCTGTCCAGCATAGGGGTGATCTATAAGGTCGACCGTACATGGCATCAAATGGATCAATGCTGATGGTAGAGTGATAACTATTTTTGTAAAGTAACTCCGATATTTGTAGGTGGTCCTCCCGTCTACAGTTAAAATCAAGGAAAGATGCATGAATCATATCCTCGGGTGTCTATATGGTTTTCTCTGTCCGACCATTTGTTTGAGGATGGAAGGTGGTGCTCAAGCATAGCTGAGTCTCGAATTCCTCCTACAATCCCTTCAATAAGCAGGATGTAAAACGTGCATCATGATATGAGATGATCACTGATGGAACCATTTGAAACTGTAAAATATCTTGCATGTAGTGGAATCCCAAGACATCTACTAATCCCTACTCTTAGATGTGTAGGAAGTGGGCTGACTTGGTGAGTCAGTCAACGATCACCTAGATGGAATCGTGGCCCCTAGACATACATGGTATCCCTATCACAATGTCAATGGAGATACCATACCACTTCTACTCTAGTACCTCAAGCGGTTGTGCTAAGTATGCTGGATCCTTATGCTCGTACTTCACTTGCAGACATGTGAGGAATCATTATATGAACTCTCCCACAGATTTCTTCATCCATGGACACCAGTACTAACTTCAGAGGTCCTGGTACATCTTCACCACTCCAGGACGTACTGCCAAAGATGATGTGTAGAACTCCCTCAACACCCCCTCTCTTAGCGTCAATGTCACTATGGTGCATCCTTTGAAGGGAACGACATGATACCCACCTTCATAAAATCTTTTAGGAGAAATTCCCAAGCATATTTGAGCACGTCATGACTCATAGTAAACATGTCCAAGATGAGCCTCTGTATCATGATAAATAAGTGGATGATGGACGGCAAGATACTGGGGGTAAGACACTTCATCTATATCCACAAAGGATATCTTCAACCTGGAAAGTTGCTATGTCACCTCAATCAGCATCTGTAGACCATACCTCCTTCTTAGTGAATCTGTTACTACGTTCCCCTTCCCAAGAGTGTTGACTATCTCAATGTTATAGTCTTTTAGGAAGTCTATCCATCGCTGTTTTCTCGGGTTTAGGTCCTTCTGTGAGAAGATATACCTGAAAATCTTATGACAAGTGTAAACAATAAATCATTCACCCATTAATTATTGTTCTATCATTTTCAACATAAATACAACTACTGCCAACTCTATGTCCTGGGTAGCATTGTTTTTCATGTGTTGTCTCAACTGTCGTGAGTCGTAGGCAATCACTGCTCACTCTTGCATCAAGACACAACCTAGTATGGTACCTGATGTGTCGCAGTAGACTACATACCCAACACCCTCTTCTGGTATCCTCAAGATAGGGTCACTCGTGAGCCTCTTCCTTATCTCTTGAAAACTCTATTGGCATCGCTCTGTCCACACAAAGGGCTATCCCTTCTATGTCAAAGCTGACAGGAGTTTCACAACTCTAGAAATTCCACGTATGAATATCTGGTAGTGCTTAGCCAATCCCAAGAAACTCCAATCCACAGTCACACACTTGGGTGGATCAAAAGAAATCATTGCCTCTATCTTCCCTGGATCCACTGAAACTCCATCCTTTGAGATAACGTGCCCCCAGAAGTGGACTTCCCATATCCAGAATTGTCACTTTGAGATCTTTCTATAAATATGGTGCTCTCTGGGTGTCTCCAAAACTATCTGTAGGTGTGTGGCATGCTCCTCCTCTAACGATGAGTATATCAAGATTTAGTCAATGAAGACCACCACGATGTAATCATGGTATGGCCGAAAGATCCAGTTCAAGATCCAAATGAACACTACCAGAGAGTTTCTCCTTTCGATGGGAATCACCAAGAACACATAATGGCCATAATGACAACTAAAGGCTTTCTTCGATATGTCCTCATCTCGTACCTTGAGTTGTTGATAGCTTGATCTGAGGTCTATCTTCGAAAACCATTGAGATATCTTTCGTTGGTCGAAGAGATAATAAATCCTTGAGGGTGGATACTTGGTCTTCACAGTCACCTAGTTAAGGCACTGATAATCTACACAAATCCTCAGACTCCCATCTTCCTTCTTGGTGAAAACAATTGGGGATTCCCATGGAGAAACATTGGGCCTTATGAACCCATTCCTTTTAGAGTAATCCAACTATATCTTGAACTCACAAAGCTCCATGGGGGTCATCTGATATGTTTGTGTAGATATCAGTGTCGTCCCGAGGTACAAGTCAATGTAGAAGTATACCTCTCTGCAAAGAGGTAGTCCTAGATCTTCATCATGGAAGACATCAACACACTAGTCTACCACTACAGGATAACTTAGACTCCTCACGTCAACACCTCCAAGGGTAAGGCTAGCCAACTAATGAGTGATCAGCTTCACCATCCATCAAGAGAGATCATCCTATGTTGTAATGGTTTCATTCTCACCAGTGAAAGAAAACTTGATCCCATCCTCATGGACACACCACACATTACACGTAAAATAATCAATCTGAGCATGGATTTTCGATAGCTAGTCCATACCCACGATGATGTCGTAAGGCCTCGATGCTACTACTAGGAGATCCCACTAGAAGTTCTCACCTCCGAGAGTGATCTCACAATATCTACCCATGTGTGTAATCATCTAATATTCTCTCTTATGAATATATAATCTTAAGGATTATGGAAACAACTCCATAAGAATCTCTGACCTCCAAATGAGTGTTGTGGAAATAAAATATTGATTGGAACCTGTGTAAGAATAACAACAATTGGGGTGTAATAGACACATATAGTACATATAATCATCTCTAGAGAACCATGGTCATAGGCATATACTACCTGATGCTGAGCTCTCCCATGACATCCTGCTCTTTATTATCGGGGTAGAGAACCTGGGGGTGGTGGTGGTAGAACTTCAAACTATCCTCCACCACCTTCTGCATGACCTGCGCCTCTGCCACGTCTTCCATATTGTGGACCACCTTGCTCAAACCTTGGCCTCTACCCAGGTGGTCCCTCAGTCTTATGTTGATAGTCTATGTGGGGAGTCAGACATTCATGAGCTATGTGTCCTTGTATGCCACAAGAGTAACATTCTTTAGTCCTTAGAAGACCTCCTCTACCTTGTGAACACTGAACCTCCGACCCTACGTCCCAGGGTTATCCACCAGAAGGTCTAGACCACATGAACCATTACATCATCTACCTACAACCTACTGCAGACGACTCGACAACCTATTTCCTGGTGGTGGATCTCACTGTGTTGCCTACTCATCTAAGAATCTCTCCACCAATAATTATCTCTCTAGAACTCAAGCCTATTTCAGTATATTGAGTGATATCATCGATGCCCTAATGTCTAGCTAGAGACCCTTATCAAAGGTCTCGACCTTGAAGAATGGGTCCCGTACAATTTCGGTGGAGTAGCGTGGGAGGTCAGTGAATCTTGATGAGTTTTGGGCCACTGATTGGTTTCCCTATTATAAGTGCAGCAACTCTGGGATATGCATTGAGTGTAAATTGGCTGGTATGAACTCCGCCCTAAAGAGGGTCTCAAAGACCAACCCAGAGAGTGTCGCCTCCTCATGCATATCAAGTGCCAGACTCCCCCATCTTCCTGTTGTGACATGGAAGAGGCTAGCAGCTACGATTAACATTTGATTTGATAGCATCTCAACTAAGAAAAAACTTGTTCCACTGCTTCCATCCAGTCCTCAGCTGCTTGGGGATCTTTCTCACCTCGAAACGTTAGATGGCCATGTCTTTTTAACTAGTGAAATTCACTCTGTCAGTGTGTACGGTCTTATAGTGGGGCTAGTGGAAAAAACTACCCAACGAGTGGGATTATGCTGGTACACCACCTGATGGTTCCAACATAGTAAGAGAACCCTGCACTGAAGCCTCATCGCTCGGTGCTGAATCATCATGTACTCTCTCTGGAATCATGGATGGATTTCTACGTAGAGACATCCTAAAAAACTTATGTTCCATGGTCAATAAGTGATACCTTGTCAGATGACTCAAATTATATCAAAAGTAAAACATTTCCAAAGCACATGCAATCAGTTTTATCATGCACTAAGTCAGAAACCAGAATTTAGGGTTCTGGTGTATAGATACGTTTGTAGTTGCACCAACATTGGACTCTCCTAACTGAAAACCACACTCAAAAAACGTAAAATTATTTCTCTATTAGAAAAATTATATTCCTATTTCATTTGTAGAACTAAATCCTCTGATACCTCTTTATCATGACCCATCCCTTGGGGCTCACGCCCTAACTAACCTACGACTGCCTTCCATAGGCTAGGGGTTGGCGACTATAACTGGAAAGCCATATCCCTAAAATGGGAAGGATTTTCCTTTAAACCAGCAAACATGCATTCCAAGAACACGAAAATATGAAAACCACATAGTATTACATCAATAGTAATAGTGTGTGCTGAATGTAAAGGGGGTCAAAATACAAGACCAACTGAAAAAACTACAATAGAAAAACTGATCCTAAGATCACTCACCAAGGACCCTACAAAAAGTGGTTGGTACATCCCGTCACTATAGCTCTCTACATGATCCATAGCTGCTATCCAACGTTAGGACCTAGCTCATTGAGTCTCAGTCAAGGTTTCATGTCATCTTCACAAGACACAATAAGGTGCAGGCAAAACACATGCATGGGTGAATATAACATTACCCTGTAGGAACCCCAATACCCCTAAAGGTCTCTTAGAATTCCAAAAAGTAAAACCACAAAGCTAGACCTCAATAATAAAGCACAAATCAAAAGATTCAGCTCAGACCATGTATAACGTAATCACATAAGTATGGATTATTATTTGTAAGGGTAAATCATATTATTCTGTCAAAGGGATATACTGTTGATCCACACAGGATTGCTAAGTGTTGATCAATAGAGGATCTCTTAGTGTTGATCTAAAGAGGATCACTCAGTGCTCATCCACATAGGATCTCTAAGTGCTCATCCACACAGGATCACTAGGTGCTGATTCCCACAATATTTATAGGTGCTGATCCACATAGGATAGCTCCATACTGATACTCATAGGATTGTTATTCATTCTTCATGTCACAACTGGAAAGTGGATTCCCGTACATATTGTGCTTGTTTCTGGGAGGATATGATCTTCAAGTCATTGGTCGTACATAAACTCACACTAAGACCTAAGAATAATTAAACCAATGATCTATAATTTCATAAGGGTTCAAACACAATAGAATTTGTGTCAATTAGATGACCAGTCCGATAGTTATAGACATTTTAGTGCCGATGGCCTAATTAGATTCGGGTACAATCCAACCCGTACGTACTCCAATGTTTTCTAAAACATAAGTGGAGTATCTGAAAAGGATCGTCTCATCACAAGGATTCCAACTCCTCATAAGGATTGCCAAATGGACTTCTAGTTTGTATGAAATGACATTTTTAAGAGAAACATGGCCATAAAGGCTCTGAGTTTGGTCTGACCTAGTCCGGGTCCAACCCGAGTTAGACCCGACCTGACCCCAACTGTCTGGGCTGGGCTATGGCAAGCTCAGCCTGCTGGGCACCAGACCAACCTGGCTCGCTAACTGGGTACGACCCATGCGAGGGGTTACACGACCCCTACTTTCTGAATGGCTCAAGAAACATTCAACACTTCAATTGGCGGTGCCACATGGTGCCGCTTCTCTGTCCACAGGACCCATAGGGCGCAGGTCCCCCTCCATCATGGCCTTGAAGCCATCTCCTACATCTTCAACTTGTGACATCACACTACCCTTCTGCTAATGCGGCCAACCGATAGTTGGCCGCCCCTGCTAGTCCACTGCAACACTGTGTCACACTGCCCCCTTCTCAAGAAGGTGAGCATAGGCCGCCATGCCGGTGCCGCACCGACGAGTCTTCCAGGGAACATTGGGTGAGCACTGGTGGTCCTTTTTCCCTTCTGAAAGTGCCTATGGGACTCCTAGGATGCTGCCAACACTCCTTGGCTGATGGGTTCATGTTTACACTCTATTTGTTTAGTTTCCTATGAAGAACGCATCACGAATCAAAGTGGTGGAGGGTCCGAGCCTTGTTTGTTTGGCCCTCGCCCTCCACGTTAGCATCATCACAAGGTTGTGATGAATTCATCGTCTAACTATTAGAATTAATAAATACACAACCCCCTACCTCATGAACAATTGGATTATGTAATTTTCAGAGAGGGGGAAGAGTCCTTCTTCATTAAATTCACTGTGTTCATCGATCCCGTATAAATTCCCCCAAATACATTGTTTGGGCCTCTATTCTTTTGGTGGAAGACACCACAATACTTCATCTAAGGTTCCACAAATCCATGTCAAAAACCCGATCCGGATGTCCATTTAAATAGGTGAGGGAACCAACTGTGTTGCATAACATTAATGAGGCTCATTTATAAACCACATTTAATGTTCCAACATCGAGGTTACACAACCCAAGGGTCATACCCTTGAAGGACCCATTTAACTATGTGGTCCTTCCGTGTCACTCAATGGATAAAAAAAATAAACAAAATAACTTATTGAGTTTTTTTAAAAGATAAAATTTATCTTTTCTGTCCGACTTTTTCTGAACAAAGTTCACCTTCTGTTAAGTGAATCTCGGCACTATGAGTCCAATGGTGCCCTCAGTTTTCAATTCTGAGCACTGGTTAAAATGTTAAAAAATGTCGCACGAACGTTTACTAAACGTACTTTAAAAAAAGTTCACAATTCTGTTTCGGCCTCTCTGGGCCTTGGAATCATGTCCCGTTAATTTTCAGAGAATTTTAATAATCCCAAATAATTTAAAAATAATTTATATGTAATTTTCACATCTTTACATTACTAAAAATTTCAAAGGAATATAATTGTGTATTTTTAAACATGGAATTTTTCTAATGTTTTTATGATACAAAATGAATATTATTTTTACCTCATATGACATGTACAGATTTACCTACCATCGATTCTTTTAATATATATTTTCTTGTTTCAAATGTTTATTAATAGTAAAATATTTTTTAAATGTTATTCATGATTATATAATATTTTTTAAGGAAAATGATTTTCAAAATGATTTATCTTTAAAAAAATTAAAAGAAGAAAGGATACTTACGTGAAGAAATGTTTTCAATATATCCTTCCATGGTATTTTATATATAAGATAACATTTGTTATTATTACTCACTTACTTCTAGGAAAATATCCAATACTTCCATTCATATTCTTTCTTGAATGGTTTCTGTATTGACTGAATTATTCATATGACACATGTTTCACTTCCACATGTTTAATGCTTTCAAAACAAACATCTATTCAAATTTTTTTATTTCATTAAGTGATTATAAAACCTATCTCTTTTAATAAGTTATGATGTAATGAAATTTTGAGGACACCAATTTCATTTAATGGTTTATGATTTGATATTTATGAAAAATGTCTCTTTTTATGGGTCATGATATGATTGTTGTATTATTATCATGTGGAACACTTGTGAATGATTTTATTATGAGATGGGTGGGTCCTAAATCTCCATCTAATTCAATGGTTAATAATGATTTTTATATGATCTCAAATGGTATATGGGATATATCCAAAGGCTGATAACAAAAAGGTATAGGGGTTGTAGAAGAAGGCTAAAAACACGAAGGTATATTGGTTGTAGACCATGTCTAAAAGGAAGAGGGTACATTGGCTGTAGCCCAAGACTGAGAATAAGAAGGTACATGGGTTTTATCCCAAGCCTTAAATTAAGAGGGCACGCAGGTTATTATCACAATCCATAAGTATGTAAACAGGTCGTAGCCCAATCCTAACATATTATAATGGTATTGGTAGGTTTCCTTGACATAAAAGTTTATAATATTATATGTATGCCACAAGTACTATGCCTTATTCATTAGATTTATTTCATGGCTCATGATTTTCATTTCGTTATTATTCATTCCTTCTGAACTACTAAGTTGTATCCTAGAACTCAGTTTTATGATATTTTATATAGAGGGTATGGTCTTCTAATGTTATGATCATGTTACCAAACCACTATGTTCATGTTTATGCTTATAGGTCTCCCTTTTTTAAATATACTAAGCCTCTAAACTCACCCCATATTCTATTTATATCCTGAGGTCATGAAGATATATTTCATTTATGATATGTCTAAGAGGGGTACCATTCTTGGAGAATCTAGTTAGTGAAAATGTATCTCTCTTTTGTATCAGTGTTTACATTTCGATGATTCCAAAGACACTAATATAATATGATTTTTGGGATTCCGTTTGTAAAATGTTTTCATGTATTCCAAAAAATTATGTAATGTTTTTGTATGAAAAGTTAGGGTCTATATAGCTTCCACTCTTCTAATGTATATTGAATACGGATCTACATTTTTTGGGTGGGTTACATCTTATATATTGATAGTAGAGTTATCACAATATTAAATATGGTGGATCTAAGGATTATTTACATGAATCTGGAATTGGGCATCAATTTAGGACTTAGAAATTCCATTTTTCTTGAATTATGAAGTCTTTGTAATATAGGGAATGTGTGAATGGTGTTTCTATGAGTGTATGTTGTAAGTGTGTCCCCCCCTGAGACCTATTCTTGTTATGATTAATATGTGGTGTGTGTATATAGCCTATTATAAATATTTTTGATATGATGCACATATAAATATTCATTGGTTATGTGATTCATTACTTACATGAAATTATTATAAACTACCCTATTATATAATTTTTTTCTACATGTGTTGTTTCTTAATCACTATAATTTAATGACCAAGATAATCCATATAAGAACTTTTATCCATTAGAGGGGGATTATGGATGATGATATGAATATCATTAAAGACCTTAGATTAGGTTCATGCATGGTTTTGACATCCAATAGAGCTATGTGATTAGGTGAACCTGTGGTTTGTGCCTTTCCATAGAATTGGGAAATGGGTTAAAAGAAGTGATTCCATTAAATATAGGAATTACTATCCCTTAAATGGAATATGAAAATTTTATGGTTAAGATGAATATATTGGACCACTATATGATAAATTCACTAGTATGGTTCCAATATTGGAATATTGGTCTTCAAGGATTTGACATATTACGTTTCTCATATGATTACTTGTTAATTATTTTTGAATTGATAATTTTCATGATATTGAAATTTATATATTTTGTTCCTATGATAATGACTTTTTGGTAGTGAGAAATAGGGTTTTATTAATAAATCCTATATAGGAATATTTGTGTGCTTATATATTTTATGATCAGGGATCCATTAAATGCAAAGGACATTATTGTGGATGGTTGAGTCAAGGTAGTAAGATAGTGTGAGATAATGATAGATATAATTTGATAGATATATGTTTTCTTCACGTTACTCATTTTTTCCATGTTTTAGTACATTGAGCCATAATTGCGGGAAAAATTTCTTTGGATTTTCTTTTCTGATTTACATTTCATACTATTATCACATGGGTTGATACTATTATTTTTTTATACTATTATCTATTATCTTATTGTTTCATATTATTATTATTATTATTTCATTCCTTGTATACTTCGTTGGTTGTATGTTTTGAGTTTATAGTCTCCCATGATTCCTCTTAGTCCATTTTCACTAGTCAAAAGCCTCTTGCGTACCCAGGGGATTGATGTTATGTGGAACTCTATATAGACCTAGTGACTCAAGTTTGGGCGTTACACCATTGTTTCCGAATTTAGTTATTTTGGATTAATTTTCTTAACTAACCATTATAGTGGAGCATTAAGGGAAATAATGGGGCACTCTGGGTATAGTAAAGCACTTTAAATGATGGGAAAAATATAATAATCAATATATTATACACAATAATTCCAATCATTATGCCTATAATAACCACATTATATTCTCATTTCTAAAAACACCATGTTTTGTTTCCTTATTCACATCCATATAAATGAGCATATCACATATCCCAATATTTAATATTGTATACTATTGGTGGTTATAAGGTTATATTAAAAACATATATGCTTTAGTGTGTTAGGGGTTCAATGTTATCTCCTAGATATTTCATATAGCAATAATTTCTCTCAAATATCCTTCAAATTACAATGCTGAACGATTATATTATTATAATACAGTATATTTACACCCCTTCAAATATTTTTCATAAGAGATAATTAATTCACTCAAAAGATAAACTTTTTATAAGTCATTACCATACCCACATAGGGGTCCTATTTATATATCTTTTTAAATATTGTTTAGATATACATTCCAGAGTCTATATAAAATTCAAATTCATATTACAATATTGTTTTTATATCATCATGATGATTGATATCACGATATTTTAGGCATCTGATACCCGTATTTCAATCACATTATCGACCATTCATAAGTCATTGTAAGTATGAAATCCTCAAAAGAGGACTAAAATTATTTTTTTTACCATGATAATTTTTTTTATATATTTATTATAGTTTTTTGTTATGTGGCTACATTATTTAAAAAAGTAGCTATTTTCTAAATAAGGATGATAAAAATTTATTTGTTTTTGCCTCTATTGTTATGGATGATGTGGTATTATTACATGATTGAATTATCATAATTTTCCAACCAAGCCACCAAGAATCATCAATTTCAATTCAAATCCTTTTATATAAGATATAATTCAAAGGGGTAATCATACATTCATCATTTAAAAAATCATCATAATAATTCCAAAACATTTTTCAAATAATATTATATTTCAAATAAAAAATATATAATTCAAAGGAAGTATTTCAATTTTAAAATTTTTTAATACATCTTGAAATATTGGATTAAACCTAATTTCTATATGAATAATCATTTATTTCAAAAAAACCAAAGAGAAACCATTTCAGAACTGTAATAAAATCATTCAAAGAGGGCTCTGGGTCATTTCACAAATTCAATCATTTCAGACTATTTAGAAAAAATCGAATATTTTTGCTCATTTCATTCAGTTAAATGAATTTCACTTTAGAAATCAAAACCAAGATAAAGCCCACAATTTCACCAAATTATACATTAAATGATCTTTCAAAATGAATCAAAAAAACACTGATACAAAAAAAATCACAAAAAATGTGATAAATATAAAGATTATAGAAATTAAAATCATGTAATGTTCAATTTAAAGGAAAATTGCACAAATAATATCTTACATGTAATTTCAAGGAAAATATTCATAGAATAAGTCTTAGAAATTAAGAAACAAACATCTATGAATTTATCAATAAAAAATGAAGTAAAGAATAGAAACACCTATTTGAATATTTTGAATCCAGTTATAATGAATATTAGATCTGTTGGATTTGATGGCGATTATCGGATCTAATAAGATAACTCTTTAAAGGAGATAGAAGGGATCTTAGATCCATAAAACCACATCAATCAGCCATAGAAAAAAGAAACAAAATTCTATCATAACTTCCATGAAAATGGAACAAGGGATTATGGTAGATCAAAGATAAATAAAAAAATATCTCACTAGAAGAGAATTTCCTCTCTTTGATTAGCACATAAACCCATTGAGAGATGATATTGAGAGAGCCAAAAAGTCTCTATAGGTATTCAAAAATACGGAAGACCACCTTAGGTTTGAGTGGGAAAATTGTACTATTAGTTAGGGTGGTTATGGGAAATTAATTTCAATTTTATGATATTTAATTACCATTCACACTATTTCCTTGGTCAGGTCGCATGGTTAGCACTAACCAGGTGCCAAAAAATCCACTAGATGAGTTTCAAAATTAGGATTTACACTTACTTTAACTATCCTCAAACCACGTGACCCAAAATAATCTAGGTTTAAAACTTTTTCTAACCGTGTAACAACCATTTGAACAATTTTCAGAGGAACAAAACCATTCAAAATGGTCTGAAAAGAAATTAGAAAAATACCTGTCAAGTGATTAAATCATTGGATACTCAAATATACAATTCCAAAAACCTAAAACAGGTAACCAGATATTACAACTTACCCACTATAGCAATTTCTATTCAGAAAAATTTTCCAATTTAAATGTTAGAACATAAATATTGATGAAAAATTTCCTCCCTCATCTTGGGAGGTTGATTGTCTGTGGTTGAGAATATAGACTCACCCAATGGTAAATAACAGACACATATCTCCAATATCAATAGACCAAGGTCCTCACATACATTCAACAAGAGAATAACTTCTGTCATAACATAGGACTCCCGCCATTAAATTATTCACCAAAATATTTTAACATACGAAAATAACGTCCCATGGATTTAAAGAAAATAATTCACCCACTCACTAAGGAGAAACATCTATGATCAATTATTCAAAATCATGGTAAATAAAAAATGAGGATTTATACTATGGGTGAATACTCGATGGACACAAGTAATTTTTAAAACTAATCCTCACCCCTCAATGAGATCATCAAATAAAACACCATCACCACCTGGTGCATTTTCTATCAAAAGTTCCAAATCATCATAATCACCTAAGTACAATAAAAATTTCCATCCATGCCCAATTTGAAAAGGGATCAAATTTCTATGTTAGTGAACAATAGGGAACTACTCTCTCTCATGGGAGATCATCCATCACAATATAAGTAAGAACTATCCATGAGGTCAAAAAAATGGAAATAATTGAACCACAAATAAATAAAAACATCTAATGATTTCTCAATACAAGATTCCACTCCATCACCAAGATTACAATTTATAATCATGGAACTGTTGTCACACAAAAAATGGAATCTTCATAATTCAAGTGTCCACATCCCCAAGGCATAACCATAGAGGTATGAAGAAAATAAAACCATTGTTACATCATCAAACAAAAAATTATTCAAACTACGATCTTAATGATATCATCACAATACTCTCAAAATAAAAGGTTTACAGAAATACATAATCTATAAGAAAGAAAGAATCAATAATTTTCTACTCTAATGATGGAATCAAAATCTGGATCAAAATCAACCATATTTTGTAACTAACATCTGAAAATTAGAATCTACTCTACTAGGTGAAAATAGAAATTCCCATACCTATATATGGAGACCTATAATCATGAATCATTTCCAATCCCATTGTCAGGTGCTAATGGAACAAAAAAATTACCTTTGGAGAATAATAACATACACAACCTATGATGGTGATTTAAATGGCCACACTATCGAAAAACCATGGGGGATTTTGAATATAACTTCTTAGAATGACTAGGTTATCAACAATATAAAAACAGGGTATTCTACTTCTTTATCCAATGAGACAATCCTTCTTCAACCAAAATGATTCATTTGTCCATTAATGATGTTTTTCTATCCCCACTTCAGTTGAGGAATCCTTATTATTAATCCCAAAATAAGAGTTCAATTTGGATATAGAAATGATGTTTAAAAGGTATGCATTAATTCATTTCTTAAAATAGAAGTACATACCAAATTCATCACCAACAATCCCGGGTATGAAACTTACCAAACAAGAGAATTTTCTTGCGTACTTCGCAACTAATAGATCATCTTGACCAAAACCCATGAACTCAGAAAAATTAACATTCTTCACATCCTCAGGATACTTATCCTGATTGAATATTTACCAGAATAATTCTCAAGACATTAATTCAGACCATAAATAGGGAATACCAACTTCCCATCAAGCCTTGGTAGATCCCTCAAATAAGGATTCGATAGACATAACCATCAATGTATCATGAATTTTGAGATACTCAAAAATATCATCAACATCTTCATGTCACATTAATTATTCAAAATAACCTTGTTATACATTATAATAAGATGGATGAAAATATTGGAATTCAAGGATTGGGTTCCATTTTGGAAGGACTCAGGTTCACCAATCTTTGTGGAGTTTGGGTAGAGTCAACAATTTTAGACAATGCCACCGGAAAACATGGATTACTACCCCAAGGACCATACCATTGGACCAATATTACATCATTATTGAACTAATTTCTAGGCAAAATTTATAAATATCACAAAACATTGGAAAATAAACTAAGGAATAAAAGAAACATAAAACAATCAATCGAATAACATTCAAACAATGCATAAAACACATTACCATGGAATCATTGATTTCTATACATAAATGGTTTTAGAATTTATAAATCATTACTCATTCATTTAAAAATGATAACTCTTGATATAAATCCTTAAATATTTATAAAACCCTCTACATGAACATGTAAATTATTCCATTATTTCAAAATCATTCACCCTATTTTCCAATAATCAAAACCATTTCCATTTAAATCCTTTGATAACCAAAACATCTAATTAAAACAATTTTCATCACATGAAATATGTGACTTATATAATTATTTTATCAAACAAATCATTTCATAAAACTCACTTTTTTTAATTGTTATTGTTTTTTCAAAGAACTCAAAAAAACAGTCCTTATGTTTCAATTTGGTTTTCACAATGAGTTAAAAATCATCAACTGGGGATTAATGTTGAAACAACTAAATAAGGCCAGGAAACAACCCACATCAATAACCTACATAACCAAACCCACAAAAGTTATGTAATTGTTACAAAACTAAATAAAGATGCATCTTTATAACAAACTTAGATGTCATGACCCACCTTCACCAAAAGGAGGGAAGGGTCATAAGATTGCCAGGCCCTTCCTTCTTCAAGTTGAAGGAGAGATAATGAACCCCGAAACCTACCTTCAATAGGTCCCAGAGTGGCGACCAGTGCCAAGGGTATAAAATCACACACTAAATGGAAGGAATTACCCTTTTTCTTTTAATAGTATCGAGAGATAAGATAGTAAATCCCACAACACCAAAATGAAAGTGAAAAAAACAAATAAAGATAAACCATTCCTATATGCATATTCAAATGTAAAAGATACGAGTTGCAAACCCCCAAAGGTAAAAAGAATACCAAGGAAAAAAAACAATAACAACAACTGTCCCAATGGTCCTACGCTAGTATAGTCTCGTGAAATACTTGAAGTCCTCCTAGAAACCTGAAATACGTTTTATATATGTAGGGTGAGCATACAAGTATATTCAGTGGGGAAGAACCAAAGACTCTCGTGCGCAAGTGGGGAGACATACTAAAGTCCCATGAGAAGTAGGCAACCAACACTATCAAGGGGTTCATCCATCCCACTCACCGGCCACACTCCCCATATAACGCAAGAAAGGTAATGGATAATAAAATAACATCGATTTTTGGGTACCCCGTGCCACTTTCGCACTGGTTATTGAAGACATCCTACGCATCGAACGAATCCCACCATTCGCACTGCAGTCCCACTACCACACCCCGCCCGCACACACCTAGGCCATAACCTCACACAGTCCCAATGCCAAACCTAGCCCGCACACACCTGGGACACAAATGTCATACTTTACCATGCCTGCAAACACCTAGGCCAGAATAACCTCCGTCACGCCCGAAGACACCAAGGCTAGAAGATCCACTGCCACGCCCGAAGACACCCGGGTCTCATCTCGAAGACACATGGGAAACCACCTGCCCACACACACATGGGCCATAACCACCACACTACCCCACCCAAAGGTTCTTAGGCTAATAATGGACTTCAGGCCATCACAACCGACCCAAAGATACATGGGCAATCCGAGAAAGGGATCAGAAAGGAGCTAATAACCATCCACTAATAGAAGTGTTGGAAAAAACACCCTCCCCCATGAAATGGGGGTGTTCGGCACTAAGTTCTCAACTTGGGTGGGGCGCAAATAAGAGAAAAAAATCAACATGTATATGTATAAGTAGCATGCACTCACCCAATCTAGGTTTTTCTTCATCCAACCTAAAAAACACAAACAACACCCACGTCCGAGTCTCAACTCACACCACGCTAAAACCCATTTGTCACATCCTTGTTTTCATGTTCAGTAATAATGTATAAATAAGTTTCTGCACCTGCTTGGGAAACTAGAAATCATAAACCCAATCCTAGGGAAGATTATGGTCAAACATAAACTTAAACATTCACACCCGGTTCTCTTGTAAAGTCACAACAAAAAAAGGGATAAGGGAGATCCCTCAAAGTACTAGAACCAAAGAAAATAACAAAATATTTCCTATAGCTTCTACAACTAAAGGGTCTATGGAGATCCCTCAATGTAAAGGTAGAAATAGAAACCCAGAGACACTGCCCCATCTCCCCAAATTCTAGAAGCAAACGGTTTATCATAAACAGAGGATCCCACCCCAATTCGTGATATAGAAAAAGTAACCACACGACCTCAAATTCACAACCGGCAAAACCATAATAACAGGGGATCCCTTCCCCACCACATCACCCAATAGTCAGCCCGTGAAATGAGATAACCAAACCACTACCACCAACACAAAGTAGGCCCATACCAATATTTTTAGATTTAAAATATTTAACACACTCCAGGATTTCAATTCCATTGTATTTTAACAGGTGTTATCACAGAAAAAAGGGTTGATCCTGGTGCTTTTAATTTATTTAGCCACATAAACGTAATTAACAAATTTCTTTTACACGACTGACATAAGAAGTAAGGGTTTATTAGTGCACAGAGAAGACCACCAACAACCATGATTTTCAACAGGAGTAATCCCACACAAATCAGAAATCATCAATCATGAAAGATCATTAAACAAACCAGCATCATCGATCACACCCCTCCCCCCATTCCTTAATGTTCATTTATTATCTTCCTTATCTTTGGGATTCATATATCCCCTCACAAGGAGAAAGCATAACCACCCTGCATGATACACAGTAAGGAGAGACAAAGGAGGAATCCCTACCTAGTTGATCAACGATCGAAGTTTATCTTTATACCGCCAGGAACAGGGGATGTGCGATTTGCAGGGGTGGGGCCTCGGGAACTCAAGTACAAGTAGACAAATCGATGGGAGGGTGATTGGGAAAATAAACCCAAGGAGTTCCCTTTAGTTTATAAAGGTCGGGGACAGTTGAGATAAGAACACGAAACCACATAAGGAGCAGGGTCATGGGTTGACCACGTGGCCCCATACTTCATTAAAAGGTCCCCGCCCTTTGGGGTGGTTTAAACCAACAAACACAATAGGGTACCTCATTAAACATTTATTAAATGCCATTCATGGGTATTACTACACTTTAAAACAGGCTTAAATGGGTCAAAATAGGGTTTAAAACTCAATTAGTGCAAAATGTAGGCGCTACTGGAAAAACCCTGACAAGGCTGGGTGACACCGATCGGTCGGGCCGACCGGTCACGCCGATCGGTGGTGTCGATCGATCACACCGATCAGTGGCGTTGATCGGTCTCACACCGAGACGCTACCCTTATGATCCATATTTTGGAAATGGAAAGGACCTTGAGGGTCTGGGTTATCACATCAGATACCTCTCAAAATATTCTCGCCCTCGAGAATCAAAAAAACTCAGAAGGAAAGAGAGAGTCTAGAAAGCCACCTTGAAAGATACCTCTTAGGAGTGAACCCCATTGAAATCCAGAAACACTAAAACATGAGAAATGAAGTCCCTTCTTACATGTCAGGACATTATCCACTTTGGGCGGCACTGAATCACACGCACGACTTTAATCGCATCCACATTAATGTGTCCCGATTAGCAGTTAGGTTTTTCCATCATCACACATTCAGACACACAAACACATAGGGACATGGAACAGATCATTTCATGGCTATGAAAAACAATAATTCCACATATATTCGAGAACTAGGTAAAACGTCTCAACATGGTCAGAAAAAAATAGAAAGGGATTCAAAACAGCTCTGGGTATTGGGTGTGCATATGTGCTTCCCTCTCCTACGTACTCTCCTCAAGCCCACCATGTCCCCATAACACACGAACCAAGGGAATGGTTCACCCACGAAGCACCTTTTCCTCATTATCCTCGATCATCATTGGTCTTTCCACAATGGGCATGTCGTCCTCGATGTCTCGCTCTCCCCAGCTGAGGACGTGTGAATCTTCGTGCAGATACCGACGGAGCTGGGACACACGGAAGACATCATGTATCTTTAGTAGCGTCAGTGGTAACGCTAGCTAATAAGCCACTTCTCCGACCTGCTGCAACACTTCTAAGGGTTAGATGAACCTCGGAGAAAGCTTACTCCCCTTGAAGAACATCCATTGTCCACCCCGAGGGGAGACCTTCAAGATCACATGGCCTCCAACCTCAATCTCTATGGGCCTTCTCCTGTCATCAACATACGACTTCTGCCAGTCCCGGGAAGCCTTCATCCCTTCCTGTATGAGCTAAACCTTCTCTTTCGTGGTCTGCACCACCTTCGGGCGAAGGATTCATGCCTCTCCTACTTCGGTCCAACACACAGGTGAGCGGCATGGTCTCCTATACAAGGCTTCAAATATGGCCATACAAATGGTAAGTTGATAGCTATTATTTTAGGCGAACTCTACCAGAGTAAAGTGTCACACCCATGATCCTCCTGAGTCTAGAACGCATGCCCGCAGCATATCCTCCATGGTCTGGTTGGTGCGCTTTTTCTTCCCATCTGTTTGGTGATGGAAAGCGGTGCTAAGATGTAGTTGGGTTCCAAAAGCATGCTGCAATCCTCTCCAGACTCGTGAGGTAAACTGTGCATCCCTATCCAAGACTACGGACCTCGGAACTCCATGAAACCGCACCACCTCATCCACATACCTTCATGCCAATGCATCCACTACACTTGACTCCTTAATTGCGAAAAATTGAGCAGATTTCTTCAACTGGTCCACTACTACGTAGATGTCATCCTTCCCCCCTTGAACCGTGGGTAGTCCCGTGACAAAATCCATCGATATGTCCTCCCATTTCCACTCAGGGACATCCAGAGACTACAACAGGCCACCTGGAACACGTTGTCCAGCCTTCACCTGCTGACACACTAGGCACTTGGCCACAAACTCTGCCACTACTCGCTTTACTCCGAGCCACCAGAACTGTCTCCTCAGACCCTGGTACATCATGGAAACAACTGGGTGTACCGCTAAGGTTGAGTAGTGGAACTCACTGAGAACCTTGCCGCGCATCGCCTCTGGAACAAAAATCTTTCCCTGGAAAAACATCTGGTTTTGACCATCCTCTGTCCATCTTTCCAGAGCATTGCTATGGTCAACTCGGTCATACATCATTTCTCACTCTGGGTCTCCCCACTAAGACTCATCCACTTTCTGAAATAGAGACGACTCCACTGTCATCTGATATAGACAACCTCTACCTCCATCCATCCTCGTATCTAGGTGTAAGGTAGCCAAGTCCTCCATTGCCTTCCAGGTGTCTGTCGAATCTCAGACCGCATCCTTCTATGATCTCTTGCTCAAGGCATCGACCACTACATTCACCTTCCTTGAAGTGTAGGAAATCTCGAAGCCATAATCCTGGAGGAACTCCATCAACATTTGTTGTCGCAAGATTAGGTCCCGCTTGGAGAATATATACCTCAATCTGTTGTGATCTATGAGGACCACAAAGCATTCTCCGATGAGGTAATGCCGCCATAACTTTAGTGAAAAAACGAAAACTGCACTCTCTAGGTCATGGGTGGAATAATTACTCTCATGAGGGCATAGCTTCCTAGACCCATAAGCGATCACCCCTTGTGACTGCATCAACACACATATGAGGACTTTCCCTGAAGAATCACAGAACACCTCATACGCTACCCCTTTTTCTGGTAATCTCAGCATTGGGGAACTAACCAACATCTCCATCAGATAGCTGAAGGCCACCTCGCACTGCTCACTCCACATGAAATCCTGGCCATTCCTGGTCAAGGCTGTCAAAGGGGCTGCAACTCGAGAGAAGTTGGGTACGATCCTCTGGTAGTAACCTTCCCACCTGAGGAAGCTACGAGCCTCTTCCACATTCTTGGGTTCTTCCCAAGAAAAAACTACTTCAACCTTTGATGGGTCCACCGCTACCCCTTGCTCGGACACTACGTGCCCAAGGAAGTGCACTTCTGGCATCTAGAACATGCATTTCGAAAACGTATCATAGAGCCGGTGCTGTCGGAGAACCTCCAAACCCGTTCTGTGGTGCTCCGCGTGATCCCACTCTGATCTTGAATAGATCAAGATATCGTTGATGAACACAACTACGAACCGATCCAGGTACTCCCGGAAGATGAAGTTCATAAGCCCCAAGAACACAGTCGGGGCATTCGTAACACCGAAAGGCATGAATATGAACATTATGTTATTAATATTTTCATGAATTATTATATTCTCTTTTTTACTTATTTTATACGAAATGTGCATAATTTTTGTGAAATATTAATGTTTTAATATTAAGTATAATTTTTGAGAATTTCTAGAAGCAGTCCAATTGAGTCAGTTTAATGTTTTAATAATAACTATAACTATACTGATCCAAATTGCGTGTTCCATGTTTTTTAGGATTCTCCTTTCAATATAAAACATTTCATTAGAAGGTACGATGAGCCAATTCTTCCATTTGAAGGGTCATATGATCCTCACCAACAAGACCAAAGAATCTGTGAACAACTGGACAAGCCTTGAAGATTGATTTACTGGGCTCAATATAGAATTCCAAAAAAATTAATACTTCTCAATAATTTGGGGGACACTACATTTCATATTGGATAAAAATTTCAAGGCCCAAATCTAAGTACAAGTGGCCTAAATGAAGCTTTGAAGTCCATCCCACCATTCTGGATGAGAATTAACATTAGTATAGTATGCATGACATATCTCATGATGTAAGAATCACATCGAGCTAAGATTTTTCATTGTGAAATAGGAGACATAGGCGGACGATATTGTTGAAGAACTGATTTGGATTTTAAGGCATCTTCATATTCAAAAACCCTTTTACATTCTAGACTTCAAAAAGACTAGATTGAAATGGCAGTTTTACTTTATTTAATCAATTGGCCATAACTTTTGATACTTAAGTCCAACTGACGCCACATTTTGAGAGTAGTCGGAAAACTTTATTATATACAACTTTGAAGAAGGATATTTCTTGAGATTCTTCTGTCTTGATGTCTATATCTGCGAGACAAGTGGAGGGGTATTTCTGGAAATGTATACAGTCCACCACCTTGGGCTATAAATACATCCACTCCTCTCCTTTCAAAAGGGTTGGTATTTCAGTAGAGAGGAAAACATATTGGCACGACCAAAGCCTTTCCAAAGGCATTCTAGGACCATCCATACTCATGTTCTCACTTGAGAGACATTTCCTCTTCTCTATTTTTTCACTTACTTTTGTGTTCTTTGTTTTTGTAATTTTGTAAGTCTTTTCTTTTGTAATTCTGTTTTAATGCAAGTTTCTTCATAAATATCTCTTATTATCCTCCACCTTCTGTATTTTAATATTAATGTTATTAAAATAGTTTAAATTCTGTTAAATAACCTTCCCTTGTTTTTCTTCCTCATTCAATCAAAAATCTTTTTTAATTATCATCATTGTTCGTGTGTGTGTGTTCGACATACCACTCTTTTCTAATCCCTTTCTTTTTCTTCTATTATTAATTTATCATCATATTTATTATAACCAGAATATTAAACACCCAAATGGCTGAGTAAATATCTCATTGGGGTGAGTCAAAATTTAGGGATGTTAAGTGATTGAGAGTATTTTCTCGACGAGTATTCGTTAATTTAACATTGTGTATGTTGGACTTAATATGTCATGGATTAATGATATCTTTTGTTTAGCATGTGGTTTCCATGGATTATTGGAACCATAAATACACAAAAATAAACTATTAATGATTGATTTTAGAATCCTAGTTATGTTAAGTCTTGGATTAAAGCTTTAACACTTAGGAATTCTAATCGACGTCAACTTCTACAGTGGGTGTTAATTTAAATGCAATATAAAGAAAAGCTCAAGGATATCACAAGATTAACTCCCTAATAATGAACTCACCCCAATATTTATCAATTTTTCATATCAATTATATTCAATCAATAATTTCAATTAATCTCTACAACAAACCCCCCTAATAAAAATACAATAAACTAAAAACAAACGACTATTACGAAGTACCATCGCTGAGGATTCGACCCGAGTGCTGCTATACACATTAGTAGATCACCAGAACCTTGACCGGTTGACAGGTGACAATCATCCACAAATTTCAAATGGCACCATTGCCAGGGATGGTACTTTAATCAGTCATTAGTTTTTGTTTATTGTCAAAAAAACCAAAAAAAAAACAAAATTTTTAAAAAAATTGAAAAAAAACACAATGAAAAACCCGTCTTCCTCTTAAAAATCATAAACTAAAAAAACACAAAGAAAACCCCAACTTCCACTTTCTTCCAAAATCTCTATGAATTCCCTGTAGCCTCCCAAAAAATCCCTCGGATTTGTTTGACCCTGAAATTGAGCGAACACTTCGCAAAATTAGGAGGAACATAAGAGATACTAAAATAATTCAAGAACGAGTCCTCATCCAACCAGTTTAAATTGAAATGGCCAATCCTAGGGAACAAACCATAAAAAAACTCGCTACCCCTTATATGAATTACCAACCTCTTGGTATTCAATATCCAAACATAGAAGCTGAATTCGAACTCAAATCAGGTTTGATTCATCTTCTCCCTCATTTTCAAGAGCAAGCCGGTGAGGATCCACATCACCACCTTAAAGAGTTCCAAGTGGTGTGCTCTACCATGAAGCCTCAAGGGGTTTCTGAAGAACAAATAAAACTCCGAGAATTCCCTTTTTCCCTAGCTGACACTGCTAATTCATGGATCTACTACCTACCTCGTTGTTCCATAACCACATGGGAGGACATGAAGCGGCTTTTCTTAGAAAAATTTTTTCCTGCTTCTCGTACTGCTTCTATCCGAAAGGAAATAAGTGGTATTCGTCCATTCCCAAGTGATTCACTCCATGAGTACTGGGAGAGGTTCAAAAAGATTATTGCAGCCTGCCCACATTATCAAATCCCTTACCAACTCTTGATCCAATACTTCTATGAGGGGTTATTGGATATGGAGAGAACTCTCATTGATGCCGCAAGAGGCAGTGCTCTTGTTGATAAAACTCATGCAGCTGCAAGAGATCTCATAAGTAACATGGCTGAAAACACACAAAAATTCCATACTCGAGCACATGCTCAAGTAAAACAAGCCCAAGATAATCAATCAATTGAACCGAAAAAATGACCGAGTGGAAGAGTGAACTTACAGGTCTTGTGCGACAACTAGCTATGGCTACCAAATCCCCAACCTCGTCTTCTCCACAATCAATGTTTCCTGGACGTGTCAAAAACCGTGGAATCTGCAACTCTCCATCTCATCCAACTAACACATGTCCACAACTTCAAGAGGATCAATCCAATTCATCTGGACCAATGGAGCTCAATGCAGCATATGCTCAGTGGAACACCAATCCTCAACTATCAGGTCAGTTTGTTAGAAACTTCAACCAACCTCACTCTGAGCCCTTCTCATCTAACTTTTACCAAGGTTTGAGGTATGGTAACCCCATGTCTCACCCCCCTAAATTCCCTATTCAAAACCCAAACCAATTCCAATATGTTCAAGGTGGTGGTAACTTCCATCAACATTATCCTTTTGTTCCTCACCCTCAAAGGAACATTCCTCCTCCTAGATTCCATTATCCTAGTGAGCCTTCCCAATTCCAAAACCAATCAAATCGATTTCCCAAGAACCAAAATCAAGGCAATCCCAACCAGGGACAAGAATCTTCTTCCAAACAATGATGGGAAAGTGCAGTGGAAGATCTTGCCTCCTTCACCCATTCTAGTTGTAAAGACCCATAAATATAAAGGGAAATTTTTTCTTAATTTTCATTTTAATTTCACAAGAATGCAGTTTCTGATGGATCCTGATTCCGAGGCACAGTGTTCCCGGAATCAATTCCCGAAGTTTAGCTCAGGTACGTTCAGTGAACGAACGAGCATGTTTTTCTATCTTTTGAACCGGTACTCTGAATTGAAATCCGAGGACACCGATGAACTCACAGTGCCAGTTTTTTCTTAAGAGGACTTTTACCGTAGGTGCGTTTTCTTGGGAGGAGAAGTTAAATTTTGGGGTTTAAGGAAGAAATAAATTAAATTGTGAACAGTTTTATTTTTGTTCACCAAGGGAGTTAAATTCTACCATGGGAAGTTGTTGGTGGGACCCAAAACCACCCAACTTCCCATGTGTGGATATGTGGGAGGTGGGGCCCACATGAGACCCTTACCCCCCTTCATCTTCCCATAACCCCCTTGAACTCCCATAACTCACTTCCCTCTTAAATTTTGTAACTCCACTTTAACTTGTGCAACTCTCCCCTCCCTCCACTTTAATTTTGCCAAAACAAATCTTAAATTAATTGATTAAACCTCTTCAATTAATTTAACTAAGTGTTTGAAATTTTAAAAAAAATTTGAATGCATGGCAAAATAATAAAATAAAGAGAGGCCTTATTTTACTTTTGTGAGTTTTGTTGTGTGAGAGAATTTGGGAGAGAGCTCTTCCCTCTTCTGAAGAACATCATCTCCAAACGAAGAACGACCTTCTGACTCGGCGAAGAATGCTCTACGTTTTCTCCAATCCTTTTTCTTCCTCTTCCACGACAAGGAAGGAGACGCTGACCGTGGAGACCGACGCCAACAACAACGTTCTCCTTCTTCTTCCGACGTTGACAGAAGCGATACCTTTCTGTCGCGAAACCCGACTACCCCAACGTTCGACTACCGCGACGTTCGACTTCCGCGACTCGACGACGTGCGACGTCAATTTCGATGTAGGGAAATTTATTTGGTGTTCTCTTATCTTTTGAGAAAAGAACAATGAGCGCGGACCAACCATTTCCAGGTTGATCCGCGGATCGTTTGTTCATGCAGGTTGATGTTGAGGTTTATTGATTTTGTCGTGAAATATTTCGTTGTCGTACGTCAACTTCTATTTGATGGTGGCTTGCTATCATTATAACGGGAGGAGGTCGGACCGCACAAACACGGCCGACCTTACTCCCCTTTTTTGTTGATTATGTTGCGGTTCAGAAGATGGCGGCATGGTGCGACGACACCACGCATGATCCTTGAGTGATGCGGCAAGGAAGCGCGGCGCCGTCGCACATCGCTGTCAAGGCCAAACAAAAGTCTAGTCATAGTCGGGACCGCGAAGGCGAACGGAAGACTCCGCTGTTGTTTCTTTTGACGTGCGGATCGTCGGGCATTGACGAAACAGGCCGCAGAGATGATTTGATGTTTCCGTAGTGAAGAACGGGACCCAGGATGAGCATCGGCGTAGGCGGAATTGAAAACGGACCACCGGAGCAACTCTGGTGGCCCGCGGACACCACCGGTGGCATAGGTCACTGGCGGCCCACACCGGCCGGCCACCCGGAGGCGGCGGCACCTCGGAGCGCCGCCTAGAGAAACTTCCACGGCTGAAGCTGGGGCGGAGAGCTGGCAGTTCCCGCGGCCGCGCGGGATCCAGGGGGGACGCAGCGCGCGCCGCATCCGTGGAGCGCTGGCTCGCTGGCTGAGCCAGCGAGCCACCCGACCAAGCCGGGCCGGCTTGGGCGGACCGGGCCGGGTCGCGCCCAGTCGGGTCGACCCGATTCGGGCCAACCCAAGGGGGGTTGGGCCGGGTCGGTACGAGCCCAGACCCCCCCGTTTTCGGACCTTTTCGGTATTTTTCCCATATCATGGGCTACGGAACTCCGATCGACGCATCGTCAGCGGCGATGCGATCCTTTGACCGATACGGTTGTTTTGACATATCGCACACAAGGTTTGGGAATACTTTGGCTTCATCTGTATTGGTTCGTACACGAAACCAACCGGGCCCTTGGAGCAGAAACGCTCGTAACGTGAGCTCCAGACGTCCGATAGACGTGCCGTCAACTTTGTTGGATTCCTCTTGATGAGACAAAACTTTTGTCTTACTCCACTCGAGGTTTGGATGCCATCGGAGTGCGATCGGGTTGGTTTGCACCCAAAATCCAACCGGGCCCCAGGAACGAAAAAGCTGATATCTTTCAGACCGGGCATCCGATTGACGCGTTGTCTGTCTCGTTGATCTCCTCTTGATGAGATGGAACTTTTGACATACTTCGCATGAGTTTTGGATGCAATTGGATAGTGTCTGGGTTGGATTTCACCCATAATCCAACCTAGCCCCTGGAACGGAAAAGCTGATATCTTTCAGACCAGACGTCCGTTTGACGAACCGTCAGCGGCATTGGTAATCGCATGGAGAAAATGTCCCTTTGTGTATAACCTATGTGAGTTCAGGGTACAGTTGAGATACAGCCTTGTTGGTTCGCACACGAAACCAACCGGGCCCCGAGGACGAAAAAGCTAGTAACTCACAGACCGGGCGTCCGTTTGACACACCGTCTGTCGCGTTAAGACCCCTATGAAGAGGCGGTTATTTGAGATACATCTTCGTGGGACTTAGAGATACTTGGAGTATCTACTAGTAGCTCATGGAGCGGACCCTCCCGGAGACGAGCGTACGGAGTACAGAGACCGTGTAGTTGGCTGTGACCTGATGACTGCTTTTCCGATTCGATTTGGAGTGACTAGCATAGCCCAGTGGGGAGCCCTACTTTGTGAGGTGGCAGACCCATGGTGGACGAGCACTACTGTGTGAGGTGGCAGACCCGCGGTACTCGACAGGAGGATTACCTCAGCCGTCATAGGTTGGTGAGCAGTACCTCTGAGACGTGACAGGATCACTGTACTCCCAGAGACGGATCTCTTCAGTAGTTACGGTTTCGATAATGAAAATCCTGGTTTGAGCTGAGTCTATGACCTTTGTGTTTACCTCAAGATTGATATGGGTTACTTGATAACTTGGGTATATGTATGGGCATATACCTAAGTAGAGGTTATCTGTTGAGATCTTCTTTGTGGTTATACTTGTCGGTTTTAGTGAGACCTTGAGGGTCTCAGGGTCCCTACAGAGTATCCATATACTCACCCCTGCACCGGCTATTCCATCACATCGTTGTGTTGGTTGTAGATGATGGGCAGTGCTGACTGAGGCTAAGTGTTCGAGGACTGGACGGTACCCGGAGGTGGACCACACGACGAGACAGTTCCCTAAGGTGGACCACACGACGAGTCAATACCCGGAGGTGGACCACACGAGGATTCAGTACCCCGAGGTGGACCACACGACGAGTTAGTATCTGGAGGTGGACTTCACGACAAGACGACACACGTAGGAGGTTGATGGGAGAGCTAATTAAGGAGCTGCGCTATCTGTACCTACCCTTCAGGTAGGATCTGAGGAGGACGACCCAGTAGCTGCTTCTTTTCTTCCAACTGTTGTCTTAATTCAGTTGTAGCTATATTTCTAGGTGGGTTTGTATTCTGGCCCATTTACTTTTCAGCACATTCTTTGTACTTAGTGTTTTACTTCCGCTTGTACTCTGTGGTGTTTTGTTACTTTTATAAAGGCAATTCCTTCCCAGTTATCGGGATTTATGCCTTTGGTGCTAGTCTCCAGCCCCTGGCCTATGGAAGGTGGGCTTGGGGTAGTCACGGCACGGGCCCTGAGGACGGGTTGTGACAAATTGGTATCAGTGGAGTCGGTTCTACCACAGAACTTATAACTCTGATATTTCCTTTCTGTGAAGCAATAGTGTTAAGGGTACCGAGTGTGGTCTTCAATTCAGGGAGTCCAGTTTTGGTGTGGGCGATCGACGTATCCATACACCAGGACCATGACAACTGATTTCCTGTTTTATGCATGAAAACACTGATTGTGTGTGTGTTTCCAGATGATTTTAAAATTCAGCTCAAACCAGGTCAGCTCACTAGGTATAAATCGTTTGACCGTGTCATGTTTGTTTCTTTCCGGATGCCTCCCCGCGGACGACTAGCTAGAGCCCCGAGAGTTTTTCGTACTGACAGCCCACCGAGCAACGTGGCCTCAGTACAGGGCCCTATCCCAGTTGAGGCACCAGTGGTACTACTACCCATTGGGCCACTGATGCCACCAGCCCCAGCAGCAGAGGGTGTACGTTGCCTGAGCGCACTGCACGAGTTCTAGCACCAGAGGCCGCCCAGGTTCAGGGGAGAGACGGACCCGCAGGTGGCTGAGGATTGGATGGAGGCTGTGGTGAGAGTCTTCAGGCTAGTGGTGATTCTAGCACATTTCATGGTGATCCTTGATGCCAGCCTACTTCAGGCAGCAGCAGACAGATGGTAGAGCCTGATGCTTCAGATGCATGATGAGGCGACACTTCTATGTGCAGACTTCGAGAGCCTGTTCCGGGCAGATTTTTTACCAGCCACCCTTCGAGTGGTGCGTATACCGGAGATACATCAGCTGCGGCAGGGCAGCATGATAGTGGCGCAGTATTCAGAGAGGCTCACAGTCCCCTCGCGCTACTCTACAGATATGGTACAAGACCCATTCTTCAGGGCCTGAACCTTCGAGCAGGGGCTAAAGAGAGAGATTAGAGCTTCTTTTGTTTCTCACAGCATTCCGACGCAGATAGGGGTGTTGGAGAGAGCCCTCTTAGTGGAGAGTTTCCTTGCTGAGCAGTCTCCAGCAGCAGGACCCACCACTAGCCAGCATGTGGCGTCGTCTTCTATAGCATGAAGTAGACCGATGATGCATAGGTCCAAGAGGACCAGATCTATAGGTGGTCGACTGCGTGACTCAGGGTCGGTAGTGCGAGGCACCAAGGGGAATGACAGAGCCAGACCTTCCATGCAGTGTTACTCCTGCGGCGGGATTGGTCACATGTCACGTGACTGTTCGACCCGCCATGCAGATGATCGGGAGTTAAATGAAGAACCTCCCAGGCAGAGGCAGAGGTTCGATCAAGGCAGACTGCTAGGAGCTGAAGTCCAAGGTAGGGGAGCTGGTCGTGCAGCTGGAGGTGGACGATGCTTCGAGGTGTTGCCACCACCACCACCAAGAGATCCACCCCGACCGCAGGGAACATGTGGACATTGGAGAGCTCAGCTTCAGGCAACAGAAGCTTACGACTATGGAGCTCCAGAAGCGAGTGGACATGAGCGGAACTAGTGGTGTATATCTAGTTCCATGTTGTTGTTGTTACATTTGTGTCTTTGTACCATGAGCTGCAATAATAAAAAGACACTTACTTTTTTTAATGTTTGCTTTCATGTCCTTTTGTTCGGTTGGTACTGAGTGGTCCCGGTTAAGACTGTTGACTTGACCCTCACTTTCTGGATTTCTACTGGAAGAGACCCAGTGACCTCACAATGATTCCGACAGTGTGACTCGACCCTTGGAGGCGAGAGTGACTGTTGGATCTCTTTGTAGTAACGTCGAGGCCTTATGACGTCGTTCGTGGAATGAATACACCATTCATGTCCGGATTGACTGTATTAGGCAACAAAATTGGTTCATCCAGGGGATGAGACTAGATTTCTCTTATCGGTAAAGAACAAATTATAGCATCTCTTGTGATACTAGAGAAGTTCCAGGTCATCCAAGAGTGGATGAGGATAGCACAGGGCTGACAGAAGCCTTATGCTGACAAGAATTGGAGACCTCTAGAGTTCGAGGATGACGATCACGTCCTTATACGGGTTTCACCTCGACATGGTTTATGGAGATGTGGCCAAGGCGACAAGTTATCTCCGAGGTTCATTGGACCTTCTTAGGAGATCAGCTTGGTAGGCGAAGTGGTTTACCGCTTGACGCATCCACCTCAGTTGCACCTGGTGCACAACGACTTCCACGTATCTCAACTGAGGAGATACGTGCGTGATCCTTTACATATCATCAACCTCAGGGAGTTGGATGTCGATGAAAGGGAGACATACGCAGAGGATCCAGTGGGGATCAAGGATTGATAGGAGCAGATCCTACGAGAATGGACGATTCCTCGGGTGCGCTTTCTCTGGCAGTACGGGAACCTCCAGGTGAGCACATGGGAGCGGGAGGCTCAGATACGTGCTCAGTACCGCTTTTGTATCCCTAGTTTGTGTTAAAGCATTATGAGGACGTAAAGCCCTGAGGTGGGAGTAATGTAAAGACCCGTAAAAATCAAGGGAAATTTTTTCTTAATTTTCATTATAATTTTACAAGAACGCAGTTTCTAACGGTTCCTGATTCCAAGGCCCGGTGTGCCCGGAATCAATTTCCGAAGTTGATCTTGGGTACGTTCAATGAACGAACGAGTGGGGTTTTCTATATTTTGAATCGGTACTCGGAATTGAAATCTGAGGACAGCGATGAACTTGAAACGCCGATATTTTCTTAAGAGGACTTTTATTGTAGGTGTGTTTTCTTGGGAGGAGAAGTTAAATTTTGGGGTTTAATGAAGAACTAAATAAAATTGTGAACAATTTTATTTTTGCTAACCAAGGGAGTTAAATTCTACCGTGGGATGTTGTTGGTGGGACCCACAAACACCCAACTTCAAATGTGTGGATATGTGGGAGGTAGGGCCCACACGAGACCCTAACCCCCCTTGATCTTCCCATAACCCCCTTGACCTCCCATAACTCACTTCCCTCTTAAATTTTGTAACTCCACTTTAACGTGTGTAACTCTCCTCTCTATCCTCTTTAATTTTTACAAAACACATCTTAAATTAATTGATTAAACCCTTTTCAATTAATTTAACTAACTGTTTGAATTTTTTAAAAAAAAATTGAATGTATGGAAAAATAATAAATTAAGGAGAGGACTTATTTTGTTTTGTGAGTTTTGTTGTGTGAGAGAATTTGGGAGAGAGCTCTTCCCTCTTCTGAAGAACATCATATCCAAACGAAGAATGACCTTACGACTCGGCGAAGATCGCTCTACGTTTTCTACAATCCTTTTTCTTCCTATTCCGCGACAAGGAAGGAGACGCCGACCGTGGAGACAGACTCTAACAACAACATTATCCTTCTTCTTCCAATGTTGACGGAAGCGATACCTTTCTTCCGTGACACCCGACTACCCCGACGTTCGACTACCGCGACGTTTGACTTCCGCGAATCGACGACGTGCGGCGTCAATTTAGAGGTAGGGAAATTTATTTAGTGTTCTCTTATCTTCTGAGAAATGAACGACGAGCGGGGACCAACCATTTCCAGGTTGATCCGCGGATCGTTCGTTCATGCAGGTTGATGTTGAGGTTTATTGATTTTGCCGTGAAATATTTCTTTGTCGTACGTCAACATCTATTTGATGGTCGCTTGCTATCATTATAACGGGAGGAGGTCGGACTGCACAAACATGACCGACCCTCCTCCCCCTTGTTGTTGATTATGTTGCGGTTCAGAAGATGGGGGAACGGTGCAACGGCACGGCGCAGGAACCTGGAGTGATGCGGCAAGGATGTGCGGCGCCGTCGCGCCGCGCCGTCAAGGCCGAACAAAAGTGTGGTTGTAGTCGGGGTCGTGAAGGCGAATGGAAGACTACATAGTTGTTTCTTTTGACTTGCGGATCGTCAGGTATTGACGGAACGGGCCGCAGAGATGATTTGATGTTTCCGCAGTGAAGAACGGGACCTGGGATGAGCATCGGCGCAGGCGAAATTGAAAATAGACCACCGGAGCAAGTCCGGTGGCCCACGAACACCACCGGCGGCGCCCCAGCGCACCGACGGCCGGAGAAACCGCCGCGGCTGAAGCCGTGGCGGAGAGCTGGCGAATCTTGTGGTTGTGCGGGATCTAGGGGGGACATGGCGCGCGCCGCGTACGCGGAGCACTAGCTCGATGGCCGTGTCGGTGAGCCTCCCATCCGAGCCGGGCCGACTTGGGCGGACCGGGCCGGGTCACACCTAGACTGGGCCGGGCTGCGCTGGCTAGGCCGGGTCGCACCCAGTCGGGTCGACTAGGTTCGGGCCGACCTAGGGGGGGTTGGGCCGGGTCGGTACGGGCCCGGACGCCCAGTTTTCGGACCTATTAGGTTTGTTGACCATATCATGGGCTACGGACCTTCGATCAACGTACCATCAGCGGTGATGCAATCCTTGGACCGAGGCGGTCGTTTTGACATATCGCACTGAAGGTTTCGGAATACTTTGGGTTCGGCCGTGTTGGTTCGTACACGAAACCAACCGGGCCCTCGGAGCGGAAACTCTCTTAACTTGAGTTCCGGACGTCCGATAGACGTGAAATCAACTTTGGTGGATTCCTCTTCTTGAGACTGAACTTTTGGCTTACTCCGATCGAGGTTTGGATGCCGTCGTAGTGCGGTCGGGTTGGTTTGCACCCAAAATCCAACCGGGCCCCTGGACCGGAAAAGCTGATATCTTTCAGACCGGGCATCCGATTGATGCGCCGTATATCTCGTTGATCTCCTCTTGATGATACGGAACTTTTGACATACTTTTCTTGAGTTTTGGATGCAGTTGGATAGTGGCCGGGTTGGATTGCACCTGAAATCCAACCGGGCCCCTGGAACGGAAAGGCTGATATCTTTCAGACTGCACGTCCGTTTGACGAACCGTCAGCAGCGTTGGTGATCACGTGGAGAAATGGTCCCTTTGAGTATACCCTATGAGAGTTTGGGGTACAGTTGAGATATGGCCGTGTTGGTTCGCACACGAAAACAATCGGGCCCTGGGAACGAAAAAGCTAGTAACTCATAGAACGGGCGTCCGTTTGACACGCTATCTGTCGTGTTGAGACCCATATGACGATGCGGTTCTTTGAGATACTTCTTTTTGGGACTTTGAGATACTTGGAGTATCTACCAGTAGCTCGTGGAGCGGACCCTCCCAGAGACGAGCGTACGGAGTACGAAGACCGTGTAGTTGGCTGTGACTGGATTACTGCTTGTTCGATTCGATTCGGAGTGACTAGCATAGCCCAGTGGGGAGCACTACTTTGTGAGGTGGCATACCCATGGCAGAGGAGAACTACTGTGTGAGGTGGAAGACCCGCGATACTCGACAGGAGGAGTACCTCTGTAGGCTATGAGGGGGAGCACTACTGTGTGAGGTGGGAGACCCATGGCGGAGGAGCACTACTGTATGAGGTGGCAGACCCATAGTACTCGACAGGAGGAGTACCTCAACAGTCATAGGTTGGTGAGTAGTACCTCGGAGACGTGACAGGATCACTGTACTCCCAAAGACGGAGCTCTTCACCAGTTACGGTTTCAATAATGAAAATCCTAGTTTGAGCTGAGTCTATGACCTTTGTGTTTACCTCAAGATTGAGATGTGTTACTTGATAACTTGGGTATATGTATGGGCATATACCTAAGTAGAGGTTATCTGTTGAGATCTTCATTGTGGTTATCGTTGTTGGTTTTAGTGAGACCTTGAGGGTCTCGGGGTCCCTACTGAGTATTCTTATACTCACCCCTGCATGGGCTATGCCCGCACCTCGTTGTGCTGGTTGCAGATGATGGGAAGTGCTGACGGAGGCCGAGTGTTAGAGGACTGGACGGTACCCAGAGGTGGACCACACGACGAGACCGTACCCAGAGGTGGACCACACGACGAGTCAGTACCCGGAGGTGGACCACACGACGAGTCAGTACCCAGAGGTGGACCATATGACGAGTCAGTATCTGGAGGTGGACTTCAAAATGAGACGACACACGGAGGAGGTTGACGGGAGAGAGCATTGAGGAGCTGCACTATCTGTACCTACCCTTCAGGTAGGATTTGAGGAGGACGACCCAGGAGCTGATTCCTTTCTTCCATCTATTGTCTTTGTTCAGTTTTAGCTATATTTCCAGTTGGGTTTATATTCTGGACCATTTACTTTTCAGAACGTTCTTTTTTTACTTAGAGTTTTACTTCCACTTGTAATCTGTGGTGTTTTGATACTTTTATAAAGGCAATGCCTTCCCAGCTATCGGGATTTATGCCTTTGGTGCTAGTCTCCAGCCCCTGGCCTATAGAAGGCGGGCTTGGGGTAGTCACGGAACGGGCCCCGAGGACTGGTTGTGACACTAGCCTTAAAAACATTGAAACTCAAATAGGTCAACTTTCATCCCACCTGAGCCAGCAACATCAATAAAATTCTTCCCAAATCCCAGCTCAACCATTACCCAACCCTAAGGGTAATGTAAGTGCAATTGCACTTAGATCGGGAAAGAACATTTATATGCCTCAAGATAAGTCCTCTATCCCTCCTTTGAATGATGAACTAGAAAATGAAAAGAAAAAGAAACTTGAAAAGGAACCTGAAACCATGCCCTCACCTACTTCAATTCCACTTAGGAACCCAATTCCTTTTCCTCAAGCCGTTTATAATCCAAGGAAGTCCTTTGAACCTAATCCTGAAATTCTCGACATGTGTAGACGTGTTGAAGTCAACATTCCCCTCTTAGATGCCATAAAACAAATTCCTAAGTATGACAAGTTTTTCAAGGAGTTGTGTACCCACAAGAGCCAACTTAGGACCTTCGAAAATTTTTCCAGCCAGTAGTCTATTCCCATAAAGGGAAAATATCCAGGGATCTTTGTGGTTCCATGCTAAATTGGATGTTCGAACTTTGATGATGCACTCATAGACCAAGGAGCCTCAATTAATTTCATGCCAAAATCCATATTCTCTAACCTTTGTCTAGGTCCATTACATCCAACGGGTGTTGTCGTTCAGTTATCCAATCGAAGCACAGCCAGTCCTGATGGAATAATTGAGGATGTCTTAGTCTGAGTCAATGATCTTGTCTTCCCTGCTGATTTCTATGTCCTTGACATGGAAGGTGAGACAAAATCTTCTCAATCTACCCTAATTCAAGGAAGTCCATTCCTCATGACTGTGAGAACCAAGATTGATGTCCATTCAGGCTTCTTATCCATGGAATTCGGTGACCAACTAGTCAAGCTCAACATTTTCCAAGCCATGCTATACCCATCTGAGGATCCCTCTGCATTCTCAATCCATGATTATGAGGACACTTCTAAGAGTCAATCGAACCCCAATCCGCCATTTTATTCATGTTCTAATGATAATGGATCTTGTGGAATCTACACCACGATTAACAAAGTCATAAATGGTGAAGTTGATGTGGACTTCTCATTCATAGACTCCATCAATCTTGAAGAACTTGAAAACTCTCTTGAATCCCACATCAACTCTGATCTCTACTGCTCTACCTTGGACAGTATTAAGGAAAATGAATCTGAAGCAACTGAAGTACCTTCATCCATTCCTGAGATGTCTAAACAACAAATGAGAGATTATACTGTTCTAAAACCCCTTCTTGCACACCTAAAATATGCATTCTTATTCCATGATCACTCATATCTTGTCATTATCTCTGCCACCCTTGCTGAAAACGAGGAGTCCAAACTTGTTCAAGTGTTAGAGGAAAACAAAAAGGCCTTAGATTAGACCCTAGATGACATACCAGGAATCAACCCTACCCATTCCATTCCTCAAATACATCTTTAGGAATCATCCAAACCAATTAGACAACCACAAAGAAGACTCAATCCACTCATCCTTGAGTAGTTAGGGAAGAGATCACCAGGCTTCTTCAAGCTAGTATTATCTACCCAATTTATGATAGTGAATGGGTTAGTCCTATTCAAGTTGTACCTAAGAAGGGTGGGATAACTGTTGTCACAAATGAACATGGACAGGTAGTCACAACTCGAGTGAATAACAAATGGCGTGTATGCATCGATTATTGAAAATTTAATGATGAAACAAGAAAATATCACTACCCTCTTCCATTCCTTGATCAAATGCTAGAAAGATGAGCCAGAAAGTCACATTATTGCTTTCTTGATGGATACACCGGATATTTTCAAATCCTAATCGCACCTCAGGACCAAGAAAAGACTACTTTCACATGCCCCTTTGGAACATAAGCATATAGAAGAATACCTTTTGGACTTTGCAATTCTCCTGCAACATTCCAGAGATATATTATGAGTATCTTTTTTGAATTCATTGAACACTACATGGAAGTCTTCATGGATGACTTCAAAATTTAGGGTGAGTCATTTGAATGTTGATTGAATTCACTCTCTCTAGTCCTTTAGAAGTGTGTCAAGTTTAACCTTGTGTTAAATTTTAAAAAATATCACTTCATGGTTGCAAATGGGATTTTTCTAGGGCACATAGTTTCAAAAGATGGTATTGAAGTAGATCCTGCCAAAATTGAAGTGATCTAATCACTTCTTGTACCCAAATCTATTCGAGACATCTGTTAATTTCACGGTCATTATGGTTTCTATCGGAGATTCATCCATAACATCAGTAAAATTTCCCTCCCACTCACTCGTTTGCTCCAAAATGATGTCACTTTCCATTTCGATGAGGTTTGCAAGAGAGCCTTTGTTGAACTCAAAACTGCTCTAACATCTTTCCCAATAATCCAACACACAGATTGGTCCTTACCCTTTGAGTTAATGTGTGATGCTTCTGATAGAGCTGTTGGGGCTGTTCTTGGTCAATGAAGAGAAAAGATTCATCATGTAATCTATTATGCCTCAAAACATTGGATGAAACTTAATATCACTACACTGTCACTGAAAAGGAACTTCTAGTAGTGGTTTTTACCTTAGATAAATTCCGGTCCTATCTCTTAGGTTTCAAAATAATCATTTTCACAGACCATTCTGCTAAAAATTTCTTACTCAAGAAAAGTGATTCCAAACTGAGGTTAATAAGATGGATCCTAATGCTCCAAGAATTTGACCATGACATAAAAGATACACTAGGAAAATAAAACCATGAAGCTGATCACTTGAGTAGAATTTCTAATTCTTCTCAATCTGAAATCATCGATCCTGAATTCCCCACTAATCACCTTTCATCTCTCACACCAAAAATACAATGGTATGTCCCAATTGTAAATTACTTGGTTTCTGGTTTTTTTCCGGAAATCTTTTCAAAAGAACAAAAAATGAAGTTGAAAAGTGATTCAAAATAAAATTTTTGGGAAGAAAATAAACTTTGGAAAACTGGAAAAGATATGGTAATTAAGAGATGTTTTGAAGAAAATGAGCACTCTTCCATTTTAGAATTCTGTCACTCACTTCCCGGAGGTGGCCACTTTGGACCACAAAGGACCTCCCGAAAGGTCCTAGACTCTGGATTCTTATAGTATTCACTCTTCAAGGACTCACATGAGTTTTTTCAATCATGTCCCACTTGCCAAAAGTTCGGCACAATCTCCAAAAGAAATGAAATTCCCCAAAAGCCTTTAATCTTTTGTGAAATATTCGATGTTTGGGGCATCGATTTCATGGGACCATTTCCCCCTTCCAATGGATTCTCATACATTATTCTTGCGGTCGATTATGTTTCAAGGTGGGTTTAGGCCAAACCCACTAGGAAGGTTGATTCTCATACTATTAGTGAGTTCCTTAAGACCCAAATCTTCCAAATATTTGGCACACCATGTGCCTTGATTAGTGACTTAGGAACCCATTTTTGTAATAGAACCATGGAAACTCTTTTGAAAAAGAATGGGGTTGTACATAAAACATAAACTGCATATCACCCTCAAACAAATGGGATGGCTGAACTCTCTAATAGAGAAGTGAAAAGAGTACTTGAGATAATTGTTAAGCCCACCAGAAAAGACTGGCCTGAGAGACTTGGTGAAGCCCTTTGGGATTATCGAATTGCCTATAAAACACCCATTGGGATGTCTCCTTTTAGGCTAGTTTTTGGTAAAGTGTGTCACTTACCAGTTGAAATCCAACATAAGTATTTTTGGGCTGTGAAAACCTGTAATTTTGATTGTGAAAAATCTGGTGAAGAAATATTGTTGCATTTGGCTGAACTGGAGGAGCTTCGACTTGAATCCTATGAGAATTCCAATATGTACAAAGAGAAGGCTAAGTTACTCCATGACAAACACATCCTTAGAAAGGTATTTCATGAAGGTGAAAAGGTAATTCTCTTTAATTATCAATTTTAGATTCACCCAGGTAAGCATAATTCTTATTTGGAAGGTCCTTTTGTTATTACTAACGTTCACCCATTTTGTGTAGTGCAAGTCCAAGACCCCTCTTCCAAAAGGACATTCATGGTTAATGGACATCAGTTAAAGAATCACCATGAGAGGACGCACAATCCTGGATCAACATCGAATTCCACTGGCTCCCCAACTTCTCTAGCTGACCTACCACTAGATGGAGAAGGCGACCCGCCAAATCCAAACTAGGGGGCACCTCTTTCCGTTTAACTCTCTCTATCTCTTCCTCTCTCTACCTCTTTCTTCTTTTTCCTCTCTCTTTAATTTTTCTTACAACTTAATTTTTATAAACCTTTCTTTTTCACTTTCTCTTTTTTGTGGATGTATATTTATAAAAAAACAAAAAAAATATAAAAACCTAAAAAACTAAAATAACCAAGAAAACAATCACTAAAAAAATACAAAAAATAATAAAGAGTCATGCTTACTCACCATCGAGTTTTGAAATTTTGTACAACCATTTTGGGGAGTTAATAGACATGTTATCATCTCAAAAATTTTGTATTTTCATTATGACTTAGGACAAAGAATTTTGTGTCAAAACCAACGCATTTTGAAAGCTCAATTTTTGATTTGGAAAATTATTTTCCCGAACCATGAGGAACAACATTTTCTTTCATGACAAGTCCACATATGGCCATCTTTTCAAAATGTATGTTTTCACACCCATTTGTGAGTCCTGAGTTTGTGGACCTTCGAGCTGAATTTACTACCTTAGTGTGTATTAATATGATAGAGGCATTTTCTGAACAAAATGAGAATCACAATAGCCAAATAACCTCTCATTTCCCTTAAATTAATCCTAATTTTGAAAGCCCCTTCGAGCCTATGAAAACATTTATTTGATAGCCACATTACAAGCCCAATACATTTTACCACCCAATATCAACATGGATTTTCATTGCATAATTTTTTTTGAAATTTATGTTTGGGGGGAATGGATTTCATTATTTGGGTCCCCTATTATTGATTTTCAATGAGTTATCACCTGCTTGAGAACAAGAAACTATTTCAGTGTGGGGGAGAGGTTGTCATTAAGTGTGTTTTGGGGAATTTAATGAACTTCCATTTATGTAATTTTTTAAATGTTATAGACAAGTGTTCAAAAAAATGATGAAAAAAAATAAAAAAAATCAAAAAGAAAATGAAAAAATGGTTTGTGTCTTGGGTTTGTCAAAAATCACTCTTCCTCAACCTTTTATCTTGTTATAACTATTACAATTAGTGTCGTTAGGAGATCAATCATGGGTTGGGTTATGAGTGTGAGATATTTTCCAAGTTCAACGTTCGAAAAAACAAAGAAAAAAAGGAAAAAAAGAACACTGGAATTATATTATTATTGGGAGATGTTTTGTGTTTTGTAAATATTCCATCTTCTAATTACCTTTATATTTTTTTCCTCTATTGTGTCTTTATTCACACAATTATTCCCTTGTAAATATGTGTTTTCATTTCCTTCCATGTTTTATTTCGAAAAAAATGTGCATTGCTTTTTCTATTTTGGTATTTTAACCCTCTTATTCTCTCTCTTGGACATTATATTCCTACCGTCCCATAGCCACAGAAAAACCCATTAAAAATAACTCTTGATTCTTATTCACTTAGGATAAGGATTGTATGCTGAGAGCTCTTTTCAAACTCTAATATTTTCACTTTTTCTTGGTGGTAGAGTGAACCTCCACAAATAAATTTTATCAGCCTGAGAGGTGTGAGTTTTGAGTGTCCACATCTTCCATTTCTAAATTTGAGCATGAAAAAATTAATTAGTTTTGGAACATTGTTTCTATAAAATCTTCTTGTGGATTTCAAAATGGATGAGTGAAATAGTCTAAATCTCCCCTGATTGGAGAAAACAAAATTTTAATATCTGTTGGTGAGTAAAAATGATTTTTTCATGTTTTATATTTTTTTCACATGAGGACATGCACAAAACTATGTGTGGTGGAGTTGATGTTATTAATATTTTAATTACATATTATATACTCCCTTTACTTATTTTATACGAAATGTGCATAATTTGTGTGAAATATTAATGTTTTAATATTAAGTATAATTTTTGAGAATTTTTAGAAGTAGTCCAATTGAGTCAGTTTAATGATTTAATAACAACTATAACTATACTGATTCAAATTGTGTGGTTAATGTTTCGTATGATTCTCCTTTCAATATAAAACATTTCATTAGAAGGTACCATGAGCCAATTATACCATTTGAAGGGTCATATTGTCCTCACAAACAAGACCAATGAATCTGTGAACAAACTGGACCAGCCTTGAAGATTGATTTACTGGGTTCAATCCAGAAGTCCAAAAACTTTAAAACTCCAAAATAATTTTGGGGACACTACATATCATCTTGGATAAAAATTTCAAGGCCCAAATCTAAGTACAAGGGGCCCAAATGAAGCACTGAAGTCCATCCCACCATTCTATCCGAGAATTAAAATCAGTGTAGTATGCATGACATATCTCAAGATTTAAGCATCAAATCGAGCTGAGATTTTTCAGTTTGAAAGAGGAGATATAGGTGGATGAATATATTGAAGAACCCATTCAGATTTTAAGGAATCGTCATATTCAAAAACCATTTTTTATTCTGGACTCCAAAAAGACTGGATTGAAATAGATTGTTTTACTTTGTTTAATCAACTGGCCATAACTTTTGATACCTAAGTCCAAATGACACAGAATTTTGAGAGTAGTCGGACGACTTTATTATCTAAAACATTGAAGAAGGATATTTCTTGGGATTCTGCTGTACTGATGTCCATATCTTCGAGACAACTGGAGGGGTATTTCTGGAATGTAAACAGTCTACCACCTTGGGCTATAAATATATCCCCTCCTCTCCTTTCAAAAGGGTTGGCATTTCAGAAGAGAGGATAACATATTGGCACGACCAAAGCCTTGCCAAAGTCTTGGGAGGACCTGCCATACTCATGTTTTCACTTGAGAGACCCTTCCTCCTCTATTTGTTTTCACTTAATTTTGCGTTCTTTGTTTTTGTAATTTTGTAAGTCCTTTCTTTTGTAATTCCGTTTTAATGCAAGTTTCTTCTTTAATATCTCTTATTATCCTCCACCATTTGTATTTTAATATTAATGTTCTTAAAATAGTTTAAATTCAGTTAAATCCCCTTCCCTTTTTTTTCTTCCTCATTCAATCAAAAATATTTTTTAATTATCATCATTTTGTGTGTGTGTGTGTTCGATGTACCACTCTTTTGTAATTACTTTATTTTTCATCTATTCTTAATTTATCATCATAATTATTATAACCAGAGTATTAAACACCGAAATGGATGAGTAAATATCTCATTGGGGGAGTCATAATTTAGGTATGTTAAGTGATTGAGAGTATTTTCTCGATGAGTATTCGTTAATTTAACATTGTGTATGTTGGAATTAATATGTCTTGGATTAATGATATCTTTTGTTTAGAATGTGGTTTCCATGGATTATTGGAACCATAAATAAACTACCATAAAAAATTAATGATTGATTTTAGAATACTAGTTAAATTAAGGCTTGGATTAAAGCTTTAACACTTAGGAATTCTAATCGACGTCAACTTGTGAAGTGGGTGTTATTTTAAATGCAATATAAAGAAAAGCTCAAGGATATCACAAGATTAACTCCCCAATAATGAACTCACCCCAATATTTATCAATTTATTAAATCAGTTATAGTCAATCAATCATTTCAATTAAGCTCTGCAACAAACCCCCCTAATCAAAATACAATAAACTAAAAACAATCGACTATTACGAAGTACCATCGCCGAGGATTCGACCCGAGTGCTGTTATACACATTAGCAGAGCACTGGAACCTTGACCAGTCGATAGGCAACAATCGGCCACACGTTTCAGAACTCAAAGTGTCCATATCTGCACCTGAAGGCCGTCTGGAAGATATCGCCCTCTTTCACCCTCAACTGGTGATATCTAGACTGTAGGTCGATCTTTGGGAACCATCATGCCCCTCTTAGCTGGTCGAAAAGATCGTCTATCCTGGTAAGATGGTAGTGATTCTTAATCATCGCTTGATTCAGCCTTCTGTAGTCTATGCATAGCTTGAGACCACCATCTGCCTTCTTTGCGATCAAAATTGGAGCACCCCATGGTGACACACTTTGTCGAACATAACCTCTCTTCATCAGATAATCAATTTTAATCTGAAACTATTGTAGATCCGAAGGTGCCATCTAGTAAGGAGCCAACGAAATTGGGTGAGCACCAGGAAGCAAGTATATCAAAAACTTGATATCACGTCGATGGGGTAGAGTCATCACCTCTTTAGGGAAGATGTCCATAAACTCAATGACGATTCATGGCACCTCCACCATCTCAGCATCTACTGACTCTATGGAAAGCTCGGCTAACAAGGAGAGGAGTGGTTCCTCTCGCCTGCTGCCCTTATGATTGCTCCACTCGCCGGTGAAATTAACATGATGGCCACCCAAGTATGAGAACACAACCCTTCCTTGGATGAAATCGATGACGACACACATAGAGAACAGCCAGTCGATGCCTAGGATGACATCGTATGGCTGTATTTGTAGAAGTAGTAGATCCCTGGACGATTGATGTGGCCCTATCATCAGTCTGCATCCTCGACAAACATGTAACAATTCGGTCTGACCTCCGACTGGTGTTCTCATCACCATGGGCAATGGAAGTATATCGGCATCTAGGCCCAAAGCACAAGGTAGACTCGGTGCAATGAAGGAGTGCGAAGCTCCAGTATCGAACAAGGAATAAGCAAGGGTGCTAAACAAATTTACCGTACCTCGAACGACCTCTGGTCCCACTGGGAGTGCTGCCTCTGCGGCGTAGAACTACCCATTCCCATATCCTCTGCCTCTTGGCTGTGGGACACCTCCCCGAACATTCCCTGGTCGAGGTCCCAGAGGAGCGCCCTGAGGTCGGACTCCTCCTGCAACGCCTGGCCCCGGAGGAGCGAGAGCTCGCTGCCCCTGCTGCTACTGCTGGAAGGGCTTATCTGGAAGCTACTACTGTGGTGGGTGCTGGGCATGTCCACCACTCCCATACTATACCCAGTCTGAGCATTGATTCTGGAGATGTCAATGGCTCCCATAGATGAAACACCTCGGTCCTGGGCCCGAATGGAAAGGGTGAGGACTGAGGGACTGGAACTGGAATTGCTGCGGCATGCTCCCTACTGGTCGGAACCTGGAGGGTCCCGACGATGGAGGCCTGGTGTTTATGGCCTTTCCCTTAGATGATCCCAGCAAGATACCCTCTCTTGCCACACCTCCAAGAGCATGCATCCTCTCCACTACTTTTTCCTTCTTCTAGACATCCATGTACGTCGGTAGGGTGAAGGGGGTAACAACATATTGAAGGGAGGCTTGGAGCACCTCCTCTAAATGTCTTTCCCAAGACTCCTCATCTGAAAAGAGGTTAGGAGAAAAACATAAGAGGTCCTTGAACTTGATTCCCAGCTCCCTTACTTACATACTCCCCTACTAGAGGGAGAGTAGCTCCTACCTCTTCTCTGCCTTCATCATAGAAGAGAGGAATTCCGCCCAGAACTCCTTCTTGAAATCAGCCCATGACACCGCAGCCTCTCTCCTCTCTCCCAAGTAATGATTCCACCACTGACATGACGCTCCCCACATCTATCTGACGGCCAGAGGAACACAGTACTCGGTCGGAGACCGGATCAGGACGAAGGCTATCACCAGCTCCTCTAGCCAGCTCTCCTTCATCATGTCAGAGGTGCTGCCCTCATACTTCTCGAGGGTCTATTGCTGGATGGCCCGACGTTTATTCTGCCACTGGTCATCTCCCTCCTCTCGATCAACGCTCTGTCGATCAGCCAAGGTAGTCTCTGAGGACTCGATCGCCCACACCACACGTGGTCGCCTCCCAGGTTCCATAGCATCCGGGTAAACAAGGAATGCCTAGGCCCAAGTAGTTCAGAATGTTGTTCTTAAAATTTCGTAAACTTCTTATTGACTTAAATCCTAGAAAATCCCCTAAAACACAAGAAAACAAGTAATTATGATGCATGTACCTTTCCTAGGGTCTCAACCCTACAATCAGTGTGGCCTCACTTAGTCGTTCAGTAGGTCCAGAGTCCTTGCATCGGATCACGGGAGGCCCTAAAATCTCATGTCCTAGACAGTCTTCCCTGTCCTAATACATGAACCAAGGTCACCCAAAACTTTTTCCCTACCATCCCATGCAGTCCTTACTGTGCCTAACTCCAGAATCCATCCTATCTCTCAACCATCGCCTCTGATACCATTCTGTCACGACCCGCCTTCACCAAATAGAGGGAAGGGTTAACAGATTTCTAGTCCCTTCCATCTTCAAGTTGAAGGAGATATAATGACCCCCGAAATCCGGCTTCAATAGGTCCCAGAGTGGCCACCAGCGCCAAGGGTATAAAATCACACACTAAATGGAAGGTATTACCCTTTTTCTTTTAATAGGATCAGGAGATAAGATAGTAAATCCCACAACACCAAACTGAAAGTGAAAAAACGACTAAAGATAAACCATTCCCATATGCATGTTCAAAGCTAAAACATACAAGTCGAAAAACCCCAAAGGTAAAAAGAATACCGAGGAAACAAAAGAAACAACAGCAACTGTCCCAATGGTCCTGCGCTAGTATGGTCCCACGCGATCCCCGAAGTCCTCCTGGAAACCTAAAAGCAGTTTTATATACATTGGGTGAGCATACAAGTATACTTAGTAGGGAAAACCAAAGACTGTCGTGCACAAGTGGGGAGACGTACTAAAGTCCCGTGAGAAGCAGACAACCAACACTATCAAGGGGTTCATCCATCCCTTTGACCGGCCACACTCACCAAATAACGCAAGCAAGGTAATGTATAATAAAAGCACATCGATGTTTGGGTACCCCGTGCCACTTTCCTACTGGTTATTGAAGACATCCTACGCATTGAACCAATCCCACCATTCTCACTGCAGTCCCACTACCACACCTAGCCCGCACACACCTGGGACATAACCTCACATAGTCCCACTACCAAACCCCGCCCACACACACCTGGGCCACAACTGTCATACGTATCCATGCCAGCAAACACCTAGGCCAGAACAACCACCGTCACGCCCGAGGACACCTGGGCTAAAAGATCCACTACCACATCCGAAGACACCTGGGCCTCATACCGAAGACACTTGGGAAACCACGTGTTCTCACACATATGGACCATAACCACCACACTACCCCACCCAAAGGGTCATGGGATAATAATGGACATCAGGCTATCACAGCCTACCTGAAGATACTTGGGCTATTTGGGAAAGGGAGTAGAAATGAGCTAATAACCAGCCACTAATAGAAGAGTTGGAAAAAACACCCTCCCCCATTAAATGGTGGTGTTCAGCACTAAGTGCTCAACTTGGGTGGGGTGCGAATAATACCCAAAAAACTAAAAGAATATGTATAGGTAACAAGCACTCACCCAATATAGGTTTTTATTCAGCCATCCTAAAGAACACAAATAGCACCCACGTCCGAGTCTCAACTCACACCACGCCAAAACCCATCTGTCCCATCCTTGTTTTCAGGTTCCGTAATAATGTTTAAATAATTTTCTGCGCCTACTTGGGAAACTAGAATGCATAATCACAAGCCAAGGGATGAGTACGGTCAAACATCAACTTAAACACTTATACCCAGTTCTCTTGTAAAGTCACAACAACAAAAGGGATAAGGGATATCCCTCAAAGTACTAGAACCAAAGAAAATCCCAAGATAATGCCTACACCTTCTGCAACTAAAGGGGCCAGAGAGATCCCTCAAAGTAAAGGAAGCAAAGGAAACCCACAGACACTGCCCTGTCTCCCCAAATTCCATAAGAAAACGGGTTCTTATCAACAGTGGATCCTAGCCCAATTCGTGATATAGTCAAAGTAACCACACTGCCTAAAATTCACAACCGGAGAAACCATAACAACAGGGGATACCATCCCCACCCACATCACCCAGTAATTGGCCCATGAATGTGGAAAACCAAACCACTACCACAAACACAAAGCAGGCCCATGACAGTATTTTCAGATATAAAAGATTTAACACACTCCATGATTTCAATTCAGTTGTATTTTAACTGAGGTTATCACAGAAAAAAGGGTTGATCTTCATGAGTTCAATTTATTTAGACGCATATATGTAATTAAACAATTTCTTTTACATGACCGACATAAGAAGTAAGGGTTTATTAGTGCATAGATAATACAACCAATGGCCATGATTTTCAGTAGGATCAAGCCCGTACAAATCAGAAATCATCCATCATGAAAGAGCATAAAACAAACCAGCATCATCCATCACACCCCTCCCATAATTCTTTTATGTCCGTTTATTATCTACATTAACTTTGGGGATCATCAATCCCCTCAAAAGGCTAAATCATACCCACCCCGCATGATACACAGTAAGAAGAGATGAAGGAGGAATCCTTACGAGGTTGATCAACGATCGAAGTTTATCTTTACGCCGCTAGGAACATGGGATGTGCGATTTTAGGGGTGGAGCATCGGAAACTCATGCACGAGGAGACAAATAGATGGGAGAGTGAATGAGAAAAGAAACCCAAGGAGTACCCTTTAGTATAAAAAGGCCGGGGACGGTTGATATAAGAACATGAAACCGTGCAAGGAGAGGAGTCGTGGGTTGTCCACGTGGCCCCATACATCATTAAAAGGTCCCCACCCTTTGGGGCGGTTTAAACCGACACACACACAAGGGTACCTCATTAAAAATTTAATTAAAAACCATTAATGGGAATTACTGGCATTTAAAACAAGCTTAAAGGGGTCAAATATGGTTTAAAAATCAATTAGCACAAAAAGGATGTGCTACTAGAAAAACCCCGACAAGGCTGGGTGACACCGATCGATCTCACCGATCGGTGGCGTCGATCGGTCCCGCCGATCAGTCTCACACTGAGACGCTACCCTTAAGATCTGGATTTTGGAAAAGGAAAGGACCCTGAGGGTCTGGGTCATCACATTAGAATAGTTCAAGGCTTGGTCATATGGAATGGTAAACCCCACACCACCCTCACAATGGATGTTGGACATATTTCCAGACAAGTAACATTTATTAAATATTGTTTACTAGACTGTGTAAGTATTGTGAGACTATGTTCATATTTCCAAAATGGTTAAAAAACTCATAATAGAATCCCCAAATCAAATATAGGATCATTGGGAATCTGAATCTCATTTTTCATGAGGAAGAAAATGACTAAAAATAAGGACACAATTCCAAATATTCATGGTGACTCAAGTCTCATCATGAGGAAGAGGTGATCAAGAACCCTCTCATGAACTACCTTCTGAAACATGAATCGTTATTATTATACATTATACAGTGAATCAACCAAAATAATGGAAGTAAATTCAAGGGTAACTTCTTCCTTTCAGGGAAAGTCCTCTTCTGATACCTTTTATGATGAACATGCCCAAAATTCCATCTAAAAAAATATCTGTTATGATTCACCCATATAATGAAGATAATTACTGGTCACTATGGTCCAAATAAAATAATCGGGGAATCAAAAAATAACCAATGGGAACGATTTTAACTTAAAATAATACAATAATCAAATTAAACTATGGAAAAATAATAAAATAAAAACATCAATATAATCATAACACGTACAAGGAGACGATATAAAACTGATAATAAAAAAATGATACCAAATTCTAGTCACTTTGTGTTCCATGACCAGCCACCATATTCCATGTCACCCACCCATGGTAACCATAACTCAAAACCAAAATGGAATGTCGGAAAACAAACAACTTTTATAATATCTTAAAGGATGAAAACCCAAAATAGTAAAAGATTGGTGTGAGCAACAAATCCTAGTAGGATTTCACAAAGGATTATATATAGTTACTTCATAAGGTATTTCAAATATACTAAAAGATTATTATAATTGAGATATCGTGAGTATTATTTTTATAAAATAGTGTTTTAAACATTTAAAAACATTTTATCAAACAAAACCTATAAAAAAATTCATTTATGCATTTTAAAACAAAAAAATTTCCCGAAAGGAATTTAAAATAATTTCATTAGATAAAGATAGATAATCAATAAAATATGTGTATATGCACCAGATATCAAAACTACCCAAGAGTGAATATAGTATAGTCAAGGATCATAATAATGAAAAATATATTAATCAATAAGGGAATCTCTGATGCCATGCCATTACAAAAAGTGATGTCATGTATTGAGTATCAAGTATAAGAATGTCATGGGAATAAATATGGTACGATAGTGAGTCCACCTCATAATGTCTTATATAGTTTTATCATGGAAAATTATTAGGATTACATATTGTCTCACAGGTCTCAAGAAAACCTGGTACATGCACAACCACTTTTCTTGTCAAACATCCATAGTATGAACCATTAATGTTCTCTATTGATCCACTAAATGGGGTGTATGTCCTATAGTGAATCATACACCTAAGTCATCAATGATATCAATCTATATTCACATTACACCTCAAAAGTTGTGAGGGATATAATCAAGTTATAAGGATCACAATGGGGTTCCTTAGTAGTATAAATCATGGTACCTGATCCTCAAATTATAGATAAATCTCCCCTAATCTCCTTAAATGTAATTAATCCATTTTTGAACCAAAATAATGGGATGAATAAGATTCAAAATAGATATAATAAGTTATTATTACAAGTGAAAATTGTCACCAATTTTAAATCGTGCCACTAAGAATCGTCATTTTTAATTCAAAATAATTTATACAATTCAACATTAAAAAAGGTAATCATACCTGTTTCATTTAAAGAAATTAATAATAATGAAAAAAAGGATTTCAAACAATCATTTATTAAAAATCTACCATAAATACTTCAAATGAATTATATGAATTATAAATGCATTGAATACATTTCAAAACATGGTTTTATACCCTCCTTACATGTGAATAAATCATTTTTTCAAATAACTTATGAGAACCCATTATAAAGGTAAAATATTTTAAATAGGGATCTTGGTCATTTAATAAATGAATGAATTTGTAACTATATATAAAAATTTAATTAATTAAACTCATTTCATTCAATTTAATATATTTCACATTATAAATCAAAACCAATACAATTCTCTAAATTTAACTAAAACATCATTTAAATGTCCATTGAAAATAAATCAAAAAAGGATTAATATATTCAAAAAAGGTGACAAAGATTAATATTATGTCCATTAAATTCATGCAATTTTTTGTTTTATGTGAAATTGTTCAAAGAAGATTTTAAAAGGAATTCAATGAAAATATTTAGAGAATAAGTGTTGGAAATTATGAAACTTGCATCTATGAATTTATCAAGAAAAAATGAATTAAAAAATTAATGACATGCATAGAAACACATGTTTTGAATACTTGGAATTCAACTGTAATGAATATGAGATGTGTCTCCTTCTATAGAGATCATTGTATATAGGAAGATACTTATTGAAAGAAGATATATGAGATCCTAGATCCATAATTAAATAGCATTCATTCATGTCAAAAATAATACAAGGATATAATAACCTCAATAATGAAATAATGACGAAAATATGGAAGATCCAAGCTCCATAATAAAACAAATCACTAGAAGAGAAGATACTCATTTTTATTGGCACTAAGATACACTAATAGATGAGTTATGGATATCCAAAATGTATCTAAAGGGATCCCAAAATGAAAATAATATAATTAGGTTTTATTGAGAAGATTTTAGGGTTAATTAAGTGGTTTTTGGATTTTAATTACCTTTTTCAAAAATTAAATTACTATTTATAAGGTTTCATAAGTTAGGTCGCATGATTAGTACTAACCATGAGAATAACCACCCACCCAAAAGATATACACGGGAGGAGCTACACATTTAGGTTGCACACGTAGTTTTACAATACTAAAATTGTGTTCCCCATTATTTATAGGTTTCACACATTGTCTAACCATGTGAGAAATGGGTGCATGTCCCAAAAACATATAAAAATTTTGAAAAAACATTGAATAAAACAGTTTAAGAGATCCAATCATCGGATACTCAAATAAATGGTTCATAATACCTAAAACTAGAAATGTGATGATAAAATTCATAAATAATAAAATGTTGTAGTGTATATCAGAATAAATAAACATCGGAACGCTATAATAAATGTAATGTTCAAAATATAAACACTATCATGATAAGACATAAACTAATCACCCACTATGATGATCACATGGGAAAAATGAATAAAATATAATGAAATACTAGAAAGGAACTACTATCTTCATTGAGACACACCTAATCTATTTTATAGATCTTCTATAAGATACCCTACTCAATCATCCTACATTGGGCCTTGTCCCTATATAAACCTATAGTCGGTGATATATTCTCGAGTACCCAAGTTCTATGGGTTCTAGAGTATAGTGTAAGTATATCTAAGTAGGTCACAAAAAAGTATTTCCCATGCAAAAATATTAAATTCAATTTGATCATATGTGGTATTCTTTGTTAATAATTAAATATAGTGTGGAAATGTAATTTTATGAACCCATCAATCCTATGGTTCTAACATAAAAAATAGAATTTACTATAACTACATCAGAGAATTCCAGGATATCTCTCAACAGATATTTTCAACCATAAGTATATATTTCCTAATTTTAATCCCATGGATTCCCCACCATATAAAAAATTCAAAACCCTAGGTGATATCATAAGTATTCTATATAGTAGCAATATAAATGTAAAACTCTCAGTTGATAACCTATGTATCCATAAGTATTACACATTAAAATGGAACATAGTTGGTATTAATGGAATTCCATATATTCACATAATACAAATATTAGGGTATTTAACAATGTCTTCTAATTGAATTAGAAAAATATCCCAATCCATCTGGTGGTCAAATGGGATTTTGATTAAATAAGCATCCAGATGAATCCATTAGGATTTCCCAAGTCATTATAATCATAAAAAAATAGAAAAACAAATTTAATTTTTTATCTTAATCTTAATGTATCAAAATCGTAGAATAATCCTTGGGGAATAACAAGTCATTCAAAGCACAAAGGCATTAGATAAAAATAAGAGGTAGCATAATAAGAAAAGTATATAAAATATATAATAATCAATAATGATTCACGGGATATTAAACACTAAAATAATATCAAATATAATGAATATATCAAGGGTTGGCCACCTTCCCAAACCCATCATTCATAGTAACGGTTCGCCACTCATGTGCACTACATGTGATTATCACTATATCCCTAAATAGCATACATCATAAATTCACATTATAATGTAACCCTATCAATCATATCTACCATTTTTTACACTAACCCTCTCAAGGGTTACCTAACTTGATGGCACCTTCCATGGTCACCAAGATAAAACAATCACCAAAACCCCTATACGGGATCATCAACCAGAAATTATTCAAATTAAATTATCATCCACCACATGAAGGGCATAGTATCCAATGACACCATCGTACTCACATTTTAAGATCACTTTTTTCATTGTAAAAGACAGAAGACTCTAATCCATGAAAATGAGATAATTTTTATTTCACATCCCAAGGCCATTCTAAGTCAGTTCAAACACCCAACGTATCATAATCATCTTAAGGAAAACACAATCAGGCACTCACATGATAGCAGGGGAAGGAAAATTTTCCACATACTCATATCAAAATTTTGATAATGAATATTAATGTTCAAGTATGGCCTACTCAAGATATGATCATCCCATCTAATGTTTTGAAACATGTGATGGATTCTAATTGAACCTATCTAGACCCACTATATCATGATTATTTGACTCAAATTACACCATTTATTTTCAATACTCCTCAAAAAAAATATTTACAATCAATTCCACATCCATCAGTGGGTAATGAATAAGGCTATCACAATAACGACCATCATGTCCCATCACAGATTTTTCTTTCTATATGTATTTAGTTTTAAATAAATTAGTTAATTTAATAAAAGGTTTCACCACCCTCACTTGGGATACTACACATAACTTGTTATATAAAGAAACTCTATAAACCATAGTGTATATCATATAAACCACCTAAATTATTAAAAAAAGAATCCATTTTAATCCACATATTAGTTGTTCTGACTCAAGCTCATCCAAGAACTATCATCATCTCAGGATCCTATGCCAAGACATAAGAGTCTTTAACTAATTATAAAAATTTATAATTAAATAAAATATTATCAATTAATTATTTAGTTTAATATAAATAAGAATATTATTCCAAATATATTACCGAAATTCGAAAATACCTTGAAAACACGTCTAACCATATGAGGTTGGTGTATAATGAAATTCCAACACTATCTGATTTCAAATCATTATGAGGAGAAAACAATTCAACAGAAAATTAAATTTATCTTAAGAAAACCCCATACAGTAATTTCTATGATGACGTACCATCATCTAAATGGAACACAATAGAATATGATCATCCATATGTGAAAAACTCTGGCTATGTCAATCAAAATCATGATTGATTAGATGATTTACACATTGTGATGGTTTAATTATTTTTATACCCTATTTGGAGAACTAATTATTAGTGGGAAATAATAAAAAAATTTAATAGAGAGCGGAGAAGAAGAATAAAGATCGATTTTTCATACACCTCCACAAAACTACCCCATTTCTATGGGAATTTTAAGGAAGAATGAGATGAGGGAACTCCCTTGAGGTCTTGTTGTTCAGTCATACATGAGGGAGAGAAGAGGATGAGTGTGGTTGTTATGAATACCTATGGGAAACCACATTATTTATAATTTTAATGTATGTAATGGTAATCCTCGATATACACTGTGACATGGTTCCCCTTTATGAAATACCATGAGAACCCTAGAAACACCTAGAAACATAGTTATCTCAATCTATTATGATCGCTATATCGTATTGGGGATCCCACCTTTTCACCATGAAATGATCCAAGGTGTGGGGTTCACTATGGTATCTCCCAAACCAGGTGACACATACCCCATTTATTACTATGTCATGGAGCTCACATACAATTTTGGACAAGGAAATTTCTGATAGAACTACTCCCAACACCATAGAGTGATGCACTTTATGGTCCTAAAAAATGTCCACCATAGATACGCCACAATGTGGCCTTCATTACCACTTTTTGTAAGAAAAAAAAACATGAACCACACCGATAAATGGAGCCATTAAATCCATAAATCATGGACCCAAAGTCTCCAGGAGAACCAAAACACCCAAAACCATTCCATAGGGCCTTACACCTATAAATTTTAGATGCACCATGATCATAGAAACATGATTTTGCTCCCACCCATTTCGAATATTTGGCTATCATATAAACCATGTCCTTAACAATAACCACACCATTTAATATAGGTTGTTTCACTCTCTACCACGACGATAACCACACTATGGTGGTTCATATTGTTGAGAATCATCATCAAAATCATCATCAAAATCATCATCAAGTCCATTCAATGTCGTTGCGCCAATCACCCAAGCACTCAAAACACCTCATGTGCCCAAATCAAAATCTTGATGAATCTCTTCAAGGAGTTATAAAATTCAAAGCCTAATATTCATCATGGATCCAAAATTTAACCCCTAACCCAAAAAAAGTAATCTACATTTCCCGATAATTCAAACCTCAAAATGGACTTGGGGTTTCATAGTCACTCTGGTGAAATCATGTTAATTGAAATAATTATGAATAGGGTAATCACACCATTTATGATAATTTAATATAAATATGAGTTAATATATTCTATTAGTTAATTAAAATATTTTTCTATTATGATGTATACAATTTAATAATAAAAAATGAGTTTTGGTTGGTAACACCCTATAAATGAAATGGATATATGGTCAATTTAAAAAATGCTGCTTTTTAATTGAGTTGTATAGTTGTATAGGTGAATTCACATGAAAATAAAAAGAATAATAAGGGATTTTTATTATCAAATTATATACCCTTATGATGTGCATAACATGGAATTATAAATATAGGGTACATGCTGAGATTAATCTGATTAATGCATTTAGTAAATTATTTAAATTGATTTTGGAATTATAAGAGATCAATTAAATTATGTATAAATATCCCATAATAATTCAGAGAATGTAATCAGACATAATTGATAAAAATTAAGGGCATAAAATATAATTAATGATTAAAAACTAGGTTATTATTTATTGAAGTAAATGTTAAACTTATAATATAATTATGTTTAATATCCTTGGGAATCAATTGAGGCTACATTATATAAATTTTGCGTCCCTCTAAAAAACACCGCTTATTTGAAATAATGTACACATAGTACCAAAAATATGTGGTACCCATATGGATTTTTATCATGGAATAATATATCATTGTACACCTATTAAGAGAATTTGAGCATTATAAAAACATATGAATACTGAATAGCTTGAGTTAAATGGAAAAAATGTTTAATATATCAAATGGAATTTAATAAAAAAATATAAAAACATAATGGAATAATAATATTGAATTTTAAATGGATAATTCAATTTAAATCAAAATAGGAATTGGAAATATTGAGAAATAGGACCCCAACATTGTCATTATAATGACTTACGAAGAGGGTAAAATGATAGTAAATGAATAGTATATTAAGAGAAATATAGAAAAAGGATGAAACTATAATATATTATTATAATTTAATAATAATAAATGCTAATTTAAAAGAGATTAAAATAAAAAAATTATAATTGGAATGGGGCGGGAGAAGAATAAAAACTCATACTTATGTATTTGGCGTAGAACTGAACACTCTTACAATAATGATGCGTCATGATTTAAGTGAGTGAAAATTGAGAGAATACTTGATATAGATATGAAGAGAGAATTCAAACTTTTTTTAGGGTAATCAATAAAAAGGAAGTTATTTAAAGATGTTTTCAGCGTAATTCCATGGAATATATTATTTATTATTAAATATTTCCATTATCTTAAGTGATCCACTACACCTGTAGTGCCACATTAATTCCTATAATGATCCTATATAATTATTTGTTCCAAAATTAGGCCAATATCACTAAATTGGTCAATATATTTGAATTTTACATATATACGATGTCATATTAACTATGTGATACCATATTTTCCCTTTTTTGTATTTTTTTAGTTTTATAAAAATTTACAAAATTTTACATCATATCTAATTTCTATGTCCTAAATCAAAAAATATTTATCTATTTTATTGAATTCATATTATCAAATTTGTATGTCTATGTTTAATATAAATATTATAGAAAAACAAAATTATGTTTGATAGATGTTTCTCAAATTAACTACTTTACAATTCCAACCACCATATTTTTCCTCCAGTGTATTTTCGAACCAAAAATTATATCCATTATATATTAATAAGACTCCATATAATAAAAATATATTTCAAAATATAATTATGTAGATAAATTTTAAAATGGTTTTATTCAAAATTTAGTTATATAATCATTAATATAAATTTTTTATCCTATCAAAACATGCACCTATATGGATATAATATATTATAAATATGAAAAAAAATCCCTAAAACAATAAATAAACTATTATTTAAAGTCATAAATTCATCATAAAATGTAATTTTAGTAAAAAAAAATTTGAAAACCATTATTGTTATGTGAAGAACATGAAATTAATGAAGAAAATAAAATTAAATATAAAAACATATTAAAATATTTTGAATCATTACTTGTTAAAATTATATTAAAATTATAACATGTATAATAAATTTATATTCAATTGGGTAAATATAAATTTCAATGATTATTTAAAAATATAACTATAAATAAGAGAAATTTTTTTATCAAATACTTATGAATATGGTCAATGATATTTTTTAGAAGTATTTTAATAAATATTTATTATTATTATAAATATAATTAACATTTAATTATTAATCAAGTGTTAGAAAATTTTATTTTTAATTACATATTTACTAATTTATACATTACAACTATATATATAATAAATTTAATCCAAAGTGCATTATAATGTCATTATTTCCAGATGGCTGATATTTTTATACCATTAATGGAATTTTATATGAATTTGTATTCTTAAACAACTAATATATCCTTTATAATATTAATAAATAATATATGAAATTGAAAATTATATAACAAAAATGATGATATGCTCAATTATAATGTAACAAATAATGTATCCATATAACATTTTATTATACTATAATTCTAAAAAAAGGTTTACATACAACATATATACTTCGTGCCTTAGTAAATTTTTTCTTATAAACAATGACACTTATATATGATATGTTTTTTGGAGACTATAAGTTATTATATATTTATTATATACTTATATTCTATTATTAATAAAAAAAATTCTCAGTTCATTTTATGATAAACATAAAACAATTATATAATATGTAAAATATATTTTTTTTAATGAAGAAAATGATATTAACATCACTTAGTCCTGAAATTTATTGTCATTAGTTTCTAACTTTGTTATAAATTAAATATTATTATTTTATGTTATATATATTTATTTTACGTTAACTATAAAAGGGAAATATTTTTCTCTTATCATATTATAATATTTATTATCAACATTATACTTTAATTTCTATTCAATAAATATAATAGTAATATGAAACTAATCTTCTGTAATATTTATATATATATATACCTGAAATCATTGATATCAATGTCTCCCCTTTAAAATAAATTTCATCATCATAAATTTTACATTATAAAAAATATCAATGGTTGTGAGTTGTTTAATTAATGTTTAGATACATTTTTATATGCTTCACCATTGTTTATGAGATAAAATATTATAATTAAAAAATAATATATGGTCATAATTACAAATAATATAAATACAGTAGTAGGACTAACAAATTTTTTTATGTATATTTTTTAAATGAACTATTTTTTTAAAACTACAAATAAATAACTACACACTATAATAAAATATCATCAACTTCCAGAATTTTGTTACTATGATAATCCTTATAGTTCTCTATAGGTATTGATATAATTCAAATTATTCTAGAATGATTTATTGTCTAATAAATGGAATATCATAATTATCTTTTAAGAAACACTATTAACTGTTAATAGGGTCAAATTATTATAAAAAATAATTAAATGGTTTATTCATTTCAAAAATTAATATATTAACTAATAAACCCAAATTAGATTTGTTTTATTAAATAATACATGGTTTTATTATAAAGTCATTGAATTATTATTTTTAAATCTTTTTCTTATGCTTTTATAAAAAACCCTAATACCAAAAGATACACACTTACACTAGTCAACAAGATTTATTGCGTTATCTATTCCATGGAAATATGATTACATGATATTGCATATTTGTCATATACATTTTTTCAGTTCTTAGTATAATAAACGCATAAATAATCAATAAATTATATTATTATAAATTTAATTATATGGTACTTATTTTTTCTTAAATATTTTATTATTAATCTATACATGTTATCATTTAAAACATTTTAAACCTCTTTATTAACTATAAAAATGGGAAAAAATAAAATATGGGTGACATTAGATGCTTAGATAGTGGTTGATTATAGTAGAACCGAGCATGGAATAATAATTGAATAAAAATTTTGTAGAGAATTGACAAAAATTTGAGTCTATATAAATTGATAAATGATCATTAAATATCCCACGAATATCATGAAAATGGAATGAATTAATCATTAAAATAGAAAAAATGATCTCAAAATGATGGAATAACTATGTTTGGACATTATAATCACAAAATCAAGGCATTTTATCATGACATCATATATAAAAGTGTAGGCATATACCAAATACCCTAGATATTTTGTCTCATGAGACCAAACGTTGCCTCATTGGGAAATAAAATTCTCGACACCACCTATTTATTAATAACTCAAATATATTTATCATATAAAAGGAATGTCTAAAAATTACAACAAAAAATGTCCCCAAATGAACCAAATTCATAAAAATGGATAACCAATCAATAGTTATTAGTATATAAACAAAGGGAATATAGATTGTATATATTTCTTAAGTCAAATAAATATTATGACTATCTTGATGAATAACCTTCAATCAATATAATTATACATACGGTACTCACACCATATAAGATAAATGGATATATATTTAAGAAAGTATGTCCTCTTAGTAAACTAAACTATATGGCTATCTAGGTGAAAACTCATTCATCAGAAAAATTAAGTATAAGGTACTCACAGTAAAAAGGGTATATATATATCAAAGGAAATATATTCTCTTTATCAATTGAGTTTTTTTAGGTTAATTTGAATACACATTAATCAAAATAATTATGTATAATGTACTTATACAATATAGTATAAGCTGATATATGGTCATTTAAATTTATATTTTTTATGAATAAAATTGTATTATTTTATAGGTGAGTCACATAAACATTAAAGGAATGATTTGGGATTTAAAATTGTAAAATTATTACCTGTATCATGTGAAGTGCATAGAAGTATTATTATTATAAAATTCATACAAATATTATGATGATCAATGAGATTAGAAAATAATTTACATGTATTTGAAATGATTAATGAAAAAAGTAATAATGGATAAATCGACACTAAATTTAGTACCATATAATCAGACATATTTGATATGAATTAGAGATAAAAAAAATTCATTATATAAAAACCTCCAAATTAGTATTAATTGATAGAAATGGAATACTTGTTCCAAAATAAACATTAATCGTGTTTCCTTCTCATTCTTCCAATTTTTGGGGGTTGAAAATGGAATATTTACATTGAGGAATCTGGAGGTGATATTTATATTTGATTTTATTTCTAATTACCATGATTGATACTCATAATGATCCCTATTTTGATCCTATTAACATGATTATATCACTCACCACTTTTGACTTGTCATGCTAACCTAGATCATTAGATGGGACTGACTAGATATCGAATTAATTAGAAAACTCACACCTCATCTAGTCGATCCAAAGAGGTCATGAATGTTTTAGGCTGTGGACTTGTGACTAGGAGAGTCAGTGGGAGTGGAACTAGTTTTATTGATACTTGTGATACTAGAAGTAAGCCCTATAATTATTCATGTTGTAATTTCATTAACTATTCAGAGGTAGAATCACTGTCATACCAAGGTTTTACCCTTGATATCCATATACTTGATACTGGATACATGAAAACATTCTTTATCACTACTTGGGACCAAAGATACCCTAATTAATTTATCAATTCATCATTATTGGGAAGCTTGAATCATTTCTATTTACTATTGTTTAGTTTTTATATCATGTTCATATTCACATATTTTTATTATTGTATTCATTTAGATTGTAAAATTATTTTCAAATATTTTCAACATAATCATTGGGTTTTATATGGTTAAATGGAATGTTTTACTAGTTTGGTTTGATAATTGATTTTTAAATGATTAAAAGTAAATATTTTAAACTATTCCTTGTAATCCCTTTACATTATTCAATTTTGGAATATTATAATTACCTTATGATATAACATCATTGAATAATTTGTGGAACTTAATTGGTATTGTTAGTTCACACACTACTCACACTATTTGGTGTTTGTAGGATTTATGATCTTATAAAAAGTGGTTGTGATTTCCAATTACATTGTAGTTTTTTTCTAGCTAAGGGAAGGTGGATTAGGACATGGGGGTGGTCGTGGACTACCATGAAAAAGGTTTTTACAAGTTTTTTTATTTATAGTTTTGTATCATCTTTTTGTACATTTAATGAATATATTAGTGTGTGTATATGATGATGTTTCTATAGTGTACATTAATTGTTGAAACATTTTATGGGAGAATCCATTAACAGTGGTTATTTATTGATTCCCATGGTCTTTTAATCATCCTGTGGAGATAAAAAACACTATTTGGGTTAGGGGTGAATAAGTTTAGATGTCAGTTTAGATCGTTTTTATGGATGTTTCATCACATTTCATTTTTTACTTATAGTATTATTTCACTATTATAAGAGTTCATATTCTCCCCATAGTAACATAATAAACCCTCATAGCTATATTTCTATGTTTTCCATATAAGGAGGCACACTTGAGAAACTGGTAGCTCTCCATCCATCACACTAACTGGTTGCCTTGGATTAGGATGTTATAAATTGTATCAGATGTATTTTTATCTTCGTATTTTGGGAGATATAATACACATTATCTATGAATGTGTTAGAGATTATGCTGTACACCATTTTATTATTTCATGAACACATTTTCTAATTAAATTTCATGGATACCCATGTTAGGGTACTACTTTTACTACTTTCTGATTTTATGATTGTGCAATTTCTCCTAGAATGACACAATTTTAATTTGATATTTATAAATTATTGTTGTTATTACCTCTTGGAATTTTTTAAATAGGCATGTGTACACACATCATATTTGGCATATATGAATCACTTCACATATGATTTCTTGTGTTTGACTGATATCAAAGTTGAAAATGAGTTCAACAATTTAATGAGGTGAGGAATGATTCTGTAGAGTTCTCCCACATAACTTGATGGTGGAATTATACTTAGATAAACCATAATATATTACTTCAGGTGATCGTTCATGTGGATCCAACCCTAAGATTTTACTTTTATAAGACTATGAAATGCCACCTTAAATGGATGTATTTTAACCCTTGGTATGTTGGTATATACATTTTATGAATTCATGATCATCCCATTGTAGGAAACATTGATACATGTTCTAGAAATAGTAAGTCTCTTAATTAAATTAATGTCTTAAAAAAAATTAATATGGTGTTTCCCCATTTATATTTTTAATGAAATTATATATAACCAAATAAAAAAACTATTATTTCAATATATATTAATTATCCAAGATGATTTCATTATATACCCCAAACAGAGATTACAGACCTCAAGGGCGAGTAGTCTCATTTGTAGGTGGCCTATGAGGATATGTTCCTTAGAAGGATGATGTTATGGAAGGTGATGATGGTATATGTATTTGAGTCCCTATCGTGGGATTCATGAAACATAATTTTCTATGTGATTTTTGGTATATGATAATAGATGTTTCATCATGAGATATGTATTATGTTAGATATAGTTAATGGGTTATATGGTAGAACCATGTGGGGTTGAGACACAACTCAAGACATTGGTGATTTGAATGATGAAATTATTAGTGAATCCCAATGGAGGTGTTAGCCGATCTTGTGACATATTTAAATATTGGAAACCTAGTTAGATAAATTATTTTTGAGACTATTGCATGTGAGGTGAAACATAAAATGGGATATAAGAATGATGATCCCTTGGACTTCTATGATGGTGAGAATATTAAGTGATATTTATTTGGCATCAAGTTTATATATTGAGGGAAGGATCAATATGATTTTTGAATGTATTTATTTTTTAGGTTCCTTTGGTTTTGTGGTTAAGTGATTATAGACACATGTGGTTTTAGTATGATGATGTATTTGATGGGTGGGAATATGAATGACCATGAAATATGTGAAATTTTTAATTATAAAGATGAGTTTCATGTGTGGTTTAGTTTAATGACAATAAAATGTTGGAAGGGTACGATAATATTACTCATTAGTGTGGTGGTATTATTTATGAATATATACAAATAATGGGAGTTTGAGTTTTGAAATGATATTGGGTGGTATGAGAGTGTACAAATATTAGTTTTATATAATATGATGTTGATAGACACTGGTGACATTTACTTACATTGATTTATTGATTAGTGATTGTACATTTTAGGGTTGAGGACTAATGGATTTGAAGAAATTCCTTTTGTATTTTATTCCAATTTTAATGAGTTAAAATTTACATTTGTGGTGATGATGGCACTGGGGGTGATGCATTTTCTGGATTGGGCAATATGGCTGAGTGTGGCACAAATGGGGAAGACATTTGTGCGAGGATGAAACATGTACATGTTTCACTCATGGAATGGTTTAAGTAAAACCTATAGTTTCTATTTTACCATAGTATTTAGGATTGTGTATCCATTTTTATGGTTTATTTTTCATCTGATGTTGGGGATGATATTTCTGGGGATCTAGTAATGGGTTATGGTTGGTGTTTTACATTGATCATAAGTTTTATCGTAATGTCCAAGTCTTGTCATTCTATGTAGTAATGGGAAAAAATTCTATCATAGAGGAATTTAACATGTGAGTAAAGCATTGTGGGTTTGATGAGATCAGTGAGTATATGTTTGAGGTTCAATTTGGATGATGGTCTAAAGATAGAACAAGTATTATCTCATTCCTTGGGGAATACCTGAATTATGAATAGAAAGTGGTTTTTGATGGAGTCTTTGTTAAAATAATGATCAATTTAGTTTATATAGTATATGAGCATGAAAACACCATAGATACACATATTTAATACTTTATTTGAATCCTATATATATATCTGTGTGTGTGTGTGTGTCTTTGATAGGAAAATTCATGGGCCATAACGAATGAACATTGGCCTCTTATTTGTAAAAACACATATTTCATGTGTAAACCTTATGATTATTGAAGATTGGATTCACATGAATTTTTTTTAATAATGAACATTGGCCTCTTATTTATCATTCCAAGAACATAGGATTTTTATGGGGCATGATAGTTAGCTACACATCATATTAGTATCTGGGATGTCGATGTATATGGCCTTATTTATAAATATATCATTAAATCTATGTAAACTCAAAGGGGTGTAAATAAAATAAATTAAATTACAATAAATGAAATGTTTTTAGCTAGGATAGGTACTAGGAGACTCCCCTATTAGGGGTGAACATTGGATGATATATGATTGTATTTATTAATCCATGTGTGAAACCTATGATTACTTATTTCATTCAATATAATTGATAGGATAATAGGGTGAGTGTTCCTTCACCCACTAGAATATGTGCACTTATGTGGGTAGTCCTTAGGTTTTCTATGATATGTCATGTGTGTGAACCAACCTAGGATGGTTGTTGGATGTTGGATTGGCACAATGATATTTCATATAGTATATCCATGTTGAATTTTATGTGATTATAGTGATAATGAAATGAAATTATGATGAATTCAAGAGACTATATACCCTTTTAGTGGTGGGTCATTACCTAACTGGTTGATATTTAAACTTGGATCTCAATTATGGTTTATGAGAAATAATTGACCAAGGGGACCATTGAAATTTTCCATGTTTTATATAACCCTTGAGAGGGTCATTGTGGGAGTGGGTAGTCATATTTTTTTGGGTCACCTTATAACCCAAATCATGGATATGATACTTTTATAGAAATAGATTTGATCATTGATTGTGAACTAGATAAGATGATCCTGGTTATGTAAATAAATTTTGAAAAATAGTCTACCCGTGAAAGATGAGTGAAAGAATATATTACGATAGGGGATCACTTCCCAAAAATATTTATAAATAAAGGTATATTATACACTGATTTCTTGGTTGGTTACTCAATATTTGACTATAATGCTTTTATAGTTAAAATTTATTATGTAATCTTATTGGATTCAAATATGATGACCATATGTTTAGAATTACTTGGAAAATCCTCTTGGATATGTTTTTATTACTAACTGATTAGAATCAAATAGCTAATACCCTCAGTTTTATATTTATGCCAATTCATTTAGAATTACATGAAAAATCACATTATATGATGTTATAGTTCTCATCTGATTAAAATATCTCTCGTATTCCCTTTGAAATCAATATATATTCTTATATGGAATTCCAAGGACACAAACTAATATTCATGTATTTAATGGTCATGATACGATCATATACACATCAACACAATAAAAGGATAATATATTTGATCTTGAGTGTTATGTTTTAACCCATGTATCGATGTGGTTTGTTTATTTCATCTTTTTAATTGAATAAATTAATTATATGACCATGTTTTATGTTCGGACACCACATTTACTAGCATTTTTTCTGGATCCCATTTTGGGTACCCAACTGAGTTTTTCTCACAGCCAACGTAGGTTGCCAGGGCACCTGGGTACCCGAGAAGTCTTCCATAATAACAGGTTTATGCAATATAGAGAGTTAGTGTAGCATTATTGGGTGGAGAAGCATGGATGGGATTTCAATATGGGATGAAGTGATACTCATTGATGTTATTAGATGCTTTATATTAATTTTTTCCTTGTATTCATTTTGTTTTTGTGATAAGACTTGTTGGTGATCAACTGATGTATAGGAATTATAGTGTGTTCTTTTGATATATTCCATTTGTTATAGCACACATTTGTTTATTTATTCTTGGAATCATTGATTTGTTATTATTTTTTTTTATTTTCTATATTGTTTCACTCTTTTATAATGGTATAGTATCCCCATGGTAAAACTTTGGACCATTGATGCATGTCAGAATCTTCTAGAGTATGGTGAGGTGTTCTTGAGGTACCAGAAGCACTTCAGTCACGAAGTCGACTAGGGGTTTAGTGTAGGGATATTATAAGAACTATACATTTCAACTGATTGGTAGAATCTATTTATTTGACCATATATCTATTTATCCAACTTAGTTAGAGCACCTTGTACATAATTATTTTAATCGAGTGGTATTCACCATGATAGTCAAAACATTCATATAACCAAGGAAATATAGATAATACATATTCCCATTAAATTTATTTGGGTAATTATCGATTATTGATTCATGTTTATAAAATTAGTTCCTTTTAAAATGGTTTTAATTTTTTTTATATTCCATTAATATAATGAATACATTGAGGTTATTAAGTTTTAGACAATTGCCTCAATTCATTAGTTTCCCTTATAGGACAAAATTACATGTGAATTAGGTGTACGGCTTCCCATTTAGTACTAGTATTTATGAAAAAGGCCATTAAAGAATGGTTATGATGTCCACAATTATATATTCCATCATTATGAGATCAATTTTTATTATCCAATTATTATAAATTTCCATTTTCATGAAATACATAGTATATGTTATTATTATATATCTTAATATATAGAATCACTTTTTATATACTTTTTATATTGTTTATTCCATTGTTATTTCATACTAGATTTACCTATATGATATCAAATTATGATAATCTAAGATCATCTATTTCTTATGTTCTCCCTTTTAACTAGGTAAGGAAATGGTGTACCACTAAAATTCTAATGGTAACATTAAAAGAGAAATAAGGAAAATATTAAATTTTTATGTAACATGTATTTTATATTATAATAATGTAATTTAATCACTAATTTTGTATTTATTATCCTAAGCATTTTCATACTATGGATATTTTCAATTTTAGAAATTTTAATATAATATCCATATAATATATAACCCACAAACTCTACGTGACTGGTTTAAAGAACATTAAGGATGGTATTAGAAAATGTGTAATATAAAATTTAAGAAATGAATTTTAAAAAACATATGTAAAATGAAATGATGCAACATCAAATCAGTAGAATATTCAAAAAAAATTATCTACTATAGGATTATTAATTAATATGTTATACATGTGAAATACATAGACTACTAAAATTACGATTGATACCAATTTTAATATAATATTTACTAGTATGGATTTTAATTTCAAATGGTATATTCCATTATAAAATAGTTATATATTCTAGTTGAATATGAATTATATCAATGGTTATGTAAAATTACATGGATTATCATAGTATCCATTTTTTTAATATAATCTTAGTAGTAGAGTATATTTTAGTTTTTTATGTAATTAGGAAGTCATAATTGGAATTAATATGAAAAACTATAGAATACAGAGACCGTTTGATTTAGAAAACGAGTTCCTATATTTATAGTATAATCAAATAGTTTTATCATTAATACTTTATTTTTTAACTCGTATTATGAAATTTTATTAGTTTTTAAGTTTATATTTTTTTACTAAACAATGGAGGAAACTATATTAATGAATTAAAGAATTCATAACAATTGATTGAAATTATTGCAGAATCATTACAAGGAAAAAAATTATTTAATGGGGTGTCTGTAATATCCCATATTTCATATATATATATATATATTAATAACTTCTATATTTTAACTCAATGTAATTTTATTTTAATTTTATTTAGAAAGAAGAAAACATATATTTTAATGTTAGTTCTTACTACTTGAATATGATAAGGTTGACACATTTACCTTATATAGTAAAATTAAAATACAACTAAAAATATTTATTTTTTAATGAATAAAAAAATAAAAAAAATATCATGACTATGGGATGAAAATATCATTCTCTGTAAATAAATAAATAAATATATTATCTATTAGATATAAATTTGGTTATATTTACAAAATGATAAACTAATCATTGTTTTTGAATACTATAAGTAGATACAATAATATATTTTAACACATACTCAATAGAAATATGTACATATAAGAAGAAATGTACATAAGAAAAGTTCAACAAATCATAAAATATATGTGATGTATGAATAAAATTGTTTTAGAATTATAATATGATGGTATATGAGTACTTTTATTTTTACATGATCATTGAATATATATTCATCACATTTATGTAATAATTATTCGAAACCAATTTCTACATATATTATAAATGATATATTATTTATATATAAAAAAATAATATTAATAAATTTGATTAATGATATGAGAATATAATTTATCTTGAAACCATGAATTTATAATGCACAAGAGATCCTATTAATCATATTTATACAGTAACAATATATCGATTTGAAATATTATATTTATAAATAATGGCTATTAAAAAATGAATTATAATGAAAAATAAGTATATTTCTAAAAATAATAGTTAATTCATAAAACGTTTTTTTAAAATTTCATTAATAAATTCATGATATCATTATTACTGCAATTATTATTTATATATATGAAATATGGGATATTACATACACCCCATTAAAATAATAATGTATTTGTTTTGTCTAACATCTATCACTTGAAAACTACAATTCATTGTATTTATTTAAAACATAAATGTGAAATATAAGGAATATTAATTGTATAAAATTAATTATATATTTGTAATGATGACATCAAAATTTGGTATAGTTTCAAATTTAATATTTTTTTTGTAAAAATAGTAAAATAATGTAAAAATTGATGAAATATTATACAGTATCATAAAGATGACATAATATATATGTAGTAATGACCAACCAATACTGATGTAGTGCTATTTGACAAATTTAGGAACTTAGATTGATAGGTTATAATTAACGGTTATAATGGGTAAATATGGTTATAGTTTAGAACATAAAATATATAATGGTATAATAATCAATATTTTATTCCATGCAATTCAATTCCCCACACATAAAAATATCCAAAAAATATTCTCATTTATCCTCACATAAATGTCAAATTATATCCCCATATATTTGTCAATTACTCTAAATTACATATATATCAAAAATATTGAATATTTGTGGAGGTTATATGTTTCATTTCTATGCCTAAAATCATATGTTAGTTGAGGGTTCATATTTTTCTCCCATCCATTTTCTATTGTAATTATTTTATTATAATAGTTTATAAATTCTAATTTTATCTTATGTTATTATTATAATATAGTATATATCATTCAATTTTATGAATTTTTAATGGGGGATAATTCATCAACTCTCATTTTACCCTTTCATAAATGTGTTACCATACCAAATTGCGGATCTTATTTCACTAAATTTTCAATTCCTATTCAAATTACCACTAAATAATCAATTAATGATTCCATGTCCTTATTCTAATATTATTGTGATATCATTGGGATTATATTAATTTGGATATATTGTGTATGTGATCCACTATTTTTTCACATTATACAATATTATGAAGCTATTGTGAAGATGAAATTCCCAAAAGAGGCATATAATTCCCAATGATAAAAATTCAATATATATTCAATGAATTTGTGTTATCATTGAAAAATTATTTCTAATAAGTAAATTTCTATATAAAATTATGATAAATATGTAGATAGTGGAACCATTATGAGGTATAATGTTATCTAAAATCAACATTGACCCATGATTTAATTTATCATCGTGGCATACCAACCTAGAGGTTTATACCTAAGGAAATTTTGTATCCCTATTACATAAAAAATATTGGGGATTAAATTATCTATATTTGTAAATGGAATATATATAAGACTTTTTTAATCTCATATATATTAAAGTACCTAAAAATAATTTTCTAAATTCAATTATCTTTATAGTCATTATAAGTAATTGTCAACAAGTATTATATGTTTTTTACATGAAAAGTGTACTACTTTTAACAATAGAATTCCCTAATTGTTTATTTATAGTTCTAGGTAATTCAAATAGAGAATCATACCATTTTATCAATATGTAAAATTTATTAAAATAGATTTGTATCCATTAATTAAATACTAAATGAGTAACCTATGCTTATTCAATCAAATTAAATACTATTCACCTCTCTAACCAAAAATAAAAATTAACTAAGAAAATATATTGTCTTGATTGTGTATCTATTTATTCTGTATGATCCGATTAACCTATACATAATTCTTTTGATTAAAGAGTATTAATCAATATGGCTATACAATTTAATAGACTGAGAGAATCAATTAACTATTCTATATATATATATATATTTATTTATCATATACATGTTTTAAAATATGTACACAATTATATTGATTGAAGGTTATTCAAATGTATTGTCATACCATTAAATTAATAATTTAAATATCGAAAATCTATTTACCCATTACCTTTATATTGATAATCTTGATTTTTGATACATTTTAATAAAATTGGTTTCTTTGGTAACATTTTTCATTTTTTTCTTTTACCATAATATGATAAATCAATTTGGCATATTAAGGGATTTATAAGGCTTAAAATCATATTTCTACTGGATGAATCAGTTTGCCACATCAAAATGAATAAAAAGGTTAGTTGGTGCATACCAACCCTTTTATGTACATTGACTTGACAAGAGGCTTTTTTATATTTTTATGTTGTCTCACATTATTCTTTACATTATTATGAGATCATTTATTGTTAACATATGGTTTTATATGTCCATTTTCATGACTTAAGTGGGTTTTATAATGCTTATTTATCAATTTATACTATACAAATTATTTTCTATTTTCTCTTTATTTTTTTATATTATTATATGATGTTATCTTCTATTATATATATTCCATTACTAAGCATCTATGTTTACCACTTTATCATGTTTCCCCATTTCCTAGGTTAATGAATATGTATACAATGTTTGAAATAATAAAGATAAAATCGAAGGAGGAATAATGAAAATTTTAAATATTTTTTAATACCATTTATTCCATTATAAAATTTTGAAATTTAATGTTGATGTTTATATATAATATCCTAATAAATAATAAACAAAATTATTTTTGTTATTTGATATATTGTAATTTAATTTTTATTTATTAAATAACCCATTTCCCTATGTGTCCATGGTCTAGGGTGTTATGGTGATTATGTTGGTTATTCCTATGGATATAAGGGGATTACAGAAGATATTTTCTAGGGTGATGAAATAAATGAATGTTAGGGAATTGGTTATTTACATATAATTTTAGGGGAAATAATAATGTCAATTTTCATTATGGGAGAACTGGACAATTTTACACTACATGTTTTAATCACATGAAATAGTGTTACCCACTAATTAAAGGAACATATTTATTATTTTATTCTTGTAATTGAATGATAATTTCCCTTTTTGATTATAATTATTTGGAATAAAATTTATTTTATCATCCTTAGTTAAATTTGTAATTAAAAAAGGGGTTATTCAATTCATGATATGTATTGTTTTATTCATTTTGAAATTATTTTTGAAAAAAATAAATATTTATCAGGGGGTTATTGATTTACATGTGCAATAGAAGGAAATTTTAGAATTTATGTAAGAATAAATTGGGTTTCACAACAGCTATAAAATATTAGTTCATATTATTTTCTGGTTATGTATGTTTTTTATTGTATCTTGAAAGTGATGAAACCTGCAACCTTGTGTATGAATAAATAGTCTTTGGTGGAAAAGAATGGTGGAGCCATTTCGTATGAGTATCCTAGGAAGCATAAAAAATTTATTTAAATAACTATGGAATTTCCCTAGCTAGGTAAAAACTAATTATTATTACATTAGGAGAACTCCATGTCTATAAAGTGTAGTTAAGATTAGATTAGCTAGAAATTCAGTTAACATATGAGTAACCAATGTTTTGTAGATTCTATATATGAGTGAATGATACCAAAAAATGATTAAATGGGGCGTATATATGATTAAATACTTATTTTAATGCCCTGTATTTGGCATTTTATTTATCAAAAATCATAACTTCTAGTTATGGAATAAATAATTTATAGGACATTTAATGGAATTCCCTATCATCACCAATGATTCTAATGAATCATCGTGTCGGTACTTATGACTTTTCAAACCAACAAAGACAACAGATCTACTACTTATGAAGCACAATTATTGTTTTATTGGTCTAAAACACATGTAGATACATATCCATTTCATTGTTTGAGCTCTTCATTACCTAAGTGATCTAAACTACATGCAATAAATTCTAGACACTGGTGGATTATTTTACCCTCACAATAGTATTCACAAAAACCTCCAAAAAAGATCACATATTAATAAAGGATAAATAAATTTTATAAATAGAATATATATGTTCATCAGAAACAAAAAATAAACCCCACACTATTTCTAGGTTATGAATTTATAAAATTCATAACTAATGTTTCCCTATAATGATTATTTATGAAAAAAGAACCAACATGGGATATTAGGGTGATATGGGTGAAGAAACAAAAGATGAAAATTTTACCAAAGGATTACTTGTGTTAGAATCTAGAAGCTAGAAACTTTTATCCTGAAAAACCACCCTCAAATGATATAGATAACCCATGATTAATATATAAATAATTAAAATTACCACATGTAAAGAATTATAAACCTCGAATTTATTCCTTATTTCTTTATTAGTTTTAGACTTTATAAATTCTTATTTATCATTTATTATAGTTGATTTTAATTATTTTATTTAAGTTATGTGTTTACGATTTTTATCCTACTATTATATATATCATAATACTCCATTTCTTATGTTGGATTAAACAAGAATAACCAAATAGAAAATTATATGTGTTTTTATGTGACTACACAAAATATTTCTTATCTATTTTCACTCTCGAAGTTCAAGGAGGTTTAGGGAAGTAAATTTGGTGGCTTTAACTCTTCTCCCTTATTCTTTTTCCAATTTCTTACACCTTTCCACAAATTATTCTTATGTTCCCTCTATAACCAGGATTGTATATCAAGGAACCATCAATAGAGTTTTGATGGGGTTTAGTATCACACCATGGAGTTTAATGGACAATAATCTTAGTTTAGGAGAATATAATTGCATTCCCTATAGAATATGTGGGTATATCATCTGCATGGTGGTATCTAATGTATTATTTATTCGCACACAAGGGAAAATGTCATATATTATTATTTGTGAGGTATTTCAAATAGAGTTTCGTTGATGTAACACATTATTAGGTATTGATATTATTAAGTTATATTTTCAAAATGGTGGATCATTTATTTATTATCACTTTTTCCCTTTTTTGTTTTCATTTCATTTTTCCTATCTATTAATTTTTATTAATTTATTTAATTTTTTATATTTAAAATTTATAATATATGTATATATAATTGGGAAAATAATAATGGGGAGTGTGTGGTGAGTTTACTCAAGAGACAACCAATGTATGCCACTATGAAACAACATGGGATTACAATTATGTTAACAAGGATGTTATGATGGGTCGTTCTTAGGTCTGGAGATATTTTTTAGAAGCCACACCTCACAATTATCATCACTATCATGTTTATAAATACCATGTTGTTGTTTTTATTTTTTGTGTGTGTTTATTTCCCTATATTATTTTCTCTAAAAATGTGAAGCAAATTACTATGTTTCTGTTAAACTATAATCGATCAAAACAGATATTCCCAGTTCATGAAAGTGGTAAAACTCACTACCAAGGTGTTTAATTTGTTACTGAAAAATCAATATGACCCTAGACACTCTTTCCTAATATGAGAAAGGTGAAGAAAATTAATGGTCGTGATAGGATAATACATCTGTTTAAAAAAATAGATTGGTGGATCATTATTACTATATGAATGACAACAATCAACAAACAACTTATATTACCCTATACCATAAAGCAGTAAAGGAAATAACATTTGTGAAAGTTAAAAATTAATCCACCACTACCTTTTTGTTGGGAAAATAGTTAAAGGATAAAAAAGATTATATGATCGAGATAAATTAAATGTTTACCAATTTGATCACCACAATCCATGAATATATTGATATAATTCTACAATAAGAAGAAAAATAATTGGAAGAATATTTTGTGTTCTTTACTCAAGAAGAAATTGATAAGTTGTAAAAATCACAAGAAAATCCATCTCCCCACCACCTATAAACTAGTGTAAATTGATAGTGAAGAAGATAGGTCAACATATATATATTAAATGACGATGATTCATGTTTTCATTATGTTGTATTCATATTTTCATCAATTAATTTGAAATCTAACACTCGTTATTATGATAATATATATTTGGTACTATTATAGCATTACATGGATATTTATATGTATACAAAAATTATTGAAATGACTTTTAATGAAAATATAAAGTTCTTATTAACCACTCCTCAAGATATTTTCATAATGGATGTGTATAAAGAGACAAAAACAAACACTAGAATAAATGTAGAGGTAAATATATATTTAAATTCACCATGATTCTATTTTACTCAACTATATTTGCATATTTATTCTAAATAAATTATGAATATATATTTTCATCCTTATACAATAATGAGGATGAATGAATCACCATAATGGGGAATATAATGTTTGAGTTTTTGAATATGTTGTCTCGGGATCTATGGTGATGAAAATATACCCTCAACAAAAAACTGATATACATATGGGGGTAGATAAAATAATATACAAGGTTGACGACATGGTTTTTACATCCTACACATAAATTTCAATTAAATATTTACTTAGGGTATTGGGGGATTTTATATTAGTTTTTGTGTTCTCTACTCCTGATGTTTACTCTTGGATAATGGAAGAGGTGACATGTGGTGGTTTATATTTAAGAAACCACATTCTATTTCTGATTGGGAATGAAATAGAATTTTTTTATGTCAAGATATGAAAAACATAGAGCCACCGTGGCAAGGAATGGATATCAATTTACCTTATATAATTTTATTTTAATTTATTATCTTTTTAATAATTTTTTATTTTATTTTTTTTGTATAGGTTTGTAGAACTAATATATAAGAGATTAAATCTAATTTTATTTGAAGGATAAACTCCCTACTAAATTTATCAAAAAAGTTATTATAACATTTCCATAATCATTTGGGTACTTATTTTAGCATACATTAGTGTGGGGGGGGGGGCTCTCAAATTTTTTTAGGAATAATAATATTTTTATTATATTTTATTTTTTTGTGTTGGATTTTTTAATCGATGAACATTAAAATGAAAAATAATAAAAATTGTTTGAGCTAAAAATCCACCCATCCATCTAAGGATGCCCTGAAATTTTTGAGGATCTGACTATTTTTAAATAATATAAATAAAATTATTGATGATGTTATTTTTTTTCATTTACATGAACTTGTATAAGATAATTAGATGTGAATTTTCACACCATTAATGGTATGTTTTCTATTTTTTCCTCATAACATAGAGTTACCTGAAACATTATTTTCTATATTTCTTCATATTCCAGATTTTCTTTAGATTCTTGGGAAATTTGAAAAACTAAATCATTCCTTGATTCGTGTTTAAAGCTATAAGATTCAAGTGTGTGAATAATGATTGAGGGAATAATTCAAGGAAATACTATTTGAAAATAATAATTTCCACCTTTCCATTTGTAATCAATTATTTCTTAGATGTCTTCTATTTCATATTAGGTATACCACATTGTAGTCCAAATTATCTATACCTACCCTATTGTTTGTTCATTTCATGGTATATATTTAGCTATTTATGGAGGAGAAGGTGGGTTCATCTTAACACTATAAATGATTTTTATTATTTGTGTTGAATGTGAGGATACATATCATTTTTTATGTGAGTTCGATAAAAATCTATATATTCCATTATAAATATATATTCATGCTTTATATCACAGAAAATAAATATATGTGTGTGAAAAAAAGATAGGGAGTAAAATAATGAAAAATTCCATAAAAAACAAGCTATGAGGATGATTATATCACGATAATTCATTATATGGCTTGTGAATCACCAAATAGAAAAGGGAAATGAAATTATTATTCTTAATTATATGTGGATAAAAGTGATATACTTTCATTGTGATACACTTTATAAATAAATTTCATGAATTTTTATTTATAAATTAAACTACACTTTCAACTTCTACGAGTTCTCAATTATAAAACCAAAAAACCAATGAAAATATGACCAAATTTTTGGAATTCGTATGATAAGTGAACATAATTCTGGTGATATGAATATGTTTTTGGAATGACTATGGTGGAATACGAGAACTTTTAGAATGAGAATAACTACATTTTAATAGTTAAACAAGAGATGATAGAAGAAATACAAGAGTAGAAGACCACTATTTCTTAGTAGAAATTAAACAAGTTAAAATAATGGGTGACTTCATATGAATCATAGATATTGAATAATATTTGACGCATGAAAGTTATTAATGATGGGTGTATTACATGGTTCCCTCTTAATGGGTGTTTATTAATATATAGAACATTAATCTTTATTAGTTCAATTCATTGGTATTTGTCGAAGCTCCATGAAATATGATTAGGGGATGATAAATGGAAAATATAACCTATTATACCCTTTTAATGCAGTTATTATCACCACATTTATTATCAATTATGGGAACACACATCAGTTAATTTTTTATGTTTATTTTTTTAATTAAATATTAAATTGAATGAATTCATTGTTTAACTTTTTCAATATTAAAATAATTTTAAATTAATGACTATATCAATCTAGGTGTTTATGATGTATTGAAGGAAAATATGACTAGCTATTAATTTTCAATAAAAATGGGTTTACACAAGTTACATATGATTAATTCTGAAAATTTTATATTTATATGTAATGTTTTGTATTTTTGAATGGGTCATTTTTATAAATGGTTTTGAATTTTAAATCTAGTGAAGGGGAAAAAATTTAAATTAGGATTCAAAGAATAATTTATATAATTAAAATGTGTTAGTGTGTTGTTTCTACATAAGGTTTATGTCCCAGTATGTTTCCTTGTAGGTTAATTTGGGTTTTGAGAGTCTTAGTCTCTATGAACCATTATTTGTGGGACATGACACTAGGCACACTAATGGAACATGATTAGGGATATTTTTGTGGACCATTTCACATTGATAATGGATAAAAAATATATGTAGGGTAAGGATCATGGCCATATGAGAAACCAACTATTATTAGCTGAGGTGATCTGGATGGGTTGTGGATGCTTTGAAAAACTCCACACCTAACCATGTGAGGGGGAGGTGTAATTGGATAGTGACATTGAACGGTATGAAAATGGTTATCCAAACCATGAATTCTAACCATTCAATATAATAAATGGGGGTGAAAACAAATAAATGTTCCTTTATTCTTATTTCTTCCCTCCCCATTATTTTTTAACCAATCACCTGAATTATTGGGGGAGTTGTCTCATTTCTTCCTGCTCTAGGCATTGTCTTATCTCCTCTTTTTTTGCTTTGGTTTTAACATTGTTCACTGTGATAGAAGTGTAGTGGTATATCCTTGACTCTACTTTCTTCCTTTATTCCTTTACTTTAATGTTTCTAATGATATTTCATTCTGAGATCATACACCCTATATATTTTGAGGTTTTCTAGTATCGTGATTTCTCATGTCTCAGATCAGATTAGAGTTTGTAATTCAATAAGTGATAACCTATGAGCATAAGGTAGGTGGTTTCTATATATCTCTAGGTTCATATTCATTTCATGGGATGAATACCTAAATACACATGTGTGGGTTTTCTAGTGGAAACCCTTTATATATTAATTATTTCCTATAATCCATTATTGTTGTTGTGATGTACCAATGGGAAACCTCTAATCAATTAGCTTCACACTCGATATTTTTGTATTTTTAAATGACAATTTTAAAGGGTCAAGTGTGAAACCAACACAAGTGAAACTAGATAAAGATCAATCCTGTAGTAAAAATCTATGAAACAAGCTAGTTACAAATCCCTCCCATTGGAAAAACCAAAAACAACACCCAATAATTTTTTGCACATATCAATATTTGAATATAAAATGAATAACATCATAAAAATGGGTTAGGCACAAGCCCAAATCACGCACCCTGTCACTGCCTATTGTCATCCATTAAAATTAGAGAAATACACTTCTTAAGGAATCACCATAATAATCACAATGTTCACCATATACTTCTTCCAATGACACCATCATCACCTTGTTCAATCACTATTGACATCATCATCATCTTCGTCAGCCACTTCTCTGATGTTTTCCACCATCACCGAAAATCCTCTCTGACTTCATTCCACTACTTCATCTTCATCGTTTTATATCCACCCATAACACTGAATCCATAAACAACGTCAAATGGTCACCAGTATCTCATACTCATATCACAAATGAAAAAACCAAATAATGAAACCAACAATGATGATCATGAACCACCGTTAAGGGGGAACACCAAAAGATAAAACAAAATTGGGGCAGTACCCCTAAACATAATAAAATCAAGAGGAAAATAGGAATGAAACAGAAACAATAAGAAAACAAAATGAGGTCGACCTGGGGTAATCCACAACCACCAAACGGCAAGGCCCAAAACCACTATGCATATATCACTCCAAATCTGACCTAGAGGAGAGATATGGAATTATTGGTCAGATAATGTGAGGAAGTCAAGTAATAAACCCTAATAAAAAACCCTAGGAAGAAAACCCAACAAGAAAAGGATGAAACTGGGAAATAAACCCATGTGGGAAGAATGGAATATGGTAGTTCTTGGAAATCCTACTTCTTCAAAACAACTTTCTCAAAACCCTTGTGTATCCCCCAATCCAAATTCGACCTAAAGAAGAGTCTTGGAAGGCTAGGTTAGTGTATAATAGAGGCAACTAGGGAGAAACAAAATCACCTCACAGATCAGTGAGGCGAAAAAAAGATGGGAATCCCAGAGAAAAGTGAGTGAGAGATAAGAAGGAAATAGTGGAAAACGCAAACCAGAGTGGGGGAGGGAGAGAAAAAAGAACCTGAAAAGAGTGAGTCAAATGAATCATCACTGTTGGGGGAGGATGCAGCCCTAGGAGAATAAAGGGATGCCGAGATCTTGAGGGTTACATAAAAATTAGGGCATGGGGCATGGGGCATCTAGTTTTCTAGAAAGTTAATGTTGAATGTTTATTTTTTTGAAAATATTTAAATTGTTATATGACTCCATGAGTGCCATTTGAAAATAATTGGAATGGTTGGAGGTATTTATTTTATTTTTATAATTATGACTAATAGTACAAGATTTCTTATGAATTTGGTGTGGCCTGAGATATGTGGGGTGGTGTTAACCACGGTGTTTTATGTGATGTAATTATTTTGATTTGGTAGATTTTGATGACCACTCCATGGATGGGTGATGAAGATATCACATGAAAACAAGGATTTTTAAGAGTGTGTCTTAGGTATGCTTGGTGAAATATATACACCATTATTAGAAAATGGGTTTGTGGGTGTCATGTGCACAATGTTAGGACTCAGTGAGGTGGTGTAAACCACATGTTTTTTCTGGAAAACTTCATAGTTGTAGTGTCTTAGGGGATGGTGTTGACCATCAGTTACAGATGAGGTTCTCATTATATAAATCCACGAGAGATTTTTTTCAAGACCATCAGTTTGGGGATGGGGATAACTATTTATATTTGGCGCTGATGGGCCAGGATTATAGAAGTATGGATCTAATCACTCCTTATATGATAGGTTATCAAGATGATAGTGGTTTATTATGTGAGTGAAGATTTATATCAATGTATATCATGATGTCGGGCTATTGAGATTATTGTGACTCTTTTTAGAGAGTTTTTAGGGACTTGAGATGTATTTATGGACATGCTTATTGTATCGAGGTCACTTGATTAGTGTCACTTGATGTGCTGGATTGAATAAGGCATTAGTGATATGATCATGATAGGGGCCTAAAGGTTATCTTGTTTTGATATCCTTTTTTGGATTAATGATAATTAAGGGAAAAGTATTTTAAAGTGTAGATATATATATGTAAACATCTAATATATGAAAAAATTTATATGATACTATGTAATAAGTGATGTATAAGAATTTTGTGAAGGATTTATATTCTTTCTTATGGGTAATGAGAACATGTATTGTGATTTATTATTTTATGGGCGAGTTTGGACTATTTATTTATGTATGCATACATTTTATTATTATGTATGTAATATTTGAACATGTAGTTGGTGGAATAATGAGGTCATAATCACACCCTAGATAGGAACCTTGGGACACATGTAGACATTATGGTTTTGATATCATGTCAGGGACTGAGATCATGGTTTGGAGTATAGTGATTATGGATTCACATGTGCGTAGGATGGATAAAAGACAGACCATGTTGGTTCTTTTATTCAATTTGAAGTTTCAATTGGGATTTTGAATATGTTATAATGTGATCGGATATGAGAGATCATACAAGTGTATTCTTAAATGACCATCTAACATGTCTTATTTATCAAATTAGAATATATATTTCTTTTATCTTGTCATTTTAATTATAATTTAGTGATTTTTCTGACTTTGGTTTGTATGATTTCATTGTTTTTTATTATCATATGGAGATTATTTTTATCATCACTAGAGAGTATAATCTACAAAATTTTCACCTAAGAAGAACATCACGGTTAGTCAGAAACATTTTTAATATGGGGAGGAAATCTCAAGGGATAGTGGTCCTCCATCCCATAACATAGGTCTTATGTGTTCCCCATGTTAGGGCTTCATAAGTGGTGTCATAGGTGTTTCTTTTCTATTTTGGTCTTGAAATTTGAATTATGGTAGACTAGAGACCATGGTCCAGTTGTAACGTTGTAAAGAGCTTGTATTTAGTTGTTTTAGGCCCATTCACAAAAAAAACTAGGTTCCGAGTTTTGGTAAATAGATGTTATGCATTGAAATTTTATAGTTTATTGATTTCCACCTAGAGTGCTTCACTTGAGTTCGATTTTAATAGATAATGTTATTTTAACCCTTGGTTTGGTTTTCAAGGGGAGGACTATTTATGTTTTATAATTGGATCTTAGGCTCACAAATGGTATTTATATACCTTTTATTTTCATTGGGAACCAAGAATATGGGAATGGTGTGGGATGTTTAAATTGCGAACAAAACTCTAAATAGTTCTTCTCCTGGCTAACCATTTGGTGGAATGGTACCCAACTAGCTTAGGTATGTGGTTCTTGATGAGATTAGTATGTGATGAATAGTTTTTGGGTATGTATTGCCATTACAATGATAATGGTAGGTGAGAATAAATGAATGGGGTGAGTTATTAATAATGTTCACAAAAAATCTATACTATGTTTTCATCTATATATTCTTGGTGGCATTATACTATGTCAACATACACCAATTAAATAATTATATATATGAAATATTATTCATGTCCCTATTATGGGTTGGAAGGGGGTATGAGGCTGGATGATATGTTATATGATTAAGGTAGGGATATGATATTTTATTGAGATACACAATCTCTTTCATCTTTCCCTATTTGTGATATATATTTTTATTATTATATTCACAAAATTATCTTATCTCTATCATGATTCCCCCTAAATTAAATAAATTGGAGAATCATGAGGTAGGATAAGTGTTTCCATGAGAGAATGCATGATATGAGGCTTTGAAGGGTTAGGTTGAGGCCCCATAGTGTCAGTTTGATCATGAGACACATGTAGAGGCTCAAAGGAAGGTGGGGAGGCTGTAAAATATGGCAGAGTTTAGGCCATGGAAGGAAGAGAAGACAAGTGATACCTTGTTGTGCGTCATAAAGATTATCAACATAAGAGATTATAGAGTGGGGAGTTCAATGGATTATTTGACTCATGTTTTCAATTCTCAACACCCACAATTAATTTAAGATGAGGTTGGGAGGCAGTCAGTTTAGAACTTGATCATGTTTGTGAAGATTATTTTCAATTAGCTTGAGGCACCCCCAACTTAGAGGGTGATTTTGGATACTTATATTCTCATAATGAATGGAAAAGTTGTAGTGGGATGTATATGTACAAGATATTTGGCTTGAGGGACATTGAGGGAATGATTTTGATTCTAGTTTTGTTAATAATTTTTTTATTTCAGACATTATGGGTGGACCAATCCCTTATGTTCATGATTCTACTATAGGGAGATACATTTGTTTTATAGTATGCCCTGAGTTTCATAGGCCTATCTGGATGTGTGCCCTCTATAGTGGGAGATAACATCCCTAGTATGTGATGGTTCAAAGATGGATTGTAGAATACCATCTGGGTGTAGGTAAATATATTGAGGTTGATTTATTTCTCATAGGTATAAAATTAGTATATAATAGACAAAGGTAATATGAAAGTTTTAACTTATCTTAGTCAACTGATATCTCTATGTGTGACTTGTAGTGATGTTTCTAAAAGTCAGAAGAGGGTATGTGAGGAGCCTCAATAAATTAGTTAGGCTAAAAATTTAGATAGACTACTGAGGAGTGATTCATCATCAGATTTATTCTAGTGCCGAGATTCAAGACATGTTTGGTATTGGTGTGAGAGACATCTGATGGAGTTATGAGAATGCATCTATATAGGTCACTAACAAGGACTCTGTATGAAGGCATATCAAGAAGAAAGAATTTGGAACTAGATCATATTCAAGGCTATGTGGTATGACTATGAGTTGTACTATAAGCTATTAGTCGGTATACAACTATGCACACAGGTCATGGGAGAGGGATAACCAACAGTGGGGTTTATGGCTGGTACCATGTGTATCCCCATAGGGAGGTTAGAACATAGGCAGTCGCGTATTTGGATAGGTGCATGCTATTGATATTTCTAGTTCAGAATATGCTAGGTAGATGTTGATTGTTATTGGTGTTCCTTTATTGTGGCATGTCCTTCTATTTTGGAAGGACTAATATAGGAGCACGGGGTGCAGATTTTATAATTGAAAAAAATAGGAAATGGATGGTATGTGGGAATCAGGTATGAGTCTCACCATTCATATTTGAGACAGATGGGTCAGAATTAATGATATATGACTCTCGTGATACCTTAGAAATCGACACATCAACCCAATAATGGTTTTTTATATAAAGGAGTATAGATATAGTTATACTTTATAAAGTTTTTCCTATTGATCTGAGGGATAATTTTTGAATTGAGGTCGGAGGGACATTTGAAAAATTGATGGGCATCCTGCTGTTATTTCAATTATTTGATTGGTGGCTCATGAGGTGTCAGATGGTATGTTGTTTTAGTGATATGTTCAGGTGAGTAACTTGAGGGTTCTTTGAGTATGATATCCTTTTGTGGACACCTAGTAATTAAGCCAGAGTTTCTTACCATTTTAGATATATCTTTTCAGACATGTAAATTAATCAAATATAGCTGATGGCATGTTATCAACGATGTATAATTGTTTTCTAAAGATGTTAAATGCCGACATGTATATTTTTATCATATGTGGATCAAGTTATTTATTTTAATGTGTGATATTCTACTATTTATTAATGTATATATACACTGTATAATTATGGGTATAAGATAGGGTCACATTGGCGGTGGCCTATTGAATTAATACTCACAACCCACACAGACCCCTAGGGATGTGTTTAGACTTTATATTTTTGAGATCATGTTAGGGAATAAGAAATTTCTATAGAACAAAATGAATATGGATGTACAGGTGCATGTGATGGATTGTAGATAGACCATGGGGTTTCATTTATTTATGATAGAGTTTATTTTCATATTTTTAGAACGTCCTTATGTGATTGACCATGGAAAATAATTCTTGTATATTACTATGTGAATGTTTAAAATGTGTAATTTATCTAATATGTATGGCTATTTCTTTTTTTTTTGGCATTCTCTATCATTTACTCTACTATTTATGCTTTTTTTTATTCTATAGTTTTTATTAACATATTTACATTATTATTATCTTCACTAAAGGGAAAATTTGATATAACTTTCACCTAATTTTAATCACAATGAATGCTCCTATGATTTGGAATATAGGGAGGAATTCCTATGTCCTAATGGTCATTGTTCCAGATGCAGGGGTTTTATGTGGCTCCCTGGTCGAGGCACTATATTGTGAAATGTTATTCCATTTTTCAATTATGTAAAGAATAATAATTATAAGAATTAAAATAATTTATTTTTCTTATAAATAAGTGGTCTTCCATTGATAATGAGAAACATGGGTAAAAACTTAGTTACATAAAAATAAATGTGGGATTTTATTGTCGAAGTATGAATATGTTCATGTTAAGTGATATTAACTCAGCAATTGGAATGGATGTCAAAGAGTATATTAGTTGGATGTGGTTATTGTACAAGCACAACCAGGAAAAAGGTGATCCTATTTAAGATTAAATGATGGATGTATAATATTAAATGAATCTATCATAATATTAAATCATACATTCAAATTGGTATGTTTGTTTTTCTACATTTCTAAAAAATAACTGCTAAATATTTAATAAATTATTCAATGTCATTGAAATGAAAAAAAATTTACAATTTGGGAATCCATCACCATTTATTCTATAGATACATCATGGAAAATATTATGAATTTACCAACGAGTAATGATTTCTATATTGGTTCTTATGAATCACTAGTATCGATTCATGTGACTCAAAAATTGGCATATATACCACCATTTCATTGTATGAATTTTTCATTACCTAATAGACCTAAATAATATGAAATTGGTTCTATGCACAGAAATAATCATTTACATTAACTCCATTAAACACATTAACCTCTAAAAATATCATAGAATTCTACTGGATCAACCCAATTAACAAAAAATAGTTATGCATGCATCTAAATCCCTAAGGCAAATCCACATTGTTTTTTCCTTCCCAAATCAGAATATAATCAAATGAATATTCCATGTCACTATCATCCGTGAAAAAAATACCATAATAGGATTATAGGGTGGTTTAGGTTATGAAAAAAGGTTAAAATATTCTTGTAGGATTCCACATTTGTGGACAAAAAACATGCTAATTTAATATAGATCCAACATGCACATCAAGAATAAACCCATATTAACTATTAAAATATTTCTATTTCGCACTTATAAATCAAATATGAACATAATATCTCTTTTTTTGAGTGGTATAATTATTTTTTGTTTTTAATTTACTTTTAATACATTGAATTTTTTTATTTTCATTGAGTTTTGAATTTGTGTGTGTACTTACCTAATTGATGTAATCTCAAATCGCCATTTATAAGGGAGGGATAACAGATATTCACCCAAGAGAGTTTTAATGCCACATTAATATTCTCAATCAATTTCTTATATAGCATTCACACAAATAATATTTGGCAGTTTATAATAGTTGGGATGGTGAAAATAACATTTCATTATTGTTCTTCTTTAGTTTCCTTCCACCTTTTAATAAATTGGGCATTCTATATTTGTATCATAATTATTGTATATGTTAGAAGTAAAATGAGTATTATGAATGGGTCCAATCTCAAACTATGTTCATAACTAGGGTATTATCTATAATAATGATTTTTTTATTACATTTCCATAGAATTGGTTATTGTGTAGTGTTCTTGGAGGCTTATAATTCCTTATATATTCACATACATGTGATAATATGATGTATTATTTCATGATGAAAGGTAGGAATTAAGTGGTATTGAGGTAAATCATTATGAAGAAATGGCATTATTCTTTGGAATTTTACCTAGGGTTTATTCTTTCCTATTTAAACCTTTCATTATTTTTTCATCATTTATTTTCTTTTTTTATTGTTATTTCTTAATACAGCAAATTGTAAATAATAAATCAATAAATAAAATAATGGTGAGTTTTTAGTGAATTTCATGAAGGAAAATCCCAATATTATAATTAGGTTAATCCTTTGGAATAAAATATTATTCATGATCACCCAATAATAGGCCTTGCCACAATTTGTAGAAGGATGTGAAATTTTTATCGATATTTATAGAGATCACTATAGTAAACAATATGGAGAGGCTAAAGTAAAAAATAATATTTTTAGTCTTTTTGAGAAGGATCAACATATTTTGAAATTAAATAATTGATAGTCTATATAGTGAAATGAGGTAGTTAAGTATCATAGGGTCAGTAGCAGTAATATACCCCCTTTGTTCACACCCATGATTTTATTTATCTATGGAGATTCCTTTAAAAGGTATTTAGTCATTAGGAGGTACTAAAAACACCTTTTATTGTGTTTGGGTAAAACTAATGACAATAGGGCCTATCCCATGATATATGATATTTATTAATAAATTATTCACATATATGTTTAAGATGTATTTAATATGTCATCCCTAGTAATAGAACATGTTTCTATTATCATGAAATATAATGATTGACACCCTGAATTTCTGTGAAAATTTTTATATATTAGAGGATCTACATCTCTATGTTTGGTTGGTTTATATCATCCCACTCATTGGTCTGATATTATCTATTTTAAATCCATATAACAAGGCTCTCTATTTATTATTTCAATCAAGGTATGTGTAATGTGTGGAGGATTTGGGACTGCATCCATGAAAAAAGATACCAATGTATCCCTATAAATGGAATTAAAACTCAAAATGATTTGTGTAGTTTCATAATGTTACCATTAATTTTAATTTAGTTTGGAACGGAATATTATAGTGACATTTATGTTCTTTTACCAATTATTAATGAATTTTCTTTTATTGTTGTGTGTCAATGACCGATGAATTACCCTTTGAAGTCCCATTTCTATAAAAATAGAAAATATTAGTTTATGGTTAAATGACTATGTTCAAATTTTAGTAGTTTAGAGTTCTTAATAATTTATTAATGGATGAATGTGATGTAATAATAAATTATCTGGGACTTACACATGAGTGATCCTTTATGGTTCCAAAAGACAAATGATATAGGTGAAGGTAGTTATGGTATTTCATTATACTAAAAGAATATTCTCGTTCATGGATCACTGATTAGAAAATAATGTTTGAATAAAGAGTTAAATAGTAACTTGGTGGACATGGAGCTAGATTAGAACAAATGATTTCAGTTATCTAAGTTAGATGAACCAAAGAAGGCTATGATGGACCATTAAATGAGAGATTGCTTGTGATTATAGTAATCCTTGATTGAATTTATCCCAAGGGTCTATTGTATTTTGTAGGGAAACCATAGAAAATGTTTTTAAATGTTCGGAATCTTCATTATCAATGGAATACATGGTCAATGGAAGAACACCGGTGTAGGAAAACATATCATATAATTTAAGACGTCGAGAATGTGGTTTAGGTTGGTGAACCTCTTAATTTGTTGTGGCCTTAGGGAAAGGGTGTTAGGGAGGTATTTTAGTTAAATAATTTAGTAAATAAATTGAGATAATAAAAAGTCAAATAATTTTCATGTAGGAAGAAAATATACTCCAAACAGAGGTAGAAGTATAGATTATCATGGAAGAGAATTGGAATATGGGAAATATAGTTAATAGGGTACCTTTTAGAGTCACGCCTAGTTTAGTACACTAGAATAATAGGCACATTGTTGGGTAAGCTTGTTGTGTATGCACATAGTTAGATAAATTTGGACTGGATCCAGTTGTGAAGGACTATGATCTATATTGAGAAGACCTCTAGGGATAATATAATTCCTATAATTCATACCTGATAGAATTGGAGACTAGTTACAATTTTTAGGGATAATGAGTGGGTACATTAAAAGACAATGTCTATACTAGAAGGATGAAACCTATTTTCATGGGAATATACCATGAATGGGTTAATTTTCTATGTTATATTTTATTAATTGGACTCTGAGGTCTCTTATATGAAAACAATTATATAAGTACTCAAATAACATCTAGTCCAATTATTTCTATCTTGTTTTTGGTAAGAAAACCAATTGAGTGGATTCCTAGAAGGCTTGGTAACACATATAAAGTTCATCTATTTCATAGATATTGATGGGGCTTCTCCACATTATCTTAGTGATGTAATGGGATTCTAGGTTTCCTAATATGGGAAAGGGGATTTGGTCACCATTGTAACCATTAATATATATTTGGGGAACCCAACTCATTTGAACAAGTAATAAATTGTCATTGACTATCACTCCTAATGTTTTATGCTTCATGATAACTAGGTAGAAAAAAAGATGATTGGATATGTGTGTTAGATAAGGAATATATATGAAACTAGTTTCTAGTGAACATGGTATATGTGAACTGATCATGGAATATGTTTATTGGTTTCTAGAAGTAGGGAACATGGTTGATATTCTGAAAAGGATACTGGTGTAAACATCACATGGATTCAAATATAGAATTGAGTGAAGTTATATTATAAAATATACATTTCAAAGGGTAATTTTTTATTGATAATATCATTTTGACTTCAAAATATATAAAATAAATTTCCATGAATTGAAGAATATCCCTATAAACAACTTTTACTAATAATAGATGATATTCCTTTCCAAAAGAGGCCTTAAAATGATAAAGAAATCATTTTGAAGGGTGATAAATCTTTCTCCCTGCCAATGCATACAATCCATGGTATAATACCTATGAAATCTTATAAACCCCATATCAATATATTGTAAACCATTTTTAAATGATATTTATTCCTTGGTGTGTGGATGGTCAGCATATTTTTTTTATTGGTTGGTATACTTTTATTTTATAATCCAACCTCCACCCTTTGGGAAAACACATTATCCCTTGATAGATTCATATAAAACATCCACCATTGTATTATAATTATAACTATCTACATTAACATTGAATCTGATTCTTAACTACCTTCTATTATTTGGAATTCCAAATTTTATTGTCTTTCTCACATGTGAGTGATGGAAATCATGGATTAAGAGTTATATAATAAATCATTGGATAATTATATCATTAAATTATAAATCATGGAGGAGAACCTCATAAATTATAAATTTTACGTGAACATTTGGTATCAAAAATATAATCACAAGAAAATAATTAAAATTAAATAAAATTAAATCCAAAAAATATTAGCTATGTCCAGCTCTTGAATATTTATTATGAAATAACATTTGAAATAAATAAAATAAATATCAAATATTTATTGGACTTCTAATATAATATTTTAATTAATATAATAAATTAACTTATTAAATTATTAATTTTATGATTCCTGAGACCATGTTTTTATAATCAATGTTATATTTTGAATTCATAAAAAATATTATTAAATAACATGTGACATAATCATTATATGAAATTAGTTCTTACACAATGTTTGATTTTTATGTGAAGTATTATACATTATATAATGAGACTAAAATTAAATTACTCATATGGAATATGTGTAAATATGATACCTTATTTATTATGTGGTGTTAATGACACATAGGATGTGTACTGTATTATGAATTTCGGGACCAACACATGACTCCATGAAATACACTAATCATGGCATACCTATCATATCATATGTGATTATGATTACGTCTTTAAGAAATAACATGTTATGTATTGTATATTAGATAAATGTTGAAACATGTGGGACACTAGATGTTGGACTGAACAACATGTTCAAAATTAATTGGTGTGGAACCCATATGATATGCCACATGATGTACATTATGAAATCCCATGTGACACATCATGTAGTTGGTGGATCATGATGAAAACCCTTTATGATTTGTGAGGGACATGTGTCTATATAATTGATAATTTATTTTCCATAAATATTTTGATTCACATGTGGAATTGATCATTTGAACTAGAAGGAATCCATCATAATTTTTTTTAAAATATCAAATTGAATAAGTAACTATAAACTAGTATGTTTACACTAAAACCAAGTGAACAATATGAGAGTTATATGGTGTGGTGAATTTACTTAAAAATTTCTTATCTATATCTCAAGATAAGTATCAATATTCTAGTGAAAATAAGATCCATAAAAAATATAATTATACATATTTCATATTTAATTATTATTAAAATAATTAGATCAGTGGATTGTTTCAAAATTCTATTTCAATGTTTCATTGAAGGTAAATTTACTTTAAAAACACATACTAGAATTACACTAGTGATATAACCAATAATAATAAAAGATTGAATCCAATAATTTTATTCTATAGGTGCGATTAAAAATAAATAATGACATTTTCAACATTTAATGCGGATGGTATTGGTATATCTCCTAAGAATATCTCTCTCAAATTTTAGTGAATATAGAGATAACTTCTCCAATTCCCACTATTCCACTTGATAAAACAATTAAACAAATCATAGAAAATATTTGGACATAATAATGGTTTTCAATTTAGGATTACATTAAAATAATTATATAAGATCCCTTTCTGTTAATTTTAGCTAAATAATGTCCCATTTAAATATTTCAAATAATATATATTTATTTTATTATATTAAGTGAAATGAGGATCTTATATCACTTATTAAGATAAATTATTAATTACACTGATTTTTTATAAAACATTCATCGTATTCTATAACACCTAGCTTTCCATAAAAATTTCTCGATTCTCAAACCATAAAATACTTTAGTTCATTCAATAAAAAACATTAATCCATTTATATAATATGTGATAGAATCTGAATACAGTAAAATATAAAATCCAAGTAACATTTATTAATATTTATTAACTTATAATTAGGGTAAAATCAATAAATTATTAATCAAATCTAATAATATGTTGAGGATAATTATATTTTATCACCTAGTTTAAACCAGATCTGATGAAATTCTAGATAAACTTATTGGGGGACCACTTTCATCACATTTATTTGTAATATTAGGTCTAATCCATATCTATCAGTTCAATAAGAACCATATATAGAGAGGTAAATTTTTTAACAATGATAATTTTAATCTTTTTTAACTGAAACTATGTCATATTGTCCCTTTGACAGCCAGTATCTCATTTATAAGAATGAAAAAATGCTTCATCAGCCTTTATGCATGATCCATATTTATTTAAGAATCCAAATTTAATTTTACTATAATTATCATGGAATAGATTTTCACTGGATAAATTAAATTCAATTAAAAGTCCAATGATTTATTTTTTCTATAATATAGAATGGAAGAAATATATATTAACCATTCAATTAATACAATTACAGATATAATAGACATGACTCAAGATAATTCTCCATTAGCATATATGTCGGTTTTTAATAATTTTTCTAATTTGGAAAATCATGATTCATATTCATAATGATCCCATGTCTAATGACCAATACAAACTCATTCTTATAGAAATATCCAATGAAACAAAATGTAGTTACTATTGGTGGGATTATCCTCATGGTACCATCTTATGAAAATAATCATTGAGAATATACTGGGAACAAGTCTCAATGCTTTATGAATCATCATCACATCATTTTAAAAAAATCTATGTTCCATAAAACTAATTTATCTTGACTATTGTATATATTTTTAGTAGTATTATCATGACATCTCAAGGTTAACATTATGGTAGGGAATTACTATTAATGGTTTATGTGATAAAAAATCTAGGTACATTATCTCATATTAAAAAAATGATAATTAAAAATATATATTATTAATAAAAAATAATTTAAAATTATATACAAGGCTGTGTATGGAAAAATTCATAAAAAGTTTCTTTATATGGAATAACTATGGAAATATCCATGTACTAGATTGATCGAGTCAAAATTTGAAAATATAAATTTACACCCATAATATTATAAAATGTCAATAATTTCATTTAATTTAAAATAAAAATGAAATCAATTAATGTCTATAAAAATAATGAAAGTCATTTTCTGTCATTCTCATTTTATATCAATATATATGATACAAAACTACAACCCATTATTATATCAATAACTGTAATATAATTCCATAAAAATTATCCATTAACTAATTATTAAAATTTTAACACCCCAAGATTCTACGATATACTTCTCTTTGAAAAATACAATTGTGTGTGTTGTACGCAACTTTTAGTTCTAACACACTACAACCAATCAAACTAGCTGTTATGAATAGTAATACCAACTTTTTTTAAATTCTATAAATTTTATCTTTCATAACATACTATTCACTAATACCGCTTCTGTGAGTTGAATTTAAAAAATCTGAGAGACACGATTGAAATCATTAAGTAAAATTTGGTTCAATAAGATGAATATAATTATTGGTGAATAGTTACTTTTTTACTTTTATTTACCACGGTTAAAAGTAAATAGGGTAATTAAGTGTAAAAATGATATTAAAATTACCCTAAAACATGTCCTAATTCTATTTGATAAGTTTAATTCTACCAAAAACAACCATAGGAATAAAATATGATCCTTTGGGTCCACTTGTATTAGATTAGGACATTTATTATTATTTAATTCTAGGAATAGTTAAAAGTGTTAAATTAAAAGTGTAATAACTATTTTTTTTATATAAGGTTACACATAAGATAAATTAGACTATAAATGTTAATTATAAAGATAAAAATATTTCCTACATAATGGTATTTTATTTATATTTTTTAATAATTAAATAATTTAATTTATTTATGACACAATGATGATGATGTAATTACCTAATTAACAAAATATCAAAATAATTGATATTATAAATATCCAAATAAATGTATTTTCAGACTTTTTATGAATTCCACTAATTTTATAGGTTAATATTACATTTTAGGGTTTGTTATATGAATTTTTTTCGAAGTAATAAAGCTGTTATGAATTTAGAAAATACCAAATAACAAATAGTGTCAAAATTGATATAAAAGAGTTTTTTAAACAAATATTATATTATTAATTGATAGTCTATTCTTGAAAATAAAATTTTTGGAAAAATGATTTATATAATGATAGGTGTATCATTAATGAACCACATGGGGTCCGGTTGAGGATTATAGTATGTTTATTTATCATATAATATAAAAATACAAAGAGACATAGTAATTGTCAAACAATTTATCTAACAGTTAAATCTAAATGATACAGTTAATATAGTGAATCAAACCTATCTAAAACCTATTGTTTGAGTGGTTTTCAACCCCCTACCTTATCCTTTAGATAATTATTTTTGGATCCTTACAAACCGAAAATGAATTTATTATAAAATAATATTTCTATCTTTTCATAAGGTGCCCCTCACCCCTCTTACAAAAGGGAACTCCCCCTTCTCTCTAATTCACAAATTGAAAGCCATTTGTCTCGGACACACCCTGCCCAAATACCCTATCAACTATCTTAACTTCATCCTAGAGGACTTCCTTTAGTCAGAAAGCCATTCTAAGGAGCCCTTTTGATCAAATCAAAAGGAAGAACCCGAAGAAGATGTAAATATTTCATCACCTTTTTCAAGTTCATTTGTTCTTCCACTTCCTCATTCTTTGTTGTTTAGATTATAAAATAATAAATCCAGTATCTTATATATAATTTGATGTTATTATAAATATGGTACAACCATATTCATTATTCTATCCATCCTTTGAATGACATGTCACCATACGTGCGTACGTGCGACTTACCGTCTCCACATCGTAGTGTAACTGTTATTCAATACATTATTATTTGGATGGGAATAATAATGATGTGTAATTGATGTAAATAATAAATATAAGATGATTATGATTCTTTATATATGATATACCATCCAGTTATATATTACTTTAATATCAAAAGAATGATATTGTCGCCCGTGTGTACGTACGGATTACCGTCTCCATGAACACGATGAGATTCATTCCCCATCGTATCAATTCAAGAATAATTTTCCTTAGATGAAAAAAATAATGTTTAAAGACTTAATATAATTATGAATATGAATAAAATATATTCTATCCATAACAAAAATTATGTACATAACAATGCATGTAAATGAAAATGAATCAGTTAACACCCGAAACGACAATAATACTAATATATTATTAACAAAGAAACGTTAAAAGAACATATATGATATCATATTAATGTATATGATTCTTGTATAATTTAATAAAAATTACATATCTATTATAGGGGAGGTTAACCTACCCTCGACCAAGGAATAGTACAAGTTAAGGGTTAATTTCACAATCTTTTCATTTTCTGAGGTTGTTTATATGTAATTATTTACTGGGGCCTCATTATCATCCACATCCATGTTTCTTAAAAATGTATTTCAAATAATTCTTACAATTTTATAGAATATGGGTTAAAGTAATTTAAAATCTTGTTTCAATTTTATAATATGTTTATAAAGAAATATTTCTGTCATTTTCCAAACAATGTACTTTATGACCTTTTCGCCAAAATTAAAGTAAGAATGATTTTTAACTTATACGGCGGGTGTGGCTATTTTCCAACGTTATAAAATCATTGAAGATTCCCTTACAAGATTATAAGAATATTTTCAAATATAAATGTTTTCTTCTATAATTATATAAATTTTAATTTATTTCAAAATAAAAGGAGATATTTCTCTAAAAAGGGTTTTGATTTCATCTATGTCAACACCCTTTGAAGGATTTTAAGCTTATTTGAAGTTGATTAATTATGATACAAAACATTCACACTGTATTAAAGGTTTTTTTTGAAATGTTTGAATTTGGATGTGATATTTTCATACCATTCAAGGTTTATGGATAATATATTGGCATTTCTTATGCTAGTTTTAATAAAAATGTTTATGTTATGTTTAAAAATTTTCATATAAGGAATCCATTGGACTTAGTAAGTGACAGGAGAAGCACACAATAACTACATATGCATCGGTAGGTCTCACGAGACAAACTATTTGTTGGGACCAAGTTGAATGAAGATGAAAGTTTGAAGAGTTAGCTTTTGCAGAGTGTTGTATTTTGTTGTCAAAGGCGATAAATCAATTCACTTTGTAGAAGGATCATAAATCAGACGATGCTTTTCCGGTATGTATTTCACACAAATCATGAGTTAGGAGAACTTTTGATGCAAGCCTTATGAAGGAAAGGGGGAGAAATGATGACGCCAGTATTATAATGTTTTTATTGGAAGGAATGATGCTGCTGGAAGATAGGAAATATTCAGTTCCCATTGCAACTCTGACGATGCTTATGCTGATCTATCAAACGATAAATATCTCGATAGTGGGATTCGTGATAAGAGCAGAAGAATGGTTATGGGAAGCAGTAAAGAGATAAAATGGAAAATCAATAGACAATCTGGGGATGGCAGAAAAGCACATTTTAATGTTGCGCATAATATTGAAGATGGTTTATACGTGCAAAAGAGTTATTCAAGGTCAGAATGTTGAAAAATGACAAAGTAATGGAGTGCGCGGAAATTTAGGCTTGTTTCGCGCAAAAATAATGTGGTGCGTGCAATATCTGCGGGATGCGCGAAATAGTAGCGGGTTGCGCGAAAAATCTTCGGGATGCGCAAAATATTGGCATGGTCCGCGAAATTGAGGAATGAAGTTTTCGCGCAAATGATGGTTCGAGATCAGAAGATCGAAAATTGGAAAAGGAATAAAATTCACGATATACTGGAGCAGTGCGCGAAATCTGATGTTGTAGGAAAGATTGGGTTTGCGCGCAATATGGAACGCGGTGCGGAATTTTGCGCGCAATTGGTTCTTCATGCATAGAAGGATGAAAAATGGCAAGGGCATGAGGTGCGCGAAAACTTGAATCATGGCGCGGAATATGAAGTTGCATAAAAGAGTTTTTACGCGCATGGAGGAGGTTTTATGCCCGGATTAGTGTTTTTCGCACGGGTTAAAAAATGCCTATAAATATGAGGCTAACCCTTGTTAGTTGTTAATGCTCGACACTTAGAAGAAATCCCGAGCTCTGGTGCGCATAAATTATACGCTAAGTGAGTTGCGTGAAAAGAAAGAAGTTTGCATGAAAAGAGGATAGCTGTGCGAAAACTTGAGAAGTTGCGCGAAAAGAAAAAAAGTTGCGCGCAAAAGGAAATTTGCGCGAAAACGTTTTTCGCGCCAAAAGGGGTTTTTATGTGCAAGTCATTTGAATTGCGCGCATGTCACCCTAAAGGTTGCGCGAAATATTTGGGGTCTTCGCACGTATTCAGTTTTTCGTAAGAGGGTTCTTACCGGCTTTTGGGTAAGAAAGTGAAGATTTGTACTTCAGAGAATACATCTGTTCAATTGTAACGAAGCACTGAAACATTGTGTTACCCTATTTGTGCTAAGAGGGAGCACATGCACTATTATATTGTTTTTAAAGTGTTGCACGAGTGTAAGGGTATATCCTACTCATTGTATTCCATATCAAAGGATCGTTTTCTAGTGGATTGTGTGGTACTGGATTGTTTCCGTACCATACCAAGGACGTATCTACTCTTGTTGAGTAGTGAACCTTGTAAATCTTGTGTTCATGTGGTTGTGTGTGTTCAGTAGGGAAGAAACTCTTTAACAGGAGGCGAAGGTTGTTTCAAAAAGGGGGAAACATAAAAAGAAAAAGATATCACTGATTCACCCCCTCCCCCTCTCAGTGATACTTATATCCTGATTGGGAACTTCACTAGTGTCTTGGAAGAAGGCATTGACAAAATCTTATTTGTAGTCTTGGCATAAGGCCTTGACTGTGTGGTTATGAAAGTCTGGTATTATGCATTCCATCATTATGAAATTGGATATTAAAATTTCATGTTATTTTTCGACTAGTATAATATCCATGTGAGTATGAAAGTGGAGTTATTTTGATTTATATTTTCCATATTATGATGAATTTTATGTTGAAAAGGCATTATTTTTAGTTTTATACATTTCCTTAAATGTTTATGCTTATTTATGAAATTTTCCTCTATATTGTTATCCTTACTGAGCATTTGTGATCAACACTTTCTATGTAATATGTTTCCTAGGATTTGAAGAAGTATATTATGAAAAACCTGCATGGATAGTCTATGGAATCTTAGTTTTCTCTATAGAAACAATGTTTTTGTAGTTTTCCATTTACTAATGTAATGTAAACCTTATGAATGTATCTAGTACTTCCGAGTCTACTAAAGTAATCGACCTTTCGAGACTTGATATTTTGTGATCATGATAATGATACATAATAATGCACCAACTCTGGGCTTCTAGGGTTAGGGCGTTGCAGTTGGTATCATAGGATGTTTAGTACAAACCTTGAAAAACTATATTTAGATAAACTCTGATTAGAGCACATATCCCTAAGAAAGACATTGAAGATTAGTATAGGAGAACATTCTTGAATTTTGGAATTGTTGAGATTTTTTTAGTTTTCCAAGAAATATGTCTCAGTCTGGATACGAGCAGGTAGACATGGATTTGGAATAGATTTACCTAGGTGTAAAACCCAAAAACACCACTTTGAGATGGACTCAAATGGGAACGGGTGCACGAAAACGTTGCTTTCTGCACTCTTGGTTACACCACTCCCGGGGGATATGCTAAGGATAATTCTCATTTTATTTAAAAACCCATTATGAAGGGTTTATGAGTATAGACATCCTCAAAGAAAACATTTTTTTATGATTATGGATTATATTCATAAACTGTTCAATTTATGTTAAGCGTTTTACAAGTTTTGAATTATGTAATTTGATTCATAATCTAATCTAGTTTAAGCTATTGTTTAGAAATGGTGCCTAGTTGAAGGAATGGAAACCATATCAAAGAATGAACTCAATTTAGGGATTTACCTCCTACATAATATAACTATAGTGGAGCTGGTGATGCTACTAGTGTTGATCATATAATCACCATACTGGGACAACTCACTCAGGTTATGAATAATAATCGTACCCATATAGAGCACCCTGATCCATAGCGTGGAGGATCAATGTTAGATCGCTTCATGATACAACAACCACCAACATTCAATGGGGGTAAAAATCCACTATTAGATGAGTAATATATAAATTCCTTAGAGAAAATATTTCACGCCTTGGGGAGTAGCGAAAGGGAAAAAGTTGTCATTACAGTTTATGACCACACTGAAGATGTTAATAAATAGTGTTCATTGATTTAAAACACAAAGGAAGATGATGAACTATCAAATATGGAATGGAGGGAGTTTAAAGAAATTTTTTAGAAAAATATGTTCCTCGTGATCATCAAGCAGATATGGAATGACAATTTCTGAGACTGAGGCAAAAAAAGGATTAGAATGTCGCAATGTAAGAATCTAACTTTACAAGGAGAGAAAGGCATGCTGCAGATTATATATGTAACCCAAGAATTAATAATGATCATTTATTTGATGGGTTAAAACCATTTCTCCATCACGTATTAGCCTCACAATGTTTCTCTCCGTACGAAGATATTGTCTTGTGTGCTATCAAGATAGAACAATATTTCTCTAAGTCATACAACATTAAAGAAAAAAATAGATGAAGAGATCTGCTGGGAACTTTTGAAATGGAAATTAGGGGAAGAAGGGAAAAGTTAGATATCCATCCTATTGTAAATTTGGGAAGAAACACCCTTGTAATTACCCGAATAGAATGGGAGTCTGTTACAGGTGTCGTGAAAAAGGCCAGCAAGCTCGTGATTGTAAGGTGAAGAAAGAGGTTGTCAATGTTGAATACTACAATTGTAGTGAAATGAGGAATTATGCAAATGAATGTCCAAAGAGTTAGGGTATCTTACCTCATAAGAGGCCAAGGGATCAAGTCCAAGCATATGCTATCACTACTGCTACGTTTGATGCTTCGAAAGAGATAGTGGCAGGTAATTTAATGGTCTCCTAAAGTTTAGCCAATGATTTATTTGATCCTGGATCATTGAATTGTTTCATATCATCCCAGTTTTCTAAGAAAATTACATATTTCCAATTTCATTTAATAAGTGATTTGTTAGTCAAAACTCATAAGGGATGTATCATTACAACAATGTTTTGTGAATCAGTCCCCATTAGGGCATATAAATGTTCTGTTTCTATTGATCTCATCGTTATACCCATGATTTAATTTGATATAATCTTCGGTATGGATTGGCTTTTGGACAATGATGCAAAAATTTATTGTAAGAATAAGGAGGTTACTATTTTTTATAATGATGATAAATTACACGTTATCTTTAGAGTATAATCGTCACCACCTATTTCTTATCTATATCAACCCCTATTAGCTCAACTAAATTCAATTATTTGGGAGGAAGATATTGAAATAACTATGGGTGAGGAAAGGAATGTTCAAATATAGGATGTACCTAATGTGAAATAATATGCTGATGTGTTTCCAAAAGATTTACCCGGATATCCTCCAGAATGAGAAATTGAGTTTTCTATTGAATTAATATCGGGATCAAGGCCAATATCAAAGACCCCTTATAGAATTTCCATTTTCGAATTAGTGGAACTAAAGAAAAAACAGGAGGAATTATGTAATAAGGGAATTATTCTCCCTAGTGTTTCCCTATGGGGATCCCCTGTCCTTTTTTAGGAAGAAAGATGGATCTAGGAGGTTGTGCATTGACTATAGAGAGATCAATTATATAAAAATAAAGAACAACTATCCCCTACCTCTCATTGGTGATTTATTTGACCAACTTCACAGATCTCAATACATTTCATTGATTGAACTTCGATCTGGATATCATCAGTTATGTGTGAAGAAGGAAGAAATTCCAAAAATATCATTTCAAACCAGGTACGATCATTACGAGTTTATAGTAATGCCTTTTTAATTGACTAATACACCCCTGTCTTCATGGATCTAATGAATAGAGTTTTCAAGGAATATCTTTATGAATTATTAGTGAATTTATTTATGATATCTTGGTATACTCCAAAAGCTATGATGATCAATAAAATCACTTTGTCATTATCTTAAAGACTCCTAGAAGGAAGGAATTATATGGGAAGTTTAGAAAGTTTGAATTCTGGCTTCAAGTGATTTCTTTTCCTGACCATATTGTCTATAAGGATGGAATCTCTGTTGATCCTTCTAAGACCAAGGAAATCCATGAATGACCATCACCAATAAATATAACCGAGGTACGCAGTATTAATTCTTTAGTATGTTATTATCGACGTTTCATCCATAATTTTTACCGATTGTCTAACCCATTAACAAAGCTCACATAAAAAGGGGTTAAATTTGATTGGACAAAAGAGTGTGAAGAATGTTTTGAAAAATTTAATAGAATATTAGTCAATAAACCTATCTTGACTATACCATTGGGAAATGATGGGTTTGTTAGTTATAGTGATGCTTCAAAAAAAGGACTTGGTTGTGTCCTTATGTAGAATGATAGGGTTATTGCATATGCATCATGACAGCTAAAAATTCATGAGCAAAAATATCCTACTCATGATCTTGAGTTAGCAGTTGTAATCGTTACTTTGAATAGTTGGATATATAATCTATATGGTGAAAAATGTGAGATATATGCAGGTGAAAAGATTTTGAAGTATATTTTATCACAGAAATAACTCAACATGAGGCAAATGAGATGGCTCAAACTACACAAGTATTATGATTGCACAATACACTACCACCCAGGTATGGAAAATAAGGAGGAATATGCTTTGAGTAGAAAGAACCATGGACTTTTGAACAAGATGAATGTTGAAAAGGATCTTATATAAATGTATCTAGTGAAGATGGATATGGGAATTACCATGGAAGGTGAAACATTAATACTTTTTTCAAATGGTTTCGAAACAATATTTTCTGGAAAGGGTAAAGAGTTCTAAAACTGGTGATGAAGAGTATGAAAAGAAGATTAAAGCTGTGGGTGAAGAGAGATTGAGTGACTTTGTGTATGAAGATGGAATTTTGAAATCTGGGAAGAGACTTTGTGTTCTCGATATACCAGATCTAAAAACAGAATTGTTGGATGATGCTCATAGTTAAAATTTCTCTATTCACCTTCTTATCACTAAGTTGTATAGATATTTGAAGGAACATTTTTTGAGGTTCAACAGGAAGAAGTAGATTTTTGATTTTGAATCAAGATGTATGGTTTTTCAACAACTCATAGCTGGAAGGCAACAGCCTAGAGGAGTCATGCAACCTCTTCCCATACCTGAGGGGAAATGGGATGATATCATGATGGGCTTTGTCATGGGGCTACCAAAGAATCCTAGAAGGAACGATGAAATATGGGTCATTGTTGATCATTTTACCAAGTCAATACATTTTCTTGCTATAAGGGAAGATTTACCACATGAAAATTTATCAAAACTATATTAAATGAAGTTATAGGACTTCATGGATTACAAATATTGATTATTTCTGATCGTGATCCCTGTTTTACATCAATATTCTGGAAAATACTCCAGAAAGCCCTGGATACTGAACGTTGTTTGAGAACTACCTACCACCCCCAAACTGATGGACAATTAGAACATAATATTCAAACCATAGAAGACATGTTCAGATTATGCTCACATGACTTTCAAGGAATGTGGGATAAATATTTACCTATGGTAGAATTTTCCTATAACAATAGCTTACATTTAAGTATTCAGATTGCACCATATGAAGAATTATACGGAAGAGATGTCGCAAACCAACTTGTCGGGATGATGTTCCTGAAATAAAACTAGTTGGCCCATATATTGTGGAGGAAATGATGGAAAAGGTGAAGGTAATCCAAACCCACATCAAAGCCGTGAAAGTAAGTAGACGAGCTATGCCGATAACCAAAGGAATGATTTGGAATTTCAGGTTGAAGATCATATTTTTTTGAAGGTGTCTCCATGGAAGGGTGTAATACGTTTCGGTAAGAAGTGAAAATTATGCCCCATGTACGTCGGACATTTCTAAATTATAGAATGAATTGGGGCTATAGGTTACCATTTGGAAATGCCACCAAGTCTCTATAAAGTTCACTATGTGTTCCACGTATCACTATTGATAAAATACATGCCTGACCCAACGCATGTACTCACCTATGAGGAATTATAACTGGAGCATGATCTATCTGATTGTGAATAGCCTGTCAAGATTCTTGATACAAGAGAACATGTGCTGAGAAATCGGACAACTCGTCTTGTAAATGTACTACGGAGAAACCATAAGATGGAAGAGGAAACGTGGGAACCTGGGGAACTTATAATGAAGAACCACCCAAGTCTTTCTATTCAGAAAAATTCTATAAATTTTTTAGGGTGAAATTATTTGAAGGAAGGGAGAATGTAACACCCCGGGCTTCCCCGGCACGCTTCTCTTTGAATAATTCAACTGCGTGTGTTGTACGCAACTTCGAGTTCTAACACACCAAAACAAATCAAACTATCCATTATGAATACTCATAGAAAATTTTTGATATTGTATAAATTTTATCATTCATAATGGACTTCATTTTTGGATTCAGAATATCAAAATTATATTTTGGTGAATATTTGGTATTTTTTTGAAAACTATCAATTTTTTATGAATACTGAAAAACACTGATTTATTGTTTAAAAATGATTTTTTATTTAAATATTTATTTATTTTATTTAAATTTATTTTAGGTAAAAATAGATACATAATACATATATAAGTTCAATGTAATTCATTAGAGTCGGTTTATAATAATTTTAGATATATAAAAATTTTATTTAACTTTTTACCGTGTTTTACCCACCTCCTTGGAGAATTTGCAGATTTACATAAAAATTAATTTTACCACTTCTGTGAGTTGAATTTCAAAAATCAAAGAGAGATATTTGATATCAATATGTAAAATTTGGTTCAATAAGATGAAAATATGTTTTTTTGAATAGTAACTTTTTTCTTTTATTTACCAATGTTAAAAGTAAATAGGGTAATTAAGTGTAAAAATGATATTATTATTACCCTAACACATGTCCTAATTCTATTGTATAAGTTTAATTAGAACAAAAACAAAATTAGGAATAAAATATTATCATTTAGGTCCATTTGGATTAGATTAGGACATTTTTTATTATTTAATTCAGAGAAGTGTTAAAAGTGTTAAATTCAATGTTTAATAAGTAAAAAAATTTTAATATAGGGTTACACAATAGATAAATTTGACTATAAATATTCATTAGAAATATAATAATATTTTCTATATAATTTTATTTTATTAATATTTTTATAAATTAAATAATTTAATTTATTTATGAAACAATGATGATGCAGTAATTACATAATTAATGAAATATTAAAATAAATGATTTTATAAATATTCAAATAAATGTAAATTTAGATTTTTTTTGAATTAAACTAATTTTTAAGGTTAATATTACATGATAGGATTGGTTATATGAATTTATTTCTAAGTAATAATCCTGGTATAAATTTAGAAAAAAAATATATCAAATAGTGTCAAAATTGACATAAAAGAGTTTTTAGAACAAATGTTATATTATTAATTGATATTATATTCATAAAAATATAAGGCCCTTCCAAAAGACTTATATAATGATGGGTGTATCATTAATGACCACTTGGGATTCGATTGGAATTTTATTGTAAGTTTATTAACAATATAATAAAAAAATAAAAGAGACATGGTAAATGTCAATCTATTTAACTAAGAGTCAAATCTAAAAGATAAAGTTAATATAGTGAATCAAACCTATCTAAAACCTATTGGATTAGTTTTTTTCTACCCATCCCCACCTTAACCTTTAAATAATTTATTTTTGAGCCATTATAATCTGAAAATTCTTTTATTATAAAATAATATTTATTGCATTTCCTAAGATGCCCATCACCCCTCTTATAAAAGGGAACTCACCCTTCCTTCTAATTAAACCTTAAAATCTATTTGGCTCTGCCAAACCATGCCCAAACACCCTTTAATCTGTCCTCACATAATCCTAGAGGCCTTCCTTTAGTCTGAAATCCAACTTAAGGAGCCATTTTGATCAAATCAAAAAAAAATAACCTGAAAAAGAGGAAAATATTTCATCACCTCTTTGAAGTACCTTTCTTCATCCACCTCTTCTCACTTTTTTGTTTTCATTATAAAATATTAACTCCATTATAATATATATAATGTGATGTTATTATTAATTTCATATAACCATATTCATTATTTTGTCCATCCTTTGAATGACATGTCACCATACGTTCGTACGTATGGCTTACCGTCTCCACGTCGTGGTGTAATTGTTATTCATTATATTATTATTTGGATTGGTATAATAATTATGGGTAATTGATGTAAATAAAAAATAAAACATGATAATTATTATTTATATATGATATACCATCCAATTATATATTTTTTTAATATCAAAAGATTTATATTTCCGCTTGTGCGTACGAGCGGATTACTGTCTCCACGAACGCAATGAGATTAATTCCCCATCGTATAAATTCAAGACTAATTTTCATTAGATGATTAAAAATAATGTTCAAATACTTAATTTAATTCATATAATTAATAAGATACATCCCATACATAATAAAAATTAATTATGAAATAATGTATATAAAGGAAACCAAATCAGTTAACACCCGAAACGATGATAATTCTAAGATATTATTAAAAACACAATGTTAAAAGATCATATATGATATTATATTAATGTATATGATTTTTTATAATTTAATAACAATTATTTCACCATTATATAAGTGTTTAAACTACCATTGACCAAGTGAAAGTACAAGGTAAGGTTTAATTTCACAGTCTCTTCATTATCTGAGGTTGTTTATAAGTAATTATCTACTTGGACCTCTTTATCATCAACATCCATGTTTCTGAAAAATGTATTTCAAGAAATTCTTACTATTTTATAGACTATGGGATAATGTAATTTATACCCTTGTTTGACATTTATATGATGTTTATAATTAAATATTTCCATCGTTTTCCAATCAATGTACTTTATGACATTTTAGACCAAATTAAGGTAATAATGTTTTTGTAACTTATACAGTGGGTGCGGCTATTTTTTGCCATTATAACATCGTCAAAGATTACCTTATAATTTTATAAGAATGTTTTCAAATATAAATGTTATCTTATATAATTATATTAATTTTAAATTATTTAAAAATAGAAAGATATATTTCTCTAAAAAGGGTTTTGATTTCATCTATGTCATCATTCTTTGATGAATTTTGAGCTTATTTGAAGTTGATTTATTATGATACAAAACTTGCACATTTTATTGAATGTTTTTTGATATGTTTTAATGTGGATGTGTTATTTTCATACCATTCATGGTTTATGGATAATGTATTTACATTTCTTATGCCTGTTTAAATACTAATGTTTCTGTTATGTTTAAACATTTTCATATGAAGAATGCATTGGACTTAGTAAGTCAAGGTTGGAGTCTGTTATAGCTCCTCGATGCATCTGTAGGTCTCATGAGACGAACTAGTGTATTGTCACAAGGCCTTGAAAAAATATTATTTTTATTCTTGGCACAAATCCTTGACTACGTGGTTATGAATGTCTGGCATTATGTGTTCCTTCATTATGAATGTGGGTATTGATATTGCATGTGATTTTTCGACTAGTTGAATATCCATGTGAGTATGTAAATGGGATTATTTTGATTTATATTTTCCATATAATGATGAATTTTATGTTGAAATGTCTTTTTTTGTTTTATACATTTCCTTAAATGTTTATTCTTATTTATGAAACTATCTTCTATATTGTTATCCTTACTAATCATTTTAGCTCACCCCTTTCTATGTTTTATTTTTTCCAGGATGCGAAGATATATATTATGACTGACGTGCAGAGATAGTCTGTGGGATCTCACTGTTGTCTATGGAAACAATGTTGTTGTATTTTTCCATTTTATGATGGAATATACAAATTATGAATGTATCTAGTACTTACAAGGCTACTAAAATAATCGGTCTTTCAAGACTTGATCTTTTGTGATCATGCCAATGATATATAATAATTAACCGACTCTGTGCTTCTGGGGTCTGGGCGTTACATTAATAAATTATTAATATGTGGTTATCCCTTTTCTAAATTTTTGGGATCATTTTATTATACATAATTAATTTATAAATTTCATTCCAAAATAAAGAAAATATAACTTTTAATAAAAATATAAAAATACATATAAAACTATAATTCTATAACCCTTCATAAATTGATATAAAATATTATGTATTGAAATTATTTTCAATAACAAGAGAATATCATCATTTCAACTATTCAATGTGTGAAATGGAATATGAAATAAATTTTTTTGGTAAGCTTTAGAATTAAAAATAAACATTTAAATATTGATATTTATGACTTATAGGAACCCTAATATATAAATGGAAAAACTAATGGAGTATTGAATGAAAAATATTAATTATATTTATCCCACTTAATTTTAGTCATCTTAATTTATATTATAATTTTAATAATTTTATCATTTATCTAATATATCTTAAATTGTTTTATTTAGAGATCTGTATGAAATAAAATCTAGAAATCAATGCAGCACACCATCAAATAACCCATTGTGACTGATTTTTCAGGATGTGTTTTTTTACAAAAATAATATTTTAATTTTTCCATGTGTAACTAAATGGGATGATTTCATTGGAATTAAATGGGATGAAAAACTATGACATCACTCGAAAATTGTTTGATGAAGTAGATAATAATTTTAAAAAAGGGATTTTTATGTAAAGTAATTATTATTAGTATAATCATATAATTTTAATTTTCTAAATCACTAAAAAAAATATATTTTTTAGTGTTTTATAAAAAAACATTTACACTAAATAAATTAAATAATTTTATTATGAGGTAATTATTCAAAAAAATTGTTTTGGATTGATTTTTAATGTCGATTTTGGTTTTCCTAACTATTCAGACATTATAATTTACAAATATTTACATTTTCAGGGTTTAAAATATTTTAAAAGTAATCATTAGATACCCTGAAATATTGACAACCAAATGGAATGAATCCTTTTAATTTTGACTCATATTGTATTATACAATTAAATCATATTCCATGTTACTACCATCAAAGTATATATTTGGTGGTTTTACCAATACCAATTCTTAAAAATAATTGTTTGAATTGAAACATTCATATTATTTTTCCTAAATAGAAATTATGGTCTATAATATTTTACCATACTCATTTTTCCCTTTATGACATTAATCTATATTATGTGTACACATGTAATCTATTTATTAATATAGTGTTATATTTCAGGTTGTGAATTCCATAATGATTTTTTTTTGTTTTTTTAGAATGGTAATTTTTTATCTTAGTTTTTTATCCTAATTCTACATGTTATGAAATTTCATGTGTTTTCTTTTGTTTTTGTATTAAGTCATGGTTAGTGGTATGGGTTCTTGAGTAAGAGTTAATGTTGTACTAAGGGGATTATGAGCTAAATATTCAAATTCTTCAACCTTTCACATCCTGAACCATGGTGTCCACAACTTGAATGGGGCTAGCTATGTGGTGAGGTATTATACCCTAATTAGTTGAAGAAATAAACCATATTTCATGGCATGAATGAGTTTAGTTGAGTAGGAGTATTTTTAACTAATGGGAATTCACATCACTAAACCCTTGGTTTCTAGATTCAATGGTGTTTAATGGTGCTTTTTACGTTGGGGGAATAGACATAATTTCCCAGGATATACCCATTTCATTTCATGGTCCCAAAGGAATCAAGGGGTTCCATTTTAATCCTTATCCACCACCAAACATATTACCTTTTGTTCCCTCCAATGGGGGTGTTTTTACTATGATTCGGTATCTGATTAGTGGTAGGGTGTCCATTTCTTCATTTATTTTTATTCTTATATTATTGGATTCTCATTTCATTCAGTTTCAACATGGTTTTGGTGATTATTTATATTATACCATGGCTTAAATCTTATAATATAATTGGTCTTCCATATTGATCAACTAATGGATTCCCTTGGAAGAAATTCCTACACTGTTGATCATTATTTTGATCAATTTACATCAATGTATGAGTTTTGATAAGGATATATAAGAAAGTATTTTAAATTATTTAGTTAATTGGATTATTATATTAGATATAATTTGAGGAATATGTGTACATTTTTTATCATAGTAGACCAAATCTCATTACTTGAGGTTTTAGAAAATAGTTATGGCCCAGTGTTTTATCAAAAATTTTGCATAATTTTTTTTAAATTCTATTGAAATGTGTCATTAATTATAAAAATTTATAATTAATTTTATTGATATTCTTATTAATGGATAGGGACCTAGGTTGATGGATTAATACTGATTTGACATGGATGAGCCTATAAAAGTGCTAAAGAGTTATTGAATTCACAATAGAATAACACTATTTTTGATATAGGTTATCCTTTGAGTGTGCCCCATGAAATTTTTATTTTCTTATTAATATGGAATGTGATATATGGGGTATCTCCATTATGGTATTAATACACTTTTGATTAACTAAATGTATTAAAATTAATGAAATTCCTAAAAATGAACAAAAAATGTTCTTAGGGAATTGATGGACCCTTTTTCACTAGGATGATTCTTCATTCATCGATAGAAAAAGAATTAATTTTTGAAATGTCCCTTGTGATTCCTGAACTCTAGAGGGGCTTTAATGGACTAATTGAATATAGTGAAAAAATTTTAAGAACCATTGATACCTCCTTAAAGATGAGAGTTCTTATATGTGAAACAAACTAGACCTGGTCAACTTGAAAAATTTGGTAATCCAGCTTTCCATAGACCCTTAAGCATGTCTCCATGAATTCAAGAGGCTACTGACTAGAGGTGAGGATCAGAAAGACAAAATGTAGAGATTATAACCTCAGATCAGATTGCAACAATATAAGAAACTAAAAAAACTCATACACACAGATAAAGATCAAAGTATCCATAATAAATATCAGAAATAGAAGAATTCTATAATAAATAGATTTAAAAATACAATTATAAATAACCAAGTAATGAAAACATAAAACAACAGGTTTCCCCCTGGGATGACTGCATATATAAAATAAACAAACTACAAAGACATCAGGATCTACAGAAATTCTGATCCAAACAATATAACTGGTCTTGATGACACTCAAGATAAATCAGCCTGATCTCAGTACACCCCATGAGAAGCTCCACTCGATCAACCAATATTAGGCCTCAACCCAACATACCACACAATTTGTGCAACAATTTTAAAGAATACCTCATTTATATATTCACATATAGGTGCATGAATAGGGGTAATAAATAAATCCGAGTATGCGACCCCCAATATTGAACCTATGATATGCTGTCATAACAAGTGGTCATACATATGATATGCCAAGACTTTTCAACACTAATAATTTTGGAATAAAATAATCAACAGTATAAAAAATAATGGGGAAAAATAAAGAAACAGACAATCAAAAGTTATAGTCTAACAAATGAAGTATGTCTACCCACACCATGGACTCTTATAAATGATTTATAGCACATGGATCACCATTCCACATGATATTATGTGAATACGTTATATATATATAGGATATAAATGATTTATAAATGAAATATTCATGAATGGAAACCCCATGGAATAACCATTGGCATCCACCTGAAAAATAACATCTACTAGAGGTGGTTTCCACTAATACATATCATAAATTAGATCACAAGAATGTCTTATCAAGACCAGCCCACATAGGAGAGAACTAGATAGATAGTTATTGGAAATTCATAATACTTAATATCCCTAGGGTCTCCTCAGCAAACCAAATCGCTGATTATAAACTGCCCCAAATGACCTAGTTAATGGGAAACTGGATGTGGGGTGACCCAACCTCGAATCCACCATCCAAACTGAGGAAATATAAGGATTGTTCAACTATCAAATAAAAAATTATGGTCCCCTCGTAGAACAGTATATCTAAGTATCAAAAAAATAGCCACTATAGGTTCTCAACAACCAAATTTGGGGCCAAACAAAAATCAGGGCTTCCACAGTCCTTAGATTCTTAATAGAAGGTTTATTCCAACTAGGAAATCCCTTACTACACTGAATATCAAAGTCCATTTCCCATCCAAATATCATCAAATGACCCAATTTCCATATATTTATAATGAAATTATATGCGTTGTTCTATAAGATCATTCAAAATCATGGGACACACCCACTGCGAAAATAAACCAAACAGAACATAGTGACCTCCAACTGATCCTCAATCAGAAACTCACCAAAAGGGGAATAAAAAAAATCACCCACACCATGGTTTTAAAAATGTTCCTCATGACAACCTCTATGTAGTATCCTACAACGGATCCTCATCACATGAAAAAACATTCCATGTATAAATTATCAACCATTGAATGTGGTATCCGTTGATCACTCGTTCAAAAACTATCCCACAAATACATCCTTAAGAGTGCCTCAAAATATTCTCAAGAGTTTAAAGGAAACCAAATGAAACCAACATCCCACTACATCAATACAGTCTAAATGATCCAATAGCTCTGATCCTAAAACCTAGCAGTTAAACATCGATCGCACCATCCATGATAAATTGCTCCTGACATGTAGTGACAAAACATGAGCTCCTCGTAGACACTACTAAATCCCTTATTTTGAGATATTTCTTAATAATCCTTGAATAGTAAAACATAGTAACAAAAATCCATGAACATTAATGAGCTTAAAACCCTCACCAAAGCCTCATATATCACAACCAAACCCCAAGGAGGATTCTCAAACCAATCCCCAAATAAATCCTCATACAGAAAACCCTTAGTCTAAAACAGTAACTGGATTGAATCTAAACATTAAAAATATCCTTTTATCATGTAATATATGGAAATAAAATCAGTATTAACTACTCACCAGTCCAATATTGACTCATGGGTGAAACAATGTAAAACAGACTAAGGGCGAAAAGGTACAAGATGTTTACTTGGGTTACATGGAATGTAACCCCAAAGGTCCCTCACGACCATGTGCATCATCCACAAAACATGTAATTTTAAAATGAACATGGTATGTATGAACTTTATCAATAATCTCTCATGAAATGGGTACCTACCCATTTTCCTTGTCCCCACCACATGTGAACATCGTTGTACTACATAGTGTGTACTACCCCATAAAAATCGTATACCCCACGCGTGGTGTCTAACTATGTACTTATATATGTACCTCACATATGGTATTACCAATCATAGTACACATTCACTCGCCATGTAAATTTCATGGGATCTATTTGTGTACCCTAGATAGACATATTTCCTTGACACAACCTGACTCACCACTTCATGGTGTGTAACCATCGTACATGGTTGGTAGTCCCAAAATCCCATGTTTCGTCAATCGAAAGAAGGCATGCACTGTTCTTTATAGACTATACACCATGTATATGGGTTTTACAATATATAAGATACACAAAAATGTATAAAACAAAACATTTATCCACAAAAATCCACACATCAGGCCATAAAAGATCCTCTATAACCCAAACATGGACTTAAAATTAATAAATGGCTAAAATTTCAGGTTTTATGCTAAAAATAATTACACAAAACCCCCTCTGGGTGGAAACCTCTATAGTATCATACTTAATCCTCCACCTAGATCTTCCACACTCCGATTTAGGCCTTAGATGACCCCTCGATAGTGCCTCCAACTTATCCCTCCCCCAATTATCACCCCTACCTATCTCAGCTGAAAAACCACAAAAGGAGGAATCCCATGGTTGAATGCCAATTAATAGAATGTATATATTAAAAAAAATAAGGGAAAATGAAAAATTAATACAAACAAAAAATGTTTCCATGTATCGTCATAGTGAAAGATGATATTTTATACCACACATGAACAAAAATTTGTTGGTCTGGAATCAACCATGGAGAAAAAAAATCAATCTGATGCTCTATTTAAAATATATCAACAAACCAAAAAACATGAATAAGATAATATTTAATAAATTAAATATTAATACTTCCAAAAATATATAAGTATCTCATATTTACACCAAATACCTATGTTAGGGTCAGAAACATATTATAGTACCATATGTGTGGTTAGAAAAATTATATGTGATCACATTATATTGTAATTTATGGTTTTCTATTGAACATGTGTGAAGAAATGTTTCAAAATTCCCTTAATTTTTACATCCCTTGACAGTGATGGATGTTACCAACTCCCCCCTATAAATGCACGGTGTGTAACCCAAAATGGATTGTTGTCCATATACCTTGACACACTTGATGTGTATATTTGCAAACTACAAGGTGTGTGCCACCCCATACATAGTGTGTAGCCCACACTATGTTCCAAGATGTGTACCTATCCATGTACCTAAAAAGGGGGTTGTCAATCATAATATATGTCCACTAACTGTGTACATCAAATGGGGTATTTTTTGGTACCATATAAAGTTATGTGGCTCCAATACACCATGAGTCGCCACTACATTTTATTTATTGGCCAATACATGAAGAATAGTCCTAAAAACCCATCTTATATAAACTGTAAAAACATGATTCATGTGTTTCCTAGACCACACACCATGTACATAGAATAGAAAACCACCTAAACGGCTCAAGATTCTTGATTACTGTCCAAAAAGCCATAAATTAGCCCACATTAGGTCCCCAACAACCCAAACTGGAATTTATATACTAATAATAGAAATGGTATTCTAGTTTACGATGATAAGAATATAATTAACATACCATTGTGTTGAAACCACTGAAGTGTCACTTCTAATCTTCCACCCGTAGCTGCTATACTCAAATCCAGACCACAGAAGTAACCTCGATGGATCCTCCTCCCTCTCTCTATACCCCACTATCTATCTCTTATATGAATAACCCAATTAGGGGAATCCCATGGGGCATTATTCACAATGAAAATATAGAAAATGAAAATAGATAAATGAAAAAATTAAAAATAAAAAAAAAATTGAAAAATGGGGTTAGGCCCACCCTAACACCAGAAAAAAGGGTTTTCCATTCCTAGGAAGTCCCAATAATTCAATAATCAATTTTGGGAATGGAATCTCATAACAATTTTCCATTAAAAATTTATCACCAAATTAATGCACGAGAATAAATTAATATCTAATAAATTATAAATATAAAATATTTTGCTAAAATAAAAAACTTCTCTGATATACCCCAATCTCATATAGTGTGGTAAAAACTATATTTTGGGACAAAAAAATTTCCATAAATATTATCAAACATAATTTTATATAAGAATATACTATTTCTCTCCTAAACATTCCTGTGAACTAATGTGTTAATATTTGCCCTTATTTTCACAACCTTTGATGACATAGGTTGGCACACTATTTGATTTTTATCCCATATAGGCCATGTGAGGACCATATGATTCCATAAAGATTTTGGGTTAGTGTAGATGACAGTGGATAAGTTACTATGCCTATTAAGATGTGTTTAACTAGATGAAAAATCTTATAGAGGATGTTGTATAACATGGGTTTGAGGACAAGTATAGGGTTACTTAGGGAAGGGAATATTATTAATGATACATTCATTACATGAATATTCCTATTAGGACAATGATATAGTGATACGATTATGATGAGACTAAATGAATATATTTCTTATGAGTTTTGTTCTATGATCAGAGTAATGGGATTGGGATGGAGAAACCTTGGTAGGGTTTCAAAGTTGTGATTTGACCTAGGGTCCACATGTGTCCCCTAGAGACATGTTAAACCTAATGAGGGTGCATCATTAAATTGGGTATTAATGACTTTGGGAACCGGCATAAAAACCAAATAGACTATGATCCTAATATAGTCGTATTTACGATTGTCAGTTGTGTACTTTAGAGTCCCAACATTGCATTATGGGACGAGTTTTGTTAAATTTTGAACCTATCATGTAATGTTACGTGGGATGATTAGGGTGGGGTAAAATACCCACGAAAGTATATCGATACATATGGGATTCCATTGATGATCACCTGAGATTCAAACATCTATCCTACTCTATGTGACATGAATTCAGTTAAGGGAAACCCCCAGAGTTTATTTATGAAATTTTCATGGAAGGGTATATCCTGTATCTTAGTTTTAAATTCCCAGTAGGGATACCCCCCAGATATTTCTAGATATAGTTTTCCTAGAATGGTATACCCTAGTTTCAAGTGATGTATTATTAATTGGAAAACCCCCCAAATATTTTATTGTGTAGTTTTCTTAGAAGTGTATGTCTAGGATCTATGTGATTCATTCCATGCAAGGAAATACCCATGACTTCTAGATTCATTTTCCTATAATGTTATTGTAATGTCTCGGTTCATAGTGTCTCCCAGTGGTTCCCGGTACCTGGTTGGTCACATGGCCTCAAGCACATTTTTTCAAACTCTAGAGGCTACTAACTAGCAGTGAGGGCCTTAGGTGTAATATTGGGGAAACTATTCTCTCATTGATAGAGTAATGTAGTGGAAATAAATAGATAACAAAAGGAGAAGCAGTAATAATACCATAAAATATCAAATAGTGGAAGAATGAAAGTAAATAAACAACTGGAGAACATATATAATGAACCATGTCACATATGTCAAGAAAAGAGGCCAAAAAACTCACAATGTTGAAATATAATACTAAACCAAAGTACAAAAGTTAATAAGTAAACAACTCAAGTAGCATCGCAAGCCTCGGCTTAGTCCCATGCTCTCCAACTCCACAAAAATTAAGTACATGATATATAAGAGTGCTTTCCCTTATCTATACCTACAGTAATATAATATCTTTGGGACAAAAAACATGACCCAAATAGAGTGTGATATGAATCCCAGTAGGCAACCAACCAAAGATATGTTCCTAACAGTTAGTGAATGTATATGGAAGGTAATATGCAAAATGAATCAATAAATAGGCACGTACTCAAAAGTAAATAGTCTTACAGTTTCAATCACATCCATTTTCATTTTTTCTAAAATAAACATCCAATCGAACACAAGAATCCATCTGAGATGTTATCATAGTCTAAACCCTCTGTGTCAACATTGAAAAAGTCTCTCTGAGGACGCACTCACCGTCAATTCCCCTTACGGTATCATAAAGTTAATCTATAGACACTCTAGGGAAGCACTCAACATCTAATTCCCCATGTGCCCCCACAACGTGGAACTACAGATACTCCGAAGGGGAAATCAGATCCATCCCCCCTATGGTCTAGAAATTTGAAATTAAACAAACACTTTGTGGAAGCCCTCAATGTCCATTCCCCCTATGGATTAACTACACCCGGTTCCCACACCCCTGTGTAAGTCAATAGTGCACAAATGATGTTCAGCTTCAAAAGTAAACCTCAAGAACTACTTGGTTAAAAAACTACAATGAATATCATAACATCATATAATATCACTCCATCCTAACAACACTAGGTAGAGAAAACCAATAGCCTAATGGGAAAATCTATTCCTAAGGTTCAATATCAAATCAATCATGGGAAAACACCTCCATAGCATAGAAAAATAACGCTATTTAAAAACACGAGGATTATTCAAGAAAACAGGCCTAGCAGGCATCAATATGGTTAAAATCCCTAAACACACAATACCCACATCTAGGTTATTGGGTAATTTTGCACATAAAATTAAAATACTAACTACAGAAAGGAACAAACCACCTACATCAGCATTGTATGATCGATATACACCGCAGTTGGCACTTGAATCGACCTAGAATGCGGGAGATCTTAGGATATATAAAAAATTCTCAACAGAGGTAATCTCACAAAATAAAAAAAATTAAGAAATGAGGCTCTAGAATAAGGAAGAACTCCCTAGAGTGATTCAAATTCTTTTGATAGTAGTTGATTTGGAGAACGGATGAAGGGTTAGGGGAACAAAGAAGAAATGTCAGCTTTGGTCTCTCCTCGACGAGATAAGCTGAGAAGAAGGGTTTTATGTGAATGAGACGCGACCCTGGTACAATACAACAATTAAAAAAGAAAAGTACACGTCATATATTTTAAAAGTACACGGCATGTATATGCCTCTACTGTGCCCCGCTTTAGGCAGTATCCATGTCACTCCACACGACCATGTACTCGGTCGTTACATGGCCAGTACACGGTCACCCGTGGAAACCCAGTACACGGCCAGTAATTCTATGTACATGACCTATACTCCTTAAATATGTAGATTCTTCTCTCTTTCCCAAAAACACAAGGAGATAAGATCCATACCTAAATAGAAGATCCGTGTTCTTAAAAACATCCCCCCATAAGGAAATTCATCCCAAAATTTCCCAATCAAGGTGAAATAGAAGAAGAACCCTCAAACAGCTCCAACCACTATGATCGTACATCGGCCTCCCTCTCACAAGATTCATACTATACTTTCCCATAATGCCAAAGAACTCGTACCATAGGAAAAAACTAGCCATGAAGAACCTGTGCACTTTGATCAATAATCCAGGTAGGATGTTCCTCAAATGATGCACCCACCTCTAGCTCAACCTCTTCAGGTTGAATAAAATGAGACAAGTTGGGGAAGTAACATCCTAGAAGAGAAATGTAAAAGACGTCGTGCATCACCAGATACCTCTAAGGTAACTGCAACTAATAGACAACTAGAAAGACTCTCTCCAAAACCTCAAAAATTCCAATATATCTCGGCGAATTCTTTCCTTGTCTCTTAATCCTCTTATGTCCCAACCGTATTGTGAAACACAGGAAAGCCAGATATCTGACCTCAAACTCTAGAGGTCATCTCTGTCAATCAGCATAATAATTATGGAGTGATTGTGTAGTATCCATAATCTTCTAAATCAACTCAACCTTCTTTATGGTCTCCTAAACAAGATGAGGTCCCAGGATAGCTGCCTCTACTGCCTCTATCCAACATAAGCGTGATCAACATGCCCAACCATAGAAAGCCTCATAAGGTTCCATCTGAATAGTTTCTCGAAATGTATTATTATAGGTAAACTCCACAAGAGGTACTTTCTTCTCCATAGAACGTACAAAATCTAGGTCACATACTCGAAGCATGTCCTCTAGTACCTGAATAGTAAACTCGGATTGGTTATATGTTTGGGGTTGGTAAGCTGTACTCAAAAGTACTTGTGTACCGAAAGCCCTATGTAGTCCATCCCATAGCTGAGCAGTAAAACGAGAATCCTTGTGTGAAAAAATGGAGTATGGAACTCTATGTAATCGTACAATCTCTCAGATGTAAAACCTTCCCATCTCATCAACACCGATTGTCTCATTGATAAGAAAGAAGTGAGAAACTTTTGGGTTCCAGTCAATGAAAACCAAAAATACATCATTCCCTTGAGGGGACCTCTGTAAACCTTTCACCAATTCCATCGCGACATAGTTCCACTCCCACTTAGGAATGTGTATCTGTTACAAAAGCCCTGATGGTCATTGATTCTCCAACTTCAACTACTGACAGGTGGTACACCGAATGATAAAACCAGAAACAACTCTCTTCATACATGGAAACCGAAACTGATAGTGATGATCTCGATACATCTTGGTGACACTAGAATAAACTGCACAAACTGAATAATTAAAGTCCCACATATGCTCCTCAAGTAAGTCTCCTAACACCCATACGCGCCTAGGAAAATGAAAGATCTTTTCCTCAACTATAGTCAATCCATGAATGGGGTCATCTCCTAACACACTCTCCCATAGAACAAGGCCTTCATAATCGGATAGCTTCCCCATTCGCACTCGATGATGTAGAGTTGAGGTAATAGGGACAGAAGAAAAAAACGTCTTCCTCTATCTATCATGCATCTCCAAATGCATCTCAGAGAAAAGAGCCATAATCTACCGCTCACGATTTTCCTCCCTGACTTCATGTATCTAAGTCCTCCGGCTCAATGCATCATCCACTACATTGCCTCTCCCAGACGTATAGGCAAGCTCAAAGTCAAAAGGATGACTGTACTAAATCGACCCTCACTATCTCAGATCCAGATTTCATAGAGAAAATATATACTGGAGACTTATTTGGTTGGTGAAAACCACGAAATGTTATCCCAATAGATAATGTCTCCAACAGCATAAAGCATGAACAACTGCAGCCAACTTGAGATCATGTGTCGTGTAATTCCTCTCATGTGGCCTCAATGTATGAGACCCGTATGCAATGAATCCCTCTCTCTGCATAAGCACTGCTCCAATCCTGATATCTGATGCATCGTAGTAAACATTATAAATCTTTCCAAACTATTGAAAAACTTGTATTTGTGCTAAATCCAACCACCATATTAGCTACTGAATGGCTAAATCAAAATAATTTATCCATAGATACTTTTCATCCTTCTTAGTCAGGACCAAAAGTGGTGCTATTATGCATGAAAATCATTGTATTAAACATCTGTAGTATCCATTATTCCCAAGAAAACATCATACCTCAACGAAGTTCTTTATATGATCATAGGAAACTACTTCCCTACCATTATTTGGGTCTACTGATACTCATGTCTCTAAGATAACATAACCCACAAAGTGAGTTTGGTCCATCCAAAAGTGGAATTTTGAGAGCTTAACATGTAACTGATGCTCTCTCAGTTTACTGAAAATGATCTCATGATGTGTGGAATAGTCGTGTCGAGTGTGATAGTGCCCCAAAATATCATCCATGAAGACTACCATGAAATAATTCAAGAATGGATGGAATACCCGGTTCATCAGTTCCATGAAAACTGCAGGTGCATTCGTGAGGCCAAACGTCATAACCACATACTTGTATAGGGAATCCTACTCTGAAATTTGTAAGAGGAATATCTAATGGTCTAACACGAACATGATGATAACCAGATCTCATGTCATTATTCATGAACACCCGATCTCTTCTATGATGATCAAAGAGATCATCAATCCACGTAAATGGATATCGGTTATTGAATGTCAAATGGTTCATATTCCAATAATCCACACAAATATTGAGGGTATTTTCTTACTTCTTCATAAATAGGATAGGGGAACCCATTAACAAGTACTAGGTCAGATATAACATTTTTCCTACAACTCATCCAACTACTTCTTGAGCTATTATAACACTAGTGTAGCCATCCTATAAGGAGGAATGGACACCGGTGCCAACCCTGGAAGATGCTCAATAGAATAGTCCACATCTCTCTCTAGAGGAAAACCTGAAAAGCCCTCTGGAAAGACATCCCTAAAACAAATGTCCACCAGATGAAATTCCATCTGTGAAGTCCCCTGGTTATCTATATACAGACTAGAAATCTGAGTTGTAAGTCCTCTCATCCCATGAAGCTTGGATCTGGATATTCTCACCTAGAAATCCTATTTACACGTATAAAGAAATGATCCTCCCTTCGAGTATGTGAAACTCACCCTATGAAAATAGTAATCAACCACACCCTAGAAGGGAACTAACCTGTAAATTTTGAGAAATACATCATCAACCTTCATCTCCAAGACATAATGGTCCCATAAGAAGTGACACCCACCAACCTCAAGAGGGAACACCTTGCACTGAGGTACACTATCCATTATCGTCCCCAACAGAGTGTCCAACGTCTAGAAACCAGAAGATGAAAAGATAAAAAGACCAAGGATATCCACAACATTGACAAATATTAATCTATGGGAAGCCCCTGTTTTGAAAAGTTCATAAGCTAAAATGGAGGACACTAGAATTGTACCTCGACTGTAGAGGGTCTGGCGTCTTTCTCCTACTAGGTCTACTCCACTGCAAATTTCTAGACTGTATCACAGCACTGTGACCCTGCCTAACCACCCTGAGATGATCCACCTTGTTGTCACTAAAAGACTTCTGATTGCAAACCATAGTCGTGACCCCCACCTCATCCTGAATATTCGAAAGAATTCCAGATACTAGACTGATGAGAAACTGGTGGTCCTTCTCTGGTATGTAGAGTCAAAACAAAACCTCCATCACCAGCTACTGGTGAGAAAAACTGATATAAATGCTGAAGTTGGCCCATCTTACTGCAATATCATCACTCCACTAGGTCTCTCGGGCAATGTGGCCTCGTATGCCCGTCCTTCCCACATTGGTAGCATACCATCTGGATACCAGATAAAGTATCCCACTTACTCTGGTTTCCATGTGTTCACTCCCAATTGAATTTACAATTGTCAGTAGTTGGGTTACCAAATCTCGATGCGAAGCCATCGCAGCTCATAGCTCTAGAATACCATATATTGAGCTATGTGATCAGTGCCTTGTTGACTATAGTGATAATGGAAGCCAACCCTAATTTGTTCACCTGATACAAGATATCATGCATGAGACCATCCTCAAACTTTCTCACCAAAAATAACTCATCACCCCTTGAAATGGGCATTATGTGTTGAAGCTCTGTTATGTGAGAAGAGTAATTCATGACAGAAAGAGTACCATATTCCATACTCATGAACTCTCAGGACTGATCGACCCTCAAAGTCTTCTTGTAGAATTAATCTTAAAATTTATGTTGGAACTAATCCTAAACCATAACCTGCTGGTGTCCCACCTGTGAGATGACATCCCATAGTATCGTGGAGTAATCATGAAGTATATGCATAGAGCTCTTCACCGTACTCTCTAGAAGAATATCTATATTCTCAAAGATCAATATCATGGATTTTAACCATGATTCTACAGCCTGAGGTCCTCTTTCCCTTAAGAATGTGGTAGGAGGTTGTTGCTCAAAAACACACGTCAATTCTACCTTAGACGGGGCAGGATGGGGTGCTTGCTAGAAGGTCTTCAAAAACCACATGAATCTTTTATGGAACATTGTGTCAGAACCTGTGTCCGGGATAATGGTTGGTTCTAATATGGGAACAACTGGAGGATCTGATGGTAGTCCCTGACCATCCATGTCTGATGTCTGACCACTACCCTATATGTGGCATACAACTAGAGGAAATCAAAGTGGAATCACTCTGAAATGTTAATCGCACACCTTATTTTAATATTATCAAGAGTTGAAACATATAAGTGTACGAACAGGACAAGAAAATAAAAGAATTCATGTTTTTAAAAATATGGATACATGGTGTTTATGTCCGCTACCTGGCGTGTTCCTCTAAGCCATCACATGGGTGTGTCCTCCTATCATAACAGGTCATGTAACATCCTAGACACATGGCTTGTTCTTCTATGAAAAGACTTGTACCTGAATAATTTTCCTATGTCTGAGTGCTTCTACACAACTAACCCACATGGTTCTCCTAGAATGATACTACATGGAATGTTTGTGCATGACATGGCGTGTACATGAAGGATCACTGACCCATGTTGTTAGTCACACAGCTGGTTACACGGTCGACTCTACAGAGCATGTTTTTGCCGAACACAACATTTACTAACTACTCATAATCCACCTGTGTCAGTAGTTACACAACTAAACACACGACACCTAAGAAAAGATGTGCACATATGGTACACGATGTGTGCTACCAAAAATTTCCCATCCCAGTGTCTCTAACCACACAACCATTGACACAGTTAGAAACTACATGGCGTGTACATAAAGTACATGGTGTATACTTAAGTAAAATAGTTCCTTCCTGAATAGATGGACACATAGAGTTTATCCTGTAATAAACACAGTGTATTATGGGTTTTTTCGAACCGTAAGCCTCAAAATCTACTCTAGAATCCCATAAAATAGTAAAATAAACATTAATGTTCCAAATTCCAATCCGTTGGGGCCCCTACTCCCCGTGAATCAATGATTTCAATCATATTCATTTCATATACATGGAATAATAAGGCAATGATCCACCAAATATCGATCCATGAGGGCCCATAACACCATAACAACCAATGTTTAGAACATTTTCAAACAAATCCTTACATATTAGAAATACCCTATCAATTTTCAGGTATTCTATATAGGAATCTATCATAACATCATGCATATTTAGCACAAAATATATCACAAAAACATGCAATCAGTAATGCACCATAAATGGAATGGTTGGAATGCACGACATGTAATCTCTATAATGTTCTTATTTGATAAAAGAGATGGAATAACCTCACATCATTGACATGAAACATAAATAGAGCCTCAATAATAACAATTAAAATAGAAAAAAGTATTTGAATCACCCAATGGTCAAATCGGATCAATTGTAAAATTGCAAAACTAGAAAAATTGGAATAATCAAGGTAAATTAGCTTTTCCCTGAACATGGGTTAGCTACTCCTAGGCACAATTTATTACCAAGTACCCACTCTATATTATCCCTGTCTATAGGCTCTAAATTGAATGTCAAGAAGAAAATAATTCCTCTAATTCAACTTTGTAATGTCTTAGTTCTGGGTGCAACCTAGAGGTACCCCATACTTGGTTTCCCATACGGCCTCAAGCGTATTTCCCCAAATTCCAGAGGCCACCGAATAGTGGTGAGAGCCTTGGGTGTGATATTGGGTAATCTATTCCCCCATTATTAGAGTAATGCAGTGGAAATAAACAAATAATAAGAGTACAAGCTGTAATAATACCATAGAATAGTAAATAGGGATGACAGAAAGTAAATAAACAACTAGAGCACATATATAATGATCTGTGTCACATATGTCTAGGAAATCATCCAAACAAGTGACAGTGCAGAAATATATTACTAAACCAAAGTGAAAACGGTAAACATGAAAACAATTGTAGAAGAATCGTGTGCCTCAACATGGTCTCATACTCTCAGGCTCAATAACAGTCAAGTACCTAAAGAATATTGGTGCTTTCTTGTATCTATAACTATAGCAATATAATCTATTTGGGCCCAAAAGAATGACCCAAACAAGGTGTGAGATGAATACCAGTAGGCAACCGCCCATAGATATTTTCCTAAAATCAGTGAATATATATAGAATTCAATAAGAAAAATGAATAAAAAAACAATGAAGTGATCAAAATTAAATAGTACAATAGTTTCAATCACATCCATTATAATTTTTAAAAATAAACAAAAAATCAAACACAAGAAATACTCTTGGAATTTCTCACAATCTAACCACTCTTTTTCTGCTTTAACAAAGACTCTCTGAGGAATCACTCACTGTCAATTCCCCCTGTGGTCTCATAACAGTTATCTATAGACACTATGGGGAAGCACTCAACATCCAATTCCCCCTGTGGTCTCGAAACGTGGACCTACAGACACTCTGAGAGAACACTCACATCATTCCCTCCTATAGTCTCATAGCCAGAAAGTAAAAAAACACTTTGGGAAAGCCCTCAACATCCATTCCCACTATAGTCTAACTTCACTAGGTTCCCACAGCCCTTTGTAAGTCAATCATGCACAAACTATCTTCAGAAGCCAAAGTAAACTTCAAAAACTACTTGGATAAATATCTACAAGGCATATCACAACATCAAGTAATATCACTCCATCCTAACAACACTGGGTATAGAAAACAAGCACCCAAATAGGAAAATCTAGGCCAGACTCTCAACATCAATTGAAACATGGGAAAACCCCTTAGTAGAATGGAAAAATACCTCTATTTATAAACAAGATCCTAACTCAAACAAATAGGAACAACATGTATCAATATGGTTAAAATCCATAAACACGCAATACCCAAATCTAGGGTATTTGGAACTTTTGAACATAAATTTCAATCGATAACTATAGAATGGTAAAAACCACCAACCTCAGCGATGTACGATCGATATACTCTGGAGTTGGTCCTTGAATAGAACTAGAATGTGATAGATCTATAAGTAATTAAAAAACACTCAACAGAGGATATCTCACGAAAGAAAAGAAATCATTAATCAAGGATCTATAATGATTAAGAAATTACTCTGGTGATTCCAATGCAATCAAAAATGGTTGATTCAGAGAACGGATGGCGGGTTGGGGGCTCAAAAAAGATTTATTGGCTTTTTTCTCTCCTGGATGAGACATTCTAAGAAGAAGGGTTTTATGTGAATGAGGCTTGACCCCAGTCCGATATAAAAAATAAAAGAGAAAAGTACACGGTGTATCTTTTAAAAGTACTTGGCGTGTATATGCCTTTACTGGGCCCTTCTTTAGGTGGTCTGCTGGTCACCCCACATGGCCATTATCAGCCGTTACATAACCATTACAAAGTTACCTAGGGAAACATGGTACGCGGCATGTAAACCTAAGTACACAAAATGTAGTCCATAAATTTCCATATTCTTTCCTATTTCCCAAAAACACATGAAGGCATGATCCATACCTAAAAATAATGATCAAGGTTCTTACAGTTATGCCATTTCTCTATGTTATATTTTTCTAATAGAGAAACCCCTTATTTTTACTTATATATATATATTTGTAATTGTACACACTAGATTAATGTGATTGATTCCAAATAAGAGAACTCCCTTTTATTCCAGGAAATTTTTTTCAACTAGGGTATGCCATGGATCTAGGACATGGATTCCAAATAGGGAAACCACTTATTTATTAGGATGTCATTTTCCTAGTTGGGTGTGTCTTAACTCTAGCTGATGGATTCTAAATAGTAAAACTCATATATTTTTTGGAAGTAGTTTTCCGAGTAGTTTTTTCAATTGATATATGTGATAGTACTGGTTATTATAGATATAAGACACATCAAAATCAGATCCTGCATTAGAAAAAGAATGTTTGGGTCAATCTCAGGTGTCATATTATAACACAATGATTGTAAAATAAATTATTTATGCTTCTACACCATTCATTTGTATTATGGTTATGAGAGTGAAACACGTATACATGACATTACATGTTATGTTTTGGAATATGTTTGCGGTTCCTTAATTTTATGTACACACACCCTTCTCTAGGATTCCTAAAACATTGTAACTAAAGGATACTTAACTAATCATATGATTATAAAATGAAGCGACCCGAAGAATTGACTTGGATATCTCAAATATGATTAAATAACAGTATTAGGTGAGGTTTGGAAAATAAATAGGTCATTATTTTTAGTGTTTTCATTTAAATACCTTGTACTTGTGATAGGTCTCATGGGAAATAAGAGTCTTTGTGACTGATTTATTTTATTTTACATTATTTTTAGTGATTCTCAATATCAACTCCCTGCATTGTAATGAATTTTTCTTGTCTATACATAATTATTGGTTATATATAAGTTATTCTGCACTCTTATATATAGGTAACGTCTCCCCATGGTACAACCCTAGACCCACACTTTTAGATGGAATCTTGTTGCTTATGAGGAGGCATTCCTGAGGTCTCATGGTGCACCACTCTTGTTATTATTTTGAATAAAATGGGTATGTGATGTTCAATTTTTTGTGTGAAATATTATTGTAAATAACCTTTCATTATATATTTCTAATTTTTGAACATAAAATATGAATTAAAATGAAATGATCAGGATAATAAATCCTAAAAAATATATAAAATGACTGATTTCTTTTTCAAAATATATTCTAATACTTGATCCCCTCCAATTTTTTTTAATGATAATTTGTATTCCTTAGAGCTGTTAACTAGAAATATTTTCCTTAAAAAATAATTAATCGAGGAATAAAATATTAATGACAAATATATTCTCATATTTTATTGTGTTTATGTAGCATGATTATTTAAACTTTTATTAAAATATAGATTAAAAATATTAAATGTTTTCTCTTAAACATTATGATATTATATATGTATAAAATACATTTATTTTCCATAATAAAACATTATATAATCAATAAATTTTATTAGATCTATATTCAAAATTCATCATAACTATTCCCATACAATCACTCATCTCATAATCAATTATTGTATGTAAACATCAATTTTATACCTATGGATTCTTGGTCCACTAATAGGAGAACAAACTTATAGAAACTATTTTAAGATGTTTTCATTGGGAAATATTATTTGATACCAAAACACTAAACTGAATTCTATGACATATAATGTTAATGGAACTTATTTTTAAAAAAAAAATATTCTTCTATAACCAATTGAACATTGCAGCCAACATAAGACAATTAAGTTTTCATTTTAACATGCCCAATTTATTATAGAGGGATTATGAGGTGGGGAAAGTTATTATATTTATTTTCATTTTGAAAATATATATCGATAAACTATAGATTATATATTAAATATATATCCTATTTGACATTATATTACAAAAAAGTTACTACACATTATTATTTAATATATTTCCCCCTCCTGTCTAATACCCTTTTTCATAATTACCACATTAAAGGTAGTGGAAACATTATACAAATAACTTGAAAAAAATATTCTAAAATAATCTTATCGTTGTATACAAATTTTTAATGTTCCTTTTTTCACATTTAAATATAGTTCTTACCATAGCCTTTGGGTGACCAAATTCAAATAAAACTAATACATGAAAAAAAGACAATCCATCTCTAGAAAAAATATCATTTAAAAAAATTACCCTTTTCCTTTCCATTGACTTCTATTTTGGACTATCCCCTTCATCAATTATGTCAAAATAATTTTTATTTTTTATGGATAAATCAATATAATTCTATGATCAACTAAGAGATAATCAAAAGATCCCGTGCAGAAATTTTTTCAATATGTATAAAAATCAACACCCTAATGATCCAGAAAAAGATAAATCCCTTACTCTATTATTCCTATAGTTTTCCCACTATATTATTTTATTTGAACAAAAAATACTTAAGAAACACTACCACCTAATATCAGCATACAATAAATATCATATGATGGATATTATTTAAATTCATCTTCAATATATTCGGATAAGTCCCCTTTTTATAAGAATCCTATAATTGATTCTCAATTTGTTACCCTAAAATTATTCTATCCCACATTGAAAAGGAATTCATAGATCATAAATTTGCCATTTTATAATTGTATTTCTACTTTATAATTTTTTTATACATCATTTATGAATTTTTTTTAGAGTATAGGGAGGTTTATTTGTTAGGAACCTCAACCTCCTCTAAACTATGTATGGAAGAACCAACAGCTTTCTAAAAGATGTAGAATTAGAGAAAATTGAAAAATAAATCAATGATCATTCCACATTTTAGTATGGGAGATTAATATATCATTTCATATTTTTTTATCATGATATATATTAATAGTTTTTTAATTTAGTGACCATGATTTTTTATGTAATATCAAACATTTTTTTGAGTCTCAAGGTCCCAATACCCCCAAATTGGATAATGTAGAATTTATACTTATAGATGTACATAGAGATTTCTTTTATAGTTATGTTAATATTTTTCTATGGTGTTTAGAAAAAAAAGAGTTTTAGTAATTGGATGATATTTTCAATGTTCAAGGGATATTTAATATTTATTGAATACTATGACATGTTCTTGATTGGTGTGGGAATTTATTTTCCTAAACAAAAAATTAAACAAAAATTTTGAAATTGTGGTTTTGTTAAATTATTGAAATATTTTCTAGGAATGTTATAATATTTGATAGAGTTTTTTGTCCTTGTTTTTTTACATTCCAAGACATTTTCCAAAAAAAACCCAGTTAAAAATGCACCAAACCTGACCCTTGATATATAAATTTTTCGTATTTATTTTTTAGGAAAAAAAAACATCAATAAATCCAAATATTAAATCCCACGATGTTATGAAGGATCCCTATTCCTGGTGGGAATTATGAAGTCCTCATATAAAGATTTAATAATTAAATACCTATAATTTTTTCAATAAGGAGGGTATTTAACTATTTTTCTTCAGCTCATTACCCATAAATATTTATGGAGTATATATTTTTAGGGCCTTTTGAATCTAATATCTTATTATTTTTCACAAAATATGTGATAACTCTTATTTGTTTATTCGTGGAATTTTTTATTTAATGATATTTTATTTATTTTCATAGAAAACTCAATATATTCTTACCATACATTCAATGATTCCAAATTTGGGAGTGGATGTTCATTTAGGCTATTAACTCCATATAATTACTTATCTTGAGTCATCATAGTGAATTTAAACCAAATAATAATTATTTTTCAATTTTTTTACCTATTTATGGTTGTGAATAAAATTTAGAACTTTAGGGTAATCATTAACTATTATTCCTCACACTTCTTCTTCCATCTTGTGGTGGATTTTCATGATTGAATATTTCATTGGATGAAAATTTGACATTGGTAAATTTTTATGATGATGTGGCAAGTCAAAGGTACTGGTGAGATTGAAAAATCCTTAGAGAGGGGAGTATGAAGATTATGGGACTCAATCAGTTTCCCAGGTACTTATGATGATGTAAGTGACAATTGGTAGGATGGTAGTGGATACTATAGGAGAGGTAGTTATGTTCACGTAAAGTCTTGAGTTTTTTCCTCCACTAATTAACATAGATTTTAATCACTCACTCTACATGTAACATAGAAACCATAATAACATAGATTTTTTTTCAATTAGCTATAAAATTAGTAGCTATAAATAATGGTAATAGAATTAAGAAATATGTACAAGTAAATATTTATATATGTAAAAGAAAAAAAAATGAAATTCACTTTAAATATTATCTCAATAAGTAATTATAAGAAACAAAAAAAATATTTCATATTATTAAAATATATTTTATAAAATGGATATTTTTCACTATTCATATTCTAATTATTAGAACTAACATTAAAAGAATAAGTTAATATATGAAAAAATTATTTTTTATTAAAAGATATCACTTATGATATTTTAGGATCATATTTTAATGTCATATTTATAAATTTTATGATTTAAATTTGAAAAAATTAAAATAATTTTTTATTAGTTATGATAATATAATTTTAAGAAAAATATTAGGCATTATATAGAAGGAATTAATTTTTACTTGAATAGTGGACAAAATCAATTTATTTATTTGTTAAAGTTTATGAAATTATATTATTATATAAACATATTGAATGTTTTTAATCCATTTTTTTGTAAAATAATAAATTATAAATTATAATAATGCATTTTATAATACAATTTTGAATATGGAAAATCATTGATAACATTTATTAAACTTATATATCATTTTAAGGAAAACTTTTTTCCCATAATTCTATTTAATTAATTATAATAAGATGAAAGGATGGTAGTAATTTCAATTATTATTAAATAAATACTAATTTAATGATAATAATTATCATAAATTTATTTTAATCAATATAATTTATGATTCATTCATATAAATAATCCTTATGGTTAAAACATGTTTTTCTTAAAAATGGGGCTATACGCATCACATGTATTAACATTTATATTAATCTACATACACAAAAAATTATAATTTGATAAAATGATTCTTATTTTGTTATTCCACTTTTCATATTATGTTATATTTCTACTTTTATTTTATGGTAGAAAATATATTTTTTTAGGATTAATGCTAATTACAATGATAATGGTTAAATAATTATTTTGAAATTATTTTATTATTAATATCGATAAAATATTCGTCAAATAATTTAAATTTAAAACTGTTAATTAATTAATTTAATTTAATTTATAAATTAATATATATTATTAATTATTAAATTTTAAATAAATAGAGATAATATTATAAGTCTATATTGGTTAAAATGCTATATTTTCTTCAAAAATAGTTTCTCAACCTATTTTCATTTTTAATTTAAATGTTAGTTTTATAATATTTATAAATAGAATTATATTAAATATAAGATGGATTTAGTTCATGAAATGAAAATTTTAATTATATGGGTTACATAATATGATTAATAAAACATAAAATCATTTACTTTAAAACTAGTTAAATATTTTAAAAGTGAAATAGTAAAATGAAAAAAATTATAAAGAAAACCTATACCATGTTTAAAAAGATATGTGGAAACACATAGATGAAAATATTTATACAAAAAAATACCACAAAATAAATTATTTTGAATATTTGGATCCATTATAATTGTAATAGTTTCCGAAAATGTTTAATATTTAAAGGGTGTTTCAAAAGTTTCATTTTCCACTCTTTGAAATAGGGCCCACTAATACCCTTATAATGAAAGTATTATATATAAAATTATTCTTAAATATCAACCAAAATATCATTTCCCTAAACTAATACACACATTACAAGGCCTCTAAGATCACTAATATTTTTTAAGACCTTCATTTATTAGTAGTATTCCAGGTAAAATCTAATTCTCCAACATAAGTAGTATCTCGTTATTCACTTCTTCGTAGTTTTACTAAGACAAATGTCTTATCACCATAATAATATGATGACTTTAGTATATTTTTTAAACAAATAATATTTAATTATTTTTTGAAAACCCAATGTTATTCATTTTCATTGACATTTTAAAAAAAGGAACACCAATCATTCATCTGTGCGAACTACTACCTTTATGAAAAATTATATTTTCCATTTTTAATCTAATTTTTCATCTTTTATACAAACAACATACAAAAAGGTTCACTATCATGAAAAAATGAAATTAATACCACAATGATACATTTATAATGATATTATTTTTAAATTAAATCCTCTGGAATCATACACATAAATTATGTTCATGTGTGTTTAAGATTGTGTTGTTTTACCCACAAAAATGAATGATCCTTTGAAACTCTATTATAGGTGATTATGGGAAAATTAAAAATAAAATTATAAACATAGTATATGAAAATAATTATTTTTATATGGATGTATATATATTATTTTTTGGATTTAATTTCTTAGCAAAGTATCTTTTTATTTCTATAAAATCATTAGAATTATCCAATACTGATTCCATATTCAAGCAAGTTAACTAAAATAATTATGGAATGCTATATGGGATATTAACATCAAAGTAAGTTATATTATAAAGTATCCAAAAAGATATAATTTTTTATAAATGTGTTGTCAAGGATATAAATATTATAATTCTTGAAAAATGGTTTAATATATTAAATCCTAAATGTTAAAATATATTTGAACAAGATAATACATGAATATCATTGTTAGTAATAAATATTATAAATTAAAATATATATTTTTATAGTTCTGAAATTGTTCATTAATATTTTTATCTTTGTGATACATGAGTTTAAATTAATTTTTTAGAAATCCACTATAAATGTACTGTACATGGTAAATCACAAATTCATTCTTTGGGTTATACAATTTCTACTTAGACATAGTATTTCCATGACTTTCTATTTTTTATTTTTCTATTCTAATTTCCCAATAAAATTTATTTTTGAAAATAATTCGTATTCCTGGAATGTTTTATTTTCATTTTTTGAAAAAATGAAATATTTTTTAAAAGGGTACTATAACTATGACTACAAAAAGTTTCCAAAAACTATTTTCCAGATTTTTGTTCATCATAAGAAAATAATATATCTCTCAGGAAGGGATGTTTTGATCACATATTATATGTTATTATGTTATAGAACCTTTTATAAAATAAGGTTTTTATATCCTATGATTTATTAAGTTCATGTATTGTGATAAGTTTAAGAAACCCATTATTTTTATTGGATAATTTATGGTAAAATGATGATTCATTTAATTGGAACACATATGTGTAGATTATGATGAGTGAAATCCTATATCACTATCCAATTAATAGGATTATATATATATATCATGATAAAATTAGGTGTAGACATAATTGTTTTGATCACATTGGAATGGCATGTTGGTTGTACTCACATTTTTAGTGGTGGACATAAGGATTATTGACACATTGGATGATTATAATAAGTTCACCTATATGGGTTTACATATTCATATTGTTGTTATATATTTCAATGTCACATATTAAGATATTCCACATTTATAATTTATTCATCATGATATTCTATACTTTCAAGATTCATTTCATTTCTGTTAAATTCAATGTTTTCAAGATTATGCATTATTTTTAATGGATTTGGTAGTTTTATGTTATACTTTTATGTTATATCACCACTTAGATGTGTTTTGAGGTAGCTAATATCTTCCATTCATATTTAATGTTATATTTGGGATATTATATTACATTGTAATTTGTACGGTCATCATATAAAGTCTTTTGATTATTTATATGGATTTATATGTCTATCTCGTGATTTCCTTCTAATTATGATATGTTTTCCCTTATAGAGTGTCTCAACTGACCACTTTCTTATATTTACAATACATAAGTTATAAAGATGAATATATCATGTGATATATTGAAAAATTTGTATTTAAGATAATTATTATACGGATATATTCACATTTGTAATAAATTAATATGTTTGTGTAGATAATTTTAAGACACAAAAAATTTTATACTTTGGATTATGTTACTGTTGTGAGATGCATTTTTTATTCCATGTGATTAACATATAATTTCTATCATATTTAGTGTGGATCTGAATATTTGGTATCAAAGGAAATGTTTTGTTATTTTAGGGATTATTTTAGTTAATTTTTTATACTAGTTTAGATAACATTAATGATAATCCATAAGAAAAGTTAGAGGGATAAAACTATGTATAGGATAACATCATGCTAATATGGTAAAGTAGAGACTGTATTGTAGTCATAGAAATTGCATCCTTGTCTAGATTCTATGAGTGGATGAGGTTTTGTAATAGGTTTATCATGGGTTAATAACCCTTAAAAGTGTTGGTCAAGTATATTTTATCCATCATTCCATTGCATGGTGAAAATTCCCTTATAGCACACCTAGTTTGCCACTCCATGGGGATATTATTTGGTTACTTATGTTATGTTTACAAACCATTTCAAAGGATTTATATAAGAAGATCAGTTAAAAATTGGAAAATGGATAACCTTTTATTGAAACCTATATATTCATAAGTTAACATATACACATTATTTAGGAAATCATGATTCTATGTTTGTAGTTTAGTTTTATATAAATTTATTGATTCTGGTATAATCATTCCAAATTTTCCCTTAGTCCAAGTATTTCCATTACCTTGAATGAATCATGTTAACAATGGGTATGATGCGCAATGCGGATATTTAAAAAATTATATTACTAATTTGATTGGGATTATAATGAAAAACCTCATTGAAATACTCAACAAACTATCTCAATATGTGGGAAACAACCCAAATAATATTAGTTTCCCAAACACACGAAGTATGAAAAAACTCACTATCAAATCATTTATGAGGTAACACCCACCTTCTTTTTGTCTGTTTTATAATCCAATGGTAATTGGGAAGTAGATCAATGAAATAAAAAATTATATTTTCTCTTCTCTAGTTATGAGAACATGATAACTATTTCTATATGTCTATCATCAAGAAAGTGGTGTTAAACAATGGTATAGTGTCATTATGAATACATAATAAAATTATGAAATATAATCTATTAAAATGGAAGAGTTAAAAAAATATTGTTTTCACAATGTATTTTCAAAGGACTCTTAACATAACAATGTGAGCTAAAATCCATGTAATTGATGAAAATATTGGAAAAGTTTATTACATTATTTAAAGTATAAATCACAAGAATTAATAAGTATACCTCTAGTGTTATCTCTAATATTAAGAGAAAATTTGAACATTTTTAATGGATTAAATATGAGTTATAGACGAGAATTATCTATAAGAGACTTCAGAATTTCTAACGATATGGTTTGATGTGATCATAAGGTTTTGATTGAAACTGGAACCTCTTAATTTTTTTGGGAAATTAAATGGCATGTAGAGTCTGATGTAAGAATTGAGGATAAGATACATAGTGGGATAAAATAATACTTTCTTACATTTAATTAATGTGGGATAAATAACATGGATATTTATATAATGTGATATAGGAAGGGAATTATGTGTGGTAAAGCTAGACACCAAGATTAATATTAGTAAACCAAGGCTAAAATTATGATTAACACAATAGAGAAAAATTAATCCAATTACAATGATCTACCTACACTGTAATGGATCAATTTTAATGAGAAAAAAAATTATGAGAGAAAATTTCCCAACCCTTATGCCATTGAATAAAATATCTGTTAATAGCCTCTCAAATCATACTAATTAGGAAGGGAATTCATGTCCCCTTCCATTGTGGTGGATCATTATAGCGAAGTGATGTGAGTTATATTGGACCAAAGTTTCTTTTTTCTGGGAATGGAGTAGATTTTTGGTTTATTGTCAATCCACAATGGGTTGATCAAGGAGTTTTCAAGAATGGTGATATTATAGTATAGGCCAAAGCAGGTGTTTATTGTGGCACAATTTCCCAGTATTTTCCAAATTTTTGTTCCTCGAAATTGGGAGATAGTTATTGGAAATTAAGGTTTTCCGCATAGTTGTTAATAATATTGTAGACCACAAATCATAGTTAGTAAAAAAATTGAGTACACTAAATAGTGAAGAAAATCAGCAATGGAAGAGTTTTTTTTAGAGTTGCGCAATGCAGACTACAAAGCATAGTGCACAGACCGCATAGAAGAAATGATTTGTGGGATAAAAAAATAGTTCGCGGTAAGGCATGTGGTTTCTGGGGGGAAAATATTTAATAGGATGTCTTTTATTTTTCATAAAGGAGGAAATGATTTGAGGAGCTATAGATGGATTCATTTGTAGATGACATCAGGCGCTACAAATGAAGAAAGGCATTATGCAGAACATAGACAAAAAATAGTTCATGGGAGGAGCACAATATACATAGAGGACTATACTACATCGAAACGTTTTGGAAATATGATTAGAGATATTTTCAGTTCTATATGACTATAAAAGGACTACAAATCCAATTTTACAAAGATCAATTTTTTTAAACAACCCTTCTTCAGGATTAATTTGTCAATGTTTGAAGTGCTTCATGGAAAAACAATTTTGAATAGGAGAATAGTTTACAGGGAGGAGTTCACAGAGTTTATTGGTTTGCTGTAATATTTCACGAAAGGACTTTTGTGGGGGTCATCTTCTTGTAAAGAAAAATTTTATGTGTAAGTGAAGGCTATCTACAGAAGAGGTAATGGTCTGTAGAGGAGAATAAGGGTCTACAGAAGAGAGGTGTTCCATAAGACATCAATTATTTGCGAAGGAGAGGGGGTTCAAAGAATACGATTTTTTTTGGGAACTAGAAACATTATACTGAAATAGAGGGGGTCCATGAAGCACTCATGAATCACGATGCAGTTTAGTTCTTGGAGGAAATTACATAGTTTTTAGAGGAACAAGGATATTTCATGAATGTAGTTGATTCTGTGATGGATGTTATCTTAGTGAAGGATTGATCATTATAAAATAGCTTTACTATAGGAAGTTTTGAACTTATGGTTTATAGTAACCATTACATTCAAGTCAAATAATTTTGGACATTAGTGCAAGAAGAGTCTTGTGCTAGAGAGAGGAAATGACTTCAATGATAATCTATTGATGCGACCTTCATGTTGATAAACTGAATAAGATTTATCTCAAAATAGTGAGTTAGGGGGAGTTGATGAAAGTGATATGAGAAATGCATTGTGATATATCTAAAATATCATAAAGTAAGTGTGTATAGAATATATTAAATGTTTTTAACTCTTGTATTCCGTAACTAGTAGACATTAGTGTATTTTGGGATGACCAACGCATTGTTGGCATATGCTCATTGGACTAGCCCTTAGTGGTGAACCATGTAAAAATCATGGGTTGTATTTCTATATTTGAATGATTTATTTCAGATCAAATCAATCATACATGTTTAATGAGTTCATATAATCATGATAATAATATCTACCCCATTAAAATAAAAATTTTACACCCGGATTCAGCCCTCATCTCGTAGGGTGTTTCAGGGTCCTATAAGGTACACATGATCACTCTTCTAGATATGAAAATAGCTTATTTGATTACAGTTCATCACTTTATTTTATATCACACATGTTTTCTATAAATATCAACTCACCACCCTAAGAAATTTATGTTGAACTATTTGTGAAAACTATTTGTGGAAATATGATCATTTCAAGGATTTATAAAACCACATCAATTAATATTTATTAGAGGAAGATTATTGAAAATATAATTATCGTTCCTTTTTAAAAAAAAATATATTATATTAACTATTTATTGAATTTCCTTTCGTAATGAACAAATAATTTTTCATGAAAAGAAAGACACATTCCATATTATGAATTATCCTATTATCACATATCAATGTGTGGATTATTATAAACTCCATATAGAATAAAATTCTATAATATTGGTGATGATACCCAACAATGAGAAACACATGGATCAAATGATTAAGGTGTAATCCACATTAATGATATGACTATTTTTAAGAATATTCAAATATATTTCTGAAGGACCTGACATGTCTTTCCCAAAAGTGTGAGTTTCTGTTTTAAATTTAACTAACACATAAATCCCTATCATTCTCAAAGATTCTATATACAATAAATCTTTTTTAATTAGACTACTTAAAGATGAAACTAAATGTCAAATATGAATTTTTTTTATTCAACCTACTACTTGACCATGGGGAGAATCAGTTTAATATATCAAATGGAAGGATCAAACAATGTGTCTTGGAATTGATTATCATTAGATGAATGATTAGAAGATAAAAAACTAGTATCATAATCCATGTTTTGATGATCTATTCAATCAAATCTGTGGATGTTATTACTTATTTAATATTGAAATTCAATAAGGATATCATCATATAAGGGTCAAAAGGGATAATATTTCGAAGACAATATTCTATATAAGGTATGGATGTGGTGAATTTATAGTGATTCCTTTTGGGTAGAGATTTCCCCTTCTATATTCAATAATCAAATGAATATAGTATTTAATGTTGACCTTGATAGTTATTTTCTCCTTCAAAGTGGTATTATTTTATATTAAAAAAAGGAAGTACATTGAGATCATTTTGGTATTTTTTTGATTCGCAGAAGAAAGGAGGAGTTATACACTAAATTTAGAAACTTTGAAATTTGGAATTAGAATGTTTTATTCAGAGTTCATGTAATCATAAGTAAGGGAATATTAGGACATAAAACAATGATGTTAATTATAAATTAATGTCCAATATCTATCATTGTAACCATGATCCATATTTTTATTAGGATCAAATGGTATTACGAATTATTTTTGAGAAGTTTATAATGGCGGTCAAACCCATTAAGGATGTTAAAAATGGAATGAATAAAGTTCTTTTATATAGAATACTGTAAAGAAAGTTTCAATGATATTTTTATGAAGTTACTCACTTGTATTGTAGATACATTACCTTGTAGTGGGGAAGGGTTTTTAATTTATAGTGACATATTAGAAAAGGGTTTGGGGTGCATCATCATTCAGAATGATATGGAAATTTATTATGTTATATGAAAATTAATGATTATTGAAAAAATAAACCAAACCTTTATTTAGAGTTGGAAAAATTGATATTTGCATTTATGATTTGGTAAAATTATCTCTATGGATAATAGTGTAATATATATACTGATCAAAATATATTGAAATATATATTAAAACATAAGGAATTGAATATTCACCAATTCAGATATTTATATTTGATAAAATATTATGACATCTGAATATATTACCTCACATGGAAGGTGAATTAGGTGGCTAATGTTTTGATTAGTAATGACCGTTATGCCCTATTCATGATCAGGATTGAAAAACCCTACACTCTTGGATTTATAGAGGATAAATTTTGATGTCTAAATGGGTTGGAGGTAAATTCTATTTTTCTCAACTAATAGTTCGACCTTCCATTCAAAAAAAATAAAAAAATATCCTTGAATTAGTGTTTAAATTTTTAGAAAAAGGTATTGAATATTTCACAATCCATCTTAAATGGAAATTGAGTAATAATATTTTGAACCTGTATATGTTTCCTGTAAATTTTTAATTGAGTACTGAAATTTTTTTTGATGGTCTTCAATCATCCTTCTCAATAAATATAAAATGTATGCAGATGTATAAATACCTAAAATTATTTTGGTTGGATAATATGAAGAGAGAGGTATAATAATATATATCTCAATGATTGGTGTGCTAGAATGTTAAGGCTGCATAAAATATTATATGTTAATATTGAATAAATTATTCATATCTATATAGAAATGAAATAGACCATGGTGTTTGACATTCGATTTCCCAAAACAGCTAAAGGGAATAGTAGTATTTGGTTTATTGTCGACAACCCTACACAATTAGTGTATTTTATTTCCATCAAATTTTATTTATACATTGAAAAACATGGAAAGGTATACATAAGGAATGTGGAGAGGATTTATCGAGTAACACTATCTATTTTATCTGATCAAGATTCATGGCTAATAATAATATTCTAGAAATCACTTAAGAATTCATTCCAGATAGATTTGAGATTTAGAAGTACATATTGTCCACAGGCTGGTGGTCAATATAAGAAGAATATTCAAAATCTAGAAGCTATGATGAGAACTTATTCAACGGATTTCCAACGACTTTGTGATTAAACAATTCCAATATTAGAGTTCTCATATTTCAATAGTTTCCATTATATAATTTAAAAGAAACTCAGTGAGGTTATATAGAGGAAGAGATTCTATAATGACACATACTTTACATACATTGTTATTACTTCAGAATTGAATCACACTTGTTACAACATATAACCAAACAAGGAAAGGACTTTATAGGTATAGTGTCTTTGGAAACTAGGAAACATAAACAACTGGTTCATAAAGCATCTACATTGTCTCCCATTTATTTCATCATATCGAGAGTCCCTTTTGGAATATCCTACATAATAACTTTCTTCCTGACTTGGGGAAAGAAAACATACAAAAGGGTGAGCTCAAATGCTAAGTAAGGGTAAACAAAAGAAATTTCAATCACATCATATTCATAAGAACATAACATTTTGGAAATCTTAACTTGCAAAAGTGATCATAATTTCTTAACATGGGATAAATCATAGTAGTGAAATGTAATACCAATAATCATAACTTAAAACATAAATCTTTGTGTCATATACACATAATCACAGAGAATCATTTCTTAGTAGTCAAGACTCATTTCCAAGACTCTCATAGCGGACAAAGTCCATTTCGGAACCGAGTTCACTCCTCGTTTCAGTCCTGTTTCACTGAACCGGTATAACCTGCCGTTCCGGCCATGTCTATCTCATGAGATATAAATCTTTACCCAATTAATTGGAGGGATATATAGGTCCCACCCATCTCATAATTATACCATTCTTATTTGTTCCACAAAATCACAAATCATACATCATTGCATAACCCATGTAATAAAAATGCGATTCTTAAAAATCGTGACATCATAAAACCATTCATATAAGATAAATGAATTAATAAAAATAATTCCATCACAACATAATAAAATCAATGTAATAATAGGGATAGAAATATAAACCTATTTTATCTTTTATGGAAAATAATTTTGATAAAACACTTGAACTCCATTCTAGAGGAAAATATCATTTCTACTTCAAAAACATTTTTCCTTTCTTAATATGTCATACAACTTTAAACAAAAAGAAGTTGATTAAAAATAAACTTGAAAACTGGTAAAGGAATATTCTTGGAAATAATTTTTTAAAAATCCATTCATGCCGTATAAGTTAAAAAAACATTCTTCTCGTACTTTTGTCGGAAAAGTCAAAAAGTACCTCGTATGAAAAACGACCAAAGATTTCTTTCATATCTTTTACTAAAAACTATCTTAAGGATAAAATTGGATTTAAACAATTGTAGTTGGATGGAGATAATATTACATATTGAGGAAACATGGATGTGGATGATAAAATACACCCTAGTAAATACCAAAGTATAAAAATCTCGGATAAATATGAGATTGGGATATCTTCCCTTACCTTAGGTCCGATTTTCTTTGTAAATGTCTGAACCTACTGTATAATGATTTAAATAATGTCATTGACTTATTTTATAGTCATACTCATTGTTATGATATCATATATGTCCATATTCTTAGCTTCTTATTAGTAATATTTCATTTCTACTTGTTATTCAGGTGTTTATTACTTTTTGTTCTTATGCGTGTTTTGTTGAATAAATTCTTATTCTTCTCTTTAGGTTATAGATAACTCATTTATATAATTTTTATTAGTGAAATATATATCATATTCATTCATTCAATTCATTTATATAATCATTATGCAATGAAGATCATGTAGAATGAGTCGCATTACATCATGGAGACGGTATTCCGTACGTACGCACGAGCGATGATATCGTTCCCATGATCATGGAATTGTATTGGAGTGTATGTATACTATTTAAGAATCAATATAAATTTACAATAATCATATATAGTTATTATTTACACCATTATACCCATCCAAGTAAGGTGGTGGTGGAAAATAGATTACACCACGGCGTGGAGATGGTATTCCGTACGTACGCACGCGCGGTGATTTCGTTTTCCGTAGGATGGATAGATGGTGAAATAGGGTTGTTTCATACTTATCATAAAATATCAGTATATGAGTGATACTGATTTTATTACTTCATAATTAAACAACTAAATAAGAATAAGTGGAAGAAGAAATAAAGTTGAAAGAATCGGTAACGGACATTACCTCTTCTTTGAAGAGCCTCTTTGAGACCTCCTCTTAGGGAACTAAAATTGGTCTTTGAAGAAAACCATGACCTCAAGTATGTTTCTATGGAAGTGGAGAAGAGACTTTTTGAGGGTTTTGCCGTTCTTGAAGACTCAATGTGGTGTGAGAAAGAGAGGGAGGCAGTGCCCTTTTATAAGGGAAGATAGGGGCACCTTAGGAAAAACAAAAAATATTATTTTATTATAATGTCATATTCGGTTTTTAATAGCTCAAAATTGATTTATTTCGAAGATAAGGTGGGTATGGGTCGCAATAAGCTCATCCAATATAATTTAGATAAGTTTAGGTATCTATTTTAACCTTATCATTTAGATTTATCTTTAAGTTAGACAATTTAACTTTTTCCGTGTCTTCTTGTTTTCTTACACTATAAGGTGAATAAACATACTATAACAAGCCAAAATAACCCCAAGTTGTTTATTATTAATATATATAACCATATCTATGTCATTTGTGCGAACCTTAGATTTTTAGGAATAAAATAAAAATTAATAATATAATATTTGTTTTAAAAACAATTTTATGTCAATTTTGAAACTATTTGGTAATTGATTTTTTTGAAAATTATACCAGAAATATTAGTTCTAAAAAAGTTAATTAAATAAATAATAACATGTCATATTAACCTAGAAAATTATTGTAATTCATAAAAAGTCTCAAATTACATTTATTTTCATATTTATAACATCAATTAGGACAATATTTTGTTAACAAGATAATTACTGCATCATCATTGTATCAATAATTAATTAAATAATTTATTTTTTAAAAATTACAAATATAATACAATTATTTAATAAATCTTTTTAGCTTTCTAATGAATATTTATAGTCGAATTTATCTTATGTATAACCCTATATTAAAAATCATTTAGTTATTAAACTTTGATTTTAACTATTTTAACCTTTCTTTAAATAAATTAATAACAAATGTCCTAATCTAATCTAAGTGGGACTAAATGATCATATTTTATTCATAATTATGTTTTTGGTCTAATTACACTTATCCAATAGAATTAGTACATGTGTTAGTGTAATAATAATAACATTTTTACCCTTTATTTCCCTATTTACTTTTAACCGTGGTAAAAAAAGTAAAAAGATACTATTCACCAAAAACATTTCATCTCATTGAACCACATTTCAGTCCATGATATTAACCGTGTCTCTTGGATTTTCGAAATTCCACCCACAGAAGCCGTAAAATTATGTTTTATGTAAATTTGAAAATTCTCCTAGGATGTGGGTAAAAGACGGTGAAAAGTTCAATAAAATTTTAATATATCTAAAATTATTATAAAATGACTCCAATGAATTGAATTGAACTTATATAGGTATTATGTATAAATTTTTACCTAAAATAAATTTAAATAAAATAAATAATTATTTACATAAAAAGTCGGTTTTTAAATAGTAACCCAGTGTTTTCACTATTCATCAAAAATTGAAAGTTTTCAGAAAAATACCAAAATTTCACCCTAGGCTAATTTGGATATTCCGAATCCAAAAATGAAGTCCATTTTGAAAAATAAAATTTAGAAACTTTTGAAAAGTGGGTATTACTATTCATAACGGCTAGATTAGTAATATTTTAATAGCATATCGTTGTTTAGTGAAACTCAGTATTACGTACGATGCAAGCTATCAAGGAAGGTCGTGATAGCGTGTAAAGAAAGTCAAGATAGTGTTTTTTGTAGTGAAACATTCCTCTGATGATTTATATAACATAAAATCAAAATATTTCCCATAAAAGTCTCGGGTGTTACATTCTACCCCCCTTAAAATGAATTTCACCCTCGAAATTTGTCACTTTGTAACAAACAGATGAGGATACATCTCCCTCATCATATCCTCAAGCTCCCATGTAGCTTCTTATAATTGGTGGTTCCTCCATAAAACTTTCACCAAGAATGTGGACTTGTTTCGTAGAACTTTTTCACTATGATCCAGAATCTCTATCGGTTGTTATTCATAAGAAAGATATTGCTCCAGCGGTACAAATTCTGTTCTGAGTACATGTGAAGGATCAGGTATGTACTTTCTTAGGAGAGATACATGGAACACATCGTGAACTTGGGAGAGATTTTGTGGAAGCGCCAATCGGTAATCTACCCTCCCAACACGATCCATTATTTCGAAAGGACCGATATACCTAGGGCTCAACTTTCCCTTATTTCCAAATCTCATTACTCTCTTCCAAGGAGATATTTGTAAGAAAACTTTGTCACCCATTTCAAACTCTAGGTCTTTTCTTCGGTTATCGGAAAAACTTTTTTGTCGACTCTGATATGCTCTTATGTGTTGTGGAATAGATCTGACCTTTTCTCCAATCTCATCAACAAGATCAGGTCCTAATATCTTTCTTTCCCCAACTTCATCCCAGTAAGTTGGAGTCCTGCATTTCTTTCCATAGAGTGCTTCATAAGGAGCCATCTGAATACTGGAGTGAAAGCTATTATTATAAGAAAATTACACCAAAGGTAGGCATTTATCCCAATCACCTTTGAAATCCATAGATAAATCTCTCATCATATCTTCTAGAATTTGAATTGTTCTCTCAGACTGACCGTCTGTCGGAGGATGATAAGTAGTGCTGAAACTCAACTATGTATCTTGAGTGTGATGAAGACTTCGCCAGAACTTTGAGGTAAATCATGGATCCCGATAAGATATAATAGAAAGTGGTACTCCATGCAATCTTACCACTTCCTTCACATATATCCTAGCAAGATGATCCAGAGAGAAATCCTCTCTAATAGCAATTAAGTGTGCTGACCTTGTATGATGATCAACTATGACCCAGATAGCATTATTGCCTTGTGATTTTTTAGGAAGCCCAGTGACAAAGTCCATAGTGATGTTTTCCCATTTCCATTCAAGTATGGGTAATGGTTGTAACATCCCCTTAGACTTCTGTCTCTCAGATTTAACTTGCTGACAAACCAAGCATCGAGAGACATATTCAGCAACATCTCTTTTCATGCCATCCCACCAGAAGTACTCTTTCAGGTCCCTATACATCTTCGTGCTTCCAGGATGAATAGAGAATGAAGAACTATGAGCCTCATCCAGCAGCTCCTTCTTTAATTCCGGGATAGGAGGAACACAAACCTGATTCCTGAATTTTATTATCCCATCACAATCAAGGTTGAATTCAGGAACATTTCTCACCTTCTTTTGTAACTCTACATCTTCTTTCTATGCCTCTTTAATCTTCACATGTATTGATGGTTGAACATTCATTTGAGAAAGATATTAAGTTTCCCCTTCCATTATAATTCCAAGATCCATCCTTTGTAAATCCATAAATATTGGATATTTTGTGATCCTCATTATGGATAAGCTAGCACGGTCTTTTCGGCTTAATGCGTCTGCCACCTTGTTTGCTTTCCCTGGGTGGTAATGAATTGAGCAATCGTAATCCTTAATCAGCTCTAACCATCTTCTTTGGCGCATATTCATATCCTTTTGTGTGAAAATATACATTAAAATTTTATGATCAGAATAAATGTCACACCTTTATCCATAAAGATAATACCTCTAAATCTTTAATGCAAAGACTACCGCAGCTAACTCCAAATCATGAGTTGGGTAATTTTGATCATGGATTTTCAACTGTCGTGAGGCATAATCTACCACCATATCATTTTTCATAAGAACACACCCCATCCCCTTCATGGATGCATCATTGTAGACCAAAAACATTTCTCCACTATAAGGAAGTGTGAGTACAGGTGCACTGGATAACCTTCTTTTCAACTCCTTCAAATTGTCTTCACATTCCTCCATCCAAAAAAACATAACTCCTTTTGAAGTCAACTTGGTGAGTGGATTAGATAATCTTGAAAAATATTTTACAAAATTTCGATAATATCCAGACAAACCAAGAAAACATCAGATCTCGGTTACTGTTGTTGGTCTCAACCATCATTCGATAACCTCTGTTTTTGCTGGATCCACAGATATCCCCTCTTTTGAGATTATGTGACCCAAAAATGAAAATTTTTTAATCCAAAATCCACACTTGGTAAATTTGGCATAAAGATTCTCCATTCTCAGGGTATTCAATATATTTCTCAAGTGATCTTCATGTTCTTCCTTTCTCTTTGAATATAAAATAATATCGTCTATAAAGACTACAACAAACTGATCAAGATATTCTCTAAAGACTCTATTCATCATATCCATGAAGATATCAGCGGAATTAGTAAGACCCAATGGAATCACTATAAATTCATAGTGTCCATACCATGTACGAAATGCTATGTTTAGTATATCCTCCCTTTTGACCCTTAATTGATGATACCCTGAACGAAGATCATTCTTGGAAAAGTAATGAGCTCCACGTAGTTGATCAAATAAGTCATCAATGCATGGGAGAGGATATTTTTTCTTGATAGTGATCTTGTTATGTTCTCGATAATAAATGCAGAGTCTCATGGATCCATCTTTCTTCTTAACAAATAGAACAGGTGCTCCCCAAGGTGATGCACTAGGGCATATGAATCCTTTATCAATATTCTCTTGATGTTGCTTCTTCAATTCCTGCAACTCAATTGGGGCCATTATATAAGGTGTCTTTGAAATAGGAAAACCACCCGGTATGAGTTCTATTGAAAACTCAACTTCACTATTTGGTGGAAGACTAGAAAATTCCTCCAAAAAGACATTGAAAAACTCCCTCACAATGGGCATATTCTTAATCGTGAGTTTCTCACCAACCATTTTAGATAAATAACCTTTATTTAGTGGAATCAAACCCATAAGATGGAATAAATTTCCACTAGAAGGTTATGTTCATCCTTGCATCGATAGACTATCATAGATTGGTCTGGAATATAAAATGTGACTTCCCTTATTTGGCAATTGATATGAGATCCATATAAATAAATCCAATCCATGCTAAGAACTACATCAATTTCCACTATAGGAAGGATCACAAGATATGCAGGAAGCACTTTCCCACAAACTTCAATCAGAGAAGAATTATAAACTTTTGATGCGACTGTTGTGCCATTAGGGGTTGTCACAACTTACTCAACATCTAATTGTTGAGGTAATACGGTGATACCCTTAGAAAATTCTTTAGAAATAAAAGATTGGTTGGAACCAAAATCAAATAAAACATTTGCTACTTTATAGTGGATGGTAAGTGTACCTTTCACCACTTCATTATCGTACTCCACATCGATAATAGAAATTGCATGTTACTTTCCTTTTCCTTTGGCCTTAAGAGTTTGTTGACGTCGATCATCATCATCAACCCTTGGATTAGGGCATTGATTGGCATAATTCCCCATTTCCTTTCACTTGAAACATTGCAGGGTAATGGGTTCATTCTATGTATCCCTTCCTTTGTTTGCATCATTAGACATCTTCTTCCCATTATTTAGACATTCAATTTCCCAATGACCTTATTTTCCTCACTTATAACATTTTCTTGTCCCCTTAAGACAATTTCTTCCATGATTCTTTCCACACATTGAGAATAAGGGAAAACTAATCTTCTTTTTAGTGTTCTCTTTAGAATTTCCTTTGAATTCCATTTTCCTCTTCTTACCAACGCATATGACTGATGGGTTACTCTAATCTCCATCTCACCCTTGAGAGCACATCGAACTATTTCCTTGTAGCTATTGAAGTCCCTTATGGATAATGCCCTTCGAAGACTTGGTTTTAAGCCACTAAAGAATCGATCGATCTTACTCTCAGGTTGGATAATAATACTAGAAGCGTACTTTGCAAGTCTTGTAAAATTTTCTTCGTAGGTACCAACAGATTCATCATCCTTTTCTTTAGTTGAAGAAATTTCTTCTCCATCTTTGTTCGGAGAATAGGAGGGAAGTACTTATTGAAAAATAATTTCTTGATCTCGTCCCATTCCATGGACTCAATTTCATCCCTTTGCCTCGTATTCTTAATAAGATTCCACCATTGATCAGCATGTCCATCCAAACGATACACTGCTAAGATGAATTTATCATGTTCAGAACAATGAAGAACTGAACATATCTTTTCAGTGGTACTGATCCATTGTTCAGCCACTAATGGATCAGAAGACCTGCTGAATGAAGGTGGACGCTGCCTCCTGAAGGATTCAAAAGAATGTTGCTCCTTCCTTTTCTTGTTTGGAAGTCCTGCATGATTCATAGATTAAGAAAGTTGTGTGAGCATGGCTACAAGATTTTTCATTCCAGCTCCCATAACGTTTGGTTGCTCATGGGGACAATCATTGCATTTCCTGTCGCATTCCACATTAACACGATTCCTTCGGGTTTCAGCCATTGATTAAAACCAAGAAGAATAGTGTGACAAACTAAGATTATTATAAGAAAAACACATAATCAACAATAAAAGTTCCCACTTAAGGTCTTATCATAGGTTGTTAATGTCCATTTCTAAAACACTATGATTGGGTTCTATGATTAGACTTATCCTTAGGGTTCTTACTAAGGCTTTCACATCATAGTTTCCAAAGGTTGACTATACCTTTCCTCTAATACCAACTATAATGACCCATACTTTACATACATTGTTATTACTTCAGAATTGAATCGCACTTGTTAGAACATATAACAAAACCAAGAAAGGACCATATAGGTATAGTGTCTTTGGAAACTGGGAAACATAAACAACTGGTTCATAAAGAATCTACTTTGTCTCCCATTTATTCCATCATATCTAGAGTACCTTTTGGCATATCATACTTAATAGCCATATTCCTGACCAGGGGAAAGAAAACATACAAAAGGGTGAGCTCAAATGCTCAGTAAGGGTAAACAAAAGAAATATCAATCACATCATATTCATAAGAACATAACATTTTGGAAATCTTCACCTGCAAAAGAGATCATAATTTCATAACATGGGATAAATAATAGTAGTGAAATGGAATCCCAATAATCATAACATAAAACATAAAACATTGTGTCATTCACACATAATCATAGAGAATCATTTCTTAGTATTCAAGACTCCTTTCCAAGACTATCTTAGCGGACAAATTCCATTTTTGAACCGAGTTCACTCCTCGTTTCAGTCTTGTTTCATTGAACTGGTTTAACCTTCCGTTCTAGACATGTCTATCTCATGAGATATAAATCTTTACCCAATGCATTGGAGGGAGATATTGGTCCCACCCATCTCATAATGATACCATTCTTATGTGTGCCACAAAATCATAAATCATACATCATTGCATAACCCATGCAATAAAAATGGGATTCTTAAACATCGTGACCTCATAAAACAATTCATATAAGATAAGAGAATTAATAAAAATAATTCCATCACAACATAATCAAATCAATGAAATAATAGGGATATAAATAGAAACCAATTTTATCTTAGATGGAAAATAATTTTGATAAAACACTTGAACTCCATTCTTGAGGAAAATATCCTTTCTGCTTCAAAAACATTTTCCCTTACATAACATGTCATAAAATTTTAAACTAAAAGAAGTTTATTAAAAATAATCTTGAAAACTTTTAAAGGATGCTTCTTGGAAATAATGTTTTAAAAATCCATTCATGTCGTATAAGTTAAAAAAACATTCTTCTCGTACTTTTGTCGGAAAAGTCAAAAAGTACCTCGTACGAAAAACGAAAAAAGATTCCTTTCATATCTTTTACTAAAAACTCACAGAAGGATAAAATTGGAAGTAAACAATTTTATGTGGATGGAAATAATATATAATATTGAGGAATTATAGATGTGGTTGATAAAATACACCCCAGTAAATACCAAAGTATAAACAATCTCGAATAAAAATGAGATTGTGATATTTTCCCTTACCTTAGGTCCGATTTGCTTCCTAAGTGTCTGAACCTCCCGTATAATGATTAAATAATGTCATTGACTTATTCCAGAATCATAATCATTGTTATGATATCATATATGTCCATATTCTTAGCTTCTTATTAGTAATATTTCATTTCTACTTGTTATTCGGGTGTTTATTACTTTTTGTTCTTTTGCGTGTTTTGTTGAATAAATTCTTATTCTTCTCTTTAGGTTATAGATACCTCATTTCCATAATGGTATTAGTGTAAGATATATCATATTAATTCATTAAATTAATTTATATAATCATTATGAAATGAAGATCATGTAGAATGAGTCGCATCACATCGTGAAGTCAGTATTCCGTACGTACGCACGAGCGATGATATTGTTCCCATGATCGTGGAATTGTATTGGAGTGTGTGTATACTATTTTAGAATAAATATCACTTTACAATAATCATATATAGTTATTATTTACACCATTATACCCATCTAAGTAAGGTGTTGGTGGAAAATAGATTACACGACGGCGTGGAGACAATATTTTGTACGTACACATGCGCGGTGATTTCGTTTTCCGTAGGATGGATCGATGGTGAAATTGGGTTGTTTCATACATATAATAACATATAAGAATATTAGTAATACTGATGTTATTACTTCATAATGAAACAACTAATGAAGAAGAAGTGGATGAAGAAATAATATTGAAAGAATCGGTAACGGAAATTACCTCTTCTTTGAAGCGCCTCTTTGAGACCTCCTGTTAGGGAAATAAATTGGTCTTTGAAGAATACCAGGACCTCTATGATGTTTCTAGGGATGTTTAGAAAAGAATTTGGCAGGGTTGGGCTGATCATGAAGGCTCAATGTGGTTTGAGGAAGAGAGGGAGGAGGTTCCCTTTTATATGGGAGGAGAGGGGCACCTTAGGAAAAACTAAAAATATTATTTTATTATAAAGTTATATTCAGTTTTTAATAGCTCAAAATTGATTTATGTAGAAGATAAGGTGGGGATGGGTCGAAATAATCTCATCCAATTGAATTTAACGTGTCTTCTTGTTTTCTTACACTATAAGGTTAATAAACATAATATAACAAGAAAAACGAACCCCAAGTTGTTTATTATTTATATAAATAACCTTATCTAAGTCATCTGGCCGAACCTTAGATTTTTAGGAATAAAATAACAATTAATAATATAATATTTGATTTAAAAACTATTTTATGTCAATTTTGACACTATTTGGAAATTGATTTTTGTGAAAATCGTAACAGAAATATTAGTTCTAAAAAAGTTAATTAAATAAATACTAACATTTTATATTAACATAGAAAATTATTTTAATTCATAAAAAGTCTCAAATTATAATTATTTGCGTATTTATAACATCAATTATGTCAATATTTCATTAATATGATAATTACTGCATCATCATTGTGTCATAAATAAATTAAATTATTTATTGTCTAAAAATTAAAAATGAAATACCATTATGTAGGAAATCGTTTTATCATTCTAATTAATATTTATAGTCTAATTTATCTTATGTATAACCCTATATTAAAAATGATTTAGTTATTAAACTTTGATTTTAACTATTTTAACCCTTCTTTAAATAACTTAATAATAAATGTCCTAATCAAATCCATGTGGGACTAAATGATCATATTTTATTCGTAATGTTGTTTTTGGTCGAATTACACTTATACAATAGAATTAGGACGTGTGTTAGGGTAGTAATAATAACATTTTTACCCTTAATTTCCCTATTTACTTTTAACTCTGGTAAAAAGAGTAAAAAGTTACTATTCACCAAAAATTATTTTCATCTCATTGAACCACATTTTAGCCCTTGATATTAACCGTTTCTCTCGGAATTTCTAAATTCCACTCACAAAAGCGGTAAAATTAATTTTTATGTAAATTTGCAAATTCTCCTAGGAGGTGGGTAAAAGACGGTGAAAAGTTCAATAAAATTTTTATATATTTAAAATTATTAAAAATGACTCCAATGAATTGCATTTAACTTATATAGGTATTATATATCAATTTTGACCTAAAATAAATTTAAATAAAATAAATAATTATTTAAATAAAAAGTCGGCTTTTAAATAGTAACCACGTGTTTTCACTATTCATCAAAAATTGAAGGTTTTCAGAAAAATACCAAAATTTTACCCTAGGCTAATTTTGATATTCTGAATCCAAAAATGAAGTCCATTATGAAAAATAAAATTTACAAAATTTCAAAAAGTGGGTATTACTATTCATAATGGCTAGTTTAGTAATATTTTAATAGCATATCGTTGTTTTGTGAAACTCGGTATTACGTACGACGCAAGCTATCGAGGAAGGTCATGATTGCATGTAAAGAAAGTCAAGCTGGTGTTGTGTGTAGTGAACGATTTCTTTGGTGATTTATATAACATAAAAACAAATATTTCTCATAAAAGTCTCGGGTGTTATAGATTCAGGACTCCAAAATTCTAGGATGAAGTTATAATGAGAGAGCTGATAGGTTTTGACCTTTTCCATGAAATGGTATAAAAGTTTCAAACCATTTATAATTACATTAATGATTCAAAAAATTTATAGATTAGTTATTAACATAATCATTAATGAGAATTTGAGTTAAAATTTGGTGACTATGTGATCTTCCAAACATATCCTTGGGAGTGAGTTATATGATTTTAGAACAAAGGGATATTGATTCCTAGACATATTGGGCCCTTTGATATTTGTGCTAAGTTATGGTTATAACCTATCACATATTAATCCTTCCTTACCTCCCAAGGGTACACGATTTTTATTATTTATCACCATTGAGAAGTTATGTACTAGACCATTTATAGGTTCTAATATTAGAAGTCATTAAACTAGAACATGGTCTTTCATATGAGTAATTACTAGTGGAAAATATCGATTGAAGTGATAAGGTTATATATAATAAAACCAATTATCTAATAATTGTTATACAGTGAAATCATAAGATTGAGGTGGCTATGATTTAACCTAGGGTTTTGATAAGAGAAAATCTCTCACATAGTTTTTATTTTCTATAATGAGATTTTGAAGGTGTATTTATTTTATAGGGTGAAAATAAAACAACTAGGGTTTTTCTTAATTAAATAAGTAATATGTTCTACGGAATTATCCACACAAAAAATGAAAACCAAACATATTTAGAATATTATATGGAAGACATAAAATCAATGGGAAAAAACATGGTGAAAAAAATTACGAAACATATTAATGTAAATATATATATATATATATATATATAAGGACGATAAAAAATAGAGTAATGATCACTCTAAATATCCACAGAATTAATAAATCTGAGAAAATAAAAAATCATACAATTCATTTTAAAAAATAGATATTTTACATGATTGAGATATTTATGATCAGCATAATTTTAAAAAGAATATGTTAATTGGAAACAAAAAAAATATCTTATCAAAATATAATATTTAATGATATATTATTATCAGATATTAATGTTAAATATATAAATTATTGGATATAAATTTTAAACAATTAACATCATCATTTGATTTATCATTGTCATATTAACATAATATTAAATTTAATGATTTATTGGAAGAGAAATATTTTTATGTGATTTGTCGAAATATTAATTTTATTATTGTCTTCAATTTTTAAAATTATTTAATTATATGAATAGATTTCAAAAAAATAATCCTTATTATTATATAATTAATCATTATATTGTAATTTAATAAATTTTAATATACTATTTTGAAAGTATAAACAAATTATAAATATTTTAAAAATTTATAGGGTGTTTTAAAGGGAAATAAATTTTCAGTGTTTTTCTCTAATTAATTATAACATGATAAAATGATTATTTTAATTTCATTTATTGTTACATAAATGAAATTTTAATATCAATAACTATATTAAAAAAAATTCATTAATGGTTATAATAATAATGTCCTATATATAAACCTTATACATAAAAATATAGTTTTCTTATAAACATTTTTTTGTTCTTGCATACACTAATGTTAAGATTAATTTTCCTACACATAGAAATTTAATTTCATTAAATGATTATTATATTTGATAATGTAATGAAAATATTATTGGTTATTTTTAAATTTAATCATTATATATTAAAATTAGATTAATAATATTAATGTTAATTACCACAATAATGGTGAAACAATTATTTTAAAACTATTGATTTATTAAATTCGGGTAATTCTTTATAGAATCAATTAAATTGAAAAAAATAAAAATAAATTTAAGATTATGTAAATATTAAATAAATATAGTAACACTCATTTAATATGTAATCAATAATAAACATTATTAAGAATCTGTAGTGGTCAAAATGACATTTTTTCAACTAAAACAGTTCTTCTATCCATTATAATTTTTTTATTAAAAACATATATTAACAATATTGATAATTTTTATTTAATTTAATACAGGTTAAATTTAGTTCCATAACACACAATTTTTTTATATGGTTTATGTTAAATTCTTAATAAAATACACAATTTCTTAGTTAAATACTAGTTACTTGGTTTAATGGTAAAAGAGTAGAATATATAAACATAAAAATAAAACCCAATGCGATATTTAAATCATGTGTGGAAATACATGGTTGAGACTTTATAAAAAGAATCACAACAAAAAACTAATAAATTTTGAATCTTTTTAACCACTAAAATGGGAATATTTTCATGGAATTATTATAAAATAATGTTTATCTATAAAATATATATTTTCCTCTATTATAAAAGGAGATCACTTATACCATGTCTAAGATACACCTATATTTATAATTTTCTATGAAAATCACCAAAAATACCCTCTCCTATATGTCCCCCTCCCTTTATAAATATCTAGGTATAATGACCCATTCTTGACCTATATGGATATTACATAAACGTTTTGGAATACTTAATACATTACACAAACACATGCTCAAAGACCATAATATTTTAGTGCCTTTGGAAACATCAAACATAAAATTATAGTCCAGTGAAAGATCTTCAATGTTTCCCACAACGATCTTCCCCTTTTTTACTCCTACCTAAACCATTCTTTATAACCCGGAGAATATAAAAAATATGAAAAGGTGAGATTAGATGCCCAATAAGGCTAAACAAGGGTGATATGTAAACATTGACGTAATTGTAAAGGAAATGGGAGTGTGATCAAAATATTAGAAGATCATGCCCTTCATTTCAAAGGTAAACATGAATCATAATAAAATAAAAGAACATAATCCATAAGATCATAAAATTAGAACAAGGCATAAAATTGTGGCATATGTAACACCCCAAGCATCCATGGTATGTTTCCATTTGAATAATGATATAGCTTGCGGTGTACGCAACATGGAGTTTTAGCACAACACGACCAATCAAACTAGCCGTTATGAATAGTAATACCCACTTTTGTAAATTTCTATTTTTATTTCAAAATAGACTTCATTTTTGGATTCAGAATATCAAAATTATCATTGGGTGAATTTTTGATATTTTTCTAAGAACTTTCAGTTTTTGATGAATAGTTTAAACCACAACGTTATTGTTTAAAATAGACTTTTATTTAAATAATTAGTTATATAATTTAAATTTATATTAGGTAAAAATGGATACACAATACTTATATATGATCAACGTAATTAATTAGATTCAGTTTATAATAATTATATATATATATAATTTTATTGAACTTTTTACCATCTTTTACTCACTATCTAGGCACATTTGAAAATTTGTATAAATACGTAATTTTACCACTTCTGTGAATTGAATTAAAAAAATATGAGTGACACTATTGACATCAGTATGTATTTTTCTGTTCAATAATATAAAAATATTTGGTGAATATTACCTTTTGAATTTCATTTACCACATTGAAAAGTAAACAGGGTAATTAAAGGTAAAAAATTGATGTTATAATTACCCTAAAAAATATCCTAATTAAATTGGATAAGTTTATTTGAAACAAAAATAACCTTAGGAATATAATATGATCCTTTGGGTCCACATGGATTAGATTATGAAATTTATTATGATTATATTTAAAGAAGAGTTAAAAGTGTTATATTCAAATTTTTATAACTAAAACCTTATTAATGCATGGCTACAAATAAGATAAATTAGTCTATAAATATTCATCATAAAGATAAAAGGATTTACTACCTAATGGTATTTTATTTATAATTTTTTAAAATTAAACAATAAAATTTATTTAATACACGAATATAGTAGGTTAATATGACATTTTAGGGTTGATTAAATGATTTTTTTGAAGTAATATGTTTTTTAGGACTTTTACAAAAATCCAATACAAAATACATTCAAAATCGACATAAATGAGTTTTTAAAACAAATACTATATTATTAATTGATATAATATTCTCAAGAATAAAAGGATCGCCCAAAATACTTTGATAAGGTTATATTTAACAATAATGAACCACATTGAGTTTCTCATGGCTTTTTATAGTAGGTCTCTTACCCATTTATTATAATAATAAACGAATACATGGACAAAGTTAAACTATTTAACTAACAGTTAAATCTAAATAATAAGGTTAATATAGTGACCTAAACCTGTCTGAAACCTATTGATAGAGAGGTTTTCGACCCATCCTTACATTATCCTTGAAATAAATTATTTTGGAGTCATTAAAAACCGAATATGATTGTATAATAAAATATTATTTCAAACATTTCCTAATGTGACCCTCACCTCTATTATAAAAGAGTACATCCCCTTCTCTCAAAACCACACATCCAATAACATTTGGATAGGCCAAACCCTTATCAAATACCCTCCCAACAACCCTAAATTACAGCTAGAGGCCTTAAATTGAACATAATCGAATCCTAAGAGGCCCTTTTGATAGACTCAAAATAAAAAAACCTGAATAAGAGGTAATAATTTCCCCACCTCTTTCAAATTTCTTTTCTTCATCCACATCCTCTTTTATTTTTGTTTCATAAAAAAATAATAAAATTTTCACCCTATACATATTGTGATGTTATTATAAATATGGGGAAACCATATTCATTATTTGGTCAATATTATGAATGAAAACTCACCATACGTGCATATGTATGACTTACCGTCTCCACGTTGTGGTGTAGTTTGTTATTCAGACACTTCATTATTAGGATGGGTATAATAATGAGTATAACTAAGGTAAATAATAAATATAACATGTATATGATTCTTTATATATGATATATCATCCAATTACATATTTTTTCACCATCAATATAATGATATTGTGGCTTGGGCGTACGTACGGATTACCATCCCCACGAACGCGATGAGATTCATTTACAATCGTAACCATTGAAGAATAAATATCTTTTTATGATTAAACTATAATGTTTAAGAAATTAATATAATTATGGATATGAATCAAATACATCTTATCCACAAAAAACATGACATACATAACAAAACATATAAAGTAAAACGAATCACTTAACAAAAGAAACGATAATACTACTAAAATATTATTGACAAATCAATATTAGAAGATTATATATGAAATAATACTTTCTTATGTGGTTATTTTATAATTTAATAACAATTATTTTTCTATTATAAAGGATTTTAGCTTACCCTCAATCAAGGAAAAGTAAAAGGTAAGGTTTAAATATAAAATCCATTCATTATATGAGGTTGTTTATACATGAGTATCTACTGAGATCTCTTCATCAACCACATCTGCATTTCGTAAAAATGTATTTCAAAACATTTTTACTATTTACTAGACTATGGGTTAAGTTCATTTATACCATTATATTACTTTTTATAAAATCTTTATAAATGAATATTTCCATCGTTTTACAAACAATGTACTTTTGACCTTTTCGACAAAATAAAGTAAAGAAGGTTTTTTTAACTTTTACGGTGGGTACAACTATTTTCCACCATTATAACACCTTCGAAACCTAACTTAAAATATTATAAGAATATTTTCAAAATAAATTTTTATTTTCTAATAATGTGACTTTTAAATTATTTCAAAATAAAAATAAGTATTTCTCTCAAATAGTTTGTATTCCATCCATGGAAACAGCCTTTGATAGATTTTATACTTGTTTGAAGTTGATTTATTATGATACAATCTTCCAAATTATATTAAAGTTTATGTGATATGATTGAATATGGATTATTTTTTATTATACCATTCATCATTTATGATTAAATTTAAAACATTTTAAAGATAGTTTTAATATGAATGTTTATGTTAAGTTTTGATCTTTTCATATGAGAAATTTATTGGACTTAGTAAGTGACATGTAGATCCCGTTATTGCTCCACAATGAATCAGTCAGTATCATGAGACAAGCTAGTGTCTTGGAATAATTCCTTGACAGAATCTTTATTGTTGTATTGGAACGAGGCCTTGACTATGTTATTATGAAGTCTGAAATTATGCATTCCATCATTATGAAATTTGATATTAATATTACATGTGACTATTCGATTAGTAGAATATCAATGTGAATATGTAAATGGAATTATTTGATTTATCTATGCCATATTATACTGAATTTTATTTTTAAAAGGCTTTTATTTTAGCCTTATCCAATGCCTTAAATGTTTGTAATTGTTTATAAAAGTTTAAATTATATTGTTAACCTTACTAAGCACCAGATGTCATGACCCGTCCTCGGGGCCCATTCCGTAACTACCCCAAGCCCGCCTTCCATAGGCCAGGGGTTGGCGACTAGAACCAAAGGCATAAATCCCAATAAAAAGGGAAGGCATTGCATTTATAAAAGTAAAAAAACCCAATAGAGTATGAAACATAAGTAAGCACTAAGTAATACTGAATACAAAATTATGTGCTGAAAAGGTAAATGGGCTAGTATAGAAACCTAAATGTAAAGTACAATACAACTACAAAAATGTAAAAAAGAAACCACTATGTTTTCCTCCGGGAATCCCACTTAAAGGGTGGGTATAGATGGCCTCCATAGGACCTCAAGTCCATATGTCTACTCCGTGTATGTCTCGCCAAGTGGTACACCTATGGGTACCATCTAGATCCACAAGCCCCCACCTTGATAAGTGTTTTCTGTCGTTTTCATCCAACACAACGTAGTGCGAGCATAGCCCGTGCAGGGGTGAGTATACGATACTCAATAGGGAACCCGAGACCCCCGAAGGTCTCCCAGAATCCACAAAGGATAGCCCACAGAAGAAAGATACAATCACGAAGTATAAACCATGTCTACTTAGGTATATGCCCATACATATACCTATGTTATCAATCACAGTTCAGCTACAACTCTTGAGCCCCAGCACAACCCAGTCCACACAAGAAAGTAAGTCAATCACATCGATGATAATGATTTAAAGTCAAGACTCCACTCCCACAGGTATACATATTTAATAAAGTGATATAGATGATCAGATGTAGTCACTGACTCATCTAGGCTGACGGAACCACGTAGGATACTAGACCAGCTAAGCTGTCGGACGCACGTAGAATACGACACCAGATACACTTTTGGACCCACGTAGGATAATAGAACAGAAGTCAAACTATCAGACCCACGTAGGATACAAGAACAGTAGTAAAACTGTCAGACCCACATTGGATTCAAGTATTGTAGTCATCACTGTCAAACCCATATAGGATTATAGTATAGTTTTTGCCATGGTCGAGCTCATGGAGGATTCCAGTACGGTAGTTGTTACAATCACTGCCAGCTCTAGGGTTCCCACACAAAGAACACTCGATTCCGGGAGGGTCCACTCATCGAGAAAAGGGGTTCGTTACATCAACTATCATGAATTCCAGATTTGATGTACCCTGAAGTTTTTTCTCATCAAAAGGAACCCATCTCAACAAACGGCATGTCAATCAGTCGCCTGGTCAGAGAGATATTGGTTTTTCTATCCTAGGGGCCCAGTTAGAATTACGCTCATTCCAAACCTGGCCATTTTTCAAAGTCATCCAAAACTCACATAGAGTATATCAAAAGGACCGCTTCATCGCAAGGGTCTCAATGCTGTAGACGGCGTGTTGATCGGACGCACAGTCTCAAAGTTATTTGTATTTAAGCGAAACGAGCCTGGCCTGTCCCGCCGGGTGGGCTGGCGGGTCGGCCCGTTCTGTCTCGGCGGGTCTGACCCGGCTAAGGGGTAGGCCTAGTTCGATAATGAGAATCCTGGCCCGGTAATGCCCATCCCGCCCGGATAATGCACGGCCTGTCCCGGCCCGATAATGCATGGCCCGACCTGATAATGTGCGGACTGTTGTCCTCTCGTGCGGCACCTGCGGGTGCCGTGACCTTCTCCAACCCGACCGGCTGACATGCCGGCCAGTTCACCCGCCGAAGAAGCCCACGGAGTGCGGGCCACAGTCCTCCGTACCATGGTTCCATGGGCGTATCGGTTCCTCCAGCTCGTCTTGCTATGGCCGGCCGGTTCTCCTTCGGCCGAGCGGCCCGCAGTTGTAGGCCGCAATTCCTCTTCACGCCGCCGACATACAGTTACTGCTTCCTCCAGTCACCACCACATCTTCCGTCACCACCTCCATTTAAATAAAACAAGGATCAATGGAGGTTCTTCGGTCCTTGTTCGATCGGCCCGCGCCCTCCGTGTTAGGTGGTATCATATGGCTGAAGATAAAACTTGGTTTCAACGAAGACGAAGAACAATTTTATTCAATTAAAAATTGAATCAAACCCCCTACATTGTAATTGATTTTCATTTGTCGACGAGCCACATAAAATGAGCGTCGCGGTAGTTGGGCATCGTGGAAGTCAGCGTCGCGGAGAACAGTGTCTTTCCATCAACGTTGGAAGTCGTTGTCGTAGACGGCGTTCCTCGCGAGTGGTGTCTTCTCCCTTGACATGGAGGAAGAAGAAATGATGTAGGCATTCCTCACAATCTTTTTCTGATTGAAAAAAATGGTGGATATGGGATTATTACCATTCGTTGAGTCATGGATCATTCTTCGCGGAGAGGAACACTTCCTTCTAGAACTCCAGAGGTTTCGTAAAGATCTCCCGACACAACGAGGGACAAACAAAAATTATAGCTAAGGCTATTATTTTATTCACACATGAATTTAAAAATTCAAACACTTTAATTAATTAATTTTATAGTTCAACTCATTAATTAAAGATAATTGGAAAAATTTATGGGAGTGAGTGGAGATGGAAAGTCACAATTAAATAGGGGAGTTGTCAAAATTAAATGAAGGGGAGTTAATGGGGGGGTTTAAGGGAAGATTAAAAGATAGGGGTTCTTGGGGGCCCTACCTCACATTATCCTCTAATGGGATGTTATTTGGGTGTGGGCCCCACCTCTAACTCCCCCTTGTAGGAAATAACTAACGCTTAAACAATAAAATTGTGTACATCAATTTTATTTAATTTAAAATAAATCCCCAAAAATTTTCTTCTCCTATCGAGCAAACACAACTGTGGTAAAGGTCACCTTAAACGAATACCGGAGCTGTGAGTTCATCGGTGCCCTCAGATTTTAATTCCAAGCACCGGTTAAAAAGATAGAAAAATCCGCACGTATGTTTACTAAACGTACCCGGAAAAAACATCATAAATTGATTCTGGGTACACCGTGCCTTAGAATCCAGCACCGTCAGAAACCTCAGACTCATAAAATTCTAATGTATTTAAGAAAAAAAATTCCCTGGAAATTTGCAGGTCTTTACATTACCCCACCTCAGGGAATTACATCCCCGTAAAGATAAAAAATACACTAGGGAAACAAAAGTGGGTAATGAGCACGCATCTGAGCCTCTCGCTCCCATGTGCTCTCCTGGAGGTTCTCGTTCTTCCATTGAATGCGCACCAGAGAAATCGACCATCCACGTAGGACCCACTCCTTTCAATCCTTAATCTCCACCAGGACCTCCAAGAATGTCTCTCGGTCATCAATGTCCAGCTCCTCGTGATCGATGATGTGGGTCGGGTCATGCAAGTATCTCTTCAGGAGAGATACGTGGAAGACGTCGTACACCTGATGCAACAGAGGTGGAAGGGATAGGTGGTAAGCCACCTTGCAAACACTGCTAAGGATCTGAAAAGGTTTGTGAATCGAGGAGACAACTTGCCGACTTGGCCAAATCTCCACAGACCTCATCGAGATGAGACCAATAGGAAGACGCGGTAGCCATCCTCGAACTCCAATGGTCCCCGTCTCCTATCATCATAGGTCTTCTGTCTGGTTTTTTCAATCTTCATCTACTCCTGGATGATCTGTACCTTCTCCATCAAAGCCTGAACCATCTCTGGTCCTACAAGTGCTTACTGTCCTGGGTCAGTCCAGCACAGAGGTGATCTACAAGGTCTGTAGCACAATGCCTCATAAGGGGCCATCCTGATGGTGTAGTGGTAACTATTGTTGTACGCAAACTCCACCATGGGTAAGTGATCCTCCTAGTTGTGACCAAAGTCAAGGACACATGCACGGAGCATATACTCAAAGGTCTGAATGGTCCCCTCAGTCTGACTGTCTGTCTGAGGATTGAAGGCGGTGATCAGACGTAGCTGCGTTCCAAAAGCCTCTTGTAACCCCTTCCATAGCCGGGAAGTGAATCGAGCATTTGGATAGGAAATGATAGATTATGGCACACCATGAAGTTGTACGATCATTTAAATGTAGGGGAATCCCATGCTCTCTACTGAGACTTTCTCTTTGATCGGTAGGAAGTGGGTCGACATGGTGAGTTGGTCTATGATCACCCAGATAGATTCGGGTCCTCTAGATGTACGTGGAAGCCTCGTCACGAAATACATGGATATCCCGCACCACTTCAACTATGGGAAATTTAAGGGTTTTACCAAGCCTGCTGGTACTTGGTTCTCTACCTTCACTTTCTTGCAAGTGAGGCATCATGATACAAACTCTGCTACAACCTTCTTCATACCCGGCCAACAGTGCTGTCATCTGAGGTCCGGATACATCATCGCCGCTCCTAGATGTACCGCTATAGGGGAAGTGTGGAACTCCCTCAACACCTCCTCATGTAATGCAACTAGTACCTTGGTATATCCCCTGAAGAGGAAGGTGTGCTCCCCTCCTTCAGAAAATATATCAGCTGCCTACCCTGTGGATATCTGAGCACGTCGCATCTCACAGTCAACATCCCCATGTTGTGCCCCTCTGACTCACTGATGAAGTGGAGGAGTGACTGTGAGAGACTGAAGAAAGGCTACTCCATCTCAATCTAGAATGGATATCTTCAACGCGACTAGCTCCTATGTCTCCTCTCATAGCAGCTGAATGCCTGCTCTCCTGATGAGAGTATCTACTACAATGTTCCCCTTCCCAGGAGTATAGACTATCTCGAAGTCATAGTCTTGGAGGAACTCGAGACAACTTCACTGTCTCAGGTTCAGGTCCTTCTGCGAGAAGATGTACCTAAGACTCTTGTGGTCAGAGTAGACTTTAATGCACTCACCCATCAAATATTGTCGCTACATCTTCAATGCGAAGACAACTACGGAAAACTCCAGGTCATGGGTAATGTAGTTTTTCTAGTGCTATCTCAACTGCCACAAACCATATGTGATCACTGCTCGCTCCTGTATCAGGACACACCCTTGTCCGTTCCCTGATGTGTCGCAGAAAACTACGTACCCAATGGCCTCCTCTCCTAGCCTCAAGATGGGTAGACTGGTCAATCTTTGTCTCAGCTCCTGAAAGCTCTACTGGCATCTATCTGACCACATGAAGGGTTTCCCCTTCTTCATCAAATATGAAAGTGGTGGTGCAACTCTCGAGAAGTTTGGCACAAATCTCCGATAGTACCCAACCAGACCTATGAAACTCCGCACCTCTGTCACACTCTTGGGTGGCTCAAAAGAAAGTACTGGATCAATCATTGCAGGATCCACTGCAACTCCAGCCTTCAACATGATGAGTCCAATGAAATGAGCCTCTCGAATCTGAAACTGGCACTTCGAGAGCATACCATAAAGCTGGTGCTCTTGGAGTGTATCCAGTACAACCCACAAGTGGTAGGCCTTCTCTTCTTTAGTAGTCGAGTAAATCAATAAGTCATCGATGAAAAATTAGAAAAATAAATCGAGGTAAGGCTGGAAGATCCTGTTCATGAGACTCATGAACACTTCCGGAGCATTGGTTACCTCGATGGTCATAACCAAGAACTCGTAGTGGCTATACCAACACCTGAAGGCCATCTTCTATACATCCTCATCTTGAAATCTGAGCTAGTGATAGCCTGACCAGAGGTTTTTCTTCACGAAACATCATGCTCCCTTGAGCTGATCAAAGAAGTTGTCAATCCTCACTAGTGGGTACTTTTTATTCACTGTCACCTGATTCAGGCGTCGGTAGTCGACACACAGTCGCAATCTCCCATTCACCTTCTTGGCGAATAGAATCGGAGAATCCTAGGGTGAAACAATAGGTCATATAAATCCCTTCCCATGCAAGTCCTCCAGCTGTACTCGTAGATCATGAAGCTCAGCGAGAGCCATACGATATGCTAGATTAGATATCAGTGTTGTCCCGGGGTACATGTCTATGTAGAAGTCTACCTCTCTATGAGAAGGTAGTCTTGGAATGTCATCAGGAAAAACATCCACATACTGATCCACTACAATAGGAAAACTCGGACTCCGCACATCAACAGCTCTGAGGATGAGACTAGCCAACTGATGTGTGATCGACAACCCTCTCCTATACGAAAGTCCATCCTGTGCTGCAAAGGTACCCTTCTCACTGGTGAAGGTGAACTTGGTCCCATCCATGCGGACACACCCCACATTGTGCCTAATGCAGTCGATCTGAGCATGGACTGTAGAAAAACATTCCATACCCAAGATGATGTCGTAAGGCCTCGACACCGCTACAAGAAGATCTCAGCCGAAGCTATTGCCTCCTAGAGTAAGCTCACACTGTCGGCACCTGTGCGTAATCGTTAAGTCTGCTCCCGTAGGAGTCTCTAGCCATAAGGATCGATCCAAAGACTCTGTCGGAATCTTAGATGTCTGAACAAGGCCAGTGGAAATAAAATAATGACCTGTACCTAAGTCTATATGTACTACAGAAATGGTGGAGTAGACACAGATAATACCTCGAATCATCTCAAGTGTGTCGTGGTCATAGGCCTCGACTGCCTGGAGCTGATCCCACCTCTATCCGCCCACTCCCTGTGGTCGGGGTGGACCTCCTGGTGGTGGTGGTGGTAGAGCCTCGAAACGTCGTCCACCACCCGCTGCTCGGCCAACTCCTCTGCCACGTCCACCTGCTCCCGGTGGGCCACCGTGGTTGAACCTCTGCCTTTGCCTGGGAGGTCCCTCTACTATCTGATGCTCGTCTGCATGGAAAGTCAGATAGTCTCGATTCATGTGACCCTAACCACCACATGAATAACACTATCAGCTCCTTGTATAGTTGGATTTGTTTCCGGTGCCCCGCACAACAGAACTTGTATCCTAAGGTCGCTCTCTTAATGGCCTGGTCCACTTGGACCTCTGTGTCAAATATCTACTGCCCGCTGCAGAATAATTTGCTACATGTTGCCCTGCGGTGCGTCTCGCCGCTGGTGTTGGCTCAACAAGAAAGCTCTATACAAGAAGGGCTCACTCCAGCACTCCTGCCTACGTTGGAATGATGAGGGAAATCATTGAAGCCCTGATCTCATGTCTGAGTCCCTACTCAAAGGTCTGGTCCTTGAAGAATGGGTCATGCACCATATCTGTGGAGTATCATGAGAGGTTAGTGAACCTCGCTGAGTATTGAGCTATGATCTTGTTGCCCTGTCGTAGATGAAGAAACTCCTGAATCCGCACCGTACGAAGGGTGGATGGAACAAAATCTGAGCGAAAGCAACTCTAGAAGTCTGTCCAATGAAAAGATTCCTCGTCATGAACTTAGAGCGTCAGGATCCACCATCTACATGCTGTTGAGTGTAGGATACTCGTGACAAAGATCACCAAAATGTGGGATGGTGTATCTACCAATCTGAAAACTCTGACGACAGCCTGCAGCCAGTCCTCAGCTACTTGTGGGTCTGTCTCTTCATAGAACCTGGGAGACCTCTGTTGCTGAAACTCGTGCAAGGATCTCAGGCAGCGTGCACTCTCTGCTACTGGAGCTGGTGGTATTGGTGGCCCAGCGGGTTGTGGTACCGCTGGTGCCTCTGTATTTATGGGGTCCAACACTGAGGATTTGTCGCTTAGTGGGCTGCCATCTCGTACATAACTTGGAACCTCAGCTGGTTGCCTTCGTGGGGCCATCCTGAAAAGAAACAGGTGCACCACGGTCAAACAGTATACTTGGTGAGCTGACACAATGTAATCACAAAGAAATCATTTCAAAGGAAACATACACGCAATCAGTGTTTTCGTGCACTGAGTCAAAATTCAAAGGCCTAGGTCATGGTGTATGGATATGACAATTGCCGCACCAACACTGGACTACCTGGACTGAAAACCACACTCAATACACATAAAACTATTTCTTCATAGAAAAGAAAGATCAGAGTCACATGTTCTACGGTAGAACCGACTCCTCTGATACCAATTTTTCATGACCCATCCTCTGGGCCCGTGCCATGACTACCCCAAGCCCGCCTTCCATAGGCCAGTGGCTGGAGACTAGCACCAAAGTCGTAAATCCTGATAAAAAGGGAAGGAATTGCCTTTATAAAAGTAAACAAACACAACAGAGTACGCAATAAAATTAAGCACTATGTAGTACTAAATACAAAAGTGCTGAAAAGGTAAATGGCCATGTATACAAACCCAACTGTAATGTACAGTACAATTATAAAGCTAGTACAACTACAGTATTGTAAAATAGAAACCACTGAGTCTTCCTCTGGGAATCCCACCTAAACGGTGAGTACAAATGGGTTGTTCATTACCTCAAGTCATCTGTCTGCTCTTTGTATGTCTCTCCATGTGGTCCACCTCTGGGTACCGTCCAGCTCCACAAGCCTCCACCTCAATCAGTGATGTCTGTTGTCTGAATCCAACACAACGTAGTGTGGGCATATCCCGTGCAGGGATGAGTATACGATACACATTAGGGACCCTGAGACCCCTGAAGGTCTCCCAGAACCCACAAAGGATAAACCACATATGAAAGATACAATCACAAAGTATTAACAAACTCTACTTAGGTATATGCCCATACATATACATATATTATCAATCATAGTTCGGCTTCAACTATCGAGCCCAAGAACAGCCAAGTCCAAACAAGAAAGAAAGTCAATCACATTGATGAAAATGATTGAAAGTCAAGACTCAGCTCACACATGTATACATATTTCATAAAGGGATAGAGATGACCAGATTTAGTCACTAATTTATCTAAGTTGTTGGACCCACATTGGATACTAGACCAGCTAAGCTGTTGGACCAACGTAGGATACTAGACCAGCTACTCTGTCGGAACCACATAGGATACTAGAATTGAAGTCAAACTGTCAGACCCACGTAGGATACATGAACAATAGAAAAACTATCGTACCCACTTAGGACAAAAGTACAGTAGTCATCGCTGTCAAACCCATAGAGGATTTCAGTACAGTTGTCATCGTCGTCGAACCCACGGAGGATTCCAGTACGGTAGTCGTTGTCGTCGCATCCAGCTCTAGGATTCCCGCACACTACACGCTCGATTTAGGGAGGGTCCACTCATCAATAAAATGGGTTCGTTACCTCAACTATCACAAAATCCATAGATTATATACCCCGAAGTTTCGTATCATCTAAAGGAACCTAATGTGACAGATGGCGTGTCAATCAGACGCCTCGTCTGAGAGATATTGGCTTTTCCATCCCAGGGGCCCAGTTGGAATTATGCTTGTTCCAAACCCGAAAAATTTCCAAAGTCATCCAAAACTCACTTAGAGTATTTCCAAAGGACCGCTTCATCGTGAGGGTCCCAGTGTCATAGACAGCATGTCGATCGGATGCATGGTCACAAATATATGTGTATTTAAGAAAAACAGGACCGACCAATCAAGCCTGGTGGGATGGAGGGTTAGCCCGTTCTGGCTCAGCGGGTCCGACCCGGATAAGGGGTTGGCCCAGCCCGATAATGTGTAGCTCGGCCTAGTGGAAAAAGCTATGCCCGTGGCCAATGGCCCTGCCCGGTTGGGCACGACCCAGCCTGTCGGGGAGCAACCCGGCCCGGTGGGGCGCGGCTCGGCCAGCTAGTTGAGCCGGTGCGGGGAGGGGGGGGGGATTTCCCTAACCGGAGGCGCCAAACGGCACCGCCCTCCTATCCGGACGGCCGAATCTGGCCAGTCTTCCCGACGTGAGCAACCCGCAAAGGCGGGCCCATGCCCTCCCGCGCAGCACCTGTGGGTGCCGCTGCCTCCTCCAACCCGGCCAACTGACTAGCCGGACGGTTCCCCACTAAAGGGGCCCGTGGAGCGCGGGCCGATGTCTTCTATAGCACGGTGCCATGGGGCGCCGTGGTTCCTCAATCATGGCTGACTACGGCAGGCCGGTTCTATTTTGGCCGAGCGGCCAGCGGTTGCGGGCCGCGATTCTTATTCACACGGCCGACATACGACCAGTCATTCCTTCAGTCGCTGCAACATATTCTGTCACCACCTCCATTGAAATAAATCAAGGATCAACAGAGGGTCATCAGGCCGTGTTCGTTTGGCCCGCATCCTCCGCGTTAGGCAGGTTTCATATGGCCGATGATAAAACATGGTTTCAATGAAGATGAAGAACAATTTTATTCAATTAAAAATTAAAGAAAACCCCCTACCTCATAATTGAGGTTTGTTTGTCGACGAACCACGAAAAACGAGTTTCGCGGTAGTCAGGCATCCCCTACGTCGACGTCGCGGAGAACTGTGTCATTCTATCAACGTTGGAAGTCATTGTCTTAGACGACGTTCCTCACGAGAAATGTCCTCCCCCTTAACGCGGAGAAGAAGAAAGGATGGAGGCACTACTCACTATCTTTTTCTGGTTGAAAAGAATGGTGGAGAGAAGATGCTTCCCATTCTTCGAGTCATGGAGTATTCTTCACAGAGAGGAACACTTCCTTGTAAATCTCCAGAGGTTTTTCAATGTTCTCCCAACACAACGAGTGCCAAACAAAAATAATAGATAAGGCTATTATTTTATTTACACTTGAATTTCAAAATTCAAACACTTTAATTAATTAATTGTAGAGTTCAATTTATTAATTAAAATGTTTTGGCAAAATTTATGGGAGTGACAGGAGATGGAAAGAAACAACTAAAGAGGGGAGTTGTGAAAATTAATTGAAGGGGAGGTAATGGGGGGGGGGGGGGGTTAAGGGAAGTTTTAAAGTTAGGGGCTCGTGTGGTCCCCAACTCACATTATCCACTCATGCAAGGTTATGTGGCTGTGGGCCCCACCTCTAACTCCCCCTTGTAATAAATAACCAACTATTAAAAAATAAAATTGTGTACATCAATTTTATTTAATTTAAAATAAATCCCCAAAGATTAACTTCTCTTCCCGAGCAAAATCAAATGTGGTAAATGTACCCTTAAGCAAATATTGGCAGTGCGAGTTCATTGGTGCCCTCATATTTCAATTACGTGCTCCAGTTCAAAAGATAGAAAAAATAACATGTACATTTACTGAATGTACCCGAATAAAACTTCAGAAATTGATTTTGGGCACACAGGGCCTTAGAATCAGGCATCGTCAGAAACTGTGGACTTGTAAAATTCAAAAGTATTTAAGAAAAAATTTTCCTTGAAATTTCTGGGTCTTTACAACAGATCTCACCCCTTTCTATGATTTTTTCCCATGATGTGAAGATGTATATTACGAATAAACTGCAAGAATAGGCTAAGGGATAAAATAGTTTTCAAAAGGGGAGAAAATGTTGTTTGTTTTATTTCATGATGTAATGTAAAACTTAAGTATGTATCTAGTACATCAAACTCTACTAAATGCATCAGTCCTTCAGGAAAAGATTTTTTGTATCATGCCAATGTTATGTAATAATGAACTGACTCTAGGTAACTGGGGTCAGGGCATTACAGTTGGTATCAGTGGAAGTTTAGTACAATCCTTGGAATCTAGATTTAGAAAAAATATGATTGGAGAACATTACCCTAAGATTGACATTGAGGATTAGTATAGAAGAAATTACTAGAATTTTTACAATGTAAACATTTTATGTATTTTCCAAAAAATACATCCCTTCCTGTATACGAGTATGTAGATTCCACTCTGGCATAGATGTACTTAGGATAGAAAAATTCGAGAAGGAGTTTCTGGCTTGACATAGGGTATCTTGGTACATGACAACGGGCCTTGCAGCACTTTGTTATGACAATATCAGGGGATCTTCTTAGGATAATTCATATTTTCATTAAAACCCATTCTAATGGATTTATGAGTATATACCTCATCAATGAGAGAATTTTTATGATTATGGATTATATCCATAAAATATTCAATTTATGCTATGTTTTTTATATGTTTGGAATTTTGTATTGCGCTTCTTAAAGTCATCTAGGGTATGAAATTATTTAGAAATGGAACCTAGTGGAAGGAATGGAAACCATATCAACACACATAATCCATATAAGGATATCCATCCTATACAAGATACTTCTAGTGGATCTGGTGATGATACTAGTGCTGATTTGCTTATCACCATACTAGGACAACTCACTCAGCTTATGAATAATGACCTTTCCTGTATAGAAAAACCTTATCCAAAATGAGGAGGATTAATGTTAGACCACTTCATGAGGTAACAACCCCCAAAATTCAATTGGACTACAAATGCATTTTTATTTGAGAAATGGATAAGTTACTTAGAGAATATATTTCATGCATTATGGAGTAGAGATATGGAAAAAGTTTTCATGGCAGTTGATCACCTCACGAGAGATGCAGATAAATTGTGGTCATTAATTCAAGACACAAAGGACGATAAAGAAGTATAAAATATAGAATGGAGTGAGTTTAGAGGAATTTTTTAGAAAAATACATTCCTTGTGACCATCGAGTGAATATAGAAAGACAATTTCGGAGTCTAAGGTAAAAGGAGGATGAGAATGTCACAAAGTATGAGGATAACTTTACAAGGATATCAAGCCATGCAGTAGATTATATATGTAACTCAAGGAGTAATATCAATCAATTATCTTATTGGTTAAAAACATTTCTCTGTGGATCATTACTCTCACAATCCTCCTCATCATACGAAGATATTATCTCATGTGCAATCATGAAAAAAAGGAATTCTTTATGTCTTACACCTTTAAATAAAAGAAAGAGAAGAAAAAATCTACTAAACACTTTGGAAATAAAAATAAGGGAATAGTGGAAAAGTTGAATTTCCATCCTACAGTAAATGTGGGAAGAAACATCTTGGTACTTGCCTGAATAGAATGGGAGTCCGTTACAAGTGTGGTGAAAAAGGGAACCAATATCGTGATTTCAAGGGAAAGAAAGACGTTTTCAATGATGAATGAAACAATGTAGAGATATAGGGAATTAGTCAAATGAATTTCCTAAGTTCCATATAAAGATACCTCATAAAAGGCCAAGGGGGAAGGCCAAGATTATACGATCACTACTGCTGAGGTTGAAGCTTCGAATGACCTGGTAGCATGAAATTTAATGTTTTCCTCACATATAGTCCATGATTTATTTTATTATGTATCATCACATTGTTTCATATCTTCCTAGTTTTCTATGAAAATTAGATATTTACCATTTTATTTGACAAGTAAGTTGTCAGAAAAAACTCCTAAGGGAAGTATTATTGCAACCATGTTTTTTGAATCATTCCCTATGAGTGCATATAAATTTTCTTTAGTAGCTGATCTCATCATCATACCCATGATTGAATTTGATATAATCCTCATTATGTATTGTCTTTGGGACCATGATGCGAATATTTATTGTAAGAAGAATAAGGTTATAATTTTCAATGACGATAAGGAGTACCTTATCTTTAGAGTGGAAACGTCACCACATGATTCTTATCTAGATCCACCCCTGTAGCTCTACTAAATTCAATTATTGGGGGTGAAATGAATGAAATAATTATGAGTGTGTAAAATAATGTTAAAATAGGGTATGTACCTATTTTGAAAGAATATGTCGATGTGTTTCCTGAGGATTTACATGGACATTCTCCAAAATGAGAAATTATGTTTTCCATTGATTTAATTCCTGGTTCAAGGGCCATATAAAATACCCCTTATATAATGGCCTCTATGGAATTAGTGGAACTAAAGAAAAAACAAGTGTAATTGAGTAATAAAGGATTTATTCACCCCCAATGATTCATCGTGTGGAGTGCCTTTCTTTTTGTTACAAATAATGATGTATCTATGAGGTTGTGCATTGAGTATAGGGAGATCAATAATATAACAATTAAAAAACAAGTATCCCCTAACTCTAATTGATGATTTATTTGATCATCTTCATGGATCTCAATAATTTTTAAATATTTGCCTTCAATCTAGATATCATTAGTTGTGTGTCACGAAGGAAGATATTCTGAACAAAAACATTTTGAACCAGGTATGGACATTATGTGTTTATAGTAATGCCTTTTGGACTGACTAATTCATCCTCTGTTTTCATGGATCTAATGAATAAAGTTTTTAATGAATATGTTGATGACTTTTAAGTGGTATTTATTGATGATATCTTGGTATAATAAAAAATCTACGGAGATCATGAAAATTAGTTTCACACTATTCTAAAAACCCTCATAAGAAATAAATTATTCAGTATGTTTATCATGTGTGAATTCTGGCTTTAGGATATTTATTATTTTGGTCATATTGTCTCTGAGGATAGAATCTTTATTTATCCTTAAAAGACCGAGGCAATCTAAGAATTTCTAGAACCGACAAGTTTAACTGAGATACCAAGTTTTATTGGTTTAGCGTTATATTATTGACACTTCGTCCAAAAATTTTCCCGATTGGCTAACCCATTATCCAAGATCACATGTAAAGGGGTTAATTTTTTTTGTACAAAAGAGTGTGAAGAATGTTTTCAGGAACTGAAGGGAAGATCATTAAATGATCCTATAGTGACTCTACCATTGAAGAATGAAGGGTTTTTTATTTATAGTGAATCTCCAAATAAAATAATTGGTTGTTTCCTTATAAAGAATGATAAATTTATTTATTATGCATCATGACAGCTAAAAATTTGTGACAAAAATGTCCCACTGAGGATCTTGAGTTAGTATCTATGATCTTTTCTCTGAAAATATGTAGACACTATCTCTATGTTGAAAAATGTGATACATATACTGATCACAAGAGTTTGAAGTATATTTTCTCAAAAAAATAACTCAACATGACGCAAAGTCAATGATTTTTTACTACTGAAAGATTATTATTGCACTATACACTACCACCCGGGGAAGGAAAATAAGGTGGAAGATGCTTTGAGGAGAAAAGATCATGGAGTATTGAACAAGATGAGAGTTGAAATGGATCTTATCTACCTGGATCTAGTAAAAATTGATATGGGAATAACCATGGAATGTGAAACCTCGAAACATTTTCAAATGGTTGATAAACCATCTTTGCTATAAAGGATAAAAATTTCTCAGACTGATGTTGAGGTGTTTAAAAAGAAGATTAAATCTATGAATGATAGTAGATTGATTAACATCGTATATGAAGATGGAATTTTGAAATTTGGGAAGAGAATTTGTGTTCCTGATACACCTGATCAAAAAAGGGAACTGTTGGATGATGCCCATAGTTCCAATTTTTATATACACCCTGGTAGAAGAAAGATGTATAGAAATTTGAATGAAAAACTTTTGTGGATAATATAAAGATTGATATCACTGATTATGTGTCCAGATGTATATTTTGTCAATAGGTGAAGGCTAGAAGACAACATCCTAGATGATTCGTGAAACCTCTTCCCATACCTGAGTGGAAATGGGATGATGTATTGATAGACATTGTCATGGGACTACCAAAGACTCTTAGAAGGAATGATGCAATATTGGTTACTATTTATATTTTTACCATGTAAGCATATTTTTCTAATATAAGAAAAGATTTACCGCATTAATGTTTAGAAAGACTATATATTAATGATGTTGGAAGACTTTATGGAGTACCCCTACCAATTGTTTCTGACCGTGATACCCATTTCACATCACGATTCTATACATCCTTTAGAAGGACATGGATACTGAACTTCATTTGAGCACTTCCTACCACCATCAAACTGGTGAAAAATTAAAAGGGGATATTCAAGACATGGAAGACATGTTGAGATCTTTCTCACTTGACATTCAAGGAATGTTGGATCAATATTTACCTATGGAATAATTTTCCTATAATAATAGCATCCATTCAAGTATTCAGTTGACACCATATGAAGCATTATATGGGAAAGGATTTCGAATATCAACTTGTTGGGATGATGTTAGTGAAAGAAACTCGTTGGCCCATAACTTATTGAGGAAATAATGGAAAAGGTGAAGGTTATCCAAACCCAAATCAAAGCGGCTCAAAGTAGGAAAAAGATCTATGCCGATAATAGAAGGATGTATTTGGAATTTCAAATAGGTGATCATGTTTTCTTGAAGGTATATCCATGGAAAGGTGTTATAGGATTCAGTAAGAAGGGAAAATTAAGTCACAGGTGCACCAGAACATTCAAAATTCTAGACTGAATTAGAGTTGTGTCTTATCGTATGGAAATGCTGCCATGTCTCTCCTAAGTTCATGAGGTGTTCCACGTATCATTGTTGAGAACATACATGGATAACCTAATGAATGTACTAATCTATGAAGAAATAGAACTGGAACCTGACCTGTCTTATTGTGAGGAGCCAATCAGAATTCTTGATACCAGAGAACAAGTATTGAGAAACCGGACAACTCGTCTGTAAATATTCATTAGAAATATAAAATTATTTCCTACATAATATTATTTTATTTATAATTTTGATATGTTATATAATTAAATTTAGTTATGACACAATGATGATGTAGTAATTATCTTATTAATGAAGGATTAAAATAATTGATACTATAATTATTCAAATAAATGTAAGTTGAGACTTTTGATGAATTCCACGAATTTTATAGGTAATTATGAAATGTTATGGTTGATTAAATGAATTTTTATCGAAGTAACCAAGTTTATAGGACAAAAACAATAAAATACTAAATAGTCTCAAAATTGACAAAAATGTTTTTTCAAAAAAAATAATATATTATTAATTGATGTCAAATACCTAAAAATATAAGGTTCATCCAAATAATTTTGATAAGATTATATATATTTTTAATCAATCATTTGGGGTTTCACTTGGATTTTGATAGTATGTTTATTACCCATTTATTTTAATAATACAAGAATATATGGTAAAAGTTAAACTATTTAACTAAGAGATAAATCTAAAAGATAAGGGTAACAAGGTGACCTAAAAATATCTAAACATTTTTGTTGAGAGGTTTTAGACCATTCCCCACCTTACCCTCAAAATAAATCATTTCCAAACCATTATAAATTGAATATTATTGTATAATAAAATAATATATCAAAGCTTTCCAGATGTGACCCTCACCTCTCTTATAAAAGCGTACTTACCCTTTTCTCAAAATCACACATCCAACTCCATTTGGCCAGGACTACCCCTACTCAAATATCCTCCCAACTAATCTCACATAGACCTAGATTCCTTAATTTGATCATAAATCCAACCTAAGGAGCCCTTTTGATCAACTCAAAAGGGAACACCTGTAGAAGAGTTAATAATTTCACCACATCTTTTAATGTTCATTTCTTCTTCCACTTTCACTTTCTTTGTTGTTTCCATTTAAAATTAATGAATCAAGTACCATATACATACTATGATGTTATTATATATATGTTACAACCATATTCATTATTATATCCATCCTAGGAATGACAAGTCACCATATGTGTGTACGTATGGCTTACCATCTCTACGTCGTGGTCTAGTTTGTTATTCGAACACTTCATTATTTGTATGTATATAATAATTAATATAATTGATGTAAATGATAAATATAACATGATAATTATTTATTATGTATGATATACCATCCAATTACATACTATTTCACCATCAATATAATGATATTGTCGGTAGTGTGTACGTAAGGATTACTATCTCCACGAACACGATGAGATTAATTCCCCAAAAAACCATTAAAGAATAAATAAAATTTTATGATTAAAAAGTAATGTTTACGATATTAATATCATTCTGTATATGAATCAAATACATATTTTCCACAAAAAAAATTACTTAGATAACAAAACATATAAAGTACAATTATTCATTTAACACCCAAAACGATGTTACTATTGAAATATTATTAAGAAATAAATATTATAAGATCATAAATGATATCATATTTATGTTTTTGTTTCATGTATAATTTAATAAATACGATTTAACTATTATACAAGAGGTTAATATACCCTTGAACTAGGAAATGTACAACATAAGGGTTAATTCAACAATATTTTCATAATCTGAGGATGTTTAAACATGAGTATCTACTGTGGATTCTTTATCATCCACATCCATGTTTCTTAAAAAATTATGTCAAATGTATTTTTACTACTTCCTAGAAAATTGGTTAAAATCACTTATACCCTTGTTCTAGTTTTTATAAGATTTTTATAATGGAATATTTCTGTCATTTTCCAAACAAGGTACTTTAGGACCTTTTCGACAAAATTAAGGAAAGAATATTTTTTAACTTATACGGTGGGTGTAGCTATTTTCCACCATCATAACACCTTCGAAGATTCCCTCACAAGATTATAAGAATGTTTTCAAAATAAATTTTTTTTATAATTATGTTACTTTTAAATGATTTTAAAATAGGAATAGATATTAAAATTAAACAGTCTTGATTTCATCTATGTAAACATCCTTTGATGGATTTTACACTTGTTGGAAGATGGTTTATTATGATACAATATTTAATATTATATTAATTGTTTTGTGAAATATTTGACAATGGATTTTTTATTTTTATACCATTCTTGGTTTATGGTTAATGTATTAACATTTCATATGCTAGTTTTAATATAAATGTTTGTGTTATGTTTCTATCTATTCATATGTGGAATGTAATAGACGTAGTAAGCCACAGGTGGAGCCCTCTATAGCTCCTCAATGCATCGGTATGTCTCATGAGTCAAACTAGTGTCTTGGGAAAAGACCGTGAGAAAATCTTATTTGTAGTCTTGGCACGAGGGCTTGACTATGATCTTATGAAGTCTGGCATTATGACTTCCATCATTATAAAAGTGGATATTGATGTTACATGTGATTATTCGACTTGTAGAATATCCATGTGAATATGTAAATGGAATAATTTGAATAATCTTTTCCTCATTATACTGATGTTTTTGTTTAAAAGGATTTTGTTTTAGTCTTATACATTGCCTTAAAATTTTAGGCCTATTTATGGTAGTTTTCTCTATATTGACATCATTTCTGAGCACCTGATCTCAACCCTTTATATGTTTTATTTTTTCCAGGATGTGAAGAAGTATATTAAGATTAACATGCAGGAATAGTCTAAGATATATAAGAGTTTTCAAAAGAAGACACAATGTTATTTTTATTTCATGATATAACGTAAAAATTATGTATGTATCTAGTAATTTCAGGGCTACTAAACTTATCAGTCTTTTGGGACGAGATTCCTTGAATCATGCCAATGTTATGTAATAATTCACCAACTCTATGTAACTGGGGTCGGGGAGTTACATCATACACATAAACATATAACTTTTTAAACATGTATAAATAGTAATTGGTTTACAAATTAAATTAGGGACATGAAATAAGGCCCTTGCATAAAGGTATGGACATGAAAATGAGGTCCACGAACAAAATTATGGATAGGAAAACTAGGTTCATTCATAAAATTATGAACATTAAATAATGTTCATTCATAACAACTCATTAAGGGTAAATAAAAGAGATATCAATAAAATCATAATCATTGGACGTAAGAAAATGACATTTGAAAATATTAACATAGATATGAAATTTCATGATATAATGTCTTTGGATAAGTCATAAAAGTTCATAAATAATCAATTAACATATTTCAATATTCATAACATAAGACATGGAATTTTGTGGAATACACATAAGAAAACAAAATCATTCCATATTAAGTATTATTGACAAGACCCTCATTTTTGACATAGTCCATTACTAAACCAAGTTTAGTAATCGTTCCAACCCTTTATTTCTGAACCAAGACCATTTCCACTTCCATCCACTTCTATCTCATGAGATATAATTATTTACCCAATGCATTGAAGGGAGGTATATTTACAATCAACATCATAATGAAATCATTTTTACGTGTTCCATGAAACCTAAAACATACAACATATCATTACCTAAGGAATAAAATGGGTTTCTTAAACATCATTTCATCATAACATAATCAATGTAAAACAAATGGATGTCATTAATATAATTCCACCATAATCACAATCAAACCACATGGAATAATAGGAATATTATACTCAAAACATAACCATATCAAAAAATTATATCTTAGATGATAAATAAATTAGAGAGAACACTTGAAATAACATTTTGTGGCTATTATATTTTTTCTTCAAAAGTGTTTTATTTTCTTAAAATAATGCCCAAATTTAAAATAAAATATTTTTTTGAAAATTACCTAAAATAAATGTAAGGTATGTTTCAAGAAAATAATGTGTCATTAAAGAAGAAATATATTTTCATGATGTATAAGTTAAAAAACATCTTTCTTGTACTTTTGAAGGAAATGTCAACAAGTACCTCGTATCAAAAATGACAAATATTCCTTGTGCCCTTTTTAATAAAATTCCACCAATGTGTAAAATTGACTTATAGAATGAATAATTTTTAATACATATTTACAAATCATATACATGGATGATATATATAACCCAGTAAATATATTGTATAAACAATCACATATAGTAATGGGATTGTGAAATTATCCCTTACCATAGGTTTGAATTTTTTATATATGTGTCTGAAACTATTGTATAGTAGTTTTTAACATATTATAATCATCTAATAGAATCATAATAATATTTATTATATCATATATGACTTATTTATGACATTATATTATCTGTTAATGAACAATTCCACATCAAAGCAGAGTTTTGGGTAATAATCTCTTTGTTTATGATTAGTTTTTTGACTTATTATTCTTGATATTATATATTATATCGATATTTAATTATGTACAAAATGTAAAATATTTTTATTATATTTTAGATATTATTTATATAAATTTATATAGTAGATATATAAATTAAATTGAATATACTCTTCATGTATATGATAGGTCGTATGTACGTATGCACATTTTCCCCATTTTTTTATTGTATTGAATGAAATAAAGTAAATGAAATATAATTATGTATATATATTTATATAATATATTAGAATTTTTATGTCATATATTACATACTTATTCATTATTTAAAAGTTTATAATCTTTATGACATAGTTGTATGGGAGGATTAATCTCATCACATCGTGGAGATGGTTAGTCGTACATACGCACGAGCGATGATATCATCCCCATATTCGTAAAATGATATGGAATTGGATGTTATATTATTTATAAATAATATTTATCATTTGATATTAATTATTTATATTTCTTATATTCATCATTATAAAAATCCAAATAACGTAGAAATGAAAAACAGTATACGCCATGACATGGAGACGGTAAACCGTATATACCCATGAATAGTGATATTATTTTTCGTAGGATCGTAAATTGATGAAAATTGTTATAAAATTATCAAACAAAATCTCATAATATATTATATACTATATTTATTACTTTTTTATGGAAAAAAATGTTGGAAAATTAAGTATCAGAAAAAAAGAACTTTGAAATAGTTGGTAAAATAATTACCTCCTCTTCTACTGTCTTGTTTTCATTTGTACAAAAGGACTCCATAGGTTGGATTTCTTCCCAAATTATGTCCACTATAATGTAGGGAGGGATTTTGGGAAGATATTTGGAAAGTTTTTTACCATGAAAAATGGATTTAGATGTGTGAATAGTATAGAAGGATAATTTTCATTTTATAAGAGTGGGGAGGGGCACTCTTGGAATTATAAAATGTATTAAATTAATATAAATTAATTTTCAAATCCAAAAGGACCAAAAATTATTTATTTAAAATATATGATGATTTTTTCTTGAATACCTTTCATCAATTTAAAATTTTAAATGTTTTGATTATTTTTTTAATCCTAAATTTTTTGTTTTAAACCCTTTTATCTCTCACCATTTTATCAAGTCATTTACAATTTGGGGGATAAAATAATTACCCCAACATGACAAACAAATAATTAATGGTTAATTAATGAAATATAATACAAATCTATACTTTTTTGTATAATATTAGTTTTTTATAAATATTAAGTCATTTAATTAAATATTTTATATTTTAAGATATGAATTATGAAAAAATTTACACTATTCATTACATGGCTTTTTAAAGTATTATAAAAGCTTTATTCCTTATAAATAATAAATTAAATCATACATAAATTGTTAAATTAATCTATACATTTTTTGGATGGCACCAATTTTTTGAAATTATTTTTATTTTAATATTTTTGATATCATTTACTTTACTCATCATTTAATAAAACTATTATTGCATCATCATTTTTTAATGGTTGGGGTCGAAGCCTCATTTATTATCTAAAGTGAATAAAAGTCCTCTTTTATCGGGGAAGAGGGAGAACCATTACATAGCCCAATGGCCGAGTGGGCATTTAACCCATTACAAGGCCCATAGGCCCAAATTTTTGCCCTAAATCCCATTCTGTGAATAGTACTGCTACAGTACTCTTACTGCTACAGTACTACACAGTATCTTCCACTGTTACAGTGACCTACCCCCCACTACAGTGACCGCCTTTGCTATTGTGTTTCCACTGCCACAGTATGCTACAGTACTAGTATAGTACCTACGCCCAATGGGTTTTGAATCCCCATTGTGTCATAATTAAATTTAATTATTTATTGTGTAGAAATTATAAATAAATTATTAAGATGTAGATAAAAATTTTAGATTTTAAACAAAATTAGTAAAATTTATCTTATATGTAAATCTATATTAGAAATTATTTTATTATTAGGAATATGAGTATGAAATTTTTAACATATCATTAAACAAAACATAATAAATGTCACAATCTTACCCAAGAGGCGTAAAATGGTTATGATTTCATCGTATGGTATATTATGATGAAAAAAATTCCAATGATGGTTGAATAAGTGTTAGTCTAATGTCATAATATTATAATATTAATTTTACCCTTATTTCCCTATATACCCTTTTATCGTGCTAAAAATACTAAAATTACAATTCACCAAAAATTATTTTCATTCTATGAACCATAAATTTCAAAATAATTACAACTATGTATGACTGTTTTTCAATATTTAATACACAGAAGCGGTAAAATTACGTCTAATGTTAATCCAAGAGATGTGGCTAGAAGTTGGGTAAAATGAACATTCAAAATATCAATTAGTTTATATATATAAATTTAATATAAAAAGATTCTCATGATGTAAATTTGATTAATATATGTATAATTGATCTATTCTGACTTTAAAATCAATTTAAAGTATAATAAAAATTTAGATGAAAAAATTAGTTTTTACCTATAATTTATTATTTTCACTATTCATCAAAAAATGAAAATTCACAGAAAAAACTAAAAATTGCCCCAAAGTTAATTTTGTCGTTATGATCTCAATTATGATGTTTATTTTATCAGATTAAATTTTTATGAGTTTCTAATATTAAATTTATTTTTTTTTCATATAAGGTCATGAAAAAACAATTCATTTGAAAAAATAGTTATTATAAACATAAAAATACCTTACTAAAAATTATATTTTTCGTAATCAAAACCATTATAACTAATATTTGAAAATTATTTATTAATATTAATATTAAAATTTTAATTACTAATTTATAATTACCTCATTTAAATAATTATAGTAATAACATATTATTTCATAGAGACTATGTGTTACATGTGACGCAATCCTATTCATGGTTGCGTGTAGTGAAAGTTTACCTTGTTATTGAATATATAAAAAATCCAAACATAGTTTTTTAATATAATTAAGACAATCTACATTCATTATTATGTGAATAGAAAATATCAAAATATTAAATTAATTCTAAAAATAAATTCACAAAATCTCATGGTGTAACATGTGGTTATAAAAATTCATCATAATACCGTTAATTAAAATGATTATTCCTAGGAGAAATTAAGTCTCCAACCTACTTATTATATCCTTGTTATGTTTTTTAATTAATAATAATGTTCCAAATATATTATCTACCTAAAAATTTATTAAAATTAGTATCTCTATTAGATGGATATTTTTTTTGGAAAAACCATTAGCGATTCATTTCCATATACATAGAAAAACAAATGAACTCCATTAATGTATTCATGTGAACTACCACCTCCATGAAGATTTTTTTTCATATCATTTTTCATTCATTCCAAAAAATATTACAATTAAATTAACCATCATTAAAACATTAAAAAATATCATTATGCCTATATTATAGTGATATTATACAAAAATAGAATCAACATTAATCATACTCACAAACCATGTTAAAAAATGTTCATGTTTTGGTTTGTTTTTCCAAATATATGAATCTTGTGGTAAAAGATTTATTTATATGGAAATAGGAAAACTAAAAATAATTTTATTACAATACAATAATAAAATTGTTATTGTTTTATTATTTAAAAAATAATATATTATGTGTTTAACTTAATATTAAAATATAATTTACATTCACTAAAATCACTGAAATAAGCCAACAAAGATTCCATTTTGACTAAACATAACTAAAACATGTATGAAATGATATAATAGATTTTTAAACCAATGTATTTGTAACATCCCAGGTAAATAAAGAATACACATTTTTTACATTTACTAATATTTTTGAATTAAATATTAATTTTACTTTAAAATAGATGTTATTTCTGATAGCATACTCAACACGGAACAATAGGTTTCTTGTAAATCTTACGTTGCACACAACTTTGAGTTATACTAAAAAATAATATAATAATATTATAAATTTAAATGGCAGGTAACGCCCAAACCATGTATTGGAAGGAATAAACTGAACTAACTACAGTATTATTACAACTGTTTGTTAAATTTCTTTACTTTTATCAAATATTTTTATAGGCTTAGAATAATTTGGAATCTTATTTTAAGCATGAAATATTCTAATATTCTTTAAAAGGTAGATTTTCCACCTATTGTTAGTGAAACCCTTTTAAATATAGTTTTTGTCTCTATTATATGATCTATTTGAAAATATAAAATTATTTTTTAGAATCTAGAAATGTGTTTTTTTTTATGAAACTTTTTATTTTTCTATTAAAGTTCATTATTTAATTAATAGTGAAAATCCAACATTTTAAGTCAAAACTGTCTTTTCATTTGATTTATGTATATGGTTAGATTATATTTATAATTGGTTTTAAATTTTAATAAGATTATATTTTTACCATTTAATCCAATGTTGGTCATTGGAATAAATTTAACTTTTTAATTATACTTAAACAGATGTCAATATTTTTATAGTTTTTCTTTCTAAAAACACGGTTTTGACAATGGGAATTAATTTGAAATTAATTTCTCCAACTTCTATGTTTTGGAAATGGAAAAATGGATTTCATATTTGGTATTTGGAGGTCCATATTGTTAAAATAGTTATATTCTATTTTTATACATTAAGATTAGTAACATCAGTAAATATTTTATTTACCATGGTTATAGGGTTAATCTGTTAAATAAGGGTAAGAAATAATATTATATTAATATTAAATTACTGTAAAACATGTATCAACCCTATTGAATGATACATTTACGTCTATTGACATCCTTGGGTTGATTTTGGGACCCCAAAGGACCACTTGTAAGTGAAAATGAAATTTTAGAAAAATTAATTTAATGTTAAGGAAAATGTGACATAAACATATATCTTTTAGTAAAAAAATTATATGGGGATATATAAGTGATAATTTCAATTATATATAATAATAATAACGATAAAAATATTTATTACATCATTTTATTTTATTTATAATTTTTAGAAATTATATAATAAATTTAATTATTACACAATGATGATGCATAGATTTCTTAATTAATAAAGGATTCAAATAAATGTTATTATAAATGTTAAAACTAATGTAATTTGGATTTTTTTGATATATTATAACAATTTTATGAATTATAGTTACATTTTATATTTTTATTAAGGATGTCTTTTGGGATCAATCATGTTGTTATGGATTTTTAAAAAGTCGTGATATGAATAGTGTCAAAATAGACATAATTCATATTTTAAAATATAAATTATTTTATTAAATATTATAAAATACAAAAAATTTAATATTTTGGAAAATGGTTATAATAGGTCTACAATTTTATTATTTACACTTTAATTGGATATTTTATATGTTTTGGTTCCTATTTTGATTCTCAAATTGTTAAATGCTTGATAAAACAGTAAGAGTAAAAAGAGTTAAATAAAAATATAAGTAATAAAAAATATCACAAATTCTATACAATTATTATTGTACGATTTTATTTATAATTATATATATCTTATATTAGGATATAATTATTTTTGGATGTTTTGAAACTGAAAAATATTTTATAATAAAATAATTCTTTCAAACATTCCTAAAGAGCTCGTCCTCCATTTATTAAAAGGGCATCACGTCTAACCCTTAATCACACCTATCAACCCCCCTTTCATTATAAAAACACTTCCAGCATAAGATCCCATAAATCTTCTCTTACAACAATAACCTTTACCTTAGGCATAAGAAAATTCAATGAATTATTTTTGTTCAAACCAATGGGAGTTACGCGATTTAGTGATACCGTCTTCTCCCAAGTACTTTTCTTTTATATTCCCTCTCCTATTATTATTCATTGTCTACATAAAAACACCATTATAATAAATATACTAGGTTTATTTTATGATAAGGGTTCTATCTACCCTTACACACACCTTTGTCTAATGGGTATAGAACATACAGTTTTTGTGGACGACGAACTCATGCCTCCAAAAATGAGGATTGTTCAATATTATCATACTACCTCTAATAGTGGATAATATGATGGAACTATAATTATATATTATATTTTTTATATTTATTTTTTTATATATGACTATTAAATTATAATTTAGAACATATCTTTATGCTTTTAATGTTGTATAAAAAGGAAAATTTCATTTGAGGATGTGTGAACTACTGCCCCCTCAAAGTGATATGATTCGTTCATGCTATAAATGGAACATATGAAGGATAAAGTTAATGAACATATTTAACATATATATATTATGATATTATAATGTAATTATATTATACCAATGTATCATTTAGTTTTCCTTCCTTTAAAAAAGAAAAAAATAAATGAAAGTAACGGTCATGCTACGTATGACTTACAATCTCCTTGAACTCTGCATTTCATTTCTTATATCCAAATGTTATAGACTATTATAAATACATATATACCATATATATATGATATATATGATATATATTATATTTAAATAATTAATAACATTCTGTAGATAATTTAATTTTAACATCCTGGAAAATTTGTAATTATAACAAGATCATTTTTTACTCTAGTTCCGAATATTTTCAAAATGACAAATATTAACTTAAATAATTATGTCATTTTTATGATGTGTAAATAAGTGGTTTAAGGGAATAATAAACATTAAAAACGTTCTTAATCATGTAAAAATACACTATTGTTTCTTGTTTAGAAAGAAAAAGGAACATACAAGATAAGTCAGAGTTAAGGTAGAGGAACCTTTCACCATCATCTTTTAGTCAACTACTTATTTTATGTTATGTCTTTTAATTTCCATTTTCATATGTTGGGATATGTTATTATATATAATTATTTATGTAAATTTTATGTCCATGTTATGAGATACCCTTTTCTCTCTCATGAACACATTTTCGGAATTTTTATTTTACGTTGTTAGGCTGCCGAATTTTCGTAAGTGAATATCTAAACTCAATTTCAACTCTTTGGGTTTTACGCATAATTCATTGATTATATTATTCTAGGATTATTAGTGGAATCATTTTTTATTTATTTATGTTTTAATTTCCAATTAGCATGGGGTGAAAATATTTTTTCAACACATAATCTCTCCATTGATAAACTCTTACGTCATTTATACGAACTTTGTAATGGAAATCTTAACTCAATTTTAATTAATTGTGTTAAATATCCATGTCATTGGTTTTTTTTACAAGAATATGTGTGAATGAACTCTGATAGTTTTATGCTTAATATCCCTTTATATTGGGTGTATTTATATTTGGCGTACATAATTTTTTCATTTATTTATCTTTGATCAATTGATACAATATTTGTAAGGGATTTGGTCTCAATATACATTCCATTGAGACTTTTTGTCTTTATACACCAACTCACTTTTATATGGTGTATATGATTCCATTTAACATAAATTTTCATTAATCTCGTTATTCTCATGATATTATAGGCTTTTGTTAATGTTATTCTATAATTTTTTTATTTTTTGAAGTGGTAAGGTACTCTTTAACTAAAAAATCATTTTAAATGTTTTAATGATTTATTCTTCTAAATATTCCTCATTAATGAACATGTTTTCAAAATTGTTTTATGTATTTATTTATATATAAATTAATAATATAAAATTTTATTTCCTTTGAAAGATTCAAAGTGGTATGGGACACATTGATTCAAAAATTTCTTTATTAAATGTTATAAATGGTTTTAAAAATGGTTTCGTAAAGCATTAATTATTTCAATATCTTGAAATGTTGTATTGTGATTACAATGTGGAAATTTTATCTTTCATGGATTCTTGTTTTATGTGTTATTAATATGTTATAGTTCTTTGGTTATTTTTTATATATATGGGGTGTTCTGTGATAAACGTAGGGTCGGTGAGCCTGAGATATCTCTCCACAACATTGGGTAACGTGACAAAGATAAACATTAATGTTTCCCCTAAGAGATATAAGGAATATATTGTGATTATTATTCCAAATATAACTCCCTATGTAGTTTATAATGCTACAATGTAAGTATGTTATGGATCCCACAAGTTAACATTACAATTTATGATTTCTATATGTTATACATAGATATTATTATTTCATGAGTTATGTTAAAGAGGATATGATTTAGGATTAAAAATTATGATCTCACTGATTTGTATGTATTGACGGGCTAATGTTTTGTTTTCATGTTTTATAACCCTAACTGAGAATTTTATTCTCATCCCATGTTATTTGAATCTTTTTCATAGGGTATAAGGAAGGTTATGTGAATTAAATAATTCAATAATATTTATATCAAGAAAAGAATTATGGATTTATGTACGGAGTATTATTATTTTTGAAAAAATTAGATTCATTAAAAGTGTCTACATTGTAATATATGAGATATAATGGAATAGTTATGTCCTAATTCTCTAAATCTCTAAACTTGAAAACATCCTCATCATGAATTCTTATTTTAACTCATGTTTAAGTAGTGTTTTAAGGCTGGGTCCTTAAAATATGCTATATATTATTGTTACATGAATAATATAACCATTAATAAATTATTGCTTAATGATATCAACATTATTATTTATTTTAAAATATTTATATATATTAGCACCTAATGAAAAAAAGTTATTAGAAAAATATAATACATGAAGTTAATTTTCATTAATGATGATAAAAAATGGAAATATTTATCATTAATCATCTCATATAGGTCATAAATTTGTTTATATTTATGTTATCTAAGGTTAAATTACTTACATGGAAATTCAAGGTATATGTAAGGGACTTGGTAGCTAAAAATATTTTATATGAGTTATTAATCTTCTTATTGAACATAATTATTCAATGAATTTTCATATTTATTATCCTTATCACCATATTTATGGGAACATATTTTTTGAAACAAATAATTTTTCATGAAAGGAATTCTTTTCAATTTTTGAAATTATGACAGGTTTTTAAGAAGATATGTATCCATGAATACAAAATGTTTTCAATTTTTTTCATGATTTGGTTTTCATTGTCACCAAATGATCTATATCAAAAAAATTGATTTCCTGATCATACGTTATATTTTATTATGTTATGAATCCTTTTTTAAAATGATATTTTGATATTATTTTATTTTTCAACTTCAAGTTATTTGATATGTTCAAGAAACATATTCCCTTCCATGGGTTATTTTAGATATGATGATGATTGATTTTCAGTGACATACATTTGTATGGATGATGATGGGTGGGTCTCTATATCACCATTAAATTTTTTGTGTTTATATTTTATGATATATTTAAAAATAGACATAATTAAATTGTTTATACATGAATGGTCTTGATGGGTTTGCTCACATTTTTTGGCATGGAAAAAATGATTCATTCTACATATGCATTTCAATAATGAGTTTTTAGACCCATGATTTATTATTCTTATATTATTAAAAATATCAATGTTTCATCTCATGATATTCCTTATTTATAAGTTATTTTTTAGGTGATGATAAATTTTCAGCATGGATTTCATTTTTAAGAAATGAAATTTTCTTATGATTGTGAAGTATTTTTAATGTATTCTCCAATTTTAGGGCACTCTCTCATGTTGTATGACTATTGAGTTGTGTTCTGAGATAATTAATATATTTTATTATTAATTAATGGTATTTCTAATATATTATTTAACTATAAATGTTTTATGATTGTCATGTATTTTATTTTTATAATTTATTATGATATATAGTTCTTCCTCTTATTATCCTTCGTGTTATGATATGTTTTCCCTTACAATGAATATGATCTCACCCCTTTCTTATGTTTATATTCCCCATTTTATAATGATGAATATATAATGTGATATATCTAGAAATAGATCTATAAGATCTTGATTCTGGATATATGATCACAAGTGTTAAAAAAATATGATATTTATATAGATAATTTACAAGACACTGAAACATTCCGATCATGAATTATGTGATTATTTTCAAATGTTTTACTCAAACAATGTGAATAATAAATTATTAAATTATTTTATAGATGGGAAGTTATAGTATGATAATTATATATTGTGATAGTGGATGAGTAGGTAGAAGTGGATTGTTTTATAATAAACAAGGGGTCTATATTTGGAATTCATTATTACAATGTCTGAAGTCCTTCAAGTCATTCACAATTTGAATTTTTCTCTATAATGTCTATAGTTTACATGAGATTAAAAATACTTAATGGGGTGAGACATTGAATCACACACTATATATCAGGGTAAATGTCAGCAATACACCCTAAACCCAAACAATATGTATGCCAAAGTGCATGATATAAATGTTTAACCACATGACCCAATTATCAGTAGATGACTATTCGAAAACCCCTAAGTCACCCAATTAATGTGTTTAATGAGGACACACCATGTATATAAGGATGACTAAATTATGTTATACTAGATATACATTCCAATTTCTCTCCAAATATATATACATAATATTCCCTACCGAGACACATTGTTTTGGTTAAATCTACACTATAGGAAGATGATAGTACATGGACTTTCACATACTAAGGATTACAAAATATGTCCCCATTAGAAAATGGTATTTAAAAGATAAAATTTAATGCAATATATATATTTTAACCATTGATTATAAAACATAATGGAAAATATTAAATTATTTTTGAATTTACATGTTGAGTGTAATGATATAATCCACATATTCATAAGAGAAGTTAACTGGTAATTATGGCTAATTATAGGATGGTAGATCTATAGATGTGATGTTGGAGTTTGAGTATGGAAATTAAAGTAGAAATTTCATTTAGATAAGCTCTTATATATCAAGGAATATTCCTTCATTTATGGGTTTTATTTAATCCCATATTTCATTTTCGACGATAGGGTGTGGGTCACCCATATGTATGTTGGATTTGAGTACATTCCTTGGAACCTAGGGACTAAAACATCAATTCACGGGGTGAAGGTTATTCTTTTAGGAATAATGATTAGTACTCCCTCAGCCCCAAAGAGGTATAGGACATCCGTACTATATATATATATACCATATTCCCTCATGTGACACAGTGAGGGTCCTCCACCTATAGAGGTCAGTTTTTTTCTAATAAGATTGGGTGTCTGTTTGATTTTTTAGAGGCTTTGATACTCACTCAACTAATAATAATAGGTCATGTAGGAGTGTCACCCATAATATTATTATAGTTACATAAAATGTAAGATAATAGTTTTGTTATGTATTGATGAGGTGTGATATTGAACATTTGAGTCTCCTGACATGTATGATATACATGGTTACCTATTAGATATATATATTTTTTGGTTTGTTAACATTTTATTTATCAGTATTTTGATACATTAGGTTTTCTTTTCTACTAATGGGATATGATATTTTATGTAATTGAGTTGTGATTGTTAGATTTCTTTTATCAATATATTTCCCATGACCATAATAAATATCATGTAATATTTTGGTTATTTATGTTCCCATTAGTCTTAGGATTACATTGAATCATTATTATAACATTCAATTAAAGCTCTAGGGTATCCTACTATATATTAATATACACACCCCTGAATGCGAAATGTTCCTAAATGTTATGTGTCTTCATATATGTTTCATGGTTTTTGTCGAAATTCTAGAAATAGTTTCAGTGGTGCTTATGAAGATGATGTATTGTATTGTACAGTGGAAAATGCTGGTGGTGGTTCCCATCTAGGTTTTACTCCTATGTTGATGAGATAATTATGTGTATTCACCTATTTGGTGCCCATTTTACCCAATGATGTTGTATTATGAATATGTATGTTCCTTGGATGTTTCTCATGTGTCATCTTTGTATATTATTTTTGTATCTTTAATATGTCAATTAAAATTTATGTTATATGTATATATATTTGTATATATATATTTATATGTATATATATGTTTGCATTTATATTTATATATATTTAATTTCATTATTGGTTATATCTTGTATTAGAGCTACATATCTCTTTTAGATTATTATAACATAAGTCATCCCAAGTGGGAAACAAATTTCTGGTGCTAGACCTTATCACCTTGATTATTTAAATAAGGACTTGGTTAGTAAAATATTTTATCATTGTCTCATTTGGGTTCTCAGGGGACCAGGTCATATAAGAGTTGTAACAAAGCAGGGTTGACTCATGGGATTGGTGTTTAGAGTTAGTAGTCCTATTAGTATTAGATTGGAATTTTTGGGAAAAAATATTTATGGGTTTTTTATTTTATTTAATAAAATAGAAGACAATGTTGTTGTGGTGGTTGAAATATCAATTCACTAGATCTCAGATAATATATTCATTTACGCAAAACTCTAGGGTACAAGTACTATGGTACATCAGGGATGGTGCATATGTAGTACAATTGTATATTGCAGTACTCATGTCGTTACTGATTTACCTCGCCAATATTCTCTATGGTAAATGTGGGATTGTCCTACCATAAATTGGATTCTACCAAATATCGTCTAGTTCATATTTAGACGTTGGTTTCTGAGGAGGTTATACAAGTGCATGAGACAATAATCCATGGTCTTTTGAGTGATGAGGTTTTTTTTAATAACCTCATTGTGTGGTATCACTATGCTAATATCGTGGTGATAACCCTTCAATATTTTTTCTATATTTAGTCTTTATCATTATATTTTTGGTTCCCAATAACCAAAATGGAACCACTCATATTATGAATGTTATGTATAAATTCCAATGATATATGCAACATGGGTTTTCTATGTTATCATAGTCCTTGGTAAATAGTGTATTTTTTAGAGTTTGAGACTCAAATTATTTGTTTATTGTGAACATTCCATAACATATAGTAATTATTATGTTAAATTCTCAAATATGTAATGTGATTATTTCTTTAATTTCTTATAAACTAAAGATGATGTTACCTTATTAAGGATAAAGTTTGATTCTTATTTTACGAATATATATATTGTGATGTTGAGGATTCTATGAGTTTAGAAGGTGTTTATCTGTAATAGGAGAATCATGAACATGAGAAAATTAATGTTTTTCATTTACATGTATAATAATACTTAAATCTAATTAAAAATTGGTTTCATTGACCATGAATGGTTGAAAAAGGTATTAAAAGTGATATTTTAGGTGGGATTATTTATTTTTCATCCCCCATATTTTTGTAATACATTGATCGATTCTCGGTAGTTGAGAATATATTTATAGGGATACACTTTTTTATTTTAAATAGGAAAACGTGTCATAGTTTTTATACATAGTGGTTTCATGGAAAGGAATTAATTTTATGGGAAATATTGAGATCATACACCTTACTATTATTAGAATAGTGTAATTTTGGGAGGTGGTATTGGAAGAAGATATAGTGGTCTAAAATCATTGTCATATGGGATTTTTTTGATTAAATAAATCACCACATATAGGTAATCAACTTTATTAATGTAGTGATACCAATTATTCCAATTTTATTTTCACATATTGGATGAATTTTTTCAGGAAACACCCAACATAGATCAAGATATCATTTTTTTCATTCTTCCATAACCATGATACTAATTAATTACACAATGAATATTTAACATATTTTATAGATATATATTCTAGTGTAGCAACTAGTAAGTCTACTTAGGTCATAAAAGGATACTAGTGGTGATCATAGATTTACCCATAGATGTTAAAAGTGAGATATATCCTTCAATGAAGTGAGATATATTATAGGATTCTATCATATATTTATGAGACCACATTTCAACTACTTTGATGTGGAATTCATGGTGATAATTTGTTTCAAGGTAGGTTTAGTCATGATTCAACATCAATGGTGGGTGAGAACCTCTAAAGTTGTTTATATAACTATGATTACATGGATTCCACTTATTTATTATCTTATTAGTGAGTATAAAATAGACAAATAATTTTGTTCTAGAAAATAATTTTTGAAAATAGTTTAGTGAAAAAATATACTTCTAATTGAAGTGGGATCCAGGGAATTTCTTATAAATAAATTGTATTTCATTTATCCTTTCTACTTAGGTAGTATTACTATCCATTGTATTATATAAGACTGGCTGAAGGAGCTCAGAGAAGCTAATGATTATGGTGGGAGACCTATTGGAGGAATATCTTCTCATGAAAAATTTTCTCTATATAATTCATTTAAAATTAATATTTTGTTCTTGTTTTAATTAATGATTAATTATCCCCATATTTATTTTCAAAATGACCTTTTACGAGCATTATTATTGTGTCCAGAATTATATAATGAAATATTAGCAGTGTTTTTGTTTGTAATAAAAAAACATTGTGTTTATATTTAATATTGAACATTTTTTATGATCTTCAATGATTTACTATTTTTAGGTCAATTAGTTGGTGAACATCTCAGGAAATTAGGGTTTGTTCTCATATTTATTTTGGATGACTGACTATGTAAGAGTCTCCCATTGTGTATATTTCAAACATAAAATGACCAATTTTCCTTTGGATAATAATTCATTAGATTAAAGTTGTAGTTGAAATATATATATATTATTTCTAGGATAAATTATTTGATCAGAGTTGCATAATAGTTGAGTGATAGATAGCACCCTAAACAAGATTTATGTGCTCAAATGGTGGGGGTGATATCCAATAATCGAGATTTGGTATGGTTTTTTGTTAAAATATGAAGAAATGGTATTTATTTTAATCATTTTGGTGTACCCTATATATCATTTATTGATGGATATCCAAAATATAGATATAGAATTTAGAATATTACACATCTAGATTTCCTTCAGCAATGCACATGAAAAATTATTATGAAGGTAGAGAGTGTTCTATGCTATTTTATGGATAGAAAGTGTTGTTAACATAAGATTCATGTCGACTGTTATGAAATTTCATGTGGTCGAGAGTGTTTCTATGATATTGGTATTTCTAGTCACTCTAGTTATGACTATTTTTTTCTTGGGGTCCGAAGATGATAGTGTAGGGTCATCTAAATGGTTTGGGACCATCTATTTTATATTAATGAATAATGGGTCGCTAATGAAATAAGTGTTGGTTTCTTATCAATTTGAGGAGTTTGGGGTCATTTATTTCCTTTATCATCAGTAAATTTTGAATACATGTTTAATATCAAGATATTTTGATGCAATATATTTTGTATTATCATATGTGAATTTTTTTATAAACTTAGAGAAAGGTATCCCTAAGATATTTTTGTATAGTTATGCATAATATTAGAGATGTTGATATATCCATATTGTTAGGTGATGTTGGGTAATTGAATACTACCTCAATATTAATTATATTCAAAATATATATATGATTCAGTGATTAATTCTCATGGGTTTACACTCCAACAGTTTTAATTCCAATCTTCCTTGTGTTCCAGACACCGGGGATTCACATTAATGTTGGAAACTTGTCACAACCAAATGGTTTCATGTTGGTATTGTATCAGATCCAAGAGGATGTCTATGTTTCATTTTTTTATTAATTCCATGAGGATGAGTGGAATATGGATTAGAATATATTTATTACGGTATCATGTATAGAATTATTTTATGAATTTTAATGATTTAGTTGATGAATTATGGAAAATATTGATTGGGATGATAGTTCTAGTGAATAAGTAGAATCTCAAAGATGAAAATACTAGGTTTAATGTGGTGGAAGATTTAATTTAATCTTATATGGTTTCATCCTAGGTTTGTGTAGATCTCTGACCTTTATAGATGAATAATGTGTATGTGAGTATGTGTTTTTCCACATGAGGCTATTTTATATGTTTTTTTATATTGGACCTCCATTATTTCGATTTTTTAGGATTTAATTGTATAATTTTATAGAGGGTATAAGGAACCATATTTTCACTCAATTGATACTTAACCCATATTTTGAGTGTCGATGTATTTTCCCCCAAGACGGGGAAAAATAATGATGTTACACTATTAAATTACATCATAATTAATTAATTGTTATGTTTACCTCATGTTGTGATGTTTAACCATATGATGATTTTTAATAACATTTTTTACTAAATTAATTTCCAAGGATATTATATATCAATTAAATAAATTGAAATCTCTATTGTGGTACTGGAAGTTTACATACACTCAACTAAAAAACATATATAAAATTTTCAACTATATTTGTGTTCAGTGAGTGGGATATTTCCTACAACATAAAATTTATTTAGTTTTTTTTTCATATTTATCCCATTATATTACTTTGTCTTAGAAGATCTAGTTGGAGACACAACAAACCCAACCATTAATACATATATTAATTTCTAATCCATCCATAAGAAGAATAGTCATTGATAACACATGACATTGAAATACTAGAGATGATTTGAGATTTTCATTCTTAGTTGTGATGATGGATTTTTTTGTTCAGTTTTAGATTGTTGAAGAAATGAAATTTTACAAATATTTTACGGATTTCAATAATTTTTTCAAATCATTCATCCAAAATTAATTGAATTAATTAATATTTATACATTATATTGAAATAAAATTGGTTATTCGTTTTCATAAAATTGATTGAAAATATTTTGCTGTTACTCATTTAAAATTTTTACTATAAATATTTGTTGAAAATTTGATGTAACTAACTAATATAATCCCACCGTTTTTCAACAAATTCACAATATAAATGGATAGGTTCTTTCATCTAACAAATATACCAAAAAAACCTATATTCAATCGTAAGTATTATTTCTCTCAAAATAATCCTCTTTTCCCACAAATTAAATTATTATTGGAGGGTAATAAAAATCAGGTAGTTAGAATCATCATCAAACACCATTTTTCACAATTATTATTATCACATGTAGTATTTGGTCACTATTAACTATCAAATTGGATGACTATTTGAATTTCAGTTACCCTGATGGAAAGGAACTATTTATCGACTATGGTGATCATATAGAAACATACATGTGATGAAGAGGTAAATCTAGGGACATGATTGGTGTCCTAAATTAACATAAATTATTCAATATTAATTTATTTAGATGAGGTTGAATATAAGAGGAGTAGAAGTGGAATTTAATTATTAAAAAATGATGGATTATGAATTTGGAGAAATAAGTTATAAAAACAGTGTTATGTTTGGGAAATTAAGGATACTGGATCAATAATTCTATTTTAAAAAACATGTATTCCCTTAGGTCACACACCTTTTTCCTTTTTACAAACATTTTAATGGATTAAGTGGGTTTAAAAATATCAAATGGGGATTGACCATTAGTCACAAACCCTATACATTGGTATACATTACTTGGGTCTCTATTGAGTTACACATATGTCTAACACATGATGACAACACCCAATATTTAAGGACATTTTAACATAGTTTATATTGGAGCACAAGACATGGGTATAAATATGGGATACATAGATAAAACCATAAATCTAACACATTGCATCATTATAGATGAAATTTCATGTATATTAGTATGAATCTAAATTGGGAGTACTAGCGGTACATGGTTGAGTAGTTTGGGAGTCCCAAATACTATGTACCCAACCAAAAAACACTATATAGGATAGTTCCACATGGATAGATGATAGAAGTGTACACCCATCCACTAGTTTAGAATTATTAAAAATGTACCTCTATGTACCTGAATCTTACTTCTTGTTATTCATTACATCCCATGTTATCACACTATGGTGTAAAAATTAGTACACTTTAATAGATTTTTTATATAGTGAATTATTATATAATATTCCTAGTATTTGGATCCCAATAATATGGAATTATTGTATGCTTGTTAATATTATCTGTAATGTGGTGATAGAAAAGTATGGGTGAGGTGATCAGAGTAGACATGGAGTGTAGGTACTCATCCATATATCAGAGTGTAGTACTCAAATCATGGGGTTTGGGTACTATTATAGTTACAAGAGAATGATATAGATAGGTCCCACAATATGTATTTTGGATTATACACCCAATCATATGGCATATTTACTCCATTATGCCAGGGAGTTTAGTACTCCCTCAGTCCAGATAAGGTGTGTGTGTCTTCAGCACTATAGAAGGAGTCAATACACACCCATATGATATGGAATGAGTGATTTACATATAGAGTTTTTTGTTCCTCCAATGGAGAAAGGGTGTGACTTCTATTTTAGTGATTTTTTTCTACTTTCACACAAATAAATATGATAGTGAGGAGTGGGTACATTACTATAGTTTCAATAAGATATAATGAAATTAATGGGTATTATTTGGTTGTGAAAATGTAGGAAATCAATATTAAGGGTATTAAAAAATCTTAGTCAAACTTTTTATCATTTTAGGTATGACTTACAATAGTTTTTTCACATTGTCATTATGGGAATTACAATTATTTTTTCCATGGTCACATGTATGATAAACTATTTTATTAAAATTAGCTATGAATACTATATTTATTAATCTTTATAGTTACATTATCCTTAAGAAATATATTTTACATATGAGATTATTTTTATGTATCTCTATTCTAGGATAGTGAAGATTCATTATTACTTTTTTACTTAATGATTCAGGAGATCCTTAGTGGTTATTTTTATACTCACCCCTGAACATGTCTTATACCAACATGTGTTTTGTCTATGAAGACATTTCATCGGATGAATATGGTGTTATAATATGTGGTTCTAGTGGGGTTGATTGAGTTAATATATATTATAATAAGGATTTTTATATTGGAGATGGTTCATGTTATATGATTACCCATTTTTTATTTTAAAAAGATAGTGTCTACTGTTCCCTGTGATATTGTATTATGCATTGCTAACATAGAATAATTATAGAAATTTGTAGTCTCAGGTATGAATATGTTATACAGGTGGTTATATATATATATATATTAGTTTATATCAAGTATTATATTTTGATATCTATTTTAGGTTATTATATAATAACTCATCCCATTATATCTGGCCTTCTCATCGCTAGTATCTGGAACCCATACTATAGGAGGAGTCTTTGGGTGGGAAACTCATCACAACACTAACTCAGGTGGGGTCCTAGTGGGAAATGTAATGTCGCTAACTACATCCTCTATTATCATAGATAGGTGACCTAATATTTTTTGACTCTCATCCTTCTTATATATATCATTCAATATAGAATAGTAGTATGTCAATAAATTTTGTACCATCATTAAATATTTCTCATTACCTAATAATTATATCAGAAACAGTAATCTTAATGAAGTAAATGTATTCTTATATTGTCAGTTTTATGTGGACAAGTACATGGTCTATAGAATATATATTCCTTGATTGATTTTCAAAATACAGACCATCATTCTATATTGGGGTGATTTATTTGCTTTAGTACATTGAAAAAATATAGAACATTGGAATGAATCCTCTTATCAATATTGGTTTTATAAAATGGAATAAAACCCATTGAATTATTAAGGTTGAGTGAGAAAAACAGATCAAGAACCCAAATAACCATTTTAATACAACCATCGTTATAACCAAAAAGAGAATATTTAATTTCATCCATCAAAACCACTTCCCACAATTAATTTCAAGTATAGACATGTATGTTTGGGTTATTCCAAGAAAATCAAAAATTTTGTGGCCTTACATCTTAGAAATAGGGGAAAACATACTCATGAATAAAAAATGACCATTTCTGTTAAGAAATAATCACTAAAAATATATATCCATATGAAATCTAAAATAAGATTTTCTATGTTGATCCCCACATAGAGTGGATCATAAATAGGATATGAAAAAGTTTTAGCGTGATCATATAAATAATATAAATTATATTTAGGATTTTTCAATATGAATAAAAATTAATGGATAAAATATATTTCTAGGTAGATAATTCAACCAAAACCACGCCAAGAAAAATGGTGAATAATGGACTATATGGAAACTAAATTGACATGTAAAAATAGAATAATTATAAAAAACAAACTATTGTGGAGTCCTCAATAATGAATTCAGAAGATCATCATATTCTTTTAAATTGAAGGAACAACCCTAAAAAAAGAACCCCCATTATAATGAAATTATTCAAATATCAAAAAAAGTGGTTATATTTGGAAAAATCATAAACAATAGTTTATTGATTTTCAATGAAAGAAACCAATTATAAATAAATTTTTTTGAATAATTATTGAGTTCCAAACATATGATCACCATCACTAAATTACCAAAAAAAATTGATATACCCATTGAATCACATGAATTTCATAGGTCTCTAAACTCTTCCCAAATCTATCAATATATATGAATCATAAGATAATGTAAGTAAAAGGGATGATAAATGTGTGTTATTCCATAAATAGTGGAGGTGGGTCTTGTTTTAATAGAATTATTTACTATGTAATTGGGTGAGGTAGAAGATACATGTGGGAGAGAGTCCTCCAATTACTTCCATCATTATGGAACCCTTCCAAAATGTATTAAACATATCTTACATTTTCTATTATCCTTTTACCAGGAAGAGTTTAATACAAAAACATCTTTGTAAAAATTCTATTTTTGATTTAAAATACAATTTAATACTCCCACATATAAGGTATCATATGTTAAACTTATCTTATGGTTCAGCTCATGTGGGGTAGTAAAACTCAAGAATCTATAATCAAATAGTGAGTAATTTTTACAATAAGACTAGAAAAAGATTAAATTATTTTTCAATTCCCTAATTCAAATAACTTGAATCTTAGAAAATACATGATTAGTAAAATATTTAATAAAACATGAACATGAATGATATAATATTATTTAAATCATCATTTTGGATTTCATGTATTTTCAACACTTATTCATTAGTACTTATGAAATGATTACTTTTACCTATCTAATCATTCTATATTTTAATGATTGTAGGATCTATACAATGATAAATTTCATTATGAATTAAAATTCATGGAAAAGTTATATTAGAATTAATGTATTGCACTGAAAATATAAGGTAGGACCATTTTATTCAATAGCGTGTCTCACAAACAACACCAAGCACGTAAGGGAATATAATAACCCAAAAATTTATAATATATTTAACTTTTAAAATAAATTAAATATATTTTATAACATAAAATAAATAAATAAATTATTTAACTTACATCCCACACAAACATATTTTTTTTAATGTCATCTGTTACTCTCAAAGCCGTGTTTTACCAAATAATAATATATTATAAAAGTAATATTATTTAATATAATAACATATAAACTGGCAGTAAAATTAGTGGTTATGAATGTTATAAACTAACATTTTAAATATATGGTTTTCTAAAATATAAATTAATTCATTAGTTATAAATTAATTTGAAATTAATATCAGTTCCAATTGAATATAAAAAGATTATTTTTATAAAAATTTATTTTCACTCAAAAAAAGATGCTTTGTCATATCACATTATATTAATTAAAATTAGTGAGTGATATTAATTAAATAATATATATTAAATATTCAAAAAATTAATTTTTTATGTTAATCCAAAAGCTTTTATAGGCATAAGTTAAGAAAAATATCCAAATATTACACAAAAAAAAATCTATATTTTTATAAAGGAACTTTTACCACCTTTTAAGGGAGAAACATTTTAAAATACACTTTTTGTCACTTTTATAAATATTATATGGCCAAATAAACTTCACCTTTGGAATAAAGATATAAAAATTATATTTGATATAATTTTTTTGCGTTTTTCTATGATGTAACATTTTTTAATATATATTGAACGATATTGAATTTTAAATCAAAAATTATTTTTCTTCTAATTTATTTATAGTGTCTAATTATGTTTTAATTTGGTTTTAAAGTCATTTTATATAAATTATTTATCATTGAATATAATTTATGTAATTTTAATCAATTTTTATTTTATTTTTGGTATAAAAACATAGCCAACTCTTTTATTTTTTTTAGTAAGAACCAGCATTGTCGTCCCGTGTGTGGGGTCAAATATAAATTTATTTCTATCACTTATCTGACTTGAATTTAGAAAATTTGATTTCATATTTAGAATATTCATTTTTTATATCAACAAAGGTAAACATAGTTTTATACCAAAAATATTAGTGAAAATAATTATAATTATTTTAATTATTAAGTTGAAATTAAGCATAACAACAAGAAAAAATTGTAATATTAAGGGCCAAAATAATCTTAACACTTATCTAAAATAAATTGTATAGACATATTTCATCCAATAACCTTCTATAATCATTTCAGGTTGGGATTTTATGAATTTTTTTGGTAAAAACGTTGGAATCCCAAACATGTTTTCAAAAATACCATGTGATTCCTCTCCCACTATTATAAAATGAATCCAGCCTCACACATCTTAACACCCCACACACTATATAGGTTTTTCCAATATCTAACAAAATTACTCCTCAAAATTACACCTTGAAACCTATAAGCCTCAAATTTAACGAAAACCAAGGATTCCCTTTGTGGAAAATGAAAAGGAGTAACCTGAATAAGAGGTAACATATTTCCTCAAACACTTTAGTATTATTTTTATTCTAAAACGACTCAAATATCATGATTCCCTGATTAAATAAAAATATATGTATCTAAAATAAACTGAGTTTTTTATTCAACGGTTTTTGCTAAAAATTACACACAGAACCATATAATGGGTAAAGAACATATTGTTCATGTATGAAGAACTACCACCTCATGAAATGAAGATTGTTCATTTTTCCTTTACCACATTTAATGGTTGGGAATTATTAAAGAAAAAATATTTATAAATGATATATATGATGATTATAATTATATTTTTTTAATATTTAAATATGAAAAACCTTCATGGTTTCCATTTCATGTAAATAAGATAACATTATGTTTGGATGTGTGAGAAATCACTTCTTAAAGTTATCTGATTCATCCACGTGATACATGGAATGTATAATGAATGATTTTAATTAAACATATGTTGAAACGTCCCCAAGAATTTACAAATAGATTTATTATAGAATGCATGGATCATTGAGTCTCTACAAACACCACTTTGTTATAACCTAGCAATGTAAACAAACTTTTTTCACTTCTGTGATATGAATATCAAAATTTTGACATACGCTGTTGCGATGAGTAAGTTATTTGGAGTTCGATAAGGAAAACATATTTTTTGGTGAATATTAACCAACCCTTATGAATAGTAACATACCCTTACGAATAGTGATATACCCTAATTAATAGTAAAATTACTTATGACAGTATATAAATAATAATCAAGTTGAATTATGATATACCTATGTTTTGGAATAAGTAAATACATGTTTTAAATCTGTTTTTTTAGAATAAATATTGATTTTAATTAAATTTTAAATTAATAATATTTAGGAAATTATTTTTGAACAATTTTCATCATTTTTGGATTCTAAAATTTCTTAAATGGTTCAAGTGAATTTTTGGGATTTTTTTGAAATGATTGCATTTTTGATGAATAGTGAAACACCATAATTTCCAAATAAGCTGAATACACTAATTATTGAGTCATGTATGATGTTCTGATTATGTAAGCTCAATTGATTCGGATTAATATTATAATATTAATATTCATGGTCATGGAGGAAACATTATTCTTTGCCTTGTGGAGAAGTAATAAATTAATGAATATAAAATTGAGAAATCCCTTCCAATATAAAAACCCCCTTTCACCCCCCCCCCTTCTCTTCACTCCTCTCAAGCCATGTTCCTTCGAAAAATTATGTCCAAATATACTCCCATCCTCTTCTCCCATGTCCAGAGAGCTTTGGTCTCATATAAAGACCACAACCTCTCCCATAAAGATTCTCTCAAGGAAGTTTGGTTCAAGAGGTAAATTGCTCTTTTCAATTCAATGTCTTCCCTTTCAAGTTATTTTGATTTATTTTTCTAGTACATCTCCTTATCTAAATGTTGTGATGAAACCAGTACCTTACATGTATGTGAATGTTTCCATGATAGTGGAATAATTTATCATCATCTCTTCCTTTTACCTTCTTTTATACTTGTAGCAAGAACACCATACGAGATGTGTCAATTTACCACATTCAAGGACAATGAGATTTTGATTTTTGTTATCATTATCAATTCAGGTCATGAAACCATTTGTGTTATTGTTTAACAAAATTATTATATATGTATTATACCCTATATAATGTTCTATATTTCCTTGGTAAAAATGGTATTATGTTATAATGAAAAATTAGTTCATTGTATTCAAAACCCTAAAATTAACTAAAATATTTATCATTATAGTTCAATATAATAATTCATCCTCATTCTATGTAAACAGGTTAAATAAATAACACTTAATACTTATGTATGTTCATGAATAATATTTTACTTTAATTCTGTAGATTTAAATCCATTCCACATGAAATCCATAACTTAAAAACTAGTGAACTGAATATTTAAATAAAGAAAACAAACACTCTGGAACGACGAAATTCAATGAAATAACTAATCAATAAAGACATAAATGAACCAAAGAGAATAATAATAAACTAAATACACATATAATAGGTTCTCAAATATGTTATTAATAAATATAATTTCATTTTATAAGACCTAAATTTCAAGATCCTAACACATTCAGACTTAAGGTAAGGGGTTTCTTTATCTCACTTCAATTTTTGTGAGGATTCCTATATTCACTACTAATTCTTTTTTATGGGGTATGTATAATTCCCATTAATTTATCATATCATGAATATATTTATCTTCATGGTATTATATGTGAAATTGTAATATTATTAATTATGGGGCATATGAATCGATTGATTGCAAAGTGGTAAGGGTTTTTCCACCCAAACCACCATTTTCATTCAGGTTACATATATTCTATAATTACCTTAATGAAACTATTGTGTATTATTATGTACTCCTCATTAATTTTATTTGAGTTTTATATATATGTTCACCAACAATAATCGTTCTTTATTTTTTTGATAGTTACATGTTATAAAAACATCATTCAAAATTGATTCCAAAATACAAACCCGATTGAAGGGGTATTTTCAAATTCTTACTCGTTTTAAAGTGTACACCAAAATCTGTTTGAAGCCGCCATTGGTTTTTTAAAAACACTATTTTTGTCATGAAGAATTATCTTGGATAATTTCGTGATTTTATCTAAATAATTATTCATTACACAATAAAATTATCTATAATATATTCCTTAAAATGCTGTAAAATGTTTTTAATAAAGAATCTTAAGAACACTTTTATACATGATTTCACTTATTTGGGACATCATTTATGCCTAATATATAATTTAAATGTCCTATTATGTTATTTTATGTGATATTAATGTTTAAAATATGATTTCATGGAAAATATAAATGACTTTCCAAAAGGAATCTCCTTTCAAAAGTAAAAAGGATTTCTATCATCTCTCATTCACTTTTATGAGTGAATGCCTTGTTCCCCACGTATTTATTTCATGTGGTGTATGTACTACCCTTTGGTATATCATATATGGAGGATTATTTTTCTCATGATATTCAAAGGTATTATGATTTTAATGTTTCCAGGTGGTATGTATGTAACACCCCAGGTAAATAAAGAATATGACATTTTCATATTTATCCATATTTGTGAATAAAATATTAAAATTACTTTAAAGGGGACACTTTGCTCGATGGCGTACCCAACACGCAACAATGAGTTTCTTGGTAATCTTACATTGCACTCTAATAATAAAATAATATTATTTAAAATGGTAGTTAACATGTATCCATTGTGTTGGAGGGAATGTATAGAAATAACTAAAATATTATTATATATGTTTTTAAATGTTTTTACATTTATCCAATAAAAGATAAAGGCTTAAAATACGGAAAGAATTAAATTTTAGGCGTATATGCCCTAGTTCTCACTAAAGGTTCACTTATCGCCTTTTGATGGAGAACCGTCATTAAATATAGTTTTGTTCACTCTTATACATCCTTTTGGACCAAATAAAACTATTCTTACTAATTGGGACATCAAAATTTACATTGTGTAAATTTTTCGTATCTTTCTGATAAAGTTCATTTTTTTAATGAATAGTGTTAAATATTGTATTTTAATTCAAAACCTCTATTTAATCTAATTTATTTATATGATTATATTATCTTTTGAGTTGGTTTTAAAGTGAAATTAGAATATATTTTTACCATTAAATCCAATAGTGGTCTTTGGAATTAATTTCACTTTGAAATCAGACTTAAACTACCGTCAATCTTTTGATACTTATTATTTCATAAAAACACGCTATTTTCTTTGACAGCGGGAATTAATTATTAAATTAATTAATGTGAATTATATGTTTTTAATTTTTTAAAATAGAATTCATTTTTGAATTCGGAATATCAAATATAGCTTATGGTGAATTTTTGGGATTTTTCTGAAAAACTTCAATTTTTGATGAATAGTGAAACCACTAAGTGGTACTTATAAAAACTGATTTTTCTGTTTAAATGAAATTTTTCCATATTTGTGTTTTGAATTTCAAAAATCCGACATACATGGTTGTCATTAAAAAGTAAAATGTGGTTCAATGGGATAAAAACAATTTTTTGGTGAATAGTAACTTATTAAGTTTTTAATCGTGATTAGAGGTAATTAGTGTAGTTTAAGGTAAAAATAATTTTTTAATAATATGAAACTAACATGACACATGTCCTAACCTCATTCGATGAGTCATGGCCGACCAAGAAAACCCATGGGTCAACTTGGGGACCCCATGAAGCCACTTTGGTTGGAAAATGACATTAATATCTTTTTATTTAAAGTTAAAGTAAAAATGAGACAAACCTAAAATGTTTTACTAAAACAATTTTTACATGGGGTTATACAAATCCGATTTTTGACTATAAATATTAATTGGAAAGATAAAATGATTTCCAACATCATAGTATTTTTTTTATATAATTTTTAGACATTAAATAAATTAAATTATTTATGACGTCATGATGATGCAGCGATGACCTCATTATTTAACAATTTAAATAAAATGGAAAGATAATGTAATATCTAAGACCTACACATGTCCAAAACCTATTGGATGAGTGGATTTAGAACCCTTATCACCTTATCCTCTAAATACATCAATTTGGGACCTTTAAAATCCGAAACACTTTTGAAAATAAAGTAACATTTTGTAACATTACAAGAGTGTCCCTCCTCTCCTCTTATAAAAGGCCCCCACCTCTACCTCCTTACCCACACTCCCAAAGCCTTTGGATCGGCCAACCTCTGCCCATTTGGTCTCTCCAATTACCTCTATTACTCCTTGAATCATCACTTTGGGAAGAAGTTTTCCCAAGGAAGCCTTTGAGCTCAAACCAAAGGGAGTTACCCGATTTTAAGGTAATGTCTTCACTTGAGTGCTTTTGTTTTATTTTGCTTCTCCAACCCCCTAAACTCTTTTTATTCATTTCTTTTGTAACAACTCCAGTATCTTCAATATACTAGGATGTTGTTATAATAATTATTCGAGCTACACATTCACACACATACATCTAATGGTTAAATAACATACTATTTCTGTGGATGGTGAATTTCTGCCTCCCGAAATAATGATTGTTCAACATTCTTCTAACACCATCAAAGGTGGCCATTAAGATGACACTATATTTATATATGATATCTAATATGTTTATTGTTTCCTTAAGATTATTTATTTTTCATTTTGTGCATACCTTTATGGTTTTCATTATGGGTAAACGTGATATCTTCATTTAAGGAAGTGCGGACTACCGCCCCCTCAAAGTGATTTGATTCGTTAATACCATATGTGGTACGTATAAAGCATATATTTAATTATATTATATATGATACCATACTGGAATTAAAATACTATTATTTATCATTATGTTTTAATTCCATTAAATATGAAATAGAAATGGAAGTAGCGTTCATGCGTACGTACGGCTTACCGTCTCCATGAATGGTACATTTCATTTCTTATCTCAAAATGTTATGTAATATTATAAGTACATATATATAATGGATATATATTTAATATATTACATCAAAATTAGGGATATAATTCTGGAATTATAAAACATATATCCCTCTCTCATTTTGTTTTAATTCCATTAATATGACAAAAAAATGAAAGTAGTGTTCATGCGTACGTACGGCATACCATCTCCATGAACGGTGCTTTTCGTTTTTTATCTCCAAATGATATGGAATAATATGAAATTAATATTTACTGGATATATATGATATTTTAATCATTAATACTATTCTGGAAATTATTTACTTATAACTACATGGGCAATCTTTTTTCAAACAAGTTCATTTTTGACTCATGTACCAAACATCGGCAAAAATGTCTGATATGAACTAACATTATTAAACAATTATTATAACATTATAATATGTGATATGACCTGAATAATAATTTCTAAAGGAGGTACTTAGGAAATTATTAATTGACCAATGTTTATTATTCAGGAATATAAAGAAACGAACAAGACAAAGGACTTGAGGTAAGGGATCCTACACCTCTCTTTCTTTTTAAGTACACTCTTTTATGTCATTCCTTTTAAGCTCATCTTTCTTATGATTAGGATGTTCTTTTATATTACTCCTACTGTAATTATTATTTTCATGTGATGAGAGACCCTATTATCTCTCATAAATCCATTTTTGAAGTTTTGAGTGGCGTCGTTAGGCTGCCAAATTTTCGTAAGAGATCTAACATCTCTCTTTCTTTTTAAGTACTCTCCTTTATGTCACTTATTTTAAGCTCCTATTTTATATTATGGGGGATGTTCTTTTATATTCCTCTTTCTTTAAATTTTATTGGAATGTGATGAGATACCCTATTTTATCTCATCAATCCATTTTTGGAAGTTTTAAGTGGCGCCGTTAGGCTGCCGAGTTTTCATAAGGGATTTTTCATCTCACTTTTATACCTGTGAGATTTATGCTACATTTTCCACAATTTACTTTTAATGGTGTATGTACTGACCATTATTTTACACATTGTGTAATATTCTTTCATTTATCAGTATTTACATCAATGTTGTATTGTCCTTCTTTCACGGGGCGTATGTTTCGAAAGATAACCATATCGGTAAGGGAACCTTTCACCCTCCTCTTTTTAAAAGACTTCTTTTGTTGGGTATTTTAATTTACATATTGTTATGATAGGATATGTTCTCATATATCCTTATTGATGTAAATTTTATGTCCAATTGATGAGATACCCTTTTTTTATCTCTCATCAACTCATTTTGATGTGACGCCGTTAGGCTGTCAAGGGAACTTCTTAACCCAATTTCGATTTCTTTGGGTTCAACATGTAGTTATTGAATATGTCATCCTTTGAATATGTGTGAATGCCCTTTGATTATTTTACAATTAATATCCACTTCTATTTGGTGTATTCATTTTTCACACATAATTATGTAATTGATCTATCCTTAAACCAAGGATATTGTCTTTGTATGGGACTTCGTCTCAATCTCCTTTCATTGAGGCATATTTTGATTTATACACAACCTTATTTTATACGGTGTATAAAACCCTTTGACTTTTACTTTTATCCAAAAGGAATCTTTTTTATACGAAGCGTTTTACTAAACGAAAAAAGGGAATGTTTTTGTCGTACGTAAGCGGCGACAACGAATTCTCCGCTGCTGTGACCATTATTTGAGTTTCAGCTTCCTCTACAAGCCGTAACTTATTTTTAAAAGAAAATTAAATACCATGTTTTAATTTTCTTTTATCTTGGTATTGAAAATGGTTTTCATAATGTTTTTATATCAATGTGTTGTATTGATATCGTGTGATTGAAAGGTGGGAATGTATGTTTCCTTTATGCATGTTTTATGTGATATGATTATGTTAAGGTTCTTGGGAATTATTATGATGACGAGTGGTTCCGTGATAAACTAAGGGCAGGTGAGCCCGATATAGCTCTCCAATGCATTGGATAACGCAAAGGAGTGAAACGTTAAGGTTTCTCCGAAGAGATTTAGGGAATATACTGTGATGTGTATTCCAAACGTAACCAAGAGGGATACTCCCTACGTAAGAATGTTATGAATGCCTCAAGTTACCTTTTCTGTCTTATGATTTCTATGATTTATTCATGATTTTATGAGGTATGTTAAAGTGCCTATGTTTTATGGGTAAAGTATGATTTCATTCTTATTTGTATGTGAACTCATGTTTCCTTTCCATATTTTTATAACCCTTACTGAGCTTTTTATGCTCATCCCAAGTTTTTGAAATGTTTTTCACAGGTCAAGGGAAAGGTACATGATGTGATGATAGTGTCAAGGATGTGTCAAGAAAGAATCCATGTTTTATTTTCAATATGATTCTGTTGATGGGAAGAATGAATACTGTCTTTTATGTAACCACTTTGTTTAAATGTGGAATGTAATGCAAGTTTCATGATCTAATTTTCTAAAACTCTAAACCTGAAAAGATCCTCAATGTGTAATCTTGTAATAACTCAAGATTAAGTAAGGTTTAAGGCTGGGGCCTTATATTTTGTATCAAATGTCGGTTTAGATAACTTTAGAGGTTTGGGTATTCTCTAAGCATAAGTGATAGTACCATAATGGATAGGATTTTAGAAAGAGTCCTAGTTTTAGATAAAGTTAATGAGTAAGTATATCTTAGTGTTTACCTTCCTCATTAGTACATGATGGTTTTGTTGATATACTCACACTGACATTTCTGTTTTTAGTGAATGGATGGATCTAGCAGGCACCAAAGAGACAACAAGTTTGAAGGAAACTGTGGTGGTTCTCTGATTAAGAGACTAGATAAAATGGAGGATTCAATGAGGAAACTCGTGGTTGTTCTAAACCAAATTTCAAGGAGTCATGATCAACCAATTGAACCTTGGTATGTTCTGTAATGAATCATGTACGAGATGACCAATCAATGTCGAAGTTCAGGTAATAATTATAAAGGTAACCATTAGTGTTTATATGATCCTTACTTTTGAGGTAATTATGGGTTATTATATGATATGATGGAAAATGAAAGGCATGAGATAAACTCAAGGTTAAAATATGTTATGATCATTTCCGATGATTTTATCTCTTTTTAGGGAATGATTTGAGAATTATATAGTTTTGGAAAAAGGACAACACGCAGACCGTGTGACTACCCGTCGCGTCGGACAAAGCTGCGGGAATCGAACCCACAACCAAAGTACGACTAGTATTTATCGCCTACCACTAGACTACGTGAATTCCCTGGTTAGTTTGACTGATTCTCTTTAGTTATATGATTTTATGAATTAAGGGTATGTTGATTTTGGGTTATTTATGAAAATTATTAACCTATCATGGAGGATATGCGATTAGGTTAATTGCTTTTCAATACGAGACTTTAGGAGCAACTAATATTGTTTGGAGATAAATGTTATGATTTAACTTGGAAGACTATGTGAATAAATCCTTAAAATAATTGGGTTTCAATCTTAGATTGGTTTACTTTGAATAATTTTATGGACAAATTGTTTATCGGATGGTCTTTGTTGAACTTTGGGTTTTGTTGGACAAATTTTGGAGATTAAGCATAGATTTTCTTTTTAAAGGGTTATCCTTTTCTGGATTATCTGACCTTGTACTAACCTTTTTGGTTTTGGTTTTGGTTAATGCCTAAAGGCATGGGAAGTATATAGTTCCCTTTTGTGTATTAGGTGATTCTCTAGAATTTGATTATAGTACTCTTAATGCGAACAAGTCTCCCTAAATACTCGTCTTTTGGAAAAAAGTATGAGTTTGATTAAGGAATCTAGTAAAAGTTGAAAGTCAACATGATAAGTTATTATGTTTCCTTATGAATAAATTCCTCAATTAAAATTAACTTAAAACAAAAATGTTTTCTACTAACGTTTCCTACTGGGGAACCCAACACCGTTTAACCCATCACAAGGTTGTGATTTTCTTACTGTTAACTTTCTCCTAAACATGTTTTCTATCACTCTCCATCAGAACATGACCCTATGTTTTCTCCTCCATGTCCATATTTTTTTATACATGTAATCCTAGTATGGGTTAACTCGGGTGACCTTTGTACTTATCTTTATTTATTTTAAAGTGATTGTTTTACCGACTCTTGTTCCGATGTGGGACTTTCAAGGATGTTTCCAAGCCCAATTTTAAAAATTACGATGACGCAATTCCCAAAAGGGGGGAAGGATGTAACACCCCAGGTAAATAAAGAATATGAAATTTTCATATTTATCTATATTTTTGAATAAAATATTAATATTACTTTAAAATTGACACTATGCTTGATGGCGTACCCAACACGCAACAATGAGTTTCTTGGGAATCTTATATTGCACTCTAATAATAAAATAATATTATTTTAAATGGTAGTTAACATGTATCCGTTGTATTGGCGGGAATGGATAGAAATAACTAAAATATGATTATATATGTTTTTAAATGTTTTTACATTTATCCAATAAAAGATAAAGGATTAAAATACGGAAACAATTCAATTTTAGGCGTATATGCCCTAGTTGTCACTAAAGGTTCACTTATCGCCTTTTGATGGAGAACCGTCATTAAATATTGTTTTGTTCACTATTATACATCCTTTTGGACCAAATATAAATTTTATTAAGAATTGGGAGATAAAAATTTACTTTGTTTAAATTTTTGGTATCTTTCTGATAAAGTTCATTTTTTTAATGAATAGTGTTAAATGTTGTATTTTAATTCAAAACCTCTTTTTAATCTAATTTATTTATATGATTAGATTATCTTTTGAATAGGTTTTAAAGTGAAATTAGAATATATTTTTACCATTAAATTCAATAGTGGTCATTGGAATTAATTTCACTTTGAAATCAGACTTAAACTAGTGTCAATCTTTTGATACTTGTTGTTTCATAAAAACACGCTATTTTCTTTGACAGTGGGAATTAATTATTAAATTAATTAATGTGACTTATATGTTTTGAATTTTGTAAAATATACTTCATTTTTTAAATCGGAATATCAAATATATCTTATGGTGAATTTTTGGGATTTTTCTGAAAAACTTCAATTTTTGATGAATAGTGAAACCACTACGTAGTACTTATAAAAGCTGATTTTTCTGTTTAAATGAAATTTTGCCATCATTGTGTTTTGAATTTCAAAAATCCGACAAACATGGTTGTCATTAGGAAGTAAAATTTGGTTCAATGGGATAAAAATAATTTTTTGGTGAATAGTAACTTATTATGTTTTTAATCGCGATTAGAGTTAATTAGTGTAGTTTAAGGTAAAAATAATGTTTTAATAATATGAAATAAACTTGACACATGTCCTAACCTCATTGGATGAGTCATTGACGACCAAGACAACCCATGGGTCATCTTGGGGACCCCGTGAAGCCACTTTGGTTGGAAAATGACATTAATATCTTTTTATTTAAAGTTAAAGTAAAAATGAGACAAACATTAAATGTTTTACTAAAACAATTTTTACATGGGGATATAAAAATAAGCTTTTTGAATATAAATATTCATTGGAAAGATAAAAAGCGTTCCTACATCATATTATTTTTTTATATAATTTTTATACATTAAATAAATTAAATTATTTATGGCTTCATGATGATGCAGCGATGACCTCATTATTTAACAATTTAACTGAAATGGAAAGATAATGTAATATATAAGACCTACACATGTCCAAAACCTATTGGATTAGTGGACTTATAACCCTTATCACCTTATCCTCGAAATACATCAATGTGGGACCTTTAAAATCCGAAACTCTTTTGAAAATAAAGTAACATTCTGTAACTTTACAAGAGTGCCCCTCCTCTCCTCTTATAAAAGGCCCCCACCTCTACCTCCTTACCCACATGCCCAAAGCCTTTGCCTTGGCCAAACTCTTACCATTTTGTCTCTCCACTTCCCTCTATTACTCCTTGAAGCCTCAATTTGTGAAGAAGTTTTCCCAAGGAAGCCCTTGAGCTCAAACCAAAGGGAGTTACCCGATTTTAAGGTAATTTCTTCACTTGAGTCCTTTTGTTTTATTTTGCTTCTCCAACCCCCTAAACTCTTTTTATTCATTTATTTTGTAACAACTCAAGTATCATAAATATACTAGTATGTTTTTATAAGAATTATTAGAGCTACACTTTCACACACCTATATCTAATGGTTAAATAACATACTGTTTCTGTGGATGGTGAATTTCTGCCTCCCGAAACGATGATTGTTCAACATTATTATAACACCTTCAAAGGTGGCCATTAAGATGAAACTGTATTTATATATGATATCTAATATGTTTATGTTTTCATTAAGCTTATGAATTTTTCATTTTGGTCATACCTTTATGGTTTCCATTATGGGTAAATGCGATATCTTTATTTAAGGAAGTGCGGACTACCGCCCCCTCAACGTGATTTGATTCGTTAATACCATATGTGGTACATATAAAGGACATATTTAATTATATTATATAGGATACCATACTGGAATTAAAATACTATTATGTATCATTATGTTTTAATTCAATTAAATATGAAATAGAAATGGAAGTAGCGTTCATGTGTACATATGGCTTACCGTCTCCATGAACGGTACATTTCATTTCTTATCTCAAAATGTTATGTAATATTATAAGTACATATATATAATGGATATATATGTAATATATTACATCCAAATTATGGATATCATTCTGGAATTATAACATATATATATCTCTCTCATTTTGTTTTAATTCCATTAATATGACAAAAAAATGAAAGTAGCGTTCATGCGTACGTACGGCCTACCGTCTCCATGAACGGTGCTTTTCGTTTTTTATTTCCAAATGATATGGAATAGTAAGAAATTAATATTTACTGGATATATATGATATTTTAATCATTAATAATATTCTGGAAATTATTTACTTGTAACTACATGGGAAATCTTTTTTCAAACAAGTTCATTTTTGACTCATGTACCAAACATCGACAAAAACGTCTGATATGAACTATCAATATTAAACAATTATTATATCATTATAATATGTGATATGAACTTAATAATAATATCTAAAGGAGGTACATAGGAAATTATTAATTGACAAAAGTTTAATATTCAGGAATATAAATAAATGAACAAGACAAGTTGGACTTGAGGTAAGGGATCCTACACCTCTCTTTCTTTTTAAGTACACTTTTTTATGTCATTCCTTTTAAGCTCATCTTTCTTATGATTGGGATGTTATTTTATATTACTCCTACTGTAATTATTATGTTCATGTTATGAGAGACCCTATTCTCTCTCATCAATCCATTTTGGAAGTTTTGAGTGGCGCCGTTAGGCTGCCAAAATTTCATTAGAGATCTAACCTCTCTCTTTCTTTTTAAGTACTCTCCTTTATGTCACTTATTTTAAGATCCTATTTTTTATGATGCGGGATGTTCTTCTACATTACTCTTTCTTTAAATTTTATTGTAATGTGATGAGATGCCCTATTTGATCTCATCAATCAATTTTTGGATGTTTTAAGTGGCGTCGTTAGGCTGCCGAGTTTTCGTAAGGGATTTTTCATCTCACTTTTATTCCTCTGAGATTTATGCTACATTTGCCACAATTTACTTTGAGTGGTGTATGTACTTACCATTATTTTACTCATTGTGTAATATTATTTCATTTATGAGTATTTACATCAATGTTGTATTGTCCTTCTTTCACGGGACGTATGTTTCGAAAGATACCCATGTCGGTAAGGGAACCTTTCACCCTCCTCTTTTTAAAAGACTTCTTTTGTTGGGTCCTTTAATTTACATATTTTTATGAGGGGATATGTTCTCATATATCCTTATTTATGTAAATTTTATGTCCATGTGATGTGATACCCTTTTTTTATCTCTCATCAACTCATTTTGATGTGACGCCGATAGGCTGTCAAGGGAACTTCTGAACCCAATTTCGATTTCTTTGGGTTCAACATGTAGTTATAGAATATTTCATCCTTTGAATATGTGTGAATGACCTTTGATTATTTTACAATTAATATCCACTTCTATTTGGTTTATTCATTTGTCACACATAATTATGTAATTGATCTATCCTTAAACCAAAGATACCGTCTTTGTATGGGACTTCGTCTCAATCTCCTTTCATTGAGGCATATTTTGTTTTATACACAACCTTCTTTTATACGGTGTATAAAACCCTTTGACTTTTACGTTTATCCAAAATAGTTCTTTTTTATACGAAGCATTTTACTAAACGACAAAAGGGAATGTTTTTGTCGTACGTATGCGGCAACAATGACTTCTCCGCCGCCGTGACCATTATTTGAGTTTCAGCTTCCTCTACAAGCCATACCTTCTTTTTAAAAGAAAAATAAATACCATATTTTACTTTTCTTTTATCTTGGTATTGAAAATGGTTTTCATAATGTTTTTATATCAATGTGTTGTATTGATATCTTGTGATTGAAAGGTGGGAATTTATGTTTCCTTTATGCATGTTTTATGTGATACGATTATGTTAAGGTTCTTGGGCATTATTATAAAGACGGGTGGTTTCGTGATAAACTATGGGCGGGTGAGCCCGATATAGCTCTCCAATGCATTGGGTAACGCGAAGGAGTGAAACGTTAAGGTTTCTCCGAAGAGATTTAGGGAATATACTATGATGGGTATTCCAAACGTAACCAAGAGGGTTACTCGCTACGTAAGAATGTTATGAATGCCTCAAGTTACCTTTTATGTCTTATGATTTCTATGATTTATTTATGATTTGATGAGGTATGTTAAAGTTCCTATGTTTTATGGGTAAAGTATGATTTCATTCTTATGTGTATGTGAACTCATGTTTCCTTTCCATATTTTTATAACCCTTACTGAGCTTTTTATGCTCATCCCAAGTTTTTTAAATGTTTTTCACAGGTCAAGGGAAAGGTACATGATGTGATGATAGTGTCAAGGATGTGTCAAAAAAGAATCCATGTTTTCTTTTCAATATGTTTCCATTGATGGGAATAATGAATACTATCTTTTATGTAACCACTTTTTTTAAATGTGGAATGTAATGCAAGTTTCATGATCTAATTCTCTAAAACTCTAATCCTGAAAAGATCCTCAATGTGTAATCTAGTAATAACTCAAGATTAAGTAAGGATTAAGGTTGGGGCCTTATAGTTGGTATCAAAGGTCGGTTTATATAACTTTAGAGGTTAGGGTATTCTCTAAGCATAAGTGACAGTACCATAATGGATAGGATTTCAGAAAGAGTCCTAGTTTTAGATAAAGTGAATGAGTAAGTATATCTTAGTGTTTACCTTCCTAATTAGTACATGATGGTTTTGTTGATATACTCACACTGACATTTCTATTTTTAGTGAATGGATGGATCTAGTAGGCACCAATGAGACAACAGGTTTGAAATAAACTGTGGTGGTTCTCTGATTAAGAGACTAGACAAAATGGAGGATTCAATGAGGAAACCCGTGGTTGTTCTAAACCAAATATCAAGGAGTCATGATCAACCACTTGATCCTTGGTATGTTCTGTAATGAATCATGTACTATATTACCAATCGATGTAGAAATTCAGGTAATAATTATAAAGGACACCATTAGAGTTTATATGATCCTTACTTTTGAGGTAATTATGGGTTATTATATGATATGCTGGAAAATGAAAGGCATGAGATAAACTCGAGGTTAAAATATGTTATGATAATTTCTGATGATTTTATCTCTTTTTGGTGAATTATTTGAGAATTATATAGTTTTGGAAAAAGGACAACACGCAGACCGTGTGACTACCCATTGCGTCGGACAAAGCTGTGGGAATCGAACCCACAACCAAAGTGCGACTAGTATTTATCGCCTACCACTGGACTACGTGAAGTCCCAGGTTAGTTTGACTGATTCTCTTTAGTTATATGATTTTATTAATTAATAGTAAGTTTATTTTGGGTTATTTATGAAAATTATTAACCTATCATGGAGGATATGCGATTAGGTTAATTACTTTTCAATACAAGACTTTAGGAGCAACTGATATTGTTTGGAGATAAATGTTACAATTTAACTTGGAAGACTATGTGACTAAATCCTACAAATATTTGGTTTTCCATCTTAGATTTGTTTAATTTGAAGAATTTTATGGACAAATTGTTTATTGGATGGTCCTTGTTGAACTTTGGGTTTTGTTGGACAAATTTTGGAGATTAAGCATATATTTTTGTTTTTAAAGGGTTATCCTTTTCTGGATTATCTGACCTTGTACTAACCTTTTTGGTTTTGGTTTTGGTTAAATCCTAAAGACATGGGAAGTATATAGTTCTCTTTTGTGGATTAGTTGATTATCTAGAAGTTGATTATAGTACTCTTAATGCGAACAAGTCTCCCTAAATACTTGTCTTTTGGAAAAAAGTATGAGTTTGATTAAGGAATCTAGTAAAAGTTGAAAGTGAACATGATAAGTGATTATGTTTCCTTATGAATAAATTCCTCAATAAAAAGTAACTTAAAACAAAAATGTTGTCTATTAACGTTTCTTACTGGGGAACCCAACACCGTTTAACCCATCACAAGTTTGCAATTTTCTTATTCTTAACTTTCTCCTAAACATGTTTTTTATCACTCTCCATCAGAACATGACCCTATGTTTTCTCCTCCATGTCCATGTTTTTTTCTACATGGAATCCTAGTATGGGTTACCTCAGGTGACCTTTGTACTTATCTTTATTTATTTTAAAGTGATTGTTTTACCGACTCTTGTTCCGATGTGGGACTTTCAAAGAAGTTTCCAAGCCCAATTTTAAAAATTGTGAGGATGCAATTCCCAAAAGGGGGGAAGGATGTAACACTCTCGGTAAATAAAGAATATGACATTTTCATATTTATCCATATTTGTGAATAAAATATTAATATGACTTTAAATGGGACACTGTGCTCGACGGCGTACCCAACACGCAACAATGAGTTTCTTGGGAATCTTACATTGTACTCTAATAATAAAATAATATTATTTTAAATGGTAGTTAACATGTAGCAATTGTATTGGCGGGAATGGATAGAAATAACTAAAATATGATTATATATGTTTTTAAATGTTTTTACATTTAACCAATAAAAGATAAAGGCTTAAAATATGGAAAGAATTCAATTTTAGGCGTATATGCCCTAGTTTTCACTAAAGGTTCACTTATCACCATTTGATGGAAAACCGTCATTAAATATCGTCTTTTTCACTCTTATACATCCTTTTGGACCAAATAAAACTCTTCTTAAGAATTGGGACATCAAAATTTACTTTGTGTAAATTTTTGGTATCTTTCTGATAAAGTTCATTTTTTTTAATGAATAGTGTAAAATGTTGTATTTTAATTCAAAACATCTTTTTAATATAATTTATTTATATGATTAGATTATATTTTGAATTGGTTTTAAAGTGAAATTAGAATATATTTATACCATTAAATCCAATAGTGGTCGTTGGAATTAATTTCACTTTGAAATCAGACTTAAACAAGTGTCAATGTTTTGATACTTATTGTTTCATAAAAACATGCTATTTGCTTTGACAGCGGGAATTAATTATTAAATTAATTAATGTGACTTATATGTTTTGAATTTTGTAAATTAGACTTCATTTTTGAATTCGGAATATCAAATATAACTTATGGTAAATTTTTGGGATTTTTCTGAAAAACATCAATTTTTGATGAATAGTGAAACCACTAAGTGGTACTTATAAAAACTGATTTTTCTGTTTAAATGAAAATTTTCCATCTTTGTGTATTGAACTTCAAAAATACAACATACATGGTTGTCATTAAGAATTAAAATGTGGTTCAATGGGATAAAAATAATTTTTTGGTGAATAGTAACTTATTATGTTTTTAATCGCGATTAGAGGTAATTAGTGTAGTTTAAGGTAAAAATAATTTTTTAATAATATGAAATGAACTTGACACATGTAATAACCTCATTCTATGAGTCATGGACGACCAAGACAACCCATGGGTCATCTTGGGGACCCCATGAAGCCACTTTTGTTGGAAAATGACATTAATATCATTTTATTTAATGTTAAAGTAAAAATGAGACAAACATGAAATGTTTTACTAAAACAATTTTTACATGGGGTTATACAAACCATATTTTTGACTATAAATATTAATTGGAATGCTTAAACGATTTCCTACATCATTGTATTTTTTTATATAATTTTTAGACATTAAATAAATTAAATTATTTATGACATCATGATGATGCAGCGATGACCTCATTATTTAACAATTTAAATAAAATGGAAAGATAATATAATATCTAAGACCTACACATGTCCAAAACCTATTGGATGAGTGGATTTCAAACCCTTATCACCTTATCCTCTAAATACATCAATGTGGGACCTTTAAAATCCGAAACTCTTTTGAAAATAAAGTAACATTTTGTAACTTTACAAGAGTGCCCATCCTCTCCTCTTATAAAAGGCCCCCACCTCTACCTCCTTACCCACACTCCCATGCCTTTTTCTCAACCAACCTCTGCCCATTTTGTCTCTCCACTTCCCTCTATTACTCCTTGAAGCCTCACTTTGGGCATAAGTCTTCCCAAGGAAGCCAATGAGCTCAAACCAAAGGGAGTTACCCGATTTTAAGGTAATGTCTTCACTTGAGTCCTTTTGTGTTATTTTGCTTCTCCAACCCCCTAAACTATTTTTATTCATTTATTTTGTAACAAAAACAGTATAATAAATATACTAGGATTTTTTTATAAGAATTATTCCAGCTACAGTTTCACACACCAACATCTAATGGTTAAAGAACATACTGTTTCTGTGGATGGCGAATTTCTGCCTCCTGAAACGATGATTGTTCAACATTCTTCTAACACCTTCAAAGGTGGCCATTAATATGACACTATATTTATATATGATATCTAATATGTTTATTTTTTCCTTAATCTTATGTATTTTTCATTTTGGGCATACTTTTATGGTTTCCATTATGGGTAAAAGCGATATCTTCATTTAAGGAAGTGCGGACTACCGCCCCCTGAAAGTGATTTGATTCGTTAATACCATATGTGGTATGTATAAAGAATATATTTAATTATATTATATATGGTACCATACTAGAATTAAAATACTATTATGTATCATTATGTTTTAATTCCATTAAATATGAAATAGAAATGTAAGTAGTGTTCATGGGTACTTACGGCTTACCGTCTCCGTGAACGGTACATTTCATTTCTTATCTCAAAATGTTATGTAATATTATAAGTACATATATATAATGTATATATATGTAATATATTACATAAAAATTATGGATATCATTCTGGAATTATAACATATATATATATATCTCTCATTTTGTTTTAATTCCATTAATATGACAAAAAAATGAAAGTAGCGTTCATGCGTACGTACGGCCTACCGTCTCCATGAACGGTGCTTTTCATTTTTTATCTCCAAATGATATGTAATAGTATGAAATTAATATTTTCTGGATATATATGATATTTTAATCATTAATACTATTTTGGAAATTATTTACTTATAACTACATGGGCAATCTTTTTTCAAACAAGTTCATTTTTGACTCATGTACCAAACATCGGCAAAAATGTCTGATATGAACTAACATTATTAAACAATTATTATAACATTATAATATGTGATATGAACTGAATAATAATATCTAAATGAGGTAATTAGGCAATTATTAATTGAACAAAGTTTATTATTCCGGAATATAAAGAAACGAACAAGACAAGTTGGACTTGAGGTAAGGGATCCTACACCTCTCTTTCTTTTTAAGTACACTATTTTATGTCATTCCTTTTAAGCTCATCTTTCTTATGATTGGGATTTTATTTTATATTACTCCTACTATAATTATTATGTTCATTTGATGAGAGACCCTATTCTTTCTCATCAATCCATTTTGGAAGTTTTGAGTGGCGTCGTTAGGCTGCCAAATTTTCGTAAGAGATCTAACCTCTCTCTTTCTTTTTAAGTACTATCCTTTATGTCACATATTTTAAGCTCCTCTTTTTTATGATAGGGGATGTTATTTTATATTCCTCTTGGTTTACATTTTATTGTAATGTGATTAGATACCCTATTTTATCTCATCAATCCATTTTTGGAAGTTTTAAGTGGTGCCGTTAGGCTGCCGAGTTTCGTAAGGGATATTTCATCTCACTTTTATTACTGTGAGATTTATGCTACATTTTCCACAATTTCCTTTGAGTTGTGTATGTACTGGCCATTATTTTACTCATTGTGTAATATTATTTCATTTATGATTATTTACATCAATGTTGTATTGTCCTTCTTTCACGGGGCGTATGTTTCGAAAGATACCCATGTCGGTAAGGGCACCTTTCACCCTCCTATTTTTAAAAGACTTCTTTTGTGTGGTCTTTTAATTTACATATTGTTATGATGGGATATGTTCTCATATATCCTTATTGATTTAAATTTTATGTCCAAGTGACGAGATACCCTTTTTTTATCTCTCATCAACTCATTTTGATGTGACGCCGTTAGGCTTTCAAGGGAACTTCTTAACCCAATTTCGATTTCTTTGGGTTCAACATGTAGTTATTGAATATGTCATCCTTTGAATATGTGTGAATGAACTTTGATTATTTTACACATAATATCCACTTCTATTTTATGTATTCGTTTTTCACACATAATTATGTAATTTATCTATCCTTAAACCAAGGATATAGTCTTTTTATGGGACTTCGTATCAATCTCCTTTCATTGAGGCATATTTTGTTTTATACACAACCTTCTTTTATATAGTTTATAAACCCCTTTTACTTTTACGTATATCCAAAAGGAATCTTTTTTATACGAAGCGTTTTACTAAATGACAAAAGGGAATGTTTTTGTCGTACGTATGTGGCGACAACGACTTCTCCGCCGCCGTGACCATTATTTGAGTTTCGGCTTCCTCTACAAGCCATACCTTCTTTTTAAAAGAAAAATAAATACCATGTTTTACTTTTCTTTTATCTTGGTATTGAAAATGGTTTTCATAATGTTTTTATATCAATGTGTTGTATTTATATCTTGTGATTGAAAGGTGGGAATGTATGTTTCCTTTATGCATGTTTTATGTGATATGATTATGTTAAGGTTCTTGGGAATTATTATGAACACAGGTGGTTCCGTGATAAACTAAGGGAGGGTGAGCCCGATATAGCTCTCCAATGCATTGGGTAACGTGAAGGAGTGAAACATTAAGGTTTCTACGAAGAGATTTAGGGAATATACTGTGATTGGTATTCCAAACGTAACCTAGAGGGTTACTCCCTACATAAGAATGTTATGAATACCTCAGGTTACCTTTTATGTCTTATGATTTCTATGATTTATTCATGATTTTATGACATATGTTAAAGTGCCTATGTTTTATGGGTAAAGTATGATTTCATTCTTATGTGTATGTGAACTCATGTTTCCTTTCCATATTTTTATAACCCTTACTGAGCTTTTTATGCTCATCCCAAGTTTTTGAAATGTTTTTCATCGGTCAAGGGAAAGGTACATGATGTTATGATAGTGTCAAGGATGTTTCAAGAAAGAATCCATGTTTTATTTCCAATATGTTTCCATTGATGGGAAGAATGAATACTGTCTTTTATGTAACCACTTTGTTTAAATGTGGAATGTAATGCAAGTTTAATGATCTAATTCTCTAAAACTCTAAACCTGAAAATATCCTCAATGTGTAATCATGTAATAACTCAAGATTAAGTAAGGTTTAAGGCTGGGGCCTTACAATGTAACACGTTGGAATGTTTATGGATTTTTTCTTCAAGAAATTTTCCACGGTCTCATTTATAAATATATTAGTCTATGTCAAAATCCTTTATTAAACATTGTACATAATTCAGTTTTATCTGTTACAATATCATCAAAAATATTTTGTTTAAGGGTTTCTGGTTATTCTATCTATAGATGTTCTATTTTGATGTCATTCTCGTTTTATTCCAAATGGTTAGTGTTTATGTGTAATGACTGGGGAAAGCTAGTTACATTTCATATGATTGTTTCAATATGAATATATATGTTGTTTATGTTTATCCCCTCTCATTTAAGGAATCCATTGGGATCTTTATGTGACGGGTGGGTCCCGTTATAGCCACTCGATGCATCGGTAGGTCTCATGAGACAAATAGATGAGTAATTGGATGATGTCTTTCCCAATGTGATATATGGATTTTCGGATGAGGCTTAAATCATTTTTAGAAATATTGGATGAGGCCTTGACAAAATTTTTCAGAATATTCGACATATGAACTTACCTCATTATGAAGCTAGTATTTCAAAGTTCTTGTGGTTATTATGCTATTATAATACCCATGATTATGTTTTATTATGGAAAAATTTACACAGCTCATATTCCTTCCATACTGTTTTCAAGTTTATTATTAACGTCATGTGTTTTCAACTATTCACCATGTCTTATATTTATTCTATATTCTACTGTATTTATTACCCTTACTGAGCATTTAATCTCACCTCATTCTTATGATTCATTTTTTACTAGATATGAATAAGTAAATTATGAATGTCTTGCAAGCATAATCTAAGAGGCATGGATGTTTCTAATGGAATAAATTAGTGTGGTATTTCCTTTATTTATGTAATTTTAAACTTATTTATGTATCTTTTTGTCAATACTATTAAACTACTTGGTCTTTTGGGATGCTTATTCCCTGTTGTATACCAATATAATCTAATAACGCACTGGCTCGGGGTAACTAGGGTCGGTTTCTTACAGTTTTTATCAGGGAAGATTTGTAGAAACATTGGTAACTATATTTAGAGAACGTAGGGTAGGGAACAAATCCCTAATATGGCCTTTGAGGATAAAAAACAAGAACATACTAGAATTTTATTATGTAATGTATTATATGGATATTTCTAGAAAATACATCCATATCTGGATACAAACACGAAGAGGTGTATGAGGCATAGATGTTCCTAGGAGTGAAAACTCAAACAATGAGTTTCGGGATTGACCCTGGGTATCCTAGTACACGACAACGTGCCATACTGAACTCTTTCTTTGACCCTCCCTAGGGATATGCTTAAGATAATTTACATTTTCCCTACCCACCACTATGTGGGGTTTATGTCCCCAAATTAACCAAAGTATATGGTTCTAGGATTTATGCTGCATAAATTTATGCTTTGTGATATACCATGTTTAGAGTTATAGAGAGTTCGTAATTTTATGATCTAATATATAATATGAAATTGATTAGATATGGAAACTAGAATAAGGAACAAGAACATCACCAATGGATGGTATGAAAAGCGTAAGAAGGATCGTTTCTCAAATGTCCTTATGCTATCTTTTCAAATTATGATTTTCTCCCATGTATCCTCATTATATGAGGAAATAATATCCTTTGTTAACAAGCTATGTACAGACTTATCTGAGTCCTATGGATTTGAAGGTAATTAAAAGAATTAGAGAATGGAAAAGAGATACAAGGATAAAGGGATGATGGTAAAGAAGTGTTTTCCCACATGCGATAACTGTGGAAATAATCACCCTGGTACATGCTTGAAGGGAATTGGTGTTTTCTACAACTGTAGAGAAAAAGGATACCAAGTTCATGGTTGTTAGGGTAAGAAAATGGTTTCCAATGTACAATGATTCAATTTCAAGGAGATGGGAAACTATAGGAATCAATATCCCAATCGTCAAAGGAATATACCCAAAATGATGATTTTGGATAATGGTCAAGTAATGATGCTACTACAAATGATGTCGAATGATTAATATTCCTATTCAAGAGTCATGCCATTTGTATATTTTGTCAGTAATGTATTGGTTGTATGAATTATGAGATATATATGGATTTTACTGCAGTACTATTTTATTAAGGATTTCAGGTCATATGATGAATAGTACAAAGGGAATGTGATTCATTAGAAATTTAAATTTTTTGGAAAAAAAGCAGGATGGGGGAAAGGAAACCCTTAATATATATATCTAATGTTGAGATAACGACGATGAAATGATTGATTTAAATAAGTATTGACTACCCTATAATGGATTATTGACTTGTTGAGAAGTGCTCCATGCTGTCATCAATGAAGTTTACACCAATTTTGGATTTATGGAATATATCCAATAACATGTATCTTACATAAATAATATAGGAGAATGAAAGTTTCCAATATGCTTTTTACAGTGATTCAAGTTATTACGATATATCAAGACGATATATAATGATGATATTCAAATGTTTAGAATGTAAATTTTAGAGTTACTTCTTGTTGATTAGGGGTTAATGATAAGTTCATCTTTTACATATAGAAGACTTCATTATAATGTGTTGAATGAATATATTTTGGAATATTTTAACCATTTATGAAATGGATTACATTGATCAGTGTATGAGCTTTTATAAGTTAATGTATTTCTTTACAAAATTTCTTAACACATTCAATGTGATATGGTATTGATAGTTAAACTTCAATAAAAGGATGAGTTTATAAGAAGAAATGTATATTTATACTCTTAATGAGTGGAATAATTCCTCGACTCAATGAAAATTGTCTTAAATAATTTTTTTTCCTATTATCATTATCATTCATAATATCCACGAATTTATTTATTTTTAGTTTATAGTTTTGTAGTAATCAACATTCATCTGAACAGGTCCTCTATCATGTTTCATCAGAACTTAATAGTTTAATTTTTCTTCCATGTCCAGTTTTTTTCATCCAACTAATATCACCTCATTGAAAAGTATAATTTTTTAGTGACCACCTCATCTCCATTTAACCGTTTTTAGGAGGATATTTTATTAACCCTATTTCCTTTGTGGGTTTCCATAATTGAATTTTCAAGTATCAATCATTAACGTTTTAAGTTCAATTTCAAATTACAAGGAAAATATTTTTGTAAGGAGGGGATAATGTAACATGCCAAGATTTTGAAAATAGGTTTATTATAGAATGTAGGGATCACTGAGTCTCTACAAGCACCACTTTGTTATAACCTATCCATTTTAACATATGTTTGTCACTTTTGTGATATGAATTTCTAAAATTTGACATACACGATTGTGATGGGTATGTTATCTGGAGCCTGATAAAAAAACATTATTTTTGACAAATAGTAACCAACCCTTGTGAATAGTAACATAACCTTATGAATAGTGATACACTCTAGTTAATAGTAACATTACCTATGATTGTATATAAATAATATTAATGTTGGTGTAAGATATGCATACGTCTTGGAATAAATAAAAACATGTTTTAAAATAGTTTTACAGAATAAATTATGATTTTAAATAAATATTAAGTTAATAATATTTAGAAAATTATTTTTGATAGATGGAAATTATTTTTTGATTCTAGATGTCAAAAAATTATTGGGGTGAATTCTGGTTTTTTTTGAAATACATGAATTTTTGATGAATTGTGAAATACCATAATTTACAAAATAAATTAAATACACCAATTATAGAGTCATGTATGAGGTTATTCTGATGAAAGTACACTTGACTCAAATTAAAATTATAAAATTATTATTTTTGGTCATTGATGACTCACTATTCCTTGTCTTGTGGAGAAATAATAAATTAATGAATATAATATTGAGAAATCCCCTCTTCCCTCCAATATAAAAACCCTTTTTCACTCCCCCTTCTATTAACTCCTCTCAAGACTTGTGCCTTCTCCAAATTCTGTCCAAATATCCTCCCAACCTCCTATACCACGTCCAAAAAGCCTTGTTCTCATAAAAATATGAAAACATCTCCCTTAAATTGGCTCTCAATGAAATTTGGTTCAAGAGGTAAATTCGTCTTTTCAGTTCTTTGTATTTTCTTTGAATTTCATTTGTTTTCTTTTTCTATTACCTCTCCATATCCAAATGTTGTGATAAATATATTAACTTACATTTAATTTCATGTTTTCATGATAGTGGAATAATTTATCTTCATCCCTTCCTTTTAACTTCTTTTATTCTAGTAGTAAGAACACCAGTCGTGATGTGTCAATTTACCACATTCAAGGATGATGGGCATTCGATTTCTACTTTCATTCTCAATTCTGGTCATGAAGCCATTCTTGTTATAGTTGAACCAAATTATAATATATGTACTATAACTTATGTAAGTATCGGTAATCTCTTTGTAAAAATAGTATTAAGTAATAAAGAAAAATGAGTTTGTTGTAATCAAAACCCACAAATAAACCGAAACAGCTATCATTAAAGTTCTATATAATAACTCATCCTCAAACCATTTAAAAAAGATATATAGATGAACATTATCAATTATGGATTTTCATAAATAATATTTTATTTCCATTCTAGATATTTAAATTCATTTCACATGAACTCCATTACATAAAAACAAGTGAACTAAATATGAAAATAATGAAAACAAACACTCCGAAACGACAGAATTCAATACAATAACTTATAAATAATGACATAAATGAACTAAACATAATTATTATAAACTAAATACTTGAATAATAGTTTCTAAAATAATTTATTAATAAGTCTAATTTCATATTCCAACACCTTATGTTTTAGAGAGGAACACATTCGGACTTACGGTAAGGGGTTTCTTTATTTCACTTCCATTTTTGTGAGGTCTCCCGTATTCACTACAAATACTTGTGTATGGTGTATGTATAATGAACATGGATTTAACATATCATTAATGTTTTTATTTTTATGGTATTTAATGTAAAATTTTAATTTTACTAATTTTGGGGAATACGAATCGATTGATTATAATGTGGTAAGGGTTTTTCCACCCGAACCTCCATTTTCATTCATGTTACTATTTTTCTCTAATTACCTCAATGAAATAATTGTGTATTATTATTTAATCCTCATAAATTATGTGTTACTTTTGTATATATGTTCACCAAAAAGAATCATTATTTATTTTAGGGATAGTTACATGTTTTTAAAGGGTCTTTTAAATTTGTTTTCGAAATACAAACCTGATTCAAGGGATATTTTCCAAATTCTAACCTATTTTCATGTGTACTAAAAAACCTGTTTTAATACACCATTATTTTCATAAAAACACTAATTTTATCATGAAAATTGATCTCATATAATTTCTGGATTTATGAGAACAATTTTTCCTTTCCACTTTGAAATTCTCTTCCATACTTTCCTTTAAATTCTCTAAAATGTTTTATATATAAAGAATTATAAGAACTCTTTTTAAATGATTTCAATTCAGTGGGACATCATTTATAACTAAAATATAATTTCAATGTCCTAGTATTTTATTTTATGGGATTTTCAGGTTTAAAATATGATTTTAGGGAAAATATAATTGATTTTCTAAAAGGAATCTCTTTTCCAAAGTAAAAAGGATTTTCTCATATCTCATTAACTTTTATGAGAAATATGCCTGGTTCCCCACTTATTTTTTTATTGTTTTGTATGTACTTACCTTTGGTATATCATATCAATAGTCTTATTTTTATAATTATATTCTATGGTATTATTATTTTAATGTTTCAAGGTGGTATGGGACACTTTGGAATGTTTAAGGATTATTTTCTCAAGAATTTATCAGTGGTATCATTTATAAATATTTTAGTCTATGTCAAAATCCTTTGTTTAATTTTGTATTTAATTGAGGTTTATCTATTACATTATCATCTAAAATATGGTGTTGAATGGTTTCTAGTTTTTCACACTATGGATGTTCTATTTTGATACCATTATCCATATTATTCGGAATGGTTAGTGTTTATGTTTAATGGATGGGGAAAGTTAGTAACATTTCATTTGATAGTTTCAATATGAATTTATATGTAGCTTATGTTTATCCCCGATCATATGAGGAATGCATTGGACTTTTTATGTGATGGGTGTGTCCCTATATAGCCCCTCGATATATTAGTATCTCTCATGGTACAAATAGACGTGGAATTGGCTGAGTCCATTCCCAATGTGATATATGGACTTGGTCCGAGGCCTAAATATTTTTTAGATGACTTGGTCATGGGTTGGAAAAAATGATTTAGAATGTCTGGAATATGCACTTCCCTCATTATGATGCAAGTAATTTAATCATCTCGTGGTCATTAGACTATTACAATACACATGATTATGTTTTATATCGGAATTATTTACTCAACTCATATCTATGCCATAATGTGATCAATATTATTATTAAGTGCATGTGTTTTCAATTATTCACCATGTATTATGTTTATTCTATGTTCCGCTGTATTTATTACCCTTACTAGGTATTTGAGATCACCCATTTGATATTATTCATTTTTTCCAGGATATGACAAAGTAAGTAATGAATCACTTGGAAGCATAATATAAAAGGAATTGATGTTTCTAATGGAATAAATTAGTGTCATATTTCCTTTCTAGATGTAAAATTAAAAATATTTATATATCTTGTTTCCAATACTACTAAACTACTTGGTCCTTCGGGTTTCTTATTCCATGTTGTATACAAATATAATCAAATAAGGCACCAGCTCAGGGAAACTAGGGTCGGATCCTTACATATGACTAATAAAAATTGTATATATTATATTCTTGTAATAATTTACCTTTTCAAATATAATTTATCATTTTATTTTTTACCCTTTCACACACATAAAATGTGATAACGTCGTTCATGGATGTCTGGGCAACTTCCGCTTTAAAACGATTTAATTCATTTGACATCACAAGAAATATATATATATATATAAGTTTATATTATTTGATGATATGGTATTAATTTTATAATGATAATTCTGGAAGTATAAATATTAATTACCTTGTTTTCATAATGATCATTGAAAAATGGAAATGTTACTCAAGCGTTTATATGACTGATCATCTCTATGATTGTAACATTCGTTCATTTTCAATTACCTTATTTAATGATTATCTTTAAAATCTAATTAATGTATATATATTATAATTATTTGACTATTATTATTCTAGAGATGTTATATGACCCCTTTGACCAATATTGACCTACCAAAGTTATGTTTGATAGATATAATGAAATGGGTCAAAACACCTGATGTAGACAGAGTTGTTTATGTTTTTGTACATAACATGCTAATAATTGAAAAAAAAAGTAATGATAAACATAAAATGTCATATGAAACATGTATCTAATTTACATTATTTTATTAAACAATAATTTAATGGGTTTTCACATGAAAATAAACACATGGTAATGGATTTTCATCTCACTTTTTACATCTGTGAGATAAATGTCATATTCACCACTTACTTATTTTTTTTTATATCTACAACCTATTTTGATGTATTATATCTTATTTTGTTTTATCATCATTGTATTTGAAACATTCATTTAATTTTATTTTTTCATTTTTTTATGATTTGAATGTTTCATAATGGTATGTGACACATTGGAATTCTTAAAGATATTTTATGTCAAAAATAATTCTAATGATCATTTAATGGTATTTCCATTTGTTGAAGTTATATGACCATTTTTCAATAAAACCATTCATTATTATATCCACTAATTATTCATCACACTTTTCATGTATTGGTGCCATTTTCCAATTTTTAGTACTCAAAATGTTTTATAATTGTTTTTCATAATAGTCAACATTATTTCTATCATTAGTTTGAGAAGCTACCTTCTTCTAAAAACCATGTTTTATTAAAAAAAATTCAAAAATATTTTTAAAATTATTTGGTAGACATTTTTACCCTTTTTTATTTAACTTATGTTATTAAAGGAGTCTTCTTATCTATCTAGAAATAAGGAACATTTCTAACCTTCTTATCATGGAAAAGGAATTTTTTTACCTTGTGTGGAATTTATGGATTTAGACATCATTATTTCATTGAGTCTTACTATTCATGTTTAAAAGATTACTTTTTATATAAAATTATTCCAGAAGTAATTTTCAACAAAAAGGGTTTTCTAAAGTTTTTTTTCAATACAAACTGATATTTTCCTCAATTATTTGTTGAAAATGTATTTTTTATAATATTTATATTCATAAAGGAGAACAACCATTTATTTTTCCTCCACATGGGAAATTTTGTATTGGTACCATCCTTATTACTCATCTATATGGGTTATGATTTATTTGGACAATAAAAGTAATGAAATTAACTTCCTTGATTCCTTTTATTCCCCTATAAATATTCAATTTTTTATTATCATTTGACATTGAATTTCCTCTCAATATATATATATTACTTTTATTAGATATGATAATTTTGTTGGAATATATAACATTTTTCATACAATGATTACTTTGAAATTTATCTGATTAATTTGGGAAATATTTATATATATGTATCCTTTATTCCATAATGATATTCGATAAATCACTGCTAGAAAAATGGCCTATAGCCACAGACCTATAGACAAAAATTTTTTGTCTGTGTCGATAGCATATTTTATATCCAATGTTTTAATTAAAACTCTATCTATATGGTTTTTTAAAAACATGGTGGGATTTATTTCATTGTGTGACTCTATCATCTCCACAATCCTAGCCCATTACCCTCACGCCCTCTCCACTCTATGGAAACCTATCCTCTTGTCTCCCTCCTCCAACCTCGCGACCTCTCCCCTCAGTGAAAAACACTACCATTAGTGGCAAACTCTCGGTGGAATCCCTCATCCACCCGTGCGACCACTCATCATCCCTAATACACTAAAGCTTCTATCCAACGTGGACACCCCACATCCTTGCCAACTATTCTTCTATGCAGCCTCCCCAGATCCTCTTTCTATCCTCTATTGGATGGGCATGATTAGAAGAGATGATAACTCCCCTCCACCACTTCATACTCCTCTAATCCCTATGACCTTTGCGATCCGATGATTTCTTATCCTACATATCATAGGTAAGATCATATTCTATCTTAACCATTACTAGTTTTTTGGTTTTTTATTCCACAAGAGTATGGTGGGATCATATCTATGTGATGGGTATTTCATGTGTTGTACATACATGATACATAGAAATCTTGAAATCTCATTATTGCATGTCAATTGAGTTTAGGTGTATTTATCAAGGGATTTATTGAAGGTTTTTCAAGACATTTTATGAAATTTTATGTTTTTTTGGGATGAAATATTTGATATATGTGTTTATAAGGTCTTGGTGGATGTCCATAGTGGACCCCACACTTGGATAGTTTTCATGAGTGTGGTTATATTACCTAGTTATTTTATCATCAATTATACTAATTGAAGTTTAAATTATAATTTTTTTTGTCTTATTAAAATTTTTTCATGGATGATATAGGGGATAGAAGAATCTTTGGTAGTTGTTACAAGCTTGAGATCTATTTATAGATTTTCACTTATGGTTGGTTTCCTTTACATTACTAATTCTCTTGATCATTTGGATTTTATTATGTTTGTGAAATCATTAATATTATCCTTTTAATTTCGATTGAAATTGTATGACATTTCCCATTAAATAGGTTGGTATTTCATCTAAATAATAGTCAGTAGGGAATATATAATTTACAAATTGTTTGGTGGTGTAACTGTTCCAGAAAAAGTGTTGGTTTCTCATCATATGGTTTATTTTATTGGTGTGTGTTCTATTTTGTAAGTTAAATGATATTTCCTTATTAATTTTTTAAAAGGTATTTTTGTTTAAAGTGATGTTTAATGTGAAAATGGAGTCTTAAATAAATGTTATTGAAATTGTTTTTTCAAAAAATTCAGGTGTTCATCAAGATGATATGAATGGGTATTGGACTAATGTATATCCTCCGTAAATCTAACATGTAAAGTTTTTTCATATCATTCATAAATAGGGTTTTGACATGGATTTTAAATAAAATCCCTAGGGGATGGTTTTAACAGACATTTCTAATCACTTGACCTTATGACGGTTATGATCAGTTTTAGAATGTTTTTTTTCTTATGAATTCCTCTCTTATTTATGGTTTCCTTCATTGTTAACTATTATTTCACAATGATGCATGGAAGTGTAGTAACTATGAGTGAGACATACCCTTTTGTTAATGGTAACTTAGATTGGATGGGGTTGTTAATTGGGTTTCATTTTTTGAGGGTCTATAGGAACTTTGGGATTCCCTTGATATGGGTGAAAGTTGTTGTGATGGATCAGAAAATAGGTGACATGTTCATTGATTTCATTTTGGAATATATTGAAATTTTGTATGGGTTGTATTGACACCCTAATTTTATTTTGGGAGACCCCATGTTTGACCTCTGTGAGGACCACATGGGTCTTTCAGAGATACCCTAAGGTGGTGGGAGGTGGGGTGAATCATGGTACAAGACTTGTTCCAATTTCACTACTAAATCACTACACTCTCCTTATCCAAAATGATATTGTCCCCACTATTAATAGGGTTACTCTTATGATATAGTTTTAATGATAATCTAATTGATATTTAAATTAGCATTACTATAATCCAAATTGATAAATGATTACTTAACCTACAAACATTAGTTTATGTATTATAGAAAGGAAGTAAATCATGAATACAAGACATAATATTTTAATTGGTTCACCCGTATAGGGTTAATATAAGGAGTATAAAACAACACTATTCCAATTTTTTAAATTCCACTGAACTGATTTTTCTATTGTAGGTTTAGGATGGTGAACTCCATTCCATGGGCCACCCCCCTTATAATGATTATTGGATTGTTCACTACCTCTCCAGTTTCAATCCCATATCAATGATATAGTGTATTATCACTCATCACCAATACAGTCACTCCCTCATTCCTCTATTTTGGACACTAATAACCGAGGGATAACACTTTGGTTGACATTATAGGGTAAGGCTTCACTATCTCTACACATTACTATGTTTTTGTAGGTTCTCATTGTTCTTAAAAATACTCTTTGACACATGACATTTGAAATCCTCCCTGAAAATAGTTTCACTTTCCTTAAGTATATGCTATGTGTCATTAAAAAATTCAATGTTTTTCATAGTCTTTAATGAGTTAACCTTCAATTTACACATTTCTTACATACTTTTAATACCCAATGACCAATTTCACACAACTTCAATTTGTGTTAGTATGAAATCATAAATTTATATACCTGAACTAAATCAAGTTTAGTTATTTTGTGACAGACTATTCTTTACACAAAGAAAAGGGTCGCACAGACAATATATTCTTAGAACACAGTGGTTTTGATATGTATCATTCACAACACAATGGTTCATGTATCCCTTTTACAAAAAATCACATTTTATGAAAAAAAAGTGTTTTGATATCTTATTATCTTCACCAAAAATATTTTCTCTCTATCTATTCAGTTCTCTCTTCAAATATTTTTTATTTATTAAAAAAACCTAACAATTTTCATGTTGTAAAACTCTTTATTCATGTGACTCTATTACATGAAAACATTATATTTCATCAGTGATTATATATCACCAACATAAATGAATTCAATTAACTCAAAACTTATATGAGTTGAAATTCAGTGAGCATAGCCATCATTGTTTTTAAGTGCAAGTGTGTATGATCAGTTTGAAAGGTCTCAAGATAGTCATTTATGATAGTGTAGAATAACAAAAATGGGGTGTATGATTGTTGAGATTTCTTTTTTTTTTTCTAACATTATATATTGATAATCATTATGAAATTTTTAAAAATATAATCTTTTAAAATATATTTAGTGCGTGTATTTTTCTATCTTATATGGAAACTGAGTTGGTGAAACATATGTTTAAACAATAAATGGTAATCATGTCATTCTAAATTATGTGGTTTTCATAGATAGCATGTTATACAAGTCGATATGTGTTTTTTTAATCTATATTATATGGAGATTATGTTTGGAATGTTACATGACACATGAGGTGAGTTTATGATAATAGATAAGAATTTAGGGTGGTTACTTTTGATATTGATGGTATATGGATAAAATATTTTTTGGGGTATGTATACACACAAAATAGACCTGTTTGAGATAGAAAATTAAGAAGTGAATGAATTTCAGGGTTGTATATAGGGATCGTAATATTTTTATAGCCTTGGGAATGATGTTTTTGGTTTATGATGAGATCAGTGGAAAATTTCCCTATGAAATGTCAGTGGAAAAGAACGAGGTTCCTCATTCGTAGGTGGTGTGTTATTGAACCCATCCCAAATATGGTTATCGTTTTGGGACATCACATATATAAAAATAGTGGAGTTAGATTTAGGATATTTAAGACATGAAAGTACAAGTGTTGGATGAATAATTTTTTCTGTGAAGTTAAAAAATTTGGTTTTTATACAAACACTGTATAAGGGATAGTTGTTAGGTTGAATAACCAGCTATGAATATAAAGAAATAAGTTTGTGGGAAGGACATTTCAATATGAGTTTGGTGCTCTAGGAAATCCAATCAACACGAATGATATGGATAAAACATGCTTTATAAATTTTTTCAGGAGTTATATAATTTGTTCAATATAGATAAACTATAACATAAAAAAATGAGGTAAGATATTAGATATTTTTAAATTAATTAATTCCACTGAATGTGGTGTATCATACTAGGTTGGAAGAAATGATCAGTAATTTGGTGCATATATCAGTGAGATTTTATGAAAATGAGACGGTTTTGGTGTTGTGTTAGAATGACAACAAACAATGATAGTAATAAAATTCAGGAATAATATCATATCAGAGATTTAAGTGTTTTTCTAGTTGATCTAGAAAAATTTAGAGACTTCCCAGATTATTTCATGACATTATTTAGGGGGGAATGGGGGGAGCTAGTGCAAGGGTTTGGGGGGATATTACAGGGGGTGGTGGGTGGGGTGGTTCGTGCAGGGGGATGGGGGTTGCTGTAGAGGGGAGTAGGGAGGATGGTGTAGGGGGAGTGGGGTAGGTTGGAGTTGTTTGGTCAGTTGGGGGTCAGTGTATGGGTGCGATGGGGTGGGAATGGAGAAAGGGTAGTGGGGACATAGTGACTTGGGAGTGGGGGAGGCTGGTGCAGGTGGGGGGGAGGGTTTCAGGGGTTGGGGGTTGTGGTTGGTGGAGGCTAGTGCATGGGGTTCGGGGGATGGGGGATGGGGGTGGTGTTGGGGGGAGCCGGGGAGGATGGTGGTGCAGGCTAGCGACTATTGTAAAGGGGTGGTGCAGGGGGTGGGGGGCATGTGCATGTGGTTGGTTGGGGGTGGTGAATAGGGGTTCGGGGGGGGGGGGGGGTGTAGGGGGTTTTTGCAGGCTGGCTTAGTTGGGGATAGTTGGTCTAGGTGGGGTGTGGGGGGCGAATGTATAGTGATGGAGGGGGTGGGGGTGGAGTGCATAACCTAAAAGTCTGAGGTTCTTCAGTCTAACCTACTTTCAGTTTTGAAAGGTAGTAAGGATCATAAGAAACATTTCTCAATTCAGGTGAAAAACATAAATCTCGTCATGTAGGAAAACCATTATGGTTAGTTTCATTCATTTTTGAGTCAATGTTTCATAGTGTTATGAATATTTATATACTCTTAATTATTTAATACTTGGTAATTACCAAATGTGTTGAAGGATTTTTTTAGGAAAATAATGAACTGCACCAAAGTCATGCCCCTTCAATTTGAATTTATTACATTAGGCTTGATTAAGTTTAAATGGTTCATGCTCATTTCCAATTTCAACTATGTATATTTAAAGAGTTCCAAAATTCAATATTACTTAAATTATTTTCCTACCACGTACATAATTATTTTTTATTTTATTCCATAAGAAAAAATCCACTCATATTTTCAAACTAATTATTTTATGAGATAAATGACCAAATTGGTTTTTCATATGTGTGATTTCCAACTGTCACTAACCGATGAAACTCACCGCTTTTTTACAAATATTTATTGTAATATGTTGTTATACTTTTTCATTGTTAACAATTATCCCAAAAAAACTGATTCAAAATGAATCACTGAGAATTTAGATTCTATTTTCCAAAAATGGAAACCAAATAAGGCTTCTATATAGTGCCAAATTGGAACTCCCCTTGTTTTTATAACTTTTCTATCATTATAACTTGATATAAAAAGTGTGCCTAAAAATAAACACATCTTTTTTTCATTTCACCTCCACATATATATCTACCTTTATTCTTGGAATTTATCATAGGAAAACTCAAAATTATCAATCCATGACATCACATTAAATGATGCTTTCCAAAATACTATCTTCAATGAATAAGAGATTATCTTCGAACTTTATTTAGTTAGGGTTCTTCATGGATATATCTTTTTATTTTTAAGTTGAAACACTCAACTTTAAAATGAAAACATTTTCAATTTGATTCACTATACATCACCCACATATTTCTATATAATTGACATTCTCTTCAAGTAGGAAACTTATAGGTGAAATTTTGTAGTGAAAAAACATAATTCATTAAACCATTTGATGAGTTAGGTTCAGAATTAAATATTTATATAGGCTTCCTACCAATTGGGACATATAGTTCTCTTAACTTCAACTTATGGGATGAACTTTTTAGATTCAAATACATCTATATTTTATCTCTTAAATATGTGATTTTATAACACAACTATATGATGAAAAATTTATCCCTTTTATGCCTTCATCACCACATAAATATTTAGAAAAAATTTAATGAATTGAGAATGTGGTAAAAACTTTATCTAATTTCAAAATTCTGTTCTTCTTGACTATATTTTCCAAGTATGTAACCAACTCATCTCTCTTTCCCACAAATGTTTACAATTCCTTTGATTTATGTTCCTTCTCATTTGAATAATCCTTGAGAAGCTCCACTTTTGAATATATTACTTAAAATTTATGAACATAGAAGTAATTCTTATCCCTTAAATATATATCCACTCAAATCATCATATTGATAAACCCTTTTTAAATTACAACTTCTATTTCTATCACCTTTATCAGAACCTCTCCTGACTTTTTCTTTTACATTTGTTTCAAATTGTCTTATTTTGTCTATTGATCTAATTCATCGAAAAAGAGGATAGCATCCAAGTTCAGTATCCTTGGGATATCCTCATCTTCAATAGTCTCAATTTAATTTTCATGGAACCCACTTAAAAATTTCTTTCTAAAACATTATATATGTAGATATATTTAAAATTTAAACTATTCAAACCATCCTATTACGGGCTGTTGGGCTTCTTGACCCAAATATCATAAACACCAAAAATAGTTCCACACATTGAAATTATTTTGGTTCATTGCTTCTGTTTTAAATATATTCATTTATCCATGATGCAACAAAATTATGAGGGAAGGAAAACTCATCTCCAACATCCACTTTATATATTGAATACATAATCAGAATCATAGTCTCTAATACCAATTTTTAGTTCACCTTTAGCCACACTGAGAGGGGAAATGTTAAATTAGGTGACACCTAATTTAAAACCTTTATAACCACTTTACCAATTTTCCTTTATGAATATCATTCCCATATAGGTAATAATAATATTTAACCAGTTTCCTTTTCTCATCACTCACAACCTCAAAAGATCCTTTTTGAAAATGATAGACTATAATTCATGTAGGGATAAAATATTTTTTACTTGGTTCACCCACAGTGGCCTACATTAAAGAGCATGATATCAACATTGTATCAATTATCTAATTAACCACTAGGCTCACCACTTCAATGGTGTAGGTATTGATTTTCATTGGATATCATTTGAACAAAAATCCTTTATTAATGATCATGTTATTCAATATTATGATGTATATGTCAATCTAAATATTCATTGTTAATTATTGGTTATGGATTCATGTATCATTTATCATGTATAGTTGACACAATTATCACATATATATAAGAAGATTTTATGTCTCACTTCTTATCACATTATTTACATATAGGTGGTAACTTATGATGAGGTCAGTTCTATCCCCCACCATCAATGGTAGGGAGTTCGATATCAGATTAAATCTATGGTTTCTTCTATTTTTATTCTTTATGTCAATTTTAATTAGAGATTTTGTGATTTTTGGGTTCCCAAGAATTTTCAGTTTATTTTGGATCTTCTTAAGGTGGATTCAATCCTCCATTGGTGAAGGTGACTTACATGTGATTGCATAGGTAGTCATATACTTACAGAAGTTCCTTATATATATATATATTCAATCATTTTAGTATGAATATATAAATTATGGCTACATGCGATTCTATAAGGATATGAAAAATGCATACGTGTGTATGTGAATGGGGGTATATGAAAGTATAAACGTATATTTAAGGACACCCTTGTACACATTTGGCCATGAAAATATGTACATATGGGATAGGTATCCTTTTATATATGTGAAGTTTCATATATGGGAAAGTGAAAAAAGAAGAAGAATATATGAGTTGGCGTCGTCAAAAACATCGCGCCAAGAGGTGTAGGTAGCTTCTCAATGCCTAACCCATTAATTTGAATATTATAATTTTTTGGTTGTTTTAAAAAATTGTTATACTTATTATGGATGAACATTAATATCCTTTAGTAATTATAATCTTACAAAAATAATAACAACAATACTTTTTAATTTACTATGGTGTGTTCGCATTTCATTTCACAGGACCCTATGAAGTGGTTTCCATATCTTCACCATAGATTATAATTACCTTGATGCAACTGGTGTAATCACAAAAATAACATTATGTAATTACTCAAAATCATATATGACCATTATATATACATAATCTCTCATATATGACCTTTACATAGGTCACAAATTACCTTGATATTACATCCTTTTTATTATTGTGACCTTTATATACGTTGTGAATGACCATTATGTAACTTCGTATCACCTTAACTATACCATTATATTACCTCCTTCTATATCAATCATCATTATTAGAATAACATTACGTAGGTAGTGAAATCTCCAAAGGACCTGTATGAATGGTTAGTTCACCTTTACATAGGTCTCAAATTACCTTTATACAACTACTTAATTTCTATGAAACCTTTATATAGATATTCAATTATGTTTTTACAGGGGGGTGCGCAGGGTGTGCATGGGGTCTATAAGGGGTGTGATAGAGGAGAGGGAAGGGAGAAGGGGTGTTTAGGGGGATCATGAGGAGTTCAGGGGTTATGCTGAGGGTGAAGGGGGCATAGGATGTGTTGGGAGAGGGTTAATGGAGAAGGGGTGTGTGGGTGAGTGGGAGGGGTGAGGGGTTTACAAGGTACAGGGTGAGGGTGAAGGGGTGAAAGGGGTATGGGGAGGGGTGCACAGTGGGGTGAAAGACGTAGGGGAGGGTGCAGGTGGGATGAAAGGGTGGATTGGGGTTGCAAACCTACATTATCAAAACATGTTATGCATTATGTGAAAACCCGCATTATGAAACCCAATTTTTTATGAGAACCCCAATTAGTATAATAGTGAATAATGTGAATATGTTTTATTTTTGTGAAAATATTTTAGTATGATAGTGCATTATTTTTTCTATCATTTCCTTATAGGTATAAATTAATCAAAATTTACCTTGGCAAAATTTTAGCAAAAGGAAGAATACATTAAAGAAGATTTGTTCTGTAAAATGCAGTCCTCTCAACAACCATAATGGTGGCTGAACCATTATGTTTTATATGGAAAAGGGATACCTATATCCATGGTTTCAACCATGGATCTAGGCTTTTCGTAACTTAAGCTTCTACCATAGTTTGAAAACTATGGCTATAAGGCTGTTTCCATGGGTGAGACCGCCACTATAGGCCTGTTGCCATAGGTGAAACCATGGAAGGAGGATTTTATGTATAACTATGCCAATACCATCCACGAATAATTATATAATTGCTTTTACTAATAGAAATGTTTTTTGAGACTATATTCATCGTTCTAAACTATGGCCATGACCATATTTTTTTGTAGTGAAGCCTATTTTTTATTTGATATGAGGAATGATTTGGATTGGTAAGACACGGGTTGGGGTCCATTTCAAGTAAGACCCAATAGTTGGGGATTGGTTAATGAATTCCCTTCAACAAATATATAGTCTCATGAGTCAATATTTATTGAAAAAATCCCTTTCAGTTTGTTTCCCAGCAAAATAAAGGGGTTTCTACCAAGATAATAGTTTAAAATTTCATGAGATTAGTACATGATAACAATGTTTCCTTGTACCTATGAAACATGGTGTCCCATAATGAATCATTTACCTTATTTAGATTCAAATATTATTTATCCATGATATTTTTTGTCCACATATATTGGGATGAATTTCATTCTTATTTCATTGATTAAATTGAATGTGTTTCAGTTTCTTACCTAGACATAATTTTTTTCCTTATCTAGTTATTTTAATTGAATTTTTTTCCATTATTGTATTTCCATATTTATATATGAACATCCTTCTTAGTTTTTTGGAAACATGGTATGTGTGTTCAGTTATTTACCATGACATAATTATTATTTCATTGATTCATTACTACTTCCACTATAATATACCTTTCTTGAGCATTTATTCTCACCCTTATTATGTTTCATATCCATTGGATTCACTGAATTGTGCTAAAAAATAAATTCAAGGATACTGTAGATTGAATAAAGTTATTATCCTTTATTTTTATTTAGGATTAAATATACTAAAATGATTTTATTAATTTTTTTAATACATTACTCATATATGTAACTTTTTTTCAAAGACTACTAAACTGTTTAGTCCTTCGGTATGAAATTTTATTTTATCTTATTCCAATATAATTCATAGAAGACACTAGCTCAAGGATTACTAGGGTAATGTCATATTAGTTGGTATCAATGTAAGTGTAGTAGTAACCTTGGGAAGTAGATTTCTGAAAACATAGGTCATATAACATAACAATAACATATAAATTGATTATAATTATAGAATAACACCCTATAATTTTGGTAATGTAAGGATTATGTGGGTCTTCATAGAAATTCATACATCTCTAGATACTACAAGTAGATGTTGTTCTGGAACAGATGTACCTAAGGGTAAAAAAATTGACTAGGTTTATCATGTATGATTGGGTGTAACATGGGACATGGAAACATACCCTACTATGGACCTGGTTTGACACTCATAGGAGATATTCCTAGGGTAATTAACATTTAATTTATAAACCATTGTTAAGGATTTGAACATATTATTAAAATAAATTACCTAGGTTCATCTGAAGGTGTTATTTAATAAAAATAAGGATCCATGCTTTGGAAGTCCTACAACTGATATTATGTATAAAAGATATCATAAAGAAGTAACTATGTGAAAATAAATGGATGAATTATTTAGTTATTATGTTTTTATTGAAATCCAGAGATAAAAGTCTATTTAGTGAATAAACTTATTTCAAGGATATACATCATATTTATTGATTAAATTTTATTAAAATGGTTTTAGAAAAGGTTATCTTGTATGATAGGTGACAAACCATTCATGTTCCAAATTGTCATGGGTCATGAACTTAAGTCCGAATGACAAGAAAGGTTTCACACCAACCAATGACTTACATAATGTTCGTGTTAATATATCACTATTTTTAGTTAAAACAATTGATGAATGAATATTAATGATGAACTAGTAGAGTCTCTTTTTGGGTTTATAGAATAATTTATTAACCATATTTGTTTTTGAAAATATTTTGAGATAAATATTTATACATTTCACCCTTTTGGGACTTACGATCTGTCAAACATGCAATTTAGTGCTTTATCAATCAAAAATAAGTTATGGATGAATTGTAAATTGATTAAAGAACAAAAAAAAGATTAAATTGTCTATATTAGGTAGTAAAATAATTCCTAAACATTAGGAAAAGTAGTATAAAATAAAAAAATCCTCATATGATGATTTTTATAGAACTGATGTTCTTCTAAATCATCACAAATTTATGTATTTGAGTCCCTCAACATTAAATTTAGCATTCACTTGTTTGTGATTGATGACCCTAATCACTCATTAAATATGTTTACACTTTTTTTCTAAGTACGCATCACTACATGTGACTAATGTCCTCCTACTTTTAGACCTTGTTATATGTTATACCATGTAACCTATCTACATCCCATTCTCTCTTATTTATATGATGTTTTATGAACCATTATCATTATATGGTATTTTACTATAGGGAATATCAAACAATATATTTCTAATATTGAGTTTAAATTGTGAGGATGTAATTTAATTAAGGTTGGTAGAATGTAACACGCCAAAAATCTAATTTTTGAACATTTTATTGGATAGTATGTGTGATATGAAACACCAAGAACATAATGAAATGTCTCCGATCGGGGTGCCTCTTAAAAGTGCCCCATATCGAGTTGGCCACAAGAACTCAAGCGCATTTCACCAAATGCTAGAGGCTACTGACTAGCAGCAAGGGCCTAAGGTGTGATAGTGGGTAGATTATTCCCTCATTTGAAGAGTGTAACACAGTAGGGAGAAAATATACAATAGAATAAGTAGTAAAAAACAAAAAACAGGTATAAACAGTAGAAGACTAGTAAGATAAATATCCATGAGTTATTCCACACAAAAGATGATACAATATGTTATTTCTAATAAAAAACTAAAAACATGATATACTGTAGTCAAATACCCAATAAGAATAAAAACCCATAAATAAAAAATCAAAATTTGAAGCATCGCAGGCCACATCTTGGTCTCATTCTCTCCTTATCCTAAATAGAAAGTCAAGTAACATTTGAAGGTTTCTTGACCTTTTTAACACCAACAAAAATATAATCTTCTTGGGCCCAAAGAATTTCCCAAATAGGGTGTTAGACTATATCATAGTAGGGAACCACTGAAAGACGGTGCCAATATATCAGTGAAAATATGTGGCATGCAGTGTAAATTGGAGAAAGTAGTAAAATAGGAAGTAATCAAAAGTAAAAAAATCCAACATGAACTGGTATTCATTTAAATTTATCTCAGGATCATTAATCAATTAAAATTCGTTGATTTTTTTATAAGTCACAGAATATGACCGAAGACCATCAATACCCTATAAAAATTGAGAACAACAGATACCCTGGTAGAATCTCTAAAAAATTTAAATGAAGACCAAACACAATCTTGTTCTCTGGCTTGGCAGATGTGTCATCACTTATTCCATTTCAATATATCTTAGGGACATGCTAAATTTATAAAAATTTCCACATATTAATATTTGGGACAAGCCTGTCAAATCATTATATCATCACGTATCATTGTAAAACCTATTGTATAAAAATTTCAGAATATTTTAGGGCCAAGCCCAGTGTATAGACATTTTTGAATATTTTAGGGTCAATCCCAGTATATCATCATCTCATCATAGTTTATTTTCAATCATGGAATAAAAAAATAGTATAGTAAACAACACATGTAAATTAAAGTATGACCTGGTTAACCAAATAACTGATCACGTGGGAATTCATATAATAAAAAACACATGTAATCTACACTATTACATGGTTTTCAATAATCAACTAACATGGAACATTTCATTAATCAAGAATAACATGCTAATTAAATAATGTCATGGATTTAGCATTAAATAATTCTCATGGTAATTTTATATAATAAGAAAAACATGTGGATTACACAATCAAAAAGATTCAACATTTATTATCTTACATGGAAAACATTTAATTAACTAATTTCATTATTAATACCCCATAAAAAGAAAAAAAAATCATTCCCATTAACATCTTAGGCCAAACACCTAAATGAAATGGTCATCTGAGGGAAATTCACCCACTAGGTGGACGTTAATAAAACCAAACAAGACCAAACATGCTTCAATTAATTTAATCAATCACCTAAACATTATTAGGTTTTAACACGGTCAAATTCTTAACAAAGAGAACCCTAAATGTCGTTATGCAGCACTATGACACATCTAAACAACATGACATTTAATTAAAGGCAAAAGACCACCTACTTAGTCCTCGAGTAACTCTCCTCATCCAGCATCAGCCTCTAATTCAAGCTAGATCGATGTTGATCTTTGAAACAAGGATAAAAAATAAACCATCAATGAATTAGTAGTGAAATTTGATCTAAAATAATTCCTCATGGATAATCAAGAACCTACCTATTCAGTTCCAGCTCTTCCTACGGTGATTAAATCGGAGTCCGGACAAAGCTTTGGGAGTATATAGATGGTCTAGTGCTGGTGTTTATGAAACCCGAAGACCCCCTTCTCTCTAGAATGTTATAGGAATGATAATTCATGATTTTAAGAAAAAAAAATGCATGAAATGTAATTCCATATACATGGTGTGTATATTATTTTACTATTCATTTGTTAGATGTTTTCCACCGACTTACTTTCCAAGACCTACCGACATGACTACACTGCATGTAGTTATTAGTAAATTATGTGTAGTTGATTTTTTCCGTTTTTCTCATCTACATTACCACATTTCATTACATTCCTGGTTTTCCAGTGTTTTCTAAAAAAACTCAAAGGAATAAAATAAAAGTAACTTATAACTCAAAGTAAGAATTGGATTCTTAAAAACATCCCCCCTTAAAGACATTAGTACTTGAACTTCCTTTCTAAGGGTGATGAAGAAATATCAAAGAATAACTATTACCATTGTGATCGTGCATCGACCTTCCTCTGCTAGGTCTTGTCCTGCACAAGGTTGTTCTTCCATAGACCCCGTACCGAAGTAATAAACAGCTCATAGAGAACCTTAGTTATATGATCCACAATACGAATGGGATTCTATTCAAAGGACTCATCTTCCTAGAAATCCACTTCCTTAGGAAGAATAAAGTGATACAGATCTGAGTGATAGTGGTTTAGCTGAGATACATAGAAGGCATCTTGCATGGCTTGGTACCTCTGAGGTAACTGCAACTGATAGGCCACTGACCCAACCCTCTACCAAATCTCGATCGGACCAACATATCATGGTGAAATCTTGACCAGTCTCTTTATCTTTTGGTGTCCCAAACATGCTGAATCACACAAGAAAACTCGATCCCCAACCTTGAACTCTCTATGTCTTCTACCATGATCTAAATAAGATTTTTATGATACTTCACTATAGCCATCCATTTCTAAATCAACCGGACATGTTTAAAAGTCTCCTTCCTAAGATGGGTTCCCAGTAAAGATTCCTCACCTACCTCTAACTATCACAAGGGGAAAATACATGGCCTATCATATAAAATAATGAATGGTTCCAACTCTATAGTCACATTAAAACTGTTGTTATAAGAAAATTCAACCAGGGGAATTTGATTCTCTCGAGAGCCCCCAAAATCAAGGAAACATGATTTTAGCATGTCCTCTAAAACATGTATCATACACTCAGACTGACTATCAGTATGAGGGTGGTATGTTTTGCTAAAAACCACCAGTGTACCCAATGTCCTCTGAAAAACCTTAAAAAAAATGAGATGTAAAGCGGGTGTCCCTATCTGAAATGATAGAATGAGGGACCCTATGAAGTCGTACAACCTCACAAATATACACCTTTCCAAGATCATCATCACAAAATTTCTCCTTGATCAGCATGAATTGAGTGACCATAGTAGTTCTATCAACTAAAACCCACACAACAAAGTATCTTCTAAGAAACCTCAGTAACCCAGCCATGAAATCTACAGCGACACCATTCCATTTCCACTCAGGAATAGGTAACTGTTGTAAATGACCAGTTGGTCTCTGATGTTTCAACTTCACCAAATAGTAAATATAACATCACTTAAAAAATCGTGCAACGTATCGCTTCATACCCAGCCACTAGTATTGACGTCACATGTCATGGTACATCTTGGTGACTCCAGGGTGCATTTCCCATGATAAAGCATGAAACTACGGCATCAAAACCTCGTGTATATCCCCTAAAACCTACTCACATTCATATATACAATGTACCCCCTCCTTGCCTATTGTCCATCCATGTGAAGGTTCATTGGCTACAATACTCTCCCGTAGAACTAGGACTTTGAAATCTGATTGCTACCTCATCCACACTCTATCCAAAAGGATAGAGGTAATATCCATATTTGAATGAAAATTTTTTCCTTGTCTATCATGCACCACCGTATGTGACGCCCCAGGTTTTATAAACTGGTCCAAGTGAACAATGTTGTGATTTTTATTGATGTCTCTTGTTTTATTTTATGCTTTGTGTGCTGATAAAGAATTCGAGTGGAAATCAAACATGAAGAATACAATAAACTGTTATATATTTAAAAGATACATTACAATAAGACCCATCTAATTGAAAGTACCATGCACAAGACCTAACACGGCCACAACAAGACTACAAAGAACCACCACACGGTCAATCAGATAGTCGTCATCTTCAGGGTACATTAGTGTGAAAAGTATAACCGCCAGAATCACCGTGCACACACTCAGCACCAGAGGTATGAGGAGAGCCATCCGCCAAGGGTCCGGTGTTTTGAAAATGTTAAACATCCTACCCCTTGCTTTTATAATAGACCTCTAAGGGAATATGACCGTTTTTTACCATTGGATTCCAATGGATAAAGTGCATCTTTTTATAAAATTCTTGTCTTTATAATGGTTTTATAATATTATGGTATTTCAATATTTTAATAAATAAAAAGTATTAGAAGTATATCTTCAAGATTTAAAATAAAATATTATCCTTGGAAATTAATCTTTTATTAACATGACGATATTTATATGTTGGAAAACATAGTATTTTAAAATGTGTCGAACATCATGTCTACAACGGTATCAGCAATAATTGAAAAATGAATCTTTTCAGATCTCTAAAACTATGTGTTTTGAATTAGAGAAAAAATACGGGTCTTTTAAACATAATTTTATAAATCAACAAGTGAAGTAAGTTATTAATTGGATTTTAATGGTTCTAAGATCCTAGTTGTTATAAAAGTGTGGTATTAAAATATATCTTTTAAAAAACTAATATCAAATATTATCATTTTTTTACTTAAACTAAAATGGGATTTTTCTATGAGTTAAAAAGTACTTATTAAATTTTATAAAAATTCCAAATTATAATGTACCGGTTATATATATATATATATATTTCTAAGTAGTATAATTTCAACATTTATTAAAACTGTTTTTTTTAAAACATGGATCCCAGGCCATCCCGACCCCGCATAGATCTTCTCCATCCGATTTCGCCTCGACCGTTCGATCTCGCCATGGTCAATCCCGGCCATTGATATGTTTTAAAACACTCTTTTCTTTTCATCCGTCCGATCATTCCAAGGTCGAATCTCATCCGTTTTTTTTTCTTTCTTCCTCCGTGTCTTCTTCTACCTCACGCCAGGGACCCGCGAACCAGACTTGGTTTGCCCGAGACACCTCCTCCCCACTGTTCATGTTGACCTCGCACACCCCCACCTACTAAGGAATTGTTCCTTCATCTCCTCTACACTAGGTTAACCCTTCGGTCGAGCCACCTAGTTGCGCTGATAACCTCTACATAATCCTCACCCCTGCCACATGAAACTCCAGGCGGTTTCTCCTCTTCCTCCTCTCCCCTAAATTCCCAGCAATCCAGCGAGCATACCCATGTCTCAGTCTTCATCCTCAAGCGAGGTAAGGGTGTTTTAGTGTTTTTTCGGTTTAAGATAAAACGTTATATATACTAGGTATATATATATATATATATATATATATGTATATACATATCCGATTTATTGTTATATGCATATATTCAACTTGCAAACCCCTCGGTTTAAGAAGAGTACTCTACTCTAAGGGTGTTTTCATGTTTTATGGAAACCTATACTATTATACCCACAATATATAAAATATATATATATTTATATGTATATACAACTCATACTCCTCGGTTTTGAACAATTTTCAAGGGGTGTTTCCTTCGTGATATAAAATGGGATATCACTTTTAAGTTTGTTTTAATGATCGTATTTTTTTACAAACCTAAAACTCAAGTGTATAGTGTTTTTATGGTTTTGAATATATATATATAAATATATACATATGTATATACATCACTCAAACCCATTTTATTTAGGATATCCAAGAATATTCAGTATTTTCATACTAAGAATTATGCTTTTGAAAAGGGTTTTTCTAAAATCAATTCCGAACAGGTTGCATTTTATGTAAGCCGTATATATTTATATAACTATATTTTTATCTAAGGTAATGTATTGGAATGGAAATCAGTTTTTATGTTTAAGTGATGAATAATTATCTTTGAAAAATATTTTTAATACGGACTAGGTATTTGGTTTGGGTGAAAACATGTTATAGTTGAAATTGAAGTTTTATATAATTATAGTTTCATGAACATTTTAAACCCATAAGGTTTTGTTCTTTTTAAACTGAAAAAAATGATATATTATTAGAGGTTACAGATTTCAAGTGAACCATGTTTAATTTATGAGAAACCCTATATATATATATATATATTTTGTGTATATATATCCCTATGTATGTATGTGTTTTTAAGATTAATATCTGGAATCCTAGTTTCAAGAAATTGTTATTAATATTTTAAAGCATGTAGGATTTTAGTGCTTCCCTATGCTGTTTTATATTTCTGCGTCTAAGGGTACACCAATGAACATGATTAGTGTCTCCCTTGAAATGATTTGTGTTTTTTCAAAAGGATATTCCCTTGCCTGTTTTAAACATTCATTAAAAGGATATGGATTTATGGGTTATGTTAATATGTAGAAATCCTCTATTATTTTTATACCAAACTCGTTGTAATGATTTTTAGTGAGCAGAGTGTAACTGCAAATTCTATGACCAGTGAAGAATAATGATTAATGAAAATTATTATTTTTAATGTGGTTTACTTCCAAGCGTCGGAATTTTAAAGATGGAAAGTGTTTATTATTTTTATACCAAGAATGCCGCAGTAATTATTTGTGGATGGAGATTTGTTGCAAGTACTTTGACATGTGAAGTACAATAGCTAATTCCAAGTAGTTCTTTTCCATGTACTGGAATTTTAGAAACTCATCATTTAATACGCCTTGGGAGAAAGTCTCACACATTCATCATTTTATGTGCTTAAATAATTGTTCTATGCACATAGTATGCTTGCTTAACAATGCCTTCTTTTATTCCATATTTTCCATTTTATCTGTCGTATCATGTATTTGTAAACCAATTATATAATTGTTACCTTATTCATATTGTTCATGCATATGACTCAACATGATAATGAACTAAGAACTAAATTACCCAAAGTGGTATGGGAGACCTTGGGTAATGAGTAACGAAGATTGTATTACCCAAAGTGGTATGTGACACCTTGGGTAATATGAAATGAAAATTATGTATTCAATGTGGTATGGGACACCTTGAATATCTGACCTTATCAACATGTGAGAAATGTATGGGACTACCCGGAATGGGGTCCGGTAAGAAGAAAACCCTCGAGGTTGGGGACTGGTTAAAGTAAGCCCTCTGGGTTGGAGACCGATAAAAGTAAGCTTCTCGATGCATCGATAGTTCTCGAGACAGTCAGATTGGGTTTTTACCCTTAGGTCATGGCACAAGGCCTTGACACAGAGACCATGAGTCCTTCAGCATACATTTCTTTGTTTATGACCAACCTAGTGATTATTCTGATTAGAGGAATAACCTTGGTTATAAAACCATACCTATGAGTATCAGATAAAAAAAACACAAGACATATGATATGGCAATGTTGATGCATGTCCAGTTTTCTTTCCCAGAATTTTATTGCAAATGTTGCTTTACATTTATCTTGTCATGATGTGTTTTTTAGATAATGTGCTTGTGTGTGTCTCTGATAATGTTTACCCCTTGTTGTTCATGCACACCTTTCATGTTTTTGGTCACTTAAATTAGTATAACCCATGTCTTTTTTTAGCATGCTTGTCTTGTCTATTATATGGGTTCCAGCTAAGTTTTCTAGTGTGTAAATATGATGTGATTTAACCGTGTTACATAAACTTTTGTTTTGTCTTAATGTTTTTCCTTTAAGAAAACATTTTAAGTATGGAAAAGTATTTTCAAAATGGTTTTCTAAGGTTGTATTTATGTATTTTCAAAAACCCCTTACTGAGTATTTCAATGCTCACCCTATGTTTTATGTTAAATTTTTTACAGGTTGATAGAGCCTTTCCAAGTCTTGGATGTTTTTTCTTAGCTCAGAAAATAAAGAAACAAAGTTGTTGTCTCTGATTCTCCAGGATCTAAACCAGAAAGGTCCTCCTGATGGGTTATGATGTGTGACTTATTTGTTTCATTTGTGTGAAATAAATTGCACACCATAACCATAGCACCGGCTCTGGGCTACCGGGGTCAGGGCGTTATAGTTGGTATCAGAGGAATGGTTTAGGCAACCTTGGAAAATTAAGACAACACAAAAACATTAATAATGGTTTACTAAGTAGGGTTTGTTTTTAAACTTTTCAGATGGCAAGACAGCGAACCACGCCTAGACTCTTGACTCTCCCTAAAGAAATCATAGATACTGTTGTAGAAAAATCCGGCTCAACAAGTTACCAACCTTTTGTTAACTTACGTCTCGCGTGCAATACCCACTATGAAATATCGAAAAGCTCAAATGTCCTTCAAATCTTCCGAGGGTCAGAAGTTGTGTATAACCAAATGGCTAGTGCGCTATTTGATAATTATAAAAAGAAAGGGAAGAACTATGAGGGAATCTTCATGTGTTTCACCATGAACAATAAATGGTTGGCCTTCCCAGCATTTGGAGAAGCTGCAAAGCTGTTGGACTTCCGCGCAGTCTTTATGTACCAAATCCTGTTCTTCAGCATGCTTGGGGAGCTCTTCGATTTTGGATCTTTCATAGAATCCTTCAATTATGAAGTGGTTCGAGAGATCTTTAGGAACCAAATCCAAGCGGATGTCGCGAAGCTTGATGTCACCCGTTCCCATCTCTGGAAAACCACCTGTATCAAACGGGATATTGGCTTCAACCTCGATTCACTTTTCCAAAAATGTATTTGGGAAAAAGAAACCCACCAGCTTTGTTCAGCCCTGGGGATTGAGTTGAATAGTAACTTCTTCCATGGGCGGTGGAGGTAAAGGGACATCACCAAGGGTTTCAGAGAAGCGGTGTGAATAAGTAAGTGTATGTACGTCGATCGAATTGCGGGGAAACAATTCTTTTAATAGGGGGATAATGTGACGCCCCAGGTTTTATAAACTGGTCCAAGTGAACAATGTTTTTCTTTTTATTGATGTCTATTGTTTTATTTTATGCTTTGTGTGCTGATAAAGAATTTGAGTGGAAATAAAACATGAAGAATACAATAAACTGTTATATATTTAAAAGATACATTATAACAAGACCCATCTAATTGAAAGTACCATGCACAAGACCTAACACAGCCACAACAAGACTACAAAGAACCACAACACGGGCAGTCAGATAGTCATCATCTTCAGGGTCCATCAGTGTGAAAAGTATAACCGCCAGAATCACCGCACACGCACTCAGCACCAGAGGTATGAGGACAGACATCCGCCAAGGGTCCGGTGTTTTGAAAATGTTAAGCATCCTACCCCTTTCTTTTATAATAGACCTCTAAGTGAATATGACCATTTTTTTGACCGTTGTATTCCAATGGATAAAGCGCATCTTTTTATACAATTTTTGTCTTTATAATGCTTTTATAATATTATGGTATTTCAATATTTTAATAAATACAAAGTATTAGAAGTTTATCTTTGAGAATTAAAATAAAATAGTATCCTTGCAAATTAATCTATTTTGTTTTTTTTAACTTGACGATATTTATATGGTGGAAAACATAGTATTTTAAAATGTGTCGAACATCATGTCTACAATGGTATCAGTAATAATTGAAAAATGTATCTTTTCAGATCTCTAAAACTATGTGTTTTGAATTAGAGAAAAACTACGTGTCTTTTAAACATAATTTTATAAATCAACAAGTGAAGTAAGTTATAAATTGGATTTTAATGGTTATAAGATCCTAGTATTTTTAAAAGTGTGGTATTAAAATATATCTTTAAAAAAACCAATATAAAATATTATCATTTGTTTACTTAAACTAAAACGGGATTTTTTTATGAGTTAAAAAGTACTTATTAAATTTTATACAAATTCAAAATTATAATGTACTGGTTATATATTTATATATTGCGAAGTAGTATAATTTTAACGTTTATTAAAACTGTTTTTTTAAAACATGCAACCCAGGACATCCTGACCCCGCATGGATCTTCTTCATCCGATTTCGCCTCGATCGTTCGATCTCGCCACGATCAATCCTGGTCATTGATATGTTTTAAAACACTCTTTTCTTTTCATCTGTCCGATCATGCTAAGGTCGGATCTCATCTGTTTTTTTTCTTTCTTCCTCTGCGTCTTCTTCTACCTCGCGCCAGGGACCCACGAACCAGACTTGGTTTGCCTGAGACACCTCCTCCCCACTGTTCATGTTGACCTCGCACACCCCCACCTACTAGGGCGATGTACTGTCATCTCCTCTACACCGGGCTAACCCTTGGGTGGAGCCACCTAGTTGCACTGAAAACCTCTACATAAACCTCACCCCTGCCACATGAAACTCCGGGCAGTTTCTCCTCCTCCTCCTCTCCCTTAAATTCCCAGCAATCCAGCGAGCATACCCATGTCTCGAGCTTCATCCTCAAGCGAGGTAAGGGTGTTTTAGTGTTTTTTCGGTTTAAGATAAAACGTTATATATACTCGGTATATATATATATATATATATGTATGTATATACATATCCGATTTATAGTTATACGCATATATTCAACATGCAAACCCCTTGGTTTAGGAAGAGTACTCTAATCTAAGGGTGTTTTCATGTTTTATGGAAACCTATACTATTATACCCACAATATATACAATATATATATATATGTATATACAACTCACACTCTTCGATTTTGAACAATTTTCAAGGGGTGTTTCCTTCGTGATATAAAAAGGGATATCACTTTTAAGTTTGTTTTAATGATCCTATTTTTTTTACAAACCTTAAACTCAAGTGTATAGTGTTTTCATGGTTTTGAATATATATATATAAATATATACATATGTATATACATCACTCAAACCCATTTTTTTTAGGGTATCCAAGATTATTCAGTATTTTTATACTAAGAATTATGCTTTTGAAAAGGGTTTTTCTAAAATCAATTCCTAACAGGTTGGATTTTATGTAAGTCGTATATATTTATATAACTATATTGTTATGTAAGGTAATGTATTGGAATAGAGATCAGTTTTGATGTTTAAGAGATGAATAATTATCTTTGAAAAATATTTTTAATACGAACTAGGTATTTGGTTTGGGTGAAAACATGTTATAGTTGAAATTGAAGTTTTATATATTTATAGTTTCATGAACATTTAAAACCCATAAGGTTTTGTTCTTTATAAACTAAAAAAAATGATATATTTTTAGAGGTTACAGATTTCAAGTGAACCATGTTTAATTTATTAGAATCCCTATATATATATATAATTTTTGTATATGTATCCCTATGTATGTATGTGTTTTTAAGATTAATATCTAGAATCCTAGTTTCAAGAAATTGTTATTAATATTTTTATGCATGTAGGATTTTAGTGCTTGCCTATGCTGTTTTATATTTCTGTGTCTAAGCGTACACCAATGAACTTGATTAATGTCTCCCTTGAAATGATTTGTGTTTTTGGAAAAGGATATGCCCTTGCCTGTTTTAAACTTGAATTAAAAGGATATGGATTTAAGGGTTATGTTAATATGTAGAAATCCTCTATTATTTTTATACCAAACTCTATTTAGTGATTTTTAGTGAGCAGAGTGTAACTGAAAATTCTATGACCAGTGAAGAATAATGATTAATGACAAGTATTATTTTTACTGTGGTTTACTTCCAAGAGTCGGAATTTTAAAGATGGCAAGTGTTTATTATTTTTATACCAAGCATGCCGCAGTAATTATTTGTGGATGGAGATTTGTTTCAAGTACTGTGACCTGTGAAGTACAATAGTTAATTCCATGTAGTTCTTTTCCATGTACTGTAATTTTAGAAACTCATCATTTAATACCCCTTGGGATCAAGTCTCAAACATTCATCATTTTATGTGCTTAAATAATTGTTCTATGCACATAGTATGCTTGCTTAACCATGCCTGCTTTTATTCCATATTTTCCATTTTATCTGTCGTATCATGTATTTGTAAACCAATTATATAATTGTTACCTTATTCATATTGTTCATGCATATGACTCAACATGATAATAAAGTAAGAACTAAATTACCCAAAGTGGTATGGGACACCTTGGGTAATGAGTAACGAAGATCGTATTACCCAAAGTGGTATGGGACACCTTGGGTAATATGAAATGAAAATTAACTATTCAATGTGGTATGGGACACCTTGAATATCTGACCTTATCAACATGTGTGAAATTTATGGGACTACCCGGAATGGGGTCCGGTAAGAAGAAAATCCTCCAGGTTGGGGACTGGTTAAAGTAAGCCCTCTGGGTTGGAGACCGGTAAAAGTAAGCTCCTCGATGCATCGATAGTTCTCGAGACAGTCAGATTGGGTTGTTACCCTTAGGTCATGGCACAAGGCCTTGACATAGAGACCATGAGTCCTTCAGCATACATTTCATTGTTTATGACCAACCTTGTGATTATTCCAATTAGAGGAATAACCTTGGTTATAGAACCTTACCTATGAGTATCAGATAAAGAAAAGAAACACAAGACATATGATATGGAAATGTTGATGCATGTCTAGTTTTCTTTCCCAGATTTTTTTTTGCAAATGTTGCTTTACATTTATCTTGTCATGATGTGTTTTTTTAGATAATGCGCTTGTGCGTGTCTCTGATAATGTTTACCCCTTGTCGTTCATGCACACCTTTCTTATTTTTGGGAACTTAAATTTGTATAACCCATGTCTTTTTATTAGCATGCTTGTCTTGTCTATTATGTGGGTTCTAGCTAAGTTTTCTAGTGTGTAAATATGAAGTGCTTTAACTGTGTTACAGAAACATTTGTTTTGACTTAAAGTTTTTCCTTTAAGAAAACATTTTAAGTATGGAAAAGTATTTTCAAAATGGTTTTCTAAGGCTGTATTTATGTATTTTCAAAAACCCCTTACCGAGTATTTCAATGCTAACCCTATGTTTTATGTTAAATTTTTTACAGGTTGATAGAGCCTTTCCAAGTCTTGGATGTTTGTTCTTAGCTCAGAAAATAAAGAAGCAAAGCTATTGTCTCTGATTCTCCAGGATCTAAACCAGAATGTTCCACCTTATGGGTTATGATGTGTGACTTATTTGTTTCATTTGTGCGAAATAAATTGCACACCATAACCATAGCACCATCTCTGGGCTACCGGGGTCGGGGCGTTATACCGTATGTATCTCAAATAACAATGTCGCAAGGTTCCACTCACCAATGATCTCTTGCACTGTCTGTATCTAAGTCCTACTTAGTGCGCCAGCCACTGTATTTCCTTTATAAGTCATATATGGAAGCTAAAATTAAAATTATTGAGGTATTCAACCATCCTTCACTACCTATAATATAGATCACGCTGAGTAATTTTGTACTTGAGAAATTTTTGGTCCGTTTACACCACAAAATTCTCTCCCAATAATGAATATTTCCAACAATGCAAGGCACAACCAGCCGTAGATAAATAAAAATCATGCATTGGGTAGTTCCTCTCAGGTCGCCTCAAATGTTGAGTCTCATACACAACACCACTTTAATCCTGCATAATCACTACACTCAGCCTGATACCTAAGGAATCATAGTATATAATGTAAATCTTTTCTAGCTCTAGAAATATCAATATCAAGATGACGTCAAATTCCCTTCTAGCTCCAGAAATACTATCTCACAATAATATTACCACACAAACATCACAACCTTCTTACTCAAACTCAATAGTGGAAGTGATAATAGTGAGAAGTCCTGTATGAACTTTTTGTAGTAAACAGATATCCAAAATAAAATTATTATATAAGAAACATTATTTGGTTGTCCCAAGGAAGAAACATAACTCACCTTCTCTTAGTCCAATGATATTTCTATCTCCGAGCTGATATTTACTACAATGTAAATTGGTTCCATCGAAAACTATCATTTTGTGAGATTAATATATAACACTCCTTGTATTCCAAACAATCTCTAGAAGAATTTAATGATTGTGTTAATTGTGATAATACACCATTATATCTTATACAAAAAACACCAAAAAATAATCTACATAAGTATGGAATAGTCTGTTTATTAGTGCCATGGAAACTATTAGAGCGTTCGTGAGGACAAAAGTAAAAAACAGATACTCATTTTTACCATACCTGCTACGAAAGTCTATATGAGGTATATCTGCCGATGAAACACATATCTAGTGACATATTGACCTTAGTTCAATCTTCAAGAACAATTTAGTTCCTATAATATTATAAATAAATTCATTAATCCATAGAAAGGAATATCTATTTTTAACCGTCAACTGGTTCCGTTTTTGGTAGTCCACACATATTCTAAGGGTACCATCCGCCTTTTTCGTGAAAAGAAGCAGTTGAACCCAAGGAGAAGTATTGGGTCAAATGAAAACCTTAGCATTTAGATCTTACAACTCCCGCTTGATCTCTTGTAACTCTATCTTATCCATCATGTTATGAGAAATGGATACCGGTGCAGCTCCTGACACACTCTCGATAATGTAATCCACCTCCCTGACTGAAGGTAAGCCAGATAATTCATTCAGGATAACATCCTTGAAATGATAAACCACTGCAGGGAAATCTTCCTGACATTTTCTCTGGTCATCCAAATATAATCTCACAATATGTTCTATCATTCCACCCAACACACATGTCTTGGGTCCTACTTAGATCGCTTGGACATCTCATTCACCCATATGTAGAAAAGATCTACCATATGGTGACGTAAAACTGACCATGCGGCGAGAGCAATCAATAATTGATTGAAAGGATGCTAACCAATCCATTTTGATAATGAAATCAAATCCTATAATTTATATGATATAGAGATCCCAAAGGATGTGACCCCCACCAACCTCATGGGGCACTCCTTACATTGGTGCACACCAGCCATTCTTATTCCTAACAGAGTGTCTATAATCATAACTTCATCAAAAGAATAAAAATATAGTCTATGTCTTTACACAACAAAAAACTAATATAAAACTATGAGAATCCCCTGTATCAAAAAGTGAAGAAGATAAAACAAAGGGGACTATAATAGTATCCGGGAATGTATATGGTCCAGGATCATACTCATGATAGGTCTGTTGCACTGTATATGTCTAACCTATACTATAACCCTAGGTCATTTCTTGGATACCTGGAGCTGACCAGCCCTGATATCACTAAGATCATGGTGTTTGGATAAAATTCTCATGAAAACTACATCGGCCTAAATGGCCTAACTTATTCTCATTCCGTTTTATGTGAGAAGATACTGACCATTCTCCTAAAAGTGGAGTTTGTGGAGACCCTATCTCACTCGATGCTGGTGGAATTTCATGTTTAAACATTTTAAATGGCCCATCATTCTATAAGATCAACATTCAAATAGGTCTATCGAGAACTGGGGTTTAGAATTACCAACCTTTCCAAAGAGGTACCACCTCACCTAGATATCGAAAGATACATTTTGACTACTAATTTCACCGTAAGAAATATTCAGAAAGCATTTCTTCTTACTGGTAGAAAACGTACCAGATCTTGGCATCGAACCACCGTGGCTTGCACAACTATATTCTCATAGGTTGTGCTCAGGAATTATAACATGATTCAAAATATCAGAAACTGAAGGAAACCTAAATACATTCACCTATGATAGGATGTTGATTCTGAGACCAACATCGAATCATCTAGACCTCAATACGTCATCACACACCAAAATAGGTGAGAATCCCAAAACCTCACTAAACTAGGTTGGATAGTCCATTACTAATAGTATTCCCTACTCTATGTTCATATTCTCCCAGGATTAGTTATCCCTCAGCATATGAGGAAAATAATAATCATATAAGGCTGCTTAAAAGTCTTCCCATGTCATATCCCGATAACACCCTACCTTAGGGATAACATCCCACCATACCTTGGAAAAATAAAGTAGTAAATATGTTGTGATCTTGAACCTCCTCTCAAGAAGCATGTGAAAGTTCTTGAAGATACAAAGCATGGATTATAGCCATGATTCTATAACATTTGGTCCACTTTTCCTTGAGAAATTGGGTGGATACTACTACTGTAACACTCTCATTAGCTCTTCCACAGACATGGAAGGTTGTGGTTATCCCTGAAAAGTTAGCATAAAATTTATTAATACTTCAGGGAAATGTGCATCCACACCTGGGATTGGTATAACTGCTAGTGTCACAAATGGAATTAATGGATGATCCACTGGTATCTCCTAGCCTACCACCTATGGGGTATGATCATTGAAACTTTCCTGTCATACAACTGGAGTTCGTCATAGAGGCATGTATATATAGGGTCTATCACACACCTCAGTTCATGTTATGATCATGGTTCATAGTTCAAGAGTGCAATAATTAATCAGGTAAAAAATCCCCTCAAAAGTTAACAAAGGATGAGTTCACGATGTGTATAGACCATACACGGCGTGTACAATTGAGCTCCTACATGGTCATGTACTTTTGATGTACTAGGAGTGTAAACACGCCAAGTATATGACATTTTAGTAGAGTACATGGTGCATACACAAGTCCCCCCTTCTATTTATTCACTCGGACATGACCAGATTCAGATGGTGTTTGTCTGAGTAATCCCACACGACATGTACCAAAAGTACATGAATATATACATGTGAACCCCACCATCATGTGTTCCTTATCACATGTCTAGACACATATCGACTTACCACATGGCATGTACTAAAATTATATTTCATATATCAATGAAAAAAACTTCTTTCCTAAATAGGAAGAACAGACAACATGTTCTGATAAACTACACACTGTGTAAACTGGGTTTTTTCATGACAGAAACCCCATGTTCTGTAGAAAAACCACCAGTGGTATGAAAAATTCCGATCCAGGAGGGCCCAGACTCTTTGAGAATCAAGGTTTGGAACCCAATAATACCGTATCACAAAACAATTCTATATCTCATGGTTGAAAAATGATCCACCAATTTCTGATCCAAGAGGGCCAATACACCTTAAGAACCAAATTTTGGCATCCATTTAATTTAACCATGACACATAATAATACACCTATCACAATAGCAGGAATATATATCATGAAACCTATCACAACAACATGCATATCTAGCATAACATCTAGCACAACCGCATGAAATCTATAATGCAACTAAACGGCGGGGAAAGAATACATGACAAGTTATTTTTAACTAGTGTCTATATGAGTCATGAGAAGTCATACCCTCATCTCCTTGGGTTGATACTAAATATAACGACAATGATATCAATAATAACAACACAAAACATGTGTTTCACCCAAAAATGAAATTGGATCTACTATAATAACTCAAAATCCAAAAAAAATTACAATTAGATTCAAGGTAATTTGGGTTTTCCCTATACATATGGTAGATACACCTTGGAACAACAAATTAAAAATCATCATTTACTTATTATCCCATTCTAATGTTTCTAAATAGTAATACAAAAATGAAAATACAATTCTTTGATACAACTTTGTAACGTCTTGGATATGGGTGCCACTAAATGGTGCACGTTCCCAGTTGGCCACATGACCTCAAGCGCATTTACACAAATACTAGAGGCTTATGACTAAAAGATAGGGCCTAATGTGTGATATTTGGGTGACTATTTCGTCATTGGTATTGTTTATCACAATGAAGCAATAATATACAATAGCTAAAGTAGTACACATCATACAACAAATGTAAATAAAGGAAGACTGATAAGATAAATATCGAAGAGTTATTACATTCAACAGATATTAGAGCGTGTTATTTATAATAAAAAATCCAAAGAACAATATAATGTAGTTAGATACAATACAAGTATCAAGGTACAATAATACAAAAGAAAACATGGAAGCATCACAATCCTCAGCTTGGTCATATTATCTTATACTCCTAAGTAGAAGTCGTGTACCAGTAGAAGGGTGCATTCCCTTATCAACAACTTCAATAATATAGTCTTATTTGGACAAACCATGGCCCAAAAAAAGTTTTGAGACTAAATCTTAGTAGGCAATGACCTAATGTCTATGCCAATTATTCCGTGAATATATGTGACATGTAGTGTACTGTAGAGAAAGTAGAAAACAATGAAGTACTCAAAAGTAAACAATCCCTAATGAACTGGCATTGATTTACTTTTATCTCATGTTCTTTATTTATTCAAATTCATTGAATTTTCTATATTTCCTTGAATCAGGCCGAAGCTCATCAAACCCCAATTAAAAATGAGCACAACAAATACCCTATTAGGCTATCTAAACAAAATGATGAGAACACTTTATTGAAGCTTGTGCATTGGCTTAGAAGACGTGTAATAAGTCATTCAATTTCAATATATCTCAGGGCCAAGCCTGGTGTATAAGCATTTTAGAATATTAAAATTAGGGAGAAGCCCAGTATATTATCATTCCAGCATGTGTCAATGTAAAACCCGATGTATAAGCATTTCATCATGTTTCACGGCCATGGATAATATATAAGCATTTCAACATATTTCAGGGTCAAGCCCGGTACATAAAAATTTCTGCATAGTTCAGGGTCATGCCTGGTATATTAGAATTTCAGTATAGTAAACAACACATATAAATTACACTATTACATAGTTTATAAATTAATAGCTCACGTGGGAAATTCATATAATAAACATCAAATGTAATCTACACTATTAGATGGTTTTAAATAATTAACTCTCGTGGCACATTTCATTTATAAAGAAATACAAGCTAATTAAAAAATGTCACGGATTTATCATTAATTAAATTTCAAGTAAATTTTAAATAATAAGACTAAAATCTTAATTAAACTACCAAAAGGCTTTGACATTTATTATCTCACTTGGAAAACATTTAATTAACCAATTTCATCATAAATAACCTATAAAATGGAAAAGAAGGTTTTCCCATCATCCTCCATGGCTAAACATCTATATGTAATGGTCATCCTGGGAGAACGCAGCAACATGTGGCCCTTATTCAAAGCAAACAAGCTAAAACATGCTTAATATAATTTAATCAATCATTAAACCGTCATTAGGTATTAGAACAGTTTAAATTCTAATCCATGTGACACACTAAATATGGGTGTGCAGTGCTACGACACATTTAAACAACCCTACATTTAATGAAAGGCAGAAGACCACCTACCTAGTCATCTTGTGACTCTCCTCATCCATCATCATCCTCCAATTCAAGCAATAATGATGTAGATATTCGAAACAGGGATAAAATCTCAACACTAAATAACTCAGTTGTGATATGGAATCTAAAATAGCGTCTCAAGATTAATCGAGATGTGACCAATTGGGCTTTAAAAATTATGGAAATGATTATATCGGAGTATTTGTAGTGATTTGGGAGGAGAATCATGGTCCAACGATGCTGTTTGTGAGACCCGACAGGCCCCTTATGCCCAGAATGTTATTGGAGAGATAATGCCTATTTTTAAGAAAAAACACAAAATAAATGGTATTTATGTCCATATACAGGGAGTGTATATCATTTTTCTATTCGTTTTGTGGCTCTCTTCTGCCAACTTACTTTCTAGGACTTGCTGACATGACTACATGATGTGTACTGATAAGAATAAGACATGTAGTTGGGTTTTCCTCTATTTCTTACTGACATACCCATAGGACAAGTATTCCCACCATACATATCCAAACTAGAATATGTGTATATAAGATTACACGACATGTAAACTTGAGTCCGGCCATCTAACAGTATGATTCCAATACATTCCCAGTTTTCCCCTGTTTTCTCAAAAACAACTCTATCAAAAAAGAATAAAAGAAACTCGTACATCAAAGTAAGAATCAGGTTCTTACACATAAGAACATATAATATCATGAGAATTTATAAAATATTTAATATTTTAAAGAAATTCAACATATTTGTTAACTCTTAATTATTTAAACACTGAGTTATCATATGTCGCACGCAACAAGCTATTTTTCAATGGCATGCATTACACGCAATACCGAGTTCTATCGCACAACAATATATTATTCAAATATTATTATTTAACAGAATAACATATAAATTAGTAGTAAAATATTTGATATTAAATAGTATTAACTAACATATGAAATATATGGTTTATAAAAATATATAACAAAATCATTGGTTGGAAATTAATAAAAATGAATATAAGTACCAAATGAATATAAAAAGACTAGTTTTATAGAAGTCTAATTTTATGCCCACAAAGATTCTTTATCCTAATAAATTATGTTAATTACATTTAGTGAGTTATATTAATAAAATATCTATGTTATATATTCAAAAAAATTATTTTTATATTCATCCAATTTATTTGATATTCATAAGATAAGAATAAACACAATATTACACATAAAATATTATATTTTTACAATGGAACTTTTACTAAATTTTAATAGAGAACCAACTTTGATTCCCATTTTTGAAAGTTTTATACATATTATATTTATATATTATCTTCATATTTTAAATTTAAAAATAAAAATTATCTTATGCTGAATTTTGGGTATTTTTCTATGACGTTAAATTTTTTAATGATTCTTGGAATATATTGAATTTTAATTCCAAACCACATTTTCGTATAATATAAGTTTAGTGTTAAATTATATTTTAATTTGGTTTTAAAGATACATTATATAAATTAAATAATTACAATTCTAAATTAGTTCATTAGAATCAATTACACTAATTAATTGGGTATAAAAACATTGCAAAACTTTGGACGTTTTTACATTAAAAACATCCATTGACGTCCCGTATGTAGATTTAATTTTAATTAAAATTTGTCACATTTGTGATTGGAATTTGGAAAACTAGATTTTATATATTGAATAAAAATAATTTGTAATTTCTAATTACTTTATCTTTTTCTGACAAAAAATATTAGTGAAAATAATTAAAAATATTCTGAACAATTAAGGTGAAATTAAGAATAACAATTTACTAATCCTTAAACATAAGGGTCCAAATGACCTTTAAAATTCTTCAAAATCCATTTTATCTACATATTTCAACCATTCACCTTCCATTATTATGTTTTTTTTGTTTTTTTTGTTTTTTATGTAAAAATGTCGGTATACCTAACTTATTTTCAAAAATTACATGTGAGTCCTCTCCCTCACTTATAAAGGCCACCACCCCTCTTACATCCTCTCACCACTCAAACCCCATATGTTATGCCAATATATCCCACAATAGATCCTAAAAATCCCTCTTATAAACTTATAATCTATACCTTGAGCGTCATAAAGTCAATAGAAGCCTTGTGGTGCAAACCAAAAGGGGTTATCCGAATAAGAGGTAACATCTTTCCTCATACTCTTTTGTTTAATTTCCAATATCCATCCCCTATGAACTCATTATTAAATTATTATATAACTAAAAATTATCCTCAATATATAGATATCTTGTTATAAAAATGGTTCAACCTACACTTACAAACGCATTCAATGTCTGGTAAATACGATAACATCATGTGTGAAAGTGAGGACTATCGACTCCTAAAAGAAATTTGATTGGTTCACATGATACATGAATGTATAATGGATGGATTAAATTTAAAACATGTGAAATAAAAAAAAAATATATTCATGACATAATAACCATTCTTGAAATATAATATATCATTTTATTTATTACACTTTCACACAGATAATAAGTGAAGACGTCTTTCGTGGATGTGTAGACTATAGCCTCCTTGACAAAATATGATTTCTTTTACATCACATGGTATATATATATATTATTAAATTATATGGTATTTATTCTATAATAATTATTGTAAAAAGATTAATATTACTTACCTTCTTTTCATAATGATCATTGGAATATGGTAAAATTACTCATGCATACATATAGGATACCATCTACATGATTATAATGTTGGTTCATTTTCCATTACAATAATTAATGATAGTTTTTAAAATAATAATAGTTGTATAAATATGATAATTATTTTATTAATATTATTCATTATATTTTATATAATATACCTTTTGATGATATTATACATACCAATGTTATGTTTGGAACATAAACTAAATTTGGTCAAAACACCCAACATATATATAATTATTAAAGCAGTTGTACATAACATGGTAATAAGTGAAGTGACAGTAATAATTAACATGAATATTTTTATATAAAATGTATATAATTAACATAATTTTATTATAAATGATGTTAATGGACGTTCACCAGAAAGGAAACACAAAGTAATGGATTTCATCTCAATTTTTATATATGTGAGATAAATGTCCTATTTTTAACTTACACATTTTTGTGGTGTATCTACTACCCATATTGATATATTATATCTTTAGTTATTTTATCTTCATGGTATTTTGAAATTTAATTTAATTAAATTTTATTTTTACACTAATGTTTTAAAATGATTCAAAGTGGTATGGGACACATTGAATATTTAAATATTATTTTCCCAATGAATAATTGTAATTATCATACAATTGTATTTCTATTCACGGAAATTATTAAAACATTAATAAAACCAATAAATTTCATATCTTAAGGTTATTAATGAACTGTTTCATGTATTAATACTATTTTCCTACTCTTTGGTACTCTAAATGTTTTATAAAATGATTTTCTAGAAAACATTTATTTTTTCTCTCTTTAATCAAAGAACCTAATTTCCTATTGAAGTCATTTTTATTAAAAAAAAATCAATTTTATTTGAAAATAATTTGGTAAATATATTTTTAATCTCTTTATGTTTTGCTAATCTTTTAAAATGACTCTTCTTATTTCCTTATGAATAACACATTTTTCTACCCTTCTTACCATGAAAAAGGAATGTTTGTTTTCTCGTACAACATGTATGAATTTACCTATGATCATTTTGTTAAAGATTCTCTTTCATGTTTAAAATATTACTATTTAATTAAAATGTTTTCCAAATTGATTATCAAATAATGTTTTTTCAAAATGCTTTAAAAATGTATATTTTTATTAAGAATGTCATTAAAGGAATTTTTATAGTAATTCTATTCATCAAGGAAAACAACCCTTTATTTTTACTCTAATTAAAATATTTTATATGTGTATTATCCTTATTCCTCCTAAGAATGGTATATGATTAATTTTCACACAGATAGTATTAAAATTTACTTTTTTGATTCTTTTTATTTCTCTAAAAATATTTAATTACTTATAATCATTGGGAAGTGAATTTACCTTAAATATCTATATCAATTTTCGAGGATAAAATTATTTCTTGAGCCATATACCATTTTTTCATATAGTGTTTACGTTGAATGTTATTTTATTATTATGGTAAATACTGTAAAATTTTTATCCTTTATTCAATACAATTATTAGGTATTGAATATAGTTTATTAGATATGAAGAATTCATAGTATAAGTAAGACAAGAGTTGGGAATCGTTTAAGGTATGTCATATGGGTTGATAAGTGGCTTAATGAAATCTCATTGATGCATTTAAAGTCTCATATAACCAAATTAGATGTAATAAACCCTTTGAGATTATATAAAAGTAAAATAGAAGATTTTATACCCACATAATGGTTTAGACCATCATTATATTGGCTCCTGGCTAGTGATGGTTGCATATACCTTGGAAAAATGTCATCTAATAAATAAGCATTTCCATAATTTCTATTCAGTTATTATTATTCACGATATTTTCCCTCAAAGTATCAATGGATGAGTTTAATTTATAGTTCATTCACTAAGTGGATTTTTTTTTCTTCTATTAACATATTTGTTATTCCTTGTCTATATATTTGAATGGAATGTGTTTTCAAATATTACCATGCCATATTATTTATGCACTTCCTTCTCCGTTTCAGGATTACATGGTATTTGTGTTCACATATTAACCATGAAATAATTATTATTCTCAATGATTTTTTCTTAATTCTGTTTTAGTTTACCCTTATTAATCATTTGAACTCACTCTTATTATGTTTCATTTCCCCTAGATTCACAAAAATGTACTAATAAATATATACAATGATATGCTAGATAGAATAAAGTTATTATTTGTAGAGACCGAAATCTTGATGTATATGGAAATTACATTACTTTTTTATAATACTTAACACATAACAAAAACAGACACCAATGGACCGTAATAGTTTAGTGTCTTTGGAAACTTGGAATATAATCTTCTAATCTTGGTGAAAGATCTTCAATATCTCCCATAAAGAACTTTCTTTTATTTTCCTACCTAAAACCTTTCATTATATCCGGGGAAAAAGAAAACATACAAAGGGTGGTCTTAAATGCTCAATAAGGGTAATAATGGAGAAAATAAAGCAAACCATATACATTTGAACTTCAAAACATGAACATAATATATAAAAATCAAAATCTTGAGCAATGACATCAAACATGGCAGTACGTAAGGCATATATCATAATGGATAATCAATCATGATAAAATTGCATGAGAATAAAGAATTTAATTATGGAAACCATTAATCACATGTTATGATTTCCATAGTAGTCAAGGAATTACTACCAAGACCATCTTAGTGGACAAAGTCCCTTTTTGAATCGAGTTCACTCCTCGTTCCAGTCCTGTATCACTGAACCGGATTAACTTACCATTCTATCCATGTCTATCTCATGAGATATAAATATTTAAACTATGAATTGGAGGGAGATATAAGTCCCACCCATCTCATAATGAAATCATTCTTACTTGTGCCACAACATAAACATAAACCATTCATCATAACCCAAAGAATACAAATGGGTTTCATAAATATCATCCCTTCATAACATAATCCATATAAAACAAATGAATATAATTTCATCATATTAAAAGTGGAACAATGTAAATCATAGATACATCATACTTTAAACATACACATATGAAATAATGTCATCTTAGATGGAAAAATGGTTTTGATAAAAAAACTTGAAATGAATTCCTGAGGAAAATATCCTTTCTTCTTCAAAATGATTTTCTTTTCACAAAATGCCATGAAATTTTAAAAGAAAAGGATTTTGTTGAAAATAATTATGAAATCTTTTAAATTATGCTTTATGAAAATTAGGCGTTGTGAAACCGTAAAAATTATTTTGTTCTGTATAAGTTAAAAAAAATTCTTCTCGTACTTTTCCGGAAAATTCAAAAAGTTCCTCGTATGGTAAAAAAAAGATTCCTTCCAAACCTTTGAGGTAATAGTCATAAAAGGGTAAAAATGAATTTAAACATAAATATAAGAGTACTAAAAATTTTATGAAAACATTTTTAGAAAACATGGACGTGGATGATAAACATAACCCCAGTAAATTCTTACGAATAAACAATCTTTGATAAAAATGAGATTGGAATAATTATCCCTTACCTTAAGTCTGATATGCTTCGTACATATCCAAACCTCCTGTATAGTGATTTAAATCATGTCATTGACTTATTATAGAATCATATTCATTGTTATGATATCATATATGGTTCACTTATGACATTATATTACCCGTTCTTTTGTAAATATCTTGTTAAAATAGTGTTTTGGGTAAAATCGCTTTATTTATCGTACATGTTTGGACTTGCTGTTCTTGGTATTATTATTAATTACATCATGATTTAATTACTTACAGAATGTAAATCATGATTTATATATAATATATATTCAGTATATATATATATAATAGATAGATAAATGAAATGAAATACACCGTTCATGGAGACGGTAGGCTGTACGTACACATGAACATTGTTTTCTTTTACTTAATGACTTGAATGGAAGTAAGTAGATGAAATATATATAAATAAATCCAGTAGCTTTATCATGTCATATATTTTATTATTATTTATTATATATACTTTATAATCATTATTGAGTTGTTAACATGGAGAATGAATCTCCGTTGTGGAGACGGTAGTCCATAAGTACGCACGAGCGATGATATCATTCCCATTTTTATTGAATATAATTGGGGTGGATGATATAATATAACAGAATAATTATGATGTTATAACAACTATATATAGTTATTATTTACACCATTATACCCATCCATGTAAGGTGGTGTTGGAAAAAACAGATTACACCACGGCGTGGAGATGTTATTCCGTACGTACGCACGCACGGTGATTTAATTTTCCGTAGGATGGATAGAAGGTGAAATGGGGTTATTTAATATTTATAATAACATGTCAGTATACTAGTGATACTTATGTTATTACATTATAATGAAACAACTAAAGAAGAAGATGTTGAAGAGGAAAGAAAACTTGAATGAATCGGTAGAAGAGATTACCTCTTCTTCGAAGCACCTCTTTTAAAATTAATCTTAGGGTACTAGATTTGGTCTTTTGAGAAGAACAGAACCTCTATGATATAACTAGAGAGGTTGAAAAAATTAATTGGAAGGGTTTTTCTGACCTTCAAGTCTCAAAAGGGTGTGAAGAGAAGAGGGAAGGGGTGCCCTTTTTATAAGGGATGAGAGGGGCACCTTTGAAAAATCATAAAATATTATTTTATAATAAAGTCATATTTGGTTTATAATAGATCCAAATTGATTTATTTCTAAGATAAGGTGGGGATGATTCGAAATAATCTCAGCCAATAGGTTTTAGGCAAGTTTAGGTTATTATTTTATCCTTATCATTTAGATTTAACTCTAAGTTAAATAATTTAACTTTTATCGTGTCTTTTTGTTTTCTTACACAATATGGTTAATAAACTTACAATAAACAGAAAAACGAACAACAATTGGTTCATTATTAATATATATATACTTCTATATGTAATTTTATTGAGACATAGATTTTTAGTAACAAAATAAAAATTAATAATATAATATTTGTTTTAAAAACTTTTTTATGTCAATTTTGACACTATTTGGTACTTGATTTTTGTGAAAATCATAACAGCATGATATGTTAGGAAACTTTTAATTAAATAAATAATATCATGTCATATTAACCTAGAAAATTATTGGAATTCATAAAAAGTCTCAAATTAAATTTATTTGGGTATTTATAACATCAATTATGTGAATATTTCATTAATAAGGTAATTACTACATCATCATTGTGTCATAAATAAATTAAATTATTTAATGTCTCAAAATTATAAATAAAATACCATTATATAATAAATAATTTTATCTTAATAATTAATATTTATAGTCTAGTTTATCTTATTTATAACCTTATACAAAAATGTTTTAGTTATTAAACTTTGATTTTAACAATTTTAACTCTTCAATAAATAAAATAATAATAAATGTCCTAATCTAATCCAAGTGGACCTAAAGGGTAATATTTTATTCTTAAGGTTGTTTTTGGTCAAATTAAAATTATCGAATAGAATTATGACATGTGTTAGGGTAATAGTAATATCATGTTTACCCTCAATTACCCTATTTACTTTTAACTATGGTAAATAAAAGTAAAAGGTTACTATTCACCAACAATTATTTTTATCTTATTGAACAAGATTTTACTAATTTATATTAACTGTGTCTCTCGGATTTTTGAAATTCCACTCACAGAAGTGGTAAAATTATGTTTTATGTAAATTTTAAATTCTCATAGGAGGTGGATAAAAGACGGCGAAAAGTTCAATAATAGTTTTATATATCTGAAATTATTATAAAATGACTCCAATTAATTACATTGAACTTATATAGGTATTATGTATCAATTTTGACCAAAAATAAATTTAAATAAAATAAATAATTATTTAAATAAAAAGTCGGTTTTTAAATAGTAACCCAATGTTTTCACTATTCATCAAAAATTGAATGTTTTCAGAAAAATACCAAAAAATCACCCTAGGCTAATTTTGATATTCCGAATCCAAAAAATGAAGTCAATTTTGAAAGATGAAATTTATAAAATTTCAAAAAGTGGGTATTACTATTCATAACAGCTAGTTCATAATAATATTATTATAATATCTCGTTTAGTGAAACTCAGTATTGCGTACTACACACGCTATCGAGGAAGGTCTTGATTGCATGTATTTCAAGCCATGTCAGGGCTGTGTGTTGTAAAAGCTCCCTTAAGTGTTTCTTATAACATAATCAAAACTTTTTCCATTTATACATTAAACAAAATCTATACATAATGTTGCGTAGAGTAATTTCTACAAAACGAACTTGAATTTTTGTTTAACACGAGCCAAGAATAGTGTTGTGTATACTCTAAGCTAATACGGTTTTGCGTATTGCACAATATAATTTTGGTGTAGCGTACAACACAAGACATCCATGATATTAAAAGAATATTTTTCATAAAATCTTGGGGTGTTACATTCTACCCCCCTTAAAATGAATTTCGCCCTCAAAATTTGTCAGGGTTATAAATGGTTTACTAGTTGAATGTTTCTTTAATAGAAACCCACATCGTAAAAATGAATAACAAAACTGAATATTAAAAACTAAATTACGAAACGTAACAGTTACCCAAATTAACTAATCGTTGGGTTTCCACAAAAGAGATCATAGGTTAAAATATGGATATAGAACAGAAATCTAAGAATCATGTTCTAATGGAGAGTGGTAGAGAACATGACTATGAAAAATCCAACAATCACAAAGCCTTAAATTTGTGATGATCTAAGGTACCATAGGATTAATCGGATATGAGGACATTAGGACAACTTTTTTGGTTTTCAAGATCATTCCCCTAAAGTTGAAGAATAATTAAAAGAAATACTTACTTGATTTTGGTACAATCTCACTTTTGTTTGTGCCTTGAACAATTTCCACATCATCTCTTAAAGAAATGAAGTTGAATTTGTCATCCGTGAAGTGTTAGCATATCATGCGATAGAATGATGGGTCATTCTATCTGTCTCAAACAAAATGTTAGAAAAAGTTAACAAATATACATAAGTCCATCTATGGTGAGGTCAATCGTATATGATTCCAAAAATGTACTTATACTTCATCTATCATACCCCTTAAAATAACACTAGTTTCTACTAACCGGGGACTTCCTGTAGACCAGTGGTATGCAATAAAGGTCTGTCGTACTTCAGTTTTGGGTTTGATTTCCACAGCCTTGTCCGACGCGACAGGTTGTCTCTCTTCCTATGGCTTGTCCTTTTTCTAAAACTACACTTTTTTAAAATTCCAAAAATAGTATCAAAAAATGTTCTAGCCTTAAAAAATTCTATCTGATGTCCAACTTAATCCATTCCATGCTTTATGCATTATCAAAAATACTTTTGTCCAATTTTATAGTATAAAGAAAACTATTACTAGAAATGTCATCAACCGAGCATGTGAATACCATCATTTATCCCCCATATAAGATATATCTTGTTGGTCACATTCCAAACATGTGAATACCTTAATCATTATTCTCTTGAAAAATGAATACCCATAGAACCATAGTGAAAACATGAATTTTGTCAAAAGTTAACTCTTTCCACATACCAAAATCCCAAAATTTCTATATACTCAAACCATGATATCACTTTGTACTTATACCAGTCATGAGCTCATTAATACTATCAAACATATCATTATCTCCTTATCCTTTCATTATTCACATATCATCTACCTTCAAAAAATATTTGAATAACCTTTCATGGTTACCGATACCATTCATCATATGCTTTCAAAAACTCAAGGAAATACAACAGTGTAAAAATCCTTATATGATTCTTTATTCCAAAGTACCATTAAATTACCTATACAACATAATTCTTAATAAACATACAATCATTCCACTACCTTCTTAAACCATTGACAGAGATTGAACAATTCTTTCATCTCACATATCATTTGTTGTCTCTTCATCATCATCAACATAAATACTACCTATATGACCATACTGATTCTCTTTATGTGACTTTCCCTTAAGGAATTGGATTTCATAATTCCTATACATTCCACATTTAAAACATTTAATCAATTTTGATGTCATATCAATACCATTATCCTTGTCCATGGTGTTAACTAAACCTTTTCATTTACACTTACTGGATTTGGGTCCTTCGTTTCCACACCCAAATCATCTTCTGGTTCCTTTGAAACATTCTCCTTGATGCCTCTTCCCACATGATTTACATGAGGGAAATTGAACTTTCTTTCCTCTATGATCATCATGAAACTCCATCTTTCTCTTATTAACTAATTTGAGAAACTTACCAAAGTTGAGATTATTGATCATATTATTAGATTGCTAATTAGGAATAATAACGATATGTGGACTTCCAGATCTAATTTAATTTGGTTTCTCAAGAAGAATATTATTCCACTGTCCATCATATCCTCCATTATTGTGATTCTTCCTTTTTCCAGCCATTTTCTAAAACCCAAAAAGAATAGTGTGAGAGGCCAAAATAATAATCAAGGGGGAGTAACATCAATATTTAACATTTAATGTTTAATTATAATATTAGTACCATAATTCTAGGACTATAACCTATACTATACTTAACCTTAGGGGCATCCCTAGACATACCTTAAAAATATCTCTAGGGATCTCACTAAAGTTTTTTCATCCTAGTTTCCAAATGTTAACTAAACCTTTCCTCTAATACCAACTGTAGAGACCCAAAACATGACGTACATGGACACTACATTAGTATTTAGGAATACACAATACATAACAAAAATAGACACCAAAGGACCGTAATTGTTTAGTGTCTTTGGGAACTCAGAATATTATCTTTTAATCTTAGTGAAAGATCTTCAACATCTCCGATAAAGATCATTTTTTTATTTTCATACCTAAAACCTTTATTTATAACCTGTGGAAAAGAAAACATTCAAATGGTGAGCTCAAATGATCAGTAAGGGTAAGCATGGAGAAAATAAAACAAACCATATACATTTGAACTTTAAAACATGAACATAATATTTAAACATCAAAATCTTGAGAAATAACATAAAACATGGCAGTACGTAAGGCAGAGATCATAATGGATCATCAATCATGATAAAATATCATGAGAATAAAACATGTAATTGTGGAAACCATTAACCACATGTTATGATTTCTATAGTAGTCAATGCATTGCTCCCAAGACCATCTTAGTGGTCAAAGTCCCTTTGTGAATTGAGTTCACCCCTTGTTCGAGTCCTGTATCACTGAACCAGATTGACTTACCATTCTAGACATGTCTATCTCATGATATATAAATCTTTACCCAATGAATTTTAGGGAGATATAAGTCCCACCCATCTCATAATGAAATCATTATTACTTTTTCCGCAATATAAACATAAACCATTCATCATAGCCCAAATAATAAAAATGGGTTTCATAAACATCATCCCATCATAACATAATCCATATAAAACAAATTTATATCACTTCATCATAAGAAAATTGGAACAATGTAAATCATAGAGACATTATACATGAAACATACACATATTAAATAATGTCATCTTAGATGGAAAATTGGTTTTGATAAAACAATTGAAATGAATTCTTGAGGAAAATATCCTTTCTTCTTCAAAATCATTTTCTTTTAATAAAATTCCATGCAATTTTAAAAGAAAAGGATTTTGTTGAAAATAATCATGAAATCTTGTAATGGATGATTTAGTAAAGTTATGCATTGTGAAACCGTAAAAATCAGTTCGTGTCGTATAAGTTAAAAAACATTCTTCTCGACTTTTTCCAGAAAAGTCAAAAAGTTCTCGTATGGTAAAAAAAGATTCCTTCCAAACCTTGTGGTAAAATTCATAAAAGGGTAAAAATGAATTTAAACATACATGGAATAATACTAAACATTTTAGGAAAAAAAAATTAGAAAACATGGATGTGGATGATTAACATAACCCCAGTAAATACGTACGAATAAACAATCTTGGATAAGAATGAGATTACAATAATTATCCCTTACCTTAAGTTTGATATGCTTCGAACATATCCAAAACTCATGTATAATGATTTAAATAATTTCATTGACTTATTACATAATCATATTCATTGTTATGATATCATATATGGTTCACTTATGACATTATATTACCCGTTCTTTTGTAAATTTCATGTTAAAGCAATGTTTTGGGTAAAATCGTTTTATTTATCGTACGTGTTTGGACTTGGTGTTCTTGATATTATTATTACTTATATCATTATTTAATTACTTCCAGAATTTAAATCATGATTTATATATCATATATATTCAGTATATATATATATAATAGATAGATAAATGATATGAAATACATCATTCATGGAGACAGTAGGCCGTACGTACGCATGAACATTGTTTTCTTTTACTTATTGAATTGAATGGAAGTAAGTAAGTGAAATATATATACATTTAAATACAGTAGATTTATCATGTCATATATTTCATTATTATTCATTATATATACTTCATAGTCATTCTTCAGTGGTTAACATGGAGAATGAATCCCATTGCATCATGGAGACGGTAGTCCGTACGTACGCACGAGCGATGATATCATTCCCATAATTGTTGAATATAATTAGAGAGGTTGATATAATATCACAAAATCATTATGATTTTATAATAACTATATATAGTTATTCTTTAAGCCATTATAACCATCAATGTAAGGTGATGGTGGAAAACCCGATTACACCATGTCCTGGAGACGGTATTCCGTACGTACGCACGCGCGGTGATTTCATTTTCCGTAGGAAGGATTGAAGTTGAAATGGGGTTATTTCATATTTATAATAACATATGAGTATATTAGTTATACTTATGTTATTACTCTATAATGAGACAACTAAAGAAGAAGAAGTTGAAGAAGAAAGAAAACATGAAATAATCGGTAGAAGAGATTACCTCTTCTTCGACGTACCTCTTTTAAACTTATTCTTATGGTACTAGAGTTAGTATTTTGAGAAGAATAAAACCTTTATGATATAAATAAGGAGGCTTAGATGTGGAATTGGATGGGGTAGGCCGAGATTCAAGCCTCAAAAGGGTTTGAAGAGAAGAGGGAAGGGGCACTCTTTTTATAAGGGAGGAGAGGGACACGTTTGGAAAAACACAAAATATTATTTTATAATAAAGTCATATTAGGTTTATAATAGCTCCAAATTGATTTATTTCAAATATAAGGTGGGTATGGGTCTAAAACCTCTCAACCAATAGGTTTTAGACAAGTTTATGTTACTATTTTATCCTTATCATTTAGATTTAACTCTATGTTAAATAATTTAAATTTTACCGTGTCTTTTTTTTCTTACACTATATGGTTAACAAACATACTATAACAAGACAAATGAACCCCAAGTGGTTCATTATTAATATATATATCCTTATATAAGTTATTTAGACGAACCTTATATTTTTAGGAATAAAATAACAATTAATAATATAATATATGTTTTAAAAACTATTTTATGACAATTTTTCCACTATTTGGTACTTGATTTTTGTGAAAATCAAAACAACATGATTAGTTCGAAAAAAAGTTAATTAAATATATAATAAAATGTCATATTAACCTATAAAAGTATTGGAATTCATAAAAAGTCTCAAATTAAATTTATTTGGGTATTTACAACATCAATTTTGTTAATATTTCATTAATAATGTAATTATTGTATCATCATTGTGTCATAAATAAATTAAATTATTTAATGTCTAAAAATTATAAATAAAATACCATTATGTAGGAAATAATTTTACCTTTCTAATTAATTTTTATAGTCTAATTTATCTTAAATATAGCTCTATATTAAATTTTTTTTGTTATTAAACTTTGATTTTAACTATTTTAACTCTTCTTTAAATAAAATAATAATAAATGTCCTAATCTAATCCAAGTGGACCTAAGGGGTAATATTTTGTTCCTAAGGTTGTTTTTTGTCGAATTAAGCTTATACAATAGAATTAGGACATGTGTTAGGGTAATTGTAATATCATTTTTACCCTTAATTACCCAATTTACTTTTAACCGTGGTAAATAAAAGTAAAAAGTTACTATTCACCAAAAATTATTTTTATCTTATTGAACCACATTTTACTCATTTATATTAACTGTGTCTCATGGATTTTCTAAATTCAACTCACAGAAGCGGTAAAATTAAGTTTTATATAAATTTTCAAATTCTTCTATGAGGTGGGTAAAAGACGGTGAAAAGTTCAATAAAATTTTTATATATCTAAAATTATTATAAAATGACTCCAATGAATTACATTGCACTTATATAAGTATTATGTATAAATTTTGACCAAAAATAAATTTAAATAAAATAAATAATTATTTAAATAAAAAGTCGATTTTTAAATAGTAACCTAGTGTTTTCATTATTCATCAAAAATTGAAAGTTTTCAAAAAAATACCAAAAAAACACCCTAGGCTAATTTCTGTAATCCAAATCCAAAAATGAAGTCCATTTTTAAAGATAAAATTTATAAAATTTCAAAATGTGGGTATTACTATTCATAACAGCTAGTTTATAATAATATTATAATATTATCTCGTTTAGTGAAACTCGGTATTGCGTATTACACACGCTATCGAGGAAGGTATGATTACGTGTATTGCAAGCCATGTCAGGGATGCCTGTTGTGAAAGCTATATTTAGTGTTTCTTATAACATAATCAAATCTTTTTTCATTTTTACATTAAACAAAATCTATACATAATGATGTGTAGAATAATTTATACAAAACGAACTTGAAATTGTGTGTAACACGAGCAAAGAATAGTGTTGTGTATACTGCAAGCTAATACGGTGTTGTGTATAGCACAAGCTAATTTTTGTGTAGCGTACAACACAAGACATCAATGAAATTAAAAGAATATATTTTATAAAATCTCGGGGTGTAACATTAACCATTAAATTATTTAAAAAATTATTTCTAAATTATTTTATTCATTTTTTTAATCAAGAGTCTTGTATGTTTTTGGTTTAACAAGGGTAATAAATTTTTTAGTTTTTTGTGATGAGATTTAATTGCATCTTAGGCCAATTTAATATATATCACACATCATCTCCAGGCTTACTGGGGAAGGGTATCTACAATAAACTACTATATCCATAATTTTTTCCGTAAAATATAATCATACACTTCACCATGATGAGTTTAATTATTATAATGTATCAAATATTATTATTAAACAAAATTCCTTACATTATATATTTTGATATAACATCTTTTTAAACAATTTATTATTGAAAAACATACGTGTTTACTATCAAAAGATTCAATGAATGTGATAAAATTCAAAATGTCATAATAATTATATATAATAATAATTTAAAAATTAAACCTAACTCTTATTCGTATAAATATATATTAAGAAACCATAGATTAATATAATTGAATGATACATATAAAATTTATCTTTATAAAGAAGAATAATAATTTAGTAAATAATTCTAATAAAATATAATTGTTTACATTGGAAAATATAAATATGGTCTATTAATTTAATTTTAACACCTAAACATAATTATTCGAAAATTTGAAACTACAAACAATGATAAGTACTCATAAAAAATTTTGGTTTTTCCAAAAAATTATAAATAATTTTTTTTTTGAAAATATATTATATTTAGGAATTTAATGTTAATGTTTCTTAAAAAAAATTAACAAAAAATAAACAGTATGAGTACACAACTTCATGGGAGTAACAATGAAGAAAGAGTTGTAGTCAATACAAAATATATATATTTTTTAATAAAAAACATATAATACAATAAATAACTCAATAAAAAACTATAAGTATCATTTCAAAGAAAAATATATGCCTAATTTATCTTTTTTTAATCAATGTAGTAAATAAAAAATTTGTTATAAATCATGAATTACATTAAATTCTTATATACTCATAACCTTGTTTTTGACATATTTTTTTATAAAATTAACTTTGACTTAAATAAAAATATTTTATTTTTCCATTGATGGTAATAATCCGAAATTAATAATAAATCATATATCAATAGTTTTATAAATATGTGAAATAATATATGTTAAATTATGAAAAATGATAGATAAGGACACCAAGGACAACTAAAATAGAGAGAGGGGTGGAGATAGTGTTGAAACTAGTGGGGATGTGTAGAAGTAAATACAATAATATATGCAATATGATGCTTTCAAAACATGGGATAATGTGTATATATATATATTACAATATTTGAAACATGAGTCTATTATGTATAGGATTCACTTTTATAACTGGAGATCAAAATTATTTTTTTGAGGAGGGTCTTATCCTTGAAGAATAAGGTGTAACAGATTATCTATAGATTTCATTTATATTATAGAGGACGGTTGGGAGTTTGAGTAGTTGGGGAACAAGTGGAAAGGGTGAAATTTATTTTTTATTTTAAGGATGTTTAGTTATTACATATACTAATGACTAATAATTTAAAAACAAACATTTTATGGGTTATTATTTTCTATACTATAGAGATCACCCTTAGTATCCCCTAAAAATATTTTCAAAATATATACTTGAATTTGTTATATTTCATAATATTTGTTTTCAACTATTGGCTATACCCAATTTTCATATACTGTAAAACCAAATTTCAAAGTATTTAATGGTATCCTAATACCCTCAATTTTTTATAATAAATGGAAAAAAATTATAAATTCTTTACAAAAACCAATAATTATCAAAACATGGGTTAATATTATAATTTTCTATAAACATAATATATAGAAATATGTATATCACTTACATAATTATAAATTTTTTAAGACACTTCTAAATAATTTTACACATTTAAAAAATTATTATGTTTATTATCTTAAAAATATTATTTTATACAAATATAATAAAGATAAAAATTTAAAAATTATTTAAATCATTTATTATAGAACTCTTATGAAACATAAAAATCTACCGAATATATGTAATCAACTAGGAACATAAAACAGATAAATGGTGGGATAAAAAGATTAGCAATGGGATAATCAAAATACAAATTTTGTTGAAATATCGTAAGAGTATGTTATCTCGAAATATGATAAAAAATACATGGTTCATAAATAATTTCATAAGAATGATAAATTTACAAAATAATTTCATCAGATCATGGTAATCATGATATTATAAGGAATTTGAGACCCCAAAAAAATCACCAGGACACAACTTGAGGATAAATCCCTGGGAAATGATACATAATGATTTAGGTGCATGGCTCATGCACCTTACATATCATATCATGAGATGTAGGAATTAACCAATGTATTGTGGGATGTATATTTCTTGGACCACCCATTACATCATAAAATATCATGAATATACATGATATCATGAACTAGTACACCACCCCAGTCAAACAAGGCACATGAGTCAACTCATGGAAAGGCCCGAAGGGCATTCCCGATCTACACAAGCTAGAAACTAGTTTCAATGAATAAAATTGTTCACAAAGATAATGATTTTTATTAGTAAATAAAATTAAACATGTAGTGTAAATACACTATAAATTTGGTTTCAATAATCCATAAATTTGACGTAAATGATCAAAAATAAAAATAGTAAAAAAATATAACATTATAAATAGTGAATAAATAGAACAATATGAAAAATAAATAAATAATAAATATACAAAAAAATATAGTTGAAAAAAATCTATAAAAAATTATATTTGGAATTATTGATATATAAAAAATAAAAAATAAAAAACAAAATACCCACCACAAAAATCATGTCATCATGAGGTTTACCTCAATGATCTAAATCTCCCACTCCACGGGTGATCCCATAATTGAAGTTAGACCTTTTGGGATCCACTCAATATATATAAATCAAGTGGGGTATGTAGGTTGTCATCATATTATCCTAATATATTTAGAAAACATAAATATGCATTTACTTTACAAAAAAATCATAAAATGTATTTTAAAATATGAGTAGGAAATATGTATTTATCCTTTAAATAAAATACCATGACCTTTCCCAAAAAAAATATTTTCACTGAAAAACATAATTTAACGATGCATGTGATACCATTATTTAAATTAAAATTTTCAAAATAAATATTTTTTATAATACTTTTCTAAAACTACTTTTAGAAAAAATAAGGATTATCATAGGATCAAATAAATACTAAAACTAATTTTGTTAACTGAAATAATAGAGAGAATAAAATAGAATTGCAATACAAGTCAGGTGAAAAATCAATAACAAAGAAGATAAGGAATTATAAAAGGGTTTAAGAATTCATGGATATAATGTAAAGGGTAAAACCAGTAAAACATGTCATGTAAGAGTAATAAAAGTGAAGTGAAACATTCATAATAATAAGTATTGTAATCAAAACATATTGAATGATAAGTAACCATGAGAATAACCTATACATCCCAAGAAATTATCCTATGTGTACTCTAGTGGAACAATATTCCAACATATTAATAAATTTTATAGTCTCTAACCTCCAAAATGACCTATTCAAGTATCACTAGTGGAACTTCCCTTTGGTATGGACATATCATACACAAGGGGGATACTGTAACTATCATAATAACTAGATAGTAACCACCTTTTAACATCTCACTATGATTTCTATGATCCCTATGAAATTAGTGATATGAATTGTGGTATCATTAGACAACATTAAATGATAAAAATTAATATCTTCTTATCACACCACCTCACACCCTCTAACACCAAGCCCCTATCAATAAGACACCCAAGAGTGTCAATAAACAATATCATCTCAAAATATCACTTGAAATAGGAACATGGGTCCTATAATAAGGATTCATGAAATTTTGGAGTATTTTTATAGAATGTTCCAATAGGACCTTGATAGTTAAAAAAATGACTTTTCAAATTCCTTTGAAAAGCAATCAAAAAATTGATGTCACATGTAAGTTCTATTTTTTAATGTTCCAACCATGACTAAAATATTCTTCCTTTAACATCTTATTTATAATCAATTTTAAAAATAAATTGTTAAATACAATAAGACCTTTTAAAAACTACATTTACATTATTAATCCAAACATTATTTCATAATACCCCTTATATAGTATATTTACCAACGATGAGCTAATAATTTACAAATAATTCCCATGACCAATTTAAAAATGTAAAACATTATATTTGACAAGGTAATCCCATGAAAAATATCAATGAATCAAATATTTACATCAAAAATACCTAAATACTTTAATTCAAAAACCATGAAATCTAATAATAACCCAAAAATCAAATAAGTGGACAAAGTGATGATGAAATCATTTATAGAATCTTATTGAACACATAGAGTTATCTATATTTCTATAAAACAAAATCATGAGACCCTAAAAATAACTAATATCATTATTAAAACATCATATAATTCAAAAAATAATTATTTATGGTAAATTATATTTTATAATGGCTAGGAAAAAATGTTTTGTCAAGAAATGGAAAATAAATTGAATTACCAACACCAAATATAGTATGGATGGTTTGAAACCTATGAATATGATGAAAAGAGCTGAAGAAACAATCATCACAACCTAGAATAAGGAGACATAATATTTTTCATAAATCCCCACCCTATGGTTTATAAAAAGATACAAATAAATAGAGAACTATAAAAAATAGGAAAGGAGAAAAACATTATAGAAATGATCTGTTCTATGGAAGACCCCACCTAAAATTGATGTAGAGGAATCCGAAATAAAACTAAAGAAGAGAGGGAATCACCTGTATTTTTTTGTGGGACTAACATAAGAGGGTGGAGAAAATAAAAACTTTCTAGATTTAATTTAGAATGAGTACTTTATATAATATGTGTTTTATGAAAACTGGGTGAGTCACATAGTTTTTCTTCATTGATTATCAAACTATATTCCAATCAAGTACCCCTAACTAATAAATATTAAGAGAGATGAATGATTTGAAAATAATGTTTTAAAAAATATGTTCCAAGCAAAAAATCATCAATGATAAGGTAATTTTATTCTTTTATGAAGTTTCTATTTTTTAAACTAACCGTGCACCCACCATGCACATTACATTGCGACCTCAATAATTATAATGTTCTAGGAGAGTAAACCAAAAAATCAATGAAAATACTATATAAAAATAATGAAATAAAATAATAATGAGATTTAATTTTATGGTTTGAATCCACACACCCCCTATACAGACGTTATTGACTTATAATCTCACTGATTTTTAATGATAATGGATGACTGGCCATAATATCTAACTAAAAAGATAGGTAAACATCATGATTTATGAAAAAATCCACATAAAAATAATAAAACATTAATGAAAATATCTATCTACAATTCACAACACACACTTGACCACCCCAATAGATGATAATAAAATAGAGACCCGTAGTGGTTCTCCCCACCATTTAAGAATTCACTTTCATAGTGTTTTAATTGATCAACCAAGAAATAGTACCATGCACTACCCAAATATCTAACTAAGAAGACACAAGAATAATGAGTTAATTGAAGTAAAATCCATATTTCCCCAAAAATAATTATCAATTACTAATTTATAATATAATACTAAACATATCAACATACACCTTGAGTTTAGAACTAAAAATAATTAATGATTATAATAATTATGGAAAGAAAGGGGGAAAGAAGAGATACATAAAAAGTTACACTAATTAATCGCTATGATATATAAGATAGAAATGTATTCTTAATTTTTAGTTATATTATCCTATTGAATTCATAAATATCTACAATCCAACCAAAATTATTCCAAGACATTTAAACTTTTGATCAAGAGGTATTGGAACTTTCGAACATGTCACACTGGAACTCAAAAAAATGATTCCTTTCTGAAGGAGTAGAAATGGAAAGAAGATAATGTTTATAATCATATAAATTACCAAACATCGGTTTCACCATGTTTTGAATCTCACCAAATACGTAGCCTTCCCATTTACTAAGAGAAGCATGGATGCCACCAACCATCAGTCACCCTTTCGTGATCAACTATCATCAATGAGTCTATTAAATTCTTGTTGTACTATTAGAAGCACTCTAATGTTAGGATACATCTTGAAACATTTGAAAACAAGATTCCATTTTATTAAAATTCCTTACATTAAATGAGGTTAGAAATGAAGAAGATCAATAAGGTTTTCAATTAACCCCTTCACCATTTATTATTCCTTCTTGAGATTCATAAGATCCATAACATTAAATTTCCTATCATATTCATGGAATTATCATTGATTGGAATTTATCATAATAAAATTACATTTCATATCATTTAAAATTGGTTGGAACCACAAACTTCCACCAATACTGGTTTGGACCAACAAACATACCCTGATGGGTTAACAATCTCCTAGGGTTTTATTGTTCCCTTCAATCCTTTCTAGACACCCCATAACCTTTTGTGATCTCGATCAAAACTAAATATAGTCATTAACTCAAATAAATTAGGCTCTATTACTAGATCATGATTCTATATAGAGCTCCTAGTAGGTGGATCCATAATAAAGCTTCTATAATTCATTAGAAACATTCTTGGAGACATTCTGAAAATTGAAAATAAGAAAAAAAGCTTAGTAAATATCATTTATAAGATCAAATAACACCCATCTAGAAATAAACCAAATTTAAAAAAAGCACCCCCAAAAATTAAAATAATCACACTATTAACTAAAAACATCAAATAAATAATAATTCAAATCTAATATTTTAAATTTCCTTTACAACCTCAATATTAGTATAAAATGTCAAAAAAATGGAATAAAACATTGAATACATGTTTAACGACATCAGAACGATAGACCTTATATTTGAAATATCATGAATCCACTAATAAATAAATTAAAAATACACATATTCACCATTAAAAAATTCATTCAACCATATAAACTGAATTCAGATTAATAACTTTAAGAAAACTTATGTACTAAATAATTTTTTAGGCTTTATTTACATAAAACAAGGTTCTTAGTCCAATACACCATTTATATTAAGTCAAATAATACAATCACACCCCCAAAATACTCTTTAAATCATTTGAAATAATAGTTATAGAAACCGAGAGTGATTCAAAATAAAATGGTAATGCATTTTTTCAAATAGGATAGTGGATTTGGATGATATGGTTGAATGTTTAGGAAGACAATAGGGGTAATCATGAATCTACCATCTGAAGTAAATGCAGAACTATCTTTATGGTGTCCACATTTTTTTAAAGAGCATGTGAGGTTTCTGAGAACATCATATTATTCATCCCATTCTCCCCCCAAGAACATTGAAATCATTTCAGTACCTATAACACATCATTACAAGAATAAATAAAGTCAATTCTAAAAAAAATGTAATAGAAGTAGGTAATGAAACTCAAAATTCAAGACTCAAACAAGAAGTCCCATGGTAACAAAAGGGGTACAATGAGTAAGATCTACGTATATTATTCCTCCAGCTATCTTTGGGATTTTGATATTCCCAATTCTCTTCGACCTAAAAAACAAATAAAAAATTATTAATTTAGTGCCACTTTATATCTAACTATTCTGTTTGACCGCTGATCTAGAAACTCAATTTGACCCATGGAATAACTTAATGGGTATTACATATCTCTATGAGTGGAAAATTGTTTCCATTGAATCATATTCCACACAAAAATATATAACTTTTCCAAATAAAATAATAATAAATTACCAGAAATCCAATAAAAATACCACATGGTGCATCAATACATTATATATTTTTCTCAATATGATAGTAAATTAAAAAAGTAAAATAAAAAAATATGGAAAAACCAAATCATATATAAATAACAACTAAACATAAATATATAATCATATATTAGAGATTGAAAAAAATATAACAAACAAGAGTATTGACATGGTCAACATATCTGTGATAGAAAATAAAAAATTTAATACCCAATACAATCACAATGTTACTTTAGGGTCACTATCCATCATCCCAACCAGTCCACCCCCTAATAGACCATAAAACTAAACCTTCACCTAAAATGGTCTAATAAGCCTACACTCACTCAGTCGGATAAGTATATTATAGGCATAATATACCAAAACATTACATCCAATATTCTATGAGTTTAATTTATATAAAATTAAAAAATTAATTATTGAAATATTGGTAGAAAATGAGATTTATCCTTAAAAGAAACCCAATAGTGATATTTCAAGGAAACTAGTTTTTAAAACTTCAGACATACATTGATGGTGAATTTTAATCCATTATTTAAATGATTCTTCTTGAAAAACATCCCTTTAGAAATATATTTTAAATATCCCATTAAAAGTACACAATAAGGGTGATGAAATAGAACTAATAAACCATAAAAAAATTAGTGAACCAACATAAAAAAATAATTAATAGAATAATAATATAGAGACTAAATCAATAATAATTAAGAGAAGGTAATATTAAAGAAAAAAATAAGGTTAGTGACATGACATAAAAGGTAATGTTTTTAAAACATTTAATGTAAGAGAAGTGAAGATAATGTGAAACAATAATAAGAATTAGTGATGTAATCAGAATGAAATAATGATTATGTAATGATTATAAACCCCTATACATCACAAAAAATAGTCACATACATACTCTTGTGGAACCATCTACTAGACTTTCTGTGATGCAATCCTTTTCATTATCAATATTATTATTTATTTAATAATTTAGTTTATTAATTTTATAATTTACCAATTTCCTTCTTAGAATTTAGAATATTTGAATTTTTTGGGAGTCTCATGGGTTACCCAATGTAATTTCATATTCATTAAAATACATATATTATTGATAGCCTGCATAACAAGATACATTAAGATTTAGGTGGATAGTATATACAATTAATATATTGTTATATAAATGTGAACATTATATCCAAAATATTGAATTAGAAGGTATAAATTTGGATTTAAAAATTATAATATATATATATATATATAAATTTCATTCTAAATATAAATTTATTGATTAATGTTTAGGAAATATGAAGACATTTTTTTCAATGTCATTTTATTTTTTTGAAAATTTATTTAATTCAAAAATTTGATTTACTGTTTTTTGTAGGAGAATATTCTAATAAAATTACTAAAATTTTAAAAATAATATTTTTAGAACGAGATATCATTTTTTGAATCATCATGTCATAATTAACACAAGTTGAAATTTTGATTCTTTTGAATGACATTATTCCTTTTTAATAGTAGATAAAATGATTTTTATTGAAAACAATCATTTATATTAATCAAAGAAGACCCGCAATATTTTTAATTTGATCCTAAATTAATATATGTATCTTTTAGTTATAAATAATGTAATTAACTATATTAGAATCAATATTAAACTTGACCTTAGTATAAAAATTCATTTATAATTAAAAATGTCATTTTTTTCTGATAACAATTTTTTGTCGCATTGATGAATTATTATAAAATGATATTATTCTATTTATAAATATTGAATTTGTTAAAAAGTATTCTAAATTTTAAATTTGAAAAATTAATATTTTTTAATAAGTTTCATTTAATTTTCTTCTTAATGAATAATAGAAATTATAAAAAACTGTAACAACAGAAAAAATAAAAATTAGATTAACCTATGTTAATTTTAAGTGATAAGGCCAGAAATTTCATCTTAATTATAATTGGATGAAGTTATTTTGACCCTTATCTTCTTATTATCATTATTTCCATGTTTATGGGAAACATATCCATGAAAATGACCTATATAACACTTTATGTAAATAAAAATGAAAACTATTACTCTCTTGATTTAAAATTTATCTTATATATAGACATAGGGTCAAAAATATGTTTTGAATGACTATTGAAGGTTATTTTTAGAATAAAAAATTATTATTTTTTATTATTTTTTATTTTTAGTTATTCAATAATTATCTTATATTCTAACACAAATCCGACACAAAATTCATTCAATTAATATACAATTTAAATAAGTGAAATTAATGAAATTAAATGTAATACTATTTTAAAAATGTAATAGGTCCCAATAATTTTATAAAATAAATGAGAATATGTTTATTACTAATTTTTTAGAATCATATTCTATAACTATCTTAATGAAATTAATGTCAATGTAAATAAGTAGTTCTAAAAATAAAATAAGGGATATATTATATAGAAATATATCTTATTAAATGATTTCAAATATAAATAAAATAACATATTTTGATGTGTTGATTTTATATTTTTTAAATTATTGAACAAGAACCATTTATATGTCACATTTTTTATGCTAAAATTTTTGATCCTTAAGGAGAAGGAAACATTGAATTTATGGTAATTTTCAAAAGGGTTAATTGGAGGATTAAACTAAAAGATAAGGGTAAAAATGACCAAAAAACTTAAATAGACAATTTTTTTCATTTATTTATACATTATTATCATAAAATTAGAATATGAGTTCTATTAAATCTATTTTTTCAGTAAAGTGGATTAATTATATTTCTAAACAATGAAAAATTGAAAGTGTTCCACTGACTTTAATTATAAAAATCGAACCTACTATCCATACATATTCACACTATTTGAGCCATAAAGATATATAAAAATACTAAAATATCTAAAACATAATCGGAAACAAATTCTAGGTGTTGTTATTTCTTGAAGAAAAACACTGAGGCCTTTAACAAGATTCGAAGGAGGTTTCTCTATGATAAAGTAATATTTTTCACAAATGTTTCAAATATATATCTTATTATACTTATTATAAATATGTTTTACACATAATAAAATTCCATATTTAATGTATTAAATATATTTAGTTTTTACTATAATTATTTCAAAACCATTTTCCATATATTTTCTATTATACAAAATGAGAAATTCATCACTCATGTGTACGTATGACTTATCATCCCCACGTAAGTGGTAGTTTATTTTTGGAAAAAATATATCTTTATAATTAAGATAATAATTAATACATATCATTATTATGAAATTATTATTATTATTTAAATATAATAACATACTTATGTTCTTACCATCCAATCTTCTGGAAAACAATAACGATGATCGTGTGTATATGTGGAGTACCACATCAAAAAGTGATCTAATATTTTTTTATTTAATATTGACATGGATGACAATAAGAAAATATTTACTGAATATATATGAAATATATAATATAAAAATTATTCATTAAATTTGAAGTTATTATTTAACAATCTTTAATTACATCTGTTGGAATGTTATAACTGTGTTTATGCATATATATGACCTAGCTTCTCCCTGAATGATGTTATTCATATATTGAACTCAATATTTTTTTGATATATATATAAATAATGAATATATATGGTTATTATATTATGATTATTATTTTATATATGGTGGAAAATGACAATTTTAACCACATCCAACATACCGAAGTTGTTTAAAAACTATAAACTAAACATCCTAAAAAACATGACATAAACTTAACTAATTTTACAATAAATTATATGATTGAAATAAATGAAAAAAATTATCATGATAATTTAAAAAACATGTAATAGGTTCTTAACTAAGTATATTAATTAATATATGTCTATTATATAATATTTAATGGGTTTATAAGGAAACATTAGACATTATGTAAGTGATTTCATCTCAATTTCCATTTATTGATGAATATTTTAATGTTTTACACCCAATTTTTTTATATGTAATATATATATTCATTTTAAATGTTACACGATTAATAATTAATAATTCATCGTATTTTAATTTTCAATTAAAAATATTTCATCCAAGTAGATTTTAAATGAATGTTACCTAGTAGTAAAGGGTTTCATATCTAAATTTCCTTTCACTGAGTTATATTAATTATTCATTTTCAATATTATGTAATGATTATGTTTGCAATGAATTATGATTAATTTTAATTGAATATAAAAATTATTTATTTTTATTATATTTTTTATAAATAAATAATTTATTGATTATTTTTCTCTTAAATTATATGATCATTGTAAAAGTTTCTCGTCTCACTTTTATTTCTATAAGACAAATGCCTTATACACCACTTTTTTCATTCGTGTGGTGTTTGTAACACCCATTTAATTATATAATATCATGAATATATTTATATTAAAGGTATTAAAATTATAAATTTAAGTTATTTCCTTCATGGGGGTTGTGATTCCAATGTTACCCAAGCTATAAGGGATTTATGTTTCAATATCATCCTAATCTTGTTTTTTATGTTTGAATTTATAATGAAGTAAATTATAATATATTTGTCTGATAAAAACCATTATTTTTATCTTGATATGGTTATTCATTAAATATTCATCGAATGGACCCATTTCTATTTTTTTTTGCACGTAATGTAATTGAGAATTCTTTTAATAAAATCCATCATTATTTATCTCTTAAGTTGAAAATACTTTTTATTAAATTTACAATGCTTAAAAAATATATTGAATAATAATTTTAATATTATCCTAGGATTTTTTATATTAATTTTCACCCCTCTTTGAATTTTTATAAAATTGTTTAAATAGAATCCTCTTGTTTCTTTTCAAACGAGTTACTTTTCACTTTTTACCAAAAATGTGAACGGAATCATTATTTTAACATACATGGCATAAACATTATATCCAGCCATCATAAAGGATCATTGTTCTGAATCACCATTTACTTTTTTATACAATTATTTTCAAATAGATTTTTTTTCTTAGCATTTTTAAAATTTAATATTTTAATATATCTGATTTCAAAATGAAAATGTTGTTTTCCTCAAGAAATATTCTAGTGAAAATTTTATAGTATTTTCACCTATATCAGAATTATTCGGTAAATATTATGTTTAAATGGTGATATAATATTTTAATAACATCAAAAATAAAAATCTATTGCACTTGTTATCATGTTATATTTATTAATTGGGGAATATATTAACATTCCTTTTATTACATTTTCAATAATCTTTCTTATGTTTAATATGAGTGGAATTATTATTCACCCAATTTATTTGATGAATTATTTAGGCTTAGTAAGAGATGATTTATGACATTCATTGCCCCTTTATAAATTTATGGGTCTCATGATATAATCTAGTTTTATTATTTTGTGTAAGTCATGCTTCTTTATGTGTGTTTCCTTGGCACCTGGTCACGAAGGTAAGATTTATATGTCCAACATTATGTATTCTTTATTTATTAAATGATTCATTAGTATCTGTGTGATTATTAATATTGATACATTATCGATGGATTTAATTACATTTTATGAAATTAAATATATTGAATATTTAATTATTTTTTATCTCAAACATATTATTCATGCCTTATTTATTCTATGATATCTTCTGTTGTATGCATTCCCTTACTATAAATTTGATATCACCCATCTCTTGTGTTTTCTTTTTCTTTAGGATTCTTTGAAGTGTGATATAATTTATATGCAGGGATATAATAGAGAGAATAATGATGTTTTCAAAGAAATTACTTTGTCATAGTTTCTATTTTAATATTTTATATGAGATTCATGTATGTATCTAGTTTACTAAGACTTATAAACAAGTCAATCCATCAAGATGTGACCAGTAAAATATTGTTCCAGTATAATAAAGCAACCACTAGATCTGGGATATTGGGGATAGTGTTTTTATTATTGGTATTAGATGAATTTTAGTGGAAACCATGCGAACTAGATTTTGGAAAACATAGATTATTGAACATAAACCTATGACTAACCTTGAGGATATGTCTAATTATAGAATAATATAAAAATTTTATTGTAATAGGAAATTTTGTGTGTTTTTAGGAATATATCACTATTTGGATAATATTTGTGGATGCAGTTTTTTCATAGATGCATCGGTGGTTAATAACATAAAAAATAGTTGGTTGACTATATTGTGGAAATAATTTTGGAACATGGTGATTGTTCCCTTATCAACCACATAGTTTTATTCTCCTAGGGTATATACATGTTTTAACTTACCATTTCTATATGAAAAATTTGTATGAATTAGTGAATTTTATCCTATGGAACCATATAAAATTCTATATTGTTATGGCGTAACCCTAAAGTATCACGAGATGATATGATTTATATTGATAATATGTTTACAATCAACTATGCTAATTTTAATGTTTTATGTGATATAATTTTAATACGATTTAGAGTATCTTGGAAGACATTTTTTGTAATAAAATCCTTATGATTAGTATTTGATTTTGTTAAATGTTTATTTAAGGAATGTTTTTTATATTTTTTAGGCATAAGTCTAAAGGAATTGATAATATTTGGATTTTATATGATCATTTATGTTGAGGTAATTATGGGATATTAAAATTTAAGAAAATATTTTTTATCTTATAGATAACCATGGGACTTAAATGTTATTATTGGATTAAGTGATTAATTTTATTTTATAATAACATCACTATATTTTTTAAAAAAATTATATGATTAAGGTAAACAAAATATTATTACATAAAATGAAATTTTATTTTAGGAATAATTGTGGAATTATCTTTTAAAAGTGCATATGATTTTAATACACCTTAATAGTGATCTAGGTTTTTTGTGTAAATGATTATAATATTTTGGAAATTATTTAATTAGGGAATGCATGCTTTGGTTATATTAATTTATGATTGACTAATATTGATTGGAGATAAATAGCAAATTAATCTTGGTAGAATATGAGAATAATCAATTCATACTTTTGGGCTTTTAACATTGTTGGTACAATATAGAAAAAATTTATGTTTTTTTATCATGCGATATAAGATGAAATTTTAGTGTTAATGTTGAGGCATTGGTGATTGATGTTGTATTTCATCATAAGAAATATTATTCATTTTAGGAATTCTCTTACGTTAAGATAAATATTCTTATTTTGGTTAATGTATAAGGATAATAGGAATATAATATAATCATATTTTACATGATGTGATCCATTATATTTATTTTAGTTAATTTTTGACGAAAAAATAATCTATAATACTTATAATTTGGAGAAAAATATGATATTGCAGTAGAAATTGATTAATGGATGTAATTCATTAGTTCAAGTATGTATATTTTCTTATATTCTTAGTCTACATGATAATATAATTCATTAAAACTAGGAAATGGATATCAAAATAAATTTTTTTTAATTATGAGATAATTCATGAAGAATTTATGTTATTTTTTTCACCTCATTAGTTTCTATATTTTTTATCACTGAATTTCTCAGGATAATTCATTTTCATATGATCAATGGTATTTTTTAATTTCTCTTATTTTCTGAACTTTAAATTTTCCCTCCATGTAAGTATTTTCATTTCCCCCAAATTTTCTCTTATTTGGAATCCAAGTAGCATGCTATTCTAGATAACATTTGTATTATCCTTTCCCTGTTTTGAAGAGTACTTTTTATTAGTCTTTGGGGGGGTTGTACTTTGGTAAATGTATTTTCAAATGTTAAATCCCTTATTACCAAACTCATGTTAATATTTCAAGAAAAAAAATCAAATGGTGATTAATGCATCACCCCCATTTTTTAAAACAATACCATTAGCATTAGCATGCACAAGATAAAACAGTGAGATTTAAGTGAATTGGGATACAATATAAAAATTTGGTTATTTTAATGTGACCATTATAACCAATCCATTGAGTTGGTGGGTATGAATATTGTTAACCGCGTTATGAAATATATATATTTTTACAAATTATTAAAACGTATTGACTAGGTATTTGGAGAAACAATAAATTTTTGGTGTAAATATTTTATTTTTCAAGCATATCCATTCTTCAAAATTGGTCATTATTTCTTTTTGTAAGAAATATTATAAATAGTTTCTCTAATTTTTTTTAAAAACTATTAAAATTTGAATATAATTCTTAGATATAGAATTTTAAAATTAATTAAGTATGAAATTTTAATTTCCTTTTGAAAATTATAAATTTTTTGTGAATACTACAAAATGATTATTTTTATCCAAAACTGTCCTTTCTAACCATTTAAAAATCCCCATAATATTTTTTAAAATGTTAATAAATTTAAAAAAAATATAAATTAATTGTACATAATCTGAATAATTACATAAAATAATCAATATACATTTTCTTGGAAAAAAATTCATTTTGAGATTGAGAAGTCATTTAAAAAAAACATTTTTCCATTAAGTTTTGTGGGATTATAAAAAAGTTCAATTCATAAATATAAAGAAATTTAATTTGGAATAATTTATTACATATTTTTAATAATCATAATTAATTTTATTTAATTATTTCAACTTAATGTTTCTTTATAATGAATAATAAAAATCGTAAAGATAAAGGTTAAATTGGGTTAACTAGTGTTAAAGCTTTGTGATATGGACATAATTTTTAATTCAATTCTAATTGAAAGAATATAATTCAAACGTCATTTCCCTAGTCCAATTATATAATTTTTATGGGTAAATTTTCAATAAAAATAATGTATATAATATTTTATAAAAGAATAATATAAAATTTATCTCTCGTATTATTTAAATTCTCTTATTTATTAAGATATGGATAATAATATGATTTAAATTAATATTAATGTTTATTTTTAGAGTAATGAAATTAATATAATTTATTCAATTTATTTATAATTTTTATTGAATATACAATTTACTTAAATTCATATGCAATTCTGTCACAATATTTATTCAATTAATTAAAAACTATGATACGTGCTTTTAAAAATATTAAATGTTATTCAATTTTGGATAATTATTTTATTACTTGAATTATAAATAATAATTTGAAATATTTGGTATTTTTGAAATGTAAATATTCAAATTCCATAACCTTATTGATGACATTAAAGTAAATGTAAATGAACAGTTCTATAAATATCATTAACAATATTTTATAATAATCCATATATTATTAAATTATTTAGAATTTAAAAAAATACAATATATTTAAAATTTATTGGTATATGGTTGAAATTATAAAACATTATCCATTCATGGGTCAATCGTGCTTTTATGGTTTCATTATTAACCCCTATAGAGATAAAATTTTTGATTTTTCAATAATTGATAAAAGGTATTGGGTGATATAAAAAAAAGATTTGGGTTTAAATGATATAAAATCTTATTTAAAGATCATTATTAGGATCTATATAGCTCAACAAAACCTAATACAAATATCTCCTCAAAATCCTTATCCATATTATACAGGCGTAAGTATTCTCAAAACATGAACCCCTGGATCCTTAAGAAGAGATCAAATAGTGGATTCTAATAGAGAAGGGGACTGTTTTTATCGCTCGTTAAATTATTTTTATTTTTCGTGATCCTCTAAATATATTGTTCCAATACTAAAATAAAAACTCTATCATCATAAATATAAATATATTTTATTATTATAATTTGGAAACCATTTTCCCTCCGATTTTTTCCAACAAAATGTGAAAAACATCAGTCGTGTGTACGTATGACATGTTGTCTCCATGAAAAAATATACTTATTTTTTAATCACAAAATTACATAGATTGTTACAAATAATAAATTATTGAATATATATAATATTTATCAAATATTTATTATTTATTAATTATAATATCATATCTAACTTCTCACATTCTAATCTGTTGGGAAACGATAATGTCGCTCATGCGTAATTGTGGACTAGAACCTTCACAAAGTGATGTGATCGATTTTTCATTTCCTATTTACATGTATAGTAATAGGGACATATTTAATAAATATATTTTATATATATGATTTAAAAATTATTATAAAATGGTTAAAATATTGTTTACCCTTCTTTCACTACATCCGTTAAAAAGTGAAAAGAATGTTCGTGTGTACATTTGGTCTACTGTAACCCTGAATAATGTAATTAATTATTATATCTTTACATTTTATGTATGACTATAAATGTATAAATAAATTATTATTATATGTGATAATTATATCATTATTATTATTCTTATATATCTTACATATTAATTACCTCTTTGACCACAGTAAAAATACTAATTTTTTTCAACTATGAAGTGGACATCTTCCTAACACATTGCATGGAATTAACAAATTAACAAATTAATTATGTCATGAGAAATACATTATAAAAAATATTTAATGATAAATTAGTAAACCGCAAAATTATTCTTTATAATGTAATAAAACTGATATAATTTTATTATACAATAGTTAAAGGGCATGCATGGAAATTTTGGACTCAAGGTAAGATATTTTGTTTCTATTTCCCATCATTTAAATATATGTTAGCATTATGAACATAATTTATTTTATATTGTTCTTATAAAAAACTTTTAAAATTTATTTTTTTGAATAATTCAAAATTTATGGTATTTTATGTCACAATTGTAACACACCATGCTTCCACAGTACGTTTCCCTTTGATTAGTGAGTAGCTTGCGTTGTACGCAACTTAGAGATTTTACACACCATGACCAATCAAACTAGACATTTTTAATATAAAAACACAATTTATAAAATTTTATATATTTTAATATTCAAAATAGACTTCATTTTTGGATTCATAATATCAAAATTCGCTTAGGGTGATTTTTGGGTATTTTTTAGAAAACATTCAATTTTTGAGGAATAGTGAAAAACACAACGTTAATGTTAAAAACCAACATTTTATTTTAATAATTATTTTTTTTATTTTATTTTATGAAAAAATAGATACATAATACATATATATGTTCAATGTAATTTGTTGTAGTAATTTTATAATAATTTTAGATATTTAAAAGTCTGTTGAACATGTTTATAATCTTTTTTCCCACCTTGTTTGAGAATTTAAAAATTTTCAAAAAAGATAATTTTAATACTTATTTGTGTTAAATTTCAGAAATCCAAGAGACATGGTTGACATTTGTATGTAAAATTTGGTTCAATATGATGAAATCAATTTTTGGTGAATAACTACTTTTTATTTTTATTTACCAAGGTTAAAAGTAAATATGGTATTTAAGGGTAAAAATGATATTATAATTACCCTAACACAAGTCCTAATTTTATTGGATAATTTTAATTCGACCAAAAACAACCTTATAAATAAAATATTATCCTCTTTGGTCCACTTGGATTATATTAGGACATTTATTATTATCTTATTTAAAGATGAGTAAAATGTGTTTAATTCAATGTTTAATAACTAAAACCTTTTAAATATAGTGTTATACATAAGATAAATTCAACTATAAAAATTTATTCTAAAGATTATAAAATTATATACATAATGGTATTATATTTATAAATTTTATACATTAAATAATTTAATTTATTTATGACCCAATGATGATGTTGTAATTACCTTATTAATGAAATCTTAAAATAATTGATATTATAAATATCCAAATAAATGTAAATTGAGAATTCTGATGAATTCCACTAATTTTAATATGTTAATATTAAATTTTAGTGTTTATTAAATAAATATTAGTCAAATTGATAAACTTTTTATGTCTTTTAATAAAATCAAATACTAAAGAGTGTCAAAATTGCAATAATTGAGTTTTTAAAACAAATATTATATTATTAATTGATGTAATTTTCCTCAAAATCTGAGATTCAGTCAAAGGACATAGATAAGGATATATATATTAATAATTGACCACTTGGGATTCTCTTGTATTGATAGAGTAATTTTATTAATCATATAATATAAAAATATAAAGAGACATGGTAAATATCAAACTATTTAACTACGAGTTAAATCAAAATGATAAGGTTAATATGGGTACATAAACGTGTATAGAACCTAATGATTGAGTTTTTTTGAACCCATAACCACATTATCCCATTACTAATTTCTTTAATCCATTAATAAAAAAAATTATTTTATTATAAAATAATATTTCATTATTTTCCTAAAGTGACCCTCACCTATGTTATAAAAGGGTACATCCCCTTATCTTAATTTCACACATCCAAAGACATTTTTCTAAGACAAATTATGAACAAATATATTCCCAATTTCCCTAAAATCAACCTAAAGGCCTTACCTTGACCATAAAGCCAACCTATGTATCCCTTTTGATCAACTAAAAAGGAAACACCCGAAGAAGAGTTTATAATTTCACCACCTTCTTTCAAGTTCTTTTCTTATTCCACTTCATCTTTATTTGTTTTTTCATAGAAAAATAATAACTCCAATACCTCATACATACTATTATTTTATTATAAATATGGTAAAACTTTATTCTTAATTCTATCCATCCTATTAATGACAAAGTCAGCATACATGTGTACATAAGTCTTATTGTCTGCACGTCATGGTGTAGTTTGGTATTCAAACACTTAATTGTTTTGATAGTTATAATAAAGAGTATAATAGATGTAATTAATAAATATGACATGTTAATAATTCCTTATATATGATATACCATCCAATTACATATGATTTCACCACCAATATACTGATATTGTCGCTCGTGTATACGTACAGATCACCCTCTCCACGAACGCGATGAGTTTCATTCCCCATCGTTATGATTCAAAAATATTTTTTTATGATTAAAAATAATGTTTAATAACATAATATCATTACATATTTGAATCAAATACATCATATCCATAACAAACATGGCTTATGTAACCAAACATATAGCAGAAAATAGATCACTTAACACCCGAAACGCTGATACTACTAAAATATTATTAACAACGAAATATTTTGGGATCATATATGATATCTATGTATATAATACTTTTATAATTTAATAAAAATGTTTTAAATATTATATAGGAGGTTAAAATTCCATCTATTAAGGAAAATTACAAGGTAAGTGTTAATTATACAGTCTCTTCATTATCCGAGGATGTTTATACGTGAGTATCTAATGGGACCTCATTATCATCCACATCTGTGTTTTCTTAAAAATTGATTTCAATTTTTTTTTTTACAAATTACTCGACTTTGAGTTGAAGACAATTATACACTTGTTTGATATTATATTTTTTTTTTCAAATGATTCTTTACATCATTTTCTAAACAAGGTACATTATGACCTTTTCGAAAAAATTAAGGTAAGAATGTCTTTTTTAATTTATATGGAGGGTGTGGCTTTTTTCCACCATTATAACATCGTCGAAGCTTACCATACAATATTATATAAATATCTACAAAATAAATTTTTCCTTTTATAATTACACTACTTTTAAATGATTTTAAAATAGAAATAGATATTTCTCTCAAAAAAAATTGATTTCCTCTATGTCAACATCCTTTGATGGATTTTAAACTTTTCTGAAGTTGATTTATTATGATAAAAATATTTTATATAGTGTTGATGGTTTGTGATAAATTTTACTATATATGTGTTATTTTTATACCATTCATGGTTTATTGATAAAGTATTGAAATTTTTTTTTGGTAGTTTTGATACGAATGTTTATGTAATGTATTAACCTTTTCATATGAGAATACATTGGACTTAGTATGTGACGGGTGGAGTCTGCTATATCTACTCAAGGAATCGGTAGGTCTTATTACAAACACAAATATTTTGTCACAAGGCGCTAACAAAATATTTTTTATCGTATTGGCAGAAGTCCTTGACTATGTGGTTATGAAGTCCGGCATTATGCATTCCATCATTATGAAATTGGATATTGATATTTCATGTGATTATTCTACTAGTAGAATATCCATGTTAAAAATTGAATGGAATTATTTGATTTATATTGGCCATATTATGTAGAATTTTATGTTTAAAAGGCTTATGTTTTATTCTTATACATTGCCTTAAATGTTTATTTTCATTTATAAATGTTTCCGCAATATTCCCTTTCTATGATTTATTTTTTACAAGATGTGAAGAAGTATATTATGACTGAATTGAATGGATATTATAAGTGATATGAATGTGGTGAATGGAGATAATGTTTTTGTTGTTTTTCATTTTATTAAGTAATGTAAAACTGATGTATGTATCAAGTACTTCCAAGGCTACTAAACTAATCGGACTTTCAAGGCATGATTCCTTGTATCATGACAATTTTATGTAATAATGTACAGTCTCTATGTAAATAGGGTCGGGGTGTTATAGTTGGTATCAGATGATGTTTAGTAAAAACATTGGAAACCATATTTATATAAACTTAGATTAGAGAACATTACCCAAAAATAGACTTTGAGGATTCATATAGAATAACTTCCAAGAGTTTTGGTAATGTATATATTTTGTGTATTTTCCAAGAAATAAATCCTTGTCTAGATACGAGCAGGTTGAGGCGACCATAGCATACCTAAGAGTGAAAACTCTGCTATGGAGTTTTGGGGTTGACCCGGGGAATCCTGGTACACAACAATGGGCCTTGCTGCACTCTTGGTTACGACACTCCCATGGTCTATGCTTAGGAAAATTCACATTTTTATACAACCCATTATGAAGGATTTATGAGTATACACCTCCTCAAAGAAAGCTTTTTTTATAGGTTATATCCACAAACTATTCAATTTATGTTAAGTGTTTTACAAGTTTGGAATTATGTATTTTGATTCATAGACTAATCTATTGTATGCCATTGTTTACAAATGGTGCCTAGTGGAAGAATGGAAATTGTATCAACACACCTAATCCATGAATGGATTTCCCTACTAATAAAGATAATTATTGTGGATCTTGTGATGCAACTGGTGTTGATCATCTTATCACCATACTCTGACAACTCATCAACTTATGAATAATAACCTTACCCATATGGAGAACCCTAATCCACAATGCGGAGGATCAATGTTAGACCGCTTCATAAGTCAACAACCACCAACATTCAATTGGAGTACAAATCCATTAGTATCCAAGCAATGGATAAGTTACATTGATAAAATATTTCATGTTTTGGGAAATAGCGAAAGGGAAAAAGTTTCCATGGCAATTTTTCGCCTAACGGAAGATGTAGATTAATGGTAGTCATAATTTCAAAACCCAAAAGAAGATGAAGAAGTATCTAACATGGAATGGAGGTAGTTTAAAGATATTTTCATAGAAAAATACATTCCTCATGACCATCGAGTGGATATGGAAACACAATTTCTGAGTATAAGTAAAAAGTAGGATGAGAATGTCACAAAGTATAAGGATAAAATTACAAGGATAGAAAGGAAGGAAGTGGATTATATATGTAACCCAGGGAGAAATATATATCAATTCATTGATGGGTTAAAACCATTTTTCTATAGAGAATTAGTCTCAAAATCCTTCTCATTATATAATGATATTGTATCATGCACTATCAAGACCAAAAAGTAATTCTCTAAATCTTATGACTTTAATGTAGAGAAAAATAAAAAGCGATCTATTTAACACTCTAGAAATGGAAATAAGGGGAAGAAGGGAAAATTTGAATATCCATGCTGCAATAAATGTGGGAAGATACACCCATGTACTTTCTTAAAGGGAATGGGAATCTATTACATGTGTTCTGAAATGGTTCACTGAGCTCATGATTCAAGGGGATGAATGTGGTTGTCAATGTTGAATGCTCTAATTTTAGAGAAAAGGGGCATTATGGAAACGAATGTCTTAAAATCCATGTAAACATAACTTAGAAAAGGCCAAGTGACAAATGCTTTGCTTATATGATAACGACTGCTGAGGTTGATGTTCTAAATGACATGGTGGTCGATAATTTGAAGGATTCCTTAAGTTTATCCAATGCATTATTTGATTCTGGATCATCGCATTATTTCATATCTTCCCAATTTTCTATGAAAATTATATATTTTTTATTTGACATAACAAGGGAGTTGTCAGAGATAACTCTTAAGGGATGTATCATCGCAACAATTTTTTTGAATCTTTTCCCCTTAGGGCATATAAATGTTCTTTATCTACTGATCTCATTGTCATACCCATGATTGAATTTGATATAATCCTCAGAATAGATTGGATTTCAGACCATGATACAAAAATTTATTGTATGAAAAAGGAGTTTAAAAATTTTGATGATGATAAGATGTACCTTATATTTAGAGGAAAAATTTCACCACCTGATTCTTATCTAGTTCCACCCCTAGTAGCTCTACTAAATTCTATTATTAGGGAGGAAGAGAATAAAATAACTATGGGTGAGTAAAAGAATGTTTGAATAGATAACATACCTATTGTGCAGGAATATGTGGATGTGTTTCCAGAGGATTTACCTGGACATACTTCAGAATGAGAAATTGAGTTTCCATTGAATTATTCATAGTTCAAGGACTATATTGAAGACCCCTTATAGAATAGACACTATTGAATTTTTGTAACTAAAGAAACAACTAGGGGAATTGAGTAATAAAGGGGTTTATTCACCTTAGTATTTTCTATGGGTAGCCCATTCCTTTTTATTAATAAGAAAGATAGATCTATGAGGTTGTGAATTGACTACAGGGAGATCAATGTTATAACAATAAAGAACGAGTATCCCACGCATCTCATAGATGATTTATTTTACCAACTTCATGGAGCTAAATATTTTTCAAAGATTGAACTTCTATTTGGATATCATCAGTTGTGTGTAAAGAACGAAGACATTCTGAAAACATCATTTAGAACCAGGTATGAGCATTAAAAGTTTAGTGTAATGCCTTTTGGATTGAATAATGCACCCTTTGTATTCATGGATCAAATAAATAGAGTTTTTAAGGAATATCTTAATGAAATTTTAGTGGTATTCATTGATGACATCTTGGTATACTTGAAATTCTATGAAGATCATGAAAATCACTTATGCATTATTCTAAAGATACTTAGAAAAAATGAATTATATGGGAAGTTTAGCATGTGTGGATTATTGCTTTTAGAGATTTCTTTTATTGGCCATATTGTCTCTAGGGATGGAATCTCTATTGATCCTTCAAAGACCAAGGAAATAAAAGAATGGAACTCACCCATGTGTATAACTGAGTTATACAATTTTATTGGTTTAACAGGTTATTATCGAGGTTTCATTTAGAATTTTTCCCAATTGGATAACCCATTAACAAAGATCACACGTAAAGGGGTTAAATATTATTGGACAAAAGTGTGTGATAAATGATTTGAATAACTAAAGAGATGATTAGACAATGCACCTATCTTGACTCTACCTTCCAGAAATGATGGGTTTGTTATTTATAGTGATGCTACAAAGAAAGGACTTGGTTGTTTCCTTATGTAAAATGAAAGAGTTATTGGCTAGGTATCACAACAGCTAATAATTCATGTACAAAACTATCCTAATCATGATCTTGAGTTAGTAGATATAATCTTTTCTCTGATAATATAGAGACATTGTCTATATGGTGAAAAATGTGAGATTTATACTGATCACATGATTATGAAGTATATTTTCTCACAGAAATAACTCATCATGAGGAAATGACGATGGCTTGAAATATTAATAGATTATGATTTCCCTATACACTAACACCCGGGGAAGGAAAATAAGGTGGTCGATTCTTTGAGCAGAAAGGATCATGGAGTTTTAAACAAGATGATAGTTAAAAGGGGTCCAATTTTCATGTATCTAGTAAAGATGGATATGATAATAATCATGGAAGGTGAAAAATCAATAATTTTTCAAATGGTTGCCAAACCATCATTACTATAAAGGATAAAGAGTTCTTAGACTGATGATGAGGAGTTTCAAAAGAAGATTAATGTTTTGAATGATGGGATATTGAGTGAATTCATGTATAAAGATGGAATTTTGAAATTTGGAAAGATACTTTGTGTTCCAGACAAAGCTAATTAAAAAGGTAATTTTTGGATGATGATCATAGCTCCAATTTCTCTATACACCAAGGTAGAACCAAAATGTATATATATTTGACGGAACATTTTTTGTGGGACAACATGACGAGAGATATTTCTGATTATGTGTCAAGATGTACTATTTTTCAACAATGTAATCTAGAAGACAACATCCTAGGGTAGTCATGCAACCTGTTCTCATAACTAATTTGAAATGGGGTGATATTACGATGGACTTTGTCATGGTGCTACCAAAGATTCCTAGAAGGAATGATGAAATATGAGTCATTATTGATCATTTTACCAAGTCAGCTCATTTTCTTATAATAAGAGAAGATTTACCACCTGAACGTCTGTCAAGAATATATATTAGTGTTTTTTTTAATATTTCATGGTGTAACCCTGTCAATTTTTTCTGATTGTGATCTTCATTTTATAAATGATTATAGGAAATTCTTCAGAAGGCCCTAGATACTGAACTTCGTTTGAGCACTACCTACCACCCTAAACCCGATGGACCATCAGAATTGACTATTCAGACCTTAGAAGGTATGTTGAGATCTTTATCACATGACTTTCAAGGTATGTGAGATCAATATTTACCTATGGTATAATTTTCCTATAACAATAGCTTCTATTCAAGTATTCAGATGGCACCATATGAAGCGTTATATGGAAAGAGATCTCACACAACAACTTTTTTGGATGATATTGGTGAAAGAAAACTCGTAGGCCCATAACTTGTTGGGGAAAAAATGGAAAAAAGTGATGATTATCCAAACCAACATCAAAGAATCCTAATATAGGTAAAAGATCTATGCCGATAACTGAAGGAAGGATTTGGAATTTTAAGTAGGAGACCAGGTTTTCTTGAAGGCATCTCTATGGAAGGGTGTTATACGTTTTGGTAAGAAGGGTATATTGTGTCACAGGTACATTGAACCATTCAATATTCTAGAACTATTCGGAGTTGTATCTTAGTGTTTGGGAATGCCTCCAAGTCTCTCCAAAGTTTATGATGTGTTCCACGTATCACTATTGAGAAAATACAGGCATGACCCAATTCGTGTACTCACCTATGAAGAAATAAAACTGGGACCCAATCTGTCTTATTGTGAAGAGCCTTTTAGAATTCTTGATACTAGAGAACAAGTGTTGATAAATCAGATGACTCGTCCGGTAAAAGTTCTTTTGAGAAACCATAAAATGGAAGATGTAACCTGGGAACCTAATGAACATATGATAAAGAACCACCCGATTCTTTTTTATGCATTAATATTCGGGAAATTTTGAGTAAAAAATTATTTTAAGGAGGGGAGAATGTAACACCTCAAGCTTCCATGATGTGTTTCCCTTTGAATAATGTTATAGCTTGCATTGTATGCAACATAGAGATTTAACACACCATGACCAATAAAACTAGCATTATGAATAGAAATACCCACTTTTTGGAATTTTATATATTTAGTTTTCAAAATAGTCTTAATTTATGGATTTGGAATATCAGAAGTAGCTTAGAATGTATTTTTTGGTATTTTTTCCGAAAACATTCAATTTTTGATGAATAGTGAAACACATTGTGTTATTGTTTAAAACCAACTTTTTATTTATATAATTAGTTATTTTATTTTAATTTATTTTAGGACAAAATAGATACATTATACTTATATATATTTAATTTAATTCATTGGATTCATTTATTAATAAGTTTAGATATATAATATTTTTTGAACTTTTTACCATCTTTTACCCACCTTCTAGGAGCATTTGCAAATTTTCATAATACATAATTTCACCACTTCTATGAGTTGAATTTTAAAAATTATAGAGACATAGTTGATAGCATTATGTAAAATTCGGTTCAATAAAATGAAACAAATTTTTGGTGAATAGTAACTTTTGACTTTTATTTACCACGGTTAAAAGTAAATAGGGTAATTATGGGTAAAAATGATATTATAATTACCCTGACACATGTCCTAATTCTATTGGATAAGTGTAAATAAACCAAAAAAAATAGGAATAAAATATGATCCCTTTGGCCCAAATGGATTTGATTATGAAATTTATTATTAACTTATTTAAAAAAGAGTTAAAAGTGTTAAATTCAAAGTTTAATATATAAATCATTTTTAATATAGAGATATACATAAGTTTAATTTGACTATAAATATTATTTATAAATATAAAAATATTTCCAATATAATGGTATTTTATTTATAACTTTTATACATTAAATAATTTGATTTATTTATGACATAATGATGATGTACTAGTTACCTTATTAATGAAATATTAAAATAATTAATACTATAAATATCCAAATAAACGTAAATTGAGACTTTTGATTAATTCCACTAATAATTTAGGTTAATATAAATTTTTAAGGATGAATAAATAAATTTTACTGAATTTGATAAAGTTTTTATGTCTTTTAAAAAAATCAATAACTAAAGAGTGTCAAAATTGACATAATAGATTTTTTAAAACAAATACTATATTATTTATTAATATAATATTATTAAAATAATAAGTTCAGAGAAAGGACTTATATAAGGTTATATATATTAATAATGAACCACATGGTATTCTTTTGGGGTTTTATAGTATGTTTATTAAATATATAATATAAAAATAAAAAGAGACATGGTAAATGTCAAACTATTTAATGAAGAGTTAAATCTAAAAGATAAGGTTAATATGGTGATCTAAACATATATAAAACTAATTAGTTGAATGGTATTTGACCCATCCCCACCTTATTATATAAATAAATTATTTTGGATACATTAGATAGAGAAAATAATTTTATTATAAAATAATATTTCAAACTTTTCCTAAAGTGACCCTCACCTCTCTTATAAAAGGGTACTTCTCCTTCTCTTAATTTCACACCTCCAAATCCATTTGGCTCAGAAAACCCCTGACTAAATATCATCCCAACATCCCTCACTTCATCCTAAAGGTCTTACTTTGATCATAAAGATATACTAAAGATCCCTTTTGATCAACTCAAAAGGAAACACCTGAAGAAGAGGTAATAATTTCACCACCTTCTTTCATGTTATTTTCTTCTTCCATTTCCTCTTTCTTTGTTGTTTCCATAAAAAAATAAAAACTCCAGTACCTCATAAATACAGTAATGTTATTATAAATATGGTACAACCATATTTGTCATTCTATCCATCCTATGAATAATAAAGTCACCGTATGTGCGTACGTACAACTTACCGTATCCACGTCATGGTGTAGTTTGTTATTAAAACACTTCATTATTTGTATGGGTATTATAATGAGTATAATTGATGTAAATAATAAATATAATAGTTTAGTTATTCTGTCTATATGATATACCATCCAATTACATAAAATTTCACCACCACTATAATGATATTGTCGCTCGTGCGTACGTACGGATTACAGTCTCCGCGAACGTGATGAGATTCATTCCCCATCGTAATCATTTAAGAATAATTTCATTTTATGATTAAAAATAATGTTTAAGAACATAATATCATTTTGTATATGAATAAAATACATCCTATCTATAAAAATATTATTTTTCTTAACCATGCATATGAAGGAAATGGAGCGGTTAACACTTTAAATGATGATACGACTAAAATATATTTAAAAATGAAATATTGGATATTAATATATGATATTTATGTATATAGTAATTTTTTAATTTAATAAAAAAAATTAAACTATTATACTAGAGGTTATCATATCATTGACTAATGAAATGAACAAGGTAATGGTTAAGTATACAATCTCCTTATTATCTGAGGTTGTTTATATGTGAGTATCTACTGGGACCTCTTTATCATCAACATGTGTGTTTTCTTAAAATTGTATTTCAAAACATTTTTACTAATAACTAGACTCTGATTTAAAGTCATTTATACCCTTGTTTTACCTTATATGTTTTGAAAAGAATCTTTTCGCCATTTTCCAAAGAATGTGCTTTATGACATTTCGAAAAAAATTAGGGTAAGAATGTATTTCTTAACTAATACGGTGGGTGAAACTATTTTTTACTGTTATAACATCATCAACGATTCCCATAAAATATTATAAAAATATTTTCAAAATAAATGATCCCATTTATAATTACATGTCTTTTAAATGATTAAAAAATAGAAAGATATATTTCTCTCAAAAATATTTGATTTCAACTTTTTTAGCATCCTTTGATTGATTTTAATCCTGTTTGAAGTTGATTTATTATCATACAAATATTTCATATTTTATTGATGGTTTTCTGATATATTTGACTGTGGATATGTTAATTTTATACCATTCATGGTTTATGGATAATGTGTTAACATTTTATATGCTAGTTTAAATATGAATGTCTATGTTATGTTTAAAACATTTCATATGATGAATGCATTGGAATTAGTAAGTGACAGGTGGACCCCGCTATAACTCATCGATTCCTCGGTAGGTCTCCTAATAAAAACTACTATCATGGAAAAATTCTTTGACAAAATATCATTTTTAGGCGAGGAATATGGCATTGACTATGTGGTTATGAAGTCTAGTATGATGCATTCCATCATTGTGAAATTGGATGTAGATATTACATGTGATTATTAAACAAGTAGAATATCCATGTGAATAATTAAATTGAATTATTTGATATATATTGGCCATATTATGTAAAATTTTATGTTTAAAAAGCTTATATTTTAGTCTTATACATTTCCTTATATGTTTATGCTTATTTATGAAAGTTTCTAATATATTATTATCCTTACTGAGCATTTGATCTCACCCATTCCTATGTTTTATTTTTCCAAGGATACGAAGAAGTATATTATGATTGGCCTGTAGGGATAATCTAATGTATATGAATTTGTTCAATGGATAAATTGTTTTTTTGTTTTTCAACATATAATTTATTGTAAATCTTATATATGTATCTAGTACTGCCTAGGATACTAACCTAATAAGTGTTTTTGTACATGATTCCTTGTATCACGCCAATGTTATGTAATAATTCACCTTTTATGGGTAACATAGGTAGGGGTGTTACGACAATAAAATTTATTTAATCCAATTGTCTTTTAATTTAAAGTTACCAAGTGGTAAGGGGTTTCATAACACAATTTCATTTCATTATGTTATATTACTTCATTATTACCTCTATTAATAAAAAAATATTTTTATAAGTAAATATAATTATTTTATATTGTATTTACTATTTATTTATGTGGATTAATTTGTTTATGAAATAATATCTTCATTGATTAATAAATATTTAAATAATTTGATTTTTATAAGGGTTTCTCATATCAATTTTATTTATATGGGAAATATTTCATATTCGTCACTTGTTTAATTTGTGGTCTTTATATACTAATTATTTTGACATGTAATATAATGAATCTATTTTTATTATGGTATTAAATGTTTTATTTTAAGGCCTTTATTCCATGGGTGTTATGATTCAAATTTTTCCCAAGTTGTATGTGATTTATGTTTCAATTTTCTTTTAATCGAGTTTGTGTATGTTTGAATTTACATTGAATAAAATTATATGTGACTTATCTAATAAAATCATTTAATTTTATTATTATATTGCTAATCATGAAATTTTTATGTTATATTACCCTTTTACACTCTTGGGACTTAATATTATTGGTAATTACTATAAAGAAAATTTTAATTTACTTATTTCTTTAGTTAAATTAGTTTTTCTATAAATAACTATTTTTTTAAAAAAATGTTTTCAATAATTATTTTAATATTTTCTAATTATTTTTTAAATTCATTTTTACCCATCATTTACATTGTATTATTTTTTATGGAAACTATATTACATTTTTCAAATGAGATACTTTTTTCTTTTTATTGAAAATGTTAAAAGAATCCTTATTTTTTCATACATGGCATGGAAAATACTTCCTAACATAATGACAACTCAATTCATTGAATGTTAAATTAAAACATTTAATATTACCTTTCAAAAAAAATTCCTTAATATTTTTGTTAAAATTGTACATTTTTATTTCCGAATACCAAACATGTAACCCATGATCAAAATTAATTGGTGGGATAATTTTTGAGTTTTTTAAGCAGTAATGGAGTGGGTACTGCAGTATTACTATAGTGGGCACTGTAGCAGTTACTGTTCTGTACTATAACACCTAGAACTATTTACTTGTTTGGTCCTTCGGGCCATCGATTTGGTCATTGGGCCCTTAAAGCCCTTCAGGACACACAATGCCTTCAAGACAGTAAGTAATTTGGGCCACTACAAGGCCATTGGGCCACCTCAAGGAAATTGGGCCAAATCATAGCCATCGGGCCCCATGAACAATGCAGTATCCCCAGACAGACTCTACAAAAAAACAGCATCCATAGAGGAGGATTCAAAGAAGGTGCACTCACCAGAGCAGAACCAATGGAATTGGAAGAATGGGAAGATATGGAAACTCCATTGTAACTAGCATGTTCTTTCATTGGAAGCTTGGCCAAATGTCCATGCGAATGTATAGAGCTACCATCCCGATGCAGATGTTGGGGAGGGGTAATTACTTGTAGTTATAGTCTTATTGAATTTCCTATGACCTTCATGTAATGTAATGTTATAAAATCCTATAGTCCATGTAATCTGAAAGCCTATAGGGCTTGTTATGGTTCCTCCTCATCCCTTCAAATGGAGGTTAAAAAAGATTTTAAATTAAAATGAGTATTTTCCCAAAGAAATATTCCAGTGATATTTTTAAATAATTCTAATCAATGTTAATATTATTTGGATATAATATGCTTTACTGGGGACATACTATATTTAAAGCATCCTCCATATTAGTTTGGGTGGATTAGGATCATGTTATAATTAATGATTAGGGAAAATATTGTTGTTTGGTATTCTAGTTTTCCCATACTAATGTTTGTGTTGATTATGTATTGAACTTTTATTCATCGCATTCAAATGATGAATGAATTAGACATAATTAGTGGCTGGTAGGGCCCAATATAACCCATTGATCCATTAGAATGTATCATGAGGTAATATATTTTTGTTATTTGGAATATTCCTTAACTATTTATGTATTTTGTCTAGGAATAAGGACTGGAATGTATGATTATGATATCTACTATTATGTATTATATCATTAAGGAACTAATTATTATTATCAGAGATTATTTATGATGATATGTTATCCATGGAGTTAGTCCCCTTTTATGGAATTATAATTATTTAATATATTTTTTATTTAGTATCTCATACATATTTTTAATGTCATATTTATTATATGATAGATTTCATTGTATGAATAACATTACTAAAAATATAAATTCACACATTTATTAGGATTTATTTTCACCATGATTCTAAATTTTGTATTAATATTGATATGAAATGAGATTATAGAGAGAATAATTATGTTCATAATGAAAATACAAGGTTTTATTTTATTTTTGAAAATTTAATTTGAGATCCAAGTATTTATCAGGTTTACCAAGAGTATAAAACTAGTTTGGTCCTTCTGGATGTGATGGGTTGTATCTAGTAATAATTTAATAATGAAACCACTGAATCTAGGATACATTGATATGAATATATATACTCACTGTTAAGATTAATCATTTAAAAATTTTGTTTTTTGAAATATAATTGTATGGTGTCATTTGTAATAGTAATCCCTATATAGTTAATCTTTGAGGGGTCCTCAGAGTAATTTTGTGTTGTGTTTTCTATGTACGGGTATACTCTACACAATCAATGCATGACTTGTCAAACTGAGCTTTCAATCCAATTATAACACTAGGATTTCAAATTTCTATGATTTCACAATTTTCCCCACCCCATTTATAATCACAAATATTCATATTTTTTACCCTTGTGCATCATGTGACCCCCCTTCTATATATTCCATTATGGAACATATCCCCTCTATTATCCATTCATTCATGGTGATTCCAGGTGAGTTATTCCTGATTTTATGTTGAATTATAAATTTCAGAACTCCTCTTTTCTCTCTTCCATATTTCCATTTGGTTTATTTCCCTGTAAGACTACACACTATTAACCTAAAACCTAAGATTTTGGTATAAACCTATTTGTTTTCATTTATTTCCATATAGTAAAAGTGATTTCTTCTTCATGTTCTTTTCACCCCATAATTTATGTTTTAATCTATTATTCTTGGATGTGAGTTAGGTTTTCTAGTACCACAAAATTTAATTGTTGAAACATTGATTTCTTGGATTTAAAATTTATGTTTTAATACTGAAATAATTATATTGAGAATGTTTATTGAAATTTTTTGATGAAAATAGGGCTTCATCTAGGTTTTTATAGAATTTAAATGGTATTAATAATTTTAACAGTTAGTTTAAATCTGGTTTTACCTAACAATACCCTTACGACTCTCTGGTGTTTTCACACCACCATTCACCACTGCAACATCGTCCTCAACCCTACCATCCTTCAGTATACCTGTTGAGAGTTCATTAAACCGATTTTGAAGAGTAAGAAAAGGCCTTGCCAAGGGATCCAGAACCTTAACACCCTTAGCACAGGCCGAAGCCACCTCCCGTGAGCTGGAGTATCCCTCCTCATTCTGTTTGGAATCTTTACTAACATTGGAGTTAGCTATTTTCTTCAAATCCCATCTCAATCCTTTGAATACATCTGAAACAAGAGGATTCAAATGAAGCCTCAGACCTCCATCCTCCTCTGAACCCTGGACCTCTCCATAGGTCACCTGTTGGGGACTAGGATGTTGAACCTCCAAAAAAGAATTCGGCAGAGAGACCTTCCCACCATCCATCAACCCCAAGTCTGCTTGACCATGGTCCAACAACATTTCCTACTTAGATTTATTGCTGCTTGAATCACCCTCCAACCCCAAAAAAACAAAAGGCACACTGCAACCAGAATCACCATTCATGGAATGCACAGGGGACACCGAACTAATCACCCTAGCCCCCTGCACTGGGTTCTTCACCACATCACCCTTCGTCTTCCTATCTTTATACTTCAACACTCCCAGGGGAGCTCTCCTATGGAAGACCGACGAGGAGTGGCCCAGCCACATACAACAGGTACATAATTCTATCCAGTTTTTGTAAACCACCCTCTGCTTACACCTGTACTCCTCAGCAATGGTAATCCAAACAAACTTGAAAGGCATGTAAGACACATCAACTTAAATACAGATCTTGGGATTAACCAGATGACACACAACTACAATATCTCTATCATAGCAAAGAAACATTCCTATCATATTACCAATCATCTGAAGGATATCAGGATTCTGAAAAGGAAGAAGAAGTTTAGGTAAACTGACCCAAATCACCATTGACGGCGAGTCCCGCCTCATATAAAGATCAAAATTCCATCAAATAAGAATAAAACTGATCCCGTTGAATATTTTTGGAGCCTCGGAACATGCCCGAATAAGGTCTGCCTCTGATTCAAAATGTATCATAATCTGGCAGCTATCGAGCAATCCGACCACCGCCTATTCCTGTAGATCCCACAAACCAAACACGAACCGGTCAAAAGCATCAATAGAAGGTCAACTATCCTTGAAACGTGCAACTAGAGTGAGTTTCAGAAGCGCCGAAGACTCCAAGAACTCAGAGTTCGAGATCTCAAGGTTAGGGTAACCATCGAGGAGCTCTATGGCTTTAGGGAAAATCTAAACGTTGGGAAAAGTGGGAAGAAAGTCCAGATTATAGAAGGGCATGAAGAACCCGGGACCTACAGGTCTATAAACTATGTGTGGATCCATTACAAGAGTAGAGAGATAAGGAAGAGTAATATGGTGATCCTTTCCATCGGCAGTGAAACAACTAATGAGATATTGGGAGTTACCCTTTGGAATGTAGTGATAAAACCATAAAACTTATAAAGATAGTGAGCCTTGGAATAAAATTGATCTTGTTTGAACATCATTATTGGTAGTGAGCCTTTTTTAATTTAGTATAATCGGTATGTCACCATTGTATGCTCTTTAGATGTAGCCCAGTGAGGGTGAACCAAGTAAAAATAATTGTATCTTTGTTCTATATTTTCAACAATACATTCAATGAATCATCATTAGATAAACAAGTAAATAATAATATCATCATTCACACTTAATTTCAAATAACACGGCTCATATAATAAATATTTCAATATCTATTGGGGTATGTAGAATTTTGAGTAGAATATACATACCCTGATTTACCACCCACTGGGTATCTAGTCCCCTTTTGGACCACAGAATTTGTATCATGGTGAGGTTTATTTTATCAAATTGGTTTTCTTAGTCTTCGTTTAGTCTATTATTGATGTTAATGATTCATTCTTCTCTTATATTGGTGTCTCATCGCAAAGGGAATCACTACAAGGAAGAAACAAAATTAGTGTTGTATTCCTTAGGGTAGAAGTGTATTTGGAAGGAGTGTGATTCAGTTTAAGTAATCTACTAGGAAAAAAATAATGATATCGATAAATCATACAATGAAAAAACATACTCATTGAATGATGCTGAAGGAATGAGATAATGATATGATATTACAAGTGATACAGGAACTAATGATTATGAAGAAACTCTAACAAGGCCAATAGTGTATGTTTTCTATGAAATAAATGAGTTTTATTGGATCTTCTATAGATTGATTAAATCTAATGATATTTGTATCCAAGCACTTGAATTTTAGTTCAATAAACTAAAATGTGTAAATCCAAGGATAACTGGTGTGGATACTAATATGAGGGATATGAATAATTCTCATGTTTAAGAACTACAAATGATTTCTGGAAATGTAGATAGAAAAGATGTTTACGAAAACGAAGAGAATCAGAAGTCAAAAAAACTAAGAATTTAAAATCTCAAATTAAGGATATTACTACATAATTATCTGAACATGTTCAGAATAATCAAATGATACATCAAGAGAATGCATGTTTTTCTGATTATTTTTCTCAATGAGAATTTAAAATAAAATATCGAAGTGACGTGGTGGATAAGATCACGTGTGAATTGGAATATGAGATAAGAATAGAGAAGAATGTCAAGATAGAAATCAATGCTCAAACTGAATCAAGAGATATGAAGATTCCTCAACTATTAGAATAGCTAGAGTTTTTGAAGAAATAAGTGAATAAATCTAATCCCAAAGGAAATCCTAGATTAAAGGATTCTTTTGACATACTATTTGATTATCTACCAGAAGGTGATTATGGAAGGAAAAGAAGATATGCTACATCAGAAGAGAATCATGAAAGGATTGTATCATCACAATGTCCACCTAGTTTGGCAAAAAATGGTATTGGATATGATGAAATATCGTACATTCAAGAAAGGAAAATAGATGTGAACAATTCTAAAAATAGAATCCTTTTATTAGGTGATAAAGAAAGAGCTAAAAATTATTTTTCATAAAGTAATGACAAAATGTGATATTTCTTTAGATTTCATGGTCATACTACACATTTGTTTTCCAGATGATTTGGAATATACTTCATGTTTTGAGGGTAGAAATATTACAAAATATTAGAATAAAGAAAGGACTCATTAAAAGGATGAAATGGATGCCACTTAGAAGAAATCATCCATCAGATGCTATTATTTTGGAAGATAGAAAAATAATATGAGTATGTGTTAAGAATCTTAGGTGATCAATTTCAGAGGAAAAACTCTTATATATCAACATCTAATGAAAGGAATGATTACATAAGGTATGTTTTCAATGGGATATGTTTTATATGCTCTAAATATAGGTATTTTTTAAGATATTTCAGCTGTATGAATTCATAGAGAAAAAAATGAATTCAAATAGAGATCTACAACTTCAAAGGATTATAACAAGAAAGCCTACACTGAAAGACAAAATGATAAGTTGAAAAACTTGTTTAAAGTCTGTAAGAAAACATAACGAACTAAATTAATTTTGTATCAAGTAATTCATTTGGTACACTCCCAACATCACTCTTGGAATGAACGTGAACAAACCTGGAAGAATGATGTAAGAGCCACTCCAGTTGTAGTACAAAGAATGTATGTTCAAAAAATAACCCCACCCTAGAAAAAATAGTATTGTGAATTTGGAAACTGATAAAAGAAAATTGAACAATGAATTTCTTGAAAAAATATGATGTTAAAACTCAAGGCTAGAATTTAAGGAAGGGGAATGATCTCTCAAATGGAGAAAGAATCGAGAGCATATGATTTGTGGAAATATTCCTTCATGGAGAAAAAATTATGACAAATGGAATATTACTATAGAACGAAGGATGTAAATTTATACTAATGGATTTCAACCCAAAATTGGTAAAAATTAAAATCCTACATAACCAAAATATCAGAATAACACTTATCATGTTGGAAAGGAATTTCTAGTCATATAGCCAGGGAACATGAAGTTGGCTGGTCAAATTGAACATGAATAGAAATAGTAGAGTTATTTAAAAGAATGTATCAATATTTTTATCCATCTATATCAACCACAATCAAATTTATGAGGATTCTATAGTTTCCCCTCTCCATTGATGTTTAAATATTATTAACTGATGTTCCAGTGTTTTCGGTTTATAGAGAGATTCAATCCATGGGGAAGTGACATCAAAATATGAAATGTGGTGATGTAATTTTCTTTTCAATGTAAAGTGATTAGAATAAATTATCATTGATGAAGAAGAATGTAGTTAATTTACTGCAATGGGTAGTGGTGGTGTTATTAACCGTATCTCGTGTTTCCTACATCATGTTCAGACTCAGTAGGCTTATAGGTTTTCCTGATTTCTCTGTGTAAATTCCCATATGAGAAGAAATGGTATTGGAGAATAATATTGTTTTTGGGAACAACAATTGGAAGAGTTTCACATCATAAATGGAGAATTTTTTTCATAATTAGATTCAAGTTCTTAATGGGATAGAAATGTTGAATGTTTATGTCATCAGACATCAAGAAGACTGATTAAGGAACATGTAGAAAAACTCATGTATTTCATGATTATTATATTTTTGTTCTAACAATATGGTTTTAGCTGACTATTTATAAGATACTAAGAGGCTGTGAGAGAATAATGGTAATGTTTTAACACGATTCTAGGAAATTAATCGGAATAAATTATTTCCCTATAGCATAAATAGATCAAAATATTCTACAACATAGTGTACATATTTCTGGTGATAGGTGAAAGGATGTAATAAACTCAAGGGTAGTTGATTTCGAAAATAATGATTCATAGAAATATACTAAAGATGTTTTGGAGGAAGTAGTTGGGGATGAATTGGGTTCAGGAAATGAAAGAGGAGCACAAACAAATTGTTTAGAATCAATAATGGGTGATTTTTTCAGGGAAAATAAATAATAATTTCATCAAGGATAAATGGGTTTAATATGGAACATTGATTTCAAACAGATCATGGAGGGTGTGAAATGGTTACTCTAAGATATTGGGTATTGATTTTGATGATACATTTTAACCTATTTCAAGGATAGAGATGATTCTTCAATTTTGGGCCATTGTAGTGTAGTTGAAGTTCAATGTTTTCTAGATTGATGTGAATTGTGAATTTTTTAATGGGGTTTGGGAAGAAGAAGGGTATATTAAGAAACCATATGTTATTCACATTAATGAATATGGGAACAAGGTTTTCTAGCTGAACAAGGCTCTGTATGGTTTGAAGAAATCCCCAAGAGCATGGTATTAAAGCCTATATCAGTTTCTAAAGAAGATTCATTTTCATAATAGTGGATATGACTAAAATATCTATGTCAATAATTATATTAATCAAAGGATGATACTGCTAGTTTACATAGATGACACAATATTCGGTGGGTCAGATGAAGCACAATGCAGACTGTTTTCTAAATTCATGAAAAGTGAGTTCTAAATTTCAATGATTGGTGTGGTCAAATTTTTCCTTGGTTTACATGTGACACAGGGAAGGAATGTAACATTCATTTCTCAATACAAATATGGAAAAGTTAATATGAGAAGATATGGAATGCATAATTCCATGGAGAGGAAAACTATGGTTTCTACCAAGATGAAACTATTAAAAGATGATGATGGAAATAAAATTTATATAACATAATATAGTAAAATCATTAGAAGTTTACTGTGCAAGTCAATGAAAAGACCTGATATTCTTTTTTCCACATACCAAGTAGTGAGATATCACGTAAATCCCAACTAAATCTATATGATTTTAATGAAGAGGATACTTTGGTATGTAAATGGAACTATGGAGTTTAGTTTGATGTATAATGATGAATCATAGCTTGAGATTTTGGGATATACATATACATATTGTGCCGGTTTAGCATAAAACAAGAAATCAATGTTAGGTGGTGCTTTCTGTCATCGTGGATTGTGTATTTCTTGGCTATGCTAGAAACAAGATTTCATCTCATTGATCCCGACAGGATCTAAGTATATTGTGTCCACTCATGCATGCACACAAATATTGTGGATGAAGAAATAACATGAGGATTTCGGGGTCAAAGTGTAGTCTCTAATCAGAATTAATTTTGATAATTCAAGTGCTATATATCATAGAAAAAATCCACTCAACCACTAAAGGTCAAAGAAAATTGAAATCAATTATCATTTTATCAAGGATAAGGTGGATAAAAGTTTTATGAATTTGGAATATATGCATACAGAACAGAAAGTTGTAGAAATTTTGACAAATTCCATACCCAAAAAATCATTTTTTATCCATATACTAGATCATGGAGTTCAGTTAACTCCACACACATAAAAATTGTGTATTTGGGACCCCTATCCCTGAGGTATGGTGTATTTTTTCCTAATGTGATTATATGTGTTCTTTACTCTTTTTCAGAACTCAAATAATAGCCTTCTAGTCGATTGATAAAGGTGGATAAATTGTGTTATCAATAAGGAGTAAATGTATTAGTCAATACATGGGGAGATGTTTGTAGGTGGGGAAACCAGATAGGGGGAGTTGAAGCTGTTATGGAGAGTAATAATGTTGGGGGTATTAAATCTGACGATGCTAGATGTGATCGATCAAAGGATATATATAATTAATTATGTGTTTTATGAGGAAATTAGAAGAGTAGTTTTGGAATGAAATGAAGTGATCCATTGATGAAATTTTTATTTTACTCTAGTTTCACATGCTGAGCATGGATCAAATATACTTAGAATATGTGTTGAGTAAATCCATGATCACTATAATAATCACTAGAAGTGAATGTTTCAAAGAGTTGGAGGAATCATTAATGAGATAACAAATTATGAAAGTGTTTTCAACAAACCCAAAGGGGAGATTGTTGGTAAAATCGCATGTGGTTTCCACTCCATCTGCTTTGGGTGTGATTGTTTTTATTGAAAAATCCATAATATTTTGAATGATTATGTTTGGTTTATAAGGAAACAGGTTTTTAATGTGGCATGTGGAATTTTGATAGAAATTAGCAAAGGAAGGGAACCAAAAAGCTCGAGACGTAGACTATGTATGAGAACAGTTCAGAGGAATAAAAAGGTTCAAAAAGAATGAATACGGTATGAGAAAGGAATCTGGTATGCATGATGGATTTTCTTTCATGAAAATGAGGGAGTGATTTGAGAATCTAGAAAATAAATTTTTTGAAATAATGAGATTGAATTTTAGGCCACCATGAAGGAGGAAAGGCAGTACATAGACTGTATAGTGAAAAATGGTTCGTAGTATAAGTAGTACACAATGAAGGCTATACCACATTAAATATTCAGTATGTCTCAAATTAGAAAATTTTTAAGATCTATTTTCTTATATATGTAGGAGTAATACTATCATCATGTAAATCTATTTTCATATAAAAACATCTTACCTCTAGGAATTCAGCTAAGTCCTAAGGTGGTTTGTGTGAACGGATTCCACAAATGGTGAAGTAGTTCATGGAAGCGACTCCATGAAAGGGTGTTTGTAGAGAACTATATTCTATAGTGGAAGAAGTTTGTCCACGGAATAAGAAAACTATAGAAAAATTAATTCCACAAAATTAAATGAGGTATGTGAAAGCGGTATGTGGGAGCGGTTCGTGAAGATGGTACATCGACATGGTACGTGATAGATGAAGTTGATGTGGTTTTCAAAAGAGGAGGTCCATGAAGAATATGTGATATATAGATCATGGAGGAAGAATGTGGTTCATTAATGGACTTAAATAGTTCATGAAAGTAATTTCTTCTAACTAAATATATATAGAAATTTTAATTAAATCTATGGGTGAAAAAGGGATTTAAACAGAGCAACCATATATAGTTGGGGATGAGTTCTTTCATTTAAATTAAGGGACCTACAAGTCTATAAACTATTAGTGGATCCCTTCAAAGAGTAGTGAGAGAAGGGAGAGGAAGATAGTGAACCTTTCCACCAATAGTGTGGCATAAAAAGATATATAGGGTGTAACCCTTGGGAATTCCATGAGAAAAACCTATACCTTTAAAGGAAGTGATCCTGGCCCTAGAAGTGATATGGCCTGAAAATCATTATTGTATGTGAGTCATAGTGAATCTGGTACAATAGGCATGTCACTGTTGTATTCTCCTTAGATGATTCCCAGTGAGAGGAACCATGTTAACATAATTGTGTAATTGTGCTTTCTTTCCTTCATTACATTTAAAGCATCATCGTCAGATAAATAAGGATGGAATAAGATCAATATTAACACAAAAATTCAAAAACAGTGACCCTTATAATAATGAGTTCATCATCCATTGGGGTATGTAGAATTTCAAAAACAATATCTATATACGAATCCATCCATTCCCCCTATCATAGGGTATTTAGGCCCCATTAGACCTAATATAGGTTTACATTTTCCATCTTGTTCTATTTATCTTATTTGGTGTGGGCACCCAATTTGTAAATGGGTTTTGTTGTATATTTTTAGTCAAATTCAAATCATTATTTAACATTGATTTAAGAGTGAAATTATTCCCAATGAGGTGTTCCTTGATACTTAATAACTAGTTTCCAGCCCATGGGGACATGGAATGGATTTTTTTATTGTGGAGGACATGATCAGATGTCATTTTAGATGGTATCCCAAAAGAGTTTGTTACAAATAGTATTAGAGCCAATGTATTTTCGTGGGGACCTAGGATTTTGATTTCCATTATGTTATTTGGATGTTTCATAGTATAAACGATTTAGAATTTGTCATTGTAACATATCATGTAAGTGTACAAAGAGTCTAGTTATCTATTATATACGCTAAAAATTATGTTTCCATGGGATGGGGGATTCTATTTTTCGATTTTTTTCATTTCTATATAATTTATTGTGTTTGTGGTTTTGATCCTCATTAGGTTTAGATAAGTTTCCATAGGGGAATATTTCATGTTTTGGGGAGGATATGAGAGATAGAATAAGTTTTTATGTGTTCATATTGGGCTTAATAACCCATTAATAAACTATGATCTTGATTTTAGAAAGGAACTAGGGACCAATTCAATATTATAACATGACCATCAACCATGTGACTGAGGAAAGCATGGTTCTTCATGCCAAACGGCTTATCTATTAAGAACCCATGACACAAGGGTTTAAAAGTGTTTTTGGGAAATGTGAATAGAGTCATTGTGGGTCGTGCGATATTTTTGGAATCATCGGATTGGATTTCACCTTATATATTTATTATTCTTTGGTTTGTGAGATTTTACATGTGATGTGAAGTCAGTTTTGTGTTCACACATAGGGGATTTTATGAGAATTTTTTTTCATATTTAAATAAGGCTTTATTATCTATTAAATTTATTTTTACTTTAATTAAATATTTTATTATTTTTTATTTAGTTATTAAATATAGAAACATATTTATTTTAATCCAACTATCTGTGTTTTAAAATGATTAAATTGGTAAGGTTTTTTGAACCATGATGAAAATATTAAATGAAGGATCTCAGTTTAAGATAAAATAATTAATTTCAAACTCTATTTTTTGTCTTGTTTGGGTTTATATGCATGAAATTTTTTTGAAATGGGTAAAAAAATTATATTGTTTCGAATATAAGTATTTTTTTGACTAAAAATATGGAAGTTGTTTGAGTCCTCAAACTAGATGGTAATTATTTTCCATGAAGTTCTGGAAATGTTTTAAATTGACATGTTCGGGTTTAAAATTGGAGTTAAATTTGAAAAAATTTATTTATTTATTTTATTGAAAGAAGACCTAATTTTTTAGGGTCAGTTGGTTTTCAAAACAAATTTTTGGGAATCCTTATTTTTGATTCAGTGGTTTCAAAGAGGAATTCTTGGAATATTTTTTAGTGAATGGTGTGATTGGATTTGCCCCTTATTTTATTTTTAGACTACATGACATGACTTCATGGGACATGATCATATTATGGTTTATTTCATATTTGGTTCTGAATAACCCACTAAAATTTAATATTATAAATGCTACTGTTCATTCCTTTAGTGGTGGTTCTTCCATTTGTATTTAACACTGCATAGATACTGAATTGAGTGATAGATGTTGTTCTATTCAAATAATGAAGCATTTTATATTTATCTATAGTGGGTTTTCAAGTGTATATTTTTGGAAGTGTATAGGTCATGTGTTTTTGACTTTCGATCCATGGTTGTGTAGTTAGCCTAGTGAGGGTCAGTTTATCCAAATATATTTGAGGATGATGGTGTGGTCATTATTTGAAGTAACCTTCACATGATTGGCGAGGACTCTTTAGATGAAGATCTATTTTGGGATTTATTCTTAGTGGCTTTGGATCAAATAAGTCTAGATGAAATTTTTCCCTATGTTTTTCTTCTGGTTCCTCCTTGGTTGCTTCATATGATCAGTGATTGTTTTGGGGATGTTCACGCCTCATTACATGATGATATTGTGTTTCTCGTGCATAGTGTATGAAAATGGAATTATTTTTTTTGGACCTTGGAAACCCCAGGGTACATGAATGGATAATTGGGATAACAGTTTGGTTTTATTTAGACTATAGATACCAATCTATTGAGCTAATTTATTCATTATCTCAATGGTATTAGACTTATGTTCCCTTATATGTATCTGATGACCCTAGTTTTGGAACCATGTTGTATCTTAATCAGTAATGTCATAGTTATTATTCTACTTTTCCATTGGATCCCATGGATTCACTGATATATCGTTGCTATTTTTTAAAATACATTACACTGTGATTGTATATTTTTCAATTAAATATTTATTTTTGGTTGATTATTCCCATATGTTTCTTTTTAATTACTTTTAATTAAAATTGGGAATTTTATTTATTGGTAAAATTCAACTACTTTATGGAAAATATGTTTCTAGTTTTTATGAAATTTTATATCATCTATAAACATTAAGGATACCTATGTTAGGTATTTATTTCTTTATATATTTTCCCTAGTTTTAGAGTGGATTTTACATGATGATATTAAATTATTTTTTTGGATTCATTGTTTTATCCAACAACATCTATTTTACCTTGAGGGGTCAAAATATACTTCATTTTTTTGTAGCCTTTTACTTTTACATGGATATTTCTTGCGGTAGAAAGTGACATTATTGGGAGTGTTACAACACCCTCCATGTCACTATCCAGTTTATATTCTATTTACTTATTTTCATTTGAGTTATTTTATTTTTTATTAATTTTACACGATTTCGAATGTTTTTTGGTGTCCCATGAATATTGAATTTTTATTAATAACTTTATAGAAAACATGTGTCAGGGTATGTAATTGAATAGTTTCATTGAGATTGGTTAGAGACAGATAATCTAAACCATGTGGGATCCTATTGTAAATTGGGTGAATCGTGTATGGTGTCCCAATAGACTATACACTATTGGCACATGGTTTATACACTATTGGCACATGGTTTGATAAACCATGTGGGTCACCCATTTTTTTGAATTACCAATTTACCCTACTACACTTAAACTCCCTAAATAACTATCGTCTTCTCTTCTGTTTCATTGAATCCTATAGCTAATAATGTGTCTATAGCATGCCTCCAATCCAAAAATATAATGTTTTATTAGTGATTCCATGTAGGTTTTCTAGATTTGAGGCCAAATTCTCATGGCAGGAAATCATTCCACCTCACTTCCTTGTTTCTTATTTTTTTCATTCTCCCACATTCTTCCTCACTTATATACAAACCCTTGTGTGTTTTAATGACAATATTTTTTTGATTCTCTCAAAAATCCTGACCTAAACCATGGAGTACAATATAGTATTCCACATGAAAAGATGTGCATGTCCCCAAATGATAGAGGATATTGTCTAGTAGTGAGGTTCTGGTTATTTCTGTGGGAGACTATAATGATAAGTTAATGTCTCCCATTCACATGGCTCTCACTCCTGACCTCCGTTCTCTCCCTCATTCCAGGGTTTTGAGAGGCTCCTAGTGGAGTCAACTCCTTATCCCACTTCTTCGGCCTTCTTCGCTACAGGTTCTCTTCCTTTTTCTTTCCCTTCTTCCTAGTGACCCCTCCCTTATAAGTTTCTCTTCTTCTTGTCCCATTTTGCCGTACCCTATCTTCTCCCCCATATATGTTTCTTTCCACGAGTGATAGCGGCCACCTTCTCTCTTTTTGGATTCAAATTTTTTTCTTCTATGAATGATTTGTTCTTGTTTTTATTTCTCAGTTAGATTCTCCTTTGGCGATCTAGGTTTCCCACCATTTCACCTTCTTTTCCCTCTAAATTTTCATTTATCTTTTTCCTACTATATGTGCTGACCCTTGTGGTGTTATTTATTTTCCCCTTTTGAATCATTTTTTACCTTTTCCTTGTTCCTATTATGCTTTTTTGGTGTCTGGTTTATGTAGTGACATTTCAGTCATTTTGTGCTTCTATTTCTGGTTTATTTGGACGGTCCAACACTAGTTTTTTTAGTTAATCCTATTGAATACAATTTCATGAATTGTATAATGATGATTTATCTATGGGTTTTCTAGTGTTGTCCATATCGTGGCTTGATGTGGAGTTTTGACAATTCATACTCTACTATGGCCTCAATATTCGTTGATCCTTTCCAGGAAGGTAGGGTGACATGGTTATGAGGAGACCTTGGGAGGGGTTCATGGGAGTGGTAGGTTATTCTAGGAGACGGGACTGGTGTTCAGTCATTGGTGGTTCTGTTTCATTTTTGGGTGTTTTTGTGTTGACGATAGTAGTGTGATGGGTTTCCTGGTTTGTAGGATCTTCTTCGAACACGGAATTATGTTTCATGGATTTTTCAATTTTTTCTTTGGGGATGAAAATAGTGGTGTGATGATGAGGTTATTCTAAGATGCTCTTTTGTTTCGGTAGCGAGCATCAATTTTCTTTCACTTTTCATGATCTTTTGATAACTGAGGAGAGTGACAATGGTTGTGTGATATCTTCAATTTAAAAATTAGAATCTTGGGAGGTGGAATGTGGATGTATCTTTTTATCTTCATGGAGGAAGGTTGTTTTTTCTTACTATATTTGTATCTGTGTTTGAAATTTTAATTTCCTATTTGTAATGGGTTTATTTGTTTGAATTTTTATTATAAGGTACCCATTATCCCAAAAAATTGGTTTATTTAGAAAATAAAAAAAAGTGATTTGAAGAGTGGGGATACTATAACCACATTATCATATCATAGGATTGATAATAATCAATAGAAATATAAAAAATAAGCAGAGTGAACATGATGAAATCTAAAGATTCCATATAGAACGAATAAATATCTCTATAAATTGGTGTTCCAGACAGATTTATCCTTTCCATTTTTGTTGAATAATTAGGTGGTAGGAATTTTCATATAATTTTGGGATCTTATTTACAAATTATTCCATACATGATTTAGGTGATGGATAATTTAATATTGTTTTTGAATTGTGATCGTACATGGGTGTCTATGTGTGTAGCCCATAATATGGTTTTTTTTTCCATGTTGTTGAAGTGATAACTTGACTTCATGATGATGTTTGATTTAAATGTTGATGTACATGACAATTCTATATTCCTCATTGTGATTTCCTTAGTTTTTATTATTCTATGACTTTTCATGTTTTCCTTTACTGTATTGGTCTGTGTATACTTCATGGGTGTTCATTGTGGTATGACTACTACTTGTGGGGTGCACACCTGATCTGTAATGATGAAGACGATGCATCCTGACAACATTTTAACCTATAATTTACTTAATTCCTTTTAGATTACATGTATATGGATAACACATGATGCCTTATGGATTATGAGTGTTACACAATGCCATGTGAATTCTAGTTGGGAAATATATACTCAATGCCTTATGGATTTATAGTATTACTTGATTCCTTGTGGATTACGGGTATTTCGTATTCACTCAATTCCCATTGTATTATGAGTGACTTTCCTACAGCCTTGTGGCTTGTTTTGCATATATGTCGACATATAGAATGTTTCTATAATAGATCCAAAATTGGTATGAATGGGGTTTGTGGTGGTATGGTTAGTGCACGATAGCTCAGTTTTGGAATGTATGTTACTATGATTTATAATAATTTTTTTATTAGTTAATATAATTTTATACTTAGAAATCTCATATTAAGGTATCATTGGTGGGTTTCTACTAAGTCTTGTACTCACAACCTACAAGGTCATTTTAGTGTTCATATAGATTTAATGAGGGATTTGGTGAAGGGAAATGGACATTTGGTGCATAGTTAACCTGAAGAGTGTAGAGCTTATGGTTGGATAGGATGGAAAACATTTGGAAATCTAGTTTATCATTTTTTTAATTATTATTCTTAATTTACCCTGGATAGAGTCATTGATTTTTTGAACTGATTTAATTTACTTGTCTTGTATGACATCTTTCGATTTCCACATGTTTACTCTGATTAATTATTGTATTATTTATTATATATTATTGACCGTATGGGATGATACTAAGTGTATAGTCTCATCCCTGATGAACTCATACCCTCTCCTCTTGTTGGTGGCCACATTCTTATGGGGATGTGTGCATGAGGTCAAGTGGCATTCAGACTCGAACCAAATGGTTCAAGTTGGGGTGTTACTAAATGGTATAAGAGGTTCATTATTTATAAAATTTTTCTTCTATTTTACTTGGGATCGTAGATGATATATATGAGATATGACATGGGGACTAAGGTAGGGGAACTATGATTATGAATAGATAGTAATTTATAAGAAACTCTTGAGTTTTTATAAGGTGGGGAATTTATCTTTGAATTTAAATATTTATTAACCTAACCTTGGGTGATACACATGATGTTACTATATGATTTATATGATTTTAGGTGTGTTCATCTCTCATGACTAAGAAAATAGGTTCATAGGACATTTTTTTTGTGCTGCATAGAATTTCATTAATTATATGCCTTTATTTTTTCTATCTATTTGGGATATTTTATCTTGTGTGATATATCTTCTTCCATGCTGGTGTGATATATCTTTATTGGCTTTGATTAGTTTAACTGGTCATGTTGTAGTGTTAGAATATATATGATGATTTGTGACTGGTATGCAGTAATAGGAAAAATGTTTAGTGTTAGGAAGGGTACACCATAGGATAAGGTCACACTCCTTGAAAAACATTTTGTTATCCCATAGACAGTTTATGTAAAACCACATGTGATTCCAGAGACTAATTAGGGTTTATTCTAATGACTCGATTTCTATTCTGAAGTGTTTCCTTTTCATTATAGAATATGTCACCTTGAAGTTGTTTTTGTAACTAAATATTAAATAGGCCCAAAAGCTTTGAAAAGGGGGTCTTTTTGTATATTGTCGATGGATTTTTTAGATAATTCAATTGATATTTTACCCACACCTTTCTTGTGTGTTAGGCTATACCGCCCTAACCCCAGTTACCTAGAGTCGGTGCATTATTACATATCATTGGCCTAATACAAGATATCATGTCCCAAAAGACCGATCAGTTTAGTAGCCTTGGAATTACTAGATACACTCATAAGTTTTACATTACATCATGAAATAAAAATATCAAAAACATTTCTTCCCCTTTCAAAACACACTTATATCCTTATCTAATCCCTGCAGGTCACCCATAAAATACTTATTCACATCCTAGGAAAAATAACACATAGAAATGCGTGAGATCAGATTCTCAGTAAGGATAACAATATAGAAAAAACTTTCATAAATAAGCCTAAACATTTAAGGCAATGTATAAGACTAAAACAAAAGCCTCTTAAACATAAAATTCAACATAATATGGAAAATATAAAATAAAATAATTCCATTTACTTATTTCCATGGATATTCTACTAGTAGAATAATCACTTGCAATATCAATAGCAACTTTCATAATGATGGAATGCATAATGCCAGACCTCTTAACCACATAGTCAAGGCATTGTTCCAAGAATACAAATAAGATTTTGTCAAGGCCTTATGGAAAGACACTAGTTTGTCTCATGAGACCTACTGATGCATTAAGGAGATATAGTGGGCTCCACCCATCACATACTAAGTCCAATTCATTCCTCATATGAAATGGTTTAAACATAACATAATCATTTGTATTAAAACTAGCATACGAAATGTCAATACTTTATCCGTAAACCCTAAATGGTAGAAAAATAACACATCCACAATCAAACATATCACAAAAATGTGAATATAGTATTTATGAATTTTATCATAATAAATCAACCTTGATCAAGAATAATAACCTGTAAAGGATTTTGACATAGTTGAAAATGATTAGCAAAAATCTTTGAGAGAAATATCCCTTTTTATGAAAACATTTAAAAGTCTCACTATTTATCAAGAAGCTGTTGAAAATAAATTTTTTAATCAATGTTTCCCATACCACTTAGAAACTTTTAAAATAAATTTAAATTTCAAAACATTAATTTTCACATGAATAAAACCTTAAAACCTTTTTTAAAACATATACATTAATGAGAATGTTTTAGAAGAATAATTTAAAAAAACATTTATAATGATATTTTAGATAGAATTCCTAACCAAATGAGAGAACCTTGAATACAAATAATCAAGGTAATAAATAAAATATAATATCATGAGAATAAAGGGATATAATGATATATTATGTCAAATTACAATATATACACCAAAAAAGTGAATTGGCACATATCAACAAAGAAGTCTTAATGGAATGTAAGTTGAGATGATTTTTTTTATAAAGACTGTATCCTTAGTTTAAGGATAAATCAATGACATAATTATGTGTGAAATATATAAATACACAAAAAATAATTGGATATTCATTGTAAATAAATCAGAGGAAATTCACACATATTCTGGTAAAAACAACACCAATGACTTGGATGTTTAACTAAATGAATGGAAATTGAGTTAATATTACTCTTATCAAGTTTATATCGATTACTTGAGAATTTATACATGAATTGATTGTTTGTATGAAAATTATTTCCCCAAAAAGGGGACTGGAAATTAATACATAAGTAAATAAATAGTGATTTCACACAAAATCATGGAGTAAAGTTATCAATGAACATTGCATAAAATTGAATGTGTGGAAGTTGAAATTTAAAATTCCCACACCGATTTGGTAACAAACAAAACATACACCCCATGAAAGAAGGATCATACAATGACGATTTAAATACCCATAAATTAAATTACATTACACGACCCATACAATCATTGGTAGTGCATTCACCACACAAAAGTTTATAGTGTCAGATATAGCATGAATCTCATGAGAATAAAAGTGAGATGAAAACCCGTAACCTTGTATTTTTCCTTGGTCGAGGGTAGGTTAACCTTCTATATAACGGTGAAATAATTGTTATTAAATTATACAGGAACTGTATAAAATAATATGATATCATATATGATCTTCTAATATTGCTTTGTTTATGATATTTCAGTAGTATCATCGTTTCGGGTGTTTACTGATTCGTTTTCCTTTATATGATTTGTTACATAGGTAATGTTCGCTATGGATAGGATGTATCATATTCATTTTCAAAATTACATTAAGTCATTAAGAACATTATTTTTAATCATCAAATGAAAATTATTCTTGAATGGATAGGTTGGGGAATGAATCTCATCGCATTCGTGGAGACGGTAATCCGTACGTACACACGGGAAACAATATCATTATTTTGATATTAAAAAGATATATAATTGGATTTTGTATAATATAAAGAATCATTATCATGTTATATTTATTATTTAAATCATTTATACTCATTATTATACCCATTCAAATTATTATGTATTTGAATAACAAACTACACCATGACGTGGAAACGGTAATCTGTACGTACACACCTATGGTGACATTGTCATTTATAGGATGGATAGAATAATGAATAGGATTGTACCATTTTTATAATAACATAAAATTATATATATGATACTGAATTTATTATTTTATAATGAAAAAAACAAAGAAAGAGTATGTGGAAGAAGAAAAGAACTTGAAAGAGGTGATGAAATATTTACATCTTCTTGAGATTCTGCCTTTTGATTTGATCAAAAGGGCTCCGTTGGTTGGATTTTTTACTATAATAATGCCTCTAGTATAAAGTGAGAAAAGTTGAGAGGATATTTGGGTAGGTATTGGCCGATAAAAATGGCTTTGAAGGTGTGAATTTTAGAGAAGGGGAAGTGCCCATTTATAAGAGAGGTGAGGGTCACTTTAGAAAAATCTTCAAATATTATTTTATAATTAAATAAATTTAGGTTTCTAATGGCTCAAAAATGATTTATTTAGAGGATAAGGTGGGGATTGGTCGAAAAACTCTAAACCAATAGGTTTTATATAGGTTTAGGTCATCATTTTAACCGTATATTTTATATTTAAGTAGTAGTTAAATAGTTTGACATTTACCATGTCCTTTTGTATTTTTATTATATATGGTTAATAAACTTACGATAGACTTCTAAGAGAACCCCAATTGGTTCATTAATGATACACCTATCATTATATATGTCTTTTGGCCGAACCATAGATTTTTAGGAATAAAATATCAATTAATAATATAATATTGTTTTAAAACAACTCTTCTATGTCAATTTTGACACTATTTGGTAATTTGTTTTTGTTAAAATCATAACAGAATTATTACTTTAAAAATCATTTAATCAAACCTAACATGTAATATTAACCTATAAAATTAGTATAACTCATTAAAAGTCTCAAGTTATATTTATTTGGATATTTATAAAATCAATTATTTTAATAATTCATTAATAAGGTAATTACTGCATCATCATTGTGTCGTAAATAAATTTAATTATTTAATGACAAAAAATTATAAATAAAATACCATTATCTTGGAAATATTTTTATCTTTTTAATTAATATTTATAGTAGAATTTATCTTGTTAAGAACCCTATATTAAAAATGGTTTAGTTTTTAAACTTTGATTTTAACTCTTTTAACTCTTCTTTAAATAAAATAATAATAAATGTCTTAATCTAATCTAAGTGGACCAAATAGGGTCATATTTTATTCCTAAGTTTTTTTGGGTCTAATTATACTTATCCAATAGAATTAGGACATTTTTTGGGTAATTATGATATCATTTTTACCCTTAATTACCCTATGTACTTCTAATCGTGGTAAATAAAATTCACAAGTTACTATTCACCAAAAATTATTTTCATCTTATTGAACCACATTTTACATACTGATATTAACTGTGCCTCTCTGATTTTTGGAATTCAACTCTTAGAAGCTGTAAAATTTTGATTTATAAAAATTTGTAAATGCTCTTAGGAGGTGGGTAAAATACGGTAAAAAGTTCAATAAAATTTTATATATCTAAACTTATTATAAAATGATTAAGATGAATTATGTTAAAAATATATAGCTATTATGTATCTATTTTTACCTAAAATAGATTAAAATAAAATATCTAATTATTTAAATAAATATTCGATTTTAACCAATAACGCAGGGTTTTTTCAATATTCGTCAAAAATAGAATGTTTCCAGAAAAAATACCAAAAATTTACCCTAAGATAATTTTGATATTATGAATTAAAAAATGAATTATATTTTACCAGATTAAAAACATATAAGTTGATATAATTAATTTAAAATTAATTTCCTTTGTCAAAACCGAAAAACAGGTTTTTTAAAAAGTAAAAACTATCAAAAGATTGACATGTGTTTATGTCAAATTTAAAAGTAAAATAACTTATAATGACCAAAATTGTATTAAATGAGAAAAATATATTCTAATTATACCTCTGAACCACTCAAATATATAATGTAACACTATAAATTATATCAAATAAAAAAGCTGTTTTCAATTAAAATTCAGTATTTTTCAGTATTCATCAAAATATGAATGTTATCATAAATGTACCAAAAATTAATACTGAATAAATTTTTATGTCCCTATTCTAAATAAGAATTTAATTTCATTAAATTGAATATATAAATGTGTCAAATATTTTCTTTTAAAACGGTTTTCTTTTAAAAGTTGGTAAAATTGCAATTTTTTAAAAATACTTCTTTTATCTGAAAAAAATGAATTTATTCTTATATTATGTCTAAGAAACACATAATATGGATTCTAAAATTTTATGGAGTATATAAAAATCCAAATTCAGTTAATATTATTCATAACCACTTTTTAAAAGCCACTTTGGTACGTCGTGGTGTGCTCGAACTCGGTGTTGCGTGTAGCGCAAGATATTGAATTTAAAGAAAATAACATATTATGAAATATTGGGGTGTTATATTCTTCCCACTTTTTGAAATTGCATACTCACAATTTTAGAATTGGTCTTGGGAACTTCATTAAAATCCCACATCGGAAAAAGAGTCAATAAAACTATCTCTTTAAAAGACAGAAAGAGAAGTTTAGAGGTCACACGATATAACCCATACTAGGATTCCAAATAGGAAAACATGGATATGGAAGACAAAATAAGTGTCATGTTATGGTGGGGAGTTATAGAAAACAAGATCAGGAGAAAGTTAAGAACAAAAAAATCCACACACTTATGATGGGATAAATGGTCATTAGTTTCTATGTAGGAAAAGTAAATGGATAATGTTTTTTTATGTTCCATTTTATAAATTTGAGGAATTTATTTATGATATTGACTAAGAACATAAAGAAATATACATACTTTTTATGTAGGGTATCAACCTTTAATAAATTTCTACCACTAACTCATGTTTTTTTTAAATGTTGAGTATTCAAGAATACTTGGTCACAACTGAATCGCATGAATCAACTTCTAGAGAATCACATAATCTATAGAGGATAAACTATATATATTTACCTTATCTCTAGAGATTAGACAAATCAAAAATATTTAGTGCAACATTAGATGATCCACAAAAGGATAATCATTTATAGAATGAAATACTAATCATAATTTCTAAAATTAAACCTACAATACCCAAATTTCAATAAATACCATTCAATAAACAATTTTACTTAAAATCCTTCAATATAATCCAAACTAATATTGAAAACAAAAACATAGAAGAATTTGATTACAAAATATTCCATGATAAATTGTATCTATAAATAACATATACTACTCCTAAAGTCACATACTTATTAGTAATTAACCTAGTCACATATTCTCTATGATAGGTAAATCGTTTCCATAAATATCACAAATCACTATAAATCCACAATAAAGTCATAGATAAGAATCCACCATTACTATTCAAATTAAATCCCATATAAATCTATTTTCCTTAGGCATGTAGTATTCCGAATAGAGCGAAAGTCATCCAAAATTACATTTTTCACTTAATCACCAAATCATTTTCCTATACTAAGGTTATCCATTTCATAAGACATAATATACAAAATCAAATTATTATTGATCAATAAAATATTTTAACTAAAAAGGAATTAGTCACACAAACCAAGGACTTCACGTAGTCCAGTGATAGGTGATAAATCCCAATCGCACCATGGTTTTGGGTTTGATTCCTACAGCTTTTTCCGATGCGACTGGTTGTCACACAGTTTGCGTATTGTCCTTTTTTAAAAACAATATTTTATAACTTCCCCAAAATGAGATAAATTCTTCAAAATAACTATATCAATAGTTCTCCACAAATGTTATCTCATACCTCACATTTTCATCTCAAATTTTAATAACTTGTAATTACAACAAATTCTAGGATCGTATAAATCCAAACGGCTATTTATAACTCTATCAACAATAGAAAAGACAATTTTTCCTAAAATAAAATTTTCACATAAAAAACTGCATGGTTACACATACAAGAGAAAAGTATTCCAATGTAATCCTATAAACAAAGAGCACTAATACTTTTAAACATTTCACCATTCATTTATTTCGAAATAGGTTCTTCCTTGACCATGTAGTTTCCCTATAGAATATGGCATTCACCTGGTTAATTCCCAGGTCCGCTACATTTATTGAAAATATTGGTAAATGGATTCTTGGGATCATTTTTATTTTCTTCAATAGTAGACTTCATTTTTCCTTAGAAATTCTTTACTTTGTGTCCTTCTTTCCCAGACATAAAGCATTTCATCATTCCATTTAGACACTTCCATAGGTGTTTCTATCCACATTTCCTACATGATGGAAATTGAGAGATCTTCTCTCTATGGTCTCCACTGCTGCAACTCTTATCATTAACCTCCTTTATCTTCTTTGTTGAGTTCAGTAGTTGGTTAATATATATTGTTTTGTTCATATTTGTGGAAAACTAATTTGGCATGATCATGATATCTTTTACACCTATCAAACATCCATTTAGTTTCTCATTTCCACCATCGTGACCACCTTGTACATCATGTTCAATGTTACTATGACTTCCTTGGAATCCAATAATTGACTAACACAAGAAAGTATAGTGTGAGTCACAAAATAATTTGGAGAATATCATACCACCTTATTTTTAATCGAAAACACCTTAAAATTAACCATGGATATTTATTCTCATATTTTGTTAAAATCCTTCAAATCGGTTTGTAATGAAAATTTGAATTATCTTAAGCATATCCCCCAGGAGTGTCATAAAAAAGAGTGCAGCAAGGCCCATTGTCATGTTCTAAGATACCCTAGGTCAAGCCCGAAACTCTTTGTTAGATTTTTCACTCCTAGGTACATATGTGCTAGAGCTGCCTCTGCCAGCTCGTATCCAGACAGGAATTTATTGTTTGGAAAACCCACATAATATTTACATCACCAAAATTTTTGGATGTTCTTCTATTCTATTCCTCAAGTTCTATCTTAGCGTAGTGTTTTCTAATCATATTTTTTCAAAATCTAGCTACCAAGGTCTGTACTAAACTTCCTATGATACCAACTATAATGCTCCTAACATAGTTACCCAGAGTCGGTGCATTATTACATATCATTAGAATGATACAAAGAGTCATGTACCTAAATACCGATATGTTTAGTAGCCTTATAAGAACTAGATACACTCATATGTTTTACATTACATCATGAAATAAAAACATCAACAACATTTTGACCCCTTTTAAAAAAACTTATATCCATAGACTATCCCTATAGGTCAACCATAAAATACTTCTTTACATCCTAGGAAAAATAACACATAGAAAGGGGTGAGCTCAGATTCTCAGTAAGGATAACAATATATCTGAAACATTCATAAATAAGCATAAACATTTAAGGAAATTTATATGACTAAAATAAAAGCCTTTTAAACGTAAACTTCAACATTGTATGGAAAAGTTAAAATAAAATAATTACATTTATTTATTCCCATGGATATTCTACTAGTCAAATAATTACATTAAATATCAATAGCTACATTAATAATGATGTAATGCATAATGCCAGACTTCATAACCACACAGTCAAGGCCTTGTGCCAAGAATGAAAATAAGATTTTGTCAAGGCCTTGTTCTAAGACACTAGTTTGTCTCGTGAGACCTACCGATGCATCGAGAAGCATTAGCGGGCTCCACCCACCACTTACTATGTCCAATGCATTCCTCATATGAAAAGGTTTAAACATAACATAAACATTCGTATAAAAAATACCATACGAAATGGGAATACTTTATCCATAAACCGTGAATGGTATAAAAATAACACATCCACATTCAAACATATCACAAAATATTCAATATAGTATTTATGATTTGTATCATAATAAATCAAACTCGATCAAGAATAATATCCCGTAAAGCATTTTCACATAGTTGAAAATGATCAGTAAGAAACTTTGAGAGAAATATACCTTTTTATGAAAATATTTAAAAGTATCACTATTTATCAAAAAGCTGTTTAAAATAGTTTTTTAAATCAAAGTGACCCATAATACATTGAATCTTTTAAAAGGAATCTAAATTTTAATACATTAATGTCTATATAAATGAAACCTTAAAACCATTTTTAAAACATGGACATTAATGAAAAATATTTATAAGAATAATTTAAAAACATTTATAATGATTTTTTAGTTAGAGTTCCTAACCAAATGAGAGACACTTGAATAAAAATAATTGAGGTAACAAAAAAATTATAATATCATGAGAATAAAGGGAATCATGATATATTATGTCAAAGTACAATATATAAACCAAATAAAAGTGAATTGGTGTATATCAACAAAGAAGTATTAAAAGAATGTATGATAAGATGAATTCATTTATAAATACTGTATCCTACGGTTAAGTATAAATCAATGAAATAATTATGTGTGAAAAATATAAATAAACTCAAAATGAGTGGATATTAAGTGTAAATCAATCATAGGAAATTCACACATATTCTTGTAAAAACAACACTAATGACATGGAAGATTAACTCAATGAATAGAAATTGATTTTAAATTAATCTTATCAAGTTTATATCGATAACCTGAAAATTAATCAATGAAGTGATTATATGTATCAAAAGTATATCTACAAAAATGGGAGTGTAAATTAATACATAATTAATTAAATAGTGATTTAACACATAATCCTGGAGTAAAGTAATCAATGATGTTTGCGTAAAACCGATTGAGTGGAAATTGAAATTTGAAATTCCCTTATCGATTTGTTATCATATGAAATATACACCCCAAGAATGAAGGATCATCCAATGATGATGTAAATAAATATAAATTAAAGTATATTACACAAACCATACTATCATTGGTAGTATATACGTCACACAAAAGGTAATTGTGGAAAATATAGCATTAATCTCACTGGAATAAAAGTGAGGTGAAAACCCCTTACCTTGTACTTTTACTTGGTTGAGGGTAGTTTAACCACATGTATAATGGTGAAATAATTTTTATTAAATTATAAAATAACCATGAAAATTAATATGATATCATTTATGATCGTCTAATATTTCTTCGTTAATGATATTTCAGTAGTATCATCGTATCAGTTGTTAATTGATTCATTTTCCTTTATTTGATTTGTTACATAGGTAATGTTTGTTATGGATTGGATGTATCTTATTAATATTACAAATGATATTAATTATTTAAAAAATTATTTTTAATTATCAAATTATAATTAGTCTTGAATGGATATGATGGAGAATGAATCTCATCGCGTTCATGGAGACTGTAATCTGTACCTACGCACGAGCAACAATATCATTATTTTGATATTAAAATCATATATAATTGGATGGTATATCATATAAATAATAATTATCATGCTATATTCATTATTTAAATCATTTATACTCATTATTATACCCATTAAATTGATGAAGTGTTTGAATAACAAACTACACCATGATGTGCAGACGGTAATCCGTACGTACACACGTATGGTGACTTTGTCATTTATAGGATGGATAGAATAATGAATAGGGTTATACCTTTTTTATAATAACATAAAAGTATTTATATGATACTAGATTTATTATTTTATAATGGAAACAACAATGAAATAGGAAGTGGAAGAAGAAAAGAACTTGAAAGAGGTGATGAAATATTTACCTCTTCTTCGGGTTCTTCCTTTTGATTTGATAAATATGGCTCCTTAGGCTGGATTTCAGACTAAAGGAAGGCCTCTATGATAAAGGGAGGACAATTTGGAGGATATTTGGGTAGGGCTTGTCCGAGAAAAATGGCTTTGAAGTTGTGAATTAGAGGGAAGGGGAAGTTCCCTTTTATAGAAGAGGTGAGTGTCACTTTAGGAAAAGCTTGAAATAATATTTTATAATAAAATCAGTTTGGGTATCTAATGGCTCGAAAATAATTTATTCAGTGGATAAGGAGGGGATGGGTCAAAAACCTCTCAGCCAATAGGTTTTTGACTACTTTAGGTCACCATATTAACTTTATCTTTTATTTTGAACTCTTAGATAAATAGTTGACATTTACCATGTCTCTTTATATTTTTATATTATATGGTTAATAAACATATAATAAACTTCCAAGTGAACCCCAATGGTTCATTAATGATACAACTATCATTATAAAAGTCTTTTTGTCGAACCTTATATTTTTTGGATTATAATATCAATTAATAATATAATATTTGTTTTAAAAACTCTTTTATGTCAATTTTGACACTATTTGGTGTTTTGTTTTTGTAAAATTCATAACAGAATTATTAATTAGAAAAAATTCATTTAATCAACCCTAAAATTTCATTTTAACCTATAAATTTATTTTAAATCATTAAAAGTCTTAAATTAGATTTTTTGGAAATTTATAATATCAATTATTTTAATCATTCATTAATAAGGGAGTTATTGCATCATCATTGTGTCATTAATAAAATTAATGATTTAATTTATAAAAATTATAAATAAAATACCATTATGTTTAAAATATTTCTATATTTTTAATTAATAATTATAGTCTAATTTATCTTCTGTATAACTGTATATTAAAATTGGTTAAGTCATTAATCTTTGATTTTAACTCTTTTAGCTCTTCTTTAAATAAAACAATAATAAATGTCCTAATCTAATCTAAGTAGACCAAAAGGATCATATTTTATTCAAAGTTTTATTTTTGGTCGAATTATAGTTATCCAATAGAATTAGAACATGTGTTAGGGTAATTATGATGTCTTTTTATCCTTAATTACCCTATTTACTTTTAACCATGGTAAATAAAAATCAAAAGTTACTATCCACAAAAAATTATATTCATCTTATTGAAAAAAAATTTACTTCTTGATATTAACCGTGTCTCTCATATTTTTTAAAATCAATGCACATAATTAGTAAAATAATGTTTTATACAAATTTGTAAATGCTCTTAGGAGGTTGATAAAGACGGTAAAAAGTTTGATAAACTTTTAAATACTTAAACTTATTATAAAATGAATCCAATGAATTAAATTGAACATATATAGTTATTATGTATCTATTTTAATCTAAAATAAAGTAAAATAAAATAATTAATTATTTAAAAAAATCGATTTTAAACAATAACGTAGAGTTTTTTCACTATTTGTAAAAAATTAAGAGTTTCAGAAAAATACCAAAATTTTACCCTAAGATAATATTGTTATTCTGAATTCAAAAATGAATTATATTTTAGAATATTTAAAAAATAGAAATTACAATAATTAATTTCAAATTAATTCCCATTGTCAAAACTTAAAAGAGGGTTTTTTAAAAAGTAAAAACTATCAAAAGATTGACATGTGTTTATGTCAAATTTAAATTTGAAATTACTTGTAATGACATAAATTGTATTAAATGATAAAAATATAATTTAATTATACTTTCAATCCATTCAAATACATCATTTAACACTATATATTATTTCTATTAAAAAAGTTTTTTTAAATTAAAATTTAGTATTTTTCAGTATTCATAAAAATATGAATATTATCAAAAAAGTAACAAAAATTAATCCAAAATAAGTTTTTATGTCTTTATACTGAATAATAATTTATTTAAATTTAATATAATATATAAAAGTGTCAAATATTATATTTAAAAGGGGTTTTCTATTTAAAGGTTGTAAAATTTCATTTTGTGAAAAATACTTCTTTTATCTGAAAAAATGAATTTGTTCTTATATTGTGTATAAGAAACACATAATATAGATTCTGGAATTATATGGAGTATATAAAATTCCTAATTTAGTTAATACTATTAATAAATGCATTTGAATGGATAGTTTGGTAAGTCGTGGTGCGCTCGAACTCGAAGTTGCGTGTAGCGCAAGCTATTGAATTTAAAGAAAAAAACAGACTATGAAATCTTGGGGTGTTACATTGAAAGGTAGGTATCTTTAATCAGAAGTCTTTATCCTAGTGAATGACCTATGTATAAGATTTTATAACTATTTTCTATCATTCTAGGACTATAAAATCCATCATTATTCAATGTTATAGAGAACTAATGTCCCTAAAGAAGATGAAGAAATCCTGATAATATTTTTTGGAATGTTTGACATTTTATAGGAAATGATGGAATGGAAAGGTAAAATGACATTGTGCTTAGGACCAGAGTGTATCCATTTTGATACCCCACATCTTTGATTACCACTTAACTATAGGATATCAATGTTCTACTGGATAACATTGAAAGAAGGTATTCATAATGATTAGTACTTCACAATGGGGTTCACCTATGTTTTTTTTATGAAGGTGGATATTGGTATTAAGCTTTGTCTTGATTACCATAAGATAAACATGATGGTGGTGAATAACTAATATTTGTTTCCCAAAAACAATGACCTTTTTTATTATCTACAGAGTTCTTGGTGGTTTTTTAAGCTTTATATTTTATCGGTCCATCACCAATTGAATGTTATAGATTAGGATATTCTAAAGATAGAATTTTGCAGCATGTGTGGACTGTATTAGTACTGCGTGTGGTAGTCCATGCTAGAAAATTTTCCACAAGTGTTTATAGATATCAATAATAAAATCTTACATCCATACATGGACTCATTCATCTTAGTATTCAGTGATGATATTATAATATACTCTACACAAAAAGAGATAAGTTATAGGAACATAGAGACTTGACATAGTATTCTTCAAGCACAACGGATAGACAACAAACTGTAAAAATATGACTAAATTATTTGAAAGGTGGTGTTCCTACGACATATGGTGTATGGTACTAGAATATCAATAAAACACAAAAAATATACTTTCATGGCATAGACACATCCCTATAATTTGTTCGAGACTAGAAGCTTCCTGGGATTCACAAAATTTTACTAATGATTTATCCAAAACTTATCCTAAATATACACACCCATGACATATAAAACAAATAATTGAGTGTGGTTCTAGTGGTTAGATAACTAAGAAGTGGTGTTCCTTGAGATAAATATAATGTTGATTATCGATTTAATATTTTTCACACCCTCAGATTTTGATTAGTTATGTAGGGTATTTTGATGCATTAGGTGTTGGTGTTGGAGTAGTGATGATGAAAATAGAGAATATAGTAGCCTATGGGTCTCATAAGAAATATCCCCATGAGTGGTAATTCCATAAACATGACTTAGGTTTGAGAGTCATGGTCTATTCTCTGAGGTTTTGGAAATACTATCTCCTTGGTGAGAGATATTTTATTTAAACAGACGACATGATTCTTCATGTTTCTTTTTAAAATGATGAATGAACCTAAGAAAATGTAATTTCATTGCGGATTCTCTTAGCTATAATTTGTGCTTTTATCATGCTCTTGGAAAGAGGACATCATATGATTAGCGACTCATGGTGAAATTATTCATTAATTGATGGATGAATACTATAGAGGGGCACGGTTCTATGATATCATATCATCAGTGATCACATAATCACTTTTGGACTGGGTGAAGAATGGTTTGGAGTGAGACACAAAGTATGTTGTGATGAGGGAATAGATAGAATGAGGTGACCTGATACCTGGATGGTTGATGGAAAATGATGATGTGATCATGGTACATGGGAGAGTAGTAGTCCCTAATTCAATCATAAGAGGGAAGATGACGTATTACCAAAACTCTAGATGTGTTGCACATCATTCTGTAATGAATATGTAAAATGAATTATGTAACTTGTTCGTGTGTACATTGATGAAGAGATACATTACTAGATTTTTCTCCCAATTCCTTACCTACCAAAGGAGGATTTCTGATCACCAATTCACTTGTGGGTTTTTAAAAACACCAATAATATGTTTGTGGATGTTGTAAGATTTCATGATGGACTTTTTATATGGTTACCCAGGACCCCACAGAGTCATGATGCAACAGGGGAGATTTTCGATCGGTTAATGAAGACTACTCACTTTTTATCAGTAATAGAGACTCCCTCAATGGAGGAGCTCAAAAATATCTTTGTCCTAGATATAATATGATTGTATGGAGTTCCATTGAGGTTTATTTTGGATATAGACACACGTTTCAAATTGTTCTTCAATCAGAGATTATAAAAATACCAAGTGACTCTGCTATGATTGGGAATGGTGTGCCATTCCCAGACCGACAGACAATTAGAGTGGACTATACACATATAGGAGAATATACATAAATATTTTTTTCTAGACCATGGTAGATCATGGAATGATCACTTAAACTTTATTCTGTTCACATTCAATAATTGTTTACTGAAATTTATTCAGATGAAACCTTATGAGTCTCTATAAATGTGACTATATTGATCACCACATCTTGATATGATGAAGGAGAGATAGTGGTTATAGGCCCTATTTTGGTTCTAGATGCCTCTAATATTGTGAATCTAATTATAAATAGTTTTTTCAATGCTCAGATCATACATAAAGATGAATTCAACAATTTGAGGTTACCCATGGAGTTCATTATTGACCATCAGGTTTTTTATGAGTGACTCCTCATTTGGGTGGAGATATATGAGGAAGTAAAGAAATTTTGAAACCCTTTTTTCAGATCCTCTGAGATCACCGAGTGGATAGGGGTAGTGGTGTATCATCTAAACCCTCCTTATGGTTATCAAGATATTCATGACATGTTCCATGTGACACAACATCATGGCTACATTCCCAATAGTTTTCATATTACATATTGTGAAGTTAGAGACTGATGAATCTTATGAGGAGAATCTACTGTAGATTATATATTAATGTGAAAATGTAGTATGAGAAAATATGGAACCAATAGTCTAGATTTAGTGGTAGAATGGATGGTTCTTATAGAAAATGAGGAAACAGTTGTATAGTGCTTGAGATTAGTGGCTAGATTTTTTCAAGCCAGACTGTTAGAGTTAATTCTCTAAGATTAATAGTCAATATAGTGGGAGAATTGTAACATACGATTTTTTTATAGAAAATAAAAATCATCATGATGATAATTTAAAACTGTTTTTATTTGAAAATGTAATTTTTCAAAAAAGACCACATAATAAAAATTTTAAAGGCTCTGACTAAATTAAAAATAACATTTAACACCATAAAATATTCTATCATATATTTTTAGAGTTACGCAATATGTTAATGCAATATTACTAGGAATGTAGAAACTCATTGCAGACAGAATAAAAATATAAAATTATTCATATGATATTTATCCAAAATAATTGAATATATACTAAATTTTGTGTAGTATGAGAAATATGAGACAATATTTAGGTCTGGGTATTGGGTTTACCATAGAGGTGGTATAGAATTTATGCGCATTAGATGTTTGGTCAGGCCGCTCGTGGGGATAATTTATTTATAATTTATTATTTTATTATTTTTTAAACTAATATATTGTCTTCAAAATAGTTCATCAAATGAGAAATATGAGTCCCCATTTAGGCCTGGTACATGGGGTTTACACTAGATTGGTTATAACATTTAAGTGTGATTGATGTTTAGTCATGTCACTCAAAAGGTTATTTTATTTAATATTTTAATTATATTATCATTAAAAATAAATTAATATATCCCAAATAGTGTATCATTTGAGAAATATGATACCACCCTTAAGTCCAAGAGGTGGGGTTTACACTATGCAGTGGATAACATTTATATGTGTTGATCATTTGTCCTGGTCGCTCGTGAGGATGAGTTATTTGATATATTTATTATTTTATTTGGAAAATAATTTAATATCTCACAAATGATGCATTATATAATAAATATTAGGCCACCATTATGTTTTTGAGATGGGATTTACCCTAGGAAGGACATAACATTTACATTCCCATTATGTTTGGTGAGGTCTTTTTTGAGGATGACTAATACAAAAAAATATTATATGATTTTTAAAAATAATTTAAGATCTCCCAAACTATGTGTCGTATAAGAAATATAACCCCACAATTTGGTCCATAACATGGGGTTTACCTTGTTAGGTAATAAATTTTATACCCATTTAGGGTTTCTTCAGGTCACTCATTATTTTTATTTATTTAATTATTATAATAAATAATTATTATTATTGATTAATTTAATTAAATTTGAACTGTTCATATTCTCCCAAAAAAGGCTGACCACCAATTATAAAACCTGAACAAATTAAAACATTCACTTCTCATTATTTTGATAGAAATCAAATTAGACACTCATTAATGATGAGAAATCACTGACTCTCTATTGATTTACAATTGACATTAGGATTAAAATAGGTGTTCAATTAGCGGTTTCGATGTGCTGTGATTGTGGGGTTTAAAAAATGGAGTTTTTTGGTTCCTTTAGTGTTGATTGATATTCATGAGTTTGATATTCTCCATATCTCCCCTACACGCGATTGGTGAAGACCATGGATCGATAAGGAGGTAAGTGTGGTGGTTTTTCTTCCCTAGTTCACACAAGACATGAGTTTTATTTTGTTTTATATTATTTTTTTTCGTTCCATTTTCTCCCTTACACTCATATTATTAGGAAAATAATAATTTTAAAATTAAATGATAAATTATATTCTTTTCATAATATAATCTGTATGACTATCAAAACATAAAATACTGAGTTATAAAAAGATATTTTATGGAAAATATTATCATGAAATAAATATCAATATATAATTCAATCGAATTATCAAATGGTAATTGTGTGAAAAAATCAAAGATAACTATAAATAAATATAAATTTTTGATTATGTATGTATTATCAAAAGATAATATAATGAATTATAAAATGATAATTTTTAAAAAAATTATCATGGGGTAATCATCAAGAGAAAATTATTCAAGAATTATAGAAAATTTAATTATTAAAAATAATCAAATGATAAATATAAAAAATTCTCAATTGATAATATTTTGATTTTACCAATGAATAATTATAAATAATTATCAAAATAAAATGATTTTTTTGGAATGAATAATTAATTTAATTATAAAAAAATAATTAAACAGAATTTTCTTCGGTAATCAATAAAAAATTTATCAAATGATAATTTCTAAAAAATATTTTCATGAAATAAAAATCAAGGGATAATTTATTCATATTTTCAAATGATAACTGTGTGAAATTATCAAATATTATTGTAATAAATAATCATGTGATGTTTTATATCGAAATTTTGAAATGATAAAATATAGAATTATCAGATGATAGTTTCTAAAATAATTTTCATGGGATAATTATTCAAGAATTATAACAATCAGATTAGATAAAATATTCAAATGATAAATATAGATAATTATCTAATGATAATTTATTCAAAATTACCAAATTGTAATAATAAATAATTCTAAAATAAAAATTACACTAAATTATGAAAGGATATTTACTTTTAATATCAAATGATATATAAATTGAATTATCATGAATAATCTACAAAAAAATAAAATTATAATTCTATATGAAGAATAAAGGATAATTATAAATAAATATAAAATAATTATTATTACTGATTGGGAATGAAAAATTATTCTAATTATCAATAAATTATTATACGTTTAGCAAACAATAATTTATGATAAATTATCAAGAAATAACTATAAAAATATAATGTATGATAAATTATCAAAATATAATATTAAAAGATAATTTACAATAAATTATTAAAGAACATAATAAAATGATAAGTTCAGATAAATTGATAAATTTTAATTAATCATATATAAAATATTGTGAGAGCATGTGTTGACATAAAAAGTCATTTACCAAAAATTAAAGAGACCGAAAATATCATCGAGAGAGAATGAATCATCGCATGTCATTTTTTATTTCTTTTTGAAATAAAATAGTTTTTTTTGGTTTTAGGAACACATCATGAACCTATAGGGTCAATGTTTACAATAATAAGGTTGAAATTAAATGATCTTGATTGGTTTATACTTGTGTTTGACATCAATGAAGAATGAATTTGGATGTTTCCTACCTTTTGAGAATTTTTTTTCACATGTTTCCATATTTTATTAATGTGTTGGATTATTTGATATTGGGTATGACTTGTTATCGCATGTGGGTATGTGTGTGTGCTGCCCATGGTATGGTTTGATTTTTATCAATGAGATTGATGTGATTGCTTGATTTCATGATGATGTTCGATTCATGTGTTGATGAATATAATGAGGATAGATTTCGTATGACATGCTCTATAGTTTTTATCAATATTTAAATTGTCATGTTTTACTTTGGAGGATTGGTATGTGAATATTTGACATGTGGCCAATGTGGTATTTCTACTCCTTGTGGTGTGCACGCATGATGTGTAGCGATGACAATGGTGAAGTTTGATAACATTGTAACCAATAATCTACTTGAACCCTTGTTTATTCAACATATATGGTCAAAATAGGATACCTGATGGATTCCAAGTGTTACATGATTCCTTGTGGATTCTAGGTAGGTTATAAATACTCAATTCCTTGTGGATTTTGAGTATTTGTTGATGACATGAGGATTCTTGTTAGGTTGTATTCACTTGATTCTTCAAGGATTCAGAGTGACTCTCCAATATCCTTGTGTATGCTTTTGGATACATGTTTACATAAAATAAATTTTTGGCATGGATCTAATGTAAATACTATAAGGGGTTTGTGGAATTTTTGTTAACGCACAGTAGCACAGTTTTGGATTGTGTGTTATTATACATGTTACACATTTATTTTTACTTTTTAATACACTTGTATACATAATCACATCTGATTAAGGATGCATTGGTGTTGTCCAACTAAGTGTTGTACTCACACCCTACTAGGTAATTTTGGTGTCCATCTAGATATCATGAGAGATCAGGTTATGGGAAAGAGAGATATGGTGGATAGATGAGTGAAAGAGCATGGTGCTAGTTGTGGTGTTGACAACCATTGGAGGGACATGTATTTTATCAGTTTTTTACACATCAAATTATACACTATACAGACTCGTAGATTTTGGGATATTATTTTATTTACTTTCATGTATTCCATAATTATATTTCTTCATGATTACTCTAATTATTTATAATATTTTTTTATTGTGGATTTTTGTTCATAAGACATGATATTGGTTTTATAGTCTCCTCATTGATTAACTTAGACCCTCACTGCTAGTCAGCAACATCTTTCATATAGGGAGAAAAGCATGAGTTCACATGGAATTCTAGCTCGGACTAGGTGGTTCAGGTGAAGAGGTTATATTCTCATATATATGGGGCATGTTTTGTTTTCTTTGAGTTTCATTGACCAATTATTTTATGTTCTAAACATATTTTCTTAGATTTGGGTATGTTATTCAATGACTTGAATTTTATTTCTTGGTTCATTTATTTCATGTGTTTTAAATTTTTATTTTAATTTCTAAATAATAGCATTGTGGGTGCATTGACATTATAGGATAAAAGATATTTATATATTATTTTTAATAAATATTAATGGTTTTCCCAAATTTTAATTTTTGTTCTACTTTTTATTTTGATTATTCATCCACACTAACTATTTTAAATATTTATAAAATGATACCTAATATATTTTTTAAAATCTATAAAAATGTTTTGGGATTTGAAACTGATTCCCTAATGTTTTTACATGGAATGTCTTGTGTTGTTAAAAGTTCAACATATTTATGGAAAAATGGAGTCTTCCAAATTGTATAAACATCTTTGGTTGTCAAATAATTGAAGGGTGAAGCTTTAGAATCATGAAATTTTTAATTCAAAGTGGGTTAATTCTTTAAATATATTTCTAAAAGTTTTTCTTAAAAGAGGGGATATATTTAAAATGGATTTCAATTTGTTTTGAAATATATTGTTTTAAAGTATTTTTAAATGGGATTTAAAGTGGTTTACAAACATCATTGAAATAGAGTATCTTTTCTAGTATTATGTTTTAAATGTTTTTTTGGAAACTTGTGGTGTTTATCAAATGTGTATGACACCATAAATTGAGACATTTTAATTATTGTTCTTGTTGTGGATTGTAGACCATCAGGAGATGTATTTAATTTTTTATCCATTTTTTTATTATTCTTCCTAAATATGAAGAGGTGTATTCTTGTGGGGGTATATGAGTTTTGGTGTGATTCACTTTTAAATTATCAATACTTTTTGTTGTGATCATTGATTTATTACCTCTATTTGTTTCTTATTATGGTAATTCATTGATGACTAAGTAGATTTTTGGATAAGTGTAAGAACTAAAATAAAAGTGTCCTAACTATATATCATTTACATACTACAAAAATCCTATTAGAATGATATAGTGTAGCAGTCCATGAGAAAAGGTAACTTGTTATGGCCTAATGTAGTGATGAAGACCCATGATGTATATTTTTAAATATTTCAACAAGACAACTAGGGACGTGGACATTATCAGTAGTTTCATCCAAGACATCATTACTCATACTTAGATCAAATTACATGAGTCATAATATGAGGACGATGATGCTTAAATCTTAATTTATGGTGATTTTTTGGGATTTTATTTTATATTTTATTTTATCCCTTACCTATTGATTGTTTATTTTAATACTTCCATATTTTTTTATTTTGGAATGTTTATTTTTTATGCCTATTATGACTTATTCTATTTTTATAGATCAATTTTTATTTTCAAATTGGTTTTAGGATTTATTTGGAATTCATGATATATTTAAAATTTGAATATGGTGTTATTTTTAAAGGGGATTTTATTAAAAATTTGGGTAAAATTGAATAAATATTATTTTTTGGTAATGGATTTTAAATTTTCTATTTTCCTAGTTTTCAATGAATTTTTTTAAAAACACCTATATTAATATTTCGGGTTACAAAATATGTTTTTAGTTTTTGTGATACATTTTTTGTTATTTTAAATATTTTTACAATGGTTTGGAAAAAATAACTAGGTTCCACCTTTCATTTCCATTTTTAAATGAGGGCCTGATTTTCCAAAATATATTGTGGCTTGAATGTTTTATTTATCCAAAACATATTTTTAAATGTTATTTTACATCTATATTCACACCAGATTGAATGTGGGGCAATAATTTATGGTTTGGAATATGACAATATGGGTGGTGGTATATTGACTGTGTTTATTCTCAGACCTATATTACATTTAAATTTTAGGTTTTGGTTCAGTTATTGAACACTCATAGAGATTTGATCCTATCATGCTTTGTATTTCCTTTAGGATATTATAGTGGTTAGTATTCAATATTATTATTAGTATTCTATCCTACATAAGATGATTGGGTATTTACTAGTTATAGTTGTGTTGATTGGTGGATGGACTATATATGTGGAGATTTGGGTATGCCTAGCCATAGTTGTTTCCATGGTGGTAGGTGGGTGTCATAATATGGGTTTAATTTTCTTTAAAGTATATATTTTTAATATTTTTAATCTTTTTATGTTTATATTATTCGGTATAGACTACTAATCTGTTGATAGATGATTCTTAATTTTTTTTCAAAAGATTTATTTCTCTTTAACTCTATTTTAATGATGAAATTGTTATTTATTCAGAGTTATTTGAGTCCTATGTTTTAGTTTCAAGATAATGGAGAACAAGAACACCCTTATACCCAATTTAATCTTGGTTAGGGTGTCATTTCAAATATAATCATAGAATCGTTTCATTCATTATCGAGGAAGCTCCTTGTATATGACCTCCCTGATTCTCTATCATAGACACAATTATGTGACACCCACAAGGTCATGTAATAACCCATAAAGGGGATCCAGTCAATATAATCATTACTATAAAGTAACCATGTATTAATATCTCACTAAGAAACTTGGTATCCCTATGACATTAATGATAGGAGGAGAGGAAACATTAAAAATTCATCAATAATAATAAATTTGAAAACTCCTCAACCACCACCAAAAACTCTCAAACACTAAGACACTACATATAAGATGCTCAAGAGAGTTAATAAATAAAATAAAATCCAAAATATATTTTGTATAACATAATTTTGTGTGATATTTATGGAAAATATATCAAGAAGGTGAAAACTGGTACTTGAGACATAAAACTATAAAATTCATTTCAAATTTCCATTAAAACCATTCCCAAAATAGATGTCATTTTAGAAACCTCATATTTATGTAAAAAATGGGGATAAATGATTCATTATTTAAAATATTATTTTATACTATTTTGGAAGCCTTTTTAAAATATAATTATCCTATTAAAAATCCTTTATTTTTTTGGGAACCAAACATTACATCACAACACCCTACATATAGAATACATACCAATGATATACCGGGAGATAAAAAATTAGAATCCATATGCCAAATTCAAAATAAAGAACAATAAAATGATATATGTTAAACTAAAAATATATATTAGGGAATGGAAATTTGAGTCAAAATATCTCAACCCTTTAATTCATATCATGTTAAAGATTATAAGAACCCGCACTACTATAATTTAATGTATTTGAGATGAAATATTTTCAATAGACAAATTTTTCTTTGAAAATAATCTGTGGATGGAAACTATTTACGATGGAGGTGGAATTTCAAAACAAATAGTAACTATTTGTTATAGATTTATAAATCTACCGAAAAAAAATTGGCGGTGTTTCTTGCAGCCTACTGCGAAAATCATTCACGACGGTCATTTGTGATGGATTGTTCAATCGGTCTCAAATTGCCTTTGATTCGATAGTATTTGTGACGGAATTCAATTATGTCGAAAATAATTTTTAATAGAAACATTATTTACGAAAGAATTAATTCATTCACTATTATATCATCGCAAAAATTATCGGGATTTAGCAGTCGCACCACTCCTTTCTTCTTCCTCCTCTTCTCAACCTCCTTACCTCTCTTATGGAACCCTACGGCCTCCCCATTTTTTGACACCCCATAAACCTATATTTAATTATATTATTGGGTTATTTCACACAAGATCTTCATGGTATAGACTCTAATTATGTCCTTTATATTTTTTGTTTGTATATTTTCATTAGATTGATAGATTGACAAAACCTAATTTTAAAATTTTACCTTATTTTGATGATTTATTTGACATGCAGGGTCAGTCTAAATTTATTATTGAAAATTTGAGTATTTTTATTATGCTAAAATTGTTTTAATTTTATTTAATCCAATTTTCACAATGTTTAATCTAATTAAACAATATGGATTTTTTGGGTGTTTGGGGTTGTTGAAAATATTTTTATATTATCTGAAATATAATTGTTATTAAAATATTCTATATGTTTTTATTTGTTTTCAAATTTAATGGTTTCTTCAATACATTGATTTATTTTAATTTTCTTAATGTCTTAAGGTGGTTGGAAATTAATTATATTGGCATGCACATAAATTTTTTTAAAATTAATTACATTTGCATGCACATAATATTTTTTTGGTCTTTTCATGTGAATGTATAATTGTGCGGGTATAATATAATTGTACGCAAAAATATAATTTCATTTGCATAATAATATTATGTGTGCGCATATATAATTGTGCGTGCATAATATTATGTGCACCAAAATATAATTGTGCAAGGACATTTGATTATTTTGATTACATGCATAAATTTTTTTGATCTTTGCGAGAACATAATTTTTGTTTATAATTATATTTGTGCACACAAAACATTTCTTTACAATAATATTAGTTTATAATAATATATTTTTATAATAATTTTTTTCAGCACACGTGCATGTTTGTATGTTGAAATATTGGTTTGTCTAAATATAATTGATTAATTTTGAATAACGATGATAAAACTAATTTAAGGAAAAAATTTTAACAAAAGGATATTTATAAAAATATTGGTTAATAAAAAACATTAAAAAACATTATAAATAAACAATAATGACAATATAACATATGAAATATTTAGTAATAACTTATTTCAAGATAATTAGGATAATTTTTTGTAATAGTTTGTAAAAAATATCATAAATATAATGAATTATTATAAATGCGTAAGAAACTTTAATTTTTAAAAAAGTAGTATTAATTTAAATAATCAGTGAAAATAAATAAAAAATATATAATATGAAATAATTATTGAGTAATTATTAATAATAAATTCAAATTAATAGGGATAATGTTTAAATTATAATAATTTGTGAAAAACATATAATAAAATAGGACAATGTTTAGAAATTTATAAATATTCGTTTAAAATATTGTATTTATTAAAATAATTAGTATTAATATTTTGTATAAATTTTGTTAAAACACCCATCTCATAATTCTATTATAATACATCTAGAGTAGAAATTATTAATTCGAAATTATTATGTATTCAAATTAATTATTAATTCAAAAATATGAACTGAATTTTATTTATTAATTTTTTATATAAATAAAAAATTAAAGGTAATGAAATTATATATATATATATATATATATATATATGTTTATATAGATTTTATAAAAGTATATTGTTTTAGGATAAGTTTGAAAATATTTTATGTATTTATTAAAATTTTGAAATTGTGATATATATATATATACAAATTATATAAATTATAAAAATAATTTAAATAAATTAATAATAATCATTACATAATTTATAATAATTTATATAATTTATCAAATTGTATTAATAATAATCATTACATAATATAATTATAATAATAAAATTCCAATAATAATTTATGAAATTCTGATATATATATATATATATATAATCATTACATAATTTATAATAATTGAAATAATGAATAATAATCATTACATCATAATAATTACATAATTTATATTAATTAATAATAAATAATAATAATCATTATATGATTTATAATAATTATCATTATATAATTAATAATATACATTATATAATTTATAATTAATTGTGATGTATATGTAGTAAATATTAATTAATTAATTATTGTTTAATACAAAGGATTAATTAATTAAAATACTCCATATTAATAATTTGTATTGTTATTATAATATATATTTATATATATATATATAAATAATTATATAAATAATATTAATAAAAGATTAAAAAAGGTACCCTCGTGTACGATGTAATGAAAGAGTCGACACTAACAAATGTTATCTCATGACTAGGGTAAACCCCACATCCAAAACCCAACGGTGATCTCCATATTATCATACAATACATAGTTTGAAAGATATATTGTAAATTTATAATAATTCATAATACAAATATTTAATGTATGACCCTCTCATGCAATGTAATTACCCAATGCTCACAAATCTAATGTCATGTTTAGGATAAACCCCACTTCCCAGGACAATTGGCGATATCCAATTTATCATATGTGACACTGTTCAATAGATATTCTATTATTTTCAAAAAATAACATTGTATTATATAATATATTTAACATTTTTATATTTATTTACACTGGTCCTCTATGGGCCCCATTAAATACTCCTAACCCAGTGCCTCACTATGCTCATATTTCATTGAATATTTCATGATGGTATAATATAATAATAATAATTTTCAACTAGTCAAAATCAGAAGCAAAATTACTCTTATTCTTGTGGTTTTTTCTATAACTATGTACTCGGTAAGTAGACACCAATATATATTATGTGATCATGATTGGATAAATAATCACCAAAATAAAAACAGATCTAGTTTAAATCTTGTCTGTATTGATGGTGTTTAAGTCTTTATATGATTTTGATCATCAAATTCAGATTTTTTTAGAAGGAACAATTACCTATATGTGTCAGAAATGTGGTCTTATAACATTCAAAACATTTGACTATATTTGTATTTATCTATTTCATTACAGATTTGAGAAATATTACCTTTCTTTGTATCAACATGGTAAAAAAAAGTTTAATAGAAAATAAAAAAAATTGTTCCAGATTCATAATTTCAAAATTTAATACATCAGGTAGTTGGTCCATCTATTCCTAAAACAACAACTCCAAATGATATTCCAAATCCTGAATCTGAACCATGTCAGTTTTAAATGTTTGTACAATCCACTATGAAGGCCTTATATCCAGGATGCCAAATGAGAAAATTCAAAGCCATTACAAAATTTATGGCTATTAATTTGTATTTTGGAATGTATAATAGTCGTTTCAAAAGTATTTTAACCATGGTAATTTCATTTTTTCCTAACGGAAATACATTTCCTGCAAGTTTCTATGAAATAAAAACAATGGTTCAAAATCATCACATTCACATTGTAAATAAAACCTTTTATTATTCTGTCAATGAAATTGACATTTGAGGTTACTAGACATTTATGATTCTAATTTGTCTCATTGCATAAAAAAAGGCATATTATCATGTTAAAAAGTCATGATATTCATTTCATAATTGAAATATTACTTCTTTTTGGTCTTAAAGGGATGTTTAATTCTTCATTCTGGGAGGTGTTTATAGAAATTTCATTTTTTGAGATATTTCCATGGAAACCTTGGATTATAATGTATTGAATTCCCTTGAGCTTTTTTTTATTTTATGTAAATTTGATAAAATATTCCCACTGACCTTCTTTGATTCCGTGGAACATTTAATATTTAATTTTCATTATGATGCTAAATGTGGAGGGATGGTAAAATTATAGTTGTTTTATCTTCTTATGAGATGTATGGAAAAATTTATGAAGAAAGTGTTTAACAAAGCATCAGTTGAAAGGTCTATTGTAGAAGCATACTTCTAGGAATAAATTTCACATTTCTACTCTTATTTTTTTTCATAGTATCTATCCAAACAGAAGAGATTTGGTCATAATTATACAAATATTGATGATGTCATAGACGATCAGTTGTAAATTTTTAAACAACCTAATCATGAATTCTGTGGCTATCTTGAGTGATGGATTACAGATGAAAAACTGCATAGAGACCATACATATCTTCTGGTGAATTGTGATGAAATGACGTGATTTTTCTGTTAAGTACTAGGTTTTTACTATTTCGTTAAATATTTATAAAATTTTTCTTTATTTACGTTAACTTTTTTGTAGTCTATATGATGACCATATCAAATATAAATTTCTATAAACTATATCTTCTGCTCTTGGTAAATTTCATAAAAAAAATTCATATTGGTTTCACAGACTGATAAGTAATGTTTTTTTTCAGTGAAATAAAAAATCAATTTTTAATGATGTCTATTATTAGTAATTTTTATTGTTTAAAGGAATCCTAACATGAAAATAAATTTAACAGTCAATTATGTATTCTAAAAAACTCTTCATCAAATTTGGTAAAATTATATTATTGGTATGTGGTTAATAGATTCCTATTCCATACACACATATATGGTGACTCAAAGAAATCCTTGAATAGTGGTTTTAAATCGAAAGGATACCATCATAAGGAAAGATAAGTTGGATTTTATGACATTCTATGTTTAAAAATTGAGTAATGTTATCTGGGACCCAATTATGATACAATTTTTAAATGTCATTGGTATGATACAGATCAGGTTATGTGAGTTCATCCACAACATGGAGTTGTTGACATTAAATATGACTATATTATTTCATAAAATGGACCATTTAGGTTGGATCATCAAGCACAACAATTTTACTATACAAATTAGGGTGATGTTTTGAATGATTTGAAGGAATTGTAGATTGTAATAAAAATGATATAACATTACAACAAATTTATTTTAAATTAAAATGTTTTATGGAAGTGAAACATATTGAAAATTTTCAAGAAATTTTCTAAAATATATCTCTTACCTAACATAATATAAATATTAATGATGAACCCCCTCAATTACAGGAAGATGACATAGATAATGTTGATGAAGTAATTAATGATAATGAAATTGAAATTAATATGGAATTTTATAATGATGATGATGAAGATGAAGACATTGATATCGATAAAAATGGTGATTAACATGAAAATTGATGTATTATATTCAGGAATTTAGTTATAGTTAATTATCATATTTTGATATTTAATATTTTTTCTATATTTGTATTAACAATATTTTATAGGTAATATTATTTTATCCTCATATTAATTAGATTTTAATATTTTTCATCATTTTTAACATTAGTTACAGGTAATTTTTATATTCTAATATTAATTAGTATTTTATATTTCATATTTTTGTTAAAATTTTATTATAGGTAATATTATTTTATTCTGACATTAATTATTCTTTAATATTTAATATGTGTTTAAAATTTGTTACTGGTAATTATCATAGTATAATATTTATTAGTTTCTAATGTTTTATATTTGTATTAAAAATCTATTATTCGTTTCAATACTTTATTCTGACATTCAATAGTTTTTAATATTTCATATCTTTTTTAACATTGGTTATAGGTAATTATCATATTCTATGATTTATTAGTTTTTTAAATTTAATATTTTTATTATCAGTCTATTATATGTAATAATATTTTATTCTAACATTCATTAGTTTTTAATATTTCATATCCTTTTTAAAATTGGTTACAGGTAATTATCATATTCTGATATATATTAGTTTTTTAAATTTAATATTTTTATTAGAAATCAATTATAGTTAATATTATTTTACTCATAAATTCATTATTATTTAACATTTCATATCTCTTTCAACAATATCTTAATGGTAATAATATTTGATTAAAATGGTTAGTGATGATACTCATGACGATTTTCTATATTCTCTCACTTATTTTAGACATTCTAATGATGGTCCTCATGTAGGTACTCATCCTGATGCTAGTGGTCCAACTATGAGGGGCTGTAGTCTTACTCAATTACTGATTCTAGAACCTATTCTAGAGAGATTATCACCTTTTGATTTTGATCATAATTTACAGAGGTATTATTAATTATTTAATATGAAATTTATTTTATATTAACTAAGTGTATTAAATTTGAAAATAATTTTATGATTATATATAAGTTTCAATTTTCATAATTTTGCACATTTAGCCATTGTTTAGCCTGGTGCAATTTTGATAAATTATTTTTCTAAGCCATGGGTGTTCTAGAACCTGGTAATCATCATCATGTATGACCATATGTTCAACCATTAGATTTTATGTTATTAAAAAATATATACATTTTAAAAAATAATTTAATTTCTAATTTTTTTAATTTTATTACAGAATTTATTTTCTATGATTTCTGGTTGTCAGAGAGGTCATATCCAAAAGGAATGATATACTTGTATATGTGAGAGCATTCATCAGTTTCTACACAACATCATGAAGAGAGTTATGGATAAATCTTGTGCTACCATGTTTGATTAGTCTTGAATCTCCCATCGTCCAGACTATATATTATCTCAGGTATGGGATAGGTTGTGATCCTACGGGCATGGATTGACTTTTAGGAGGAGATTAACTACTCAAAGTAAGATATGGAGGAGGTAGGAGGTCACTGATAGGGCCGAGAGTCGTACATTTGGAACACCTCGAAGACATATGGTATGTGATATTATTTATTAATGTATATTATATTAACTATAACATGTGTGTTATATTATATATTCCACTACTGAATTATCTATTATTGATTTTGATGTTTATAAGAGGATATATTATACTTCCTGTATATGAGAAGTTATAGGCAAATGACAATGCCATATATTGGTTAGTTATTTTTTAATTCAATGCGATCAATATTAATCTTATTTTTATTCTAATTTTTCATTATATTTAAAGGAAACATATAAGGTTGTTACTTCTAATTCGTGGGAGTGTCTGGCTGTGGCAGAACAAGATTCCATTACCAATTTGGGTTTCGATGAGGGGTCTTGGATACAGGCAACATCGATGGGTGTTGTGAAAGGTCAAGTGATTAGTATGGATTCTCAACTGACACCTATAATTTATTATGGTACATATGTGATGGAATCAGTTAGCATAAAGGGAGAACGTGGAGAGTCGTCCCCGACGCCATCTTCACATTATGAGGAGAGGTTGAGAGCTCAAGATGAGATGATATAACAGATGCAGAAGTAGAGGAAGGGGGAGCTCGAGCAATAGTGTATGAGAGATGAGGAGATTATAGAGTATACATGGCCACTTTCATGTGGCTTTTGTATTTAGTTTCATCCCCTTGTCAATCGAGTGATCCTCCTCCACCTAATTCCATTTTATGATTTCAAAAGATTTTCATGACTTTTTTGTAATTTTCTATGATATATATGTTATATTTAAAATAATATATTACATTTAAGTGTGTTTTACTTTTTTTAAATATTGTTTAATGTTTTCTAAATATTTTAAATTTCCATTTTTTATAAATAATTTACCTATATATTTTTTTAATGTTATTTGCGACAGATTACTTATTCACTGAAAATTATTTTGTGATGGACCATCGCAAAAGTGATATAAAAATATTTCAGGGTTTTCATTTGTGGTGGATTGTACATCCATCACAAAAATGTTTTTCAGTGAAAAAATGTCAAAAATAATTATATTTTCAACTCCTTCTTTCATGACAGGATATTTACATTGGGCACCCGTCACAAAAATTCATTTGCGACTCTAATCCATCGTAAATAAACCATTGTAATATTAAGAAATTCCTATTGTGCCTGACATTAATTAAAGGTCTAGACACATAAAGAAAACAATTTAAAAACTTTAACAGATTCCTAACATTTACATTTTTCATGAAATGAAACTCATGAGGCCATATACATTTTTAATTTATTTATAATCAAATCATATAATTCTATAAAAAATATTACATTTAGGTCAATAATATTTATAAGAGTCTATGCATTTATGGTTTGTTAGGAAAATTGAAATATTTGGAAACACATATTAAAAATATAGTGATAATGGGGTGAAACAAATTAATATAGAGGAAAAAGAGACAATTAAATAATAAAAACACCCAAGAATAACAAGGCAAATTTTTTTTGGACAAATCCCCACCCTAGGGTTTTTACAACAAGATATAAATGTAATTGAGTAGGAGAAAACAAGAGTAATGGATGAAAATAAATAAAGGCACAACCTTGCCTTGGAAAAAACCACCTTTCATAAAATAATGGGAGGTAAATTCAATGATGGAAAAGGGGGTGTTTCTTAGAACTACCCTTGGTGGAGAAAGAAAACTATATGGGTATTTAATTTAGAAATAAATATTTTGGAAAATTCTTGGTTTTGAAAAATAGGGTATTTCACATGGTTTGGTTATATTTTTTTTCCAAAAAATACAGTAATTATGAACCCCTTACTTGAAAAATGTGGTAGATCTATAAGGATTTTCTACACATATGGGAAAATAGTGCACCAACCATTAAAATCAGAACTAAAATGGGATTTCTAGTTTTTCAGGGATGAAAAATGGTTATGTCTAATTATGCGGGCAATGTGTTCTAAGAAGTCTATGTGAAAAATATTAAAATTCTAGAAGAACTGACATGAAATAATTTTAAAGATGAAAAATAAATAAAATAAGAAAATAATAAGAAAATACAATGACACGTTGTGAAAAGTTCCATATAGATTATTAATATATGCAAAAAAAATCATGTTATAAACCCAAGAGAATAGAATGTTTTGAATATTAATTTCATAAAGAACATGATGATGAATACTTTACCAAAGTAATAAAAAAAGGGTTGATCTAATTAAATTATAAAATAATGTGTATAATCAAGATATAATAATTTTTTATATTTTTAATAGAATTATAATATTATAGGAAACAACATAATAAAAATCAAGGAGTTCTTTTGAAAATACAGTCTTTACCAATGTCATTATATATGGCTAAGGATTTATAAAATGGAAAAAAATACATGTATATACTCGGATGAAAGAGAGGGAAAATTAAAAATACTAATTAAGTAGGTGTAACACACCAAAATTTTAGAAGAATATCTTTTTATTTGATAACATATGTGACATGAATCACTAATCATAAACAACCCATGAAATATATTTCATTATATTTAATCTTTTCTATAGCCCATAGAACACACAACCCCAAGTCTAAGTGAATTGTAATATATTATACTTATATAAACAAAAAATAAATTCAATTATATTAATATAATTAACTAAATAATGAAAATTATGGTGATCAATTTTTCATAAGGAAAGTAATATTAATTTAATAGAAAAAAGAGACATTTTTTTAAAAACTATATTTTTTCTAAATGATGGTTTAGTCGCACTTTGCGCCTATGATTTAAAATTATTTTTTCATTACAATTTTTAAAATATTATTTGAAAAAATAAACCTTATTTATTAAATTAACATATAAAAATAATTATATGTATAATTTGTTATATTTTTTGAAAAATTTTATTTTTTGATTAATTATTAAATGTAGTCATTTTTATTGAAAACCCTATTTTAATTTGTATAATTAACATGGTAAAATATATTATAAATTAATTTTTATAATAATTATCCAAATTATATCAATATTTATCTAATTTACTTCATTTTAATCAATTTTAGAATGAATGTTGATATTAAAACCATATATACTTGTAATAACTTTCTCTTTTGAAACCCAATTTTTCGTCACTTTTGTAGGTATAATTTTAAATTAAATTCATCCAATTAAATGAATAATTTTTTTATAGAATGGATTCCGTATTTTTAATAATAAGAATTTTTATTATCTAAAATAGTTGGAATTATTTTTTTTACAAAAATTAATATTAAAAATAGTAAAAAGTAATTATTATGGTGATGATAAAAATGGGTTTAACAGGGGGTTAAACTAAAATGATATGGAATAAAATGAATAATTTATTTTCTAAAATATATTTTAGGTCAATATTTCTACATTATATTATATAAGAATATATAATACATACTATTGGACCCTTTTTCAATGTTAATACATGGGTATATATTTTTATTTTAAAAAATTTCAGGTCTGCCACACCCCTCGCTTTTAAAAGGTCATGCCTCTCATATCTTCATCACACCAAAAATAGCCTTCTTGTATAGTACCTACCCAATTAACTTACAAAAATTACATAACCTTACCATATAATCCTCTTTTGATCAGAAATTTTTTCTAGGAATACTTTTTTTGTAATCCTAAAGAGGTTATCCGAGAAGAGGTAAAATTATTAAATATGCATGATTGTATTATTTCTTATTCCCCCTCCCCAAAATAGCCTTCATTAATAATTAATTTATTAAAACCTTATCAATCATAATATTATATGTTATTTTGTTTTTTTATTTCATCTATCCATTTTCTCTTCACTCAAATTGTAGATGTAGCGTCGCTCGTGTATACCGTAGAGTACCACATTGTGATCTGATGTGACAAATTTTCCATCAACACCTATCATGACTAGATATAATGATGGAAATAAAGTATATAAATTATATTAATAACATAATTATATCTATGTATTCTTTATATCATATATATATTATCTTACTTTACATTCTATGGAGGATAAGATACTGTTTCTCGTCTGTATGGAGGAATACAGCCTCACGAAGTGATGTGATTCAATTATCACGAAATCATTACATGGAAGGTAAAAAGGAATAATTTAATTTATATATGTAATATAAATGAAATAATTATGACATTTATGAAGTATTTATCATTCTTAATTTAGATTATATCTTTTTAATTTTAACATTTTCACCTAGTGGAAGATGATAACGTCAGTCGTGTACATGTGGACCAACACTATAACAAAGGCATGTGACTATATTTTCATCACCTCCCCAAATGGTTGATATATATATGTATATGATATTAATGATATTATGATAATTAGTGAAATATAAATTATTACGTTCCTCCTTTCTATATTGATCATTGAAAAATGGAAAAGTTACTCATGCATACGTACGACCAAATGTCTCTATGATCATAACATACTTCATTATTTATGTATATAATTTATAATAATATAATTATTTTTATTTTTTATATTATGTAACTATATAATATTCACAAGAATTTTAAATTTTATAATAAAGAACAATGTATAAAACAAGGAAATTAACATACAAAACAATGAAAATAATGAATGATTATTAATGAACGGGTGATAAGTTCTTATAAAATGAAAATATATTATATTATATATATATATATAAATTAATATATTTCTTTTATAAGTTAATAAAATGTATAAAACAAATATATAAGGTTTTAATCACATTTATAAAATGTAATTGTGGTGTAAGTGACTCAGTCTTAATTTCAATTCATTAATGCATTTTGTAATGTTATGAACCAAATTGCATTTACATGGTGTCTACGGTACCCATTTTACATGTAATATAATGATTAAATAATACATCATGTAATTTTAGATTTCAATTTTAATTATTTCCACCATGGGGATTTTACATGATAATTATGAATTGGTATTGAATTTCATAACTCAATTTCATTTCATTGGGTTACATTACATCTTTGTTTTTTTAAAAATAATGTTATGTTAGTAATTAATTTGGATTATATTTTGGATTATTTGTATTTTATTTATGTGGATTTACATTTGAAACAATTAATTTATTCATTTATTATTTCTAAAATCCATTTTATGTTCATATTAATGCTTTATTTCAAAATATCATTTTAATGAGGATTGTTTATAAATTAGTTTCTATTAAAGGAAGTAATTTAGTAATTTCCAAACAAACCAACTTAATTTTATTCCACTATGGTTATTTATGAATTTATCAACTAATTTTACAATTTTAACATATTTGATAATTAAAATGATTGGTAAGATGTTTTTATTGAAACTCAACGCCATTTTACTCTTTGATCAGAAATAGTTTTTCTTCCAAAGCCATGTTTTATAATAGTATATTTTAATTTTTCTTTCACATTACAAAATATTAATTATTAATGAAATTTCTACCCATGTTTTACACTTTCACAATATTTTTTAATTTTATAATTATATCATTTTCAAAACATTACCAGTTTGGATTTTAATAAAAATATTAGTAGAATATTTTGTTCTAACATGATCGTCATTTATAAATTTTTTTCCAGCATGACCACTTAATATTATAATGGTTTAATTATAATTATCAAAGTCTATTATTAAAATAATTTGAAATTTATTGACGTTAATTATTTAAATGAAAACTATATTTTACATAAGAATTTTTTTAAAATTTATTTTTATGGTATTTCTATTATTCTATGACAACAACAATTTATTTTACATATTTTATGTTAAGGAAATGATTCAATGATACCATGATTTTTCTTACTCTGTATGGTTATTGATTATTTTTACCAACGAATGTATTTAAAATAATATTCTTTGACTCATTTATTTATTCGTTAAATTTTCCTTGATTAATTTACTTTCCTATTATTATTGGACATTAAATTTCTAATAACTATCCTTATTATTTATCTGGGATATATTTATTTGTTTACCAATATATCATTTGTATATAAGGTGTTATAAATTTACCAATTTTTATTTAACAAGGTAAATATTGATAAATTTAAATTCCCTACACAATATGAGTATTTGATGATAAGGAACATTGTTTATGAATAAAATTGATAATTCGATATATGAGGAACTCTTTGGGGAGGAATATATGGGTGTGGAATTGAATTATATATCCCCTCAATGCATCAGCAGTCTCATAAAGTGAATTAGTAATCCATATTTAAACGTGTTTATACCTTTATGTTTATAGAATATTATGAAAGGTATTTATAGTAGAGGTATCAAGTTCCAAGTAACATTTCATCTATTTATTAATAATTTCCTTTTTTAATATTTAATTAATTATTATCCATGATATTTCTGTAATGATATTATCTCGGGATGGATTTCATTCTAATTTTATTTATTAAATGGAATGTGTTTCTTTTTATTTACCATTTCATATTAATTATTCTTTATCCAGTTATAATAGTCTTATTAATGACTAAATGAAAATGGTTTTTAGTTATTATTAATTCCATATAGATTATACTAGACAATTTATATCAACTTTGTTTGTTCATAGTAATTTAAAATTCCTAGTGGATTACTCTTATTGATTCATGATAGCTTCCACTATATATAATCCTTACTGATTATTTGACCTAACCATTCTTAATTTTCCTTTATGAAGAATCAATTAAGTTTACTATGATTGATATGAAATTATATTCTAGAAGGAATAATTATATTAATGAAAAAAATATGTTTTAATTTCTTTATAAATTAAATTAAAGACTCAAGTACATATCTATAATACAAAAACTACTATACTATATTATCATTCACGATTCGATTCCACGCACCTTATGATAATGTAATAAATTTGACTCCAACATATTGATAGCGAGTTAAGGGTCACTATAGTGAATATTAGAGGAATGTTTGTAGAAAAAATGGAAAATAGATTTATGATAATGTAGAATAGGTATCATAAACCTGTGATATAATTTGAGGACCAGTATTGAAGAAAACCCACATGTTTGGGTAATTATTATACTATGTGGTTTCCATCAAATACTTCCCTATCTAGATACTATAGGTGGATGTGGTTCTAGTATATTCATACCTAGAAGTAGTACCTATAAAAAATGTGCACTGGTATTGACCTGATTATCACCTGTTGAAAATAAACAAGCATTAATGTTCACATTTTTTAACACTCATTTAGGATATTCATAGTAAAATTCCCATTTTCATTATAACCCATTATGATGGATTTAAATAAATTATTTAAATTAATGACATTGGTTAATGATATGGTTTCTTAGATTAAAAAATATTTCATGATTTAAACATCCCAAAAACAATTATATGGTTTTCCAAATGTGATTTTTCTTCACACTATTATTTCTTAATTTAATCAACAGATGTAACCCAAAGTAATCGTGTTGACATTGAATATGAATGATAGTTTAGTGACTATAAAGAAGGATAGGATTCCATATTTTGAGAAGTTTCGAAATGAACACCTAGGATTTTGCCTCAAAGGAATGGGAAAATTATTTATGGATAGAAAATAATTTAGTAAGGAAAATAATTATGACAGAAAATGATGTGTGTGATGCATAAAAATAAATATCATTTTAGAGACATACTTACAGTTCGTTGTCTTAAATTTGGGGAACATGGGAATTTTTTGAGTGGATTTCCTTTTCCAAAGGGTATCCCTAGGCCAATGAATAACATATTTTAATATAAAATAGATGAAGTATTTATATATTTAGATTAAAGAATTATATTATAGAATAGTTTTTACCAATGGTAGGTTGGTTAAAGAACCCATGAATTATATAAGTATTCTTTCAAATTATTGAAGAATATATGACTTCATTAACATAAGAGTTACAGAAACAAACATGGGTTTATGTGTTTAAGGTTGATAATAAGTTTAACTTCATAAATAACTCTTTTTAAAATTTTTGTGGTAAGAATATAACATGATAAAGAATGTTTTCTGAAAACATTTATGGGAATAAAACCTATAGGTTTTTTCCATGAAAAAATAATTTAATGAATAATTTCCTTAGATTTTTTGGGAAGGATTTTAATGTTATTAGTAACTTTTAGGGTTCATATAATCTACATGATGATGTAATTATAGGTCATGAAAAATTGAAAACATTATAGGAATTAAATTAATATAGTGTTTTGTAAAAAGGACACCTCGTTGAATTTAGCAAAGGTTTCAAGGTTTCACAACTAAATGACAACAAGGGTTCAACACATACCACTGGAATATTTGATATTCTAGATAATATTTCATTTTTTTTTAAATAATTCGAAAAATAAATATAAATGAAAAACTAGTGGTGTCACTCTTTAGTTTTAGAGATTAATCCATTATATTGGATAACTTGTGCTACCCATATTGGATATAGAAAATAGTTTGAGATAGACCGAGAGACTTGTCAAACTTTTATAGATATAATGATCCATTATTGGTGAATTATAATGATTCTGGATGAAAAAATTTATTTTCTGATATTATTAATGTTTATTAAGAGATGAATTTAAATTTTACTGAAGTACAACCGAAATATGAAATTGTGTTTACGATATAGAAAAATATAAAGTAAGTATATTTCATTATATTCTAAAATAGTAAAACAATTATTCCAATTTGAAAAAATGATCATGAATCAAAAAACTATCCTATTACAAACCTTTTATATGAATAAAATGGGCTTCGGATTCATCACAGATTTATGGTTTTGAGATCCATAACTATTCATTGAGTATTCAATATCTTTTGATCAATGAACTCTATTAATAAATTTAATAATTTATGATTTTATTCGATGTCAATATCTTCAATTTACACAAATTTTATCCTACTTGGAAACCTATTTATGTTTTATTCCATATAGACTTTTTACTTCCCTTACTCTATTATTAATAAGATATTTTATTAATGCTCTTTATAGTGTGGGTTTTCAGTAAAGAAATTTCAAATATCAAAACCATGATTTCTAAGTGTAAGATCAAATTTTGAGGATGAAATTTATATTTGGTGGGTATAATGCAACACCTTAAATTATAAATTAAAATCATTTTATTTAATATTGTATATCACACACAACATTTAGATTAAAACACATTTGAAATATATTTATTTTAATTTAATATCTTCGATAGTTTTCGAAACATTCAAACTTGAGTCTAGATGAAATGTAATACATTTTACTATATAACATTGTTGTTAAATTTGTGTGTCTGAATAATAAAATTTAAATTATAAAAATTATGGATAAATAATTTTTAGAAGCCAAATAATTTTAATTTCAAAGAAAAAACATGTTTTTAAAAACTTTTTTTTAAAAGACAGTTTTGTCCCTCTTTGTGCACATAATTTAAAATTACTTTTTACAATTTTTTAAAATTTATTTTTCAACAAAAAATTAATTTTTTAAATTTTCATATAAAAATTATATTAAGGTGAATTCATGGTATTTTTCTGAAACCTACCATTTTAGATGAAATTTAAAAAATATTGATTTTTATCAAAAATAATACTTTCATTTAAAGAATTTATAAGTTTACATTGGATTTTAAATTGTATTAAAGTAAAATTAATTAATTTTTTTTCCAATTTAAAAACTATTGGTCAATGTAATAAATTTAATATTTAATTTTGATATTAAAACCCTCTATACTTATTATAATTCTATCTTTGGAAAGACACTTTTTTTTAATTTTTCTAGTTATAATATTGAATTCAATTCTACCACATACATTTATTGAATATAGAAAAAAATAGATTATTTCAGTCAAAATAATTTATATTATATAATAATTTATGAAAAAAAATTATCAACATTAATACTGAAAACATTAACAATTAATTAATTTCATTAAGGTAAAATTTTATTTAACAGGGGGTTAAACTGAAAAGAAAATCATTAAAATGACCAAAAAATATTTCAAATGTGAATTTTATAGAAATATTTATAGCACATAATGTCCACGTCTCTATATTAATTCATTTTGAATCCTTGTGGCCTATGAAAAATGCGGGTGAACATCTTTCTTTAGAAAAATCAGTACTATTCCACTCACCAAACTTATAAAAGGCAACCTCCTCTAATCTGTTCTTAAAACCATAAAACCCATTTGTTTCAGATAAAAATAACTAAATAACATCCCAAATTCCATAAAATTTTATAAAAAATTTTTATTGATCAAACATCTTTTCTATGAATACTTAGTTATAATCTTAATGAGGTGGTCTGAGAAGAGGTAAAAATCGATATTTTGCATGTAGGTTTTACTTATTCTTCAAGAACCTCAAAATATTCATCACAAATGGTTATATAATAACACCATTATAGAACATATACTGATAAGATATTATTTTAGGTTTAGGATTTATATCCATATCTTATTCCCTCAAATATAAAATGTCGCATTCATTAGTGTGTGTGGTAGACTGCCACCTCCTAAACAAATGTCCCACTTTTTCCATAAAAACCTCTCATGGTTTTGTTTGATGATGGATATAAAGTGCATATATTATATTTTTAAAAAATTACTATTATAGAGACATTATATAATATATACCGTTATTACTTCCCATATCTTATTAGATACGATAATGTATAATGGAATACTACCTCACAAAGTGATTAATTTTTTATCACTAACACTTTACATGGAAGGTAATAAGGAAAGAATTAATGAATATGTATTATAGACATGAAATAATTAAGATTTTAATGCCATATTTATTATTCTAAAAATATTATATATCAATTTCATTCTTATCTATTCACTCACATAAAGATGATAATGTTATCTGTGTACATGTGGACTATCTTTTTCATAAAGCAAGGTGACTTTATTTTCACCCCCACACCACGTGGATTATATATATATATTTGTGTGGTATTTATAATACTATTATAATTATGAAAATATAAAATATTACTTACTTAATTTCTATAACATTCATTTAAAAAAAGAATCTTTACTCTTTTGTATATTCACATACCATCTCCATGATTTTAGCATTCTCCAATCGTCCAAAATAGCATTCATGAATTGTCATAAATATTTAATTGATGTATATATATGATAATTATTTCATGACTATAACTATTACTATGATGGAACTATATAGTATAAACAAGAACAAGATCATTCATGAAAAATAATGAATGATAAAACGAGGCAATTGAAACCACAAACAATAAAAATAATAAATTATTATTGACAAAAAGGTGATAATAAGTTATAAAGATATAATATATGATGTTAAAAATATTAATATATTCATAGTATAAGTTTATAATATATTTAAAACCACTAAATATTAATTTAAAGCATGTTCAAAAAAAGGATGTATAAAGAAAGGGACTCTCTCAATTTCTCTTAAAAGAGGAATATGGTGATGTTATTGACAAAATTTATTTTATATAGTGTATATACATACACTATGACATGTAATAACAATATTAGTTAATAATTAATTTTATTTTATGTCTTAATTTGAATTATTTCATTTAGGTGTATTTGAATTAAAATTTTCATTTGGTGATGAATTTTATAACTCAATTTTTTTCATTGGGTTATATTACTTCTATGTTTTCTTTGATATTTTAAGATTTACACTGTAATTAATTTTAATTATATTGTGTTTTATTGCTATTTTTTTATGGAATTACGTTTGGCACACATAATTTATTTAATGACTATATCTCACATAAATGTTATTATCTTTGTAAAGGTATATTTCACAACCTCATTTTAAATGGGATTGTTTATACATGTGTTTCAATTTAATTAAATTATATGAAAATTTTATAAAAAAAACCCCATTAATTTTCATCCCCTATAGTAATTAATGATTTTTTATGAAATAGTACAACTTTTTCACTCTTTGGTTCTTAAAATTATTAAGAATTGTTTTTAGTAAAATATTACTTCATGTTTATCTTCAATTAGAATCCTTTTTTCATCCAAAACCTTGTTTTCGAAAAATATCAAAAATGATTTTAAAAAAATTTATTATAACTTATTAAATAAATTTATATCCATGTGTGGCCATTTTAAAATAAAATATTAATGGAATCATCACATTGTTTTCAAAACAATTATTGTATGTCTTTTACTTAAAATGTGAAAGTAATCATGGTTTTAATGTGTACAACATGTATAAAATTTACTACCTTCATGAACACTAAATTTTTTAAATCATCCAATATATTTTTTTAGGGATATTTTAAAAGAAAATTATATTAAAATTTGATTGTGAATTTTTTTTAAAGATGATTTTCAAAATGAAAAGGATATTTTCCTCTATAATGTTTTTAAATATATTTTTATGATATATATGATCATCAATTACAAGAAAGCATAATTTTGAATATAATCCACTAGAAATATGTTATATTGAAGCCATTCTAATTATTCATTTGTAAGGTTTATGATTATTTTTACTAAGTACAGTATTGACATTCACATCCTTGATTCAGTTTTTTACTCATGATATTTCCCTCATATTATTCGCATTCATGTTATCATTAGACATTAAATCTTCACCAAATATCAATATTATTTATCATGGATATTTTTATTTATTATGACATGTATAAGATTTATATATATTTTACAACATTTATAAATTATTTTTATCTGGGAAATATTGATAAATTTGAATTCTTTACTCAATACATATATTTTATGATAAGGAAACTTGTTCATGAGATAAATAAATTATATGATTTATGAAGAATTATTTAAGCATGAAGTTATGGGTGGGGCCTAAAATTATATAGTCTCTTAATAAATCATAAATATCATGAACTGAATTAGAAAGAAAGCATTGGACATAATTCTACCAATAGTTTAAAACTATCTTGAAAATGGTCTTAATGGTTGAGGTATCAAGTTCCTAATAACATTATCCATAATAATTAAGTAGTTCATTAATTAATAATTCTATTTTAATTATCATTGACATTTTTATAATGATATTTTCTATAGATTCATTTCATTATCAGTTTATTGGTGAAATGGCAGGTGTTTTAAGTTATTTACCATTCCATATTAAATATGCCTTATCCTTTTACGAAAGTTAGGTTATTGATCAAATGGAATGTGTTTTAATTTATTTTCTACTCTATATTGATTATAATATTCAAATCATTTAAAGGTAATTTGTTTTCAACTATTGACCTTTCCATATAAATTATGAATATTGATTCATGATGGCTTTCACTATACTTAACTTGTATTGAGAGTCTTTTCTCACCCTTATTTTGATTCCTTTCCCTAGAATCTAGGAATTTTATTATGATTGATATGTAAGGATATTCTATATAGAAAAATTATATTCCAGAAAATATTTATGATGTAATTTTTATTATCAAAGGTTATTCAGTAATCATGTATGTATATTTCTTACTTACACTACTAATTCTTTATTCCTACAAGATGTGATTCCATGTATCTTATGAAAATGTTATGAAGAAGTAACTGACTCTCGACTACTGGGGTCAGGGATACTATAAAATAGAGGTAGTAATTATATAGAAAATGTATAGAAGAAATATAGTTTTTAAATATGAAATAAAAGGTATGTATTTGAGAGTCCCTAATCATAAGTTTAGTTTTTATATATTCATTTATAACTCATATTACACCATTTTATGATTCTTGTCATATAATTTTTGATGTATAATGAATTTATTTATTCTATTTTTCATCATTAATTACCATTATAAATTATTTATTGACCTTGTATTAAAGATAAAATGGGTATTAGGGATTTTTTTGGAATTATTCAATTTTCATTTCAATCTGAGTGTATTGATTATTATAATTTGTCCACTAGTTTAATTATCTTTAAAGGGATAAACCTAGATAATAAGAATGACATTGATAAAATATATATATATATATATATATTGAATATAAGGTACACTAACTAGTCATGAATATAGTGATGAATAATAAAATAGAACATCCTTGTAGGTGGTAGGAATAACATTATAATGATACATAAAATGTGGTAAGAAAATAACATATACATACTTTATAAATCAATTATAATATATAACCAGTACCATAATAAAATATCTATCTTTCATATATACTAATTGAAAATTATAACTGATTTAAAAATGGAAATGATATTAGGATAATAAATGAAGGAAAAAATGAAATTAATATAAAGGGGATTTACCCCTTATTTATTCATTACTCATTTACTAATGGACTAATACCTTGAAGACAAAGAGTGGTGTGATACTATAATGTTTCCAAGAATCCAAGGTGTATCGTAAGGATAGATATAGGTAGATCTTAGGTTGTTAAAGAATTTTCTGATGTAATTATATATATATATATATATGTGTGTGAAGGGATATTTATACAAAAAAATAGAGGTCATTGAGATAAAATAATGAATTTAATAAAATTTACAGACCAAAACACGTGATGGTGTAATTTTTTGAAAGTTTGAATACTATTTACCTTAAATTTTATATTTTTAGGATATTTCAACCCTTTCAAAATAGAAAATAATACTCATAATATACTATCAAAACGAAAGAAACAAAATAATAAAAAAAAAATTTATTGAAATAATTAATTTTTTTGAATTTTGAAATTACTTTCATACTTTTTAAATTTATTTTTAGGATATTTTTTTATTTTCATTATTTTATTAATCATACATTGGGTTGATAATGAAATTCTATAATCCATAATATCACTATTACTTGAATATTATGTTATTAAACTAATAATATTTGAAAAATTGTTTATAAAAATTCATCAAATAATTCATGTTTTTATAAAAATATAAAAAAATAACACCTAGATAATTATCACGTGTATATTAAAATGATAAATTAATATTATCTAAATAAATTTCTAATTAGGTAATTATAAATCATAAATATTTATAAAAATTAGATGATTAAATATCAAGTTAAAATATGCCTTATTAAAAATATGCATCTAGTATTTTTTGAAATTATTTAATTTTAATATATATTATATTAATGCTATGATATATATATATATACTTATTTTATACCCGTCAATATTAATTATTTTTTATTTTACTATTACAAAAGTTAGGTGACTATTTTATGGTTCGAGACACTATTCCACTAACCATTTAATTCTTATACATTTAATAAATAACTTTGGTTTCCATATCTCATATTGCAATTATATTTATCAGAAGTTTCCCTATACATAAATCTAAAACATATAATTTAATTTCAAATATTCTGTTTTACTTTTTTATATTTTCTACAGTTGTGATATTTTTAGGTGACCATACCCCATTAGATTTTAAAATTTTAGGAATATTTTTTACCTATTTTTATACAGCCATTATAATTGTTTTAAATTTCTGGAATGTATTCATCATTTCTATATAATTTAATATGATGCTGAAATAAAATAGAGTATATTTTTTTTAAGTTATCTCATCTGATTTATATATATTATACCTTATACAATGCATTCAAAAGGGAATATTTCAAAATATGATACAAATTTATGTTATGAAAGAAAAAATTATATAAAAATATTTAGGTTTTTAACATTATTACCCCTTATAATAATTTCACCCCTGAAATTTAAATTCAAATACACAATCAGGTATATGTGGTAGTTACTTCTAGTTTAGTACATCTTCAGGTTCCCATATTTCCTCATCATACTTATGCTTTCACTGATATACCATTACATAGTGTGTTATCCTGCCATGCACAAATTTTTCATTATAATATAGGGTCTTCATTTCTTAAATCATATAAGATATATTATACACTATTTATAAATCAATATAATTACATAATTTCGAAAGATATGATATATACTTCCTCAGGTGAGACACTTGGAACACATTATACAGTTGGTTTTTGTTTTGTAAAAGGAATTCTCAATATGATACAACTCCATTCCAGTAAGGAATCTCAAAAGGGATAATGTACATAGGTTTGGGATTCTAAATATTTACAAACCTAATGACTTGCTACTAAGGATCTATTTTATAGAACACTTTATCTCTGAAATATGAAGACACAGAATCTCATCGATGATTATCAATATAGCCCCACTATTGAATGTTTGCTGCATTAATGTAATTATTAAACTACTCAACAACACTATAGTGAGGTAATAACATCTATTGTATCTATTAATTTTTCTTTAGGAATTATGTAAAATATATTATACATGGAAATTATATGAATCTATCTTTACAAATATTTGATTCTATAATCTTATTTTTCTTAGTTTCTCTCAAATTATTTTATTTATTCAAGTCATACATTTATTCCTCATTAATTATCACTTAGATGTATTATTAGGTTATTATTTGTGAGATTTTGGTATTTTCTCCAATCCTTGATGAAATTGAAATCCATCCTTTCGATATCCATGAAGAATGGGTGTTTCTTAGTCTTTTTTCATGGAATGTGTATTAGGTTCCTTTATGATTAGATCATTTTCTACCTTATTTTCCTCCCCATTGTGTAAATTTTCTTATCAAGGACAGTCCTTGATCAATTTTAATCTTATTTATTTATTCCTTTTTATCTCATTATATATGATTATATATTTATATATATTACATTATTTTGATCAATTTATATTTTAATCTTATCTCATTATAAGTAAAACATCCAAATCCTCAATGTAATGAAAAGAACATGTAACCCAAAATTACGCGTCAGCAAATATTTATCAAAAATATTTAACTTATATGAGGCATATATATTATCACATTATTATTTTATATGAATAATAAATACAATAAATTATTTGATATATCACTATAAATCAAAAATCTTTCTTTAACATTGAAGACATGCAATTACAAAAAAATCATAATCCATGGAAGGACTGAGAAACTCTTTGAGAAATACATTAGTATATTCCCTCATAAAATGCATGTCTTTAATGTTAAAATTTTCATTTTACCCAGCCATTTGTAAAATATATTCTTAATTATTAGGTATGAATTCCAATATTACATTATGGAATATTTCCTCAGAAGCGGAATCTCTTCTAGGTTAAAAATTTCTATTATATCAACCATTTGTTAATAATATTCTTGTCCACTAGGTTTTAATAACCATATTGTTTTTTGGTTTCATAAATTATATTTAAAATGTTACTTTAATTTATATAGAATAGTGGATTGTTTTAGGAAATTAAATGATACTTCCAATTCATTGATTTTTATGTGAGCTCTATATAAGAATTTTTAATATATTTCAAGTACTCAATCAAATTCAAAAAAAAATAGTTTGGTAAATATTATACACTTTGGATGTGATAATTTTTCTACTAGTTTTTTTTCACATATACATTGAATATAATGTATTAGAAAATTTATTTAATATTTATAGTCAACATGAATGATATGAAGGAATGTATCAAACAATAAACAAATAAGAACTATTTTATTCATGGGTGAATTTCTCATCTCTCATTTATTAATCTGTTTTACACCTCCACCTCAAAGCTAGATATTTAATAAAATTTATTATATTATTTATTATGTATTTATTTATGTTTAATATCATTTACAATAATGTGTGTTGTGAAATATATTTCTTATTTAAAATTTTTTGTTTTTGTAAAGGAAATGTAAATTAGGAGTTTCATTGTGGGTATTCTTCCTTTATTCAATCATATTGATTGTAATTTTAATTTATTCTGATTAATTATTTAATTTATACCATATTATTTAATTAATTGTTTTTTTATTCCCTGGATGGTTCTTTATAAATTATTAACATGTTGGTGGTGAGATCATCTTTCTCTATGTCCATTTTAATTTTATTCTATAATATGAAATTATATCATTTATTTCTTATCTTTATTCCCATGAGACAACTTTCAAAAGTCAATCATAATTTTAATGGAACAATAAAACACATTTTCATAACTCCCAGTGTCATGAATATCTAAATACACTAATTTTTTCAATCTAGAAAATAATACTTTAATTAGTCTATGATTGTTGATACCAACACTAAAGTAGTAGCATGCAATCTATGTAAAATTACATTTATATATCATAATAGATTCATTGACGTTTTACATAATCTCTAAAAATATTATTTTTTTTGGTATGAATATTATAAAAAAATACTTGTTAAAAATACATTTATGATTTTCCTCCATTATGTTGATACAAACTCTTCTTTTAGCTTCATATTATTGATTATTTTCCACCATTAATTGGAATACCATTCAAAAAATAGTTAATAGAGTACAATTATATTGATAGGTATAATAATTAATAATATATGTTTTTTATATATTTTTGACCCATTATTAAGAAAAAAGAGGATATGGTGATCAATAAAATGAATCTGCTAGTTTTCTGTTGAAGGATTTAATTTTTAATTTCATAATATTTGGGATGTATGTATTCTCAATATTATTCATGTATGTTTCTAATACTGGAAAATTTTATTAAATTCCACCATTAGTTATTAGACTCCATCTATAATTGTATTTTTATTTTATTCAAAAAATTATTATATTATCTTAAAAATTATTGTTATCATATTTATTTCTGGTTCCCGCTATTTTATAAAAAATATATGTAGAAAAAAAAAATTAGTTAATAAATATTCACAAACAAATTATTCATTAGATTAAATCATCTTTTAGGTGATAGATTATAATATTATTATGTTCAATTAAGGTTTTAATTTACAACCTAACTTAATCCCTAAATTAACTAAATAATTCTCAAGTGTTTTCTATGAGGACCAATACATCACTTAGATAATTATAACATTAATTTTAAGACAAAAATGTATAATATTACATTTCCCAAAATTTCATAGGTTCATTACATGAGAAAATTATGTTCATAAAACATTAATAGACACAGTTACTAAACCACTTTTAAAATATTCTTAATTGTCCTCATATATTCATTCATATAATTCCAAATTCAGGTAATCACATAGATAGATAATCCAATGAAAGGGTGAGAAATAAATTACTAAGGTAATAATTATAATAATCATGAGGGTTAGATATTATATAATTCAATATACATAAAACAGAATTGATAAAGATTAGGATTATCAATTATCAAAAAGAAAAATTACATAAAGGAAATTGTTTCATGGAAGTATAGTAATCATAGAGGATATAATTATGTGTCATTAACTAAAAACATCTCATTATAAAAAAACATGTGTTTCATTACCCAGAAAACATTACATGATGTAATAGGGTCACATACCATGCACAAGACATAGTATCTCACATTATATAAATATTACCCAAAGGATTGAGGAGTTTTTCAATTTTGATACCACTCATCACCACATAATATGTCATGAATATTTCATCAACATAGAAAAGAATCATGATTCTAGAGTAAAACTAAAATAGACCAATGTGAATATGTGGAGTTTCATAATAATTTCAATGAAAATATGTCAATGAATAAACATAGATGAACCTAAAATAAGTGAATATAATATATTGGAGTTTTAATGGGTAGGGTCACAATATAACAAAATAATATAGGACATGATGAGTACCATAATGTTAATTTAAGTAGAATATAAAGAATCGTATAAGGGTTTGGAAAATAATGTCTTTGATAAAATGATTTGAGATGGATAATGATCTATACAAAGTAAATAATGACATATAAGTCCCTGAAATAGATAGTATGAAAATTGTGTAAAAATATATTAACAAATGACGTAATAAAAAATATAGAGGAATCCTTGGGGAAAAGGAATACAAAAAGCGATTTTAAATATAAAATAAAATTAATGAGTATTAGTGTCCTAGTTCCTTATGTTATGTTTTGATTCATTACAATTACATCTCTTGTTACAAAGAAATATTATTAAACCATCATAAAAAATAATTTCATGTTAATTTATATTTTTATTAATTATTTATTACCATTGAAAATTATTTACAAAAATATCATTTTAAATAAAAATGTTTGACGAAATTTTTATTCAAAATTATCAATTATACTTTCGTTATTGTTGTATTGATCATTATTATTTAACCATTAGATACATTACCTATAGAATCCATAAAATAAAAACAGACACACACACACAAATATATATATATATATATATTCAATATAATAGACACTAACCATAGAAATATTTTGTGATAAATAAAAAAATACAACTTTAATATATGTGGTAGAATCGACCAGGTAAAGATAAGTTAAAGGAAGGGAGGGATAATATATACATGTATTATAAATAATTATGAAAAATCTATATGTGTTATAATAAAATATATATCATTTATATATAATAAATAATTAGTTTTTAATGGTTATTAATGGACAAGAGGATATGATAAAAGAATAAGAGAAAATTAAATGAAGAGAAATTAGAGTTACCACTTCTTCGATGATTAATCTTTTTATAAAGGATTAATGCCTTTAATGATTGTATTGGAAAATCGCCATAACATAAATAAGACACATCACATGCTTTTGATGAGATATATGGGAAGATATTTTGAAATGGTTGTGTTTTGAATGTTATTTTATATGCGGGTGTGAGGGTGTATTTATACTTGAAGGGGATGTGTATTTTGATGTTAAATATTTAATATGATATTATATATATACCAAAAACTTTAATAGTGGAATTTTTTAGATTCATAGTGTTATATAATTAAAAAATTTATTTTTATGAATTATAATCCCATATAAAAAACATTCAATAAATTATACAGAAAATAAATAAACGAATAAAAAAGCTATCTAATGTAATAAATTATATTTTTAGACATTACAAATTTATTTTTGGGATATAAAGTTAATTTAATATTTATTAAATATATTATATATCTTAATAAAAAATACTGGGATGATAAATACATTCAATTATTAATTTGGTCATTATTTCATCAAAATTAGGTCCCGAAACATACAGTGATTAAAATACATAATTATTATAATTTACTACAAAATTCATGTTTTACAGAAGAAAAAATAAATAAATTTTGGTTACTGAAAACATCATGATTCGAAAAATGAGATTCATTTTATATAAATAAATTACAAATTAATGAAAATATAATATTTAAAAATAAATATTAAAATTAATTTTTTTTCTAAATTAATATTAAAAATTATTTACACAATTATACATCTATAATTTATTTGGGTTTATTATTATGATTATTTTTGTAGGGTAATATAATATTTACATTAACTTACTTTAATAATAGTGATTATTATTTATCAGTCATTTGACCATTATGATGACTATGTCACTATACTAAGAGACATGTTACTATTAAAATTGTTAGGTTGCTATTTAAATGGTCGGTCCTTATTCTAGTGAACATAAAACCTTTATAATTATTATAAATATTTATTATTTTCTTTATTTATCAATAAATTGGTTTAATAAAAATGTTCATTACACATTATTTACAAATTTCAAAATATATTTTAAATTTTATATTTTTATTTTGAAGTTTAATTTAAATATATGAAATTTTCTTTTGAACACGACCCAATGGATTACCAAAATTTAGTCATTCCATTTAGTTATTGGAGTTATATCCTTTAACTTATTTTTATTTTATTTATAATTTATTCCCCCTTTAGATGTGATTTTTTATATTGATGAAATAAAATAAAATTTATTTTTTATGTAGTTCTAGTGTTTTATATGTACGATAACTTATATATTTTTTTTAAAGTTTTTATGTCTAAATAAGAAGAACATGTATATTAAAGAAACAAATATATAGAAATATTTTTGTTAGTACATAATAAAAAATATAAATAAATATATAATTGAATCATCATCAAATTTAGAGAAATTGTAATAAAAAAATTCCAATTAACTGAAAATTAAGGAAATAGTGTATTTGGGTATTCTATAAGGAATTATAGATATATAGGGTCCATTAGAAATAATAATCAAAGAAAAAAATAATAATTAAAAAATCATGACATAAAATTATCCCACATGAAAACTAATGAAACTAACAGAAATTTTATAAAATAATTAATTAGACCCCAAATTTTATAACTATTATTAGTAAATCATAAACTATAATTTAAATTACCTATAATATTATCTTACATTTCTGTAAAAATAATGTTTTTCTAACCCCTTTACATTAGCTGTATGAAAATGGGATCCTTGTATTAAACATTGTAATATATGATTTTATTTTTTAAAATTTAAATCATTAAATATTAGTATTAAAAATATTATATATTTCAGTTAATAATGAAATAAAACCTCATAAATTTTATCAATTTCTTCACATTAATATTTATTTAAATGCATGTAAGTAGTAATAATATTATTTAAATGTTTTCATATTTAATGACTAATATAAGTCCAATGAAATTAAAAGAAAAACTCTTTTTTAGACTGAAACAGTAAGGATAAAAAGCACTATTTTCTTTTTTAAAAAAGTGATAAATAATATATCCACTATCTAGAAATATGTTACTAGGGACTATTTTCGAACTTATTTACACTACGATAAAAAAATTTCATAGAAAACTTCTATCATAAATTGAAATGAATATGATTATAAATTAAAATTATATAATTTATTGAATCTCACATTTATCTGAGAAAACATTAATGTTTTTAAAGAACCTCATGTATAACCTATAAAAAATGTGAAAGATAAAATTAAAAAAATAGTTTAAATATAACTGTTTAAAAAAATGGGGTTTCAACTAACGTGATTATGTTAGATATATTTTCATAAGTTTTACAGTTATGATCAGTTATCATTAACACCATATTTATCTCTAAGGACACATCACTTTCCATTACCTAATAATAAGATTATTGGTCGAAATAAATTTAGATGATTTGAATGTGAACAAAAAAACTCCTTTATCAATGGATGGCGAAAAAACTCGTACAAATAATCTAGATTTCCATAATTAACATACTATATTCATCTTATAATGAATTTTTTAATTAAAATATATTATTGACCATACAAAAAAATTATTATAAAAATTCTAATTTAGTTATTGATTTCACAAATAGACTAAAGTTTTTTTATTTTCGTTCTTATAAATTTTCCACATGTAATTATATAGACTAATTCCACTTAGTTATTCAATCTTTTTTATATTAGTAAATAAAATCAATTTTAGTTCATCATCATTTTATTATAACGATATTATTTTCCCTTGGTTGATAGGAGTGATAAATATTTTTGTTACACATTTCTCAATCTAGGAAATTCCATAGTTGGTGGATTGTCATGGTAGGTGATAAAAGTATTTAATGAAAAAATAAACTATAAAAATAAATTAAAATGAGTTACAAAGGATTCATTCATAATTTTTATTCAATAATGTTTCTATCCATTAAGTAATAGTTAAAATATTAAAAACTATAAACACATTTTTAGAAAAATAGAATATGACAGATGAAAGATCGGTTTTTTTATAAAAAACATTGAAATTTTTTATAACATATAGATAGAGGTTAATGATGGATTTCCACTACTAATTTATAGTGTATATTGCAATTTCAATTTCATAGTGGAAATTTAGTTAAAATTTAATAGATTTTTCATCTAATGAATTTATATAAAGGAAAAAACATAACATATTTTTTATAGTTTCTCTTGAACCAAAATGTTCATTGTATAACCATGTAAATTTCTACTATAAACAAATAATTTAACAATTTAGGTCTAAATTTATATTGAAATATCTTGTTAAATTTTTAAATAAAAATTACACTTTTAATTTTATACTCTATGTTTCTGTTTTTTATAAAATCAAATAATTAGATATATATATGAATCTAATTATCCACTAAAATGTCAAATTAAAAATTCCATTAGTATTCTTAATGATGAAATTTATATTTTGACATTAACTAGAAGAAACCTATGTAAAAATAAACTATGAAAAGCTGATGTAAATTTTATTTATTTTTAGTAAGCTATTTTCAAAACATTATTTATATTTTTATACATTAAATATCTCTAATTTATTAGATTGAAGATAATTTTATATTGAAATTAAATTATAGTGGTTTGATTATTGGAGGGAATTTTATAAAAAACATTTATTTTCCTTTTAATATATATCTATATATTAATTGAATGTAAATGGAAAATTTACTTTTTATTTCCTAGTAAAATATTTCATTCAATAAAAAACATTTTAGGAATAAAATTTTCATTGAAATTTGAATATTTATATTGAATTTCACACTTGTAAATTCTTATAAAATATCCGCTTGAAATTTAAACAAGAAAATTATATAGAAAAAAATATTCTCTATAAATTTTATAGGACAAGGGTTGGTGACTTGCACCATGTTGAAATATCATACCATATTTCAGGACTTATCCTATATCAACTGATAATTAAAACATATGATGAAAACATAATATTACCAAGACCCCAACCACTTATTTATGAACGATCAACTGAAATATAACTAATGCATGCATGTTATAAAAAGTACACATTAATCCCCCATTGTAAATAAAAGGGAAATGGAACACCTGAAAAGGCATAGAAAAACCCATAATTGGGAAACTCTTGAATGCTTCATTTTTACATAGATTATACAACAATTATAGTTTCCACCACCACCATCATGATCCACAATGATCCATAATGAATTGGCATACATCACCAGAAACTGAAATATATTAATATACACTAAATAAATTATGATATAATATCTATATTCCTATGCATCGAAAGTATAAAAACAATGAATGTTGGAACATGGACCATGCATGGGTGAGTAAAAATATAATAATTTGGATTACACAAAATATGTGAGAAAAGAAAAACCAATGAGTCAAATGAGTGGCTTCAGTGGGAACGAGAGTATCTCAAAAATAAAACATGGATCTATATATTCTATATGTGTTCAATTAAAAAAGATACAAGGAAATATTAATCAGCTCTGACCAAATCCTGAGGAGCTATGTTAAATAAAAATCATAGGTTCCTATTGTGATTTATAGTCTACATTTGATATCATAGTTCTATATCAAACCCAAAATGAAATAAAATAGTTCCTGATAAATTAATGAGTCTCAATAAATCCCATATTACTCCATCAATTAGGAATCCACATCACTCTCAATAATTTTAAATGGTAGCCTGGTCATCGTAGAAGACATCTCACAAGTCGAGTGAGTATCTCTCACTATCATATATCCATGTCACACCACTGATTAAGGGCCATCCCATTACTATGTTCACACATGTTATAAATTTAACAATGTTGAATAATCTAGTATAAATAAAATTAATGTTGTTTAAAAATTATGAACTTGCATGACCCACAATATTATAAATTGTCCCATGAACCAAAATGAATTATATCCTATAATAATTTTTTCAAGTCTCAATCATGATAATTACTTTCCAAAACTAAATATAATATAATAATGATTCCAAATAAATAAAAAATTTAAATAAAAAAATATTTAATAAATTTTAAAAATATAAATTTATGAATGGACATTACACAGTGTAGTTAAGTGATAGAGGAGATACAAAGTAAAACTGTGATCATATTTCATAATTAGAGTTAAAGGGTGCGTAATTAATTTATTATAATATATAAAAATATTATTTCATATTCCGATGTAGTAATTTCCTAGGAAGGAGATTTAATTTAAATGTTATTTCAACATGGTTTTTTAAAAGAATTCACATGATTTATGTAATTTTATCAATGTATAGGATATTTATGATTATAATTGTGATTCTTATGGGATCCACAGACACTTAATGGGATTATAAATTAGGTTTTCATGTTTTGAGGACTTAGTCATTTGTATTTCACACATATGTGGGATTAAATATTCATTCTACTAACCACAAAAATCCATGGGCTAATTGATTGTCCCCGAAGCATGTTGTATTTTTTAATTCTCTTCGTATATTTTATTATCCAACAACCCACATATCTTCCCAAACAATACAAAGAAGGATCTGTGACCTTGATAGACAGGGTGAATATTATCTCTTGTGTTTGACATTCCCATGCGAAAAATTCCATGTAATCTAACAAGAGTTTTAGTTGGGTATTTCCTCTTCTTAGATGGGTCTATAACAATTGAGAGGGTACCAACCCAAGTTATGGACCCAAACCATGCATAAATTCTTAGAAAACCTAAGGGGAAAAACTTCAAAGATAATTGATTCACTTCCCTTGTGTGTATGAGGGTTGTTGACCCAATCTATATAATTTAAGTGTGAGACCCATGAATTACTAGATGACACTTTGGTCGGGGGATAATAACCATGCTTTCAATCCAAATATCTTTCCCTAACCCCATCATCTAATTATCTAAAGATGAATTGTAAACCTTCTCGTATAAAATATTGAATCACCTCGAGTAATGAAATGATTCCCACTATCATGATCTATAGTGAAAAATACCCAAAATGGTCTATTTAAAATCCCAAATATGAATCCCAAGAATGAATATATAAAGATACAAAAGGGATGAAATAATACCAGAAATTTTCTATAGTGGTACATGGTGTGTAACCCCATACATACTCTCTATCCATATATTTTCTAACTACAGTGACTGAAAAACTTCACTAAATGTAACTTTAAGGAGTAGTACAGTAACACCCCGACATCAAGTGCTCGATGAATGTGAATTATTTTATTACATTGGCATGATTACGAAAATATTATATCCTGAAGGACTGAATAGTATAGAATATTTGGAAAACAAGATACATACATAGGTTCAACATTACAACTTTAATGTAAATATAATATGTAAATTCCATTGTAATCATCCATAACTTCTAGATTATCCATGCAGGTCATTCATAATATACGTCTTCACATCATGGGAAAAAATAAAATATAATAAGTTGTTATCTTTGATACTTACTTATGGTAAATAATACAATTGAAGTAATAATAATCATAATCACTAGGCATGGTGAGATATTAAAAACACATGGCATTAAAATATATTTGAGAAAAGTATAAATGAAATGAAAACTAAATAAATAACACTATAATAGAACATAACCATAGATATTCAAAAAGTATAATAATCACATTGAATATCAATTATAAGTTTCATAATGAGGTAATTTATAATGATTGACATCATAATAAATTTTTCAAGTCCTTGTTCCAAAAGCATACAAAAACGGGTAAAAAACCAAACTGGTTTGTCTCGTGAGACCTACTAATGGATCGTGGAATTATATTGGGTCCCACAAGTCACATAATAAGTCCAATTCATTTCTGATATAAATAAGGATAAATATAATCAATATATAAATTATTATCAAAAATATCTTATGAAATTTAAATAACTTACCCCTATCATTAAATATGAACACTGACTATTCAGAGTAATATAGTAAATTGTATCAAGACAGAACATCCACAATCAAACTAATCACAAACCATAAAATAAAATATGGTAGATTATATCATAAAATATTATTCCCAATTAAAAATAAGAATCAACAAGATTATTGAAATGGATGAAAATACTTGTTTAAAATCCTTGTGTAGTTCTTAAGATAAATACTCGTTTACTATAAAAACAAGAATTATTTTTGAAAAATCATTGCATAAAACCACAAGTAAATTAATAAATAAATTTCAAAATTAAAATTAGTTATTTTCTAAATAAACTTTTGATAAAAATATAATATATTGTGAATTTTAAAATTGGTATGAATTTGAGAAGTTCATTTGACAGGGGCTTGTTTATCGAGAAGAAGTTTTTAAATATCATTTTAAAACATTTAACTCCACCAAAAATCAATATAGATCGTTATTGCAACACATATATAAAAATTAAAACATAATTTATTATGATTTCATAATAATAATTAATAATTTTATTAAGTTAAGTAGAGAATTAGATTATCTTGAATGAAAATAAATGTTCGCGTATAAAACCCTTACCTTATATCAAAACGTGTTTTGTACCTGACCTTAAATATCCTAGATAATCAAATTAAATCCATTAAATAATTAATTAATAATCATATATACATATATTTTACTCATCATATTTTTATTATTCTCATTTATGGCCTTATTGATAATTTATATGATTTAATTATGTCGTTCATGGGTGTTGGTTTCCTTGATTTCATGATCGTTTTTCTAGATTATAAGTAATGGAGTTTATTTAAAATTTATATAATTATAGTGAATTGGAATTTCTTGTTATTAATGAGAATCTAGAATTTTAAATGGTTATATTTAAAATTTTGTTAAATATTACACGGTTAAATCATTCGATAATACATTTAGTGATAATCGTATAGATTTTTATGACTGTTATTGATCCTAACGAACTCATTTTGTATTATCACTTGGTAATATGTAAGTATGTTACATCCAGACATAATTTTTTTTCAATATTCAACTTAAATTATTTTTGGATCATTAAAAGGGTTTAATTAACATCCTTTAAGGATAAATTGAGGAATTAAACATTTTCATCCACAAAGGTTGTAAATCGGTACATCTCAGATTATGATTTCATTTTTAAATAAAAATAGAGAGAGTAAAGAGATTGATGATGGTTCTTCCATTAAAATGATATAATTAAATTATATAAGTATACTAGAGTTATCATGATCATTTGGATATAATAAGTGAGGAAAAAATAAAAAAATAAAATAAATTTAAATCAAATTAAAAGAAAAGGAAGAGGATTTACCTCCTGAATCAACCTCCTTGAGAACCTCCTTAAGGGTAGGGGTTTATGTCTTTTCGAAAGAAAAATATCTCTTGGACATCGTGAGAGACTAGAAAATAGTATTTGGGAAGAACATTGAAAATATTCATGAATTAGAGGAGTGAGTATAAGAGGGAGTGAGGGGTGGTTTTTTATAGTGAAAGAGAGGGTGATTTTTGAATATTTTATTCATTATTTTATTATTTTACTCTAGATAATAAATAATGTTAATTATTGTGAAAAAATATTAATAAGTGCATGTGACATTAGACCAAGTGTTCTGGAATCATCCACACATCACATATAACCCAATAAATCATGTATTTAGAATTTATTGTTAATTATCTTATTTTACAAATCACTAAAAATTCTAGTTTTTTAGAAAAATACCAAAAATTCACCATAACAATTTTTCGATGTTTAGAATTCAAAAATAGACTGCATTTTACAAAAATAATTTTCTAAATATGTGAAATTTAATTTTTAAATAACTTCATTAATTACTTGAAAAATACATATTTCAAATTAAAAATGTATTTTATAATACTTTAAAAAAATAACTGAGGTCTCATAAAATTATCCTAAAATCATAAGACAAAAAAATATTTATTTTGGAACACATTTTTTGGGAATGAATTTTACTTAAAATAAATTTATTAATTTAAAATTATAATTAAATTTTTATTACTAACAAAAATACAAACACTTCATTATTAATATTTAAATTATTCACTATTACATAGATGGTGCCTAAATTTTATTTATACTTACATAGGTGAGGTCACTATTCATTAGTGTCGTATTATTATTTATAAGGGCACCTTACTATTCATAATTTTCAAGTTATTATCTACCAAAAAGGTAAGATGATCTAATCAGACTATAAATCTTACTTATCACACTATGTATATCGGTTTTTTGAAATTCAAAACACAAAAGTGGAAAAATTGTGTCTAATAACTTGGTTATATCTATATTATATAATAAAAAAAGTGTTTGTTTCGAAGAGACTCAGTGTTGAAGGAATTAAATATTAAATTTATTTTTTATTCCTTGGTGTTCTACGTTCTTCCACAAATACAAAAAATTCATCCTTGAAATCAACAAAATGTTACCTCATAAAGAGATTAGAATAGTTCTTCATCATAAGCTCTACAGGCTCCCATTTTACCTCTTCAATTTTTTTATTTTTTCAATATATCATTACCAGTCGAGTCATCTGATTCTTCAACACCTGCTCTTTAGTTTATAGAATCCAAATAGGCTCTTTATAATAAGATAAATGAAGTTCCAATTTAATACCTTCAAAAGTGAGTACATGTGTTGGGTCTGGTGTGTTCATTCTCAAAAATGAGGCATGAAACACATTTTGTACTTTATAATGGCTAGGTAGCATTTCCAAAAGATAAAGCACAACTCTAATTCTATCCATAATTTCAAAAGTTCCAATGTACTTGGTGCTCAATTTCCCTTTCTTCCCAAATCTTATAACACCTTCCATGGAGATACTTTCAAGAAAATGTGATCTCCCACTTCAAATTACAAATACATTCTTACATTATTAGCATAACTCTTTGTCCTTCATTTTTATTCTTTGTTATGGGTTTGAATATTATACACATTTTTTGTTGTTTACTACAAATGCTCTTGGACTACATGTATTCTTTCACTAAATTAATCCCAACATGTCGGTGTACAACATCTCTTTATATAAAATGCCTAATATAGTCTCATTTGAATACATGAATGGAAACTATTATTATAAGAATACTCCCCCATAGATAAATACTGCTCACACATACCATTAAAATTAGGTTATGACAATCTCAACATGTCTTCTAATTTTTGGATCGTCCTTTCCGAGCTCCCATTAGTTTTAGGGTGATAAGAAGTACTCAATCGAAGCTCCATATCTAAAAATTTTGGAAGACATTCTAGAATTTAGATGTAAATCATGCTTCAATTTTAGACATAATGTATATATGTTCTCCATGAAGCCTCACAACATCATTTATATACCATCGTGTAAGGCGCCCTAGAGGAAAATCCTCCCTTGTAGTGAGTAAATGTGTATACTTGGTAAGTCAATCAATAATCCTATATATTGCATCATTCATCCTTGGAGATTCTGGTAATATAGTGACAAAATCCATAGTTAAGTCCTCCCATTTACATGTAGGAATAGGTAGAGGTTACATGAATACTCTAGGATGTTGTCTTTCGGCCTTCACTTGATGAATGACTAAAAATCATGATACAAAATCAGCAATTTCAATCTATATGTTGTCCTATTAAAAATGTTATTTCAAATATCTATAAATTTTAGTGATACCATTGTATATAGTGAAATTAAAAATATGGGAATCATCCAATAATTCCCTTTATAACTCAGGTATAGAGGGAACACATAGCCTCTTCCCAAATATCATAATTTCATCCTCACACACATCGTCAGCCAACATCCCACCATTCACACCACTAATTTTTTTTTTGAATATTATCATCATCAAGATGATAAATTTTAAATATTTGAAATAAATATGGTTGGGAAACCAATTGAAAAATTAGTAATGTTTTATGTTATTTAATAATTCACATAAAAATCCTGGTTGTAACCACGTTTATGGGATCCCGGTAAATTATCATTTGGTTTAAAACATTATGATACTTTTTTCTCTTCGAATTAGATACCTTATTTTCTTTTCAAAGGTGGTATTGTATGTAACAATCATAATCCTTGAGTATATCAAGCCACCTCCTTTTTCTCATTTTGACTTATTTTTATAAGAATATATTTTTTAAAAACCATGAGCCATATATATCTCATATTTCACTCGATAAATATAGTGTCTTCATATATTTAGAGAAAATATTACAACTGTTAACTCAAGATAAAGATTTGGATTGTTCTATCCGTGATTTTTTAATTGTATTGATGCATTTGGAATAAATATATCTTTCTAAAAAAGGACACAACTAAACCCTTTATTTGATAAATCTCTATAGATAAAAAATACAACATTTATTGATAGTAGATTATCGATTAGAGCATTCACTAATATCCAATTCAATTATTCAAAACGTTATTAACATTCTATTTTCCATAAACAAATGACACCATTACAATAATCTTGGTAAACGGGTTCGCTAAACAGGTGAAGTTCTAAATGAAACCCCAATAATAACCTACTAAACCAATAAAACTATATACCTCTATTGTGTTCACTAGTGTAGGCCACCATTGAAATTACATTTCCTTCACAGGATCCAATTTTTTATCCATTTAGACAATATGATCTAGAAAAATAAACTTCGTGAAGTAAAAATTCACACTTTTTAAACATCCCATTTAATTAGTTTCTTTTAAGAGTCTTCAGAATAGTGCACAAGTTATTCATATAATCTTCATAGATTTTTTATTATACCAAGATATCATCAATAAATACTGCAAATGAGACATTATGATAGTCATTGAAAACACTATTCATTGTATCAATGAAAACATAGGGTGTATTTGTTAGTCCTAAAGGAATTAATGTAAACATGTATTTCCCATTCCTGGTTCGAAATACTGTTTTCGAATATCTTACATCCTCACACACAACTGATGATATCCAAATAGAAGGCCAATATTTAAAAACATTGGGCTCTAGAAATTCGATCAAATAAATCCTCATTGCGAGGAAGAGGATACTTTTTCATTATCATAATAGAATTGATCTCCCTATAATCAATGCATAGCCTCATAGATCCAATCTTCTTCTTGATAAAAAGTACATAGGATGGCCTTAAGAAACATTAGAGGGGATAAATCCATTATCACTCAATTCCTCTAGTTGTATCATCATATCTAATGACTCTCCCTTGACCATTGTATAAGGATAATTTGATATAGGTCTTGAACCCAGAATTAAATCAATAGTGAACACAACATCTAGCTCTGGAGGATGTCCATGTAAATACTCAGGAAAAAAGTCAATATATTCTTTCATAATAGGTACATATTCAATTTGATGATTTATTTCCATGCCCATATAAATTTCATTCTCATAATCCACAAGAATTGTTTTCAGTAGAACTACTGGGGGTGAATTATAATAAGAATTAGATGTAAAGGTTTCCTCTCTAAAGATAAGTGATTCTACATCATTCCCAAAAATTGTAACCACCTTATTCATCAAATTAATTCTCAAATCATAGTTTTAAATAATATTCATATGAATAATTATATCAAATTAAATCATGGGTATGATGATAATTTTGGAAACAAAATCATGTTTCGGTGTCATTAGGGGGACTGATTGACACATATTTGTTATAATGATACTCCCCTTATGAGTTTTTACAAACAATTCCATTATTAAGTAAAATTGTAAATGTATAAGTTTCATGGAAAAATAAGAAGATATAAAATAATGAGATGATCCATAATCAAATAAACAATTGGATAAGTTGGAGGAAATTATTAAATTACCTACCACAACATCATTAGGAACTTCAACCTTAATTGTTCTGATATCATAATCCTAGCCTTGCTCACTTATCCTTTTTAAGGGAAAGTTTCCTTGATGCTTTGGAACATCATTTTTATAATGTCCCTCATCTTTTCAATAATTTCATTAACCAATGGTGTCTTCTATCATTCCCTTGAAATCCATATATTGGTGGTAATTTTTTCCACACTTGTAACAAACACCCATACCCTTTAAGCATGTATCATGGTGTTTCTTCCCACAATTATCACCGGATGGAAAATAATTTATTACCTTATTATACTTTTTATTATTTATTTTTTAGAGTGTTCAACATACCTCTTATTATCTTGATTATTTTCAAGTCCCAAGACATTGAGAATTATTTTTCTCTATTGATATCACATGAACTATATCTTCGTGTGATGAGAAACTTTGTGACACTAGTGCACTTTGGATGAATGGTTTTAAACCATCGAAGAGCCGATAAATATTGCAACATGTATTATGTATGTAGTCTAAGGAATGCCTTTATATAGTTTTGAAGTTATCTAAATACTTTGAAACATTCTCATTCCCTTTTTTCCTCATATTTAGAAAATTTCATTCTATATATGTTCGTTGTTCATAAGGAATGTATTTTTTCTCACCAGTTTTCTTTAAAATCACTCCATTCCGTATATTCAATATCTTATTACTTATTTTTATTTTGAATCAATGACCACCATGGATCATAATATCCTGATAGACGATAAATTTCTATGAAAACGTTCTCCCATTCATTACATCCCAAATTGAAAAAAAAAATCTCTATAGAACATATCCAATACTCTAGTACGAACAGGTTTATAGTCCCATTTAATTATGGAGTTCATTATTTAATAATTTGGTATAAAACATATCTTCTACATTGTTATTTAGGATCCTCCATATGGGTATGGTTATTGTTCATTATTGGAGTTAGTTTTACCAAAATAGTTATAAGTTACTCAGCACTAGTCGCAGCATTATTATCCTACATAGGAATGAAATTTTCACATGGGATACACACGTTCTCGAGGTTTCCATTCCTTCCACTATGCTCCATTTATAAGTTATTTAATCCAATAGATTAGGTTATGAATCATAATTTATAGTCTAAACTAATAAAATACTTAACATATATTGAAATAATATGAATAGATAATCCCCTAATCATAAACATAATTTCTTTGAAGAAACATTTACTTTTAAATCCTTATTAATGGCTTGTAATGAAAATGGGAATTATAATAATAATATTCTCTAGGAGTGTCGAACCGTGTACACAGTTAATAATGGTCATATAAAAATATTCACTCTCATTTATAAGGTGCCTAGATTTTATTTATACATACATGGGTGTTGAAACTATTCATAATAGTCATATAACTTTTTATAAGGGTACATTACTATTCCTAAGGGAGGAGTTACTATTCACCAAAAATGTCAGTTCATCCTATCAGACTCTAAAAATATTGTTAATTGCAGATGTGTATGTCTGTTTTTTAAATTCAAAACACAAATGTAGATAAATTATGTCTAACGGATAGGTTATAAATTTATTCCATTATAAAAAAGTGTTTGTTTTGTAGAGACATAGTGTTTCATGAATTATATATTAAATTTATTTGTAATTACTTAAGGTGATACAGTTACACAGTGTTTGAATCACTTGATCAACCTATCATGTAACCGAAAGGTATCCCAGTCCATGAGAATCACAATTACCAAACATGTGGTTCTAACACATGTAGTGGCTAAGGACAAATAGACATATTTTAATTTACTACCTATAAAAGCCATCCTGTGTGGCTAGAAGATACATGTTTTATAAGTTATGTCACATGGTGTGTGACATATAACTCTATTAAAATCCTTGTCCAACAAACCTATGAAATGGAAACCCAGTTTTCTTTTGAATTATATGTTTTATAGTTTGGTTTTCTTAACCCAAAACTAGATCTATCTAATCTTATCACTCAAACTTCTTAAACTGACCTCAGGATACATCATTGTGCCTTATAATGTCACTTAAAACCAATGGTGATCCTTCTATATGTCAAATAAATTTTTTTATTCATTCCCATGGATTTTATATGAACCCATCATAGTTAAACAAAAGCACCCACCATCATTTTCTAACCCAAATCACCATCTTTGTTGAATATCCTCCCCTCACCCTTCAATTTATTTGATGGTCAAACCATGAACCAAAATAATGACCAACGATTACATTTATTATTACTCCTAAAGATATTATAACAATGGTGGTCAATGGATGAACTAACCACCCAAATAAACACCAAATCGTAGATAATTATGAACTTATATTGATTAATAGCTAAAAGGAAGGAATCACATGGGGAATCGAATAGAAGAATGAAAATTTCTATATGAGATCAAAGAGAATAACCTTGATGGATCATAGTGTGTATAATATTCAAAATCAATCACAACAAGAAAAAATACTAAAATAGTCCACACTAAACTGAGGGAAGTGATGTAATGAATTTGTAAATTTATAATAAATATAAGGAAAATTAATAGAATTTCGCTATAGAAAATTTCAACTCAAATACATAGAATAAATTTATAATGGAAATTTTTTATACAATTTTCTAAGGGAATTATTTACTAATATTTTTACATGAATAGTAAAAGAAAAAAACACTTCAAATTACATTCTCCAAATACTAGTTTTTTGTTTATAAAATATTTGAATGAAGAATTTTCCATTGGAAAATTCTTACAACGAAAATGTATATGAGAATTCTATTACATTAAAATTATTTAGAGAATTATTTAGAGATTGATGATTTATTGGTGATTCATATATAATTTTCAAATTATAATGAAATTTTTTACTCGAATATTAGTTCATATTAATTGTATAAATTTATACTAGAAAACACAAGTGGGAATTTCATGTTGAAATTATAGAGTTTAAACATAAATTTTGAAAAAGGAATTTCAAAAAATATTTCCATTATAAATTCCCATTTATGTAATTCAACACTATTATTTTTATTTCATAATTTATATGATATTTTATTTTTATGATAGATATTTCGAAAAACAAAATTCCCATTGATGTGTGGAAAAATATATAAAATGTATCACTAATTTTTTTGTTAAAATATATTATGGTAGTTATGAATAGAAATTTCCAATAGAAATTTTTATAAGAAAATAAAGCTACAATTTTAATTAAAACTTTATATGGGAATATTCATAGAAATTTTTTAGAAGAATTTTTTGTTTAAATTTCTTGATTAAATTCCCATTATAAATTTATATTGGAAATATATATTATAGATTTAAATTTGTATTCCAAAAACTAAAATTGTAAAAAAAATATTCCCATTTACTATAAATAATCATTTTATAAAATTATATGAAATTTCTCTATTTTATACATTTTTATCTCTATATTCTGGGGGTATCTTTAAATTTCCCGTAGTAATTGAATAAATTTGTTTTATTTAATTTAAATATGACTCAATGAATAATTTATTTAATTTAAAAAAAAAATTAAAATAAATTTATTATATTATATGTCTTATTGAGTGGGCTATTGACGGTTTTGGGGATCCAAGGATAATGATCTAAAACATGCAAGTAATTGATCTGAAAAAAACAATTTTGATTAATGTTTAATATATATATTGAAAACAAATTGCTATATGATAACTCCCTCAATATTGATGGGATATTCTTCTATTTAATTAAGTGGTTTCATATGGATATGAGTATATCCAATATAAGTTAGGAGTATAAAAATAAAACTATTGTTGAAATCTATTTTATTTTGTTATTTAGGATAGTTATATATGCATAGAACATGAATAACATTTTTAGATGAAAATTCATTCATTTGTGAAGACGAATATAAAAAATAGTGGAAATTATTTTTATAGGGATGGATTTCAATATATATTATTAAATCCAACGAGGGAACATGGGTGTAGGCCCTGATGAGAGATATGTATCCATTGACAAGGGCCTGTATGAATCGGTATATACTAATAGACCAACCCTCAATATGATTATTCCCATAATGGTTAAAGCTAAGATAAATGAATTACACCATGTGAAAATAAATGATTTAGAGAGATAATTCACACATCAAGATAGTTACAAAATTAATATTAAAACAATAGTCAATAAGTAAATCAATATTTTAGAGCATTCTTAAGAGACTTCATGTTTTTTTTCAAGTGCATAATATTCTTCTTCTTTAAAAATATATTCGAATGTCTATATAAAATATATTTATAGGTTACGGTATTATATCTCATGTTTCAACATAAAATAAAATTAAAAAATATATTATATATATAATTTTACAATCACCATGATTTGTTAAGGTTAGCCATAACACGTTGTATCTGGTAAAATTTGAATATGAAAACAAGAAATGGGTGTCTCTTTTTCTCCTTATTGTTTTACTGTCATTTTCTCAATTAATAAAACTATTAATTAAGACAAAAATATAATTATATTCACCATGTCCTGATGGAATAATTTCTAGAATTTAAATCTCCAAATCCTATATGATTTTTCTCCTTCGGCATGGTATATATATGTTTTTTATTCCATCATAACATGCACCATTCTAATTTTCCTACATGAATACTCATATTAGAACATTAATACTTTAGTTTCCATTATAGTGACCAACCCATTTTTGATATTCTTTATCATTCCGAATGACATAATGAAAATCCACCACATTATAGTAAAACATTTTCTTGGTCATCCACCAATATTTTATTAAAACATAAACTTTAAAATTGACCTTTTTTCTCAGCATCCTCACACGTCCTTTTAAAATATCAAACATGGTATGTTCTATTGATCACCACAACCAAAATTATATAACCTTAAAAATTTGTCATTCATAAATCCTATTTGAGTGAAATAAGATTAAAAACCATCAATGAGGATACTGATAATAAAGATAAAATTAATAAGGTCAATTATATATAGTTTATGCCTTAATTGATATTATATTTTCACTCCCATTATTAATTCAAATCATAAGGATTCATAATTATTTAATGGGTTATAAATCTCTTCATTTGTAGCTCTGGGAAATATACTAACAATGTGATCAGTTCTCTAAAATTTTAGATAGAAACACCTCATGTCTCCTTTTATAAGAAAATACTTTTTCACTCTTCTATTACATTGTTTTCACCTATAGAGGTTATAGAATCCCTCCCTTTTCATGTAGATATCCTATATATTTCTCTCCATTTTTAATAATTATAATCTAGTTATAGAGGTCTCATATAATAATAAACTCATAGTAATTTTTTGAGACTATATACTCATAAAAATACTCTCAAGTATTGAAAATCATACATTATTCAGATTTTTGACAATATATCTAATAATTTATACTTGATTTATTCATTTTAAAATGTATTCTCTTCATGATAAATTTTTTTTGTTATGATTTTTTACTTGATGTCATAATATGTTATCGTTGAATATTTCACTAGATTTTTGAAAACATATTTCACTTCAATTTTCACACATAATTGTTAAGGACTATTAGGAAATTATCCTCATTTAAAATTTTTGCGGAATGATCAACATTATTTGGGTTATGGATTGAGATACCTAAATATACTAAACTATTTTTTCTTGGAGTGAATAAATTTTTCTTCTTGAAGTTCCAAAAAAATCCAAAACATTAGTGTATTTCATCATAATATTGGTAAATTTTATGAAAATTTATAAAAAAAGAGAGTGCATATTCTATAAGATTTAATGTAAACTAGAATTATAATGGTAAATAAAAAAATTAACTCACATTAATTCATTATTTTTGAAAATAAAACATAATCTCAAGACATATAGGATTATATACATCTCTCAAATATTTCATTCCAACACTTTGTAATAACTCACATGTATTATTTTGTTATTAAATAAATAAGAAACCTTCTATGTTTGTCACATACAAACCCAAAATAAATTTCATATGACCAATCATTCAAATTTTTATTATATTTTTTGTTATTTTTGTAATTAATTTAAAATTATTCTATTTAGTCTGTTGAAAATAATGTACTAGGAATCAGAACTCACAATGTTTTATTTTTTATCATACTCCTTGAAATAAATATAATTATGAACCTATCCTTTCATGAAATTTATACTATTTAATATGTTCCCTATATTTGAATACTAATATCGATAACTTTTTTTAACCTATATAATTACTTCCATAAAATAGGAATACTGCTAAAATTTATTCCAAAATCTAATAGAGTGTTTTTAAACCATAATAGTTGTGTGAAAAAATTTCTTGTAGACATATATTCTGCCTCAGCGGTCGATAAGGAAATATAGTGTTGCTTCTTAAAACACCATGAAGCTAAATATTTTCCTAAAAAATGAAACATTCTTGAGGTGCATTTTTTATCTAATCTACACCATCATAAGTCGTCATCTAAATATAAAATTAAATAAAAATAAATATTTTAGGTTAAATAAGTGAATGAAAACCTGTTCCTTTTAAATATCTAAAAATTCTTTTAAAAGTATTTAGATGTGATTCTTTTGGATTTGATTGAAATATATAACAAATAAATATCGAAAACATCATGCCTATTCTACTAGCCACATGATATATCAAACTACCAATCATATCACTCTATTGATTTTTGTCAACTAGTTTTCTAGCATCATCCAAATTCAGTTTTATATTGGTACACATTGGAGTTGTATATATCTTCTTGTTCTCGAGTACAAAAGATTTCAATAAATATCTAACATATTTTCATCGATCTAAAACGTTCCCAAAATACTTTTGGTAAATCAGAAATCCTAAATATAAATTTAGTTCTCCCATCATACTCATTTAAAATTCTTTTTTTTCATTATATTTGAAAGATCATGACAAAACATTTAATTGAATGAACCAAAAATAAAAGCAAAAACATAAATTTGAAATAAAGAAAAATTAGATCAAAATGTTTTCATAAAATGGGTTATATATAACAAACCAACAGTAAATACATTTTTCAAAATAAATGAACATAATATTCCATTAAAATTTCTAGGTGCTTGTTTAAGTCGATAGATATATTTTGTATGTTTAAAAAAAATTTGGTTTTTGAGGATTTTCAAAATTTGGGACTTGTTCAACATAAGAATACACCATTAAATATCCTTTTAATCAATCATATTTAACATCCATGTGATATAATTTAAATTTATATGAGATGCATATACAAAAGGATTGTAATTTCTTCTTAATACATCTATAGGGGAAATGGTTTTATCATAATATATACATTCTTCTTGATTCTATCCTTTATATACTAATATGGATTTATTCCTAGTGTTGAACACATTATCGTCCTGTTTATTTATAAAAACCCTCTTAATTTCTATTACTAACTAATTATTTGGGCTTTCAAGTAGTTCCAAAAAATCATTACTTTTAAACTGGTTTAGTTATTCTTGCATTGCTGACATCCAACTCTCTTTATCTAATTCTTATTCAATAGTGTTAGGTTCTGGTTGAGATATAAAGCAAGGAATTCATATAGGTTTTCAAAATTTATTTTTGTTCAAATTCCTATATCATTTTCTCCTATAAAAATTTTTAAAGGACTATTCTTTAGGGTTCTATACCATCTAGGAAGAACCCTTTTAGGTTCATCGGTTTCATGTTCTTAAAAAATAGACTGAATTTTATTAATATAATTTTCAAAATCATTTTTAAGGGATTCAAGTCATATGTTTTAAAAATATTCAAGGACCTCATCAATTTGATCTTTATCTTTATTGAAAGGTTCAGTTTCATCGAACCTCACCTGAACTAATTCTTCAACAGTCCTTGACTTTTTAGTAAACAATATATAATATTTAGATGTATCATAATAACCAGAAAAATATTACTCCATCATATTTTGGATCACATGTACCAAGATTATACTTGTTGTTCTAGATATACACCTTACATTAAAAAATATTAATGTACTTTAGTTTAGGTATTTTGTTATTCCAAAGATCATGAGGTGCCTTTTTAAAAATAGACCTCATTAAAACTCTATTCATGATATACCAGGATATGAAGATTCTACCTGAAAATATGTAGGAATAATATATTCATTCAACATAGTCTTATTCATTTATTGAGTAGTTATTTTTCTTCTTTGAACAATTCCATTTCTTTGAGGTGTTCTTGGTGGAGGGGAGGTGTGTTTAATACCGAAATTTTAGAAAAAGAAATTGAATTATTGATTATAAATTTATCCCCCATGATCACATCTCAATGAAATCATTTTTAAACATTTATCATTTTGAACAATTATAGAAAAAAATAAAAATTAGTGAAAACATCACTTTTGAGTTTTAGAAAATAAACTTAAGTAAATTTAGTTTAGTCATCTACTCAAACAAAAAAAATATAATTTACTGGCCATAAATTCTATCCTTGATGGTCCAAAACATCCATATGGATAATTTATAACATTTTGTAGGTATCAATTTTTTTAATAGGTTTGAAAGATGATTCATGTAGCTTGCCAATTTTGACGACATTTCATAATCAATCAATATCAATCTTAAGACTATGAAAATAAAAAACTAATTATTTATTATATAATTTGTGTAAAAAATATATTATAATTTCCATGTATTCCATTTTAAATCCATGATTCATTTGTATTAGAATTTAAAAAATTCACTTTATGTTTACATAATAAATTTATGTCCAAAGTATAAACATTTTCAGTTCTAGGTGATTTATTTTTAAGTAAGTTATCTTTAAAAATAGAACAAAAAAATTTTAAAAAAATAATCATAAGATCCATCATCCCAAAGTTGATAAATACTTATCATATTGGGTTTTAACCCATGCACATATAGTACTTTGTTTATTAAGATAGTCTTTGGATCTCGAATAGTTCCAACTCCAATTATCAATCCTTTCGAATTATCACCAAATTGGACAATATCTTCCTCTATTTGAGTAAGTGTGTGAAAATTTCATGGACATCCATTAATATTCCTTGAACATCCATTTCCCATATATAATAGTCTATTTTTGTTCTTGTGGATTACTTCCAAAAAATGTGTTTAAAGAAATGTTTGTTTTGGTACGCACACATTCTTAGGTCTAGTAGTGTTAGATAGAAGAGATCTAGGAATCCAACCCTACATTGTTTTTTCAGATATTATATCATTAAATTCAGATAAACTATTTCAAATAAAGGCTCTTTTAATTCCACTGATTTGAGGATTTCTCTAATAACAGTTATTTTTCACATTACATTTTATTTCACCAAAGTAACAAGATTCATTTACTGAATTGGGGAAAAAATAATTCTTGTACAATTTATATTTCTCAACCTTACATTCATTACCAAATATTTACAAATTTATAAAATTATTTTCAAATATTTAACTTAATATATTCCCTCCTTTAGTAAAAAAAGTGCTTCACTTTTATAAGTTTATAAATTATCTTGTAATTCATTAATTATTTTGTCATGATCTGCAGAGTTTTTTATGGATGAATTAAAATTTTAAATTATCTCTTGATTTTGATTAATATAGGTATGTATTTCTCCTAAAACAAAATTATTAATATTTTTTAAATAATTTTCTTCATTTATCTAATAATAATATTTTTCTTCAAACATTGAACATTATGAAACTAGTTTATAATTTGAGAAACTAAGAGTATCATAATCAGAATAATAATAACATTGTACCATATCCTCTTCTTTATTGGACATAAATTACATTATGCCTATTATATTTAATTTCTCCTTTTATGAATCAAACATTGAAGGAATTCTGGGTTCTTCATATACACTCTATGTAGCTTTCATTTCTCTTTTTCTCTTATACTCCTAATCAATATTTTTTATATCTGTTTTCTGGTATTTTCCTTTTATATTCTTATTAGTTGATGTCTAGTCTTATATGAACTAAATTTTTGTATTCATAACATCTTATTTCTCTAGAGTCTTTCTAATACTTTTTTTTAAAAAAAATTCCACTTTTCTTCTTGTATAAATTGATGAAGTTTCTGGATAACTAAGCTACTTCCATTTCAAAATTAGATAAATCTAAATTATTCTTCCCTTTGACTTCATTCTTTGATTCTGTTATGTTCTTAGATGTTACTTTCATATCATTATTTTCTTTATTTATTTTAATTTTATTATCTTCATATTCACCTTTAATTTTTAATTATTAGATCATTAGTGTCCCAATTAATTATTTAATTGTCAGATCATTGATTCGTGATGATTGTCGAATAATAGTAGATATTCCATTCCATTTCAAAGGTATTACTCTCAATATTTTCAAAATGAGTTCATTTTTTTGAGAGTTTCACATAAGGCTGTAATATTATTGATAAATTCTTGTGATCCTTCCATTCATAATTTTGATACTTTCTACATTGAACATCCTAAATGTGTCGAATTTCATCTTTGTTATTTCATACATCATATGTATTACTTTATCTATTCCTTTGTTGGTAACTCCAATAGTTTTCACATTTAATAGGCTGTAGGATATTGTGATACATGGTTTAATTCATTTGGTCCATAATGAAAAATAATAGCATTCATAGATTTAAAATTCATTTCTTATATAGATTTTATTATATCATCCCATTATTTAGGTTTCATAGAAATTTCATATGGAGAAATTATATTTTAGTAGACACTAAATCCAATTGTATTTAAATTGATAACAATCCTGGTTTTCCAACACCAATAATTTTTATAATTAAAATATGGATAATGAACCATAATAAATTCCTTCTCTAGAATCATCAATTTTCATCATTGAATAGACCTTTAAACTTTCAACTTGCAATGATTTTTTTTTTCAAAAATACAACATATAACACTAATTATTAGGTCGTAATATACAATGTAACAATAAATAGGGGGGTTACTTGTGTCTTTTAAATAACATAATTAATTTTAGATTTTGACAGCAACATTTATTTATGAGAAAATGTAGTGTTTTTATTCTACACAAAAATACATAGTGGATTAAAAGAATTGAAGAGCAAGGCTTTTTCATAGTGGTTTTGGGAACAATGATTCCCTTGACCACTCCACTAAATACTTTATCTAGAATCACAATGAATTTGACTAGTCTTGTCCTCTTGTCATAAGACCCAAATTCCAGAAATGATTGTTGGATGTTAAAACATTCACACAAGATTAATTACAGATCCTTCTGGTTCTATAATAGAGAACTGATTATCCACATCTTATATCGATAAGCTGATACTCCCAAACATTTGATTACTAGATTTTGAAAACTCCAAATGAATCAAAAGATATTTATTTTTGAATTAGATTAAACTTCACAATCGCAACATCATGAAATTGATAGTACATGGATCTACTTCTTCATAAAACAAAATCAATAAGATTAAAACGTTCATTAGAGGTTCAGCTGCAAAAATATCTACGATTACAAATAGAAATGAAATAGAACAAATTGCAATTACAATAGAACAATATTTAACTTTTATGTAACCAAAGTGTAGTTATCTTTCTGAGGCATTATTTCTTTATAGAACATTAATAGATTTTCAATAAGGAAACCTTTTATGTGATTAACTTATCACATAAATTTGAATGGATATTATGATGAAATATATTGAGAAGATGACTTTCTTTGACATTTTACATCCAAAAGAATAGCTTGATTGATATTGAAAATTAAATTTTCCATGGACTAGTATAGTAGTAACATCCATTATAAATATAAATGATTAACTCCAATAAAATCAGTTCATTGGAACAATCAAAATGATCCTTGAATCGATCTTAAATTATGTCTTGACCATTGCAGTAATCTTGAAATGAAAATATTACATGAAAAACATCACCATTGAAGACACAACATAGTGTTAAGCTGCATAGCATAGGGTTACTATGCATAACGTTGGGTTCCTTTTCATAATAGTAGGGTTGAATTCACATACATTTATCTGCATGTAACATAGAGATCAAAAAGTAACGTAGGGATGATGATCCCTATGGTCATCCTTGTCAGCATAAAATCTCGAACAAAGCATAGATTTACCAAAAATTTAATTTCCCCAAACATAGGGTTGAAGATAGTAAATCAAAACTCCAAAGTAGGGTTACTGATCCATACACGTGTTAATTTTCTAAACATAAGGATGAAAATCCAAAAAAATGATTCTTTTACGTAATGCAGGGTTGTTACCATACGCAAATGATATCTTTTCAGCATAATGTAGGAATGAAAACAGTGTTTCCAGAATCATTCACATAATGCTATATTCTTTTAAAGTAGAATATAAATTCATGTAAAACTCACTTAATATAATATTACTAGATAACAAATAGGGTTATTTTTGAACATCAAAATAATCATAAAATATAAAGTATTTTTGAGAAAATACATTCCCAAAAATTATAAATTTTCATATTATGAGTGATATATATAAATTTATTTCTAAATAAAATTAATAATCATTTGTAAATTAATTTTTAATTTTTAATAAATGAAAATAAATTCTTCCAAAGGTAAAAGAATTTTTTTTCATAATACTATTTTTTCCACAATGTGATTTTCAAATATATTTAATTGGTTAATAAATTACACATTTTAAATTAGTATATTAAATATCCAATTAAAATTATTTATAATGTATTCATTTTTTTATTATGAAAGGAATGATGTTGAAGTCATTTAGTCTTTAAAAATGGTTTTTATTGATTTTTTTTCATCAATATTATAATTTATTTTTAACAATATTTGAAATTTATTTGAAAAAATGGATATATTTTTTTAAATAATTATACTAATATTATATTAGATTTAATTTCTTATGTTTTTATTAATGGTTTCATTTTTGAGTGAACAAAATAATGATGATGTTTACAAAACTTTCATTTATTTTCATTAAAAGAGATAATTTAAAAGATATATTCTATTATAGATTATGGATTTAAAAATAAAATATTTATGTTTAATTAAAAATTATTTACTTAATTCTATATGAATCTTCATTATATTTTATTTTTTTATGTAAATTTTAATAATTTAAACACATTTTTCTAAAAAGTTATTTTTATTGTGATTTGGACACTTATATTAAATGTAATTTCAACAAAATCTAATAATTTAATCTATATAAATGGATATACTATTCTGAATAATCTTGTTCAAATTTATTAATGAGGTAAATTTAATTATTTTCGTTAGGAATATAAATCATGGTTATATTTGATCACCACAGTAAATGTTAAAATGGGTTTAATGGGATAAAAATATCAGGATAAGGTCTAAAAATAAGTCTTACATTTTCATTAATTGATTGGATGAGTTTATATTAATCATTTTCACAATATATTTGAAAATATAAAATTTTAATAATTTTCATTTGATAAGGATATTTTAATTATTTTATGAATTGAATACCTATAAATTTTCACCCTCCCTCACTTGTTATGTTGTCATGATTTGGATGTAGATAAAAATGATAGGTGATCTGATATTTATGAAAAATGTTTTGAAAATTAATCTGTATTTATTTGAGTATTTTATTTTTAATTTTTTGTGATGATATAATTATCTTTAAATCTTATATAACACTGATGTCGTACTTGTGCATGCAGTAGAAAAAAAAATTTAATTATGTTAACTGCTTAAAAATTAATATATATTGGATGAATTATGGTGTTAAAGGAATTGATACAATAATTATAATTTATAAATTATAGTTAAATATATTATATTATTAGTCAATGTTTATCTTGTTTCCTTTAAATTAAACATTTGATATTAATTCTAAAAATGATTTGAAATGGTTTTAAATGTTAAAAAATTTATTTTGAATTCATTATAAAATAATAAATAACCAATATTGACTGCTTTATTGGTAAATAGTATAATATTTCTTCCATTGAAAATGTATGGGTCACTATAATAATTATATATAAATATATAACCCTTAATTATTTAAGAATTTGTTTCTATAGCTAATATTAAAAGGCGTTAATAATGGTATTAGGTAAAACATTAGGTTTAAAGTGACAAATAAAGATATAAAAATTTTATATTTTATAGTTACTATAATATTAGACTGTAATATCTCTATAATTATGTCCATTTTGTGCCAATTTACTTAGAAATGATATTTATTATATTTTAATGTTTTTAAAATTTAAATGTTATTTCTTTTCCCACTCTAAAAAAGGACCTCATTTCTCTTATTTTCTTATAATTTCCTATTAAATTTAATTCATCATATATCTCCAGAAATGAATTTATATATATTTTATAAACATCCTTGATAATATATTTTTCTCATTTTTCCATCCAATAAAGTGGTAAAAATTTTCCAAAGTGGGATTTCTAAAGAAGAGGTAGAACACTAAAACGAGTTCTTTAATTTTATTTTTTATTTTTCCTCCAGAATTTTTGTACCAGATATTATGACCTAAAAACATTAGTATGTTATCTATATTTAAATTCTATTATTAGGATTACAAAACCATTATTCATCATATTTTTAAACCTATGGGAAATTAATACAACACTCATATGTAAGTGAGGAATTCAACCTCAACAAACTAATATGTTTTTCTTTTCATCACCACCTCAAAAGACTAGTTATTCTGATGGATTTAATAACTATATAATAAATCCAAGAAATATTTATTATTTTTTAATGAAAATATATTACTTACATTACTATCCTTCTAAATTCTATGAAATGATAATGACACACAAGCGTACATGTGGAGTACCACCTCCATGAATTGGTGTAATTTTTTTTCCATGTAGCCCATGATAAATAATTATAAAATTAAATTCAATATATGATACTTATAATTATTCCATGATTAATATTATATATATGATGGATCCATGTCAACTTAAACCATGGTCAACCTACCAAAGTTGTTTTTTGGACCATGAACCGAACAACCACAAAATGTCTAATATAAAAATAAACGATTAAATAACTAAAAATTAATAGTAATAAATGGAATAAAATGAAAAATAAAAACTAATCACAAAAAAATTATTAAATAGTTATATAACTTATGTAAATTTTTTATTCAGATGATATAAAATGTGTAAAACAATCATGGACCCAAGGTAAAGTATTTCTCATCTCAATTTCCATTATTTGAGATTTATTAGATTTTTAGCACATGCTTTTTGTATAGTGTGTACAGATAAACATAAATATATTTTATAATTAGTATTATAAAATTAATATGATTTATAAATTCTATTTTAGTTCTCTTCTTTAATGTATTCTTAGATAAATATTACCCGGTTTTTGAAAAGGCTTTCCATAAAACATTATTTTTGTATTTTTCAATTCAAAATAATTTTCCTCTACCTCCATGTTCATCAAATGTATCAAGATCTTTCTTATTTATGGTTCAAATATAGATAAATGTAATTTTAAACTGCTTTTTAATTTCATTACAATTTATTAAAAGGGGTCATTCTGAATTTCTCTGTACGGAAAATTTTTAAATTTTTATAAATGTCTGAATATAATGTTCTCTTTTTATGTTTAAAATAAGGGTAAATTTTATCGATATCATTACCATTAATTTATTTGAAAATTTCAATAAATTATTACATGTTTTCTTAAATAATGGTTTCTTTCCATCATCTAAAAATATTACTTTAAAATTTTATCAAAAAAATATATAGTTTTCTCATATTTTCAAAAAAAGATAAAATATTATTTTAATTATATATTCACCTATGTAAAATAATTTTTATGGTTATTTTTCTTCACTTGAAATATAATCTAACTATAATATACACCTTATTTCTTTGAATTTATTATGATCAGGTTTTTCTATTTATTAACTGGGGAAAATATTTTAATTTTATAAAATATTATTTTAATATTATTTTTTATATTAGTTGTGAATTATGTTTCTCATTTCATTCATATAATTACATAATTGGAATTATTAAGTATTAAGGTGGATCTAATATATCCCCTGATCATCTGAATGTCTCATTAGACAAACTAGACTATGTATATATTGTATATCTTCCCAATTCATTATGATGTCTGGGAATGAGGTCTTGATAGTAAGTTTATGATGTCTTGGCACAAGGACCCAATTGTATGATTATGATGTCCAAAATTATCCATTCTATAATTATGAAATTTTGTTTGGCTGTCCATTTGACAATTTATATTTATATTTATATCATTCTATATATTTCATGTTCTATTCTTCGATGATTTTTAAGAAAATATTTTTATTTACTAATATAATAAAATTAAGGTTGATTTTTAATATTAGTTATGATTCTCTGTGTATAATTCATTTTTTTAGAAAAAATAAATCAAGTTTTTTTGGGAAACCATTATAAATTATGATTTTTCATGTATTCATACATATAAAAGGTTTTCGATTTTTTTTAATGTTTATTTCAAAAGTAAATAAATTTTTATTTTAAATATAATGTTTATTACAATAAAAAAAATATCTTTATGGGTTTTTGTAAAAACTAAATATATTAATAAGTTTACGTTATCTATATATCCTTTACTAAAAAAAATTCACATCCCACATTTTCAAAAATAATATCCTCATTCTTTAAGAATTTTTAGTAACTATATGAATGTTTATATTTCCAAAATGGTTATAAATTATAAAATAAGAAATTTAATTTTTGATTAATTATAAATTTTAACTTCAAAGTCATAATTTATTGTGGATAAAATTGATATTTGGTTAAATTATCCACTTTTTATGTGTTTAATATATAATATGTTTTCCAAATTCAAAAAATCACTAAATTGAAAAGTGTATTAGAATTTAATAAATTTAATCCTTTGTTAAAAATCATGTAATTATGAATTTTTTATGTTATAGTGTGTTGTGATAAAAAAAATTTAAAAATTGCAGACTCTAGTTTATATATATTTTAGATGCCTAGTGATTTTAATAGTGACTTTATATCATTTATGATGTAAAACATTAAGGTCCAATTAGAAGATAACATATGACATTTAGAAAAAGAAAAAATTATGAAACTACCAAGCACCAAATGAGTTTTTAATTTTAGTATTTTTGATTTTTAAAATTTGTTTTTCTATGAGGAGTAATATAAGAGACATAAAAAATTATATTTTTAAACTGATTTTGAAAAATGTTAAAACAAATATTTATAATGAATATCTACATTGGTTATTAAATTTATGATGTTAAAAATATATTTTAACACATTTTCTTAATCAAATTTATATGTTTATATTATTTTAAGAAATATTTCAATGTCAATTACTACCTTCAATGAAAATACAAGAATGATAAATTTCAAAATTTATTAAAATAAAATTAAGAAAATAAAACATAAAAATTCTATATTAAATCCATCCTTATTGTTGTCTTGGTCGACTTAATTTCCTTATGTCGGAATAACCCTTAAGGAACCCAATGTTGTGGAACCTTGTATGGTATTTAATTTTACCATGTTTTAATCTGAGAAATCCACATTATATTCTTAAATTGATATGAAAATAAATTTTTTATCATATAAAAAAGAACTATGAACAATTATATCGATTAAGAAAACTAATCATTACAAAAATAAATAATGGGAAAGAAATTATAATTACCACATGAAAAAAAATTAATGAAGAACCAGTGTAACAATGAAGGAAATTAAAGGAGTAAATATTAATTAATAATGGTGTATGGTGAAAATAAATATATCCCACATGAAAAAGTGAAACATGGTGTTATTAAATTTATGTGGCAGTTTAATAATTGAAATGTGTGCTCCGGAAAAATTGAAATTGTAAAATATTTTTATGTTCTTTCAGGTACTTCATGAACATTGTTTTGATCATACATTCATTATGCCTTGTATCATGTTGTTTTTGGTGATGCTAGAAATGATTTTGATTCCCATGGGTTTATGCACGGTTAGTGCACTGCTTGGCCAAACCGTGCAGTTTGTCTTAGAAAATTTTGTGTCCTATTAAGAGGGTCTGGAGGGTGTTGCGTTGTTTATTCATGGGTTTTCTACATCATATATCCACACCTCAAATCCATGTACTTTTGGATAGTGATGGTTATTATTTTTGGAAAATAGAGAGAGAAAACTATGCTTCCAAACAATTAACCCTCTCAAAAATCCCATTTTGGAGTCTTTGTTAGGAAATACATTTACTATTAACTGTGTGTTCCTACCCAAAAAACGTGTACATGGTTTTTTACCTCAATGAATTTTTAATTAAAAATCACAATACCCCAATTTACTATGACAAACGCCCCTATTTTTACGCCAATTTTTTCCTTTTATTTTGGAGGCTCTTTCCAAACCTCTTCACTTTTTAACGCAACTGTTAGCGATGGTGTTCAATATATTTTTGGTAAGTTGATATCCTCACTTTTTGATTTTAATAATATTATTTTTTCTTATATATATATATTTATAGATCATATTTTTTTTGACGGTTATAATCTCTATTTTTTGGATCTTTATTCTATATTTATTTTTTGGTCACCTTCACCTCTCCTCTCATTGGTGTTCCTGTTACGGGTGTTGATTTGATCATTTGATTAATGGTTGGGTGTTATATAAAGAATTACACTATCATTGAAGCCATATATTTATTGATAGATTTTTTTTATTTATTAATTGATTTAAAAACAATGAATTAATATTATTTTATGTTAGACTAAAAAAATGCATGGAATTGTGGGAAAACACCAATTTCAATATGATTGAAATTGTTTAGTGGATTTTGAGAAAATTTATGGCTCTAGTTGAATTTGTATTACCGGGAATTATTTGATATTGATTCTAGGGAAAATTGGATTATTATTAAATTGTTTTTGAAAAGGCATGAATTTGAAAAAAAAACCTATAATTATAATTGGAAAGGAAAAGGATTTTTCAAAAATATTTTTTTTATAATTAAACAGTGAATAATGAAATGATTTGACATGATTGAATTTAGAATGGTTAATTGATTGATATGTTGAAGCACATTTTATTCTTAGTAGTTATAGGGTATTAAAAATGACACTACGACTCTAACTCCCTAAAAATGGATTAATGATGACCACACTAACTGAACCAAGTTCAGTATGATTTCCCATAATGGGTCCCTTGATGGGGTGAAGATTGATTTTCTATAGTGGGTCCCCTAATAGGGTTTTCATCATATTGTGCACACCTATCGTGATATTTGATCATTTTTAAGAAGTCTGAGAACCCAATTTCTATAAAATAATGTATTGAGGGGATTACTATGAAGGATATTTTTTTCAAATGATTATGCATTCCATTTATTATAGATCTATTTTATTTATTCTCACTATTTTATATAAATGTTTTATAAAAAATAATTATTTAATCATGATTTATATATCTTCGTTATTTTTTAATTCTTATCATGTTTTTTTTAAATTATGTAAACTTTATTCCATGACAATTTTTATTTAAAATAAAAGAATGAAAATTTTATATTTAGAGAATTTATTATGGAATCATTCATGGTAACCTATTAGGATACTTTTCATACACCACACCTTATCCTTTGGGTATTTTATATTAACTTATACAATGTTCATGTAAAAGGTAAAACTCCACTTGGAGGTGTCGGGTGTACTTGATTTGTTAAAACTTAAGTGATGGAGGTGATACGTGCAGATGAATTTCGCCTATTGTATGGGATTTAGAAGACTTTTTTTGATAGAATATTTGTTTTCTTATTATGAAGTAATCTGGGAATTAATTTTCCTATTTTATCCTAGTATATTTTCTATAATGAGAGTTGGAATTATTACTTGTATAATTTATGTTATGGAATTTTGTGGAACAATTCATCCCATTTTATTATTGTATGATATAATATGATAGTTATCAACTAGTGTGGAATGGGAATGCCTATCATGCTATATTAGTACTGAATCCATTATTAGTGTAACATGGTATTTGAGAAGGTTTTTCATAATATTGTATTATAGATACATGTATTTTGTCATTACTTGATATTTTTATGTAATTTTGGGATACCCTGGAAGATAGGAGGTGGGATTTTTGGGACCAATGAAGTCTTTGTGAGTGATTGTCTTGACAGATCTCATATTAACATGCCTTAAGTCAATATGGTTGTTGGGCAATAGTGACATGAGTTATAATTTGATTTGATTATATTCTTTTCCTTAACTTTGGTTTTTATTTATTGAGTTCCCAATCTTGAAATATATTGAAAAAATTTTTTTCTTCTAGCTATTATTTTACTGTTTCATATTTTTATCCTTACTGATGTTTCATTGTTGATTACTGATGATATATTGAATCATTCCTCCAAAAAAGAATCAGAATCGGACACAAGGAGAAGATTTTGGTGAACTGTATTAAGAAAGATCTCTGGTAGACCATAATCATGTTTTTATAGAAGTCTTTGTTGTCCAAAATCTATGAAAGGTATCTAAACTCGTTCTCAATTAGGCTCTGATAGTGGGACCTCTAAGATATAAATCATCAAGTTATTCTCAACAGTTTCTTTATTATAATCCACTATATTAATAAGGATCCAGTGATACTGAAAAGATTGAGGATATAATGGAAAATATTGATTTCCTTTTTGAGATCATAGAAACATGAGGAGAAATAAAGGTGAAGTTTGATATCATTAATAATGAAGGGTCGAGAAGGGGATGGTTGGATTTGATGGTGATAGATTAGAAATAAAAATTATTGGAGTGGATAGAATTTAATTGTATTTTTACATATCAAATATATCTAGAGTCGATAGTTTTAGTGAAGTCCGTAGTACTTCTCAGCCTCCAACATGCTGATAGAACTATGAGATAGTATAAAAACTATTTAAAAGATCTTGTTTTGTTTTATATTGATGTGGTGATAAATGAGAAACTGAAGGCTTAATGATTTTATAAGAGACTTCAATCTAACAATAAATCATATTTTTTCATGTGAAAATTTTCATATATTATTGATGATTCGGATATAGAAAATGAAAAAAAAACACTAAACAAATTTACTATATTGTTTCATTTTATAAAACTCTAAATAATTTATTACTAGTTTTTATTTTAGCAAAATAATTTTTTATAAAATCACCTGTGTGTTTAAAATTCAAAAATACTTTTTTGTGTTTATACTAGTTACATTGAAAAATAATATATATAAAGTCATTTATTAATAAAAAATCACTATTTGATTACATGAAAAACCAAATCCAACCCCTACTCTCCAAAACTCTCATTTTCATCTTCTATCCCCGCTATACATCACTATTTTTCATAACACCAACTAGTTCAACCTATACATTACTATCCCACACCCCTCCTCCCCTCCCAATAATCATGGCCCCCTCTCATCTTAATGTGATTACATTCTTTATCTCCACTCTATGTTGTGGAAGCACTAAGGTGTCTTCCCATATGGTAATGACACCTTCTACTTATAGAATGAGTGACACAAGTTCTCCATATTCTCTCAATGCACCAGCATCCTCTTTCAATTTGAAGATGTAAAATATGGTTTTATTAACTTTTATTTCATTTTTTAAATTTTTTCTGTTGAATTTATTATTTTTTTAGAAATAAATTGTTGGTATATAGTTCAATATTTTATATTACATATTTATAGTAAAATTATTTTATGACTTTTGCATACATTTTTTATCTATTTTTTATTCGTGATCAATTATAGTTTTTTTATATGTGGATTTTTTTCTTATGAAATACATATAAATACAATTTTATTTATTTTTTATTAGTGATCATATAATTTTTTCATTGAAAAGTACATATATAAATAAGAAAAATCTATTATACATATAAATATTTCATTTATTTAATTATGTGTATAATGTAAACTATATTAATTATTGTTTTATGTTATTATAATCTAAATAAAAAATTATTTTTTTTACTCTTAGATAAGATTTTGTAGGTGATGGTGATGGTTGTGTGAGAGATAGTGATTATATTGATTGTAATAAACTACCCTAACATTTTTTTTATATTTCTCTAAATTTTTAAGATTTTATCTTCTATGAAATATTTTGACATTGGTGGACATTAAATATTAATATCATTTTTTTTATTTTAATTCATTTTATTCTTCATATGATAGTTTTTATAAGAATGGTTATATATATTAAAGTATTGGGTTGAAAAAAAACATTTATTGATCTTTATATAATATTTATTTCTACTATAGATTTATATTCTATTTAATTTTTTTGTTTCAGTACTATAATTAAATTTTGTTTTCATGGAATTATTTTCTTGTATTACAATATATATAATAACATAAACATTCATGAGTTATTATATATTTCATAAATACTCAACTATAAAAGATAATCTATGTCATTTTGGGGAAAATATTAATCATATAATTTATATTTAAAATGTGAAATAGGTAATTTTATACCACTAATTCTTCTTTATTTTTTGGAATATTTTTATTTTTTTCATTGGTAGTTTCCTATACTAGATATTGTTGTCCCATAAAGTATGACATATAGGTTTTATACTTTAGATATATAATATAAATGACTATTGTTGAAAATATTATATATTTTGAAGTATAAATTTTTTAATGAATAGAAAATTATTATTTAGTGTTATTGAAATGGTGGAATATTTGAATAGAACTTATTTGAAAATTCATTTTCAGAATAGTATTGAATAGATGATAATTAATATATAACATTTCAATTATGCATGGGAATTATTAATGTACATATTATGTTATTAAACATCTAACTTATGCTAAAATGTATTCTACTCATGAAATTTGTATATTGATAACCATTTTATAGTGTTGATTTTTTAAAGAAAACTGTGCTAATATATATGTGTATAATTTATTTTATCAAATAAATTATACATAAGATAGAATATGTGTATTATGGATAATATGATATACTCTAAACATATAACTATTGAGTCATTGTTTTTGTATCAAAGTGAAATTATCATTCCAAAATCTTTTTATTTGGAATTTTTTAATAGTTAAAACAATATTTCGAAAGAATCATGTAATTTTAGGGGATAAATGATCTAAACATGTCTGTTCAGTAATTATTTTTCCAAAAAATATATCCATAATTACATCATAGTGTTACATGTCTATATAGTTCAAAATTTCAATTTAATATCATTAAATAAGATATTTCATGAGAACATGTAGTACATAACAATCTCATCATTTTTACACCCATTTAGTGCCAGGAAATCTCTTATCGATGTAGTTGAAATTGAAATTTTGAACTACAATGACATAAGAATATATGCAATATATGATGAAATAATTTCTATAAATGTAAATATCAATATCACTACTATAGAACATTTATCCATTAATTTTTTTGAGCATTTTTATGTAACATTTTTTCTATGATATCTTATAGTTTATAGATTTCAACATGGAAGTGTCACATTGCATTGTAATAAACGGTGAACATTATGGTTGTAATAGTATTTTACTTTTGATTGAATACCCATATTTTATCTTTTTAATAATTGGTTGAATAATTATATATATATAGTATTCTTTATAAAATTTAATATAATAAAATTCTTATTGGTGTATGATTTTATTAAGAAATATTCACTTTTATATAATATAAAAGTTTTAAATAGGTATGGATTTTTAATATTTTCTCTCAATAATTGTTTTTATTAAATATTTTTTAAATTATTTTCACTATAAATTTAATAATATGATTCCAATTTTTTTAAAATAAATATCATATTCATAAAAACTAAATAAATATTTTTTGGTTTTTAAAAATAATATTTTTATTAATTTTGATCATTTCCATTTCAAATAAAATTATAGAATAATTTATTGATATAAAGTCATAAAAGATGTAGAAAAATGAGTATTCACTAGAGGAAATGAATTTTTTATTTTCTATCAATCATTTTTAGATGACAGTTAATTAATTAATTTTCATAGTTAATTATGTGTGTTTTTTTATTTAATATTTAAATTTATAACCAAAATTGGGGGGTTGGTGTTTCATTAATCAATTATTGTAAGTATAAATTAATATAAAAAATATATACACATCTTCATATTTTTTTCTTGCTCTATATATTAATTGGAACTATAATAATATTTTTACATTTATATTGTTTCCCTTCCTAAAAAATTTATTATATTCTCAAAAAAATATAAGAATCTTGAAAAGACATGAAACTATACAAAATATATCATTTATTAATAAGTGACATTAATAAACAAACCATGCATAAATAAAAAATTTATTTTTCACAATGACTCATTTTTTTTATATTTTAGAATATTTTTAATGATAAAAATAAAATCCAAATGAAAAAAAACAAGAAAATAATTTTGTACGGAATTGAAACTATAAGAAAAAAGTTCTATTATTAATATCTGACATATGGGACTAAACTATTTAACAATATATCAAGTGGGTTGGTCAAAATACATCATCAGGTGATTTTTATTTATAAAAGTATTTATTGAGAAAAAACAAGAATTATATTGTCAAACCAGAACAAAAAGCATATATTTAAATGAAACTGTTGTAAAAAATCATCGATTAATATTTTAGAAGTTTGAATCATCCTCAATCCATTACCATGTGTTGTTTTCTCAAAATCAATCAATGTGTGGTTTTACATATTTAAAATTTATTTTAATATCTCAAACATGTGTTAAAAATTCAATCAAGTAAAAATTTATACTAATATGGAACTATATGAATACAATAATTTATTAATATTTCATGTGGATTAATAAATCAACCATTGTTTCTTTTTTTGGTTTTTCAAGAATCGAAACGCCCAACGGCTCTGTATCCAATGATTGATGGACCTGCTTTCCAAACGCAGGCGTTCGCCGGATGGTCTGACCAGCGACTCTTAAGAACTCAAATTGGTCGAGAGGATGGGAAGTCTGGCTCATCACACCCTTTTTGGGGGGAAATTATTTCCTATTCCAGGACTCTCTTATAGATTTAAGATGTATTCATTTGTTCACGAATCATTGGTGCATACCCAAACATAGTATCCATGGATTTAAATTTGGTGGGAAATAGTCAACTGGACCCAGGGGTTCGGAAACATTTATGCCAGAGGTTTACCATCCCTCATTGGATTAATGACCCCGAAGAGTCGGAACTCGCTTGAGGCGGCACTAGGAGCGGCATGGTGAACCGATGTGAGGACAGTCGGATCAACTGGTTGTCGGGCTTGAACCTTAGGGAGGCTTCCTACGTACCATGTCTAGGAGACAGGGATCAAAGTCCTCGTAGTTTGAATGGAGAGCATCGGAGAACCGACGTGAAGGTGGACCTGGCGGTCCGTTGGTGGTCGGGATTTAACCTCTTAGAGGCTTCCTACGTACCCTGCCTAGGGGGAAGAGATCAAAGTCCACGTAGTTCGAAATGGATTAGGACTTACACTCTGAGGTATCCTGGAATAACTGATTGGGCATTACACTCTGAGGAGGCCCATGGTGGGGATTGGGGCATACACTCTGAGGAGGACCATGATGTTGGTAAACTGATGTGAAAGGGGGGTCATAATGACCTTTTATTGGGCTTGAACCTTGGAGAGGCTTCCTACGTACCCCTCCTAGGAGACAGGGATCAAAGTCTGCGTAGTTCGGATTAATGTGGGGCTTACGCTCTGGGGCAGCCCAAGATGTGGATTGGGGCTTACCCTCTGAGGAGGCCCAAGATGATAGATTGGGGCTTACACTCTGAGGAGGCCCGAGATAATGGATTGGGGCTTACACTATGATGAGGCCCATAAGAGGATGTCATGGTCGATGCTTACTCTTAGCCCACGTGAGTCATGCTCTATGTGAGAAACAAGAGGCATCATGGAACAGATGATCACGTCACGAGAGGTGTGTCCTTGAGAATTGGAGTGGGGCTTAGGCATGAGGGCGGCCCATGAGGTCGGGGCTTACTCCGAGATGGACGCCCTGGGTGAAAAAGCCCAGCGGGAGAGGGAAAGGGGGTGCTCTTATGCCTGTCTCTTCTCTTGCAGTTCATGAGGGCCTCCTTCTCATGGTTATTTTACAATCTCTGAGGAACCCTTAACAAGTGGAGGGTTAAGGAGGGTACTACCAAGCTCAGACTTCGCATTACCATGGGAATTTGAACCCAAGAATGCTTCAGGAATCTGCTCAAGGGTCGGGGCAACCCCTTTGCCCCTGTTTACTATGGGTATGTGAACACAAAATGGCGGGTTGATGCACCTAAAAGTTACACCACACGGATCTGGTGGCTCTAGTGGAGGCCTCGGCTCGGGGCTGATGAATAGGCCAATGAGGGTGTCGTGGAGGGCTTGGCTAGATCGGAAGGATTTTATCTTTCTCGGGAAATGAGAACATCGAAGTACTTGGTGAGCCACCGAATGGTATGGGTGGTGGCACCCTTCGCTTGGGGAAGTGTCACGTGTCTGGAGAAGTCATCCACGAACCAGGGTGGTCCGTGGACTAATTGGCGCCCCGCGAATCAGGGTGGTTCGCGGATTCGGGTTCAATCCTCTAACCAGGGTGGTTTGCAGAGGGTTCCAGGATGGCAGTGGTGGCCAAGGGTGGCGCTAGTCGAAGGCTCGTCGGTCAGGTCTTCGCCCGCGTAGGGGAGTGCTATGCGGTGATAGGGATGGGAAACGATTCATAAACTCCCTGGTCCGTGGGGAAGTCATCCGCAGAGGGGATATGGTTTGTGATTCTCCTTGTTTTTGTTATTTTAGGTTCTCGGTTCACCAAATTATTATGCATTTTCCAATTCATTGTTAATTTGTATACCTGCTGTGGTTCACGGGTGGGAATTTCACTGTTTTCGAAATCGAAATCCTTCCTTCAACCGATATCCTTCCGAATCTTCAATCCCTCAGAATCCGATTCCAATTCTCCGATCTCCCTTTCTCCCCCCCCCCACCCCCGTGGTCTCCTTGTATAGAGTGGGGAAAGGGTTGTATCTGTGGCCATGCGGCACCTTTTGCAGAGGCCCATAAACAAATACCCGCTTACAGCTGACTTGGTCAATCCACGATTTTCAGTGGGTATTGAATGCCCCCCCCCCCTCCACGAGGAAAACTCAGGGAGTGCTCCGCGGCTGCGGAGGGATCCACCTCTATTCCGTGAACGACAGTGAGTGCGTCTTGAACTGTTCGATGCGGTCCGCGGTTGGGGTGGTTCGTGATGGTGAACCGGACTGGCGCCCATCTTTCCTCGTGACCGCAGAGGCTCTCCACCTCCATTCCGCAAACGAAAATGGTTCGCGGAGGGGGCGCCTCGTGGGGTTTGGGCATGTTGTGCTTCCATGGGACCGGTTCGTGGACCGGTCCTATTTTTGTCCCTTATTTGATTATTTCCCCCAATTCTTTGGGGGATTTTGGTAGAATTTCCTTTGTGGATTTTTCAGGACCCTACAAATGCCCCCCATCGTAATGAGGTCCGATCGGAACGAATAGGAAGCCATTCCGATGCAAAGTGATCCTGAAATTAAGATGGTTAGTGGTAGAGAGGTGGACCCGGTAGGGGACCACGCCTATAAATAAGGGGAGCCCTTAATTTGTCCTTTACCAAATTCCTCACAAAACCAGAGCTCCTTCGCCTTCGCATGTTTTCTCTTTCGCGAAGTGCCTTGTCCGCAAACCTGCAGTGACCTCCATGAACCACTCCTTCTTCGCAGTCGCCTTCATCCACGGACCAACTTCTCAACTCCGAACCATTACTCTTAATTAATTAAAAAGTAAGTGATGACGGGCTGCGGAGGAACTTGCTTCGCGGTTTCGATGCTCCGCGGACCAAAATCTCTTGAACCTTAGAAGTGTCCGAGTCTCCCGAACTTAATCACTTAAACTCGGGATTGAAATTCCGCGGAGCGACTTGATTCACGGTTTTCTGGCCAACCCTCCGCGGGATAGGGCTTCGCGGACTGATTTCATGAAGGGGTGGTTCACGGGATGATGTCATCGTGAACCATCCTCTGAGGCCTCCTTGAGGGATTTGCTTATAAAGGCTCCTTTACCATATATCCGGTTATTTTTTGTCCATATATTTATTTCGGACTAATCAATTGTTGACTCCCACTATTCAGGGAGAAAAAATGGTTCCCCCTCATTCTGCGCTGAGGCCTGCTACAGAGCCGCTCCCAATTGATGATCAATTCCTGAATGACATGGCTAGATATGTTCAATATGGAGTCTGCCACTCCCTACCATATTCCTTCCTTGCCAACCGTCTCTCCAAATAACAACAAGAGTATCTTTTTTCTAACATCCTTCCTACCTATGGGTTCTGTTTTTTGTCTGATACCCCGATTCTGGAACCATCTCATGACAACAATCCTGAAACATGGATATTTACCACCACTATCCCTCAGTTCGTGAAACCTGCCAGCAGGAGGCCTGCCTCGAGGGGTACAGTTGTCAGATCTGTGTTGAATCACCTTCCAGTATCTCTAACAGGAGAACCATGTCTACAGGAATGAAAAATTCACTACTATCGGAGTATTACTCGCAATGCCATGGTAATCGACCATCATGGTTGGCCGGCGAGTCAGGATCTCCAATTGGGGGGAGCATTTAAGTCACTGGATTGGGGGTGGGCCTTCTAGGTTCGCTAAAGCTGCGAAGAATTTGGTGTAGAGTTATGAGTCGTAGGATTTTATGAAGCTACATGGGTGTCCCAAACCTATACACACCGGCCTCAAGCCCTTGCCAGGAACCTTATGAGCCATTGGATCCCGGACACCAACACCTTCCATCTAGTCCATGGAGAAGTGGGAATTAGTCTATGGTATGTCTTTCAGATTTCGGGGGTCCCCATCATTGGTATTATTTATGATGAGTTCATGCCTCCATCTTCTGTGTGGGAGAACGAAGAGAGGACCCCCCCCCCTAGTGAAGCAGTTTATTAACCAGGCTCAGAAGCACTCAGAGGATACGTCTCAAAACAACTCGTCCCATACCATGAATGGGTCAAGGATTTTGCGAGAGGGAACAAATATGATGAATCTGCAACTCTCCCATGCAAGCCCATGACTTTCCCTAAGATGGTGTCCCGTAAACAGAGGGGCAGTTATTGGCTGATTTTGGAGCAAGGTGCCATTCGCGGCTAGGGCTGGGAGCTTATTCCGGATGTCGATCGATTGCTCTACCTGGCAGTTTTTCTGTCCATGTTCATAAGTTGTTGGTTATTACCCATAGGTGTGGCTGGTGGCAAGTGGGTCACTACTTTTTTTATGGCGGCACAATTGGCTACCAGTAATGTTATCAATCTAGTCCTCCCAGTACTGGCATGGATTTACCGGTTGTATGGTAACATCACTGATGGGAGCCATCCAAACCGTGTGGCTTGCCCTTTCCAAATTCTCTAGGGATGGTTAAGTGTACACATCAAGAACTACTCCACCTTCATCAACCCTCTTCAGATTCAGTGACCAGCATTCTAGCAGTACCTGCAACTGACCACTAGGGTTATGCCCGAAGAGTGGGCGTCCAAATAGAAGGATAGTCAACAGTCAGTTTTGAATAAGCGTCTTCTATCAAGCCAAATCTCAGATTATGACCATTTCAATTTTCATTTGTTTTCTTCCCTATCTGGTGCAATTACGAACATCATAACAGAAGAGTTTAGCAAGCGGGGCTACCTCCTCTCCCTCTAAGAGGGTATTCTGGTGGCTCGCATCGGCGGAGAACTGATCTGCGAGGGGTACGTGCCTTGCCGATTTGGGCGTCAATTTGGTTGTGTCCAAGAATAGTGTCCCCCCGCACTCAATGGTGCTCGTGAGAACCATCATTTGATGGCGTCCAGACAACTGTGGGTAATTCTTACCTGAGAGGATAACGATTGTGAGGTTATGACCCCCACACTTGCGGACTCCATGCCTTTCATATATATGCAATTTGCTGACTCCTTGGTACAATCATACCCAAATGGATAGCTAGGGACATTACTGCCCACCATCTCAATTCCCAAGACATCACAGGGCAAAAGTAAGCGAAAGGATAGGGTGCTCCAAATAGGTCGGGAAAAATCCTTCATCACCCTGCCGGTCTCGTGCTTCCATGGAAGATTTTAACAGACAGGGGTGTATCCTCTCATGCCCTTGAGGCTACCCGGAGGGGGGTAGTTATTCCCGCTGATGATGCCTTTCCAACGGCCTGGGGCCAATGAGTTGAATTCAAAGCCCGATCGGCCTTTAACATCCATTACCCATGTCCTCTGTGGTAGTATCTTCAAGAATCACAGGTACCATTTGATGGGATGGGCTACATATGTGCTCCCACTGACATTATTTATGACACAGACCCTGATAGGGCCATTTGATATCTCCAGGACCTTGAGGTCTATATTTACGTGCGCCAGGGTCACGCGGTATTTACCCACCGAGTCCAGGCCATGCTTCATCTGGTGACTAATGAAGAGGGGGAAGAAAGTGACCACTCTTCTGGGGGTGATGATTTTTATGATCTCCCTGTCATGGATGAAGCCAAGGAATCCCCCTACCTCCCTGTGAGGTCCCATCCACAGGTATCCCCAGAGAGTTCTTGGGCGGCGGCAGGATCCTCAACACAAATATGGACATTGGCGCCCTTACCAACCCTTATATCCACCCAAACTTCTAAGGTTTATCCTCCCCAATCGGCAATTCATTCCATGGCCGCATTCCCAGAGTCTTGGAGGATTTGGGATGAACTGAGGGTCAGTGGTTCGGACGAAGAAGTTTGGAAGTTTCATCAAACCAGCCCTATTAAACTTCCGGGTATTGGGACGATCTTCACTCCACCCCACTTACTGTTGGAAGAGGATTTAGATGAAATAATCTCCTTGTTAAAAGATATGGGTGCATACATTCATTCAATCTGGAATCATCTTTATGGGAGCATCCGAGTGTCCATGATGATTAGACATCACGAATTGGCCGACCCTAACGAAGAGGTTGCTCTGCTCGCCCATTATGACTTTATCTCCCCTTTATTGTGGAGGTTCTAAGGTGTGTTTTTTTCTTTCATGCATGGTGCCGAGGAATCTCAAAGATTAATTCCTTATTTGGAGTATACCCCTTGTGGTACTGCGGTAGGGGAGCATGTGATTTCGCCCACAGGGGTCAGTGAGGAAGGATCCCCTGGCGTAGTTGAGCTCATGGAACAGGCCATCGCAGACTCAGGTAGGGGTTTTCCCCCTCCTCCTCTTTCCAGAATTCTGGGAGAACTGTCCCTTGGGCAGATCCAGAGACGTTGATAGGCATTCCATATATCGGAACAGCTCAAACCGGGAACGTTGGGTAATCATGACTTCCCGTTTTCTCAATCGCCAACTTGCATTATTAGACTTCGCCGGTCGTTAACTGTTTGACATTTGGTGCAGGGACACTCGGGGGTCTGGATGTGGCTACCCAAGTGGTTCTACCTTCCACCTCCTTTCCATATGCGGAATCACATGTAACCACTCCTGGGCGTGACGAGATGGTGAGCCCTGCCGGAGGGGCCGGCGATATGGATGTTCTAATCTTACCTTCAATAGTTAGAGATACGCCAGAGGAGGAACCGCTGGTATCCGAGACCCCTGATGATCATATAACCTTTTAAATTTCGAAGGACGAAGGGGCTCCCATGATCGCTGAGGGGGCTCCAGATCTGACGGATCCAACCACCCCAGGCCCAACAGATCTCGTGATGATGGAGGAAGATCCTACCATTAATCTACTTGCTGGGAACCCGGATCTGGACATTATCTTGTTCACCGGGGGAGTGATTTCTTTGAGCTTGGTTTCCGTAGGAAACCACTTGGGGATGGCGTTGGAAGCTGTTGGCCTTAGGCATGGAGTCAGGCCCTGGACCCCTCTGGGGGATCCCAGGATTCCCTTGCCTATCGAAGATGTGGCATCCTCTTTGAGTGGCTGTCGTGGCAAAACAGGGCGTGCAGATGCCAATGCCTCATCCATTAGGAGTAGGTTCCCCGATCTCTTGCCACTGACTCCTTTTTCATCCCTTTTCTAATTAGGGGTACTCATCTGTCTTATTGACTCTTGGGCCTCATGACCTCAACCTTTGGCGCTGATGATTGTGTCGGCAAACCCGGTTGTGCCTATAACCACAAAGGTCGGGGGCGAAGCTGCCGCAGTGCCAGAGTTTGCGGGTGAGACCGCCTCAGGTCTCTCCTTGGTGACTTTCATCCTCGAATATGTCTCCTCAATAGGGAGTGACTGTGATCCCAATCAACAAGTACTCTCCAGACTTCGGCCCACTCGTCATAGGGCTTGGGAGGGAATCTGGAGACTAATCTCTCAAACGCCATTGGTCGAGATGCCGACCAAATTACCAAGTCTACACAATTTGTTTATGTTGCTTTAATTTGATGGTTTTGACTACCATGGTGTTTATGACATAGTAAAGTAGGTTCTCGTTGATCTAGAGAGGCTAGGTGATTTAGAATCTCACCTTTCCGCTGCCCAGTCTGAAGCCTACCTTTCCGCAACTCAATAGCTCTTCCCAATAGAGTCTCATGACCACGCCGGGGTCGTCATGAGGCTTTATAGAGAAGTTATTGAGAAGTGTTCTTACCTGGAGGTGCTCAGGATTGAGATACATTGGTTGTAGTAGGAAGTGGCCAACGTTGTCGCCATGATCGGAGACGGGGAGCAGAAGATGGAGGAGAAAATTAGGGCAAGCACAAAGGCGGCCTAGGAGGTAGAAGAATTGTGGGCTGATACAGAAGATGAGATGGATTTACTAAAGAATCTCTCTCAGAAACATGGGGATTCTCACCAGCGCCTGAGGAAAACTTGCCTTTGGTAGACGGGCCAAGGGCAATCAATATGCAGAGACTCTAAGGGCATGGTATGCATAGTCGTGCAAAGGTTTCCTTAAGTCAATGAATGTCTATTTTTGATGGCCTGGGGACTTTATGAAAGTCCGGCTTATGGAAACCACCATGGGTGGCATGGAAAATGAATGTGACGTCTGGAAGGGTTTTGAGAACATCCTTACTAATCAAGATTGTGGTCAAGAGACCACATCCCTCTGCATTTAGTTAGTTTATGGGATGGCTGAGGCTTGGCGCAATTTAAAGTCATGCTGTTGGGACATCATATGAAATGGAACGACTTCTCCTGGTTCTCCGTAATCTTGTCAAAGACATTCCACCGTATTCAGGTAGGATTGTAGAATAGGTCGGTAAACTGTATCTCACTGGGTTTCCGAATCCTGGGATAGACATGGGGGCTAAGAGGCCAAGAGGTGTACGTAGAAAATCATTGCCTAAGGAGATCTTGCCTTTGGTTGACGGGTCAGGGGAGTTCAATATGCAGAGCTGCTGAGGGCATGGTATGCATAGTCATACAAAGGTGTCCTTAAGTCAATGACTATCCACTTCTAATTGCCATGAAACTTCAGGGAAGTTGAGATTCGGGACTACCAGGGGTGGCTTATGATAGTTCATCTTTTTTTCTTTCTATGTATAGAGTATGAATTATGATGATAGGGTTCCTGAATAAGGGGGAAATGTATAGACTAGACTTCCCGAGAATGGGTGAAGTAATTCTTTCTCATGCTAGTGTGATGCGGTGGTTCGTGTAGGTCTGAACCGTGCACTGATGGATGGAGAAAATCCTCTATTTCTCATTGAACCCATGACGAGTATGACTGTGTAGTTTATTGTCATGTGGTTGGGACATATTATGTGCAGTTTAGCGTCATGCAGCAAGTACGAGAGGCATTTCTGAAGGTAGTTGTGTAGTTTAACGTCATGCAGTGAGGAAGGGGTCATTTTTTTAAATGAACCAGTGAAAATGCTTGCGATTGTAGGAATTTCTCTCGATGGTTAATGCTTGGCTTTTGTAGTTTCGTGCCAACCGGCCAAGATATCCCGTGCAGTTTAACGTCATGCGGTGAGGAAGTAGTTTCAAAGGCCTCTCTTCATCAAAATATAACTGCGCTTGAATACCTAAACATGCCCCAGACGTGGGGGGGGGGGTTTGATTGGTGTAAATCATGGTTTCGGGGCTTCTTGGATCAGGAGGGGTGATATGGGGGCTCTTAGTCCGGTAAGAATACGGAGCTGGGAAGAGCATCACCTGTGGAAATCTTGCCATTGATGGACGAGCCAGGGTCTTTCATTATGAATAAACACTGAGGGCAAGGTGTGAATAGTCGTACAAAGGTGTCCACGGGTTGATTACTTTCCACTTCCGATGGTTGTGAATGGTTATGATGATCTGCAATTATCCGGGTCATGAAGTCTATCATTTGGCAAGAGAATGTCTGAACATTTCAGGGATATCCATCCCAGGTTGATTGTTGAGTTTCAAATATCACCCTACGTTGATCTTTTTGTTTTTTTTTTGTGCATGGAGGTGTGCCTTCATTCCATGCAGTTTTACTTCCTGAGTTAAGGATGTGGTACTCCTAGTTTAGTGGTCATAGATCTTGGACCATTGGGTGACTATTGTTGCAGTCACCCGAAGGATAACTGAGTCAACATGTTCTGATATACTTAGAACAAGGTGGGGGATGAATGTTTTAAACTGCCACGTTGATTTTTCCCAGATCAATAGGTGTGGTGTGGGGGCTCTGAGGCTGGTAGGCATACGGAGCTAGGAAGAGTACCGCCCGAGGAAATATTTCCTTTGATTGGCGAGCCAGAGGCTATCATTATACAGTGCCGTTGAGGGAATGGTATGCATAGTCGTACAAAGGTTTCCCCGGTTCGATAAATTTCCACTTCCGATGGCCATGAATGATTATGAAAATCAGCAATTACTTACAGTGTAGAGTTCGACATGTGGGGATAATGGTGTCTGGGTATACAAGAAGCATCATCACCATAATTGTTCATTGAGTCAAAGTAGCCTAGTCCTGGATTTATGTTCATTGATGTAGGTCGCTATGTGAACCACTGATGGACAGACAGGCTAGCCAGATAGGGATACCCTGGAAACACCAGGATGTGAATAGGGGAATGAACTTGTAAACCACTTCACCATAAAATTATGGATCATGTGGTATGGTATGGGGTCTCTGAGGCTGGTAAGCGTACGGAGCTAGGAATAGTGTCATTTGTGGAAATCATTCCTTTGGTTGAAGTGCCAGGGGATATCATTATGCAGAGCCACTAAGGGCATGGTATGCATAGTCATGCAAAGGTGTCCACAGGTCGATGACTTTCCACTTCTGATGGCCATGAGTGGTTATCAAGATCCATAATTATCCGGGTCATGGAGTCTGATGTATGGAGAGGATGCATCCAAATGTGCAAGGAGTATCTCCATCTCGTATCTCCAAGTGTCTTGGGTGGGTCGCGATGAAGTCCATGAATTTTAGCGTCATGTGGTGAGGACGATGTCTGTGCAGTTTATCATCATGCGGTCAAGATGAAGTCTGTGCAGTTTAACATCATGTGGTGAGGACGAAGTATACACCCCATGCAGGTTTGGTCCGTATACGGGGGAAGGGGAATTTTTAACAATATCATCCATGCAGTTTAACGTCGTGTGGCAAGGACGCAAAAATACTCCCCATGCAGGTCTATCCCATACATGGGGAAAAGGGAGTATTTTTAAATCATGCTATCCATGAAGTTTTACGTCATGCGGTAAGGACGAGAAGTACACCTTGTGACGGTCTACTTCATACATGGGGGGAAAGTGTATCTTTATCTTTTATTCAGGGGGCTGGGATAGGATGGGGAACCCAGGCGTCACTATGTATCCTGTGAGGAAAGTAATCAAGCCGCACGTAGTTCTTTGAAATAAGTACACCCCATGCAGGTCTGGTCCATACATGGGGGGGGGAGAAGGAATTTATTAGGGAGTGGCTGGGCCAGGATAGGGGATCCTGTGGTCACTACATATCCTACGAGGGTAGGAATCAAGCTGTATGTAGTTCTCTGAAATCGATGAATTTTAACATCATGCGGTGAGGATGAGGTCCATACAGTTTAATGTCATGTGGTTAGGACGAGGGGTATTATTGGATTCCATGCAGCTTAATGTCATGCGGTGAGGATGTGAATACACCCCATGCAAGTCTGTTCCATACACGGGGGAAGGGGAATTTTTTGAGATGGCTAGTCCAAGGTGTGGAATTATGGCGTCACTACGTATCATGCGAGGCCAGGAATCAAGGCTCACGTAGTTCTCTAAAAGACGATACACCCCGTGCAGGGCTGGCCCATACACGGGGGGAAGAGGGCATTTTTTGAATCATCATGTCCGTGTAGTTGAACGTCGTGCGGTGAGGACGTTGGTGACCTCTTGTGAAAAGAAAAAGGGGGGTCCGTGCAGTTTAACATTGTGCAGCGAGGACGAGTTCCATGCAGTTTAACATCGTGCGGTGGCGATGATGAATACACCCTGTGTAGGTCTGCTCTGTACACAGGGGAAGGGAGCATTCATGACTCTTATTATCCGTGCAGTTTAACGGCGTGCTGTAAGGATGAACTCCATGAAGTTGAACGTCTTTCGGTGAGGATGAGAATACACCCCGTGCAAGTCTGGTTTGTACACAGGGGAATGGGCATATTTGTTTTTCTTTTTGAAGTTGTTGGGCCAGGGTGTGGAATTCTGGTGTCACTACATATCTTGCGGGGGCAGGAATCAAGCCTCACATAGTTCAATGAAAGACGATACACCCCGTGTAGGTTTGGTTCGTACACAGGGGAAGGGGGAATTTTTAAATCACCATGTCCGTGTAGTTTAACTTCATGCGGTGAGGAAGAAATAATATTAGAATAAGGTCATAGAGTTTGGACCGTTAGGTGCTTGGCAGTTTAACATCATGTAGCCCGGACGACGAATACAACTCATTTTATTTCTACGTCCGTGTAGTTTATCATCGTGTGGTAAGGATGATGAATTCTTATTGGTCTCTATGTGAAATAATTCTTCAAACATTTCGCATTGGTAGGATCCGTGGTGAATTGTCCATCCATGGAGATCACGGCATATGCTCCGTTGGAGTAGACCTTGTGTACAACATATGGTCCCTCCTACTTGGGCTCCATCTTTGGAGGCTTCTTTCCAGGTATCATTGGGGTCTTGAGGACCAACACTAACTCCCCTTCCAAGAAAGACCGGAGGCGGACCTTTTTGTTGAAGGCTCGTGCGATCCGGTTCTGGTACACTCCCAGGTGGTGCAGAGTGTGCAGCCGCTTCTCGTCTAGATGTTCCAATTCAACTAGATGCTTTTCTGACTGCTCATCATCAGATAATTGATCACAAATGGAAAAACGGAGTGAGTTAAGTTGGATTTCAATGGTTAGAACTGCCTCTGTGTCGTACACCAATGAGTATGGGGTAGACCGAGTAGTGGTTAGGATTATGGTTCGATAAGCCCACAATGCATAGAGGAGTTTTTTCAGCCATGACTTCTTGTCATTATCCAACATTTCATGGAGGATGTTGGATAGGGTTTTGTTTAAAGCTTCTATCTGTCTTTTGGTCACTACATGGTAGCGGGATGAGTGGTTATCCTTGATACCATACTCGTGGTATAGCTTTTCCAACTCAGTAGAGCAGAAATTGGTGTTGTTTTCCGTCAGTATAGTATGAGGGACACCATATCTGGTGATGATATTGGTCTTCACGAAGCTGAAAATATTTCTTGCCCTGACTTCCTTGAGGGGTATGGCTTATTCCCATTTGGAAAAGATGTCAGTTGTCGTGAGGATATAATTTACCTGTTTGGCAGTGGTGGGAGGATATGGTCCAACAACGTCCATCCCCCAGACAGCAAACGGCCAGGAGTACTTAGCTTGATGAAGTAACTCTGGGGGATGGTGTATGAAGTTGGAATGAATCTGGAATGAGTGGAATTTTGCAGTAAAATTATTGCAGTCTCGTGCCACCTTGGGCCAGTAGTACCCAAGACTTCGAACCTGATGGGAAAGGTTGGTCCCTGGATGATGTGCTCCACACGATCCTGCTTATACTTCAGTCATGACAGCAGTAGTTTCTTCTTTTTCAATGCATCTGAGGAGCACTCCATCGAGGCCTCGTTTGTAGACGACCTCTTGATGGCCCGCTCCTCCATATAGGACAAAACTGATTTCCCTTCTCCGTATTTCCTATCATTCATCCATGTCTAATAGAAGCTCTCCCCGTTGAAGGTAGTTCGTGATGGGGGTCATCCAGCTGGTGGCAGGAGCATATGGATTGGAGATAGGACTGACTTCTTGGATTTCTTCCATCTTATCTTGAAAAAATTTAAATACCATTCAATGATGAGCAATACTGATGACTGTTTAATCATGGTCTGGGTCGGCTAGGGTTGTGGCTGCGTTGGCTAACGCATCAGACTCAGCATTCCGGGACCGGGGAATATAAGCCAATGTTGGTTCTATGGAGAACTCATCTTTTATACCTTGGACATGGTCAAATAGGGGGATTAGCTCCTCCTTTTTGATATCATTTTCACCATTGACTTTCTTGATGACTATCTCTGAGTCACCTTTTACCTTAAGGTACTATACTTGTGCCTGGAGTGCGAGCTCCAGGCCTGCAATGAGGTCTTGATATTCTACTTCATTGTTTGTACATCCCTATGACAGGAGGAAGGAATACGGGAAACCTACCTTTTCTGGGGACATTAGTATTATCCCTAGACCCAGTTTGTTAAATCTGGGATCCTCCATACTCTTCCCGGTGGGTCTTCGGGACGTGCTGTCAAAGTACATTTCCCATGCTGGGAACTCCTCTTGGACCGAGAAGATATCTTCATCAGGTAGTTTGGTGTCTGATGCAGTGGTCCCTATTGAAGGGTGCTCTTCCAGATAGTCTTCTAATTTCTGGACCTTGATAGATTTTTGAGGCGCGAACCGGATGTCGAACTGTTGCAGGTTGACCACCCATCAGGATTGGTGCCTGGTTTGCATAGGGGGACTGAGGATGTACATGAGCAGGTTACTCCGTGAGATCAAATGGAATTCATGATGTTGTAGATAATGTCGCATCTTCTGAACAGTGAAGACCAAGGCCAGACAGCTCTTCTCAATATTTGAGTATCGAGTCTCAGCATCAATCATGGTTCAACTGAGGTAATAGAGACTGTTTTCACTACCCGCATAATTATATTGTGCGAGGAAGGCTCCCAGTGATCGCTCTAGGGATGTAACATATAGAATGAGAGGTCTTCCTTCAACCAGGGGCAAGAGCAGCGGGGGGTTAAGAGGTACTTATTCAAGTTGTCGAATGCCTCTTGGCAGTCATCCGTCCATTGGTACGTGACCCCCTTCTTCGTTAACCAAGTGAAAGGCAAACATTTTCCTTCCAGGTTGGCTATGAACCGCCTAATATAGGCTAGGTGTCCTTGGAATCCCCTCAGCTCAGTGAGATTTCGGGGATGTGGCAGGCTCAGGATAGCCTTCGTCTTCTCAGGTTTGACTTTGATGCCACGATGGTATACGACGAAGCTAAAGAACTTCCATGAGGTAACCCCAAAGGTGCATTTCAAGGGGTTTATCTTCAAGTTATGATGTCAGAGCTTGTTGAATACGGTGTCAAGGGCCGATAGGGGATTCGAGCACTGTCTATACTTGACCACTAGGTCATCCACGTAACATTCAATTAATTTCCCCAAGAATGGCTTAAAGATCTGATGCATGGAACGCTGATACGTGGCTCCAGCATTCTTGAGACCAAAGGGCATAACCCTGTAACAGAATACCCCTTGATGGGACCTGAAGTAAGTGGCTTCTTCATCTTCTCATGCCATTCTGATTTGATTATATCCATAATATTTTTTCATGAAGGATAGAGCCTCATATCTGGTTGTTTCATCAATTAACAACTCGGAGTTTCGAACCGGGAAGTCATCTTTCGGATAATGCCGACTAAGGTCTCTGAAGTCAATGAAGATGCAGATTTTCCCGTTATTTCTCTTTACATGGATGATGTTGGCCAACCAAATGGGGTATTGGACCTCCCTGATGAATCTTGCTTTAATAAGCTTATCGAATTCAGCCTCTATCATGGTAGCATGTGAGGGGTGTGTCCTTCTAGCGGCATCTTTGTAGCCCTTGTGGTCTTTTGGAAGACCTAGGTGATGTGTCGCTACCTCGGGATCGAGTCCTGGAATTTCCGTGTAATTCCAAGTGAAGAAATCCTGGTGTTTCCTTAGAAAGAAGGTATATACCTCATGTTCCATGGGAGACATGGCCGTGCTAATGAGAGTGGGCCTCGGGTCTTCCTCGGTACCCAGGTTTATTTCCCTGAGTTCATCCACACTGGTGGAGATACCTTCCTCAAATGCGGGAGGTGCATCCCTGAGATCTTCCCCCTCTTCTTCTTGCAAATCCTCATCTTCTTGGTCTGACGAGGACAGAGCTCTCATCAAAATTTCTTGGATGTCTGGAGGAGGGGTGTTGTGGGCATCCTTGCATGAGTTTTCGCCCCCCCCCCCCGATTGAGGGTCAGCGGATGTTCCCACATTTTCACACTCGGTCATTATAACTGATGTCATGAGGACATCTGATTGTGTGTCCGAACATGAACTCCTACCTTCCACGTGGTTGATGGGCAAGACATAATCTCTACCAAGATGCCTGAGGAGGTCATCAGGAACAATTTCTAGGCCATTTGGAGCGGGGATCCAGTCGACACCATCGACCAAAGGTTTCTTTTTCTTTTACTCGTAGAACACGACATAAATGTAATGTGACCCGGAGAGCTCCAAAGGGGCCTTGTCAGCATGCAACATCATGATTTTTCCATTGACGTGGTACTTAATACACTGGTGGTAAGATGAAGGAACGACCATGTGCTTATGGATCCATGGCCTTCCCAGCAGGGCATTGAATGTTGTGCTCTGCCGGACCACCAGGAATTTCGTGTAGGCTACCAGGTCACCAAAATTGGTCTTTAGCTTAATCTGTCCCATTTGTTTCTTCTCACTCTTGTCGTAGCCCAACAGAGTTGTGGCTGAGGGAATTAGATCGTCCTCACTGTAGCCGAACATACGGAGTGTCCGTAGTGGAAGGAGGTTATCTCCAGAGAAATTGTCTATAAAGACATTCTGGATCTCAATGCAATTCAGCATGCCGGACACATATAGAGGTCTAATGTGTCCTTGCATGATGGAATATTTATTCTGATCCGTGAAGGAAATCACTGCATTGAACTCAGTCAGGCTAGTCTCTGTCCGGTAAATCTCGGCGGCAGCTACCTTGGCTTGAAACTCTTGGGGGATGATCAATGATTATATAAGCTCCTCCCTAAGGTCTGCTGACAGACTTAGGGCATTGAGGATTGACATCTTGGATGGTACCGATGCCAACTGCTTATGGATATCGTATTTCTGCTCCATTGGCCGATGCTTCTCCATTAGAGGGAGAGTTTTAGTGGGAGCTTTGGGAGCTGGAGCATTTGACGAGGAAGTACCGACCAAAGGGACGGACACTAATGGATTTCCTGCATTTTGAGGACTTGGCCTGGCTGGTCTGTTTGTGAGCACTAGACGACTAGACACTTGCTCCTCCTATGGTGGGTATCACAGAACAACCGGGCCAGAATGGCTGCTTGTGGAGGTAGAGGGGCATTCCCTCTCCTACTGAGTCTGCTGAATGGTTATCCCATGGGTTTCTGTGATATTAAAGGTTTGGGATAGGGTCCATCCATAGGGTTGGTTTCGGCGCGGCTGCGCCTCCCCTGGTATCACCTACAGCTGCAGTTCCTCCTCTCGGTTCCTCATGCAGGGAACTCGGGTTCGTAGTAATACCCTTCGTTAGGGAATGATTCTATGTGATGGATGACGTTGAGAGAACCAAAAATTGTCTCTTCATCCTCTGATAGATCAACCTGGTCGGTTGTCTCTGATAGTGTCGTTTGGTGGGTCGGTGACCGTGGTGTCAAATTTGAGGGCATAATGTCAGCCAGGGTCGGGACCAAATTTGGCCCTGCCGCGGAGTGCTCCTCTTATGATTGTTTCCTCCTTCAAATCTTCCCGGATGACCAGATCGTAGAGGATTGTGAGGTCGATGTTGTCAGCTCTGCAGCTTCAAGGTTTACATGTGGAAACACCGACTTCTATAGTTGAGCTCGGATTATTCCATGGGCTTGGTTGATAGTCTTCTGAGTCATCCAGTTATCAAATTTCTACCCTTGTTTTCTGGTGACATTATTCCATACCTCCGCTTTTTCGGAGTCAGTGGTAGAGATACATGTCACATGTGCTGGGGGTGGTCCCATCTCATCTTGTCCGGAATCTACCATCCTCTGCATTAGGTCTTTGAAGACGAATCATTCTCGGATACTATGCCCCAACATCTGATGGTAGGGACAGTAATCAGTCCTGTCATCGCGGCCAACTTCTTCGGGCTTCCTTGGCTCCTGGAGGCGGATCAAGTTGCAATTCATAGCGGCAATGAAGTAGCCACAGACTTGATCGTCCCAGAACGAGTATTCTTTTTGACTTCATTCCTCAAACTGGTTCCGCTTTGTTCCTCGTTGATCATCCCGGTTAGGTGGGGGAGATCGCTGATATGCAGGACGCCCTTGACGATTTGGTGGAGGCTTGAGCGGCAGCGCGGACATAAGGGCCGGATTGACTGTGACAATGGATGCTTCAGCTCTAGGGTCTCTTTTCGCAGGATCCTATGAGGCTATTCGGGACATTGAATTTGTCCGCTGCAGGGAGTCCTCAATTCTCTGGGAAATAGCCGATAGATGGTGGAAGCCAGTGGTGCACTCCACCGGTATGAGCGGTGTTCGCAGCTCATCTCTAAGATTATCGATGCATAGGGATAACATCTCATCTGGTGGAATTGGCATGTTCAGTGAATAGGTCATACCTTTCCATATGGATATGAAATCAGAGACCCTCTCGTTCACCCTCTACTTGCAGTTCATGAGATCGATGACCATTGTTTTCAGCAGCTTTGAGCTGAAGTGGAACAGGAACTGCTGTCGGAGGTCCTCCTAGATCTTTATCGACTGGGCTGGAAGACTCGTGTACTAGACGAAGGCGGATTCTTTCAAGGTCCATACGAAGCATCTAAGTTTCACCGCATTTTGTTGTTCCAGATTTCCCATCATAGGGTCGCAATAGGATGCGTAGTGAATCAAATGCTGCTCTGGATCGCCTGATCCATTGAAGATGGGGAACACAGGGCTCCCAAAATTGGGTGGAGGCAGTGTGTTGGTCACCCAATCAGTGTAGGGTTTCCACTCCAGCAGTATCGGAGCACGTCGACCTTCCATTCCTTTCAATCAAGCTATTAGTGCATCGATGGTGTTGTTGAGTCCCTAGTTTACATCCTGTTGGGCCTAGTCTTCGGAAGGCATAGCCTGAGGCATTTCCTGAGGGTTCAGGTTGGCTGGCACCAAGGGTGCGTGTGCCGTTTGTGTCACCTTCGGAGGGTTCAGGCGTACTCGCTCCGATTGCTTCCTAAGTTGACGGAAATCTTGGTATTCGTCCGGATCCACATCAAGGTAGTTGGACGGGCCAGGTGCCTCATTGTACGGGATCCCTGACCATATTTCATTTGCTGAGGCAAACCTCATCCTTTGAGGTGCACTTGCTAGGAGTGCAAGATGTGGTTCCTCCTGGGATGCACTTTCAATAAGGCGGTTCCTCTGGAGTTGCTCGGCGTTAAGCTGTCTCAATTATTTCAGCTCTTCTTCCTATCGAGCGAACCACTATTGGAGCATGAGTGGCTCATTTTTATCGAGAGAAGGGGACGAGTTAAGGGTAACTGTTCCTTTAATCTTACCATGTTGGAAGCCTATAGGGTTAGCGGAGGGAGGTTAGCTGAAGGGGAAGCCATATTTGAGGCAACCCTCTGGTTCTGGGTGTGCACACCAAGGGGTTCATTGTGTGTCACAGCCTGATCAGAACCTTTTTCTCCTAATCTGTCCGGATTTTCATTTTCCCCTGTGTCACCCCCGGGGTTAGCCTCTATGGCGTTGATGAATTCATATTGCGGGGTGGAAGGGACGTTATCTTCCAAATCTGAAGAGGATCTCACGCGCCTTCTGATGGCCTTCACTTTTGTGTCCTGGGATTGCCTTCGGACTTCTTGAAGAAGGGTGACACGGAGAGTTCTTTGATGCGACCATACGGTGTGCCTTCCTCTCAGAGAGGATGATGATTCAAATGGCGGGATAGGATGGGAACCTCCTCTTCTGACTGTACTCCCCATACGAGAGAATACCTACTCTCGTGGGCGAGGTTTTTGTTGAGGGGGTAATAATTCCCCCATCCCTGAGGGATGGGGATGGCTCTGTTCCCTGGATGTTGAGTCTCTTCCCAGTTTTATTGGTCTTACGGGGGCATTTTTTTTAAAAATGCCCCCAACCCTACAAGCTGGGGTTGACCCTGGATTGCGGCAGTGGCTGCGGCTATCGTGACCTACTTGATCTCGTGTGCTCCCATCTGGGGGTGGACTAGATTTGGTGCCGAATTAACCTTTGGATCAGTCCCTTCTGGGGAGTTAGGCAAAGATCACTGATTGGCCTCTCTTAGAAGAGAGGCCTGCTGCATTCTCTCGGTGGCCTGATTCATGAGTTTTTGAAAGGATTGTTCCCGTTGGGCCGGACGCTTCTAGGACTTACTCAAGGCCCAAATCTGTTGGGTGTGTTGCCTTTCCTGAACAGGGGGTCCACCCGATTGTTGTCATGCCGTGATGATGTTTCAAAATGCCATGTCGAATGGGTTTTTCTGGGCGGGGAGCGGAGTGAAATACAGAGCTCCATGTACTCCCCATCCCCTGACATGGACTCCTGTCGGAGCGTCATCGATGAGGCAGCGTAGCTCGTGCAGTACACGGAGGCAAGATGCCTCCATATTCCCTTTGCGCCTCTCAGGGAATTTTTGTCGCGTCGAGGAAAGGGACTTCAGGTTGATGTGACGCAGGAGGTCTCCTATCGTCTTGACGTGGACTACATACCCGTCATTAGGTTGGAAGGTCGATTTCATCTAGCGGAGGGTCGTCCATATATTATAGCGGATGTCGTGCATGCATTCTCCTGACAACTCTCTGGGTATGTCGAACTGAGAGGTGGTCGTAAGCAAAAACATAACTGGTATATCATCCATGGCTAGTCGTTTCCTCAGGTGCAGTAGATCGGCATACTACTCCGCTAGTGACTCCTCCACCTAGTCGGCCCAACTAAGGCACTCACTATAGTCGGAGACAGTGGGATTAGTAGGTATTGAATTGTCTTGTGAACGATTCCGAGGTGGTTTAGAAGATGAACACGGCCTTGGAACGGCTCCTGATCGAAGGAGGGCATTGCTAGCGACAAGCTAGAAATCGGACATGCTCGATCCTGTCCTTCTATGTGCCTTGGAATATGAGGGCCTTTCAGTTCTTGCTTCGGCAGGGGCAGGGCCTTCCTGTATAAATAATATGTCATCATAGGGAGGACCGCTACAATGGTGGCCGTAATGGTGAGGACTACCATTACTGCTTGATTCTTCACTGCATAGAGGACTTTTGCAGTACACACCCTGAGGAGAACCTCCAAGGCATGTCGCAGCAAGGGGAGGACCTTCTGGCTGCATAGCATCGTTACGAGGAGGACCTTCACAACAACTTCCATCATGGTGAGGATGACCATCATGGCTTGACGTTCGACGCGCATCCTAGGGAGGACCTTCAGGACACGCCATGACAAGGGGAGGACCTTCTTGTTTCTTGGGGCCTATATGGGGAGGACCTTCGTAATGGCGGCCGTGGTGGCGAGGGCTACCATCATAACTGCAGAAACTGAGATGACTACCATTACTACTGTCTTAGGGAGAATATCTATGGGATACATCCTGGGGAGGGCCTCCAGAATGTACTGCAACAAGGGGAGGTCCTTCTTGCTGCTTGACGTCTCTACGGGGAGGACCTCTGTTATCAGGGTGGAGAGGAATACCACCATGATTTGATGCCTGGATACGCGGAGTTCCGTTACAGCGTAACCCCTGGAGAGGACCTTTAGGGCAGTCCACGACAAGGGGAGGGCCTTCCTGTCATGATGAGACTCCACTAAGGGGAGGGCATTTGTAGTTGCGACTATGATAGCGAGGACTAAAATCACAATCTATAGTCCCACTACATCGAAAGTGATTGCAGTGTATACCCCGGGGAGGACCTTCAGGGTGGACCGCAGCAAGTGGAGGACCTTCTTGTTGCATGATCTTCTAGCCACGTGGAGAGTTTCTGTGACTAACATCAAAAGAGGAGCTCTCATGATTGATCGTTATATGCCCGCAGGGGAGGCCCCCACGGGTGCTATGGGGAGGACCTTCAGAGCTGCTGGTAGCGACATTGCGGGGAGGTCCTTCGCAACTACTACTACTGCTCCCATAATATGGTAATGGGTGGACAGGGTTCTGAAACATTGACGTGTTCTTGGCGGTGTTGGGAACCCCAGCTTCCGGCAGAGCGGAGTCATGAACCCTCTCTATATTTTCCGGCTGCCTTCAGCGTGTTCGAGGAGCTCTTTTGCAGGAGGCGGGGACCGTCTTCTATTGGGAACAGCCTTCACCTTTGGGTCCCTGTCTAATTAGGTCCCGTGATTCTGTCGGGATATGCCGAAGAACATCTTGACTTTTAGCAGGGATATATTCCTTCTCTGGAGCATCCACCGTGATGGATGGGTGTCCCCTAGTTGGAATGAGTGAAGCTGCTAGATTTAGTTTCCCTTGCGTCGTGGAATATTGCCGGTGACCCTCCTGGGAGGAAGCAGGGATGCAGATCTGTTCTGATGGGTCTATCTCGTCTCTTAGATGAGTCGCCTCAATTGGGGAGACGGGCTCATGGACCGGAGTCCTTTCTATTTTCGCTGATGAAATTACATGCTGGAAAGTCTGCAAGATATGATCTGGGATCGATACCTGCTCCTCCAACATTGCCAGGATATATAGAGATACATCTATAGATGAAATGGGTATGAAGGCCCATTCCGGTATCAGAGCAGGAATATACTGCTCCGGTCCTCCAGTGGTCAGTGGGTACTGAAAATTCTCCTATGTCGGGGCAGGTGAACGAATATGCCCCTATACCGAGATATGCTGGTTTATCTCTCTGTTTGCCGCCACATCGCGGTGGCGAGCGTTACATGCATCTGCCGAGAGTTTTCCCTGCATATATTGGATTCCCACCGTATCGATTTGGTGGCCTTTATTGGCGAGGATATGTGCCCGCCTATGATTCTCCACCACATCTGGGTGGTGAGCTTTGTTTATTGCTACCATGTCAAGATGGCAGGTGTCAGAAGCAACTGCTAGGAGCTGGTCTTGCAGGCGCTGGGTCGCCACCACGTCAATCTAGTGGGCTTCATGACCCTAGGTAGGGAGAGGTGTCTGCTGAGTATGTGTCGTCTTGCGTGAGTGGCGGGCTTGATGGAGCTCGGTGGGGATGTGTGCCGGCTCCTACGATGACTCCATGTCTGGATGGCTGGCTCAGGAAGAGCGAACATGTGTAGGTTTCTGTTCATGGTATGTCTCTGTGGCTGATTTGCGGAGCTCCTCCTCAGGGACCAGGGTGATGATCGGTCCTGGATTGTACGTCTTCTGCCCTCACCGGGCGGTCCGAGGGGCCGAAGCTCTGGGAGCATGGGCCTGAATCCTTGGGGAGACATCCTCCTTAGCATGAGGATGTTCGGTCATGGCGTGACTGCGATGGCGTCTACCGGCGGGGGCCTTGGAGCGGAACCCCCGTTTGGTGGGGATGAAGTCCTCAATATCAACCTCATCTGCCTCTATAAGATAAGGGAGGTACGCATTGTCCCGTTTCAGAGATGGACTCCCGAAACGGTTGGAGACAGCAACACGGGCTGTCTGGATCTGCCTTTGTGGCCGCGGCTGGGCAGGCGACCGGTGAGTTCTGGAAGATTAGAGGGCGTGCATGGCCGCCTCCACCATTGGGAGAGTACCATTCACGTTGTACTCTCGGAACAGCACATCCGAGACCCAGTGTAGAAGAAGCTGGGTGGGTGACGGGGTCCTCCGTAGGTGACGACATCCGGTCATTGCGTTGTTGGAAGCGCGCTCTTTTGAGTTCATGTGCGCTACCATTGGATCGATTGGAGTTCTGAAGACAATACCTATGAAACATTTAAACAAATACAAACAGCAACCCCGTCAAAGCGGCATCTCATGATCCCATGTGAAATTAATGACCTTGCATGGCCCTCTTGGTGTGTAAAAGGGGGAACATGGTGGGATTAAGTTAAATTCGTCATGTGTGGTTAAAGATTCCCATCGGGTTCACCAGTTTTGTTTCATTTTTTGGTTTTTCAGGCCTCGAAATGCCCAACGGCTCCATATCCAATGATTGATGGACCTACTATCCAAAGGTAAGAATTCACCAAATAGTCTGACCAGCGACTCTTAAGAACTCACATCGGTCAAGGGGATGGGAAGTCGGGCTCATCACACCCTTTTTGGGGGGAAATTATTGCCTGTTCCGGGACTCTCTTATAGATTTATGTCGTATTCATATGTTCATGAATCTTTGGTTTATACCCAAAAATAGTATCCACAGATTTAACATTGGTGGGAAATGTTCAACTGGACACAGGGTTTCAGAATCATTTATGCCCGAGGTTTACTATCCCTCGTTGGATTAATGACCCCGAAGAGTTGAAACTCGCTTGAGGAGGCGCTAGGAGCGGCGTGGTGAACCGATGTGAGGAAAGTCAGATCAACTGGTTGTCGGGCTTGAACCTTAGGGAGGCTTCCTATATACCATGCCTAGTGGACATGGATCAAAATACACGTAGTTCGAATGGAGAGTGTCGAAGAACTGACGTGAAGGTGGACCCATGGGTCCATTTGTGGTCGGGCTTGAACCTCTTGGAGGCTTCCTACGTACCCTGCCTAGGGGGAAGGGATAAAATTCCACGTAGTTCATATTGTCTTGGGACTTATGCTCTAAGGCAGCCCAAAATAATGGATTGTGGCTTACACTCTGAGGGGGCCCATAAAACGACGTGAAAGGGGGGTCAGAATGACCCATTATTGGGCTTAAACCTCGGAGAGGCTTCCTACATACCCCACCTAAGAGACAGGGATCAAATTCCACGTAGTTTGGATTAATGCAGGGATTACGCTCTAGGGCGGCCCAAGATGTGTATTGGGGCTTACACTCTGAGGAATCCCAAGATGATAGATTAGGGCTTACACTCGGAGGAGGCCCAAGATAATGGATTGGGGCTTACACTCTCAGGTGGCCCATAAGAGGATGTCATTGTCGATGCTTACTCTAAGCCCACGTGAGTCATGATTGATGTGAGAAACAAGAGGAAGCAGGGACCATAGGATCACGTCGCGATAGGTGCGTTTGTGAGAATTGGAGTGGGGCTTACGCATGAGGGCAGCCCATGAGGTCAGGACTTACTCTGAGATGGATGACCGGGGAGACAAAGCCCAGTGGGAGAGGGAAAGGGGGTGCTCCTGTTCCCGTCTCCTCTCTTGCAGTGCATGAGGTCCTCCTTCTGATGGTTATTTTACCATCTCCGAGGAACCCTCAACAAGTGTAGAGGTAGAGAGGGGATTCCTGAGCTCAGACTCCACATTACCGTGGTAATGTGAACCCAGGAATGCTTCGGGAATCTGCTCAAGGGTCGGGGAAACCCCTTTTCCCCTGTTTAACATGGGTATGTGAACTCAAAATGGTGCGCTGATGCACCTGAAAGTTAAACCACGCAGATCTGGTGGCTCTGGTGGAGGCCTTGGCTCGGGGCCGATGAATACGCCAATGAGGGAGTCACGGAGGACTTGGCTGGATTGGACAGATTTTATCTTGATCAGGAAATGAGAACACCGAAGTATTTGGTGAGCCATCGAAAGGTATGGGTGGTGGCACCCTTCACGTGGGGAAGTGTCACGCGGCTGGGGAAGCCTTCCGTGAACTAGGGTGGTCCACGGACTAATTGGCTCCCCGCGAACCAGGATGGTTCGAATCTTTGGGTTCAATCTGCGAACTAGGGTGGTTTGCGGAGGGTTCTAGGCTAGAAGTGGCGTCCAAGGGCAGCGCCGGTCGGAGGCTCGTCGGTTGGGGCTTCGCCCACATAGGGGAGTTCTACATGGTGTGGTGGATGGGAAAAGAGGCATAAACTCCCTGGTCCGTAGGGAAGTCATCCACGGAGGGGATATGGTTCGTGATTCTCCTTGTTTTTGTTATTTTAGGTTCGTGGTTCACCAAATTATTTTGCGTTTTCCAATTCCTTGTCAATTAGTATACCTTATGTGGTTCGCGAGTGGGAATTTTGTTGTTTGTGAAATCTGAAGCCTTCCTTCAACCGATATCCTTTCAAATCTTTAATCCCTATCAATCTGATTCTCGTTTCCGATCTCCCTTTCTCCCCCCCCCCCCCCTTGGCCTCCATTTATAGAGTGGGGAAAGGGATGTATATGTGGCCACAAGACACCTTTTGCGGAGGCCCATAACTAAATACTAGGTTTACAGCAGACTTTGTCAATCCGCGATTTTCGGTGGGTATTGAAAGCTTCCCCCCCCCCCTCCGCGAGGCGAACTTAGGGAGTGCTCTACGGCTGCGGAGTGTTCCACCTCTATTCTGTGAATGACAGTGGGTGTGGCTTGAACCGGTCGACACGGTCCGCAGTTGGGGTGGTTCGTGATGGTGAACTGGATTGGCGCCCATCCTGCCTCGTGACCGTGGAGGATCTCTGACTCCATTTCACGAATGACAATTGTTCGCAGAGGGGGTGCCTCGTGGGGCATGGCCACATTTTTCTTCCATGGGACCGATTCGCAGACTGGTCCTGTTTGTGTCCCTTCTTTGATTATTTGCCCCAATTCATTGGGGGATTTGGGTAGAATCTCCTTTGCGGATTTTTTCAGGACCATACAACCATTAATAATAAAATTATTTCAATCATAATTACTTATTATATAGTGGTTACATTCAAAGTGTTTTTAAAGTTAAAAACATGCATCAAAATATCAAACAATGAAAATGAAATAAAAATGATTTCAAAATTGTTAAAAATTATTTTTTAATAATATGGGATGTTTATGAAACAAATTATGCATCAATTTGATTATTGGTTGGTTCATAATTAATCATCTTGTGTTTTTCACATTTAAAAATGATTATAATATATATAAAATGTGCTAAATTATCTAAGAAATCAAATGAGATTAGAAATATATGAATCTATATAAAAATATAGTTGATTATTATGTTATATATATAAACAAACATCATGTCACTCATATTTGTGTTATGGTCGTAATGAATAATATTTTAATTTCTCTATTTATTAATTTTTTTAGTGTTTTAAGAATGTGTCAAACACCCATATAGATAAAGACTATAATGAAGTTAAATTATATTATAATGATCAATTATTAATATATTATGTGTCGAATAAACCTCACATAAATCCAACTTGTATTTTTTGAATGTATCAATGTATGGATATTATATTTCAAAGTAATTTTAAATAAAAAAACGTGTTTAATATGATCATATTGAATTAATGATCTCCAACTAATATAAAAATATATTTAAATTATTATTTTTAATTTGTGACTTATGAAAATGAATTTTTCATCGATCATATATTTTCCATAATTAAAACTAATTATTATTAATGTTTCAAATTTAAAAGCCTTTTTAAGGATAAATATTCTTTCAAGATATAAAATAGAGAAAATCATCATTGAATACTGTTGTATTTTCGTATAATAATTAATTTTTAATATTTAATGTCTATGAATTTATCACATATAAATCACACATGTATTTCAGTTGTAATGACTCAAACTACAGTTTTTAAATAAACATATTTTTAAATTAAAGAAATGATTCGAATTCTCAAACAATTAAAATGATCAGGAACTGATGTGAAATTGAAGAGAAATGATTATGGGATAATACTTAACATATTGGAATTAATTTTTCATTAATTTGAAATTTTATTTGGTTAAAAGTAGTCAAAGTTAATTTTTTCACATGAAATTATTTTTAAATATAAATACATGCTATTTATAAATATATTAGTGTTTTATATTTTGTTTTTTTATATTTTTATGGAATATATTTTTGGTTATTGATAAATTATTTCTTAGTGAAATTAATTTTTATTATTTTTTTTGTTTTCTCCCTTCATGAGTTATTTATGATATCCAAAACAAAACAAAACCACCCTTGAAATATTTACCATCATCATAGTTTAAATAATATTAAATATATAAAATTATTACATTTTTTAGAAATGTTTTGAGTTTTTTAATTAAATAATTTTAAAATATAAACCTCTACTAAATGAACTATAAAATTAAACTAAATATGATAAATATAAATCTTTTTATTCCATTTATAAATATAACCAAACGACAACATATATATTTAACATGGTAATATACATGGTTGTTTATTAAAATTATATTAAATGGTTTAGATAACATCTATATTTTTACTAAATTATTAGAAAACTAGTGTAATATTTTTATCTTCCTAAAGCATAATCATGACTTTTAGTTGTCCAAGTATTGACTTGAGATCTATGAAATCATGGAACGTTTCTTTAGGAGTCTTTCAATATATAATATTATCAAAATCTATTGTTTTTCAGATAAGAAGGATAAGTGTTTATTAGAGGAAGTAAATATATATTCCTAGTTTATTCAGTTAGTTTAGGAGTAATAAATTCTTATATAGGTGAGATTATATCATGAAGTAGAATATTAATTATAGATATTACTTCTTAGAGATTGTATAGCTTCAAAAATAATGCATTGTAAATTTTGATAATTTTTCCGAGAGTAATTTTCTAAAAACATTTGATATGAGTTTCAGTAAAATCTATTAGAAACCCAGAAGAGACAATTTATTGATCGTGGAAATAGAGTAAAATTTAATATTATGTTGTGTAATTCAATATATTACTACTAAATGGATTAAAATTATCGATATGTTTATTTTGAGTGAGGATTATGAGTAGAGATTTAGAATTAGGATAGTCCTTTCATTTTGAGGGCTTACACTGAAATGTTAAGTAAAGTTAATGTTATATATAAGAACATAGATATGGATAGTATGTTTTAAAAGAGTGGATTAAAAGGCCTAGTTATATGTGAAGCTGATACATAATGACCATTATTATTAAGATATTAAGACAAAGGCGAGAATCATATTATTTAATATTCATAGAATATGGCAGTTCATATTATTATATTTGTAATACAGATGTCATTTTATATTTACATAGATGAAATATACATGTTTAGTTCATATTTCGGTTATATCATAGAAGTCAATATAGCACATAGAATAATGAAATGGTGGATGGGCCACCCCTCCAATTATAGAATCCACCCTGATTGTTTTGACTATATTAGAACCATAGCTTGATGAACCACCCATATAAGGTGGTATTAACTGATTTTATCCAAAATCATTAATTCAAATAGAGGGTATAACTATTTATAAATTTTGATATGGTGTTAGTAATAAGTGTAATGTAAAATTGTATTTAGTTGTAAAAAATTAATTAAAATTAGAACAAATGAGATGGGTGGAACCAAAAAATTGAAAGGTAGTTATTGTATCCTTTCCACCATTAAAATGTTTTTATTTGACTATGGAACAACAAATTCATTTATTTGTCAAATTTCAGTAATATAGTTAGATCTAACAATATAAAAGTTTCTTCAACCCCTTCATTTATCTACTCTAGTTAAGAATTATTTTAGGTTAGAAGAGGTGATTTTTTAAAGCGATTTACTTACAGAAAGTGATCATCTAATATTTTATCTAATATTATTGATTAATAAACTATAAAAAATAATATGACATGAAGTGGTTTAATTATAAGTAGTCCTGTATTTATTTTTACCAAATGAAGGTATCATTTTTTAATATATAAGGATATAAAATGATTGATAACAGAGAAAGTGATCGACTAGATTAGTTTTGATGTTTTAAGCCTAAGTGAGTCCCATTAATACTAGAATTATTGATATATTTGATATATGAGGAAAATGTAAGAGTCCCAAAGACTGGTAATATATTTTTTTAAAGTATGGGTGATTTATTTTTCTATAGATCAATATTTTAGTTTGACTCTAATATCTATGGAATCATATCGGGTAGCCCCTACAATGATTCGAGAGAAATAAATTCTTTTTGATGAAATATATTAGAGGGGTTTTATTTACTATAGATAATCTCCATAGGACTCCCCAGTGTTGTTTCACAAAAAAATATAGTGGTTGTTTTAGGTTATGTGTTGATTGATAATTTTTAAATCAAGCGATAATTGAAAACCCATTTCCCATTACCGAGAATTGATTATATAGATCTTCAGTTGAAGTGTGGATGATTACTTTTGAATATAGGTTTATGGTCAGGATGCGATCATTTGTTTGAGAATGAGAAATACATTTAATGGTTCATATTAAATGTTGTTATGTTATGTTTTTAGTTCAAATGAATATCATTTACAAATACTAAATCACTATTAGTGCTCACAGGGATAATGAATTGGGTATTGAAAACAAATCATGATCAGTTCAAAGTGGTTTTTACTAATGAAATTATGTTTTGATTATGGGAAGAGGAAGGTAATAGTGACCCCCTATGGTTGTTTCTAATACTTATTCACTAATATATGTTATACAAGATGATATTAATGTATATATTTTATATATTAGAGGATTACATTCTTAGACTTTTAATTTATTATAGATAAGTAGTTTTGAGTCCATATATGGTCAAAGGTGATGTATCGTGGATTGTACGGAAGAAATAAAATTAGGTGGGTACCTTCTTCATTTTCTAAGGATATTAATAGGGGTTTGTATCTAAATTATCTTGGATTTTGACTTCATTATTACCTTGGACCAATTAGATTCATGCTTTTTTAATTTCATTATATTAATAAATGTTTGAGTATATCTAATAGATGTTGATTACTACATCTTTTATTTGTAGGCATAGGTATGTAATTATTATTGAGATCTATAAAGAAATATCACATCATAAATTTTGTTTCATGATGATATAATAGATTTTGGTTATATTATATTGTTCTAAAGAGTATTTTGGCCTTTAAAGTAGATACTCTACTAATGATATTTAATTGGAAGTAGTAGTGTTTGATTTTATATTATAAAAACACTAAATTTTCACTCAGTTACTTTGGTTTATACTTACAAGAAAATATTAGTATTTTTTTCAAATCGATTAGAATCTTTATTAGAATATGAAGAAAAATTTATAATTTATTAAAATTACTAACCCATGTATACTATTAGTAAATGTTATTTAATAGAACCAAATTTATTTAAAAAGTCCATTGTAAATGGTTCTCATGAAGCAAGTGAAAAATATTAGATAATGGAAGATATTTTATTTTTTTATTTAGACACAGATGTGAATTATTGTGAATCATTTCATTACTAGATGATGGGGGAATCTAACTTACTTTATTTAAATGTAGAGTCATAGTTTTGGGATATGAAATTGAGTATAAGGATATATCATATTAGGAACCAAGATATGGTAAAAAGTTGGATAAAACATGGAGATGATTGGGTATTATTTTAGGGTAGAGTATATGTGGCATAGAGTTTCTGTAAAAAAAATTCATTATGTCCCATATGTAACCTTAAATTATACACCCTAGTATAGTGATGATGTATCCTGCATTTAATAATTATTTTTAGTGACCTATGATTAAATCATCGTTAAAAGAGTTTGTATCTAAATATCATACATGCCATAAACTCAATGACGAGTTTTGTGTTCCAAAAAGTATAATTTAATATTTAAACGTTCCAAAATATAAATTAGAGGGTATCTTTATGTATGTTATAAGTGACTTACAGTCACATTAAGGTGATAAGAAACTGTCTAATACATAGTTGACTAACATAAATTTTACACCTTTTAATTCCTATTATGGAATCAATATCAGACATCATATATTTAAGGTTATGATTCTTCATAGTTTTCTATGTTTAATCATTTCATACTATTCCCCTCAGTTTACAACATCGATATGAAGGGAAGACTAAAATGATTTTGATACCTAGTTATCTTTTTCACCATATTTCACCCATTAAATGATAGAAAACATAACTATTCTATTTTTAATTTGGAAAATATTTTTAGGGTATGTATTATATATTCTAGTGTATATTGTGTGGATCATTTTCCATTCATTGAGTTTATGAATTGTAATAGTTATTATTCATTTCAAAAAATAGCTCTAAATGAATTATTTAATGTAAAATCATACCAATTTTTCTTGTGTTAGATTGATGTTGGTGAAATGGTGATTATTACACAAGATTGGTAAGAGAAATGACCGATACTATGTAGATGATCCTAGAGTAAATGATAAATCGATATAGTTTTTAGAAAACTTTTCCTCATTTTAGGAGTATATTTCTATAGTGTGTTATTAGAAATCAAGTTTTCTTAAATTATTTCCCCATTATGGATCATGCAAATTTAATTGGAGAATTAATTATTAGTCAAGACTCAATGAGGATGTTAAGGTGTGGAATTGAATAGGATATTTACTATATTAATTAACACTTTTACCTTGGTTGAAGTTATTTCATAAGTTTTTTTGATATTTTATAGTTTTAAAAGTGCATATAAGAGAGGTAACATAAGATTGATTAAGTTGATATTGACATTGATGAGGATAAAGAATTCACAGAATTTTTCATAAGGATATAATATTATCAAGAGAGTGTATTTTTTATACATTATACCATTAGTATTAGTATTATAGAGGAATTATTTATTTCAAAATATTTACTTTGGAATCAGATCGACAAAAAATTTAATATCTTGAATTATTTTGAATATTTTGTTACTTGGAACTACATAGTGGTTTGAGTATGAAAATTAATATTTTCCATGAATAAATTATGTGAGAGTAAATAATTAAGATTATATGAGTACGGTTTTAATGGGAAGAAATAATTTATAAAAATTTTGTATTCAATTTTTGGTAGTTAAATTTATTCATTTTTAAATTATCAATTTTATAATTTTGATGATGAAAATGTTTTAAGTGGTTTTTAATGTGTAAAAATAATGCTTTATTTTTAATTATATTTATATAATAATAATTTCTCTAAACTTTGATAAGATATCTTGAAAATTGTTTACCATTGAATTTTGGTTTAATTTTAGGATATGAATTGATATTTGGAGGTAGTGGATCAGTATTAGGTGTACGGATTCATAAATAGTTTTAGTTAGCCATGAAGTGATCATTTTGAAAAAAAAATAAAAAAAATTATGGTTTGTTGAATGGATATCATGAGCGTATAATCTAAATGCTTTTGGTTGATTATAATGTAGTGGTAGATGTATGGTTTGACAATTGACTATGTAAGGAAATTGAGTTTTCTGGGTTGGGAATAATGGATATGTGAACTATTTGTGGGGTCATGTAAGAGAATAAGGTATGAATTTAAAAAATACATGAATTTAATTTTAATATAAATAAAACCTTAAATCAGACCTTATAAACCACTTTTTATCACTTATACAAATATTCTACTCAATTGGTATTATTTATTTCATTTTTATTCATCTCTTTATGAAATTAATTTGAGGATTGATAAATTAAATTATTTATTGATAAGAAGTGAAATCCCAAAAAAACTTTTTCAATGATGACACAATGAACTATTTTATATCTCTATTTATCTTAGGAATTATATGATTAAATTTGACTAATATATGGATCATCATTTTTAATCATGAATAGGGATTTGAAGATTTAAAATTATGAGATCAAAGAGGGTTCTTAACCAAGGTCTCTCAATCTTGATAATGTAAGACATTCTAAAATTTATATTTGAATTTTATTTGAATTCATATAATGATGTTGATGTATTGGTGGTTAATTATTCTATTTATTTGAGATTTTTAATTATTAATATTTTAATATAAAATATATGTGTAAATACTAACTACATGTAAAAACCAAATGTATAAGTAATTAATAATTTAAATAATTTGGAAGGATTGTCTAATGGGGGTAATGAAATTATTGTGTGAAATAATTATGAAATAAAAAAAAAATTAATGGTTGTGTAAAGACTCAAAATTTTCAAGGAATTTTTTTCCCAAATTTCATTGGAATTTTACGAGTATGTGGCATCAGATAGAACTTGATTTCGAGGCCCGGTGTGCCCGGAATCAATTTCTGAAGTTTAGCTCGGGTATGTTTAGTAAAAATACGAATGGGTTTTTCTATCTTTTGAACCGGTGCTCGGAATTGAAATCAGAGGGCACCGTTGTACTCGTAGTGTGGGTTTTCGCCTAAGAAGACTTTCACCTAGATGACAGATGATCGGGTATGGAAGTTAGTATTTGGGGTTTTACAAGGGTTAATAAAATAAATTAAGCGAACAATTTATTTTTTTTGTTAAACACATGTCGTGCAGATAAATTGGTTAGAATCTCTACTTGGGAGTTGGTGGTAGGACCGCCACACCCTAACCCCCCGTGAGAGGTTATAGTGGTGGGGACCACAAAGATCCAACCTCCCATGTGAGGTTGATTGTGGTGGAAACCACATGAGGCCTCCCATTAATGGGAGGGGAATCATAACTCCTTGAATCCCCCTCATTTATGATGGATAGCCTCTAGAATTAAATCCCCCTCTTAGTTGAGGAGGATAAAACCTCCTTTTTAAATGAGGGGACCACCCATGAGTTAAACACCACCACCCCACCCCCCCTCGCTTCCTTTTTGTGGTTAATTAATGGTTGTTCCCACCAGGAAATATCCTCCCTTTGGAGGATATTCTTCTGTGGGGACCACCTAGGCCAATAACCCCCTTTTTGACTTCCTCCCCATTTTAATGCACCACCACATCAGATTAATTGGGTGGAGCCCTCTGTCATAAATCCTCCATTTATGACTTGTGTCCCAACGACGAACCCTCCCACTGCTATATAAAGGAGTCTAGGGGAAAGAGTTCTGGGTGGCTTCTTCAAGCGGAGGAACGCTAGCTGTGAAGAACAGCACCCAACACATGGACTGTTTTCCTCTTCCTCCAACTAAGAATGAAGAATGAAGAACATTGACGCCACCCTCAGCTCCTTCCTTCCCGATGTTGATGGAACGACACCTTTCTTCTGCGACGCTCGTCTTCCACGACTCGTCATCATTTTATGCCGTTTTACGAGGTAGGGGTTGTTATGTTCATGTTTTAATATCATTCATCATCATTCTTCAATTGTTGTGTTTCGTTTGGCCACTTGTTTCCATCTTGATGAGGAAGGGCTTGGACCACACAAACACGGTCCGACCCTTCCCCTCTCGTTGTTGTTTTTGGATGATGGAGGTGGACTGTGAAGAACTGTTTGGTTATGGACCGACAAATAACGTATCGTCAGCGGATGATTTCCAGTTCTCCGCAAAGATGTGGCACCGACGTGCCGCGTGGAGTAGAGTTAGGCGAGGACCGGTGCGGGACGCGGTAGAGGGGAACGACACCGTCACGCTGTTTCGGAACTACAAGAGACTTGGCCGTAGTGGTGGGGCGTGGCACTGTCATGCCGTGCCGGTTGAACAAAGTAGTGACCTAAGGCCATGGCGGATCCAGATGGGCGGTCGGTTGTGCCAGCCCTCGGTGCCACCAAGAGGTGGGACTCGACGGGGTCCTGTGGTGACCCAGAGGTCGACCATGATGTGATAGACGAACATAGAGAGATGAGGTGGCCATCTGTACCTACCCTTCTGGTAGGAACTCCAGAGGATGATCCAAGAGAAGTTTGACACCATCCTATTGTTTTGTCTTTTCCTTGTACTTTACTGTTGGGATTGTATTTTCAGCCCGCTTTGTACTTTCAGCATAGTTGTTATATTTTTTAAATTAGTGCTTACTTCTGCTTTTACTCTGGTTGTGTGTGTTTACGTTTCATAAAGGAAATTCCCTCCCTTTTTATCAGGATATACACCTATGGTCCTAGTCTCCAGCCCCTGGCCTATGGAAGGCGGGCTTGGGGCAATCACGGGACGAGCCCCGAGGACGGGTCATGACAAATTTGTATCAGAGGAGTTGGTTCTACCGCAGAACAGAGAACACTGTTAAGGGTTATAAGTGTGGTTTTTAGTTCAGGGAGTCCAGTGTTGGTGTGGGAAGCTGACGTATCCGTACACCAGGACCCTGATTTCTAATTTCCGACTCATAGCCCGAAAACACTATTTGCGTGTGTGTTTTCAAAAGTTTTTTTAAGTAATCACAAACCAATTCAGCTCGCAAGGTATAGTCTTTTGACTGTGTCGCATCTGTTTCTTTCAGGATACCTCCCAGCAGGACGACCAGCTAGTGCCCCGAGAGTTGTACATTCTGACAGCCCGACGAGCGACGAGGCCTTAGTCCAGGGCCCTCTTTTAGTTGAGGCACCAGCAGAGGCACCAGCGGTACTACCACCCATTGGGCCACCGATGCCACCAGCCCTAGAATTAGGCAATGCACATTGCTTGAGTACGCTGCACGAGTTCCAGTGTCAGAGTCCACCCATGTCCTGGGGAGAGACAGATACATAGGTGGCTGAGGATTGGCTGGGGGCTATGGTGAGAGTCTTCAGGCTAGTAGGTACACAAGAAGACTTCATGGTGATCCTTGATGCCATCCTCCTTTAGGAAACATTAGGCAGATGGTGGATCCTGATGCTCCAGATGCATGACGAGGTGTCACTTCTATGGGAAGACTTCGAGAGCTTGTTATGGTTGGAGTTTGTACCATCCACCATTCGAACGACGATGATACAAGAGCTACTTAATCTGTAGTAGTTTAGCATGAGTGATTCTTAGTACTCAGTGAGGTTCACAGACCTCTCGCTCTACTCTAATGATATGATACGGGACACATTATTCAGGGCCCGTACCTTCGAGCAGGGGATCAGGCAGTAGATTAGATATTCAGCTGTTTCTCACAACATTCCAACACATACGGGAGTGTTGGAGTGAGCCCTTATAGTGGAGAGTTTCTTTACTGAGCAGTCTCCAGTAGCAGGACCCACCACTAGTTTTCTTGCAGCGGAGTCTTCTACAGCTGGAAGTAGACAGACGACACAAGGGTCCAAGAGGACCAGACCCACCAATGGATGACTGCGAGACTCAGGTTCAGTTGTGTGGGGCAACCAGAGTGGAGTAAGAGCCAGTCATGCCAAGAGCGGGAAGTGTTACTCCTCCGGCGGGCTTGGTCACATGGAACATGACTGTCCAACCCTCCGTATAGACAATCAGAAAAATGAAGAAGAACCTCCCAGGCAGAGGCATAGGTTCTATCGAGGCAGACCACATGGAGTAGGAGTCAGAGAAAGAGGAGTTGGTCGTGTAGATGGAGGTGGACGATGCTTCGAGGTGTTGCCACCACCACCACCAGGAGGTCCACCCTGACCACAAAGAGCGGGTGGAAAAGGGAGATCACAACTTCATGTAGCTAAATCATATGACTATGGAGCTTCGAAAGTACGTGGATAGGAGCGGGACTAGTTCCAGGCATGGAGTCCTTTGTTCTTGGTGCTTCTAGTTTCTGTGTTGTTGTTGTGTTTTCTTTGTGTCTTGTACTTGAGCTGCAGTAATAAAAGACACTTATCATTGTGACTTTTACTTTCTTGTCCTTTTTGTATCGTTGATACTAAGAGGTTATGGTAAAAACTGTTGACTTGACCCTCACCTGTGAGATTCCTACAGGAGGAGACCCAGTAACCACACACTGATATCAACAATGTGACTCAAACCCTGGAGGTGAGAGAAATAGTTGGTTATCTTGGTAGTAGCGTCGAGGCCTTACGATGTCATCCATGACGTGAATTATACCATTCAAGCCAGGATTGACTGTATTAGGAAAATAATGTGGTTCATCCAGGGGATGAGACCAGATTTCTCTTTTCAGTAGTGGAGAAATCTCCGTAGCTCTTTGGTAGAACGTAGATGAAGAAGGGTGGATAGTAGTTCTTACAATTGGCTAGTCTCACCCACTGTTCATTGAGCGAATGGTTTACGGTTCTCTCCAACTCAATACACTCAGGTGTTTCTTCTCTCAGATGGACATGAACCTGAGACAGTGGTGATGGATTGAAATCATCTAGGACTATGGCATTGAGATAGTTTATACTCCTAGGGAGGGGAACGTTGTAGCAGATTCTCATATTAGTAGATCGGGCATTCAGCTCTTAGGTGTGGTGAGACAATAGCTGGACGCATTTCAGATATCCTTTGTGGATAGTGTTGGATTCAGCACGTGTAAAACTAGAGATGGTTAAGGCTACGACGGATAAGGAGTAGATCATCCAGGAGCGGATGAAGACTGTACAGAGTAGATATAAGTCTTATGCTGATAGGAGACGAGACCATTGGAGTTCGAGGATGGAGACCATGTTACCTTACGGGTCTCACCTCGACGGGGTCTACGGAGTTTTGGCAGGGGTGGCAAGTTATCTTCTCATTTAATCAGACTTTTACAGGTTCTCCATAAAGTAGGCAAGGTGGCTTACCGCATGGCCTTTCCACCTCAGATGCACGGGGTGCACGACGTCATCCATAAATCTCAGCTAAGGAGATTTGTGCATGATCTATCTGTCATCATCGATGATGGGGAGCTGTACATCGATGACGAGGCGACCTTGACAGGGTTCTAGTAGAGGTTGAGGATCGACAGGAGCATGTCCTATGAGGACAGTCGATTTATCTTGTGTGGTTTCATTGGCAGCACGAGAATCCCCATGAGAGAACATGTGATCGGGAGGCTTAGATGCATGCTCGATATCTCCTTTATTTTCCCTAGATTGTGTTGTAGCTTTATAGGGATGTATAGCACTAAGGGGGGAGTAATATAAAGACTGATAACTTTCACAGAAATTTTTTTCTTAATTTATTTGGAATTTTACAAGTCTGTGGCATCTGACGGCACATGATTCTGAGTCCTGGTGTGCCCAGTATCAATTTCTGATGTTTAGCTCTGGTACGTTCAGTAAAAAACGAACGGGTTTTTCTATCTTTTGAACTGGTGCTCGAAATTGAAATTTTAGGGCACCGTTGAACTCGCAGCACGAGTTTTCACTTAATAAGACTTTCACCTCAACGGCAGATGGTCAGGTATGAAAGATAGTTTTTGGGGTTTTACGTGGGTTAATCAAATAAATAAGTGAACAATTTATTTTATTTTTTTAAACACCTTCCGTGTCGATAAAGTGGTTAGAATCTCCACTTGGGAGGTGGTGGTCAGACCGCCACACCCAAACGCCCCATGAAAGGTTATGGTGGTGGGGCACACTGAGATCTGACCTGCCATGTGAGGTTGATTGTGGTGGAAACCACACGAGGCCTCCCATTAATGGGAGGGGAATCATAACTCCTTGACTCCCCCTCATTTATGAGGGAGAGCCTCTAGGTTTAAATCCCCCTCTAATTGAGGAGGATGAAACCTTCCTTTTTAATGAGGGGACCACCCAAGCATTAACCCCCCTTCCTTTTTGTGGTTAATTAACGGTGGGTCCCACCAGGAAATATCCTCCCTTTGGAGGATATTCTTCTGTGGGGACCTCCCAGGCCAATAACCCCCTTTTTGACTTCCACACCATTTTAATGTGCCACTGTAGTGGATTAATTGGGTGGTTCCCTCTACCATAACTCCTCCATTTATGACCTGCACGCCAACGATGAACCCTTCCACTCTTATATGAAGTAGGCTAGGGAAGGAGTTTTGGATGACTTCTTTAAGCGGTGGAATACTAGAAGCAAAGCACGGTGCCCAACACTTGGAGAGTTTTCTTCTTCCTCCAATGAAGAATAAAGAACAAAGAACGTCGACGCCACCCTCAGCTACTTGCTTCCCGACGTTGATGAAACGACATCTGTCTTCTGTGATGCCCTTCTTCTGCAACTCGCCATCGTCTAACGTTGTTTTATGTGGTCGGGTTTTTTATGTTCATGTTTTAATACGGTTCATCATCGTTCTTCAATTCTTGAGTTTCATTTGGCCGCTTCATACAATCTTTACAAGGAAGGGCTCAAACCACATGAACACGGTATGACCCTTCCCCTCTCGTTGTTGCTTGTGAACGATGGATGCAGACTGTGAAGAACCGTCCGGCGATGGGCCGACCATAAGTGGATCGTCAGCGCATGATTGCTGGGTCACCACAAAGGCGCAGAACCGACGTGTCACTAAATTAGAGTCGGGCCATAGCGCAGGGGGGCGGAGGAGTCGTCGCGCCGCTTCGGAACTACAAGAGACATGGCCGCGGAAGAGGGGCGGGGCACCGTCACGCCGCACCAGAACTACAAGAGATGTTGCCAAGGCATAGAGGTACGGCGCCGTCACGCCGCACCAGAGCTTGAAGGGGACGTGGCCTATGGCCACAGCGGATCCGAAAGGGTGGCCGGTTGCTCCTGCCACCAGTGCCACCAAGTGGTGGACCTAAGGGGGTCCTGCGGTTACCTAGAGGCCAGCCATCATGTCCAGCCATTTCGTAAAACCGGTGGGGGGTGTAACCCCCTGCTCCGCACAATGCTTGGTCGCACTGGCCGAGCCGCAACCGGTCGCCGGGCCATTCCGCCAGCACCGGGCCATGCCGTGCCAGCCGGGGTGGCCCATGCTCTACTGGGCTGGACCCGAACCCAGTTCGGGCTAACCCAGGGGGTGTTGGGTCGGGTCGGACCAAGCCCAGACCCCCTATTATCGGATTATTTTTTGTTAAACAGGCATATCTTGAGCTACGGACCTTCGATCGACACACCGTAAGTTGTGTAGGATTCCTTGGATCGAGACGGTAATTTAGGTATATTACTCTCAAGGTCTCGGCGAAGTTTTGGAATGGCTGGGATGGTTAAAACTCGAAACCAACCGGGCCCTCGGAGCGGAAACGCTTATAACCTGGGCACCAGACGTCCGATTGTCGTGCCATCAATTACATTGGATTCCTCTTGATGAGACGGTTCTTTTGGAATAATTTATCTGAGGTTTGGATGCAGTTAGAGCATGGACTGGTTGGAATGTACCTGTAATCCAACCGGGCCCCTCGAACGGAAATGATAATAACTCACAGACCGGGTGTCCAATTGACGCGTCATCTGTTGAGTTGAGACCCCTATGACGAGGCGGTCCTTTGTGATACTTCTATGTGATACTTCTATGTGATACTTCATGACACGTGGAAGTAATGAACAGTATCTCATGGAGAAGACCCTCCCAGAGATGAGCGTACGGAGTGCGGAAACCGAGTACCGGTAGACCGGACAACTGCTTGACCGATTCGACTCGTAGAGATTCGGTTAGCCAAGTGGACAGAGCGCCTGGTATTTGGTGGCTGACCCACAGTGGATATAGTGCCTGGTAGTTGGCAGTAGACCCATGGTACTTGATAGGAGGAGTACCTCTATAGTCTATTAGGGATAACACCTGTTTTTGGTGGAAGACCCTCAGCGGACAGAGCGCCCGGTATTTGGCAGTAGACTCGCGGTACTCGACAGGAGGAGTACCTCAGTAGTCTAAGGTTAGTGAGTTCTGCCTCAGAGTCATGATAGGGCCACTGTACTTGACAGAGGAAGAGTTTCTCTAGTAGTTGTGTTTTCGATAATGAAAGTCATGGTTTGAGCTGAGTCTTTGAGCTTTGTGTTTTCCTCATGATTGAATGAGTTACTTGATAACTTAGGTATATGTATGTGGATATACCTAAGTAAAGGTTATCTATTGAGATCTTCTTTGTGGTTAATACTTGATGGTTTTAGTGAGACCTTGAGGGTCTCAGGGTCCCTACTGAGTATCATTATACTCATCCCTGCACAGGATATGCCCGCACCTCGTTGTGTTGGATGCATATGATGGACAACACTGATCGTGTTTGAGGCTTATAGAGATGTACGGTACTCGGAGGTGGACTTCATGACGAGACGGTACCTGGAGGTGGGCATCATGACGAGATAGTACCTGGAGGTGACATACGGATGTAGAGAGTTGAGGTGGCCATCTGTACCTACACTTCACATAGGAACTCCGGAGGATGATCTAGGAGCATCTTGACACCTTCCTGTTGTTTTGTGTTTTCCTTGTACTTTACTATTGGACTTGTATTTCCGGCCCCCTTTGTACTTTCAGAACACTTGTTATATTTTTTTTTACATAGTTCTTGCTTCCTCTTGTACTCTGGTTGTGTGTGCTTACGTTTCAGAAAGGCAATGACTTCCCTTTTTATCGGGATATATGCCATTGGTTCTAGTCACCAGCCTCTGGCCTATGGATGGCGGGCTTGGGGTAGTCACATCATGGGCCCCGAGGATGGGTCGTGACAGGTTGTAAGAAAATTTTGTATCATTTTATAATGATAAATTGAAATATAAAAATAAAATAATTTGATTACTTATATAACTATATTTTAAAAATAACATATACTGTTGGATTAAATTGATTTTGATTTATATATAATGTTATTATTTTTTTGATTAAATTATTTTTTATGGTTTATTTGATGATATATACTGAAATAATAATTGAATAATTAAAATATTAAATCTTTGAAACCAAAATTTTATATTCTTACCTTGTCATGTGGATTTTAGAAAGGGAAAAATAAGGACAATAAAGTTCATATACAATATGTAAATAATTTATATTATTTAAATATATGGTTAATCTATAATTGTAGCTTGTTGAGTGCTCTTATAAAATTTTAATTGATTATTTATCCCATAATTCAATTTAGTAATTCTATTTTTTGAAATTAAATTGATGTCATTTTTTTGATATATTGTTTTTCTGATTTGATGTTGGTGTGCTAGGGAATTCTAGATAGTGACAGAATGTGAAAAGATGATGTATTCCTTGGGGGATGGTATATAACAAGAACAAGATTGGTTTTTATTACTGTTTTTAAACTATGTATATATTTTTTAAGTAGTTATTTAGTTCCCATATAATATTTTCTTTAGTTTTTGTGGAAAATGATTATTTAGGTTTTAGTCAATAAATCATTAGTGGTATGGTTTATGTAACAATGAAGTGGTGATAAAAATGATAGTGATGTTGTTTCTGGTGATATTAGTGGTACGTGATATAGGTTTAGATAGATATAATGGTTTGGTATAAAATGGATGTTTCCTTGAATTAACTATTTTTACATACAATTTTTTAGGTATAGAATGATTTATAATATTTATATATATATAATTCACGCATGAATTATTATTATTCACTTGAAAAAGGTAAGTCTTGATAAATAAACTAATGTTTGTACTACTATACCCATCATATATTTATATGTTTTCTTATTAATAAATTTGAATTATGTTCAAGTTTAAATTATCATATCTGAAAGAATAACTCTGGAAGATTCTGCATGGCTTGATGAAGATGGTGTCCCTGAAAAATATAGTGGAAGTATATGGTTTGGAAGTCATGTTATAAAAAATGTACAACAGAAATGATTAGAAAATTAAAGAGGGTAATTATCATTATTTATATTATAATATTCAAGTCATTCAACATTAATAAACCCCAGTATAAGTTCATTTATAATTTAAACTCCATCCCACATCATTATTTCAATTCATGGTTAAAATGCACCAATACTTATTAGTTTTTACGTCACCTTTATTAGAAATACTCTTGTCTTGATTTTGATTTTATATTTAAGTATCAGGTTACCCATTTTGGGGAATATTTCACATTTTTGGAACACTTGAATATTAATATTGGAAGGCACTCATCATAGTTCTTCAACCCATAATATTATTTGCAATGTAAACTGGACAACAACACACTAAAATGACTACATCAGACTTTATACAAACCTAATAAATCAAATAATTTAAACTAGATGTATAGAAAATCATGGTAGGAATTTCATTAGACTATTTCCACAACTAACATGATAGTTTCAATAATGATCCACACATCCTAATTAAAAGAATGAATTCTATTCCAGGTGTAGTGGCCCATAATAGAATCCCAAGACTTTTATCAGACCTCTGCATATATGAGGGAAAATGTACTTAAATTTTGATAGTTGTTATATTAAATATGATGATTCAATATATTCATCCATATTTCATATATATTAATCAATATATAAGTAATTTTTGGTGCATCTGTTGAATGTTTGATAGCTGGATCAGATTTTTTTTGGGATGGAAAATTCCACTCACTATTAACTTCCCACCCACCTATTACAACCCTTATTAATTTTGATGAGTTTTATTATTGTTGGATCAAACCAAGACTTCAAAACTTCAAATTTAATTATATGGTGTTTAATAATTTTGTATTGGTGGTTTTAGGTTTTCATTTTAATGTTATGCTTCTAATTTGATGTTATAATGTAATTTATTCAATTATAAGTTATTGTATTTAACATTATCTTCTTAATATAAGTTCTTATTGTCATATAATTATATAATTTTCATTTACACATTGAGACCATTTATTCAAGGTTCGAATTCATTCATATAAAAACTTATGAAATTATTCACAGAATGGTCAATTGATGACTATTACATTGTTTATTATCTTTAATTCCACATATGTGAGTCTAATATCCTCTTTCGTGGAGAGATTACCAAAAATAACAAGATAACCCTATTATGGGATTATCATATAGAGTTCCACTGGGAGGGATTGTATGTTCTTTATTACTCTTTAATTGTTTAATTTTTTTTCAATCATTGATTTTCATTTTTCACATTCCGTATTGATTTTTCCTCAAAATTTTCATGGTCTAATGATAACCTTTACCTTGGAATTATCTTAAAAATTATCCACCATTGTTATAGGTTATTATATTTTTTATGTAAATGGGATAATCTACAATGTTATGAAGGTAGTTTTATTTCAATGAATGAATCCCTATCATGATAATGAAATTTTAATATTTTAAAATGAAATCCATCTAATCCAACCATAGAAATAATCTAAGATCAACTCATTATATCAAATATAATTCAATTATTTCATTTAGTTTTCTATAAGTCAGATTAAATCAACCCCATATTTTTCAAATTCAGTTCCATACATCCCCCTATATAATGGTTTTTTCATTTTTTTTCTTCTTAGGTATCTGTGGATTTAACCCCTAGTTGTACTATAATTACCAATTCTACCTGTATGGTAATTTTAACTGAGACTATGTCTATTTTTTAGAATATATTTAATCGAGGATATGATAAAGGATTTTTTTGTTCCTATGTTGGTGATTTGTAAATTTTATTTTTTAAATTTTACTATAAAAAGATGGAATGTATGAGTCATCAAATTGAACAGAATAGATATATAGACTATTAATAAGAATTCATTTATTAAGTGAATATATCTATAGTAATTATGAGTTTTCTGGTTGGATAAATGAAAAAATATAATTCATTGAAATTGGTATACCTGCTAATCCCCACAACAAAGGTAGTGAGAGGCCATTGTATACATGGATTCTCTTGATTAAAATGAGATATTAGATATTTTCATGGATGATTACTTTAATTGATTATAATTTCTTGAAATATATAATAACATAAAATTTTATTTTTATCGCATAAATATAGGAACAATTTTTTAACAATAAAATATTTATGTGTCCATTTTCATGATTTATTTAAAATGAATGTTTTCTTAAGAGTGGTGTCTTTATCAAAGTCATTGTGTTAACTCGGGGTGGTTATTTAGGTTTTGTTTCACTCTATATGTTAAGGTAAATTGAATACATATATTATCTTCTGGTCAACAAATTTGATGATCTTATTCTAATTGTGAATCATTTAGCCTATGTACCATATGGTGATCAATGTGGTGTGCACCCCAATAATTGGATTTAGATATTGGTTCAGAAATCACCAGTACTATTTTTCAAAGACGTAAGTATCTCCAACATTTTCATGATGTTATTTTGATTTAGATGGAGTCATTGTTTTATACGGTATGGAATAGAATAATTCAATGATTAGATATTTTAGTTTTAAGGGGTAATAAATTGGATTTTGGAGAATTTATAGGGAATAATATATCATTTAGAGTGGACATCATATTTTTTGATGGGAGAAAAGCTAGATAATATATAAAATGAATAATGGGAATGGATATATGGAAAATATATAGGATTGATTTGGATTTCATTGGAACAAAATGATTCTTTTAACACTTAATAGGGTAAGGAAAAAATAGTGATAATATATTCTATAGAAGACATGTGTGAAAAGATAAAAAACATTGATCATGGTGTTTATGATTCAAAGGTTTCATAATATTATATGGTTAGAAGGAAGACCAATGGATAATCATGGGGACGTATTTAACATGACTCAAATTGAACTCAGATTAATTAATTTTATATTCATAGATGATGTGTGTGAACTACTATGTTTATCATCATTTACATGGTCATGGGATGTGATGGGACTACCATATGAGATGTTTTAGGAAGACCAATATTCTATTTCAGGATATAAGTAATATTATTTTGGATAAAAATCCTTGACAAATAAATTTATAATAATATAATAAAACATAAAAAAATATTTAAGGTAGGGTTAGTTTTCCTTATAAGGTAGTTTGCATTCAATTTAAATATAAGACTAGATAATGTACTTTAACAAAATAAATGGTCCCTGGACCAATATTTTGGGATTGTGGAAATATGTGTAATCTAAAAAGGGGTTATTGAGATTACTGGGAGAACAATGGAAGGGACGATTTTAGAATTACATGTTCTAAAAGTGTCTTTTCTAAAGATGGTAATAGTTTAATGATGATTTCCAAAACTCTAATAAAACCATTGGTTATGGATTATATATCATCATAAAGTTGTTTAGAAATTCAATGATTCATGGTGAATTATGTATCTAAATGATTTGTAAAATTTTACTTAGACAATTGTGAATCTTTTGATGTCATGTAGAAGAATGATGTTAACTTATACATTCAAATTAAATCTTCTCAAAGTAAAATATAGTTTGTACTATAATAGGTTGTTTGAAGAACCAAACATCGCTATTTTAGCTAGATGATGGAGGATTCATTTATATTTTCTCTAATAGAGAAGGGAAAATTAATTTACAAACCATACTTGTGGGTAGAGGTGTAAATGGTGGAAAATTTTATTGGAGTGAAAGAATATATGGAGAAACAATTACCAAAATAAAAACATCTTGAAGGCTAATGTTTTATAATTCCAATCATCATCACCTCAATGATAAGAAAATAAAAAATCTAGTTGCCAAGTTTGTTTTGAGGAACAATCACAATAAAATTAAGAGGTTTTAGAGTTGTAAAAATAGATAGTTGATATATGAATCATTCAATATCAAATGAAATAACCCTATATCTATAAATTTAGATATTTATTAGATTCATATTTAGGAGCTTACTTTAATACACATCCATAGTGGTTCATAATACATAGTTTTTGTAATTGATTGTTACAAAATACAATAAAGGAAAATGACCTGAAACCTAAATTAGATGTGTTTGAAGTGTTTTTTCAATGATAGGCTATTTTATAAAGTGATAATAGAATAAATATTAAATTATTAATATTTGATAATAGAGGTGGTAATATTGATAGATATTTCCATAACTAGTGTCATAAGAAGTGAATCATGATGGAAAAGATTATAGCCATGAAACTAAAGAGAATGGTGCCTCTATCTGAATGAATCTAATTATAATTAAAAAATAATGGATCATGAATCTATATTGTAGAATGTAAAATGATATTTGGGGAGAAATAAATTACCTATGTAATTAATCTTGTTAATAAAAGTCATTTTTCAGTGTTGTGGTAGAAAATTCTAGAGTAGTTGTGGTACAAAAAAGTAGTCTACATTAACCACATAAATGTTTTTAGATGTATATCCTATTATCACATATATTTAAATGACTAGGGTAATCTCAATGATAATTAATGAATAATATTTTTATAGGAAATGTTATGAAAATTTTTTATTACAGCTTTGTATGATGAAAATTAAACGATATTCAAAATAAAAAATGTTCTCCTCAATGATAAGGTTTTCTAAAATGATTGAAACATAGCCAAAAATTATGTGGACAATAGAGAATAAACATATCATGGCCACACTGATCAGAACATATTTTTTGGATGGACACAAGTTATATAAATTTTATAAATCACTAAGAGTCTAAATGTTAAGCAACTGAAATATATAAATGTGTGGCTTTGGACCGCTAACGTTATGATCATGGTTATTGAAGTTGAGGTTCTATAAATTTTATTATATGAACGAGATGATCTATATGATTAATTTAAATGATATAAAATAATATTATACTCATTAAAAGGTATAATAAATGTAAATATAATTTTTCAAATAGACTGTGGATATCTCAAGATCACAAAAGTAATGGAAGGTCATAGTGATTCTAATTAGTGGGAGTTAGATATAAAACATGATTTTAAATCATTGAATGTAAATGAATCATAGGATACAATATAACATACAAAAAGAAGGAATGAACATGATAAAAAAATGTTTCCTCTTTTTGAAATAATATTTTTATGATAGAATATGTTATGAGTCATAGATGGTCCTAAAAAAATCAATAATATAAAATAATTGAATTCATTGAAATATTTTTATCACCGAATATGGTCAATACTATCCATGTAGTTATGAGTCTCATTACATTCAATAGACTTCATTTGGATTTGTTGGATTTGAAAATAGTGTTCTTTTATGTGGAATTTATTGATAATTCTACATGAATAATGTGACTAGTTTTGTGGAAAATCGAAACAACGGCAGGGTATGTAAGCCAAATAGGATTATTTAAGGCTTAAAATAAGAACCAATATAATTGAACTAGAATTTTGTATCTTTTATGGATGAGAAAGGCTTCACATAGATAAACCCAACTTCCTATTTCTTTTTAAAGGCATATGAAAGTTTTTTCAATATCATTTTTATCATGTACACTGATGATACATAAATGGATGGTCCATAAATTAAATTCATTAAAGGGATTATGGACGATTTTTAAAAAATATTCTAGATAAAAGATCTTTAGGATACCAAGAAGATCTTAGGAATAAGTATTAATAGAGAAAGGAAATATGTAAGCATAATTTTTATTAGATTTAGTATAACTAAAATATAATAAAATTATATTCATTGATTGAAAGTAAATTAAACATACCTCTATTGGTATAAAAAAATGAAACCTCCCTACGGTAAAACGTGAAAAGTCAAACATGGGGTCATGTATATAGTGAGAATTTTAATTTCATCAGTGTAAGGAATCTTCATGTACACCATTGTATGTACTTAAATGTATATTACATTCATAGAATTATTCATTATCCATTTCATGTCAAATATAAGGACTAGGATTTTGGAATCCATGAATTTGATCCATAGGTATCTCAAAGGGTTCGATGATATGTCGTCATTCTAAAAACAAAATTATTTTTTTAGTATTTTACGGAAGAAGACATTGGAAGGGATACAACCAAGTGAAAGATTATTATAGTCTATTTGTTCACACTAATTAGAATTGAAATTAGTTGAATTTATAGGATATGGTAAGTGGTAGATTAGACTAAAATGAAAGTATAATATAAAGTTGTAAGGAATTATTGTAATGAACTATTATGGATGGGGAATCAACTAGAGGATATTAGAAGAATCCTTGAAAGATTATTTTCCTATTATGATAGTAAGAGTATAATCCAATTAGTGATGAATTTAGTGTCTCATGATCTTATGAAACACATATACCTAAAATATCATTTCATCTAGAAAATGTATGAGTATGATTTGATGAATATTTGAATCATATTATGAAATGAAAAACCAACTAACATGTTCACCCAGGACTTAGTTTAATAAATTATGAGGAAATATTGTGCCATAATGGGACTAAGGTAATCATATGATGGTAGGGAATCTTTTATTGCAATGGAATATTGGGGTTTATTTTTAACTATGTATTAGATGTTTCCATGTTTTCTATAATGAAAAACTCAAGTGGGATATTGTTATGAAATGTGATTTTGTTTCATGTTATAATTATTTGACTAGATTGAGGAACTCTAAAATATAAAACTCAACCTAATGAAGAAAATGGAAATTAAAACTCTATTAGAGGCATGTGGTCCAAAATACATGTTTTGGAATATGTGCGTTGAAAGTTTTTCCAATTATTTTGAATGGATGTTACGTGAAATGATTCCATTGGTTCTTCTAATAATAATATATAAATTTTATTCTTTGTGTTTTTCTATTAAAATGGATAGTATGTATGATTCATCAGATAGAACAAAAGATTAAATTATACTATTCACCAGAATTTAGTGTTTAATTGTATATATCTATGTTATATTATTGATTTATGAGTTTGAAGGGGTATTATTAAAAAATATCATAGGTCAATGAAACATGTTGACTACCTAGGACTCACTACTATAGTAAAGATAGAACATTGTAAATGTTTCTTTTTGTGATGAAATTGATAGATTAGTGATATACATGGTTGATTAGTAAAATTTATTGTAATCTCTGTTATTATAAAATAAATGAAAATTTAAATGGCTTTCCCCTAGAATATAAGAATAATATATATACCCTAAAATATTTTTATTTCTATTTTCCTACTTTATTAAAATTTAATCTTTTATTGTGAGAGTTATGTTTATCAAAGTTATAGTTTTAACTCAATGTGGTGATTTATAGTGTTTTTTAACATCCTATGTTATTTTATGTTGAAGTAGTTAAGTATCTTTTTGTCAAGAATGTATTGGATCTTGTTTCACCACGAAATATTTTGGATAGAGTATCATGTAGTGATATTTATAGTGTGCACCCCAATAGTTTTTAATATATATATGGTTATTAAAAGGATGTTTTAGTTGCCATTAGTTCAGGAAATATTTTATTTAATATCAGTATAAAAAGTATATTTTTCCATTATTTTTTATTTGTGATCATTTTGAATTTAGTGGATTATATTGTTTAAACCATGTTTGGATTAGTGTGTGTGACAAATAAAATTCATTTGTTCATTTGAAATTTCATAGATAAATTATTTTTGTTTCTTATAGATTATTATCTGATGGGTCTAAATCAAATAGAAGGGTGAATCCCCTCATTTTATTGAATTTATACACTTGGTGTTGGTCATCACCTCATCACCAATTAGATTTGGGATATAAGAGTAACAAACAATATCATTATGAGACCATGAGGAGTCATTATTGGATAATATCATAATAAAACCAAATATATCTTAGCCAATCTAGAATAGATCCCCCCTATTAAGAGATTATTATCCAAAATACCAAAAAATACCATATTTATTTAGGGATTTAGAAAAGTTATATGAAATGGTTTTTCTATGATGACGAACAATTATTTTTATTACATTATTGACTTCTAAATGAAATTTAATGAATGTTTTTGAATAATAATCATAAATAGTAGTTGAAAATAATTTTATTTTGTTGTAATGAGTAGAATAAATAATTAGTGAACTTGAATTATATGAAATTTTTGATAAAAAAATTAAAGAAAGGTATATTGAGAGAGAATGAGAGGAAAATCCTTCCTTACACAGAGCTTTCCTAGAAATTGAGAGATAAATTACTATAGTCTTCGAAGATTATTTATTATAATGTTGTGTTAGTAAATATAAGGAAAATTATACAATGACTTTTTTAGAGAGGAACAATGGTTCGCATCTATTTTATTTATATTGATACTTGTAAAATAGATTATTTATAGTTGGTTGAAACCTTATTATCATTATTATAAAATATTATTTATAAAAATTTCACAAAAATATTTGCAAATTTTTTTATTAAATAATGAAAATGATCTTTTATTAAAAAAGTTATATACTTTTAAGCCTTCTAGAATAGATTTTATATTTTAATAATAGAAAATTTAAATGAAATAATGAAAATAATTAATTAAATGTAATTTTTTTAAAATATTAAAAATTACATTATAGATGGGGTTTCTAGAATTATTTCTAAAATAAAAATATTGAACATAAAATACATTGTTGACATCATGAAAATGGTAAAACCAATATATTAAATAATTTTAATCACAATACACTCATAGATAAACATTATCCATATAATGTATTTTAATATTATAAATAAAATTCATGTGTTTTCTACAAAAAAATCCCACTATCAAATTCTAATTGGTTATTCTAACTTTCATATCTGTTATATCAAAATTCAACTTGGTCTACAAAAAAAATCAATTATTAAATAGATAGATATATATATAAATATATAATAGTTCTGATGTTTGATATATTAATTATAACCAATAAATTTTTATTTTAATGACTGCATTATTCTTATAAGTATTAAAATTTTCTAAGATTATGTCCCTAACAAATTACATATAAATTTATAGATATTCTATCCATTCCCAATATACTCTCCATTATTAGAAATAGTTTCATTATAAAAAATTGAATTCTATAACATATGTTGTGTTCCATTATGGGTTTATTATTATAGATATAATTTTTGTTTCTGAAACCAATCTAATATATTTATTTATTAAATTTTTAAAATTTATTTATATTTCTTATGCACTCTTTCTTTTGGTAGTTTTATATAATATTTACCACTAATTTTAACCTTTTAATATATTAATGAAATAATTTTTATGGTATTATTTATATTTATATATCTATTATTAGTATCCATAATACATAATTTATAGTATATTTAATACTGAAAATTACATTAAAAATGGATATATAAATTATTATTTCTTGCATTCTCTACCATTAAATAAATTTCACATTAAAATTTTTATCATTCCAAATCTATAAATGAAACTTGTTATTTCTTATTCATTTATTACTCTATCTTATAATGTTATTACTGAATATTTTAATTCCCCCATGGTATAATCACCATTTATTTTAACATGTTATATAGAAATTTCACTCACTAGTAAAAAAATCAAATGAGAATGTTAAAATAAGATAAATCAAGATCTAGTTGAACACATTCACTATTATGTATATATGATGGGTCTCGTAGATAGATTCTTATTAAAGATATGTGGATGTAATTATTAATATATAAAAGGTTTGGTGTAAGAGTTAATATATATGAAACCACTCAACTCACTCCAATATATCAAAGGAAATAGTATATCTAGGGGATGTCCATCCATTATTTTTATGTCTCGTGACACCTTTCTCAGGATATATCTTTAAAAATACCTGATCACTAATATTGATCTCCAAATATCATGTCATGTTATAATAATGTCCCATATGACTATTAAAATAATATTTTATAAGTTTCTGAATTTATTTTACATTATTTATTATTTACTGAATCAAATTTAAAAGTTGTAACATTCTCTCACTAACTTCATATCGAAAAGGGTGATTCCATCATTTCATTTCATAAGGAGCCTAATAGGGTATCATATGAATTATTAAATTATAGGTATTATATTTCCGGTAATCTGGAAAACAGATGTGTGATACAATGTTATTTGTAAATAATTTTATAAATACTTCAATATAACCTCTAATATATAGATAGTACTTTTGTATTTTCCCTTATTCAAATGGGTAGTCATCATATATAGGTACATAATTAAAACCCATTAAAGACTCCAATAACCATTTTATGTGTACCTTACACAAAGATAAGATAGAATTAATATAGATGAATCAGAAATCATCACTACTTCACTGTTAATGAGTTTATCAATCTAATCATGGTATAAAGTTTTTCAGATAGATCTAACATAATATGACTTTCATAAATTTCCACCAAAACTCATATATTATTATTACCAATCAATATACTTGGATATTAGGTAATTTTATACATTGAAATATAATCTTATTTCCATAATGGCATGTAATATTTCTCTATAATTCCTTTGGAAATATTCTAAAATTTTACTTTCTTGAAAATGCATCACAATGTATAATCAATACTTCTCTCATTATGTTATCCCACTAATAATGTGTATAAATATCCCAGTATATCAAGTTACTCCAATAAAATATATAGAAGTCTGAGCTATGAACTTAATCTATAAAATATTTATTCATCTCAAGAATATAGGGAATTGTAAAACTCTTTCAAACACACATGACCCCAGCCTTATCGATGTTGAACTCAAGAAACATTCCATATTAAGGTGATTCAAGTAAATTTATAACCCATAAACCTCATGTTGATTCACATTCATATTACCTTGTAAATATTGTTGAAAAACATATTAGAAACCAATGATCCATTTTTTTCTTTTATGATTCTTTGTTTTAACATTACCATATTAGGTATTAATAGATTATTTTTAATTATCAATAACAATAGAGCACCATGATCCTTATCCAAGGAATTATCCACCTTATTAATCATTAAAATATTCATATGACTATATAATAATACATAATAATTTATAACCATATTTTTTGAATCATATTTTTCTTATTATATATAAATAAATATTTTATACATTTATGGTTAGTATAAATATCATATCTATCACTATAAAAATAATTACACCGTATATTCTGGGGAAATATTTTAACTTCCATGTTTAAGTATTGAGTATGATAATTCAGATCATTAATCATTGACTAGTGTGTTTCATAATCTATATCTTTTTAATTTTAAATCTACTACCAACTAACTAGAAACATTTAAGGATTTCTAAATGTGGTGAAACCTTTTTTCTCCAAAATGTGAGGTTGGGATAAAAAACAAAAAAAAATTATTATTGATATCTAGAATGATTTTATCATAATTTATATTCTCTCTAAATTTAACTCCCTTTTGTATTAGCATAGTTGGTTTTATGCATACTATTTATTTAATATAAGGAAATTATGAACAGTTTTCACTATTATTTCTAGAAAGAATCAATATTATTCCATGTTAAGAAAATAATTCTAAAATTTTACAGAAAAATAGATCAAAATAATATTTTCCATACACAGTACAAAAAACAATATACCGCTCAGACTCATATACTTGAATCTATAACTATTAAACACAGAATATAAGGAAAAATTTCAAAAGTTAAGTAGTCAATACACCCATATAACAATGATAATAAAAAAATAAGATGTTTTTTATAGTACTACATCGAATACATGAACCTGGTAATGTATCATTTCAAATATCAATACTAGATACCAAATTAAAAATCCTATAGAGCAGTTTAATTTTCCGAAGTGTCAACTAAAGAATGTGGTCCAATATTAAAATATATTACACCAAAAAATGATGAAATAAGATAAATACATTTTCTCCTCCCATAATATAAATAGAAAAACTACTCACAGAAGAAAATATAATATCATCATGTTTAGGTAAACCAATTCATAAGAACAACTACAACGGATCTAGAATACCACTTCTTATAAAATTATAGTTCTTTAACTTGATGAATTATTTGTAATGTTTAAATTTTTTGAAATTTAAATGAATAATATATTCTATTATTTCTAATTATTTAAATATTAATGGTAATGGGGTTATGTTTCTTATAAATATATATCATTAAAAATTAATTCGTGGAATAATTTATGAATCATACTGGAGAAACCAAAGTGATTAATGATATCCTCATAAAAATAATAACAGCCACCAAGTGGAATTACTTTTTTAATAGTAGATACATATATTATAAATTTTAAAAGATAAAATATTCTTTATCATGACCTGTTACATTGTTTTAAAAATTATTCAATAAAATGAAAAAAAAATATATGATTTAATATTATATAATATCTAAATCCCATAAGAAGTCGATTATGAATGGAAATCCCAATTAATAATCCATTTCATAAATTATTTAAGATACCAATATAATATTCATACCATAATGTTTTTATATGACTCGTAATGGGGAAATCATATCAGTTATAGTTTTATTAGTGAATCATTTACATGACCATTCTATTAGATACCATTATCATAAAATTTTGTCAACATGATAAATAAATCCCAATATATTAGTAACTTATTATGTAAACATGAATGTGTTGAATATAGTGTTATCATGTAAAAAAATTTATATTTAACATAGTAATAAAGTAACTTCTAAACATTTAATTAATCCATATGTATTATAAAATTCTATTGTTATATAATAACACAATAAATAACAATACCAGATAACATAATATAAAATATCATCCTCATCCAAGTCATAAAATAATTTTTTTTTTATTTCTATTAATATATGGATATAAAACAACATAAAATATTTATATTCAAAATATAGTTAACATTAATATAATAAAAAATAACAATATAATAGAACTCAATATCCTCTTTATGCAAGTTCTATGGGATGTTTTTTTATTTTCACATCCATGTCAATATAAGAATCAGATAAATAAATATAGTAATTCTCAAAACATCCTTTTAGTTATTATCATTTTCAAAACATTATTGGTCTGGACTATTATTCATTTACATTATTTTATAAATATCAAAAATAATCTCTACACAAGATAAAACACCCAAAAAGAGAAAAACTTATTTCTACTAGAAGCTATATTTTATATGGTTGACTTAAAACATTACATAATGATATTTTAGTATACATACATGTGATTTTCTTAATTAGTTCTTATATCTCCAATGTGATAACACCCTTAAAAATAAGTATTTTTTTTGTTGTTTAGATAATTAGGTGTATAATATAAATTTTGTGGTAAATTTATTGTATAACTAACAAATCTAGGTCATATTTGGAACTAAACTAGAATTAATATTTTTTTAAAATATATATATATACACAAAATATTTTATAATCAAATAATCACCTTGTTTTTATTTTTCTAACAATATATAAAAATAAATATATAGTGTATATAAAAAAATTGATTCATTGACCAAAGAGGCCAAGTAACCGTTATTTAAAATGTTAATAAAGGATTACACATGTCTGAATTTGTGATTATAATGATATATTTTAGAAATAAAATTTATATACATTAGAATATTTTAATAATAATTGAATTCATATAAAATTTTTTGTGCATTATATTTTCAAAAAAATATTTATAAAAAATATTTTTTCAATAAATATACATGTATATATTTATAAATTATAATTTTTATTTATTAATTTAATTTTACTTTTATAGATTGCGGATTTTTAAATAAATTTAATATAATAATTTAAAAATTATTATTGAATTTATTTTAAAACATCAAAAAACAATTTTTTTATTTTTATTTTGTATGGTTTCCCATTTTTATTTTTTTCAAATTAATTAGTTTTTTTATTTTATTCTTTAGGCTACCATGGAATCCCATATGAGTTGACTAACGATCTATGTGTGTGAAACATGAATACTTGTTAATTGATTTTGTCATTGAATTTTAATTTCTTGCGTTATCTATGTCAACATAGGGCGGTGTTAAGGTGAATATTTAATTAAAATTAGGTTATTGAGTACTGAATACAAGTTGAATATTCCATTAGAATAATTTTATTATATTTTATTTGGAGGGAACTATGAGTCTATTTTTTCCACCAAAGAGTGATATATATTTCATCACATATTATATTTTAATTCATTTTCCATGGAAAATAACCAAAAAATCTATCGTGAAAATATCATCATCATTAGATTAAGAAAATGTGAATAATTCTCCACTCTAATACCATGGAATACTATGGATCATCAATGTAATATATAATTCTTGAATTATTTTATTCATGTGAAAAATTTAACACCCCAATCTTCCACGATACGTTTGTCTTTAATAGTGCAATAACTTGCACTATAGAAAACATTGACTTCTAACACACCACGAGAAATCAAACTAGCTGTTATGAATAGTAATACCCACTTTTTGAAATTTTATAATTGTTATTTTTAAAAATGGAATTCATTATTGGATCTGGAATACCAAAATTATCTTATTTTAATTTTTGATATTTTTATGGAAACTTTCAATTTTGATGGATAGTGAAAACCCCTACATTATTTTTTAAAACTGAATTTATTATTTAAATAATTATTTATTTTTATTTAATTTATTTTATGTCAAAATATATTCATAAAACCTATATTAGTTCAATTTAATTAATTTGAGTTATTTTTATAATAAAATTAGATGTATAAAATTTTATTTAATTTTAATCCTACTTTACCACCTTCTAGACACGTTAACAAATTTGAATAAAATGTAATTTTACCACTTATGTTAATTGAATTTCAAAAAACTGAGTGAAATTGTTGACTTCACTAAGTAAAATGTGGTTTAATGAAAAGACAATATTTTTTTAATTGTAACTTTTTAATTTTATTTAGCACAGTTAAAAGTAAATAGGGTCATTAAAGATAAATGATATTATAATTACGTTAACACATGTTATAATTAAATTGGATAAGTGTATTTCAACCAAAATCAACCATAGGAAAAAAAATATTATCCTTTTGGTCAACCTGGATTATATTATGACATTTATTATTATTTTATTTAATGAAGAGTTAAATGTGTTAAATTCAACTTTTAATAACTAAATATTTTTTAATACATGTTTAAAAATAATATAAATTCAACTAAAAATATTCATTAGAAATATATAAATATATCTTATATAATTTTATTTTATTTATAATTTTTAGTCAATAAATAATAAAATTTATTTATAACACAATAATGATGTAGTAATTACCTCATTATTAAAATATTAAAATAATTGATATTATATATATTGAAATAATTATAAATTGAGACATTTTATGCATTCCATGAATTTTTTAGGTTAATAATAAATTTTATGGTTGATTGAATAAATTTATTTTGAAGTGACAACACTTTTATGACATTAACAAAAACAAAATACCAAATAGTGTCAAAATTGACATAAATGAGTTTTTAAAATAAATACTATATTATTAAATGAGATAATATTCTTAAAAATATATTTATCGACCAAAGAACTTATATAAGGTCATATATGTCAATAATGAACCACATGGGGTTCTCTTGGATCTTTATAGTATGTTTATTAACCATTTATTATAATAATAAAAGAATACATGGTAAAAGTTGAACTGTTTATCTACGCATTAAATCTAAACGATAAGGTTAATATGGTGACCTAAACCTATCTAAAACCTACTAGTTGAGAGATTTTAGACCCGAAAAAACCTTATCCATGAAATAAATTTTTTGGATCCATTATAAACTGAATATGATTGTATAATAAACTAATATTTCAAGATTTTCCTAAAGTGACCATCACCTCTCTTATAAAAGGGTACTTACCCTTCTCTCAAGATCACACCTCCAAAGCCATTTGGATCTGCCAATCCCTACTCAAATATCCTCCCAACTACACTAACTTCAACCTAGTGCCTTATATTGATCATAAATCCTACATACGGATCCCTTTTTATCAAATCAAAAGGAAGCACCTGAAGAAGAGGTACCAACTTCATCACCTCATTCAATGTTATTTTTTTCTTTCACTTCCTCTTTATTTGTTTCCTCCATAACAAAATAATAACTCCAGTACCTTATACATACTGTGATGTTATTATAAATATGGTATAACCATATTCATTATTCTATCCATCCAATGAATGACAAAGTCATCATACATGTGTACGTACGACTTACCGTCTCCACGCCTTGGTGTAGTCTATTAATTCAACACTTCATTATTTGGATGGGTATAATAATGAGTATAAATGATCTAAATAGTAAATATAACATGTTAATTATTCATTATATATGATATACCATCTAATTACATATGACTCCACTAACAATAGAATGGTATTGTCGCTCTTGTGTACGTACAGAATACCGTCTCCACGAATGTGATGAGATTCATTCCCCATCGCAACCATTCAAGAATAAATATCATTTTTTGATTAAACATTAATGTTTAAGAACGTTATATAATTATGTATATGAATCAAATAAATTCAATCCATAAGAAACTAGACTTATGTTACAAAACATATAAGGTAATACGAATCAGTTAACACCCAAAATGATGATACTACTAGAATGTCATTAACAAAGATATATTAAAATATCATATACTATATCATATTTGTGTATGTGGTTCTTTTATAATTTAATAAAAATGATTTCACTATTATATATTAAGTTAACGTACCCTCATCCAAGGAAAACTACAAGTTAAGGGTCAAATCTCACAATCTCTTTATTATCCAAGGATGTTTATACGTGAGTATCTACTGGACTTCATTATCGTCCACATCCGTTTTTCATAAAAATGTATTTCAAAACATTTTTACAATTTATTATAATATGGTTTAAATTCATTTATACCCTTCTTTCAATTTTTATTAAATATTCTGAAAGGAATCTTTCTTGCATTTTCCAACTAAGGTACTTTATGACCTTTTCGATAAATTAATGTAAGAATTGTTTTTAACATATATGGAGGGTGCAGATATTTTCTGCTATTATAACACATTCAAAGTTTCCTTTAAAGTTTTATAATAATATTATTTAAAAAAATGTTTAATTTTATTATTATGATTCTTTTATATTATTTCAAAATAAAAAGATATATTTATCTGAAATAGTTTTTATTTCATCTATGTAAACATCCTTTGATGGATTTTACACTTGTTTGAAGTTGATTTATTATGATACAATCTTCTATACTGTTTTTAAGGTTTTGTGATAAGTTTGACTATGGATGTGTTATTTTTATACCATTCATGGTTTATGTTTAAATAATTTACATTTCATTTTCTAGTTTTAATACGAATGTTTAAGTTATGTTTCATCCTTTTCATATGAGGAATGCATTGGACTTTGTAAGTGATGGGTGGAGGGCACTATAGCTCCTTGATGCATTGGTAGGTCTCATTAGAAAAACTAGTGTCTTGTCACAAGGCCTTGAAAAAATCTTATTTTTATTCTTGTCATGAGGCATTGACTATGTGGTAATGATTTCTGGCATTATGCATTCCATCATTATGAAATTGGCTATTGATATTTCATGTGACTATTAGACTAGTATAATATCCATGTGGGTAAATAAATGTCATTATTTTATCTATATTTGTCATATTATATTTAATTTTATGTTTAAAAGTATTTTGATTTAGTCTTATACATTGACATAAAAATTTTATGCTTATTTATGAAAGTTTTTTCTATATTATTATCCTTACATAGCATCTGAGCTCACCCTTTTCGATGTTTTATTTTTTCCAAATATGTTAAATAGTATGTTATGGTTGAACTAAAGGGATAGGCTAAGGTATATAAGTGTGTTCAAAGGGTACACACTGATTTTTTTTCTTTATTTGATGATGTAATGTAAAACTTATGTATATATCTAGTACATTCAAGGCTACTAAACTGATCGTCCATTGGAGACATGATTCATTATATCATGCCAATGTTATGTAATCATGCACCGACTCTGGGTAACTGGGGTCAGGGAATTACAGTTCATATCATAGGAATTTTAGTATAAACCATTGAATCTAGATTTATAAAAATACTGATTAGAGAACATTAGCCTAATATAGACATTCAGAATTAGTAAAAAAGAACTTTATAGATTTTTGGTAATATAGTGGTTTTGTGAGTTTTCCATGAAATACATCCCATTCTGGATATGAACAGGTAGAGGCGGCTCTGACACTGATGTACCAAGGAGTGAAAACTCCGACAAGGAGTTTCGGGCTTAACCCCTGGTATCATGGTACATGACAACAGCCCTTGTTTCACTCTTGGTTACGACACTCCTAGGGTATATGATTAGGATAATTCAAAATTTATTTACAACCCGTTATGAAGGATTTATGAGTATATACTTCCTCAAAGAAATTTTTTTTATGATTATGGATTATATGCACAAACAATTCAATTTATGTTAGGTATTTTGCTTGTTTGGAATTATGTTTTGTGATTCATAAACTAATCTAGTGTATGCCATTGTTTATAAATGTTTTCTAGTAGAAGGAATGGAAATTGTATCAACACATGAAATCCATGTAGGGATTTCCCTCATACTCAAGATAATTATAGTGAATATGGTGATACAACCGGTGCTAAACAACTTATAACCATACCGGGAAAGCTCACTCAGGTTATTAATAACCTTACCCGTATAGAGCTCTCTAAAACACAACATGTTGGATCAAGGATTGACCACTTCATGAGGAAACAACCACCAACATTCAATGGGACTACAAATAAATTTGTTACTAAGAAATAGATAAGTTTAATTAGATAAAATATTTCATGCTTTGGGGTTTAGCGAAATAGAAAAAGTTGTCATGGGTGTTTATCGACTGATGGGAGATGCAGATCATTGATGGTCATTATTTTAAAACACAGAATATGATGAATAAATATTAAATACAGGATGGAGGGAGTTTAAATAAATTTTCATAGAAAAAATTTTACTTATGACCATCGAGCAGATATGGAAAGATAATTTCTGAGTCTGAGGCAAAAGGAGGATGAGAATGTCGCAATGTGTGAGGCTAACATTACAAGGTTAACAAGGTATGTAGAATATTATATACATAACCCAAGGATTAATATTGATTTATTATTTTATTGGGTAAAACCATTTCATCATTGAGCATTAGTCTCACAATCCTTCTCATCGTACGAAGATATAGTCTCATGTGTTATCAAGACAAAATATGAATTCTCTATGTATTAAGAATTTAAATTAAAACATGAGAAGAATAGATCAGTTGAACACTCTGGTAATTCAAATAAGGGGAAGAATGGAAAAGTTTAATTTTCATCCTATAGCAAATGTAGGAAGAAACACCCTGGTACTTTCCTGAAGGGAATGGGAGTCTGTTACAAGTGTGGTGAAAAAGTCCACCAAGATCATGATTAAAAAGGAAAGAAATAGGCTATATATTTTGAATGCTAAAATTTTATATAAATGGGGAATTATTCAAATAAATTTCCTAAGCGCCAAGGAAACATACCTTAGAGAAGTCCAAGGGAGAAGGGCCAAGCTTATGTGAGTGGTACTACTGAGGTTAAATCTCCGAACAAAGTGGTGGGAGGTAATTTAATAGTTTCCTCAAATTTAGCCATTACTTTCTTTGATTCTGGAACATCGCATTGTTTCATATCTTCCTAGTTTTCTACGAAAAATAGATATTTGAAATTTTATTTAACAAGGGAATTATCAGTAAAAACTCTTAAGGGATGTATCATTGTAATAATGTTTTGTGAATCTGTGACCATTAGACCCTATAAATGTTATTTATCTGCTAATCCCATTATCATAATCATGATTTAATTTTATATAATCCTCAGCATGGATTGGATTTTGGACCATGATTCAAAAATTTATTGTAAGAAGAACGAGGTAAAAAAAATTTATGATTATTTGTATTACCTTATCATTATAGCAGAAACGTCACCATCCGATTCTTATATAGCTCCACCCCTACTAGCTCTACTAAATTCAATTATTGGGGAGGAAGAGAATAAAATAACTATGGGTGAATAAAATAATGTTCAAATAGAGGATTTACCTATTGAAACGGAATATGTTTATGTGTTTCCAGATTATTTACCTAAATATTCTCTGGAACGAGAAATAGAATTTTTCATTTATTTAATTCCTGGTTCAAGGCCCATATCAAATACCCATCATTAAGTAAACTTTGGTACAAATAGTTCAAACAAGGGAAATCTTTTACTCTATTAAAATTTATAATTTTTTAGTTCATGCAAAGGTTTATTTAATAATGATTGAATTTTATCACGCTAGTTTTTAAATAGATTTTACAAATGAAATTTCTAAACAGTTTCAATTGAGATCATAATTTAGAAAATATTTAAAATGATTCTTTAAATGGTATTTCTAAATATTTTTTATCAAAAATATTTACATTATTTATGATGAATTATAAATTTTGTTAAAGTTATTAGTATGTTTTTCACAAGAATAATTAGTATTTGGAAAACATGATGGTGTGGTAGAATGGATAGTAATTAGTATTTTACATGAGAATGGTGTGGATGGATATCTTACAAGGTGAATAGTGGTGCTAAAAATAGATGTTAATATATATATATTCTTATTTCTATATTATATTGATTCTATTTTTTATGGTCATGTACTTCTTGTGATTGTTCTTATGTTTGTTCTTACGTGTCGTTTCTAATTATTTTACATCCATCCAAATGGTATATTTTTAGTGTTGGTTATCATCTTATGTTCATATCCTTGTTGTGAATGTTATTGTTCTTTATTGATGATAAATGTAATCTACTTAAGGGAAATATATTTTTTTGGGAGTGATGTCTCCAGGGATAAGAATCATGAAATATTATTTATATTTTGATGTTTAAGGATCTAGATAAGTCATTATGATGAATGATTCTGACATGGTTCACCTTGTTTAGAATTACCTTTCTTCTACATAACTTTTTCATAATCTGGGGAATAATTTGGTTCCTTTCATTAAATTGAATATTAATTACACTGATTAGAAAGTTACTAGTGCATCCTCTAATGGAGATATTCATCATTTCATCCAGTTTGGGACAGGTGTCATGACTTTTCCCATGGGGCTCGTACGTGAATACCCCAATCCCACCTTTCATAGGCCAGGGGTTGGTGACTAGCACCTGAAGGCTTTTCTTAAATAAAAAAGTCACTGCCTTAGACATCTTTACACACTAAAAAATAAAAATTGAAGTAAACAACCAAAAAAAGTAAGGTATAACCACGAGAGTAAAGTACAACCATAAGTACAATTGTACACTGAAAATAGTGGTCCGGAATACAAACTCGAGGAACAAAATAAGAAAGTAAACACCTGTACAAGGAGCTCTACCTAGAAGGTTGTAGCTGAAAGTCTGAATTCGAAGAAGAGGATATCAACTGATCCTATCACACAAAGCTCCACGAATTCCCAAACCTCCAATGTCTGCATCAGAGTGTTAGTAGTCTTCACCAGACACACACATGTAGGTAGAGCCCATGTAGGGGTGGGTATAACAACTCAGTAGGGGACCATGAGACCCCCAAATTTATCTCAGTAATACACAAAGGAAAACATTGCAAGAAATACCACAAAGGTAATGTCACAAGCATGATCAAAATCATGAATCAAAAATAAAAAGAGACATCCAACAATAATGGTATAACTTCAAGGTTACTAGGATAGGGATGAAAAGTCATAGTTCCAGATCATCATATCCGTAATAACTCTACTACTGACCCGTATAGGTCATGGTATGTTTACTCGTATTGGTCGCTAGATATTGACCCGTATTGGTCACTAGTTCTAACTCACATTGGTTGATGGTTCTGACCTATTTCGGTCACTGGTGATAACTTATATTGTTCACTGGTGTTGACCCATCTTGATCACCGGTACAGAGGTAGGTATGATTAGTCATACAACTTGATCATACCACTCTGGAGTTTCTGATGATAACCAATATTGGTCGCTCTTCTTCTCCATGTCACATCCAACCACTAGATTCATGCACGAAGCACCCCTAATGTTTGGAAGACTCTGCTTCTCAATTCATCGGTCATATTTCAACGAGTATGAATTCCTATGAAAAAAATACCCAAGGTACGACCCCGTCATAGGGGTCCCAACGTGATATACGATGCGTCGATCAGACGCCTGGTTTGTGAGATATGGGTAATTTTGTAAAAATAACCATCTTGGATTCATGTATTATTAAACACATTTTTACATAAAACTCAATCAAAACTCACTTATATTTTCTCCAAGTTACCACCTTATCATAAGGGTCCTTATTCCATAGATGTCATGTCAATCAGATGCCCGATCTGTTAGTTACACCCCTTTTGGTAAAATGGGGGTGATCACACCTCAGTCCAACCTAGCTTGGTCTAGCCTATCAGAATATTCCAAAAGTACCACTTCCCAAAATGGGTCCCAATGCCACTAACAACATGTCAAATGGACACTCATTTCGTCAGCTACGTGTATTTCTTTATTCGGGGGCCGGTTGGGTTATGACCCGGTCAGACTTGGTAAGGCTGGGATGACACAATAGGTCCTAGTGTCTACCTGACCCCTCCTGGGTCCGGCCCATTGGGGTTGGGCCGGTTCACTAGGTTCGGCCCATCATGGTCGGCCCAACTGGTTTGCGGGCCCAGGTCACGGTTGGCATAGCCTACCAGGTGGGGCTCGGCCCACCAGCCCTGACCTGTTGGGCCGTGAGTCCAGCCCGTCTGGCCATCCCGCATCTGCCTGAAGGCATACCGTGTTTCCCAGTTGGCCCTGTGGAAATGGGGTTGTTTCATCTAACCGGTGGGTTGCTTCCCCACCATGTGCAACGGTAGAATAGATGGTTGACTGGTCTTCAGCCAATGTGGCACAGCGCAAGGTCGCGCCACCCACTCCTACCACCACTAGTGCATACGGGCGCCGCCCTTCTCCCGCACATCCAACTCTGGCTGGCCACTGAAGTTTGTGACAGTTCTCCGCCTTCCCACCACCCTTGGCTAGTTTTTTTGTGCCTCCTCTAATCACCTCCAGCCACCGGTGGAAGGGCGCGCTAGGTGTTCTTTCTGTGAGCCTTCAGACGCACTCCAGTGGTCTGTTCATGGTGTTGTCTGCACATATGTGTGTCCCAAACTATCATTTTCATGGCGTGACCCTCTATCTCATGTTTCCATAAAAATTGAGGAAAGTATTTCCCAAATAAAGCAACATGAATGAAGCGGTGGAGGGTCTGGGCCATGGTCATTCTGCCTGCACCCTCTGGGTTAACATGATCACAAGCGGGAGAATATTTATCTTACATTAGAGGTTAAATAAAATCATTTAAATAATTTTAAACCAAAACCATGCATAAACCCCTATCTCGAGATCCTTTGGAGGTGTTGTGATTGTTACGTGAGGAGGGTTCATGTTGGATGGAGTCATCGGTGTTCATAAATGTAGAGACCCGTATCTTGACTTACATGGACATTACATTACATTTGCGGAATACTTAGTACATAACAAAAACACACACACAAGGATCGTAATAGTTTAGTGTCTTTGGAAACTCGGAACGTAATCTTCTAATCGTGGTGAAAGATCTTCAACATCTCCTATAAAGATCATCCCTTTTTTTTAACCTAAAACCTTTCTTTATATCCTGGGGAAAAGAAAACATAAAAGGGTGAGCTCAAATGCTCATTAAGGGTAAACAAAAGAGAAATCAATCACATCATATTCATAAGAACATAACTTTTGGAAATTTTAACCTGCAAAAGAGAGCATAATTTCATAACATGGGATAAATCATAGTAGTGAAATGAAATCCCAATAATCATAACATTAAAACATGAAACTTTGTGGCATACACACACAATCATATAGAATCATTTCTTGTTAGTCAAGACTCATTGCCAAGACTATCTTAGTGGACAAAGTCCATTTCTGAATCGAGTAACCCTCGTTTCAGTCCTGTTTCACTGAACCGGTATAACCTACCATTTCAGCCATGTCTATCTCATGAGATATAAAATCTTTACCCAATTCATTGGAGGGAGATATAGGTCCCACCCATCTTATAATGGATCCTTTCATATGTGTGCCACATAATCATAAAACATACATCATCGCATAACACATGTAACAAAAATGGGATTCTTGAAACATCATGACATCGTAAATCAATTCATATAAGATAAAGGAATTCATAAAAATAATTCCATCACAACATAGTCAAATCAATGTAAAAATATGGATAGAAACAGAACCCTTTATTATCTTAGATGGAAAATAATTTTGATAAAACACTTGAATTGAATTCTTGAGGAAAATATCCTTTCTTCTTCAAAATCAATTTCTTTTCACAAAACATCATGCAATTTTAAAAGAAAGAGATTTTATTGAAAATAGTCATGAAATCTTTTAGAGGAATCTTCATGAAAATACGGCTTTATAAAACAGTAGAAATCCGTTCGTGCCGTATAAGTTAAAAAAACATTCTTCATACTTTTGTCGGAAAAGTCAAAAAGTACCTCGTACGAAAAATGACAAAAGATTCCTTTCATACGTATTACTAAAAACTCACCGAAGGGTAAAAATGGATTTAAACAATTTTAGGTGGATGGAAATAATATTACATATTGAGTAAACATGGATGTGGATGATAAAATACACCCCAGTAAATACTTACGAATAAACAATCTCGGATAAAAATGAGATTGTGATATTTCCCTTACCTTAGGTCCGACTTGCTTTGTACGTGTCCGAACCTCCTGTATAATGATTTAAATAATGTTATTGACTTATTACAGAATCATATTCATTGTTATGATATCATATATGGTTCTCTTATGGCATTATATTACCCGGTCTTTTGTAAATTCATGTTAAAGTAGCATTTTGGGTAAAATCGTCTTATTTGTCGTTCGTTTTTTTAACTTGTAATTATTAATATGATTACTTGGATCATGATTACTTATATCCAGAATGTAAAACATGATTTTTATATAATATATATTCATAATATACATATATATATAATATATTGATAATGGAATGAAATACACCGTTCATGGAGACGGTAGTCCGTACGTACGCATGAACGTTGTTTTCGTTTCCTTATTGAATTGAATGGAATTAAGTAGATGACATACATATAAATATACATAAATCCAGTATCATTATTATGTCATATATTTCATTAGTACTTATTATATATGCTTTATAATCATTTATGAATGGTTAATCATTAAGAATGAATCTCATCGCGTCGTGGAGACGGTATTCCGTACGTACGCACGAGCGATGATATCATTTCCATAATTATTGAATTGAATTGGAGTGGATTATACAATATATCAGAATCAATATGATGTTGTAATAACTATGTATATTTATTCTTTACACCATTATACCCATCCATGTAAGGTGGTGGTGGAAAATAGATTACACCACGGCGTGGAGACGGTATTCCGTACGTACGCACGCGCGGTGATTTCTTTTTCCGTAGGATGGATAGATGGTGAAATAGGGTTGTTTCATACTTATAATAACATATCAGTATATGAGTGATACTGATGCTATTACTTCATAATGAAACAACCTAAGAAGAAGAAGTGGAAGAAGAAATAAAGATGAAAGAATTGGTAACGGTAATTACCTCTTCTTTGAAGCGCCTCTTTGAGACCTCCTTTTAGGGCACTAAAATTGGTCTTTGAGGAAGACCAGAACCTCTAGTATGTTTCTAGGGAAGTGAAGAAGGGATTTTGGCAGGGGTTGGCCGAGCGTGAGTGCTCAATTTGGTGTGAGGAGGAGGGGGAGGAGGTGTCCTTTTTATAAGGGAGGAGAGGGGCACCTTAGGAATTCTTAAAAATATTAATTTATAATAAATCTAACCCCACATAAAAACCTCCAAAAATGACTAATATTCAAAGATTAGATGAGATAGGGTTGTAATCTCATCAACCAATCAAATTTAGACATGTTTGGATCTTATTTTAAACCTTATCATTTTGATTTATCCTTATTTAATCTATTTAAGTTTATTTGTGGTAATAAAATTCTAAATTTTAAATTATAACAAATAATTACTTATTTGTTGTGAATTTTCCATAATTGTTTAATTTATAACATTATAGACCATATAAATATAAATTTATAATTTTTAAATATTTTTGTGATTTTTAAACAATTTTATAATATGTTATTTTTGTAAAATAACAATAGTGTGAATTTTGACACTATTCATTTATTTGAATTTAAATAATATATATACAGAAGATATGTTCGAACTAAAAGCTTTAATATATTAATAAAAGGTCATATGTATCTATAAAATTAGTGTATCACATTAAATAGTTCATATAATATTTATTTTATTATTTTCAAAACCATTTATTTGGTTTATCTCTTAATAAAATAATTACTACATCATTTTTGTATAATTATTTAATATACTTATTTGTTGTATAAAAATTTAAAATAAAATCCTATTATGAAGATAAATATATTACCTTTCACAATAATACTTTTAATCGAATTTATCATCTTAAAATCACAATATTTAAATTGTTATATTTATTAAATTATGAAGTTGACAACTTTGGCATCATTTAAAATAAAATAATATAAGTGTCATAATAGCTTGTATAGGGCTCCAAAAGGTAAACTATTCGACCATTGGATGATTATAGTTTTCATTTACATGACCAATAAGTTTTGGTCAGGGTTTTGTGCCTTTTATGGTCACTATTAGTTTAATAAAAACTATATTCTTGATTTTTTACTAGATAAATAATTTCTGCATCACTATTGTGTCACAATTAATGATAATTATTTAATCCCAAAAAATTCTAAATAAATTCTCTTGATGTAGATAATTGTGTTAGATTTCTGGAGACTATTCATGTTCGAAATTTTATGATGTTTATCACTAATTTAAAATTATTATACTTATAAGATTTAAGAGAGTGACATGTTGTCACTTTCTTTGGTTTTAATAATAATTAAGTTATTTTCATGGCCAAATGTCCATTAAATGATTCTAATCCGACCCTTAGGTGATATGGGTCGACTTTTAGTCATCCAATAGGATTTTGACATTTGTTAGGTTAATTTTAAAATATTATATTTACCCTTAATTACCCGATTTACTTTTAACTATGGTAAATAAAATTTACCGTAGTTACTATTCATAATTCCCAAAAATAAAAAGTAGCTTATTAACATAATTTGGACCCACTGATTCCAAATATGGAATCCATTTTTTAAAATTCCATACACAGAAGTTTCAGAAATTAAATTAAAATTAATCCCGTTGTCGAATAAAAACGGGTTTTTGTTTAAAACATTGCAAAAAATTGAATTGATTTAACCTACGAATTCAAGGTAAAATAAATTCTAATGACATACATTATATTAAATGGTAAAAATATATTCTATTTATACTTTAAAACCATTCAATATTATAATTTAACCACATATGATATTACGATGAAAAAAGTTGTTTTTAATTAAAATATAGCGTGTTTTTACTATTCGTTAAAATGTGAAAGTTACCAGAATAATATGAAAATTTTATCCAAAGTAAATTTTTATTTCTTGATTCCAAAGAATAATTTTATTTTGTCAAATTTAACTTATAAACATGTCAAAAACCAGATTTAAAGTTGGTGCGCCATCAAAAGGCGGCAAAACTACATTTTTTGAAAAATACTTATTTTACCCGAAAAAATTTATTTTGTTCTTATACCATGTTCTAGAAATGTGTGAGATGTATAATAATGTTATAAAATTGAAAATTTAGTTAATATTATTCATAACGGCTAGTTCATGACAATATTATAATAATATAACATTGTTTATTAAAACCCTGTATTGCGTACAACACACGCTATCGAGGAAGGTCGCGATTGCGTGTAATGCAAGCCAAGTCAGGGTTGTGTGTTGTGAAAGAATCCTTCGTTGTTTCGTATAACAGAATCCAACCATATTTCATTTATACATTTAATATATATACATATATACTCAATGTTGCGTAGAATAACTATTATCAAAATTGTGTGTAACACGGTCCAAGAATAGGGTTGCGTATACTGCAAGCTAATACGGTGTTGCGTATATTTCAAGGTAATCTTGGTGTAGAATACAACATAAGACATTAATGAAATTAAAATAATATTTTTAATAAAATCTTGGGGTGTTACATTCTACCCCCCTTAAAATGAATTTCGCCCTCGAAATTCGTCGGGGTTATAAATGGTTTATTATTTGAAAGTTTCTTTGATAGAAACCCACATCGTAAAAAGGAGTACCAAAACTTGTCTTTAAAAACTAAAGTATGAAATGTAACGATTACCCAAATAAACTAATCACTGGGTTTCCACTTAGGTGAAAATATGGATATGGAAGAAAAATCTAACCATCTTGTTCTGATGGAGAGTGGTAGAGAACATGGCTATGGAAAAGCCAGTAATCACAAAGCCATAAATTTGTGACGATCTAAGGTACCATCTGATTCATCGGATATAAGGGCACTAGGACAACATTTTTTGGTTTTCAAGATCATTTCCCTAAAGTTGAAATTTTGAATTACAATAAATACTAACTTTATTTTGGTACAATCTCACTATTGTTCGTGCCTTGAAGAATTTCCACTTCATCTCTTAAATAAATGAAGTTGAATTTGTTATTCGTGTAGTGTTAGCAGATCATGTGATAGAATGACGGGTCATTCCATCTGTCTCAAACAAAAGGTTAGCAAAAATTATATACATAAGTCGATCTATAGTGAGATTAATCATATATGGTTCCTAAAATGAACTTATACTTCACATATCATGTAACACCCCAAGATTTCATAGTGTGTTATTTCTTCAAAATAATTCAATAACTTGCACTACACACAACACCGAGTTCAATCACACCATTAGTTACCAATGGAAAAATCCATTCAAAAGAGGTCATGAATAGTATTAACTAAATTTTAAACTTTATATAATCCTTATAATTTTAGAATCCATATTATGAGTTTCTTAGTCATAATGCAAGAACAGATTCATTTTCAGTATTGCAATTTTATCAACTTTTGATAGTGAAACCTTTTTAAATACAATATTTTAAACTTTTTTACTAAATGGAGACATCAAAAAATTTAAAATGAAACATCCCAAGCTTCCACGGTACGCTTTCCTTTGAATAAAACAGTAGCGTGCATTGTACGCAACTTCGAATTCTAACACACCGTAACCAATCAAACTAGCGGTTATGAATAGTAATAGCTACTTTTTGAAGTTATATATATTTTATATTTTAAAATGGACTTCATTTTTGGATTCGGAATATCAAATTTAGCCTAAGGTGAAATTTTGGTACTTTTCGGATAACTTTCATATTTTGATGAATAGTGAAAATTACTAAATTTTAATTAAAAAAAACCTTTTTTAATCAAAATACTTAATAGTGATAAATTATGAATTTGAGTGGTTTTAAAGTATATTTAGAATATATTTTTACTATTTAATATAATGTTGGTCATTGGACATAATTTTACAATTAAACCGAACATAAACAAGTGTCAATCTTTTGATAGTTATTACCTCTTAAAAACACGCTTTTTGTTTTGACAGCGGGAATTAATTTTAAATTAATTTCTGCCACTTCTGTGTTTTGAATTTAGGAAAATGGATTCCATATTTGGAATCAGGATGTTCAAATTGTGTAAATAGGTAACTTTTATTTTTAGACATTTTGAATAGTTACTGTGGTAAATATTTTATTTACCATGGTTAAGGGTAAATCCGGTAAATAAGGGTTAAAAAAATAATATTATAATAATACTAAATTACCCTAAAACGTGTCTTAACCCTATTGGTTGATACATAGTCGACCATGGGCATCTTTGGGTCTATTTTGGGACCCCATGGATCCACTTGTAAGTGATAATGACACTTTATTTTAATTAAGTCAAAATGAATACAAAAATGACACAAGCATATATCTTTTAGAACAACAATTTTTACATAGGGTTATACATGTTGGATTTTCGATTATAAATATTCATTAGAAAGATAAAAAGATTTCCTACATAATTATATTTTATTTATAATTTTTAGACATTAAATAAGTTATTTTATTTATGACACAATGATGATGCAGTAATTACTATAATAGTAAAAAATTAAAATAATTGATATTATAAATACCCAAATAAATATAATATGAATCTTTTAATGAATTAAACTAATTTTCTAGGCTAATATGATATATTAGGATTGATTTAATGGACTTTTTTCGAGGTAATCAATCTGTTATGAGTTTCACAAAAATCAACTATTGAATAGTGTCAAAATTGACATAAAAGAGTTCTTAAAACAAATATTATATTATTAATTGATATTAAATTCCTAAAAATCTAAGGTTCGGCCAAGAGACTTATATCATGATAGTTTCATCATTAATGTACCACTTGGGGGTCTCTTGGATGTATATAGTAAGTTTATTAACCATATTATATAAAAATACAAAGAGACATTGTAAAAGTGAAACTAATTAACTTAGAGTTAATACTTAAAGATAAGGTTAATATAAGTACCCAAACCTGTCTAAATTCTATTGGATGAGTTGTTTTCGACCTATCCCCACCTCAGCCTTTGAATAGTCAGATTTGGAGCCTTTTGAAACCGAATATGAATTTATTATAAATTAATATTTCTAGCTTTTCCAAAGGTGCCCCTCACCCCTCTTATAAAAGGGCACTCCTCCTTCTCTTTTCCTCACACCTCTCAAGCCACTTGGCTCGTCCAAACTCTGCCCAAATAAGCTCCCCACATCCCTATCCTCCTCCTTGAAGCTTCCCCTTAGGCAGAAAGCATTTCAATAAGTCCTTTGGTTCCAACCAAAGTGAGTTACCTAGATTAAAGGTAACGATTTCTCTTAAATTATTTTCATTTATTTTGCTTATCCAACCCCCAAACTCTTTTTATTTCCTTTCTTTTGTAACAACACCAGTATCCACAATATACTAGGATGTTGTTATAAGAAGTATTCAAACTACACATACACACAACTCCATCTAATGGATGATGAACATAATGTTTCTGTGGATGGCAAACTAACGCCTCATGAAACGATGATTGTTCAAATACATCTTACCACCTCTCATGGTGGCCATTATGATGGAACTGTAATTAAATATGATATTAATAATATATATTTTATATATAATCTTCTGTAATTCCATTTTATTTCATACCATTATTCATTTCATGTTGTATATACATACGATAATTTCATTTGAGGAAGTGCGGACTACCGCCCCCTTAAAATGATATGACTCGTTCATACCACACATGGAACGTATAAAGGATGGTGTTAATGAACATAAGTAACATATATAAAATATTATATTATACTGGAATAGTAATATACCTATGTATCATTTGGATTTGATTCTTTTAAAATGAAAATTAAATGGAAGTAGCGTTCGTGCGTACGTACGGACTACCGTCTCCACGAACGCGATAAGATTCATTCTCCATCATATCCATTCAAGTATTATTCTCATTTTAGGGTTAAAAATAATGTTAATATCATTCTGATTATGAATAAGATATAATCTATCCATTACAAACATGTCTTACGTAACCAAACATTTAAGAAGAACGAATCGATTATCACCCGAAACGACGATAATACTAAGATATTATTAATAAAGCAATGTTAAAAGATCATATATGATATCATATTAATGTATATGATTCTTGTATAATTTAATAATAATTATTTCACCGTTATACAGGAGGTTAACCTACCCCGACAAAGGAAAAGTACAAGGTAAGGGTTATTTCACAATCTCTTCATTATCCGAGGTTGTTTATATGTAATAATCTACTGGGATCTCTTTATCATCCACATCAATGTTTCTTAAAAATGTATTTCAAAACATTTTTACTATTTACTAGAATATGAGTTAAAGTCATTTATACCCTTTTTGACTTTTATAAGTGGTTTATAAAGGAATCTTTCCGTCGTTTTCAAAACAAGGTCCCTTTTTAACCTTTTCGACAGAATTAAGGTAAGAATGTTTTTTTAACTTATACGGCGGGTGCGGCTAATTTCCGCCATTATAAAATCTTCAAAACTTCCCTTACAAGCTTATAAGGATATTTTCAAAGTAAATGTTTTATTTTATAATTATGTGACTTTTAAATGATTTCAAAATGAATAATTTAAGAATTTCAGAAAGGTACTCATTATCAAAATCAGAATTTTAAATGTTTTAAAGATTTATCTTTATAAATCTTTTTAATTAATGTCTTCAAAATGGTTTTTAAGGATTTATTTATATGGACATGAATGTTTTTTAAAAATGTTAATTCCTTTCAAAAGTTTCAAAGTGGTATGGGACACATTGATTCAAAAATATCTTTTTAATTACTTCCTTTATAAATGTGTGACTTTTAAATGATTTCAAAAAAGGAGATATTTCTCTCAAATAGTTTTGATTTCATCAATTTCAACATCCTTTGATGGATTTAACGCTTATTTGAAGTTGATTTATTGTAATACAAAGCTTCTATATTGTATTGAAGGTTTTGTGATATGTTTTACTGTGGATGTGCTATTTTTATACCATTCATAGTTTATTGTGAAAGTATTGACATTTCGTATGCTAGTTTTAATACGAATGTTTATGTTATGTTTAAACCTTTTCATATGGGAATGCATTGGACTTTATAAGTGACGGGTGGAGCCCGCTATAGCTCCTCGATGCATCGGTAGGTCTCATGAGACAAACTAGTGTCTTGGCACAAGGCCTTGACAAAATCTTATTTGTAGTCTTGGCACGAGGCCTTGGCTATGTGGTTATGATAGTCTGGCATTATGCATTCCAACATTATGAAAGTGGTTATTTATTTTTGCATGTGATTATTCGATTAGTGGAATATCCATGTGAATAAGTAAATGGCATTATTTCATTTTATTTATGCCATACCATGTTGAAAGTTCATGTTTAAAAGGCTTTTGTTTTAGTTATACATTGCCTTAAATGTTTATTCTTATTGATGAAAGTTTCCGCTATATTGTTATCCTTACTGGGCATTTGAGCTCACCCCTTTTCTATGTTTTATTTTTCCCAGGAAGTGAAGATGTAAGTTATGAATGACCTGCAGGGATATTATGAGGGGATTGTAGTGTGGACTGTGGAAACATTATGTTGTTGTAGTAGTTTTTTTTGTAATGTAAAACTTATGAATATATCTAGTGTTTCCAAGGCTACTAAACCAATCGGTCTTTCGAGATTTGATCTTCTTGTGATCATGCCAATGTTATGTAATAATGCACCGACTCTGGGTAACTAGGGTCGGGGCGTTACAGTTGGTATCAGAGGAAGTTTAGTACAAACCTTGGAAGCTAGATTTAGATAAACTCTGATTAGAGCACGTAGACCTAAGATGAACTTTGAGGATTAGTATAGAAGAACTTCCTAGAATTTTGGTATTGTAGAGATTTTGTGAGTTTTCCGAGCAATACATCCCTGTCTGGATACGAGCAGGTAGAGGCGGCTCTGGCACAGATGTACCTAGGGGTAAAACCCGAAAACACCGCTTTGAGCTAGACTCGAACGGGAACTGGTGCACGACAACGGGCCTTGCTGCACTCTTGGTTACGACACTCCCGGGGGATATGCTTAGGATAACTCTCATTTTCTTTACAAATCATTATGAAGGGTTTATGAGTATATACTTCCTCAAAGAAAACATTTTTATGATTATGGATTATATCCATAAATAGTTAAATTTATGTTAAGTGTTTTATAAGTATGGGATTATGTATTTTGATTCATAAACTGATCTAGTTTATGCCATTGTTTAGAAATGGCGCCCAGTAGAAGGAATGAGAACTCCATAAATACACATGATTCAAAGAGAAGGAATGATCATATCCTTCATGGTCTTAAGCTAGAATTTATAAGAGAAATAGTCTCCCATGTATTATCATCATATGAAGAAATAATATCATGTGTTGATAAGATAAGTAAAGAGTTTACTGAGTCCTATGGCTTTGAAGGGAATCAAGAGAAGAAAAGGATGGAAGAGATAAAGATGGATAAAGGGAAAAGGGAAAAGAAGAATTTTCCCATATGTGGTAACTGTGGAAAGAAACACCCAGGAACTTGCCTGAAAGGAATGGGAGTTTGTTGTAAGTGTGGAGGAAAAGGGCACAAATTACGTGACTGCAAGGGTAAGAAAATGGTTTTAAATGTACAATGCTTCATTTGCAAGGAGTTTGGACACTACGCGAACCTATGTCCCAGTCATCAGACTATGCCGCAAATGATGCTATTGGATAATAATCAAGTTATGATACTACCACAGATGAAGAGGAATGATTATGGTTCTTATGTTGATTATGTCAATTGAGTGTTGTATCAACAATGTACTTGTTACAATAATCATGGAGTATATAAGGATTGTACTGCAGTACTATTTCATTAAGGACTTGAGATAGTGTGGAACAAAGAAAAGTGACTCAATAGAAGGATAAATTTTTGGAAAATATATGGTTGAGAGAATGATAAATCATAATATAGTTATGATACTGAGGTAGTGATTTTGGAATAATATGTGATTGTTTTGGAAAAATTATATTGGATATTCTTGACTACCTTGGAACTGATTAATGATTTGTATATTCCATCATCGTTGGGGTTTAAAACATTTTTTTGATTAATGAAGTATATCCAGCTTTCTATATGGAATAAGGGAGCATGAATGTAATCAATAAGGAATATGGTAATTCAGGATGTTTCGGTGTATTAAAAGAATACATGATGAAGGTATTCATATGCTATTACTGGGTAAAAAGGTTCTACATTATGTTTACCTTACTTATAAATGTTGGACTGTGAGTTTGGATAGAAGTATTTTGGATAGTTCTAGTTTGGATTATTTTGGATAGCCATAAAAGGACAACCCGGAGTTCGGGCGGCAACCCATCGCGTCCGGCAAGGCTGCGAGACTTGAACCCGCAACCGAAGGGCGACAAGGGTGTATCACCTACCACTGGCCCAAGAGATGTCCTTGATTAAATAATGTAGTTTTTTTAAAAGATCTGGTAGATGAATTATAAATTCGTTTATTTTGGAACCCTATACGAATAGTGTAAATAGAATTTGTTTTTACATTCTATTATCTTTTAGAGTGAAAGATGAGTTTGTGGTAGAAATTTATTAAAGGATAAAACTATAATTATAAAGTAAGTATATCTCCTTATGATCTTAGCCAATCTCATAAATAAATTCCTCAACATTAATAAAAGGAACTTAGAACAAAAATGTTTTCCTAGATGGTACCTTAAATCATCACTAATTTATGGCTTTGGGATTGTTGGCCTTTTCATAGCCATGTTATCTACCACTCTCCATCAGATAATTGATGGTTAGATTTCTCCTCCATATCCATATTTTCATTCATGGAACCCTAGTATGTGTTATTTTCGGTAATCTTCATACTTTCGACTCTTTATTTTAAATAGAGTCCTCATTAATTCATTTTTCGATGTGGGATTTCAACTAAGATATTTTGAAACATCAAAAATGTGTTATCCTAATACCCTATGTTTTGTTGAACCGATGGTATTTCAAATCATCATAGATTGATGAATTTAAGGACCTCAATTTTACACTTGTTTGTGATTGATGACCTCAATCAATACCTATAAATATTTACATTTTTCCTCCAATTATATGTCTCTAAATGCCACCAATGTTCTCCTAATCGAGATCATAATTTGGTGGTGACCCTTTCATTTATCTTTTCCTCATATTAAGATTAAATTTTAGTAACCCAATTTCCGATGTGGGTTTTCCCACAAATATATTTTCTATTTTCAACCTTTTATTTTCGAAGAACAATTTCAAATTGCGAGGACGCAATTTATTGAAGGAGGGGAGAATGTAACACCCCAAGATTTATAGTGTGTTATTTCTTCAAAATAATTCAATAACTTGCACTACACGCAACACCGAGTTCAATCACACCATTAGTTACCAATGGAAAAATCCATTCAAAAGAGGTCATGAATAGTATTAACTAAATTTTAAACTTTATATAATCCTTATAATTTTAGAATCCATATTATGAGTTTCTTAGTCATAATGCAAGAACAGATTCATTTTCAGTATTGCAATTTTATCAACTTTTGATAGTGAAACCTTTTTAAATACAATATTTTAAACTTTTTTACTAAATGGAGACATCAAAAAATTTAAAATGAAACATCCCAAGCTTCCACGGTACGCTTTCCTTTGAATAAAACAGTAGCGTGCATTGTACGCAACTTCGAATTCTAACACACCGTAACCAATCAAACTAGCGGTTATGAATAGTAATAGCTACTTTTTGAAGTTATATATATTTTATATTTTAAAATGGACTTCATTTTTGGATTCGGAATATCAAATTTAGCCTAAGGTGAAATTTTGGTACTTTTCGGATAACTTTCATATTTTGATGAATAGTGAAAATTACTAAATTTTAATTAAAAAAAACCTTTTTTAATCAAAATAATTAATAGTGATAAATTATGAATTTGAGTGGTTTTAAAGTATATTTGGAATATATTTTTACTATTTAATATAATTTTGGTCATTGGACATAATTTTACAATTAAACCGAACATAAACAAGTGTCAATCTTCTGATAGTTATTACCTCTTAAAAACACGCTTTTTGTTTTGACAGCGGGAATTAATTTTAAATTAATTTCTGCCACTTCTGTGTTTTGAATTTAGGAAAATGGATTCCATATTTGGAATCAGGATGTTCAAATTGTGTAAATAGGTAACTTTTATTTTTAGACATTTTGAATAGTTACTGTGGTAAATATTTTATTTACCATGGTTAAGGGTAAATCCGGTAAATAAGGGTTAAAAAAATAATATTATAATAATACTAAATTACCCTAAAACGTGTCTTAACCCTATTGGTTGATACATAGTCGACCATGGGCATCTTTGGGTCTATTTTGGGACCCCATGGATCCACTTGTAAGTGATAATGACACTTTATTTTAATTAAGTCAAAATGAATACAAAAATGACACAAGCATATATCTTTTAGAACAACAATTTTTACATAGGGTTATACATGTTGGATTTTCGATTATAAATATTCATTAGAAAGATAAAAAGATTTCCTACATAATGATATTTTATTTATAATTTTTAGACATTAAATAAGTTATTTGATTTATGACACAATGATGATGCAGTAATTACTATAATAGTAAAAAATTAAAATAATTGATATTATAAATACCCAAATAAATATAATATGAAACTTTTAATGAATTAAACTAATTTTCTAGGCTAATATGATATATTAGGATTGATTTAATGGACTTTGTTCGAGGTAATCAATCTGTTATGAGTTTCACAAAAATCAACTATTGAATAGTGTCAAAATTGACATAAAAGAGTTCTTAAAACAAATATTATATTATTAATTGATATTAAATTCCTAAAAATCTAAGGTTCGGCCAAGAGACTTATATCATGATATTTTCATCATTAATGTACCACTTGGGGGTCTCTTGGATGTATATAGTAAGTTTATTAACCATATTATATAAAAATACAAAGAGACATTGTAAAAGTGAAACTAATTAACTTAGAGTTAATACTTAAAGATAAGGTTAATATAAGTACCCAAACCTGTCTAAATTCTATTGGATGAGTTGTTTTCGACCTATCCCCACCTCAGCCTTTTAATAGTCAGATTTGGAGCCTTTTGAAACCGAATATGAATTTATTATAAATTAATATTTCTAGCTTTTCCAAAGGTGCCCCTCACCCCTCTTATAAAAGGGCACTCCTCCTTCTCTTTTCCTCACACCTCTCAAGCCACTTGGCTCGTCCAAACTCTGCCCAAATAAGCTCCCCACATCCCTCTCCTCCTCCTTGAAGCTTCCCCTTAGGCAGAATGCATTTCAAGAAGTCCTTTGGTTCCAACCAAAGTGAGTTACCTAGATTAAAGGTAACGATTTCTCTTAAATTATTTTCATTTATTTTGCTTCTCCAACCCCCAAACTCTTTTTATTTCCTTTCTTTTGTAACAACACCAGTATCCACAATATACTAGGATGTTGTTATAAGAAGGATTCAAACTACACATACACACAACTCCATCTAATGGATGATGAACATAATGTTTCTGTGGATGGCAAACTAACGCCTCATGAAACGATGATTGTTCAAATACATCTTACCACCTCTCATGGTGGCCATTATGATGGAACTGTAATTAAATATGATATTAATAATATATATTTTATATATAATCTTCTGTAATTCCATTTTATTTCATACCATTATTCATTTCATGTTGTATATACATACGATAATTTCATTTGAGGAAGTGCGGACTACCGCCCCCTTAAAATGATATGACTCGTTCATACCACACATGGAACGTATAAAGGATGGTGTTAATGAACTTAAGTAACATATATAAAATATTATATTATACTGGAATATTAATATACCTATGTATCATTTGGATTTGATTCTTTTAAAATGAAAATTAAATGGAAGTAGCGTTCGTGCGTACGTACGGACTACCGTCTCCACGAACGCGATAAGATTCATTCTCCATCATATCCATTCAAGTATTATTCTCATTTTAGGGTTAAAAATAATGTTAATATCATTCTGATTATGAATAAGATATAATCTATCCATTACAAACATGTCTTACGTAACCAAACATTTAAGAAGAACGAATCGATTATCACCCGAAACGACGATAATACTAAGATATTATTAATAAAGCAATGTTAAAAGATCATATATGATATCATATTAATGTATATGATTCTTGTATAATTTAATAATAATTATTTCACCGTTATACAGGAGGTTAACCTACCCCAACAAAGGAAAAGTACAAGGTAAGGGTTATTTCACAATCTCTTCATTATCCGAGGTTGTTTATATGTAATAATCGACTGGGATCTCTTTATCATCCACATCAATGTTTCTTAAAAATGTATTTCAAAACATTTTTACTATTTACTAGAATATGAGTTAAAGTCATTTATACCCTTTTTGACTTTTATAAGTGGTTTATAAAGGAATCTTTCCGTCGTTTTCAAAACAGGGTCCCTTTTTAACCTTTTCGACAGAATTAAGGTAAGAATGTTTTTTTTAACTTATACGGCGGGTGCGGCTAATTTCCGCCATTATAAAATCTTCAAAACTTCCCTTACAAGCTTATAAGGATATTTTCAAAGTAAATGTTTTATTTTATAATTATGTGACTTTTAAATGATTTCAAAATGAATAATTTAAGAATTTCAGAAAGGTACTCATTATCAAAATCAGAATTTTAAATGTTTTAAAGATTTATCTTTATAAATCTTTTTAATTAATGTCTTCAAAATGGTTTTTAAGGATTTATTTATATGGACATGAATGTTTTTTAAAAATGTTAATTCCTTTCAAAAGTTTCAAAGTGGTATGGGACACTTTGATTCAAAAATCTCTTTTTAATTACTTCCTTTATAAATGTGTGACTTTTAAATGATTTCAAAAAAGGAGATATTTCTCTCAAATAGTTTTGATTTCATCAATTTCAACATCCTTTGATGGATTTAACGCTTATTTGAAGTTGATTTATTGTAATACAAAGCTTCTATATTGTATTGAAGGTTTTGTGATATGTTTGACTGTGGATGTGCTATTTTTATACCATTCATAGTTTATTGTGAAAGTATTGACATTTCGTATGCTAGTTTTAATACGAATGTTTATGTTATGTTTAAACCTTTTCATATGGGAATGCATTGGACATAATAAGTGACGGGTGGAGCCCGCTATAGCTCCTCGATGCATCGGTAGGTCTCATGAGACAAACTAGTGTCTTGGCACAAGGCCTTGACAAAATCTTATTTGTAGTCTTGGCACGAGGCCTTGGCTATGTGGTTATGATAGTCTGGCATTATGCATTCCAACATTATGAAAGTGGTTATTTATTTTTGCATGTGATTATTCGATTAGTGGAATATCCATGTGAATAAGTAAATGGCATTATTTCATTTTATTTATGCCATACCATGTTGAATGTTCATGTTTAAAAGGCTTTTGTTTTAGTTATACATTGCCTTAAATGTTTATTCTTATTGATGAAAGTTTCCGCTATATTGTTATCCTTACTGGGCATTTGAGTTCACCCCTTTTCTATGTTTTATTTTTCCCAGGAAGTGAAGATGTAAGTTATGAATGACCTGGAGGGATATTTTGAGGGGATTGTAGTGTGGACTGTGGAAACATTATGTTGTTGTAGTAGTTTTTTTTGTAATGTAAAACTTATGAATATATCTAGTGTTTCCAAGGCTACTAAACCAATCGGTCTTTCGAGATTTGATCTTCTTGTGATCATGCCAATGTTATGTAATAATGCACCGACTCTGGGTAACTAGGGTCGGGGCGTTACATATCATACTGCTTAATATAATAAAACTAGTTTTTTACTAAACAGGGACTTCCTGTAGGTCAGTGGTAGGCGATAAAGGCCAGTCGCACTTCGGTTGTGGCTTTGATTCCCACAGCCTTGTCCGAAGCGATGGGATGTCGCCCGTCCTGCAGGTTGTCCTTTTTCTAAAACTTCATTACTATAACATGCCATCAATAATATCGAAAAAAGAACTTCTATCCTTAAACAATACTATTTTATGTCCAACATAATCCATTCTAGTCTTTAGGCTTATCCATAATACTGCAGTCCACTTTCATAACATAGTGAAAATGATTACCAGATATTAAATACCATCGTTGAACCCCATATATCATAAGATATGTTTTTTTTATCATATTCCAAACATTCAAAGTCCTTAATCGTGTATTCTCTTGAATACCCATTGAACCTTAGTGAAAACTTGAATGCAGTTAAAAGTTAACACTTTCCACATACCAAAATCCTCAAAATTCTATATACTCAAACCATGATATCACTTAGTCCTTATATCAATCATGAGCTCATGAATACAATCATACATCTCATTATCTTCTTATCCTTTCAATATGCACTTATCATCTACTTTCCAAAAGTATCTGAATAACCTTTCATGGTTACTGGTACCATTCATCACACACTTTCAAAACTTAAGGAAAGACAACAGTGTAACAATCCTTAGATGTCTCCTTATTCCATGAGATTACTTATACAATATTACACATGATAAACATATAATCATTCCACTACATTCTTAGACCATTGACTGAGCTTCAACATTTCTTTCATCTCACATATCATTTGTAGTTTCTTCATCATCATCAACATAAATACTTCCCATACGACCATACTGATTCTCTTCATGAGACTTTCCCTTAGGGCATTGGTTTGCATAATGCCCGTACATTCCACATTTAAAGCATTTAACCATTGTTGATGTCATAGCAATACCATTATCCTCATCCATGGTGTTAACTGAACCTTTTCTTTTGCACTTACTTGCTTTGTGTCCTTCTTTTCCACACCCAAAGCATCTTCCAGTTCCTTTGAAACATTCTCCTTGATGCCTCTTCCCACATGATTTACATAGGGGAAATTGAACTTTCTTTCCTCTATGATCATCATGAAACTCCATCTTTCTCTTATTAGCCGAGTCAGGAAACATACCAAATTTTACTTTATTGATCATATTATGAGATTGCCGATTCAGCATAATAATGATGTTTGGACATCCAAATACCATTTCATTTGGTTTCTCATGAAGAATATCATTCCATTGTCCATCATATCCTCCATTATTGTGAATCATCTTGTTTCCATCCAATTTCTAAAACCCAAAAAGAATAGTGTGAGAGGCAAAAATCATGCTAGGGAAAACAACATAATAAAGGAGAAGTACCTTCAATATCTAACATCTTAGGTTAAATTCTAAGATCATTATCGTAGTTCTAGGACTATATCCTATACGTATACTTATCCTTAGGGGCATCCCTAGACATACCTTAGAAATATCTCTAGGGATCTCACTAACGCTTTCGCATCCTAGTTTCCAAAGGTTGACTAAACCTTTCCTCTGATACCAAATGTAGAGACCCGTATCTTGACTTACATGGACATTACATTACATTTGCGGAATACATAGTACATAACAAAAACACACACACAAGGATCGTAATAGTTTAGTGTCTTTGGAAACTCGGAACGTAATCTTCTCATCATGGTGAAAGATCTTCAACATCTCCTATAAAGATCATCCCTTTTTTTAACCTAAAACCTTTATTTATATCCTGGGGAAAAGAAAACATAAAAGGGTGAGCTCAAATGCTCAGTAAGGGTAAAAAAAAGAGAAATCAATCACATCATATTCATAAGAACATAACTTTTGGAAATTTTAACCTGCAAAAGAGAGCATAATTTCATAACATGGGATAAATCATAGTAGTGAAATGAAATCCCAATAATCATAACATTAAAACATGAAACTTTGTGGCAAACACACATAATCATAGAGAATCATTTCTTGTTAGTCAAGACTCATTGCCAAGACTATCTTAGTGGACAAAGTCCCTTTCTGAATCGAGTAACCCTCGTTTCAGTCCTGTTTCACTGAACCGGTATAACCTACCATTTCAGCCATGTCTATCTCATGAGATATAAAATCTTTACCCAATGCATTGGAGGGAGATATAGGTCCCACCCATATTATAATGAATCCTTTCATATGTGTGCCACATAATCATAAAACATACATCATCGCATAACACATGTAACAAAAATGGGATTCTTGAAACATCATGACATCGTAAATCAATTCATATAAGATAAAGGAATTCATAAACATAATTCCATCACAACATAGTCAAATCAATGTAAAAATATGGATAGAAACAGAACCCTTTATTATCTTAGATGGAAAATAATTTTGATAAAACACTTGAATTGAATTCTTGAGGAAAATATCCTTTCTTCTTCAAAATCAATTTCTTTTCACAAAACATCATGCAATTTTAAAAGAAAGAGATTTTATTGAAAATAGTCATGAAATCTTTTAGAGGAAGCTTCATGAAAATACGGCTTTATAAAACATTAGAAATCCGTTCGTGCCGTATAAGTTAAAAAAAACATTCTTCGTACTTTTGTCGGAAAAGTCAAAAAGTACCTCGTACGAAAAATGACAAAAGATTCCTTTCATACGTATTACTAAAAACTCACCGAAGGGTAAAAATGGATTTAAAAAATTTTAGGTGGATGGAAATAATATTACATATTGAGTAAACATGGATGTGGATGATAAAATACACCCCAGTAAATACTTACGAATAAACAATCTCGGATAAAAATGAGATTGTGATATTTCCCTTACCTTAGGTCCGACTTGCTTTGTACGTGTCCGAACCTCCTGTATAATGATTTACATAATGTTATTGACTTATTACAGAATCATATTCATTGTTATGATATCATATATGGTTCTCTTATGGCATTATATTACCCGGTCTTTTGTAAATTCATGTTAAAGTAGCATTTTGGGTAAAATCGTCTTATTTGTCGTTCGTGTTTTTAACTTGTAATTATTAATATGATTACTTGGATCATGATTACTTATATCCAGAATGTAAAACATGATTTATATATAATATATATTCATAATATACATATATATATAATATATTGATAATGGAATGAAATACACCGTTCATGGAGACGGTAGTCCGTACGTACGCATGAACGCTGTTTTCGTTTCCTTATTGAATTGAATGGAATTAAGTAGATGACATAAGTATCATTATTATGTCATATATTTCATTAGTACTTATTATATATGCTTTATAATCATTTATGAATGGTTAATCATTAAGAATGAATCTCATCGCGTCGTGGAGACGGTATTCCGTACGTATGCACGAGCGATGATATCATTTCCATAATTATTGAATTGAATTGGAGTGGATTATACAATATATCAGAATCAATATGATGTTGTAATAACTATGTATATTTATTCTTTACACCATTATACCCATCCATGTAAGGTGGTGGTGGAAAATAGATTACACCACGGCGTGGAGACAGTATTCCGTACGTACGCACGCGCGGTGATTTCTTTTTCCGTAGGATGGATAGATGGTGAAATAGGGTTGTTTCATACTTATAATAACATATCAGTATATGAGTGATACTGATGCTATTACTTCATAATGAAACAACCTAATAAGAAGAAGTGGAATAAGAAATAAAGATGAAAGAATTGGTAACGGTAATTACCTCTTCTTTGAAGCGCCTCTTTGAGACCTCCTTTTAGGGCACTAAAATTGGTCTTTGAGGAAGACCAGAACCTCTAGGATGTTTCTAGGGAAGTGAAGAAGGGATTTTGGCAGGGTTTGTCTGAGCTTGAGTGCTCAATTTGGTGTGAGGAGGAGGGGGGGAGGTGTCCTTTTTATAAGGGAGGAGAGGGGCACCTTAGGAATTCTTAAAAATATTAATTTATAATAAATCTAACCCCACTTAAAAACCTCCAAAAATGAATCATATTCGAAGATTAGATGAGATAGGGTTTTAATCTCATCAACCAATCAAATTTAGACATGTTTGGATCTTATTTTAAACCTTATCATTTTGATTTATCCTTATTTAATCTATTTAAGTTTATTTGTGGTAATAAAATTCAAAATTTTAAATTATAACAAATAATTACTTATTTGTTGTGAATTTTCCATAATTGTTTAATTTATAACATTATAGACCATATAAATATAAATTTATAATTTTTAAATATTTTTGTGATTTTTAAACAATTTTATAATATGTTATTTTTGTAAAATAACAATAGTGTCAATTTTGACACTATTCATTTATTTGAATTTAAATAATATATATACAGAAGATATGTTCGAACTAAAAGCTTTAATATATTAATAAAAGGTCATATGTATCTATAAAATTAGTGTATCACATTAAATAGTTCATATAATATTTATTTTATTATTTTCAAAACCATTTATTTGGTTTATCTCTTAATAAAATAATTACTACATCATTTTTGTATAATTATTTAATATACTTATTTGTTGTATAAAAATTTAAAATAAACTCCTATTATGAAGATAAATATATTACCTTTCACAATAATACTTTTACTCGAATTTAGTATCTTAAAATCACAATATTTAAATTGTTATATTTATTAAATTATGAAGTTGACAACTTTGGCATCATTTAAAATAAAATAATATAAGTGTCATAATAGCTTGTATAGGGATCCAAAAGGTCAAATATTCGACCATTGGATGATTATAGTTTCCATTTACATGACCAATAAGTTTTGGTCAGGGTTTTGTGCCTTTTATGGTCACTATTAGTTTAATAAAAACTATATTCTTGATTTTTTACTAGATAAATAATTTCTGCATCACTATTGTGTCACAATTAATGATAATTATTTAATCCCAAAAAATTATAAATAAATTCTCTTGATGTAGATAATTTTGTTAGCTTTCTGGAAACTATTCATGTTCGAAATTTTATGATGTTTATCACTAATTTAAAATTATTATACTTATAAGATTTAAGAGAGTGACATGTTGTCACTTTCTTTGGTTTTAATAATAATTAAGTTATTTTCATGGCCAAATGTCCATTAAATGATTCTAATCCGACCCTTAGGTGATATGGGTCGACTTTTAGTCATCCAATAGGATTTTGACATTTGTTAGGATAATTTTAAAATATTATATTTACCCTTAATTACCCGATTTACCTTTAACTATGGTAAATAAAATTTACCGTAGTTACTATTCATAATTCCCAAAAATAAAAAGTAGCTTATTAACATAATTTGGACCCACTGATTCCAAATATGGAATCCATTTTTTAAAATTCCATACACAGAAGTTTCAGAAATTAAATTAAAATTAATCCCGTTGTCGAATAAAAACGGGTTTTTGTTTAAAACATTGCAAAAGATTGAATTGATTTAACCTATGAATTCAAGGTAAAATCAATGATAAGGACATACATTATATTAAATGGTAAAAATATATTCTATTTATACTTTAAAACCATTCAATGTTATAATTTAACCACATATGATATTACGATGAAAAAAGTTGTTTTTAATTAAAATATAGCGTGTTTTTACTATTCGTTAAAATGTGATAGTTACCAGAATAATATGAAAAATTTATCCAAAGTAAATTTTTATTTCTTGATTCCAAAGAATAATTTTATTTTGTCAAATTGAACTTATAAACATGTCAAAAACCAGATTTAATGTTGGTGCGCCATCAAAAGGCGGCAAAACTGCATTTTTTGAAAATTACTTATTTTACCCGAAAAAATTTATTTTGTTCTTATACCATGTTCTAGAAATGTGTAAGATGAATAATAATGTTATAAAATTCAAAATTTAGTTAATACTATTCATAACGGCTAGTTCATGACAATATTATAATAATATAACATTGTTTATTAAAACCTGGTATTGCGTACAACACACGCTATCGAGGAAGGTCGCGATTGCGTGTAATGCAAGCCAAGTCAGGGTTGCGTGTTGTGAAAGAATCCTTCGTTGTTTCGTATAACAGAATCCAACCATATTTCATTTATACATTTAATATATATACATATATACTCAATGTTGCGTAGAATAACTATTATCAAAATTGTGTGTAACACGGTCCAAGAATAGGGTTGCGTATACTGCAAGCTAATACGGTGTTGCGTATAGCGCAAGGTAATCTTGGTGTAGAATACAACATAAGACATTAATGAAATTAAAATAATATTTTTCATAAAATCTTGGGGTGTTACAATAAATCTCCGGTCATTGCACCTTGAGCAACCATCATCTAATAGTGGATGTTACTACAAAACTCTACTAGAGTTTCCTCGCTTTAATAATCCATTCCAAAACCCCACCCGGAGCTCTATTTAAATAGGATGGGAAAATGTGAGTAATGCGTTGAGGAATTAATGAGGTTCCTTAAATGAATTAATAAACCATTATTCATTTACAATGGTTGAGTTATGCAGTTGAGGTGTCAATCCATTAAATGGCTTGACAAGTCACCGGTCCCTCCAACTCTACTCATTCGTCGGAGAAAAGGAAAATAAATTATTAATTGCATGTTATTTTATTAATCATTAAAAAGTTAAAAAACTATCTTTTTCTCCCAACCAACTGCAGTCAAAGTGAAGCATCCCTTAAGAGAATCTCAATGCATCAGATTCAGCAGTGATTTCATAATTCAATTCTGAGCACTGGTTCAAAAGATAAAAATATTTCCTACGTGTTTTCGGAACATACCTAGAATAATGTATAGAAATTCATTCCGGGCACACCAAGCCTCGTAATCATGCACCACCAAATTTTTCAGACTCATAATAATAATAAATAATTTAAAAAATGTATAATTTTTCAGGTCTTTACATTATCCCCACCTTGGGGATTTACGTCCCCAAAATCCAAACAAGTATACACAAACAAAGAGGGGTTCTAGGTACACATATGAGACTCTCTCTCCCATGTTCTCTCCTGGTGATTCCCATATAGCCACAGAGCGTGCACCAGAGGTATCGACAGCCCACGAAGGATCTACTCTTGTTGATCCTCTGTCTCCATCGGGTACACCGTAGAAGTCTCCTTGTCATCAATCTCAAGCTCACCATGGTCTATGATGTGAGATGGGTTATGCACGTATCTCCTCATCTGGGATATGTGGAGAACTTCGTGCACCCTCTCAAACTGCGGTGGTAGTCCCAAGTGGTACACCACCATTTAAATCCTCTGATGTATCAGGAATCGTTTAAAACACCTCAGTGAGAGTTTTCTTCCTCGGTCATATCATTATTATCCCTATCGAGGGGAGACTCTCAAGAATATGTAGTCCCCCTCTTGGAACTTAAATGGTCGTTTTCACCTATCAACATAAGACATATGTCGTCTCTGTGTAGTCTTCATCCACCCTCGAATGACCTACACCTTCTCAGTTGTAGCTTGTACAATCTTTGGGCCAATGAGTGTTGGATCTCATGGATCCCTCAAGCACAATGGCGATATGCATGGTTATTCAAACAACACCTCAAAAGGGGCCATACCTTTTGTGGAGTGATAGCTTTTGGTGTACACAAACTCCACCAAGGGTAGGTGGTCCTCTCAAATACGACCAAAATTTAGGACACATCCACGAAGCATGTTCTCCATGGTCTAGATGGCCCGCTCAGTCTGACAATAAATAGGTTGGTGAATAGCTGTGCTCAAGAGAAAATGAGTCCCAAAAGCCTCATGGAATCATTTTCACAACCAGAATGTGATGTGTGGGTCACAATGTGAAACTATTTTCGAAGGTAACCTGTGAAGTTGCATGATATCCTGTATGTAGGGACATCCTGAGATCTCTACTGAACCCTTCTCCCGAAAAGTAAGGATGTGGTCCAACTTGGTGAGTCATTTAATGATCACCTAGATGGTATAGGGCCCTCTGTGCGTACATGGTAACCTCGTCACGAAGTCCATGGATATTCCTTCCCACTTCCATTCTGGTATCTTGAGGGTTTAGGTTAGTCCTGCTGGTACCTAGTGCTCGGCCTTCACTTCCTAGAAAGTAAGGCATCAAGAAATTGACTCTTCCACTGCTTTCTCCATCCTTGACCACCATTACTGACGTGGGAGGTCCTGATACATTTTTCTCATGCCTGGTTATACTGCCAAGGGGGATGTATAGAAATCCCTCAGCACCTCCTCTGTAGCATAACTGGTATAACTGTACATCCTCTGAAAAGGATATCATGTTCCCTACCTATAGAATATCGGTTAGGTGCATGGCCTAAGGATTTCTGAGTAGGTGTAGTCTCTTAGATGTTGTCTCAAAGTTTCACCTCAGGGGCTCACTCAAAGAGTGGATTGGAAACTACCATTGACTAGTGGTAGAATATCTCATCTCCATCCACAAAGGAAATCTAGAGTGAGGCAAACTTCTCTGAAACCTTGTTCAGTATCTTCGAACTCGATCTCCAGCTAACATTTCCCTTCTAAGGAGTATAGACTATCTCAAACTCATATTCCTAGAGGAACTCTATCCACTGTCATTGTCTCGAATCAATATATTTTTATGTGAAGTTATATATGAGTATCTTGTGGTCTGATTAAACAATGAACCCCTTGTCCATCAAGTAGTGCCACCACATCTTCAGTGCAAAGACTACTGCTACTAACTCCAAGTACTGAGTCACATAATTATTCTCATTAGGCATCAACTATCGTGATCCATAAGAAATCACTACATCATCCTGTATCAATATTTTATCAATTCTAGTCCCTAATGCATCACGGTAAGCCACGTAGTCAATTCCTTCCTCCAGAAACATTAGGTTTAGAGTGCTGGTCATGATCTGCCTCACCTATTGAAAGCTCTGCTGGCATGACTCTGACCAAATGATGCTTTTCCCCTAATTTTTTGAGGAAGTAATTGGTGCTTCTACTATGGAGAAATCAGGTATGAGCCTTCAATAGTAGCCTACTAATCCAAGAATTCTCCTCACCTATGTAATACTTATGAGTGGATCCCCTACAAGTATTTCTTTGATCTTCACTAAATACACTGTATCTTCGGCCATTGAGATTATGTGTCCCAAGAAGTGGACCTTCCATATCTATAACTCACACTTCGAGAGCTTCCCATATAACTGGTGCTCCCAGAGTGTGCCCAAACTATAATCAAGTGTACAACATGCTCTTCATCGAAAACTGAGTATACCAAGATGTTTTCGATGAAGACCACCATGAAGAGATCAAGGTATGGCTGGAAGATCCTATTTATGAGCCCCATGATCACTACTAGAGCGTTGGTCATGCTGAAAGGCATCATCAATAATTTTTAATGGCCATACGAATATCTTAATTCTATCAATGGTACATCCTCATCCCGTACCCTGAGCTGGTGATAGCCTGGTATGAGGTCTATCTTTGAAAACAATCAAGCTCTCTATAGCTAACTGAATAGATCATTAATCATCGACGGAGGATACTTATTCTTCATGGTCCTCTGGTTTTGGAGTCGTAAGTCCACACATAGCCAAAAAATTCCTTTTGTCTTCTTGGAAAAAAACTGGTGATGCCCATAGAGAAACATAGGTCCTTACGAATCCCTTCCTCTATAAGTCCTCTAATTGTACCCTCAAATCCTATAGCTCTGCAAGAGCCATCCAATATGCCGGTGTAGATATCGGTTCTATTCTTGGGTACAATTCAATTCAAAAGACTACCTCACTATGAGGAGGATGTCCAAGGACATCTTCTAGAAGGATGTCCTCATACTGGTCCACCACCACTGGGAACTCTGGACTCACCTCATCCACTACATCAAAGTTCAAGCAAGTGAGCTGATATGTAATCGGATGCACCCTCCCGATCGCATGTTCATCTCATGCTGCTCTATTTTCCTTCTCACCAACAAAGGAAAACTAGCCTCCATCTCTACGAGTACATCACACTGTACATCTCAAGATGTTAATATGTGAGTGAACATCTAATAGACAGTCCATGCCTATAATGACGTCGTAGGGCTTCAATATTACTACCCAAATGTTTATTATAAAATTAAACATGATTCCATACATGAAAACCTTCACTTTATGAAACATAGAATATCGAAAGGTCTAGTGTCTTTGGGGATTAGTAACATTACATAATAACTTATGTATAAAACACAACATCTTTTCTGAAAACTTCATTTTCATGCCCACTACATTCCCTCGTACAGAGCATTTCATGGGATAACTAGAGACATTCCTAAAAAAAGGTGATCTATAAAGCCCGTTAAGGGAGTAAATAAGGAATAAAATGAAGAATAAAATAAATTTTAGGCAATATGCGTACCAATATATTATAAGAGAAATATGAACATAAAGTGGTGATATAGAAAGATAACATAGTAATGTGGCAACAACACTTAACATGGTATTAGCATGAGCCAAGGCTCATTGCACATGGAGCAAGAGTAAAACCTCATTGGACATGAATTAGAATTAGTAAACCCTCATTGTACTTGATGTATCATTTTACTAATCTCCACCCAATGCATTGGAGCACTACCAGGGTGCACCCATCTTAAACATTTTATTTCCGGCCTAAGTGTGCCATGTGGATCATCGAACATTGAATCATTCAACATAATCATTTATTCCATGATAAATTACTGTGGAATAAATACATGAAAATATTTAAACAATAAGTAAATTTTTATAATGGTGAATACCCTTGATAAAGGCATTGGAATGGTATTCAATACACAATGATCTTGTCTTGAAACAAACACAGTACAATTTCGGCAGCATAACGGTGTGACATAAGAGCCCATAAAAATTGTTGATGAGAGAGAAATGGGTATCTAATCATATTTAAATGAAATTTATTGTAAGTGGGAAACATAGGTACATTTCCCAAGATCGGTAATGGAATTTGGATTCATAATACAAAAGAATTTCTTGAATGTAAATGAGGAGAGAGAAATTACTTACTGAATTTCGGCATGGTAACGGGTGTAAATGGGAGGTATTAATGAGAGACAAAGGGTTCTCTCACAATTAAAACATAAATTGGGTAGAATGGAGGAGGTTCATAATTATACCCCAATATTTTTAATTGAATAAAAATGGCATAATAATTTAATGAAAATTGGACAAAAATCATGAAGTAATAAATACCTTACTTGGAAGTGTAATCCCAAATTCTTGGGTGGGTCTTGACAGAGGACTCTTGGGAGATTGAAATGCCTTGTGTGGATTCTAGAGATAGTAGGGAATAGTTTGGATGAACTCCAAAGGCTTTTAGTGACGATTAAATGGGAGATTGAGTGGGTTTATATAGGAAAGGAAGGAGAATTCTTTATTATTTAGGTTTGGGACACCACACATTAAACTAATCAAAACCAAAAACCAGATCATGGTATTTGATCTTTTATTTTGAAAAGGGTAGTGGAAAATATTATTTTATATGTCCAATGGCCGAAATTTTTAAAATAATAGGGTTTCTTATGTGAAGGTGAGTCACACTCTCAATGAAATCAATTAATAAAGCTAAAATGTTTTCTAATCCTTGGAGGGTCCAATAAGGCTTTGTAAAATAAATCAACAAACCTAAAATAAAATAATTTTACTGTTAAAACATATATTGGTAAAAAAATAATGTTTATAGTATTTTATTACATCACTATTGGGTCATTATGATGTCCTAAAACATATTATATATTTAAACGACATTTAATTTTTACCCAAACTTTCAAATGTCTCATAAAATTATGAAAAATACACCATTGGATAATTTCGATGTCCTGATTCAAAAAATAATATTCATTTTATCTAAATAATTTTCTATATATCTGAATTTTCACTTTTAAAATAAAAACAAACATTTATTGAAAATTCATGGGTTTTAACAAAAACAGTTTTCAAACCTTAATAAAAATTACTATTGTAATCATAATAATTATATGATAATTTATATTTAGTAATTTAATAATAATAATTTATTAAAATATTATTTAATGAAAATATCCATTAACTAAACAAAATTTATTACTTATTTGAATATTAACAAAAAATACTATCTTTTCGTTGAAAACTATTTACAAATTAATAATAATAAAATGAATTTATATACTTTATATAGAAATAATTTACATGGTCATAGTACTAGTGTTTTGTTACATAACCCCTTAAAACACCCTCATAAGACCTTAGGGTAAGGTGCACTGTGGTGACAGACTCTTGGGGAGGCTCGGATAAAATCGCTCGACTGGTAATCTCTATCAACATCCACTTCTCCCTTAGGACGTTCTGCTCAAGATTAATGTATTTAATCTCATATTGGGCTTGGTCAAGAGAGAAGCCCAATGATGTATCCTCCTTTCCGAGCTCTGATAAAAGGGCTTTTTATTGAGCAAGACTACAAGATGAGTCTATCGCTACCTTTGAGTATATTTGATTTTTTAAAGCCCTATATTTATAATAATCATGTTATCACTATTCAACCACAATATTATTAATAGTCACAATTCTTAACAGTATTATAAAATCCAAAAACATAAAACCAAGGAAGTGAATGCGTTTAATATGATCATTCTATATAATAATGCATTTAATTGGATTAAGAGGAATTTTCATTAAATAAATTTTGGGTCGTTACAATCTTCTTCCCTTAATAAATTTCTCCCTTAAATTTTCCTTTTCCAACACAAAAATAAATGTGGGTAACTCTGCTTCATCACATCCTCTAATTTCCACATCACTTACTCAAACTATTGGTTTTCCAAAAAACCTTTATGATGGGCATTATCTTATTTGGTAGAACTTTTTCCCTACGATCTAAGATATTCACTAGTTGCTCCTCATAAAAAAGATCATCCTCTAACTGTACTACCACTAAATAGATTATGTGTGAAGGGTCTGGTATGTACTTTCTTTAAGAGGGATACATGAAAGACATCATGTAAATTTTCCATGGTGGGTGGAAGTGCTATTTGATAGGCCACAACCCCAACATGATCAAGAATGTCCAAGGGTTCTATGTACCTAAGACTATTCTTCCCTTTATTTCTAAACCGTAAGAAATTCTTCCTTGGGGATATGCGTATAAGTACCATATCTCCAACTTTGAACTCAAGGTCTCGCTGATGGTTATTTTCATAACACTTATATCAAATTTGGGCTTCCTTGATATGTTGTTGAATGGTTTTCACCTTCTCCCACATTTATTCAACAATTTCAGCTCCCAGAATATTACACTCACCACATTCATCCACACACATTGCAGTTCTGCACCAATTATCATAAAGGTCTTCATATGGTTCCATTCATATTCTAAAGTGGAAACTATTATTGTATGAGAATTCAACCAATAGAATATGTTGGTCCCATCCTCCTTTGAAATCCATAGAACATGTTCTTCACATATCTTCTAGTTTTTTAATATTTTTCTGAGATTGGCCATCAGTTTGAGGATGATAAGTTGTACTATAAGTTCAGTTCAGTGCTTAGAGCATGTTGAAGACCTTTCTAGAACATCAAGTTGAATCTCAGATCACGATCGGATACAATGGATAGTGGTACTCAATGCAGCCTTAGAACTTCTTTGATGTAAATCCGTTTGAGTTTAACCAATGGGATGTCCTCTCAAATCATAATAGAGTGAGCTATCTTCATACGACAATCAACAATGACCCACATAGCATTATTTCCTCAAGATTCCCATGGAAGTACGGTGAAAAGTCCATGGTAATGTTGTGCCACTTACATGATGGTATATATAGTGGTTACATCATCCTGTTAGACTTTTTCCTATGATCCTTCACTTGCTTATATACCAGGCACTTTGATGTATATTTCGTAATCTCCCATTTTATATTGTTTCACTAAAAGTATTCTTGGAGATCTTGATACTTCTTTGTGCTATTGATGTGAATAGAGAAGGCTGGGATATGTGTGTCATTTATAAGCCCTTTATTTCTCTCTGGAATGGATGGTACACATAATCATGACTGTAATCTCACAATTCCATCCTTATCAACCACAAACTCTATGGATTTCCCATTTTTGATAGCTTCCACCCTTTCAGAATTTCCACATCCTTTCTTTGAGCATCCTTTATTTTCTCCATGAGGGATAGTTGAGGAATCATTTGAGAATGGATTGATGATGTTCCTCCTTTAATTATTCCAATGTCCATCTTCGGAAAATCTAATAATATTGGATCCTTTTCAATTCCCATCATTGATAAATATGTCAGAACCTTTCTAAAAGGGAATCTTTTACCTTGTTTCCCATACAGGGATGGTAGTGGATTGAGCAGTCATAATACTTGATGAGTTATATCCATCATCAATGGTGCATATTAAGATTTTTTTGTGAGAATATATATTTAAGGCTCTTTTTATCCATATATACTTCACACTTCTCTCCAAAGAGATAATGATGCAAAATTTTCAATGCATTGATAATATCTACTAACTCCAGATCATGTGTGGGACAATTTTTCTCATGGATTTCCCGCTGCCTTGATTTGTAGGCTATCACTTTATCATTCCTCATCAACACAAAACCTAAGAACTTATTTGAAGATTCACTAAATACCACAAACGGTTATCCACTTGTTTGTAGTGTGAGCACGGTCGGGGTGGTAAGACTCTTTTTCAACTCCATAAAGATACCTTCACAATCATCACTCCAAGAAAAATTTACCTCCTTCCGAGTTAGATTTGTAAGAGGTTTGGAGAATCGTGATAAATTTATCACAAATCAATGATAATATTTATCTAACCCCAAGAAGCTATGGGTATTCTTTACTGATTTTTTCCTAAACCATCACTAAATTGTTGTTGTCTTGGAAGGATCCACAAATATACCATTTCATGTGATGATATGACCCAAGAATGAGACCTCCTTCAACTATAACTCACACTTGTTTTACTTTTCATAGATTATATCCTTTTGCAAGGTCTCTAGTATAGTTCACAGATAATCCTCATCCTCTTCCATTGTTCTTTTGTATAATAGATTATCATCTATAAATACTACCACAAACTTGTTGAGGTATTCTCGAAAGACTCTATTGATCATTTCAATGAAGATTTATGGAGAATTAATGAGTCTGAAAGGCATTAATATGAATTTATAGTGCATATATCTTGTACGAAAATAGTCTTGGGGATATCTTCCTTCTTTACCCTTAATTGGTAATATCCCGAATATAGATCCACCTTGGGGAAGTATTTTTCTCAATGCAGCTGATTGAAGAAGTCATCAATTCATGGTAGAGGTTACTTGTTATTTATAGTGATTTTTTGACCTCACAATAATCCATTCAAAGGCGCATTGAATCATCCTTCTTCTTGTTAAAGAGGATTGGTGCACCCCATGGTGAAGAGATTTGGTGTATAAACCCTTTATCTAGATTATCATGTAGTTATTTCTTTAACTCCACAAGCTCCACAACATCTATTCTATATGGAGTCTTGTATATCGGAAATGCACCAGGTATATGGTCAATTGATAATTTAACATCTCTTTAAGAGGTAGACCAAGAAATTCCTCGAGAAACACTTCAATTCACAATTGGCATGTTTTCAAGGATTGTTTCTTCCTTAGACTCAATCATCTGAGCCATATATTTTTTCTCATAGGGAAGTAATATATATTCTTGAGATGATGGAGCCAAAGAAGATTCATCTTCCTAATTTCATTTTATAGAATCAGAGTTCGATTCTCCACATGGAGAGTGATTTCCCTCTCACAAAAATTTTTGTTGGCTATATATAAGAAAATCCAATCCATGCCAAGAATTGTATCAAATTATACTAGAGAGAGTATGACGAGGTTGTCATAAAATTTCAATCCAAAAATTATGACATGGAGGGACTTATATTCATGGGATGTAATGATTGTCCCATTTTCCATACTCACGGACATCTTTGCTTCCTTTAATTTTGGTGGTGTTGGGATTGTTCTACAAAACATTCAGGATATCAAAGAATGTGTATAACAAGAATAAAAAAGTATGTTCTATATTGTTGAATGAATAACTAGCGTACCATTGACCACATCATTGTCGGGGTTCACATCGGCGGTAGTGATGGAAAAAGCTCTCCCTTGCTGCCTTGGAGGTGGTTGGTTGCCTCCAAAAACCCTTATCTTTGGGCACTAATTTGAAAGGTGCCCTAGTTCTTAAAATTTGAAGCAATTAACAATGTGTTGAGATTTTTTCCTCTCCTCTGTCACAACTGTTGGTTTTTCTTTCCAATAAGAAATGGCTAGGTTCCCTTCTCTTCCACACCTAAAGCATTTCCTCATCCTCGTCAGGAAATTTCTAGGGATCTTATTTCCGCACCATTGTAAAGTGGGGTGCTAGATTTATTATCACCATTGTATTTATCCATCAGACTGATAGGATTGAAGTCCACCTTACACATTCTATCCCCATGATACCCTTGAGATCCAGCGGTATCCATTTTGAATTTGAAAAAAATATACAATTTACTAATTTCAATCACAGTCACAGATCTCTAAGGATTTTCATATGTTAGGTTTCATCCTACCAAAGAGGTGGTAAACCTTACATTTGGGGGTAACGACAGTGTCAGAGGCGTATCATTCAAGCCCTTGGAATTTTTCCTCGTATGCTCTGACGGATTCATTGTCTTTTTTCTGGAGGGAAAGGAAGTTTATTTCCATCTAAATTAAGAGGGTGCGTGGAAAATATATATCAATTTTTTTTGAAAAAAATACTTCTATTCCAAAACCTAGATCTCCTCCTCAGGATTACTATTTTTTATCAATGTCCACCATTGATCAGCTTCACCATCCATATGATAAGCAGCTATAAGGACCTTATCCTATTCATAACATTGAATGATAGTGGAGATATTTTCAATGGAGTTGATCCATTGTTCAGGCATTGATAGATCAAATGAACCATTAAAAGTAGGAGGCCTTTGTCTCATGAAGCTCTTGATTGTGACTTTTTTTCTTAGGGGTTTGAATGTTCCTCTTGAAAAATGTTTCTATTCAAGTCTTGAGTTAACTGAGAGAGTATCATGACAATGTTCGTGACTCATGCTCCCATCGGATTGGGCATCTCATAAGAAGAATCATCACATTGATCTTCACATCATTTGTTAGCCCAAGTCCTCATATTACTAGTCATTGGATGGAATAAAATGATTGTTAGGGGTAACAAATAAAGGGTAATCCAAGGAAAAAATAGATGACTTATAAATTACATTTATTCCTTAACTTATGAATCTATATGCTCCAATTTATGTTATCGATGATATACTTTCAATCATGTTTTCTTAGGGGAATTTTTTTAAAAAAATTATTTTTTAATGGTTCATACTATGATTATTAATTTACCAATTCATATGCCCCAAGAGTGTCGTAGCGAAGAGGTAAGAAAGGCCCATTGTCATGTACCAAGATACCCCGAGTTAATCCCGAAACTCCTTATCGGATTTTTCACTCCTAGGTACTTCTGCGTCAGAACCGCCTCTACCTACTGGTATCTATAAAGGGACATATTATCTTGATAAACCACTTACTCAATACTCACCAAAACATAGGGATGTTTTTAGTATTCTTAGTCTTATTCCTAAGGCTTTCACTAGGGTTTTATAATCCTAATCCCCAAAAAATAACAAAACCTATCCTCTGATGCCAATTATGACAACCCGGATTTTTATTACACACATAAACATGATTTATTATATAAAATGATTCACTTGATACAACATAGAACATTGAAAAGACTAGTGTATTTGGGGATTAGTAACATTACATAACAACTAAGACATAAAACAAAACCTCTTTATTGAAAACATCCATTACATGACAACTACATTCCCAAGTACTTATCATTTCATGGGATAACCTGTGAACATGCATAAAAAAGGGTGAGCTATAAAGCCCAATATAGGAGTAAATATGGCATAACATGAAGAATAAAATACATGTTAGGCAATAGTCATTTCAATAGAGCATAAGAGAAACATGAACATAAGGAAATGATATAACATGATATCATGGGAATGTGGAAACAACACTTAACATGGTATTAGCATGAGCCAAGGATCATTGCACATGGAGCATGAGTAAACCCTCATTTCACTTTAATTAGAATTATTAAACACTCGTTGAAATTTATGTATCATGATTCTTAACTTTACACAATGCATTGGAGAGCTATTCGGGTTCACCCTTCTTAAACATTTCATTTCACGCATAAGTGTGACACATTGATCATACAAAATTGAATCATTCAACATCATAATTTATTCCATAATAAAGGAATGTGTAATACATACATGAAACTATTTAAACAATAATTATATGTGCATAAATATGAATACCTTTGATAGAGACATGGGTATGGTATTCACTACACAATGATCTTGGCTTGAAAAAAATGCGGTGCAATTTTGTCAGCATAACGGCGTGACATAATAACTCATAGAATAGTTTGATGAGAGAGAAATGGGTGTCTCATTATATTTAAATTAAATGGATAGAAACATGGGTAACATAGTTACATGTCCCAAGACAATTAATGGAATTTGTATTCATAATACAAAGGAATTTCGTGAATGTAAATGAGGAGAGAAAAATTCATTATGGAATTTCGGCATGGTAATGGGTGTAAATGAGAGGTATTAAGGAGAGATAATGTGGTCTATAATCATTTAAACATAAAGAGGATAGTATGAGAGAAGTGCTAAATCATACCCCAATATTTTTAATTGAAAATAAAAGGTAATAACAACTTAAAGAAAATTGGACAAAAATGAGGAAGAACGAAATACATTAAATGGAAGTGTGATCCCAAAGGCTTGGGTGGGGCTTGAGAGAGGATTCATGGAAGCTTGGGGCTCCTTGGGAGGAATATAGTAGGTGTATGGTTTAAGGACCCAATTGGAACAATGAACCGATGAGAGGGGGTGAATTAGAGGTACCCCTTTTCCCCTTTTTAAGTTCCCTTAATATTTATTACACCCTTTGTCTACTGTTAAAGATAAAATTATCTGCTGAGAAAATAAACAAGCACACATCCAAAGGAACACAACAATTTACAAGGTTCCCTATTCAATAAGAATAGCTACTTCCTTGGTATGGTTTTAAACAACCCATCACCATACAATCCACTATGAAAACAATCCTTGGATTACAACGAGTAGGACATACCCTTACAATGGTGAAGCACTGTGAAACTATCACTCCAGTGTGTGTGAACCCTCTTAGCACAATAGGGAAAATTCTCTTTTATTGTAATAACTTCTGTTAACTACACATCCTTTAAAATACACAAGTGTAAGAAATTTCAGCAAAAATCTTACCTTCCTTAACTAGAAGAATGGAAAGGAATCCTTGGACTTGAGATAGATCAATTAAAGTCCAAACTTCCCATTCTGAATTGCCACTCCAAATTTTCCCAATCTGATTCTTCAATTTGAAGCTTCCTCTGTCGGAGAAACCCAATATGGTGACATCCTATACTGATTCCCCATTCCGAATCTCCACTCCGAATTCTTCACTCCTAATTTTCTTCTTCACTCCATTTCTTCAATCCAAGTCTTCCTCAGTCTGATAAACTCAATACATTGACAGCCTTTACTGATTCCCCATTCTGAATCTCCACTCCGAATTCTTCACTCTGAATTTTCTCAATCCGAGAAACACAATACAGTGTCAACTATTATCAAATTCTCATTTCAATTGAGACTGAAATGAAAACTCAGTTGGCCACACACTTCTTTCTCTCTCTAGATTATCAAATCTTCTCTCACTAATTTTTCAACACTAATTTACATTGCACTCTGATCACCTTTTATAGGTGCTCCAAAGTGTGCTTAAGAGGGTAACCAAAATATTTTCTCGCTCACTTAGATTCACTCAAATCATAATTTCTTTTGAAATCTCAGAGTAATTAAGACATTTTCAATGCATCTAGAATCTTCTTGAATCTTCTTCCACTTCTATTGATTTAGAACATTGGCCTTTTCTAGATCCGGCCTTCTGGCTTCTCGGTATCACATTCTCAGATCCACCCTTCTGGCTTCTCGGTATCACATTCTCGGATCCACCCTTCTGGCTTCTCGGTATCACATTCTCGGATCCACCCTTCTTGAGTCTTCAGCATCACTTTCTCGAATTCACTCTTTTGTCTTCTCAGCATCATATTCTCGGATCCACCCTTCTTGGTTCTTCGTCATCCCTTTCTCGGATCCATACTTCTTGAGTCTTCAGAATGACACCATTTCAATTCTTTATATGACTCTTCATCACTTCTCGGTATGGATTTTCATTGCTTCCTCAGTATGAAAATTTCTTCATTCTCGGTATGACTCTTCTTTATACATCGATTCCAAAGATTTTGAATTCTCTGTATGACTTCTCAGGATCTTGGTATGGCTTCACCAGTTCTTAGTACGATATCCTGGTTCTCGGTACGACTTATGGTTCTCGGAACAGCTCTTCCTGATTCTCAGAACAACTATTGGATCTCGATACAACTTCATCAATTCTCGATATGACTTTAGGTTCTCGGAACGGCTCACCAGATTCACGGGATAACTTCTCATTCACGGAATGGATCTTCCTAATTCTTGGAATGTATTTTGGTTCTCGGTATGACTTCTGGTTCTCAGAACGGCTTCACTAGATTCTTAGTATGACTTCTCGATCCATCTTTTGCTTGCATCTTGAGTAATTTCATATACTCAAAATTTTAGAGTTACAAAATAGCAAAGCATCGTCACAATTGGTGCCTTCACATCTCCTATCAGCCAGCTTTAGAGAGTTTGCAATTTCTCGGTTTTGAACTTCTCAATTTCCAGACTCTGAATTCCAGAATTCGAATTCATCAAACACTAGGTTCTGATTGTTCAATATTCTCAGTTCTGAATCTTCAAACTTCCAGCATCCGAATTCTTAGAAATTCAAGGTGTCTTTCCTTTATGAAAACTTCCTCAAGATCAACAAAAGACAATCCATGCAAACCATCTCTTCCTTCAACTTGTTCCTAACAATCTCCCCCTTTGGATTTTGTTGTCAACCAAGTTTTCATTAATCACCAAACTTAGAACCCTAAAGCAAAGGATTACTTATCAATAATTCTAATACTACGTGATCTAACTCATTGTAGTAAACAAGAATCATTGACATCAAAACCATGTTGTCCATAAGAAGTGAAAATGACATCTTTAGATTCATACTTCCTGTAAACAACTTCATGTTTTTTCCTACAACCACTCCAACATACAGTTAGAATAGTTCACATACACAAACAATGCTGAGTTCACAGCATACCCACATCTCTCTCTTCGAAAAATAGATTTATGATACAAACAACTTCTCCACCTTGACAAAACAATCCAAAGGTAATAATAGATAGGGGATGTATCAACATACCTTATCCTTGAAGAGAAAGTGGTTGGACACCCATGTTCAACCTCAATCTTGAGAATGATTCCTTTGGAAGAGGTTTCGTGAAAATATCCACATCATGTTCAGTAGATGAAACATATTCATGTTTAAGTTCATTCTTTTCCACATGCTCAATGATGAAATGATATTTGATGTCAATATGCATTGAACGAGAATGTTGGACTGGATTCTTGGTATAATTAATTGTGTTTTGATTATCACAGCCTAAGAGCAAGGGCAACTTCACTTCAACAAACAAATCTTCCAATTGTGTCTTCATCCAAGTAAGTAGAGTAACTGGCATGGTGGCATCAATATATTCAACTTCATCCTTAATAAGTGTCGCAAAATTTTCTTCTTCGAGTGCCATCCAAGAACACTTTTTCCTATAAATAACACTCCACCATATGTGGATATTCTATCATAAACTTTTCCTACCCAATCTACATCTGAATTTCTAAACAAATCAATGTTATTTGAGCCACTATACTTGATTCTGAATTCTGATGTGCCTTTTATGTATCTGAAAATTCATTTTCCAGCAACAAGATGTGATTCTTTAGGAGCACTCTAGAATATTTCACATAAGGTAACAACAAAAACAATATCTGGTCTTGATGCGGTCAGGTATAACAAACTTCTAATCGGCTTTCGATATTCTTTCTGATCAACTTCTTTTCATTCATCAACTTTTCTTAGCTTCATTCCCACTGAGATAGGAGTTGATACAGGTTTTGAGTTTTCCATCCCAAAATTCTTAAAATTTACTTAGCATACTTTTATTGGGAGAGAAAAATGAATTCTTTCTATTGAAAAATTTGTAACCCAAGAAAGTATCTCATTTCACCCAACATGGACATCTCTAAGACATTGTTCATTTCTTCAGCAAATCATTCATAGCTTCTTTCATCATTCCCAGTAAAAAATATGTCGTCAACATAGAAAATCACAATGAGAGAAAGATCTTGGATTTCATTGATGTACAAATTGTTGTCAACTCTTCCTTTCATGAAGTTCATCTCCTATAAGCATGTTTCCAGTTTGGAATACCATGTTCTTAGAGCTTTCTTTATCCCATAAAAGGCTTTCTTCAACCTACACACATAACTTTCATTCTTCCCAAGAACAAAGCCACATGGTTGCTCAATATAAACTTCTTATTTGAGATCACCATTAAGAAATTCAGATTTAATATCTATTTGAAATATTTTGTAGCCTTGTTGTGAAGCAATAGAAAAAATGATTCAGATAGTTTCTAATTTGGCTACTAGATAAAAAGTTTCTTCAAAGTCAATTCCTTTAATTTGAGAGTAGCCTTTTCAAACCAATCTTGCTTTATTTCTAATAACATCACCTTCTCCATTCAACTTGTTCTAGAAGACCCATTTGGTGCTAATAATGTTCTTATTTTCATTCTTGGGTACAAGTTCCCATGTGCCATTCTTTTCAATCTGATACAATTCTTCATTCATGGCTTGAACCCATTCCAGATTCTCAAAGGATTATTTAACATCATTTGGTTCCACTTTGGAATACAAGGATGTATGTGATATAGAATTTCTTGTTCTTCTTGTTCGAACTGTATGACGTTGATCACCAATTATATTATGATCTTGCACTTGTTTCATCAGCCTTGGATAAGTTTTTTGTGTGCCTTCCTCATCACTTGATATGGATGAATCCGATTCTTCATCTTGATTAGGATTACAATTCATTGCATCCATATCAGAATTGTTAACTCCATCTTCCTCCTCTTCCTTGTCTGTCTGGACATGCTTATCTTTCCATGGAGTTTCAATGACTTTTACATCAACTGCATCCACCATTCTTCCTGTTTCTTTGTTAAAGCATCTATAACCTCTTCTTTTTGGTGCATAACCACGAAAAATTACGTCTTCTCCTTTCTGTGCGAATTTTCCATTTCATCCACCTTTCTTCATTATAACTCATGGGCTCCCAAAAACTTTAGCATGCTTCATACGTGGAGTAATGCCATAGAAAAGTTCAAATGGAGTCTTGTTTGATTGAGGCATGTAGAAACATCGATTTTGAATATAAACAACTGTACTTGTAGCTTGCCTCCAAAAGTAATGAGTAAGGCCATGTTCAAGAAACATGGTTCTTACCATTTCAACCAAGCTTCTGTTCTTCATTTCAACAACCCAATTTTGTTGAGGTGTATATGGAGCACTATATTCATGCTGAATCCCATGATTCTCAAGATAGTCTTAAAATTTTTCACTTCTATACTCACCACCATTATCTATTCTCAACTTCTTCACAGAGTACTCACAATCTTTCTCAGCTTTCCTTCTAGAAGCTTTTAAACATTTTCAGAGCATATGACTTGTGCTTCATAAACATAACACACATAATGCGAGTAAAATCATCAATGAAGGTGATGAAGTACTTTTCTCCATTAGTTGATTGTTTTCTCATCGGCCCACATATATCAGAATGTATTAGTTCAAGGTGTTTTTTAGATCAAATGTCAACCTTCTTATGCACAACACTTGGAATCTTTCCTTTCCGACAGGTGGTGCAACACAAATCCGTTCTTCTTGGGAAATATGGAATATCTCGAACACTTTCCCTTTTAGATAACTTTCTCATATTTCTCGGACACATGTGTCCGAGTCTTCTGTGCCACAACTATTGTTCTTCCAGTACGCTCATATAACAAGAGTTTTGTGAGTTTCCAACCTGAAACAGATTCCCTTTGGTTCATTGGCCTCTTGTAACAATCTACCCATATTCTTCACTTTTCACAATAAACCCATATTTTCTGAAGATAACTTTGTTACCCACATCACAAAATTGTGATACACTCAGCAAGTTGTGCTTCAGCCCCTCAACATATAGAGTTTTCATGGACTTCAATTTTCCTTCCCAATGATGGCTGATCCAACACCTTTGATTTTTAAAGATTCATCATTTCTAAATGTCACAGTGCCATATTTAAACTTCTTCATACTCTGTATCAACTTCAACTCTCCTGTCATATGTGAAGAACACCCACTATCATGTATCCATGTTCGTTCTTACTTTGTAACTTTTAGAGCAGTTTTAACAACAAGAGCTTTTTATTCTTTAAATTATTTCTTCACCTTCAGCATTTGAAAATTAAGAAAAAATTTTTGAGCCAATAACAGCTCAAGAAATCCTTTTTCAAGGTGACCAGGTTGTTCACACCTTTCGTAAATAGTTTCCATAGGCTGGAACCTATTTTCTATCCTGACTTCATTCTTCTAAACTTTCTTCAAGAAAACTTTCTCGCTCTTCTTTCTTTGAGGAGATTGACTCCCCATTAATCTATGCCTTTCATAATGTGTGGGGTGGTGATAATAATATGGATTGAACCAACACATATTCGTTGTATGCTCGAATCCACCACAATACCAACAGTACCCGTAGAAGGAGTATCTTCCTCTAAAGCCTTTGTGCTGATACTTCTATGTTGCTCTTTCTTTAGGCCCACCAACCATTCTTTTGATAGCAAGATTTCTCTACTGGAATTCTGCCTTCTCTGATTTTTCTTGGTTTTTACCAATGTTAGACTTAGGTTTCTTTGAAACTTCAGAGTTCCCAGTTACATTGGCCTTGGCCACTTAAATAAATTTCTCATCTTTCTTCTTCTTCACATCCACCACTTTATTCTTCTGTTGAATTTTCATAGAATTTGCTTGTTTAGATATTTCACCTACATCAGTAGTTGAGTTTTGAAAACATATGGTTCTTAATTCATCTTCTGAGAGCTTCTTTTGAACAAGCTCTAATTCTTCCTCTTTTTCTCTCAGCTTAACTTTTATGTGCTCATTTTTATTTTTCTCATCTTCAAGAGACTTATTCAAGTATTCAAGCTCTTTCTCAAATTATTCTTTAACATTAGCTTGATTGCAAGCTGAGGAACATTCATCTTCCAACTTTTTGTTAAATTTCTCCAGCTTTTTGATCTTCCTTAAACATTCCTTCAATTCTTCTTTCAGATGCATCTCAAGCTGAGTTTCTTCTTCTTCTTCTGAGCTGCTGCTTCCGAAATCCTCATCATTCACTATTGCAATGAAAGTATTCTCAACACCATGCTCAACTGATTTTTTTGATTCTGAATCGCTTTCTTCATCTTCATCATTTATGGATAGAAAGCTTTTTCTCTAGGATTTGAAGAACATATTTTCTTTCCCTGACATTTCTTTACCACCCTGCTTCTTCCATAACATTCTTGGCTTTCTTTCTTCTTCATCACTATCTTCTTCATTCTCCCTTCGAGGACAGTTAGCCACAAAGTGTCCAATGCTTCCACATTCAAAACACTTCAAGGGAAGTTTTCCCTTGTATTTCCCTGTTCCTCTTAAAATTTCTTGAAAACAAGGATAAAATATCGTTAATATTTTTACATACCTCGCTTTCAGAGTCAGAGTCACCACCATCTTCTACAATCAATAACTTATTAGATCTCTCTGTCTTCATGGATTTGAAAGATAATTATCTGTTAGCCTTTGTCTTAGTCTTCATAGCTTTTTTCCTTCTTGTTTCATAAGTAATGAGTGTACTATGCAAATCATCAAGAGATAGAGACTTTGAGTCTTTTTCTTCTAATAAAGATACCTTCGCATCAAATTTATCAGGAAGAATTCTCAAGATCTTTTTCGCCACAGTAGAGTCTTTCAGCTCTTCACCAAGACATCAGATGGTACTAAATATATCATTCACCCTGGTGAAGAAATCCCCAATAGATTCATGCTCTCCCATCTTCAAGTCATCATACTTCAATCTCCAGATTTGAAGTTTTACCTTATTGACTTTGTATTTCCTTCATATATGTTTTTCAGTTCTTCCTATATTCTTTTGGTTGTGGCCACTCACTTCACTCTCAAGAACTCTCTTTTATAAAGTGAAGACAATATATAATTCTTGGCTCTTCCATCATTCTCAAGAAACATATTTTCAACAGGTGTTAGTAGAACATTATCATCAATGGTGGAAACCCAACTATTGAAGCTTCATGAACTTCATAACTGATTGACATGAGATACAGTAGCATTAAAACCTTATAGATGTGATAGTTCTTTCCATCGAATACCAGAATGCCTTTGCTGTTCACACAATTCATATTCTCTGTCAGCAAGGAAAACAAAGGTAACCTCCCTCTGATACCACTTGTAAGGACCCAGTTGGAGCAATGAACCACTGAGAGGGGGGGGGGGTGAATCAGTGGTACCCCTTTCCCCTTTTTATGTTACCTTAATATTGATTACAACCTTTGTCTCCTATTAAATATAAAATTCCTTACTGAGAAAATAAAAAAGCACACATCCAAAGGAACACACCAATTTACAAGTTTCACTATTAAATAAGAATATATACGTCCTTGGTATGGTTGGAAACAATCTAGCACCATACAATCCACTAAGATAACAATCCATAGATTACAACGAGTAGGATATACCCTTACACTTGTGAAGCACTGTGAAACAATCACTCTAGTGTGTGTGCACCCTCTTAGCATAATAGGAAAAAGTCAATTTTCTTGTAACAACTTATGTTCCTTGCACTTCCATTCAAATACACAAGTGTAAGCAAGTTCAGCACAAATCTTCACTTATTTACCCAGAAGAAAGGCAAGGACTCCTTGGACTTGAGATAAATCAATTAAAATCCAAACTTCCATTTCCAAATATCCACTCTGAATTTTCCCAATCTGATTCTTCAATCTAAATATTCATTAGTCTGAGAAACTCAATATGGTGGCAGCCTGTACTGATTCCCACTCCGAATCTCCAGACTGAATTCTTCACTCCGAATTTTCTTCTTCACTCTGATTCTTCAATCCGAGTCTTCCTTAGTATGAGAAACTCAATACAGTGACAGCCAGTACTGATTCACCATTCCGAATCTCCACTCCGAATTCTTCACTCTGAATTTTCTCAATCCGAGAAACTCAATATAGTGTTAACTAGTATCAAATTCTAATTTCAATTGAGACTGCAATGAAAACTCAGTCGGCCACACACTTCTTTATCTCTCTAGATTATCAGAGATTCTCTCACTACATTATCATCACTGATTTACTTTGAACTCCGATCTCCTTTTATAGGTGCTCCAATGTGTTCTTAGGCAGGAAACTAAAATATTTTCTTGCTCACATAGATTCACCCAAATCTTAATTTCTCATGAAATATCAGATTAATTAAGACCTTGCCAACGCTTCTAGAATCTTCTCGAATCTTCTTCCACTTATCTTGATTTTGAACTTTGGCCTTTTCTGGGTCTGACCTTCTGGATTCTCTGTATCACATTCTCATATCCACCCTTCTGGCTTCTCGGTATCACATTCATGGATCCACCCTTCTAGCTTCTTGGAATCATATTCTCGGATCCACCATTCTTGAGTCTTCGGCATCACATTTATGTCTTCTCGGCATCATATTATCGGATCCACCCATGTTGATTCTTCTGCATCCCTTTCTCGGATCCATCCTATTTTAGTCTTCGGCATGACACCATTTCAATTCTCGGTATGACTCTTCATCACTTCTCGGTATGGATTTTCATTGCTTCCTCGGTATGACAAATTCTTTATTCTCGGTATGACTCTGCTTTATTCATCGATACCGAAGATTTTGAATTCTCGGTATGAATCCTCTGGATCTCATTATGGCTTCACCAGTTCCCAGTATGATATCCTGGTTCTCGGTAGGACTTATGGTTCTCGGAACGCCAGTTCTTGATTCTCGGAATGACTTTTGGTTCTCGATACGATGTCTTTGATTCTCGGTACATCTTCAGGTTCTCGGAATGGCTCACCAAATTCTTTGTATGACTTCTCGTTATTGGAACGACTCTTCCTGATTCTCGAAACGGCTTTTGGTTCTCGGTATGACTTCTGGTTCTCGGAATGGCTTCCCCAGATTCACAGTATGACTTCTCGATCCAACTTTTTCTTGCATTATGATTACTTGCATATAGCCACAATTTTAGAGTTACAAAACAGCAAAGCATAATCACAATTGGTGCCTTCACCTCTCCTATCAGCCAACTTTCGAGAGTTTGTAATTTCCCAATTCTGAACCTCTCAATTTCCAGACTCCGTATTCTAGACTCAAAATTCATCAAACACCAGGTTCTAAAAGATCAATATTCTAGGTTCCAATTCTTCAAACTTCCAACATATGAATTCTTAGAAATTCACGGTGTCTTTCCTTTATAAAAACATCCTCAAGATGAATAAAAGAATATCCATGCACACCATCTCTTCCATCAGCTTGATCCTAACATATGGAAGATTTTTGACTAACTCCAAAGTCTTTGAGTGAAGAGGATGTGGGAGAATGGATGGGTTTATATAGGAATAGAGAGAGAATTCTTTATTATTTATGTTCGGGACACCACACATTAAACTAATCAAAAAAAGAAAACAGCCCATGGTTTTTGTTAAAGGGGAGTGAAAAAGAATATTTTATAAGGAAAATGGCCTAAATTCTTAAAATAATAGGGGTTCTTATGTGGAGTTGAGTCACGCTCTCAAAGAAATCAATTTTAAAAGCTAAAATGTTTTATAATACTTGGAGGGTCCACTATGTCTTGTAAAATACATCAAAAAACCTAAAATCAAAATATTTTTATGGTAAAGCATATATTGTCTGAAGATAATGCTTAAAATATTTTATTACATCACTATTTACCCATTATGATGTCATAAAATACATTATATATTTAAATGGTATTTAATTTTTACCCAAAAACATGAATGTCTTAGAAAATTATAAAAAATCCACTGCTGGATAATTTCGAAATCCTAATTAGAAAAATAATATTCATTTTATATAAATAATTTTCTAAATATGTGAATTTTAACTTTTAAAATAAAAAACCGACATTTATCGAAAATTCATGGGTTTTAAAAAAACAGTTTTTGAACAATAATAAAAATTACTATTTTATTCATAAAAATTCTACGATCATTTATATTTAATTATTTAATAATAATATTTTAGTAAAATATTATTTAATTAAAAAACCCATTAATTCATTACAATATATTTCTTTGTTAAATATTAACTAAAAATACTAATTGTGATTTAAAAACTATTTACAAAGTAACCATAACAAAATGAATGTATATTCTTTATACAAAAATAATATACATGGTAATAGTACTAGATTCTTGTTACATAACCCCTTAAAACACAAATGTAATACCTTAAGGTAAGGTGTGCGATGGGGAAAGACTCTTGGGGTGGCACAAATAACATCACTCGAATGGTAATCTCTATCAACATCCACTTCTCCCAAAGGTGGTTTTGCTAAAGCTTAACATATTCTAACTCATATTGGTTTTGGTCATGAGAGAATCCCAATGACGGCACCTCCTTTCCATGCTCTGAAAAATGGGCTTTGTATGGAGCAATTCTACTAGATGAGGCCATCACTTCCTTGGTCTGAGTAAATTGTATTTTTTAAAGCCCAATATTTATACTAATCATGTGATCAATGTCCAATGTATATATTATCAATTCTCACAATTCATAATGGTATTTTAAAATACAAAAACATAAAACCAAGGAAGTTAATACATTTAATATGATCGTTAAAAATAATAATACATTTAACTAGATTAAGAGGGATTTTCATTAACAAAATTTTTGTTCGTTACATTAAACGTTGTAACTAGAAGATTCCATCTGAAACTCTCTCCTTTGAGAGTAAGATAACACTATTGGAACCCATGTGTGATTGTTGAATATCCTCTCATAGGAGTATCCAAACGAAAAGGTTGATCTAAAAGGTCTATTGGAATCTCAGAGTCCCAGACTAAGTCTATGGAAAGGAAATATTGGTTAGCACCTCTGTCGATATAAACTGCTACTAAAGTAGAGAAGATACAAATCATAACTTATATCATCATAGGGAAATTAGGATCGTGAACCTCAAATGCCTGTTTTTGGGGTTGTCCCCTTCCACCTGCTCCTCGAGCTCATGGTGGACTGCCTGGGGGTGGTGGTGGTAGTTCCTAGTGACCCTGACCACCTCCCGCTTCACGTCTGGCTCCCCTGCCTCATATGTCATTGGCTGACACTCATGATCCTACTACTTTCATTACCTCAGTGGCCCCTCCACTATATTCTGATCATTCACACAGGGAGTTGTACAGTCATGAACTTTGTGACCTTGTCCCCCACAGGACAAACAAATCATGCCTCATTGGTGGCTCTCTTAGCTTCTTGAGCCTCTCACCTCTAACCATGCGTCCCCAGGTCACCCTACGGAAGGTCTAGCCCCGCTGGGATTCTGCATTGTCTATCCACTACTGGCTACATATGACTCTACTACCTGTCATCCATTATGAGCTCTCACTGTCAGAGTTTGCTCGACAAGGAAGCTATCCATCAGCAAATCTCGCTCTAGCACACCATCTTGAATCAGGATGCTGAGAGAAACTATCACATCTCTGATATATCATCATATCCCCTGCTCAAAGGTCACATCGCTGAAGTAAGTGTCTCATAACATGTTGGTGGAGTATTGGGAGAGGACAGTAAATCTTGTTGAGTACTGAGCCACAGTCTGGATGCCCTACTTCAGATGTAGTAGCACCTAAATACACACAAAGCATAGTGTTACTGGAATGAACACCACCCTGAATAGGCTCTCAAATTCTCTCCATCTGAAGGTCATATCCTCATGCACCTAGAGTGTAGAGCTCCACCATCACACAGCCGAGCCCTGAAGAAGGCTAGCGGCCATGATCTCCATCTACTCGGCGAGTGTCTCTACTAAGATAAAGACCCACAAAACAACCTCAAGCCAGTCTTTTTCTTCTTGTGGGATTGTCTCGCTTTGAATCCTCATAGTCTTCTTCCTCTGGAACTCATGTAACGCGCTTAGCTAGTGTGAATGATCCACTGGTAGCATCATCAACTCAAAGGGTGGTGGTGATTCTAGTACAACACCTGAGGGTTCCGTCACTATGAGTGTCCCCTACACCAACACCTCATCACTCGGCGGGCCACTGAAACGATCTCTATCCAGAATCCCAACCAGCAATCTTCATGGATGCATCCTATAAGAAACATATGTCCCACTGTCAATAAATTATACATGGTGAGCTTGCCCAATAAATATCATGAAAACATTTCCAAAGACAATCAACTGGTGTCTTCATGTACCGAGTTGGATAACAAAATTCAGGTTCCCAGTGTTTGGATACATTAGTCGCTTCCAAAACACTAGAATCCCTATACTAAATACCGAACTCAAGACACTTTACACCACTGACTCATTTAATGTAGACTCATAGTCTTCCTGATAGAATTGACCTCTCTCTGATACCACATTGTCACAACCGGTCCCATGGGGCCCGAATGAGACTACCCCAATCCCACATTCTATTGGCCAGGGGTTAGTGACTAGCACCTGAAGGATTTTTCTTAATAGGGAATGCATTGCCTTATAGAACTTTAGACACTCAAAAAGGGATACTGAAGTAAATAACCAAGAAAAGTAATGTATAACAACGAGACTAAAGTACAACCACAAGTAAAATATTAAGATGAAAAAAATGGGTTGGAAAACAAGCCCTAGGAACTTAAAAGAAAGTAAATAGTTGTCGCATCTACCCTAGAGCTCTACCTAGAGGGTAGTATCTGTAAGTCTGATGTCGAAGAAGAGGATCTTGACCGCTCCCCTACCACCAATATCCACGAAGTTCTGAACCTCCGAAGTCTTCCTTGGAGTGTCAGAAGTGTGCACTAGACACACATGTGTGGGTAGAGCCTATAAAGGAGTGAGTGTAACAAATCAGTAGGGGCCCCCGAGACCCCCGAAGGTCTCTTAGTAATCCACAAAGGAAAAAAATAATAAGAAATGACACAATGTTAATATCACAAGCATGATCTAAATTATGAATCAGAAAGAAAAAGAGATAGCTCACTCTAACGGTGTAACATCATGGTTACTGGGATTGTTATGACTAGTCATAGATACTGATTATCTTACCTGTAGTAACTCTACTAATGACCCATATAGGTCATTGTATGTTGACCTGTATTGATCTCAAGATGCTAATCCGAATTTGTCAGTGGTATGGACCCGTATTGGTCACGGGTGCTGACTCATATTGGTCGCTGATGCTTACCCGTATTGGTCACTGGTACAAAGGTAGGAAGGATTAGTCATACATCGATATCATCCCACTATGGTGTTTCTGATGCAGACCCGTATTGGTCACTCTTCTTCTTCATGTCACAGTCAGCCACTGGATTCCAGCACAAAGCACTCCAGATCTCCAATATACTATGATCCTCAAGCCATCGGTTATATTTAAAACATTACAATGTCTCACAAAAATCATACCCAAGGGACCACCCCTCCAATGGGGTTCCAAAATGACAGATGGTGCATCCATTAGACACTCAGTCTATAAGATATGGGCACTTTTGTAAAAAGGGCCAAGTTGGATTCAAGTATAGTCCAACCCAGGTCACATGTGAAACTCCTTCAAAACACACTTAGAGTATCTAAAATTGTCCTACTTGTCACAAGCGCCTTTACGCCACAGACAGAGCATCGATTGGACCCTTGGTCTATTAGTAACACCCAATTCTGTGAAATGGGGGTGATCGCATCTCAGCCCAACCCAGCTCGGTCAGGCCAGCCAGAATATTCCAGAGGAACCTCTTCCTAAAATGGGTCCCAACAACCCTGATAACATGTCAAACAGGCAACAAGTTTACCAGTTAGGGGCATTTCTATATTAGGGGGCTGGTTGGGTCTAGGCCTTGTTCGAATTAGTCAGGTCGACCTAACACAAGGGGTCATGGGGTCTACCTGACCCCACCCGGGTCCGACCCATCGGGGTCGGCCCAATTCACCGGTTCTGGCCCATCAGGGTTGGCCTGGCTGGTTTTTTTCCAAGGTCACGATTGGGCCGACCCGCCGGGTGGAGCTCCGACCACCCGCGCTGGCCCACTCAGTCGCGTGTCTGGTCCGATGGGCTAGTATAGCCCGTTCGGTTGGCCCGGTATTCCAGAAGGTGAACCATGTTTCCCAACTAGCCCCCACAGAAATGGGGTCGTTTCATTTGGTTGGTGGGGTGCAGCCCCACCGTGTGAAACGGTCGGCCGGATGGTCGACGAGTCTTTAGTCGACACTACAAGGCACGGGGTCGCGCCTTTCCCTCCTACCACCTACAGGCACCACCCTTCTCCCGTGCGACATACTCTAGCCGGACACCTCTAGACACCATGGTACGTGATGTCCTGCCACCTTCCCATCACTCGTGGCTACTTGCCGCTGGCCTCCTCTGGCCAGCACCATACGCTGTCGGCCTAGCGCGCCAGTGGTTCTTTCTGTGGGCCACCAGATGCACTCTGGTGGTCTGTTCTTGCTGTCGTCTATGCCTACGAGTCTCCCATACTACCATCTTCATATCATGACCCTTTGTCTCATGTTTCCATAAAAAATGAGTAATTTTGTCCCTGAATAACACAACATGAATGAAGCGGCGGAGTGTCCATGCCTTGTTCGTTCAGCCCACACCCTGCACATTAACATGATAACAAGTGGTAGAATATTAATAAAAAATTAAAGATTAAATAAACTCATTTCAATAATGTTAAACAAAAAATATGCATAAATACCCTACCACTAGATTCGTTGGAGATGTTTCGGTTGTGGCAGAATCAGTGTCTGCATTGGATGGAGTCGTTAGTGTTCATCGATCCAAGATCATTGCCTCCCGAGATTCTTTCCAATGCCGGTGGACGTTGCCGCATAACTATGCCAGAGTTTCCTTGCATGAAAAATCCATGCCAAACCCCACCCCGGGATCCATTTATATAGGAGGGGGAAATGAGAGTAACACGTTGAGGAATTAATGAGGGTCATTAAATGAATTAATGAACCACTTCTAATTCACAACAGTGGAGTTACACATTTGATGAGTCAAGCCATTAAATGGCTTGACAGGTCACCGGTCCCACCATCGCCACTCATCCTTTGGAGAAAAAGAAAATAAAATAACAATTGCAAGTTATTTTATTATTTGTTAAAAAGACCAAAAACTCACTTTTTCTCCCGACCAACTGTGGTCAAAGTGAATCTTCTTTTAAGAAAATCATGGTGTTTTGGATTCAACGGTTCTCTTGGATTTCAATTCCAAGAATAAGTTCAATGATAAAAAATGACACTCGCGCATTTACTAAAAGTACCTAAAAAATGTTCATAAATTCATTCCGGACACATCATGCTTTGAAATCATGCATCCTCAATTTTCGTAGACTCATAATAATACCAAATAATAAAAAACAATTATGGAATTATCTGGGACTTTACAACATAGATCAAGAAGAATTTTATAATATTGTTTAGGAACATTATATTTTCTATTTCCATCTATTCTATTTCAAATATCTATGTTTAATGAGGGTGGTCGAGAGTAGTCTAAAATTGATACAGTCGGTTAAGGACTTCCATGGTGTGGGTGTATACATAATCTTACCCCTAGCTTTAGAATCTAGTGAATGTTTTCTTGGATAACCTTAGGAACTCTTACCCTATGTTCTTAGTGGGTTGTTTCCACATTCATACTCAAGTTTTCTCATGTATAGTCACACCAATGAATACTCCTACCGCATATATTTTTGCATAATTGGATGGGTATTGGTTATCATGTCTCACTTGTCTTTGTTTTAGGGGTTACTAAAATATAGAATCATAGATTATTAATAGGTCAAATCTATCACATAAACAATAGTTATCCACATAAATATGATGTCATGATTTTTTTTTTCTAATACTCATTCAAGACATGGCTGACCAAGCCTATTGAAGATCAATGGTATAATTTTTTTTCATGACATTATGTTAAACCATAACGGTGGGGGAACTAAGGGGTTGGAAAATGATGAAAACACTCTCTACTGTATCTAGACTCAATTTAGTTTCCTTCTTATGTTTGGATAGCATCAATTCGATTTTCAATCCATGTTTGGGGAAGGTATAAAATGTTGATAATTTCACACACTGGCTGATGGGTAGGTTATGATTATTATCTCTACCTTTCTTATATAGTGGGTGAGTTCTCAGAGACATGGACACCATTTATCTTAAGTAACTAAATATCATTGAATTATATATTGAATGAATCATTAAATTTAGTTTTTCATTTCTTTTTAGGGAATCATTTTAGTGATGTTTAGTTCATAGAATTTTTTCAGGAACTAAATAGATTTCATTGTGTTCCAATTATCCTCATATTTTTCTAAAACCTTTTTCCTTTATGGGTATGTGGGTAATTCATTTCCTTTTAGATTCCAGGTTATCTGTGACTATAGGATATGATCATCAAGAAGGGGGAAAATGGAATAGATCTTACATCTTGGGGAATTTTTTGATGTGGTATGGTAGTTCATGGAAGGCACTCTTTCCCAGGTAAAGCATTCATAAGTCCTAGTTATCTATAGATTCTTCATATGACACTATTTTGGATTCATATCAAAAAATATTCATTTTAAATTTTTCCACATTGATGATTTTTATTTGGTCTAATATAGTTATTCAAGGATCATGTGTTGGGTTTTTTATTGTAGACAATACATTATTGATTCAATATAGTGCATGACATTCTACTAGATCCTTGTGGAAGGTTGGTGATATGTATTCAAGTGACTTATTACTTATGAAATTTTATCTCTTGATCTGAGTTATCCAATCAGTTTTTATTATGTTTTATAATTATCTCAAGCATTATATGTTCATGTTGGTTCAATTTGTGCAATTTCTATGAGACTTTAGATTTCCAAGGACAAAAATCCTTATGTTGTAAAGAATGTAACACCTTTATTTTGAGATACTTTACCCATTTATTATGTATTTTTAATATGTATAAAACATTGTTTGTTATTTATAACTTTATGGAAGGATTTAGTGTGTTTCAAAATTGGTTATTGGGGTTCATAAATTCATCATAGTTTGAGGAAGCCATGCAGTTTTCTCTAGGAAACCACGCATCAGACATATGAGGACATGAGGATGCACAAATTAAGAGAAAATGTTTTCCAAACAATATGGGAACCCAAGAGAAATAATTAATGTTGAAATAGAGTTAAATGCGTGGTTGGAATACTTATTTTCATACCATGTGAACCAACCATGAAAAAAATTAAGGATATATATTGTGAAAAGATCACTATTGACATATGGTTTCCAAAACCGTGTCATCGAACTTGGTTACATGCACTTAATACAACAAAAATTTCATCTTAACTCAGTTTTAAACCCCTATAACTTCGTTTTTATCCTATACTCTGATGATATCAAACATCAGTCCTCTACTAAATGTTCTTGGATATTCCCTTTTGAATTAAAGCTAGTATTGATGTATCTAAGTGTGGTGGATCTCTGGAATAAATGGTAAGTCATTTTTTTCTATCTTTATCAATATATATTCTTATATCCACTCATATAGAACACTATATATTATTCATTATAGATAGATATATGTTCTATTAAGTATTTTTATGAGACCTTTATTAGATCTATTAATATAAATAATTTTTTATCCCTAATCTATATATTTCATCATGCTATTATTAATTTTTTATTACCATTGTGTGGTAGGTGGATTCTATCACTTTTAAACTTACTCAAAAACTTAAAATTATGGATATTTAAGTTATATTTCTTGAATTTTAATAGAAACTTTTGATGGTTTCTTATTAGAAACCCATTTAATTAAGAATTCATAAATATTAAAATTTTATTAGTTTTTGGAAACCCCTTTGCTTTAAGATTGAAACTTTATTATTTTGTTCAATATAAGAAATATTCTCAATTAAATATTTAATAGTAATATTTTATTTATGTTAAATTAATTGGAATTAAAAATTTTAATACATTGATGGTGTGAGTTTATTTTATTTTTATGGGACCCTGAATAAGGGGTGTGATGGTAGAATGGGGGAACCTGAATATTTTTCTCCATGTGAGGAATTGTTATATTGGTCAATAACTACTAATGAATATGGAACTATCACCTGGAATGTATATGAGTTTGTGGGAAAGAGGATTTTTTTTTTCAAATGAAATTAAATGGTAAATAATTTTTTATTTCAATTTAAATTTTTAAAATTGATACTTTTTTTTATGATTCTCTATTCTAATATAAATATTTTTTTAACTATGAACTAATATTTTCTTTTCCTACTATAGTGGTGTGACATAACATGTTTTTATGAAAGGAACATTGTGTTTCATAGCATAGATGATATGCCACCTTTCTCTTGATCAAAAAACTAAATATTATTATTTAATATTTTAGTTATCTCATTTCCATTAGAATGGAAAGAGTGAACAGTATTAACTAAAGTATGAAAATAATGGTTACACATGTCTATACAACAATTCTTGGGTTAAAAAATTAATTATATGTTAAAATAAAAACCAATTAAATATAATTAATGTGTTTTTATGAAAAACTAGTTAAATGAAAATAATTTTGCTTATAAATAAATCAAATCACCCTTTTCGATTATATTAATGAAATATAAACCCAATATAATGTTTAGAATTCATTTAATGTATTTTATAGTCCTAATATAAGAACAAATCTAATTTTGAGACTAAAATAATGATTTTTGAAAAAAAGGAATTTTTACGTCCTTTTAATGGAGAACCCATTTTAAATAAAGTTTTTAAAATATTATATGTTCCATTAGAAGAAATAAACTTATTATTTGGAATTCGAAGACAAAAAAATTAATTTCTCTTAATTTTTTTTTGTTTTTATGATACATTTCATATTTTAATGAATAATGAAAAATAATACATTTTAATTAAAAAATTCATCTAGTTTATTTATATTGTCAGATTATCCTTTTACATGGTTTTTATGTATAACTAGATTAATTTTTTATCAGTTAATACAATTTCATTCATTTGATGAAATTTCATATTGAAATTTAATAGAAAAAAATGTGAACTTTTGTACGTTTTACCTAAAAACAAGTTTTCTTAATTCATCAATGAGATTAATTTTTAATTAATTTCGTAAAATTGTGTGTTTTAAATTTAAGAAAATGGGTTCAATATTTTTAATCAGAAGTTTCAAATCATGTTAATTTAAACCTTCTATTTTTTCACATTATGAATAATAACTGTAGTGATTCTTTTTATTACAACAATTATGGATAAACAGGGTAATTAAAGGTTAAAATAATATAATAAAAATTATTAAAATACCCTATTATTTGTCATATGTTATTGAATGAGTCATTTTTTATCAATACAATAAATGTGAATAAAATGTGGCATTTGGATGCCACTTTCTTGTGATTACGACACATATAACATTTTATTTAAAGTAATAAAAATGATGTCATTATCATGTCTCTCATAACATTTACAATTTCAATATGGATTTATATAACTGTTATATTTAACTATAAATAGTCTTTATAAATATAAAATGATTATATATATCATGGTAATTTATTTATAATTTTTATAAAATAATAAATTAAATTTAATGGTGACATAATGAGAATGCAATAATTTCTTAATTAATCAAAGATTCAAATAAGTTATATTATAAATTTTAAAATAAATATAATTTGACAGAATTTATTCCTTATAAGAATTTTTTGTAAGAATTGTCATGTGTTTCATGATTTAATTTAGTTGTTTCAAACTTATCTTGTTATTATGATGTTTTTAAAAATTCAACAAATGAATAGTTTACAAATTGATATTATTGATTTTTTAAAATATAAAATATTTAATTAAATGTTATAATATTTCTAAAAAGATAATATTTAGAGAAATTGTTTGTAAAAGTACTAATAATTCCTCTGACACATTTATTGGTTGTTCTAAAAGTTATGGTAATTATATTTACCCACAATGTGTGAATAACATGATATCATGGTAAGATAACAAAAGGGTAAAAAAGGGTTAAAAAAGATATGGATTAAAAAATAATCAAAACATGTATAATTTTTATTTTATGAATTTATATGACCCATAATATTTATATATTCTATCTAAATCAATTTTTACTTATATTGGGATAGAAAATTAAATTATTTTAACTTAATATTCTGAATAAGTTCAAGGGTTCCCCTCCCCTCTATTAAAAAAGGAAACTACTTCCTATCATTTAGTCAGAATTCAAAACTATCATGGTTTGTCCAAGTTATACTAAAATCCTATCATCGATTCCCTCCCCAAATTATCGAGTATTTATTTTATTCATAACCCCCTCCTTAGAGGTGTTAAGTCTTTCATCTAAGGTGATCAACTGAAGAAAAGATATCATTTCTATTTAAGAACTTATATTTTATTTCTTCTTCAACATTCTTCAAATATTCTTCAAAATTCTTCAAACATGATGATATAATATCTCAAGTATACTCAATATAATTATATTTACTTTTTTAATATCATAACCTGAATCAATGACCACTTTCATAAAATGAGAATGGAATTAGTCTTTCATACAAATGTGTGATCTATAACCTACACAAACCAATATAATTCATTTTACAAAAATTTATCTCATGAATGGTTATAATAATGGAATTAATGTTCATAAATGATATTAATGACATATTAATCATTATAAGATAAAAATATATCAATTATTTTTTTACTTTCCATGCACAATAATATAATATCTCCATTCATGTGTGTGTAGGTGAACTATCACCTCCATTTTTTTTAAACGGTTGGGGCCGAAGCCTCAATTTATTATTTGAAAGAAAAGACCTCTTTTTAGACTGGGTAGAGGGAGACCCATTACATAGCCTGAAGGCCCAAGGCCAAGTGGCCTGAATACAAGGATTGAAATCCCATTTGAATGGCCCAAAGGACCCCTCGGTGAACAGTACTGCTACAGTACCTGCGCTGCTACAGTACCCGCTACAGTACCACCACCGCTACAGTATCTTCTACCGTCCCTCCACCGCTACAGTGCTGCTGCTACTACAGTGCCACCGCTGCAATAGTTCCTTCTACATTATGCTACAGTACCTGGGAAATTTTCCCCTTCCCGGATTTGATCATGGGTCTTTTGGATGCCAATAAGGAGCCTGTACCACTAGGGTACAGGCTCGTTGGCACATCCCATTTATTAAATATATATTTATATTTAAATAATTAATAAAATTTTATTAAAATTTTTCTAATTATATAAATTTAAAATAATAGTTACCCTATTTCTATAATGATCAATGAAAAATGAAAATGTTATTCATTCGTACGTACGACCTACCAACTCTGTGATTATAACATTGTTCACTTTTCATAACCATAATTAATGGTATTATTTAAAATTATATTTAATATATAAAAGAAATAAATCTATCATTAATATTATAGTGAAGATAATGGACTTATGACCACATGGACTATTGACATCACACCAAGTTCATTTTCAACTCAAGTATAGAATATCGACAAAAAAATTATATGAAAAATAAATAAATAATTAAATTTTATAACATTATAAAAAGTGATATAAAGGAAATAACATAAATAAAATGGTTCTAAATCAATTAAATAATTAATCCAAAATTATTATTCAATAAGATAATGGTGGAATGTGATGAGTCTGACTCAAAGGTTAGGGACTCCGTAACTAAAGCATCGTTATAAATGTTTCGAAGTTTTATTCTTATAAATATTTCTCATTAATTTTCAGGTTTTAAAAATGTGTTTAAGGATTTATTAATATGTAAATAAATGTAATAAAATTTTAATTCCGTTCAAAAGTTTCAAATTGGTATGGTACACTTTGATTAAAAAAATATTATTTCGAAATATTTTAAAACGTTTCTACAAATGGTTTGATTATTTTAATAACATGGAATATTTTTTTAACGTATCGGTAATAAACTGAATTTATTTCTTTTATTTCCCTTTAATTTTTCGTGTTTACTTTAAAAATTATCTCTTTTCTTTAGAATTTATTTTTTTCATTTCTGAGTTCGTGTCTTTGTAAAAATGAAATTGATTTCAATGTGGAAAAGTTATTATTCTTTTATTAATGATTTATGTATTTTACATTGGTTCTTGAGAATTATTTACGTATATGTGTGGTTCCATGATTAACTGAGGTCAGGTGATCCAATGACATATATCCAATTCATTGTATAATGATATATAGTTAAATGGTATGGTATCTCCAAAGAGATTTATAAAATATACTATCATGGGTATTCCAAATGTAACCATGAAGGTTACATCCTCTATAGCTATGAAAGATACAATATATGAATGATATAGATGTCACATGTTACATTTATGATTTATTATTGTTATGATGATTTATATGAATCCTGTGATTGCATTAGGTAGGGTAAAGAGTTTATTATTTGTGTGTAAGAAATATGATTTTGTGAGAATGTTTTTATGAGTTTAAATTATTCAGGGACTAATGATTTCATTCCTTCTTTTATGTCCTATAATAATCTTCTTCTCTTCATACCAATTTTTTAAATTTTTTACATAAGTATGAATATTTTTATGGGAAATGAAGATGTCATGATGAAATAATTGAACACATGTCTTGAAAAAAAATCATGTTTTATTTTAAAAGGTTTTCCTTTAGTGGAAAATGGATACTTGTAATAAGTGTCCACTTGTAATGTATGGGTTTTCTTTGAAGTATTTTGTCCTAATTCTCTAAAACTATAAAATTAAGAGATCCTGAAATGAGATTTTAGTTCAAAATCAATATAATAAGTTATTTTTAATTTTTGGTCCTTATAGTTGGTATGAAATGATGGTTTATACATCTTTGTATATTATGATATTTTCATAAGAGTAAGGGATATCATCATGAGTTTATAATTTTAAGTTAGATCATAAGTTCAATGTATTATAAACATATTATTAATCTTTATGTTCAGAAATTTTATGTGATTAACTGTATTTTTAGAGACATTCATATTTTAGGTAATGATGGGTTATTATGTTTTGGGATGCAAAATGACAGGTATGAGATAAACTTTGAGGTTATTATTTTTCATGGTTACTATTTTTAACTTTGTCGTATTTTTTGATTGTTATATAAATTATATATATTTCTAAAAAGGACATCCAGTATTATAGGTGACAACCCATCCTGTCCGACATGGTTCTGGGAATTGAAACCACATATGAAGTGTGATAAGAGTGCATCACCTACTACTGTCCTATGTGAAGTCCCTGGTTAGTATGCCATTTTATTTTTTATATACAAATTCTTATGGAATAAGAATAATATTATATTTGGAACTTATGATTTATCAAATGGATAATATTACAATTGGAAAATTCTTTGGGGATTATGTGATAATTGTTATTTCGGAAGACGTTCACTATTTAGGTAACTTCATATCATTAAGGTAAATATAATTCTATGGGATTTTAATTGATATGTAATTTTTGAAAAATATTTCAGAATAAATCTAGGATTTAATTATGGACTTATGGTGATTTAGGTTATTTATGGAAACAATTATCATGTCATAGAGATTATGTGATTTAAGAAAGGAAATTTTTGGGATGAGACATTAAGAGCGATTGATGTTACACGGATATAATTATTAAAATTTATTTTGAAAAATTACATGATCAAATCCATATGTTTTTTAGGTTTCAATCTTAGTCATGAATTTTTTTTATGGATTTTAAGGATGGCAATTTTTTAATGGTCTATGTTGATCATTTAGTATTACAAATGAGTTTTGGAGATTAAAAGTAGTTTCATATTATAAATAATTATTAATTTTTTGGAATTATCTTATCTTATAGTAACTATTTTGGTTTTGGTAAGTTCATTAATATAAGATAAATAAATTGTTAATCTTTTGAGGATTATGTGATTCTCTATAAATTGATTCTAGTGCTTCATGTAAGAAACAAAATAATCACTAATACTCGGTATTTTGAGAAAAAGATTATTTATACTGGAATATTACTAATGGAGTAAACTCTACATATCAATTAAGTATGTTTTTTTTGTTCTTAGTAAATGAATTCAACAACTCGATGAAGAGTATCTTAAAAAAAATATATGTTTACTTTTCTTTCTAATAAATCTAAGACCTTTAAAACAATCTCCAATTTATGGGGTTTTGATTGTTAACATTCTTTTAATCATGTTTTCTATCACTCCTCATCAGAACAGGATAGTTAGTTTTTCTTCCATATTCATGTTTTCCAATATTAAATCCTATTGTTTGTTATCTCATGTAACATTTCATACTTTACTTTATTTCTTTTAATGTGGATGATTTATTAATCCCTTTTTGGATGTGGGGTTGTAATGAAGGTATTTTGAAAAACCATAACTCAGTTGCAGATCCTGAATTCAAATTATTCTGATTCAATTTCCAAATGGAGGGATAATTTATTATCCCATGTTTTAAAAAAACACTATGTTTGATAACATACATGATATGCCACTTTGAACATAATCAATCGACTAAATATTATTATTTAATATTACAGTTATAACATTATTGTTAGAATAAAAAGAATGAATGTTATTAACTAAATTGTAAAAATAGGGGTTACACAGATTTATATAATGATTCTTTGTTTAATAAATTAATTATAAATGATAATAAAAACCAATTTAATATAAATGGTGTGTTTTTATGAAAAAAATGTTTTAAATGAAAATAATTATGTTTCTAAAATAATAAAATAACTCTAGTTGGATTATATAATGAAATATAAATTCAATATAATTTTTATAATTTATCTTATGTATTTTATAGTCATAATATAAGAACAAATTTGATTTTAAGAATAAACGAAGTATTTTTCAAAATATGTATTTTTACCACCTTTTAATGGCATACGCATTTTAAATCTATTTTTTGACACTTTTATAAGTTATCTTTTAAAAAATAAAATTATTATTTGGAAAAGGGATCTATAATTTTAATTAGGCTAAATTTTTGGTATTTTTCTAAAAAAAATCATTTTTTATTAATAGTGCAAAAATACTACATTTTAATTTAAAACAACATATTCGTTTAATTTGTTTTTATTGGTACATTAACCTTTTACATGGTTTTTAGGTATAATTATATTAAGTTTTTATTATTTAATCCTCTTTACTTAATTTTAATCAATTTGATTTTGAAATTAAATTGAAGAAATATGTGAACTTTTGAATGTTTTACTTAAAAAACATATTTTCTTATTTCATCAATAGGGTGAATTTTTAATTAATTTATTAAAATTTTGTGTTTTTAATTTTGAATAAATGGAATAAATATATAGAATAATAATTACTAAATTATTTATATAGTTTTATTGTTATTTTTTAAAATTATTAATAGGAACATTAGAAAATATTTTTATTACCATGATTAAGGGTAAATAATGTAATTAAATGTTAAAATAATTTTATAAATATTATAATAATACCCAAAATCAAGTGCTAATCTTGTTGGATGATTTATGTTAGACCTATAAAACGATTGGGATAAATTTTTGGCATTTATTAGCCACCTGTGTGGGATTATGACACTTATAACATTTTATTAAAAATATAGGGAATGATGTCATAATCATGTGTCTCGTAACTATAACAATTCAAATATTGGGTTATATAATTGATATATTCAACTATATAGGGAATATATAAATATAATATAATTATATATATCATGGTAATTTATATATATTTTTTAAAAATGCATAATTATATTAAATGGTGTCACAATTATGTTGTAGTAATTTTATATTTAATGAAATCATCAAATAAATGAAATTACATATTTCAAATAAATCTTATTTCGCTTAATTGATGGAACCCACGATTTTTATTAAACTTTTTAACCTTTTTTTTCATGATTTTATGTTTTTTTGAACTTATAATTCAATTATAATATTTTTAAAAAGTCTGCAGTTGAATAGTGTCACAATTCATGCTGTTGGTATTTTAAGATGTTTTACAATTCATAAAAATTTAATATTGAGTCAAAAAGTAGGTAAAAGTCCTAATATTTTCTAAATTGCATTTTTATTGGTCTTTTTTCAAGTTACAGTAATTATATTAACCCATAAATTGTAAACAACATGATATCACGATAAGATTAAAAAGGGTAAAACAATTATCAAAACATGAAGATAAGGATTAAAAAATAAAAAAAAATTTATAGTTTTTATTAGATGAATATATTTTGACCCATAATCATGCTATATTCTATAAAAATCAATATTTACCCATTTTGGAATAGAAATTTAATTTATATTAATTTAACACTTTAAAGAATTCCAAGAGTGCCACTCCCCTCTCCTCTAAAAGGGAACTACATCCTATCATTTCTTCATACATCAAAACCATTTTTAATAGGATAATATCTAAAAAATACATTTCTATAATACCTACCCAAATTATTTATGCCTTCATTTGTTCATAAAACCCTCTTTATAGGTGTTAATGAGTTCATCAAAGATGATCAACCGAAGAAGTGGTGTCATTTTTATTTAAGCATTTTTTTATTTATTCGTCCACATTCTTCATTAATTATTCAACCATGTTTATATAATAACTCTAATATCCTCAATATACTAAGATATAATTAGGTTAATATAATAACCTAAAACTGTCACCACTCCCATAAAATACGAATGTAGTTAGTCTTTTGTGCGTACGTGTGAATTATCACATCCAAAACCTGATATAATTAATTTTCCATAATTATCTATCATGACTAATTATAATGATGTAATTAGTGTTAATATTTTATATTAATGACTTATTAATCATTACAATATAATTATATATCTATTACAATTTTAATTTCCACACGCATAAAAATGATAACATTATTCATGTGTTTGTGTGAACTATCGCCTCCCCGAAGTGATGTGATTCATTCTTCTTCAACTCATCACTTCTATGATATATAAAACTATATTTAAACAATTAGAATTATTTTAGTAATAAAACGAAAATTATTTTAAGATCAAATAATAATACCATATTTTCATAATGATCAATGAAAAATGAAAATGTTACTCATATGTACGCAAGACCTACAGTCTCCCTGATTAAAATGTTGCCCATTTTTAAGAACCATAATTAATCATTTGATTTAAATGTTTAATTAATATAAAAAATTGATAATTATTTCATGAAAATTATTCTAGAGATAATGGACTTATGACCATAGGTACTATTGATAGTATACCAATTTCATTTTCGAATCTTGTACTAAATATCAAAAAAAACATCTGACATAAACTTAAATAATTAATTAGTTGTTATAAAATTTCAATAAGTGATATAAAGGGAATAATAAGCATAAATATATTCTTAATAAAGTAAATAATTTTCTAGATTTCATTATTCAAGAATATAAATATTGTATGTGAGGATTCAGACTCAAATGTAAGGGAGTCATTAATAAAAACATCTTTTTAAATGTTTTGAGGACTTATTCTTCTTCGTCATTTCAATTAATTTCCATGTTTTCAAAAAAATAAGGATTTATTTATATAGAAATGATTTTTATAAAATTTTAATTCCTTTCAAATGTTTGAATGTTTTTTGGGACACTATTATTCAAAAATATTCTTTTAAAATATTTTAATTATGTTTTAAAATGTATTGATTATTTCAATAACATGGAATGTTTTATTAACATAGAGGTTATAATATTAATTTCATGATTTATTTTTGGTTTAATTTTTTTATGTTTACTTTAAAATTTTAGATATTTATATTTAAATAAAGTGTTTTTATTTATCAGTTCCTGAATTTTTATAAATGAAAATTGATTTTGAATTGGGAAAGTTATTATTCTTTTAAGAATGATTTATGTGTTTGGATTTGGTTCTCAAAAATTATTTCTATATACATGTGGTTAAATGAAAAATTCGGGGGTGGTTGATCCTGTAAAATATATCCAATTATTTTTTTAATAATATGGAGTTAAATAGTAAGGTTTCTCTTATGATATTTAGGGAATATATTGTGATGGGTATTCCAAACATAACCACAAAGGCTACTCCCTATGTTGCTGTAAAAGATACAATGTAATAATGATATGTTTTTCACAAGTTACCTTTATTTTTTATGATATATATATATATATATTAATAGTAATCTTATTATTTCATGAGTTTTCCTACATAATTCTTGTTTTAGGGATAAAACGTATGATTTTCTGAAAATATTTTCTAGAATTTAAATTATTCAAGGAATAATAGTTTCTTTCCTTCACTTGTGTCCATTACTGAGATTTTTTTGTTCATGCCATGTTCTAAAAAAATCATAGGTTATAAGATTTTATTATGAAAATAATAATTCATGATGAAATAATTGAAGACTTGTCTCAAAAATAAATCATGTTTTTTGTGAATCATTTAATTTGGTGGAAAAAATGGATACTGAGAATAAGTGTCACTTGTAATATATGGATTTAATTTGAAAGAGTTTTTTCATAATTCTCTAAAAATATAACGTTAAATGATAATATAATGTGAATTATATATAAAAATCACTAGAATATGATATATTTATGGCTGGGTCCTTATATGTTGGTTGGTCAATCTATTAGGGAATGATTACTCGTCGTGATTACTAACCCCTATAAAGGCAATTTTTTTTTAAATTATGATCTTCATGACACATGTAAACAGAATTCTAAATTTTCTCTAGGTATCAACAGGAGTCTTCCTCTATTGGGTGGTGATTAGATCATTGATTTATCTTACAGACTGATTAGAGTGATTCCTAGTTTGTATTACTACGTCAATATGTTCTTTAGTTTTCTAGAGCCTCCTTATTTAAAATTTTCACAACTACTCTCGTATTATTGTTTTATTGTATTTTTTTATATTTATTATTTATACCGCATGGATAATATAATTTTTTTGGTTTTTTTTATATTGTATTGAATGGTAATGTGGATGAAATATGGAAAATCATCCCCAGTGTTTAGGAAATACAATGGAATTTATTTCCATATTTGGGTTTCATGGGGTGGTCACCTAGGGTTAGTAGAACCTATAATATTTAAAACATATTTTTTAGGGGTGGGATAATATAATGATGGTGTTCAAATGTGGTCATGTGGTTAGTATTAAAAAAATTATCTTTCATTTTGGTAATGAAATTCAAAAGTAATTAATACAGAACACATTTGAAAAGATTCAATTTAATAATTTGTTAATAAATTAAATTATAGTATAAAATACCTTTCTAAAAAAATTATGTATATTTAAAACATCCAAAAAACAATTTTAATAACATGGATCTAGAGAAAAATTATTTGAAATCCATTAAAACTATGTTTTAAAGAAAAACCCCCTACCTTTCCTGTTGTAATTTGACGTACATCCTTTTCATTAAAATATAATAATAATGTATTGATTTTGTTCATACATAGAACTTTTTTCATATTTATTCCATTATCATAATACTTTTTGTTTCTTTTCATGGATTTTATTACATAGTTATTAAACCGGTTAAGTTCACTTATGATGTTTTGAGGTCATTTTATTTAATGAAAAATTAATTGTATCGCCTCTCAGAGGTGGTAGTGTACACATATGCTTGAGTGACATTATCATTTTAAAATGAAAGGAAGGGTAATAAGTTAAGTAAATATTGTAATTATAGAATCATAATTTTTTCATGAAAATATTTCATATTCATTAATACCTTATAATCATCCATGCGAATAGGTGATGGAAAACAAAATACATCCCTTCATGGAGGTGGTGGTCCACCCCTATTAAATAATGATATTTTCATTTCCCACTAAATAGAAAAGGAGATATTAAAGGGGTTTACTATATATATAATAAATTATAAATATTGTTTTGACACATAATTTATTATATTTGAATGGTTGTGACAAGATTGTATGAGTTAGAATAGAAAAAATGAATGAACTCGCTTAACATTTATACTTAATCATTGGAAGACATAATTTTGATTGCACGTTAACCATTATTAGACTGAATTTTGAGGAGAATAAAAAATGTTGGATTAGGGTAAGGATTTTAGGAATATTTTTATGTAGGTATTTTATGTTATATGTTTCTAAAATATTGTGAATATGTGTGGAGAGAAAGTTTCCCTTTATATGTGAGGGGAGTGACACACTTGTACTTATCCTTAATTATTAAATATTATAAATTTAGTACTCTTGGTAATGTGTAACTAACCCAAATAAATTTAAAATATAAGGTGATTATGGTTGAAATAATATCATACAATAGGAATAAATATATTATTTTTCGAAAATATCACTTAATTTTTACCACGGTTTTCATGTATTTCTATTTACCATGGTAACAAATATTTTCCATGGTAATGATTAATTATAACCAAAAATGAAATTAAAATTGTTACTATATTTCAACATAGTAATTAACAAAATTAAATATATTTTTAATATTTCATTTTTTATAATTAAACAAAATTATTATAATATAAACGTTTAAAATGCAATGATCAATTTTTTTAAAAAAAATTAGTTTTTAAGCTTAAAATTTAATTTATACAAAAAAAGATTATTTATAAAAAAAATTAATAAATTGGATTTTTTAAAATCAATTGAGTATAATTTAATTTAATAAAATCCCAAAAATAATGATTCATTGTAAATACTTGAAATGAAATGACAGTTTAGAAAATCGTGAATTTTTACTATTCACCAAAAATTCAGTCTTTCAAAAATATCCAAAAACATTATCCCTAAAATTTATTTGAAATACTGATATAAAAAATATGTCCATTTAATGATATTAATTATCTGAAATTTAGAATTTAACTTTTAAATAAAATGGTATAACTCGAAGAATAAAATTTAGTTAGAATAAAACTATTTGTTTTTTGATTGCAGATTTAAATAAAATTATAATAGTGAATATGACACCCTAAAAGCCAATCATTAATATAAATTAGGCATGAAATTGATTTATTATTATCTATTATTAGGTTATCTCTTTCTTTTGTTCCATGTAATTGTATTCATTACATAAACAGGTGAGGGTATTTTTTCCTGGTAACATTTGTTGATTCTCATGTTGTTTCTTCCACTATATAATTCTTCTCTAAAAATATAACTAGGGAAGTCAAATTATTCAAAAAAAACCTATTCTATGTGGTCTACAATTTTAAATGTATTTTTTGATAAAAAAAAATATTATCTGCTAATTGTACGTTTTCAGGGATCAAATTATAAGATTCATCAAGTACATATTTCATTAAAAATTAAGAGTGAAATATATCATATAGTAGAGAAAACTCAAAGGCATGGTCACTTGGTATAAAACTGATCCCAATTTTTCAAGAAGATTATATATACCAATATACCGTAGACATAATTTTCCCTTCTTGTAATATAACATTACACTTTTCCAAGGAGATACTTAAAGAAAAATAAGGTATCCTACCACTAACAAGAGATTATTCCTTTAATTATATGTATAATGTTTCTAAAAACTCTAAGATTACATCATATTTTGTTGAATCATAAATACAATCCCAAAAATATATTATACCAAATTGTTCCTAATAACATTCTTTCACTAACATTATCCTAACTTTTTAGAGTTCAATGCCATTTTCTATATAATGGCTCAGAAGTTATCAATTGTATACAAGAATTAATACTATTATTATAAGAAAATTCCCCCAATAAATGATTATAATAAAAAAATACCTAAATTTAAAATAGAAATGCATCAAAAATATCTTCCAAATTCTAATTTTTTCACTCTGACTATCTATCATATTAAGGATGAAAAGTTGTAAGGAAATTTAATTATTTACCTAAAAATCATAGAAGCCCTTTCCAAAAAAATTTGGAAAATCTAGGATCATAATAAGATACAATATAATGAAACACCATGAAACCTGAATACTTATTTTACATAAATTCTATCACATTTTTCAAAATAAATAGTATCTAAAATGGGAATAAAATGCTTACATTAGACAAAAATACAATAATAATCCAAAATTTCATTATTTTATTAAGAGGTATTTGATAATTATACCATGAAATACATGTATGTATTCATCCATTTCCATTCAAGAACTAGAAAATTATGATTCATCCCCTTTTATAGTGATTTATTATAACTAATCTATTTAAAATTCAAACAATTCATAATATAGTCAGAATTTTTTTTCATTTTTCCCACTAATAATATTCATAAAGGTATTTATACATCATAGTGTATACAGGATGAATAGAAAATAAAGAGATATGAGCCTCACTCTGTTATTATTTCTTCAACTAAAAACCTCTCAGAATATATCAACACTTCCCAAATCAAATAATACCATCTTTATCTAAATTAATTTCAAGTAATATACTTTAACCAATTCTAATTGTTTTTCAAACCTAGGACTTCCTTTTGATTCTTATTAATTATTTATTCAAAATTTTTATTGTACGAATATCAAAACCGAAGGGGAAATGGTTTTTTGATAAAAAAAATATCCAAACCAAGATTCATTAAGTCGTCAACTAAATGATCATGTTCTAAACAAATACTTTTTAAAAATGAGTTACCTTTTCAAATCAAGGAATCCACTGCCTCATTTTTTTTAATTGGATGATATGAATCATGTAATCATAATATTTTATCAATTCATTCCATGTTATTTTTTTCATGGTAAACACTTTTGGAGTGAATATATAATTCAAAATATTATGGTTCATATATATTTCAAATTATACCCCAAAATAAATATGCCTCTAAATTTTTAAATCAAGACCTAGCATTTCAAGATTGGGATCATTTTTTGGATAATATTTCTTATGGATTACAATTTTCTTGATGAAAATTCAATTATTCAACCATATTAAATCAATTCATAGCTATGTCCCTGAAATTAAAAATCACTATAAATAGAAACCCCACCATATCTAAATGGTAAAGATACGATGGTATCATTTCCTAGTGTTCTTTTCTTCTCCAGAAAATATTTATCATGTTATTTTATCGAATTTAATTCATCTACTTTTCTAGTTACCTTTATTAGTGGGAAATATGACTGAATAGTATTTTAATAAATCTTCAGTAATAACCACTTAATCAAAGAAAACATTAAATTTTAGTTACATTTATAGATCATTACACTCTTCCAAAAATTTGGTTTTATAATATTCAATTGTTATGCATTATTTTGAGATAATTTGCACGTGAAAATAAATATGTTAAAACTAAAATTCACATTTTCTGAATTTTCCATAAAACATATTTTCTTTTATGATTTTTAGAATCATCTATAGAGTTTTCTCATAATCCTTATAAATTTTAGAATATATATGAATGTTATTTATGAAAACAACAAAAAAACTATCCAAATAGTCATGGAAAAATCTAATGATAATCCTATAAATTTAGATGGTGCATTCGTCAACCAAAATTCCATAACCAAAAATTCATAATGGTCATACCTATTATAAAACATTTTACTCAGAACATTATATTCCTTTACGTTTTTTTTATGGTAACTATATATTATGTTTAATATTTGAAAAATACTTAGTACACTTTAGTTGATGAAATAATTCATCGATATGAGGCCACAAATACTGTTTAATAGTGATTTTATTGAGTGTTCATTATTTAATAAAAAACATCATTGAAACATATTTATTTGTAATAATTAATATAGGATCACCCTAAGGTGAAGTGATAGAGTGGATGAAACCCTTATCAAGTAATTACTGTAACTAATTTTTTAATCCCAATAGTTCCATTTTAGCCATTGAGTGATGATGTTTTGAAATCAACTTTGCAGAGAGAATTAAGTCGATTATAAATTAAACCTTTAATATCGGAATAAAACCACAAAGATCATCAATAAATATAACCTAAAATTTATTTAACTTATCTAGACCACTATACTGAATAATTCTTTATTTTAAATGATATTTTAAATATAACATTCACCCCTATATTTAAACCATTTCTTATATTCTTGATATGTTATCATAAGTATGAAATCATTCTTTATAAAAATTTAAAATCACTCTAAGGATGGAATCTGATTTTATTAGCTCTATAATATACCTTATCATAATAAAATTAAATCCAATCCATACCCAAAGAGACATCAAAATCCACTATGGGTAAAACAATTATGTTTTCTAGAAAATTCATTCTAAATAAGAAATTATTTTATGAAGAACCATAGATATCCTTAAAATTTATTTCATAACAATAAAATCATAAATTAGAATTCATAAACGTTTTTTAGTGTCATATTAACCTCTAATGTTATCTTCAACCTTTATTATGATACTAACTATAACACCCCTTAACATAATCAACCTAAAATTAAATGATTTATGACAACTATTTCACTTTTTTACATTTACATGAACTTTTTAGTTTAGAGTTTTAGATATTTTATAAAACCATCACATAATAGAGTGGACCTTTATACGCAGTGTACATATTATCCCACAATAACATATCCCTATAGTGATACTTAGATTTCATTAGTGAATTATTTTTATTTAGTATGTATTACAATTGATTTCTCTTTATTCCCCACACATCATAAAGACCAATGAAAAACATTTCAAAACATGATATAAGTAATTAAAAATATTAGTCATAGAAAAAAATGTAATGAATCTCATTAGTCTTTTTGAGGATTCAAGAAAATCAAAAAGTAAATATTCTTTTTTATATAATTATATTTGAGACTAGAATAATCATTAATTACTCATGAAAACTACTTTAAATCCTAATGTTTTTATATAATATTTTATAAACACGCATGAATACAAAATCACAATAAAAATTTTACTTGGGAAAAACTGAAAACATATAAAAAGAAAACATTCAACTTTGGAAAATAATAATCATTCATTTTTTCATAATACCATTATATTACCTTATGAAACAAAAATATTTAATTCAAAATTGATATAAGACATTGAAAATTTATTTAGGTATCTTGGTAAATTATCCTTAAATTAACCCTTATAATAACCCCTACGAAGGAGTAACATAATTCTAATTAACACTATAACATTATCCAATATACTAGAGATTTATACTAGGATCACTCATTATCAGAGGTATATCAGGCTCACATAATGTCATATAAAATTTTTATGAACTATTTAGTGAGAAAAGAATATAAATTGTTTCATTTACATTATTAAATATAATATTAATATATATTTAAAAAATTATCATAAGAACCTTTTTGATTCATGTAAAAATAAGGTAAATATTATTTCTGTCTAAAGAAATTAAAATAAAAAATTCAATGAATAGAAGGAAATAAGATATTTAAAAAATCACTATATTTGTGGGAAAGGAAGATAAGTGGTAACTGTTAAAAAAATTATTTTACACTTTGGTGGAAATAAATAAAAGTGATCAATATGGAAAAGGATTGAATATGATCATTTAAATCAACAATAAATAAATAAAATGTGGTATAAAATACCTTTATAAAACATTAATGTACCATTAAAACATATAAAAATAAATTTTATAACAAATATATGGAAGGAAAACAGTATAAAATAATTAGAACTACATTTTATTGAAATTTACCTTACCTCATCTCCTGAAATTCTATATACATCCTTTAAATTATTATATAATAAATTTATATTAATTTTATATTATATTAAATAAAATTTCAATCTTTATTCCCTTATCTTAATCCATTTTTTCATTTATTAATATGTCTTATATAATTATTGTAATGGGTCTATTGACATTTGACACTTTGAGGTTGTTCTGTCTATAACCTCGAAATAACATAGGGGTGTCTATTGTGGTCAAATGGGTCATGTTTCAATAATATCTAGACTCTTACACATGTTATAATTATTTATTTTATACATTACATACATATTTAGAATAATTCATGTAAGTATGTCTTTAAAAATGAATCGCATCCCTTCACAGAGGTGGTACTCAAAATATACACAGGATAAGTGTTTTAATATTCCAATACATTTAAGGGTAATAGGGTACGAAATATATTACCTTTTAAGATTATTATAATTTCATAATGATATTATATATTCATTAATTAAATGATTGTTACTAGTCATGTGATTCAGTAATGGAAAATTAAATGCATCACATCAGGGAGGTGGTAGTCCATACATACGCACAAATAGTGTTTTCATTTACCATATGATAGAAAAGGAGATGAAATGGGTTATAACACAAACATAAATAAAATTATATTGGATATATATGATTTATGATTTAATAAGTGTTAGGATTGGTTTGGTGGAGGTAGAAGAAAAACAATAGCAAAAAACTCGGTTAAGAGTTATATATCTTGTTTGGAGATACTCTAGTAGTGCACATCTAAACCCTTATAGGTTGGTATTTTTGATAAACCAAAACCTATAAGACATGGGTATATAAGATATTAAGTTATTGTCTTTTGTATTTTCTAACATAGAGTTTACATAGGTTGTGAATAAGTGAGGATATGTGGTGCCCTTTTATACGTGAGGGGAGTGGCACTCTTTTAAATATACTTAACTTTTCAATTTTAATAATTTCTTAGTAATTGGAAAGTGGAACTAAAAAAATAAAATTTCAAATATAAATTGATAATGTTAAAAATAATATCATTATATTATTGTTAAGATATTATTTTTTTATTTTATCACTAATTTTTTACCTTAATTAACATGTAATACCCATTTTTGTGGTAACTACTTTTTACTTTGCTAATTATTCATTGCGACCAAAAATAAAATTGAATGCATTAATAAATTTGAATATAATGATAAAAAATTTAAGTATATATTTTATGATTAATGTTTTTAAAGAGAAAAACTAAATTTCAATGTAAGCACAGAAAATGGAATGAGCAAAAAAATTTGAAAATGTTTTTTTAATCTTAAAAATGAATTTATAACAAAATAAAGTAAAAGTAAAATATATAAGTCTTTAATATGATTATTTTTGATAAATTAATGTTAATTTTACTTTAAAACCAATATATTATATAATGGTACTTTTTAAATGTAATAAAATAACTCAATTATTTTATACAAATCGATAGTTTTTACTATTCATCCAAAAATCAATATTTTCAGAAGAATTAAAAAAATTTAACCTATAAATATTTTATATGAATATATAAAAATTAATTTAATTATATAAATTTACAAATCATAAAATTATAATTTTACCTTTTAAATAAAACTTTATAATTCATAGAAATGAATTCAGTTAGAATAAAACTATTTTTTTAAATTACTTAATATTAATATAGATAACAAGACTATAAAATATAATCATAATATTAATAGAACAAAAAATATATTTATTATTATAATTACCTTGTTTTCGACACTCTGGATCTAATCTGACCTCAATCATGATGATTTTTTATATCTATAGGTAGGATCTATGATAACGAGCTTAAGTGAGGTAAGGGTCTTATTCACTAATTTAAATTCATATATTCATTTCAATTATTAAAAAATATTTTTATTAATATTTTATTGTTATAATATTGTTTTAATTACTATATATATGATATAATATGTATGTGAGATCCCATTTCACTCACATGTTTTCTCTAGTCATAAGACATTTTAATACCGAAATTCTTCTAAGATTCATGCAGTTATATATATTGTCTCTTGATAAATAAAAAACATTTATATTCAATATTTTTATTTTTTTCATAGATACATTAATTATAATATGTATATATTTTATATTTATTTTTGATATAAATGTATCTAGAAGATCCTTTATCAGGTCCCATGTGTATTAAATTCAATTTTAGAATAATTTTTCCTTTTTTAGTAAAGCATAACAACCTAGAGATTTTACTTTAAGGAAATTTTATATTCCAAATTCATATCCAATATTTATGATTACATACCCTTAATTTTATAGGTTTTTTTATTCGAAATTTATTTTTATTCCTACAATTTCAAATACATTTATTCATTTTGTATAATACAATTTGTCATATTAATCATTATAAGTACAATATTTTGAATATTCCATTTTATTATCTTAATAGGTGAATATATTTTAAAAATATGAATCCAAATTTATTCCAAGTATGATTCAGTAAAATTTAAAAATACATCATTATTAATTTATTGAATGGGAAAATCAATTTTCATGTCTTTATTTTCATTTCTTCTATATGTAACAATATTATCATTTAATATTTATTGAAAAAAATTTCTAAGTAATGTTAATTTTTCCATTCAAAAATATTATTTCATATATTTCCAATAAAGATTTTGTATACAGTAAAATTATTTGTAATTTTATATAATGGGTGGGACATAGAATTATATATCTCTATAGTTTACTCATAGTTCCCCATGTGAAAACAATTATGGGATAATTGGAGTGTCATTAGAAACTAAATATAATAGTTTGGAAAAATTGCATGATGATATTTTTATGATTTCTGGAATTATTCATTGTTATCATTATAATATAATTTAATGTTATCCGTTCGATTATTTATATCTTCTATCATTTAGGAACTATTTTCTACATTTGTAATCATTGATATCATTTTATTTTTTATCTATTCAAATTATATTATTTATTTCAATATCAAATCGTGTTAGAGTTCATTAAAAAATATCCCATTTTTAGTGTTGAGTTTAATTTTTTATATTTATTCTTATTTCCCAGACTATTGAAGAGGAATTTTATGTGTGATCAAATATATGAATAACATTATATAATAATGAACTGTACAAAAATGATGTAATATGTCTTGATGTAATGTAATTTTTATGTATCAAATATCTTAATGAATGAAAAACCTTAATCATGGGTATGTGATCACATGTAATCTTATTAACATGTAAAAAATAACCTACTATAATTGGGTTTCCATGGTCTAGGTCATTATAATTAGAAAAAAATAATGTAATAGTAGAAACATTTGGATCTAGGTTTAGAATAACATGGTTAGAGAATTTATATTTTACATCTGGAAAATTTTTCATAATATTTAAAAATTAGTTTGATATTTATCTTATTTATAGGACTGTATCAGTATATAAATCATGATTTATACATTATTAGTTGATAATATTAATAATTATGTTATTTAATTTGTCAGATAATTGAGACTTATAGGAGGAATAGAAACCAAACCTAATATAAGATAGTTTAGGAATTATACGATTAATCATGATAATAGAGTTAATGTGCATTCTGAATAAATTATTGTTATCATAGGTAAATTAACATGGGTTATGAAAAAAACATTCCAACATGAAGTATTAAATTTACTAATAGCTAGGATCGACCACTTTAAATAATTTTATAGGGAAACCACCTACAACATTGAGTAGGCCCACTAATATAATTATGAAAAACTAATAGTTAAAGTCCACATATAATAAATTTATGAAATTTTATTGTACTAAGAAAGAATAATTGATCATGTTCATATATTAATTATAAGGAGATTCTAACTAAATTTGGAAACTAATTTATATTACTAAAAATATGTAGGAGATATAAAACATGGAGTGTAATGTATTGAAGGTGGTTTTTTCATGAAAATAAAAACTAGTTGTGATAAAAAATATGATAATAGAAAGGAAATTATTGAATTTACAAAAAAGGGAGAGATATTGGTCGCATATGAGCCTATATTTAAAAGGATATAAAGTTATATTGTGCATTTTCTATGTAATCTAGAAATAAACATTGATAATTTCATTTATGGTTTAATTTAAAGTTGTTGAATATCATTATTCTCTTAAAAAATTTGAACATGTGAAGATATAGTAAACATTTCTATCAAAAATGAAGAATATTTCTCAGAATAATCATTTACAATGGGAAAAATGATATATTCATAATGGATGTTATCTCTATGGAAGGAGCCTCTAAAAATGAAAATAAGTGGAGTGTATAGTTCTATATATGTAACAAATGATAAAAGAAACACTCTAACACTTGTATAATGTTATTTATGTTATTCTTTAAATATATATAGAAAGTACATCAAGCTCAAGACTATAAATGAAATTGTTATGAAACCTATGTGGAATGTTTAAAATATAAATAGATGGGGTATTACTCAGGTTAATTCCATATGATCTAAAGGAATATACCCCAGATGATTCATAGGGATCATGATCTAGATTTTAAAATAAAAACATCTATATTTGAAACTATAAATGATACAATTGTGGATACTTTTATTATAAGAAAATCTATCTGCTAAATTATTTTATTTTTTATCTAATCAATATTTATAGATTATAATTTTGTAAAGAATAATTAACCACCCCTAGATACATTAATGGATCATTTATTAGTTATAACACTGATTAACAATTTTATTGATGAAAGATATACTAGATAATTAAAATTAGAATGATTGAGTGTTTTTTTGGTTAATAATCAAATATAAATACTAATTGCAAATTTTTATGTATTTATTGGGATAGATTTTCACCTAAATTATAAAAGGAAAATTTTATTATAGAGAGAAAAAATTTAGAATTTTTTATCTAAGTATGGAGTTAAATTTTTTATAATAGAAATTTCTTCACCTGTTTCATTTCTAGAACCACGCCTATTATTCCAACATAATAAAATACTTATGGAACATATAAAATATATATTTTATATGAAGTATAATGATGATTTGATAAAATATGATACCCCTATTATGTGAGAATATATTGACATATTTCCCAATTAATTACTTGTATTTATCCATAATAAATAAATTGAATTATTTTTAATCACATTCCTAATTCAAAAATCATCCATTAGCCACCATATGGAATATATGAAGTGAACTTATTGGAGTTAAAGAATATATTATTGGACTTATGTGATAAGGGTTTCATTTTTCAAGTGTTTCACATTACGGAGAACATATTTTATTAATGAAGAATATAGATAGTTCAATGATGAAATGCCTTTATTATAGAGAAATTAATTGAATTTATATAATTATTCAGTACATTTTTCTATTAATGATAACCTATGTGGTAAAATTTGAGGATCCCAATACTTCTGTAATTTTGATCTTTATCATATTCATTATTAGTTAAAAGTTAAGAAGTTTGAAATCCCAATGAAATATATATATATACATAGTACTTTCATTACAAGTTAAAAATAATTCCATTTAGATTAAAAAGTTCACCATCAATGATTATAGATTTTATGAGTAGATTATTCAAGGATTACCATGAAGATATCATGGTGGTATTTGCTAAATATATTCTTATACACCCTAAGAGTTATGAGGAACACGAAACTCATTTGTAAATCATCTGTGAGGTTCAAATAATAAAATTAAATGGAAATTCAATAAATGTGAAATTTGGATTTAAAATTTTTCTTTGATTTAATATAATGTAGTTAAGGATAGTATATTTATGGATTGTTATTGAAAAAATGTTTCCATTGAATATCCAGGACCCATGATAGAAACTCATTAATTAATAACAGATATACAATTAAAAAATATACTTAGTACTAGTAAGTGGTATGAAAGGTCAAAAAATATAGAATGAAATATTTTTTTAAAACATATAAAATGTAAAAATGACCCAAATAATAACAAGATAAAATAAATTAGTGGTGATAATATATCACAATGAGTGTGAAATGATAAATTAAATGGAAGTGATTAATATCAGATAGAATTAGTGGTACTGAAATAATATAACTTTCTAAAATAAACTTTTGTCTTAAAACAATATTAATCATTGTAATCATAAAATTAATGAACAATATTAAATGATACACCTATTTATCTCTTGGTGTTAAAATTCTCACAATGTAATTTATAAATGAATTATATTTCTACTGAAAACATTAGAGATGAATGATTATTTCACAAAGAAAAAAACACCAACCTTTTCTAATTTAATTACATTGGTTGATGCTTCTAGAGAAAGGGATCTACTAATATTGACATTTTTTTACATGGAATAGTATAGAAATTCTTCTCATCGATAATGACTATATGTAATTCTAAAAATCATTAATCACACTGATAAACTCTCAATAAAACCCAGTGAAAATTTAATTTTTTTTTCAAGAGTGAATTAATTTTTAACTAATAAAAATTATTTACCCCTATATTCATTTTGTTATTTCATTATCTAAGAGTAGATAATGGAAGATATTAAACATGGACAAATGAAAACAAAAAACTGTTCTGAATAATCCAATGAATAATAGGAAAGGGAGTTCACTTCATTTCATTCATGCCCATAATAGGATTTTAATTACCCATGTTCGTAGTAGTATAAAAAATACACAAAAGAATACATATAAAAACATATAAAAAATTAATTAGATAGGGGAATAGAAATACTTTCTTCTAATTTTGATCCCATATCAGGGTCTAGTTCCTTATAAACCAATTCCTCAAGTGATGCTTCATATGGTCCAGTCCCTATTATGATTCAATTATTTTTATAATGAGTCCCCATAATGATATGTATGAACCTTAAATGGTGTTTCTCATAGACATCTAATCCTAGATCACATCTTTTAAGTGCTATGAGGTTTTGAGAAATGACCATCCTCTTCATCAGGTAACTCAGTCAAATCTCCAATAATAGAATTTTCTCATTCTAGGTAATTTATTGGTTTACATATTTATGGATTAATAGGTATTCATGGGAATCATCCAATGTTTTTATTAAATATTGATAAATCCCCATCTTCACTTTAGTTTTTATTTTATAATTATGGGTTGATATAGATTTTTAATCTATGTGTCACCTAAATGTTGATATTTATCGAAATCAGGTACCCATCAATGAGTATATCCTTGTATGTGTTTTTTAGAAGTACGGAATCCCTTATAAGGGTTCTTATCCCTTATGTTGAACTAAAAAAAAGTTTTGAATTACTATTATATAGCTCAAGAGAAGTGAATGATTAACCTCTGAATAGGTGATACATCAAAACATCCACCATTACATAAGTTCCATGACCCATACATGGTTATTCATCACTTGAATCATATGTAGCTGAATTTTGATTCTTATAAAATGCATAATTGATTTCAACATTAGATTTAGATTCATATTTATTGTTTCCATAATTAAACAAATTTCATATTCAACTACCAAATGATCATTAACAAATGGATTCGTAAAAAAATTAAGAACTCTATGAAAATTATTCCATCCAAAATATAATGTTAAACCTCATAATCTCATAGAAAATTTTCTGAAATAAATTCGAGAATCACTTTATTTTATCTTTTGGTATCCATATATTATTTCAAATTTTTTCTCTACTGCTGTCTCCAACCATTTCACTCAATCTATATACATTAGTAGAGAATATCTCTTATACTAACATAGTTTTAATATGACCTCACTTATCTCCTAACCCTATCAGTTGGGTGCATGGTATCTAGATGAGTCAATTGATGTCACTAGGGTCGGTGGCCTTAATACCCATTATTGTGATTTCATTTAGAAGAAAGGGTAAAGATGTTGTTATCTCTCCAGTCATCCTTCCCAATGGCCCCAGTACCTATTTATTCTCTCAAATTCATCTCTATAAAATATTTACTGCATTATCACATGCCGATATTAATGGAGATTTCAACCTTATTTATTCACCACATAGAGGTTCTAAATTTTGAAGTCAAACAAGGTGTCAATAATCCTCCTCCTCCCTTCATGAAAAGTTTTCATTAACACTAGTGGAAAAATTGGTATCACCTACATCAACGATTTATTCCCTTGTGTGTAATGGTCTGGGATTTGGATATTAGGTGAAGACTGACTTCATAGATTCTGAAATTCATTATCACAAGATCAAGATGGTTGCAGTTCTAGAGACAAATAAACATCCATCGTATTTATTTGATTTTTCCAGCGTCATTATGCTTCATAATTATATACATGGAAAACTGATCAAACAACATAAATGTCTTTTCTTGAGTGACATACTAGAAGTTGAGTAATGTGATTTCCCTAATCAACATATCTCCACAAACAATTGTAGCTAAGGATTATCCTTATTTTTTCCTTTGATTATTCTATGTGTTAGGTAAGGGAGACGTAATCTCTCTATAAAGATCTCAGTAGTTTCAACCCTAAGGATAAGGCATGGATTATAGGGGGTATTTTAATGCTATAATGGACCCATAAAAAATTAATTGTTGTGAGGTTTATCCTTTGAAATATATGAAATATTTCATTGGGATTTTTTCTAATAAAAACCTTCTTGTGGTTGGATATGCATGGTATATAAATACATGTTTCACCAATCAGAAAGTAAATTAGCATACATGATGTTTCCTAGACTGATGCCTAGGCAATATATATGTCATTTTTTAATTCTCGATCACATGAGTGGAACAATTAGTTCATTCTCTCTTTGACCAAACTCCTCTCCTTATTCACCTAGCATATAAAGTGGGTGATTTGACTGCTTCTTTTACTCAAGAAAATAGGAGAAAGACTCTAAATTTCATAGTTATGTTCATTCGTCTTGGGAGAAGCATACAAAATATATTTGATGGGTTAGATTTCAAAAAAATATATTATAAGAATCAAAGATTAAATTCACACTTTGTATAGAAATAAACATTCTTTTTTCAAGACATCAATGTCATTAAAGTGGAAATTGATCAGTCAGATATGGTGCATAAATATCAATAAGATGATAGATTGTTCATCCAACTAGTCAGCATTAATAACCATTTGGAAAGATTTCTCCTCAAATAGGAATAGTAACATAGAGAATTCTCATGGTTGAAATGTATGAGATAAAGAGATAAAAAACACTAATTACATTCAGGATTTCATTAAATGGAGGAGGTGGTCTCATGGCCCTAATATTATTCTTGAATATGTATCATTCACCAATGATCATCATGTAGTCAAAGGTATGGTTGTGTCACAATATAATTCATTATTATTATATGTTAACCCACATATGCGTGTTGGTTTCCCCGAATGCCTTTCGGAACTTTTTTATTCTATACATCATGTTCTCTTTTCTGACATCAATGATTTTTTAACAGGGTATTAGATGAGGAGGAGATATGGAATTCTATTACTAGTCATAACATAAGAAGTTCCATGGGGTTGGATGGTTTCTCGGGACCTTTCAATATTTATTATTGGGATATTATTAAACATTATCTCATAGAGATCTCCCAAGAGAACATTAGGGGAGTGAGTCTTCCTAGGTTTTCATGTGTAACCACCTTGATCATTATCCCTAATGTAAAAGAGTTTTCTTCTTTGAAGTGTTATCAGAAAATTAATATATGAAACTTCTCCTATAAAATAATTTAATCAAATTTTAAATTGTTGGTATAAGATGGAAATGCACAACTAGGTCTTTGATGAATAGTTTGGTTTCATCAGAGGTAGGTCCACTCAATCCACAATTGCCTTTGAAAATGAAATAGTGGAGTATATCAACAAAAGTCCATAGGTATGAAAATTTCTGTAAAGCCTGATATGTAAAAATCATATGAAAGGGTTGATTGGTGATTCATTTTTAGAGTTATGAGGAACATGGGCTTCTTTGAATGATTTATTGACCTCTTTTTAAGATGCTTGAGGTCACCTTATTTTTCAGTCTCCTTCGTAATAAAAATATATAGTTTCTTCAAGTCAGTTTGTGGGGTAAGGTAGGGGAACCCTTATCTTATAATGTTTTTATTACGTTATAATATTACTTTAATATATTTTTGAATATGTGAAAAAATTATGGATGACCATTACCCTTATATTTTAGACCAAATCTCATTGTGATTACTCACCTCTAGTTTATGAAAGATTTTATAATTTTCACCCCCTGCAGTAGTAGTTCAACTAAATAAAAAAATGGATCCTTAATGTTCATTGTGGGAGTGTTAATTTATAAATAATTAAAATAGATGGGTCTTGTTACAAAATCATTCCCATTTAGAAGAGGTAACAATATTGAAGAAACCCTGGGGTTCTCTATTAGGTAGTTTCTAATGTGCTATTTAGGGGAACCAATTTCAACATGTAATATATATATTCATCACTTTGATCATATTTTTTATAGAATCTCCTCGCATGTTTTGAATTTGAAGAATTTATTTCTCCACTTTGGGGGTTTATAACCCTTATTTAAAGTGATCATACCTATATCCTAGTGCATGTTCTATCATCCATTAAAGTGCCAAAGTCTGTGTTATAGAATATCAAGAAAATCATGGTTCAATTCTTTTGGGATTCCCATGTATAAGGGAAGTGTCATTGGGAATCATTGAATGGGGTTAACTTGAGTCTAAGGAGGGTGGTATTAATTTTTCCATTCAAAAATATTATTTCATATATTTCCAATAAAGATTTTGTATACAGTAAAATTATTTGTAATTTTATATAATGGGTGGGACATAGAATTATATATCTCTATAGTTTACTCATAGTTCCCCATGTGAAAACAATTATGGGATAATTGGAGTGTCATTAGAAACTAAATATAATAGTTTGGAAAAATTGCATGATGATATTTTTATGATTTCTGGAATTATTCATTGTTATCATTATAATATAATTTAATGTTATCCGTTCGATTATTTATATCTTCTATCATTTAGGAACTATTTTCTACATTTGTAATCATTGATATCATTTTATTTTTTATCTATTCAAATTATATTATTTATTTCAATATCAAATCGTGTTAGAGTTCATTAAAAAATATCCCATTTTTAGTGTTGAGTTTAATTTTTTATATTTATTCTTATTTCCCAGACTATTGAAGAGGAATTTTATGTGTGATCAAATATATGAATAACATTATATAATAATGAACTGTACAAAAATGATGTAATATGTCTTGATGTAATGTAATTTTTATGTATCAAATATCTTAATGAATGAAAAACCTTAATCATGGGTATGTGATCACATGTAATCTTATTAACATGTAAAAAATAACCTACTATAATTGGGTTTCCATGGTCTAGGTCATTATAATTAGAAAAAAATAATGTAATAGTAGAAACATTTGGATCTAGGTTTAGAATAACATGGTTAGAGAATTTATATTTTACATCTGGAAAATTTTTCATAATATTTAAAAATTAGTTTGATATTTATCTTATTTATAGGACTGTATCAGTATATAAATCATGATTTATACATTATTAGTTGATAATATTAATAATTATGTTATTTAATTTGTCAGATAATTGAGACTTATAGGAGGAATAGAAACCAAACCTAATATAAGATAGTTTAGGAATTATACGATTAATCATGATAATAGAGTTAATGTGCATTCTGAATAAATTATTGTTATCATAGGTAAATTAACATGGGTTATGAAAAAAACATTCCAACATGAAGTATTAAATTTACTAATAGCTAGGATCGACCACTTTAAATAATTTTATAGGGAAACCACCTACAACATTGAGTAGGCCCACTAATATAATTATGAAAAACTAATAGTTAAAGTCCACATATAATAAATTTATGAAATTTTATTGTACTAAGAAAGAATAATTGATCATGTTCATATATTAATTATAAGGAGATTCTAACTAAATTTGGAAACTAATTTATATTACTAAAAATATGTAGGAGATATAAAACATGGAGTGTAATGTATTGAAGGTGGTTTTTTCATGAAAATAAAAACTAGTTGTGATAAAAAATATGATAATAGAAAGGAAATTATTGAATTTACAAAAAAGGGAGAGATATTGGTCGCATATGAGCCTATATTTAAAAGGATATAAAGTTATATTGTGAATTTTCTATGTAATCTAGAAATAAACATTGATAATTTCATTTATGGTTTAATTTAAAGTTGTTGAATATCATTATTCTCTTAAAAAATTTGAACATGTGAAGATATAGTAAACATTTCTATCAAAAATGAAGAATATTTCTCAGAATAATCATTTACAATGGGAAAAATGATATATTCATAATGGATGTTATCTCTATGGAAGGAGCCTCTAAAAATGAAAATAAGTGGAGTGTATAGTTCTATATATGTAACAAATGATAAAAGAAACACTCTAACACTTGTATAATGTTATTTATGTTATTCTTTAAATATATATAGAAAGTACATCAAGCTCAAGACTATAAATGAAATTGTTATGAAACCTATGTGGAATGTTTAAAATATAAATAGATGGGGTATTACTCAGGTTAATTCCATATGATCTAAAGGAATATACCCCAGATGATTCATAGGGATCATGATCTAGATTTTAAAATAAAAACATCTATATTTGAAACTATAAATGATACAATTGTGGATACTTTTATTATAAGAAAATCTATCTGCTAAATTATTTTATTTTTTATCTAATCAATATTTATAGATTATAATTTTGTAAAGAATAATTAACCACCCCTAGATACATTAATGGATCATTTATTAGTTATAACACTGATTAACAATTTTATTGATGAAAGATATACTAGATAATTAAAATTAGAATGATTGAGTGTTTTTTTGGTTAATAATCAAATATAAATACTAATTGCAAATTTTTATGTATTTATTGGGATAGATTTTCACCTAAATTATAAAAGGAAAATTTTATTATAGAGAGAAAAAATTTAGAATTTTTTATCTAAGTATGGAGTTAAATTTTTTATAATAGAAATTTCTTCACCTGTTTCATTTCTAGAACCACGCCTATTATTCCAACATAATAAAATACTTATGGAACATATAAAATATATATTTTATATGAAGTATAATGATGATTTGATAAAATATGATACCCCTATTATGTGAGAATATATTGACATATTTCCCAATTAATTACTTGTATTTATCCATAATAAATAAATTGAATTATTTTTAATCACATTCCTAATTCAAAAATCATCCATTAGCCACCATATGGAATATATGAAGTGAACTTATTGGAGTTAAAGAATATATTATTGGACTTATGTGATAAGGGTTTCATTTTTCAAGTGTTTCACATTACGGAGAACATATTTTATTAATGAAGAATATAGATAGTTCAATGATGAAATGCCTTTATTATAGAGAAATTAATTGAATTTATATAATTATTCAGTACATTTTTCTATTAATGATAACCTATGTGGTAAAATTTGAGGATCCCAATACTTCTGTAATTTTGATCTTTATCATATTCATTATTAGTTAAAAGTTAAGAAGTTTGAAATCCCAATGAAATATATATATATATACATAGTACTTTCATTACAAGTTAAAAATAATTCCATTTAGATTAAAAAGTTCACCATCAATGATTATAGATTTTATGAGTAGATTATTCAAGGATTACCATGAAGATATCATGGTGGTATTTGCTAAATACATTCTTATACACCCTAAGAGTTATGAGGAACACGAAACTCATTTGTAAATCATATGTGAGGTTCAAATAATAAAATTAAATGGAAATTCAATAAATGTGAAATTTGGATTTAAAATTTTTCTTTGATTTAATATAATGTAGTTAAGGATAGTATATTTATGGATTGTTATTGAAAAAATGTTTCCATTGAATATCCAGGACCCATGATAGAAACTCATTAATTAATAACAGATATACAATTAAAAAATATACTTAGTACTAGTAAGTGGTATGAAAGGTCAAAAAATATAGAATGAAATATTTTTTTAAAACATATAAAATGTAAAAATGACCCAAATAATAACAAGATAAAATAAATTAGTGGTGATAATATATCACAATGAGTGTGAAATGATAAATTAAATGGAAGTGATTAATATCAGATAGAATTAGTGGTACTGAAATAATATAACTTTCTAAAATAAACTTTTGTCTTAAAACAATATTAATCATTGTAATCATAAAATTAATGAACAATATTAAATGAGACACCTATTTATCTCTTGGTGTTAAAATTCTCACAATGTAATTTATAAATGAATTATATTTCTACTGAAAACATTAGAGATGAATGATTATTTCACAAAGAAAAAAACACCAACCTTTTCTAATTTAATTACATTGGTTGATGCTTCTAGAGAAAGGGATCTACTAATATTGACATTTTTTTACATGGAATAGTATAGAAATTCTTCTCATCGATAATGACTATATGTAATTCTAAAAATCATTAATCACACTGATAAACTCTCAATAAAACCCAGTGAAATTTTTTTTTTTTTTTCAAGAGTGAATTAATTTTTAACTAATAAAAATTATTTACCCCTATATTCATTTTGTTATTTCATTATCTAAGAGTAGATAATGGAAGATATTAAACATGGACAAATGAAAACAAAAAACTGTTCTGAATAATCCAATGAATAATAGGAAAGGGAGTTCACTTCATTTCATTCATGCCCATAATAGGATTTTAATTACCCATGTTCGTAGTAGTATAAAAAATACACAAAAGAATACATATAAAAACATATAAAAAATTAATTAGATAGGGGAATAGAAATACTTTCTTCTAATTTTGATCCCATATCAGGGTCTAGTTCCTTATAAACCAATTCCTCAAGTGATGCTTCATATGGTCCAGTCCCTATTATGATTCAATTATTTTTATAATGAGTCCCCATAATGATATGTATGAACCTTAAATGGTGTTTCTCATAGACATCTAATCCTAGATCACATCTTTTAAGTGCTATGAGGTTTTGAGAAATGACCATCCTCTTCATCAGGTAACTCAGTCAAATCTCCAATAATAGAATTTTCTCATTCTAGGTAATTTATTGGTTTACATATTTATGGATTAATAGGTATTCATGGGAATCATCCAATGTTTTTATTAAATATTGATAAATCCCCATCTTCACTTTAGTTTTTATTTTATAATTATGGGTTGATATAGATTTTTAATCTATGTGTCACCTAAATGTTGATATTTATCGAAATCAGGTACCCATCAATGAGTATATCCTTGTATGTGTTTTTTTAGAAGTACGGAATCCCTTATAAGGGTTCTTATCCCTTATGTTGAACTAAAAAAAAGTTTTGAATTACTATTATATAGCTCAAGAGAAGTGAATGATTAACCTCTGAATAGGTGATACATCAAAACATCCACCATTACATAAGTTCCATGACCCATACATGGTTATTCATCACTTGAATCATATGTAGCTGAATTTTGATTCTTATAAAATGCATAATTGATTTCAACATTAGATTTAGATTCATATTTATTGTTTCCATAATTAAACAAATTTCATATTCAACTACCAAATGATCATTAACAAATGGATTCGTAAAAAAATTAAGAACTCTATGAAAATTATTCCATCCAAAATATAATGTTAAACCTCATAATCTCATAGAAAATTTTCTGAAATAAATTCGAGAATCACTTTATTTTATCTTTTGGTATCCATATATTATTTCAAATTTTTTCTCTACTTCTGTCTCCAACCATTTCACTCAATCTATATACATTAGTAGAGAATATCTCTTATACTAACATAGTTTTAATATGACCTCACTTATCTCCTAACCCTATCAGTTGGGTGCATGGTATCTAGATGAGTCAATTGATGTCACTAGGGTCGGTGGCCTTAATACCCATTATTGTGATTTCATTTAGAAGAAAGGGTAAAGATGTTGTTATCTCTCCAGTCATCCTTCCCAATGGCCTCAGTACCTATTTATTCTCTCAAATTCATCTCTATAAAATATTTACTGCATTATCACATGCCGATATTAATGGAGATTTCAACCTTATTTATTCACCACATAGAGGTTCTAAATTTTGAAGTCAAACAAGGTGTCAATAATCCTCCTCCTCCCTTCATGAAAAGTTTTCATTAACACTAGTGGAAAAATTGGTATCACCTACATCAACGATTTATTCCCTTGTGTGTAATGGTCTGGGATTTGGATATTAGGTGAAGACTGACTTCATAGATTCTGAAATTCATTATCACAAGATCAAGATGGTTGCAGTTCTAGAGACAAATAAACATCCATCGTATTTATTTGATTTTTCCAGCGTCATTATGCTTCATAATTATATACATGGAAAACTGATCAAACAACATAAATGTCTTTTCTTGAGTGACATACTAGAAGTTGAGTAATGTGATTTCCCTAATCAACATATCTCCACAAACAATTGTAGCTAAGGATTATCCTTATTTTTTCCTTTGATTATTCTATGTGTTAGGTAAGGGAGAGGTAATCTCTCTATAAAGATCTCAGCAGTTTCAACCCTAAGGATAAGGCATGGATTATAGGGGGTATTTTAATGCTATAATGGACCCATAAAAAATTAATTGTTGTGAGGTTTATCCTTTGAAATATATGAAATATTTCATTGGGATTTTTTCTAATAAAAACCTTCTTGTGGTTGGATATGCATGGTATATAAATACATGTTTCACCAATCAGAAAGTAAATTAGCATACATGATGTTTCCTAGACTGATGCCTAGGAAATATATATGTCATTTTTTAATTCTCGATCACATGAGTGGAACAATTAGTTCATTCTCTCTTTGACCAAACTCCTCTCCTTATTCACCTAGCATATAAAGTGGGTGATTTGACTGCTTCTTTTACTCAAGAAAATAGGAGAAAGACTCTAAATTTCATAGTTATGTTCATTCGTCTTGGGAGAAGCATACAAAATATATTTGATGGGTGAGATTTCAAAAAAATATATTATAAGAATCAAAGATTAAATTCACACTTTGTATAGAAATAAACATTCTTTTTTCAAGACATCAATGTCATTAAAGTGGAAATTGATCAGTCAGATATGGTGCATAAATCTCAATAAGATGATAGATTGTTCATCCAACTAGTCAGCATTAATAACCATTTGGAAAGATTTCTCCTCAAATAGGAATAGTAACATAGAGAATTCTCATGGTTGAAATGTATGAGATAAAGAGATAAAAAACACTAATTACATTCAGGATTTCATTAAATGGAGGAGGTGGTCTCATGACCCTAATATTATTCTTGAATATGTATCATTCACCAATGATCATCATGTAGTCAAAGGTATGGTTGTGTCACAATATAATTCATTATTATTATATGTTAACCCACATATGCGTGTTGGTTTCCCCGAATGCCTTTCGGAACTTTTTTATTCTATACATCATGTTCTCTTTTCTGACATCAATGATTTTTTAACAGGGTATTAGATGAGGAGGAGATATGGAATTCTATTACTAGTCATAACTTAAGAAGTTCCATGGGGTTGGATGGTTTCTCGGGACCTTTCAATATTTATTATTGGGATATTATTAAACATTATCTCATAGAGATCTCCCAAGAGAACATTAGGGGAGTGAGTCTTCCTAGGTTTTCATGTGTAACCACCTTGATCATTATCCCTAATGTAAAAGAGTTTTCTTCTTTGAAGTGTTATCAGAAAATTAATATATGAAACTTCTCCTATAAAATAATTTAATCAAATTTTAAATTGTTGGTATAAGATGGAAATGCACAACTAGGTCTTTGATGAATAGTTTGGTTTCATCAGAGGTAGGTCCACTCAATCCACAATTGCCTTTGAAAATGAAATAGTGGAGTATATCAACAAAAGTCCATAGGTATGAAAATTTCTGTAAAGCCTGATATGTAAAAATCATATGAAAGGGTTGATTGGTGATTCATTTTTAGAGTTATGAGGAACATGGGCTTCTTTGAATGATTTATTGACCTCTTTTTAAGATGCTTGAGGTCACCTTATTTTTCAGTCTCCTTCGTAATAAAAATATATAGTTTCTTCAAGTCAGTTTGTGGGGTAAGGTAGGGGAACCCTTATCTTATAATGTTTTTATTACGTTATAATATTACTTTAATATATTTTTGAATATGTGAAAAAATTATGGATGACCATTACCCTTATATTTTAGACCAAATCTCATTGTGATTACTCACCTCTAGTTTATGAAAGATTTTATAATTTTCACCCCCTGCAGTAGTAGTTCAACTAAATAAAAAAATGGATCCTTAATGTTCATTGTGGGAGTGTTAATTTATAAATAATTAAAATAGATGGGTCTTGTTACAAAATCATTCCCATTTAGAAGAGGTAACAATATTGAAGAAACCCTGGGGTTCTCTATTAGGTAGTTTCTAATGTGCTATTTAGGGGAACCAATTTCAACATGTAATATATATATTCATCACTTTGATCATATTTTTTATAGAATCTCCTCGCATGTTTTGAATTTGAAGAATTTATTTCTCCACTTTGGGGGTTTATAACCCTTATTTAAAGTGATCATACCTATATCCTAGTGCATGTTCTATCATCCATTAAAGTGCCAAAGTCTGTGTTATAGAATATCAAGAAAATCATGGTTCAATTCTTTTGGGATTCCCATGTATAAGGGAAGTGTCATTGGGAATCATTGAATGGGGTTAACTTGAGTCTAAGGAGGGTGGTATTAATCTTCATAGTGTTACTGATTCAAGGAAAGTATTATTAGGTATGATGGCATGGGATTTTATAGATGGAATATCTTTATAGGAGAAGACCCCTCCCATGAAATATGGGATAGATTTTTATAAATCAAATAGAATATCATCATAACTCTATGACACCACATGTCACCACATTAAAATGATGTGGTCACGCTTTCAATGGATCATGTGATATGGTTGTTTAAAATTATTATACGATAACTAGGTGAGATATGTGTTGAGGTTCCTTGGTTTCCTGGGGAATAGACACTCTCTTTCCCATGCAGGTGGCTTACCCTCCCTTATCCATGTGGTACTCAACCACATCAATAAGATTCCCTTCATTGTATTACTCTTTCATATGACCCTAACAGATTAGTTTTTATGATCTCTTCCATTGGATTCTTATCATCATGATCTTACTAAATAATTTTTCATGTGAACTCTGGTCATAATCTATTGAGAGGTATTCTATGATGTAAAGGTATCCTCAGAAAACATAATTTAATTTTCTGGGGTATACATAAAAATGCAATGCCAATTGGTGAGGGGTGCTACAGAAGGGTGTGTCCATCGTTTCAATATGTACTTGTTGTCGTGACCCAAAGTGGAGTCGGTTGCTCGTGTGTATTTTCAGGGAGAGTGGGCCTCCATTATTTGGAGAACATTCAGAATATTCAATATGGGGGATGTGTAGTACCTATCTAATGATATTTTTATCCATTTCTAGTTTCTTGGTACCAAGGTTAATGAACATGAATTCCATGATTGGACTTTATTTTTTCTATCTGGTATTTGGGATATCAGGTATGTTTGTAATAAGGAGATACATGATGGGGTTTAATGTTTGAGTTCAGAATAAATATTTAGACTCTTTCATTGGACTCAAAAATGTTTCTTCTTATAAATAAGTGGTATTTATCTCCTCCACTTTTGAAACTCATGTATGATAGTGGATGGGTGTTATCAGTTCACATAGAGGCAGAGTAGGGTATGTGGGTTAGATGGAACACCATTCTTAGTGGACTCAAGTTAAATGTCGACGACTCATGTAAGGAGGGTTACATATAGGTATATGGGGTTCTATGGGATTAAGTTGGATCATTGGTTTATGATTTCAGTTTTATTATTTTGTAGAGATATATAATAATGGTTGAGACCATAACTATGCTCAAGGGGCTGGAACTGTGTATTTTCCCTTGTTTTAATGTTGAATTTGTGGATTCATATTCCTCCATTATCGTCAAGTCTATTTACTATGAGATTAATATTTCATGGGATATTATTTATCTTGTGTTCAGATGTAGTATTATAATAACAAGTCGCATTGATCTTACTCATGTTTGGAGAGAGGGTAATATGGTGGTTGACTAATTGTCTCCCTAGGGCCCCCAAGTGACACATGAATAATTCTTAATTATATCGGATCCATTGTCTCAGAGTTTGTAAATCTTGTTTAGGCTAAATCCTTGAGGATTCAATATTTTGGATCACTTTTTCATTTTTTTTCCTCAACCCCCTTTCATTATTTCTAATAAAATTTTTAACATTGGATGGATGTATCAACAACTTAGAATTAATTTGCCTTTATTTTCCCCCATGGAATCAACAAAGTAAAAAATTTATGATTATTCAACAAAAAAATAATGTTTTTTGAAATAAATGGTTTACCATTTTATAATGATGATAAAATTTGAAAATTCTTGGAATCTATTAAACAAATATCACTTTTCATTCAATTTTTCTTAAAAGAATTATTTTCCATCATCCTAAAAAAATAGAAATATTTTAACAAATGGAATAATAACAAACCACTATATGGGTGATTGTGTTTAACAATTAAAAGTTAGTATAAATTAAAAATCATGGGTTTTAGCATAAATAATAATAAGATCATCTAGAATTAGGTGTTCATTTCATAGACCATTTTAATGGATACATTGTTATTATAGATTAAAATGTTAAATTAAAATTTAACTAAAATTATATGATTTACGAACAAAACATCACTGAAAAAAAATATTTAATATAAAACATCTTACATGATTAAATCAATTCTTCTATATAAAATTGTAATTAAATAAATTACTAATAAATTATCCATTTCTTTAAAAAAAAAATAAGTCATAGAACATTTTATCTAAAGCTTATAAACAGATAATTTGAATAAAATAAGAATTTTTTTATGTCTTCAGCATTATATATAGTTTATCATAGTTGAATACCCCTCCACCACATTGAAAACAGAACATTGTACTAATAGTTAAAAATTAATATGGAAAAATATTCAATGACTTTATGTTCAATTAGACTAGTATATTTTTTACTTCAAATAATGAACAAGTGTAAAAATAAATTTCAAAAAAACATGATACAAAACATATAATTTTGTTTTAAGAAACAATTTACAATTTACATGATTATTTTTTGGTATAACATTAGATATTTAATCAGGATCAGAAAAAAATGATAATCAGTGATATCAGTAAGAAGTTTCACTTTAATGTTTTTTTTAATTTAAAAACAATTCAAAGAGATTTACAAGGTACTAATAAAATATTCCATTACAAATGAAAACAAATATAAATATTTAAACCATATATAATATTCAAAGCCCATAATTTAAAAAAATCATTTAAAATTTAATTGAAAAATTTTATAGAAATTCCCCCCGATAGAAACATAGTTTCTATCCATATAAAGATTTTACATATGTAAAATATTAGAGAAACCATTAAGGAATCATTTTATAAAATTTAGTAATTAAAAAAAATAAAAAGGATTAATCATCAACAACTGGTGATATAAATTATGATCATGCCCAAAATATCTCTCCTTTAATACATCAAGTTCCACCTATTTTCTCACATTAAAATACATAAAAAATTAAAAAAAATCATAAAATGAAGTAAAATGTGAGAGTGTTTGGTTCAATTTGTTTAAAGTTGTCAGTGAACTGGAACAAGAGGTGGGTTTCACAAGAACATGGAAAGTAGATTTAATTTAAAAGAAACAGATAACAATAAATTAATAAAACTGTGGGTTACCTGCCTCTAGTGATAAGTTTAAAGTATTCCACTAATATTCCTCCATATAATTTTAACCATTGTCTATAAAGGTTTGTGACATTCTAATTGTTTTTATATCACTATTTTTTGTGGAACATTTATCATAATCTCTCAAAATTGTGAGTAACACCAACATCAATCAACATTCTCTAAACATGTTACAATTACATAAGACATATTGTTCATCCTTCAATTACTTAAATGCCTAAAATTTCACAAAGAAAAATAATCATTAACTTATAAAACTCACCAAAACATCTAGCATAAATATCACTGTGTTTCCCCACACTTGAGGAATCTAAAAACATATAATTGGGGGAAATAATTTTTATAACCTATACATAATTTTCCAAACATAAACATTCAATGTATCATTTCTTATTTGAAATAGGAGTAGAATCAATAAATTCTCTTAAGAGTTCATTAAGTTACCTGGTGAAAAAATCATCCTCTAAATAGTACATTACATCAAAAATAGTCCTACTAATATTTTCTATAATTCATGTTAGACACCAATTTTTTATACTCTCAACAGGATGAAAATCCTATTTTCACATTCTAAAGGGGAAGCGTTTAACTCAAGATTTCCATTATCCTTAAAACACACATTTCAACATTGAATAAAAAATAAAATAGGATCATTATGTTTTGAATGAAAGGTGGAAATAACAGAATCCAATTATTGTTCAAGTGAGAGGGTTACCTCATCAACAGAGGGATGTGAGTGCTAAAAAACAACTAGTGAATCACTCTTGACAAAGAACATTATTTCATATTTGATCACAACATGGTCTATTGAATTGTGTTTACAAATTATGATATCTACTTTCCATATTCTATCAAGATATTAAATATATTTATATTTTAGTAAGTTTACTCTTATGTTTTCATCAACTGATCCCTTAATTATTTCCTTATAATGGACATGTTTTACCTTCCTTATTTTAGATCTAAAAACATATTCATTAATATATATATATATATATAACTTAAAATAAAAGTATTATGTATATTTACTGATAATATTGATTTATTCTTATTAATCATTGAAATGGAAGTCCAGTTTTAACTTTGAATAATCAATAAAAACCCCCACCAATATCTTGGAATAATTTCCCTAGGATTATATAAACCTTTTTTTCATAACCTATTTATAAAAATAAAAATTTATTTAGAATTTTTAGATTCCCCACATTAAATAAAAAATCATTCACCCTTCCAATATGTCTGTTATTTAATTTGTTTTCCAACATCAGAGACACATAATTAGATTTTATCTCCTCAAATCCCAGTTACAAAAATAAAGAGTATGTTATGAGGTTTATACAAAATCCTATGACACAATAGAAAATATTTTCATTATATTCTTCTATTACAAATGGTATGAATAATCTACCTACATATTACAGTTTATTACGTAACCATTATTTAAGGATTTACCATCAATATTAATTTGTTTATAGTGGAATACTCTTCCGTGTTCCATTTATTGACAAAAAACATTTTTAAAATTTTCACAAAAGAAATAATTTTGTTAAAGGCCTCCATAAATTTAATGTTCATGCTTAAAAAAATGTACATTTCAAAAAACATTAAGGTAATCAGGCTCATCATTATTTTTATTGAACATTTATAAAATTTGAATTAGAGGGTTATATTTGTGTAAAAAATATTGTTTCAACTATTATTCATCTCCATAAAATTTATTTTTCCCATCTTTGATCAGCTTTAATTTCATCTTATTTTATTATTAATTTTGTGTGGTGAATCACCATTTAACATAGATTTTAAAAATTCAGTTACATTTATTAAATTTTTTCTCTTCCATTTTCTTATTTTTATATTCACATAAAATATCTAACTCATATTCTCTAAGTAGAACCCTAACATCCTCTTGAGTTTTGTGACTGATTCATGTGGAGATGGCTATAAAATCATCATTAAGAATAATCTTAGTATTACTATAAACCATTCATATTTTCATCCCACTAGGTATCTCCATATTTGACTCATTTTGACTTATATAATATGAATTTGAAATTTTTTAGAATATAGCTTAGTGGGAAACTACTTATCCAAACCATCCAAATCGGTGTTATAATTATCAATTCTTGCAATGTTGTGAAATTTATTTATTTTATAATATTATTACCTATGATCATTGGATTTTTTTACAACCCCATGTTTTATCCAAGAAAATAATTTGTGGTTTCAATATTGAACTTTATAATAGTTATAAAATGGTTTATTTTTAACCTGGTACCTATAACCACAATACAAAAATTGAGACTCTCATCTTGTTTAAAAGTCCTATAAAATTTTGAACAATAATTAATTATATTCACAAATATTAAAAAATAATTACATTAATTCTTAAGTAAATTACCCTAAATATCATTTAAAATTTTTGATTCCTGAACCTTTTCCCACTCCTACGAATACTTCCCCTTATGTAAAATTTTTTATGAAAATTTTTAGAATGTTTAATAAAAAATTCAGTTAATTACTGAAATTTCATATTTAATACATCACCACTGAAAAACTATTGTATTATTATTTGGTGTTATGTTGTGAAAATTTAATAGAATTTATTTTTTATGAGATAAAGCACAGGTCAATAATTCAGATATAACATAAGAAGTGCACCTAACAAAGACAAATTCTCCTGAACAATTCCACCTCTTATTGAAAACACCCAATTATATTATGTCTTAATACAATATTTATATTACTTTTATATAATTTCCTAACAATTTAATTAACAACCTAGTAACAAATATAAAAAATTTCATCATCCTATTTTTGGTAGCATCTCTTGGCCTAACATTTTAAACAAACTGAGAACACACTCAACCCTATCTCCTTGTCACTAAAATCCATTTGAATAAAATTATTGAACTATAGTATAAAAATATATTATAATCTATAAATAATAATCAATATATTTTCCATTAAACAATTGGATCATATAATGTTAATACTAGTTTATCTCATTATTCCTAGACACTGGGGATAACTTTATACAATATGGGTTACTTGAAACTATAGTAAGTTGAAATTCCATAATTTTAGGTCTTCTAAGAATCTAGTTGCTGGGGGTATGTGTGATAACTTCTTAATTTTTATTTATCTACTCTACTATATCATTTAAAATATTCATTATTTTATTTTTTTAATTTATTAGGTAACTCCTTTTTATTTCTATCTCTATGTTTAAATATTTTAGATTTTTGGAAAATGATCCTCTTATCTCCACATGGTTTCAAGTGAAAATAATTCAAATATAGAACCCAATAGTTCACACAAGAATATTTTTAAAAAAATATTATATTTCCTTTTAAAAATAGATTAGCTTTATTAGTTTGGGATTAATGTTTTTCATTTTTTGGACAAACATACCTTCCTGAAAAATGGTGACAATTTTTAATAACATGTCATTAAATAATATCAAAAATAAAATTTATAAACTTAAATAAAACTAGTAAGTGGTGTGAATGGTCAAACAATATGAAAATGATTAAAATTTTCAAAATAATAAAATAAATATAAAACGATAGATAACACAATAAGAAAAAATATAATAAATTGAGGTAATTTATAAGATAGTTCATCAAAAGAAACTAAAATTGTGAGGCTGAGTCATAGATGGAATTAGGATTAATATGAAGCTATAAATTCATAAAATAAACATTGATATTATATGAATATTAATAATAGTAATGATTAAATCTATATATAATATTGTTGAGACACCTATCTATCTCATAGTGTTTGATATTACACAGTGGTATTTCAAAATTAATGATATACCTATCAAAAAATTGATATATAAATAAAAATTTCACTAAGAAAACAAACCTAAACCTTTATTAATTTATGTTCATCAGTTTATGTGTTAAGGTAAAGGGATCAAATATTCTCTACTCATTGGTACATGGATTACTATAGAAATTTTGATCATGAAGAATTATAATGTCAAACACAGAATAAAAATAAATCACATTATTGAAGGATATTTTATTATTAGATATTTAGATAATTAGAACACATAGTAAGCTATTAAATCCCATTTATTTCTCATCTAGTGTTTTTTAAAATTATATATAATATGTTATTTAATTCAGTATAAGTATTTAATATCTCCCATAAATTCGTCCACCCATTATAAACTTTGAAACATGAAATGTGTACTAATTTTCCTCATAACATGTGGAATATGAACATAAGAAAGGGGTTATATAAAACTCTTATTAAGAGAAACATTTAATTAAAGAAATCATTTCACAAACATGGAATAAATATTATGGCTAGAAAAGTTAAACAACTTGAGCCAAGAATAAAATTAAATATATGAGAATTATATATCCATGAAAATAAATTAAATCATGGATATAAATAATAATGATATAATACTGATGGAATGCACAATATCAGACATCAGAAACATATCTTAAAGGATTTATGCTAATATACATTACTTATCATCGTGACCACAGTCAAGAATTTTTTTGACTTGGGAAGGCATACACAAAATTCCAAATCAAGTTTTGTCTTAATAAACATATCGATGCATCAATGGGATATATAATTTCTAGACCCAACCATTACTTGATTAAGCCAAATTCATTCACCATAAAATTCATTATGTCATTTTTTAACATCCCATGAGGGATATATTACTCAATAATACTTGCTTATCTATATAATGAGAAATATATAGATCAAAAACATAATTGACCTATGATAGTAATTAATGATCATCAATAATTATAATACATTCCACATTTCAATAAAAGGGATATAATTTTTATAATCCGTATAGGGAAAAAATTTGATGCCCAAACATTTCATAGTCTACTTTCCAATATTATTCTATATTGGAATAATAATATATATAATGCCAAAACTTTTCCCATATCAATAAAAAGAAGAAATACTCTTAACAAATCCAAGGAAAATGTTGGATGTTCAAAAAATACATAGTCATATTTTCAATAATTATCTATATTAGAATAAAAATAAATAAAATTCTCAAACATTCCCCCATGTTAATATAATAACATTATTTCTAGAGAAACACCATACATTATTAATTGTGTAAAATGTGAAGTTTATACATTATAGAGAAATGGTTATATGTATAAATAAATAAAGATATAATCATGATTATAAGACATCCAAATAATAAAAATGGATGTTTTATATATAATGTGACCCCAGTGTGATAATAAAACATAAAAGTGCAATGAAATAAATGAAAAAAACACATAAAAAACAATTCATTGAATGATATCTAAAATGGAGGGATCGATAATAGAATTTTTTGATACCATGAGATCAATCCACAAAATTATAAATAATTTATATTTTAGAATAAATAATGAAACAAAAAACATATTAGGGTAATTACTATTAAAAATTTAAAGGGAAATGGAATTGAAAAAATAAAAAATACAAAACATTTTTAACATTAATATAAAAAAGAAGTTATAGGTTACTTCCAGAAGCCTTTTTCAAAAGGTGATGTAAAACATAATAAAACTATTAATTTTAAAAGAATCTATAATAATTTAGCATTGAAAATGAAATAAATATTTCTATAGGAAATATGGGTCCAAAAAAATTAATTATTAAAGGTTCATTATTAATACTTGAAATTACTGTTGTAGAAAACCCACATAGTAAAAAGAGTAATAAAAATTTTTTCTATTAAATAAATAGTTTTACCAAATAAAATTATTAAATAGTAAAATATTAGGGTGTTAGAAACCATGAATGGAGGAATAATGTTCAAGATAATACATTATAACTCAAAGAAGGATATTTGAGTTACCAAAAAACCTTACAATCAGGGAAACAATTGTATCAATTTCTACTTGAATAAGGGAACATGATTAGTCTAGTAAATCCCGTGAAATAGAAATTATTTTTTAGAAAAAATATCCATTTTATGTGAATACAATATAAGAATTTAATATGGTTCATAACATGTTTCATGTCTCAATGATCAAAATCGAGTCCAAGAATAATACTATAGAATGAGTAACACATTAAAAACCCTTTAAAAAGAGGTACTATAATTGAGTTTTCAATAGCATTATTAAAACATAATTCATGATATGATATTAAAAATTAGTGGTATATACACCATATAAATTAAATATAGTTCTCATTATCGAACATGTCTCAAAGAGGTAAATTTGAGACAAACCCCCTTTCCAGTTTTCCAAATTTTCATTAATTTACTTTAACATAAAATATCACAAACATAGAACTTTTAATAACTTAATTAAGAACACTTATCATATATATATTCAATCATAATATTTATAAATAGTCATTGTCTATCTGAATTCATGCTACATTCCACAACGAGTGATTTTTGTTTTGATTATTTGTACTTTTTTGACAAAAGTGGTATCCGTTTTAATTATTCATATAAAGTACCTCATTAATTGAACAATAAATCTATATATAGAGTCATTTTATAATTATTAATACTTTTTAATATCCTTATATGTGTTTTTTAGTTGTTAAAATTTAAAATTTACTTGATAACAAGAATGTTTCTATGATTCTGAACTATCAATGGGTTTTTTATTATTGGATGATTTAAATATTAATACAAAATTTATATTATCGAAACAAAATCATTATTTAAAGATTAATACTATATTATTCCAATAATTATATTATTATAGTCATTAAAAATATTAAGGTACGTTCTTAAACTAGCCCAATTATGAATATACTATGATTTAATGAATTATTATGAGGTGGTTTTATTATTATATCATTATAAAAAATCATAATGATCATATTTATTTCTTATTAGTGTGATATATAATAATTTCACTATATTAGAGGAATAATTAATGGATATGAAAATGTTACACAATTTTTATAAAAGGTTATCATCTATGTGGGAATATTTTAAATGATTAAGTCATTGATGATTGTTTGTTGATCTAATCATTAACAGGTTCACTAATTTTTCATATCAGAAAATGGATGATATAATAAACATAATGGTATAATTTAATACTTTTTCATATTATTCATTAGTACTTGTAAGGTTATCATGTAAAACTAAACATGTTGTGTCATGGGGGCCGTAGTCTACACAATGCACAATCAATGATTTTTCTTTTCTTAATAGATGAGGTACATTTAAAAAGTTTGATAATAACATTAATGTAGTAAAATTAATGTATATAATTTATAAAAATATCATTATATTATTGTGTATATAATAAATTTTATATAATATTCTTAACAATAAAAATAAGAAGGTGATAATACTTACATCAATGACTTGAAATTTACTTGGAAGTCTCCTTGGAAATGAAGTTCGTCAGCTTACAAATGGTAAAATCAAAATATTAACGTGGAAGAGGCTTCTTATAGGATAAAATTGAATATTTTTTAGAATAAATTATAATTTTTGGTGATTCTTCAAGTGATTGTGATGTTACAGCTTTGTATTTGAATGGAATGGTAGTTTTCAGAGTAACTCTTGCATTTTCATTAATGAAAGGTTACCATTCAAGTGAAAAAATACTAAAAATGTGAAAAAAGGTGTGTAAAATTAATCTAGGTTGAAACTCACCTCAACAACAAAATTTTCATAAAAAATTTAGTGTTTTGGGGTTTTCCATAACTTGTTTACTTTTACTCTATTTTACTTTTTCACTAGAAATTAATTTATAATCATAGAAATTAATTTTAATGAAAAATAATAAGATTGAAATTTTTAACTAATTTTATGATTTTAATCCTAAATATAAAAATAATTTTATCAAAGAAAACTTCTATATGTGTGAAAAGTCATTTTTAAGAACAATTACACATAATTGCATAAAAGCTGTTTTGTTAAATAATTTTTTTTATATTTATATTTGTATAAATGATCAAATTATCTTTTATACCAATTATATTGATATAAATTGATTTATTGAAAACCAAATAAATTTTATGAAGCTATAAACTCAATACAAACCAAATATCTGTTAACAATACTTTATTTGAAGGAAATATCTAAAATTATATTTTATTAATCTAACATTATAATATAGTTCTCAAAATGTTAGAAATAGGCTTTATAATATCAAAGATTATATTAAAATTCATAATATTAATCCATAGATTCATATTTTGTCACATAAAAGGTTAATTAATATTATATATGGATATAATCATAGAAAATATAAGTTTTGGTAAAATGATTTTTGTCAACTAAAACCCATCCTTTTTAGAAAAAACAGAAAATTTTTACTGATTAATCTTTTAAATTAAGAATTAAAAAATTATGTTCATTTTATTAATTTAAAATTCCAAAATTTACAAAGGTTTGTTTTAATCAAATAATACAAAAAATAAAACTTACTTGAAAATAACATTTTCAAAATTTAACTTCTTTTGTATATCATTTACCAAAAAAAATAATGTTAACAATTGTTGATATAAACCATAGTTTATTATAAATAATATGTTTCTTAATATATAAATGTGTATCACATTAAAATAATTTTTTTTAAATAAATTCAACAATATAAATGATCTTATTTGTCATTTTAGGAAAACTAATTTAATTTTATTCATATTAAATATTGAGTTAATTTTATAAATACATATAATCCAAAATTTTATTACTCTTATTCATTCTTGTTAATTCAATGGCTATGTTTTTTTTGTACTTAAATATTTATATATTATGTAAATATATTGTGCGTTCATTAAAGTTTAGATTTTCGTATGGAGTAATCTATGGAAAAAATTGACTTTTTTAAAGGTAATATTATATTTAGATATTGTGGTGTTAGATTCATCCATTTTAAAAAAATTATCATTATTTTCATAGATTAATATTATAAGGATTTAATAAATAATTACACACCACTAGATAATAATTGGTTTTTTATGAGGTGTAATGAGATATATCTATATGAAAAATTATTATAAGATCATTATAAAGAGAGTTAAACCCTTCCTAACATCACATATAATAATACATTGGATTGAATATCCTAATCCATAAGGAATCGCCTACCAAATACCCTGGAAATTATTTATATGAGAATCATACCTATATGGGAATTTATAAATCCATATATGGTAGTTATTTAAAAATTTCATGACATATAACAATGTAAAATCGATAGTGAAAAATCACTATTGGATATAATAGTAGTAGTTTCATAATATTTTCTGTATTCCCATTGATTTTGTGACTATATCCCCTACTAGACCATGTATTGGGACATTGGTCCACATAATTCTTAGCAATCTTGAAATTGAAGAAAAATATTTTTTTTAGATTCCCTCTTTCCTATACAATTGTGAGTACGATAACATTCATCTCTATACTTATAGAGTTTACTTTCCTTATTAAATAAATTTTTCCCAAGTTTCTTCCCACATTTTTTACACGTTGAAAATGAGATCATCTTATCTTCACCATTTTCTTCATATAATATTTCATGAGACCCCATCTTTATCTCCCTTGGTGTATTTGGGACTTCTACTATGATCTAATTTTAATCATATTTTGTGATAACTAGTTTAGCATAGTGGAATGGTTAATCACTCAATCACTCATTCAGATGGGTTTTTTATTTTGGTAATTTTTTTATTATCCCTCACACCAATGTTTACTTCTAGTTACATCAATTAATAAAACCAAAATAGTTAACAGGGTTGATAATCATTTTTAGTTAATTATATTAAATAACCACATACAGATTTTACCTTAAGATTACTCACTTTATGACTCTGTCAATTTATCATATTGTTCCTACAAATAATCTTTAATTAGACTCATTTGAATATATATAACTATTAGTTTTACGTATATCAATCTTTATTAGACATAGGTTACATTGAGTAACATTATCTCATACATTTTATCCTAACTATTAAAATAAAAATCCCAATTACTATAAATATTATAAAAATATTCTAATCTAAATAATCATTGAAATATATACTCTCAATGTATAGATTATCCTTCAATAAGGGACATTATTCATTCCTACAATCATATACAAAATTTTTTATATACACTAATCATATACTCATAATAACATACCTTTCCTAAAATCGTTTCAGTCTATATAAAATCAAACCAATTTGAAATTATATATTATTCCATAACTTCATTCAATATTTACCCTCTAATGTATTAGTCCCTAATTAATAAAGTCACAAAATACTATATATATATTATAATATTCAAAATTAGATAAGCCTCACCAAAAATATTAGGTATTATATTTTCCTTTAACCAATTATAAATAATTTTTCTCAAAAACTATCAACCCTTTATTACCTCAAAACAAGTCTATACAAATCATAAGATCAATCCAACCCTAAATAATGTTTTATTTTATATTAATCAACAAAAATATAACAGTGAAATAAAATCAAATTTCAAGGTTATTGATACAATTTAATATATTAAAAAACATTAAAGTAGAAATAATGAAGTACAATCCTCATATGGTTTTCTTAATCATTAATAACATTTATAATACACCAAAATGTCATCGATAAATATCACTTTACTAATTGAAATAGGAAATAGTATCAAGAAAATATTTCGATAATGATGTAAACTATAATACCATAGTTAATAATGGAAAACTCTCATTTTCCATTATAATAGGCATATACTAAAAATTTTAACCATTTTTGTATTCTCCCTTATTAGAATATAATACATAGTTATTTCTAGACATATAAATATATCATTGTTATCTTTATGATCATGTTTCATCCAAATACTACAACCAAATTTGTTAGGATAATATATAAAATTTAACAACCCCAACTCCAATAACCTAGTGTCTCTGTTTTTTTTATTATATTTACATAATATACAAGCGACCTCATCCCAAAAGAGTAATTGGTTTTTTAGATCTGAATAACCTAATACATATTGTTTTTGATCATATAGAGGTAGCCTAGAAAAATGGGAATGTAATGCTTTTCATAGATGATTGATGTAACTACGTTTCCATAGTTGAAACGATACCCAATTGCAACCCGAGGATCATCACCTGAATAATTTAACAACAAAATTTAACTGAATAAATACCTCTTTTGATCCAAAGATGTTCGTGAAATCTTCTGATTATAAACAATAATTTCTTGAAGGATCAAAACATGAATCCCTCTAAATCATCCACTACATCTTTAAAATCCTATGGGATCATCGATCTTTAGAATCTAGGTTCCAGTGTGGGATTTTGATGGTGCTTTAGATCCAAATGATCAATTTTGCCTTGTTACATCAATTTGTGAATGTTTTCAATGATCAATTCCATAAAATGAGAGCCACTCTCTTTATAAATCATGAGAGAGGAGACATTTTCTCTGGATCTCATGTGATGGATAGTTTATTTCATGGTACCCTCTCTTCCAACTATTATTGGGGTTCCAAACTACTCAAAAAAGGTCCTCATCCCCTGAATTATTATTACCCACAAAAATAGTATCTTATGGATTCTTGAATAAGTCATAAAAATATTCATATTTTTAAAAAATGTTTAAATATAATAAATAAATTATATGATAAAATATATCCACTAACTTGACATTAAACTCCCTAAAATATTAAATAAACCATGAATATTAAAATTATATTTTTTAAAATAATATTGTCTCATGTATTTACTTTAATACATAGAAATACATTTAAGAAATAAATTCAGTATATTTTTTTAAAACTCAAATAATAGGAATTTGATTATTCCTTGATGTTCATGTATACTTTAACAATTCTCAGACCCCCTTGAAGGTACCATTATTTCCTAAACTCCTAATAACTGAAATGGGGAACAAATTTTAATTATTTATTATTTGTGACCCTATAGGTCCTTATCTCGGTAGTAGTAAATATAATTTGTAATTCCCAGAAAAAAGAAGTCCAAATCCAGTGCATTATTTTATTACGTTGACATGATTAAAAGGAAAAAAATCCTTAAGGTCCAACTAGTTCAGTAGATTTGTAAAGCGATATTACGTACATGATACCCACAGTACATTGTGAAATAGGACATTCAAAAATGATACATAATAAAAACTACTAAAAACATCCTTGAAATTCATTAAAAGGATTCCTCATCATAACATGTGGAAAGGAAACAAAATAAGGGTAATCTCAAATGCTCCGTAAGGATAAAGAAACTAGAATAAAAAAACAATAAATGTAAATAAACCAACATAGGAAGGTAAATAACTAATAACTCATGACATTAAAATAACTACATGGGGAATTATTAATATGGAAAGGTAAGAAATTAAAACACATTCCACTTAATCAAAAAAAGGATAATATAATTCATCCATTAATATTTCAACATAAAATCACATGGATATGTAATTAGTGAATCAATGTGAAGGAAATTATTAATTATTGGATATTATTTTTTAAGGAACGTAAAAACTTATACCATTAAGAGTTTTCAAAGTATGGTTTAAAACTATGGATATAATCCTATTTAATTTGACTAACTTATTTGTCCTATGAGAACCTATTGATGCAATGAGGGGCTATATAATATTCAGGTCCCAGCCATCATTTCCAGTCAAAATATGTCCTCGTATTTGATAATCTAAATAAATAATATGCATTATCAAATAACTATATTGAATGAATAATACAAATTTATAAATTATTAATCAATGGAGGATAAATAATAAGTATTTTTTACAATCATGAATGGAAATACCCTAGAAAAAACATTCTCTATGGAAATAATATTTTAATATTCTAAAGTGTCCCATTCCACTTTGAAAAAAATTAATTTGAATTTCCCAGAAATAATTACATTAGTTAATATTATAATATCATGATAATTTGTATATTTATGATCCCACATTTCAAATGGTAGTATATACCCCATATAAAAGAATCTAGGTGCATAATCTTACTAAAGGTCTCAACAAAATGAAATTGAGATAAAATTCATTACCTTGAGTCTGACAAGTTCTCATGTGTATTTATATTCCAGAGTAATTTACTTATGTTAATTATTTACTAAATTAAAAACATTTTTCATAATTATAATTACTTTTTAAAGACCTATTATCATGTTCTATACAATTACATAAAAAAATTGTATACTTCTAGTGTTTTGACCAAACTCTAGTTATGCAACAAAAATGGACTTGGTGGGTCTAATATGGTCAAATGGATCATTAAATATCATATAAACGATAATAAACATTACCAAATTATCATATTTTTTCATAAATTATACTTTTCAAAACAATCATGAAATATGGTTATGAAAAATTAAGTAAATCATGGAGATGGTAGGCCATACGTTCACATGAGTAGTGTTCACATTTTTTAATGATCATTATGAAAATAAGGTAAGTAATATTATATACTTATATAATGATCATTATATTATAAATATCATTTTATTTACTCATACATTCTTATATATTTAATTCTTGTGAAGTAAAAAAATCACATTGTGTCGACAATTTTGTAGTTAACACGTCTATGAATGATGTTATCACTTTTTAAGTGTGTGAAAGGGTATTAAAGAAAATGATATATTATATTTCAAAAAATATAATTAATTAACAAATATCATAAATATATATTTCATGTCACATATGTTTAATTAAAACTATCTACTATAAATTCCATTTATAGTGTGAATGAGTCACATCGCTTTGACGGGTGGCAGTCCACACTTCCATAAACGATGTTATCATATTTATAAAAAAATGTAATTCATATTGGTAATTATTATAAATCATTTAACAAAGTATAAATAAATAATAAATATCTCATGTATCATATATTAATAGTTTTTCCACCAAAATTCCCACCATGAAGGTGGTAAAGAAACTAACAATCATCATTTCGTGATGTTGTAGTTTGTTTTATACATAAATGGTAATTTTTTTACCCATTATATGTAAGTGTGTGTAAGATTAGGTTGAAAAAATATCATAAAAAAATAATATAAATTCATGATACTTATTAATTACATGGTAATAATACAATAATAATTGAAGGAGTGTCGAATGAATATAAAATAGCAGAGTTTAAGGGCGAATTTTACATCTTATTCAGGTAACTCTTTTTGGATTGCACAAAAGAGATTACAAGGATGGATTTCATAAAAAAATGGAGTATTATAAGATGATGGATTTATTTTTGGAGAAAATTTGATTGAGGTTTTGTGAGATAAAGTTCACTAATAGGTGTGATGAATGTAGAGACCCAAAGCATGACGTACATGGACATCACAATACTTTGGCGGAATGCTTCATACATAACAAAAACAGAAACCAAAGTATCGTAATAGTTTAGTGTCTTTGGAAACTCAGAATATAATCTTCTAATATTGGTGAAAGATCATCAAAATCTCCCATAAAGATCTTCCCCTATTTTTTTCTTACCTAAAACATTTCTTTATATCCTGGGGAAAATAAAACATAAAAAGGGTGATCTTAAATTCTCAATAAGGGTAAGCATGGAGAAAATAAAACAAACCATATATATTTGAAAATAATGTTTAAACATCGAAATCTTGAGAAATGACATAAAACAAGGTAGTTTGTAAGGCATAGTTTATAATAGAACATCAATCATGATAAAATAGCTTGGAAATAAAACTTGTAATTGTGGAAAAACATTAAGCGCATGATATGATTTCTATAGTAGCCAAGGCATTGCTGCCAAGACCATCTTAGTGGAAAAAGTCCTTTTCTGAATCGAGTTCACTCCTCGTTCCAGTCATGTAACACTGAACTGGATTAACTTACCATTCTAGACATGTCCATCTCATGAGATATAAATATTTACCCAATTAATTTGAGGGAGATATAGGTCCCACCCATCTCATAATGAAATCATTCTTTCGTGTGCCATAAAATAAACATATATCATTCATAATAACCCAACGAATAAAATGGGTTTCATAAACAACATTCCATCATAACACAATCCATATAAAAAATTGATATCATTTCATCATAAGAGAAGTCAAATCAGATAAATCATAGAGAAGTTATACTTGAAACATACACATATGATGTAATGTCATCTTAGATGGAAAACGGATTTGATAAAGCACTTGAAATGAATTCTTGAGGAAAATATCCTTTATTCTTGAAAATCATTCTCTTTTCACAAAATGCCATTGAATTTTAAAAGAAAAGTATTTTTTTAAAATATTCATGAAATCATGTAGAGTAAGATTCATAAAAATAAGGCGTTATGAAACCGTACAAATTCGTTCATTCTGTATAAGTTAAGAAAAACATTCTTCTCGTACTTTTGCTGGAAAAGTCAAAAAGTACATTGTATGGTAAAAAAAGATTCCTTACATACCATGTAGTAAAAATCAAAAATGGGTAAAAAGGACTTTAAACATACATGAAAACATTTTCATAAAGCTTGGACATGGATGATAAATATAATCCCAATAAATACTTATGTATAATCAATCTCGGATAAAAATGAGATTGAAAATTTATCCTTTACCTTATGTCCGATATGATTCGTATGTATCCGGACCTACTTTATAACGATTTAAATAATGTAATTGACTTATTAATGAATGATAATCATTGTTATGATATCATATATGGTTTACTTATGCCTTTATATTACACGTTCTTTTATAAATTCAATGTAAACGCAGCGATTTGGGTAAAATCGTTTCATTTATTATACATGTTTCAACTTGTTGTTCTTGATATTATTACTTATATCCTGATTAAATTAATTCTAAAATGAAAAAAATGATTTATATATAATATATATTTAGAATATACATATATATATGATAGATCGATAAATAGAATGAAATACGCCGTTAATGGAGATGGTAGGCCGTACGTATGCATGAACACTGTTTTCGTTTCCTTATAGAAATGAAAGGAATTAAGTAGATGAAATACATATATATATATATACATAAATATAGTATCATTATTATGTCATATATTTCTTTATTACTTATTATATATACTTTATAGTCATTCATGAATGGTTAACATGGAGAATGAATCTCATCGCGTTGTGGAGACGGTAGTCCATACGTACACACGAGCGATGATACCATTCCAAAGAACGTGGAATTCAATTGAAGTGTTTTTATAATACTTCAGAATCAATATAACTTTACAGTAATCGTATATAGTTATTTATTTACACCATTATAACCATCCAAATAAGGTGGTGGTTGAAAATAGATTACACCACGGCGTGGAGACGGTATTTTGTACGTACGCACGCGCAGTGATTTCATTTTCCGTAGGATGGATAGAAGATGAAATAGGGTTTTTTAAGATTTATAATAACATATCAATATATTTGTAATACTTATGTTATTACTTTATAACAAAACAACTAAATAATAATATGTTGAAGAATAATGAAATTGGAAAGGATCGGTAATGGATATTACCTCTTCTTTGACGTGCCTCTTCTTAACCTCCTCTTAGGGCACTAGGGTTGGTCTTTGAAGAAGTCCAGGACCTCTAGGATGTTTCTAGAGAAGTGGAGAAGAGAATTTTTCAGGGTTTTTCCGATCATGATGGCTCAAAGTTGTGTGAGGAAGAGAGGGAGGAGGTTCCCTTTTATAAGGGATGAGAGGGGCACCTTTTGGAAAAACGAAAAATATTATTTTATTATAAAGTCATATTCGGTCTTTAATAGCTCCAAATTGATTTATTTAGAAGATAATTTGGGTTTGGGTCGAAATAATCTCATTTAATAGAATTTGGACAAGTTTAGGTTACTATTTTAACCTTATCATTTAGATTTAACTTTACGTTAAATAATTTTACTTTAACCGTGTTTTCTTGTTTTAATACACTATAAGGTTAATAAACTTACTATAACAAGCCAAAAGAACCCCAAGTGGTTCATTATTAATATATAAAACATTATCTAAGTCATTTGGCCGAACCTTATATTTTTAGGAATAAAATAACAATTAATAATATAATATTTGTTTTAAAAACTATTTTATGTCAATTTTGACACTATTTGGTAATGGATTTTTTTGAAAATCATAAAAGCATTATTAGTTCAAAAAAAGTTACTTAAATCAATACTAACATGTCATATTAACCTATAAAATTAGTGTAATTCATAAAAAGTCTCAAATTACATTAATTTGGGTATTTATGACATCAATTATGTCAATATTTCATTAATAAGGTAATTACTGCATCATCATTATGTCAAAAATAACTTAATTTATTTATTGTCTAAAAATTATAACTAAATTACAATTATGTAGGAAATATTTTTATATTTCTAATTAATATTTATATTCTAATTTATCTTATGTATAACCCTATATTAAAAATGATTTAATTATTAAACATTGATTTTAACTATTTTAACCCTTCTTTAAATAAATTAATAATAAATGTCCTAATCTAATAAAAATGGACCTAAAGGGTAATATTTTTTCCCTAAGGTTGTTTTTGGTTGAATTACACTTATCCAATAGAATTATGACATGTGTTAGATTAATAATAATATCAGTTTTACCCATAATTACCCTATTTACTTTTAATGGTGGTAAATAAAAGTAAAAAGATACTATTCACCAAAAATTATTTTTATCTTCTTGAACCACATTTTACTCCTTGATATTAACCGTGTATCTCTGATTTTTGAAATTCCACTCACGGAAGTGGTAATATTATGTTTTATGTGAATTTCCAAATTCTCCTAGGAGGTGGGTAAAAGACAGTGAAAATTTCAATAAAATTTTTATATATCTAAAATTATTATAAAATTACTCCAATTAATTACATTGAAATTATATAGGTATTCTGTATCAATTTTTACCTAAAATAAATTTAAATAAAATAAATAATTATTTAAATAAACAGTCGGTTTTTAAATAGTAACTTAGTGTTTTCTCTATTCATCAAAAATTGAAAGTCTTCAGAAAAATATCAGAAATTCACCATAGGCTAATTTCGATTTTCCGAATCCAAAAATGAAGTCCATTTTGAAAGATAAAATCTATAAAATTTTAAAAAATGGGTATTACTATTCATAATGGCGAGTTCATAATAATATTATAATAATATATCGTTTAGTGAAACTCGGTATTGCGTACTACACACGCTATCAAGGAAGGTCTTGATTGCGTGTAATGCAAGCCAAGTTAGGGCTTCATGTAGTGAAAGCTCCATTTGGTGTTGCGTATAACATAATCAAAACTTATTTCATTAATACATTAAAAAAAATCTATACTTAATGTTGGGTAAAATAATATCCACAAAGCGAACATGAAATTGTGTGTAACACGAGCCAAGAATAGTGTGGCATATACTGCAAGATAATACGGTGTTGTGTATTGTACAAGATAATCTTGGTGTATTGTATAATAGAAGACATTAAAAAAATGTATCTCATAAAATCTCGGGGTGTTACATTCTACCCCCCTGAAAAAGAATTTCGCCCTCGAAATTCGTTGGGGTTATAAATAGTTTACACCTTAAACATTTATTTCATAGAAACCCACATCGTAAAAAGGAATACCAAAAATAATCTTTAAAAACTAAAGTATGAAACGTAATAGTTACCCAAATTAACTAATCACTGGGTTTCCACGTAGAAGAACATAGGTGAAAATATGGATATGGAAGAGAAATATAACCATCATGTTCTGATAGAGAGTGGTAGAAAACATGGCTATGAAAAATCCAACAATCGCAAAGCCATAAATTTTTGATGATCTAAGGTACCATCTGATTCATTGGATAAAAGGCACTAGGACAACATTTTTGGTCTTCGAGATCATTTCCCTAATGTTGAATAATTTTAATTAGAAAAATACTTACTTTATTTCGGTATAATCTCACTGTTGTTCGTGCCTTGAACAATTTCCATTTCATATCTTAAAGAAATGAAGTTGAATTTTTCTTCCGTGAAGTGTCAGCAGATCATGCGATAGAATGATAGATCATTCCATCTGTCTCAAACATATGGTTAGGAAAAGTTAAATACATAAGTCCATCTATGGTGAGATTAATCGTATATGGATCCTAAAATGGACTTATACATCATCTATCAAACCTCTTAATAAAATAAAACTAGTTTCTACTAACCAGGGACTCCCTGTAAGATAGTGGTAGGAGATGAAGGCATGTTGCACTTCAGTTGTGGGTTTGATTCCCACAGCCTTGTCCGACGCGACGGGTTGTCACCCATCCTACGGGCTTTCCTTTTTCTAAAACTATACTAGTATAACATTTCTAAAATAATATGAAAAAGTTCTAGCCTTAAACAATACTAACTTATGTTCAACATATTCCATTCCAATCTTTAGGCTTATCCAAAATACTTCTTTCCAGACTCATAGTATAAAGATAACAATTACAAAAAAGGTCATATAACTAGCATGTGAATACCATCATTTATCCCTCATATATCCTGATGGTCACACTTCAATCATGTTGATACCTTAATCATGTATTCTCCTGAAAAATTAATACCCATTGAACCTTAGTGAAAACATGAATGCTGTCAAAAGTTAACTCTTTCCATATACCAAAATCAAAAAATTCTATATACTAAATCATGATATAACATTTTCCTTATATCAGTCATGAGCTCATTAAATAGTATCAAACATTTACTTTTCTATTCATCCCTTCATTATGAGCAAATCATATTCTTTCCAAAATATTTGAATCACATTTCATGGTTACTAGTACCATTAAACATATACTTTCAAATACATCAGGAAAAACAATAGTGTAACAATCCTTAGATGTGTCTTTATTCCATAGTACCATTACCTATACAACATAACTCTTGATAAACATAAATCATTCCACTACATTCTTAAACCATTGACCAAGCTTCAACACTTCTTTCATCTCATATATCATTTGTAGTACCCTCATCATCATCAAAATAAATACTACCCGTATGACCATGCTGATTCTCTTCATGAGATTTTCCCTTGGGGAATTGGCTTTCATAATGCCCATAGATTCCACATTTAAAACATCTAATCATTGTTGATATCGTATAAATGCCATTATCCTTCTCTATGGAGTTATCTGAACCTTTTCCTTTGCACTTACTAGATTTGTGTCCTTCTTTTCTCCACCCAACGCATCTTCTAGATCTTTTGAAACATTCTCCTTGATGCCTCTTCCCACATGATTTACATGAGAGAAATTGAACTATCTTTCCTCTATGATCATCATGAAACTCCATCTTTCTCTTATTAGATTAGTAGGGAAACTTACCAAAGTTGATAATATTGATCATATTATGAGATTGTTGATTAGTCATAATAAAGATATGTGGACCTCGATATCCAATTTCATTTGGTTTCTTAGGAAGAATATCATTCCATTGCCCATCATATCCTCCATTATCGTGAATATTCTCATTTCAAGCCCTTTTCTAAAACCCAAAAAGAATAGTATGAGAGGCTAATATCATAATCAAGGGTGATTAACATCAATGTCTAACATCTTAGGTTAAATTATAATATCATTACCAAAATTATAGGACTATAACCTATACTTAAACGTATCCTTAGGGACATCCATAGACATACCGTAGAAATATCTCTAGGGATCTCACTAAAGTTTTCACATCCTAGTTTCCAAAGGTTAACAAAACCTTTCCTCTGATAAAAAATTTAGAGACCCAAAGCTTGACATACATAGAAATTACTTTACATTTGTGGAATACTTAATACATAACAAAAACAGGCACCAAATTATGGTAATAGTTTAGTGCCTTTGGAAACTCTGAATATAATCTTCTAATCTTGGTGAAATATCTTCAACATATCCCATAAAGATATTCCCCTTTTTTCCTTACCTAAAACCTTTATTTATATCCTGGGGAAAATAAAACATAAAAAGGGTGAGATTAAATGCTCAGTAAGGGAAAGCATGGAGAAAATAAAAAAACTATATACATTTGAATATAAAAACATGAACATAATGTTTAAACATCGAAATCTTCAGAAATGACATAAAACAAGGTAGTACGTAAGGAATAGATCATAATAGAACATCAATCATGATAAAATAGCTTGTAAATAAAACATGTAATTGTATCAAAACATTAAGCACATGATATGATTTCCAGAGTAGACAAGGTATTGCTTCCAAGACCATCTTAGTGGAAAAAGTCCCTTTCTGAATCGAGTTCACTCCTCGTTCCAGTCCTGTAACACTGAACAGGATTAACTTACCATTCCAGCCATGTCTATCTCATGAGATATAAATCTTTACCCAATGCATTGGAGGGAGATATAGGTCCCACACATCTCATAATGAAATCATTCTTTCGTGTGCCACAAAATAAACATACAACATTCATAATATCCCAATGAAATAAATGGGTTTCATAAACATCATTCCATAATAACACAATCCATATAAAACTAATGGGTATAATTTTGTCATAAGAGAAGTGAAATCATGTAAATCATAGAGACATTATACTTGAATCATACACATATGAAATAATGTCATCTTAGATGGAAAATGGTTTTGATAAATCCCTTGAAATGAATTCTTGATGAAAATATCCTTTCTTCTTGAAAATGATTCTCTTTTCACAAAATGCGATTCAACTTTAAAATAAAAGTCTTTTTTTGAAAATAATAATTAAATCATGTAGATTAATCTTCATGAAAATAAGGTGTTATGAAACCGTAAAAATTTGTTCATGCCGTATAAGTTAAGAAACATTCTTCTCGTACTTTTGCCGAAAAAGTCAAAAAGTAATTCATATGGTAAACAATAAAAATATTCCATACATACCATGTAGTAAAATAAAAAAATGTGTAAAAATGAATTTAAACATATATTAAAATATTTTCATAAAACTTGGACATGGATGATAAATATAACCCCAGTAAATGCATACGTATAAGCAATCTCGGATAAAAATGAGATTGAAAATTTATCCCTTACCTTATGTCTGATATAATTCGTATGTATCCGGACCTCCTGTATAATGATTTAAATAAAGTTATTGACTTACTACAGAATCATATTCATTGTTATGATATCATATATGGTTTACTTGTGACTTTATATTACCCGTTCTTTTATAAATTCAATGTAAAAGTAGTGATTTGGGTAAAATAGTTTCTTTTATTATACGTGTTTCGACTTGTTGTTCTTGATATTATTACTTATATCCTGATTTAATTAATTAAAGAATAAAAAACATGATTTATATATAATATATATTCAGTATATACATATATATATATATGATAGATCAACAAATGGAATGAAATACACCGTTCATGGAGATGGTAGGTCATATGTATGCATGAACGCTGTTTTCGTTTCTTTATTGAATTGAAATGATTTAAGTAGATGAAATACATATATATATATACATAAATCCAGTATCACTATTATGTCATATATTTTATTATTACTTATTATATATACTTTATAATCATTCATGAATGGTTAACAGGGAGAAAGAATCTCATCGCGTCGTGTAGATGGTAGTCTGTACGTACGCACGAGCGATGATACCATTCCCATGATCGTGAAATTGAATTGAAGCGTATGTATAATATTTCATAATCAATATAACTTTACAATAATCATATATAGTTATTTATTTACACCATTATACCCATCCAAGTAAGGTGGTGGTCAAAAACAGATTACACCACGGCATGGAGACGATATTCTGTACGTACGCACACGCGGTGATTTCATTTTCCGTAGGATGGATAGTAGGTGAAATAGGGTTGTTTCATATTTATATTAATATATTAGTATATTTTTAATAATTTTGTTATTAATTTATAATTAATACTCTAAATAATAATATGTTGAAGAATAAAGAAATTGGAAAGGATCGGTAATGGATATTACCTCTTCTTTGACGTGCCTCTTCTTATCCTCCTCTTAGGGAACTAGGGTTGGCCTTTGAAGAAGACCAGGACCTCTAGGAAGTTTCTAGGGAAGTGGAGAAGATTATTTTTCAGGGTTTTTTCGATCTTGATTGCTCAATGTGGTGTGAGGAGGAGAGGGAGGAGGTGCCCTTTTATAAGGGAGGAGAGGGGCACCTTTGGAAAAACTAAAAATATTATTTTATTATAAAGTCATATTCGGTTATTTATAGCTCCAAATTGATTTATTTTTAATCTAAGGTGGGGTTTGGTCGCAATACTCTCATCCCATATAATTTGGACAAGTTTAGGTTACTATGTTTAACGTTATCATTTAGATTTAACTTTAAGTTAAAAAAATTTACTTTTACCTTGTCTTCTTGATTTATTACACTATAAGGTTAATAAAATTATTATAAAAATAAAAACGAACCTCAAGTGTTTAATTATTAATATATATAACATTATCTAAGTCATTTGGCAAGACTTATATTTTTAGGGAAAAAATAACAATTAATAATATAGTATTTGTTTTAAAAACTATTTTATGTCAATTTTGACACTATTTGGTAATTGATTTTTGAGAAACTCATAAAAACATGATTAGTTCTAAAAAAGGTAATTAAATCAATACTAACATGTCATCTTAACCTATAAAATTATTGGAATTCATAAAAAGTTTAAAATTACATTCATTCGTTTATTTATAACATCAATTATGCTAATATTTCATTAATAAGGTAATTACTGCATCATCATTGTGTAATAAATAACTTAATCTATTTAATGTTTAAAAATTATAAATAAATTATAATTATGTAGGAAAATTTTTTATCTTTCTAATTAATATTTATAGTCTAATTTTTCTTATGTATAACCCTATATTAAAAATCATTTAGTTATTAAACATTGATTTTAACTATTTTAACCCTTCTTTAAATAAATTAATAATAAATGTCCTAATCTAATCCAAGTGGACCTAAAGGGTAATATTTTATCCACAATGTTGTTTTTGGTCGAATTACACGTATCCAATCGAATTATGACATGTTTTAGATATAATATCATTTTTACCCTTAATTACCCTATTTACTTTTAACCGTGGTAAATGAAAGTAAAAAGTTACTATTCACCAAAAATTATTTTTATCTTATTGAACCACATTTTACTCCTTGATATTAATCTTGTATCTCAGATATTCGAAATTCCACTCATAGGAGTGGTGAAATTAAGTTTTATATGATTTTCCAAATTCTCCTAGGAGGTGGGTAAAAGACGGTGAAAAGTTCAATAAAATTTTTGTATATCTAACATTATTATAAAATGACTCCAATGAATTACATTGAACTATATAGGTATTATGTATCAATTTTTTACTAAAATAAATTTAAATAAGATAAATAATTATTTAAATAAAAAGTCAGTTTTTTAATTATAACTTAGTGTTTTCACTATTCCTCAAAAAATGAATGTTTTCATAAAAATACCAAAAATTAACCATAGGCTAATTTTGATATTCCGAATCCAAAAATGAAGTCCATTTTGAAATATAAAATTTATAAAATTTCAAAAAAAATGTGTATTACTGTCCATAACGGCTAGTTCATAATAATATTATAATAATATCTAATTTATTGAAACTCGGTATTGCATACTGCACATGCTATCGAGGAAGGTCTTGATTGCGTGTAATGTAATCCAAGTCAGGGCTACGTGTAGTGAATTATCCATTTGGTGTTACATATAAAATAATCAAAACTTATTTCATTCATATATTAAAAAAAATCTATACTTAATGTTGCGTAAAATAATTTCCTAAAAACGAACTTGAAATTGTGTGTAACACGAGCCAAGAATAGTGTTGCGTATACTCGAAGATAATAAGTTGTTGCATATAGTATAAGCTAATATTCGTGTAGTGTATAATAGAAGACATTAAAAATAATATATCTCATAAAATCTTGGGGTGTTACATTATACCCCCTTAAAATGAATTTCTCCCTCGAAATTCGTTGGGGTTATAAATGGTTTACAACTTGAAAGTTTCTTTCATAGAAACCCACATCGTAAAAAGGAATACCAAAACTTATCTTTAAAAACTAAATTATGAAACGTAGTAGTTACCCAAATTACCGATCAATGGGTTTTTACATAGTAGAACATAGGTGAAAATACGGATATGGAAGATAAATTTAACCATCACGTTCTGATGGAGAGTGGTAGAGAACATGGCTATGAAAAATCCCACAGCCAAAAAGCCATAAATTTGTGATGATCTTAGGTACCATCTGATTCATCGGATATAAGGTCACTAGGACAACATTTTTGGTCTTCAAGATCATTTCCCTAAAGTTGAAGAATTTTAATTAGAAAAAATACTTACTTTATTTCGGTATAATCTCACCGTTATTCATGCCTTGAACAATTTCCACATCATCTCTTAAAGAAATGAAGATGAATTTGTCATCCGTGAAGTGTTAGAAGATCATGCGATAGAATGATAGGTCATTCCATCTTTCTCAAACATAAGATTAGGAAAATTTATATACATAAGTCCATCTATGGTGAGATTAATCGTATATGGATCCAAAAATGGACTTATACTTCATCCATCATACCGCTTAATAAAATAAAACTAGTTTCTACTAACTAAGGACTTCATGTAGGACAGTGGTAGGCGATGAAGGCCTTTCGCACTTCAATTGTGGGTTCGATTCTCACAGCCTTGTCCGACGAGATGGGTTATCACCCATCCTACGGGTTGTCCTTTTTCCAAAACTATACAATTATAACATTTCAAAAATAATATAAAAAAGTTCTAGATTTAAACAATACTAACTTATATTCAACATATTCCATTCCAATCTTTAGGCTTATCCAAAATCATTATTTCCAAACTCATTATATAAAGAGAATGATTACTAAAAAGGTCATATAGGAAGCATGTGAATACCATCATTTATCCCTTATATATCTTGTTGGTCACACTCCAATCATCTGAATACCTTAATCATGTGTTCTCATAAAAAATTAATACCCATTGAACCTTAGTGAAAACATGAATACTGTCAAAAGTTAACTCTTACCAGATACCAAAATCAAAAAATTCTATATACTAAAACCATGATATAACATTGTCCTTATACCAGTCATGATCTCATGAATACTATCAAACATTTAATTTTCTCTTTATCTCTTCATAATGCACATATCATATTCTTTCCAAAATATTTGAATCACATTTCATTGTTACTGGTACCATTAAACATATACTTTCAAATATTTTAAGAAAAACAATAGTGTAACAATCCTTAGATGTGTCTTTATTCCATAGTACCATTACCTATACAACATAACTCTTTATAAACATAAATCATTCCACTACATTATTAAACCATTGACCAAGCTTCAACACTTCTTTTATCTCATATATCACTTTTAGTCTCCTCATCATCAACCACATAAATAGTACCCATATGACCATGTTGTTTCTCTTCATGAGATTTTCCCTCAGGGCATTGGTTTTCATAATGCCCATACATTCCACATTTAAAACATATAACCATTGTTCATGTCGTAGAAATACCATTATCCTTTTCCATGGTGTTATCTGAACCTTTTCCTTTGCACTTAATGGATTTGTGTCCTTTTCCTCACCCAAAGAAACTTCCAGTTCCTTTGAAACATTCTCCTTGATGCCTCTTCCCACATGATTTACATGAGAGAAAATGAACTTTCTTTCCTCTAGAATCATCATGAAACTCCATCTTTCTCTTATTAGATGAGTCAGGAAACTTACTAAGGAATGGATTATTGATCATATTATGATATTTCTAATTAGGCATAATAATGATATGTGGACCTCCAGATCCAATTTCATTTGGTTGCTCAGGAAGAATATCATTCTATTGTCCATCATATCTTCCATTATCGTGAATCTTCCCATTTCCATCCATTTTTTAAAACCCAAAAAGAATTGTGTGAGAGGCCAAAATCACAATCAAGGGGGATTACCTTCAATATCTAACATCTTATGTTAAATTCTAATATCGTTACCATAATTCTAGGACTATAACCTATACTTATACTTAACCTTATGGACATCCCTAGACATTCCATAGAAATATTTCTAGGGATCTCACTAAAGACTTTGCATCCTAGTTTCCAATGTTTAACTAAACTGTTCCTCTAATACCAACTTTAGAGACCCAAATCATGACGTACATGGACATTACATTAATTTTGTGGAATACTTAATAAATAACAAAAATAGACACCAAAGGACTATAATAGTTTAGTGTCTTTAGAAACTTGGAATATAATCTTCTAATCTTAGTGAAAGATCTTAAACATATACCATAAATATCTTCCCCTTTTTTCTTACCTAAAACCTTTCTTTATATCATGGGGAAAAGAATACATAAAAAGGGTGAGCTAAAATTCTTATTAATGGTAAGCATGGAGAAAATAAAACAAACCATATACATTTGAACATAAAAACATGAACATAATGTTTAAACATCAAAATCATGAGCAATGACATAAAACAAGGTAGTACATAAGGCATAGATCATTATATAACATCAATCATGATAAAATATCTTGGAAATAAAACTTTTAATTTTGTAAAAACATTAATCACATGATATGATTTCCATAGTAGCCATGGCATTGCTACCAAGACCATCTTATTGGATAAAGTCACTTTCTGAATAGAGTTCACTCCTCATTCCAGTCCTGTAACACTGAACTGGGTTAACTTATAGTTCCAGCCATGTCTATCTCATGAGATATAAATCTTTACCCAATTAATTAGAGGGACATATAGGTCCCACCCATCTCATAATGAAATCATTCTTTCGTGTGCCACAAAATAAACATACATCATTCATAATAACCTAACGAATAAAATGGGTTTCATAAACATCAATCCATCATAACACAATCCATATAAATCAAACGGATATCATTTCATCATAATATAAGTGAAATAATTTAAATAATAGAGACATTATACTTGAAACATACACATATGAAATAATTTCAGCTTATATGGAAAATGGTTTTGATAAAGCACTTGAAATGAATTCTTGAGGAAAATATCCTTTCTTCTTGAAAATTATTCTATTTTCACAAAATGCCATTCAATATTAAAATAAAAGTATTTTGTTGTGAATATTCATGAAATAATGTAGATTAAGATTCATGAAAATAAGGCATTATGAAACTAAAAAAATCTGTTCATGCCATATAAGTTAAAAAACATTCTTCTCGTACTTTTGCTGGAAAAGTCAAAAAGTACCTCATATGGTAAACAAAAAAAAGATTCCTTACATACCAAGTAGTAAAAGTAAAAAATGGGTAAAAATGACTTTAAACATACATGAAAACGTTTTCATAAAACTTGTACATGTATGATAAATATAACCCCAGTAAAAACTTACGTATAAGCAATCTCGGATAAAAATGAGATTGAAAATTTATCCCTTAACTTATGTTCGATATGATTCGTATGTATCTGGACCTCCTGAATAATGATTTAAATAATGTTATTGAATTATTATAGAATCATATTCATTGTTTTGATATCATATATGGTTTACTTAGGACTTTATATTACCCGTTATTTTATAAATTCAATGTAAAAGCAGCGATTTGGGTAAAATCGTTTCATTTATTATACGTGTTTCGACTTGTTGTTCTTGATATTATTACTTATATCCTGATTTATGTAATTCAAGAATGTAAAACATGATTTATATATAATATATATTCAGAATATACATATATATATATATGATAGATTGATAAATGGAATGAAATACACCGTTCATGGAGACGGTAGGCCGTACGTACGCATGAGCGCTGTTTTCGTTTCCTTATTGAATTGAAAGGAATTAAGTAGATGAAATACATATATATATATACATAAATCCATTATCAATATTATTTCATATATTTAATGATTACTTATTTTATATACTTTATAATAATTCATGAATGGTTAACATGGATAATGAATCCCATCGCGTCGTGGAGACGGTATTCCGTACGTACGCACGAGCGATGATACCATTCCAATGATCGTGGAATTGAATTGAAGTGTAATGTATAATATTTAAGAATCAATATAACTTGACAATAATAATATATAGTTATTTATTTACACCATTATACCCATCCTAGTTAGGTGGTGGTCGAAAATACATTACACCACAGTGTGGAGACAGTATTCCGTACGTACGCACGTGCGAGGATTTCATTTTCCGTAGGATGGATATAAGGTGAAATAGGCTTGTTTTTTCTTTATAATAACATATCAGTATATGTGTAATACTGATGATATTACTTTATAATTAAACAACTAAAGAAGAATAATTTTAAGAAGAAATAAATTGGAAAGGATCAGTAATGGATATTTCTTCATCTTTGGCGCGCCTCTTCTTAACCTCCTCTTAGGGTACTGGGGTTGGTCTTTTAAGAAGACTAGGACCACTAGGATGATTCTGGGGAATTTTAGAAGAGAATTCGGCAGGGTATGGCTGAGCTTGATGGATCAAAGTGGTGTGAGGAGGAGAGGGAGTAGGTTCCCTTTTATAAGGGAGGAGAGGGGTACCTTTGGAAAAACTAAAACAATTATTTTATTATAAAGTCATATTCGGTTTTTAATAGCTCCAAATTGATTTATTTCTATGATAAGGTGGTTTTGGTTCTAAATTATCTCATCCAATATAATTTGGACATGTTTAGGTTAGTATTTTAACCTTATCATTTAGATTTAACTTTAGGTTAAATAATTTTACTTTTATTGTGTCTTCTTGTTTTCTTACACTACATGGTTAATAAACTTACTATAACAAGCCAAACAAACCCCAAGAGGTCAATTATTAATATATATAACCTTATCGAAGCCATATTTCTGAACCTCATATTTTTAGGAATAAGATAACAGTTAATAATATAATATATGTTTTAAAAACTATTTTATGTCAATTTTGACACGATTTGGTAATTGATTTTTGTGAAAATCATAACAGAATGATTAGTTCAAAAAAAGTTAATTAAATCAATAATAACATGTCATATTAACCTATAAAATTATTTTAATTCATAAAAAGTGTAAAATTACATTCATTTGGGTATTTATAACATCAATTATGTTAATATTTCATTAATAAGGTAATTACTGCACCACAATTGTGTCATAAATAACATAATTTATTTAATGTCTATAAATTATAACTAAATTACCATTATGTATGAAATCTTTTTATATTTCTAATTAATTTTTATAGTCAAATTTATCTTATGTATACCCCTATATTAAAAATGATTTAGTTATTAAACATTGATTTTAACTATTTTAACCCTTCTTTAAATAAATTAATAATAAATGTCCTAATCTAATCCAAGTGGACCTAAAGGGTAATATTTTTTCCCTAAGGTTGTTTTTGGTCGAATTACACTTATCCAATAGAATTATGACGTGTTTTTGGGAAATAATAATATCATTTTTACACTTAATTACCCTATTTACTTTTAACCATGGTAACAAAAAGTAAAAATTCACTATTCACCAAAAATTATTTTTATCTTATTGAACCACATTTTACTCCATGATATTTATCGTGTCTCTCGGATTTTTTAAATTTCACTCATAGAAGAAGTAAAATTATGTTTTATGTGAATTTCTAAATTCTCCTAGGAGGTGGGTAAAAGACGGTAAAAAGTTCAATAAAATTTTTATATATCTAAAATTATTATAAAATAACTCCAATGAATTATATTGAACTTATATAGGTATTATGTATCAATTTTGACCTAATAAAAATTTAAATAAAATAAATAATTATTTAAATAAAAAGTCGGTTTTTAAGTAGTAACTTAGTCTTTTCACTATTCATCAAAAATTGAAATTTTTCAGAAAAATACCAAAAATTCACCCTAGGATAATTTCAATATTCCGAATCCAAAATTGAAGTCCATTTTTAGAAATAAAATTTAAAAAATTTGAAAAAATGGGTATTAATATTCATAACTGCTAGTTCATAATAATATTATAACAATATCTTGTTTTGTGAAACTCGGTATTGCGTACTACACGCGCTATCGAGGAAGGTCTTGATTGCGTGTAATGCAAGCTATGTCAGGGCTGCGTGTAGTGAAGGATACATTTGTTGTTTCTTATAACATAATCAAAACATATTTCATTCATACATTAAACAAAATCTATACTTAATGTTGTGTAAAATAATTTTAACAAAACGAACTTAAAATTGTGTGTAACAGGAGCCAAGAATAGTTTTTGCGTATACTGCAAGATAATACGTTGTTGCATATAGTACAAGCTAATCTTGGTGTAGTTTATAATAGAAGACATTAAAAATATTATATCTCGTAAAATATCGGGGTGTTACAATGAAGGGGAAGTGTAAATGCCTTTTTATAATGGAGGGAGTGTGACATTCTTGTAAATAAGAAATGGAATGCATTATTGGGAGGTATCCCTAACCTAATGTGCCGTAAAAATGGAAAATTAATGCTTTAATGTTTATTAATAGTCTAAAAAACCTTCACCAAACAAAAATAAATTCATTGTTATAATTTGGATTCTTAATTTCTTGGTTTCACAAATTTTACCTTTTAGGTTTTTGATAAAGTAATGTGTTTTATAAGCTTGGTAAATTAACCATTAAGATAGAATTAAAATGGGGTTTATCAGAAAATATATAAGAAATATATTTTAAATATTATACCTTATTTACAACATAAAAATACCATGTGTTTTAGGAATTAATTTTAAAACAGTCTCATGCAATGTGAAAAAACACTACATTAACTCAGACTATTCTAACAATGTTTTTAAAAAATAAGGGTCAATAGGTTAATCATAAAATATAAATTCATCTAATAAAATACCATATTTGATATTCATCAACACTTGAAATTCACTTTCCAAAATATAGGATTTCAATTAATTTTAAATTATTTAATAAAATTTCATTTATTGTAAAATATCATTAAACTCAATTTTGACATTATGATTTTAATTTTAATTTATAAATATCAAAAAAACTATTTTAATTTAAAAAAATTAATTTTAAATCTATTTAAAATTATTTATTCATATTCAAAAATAATTAAATACAATAATTGAATGAATTTTTTTCACTTTTTATATTTAATATATCATTTATTTTTGTTAATTGTTAACTAAATAATCACAACACTACTGTTTTTTAAGTATTTCAAGTAACTAATTATTATATAAAAATTAATGATAAATTATGATGATAAAAATAACCCATTTATCTTTGAAAAGGATAATTATAACTAAAAATATGATGTTTTTTGCGTATCTCAAAGTTATATAAATGTTAAAGGTAATGAAGTTTCCTTTTTCTATTTCCTTACACAACATATCATATAGGAGAATTTCGTAAACAATTATCCTAGTAACCTATAATATTTTACATAAGATGGTATATGGTTATAATATTGTCAACCAATGGTCTTTGGATAAGTGTATAGGTCATTTTGGCCCTTATGTTTATGGTTTAGTCCCTTGTTATGATTAATTTTACCTTTATCACTATAATTAATTTTAATCACTTTCAATAATATTTTTGGCAAAAAAAACTACTTCTATATTATTAAAATAAATATATCATACTTATTACCAAATTTTATGTTCTTTTTTCAAAATTCAAAACACAAAAGTGGGAAAATTAATTTTAAAGCTAATATCATAGACATGGTGAGAAGGTAGGTTTTAAAAGTAAAAACGTTCAAAGGTTAAATATATTTTAGTATTCAATTTCAATATAAAAATGAATCCAATGACCAAAATTAGGTTAATATATTTATAATATAACTATTTTGAATTAAAAAATAATAATCTAAAATATAATATAACATTAATAATTTTTCAAACAAAAAGGTTGTTTTTAACTAAAAGGCATTATTTTTTCCTATACGTTAAATATGAAAATTATAAAAAAAATACCATAAATTCACCCTAAGATAAATTTGACACTCCAAAATTCAAAAGTTATGTTTATTTTGAAAATTATAATTAAAAAAATTGAATTTAGTTTTAAAATATGTGTTCTATTAAAAGGGGGTAAACTCAATCTTGCGTGTAACGCAAGCTAACTCAGTGTTGAGTGTAATATACACATAAAAATGATTTTGTATAAAGAAATATAGAAAAAAATAATTTAATTAAAAAATAATAATAATCTAAATTATTTGGGTGTTGCATTCTCCCCACATTAATTAAATTGGTTCCTCACATTTAAAACGTGATCCCAGAAATCAACAGTTTTATGTATAATGCTAAATTATTTTTGAAAACCCACATCGTAAATAAGGTTAATGAAATACATTATTAATAATAAGGGATATTAAATGTTAATCCCACCAAAAAAGGATTCTGGATATGATATTTGTAGTAAAGACATGGATATCGAAGAGAAATCAAACAATCAAGTTCTGATGGAGAGTGACAAAGAACATATTTAGCTGAAATGTGTTGGCAAAAAACCCATAAAATAGTTGCGTAAATAGAGATCATTGATATCCTCAATAATTATGGTAATAAGAAAAAATCTTCTCAATAACCTTCTTCCTGGAGTTGAGAAATTCTTCACACTCTAAGAATATAAGTAAATGTATGTTTTTATAATCACAATATTTTCCTTTGATTATGCCTTGAACAATTTATACTTCATCTCACACCATAAGATGCTTTATATGGAGAAGTGACACATTAATAAATAAAATCTCATTCAAATATCAACTTAAACCATTTCATAAATGGTCAACATTTCCTAAAGGTTAAGAACCAACACTTTTAGAAAGATGTCGATGAGTTTCCAAAATGTACTTTTTATTAGTCCAAACAAAATTAAGTTGATATTTAATCATCACATACCAAACTTGTGAACTCCCTCATATTGTATTATCATGAATAATGTTAATAAAATGAATTACAATAAAACCATATTAGAAACATGCATTCTTTCACATTATATAAGTAAGACACATGTTATTGGATATATTCATCAAACCCAAAAGTGTTGTAAATTTCATCAATACTGGAATAAACCACCTTTTGAAAAAACCCTTAATATATTTCAAGGAAGTCTATATTATCTAATTTACCTAATCCAGATTAATCATACCTTTATTCCAATAACATTATCTCAGTATTGGAAGCATATTATAGGTTATCTTACCCTTAACCTCACATTTTCCCAAATGTTTAACTTCTTATAAAATAACTTTTCTTGGTACCATTCAGTATATAATCTCAAGACCTTAACAAAATAGTATTGTAGTAAAATCCTTATATATTTCGTAACCAGTATATCATTGATTAAATAATAGTATAACAAAATTCGTGTTTCGAAAGAAATATATTATTCTACATCATCCTTAATCCATTAACAAGGATACCTCAACCTATTACTTAATAAAAAATAACTTGCACATTTCACTGGTATTCTCATCATTATCCGCAATATAACCATTAATCATATCACCATGATTATTATTTTCATGAGCTTCCCAATTATGACCTAAATTTTCCTAATGACCAGTCCTTCCATGCATAAAGAATTTAAACATCGATGCAGTCTTAGGGTGGCCAATATTTTCATCTATTGCATTAGATGAACTCTTAATTATTCCATTGTAGTTAATTAGATCGTATCCTTCCTTAAAATAGTCAAAACATCTTATTCTTCCTTTAATAAAATTAATTGGGTGACACATTCCAGTTTTTTTAAACATATGAAATTTAATATTCTTTCTTCCATGGTATCTACTACCCAAACTCCCAAAAAACTCCTTTATTGTATTTCTTGGTGATTTTGAGATATTGATAAAGCAGAAATTATTAATTGTGTTCTTTGAAAACTAATTAAGAATGATCACAAAACCCTTCATTATAGTTATTATTTCCTTTAACTTCTCATCAAAAAAATTTCCATCACATTCAATGTTAACTCAATTCCTTCTAGTTCCTTCCATTCCCTAAAATGAGAAATCATTGTCTGAGAAACACATATCAAAATAGAAAACCACATAACCCTGAAAAATTACTTATAGGATGCCTCAATCATGGATCCTAATTCATTATTCTATTTATCCTTATGTTTATCATAGGTTATTCAGATTCATATTCTTCCAAAATCCTTTATAAAGGTTCCAAAAGAAAAATATGAAATATGAAAAGTATATCCCATATGAGTGTCATTCCAGGTGCATAGTAAGGATCATATTCTTGTACTGGTATTCATAATGTTAGGCCCAACACACCATGTCATTTTTTTACTCTTAGGTACATATGTTCCAGAACCACATCCACTTGTAGTATCTATACAGGAATGTAATTCTTGGAATTCCCACATAATCACTGCCTTACCAAAATTCTAGGATGTTCTTTTATACTGATCTTTATTGTCTATTGTAGAGTTATGTTATATAAAATAATTTATAAAATTCTACTTTACATGGTTTCTAATATACCTTTTTTGATACAAACTGTAACTCTCAGACCCTAAAAGCTCAGAGCTAGCACATTATTTTATTACATTGGCATATTACAAGGATTAAAATAACTAAAGACCAATCAGTTCAGAAGACTTATAAATATAGCGTATATACATTATACCCACTATACATTGGGAAATAGAAAATAAAAACATGATATAAAATTAGAAGAAATAAACATCACCCTTGAATCTCATTCAAATGATTCCTCTTCATAACCAGGGGTATGGAATCATAATAAGGGTGAGCTCAAATGCTCAGTAAGGTTATGCCAAGAACAGGCAATAATGAATTAATGGATATAAGACAACATGGAAGGGTAAATAACTAAAACCTCCTACCATTAAAATAGATTTATAAGCATTAATTAATGTGTAAATGTACGAAACTGTAACATATTCTTCTTAATTGATAAACTATAAATAGGATGAATCCATAAATATTTCAACACAAAATCTCATGGATTAGTAATAAACGAATCAAAATGATGGAAATGATTACTTATTGCACATAATTTCTAATGCATAAGAAAAAATATATCATCAATACCTTTCCCAATATTGTTAAAAACTATTGATAGAAACCTGTTTAATTTGGACAACTGATTTATCTCATGATAACCCACTGATGCATTGAGGGGTTCTCTAAAGAATGGACCCCACCTCTCATTTCTACTCAAGTCATTCCTCATATAAAATAATAAAAATATGTTATATGCATTATCAAATTACATTCTTGAATGGGGAATATGGATTTATCAACTATCCCCCATTTAAGGATAAATATCAATAAGGATTGTTGATATTGATGAATGGAAATACAATAGAAAAAAACATTCTTATGGAAAATAATCGTTAGATATTCTAATGTTTCCCCTACCCATTTGAAACATTTGAATAATAATTACCATAAAGTAATAAAATTAGATAAACTAATAATATCTTGAGGATGAGAAAATTCATGGTACAACATGTCAAATTGAAGTACATACACTATATAAAATAAACTAGGTGTATAATCATATAGAAGGTCTCAGTGAAATGAAATTGTAATAAAACCCTTTACCTTGAGTCAGACTTATTATAATTTATCTTTATATTCCTAATTGAGAAACTTATTTTAATTATTTAAATTATCCATATCCTTTTTCATGTTTATCATTACTCTTAATTAACTTATTACTATGTTGTATACAATTATGTAAGAAAGTTTGATTACATTGGTTGTTTTGAGAAAATTCGGTTTATGTGTCGAAACAATTTATTTCCCTAATATAGTCATGGAAGTCAATATATAACATGTTCAGAATAATAATCATCAAATAATTATCGTATTTTTACTTAAATTATACTTTAAAACCAATCATGATATATGGTTATAAAAGATGAACCAATGTTACAATCATGGAGATGGTAAGTCGTACACACACATGAGTAATGTTCCCATTTTTCAATGAACATTATGGAAAAAAGGTATGTAATATTTTATCTTTACACAATGATAATTATATCATAAATACCATTTTATGTAATCATATATACTTATATACTAAATTCTTGTGATGCAAAATGTATCACTTCATGTCTAGGAGGCAGTAGTTCACACATCCACGAATGACGTTATGAATTTTTAATTGTGTGAAAGGGTAAAAAATAAAATAAAATATTATTTTTCCTAAAATTTAATTATGTAATTAATATCACAATCATGTTTTTTTTGACACGTATTTTTAATTAAAACTATCCTTTATACATCTTATTATTGTGTGAACAAGTCACATCGCTTTGAGGGGGCGATAGTCCACACTTCCACAGACGATGTTATCATATTTAAAAAAATAAATATATAAAGGTATGTGTTATAAATAAAGATATAATATATCTAATATATATCATATATTAATATAATTCTCATTATAATTAAAACCCTGATAGGTGGTAATGGAAGAAAGAACAATCATAGTTTCGTGAGGAGGTAATTCATAGTACACATAAACGGTAAGTCCATTGCCCATTACATTGAAGTGTTTGTAAGTACAGGTTGATATCATATCATTAAAAAGTTCTAGTATATTTAGGATATTGATTATATTATATGTTAAGGAAATAATATTAATTTAAGGAGTGGATAATGAAAATAAAATAAGAGACCTTGGTGAATAATGTTACCTATTTTTCAAGTAACTCGTTTTTGTTTACACAAAAGGATTACATGTATAAATATATACCAAAATGGGTGATTCTAGGTGGAGTGGAGGAATTTTTTGAGACTACATAGAAGAATTTGTATGAGACAATGTGTCTTGGGAGGCATGGGGATAGGGAAAAGTGAAAGACTTATTATAACAGAGGGTGGTGACATTCTTGTAAATACCAAAAGGGATACATTATTAAGAGGTCCCTGAAACCTAATGTGCCTCAAAAATGTTAAACTAAGGGTTTAAATTGTAATAATGGTCAATAAAAGTTTACACTAAAATAAAATATGTTTATTTTTATAATTCGGTTGCCAAACTTATAAGTTTTCCCAATTTTGACATTTTGTGTTTTTATAAAAGAAACTAGTTTTCTAACCAAAGTAAATTTACCATTAAGACTAAATTAAAGTGAGATTTATTATAAAATATCATCAAACTAAATTTTAAATATTATATCTCATTTAAAATATAAAAATACCAATTTTTTGGAAATTAATTTTGAAACAAGCATATGTAACACTTACAAACTACCTTAAGACGGACTATGCGAACAATGTTTTTACAAATAATGGGTAAATAGGTTATTTATAAAAGATTAATTATTCCATTAATATAACATATTTGAAATTTATTAACACTTAAAAATAACTTGGTATAATATACAGTTTCAATTAATTTTAAATCATTTAATTAAATATCATTTATTTTAAAATAACATTATTGTCAATTTAGACATTTTATATTTTATTTTAAATTATAAATATCAAAAAAATATTGTAATTAAAACCTATTAATTTAAAATCAATGTTACATGATATATTAATCTTAATAAATATTTAAAGATACTAATTCAATCAAGTTTATTCACTTTTATTATTTATAGTATATTTTATTTTAGTTAATTAATAACTAAATAATCATTGCTTTAGAAATTCATAAGAATTTCAAGAAACTAAATAATCCAAAAAAATTAATTATAAGTTATTATAATAAAAAACCCATTAATCATTCAAAATGATATGTATAACTAAAAATATGATTTTTTTACATATTTCAATGTTTTATAAATGTTAATGTTAAGGAATATTCCTCTTTTTCTTTTCTTTAATGTAACATCCCAACCCAACTTAACCTCAAATTAGTAGTCGAATTGGTCACTACATGACTTTTATCACATCTCCCTACACACATAATCCTTCAGACAAGAAATGAGGGTAAATAGATAGTTTGTGGCGAGAATATTCCCTCAAATTCATAGAGCACTGTGGAAATAGTTAATAAACTCAGACAACAGAAGAAGTATATATAAAAAAATAATAAAATGAATAATGAATGTGGCCAATGCCAGTTTATACAGTGCATACATGTCTTGTTCATGAATATATGAAAGCAGTAAACAAAACAACATGTTTACATATTAGTACAGAAATAAGAAAAAGAATCAAATCCCCAAGGGAAATCTCACGAGCATCCTGATCTCCTGCTCGGTCCTTTCCTTATAACTCCCATCTATAAGAAAACAACAACAAGTAATATCCAAGGTCCTATAAATAAGTAGAGTATAGATGGGTGTCCCAGTGCAATGGAGCCCTGAGTAGGGTGAGAGATATAAATCTCAGTAGTTTGAGACCACTATAGCCTAGCTCAATGTTGACAATTCAATATAATTAAACATTGTGCAAGTATAAATATGTGAAAAAAGAATTGAAAAAATAAACTACAACCCATCCAGGTTCCCAGGGGACACCAGATGGAGAAATATTCTTCAGATTATAGTAGAAAATTACATTCTAAACCTGAAATATATATATATAATGTATAAATAAAATTTTTAACATATTATTTGATATTCATTATTTAACCGGAAAAACATCAGGTCCCTATCAACACCGGTAACTCAATACATGTCTTGGTTGTTCCAGATTCTGAACAATTTCTCATATTCAAATAACAAATCATTACATCACATCAGCTTTCATTAACCATTTATTTCAATTCATGTACGACCAATTGGACCCATATTCCAATGTCAATTAATGGGTGTAGAACATCATGTCTAGCACCCTTATTAGAATTTGGGGCATCAGTCCTTGTCTCACAACCCATGGATGTTTGGAGTATCAGCACGTGTCCTATAAAAAAATTCTAGCATGATGGGTGTATAACGCCATGTCTAGAACCCCAAGAGTATTTGGAGAATCATTCCCTATCTCACAACCCGTTTATAAATCATATATATATATATATATCATGGGTGTGGAATGTCATGTCTAGTACCCCGAGATACCATCCATTAATTAATTCATAAATTAATTAATTCGATTACAAATTAACAACATCACATTCACTACTAACTCAACAGAAAGTTAAACACAATAATTCCATTAGTTTACTAAACAATTAACTAATTATTACTATAGCATTAACTAATTCAACCATTAATTAAAATCATCAATTTGTCTAGTTAATTTGACAATTAACTAATCAAAGGGAAACGACATCAATATTATATAATAAATTCATAGGTAATTGACTCAAGGCAATTATCCCAATATCACATAATTAATTCATGAATTTATTGTCTCTAAATAATCTATTTCAAAATCCCATAATTAATTCACTAATTAATTATCACAACTTATCCCAAATCACTATATCATAATTAACCTTTCAATTAATTATCAATATTATAAATAATAACACATAATTAATTCATAATTAATAATATCAACATAACCAGTTTAATATTTCATAACTAATCCCCTAATTAATTATTATATGAAATCACATAATTAATTCAAAATTAATTATCTTAACTTGGAAAAATTAATATCTTATAATTAATCCCCCCAATTAACTATCATCTCATGGAACATATTTAATTCATAATTAATTATTTCTACATAAAAAATAAAAATATAATAATTAATTCCTTGATTAATAATCATCTCAAAGTGCATAATTAATTCATAATTAATTATCTCAACTTCACTAAATTAATATATCATAATTAATCCCCCAATTAATTATAATTTCAATGCACAATATTATTTCATAATTATTTATTTCAACATAACTAAAATAATATTTCATAATTGATTCCTCAATTAATTTTCATCTCAAACAACATAATTAATTTATAATTAATTATTTACACTTAACCAAATTCATATCTCATAATTAATTCCTCGATTAATTGTCAACTCAAAGAAAATAAGTAATTCATACTAAATTATTTCAGCTTACCCAAATAAATATCTCATAATTTATTATATGATTAATTATCATCTCAATGAAAATCTTTGATTCGTAATTTATTATCTTGACATAACCAAATTAATTACTCATAATTAATCAATTTATTAATTATTATCTCAATACACATAATTAATCAATAATCAATTATATTAACTTTACTAAATTAATTACTCTTAATTAATTTCTTGATTGATTATCAATTTTATAACATCAAATCTTAAAAATAATTCATAATTAGTCATCTTAGTAAATAATTTAATCCAATATTTTAGTAAACATTATCAAAAGAAATAAATCAACATAACTGCATTTTATTAATTTGGAAATGTTTAGAATACTACCTTAATGAACATAGCTGATTCAAGGCTTCTAAACTCAAACCATGGCCTGATCGTGCATACTTACATCCACATTAATTCACATGTGTACATGACATTGATCACAACACCTACCAACAAAAACCAACACTCACAATTTGTGCAGTGAGAACCAACACACACAAAAATAATCAACTGCAGCCCAATTACACCATAAACACCTAATTCCATGGGTAAAAACCCAATTATCAATTATATAACCTTACCTTATTATAACGGTGGTGAACCAAATCAAGATGAATTGCTTCACCTTTAGCATAAGTCATTGGAATATGGAAAAATGGGTCCCAATACATCTTCAGCACCGCCTCAAGTCAGAAGAAAAAAAGAAACCGAATTAATCTAAGACCATATGGTATTTGCCTAATAGAGACCAGTGACAGAGATCTGAAAGATTCTATAGGAATACAAAAATGTATGGACAAGGACTTTCCTGGTTGAGACAAAAAAAAACTCTCCTAAAGGAGCCAGAATGAATTGGGGGTGTGAAGAGGAGTCAGATGAGGGGTGGTGGTGGGCCTCACCATGGGAGGGAAATGGGGAGGGGTCACAATTCACCAACTTTTCACCTCACTGTAATTCTATTCTCCCTCAAATAAACCCAAATTTAAAAAAAGGATTAATAAAATAATAATAATAATACCCATTATATTATTATTATTATCAATTAATTGACACACCTATTAGACAAAAACCAAACTCCCATTTTAACACATCATTTAGTTAAATTCCTTTGGAACTAAATTTAATTAAATAAATTTTCCATCTCATTACTATTTACATAAATTCTCTATACATATTTTTATTAGTATAATATTGACACCTCATTAATCAAAATTTATTAAAATTAATTCTAGGTGAATATAATTAAATAATTTTTCTAATGCATGTTATTTAATGATATTCCATGGATGCAGTTTAATTAAATTAAAAAGTCCAACACATAAACATTATTTAATTGACTTCCTTCAACCATAGTTTAATTAAACAATAACCCCAATTTCACAATGACTAATTAAATTCTTCTTAAAATTTAATTTAATTAAATAAAACTCCTATTTCACATTAATTAATTAAATTCATATTTACCTTGAATTTAATTAAATGAAACCGTAAATCCTTATTTTCACATCATTTGGTATTTCAATTTAATATTACCCTTCCTTGATAACCCCCAAATCCTCAATTACATGTTATTTAATTAAAATATTATCATCTCAATTTAATTAAATAAGGACTCCAAATCATCATCATTTACAACAAATTTATTCGTTTTCACCTCTATTTAATTAAATAGCTTCTCCATATCAAAGTTTAAATAAATTCTATAAACTTTAATTTAATTAAATAAAATCCCCCAAAACACATTTAATTAAATTCCTTTCAACTCTAAATTTAATTAAATTAATTTAACACGATACTCAAAGATGGGTAAGACGCACGCTTTAACTTGCAAAGTCAGAGAGACCATGTGCAAACCATGTGCCCACTACAGGATACATGGATTATGATGCATGGTTGACCCACATAGTTTGACTAAACATGCACAACCCATGTGAAAACCTCTTCCTTTGATTTTTAAAACTGAGTTTCTTGGTCAGGTGTTCCTTAATCCCATCGAGCCACCCAGGAAACTTATAGATCCATTACTCAAGCCCAATATCAACACATAAAATGAAACCAACTTGAAAAACTTCATCCCTAAGCATGTTTTCAAAATTGGAATGAGCATTAAAAACAAGATCCAGAAATTATTAATTTAACTTGGTTTAAAAACACAGGACATTACAATCAATGCACTAAACAAACATCTCAACCTAGATACGCCATCAAGAACTACTACAACACTAGCCATCCCACGAAGGTCAAAAGTCTCATTTGAACTATCTCATTTCATTCCTTGACACCCAACACACGTTAATCCATTTTAAAACCTCCATCCACAACTCATTCCATGAAAGACATCACTAACCCAGGAAACCCATACCTATCATTAAATCAGTGACCTTCCTTTAAAACAGTTTCCACATGAACCGCAAGTAAGCCAATGTCCTTACTCGACATCCAGTGACCTCCCTAAGTCATTCCATCACAACATTACTTTAAAACTATCATACCCCATTATTAATAAAGGTGTTACCCAAATAACCATGCATATCATGTACAACCCAGATAACAACAACTTATCAATCCCAACGACTTTTGAAACTTTAGCATGACATAAGACCGACGCTATATCAGTGTCTCTAGGAAAAGGTCGAGATGGGTAATATGTTCATCCTAATCGAAAGAGCACACTAATAGTAAACCTAGGTCACCAAGAATGTCAATCGAACTGTCAATAGTCAACTCGTAACGAATTTATTGGATTCACATACATATGTATCATCAACCAAAACCCAATGCCAATTTCACACAAGTTATATGTGTTCATTCAAATGTTACCACTGAAACTCTTAAAAAAGGATTTTCCAAAAAAAATACACACTCCCAAACCTTATCAATTCATTCTACCAATCATGCACCAACATGTTTTCCAGAACTGATGTGACCATACCTCTTTAAGAGTATCCATGTCGTGGAATGAAAAGAATATCTGCTCCCAAGAATTCCATTTCAGAAACACCTTAAACATACATGTGACATTCCATGGACCACAATCACCATGTCAACATATTGCATAGAAGCCAAAAATTTAAACTGACTTGCATTTCAAAACACCAGAGTCCTAAAAAGTCTTCCCAAGTAGTGGGATAAACTTACCTTTGTGTCCAAACACTCTATTTTAGAGTTAGCCCAAGGAAATCTTTAACGGTTGTCCATGCCCGAGGCATGTCTGTCCTGATGAATGTTGAATTCCCAAATGATTATTCTCATATCAAGAGTCCAAAATACTATAACCACCCCTAAAAAAGGGTTCCATTATTTAAACAAAAAATTCATACTAGGGAAATGACAGTTAAATAGTAGAAAAATTAAAAAATATGATAGTGGAAACAAAGTATCTCATCACTAAGGTTGCTACCTACCAAGGGCTAGTCACTTACGAAGCATACGCATCGAACCTATCTCATGGTCATGTGAACCAGAACTCCCTAGGCTCAGAATCTCACTTTTCATTATATCCATTTTATTAATTCATGCCCTCCTCTAAAATTTTAATGAATTTTAACAAACCCACAAATATTATTCCATAAAAATGAACATTGTTTTCAAACAATTACCCCCTGTGAAATATAGGGAATCTATAACAAAAACCCTCTCTAACACTTAATATTAAAGGTCATTTCATTTTAAACAATCATTTTAGTATCTAACATCATTTTTCACACAGAGGAGACCCTTGAGGGTCCCATTTATTCTAACCCAGGTTCATAAAAAGAAACCCAAAGATTTTATTAAATAAAAAATCAACAGTTTAACATTTATAACCAATTTTAGACACACTGTGGTTATACAAGGCTCAAACACATGGGTGACCATCTACCAATCAATATGGCGCCCATACACCTTAGATCTGGCATTTGGATCCAATTCATCACAATCAATGTTAATTTAACATTATAACTTTAGCATCACTTTTTTTAGTCATTTAAATAGACTTTTTACCTGTTTCTTCTTATAAGGTGCCCATACGCCTTATAGCTAAAACTACCTCCCATCATAGATGCAACCAATCACTTTTCACCAATGTAGCCATTTACACATCAAAACATATCTAGCATGTTATAAAAATATAAAAAAATAGAATTATGATATAACATGTAGTAATTGAATGATAGAAAAGTTTTTAATTATAGAGATATAATGGCATATAATCATCTAAACATGTTATAAAATCCGGCTTTCTAAAACAGGTCAAAAATTGACATTGCACCCAAGGCACGAAATCAAAATTTACAGGCATATTACTAATGAAACTACATGGAATCTGATATGTATGGTATTTGAATATTTATGTTCCTAAGATGATGAATGTAATGAAATTTCCTTCCCATATAATGCTACGATAATTTTTAAGAATTATCAAAATCAATAAGCAGTGGAAAATAAACCAGTCAGTCATGGTGAAATCATATCAATTGTAATCTCATGAATTATAAACATCAATTATCATTCCTAGACACTTGGTTATTTCTTGTACATGGGGTGAACAGTCGCATGCATGACTGTTATCTAAGCACTGACACATTCCTAGTCTTCTATCTACCAACCCAAAACCGGATGACAAATGAAAAAAGAAATGAAAATTGATCCTCAGATACAACATTGAAACATCCCATTTTGGATTACTCACAAATCAGTAGTCGGACCATTCAACACAAGACCTTAAGCACATCTACCCCTATGCCCAAGGCTACCGACATGAAGTGAGGGTCTATGGATAGTCATTGGGTATACTGTACCCTCAAATTCATAGCGCACGGTGGAACTAGATAATAAACTCTGAAAATTTTAGAAAATGATATAAATAAATAGTCGACTGAATAATGAAAGTGACTAATTCCAGTTTATAAAATGCATTCATGTCATGGTCATACATATCATAATGTAGTAAACCAAGCATTATGCCATACAACTTAGTATAGAAATAAGGAAAAGACTCAAATCCCCAAGGGATATCACACGAGCATCTTGAGGTCCTGCTTGGTCCTTTTCTTATAACTACCAAGTATAAGAAAATGGAAAAAAGAAATATCCAAGGTCCTAAAAACAGGTAGAGTCTAATCAGTTTCCCCAGTGTAATGGTGGCCTGAGTAGGGTGTGAAAGAAAAATCTCAGTAGGTCGGGACCACCAATATCTATATCAGTCTAAACCATTCAATATAATTAAATATTGTGTAGGTATAATGAAGTAATAATATAATTAAATAAATAAACTATAACCCATCTAGGTTCATAAGGGAAACCTGACGGAGATACATTCTTCAGATCATAGCTAGAATTAAGATTCTCAACATGAACTATATATATATAATGCATAAATAAATTATCTAACATGTTATTTGATATTATTTATTTAACTGCAAAAATCATTGGGTTCCCATGGACACCCATAACTCAAGACATGTCTCAGTCATGATATATTCTAAACCATTTCTAGTATTTAAATCACAAATCATTACATTCTAACGGCTTTGATTAACTATTTAATTCAATTCAAATTTGACCAATTCGATCCACAGTCACATGTCAGTTAATGGGTGTAAAAATTCATGTCTAGCACCCTCATGTGTATTTGGAACATGAGTCCTTGTCTCACAACCCATGGGTATTTGGGGCATCGTCCCTATCCCATAAAAGAAACTTTGAATGCATGTTGGGTGTACAACTCCATGTATAGCACCCCGTGAGTATTTATAGAATCAATCCCTATCTCGCAACCCATATATCAATCATACATATAAATATATCATGGGTGTAGAATTTCATATCTAGCACCCCAAGATCCTATCCATTGATTAATTCCTAAATTAATTAATCGAGTATATTAAATAACTCAATAACTAATTAATAACATTCCATACAATACTAATTTAAAAAAAAGTAAAACAGAACAATTCCATTAGTTAACTTAGCAATTAACTAATAATTACTATAACATTAATTAATTAGACCATTAATTAAACTCATCCATTTCTCTAGTTAATTTAATAATTACATAATTAAAATGAAACCATCTCAATATTACATATTTAATTTACAAATAATAATATCAAGACAACCATCCCAATATCACATTATTAATTCAAAAATTAATTATCTATAAAGCAATTGTTTCAAAATCACATAATTAATTCATGAATTAATTATCTAAACTTATCCCATATCAATATCTCAAAATTAACCCCTGGATTAATTATCTATATTATAATCTCATAATGCATACTTATTTCACAATTAATTACCTCAACTTAACCAGTTTAATATATCATAATTATTCCTGGGATTAATTATCATCTCAAAGAACATAATTAATTCAAAATTAATTATCTCAACTTAACCAAATTAATATCTCCTAATTAATCCCTTGATTAATTATCATCTCAGAGAACATAATTAATTCAAATCTAATTATTTCAACTTAACCAAATTGATTCCTAATAATTTATTACATAATAAATTATCATCTCAAATAACATAATTAATTCATGATTAATTATCTCATCTTAACCAAATTAATATCTCATAATTAATCACCTGATTAATTATCATTTCAAATCACATAATTAATTAATAATTAATTATTTCATCATAACTAAATTAAAATGTCATAATTATTTCCTCGATTAATTATCATCTCAAAGAACATAATTAATTAATATTTATTTATTTATATTTAATAAATTAATATCTCATAATTAATTCAGTGATTACTTATCATCTCAATGCATATAATTAATTCATAATTAATAATTTCAACTTAACCAAATTAATATCTCCTAATTTATTCCTTGATTACTTAGCTTCTCATATCCCAAAATTAATTCAAAATTAATTATCTCAACTTAACCAAATTAATTACTCTTTATTATTCCCTCAATTAATTATCATGCAAAAGAACATAATTAATTTATAATTAATTGTCTCAACTTATCCAAATTAATTACTCATAATTAATCACCCGATTTATTATTTATTTTACAACCTAAACGAATAATATTAATTCATAATTGATCATCTCAATAAACAATTTGATCCAACATTTTATTCAAATTTATCAGAGGAAATAAATCAACAAAACATCATATTATTAATTATGCAATGTTTAGAACCCTACCTCAACAAATATGGCCAATCCAAATCTTCCCAACTCAAACCACGACCCAATCATGCATATTCACTTCCAAAATAATGCATATGCATACTTGGAATTGATCACAACATTTAACAACAATAACTAACACTCACAATTAGTGTGGGGGGGACCAGCGCACAACAATATAATCAACCGCAACCCAATTACAACATATGCACCTAATTCAAGGGGAGAGAAACCAATTATATAGTATATAAACTTACCCAAATATAAAATAGGTGAATAAAATCAAGACAAATTGCTTCAACTTTGGAAGTGGTCATTGAAATACGGACTAATGGGTACTCAGACATATTATGCACCGCCTTTATTCAGAATAAAAGAAAAAACTGAATTAATCTCAAACCTTAGGGTTTCATTCAAAAGGAGACCAATTGACAGAGAGAGGAAACTGCCATTGAAAAGAATGAAAAGTACGGAGGACTTACCTTACAGAGAAAGAAAATTTTAATGAAGGAACTGGAAGGAACTGAGAGCGTGAAGATGAGTCGGAGGAGGGGTGGTGGTGCCCCTCACCATGGGAGAGCCGTGGGGAGGGGGTCATTCATCACCATCTGTGTTCCTCAGTATATTTATTTTCTCACTCAAATAAACCCAAATTAAAAAAAGGATTAATATTTTAAGAATAATAATAATCCCTATTATATTATTATTATTATCAATTAATTTACATAGCTCTTTGACAAACCTGGAACACCCCATTTAACCCATCATTTAATTAAATTCCATTCGTAACGAATTTAATTAAATAAATTTTCCAACTCAGTATTATTTAATTAAATTCTCTCAATATATTTTAATTTAAAGAATCCTCGACACCTTGTCAATCATTATTTAATTAATTTCATTCAAAATGAATTTAATTAAGTAAATTCTCTAATTTTTGTTATTTAATTTAATTCAAAGAACATAATTTAATTAATTTAAAAAATCCAACTCATAAAAATTATTTAATTAAATTATATCAAACTTAGTTTAATTAAATAATAACCATAATTTTGCAAGAATTAATTTAATTCTTCTAAAACTTGAATTTAATTAAATAAAACATCCATTTCACATTAATTAGTTAAATTCCTCTTTGCATTAAATTAATTAAATGAAACACCAACTCCTCATTTACACATAATTTAATATTACCATTTAATATTACTCATATGATAACCCCCAACTTATAATTTACATGTCATTTGATTAAAATCCTATAATCTCAATTCAATTAAATCAAGACTCCAACTCAACATTATTCAAAACAAATTTATTTCTTTTCACCTCAATTTAAATAAAAAACTTCTCTATATCAACATAATTTACTTGAATTCTATCAAATTTAAATTAACTAAATGAAAACCCCAACAAATCATTTAATAAAATTCTTTTCAACTATGAATTTAATTAAATTAATTTAACCTGAAACTCAAAGTTGGGTAAGCTTCACTATTTAACTTACACGGTCAAAAAGAATTTGTTCACACCATGCGCTCGCTACCAGATACTTGGAGTAACCTACATGGATGACCCGCATGGTTTGACTACCATCCATAGCCCACATAGACACCTCCACCTTTCATTTTTTAAATTGAGTTTCTCATTTGGGTTCTCCTGAAACCCATCGAGCCAACCGAGAAACTCCAAGAACATTTACACAAACCCGATATCAATACATAAAAAAACCCCAGTCGTGAAAATTCATCCTGAAGTATGGTTTTGAAACTGAACTAAGCATTAAATGAAAATTTTGTAAAATTTTAATCTAACCAGGTTCAAAAACATGGTACTTTACAATCTACCCATATAAAATAACTTCTCATCCCTAAGAAGCCATCGAGAGCTACTACAACACCATCCAACCCACTAAGGTCAAGAAGTATCATTTGAATGATCGTGTTGCGTTCCAATATTCCCAATGAACCTTTACCCATTTTAGAACCACAATCCATGACTCATTCCATGAAAGACATCACCAATCTATGAAACCCATACCTATCATTAAACTGGTGACCTACCTTTACAATGATTTCAACACCAACCGCATGCAAGCCAGAGTCCTTACTCGACTTCTAGTGACCTCTCCAAGTCAATCCATCACAAGGATACTTTAAAACTATCATACCATATTACGAATAATGGTGTAAACCCAAGAACCAAAGATCCCACATACAACCTAGATAACAACCACTTATCACAAATGACTTTTAAAACATTAGCATGGAGTAAGACTGATGTTATCTCTATACCTCCAAGACGATTTCACGATAAGTAACATGCTCATCTCAATCAGAAGAACGCACTTAATGTAAACACAGGTTACCAAGAATGTAAATTTAATTGTCACCAGTCTGGTCTTTATGAAAATCTTCGCTTCACCTACAGATGCGTCATCAACAAAACCTGATGCCTATTTTACCCTAGGAACTTATGTGCATTAAAATATTACCATTTAAAATATTCTAAAAACTAATTGAGTTTCCAAAAAAATTCACACAATGAAATCCTTATCATGTAGTGATACCAAGCATGAATCACCATGTTTACTAGAACTAATGTGACATTACAACCGTAGGAGTGTCCATGTCCTGGAATGAAAAGACAAGATGCTCTCAAGCAAGATGTTTCAGAAACACCTTAAATGTATCTGTGACATTCCATGAACCATGATCACAGCATTAACATCTCACCTGGAAAAAGAAATTTAAAAATGACTCGCATGTAAAAACACCCAAGTCCCAAAAATTCCTCCCGAGCAGTGGGATGAACTTACATTGTGCCCAAACTATCTATTCTAGATTTATCCCATAGACATATTTAATATATATCCATTCCCAAGACATGGGTGATCTGATGAACCAAGAATTTCACAAGGCTTATTCTCATATCAAGAGTCAAAAATAAAATTTCCACCACTCAAAAAAAGGTTTCATTCATTAAACACAAAAGTCCTACTAGGGATACAACACTTAAACTATACCAACATTAAAAATATCACAGAGGAAACAAATTATCCCAGCTTAATGAATGATACCTACCATGGGCTATTCCCTTGTGAATCATATGCCTCAAACCAATCTCTTGGTTATGAAAACTAGAACTAACTAGGCTTAGAATCCCCCTTTTCATTATACCCATTTTATTAATTCATTTCAACCTCTAAAATTTGAATGAATTTTAACAAACCCACATGTACTATTCCAAAACAAGGAACATGGTTTTCAAAAAACACCCCACTGGAACCCCTATAAATATATAAAAAAACTTCTTATCTAACACTTAACATTCAGAATAATTTCATTTTAAACAAGAAATTTATCATCTGATTTCTTTTTTAACACAATGCAGTCCGCAGAGGGTCTCTTTTATTCTAACCCAGGATCCTCAAAAAGAAATCCACAAAATTTAACTCAATAAAAAGTCAATAGTTTTACATTTATAACCATTTCTAGACACACAATGGTTACACAAGGCTCATACACATGGGTGGTCATCTAACAATCGATAAGGTTATCATACACCATACCACCAGTATTTTTCTCTCGTTCATCATAATAATTTTCTATTTAACATTGTAACATTGACATCCCATTTTCAATCATTCAAGAACACTGGTTACCTGTTTTCCCGTTATAAGGTTCCCATAAACATTACAGCTCAAACATTATTTCATCGTAGATGTAGCCAATAAATTTTCCCCAATGCATCCATTTACACATCAAAACATCTCTAGAATTTTATCAAAAGCAGTAACATAAAATTATGGTATAACACAGAAGAATGGAATAATAGATAATCATGGTAATCATAGAGGCAGAAAGGCATATAATCTTTTAAACTTGTTATACAAGCTGGCACGCAAAAATAGATCAAAATATGGTAATGCACTCAATGCACACAATCAAAATTAGCAGGTATGCTACAAATGAAACTACATGGAAATTGGTATTCTTGGAATTTAAATCATAAAGTGACTATATTGATGCATGTAATCAAATTTCCTTTCCATTTCAGGCTAAAGAAAAAATTTTAATTTTCTAAAAATCAACATGTTTTAGAAAATGAACCAATCACTCAAGGTGAAATCTTATCTACTGTAATTTCAAGTATTATAAACATCATTTCCCATCTTTAGACACATGGTCACTTCTAGTAAATGGAGGTATTAGTCCCAATAATGACTACTAAACAAGATCTTAGATGTTCTTGGTTTCATATTTACTAACCGAAAACAGAAATACAAAGGAAAAAAGAATGAAACTTGAACCTATGATACCACTTTAAAATATCCTCTCCCTTCATACACTAGAATTAGCCGCTAGACCGGTCTCCACATGACCGCAAGTGCGTCTCCCCATTTTCTTGAGGCCATCAACTAGAAACAAGGGTTAATATATATTAATTTGGGAGACTATACCGACCAATTCAGAGTGCGTGGTGGAAATAGATAATAAATTCAGACAACAAAAGATGTACATATAAATAAACTGTCAACTGAATAAAGAAATTGGCCAACAACAATTTATAAAATGCATAAATGACATGGTCCTAAATATCTAAATGTAATAATCAAAATAACATGCTTTACATATAAGTATTGAAATAAGGAAATGACTCAAAGCCCCAAGGGTGATCTCAAGAGCATCTCGAGCCTCTACTCGGTCCTTTGCTCCTAACATCCATGTACATGAAAACAACAACAAGAAAAATATAAGGTCCTGAAAACAAGTAGAGTCTACTATCGTAACCTAGTGTCATCGAAGACTAATTAGGGTGAGTGATATAAATCATAATAGTCAGGTACAACAATTGTCTAGCTCAATCTAGACATTTCAATATAATTAAACAGTGTGCGGGTATAACAAAGTAATAATAGAATTAAATAAATAAAATACAACCCATACAGGTTTCTAAGGGACACCGGATAGAGATACCTACTTCGGCTCATAACCAAAAATAAGATTTCGAACATGAACTATATATATACAGTGCATAAATAAATAGTTCAACACATTATTTGATATTCCATATATAACTGCAAAAAATCCTCGAGTTCCCCTGAACGCCCGTAAATCAATACCAATCTCGTCCATACTAGAGTCTGAACCATTTATCATATTTAAATAATAAATCAGTACATCACATCATCTTTCATTAACCATTTAATTTAATTCATGTATGAGAAATTGAACCCACGGTCCAGTATTAATTGATGGGTGTAGAACATCATGTCTATCACCCTCTTGAGTATTTGGGTCAAATATCCTTATCTAATAATCCATGGGTATTTGGAGCATCAATCCATTTCCGAAAAATGAAAATTTTCATTCATGCTTGGTGTAGAACCCCATGTCGAGGTCCTCGTCAGTATTTAGAGAATCAACACATGTCTCACTACATATTTATTAACCATATATATTAATATTATGGGTGTAGAATTTCATGTCTAGCACCCCAAGATCTTATCTATTAATTAATTAAAAAAATTAATTTATTGAGTTTCTTAATAAATTCAATAACTAATTAGAAACATCAGATTCACTACTAACTCAAAAAAAAGTTAAACATAGTAATTCCATTAGATAACTCAACAATTAACTAATAATTACTATACCATTAATGAATCTCATCAATTTCTCTAGTTAATTTAACATTTTACTAATCAAAAGTAAATCATCTCAATATTACATAAATAATTCAAACAGAAATTCCTCATGGAAACCATCCCAATATTACATTATTAATTAACAAATTAATTATCTATAAAGAAACTATTTCAAAATCACATCATTAATTAACAAATTAATTGTCCCAATTTAGCCCAAATCAATATCTCATAATTAACCCCTGGATTGATAATTCATATTATAATCTCATAACACATAATTAATTCAAAATTAATTATGTCAACATAACCAATTTAATATCTTATAATTAATCACCTCATTAATTATCATCTCAAAGTACATAATTAATTCAAAATTAATTATCTCAAATTAACCAAATTAATTTCTCATAATTAATCTTTGGATTAATTATCATCTCAGAACACATTATTAATTCATAATAATATATTTTAACTTCACAAAATTAATATCTAATAATTAATTCCTTGATTAATTATCATATTAAAGAACATGTTTAATTCCTAATTAATTATCTCAACTTAACCAAATTAATATCTTATTATTATTCCTAAAATTAATTATTATTTCAAAGAAAAAAATTAATTCATAATTAATAATTTAAACTTAACCTAATTAATATCTCAAAATTAATTTCTTGATTAATTTTTATGTCAAATAATATAATTTATTCAAAATTTATTATTTCAACATAAACAAATTAAGATCTCATAATTAATTCCTAGATTAATTGTCATCTCAAAGCACATAACTAGATCCTAATTAATTATTTCAACTATACATAATTAGTATCTCGTAAATTATTTATCAATTAATTACCATCTCAAATAACATAATTAATTCATAATTAATTTTGTCAACTTAACCAAAATTATTATTCATACTTAATCTCGTGATTAATTTTCATCTGAAAGCGCATAATTAATTTAGAATTAGTTATCTCAAGATAATCAAATTACTTACTCATTATTAATCCCCCAGTTAATTATATATTTTATAACTACAAATAATAAAATTAATTCTTATTTAATCATATATATAAAAAATTTAATCTAACATTTTATTCAACTTTATCAAAATAAATAAATCCACAAAACAATAATTTATTAATTAGGAGAATTTTAGAACCCTACCTCAATAAATATGTCTAATCCAAATCTTCCTAACTCAAAAAATGACCCGATCGCACATACGCACTTCCACACTAATGTGAATGTATACTTGGAATTGATCACAACACCAAACAATAACAACCAACACTCACAATTTGTGCAGCGGGGACCAAGACACAGCAAAATAGTCAAATGTAACCCAATTACACCCTAAACAACTAAATCAAGGTGTGTGAAACTAGTTATCAGGTATATGACCTTACTTGAATATAATGGCGGTGAACCAAATCAAGAAGAATCGCTTTAAATTTAGTTGTGGTTGTTGGAATATGGACCAATGGGTCCCGAGACATCGTCTGCACCGCATAATGTCAGAAGAAAAGAAGAAAATAAAATAATCTAGGATACTAGGGTTTTGTCCTAAAAGATATCAGGTGACAGAGAGTCGAAATAGCCTATGGGAAGAGTGAAATTAATGTAGGACTTACCTCACTGATATGGACAATTTTCATAAAGGAACAGGAAGAAACCGATTGTGAAAAAGGGGAGCTAAATGAGGGGTGGTGGTGTGCCTCGCTATGGGAGAGCCGAGGGGAGGGGGTCATGCCTCACTTGCTTTTCACCTCACCGTCTTTCTTCTCACCCCCAAATAAACCCAAATTAAAAAAATATAATAATAACAATATTAATCCCCATTATATTATTATTATTATCAATTAATTTACATCCCACTTAGACAATAACAAAACTCTTGAGTTGACACATCATTTAATTATATTCCTTTCCAACTAAATTTAATTAAATAAATTTTCTAACTCATTTGTATTTAATTATATTCTATCAACATAATTTAATTATAAAAATCTCAACACCTCATTAATCATCATTTAATTAAATTCATTCCAACATAATTTAATAAAATAATTTTTCTAATTCATGTTATTTAATTAAATTCTCTGAACATAATTTATTTAAATTGATAACTCCAACTCATACACATTATTTAATTAAATTTTATCAACCTCAGTTTAATTAAATAATAACCCCCATTTTTCAAAAACTAATTGAATTATTCTTAACCTTGAATCTAATTAAATAAAACCTTTATTTCAAATTAATTAATTAAATTACTATTTACCTTGAATGTAATTAAATGAAACCCCAAATCATGATTTATACATCATTTAATATTACCATTTAATATTACCCTTTTTTGAAAATCCCAAACAACTATTTTAAATTTCATTTAATTAAAATCCTTTCACCCTAATTTAAATAAAAAAACTCTCCAAGTCAACATCATTTATAAAGAATTTAATAATTTTCACCTGAATTTAATTATATTAATTAATTATCTCAAAATAATTTACTTAAATTCTCTAAACATTAATTTAATTTAATTGAACCCTTAATAACTCATTTAATTAAATTTCTTTCAATTATGAATTTTATTAAATTAATTTTACCCAAAACTCAAAGTTGTGTAAGCGACGCAATTTAACTTGAACGGTCTGATAGACCATGTGCTGACTATACACCTGCAACCAGTTACCTGGGGTATCATGCATGGCTGACCAACATAGTTTGACTAGCCTTGTCCAGCTTGTGTGAACACCTCTACCTTGACTTTTTAAAACTATGTTTTCATGTCTGATGCTCCTGAAACCCATCGAAACACCCAGGAAACTCCTACAGCCTTTACTCATGCACAATATCAACACATAAAATGAACCCAAATCTCGAAACTTTATCATTAAGCATGGTTTTAAAACCAACCATTTCATTAAATGAAAAGGTTCAAAAAATTTGTAATTTAACATGGTTCAAAAACACCAGACTTTACACTTAACTTATCATATAGGGTATTTTCATGAAATAGTTTCCCAATAACCTATATAATTTTAAATAATAGTGTTTAAGGTAAAAATGTTTTCAACCAATGGACTTTGGAAAAGTTTCTAGGTCATTTTGCCACTTCAGATTAGGGTTTAGTCCAATGTTACGCTTAATTCCACATTAAAAGTTTTAATTAATTTTTATCTCATTCACAAATATTTTTGGTCAAAATAAGTTGATCTTATTGGACTAAAAATATCATACTAACTAAAGAAAATTTTTGGTTTTTTTTAATTCAAATAACAGAATCATGAATATTAACATTAATGATAATCTCATAGATGTGGTGAGAAAATGGGTATTTAGGAAAAACATTCAAAAGTTGAATTAGTTTTTATAGCCAATTTAAAAATTAAAAATGATTCCAATAAAATAAATTGTTTAAATATATTTATAATTGATCTATTTTGACATAAAAATAATCTGAATATAATTTAACATAAAAAAATTTTTAAATGAAAATCAGTTTTTAACTAAAATACTGTATTTTTCGATATTCGTCAAAAATGGAAAATTATCTGAAAAATATGATTAATTCAAGCTATGTTCAATTTTAAATTAAAAATTAAAAAATGTTGATTATTTTAAAAAAAAAATTGTTTCAAAATTTTCAATATTTTGTTATAAAATAGGTGTGTTATTAGTGGGTGTTAAAACTCGATCTTCCTTGATCCGAAAGCTAACTTAGTGTTGTGTGTACTGTATGCTTAACATGGTGTTATGTATAAAGAAAGATAGAAAAAAATTATTTTTATTCTAAAAATATAATATTTTTGTTAGTTGGGGTGATACAAAATTCACATACCAAGAGTATAGTTTTTCAACTCATCAAGGATAATGATGAGATAAGTTGTATTCATATAAATAACAACCTTTCTATAAACAAACACCGTGTAATATAATCTCTTTGTCTTGTTATATATCCTAAATTATTTTTGCACACTTTGTTTCATCATATATTCTTTCTTTATTAATTATTACTTTTACTAGACGGGCTTACCTTCATCTACCATGTGCATGGAATTAGTAAATTTACTACCATCTTGATATACTAAGGTTAACATATATCTTCTTATCAGAAGAGACAAATTCTATCTTGATTATTCAATCAATGTCATACCCCCAGTGACTCACCCAACAAAATCTATGAATAAATTAATTCAATTTTATGGTTTCTTCATTACATCTATTTATCTGATCAATTGATAAACATCCTTAATAATCTCAGATCTAGAAACCATTATACATGTTTGCTGAAAGGAATGACCAATGACACTTGAAACATGAGGTGTTCTTATTAGATGGTTAGTTATAATAATCACATCTATCCAAGATAATCAATTGAAGTCTTCATGAGAAGAAGTATCAATGCTTATGATCCCCCAAAACCTAATAGTCATATATCATCTAAGTCCAGTTGGGATGATGTATCTTAAATATACGACATATGGTAAATATTAATGACATAGTACCTTAAGGTTCTCATTATATATTGGGAACTACTATAACCTTTTGATATGGTAAATAATATATTGATATTACCTTATAAATTGTGGATATATAAATATAAATACTATAATGGCAAGGTTACATATTTCATAACTCATTGTATATATAGTAAGGTAATTGAAAATTTATCTTCAGTTGGGTCTAAGGAACCCACAATTACAGCACTCCCACTTATATTAGATATAACTTTCTAATGAACCTTGTTACCTCTGACATGATAATATCCTGTTTATATTGATTATATATTTTTTTAATGGGTATTACATGTTTCTTAGGTGTGTAAATTCATCTATCTATGACTTTACCTCCCTAAGTAAAAAATCCTCATTAGATGTAAACCCCATGTAGATATCATTTTGTCCACTCTCTACACACAAAATCTTGGCTAGTACTTATTTAATAATAATCATAATTCATATTTTGAAAAAACATTACATACTAGGTATGATTCCAAAAACTGGAACAAATCGTTATGTATTATACACTATCTAATTACAAACATATGAAGCCTCAACATACATGGTATTTTTACATATAGATAACATTGTCTTCAAGGATATTTTCTTACTTATTAACAAATAAAAAATGTAATATTAGATGATTTTCATCTATAAGAATACTAGTTTCTTTCTCTTTTTTAATTAGTATCATATTCTCTCCACATATAAGGATCATATCACTAATATATCCTTATTTAAAATTAGGTAGTTCTGACAGTTTCCTATATTGTTCTCATAGATAATGAGGATATTTTTTTTAGAGAATATATTCTCAAAATATCATTTCTTGTACATGTCATGAAATAAGTGATTGATCCATCATAAAATCATATGTAATTAAACATACCACAATAATCTCTTATTTTTTCCAATACATTTCTTCTTGGAGATATTTATGTCATGTGACATTGGAAATAATTCTCTCTCAAATTATTCCATTATTTTTTTTCAATACATTATTAATATATATAACATTGTTTAAGTTTAAGGAAGCAATAGATAAACCTCATTAAATCATAGTCCCTATAACTTGGGTTTCCACTTTAATTCAATATATAAATAATTACATTCGTTTTTTTTCTTAACTAACTATAATACTAATAGTTATTTTCCATATGTTTCCAAACATATTATACTTGGAAAACCAGGGACCTCCCCCTAACAAAATGTAATCACATTAAAAAAATTCATTCCAAATAAATAATTTATGATCTTATTTAATACTTCAAACTAGATTTCAGTAACATTAACCTTTTATTAGAATTCCCATGTGGCACCAACCCATTATGGTTGTGTCATATAGACACTATCCATGAAATTTTGTCATGACATCCTATTCCCAATTTAATAATCCTATAAACTAGAGAAGAAAAGTAATGTTATAACATATTTAGATTTAATGAATTGGTATAACCAATTGATATTTATTGGTACCATAACTATACAATCCAAGTATAATCTCACTTGAATACCCACTAAAGTATTCAAAATAATAATCCCCTATATATTGATACATAGAATAAATTATTGAATATTAATTGATCTTGTAATTTTTTTTAATTTCCATATTCTTTATACTTATTAGATTCATTATCCTCAAAGAATAATGTATTGTCGACCACAGAAAATAAAAAAACATAAAAATGGTTTTATCCTTCCTATGCAATATGTGTATCTGTATCATTACTCTTCCATATGTTTTAGTTGAACCTGTTTATATTCTAAAAACTTATGCATCTATATCATTGATAAAACCCAAGTAAATCATCCTCCAATAATCTTGAATAGAGTTGTGAACTATTTTTTCAAAATATAGTCTATCACATGACTATAAATTTTCTATCAAATTTATTTATTTAATTTCCTTATAAAACTTTATGATAGCTACATTAGATTCATATTTTGTTTCATTTGATGCATGTTTGTTTGTATTCAGACAAAATATTTTCATTTTAACACATTTAATTATTACTTAATAGATTTATATTAAACTATAACTCATATAATATCCATTTTCATTTTAATTGGAATGCATTTGTGGGATAACATCACTAATTTCAATGCATGTCTTAAAAATAATTTATATTCTACAATGGATATAAATATAAACATTGATTATCCTTTTACAGACATCATAACATTGATGTGTATAAAGAAATGAATATTAAGAACTAATCGATGATCAATTTTATTCATCAATTTTTTCTTATAAGGATCATTATCAATCCTATATACAAACATCATTTCTTTTGAATTGTTTAAGGGAATGTGCATTTTGGAATTACTCCATGCTGTATTATTATGATCGATGAATGTTTGTTCAAGATATTAATAGGCATACCAGCCTAAAGTAACTCGTATCATCTTAACATAAATATATCATACATCAATTATAGATTCTGTAATAATCTTAGTAGAATCTTATGAACTAGATCAATTTACCTCAATCATAATATTGGAATATTTCACACTCCCTAGAAAAACTATTACTGAAATCCTTTTTTCCTACTATTTATTAAAGGATTCATTGTAAAAACTAAATTAGTAATGTCGATAATACAAATTTTTTTTAAAACCAGAGTCTAAAACCATAATAGGTATATCCTTGAAAACTACTTAGTTTTGGTGGAAAAATAATTATCTTTCCACAAGTGGGTATATAATTATGACTTTTTATATTCGTCGTTTATTGTCTATAATTCAAAATAAACTATTAGATGAGTATTAAACACCACAAAAAACATTCATTAAAAAATTTAATATTTTTTCCCTATGACCAAAGGACACATGAGATAAATTTTTTGGTTATACTCAGCAACATTTATACTGGAACTATTTTCATGGAAATATTGATGTTGTGCACCACACATTCCAAAATTAAGAACCACTCTTTCTTATATTCTTGGAGAACATGCCTTAGTTATAATAATTTTTCTATACTTACCTGATTACTATATTTAAATACACATATTGAAATGAAATCATGTATTCACACTACTAGAAATATGACTTTTACCAACAGTCATATTTCCAATGGTTTTGGCCAAACCGTTGGTATAGTTCATTAATTTGGACCTATACCAACGGTTTGGCCAAAACCATTGGTATAGGTCACTTATATGGACCTATACCAATGGTTTTGGACAAACCGTTGGTATAGGGGGGGACCTATAGGACCTATACCAATGGTTTTGGCCAAACCGTTGGTATAGGTCCATTATAGAGAACCTATACCAACATTTTGTCCAAACTGTTGGTATAGGTCCCCACTATACCAACGGTTTCTCCAAAACTGTTGGTATAGGTCCTAAAATCCAAGGACCTATACCAACGGTTCTCAAAACCGTTGGTATAGGTCCTTCGATTTTTAATCAAATATTCTTACCGAGAACATTATATAAATCAAAATTTAAAATTATGATAACAATACATATATATATTTATGAAATTATGTTCACAAAAGTCATGTTAGGTTAGTGGTTAAGTCATTCAATTATAAACTAGAGGTCCTGGGATCAGATCCCACTGAATGTTTTTTTTGAAATACATATACCAACAGTTTTTAGAACTGTTGGTATAGGTTTTCATATTACTTATACCAACGGTTTTCCCCAAACCGTTGGTATAGACCTATTGTCACGACTTACTTTCCAAAGTTCCTCCAAACCGTTATAAAACTCACACAACATATATTTATTTTTCAACTAGTTATAAAACTCACCCAAATAAAACCCTCTACACATTTCAAAATCCCCCCCCCCCATTAGTTTTACAAAACAACTATATAAGAGAACTTAATAAAACCTATAAAATTTTAAAAAATATAATAAGTTTAAAAAAGGAAATAAATGATACATCTATAACTCAAAAAAAATTACAGCCTATAAAATCTATAAATATCCAACTATTATTAATTCATTATCAGCAACACCTTATATCAGATTTTTATTATAATTAAGACACATCAATAATTATATGAAACTGAAACAGGAATATTACCCTTACACTTTAAGACATGGGTGACGTATACAAGTATAATATTGCACAATTGAACTAATAATCAGCCTCCCTAACCTAGAAAACCAAAATCCTTGTCATTATACTTCCTAGGATTTAGTAGGAGTAAGAAAAATTAAGATAGGGGTAAAGGGAATAAGGGAGCCTAAAAATTCCAATAATGGAGGGATTACCAAAAGGGTGATAGATTGGGCGATCAAGGTTGGTCGCAGCTCCGGCATGGCCTTGAATGAAGGTGACATATTGGGGAAAAGAGAGGGTGCATGTGAGGGATATGGATTGGGTCATGGTAAGGGCAGGGGTAATGAGTCCGGGGGGGTTGTGACCATAGTACCGGTGAGGGTTCACGGGGATCATGCTTGAAGGGATCAGGAGATACCCGAGCACCGGTGAGGAGGGAACCACAGTGGTTCTAGGGATCATGGTAGGGGGTGGGAGGGGGATCCTGGTGGGTGAAGTATGGGAATCAGGGGAGAAGGATGGGGTATGAGGGAGAAGTGTCTTTTTTTAATAAAAATGTAATATTTTTTCACCAGTTTTTAATGAACCACTGTGAAATAATTTAATTAATTTAGGATTGGTTTACTAAACCACCACTAAAACCCACTTCTAAATAATTATTTGGTTGTTTTTGAATATCCTCTGGTTGATATAGATAATGTTGGTTGTAAGTAGGTATTATGTAAGAATCTATACATTTATGGTAATGTTAGGACCTATATGGATTGATTGGTTGTGATAGGTTTCAAAAACTATTATATCATATACTATGATGAAACCCTTTCACCTATTTCTATGCTAAAATTCACCATAATTAAATATTTCATTGTATCATACCATGAATATTAGAATTTAAAAATATATATCAAGACCACATTCCTTAATGTAAACCATTTTAAAGATGGCAATATGACACAACTAGAAGGGTTTGTGACACCAAATGTTTTCAATAAGGCATTAATGTTCTAGATATCCACTTATGGGTTAAATAAAGCATAAAGATCATCAAATATTCATTTTTATGAATCTATAAAAAAATTGGTTTTATTAAGATTTAAGGTGATACATGTGTCTATGGGAGGCCTAATGGAATATATATTATTTTCCTCATGATATATGTTGATGATATATTTCGTATAGGAAATGAGATACCAGTCTTGCAGATAGTTAATACATGGATGAACAAATTATTCTCCATGAAACACTTAGGTTAGGTATCCTAAATTATAGGGATCAAGATCTATCAAGATAAATATAATAGGATACTAGGACTAATTCAAGGTATATATATATTGAAAATGTATTTAAAAGATATAATATGAAACAATCTAATAGAATATTTTCAAAATTTTCAAATGGTATAAATACATAAAAGAAAATTCATCCTTAAACATAAGAAAAGATATAAATAATAAATATAATACCTTATGGTTCTATTGATGGATTTTTCATATATTCCATGCTATGTACCGTGCTCTATGTTTCCTATACTTTGAGAATTGTGGGAAAACATCATGTTGACCTAGGAGATAGATATTAGATAAAAATAAAGACTATCATGAAGTAACTAATGTGTATAGAGGATATTTTATAGTTTTTTCAGAGAAGATGAGGAATTAATTGTGAAGATATATAGAGACACTAGATTCCAAAAATATCAAAATGATATGAAATTATAGTTGAGATATTTTTTTTACTTAATAGAGGATTTTCAGGCTGTATGAGTTACAGGAAGCCTATAGTCCTAGATTTTATAGAAAATGTATTTATATAAGCGAATTTAAATAAAATGAATAATTAGTGTTGAACCGAAATGATGTTCATGAACCTAAATATATACTTAGTAGTAAATATCCCGTTACTCTATATTGTGATAATACTGCTATATTAGTTCTAGCCAAAGAACCTAGGATACATCAATAGGAAAATAATATACCTCAAAAGTAACACCTCTTGAGAGATATTACTCAATGGGGTAAATTTTCATTAGAAAGAGTATTCATAGAGGAAGATGTGGAAAATCTATTAACAAAAGACATGCCTCGTCAGAAACATGAACATAATGTGAGAGATAGAAGGATAAAAGTCATCAAAAATTTAGATTAGTGAATTTAAAAGTCTTTTGGAGTTGTTCCACTTGAACCAACTAAATTTTTACTTTACATTACTATAATATAAATTAATATCTTAATATATAATGATTTTTCTTCTACATAACATTAATGTTATAAAGTTCATAAAATATTCACTCCACTAAGGATTCGTCGTAGTTATCTTCCATGATAAGAACCTAGAATACTATAAAAATATTCTTAAATAAATTAATATATTCTAGATACATAAATAAGACGAGACACATATGATGTATGACTATTAGGTGATGGTGGCTCATAAGAAATTAAGACTTATTCTTGTGAAGTAATCACTTGGTGATCATTAAGAAGGGAGATCATGAGGATACGTCCTCTAATAGGAATTCCATATGATTTATGTGTCCTTAGATATTCTTATCTGGAAAGAAATTGTGTTATTCTTTATAAAAAAATATTATTATTATTATGTATCATGAATTGTGTAATTTTATGTATTGATGAAAATTATGATGACATATACTCGTAGTGTGGAAGAATATGTTGGGTGCATTATAGAAGAAGTGACTACTTACTTATTTAATTCAGTTCATTGCATTTAACTTCTATAGAAATTTTTTGTGACAAGAATAGAAAATAAAGCAATGTTTATTACCAAAATATTTTGGAAGATGTTGTGAAGGTTCCTTTTGCATCACACTTCCCACTGGAATTTTCCCCTTGTATTTCAACTTTTTCATCATAAGAACTAAATAATAATCTTTATTATGTTCTTACTTTCTTATCAAACCTTTACCTAAAGGTTAAAGAATCCATTTATCCATACATCTAATTTTTTTAATCTAAAATGAAACTGGATTAAACTGGTGATAAAGATATATAAATGATAAGTATTGAATAATCATGATCAATCTTTCATATTTACATGTCTCTAATGTAATCATCAATCATTCATATCTCTCTTCACTTTCTCCTTAAAATCTTCTCAAAGATGAGACAATATGTGAATTCATTCATGCCTTGATGTTGCATCCACAAATCACATAAGATTTTGATGATAGAATTATGAAATTACCATAATATGTGTCATACATGATTCTCCTATAATAATTTTTCTCACCCTCGCTTTCTAAGGTCAATTAGTAGTAATTGGGGAATCCATCACCTTGAATTTCCTAAATTGTAGTATTGTACTGTCGAACTTGTACTACTCTTGGAATATCATGCCAAAAAGAAAGTAACATTTTCCAAAATCAATCATATTTTACATTGGGTATTACATTACATTTTTTATAAAAAAACAAAATCTATCATATGAATACTTTTATCTTTATTATGGATTAGAAATTATCGATTAATTTAATCAACAAATGTATCCTGCTATTTTTTTAAAATCTAGAACCCCCATTAGTTAAATTGAAATATAAAATCACTTAAGTATTTTAATTGAAAATATCCTTGAAAACTTATTTAATAGTCAAAAATCTATTGATATTTCATTACTCGCAGTGTTTCAAGTTTGTCATTTCACTGGACAATGACCTTAACTAACGGTTTTGTGATTTTTTTAGTGAAGCACAGGCTTCTAAAATAATAAACATGATTTCATAAATTCTTGTAACTAAAGTAACAGAAATATAAAATTGGACACTTATTTTATCCCAATTTAAAATAATTCAACCCACTACTCACATAGAAACTCACCAGTAGTAGGAGACACCATTATCTTTTGGCTAATTGAGGACCTTGTACACCCTATTTTGTTGAAATTAAAACAATGGAAAGAATTTGACACATAATATTTCATTGAAAATTGTATAATTACCTGATAAAATAAAATAAATTTATATCTCAAAAGAATGTACTATATGATTGCACTCATAACTAACCATATATTATATGAAAAACATTCATCACATTACATGTTCATTTTATATGAGAATTCTTGTTTATTTTTTTATGTGATTGTGAATGAAAACTAATCATCCATAAATAATAAACCATGAATCAATAGAATTAAATGACTTAATCATTGTATATTACAAATGGTTTATTTATTGAGCAAAAATGGATCAACCTACACCTTAGGGATAACACCTTGATTCGCTATGCATGTGACACAAGTAAAAGTGCTCACTCGTCCAATGATTCAAACTCTTTTATGTTGTGTCATAAAATATTGGTGAAAATTGCATCAGTTGTCCTTATAGTTATTCAAAATTACTCCCATGTGGGAGAGAGGATCACATGAATGCATAATATAGATAAAATTACTTTTATCTGTGTTTGTATACCCTTATACATATATTGACGTGTAAGATAAAATCAAAATCTTCATTCACTAAATAATTATTACACACATCATTACATAATTAAATAAATAAATAATCATACACCAGACATGCATTGGTCATTCTATGGATCATGATTAGTTGACATGCATTAAATTTTCATATATAATGTAATTAATAAATACAATTAGACATGTAATAAATTAATTTTTGGGAAAATTTTAATGAATTAAAATAATTAACTCTTATTTTCATTAAAAAAATTTAACATGTTCGCTCCCATTAATTAATTTAATTATATTTCAAAATTTATCTTAATTATAAAATATTACTTACCCAATTAATTAAATTTTAATATATTTTCAAAAATTAAAAAATAATTTTGATATATATATATACATAAATAAACACACACAGATATATATATATATATACTATTTTTATCCTCATTCATTGTGAAAACATTATTTGAGTCTTACATATCCCACCCAAGCTCATACTTGATGAGGAATGAATTTCCTGGACTTGCCCTGGTTCATTCTAGTCTGGGAAAACCTACTTTAGACCATGGATCGGCCCAATTGTTGTAGGTGGCCCATAATGAGATCCAATCAAAAAGGGTTACAAATCATGGGGGAGGGATGAGCAATAAAGGTGGATTATTTAATGTGTTTTTGAATTTGTTTAAAAAAGTATGTCCACGTTAAATTTTTTTAGAAACATATTCTTGAAAGGTGAAATAGGGTTGTGACCTTTTGTTTAATTTTTAAGGAATTGGTGGTGATGCCTCATTTCACCTAATTTTTTTAAATATTTTAAGTATTCTTTTATATATATTTAAAAAAATATTAATTTTTATTTTTTGTTATATATATATATATATAAATAAATAATTTCAGCATAATTTAACTAATATTTAATATCTAGAAGTATTTCCATTACAGTAGGTAGGATTTTTAATTCTCATAGAAACCCTCACCTAGGGCTCCCTCTTATAAGAGTTCTGGCCCTGGAAATCATTCTACATTTTCGATGTGGGATTCAGGTTCTCCCTTTCCTATGAAGAACATTATGAATTTCTGATATTAGATTCTATTTCAAGCATGTGGATTTAAAATACTATAAAATATAAACTATATCACCAATTTAAATGAAACATTAAACATGGTTTAAACATATAAGATATAGTTGAAAATAAAAAGAATTTCATAAAAAATATTGATGCAATTTTTTTATATGTTTTTGAAACCTCCTACTTGAAACATAAAAATATTTCATATGTGTGTATTTAAAGAACTATAAAATATAAATTATAAGATTAATATAAATGAAACATTAAACATGGATTAAAAATATAATAAATAGTAAAAAATAAAAACAATTCCGTAAAATTTTTCATGAAAAATAATTTATAGGCTTCCATAGCCACTAACATGAAACTTAAAAATGATTTAAGTATGTGACATTAAAAGACTATAAAATATAAACTATGATAAAAATATAAAATAAATTTAAAACATGGTTTAAACTCTTAGAATGTATTTGAAAAAAAAATTATAAAAAATATTGATGAAAAATAATTTATAAGCATTCAAAACCACCAACATGAAACATAAAAATGTTTCAAGTATGTTGTTTTGAAAGACTATAAAATATAATATAAAAGGAAAATATGTTATTTATTAATAAATTTTTTTTATATTATGATATATATATATATATTGTGTTTGTTTTATGTTTTTTCAAATTACATCAATAAAAATTGAAAGTGAAAATGTTATGTTTTTATGTATTAGATTTTGTGGTGCTCAAATTTGAGACATTCTTAAGAATTATGTATGGGTTCTGGTTGAACTTTTTGTTTATATAAGTATCTTCTAAAAAATGGTCCTTTAATAGATAAATAGTCATGGAAGATAAAATGATTCTTTTGTGGGGTTCAATATCTAGGGTTAGTTTTAATGTACAATGTTCTAACACCATCAATATTTTATTAAATATTAAATTTTAGTATTTTTTAAAACCATTAAAATGGTTTTCATAATATTTTTTTATATTTTTATTCATCTTCATTTATTAATTTTTTTAAGAAACTTATTTCATTTTCAACATCATTTTATATGTTTAGTCTCTCATTAAAATTTTATTTAGATAGTTTTTATAATATATATTTTTTATAATTTTAAATTTTGCCACATGAAATTTAATAATCATTCATATGTTTCAAGTAGTCAACTTTGAAAGATTATAAAATATAAATTTTTCATAAAATAGTAATAAAAACCGAAACACTAGATAAACATGTAAAAAGGTTGATATAAATAACAATACATTTATTTAAATAGACATAAAATATATACATGAACTAGTACAATCAATGTCAATGTCTATGTCTGTAGGGGTAGATTCCATCCAACATGGTAGTTTGTGAAGGGGATGCCTGACTCAAGGTCACTGAGCTTCGTGTTGGGGTAGAGTCTCATGACCTGGAGAGGGTTGATCTTTAGGCACTGGAATTTCAAATGTCATATTATCCACTTGTGTGTTAGTGGAAGGAGGTATCAAATGCATGTTGTATTATGTGCCCGATCCTTCTCTCATTAGGGTAGTAGATGGACATGTCACCATCGTAGTGGGGAACCAAGCCCACAATGTATATGGAACCCAAGGATGCGATGGATCTAGACCCAAAGGATGTGATGGATCTACACCCCAAGATAAAGAAAACTGTAGAAATCCTATCAAGAAAGATGGATCTCATGCCATATGTGGCACATCCTCAATCAGCTAAGGCTCAACTGCTAGAGGGCTGACCTATGGAATAGTTGAGGCCTCACATGTAGCAAAACATTGTCTACATCATCATCTTCATGGATCCTCATCACCAGAAACTTCTATATGATGTTCCTTTGTGGAAAGAACCACCTCTCTCTGGGCTGGACTCTCAAACATGACCTCGTAAATCATAAAATAAAATGACATCAACTCCATCGTATCATCATGGTCTGCTAGCCAGCTAAGGACCCCTCCTCCTCTCCATCCCTCATGTGAACAAGATGCTCTGAGTGAGTTCCCATTAAATATATTCAAAATGAATTAGAAAATAATTCAATAAAAAAACTAATGGAAATTTATTGACATAAATCTTATGAATCTCTATGTTGTGTTGGGTAAGATACAGTATAGACATCAGTCTATACCATGTCTCATTTTAAAACTACTCTAAATTAAATAATCACATCGTTGGTACACCATGGATACAAAACTATGCACGTCTACATCAGCAGTAGAGATAGTCAACATGTACTCAGGTCCAGTCCTCAACATACCTCTCTATCAGCTTCACTTCATGAATCTTCTCTATATGCCTCAGCGGCAATGGAATCTGCCGAACATAGAAAAACTGACACATCAATCTATCAGGATACTTACACATAATAATACATAAGTGAATAAGGGAAACTAAAACAATATAATGATCAAGTCTAGTAGTATAGTATGGTGGATACTGGTCTAGTATAGTCCGGTATGACATCCACGTAATCTGAAAGGACATGTCACCTTTGTTAAGAAAACTCTTTACTATAAACCAAAATTGATGCTATAATTAAATTTTTTAGATACTTATAGATTGTATATACATAACTAGTGGGGTAATAGATAGTCCAACTTGAGGAAATATTCCCCCAAATGGTGTGTCGAAACCATGTATATATTGTGTCTCTGACACCACCTATGGGTGATCATACCAGCATCCACGCGATGAATCATGCACCACCTCCATAGTGAGTGGTGGAACATCAATATGAGGGAGGACTGAGGGTATGTACTCTCATGACCACATCTGAATAAGGATGATGCATCCCCTGAGATCTGTGTGGTTTCTACGGGATACCCTACATAATGCTCTATATGTTTATGCCAAGAAGACTAATCCTCATATGTACCTACTGGCCCGATCAAAGTCCTCCAGTAGATCTAGATACATCATGTGCATGTGAATACCTGAGTGATCAGCAAACATGGTCCCTAAAATGAGTCGTAATATATATGAATGGGTATAATACATGACAGTCTGCTCGTTAGCATCATCGGGTAAATGTGGAATCAACGCCTCTAGCATGGTCATAGATATCGTCCTGTCATCTGCATCCCTAGCGCCGGCCAGAATTTCGATGCCTAACAATTTATGAGCATATTCAGGACAAGATACACATGTGGGTCCAAAAAAATCTCCCCTTTATAGGACGACAAAGAAGAAATTCCATATTATGGAGGCTGATTATCATCTCTCCCCCATGTAGGTGGAATGTGTGTGTCTCTAGTCTCCACCACTCCATAAGGTCCACAAGCAGATGATGTTTGAAAATATTGAAATTGGACACGGCAATGTCTTTGAATCCATCATGGAATATTTATAGTATAATGGCATGTGTAGGGTTCCTCTGATGAAAATGGTGTGCTCAACGCACCCTAATCGGTCTAACCTCACCACCATCTAACATGACTGGGGAAACATTCCTATACTGCTCAGCAAGTTGAATGGTGTATATAAACAAATGAAATGTGTTTTAAGTATAAAATGTAAATATAATTTTATGGTCATCATAATGTTATCACTTTTATAGTTTAATGCATTTCATGTCTATCCATATTGTTTTGTAAAGTTATTTTTAACCAAAATAAACGTTCATGTCTTCATGGTTTTCAAAACATATTACTAATGTGTTTTTAAGATATGAGTTTACCTAGAAAAGGTTGTTTTATATATTTATATATGTAAACATCTTGTCTATATTGTGTAAAATATTATTCGAAAGTGGTGTGATTCGTAATTCATGTATTATTTCCATATGATGGTATGTTTCATGCTTATTTTCTAACATGTATGATTTATGTTTTAGACATGGAAAGATTGATTATGCATTAATTCCACCTCAAATTCACTTGTAATATTATTTTTAATTTGAGTATGAAAGGATTGTAGTTATTTGATAGTAAAATTATTTGGAAAAGATATTCATTTGTATGAAATGAAGAATCTTATTCACATATGCACATGTTGCGATGCTGATCGAATATCTAACAAAAAAGGTCTTGTATTCAAACTATGAAAAAAGATTATTATAGTTCACAACCAGTAACAGTGGTTTGTAAAACTAATTCTGTAACACTATGTGAACATCAATAAAGAAATTGTGGGAAACAAATCATGGCATAGGAGGAACAGTGACAACGATGATGGTAATGGAATGGGTTTCATCATCACCATCATCATTATTACTATTCCACCATATTCATAGTTCATTTTACAAAATTTCTTTTCTGATGTTAACCTAGTGTTACCGAATAATAAGTACTAACCAAATTCATTTGATTTTTACTAAAAGAATCTTATTTCTGAGTTTGAATAACCTCCTTGTAGCAGTACACATAGATAAAACATGTATCTTTTTTGAAAATTCTTTTTTATCATGATTCTAATTGTGTAACTAATATTTTAAAATATGGTTGATCATATAATATTTATTATACATAAATTTTAAAATTTATTTTTATACCCTAATATATGGTACTATTGTTTCATTATATAAAGTTTTATTCGAATATCAGTCAAAGAATATTTTGTAAACTGAAGTAAAAAAGAGGAGATAACACCATGTAATTTACAATATGATAATATCACAATGAAAACAATAAATAATTGTTTTGGAGAGTTTTAACATGACCCAACAATGTTAGGGAATCATTCACGGCAATAACATTTTTTATGATATATCGTGCATCTCAAACATTTCCCTTGTTCTCAAGGCCATGCCATCTCATTCGGCATCCTACAGGCCTTTGGTCCCCCATGGGTAAGAAACTGGTTGATATATGGTAACACTATCAGTTGTCCTTTGGGCATTGTTAAATGATCAAAATACCCAATAGGTGTCCATGGTGCATCATAAATGTTAGAAATTTGGTCCATATGGTACACTCAATCAACATATACTTCCTGTGATATATTCACAGAGGCACATGTTGTGATGGCGTGAGTGCATGAAAAATGTAAGGCCTGAAAGTTTCCACATTTACATTTCCTTGTTTCTAGTAATACCACAATTTTTCACTTATGCTATTTATAATTGTGTCTGAATGGTCTTGAACTTAAAATCAAGTGTCTTTTTAGTGGAAAATTATGACATGATAACCAGAATCTTCTTCAATGTTCTTTTCAATCTCTCCTTGAAAGTGTCTTTTGAACCTTAGCCCCAGCTAAATTCTGTCAAAGTCTAGTTTTTTACTATCAAAAAAATAATTCATGCAACAATATAATGTCTCTTAAACTAGGGTAGTTGTAGTTATCTTTTGAATCTCCTTGAAGATACCATTGAAGCACTCTACAATGATTGTGGTCATGTGTTCGTACCTATTCACACCATAATATGTCAATGTCCATTTTTATTTTGAAATCTACATCATATAATCATACACTTCTTGATCAACCTTGTGGGTTTTTTTGAATCTTTCTTTAAAATATCACAGATATGGTTTATACTTTATACAGAAGTGATACTATTTCACATAAATTGTTATTATATTTACATTGAAATAATAACAAATAACAAAGACATTGCATACTAATCCTCATGATTGCCTTCTTCATAGGTTCATTGTGGATTGTTTTCCTCACATTGCTTGGAATGGGTCTAATGAAAAACAAATGATGTGAATTTGGGGGTCTCTATGTATCAGGGTCTGCATTGATTGCCTCATTGATTTCCCAATGCCGGTCAGATATCAAATAGACACCTTGAATGATGGTGAAATGGTTACTGATACATGAAAAAACCAACTTCATTATACATAGTTTTTCTTCTCCAAAATGGAAAACGAAATTGGATGAGGTGAGTGGTTTATATCTTCGGTTTCCAAAATCAATAATACACCCTTTTATTTTATGTATATAAACGTTCCATCAATCTGAATAAACTATTTATCGAAATGAAATGCAAAGATAAAGTAGACGAATGCCCCGAAAAATCAGTGAAATTGAACATGATATGGATCAATTTGGTTATATTGAGACACATGTTCATTTGTATCATGATGGAAGACAGATTGGTTATGGTGCCTCAGTATGGCTTTCAATTGTGGAAACACCCAATACGACTCATCACAATCACCATAGACCCTCACTATTTCCTTATGATTATCTATCCAAGCCATATTATTGAAAATATTATAACTATATATTGGTTTTATCCTCTCTTGAACAAGGGCTATAATAACATCTTGGAATATCCTAATCATCACAATGATAATATATGACACAAATTTTTCATCCAAAGAGGTATGATCTTATCTCAGTCTTGGGAGAGCATAAGTATAAGCTACCTTAATCATCAAGATTCTCATACCTCTAAATTAAATGTCAGAAATCACCCTCAAACAGAATCTACAATCATCCTCATAATTCTCACACAATATGAGATATTTTTTATGGACTGATTAATAAACTATATATCTACAGTTCCTCTTAATGTGAAATCTCTTTAGCATTCTTTTTAATTCATATTTACATAGAAAATTCCTTCCAACGTATAAGGTTTTTTCATCTCACTATACATATCTCATACAACTCTAGGAAACTCAGAATTGGTTGTGAGAAGATTTCTGTTAAATTAAGCACATGTTTCATTGCTTCTAACCAAGATGAAAAGACTGGTGCAAGATTTATTATGGGTTGAGGATACTATATAACTAATTCATTTCTAGAAACTTCATCCCCAACTTCCACTACTCCCCCATCATCAATATTGTTTTCACAATATGTTTAATCATTACAAAACTACTCATCGAACATTGGATTGATAGGTATATCTAGGAGATCATTTCGTTTTTCCTCTTCTGCACCATTTGAAATAGGCTCAATTTCATGGGGTGGACTATCTTCAACCACTCTTGTAATTCTACATCTTCTTACAACTAGAAAATTTTGTTATAAAGTAGAAATATCAGTATATAACTCCATCATGGTACCATATAACTTCTAAGAAAATATATTTTTTGCTTATACCCACTGTGCATCAGCAACCAATTAATAGGCTAGATGCCACAATGTTGCCATGAATTGAAAATTTCCATATCTCATTGACATGATATTTTTATGAGGTCCATGTTTTAGGAACCATGAATTTTGTCTTTAAGGTCACTTAGTATTACACAATCCATTATACAAACCACTATTGTTGGTTGTGTACAATAAAAATATCCTTACTCAGTTTGAATAACCTCCTCGTAGAAGACAGAGGCAAACATGACTCTCTATGTAAAAAATGTTTTTTTGATTAAGATTATGATAGTGTAACTAATATTTTCAATGATGGTTGACCATAAAATATTTATTAGAATATAATTTTAGGATGCCTTATTATACCCTAAAATATGATAGTAATGATTCATTATAAAAACGTTTTTTATAATATAAGTCACAAAATGTTTTGAAAACCAAGGTAGGAAGAATAATAAACATAAAATTAATTTATTTATCATTGATATAATAAAAATTATGACCATTTAAAATTAAATAGAGTAGAAACAAGACATTAAATAACCCGTGAATTCTTTACAACATACAAAAAACATGACATTTTTTAATAGAACCTGGTTTGGATGAGATGAGCCTCACTTTGGGTGTGAGGTAAAATATAGTTTATTATTAGTTATACTATTAATAACATCATCAAAAAATATGTATTTAACTTCATAAGTTTGAAAATCATTCAACCTTATAATAACATATCAAAGATGTTATTAGAAAGATGAAAGACTTCCAAAGTTCAAAAGTGAAATACATATCCTTTGAAGATGTTATTAAGCATCCAATTGAAAATATACTATATTTTACCTCATGTTAGAAGTGGTGATCATCTCATCCAAACCACGTTCTATTGAAAAAATTATAGATATTTTATATATTTTGTCAAGCATCCATGTGTTATTTAATGCGCTTTTTCTTCTCAATTTCACTTTATATGAGCATAAGTATCATTAGTTAATCATTATATGTATGAATTTTTTAATCCTATGTTATTAATTAATTAATCTACAATTAATCATTAATAATAATTAATATTATTAATGAAATATGTCATCGTTATGATACTAAAATTTTAAAACATTTAATTATATCTTAAATTATGATACTAATGTTTCTAAGTGCTGATATTACTAAGTTAATCATTCTTTAATCAACAGCTAATCATTACTAAGTTATAGTTAATCATTCTTTAATCACTATGTAATTATTCTTTATTAAATCATTAATCATATGATATTTATTAGTTAATTATTATTTTCTAATCATTATATGTATTCATTTTTTAATGCTATGAAATTTATTAATTAATATATATTTAATCATTACTAATAATAAGAATTATTTATAAAATATATATAACTGAATAAAATAATTAATAAATAAATTCATTAAAACTAACTAAAAATAATTCAATTACAAATAATAACATCCATTCATTAATGTCCTTTTCTGTGTCCATTTCATTTTATATTATCTGATAAATATACTGATTTGATTTTTCTTTTATTTGGTATTTTAGAAGTTTATAAAGAAAATATTAATTATCTAAAGCATATCCCCTGAGAGTTTCCAACTTGGAGTGCAGGAAGTCAAGTTGTCATGCCCAAGTTCTCATTCGAGTTTAGCTCAACTAGGTGTTTTTTTGTTTTTACACATAGGTACATCTATTCCCGAGCCAAAACCACTTGTTTTTATCATGATATATATTTTATTGCTTAGATATCCACGTAATCATTTTGATACCAAAACTTTAGAGCATTTAATCCTATGTTCTTCTACAGTTAATCTATACTTAATCAATACTAATAATAACTATTATTTCAAACTATATATAACTAAATAAAATAATTAATAAAAAAATATTTAGAACTAACTAAGAAACTTAAAATATGATATATGCAGAACAAAAAATAATTCAATTAAATAAATAAATAACATTAAATTAAATAAAAAATACCTCTAAATGATGTTTCGCAAAAAAAACTAGCACTTCTTTTAGACCACTTCATCCACATCATGTGAAAATAATTTTTTTAGAGAGAGAAATAATTTAAAAAAGATTGATTGTTGAAAATGGAAGGGAGGAAAAGGGGAAGGTGCCCTTTGTGGGGTGTTTAGAAAAGGCGAAATGGGGGTGCCGCCTTTCACCTAACATAATGGAGAAAAGTGGTTCCTCCACTATATCCTTTCGCCTAATTTTATGGAGAAAGGTGCCACCGCATACACCTTTAATATGTCATCAATCTGGGCCTAACTTGGTGGGGGAAAGATTGTGGCAGTGGGGATTCCTCCTTTGGACATAAATTGAAAGGCGGCAACATACCTTCCACCTTTCATGCTTATTTTTTAAAATAAATAACTAGGAAATTTTTAAAAAATATTAAATCAACATTAAATAAACATGGAATGTTGTGAGGGAGCTTGGCTAATAAGACTCCACTCAGTGCTAAGATTTAGGGAGAAAAGGATTAGAGGGGAAAAGAACAACAAAGCAGGTATGTGGAATCATCGGGGTGGTTCACTCATAGATGTATGCTGCACAAATTGAAGGGAAATGAGGATCTAATCTCGGTGTCCAACTCCAATGTGTTTGTAGGCTAGTAGTTCGGAAGAGTCTTGGGCTGCAGTGAGGTCATGCAGCATGGCGAAAGCTAGTTAAAGTTGTAGGGATATGTGGTAGTTGACAATGAGGGTGGAATTACCTAGTTCATTAAATTTTGTAGTAGGAGCTGGCACGATGGTGGTTGGCCAGGAATATATCTGATGGTGATGTGTCTTAATGTCTTAGCATGAGACCAAAGTGGTAAGTAATGGGGATGGCCATGAGTAGAGGTAGACATCACTGGTGTGGTTAAATGGTAGTGATGAACTAGGTGGAAAGTGTCCATGTTAAGGGGATGGTCACCGGGAAGTGGATATCTTTCAATGGTAGCTACAAAAAAATTGAAAAAATCAGTCTAAAACACTTTTGAAAAAAGGGTTTTTTAACTATACATGTCAAGGATTTTTAGCCCCTTCAAGATTTTCTCTTTTTTTTAAATTTTATCTTCAGTATAGAAAATACGGTTTTGTTTCTAATATTAAATTTTCCAAAAAAAACAAATTACCAGTGGATTTTTTGAAATATCAAAGAACCCTATTCCAGCCACTAAGAATTTTTTTCAAATAGTTTTGGGTAATCTTAATATATAGTATATATATGTTTGTTGAAATATAATATCCCCAAAAAAATCAATATGTATTAAAATTTTCATATGGCTACAGAATGGTCACTTTTCATTAGATTGAAATGTCTCATGCGGCCTTGGGACTCAAAAAACACCCTCTTCAAAATTTAATACAATTTTACTTTTCTCTTTCTTTAAAATTTTCATGCATTCCTCTAATACGAATTTTATTTTTCTAAGTATATAGTGGAATACATGAAAAATAGAAATTTAAAATTTTCCGCCATCAATAAACATAACTACATCCTCACTAGTGAAGCATAACATGATCATAACCGGAGGATCATCACGTGAATAATTTAATTTAAAAAATAAACTAAAGAAATCCAAATATTTTATCCGACTCTCTTCTAGAAAAATGTTATTTGTCAGAAAATATTGCATGAAAGATTAGATTTCAAATTGATCTAGATCATCTATATGCTCATTGAAGTAATTTGGTATTATCAATCATTAGAATTTGAGAGCTAGTGTGCAGTTCAGACGAAACCTTCGACATCCTGATGATAACCACTTCTATGTTCCATCGATCTATGAAGGTGTTCTTTGATCAATTCCATGGAATGAGATATTATATCTCTATGAAGTGGGTTAGAGGATAGATAATATTTGGATCTCATTCATTAAATAATCTATTTCTTGGGAGCCTCTCCTCCTATTCACATTGTGGTTCCAAAATAACAGAAAACTGTTCATGATTCATGGATACTTGTTACCCACCATAAATAGAATCTTATGAATGGTTTACTAAGTCATAAATAATATTTACATTTTTAACTCTATCTTTAAATACAATAAATACATTATGTAAAAAAAAAAATTAACATGACTCATCATTCTTAAAAATATTAAATGAAAATTGAATATTTAAATAATATTTATTCAAATAATATTCTCCCATATATTTAATTTAATATGTGTGGTTAAACATAATAAAAAATTCAATATCAATCTTTCATAACATGAATATTATGAATTTATTTATTCTATGTTGATAATGTATCCTCATACATATCATGGACACAAGTGTGGGGCCCACCACATTCTAAACTCATGTTCATCAGAATATGGAAGACTATTGGGAACACTATTGTTTGTGATCATCTATGCACTTATATTGATGTCATTAAATGCTATTCACAAACTAATAGTGAAGTATAACAGCCAATCAAGGAAACTTAAGAGATAATTTACTTTTTTAGCAATGAAAAACATCCTACAAACACACACCATGTAATGTAGTCTTTTTATATCATAATATCTCACAATGCAGAATGCACACTTTGTGTAATCATTCTTGGTTGCTTTATTAATTTCTGAACATACTGGATGGAATTAACTTCTTAAACAATGTCTATGGATTTAGTGAAGGTACCATTTTCCTTATCAACAAGGCTGACCATATCTCTTATTATTATAAGAATAAAATTCAATCTTGATTATTCAATCAATGTCATAGCACTAATGGAGCACGAAATGAAAGATACATCACCATGAATTCAGTGAGTTGGTTTTTTTCCTTGCATTAATGTATGAAATCAAATTACACCCAATGATAATATTCTCAATTATAAAGACCATTTTATACATTCAAATAAATTAATGAGTATTGACACTCAAAACATGCGGGGTTCCTATTAGAGGATCAGTTCTCTAGATCTCTTCTAATCGAGATCAACAAGTGATAACTTCATGAAAATATATCTTAATGATTATGAGTCCCCACTACCTGATATTTAAAAATCATCTATCTCTAGTCATAATGACGTATCAAAGATATAAGACATTTTTTAAGATTAATGTCATAGTATCTCAAGTTTATCAGTAAATCTGGGGAACATCTATAACCTTTTTATATGAAAATTAATCAATGGACATTACTATATAAATAGTTGATGAATAAATATCAACACTACAGTTATAAGGATACATCATGTATAAATCACATTTTACATGGTAAGGAAATTAATATATTCTATTTCATGGGGACTAAGGCACCAACTATTAAAAAAATACATACATGATTCCTATATTACATTGGAAATATAAAAACATAGCATAAGAAATATTATTGCATAATTGATATCATTCTTAATTTCTGTCTGCATATCCTATGGAAAGGAAAAAAAATAATATAAATACCCATCAACTAATAGAACAAATATAATGGTTATATTATTATATTGGAATAATATAAAGAGATCACATACCAAATTACTAAATATTTTTTTATCTTTGGTATACTAAATTCATTCTTGAATTCTAGATTACATTTTCAAACATAAATGAAAACCTAGTATTATATTTGACAATATATTTATTCTCTTTAGCATATCCTTACATATAATTCATAGTATGCTTCTTGGAATCTGGGGTAAAAGTAACATAACAATGGGGGTATATCATAAGTTAACTACAATAATGCCTATAAGAGATGAAAAAAGTAATTAAAAACTCAGGAATAATTTGGAAGGAATTAATGATTATCACATTATTCCATATAAAAAATCACCTGAGATTGAAATTTATCCATGAGTACCATAACTATTCAAATAATAACAAGACATCAATAACTAATTTCATTATGATGTAATGAATAATTTCAAACATTTTAAACATAACACAAAGGCTTCATGCCAAAACATAATTAACATATTTCACGTCCTCATACCATGAAATTTTATATAAATGGGTGAGGTTATGGATAAATACCCAAATTTTTTGTCCTCTGAGACCTATCAATGCATCGATAGGTTATATTTTTGGGCCCAACCTATCACATAATATTTCCAATCAATTCATCATATGAATAAATTCTACAACTTAATAAGCATGACTAAATAATCAATAGGCTTCTATAATGGTAGAACTAGCATATGAAATGTAAATAATTTCCCGAGTCATACTAATCAAAATCCATATAAAGAAATATATTGGATGGTATTATTAGAATATATACATAGTAAATAATATGATTCATCAAAGTATGTTTCCATTGAAAAAAATAATTTAAAAATATCGTTGGAATATATCTTGGGGAAAATACCCTTTTTTAAATCAATTATTTGAAATCAAAAAATCCATATTATTATGAAAATCATTTTAATTATAAATAAAAATTTATACTTCTAAGAGAAAGATTAAATCATTGAGTGTCTATGATGGTGAAATATTCTATTCATGTCGTGCATATTAGAACAAATATTCCACTCACAATTTCAGAAAAATTATAATATACCTCATTTGGGAAAGTACAAGAATATTCCATTGAAATATTTATATAAATATAAAAAATTATGTAACAAACTCTTTAATAAATAATTTTTTAATATTAAAAACATTATTTAAATAATTTAAAGAAAAATCTGGAAATGTAAGAAGAACACTTCTGATCAAATAAGAAAACAAATTCAATTTTCTTAAAAACATTATTCTTTTATGTTTGAGTTAAAAAGAAGTTAAAAATGTCAAAAATAAATAAATAACTCAGAAATAAATATAGGATAAGAAAATGTCTGATGTTTAATATATTCATCCTCTAATATGAAAATAACTATATTAATCCCAAATAAGGATGATATTGTTAAATAAACCATTTCTACTTTAAAAGCAGTTTAATCAAAAACCATTGGATAAAATAATCAAAATTTTAACTTTAAATTCCATGAATTAATATGGATACATGATATAAATTTTTAAATAGGTTTTTTATACACCTCATAAATATATATAGGTTCATGATATGAGACATTCCTCAATAAAAATAAATTGTGATGAAGAACCCTTACCTCACTTCTAACTTGGTTAATACATACTCTAAACACATATAAAATAAATCTATATTTAATATAATTATATTCCAGAATCAAAATAATATAAATCGTACCATATTTTGTTTACATTTATAATTTTATTGCATATTTGTTAACAATTTCTTATTTACATCACTTCTTTGAAAGGTAACTACTTAATTTTTCATTTATGTTTTGGTTCTTTATTTTGGTCCTTGAATATTGGTCATGGTATTATAGTCTCCATAATATTTATCAAGAAATAAAAATCATATGAATTCATTATATAAATATTTATAATCATACCTTAAATGTTAACAAGAAAAATGAATCACATCTCTTTATAGAGGTGGGAGTCAACACATGCACATGAGAAATGATTTCATTTTTTAATGGGTGGAAGGGTAAGAAGGTAAATGATAAATTATATTCCTATAACCCTAATTATATCATAAATAATATATATATATATATATTCATATTTCTATATTCATAATCATCCTAGTAAATGGATTATGAAATGTGAATTACACCTCTACGTGGGGACGATATATTGTACGAATGCACGAACGATATTTTCACACTATATAGGATGGAAATGTATAGGAAAAAGGTTGTACCATATTAATAATAACATATATTTATATTTATTTCATTTGATTAATTATTTTAGGACTACTAAGTAAAATATTTAGGACATATAAGAATAAAAAAATCAAAACTACTTTGTTAAGCATTATACCACTTCATTGAGAAACCACTTTTGAATTACACCTTATGCCTTGTAATTATGGTATTTTTGGAATAAAAAAATATTTAAGAAGTTTATAAGGAATAAAATTTGGTGTTAGGTTTGTAATTGGATATGATATATTGATAAAAATTTGCGAATAATTGAGGGGAAGTGGTTTCCTTTAATAAATGTGGGAATAGAAAAATTTAGAATTATTAAATAGATTAAATAATATAAAAATTAAAATCCTGTAATCTAACACCAAAGAACCATGAATTCAATTTTGATTTGTGATAGGGTAAAAATAAACTCAACCAATCACATTTAGAGAATTTTTGGATTCATTGTAATCCTTATCTTTGAGTTTAGACACTTTAAACCCATTTTAATATTAATCATTATAATATAAATTTTTACAATGATAACATAATAATATAACCACAAGTAAATGGGGACATCCAAAAAAATTTTACATTATAATTATAAATTTTTAATTCATTTTATCATTTTAAATTCCAATAGGTTACAATTTACTCCATTAAATTCAAAGACCCAAAAATAGTTTTTCATTTGAATAAAATTTTATTTATCTTTACAAAATTCAAGCGTGGGTTTCTAATTTTAAAACAATGTTTTATAATGTAAAATTAAACTAATTAAACATGAAATTGTTATAAAAATTCTCCTATAATATGGTAAATGAAATAGTTAGAGATATTTTAATGTTTTATCCCATGTTTTTTACCTAGTTTTACCTGATTTACACATACTCAATAGTCTAATATTTTTCGCTGTTAATATTAATAATAAAAAAATTATAAGAGATTATTAACTAATATTAATTATTAATATTAAAAATATGTAATCTGTTTTATAATATTCAATTTTTCAAATTGTTAGAAATTAATTCTAATATAACTGTATAAAACATAATGAAACCTGTTTTTAGAGAAAAAATGATTTTTAAACATAAAAATGATCTTATACCAAAATAAAGTCTATTGATAATTATAATGTAATAAATTGGATTATAAATAAATAAAGGATACTTATTTTACTTTAATAAATTTTTTAAAACAACAAGGAACATTTAAATTACTTGAATTAATAAACAAAATGACAATAATTGATGAATCAGTATTTTCATTATTCATTGAGAAATCAATCATTTCACACTAATACCAAAATTTCACAAAATTAATTTTTTTATATTTTTATAAATTTTAATTATTAATATTATAAACTAAAATTTATAAAATCATCATAAATTAGTTATAATTTCTATTCACAAAATGTAGTAAAAAAATTTCTGATGAAAATTCATTTTGAAGTATAAAATGACTTTGAAAAAAAATTGAGTTCTTATTTCCTAATAATTAATAAATACATTTTTATTTATTGGTTCCATTATACATATATTTCATAATGTGGTTACTCATATTCATGCCATGTAATTCAAATTTTAGGCTACAATGGTAACATTTAGATAATAATATTTCTATAATATATCTCATTTCCCTTAAAGATTACTCATCGATGTTAAGAAAACTATCGAGATTATTATTCATTAAAACCAAAATTTTGGGTCATTAAATCCCACCCTTCCCCCATTAATAAATTTCAAACTCATAATTTTATATCAATCATCAAATGTTCATTATTTAAAAATACATTTATTGAAATCCCACATCTTGAAGAGGGATAATAAAATGTCCTCTTGAACAAGGAAGTGGGACACATTCAGGTTACCTAATATAACACATAATAACATTCCTAGTTAAGGATAACATTTGTGGTAATTGAAAATATATACATTAAAGATAAAACTAATTTACAAGGACGGATAGAGAGTGATAGAGAACATGGTCATGAGAAAGTTAATGACTAAAAAACATAAATCAATAAGGGGATAAAGGCCATAAAAACATTAAAAATTAGGTTATAATAATAACATATTTATTTCAAAATACTTTTAATATATTATTCTTTTATTTATCTAATAATTTCCAAATCCTAAAAAATATAAAAAATAAACAGATCAGGATTATTTTAAACACAAACATAAATATAACAACCATCTTTTCCACATGGTAATAGTTATTAAACATAATATAAAATAGTAATTAACTAGATTCCTAATATGTATCATGATTTATAATTCCTTTCACATAGTGTCATGTGATGATTTCATAATCATTAAAAATAGAAAAAATTTATATTTCTTCAATAAAATAAAGAATTTTTTAACTATCAATGTACCTATATTCACAAAATAAGGTATTTAAAATTTAGTTTTAGTAATTGAATAATCGTAACCATTCTCCACTATAATTTTATAAGTAAATTCTCTTAATTATTAGAGAATTCGTTTTTTTGTAGTTCTTCATATCCTTGAAAATGAAACACTTTGTGTTGTTTATTTCTTTCTTTACCTTAAACTAATATTACTAGTTTCATTTCTATTCAAACATGAATAAAAATACCTTTCCCTTCTAGAAAGTTATATGGTGTTTCTTTCTATAATTATCAAATAAGGAAATTTTAATACTTTTATTATTTTCCATTACATTATTTATTTTTGCTGCATTCTTATTCACCCAAATCTTCTCTTTATTTCCCTATAAAATATATGTATGGGAGATCTCTTTCTCTATCATGGCGTAACTTAATACCATATCAACATATGATGAAAATGTTTTAGAGAATAGTTTCCTTCATAGGATTGGCATAATCCCATCAAAGAAATGTTCAATAATAATTTCCAAATTACATTCATAGTCCACAGTATTACTTATTATACATGTATTTTTTTCTCATACTCAACAACGCACTACTCTTATATGTATCTTGTGTTTTGGTTTTTCATTTACCTATCATTTAATTTTTTATAAAGATTTGATTTATTAAATAATATCTTCATAAAAATCATTCATTACATTCTCACTATATTTTCCTCCACCTTTTTATTTAGAATTAATGATTTCCAGTCATCTATATATTCCTAAAAACATTACACATCCAAAATTAGTGTCCCCCTTTCATCACTTCTCAAATTTATAAATAGTTTTTTTAGTGACATGATCCATTATTCTAGTGTCAATGGATACATTGATCCATTATAGGAAGGGGGATTGTGTTGTATAAAGTAGTCCAACATTGATGAATAAAGCTATAAAGAACAATTTTGTTCCATACAAGAAAGGTTATTGGTCATAACCTAAGTCAAATATCCCACCATATCTATAATGTAATCATATTCAACATTAATTATATTAACCTGTTCATGAATTAAATCTATACAATGATTATGGGTGTGGATATGTTTGATATTCCTTCCACTAGGTTACATTTTTTTAAAATATAATACACTTTATTATATCTTAACAATATGAATCATTATGTATAATTCCAAAACAATGAAATAACTTGACAAAAAATGAAAATTTTATGAATAGTTATTCTCAAAATCATAAGCGTAGTAGATTTTGGAATATCATCAAAACATAAAAATATTTGTAATTATTTTATAACGTTTTCTAAATAAAATATATATTAGTATAATAATATCTCTTGGGAATGTCATAATATATTCCTAGTAAGGTTTCATTCACTGTTCACCAGAATAATGGTCGAGATATACTCAACCAACTCTTTTCAGGGTTATTACCCCAATATGAAACTATTTCAAAACCATAACCACTTCTATCATCTATAAAGGGATGAATTTATAATAAAAAATCGAATCTCTAGCTTAAAAAAAAAAATTTGTGATATCATCTGATAATTAGATATATACTCAATTTTATTCATAAGATTAGGTTCCCTAGTGTATATTTTATCAAATATTATTTCCATACATTCTACTAAACCTCCTTTTCATACCAACAGTAAAGGCCCCAACCCTATCAGATCATAGGTATTGATCAATTTATTAAATTAGAACTAGATAGAATTAATAACATACAAAACCACCAAATAGTTTAGTAGTCACAATAAAATAGATATACTCTTGAGTCCAAAATTACATTTTTGAAACATAAATTACACTATAGTATTATATTTCTAAACATAATAATTCAATCTATAATATCCTTGAATATCATTCATAGTAAACTTCTTTTCATCCTAAAGAAAATAATCATAATAATGGGGTGAGATTAGATACACTATAAGGGAATGTGTACATTATAAGATAATATATAATAAAAAAAGGAATGAATAATATAGAAAGAATAAATGAAGATCAAATAATTTCATATAAATAATCACATAATCCTGAAACCTATCCATAAATATAAATGTTATTTGAATAATCACATTAACATAAATAAATGATTTAATAATGTTGGAATGTGTAATTTCAGACAACATAAACATACATTTGTGGCATCATTCTGAAAAATCATAAACATACCTCAAGGACTCATGCTAAGACATATTACATAAATGGGTAAAGCCTCAGCTAAATTCCCAAATTGTTTTGTCTCATGGGATATATTAATGCATCGAGAGGATATATATTCATAGGCCCCACCTATCACTTATTAGTGATGATTCCTTAATCATACTATTAAATAATTCAACATAATCAATGTTAATAAATAATCAATAATTATCCATATTGGAAGTACTATCATAGTTAATTTCAATAATTTCCCTATTAATACTTATCACGAGACATCTTGAGAAATATTTTTAATGGTATCATTATATATTGACTAAAATATATCATAATATTCCTCAAATGATACTGATATAGTAAAAAATCCATTAAAATTATCATTGCAATATTTCTTGGGGAAAATACCCTTTTCCTTTTCAAATCACTTATTTAAAATCAAAAAATATCAAAACTAATGGAAAAAAATTTCTTGAAAAGAACTATTGAAAATTTTAAATTAATATTTAAGTAATTAATAGATCATGATGGTGTGAAATTATATTCCTTTAGATTACATTAAAACAAATATTCCTTTATAATTTTTATAACATTTCTAATGTTTAGTATTTGGAAAATGGGAAGAATATTCGTTTGAAACGTTTTAAGATAAATTAAAAATAGTGTAAAATTTTATTTAATAAATAATTTAGAATATGAAAAATATTCCTGAAAACATTTTTATGAAAATATATACATGGAAGAAAAATATTCCATGCCAAATAGAATAAAAATCGGTTTTTCTTAAAAATATTATTTTGGAATTTTTTAGTGGAAAAAAGTAAAAAATGGACACAATAATTAAAAAATAAAAAAACAGTATTATAAGAGAAAAAAATAAAATGTATTTATTATATAATTTTTTAATGGAAACACAATATAATCAATCTTAAATAAGGATGAGATTGTGAAATAAATGCTTACAACTTTGCAACTTTTGAATCAAAACCCATTCTATGAAATAATTTGAGTTATAAATTGAAATAACATAAATTAAGAATGATAAATGATATAAATTTTCCAATTGTGTTTACATAAACCTCAATAACATAAATATTTTTCTAATATCAAACATGCCCCAATGAAACAATATTAAGATAGAAAACCCTTACCTTTAGTCTTACATTCTTAGTACATGTTCAAAAATCCTATATAATAATTATATATTTATTATAAATATATTATAGAACCATAATAATATATATATATATAGTAAAATATATGATATACATATTACATTTTATCATATTTTTATTAATAATTCATTTAAAAAAATCATGGTTTCAGGTGATAACTGCTTTGATTTTCATGTAAGTTTTTGTTCAATAGTTTTATTCATAGAATGTTGGTCATGGTTTAATAATTTACATAATATTAATCATGAAACAAATTAAATATATATTCATTATATAAATATTTTAAATCTTCCATGAAATTCAAAGAATAAAAATAAATCGCATCGTTTTGTGGAGGCGGTAGTCTGCACATACGCCCAAATGTTGTTGTCATTTTTTTAAAATAGGAAGGTAAGAAGTTATATCATATTTTATATTACTAGACCCGTAATTACATCATAAATATCATATAAATTTATTATTTTCATGTTTATAATCACCTATAAAAATGGGTTATGGAAGATGAAATAAACTGTTATGTGGAGACAAAAGGATGTATGTATGAAAATGCAATGATTTCACTTTCTACAAGATTGAAAAAGAGGTGAAAATGGTTGTACTACAATCCTAACAACATATAAATATATTTATGATATTATATTCATTATTTTTTGGTGAATTAAATAGATTTATGGGGATTATAAGAATAAAAATTACTCTATTAAGATTTATACATCTTTGTTGAGAACCCTATTTTGGATTTCATAATAATCCTTGAAAGCATGGCCTTTTGGAAAGAACCAAAGATATAAAAATTAGATAATGAAAAAAAATATTGAATTAAGTTAGGTATTAGATGATCTAGATTGATAAAAATTTGTGAATAATGTAAGATATTTGGTTCCCTTTTTTGTGTGAAGGAAATGACACACATTGAATTATTTAAAAGATTAAATAATATAATAATCATAATCATGTCAGGTGACACAAAAAAATCTAATATATAAATATAAGGTGTTATTGGGTATAAATATTCTAAAAATTCTGGTTTACACAAGTTTTGTATTCATTTAATGCCTTATCTTATAATTTAAGTACATTAAACTCATTTAACCTTAACTGTGATAACATAATATTTTACCATGATAACAAATTTATATGACCATAAATAAAAGTGTAGTAAAAAATTACATTATGATTCCAAATTTGGAATTTATTTTATAATTTTCAATTTATATATGTGTAATAAATTAATTTTAATATGTGAACAAAAAATGCATGAAAAAACAGAGAAAATTTCTGATTTTTGGAGAAAAATTCATTTAACATTGAAATAATGTAATAAATTAGTGTTAATGAAATTTTTTATTTAAATAATAAAAATGAATTTTTCATAGTTTTAGATAAATATAAAATGGAATGAAATATTCCAATAATTACATTTATTTTAGAGACAAAATATTGATTTTAATTTTAATAGTATATAACATATCATCACAAATGATAAGATTATGTTTCCACTTCAAGAATATTGTTCTGAAATTAATCATTCGAAACATTACAGATTTAATTGTAAAATAACACCCATATAATAGGATAAAGTGAAGTGTTAAAGAGATTTTAATGTTTTTTCCATTTTTAACCCAGATTTACCAGATTTACCTTTATTAGCAAGCAAATATTTACCATGGTTACTATTCATAATGACCAAAAATTATGTCGATATTATTAAATAATTTTAATTATTGTAATTCTATATACTAAAGCGGGATGGGGTGTTGACACCAATCATAATACATGTGTCATATCTTTATGGAAGGACGGGTTCTTTGTCATGAAAGTTGCTCAGTGATTTCCAGTTTGTGATTGTGTTGAATTAGATTGACACTGAAGAGACTCTTCTTGTGATTTTTTGAGTAGGCGTCTCAAAAGAGAGAAATGTGTGATGACACCTTTAATATGGATATCCCCATCATTTGTTTATTTTAGAGGTTCTCTGACACGTTGTGCTGCCATCACGGTGCAACTTCATGATAGAGGGGTGACAGATTTTTTTAACTACTCTCATTGGTGTACTTTTTGGCAAGGGGGTTATTAGATTTTCTGGTGTCTACTTTGAAATCTATTTCATTTGGACTTGTAGGATCGTTTTGGCATGTTCTTCAAGGCTGTGTTCCCTTTGTGTAATAGGTTTCCTCTTGTCTAGTCTTAAAGATTTTTCTCCTTTTCGTTGTGATTAATTAAGGGGGCCTGACCCCTAGCCTTCTTGAAAAAATTATATTGTCCCTAATTAAATTATAATTATTCAAATATAATTCCAAATTCAAAACATAATGGTACTTTTAAATAAATTTATTTAATTAAAATAAATTAAGGTATTTGAAACATTTTTATTTTTCACTATTCACTGAGAAATCAAGCATTTCTAAAAAATAACATTTATCTAAGTTAATTCTTATATAATAATTTAAAAACCCTTTATTTTATAATTTAATTTTTTTTAAAATTTTCCATAAAATAATAATCATTTCCACTGACAAAATGAAATCAAAGTTATTTATGAAGAAAATAAATTTTTGAAACAAAAAACGACTCCCCTAAAAATTGAGTGCATATTTCATATTAATAAGTCAAAACATCTTTATTATGTATGCACATTATAAATATATTTCACAATGAGGTTACTCATATTCATACTATCCAATTCAATATCTATGTTATAATTGGAACATTTAAACAATATGATTTTCATAATATATCTCAAGTTGTTTAAAGATCGGTGTTCCATGCTAATAAAGATATCAAGACTATTGTTCATTTAAACAAGATTTTCATGCCATTACAAATAAAGGGTGATCTTCGATGCTCAATTATGATTACATACAATGTAATTCATTAAAATTAATTAAGGATTAACAAATATGGAATTGTAAATAATTGAAAACACATATCATTTTATTAAAAACTTTTTAATTAAAGGAATCCATAGAACACCAATTTAATATATCTTGAAAAATATATTTTCACATGAGACATATCAATGCATTGATGGGCTATGTAATTACAGGCACCATCCATCAATTCATTTCAAATACATACCTCCTATATTTAATTACCAATTAAATTTATAAATAATATATCTTATTAACAATTGTTTGTAATTATTAAATAATACTGAATATAAATATTTTACATAGTCAATAACATTCCATTAATAGTTAATTTTCTATATAGAAATGGTATAAAATTTAGGAAATAATTACAATCATGAAACAAAAAATATGGATTTGGAATATAAATATTATTTTTAATAAAATATGATCACAATAAATTTAATGATTCCATTGAAAAGTAATGAATAAAAAATTAAAAAGAGATAAAATATGATCATAAAACATTAAAAAAATATGTTATTTAATAAAATCATTTATTTTCAAGAATAAATCAAAATTAAAGTGAAACATTAAAATAATATTTCATTCAATTGTTTTCTTATAAAAATTGAAATCTTATATAAGAAGATGAATAGTATAAAAAAGTGATGGAAATGAGAAAAAATATTAACTACATATATATACTAATCAACATTCTTTTGGTTTTTCTTAGGAGATTTGAAAATGAACTTTTAGATATAATTAGAAAGATCTATTTTAATTTTTTGTTTAATAGATCATGGAATAAAATTTATCTAATAAATAATTTCAATAAATAAATAGAACTTTTGCAAAATAATTTTCAAAAATATGGACATGGGAGAAAAATAAACCCGATCAAAAATATAACTAAGATTATATTTCGTTAAAATTTATTTACATTATTCAAGTTTCAATGAGAGTAAAAGTTAGAAAAGAACATTTAAACTCCTTAAATATAAAAAGGATAAAAATTAATTATTGTTTATTAAATATATATTATATGATTCCTTTAATAAAAAATATAACAAAACACTAAAAAATATTTTGTAAAAAATATTACCACTCTTGTAACATTTAAATTTAAACCCATTAAAATAGTAAACATGAAATAAAAAATTAACCACCATAAATATGATGGTAATAAAAAAACACTATTGAAACCAAGTGTTTAAAACAAAATCATTGCATTTCTTATTTTGAAACTAGTATATGTGACCCAATGTAAAAAATCAAATACATAAAACATAAAATGTAATTATGGATCACTTACATATCAAAGGACCTTTTAGGTTTATAATATTTAAGAATTAGGTTAACTATTACATAACAATACCCTGGTATTTAATTGATAATTTTTTATTTCAATTATGCCTTTATTTTAGTATTCCATCTTGATTATTTGACATCTACTACAAAATTCTCACCCATAAAACCTTTATAGACATAATTTATTTAATATCAATCTTGAAAACATATGAAAATGTAAAAAAATAAAATATATTCTCAAATCCTCGGTAAGGATTATAAATAGTGGAATATTTCATGATTAAATAAGGAATAAAAGAATAGTAGACTGAATAATAAATTTATGTTCTATTTAATTAATAACTCGAGAATTATGTATAACTATTAATGAAAGTAATAACCTAGAAGGTAATAGATAAAATCTGAGAGGATGAAATAAATAATATTGTAAATTCAAGAACATAACATCAAATCATCATGCTATGAAATCACTAATTTAATCATTGATCATATTCTTATGCAAACTTACTTTAATTAATGTGTAGATATATATAAGATACACAAATTTTATGACATCATTTTATAGTTATGGCTTATACATCATGACATCATATTTCATCTCATAAAAATTTCAGTGCATCAAGGTTTTTTCTATAATCATCCCCCTTCCATCACTAACATATGTCTAATGAATTGAAAATATATTGAATGATCAATATGATTTGTTATCAATATTCCTTATCAATAAAAATATGTATGTATTGAATAATGAATACAAAATAATAAATCCAAGTAAATCAAATAGATTTCAAAAAACGATTATTCCACTTATAGAGCATAAATAAATGATATTTTTTTTACACAATAAACATATTCAATATAAAAAATTATATGTATATAGAGGAAAAATATAATATCTAGTGAATGATGTGATTTTTTAGAAAACAAGATAACAAGCATATGGATTATCATAAAAAAAGAAATGAACACAACATCTTCAATATGTATAGGATAAAATGAGACCATAGATTCATTACACATATATTTCTTTGGTAATGGAATTTCATTTGGGAAACATAAAATAAAATATAATTAAAACATTTAAAAAACATGCCTTAAAATCATATCTTTTTATAGAGGATAATTTAAAAATTACGTCAAAAATAGTTTTCAAAAATTTATTAAGTAATATATTTTTCTAAAAATTCATAAAATAAGGGAAAAATTTATTGAAAATATATTTTCAATATTATAAATTGATATTTTAACAATAGTATAGTTATAAAGGTGGGATTATTTGTTCATTATGTTGATGCTAAAACAAATATTTCTTTTATATTTGCAGTAAAAATTCAAAAGTGATTTTTTGGAACATGAAAATAATATCAATTTATGAACATTGTAAATAATTTTAAATATAGAGGTAAAATACTTTCAAAATCATTGAGAATGGTAAAATCATTCATGAAGATACTTTAGAAAAATGTATAATGGGAATAAAAATATCATCAATTAAAAAGAAAATAAGGATTATTATTTGTAAAGAAATTATAGATTTTATTAAGTCCTAATGAAGGTAAAAAATGAAACAAACACTCAAAAACCTAAAAAATAGCTATAGTATAATAAAAAATAATGTGTTTGATATAGACATCAAATAACCTCTAATCATAAATTTAAGCTTAAACAACCCCCTTAATAAATTGATATTTTTACATAAAATTTACCTCTTGGGTAACTCTTGAATCTCAAGCTATTAAATCTTTTAACTTCAATGGAAACATTTAAAACCATTGAATAAATTTAATTCATGATATTATATTTAAAAATGGAGAGTATATACACCTTATGAATGAAAATTTTTGCACAATATAAATAGTGTTTTAATGGAGTAAAATTGAGAAAAAAATTATCTTACAAAGATCATACCATTTACGTGAGAATTAATTAATGAAGTAATTATGTATGGAAAACATAAATCCACATAATAATAATTTAAACATAACATAGAAATACAAAAAATACCTCTCAAATAATTTTTTAAAAACTTCATCAATGAATGAGTGATATAACTCAATGAATGAAAATTGAGTTAAGTAATCTTTTAAATTATTCTTTGTTTTTTTTCTCCCTCCGATTGATCTTAAGTTATTTTGTGGAGAATTTTATGATCATCCCAATGTTTGGGGAATAAGTTTATATATGTTATGAGAGGTATTTTGGAAAAAATTTTTGATAAAAAACGAATTTGAGTTCTATGAAAACTTTTCAAGTGATTCCATTTTTAAAGGAAAAAATCAATGGTGTTTCTTTATTTTTCAATCTTCTTGAGTTAAAAGGTAATTCTAAAAATTTAAACTGGCATAAATAAAGAAAAATAATGATACTATAAAATTTTCAATTATATATGGGTCACGGTTTAATTTTGATAAATTTTTATTGATTTAATACTAATTTTTAAAATTAAATGTTAATTAAGGTCTTTTTATCACTGTTCACAAAACAAGACTTTAGAAACATCATGAAAAATAAATTTTTTTAATATAATCCTTTATTTTATCCCTTACCATTTATAAATATCTATAAAAATTTTGGGATAATCAAACACATCTAAATATTAATATTTTTTATATTTTTAAAATTATTAATTTAAATGTTTTATTGTTTCATTTTACGACCTACAATCGTGGAATAAGTGTTTTAGATAATTAAAATAATTTAAAAAAATAAAATAAATTATTAATATAAAAAATAATTATAAATTATTTTCATCATTTATATTAATTCATAACATATATCTATTCTCATTCATATCTTGACAACATATTTAATAAGCTATTTTGAATTTTCAAACCTTAATAAAGCGTTTTATACGAATTTGGATATTATTCTTATTATATAACTTCAATGTTTAAAATTATCAATAAAATAATCATATTTAAATGATATTTAATAAAAATATCTTGAAAATAAATTTTCATTCTCTATTATTATCTTTAGGACACCAAATTTGACTTTCTCATTGTTGCAAAAGAATTTCTTCTACACTGAAAATGATTGTCCTATTTATCATTATATAAATTCTAATTTATAAATGAATTTTTTTTCATTATATTTGTATTATATTATCATTAATTATTCATTTGATAGATTTTATAAATTTATATATCATATTTAAGTTACAGGGATATCGTAAAATATATCGTATCTCATGAAAACATTATTTCCCACTATTCATGAAAATTTGTCATTAATGACATGAATATAATAATTTAATTAAAATATAAAGTTTTAAAAAATTAATTATATATTATATTTTTCTTAAAAAATAATAGAACTCCAAAATTCATCTAAATTATATTAATTTTAATGTTTTTGTAGTCATTTATTATATTTTTCTATAGCTTGGGCAAGCACCGTGTAAATATCCTATAATAATTTAAGGTAATTATATGGTCACATAAATTATAAATAAATTATCATCATGAAATTAAATTCATTATACTCAAAATTACATTTATTATTCATTCACAACTTATTTTTAACTCCATGTGAACAAATAATAGATATTGATAAGAAATAGAGACACAATTTTCTCATTATTTAAAATATTAAAAATGTTGTAATCAATGATAAATATAAATAAAAGGTCAAGTTATCAGATTTTGGATAACTAAAGATTAAATATAATGATAAAATGAAATATAGGAAAAAATAAATGAATTTTAAGCCTTATTACATTGTTTTAAACAAAGTTTAACCTAGTATACCCTTTTACTATAGTGATATGTTTTTACTGCTTTTATTATTAATCAAACAAAAAATTAATTTATAATTATTATATAATATTAATTATTCTGATTCCAAATAAATAATAAATTTTATAACATTTAACTTCTATAAGTTCTAGAAACTAATTTCAATAGAAATCCAAAAAAATGTGATGAATAACGGTTTTTGAAAAAAATCCCTTTTAAGCCTAAAACTGTAATTATATTTTGTTCAAGTATAATATTGATCTAAAAGGTATAAATTGATTTATTTTCAAAAATAATAATTTTATTAAACATTGAAACCAAATTAAATCAAAAAAAAACATATTTGAAAATACTTAATAATGCAGGGTAGTTTTCTTTAAAAACTAGTATTTCCTTATTCACCCAAAATCAATTTTTTTCAGAAACGTTCCAAAAAATTACACTAATATAATTTTGAAATTATAATTACAAAAATTATGTTAATATAGTAAAATAATATTTATAACATTATAAGAAATTAAATATAATAAAATAAAATAAAAATTAATGAAAATAATTTTTTAAGAATGTATATTTTTTTCCATAAAATGACATTAATGAAAATTGAGTAATTATTTCCTTATAATTCATCAATAATTTTTTTTAGGATGAAAATTATACATTTATTTTATAATATAGTTACCCATGTTCATACCCTCTAATTAAATGACTATGTTATAATTATTAAAAACATATAATAATATTTTTTACAGTATATCATAATTTCTTTAAAGCTCGATATTGTGTGTTATAAAAGCTATCTATCATAGTATTTTTTTTAAATTAAATTCTCAGGGTATTAAATTCTCTTCCCCCCAAATATATTTTTCCATCACACTTTAATTTTAATCTCACTAGTCAATGGTTCAATATATATTTTGAATTCTCATAACATAAAAAGGGATTATAAAATATCCATTTTAAAAAGTGGATGTGGGAAATATAATGGTTACCTCGACTAAAATGTTACTAAGTTACTAGATAAAGAGAAAATAAGTGAAAATTGAGGATATAAACCTAGAAGAAAATACATCCAAAATTATGATAGAGAGTGATATAGAATATGATCATGATATTAATGACCTCCACAAAACTATAGGTCACTTATGGGTGAAAACAACCATCGATTCATTTTAAATGATTATAAAAAAAAGAAACCATTTTAATATTCAAGTTCATTTAATAGAACTTAGGCATTATTTTCCCATTAAAATATACTTACATTATTTATTCATCTCCAAAAACATAATATCTTCCATTGGTTGTGTGTTTCAATTAAGTTTTACCTCTTTTTTCCCATACTTAAACAATTAACAAAAAATGTCAATTTTTAATTCACAATGAACTAAAATAAAATTATAAGGATATCATTTTAATATTGGTGATAAGTTATTCAGCCTATCACTGGTCATTTACTATATCCAAAAATGTTTAGCACAAGGTAAGATAATACCCAAAATGAATAAATTTTCATAGGAAGAAATAATACAATTATCTCTAAAATTTAAAAAATAATTACATAGGATCAAATTAATTCACTGAATAAATAACTAACATTATATCTTAATTAACCTTAGTAACCCCAGCATTAAATAGTGTATTAACCTTCATGTTTATATCACACATTTCAACTTACATCCCAAAAAATTTCATATAATTCTTCTTAAATAGTCTCTCATGTTAAATCACATGTTAAACCTGTGGGTTATATATACCTCAAACCAAAGAAAAATATCCAAAAATATAGTTACTAACCATGATAAATCCTATAAAAACGTATAATGTAGTGAAATTCCACCAAATATCACAAACCAAATTTAGATACTAACATAAAATGTAATCCATTACGTGACAATAAATATCTCAAAAAATATTATTTTGATAGGGAATCACTTTTCAACCATCATGGTTATTTATATCACACTATCCAATATAACATAAATACCTTAAAATAAAATAATATAATAACCCAAAATGCTATTTTAACATAAATATAATATTCTTCCTAAAACCTAGTAGATAATTCAAATCAACACAAGTTATATTCGTTTATTGTTTTAAAAATATAATTTTCTCCATTAAATGGGTGATAAATCATGAAATTATTATCCCAGTATATTATCCATAACTCTTTAGTTACCTATAATGGAATCATATTAATTTAAAAATATATATAATCGATCATTTGATACTAATTGTGATATCCTTGAACCCACACTCATGAAATATAGTTCTTAATACATAATCTTTTCATTTCTATTTTGATACCAATAAATATGACCCAATTTCAATAGTTTTGTGTTTACAACATCTAATAGAAATATTGATAACTTAAATACCTAAGGAACTTTTAGGTTTAACGTTTTAGAAAATTATGAAAATTTATATATTTCAATATCCATGTCTTTAATTGATCATTTTTTCACTATACCCATCTTTTCTTATTCTACATTATGTCTTAAACATCTATAATAACGTTCTCCACACAATAGAAGTTCTTTACATCATTCATTTAAAATAATTTTTCAAAACCTATGGAAATGGAAATCAAAATATTGGGTGATCCCATATTATCAATAAGGATTACATATAGTTTAATCTATTATAAGTAAATAAGGTATAAAAATATGGAAGATAAAATAATCCATACATGTTTCATTTAATCAGTAACGTGAGAATAAAGTATTACCATATATGAATGTAATCATGGGGAAATTAGTAACTAAATTATTAGTAGAGTAAATTCATACTATTCGATATATGTGATATTAACATAAAATCACCATGAAAACATATCTTGAATTTCATAATCATGTCCCATGTAGGTATACAAAATATTCTCATCTTTTATAAAATAATATTACATCTACAACATATATATAATGTCTTCTTATTTCATCTCATGAGATTATCGATGCATCAATGATATATCTTTAACATGGCCCCACATGTCACTAACATCTTCCTCATATATTTAATGATCAATAAAATTTATAATCAATATTCTTTATCAATCAAGACATTTATGTATTGAATCAAAGATATATAATAATAATAATTCCCCAATAAATCAAATAAATTTCATCGTAAGTTTCTTGAACATATAATGAATATAAAAATGATATATATTTTAGACAACAAAATATCTCATATACAAAATAATATCGATATGGAGTAAAAATATAATATCCAAAGAGTGATTTGGAGTTTCAGAGAACATGATCACAAGAAAACGAATGATCAAGATATATTCAATGACCTAAAAACCATTAAACATATAATATAAAATAAAAATAAAAATTAGTTATAAAAATATTATTTTTAGTAAAGTAATAACTTTTATAAAACATATAATATAAGGGGTGTTATTCTTTTAAAATAAATATCCTTAAAAAATTTATAACTTTCTATAAATATGTAGTTATAAATTACTTTCAAAAAAAGGTTTCAAACTATTTTAAATTAATATATTTTTCAAAAAATTCATAAATTAATGGAAAAGGGGTTTCCATTAAAAATTATTATGGAAACTTGTTAATAAACATTAAAATCAAATTATGGTCAATATAGTGGGAAAATTCCTTCATTTAGTAAATGTTAAAACAATGATTCATTTTATATTATTATTAAAAAATAAAAAACTATCTTTTTTTTTAAATGAAAAGATTATTCTATAAGATCCAAATTTTTAGAATAAGTAATTATCCATTAAATTTTTGTTTATTCCTTAGTTTTATGCTTATGGAAGAGAAAAATTATTTTACTGTGGTTTTAAGAGTGTTTGGGGATTTCTGGAGCCTAGAGCTCCTAGTTTTTGATAAAACAGACCAAGTGCATGGCTTGTTCAAACCATCCACATAAGGCCGCATAATTTTTTAGGATTGTGTATGGTGATGTAGAGAATATTCATAAGGTTTCTTGTGACACACATGGTTTTGAAAAATCTTACATGTATCCTACATAATTAGTTCCACTTATGCAATGTTCCCACATGATTGGTGCACATTTTTTTTAAACCATTCAGCCAAACCATACGCCTCATAAAAATGGGTGAAATTATCCATTTTTACTATTTATTTATAATAAACATCTTTATATTCCATTCCCTCAAATGTGAGTTTTATCTTTCTATTGATAGCTCCACTTTGAACGCAACCTAGGAATGGAATCTTCTCATTCAATCAGACTTTGACAAGACTTTCTTCTATCATGTTGGTTAGAAAAAATGTAAGCACTTTAATCTATTATCATCCATTATCAGTTTATGTATCCATATTCATTATTTTTTCTATTCAAGACAATATGACTTATTTTTTTTTCATTATTTATTTCTATTTTTTTATTGTCTTCTCCCAAATAAGAAGATGATAGTGGACAAGGGTACTTCTAGTGCCATTTAGTATGTGGTCTATAGGTTTCCCTCATGTATCAATGTTTATATTTTTCATTGTGGTTATTTAGGATGGTTTTACGTATTCATTTTATTTAAATATAATATTCCTTGAATAATTTTCCTAATTGGAATTCTAAATGCCCTAATAAACCCCAATTCTATCATTGGAGGTGAATAACCTCAACGTGGGTCATGCCTTGGGTAAACCTTGTATATTCCTATATGATTTTTATTATTAATAATAAAAACACCCCTTATGTGTATTTTTTTGCTAAAGAGGTATTTAATGAACTAATTTAAAGAGATGGATTGTTTTATAGAAATGGGGGAATTATAAATCACATGGAACTAATTTTTTTGTCATAAATTTTCTAATTGTATGACGCCACTTATGGGCCTTTATCATTTATAAATTGGAAGAAAATGTATTGAATGAAATGGTAGTGGTAGAGTGTCAGGGTTTTTATATGGCCATGGAAAATTTATAAATTCCATGGTGTAGTAATGATGATTTAATTACTTCATATATAGAAAATAAAAGTCATTGGATCCATTCATTGAATTTATTTTGACTTCCTTGAACATGTGACACCCTACATTTTCTCCTTGGGATAAAGTCATGCATTGCGAAGTATTTATTGTAGATTTGTTCCACATAATCGGATCAACACTTTTCCTATAGAATATAGAGGGTGTTCCACATGGATTACACTTAGACCCCTATATGCAGACTGCATTGTTTATTTCTGTAACCAATATTGACCTTCCCAGGTCAATTATTGCATCATTTAACCTTGTTTCTTATCCTCTTATTATCACTACAAAGACTCTAAGGTTGTACCTTGTTTCCCACTTTATATATTTATTCTAATTTTAAAGTTTGGTTATATTCTTAGACTCTAAGAATATATAGGATACCCATTCAGATGCATCCCACTAAGGCTAAAGAAGATATGGTTGGCTGAGTATCCGATGAGGATATGAGCTCGACATTGTTATTGGTTTTCACCCCTTATTCCACTTCTTATTATTATACCTACACAATGTTACATTTATATACATAGATTGGACATGATACTTCCATTGTTGGTGTGGCCTACTAAGTATATGTCACACCCTGTTCAGGCGACTCCTAGGTACTATGACCAACATCATGGATGTATATAGGGCCAATGGAAAGTTCTTAGACATGTATACTTGATTTTATTATATATTGGGAGCATATAATCACAGGTAATAACATAGCCTTGTGATTTTATTGGTGGTATTCTTTCTAGGATTCTTGTTCTTTTGATATAAATGAATTGTATATGTGTTTATTTCCATTTATGCATGTTTCTCTTTATATGGAATAATGATATTGACGTCATTTTTATTTAGTGTTAATTGTTATTGTTAAGTCTATTTATCTTAACTGTAAGTTTACCTTTTCTACTTCTATGATTGATCTTTGTAATCTATTTCCACTATTATTGACATATTATACTAATATGTTCCACTATAATCATGAGTGTATAGTATCCACACTATACCACCTTAGACCATCACTATAAAACAAGAGCCTCTGGAATACTATGAGGCATACTTGAGGCAATGTGATCAACTTGGTACGGTTACTTATGATTTAACCATGTCTAGGATGTCACAAAGTGCTGTCAGATATTGTTTCCTTATCTTATTATTTGGGATGGTAGATAGGAGATTAATATGTGATGGAATTTGGTAATGATCTCAGATTTGTGTATAGCATACCCCAGTAATGGGGAAAATCTATATTACCTAAAATGAGATTTTATGTTCTATATTGTGTTGGTTATAGTAGTACTAATTTTACAAATGGGGTGATGCACAAGAAATTTAGATTTTATTACTATTGCAGAGTTTATCTTTACCCTTTCCACAATATGGTAAGATGGTAGTGTCTTGTACATCATTATAAGAACATGAATATTTATATGTCATGAATTATGTAATGTCATGTTTACTTACTATGTTAATTTCTTGTTTCATATTCCTAGTTCCATGACTGTTATATTTTATATTATGCTAACATTTCATGTTGGGATAAAATATATGGATTAATTAAAGTGAATTTATTAATATAAATGGTGTTTTATCATATAGACTGATAGTGTTGCCTTAATTATCCAATTATATTGTGTGTTTGAGCCATTGAAAATTGGTCACATGAGTTGAATCATTAGTTGATTATAGTTTCATGGATTGTAATTAAAATTTAGCAACTATTTGTTCCTCTATAAATTTGGAGTGGTGATCCATCTAATTGAACGGTTGTAAAATCCTAGTTTTAGTTACTTTTAGTACCAATTATAACTTATGAAGCGTATAACATTATAAATTGGTATTAGAAGATACACATAAGTATACCATGATATATATATATACACACACACATTGACACACTTACGAACTATTCAGTTCTAAATTTTAAGATAATTCTTTATTGTTAAATGGGGATGTCAAAGAATACTTAAAGGGTTTTTTTATATGGATTTTAATTTAAAATTCATGTAATGGAACCTTTATGATTAGTAATTGAAACCTGACCAATACCTTGTTCTTAAATCAGGGTTAGTTTTGTTATTATGGTTTCAATACTAATCTATTATGTTTATCATTGTGTTATAAGATATTCTTTTCATCACTTTTCATATTATCACGCATGTGCTTGAAAATTGTAAATATATGCCACCATGAAGCCTTTCGGTCAATTTATTAGATGGTAAAAATGACAACTCTCTTGAGGTTTTTTGACCTAACCTGAGAAGAGTTCCACCAATATTACCTTTTTTTATACCTAACTTGTGTCTCGATTCCTAGATTCGAGAGGATTTTATATGGCTCATTAAGATTATGCAGGGAGCCCTGTGACCTACACCTATTATGTAAGAGTTGATGTGAAAATTTTAGAAGCAAAATTCACTAATTTTTCTAGGGGAGGGTGCCCCCCATGCAACTATGAGATGGCTAGAGGCCATGTTTTCCATCATTAAGAATTTGGAGACAACTTTGGAAAGGAGAGTCAAGATTGGAACATATATGATTTTTGGTTTTACCAATCATTGGTGAGATAATATTAACTAGGTAGAACATCAATAGGATATGGTCTAGAGAGACTTATCGGATACCCTCTATGAATATTTCTTTTTTGAGATACTATGCTCTGACCGAGATAGTATATTTATTAATTTGGAGAAAGGATTTTTGAGTTAGGGATTACTCAAATCCTTTGCAAAAATTTATCTTTTGGAACCCTATTTTTTTGGTAATGAGATTTATAGAGAAATATTATTTTAGGATGGGAATAGATATACTAGATTTTCTCACGTATATATCTTCATTTTAACTAATATTATGATGATTACAAACCAATTTCTGATCATTAAGCCCAATTTTTGTGAATATGACGGTATAGGGCACAATGATTCAACACCGAGGATGGGTAGTAGTAAATCTAGTGGAAGGAAATTTATTTTTGAGGGTTCTTAATAGAGCTTTAGAATCCATAGTATCATAACTAGTGGTTTTTTAATAAAATATCAGTGTGGGAAACAAGTTCATGTAAATCCTTGGAGTGATTGTGACTCAGATTAGTGTTGAACTAGTGGAATAATGGCATATCTTGATAGGTTTTTTTGGACCCCTAAATCTATTCTATTGGAAGAGGATATAATCTATTTTGGAATTCTAGAGTAGAATTAGTAACTACACACCATGTCAGAATCTAGACTACCACTGGTCGTACAGGCCATAGAGGTGGATGTGGTTGAGGATGAAAAACATTGGAAATGAAGTGCCTGCTCGGTGGGACCTCTCTATGTAGTTAGGTTAAATCTTAGAGATATCAATCAGGCTAGATATACACAGTACAACTTATTTCTATGGACCAGAGTTTTGGGTTATCACCAGTTATAGGTATTATATATGTAGCCTCTACTATAGTATTTTCCCCTTAGGAGACTAGTGTTTATCATTATTTTATCTCATTAAATGTGATAGAAAAAATAATACATGAGATTATTTACTTATTTTTAATGAGGATGTTGGATACTCTACTAGTAGTCTGTTCAAAAATTGTAATGCAATGGAGAGAGTTCCCCCTAAACATTGGTGGTTATCACTTCCTATGGGACCTCTTCATCCTCGAGATGATGGGATTTGATCTAATTCTCATGATGGCTCGTTTGGTCTACTATCATTAACATATTGAATTTTATCATCATAGTGGGTCTTCATTATCACCCAAGGGTAATAGTTATGTATATAAGGCTAAATGGGATGTCTAGGATAGTTAAGATGGAACATAGTATCATGGTAAAATAATCACGGAGACCCATGTTTCTAGCATCCTTCTAGATGATTGGGGAACATGATGCACAAACTTGCCTCCAATGGTGGAGTGATTCAGGGACATATTCCTGGATGAAAATTCCTAAATACCTCTTAATAGAGAGGTAGATTTTAATATTGATCTTGTTCAAGGAGTAGCACCAAAATCTATCACATGATACAGGATAGAACCTAAAGAACTTCAAGAACACAAGTGACAATTGGAGGACATAGAATACAAGGGTTTTATATAACATAGTCCCTCTCCTTGGGGTTCACTAATTCTTTTAACAAGAAATTAATATGGTACCCTCTATATTTTTTAGGGTTTATGAAAACCGAATCACCATTTGGTTAAAAATTAATATACCCTACCTCGTATAGACAAACTCTTCGACTGGTTAAAACAAGCTAAGGTTTTATTAAATACTTATTTTATGTTAGACTATAATAAGGTATGATTTAGTTTTTGGGGATACCATGTAAAATGTTTAAAATCAGTAATGGCCTCTATGAGAATCTGGTTATCCTATTTAGGTTGATGAACTTTCCCACTATTTCTTTGGTTCTGATGAATTTCATTTTCTACACATATCTGGATTCATTTTTTGTTTTCATCATGAATGAAATCTTGGTGTATTCATATACCCAACACGATCATGAAAAACATCTTGATATAATTTTGATTACCCTAATAGAGAACTATAAATTTTCTATGCTTGTAAACCTCCATTTTTTGGATCAATTAGGTTCACATCCTAGGTAACATCATTTTGGAATCTGTAGTACCTATAGATCAAGATATGGAGAGTGTGGTATTCTATCGGTAGCATCCCAATAACATAGTTTATAGAAATAGTTTATTATGGTTATATGGATATTATAGGTTCTCCATTAAGGACCATTCAATGCTAAACGAACCACTTATGGGCTTGAAAAATATGGGAATCCTTTTTTATGGTATTATCATGTGAGAAAGACTTAAAAAAGTTAAATGGATAGTTTAAATAAATGAAAATATTAATAATTCCAAAGCCATCCCGATGTTATATATTTTATCATGATTTATTGGTCATAAAAATGGGAGTTATTCTAATGTTGGGAGATCTATCTGTATCATATGGGTCTTGTAGGTTTTTTCCTCATGAGAACAATTAACTAATATATAAACTATATCTATTAATTATAATAAATTTATTGTTCCATTTAAGTCGCTAATTTCTAAGAGAATGATCTGGGTTGTATATGGACCACAAGGTCCTTAAATACATATTTACTCGAGTTTAGTTGAATCTCATATTTCAAGAATGGGTTGAATACCTACAGTCATTTGACATTGATATTTTTTATAACATGGGTTTTTTAATGTAGGTTATTGATGTTTTGAGCTTGAAAAATAAAACCTAGAAAGTTCATTAGGTAAATAGGTAATGGAATTTTATAAAAATATTTTTAGATATATATCTAGAGGTATTGGGATGTCATAAAAAGTATGTTCTTATAGGTTTTGTAGTGTCCTCATCACTTCTTAGTATGATGAAAATGATGTTTTCATCTAATCCATTAGGTTGGTTCCTAAGCGAAAGTGTTTTAGGTGGGGTCCCAACACTAGGTTGGATCATTGAGGGGGATGAGTTATTTCAAACTCATGTACACATTTGGGTTCCTAAAGGAAAGTAAGAAGAATTGATGTGAGAATATCATGATTATAGTTAGTACTTACACCCCGATCTTATAGAGATGAACCTTGACATATACATCTAGTATTGGTGTCCAGAAATTAAGAGGTATATAGAAAGGTTTTTCACTATGGGTTCCACCATTTAGAAGGTGAAGGCAGAACACCAATTACCAGAAATGATTTTATAGTAATTCACCATTTTTGATTGGAAATAGGATGACGTAACTATTGATTTTTAAACTATCTTAGTTAGATCACCAGTATGAAATTTCCCAGTGTAGGTGATCATTGAAAGACTGAAGAAGGATTCTCATTTGTGTCCTATCAATGAGGCTTTTTAATTAAATGATTTGGGTAAACTATTTTTCTAAGAAATTATACAACTTTAAGGAGTCTCATATACTATTATATCAGATAAATATGGTCATTTTACATCTCAGTTGTAGAATGTTTTGTAGAGGGAATTGGGTTCCTTAGTGATTTTTGAGTACATCATACCACCCTCAGACCGACAGTAAGTCTGATCCTAAAATATGTGTTAGAGTACATTCTTAAAGTATGTGTCTATAATTTTAGAGGTTTTAGGAAAAAACACATTGTTTTCTCATGTTATGTTAAAATACCAATATTCAAGAAAAAATACATAATAATCCTTTTGATTCCTTATACAGTAAACTATGTTGTTCATGCCTATACTAGTTAGTGGTAGAAGAGGTAGTACTATTGGAATTTCATTTCTTTCAAGAGACATCAAAGAACATATAGCTTATCAAGAAGTTCATAGCATTTTATCAGTCTAGAAAAAATACATATTATAATGTTAATTGATGACTTCTATAGTTTGATGTCAAAGATCAGTTCTTCTTACATGTTTCCCCTTGGCTAGGGCATCGACGAATTCAAAAACAAGGGATGTTGGCAACTATTTAAATTGGACTATTTATGATTTTGGAGATGGTTGGTATGGTATCCTATCTGATATATCTTCCTTATAGGTACCAAATAATGCAAGATCTATTCATTATATCTCATCTTCGCTATTATCACTATGTCCTATCTCATACCTTTGGTCCTAAACATTTAATTTTAGAGGTTGTTTATTCTTATAAGGAATATCATATTTGTATCATCGATGACAACCTCAAGGATCTCTGAAGTAGATCAGTTGTGTTAGAATAGGTTCTATGGTTTCATGGATGAGTGCAGAATGGGACCTTGGAAAAGAAGGATGACTTATGGGATCAAAGGCTAGAGTTATCTCAGATGATGATATACCAACCTCGGTAGAGGAACTCATGGATGAGTTTTCTTAAGTGGTGGAGGTTTTAAGATCCGAGTTTTTCATAGAGGTAAATATCCTTCATATATCACTTTTAATCAATAGTTTTACACTTATAGAATTTTCCAATGTTGTTATAATGATTTAAAGAGCTCGGAGCTCCAGGTTTTGGAGAAAATAGGCAAGGCACGTTATTTAAACTATGCACTTATGGTCGTATTATTTTTTAAAACCTTGTATGGTACCACAAACAAGTGCAATGGATATTCAGAGTTTTCCAAAACCATGTTCCTATCCCACACAGTTAGTACCTCTTAGGCAGTGATCTTATACTTTTTACATGAGGTTTGGAAAAATTGTGTGCCTAAACATTATTCCTCCTTAAAAATGGGTGAAATTCATATTTACCCTTCTTCCATTATAAATCAAAACCCTATTTTCTTTTCCCATCATCATGTAGTTCATCCCACCATTGAGATCTCCCCATGTACCTTAACCTATTAATTAATGTTTCTTCTTTAATCTGACTTCGATCAGACCACTATCTTTCTTGTTGGTCAGCCAATTGTATTACGTTAAATCCATTGCATTTATTTCAGGGTTTATATATCAATCTTTGATGTTATTTCTACATAGTCCAATATGACCTATTTTCATGTTTTTTTTCATTTTATTTTTTTTCATCCATCCTATCCCAAATAAAAATATAATAATGGGGAGAGTTCATCTACCACCATAAAGTATGTAGTATACAAAATTTCCTTTTGTCCCATCATTTATATTTTTCACTATTTTGTTAGATGTTAGTTTTACCTACACATTTCTTTTAAAGGTGTTATTCCTTGACTTAGTTATCTAATTTAATATCTAAATGTTATAATAGTACCCCCCCCCCCCTATATCGTTGCAGATCAAATACCTCAATATGATATACCTCTTTGGTGTATAATGAATATAACAATATGACATTTTTTTATTATTAATCAAAGGCACCCATTTGGTGTGTTAGGCTTAAAATTCAAAATTTAATTAACAAATTTAAATATATTAACTTTTTAATATTAATAGAGAAAGTATGTTTAATTTTACCCTAATTAATATTTAATGAAATTTTTAATGGTATAGCACCATCAGTGGGCCGTCGTCATTTTTAAATGTAAAGGAAATGGATTGAATGAAATGGTAGTAGTACATAGTCAAGGTTCTCACATATCCATTTAATAATTATAAATGTAATTTTTTATTGATACTATGGACATTTTCTAATTTAATGAGTGGTTAAACATGATCCCACATTATATTCTTTTGTAAATGCCTAAAGCACTGAGAGGAAGCCACCCTAATTCATTGATCTACATTCCAAGGGATATACCCACCTTGGAATTAAGTTATTTTATTGTTAGAAAATAAATTCATCTTTTTAGTACTAATGATTCACTCACTTCATATTCAAAAATTTAGATGACTTGGACACAGTCTTTATATTCATCTTGAAACTTCCATACACACAATTCCTTGGATTAGCTCCTTGGGAACCAATCATTCTTAGCCCAAGATTTATTTAGGATGTATTCTATAGACTCATATAGAAACTTTTCTAATAGAATGTTGGAAGATTCCCATTTTATTACACTTATACTCTTATAGATGGGCAGCATGGTTTTTTTCAATGAGAAGAATCAAATATCCAATGTCTATAATGCCTTGGTTTCACCTTGGCTCTAAACCTACTATTATTACTACATGGAAACCTTTGTAATACCTTGGGTACCACTTTATATATTACTTCTACTTTCACACCATGGTTATATTTTTATATCTAGAAAAAAAATTCACCCATTAAAATGTATCTAAATTTAGCTAAATTATATATGGTTTTTTCAACATCACATATAGTGCTAAGACTGGCATGGTTATTATTTCGTGCACCTTATTCCACTAATTATTATTATACCTTCACATTTTTACATCTATATACATTGATTATAAATGTTATAGACACAATTGGTGGTATCCTATTGAGTATATCTCAAACCCTATTCGGGCCATCGATTGGTACCAAGGTAGACTTCGTAGATGAAGGTTGGGATAAGGGAAATAATCTGATCATGGATGCTTGATCCACTTATAGCATGAAAGATTAGGATCATAGGAATGAGCTCAGGCCAGTGATTCTATTGTAGATAGTCATTTGGGTATTTTTTTGTTTTTATATAAATTTATTGTATTTTTTCTGACATCCATGTATCACTATCCAATTTTTATAGTATCCTGACATTGAAATCATTTTTTATATAATGTTCTTCTTTGTTGTTCATCCTACTTATCTTTTCTGGTGATATTATTGTTCTCAGTTATCTATTTTCACATTTATTCAAATATTGTACCACTATGTTCTAATATAATCATATTATTATAGTATGATCATTGTACCACCTTAGACCTTTGTTGCTAGTAAGAAAACTTTGGTCTATGGAGAGGTATGCTTAGGGCCAGGTTTACAATTGGGCTTGGTTACTATTGAACTGGGTCCAATAGGTCATATATTTCACTATAATGTTGTAGAAAACATAAAATATAGTTAAAAATTACTTTAAAAATCATTTAAGAATGTTAAAACATTCTTTAACCCACTGTATAAAAATATGGAATTGGAACAAAAATTTCATTGGCTAAAAAGGAAATAAGATTGACCTTTCATAAAGAAAATCTTGATTGAATTAAGTTACAAGGATGGTAAAAAATGAATTAATACATAAAAACCCCATAAATAATTAGATGAGAATAAAACATAATCTATTTCAGAGAGGGGACATATTTTCTCCACATAAATTTTATCATAAAAAATCACTAATAAAAATTGATATCGTAACATAAACTTTTACCATGTAGTAATTCTTGAATTTAAACCCATTAATGGGATTAACATGAATTGAAACATTATATATCATTGAATAAAAGGAATTAATGATATTATATGTCCAAGGGGTATTATATAGACCTTATAAATGAATATATTTTCTTAATTTAAATTTTTTTCTAATGCATTGAAATTGAGAAGGAATTGCCTTTCAAATATGATGCCATTAAAGTGAGAATTAATCAATTAAGTTATTTTGTGTGGAAATGTAAATCAAAACAATAAAAGTGAAGATATAACATAGAATTAAAAAAGTTAAATTCCCACATAATTATTTTCATGACATAATCAATGAATAAATTATATAACCAAATGAATGGAAATTGTGTTAAGAAATCACATACATTTTTCATTGTGTCACCTCCCTTAGATTGATCTTAATGAAATTGAAGGAGAGTTTTTTTTATCACTAGAGAGGATGAGGGATTTGGGTATAGATAATTATAGGGGGAATTAGTTAAATTAATGATATAAGAACTGAATTTTTATTGTGTGAAAAATGGTAAAGTTAGTCATTTTTTAAGGTAAAAAAACATGGGTGTTTTCATAATGTTTCTATCATTAAAGGTCATAAAGGTGATTATAAAAATGTAAATGGGCATGCATAAGGACCAGGAATAATGGTATCAACAATTTAATATCTATACCATTTATGTTGTATTTTTTGTATTGTTAAAATAATTTTAATAAAAATAGACATTAAATCCAATTTAATGTATCTTTTGTCACTATACAAAAAACTTGCATTTAAAAACATCCTGAATGCTACCAATATTTAATAAAATATTCTAGATAACCACTTATACATAATAAATAAATATATAAATAATTCTCAGGATATTAAATTTAATCTAAATATTAACATATTTATTATTTTTAAAATTATTTATTTTATTTTTTTACTATTTTCATGTACGTCTTGCTGTTGCGGCATCAGTGTTTTAGAATTTTAAAATAATTTTAAATTTTGAAAATAAATTATTCACAGAAAAAATTATTATAAATAATTTTTTTCATTTTCATTCACTCATAAGATATATTTATTCTTATTTATATCCGAAAAATGTATTGAATATGTTATTTTAACTTTCCACACCTTATGCGAGTATTGCATAAGAATTTGGATAAGATTCTGGTTATATAAAATAAAAGATAAAAACTATCTCAAATATTAATTTATATAAAATATTGAATAAAAAATAAATAAAAAACTTTTCATTCTCAATTATTATATTTATGATACCAACATTTACTTTTCTAATGTTATGCAAGTATTGTACAGACATTGGAAATGGATTTCATATATATCATTGAAAAAATTATAATTTAGGTGTTTCAGATTATTTATTTAGGTTCTGATTATTATATTATCAATAAAAGAGTCATTATATAACTTCCAAAAATTTATATGTCATATTTATGTTATAATAATGTCATTAATTATACTACATCTAAGAAAAACTGTATTTTTAACTATTCACAAAAAAATTGAGATTAAAGGAATGAATATAGTAATTAAATTTGAATATTAAAATTTTAATATATTATATTTATCTAAAAAATATTTTAAATAAATAATTTATCCAAATTACATTACTTTTAATGCTTTAAAAATAATTTTCCAGATATTTCTACTACTCGCATAAGCATTGTGTCAGTGTTGTATCACTGTTAAAGGTATTTATAAAAAAACTAAAAATTTTAAAACAATTAAAATCATGAAAATAATTTAATTATACTCAAAATAACCTTATATATTCATTGAAACTTATTTTTATCCCAATTTTAACATATAAGTGATATTTAAATGCAATAGAGTGACATTTTTTACTTTTCGTTACTTAAAATATTATATACATAATAATCAAAGATAAATAGAAAAATGTAGATTTTTATATTATCGTATTATTATTTATGAAATAAAATAATCCAATTACTTATAGGAATCATTTTGAATTAATTTTAATCATTATCACGTTAGTTTTAACCTAGGTTAACTTTGTTTACACTTTTACTTCGGTGATAAATATTTTCTGTTTTGTATATAAATTATGACCAGAAATTAAATTAAGATTACTAAATAAAATGAATTTTTATGATTCAAAAATATTTATTAAATTTTAAATTATTCATATTCTATAAGTTTCATAAATTAATTATAAAATAAACCCACAAAATGCGATGAAAAATGGTTTTCTGAAAAATTACCTTTTATGTCTAAAAGTTTTTTTATATCAAGATAAAGTATAATATTGATAAAAAAAGGTATTAATTGAATTATTTTTAATAAAAAACTATTTTAATTTTAGAAAGAATTATAATAAAAATGGGGATTTTAAAATAATAGAAAATAAATAGAATTTTTGAAAAATCAAAATATTCACTATTCACTATAAAATCAATGTTTTTTTATAAAATTCCCAAATAATCACCCAAAGATAATTTTTTAATTATGATTTAAAAAATAATATTTATTTTTTAAAATATTATTTATAAAACATTCATAAATTATTTATAATAACCCAAAACAAAATTCCATAAAATCCATTTTGGGAAGAAGGCATATTTTTTAAATATATAAACACACTGCTGAAAATTTAGTGCATATTTACTAAGAATTGATCAATAAATTTGTATTGATTATGAAAATCATAAATTTATTTCATAATTTGGTTACCCATATTATACACACCAATTCAATGGCAATGTTATCATGGTCACATTTAAATATTAATATCATTATAGCATATCGTAATTTGTTTAAAGAAATATATATCTTGTTAAGTAAGCTATAATAAATATTTTTATATTAAAATAGGTTTCTGGGTTTTCAAAATGAATAAATATGTATTCATTTTAAATACATAAAAAAGTGAACTATATATTCCCCATAATATAAAATAGGTTCATAATACCAAATATGTCTTAAGAGAGTGGAAATTGAGATAAAATCCCTTAACTGAAGTTCAACTTTTCCTATAAGTGATTTTAACATCATATATAGTAATTATATATTTATTTTAATTATATACCAACAAAATATACATATCTATAATATCATATATAAAACACTTATAATTTCTTATCACCCCTATTTAATAAATATTTTATTACTATCAATGTTTTGGGTGTTAATTTATTTATTTTTCATGTTTGTTTTTTTTCGAAGTTATGTAATTTCTACCTTGATCATGGTTTTTTCATATATAGAATTCAAAATAATAATAAAATCATCATAAAAATTAATTTAATTCATATTTATAATTATCCATGAAAATTTTACATGAAAAATTAATTGCATCGCTTCGTGGAGGAGGTAGTCCAAAAGTATGGATAATAAATATTATCATATTTTTATGGGTGGAATGGTAAGAAATTATATGATATGTTTTAATTCCCCAAACTCAGTTACCTAGAGTCAGTGCATTATTACATAACATTGGCATGATGCAAGGAATCTTGTCCTGAATGACCGGTCAGTTTGGTAGCCTTGGATGTAATCTTTACATACATAAGTTTTACATTACATCATTAAATAAAAAAACAATATTGGTTCTCTTTTGAACACTCTTATATCCCTTAGTCTGTTCCTACATGCTAATTTTAATATAATTCTTCACTTCCTTGGAAAAATAATACATATAAAGGGGTGAGCTCAGATTCCAGGTGAAGATAACAATATAGTGGAAACCTTTATAAATAAGCATCAACATTTAAAGCAATGTATAAGACTAAAACACAATCCTTTTAAAGATAGACTTCAGCATAATATGGAAAAAATCAAACATATAATTCTATTTACTTATTCACATGGATATTCTACTATTTGAAACATGAAACATCAATAGCCAATTTCATAATGAAGGAATGCATAATGTTAGACATCATTACCACATAGTCCGGGCCTCGTGCTAAGACTATTAATAATATTTTGTCATGGTCATGTGCCAAGACACTAGTTTGTCTCATGAGACCTACCAATACATTGAGGAGCTACAGTGGGCTCCACCCATCACTTATTAAGTCCAATGTATTCCTCATATAAAAAGGATGAAATATAACATAAACATTCATATTAAAACTAGCATACGAAATGTTTATACTTTAACCATAAACCATGAATGGTATAAAAATAACACATCCATATTCAAACATATCACAAAACCTTCAATAAAATATAGAAGATTGTGTCATAATAAATCAACATCAAACAAGTGTAAAATACATCAAAGTATGTTAACATAGATGAAATCCAAACTATTTGAGGGAAATATATCTTTCTATTTTGAAATCATTTAAATGTAACATAATTATAATAGAAAAAATTTGTTCTAAAAATAATCTTACAATATTTTAAGGGATGTTTTGAAGGTGTTATAATGGTGGAAAATAGCTGCACCTACCATATAAGTTAAAAAACATTCTTACCTTAATTTGTCGAAGAGATCATAAAATACCTTGTTTGGAAAATGACGGAAATATTCCTTCCAACCAATTATATAAAAAGTCAAAAGAGGTTATAAATGACTTTAACCAATAATCGTGTGAATAGTAAAAAATGAAATACATTTTTAATAAACACATACGTGTATGATAAATAGGTCCGAGAAGAAACTCACATATAAACAACCTTGGATAATGAATAGATTGTAGAATTAACCCTTAACATTAACTTTTTCGTGGTATAGGGTACATTAAAATCCTATATAATATATAAATCATTGTTATAAAATTATACAAGAACCAAATACATAAATATGATATCATATTTGATCTTCTAATATTTCTTTGTTAATAATATTTTAGTAGTATCATTGTTTCGGGTGTTAATAGATTCAGTTTCCATTATATGATTGGTTACATAAGCCATGATTGTTATGGATAGGATGTATTTGATTTATATCTAGAATTATATTATGTTCATAAAAATTATTTTTAATCATAAAATGAAAATTATTCTTGAATGGTTATGATGGGGAATGAATTTCATCACGTTCGTGGAGATGGTAATCCGTACATACACACAAGCAACAATATCATTCAATTGATGGTGAAATAATATGTAATTGGATAGTATATCCAACATAAAAAATCCTTAAAATGTTATATTTATTATTTAAATCAGTTAGAAACATTATTATACCCATCCAAATAATGATGTTTTTGAATAACAAACTACACCACGCCATGAAGATCGTAAGCCGTACGTAAGCATGTACGATGAATTTTCATTCATAGGATGGATAGAATAATTAATATGGTTGTATCGTATTTATAATAATATCACAGTATGTATAAGGTACTTGTGTTGTTATTTTCGTATGGAAACAACAAAGAAAGAGGAAGTGGAAGAAGAAAAAAACATTGAAAGAGGTGGTGAAATTATTACGTCTTCGTCTGATGCTTCCTTTCGAGTTGATCAAAAGGGATGCTTTGGTTGGATTTATGATCAAATTATGCCTATAAGTCTAATTTAGGGTAGTTAGAAGGATATTTTATCAGGTTTTGGCCAATCCAAATGGCTTTGGATGTGTGATTTTGAGAGAAGGGGAAGTAACCTTTTATATGAGAGTTGAGGGTCACTTTAGGAAAAGCATGAAATAATATATTATTATACAATATTATTAGATTTATAATGGAACCAAAATGATTTATTTTGAGGATACGGTGGGGATGGGTCAAAAACCTCTCATCCAATAGGTTTTAGATAGGTTTAGGTCACCATATTACCTTATCTTTTATATTTAACTCTTAGTTAAATAGTTTAACTTTTACCATGTATTCTTATATTATTATAATAAATCATTAATAAACATACTATAAATTTTCAATAGAACCCCAAGTGGTTCATTAATGAAATATATATTATTATATAAGTCCTTTTTCTGAGCCTTATATTTTTAGGACAATTGTATCATTTAATAATATAGTATTTAATTAAAAACACATTTATGCCAATTTTGACACTATTTAGTATATGATTTTTGTTAAATTCCAAACAACATTATTACTTAGAAAAAAATCATTTAATCAACACTAAAATAACATATTAACCAATAAATTTTTTGAATTCATAAAAAGTATCAATTTACATTTATTTGGATACTTATAATATCAATTATTTTAATCGTTCTTAAAAAGGTAATTATTGCATCATCATTGTGTCAAAAATAAATTTACTTATTTAATGTATAAAATTTATAAATAAAAACATATTATGTAAGAAATCATTTTTATCTTTTAAATTAATATTTAAATTCGAATTTATCTTATGTGTAACCCTATATTAAAAAAAATTTAGTTATGAAAATATGAATTTCACACTTTTAATTCTTCTTTAAATAAAATAATCATAAATGTCCTAACATAATACAAGTGGAAAAAAAAGGATCATATTTTATTCATAAATTTGATTTTAGTTGAAATAAACTTATCAAATAGAATTAGGACATGTGTTAGGGTAAAAATAATATTATTCTTACCTTTAATTACCCTATTTACTTTTAACTATAGAAAATAAAAGTCAAAAGTTACTAGTCACCAAAAAATTTATTTTTATCTTATTAAACCACATTTTACATAGTTATATCGACTATTCCCCTTGGATTTTTGAAATTCAATTTATTGAAGTGTAAAATTATGTTTTATTCAAATTTCATAACGTGCCTAGAAGGTCGGTAAAAGACATTAAAAAATTCAATAAAATTTTATATATAAAATTATATTATAAAATGAATCCAATGAATTTCAATGAAATAATATAGGTATTATGTATCTATTTTGACTTATAATAAATTTAAATGAAATAAATAATTATAAAAATTCAGTTTTAAACAATAACACAGTGTTTTTCACTATTCATCAAACATTGAAAGTTTTCAAAAAAATAAAAAAGGTTCACCCTATGTTAATTCTGATATTATGAATCCAAAAATGAATTTAATTTTGAAAAATAAAATTTATAAAATTTCAAAAAGTGGGTATTACTATTCATAACGGCTCGTTTGATTGGTCGTGGTGTGCTAGAACTCGAAGTTGAGTACAGTGCATGTACTTGTATTATTCGAAAGGAAATGTATCGTGGAAGTTTGGGGTGTTACAATATTCCCTCCTTCAAATAATTTCATCCTATAAATTTCTAGAACATTGCTGTATAAAAATTTTCATGTGGTTCTTCATCATAAGTTCCTTAGGTTCCTATGTTACCACTTCCATCTTATGATTTCTCCATATAACTTTTACCAGCCGAGTCGTCTGGTTTCTCAACACTTGTTCTTTGGTATCAAGAATTTTGATAGGCTCTTCACAATAAGATAGGTCGGGTTCCAGTTCTATTTCTTCATAAGTGCGTACATGCATTGGTTCAGGCATGTATTTTATCAATAGTTATATGTGGAACACATCTTGCACTTTGGATAGACTTGGCGGCATTTCAAAACAATAAGATAAAACTCTAATTCATTAAAGAATTTTGAAAGGTCCAATGTATCTGGGACTTAATTTACCGTTTTTACCGAAACGTATAACACCCTTCCATGGATATACCTTCATGAATAAATGATCTCCTACATGAAATTTCAAATTCTTCCTTCAGTTATCATCATAGATATTTTGCTTACTTTGAGTTCCTTTGATTTTGGTTTTGATAACCTTCACCTTTTCCATTGTTTCCTCAACAAGTTATGCGCCTACGTGTTTTCTTTCACCAACAACATCCCAACAAGTTGGTGTGAGAAATATCATTCCATATAACACTTCATATGGTGCCATATGAATACTTTAATGGAAGCTATTGTTATAGAAAAATTATACCAAAGGTAAATATTGATCCCACATTCCTTGAAAGTCATGTGAGAAAGATCTCAACATGTCTTCTAAGGATTGAATAGTCTGTTATGATTGTCCATCAATTTGAGGGCGGTAGGCAGTGCTAAAATGAAGTTCACTATCCAAGGCCTTCTGAAAAATTTTCCAGAATCTTGATGTGAAATGGGAATCATGATCAGAAACAATCGACAATGGTACTCCATGAATCTTACTACTTCATTGATATATATTTTGGTAATATTCTCAAGTGGTAAATCTTCTATTATAGCAATAAAATGTGCTAACTTGGTAAAACAATCAACAATGACCCAAAATCCATCATTCCTTATAGGATTATTTGGTTGTCCCATGACAAATTCCCTTGTAATATCATCTCATTTCCACCCAGGTATGGGAATTTGTTTCATAACTCTTCTAGGGTATTGTCTTCTAGCTTTCACTTATTGACCAACCATATATCTTGACACTTAATCAGCAATCTCTCTCATCATGTTATCCCACAAAAATTGTTCCTTCAACTCTCTATACATATTACTGTTACTAGGTTGTATAGAAAAATTGGAAATATGAGTATCATCCAAAAATTCCCTTTTTAGATCAGGTATGTCAGGAACACAAAGTCCATTCCAGAATTTGAAAATCCCATCTTCATATAAGAATTCGATCAATATCCTTTTGTTCACAGATTTAAATTTCTTTTGAAACTCATCATCATCAGTCAGAGAAATTTTTATCCTTTCTAGTAAATATGGATTGGAAACCATTTTAAAAAGTATTAATGTTTCACCGACCATGATTATTCCTATTTCCACTTTTACTAGATCCTTGTACATAGGATCCCTTTGAACACTCATCTTGTTCAGAACTCCATGATCCTTTCTTCTTAAAGTAACATCCACCTTATTTTCCTTCCCAGGGTGGTAGTGTATAGTGAAATAATAATATTTGAGTAGAGCAAGCCATCGTCTTTGCACCATGTTGAGTTCATTCTATGATAAAATATACTTCAAACTCTTGTGATCAGTATATATCTCAAATTTTTCACCATAGAGATAGTGTCTCCATATCTTCAAAGTAAACATTACAGATTCTAACTCAAGATCATGAGTGGGATAGTTTTGTTCACGAATTTGTAGTTGTCATGATGCATGGTAAATAACTCTATCATTCTTCATATAGACATAGCCAACTCCTTTCTTTGAAGCATCACAGTAAATAAAAAACCCATAATTCCTCGATTTTAGAGTCAAGATAAGAGCATTGAGAAATATTCTCTTTAATTCTTGAAAATATTCTTCACTCATTTTTCAAAAAACAATTAATCCCTTTATGTGTGAGCATGGTTAATGATTTTTCCAATTGGGAAAAATTATGGACTAAACACCAATAATAACCTTCTAAACAAATAAAAGTGCATACCTCAGTTATAATCATCAGTGTTGGACATTCTTGGATTGCTCTGGTCTTAGAAGGATCAACATAGATTCTATCCATAGAGACAATATATCCATGAAAAGAAATTTCTTGAAGCCATAATTCACACTTTCTAAACTTCTCATACAATTCATTTCTTCTGAGGGTTTTTAGAATAGTGGGAAAGTGACATACATGATCTTAATATCTTTTGGATTAAATCAATATATAATTAATAAATACCACTACAAAGTCATCAAGATATTCCTGGAAAACACTATTAATTAAATCCATGAAAAAAGAGGGTGCATTAGTCGATCCAAAAGGCATTATTGTAAACTCGCAATGCCCATACCTGGTTCGGAATTCTGTTTTTTGGAATTTATTCCTTATTCACACATAGCTGATGATATCCAAGTTGAAGGTCAATATCGGAAAAATATTGAGCTCTATGAAGTTGATCAAATAAATAATCTATGCAAGGTATGGGATAATTGTTCTTTATTGTTATATCATAGATATCCCTGTAGTTAATGCAGAACCTCATAGATCCATCTTTTTTCTTAACAAAAAGAACAGGGGCTCCCCATAGAGAAACACTAGGGAGAATAAATCCTTTATTACTCAATTCCTCCTATTTTTTATTTAGCTAAAGTAATTCCATAGTGGCCATTCTTTTAGGGGTCTTCGATATGGGCCATGAACTAGGAATTAAATCAATGGAAAACTCAAATTATTCTTCTGGAGGATGTCCATGTAATTCCTCTAGAAACACATCAACATATTCTAGCACAATAGGTATGTCCTCTATTTGAACATTCTTTTCCTCACCAAAATTTATTTCATTCCCTTCCTCCCCATTAATTTAATTTACTAGAGCTACTGGGGATGGATCTAGAAAAGAATCAGGTGGTGACATTTCTTCTCTAAAGATAACATACTTCTTATCATCATGGAAAATTTTAGCCTCCTTCTTCTTACAATAAATTTTCACATCATGGTCTGAAATCCAATCCTTACCAAGGATTATATCAAATTAAATCATGGGTATGACGATGATATCAGCAGATAAATAACATTTATATGTCCTAATGGGGACCAATCAACAAATTTTTTTTGCAATGATACCTTCATTAAGAGTTTTGACTGAAAACTTATTTGTTAAATCAAATTGAAAAATGTCTAATTTTCTTAGAAAATTGGGAAGATATGAAACAATGTGATGATCTAAAATCAAATAAATCATTGGATAAACTTAGGAAAGCATTAAATTACCTACCACCACGTATTTCGGAGCATCGACCTAAGTATTAGTAATCACATAAGCTTGGCCTTTCTCCCTTGGCCTCTTCTAAGTATGTTTCTTTGGTTCTTAGGACATTCATATTCATAATGCCCCATTTATCTACAATTGTAGAATTCAACATTAACATCCTCTTTCATTCTCTTGTAATCACGAGCTTGGTGGTCTTTTTCGCCACACTTTCAACAGACTCTCATTCCCTTCAGGAAAGTACTGGGGTGTTTCTTCCCACATTTACCCCAGTATGGATATTCAACTATTCCCTTCTTTAAATTATTTCCATTTCCAAAGTGTTAAACACATCTCTTATTCGCTTTTATTGTATTAATTTGGTAAGACTTAGAGAATTCATTTTCTGACTGAATAGAATATAAGATAATATATTCATAGGATTAGAAGGATTGTGAGACTAATATCTGATGGAGAAATGTATTTAACTCATCAAAGAATAGATAAATTTTACTCCTGGGGTTATGTATATAATCGGTTGCATGCCTTGTTGACCTTGTAAATTTATCCCCATACATTTCAACATTCTCATCCTCATTTTGCCTCAGACGCATAAATTTCCTTTTCATATCATCTTGATGGTCACGAGGAAAATATTTTTTTAAGAAAATCTCTTTAAACTCCCTCTATTCCATATTTGATACTTCTTCATCTTCCATTGTGTTTTAAAGTAATGAACATCATTAATCTGCATCTCCCCTGAGATGATAAACTACCATGAAAATTTTTTCCCTTTCACTACTCCTCAAAGCATAAAATATTATCTCTAAGAAACTTATTCACTACTCAGCTACAAAAGGATTTGTAGTCCCATTAAATGTTTTTGGTTTTTCCCTCATGAAGTGGTCTAACATTTATCCATTGCGTTGGGGATCAGGGTGCTACATATGGGTAAGGATATTATTCATAACCTGACTGAGTTGTCCCAGAATGGTGATAAGTTGATCAACACCAGTTGCATCACCAGCTCCACTATAATTATCTTGAGTAGGAGGGAAAACCCTACATAGATTATGTGGGTCGATACATTTTCCATTCCTTCCACTAGGCACCATTTCTAAATAATGTCATACACTAGATTAATTTTTGAATCGCAATACATAATTACAAACATGTAAATCACTTAACATAAATTTAACAGTTTATGGATATAATCCATAATCATAAAAAAATCTTTGAGGAGGAATATACTCATAAATACTTCATAATGGTTTGTAATAAAAATTTGAATTATCCTAAGAATATCCCCCGAGAGAGTCGTAACCAAGAGTACATTGAGGCCCATTGTTGTGTACCCTGAAACCCCAGGTCATGCCCGAAAGTCCATGTAAGAGTTTTTACTCCTAGGTACATCTATGTCGGAGCCACCTCTGCCTACTCGTATCCATACAGGGATGTATTCCTTTGAAATATCACAAAATCTATACATTACCAGAATTCTAGGAAGTTCTTCTATACTAATCCTCAAAGTATGTTTTAGGGTTATACTCTCTAATCGGAGTTTTTCTAAATATAGTGTCCAAGGATTGTACTAAACTTCCTCTAATACCAATTGTAACTCCCTAACCCAAGTTACCCAAAGTCGGTGTATTATTACATAATATTGGAATGATACAAGGAATCATTTCCCAAAATACTGATTAGTTTCGTAGACTTGTAAGTAATATATATATAAAAAATTTTACATTACATAATGAAATAAAAAAACTAGATTGTGTCCCCTTTTGAAAACTCGTATATCTCTTATCCTATTCCTGCATACTAATCATAATATTCTTCTTCACATCCTAGGATAAATAAAACATTGAAAGGGGTGATCTCATATTCCTAGTAAGGATAAAAATATAGCGGAAACTTCCATAAAAAATCATAAACATTTACGGCAATGTATAAGACTAAAACAGAAGCCTTTTAAACCTAAATTTCAGAATAACGTGGAAAAAATAAATCAAATAAATCTATTTAATTTTTGACATGGATATTCTACTAGTCAAATAATCATATTAAACATCAGTATCCAATTTCATAATGATAAAATGCATAATGTCAAACATCATAACCACATAGTGAAGGCCTCATGCCTAGACTAAAAATAAGACTTTTTCAAGGCCTTGTGAAAAGACACTAGTTTGTCTCATGAGACCTATCAATACATCGAGGAGTTATAGTGGGCTCCACCCATCACTTAGTAAGTCCAATGTATTCCTCATTTGAAAATATTGAAACATAACATAAGTATTTGTATTAAAACTAGCATACGAAATGTTAATACTTTAACCATAAACCATGAATGGTATAAAAATAACACATCCACAATAAAACATATCATGAAACCTTCAATAAAATATGGAATATTTTATCATAATAAATCAACTTCAAACAAGTGTAAAATCTATAAAAGGATGTTGACATAGATGTAATCAAAACTATTTGAGACTAATGTTTATTTTTTGAAATCCTTTAAAATTCACATAATTATAAAATAAAACATTTATTTTGAAAGTACTATTATAAGATTGTAAAATAAGTTTATAAGGTGTTATAATAGAGGAATATAGATTCACCCTCTGTATAAGTTAAAAAAACATTCTTACATTAATTTTTCGAAAAGGTCATAAAGTACCTTGTTTGGAAAACGATGGAAATATTCCTATAAAAAAATTATAAAAAGTAAACCAAGTGTATAAATTAAATTAAAAAATATTCTCTTAAATAGTTAAAATTTTTGGAAAAACATTTTTAAGAAACACATATGTGGATGATAAAGAGGTCCCAGTCGATACTCACGTATAAACAACCTCGGATAATGAAGAGATTATAGAATTAACCCTTACCTTGTACTTTTCCTTGGTAGAGGGTATTTTAACCATCTGTATAACAGTTAAATAATTTTTATTAAATTATACAAGACCCAGATACATAAATATGATATCATATATGATAATCAAATATTTCTTTATAAATAGTATTTTAGTAGTATCATTGTTTCGAGTGTTAACTGAATCATTTTCCTTTATATGATTGGTTACATAAGCCATGTTTGTTATGGATATAATGTATTTGATTCATATACAGAATTATATTAAGTTTCTAAAAATAATTTTTAATCATAAAATGAAAATTATTCTTGAATGGTTATGATGGGGAATGAATTTCATCGCTTTCGTAGAGACAGTAATCCGTACGTATGGACGAGCGATAATATCATTATATTGATGTTGAAATCATATGTAATTGGATGTTATATCATATATAAAAAATCATTAACATTTTATATTTATTATTCACATCAACTGGACTCATTATTATACCCATCCAAATAATGAAGTGTTTGAATAACAGACTACACCAAGAGATGCATACAGTAAGTCGTACGTACGCATGTATAATGAATTGTCATTAATAAGATAGATAGAATAGTAAATATGGTTGTACCATATTTATAATAACATCAAAGTATGTATAAGGTACTATATTTATTATTTTTTTATGGAAACCACAAAGAAAGTGGAAGTGGAAGAGGAAAAGAACATTGAAAGAGATGGTGAAATTATTACCTCTTCTTCAGATGTTTCCTTTTGATTTGATCAAAAGGGATACTTAGGTTGGCTTTATGATCAAATTAAGGCCTCTAGTTCTAATTTAAGGTAGTTGGGAGGATATTTTAGTAGGGTTTGGCCAATCCCAATAGATTTGGAGATGTTATTTTGAGAGAAGAGGAAGTACACTTTTATAAGAGCGGTGATGTTCATTTTAGGAAAAGCTTGAAATATTATTTTATTATACAATCATATTTGGTTTATAATTGCTCCAAAATTATTTATTTCAAGGATAAGGTGTATATGGGTCCAAAAACGCTCAACCAATATGTTTTATATCGGTTATGTTACCATCTTAACCATATCTTTTAGATTTAACTCTTAATTAAATAGTTTAACTTTTACCACGTATTCTTGTATTATTATAATAAATGGTTGATAAAAATACAATAAAAATACAATAGAACTAAATTTGGTTCATTAATGACATATATATTATTATATAAGTTGTTTTTATAATCCTTATATTTTTAGGACTATTGTATCATTTAATAATTTAGTACTTATTTTAAAATTTTAATTTTGTCAATTTTGACACTATTTAGTATTTGTTTTTGTTAAAGTCCTAAAAACTTGATTACATAGAGAAATATTCATTTAATAAACCCTAAAATTTCATATTAACCTATAATTTTTTTTTATTCTTCAAATGCCTCAATTTACATTTATTTGTTTATTTATAAATCATTTATTTTAATCATTCATTAAAAAGGTAATTACTACATCATCATTGTGTCATAAAAAAATTTAATTATTTAATGTCTAAAAATTATAAATAAAATAAAATTATGTAGTAAATCATTTTATCCTTTTATTGAATATTGATAGTCAAATTTATCCTATGTGTAACCCTATATTAAAAAAATTAGTGATGAAAATTTGAATTTAACACTTTTAAATCCACTTTAAATAAAATTATAAGAATTGTCATAATCTAATTCAAGTGGGCTAAAAAATCATATATTATTCTTAAGGTTGATTTTGGTCTAAATACACTTATACAATAGAATTAGGACATGTTTTAGGGAAAAAATAATATAATTTTTACCTTTAATTACCATAATTACTTTTAATCGTGGTAAATAAAAGTCAAAAGTTACTATTCCCCAAAAATTATTTTCATCTTATTGAACCAAATTTTTCTTACTGATATCAACCATGTCTCTTGGATTTTTGAAATTCAATTCACAAAAGCATTAAAATTACATTTTATGAAAATTTATTAATGCTCCTAGAAGGTGGGTAAAGGACATTAAAAAATTCAATAAAATTTTATACATCAAATTATATTTTAAAATGACTTTAATGAATTTCATTGAACTAATATAGGTATTATTTATGTGTTTTGACCTAAAATAAATTTAAATAAAATAAATAATTATAAAAATTCAGTTTTAAACAATAACGCAATGTTTTTCACTATTAATCAAAAATTCAATGTTTTCAGAAAAATACCAAAAATTCACCCTAAGAAAATTTTGATATTACGAATCCAAAAATAAAGTCCATTTTGAAAAATAAAATTTTAAAAATTTTAAAAATTGGTTATTACTATTCAAAATGTCTAGTTTTATTGGTTGTGGTGTGCTAGAACTCAAATTTGTGTATAGCACAAATTATTGAATGATTCTATGGGAAACGTACCGTGGAAGCTTGGGGTGTTACATATGTTATGTTTATTAACTTATAATTTCTTTATAAGTATAATATATATTCATTAGTTTGATAATTATCTGAATCCATGTGATGAGGTAAGGGAAAATAATTTTCATCGGCTCCGGAGGCGGTAGTTCACTGTACACACGAGAGATGGTTTTGTTTTCCATTTGATTTAGAATTGGATGAATAAATTTTATTACATAAACATATTAACACTCCGTTATAAATAAAATACCTTTTTTATTATATTGTAATGTTTAGGACATAATTTACTGTGTTAATTGAATTAGAAAAATGGAAGTGTATAGTGAATTTTATTAACACTTATTTGAATGAGATCCCTTATATCGCCTATTAAAGGCTGTAAGATTGGTCATTTGGGATTAATTGATCATATATAAGTTATATATTGATGTTGATATATATTTACATTAATTTTTAGTTGATCTATGTGGATATATGTAAAATATGTAAGAGAGGATATGTGGTTCCTTTTTATAATGAATGAAATGACACAAGCAATTAATAAAAACATTAAAATATAATAAATTTATTTTCATGTGAAATTGAAACCATGTGGCCATAATTTCAAATATTATATGGGATATATTGGATATAAAATCAAATTATAAAAATTTTAATTTTTTAATTAGTATTTTAAACCTTATATTTTTGTCCAACCACTTCATTAAAAAATTTTATCCTAAACCAAAATAACAACTTATTCAATGCTTAAGGGATATAATTTTAATTACAAGGTTAGAATTTTCTCAAAAATTAAAAATGGATTATATTGTAGAAAATTTATAATACATCTTGTCCAATTTATATATCTTTATTATTTTTAAATAATTTAAAAACATATTATTTAATATAAAATACAATTTATGTCATTTTAAGAACTATTTACATAATTTGGATTTAAAGACAAAAGGAATGTAATGGAATTTTAATATAATAAAACTAAAAATCAATGATAAATTATTATTGACTATAAAATTCTTTGGGAACCATAATTTATCCTAGTATATAAATTTTATTATTTTTAGAATTATTTACTTGGAGTAATCCAATGCTTGCATAAGCACTCTCTCGGTGTTGTATAGGCGTTTAATGTAACTATATAACCACTAGAAATTAGAAAAAAACTCCCATCATTACAATAATTTTATTATTATAAGAAAAATTAATATTATTTCTTAATTTTTTTTATATTTTAACATATACTAAAAATTTAAGAGAAAGAGAATGGCCTTTTGTATATTTATTCACATAAAATAATATAAATGTCATTATCAAATGTAAATAGAAGAAAAATGAAATAAATTCCATGTTAGTATGGATATATTTAATATAAAAACACTAATGAAAATAATGTTTAGTATTGGATATATTTTTAATGTTGTGTCACATTATTTTTAACCTTAATTGCCTGATTTAGCTTTTTATCAAGGTGTTAGAAATTTAAATAGTTACTATCCATAATGCATAAAATACAAGGGAAATATTTATTAAACCTCCTAATTAAAAATATGAAGTCTTATTTTCATGATCACATTTATATAATTTCTAGAAATTTATTGTAATCTAAATTTATAAAATACCATATAATATAGATTTTATAAAAATTCTTTTTAGAGCCTAAAAATTAACTTATAGGAAAATAAAATAAAATTATGATCCTAAAGGAATTAATTATATTATATTAATAAAAATGGAAATTACATCACATTAATACTAAGTAAAAATAGAATGGTACTTCTAAATTTATTAAGTTATAGAATATAAATTAAAGTTTAACAAAAATTGATATTATTCATTATTCACTGAAAAATAAATATTTTTATAAAAATATAAAGAATTAAATATAAAATAATATTGACATGAATATTTAATCATTGATATATTTTTTATAAAATTTAATTTCTAAAAGTGGAAAAAAAATTATTTATAATATTTGTATACAAAATGAAATAAACCCCATTTTTGAAGAAAACTTATTCTTGAAGAATAAAATGGATTTACTCAAAACTGAGTACATATTTCATAAGGTTAAATAAATGAATTAAATAAAAGATCTGTAAATATTTTTCATAATTTGGTTAATCGTATTTATACCCACCAATAATATATCTAGTATATAATTATCATATACTAATATGTCAATAGTTTACTGTAGTTTGTTTAAACATTGTTGTGTGTGTAAAGAAAGATATCGAAAAAATAAATTTTTAAGGATGAATATATCTTAAAATATTTTGGTTTTTTATTCTACCCCATTAAAAGAATTTCTCTTTCAATCTTTTTTCACTCTAATACAAAAAAACATATTATACTTCTTCTTCATCTCATCCCCAGGTTCCTACATAGCTTCCTTAAATTTATGGTTTCACCACGAATCTTTGACCAAATGAGTGGACATGTTTCATAACACCTTCACTATATGATCTAGAATATCCATTATTAATTCCTCATAATATTTAACTTTATCTTCTAGTATGATCTCTAAGTTTTTCTCATGTGATGTATAGGGGATGTGATTCCTTAGGAGTGATACATGGAAGACATATTGAATTTTAAATAGATTCAGTGGAAGATACAAGTGATAAGATATCATACAAATATAATCAAAAAAATATGGTACCCATATATCAAGGGATAATCATGCCATTATTTCTAAATCTCATAATATTAATCAATGAATATATTCATATTAATACTTTTTCACTAACTTTAAACTCTAGATCTCACCAATTATTGTCATCATAAATTTTATATTGACAATGAGATACACTTATGTGTTGTTGAATGGTTCTAACCTTCTGTGTCATTTCTTCAGTGAGACCAAGCCTCAGTATCTTTATTTTTCTAACTTCATCCAAACATGTTTGAGATATACATTTATTTATATATAGGGAATCAAAAGGAGCTATATAAATGATCAATTAAAATTTATTATTGTAATATAATTCTACCTATAGAAGGTGTTCATCCATACCACCATATAAATCCTTATATTAATATATCAACATGTCTTCTAGAGTTTTAATGGTCTTATTAAACATCCCATTTAACTTAGAATGATTGGTAGTACTAAAACTCATCACAGTGTCCAAATATTTTAGAAGTATTCTCCATAACATTAAGGTAATCCTCATATCCTGATCAGATGATTTTGAGAGTGTTTCCCCATGAAAACTCCCAACTTCCTTAATTTATAACCTAGTAAGTTGTTAAAGATAGAAATCTTATCTAATGGAGATAAAATGTACAAATTTCATAAGACGATCGAAAACAACCCTAATAGAATCATGACCATTGGGTGTCTGATGATGAAATCCATGGAAATGTTTTTACATTTACATTATACAATAGGTAATTTTTTAAAAATAACCTTATAATTATATCTCATATCCTTAACTTTCTTAATCACTATGAATCAGGATATATACTTGGTAATATATCTTTTAATATTATTCAATAATAAGTACTATTTTAGATATCTAAACATATTTATACATTTATGATGAATATAGAATGGTTAATTATGAACATCATCCAATATATCGATCATAAAATCTGGTATTGATAGAAAATATAATCAGTTTCAAAATATTGTCATTATAGAAAATTCATGGTTGAGCTCTGGAACATTCCTCACATTATTTTGTAATTAAAAATCTTCCATTTTTTCCTTCCTAATCCTCTTGTGGATGGAAAGTTGAACATCAATCTAAGAAAGATATGATCTTTCCCCTTTCCTCGAGATTTTAACATAAATCATTTAAAATCCATAAATATTATATCTCTTTCAATCCTCATCATGGAAAATCTTTCATGGTCTTTAAAAATTAGAGGATCGTCTGCTTTGTTCTCTTTCATATGGTGGTAATGTATTGAATAATAATAATAGTTGATCATATCCAATCATATTATATAGACTATATTCAAAACATTATTTTAAATATATATATTTTATGATTTTATGATCCATATATATATCACACCTTTCACCATATAGATAGGGCCTCTATATATTCAATGAAAAAAATAACCGCGTCTGGACACAAACCATCATTTGGGTAATTTTTCTCATGAATTTTCAATTATAAAGTGGAAAAATCTATCATCATTCCATTTTGTATGAGGACACATCTCATTCCCCTGTTTTTATGCATCTCTATATATCACAAACCCTTCTCTATGGTACGTTAGTGTATAAACGGGTGTGCTGACCAGCCTTCTCCTTAGTTCATTGAAATTATCCTAAAATTCATATATCTATAAGAACCTTCCTCAATTATAGGTAAACAAGATGAGTATATTAGATAGTCATGAGAAATCTCACAAAAAGCATCAGTAGTATCCAACTAGCCCAAGAAAACTGCAAATCTTGGTTATTGTGGTTGGTCTCATCCATTTATCAATAAATTAAATCTCTAAAGGATTAACCATTAAACCCACACATGAAATTATATGACCAATGAATTATAATTTTGTATTAAAAGTTAACATTTGGTATATTTTCCATGTATCTTCTCATTCATAGGGTCATCCACACAATCATAAATTATTCATCATGGTCTTTCATTCTCAATAATTATATGGGAATATATTCTATAAAGAATACCAGAAATTGATCAAGTTAATCTCTAAAGACTTTATTCATTAAATCCATTATGATAGTAGGAACATTGTTAAGTCCAAGTGAAGTTACTAAAAATTCATAATTTCTATACCTTATGTGGGTGGATATCTAGGGTTATCCTCCTTCTGTACCCTTAGCTGATGATATCCATCGATAAGATAAATCTCCTAAAATATTAATCTCCTCATAATTCTTCAAACAGGTCATCAATAAGCGGTTGAGGATAATAATTCTTAATAGTTATTTTTGTATGTTCCTAGTAATCAATGAAAAGAGGAACTGATCTATATTTATTATTAACAAAAACAATAGGCACACCCCATGGTGAATCACTATGATGAATGAATCCCTTATCAATATTCTATTGGATTTGTTTCTTCAATTATAGAAACTCAATTGGTTAAATTATACATAGATTATTTTAATTATGTCTTGAACCAGATATTATTTATATTGTAAATTCAACTTCAGAATTCAGGGGAAGACTCGGAAACTCGTCTAGACAGGCATAAAAACTCCCATATAATAGGGATATCATCATTTGTGAGTTTCTCCCAAATATTCTATGATATATATCCCACATTAACACAATATGATGGGTGTAATTTTAATTATATGTTTAGTTTCATCCTCACATCGATAGATTATTGTAGGTTGATTCATAATATCAAATGTAACATTCCTTCCTTGACAATTGATAAGGGATATATACTGATTGTTGTTGGGACCACTTTGTGTATAAAGATTGTATTTATTGTCAACGGTTGTCAATATCGGTCAAAATGAATAAGTATATGATGAAGGCCTCCAATGTTAATGGAGATTGTATGAAGTGAGGATACCTGGAGAATTTTTATCAAATCATAGAATTGAATGTCATACTTGGGAAATCCTCTATGAATAAATTCAGACGATTGTTGAACTGATCCTAAGTTCAAAGAACTTGTGTCAGAGGTGAAACATTGTTTACAACAATAAATAATGGAGAAGTATCATCCATTTGAGGATGATTGGATCAGAATGGTGAAGTATCATCTATCTAAGGATGGTTGAATAAGAATGAGGATTTGAAGAAGACAATGTAATGATTCCTGATTGCAAGAGAACCATGCAAGTTCTTAATTGAAGAAAAGAATCATATGATTTTCATGAAGTAGAGAATGATGGTTGAAGAAGAAGATACAGTGTGTAATAGCTTGTCAATCTAAGAAGATCATGCATTACAAATTTCCTTGAAACCAGAGGATGCTTTTCTGATTTTTATTTCACAAATGTCTTAAGTTTGTAGAACTTGTGATGCAAGCCTTATGAAGGAAAGGGAGAGAGAAATAAGTTGGCGTGAAATTATGTAGTAGGCGCACAAGTATGCAGTAGGCGCACAAGTATGTAGAGGTGCGCAAGTCATATTTCAAGTAGCATTGTTTAAAAAATATGGCAATGGAAAGAAGGCACGCAAGTGCCAAGAAGGCGCGCAAGTACCAAAAAGGAGTGCAAGTACAAAGAAGGCGTGCATGTCCCAAGGAGGCGCAGAAGTGATAGGGAGTCACAGAAGTTCCAAGAGGGTGTGAAAGTACCAAGCAGGTGCGAAAGTGAATGTGATGCGTCAGTTTCCAAAATTCCTATAAAAAAGTGACTACCCTCCTCATTTTGGGAGGCTCGACACTTAGATAAATATTTTGAGCTCTAAACGCGCAAGTCGAAGCAGTGTCGCGCGCAAGTGGTTGAGGCGTGAAAGTTATGCCTCATTTTTAGGTGGCGCACAAGTGTTGCGATATCCACAAAGAGGTGTGCAAGTAAAGAGGAGGTGCGCAAGTGGAAGGAGGTGCGCAAGTGAAAGTCTTGGCGCGCAAGTGTATGGGCGTGCAAGTCAGCAAAATACCTATAAATAGATGACTCGCCTCCTCAATTTTTAATGCTCAACACTTAAGAGAACAATTTGAGCTCTGAACGTGCAAGTTTAAAAAGTGGCGCCCAAGCTGAAGTGGCGTGCAAGCTGAGGATTATTTATAAGGTGCGCAAGTAGGGTGTCACGCAAGCCTGCCCCGCAATTTTGCCGTGCAATGTATTGTCGTGCAAGTATTACCGCGGAAGTATTGCCGTGCAATTTTTGGTGTTCTAGTTGTTAGAGGTTCGCAAACAAAGAGTGTGTTTAAGACAAAGGTGGCGCGCATGTTTTGAGTTGAGAACAATTGTGGCGCACAAGTATTTAGTGGCACGCACGTAGGGAGGCGCGCAAGTAGGGTGGAGCCCAAGTAAGGATTGGCGCCCAAGATGAGTTGTTCTAGAGGTTCTTACCAACTTCTGTTCGATTGTTATGATGCTATGTTGATCTAGAATTCATTTTTTTCAATCACAAAAAGAACTTGTGATTCTAGCAAGAAGAAGAAGAAGAAGATCTCGGTGCAGAGGGTTTTTCACTGAGTGAGAACATGTGAAGAAGAGTAGGTTTCAGTGCAGTTGGTTTTTCATTGAAGAAGTCGAAGAACAAGAAGAGTGTGCAGTTTATAGGTTTTCTGCATAAAGAGAAGAGAATAATAATAATAAGAATAATAGAACAAGAAGAGAGAAGAAGTTGATGTGTAGTTGTTTGTTTCACTAATAAGAAGAACGAAGAAGTTTAGTGCAGTTGGTGTTACACTAGAAAAGAAGAGAAGGAAAGAAGGAATAATTTCTTGCCTACTGCTTTGCAAGTAATCAAGTGAACAGCACTAAAGAAGACCAAGAGCAGAACTGACCTTTTGAAGAAGGAAGAAGACTGTCTCCATAGGCAGTATAAATAACCAGATAGACACTGCAAGTTGGGCTAGGTCATCACCAGTCCAGGGAAGAGGATTCTTTCCCACCCCCAACCAAAGTGTATGGACTCACACTGGCTAAAGGATTGTTTTCCTAGCCACTCCATTATAACAATATATCACATTATAATGGAGAATCCATGCATTGGTCATACCCATGCATGGCAAGGACGTAGCTACTCTTATTGAGTGGTGAACCTTGTAAAAATATCGTGTGAATATTTTTACTTCTTTCTATTATTGTATGCAACAGGGAAAAGTGAATAAGAGAGTCAAGATCATAACAGGTCAATAGGTAAAGGGATAAAAGTTTAAATTGGTTTTCAAAGTCCCCAAAACTGATTCACCCCACTCTTAGTGTTAGGTATATCCCAAACTGGTCCTCTCAAGAGTGTCAATCCCAGACCAAAAATTCTTCAAAATCAAATAGATGAAGAATCAAAACATTTTTAGTTGTATATTCCTAAAAAATAAAATTAGAGAGGAGTTGTAGATTGTAATGACGATCATCATACTCTTAAAATTTCTCACTACCAATACAAAATCTAATCATTGAGGAGGCGATGTGATACCCTTATAAAATTAAAAAAAATATATAGAAAATATTGGATATATCCTAAATCAAATAAAAAAAATTCACTAATAGATTTGATTATAAGTATACCATTCACCTCATAACCAGGAACATTCATATTAACTATGGTAATTTCTTATCCTTTGCCTTCTGCCATTGGATTCTTTATATAGTAAGTTAACTTGATGCTTGAGAAACATGTTTGAATAATTCCCCATATCATTATAGTTTAAATATTGGATAATAGTGGTGTGTCTATTTTCCTTCCATTCATTATCTAGATGACCCATATCATCACACTTGTAACAAACTCACATGCCCTTTAATCATTTTTTTGGGTAGAATGAGAGATATTTCAAAATTTCAAGTCTCTTTTATTGAGTAAATTAAAAATCAAAAAATCTTGAATGATTATTTTTTACAATAATCACGAATCCAAAAATTTCAATACTATTCAAGAAGATCATTTCACCATTTTAACTCATGTAGAGTGACCCATTTATTAGAAATCCCCACATCCAATTAATTTTTTTCATGTTAGTTATGTATAATGATGTAGTTCATAGATGAAAGATTGTACATTCCATTTCTTCATCTAGATGTTAAATTACATGATCGATGAAGAGTATAAAAATTGATAACTTGAACTACTATGATGGAATCACATTCAAGACACAAATTTAGGAAGCCATATTTTTTTCCAAAATAAATAAAATTAAAAATAAAAAATATTTCAGCATTGAGAGATGTGTTTAATATGTAAGATCCAAAAATTAATCCCATATTTTTTTCCACAATTATTTCCAAAAAATGAACCATAACCAAAAGGGCCATAATTCCCCCTAGATGCACCATTTTTATTAAATTTTATTAAACCTATAATTGATAGATAACACGTTAAATAAAATTTTCCATAAGGTGGATGATTCTTACATGAAATAACAAGATTATTAAGCATGGTAAGATCATGAATTGTGTTATCACAATATCATTTATGAAGATCAGTTACATATTTCACAATAGAAAAAATATGTTATAATACCAACTCAAGAATAAAGGTAGAACCTTTTGGAACCGATTTATTTTTACTAATCCATATCATATGACAAAAAACAAAACTAGCCATAATGAAGAGGTTGATAAGATTATGTGAAAGCTATAAATTTTTTAATATGTCCATGTGATCCTGAATAAATTTTAGACTTGGAATTTCAATTTCAAAAAAATCTATAATGAAAGTCCATAATGGTGAAGTAGCATCACAGCCTAAGAAAATATACTCAATGTCCTCCATATATTAGAATCAAAGGGATCATAAAAAATATAGGATACTAAGAAAACAACAAAAAACATCATTGGGTAGTTTGTATTTAAGGACACTCCATGAATTAGAGAATCTCGATGGTAGAATAAATTTTATTCATAATTCCTTAGCTAAATTGTTGGTATTCTTTTTAAAAATATCAAAATAGAAGTCCTTCAAAGATATCACCCAAATAAGATTTGATTCCCAAATAAGATAAACATCTCCATTTATAAAATTATAATTAAAAACCAGGTCATTAATACTGATAAGAAGAAATAAATCTCTAATTTATATTTAATCACAATTTTAGTGTCAAAATATTTATCATTTGAGTTAAGGAAGTTTAGAGGATACATATTTATCCATTTATCCAATAAAAATTTTATGGAGGAACTGATATTGTCTAGATAGTGATAATTTAATGAATTTTTTTAGAAATAATTCTTGGGGTCATGCCAAATAAAATAATCCACATAATTGAGATTCACCCTTTTGATCCTATCGAAAAATGTTGATCTAGAAAAAGATAGAGACTCTGAATTACCATTGATATGTTTTCACATGAATTTATCCTATAAAGCTTCATTGAATTAACAAATATTTTTAATGCCCAACCCACATTGATCAATTGGATTAAAACATTTTTTCCAAGGAATAGTCATAATTCATTTCTAGAGAATGAATCCACTCCAAAAGAATTTTTTAATAGATTTGTTAGTACAATTGATGAGGGAAGCTATCCAAATATAAACTATAAAGGAGACCAAAATTTTTAATACAATCATAGCTTTTAAAATTCTAAACCGTCAATCCATTCAGAGAGACATTCATTTCCCTGAATCCAACTGATTTCCTAATTGGCAAATGATATGATAAAAATTCACAATGTATTGTTTTTCCCTAAAATATTAGGAAACTAATAAATAGTTAAAAGTAAATTTTGTTTCCATAATAACCTTATCTGTAATGATAACCACTTCCCTAGATATTGTTATATTTTTTAAAAAATAAATTAAAGACTTGTTTCAACTATTCCCCTTCCCCAAGACATTATCATAATAATGGAGGGAATCATTGATATTCCTAATATTAAAATTGTATCCTTTAGTGATAATAATGATTTCATTATTATAAAATAAATGGATGGGGACAATAAGGCTTCTAGAAGCTCTGATGGGATTAAATTTATTTTCATTTTCCATGGAATGTAGGAGACTTCTTAAGTATTAATCCGTAATAGAAAATTTTAATGGTTGAAAGAGGATCACTGGTCAAAACACATCTACAGTAAGTAAAATATCCCTCATGAATCCATTGATAAGCCATGAAATATGTGCTGAAATTAAAATAATTTTGACCCAATTAATAAATATTTTATCAAATGAAAAACTATTTATGAATGTATAAACAAATCCCTGATCCACGGTGTCAATGGATTTTTTACATAAACCATGAGAGATATAATACCACATCTTGTGGATTTTTTGAGATGATTAAGTCATTTAGAGGCAGTAATGATTCAACAATGAATAGTTCTACCTTTGATGAAACCTAAATGATTTGTGGACAAATTTATATTGGAAATTCTAGAGATCCTATTGAAAATAACTTTTCTAATAATTTTATAAATATTTTTTACAAGTTTATCCTATCTAAAAAATGTAACCCATTCGTATTCTCCTCATTAGGAATAAGATCAACCAACTTAGTATTGATGACCTATGTTAACTGACCACCCCTAAAAAAGGAATAACGAGCCTAAAAACATAACCATTAATGATATCTCAATATTTTTTATATATGTAATTTGTAAACCCATATCAGCTAAGAGATGTTCTAAAATTAACCATAAAAACAGCCTCATTAATCTCAAAATCTTCTGGAAAAGTAGTGAGCATTGAATTATCATTTTTATTAACAGGTTTGGGAATGATACCTCCCATGAGATCAATATTAGTATTTGGTTCAATTAAAATTTTTATTTAAAAATACACGACATTAGAATCCACATCCTCTCTCATGTCAAGAAAACCCAAATTATTTTTTGAGAATTTTCATAGGTCTATTGAGATTCCTAATTCTTTCAAAATAATTGATTTTTTTTATTTTGATTCCCTTCCTTGAGAAATTTTTCTGTAATGTCCTATCATTGCATAAACTATTCTAGGTTTAAAATAATATTTAGATCATGGGTAATTATATTTTTTTCATATTACCTATTTAAAAATCACCACTATAATCACTTCCTTGAATGATGTGAATCATTTAGTCAAACTGAATACGATTTTCCTCTAAGTGGAAAAAGATCTCACGACTCCATATTTTTAATCTTTTATTATGTATTTTGATCTTAAGAAAACAACTCAAATCATATTCCCTAAAAATTAATGAGTTCTACAAGACATTAATCACTTATATAAATTCTGGATATAATGTCCAAGCATTATTACATCTAAATAGAAAGGGTGGTTTAGTCTCTCTCGTGCTAAGGCTAACAAAAATAGAATTATTATTTGAATTTTATATGTAAATAGGGGAAAATGTAGTGGAAGTAAAATCATCTATGGTCACATAATTAACAAAATTCCTATCTAATCTACTGTCAACCACATTACTATGTTGCTTCGTATACCAATTCTATTTAGCTCCAACCAGGTTAAATTCATGTGAACTATTGTTCTCAATACATGCTTTATGGTCTATAGTAGAAGTAAAATAATTATTAATTCCTAACCTCTTATCCGAGATTATAATGGAATTAAAATCAATAATAAGGGAACAAGATCCACTCAATGAGATTCTTAGACCCTGAATATTTGGCTAGTGATCTCATTCTTGATAACTATTGTAATCATAAATGAGATAAAAAGATTATGTCATTCTAAAAAAATTGTAACATTGAGTGATAATATACATTATAAAATTTTTAAGAGACACTCCATAATGAATTAGATGATAAAACACCATAGGACTTTATATTTCATTATTGGATTGGTTATCACTTACTAGTTTGTATCCTAATTTTTAAAGAGAATTAAAACTTTCGGAAATAATCCTATTGGGATCATTAATACTTATAAGATCAGGATTCTAATTAATAATGAAATGCCTAGGATAATTTATTTATTTATGTTTGGTTGATATATAATAGTTCAAAAACATAATCCTTTTTTGAAATTCTGTATGGAGCTAGGACTCTCTTTTTTATTACCATCCTAATTTTTGTTCCTAGATGATGTCCTTATTGAAAGAACTTGTTTATCATGTTTATTTGGATTGTCTGCCTATTCCTTGTAGAGAGTATCATCATTAATGGATCTCACTCCCATAATAGTATCTTGAGATTTTAGAACAATATATCAATGCCCTTTTAGACTACCTCATAAGGTGGAAACTATATTGGTATAAGACTCACCAATGATGCTTATATGTAAAACACTCACAGATGAATGTCCAAAAGAGGTGTTAGAATCATGATTTTTTCTAATTTTTTTATCATCATCATTAATGATATCACCAATAGAGTTCTTATAAATACCTTATTAGGTTACATATAATCTTTTTTCAACCTATATAGAAGAATTAGAAAGAGGAATACCAAATAGAATTGGAAAATTTCTAATCTTATGGCTTGTTTGAGGGTCTATAAAATTACTAAAGGTACATTGATATTATTTACTAGAAATATTGTGAGGGGTACTACTTCCCATAGGTATAGGCATATGATTTAGTGCTGAAACAGTCTGGGAGATAGAAACTTTAACCTACTTATCATATCTTCTTGCTAGGGTGTGGATCAATAAAAGTCTCAACTAAATTCTTGATGGCTTGAATAGTTTCATGGTAAATGGATTCATCCTCATTACCCTTAATGGAATGACCCTCTAGATTACCCCCAATAGGACCATTTGGATCCCATGATAGACATAAGAGCCTTGAGGTTAAATCAACCTAAGAAATAGCATCATAATACTGTATTTCAGAGTCCCTAGAATGTTATTCATCAAAAAGGTATTCGATAAATGAACTAATATCAAGATCAATTTCATGGTAGATTCTTTAATCTTTATTATCTCTTGTTCCATCCTCCCCAACATTTCCAATAGAAGGTTATTCATTATTATTTGTAGTAGTGGAAGATTCATCATAATCATTTTCATCTTCTTAAATATGTACAACCCAATATTTTACATTATTGTTATTTATATTAATGAAATTCAACTTTCTCTCACCCACATACCAGGATTTAATTTCCTTCTATGCTCCCCTTTATTAATAACAAAAAAAATTCCATTCTAATTTATAGTGACCTATTTCTATAAATTAAGATCATGAGGAAATTTCTATTAATTTTTAATGACCCTGAAGTTCAAAAGAGAATGACCAACAAACCAACACGCATTACAAATATTTGGTACATATTAATATTCAATATTTTTCAAGATTTTTTTATCATTAGAAATAAAACATATCACTTCGGGATACTTTGTGCCAAATTTCACATGAACTAAAATTCGGGAATATAATTATATTTCACATTCAAGATTATGATGATCAATATTAAGGGGCACACCAATATTGGAAGTAAGATCATTTAGAATCACAGGATGCCAAAAAACATAATTTAGACCATATAGCCTAACCGAGATCTATGCTTTTAAATTTCATTATGTAAAAAGATTGAAATTTATATCTCATTCACTGATATAGAGGGATAAAATATTCAGAATAATACTTCTAATCTTATACACTTAATTCGAGTTATTTTGATTCCCCACAATGATAGAGAATAAAGCCCACCCAATCGAGACCATCTTTCACTAGTTACCCCCCCAATAGTGCATAGTCCTTGATTTTAGGTTAGAGAGAGGCCATAGTTTGTATCCGATAGAATATTATTCATTACCAAGAATGGATAATTTTTATAACTTGGTTCTTCTCCAGAAAAAAATCTATATTTTTACCATTTGAGACAATCCCACCTCCATGTTTTTGAAAAATGGTGTTTTAGGTAACTCATACTTGGAAGAATCCGTTTAACAATGAGCCTCAAAAAAGGTGATTCAATTACATTTCAAAATACATTGTGACCTAAAAAAATTTACATTTTTAGTTTCCTTCTTCTTGATCTTCAATGAATCAAAAACATCTTCATTGAAAGAGTCTTCTTAATCTGGATGAAACGAATCCTTGATTTGAGAGAAAAAATAGTTCTTCAAAGAATCATTATTGAGATCTATTATATATATTTGAAAAAATAAAAAAATTACCACCACTTCAATGGTCATGTGAACCATAATCATTTCTAAAATGAGAGACTCTATAGCCCTTTAATTCTTTTCTAGGATGTTTCCTTCCAGAATTTTCACATGATGAAATTTCATCATTTTCATTGTTCTTGTTTGATGCATTATTTTTTCTTGGTGCTAAGTTTACCTCTTATTATCTTAATTTTACATGTAAATATAAGATCTAAAAAATTATTTATTTTTGTTAAAGTAAATTGACACTATATAATCATATAATGAAAATATTTAATTTAGCAGTTTCTTTTAGAGACTCATCTTAATCTAACAAAAAGAATTCTAACTATCTCTTTTTGGATTATGTTTCTAGTTTACAAAATTCCTAGGTAATCTTGGGAATTTCTTTTGATAATCTTACATACCATATTCTTCCTTGTACTTAAATTTGGGGAACCTCCTCTCCATTTCTTCTCATTGTTCTTGGGGGAGGTATTTCATGAAAAATATCACTTTAAAAGTTTTATCGTCCAAAATTTACACTTCATGAATCTTCTTTAGTATTTTGTATTAATGAAAAACATGATTGGAATATTCTTTCAAACAATTAACATTTAGAAAACCCTTTTTACTTTTATTACTTCAAAACACCAAGAATATCTTTTTGAGTGACTAAATACATTGTTAAGATAATAATGAATTATCAATACTATTACTATTTGGAGGCTTCAATTGCATGAAGAAATCCAACATTGGGGCATCATAATTTGGAACAATAGGTTTATCTATATTGGTATGGTTTTTCATCATAAGATGAATCAGCTTCCCTAATATAGCCATGATCTAATTAGTTCTAATAGCAGTTGTATTATCTAGCTCTGTAGGTAAATCCTTGCATTGAATTTGGTTATTGATTCTATTAATTTTTTATTCACTAAAACTAAAAAATAGAACGACCAGATTCATGTCCTATTCATCATGAATATTGATCCATAAAATAAAAAACCTCAAAATAGTAAAATTTACCAAATACTCTAAGGAATTATCACAATTATCATCTTATATATGTTCATTTAAAATATAGTTACCATTTTTTCTTCTAAAAATACTTATGATTCTAACTATTATAACTCCAACTATAGTAACCTATATTTGGGGTATTCTTTATTAAATTAGAATAAGATATAAGGTATCTTATACAAAAGGACCAATTAGTTTAGTAATCTTGAAGAACCATATATATACATTATTACCATATTACATTGGAAATATAAAACCATGGAATAAGAAACATTTTTTCATCCTTGGTATCATTCATAATATCCTTATTTATATCCTAGAGAAACGAAAACAAGTAAAGGGTGATCTTATATTCACATTTAGGGTTACGTGTAGCATGATCTATCATGATTAAATAAAGAATGATCAATATAGAAAGGTAAATTACTGAAAACAAAATTCATTTAATAAATAACATGATAATAAAATGGATCCATGGATATTAATAATGTAATGATATCATGGAAAATAAAACTTGAATTATCAATGAAAGAAATGTTTAATGATGGATGTCATAATATGAGATATAATGTTATCTTTTCGTAAAGGACTTGTCAAAATACTATTTATGTTGATGGGTATGTATACACCATAACCCATTTAATAATTATATCCTTCTAGTCTTTTCTATCATGACCTAGCCTACCTTGCTCAATGTACCTGGTCAACATATCCCATGGTTCTACCCTAATATCATGGTTTCTTTTCTAGAACACCTCTAGGTTTTACCCACCAAGTTCAATAACTAGACTAATGAATATCCCCACATGCCAAAAAATGTTCTTTTAGTAGGTTTTTTCATCACTCATGGACACCCTATGAAACATCATTGGAGGTCACCCATCCTGATTACTACTCCTGGCCAAGCACACTTAACTAAGGATATATAATCAAGGAATATATCAAAAATAAAGGTACACCTTGTTGACATGGTTAGAAACATTGATTATTTTATGTACAACTTGTGTATGGGTGTTACACCACTACCCCCCCTAAATTACACCACCCTAATTATGGACCCCATTCCTAAAACCCAAGTAGCTCCTCTACTCTTCTAGATAGGTATTAGCCCTGATACCATTTTCCATGAACTGACCTACCTCGATACTTGAACCTAGTAAGCTAACACCATGGAAATAAAAAAATACCATGGTTTCCTTCCTATCACACCCCAGGGTATAACCCACCAATTTCACTTATCATACTAATGACTATCCCAACAGGATAACACATCTTCATTAAGTATTTTTTTCATCAATCAGACACACCCTGAAAAAAATCCAAGGAGGTCACCCATCTTGGTAACTACTCTAGGATATAAAATTTTTAACTATAGATATCTAATTAAGAAGGATCCTAAATATAAAGGTGAGCCTAGTTAACATGGGTATTAATATTTAGTAATTTAAGTATCACTTTTCCATGGGTGTTACCTATCTCAGGCAACATGTCGATGCATTAAAGGGATATGTAATTTCAAGCCCTATCAATCAATAAATTTATAACATATTCCTCATATATTAAAAAATTAATTTAATTCATAAAAAATATTCCTTATCAATGCATATCTATATTTAGTAAAGAATATGGAATATCAAGATATTCCTCTATAAATCAAAAACTTTTATAGTAAACCCTATTTATATAAATGTATACGATTTATGTAATATGAAAATCGATGATATAAAAAATTGTGGATATGGAATATATATGTATTTATTGATGAAATTTTATCATAGTAAAGTGAGTGTTTCTAGAGAAAGGTAATGACCACAAAAAATAGAAAGAGATAAAATATGACCATCAATTCATCATAAATATTGGTTTTGTAATTAAATCATGTTTCTTATAGAATAATAGAAAATATAAGTGAGAATTTTTATTAAACATTTTTCATAAAACCATTAGGATATTATAAAATAAGATAATTAGAATAAAATGGTTATGGAAACAATAAAATCCATTAAGGTCGTATACGTTAAAAGAAACATTCCATTTTACTTTTTTTAAAATAAAGTGAAAAATAACCCTTTTGGAGAACATTAGAAAGATTCCTTTTAATAATTATAAAAAATAACAGATAAAATAAAATTTCCTTAATAAATCATTTGATTAAATAAAATTGAATTTTTCATAAAAATTCAGAAAAACCATGGACTTTGAAGAAACATATATATGATCCAAAGTAGAATGAAGACAATATTTTGTTTTGAGCATTTATTTTCTTGATTAAAGTGAAAATAGAGTAAACATTTGATGAAATAATTGAATATCCTTAAATATCCCTAGGAGAAGAAAATATATGTATTTTGGGAAGGATATAGTATATTATCTCTTCATTTAAAAATATAAAAAAACACTAAAAATGATATTGAAAAGTATATTGATATATATTAGGTAACATTTAAATTGAAACCCCTTGAAAATTAAAAAATGAATTGATACATTAATCACCGTGTATAAATTTTATTATATTTTAAATACCTAAAAATGGAATTATACACACCAAATCACATAAAATTGGTGCATAATTTCAAATATATCTCAATGAAGTGGAAAATGAGATGAAATCCCTTAACTTAAGTTCAATATTCTACATAAGTGATTCTAACCACATGTATAATTAATTTATATTTATTATACTTACATACCATAATCATATAAATATATATATATTCATATATAATATAATTATAAAACCTTATAAACTTTTGTTAATAATATTATATTATTATCATTTTTCTGGTGTAAAATTATTCATTTTTCACGTATATTTTGATTTGACTGTTATGATCCTTGAATATTTATCATGGTTATATTATCTCTATAATTTTATTCATGATATAAGAATAATTCATATTAATCATATACATATTTATAATAGTCCTTGAAAATCATACATAAAAAATGAACTACATCGCTTCGTTGTGGTGGTCGTCCGCACGTACGCACGGGAAACTTTATCATTTTACAATAGATATAAGGGTAAGTTTATATATGTTATTTAATATTTTAATAATTATAATTATATTATAATTATCATACATATTATTTATTAATATCATTATGATAATCCATATGAGGTGTTGATGGAAATAAATTTCATTGGTTTGCGACGTGGTAGTCCACTGTACACACGAGAGACGATTTTTTCTCATTTGATGGAGAAAGAGATTGAAAAATATTACTACATCAACAAAATAGCATCTAATTATATGGTATATATTCATTTTATTATATTTTAATGGTTATTAAATAATTTAATGTGGTAAAAAAGAATAAAATTGAAAGTGTTTGATTAAGCTGAATATCTTTTCTTTGAAAGATATCCCTTAGATATCCAATTAAATGCCCCTAGGGTTTGTATTTTTTGAATACCAGAACCTATATAAATTATATAAGGATTAATATAGGACTTTCGGCAAGGTATAGTTGGTTTATGTTATTCTAGGTATTGTACAGAAGAGAGGAGAGGTGATGCCTTTTTTTAGTGAACAAAATAACATAGAAGGAATTAAAAAAGATTTAAATATAATAAATTATTTTTAATGTGATGGTAGGAAAACATGTTCATAATTTATAATTAAGTTATAATATGTTTTAAATCCATTAAACCAAAATAATTTGGACATATTTGTGTTGTATTTTAAATTTTATCTTTTAGTTTAACCCTTCGATTACGAATTTTATCCTTAACCATGGTAAAGACTTTTCAATATCAAAGGGTTATAATTTTATTGATAAGGTTAAAATTTTCATATAAAAGTACAAGAGATAAAAATTTTGAACATTTTTCAATCTAATTCTCATCTTTAACGATTTTTTATGTTATTTAAATTATTTAAAAAATTATTAACAAAAAATACTATTAAAGTCATTTTAAGAACTAATCAAATAATTTTACTTCAAAGACATAAATAAAGCAATGGATTTATAATATAATTCATTCTAGTATAAAAAATATTATTATAAAATTTATAACTCCTTTTAAACCTTATTTCATCCCAAATACATTACTTTTAATATTTTTAAAATTAATAAACTTTGATTTTTGCGCTTCTTTCGCAAGAATTATGTCAATGGTGTAAAAATGATTAATATAATTATATAATAATTAAAAATTATAGATGTAATTTTATGAACCAATACCTCTTAATTTTCAAAAAATATGATAATTGATGTGTCTGGGGGATTCCAGGGTGTTTTTGGGACATGTGAGTCATTCTAATAGTGTGTCATTCCATCAGTGTTTCATATCCAGTGGTGTTTCATTTTGGTAGTGTGTCATTTATGTAAGTGTTTAATCTTGGGGGTGTTTCATTCAGGTTTTGTGTAATTTGTAAAAGTTTTTCATCCTAGTAGTGTGTCATTATAGCAGAATTTTATTCTGCCAGCATGTCATTCTGTTGGTGTGTTATTTCTAGCGGTGTGTCATCCTAGTGATGTGTCATCTTAGTGACATGTCATTCTAGTGGTCTGTCATTTCTGGATTTATTTTATTTTTTAGGTGTTTCATTTCTCATGGTGTGTCTTCCTAGTGGTGTGTCATTATTACATTTTTCATTTATGGCGGTGGTTCATTTCTTCTGGTGTGTCATCATGGTTGTGTGCCATTCTGGAGTTGTGTCATTTCTCATAGTGTGTCGTCCTGGTGGTGTGTCCTTCTGGTGGCATGTCATTTTAGGTAGTGTGTCATTTTTGGCGGTGTGTCATCCTGGCAGTGTGTCGTCCTGGCGATGTGTTATTTCTAGTGGTGTGTCATTCCCCAAAGTTTTCAATTTTTCCATAATTTTCCAGTTTTCCGAAAAGGTTATAGATTTTCTATTTTGATGTCTTTTATGGTGAAAATGGGTATAATTCCTAAATTAAGTGTTTTTAAGTCCTTTAAAATGATTTTAATAACATCCTTAATTAATAAAATCTCTTGAGACCTTTAAAATGTTTAAATTGTGTGGTTTTAATGAGATTCACATTTAAGGATCAACTGAACCATTTTAAATCCTATTAGTTCTACATCAAATCTTTCTATGACTGCTATCTTCCCTTCAGTCATTTATTCTTCATTCTCCTGATAAGAGAGTTTTTGATCCCTTCTTCCTTGGAGTCTTAGAAGGTGCCTATGTCACTAGTTCGAGTTCTCACTGTCAAAGAGGTTTTTTTTCCGGTACACACCCCTGTTATGGTGCAATAATTTGGTGAAATGATTATTTTCATTTAGGTAGGACTCTCTTCCATCATTTCTCCTTATATGTATCATGTAGGGGGATTATTATTATTATCTCTTATGAAAAAAATTTCATCCAGATTAATGAAGATAATGAATCATTTTTTATTGAAATTAAAGGGGTGTGGTAATGTAAAGTATGAACTTACATATTTTCATTGAATTGATTTGATCTGATTTGATATTATTATCATTTGGGTGTAATTACTTGATAAAAATTGTGTCTATTTGTGGAATAATTATGTTGTATCAACTTCCATTCGAAATCCTCTACTTTTTATAATAAATGGTTTTATCATAAATAAAGAAATTATTAACCACATATATTTAGTTAATTAAATTAATTCCCCAAGATCTAATTCCTTCTAAGATAACACCCTTAAATAAAGAATTGAAATTGAATAAGATCTCCCTTTACTAAACCTGAATTCTTTATGTTGTGATATATGATGTGATGTGTAGAATTGATGTGGTTTTTGTGTGTGGGACTAATGTAATGTGAAGTAGCTATTGTGTTATGTGTATGGGGGAAGTGGATGACATGTGGTCATATTATGTAGGATGGGTGTGGTATGGTTATGCAACGGGGTTGTGAAACTGGATGTGATTGTAAAGTAATGTGGATGTGGAATTTGGGTTGTGGTGTTACACTTATGTTGTGTTGTTAGTTTTGTTATATCTACCCAAGTAATAATGGAATTAATATTACTTTATTGTAATTTCAAATGGGAATGTATAATAAGGAAATCGATGATGGGTTTTGTTTTTTAACTAGTTAATGTTTTTATACAAACAAATGTGTTCGAAATATGAAATAAAATTTTATTCTGAATAAAATAATTTTTTTAATGAATGATTATTAAAAAGATTAATGTGGATGATAAAGGGGAATTTATTTATAAAACAGATACTCTACAAATTTTATTAAAGGAAAAAAAATATGAATTGTGGCTTGTGTTTTGTTTGTGAGTTTTTATTCATTTAGAGGTTCTAGTGAAGGTGTGAATTCTATAATATAGATAGTACTTTTTATTTACCCATAGGATGGGATTGTGTGATATAACTCTATCTGTATATAAACCATATGTTGTTTTGGTCTCTATACGCACCCCACCCTTATTGAGAACTATGTATCAACAACTGCATAATCACATGGGGGGTGTCTTTCCCAAACATCCTGATGAGTGGATGGATGGATATCCACTCACTCTTTCATGCTTTATCTTCAAGACAATAATGGTCTAGGTGTTTTTAGGAGTGTTTTGATTTTTTTTTTTCAAGTGTCTTCAGGATGTGTAGTGGTGTTCTTTTATAGGTGTATTCAGGATGAGATGTGTTGTGTTGTCCCTAATGACATTGGGATGAGATGTGTTGTGATGTCCCAGGTGTGAGTAGAAGGGATTTGATGTGTTGTTTTAAACCTGGTGTGTGCGGGTATGATGTGATGTGTTGTGATAGCCTAGGTGTGTGTGGGAGGGATATGATGTGATTTTATTTTGAAGAGGTGGGATCACCATGATGTTTTTTATTGGGTTGTGAGAGTGGATAATATGTGGGAAAGTTGTATGAGGTACCCTATCATTAATGTTCTTCATATTATATATATTATTATAAATTGATGAATTATTTGGTGAGTGAGCCTTGGTGAGTTTGGGGGTTTGATTTGTAAACCTGTTTAGGTGTTGTTTGGTTCTACTACATTCAAATAGGTTCATTAGTAGGATCTTTTCACATATTAAAGAGATACATTTGTTTTCAAAATGATTATACTTTTATTTTCACCCTACATATCTAAATACTATTCATATGATTCTAAAAAGACAGTGTGGACCATGGTGGGAATTACTAGTTTACACCCTTACAGTTATTGTTATGTCATTGCCTTAACTATTATTATTTTGGGCTTTCATTTGGATACTTTTATATGTATCAGTTTTTATTTATATATTTATTATGGTATGGTTTGTATTTATTATATAATATTTGATGGATTTTTTGTAGTTAAATCATCATATCTTATGATTTTGTTTTCTATAAAGGATAATGCCTCCCATATTGTGATATCTTTATACCCTTAGTTCTAGTTGCCAAATCGAGGCCTACTGGAGGTGGTAAACATGGGTTATTATCTCACTTCTTTCATTTCCATCCTATGAGGGTTTTCATTAGAGGTACGGGTTAGTGAATGAGTTGTATCAGAGCTGATGGTTAATAGATGGGGTGGTGTTTGAAGTTAGGAACAATGAGGAATGCCTGGGATGTTAGGGAAATAATGTCATATGATCATCGTGTGTGACATAGGCCAGGAAATACAGGCTTGGACATGGGATTTTAGGTCCCCCTATGATCTTATGTGTTGACTCTTATCCCACTAATGACCAAGTGAGGCAGTAGTGGTTGTAAGGTAGATACCTATGAGAGGTACATGCATCATGATGACTTGTCTTGTTATCTGAATTTGTTTATGTTGTGAAGTTAAAATGAATTAAATGAATCATGAAATTTTATTATTGTTTTTATGACTTTTCGTAATATTTTATTTCTAAAAAATTGTTATTGTTTGCCTAGTTATTCATATAAACTAAAAGGATGGAGTAAATTTATAATTAATGAGAATGTGATTTTTATTTTAAACCTTTTTTATGTTTAAATTAGTTATTTACATTCGTGTTACAACATGAATATTAATTAATTTAATTTTTTACCCTTTATTATAAATGTATAACATGTCAGCTAGTTTTCCAAATGTTTTAAATTGTTAAAGAAACATGTTTAGTGTATTTTTTTGTGACCAAACATTGGAATTGTGGAAACCCTTATGAAGCATATAACCTAGAAGTAGATTTTAAAATAACATGGTAGAATTAATTATTTTAAAACATTTTTTATAAGTCTTCTAGTATTCTTTTGAGTTAATATTTATTTCTTTTATTTCCATTTTTAATTTTTCATGATCATGTGTGATGAAACTGTTGTAAAAAAATATTTTAACATTTAAATTATAAAATTTGTAAAAAAGACTATCTAAATTGTAGATAATTCCTTTGAACTTTGAAACGTAGACATAAATAACATGTTATTTATTAGGAATGATTTTAGTTCTAAATTATCGATAAAATTGTATATTTAAATCTTGTGTTAGGGTATAAATTATTTTTCCATTTATTTCTAAATTTTGGAAAATGATAAGCATGTTTTTTGGTAACTTGTTGGGACTTAAAATGGTTTAAATGTTTAAAATTATTATTTAATGAATAAAAATAATTTATAATTATTGAAATAAACATACCTCTCATTTTATGTAATTATTTTCTTATTATGGTAATCATGTTTAATGTTTGAATCATTTTTGTAGTAACTAGGTAAATTGTAGTTTGAAATATTTGAGCATGTAGCATGTTTATTATACTTCATTTAATTATGTAAGTATAATCACGTTTTCTTTATTTCAATATATAAGAAATTTTCTTAAGAAATGAAAGAATTAAATAATTCTTAGCCTGGTCATGGTAAATCATGAAATATTTTAATACAATAAGAGAAGTCTTTTATTTCATGGTCAGAAATAAAATTATATTTTGATGATTCTACAAGAATTTTGTGTATTTAATGGAGTACTTGAGCATGATAGAGCATAAAATATAGTAATAAATCATGTGGAGTTTTAAATCTCATGTTAAAAAATAATGATTTATATTGATGATTCTATAATAATGTTTTCTATGTAATGGAGTCTTTTAACAAAACACATCAACCAATTTTTTAAATACATTTAAATTAATATTGAAAACATATTTACTTTATAATAAGATTAACCTATAATTAATTTTTTAATAATATTAAACATAGTGTGTGAGATAACATGTATATTGTTTCATCATTATCTTAGTTGAATATTATAGATAATTAAATGAAATACATGGTGTTTAACTGGAACTAGACTGAAAATTTTGACGACTATTTCTGGTTTCATTGTTATCATTACATTGAAGGGTTTATGTGCCTTTCTATAAATAATGGTTGTTGGAAACATTTGTTTTTATATGATTATCATGGATTATGAGACCCTAGATGTTGATGCTTAATTTAAATCTCCCTATGTTAAAAGTAAAATCACTTGTATATGGTTAATAAACATTCCCCCATATAAAATATGATATTTTGAAAGAATAATCATGCTAAAAAATGTGTTGAATTAATGTAAGACCCTAAATGATCACGGATAATGGTATATGTTTCTTTTTTGTGGGATTTTTTTTTGATGTGTTGTGTTCTTCTATGTGTGATTAAAAACATGAAGTATTTAAAGAGGTGAAAACCTGATCCCTAACCAATACACATTATACTCTGACACTACTAAAATTCTACAGGTGAGTCAATGATTTTCAAAGCATTTAATATATTAATATGGGAAATGTAATTCCTTGATTTGGAAGTTTTTTAGATATTTTGTGTGATGATAGTGGTAATATTTGGTTAGGGAAATGTGGAAAATGAGATAGAGTAGGTGGTTATGTGAAAATGGGTGGTTGCATTCAGATTATGAAATTCATTTAGTGATGTTTTTATATGAAATATCTAGTGAACTTTATCATTGGATAGTATGTTTTTCCAGGGGTTGTGTTGTGCAGTGGTAGTGATGCGCAATGGAAGACATATGTGAATTTTATGGTAAAATATATAATTTTTTTTATGTTGTGATTATATTGAGGGAATCACTACCTCTCATAAAATGGTTAATAACATATATTCATTAATAAAATAAACTAGTAATTTTTTAAATCTTGAAAATAATAAAGATGGGTTTTCCTCTACTAAAAAATATTTAAATAAAGGAATTTATGAGTATGTTTGAATACAACATTTTTGGTTGGGTTGGTTGCATTTGATATTATATTAATGTAACATGAAATTAACTCAATAATATGAAAAAATGGAAACACTTTCCTTATATCATGATGCATTATACAACACGTTTTAAAATCTTGGGGGCGAGTTAGTGCCTCTCAGAGTGGAAAATATTATGGTGTGGTGGATGGGATCATTTGATTTTTATGCTTGTGGTATCTCTCTTAATATTAATATGAGTTATTTTTTTGGTTTTAAAATTTTTAGAATTTTGTTTCATTATTATTATCCAAGTAAATAATGGTTCACTAAAAAAATTGTCAATTTTACAAATGAATAAAATGGATTATTTCAACCTTGTTCTTTTTTTTACATTTCATGTAATATGTCATGTTTTTGAAACATAAAAACTAATTTGAAAGAAAATTTTGTGTGTGATGAAAACCCTTTACAGTAAAAAAAACAAACCAAATTTATTAGACAAATGTTCTTTAGTTGAAATAAATATTTGAAGTAGAATATTGATTAAATGAAAAGGGTTTGAAATGTTTTTTGATTATATTATGATGATTTGAAATAACAAGAACGAGTTTTTCAAAAATAATAATTTATCATTTTTTTTGAAATTAAAGTCAATTAATTTTGGAATAAAACATTTAAAGTTTTTGATGATATTGGGTCGATGAGAATTATCTTAATATAAAAAGTGATTTGATTTAAAATAAAGGGTGATTTTGAATGTAATGTGCTTGTTTAAAATGTTGAATGATAAATTTTGTTTAAAATAATGTCTTTATAAAAATTGGTTAAGTATGTATTAATTTTATTATCTATTATGACCATATATGTGGCTTTGTTCTATTTGAGAGGTATCTCCCCCAGGATATTTTTTTGAGGTATTATGTAGATTTTCACTTATTTTACCTTCTGGTTGTAGTGTTCCAAATATATCGAGAAACATAGAAGGTATCTCAGGGGTTTTCTATTCTGAACACCATTCTAATTCCTCTTAGTTTTTTTTTTGATTCTAGAGGATGAACCAATAACCTAGTCCGGGTGATGGGGAGGCAGGGTGGACTAGAGAAGAGTACCCGGGAGAGTGAGATGTAGATATGAGATTAGTACTCCGATTTGTTTTGAGTTTTCCCTTATCTACTCTCTTTGTGATTTGTTGTTCTGACAATGGATTTTTATGAAACATTTTGTTTTTACCCTTGATTTGATGTGTGTTGTGTAATGTATGATAATTTTCTGACATGATAAAATGGGAAGACTTCATTCCAATTCAAGACACATTTTACTACAATGTGATTAAACATGTAAGGGAGAGGTAGTTCCACCCATATCAGATAGTATCATGACATGGAGGATGAAAATCCTTAATTTTTATGTTTGTGGAGGTAGTTATTTTTCAGTTTTTTTGGGTGTTTGGGATTACATGTTTATCTTATAGAAGTGTTTTATGTGTAATGAGAACCTTGAGAAGTATCTAGAGGGAGGGTTGATTGGACCCTTTCTGTCCTTCCTTCCATATTGGTTTTAAATTATCGAGGGTGATAATATTTGGATATGTATTAGATATAATGTTCTAAACCTTATGACCCATTAATTTGCTAAAAAATTGATATTTATGGTTTCTGAGGGGATGTCCAGGGTGTTTTGCAGACATGTGAGTAATTCCAAGGATGTTTCATTCTGGTGGTGGGTCATTTTTGGCAGTTTTTCATTATGGGAGTGTCTCATTTATAGAGGAATTTCATCCTTTCATTGTTTTACTCTAGCATTTTTTCTGTTCTGGTGGTGTCTCATCCTAGTGGTGTGTCATTCTATCAGCATGTCATTCTGGTGGTGTGTCATTCTTGTAGCATGTCATTTCTCGCAGTATGTCATTCTGGTTGAGTGTCATTATATCAATGTGTCATTATGGTGGTGTTTTATTTCTAGAGGTTTATCATTATGAAGGAGTGTCATTTTTTGTGGTGTTTTATTTTATTTGTGTGTCATTTCTAATAGTGTTTCATCCTGGTAGTGTGTCGTTCTGGCAGTGTGTCATTTCAGATGATGTGACATCCTAGTAGTGTTTCATTCTGGCAGTGTGTCATTTGTAGCATTGTGTCATTCTAGAAGTGTGTCATTTTTAGTGGTGTTTCAACCAAGTAGTGTTTCATCTTGGCGGTCTATCATTTTTTGTGGTGTTTCATTTCCAATAATTTTCCATTTTTTCATAATCTTCCAATTTTCTAAAAAATTACATATTTTCAATTTTAACATAAATTATGAAGGAAAATGGGATTAAATTCCTAAATTAATTATTTTAAATTTTTTAAAATGTAATTTAATCACATACTTAATTTACAAAAAGTCGTAAGATGTTTAAAATGTTTAAAGCATGTGTTTATAATTATATATATCTTTAATGGTCATCAAAACGATTTCAATTCCTGTTATTTTCAGATCTAATCTTTCTAAGGTTGGGATATTCCCTTCACTTGTTCCTTCTTCTTTCTATTGATATGGTAGGTTCTGAATCCTTCTTCAATGGAGTCATTAATGGTTTTATTGTATTCATTTAGAGTTATAACAATCAAAGAGGTGGTTTCATCCTATACAAAACCATTGTTTTAGTGTAGAAATTTAGTGAAAGTTTTCTTCCATCTAAGTAGTATTTCCTTCCATTATTTATCCTTATGTGTGTTGTTCATGATGAGATTGTTATTGTTAACCCTTATGAACATGGTTTACACTAGAATAATAAAAATAAGGAATCAGTTAATATTTAATTTAATGGGTAAGGGTAATGTGAAGTATTATCTTATATCTTTTCATTGAGTTGATTTGATATTATTATTGTATAAGTGTAATGTCATGATAAAACCCATTTATATTTTTGTACGATTATGTTGCAGAAAACTCCATTAAAAATCCTCTATTTTTTGTGATTTAATGGTGTTATAATAAATAAATAAATGATTAACCACAAAAATTTGGTTAAAAAAATGGATTCCCTAGTATCATATGCCTTTTTTGATAAATCCCTTAAATAAAGAAGTGAAATTGAATTAGAACCCTATTTTCTCAACCTAAATGATTTGTGTTTTGATATATGATGTGATGTGTGGAATTGATATTTTTGGTGTGTGTGGTACTAATGTAATGTGTAGTATCTATATTATTATGTGTGTTTGGGAAGCGAATGACATGTGTTCGTATAGTTGGGCTATGATGGGTGTGGTATGGTTATGCTATTGGGCTGTCAAACTGGTTGTGGATGTAAGGAAAAGTGGGTGTCGTAGTTGGGCTATGGTTTTGGGATTATACTATATGGTTGGTTATGTTATATCTACCCATGTATTAATGGAGTTAATATTGGTTGTTAATAATTTCAAACAGGCATGTTTAATGAGTAAATTGACTATGTGCTCTGTTTTTTAATTGGTTAATGTTTATATATAAACTAATGGGTTAAAAAATGACATAAGATTCATTTATAAATGAAATGGGTTTTATAATGAATGATTTTTACATAATCAAAAGTGGATAATAAGGTGGAATTTTCTACTAAAATGTAGTCTCTATAAAATGGATTAAAGACTAAAAATATAAATTGTGGCTTGTATTTTGCCTATTTTTTATGCATTTAGAGAGGGTAGTGATGCCGTGAATTCTATAAGATGGTTTGTTCTTGTTATAAACCCATGGTATGGGCTTGTGTGTTGTACCTATATCGAACCTCATTTTTCATACAATAAAATTACATAAATTTTGTATAATACATAAAACATTATACAAAAAGAATCATAAATATCATACAACTCTAGTGCCTTTATGAAATGGAAATATAAACACTGGTACATAAATGATCTATATCATCTCCCACTAGGTTCTTCTTGTCTAAAATCCTTCTTAGACACAGAAAACATAACACATATCTTCATAACCTAAGGGAATAAAACATAAAAATGGGTGATCATAGATGCTCAGTAATGGTAAATAAGGGAGTTATGTATTCATAATCATGATAAAAATGGTATGAGAACATGATTATGAAAATAGAAGATCATACCTTGCATAACAAAGATAATAAACATGAATCATGGAATAAAGATGGAAAGATCATAATACATAATCATAAAGAAATAAATAACATAATCCATGAAATCATAACATAGGAATAAAACATAGAATTTTAGTAGACACATAAGCATATATAGTGATTTCTATTGTAGTTAAGGAATTTCTACCAAGGCCATATTAGTGCAAGAAGCCATTTACTGAACTGGGTTCACTCCCCATTCCTTCCATGTGTTATTGAATTGGGTTTACTCTTCATTCTATCCTTGTAATACTCAACTTGGTTCAATTCTCATTTGAACCTTGTCTATCGCATGAGATGAAAATATTTACCAAATCATTTTATGCACATATAGGTCCCACACATCTCATAATAAAATCATAAATACATGTTCTATAAGATCAAAAATAATCATATCATAACCCAAGAAAAAATGGGTATTATAAACATGTAATCATATCAAAACCTATAGTAAAATTCTGGTTTTATAATCATTTCATCATAAACTAACCCGTGAAAAGAATTCAGTTTTAAAAGAATATAACTCGTGAAAGAGAAAAGGGTTTCAAAAACATCATGCCATAAAAAAATAATTCATTCATAGAAATAATATCAATTAAATCATTGAATAATTTACCCATAAAATGCATGAGTAAAACTAACATATGTTACCTTAGATGGGAAATAATTTTTTAATATATTTAAAAAATATTTCTCGTGGAAAATATCCTTTCAGCATTGAAAAATTCTTTTTAAAACATAAAACATTTTCACAAACATTCTTCATTGAAAATAGATTTTAAAACATATAAAGGAATATTTGAAAACCATAAAAAAATTAAAATAATTTTTCCTTGAAAATTATCTTGAATTATCATTTGAAAACATTCTTTAAATTATTTTTAAAACACGGTTTTTAAATAAAATAGATTTTTGACAGAAGAGTGAAATGTGGTCATATTTTCAAAAAACAATTACCAAATATATTAACTAAAAAATAGTGGAAATAGTAATAAAACCTTAAGATATCATAAATAAATTGAGTATAAGAAAATTTATGAGTGTTCCTGAGATATGGATCATAGTATTTAAAAAAAGGAATCATAATCATAAATGATCTCGATAAACGATGATATCGTTTTAATAAACTCTTACCACATAGTAACATGGAACCATGCACTCCATGTAATAAAATAAATTTAAATTAAGATTAAATTTCATAAAATGAATTATATTCAGTATATAACATGTTAAATGGAAGAATATACATATCAAAAAAGAATTTAGGTGCATAATAAAACATGTTTTTCAAAGAAGGCAAATTGAGACCAAATCGTCTTACCGATTTGGTATCTTTTAAAATATTAACCCTATGAAATAAATATTATATAATGGACATTTAAATTCCCGTAAATTTAAGTATATGAATCATTTAATACATCCATGGTCATTACATACATCATAAAAAAAGAAATTGGTGGCGAATAAAACAAGCATCTCACAAAAATAAAAGGTGAGATGAAATCAACTTACCATGTGTATTGACTCTATTTATACTCATAAAAGATTCCTATATAATAAATTTAATCCCGTTATTAACTTTTACAGAATAATATTCTTATATACAATATAATACAAGTTTTTATTTTGACCTTATATTACCATCTTGTTAACAATTCTATGTTTGGGTTTCACTTCGTGTAATATCCGTTTTGTTTTTTTCATTTTTCTTAATTTGATAAATGTTTGGTAATTATACAGAGATATTTTTTAAAGAACGTAAAAAATTATATAAATATAATTTATATTTAGTATATTCTTATTATAATAATATATTTTATATATATGTATGAAATGGAATACATCGTTCATGGAGATTGTAGGTCGTACATATGCATAAACGTTGTTACCGTTTTATAGTCGTATTCAAAGAAATAATGTAAATAGAATATATGTATATATATGCATATATATAATTATTTTTTTAGAATTATTATATAATATATATCATATAATTTCACCAAACACATACTTAATTCATTCTATGTAGTTTGTGAACAAATCACATTTCATTGAGGGGTGGTTGTCCACACCTCCTCAAAAACAATTATCATATTTAAAAAAATGAAAATTATAAATATATTTATTTTAAAATATTTAAATAATAATAAAGAAATTAAAATTTTTATATATATTATATATATATATTTTATTTATTATAATTCCCACCACGACAGGTGGTAAAGAAATAACAAACATTCATCGTTTTGTGAGGCAGTAGTTCGTCATACACATAAACAGTATCATCGTTACCCATTAGATGGAAGTGTGTATAAGTGTAGGTTGAGCCATTATCATAATAACAGTATATTATATTTAGTATTATGTTGTTTTTTAGAATACTTTATTAAAAATATTTGACAATTTTTAGAATTTAAATAAAATAAAAGAACATGATAAAGAATGTTACCTCTTATTTAGGTAACTTCTCTTGGTTTTCACCCAGGGGCTTACTTAGATTTCTTTTTTCCCAAGTGGAGGATTCTAAAATTAGGGGAGGAAAATTTAGTATCTATTTGGGTATATATTGGTCCATACAATGTGTCTTTAGAGGTTTGAGAAAATTGGATGAGAGGAGGCATTTTATAGTTGAGGAGGAGTGGCACTCTTGTAAATTTTGGGAAAAGGAATTCCACCAACATATTTCCAATGTATGGTGGATACAATAATGGAAAAAAATATATCCAATATAGGATATGGTATAAATATTTCCTTCCAATGGATCTTGGAAAAGTTTCTAGGTTGTTTGGGCCCTTAAGATTAATTTTTAGTCCCTTATTATGTTTAATTTTTCATTAATCATTATAATTAATTTTAATTACCTTATCTATTATTTTTGTTCAAAAACTAAGTTTACCTTATTATAAATTATAAAAAATTTCAGATTCTAAATATGGAAGAAAAAAAATTAAATATTATAATCATAGAAAATAAAAAAAATAATTTAAATTTAATCACGTAATCGGGTCAACATTGCTGGTTTTTAAAGTTAAAACTCTCAAAAGCTTGATATGTTTTCATATTCAATTTCAAATTCAAATTTACTACAATTAATCCCATTTTGTTTATTGATAAACATATGATTCAATTAAACTTTCAAACATATATAAAATATAATTTAACCATATAAATAAATTATATGAAAGAAAATTGAATTAAAAATCACTATTTTTCATTATTTATCCAAAAATGAAGTATCTCATAAAAATCCCATAAATTCACCATAAGATAATTTCAACATTATAAATTAAAAAATTAATTTTATTTTATCTAAATAAATTTATAAATGTTTCTAAAAATAATTATTTAAAGAAGTACATTAAAAAAATTCATTGGAGAAAATATTATATTTAAACATATAAGGAATTTACCAAAATATATATATATTTCATTATCAATATGTTTTATTTATATAAAAACCTTATAAAAAATATTTTAAAATTAGTTTTTCCTATTCATATTAGGAATATTAATGGATATATTATAATTATCTTGCTTAAAAAGTTATAATAATGAAATGATATTACATTGAAACTTAGTGTGGCATGTAACTTCTGCTAAGTCATTGTTGCATGTAATGTATTCCAAGTCAGTGTTTAGTGTAACATAAACCCAATCAGTGTCGCGTGAATATAATTATTGACATATTTCATTGTCATACATAAATGAAAATTAATTTATTCACTATAAAAAAGGTCCACAAACACTCAGGGTGTTACATTCAACCCCCTTTAAAATAAATTATGCCCTCAAAATTCATCAGTCGGGTAAGAAAATGAGGATATGTATGCTTCATCATATCCATAAGTTCCCAGGTAGCATCATTAAATTAATTATTGTTTCACAAAACTTTGACCAATTGAGTGGTCTTGTTTTGTAGAACTTTTTTGTGCAATCTATAATTTCAACTAGTTGTTCATTGTTAAAAAGATCCTTCTCCAGTGGTATGACTTATGAGTACAGTAAATATAAAGAGACATTTTTATACTTCATTAAGAGAAATACATGGAACACATTGTATACTTTTGAGATATTTGGAGAAGTTCAAAGAGATTAGCTACCATCTAGATATGATCAATAATTTTAAAGGGACCTATATACCTAGGTCATAGATTCCCATTATAAACAAATCTCATTACTTTGTTCCAAGGTGAGATTCATAGAAACACCTTTTTACCAAATTTAAATTATAAATGACACATTTGGTTATCATCATAAGGTTTCTGGAGACTTTTAGCTACCTTGATATGCTACTAAATAGTTCTGACCATCTCGACCATTTCTTTAGTGATCTCAGGTCCCAATATCTTTTTTTCTCTAGCCTCATCCTAGTACATTGGAGATATACATTTCTACCCATATTAGGATTCATAAGGTTAAATATAAATAACTAAGTGAAATATATTTTTGTAATAAAACTCAACTAGAGTAAGTTGTTGATCCCAACCACCTTTCAAATCTAGAGAACATGATCTCATCATATCCTCTATGGTTTGAATTGTTATTTAGACTAACCATATGTTTGAGGATAATAAGTATTGTCATAACTAAATTCTATATCATGTTGTGGTTGAAGACTTATCCAAAACCTAGAGATGAACCTTGGATCATGATCCGATAAAATTGAATGTGATACACCATGCAACAATACCACTTCTTTAATGTATACCATGCCAAGCTGATCTAGAGAGAAGTCTTATCTGATAATGATGATGTGTGCTGACTTAGTAAGCTGATCGAATACCACCCATATAGCATTAAAACCATTAAAAGTTTTGTATTATCCAATAATAAAATTCATAGTGATGATCTCCCATTTCCATTTTGGTACGTGTAATGGATGCAACATCCCCTACGACTTTATTATTTAAGCCTTAACATGTTGTAATACCAAGCATCAGGATACAAACTCTATGATATATCCCTCTGTTCCATTCCAAAAAAAATAATTTGTTCTACACCCTATACATCTTCATAATTCTATGATGAAAATATATTGATGAAATATGATCTTCTTTTAGCAACTCCTTCTTCAAATATGGTATGGAAGGAGCACATACATTATTCCTAATCCTTATCATTCCATCCTAATCAAGGTTAAACATAGGACAATTTATAACATTATTTTTCATCTCAAAATCTTACATATGTGACTCTTTATTTTTCACTTGGATATAGGGTTGAAAATTCATTTGAGAAAGATAATATTTTTTCCTGTCCTTCAGGATTTCTATATCCATCCTTCGAAAATCTAGAACTACTGGATATTTAGTGATCCTAGTCATGGATAAGATAGAATGATCCTTATGACTCAAAGCATCATCCACCTTGTTTGCTTTTATAGGGTGGAAATGTAATTATTAGTAATAATCATTTATCAACTATAATCATCTTCTCTATTGCGTGTTCAACCAATTCTATGGGAATAAATATTTCATATTTTTATGATCAGTATATTTATCATACTTTTCTCTATAAAGATAATTCCTCCATATATTTAGTAAAAAAATATACTTCTAACTCCAAATCTTGAGTTGGGTAATTTTTTCCAAGAATATTCAACAATTGTTAGGCATAAGTGATATCTATGTCATTCTTCATAAGAAAACGTCCCAATACCTTTACTGATGTGTTTCTATATATTAAAAACCCTTTTCCACTATAGGTTAATGTATGGATAGGTTCACTGACTAATCTTATTTTTAGTTTCTTGAAATTTTCCTCAAATTCATCTATCCAAATAACTTGACACCCTTTTGAGTTAACTTGGTTAGAGGATTATATAGTTCTAGGAAATTATCCACAAACCGTCAATAATATCTAGCTAAACCAAGAAATATATGGATATCAGTCTCTATGGTTGGTCTAGGATAGCATTAAATAGCCTCCATCTTTGATAGATAAAATTTTATTCCATATCTTGAAATTACATGACTTAAAAATTAAAACTTTTGTGGCCAAAAATCACACTTTTTAGACTTTTAATATAGTTTCTCCTTCCTTAGGGTCTTTATTACATTTTTTATTTGATCTTAAAACTCTTCCTTGATCTTTGAATAGAAAATAATATCATCTATAAAGACTATGCACACTTATTTAGTTAAACTCTAATGAAATTATTCATTAAATCCATGAAGATAACTATGGAATTAGTAAAACCAAAAGGCATTACAATGTATTCAGAGTGGTCATAGCATGTACAAAAGTTTTTCTTTGGTATATCATCCTTCTTGACCCTCAATTGGTGATATCTAGAACAATGTTCAATCTGGGAAATGTATTGAGATCTGTGCAGTTGATCTTACAATTCATCAATATGGGTAAGAGGATACTTTTTCTTGATTGTGGTCATATTCATCTCCTAATAATTATATTCAGAGCCAAATTTATCCATCTTTCTTTTTCAAAAAAAAATAATAGGTGCACCCCATGGTGACAAAATTGGCTAAATGAATATGTTATCATGTTTTTATTTTAGTTTCTACTTTAATTACTAAAACTCAATTGTGGATATTCAATAATGGGTCTTTGAAGATGGTGTCGAACTGGGAATGATTTCTATTGAGAACTCAACTTTAAATTTTAGGGGAATGATAGGAAACTCTCTTGGAAATACATCTACAAATTCTCAAACAATAGGCATATCATCAATGTCAATTTTTTCTGCTACCATTTGAGATAAACAAACATTTTCAATGGTAATTAAGACCCATACATAGGATGTAATATCCATAGGAAGTTCATTCTTATCATTATATTGATTGATGATCATAGAATGGTTTGAAATATAAAATTTAACATCCATTCATCAATAATTGATGTGGTATTTTTGAAGAGAAATCCATTACAAGCCTAATATGACATCAAATTCAACCAAAGGAATAATGAAAATATTTTAAGGAAGCACATTCCCACAAATGTCAATGGGAGAGGAATCATATACATTAGATGAAATAAATGCACCATTAGGGGTTTGAACTACTAATTTCTGATATATTTATTAATGTGGAATCTTAACACCCTTAGATAATTATTTATATATGAAAGAGTGGGTAGATAAATAATCAAATATGACATTATCAGTTCTTGAGAGGACTGTATGTGTACCTTTCATCAGGTCATTATCACACCCCTTATCTGAAATAGTGATTGCATGAGATTTATCCACATCCTTCAACATAAGATTTTGCGGATGTTTATCATCATGACCAAACCTTGGGTTTGGTAACTGGTTTGTATTATACCCATTATCCATACACTTGTATCAATGAAGCGGGGGAGGTGCATTCTTTTCATATTTCACTCCATTAGCATTTTGTGGTAAATTTATCCCATCATTATGACAATAAATTTCCCATTAACCTTATATTTCGCACTTAAAACATTTACAACACCCCTTAACAATAATTCTTCAACTTTTCTTCCCACAATTAGAGCATAATGTAAAATTCATTTTCTTTTATCTATGTTTTTAGAGTTTCCTTTGAACTCCATCTTTATTTTCAAATCAAAACCCTAATGTTGATACATGACTCCAACCTCTATTCCAAACTTGATTTCACAATCCATAACCTATTAATATATAAAAATGTCACTTATGGAAAACTCCCTTCTGAAGCTCAGATTTAATCCACTTAATAACTTATCAACTTTATATTAGAGTGGGATGATAATTCTTGAAGCGTACCTCACAAGTCTCGTAAAATTAGCCTCATAGGTGCCAATATTTACATCACCCATTGCATTAACTCAAGGAAATATTTTCCCATATTGGTATGAATAATATGATGAATGTACATATTGATAAATAAGTTCTTGAACTCATCCCAATCTATGTATTCAATCTCATCTTGTTGCCTCATATTATTGATTTGAGTACACCACTAATCTACTTATCATTCTAACCAATAAACATATAGAATTAATTTATCATAATCCAAACATTGGATAAATGAGAATATATTTTTATAAGTACTAATCTATTATTTATAAATAAGTGGGGTAGAAGAAACGAGGAAAGAATGTGGATGTTTTCTCATGAAATACTCAACAGAATGGTGTTCCCTCTTTATCTCATTAAGAATTCAATTATGATTCATAATTTAAGAAAGATGTATGAGCATAGAAGCAAGGTTTTTTATTCCATCACCCATAGTATTAAATTACCCTTGAGTATAATAATTTCATTATCCATCGCAACCACAATTAACTTAGTTCCTTCGAGTTCCAACCATTGACTAAAACCAAAAATCATATGGTAATTAAAATTTATCATATCGTGGAACCAAATAATCATGAAAATTAATATATACGATGTCTAAATTATCACACCTTCCTTAACCTATGACACTATAAGATTATCCTAGTATATTAATAGCCAACTTCTATTTAGATCCTTCATGACTCCTCATGATGTTTTGGTGAATTCCCAAAGCATATCCCCAAGGAGTGTCAAACCGGGTGTGCAGAAAGGCCCATTGTCGCCGACCATATTACCCCGAGTTAGGCCTGAAACATCTTGTCAGAGTTTTTACCCCTAGGTATATTTGTTCCAAATATATACAAACTTGTAGTGTATATATTGGGTTGTATTACTAAAAAACCACTCACTCCATCCTTTACCAAAATTCCATACCATTTCCATATATGTTTCTTTATCCTTAGACATATCTATAGACATGTCCTTAGGGTTCTCACTAAGGTTTTAGAATCTTAGCTTCCAAAGGTTAATTAATCCTTTTCCCTGATACCAACTATATATACCTTCTCTTTTCATACATTAATATTACAAAAAAAATTGGAATATATGAAACATTATACAAATGAACAAATAAAGACCATGCTTTTTGAGTGCCTTTCGAAACATGGAAATATAATCACTGGTACATAAATGACCTATATCATCTCTCACTAGGTTATTATTAACTATAACCCTTCTTAGACACATCAAACATAATACATATCTTTATAACCTGGGTCAAGGAAACATAATAAGGGGTGAACTTATAGGCTTAGTAATGGTAAAAAGGGGAGATGAGTAAGAACAGTCATGAGAATAAGGGTATGAGAACATGATCATTAAAATAGAACATCATACCTTGTATATCAAGTATTATAAACATGAATAATGTAATAAATCTTGGAAGATCATTATACATTAATCATAAAGAAATAAATAATATAAACCATGAAGTCATAACATGTGAATAAAACAAGTAATTTTGATAGACATATAATCATATATAATGATTTCCATAGTAGTTAAGGAATTGCTGCAGAGGCCATCATAGTGGAAATAGTCATTTACTGAACTGGGTTCAATTCCCATTTAAGCCTTGTATTATTGAACAGAGTTCACTTTTCATTTCAGCCTTGCAATACTTAACAGATTTGACACCTCATTCTATCCATGTCTATCTCATGAGATATAAATGTTTGCCTAATACATTGGGGGGAGATATATTCCCCACCCATATCATAATAAAATCATAAATACATGTCACACAATATCATAAATAATCATATCATAACCCAAGAAATGAATTGGTTATTATAAAAATTTAATCATATTAAAACCTATGGAAAAATACAGTTTTCATAATCATTACATTATAAACCTAACTCATGAAAAGAAGTCGGTTTCAAAATCATATAACCCATGAAAGATAAATGGTTTTCATAAGAATCATGACATCAAAAAATTATCCATTAATTGAAAATATATTACTGGAATCATTGAATAATTTTCCTCTAAAGGCATGAGAACACAAATGAATGTTATCAAAGATAAGAAATAATTTTTAAATATATTTCAAAAACATTTCTTGAAGAAAATATCCTTTCTCCAATGAAATACTCTTTTTAAAAAATAAAACCTTTTTGAAAACCTTTTTCATTGAAAATAGATTTTAAAACATATAAATTATGATTTAAAAAACATAAAATGATCATATTTTACTTCAAATTTATCTTTAAGGATCATTTGAAAACATTCTCTAAAACATATTTAAAAACTTGGTTTTTGAATAAAGAGGATTTCCGACCAAAGAGATAAAGACGGTTAGATTATTATAAAAAATATTTTCTTAAATATCATAAGTAACAATGAGTTGGAAAATGGTATTAAAAAATTAATATATCATGAATAACTATAGGAGAAGAAAAGTCATGAGTTTTCATGATAGAAATATCATAATATATCAATAAAGGAAGCATAATTCTAGAAAATCCTAATAAATGATGAGATTATTTCTATATACTCCTACCACAATGTAACATGGGATCATAATCTCCATGTATGAAAATATAATTACATGAATTTTAAAATATCCTAAAATTAAGTATATTCAAGATATAACCTATCAAATAGAAGTATATACATCTCAAAAAATAATGTAGGTACATAATAAAACATTTGTCTCAAAGAAAGAAAATTGAGACAAAACTGTCTTACCAATTTGGTAGATTTTAAAATATTAATTCCATGAAATAAATATAATAGAATGGTTATTCAGATAAAAATAAATTGTAAGTATAAGAATAATTGAATACATGTGTGGTCAGTATAAACACCATATTAAATTAATGGGTGTTGAATAAATCATGTATCTCATAGAAATAGAAAGTGATTTGAAATCCCCTTACCTTGTGTCTTAAATATCTTAATAATAATACAATATTCTTGTATTATAAATGTAAGTTTATTATAAATATTTTACAGAATAATATTATTATATATAATACTATACTTTTTTTATTATTTCCTTATATTACCCGATTATTAATAATTCTATGTTAAAGATTCAATTCGGGTGATGCCTAATTTGTTTTTCACATGTGTCTTAATTTGTAATATCTTTGGTCCTTATACAAATATCATGATTTAAATAATTTAAAACATGATATAAATTAAGTTATATTCAGTATATTTTTATTATAAAAATCTATATTATATATAAGTATGAAATGGAATACATCATTCATGGAGACGGTAGGTCTTATGTATGAATGAACAATGTTTCCATTTAATTTGTTTATTAGATAAAAGAGAGTAATGGAATATATGTAAATATATTTATATATATAAATATATAAAATTAATACATTAGTATGATTATATCATATATATCATATTCTTTCACTAAACACATCCTTAATACATTCCATGTAGTGTATCTCTTTCAGGGGGCGGTAGTCCACACTTCCTCAAATGAAATTATCGTACTAACACAAAATGTAACATATAATGATATGTGTTTAGTAAGAATTAAATAAGCTTAAAGACATTATAAATATCACATATATCAAATAAAAATATATTTTCTATCATAATTATCACTATAAGAGGTTTTAAAGGAAGAACGAACGATCGTCGTTTTGTGATGTGCTAGTTCGCAGTACTCATAAATAGTATGTCCATTACCCATTAGATAGAAGTGTGTATAAGTGTAGGTTGAAACCGTAGAATAAAAAATAATAGTATATTGGGGATATATTTTTTTATAAAATCATGGAATAATAATATTTTAGCTGGTTAATAATTTAAATAAATTAAAAGAACGTGAGGAAGAATGTTATCTCCTATTCGGGTAACTCCATTTTCATTACACCAACGGGCATTTATGGATTGTTTTCTGCCCAAGGAGAGGATTATAAGATGATGGGAGGAATTCGGAGGAGCTATTTGGGATGATATTTTTGATAAAAAGTGGCTTCAGATGTTTGAGGAAGTGGGATTAGAGGAGGCCTTTCATAGTGGAGGACGAGCGTCACTCTTGTAAATTTTTGGGAAAGGAAATTTACTCATGTTTTTCCCATTTCAAGTAGATCCAATAATGAACAATATTAAATAAAAGGTATTATAGGTTCTATATATGTCCAAAAAATGTTTCTTTTATAATTTTATAGGTCGTTTGGGTCCTTAAGATTAATGTTTTGTCCCTTGTTATGCTTAATTTTATCTTAATAATTGTAAGTAATTTTAATTATATTCACCAATATTTTTGGTAAAAAAACTAAGCGGAAACTATTAGAAATTATAAATTATTATTATTAAATATATGTAATCCATTTTACTAAATTAAAATCATAAAAGTGGTATAAATTAATTTAAATTTAATACTGTGATCGGGTTGACAATGAGGGTTTTTAAAGTAAAAACATTCAAAAGTTTTATATTCTTTTATATTAAATTTAACCTTAAAATTGATTCCAATTAACCAAATTGGAATAATTTATTAAAATTTTATCTTACTACAATTTGAAATCAAATTAAAATATAATTTATACTTATAAATAAATTAGTTGAAAAAATAGTTTTGAATTAAAAGTATGTATTTCTCACTGTTTATACAAAAATGATGTTTCTCAGAAAAATAATATAAATTAACCCTAATCTAATGTCAAAATTCTAACTTATAAATTATATTTATTTTATAAAATTTAATTTATAAATGTGTATAAAATTAATTTTATTATTTTTCACAGATGGACATCAATAGTAGTTCATTTGAGAAAATAGTATTTTCAATCATATAAGGACATTACCAAAAATTATATATTTCCTTATCAATATATATTATTTATATAAATACATTATAAACAATATTTTAAAATTAGTTGTTAATATTCATATTACTATGTTTAATGGATAGGTTATAATAATCTATTTTGAAAAATTATAATAATAAAATGATATTTTGTAGAATATTTGAGTTGTTTATAACATACGCAAAGTGGGTGGTGCATTTAATGTATTCCAGGTCTTTGTTTTGTGTAATTTAAAACGAGTTATTTTTATGTGAAAGGAATGTTTGAATCATTAAATAGAAATACATAAATGAAAATTTGTTTATTTGAGAGAGAAAATGTGTATAAAAACTCAAGGTTTTCTAGTAACTCAATATGTATATACACTATTTTTTCATGTGATTTCTATATACACCCTACCCTTGTTGAGAACTATGTGTCAAAATTCATATGTTCACATGGGGGTTTCCTTACCAAACATCCTAGTGGGAGGATGTATGGTTGGCCACCCGCTCTTCCCAGCTCCCTCTTTCAGGACATAATGGATCAGCTACCCTAGGGTGAGTTGTGATTTATTGTACAAATTATATTCAAGATGAGTTTTTATATTCTATCCCATGTGTCTTCAGGATGAAATGTTTTGTGCTTTCCCATGTGTATTCAGGATGAAATCTGTTGTGATGGCATAGGTGTGTGTGGACAGGTTGTGATGTGTTGTGATAGACCAGGTGTGTGTGGGTAGGATGCGATGTGTTGTGACAGACCAGATGTGTGTGGGTGGGACGTGATGTGTTGTGATAGAATAGTTGTGTGTAGGTGGGAAATTATGTGATGTGATTTGGAAGAGTTTGGAGCGCCAGTAAGATTACTGTTGCATATAAGAGAGACTAATCAGTGGGAAAGTGGTGTGGGTTACCCTATCCTCAATGTGATTCATATTATATATATTAATATGACTATATGAATTATATTTTGGGTGAACCTTGGTGAGGTTACGGTTGTTGTTAGTATACCTGTTTAGGTGTTGTTTGGTTCTACTACTTCCACCCAGGTGCAATAGTACTTTCTTTTCACATGTGTATGAGAGATTTTGGTTTTCCAAATAAGTATAAAATTATGCTCACCCTACATATATAAAAACTTTTTTTAGGATTTCCAGGGTAATTTTTGGACCATGATGGAAATTTATATTTTATACCTTTGGAGATGTTGTTGTCTCACTACGTTGGCTTTTATTCTTTATGGATTTCATTTGGAAACTTTTATATGTATCATTTTTTATTTATACATGCATTGTAGGATGTGTTGTTTTTATTTTATAATATGTCATGGAGTTTTTTTAAGTTGATTCAACCTATCTCTAGATATTGTTTTATTATAATAGGCAATTCCTCCCATATTGTGAGATCTTTATACCCTTGGTGCTAGTCTCTATCCGAGGGCCTATAAGAGGTAGGACTCAGGGGTCATTATCTCCCATCCTTCATTTCCAACCTAGAGGGGTATCTTTAGAGGGAGGGTGTTATGACAATAAAAAAAATTCCAACATAAAACTAATTTAATTATGATAAAAATGAACTTTAATAATCATTAAAAAATTGTTTTCCCTATGTTAACATATAAGATATTTTTTAAGGAAAGATAGTGACATTTTACATTATTATTTACTTAAAATATTATTAATAACATTATCAATGGAAAATGAAAATAATATCATATATTAAAATTTAGGATGGATTTGGTCGAATTAACCTCATTAAATTAAATATAGCAAGTTTTTTATTGGTTTTTAATTTGTTTTTAATGCCTTTTCAAAATATTTTTAACTTTAATTACCTGATTTATCATTTACCAAGGTGATAAATTTTACCATAGTTGTTATTTATAGTAACTAAAATGAAATAGGTCTATTTAAAAAAATTAAATATCTTGATTCAAAATAAGGAATCCGTTTTTCATTCATTAATTATAGAATTTTTAGGAATTAATTTTATTAATATCCATAAAATATAATGAAAAAACTTTTTAGTAAAATGAATTTTTAATCCAACAAATTAACTTATGTTAAAATCATTTAAAATGATGATCATAATGGAATTAATTATATTATTTTCAATAAAATTAATCTTATATACCTTTGATAACAAATCAAAAATATAATGGTTCTTTTAAATCACTTGATTTAAAACAATTATCATTTTACAGGAATCATTATTTTTTACTATTCTCTAAAAATAAAATATTTCTAATAAAAAAACCAAAAATTAAACCTAATATAATTTTTAAAACTTCATTTAAAAACTCATATCCTTTTTAGAAAATTAAATTTATAAAAGTGGAAGAAATTAATTATTATATCCATAGTAAAATTCTAATAAAACCCATTTTTAAAGAAAACATATTATTGAAACATAAAATGGATTTAGTAAAAATTGATTTCATATTTTTTAATAGTTAATAAATACATTAAAAAAATATTTATACATTTTTGTCATAATTTTTTTAATCTTATTCACACTCAGTAATCCAATGGCTAGATGATAATGGTCACATGATAATATTTCAACAGTTTTTCATGATTCCTGTAAACATGGTGCTTCATGTAAAGAAAGAAGCTAAATAAATTAAATTTATTTCAAGAGAAATATATCATAAAATATATAGGTTTGAAAAAATATGAATACGAAAACATCAATCATAATATGTCATACCTTATAAACCCTTTGTTTTTTACCTATGATACTTTCTGATAAACTTATGAGTCTCTTTGTTCAATACTTGGTTATCCATGGTCATTTTTCTATTTGGTTCATTATATTAATTAATTTATTTCATTATTAAATAATTTATATTAGTTCATAAATAGAATTTTATTAGTCAATTCATATCCCTTGAGAGTTTCTAGCCGAGTGTGAAATCTTAGGACAACCTGTTGTGCATCAGAGTGATGATTGAGCCAATGCTCAACTAACCCTTTTCAGGGTGATTTCCCCAAGGTCCATATGTTCACCAGCCACATACACTCTCCAATATCCTTAAATTAATGTATTAATATAAGACACACACACTCAATACATTACCAATACATTAGGATTTTATTCTATCTTAGACTAAATCCTAATATTTTAACTAATATTATTTGATCATTATTCCCATATGAAATGTGCATTTCTACATTATCACTAGATAATATAATATAAAAAGGGTTATCTATTATGATTAACCATTACCTATCACTCATAAATTATTATCAAAATCATCTTAATCTATAAAGTTACATAATCCTTTACTTTGATACCAACTATGACACCCTTGACCTGCACTCTAGGATCTTGTGGCATAAACTAATACTTTACATATTTGTTATGATACCAACTATAAAAGCCTGTATATAACCAACAAAATTTAAAAAATCATTAATAATTCTTGAATAACTAATATCTGAATTAACATTATAGGTTTAGAGCCTCAAAGTATTAAGACACATCATAAATTAATAAATCCCATGTGTTTCTCAACTAATGTATATTTTTTTCATTTTATATAAGAAACTACTTAATTCATGATAAGTCTTTAACATAACCCATAAATTATTCCACATCTTTTATCTTTATAAACATATATTATTTAATATGTTTCTTTGTAAGATGTGGAATAGAAAAATAATAAAGGGGTGAGATCAAAGGATCAATAATGTAAATATATAACTAAATAAATCATGATATAAACATGGAATAAATAATATGGATAAAATTGGTAAACAACATGAATCCAATATAAAAATGAAATTAAAAGAATTATATATCTATGAAAATAAATAAAAACATGGATATAAATAATACTGATCACATACTAATGTAAAACATAATTTTGAACATTAAAACCCCTCTTGTAAGGTCCTATGACAAGATATTTTACTTTTCTTCGAGATTACACACAATATATCTTACTAAAATGGTTATGTATACACTAAATACCCAAACATATTTTATTTCATGGGATCTGTCGATCCATCAAGGGGTTTTATAATTATTGTCCCTACCCATTACTTGATTATGTCTAATTTATTCACTATATGATTCATCAATTCCTTTCATACCATTCCCTGAGGAAAGTAATTCTCAACGAAACATTGGTAATTTATATAATGAGAAATAAAGAAATCAAATATATAATCAACCTATATTAATATTCAATCATCATAAATAATTACTATGGGATGACATGATCATAACTCATCCAGAGAAAGATGTTGGATGATCAAACATTACATAGTAAACTTTCAAATAATCTTTTGTATTGCCATACCAATATAATGAATGAAAATAATTATCTAAATATCAATTAAAGGTATAATATGATCATAACATATCTTCATAAAAAATATGTGTTGTCATGAAATATATATTCAACATGATAATAATCACCTTTAATGTAATAATAATATATATCATGCCAAAAACATTTCCCACGTCAAAAGGCAAACATTCTTTCAAGGTAAACATCAACCAACTTGAATTATATAAAATGATATTTTCACACCATATAGAGAAATTATTATATGTATAGGTTAGTACTAGAATAATATTAATCATAAGACATAGAAATAAACAATTTGGATTATTTCAAAGGAATATAACCTCAGGTATACAAGAAAACATATAAGGTTGTTGACATAAATTAAAAACATAATTCAAAAAAGAATGCTTTAAAGAGTGTCATAAAATAAATGATAAATAATAATTTTTTTTGATAATATGAGTATAATTCCACTAAATTATTATTTATATATATATATATTATAATATATCATGAAACATAAACAATACTAGGGTAAATAATTTTAAAAAGAAAAAAGGAAATGAAAGAATTTAGGTTACCAAAATCCTTACTAGTGGGGAAACAATTGTATCAATAGAAACATTAATAAGAGAATATAATTTGGATACTAAATCCAAAATATAAAAACATTATAATAAAAACATTCCCATGGGTATTCAACACACCGTATAAAGGAAAAATGGTTCCTAACATGTAACATGTATCAAAGAATTATAATTGAGACCGAGAAAAGTATTATGGCTTGAGTAACAATTTAATTAGAACCTGTTAAGAGATGGATTATGATTTAACCTCAACTACGATTATTAGAATATAACTAATGATATGATACATCACATAATAAGTATATACAGAAAAAAATGAAATTAGATTTATAGTATCAAACGTCCCTCAAAAAGAGTAATTTGAGAAAGAAACTATTACCTCTTTTCCAGAATTTTTTGAATATACATTAACCTCCTGTATTAAAAACATCACAATTATAAACACCTAATTAAAACATTAATAAGATAAATTTTCATTCATTCATTTCATAAATTTTCATTATTTATATGCATTCTATTAATTTTCCACATCAATTGTTTGTAGTTTTTTTATTTGTACTAGACTCGTATAGTAATGTTCGTATGCATTATTCTTATAAATTTAATCATTAATATGTCATTTAGGTTAATAATTAGGATTATTTATAGTTTTTAGAATTTTTAAAAATCCTTTCATGAGTATTTTTGTCTTTATCATTCAAATAATGGAATTTATATCAAGCATGTTTCAACGATTCTTAACGATCCAAGGGTTTTTTCTTAATTAATGATTTAAATATTAATATATCATCTTCAAAATGAAAAAAAAATTATTTACACAATTATATTAGATTATCCCAATGATTATATTCCCATAGTCATTCGTGATATAATTTTGTATAATTGTTCCATAATGGGGTTAAACAAACCCAAACAGGAACATACCCTAATTTATTGAATTATTATGAGGTGGTTTTGTTATATTATCATCATAATAGAATAATAATAATAATATTTAGTTTTTATTGGTGTGATATATTATAATTATAAGGATTTATAATATTAATTAATGTATAGGAAAACATTACACAATTTTTATAAAAGGTTATCCTCTTAGTATATTTATTTAAAATGATTAAGTTAATGTTGATCATTTATTAATCATATAATTAATAGGTTATCTAATTTTTCATTACAAAAACTAATTGATATAATAAAAAACTTAATTATCCTTTAATTATAATGTTATATCCATCCTTTTAAGGTAGTGAAGGAAAAAAAAGTTGTGTTGTGGAGGATGTAGTCTGCATAATGTGTGAATAATAGTTTGTATTGTCATAATGGATGGGGTGTATGAAAAAATGATAATAAACGTAATATAGTAACATTTATGTATAAAAATGATAAAAATATTACTATATTATTTTAGTTAGGAAAAAGTTTAAAGAATGTTATTAAGTATAACACATTGTATTTGATAATACACACATCAAGGAATTGAATTTTCCTTGGAGGTATCCTTAGAAATAAAGGTTGTATGTTAGATAATGGTGCATAGAAGCTTTTGAAAATGGGAGATGGTTAGAGAATGAGAAAAATTACATTGTTTCAAGGAAACCATTGAATGGTAGGTGAGTCTTTAAGTGGTAAATATGTTTTTCTTTTATAAGTAAAGGGAATGGTAGTTCTTGGATAAACCCATATAGTTTCAATAATGAAAAGTTATTATTCCAATAAAAAAGGTTGAAAATGGAAAAAAGAAGAGATTAAAATGATTTTGGGTAAAAAATCACCTCATAATATAATTTTTTATAAAACATTGGTTGTTTTATATATTTTTATTTTAACTTATTTAACCTTTATAGCAATTTATTTTACCTTGGTTATTAATTTCTAACCATAGTAATTAATTTTAATGAAGGATAATAATTTTGACCTTTTTACCTAATTTCATACTTTTAATCCTAATTAAAAAATAATTTTATTAAAAAAATTGTAAAGTGTCAAAATTAGTCTCAAAGTAAATAAACATAATTGTTTAAGAATAGGTTTTAGAGAAATAATATTTTTATGATTTAAATTTATATATAAGAAAAAAGTATTATAGATACCGATTTTAATGACATAAAATAATTTATTTCCCCTAAATTCCTAAAGCCTTTATTTTTATTCATTTTTAATAATCCCCCTTTTTAGGCTTTAAGGGGAACCCATACATGGCCCGTAGGATTTGTGACATTACATGACCTGATGGTATAATAAGAATTCTCCTAGACTATAACTTCTTGAAACTGCCCCTCCCTAGTATCTACATCAAGATGTTAGCTCTCCACAATCACATTGTTGTTCGACTAGGCTTCCCATGCATGCACATGATGCTCTTAAAAAATAAATGATCTTATTATTCATTTTATAGAAACTAAATAAATTTAATTCATATATAAAGTAGAATTTATTATTTATATGCATATAATTCATATTTTTTTTACACATTTTTATTCAAAAAAATAAAAAAACTAGGTTTTTAAAAATAAAAGTTAAATATTTATATTTTTCTAAAGTATATAAAAATTTTGATTAATATTGGTGTTTTGTGTGGAGAAAGTTATCGAACTCATTGACTTATTTAAATGTATTCATATATTATGTTCTTGGGGTGATATGATACTTACGATTTCTAGAATTATCCAAATCATACAAACCTCTTCCAAAATATTCTTTCATTATAGGTTCCTACAACTCACTTCATGGACATAGTGAGAATAAATACATCAAAAATGTAATGTTAAACATCAAAATCTCTAAAAATATAATTTAATTGAAAATTTAAAAATTAACAAAGTGATTGATCTTAGAATATATAGAAATAAAAAATACCATCTAAATAAATTAGTATAAAAACCTTATTTTCCTTAAAAATATTCAATGAATTATACTTTTAACTCCAAAATGATAAAAAAATAAGAGTATTGAAATTTAAACAACAATTACCCTCGAAAAAATTAATTTTTTTCAACACTATATATAGAATACGTGTAATAAAATAGATTCACGTCATCCCACAAACATAACTATAAAACATAGGTTTCATTAATTAATTAGATACTATTGGTGGTATGTTAAAATATTCACTCAATTATCTAATCTATTAACCAATATAACATGTAAGGGGGTTAAACCAAATGAATAAATGAATGTAAAGTTATATTTTAATAATAAAAGAAGGTATTGTTTAATTAAATTGTATTAAATCTTTAATTTAGTAAATAAGGGTTTTTTATAAGTATTTTCGAAATAAGGAAAGGCCATGGAAGTGTTTAAATATAAAATGATATAGTTGTGGCATATACATCTTGAGAGTTTAAATCCTATGAGACTAATAACACAACACGTGATTTATATTTATTAAAGATTATTTTTTCATTAAATATATAGATACATTATTTCAATAGAGATAAACATGATATATACATTAACTATAAGAGTCTAAAATATATATATTTACTCAGAAAGAACATAATATGATGAAAAAGATGTGGTTGAAATTTCTACATAATTGTGAATTTTGTATACATTATTATCAAATAAAATCAGAAAAATGTAGAAAATGTATTGAGTACAAAAACCCATGGTATATCATCCATGATGAGAGTATAGAATAATACAATTCTAAATTATTTATTAATAATTAACATGATTATTTTAATGTAATGGTATATAACATTCTTATTCCAGGTAATTAGATAAACATATTTTTTAGAGATAATTAAAAAAATATATCTTGGTGATGTGGTCCAATAAAAGAATTTGTAACAAGAAATTACAAGAGTTTAATACTAAGGAAGATATAATTTTATGGTTTGGTAAGTGGTTATGTGTTTATCCATAATAGAGGTGGAAAATTGATTTTTTAGATAAATATCATATATCAAACATCTCTATATATCATAATATAATCAAAATTTACAGAGATATGCAAGATAATTTCTGGTGGGATAATATAAAGTGGTATATTTCAAATTATACTAAAAATGATTTTTATGATACAATTTTAAGTATAAAAGAAGACATCCAAAATAAATTACACTAAATTTAGCTATACAAGATATGAAGTGGAATAATATTAATACATATTACATTAAAACTCTACTTAAAACAGAAAAGGTGAATAAAGTAATATAGGTCTTTATAGATTATCATAAAAAGTTAGCATATTAACAAGAAATATTAAAAGATTTATCACTAGATCCTCTTTCATGGTTGTATATAAATGAATTTGTGATACATTATGTTATTCCCTTAATAATATTATATGGTCAATATCCAAGATTCAATTCAAAATTTTGGAGGAATCCTTAAATATATTTAAATATATACATCATTATATTAGCACATTGTATCATCCTAAAATAGTTGGACAGTCAGAAAGGGATATTAATGATTTATAATATATGTCAAGGTCATGCTCACTTTAATTCCAATAATGATGGAATCAATATTTAACTATAGTGGAGTATGTTTAAAATAAAAGTAACCACCCCAAAGTTCAAGCCTGTTGTGAAAATAGATGTCAGACTCAAGCATGTTGGGATGAAGGTAGAGAAAGGAATTTATTGGTTCCAAAAATTTTATAAGAGATGTCAGTGAAGGTAAGATCTATACAAAATTATATCAAGGTGGCACATAATATAGAAACAAAGTTTCTCTAATAACTGAATGAAGGATATTTAATTCCATGTAGGGTACTAAATCATCCAAAATAAATCCCTATTAAAAGGCGTAAATATATTTTGAAATAAATAGAACATATTTTTGAGTTTTGTTTAGCCATTTGAAAAAATAGAGTTCATATGATATATATAATAACATTTTTTTGTGCCACCAAAAATTTCAAAATTCCACGGTTACATTAATAAATCATGTATAATGAAGTATATTCTAGAATCTTCACATGTTATAAAGGTTGATCATGTTCATTTAGACCCTAATTTACCATATAATGAGGATTTTGTTCAAATTATTTATATAATAGATAATATTTTGTGCAATTGAATGAGTTGATAGGTGAAATTCATTTGGATAATTTTATACTAAAGGATAAAATATGGGATCCTATAGATTCTATGATAAAGACTAATCCACATTTTTTCATTAATTGATTTATAATTTCAATGTTGAAATTATTATAACTAGAAAATTTAATACCTGGAAAGTTTTTTTAATAAATAAACATATTACAAAATTATTTCATATAAATCAAAGATATATATTCGGTAATATTTTTGTTACTAATAATGGACAACAGTAAGAAAAAATTAATTTGAATTAAATTAAAATATCTCCAAACCCATATTCTTTAATAAACACCATAGCTATAACAAGTAAAATATAAAAGAAAGAGAATATAATAAAACTAATTGAATTTTTAAATAAATAAAAAATATAATTATTATATTTTGGATTAGTATAAATAAATTTTTTAGAATTATTTGTAAATTTAGTTATTATATGATAGTTCGGCCCTATGAGAAATTGTGATATAGTTATTATAAAGTTTCCATTAAAAGTAGTGTATTTAAGGAATATAAACAGATGTAATTGATGCTGAAGGGAGAAACCACGGAATAAATTAGTATAAATATCCCATCTGATGTGAATTTATTAGTTCTTATTATGGATATAGCATCACTAGTGTTCTTCATCAACTATTACCTATCTGAACATTACCAATTGAAATTTGAGCAGTATCATCTATGATAGAGGTTTTGGTTAGTGGATATCACTAAGAGGTTAATTTTAGTATAACAACAAAATATAATTATCATTATTTCATATATTACACAGAGGGATTAAGATAGAATAATAAGGTGATATATATCAAAGTGTAAAGAGTTATTTATTTCTAAATTCTTTTAAAAATAAAAGGACATTTACTTAGATACCATATTTTAATTAAATTTATCAGAATTATTAAAAATAATAAATTCACATAATTGGAGGATAAATTATATAAAATTAATTATATATTTTTAATCATGATATTGAAATTTTCACAGGGGTGAAGTTATCAAATTTTTTATAGGAATAGTAAAATATTGTAATAAAACATTTAAAAAATGGTAAATATGACTTCATATATATGCAACAAAAAATAAAATAGTCCAATATAGTTTTATTTTCAAAATTTTGTAACTAACCATTATATATTCACAATAATAGAGGTAATTTAGAACTATTAGGATAAATTTATTACTTATAATAATAGAAATATAAAATTTTCAAAATTTTATTCCATGGGTTTCCACTCACTACACATATAAATAACCACCCATGATTCTCATTTCTCATCACATGAAGATAAAAGTATCTCTTTATATTTATCTTAAGTAATATTTCTAATATCACCCTCTTCAATATTTAAGTGTTTTTTGTTTGGATCTAGATATAAGATCTTAGATAAGAAGCTTAAATTAGGTAGGGGTCATTTTTCTCTCTCTATTGATTTCAAATTTACATTTCTATTATATTATCTTATTCTATTTCCATGTTGTTATTCCAATATTATTTTTATATAATTTTATGAATTTTCATTACTATATATTATTTAATTTAGATCCCATTTCTCACACATTATACTCAATTATAATTTTTTGTAACTTCGATATTATCCGAAGTAGAAATAAATTATATATTATCCCATTTTCAAAAAAATTAATGTATTATATATATTTTTGGTATTATGTATACATTAATTCTAAGAGAGGATGAAGTTTAATTTATGTTTATGGAAATGTATAGAGTTGATCCTTTATCAAGTCATGTGTGGATTAAACCCAATTTTAGAACAAGTTTACCATTTCATTCAAAGCATTCCATCCTTGTGGTTTTGACATAAGAAAGATTTGTATTATTAATGAATATAAAATTATTATTATTCAATAATATTTATTTTATATGGTATTTATTCATTATTACATTGTTCTCCTGTAATGTCATAGATTTTTTAAAACCCTTCTTCATATTCTTTCAAAGGATATAAGTTTCTAGAGGGTGCTCGAACCCTTTTTTACCATTTTAATTTAAAGGGTTTTTCATGTGGTCACTTGAGTAACCATGTAATCAAGGGATTGTTCATGTGTCACATGGTTTTTTTATGGTCGATCCATTGGCCATGTGGTCAATAATTTTTTTCAATAATTTTTTTATATAGCCAATCCCTTCTTGTGGTCTATTTGATGGTCATGTTTAAAATCTTATAGTTGATCAGTCCTTGGTCATTTGGTCAATCATTTTCTCATCTAGGTGATTGTCTCCTTTAGGAAATCGATTCATATCATCACCCCACATGATCATTACTCATGGTTGGTCAGCTCTTTAAAATGAAAAAAAACCAATTTTCCTATAATAACATAAAATTATTTTCAATGTAAAATAAGGAAATAAATGGGTACTAAAATCTTGAATTCTGATATTTAACACCCAAATATGTAAAGATAATTTATATAATTTATTGTTATTAATAATGGAATCTTTAAATGATTTTTTTTGTAAGAATAAAATCTAAACCTAATTATTAGGGAGTAAAATAGGAATGTATGGTCAAGTTTCCAAGATGAATGTGAAAAAATATCTTTTATTATTGAGTGATATTTATTTCCAATAATTCAATATATTTGTATTCTCTTAGGTTATAATGATCTGAAACCATCTCTTTGGGAGTCTACATCACTTCTACAAATGTCATAGATTCTTCGTATGATTTTTACATCCAACGTATATCCCAATTTAATCTATATATTTGGTGAAATGAGATCATGAAAGCTTCTCATGTGGTAGGGGATCTGATTCTTCTCTTTATTTTTGAAATGTATGAATTAGTTATACTTTAGTCTCTCTAGGTAAATTTATGCAATTAAACATAATAAAATAGTTTTCAAAAATTGTTTTAATAATTGAATAATAATTTAGAAATAATTTAAATAATAAAGGAAGAATATTATAACACATAGTATATTAATATTATTATCATTAAGTGAGTATATTATCCAAAATTCAGGTAAATCGCATGTAGTGGAATTTGATTAATCTTGTTATTGTTAACTTTAAATGATGGAAACTAATGAAGTTCACGTACTTCACTTCAAATAATAAACTTTTGATAATATTGAATTTTTCTAAGAAAGATATGTATCATATATAATACCTATTAATTAATTATAATATGAAATTAATAATTGAAATATAATTTTATACACATGTTTGGGTGACATTATTTATTGGGAGTATTAATACTTGATGCATTTTTATTAATTAATTATTTCATTATAAAAATAATTTTACCATTACTCATATTATATAATTGAATTGGGTACTATCACACATTATAGAAATTATTTTTTCATGTTGTAGAGATTAATAATTGGTTGGAACATTATGATCACATTTGTTCCTTGATTTTTTTATATTTCGTCTTGATTTACTTGATAGTATGTTATCTCTTTGTTTAGACTTTTTTTGTTACTATATCATATGATATAAATGTTGGGAAATGGTTATATTTTAAATGTTTACCATAATTCCTTAAAATTTATGGATTATGGAATTATTAATTTCTAGATATTATTAACCACTTCTTAGAGGTTTCATAATGTAGAAAACATACATTTATTAAACCAATTGATTCAATATGGGAACAAAAATGGTTGTTATCAAAATAAAAAATTATTTGCGATGAATTAATCTATTCTTCATTATGGGTGGACAGACTACCTTGATGCAATTAACTTAGTGTGTTTTCTTATGTGCATGATTTTGAATTTTAGATCCTTGATGTGTTACCTGGTATCTTGTTTTGGTTTAGAACTTTTAATAAGAAATGGGCAGAGATCCCAAGGCTTTAGTTAGGGTCGATGTTGGTGATATTAGGAAATCATATGTAATGAAAATTGTTGTGGGAATAACATCATTCGGGCATGTAAAGTTTATGTTTAGGATTTATCATCCACACATATTCTTTCTTGATGATTATTTTATGGTCAGTTAGCTAGATTTTATTAATTATTGTATCCAATTGCTCAAAACAACTTGAATCAATGAACTATATGTGAACCATTGATGTAGTGGAATTGGGTGAGTCCTAGAGTACATAGATAATTTATGAAACAAAAAATTAAATTTATAAATGAACAGTGATGGTTTATGGTGAACATAGATTATCATGGAATAGTTTAGAATATAAATAAGTAATGATATATTATCAAAGTCCAATTTCATTAAGGATTATAGTATCAGTCATGTAAATGATAGAGAATTAATATTAACTAATATATGATTAATTTATTAATGATAATCTTTATGGTTGTATTCTTTTTTGAGATATTGAACTTGGAGTGGAAGGTAGGTGTCCTGTGTAATGATAATAGAAAATGAATCTGTGATTAGATAGTTACCCTTAGTATGGTTGTGTGGGATCTATTTTATGTTTTCGGATTTCATGCACTTCACAACCTGTTTTGGTAGAGAAACCTATCCCCCAGTTTTTTAGAGGGTATCTTCTCCATCATCTAGGATGGTGAGGGAACAAATGAATTACTTCTCCCTCTTCCCCTCACTCTCTTTGGTTGTAATTATTGGTAAGTGTAACAAGGTTTATAATTTATTGTAGTAAAGGGTTTGTTCTTACTTGGGTTGTGATGTAACTTTTTATACTATATATTTATCTGTGAGATATAATGGAATGAGGTATAGAACATGATTCTATTCGGTCACAGTGGCCACAATATCCCATGGGTGTACATGAATTGGTTATGATAGAATGAGGTATAATTTATTTACATATAATTTACTGGATTCCAAGAATGTATAGGGTAACTATTGGGGATGATGATGATGATGATGATGATGTTTTGGGATACATATGATGAATAATGTATATGATAAGAATGAACAAGGTGAACGATTTCTTATGGAATGGTTGAGAAAGGGATTTTAGTAATTAAGCCTGAGGGTAATAAAGAAACTGAGAAGTCAATGTGTGGAAACTTCTTATATATATATATATATATTATTTTCATAAATAATGGTTGACTTTTAAATTTTACTTAGTGACTAGGTAATTTTGTAGATAGAAAAATTGTTTTACCTATTTAGGGGATGATTTAGTTATGTTTATTTACTCACTAGGCTTTAGTATGCATCTTTCACATTTTTCATGAGAGTTTTTTAGGATGATACTACTGAGTATACATGATATTCTCAAACTAAATATATATAATGTATTCTTTAGGACCACAAGGGATAGTTGGTGATTGACATGTGATTTAAAAGTTTGAATGAGTCTTTCAAAAGCTTTTGAATCTTCATGGTCATTGACAAAGTGTTTTATTTTGGCACTTTCAATTTTTTTGGTTCTTATAAGATATTAAATTTTGTATTGGGATTGATTATTTGTTTATAAAGAGTAATTTTTTATGAATTCTATCTCTTATTACTTAGAATTATTTGATATTAATACATCTTATATGTGTGATTGAAATACCCTCAGTTCTAGTCACTAACTCATGGCTTATTGTAGGTGGGATTCAGGGGTAATTATCTCTATTTCATCATTACTAGCCCAAGAAGGGTACCTTTAGAGATAGTGGTTCATGAAAAAAGTATAATCTAGGGTGATTGTTGAGATATATTATAGAGATGAAGCACTAAATATCCTAGATTTGGTGTCTGCTACTAAATACATTGTAATTATTAGAAGGAATCAAACCTCAAAGGACCGATCAGTTTACTAGTATTTGTAAACCAGATGCATAAATAATAATTTTATTACAAACGGATACAATAATTACAACATATTTTTTCATCTAAACAAATAAACTTTGAGGATGATCTCCAATCCATCTAGTATATTCTTGCATTACTTATATAGTATTATTTTTTGATTCTTTGGGAAAGAAACATAATAATGGTGTGCTCAAATGCTTAGTAAGGGAAAAATACAGCATAAGTAATAATGAATCAATGTGAATAGTCAATATAAAAGGTTAAATAACTGAACATGCATACCATATAATTAATAAACTGAATGAAAGTACATACGAAATATGAAAAGATAATAACTGTGAATACATACCATTCACATAACTAGATAAGGAAAAATAAATATGAAATGGTATAAAACTAAAAAAAATTCATTAATCAGTGAACTCAAATGAAATGTATCCATATATATGTCGATGGAAAATATAATGGATGAATAATAACTCAAACAAATTTGAGGGAAATTTCTTTCTTTATGGATGTCATGTATCCAACACATAATAACCTATAATCTTCAATACCTTTCACAATATGGTTTAAAACTAATGGTAGAAACCCATTTGCGCAAATATATATCTCATGATAACCTGTCGATGCAAAGAGAATCTATATAAATTCTTTTCTCCACCCATCATTCCGTCCCAATCATTCCTCATATTGAATAATAAAAATAACTAATATGCCTTATCAAATAGATGTATTGAATGATAAATATGGATCTATCAATAATTCCTTAATTAATAAAATAACTATCAATGTAGGCACCCTATGTAAAATGGTATATGGTTTAGAAAATTGTAATATCTATGGAGAATCAAATGGATAATAAGGAGAAATTCAAAGTTCAATGGTCATAGGAAATTGAATGCTTTAATGTGACTAAAAAATAAATCAAGGAAGTTAATTTGAATACTATTATTTTCCAAATGAATAATAAACCACCTATATGAAGAATATGGGTGGTATCAATACAACAAACCCAAATAGAGTAAAATAGAGGGTTTTTTTTGTTGATTAAAGAAAAGATAAACTTTTAAAAATATTCTTCATGAAAATATAATTTTCATTTAAAACCCATTTTAAAATATGTTCTTTAAAAATAATCCTTTTAAACTCAAAAATACGGGTTGAAATTAATAATTGTAGATAAATCTGTACATGTCATATGAGGAAAAAATAATATTCCTTTTATATGAAAAATGTTGAGAAAATTAATTGTTAAGAAATATACAAGAATATTCCTTTTAAACATTGGTAAAAGAAAATAGGGTAAAAATTTCTTTACCAAATATTTTAAAAACAATTTTGTAAACCTTTTAATAAAACATGATTTTTAGAATAAAATAACTTCTCCAACTAAAAAGATATATGAAGTTTAGATTTCTAAAAAACATTTTCCAAAATCCTCTTGAGTACCAAAGAGTGGAAAAATTGTACTCGTACTTGAAAATGGTCATTAATAACTAGATAATAATGAAAGTGATTATTGAGAAATTTATATATAATTTTCTCGAATAGAAATATCATTGAAATATCATTAATGTTATTGTTGAGGAAAATAATCTTTAAACATCCTAATATATCCCATACCACATTGATATATTTCTAAAAAACATCATGAATGAATAATATTAAATAAAATTATTAAATACCTTGAAGTAAAATTAGTTCATGAAATAATATATGAATACGGGTAGTAGATACACCCTAAAAATTATGTAAGTAGTTAATAAGACATTTATCTCAGAGATGTAAAAAGTGAGATGGAAATGCCTTACATATAAATTGAATGACCAAAAAGTTATAATATTCTAATGAAACATCTAAATATAATGAAGATAACATAATTCATGATATTTTATGTAAATGTGGATATATATATTCCATATATATATGAAATTAGGTTAATAACAATTAAGTATGCCTCACGGAATAAAAATGAGACAAGAATCCCTTACCTTGTGTTTCCTTTCGGGTGACGTCCATTAACATCATATATAATAATGTTATGTTATTTTTATAATTTATTAAGATCATTTTTCATGTTTCAAATTAATTTTATTTCACTTATTACCATTTTTGTACAACTTATACAATTAAGTTTATTTTGGGTGTTTTTTACCAAATTCAGTTTATGTGTCAAAACAGTTATTGTTGGTCCACTATGGTCATAGGATTTAATATACAACATCTCCAAAATAATAACCATAAAATAATAAACATATTTATACAAAAATTATATCTTTAAAATCAATTAATAAATATTGTTTTGAAAATTTTATTAATGATACAATCATGGAGACGGTAGGTCGTACGTACTCATGAGTAACATACCCAATTTTAAATGATTGTTGTGGAAAGAAGATAAGTAAGTAAAATATATATAGAATTATAATTATATAATAAAAACCATATTATTTAATCATATATAATTATATATAGAATTTGTGTTGTAAAATGAATCATATCATGTCGAGGAGGTGGTTGTCCACACGTCTACGAACGATGTTATCTCTTTGAAAGTGTGGGAAGGGGTAATAAAGAAAATGATACACACACTCACAGAGACACAAAAATGTATAAATATATATATATATATTAATAAGGGTAATTATTTCATAAATATCATATATTTATTTATGTCTCTTATTTTTAATTATAACCATCATTTATACATTCCATGTATCGTGTGAACAAATTGTATCGCTTGGAGGGGGCGGTAGTTCACACTTCCTCAAACAATGTTATTGTATTAACGTAAAATGAAAGGTAATGAATATATGTATTATAAAATATTGAAAAAAGTATAAATACATTAAAATATCATATGTAACATACTTAAACAAACTGAACATCATAATGTCCACCTTGAGAGGTGCTAATGGAATAATGTACAGTCCTCATTTTTTGAGGCAGTAGTTTACCATCCACAGAAACATTATGTTCTTTACCCATTAGAGAGTGGTGTGTGTGACTGTATGTTAAAATATCAGTATAAAAAATCATAGTATAATGATTATACTAGTTTTTTCATAAAATAACATAATAAGGTTATTTAATGGGTTTTAGAATGGAAATGAAACTAGAGATATTGGGAAAAGACATTGCCTTATAATCAGGTAACTTGTTTTGGTTTGACCCAAAAGGCTTTGTTCAAAATGTTTTTGTCCAAAGTGATGTTTATCGAACTATAATATTAATTATGGGAGAATATTTGGGAACTTCTTGGCTGAACTTAAGAGTTTTTAGAGGTTTTAGGAATGAGTAGAGGTAGTGGCCTTTTATAGGGAAAGAAATTGAATCACTTTGTATTTTTGAAATGAAGTTAGGTGTGCACAAGTTATTAACTAATAAAAGTCTAAAAAACCATCCAAAACAATTAATTAAATTTTAATGGAATAAATATTTCCAACCAATGATTTTTGGACAAGTTTCTAGGTCATTTGTGCCCTTAAACATAGGGTTTTCGTCCATTATTAATCCTAATTACACCTTAATCACAATAATTAATTTTAATCGCTCTCACAAATAATTTTTGTAAAAAATTATGTTAAACATATTAGAAAAAAATGTATTGAATAAAATGGTGTATGTAATATTTTAAGAATTCAAATCCCATAAGAGGAAAAATTAAGATTAATGTTAATCCTGTAGACAGATGGATTAACTGGTTTTAGTAGAAAAATGTTCAATAGATTTCTATGTTTTTATATTAAATTTAAAATTTATATTTATTATAATGAACCAAATTATATTAATTGGTGTATTATTGAACCAAATTGTCTTTAAAAAATTATAAAATAATTTAACATTAATAATTATTTTAATGAAAATGTATTTTTTAATAAAAACCTAATTTTTATCACTATTTATTAAAAAATGATGTTTCTCGGAAAAATAAAAAAAAATCATCCTAAGATAATTTTGACATTATGAATTCAAAAATTATTTTTATTTTACCAAATTCAATTCATAAAATTGTCAAAATTAATATTTAAAATATTTTTTCCATTAAAAGGTGGTAAAAATGCTTGAATATAGGTTTTTATATGAAATATTTAGTTTGATCCTATCTAATTCTTACCAAATCAATTGGATTAATATAAAAATTAATAGATTTAATATGCAATATATTTATTCCATTAATATCACTAAATAATTTTAATTAATTTAATCTTTTATGATAAAATACCTTTTTGAGAAAAAAAAATATTTTTCTATTAAAATATGCTTTTAATATTCAATTGGTTCTTATATTTATTTATAATTTATTTGTAACCAATTATTTAGTAATATAAACCATATATTTTAATAATTTTGTTAATAAAATTCATAATGGCTAGTTTATATCTTATTATATTAAATAATAATGTTTTAATTACCAAATTGATTCTTGGTAGGACTCGTTATTGCATATAGCGCAAGCCACCAAAGAAGGTTGTGTTTACATGTAATGCAAGATATAGAGGAATTTTGTTGTTTCATGTGATGTATGCTAAGCTTGTATCACATGAATTTTAAGCTAAATCTGTGTTTCTTGAATTGATAAATAGTAAATATATTATAAATTATATGGATATTATATTAAATTAAATTCTTACTATCGTGTGTTACACACTCTATCAAATACAAGGTTCTTACTTTAATTTTTTGGGGTGTGACATTCTCCCTGCCTTATTTAAATTTCATCCTCACAGATTAAAATTGAACATGGTGATAGATTTTTTCATACTTTATATGTTTTAAATCCCACATCATGAGAATGGTTTATAAGTAATCTTATATTAAAATATAATTGAATTTACAAGGGTCACATGGAATACCAGATGACTAGGTCTCTAAGTTGGAGAACATCAGTGGAAAGAAGAAATGCACACTTAAAGGAAAATCATAAAAATTTATAGGGAGTGGATGAGTCCATCAATCACAAATAATTGAATGACTGATGGAATGTTTAGGGCCTCAAAATCATAAATCTTGGATGATTTAGAAATCTTACGGGTCAATATAAATTTAGGTATTTGGACAACATTTTTATTTCGAATTCATTTTCTTAATGTTGGGTAATTCTTTTACTTACCATGAAAATAACAAAATATTGTTACATTATAGGTTTCAATATCATATGAAATTTCATAACTTTTGGTTGTGCTTTTATCAAATTCTAATTCATCCCTTTACTCCAAAAAATGTATTACCAACAATAAATTTTTTTATACATGAAGCACTAAAAGAATCTTTTAAAGAATAGTAAGGCCTATAAAGGATTTACAGGTCTTACTATTTTTCATTAACTATCTAAAAAAATAAATATTGTTAATATATTAATTTATAATCCTCAAAAGTGTTACTATTGGTTCATCATTAATATTTATTCATTAAATTATTTAACTAAAAACCATGAAAATTAACAAATAAATTGTGTAGGTCAGTGGTTGGTGTGAAACCCTTATCGTCCTTCGGTCATGGGTTCAAGACATGTGGCCTTGTTGGATTTTATTGGTTGTCAACCTACTTATAAGTTGTCCTTTTATAAAACCATATTAATATTATTTTGAAAATATATATGATTAAAATCCTAGAAATTATGTTAATCACTTAATAGAATTTTAACTAATTTTATCTATATAGCCTCAATAAATAAATATTTAATCCACATATTTCCAAATAGATTCTTCTGTGGTCTAGAGTGTATCCTCTTGGAGAGGGCATTTACATGGGTAATGTCTAGGTTCCCACATTTTCAAAAATGAACTATAAATGATTTATTTAGATGAGCTTCATTTCCTTCCATCATACTCTTCCTTTTACATCAACAATCTTTTTCTTTATGTCCTTATTTCCCCCAAATAAAGCATTTACATCTTCCATTGAGAAACTTTATTATGTGTCTCCTTCTACAAATATCACATGTCAAATGTTGATACTTATTTTTTGTATGGTATCCACCAATGGAAATCTTATCATCCTCTATTCTTCTCTTCATTAATGCACTCGAGAGTTGGTAAAGGTAATTATTGTTAATCACATTTCATGAAAACATATTTTTCATAAACATGATATCATTCACTCATGTCAACAAATCATTTCTTTTCTAATTTTCACCATATTTTCCTTCACGTTTCATATTAACTTGAATCATTCGGGTTCCATCCATTGACTAAAACTAGAAATAATACTGTGAGCAGCAATAATCATAGTGAGAAATATGTATAATCATCTATATGATATCTAAATCCTAACATGTTATTTTTAAATAAAAAAACCACATGTTTAGCCTTGATTATTCATTATCAAAATAATTTCAAATTTTTAGTAATGGTTTGTAGAGATAACGTGGATTATACTAAACATATCCATCAGGATTGTCAAACCATGTGCACAATAAGGCTCATAGTCGTGTACCTGGTTTCCTCGAGTCAGGGACAACACACATTATCGTAGTTGTTACTCTTAGGTACATATATGTTAAAACAATGTTTACATGTAGTATCCAGATATTAATGTATCATTAAGAAGACTCACATATTCTATAATTTAACAAAATTCTAGTGCTTTCATCTATTCTTATCCTCAAATTCTATCTTAGGGTTATGTTATCTAACCTAATTATTCCTAAATCTAGTTCCCAAGGTTTATACTAAACGTTTTTTGATGTCAAATGTAGTAACCCAACCCCAGATATCCCATAGATGATGTATTCTACTAAATACATTGGTATAATTACAAGGAATGAAGTCCCTAAGGACCAATCAGTTTAGTAGTCTTGGTAAACCATATACATAAATAAGAATTGTATTACGAATGGATACACTAATTATAAAATTTTTTTCTTCTAAAAAAATAAACATTGAGAATGATCTCTAAACCATCTAGTATATTCCTTGATAACATTCACAGTATTATTCTTGGATTCTTAGGGAATGAAACATAATAAAGGTGATATCAAATGATCTGTGTAGGGGGGGAATATAGTGTAAGAAATAATGAATCTATGTGAATAGTAATTATGGATATTTCAATAACTAAACACACATGCCATGTAATTAATAAACTTAATGAAGGTACATAAGAAATATGGAAAGGTATTAACTGGAATCACATTCTATTCAAATAACTAGATAAGGAAAAATAAAAATGGCATGGTATGAAACTAAAACACTTTAAATTAATCAATTAACTAAAATGAAATGTATCCATAGATATGTCGATGAAAAATATCATGGATGTGTAATAACTAAAAAATTATGAGTTTTATTACTTTCATTATGAACTTCTTATCTAAAAAACATGAAACCCTATTACCATAAATACCTTTCACAAGATGGTTTAAATCCAAGGGTATAACCCTATTTGTGTAATTATATATCTCATGAGAACCAATCGATGGATTGAAAAGCTATATAAAGTTTGGGCTCCACCCGTCATTTCCAGTCTTAATAATTTCTTCATATTGAATAAGAAAAATAAATAATATTCTTTATCAAATAACTATATTGAATAAGAAATATGGATCTATTAATAATTTTCCAATTAATAAAATAACTATCAATTTAGGAACCATATGTAAAATGGTATATAGTTTAGGCAATAATAATATTCATGGAACATGAAATGGATAATAAGGGAAAATTAGAAGTTCAATGATCATTGAAAATTGAATAATTCAAGGTGAATAAGAAATAAATCAAGTAAGGGGATGTGAATACTATCCTTGTCCAAAACAACAATAAACCACCAAGAGGAATAATAAGGATGGTATCAATATAACATAACCATGTGGAGTAAAATAGAGGATTGTTGTTGATGATGAAATAAAATATTATCTTTTAAAAATATTATTGAGGAAAATACCCTTTTATTTTGAATAACCATTTGAAAATATTTTTTATCAAAAAAAATCCCTTTTAAACTTAAGATGGTGTCTTCAAAAAAATGAGGGCAGATAAATCCATACATGTCGTACGAAGTAAAAAGAATATTCCTTTTGTACAGAAAAAGGCTAGAAAATTCCCTATTAAGAAATCACAAAGAAGATTCCTTTTAACCATTGGTAAAATAAAAAAGGAGTAAATATATCTTTACCAAATTATTCAAAAAAAATTAAAACCTTTTAATAAAACATGAAATTTAGAATTAAATAGGATCTCAGACTAAAGAGAGATATAATGTTGAGTTTTTCTAAAAAAATATTTTTTTAAAACATCTTGATTACCAAAGAGTTATAAAATGGTACTAATACATGAAAATAGTCCTGAATAACCAGAGAAAAATGAATTGGATTATTGAAAATTGGTTATATAATTCCCTCGAACAGAAATACCATTAAAATATCAATAAAGTTATTGTTGAGGAAAATAATCCTTAAACATTACAAAGTATTCCATACCACTTTAAAATATTTTAAAACATAGTCCTCAAGAATGAATAGTATTAAATGAAAGTCTTAAATTCCATTATTTCAAATTAAATCATTATGTAATGTATAAAAATGGTGAGTAGATACCCCCCACAAAATATGTAAGTAGTGAACAAGTGAGATGAATATCCATTACATATGAATCGAAAGACCAAAAAGTGGTAATTATAAAACAAAACATCTAAATACCTTGAATATAATATAATTAATGATATTTTAGGTCAATTTTGTTGTATTTACACCATATATAAGAAATTATATGCCTAACAATTAAGTATGCATCACTTAATTAAAATGAGAGAAGAATCTCTTGTATTGTATTTCCTTTTAGGTGAATGTCCTTTAACTTCATGTATAATAAAATTATGTAAATTTTCTGATTAATTCAGAAAATTTTTCATGTTTATAATTAATTTTATTTCACATATTACCATTTTTTGTACAACTACTTAAACAATTAAATTTATTTCATGTGTTTTTTACCAAATTCATTTTAGGTGCAAAACAACTATTGTTGGTCAACTATGGTCATAGGGATCCTTATATAACATCTCAAAAATAATAAACATGAAATAATTATCATATTTATATATAAATTATACTTTTAAAATCAATAATAAAATATGGTTATGAAAAATGAATCAATGTTACAATCACGGAGATGGTAGGACGTTTGTATGCATGAGTAACATTCCCATTTTTAAATGATCATTGTGGAAAGAAGATAAGTAACTAAAATATTTCAAAAATGATCATTTTATAATAAATACCATATTATTTAATCACATTTTCTTATATATATATAATTATATGGTGTAAATGGAATCACATCATGTCGAGGAGGCGGTACTCCACACGACCACGAACGACGTTATCTATTTTAATGTGTGTGAAGGGGTAATAAAGAAAATTATATATATATATATTTGTAATGTAGTTATTTCAATAATATCATATATATTTTGTTTATGTATCATATTTTTAATTATTACTATCATTTACACATTCCATGTATCATCAGAATGAATCTCCTCGCTTTGAGGGGGCAGTCGTCCAGACTACCTCAAACGATGATACTGTATTAACCTAAATTAAAATGTACAAAACTTATGTACTATAAAAGGATTAAATAAGTATAAATATATAATAAATATAATATATAACATATATAAATTAAGTGTAAATCATAATTTCTACCATGAGAGGCGGTAATGGAAGAAAGAATGATTATTGTTTCTTGAGGCAGTAGTTTGTTGTCCACAAAAAACATTATGTCTATTACCCATTTAATGGTTGTGTGTGTATGTTTAGGTTAAACTCTCAGCATAAATAAATCCTAGTATATTTTTATATACTAATTTTTTTATAAATTAATATAACATAGAGATTTTAGGGGTTGGAGAACAGAAATGAAACTAGATAGATTGAGAAAAGTCATTACCTTTTAATCAGGTATCTTCCTTTGGTTTGAACGACAAGTCATTATTGGAAGGGATTATTCCCAAAGTTATGCTTCTAGTTAGATGATATAAATTATGGGATACTCCTTGGTCTAGTGTTGGATGAAATTAAGAGTTTTTATATGTATGAGGAATGGTTAGAGTTGGTGGCCTTTAATAGGGAAGGAAAAGGACTCACTTGGTATCTTTGGAAAAAAGGTAGGTGTGCACATGTTGTTACCAAATAAAAGTCATAAAAACCCAAAAATAATTAATTGAAGGTTAATGGACGAAATAGTTCCATACAATGAATGTTGAACAAGTGGATAGGTCATTTGGGCCCTAAAACTTTGGTTTTAGACCATTATCAAGCCTAATTACACCTTAATCACTTTAATTAATTTTAACCACTTTTACAAATTATTTTTGTCAAAAGTTAATTTTCCCTTATCAGGCCAAAAATATCACCTTATTTACAATGGTTTATCTAATATTTTAAAAAATTAAAATAATAGAAGTGGTAAAATTTAGATTAATTTTAATCTTGTAGATAGAAAAATTACATTGTTTTAGTAGAAAAATATTCACATGATTGCTTTGTTTTTATATTCAATTTAAAAGTTATATTGATTATAATGAAAATAATTATTTTAATATGTTTATAATTAATTTAATTTGACATTAAAACAAATTTATAATATAATTAAATATTAATAATTATTTAAGTGAAAAGGAAAATTTTAACTAAAAGGAAATATTTTCACTATTCACTACAAATGATGTTTTTTAAAAAATCCCAAAAATTTATCTTAAGATGATGTTGAAATTATTAATTAAAAATGGTGTTTATTTTATCAAATTCAATTCATGAATGTTTCAAAATTATGATTTTAAATAATTTTTCCATTAAATGCTGGTAAAACATTTATGAACATTGGTTTTTATGTGAAATATTGGGTTTGATCATATCTTATGTTTACCAAATCTATTAGATGAATATCAGAAATAATTGAATATGAAATATATTTATTAAATTATAATCACTCACTCATTTTAATTAATTTAATCTATTAGGATAAAACAACTTTGTGATAAAAAAAGTAGTTTTCTATGAAAAAACACATTTTAATATTCAATTAGTTCTTATATTTATTTATAATTTCTTTTTAACCAACGATTTAGTTTCATTAACCATATATTTTCATAATTTAGTTACTATTAGTTTTAACAGTTTGTTTATATCTTATTATATTAAATAATTCTATTTTATTTAAAGATTGTTTCTCTATAAGACTCAGTATTGCATATAGCACTAGCCATCGAAGAAGCTCGCTTTTACGTGTAATGAAAGCGATATAGGAAGGTTGTTGTTGTTTTTGAGTTATTATTACATCTTTTTGCATGAATTTAAAGCTAACTTAGTGTTTCATGTGTTCAAATATATATAATATATTTTAAATATTAAATACATTATAAATTATACAAATATTATATTATAATATGTGCTTGTTGACGTGTGTCATACACGATATCGAATACAAGGTTATTTCTTTAGTTTTTCAAGGTGTCACATATATAATAGAGATTAGAGTTAGGAATTGGTGATTATTCATGGGTTAGTAGGGAAACAACATCATTTGGTCTTAGAATGTGCGATAAATCAGGGAGGCCAGTAAGAACACATGATTTATGGTTCCCCAATGATTTGATGCAAGGACTATTAGGTTGACTGAACATATAACTAAAATTAATTATACTTTTGGGGTAGATTAAAAGGTAAGTAATTTTTATCATGATTGTTTTAACATATTATTAAATTATATATAAAATGGTAAATAGGGATAAAATGAATAGGCCAATTTACCATAAAATTTTTTGGGTACGCAGTTTATGAGTTCCTGGAATTTTTTATTTTTGAAGAATGGAACCTGGAGAACATCCCTATTTGATTTTTTTCCAAAGACTTTTAGTTGTATATTCCAATAGATCACAGAATATTTGATTTTAATGATGAAAAAACATAAAGGAAGACAATCAATGAGTTCAATCCCCATGGTCTATAAAATTAAAATGGATATATTTTATATTAAGAGATAGAGGATTGAATGGAGGAGATAGGGATATCCTTCAATTTGATTCATGCTTTGAAATACTATTTGGGATTCATTAGCTATCAAAATACTATGTGGGTTAGCACGATAGTGGTGGGATTTATTCCACGGGGATTGTGAAGATTCACTAGTTTTGTAGGGGAAGTTTAGAGATCATTTCTAGGATAAGTTTTTATCTTGTAATACTAAGGTAACCTATGAAATAGATATTATTAACCTATATTAGGGTATTTCTAGAGTTAAAAAGTTTCACATCTAATGCAAACAAACTAAGAAATTCTGGTTATGACCTTCTTATGAATTGGGATGATTGGTAGATGCATTTTAAGGAGGCTTTGAACTCATAGATCTTTCTATAAGTTACCCCATTAATTTTATATTCATATCTTGAGGTACCAAAAAACGTATTTCTCATTGAGAGGATGTTGGCTAAAAACATATCCTAATAATATGGGATATTCCAAGATTTTCTAAGAAGTAGATTATATACTATGATTTCTCAATTTCTTAACCATAAAAATAATTTTTGGTCAGCATGGTGCATTTTTCATCCTTATTAAAAAATAATGGAGTGAGTGTTTTCCAGATCCATTACAATGGTTCATCCATGGGTGTTCTTTGAATTCATTTTCATCATAAATGATATTTAATGGCCTTTTATAGCAGTCAATATGTTATTGGTTTCCCATTTAAGTTCAAACCATTGTTCAAATTTCAGTTGAGGAATCACCAAAAATAGGTAACTCTAATTTATGATCAATAAAAAAGATGATGGGGAAGGAAGTAGATAGACTTATTATATCCCTCATCCATAAAACATCAAGAATTTTTTGTCCATAGGTGTTTTCACTATCATGTACATAGATTTCATGAAGTTGGATGTGTCTGAATACACACCTTACATTTTCCAACACTGGGATACCCATATTTTATAATAGGTATTATTTTCAGATTTTCTACTTTGATTTATGCCTTTTTTTTATTTGGGGATTTATAATCCATTTTTTCTCTTGTTTTAATCTATTTTCTAAGTCTTTAGGTGGAGATTCTACCAATTCCCATGGAATTGAGTATACTAAATAGGGGTCAAGAAATTTGGTGTGATGCGTGTATGGGCTATGAGTTACTTCTAAGGTAGCACCTGTAAAATCCGAGGTAAATAATGAAATAATACCTTTTCATAATTATTAATATTTGTGAATTATATATTAATTTTTCTTTAAAATGGTTTCTATGTTCGATGGCATACCTGATACACAACAATGGGTCTTTTTGAAATCTTAGTTTGCAAAATAATAATATAATATTGTTATTTTAAATAGTAGTTAACGTCTAGTCATTGTATTCGTGGGAAGGAACCAAACTAACTACAATATGATTATACATTTTTTATAAATGTTTTTACATTTATCAAGTAAAATTTAAAGGCTTAAAATGTGAATGAATCTAATTTTAATAAAAATTTACTTTATAAGGTTGATTTACTGCTTTTAATGGAGAACCCGCTTTAAATACAGTATTGGTCACTCTTATATGTTCCATTTGACCAAATAAAATTATTATTTTGTATTGGGACATCAGAATTCACTTTGGGTAAAATTTTGGTATTTTTATGATAAAATTCAATTTTTTATGAACAGTAGAAAATACTGTATTTTAATTCAAAACTTCCTTTTAATCAAATTTTATTATAGGGTTATATTATCTTTTTAATTGGTTTTAAAGTGTAATTAGATTATATTTTTACCATTTAATCCAATTTTTTTCATTGGAATTAATTTCACTTTGAAATTGGACATAAACAAGTGTCAATCTTTTTATAGATAATATTTCCTTAAAAACGCTTTTTATTTTGAAAACGGGAATTAATTTTAAATTAATTAATCCAATTTATATATTTTTAATTTTTTAAAAATACATCATATTTAAATTTGGAATATCTAATATAGATAAGGCTTGATTTTTGGTATTTTTCAGAAAAACTTCAATTTTTGATGAATAGTGAAACCACTAAGTAGTAGTTACAAACCTGAATTTTCGTTTAAATGAAATTTTACCACTTTTGTGTTTTGAATTTTAAAAATCTGACATACATGATTGTTATTATTAAGTAAAATTTGGTCTAATAAGATGAAAATATTTTTTGTTGGATAGTAACTTTTGACTTTTATTTACTGTGGTTAAAGGTAAATAGGATAATTAAAGGTAAAAAGAATATCATAATAATAAAAAATTAGTTTAACACCTTTCCTAATATTATTAGATGAGTCATGGATGACCATGGGCATCCTTGGGTCCATTTAGGGGCCCTATGGAGCCACTTAAGAGTTATAATGGCACATTATTTTAATTAACTTAAAGTAAAGACAAAATGACATAAAAAATATCTTTTACTAAATTAATTTTTACATAGGGTTATATAAGTTATATTTTCAACTATAAATATTATTTGGAAATATAAAATTATTTCCTACATCATTGTATTTTTTTTAAAAATTTAGACATCAAAAAAATAAAATTATTTATTATACAATAATGATGCAGTGTTTACCTCATTAATAATTTATTTAAATAAATAAAATTATAATGATTAAAAAAATATGAAAAACTTGTCCAATTCTTATTGGTTGTTTTTATTTCGACCATGAGTCATATTATCTTCAACTTTAATTAGTTTTTGACCTCTAGAAACTGAAAATATTTATATAATAAAATAATATTTTCATACTTTCCTAGAGAGTTCCTCCTCCCACTTATAAAAATCCATCACCTCTAACCCATTCATCACACTTCTAAATCCCCTTGGCTAGTCCAAACCCTACCCAAATAATCTCTCAAAATCCCTATATTACTCTTATAAGTCTTACATTAGGCAGAAGAAACATCAAGAAACCCGTTTGTTTCAAATCAAAGGAAGTTACCTGATTTAAAGGTAACCTCTTCTCTTAAGTTATTTTGTTTTATTTTACTTCTACAACTCCCTAAACACTTTTTATTATTTTATTTTATAAACAAACATGAATCCTCAGTATACTAGGTTTTTTTATGGGAATTATTCTAACTAATCTTACACACACCTCTATCTAATAGGTAAAGAACATACTATTTATGTGGATTGAAAATTAATGCCTCACGAAATGATGATTGTTCAATTATCTCCTACCGCCTTTCATGGTGGCCATTATGATGTACCTATATTTATATGTGATACATATTATGTTTATGTTTTCTTTATGTCTCTATATTTTTAATTTATATCATACCTTAATGGTTTCCAATATGGGTAAATGTGTTAATTTCATTTTAGGAAGTGCAGACTACCGCCCCTTCAAAATGATATGACTCGTTAATTCCATATGTAGGATGTATAAAGGATGGATTTAATGATATTATATATGATATTATACTGAAATTATAATATAACTATTTACCATTATTTTTTAATTCTATTAAAATAATAAATAGAAATGAAAGTAGTGTTTATCTGTACGTACGGATTACCGTCTCCATGAACGGTGCATTTCATTTCTTACCTCCAACTATTTTGTACTGTTATAATTACATATATATACATGATATATAATATATATATGATATCTAAATAATTAATATCATTTTTTAGATAATGGACTTTTGGCCCCCTAGACAACTTGTAAATATAAGAAGTTCATTTTTGACTCAAGTACAAAATATCAACAAAATGACCGTTATTAAATTATTTGATTATATATTGTTTATAACATGGTAATATATGATATAAAAGGAATAATAAACTTGAAAATTTTTATTAAGAAAATATAAATTAACTTTAGTTTATTATTTAAGAGATCAAATAATGAACAAGTCAAGTCAGACATGTGGTAAGGAACTTCTTATCAATCTCGTTTCCTTGAGGAATATTTTGTTTTATAAACAACTTTCTTTTATATTGTGTATAAACAACTTTTACATTTCATTTCATTAAAAGGGAATATTTTTCTACGAATTTGTTTACTAAGTGACAAAAAAAAATGTTTCTTTTCAACGTAATTGTTGACAACGACCTTTCCACCTCCGAAAGTATTATTTGATATTTATTATCCTTAACAAGGTGTAGTGTTTTTTTAAGAAAATTAAATACTATATACACTTTTTATGTATATTGGTATTGAAAATGGTTTTGATAATGGATTTGTTATGTCAATATATTTAAATGATATATTTTTATTTAAATGTGGAAATTTTATCTTTCCTTTATATTTGTTTTATGTGTTATGAATAAGTTATGGTTATTGGTCATAATTACATATACAGCTGGTTCTGTGATAAACCTATGGCGGTTGAGCCCTAGATAGCTCTCCAATGCATTGGGTAATGTGACAGAGGTAAACATTAATGTTTCGCTTAAAATATTTATGGAATATACTGTGATGGGTATTCCAAATTTAACTCCCTATGTAGCTATGAAATCTACAACGTAAGTATGGTATGGAATCTGCAAGTTACCTTTATGATTTGTGTTTACTATGTAAATCTTAGTATTTCATCAGGTGTGTTAAAGAGCTTATCTTATGTATGTATTGATGAACTAAGTTTTTCATTATTTGTTTTATAACCATTACAAAGATTTTTATGCTCATCCCAAGTTTTGAAATGATTTTCACTACACCTAAAGATGAATAGGTTCAAGGATGGGATCAAGGAAAACTCATGTTGTCTAAAACATTGAACTAGACATGACTCTATTTTTAAGAGATTTTATTTTGTGAAAAAATGGGAACATAATAGATGTGTCTACTTTGTAACTTTTGAAATGTAATGTAATAGTTATGACCTAATTCTATAAAAATATAAACATGAAAAGATCCTCAATGTGAATTATTCATTTAATTCAATATTATGTACTGTTTTTAAGGATGGGTCCTTGTAGATGGTATCAAAGGTCTGTTTAGATAACTTTAGGTGTTAGGGTTTTGTTAAATTAATATCCATAAATTAATTTTTGTTAATATTGAAATAATATCATTTACATATTACCATGTTGATTTTCCTAAGATATCTCTATGTTCAGAATGTTTTTCTGTAGAAGAAATAGGGAAGCTATGTTGGGATGTCATCAGGAGGAAGGCAACCTTCCAAATCAGCAATTTGAGATGGTCAGGATCAGAGTTGAATAGTTTTTTGTAGTGATGGCACATTTGACTCTGGATATAAATGTTAGTGGTATCCAAGCATGAGATCATCCAGAACAACCACATATGAACATGTCAGTAGTGTAGCATTTCATTAGGTAATGTCTCCCATCTTTCAGAGGATCATCTAACCATGTGCTAGCTAAAGGATGGATTAAATCACTGGAGAAGATTTTTGATGTCATGGGGTGTTCAGAACATCAAAAAGTTAGTATCTCTATTTACTGTTTTTAAGGTGAAGCTGATCATTGGTGGTCGATAGTGAAAAATATCATGGATAGTGAGGAGATTGATGCTCTTGATTGGGATGAATTCAAAGGTATGTTTCTTGAGAAATATTTTCATAAAGTTGTTCATCTTAGGATGGAAAACCAATTCCAGAAATTGAGGTAGGAGAATGACTTAGTGGCTACTTATAAAAGAAAATTCACTCGACTGGAAAGGTATACTCCAAATTTCAGATGAGATCTTGATAGTAAAATCAACCATTTCTACTCAGGATAAAAGCCAAATTATCGAAGGGCTTTAGATTCTCATGAGTTCAAATGTTAAGAAAAACATTTTTGATGTGTGGAGAAGGTGGAAATGGATTTTTTCTATGATCGGTTCTTATTTTAAAAAAAACAGAATAAGAGGTCGAGGTGGCATACGAAAGGAAGAACTCTTCAAAAAATTCTGATGGGTAGAAACATAAGATTAAAGTTTGTGAAAATTGTGGTAAAAAACATGTAGGGGAATGTCTTTTTAATTCTGGTAAGTGCTATAGATGTGGTAAAATGGGACATAAATCTTGTAATTTCACTGAAAATGATCTGGGTAATGGTAATAAAAAAATCTGATTTATAGTCAGTAAAATGTTTTAAGTGCAATGAAATGGGTCATTATGCAAATGAGTGTCCAATAAAGAACTCAACTGGGGGAAGGCAACCAGACTACAAGTAACAAAGTGTGGTGAAATCCTTTGAAACTACTTTAGCAGATATTGGTCCATCAAATGAAGAAGTATCAAGTACATTGTTTGTTTTTTCAGATTATGTCGATGTGTTGTTTTATTTTGGGTCTACACATTCGTTCATTTCTGAGAAGTTTTCTTGTAAATTGGAAATTCCATATCAAGATATAAATCCTGAACATATATTAAAAACACCGGGGGAAATTTTGTGACAAAAATAAATTATAATAACCTTTATATCCTTGTGTGCAGAAATAATGTACCTGCAATCCTTATTGTTTTGCCTCTAGTAGAGTTTGATGTTATTTTGGGTATAGATTAGATTTCTTTTTATCATGCTAAGATTGACTATAGAGAAAAAGAGGTTTCTTTTCATCAAGATTTTCTGTTTGTGTATAAGAATGAACCCTAAATTTTGATAACATATCAGGAATCTGAGAAACTAGTAAAAGATAGAAATGAATGTTACCTTGCACATATTTTTGAAAATAAAAGAACTATTCAGATTAATGATGTGCCAGTGGTAAACGAGTACCTTGATGTTTTTTTTTGACGAGTTACCTGGTATTATACCTAATCAAGAAGTTTAATTTACTTTTGACTTAGTTCCTAATGCTAATCCAATTTCAAACCCCCTTTTAGAATGGCTCAAATTGAACTTTTATAGTTAAAGAATAAATGGAATAAGTTATTAGATAATGGTTTCATTCGACCTAGCACATCACTATGGGGTGATCCTATCTTATTTGATAAAATGAAAGATGTTTCAATGAGACATTGCATTTATTATAGAGCATTGAATAACATAACTGTTAAGAAAAAGTATCTTTGTCTTCATATTGATGATATGTTTGATATATTCCAGGGAGCTCAGTATTTTTCAATGTTTTATTTGAGGTCAGGGTACCATCAGTTGAAAGTAAAGGAAGCATAAATTCCAAAGACCATTCTTCATACTAGATATGGCCATTATGAATATGTAGTTATGATTTTTGGGTTAACTAGTGAACCTATTGTATTCATTTATCTTATGAATAGAATTTTTTGTGAGTTCTTGAATAAGTTTTTGGTTATGTTCATTGGTGATATTTTGGTTTATTCTAAAGGTAAAGAGGAGCATGAAAGTCATTTAAGGGTTTTATTGCAAACCTTAAATAAAGTAAAACTATATGGGAAATTCAATAAGTGTGAGTTTTGGTTACAATAAAATTCCATCCGTGTTCACATTGTTTCAAAAAAAAATGGCATAATTGTTGATCCTTCCAAAAAAAAATTGTTAAATAATGGCCAATATCACAAATATAACTGAGAACCATAGTTTTCTTGGTTTGGAAGGTTATTACTGGAGATTTTTTTAGAATTTTTCACGGATATCTATCCCATTTACTATGTTAAATCAAAAAGGTGTTGAGTTCGTTTGGACAAAAAAATGTGATCCTGGTTTTTAGGAATTGAAAAAAATGATTGGTGAATGCTCCAGTTTTGGAACTACCTTTCAGAAATGGTGAGTTTTTTATTTACAATGATGCTTTTCTGAAAGTACATGGCTATGTCTTTATACAGAATGATTAGGTAATTGCTTATGCTTCATGTCAATTGAAACCTCATCAGTTAAATTACCCTACACATGATATGGAATTATTTGTTATTGTTTTTGCTATAAAAATTTAGAGGCATCATTTGTATGAAGTAAAATGTGAAATATATACTGACCACAAAAGTTTGAATTATATATTCACTAACGAAGAATTCAACATGAGACAGAAGTGATGGTTGTAATTAATCAAAGATTATGATTTCATTATCCCTTACCATCGAGGAAAATAAAATAAAGTGGGTGATGCTTTGATTCGAAAAAGTAATTCTTCATTAACCATGCTATGTTTGGAATGAGATCCTTTGGTTTTTGATTTGATTTACTTTGGCATAGAAGTTTTTGGTGCAGGAAATTTCTCTTTTTTGTCTTAGGTGTCAGTGAAAACATCTCTATTAGATAGAATTAAGCAAGTGCAGAAGGAAGACATTGAGTGGTAGAAAAAGGTAGAGTTGGTTCAGAAGGGTAAGTTGCCTGATTTTAACATTGATAATGATTTTTTTTAGATTTGGGAAGATATTATGCATGTCTTGTGATTCAAAGTTAAAGAATGAGTTGTTATGTGAAGCTCATAGTTACATGTTTTCAGTTTATCTGGGAAGTACTAAGATGTATAGAGATCTTTGGGAGTATTACTAGTGGTATGGAATGAAAACAGATATTGCTGATTTTACTATGAAGTGTTTGACTTATCAGCATGTTGAAGTAGAGTTCCACTTACCAAAAGGGATTTTTAAGTCATTACTAGTGCTAGAGTGGAAATGGGAAAATATATCCACGTACTTCCTTGTGGGATTACTGAAGACATCTCGAGGTAATAATAAAAACTGGGTTATTATTGATCTATTGAATAAATCTACTAATTCCCTTCCTATTCGAGATACTATGTCTCTAGATCAAAATTCTCGGTTGTATGTTTAAGATATAGTTAGGTTTCATGGAGTTACTCTCCTTACTATATCTGGTCATGATCTCAGGTTTACTTCTAACTTTTGGAAAGGCCTTCAGAAGTTGTTGGGTACCGAATTAAATTTTAGTATAACTTTTCATTTGAAATCAGATGGGCAGTCAGAACAAACAATTTAGACCTTGGAGGATATGCTACGTGCTTGTTCACTAGATTTCTTGGGAAGTTGGGGACAACATATTTCTTTGGTTGAATTTTCTTATAATAATAGTTTTAATTACAGTATACAGATGGTTCCATTTGAGGAATTATATAGAAAGCATTGTCGAACTCTAGGTTTTTTGGATGAAGGAGGTGAAAGAAAGATAATGGAACCAAAATTGGTAGATGAGATGGCAGAAAAGGTTTAGTTGATTCAAAACCACATGATAATAGCTCCAAGAAGGAAGAAAAGTTATGTGGATAATTGGAGGAAGGATATTTCTTTTGAGGTAGGTGATCATGTCTTTCTCAAAGTTTCACCATTGAAAAGTGTGATGTGTTTTGGTAAGAATGGAAAGTTGAGTCTCAGGTTCATTAAACTTGTGAGTTCCTTGAGAAAGTTGGATTAGTTTCGTACAGAATGGATTTACCTCTATGTTTATCCTAGGTACACAATGTTTTTCATGTTTCAATGTTGAGAAAGTATATTCCAGATCCATCTCATGTTTTAAGTCCAGAGGTAGCTTACTTGGAAGAGAATCTCTCTTATGAGGAATAAACAGTTTAGATTCTTGACCAAATAGAGAAAGTGTTCCAGAATAAGGTAATACACCAAGTAAAGGTTTTATTGAAAAACCCAATGGTTGAAGAGGCAAAGTGGGAATCTGAAAATTCTATGATGGATAAATACCCCATTTATTTGATAAGTGAATAAAATTATGAGGATGCAATTTCCAAAAGGGGGGAAGGATGTAACATCCCAGAAAAATAAAGAAATAATACATTTTCATAGTTATTAATATTTTTGAATTAAATATTATTTTAACTTTCAAGTGTTTTCTATGTTCGATGGTGTACCAGATACGCAACAAAAAGTTTCTTTGAAATCGTACGTTGCACAATAATAATATAATATTATTATTTTAAATGGTAGTTAACTCCTAGCCTTTGTATTGGTGAGAAAAGAATAGAACTAACTACAATATTATTATACATGTTTGTTAAATGTTTTTACATTTATCCAATATAAGTTAAAGTCTTAAAATGTGAATGAATCCAATTTTATGCATAATTTACTTTAAAAGGTTTATTTTCCAAATTTTGATGGAGAACCCGCTTTAAATCTTGTTTTGGTCACTTTTATATGTTCTATTTGACTAAATAAAACTCTTCTTTAGAATCGAGACATCAAAATTCAATTGGGGTAATATTTTGGTATTATACTGATAAAAAACAATTTTAGATGAATAGTTGAAAATACCATATTTTAATTCAAAATTGCCTTTTAAGATAATTTATTTATATAGAATATTTTCATTTTAATTGGTTTTAAAGTGTAATTAGACTATATTTTTAGAATTTAATCTAATGTTGGTCATTGGAATTAATTTCACTTTGAAATTGGATATAAACAAGTGTCAATCTTTTGATAGTTAATATTTCATAAAAACATGTTTTTTGTTTTGACAGCATGAATTAATTTTAAATTAATTAATCCAACTATTATGTTTTTAATTTATTAAATTAGTCATAATTTTTGAATTCAGAATATCAAATATATCTTAGGCTGAATTTTTGGTATTTTTCTAAAAAACTTCAATTTTTGATGAGTAGTGAAACCACTAAGTAGTAGTTAGAAAACTGTATTTTCATTTAAATGAAAATTTACCGCTTCTATGAATTTAATTTCAATAATTAGATATACATTTTTATTATTAGTAAGTAAAATTTGGTTCAATAAGCTGAAAATATTTTTTTGTGAATAGTAACTTTTGACTTTTATTTACCACGGTTAAAGGTATATAGGGTAATTTAAGGTAAAAAGAATATCATAATAATACCAAATTACCTTAACACATTTCCTAAAAATATTGGATGAGTCATTTCCAACCCTGGTCATCCTTGGGTCTATTTTTGGACCCCATGGAGCCACTTAAGAGTGATAATGACACTTTATTTTAATTAACATAAAGTAAAGTCAAAGATGACATAAAAAATACCTTTTAGTAAATTAATTTTTACATAGGGTTATATAAGTTATGTTTTCTACTATATATATTATTTTTAAAGACAAAACTATTTCCTACATAATTTTATTTTTTTTATAGTTTTTAGACAACAAATAAATAAAATTATTTATGAATGAATAATGATGGAGTGTTTACCTCATTAATAAATTATTTAAATAAATAATATTATAAAGATTAAAATAATATCCAAAACCTATAAAATTATTATTAGATGATTTTATTTCTACTATGAGTAATCTTATCATTTACTTTAATTAGTTTTGGACCTTTTGAAACTGAAAATCATTATATAATAAAATAATATTATCACACTTTCCTAAAGAACCCCTTCTCTCCCTTATAAAAAGGCCTCACCGCTTACCCATTCCTCACAATTCTCAAGCCCCTTGGATCATCCAAACCCTACCCAAATAATCTTTTAATATCCCTCTCTTACTTCTAGAAACCTTACATTAGGCATAAGGTGCTTCAAGAAACCCTTTTGGTTCAAACCAAAGGGTGTTACCCGATTTAAAGGTAACGTCTTCTTTTAAGTTCTTTTTGTTTTATTTTAATTATACAACCCCATAACTCTTTTTATTATTTTCTATTATAACAACACCAGTATACTAAATATACTATGATGTTGTTATGGGAATTATTAGAACTACACTTGCACAAACCTCCATCTAATGGGTAAAGAACATATTGTTTCTGTGGATGGAAAATTAACGCCTCACAAAAAGATGATTATTCAATTATCTCCTACCACCTCTCATGGTGGCTATTATGATGGAACTATATTTATATATGATAAATACTATTTTTATGTTTTCTTTATACTTATTTATTTTTCATTTATATCATACCTTTATTGTTTCCATTATGGGTAAACGCGAAAATTTTATTTTAGTAAGTGCGGACTACCGCCCCCTCAAAGTGATATGACTCATTTATGCTATATGTGAGACATATAAAGGATGGATTTAATGATATTATATATGATTTTATAATTTAATTATAATATAACTATTTATAATTATGTTTTAATTTCATTAAAATAAGAAATAGAAATGAAAGTAGCCTTCATGCGTATGTACGACTTACCGTCTCCATGAATGGTGCATTTCATTTCTTACCTCCAAAGGTTATGTACTGTTATAAATACAAATATATACTGGATATATAAGATATATATGATATCAAAATAATTAATATCATTTTGTAGATAATGTATTGTTGACCACATAGACAACTTTTAAATATAAGAAGTTCATTTTTGACACAAGTACCAAATATCGACAAAACGACCGTTATTAACATAAATGATTACATAATGTTTATAACATGGTAATATGTGATATAAAAGGAATAATAAACTTTAAAAAGTTTCTTAATCAAATATAAATTTACATTATTTTATTATTTAGGTGATTAAAGAACTAACGAGTCAAGTCAGACCTGAGGTAAGGGACTTCGTCTAAATCTCCTTTCATTGAGGCATATTTTGTTATATACACTACTTTCTTTTATAGGGTGTAACACCCCAAGATTTCATAGTGTGTTATTTCTTCAAAATAATTCAATAACTTGCACTACACGCAACACCGAGTTCAATCACACCATGACTTACCAAAGGAAAAAGCCATTCAAAAGAGGTTAATAATATTATTGACTAAATTTTAAACTTTATATAATCCTTATAATTTTAGATTCCATATTATGAGTTTCTTAGATATAATGCAAGAACAAATTCATTTTCAGTATTGCACTTTTATCAACTTTTAATAGTGAACCCTTTTTAAATACAATATATTAAACTTTTTGACTAAATGGGTACATCAAAAATTTAAAATGAAACATCCCAAGCTTCCACGGTACGCTTTCTTTGAATAATACAGTAGCGTGTGTTGTACGCAACCTTGAGTTTTAACACACACCACAACTAATCAAACTAGCCGTTATAAATAGTAATACCTACTTTTTGAAATTATATATATTTTATATTTGAAAATGGACTTCATTTTTGGATTCGGAATATCGAATTTAGCCTAAGGTGAAATTTTGGTACATTTCGGATAACTTTCATATTTTGATGAATAGTGAAAATTACTAAATTTTAATTAAAAACAACTTTTTTAATCAAAATAATTAATAGTGATAAATTATGAATTTGAGTGGTTTTAAAGTATATTTAGAATATATTTTTACCGTTTAATATAATGTTGGTCATTGGACATAATTTTACAATTAAACCGAACATAAACAAGTGTCAATCTTTTGATAGTTATTACCTCTTAAAAACACGCTTTTTGTTTTGACAGCGGGAATTAATTTTAAATTAATTTCTGCCACTTCTGTGTTTTGAATTTAGAAAAATGGATTCCATATTTTGAATCAGGATGTCCAAATTGTGTAAATAGGTAACTTTTATTTTTAGACATTTTGAATAATTACTGCGGTAAATATTTTATTTACCATGGTTAAGGGTAAATCCGGTAAATAAGGGTTAAAAAATAATATTATAATAATACTAAATTACCCTAAAACGTGTCTTAACCCTATTGGTTGATACATGGTCGACCATGGGAATCTTTGGGTCGATTTTGGGACCCCATGTATCCACTTGTAAGTGATAATGACACTTTATTTTAATTAAGTCAAAATGAATACAAAAATGACACAAGCATATATCTTTTAGAAAAACAATTGTTACATAGGGTTATATAAGTTGGATTTTAGATTATAAATATTCATTAGAAAGATAAAACGATTTCCTACATAATGATATTTTATTTATAATTTTTAGACATTAAATAATTTATTTTATTTATGACACAATGATGATGCAGTAATTACTATAATAGTAAAAAATTAAAATAATTGATATTATAAATACCCAAAAAAATATAATATGAAACTTTTAATGAATTAAACTAATTTTCTAGGATAATATGATATATTAGGATTGATTTAATTGAATTTGTTCGAAGTAATAAATCTGTTATGAGTTTCACAAAAATCAACTATTGAATAGTGTCAAAATTGACATAAAAGAGTTTTTAAAACAAATATTATATTATTAATTGATATTAAATTCCTAAAAATCTAAGGTTCGGCCAAGAGACTTATATAAGGATAGGTTCATCATTAATGGACCACTTGGGGGTCTCTTGGATGTATATAGTAAGTTTATTAACCATATTATATAAAAATACAAAGAGACATTGTAAAAGTGAAACTAATTAACTTAGAGTTAATACTTAAAGATAAGGTTAATATAAGTACCCAAACCTGTCTAAATTCTATTGGTTGAGTGGTTTTCGACCTATCCCCACCTTAACCTTTGAATAATCAACTTTGGAGCCATTAGAAACCGAATATGAATTTATTATAAATTAATATTTCTAGCTTTTCCAAAGGTGCCCCTCACCCCTCTTATAAAAGGGCACTCCTCCTTCTCATTTCTTCACACCTTCAAAGCATTTTGGCTTGGCCAAACTCTGCCCAAATACTCTCCCAACATCCCTCACTACAACCTAGATGCCTTAGTTTTATCAGAAAGCCAACCTAAGGAGCGCTTTTGATCAAATCAAAAGGAAGAACCCGAAGAAGAGGTAATGATTTCACCACCCTTTTCCAAGTTCCTTTCTTCTTCCACTTCCTCTTTCTTTGTTCTTACCATTCTAAAATAATAACTCCAGTATCTTACATATACTGTGATGTTATTATAAATATGGTACAACCATATTCAGTATTCTATCCACCCTTTGAATAACATGTCACCATACGTGTGTACGTACGGCTTACCGTCTCCACGTCGTGGTGTAATTGTTATTCAATATATTATTATTTGGATGGGTATAATAATGATGTGTAACTCATGTAAATAATAAATATAAAATGTTAATGATTCTTTATATATGATATACCATCCATTTATATATTATTTTAATATCAAAAGAATGATATTGTCGCTCGTGCGTACGTACGGACTACCGTCTCCACGAACGCGATGAGATTCATTCTCCATCATATCCATTCAAGTATAATTATCATTTGATGATTTAAAAATGATGTTTAAGGACATGATATCATTCTGGATATGAATAATATACAACCTATCCTTTACAAACATGTCTTACGTAACAAAACATATAAAAGAAAACAAGTAAGTTAACACCCGAAACGACGATAATTCTAAGATATTATTAACAAATCAATGTTAAAAGATCATATATGATATCATATTAATATATATGATTCTTGTATAATTTAATAACAATTATTTCACCATTATACAGGAGGTTAACCTACCCCAACCAAGGAAAAGTACAAGGTAAGGGTTATTTCACAATCTCTTCATTATCTGAGGTTGTTTATACGTAATAATCTACTGGGATCTCTTTATCATCCACATCCATGTTTCTTAAAAATGTATTTCAAAACATTTTTACTATTTACAAGAATATGGGTTAAAGTCATTTATACCCTTGTTTGACTTTTTATAAGAGGTTTATAAATGAATCTTTCCGTCGTTTTCAAAACAAGGTCCTTTTTGACCTTTTCGACAGAATTAAGGTAAGAATGTTTTTTTTAACTTATACGGCGGGTGCGGCTATTTACCACCGTTATAAAATCTTCAAAGCTTCCCTTACAATCTTACAAGGATATTTTCAAAGTAAATGTTTTATTTTATAATTATGTGACTTTTAAATGATTTCAAAATGAATATTTTAAGAATTTCAGAAAGGTACTCTTTATCAAAATTAGAATTTTCAATGTTTTAAAGATTTATCTTTCTAAATCTTTTCAATTAATGTCCATGTCTTCAAAATGGTTTTTAAGGATTTATTTATATGGACATGAATGTTTTTAAAAAATTTAATTCCTTTCAAAAGTTTCAAAGTGGTATGGGACACTTTGATTCAAAAATCTATTTTTAATTACTTCCTTTATAAATGTGTGACTTTTAAATGATTTAAAAAAAGGAGATATTTCTCTCAAATAGTTTTGATTTCATCTATGTCAACATCCTTTGATGGATTTTATGCTTATTTGAAGTTGATTTATTATGATACAAAACTTCTATATTGTATTGAAGGTTTTGTGATATGTTTGACTGTGGATGTGCTATTTTTATACCATTCATAGTTTATGGTGAAATTATTGACATTTCGTATGCTAGTTTTAATACGAATGTTTATGTTATGTTTAAACCTTTTCATATGGGAATGCATTGGACTTAATAAGTGACGGGCGGAGCCCGCTATAGCTCCTCGATGCATCGGTAGGTCTCATGAGACAAACTAGTGTCTTGGCACAAGGCCTTGACAAAATCTTATTTGTAGTCTTGGCACGAGGCCTTGACTATGTGGTTATGATAGTCTGGCATTATGCATTCCAACATTATGAAAGTGGTTATTGATTTTTGCATGTGATTATTCGATTAGCAGAATATCCATGTGAATAAGTAAATGGCATTATTTCATTTTTACTTTTGCCATACTATGTTGAAGTTCAAGTTTAAAAGGCTTTTGTTTTAGTAATGCATTGCCTTAAATGTTTATTCTTATTTATGAAAGTTTCCGCTATATTGTTATCCTTACTGGGCATTTGAGCTCACCCCTTTTCTATGTTTTATTTTTCCCAGGTAGTGAAGAAGTAATTTATGAATGACTTGCAGGGATATTATGAGGGGTTAATAGTGTGGATATGAAGACTTTGTTGTTGTAGTAGTTTTTCACTTTGAAATGTAATGTAAAACTTTATGATTATATCTAGTGTTTCCAAGGCTACTAAACCAATCGGTCTTTCGGGATTTGATCTTTCTTGTGATCATGCCAATGTTACGAAGTAATGCACCGACTCTGGGTAGCTGGGGTCGGGGCGTTACAGTTGGTATCAGAGGAAGTTTAGTACAAACCTTGGAAACTAGATTTAGATAAACTCTGATTAGAGCACGTAGACCTAAGATGAACTTTGAGGATTAGTATAGAAGAACTTCCTAGAATTTTGGTATTGTAGAGACTTTGTGAGTTTTCCGAGCAATACATCCCTGTCTGGATACGAGCAGGTAGAGGCGGCTCTGGCACAGATGTACCTAGGGGTAAAACCCGAAAACACCGCTTTGAGCTAGACTCGAACGGGAACTGGTGCACGACAACGGGCCTTGCTGCACTCTTGGTTACGACACTCCCGGGGGATATGCTTAGGGTAACTCTCATTTTCTTTACAAATCATTATGAAGGGTTTATGAGTATATACTTCCTCAAAGAAAACATTTTTTTGATTATGGATTATATCCATAAATAGTTCAATTTATGTTTAGTGTTTTATAAGTATGGGATTATGTATTTCGATTCATAAACTGATCTAGTTTATGCAATTGTTTAGAAATGGCGCCCAGTAGAAGGAATGAGAACTCTAGCAATGCACATGATGCAAAGAGAAAGAAGGATCATATATTTCATGGTCTTAAGCCAGAATTTATAAGAGAAATAGTCTCGCATGTATTATCATCGTATGAAGAAATAATATCATGTGTTGATAAGATAAGTAAAGAGTTTACTGAGTCCTATGGCTTTGAAGGGAAGCAAGAGAAGAAAAGGATGGAAGAGAGAAAAATGGATAAAGGGAAGAGGGAAAAGAATAATTTTCCCATATGTGGTAACTGTGGGAAGAAACACCCTGGAACTTGCCTGAAAGGAATGGGAGTTTCTTATAAGTGTGGAGGAAAAGGGCACAAAGTACGTGACTGCAAGGGTGAGAAAATGGTTTCAAATGTACAATGCTTCATTTGCAAGGAGTTTGGACACTACGCGAACCTATGCCCCAGTCATCAGACTATGCCGCAAATGATGCTATTGGATAATAATCAAGTTATGATACTACCACAGATGAAGAGGAATGATTAGAGTTCTTATGTTGATTATGTCAATTGAGTGTTGTATCAACAATGTACTTGTTATAATAATTATGGAGTATATAAGGATTGTACTGCAGTACTATTTCATTAAGGACTTGAGATTGTGTGGAACAAAGAAAAGTGACTCAATAGCAGGATAAATTTTTGGAAAATATATGGTTGAGAGAAATATAAACCATAATATGGTTCTGATACCGAGTTAGTGATTTTAGAATAATACATGATTGATTTGGATAAATTATGTTGGATATTCTTGACTACCTTGAAACTGATTAATGATTTGTATATTCCATCATTTTTTTGGGGTTTAAAACATTTTTGGATTGATGAAGTATATACAGCATTCTATATGGAATAGGGGAGCATGAATATAATCAATAAGGAATATGGTAATTCAAGATGTTTCAGTTTATTAAAAGAATACAAGATGAAGGTATTCATATGCTATTACGGGGTAAAAAGGATCTATATTATGTTTACCTTCCTTATAAATGTTAGACTGTGAGTTTGGACAGAAGTATTTTGGATAGTTCTAGTTTGGATTATTTTGGATTGCCATAAAAGGACAACCCGGAGGTCGGGTGGCAACCCGTCGCGTCCGGCAAGGCTGCGAGACTTGAACCCGCAACCGAAGGGCGACAAGGGTGTATCACCTACCACTGGACCATGAGATGTCCTCGATTAAATAATGTAGTTTTTATTAAAAGATCATGTAGATGAATTATAAATTCGTTTATTTTGGAACCCTATACGAATAGTGTAAATAGAATTTTTTTTACGTTCTATTATGTTTTAGAGTGAAAGATGAGTTTGTGGTAGAAATTTATTAATGGATAAAACTCTAAAGTATGTATACCTCCTTATGTTCTTATCCAATCTCATAAATAAATTCCACAGCATTAAGAAAAGGAACTTAGAACAAAAATGTTGTCCTAGATGGTACCTTAAATCATCACTAATTTATGGCTTTGGGATTGTTGGCCTTTTCATAGCCATGTTCTCTACCACTCTCCATCAGATAATTGATGGTTAGATTTCTCCTCCATATCCATATTTTCCTACATGGATCCCTAGTATGTGTTATTTTCGGTAATCTTCATACTTTCCACTCTTTAGTTTAAATAGAGGCCTCATTAATTCATTTTTCGATGTGGGATTTCAACTAGGATATTTTGAAACGTCAAAAATGTGTTATCCTAATACCCTATGTTTTGTTGAACCGATGGTATTTCAATTCATCATAGATTAATGAATTTAAGGAACTCAATTTTATACTTTTTTGTGATTGATGACCTCAATCACTACCTATAAATATTTACGTTTTTCCTCCGATTATATGTCTCCAATTTCCACCAATGTTCTCCTAATCGAGATCATAATTTGGTGGTGACCCTTTGATTTCTCTTTTCCTCATATTAAGACTAAATTTTAGTAACCCAATTTCCGATGTGGGTTTTTCCACAAATATATTTTCTACTTTCAACCTTTTATTTTCGAAGAACAATTTCAAATTGCGAGGACGCAATTTATTGAAGGAGGGGAGAATGTAACACCCCAAGATTTCATAGTGTGTTATTTCTTCAAAATAATTCAATAACTTGCACTACACGCAACACCGAGTTCAATCACACCATGACTTACCAAAGGAAAAAGCCATTCAAAAGAGGTTAATAATATTATTGACTAAATTTTAAACTTTATATAATCCTTATAATTTTAGATTCCATATTATGAGTTTCTTAGATATAATGCAAGAACAAATTCATTTTCAGTATTGCACTTTTATCAACTTTTAATAGTGAACCCTTTTTAAATACAATATATTAAACTTTTTGACTAAATGGGGACATCAAAAATTTAAAATGAAACATCCCAAGCTTCCACGGTACGCTTTCTTTGAATAATACAGTAGCGTGTGTTGTACGCAACCTTGAGTTTTAACACACACCACAACTAATCAAACTAGCCGTTATAAATAGTAATACCTACTTTTTGAAATTATATATATTTTATATTTGAAAATGGACTTCATTTTTGGATTCGGAATATCGAATTTAGCCTAAGGTGAAATTTTGGTACATTTCGGATAACTTTCATATTTTGATGAATAGTGAAAATTACTAAATTTTAATTAAAAACAACTTTTTTAATCAAAATAATTAATAGTGATAAATTATGAATTTGAGTGGTTTTAAAGTATATTTAGAATATATTTTTACCGTTTAATATAATGTTGGTCATTGTACATAATTTTACAATTAAACCGAACATAAACAAGTGTCAATCTTTTGATAGTTATTACCTCTTAAAAACACGCTTTTTGTTTTGACAGCGGGAATTAATTTTAAATTAATTTCTGCCACTTCTGTGTTTTGAATTTAGAAAAATGGATTCCATATTTTGAATCAGGATGTCCAAATTGTGTAAATAGGTAACTTTTATTTTTAGACATTTTGAATAATTACTGCGGTAAATATTTTATTTACCATGGTTAAGGGTAAATCCGGTAAATAAGGGTTAAAAAATAATATTATAATAATACTAAATTACCCTAAAACGTGTCTTAACCCTATTGGTTGATACATGGTCGACCATGGGAATCTTTGGGTCGATTTTGGGACCCCATGGATCCACTTGTAAGTGATAATGACACTTTATTTTAATTAAGTCAAAATGAATACAAAAATGACACAAGCATATATCTTTTAGAAAAACAATTGTTACATAGGGTTATATAAGTTGGATTTTAGATTATAAATATTCATTAGAAAGATAAAACGATTTCCTACATAATGATATTTTATTTATAATTTTTAGACATTAAATAATTTATTTTATTTATGACACAATGATGATGCAGTAATTACTATAATAGTAAAAAATTAAAATAATTGATATTATAAATACCCAAAAAAATATAATATGAAACTTTTAATGAATTAAACTAATTTTCTAGGATAATATGATATATTAGGATTGATTTAATTGAATTTGTTCGAATTAATCAATCTGTTATGAGTTTTACAAAAATCAACTATTGAATAGTGTCAAAATTGACATAAAAGAGTTTTTAAAACAAATATTATATTATTAATTGATATTAAATTCCTAAAAATCTAAGGTTCGGCCAAGAGACTTATATAAGGATAGGTTCATCATTAATGGACCACTTGGGGGTCTCTTGGATGTATATAGTAAGTTTATTAACCATATTATATAAAAATACAAAGAGACATTGTAAAAGTGAAACTAATTAACTTAGAGTTAATACTTAAAGATAAGGTTAATATAAGTACCCAAACCTGTCTAAATTCTATTGGTTGAGTGGTTTGCGACCTATCCCCACCTTAACCTTTGAATAATCAACTTTGGTGCCATTAGAAACCGAATATGTATTTATTATAAATTAATATTTCTAGCTTTTCCAAAGGTGCCCCTCACCCCTCTTATAAAAGGGCACTCCTCCTTCTCATTTCTTCACACCTTCAAAGCCTTTTGGCTCGGCCAAACTCTGCCCAAATACTCTCCCAAAATCCCTCACTACAACATAGAGGCATTATTTTGATCAGAAAGCCAACCTAAGGAGCCCTTTTGATCAAATCAAAAGGAAGAACCCGAAGAAGAGGTAATGATTTCACCACCCTTTTCCAAGTTCCTTTCTTCTTCCACTTCCTCTTTCTTTGTTCTTACCATTCTAAAATAATAACTCCAGTATCTTACATATACTGTGATGTTATTATAAATATGGTACAACCATATTCAGTATTCTATCCACCCTTTGAATAACATGTCACCATACGTGTGTACGTACGGCTTACCGTCTCCACGTCGTGGTGTAATTGTTATTCAATATATTATTATTTGGATGGGTATAATAATGATGTGTAACTCATGTAAATAATAAATATAACATGTTAATGATTCTTTATATATGATATACCATCCATTTATATATTATTTTAATATCAAAAGAATGATATTGTCGCTCGTGCGTACGTACGGACTACCGTCTCCACGAACGCGAAGAGATTCATTCTCCATCATATCCATTCAAGTATAATTATCATTTGATGATTTAAAAATGATGTTTAAGGACTTGATATCATTCTGGATATGAATAATATACAACCTATCCTTTACAAACATGTCTTACGTAACAAAACATATAAAAGAAAACAAGTAAGTTAACACCCGAAACGAAGATAATTCTAAGATATTATTAACAAATCAATGTTAAAAGATCATATATGATATCATATTAATATATATGATTCTTGTATAATTTAATAACAATTATTTCACCATTATACAGGAGGTTAACCTACCCCAACCAAGGAAAAGTACAAGGTAAGGGTTATTTCACAATCTCTTCATTATCTGAGGTTGTTTATACGTAATAATCTACTGGGATCTCTTTATCATCCACATCCATGTTTCTTAAAAATGTATTTCAAAAAAATTTTACTATTTACAAGAATATGGGTTAAAGTCATTTATACCCTTGTTTGACTTTTTATAAGAGGTTTATAAATGAATCTTTCCGTCGTTTTCAAAACAAGGTCCTTTTTGACCTTTTCGACAGAATTAAGGTAAGAATGTTTTTTTTAACTTATACGGCGGGTGCGGCTATTTACCACCATTATAAAATCTTCAAAGCTTCCCTTACAATCTTACAAGGATATTTTCAAAGTAAATGTTTTATTTTATAATTATGTGACTTTTAAATGATTTCAAAATGAATATTTTAAGAATTTCAGAAAGGTACTCTTTATCAAAATTAGAATTTTCAATGTTTTAAAGATTTATCTTTCTAAATCTTTTCAATTAATGTCCATGTCTTCAAAATGGTTTTTAAGGATTTATTTATATGGACATGAATGTTTTTAAAAATTTTAATTCCTTTCAAAAGTTTCAAAGTGGTATGGGACACTTTGATTCAAAAATCTATTTTTAATTACTTCCTTTATAAATGTGTGACTTTTAAATGATTTAAAAAAAAGGGAAATTTCTCTCAAATAGTTTTGATTTCATCTATGTCAACATCCTTCGATGGATTTTACGCTTATTTGAAGTTGATTTATTATGATACAAAACTTCTATATTGTATTGAAGGTTTTGTGATATGTTTGACTGTGGATGTGCTATTTTTATACCATTCATAGTTTATGGTGAAATTATTGACATTTCGTATGCTAGTTTTAATACGAATGTTTATGTTATGTTTAAAACTTTTCATATGGGAATGCATTGGACTTAATAAGTGACGGGTGGAGCCCGCTATAGCTCCTCGATGCATCGGTAGGTCTCATGAGACAAACTAGTGTCTTGGCACAAGGCCTTGACAAAATCTTATTTGTAGTCTTGGCACGAGGCCTTGACTATGTGGTTATGATAGTCTGGCATTATGCATTCCAACATTATGAAAGTGGTTATTGATTTTTGCATGTGATTATTCGATTAGCAGAATATCCATGTGAATAAGTAAATGGCATTATTTCATTTTTACTTTTGCCATACTATGTTGAAGTTCAAGTTTAAAAGGCTTTTGTTTTAGTAATGCATTGCCTTAAATGTTTATTCTTATTTATGAAAGTTTCCGCTATATTGTTATCCTTACTGGGCATTTGAGCTCACCCCTTTTCTATGTTTTATTTTTCCCAGGTAGTGAAGAAGTAATTTATGAATGACTTGCAGGGATATTATGAGGGGTTAATAGTGTGGATATGAAGACTTTGTTGTTGTAGTAGTTTTTCACTTTGAAATGTAATGTAAAACTTTATGATTATATCTAGTGTTTCCAAGGCTACTAAACCAATCGGTCTTTCGGGATTTGATCTTTCTTGTGATCATGCCAATGTTACGAAGTAATGCACCGACTCTGGGTAGCTGGGGTCGGGGCGTTACATAGGGTGTATAAACACCTTTGACTTTTCATTTAATTGAAGGAGAATATTTTTCTACAAATTTTTTTACTAAACAAAAAAAAAGAATGTTTCTTTTTAATGTAAGCAGTGACAACTACCTTTCCGCCACTGCGAGTATTATTTGATCTTTGGCTTCCTTAACAAGTTGTAGTGTTTGTTTTAAAGAAAAATAAATACCATAAAACCTTTTTATGTATTTTGTTATTGAAAATGGATTTGATAATGGATTTTTTATGTCAATATATTTAAATGATATATTTTTATTTAAATTTTGAAATTTTATCTTTCCTTTATACTTGTTTTATGTGTTATGAATATGTTGTGGTTCTTGGTCATTATTTTGTATACAGGTGTTTCCATGATAAACCTAGGGCGGGTGAAACCAAGATAGCTCTCTAATTCATTGGGTAACATGATAGAGGTAAACATGAATGTTTCTCCTAAAATATTTAGGAAATATACTGTGATGGGTATTCCAAATGTAACTCCCTACATAGCTGTGAATGATACAACATAAGTTTGTTATGGATGCCTAAAGTTACCTTTATGATTTGGGTTTACTATGTGAATCTTATGATTACAAGAGGTATGTTAAAGATATTATGTTATGTATGTATTAATGAACTGATGTTTTATTTCTTGGTTTTATAACCCTTACAGATCTTTTTATGCTCATCCCATGTTTTGAAATGATTTTCACAGTATTTAAAGATGAATAGGGTTAAGAATGGGATCAAGGAAAAGCCATGTTGTTTGAACCACGGAACTAGACATGACCATTTTTTTAAGAGTTTTTATTTTGTGAAAAAAATTGGAACTGAGTAGAAGTTTCTACTTTTTAACTTTTGAGATGTAATGTAATATTTATGACCTAATTCTCTAAAACACTACACCTGAAAATATCCTCAATTTGAATTATTCATTTAATTCAAGATTATGTAATGTTTTAAGGATGGGTCCTTATAGCACCGCTCTTGGTGATAATACCTATATTTAAATATAAAATCCTAAAATTCGCTCCAAATTAGGGATTATATTTCTTTATTGTAGACTATCATGGATTACTTCAAAATTTTATTTTTATTCTACAACATTGATGGATACTTGACAACATTTTCTGGAGATATATCCCATCAGTTTGTTCAAAAGCATATTGAGACTCTTACTTCTTTAATTTTCAAATTGAGGTTGAGTTTTATGGGGTATCAACAAGGGGTGTTTCCCAGGGTGGTAGAAGAATACCCTTATGTCTTTCCCTTAGAGGTTGTAACATTACCCCTTAATGAGAGATTAATTTTTGGATTGAGTATTATCCAGGTGAATTCTCTAATATTTATGTCATTGTATTGATTTTCACCTTATGTATTATGGAATATATAGATTCAGATTGATAGTCTTATATAGAGAGGAATCATTAATCCTATTGTGTATCCATGAGGGATTTATTTATTTATTAAAATAATATATTTTGTGTTTTGTGTTTTTCTGTCAATTAATGTCATTTTAAAAATGTTTTGGTGGAGAACTATCATCCTCTCCCATGGATTAATAAATCATTCAATCAGTTGAAGGAAGCTAGTTGGTTCTCAAAGATCAAACTTCATTCTGGATATCATTTGATGAAGGTGGAGGTTGATGATATCTTGAAGACTCCTTTCAAATGTCATTATAGGAATTAAAATTATGTTGGATTTTTTTAGAGTCACAAATCTTCTATACATGTTTATGTGGTTTATGAATGTAGTGTTTAGATAGTTTTTTTTAAAATTTATTAGTTGTATTTATTAGGAGGAGCATGTAGAGAATCGATGAGACATATTGAGAGTTCCAAAATTTTATAATCTATTCAAGAATAATTCAAAGTGTAATTTATAGTATTTTATATTCTCTTTCATGGGGAATGTCATATATCAATATGGATTTGTAATATATCATTTGATTAGTGAGGTAGGGGTTTATTGGGTATCCCATAAAAATTTTGTAGAGGTATAGAGTTTTTTTCTCTCTATGCTATTACAGGAGGTTCATTCCTGAATTATCATAGATTGTAACTCCGATGATAAATTTTACTATGAAGAATCAAGAATTCATGTATACTTACATATGATAGGATACCTTAGATTATTTGAAGGAGAATTTTTTCAATGCTCCAATACTTCATTTTTTATAGAATGGTATTTCATTTAAGATTTATTGATATTATTTGAATCTTGTCTTAGGTTGTGTATTGATTCAGTAGAGGGTTCTTACCTATTATGGGTCTAGATGGTTATGGGATCATGAATTTTACTATTCCAACCATGATCATTATATTGTTTTGATAGTTTTTCCCTTGAAGTTATGGTGACATTGAATCATTGGTCAAAATTTTATGGTCTCCACATACCATGGGAGTATGAAATTTGTATTCTCCCAGCATGAATTTTATTTTCAGTAGTGATAGTAGATATAGTTCGTACAAGACTATGACATTAATATTTCCATAACTCTAACTAAAGGGAATGTTGTTAAATATGAATTGAGTAGAAATAAATTTCATGGTGTTGTGTGTTATTTTGGGGACTCTATGAGAGTAATGGTAGAGTTGATCATGATACACTTTGTCAAGGGTCTGGTTAATTTTATATAATAACTCTATCTGATAAATGTTTAGTCATCTATGATGAAGTAAGTGCATGATTCCAAGCTACGGAATTCTAATACAGGGATTTGGGATGATCAAATTGTTTTTTTTATTCTCTAAAGGTATGTTCTAAGGATAGACAACATTAGGTGTTATTCTAGGAGATTGTTTTCATTCCTTTGATGATGTGTGAGGTGGTTATCTATGAGTTTCATAGTTCCCTATTAGTAATGATTCTTAGAGTGATGAATATATATCATCCCCTAAGACAAATGTTTTTTTGGTCTAATATGAAGCACTTTGTTTTAGATTATATCACTCAAAGTTTATCTTTCTAAAAGGATAATATTAATAATTGTGTATCTAATGTATTACTTTGGCCACATCATGTTCCACAATGAAATAAGAAGGAAATCTCCATGGACTACATCACCAGTTTAATTTGATCTCAGGGTGGTTATGAGGTTATATAAGAGATCATGGACCGATAGATAAATTATTCTCACTTATTAGAAATTAATTAGTCATTCTTTGTGGGGTAATTTTTAATGTAGTGCATAAATGAGGTAGTGAGGTTTCAGAGGGTTACGAAGATGAACAACACTTATTTTGATATATTATTCACCTCCATGATTGATAGAGGTCTCTAGTATGTTAATTTCTCCTAGTTATGCATTATCACCACTTTTAATCCCCAAATGGATGCTCATACTAAGAAGATTATCTAGACATTATAGAATATGATGCACACAATCATTCTATATTTTAGAGGTTCATAAGTGATTCACCTACCCTTGGTGGAGTTATCTTACAAATAACTATTATCATTTTACTATTGGTATGGTTCAATTAGAATCATTGTATCGATATTCTTTTCAATATATATTGTATTGGACTGCAGATACAGAGTAATTTTATCATGCACTATAATTGGAGTTGACTACATCATAGAAATTAAAGGTGATATAGGAGTGAATAAAAGTGAAATCGGATCATCAGGAGTCCCATTTAAATCATAGTAAGAGGGCTCTAGAGTTCAATGATAGAAGTAATATTTTATTTAAGGCATCTATTCATAATGGGTGGGGCATGTTCGTTTATAGGAGTAAGCTTTCTCCTTGGTTAGTTGAACATCCTAAGGTGTCGTTGCATGATAGAGCTATGGTGTGTCGATTAGCACTTCTCACATAGATTAGATTAATTCATCACATCTTCTATGTGTCATAGACTTTATAATATCTTTATAATGATTACCATTTCTTTGAATAGGGTGAGTTGTATATTAGAGATGGTGAAACATTTGAAGAGTAGTTTTTTTATATTCCATTCATCTGGGTAAAGTGTTGTGAATCCATTATATCCTCTTAGTTCATTTCTTATGAAGGAATGGTGGAATAGAGGAGAGAAATTGGGAGAAATATTCATATATATGAGATCATTATTTTAATTTTTTTAAGGGTTGATCCTTTTTATTGATGTGATTTTTAATTTCCCATTGTTTTTAGATGATGTGTTTAACATTGTGCTATTTTTATGAGATTGTTTGTCTAGGTCGATATGACACTTGTTTATATTCATGCCCCTATTTGATGTTAATTTTCCTTGAGAGTGAGTTTTTAGTTCATTTGTTAATGTTACATGTTTGTTTTCTTTTTTACTCTAATGGGATGGTTGTGTTCTTGTTAAAGAGAGATCCATGATAGGTATCTCATGGGATGGTTTTTTGAACCCCTTTGCCTTCAATTTTGGATTGTTTTAAAATCCATAATAATGAGAATTGTTTAAGAGGTATCTGCTAAAATGTTCAAGATTTTATAAAAATCTTATTTTTTGTTTTACTAAGTCTTAGAGGTTTTGAAAAGTTTCATGATCCCTTTAACGCTTTAAAATTTATCATTTTTCTATATCGTAATTTGACATACCATGTGGTTGATAGATTGTTTTCATAGTCACTCAGTTTGTTCTTATGGTGAATCATTTAATCATGTGGTTTATCCATGCTCATGTTGTCCATCATTTTATTCAGGTGGTTTATCATTTCTTATTATTATTGATCCCTTCATGTTCTATATTCATTGTTCCTGTAGTCAATCATTCGTCCAATATATCCCCAAATGGGTGGTCAATCATTTTATCATGTGGTTAATTGACTCCTGCATACAGTCGATCCATAAGATCACTCCACATGGTCTGTCCTCATGTTCAGTTTTCTCCTTATGTATAAAAAACATTGTTTTTTCCAGAATATATACAATCCTTTTTTACCCAAAAATATGAAAAAAGGGAACTAAAATATTGAATCCTATTATATAATACCCAAATTATTACATATAATTTATATCAATTATTTCATTAATAAAGGGATCCTTAAATGGTAAATCCATTGGGGATTAATCCTAGACATATTTAACATTGGGTAAATTTGGAAAGTTTAACCATGTTTCTTGTATATATGTGAGAATATATATTTTATTTTAAACCGTGATTTTCCCCTCTTTCACCCTGCTCGCCTTCTCTTGAGTTTTGATGATTCAAAACCTTCACTTAGGTAGTCTTAAATCCTTCTATAAACATACCAGTTTCTTCTTATCAATTTCCCAATATGTGCTCATCCCTATTTATCCTCTTTTTAGTGCAGTGAAATCATGAAATCTTTTAATCAGGTAGGGGATATGATTATTCAATTTTTTTGTGCACTATGATATTTAATCACGATTTACTCTCTTTTGGAAAATTGATGTGATTAACTATTGGAAGATAATAATTTGATAAACACATGAATGATTATTTAATAATATGGTCAAATTTTAATGAATGAAGGAAAAAAGATATTATTGCAAATTATATTATTATTATGATCATGGAAAAAATATATTATCCTAAATTCTTGTTAATCACATAATGTGAAATATAATTAAAATTTCTATTATTAACATCAATTGAAATAATAAAAATTATTCTTCATGTTATACTCTAAATTATTATCTTCTGATAATATTGAAATTATCTAAGAATAAATAAAAGATAAAATTTAATTTCGGATACCTTCAAATTAATCTATAGTACTGAATTAAAAATTGAAATATAAATTTATTTACATGATGTAATAAATTTATTTATAAGTATTATTGATGCTTGACATATTTGAATTTATTAATTATATCTTGATAATAACTATCTTACTACTCTAGATATTAAATAACTGAACGGGGGTATTATCATGCATCATAGATATAATTATTTTATGTAATAAATATTAAAAAAATGTTTGGGACTTTGTGATCATAATAGTTTCATTTTTTATTTTTTATTTTTCCGCTTCATTTATTATATACTTTTTATCTCTGTACTTTGTAACACCACAACCCCAGAAGCCTAGAGTTGATGCATTATTACGTAACACTGGCATGATCACAAAAGATCAAGTCTCGAAAGACCGATTAGTTCAGTATCATTGGAAGTACTAGATACATTCATAAGGTTTACATTACATCATAAAATGGAAAACTACAACAACATTGTCTCCGTAGACAACACCATGATCCCATATACTATCCCTACAGGTTAGTCATAATATACTTCTTCTCATCCTGAGAAGAATAAAATGTATAAAGGGGTGAGTTCAGATGCTCAGTAAGGATAACAATATAGCAGAAACATTCATAAATAAGCATAAACATTTAAGGCAATGTATAATACTAAAACAAAAGCCTTTTAAACTTGAACTTTAGTATAATATGGAAAATATAAATTCAAAATAATGTTATTTACTTACTCACATGGATATTCTACTAGTTGAATAATCAAATGAAATATCAATAGCCACTTTCTTAATGATGGAATCCATAATTCCAGACTTTCATAACCACATAGTCAAGGCCTTGATCCATGACTACAAATAAGATTTTGTCAAGGCCTTGTTCCAAGACACTAGTTTGTCTCATTAAACCTACATATGCGTCGAGAAGCTATAGCGGGTTCCACCCGTCACTTATTAATTCCAATGCATTCCTCATATGAGAAGGTTTAAACTTAACATAAACATTCATATTAAAACTACCATACAAAATGTCAATACATTATCCATAAACCATGAATGGTGTAAAAATAACACATTCATATTCAAACATATCACAAAACCTTCAATAAAATACGGAAGTTCTATATCATAATAAATCGACTTAAAATAAGATTAAAATCCATCAAAGGATGTTGACATAGATGAAATCAAAAACATTTTTAGAGAAATATCCCTTTATATTTTGAAATCATTTAAGAGAACATTTATTTTGGAAATATTCTTATAATCGTGTAATGGAAGCTTCGACGATGTTATAACAGCAGATAATAGTCACACCCGCTGTATAAGTTAAAAAACATTGTTACCTTAATTTTGTTGAAAAAGTTATAAAGTAACTTATTTGGAAAAAGACAGAAATATTCCTTTAAAACCATTTTATAAAAAGTCAAACAAGGGTATAAATTACTTTAACCCATTCTCTAGTAAATATTAAAAATGTTTTGGAATTAATTTTTATGAAACATGGATGTGGATGATAAAGAGGTCCCAGTAGATAATTACATATAAACAACCTCGGATAATGAAGTGATTGTCGAATTAACCCTTACCTTGTACTTTTTCTTAGTCTAGGGTAGTATAATATTCTATATAATGGTGAAATAATTTTTATTAAATTATAAAATTATAATATACACTAATATGATGTTATGTATTCTCTTTTAACATTGATTTGTTAATAATATCTTAGTATTATCGTCATTTTGGGTGTTACCTGATTTTTTTCCTTTATATGATTTGTTATGTAAGTAATGTTTGCTATGGATAGGATTTATCTTATTCATAATCATAATGACATTATTTATTTTAACATTATTTTTAATCATCTAATAAAAATTAGTCTTGAATGGATATGATGGGGAATGAATCTCATCGCGTTCGTGGAGACTGTAATCTTTACATACATACGAGCGACAATATAATTATTTTGATATTAAAATAATATATAATTGGATGTTATATCATATATACCGAATCATTATCATGTTATATTTATTATTTACATCAATTACACGTCATTATTATACCCATTCAAATAATAATGTATTGAATAACAATTACACCACCACGTGGAGATGGTAAGACGTACGTACGCACGTATGGTGACATGTCATTAAAAGGATGGATAGAAAAATGAATATAGTTTTAACATATTTATAATAACATAATAGTATATATAAGATAATTGAGTTATTATTTTATAATTGAAAAACCAAGAAAGAGGAAGTGGAATAAGAAAGGAACTTTAAAGAGATGATGAAATATTTACCTTATCTTCGGGTTCTTCCTTATGATTTGATCAAAAGGGCTCCGTAGGACAGCTTTCTGATTAATGAAAGGACTCTAGGATGAAGGGAGGATAGTTGATAGAGTATTTGGACAGGTTTTGAACGAGCCAAATGGCTTTTAAGGTGTGAATTACAGAGAAGGGGTAGTTCCCTTTTATAAGAGGGGTGAGGGGCACCTTAGGAAAAGCTAGAAATATTATTTTATAATAAATTTATTTTCGGTTTCTAATGGATCCAAAATAAATTATTTGAAGGATAATGTAGTTATGGGTCGAGAACCTCTCAACTAATAGGTTTTGTACAGGTTTGGGTAACTATATTAACTTTATCATTTAGATTTAACTCTTTGTTAAATAGTTTGACATTTACCATGTCTCTTTGTATTTTTATATTATATGGGTAATAAACTTACTATAAACCTCCAAGAGAACCCCAAGTGGTTCATTAAAGATACAACTATCATTATATAAGTATTTTGGCTGAACATTAGATTTCTAGGAATATAATATCAAGTAATAATATAATATTTGTTTTAAAAATTATTTAATGTAAATTTTGTAACTATTAGTATTTTATTTTTTACAAATTCAAAAAAAAAATTATTACTTCTAACAAAAATCATATAACCAACCCTAACATGTCATATTAACCTAGAAAATTTTTGGAAATCATAAAAAGTCCCAAATTATATTTTTTTGGATATCTATAATATCAATTATTTTAATATTTCATTAATTTGGTAATTACTTCATCATCATTATGTCATAAATTTAATTATTTAATGTCTAAAAATTATAAATAAAATACCCTTATGTAGGAAATCATTTTAGATTTATAATGAATATTTATATTCTAATTTATCTTATTTGGAACACTATATTAAAAATGTTTTAGTTATTAAACTTTGAATTTAACACTTTTATCTCCTCTTTGAATTAAATAATAATAAATGTCCTAATCTAATCCAAGTGGACCAAATAGGTTCATATTTTATTCCAACGGTTATTTTTGGTCGAATTACACTTATCCAATAGAATTAGGACATGTGTTAGGGTAATAATAATATCATTTTTACCCTTAATTACCCTATTTACTTTTAATCGTGGTAAATAAAAGTAAAAAGTTACTATTCACCAAAAATTATTTTCATCTTATTGAACAAAATTTTACTTACTGATATCAACCGTGTCTCACTGATTTTTTAAATTCAACTCTTAGAAGTGGTAAAATTATGTTTTATGTAAATTTGCAAATACATTTAGGAGGTGGTAAAAAGTTCAATAAAATTTTTATATATATAAAATTATTATAAAATGACTCAAATGAATTACATTGAACTTATATAGGTATTATTTATCTATTTTGACTTAAAATAAATGTTAATAAATAAAATAATTGTTTAAATATAAATTCGGTTTTAAACTATAACTCAGTGTTTTTTACTATTCATCCGAAATTGAAACTTTTAAGAAAAATACCAAAAATTCACCCTAAGCTAATTTCAATATTCTGAATCCAAAAATTACTTCCATTTTGATTGATAAAATTTATAAAATTTAAAAAAGTGGGTATTATTATTCATAACAGATAGTTTGATTGGTTGCGATGTGTTAGAATCTCGAAGTTTCATATAACGCAGGCTATTTCATTATTCAATGGGAAACATAACGTGGAAGCTTGGGGTGTTACATTCTCCCCTCATTCAAATAATTTCCTCCTCTAAATTTCTAAAATATTACAGCATAAAAATATTTGGGTGGTTCTTCATCATAAGTTCCTTGGGTTCCCACGTTTCCTCTTCTATCTTATGGTTTCTCCATAGAACTTTTACCAGATGAGTCGTTGGGTTTCTCAGCACTTGTTCTCTTGTATCAAGAACCTTGACAGCCTCTTCGAAATAAGATAGATCAAGATCAAGTTCTAATTCATCATAGAGGAGTACATGCGTTAGTTCATACATGTATTTTCTCAACAGTGATACGTGGAACACATCGTGAACTTTATAGAGATTTGGCGGAATTGCCAAACGGTAAGCTACAACCCTAATTCGTTCTAGAATTTTGAAAGGTCAAATGTACCTGGGACTCAACTTTCCCTTCTTACCAAAACATATAACACCCTTCCATGAAAATACCTTCAAAAAACATAATCTCCTACCTAAAATTCTAAATCCTTCCTTCGGTTATCGGCATAGATATTCTGCATACTTTGAGCTACTTTGATGTGGTTTTGTATTACCTTCACCTTTTCCATCGTTTCCTCCACAAGTTTTGGGCCTACGAGTTTTCTTTCACCAACATCATCCCAACAGGTTGGTGTGCGACATCTCTTTCCGTATAACACTTCATATGGTGCCATATGAATACTTGAATGGAAGTTGTTGTTATAGTAAAATCTTCCAAAGGTAAATATTGATCCCAAATACCTTAAAAGTCAAGTGATCATGATCTCAACAAGTCTTCTAAGGTTTGAATAATCCGTTCTGATTGTCCATCAGTTTGGGGGTGGTAGGCAGTGCTCAAAATAATTTCAGTATCCAGGACTTTCTGAACACTTTTCCAGAATCTTTATTTAAATAGGGATCATGATCAGAAACAATCGATAGTCATACTCCATGAAGTCTTACAACTTCATTAATATATAGTCTTTCTAAACATTCAAGTGATAAATCTTACCTAATATCAAGAAAATGCACTGACTTGGTAAGACGATCAACAAGGACCCATATTGCATTGTTCCTTATATGAGTATTTGGTAGTCCCATGACAAAGTCCATTGTAATATTATCAAAAATCCACTCAGGTATGGGAAGAGGTTGCATGACTCATCTAGGCTGTTTCCTTCCAACTTTCACTTGTGGAAAACCCATACATCATGACACTAAATCATAAATATCCCTCTTCATGTTGTCCCAACAAAAATGTTCCTTCAAGTCACTATACATCTTAGTTCAACCAGGGTATACAGAGAAATTGGAACTATGAGCATCATCCAACAATTCTCTTTTTAGATCAGGTATATCGGGAACACAAAGTCTCTTCCCAAATTTCAAAATTTCATCTTCATACACAACTTCTCTCAATCTCCCATCATTCATAGCTTTAATCTATTTTTGAAACACTTCATCATCGATCTGATAACTCTTTATACTTTCTAGTTAATTTGTTTTGGCAAACATTTGAAAAACAATTGATGTTTCACCTTCGATGGTGATTCTCATATCCATCTTTACTAGATCCATATATATAGGATCCTTTTCAACTCTCATCTTGTTAAACACTCCAAGATCCTTTCTACTCAAAGCATCTTCAACCTTATTTTCATTCCCTAGGTGTTAGTGTATAGTGAAATCATAATCCTTGAGTAGTTCAATCCATCTCCTTTACCTCATGTTGAGTTCTTTCTGTGAGAAAATATAATTTAAACTCTTGTGATCGCTATATATCTCACATTTTTTACCATAGAGATAGTGTCTAAAAATCATCAATGCAAAGATTAAAACTACTAACACAATATCATGATTAGAATAGTTTTGCTCATGAATTTTTAGTTTTCGTGATGCATAAGCAATAACCCTATCATTCTGCATAAGGACACAACCAAGTCCTTTATTTGAATAATCACTATAAATAAAAAACCCATCATTCCCCGATGGTAGATTCAAGATAGAAGCATTGAATGATCTTCTATTCAATTATTCAAAACATTCTTCACACTCCTTTGTCCAAAAAAATTTTACCCCTTTTCGTGTGATCTTTGTCAATAGGTTAGCCAACCGGGAAAAATTCGGGATGAAACGTCGATAATAACCTGGTAAACCAATAAAACTACGTACCTCAATTATACTCGTCATTGTTGGCCATTCTTGGATTTCCTTGGTCTTAGAAGGATCAACAGAGATTCCATCTTTAGAGACAATATGGACAAGAAAATAAATCTCCTAAAGCCAGAATACACACTTTCTAAACTTCCCATATAATTCGTGCCTTTTAAGAGTCTTCGGGATAAAGCGCAAGTGATTTTGATAATCATCGTAGCTTTTGGAGTATAACAAGATATCGTCAATAAATACCACTGAAAATTCATCAATATATTCCTTGAAAACTCTATTCATTAGATCCATGAATACAGAGGGTGCATTAGTCCATCAAAAAGGCATTACTGTAAACTTGTAATGGTCTTACCTAGTTCGAAATGCTATTTTTACAATGTATTCCTTCTTCACACAAAACTGGTGATATCCAGATTGAAGTTCAATCTTTGAAAAGTATTGATCTCCATGAAGTTGGTCAAATAAATCATCAATTAAAGGTAGGGGATACTTGTTCTTTATTGTTATATCATTGATCTCCCTGTATTTAATGAACAACCTCATAGATCTATCTTTCTTCTTAACAAAAAGTAAATGGGCTCTCCATGGAAAAACACTAGGGAGAATAAGTCCTTTATTACTCAATTCATCTAGTTGTTTCTTTAGTTCCACGAATTCCACAGTGTCCATCCTCTATAGGGTATTCTATATGGGCCTTGATCTAGGAATTAAATCAATAGAAAACTCAATTTCTTTTTCTGGAGGATGTCCTGGTAAATCTTCTGGAAACACATCAACATATTCTTTCACAATAGGTACATCCTCTATTTGAATATTCCTTTCCTAACCCATAGTTATTTCATTCTCTTCCTCCCCAATAATTGAATTTAGTTGAGCTATTGGGGGTGGATCTAGATAATAATTAGGTGGTGATGATTCTTCTCTAAAGATAAGGCGTTCTTTATCATCGTCCTAAAAAATACTAACCTCCTTCTTCTTACAATAAATATTTTCATCATGGTCCAAAAGCGAATCCATATGGAAGATTATATCAAATTAAATCATGGGTATGATGATGAGATCAGTAGATAAAAAATATTTATATTACCTAATGGGGACTGATTCATAAAACTTTGTTGCAATGAAACATCCCTTCGGAGTTTTGACTGAAAAATCCCTTGTTAAATCAAATTGGAAATATCTAATTTTCCTAGGAAAATGGGAAGATATGAAATAGTACAATGATCTAGAATCAAATAAAGCATTGGCTAAACATGAAGAAACCATTAAATTACCTGCCACTACGTCTTTTGAAGCTTCAACCTCAGCAGTAGTGATAGCACAAGCTTGGCCTTGATCCCTTGGCCTCTTATGTGGTAAGTTCCCCTGATTCTTAGGGAATTCATTTGTATAATGGCCCCTTTCTCTACAATTGTAGTATTCAACATCGACAGTCTCTTTCTTCCAATTGCAATAACGAGCTTGGTGGCCTTTTTCACCACACTTGTAACAGACTCTCATTCCCATCAAGAAAGTACCATGGTGTTTCTTCCCACATCTACTGCAGGATGGATATTCAACTTTTCCCTTCTTCCCAATATTTACATTTTCAGAGTGTTCAGTAGATCTCTTCTTCTCTTGTTTTTCTTTAAAGTTGTAATACTTAGAGAATTGTTTTTTATCTTCATAGTACATGAGACAATATCTTCGTATGACAAGAAGGATTGTGAGACTAATTCTCGAAGGGGAAATTGTTTTAACCCATAAAATAAATGATCAATATTACTTCTTAGGTTACATATATAATCTACAGCATGCCTCACTAACCTTTTAAATCTAGCTTCATACTTTGTGACATTCTCATCCTCCTTTTTCCTCAAACTCAGAAATTATCTTTCTATATCTGCTCGATGATCATGAGGAAAGTATTTTTCTAAGAAAATTTCTTTAAACTCATTCCATTCCATATTTGAAACTTCATCATCTTCCTTTGTGTATTGAATCAATGACCACCATTGATCAGCATCTTTAGTGAGGCGGTAAAATTCCATTACAACTTTTTCCATTTTGCTACTTCCCAAAGCATAGAATATTTTCTCTAAGAAATTTATCCATTGCTCAGCTAATAGTGGATTTTTACCCCCATTGAATGTTGGTGGTTGTTGCCTCATGAAGAGATCTAATATTAATCCTCCACATTGCGAATCATGGTGCTCCATAATGGTAAGGTTATTATTCGTAACCTGAGTGAGTTGTCCCAGTATGGTGATTAGCTGATCAGCACTGGCTGCATCACCAGCTCCACTATAATTATCTTGAGTAGGTGGGAAATCCCTACATGGAGTTCATGCATTGATACGGTTTCCATTCCTTCTACGAGGATCTATTTCTAAATAATATCATAAACTAGAATAGTTTAGGAATCGAAATACATAATTCCAAACTTGTAAAACAATTAACATAAATTGAAAATTTTATGGATATAATACATAATCATAAATAAAATGTTTTCTTTGAGGAATTATATACTCATAAAACTTTCTTAATAGTTTGTAAAGAAAATTATAATTATACTAAGCATATCCCCTAAGAGTGTCGTAACCAAGAGTGCAGCAAGTCCCATTGTCATGAACCAGTTCCCGTTTGAGTCTTGCTCAAGTGATGTTTTCGGGTTTTACGCCTAGGTACATTTGTGCCAGAGCCTCCTCTACGTGCTCGTACTTAGACAGGTATGTATTTCTTGGAAAACTCACAAAATCTCTACAATACCAAAATTCTAAGAATTTATTCTATACTAATCCTCAAATTCTATCTTAGAGATATGTGCTCTAATCAGAGTTTATCTAAATCTAGTTTCTATGTTTTGTAATAAACTTCCTATAATACAAGCATTAACGCTCTGACCCTAGAATTCCAGAGTTGGTGCATTATTATGTAAAATTGGCATGATCACAAAAGGTCAAGTCTCAAAATACTGATTAGTTTATTAGCATTTTAAGTACTAGATACATTCATAAGGTTTACATTACATCATAAGATGGAAAACTAAAACAACATTGTTTCCACAGAAAAAACTGAGATCCCATAGACTATCCCTACAGGATAGTCATAATATACTTCTTCGCATCCTGGGAAAAATAAAACATAAAAAGGGGTGAGCTCAGATGCTCAGTAAGGATAAAAATATAGCAGAAACTTTTATAAATAAGCATAAACATTTAAGGCAATGTATAATACTAAAACAAAATTCTTTTAAACATGAAGTTCAGCATAATATGGAAAAGATAAAATTAAAATAATGTCATTTACTTACTCACATGGATATTCTACTGGTTAAATAATCACATGCAATATCAAGAGACACTTTCATAATGATTGAATGCATAATTCCAGACTTTCATAACCACATAATAACAACCTTGTTCCTAGACTACAAATAATATTTTTTCATGGCCTTGTGCCAAGAAACTTTTTTCTCTCATAAGGCCTACCGATGCATCGATGAGCTATAGCGGGATCCACCTGTCACTTATTAAGTCCAATGCATTCCTCATATGAAAAGGTTTAAACATAACAGAAACATTCTCATTAAAACTTGCATATGAAATGTCAATAATTTATCCATGAACCACGAATGGTGTTAAAATAACACATCCATTTTCAAACATATCCCAAAAACTTTAATACAATATGTATGTTTTGTATCATAATAAATATACTTCAAATAAACATAAAATCCATCAAAGGATGTTGACATAGATGAAATCAAAACATTTTTTAGAGAAAAATCTCTTTCTATTTTGAAATCATTTATAAAATATATTTTGAAAATATTATTATAAGCTTGTAAGGGAAGATTTGATGATATTATAATGGCAGAAAATAGTTTCACCCGCCGTATAAGTTAAAAAAACATTCTTACATTAATTTTGTCGAAGAGGTCATAATGTACCTTATTTAGAAAACGAAAGAAATATTCCTTTCAAAACATTTTATAAACATTCAAACAATGGTATAAATGACTTTAACCCATTTTCTAGTAAATATTAAGAATTTTTTGGAATAAATTTTTAAAAAAAATGGATGTGGATGATAAATATGTCCCAGTCGATAATTATATATAAACAACCTCGGATAGTGAAGAGATTGTAGAATTAACCCTTACCGTGTACTTTTCCTTAGTCGAGGGTAGGTTAACCTCCTATATAATGGTTAAATAATTGTTATTAAATTATAAAATAATAATATACGTTAATATTATATCATATATGATCTTTTAACATTCCTTTGTTAATAATATCTTAGTATTATCGTCATTTCGGGTGTTACCTGATTCGTTTTACTTTATATAATTTGTTACATAAGTAATGATTATTATGTATAGGATGTATGTTATTCATATTAAAAATGATATTAAGTCTTTAAACATTATTTTTAATCATCTGATGAAAATTATTCTTGAATGGGTACAATGGGGAATAAATCTCATCGCGTTCGTCGAGATGGTAATCCGTACGTACGCACGAGCGACAATATCATTCTTTTGATATTAAAATAATATATAATTGGATGGTATATCATATATAAAGAACAATTATCATTTTATATTTATTATTTACATCAATTAAACATCATTATTATACCCATCCACATAAAAATGTATTGAATAACAATTAAACCACGACGTGGAGACGGTAAGTCGTACGTACGCGCGTATGGTGACATGTCATTCAAAGGATGGATAGAATAATGAATATGGTTTTACCATATTTATAATAACATCATAGTATATAGGAGGTACTAGAGTTATTATTTTATAATGTAAACAATAATGAAAGAGGAAGTGGAAGAAGAAAGGAACTTGAAAGAGGTGATGAAATATTTACCTCTTCTTCAGGTTCTTCCTTTTGATTTGATAAAAAGGGATCCTTAAGATGGTGTTCAGACTAAATAAAGGCCTATATGGTGAAGGGAGTATAGTTGAGAGGGTATTTGGGTAGGGTTTGGCCAAGCAAAATGGATTTTTATGTGTGAATTATAGAGAAATGGGAGTCCCTTTTATAAGAGGGGTGAGGGGCACCTTAGGAAAAGCTAGAAATATTATTTTAGAATAAAATATTTTTTGGTTTATAATAGCTCAAAAATGAATTATTAAAAGTATAAGGTGGGTATGGGTTGAAAAACACTCTACCAATAGGTTTTAGATAGGTTTGGGTCACTATATTAACTTTATCTTTTAGATTTAACTCTTAATTAAATAGTTTGACATTTCCCGTGACTCTTTGTATTTTTATATTATATGGTTAATAAACATACTATAAACTTCCAATCGAACCCCAAGTGGTTCTTTAATGATACGCCTATCATTATATATGTCTTGTTTCTGAACCTTATATTTTTAGAAAAATAATATGAATTAATAATATTATATTTGTTTTTAAAAAATATTATGTTAATTTTCACACTATTTGGTATTTTGTTTTTTCTAAATTCATAATAGAATTATTATTTCCAGAAAAAATCATATAACAAACTCTACCATGTCATATTAACCTAGAAAATTGTGGTAATTCATAAAAAGTCTCAAATTACATTTATTTTTATATTTATAATATTAATTATTTTAATATTTCATTAATTTGATAATTATTGCATCATCATTGTGTCATAAATTTAATTATGTAATGTATAAAAATTATAAATAAAATACCATTATCTATAAAATCTTTTTATATTTCTAATGAATATTTATAGTCAAATTTATCTTATGTGCAACCCTATATTAAAAACATTTTATTTATTAAACATTGAATTTAACACTTTTAACTCTACTTTGAATTAAATAATGATAAATGTCATAATCTAATACAAGTGGACCAAATAGGTTCATATTTTATTCCTAAGGTTGTTTTTGGTCAAATTAAACTTATCCAATATAATTAATACATGTGTTAGTGTAATAATAATATCATGTTTACCATTAATTTCCTTATTTACATTTAACCGTGGTAAATAAAAGTAAAAAAAGTTATTATTCACCAAAAATTATTTTCATCTTATTGAATCACATTTTACTTATTGATATCAATTTTATCTATCAGATTTTTTAAATTCAACTCATTGAAGCGGTAAAATTAAGTTTTATGAAAATTTGCAAATGTTCCTATAAGGTGGTAAAAAGTTCAATAAAATTTGTATATATCTAAAATTATTATAAACAAACTCAAATGAATTACATTGAAATTATATAGGTATTATATAAATATTTGACCTAAAATAAATTTTAATAAAATAAATAAATATTTAAATAATAATTCGGTTTTAAACTATAACTTAGTGTTTTTCACTATTCATCAAAAATTGGAAGTTTTCATAATATACCGAAAATTCACCCTAAGTTAATTTCGATATTCCGAATCCAAAAATGAAGTCCATTTTGAAAGATAAAATTTATAAAATTTCAAAAAGTCGGCATTACTATTCATAACGGATAGTTTGATAGGTTGCAATGTGTTATAATCTCGAAGTTGCATACAATACAAGCTATTGCAATATTCAATGGGAAAAGTACTTTGGAAGCTTGGGGTGTTATATATTTAGTCTTTTTTGGTTGATTTTTATCATGATATATATACTTTAAAAAATGATTAACAGGTAAAATTAAGTAATTTTAAATGACCGGTAGTCTTATATTTTAATTTTTTACTATAATTCCTTGAAATTGATAAATTGTGGAATTAGTGATTTCAAGATATTATTATCTACTACCTATTTGTTTCTTGATGTGGAAAACCTATTCATAATAAACTAACTCATTAAATGTGATAATTAAAATGTATTTTTTATAAATAAAAAATGTTTGGCGATGAATGAGCTCATTGTTGATTGTAGGAGGCTTGGCTGCCATGATTTCATGACCTTAGTGAATTTTATTGTGTGACAGTTCTAGTATTTTACATCCTTGATGCATTACATGAAAAATGTTTGTTGATAAATGGGATATGAGCTCGATGTTGTAGTGATTTTCAATACCATTAATAGTAAGAATGTTTATTTTATTTGTAATAGTGTCGGAATAACACTAGAGAACTCAAGATGAAGTTAGAGAAATTTTTTCTCATCAATATATATTCTTTATTGATGCTTTTTCATGGTTGGTTGTCTAGATGTTATTTATTTTTCTTTTCAACTACTAGACATAGTATATTTATTTTCATGGTTTCTTACCCTTTGATGTGGTAGCCTAGGGTGATTCCTATATTACCCATATAATTTATTAAATAAAAAATAATGGTGATGCTTTATGGTGATCATATATTATGATGGAATACTTTATAATATAATAAATAAAGGTTATGTCTAAGGAACCTATATTTTATGATTAAAGTATTAATCTTGGAAATGAAAACATATTAATATTAATTAACTTTTGATTAATTAAAAACACTAAACTTGAGGATTGTATGCTTCTTTGAGATCTAGACATTAGTGGTGGTGATAGAGTGTCTTATGTGACAATAGAGGTGGATGAGTTTATGTCTAGGTAGTTTTCCTTAGTGTAGTTTTGTGCGCTATATTTTATATTTTCTGATTTTATACACTTCCCCACCAACATTTTTAAGGAAATAGATATCCAAATGTTTTGGTGGGTTTTCTAAAACATCCAGGATATTGAGGGAATATAGGATTCACTTATCCATCTTCCCCACTATCCCTTTGGTTGTAGTTATGTGTAATCATAACCTGATTTATAAGGTCTTACGGTATAAGTTTTTTCCTATTTGGGATGGGATGGCTATATATTATTTTTATAAATTTATGTGTGGGTTGTGACCAATTGAGGTATAACACATACTTGTATCTGTTAATAGTGTGTGTGTATTTCTATGGGTGTATGTACATAGGTTTTGATTATAAAATCCTCAAACCTGCACTCTTAGATTCAGTTCTATAAACATGATCTTTATATTTATATCTTTGATACTGATAAATGTGACATGATTTTAGCCATCCAAAATATAAAACATCATGGAAAAATATTTGATCACTTACATACCTAAGGACCTTTTAGTATTAATTTTTTAGATAATTAGTAAAAATTATTACATAACAATTCCCACGTACTCATATGATTATTTTTACACTATACACATATTTTGTTAATCCACATTATGTCTTCAAAATCCCTCATAAAATTATCCACACATCAAACCTTTGGCGATACAAATCATTTATCATTATTCATCATAACCTGGGTAAAATGATACATAATAAGGGTTATTATAAAAACTTAGTAATGGTAAGAATAAGAATTAACATTTTAATTTCATTAGTGATCATAATATGAACATGGGTGTATTATAACATTGTAAATGTTCATTATCATAACATAAGATAATTCATACCTATCAAAACCTTGATCATAAAATATTATACATGGAATAAATCATTAACATAATACAACAGTCGTATAATTCGACAATAATGACCCATTTAAAAATAATCCTTAAGTATAGGTTCAATTAAAACATGATGTAAGAATAAATAAATAAAACATGGAAACTTGGATCAGAATTTATAGATGACTCTTGTAAATGGAATAACCTTCCGGGAAAATTCCAAAAATAACTTAGTAGAATCCTATAACTATTTAATTTTGACTCTTTAAAAAATGAATTTGATCTCTCTAACCAAACCACCCATCTTTGGTTTATAATTTTTCCACCCATCCTTTTTTATAATAAAACCACCCTTCCATGTTTTTTACATAACCACTTATCTTCAGTTAACAATAAAATCACCCATCATTGGTTTAAAATCGAAACCACCCATCCTTAGTTTATAAGAAAACCACTAAATCTTATTTAATATTGTAACCACATGTACTTTATTTATAATGGAACCACCAATCATCATAAACAATTTAAAAGATCTATAACATGAATAAAGTACCTGTAGCTTTTATTTCACCATAAAAAACAAATAAACACCCATTATTCATTTCATAACATGATTAGATCATGGAAAAGAAGTGGTACTATGAAAATTTATTTAAAACAATAATAATACATTCAAAAAAAGGATTGGGATGTTATCATTGCAAAATATACCCATTGGATCATAAGTAACATCATTTGTTGTTAGTGTTGGTGAATTTAAATACTGTAAACAGATCATTAAAAACAGTTTTGAAGAAAAAACCCTTTCCACATATAGAATATTTTTAAAAAAAATAAAAAATCACAAAATATTTGAAAAATAAATTTTTTTGAAAATAAAATAGAAAATATATAAATAATTCCCTAATGAAAATTACAATTATTATGGTGGTACAATTCATTCAAGTCATAAATGTTAAAAATAAACATTCTTTTTAATGTTTTTTAAAGAGAGTCAAAAGTGCCCCATGAGGAAATCATTAAAAAAATTCCATTTTAAATTTTTTTAATAAAATGTAAAATATCAGGTAAAAAACTATATAAAATCACTTATGTCTATAAAACAACATTCTTGAAAACATTTTAGAAAACATGGTCATGAAGAGAATGATTCACGGTCTAAATAAAGATTCATAATTGGTATGAATTACTAACAACTTTCTTAAAGTTTATTTTGTAAATAAATAAATAAATATAAAATAATAATTTATTCCAAATTAATAAACAAATTTAAAAAAAATATGTGTTATTCAAGAAAATTATATAATATGATTTCCACTAAAATATCATTGAACATAAACAAACCTAAAAATAAAATAAATTATAACATAAATCCTTTACAACTTTAGTAAATTTAAGGATTAAGGTTAATTGAAATAAATAATATGTTATGGATATATAAATTCGAGTAATGAAATGAATTAATATTTTAAAATTAATTCATGGGGTATTAAGTACACCATTCATTGAAATCATGGTGCATGACATGAAAAATGTCATGATAACATGAGATTGAGACAAAGAAAACCCTTAAAAATATCATAAATTTTTAAGTGAAAATTAATACATAAAGTGATTATGTTCACATATGTAAATACAAATAAAACAATTTTTAATACATAATAAATAAATTAGGTATCAATTCACACATATCAAGGAATAATAATGTCAATTAAGTAGAATAATAACCAAATGAATGGAAATTGAGTTAAGAAACCCCTACCACTTAGTAAAATTCATGTCAAATCCCCCTAGATAAAATAATTTTAATTTCAACTTAATATACCAAGATATATTAATGATTCATAATATAAAATATAAAAGGGGTATTATATGCACCATAAAAATTAAATTCGGTGTAAACAATTAAAACCAGAATTAATGAAGTTAAATTGAGAGAAAATCCCTTCATCAAATCTAACTCATCCTGTACGTTCTATCACTCATATATAATAAACTTATATAAATTATTTTATTTATTAATAAATTTTTTTGGGTTTAATCCCAAATACAAAAATAATTTATTTCATTTAATTTAATAACATATTTAACTACTTAATCTGGTAAATCCACATTGTGTGTTTTGATGATGTTTGGTAAATAAATTAAAAATGACTTTGGTATGTTGAGCATGGTCAAAGGGGTAATTGTTCAATCATCTCAAAAATAATAATCAGAAAATAATTTCCTTTTTATAAGTCAATTATAATTTTAAAACCAACCATGAAATATGGTTATGAAAATTTAACTACGCTATAATCATGCAGATGGTAGGTTATACATATGAATGAGTAGCATTTCAATTTTTCAAAAAATCAGATGAAAAGAAAGTAAGTAAAAAATTTCATTAAATAATTATTATTATATAATATATATAATATTACATCTTTAAATACACTTATATATACCTTCCATTTGATCTGGTTATGAAAAATTAATCACATCGCTTTCTAGATGTGGTAATCCATACGTACGCATGAACGACACTATCATTTTTCAATGGATATAAAGGTAATAAATTAAATAATATAATATCTGTAAAAATGATAATTATTTAATGAATATAATATATATATATATATATATATATATATAATCTTTCATTATTACTATAAATTAGAGGTGGTTATGAAAAATGAGTTACTTCGGTTCATAAGGTGGTAGTTTGTCATGCATATGAATGATGGTTTAATTTCCCATTTGATGGAAGAGGATATGAATAAGTTATTACATTAATATAAAAAATTAAGTATATGGAATATACTTGTGTTATTATTTTAAAATTCTTGAATAATATTTTATGTATGTAGAAGATGAAATTAAACTAAAACATTTGGTTAAAAGTTACAGTTGTTCTTCAAATAACCTCATTTGATTAAACCTTAAACCCTTTAGGAATTGTTTTCTACAAAAAAATAAGACCATTAAAATGTGTTCAATAATTTTAGGTATAGTTTTTTTTATCTCATGGATGAAAAATGTCTCTTGAAGTGTGGAAATGAGTGGAGATGATGTTCCCTTTTATGAGTGAGGGAAGGGCTGTTCTTCGATTTTTTTGAAGTATTATGTTAATATAAATTAATTTTCATTAAAAATGGATAGAATTGTTAAAATTATAATATATTTTGAGTATGGGAATAAAAAATAACATACAATAAAATTTGAACATGTTTTGGTTATGTTTTTACCATTATATCTTTGATTCAACCTACAATTAACCCTTCTGATGATTATGTTGGTATTAAAAAAATAATATTTAGAGGCTAATATATATACTATAAATAGATAATGACCTATAAATGAAAAATGTTTTAAATTTTAAACCATATACCATTAACATGGCCTATGATAATTTTTTGAGTAATTTAATATCATTTAATAAAACCTTATTTATTATAAAATATCATTAATTTCATTTTTGTAACTATTATTTTAATTTGATTTTGAAAAAAAGGAAAGTATATAAATTTGAATATAATAAATCCAAATATACATAGTATTCTATATATATCTATAAAATTCATGATATTCTATAAATCACCCAAAAAATTACTTTTTGAGTTTTTTAAATCATTCACTCGATTTAACCACCACTTTCAAATGCATTGTGTTAGTGTTGTATAAGAATTTAAGGTAACTATTTCATCACTAAAAATTATAAATAAATTATAATGATAAAATAAAGAATTTATATTTCATAAAAAATGTATAATATAACAAAAAAAATTCATGTCACAAAATTTTATAAATATTAAAAACAAGTGAGTGATATATTTGACTTTAAAATTAAATAAAATAATAAATGTCATTTTAAAATAAAAATAGCACAAATCTACCATAAATTAAAATATTAGATGAGTATATCTGAACTCTAATAATAAAATGGATTAAGGGAATGTTATTGGTAATTTTTAGTCCTTATCATTTTATTTTTAACATTAATTACCTTATTTACCCTTACAGAGGTGAAAAATATTTGACATGGTAACTATTCATAATAACAAAAAATCAGAGACTTATTTACAAAATTGGACATAATGATTTATAATATAGAGTATATTTTTCAATATTAAAATCCTATAATTTTTAGAAATAAATTTTAATGTAGATGTGTAAGACGGAATGAAAAATAGTTTTTAGAAAATTTCTTTTTTATTACAAAAAATGAACATATACCAATATCGAGTATAATTAATATTCAAATGTAATTAATTAGATTACATCTAATTAAATAATTATTATATTAATTTTATATAAAATTCAAAGAATAATGGTACTTTTAAATGTTAATAAATGATAGTTTTGCAAATAAAACGTAAAAATAGTAAGGCATTATTCACATAAAAATCAATCTTTCTAGAAAAATCCAATAATTTTACCATATGTTACTTTTTTTATGCTGATTTCAAAAATGATGTTAATATTACCAAATACATTGTAGAAACATGGAATTTTGATACATATATATTATATATAAATAGGTGAATATTAATTATATATCATAATGATCCACGCCAGAGTCATTTAGGTCATGTTCCTTTGGAAATATTGACACAAAAAAAATTGGTTCATTGTTGAACTACATACTCTCAGACTAATTTATTTATATATATCACCCTTCTTAGATTTTTCATACATAAAAACATTCTTCGTAAACTGGGGAAGAAAACATAGTAAATGGTAAGATCATATGCATATTAAGAGTATATAAATGAGATATAAATAATCATTTAAGAATAACATGATGAGCATAAAATTTTAAAACCATACCCTTCATATAATAGATAATAAATTGGATAAAGGGAATAAATATCCATAGATTAAAAGACATCACTAATAAAAAAAATGATGATCATGATCCATGAGATCATAACATTGGCATAATAAAAATAATATATAATACAAATAAGAATGTAAAACCTTATTTCAAGGCTACACACCAAGACATTCATAACATTTTAGTATTGTACTAAATAACCCTATAAATGCTTCGTTCTTGGGATAACCTCTTGTGTATCCTCTTTTTTGCTCAAGATAACCTCTCATGCACCCTTTAGTATCATAAGAAAGTAATCATTACCCAATGAAGTGAAGGTAGATGTTGGTCCCACATATCATATAATTAAAATGATACATATTTGTGCCACAGGATCATAAAAATTTCATTACATAAGAACCTATCAAAATAAATGAGTTTCACAAACACTTCATCATAGTTTAACTCATTGAAAAGAAAAGGGTTTTAAAATAATTGTGTCTTCATGTTCGTAAACCATATAGAGAAAGAATAAATATGGTATAATTGGATCATCTCCCAAATAAAAATTATGTAACATAAAAATAATTTCATATAATATGGAATTTTATTTTTAAATATAATATTGAACATTTCTTGTGGATAATACCCTTTCCATTTTAAAAACACTTATTTTAAAAAAAATGCAATTATGAGGTAAAAATATTCTTTGAAAATGGAACTATAAAATTGTAAATGAAGATTTAAAGAAAATATTAGTAATGATGGTTAGAAAACCCATTCATTATTTATAAGTTAAAAATTTTCCTTTCATATCATCATAAAAAGGCTAAAAATTACCTCATTTAGAGATCAATGAGAAGATTCCTTTCAATCCATTTTGAATAAAGTAATAAATTAGTAAAAATGAATTTAAACAATCATAGAAGAATATTAAAATATTTTATAAAAATATTTTTTTGAAAAAGTAAATATATAGGAGAAATATGCCCCAACAGAGACTTAAATATAAACAATCCTTAATATTGATGAGATTTTGAAATAAAACCCATAAAAAGAGTTCACCTTGTATCGAAATCATTCTAAACTCATATATAATAAATTTTTATTTATTATAATTAAAAAAAGTAATTTCCATACTTTTTAAATCATATATTATCCCTTTATAACATTTCAAACCCCCCTTTGTCAATAATTCCTTATTAAAATTTTTATTTTATGGTGTTAACTTTTTCGTTTATCATGATTATATCAGTTTAGTAGTTCAGTTAATGGTAAATTTATCTTGGTGAAATCCTATAAATAATATATATTATGATAGAAATATCATATATAGTCATTATATACATATTTATATTCATCCATAAATTTTAAAGAGATAAAAATTAATTATACAATTTATGGAGACGGTAGGTTGTACGTACGCATGAACACTGTTATCATCATTCAATGAATTCAATTAAAGAAAGGTAAATTCTAATTCACCGTTCTAGGATAATAATTATATTATATATATAGTATATATATTCATAAAATTATCCCTCATTTCTATACATTTAAAATATAAAAGAAAAATAAATTGCATTACTTCGTTGAGGTTGCTCTTCTTTGAAACCACTCATTTAGACCTCCACTAAAATGTTATAGGGTTCATCTTTTTGGAAGATAAAAACATCTAGAATACGTATATAAAAGTTTAAAAGGGAAATTTTCAGATTTTTATTGAGTTTTAAGCATCAAATTGGTGTGAATAAGTGAGCGATGATGTTCCCTTTAATAATTGAGACAAGGGGAAATTATAGAATTTCTCAAAATGTTAAATTATAATAAATTAATCTCTAGTCCATATGCCTCTAAATTTACATGTATTATAAGATAAAATAATATGTTTTTGTATTAAAATCATCCAATATAATTTATAAAAGTTTTAGTTTAATTTTAAACCTCATCATTTTGATTAACCCTTCCTTAACAAATTTTAATTTTAACTATGTTAAAAAAATTCAATATTAAAGTGTTGTAATTTTTACATATAAGATGATAATTAGACCATAAATGGAGAATTTATGAAATTTTATACCATATTATATTCACCTTATCATACTTCAATATTTTTTTATTTTAAAATAATTTTATAAAATATTAATTTGAAAAAATATAATTATTTTTAATTTTTGACAATATTCATTAAATTTAACATTAAATACATCAAGATAGTATGGAATTAAAAATTAATGATTTAAAAATTTCATTATATGTTATACAGATCTATAAAATTATTGGGTTATATTAATTCATTCAAATTATTTAACTCTTAATATTTTTAAAATTCTTTTTTTTATTAAATGGTGAGATGTTGTATCAGTGTTGAAAAAAACTAATTTCATTGTAAAATTAGTAAAAAATTAAAAATAAATTTCTGTAATTAATATAAAATTAATAATCTCATAATAAACACTTATATTCATTCATAACCTACTTTTTCCCCATGTGGGTACATAAGATATTTTAAAAACAAAGAAGGTGACACTTTGTAACATTATTTTATTTAAATAATATATAAGTCATTTTCATGGATAGGTGTCCATTAAAAAACTAAATTTGGACGAAATTGGGTAAAGGTTCTAATTTATTTCATACAATAATAATTTTTATGATGAAATATGGCCTTATATGTTATTTTTAATTTACATTTACATGATTTACCCTTTATTAGCATGATAAATTTTACAATGGTTTCTGCTCATATTATCTGAAAATAAAAGGGGTCTGATTAAAAAAATATGAACCTCCAGATTATAAAAATAAAATTCATTTAGCTAATTCCATTCCAATAAATGGAAGAAATTAATTTCAATGTAAGCCTTCAAAATGAGAAAAAACAACTTTTTAGAAAAAAACATCTTAAAGCATAAATTAGATTTATTATTATCCTATGCCTAGAAATATTTTTTTGCAAGTTAAAAAATTTATTAAGTAAATGATATATAAATTTCATTAAAATCATTCATCAATAATGATTAATTTAATTTACTAATTAGAATACACTACATGAATAAAAAAATTCTTCATAAAAAAACATCACTTTAATTTTTCAAATATATTTTGTTTTAAATAATAATCCATTGATAAGTGTTTAATTAATTTTATATATTTTTCATATATTAGTTATTACAATTAAAACACTCCAATATAATGTCTAGGAAACAAGAGACACATAATATTTTAATAATATTACATCTTTCATCTAAACTCGTTGTTCCATGTAACATAAGCGTTGAATAAATAAAATTATTTAAAGAGAAATACTTCATAAAATATCTCATGGTGTAACAAAAAAATTATAAATTTTTTATATATTAATTATTATATTCAATAAATAAATAAATAAATACCATTATTGAAGAAAATCTGTTTTTTAATAATAAAATGACTTTATTAAAAATTGAGTGATTATTTAAAATGCATTCATCAATATATTTATATGGAGTAGGACCCTTATATATATATATATAATATTGTGGTTAATCATATTAATAACCACCAATTTAACATCTAGTTTATAACTATAATATTTAAATAATAATATCTTATTTTTCATTTAAGCTCAATGTTTCTTATTGTATATGTTATTGAAAATGTTTTTTTATTAAAAAATCACGGTATTATAGTGAGGTCTTGAGGATTAATGAATTTAAACAAGATATAGTGAATTCTGATCATACACTTAGTTACTGTTGTGGATGATGATGATGGTGACGATGTGGATTCTGGCATGATTGAGTCTGTGATGGATTTGTATGATGGTTGTGGTGTTGTGGCAGGGCAATCTACTACATTGATTGAGCATAAAAATAACTCTGAAGTGAGAGGGATACTGGCTGATGCAGAGAATGTCTCCATGAGGAAGGATGACGGAGTCAATAATTATGCCTCTGTGAAGAGAATAGGAAACTGGGGAAGCTTCTCGGATAGCTACAAAGAAAACAATAGAGTGGTCAGACCTTCTTATAGTGACATTGTTCATGGTGGGTGAAGCATGGCATCTGAAAGTGATGGAATTAAGTCTGTGGCACCAAGGAAGAAAGAAAGGATGGATTACTCCTACCTTCCAAAGCTGATAACCACTATGTATTCATCTAAGAAGGAATGAAAAGCAGTACCTGTGTCGAAGAAAGGTCGTGCACATTCCAGCAAAGAGGATTTACAATTGGAACAATTGAAACTCAGAGAGAAGTATGCCAACCTCTTGAAGTAATATAAAAAGAACTCAGAATGGGAATCATCTACTAAAAAGGAAATCCTTGACTATGGAAGTGGGGAAGGTTATGAGTATTATGATATGTAAGTGTCTTGTTTTTTGTATGGTACTGATGTCTGGATGAGGGCAAGTTGTTCGCCTGTTTCCTTTGTTGTGCAATTATGTACTTTTTCTTTTATTTAATAAATGGTCAGGGGATTTCTTCCTCTGGAAGACTTTCCGGGTCATAGGAAGCATAATGGATATGAAATGATTGTATGAGTTGTTGGATAACTTATGAAAGGGATGAACATGGGAAATTATCCATTAGGTCATGAGAGTTATAAAATAATGCATAAGTGGAATATGGGGGGCCTTATTTTACATATTCATTCCTTTTATAAATAATTATTGATATATATGCAATACTTATTGATCTATCCATCATGATTATGTAAGAATTAGTTTTATCTGATATGTGATAGTTATTTCCATTTGTTTATTCATCGTGATTTAGTATTCTTATTTCACATTTTTTACAAGTGGTTTCATATAAGATCCTACTGACTATACATTTTATGTGTGCCCTATATATATTTATAATATTTTCTAGGTCTAAAAAATTTTATTTGGTGATTGGTCTGAGTGTGACTAGTTAATGGGAGTTGTTCAATATTTGTTGGAGCTTTATAGTCACAATCATGGTTTTTTTCATTTGGTACATTGAGTTTTTTAAATTCTTATATGAAATTACATTATTTTTTAGGATTACTTATTTATTTATAAATGGTTTTGGTTGGTGGTTTCTATCCCTTATTCCATAGACTTATATGAAGGTAACTCCTTTCATATGTGTGATTGATATACCCTTAGTTCTAGTCGTTAACCCAAGGATAATTAGTGGCTTGATTTTGTGGTCATTATCTTCTTTTCGTCATTGTTGGTCTAGGAGGTATAGATTTAGGGAGAAGATTCACGGCATATTATTTTATTTCAGAATAAAGTATTCAATTGTCCAAATAGGTTTATCATCCTAATTATTATAAAATCATAATAAATAATTTTTTTTCACTTGATAAGGGTAATTATTTTAATATTTTGAATCCATATATAGTCATATTAAAATTCTAAGGAATTCAACTAAACATACAAATTAATTTCTTGATTGAGGAAATCAATTATTATATTTTTATAATAAATTTTTCTACATCGTAAAATATTATAATATAAGATTTATTGATTAGTTATGAAAAGTATATTTAAGTTCTTATTTCATCAAAATTAAGCTATATATTGCATATTATCTTTTATTATATGATGGAATTCATTTGAATATTATATAAATGGTGGGTATTGGAATTGTATAACCCCTCAGTAAACAAGTAGGTATCATGAGACAACTAATATAGGTTATTGGGACTTTCATTACCCTTTATGTATTGCATAATTCCTTGAAAGTATTCTTTTGATTTCCAGTATTACACATTCCCATCATTTCAATCATCTTGGTATTGTTTAATATTATCTATGTGATTATTTATTTCATTTTTTAACAACGGATTATTTTATAATTATGTATTTATTAATATGGAATACTTCTTTTCTATTCTTGTTATATTATTTATGTCATTATTATTCCACTTTCCCTTTTGTTTTATGATATCCCTTACTAAGAATTTGTGCTCCCCATTTTATTTTATTTCGCATTTCCCTTGGTATATAATGAAATATTATGTGTGATTGGATCTACATACAAAATTAAGGAATATTTATTTTCACTTAAGTAATATAATATTTCACATTTTAATGTACTGATTATGTATATAATCACTTAAGGAATAGTAAAACTTGATCTCGGTTATGTGATCTCATGTATTATAATTACTGTAAAATAAATAACCCACTAGATCTAGGTGAACAAGATCAAGGATGTTACAAATAGATTATGGTCATGAGCCTTTTTCATAATTTTAAAACTTTATAAATAATACAGAATATTATGAATCAAAATGTTAAACTAAACAATATATAGAGCCAAAATCAATCTATTAGTAGGTATTTTTTACATTGTGTTTGTCTGGGTATATTTATTATTTTTATTTTTATTTTTATTTCTCTTCACAATATATGGAAATTTTAAATTAAATAGGATAAATAAATTTAAATTAGGTCATTATTGATCCATTATCCAATAATGATACTATATTCCAAAGAAAAACTCAAATCATATCATGAATAAATTATCAAGTCAAACCCGCTACACTAACAAAATACTAATACGAAATTAAACCTTAGTATCATTAGGGATTTAGTTTATTAGGATATTAAATTAATTTTTATTCTAAAATAAAAAAATCCCAAACTATATTGAAGTCTATATTTCATATTAAATGATTTTTATTAGAATCCTTTGAAAATAGCTTGGTAAATTTTCATAAAGATTAAAAATATATATAATGATGTTTCCTAGAACCACTGAGGTAAACCAATGAGGTGTATTGATGGATTTTTCCCCAATAATTTAACTAAACTCTCATGTAATCAAAATTAAAAATCCTTAACTAGGAAATAGCAAATTTGAAATATAACCAGAGGTAGATAATGTGATTATTGTGTGAGAGGAAGTGAATGATAAAGATAAATATAAGATAAGATAAAATTATTCCATTAAAGATTTGAACTAAGGAAATTAAAATATAATAAATAAAATGAAAGAAAAATAAATTAAGAAAAAACTAAACAAATTCGAATAAAAATACTAGAAGTGTTCAAACAGAAATAAGCTAAGACATCTTTTTTGATTATTTGGATCAAATTCCACCATCTTAAAAATTCCTAAAGAGTATTATTTTTAATATGAAGATATTTTAGGATCGTATAAATTTATCACTAAAAAAGGAATAAATTATTGTATTATAAAATATGATCCCTCCCATGATACATAACTTGGGAATTTTTATCACATCATGTTAATTTATCAGGATGAAAGAACAAAAAATATTCAAAAAAGGTAAGTTTTTTATTTCAATTATCTTTCTAGAGATAGACATTAATTGTTAAAAGATGTTTTTATAATCTTGAATAAATTATATTTATTTATTGGAGGAGTTGTTAATATTATTGTTAAAGAAAAACTGATTTATATAGCGGGAGATGAAAAAGGGGATTTAAATATTTTTTAGGATATAATTGAATGAAAATTTTGAAAGAACTATTTTAGAGTATATGTTATAGATGAAGAATTATTGATTTAATTGATTAATTTTTAAAATTATAACTTAATAGAGAATGAGTTTGAGGATAGAATGTTTTAATAATACATGAAAAATGAAGATATGGAATCTTTTAGGATATAATATTTTAAACAATTTGTTTATGACATAATACTAACAAACATAGTGAGCCTTTTTATTTCATAGAAATAATTTATAGTTGAATTGATGTCAATACCATTTCACTAAAAATATTTATATCTATGTAATGATGAAACTCTATAACTCATAATCCCAATTAATATATATGGTGACCAACAAGAAAGATTTGTGTAAGTGTTCAAAAGGTATAAATACACTGTTACATAGTCTATTATAGAGGAAAATAAGATGATTATCCAAAACATGAAATAGTTGGTTTTGGAATATGTGATTAATATATTATTCACAGACATCATTTTCTTAATTTTGGATAGTTATTCAACAATCCTTATGTAATTAATACCAAAAGGGAGGGAGTGATTGTGATAACCAATGAAAATATTAAATTACTAAAAACTATAAATTTCACTAAATAGAGAGTTCTTATAGATTATAACGAAGAACAATGTATTCATAAGAAAATATTATTTTAATATTCCATTTAAAAATATAATATAATAGAGATTATCTAGAAATTCATTTTATTCTATCCTAGAAGGTTTTTTTGGAAATATAAATATTTTTACTAGACCTATGGATTCATGTAAAATAAAATTTATAGACCCTTTGAAATAATTTCTTATAGGTGAATATCATTTTGACTATATAAGTTACTTAAAACATTTTAAAGGTTCATTATGATCATTTTCATTGACATTTTAACGAGAAATATAAATATTCTAATGCATTAGTTCTCTTTAATAGACTAAATATTTTATGACTAACATGATAGGTTTATTAATTTCATGAAAAGATGTAAAGACACCTACCCCTTATTAAAGTTTTTATAAATTTAGGTTAATATATACATATGGAACTTACCATTAGAAATCTCTTGTTATACTAGTGATATGGTGGATGGATGAGTTCTTGATAAAAAATCATAAAAGGATTCATGTGATCAAGTATTTTTTTGTGTAATTTTAAAGTAATTAAAATAATTACACAACCATAGAAAATGATATTTTATTGGTTAATTGGGGTTTATAAAATTTTAGGAAATATCATATGAGCTCAAAAGTAATATTTATTCATATCATGCAACTCTCACATATCCTAAAAATAATAATCATGATAATACAGGGTTGATATGATGGATTCTCAAACTGTAGGATTTTCATTTGGAAATTAATTTAGTAAGGGAGCTTAAAACATAGTGGGGGTCCATCAATAAAGTACTTTATATAATTTAAGTAGAAAATATCATGTAATAAAAAATCATTTCAATATAAAACATTGATTATTTCCTATCAAACTCATATACCATAGATTTTTTATTCAATTATATATGTATCTACCAACTTCATTAAAAATAATTTTACTTATAAATTGATGAAAAATGTTTTTTAAAGTTAATCACAATAACTATGATAAACTAATTCTCTTTAAAATGTTCTATAATGGAATCTTATACGGGTGTGTTCCCAAGGAAAAATGAATCCAATTTATGAAATTTGTTACTATTTACCTCATAAGGGAAACCATGGAGAAGAATGGATATAATAATGGATTATCTAATCTTGATTATAATGTATAATAATTTCTAGAGATTATAGGATATTTGGGGTAACTAGTTATCGGTTTTAAAAAATTGTTAATATTGGAAGGAACTAAGTAATGACTTAAAAGGGAATTATATAAGTTAAAATATTTGATGTTTGGGGATTAAAATTCATGGGAAAATTTCCTTAATATTTTGGGAATTAGTATATGTTTGTGGTTACAGACTTCATTACTCAGTTGGTCGAGGCATAGACACTTCAAGACAACCATGATTTTACTTTTATATGTTTATTTAGAAAACATTAATTTTGAGATTTAGGGTTCCCAAAGCCGTAATCACAAATTATTTAGTGTAAATAAAATATTAAATAATTATAGGATATGTATGAGTTTTTATATTGGATAATAACTACACATCACCCCCATTCTAGTAAGGAAAATATGATATCAAACACTAGGATAAAACAAATTTTAGTAAAACTTTTATAGAATTATAGGAAAGATTGATCCAATAAAATTATGAGGAACTCTAGGCATACCAAAAAACATTTAAAAACCACCCATATTATTTTTTCTATATATATTAATTTATGGGAAATAATGATACTATTTTTTATATATTGATAGGTAATTTTATTAGGTTACAAAATCTATGATCAATGTTTTAATGAGTGCTATTGAAAATAGGATACTCTAACTAAATGCTTTAAATGAGGTTAGGTAATGGTCATTTCAAAAAATTCAAGATTTAGAAATAATGTACTAATACTTATCTCGAAAAAATTATTAAAAAGTTAGAGTTCAATTATAATCATTTTTTTCTTTTCAACTCTTTAATCATGTTAATTCTTCAGAAGATAAGGTCAAAGTGACAATTACCTTTCACAATCACTTGATCCTAGATCTTTATATTTTGAAAAGTAATTTATTAAAGAGATGTAAAGTTACTTCAAATAAGTATGGACCATATTATATACCTCATGTTTGTTTCCTTCTATATAAATATATATTATAGAGTTTTACTATTGTGTTATATATATCATACCTCTCACTATACAAATAATGAATCTATATCTTCAACTGAAAGATTTTATTGGCTATATCTAGTTATCGAGTAGGATAATCATACTTTTGAAACTTAAAATAGTTTCATTTTTTCTGATCACATTTTTATTTTACATCTTGACACATAAAATCCCTTACTTTTTAGGATCAATATAGACGTGAAATCATACACTCCAAATAAAATGATTAAAACAAGACCATAATCCAAATTCTTCTTGATCTCTAGGAAGTATTCCTTACACTAGAGAGTATATTTAAAATTTAAATGATTTAATATTATCTTGTTTGGTTGTATGGATAATAATTATTAATTTTTATAAAACACAAATAACATCTATTTAATACAAGGGAACAATGATCTAATTCACCATTTTTTGAAGAAAAAATTCCATTTCATGTTAAAAAACAAGTTTAAAATTTGGTGAAAGATTAATCCAAAAATTAGTCTTAAATACATTCTATTTAGAGATAAAAAAATCTCTCAGACTCATGTAGCATAATCTATAGTGTCACAACACATGATAAATGGAAACAACATATAAATTGAGAAATGAATAAATCCATGTAACAACCAAAATTGTGGATAAAAAAGTAATGAATTCTATATAGATATGTTAAAAATGAATGATTAAGTTCACGTATACCCTCAAGTATCTATAGAAATAAATAAATCAAAAAACCTAGAGAATAATATAATTATCCAATGCACCAAATTTAAAATTCACCCCAAACTGAAAAAAAATTGTGATCAAACCAAACTAAAAAAAGTTGAATACATTCATTCCTATTATAGAATATATATAACACCCACTCTAAAAATAAATTCAAATACCATAAAGTTCATATAATTTAATAAATTAGAACACCTAAAACAAACATAGAGAAAACAACAGCTGCCTAGTTCTTGCGATAAATATGTTGTTAAATATTAAATTAAATCCCACTACTAATTAAAATGGTTCTCTTTGAGGTTGTGAATTCTTTAAAATGTCGGAATTATTTGAAATATTAATGAATAATATATTATATTAATATTGATTCTTGAATTATAACACAAAACAACATTACATGTCTTCTAAAGGATATATAATGAATTATTAATGAAGTATATCAATAATTTATAAAACATAATAGATGAACCAAATTCAGTACTGATATGATCATAAAAATTAATCAAACCACCAATAGGGATATTGAATTATAATATTATATACAAATATTATAAAATATATATTAAGAAAGGATACTCTATCATGATATGTTCTATTGTTTTCAAAACCATTCCGCAATGAATGCAGTTAAGATTTATATATGTGGAGAATCTAACTACTATATAAAATCACATCTGAATTATCATCCCCCTTAATTATTAATTAACTAGAATACTTAATTTAACCTAATAAAAATTATTTCTTCTAGATTTTTATTCATATTCATGGGAGAAATTGTTTTACTTGTAGTGGTAGTAGGGTATGGTTTCCCTTGATTACTCTATTGGATACGATTATCATAAAATGTTATTACTTTACTAAATTAATACTAATGTTATAATAATATGTTAAGTTACATAGAAATATTTTTTTATATAGTTATTTTAACATCTCTTTATTATTTTTAGGTACTCCCATGTTTATTCTTTATTATCGTACTTTTTGGGTACTTTTGTGGGATTATCAGGGATAAGAATCCTTTATTGGGGGAAAATAACCTAAATTTTAGTGATGTATGTTTATTTGAGTTAATATATTATATGTATACATGTGTTAATATATCTTAGGGTTTCTCTCCAACCTCAGAAGATTTATGAATTTCTTTGGTGATTTTCTACAAAAACTGGGTTGGCTGCTATTTGTTGAGCAGTTACTTGTCGTGTAAAGGGATTAAATTCCATATAATGTTCTCTGAGAATAATCCTTGAATGTGGTATAGGGTGTGAATTTTTTACATTCCATGAAATAGTTTCATGTTCTCAAATTTCAGAAATAGTGTTTTTAATAAAAAGGCATTGTGTGTTTTTGTGATTTTAGCCTTCCGGGAATACACAACGTGTATTGGGATTACAAACCATGTAAATCACTTGACCTATAGGTTTTTTCCATTGGTCAGATGATTTATTATTCATTCCATTTAAATCCATTTCTCTCTTAACATAGAGGTCACCCTAGGTTATTTTGGGTGATTCCCTCCCATATGAATCCCTTCATTAAGAAATCGATCATTACGGTTGTTGTGATGAACCTATTTGGGTATATGTTCTTTCTATTTCTTTTTTCAACTTCTCACAACCACTCAGTTAGATATTTTTATGGTTTTTATTCATGATTGGATGTTTTCTTTCGTCAATCCTTTTCAGTTACTTATCATTCCATGTCGTTAAAAGTTTGATCTCTTAGTTTCCAATCACTTTTATCGAAAGTAGCTTGTTTTTTACCATTTTCAGATAGGTGTTTCTATACAATGGGTTAATTTGATGATTTTCTTATTTTTATTGAAAACTTCCTTTTTATTGTTCACTGAATAGAAGTGATATGTGTTTTGAAAGTATTTCTTGGAAATGAAATTTTTTAAGGGGTATTTCCTGGAAGACATATTTTCTTGATTTGGAACTCGATATGGGTCGGATCCAATATGGTGATTATTTAATCTATTTAATTTATAGTTGGAATTATCCCATATTATATATCCAAAATTATATTTTTCTTGGTCAGTTATGGTTATTTATCCCATTATTTTTTTATTGTGGATTTTTTCTCACAGGTTTTTGTATGTGGTTTTATCACATGACATCACATAATGGTATTTAATTGATATGTTTTTACTTGATTACATTATTATTTATGGATATGATTTTTTATTTTATCAGTTATTCTTGCCATATTTATTTTTTTTACAATATGAAAGGATTCTGTGAAAACCAAAGAGAAAATGTTTTATAAATTTATTTGGGATTATGAAAATTCTTTGTAAAACTATTTTTGCTTTAAAACGTAGAACTGTAGAATTATTGATATTAGACCTTATATAGAGTCTATTTTGGTATCCTAAATGGATTTTTCATCACACCCTAATTTTTCTTTTGGTTTTTTTTAGATTTTTTATTTTAGGATTTAGGTAAACTGAAAGAATCTTTTAGAATTTTGGATTCTCATATTGTTGTTGCCTTCAATTTGGGTTAATTTGGAGGTTACTGTTAGTCAAAAAGAGACTTATTGGTCTTTATTTATTGAAATTTTTTTGATTATATATTTTTTTTTGATTTTATGGATTTGTATGTATCTCTTTCTTATACTAATTACTTTGGTTGTATGACATGATTCATTTTATTTAAGATTTTTTCTATTTTCTCACTTCTTCTAACCATGTAATGGCTAGATATGGTGTATAGTTTAGTTGACGTAGGTTTTTATGTTTAAATTTTTTATTATAGGGTAGGTTCATCCTAAATTGGGTTAATGCTTCCTGAGTTTTTTTTGTTTCTTGAGTGGATATGAGTTAGCATCATCATAATTCAGATAGTAAGTTTGAAAAAGTGCCCTAACCAGCTCACTTTTATGGCTGAACTGGATTTATAATGGGTAGTTATAGACTTTTACTAAGTTTGGGACTTGGGGTTTTAGGTTATTTTAATTAACTATATAGTAATTTTATTAAAATTTACCTATTTATTTTTATGTAATTTATTTGATTTGTAGAATTCATAATTTCTTTTAATTCTTATTGTTTTAAATTTTTGGTTTGAATTATAACATTGATCCTAATATTATGTAATGTGATAATGATATATTTGGTTCTTATATTATGTTTATTAGAAAATTCCTTTAAGAATTTCTCTTCTAAATCCAAGATAGAAAGCCGCAAGACATGTTCTTTGGAAGAATCATCTAGTGGACCCTTCCATGGTTGAATTAATAATCTGCACCATTTAAACATTAGGTCAAGTGGGTGATTGGAACCTAAAAAATGTCATGGATCATGGATCTTAATTTACTAAGAATAATCCACCCATATTCTATGTTGAAATGGGACCACATGAATCAAAGGAGTGTCTTTAGTGGATTGAGAGGATCTTTATCCCCTTAAAGACTCCTGAAGACTCTATGGTGGGTTTTCCATGTATATTCTTGAGGTTATGGGAAAAAGATTATGGGACACTATTTTTTAATATATGTTTGATGAGAACCTTACCTATTATTATTTCCAGAGAATATTTAACCATTAGTTTTACCTTGAGACCTTATGTGTTGAAAAGACTTGGGATTTTCTAAACTTTGAGCAGAAGGAGAATACCATTCTAAAGAATTCTAACCATTTTACTGTCCTAGTTCATCTATCACCAGAGAATGTCACTAAGGAGTACCTAAAATTTTGGAGGTTTTAGTTAGGATTGAGGCATGATATTCATCTTATGTTTATCCTAATGTGACTTCATACTATTGTTGAGGGACTTGAAAAATAGTTTTGGCTAAGGTAGACATAGCTGGAATGATAGGTTTAGGTGGATCTTTAGTCTGTCTAATTATTATCTAAGGTGTATCTCTTGTCCAGAATTGGAAATCATGGGTGGTTTGTTTTATTTATGACTATTTTCATGGTATTCTATAGGTAAGTATATTTTTTTCAACTACAAGTGCTTAAGGTGAGTTCATACCAAGCTTATCTATGTGGAGGCTCCCAAGATTTTTCATCTTTGTGGATGATATTTCCATTAGAAACATTTTTGTGAAAGGATGTCCCAGGGTAGTAAAAAAATACCCATATTTTCTTATTGTTTTCAGGTTTATGAAGATACTTCCAAGGGTGGTGGGTCTTATCCTCAGGAAAATGGGGATGTTTATGTGGCTAAAAAATCTCTCGGAGGAGTTGAGATTGGATTCCTTTATAAAATGGAATATGAACCATAGGAATCTAAATAAGGGACATATATAGTTAAAGGAATAATGTTTATTGTGTCTTTTATTGTACTATATTTGTTTGACATGGGTGCTAATCATTATTTCATATCATCAATGTTAATTAAAGTGTTGGGTTTTCATTAGAAACTTCTTTCGTACTTTTTTCATATTTCCATGCCTATGGAAAAGAGGTCCGAACAATTATTTAAGTGTCTTGTGTGTCAGGTGATGATAGATGAATTTAAGGTAGAGTGTTAGTTTTAAGTTATTTAACTTTAAATATTTGGTTTTATTATCATTATGGATTGGATGAATTGTTTTATGTCCTAGATAGACTGTTATCACCACCAGGTAGAGTTATTATCTACTGATGGGGTCACTTATGTATTTCAGGGTGAGTGGGACTCTAGATTAGGAAGGACATGGCTTATTATTTATTATGTTGGGGTAATATTTTTCCAAAATTAAAATATATTTATTGATATAGTTGAACCTTTTTTATTTATTCTTATTCCTATAGTGGTGTGTGTGTTCCTTGTTATCTTTACAGTGTATTTTTCTAGTTTAATTCCTTAGATATAAGTCAATTTTACACTTGAAATTCTCTTTGGTATTATGCCCATTTCTATTCCATATTATCAAATGGAACCTATTGATTTGGTGAAAATTAAGGTCGAGCTCGAGGGCCTAAAGGATAAAAGATTTATTCATCATAGCATTTCATCATGGGATTCATCTTTCCCCATTAAAGATAAGAAAAATGGGAGTCTCGTACTTTTTATTGACTATCACAAGTAGAATCAGATGATTGTCAAGAAAAAATATTCTTTGCTTTGGATTGATGACCTTTTTGACCAGCATCGAGGGGAATGTTGGTTTCCAAGACCCACCTTTTGTTAAGGTACCAACTATTGATATTCTGGGAAGAGGATATACCTAAGACATACATTAGGATCCGAAAAGGGCATTTGGAGTTTCTAGTTATTTCATTTAGTCTAACTAATTATCTCATAGTGTTTAAGGATTTTATGAACTAAATATTTTCTTATTTCTTGGATTTTCTCATTGTTGTGTTTGTGTATGACATTATCGTGTAATCTAAGATAGTGTAGAAGCATACACACCATTTGTATATCTTTATTTGAACCTTGAAAGAACATCATTTATATATAAAGCTCTCTTAATGTGAGTTTTGGATCTGGGAAGTGAGATTTATGGGGCATTTGATGTTTGAAAGTGGAGTGTCAGTATATCCTGAAAATATATAGGCTGTTATATCATGGGAGAATCCTAGAAATTTTATTGATATCAAAATCATCTTAGGTATTGTTGGTTACTATAGGTAGTTTTCTCACGATTTCTCTAAGCTCCCATATTTAATTATTATTTTAACTAATATTGGTGTAATGTTTGATGGAATGAAATTTATTTGAGATATTTTGGGTATATAAAGGTGAGGCTGACGTCAATGCAATTTTTTATTCTTGAAAAACTATTTTTAGGTTATGATTTTTTCTATGATGCTATTTGTATAGGTATGAGAAGTTACTTGATACATGGGAAACATTTGGTGTCTTATGGATCACTCTAGTTGTTCCCTCATGAGAAGAACTATCGTACCCATGATCTTGATTTTTCAACTGTTATGGATACACTCAGAATTTGAGATACTAACTCTCTACAGAGATATATACTATGTATTCTAATCACAAAATCCTCAAATATATTTTTAATAAAAGGGATCTAAACATTTTATAGATACAATGGGTGGAATAACATCATAATTGTTTATTTTAATATTTCATACACCCCTAGAAAGAGAAATGTGGTTTTCAATGCATTCAATATAAAACTAAAATCACAATCCATGAAAAAATAAATTAAGGAGTGGTCTCTGATGAGTTTTTTTATTGAGACGATCTTTGGAGTAGAATAGGACGATAGATACGTGTTCTTGTCTTTGATGAAAGATTTATAATCTTTTGATGAGCGATTTCAGCTCATGTTGGTGATAAAAACTAAGTTCCATGGTTTTAGTAAAAGACTTTATATTGGGTAGACCTCTGGTGGGTGGTCTTATTCTCCTAGTGGTGATTTATTCTTCTATGGTAGGTTGGATGTTTTGTTTCCCCTAAGGTAGGAGTTAATGGAAAGTGGACACCGGTCATGTTGTTCTTTACACCATGAGGATATCTAGTTGTATCAAAACATGAGACATTGGTATTGGTAGTTGGGGAGAAGTTGGTTGATTATGGATTTTTATTATGATGTCTTACTTTTCATAGAATTAATTGAGAATAATAAAAGCCTTATTGTTTGTTACATCCATTACCCATTCAAGAATGGAAGTGGGATGATATTTCCATGGACTTTTTGTTAGTTTTCCATAAACTCTCAGTGGAAAGGATGTGAATTGTGTGATTATTGATCAATACAAAAAAACAGCACATTTCAACCCTATTAATAGGACAATGAAATTGGAACAGGTTAGGGACTTGTATGTCTAAGATTTTTTATACTTTAAAGGGTTCCCTCTACGATTGTATCTGAAAAGGACACAAGATTCCAATCCAGGTTCTGAAAAGGTTTATAAGAGTTGATGGGTTAACAAATTATATTCATCATGAACTATTTTCTATAAACATATGGATATACAAAGATAACTATCCAGGTTATTGAGGATATGATTTGTTCTTTTGTTCTTTATTTTGGTGGACCTTGGGAAAAGAAATTTCCAATTATCATTTTTTTTCATAACAGTATTTATTAGTCCTTGATTAGGATGGCACCCTTTGAGTTTTAGAATGGTATTCCATGAAGATATCTCTTATGTTATGTAGAGTCGGGAGAGTGGTCCCTAGTTGGATCAAGTCCTTTTTAAGAGATGAAGGAGATAGTGCAGTTGATACAGATAAGATTATGGTAAGGAGTAGTTACAAATCAAATATGGTTTTTCATCATGAGCCACTAGAGTTTGAGGTCGGTGGATAGTTTTTTCTTAGAGTTTCACCTCTCTAGAGAAATCATTGGTTGAGTAATCATGGTATCTTTTCATCAAGGTTTGTGGTACCCTTTGAGATCATTGGACGACTGGGAAGGGTGGCTTATTAGGTGGACTTATCGTCTAGCATGACTTCTATCCATTACATGTTTCATGTTTCCTAGCTAAGAAGTAATTTATCAGATCATTACCATTTGATTGGATGGGAGGATGATGATCTTGAGACAAACACCAATTTGTTTTAGCATCCATTTCAGATTATGGATCGCTGAGAGAAGGTACTATACAGTAAAATGATTCCTGTTGTCTAAGTATTATGGCAGTGCGAACGGAATTCCCAAGAGATGTGGGAAAGGGAATTATTGATGAGGTAGTAGTGGACTTCACTTTTTGAAATTTCCATGAATCTAAGGGATTTATAGGTGAAGAAATTTCTTATAGTGGGTATATTTTTACACCTCATAACACTTTTCAGGTACTCATGTGTTTATGCTATTTTTATCTTTCTTGTTTAGGTGATTTTGTGGGATTCTGGATGATGGAGATATTTTTTTAGGGGGAATTAATTAAATATATATTAAATATGTTTATTTGAATTAATTAATTGTAGGTATAAAAGTGTAAATGGATTTGAGGGGTTCTACCCTACTTCAGATGACATCTCGGGTGCTAGGGTGTTTTTCTTCCGAAACTAGGTTATTTGTTATCTGTTGGGAAGTTAAACATTGTGTAAATGGATTACACCCCATGTAATGTTTTCTGGGAAGAATTTGGGAAAATTGTATTGGTTGTGAAAGTTTTACACACCATCAAATAGGTTCACTTCATATAATCATAAAAATAATCTTTTTAATAAAAATGTGACAAGTTTTTCAGTAATTTTATCCATAATGGAAATACAACATGTAATGGGATTACATGTTGTTTAAATCTCAAATCATATAGGTTTTAGTACATGGTTGGATGAACTCATATTCATTATTCCTTCATCATCTCCCCTCTCAACACACCGTTCTCCCTAGTGGATTTTAGGTGACTCCCTCTATTTCAGATCCCTTCGTTTGATGATAGATCATAAATATTTTATGGTATGCCTATTTGGGTAATCACACCTTTTGGTTCTTCATTCCTTTGGTCATTTACATAGAATTGGATGCATTTATTGTTCCGATTCATGATCAGATAGGGTTTTTTATCAAGCCATTATAGTTCCCTGTTGTACCTCATCATTCAAAGGCCAATCTATTGGGTTCCAATCACCATTGTTGAATGCATCTAGGTTTAAACCATTTTGATGTAAGAGTTTCTATAAAATAGGTTAATTTGATGAATTTCATATTTTTCTTGATAAATTATTTTGTTTTTTCATTGAATATAAGTGATATGTGTTTTAAAATGATTTCTTGGAATTTAATTTTTTTTAAATTTCATTTTTATAGAAAATATATTTTCTTGATTTGGAAATGGGATTTCAAACACTGATGTCGATTGGATTGTCTTTTGAAATGTTTTAAAAAATTGTGGGCATATTTTTAAAATATATTTTTCTCAATATTTTCACTTTGGTAAACTTACATGAGTTAGGAAATAGACATGGGGAACCTTATTGTGTGTGGAACCATTAGGAGGTAACCTTTGGGATATTGATGGATAGTGGAATGACACAATATCAGTTGGATACAATGTTATTGTAGTTCTAGATATTTAATGTTTAGTATGTATTTTCTTATATTCCAGATATCAAATAATAGTGTGCTTGGTCATTTGTTGTTATTTATTGCATGATGGTTTTTATCATGGATTGTAGCTCACAAAATTTTATATGTGGTTGTATCACATGACATGTATTACCCCAAGATTTTATGAAAAATATTCTTTTTAATTTCATTAATGTCTTGTGTTGTACGCTACACCAAAAGGAGCTTGCACAACACGCATCCCTGACTTGGCTTGAATTACTCTCAAGCGCGACCTTCCACGATAGAGTGTGTTGTACGCAATACCAATTTTCGCTAAACAACGATATGCTATTAAAATATTATTAAAACTAGCCATTATGAATAGTAATAACCACTTTTTGAAATTTTGTAAATTTTGTTTTTCAAAATGGACTTCATTTTTGGATTCGAAATATTGAAATTATCTTAGGGTGAAATTTTGGTACTTTTCGGATAACTATCATATTCTGATGAATAGTGAAAATTACTAAATTTTAATTAAAAACAACTTTTTTTCGAAATAATTAATAGTGATAAATTATTAATTTTAGTGGTTTTAAAGTATATTTAGAATATATTTTTACAATTTAATACAATGTTGTTCATTGGGTGTAATTTCACATTTAAACCAGACATAAACAAGTGTCAATCTTTTGATAGTTATTATCTCTTAAAAACACGCTATTTGTTTTGACGACGGGAATTAATTTTTAAAGTAGTTAATTTAACTAATATGTTTTTAATTTGGTAAAATAAACATCATTTTTGAATTCATAATATCAAATATATCTTAGGACTAATTTTTGGTATTTTTCTGGAAACTTCCATTTTTTGATGAATAGTGAAACCACTAAGTGGTAGTTAAAATACTAAATTTTTTCATGAACTTAATTTTACTGCTTATGTGAGTGGAATTTCAAAAATTCGAGAGACATGGTTGACATCAGTAAGTAAAATGTGGTTCAATGAGATGAAAATAATTTTTGGTGAATAGTAACTTTCTAATGTTTTTACCACGGTTAAAAGTAAATAGGGTAATTAAGGGTAACAATGATATTATTATTGCCCTAACACATGTACTAATTCTATTGGATAAGTGTAATTCGACCAAAAGCAACCTTAGGAATAAAATATGACCATTTAGGCCCACTTGGATTAGATTAGGACATTTATTATTATTTTATTTAAAGAAGGGTTAAAATAGTAAAAATCAAAGTTTAATAAGTAAATCATTTTTAATATAGGGTTATACATAAGGTAAATTAGACTATAAATATTCATTAGAAATATAAAAAGATTTCCTATATAATGGTATTTTATTTGTAATTTTTAGACAATAAAAAATTTAATTTATTTATGACACAACGATTATGAAGTAATTATCTTATTAATGAAATATTGACATAATCGAAGTTATAAATACCCAAATAAATGTAAATTGAGACTTTTTATGAATTAAACTAATTTTATAGGTTAATATTAAATGTTATTATTCATTTAATTAACTTTTTTCGAACTAATTGTTCTTTTATTATTTCCACAAAAATCCATTACTAAATAGTGTCAAAATTGACATAAAATAGTTTTTAAAACAAATATTATATTATTAATTGTTACTTTATTTCTAAAAATATAATTTTAGGCCAAATGACTTAGATAAGGTTATATATATTAATAATAAACAACTTGGGGTTATTTTTTCTTCTTATAGTTAGTTTATTAACCTTATAGTGTAAGAACACAAAAAGACACGGTAAAATTAAAATTATGGAACTTAAAGTTAAATATAAATGATAAGGTTAAAATAGGAACCTAAACTTGTATAAATTCTATTGGATGAGATGATTTCTACCCATCCCCACCTTATATTCTATATAAATCAATTTTGAGCTATTTAAAACCGAATTTGGCTTTATAATAAAATAATATTTTTAGTTTTTCCAAAGGTGCCCCTCTCCTCCCTTATAAAAGAGCACCTCCTCCCTCTCTTCCTCACACCAATTTGAGCCTTCAAGCTCGGCCAACCCCTGAAAAATTATCTTCTCCACTTCCCTAGAAACATACTAGATGTCCTGGTCTTCTTCAAAGACTAATTGTAGTGCTCTAAGAGGAGGTCTCAAAGAGGCGCTTCAAAGAAGAGGTAATGTTCGTTACCGATGCTTTCAACTTTATTTCTTCTTCCACTTATTCTTCTTTAGTTGTTTCATTATTAAGTAATAACATCAGTATGACTCATATACTTATATGTTATTATAATTATGAAACAACCCTATTTCACTATTTATCCACCCTACGGAAAATGAAATCACCGCGCATGCATATGTACGGAATACCGTCTCCACGCCGTGGTGTAATCTATTTTCCACCACCACCTTACATGGATGGGTTTAATGGTGAAAGTAATGAAACTATATGATTATTGTAAAGTGATGTTGATTATGTAATATTATACATACACATTAATAAAATTCCACGATCATGGGAATGATATCATCGCTCGTGCGTACGTACGGACTACAGTCTCCACGACGTGATGAGATTCATTCTCAATGATTAACCATTCATGAATGATTATAAAGTATATATAATAAGTAATCATGAAATATATGAAATAATAATGATACTTTATTTATTTATATATATATTTATGTCATCTACTTAATTCCATTCAATTCAATAAGGAAACGAAAACAGCGTTCATGCGTACATACGGCCTACCGTCTCCATGAACGATGTATTTCTTACCATTTATCGATCCATTATATATATGTATATTCTGAATATATATTATATATAAATCATGTTTTACATTCTGGATGTATGTAATCATGATCTAAGTAATCATATGAATAATTTCAAGTTAAAACACGAATGACAAATGAGACGATTTTACCCAAAACGCTACTTTAACATGAATTTACAAAAGAACGGGTAATATAAAGTCATAAGTGAACCATGTATGATATAATAAAAATTAATATGATTATGTAATAAGTCAATGACATTATTTAAATCATTATACAGGGGTTTTGGATACGTACGAAGCATATCGGACCTAAGGTAAGGGATAATTTTGCAAATCTCATTTTTTATCCGAGATTGCCTATTCGTAAGTATTTTCTGGGGTATTGCTATCATCCATGTCCATGTTTTATAAAATTGTATTCATGTATGTTTAAAGTCCTTTTTACCCATTTTGACTTTTAACCCATGGTATGGAAGGAATCTTTCTTTTATTTACCCTACAAGGTACTTTTTGACTTTTCCGACAAAAGTACGAGAAGAATGTTTTTTTAACGTATACGGAATGAAAGGATTTTCATGGTTTTATAAAGCCTTATTTTCAAGAAGCTTCCTCCAAAATATTTCATGACTATTTTCAAAAAAATAATTTTCTTTTAAAATTGCATTACATTTTGTGAAAAGAAAATGATTTTTCAGAAGAAAGGATATTTTCCTCAAGAATTCATTTCAAGTGTTTTATCAAAACCATTTTTCATCTAAGATGAAATTATTTCATATGTTTATGTTTCAAGTATAATGTCTCTATGATTTACATGGTTTCACTTTCCTTATTATGAAATGATATCCATTTCTTTTATATGGATTATTTAATGATGGGATGATGTTTATGAAACACATTTTATTTATTGGGTTATTATGAATGGTGTATGTTTATTTTGTGGAACAAGTAAGAATGATTTAATTATAATATAGGTGGGACCTATATCTCCCTATAATGCTTTGGGTAACGATTTATATCTCATGAGATATACATGGTCGGAATGGCAAGTTAAACCGGTTCAGTAATACAGGACTGGAACGAGAAGTGAACTCGAATCAGAAAGGGACTTTGTCCACTAAGATGGTCTTGGCAGCAATGCCTTGGATAATATAGAAATCATATCATGTGCTTAATGGTTTCCACAATTACATTTTTTATTTCCATGATATTTTATCATTCTTAATGTTTCTTTATGATCTATGCCTTATGGACTTCCATGTTTTATGTCATTTCTCAAGCTTTCGATGTTTAAACATTATGTTCATTTTTTTAAGTTAAAATGTATATGTTATGTTTTATTTTATACATTCCTACCCTTACTAAGCTTTTGAGCTCACCCTTTTTATTTTTTCATTTCCCCTGGATATAAAGAAAGGCTTTAGGTAAGAAAAAAAAGGGAAGATATTTATGGGAGATATTGAAGATCTTTCACCACGATTAGAAGATTATGTTCCAAATTTCCAAAGACACTAAACTATTACGGTCCTTGTGTGTCTATTTTTGTTATGTATTAAGTATTCTGCAAAAGTAATGTGATGTCCATGTACGTCAAGATTAGGGTCTCTTCAGTTGGTATCAGAGGAAAGGTTTAGTCAACCTTTGGAAACTAGGATGCGAGAACTTTAGTGAGATCCCTAGAGATATTTCTAAGGTATGTCTAGGGATGTCCCTAAGGTTAAGTATATGTATAGGTTATAGTCATAGAATTATTGTAACGATATTATATTAAACCTAAGATTTTAGATATTGAATTTAATCCCCCTTTATTATGATTTTTGCCTCTCACACTATTCTTTTTGGGTTTTAGACGATGTCTGTAACCCGAAGGAACCGTGTTGGTCAATGTAAGGGACAATGCAATGGTTATCCTCCTGAACAAACAAATGTTATGGTTGATGGAGTGAAAAATCTTATTTCTATACTTACACAAGCTATGAATAATTATAGACTTCCAAATGAGCAGAGAAGGGAACAATATTCTATTGAGTCCTTCATGAGGCAACGCCCACCTTCTTTCAGTGGGTCTTCCGATCCACTTGTTGCAGAACAATGGATCAGTACCACTGAAAAGATATTTTCAGTTTTTCAATGTTCTGAACATGATAAATTCATATTATCACTATATCGTTTGGAAGGTGATTCTGATCAATGGTGTAATCTTATCAAAAATACGAGTCCAAGAGATGAAATTGATTCCATGGAATGGGACGAGTTCAAGAACTTATTTTTCAATAAGTACTTCCCTCGTATTCTTCGAACAAAGATGGAGAAGGAGTTTCTTGAACTAAGGAAAATGGATGATGAATCTGTTGGTATATACAAAGCGAATTTTACAAGGCTTGAAAGGTATTCATCTAGCTTTATCATCCAACCTGAAGGTAAAGTTGATCGATTCTTTAGTGGATTAAAACCAAATCTTCAAAGGGAATTAGCTATAAGAGACTTCAGTAGCTATGAAGAAATTGTGCGATGTGCTATTAAGGTAGAAATGGAAGTTGGTGTTACATATCCATCTCATGGTTTTGACAAGAAACGGAAGATGGAGTTCAAGGAGAAATCTCTGAATAATGGTGAAAAGAAGATGAATGTTTCCTTATGCTCAAAGCGTGGAAAGAAGCATGGTGGAGATTGTCTTAAAGGGACTAGAAAATGTTTTAAGAGTGGAAAAGAAGGTCATCGAGCAGCTGAGTGTCGAAGTAATGGAAAAAGGGTTGCTAATGGTGTGAATAAAGAAAAGACTGCAGAGAATGCACCAACAACACTTCAATGCTTCAAGTGCAATGAAATGGGGCGTTATGCTAATCAATGCCCTAATTCAAGGGTTAATGATGATCGACATGAGAAACCACTTAAGGAAAAGGACAAATGGAAGTCACATGCGATCACTATTGGAGATGTTGAATATGACAACGATGTGGTGGAATGATTATGTTTTTATGTAATGGGACTCTAAAATAATGATGTATATAGTATCGTGGAATATTGGAATATTTATGTATTGGTCAATTTTGGTTTTCAATAATTTTATGGTACCAGTAACCATGGAAAGTGATTGAGAAATTTTGGTAAGCAGATGATATTCGCATAATGAAGGGATAAGAAGATAATGAGATGTTTGATTGTATTCATAAGCTCATGATTGATATAAGGACTAAGTGATATCATGGTTTGAGTATAAATAATTTTGAGGATTTTGGTATGTGGAAAGTGTTAACTTTTAACTTCATTCATGTTTTCACTAAGGTTCAATGGGTATTCATTCTTCAAGAGAATACATGATTAAGGTATTCACATGTTTTTAATTTGACCAAAAAGATATATCTTATGATATATGGGGGATAAATTATGGCATTCACATGATTGTTATGTGACATTTCAAGTAATCATTTTCTTTATACTATGAGCTTGGACCGAAGTATTTTGGATAAGCCTAAAGATTGGAATGAATTATCTTGGACATAAGTTAGTATTGTTTAATGATAGAACTTTTTTCGATATTATTGATGGGATGTTATAGTAATATAGTTTTAGAAAAAGGACAACCTGCAGGACGGGTAACAGCCCATCGCGTCGGACAAGGCTGTGGGAATCGAACCCACAACCGAAGTGTGACTGGCCTTTATCGCCTACCACTGGCCTACATGAAGTCCTTGGTTAGTAGAAACTAGTTTTATTTTATTATGCAGTATTATATATGAATTATAAGTTCATTTTTGGAATCGTATACGATTAACCTCACCATAGATGGACTTATGTATATTTGATAACTTTTTCTATCCTTTTCTTTGAAACAGATGGAATGACCCATCATTCTATCACATGATCTTCTAACACTTCACGAATGACAAATTCAACTTCATTTCTTTAAGAGATGATGTGGAAATTTTCCTAAAAATGAACAACGGTGAAACTGTAACAAAATCACGAAAGTATTTCTTCTATTTCCAATTTCATCAACTTTAGGGAAATGATCTTGAAAACCAAAAATGTTATCCTAGTGCCCTTATATCCGATTAATCAGATGGTACCTTAGATCATCACAAATCTATGGCTATGTGATTGATGGATTTTTCATAGCCATGTTCTCTACCACTCTCCATCAGAACTTGATGGTTATATTTTTCTTCCATATCCATATTTTCACCTATGTTCTCCTAAATGGAAACCCAGTTATTAGTTAATTTGGGTAACCATTACGTTTCATACATTAGTTTTTAAAGTCAAGTTTTTGTATTCCTTTTTACGATGTGGGTTTATATTAAAGAAATTTTCAAGTAGCAAACCATTTATAACCCCGACGAATTTCGAGGGAGAAATTCATTTTAAGGGGGGTAGAATGTAATCCCCAATATTTTATGAAAAATATTATTTTTAATTTCATTAATGTCTTGTGTTGTACGCTACACAAAAATAAGCTTTCAAAACATGCATCCCTAACTTGTCTTGCATTACATGCAAGCGCGACCTTCCACGATAGCGTGTGTTGTACGCAATACTGAGTTTCACTAAACAACGATATGCTATTAAAATATTATTAAAACTATCTGTTATGAATAGTAATAACCACTTTCTGAAATTTTTTAAATTTTTTTTTTCAAAATGGACTTCATTTTTGGATTTGGAATATTGAAATTATCTTAGGGTAAAATTTTGGTACTTTTCGGATAACTTTCATATTCTGATGAATAGTGAAAATTACTAAATTTTAATTAAAAACAACTTTTTTAATCGAAATACTTAATAGTGATAAATTATTAATTTGAGTGGTTTTAAAGTATATTTAGAATATATTTTTACAATTTAATACAATGTTGTTCCTTGGATGTAATTTGACATTTAAACCCGACATAAACGAGTGTCAATCTTTTGATAGTTATTATCTCTTAAAAACACGCTATTTTTTGACGATGGGAATTAATTTTTAAATTAGTTAATGTAACTGATATGTTCTGAATTTGGTAAAATAAAAATAATTTTTGAATTCATAATATCAAATATAGCTTAGGCATAATTTTTGGTATTTTTCCAGAAACTTTCATTTTTTGATGAATAGTGAAACCACTAAGTGTTAGGTAAAAAACTGAATTTTTTCATAAAACTTAATTTTACTGCTTCTGTGAGTGGAATTTCAAAAATCCGAGAGACACGGTTGATTTCAGTAAGTAAAATGTGGTTCAATGGGATGAAAATAATTTTTGGTGAATTGTATCTTTCTACTTTTTTTTACCACGGTTAAAAGTAAATAGGGTAATTAAGGGTAAAAATGATATTATTGTTACTCTAACACATGTCCTAATTCTATTGGATAAGTGTAATTCGAAAAAAAACAACCGTAGGAATAAAATATGACCATTTAGGCCCACTTGGATTACATTAGGACATTTATTATTAATTTATTTAAAGAAGGGTTAAAATAGTTAAAATCAAAGTTTAATAAGTAAATCATTTTTAATATAGGGTTATACATAAGAAAATTAGACTATAAATATTCATTAGAAATATAAAAAGATTTTCTACATAATGGTCATTTATTTGTAATTTTTAGACATTAAAATTTTTAATTTATTTATGACACAACGATTATGCAGTAATTATCTTATTAATGAAATATTGAAATAATTGATGTTATAAATACCCAAATAAATGTAAATTGAGACTTTATATGAATTACAGTAATTTTATAGGTTAATATGACATGTTATTATTAATTTAATTAATGTTTTTAGAACTATTCATTCTTTTATGATTTTCACAACAGTCAATTACTAAATAGTGTCAAAATTGACATAAAATAGTTTTTAAAACAAATATTATATTATTAATTGATATTTTATTCCTAAAAATCTAAGGTTCGGACAAATGACTTAGATAAGGTTATATATATTAATAATAAAAAACTTGGGGTTCTTTTGGCTTCTTATAGTATGTTTATTAACATTATAGTGTAAGAACACAAAAAGACACGGTAAAAGTAAAATTATCTAACTTAAAGTTAAATATAAATTATAAGGTTAAAATAGGAACCTAAACTTCTCTAAATTATATTTAATGAGAGGATTTAGACCCATCCCCAACTTATATTCGAAATAAATCAATTTTGAGCTATTTAAAACCGAATTAGGATTTATAATAAAATAATATTTTTAGTTTTTGTGAAGGTGCCTCTCTCCTCCATTATAAAAGGGCACCTCCTCCCTCTCTTCCTCACACCAATTTGAGCCTTCAAGATCGGCCAACCCCTTCCAAATTATCTTCTCCACTTCCCTAGAAACATCCTAGAGGTCCTGGTATTCTTCAAAGACCAATTTTAGTGCCCTAAGAGGAGGTCTCAAAGAGGCCCTTCAAAGAAGAGGTAATGTTCGTTAGCGATTCCTTCAACTTTATTTCTTCTTCCACTTATTCTTATTTAGTTGTTTCATTATGAAGTAATAACATCAGTATCACTCATATACGGATATGTTATTATAAGTATGAAACAACCCTATTTCACCATTTATCCACCCTACGGAAAACGAAATCACCGCGCGTGCGTACGTACGGAATATCGTCTCCACGCTGTAGTGTAATCTATTTTCCACCACCACCTTACTTGGATGGGTTTAATGGTGAAATTAATGAATATATATGATTATTGTAAAGTGATGTTGATTATTTAATATTATACATACACTTTAATAAAATTCCATGATCATGGGAATGATATCATCGCTCGTGGGTACGTACGGACTACCGTCTCCACGACGCGATGAGATTCATTCTCAATGATTAACCATTCATGAATGATTATAAAGTATATATAATAAGTAATCATGAAATATATGACATAATAATGATACTAGATTTATGTATATATATATATATATATATGTTTTTCATCTACTTAATTCCATTCAATTCAATAAGGAAACGAAAACAGTGTTCATGCGTACGTACGGCCTACCGTCTCCATGAACGATGTATTTCTTTCCATTAATCGATCCATTATATATATGTATATTCTGAATATATATTATATATAAATCATGTTTTAAATTCTGTATGTAAGTAATCATGATCTAATTAATCATATGAATAATTCCATGTTAAAACACAAATGACAAATGAAACGATTTTACCCAAAACGCTACATTAACATGACTTTACAAAAGAACGGGTAATATAAAGTCATAAGTGAACCATATATGATATAATAACAATGAATATGATTCTGGAATAAGTCAATGACATTATTTATATCATTATACAGGAGTTTTGGATACGTACAAAGCATATCAGACCTAAGGTAAGGGATAATTTTGTAAATATCATTTTTTATCCGAGATTGCCTATTTGTAAGTATTTACTGGGGTATTTCTATCATCCATGTCCATGTTTTATAAAAGTGTATTCATGTATGTTTAAAGTCCTTTTTACCCATTTTTACTTTTACCCCATGGTATGGAAGGAATCATTCTTTTATTTACCCTACAAGGTACTTTTTTACTTTTCTAACAAAAGTACGAGAAGAATGTTTTTTTAACATATAGGGAATGAAAGGATTTTTATGGTTTTATAAAGCCTTATTTTCATTAAGCTTCCTCCAAAATATTTCATGACTATTTTCAAAAAAAATTCTTTTCTTTTCAAATTGCATGACATTTTTTGAAAATAAAATGATTTTGAAGAAGAAAGGATAGTTTCCTCAAGAATTCATTTCAAGTGTTTTATCAAAACCATTTTTCATCTAAGATGAAATTATTTCATATGTGTATGTTTCAAGTATAATGTATCTTTGATTTACATGGTTTCACTTTACTTATTATGAAATGATATCCATTTCGTTTATATGGATTATGTAATGATGGGATGATGTTTGTGAAACCCATTTTATTTATTGGGTTATTATGAATGGTGTATGTTTATTTTGTGGCACAAGTAAGAATGATTTAATTATGAGATGGGTGGGACCTATATCTCCCTAAAATTAATTGGGTAAAGATTTATATCTCGTGAGATAGACATGGCTGGAACGGAAAGTTAAACCGGTTCAGTAATATAGGACTGGAATGAGATGTGAACTCGATTCAGAAAGGGACTTTGTCCACTAATATGGTCTTGGCAGCAATGGCTTGGCTAATATGGAAATCATATCATGTGGTTAATGGTTTCCACAATTACATGTTTTATTCCCATGCTATTTTATCATTCTTAATGTTTCTTTATGATCTATGCCTTGCGGACTTCCATGTTTTATGTCATTGCTCAAGCTTTTGATGTTTAAACATTATGTTCATTTTTTTAAGTTCAAATGTATATGGTATGTTTTATTTTATACATGCCTACCCTTACTGAGAATTTGAGCTCACCCTTTTTATTTTTTCATTTCCACAGGATATAAAGAAAGGTTTTAGGTAAGAAAAAAAAGGGAATATCTTTATGGGAGATGTTGAAGATCTTTCACCACGATAAAAGATTATGTTCCAAGTTTCCAAAGACACTAAACTATTACGGTCCTTGTGTGTCTGTTTTTGTTATGTATTAAGTATTCCACAAAAGTAATGTAATTTCCATGTACGTCAAGCTTAGGGTCTCTACATGACATCACATGATGGTATTTCAAATATATGTGTTTACTTTCTTACCTTATGATACATGGATATGATTTCATATTTTATAACTTATACTTTCATATTTTTATTTTTGAGAATATGAAAGGATTTTAAGAAAACAAAAAGTAAAATGACTTACAAATAGATTTGGGATTATTAAAATTATTTGTAACAATATATTTGTTTTAAAATCTAGAACTATGGGATTATTGATATTATACATTGTATAGAATTTTTGGTGGTATCCTCCTAGGATTTGTGCTCACATCCTATATTTCATTTGGGTGGTTGTTTATGTTTTATTGTAGGATCCAGTTATAGGGAAAGAAATATTGTAGCATGATAGCTTCTCTTGTTGGTGTTTCATTCAATTTGAGTTGGTTTGGGTGACTATTCATCACATGGATACTTTTTAATCTTTCATTATTCTAACATTGTAGTTTAGTTGGTCTGTATTGGATTGTATGGATCTAGTTGTATCTCTTTTTTTAGTTAGTACTCTGGTTATATTTATTTTTTCTTTTTATTCAAGATTTATTCTATTTTCTTACTTCTCCTCAACATGTGACGGTTGACTCAGGTATATGGTTTTGTTGATCCAGGTTTGTCCGTTACAGTTATAAAATATATATATTCTCAATATAGAAATGAAACATTCTATTAAAACATAATAAAACATTAAGCATCAATATAATTAATAATTGTTGAATAGAATGATGAATCATAAGACCACCAAACTCAATATTAAATATCATATTGTTCTAATTTATAGGGGACTTCTTTAAACTGGCATAACATGTTGATATATAAATCCTAAAAATTAGGTTACTAAAAACGTGTTAACTTTGATAGAACAATGAATAATATAACCACAAAATAAAATATGTGTGATTATATTCTGTAAAGCTATATGGTTTTTTTTATTTTCCATACATGTTGATATAATACTCCTAAAAATACATTTTATGTTTTTCAGAACACCAATGTTGTTCATGATCATTTTTAGAATATTGTTAGCCTAGAACATTCTGAAATTACCTTAGGTTATAAAGAATCAAAATAAATATATTTAACATTTAAAACATTCCCTAAGAATGAAACTTACAACAACTAAAATCCAAACTTTTGAATATTGAATAGAAATTTAATAACATAGTATTTAATAATAATTTACTATCATTTTTTAATGTGTCATTGGTACTTTAATTTAAAAATACTCTTAAAATAAAGAAAAATTATATTTTAGAAAATTTCGGGGTATAATTTAAATTATTGAGTGAATTTATAAATTATCTAACATATTCATGTATTTTTATAAACAACACAATAATTATTAATTTTTTAAGTTTATGGTTATACAAAAAATAATTTTTAGTGAACTATATATTTTTTATTATTATATTAAATATATAAATATAAATATATACTATTTAATTATAATAATAGTAATATTGGATTACATATATAATTTAAAGTGAACTTCTTTTTTAGAAAAAAAAAATATATATAATATATGGTTTTAATATATTAACATGTATATTATTATAATATTTTAATTTACATTTTATTTATTTTATTTAAGTTTTATACATTATAGAAGCTTCAAAAAAATAATGAAATTAGAATTTTATTTTTAAGTTGATTTTAATGTGTAAAAGAGATTATTTTTTTCTTTTTATTTCATTCATTTTGTATTTTTAGTAGGTTTCCATTTTAATTAATTTATTTATTTTATTATGATTTCTTGGATACCACGAAAAACCCATTTGAGTAGACTAAGTAGTTATGTGTGTCAATTGTACAATGTTTTCAGTATATTTTCTCTTCTTATTTGGATATTGTGCCTTCATTTGTGTCAACTGATATAGGATTAAGGGACCATTTTTTTAACATTGAATGGGAGTTGACCATGAATTCCAAAGTATTTGATTTTAATTTTAAATGATTCTATAATGAGTCCATGTAATTCCAGTATGTAGTGATAAGTAGTTGATCATGTAGTATACAATTATCATGTGGCCATGGAAAAAGAAAAAAATAAATAAATATTGAAACTATAGTTGACCATGGATTGAACAAGAAGTAGGTAGGAATTCAAACATCACTCCAACCTCATGTGCTGCCTGGATATTCATTAAAATTTAAAATTTAGGCGCCACATTATGAAAGTGAATACTTCAATTATAGAATTTGCACCATCATTTCCTTTATAATTGATTACTTACCCACAACCAAGAAAAAGATAATTATGGCATGGTGCACTAATATTGGACACATATAGTACTTTGAAAAACTGATTTAACCATTAGAACTCTCCCTTCAGACAGAGGCTCGTGTATGAGTATTGGAATCCTAAGAAATAATACTTTACATAAGGAACAATCACCATGGGAATAACTTCTACATGGGTGAGAATATATCCTATATAATTCTTTATAGACTACACACATGAGAAATAACATCATCATGCTTATATACCAACAAACGAATTGTCCCACCGATTGAATATGTTCCACAAGAGCTCTTTACTTATTATAAACCTAGATCATCTCAGTCATCCTATTTAAAATGGAATCCATCTGAACACCATCTGGAAGTGACAAAGGCTAGATGAGGGAAATAAAATTCACTAAAACTATAGGACGGAATCTCATGAAATGGTTTTAATTCAATAAAAAAACTTAAAATTAATATTCTATGTGGATATGAGTGGGGTATTAAATATATAGATTCCTGGATTATATATTTTCCTTATTTTTCTATAGTTATAGTTTATTTTAGTGTTTTTTATTAATTATTTGTATATATAATGTATGAATTTTAGGTTTCATTATTTATAAATTGAGAATTAAATTTTCATATTTTCATAACATATTTTATTCATATTTGATCATTTTATAATATTTGATAATTGTAAGGATTATTTGAGTCACTTAAAGGTGAATTTATGTGTATTGACGTGTAAAATTAAGAGACGATAGTGGTGGATATTAAATAAAAAGGAGTTTTGAAACCTCAAGATTTTATTTTATATTAATCTTTAAATAAATTTGATTTTTATAATAGGTTTTTTCATGAAACACTTAGTTAAAACAATCCATGATATACTATTAAACATTTATTATTTAATTTGAGAGTTATATCCTAGTCAATGGATTGGAAGGTATGAACAACACTGAATAAATTATGAAAAAATATTTTTTACGCATAAATAAAAATAATTCATTGGTTATAAAAAGAAAATAAATTAAAAAAAATCATTTAAAGGTAAATAAGAGAAGTTTTTCTGAAAACATATTTTTTGTGTGCAATGTGTTACAATGTAAATAAATTAAATAAATATTTATTAATAAATTATTTTAATGTAATTTTTATATAATCTATTCAATAAAATATTTTAAGATTCATTAAATAGTTTTTACATGTCTAGTAATGAAGGTAAACATGGTTTTATGCTTAAATATTCATTCTTTTAAAAAGAGTTTCTGTTGCATTTTACACACTAATTTTAGAATTAATTTCTTCCACTAATAGAATTGATTCTTATAAAATGGATTTCATATTTTAAATATGAATAATTTATAAAATTTAATAATTTCAAATATTTGTTTTCATAATGAATAGTAATAATAGTAAAATTTTGTTTCCAAGGGTGGGGTTTAAAAAGTTTATCGGGATAGTTAACTTAAGAGACATAGACTAAAATTCCACAAAAAAAAATATTTAATTTTATATATTGATTTTAATTCATACTTATACTTTATATATTCAATTAATTATATTTATAGATCAAATTTACTTGAGTAATACATTATTATATTTTCATCTTTTAAAAAATAAAAGGGTGTCCCCTCTCTCCCATATAAAAAGACATCATCTATCCTATATTACACTTACTTTATGAGGCTTAAATATTTGAAAAATAATACCATAATACATCCTTAAATCCCTAACCATGTACTATAGAGTTTTTATTTCAAAAATATCATCCTCTAGATGCTTAAAGTGTAATCCCAGTGAGGTTTCACAAAGAATATTTATAACTATTAACTGAGTAATTTCAATTTTATTTATTCTTATAAATAATCTAAATATATTTTAAACATTCTAAAATAATTGAAAAAGTCTCTAAAGTATACCTAATTTTTATTATGATGATTCATTAACCATTTTTTTCTTTCATTCTACCAAATAGGAAACTAAATTATTGACCGTGTGTAAGTGTGGACTACCTTCTCCACTTAGCGATATGATTTATTTTCCATCACCATAATTCATGGTTGGTTATTATGAAAAAATAAAATATTATATATAATATTTTTTAAAAAATTATACATTAATAATTATAAAATAATCTCTTAATTATTACCTTTCCATCTATTGAAAAATTATATTATCATTCGTGCGTACGTGTAGACTGCCACCACTATGAACTAGTGTGATTTATTTTTCATTTTGGATTTACATGGTTAGTAATAAGGATTAATTTAATGAATTTTTATGATTTTTATGATATAATAATGAATATTTAAAGGTTAATTTTCACCCTTATATCATTCCTACTATAAAAAATGTGGAAACATCACTCGTGAATTTGTACGAACTACCATCGCCATGAAGTGATGTAATTAATATTTCATTCCAGATTAATATGAATAATTACAAAATATTGTATAAAAAATAATTTTGATACTTGTGTCATGATTATGATTTTTTATATTATTAAACCATTGACAAGGTGCATGAACTGAATCCATCGAGCTAAAACTTCCATGAAAAAAACCCAGTTTTCATATGAATGATAATTTTCATGTAGAAATTGTTAATGAAAGAATAAAAAAATTATAGAGGAATGATACATAGTCATTTATGTGTTAATATGGTTATAGAATATATTTATAGTAAATTTACAATTATTATGTAGGATATTTGAACCCGTAAAAAGTAATACGGGACATTAGGTAAGGGTTATGTTACGATCTCATTGCTCTTCATGATTATATACGCTAATATTCCATTGAGGAAAATTATATAGATATTATCCTTTTAAAAACATATATTTTCTTCTCATATATTTATTCTTACATTGTTTATGTATTTTTACCATATTTCTCTCTTTGGTACTTAAAATGACTGAGAAAACATTTTAAAAAAAAGTTTGGCTTATTTCCTTTTCATCAATTATTTTTTTTCATTCATTTCCATGATATTAAAAATTATTTTATAGAATATTTTAACTATACCTTAAATAGTATAAAAAATAATTTTTTATCTTTTAATTTATTTAAAAATATTTAAAAGGTATCTTTTTAATGGAACATTTTTTAAACAAATTATTTTTTAATGTTTATAAAGGTGTGAATAGAATTTTTTATTTTAACATTTACGTATGAATTGATTTTCCTACCATAATGGCTGTTAAATATTAAAAATATTACTCTAAAATTATCAATGGCTCTTTTAAAATAATTTTTTTTCAATTTTTTTAAAAAATTTATGATTTTAAATAATTTATTTTAAAATGAAATTGCATTTTCCTCACAAAATATTCCAGTGATATTTCGAAGGAATTTTTCATATATGATAAACTATTTTGATTCTACTTATGATTTGTTGTTGATTTGATCCAATGATACCATCATTATTATTTTTTCAAATGGAATATTTTAAAAATGATGATAAGTTTATGAAACACGTTTAATTTCGATGGGTTATGATATGATGATATGATTAATGTTTTATGATATTTTGGTACACATATTAATGGATTATGATTATGATATAGGTGGTCCAAAAATTATATAGACCACCAACGAATTAGATAAATATGGATGTCTCATGATATAATAATGAACGGAATGGGAGATGAACTCTATTTAATATGGGACTCTATCCAAAAATATAGTCATGGTATTAAAGCTTAACTAAATAAATGATGGAATATGGGGTGAACCCAAAAAACTATGATAGTAATGGAAGTGATCCATGGATAATTAAATGATTTTATATACTTATTTTTATACCAAAGACTTATGTTTTATGCTTATGATATCTTCTCATGGATTATGATTAACTTATGATGATTCCTCACTATTGTGATTCATATATTTTGAAATGATAAATTTTAATTCCATGACTATTTTTTTATAAACTAATAATAATTTGGTATTAAATTTGTAAAATATGATCATGATATTATATCCTTATGTTAATTTTATTCATACATATGATCATTAATAGATATATATTATTTTTACCCTTATTGGGCGTCATATCTAAATCCTTTTTATGTCTTATTTTCTCTCTAGTTTATGTATAAAATTTCTAAATATGATTAGTCTAACTTATATAAATTAAGATGTTACGGATGATGAATATTTTACTTAAATAATATATTTATTTAACTAGTCTCCATGTACACTAACACTTTACAGTCCACAGGTGTTTTTATTTAGGATATATATTCAATAATCATTATAATGATTTAATATTTTTTGTATATTATTTTTTGTTTTCATTATATGGTATCAAATGATGGTTTAGTTGTTTTTAGATACTAGGATTAGAGAAATATTTTGAAAACCCTGAGGAAACGTTTGAGTATAGGATAACATCCATAAGATTTGATAACATATATATTATACATTTTTCTTAAAAACCCATGTCTAGATAATAGAAAGTGTATACACCTATCAAATAGATTCACCCAGGGGTTAAAACTCTAAAAGGGTATATTGTGTATTAACTCAATAGTCACCAGGGCATAATGAGTGGGCCTAAGACTAAATATATAGATAGACACTCTTGAGGGATATTATAAGGCCCCAGCCTTAAACATTACTTAATCTTGAGTTATTACAAGATCACACATTGAGGATATTTTCAGGTTTAGAGTTTTAGAGAATTAGATCATAAATAATGCATTACATTCCACATTTAAACAAAGTGGTTACATAAAATATAGTATTCATTTTCTTTCCATCAATGGAAACATATTTAAAACAAAACATGGATTCTTTCATGACACTTCCTTGACCCTATCATCACATCATATACCTTTCCCTTGACCTATAAAAATCATTTCAAAAACATGGGATGAGCATAAAAAGCCCAGTAAGGGGTATAAAAGTATGAAATGAAAACATTAGTCCATGTATGAAATAATACTTTACCCATAAAACATAAGCATTTTAATATACCTCATAAAATCATGAATAAATCATAGAAAGCATAAGACATAAAGGTACCTTGAGGCATTCATAACATTTTTACGTAGGGAGTAACCCTCATGGTTACGTTTGGAATACCCATCATAGTATATTCCCTAAATCTCTTCGAAGAAACCTTAACGTTTAACCCCTTCACATTACCCAATGAATTGGAGAGCTATATCGGGCTCAGTCGCCCCTATTTTATCACAGAACCACCCGTCTTCATAACAATGCTCAAGAACCACAACATAATTGTATCACATAAAACATGAATAAAGAAAACATAACATTTCCACTTTTCAATCACAAGACATAAATACAACACATTGATATAAAAACATTATGAAACCCATTTTCCATACCAAAATAAAATAAAAGTAAGACATGGTATTTATGTTTCATTAAAAAAAGTTATGTCTTGTAGAGGAAACTGAAGCTCAAATAATGGTCAGGGCGGCGGAGAAGTCATTGTTGCCGCATACGTACGACAAAAAAACAATCCCTTTTTTCATTTAGTAAACTCTTTTTATAAACTAGATTCCTTTTGAATAAACGTAAAAGTAAAAGGTGCTTATACACCGTATAAAATAAAGTTGTGTATAAAACAAAATATGCCTCAATGAAAGGAGATTGAGACGAAGTCCCATGCCTCGGGTCTGACTTGACTCGATCGTTATTTAATGTCCTGGATAATAAACTTGAGTTAATTTCTACTTGCTTAAGAACCTTTTTCAAGTTAATTATTCCTTTTATATCACTTATTACTATGTTATGGACACTATGTAATTATTTAAGTTCATAATGGTCGTTTTGTCGATCGTTGGTACTTGAGTCAAAAATAAACTCTTTATAATTACAAGTAGTTCATGTAGAAAAATATCCATTATATTCATGATTTAGATATCATATATGTCATATATATCCATTATATACATGAATTTACAATATTACATAACATGTAGAGGTAAGAAATGGAATGCACCGTTCATAGAGACGGTAAGCCATACGTACGCAAGAACGCTACTTTCATTTCTATTTCATATTTCATGGAATGGAATCATAATGATATAAAGGTATATTATAATTCTGGTATAATATCATATATAATATCATTAATTCCATCATTTATACATCCCACATATGTCATTAACGAATCAAATCACTTTGAGGGGGCGGTAGTCCGCACTTCCTAAAATGAAGATATCACGTATACCCATAATGGAAACCAAAAAAGGTATGACATAAATGAAAAATAAAGAAAATTAGGTAAAACATAAACATATTATACATCATATATAAATATAGTGACATATTAATGGCCACCTTTGAAGGTGTTAGAAGAATATTGAACAGTCATCGTTTCGTGAGGCAGAAATTCGCCATCCACGGAAACAGTATGCTCTTTAACCATTAGATGAAGGTGTGTGTAAGTTTATCTCGAATCCTTATTATAACAACATCCTAGTATATTTAAGATACTGGTTTTGTTACAAAATAAATTAATGAAAAGAGTTTAGTTGGTTGGAGAAGCAAAATAAAACAAAAGAACATTAGAGAAGACTTTACCTTTAAATCGGGTAACTCTTCTTGGTTTGAACCAAAATGGTTTCTTGAAGAGCTTTCAGCATAAGGTAAGGCATCTAGGATGAATAGAGGGATGTGGAGGGATAAAATGAGTAGATCTTGGCCGAGAAAATGGATTGAGATGTGTGGGTAAGGAGGTAGAGGTGGGGGACTTTTATAAGAGGAGAGGAGGGGCACTCTTGGAATGTTATAAGATGTTACTTTATATTGAAATGTGTTTCGGATTTAAAAGGTCCGAAAATGATATATTTCTAGGATAAGGTGAGAAGGGTTAGAAATATACTCATCCAATAGGTCTTTGACGAGTGTAAGTCTTATATTTTACATTATCTTTTCATTTTATTTAAATTGTTAATTAATGAGGTAATCATTGCATCATCATGATGTCATAAATAATTTAATTTATTTAATGTATAAAAATTATAAAAAAAATACTATGATGTAAGAAATATTTTTAGCTTTCCAATTAATATATATAGTACAATAGAAAATTTATGTATACAAAATTAAAAATGTTTTACTCAGGTGATACATTCTTTGTTATATTTAACTTTCTTTAAAAATAAAAAGATAAAAAGTCATTATCACACCAAAGTGATTCCATTGGGTCCCCATATTTGGCACAAGGCATCCCATGGTCAGCCATGACACAGCCAGTAGTATTAGGACACATGTTGGTGTCATTTTTTATTATTATGATATTTTTTGTTTTTCCTTAACTACACGATTACTAATTAATCAAGATAATTAAAGATAATTACCGTCGTTACTATTCATAATGTCCAAAAACAAAAGAGCCTTGATTAAATAATTTGGACCTTATGATTCCAAATATTTAATCCATTTTACCAAATTCAAAACACATAAATTTCAATAAATAATTTAAAAATAATTCTCGTTGTCAAAATAGATAGCGGGTTTTTAGAAACAATATCTATGAAAAGTTCGGCACTTGTTTATGCCCAATTCCAAAGTGAAATTAATTATAATGAACACCAATGTTAAAACAATATTCTAATTAAACTTTAAGACCAATTAAAAATACAATCTAACCATATAATTAAATTAGATGAAAAAGCTGTTTTGATGTAAAATGTAGTATTTTTCACTATTCATTAAAAAAATGAACATTGTTAGAAAAATACCAAAAAATTATCCAATGTAAATTTCAATGTCCCAATAAAAAAGAATATGTTTATTTTGACAAATAGAGCTTATAAAAGTGTCAAAAGTTTGATTTAAAAATGGTTTTCCCTCAAAAGGCAGTAAAACAATCTTTTAAAAATATTAGTGTATTCCATGCTTAAGATTGGATTTATTCTCATTTTAAGCCTCTAAAACACTGTCTAATTCATAAATATACATAGATAAAATTATCTATTATTCATTAACGAATCAAATCACTGTGAGGGGGTGGTAGTCCGCACTTCCTATAATGAAGATATTGCGTATACCCATAATGGAAACCACAAAGGTATGACATAAATGAAAAATACAGAAGATAAAGTAAAACATAAACATATTATATATCATATATAAATATAGTGACATATTAATGGCCACCTTTGAAGGTGTTATAAGAATATTGAACAATCATCGTTTCGTGAGGCAGAAACTCACCATCCACGGAAACAGTATGCTCTTTAACCATTAGATGAAGGTGTGTGTAAGTGTAGCTCGAATCCATCTTATAAAACCATCCTAGTATATTTAAGATACTGGTGTTTTTACAAAAGAAATGAATAAAATGAGGTTAGGTGGTTGGAGAAGCAAAATAAAACAAAAGAACATTAGAGAAGACTTTACCATTAAATCGGGTAACTCTTCTTGGTTTGAATTAAAATGGTTTCTTGAAGAGCTTTCTGCCTAAGGTAAGGCTTATAGGATGACGAGAGGTATTTGGAGAGATAAAATGAGTAGATATTGGCCGAGCCAATGGCTTGAGAATTGTGGGTAAGGAGGTATAGGTGGGGGCCTTTTATAAGAGGAGAGGAGGGGCACTCTTGGAATGTTATAAAATGTTACTTTATATTGAAATGTGTTTCGGATTTAAAAGGTCCCACATTGATATATTTCGAATATAAGGTGATAAGGGTTCGAAATATACTCATACAATAGGTCTTTGACAAGTGTAAGTCTTATATTTTATATTATCTTTTCATTTTATTTAAATCGTTAATTAATGAGGTAATCACTGCATCATCATGGTGTCATAAATAATTTAATTTATTTAATGTCTAAAAATTATAAAAAAATACTATGATGTAGGAAATCTTTTTAGATTTCCAATTACTATTTATAGTCCAATAGATAATTTATTTAGACAAAATTAAAAATGTTTTACTCAGGTGATACATTCTTTGTTATATTTAACTTTCTTTAAAAATAAAAAGATAAAAAGTCTTTCTCACACAAAAGTGATTCCATGGGGTCCACAATTTTGGAAAAAGGAATCCCATGGTCATCCATGACACAACCATTAGTATTAGGACACATGTTGGTTTCATTTTTTATTATTATGATATTATTTTATTATCCTTAACTACGCGATTACTAATTAATCAAGATAATTAAAGATAATTAATGTCGTTACTATTCATAATGTCCAAAAACAAGAGTCTTGATTAAATAATTTGGACCTCTTGATTCCAAATATGTAATCCATATTACAAAATTCTAAACATATAAATTGAAATAACTAATTTAAAAATAATTCTCGTTGTCAAAATAGATAGCAGTTTTTTTAGAAACAATATCTATGAAAAGTTTGGCACTTTTTTTTGCCCAATTCCAAAGTGAAATAAATTATAATGACCACCAATGGTAAAAAATATTCTAATTACACATTAAGAACAATTAAAACGACAATATAACCATATAATTAAATTGGATGAAAAAGCTGTTTTAATGTAAAATGCAGTATTTTTCACCATTCATTAAAAAATGAACATTGTCAGAAAAATACCAAAAAATTATCCAATGTAAATTTCAATGTCCCAATCATAATTAATATGTTTATTTTGAAAAATAGTGCTTATAAAATTCTCAAAAGTTTTATTTAAAAATTTTTTTCCATCAAAAGGCAGTAAAACAATCTTTTAAAAATATTAGTGTATTACATGCTTGAGATTGGATTTATTCTCATTTTAATCTTCTAAAACACTATATAATTCATAAATAGACATAGATAAAAATATATATTATTCATTACTCACTTGGGATGTTAAATCCTTCCCCCTTTATAAAACTGTGTCCCCGCAATTTATTTACTTATCGAATAAGTGGGGGTATTTAGCCCTCATTGCATTTTCATATTCCCATGTTGCCTCTTCACTCATGTGGTTTTTTCACAAAACCTTTAATTGATGAATCACCTTATTACGCAACACTTTCTCCCTGTGGTCAAGAATCTGGACCAGTTGTTCCTCATAAGATAGATTCTCTTCCAGTTTAACTACCTCTGGACTCAAAACATGAGATGGATCTGGCATGTACTTCCTTAACATTGAAACATGAAAAACATTATGTACCTGAGATAAACTTGAAGGTAAAGACACTCAGTATGCAACTGATCCAACTCTCTCCAGAATTTCATATGGTTCAATGAACCTTGGAATCAGCTATCCTTTCTTACCAAATCGGATCACACTTTTCCATGGTGATACTTTGAGAAAAACATGATCACTTACCTCAAAAGAGAGATCCTTCCTCTTGTTGTATGCATAACTCTTCTACCTGCTCTGAGCTGTTCTCGTGTGTTTCTATATCAGCTGAACTTTTTCTGCCAACTCTTCTACCAATTCCGGTCCCATCAACTTCCTTTCACCCACTTCATCCCAGAAATCTGGAGTTCGACACTGCTTCCCATATAATGCCTCAAATGGTGTCATCCGTATACTGGAATGAAAACTTTTATTATAAGAAAACTCAACCAAAGAAAGATGTTGGTCCCAAATTCCATTATAATCGATCGAACAAGCACGTAGCATATCCTCCAAAGTCTGAATCATTCGTTTTGACTTCCCATCTGATTGAGGATGAAAAGCTATAGTAAAATTTAATTCAGTACCCAATGACTTTTGAAGGCCTTTCCAAAAGTTAGAAGTGAACCTGGGATCACGGTCATATACAATGGAGAGAGGAACTCCATGTAACCTGACTATCTCTTTAAGATACAAACAGGGAAATTTGATCTCGGGAAAAAGTATCTCATATAGCAAGGAAATGAGTAGATTTAGTCAAGCGATCAACAATAACCCAGATTGCATTATTACCTCAAGGTGTCTTCAGAAATCCCAAAATGAAGTCCATGGATATATTCTCCCATTTCTACTCTGGCACTGGTAAAGGATGAAGCATCCCTTTAGGTAACTGCTGCTCTACTTTTACCTGTTGACAAGTCAAAAAATTCACAGTAAAATCAGTAATGTCTCTTTTTATTCTGTCCCACTAGTAATACTCCCAAAGATCTATATACAACTTAGTACTGCCCGGATGAACTGAAAACGGAGAACTATGAGCTTCGCATAATAACTCTCTCTTCAATTTTGAATCACACGGAACACACAATATCTTCCCAAATATCAAAACAAAATCATTATCAATGTTGAATTCAGGCAACTTACCCTTCTAAACCAGCTCTACCATTTTCTGCAACTCACTGTCTTGCTTCTGTGCTTTCTTAATTCTGTCTGATAGAGAATATTTCACTGGTACGTGAAACAAAACAGAAGAACATCATGCACCGACAACTTCTATTACAAAGTTCATCAAATCCTTAACCAAAGTATAACATTCCAAATGCAACATCGTTAATGAAGCATTACTTTTTTGACTCAACGCACCATCCACTTTATTTTCTTTTCCCAGATGGTAATTAATTGTACAATCATAATCCTTGATTAATTCCAGCCATCTCCTCTGTCTCATGTTCAATTCTTTCTGAGTGAATATATACCTTAAACTTTTGTGATCGGTATATATTTCACACTTTACTCCATAAAAATTATGCCTCCAAATTTTTAAAGAAAAAACAACAGCAGCTAATTCCAAATCATGTGTAGGGTAATTTACCTCATGAGTTTTCAACTGAGGTGAAGCATAAGCAATTACCTGATCATTCTTCATTAGGACACAACCAAGTCCTTTCAATGAAGCATCACAGTAGATAACAAACTCACCATTCCTGGAAGGTAGTGCCAAAACTGGAGCATTCACCAATCTTCTTTTCAATTCCAGAAGAAAATCATCAAATTCTTTTGTCCAGATAAACTTAACACCCTTCCGAGTTAGCTTAGTCATTGGACTAGAAAACCATGAAAAATTTCTAACAAACCTACGTTATTAGCCTGCCAAACCAAGGAAGCTACAAATCTCAGTTACATTTGTGGGTCTTGTCCATTCTTCAACAACCTTTTTTTTGCAGGATCAACAGTTATCCCATCTTTAGAAACAATGTGACCAAGGGAAAAAATTTGTTGCAACCAAAACTCACACTTTCTGAATTTCCCATACAATTTATTTTATTTTAAGGGTTGAAAAATAACCCTTAAATGTCTTTCATTCTCCTCTTTACTTTTAGAAAACACCAAAATATCATCAATGAAAACAACCACAAACTTATCCAAGAAGTCATGGAAAATTCTATTCATAAGGTCCATGAATACAGCAGGTCCATTGGTTAGCCCAAAAGGCATTACTACAAATTCATAATGGCCATATCTTGTACGAAAAGTGGTCTTCAGAATATCTGCTACCTTTACCTTCAACTGATGGTACCCCGATCTCAGGTCAATCTTTGAAAAAAAGTGAGCTCCCTGGAGTTGATCAAACAAATCATCGATATGAGGCAAAGGATATTTGTTCTTAACAGTGATGTTATTCAAGGATCTATAATCAATGCAAAGTATCATTGAACCATATTTCTTTTTAAAAAATAAAATAGGAGCACACCATGGTGATGTGCTAGGTCGAATGAAACCTTTCTCTAATAAATCTTACAATTTCTCCTTCAACTCTAAAAGTTAAGTTTGAGCCATTCGATAAGGGGAACTACAACAGAATCTCCGTTTAGCGGCGGTTTTTTTTCGTTTAGCAGCAGTTTAAACCGCTGATATACTGTTTGGCGGCGGTTTACAGAAACCGCCTCCTAATAGGGCGTCGACAATCTGTTAGCAGTGGTTTCTGGAAAGCATCGTCGGTGCCTCATTTCACGGTGGTGTTCCTGAATTTATCGGTGTTTTTACGATCCCTGGATATCGCTTTGTTCGTGGAGGTTATAACCGTTGCGAATAAACTCAATTTCCAGCGACGGTAAAACCACCGCTAAATTCAGGTAAACCGCCATGAAATGAGGCAGCCACGAAGCATCTATCTAGCGGTGGTTATAACCGCTGCTAGAAGTAAATTTGTTTTTACGTTTAGCGGAGTTTTAAACTACCGCCAGTATACATTTCGCGGCGGTTAAAACCGCCGCTAAAAGGTGCCCAGAATAAAAATAATAATTCTTGGATTCTGCTGCACCACTGCCCTGAAAAACAAATAAAACCAGAAAAAACAATCAAAGGTTCCAACACATACATCATACTCATGTATACAATATCCTAAATAGTAAATACTAGGAAGATAAAACTCCATTGATACAACATTGTAACATCCCAAACTTGATTCCACTAAATCTTATAACTTCACTTTCTTAGGATAGATCATCTATAGCGAGTCCACTCTATTTATAAAAATTGATAATTGATGAATCAGTAGTTATATTAGTACCAACCCATTTATATAATGATTTTTTTTGGTTTTGTGGCCTAGAAACCATCCTTAATACTTATAATAAATTTGAACTGATGAAATAGCTTAAATAACACATTAGAAATATATTGTTATAAAAAATCCTATTGTGGGAATAGTTTTTGAGTTACATTGGGATATAGCTTCTATAGGAATGTGGATATTTCCAGTGAGTCTTAGTTGACATCTTTTTATGTTGGAATATAGGTTAGGTATTAACTACGTTGTGGTGAGTGATGTAGACCAGATTTTTTATTAGAAAAGATAAGTTATCCTAGTTCTATGGATGACTATGTAAGAGGATCGAGTTTTATAACATCATCAATCTGGGTTAAAGTTCAAGATGTAGTTATTGATGTTGATTGAATGTGTGCTCATGGAATGATGATTTCATAATACACGTGATTATGAATAGACCATTTCTATTTATTATTAAGTGGATGATGTAAATCAATGTGGTAGGAAGTGAACCATAGGTTGTTCAAGGATGGAATATTAGTTCCAGATGAGGCATCAGCATATGCCAAGGATGGATTGTCGTGATGGAACATGGTATAATTATGTTGACTCGCATCCAGAAACCATGTTTAGTGGTGGAAAGAGTGTTTTTCATGGGAATTAGATTCCTATTTTTATTAAAATGGTGAATATTAAAATCCTATGGTGGGGAGAATCACACAGGTCATGGAAAATGCAACCTTTGGGATAGTGGTTGTAGAAATAATAGTCATGAATGGTAAAGAAGAAAGTTCTGGAATTTGAGTAATTAAAGTTTCATGACCGGATAGCTTGTAATGAATCAATAAATGGAATTAAGAATCATAATACAAATAATTCAGGGATATAATGATAGGTAATAATTACCAGACAGACCATGATTACGTGGAAATTGTGTTGGGAATGCAGTTCAAGTCATGTAGTAACAGTTCAGTGTTCAAAACAGTTATGGTTGGAAATGGTCCATTGTAACCATCCTAATATTGAAGTATTTGGTAGAAGTTATTTTCTTAAAATTCATGTTTTTATAAGACATTCCAATTGTGTGTCAAGTCGACATCCATCTTCGAGATTATATTTTAATTTATAAAGTATTCTTGCCTATATTCATGGACTTATGCTAATTTATCACCCCTCAGTCACACCTATATCTTAGTGAACCACCCTTGATTTAGAACATTCTCATGACATTTTAGAAGATCTATAGAATGTTTAGATACTTTTGATACTTAAATCATACATTTTCAACAATGGGCCTCACCAAAGTGTCTACAACACTATCCCCTTGATCACTATGAAATGACCTAATTTTTTCAACACATCAACAATGGGTTTAACTCCTAGTCATCCAAAATCTCGACTACCAATTCAAACACAGACCTAAATGGAATGATGTATACCACACTCGAGAAATGAAGACATAAAAACAAACATCAGAAATCAATAAAATGCATAAAAAGAAACGTGAGAAATCAAAGAAATTTTAGGACATGAAAATGTGTGGTGGAAACTATGTGCCACAAATGTTACATATACAAACCAATTGTTTTCATTTTTATTCAACACATCAACAGTACAACTACTCAGGGTCTGATGATGCATTGTCACCCTCTCCACCTTTATTTCCACTTTGTGTTGTCACCTATAAGAACATTATATTGAAAATTAAATACGGTTATATATTTATATTAAAAGTTAAAACAAATGAAAGTTATAAAACTAAATGATTCTGATTTTATGTGATTTACCTACATACCACCAATCGATGCACTCCCACCGGGGGAATATCTGCTCATCTGCTGACGTAGTTCAGCCAACTCTTTCTGCAATGCAGATATCTGATCTCCCTGCTGGTGAACTGTGTTTCGTAAAGAAACAATCTCTTTCTTAGCATCTCCGGGATGACTAAAGTCAGAAGTAGATACAGAAGTTATTCCTGGTGGCCTGCTAAAAAACCTCAGATGTCACGGATCCCAAACTCATCCCACGCACTCTCCCAGGATGCTCCTTCCCAAGGACTTTAGCAACCGGTTCATCCTGGGAGACAGAGTAGGAATGCACAGGATTGGCATACCATAGTTCTTTAATTTTGACCTATAAATCAAATATGAATATATATTATCATAGAAAAAATTGATAAGAAGTTATTATGATAAAAAATTGACTTCATACCCCAACTTCTTTAGCAGACTCATTAACAAAACATCCATCTAATTTCTTGTGAACATCCAACCACAGTTCAGTTCTGGATGCTTCATGGCCTAAACTTTGTTACTGCACTAATCAAAGATAAATCAATAATTCAATATATTAAACAGATAATATTGTCTTATAAATATTTAAACTAATTATAAGATTACCAATGAACTTCGATTTCTAGAAAAACTTTTTGTGCCCGCAGTGTGCGGGATGACTTGCTTCGCTCGGTTTGACGCATTCTGTCTTGATAGATCCTGAAATAAATAAAATTCAATTTAATACTGATGTATTGAATGTCATGTCCTTTTCATATACATGTATAAATGTAAAATGTGGATAATATAATAATATATATATTTCAATACCATCCGCTTCTGATCTCAATGCCTGTCAACAAACACTTTCCACTGCTCTTTTGGTACCCCACTGGGTAGCTTCTCATACATTTGTAGTGTGGTCAATGAAGTATCGTTGATATCACACCAACATCTCCATTTAAAATATTTCCACTTCTTACCTAGATTTTTCAATGTCCACTTCTGTGCTATCACATCAGCAACGGTAAAGTGGAAGAACATCTGTATACAGAAATTCATTTTGAACATATTAGTAACATGACATTAAATTAAACCATAATGTAATTAATTTACCTTGATTTGAGAATCAAACACTTCATTTTTCTAACTTGGAGGCATATGTATCCAATAGTCATATGAAATGGGAAGGGAAATGGGCCTCGCTTCCAGCTGGCATATAATCTGGCCAAGCAACCCCGCGGCATCATCTGTAGGGACCCCGTAAGAATAAATGGCACCACAATCTTCTCGTCATTCAGATTCCAAACATCTGAACTTTTTATTTTTTTCTCCACGGTTGCATTTTTTTCATCTTCAATGAGAAAACAATTAGTATAAACAAAATGAAATAAATTTATTTAATTAAAATTTTTACCTATGATAGTGACACTCCAGTATGTCCGGGATGAACTGGAAGGGGCGCGTCACGGTCCCACTGCTAAGGCTCCTGAAGGGGGAGTCGACAACTCAGCCTCTACTGGGAAATCCACAGATGGTGTGAGAGATGTTGCAGGGGGAGATGGTGCAGGGGTGTCGGCAGCTGGTGCATCAGATGTCATGGGGAGGGATCTAGATGGATAGTCATCTGTCGCAGAACTGGATGAAATAATGTAACGCTTCTTCCTTGGCATTCCTGTCATTTAATCAAATAAAATTAAGTTCAGAATATATATTTCAAAAAAATTATTCAGAAAAAAAATTAAAAATGATAACATATGGAGTACTAGAAGACAAAATATATATAACAATGATAATGAATGACTGCAAAAATGAAACAAGTGGTTGCTTAATAAATAAATAATTGTATATACAATCACTTTACCCTTCAATCATGTTGGTTTCCTGCTCCATTGCTTCATCCACTTCATTCATCCTTGTTAGACTAATATTTTCAATATCTTGATGGACAAATAATTCTGCACCCTGTTGCTAATTAAATTCAATTTTAGAGGTCAAATTTTCCACTTCATCACCCATATCATAAAAATATCTTTGTATTATGTGAGAAACTACACTCCACCCTTCATCGGCAACATCATTCAAATAATATACCATTTTTTCTTGCAATGCTAAGATATATGGATCATGCAGTTTACGGTCACCAACATCCATCAAGCGAGAGAATTTCATAGAAGTAAATTGCAAGGAATCTCTTTTAACGCCTCTGATAATATAGACCAATTTGAATTTGAATAAAACAACCGAAAAATGTCTGTGGTAGTTTAATTCAATAATATCATGCAGATTTCCATAGTATTCCACTTAATCAAATGTAAATATAACACTTTTCTGTGTTCTCAAACCCACTTATCGATCGACTATATGAAATCTAAAGCCATTCACATTATAATCGTTGAACTTTCTAACTTCATTTAAAGGAACTCTAGCAAGAAACTTCAAATATTCTAATACCTCTGCTCGAGTATCAGTATTCATGATCTAAAAAAAGAAATATACTTTATTAGATTTACAAAATGTATGTTTCAAACTAATATTCATATTTATTTCAATATTTATGAACTTACTCGTCGTGAAAACCTTTCTACAAGCTCTTTATTAACAGATTTCGTTATATCTTTCTCATTTCGTGTTCGGCCTCTCATTCGTCTCTTTGTTTGTATACTCAACTCTTCAATAAATGGATCTGCAATTTCACTATTCAGCAGCACATATCTATGTGCCTGTAATAATTCCAATTCAGTCTGTGTCGGATTTGAGGTCCTCCCAACTAATCGGCCAATAGCAGGAAATATTTTGGATTTCTGATGTATTTGAGATTGAGTCGATGTGTCATCAACACGTCCAACTTGATTAAATCTTGTCTCAATATCATCCAATTATCGAGAACAAAAGGTAAGACACTCTTCATCCAGATAGCCTCCAACAATTGAGCCTTATGGTTTAGATTTATTTCTCACATATGATTTCAAATGCCCAAGATATCTGTGAAATAAAAGAAACATAATTATGCATTTAATTAAGTACCAAATTTTTTTTACTTAACTAGAAAACATATAAATAAAGTACCTCTCAATTGGATATATCCATCGATAATGAACGGGGCCTCCTAATTTAGCTTCCTCAACCAAATGGACAGTTCAATGCATCATTACAGTAAAAAAATGATGGAGGAAAGATCATCTCCATTACAAAAAGGGTCAATACAAAACTCTCCTGGAGGTTGTCAAGATGAAATGGATGTAGAGATTTCTCACATAGGTTTTTGAAAAATGTGCAGAGCCGGAGTACAACAGCAGTAATTTTTTCAGGTAATAATGTACGCAATGCCAATGGTAGTAACTGTTGTAACAAAATATGTGAATCGTGGTTTTTCAATCCATGTAACTTATGATTATTCAAGTCAACACACCTCGAGATGTTACTCGAATACCCATCAGATACCTTAACATTCTTTAACATTCGAAAGAATGTATCTTTATCCCTATTTTTCATTGCAAAAATTGCCGGAGGATACTTTCCATTCTCATCTGGCCAGAGATCGCGTTTTATGTTCATTTCTTTTAAGTCTTTGCGAGCATTGAGATGATCCTTCGACTTTCCATGCACATTAAGCAATGTGAAAATCAAATTGTCACAGAAATTCTTCTCAATATGCATCACATAAAGATTGTGCCACAAAAAATTAAATTCCCAATACGGAAGTTTGAATAATATACTTCTTTTCTTCCATTGTTGCGTTCCGGTTTCGCTTGATGATACACTTCGGACCCGTTTTCCGCTATCATTCAAATGATAAACCTTCCCAAATTCTGTTTCAACATTTTCAAGCTGTGGCAATATTTCAAAACTATTTGACAACTTTGGAGGTGGTCTACGATCAATGGAACCATTAAATTTTTATCTGTTCAGCTGAAATCTATGAGATGCATCGAGAAATATTCAATGACACAAGAAGCACCATTTTCTACTATGAGGTAGCCATTTGGGCTCAAAATAAAAGTTACAAACGGGACAAGCCAAACCCGTGTAAGTGTTACAACCAGATAAATTCCCAAGCCCAGGGAAGTCCCTAATGGTCCACATTAAAGAAGCATGCATTTTGAACATTGTTTTAGAATTAGCATCAAATGTCTCAACACCGTTTCTCTATAACTCCTGCAATTCTTCAATCAAAGGCTGCAAGTATACATCAATATCATTTCCAGGCATTTGTTTTCCAGGAATAATCATCAAAAGGATAAAAGATTTTTGTTGCATACACATCCACGGAGGCAGATTATAAGGGATAAAAACAACTGGCCAAATGCTAGAATTTGTACTCAAAGTCCCAAATGGGTTGAATTCATTAGCAGCTAATCCCAGTCGAACATTCCTAGGATCAGCTGAGAAATCGAGATGTAATGAATCAAATGTCTTCCACGATTGGGAATCTCATGGATGTCCCATTAACCCATCATTGTTATTATCTACAGAATGCCACTTCATGTGTTCGTTGGTTTTCGATGACATGAATAATCTTTTCAATCGAGTCTTTAAAGGAAAGTAACGCAAAACCTTTGTAGGTGTTCTCCTTTTCTTCTTCTCCATGAAATTATGTTCATTCAGACTTCCGACATCACCCTTTGCCTACCATCTAGAAGAAGAACATTTCTTGCAATTCTGTCTACTTGAATCCTCTCCCCAATAAAGCATACAATCATTGGGACATGCATGTATTTTTGTATAATTCAGACTAAGCTTGTTAACAACTTTTTTCATATCATAAAAATATTCTAAGATTTTTTTCTTCAGGAAATGCATCATGAATCAATTCCAATAACATGTACATTGCCTTATTTGTAATTCCACATAGACATTTGATATGGTCCAACTTCAGCAAAAATGATAGCTTTGAATATTTCAAACACACACTATAAAACTCTTGATTTCCATCATCAACTAAATCATGAAACACATTTTCCTTAGTGATGTTTTATCTTACATTTGTCTCCACATAATCAAAAAATTCACTTGTCACGTTGAAATTTGTAGCACCCTCTTCTGGTTGTTCTCATATGTTTTGATGTTGATAGTGGTGTCTTGCAGTGTCGAATGCTTCATTTATTAGTTTTTTTATTTCATTTTCCATTGTCGATGAACTTGGGACCTCATTATGTGGATTAACATCAGTGCTCAATATTTCTGTAACGTTCTATTCTCCATGCCAAATCCAACACAAATATTGAGCAGGGAATTGCTTCAGTATTAAATGTTCATAAACCTCATCTCTCTTCAACCATGTTCTAAATTTACATTTAGGACATAGACAATTTATTCTCCCTTCAATGGATCAATTAGAAATTGAAAAATCGAAAAAATCATTCAAACCCTTAACATACTGTGGTGTGTTCCTCGGTAATGTGATCCAGCTTTTATCCATGTATATCACAATGTGCCTACACAAAAAACAAGTAATCAAACATGAGACATCTTCTATAACCCCATCATCAAAAACAAATAATGATGAACAAAATTTCCATAATATTAGTACATTGATGAATAAGACTCTGGTGAAATATATCATGTAGAAATATATCCTATGTATGATAGGGGACATCATTAACATACCATGGATTCGCGGCGTGACCGCAGCGCGACCGCAGCGTGTTGGCCCGGTCGAGTGACATCCGCGGGGCAGCATCTTCCACTTAGTTTCAAATAGGATGATATGGATTGCATGAGAGGATGTTTTCTCATAAGATTTAAATATTTGAATGCTAATCTATGATGACTAGATGATTTAATGAACCCTTATATACCTAATTCGGTGAGTTTTGGAGATCTAGCAATGTGTAGAAATACCTAGAGGAATTAATACCCCATGGGATCAGGAAAATCATAGGTTACATAACATGTAATCTGACATTACTGGTACTGTGGGACCCTTGGGCCGTGGAACTGGGCTTTTGGTTGGATTTAAATATCACATGCTATGTGACATGGTCACACAACATGGGACCCATCTTAAAGGTCTAACAGCACTTAAAGAGTGTCTTGGTTCAAACAATCATTTTAATAAAAATATGGAAACTCATTATAGGGATATAAAAAGGGTCAAGTACGATGTGTGCTTTATGACTGACAATGACATCAAGTATAAGGAAAACATCAATGCAATAATGTTAAGCAAGGTATACCACTGTGAGTTTTTGCAGACAGCGCACCTCCGTTGGAGGGGTTTTATTACAAAACCATAACTTATTTATCATGGATATTCACACTATGTTTAATTTCATTATTCATAGACCAATCTATGTATAGAGTTTAAGGGAATATATCCCTGAAAAAAATTATGTGATATATATAGCGATATAAGAGAGGAATAAAAATATGATATGGATGTAGATCTTGACACACATATGCATATATCCTTAAGGGATGACTCAGATATTTTATGGTCATGGTTCTCAGACCTATAGATGCTAACATTTTTATATATAAAAACATTGAACCAATGACTGGTTAGTCTTCATAGATATTCCAAAACACAACCTAATGCGAATTAAGGATTATTAGTATCATATAATACCTTGGAGGGGGACATTAATTTTATGGTCATGATGTTTAGACCATTGTGTCACAAAGTTTAATATCCTATGAAAAGGACCATGGTTTTGGTATGACATTACAAAAGGAGAATCTAATGTTATGTATTTGGGGTATCTAAAAGAGATTCATACCCAAATTGGAAGGTGCAGAAGAATATAATTTCATAATTTATTTAACTGTTAAAATGATTCTGAAATGTTTAAACTTCAGGGTACAATAATCACATTGAATAGAATGATTTTGAAAGTTTTAAAACATACATTATGAATGCCTGGGTCAATAAGAAATAGATACCAATTGGTGAAGAATGGACATTACAAATAGTGGAATACTAATTCCATTCTCATTGAATATAATCTAATGGTAGTAGGTTGGATATTTTCTCAATCAGTCCATTTATTGATTATGTGGTTTAGGTGTAACTATCTTCTATGACTGAAAAACACTTAACGAAGGAAGATAGTGATTCAGGAATCCTATGATGGTGTCCGAGATTGAAAATGATTTAACATCAACAAATCAACACGTATTCTAGGTTGGAATAAGAACTAAATAATAATTTTTGAAAGTTACAATGGACAATAATAACATCTTTATTTAGCATGACATTTCACTAAGGGGGATACTGGGGGAAATTGTTGGGCAGGGGGGAGGGGAGGGGAGGGGCTGGGGCTGGGCATGTTGGAGGGGAGGGGAGGGGAGGGGCTGGGTAGGATGGAGGGGGAGGGGAGGAGAGGGTGATGGCAGGGGGAGGGGCTGCTGGGGGAAAATGTTGGGCGGGTTGGAGGGGAGGGGAGGGGAGGGGTAGGTTGGAGGGGAGGGGAGGGGATGGTGATGGCAGAGGGAGGGGGCTGTTGGGAGAAAATGTTGGGTAGGGGGGAGGGGAGGGAGGGGCTGGGGCTGGGGCTGGGAAAAATGGAGGGGAGGAGAGGGGAGGGGAGGGGAGATGAGGGGCAGGGGGAGGGGGCTACTGGGGGAAATGTTTGGCAGGGAGAGGGGAGGGTAGGGGCAGGTTAGAGGGTAGGGGAAGGTGATGGAAGGTGGGAGGGGGCTTCTGGGGGAAAATGTTGGGCAGGGGGGAGGGGAGGGAAAGGGGCTGGGCAGGATGGATGGGGGAGAAGAGGGGCAGGGGGAGGGGGATGTTGGGGGAAAATGTTGGGAAGGGGGGAGGGGAGGGGAGGGACAAGATGGAGGGGAGGGGAGGGGAGGGGAAGGATGGAGTAGAGGGGAGGGGAGGATTCTGGAAGGGGGAGAGGGTGCAGGGGGAAAAGGTTGGCCAAGGTGGGGGCTTTTGGGGGAAATTGTTGGGAAGGGGGGAGGGGAGGGGCAGGGCCTGGGCATGTTGTAGGGGAGGGGAGGGGAGGGGAGGTGTTGGGCATGATGGAGGGGAGGGGAGGGGAGAAGAGGGGGAGGGGGAGGGGCTACTGGGGGAAATTGTTGGGCAGGGGGAGGGGAGGGGAGGGGCATGTTGGAGGGGAGGGGACGGGAGGGGAGGGTGATGGCAGGGGGGCTGCTGTGGAAAAATGTTGGGTAGGGGGGAGAGGAGGTGGGGGGCTGGGGCTGGGCAGGATGGAGGGGAGGGGAGGGGAGGGGAGAGGAGGGGTAGGGGGGCTGCTGGGCTAGGGGAAAATGTTGAACAGGGGGAGGGGAGGGGAAGGGAGGGGCAGGATTGAGGGGAGGGGAGGGGAGGGGAGGGGCTGGGCAGGATGGAGGGGAGGGGCTGGGCAGGATGGAGGGGAGGGGAGGGGAGGGGCTGACCGCGGCGTGACTGTGGGGTGACCGCGGCGTGACCACGGTGTGACCGCAGCATGATCACGGTGTGACCGCGGCGTGACTACGGCATGACTGTGGCATGATTGTGGCCGGACTGCGGCGTGACTGCAGCGTGTTGGTGGGGAGGGGCTGGGCAGGATGGAGGGGAGGGGAGGGGAGAGGAGCGGCAGGGGGAGGGGGCTGCTGGGGGAAATTGTTGTGTAGGGGGAGGGGAGGAGAGTGGAAGGTTGGAGGGGAGGGGAGGGTGATGGAATGGGGGATGCTGGGGTAAAATGTTAGGCAGGGGGAGGGGAGGTGAGGGGCTGGGGCTGGGGCTGGGCAGGATGGAGGGGAGGGGAGGGGAGAGGAGAGGAGGGGCAGGGGGGGCTGCTGGGCTGGGGGGAAATGTTGGGAAGGGGGGAGGGGAGTGGAGGGGAGGGGAGGGGCTGGGCATGATAGAGGGGAGGGGAGGGGCTGACTACGGCGTGACCGCGGTGTGACCGCGGCGTGACCGCAACGTGTTGGAGGGGAGGGGCTAGGCAGCATAGAGGGGAGGGGAGAGGAGGGGCAGGGGGAGGGGGCTACTGGGGGAAATTTTTGTGCAGGGGGAGGGGAGGGGAGGGGAGGGGAGGGTAATGGCAGTGGGGCTGCTGGGGGAAAATGTTGGGAAGGGGGAGGGGAGGGTAGAGGAGGGGCAGGGGGATGCTGGGCTGGGGGAAAATGTTGGGCAGGGGGGAGGGGAGGGGAGGGGAGGGGCAGGATGGAGGGGAGGTGAGGGGAGGGGCTGAGCAGGATGGAGGGGAAGGCAGGGGAGGGGTTGACCACGGCGTGACTACGGCGTGACCGTGGAGTGACTGCGGCGTGACCGTAGCATGACCACAGCGTGTTGGCCCGGTCCAGCGACATCCGCAGGGCCAAATCACGGCATTACCGTGGCATGACCGCGGCGTGACCACAGCGTGTTGGCCCGGTCCAGCAACATCTGCGGGTCAGCATAAGTATCTTTGATGTTTTTTCATGACACAAATGATGTTTGGGTGGGTCACGACACAAATTATGTTTGGTCCACCCAACACTAGAAAATATATAGCATGAAACTGATCGCACCCTTCTCTTTTTCCTTACTATCCCTAATGACATCTTTCACATCTACCATGCTTAGTCCTTAGTCATTTTGAACCAGTAATATCTGAAGGTTTTCTTCCACCAACTCTATCACCCCTCTATAGAATAAAATCCTAAGGATTATGTTATTAATAAGAAATGTTTAGAGGAAACTTTTATTGAGGATGTATTTAAAAGTTGACATGACCTCCATACTGACCACCAGGGATGGTTGAGTGCTAAAGATTTTAATTTCCATGGCTAACACAAACAAAAAGTTCATAAGGGATCCTAGATGAATCATAAGAATTGTCATCCCTAGAGAAATAAAAAAATAAATATTGATACAAAAAAACAATTCTTCAAAACATCAACTATCTAGCTAAAAAATATATGAATTCATAGATCCACTCTTTAATAAGTTATAGTGACTTCTTTATTAAGGTGAATGAGACTTTAATAACTTACTATCTATCACCTTAATATTTTCTAGCACATTAATTTACATAAATAGTATAATGAGGTAACATCATAAAGAATATTTCAAGCATATAAGAGAAGTTTCATGAACCTAACTCTAATATCATTCACACTCAAACTCTCATATAGAAGGTTGATAAACTCTTGGAACTACATTTCCTTCAACGTCAATGATAATAAATTATCTCAATATTCACTTTAAAATTTTACGCAATACACCACAAACTCTTCATGATCACCCTAAAAGAGAATCCAATATACACGAGCTTCACGATTCAAATAACTAATAGCCGATAAAATCTATTTGATTCTTATACCTACTAGAAAACCAAAAAAACCTAAAGGAGAAACAAAACCCTACCTAGAGGGGAAGACGGTGCAGCTTCCGGGGTCACGGGGGGCCGGGGGTCGCGGGGACGCCGGGGGAAGCGGGGGGCCGGGGTCACGGGGGAAGCGGGGGGTCGGGGTCGCGGGGGAAGGAGGGTCATGTGTTAAAAAAAACGTTTCGCGGTGGTTTATTATAAATCGCCGTGAAACCTTTTTTACAAAACGTTTAGCAACGGTTCCTAGAACCGCCGCTAAACAGCTGTTTTGTTGTAGTGGGGGTTTTGAAATTGGCTTAGCATCAAGAACTAAGTCAACGGTAAATTCAACTTCCCGATTTGGTATTATTCCAGGAAACTCATCACGAAAAACATCAGGATACTCATTTACCACTGGCACATCATTAATTTGAATAGTTCTCTTGTTTTCAACGATATGTGCAAGGTAACATTCATTTCCATCTTTTACATGTTTCTCGGCCTCTTGATATGTTATCGACACTAAGGGTTCATTATTGTACACAAACTGAAAGTATTTCTGAAAAGAAACTTCTTTAGCTCTACAGTCAATCTTAGCATGGTAAATAGAGAGTCAATCCATACCCAGGATAACATCAAACTCTACTAGAGGTAAAATAATAAGGTTTTCAAGTAGGTTCTTTCCACGGATAAGGATAGGAAGATTCTTATAAATTCTTTTTTCCTTAACATTTCCCCCATGATTTTTTACCACAAGTTCAGGAGTTATTTCTTGAGATGGTATTCCCATTTTACTAGAAAAGTTTTCAGAGATAAAAGAATGTGTAGACCCCGAATCAAACAACACACTAGCATAATCTGAAAAAATAGACAAAGTACCTGATACCACTTCATTTGATGGCCCAACATCTGCTGAAGTAGTTGAAAAGGATTTCACCACCCCTTTCTGCTTATTTTTCTAACTTCTTCCCATCACTCGAGCTCCTTGTCGGACACTCGTTTGCATAGTGACCAATCTCATTGCACTTGAAACATTTCACTAACTGTAAATAAAATTTGGTCTTACCATCACCCTGATCTTTTTCAGTGCAATCACGAGCCTTATGTCCCATATTACCACATCGGTAGCACTTTCCATAATTCAGAAGACATTCCCCAGCATGCCTTTTACCACATTTATCACAAACTTGAAACTTAGTTTTCTTACCGTCAGACCTTTTTGAAGAATTATTTCTTTTCTCCTGCCACCTCGGTCTCTTCTTCTGCTGGAGGTTATAGAACACTTGATCATCGGAAAACTCTATTTCCACCTTCTCAGCACATCGAACAAGATTTTCATAACTCTTGAACTCGTGAGAAGCTAAAACCCTTCGATATTTTGGCTTTAATCCTGAGTAAAAACGATTAATTTTACTATCAAGGTCTCGGATAAAATTTGGAGAATACCTTTCCAATCGAGTGAACCTTTCTTCATAGGCTTCCACTGAGTCGTCCTCTTGCCTCAATTCCAAGAATTGTTTTTCCATCCTATGTCGAACATCCTTAAGAAAATAATTCTAAAGAAACATACCATTGAATTCATCCCAGTCGAGATCATCAATCTCATCAGCATCTTTAATATTTTTAACCATCGACCACCACTGATCTTCTTCACCCTCTAGACGATAAATAGAAAGACTTAAATTTTGATTGTATGAACACCCCATGACGTCGAAAATCTTATCCAGTGCTTTAATCCACCCATTAGCTAGCACAGGGTCAGATGATCCTCTAAATGATGGGGGATGTTGCCTCATGAAATGTTCTACCACTGACATGTTCCTCAGCGATTGATCTGGATGATCTCATGCACCATTTATCGCTTGAGTCAACTGCGCCATCATTGCATCAAACTGTTCAGTTCCAATTCCGAACATCTCAGGATGCTGATTCGGAAGTTCATTTCCTTCTGTATCCCTTCCTAGTACTTCTTCCCTGTTTCCTCTGCAGAAAACCATTCTGAACAAAAATGTATTAGATGAAGCAACATGGTAATCTTCAAATGCTATATTATTTCAATTTGTCCATAAAAAATATTGTTGGATAATAATTTAATATAATTCTAACTCCTAAAGTTATCTAAACCAACCTCTCATACCAACTATAAGTCCCCAGCCCTAAACATTACTTAATCTTGAGTTTTTACAAGATCACACATTTAGGATATTTTCAGGTTTAGAGTTTTAGATAATTAGATCATAAATAATGCATTACATTCCACATTTAAAAAAAGTGGTTACATAAAAGATAGTATTCTTTTTTTCTCATCAATGGAAACATATTTAAAACAAACATGGATTCTTTCATGACACTTCCTTGACTCTATCATCACATCATGTACCTTTCCCTTGACCTGTGAAATACATTTCAAAAACTTGGGATGAACCTAAAAAGCTTAGTAAGGGATATAAAAGTATGAAATGAAAACATTAGTCCATGTATGAAATCATACTTTACTCATAAAAAATAATCATTTTAACATACCTCATCAAATCATGAATAAATCATAGAAATCATAAGACATAAAGGTAACCTGAGTCATCCATAACATTCTTACGTAGGGAGTAACCCACATGGTTACGTTTGGAATACCCATCAAAGTACATTCACTAAATCTCTTCGAATAAACCTTAACGTTTAACCCCTTCGTGTTACCCAATTCATTGGAGAGCTATATCGTGCTCACCCGCCCTTAGTTTATCATGGAACCACCCGTCTTCATAACAATGCCCAAGAACCATAACATAATCGTATCACATAAAACATGCATAAAGGAAACATAACATTTACACTTTTAAATCACAAGACATAAATACTAAACATTGATATAAAAACATTGTGAAAACCATTTTCCGTACCAAAATAAAAGAAAAGTAAAACATGGTATTTATTTTTCATTAAAAAAAGTTGTGGCTTGTAGAGGAAGTCGAAGCTCAAATAATGGTCACGGCGGTGGAGAAGTCATTATCGCCACATACATACGACAAAAAAACATTCCCTTTTGTCGTTTAGTAAATGATTTGTATAAAAAGATTCCTTTTTAATAAACATAAAAGTAAATGGGGTTTATACACCATATAATATAAAGTTGGGTATAAAACAAAATATTCCTCAATGAAAGGAGATTGAGATAAAGTCCCATACCTCGGGTCCGACTTTACTCGATCGTTCTTTAATGTCCTGAATAATAAACTTGAGTTAATTTATAGTTGCTTAAGAAACTTTTTCATGTTAATTATTCCTTTTATATCACTTATTACCATGTTATGAACACTATGTAATTATTTAAGTTAATAATGGTCATTTTGTCGATCATTGGTACTTGAGTCAAAAATAAACTCTTTATAATTACAAGTTGTTCATGTAGTAAAATATCCATTATATTCATGATTTAGATATCACATATGTCATATATATCCATTATATACATGCATTTACAATATTACATAACATGTAGAGGTAAGAAATGAAATGCATCGTTCATAAAGACGGTAAGCCATACGTACGCATAAACGCTACTTTCATTTCTATTTCATATTTCATGGAATGGAATCATAATAATATAAAGGTATATTATAATTCTTGTATAATATCATATATAATGTCATTAATTCCATCCTTTATGTGTACCACATATGGCATTAACGAATCAAATCACTTTGAGGGGGCGGTAGTCCGCACTTCCTAAAATGAAGATATCACGTATACCCATAATGGAAACCACAAAGGTATGAAATAAATGAAAAATAAAGAAAATTAGGTAAAACATAAACAAATTATATATCATATATAAATATATTGACATATTAATGGCCACCTTTGAAGGTGTTAGAAGAATATTGAACAGTCACCGTTTCGTGAGGCAGAAATTCACCATCCACGGAAACAGTATGCTCTTTAACCATTAGATGAAGGTGTGTGTAAGTTTAGCGCGAATACATATTATAACAACATCATAGTATATTGAAGATACTGGTTTTGTTACAAAATAAATGAATGAAAATAGTTTAGTTGGTTGGAGAAGCAAAATAAAACAAAAGAACAGTAGAGAAGACTTTACCTTTAAATCGGGTAACTCTTCTTGGTTTGAACCAAAATGGTTTCTTGAAGAGATTTCAGCCTAAGGTAAGGCATCTAGGATGAATAGAGGGATGTGGAGGGATAAAATGAGTAGATCTTGGCCGAAAAATGTATTTAGATGTGTGGGTAAGGAGGTAGACGTGTGGGCCTTTTATAAGAGGAGAGGTGGGGCACTCTTGGAATGTTATAAGATGTTACTTTATATTGAAATGTGTTTCGAATTTAAAAGGTCCCACATTGATATATTTCTAGGATAAGGTGAGAAGGGTTAGAAATATACTCATCCAATAGGTCTTTGACAAGTGTAAGTCTTAGATTTTACATTATCTTTTCATTTTATTTAAATTGTTAACTAATGAGGTAATCCTTGCATCATCACGAGGTCATAAATAATTTAATTTATTTAATGTATAAAAATTATAAAAAAATATTATGATGTAGGAAATATTTTTAGCTTTCCAATTAATATATATAGTCCAATAGAAAATTTATGTATACAAAATTAAAAATGTTTTACTCAGGTGATACATTCTTTGTTATATTTAACTTTCTTTAAAAATAAAAAGATAAAAAGTCATTATCACACAAACGTGATTCCATTGGGTCCCCATGTTTGGAACCAGGCATCCCATGGTCATCCATGAAACAACCAGTAGTATTAGGACACATGTTGGTATCATTTTTTATTATTATGATATTTTTGTTTATCCTTAACTACCCGATTACTAATTAATCAAGATAATTAAAGATAATTACCGTCGTTACTATTCATAATGTCCAAAAACAAAAGTTTTTTGATTACATAATTTTGACCTTATGATTCCAAATATTTAATCCATTTTACCAAATTCAAAACACATAAATTTCAATAATTAATTTAAAAATAATTCCCGTTGTCAAAATAGATAGTGGGTTTTTTAGAAACAATATCTATGAAAAGTTCGGCACTTGTTTATGCCCAATTCCAAAGTGAAATTAATTATAATGACCACCAATGGTAAAAAAATATTATAATTAAACTTTAAGAACAATTCAAAATACAATCTAACCATATAATTAAATTAGATGAAAAATCAGTTTTGATGTAAAATGTTGTATTTTTCACTATTCATTAAAAAAATGAACATTGTTTGAAAAATACCAAAAAATTATCCAATGTAAATTTCAATGTCCCAATCATAAAGAATATTTTTATTATGACAAATAGAGCTTATAAAATTGTAAAAAGTTTGATTTAAAAATGGTTTTCCCTCAAAATGCAGTAAAACAATCTTTTAAAAATATTAGTGTATTCCATGCTTAAGATTGGATTTATTCTCATTTTAAGACTCTAAAACACTGTCTAATTCATAAATAGACATATATAAAAATATCTATTATTCATTACTTACTTGGGATGTTACAGATATTCAGGGATTAAATCAAATTTTATTTTGGAAAAATTATAAATTATTGCAATAGATTATGACCATGAATGACCTAGGTTAAACCGAAGGTGTAATATATTTAGAAGAAAGTTCATGTTTTCGATATACTAGGAATGATATTTCTTGATTACCTGATTAATCACACTTGTTATAATTTCTCACAATATGATTTTCTATATTACTCAATGTTTATACCTAGATGGAATCATGTTAATCCTTAATACGAAACGAAATGAAGAGACCATCTTTAAGAGAAACAAAATTAAATGGGTTTGGAATAATAAACATCAGGGATATTCTCACCCGACCCTCTTAAGCTATGAATGGTTATATAAATAATATTTATCATTTAAATAGAAAAAGAATAAAGAAACTCTAAATTGAGGCTTTTATGAAAAAAAAAAGCATCCTTCAGTAGTTCCTCTAATCAAATAATTAATGAGAAATGGATTAATACCACTAAAAAGATATCTTTCATTCCTTGGTTTTTGGAACATGTAAAATATTTCATGGGAGTATGTCATTTGGAATAAGAAATATATCAATGGGATAATCATATCAAGAATATGAGGTAAGGGGAAGAAATTAAATTTTTGATATGGGGACGGATAAAAAATAATTTTTTATAAGTAATTTTCTGAAATTATTCACATGAAAATAAAAAAATGTAATTTTTGGTGATAAAATCGAAAGACGATGATTCCATTTTTACCTATAAAAAACTTCTTCTATAATTTCATGGTATTGTTTTAGTTTTATCACTGATCCTAAAATAAAATTTTACTAGTTCTTCAAAATATTTAGTCTTATCCTCTAAATGGAATTGGATATATTGGGCTTTAATAACTTTGAATAAATTTGACAATGTTCTCTCAAGATGGAATTCAAAATTAGAGACATTAAGAGTTATCATGTTTTTATGTATGGAAATGGAAAGACAGAATTTTAAGGTAATTCTAATAATAAAACCCATAGAGGAAAGAGAATTAATTTTCCTTTATGCCAGAAGTTTGGAAGTAGAAACATAGGAAATTTCCTTAAGATATCTATTAACTATTCTAACCATGAAAAACAAACCAATCAAGAAAAATAATGTTGAAGTGGTATGAAGAGGCCAATAAATAAAAGTAATGGTGATAAATATCAACTGAATAAACCACCCAAAGTACAATGATATAATTATTAATATTATGGGAATTACACCAATAAATTCATAAATATAAGGGTTAATGGTGAAAATCAATTCTAGTAACCTGTTAATCCCAGAGACAAAGGGAAATTTCCTACTATCCCAATTGATAAATTTGGTCACGAGAATGATGTGTCGAAAGGGATGCTTACTGTCCACTCTATAACTATAAATGTTCTACTTGATTTTGGATTTAACCAGTCTATAATATCTAATAAATTTTATAATCATATATCATCACCACCTCCATGGTTATGTATTTATTTAGTAGTAAAAATTCATTATGGTTTGATGATTTCATCTCGTGTATATATCCCCTCTCTGATAAAAGTGTATGGAAATGTTCATGTTGTAAATCATGTGATTCTCCATCTATTATTATTTGAAGTGATTTTGGGAATTCATTGGCTCTCTATGTATAGATCCAATATCATTTTTCATGCAACAGAAGTCGCATTTGATATATTTTTTATCAACCTATAATCATATTTTAGTGTGAGTATGAATACAAGTTTGAAATGTATGTTACTTCTATTATATGATTCTTACTATATATTCATGACGGATATTTATATAAAATGGTTTGGGAGAAACTCAACATTTAATATAATCATATTTTTTGGGATTATGTTGATTTATTTCCTAGAGAAATTACTACTCTCCCCACAAATCATAAAGTGGATTTTTCAATAGATATCATACATAGTGGTACGCCTATTTCATAGAATCCAAATAGAATATTCCTAATTTCATTACAGGAATTTAAGAAGAAACTCAAATAGAATACTGATAAGTGATTCATATTCCCATGTGAATCATTATAGGGTGCACCTTTTCTTTTTGTTAAGAATAAATATGCATAAATGTATATTTTCATTTATTATCAAGAACATAACAATATCTCTATTGAGAACAAGATTCCTCTACCCTGTATAGATGACTTGTTTGATCATCTAAATTAATCTCAATACTTTCCCAAGATTGAACTTCATTCAATATATCATCAATTAAGGGTCAAGAAGGCAGATTTACCCAAGATAGACTTTTATATGAGATATGGTTCTTATGAATTTATAGTGATTCAATTTGGACTTACCAATTATCCTAGTATCTATATACAATTAATTAACATAGCCTTTATAGATTACCGTTTCCAGTTTGAGGTATCCTTTATAGATGATATTCTTATATATTTTAAGGGTAAATAAAATCATGATGAAAATTAAAAAAATCATATGAACTAAAGGAAATATAAGTATTATGATAAATTTTACAAGTGTGAATTTTGGATTCATAATGTTTCATTCATGGGTCACATAATCTCAAGTGAAAGTATATCAATGGATTCTTCAAATATGGATGTTATTAATAAATAGACCAGACCAATCATAGTAAATTACATCTATATATTTCTAAGTATTGATGGATAATATCTATGTGTTGGAATAAATTTATCATTTATATCTAATCAAATAAAAAAATTACTCATAAGGGATTGGACTTCCTTTAGATAGACGAATGTGTGGAAGACTTCAAGGAGTAGAAAGGAAGATTGGTCAGTGTAATTGTTCTTAGTCTACCTAGTAGTGGAGAATGGATTTTAATCCTTAGTGATTAATATAACAAGGTAATGGGGTGATTTTTTATGCATAATGATGTGGTGAAAAATTATTACTCATTCCAATTTAAAATTTTCAAGAAAAAATTACCTTACTCATGATATAGAGTTAGTAGTAGTATTTTTTCATAAACAATTTAAGGGAATTATCTTTATGGTGAATGGTGAGATGTATATAATAATTATAAAATCTTTACGTGTTCATTCACATAGAACAAGTTGAATATGAACTAAATGATATAGTTGGAATTGATTTAAGATTATGACTTCTTAATACACTACCTCCCTAGGAATGGAAACATAGTGGATGATTCTCTAAGTCAAAAAGATCATGCTAGTTTGGCCATGATGAGGAATGAAATATATCAAATAATTATAGATTTTTATAGCTGTAACTTTTAATATTGAGGAAATGGGGTAAGTTGTATCTTTCTCAAATAAATATTCAATCATTCATCCAAGTGAAGATTAAATAGGCACAGAAGGATGTTGTGGAACTATAGAAAAAGGTGATAAATGTTCTTGATTTAAACCATGATTGTATTGAAATAATAAGGTTCATGAATATAGTTTGTTCCTAATAAATAAAATAATTTAATGAGGTTCTATTATATAATGCTCATTGTTCATCATTCCCTTGTCATCCTGCAAGTATGAAGATGTATAGTGATCTGAAAAAGTATTTCTGGTGGTATAACTTGAAAAGGGATATTGTAGAGTATCAATCTCAGTTCTTGGTATGTTAGTAAGTTATTTCTAAGATATATAATTATAAGTTTTTATTACAACCATTACCCATTCCATAACAAAAATGTGAAAATATTACCATGTATGTTTTTGTTATGCTCTCAAAAACATCCAAAGGGCACAATGTTATTTGGATTCTTGAAAATCATCTTATGAAATCTGTTCATTTCACTTACATAAAAAAATATTTCTCTCTTGATCATATTTATAGGATATACATTAAGTATTTGGTAAGATTTTATGGAATAACATATTCAATTGTATCTAATCAGGATCCATGGTTTACTGTGAAATTATGGACAATTCCTCAAGAAGCTTTGAATACAGAATTCAACATTAACACCACATATAATCCTTAGAAAATTGTTCAGTATAAGAGGAACATTAAAAACCTATAGGGTATATTTATGTTGGGTTATCTATATTTTCAAGGTGTTTGGGATCAATACCTTACTCTTTAAATTCTCTTATAATAATAGTTTTCACTTGAGAATTTATATGGATCCTTTAGAATCCCTCTATGATAGGAGGTTTATAACTCTAACATGATGATACGAAGGTTTATAAATAAATATATTACTATGTAAACTAGTTTAGGGAATGTTATTGATGTTTTGATTCATTAATTATCATATCAAGGAGGCTTGGTTTCGACATAAGATTCATATTGACAAGCATCAGTGATATCTATAATTTAACATTGGTGATAGGGTATTCCTAAAAATTTATCTATGAAAGAATTTTATTATATTAAAAAATAAAGGAATGTCGAACACTATATATATTGGACATTTTTACATTATTGATCAGATTAGGATGGTTTCTTATAACCCAGAACTTCCGTTGAACATCTCTCTAGTTTATGATGTGTTCCATGTATCTCTTCTAAGGAATTACATACATGATCCTTGACATGTAACGAACTCATATGTTATACCACTAGAGAAATATAACTCTTATGAGGAGTAAATGTTTTTGATTCTATATCAAAGAGATGAATTTATAAGAAACCATACCACTCACCTTGTCAATGTTCGGTGGTGAAATAAAAAATTTAAGGATGCTACATAGGAACGAGAGGATGTAATAAAAAAATTATACTTTTTTATATCATAGTGATGTAATTTTTAGTGAAATTATTTTATAAAAGGAATATAATTTACCCCCTAATATTTTATAATATTTTTCTCCCCAAATAATTTTAAATTATTTTATATCTATTTTTTCCCACAACATTTATTTTAAAGGTATAGCGATATACTATAAAATTATTATTATTTCATTTGATATTTATCTCCTAGAATTAGAATTTAAGAATATGAATTTAAGAAACTAAATTATTAAAAAATATTTTTTACACATGATAAAAATTAATTCATTGGTAATCAATTCATTAGAAACTAAAATAAAAGTATTTGATGGTAAAAAGGAGATTTTTAGGGGGGGAATTACGTGTGTAATGTCTTTTTATCATAATAAATTAAATTAATATCTATTGATGAATTATTTTCATTAAATGTGTATGAAATATATTCATTCATATATTTGACTGTTCAATAAATATTTTTTACATTGTAATGAATGAAGGTAAATGCAATTTCTTTCTTAAAAATATATTTTTTTTTAAACTGCCTTTATTGAGATTCCCATGATTATTTTATAATGAATTTCATCCAATAATATAAATTAAATATTTAAAAATGGATTTAATATTTCTAATAATCATAATAAATATGATTTAATAAGTTTAACTAAATTTTCTGTCATAATTAACATAACAAATTAATAGAATTTTGTTACTACGACTAGGATTGAAATGGGTTTACCATAGGAGCTAACCTAAGAGAGAAGGTTTTAAATATCAAAAATTATGTAATTTGATTTTATGATTTTTTTTAATGCCACTATATCCTTTCTTACATCTAATATTATTAATTTCTGGAGCCTCATGGCTTAAGTAATCCATTATTATATTTTAATATGATCAAAAATTCCAAGTGTTCCCTCTCTCTCTCTTATAAAAGGATTCCACCTCTCATATCTTCCTCACACTTTGTGAGACTCATAACTCAAAAAATAACTATTTAAATTCTTTATTAAAATCAATATCTATTTCATATATCATATTGTATTTCAAAAATACTATCCTTTCAATGTATAATTTGTAAAGTAAATAAGGTTTCTCATTGAAGAGGTATAACTCTTAACCAATTACATTCAATTTTATTTCTTCTTCTATACCATAAAAATATATGTAATCTAATATAAAATAACGAAATAACTATATTATATATACATAGTATTTATTATCATATTTTATCAACCATTTTTAGCCCACTTTCCATCAAAGGGGAAATAAAATTATTATTTGTGCACATGTGTGGACTACCGATTCCATGCAATGATATAATTTATTTTACATCACCATAATTCATGAATGGTGATTATGAAATATTTAATTATTATATATTATATTTATGACCTAAATATACTTATATAATTATAATATCTTCCCTACCTTCTTATATTCCAATCTGTCAAAAAATGATAATGTAACTTGTAAATATGTGTGAACTACCACCACCACGAAGCAATGTGATTCATATTTCATTTACATGTTACATGGATAGTAATAATGATATATTTAATGAATATATATGATATTTATGATATAATAATGATTATTTAAATGTGAATTATAATTTAACTTTATTTTTTCCCAACCATTGAAAAGTGGATACATAACTCATGCATACATCTGGACTACAATCTTCACAAAGTGATATAATTTATTTATCATAACTACTTCATATAAAAAATTATAAAAATGTATATAATGAATAAATATGACATTTATTTCACTGTTAATATTATGTAGATGATGAAACCATGATCAAGGTGCAATAACTGGGTCCATTGAACCAAAACAAGCATGGAAAATAGAACAGATTTCACCTTAATGTGCATTCTAATGAAGAAATTATTAATAAAAGGATACTTATAAATTATAACGGAATAATGCATAGTAATATATTTATGAATATGGTTCTATAATATTTTTATAATAAATTTATATTTATTACACATTATATATGAATGCATGTGAAGTAATATGAGACTTGAGATAACAGTTATGTTATACCCCAATTGCTTTTTGGCATTGTTTATACTGAATTTCCATTGTGGTAAAAAATATAGATCTTATCCATTAAACCCAATATACTTTATACCCCACTGTTTATTACAAAAAAAATTATATTATTACCATTTTCCTATCTTTGGTAATTAAAATGATTTAGAAAAATTTTAAATCAAAGTAGACCTTATTTATTTTTTGGTTAATGAATAATTTCTTCCATTATAATACTCCTAACATTTATTTTTGTGAAGTTTTTACCTATAAATACATTATTTTAAAGATTAATTTTTATTAGCATTTTCTTATTTGAAAATATTTAAATGCAATACTTTTAAAGAAACATTTTCCAAACAAGTTGTTTTTAACTATTTATAATGGTGTGAAAAATATCTTTTAACATATACAATATGTATATATTTTTCCACCATCATGACTAAAAAATGGTTTGAAACTTACTATACTTTTTTCCATGGTTCTTTTAATAGAAATTTGTTTCATAATATTTTGGAACTTTTTATATTTTCAATAAGTGATTTCAAAATAAAAGGGTATTTTCCCCAAGAAATATTCTAATCATGTATTAGATGAATTTTTAAACTATGATAACATAATTGTATATTACTTATTTTTTATTTGGGATATAATCCAATGATTCCATTAAAATAATTTATATGGATGGTTTTTTATCATTGTTATGAGATTTTGATAAAACCCATTTGTTTTCCATGGACTATGATATGATGATATGATGAATGTTTTATGATCATGTGGGCACATATGAATGGATAATGATTATGTAATTGGTGGTCCATAAATTGTATATCCCTCTAATGATTTAGGTAAATATGGATATCTCATGATAAAACATAGACTGTAATGGGAGTTGAACTCAATTTTGTAAGGGAATTTATCCAAAGGATAGTCTTGGGAGAGAACCTTGATAAAGGAAATAATGGAATGGAGAGTGAAACAGATATACTATTATAGTCTTGTAAGTGATCCTTCGGAAAGGTAATGATTTCATATTCATATACCAAAAACTTATGTCTTATAATTATGATATATTTTCATGGTTCATGATTGACTTATGATAACTCCCCTCTCTTATGATTCATGTTTTTTTAAATGCTTAATTTTAAACCTTGGTTCTTTTTATGATCTATGAAACATTTGGTATGACCTTAATAATTTATGAACATGATATTATACCCTTATACATAAAATTTTATTACATATGATCTTCAGTTCATATCTCTCAGGTTTACCCTTACTGGTCATCTGATTTCACACATTATTATTTTATAATTTTTCTATAGGAAATGATGAAGGGTAATGAGTATGATGACTATATAAGGGTACCTTTTGTAAAGAATGTTTTTAGATATTATGAATATTTTACTTAAATAATATGTTTATGTTTCTAGTCCCCAAGTAAACTAAATATTTATGGTCCTTGGGAATGTTTATTTGTGAGATATATTGAACATTCAATGAAAATAATTAATATATATGTATGTTATTCTTGGGTCTCCATAGGGGGAGATGATGGGAAGATTTCTGAGTATAATGATTAGTAATATTGTTTTGTAAAAAGCGGTTTTCAACCTAGGATCATAGATCTTTGGAAGGTAAGATCTTCAAAATCTTGGGGACAAACCAAGTTCCACGAGACGAGGCCCACAAATAATGTTATGGACCAAGAAATCGTAATGAGATTATGGTACCATGAGAAATGGGTAGAATGATGGGCATAAAAAGTGTAGTGTGGTGCTATAGAGTCGTCTGATTGTACCGCCTATGAGGGATCCTTGGTTACAATTATTTCACTTATGATAAAGGATGGAATTGAGATCTATATAGTACTCACACTCCATATATAATTTCCAATGTTTTATTTGGGATAATTTCTTATGAATAATGTAATACGCTATGACAGCATGATTTTATAGAGGGTCTATATTGTCATTGGATTGACACATTTTATATTCCAAGCAATGAACATAAGCACGCCAACTACTTTAATAAAATTTATCATGGGGTTTAATTATATTAAAATTCCATAATAATATTTCCATGTCAATATTTAAAATCTCATTTGATCCATCATCTCACTAAAGAATATTGATGTAGAGATATTCCATTATCACATCCTTGGGATTTATTTCAATTTTTATAAACATGTGCCATTAAATAAGGTTGGTTGAAATAAAAAAATCATATTAATTGAACTAGTATCATCATTCCTATAAAGATAATGCAACCCCAACTATGTATAATGTAATAAAAGATCAGACTCACTCTTAATATTTTCTAACAAAGATTCTACAGCCACTAACTAAGAAATGACATTCAATGATGGTTAAAAATTAATGGTTGAAAAAAGTAGATATTGGTGGCTACCACTAAAAATAACCCTATATTACTAATATTATGGATCAATGTATCACTTAAAAATAAACCCTAATAGAAAACCCCGATAAGCACCCTCTCTCTATATCTCTCTAATTCCACTCTCTCTGTACTCCCCCATTTAGGCACTTGTGATGCCTCCTCCCATTTTAACTACTTATTGTGATGTCACTACCCCCTCCCCCATGCCACCACTAAATGATTATAACCTTCCCAACTAACATAAACCCTCCAAATTCATCCATGTCGCCAAAAATGATATATCCCCACCTCTAAAAATCCTTTATAAATGTTTTCCTGGCACCCCACTCCTCTTCCACCCCCTAAACCCCAACCAAAACCCTAGTCTGCATTTTAGATCTTCTATAACCACCCAACCGCTAACACAAAACCCTAATCTAGATATTATAATCATGAAATTAATGAGTAGAATTAATCAAGATATTTTCTAATCATAATATTAATTGTATATAATTTACTAAAAGTTTAAAAAATGTATTTTTTATACAGGTTTATATTCATATTCTTCTACTTTATTGTAGGAAATTTTAGAGATGATATATTTATCTCTAATAAATAGAGGGAATTTTCCATTTATAAGGTTACCTTAGACCATATTTTGATTTTATTGAAAATTTATTTCACTAATTTTAAATCCATCTTTATTTAAAAAGTGTCTACCTATGCTAAAATATAAAAAAAATTGTATATTCATTACCGTCACACCCATTTTTTTCTTATTCTTTAATTTGAATTTTTTAGTGCCCATTAGAAGATAATTTTTTAAATTCCTTAATCCTCGGAATACATGAGTGAACTTTTAGTTTCTAATTATAGTATTTTTATGTATTCATGTCATATATGTACTTCTTTTCCTAATTATTATTTATCCTTCATAATACTTCATTTAAATATTTTAATTCATATATTTATGAGTGGAGTTAAGAACCATACAAACTAATTTATAAAGTATTTAAGAAAAGAATGATTCCATAAAAGTTTCCAATTTTTTTATTTAAAAGGTATTTTCTTCTAGTTATTTAAGTGTTATTTTTCAAATTTATGTGTAATTTTGTAAGTTATTTTTTATAAAACTTTATTTGGGAGTCATTTTTTTCAGTGAAATACCTTTTCTTGATGTTAGTTCATTTCCATTTATTTTAATAAAAACTATAATATTATATTTACTTTTGTATTTATGGATATCAATTAATTTAATAAATTTGGTCTGTATGGAAGCAATGATTGAAAACTTCTTATTTTATATATTAATTTTTCTAGTTTCAGCTTAATCGCCACTTTGGGGGTAATTCATCTATATTGGGAATAGTCCATGTCTGTTTATTTTCTTATAAATTGATATCTATTAACAATCAATACTTTTGATAGTGATTTTTCTTCTTGATCTATGCATATGTAAACAACAGAGAGTGAATTTATTCTATCTTTCATATGGTGACCACAAATTTATTCTATATTTCATATGGTGAACCACTAATTTATTCTATCTTTTATATGGTGAATTTATTCTATATTTATGCGGTGACCCACTAATTTAGTGGAATACATTTTTAGTTATAAAATAATATTATTGAAATTAAAAATGTTCTCTTTATTTTTTAGAACACAAATATATAAAATCCGTTGTATAAAAATTAATGGATATATATATATAATTTAATATCATAAAATAGTATCAGTAACCTCAAGAAGTAGTTTTTAAATGATTAATTTTTAAAAATAACTATGGATACCACTTAGAGCAATCATCTTCTATTAATGCTCTCTATTGACGGTAGTAAGTGGGGTATTTGTCACCCCATCTACCATAACCCCAAAAAGTAGATGTGGAAAGGCATCCCATGATTGTAGAGTCTTCCCTTAGTGGTTTAAAAAGGGTAATTTGTGACAAAACAAACTAAAACATTAAAAATAATTCATGGAGTGGCCTCTTTTCTCATGGAATACTCTTCTAAAACTACTTTGGGTGGTCATAGATTTCTATTTTTATACTAGTGTGTTGAACCAACTGAAAAGTAATTATATCCATTATCATTTAAACATAATATATATTCCATAGGTGAGAATGTTAATTCAATTTTATGTTTCCAAAAATTAAAGAGAAAATAATAAAGAATTCTAGGTTGAAACACATGGTGAAGTGAGAAGAATATACTTACTCCGATTTGTTTCCCTCAAAGAGCGATCATTCCAGGAGCCTCCAAGAATAATTTGGAAGCCAATGAGAAAACAACACCTTGGATTATAATAACCTGATATTATAAAGTATATATATTTTACACAAATTTAATTTCTTCAAATTCTAATGGTAAAAGAAATGTATAGATTTTTAAATAAGAACAATACGTTTGATAGAATATACGTCATGCAACACTGAGCTTAAATTAACCTTGAAATATATTATTTAAATAAGTTATTTATAACCTAGAAAATGAATTGGTGGTTATCAATAGGATTAAATAAATATTTAAACATATATAAAGTTCCTAATAAATTCAAATTTATGGATAATAATCACTCGAAATTTAGTAAATTCAATTTATTATTAAAAAAACATGCTTTCATCTAAAATGATTTTTGTTACACTTTGTGGAAATTAATATATTTAATTTTCAAAAATATTTAAAATTTATATGATAAATTTAATCCATATGTTTAGTTACCATATAAAAATAAAATTATAATTAAATTTTGGTATTTTTCATAAAAGGTTGGTTTTTGAGTGAATAGTGAAAAAAAATTGATTTTTCAAATATTAATTTTCTTCCAGTTAAATTAAGTAATTTAAAAGTCCAATTATTATTTTAATTTTAATTAAAATAAAAAATATATAATTTAATTATATTTTAAATAGTTAATTAAATTTTAATCAAATTTATACTTTATTTTGATATATGTTTTTTTCTTTTACTTAAAATCACAATTTTCCAAAACTTGATTTTAAATGCATAACTTTCCTAAAAATTAGTTAATTAAAATAGTATTTAATGATGTGTTATTTAAATGAAATATATATATTATATATCTAGATATATGAATTTAAATCCATCTCATGATTATTACTATTCATACAGTAAAGCTAATATCATTTTATGCATGGAAAATTCATTTTTGAAAATTCATTTTTTAACATGTCTATATGATTTAGTTTAATATAAATTTTTTTAATTATGTAAGTATAATTTGGTAAAATTCATTATATATTTAAAATAATAATAATTAATATTATATAATATTTTTCTTTTTTCAAAATGATTATTAAATACGGATTAATTTATTTACGATGATTAATGTTAAAATGAGGTTTTTTGTGTTACATGCGCTTTGTTAAAAATAATTTTACACGCGGATAAAATTTTATTTGATAAATTAGGTTTAACCTTGAGGATAAATGATTCCAAATTACCTATTAAGGATGAATTTTTTTAGGCTTAAAGGACTAATTAACTAGGTTATAGAAACTAATTACTGTGGTGAAAAATAAAATTGTAAAAGTATGAAAACTATTAGGATAATGAAAAATGTTTTTAAAAATGTTTTTTTATGTTTTTAAGACATATATAGATATTAAACTCCCTAAAATACATTATTTATCAAATTTTATGGAACATGGGGTGAGGTTGACTTCTCTTTAATGAATAGTTTTGGGTATTTACAAAAAATACACTCTTTCTCAATTAAAAAGGGAACTCACTCTACTCACTTATTCACATATATCAAGCCATTTTTATAGACAAAAATATACAAAAATATCTCCATAATATTTTTATCCACTTTATATATCTTTTTTTAATCCAAAAGGACCAACACTAGGGTTTTTATAAAGGGATCCAAATGAGGTTTCTCTAAGAGAAAGTAATTGTCTTAACAAAGCCCTTTTCCAATTCTTTTTTTAAAAACATCAATTTTATCTTGAAACATCAAATATAATAACAATATTTTATACCATATACTAAATTTTATTATTTTATGTCACAATATTTATCCATCTCCTCATTTATAAAATTGGAATTAGAGTCATTGCACATGTGTAGGGCGGACTACAGCCTCGCGAATCGAAATAATTTGTTTTTGACCACCAACTCACATGTATAGTCCTAATTATGCAAATAATTAATATATATAATAAATATTAAATTATATTAATTATATAAAATTAATATACCATCCAATTACATACCCTTTCACCCATTAAGGGGGTGACATCGTTGATTGTGCATACGAACAGTCTACCATCTCCATGAAGCGATGTGACTCATTTCCATATCCAACATACAGTAATGCTTTTAAAAATTATAATAATTCTTGAATATGATTTTTATAACATTATTATAATTCATTATATTTTTTAACGATATCCTATAAACTAGAATCTAAACATTAATGACAATACATGAATGAGGAAATAAGAAAATTTACACCCAAAATAATAATAATAAAATATTGTTAACGAACATTTGGTAAGATGTCATAGGAGGAACATATATGATATTACAACAATAAATATGATAATAGAATAAATTAATAAAAATTTTAATCCATTATATAGGAGGTTAAAGTGCATTTAATCAAAAGGAAACGTGAGATAAGGGATTTTGTCTCAATTTACTTTCATTAATAAATATTATAATGTTATCCACCTAATTTCTTTATATAGTGTACATACTACCCATTTTACATGTAATATATTGAATCCTTCATGATTATTGGTATTTTATGTTTTAATATGAATTATTTATTCCATGATTATTTGACTTGAAAATTATAAATTGCTAAATCATTTCATAACTCAATTTATTTTCTTTAGGTTACATTAATTCTTCATTGTATTTAATATTCTAATATTATGTTTGTAATAAATTTTGTTTATATTTTTTTTATTTCCACTTGATTTATTTGGATTTATATTTTAAAAACATAATTGGTTCATTTATTAATTCTCACTTTAACTTTATGATCCTTTTAATGGTTTCTCATCTCAAGTTAACTTATTTTGGAAATATTTCATGTTATAAAATTATATTCTTTTATAATGTGTATCTGCTGACCATTTGATATTTTATATTATAAATCTCTTTATCTTCATGGTATTTAATTTTTCATTTTATTTTATTCCTTTCATCGGTCTTAAAATCTAAAGGTTACCAATGTGGTAAGATATTTTTGTTTCAATCTCATTTTAATCAGTTATTTTTATGTTTGAATTCCCAATAAAGGAAATTATTTGATCATTGTCTAAAAACCACATTAATTTTATAATACTTTATTTATTCATGAATTTTGCAACTAATATTAACATTTTATTTTCTTTGGTACTTAAAATGATTGAGAAACTTTTTTCATAAAATCTATCTTTATTTCCATCTTCATCCATAATTTATTTTCTTCAAAATCCATATTTCCAAAAATGTTTTCAAAAATGTTTTACTATGATTTTTTAAAGTCATTTTTACCCATAATTGGGTTTCTAAAAAATTAATCTTTTTATCATTTCCAAAAAAAAATAAAATTTCAACTTTTCTTACTAAAATGTAAAAGAGCTATTTATTTTAATATAATTGGAAGTAACATAACTTTTTATCCATCATGACCACATATTTTCTTGAAGATTCATTAACACGTTTAAAAAGATATTTTGTAAAGAATTTTTTTCCCTAATATTCTATATACTTATAGTTTTTTTAAAATAGATTTTCAATGTTAAAAGGATATTTTCCTCAATAATTTTTTTATAAAATTTTTATGGTATTTATATTTGTCAACAATAAAAACGCTTTATTTTACATGTACTCCATTGGGGATATATTGTAATGATATTATCCTTATTCTTTCTCTGGATGGTTTTTGATCAATTTAAATAGGGAAAGTATTGAAATTATATTTATTGAATAATTTTTTCATTCATTTACTTTACCTTGAAATATTCACTTTATTATGATCATTGGAGATTAAAATTCCACTAAATATCCATATTATTTGTCATGTATATGATTATTAATTATCCTTTTATCATTTCTTTATATATTGTTTTACATTGATCATTATATGATTGACTATGGAAATATTGATATTTCATATTATTTATTCAATACAAACTTATTTTGAAAAGGAATATTTTATATGAATTAAATTGATGATTAGATATAGGAGTAATGTATTAGACATGAAGTAATTGGTGGGGACCATAATTATATATCCCCTCAATGTATCGATAAACTCATGAAGTGAATTAGTAAGAAATAATTAAATGAGTTTTTACCCATAGTGTAAACCATCTTGTGAAGGGTCTTTATGTAATAGATATAATGATGTAAAAGATCATGATTGACCATATTAATTATTTCCTTAATTAATAATTAAATTATTATTATCCATGATATTGTTGAATTAATATTATTCATGGATGCATTATGTGCTCAATTAATTAATTAAATGGAATATTTTTTCAGTTATTTATCATTCCATATTGATTATGCCTTATATAATTAGGATATTAAAGTTATTGATTAAATATAATGAGTGATTAGATATTTAACTTGAAATATTTATTATTCCTTATTATTATTTATTTATTCATTATATTTTTTGCTTTATGTAACTCTTACTGGGAAACAGAGATCACCCTAATTTTGTTTATTTTCACCAATATATAAAGAATGAATATTTGAATGAGTTCAAGGATGCATATTTTTTAGCATGAGATTCATTTATGTTTCTAGTTTACTAATACTTCTAAAAATTTTGTTCCTTGGGATGTTATCACTTGTATCTAACACTAATGTAAAGAAATTAACCACCGACTCTAGGATACTAGGTTCAGGGTCTTTATACTTGGTATCAGAGAGTGGTTATTAGAAACCTTGGGAACTATATTTGGGAAAAAATATATTATGGAACAAAACTCTAAAAAAATCAGGATAAGTATAGAAGAACATCCTAAAGATTTTGTGAGGAAGATATTATGTGATTTTTATAGAAATACACCCATATCTGGATACTAAAAGTCGATGTGGTTCTTATAATTACAAGTTGTTCATGTGGTAAAAAGTACATTATCTCTTGAATTATATTCATAATTTAGATATCATATATATCATATATATCCATTATGTATAACTATTTATAATGGTACATAACATTTGGAGATAAAAAATGAAATACACCGTTCATGGAGACGGTAAGTCGTACGTATGCATGAACGCTACATTCATTTCTTTTTCATATTTTAATATACTGAAAACATAATGATACATAGGTATATTATAATTCCAGTATAATATCATATATAATTTCATTAACTCTATCCTTTATATGTTCCACGTATGGCATGGACGATTCATATCACTTTGAGGGGGTGGTAGTCCGCACTTCCTCAAATGAAATTATCGTATTTACCCAATATGAAACCATAAAGGTATGGTATAAATGAAAAATAAAGAAGTATAGAGACAATATAAATATAATATATATCACATATAAATATATTTCCCTCTTAATGTCCACCATAAGAGGTTGTAGGATAATATTGAACAATCATCGTTTCGTGAGGCTGTAGTTCATCGTCACAGAAATAGTATATTCTTTACCCATTAGACGGAGTTGTTCATAAGTATAGTTAGAATCCTTATAATAAAAACAACCAAGTATATTGAGGATAAATTTTTTTTATAAATGAAATTAATAAAAATAGTTTAGGTGGTTGGAGAAATAAATGAAAGAAAATAACTTAAGAGAAGACATTACCTTTAAATCGGGTAACACCCTTTGGTTTGAACCAAAAGGATTTATTGAAGTACCTTCTGCCGAATGTAAGGCTTCTAGGTGGAATATAGGGATCACTAGAGCTTATTTGGGTAGATTATGGATGATACAGGGGTTTCTATAGGTTTGATTAATGGGTTATAGGTGATGGATTTTTATAAGGGGGAGGAGGGTATCCTTAAGAAAGTTTGAAAATATTATTTTATTATATAATAATTTTCGATTTCTAAAGGTTAAAAACTTATTTAATTAAAATATAATATTAATATTGTTCTAAATAAAATCATACAATAATAATTGGTCAGGATTTCTATATATTTTTAATTTTTATAATCTTATTTATTTAAATCATTCACTAATAATGTAATCACAGCATCATCATTGCATCATAAATAATTTTATTTATTTAATGTCTAAAATTTATAAATAAAATACCAGGATGTAAGAAATATTTCTTTATTTATAATTTATTTTTATATTTTAAGAGATAACTTATATAACCTCACGTAAAAATTAATTTACTAAAAGACATATGTTTATGTCATTTTTGTCTTTACTTTAAATTAATTAATATAATGTGTCATTAGCACTCCTAAGTGGCTCCATGGGGTCCCAAAATAGACCCAAGAGTTCCCATTTTTGGAAATGTATCAACCAAAATGATTATGAAACATTTTATGATAATTTACTATTATTTTACTATTATTTTTTACCCTTATTTACCAGATTTACCCTTTAACCATGGTAAATAAAATATTTACTGAAGTAAATATTCATAATGGATAAAAATAAAAGATAGATATCTACACAATTAGGACCTCCTGATTCCAAATATGGAATCCATTTTTCCAAATTCAAAACACATAAGTGGCAGAAATTAATTTGAAATTAATTCCCATTGTTAAAATAAAAAGCGTGTTTTTAAGAAATAATAACTATTAAAAGGTTGACACTTGTTTATGTCCAATTTTAAAGTGAAATTACTTCAAATGAAAAAAATTGGATTAAATTGTAAAAATATAATCTAATTAAACTTTAAAACTTTTTAAAAAGATAATCTAACCATATAAATAAATTAGACTGAAAGGCAGTTTTGAATTAAAATGTAGTATTTTTTACTATTCATTAAAAATGTACATTATCAAAAAAATACCAAAATTTCATCAAAAGTAAATTTTTATGTCCCAATTATAAAGAATAATATTATGTTTTTCAAATAGATAATATAAAAGTGAAAAAACTAGATTTAAAAATGGTTTCCCATCAAAAGATGGTAAATCGACCTTTTAAATATAATATTAGACTATTTGTGCTTAAAATTAGATTCATTCACATTTTAAGACCCTAACATTTATTAGATAAATGTAAAAACATTTAAAAAACATTTATATTCATATTTTAGTTAGTTCTATTCATTACCTCCATTACAACAGCTAGGCTTTAACTACCATTTAAAATAATATTATTATATTATTATTTTTTATTATAACAAAGCATTGTGTGCAACGTATGATTTCAGAAAAACCCGTTGTTATGTATTGGTTAATCCATCAAACATAGAATCCAATTTATGTAAAAATTAATATTTAATTCACAAATAGTAATAAATATGAAAATTTTTTATTCTTTATTTACTTGTGATGTTACAAGAACATTCCTTTTGTCTTTTGTAAAGAGAATTAAAATGTTCTGTATAATATATGTAAAAATATTATTTTTGAAGACCATTGAATGAATATAAAAAATGGATATAAAATTTATATTGTCATTAATTTATGACAACATAAATACTTCCATAAAATAATTTTAAAAATATGAATACGGAATAAAAATATTTGTAAGGGAGACTTTAAAAGAGGATTTTGTTGTCAAACAATCCCTCATATTGAGTCTAGATCATGATGTATGCTTTTTATCTTCCTAAATAAAACATTTTTATTATTTTTTTACCTTATTTGGAACCTTTTTGAAATTCATTTTTCAGTTTATTATTTTAATACCATGTTATATGCAATTACATAATCAATTAATTTCATGTCAGATTTTTTGATGATATTTGGTTCATATGTACAAAATGACTTCAAAAAGTTAACTATGGTCAAATAGGTAATTGTTCCATTTCCTCCAGAAAAATATTCATGACATAATTATTATTTTTATTAAATAATTATACTTTTAAGAGAAATTATGAAATATGGTTATGTAAATTTAACTACGTCACAATCATGGAGATGGTAGGTCGTGCTTACACATGTGTAACATTTCCATTTTCTAATGATTTGTATGGAAATAAGGTAAGTATTATATTATATTTCAATAATTAAAATTATATCACTAATAAAATTTTATTTTATTAAATAAACTTATATATACCATCCATGAGATGTGGTTATCAAAAATGAATCATCTCACCTCGTAGAGGTGGTAGTCCACACGTATGCACGAACGACGTTATAATTTTTTAGTGAATGTAATGGTAAAGAATTAAATGATGTAATATATTTTATAAATGATAAATATTTCATTAATATTATATATATATATATATTAAATACATAATATAAAACATCCATAATAGGAAGTGATGGATGAATAATTACATTATTTTGTGAGGCGGTAGTTCGGCATACACACGAATGTTGGTTTCATTAAAAATTTAATGTAAGAGGATGTGGATATAGTTTTCTCCATTAATATAATAACTTATTAGTATATTGAATTTTTTTTAAATTATTTCATAATGGTTCAAGATTATTTTTTGATGTTAGAAAAAAACAAAATCAAAATTCTTGGTTAAGAACTATACCTCTTCTATGGATACCCTCATAATGTTGAAATGAAAATATTTCATATATTGGTTTCCTAATAAAAAAATAGTCCTAAATAAATTTGGTAGGTATTTAAGTAATTTATTTGGTTAGGGTTATTATGAACCAAAAATTATTTTTAGTGTAAAGAAAACAAGATATAAGGTTCCCTTTTATAAGTGAGGGGAGGGGAACTCTTGGAATTAAAATAAGAATTAAATTAAAATAAATTAATCTTCACGTACAAATGAAAAAAAACATATTTATTTAGAATATGGGGTGAGTATTTGTCAAAATACTCTCATAAAATAAAATCTTTTAAAGTTTATGTGATATTTATACGCTTATCCTTTTTTTAACCCCCTATTAACCATTTTGATGATTACTATTATAAAAAAAATACAATTTATTGGTCAATATATTCTCTATAAAAGGACAAACATCCCATAAATCGACCATATTCTATGTCTTGAACCATTTCCCATTAAATTTTACAATTATAATATTTTTATGAATTTTAAATCATTTAATAAAATGTTATTTAACATCATATATCATTAATGTCATTTTTGGAACTATTCATTTAATTTGTCTTTAAAAATATCAAGAAAAATGTGGAATTAAAATATAAAATTTTTAAAAAAATAAATATTTTATAATTATCTCTACGATTCGTGGGACACTATAACTTACTCAAAAAATATTATTTTTTAGAGTTTTTTAAATCATTTTATTTCTATTTTTACTACTTGCACAAGCACTATGTCAATGTTGCATAAGAATTTAAGGTAATTATTTCATCACTAAATAATAGAAACAAATTAGAAAGATGAAAAATATATATATTTGAAATTAATATTCAAAATTGAACATATATTGTGTTTATCTCTATTTCAAAAATTTAGAGATAATAAAAAAAATATGATGACATTTTTTACTTTTCCTTATATAAAATACTTGTATGGTCAAAATCAGGTCCAAATGGTAAAAAAAAGTCATATATTAGAAATTTTCATTTTTATGGATAATATATACTCATAAAATAAAATTAATCCATGTATTAGGGTCATTTTTTTGTCTGTATTATATCATTTTTATCCTAAATTACATGATTTACCAATACTAGGGGGAGATAAATTTAATAATGTTAGTATTCATAATAAAAAAATATAAAAGGGTCCCATTTAAAAAAAATATTAATCTTGATTAAAATTATGGAATCCATTTTTCAATATTCAAATAAAATAAGTGATGGTATTTATTTTAAAATTATATTAAAAAAAATTTGAAAAAAGTTTTTTAGATAAGTAAATTTTTAAGTGAAAAAATGTTTTTATACCATATTCAAGTATAAAATTAATTTAAAATACCCTAATTGAATTAGTATCTATAAAATGAAACTAATTAAATATTAAAATGAATCCAAAATATATTTTTACTTCAAAAATATTTTAAAATAAAATACAGTTTTCAATAAAAAATTGTATTTTTCACTCTTCATTGAAAAATAAAACTTTTCAAAGAAAAAAAATTTCACTATAAGATATTCTAAATATGATGATTTAAAAATGATATAATTTTTATCAAATACAATTTTTAAACTTTTTATAAATTAGTAATAATATTTTCTCCCAAAAAGCTATAAATATCATTTTGATGAAAATGTATTTTCGAAGGATAAAATGTCTTTTCTACCAAATGAGTACTTATTTACTAAGAATTAATCAATATATTTTTACTAATTTATATACATAAATATATTTTATAATTTGGTTAATCATATTTATACTCTCTAATTCTTCATATAGGTTATAACTTTCATATTTATATAATAATATTTAGTGGTTTGTTTAAGCTCAGTGTTGCACGGCGTACACGATATAGAACATTATGTATATTTATTAAAATCTATGGGGTGTTTCATATTCTCTTTCATAAAAAAATCTTCCACAAAAATTTAAAATTATCTCATTAATTAATTTTTTTCTATCTATAAATTAATTTTTTTCAAACTCCACATCGTAAAAAGGGTTAAAAAATATTCCTCTTGAAAGAGGAAAATGAAAATAAAAAATATCATATCAAATAAAATATATCTAGATTTACAAATAGTTAAACTTTATTGGTAAGTGAAAATGTAGAAATAGAAAAATATAATAATGAAAAGTAATTATGTTGAGTGAAATAGATCATCGATCACAATAAAGAGAATGATCATGATAAAGTTCATGAAAATTAAACCATAAACCAAAGAGGTGTGAAAAAGACTATAGATTCATTGTAAATGAAAGTATTGGGTTATAATTTTTGTTTTAATATATTTCTTCAGGATTTTATGAATTCATTTACTATATAGACTAGTAACGAAATAAAATATACTTACATAGTATATATAATTTCATCTTTCAATCAATTTTCACCAAAATCTCATGTTTTCCTCCAAAGAATGAGTATTATTGAAAATATTTTTATATTTGATTCACTAAAATAAATTCTATTAGATTATATGATTTTAAAAAATTGAAAAAAAATATATATATCTTCTATCATTAGACATTAACCATATCCATAATTTTTAGCATATGGTATGATAATTTTCAAATTCAATAAACATTTGTAAAAATAATTAATACATTTATAACCAAAGTTCAATAGTAATACCAAAAACTAAAATAAATCATTCTATAAATAATTATCCTAAAAATTATTTAAAATATTTTTTATGATATTGAAACCCAATGATTAGAAATATTCGATCACCAATATTTCTGAGATAAATTTAATATTTATCACAAAATAACATTGATCACTTAATGTCTCATAAGAAAAATTTATATGACATAGTCATTTAATATAAAAGATATTCTAATCAATTCTATAAATGGCCAAAATCCCCGTAATAGAATATTAAAATCATATATGATCCTAAGAGATAATTAAACTTGTAATACTAATTTAAAATCCTATGAGATTTTATTTACCTTAACAATATAATATTCTCTAAAAATATAATGATTCTTTTCCAAAATAATATTAGTCACATAATCACCAAATCATTTTTCTGTCCCATAGTTACATATAAAATAAAACATATATTCCCACCATGAGCTTAATCTTTATTTTTAATGTAGAAAAATATAGTACATCACGTAGTCCAGTGCTAGGCGATACATCCCTATCGCCATTCGGTTGTAGGTTTAATCTCCTTTCCCTTTTCAGATGTGATGGGATATTCTTTTACAAACACTATATTAATATAATTTTTATAAAATTTACTAAAATATAATTATCACACTCAAAAATAACATTAATCATAAAATAAATTTTTAACCGCAAAGGTATTCATTACAAATCACTTTTCCGCAAAATCAAAAAATCCTAATTGTTTATCATTAAGAACATATTAACTCATATGTTTATTTATCCATTTATCATATGCCCTTAAATGAGTGTCCCCAAAAATTATCACCTTTTAACTATTTCACTTTTTTAAGGTATCAATTTCATATAACATATGTTTCCAAATTATTAAAATAAAATCTTCTATAAAATTTTTCTTAACAATCATAATATTTATAATATATTATAATATTATTTATATGTACAACCTTTATTTAACTTATTTATTAAAATGTTATCCATTATTTGTCATATTATTTAATGACATAAAATAAATCCTTATGATTAATAAATATTGAATCAATAATGACTCATACTCAGATCATAAAAAATATAATTCATACTTTAAATCACGACATCATGGTCTTCCCTTATGTTGTTGATATCCCCTTTATCTTCCAACATGAATTCCATATCTACAAAAATTAAATATTTAAGTGTATAGTGGTTTTTCCCTTTACGAATGAGATATATGAGTATAGATTTTGAAAAAAAATAAAATATAATCCATGATCCTTAGAAATTTTGGATAAATGAAAAGGTGTTGCATATATCAAATAGTTTCTTTTATATGATTTTTATGTCCAAAAATATTTGAAAATAATTTGAAAAACTTTTTCCATGATTGTGATGATTAAATTATCTTGAATTTATTAGAGGGTTTTGTGAGATCCTTTTCCAATAATATTGATAAATGGTATATAATATGTAGATAAGAACATCATTAAAACATGAGATTAATTATTTCATGTTAAAATAAAAAATTTCATTATAAAGGCAATACCCATAGAAATTATATAAAATGTAAACCATAAAATCCTAAAAATTAAACTTAATATACTCAACATTAAATAAATTTTTATCCACAGAGGTTATATCATATCGTTCTTCTTACATCCCAAAAAAATATAACCGTATTTTTTTAAAATAATACTTTGTGTTGAACATAAGGATTACATATACCTCATCCCAATAAAACGTCTCCTAAAATATCGTTAAACGCTATAAAATACCATCACTTGAGACGTAAAAAAGCTGTTTTTAATAATTTTAACATTTTTTGAATCATAAACTCATAAACGCATTAGTGTATCCATAAAAATTACGTTAACCAAACATGAAAAAAAATCTTAATCTACAACGTTTTTTTAACTTTTCTCTAATACCAACTATAAGTACATGGCCTTAAACAATACATGTTTTAGTTACTTTAGACTATAATTCACTTTTATTTCATTTAAAAATATCTTTTAGGTTTATATTTTTAGATAATAAGGTCATAAGTATGACATAAAGAACCTTTAAATTACTTAGTCGACACATCTACTCAATATCCTTTTTTTCCTCAAAAAAAACTTTTAAAATGAAACATGTATTTGTTTCAGGACTAATATTTATAAGTTTCAACTTAAATTATTCTCTATTCTTACCCATCCAAAATCCCCATAAAAAATATATTAAAACATGGGATGAGCATAAAAATATCAGTAAGGGACATGAAAATAATGAAATAAAACCATTATTCCATGGATACTCATTAAAATTTTCCCTATTAAAAATAAAATTTAGGATCAAAATAAAATTTTATTACCCTAGAAATCAACTTATCTTCCCCAATATTTTCATTAAATAGTTCATTGGAAGTATTAATGTAAAAATAAAACTTATAAAGGTTTCTTTTCATTTAAGAAAAATTAATGAAAACTTTTTTACAAATATATACTTTTCACCCATATGTATTTTAAAATACATTTCATTAAACATAAAATCATCAGATTACCTTTCAAAATCATAATATTTCTATAAAATAAACATATAAAAATAAATAAATCATGTAGATAACTTGAGGTATATTTTTAATATCACTATTAAAAATAGAGTATCATTAATAGTTAAAAATTGAATAACCTTAAAGGTTTCACATGGAACAACCATCATGGTCACCCTTTGAATAACCGTTATGGTTATACTTGGAATAAATCCCATGTTCAACTTATAAACATAAATATTACCCAATTCATTGGAAAGATATCATAGAACCACTTGTAATTTGTTTATAATATAACCACCCATCATCATTAACAATTATCTTATACCATAACATAATCATAACACATAAAAGTTTATAGTTTTCAAAATATTCTTTTCACCCATATGAAAACAAATTCAGATTTTGATATATCCATTTACTTTAAAACATAATTTCCAAATCTAAAATTCTCAAAACAAAGGGAATGTGGTTTTTTATTTAGATAAAACATGTAAAATTAAAAAGGAATTTAAATACCAAATAATTTTTATAGTGATGGGAAAATTAATTATTTCCATATAAGTTATAACACAACATTTCTTTTGTCTTTTGTAAATAATGTCAAACCACTCTTTCTAAAATATATAAATATATTACTTTTTGAAACAATAAAAATAAATTAAAAAATGAGATGAATTTTCCTTTATAATTCATTTATGTCTATATAAATACATCCATAAAATAGTGTTATAAATATGTACATGGAAGAAATAGAGTTGAAAGGAAAACATTAAAAGAGGATTTCTTTAAAATAATATCCCTTACCTCAAGTCCAACATGTCACATACATTATTTATCTTCCCAAATAACAAACTTATGTTAATTTTTTACATGATTAATAAATTTTTTCATGTTAATTATTCATTTAATTTTATTTAATACCATTTTATATGGCTTGGTTTAATAAATATGTTCATATCATATGTTTTGATGAATTTTGGTTTATATGTCCAAATTGAATTCAGCATGTTGAATATGGTCAAAGTGACCATTATTATATTATCCTAATAATAAAAATAATGATATAATTATAATTTTTATAAATCAGGTATACTTGTAAAATAAATTATTAAAGCTAGTTATGAAAAATTGACTTTGTTACAATCATAGAGACGGTGGGTCATACATATGCATGACCAACGTTTCCATTTTTCAATGATCATTATGAAAAGAATGTATGAATTATTTTAAATTTAAATAATGATAATTATATCACTAATACCATAATATGTATTTAAAAAAATTTATATATACAAAAGATGATTTTTGGTGATTAAAAATAAATCACATCGCTTCTTGGAGATAGTAATCCACACTTACGCACAAATAATGTTATCATTTTTTACTGAATAGAAAGTTAAGAAAGTAAATAATATATTATATTTTTAGAATTTTAAACATGTAATTAATATTATAAATATATATTAAATCCATCATTAATACTAGTCATAAGAAGAGGTGTTGGAAAACGAATTACATCAGCTTGTGAGGTGGAAGTTCTTTATACACAAGAATGATGGTTTCATTTCCCATTTAATGGAATAGAAGATGGATATAGTTTATTCCATTAACATAATAATATATAAGTTAATTAAAGATAGTTTTTTTATTATTTAATTGTGGTTAAATAATATTTAATTGAGTGAGGAAAAAAATAATGATTCTTGGTTAAGATCTATAACTCTTCTTCAGAAAACCTCTAAATGTTTACACTAAAAGATTTCATAGATTGGTTTTTTAAGAAAATTGGGATATATGAAGTTGGTTGGGATGTAATTAATAGATTATAATAGGTATTTCTTAAAACAAAAATATTTTTATGCGTAAATAAATGAGGAGAGGTGGTTCCCTTTTATAAGTGAGGGGAGGTACACTATTATAATTCCAAAAATTATTAAATTAATATAAATTAATTTTCATGTCAAAATAGATCAAATCTAATTTATTTAGAATATAGTATAAGTATAGGTCTAAATAATATAATCCAATAAAATTATTATATGTTTAGATTATTTTTATACCCTTATCTTTTAATTCTAACCCCCGTTAACCCATTTGATGATTACCACTATAAAAAAATGAGTTTTACTCATTATGGGTCAATATAGTTACCAAAAAAAGAAAAAGTCCAATAAATATATCATGGTTTATTTATAAACCGTATAATATTAAATTGAATTAATATAATATTTTTAATAATTTTAAATCATTTAATAGAAAATTAATTAACATAAAATATAATTAATTCCTTTTTTTGTAACTATTCATTTAATTTGGATTTAAAAATATCAAGGAAAATTATAATTTCAATTTAATAATTTTAAACACCTAAAATATGTTATAATTATCTAAAAAATTCATGTTATATTATAAATCAAAAAAAACATTATTTTTTAATGTTTTTAAAATCATTTTATTGATTTTTTTACTCTTTACAAAAACATTGTGCAAAAGTTGCATTAGCATTTAAGGTAATTATTTAATAACTAAAAATTAAAAATAAAATATCATAATTAGAAATAATAATTTATCTTTAATTTTAATATTTACAACTGATCATATACTTTATTTTTCCTAATTTCCAAAATTTAAAGGTAATAAAAAATTAAAGTGGATTTTTTTCATTTTTATTTATATAAACTTATATAAAGAAAAAAATCAAGGAAAATGGAATAAAATTTCATATATTATACATTTGGATATATATGGATGGTATATCCTCTTCTAATAAAATTAATTCAAATTTTTCTTATCAAATTATTTTTAACCAAAATTACATAATTTACCATTACCGATCTGACATAAATTTACTAAGGTTACTATTCATAATGACGAAAGATAAAAGGGAGTTATTTTAAAAAAATTGAAATAATAATTTAAAATATGGAATCAGTATTTAACTATTCAAAATAATTAATTTTTAGGGTTTAATTTAATATTAAACAGGAAAAATGTGTTCAAGAACTGTTTTTTAAAAGAATGTAATTTTAATTATAAAATTATTTTTTATAACAAATTCAAGTACAAGATTCATTTAGAAGACCATAATTACATTAAATTTAATAAAATGGGATTAATTTAATGTTAAAACTATTCTATAGTATAATTTTAATTTAGAAATACTTTAAAATAATTAAAAAATTCTATAAAAATTAGTATTTTTACTATTCATTGGAAAATCAAACTGTACAAAAAAATCTCAAAAAATCACCATAATATAATTTTGATATGGTGATTTGAAAATTATATACATTTTATATAGTAAAATTTAAAAATAATCATAAATTAAATATTATATTCTCTCTCAAAATTTAATAAATACCATTTTTGAAGAAAACATATTTTTAATGAAAAATGTCTTTTCTAAAAATTAAATGATTATTTAATGTAAATTACTCTACAAATTGGTTTTAATTGGGATATTTATATATATATATATATAATAATTTTGTTAATCATATCCATATCCAACAATTCAATGGCTAGGTTATAACAAAGATATTTAAAAAAAATATTATTTCATGGTTCATTTAAGTTTGGAGTTGCATGTTGTAAATGTTATCGAACATAATGTACCATTTTTAAAACACTCAGGGTGTTGCAGATCCACTAATTTAAATTAATTTTATAGTTAAAATTATAATAAAATGAAAACACACTTAATTATAGAATTAAAAACTTTCATATTTCATAGTAGATTTTAATTATTTAGTGTTACTCATAAGAATATATATTTTAATTATAGTTGGAATCAATAAAATGACATATTTCGTCTAATTTTCCCACTAATTCGTGATTTTTATGTTTAAAATTCATCGGGTAAAGGTTTGAAGAATTTAATGGAATGGTATGGGGAGAAGAATCTATTATATTTCTAAAAATTGGGGGACTTCAAATCAGGCTCAAGATTAATTTTGATCATATTTCACCTATGTTAAAGGACTTCAAAATTCCCTAAGTGGGAAGAAATTTATCAAACACTAAGTTATCACAATAAGAAATGAATCATGACATAAAACACCATAATATAGAATTTCCTCTAGCCATAAATAGTGCACCAATTGAGGATTCTTGTATGTTCATTAAAAACTTGATCTCAATATTGAAAACATGTCCTCTTAATGGTGTATCAAATTATGAGTTGTGCTTTAAAAACTTACAATTTTTTTGGGAAAATATAAAAAGCAAGATACTTTAATAAAATGTGGATTCTTTTAATTCATAAAATATATTCATGATTAATTATTGAATTGATATGATCCAATTCAAATAACCATTTACTTAAGGATCATAATTACCACTTCTAATTAAAGTAAAATTGAGAAATTCTAGGAATATTTGGAGAGGTACCAGGTCTACTAATAAAGATTACCTTGCCAAAAATTACCACCCCTATTTTTTATGAAATATTTATATAATAAAAACACACCAATGAGATGAAATCTATTTTATGGATAAATATTTGGATTTCATGGGAATAGGAAATATATGTAACTGAGAACATTTTTAATATGTTTTTAATGAATTTATAAGAGAATGATATAAGGTGATAGAAATATTAGTTCAAGGAATCTACTACCACTATTCATTCCCATTTCCAAATTTCATTTCTTAAAAATAAATTCCATGATTTTTTTTCAAGGAAGGATTAAAATAATAAGTTTTATTATTTATATGAAATGATTTTGTACAACTCAAGTCAGTGTATTAATTTTAAAATTCTAGAATCACCTTCACCCTTTCGAATAGAAGAAATAAAATTGTAAAAATTTAAATAACATCCATTGATTGGTAACCAATAGTTGATATCAAGTGATCAAGAATCAAAGGATCATTATGACTTATCTTTGAGGGATAAAACTAAGTTCCATTAATTTTTATTATATAGAAATCATCTTATGAATGATAAATTTTTAAATGTATTCCATCAAACTTAAAGGAACAACTTCAAAAATTCTTAGAGGGAGTAATAAGACTCTATGAAAGTAGTAATTTTTTTATTTATTGAGAATTTAATATCTATTATTGATAAAATTAAGTAGTATCACAATTAAATTTCATATGAGGTGGATAAATGAATGGAAATAATCATGGGGAATATTTAGAATATTTAATCCAATTATCGTGAAATGAATAAATGATGGAAATCCTTATCCAAATAAAAAAAATCACTTATAGGATACTATAACCAACTTTACTAGAATAGGAATAAGGAGTGTTTCATTGTATTAGAATATTGAAGGTCTCATCTATAACATTAAAGTACAAGTTTAACTATTTTCAAGGAAAGTAATTGAGCAAATCATTGAAGGATTCCCATTAATGATTAAATATACCCAATGGAATGTTTCATTAAAATCGCAAAAAATAAGAGGATCGAACATGAGGATATTAGTTCATAATTATTATATCATGAGCTAGAAAATGAGTAAAAATACATTGAGATTCCAAAATTGAAGCACTCTATAGAATGAAAAATTAAGGATTAATAAAAACATTAAGAAATGATAAAAGTGTTTGAGAATAAAGTGTAAATTCATGAAAATTAAATTAAATTTTTTAACCCTGTTGTACCAACCAAAAAAAGGAGACTTTAAATTCATTCAAATTGTTACATTTAGTCTTTAAATCCCATTTCCAAATTTAAAATATGATAAAATTAATGTACAAAATGGGAAATTGATATCCTATGAAAATAAATAAAAGAGGAGAAAAATAAATTTCAAGAGTTTAAAAGACTCAATTCCACAAATGATGATACCATGGTTGAAATCATAAACTATTCCATGGAAGAAGGTGGAAAATTATTCAAAATTTCATTATCAAGTGAATATATTGGAAATGAATATGGTTAGATTAAGATGAAAAATTATAATTTGAAGGACACACTTTGGAACAAGCATAGGAAGGAATAGGAAGATCATGATACATTGTATCTCAAAATTAAAATGGTTTCTTAAAGAATCACTTAGGTTATAAATAAAGAAGATCCAATTTACATGGGACTATGGTTGTGATTGAGGTGGAAGAAGTTAGTATGGTGACTTTAAAGAAAACTATTATTGATAAAAAAACCCAATAATATGAATTTTATTCACTTATTTAGGTAGTTTTTTTACTTAATTGTTTTTAAATAATATCTGTAACACTAATTATTACATAATTTTATAGGAAATTAATTGAAAAATTAGAGAATATTGACTTTAAATAGAAATGATAGACAATAAATGAGGAAAGAAACCAAAATAGACTTGGATATTTATATTATCCCTTTTTCTCATTTATATTATGGATGAATTAACTGTATAAATCATAAGATGCACTTCCTCACATGTGTACTCATTGATCATATAATCAAAAACAAGTTTAGTGGGGAGAATGTGTGCATTACGTTGTGTGTTTTGAATAAACACATTTAAAAAGAATATTTGTGGGGTTGTGATATAATATTTAAGGAGGTCATCACACATGAGGTTTTACCCTATGTAAATTTAATTCATTAGTACTAAGTTGTATACAATTCCTCCCATAAAAATATTATTTACAATGTGTTATTGGAAAAATTTATAAATAAACACTTAATGAACTATTACTATGTGATTTTCCATGGGATCTATACTACCATTCAATTGATTATTATAATGATCCCAACCATCCACAAGGTCATAGTACCTAATTAAATGAATTTTATCAAGGAGAATAAATTAATAAAAATACCTCAAAAATTCATTCATGGATATCATTTAAATCTTATTCATTCTACTGTTTCACTGAAAAATATTGATGTAGCATCATTCCATTTTCCCTACCCATGGTTCTATTTTTATTCTTATTTAAATGTTTCATCAAATCAATATCACTTGAATAATAAGAATAATCCACCCACTGTTATATTGTTAGAACCAATATCACAATTATTCTGTGGAAAATGTATCCTTAATGAAATTAAACATACTCTAAGATCCAAATACACTCGTAAACTCCTCCAACATAGCTCAATATTTTAACTACATAAAAATGAATTGTATTCATAGATCCTATATATTTATATTTGGGTTTTATTACATGGGTGATAATATTTATATATATATATATATATATATCTGTGTGTTCTTGTCAAAATTGGGGAGGTAGTTATGAAGAATGCACTGTGGAATAAGATGGTGAATTGAGATTATGAGGTGACTCATATTTATCCCATATAAAGTGTGGGGATTATAGGAATCTCTATGAATAATTTGGAATATATTGGGAAGATAACCTTTTGTAGAAAATCAAGATAGGATAGGAAAATTGGAATCCATCCAATGAATGAAAAAATCATAGGGGAAGTTCAAATTCATTAAAAGTGGGGACCTGGTCCTATACCTATTATCTCACTAATATTAAGACATACCTAATCCCATACTCATCCATATATTATTAACCCCATACACTCACTCTCATATTTAATCATTCACCCCATATACACTTTTATTAAAATCTCAATCATTCATTCACCATTCATAAACCATATTCATCTACATTCATACTTATAGATCATTTCATATCCATGAATACATTCATATTGTGTGGATAAGCTGAAGATCTAGTGGAAGATATGCTAGTATCAATATGGGTTGATATTTTCAGTCTCTATTCTCTTCATTTATTTATATTTGTTTGGATATTCAATATTATAGGGGATGAAAGGGATATTATTCATCATTTTATTTAATATGAATCCCATATTTGTGACTAGTCATTTCTTTGTTCTTAATGATTTAACGTTTTTATACACTAGTAATTAATATGTGTGTAATGGTGATGGAGTGAGAGTGTAAACCCATACCATGAAATAAGAATATGATTACTATATCTGAATGAATGAGAATTCAAGGAGTTTTTATAAACTTAATCAAAGAAATGTAGAGTAAAACACTACTCATAAAGGATAATATTAACATCATTGGGACTATTGACTAGATGAGTAGGTCCTTAGCTATATTGAGTGGAAACAATAATGATTTTTGTGATATTAATAATTGGTTTCTATTATAAATTAAATGTATATATAGCATGTGGCTGATTAAAACCCTGAATACAAAGCACATAATCAACTAAATCATCACCCATGGTCTTATGTCTCCCATTTCTTACTCATTTACATCTCTAAACATTAAATATAAAATAATAAAAACACTATAAAGATATATAAATATTTAGGGAAATTGATCATAAAGCGTAAGTTAAAGATATATTATAAAAAATAATGATCTAGAGCATTAAATAATTTGAGATAAATAAATAGATCAAAAAATAGTTCTTTATGAATAAAAAATCTTGACTGGTTAATGTTTGTTATTTGATATCAATAATTAAATAGATTAAAGAGGTGAACACATGTTATTCTAAAATTCTTTGAGGCTTAAATGGGGAAATCATCAAAAGTTATAAAATAATATTATACTCTCAAGTGATCTTACTGAAAATATTCTGATTATATTGTAAAGAGTAGGATGCAATAACTCGAATGTGATTCTTCATATGTGTTAGGAAACACAAGTTCACAGTATGATACCTAGCTTACCCACTTGTAATTCTTAATTCATTATTAGTGAAAAATATATAGACCATGATAGAAACAAGACTGATTAAGGAGTGGGAACCCACATCGGGACCAAACCTTGTCAAAATTATGTGTGCCTTGTTTATTTATCATTTATACATTATTTGGGTAAGGTTGAGTTAATTACTTGGGTAGATCATTTCATAGCTGGTAATTGATGTTTATTTCAAAGATAAATAAATTATAAAATATTATCACCACTAATTTATATTCCCATTTTAGTAGTGTGTCTATTCTTAGGGTATATCAAGTGGTATTAGAGATTTTAATCTTATTCTATTAGATCATTATAATACTATATGTAGATAATATAAAATTATTCAATAACAAGGGTTATCCCATTTTTTATAGAAAAAATTTCATAGATTGATGACAGGGATGTTACCCTATCTTTTATCTATTAGAATATATTTCAAAGATGAAACAATAGATATATCTCAACAGTTTCATGGAAATTACTAAATATATTTTTCTAGATAAAATAAATACTGAATTTTATTGAAAAGATAAAAATTATATTCATAGAACTATGTTAGAAAAGTTTTATGAAAAGGTTATGGGGTTAAAAATAGCTAAATAAATATGTGATAAATTAGAAAGTATCTATAAATAAAACATAAAAGTTAAATAAAAAACACTTGATATGGAGAAGAATATTTAAATATTTAAAAATAGATAAAGAATAAACCATTGATGATTAATTCATAAAATCCAGTTAGATTATTATAAATATTGAAAGTTTTAATGAATATCTGGGAGACCCTACAATTGTGAATAATTTTGTGATAAATTTTCCAAATAGGTTTGATCCTAAAATTATAGAATTTAAAGATAGAGAGGATTTTTCTCTTATTGAATTACAGAGTATTCTCATTTCCCATGAAATGAGAAAAATTACACACATTTAAAAATAAAGTTAAAGATGAAATTTCTTTTAGCCATGACAAAACTGAAGATCAATGATAAAGAAGTTTAATATTCAAGTGAATTTGAGGATGAGAAATACAATAAATAGTATAAGATATTTTTCTATCATATTTAATGAAAATTCATAAAATTAAAAGGAATATAAAAGTGAAATATACTACTAAAATGATTCAACTGTGGTGGAATTGTACACATTTTAATAAAATTTCCAAAGAATATGTAAAGTGGGAATATATCCAATGAAAAAAATGTGAACCCTCAAATGAAGTAATGGGGTAAGAGAACAAGAGAATTTTCAAAATCTATTAAGACAAAAAAAAAAGAAATTTCCAAGAAGAAAAATAAGAAGTATGATGAGTAAAGAGGAATTAGAAGACTTATATTCAAGTATATAATCATATAAAGATGCATTTGATAAATCCAAAAACATCTTGTCTCATGTTGAGAAATATGAATAATCCTCAAGTAGTAGAGAAGAAGGATGTTGGATAACATAAATGTGGAACATGATGAAATTAGAACTAAAAGTATTTCTTGAGTAGAATACTATGATTAAGAAATAAATCATACTTTTAAAGAAATTATGTTGAAATAAAACCAAATATGATGAATATATTTTCAATAAGAGAGCTAATAACATTGATGAAATAAAAAAACATAATCCTAAAGCTACTAATGAATTAATGGTAGTAAATGATCTTAAATAAAAACTCACACTAAAAGAAGAAGAGACAAACATGAAAGAAATAAAATGTATTAAATTATGAAAGCCTTTATGATATTATAAAATAATTCAATAAAGTAGTAGGTGTAAAATATGAGATATCAATAGTAGTTGGAAAACTGTTCCCAAAATATCAAGATAAATCTTTATCTTCAAGGTCAAAATAAAAAAAATCTAATAGTGCAGGTTCAAATTCTAAATTTAGTCATGTGTGCACCAATAAAAATAGTGAGAAAAACTCTTCCACATAAAAGGATTTATGGAGTGTATCAATAAGAACATCCCCACCAAGGATGAAGAAACCAAATATATAACTATCCAAGAGAAATAAAATTATGGACATAATTTATCTTATTATAGAAGAAGTAGATTCATTGGATATTTCATGTGTTGATTGTATTTTTGTAAAAATATATTATTCATATTAGAATAATATGTCTCTACTAAGGATGAGGAATGAATAAAGGATGATAAGTTTTTAGAAGATAAATAATAACTCATAAAATCAAAAAATTGTGTGCAAGAAAAAAAATTTATTTATACAAAAATATATTTGAGTGTTTGGATGAAATATATGGAATATGTGACCAAAAATATCACTATATTGAGGAGTTCATGAACCAAATTAAAAAATATTTTTTTATAATGAAAAGGGGAAAGGAATTCAAAATTATAAATAAAAATAAAAAATATATTATTTATGAAGATGCATTGAAAGCATGTAAGAAAAGAAATACATGTATTATTTATATTAGTTATTCCTTACACATATATGGATAAAAAATATCAAAAAAATATATGAACATGGTGGATGGGAAATGAAATATGGAAATAATTGTTCACTGATAATAAAAGGTTTTAGTTCTTCTGAAATTGAAGAAAACAACCCCAAATGCAAATATGTTCTCTATGTGTAAGGGCATAAACATAATATCTTATGTCTAATCCATTTATGTGATAATGAGAATAATTTTTCATTTAAGAAAAAATTATACATCATAAAGAATTAAAATGATAGAGGAATTATCTCCAAATCAGAGAGAATAAGTGGGAACTCATTTTAAATCGGTGGACCAACCAATTATTGAATATTAATTTCCAAATATGAGAATAAATAATGGAACATGACACTAGGCTACCTTGGTTAAAAAATATGAGTAAATATTTAATAATTATGTAGTGATAGATATTCCCAAACTAAATAGTGAGATAGATACTGTTTTTAAGACATGAAAAATGGTAATATAGTTCAAATGGAATTTAAAATAGTTGATATTCAATCCACTAGGCCATTGGAGTTAATTCACATAGATTTTTGTCATATTATTAGACATCATTCTTCTAAAAGGTTATTTTTACTTCATCACATTCATTGGTGATTACACTTGGATTAATACTATTATATTTGTGAAATAAAAATTATGAAGTATTACAAATGTTCAATATCTTCAAAAGATGGTTGGAGAAAGAGCTACTAGTTTACATCATAAATCTAAAATCAGATAATGGTAGGGAAGATACTTGAAATTATTTATAAATTAATCTTGAAAAGCATGGTATTAATCACTAATTCAATTCACCCTACACTGTCCAATATAATAGAGTAGTATAGAGGAAAAACTTTTGTTGATATGGGTAGAAAAATGAAAACTGAACAAAAGATTTCTAATTTTTTCAAGAGATAAGTTATTTCTAATACTTCCCATGTTCAAAATAGGTATTTACTAATACTGAATGCATTCATGAATCTGATTAAATTTGGTACAAAATTAATTTTACTATGAAATACTTAAAAAAATCATCCCTTATTACATAAAGATCAAAACCATTAATAAGAAAAAGTTAAAATACAATATAGAATAATGAATATTCAGGGGATACATATCAAATAGAAATATTTATAAATGTTTTAATAGAAGGTTACACATACTTATTGATTGATTTTATATAAAAATAATTAAAAAATCCAAGAAATAAATTACAATTGAAGTATTTGATGATAATGATAAAGTCGATAGCATGAAGATTTCTAAAAACAGGTTGATAAAGAAGCTCAAAATGTGAAAATTTCTATTGATGTTGATTCACATAAAACCAGTGATATATATTATATTATTGAAAATTAGATACATATGCATAATTTATTAAATAATCTTAATTATTATGAAAATATCATTGAAAATAAAGAGGGAATAGTTCAAACAAGAAGAATATTGAGACTTGAAAATTAAACTGTTCTTATTTCTCAATTTGAAACTGAAACTATTTCAAAAGAAGTTGAGCATGACTAATGGATCAAAAAAATGAATGAATAACTTGATCAGATTCAGAAAAACTCTAATTTTTATCAAACTCTAGTACGTAAACAAAAAATGTGATTGGAAATAAGTGTATTTTTATCCACAAATTAAATGATAAAGGAAAAGTGACAAGAAATAATTCCAGACTAGTTCATAAGGGTTCTTCAAAGATAGAAGACATTGGTTTTAAAACTAAATCTTATACCAGTTTTTTTATAGAGAATGACTTTTCCTAATTAAAATCTTCTAAAATTGTATAAAATTTTACAATTGTCTAATGGAACTAATTTTTCAACAATCTCTTTGAAATAAAGGTACCAAATATTCAAGAAAAACATTTGAAAATATAAATAGATCACTACTTATCCATTTTTTTAAATACCATCAACAAGATAATTTTCCTCTTGGAAAACTTGTGTGATGAAGCAATTTATCTTTTATAGAGTGTCTATACATTTCATCCATTGTTTCATCACCTTCCATGATAAATTAAGATCACCCACTATAACGTCTTTCAAAATAATGTTGGAATAACACTCAAAACATAAATTATTCTACCCTATTTGTCCTTCCATCTCTAGTACCTTGACTAATACCAACATTTTATCATTTAAAGATGACGCAAATACGTGAGGTATAAAAATTTAATTCATTAAATTTCGATGCGGTTTCTAAAAACCGTACCAAAACTAAAAAGACGTGGTTCCCTTTTGAAGCACCATCAGAGTTGCATTTGATCAGTCCACTTGGTTGGGAGCGATAAAATAAATCCATAGTACCTCTAGGATGATTAAAAATACATAAATATAAAATATTTTTAAGATAGAAAATCATGAATGGATTTGTTACAATACTCAGTTTAAATTGTGTTTTCATCATTCACTACCACTATAATTTGAGTGATGGGAAAATGAATATTTAATTATGCCTAATCATTCCTACTCCTAATTATATTATACCAAAAAATATAAATCAATTCTAATATTTCTACCCTAAGTAGGTTCCTCATATTTTGTGAGAGATCGAGGTTTCATCAAGCATTTAACAAATCTAAAACAAATTTTGCGGGAAAAAATGGAACATCAAAACGGAAAAACATTGCATTCCAAAGAGATGATACTATGTAAATACTTAATAAAGTGTTTTACATCCTTCTTATGAAGATTTCATAAAATTAATTTGTATCAAAAATAAATTCCAACTGATTGAAGGAAAGCATCAACCAGGAGTTTTGAGTGATCCAATATTCAGCACAACATGGTTCTAGAAGGTTGAATCAACTTTTTATTCCAATTACTTATCCAGCTATACATCTTTCCTTGAATAACATTTTTCATAAAAATATATTTTTATGAATACCATTCATATCACATTCCAAAATCATCATTTCATCATTATTTATAATTTTTTTACACAACAACATTTCTAATTTCCTTGGGAAGACTATCCATGTTATTCATCTTCTATTTGATATCAACATTGTTGTCAACATTATTTTCAGGAAAACATAACATATAAATGATAATAATACCTATTTAATTTTCAAGTTATAAGTTTATATAGTAACCCCAATTAACAAGACAATTTTCATTCAAGGATATGCTAGAAAAAATCTATTTAGTGGCTGGCCAAAAAAAACATCCCACATAATTCATGATTCCATATTTTAATTTTCTTTGAAATCTCAATCTAAGAAATACTAAAGAGCTAGAGTTTTTATTTTATATTCTCCTAATAAAATTTTCTTTTCGATATTGACTGAAATTAATCAAATTATTGAATACAATACCACCAAGAATATAAGTCTTTCAACATTTCTTCCAAGGAACAGTTATGATTTTCCTTTCATAAATGAAACCACTCCATTAAAAAATTATAATAATAGTATCAATTAATTTAATCCGAGGATAAATACATTCATACACCATAAAAAAATTAAAAAAAATAGCTACAATGATGTGTTTAACAATATGAAATCTCCCAACGATTTATAGAGACATGCCTTCCCAAGATCTAAGAATCCTCTTAAATTGACCCAAAAGATGAATGAAGTGACACTCCCTTGGTTTTCCCTAGAATAAAGGAAATATAAGATAATTCTAAGCTAAGGCCCTCTCTATAATTCTTAGTTCATTTATGATTCTCAATTTCTATTTTCTGAAATATTAGTTCTAAAGTAAAAAAAGTATTTATTCCAACTGATCTTCTATCCCGAAACATTTTCATAATGCATTAGAGAATTTTTAGTGTCTCAAATTCTCTACTTATCCAATTTAATAAAGAGGATAATTTCATAATAATAAAAAATGATAAGTGTAAAATGGGACTCTAGTATACCAACTAGTTTTTATGTTCCCACAATCAATCATAGATAGAAAAAAAACTACAAAAATAATCTTCTACAATAGAAAATATAACGGAAGGAAGAAGGTCACCTTGTTTGAAACCTCTAGAGAAAGTGAAATAACCCTTAGCATGTACATTTATAATAATAGAGATATGATATGATATTAATAATATTTTTACCCAATTCACTAATACTTGATCGAATCCAAAACTAAAGAGAACCTTACAGATAAATCCCCAATCTATTGGGTCAAAAGCATTCTTGACATTGACCTTAAAAGAAATGTTTCCACACCTACTATGTTTAGTGAGAATATTAACACACTCAGAGATAATGACGAGGTGGACAAGTATTTTCTTCTATTTAATAATTCCAAACAAATTTTAGGAGATGATTTTTCTAGAAACCTTGGAAAGACTATTTTCCATGATTCTACTTATAATTTTATGTATGGAGTTGACAAAATAAATTGGCATAAAATCACCAAGATCATTATCATTCTCTATTTTTGTAATTAGAACAAGGAATTGGACATTGACACCATTCAAAATAGATCCACCTCTGAAAAATGAAATATTAATTTACAAACATCATGTTGAATAATATCCAAAATTAAAGGAAGAAAAAATTAGTGAAATCATCCAAACTAGGAGAGATCCTACGATGATATTATCATAAATAGTAATTAACCAATGAATGATACCCTATTTAATATCTAAGTTCATATAAGGACCATTAAAAAATGTGAAGACAGATAGAACATGATTAGTAATAGATTTAATGTCTTCCAGTTTATTATTACCATTTTTTGGGAAAGAAAAGTTCCAATTGGCCCACCTAGATCTTTGGAGATCATTGAAAAACATTGTTCTCATATCACAATCATCCATCCAGTTAGTTTATAAATCTATATTTTAATAATTTAAATTATATTTAGCATATTATTAAACATTTTTTAATCCTCAACTTTACTAGCCATATCTCCAAAAAAAATTCCCACCGTTCATCCCTATTGTATGAGTTGTAAATTAGATTCAAGATAGGAAATTTATTTGTAAAATTCACAAAAATAGGACCTATTCCATTATTTTATCTTTATTTTGAGAAATTTCATCTTCAATATGCAAGACAATAAATTTCCCCTAGATTCCACCAGCTCCAAAACATTACGAACAATCTTCTTACAGTATGGGATAAGATCCCAATCAATGTTAAATATAAATTTTAGGGGTATCCTCACTTAATTATCAATTAATTTAATTATTATGGGATGATGGTTAGAGTAAATCTTTCTAATGAGACACATAATATAGTTTCTTAATAATTTAAGGAGGTTTCACTGATATAAGCTATATCAATTTTATTATCCACAATTCTTTTAGGAACTCTCTTATACCAAGTGTAAATTTCTCTTAATAATTGTCCTCAAAAAGATTACAATTTTCAATTCAAGTTCTCAACTCTCTTGAAGAAATCAAATTATGTTTGTTTCCCAGTTTTTCAAACAAGATGAGAATCGAGTTGAAATAACCAATTAAGGACCATGGAGAATCAATATAATTAAAGAGGTAATATATTCCAATCTATATTATTCTTCCATCCTGGTAATTGTTAAAGGAATGGATAATTGGGAATAAATGTTGATTTCCAGCCTATTTTTAGTTACACGTTAAAATCATCTCACTAGAACTAAAACTATATGGTTCATCCCTACTCTCATGATCTAAAACCCATAATATTCTAATATTTCCAAGAGACTTATTCATACCCAATAGGTTATAACCCCAACCTTACAAAGAATAAAAATTTGGGATGAAGGTTCTTTTAAAATTTTATAGGAAAATAAAATTAGGTTTATGAATTTGAATAATGATCCTTAAGGAAAAAATAGTTTCAAGATTATCCATACCCTAAGAGTTCTAGAAAAAACATTCATTTTTAAATGGACTTGGGGGTAAAGTCCCCCATATTTTAATAATTTATATTTTTTATTCTTTCTAATTTCCTAGAACCTTTAATACTTTTATAAACATATCCATTTCCTTTAAACTCATGTTTTTTATGAATGTCATCTAGGTTTTTAGTAGGTTTTGTCACCTTTACATGTGTAACACAAATGAATTCTATTGTAGTAAAATTGATGTCCTCTCCAGCTACATTAGTATCATAATACTAAATCTATTTCCCTAATATTTTAGGAACTCCTTCTCAAAATTTTTGGTTTTACCTTATAGGTTACTTTATCATTGGTTTTTTAAATAATAATATTCACCTAAACATTTTTTTTCTTGTGCACAATCATTCTAGAACTCCTCAGCATGTTTTTATGTAACCTAATAAAATATTTCGTTAGATAATTTCAACACTATAATCATGTCATTATCATCCTTATGTGGAATTTCCATCATCATGTATTCATAAAAAACCTTAGTATTACTAGATGGGTTTTTTTATTTCTCTTCAAATTCCATGATTTCACCCCAGGAGATTCGGGGATTACTTTCTTTGAATTGAACCTTTACACATTTTCTATGTTCATTTTTTATAACAGGATCAATATTTTCCATCATAGGCTATTTTTCCTTCTTGTAATTTTTTTCCTTTACTTCTAATTTTGGATCATGATTAGGATTTAGTTTCATCTTTATTACTTGAAATTTTTCAAAACATATTTCCAATAATTTTACAATCCTCATAGAATGATGGCATAAATTTGGGTTCAAACTGAACCTCAATCTTATTATCATTAACAATTAGATTTATTACATTAGGAGGATTGGAATATAATTTTAAATCAATAAGAATTCTCACCTACATTATTATTCCTCCATTTAGAGTGTAAGGATCCATTTTTAATGGTGTTCTAATGTATGAATCAAAGTCATTAAAAAATTTCAGATGCCAGAACTCCCAAGGATTTCCATAAAGTCTGAACCAAAATTGTGTTTTATATTTCCTTTGAGTGAAAGGGTTTAATTTCATGTCTCATTTAGAGATTAAAAATAATATTGTCTTTAAGTTAATGATTCCATTCTTCAGGGTGGTGTCAATGCCTTCTTTCCACTCAAAAATGTAGTGAAAGTTGAATTTCCCTATCAGTATCAATATCCAATTATTAACATTATAGCAACACAAGATTCTTAGATATAAATCCAAAAACGACCATGGTTTATCACATTCCAAATAATTATATCATCATAGAATATAAAACATACACAAATATAAAATTTGATGGAAACCCCTCGATTAATCCATAATAAAAATCACATCATCCTCTGATTTTATGATATTTTGGTGGAATCATTTCCATAATTATATAGATCTTATTTGGAAAAAACTTCTTCAAGTGAGACTTCTTTCACTCTAACCTTGTTTGAATGGATCAAAGTCAAAGATCCTAAAGAATTATTTATTGAATGGAGACCTATAAGAATAAGTGTTTATTTAAAAACATTATAGATTATTTTTAGATAAATTTTTAAGCATGGTATGTATGATAAAAATGGATTTATGTGGCTTAAAATAGGCTCTTGGATTCCATTATTTCCGATTGTATTTTATCTTGAAAAAAATAATTTTACTAATGGAAAGGTTTACAGAAACCATTGTGTGAAAAAAAATCCCTATGTAATCTTATACACATAGTCTGTGTTGATGATGTTATATTTTATGTTGAAAAATATGATTACAATGATTATTTTGAAATGAAAGTGAAAAGAAATTTTGAGATGTCCAAGCTAGTTGAAATGATTTAATATCTATGATTTTATATTATTCAAAAATATGGTATCATCATTATATCCTAAGAAAAATATGCTAGATAATTGTTGAAAAATTTTGTCATGGATGACTCAAAAGAGGTTTCAACTCATGTATTAGTTGTAATAAATTTGAGTAATGATGATGTAAAAGCCAATTTAAATAGAAAGTATTTTATAATAATTTATGGACTATTTTATTTAATTATACCAAGGATAGTTATTGATTATGTTGTGAATCTTTATGAAATATTTTCGAGTGAACCTAAAGAGTCTTATATTCTATAAATTAAAATAATCATGAGGTATATCAAATGTGTGAAAAAATATGAGTTTTTGTACTCAAATATATACTATATGAACATTTGGGGATACATATATATAGATTTGGAAGTGTATTGTTCTAACATGAAGTCCACATATGATGGATAATTATTTCTTGGTGAGAGAATTATAATCTCGAAAAGAAATAATAAAATCTAAATTTCATTGAGTATGGTTGAGTCAGGGAATATAACTGCAATATATTCTTGGAGACAGATGCAATAGATGCAAGTGTATCTCATAGGTTTGAAATTTTAGGATAAAAATATAATAAAACAATATTTTGATAATAAAAATTTCACTCATCTATAATATAATATAATACTACCCTCATGATGAAATCATATTCATATTCGATATCATTTCATTAAAGAGATATTGGTAAATGGTGAAGTGAAACATGAATACATTTTTACCCCAGATCAAATAATAGATGTTTTTACAAAGGAAATGTTGAGAGAGAGGTTTGAAGAAATGAGTACAAAACTAAATGTTCATCCTTCACCACTTACATTGATAAGTGAGGATAATCACCCAGAAGGATTTGGAATATGTTGTTAAAAGGGGTGATATAGTTTACTCTAATTTTTAAAAGAAGCAGAGTTATAAATATTTCTTATATATATTTGTAATTTGAGGTTGTGGTTATTAATAAATCGTAGAGAAATGAAATTGTGAATTATGGGGTGTCATTTATATCCCTAATAAACAATTTCATATCACTGATGGATGGACTTATATAAAAAACATTACATTATTTGATAGTGTGATGTTAGTAAAATTCTCAATTTTAGAGAGGCTATGATTTAATGATTATATTGTTAATTATTAATTTTTCTAAAAAGTTATTAGTAGAGAGAAATGAGTTGAGTGGATATGGTTAAGCTCAATTCATTTTATGCATATTACTATTTAAGTCTGAATACAGTTATTTGCCTAAGTACAAAACACCGTGAAGCTTGACACAGTAAGTCAGACACTGTGAGCAAGAAATAGACGTCATGAACAAGAACACTGTGATGAAGCAGACACCGTGAAGCCTAAGTCTCAGAAACTATGACCAATGAGACACCGTGACCACGAGACACCGTGACACAGTAAGCCTGAAACCGTGAAATAAGACACTAAGAACAGACACCATAAGCCAGACACTCTGTTTTCCTAAGTACCAGACATAGTTAGCAAGACACATTCATCAAGGCACTGTGAATCCAGAAACTATGAGCAAGGCACCGGAAGCCAGAAACCGTAAGCAAGACACTGTGATAAGGAGACACTGTGAAGGAGACACCGTGACAAGGAGATACCATGATGAAGACATTGTTTTCATAACATATTGTGACACTGTTTCTTAACCTATTTTTTCATCTTTCAATTTAACTTTTTAACGGTCATATTTGACTTCTTTAATGCACTGACATAATTAATGTTTCTTTGTAGACATAGTACGAGGTACGAGGTATGACACATATGGAACCCATTGGCTAACCCTCATGCATTCGAAGATAAATAATGTAGAGTGTCCAAGAGCAAGTAATATATACAACAATGAAAGAAACGCGAGTTCACCATACTCAACAGAAAATAAAGCCTGAGCATAACTACAAATAACACATTGTAAGATCTTAAAAGAAATAATTTTCTCATGAATTCAATGTGACTCTACTGAATAACACACGAAGTACACTGGAATTCAGAGAATATCTTTACTCATAAAGAACAAAAGATGAATTGTGACACTCTGTTTTTTGAAAAAAAAAACAGATAAGGACTCATAAGAATTTATGTCTTATCCAAGGAGTCTAGACCTACACCGCTAATCACTAGAGCATTATGAACTCACATCTACTCTTTATCTCAGTGATTTCTTTATTTTACTTTTGAGCAGTGTGTGTACTCTGTATATTTTACACACACTGACTTCTCCGCTGAACTGGAGGATTTCAAAATCCTCACACCAAATTCATTACCCTTGTTTACCCACGACAACTGTGGAAGAGGTCCCTGTGTGGCCTGGTCATTATTTTCATTACCCATGAAAACTGTGGAAGAGGTCCATGCATGGCATGGATAGTCCATGTGCTGTTGTTAACCCCGATCCAGGGTGTGGATCAGAGTTTATTTATATAAACTACTTGGTGGAAGGTGATCACCAAGTGGAGTGGATTAGGTCTTGGCTTGAGACTGAACCACTAGTTTTATATCCGATGTTCTATTTAAATTTAGTCTACTCTGTTTTACTTCTTTACTACATAATACAGAAAAACACTAAATTCACTTTGATAGTTAGTCTTAGAAAGATGTTATATCTGATTTGTCTTATTTGGATTACTTAAAAAGTAATTTTAATAATACCAATTAATATTACTAATAATTAATAAATCTTCTAAGAATTTTTTTAAACAATCAAACTCTTATAATAGTATAACCTTGATTAACTGGGATGTATCTATTTTTGGGGAAATCATTATTTGTAAAACTAATATCTTTTAAATAGAAATTTTTATATATTAACTCTATTCACCCCTCCCCTCTTGAGTTAACTACTCTGACCAACATTTGGTATCATAGGTTTCTTTATTAGGACTTTTTGTAATCTTATTCAACTGTGATTGTAGTTTTAATTTAAAGATCTATAAATTTCTGTTAATTCTAAATTTCTATCTCTTTAAAAGTAATTTGTTAGTATGGGGAATATATTGGAAGGTGCTGCAACTAACAGAACACCATTTTTTAATAGAAAAAACTATGTTCAATGGAAAATTAAAATTAAAATGCATCTAGAGAGTATGAGTTTTGAAATCTGGTCATCCATTATAGATGAATAAAAACTTCCTGTGACTAATAGAATTACATGGGATGAACCTACCAAACTTTCTTACAATAACAATTGAAAAGCTATGAATTCCTTGTACTGTTCCTTAGGAGATGACTAATTTAATAGGATTTTTTCTTGCAAAACTGCCCATGAATTTTGGGATACCTTGTCTTTCTCACATGAAGGAACATCTAGTGTAAAGTAAATGACAAATAATACTTATATTATAAAATATGATAATTTCAAGATGAAACCAGGTGAGCCTATTTCTGACATGTTTCTTAGGTTCAATGATATTGTCAACACAATGATTTCTCTTGGAAGAGAAGTCACTTCCAAATAATTGATCATGAGAATCCTTAAATGTCTACCTGATAGATATAGGGGAACCTCTATCTCTATTAGAGATTCGTGTGACATCAGCAAGCTACCTGTAAAAAAACTCATTGGAAAACTGATGATGTATGAGGAAGAACTGAAAGTTAACAAAGAGAAGGAGGATGAACCAAAGAGGAAATTTGTAGCATTCAATACCACCTTCTCAAATCATAAAGACAAATGGAAACTAGAAGCTCCTATAGAAAGATCTACCACTGAACAATTATCACCTGCCAGTGATGAGGAGATGGCTCAACTTGCTAGAATATTCAAACAATTTTACAAGAAGAAAAACATTTTCAGAAAGCCTAACTTCAAGGGAAAGTATGATCAAAAAGGAAACTGGAAAAAGGACTGGAAAAGAAGTGATAAAACTGTTGAAATTGTATGATATGATTTTAAGTGAAAAGGACATATAAAATCTGACTGTCCAAATCTCAAGTATGAGACAAAGTATTTGGACAAAGATAATAAATACAAAATGGAAATAAAAGCAACTTGGAGTTACTCTGAGGATAGTTCAAGTGACTCACAGACATCACATGACGAACAGGCTAACAAAGGAAATATGTGTTTTATGAAAAACACATCTAATGTAACATTGAACTCTTCTATGCATAACTCGTATTATTCTGAAAAGGAAAGTGACCCTGAAAATATGACCAATGAAGAAATTTTTGAATATTGCAACATGCTTGAAGAGACATGTAATGAATTAAAAGATAAATACAAATCATTGAAGAAACAGAATGCTGTCACTGTAACTGTTAAATCTGAACTTACTACAGAAAAAGAGAAAAATGCTCAACTGCTCAAAGAAAACAATGAACTAAAAATGTCTAATGATCAATTAAAAAGTGACTTATAAAAGTTTACTAATGGTAAATATTATGACAAACCTTCTTTTATTACATACTTAAACATGATTTATTACATAACTATTCACTTGATACAACATGGAAGATCGAGAGGTCTAGTGTCTTTGGGGATTAGGATCATTACATAACAACTTAAAACCAGAAATACAACATCTTTATTGAAAACTTCCTTTACATGACCACTTCATTCCCTCATACTTAGCATTCCATGGGATAACATGAGGACATGCATAAGAAAAGGGGTGAGCTATAAAGACCAGTAAGGGAATAAACATGGAATACATGAAGAGTACAATACATGTTAGAAAATTGTAATATCAATAGAGAACAAGAGAAACATGGAAATAAAGGCATGATAAAGCATGATAATCATAACATGGAAATGTGGCAACAACACTTAACATGGAATTAGCATGAGCCAAGGCCCATTGCACATGAAGCATGAGTAAATTCTCATTGCACATGAAGCACGAGTAAACCCTCATTGCACTTAAATTAGCATGAGTCAACACTCATTACACATGACGTATCATGATACTATACTTTACCCAATGCATTGGAGCGCTATAAGGGTGCACCCTTCTTAAACATTTCATTTCATTCATAAGTGTGCCACATGGATCATAAAACATGGATTCATAAAACATAATAATTTATTCCATGATAAAAGAATGTGGAATTCATACATGAAACTTTATAATAAATAATTAAATGTCCATAAAGGTGAATACCCTTGATGGAGAAATGGTAATGGTATTCACTACACAATGGCATTGACTTAGAAAATTGGTGCGATTTCAGCAGCGTAACGGCGTGACATAAGAATTCATAAAAATGGTTGATGAGAGATAAATGGGTTCCTCATCATATTTACATGTAATTTACAGTAATTAGTTCATATAGATAAATTTTCCAACAATTTTAATGGAATTTAGATTCATGATACAAAAGTATTGCTTGAATGTAAATGAAGAGAGAGAAGTTCCTTTTGGGATTTCGGCATAGTAACGGGTGTACATGGGAGGCATTTAATGAGAGAGAAAGGGATCTCCCATTATTAAAAAAAAATAAGAGGGAATTATGGGGGGAGTTGAAAAACCATCCCCATCATTTATAATTGAAATTAAAAGGGCATAAAAATATTAAGAAAATTAGACAAAAAAAGTGAAAGGAAGAAAAACCCTTACTTGGAAGTGTGCTTCCAAGTCTTGAGAGAGGCTTTAGAGAGGATTATTGGGAGCTTGGGGAACCTTGGGAGGATTCTAGAGAGAGTAGGTCAGAGGTTGGATGAAATCCAAAGGATTTTAGTGAGGAGGAAGTGGGATCTTGGGTGGGTTTATATAGGAAAGGTGAGTGAATTCTTTATTATTTAGGTTTGGGACCCCTTACATTAAACTAATCCAAAACACAAATCAGATCATGGTTTTTGCCCATGGTTTTTGGAAAAGGGAAGAGGAAAACAATATTTTATAAGTACAAAGTCAGAAATTCTTAAAATATTGGGTTTTCCTATGTGGAGGTGAGTCACACTCTCATGGAAAATAATTTAAAAAGACAAGATTTTGAATAAGTCTTGAGGGATCCATTAATGCTTTGTAAAATAAGTCAATCAAACCCAAAATTACATTATTTTAATGGTAAAACATATATTGGCCGAAAATAAAGCTTATATTATTTTATTACATCACTATTGGGTCATTATGATGTCATAAAACACATTATATATTTAAACGGTATTTAATTTTTACCCAAAAATTTGACTGTCTCAGAAAATTATGAAAAATTCACCATTGGATAATTTCAACATCCTGATTCTATAAATATCATTTAATTTATGTAAATAATATTCTTAATATGTTAATTTTCACTTTTAAAATAAAAAACGGACATTTATCGAAAATTCACGGGTTTTGACAGAAATGGATTTCAAACCTTAATAAAAGTTATAATGGCATTCATAAAATTATAAGATAATTTATATTTAATAAAAATTAATTTAATAATAATAATAATAATTTATTAAAATATTATTTAATTAAAAAATCCCATAATTTAGTAAAATAGAATTCTTAATTAAATAATAACTAAAAACACTATTTGTACTTTAAAAACTATTTACAATGTGTCAATAATGAAAAGAAAGTATATTCATTATTATATAAAAAAAATAATTTACATGAACATATTATTAGATATTTGTTACATAACCCCTTAAAATAACCACATAAGACCTAAGGGTAAGGTGTGCGATGGTGAAAGATTATTGGGTGGCTCAGATAACATCGCTCGAGTGGTAATCTCTATTAACTTCCACTTTTCCCATAGACAGTCCCATTCGAGCTTGACATGATGAAGCTCAACTTGCTCTTGGTCAAGAGCGAAGCCCAAGGACGCCACCTCTTTTCTGAGCTCTGAAAAATGGGCTTCGTATGGAACAATTCTACTATATGAGGCAATCTCTTCTTTTGTTTGAGTAAATTGGGTTTGTTAAAGCCTTATATTTATATTAATCATGTGATCACTGTTCAATAGCTAAAAAAGTAACAGTCACAATTCATAACATAAAACCAAATAAGTTTACATTTTATATAAACATTTTATACAAGGAGACATTTAATTAGATCAAGAGGGATTTCCATTAATGAAACTTTGGGTTGTTACAAAAATACCCTTCCCAAATGCTAGGAAAACAAATTGATCCTAAATAGAATACTGGCATTGGTTATCAATATGGTAAAAGAAACCTTGGTAGAACAATTTTTTTTTCAAAGTCTAGGACATATAATTTTGTTCCATGTTCTTGACACAGCTCAACTAGCTCGTGTCATGATACATATTCTACTGTTTCAAGTTTTTGTGGACCAAATAGTGTTTATTTTTCAAATACATTACATAATGCATATAGGAAACATATGAAACAAATATGGGTTTCTAAAGCACTTATAGCTAATGTTACTAGACCCAAACAAGTATGGGAACCAAAATTTGTCTTTGCTTGATCATGTTGTAGGAAGGCTTCTTAAAGAGATCCTACACAAATCTATGGTACTTGGATAGTGGGTGTTCAAGGAACATGAAAGGAGACTACTCATGCTTCAAGAACCAGGTAAAATTAGATGGAGTACATGTCACATTTTGTGAAAATGCAAAGGGGAAGATCATTGGCTTAGGCCAGATTGGTAACTCTGATTCAATTCTAATTTCTAAAGTACTATTTGTTAATTGTATGAAATATAATTTTCATAGAATATCACAATTGTGTGATGATGTATATCATGTTAAATTTGAAAATGATGCATGTAATGTCCTTGATTCTAAAGATAAATTAGTATTTTCTTCATCAAGGAATGAAAATGATTATTTTGTTAATTTAGATTTGTTATCTTCTCAAAATGTTTCATGCTAAAGTGTATTTCCTAAAGAATCTTTTCTCTGGCATAGGATACTAGGACACTATAATGTTCACTCCCTTATAAAGTTAACTAGAAATGTCCTAGTTAAAGACTTACCCAAACTTGAGTTTCCAAATGACAAAGTGTGTAGTCCCTGTCAAAAGGGAAAACAACACAAAATCTCTTCCAAAACAAAGAAAGAAGTTTTTTACTTCTCTACCTCTCGAATTAGTTCACATTGATGTGTTTGGACCATCTAGAGTTTCTAGTTTGAATGGGAAGAACTATGTTTATGTTCTATTATATGATTTTTCTAGATATACTTGGGCCATCTTCATGGCTCACAAAAGTGAAGTCTGCTCTTATTTTACTAAGTATGCCAAGTTTGTAGAAAACCATAGTGCCCTTAAAATTAAATCTTTAAAAATTTATCATGGTCATGAGTTTTAAAATCAGGAGTTTGAATTATTTTGCTCACAAAATGGTTATAATCACAATTTCTCTTCCCCTAGAACATCTTAGAATAATGGTGTTGTAGAAAGAAGAAATATAACCTTGAATGAAATTTCTAGAACAATGCTTAGTGAATATGACCTACATATTTACATTTGGGCTAAAGCCGTTAATACAACATGATACATAATCAATAGTATATTGATTAGACTTATTCTCAAGAATACCCCATATGAACTCTGGGACAATAGAAAGCCAAAGGTTAATTAATTTAGAGTTCTTGGTTGCAAAGTATTTATACTCAACACTAAAGATAATCTTGATAAATTTTCATCCAAAAGTGATGAAGGAATTTTTCTAGGTTATTCAATTTCAAGAAAAGCTTATAGAGTATTCAATAAGATAACTAAATGTGTGGAAGAATCTATCCATATCAAGCTTGATGAAATAGATCCACATGAGCCTAGAACCATCCTAGAAAATCTGGAGGATGATGTATCAAATCTGAACATCAACTCAAAATCCTCAAATACCTCTGTGAAAGAATCTGTGAAAACTTCCAATTCTGGAAATTTTGTGCAATCAAGTCATAATGAACCAGAATCTATTGATGAACCTGAATTCACTAGTCTCTCTTTTTCTAGAAAGGTTAGAACCCTTGTAAACCATCTCTTTGATGCTGTTGTAGGAGACTTAGAGAATAGAACACAGACTAGAGCTTCTCTTAGAAATCAGGTTGAACATCAAGCCTTCTTGTCACAACTTGAACCTAAAAACATTGATGATTCTATCAATGATGAATTTTGGGTAGTGGGTATGCAAGAAGAACTAAATCAGTTTGAAAGAAATAATGTTTGGAAACTTGTTGAAAGACCCAAGGACACATTCATCATAGGCACTAAATGGGTGTTTAGAAATAAGGTAGATGAAGCTGGAGATATTATTAGGAATAAGGCTATATTAGTTTCCCAAGGATATAGTCAAGAAGAAGGAATTGACTATGAGGAGACTTTTTCTCCAATATCGAGACTTGAATCCATTAGAATTCTACTTGCTTATGCTGCACATCTGAATTTCAAACTATATCAAATGGATGTTAATAGTGCATTCTTAAATGGGTATATACCTGAGGATGTTTTTATTGAACAACCCCATGAATTTACAAACCCTCATTTTCCAAATCATATTTTTAAAATATCAAAAGCTTTATATGGTTTAAAACAAGATCCAAGATCTTGGTATGACAGATTAAGTACTTTTCTAATTTCCAAAGGTTTTACAAAAGGAATAGCTGATCCTACTCTCTTTAAAAAAAGAATATCTAATGATGTTTTAGTTGTTCAAATCTATGTAGATAATATTATTTTTGGATCTTCAAAAAAATCAATATGAATTGATTTTTCTAAAATAATGCAAATCAAATTTTAAATGAGTTTAATGGGTGAACTAAAATTATTTCTTGGATTACAAATCTTTTAAAATAATGATGGAAATTTTTTGACTCAAAGTAAGTACACTAGAGATCTTCTAAAACGTTTTGGATTGGATAACACAAAAAGTAGTGACACTCCCATGAGTACCACCTATAATTTGGATCTTGATGAAGATGGAAAATCTGTTGATCAAACCACCTTTAGAGGAATGATTGGAAGTCTACTCTACATAACTGATAGTTGTCCTGACATTATGTTTATTGTGTGTATGTGTACTTTATTTCAAGAAAACCCTAAATAATGTCATTTAAATTCTATAAAGATAATTTTCAAATACCTCAAGAATACACCCAATTTAGGACTGTTCTATCCTAAAGGACAATCATTTGAACTAGTTAGTTATTCTAATGCTGACTTTGGTGGCTGGAAGTTAGATAGAAAGAGCACCTCTGAAACATGTCACCTTTTAGGAAAGTCACTAGTATCATGGTGTAGTAAGAAACAAAATTCTGTTGTATTATCTACTGTAGATGCTGAATACATAGCTGCTGGCAGTTGTTGTGCACAAATTTTGTGGATGAAACACACTTTACTAGATTATGGATATCAATTCAGACATGTACCAATAAATTGTGACAACAAAAGTGCTATTAACATTTCAAAAAATCATGTTTCACATTCTAGGACAAAACATATTGATACAAGACATCACTTTTTGATATATCATTATCAAAAAAGTGATATCACTTTGGAATTCATTATTACTGAATATCAACTTGCTGATATATCCACTAAACCATTAAATTCTGAGAGAATATATTACATCATACATGATCTTGGCATGATCAATCACAAATAGATATCTTATTGGTCTTACTGTTTAATCTTTTACTATATTTTACTTTACTGCTTCATGTTAACTATTTATCGGTTACTATCTCTCATATTTACGGTCTCACCGTTAGCACATTCTATTCACAGTATGTCATTTACAATCTCACCATGACCAAACAGTTTACTTACTACCTCACCATGACAGAAAAGACCATTCACTGTCTCACCGTGATGACTACTGACTGTCTAATCGTGATAACCATTTACCATCGCACCATAACGACTGTTCACAGTCTCACCCTGAAAATTATTTATGCTTTTCTTTTAGCCCGTATCATGGTAATTCTTTTTTCACCTCTTTTACTTTCCCATGTTTTTATTTTTGTGATGTATAACATTCCCAAATGATAAAACAAAAGAGTTTCACTCGGTTCTTCACCCGGAGCTTCTCCTACTCACTCTTTTTTAACCCTTTCAACCTTGAAACCCTCTCTCTCTTGACCTTTGGTGAATGCCAAGGATGAAGTGACCATCTTTATACACACCTGAGAAGCACAGATCAAATAAAAATAAGATAGCACTGCAGCTGGTTCCCGAAGGACCCTTGAATCCAAACATGGTAAATCGATATGTCATTCATGAAAAAAAAAAGTTTCCCCTGAGTGGATTTTCTCCAGCAAGTCTCTAGTTTTAAAAGTTTTAAGAGAACAAGGCTAGATCGAAAGGTTCTCAAGGAAGGATGTACCTATTTATCAGAGGTTGGTAGCTCAGTTTTATCAGTATATACAGTTTTCTTTTAATACTGATGAAAGCTATGTTGTGAGGAGTTGGGTCAATGGACAAAGATGCTCATTCTCTTCAAGGATCTGAGTTTCATGCCTTAGGATTCTTTGTGAAGGAATTTGTTATGATTATTAGAGAGATCTCCCACCTAAAACTGATTTGTTTGACCTGGAAAATGCATTGGAAACCCTAATTAGAAATGGCACCAAGAGAAGGGCCATAGCTGCTAAACTTGATGGAGAGACAAGGTTGTTGTTTAAATTTGTTCAAAATATGATTCGCCTGAGGAAAGGTGACTTTGCTATCTTGATGTACCAAGATTTGTTCCTGATTCACCTTATGAAGAATGGACACAAAATCAATCTGTGAAAATACATAATTCACCATATGTGTGAATTGATCAAGGTCACATCCAAATCCACTTCTCTATTTTACTCTAGGCTGATTTCAACAATGCTTATTGAAAAAGGAGTATTTGGACCCAATGAAGAAGTACTTATGGATTTTGAATATTTTTTATCTAAACCTACCATTAAGAGGATGAAAATAAACTGAAACCCCTGGAATAATATATGGGTTGAAGATAATGATAAGATTTATGAGAAGTATAATCTTGTGTTTTATCCAACAAGGCCAAAGGAAATTTCTGATCCTAGTTTGGAACGAGATGAAGTTGTTGATTATTCAGAAGATGAAGAAGAAGAGGAAGAGGTAGCAGAAGTACCACATAGAGAAGAGGCTGATATACCTCATAGGGAAGAAGTTGTTATGGAGAAAGAAAGGACTGTTGTTCCTCCTATTCTTCCTGGAAAAGAACCTCCTGCCCCTAGAGCTATTGTTAATATGGAAATAAAATCTGAGGCTGTAAGAGAAATAGTTGTCCCAGAATCTGAGCAGCAAGCCATAGAAGAGGCTGTAGTGGGAGAACTCCCTACTATGCAAGAATCAACTCAAAAAGAAATCCCTACTATCCAAGAAGCTAATCTGGAAGACCTTCCTGTGGAACGATTTTTTCTTGAGATAATACTCTCTGCTGAAGTGAGTATGGAGATATCCTTTAGGTTGTCTAGGAATGAAATGGCTAAGGAAATTAGAGATGAACTAGTGGATTTGGAACAAGTACCTCATCCTCAAGGTATTGAAAAGGAATCACTTATTGAGGGGGATGAACCTCAAAATCTTGAAATTGGTGAATCTGAGTCTGTTGAAGCATCTCAACCAACTGAGTCATATTTGGTAAAAACTCAGTATAAACTCCCTAGATTTTATGATGTGAGTTAATCTCAACAGGTTACAGCCACTGGGATTGATCTTTCTTCTTTGTTTCAACTGAAATCTATCACATACTTTTCACCTGAACCTGAACCTGAACCTCAACCTGAGGCTGCACCTATACCACTTCCTGCACATGTACCACTTTCTTCACCTGCACCTTTACCTGAACAGCAATCTTTTTTTAGTAAATATGATTTTAATGTCTTTGGATACACTATCTTAGCTGGAGTTGAGAAACTTATGTCCTCCCAACCTCATCTTCTGTCCAAAATGAGTTGGGAAGATGCCTCACTACTTTTAGAAAATATTATCTCGCACATTTAACCCAAGAGGATTCATGAAATTTAAGAAGTAATGGTTGAAAAGAAGTTGCTCAGTAATGAAGTTGCAACTATGAAAAAATTGGTTGAAGACCTATAGAGAGAATTTCATTATGGATCAGAGTCTACTCCTACTTCTCCTGAACCTACTATTTCTCATATTTCTATAGATATTGTGTCCCATATTCATCCACAACTCTTATCCTTTGATGAAAAGATTGGAGAAAGGAACAAACACATGTTGCAACACATGAGAGATCTTGTGGAGAACCTTAATAAGCTCACAGATGAATATACTGGCTGTCTTCAAAAGGTCCTAAAATAGCTCAAGTCTCTGACCATAACTGTCAAAGCTTCTACTTACTCTGGTAAACCTCTACTCCTTATTTGGATAGTTCTCTGCTCAGATCTATAGTCAAGGAAGAGATTCACAATGCCTTAAGTGGATTTGATATATCTCCTTTATCTGAAGTTTTAAAGAATAGTGATAGAGTTCTTGACCTTGTGCAAATCCATTCCAAGATTTCTAATGATGCCCAAAAGGAGATTGCTAAAAAATATGATTTCTATTTAAACCAGATTTTCTCCAAGATGGATATGACCAATCACTTCAAATATCTAGTATAAAATATGAGAATACATCTTATGAATAAGTCCTTCACAACTTAAGTCCAAAAGCTCAATGAATTTACCATATTGTTGGAAAAGTTCATGGTAAATATAGAAGACTTTGAAAAGGCAATGTAGTATGGTGGAGAAATTATTACATACTTAATAAACCTTCTGAACCCTTATCTCCATGTCCGGAGTACAACAATTGTTGCTCTAGTAGATTCCCCTATCAGACCTGGACTGCCTGCCTTAGCCTCCTCTGCCATGTCGGTTAGCCAAGCCCTCACTCAGATCAGGCCAGTGATTCTTGATCAGCCACAACCTAGATCTTCTACAGCTCCTAATTTGGCTCCCTCAATCTTCGAAGGTCTCCCTTTACCTTCTCTATCTACCACTTCTATGCCTTATTCTACATCAGCACCTAGACCTATGGCTTCCTCTTCTTCTACTGATAATGGAAAAGAGAAGTCCAATCCCTGAAGAAGACCAGTGACTACTTTTTTTTATGGGGATGTCATTGATTTTTTTTTTCTACTGTATGTTTTCTTCTGGACACTCTTAATTCCATATGTACTGTTTTCCCTCTATTCTTTCTACTTTTTTGGTAATCCCAAAAGGGGGAGAAAAAGTGAGAAGTTATCTGTTATTCTATATGTTATTTTCTCTGTAGCTGCATTCAATTTACCCTTTAACTGTACTTGATTTGTGATCATCAAAAGGGGGAGATTGTTTGACTCCACATGTATTAATCATGTTTTAATGATCACAAATATCAATAATAATTAAAAATATTATTAATAATCAAAAATCTCAAAAATCTTATTAATCATGTGTATTTATGTTTCAAGTTATCTCATAATTGATCATGGCTAAGCTCAATTCATTTTATACATATTACTATTTAAGTCTGAATATAGTTATTTGACTATGTACAAGACACCATGAAGCTTGACACAGTAAGTCAGATACTGTGAGAAAGAAACAGACACCATGAACAAGAACACTGCGATGAAGCAAACACCGTGAAGCCTAAGTCTCAGACACCGTGATCAATGAGACACTATGACCATGAGACACCATGACACAGTAATCCTGACACTGTGAATAAACCCACTAAGAAAAGACATCGTAAGCCAGACACTCTGTTTGCCTAAGTTCCAAACACAGTTAGCAAGACATGATCATCAAGGCACCATGAATCCAGAAACTATGATCAAGGCTCCAGAAGCCAGAAACAATAAGCAAGACACTGTGACAAGGAGAAACCATGAAGGAGACATTGTGACAAGGAGATAACGTGAAGAAGACACCATTTTCATAATATACTGGGACACTATTTCTTAACCTATTTTTTCATCTTTCAATTTAACTTTTTAACGGTCATATTTGATGTCTTTAATGAACTGAAATAATTAATGTTTCATTGTAGACATAGGACAAGCTACAAGGTACGACACATATGGAACCTATCGGATAACCCTCATGCATTTGAAGATAAATAATACAGAGTGTCCAAGAGTAAGTAATATATACAACAATGAAAGAAACGTGAGTGCACCATACTCAATAGAAAGAAAGCCTGAGCATAACCACAAAGAACAAATTGCAAGATCTTAAAAGAAATAATTGTCTCATGCATGCATTCCAACTCTACTAAAGAATACATGAAGTAAACTGGAATTCAACGAACATATTTACTTGTGAAGAACAAAATCTGAATTGCGACACTCTATTTTTTCAACATAAAAAATCAGAGGACTCAGAAGCATTTTTGTCTTATCCAAGGAGTCCAAAGTTGCACTGATAATCACTATAGAATTATGAACTCCTATCTACTCTCTCTCTCAATGATTTCTTTATTTTACTTTTGAGTAGTGTGTGTACTCTTTATATTTTACTCACACACTGACTCTTGTGCTGAATAGGAGGATTTAAAAATCCTCACACCAAATTCTTTACCCTTGTTTTCCCACGACAAATATAGAAGAGGTCCCTGTGTGGCATGGTCATTATTTTTTTTTACCAACGAAAACTGTGGAAGAGGTCCCTGCGTGTCATGGACAGTCCATGTACTATTATTAACCCCGATCCAGGGTTAGGATCAGAGTTTATTTATATAAACTACTTGGTGGTAGGTGATCACCAAGTGGAGTGGATTATGTTTTTGCTTGAGACTGAACCACTTGTTTTATATCAGATGTGCTATTTAAATTTAGTCTACTCTGTTTTACTTCTTTACTGCATAATCCAGAAAAACACTAAATTCACTTGGATAGTTAGTCTTGGAAAGAAGTTATATCCGATTTGTCTTAGAAGGATAACTTCAAAATTAATTTTAAAAATACCATTTAAGATTACTGAGAATTAATCAATCTTCTAAGAAGTTGTTTAAATAGTCAAACTCTTATAACAGTATAACCTTGATTAACTGGGTTTTATCTATTTTTGGAGAAATTGTTATTTGTAAAACTAATATCTTTTAAACCATAATTTTTATATAGTAACTCAATTCACCCCTCCCCTCTTGAGTTAACTACTCCAACCAACAGATAAATCGTAGAGAAATGAAATTGTGAATTAAGGGGTTTCATTTATATCCCTAATCAACAATTTCATATCACTGATCGATGGACTTATATAAAAAACATTACATTATTTGATAGTGTGATGTTCGTACACTTCTCATTTTAGAGAGGCTGTGATTTAATGATTATATTGTTCATTATTTATTTTTTGAAAAAGTTATTATTAGAGAGAAATGAGTTGAGTGGATATAAAAAAATTGAGTAGTGTTGACAAAAAATCCAAAGAGAGAGATTGAAATTCCATCTGTAATGGTTGAAGCATTATATTTATTTTTAACCATGTTTGAGAATCATTAGAGACTACTGAGATATTATTGAGTCTATTTATAGAATATTAGAAATTCCTTGAGATGAATTCAAGTGTTTCTATAATTATTTAAAGAGAATCTAAAATTCTATGTGAGTCCTGAAAAATAGAAATGTACTTATCTTTATAATATTCACCTTATACATTATAAGGTTGATAAAATTATAAAATTTAGAAAATGAAACATCATAAGTTTATTTCCTAATATTTTTAAAGTTGATATATATCTTTATAATGTTATGTCGTCTATGAAAATGGTAAAATAATTATTCATAATGTTTATTTTCAATGTTAATAAGGTTGATTCCAAACATCGTATGGTTGCCCAAGGAATTCATAATTTTATTGAATGAACTTTTTAAGGATAATTGGATATTCATAAATTTCCCTAAAAATTATAAATTTCACAAAAAAAATGTAAGGTTCATTACATTGTAAAAATTTGAGAATGTTAAACAATAAAAATTCTAAGTTTTCCAAAAATAATATTCTAAATAAAAATATATATTTTTATTATAAAACTAAAATTTATTTCTTAAATATTCACATATAAATTTAGATTCAATATGAATAAATAGATTGTGAACTTCATTTCATAAATAATAAGATTATATGGTGAAAATAAATTCATCAGTAAGAAAGAACCAAAATTGATTTTGTTAAACAAGAAATATCTTAGGATTATTTTAATTTTATAATGGGATTATTTTGTGTTTTTTTCATTGATTAATCACATATAAAAAATCTTGTGGAGATTTAAGGTGAGAAACCAAGTGTAAGATTTATTAAATGTCTAATTTCTAAAGAGTTTTTGTATATTGAATAGATCATCCATGTCTTGAATAGGACAAAGAAGATTAAACCAAAGCTAATCTAGTGTAATGAATAGGATATCACTATTGGGTAATTGTGTAACTCTTAAACAAATATATTTTTAAATTATTCTAAATGGTGATCATATTTTAAGGATTTAACAATCACTTTTGTTTATCAACTAAAATGTGATTAAATATAAGAGATTTATATCAATAATTTTATAGGGTATAGCGGTTAAAGGAATAAGATAATGTTGTGTGATCATGGGAATGATCTCATTTGAAAAATAATATTGATTAAATTCTCAACGGATCTCATCATACCATTTTATTGTGATAATTTTCTAAAATTTTATATAAATTTGAATTATATAAATTAAAATAATTTAGTAATATTGAGAATTTATAAAGCTAGAAATAAATCCAAGAGATATATAAGATGACCAAATTAATATAAAATACTGAGAGAAATAGATCATGAAGTCAAAGTTCAATATAAATAAGAAAAAGTTGCATGAGCCTAATAATCTGTGGTTTTAGATAAATAAGTAGATCAACAAATGGTTCTATATGATTTCAGAAATCCCAACTGTTCAGAGTTCATTATTTAATATAATTCTTTGAAGAGATTTAATAGGTGAGAAATTACTATTTTGATATTATTTAAGGATCAAAGAGGGATATCATAGACAACTACATAAGAAACACAAATTTTCAAGTGATCTTATTCAAACTATTATTATTATATTGTAAATAGTGGGAGTTGTAACTCTAATGGGATGATGTTTATGTGTTGGTAAATATAAGGCTATAGGATGATATTTATCTTAAAAACATGTAATCCGAGATTTTTTATCTTCATAAAAACCATAGAATAGTTTATAAACTAGATTCATTAAGGATTTGGTACCCACACACTGAATTATCCTTGTAAAACTTGTATATTCCTTCTCTATTTTTTGTTAATACTTCATTCAGGTATGGCTGAGTGTCAGCTTCTTTGGATTGAATGACCACACTAATGGGTATATCATTGTATCCCAACTTTTATAATTTATTTTTATTTATAAATTAAGATCAATGAATATTTAAGATCTAATTCCCTCTCTTGAATAATTATACGCATCCCTGAGAGATGAGTATATAAATTAAATAAGATCAAGGAACACACTTATTTTTTTCAAGGTTCATCCTCGGTGTAAGAGACTACTCATTTTTGTAGTTTATTGTTATACCAGACCCCATATTTTACACTATAAATATAACACCAAATTACAATGGGTAAGAAGGTAACTTCTATCACCTATAGATGAAATTTTCAGTTGGTTTTAATATTTTTATACTAACTCTAATAAAACTTATATTTTTATTTATTTTTCTTGTTGATTAATTTAATATATCCCCACTATTTTATGAAATTAAGGGTAATTATCTCATTTTTATATATTTTAGAGTACATTTTTATTAATTTTGAAAATGGATTAATTTGTGGGTTTTAGTGTTTTCAATCATTTTTTGAAATAACTTCGTAATCCTTGATTTCATTTGAATTATTTGGAAAAATCTAATTTTAAACATGAGATGAGTGTATTTCTGAAAATCTAAGAAGTCCTGTGAATTTTGAGTGAAGTAATACATTTATTCCAAAGTCATATGAACTGAATATTTTCAAAGGTATGAATTCATGTGTTTTCATGCAGGAAGTCATATAAAATTTAAATTCATACACTTTGGGGGATGAAGCCTTAAGATTTTTTACTTAGTAAATTTTCGAAAGAAATTTGAACTCAAAACATGCACTTATACAGTGTGGAGGGTTATTCATAGATAAAATGATTAAATATAGACTCAAAACTGGCACTTCTACACCATAGAGGGTTCTTCATGGATCACATTATAAAATCCATAGTCAAAATAGGCCCCTCTATGGGTGTGGTGGAAATTTGTAATGATAAAATCATGATCAAATGGGACTGAGAGGAGATGTGGTGCTACAAGGATGGAGTAATAAATAATTTTGAATATGATTCATTGTAAAAAACAAGCTGAATGTTAAGATAATCTCACCATTAGTGTTTTTAGTGGGCATTTCAGGAGATGAGATCACATATGTACAATGGGGAGAATAACATCGGAATTATATTAACCATTTCACATGATATAAATGCCTATAATAATTGATGGTGAAAAATAGGTATATAATTACCCTCAATTGAACCAATTCTCAAATCATAATGGCCATCTGATGACCATTACGACATGGAAATGGCTACGGTCACTAGAAATGTGAAAAATAAACAAGATATTTTCAATACATCATGGTTTGTTCTTGATGGTATTTGAAAATAGACATTATCATCTCATATATTTTTTATCATGTTCCACCATTAAAATAAAATATAAAGAGTCATTCAACCATAGGGGGATTTAATAATCATACTATTTTGATGCCAAGTGAATTCTATGGCAATATAATTCTTCCAAGTCAATCATGTGTGAATAATATTCATGAAGAAGACATTGTTTCTATTACCAATAGGAAGATTCCACATGAACATACTATAAAAAAGATCAATTCCCTATTCATGCAACCTAAACTCCATTATTATTTTACACCAAATCTACTATTTGTTTTCTATAAGAATAAATCTATTTGTTCTAGGAGGATTTTAACTTTCTATCATTAGAGGGGACCATGATTATAGTTATAGTGCTTAATATAAATTTTCATTTATATATATATATATACCATTTTTCACTTCAATCTCTCCCATTTTTATCTTTTTTTGTTTCTCCCTCTATTTGATTCTCATCTTTAAGAAAATTGAGAACTAATCTCACTATAAGTCGAGAGTGGGAGTAGATTTACTTGACTTCTTGTGCTCTAATAAGATTTCATTATTCTATTCTAAGAATTGGAATATTGGTTAAATTTATTGTGGTTATAGGTTTCTTTATTTTTTCTACTATGTTTTCCTTCTTCCTTGTTTCCAATATTACTCCCCTTAATTATTTTATCCCTGAATACAATTGTGTATGATATGAACAATGTTGGTCAATGAAGAGGTAACGTTTATGGATTTAGAAAGTACTGACCCACGTCTAAAGATAGAAATTTGGTGTAATAAAAATTCAAATAATGATGATGTGGTGGGACATGTTTTGATCACAACACTTAATATAATATTGATAATGTATTTTTATAACAATGATTGTATTACTATGAACACTTGAGAGAAACAAACTTCTTATACTATCTTCAGGGTGTATTTTCTTATTCTATTTTTTTCAATCACATATATATATAAATATATATATATATATATATTCATATGAATTTCAAAACCCACATTATATTACTTTATTGATTTATTAGTATATTTGTTAGTTTATAGCTAACGAGAATAGAATAATAGTATTTTTAATATTCCTCCTCAGGAAACTGACCTTAGGGATTTCACTATGTTAAATGGATATGTAACAAAAATTTATTTAACATAGGTCTTTGATAATACCATAAAATAAATCTAGCATCATTTTAAGGTATTTTAATTAATTATGCACATTCTTCAAAAAAACAAAAAAAATATCAAAAATTTAAAAAACACTAAAGAAAAAAATTCATTGAAAGTAATTAATTTCTTAGGTGAATGATGAAATTTAATGGTGAATTTTTATATGTTTATCTTGATAACTATGTTGATGATTATAACATGGTAGAAACATTTAATATTCAAATATATTATAATTTTATAATACATGATGAAGTGAGTAACCAAAGGAATATCCCTTCAACTTTTATTATAAGGGTCAGATATTTATAGTGGAACGAAAAAAAGTAATCTAATAAAAAAGTAAATATTATTCCACTAACATTAATAGATAAAGAACCTATATGGTTCTTAAGGAAGTACATACAAGATCTATTCGGCCCCTCTTAGACATTTTTAGAAGAGGTATTTGTGATAAACATTTCAGATGATACACATTTGGGATATCCACATGATTTGGATAAGTATTGGTCAAACTTTATAGAAGATGAAACATTAAGTGGCTCTCCAATATTTCAAAAACATGAAACTAAAACCACTCTATATATCCCTATCCATCAATTTGAATGAATAAATCAATTATTTAGTATCATTTTAAGAGAAGATGAAGGATATTTTCTACATATGTCCATACATGAAAACCCAACTCCAAGTGGCAGTGTGAAAAGAATGAAAAATTAAAAAAAAACCAAGTTAGGGAGATAATAATTATTTGAACTTACTTATTTCTAATTTTATTTAAAATTAATTGACTATTAAAACCCACTACATTTATTTTTCATATTCTTCCAAAACATATATTACCTTGGAGAAGGATGATAAATAAGAATATTCCCCTTCTAAGACTAATTTTCCAGTGACCCTTCCTGAAGAGATCGACTTTCAAATTGACATACTTGAAAGGGAACAATTTTATACTGATTCATTATGTTTTAATATTATTCATGTTGAATTTATTAAAAAAATAACTTTAATGAAATATATAATAAAATTAAAAAAGATTGTGCCATGTATAAAGTGAAAGAAGTGGAAGAAGAAGATAAAGACCCAATCTTTTTCCTTCCCCCAATATAAATTATATTGCTTATTGTAATGGGGATGGAAATACTGTAATATATTCATGGGTTCCTCTTCAACCAATGTGAAGTGATTAGAACTTGAAATAAGTATTTTTGTTGCTTCATGAGCAAGAAACCATATCCACCATTTGATTTTTGCTGACAACTTAAATTTTCAATTGGAGGAATTTAAAAAAAGTTATCACTTTGGGGTCAAAATCATGTTTTATCCCTATTATTTACCATTCTATTTTTAATTATTAAAATTTTAATTTTAATAAACTTTTTACATTGTATATTTTCTTTATTTTAGGTTTAAATGTAAGAATCTATGTGCTTAACTCAATGCCACCACCTATAAATAAACTCATGTTTTATCTTTCTATATTTTTAGACACTTTACTTATTACTTTAATTATGATTGAGATTTAATTATAGGTTATTTAATTTTAATCATGGGTGGATTTTATCATGTTTTTAGGGATTTTTTTGTGTATACTCTTTTTATTTTTTAAAAATATTCTTATATTTATATTGAATGTTTTATTTTCTGTTTTAAATTTTTGGAATGTTTTTAGGGTCATTGATATTCATTGAATACTTTTGGTAAATTAAAACCAACTTAGTATTTTTTAACATTTATTTATTTTAAAATTTGATGATTTAGATGATTTTTGAATGTATTTGGTTTGATATTATATAATTATCTCAATTAAATATGTTTTGTTGAACATAAAACTTGTGTAAACATGTATTATCAATAAATAATATCTTTCCCTACTTGAGAAGTTTCAAAAAAAGTGACATATTATTTAAATTTTTCTTTTTCTTGAAATTATTAAGTCAGGTTATGTGATCCAAAATTATTTTTTTCCTATTTTTTCAATCATTTAGAATTCATGGATTGTGTCGTGTTTGTTAAAGTCATCGTTTTTTAATCCTTCATTTTATTCAAATCCAATTTTAGTCTTTCCTTACATAATACCTTTATTAATCCCCTAGTAACTTATTATATAGCCACATTATGAGAAATTTATCCCAATATAACCTACTATAAATCATAATAAATGATTATTGTCCAAATAATGTCTGTGGTTGGGGGGAATTTGGTTGTTTTGTACTAATTTAATAACTTATTTATTATGAAATTGAATGCGTTTCTATATTGATTACTTTTATGGTGGAAAACTAAAAAATCATAATATAAAGGTTAAGGCTGGCCCAAATATTAATAAAAATCTATTCTGGGAGTTCATTATTGTTGGAAGAAAAAATATGTGTCTCTTCCAACACACATAAATTTAAGGTCAAATTCCTAATATGATAAAGGAAAAAAACTAAAATTATGGAAGAGGGAAGAAATATTCTACTGCTACTTAAATTATTATGTGTAGTCTTCCAAACTATAAAAGAATTGTTTTTGAGGTGAATCATTTTTGAGCTGAGTGAGGCACACACCATTCTGGAGGGAAACTATTTTAATACATTATCTTCAATTTAGATCCTAAGACACCTCATTCATCCTCTATTGTTTTTTATTTTTAACAAGATAAACCTTATCCATAGAACAACCCATGTAAAATCCCTAATGATTGAAACATTTTTTACTATTTGATTAAGAGATTCTAGTAAGATATATAACCTATAGAGATCATGAATTCCATAGAAATAAGAAAATATATATATCAAAAAACTTGAGAGAGGGATAACTACATTTCTCAAGAATTAGGTATGAAATTAAAATGGATATTTACATTATATTGAATATAATTTTATGATTGGTGAGGAGTTTGGTAACTTTTATCCATGTATAAGGAATGATAACTCTTTGGTGTTTGAGTTGAGTAGTCTTTCCATTTTTTATCTTGGGATATTTGTTTTGACCATAGTGTAAATGATTTTTTCGGATTGAAATGGTTATGTGCGGGGGAATAATGAAACTCATATTTCCATATATTTTTCTTATTAATTTATTAAATATATTCTGGAAATTTTATCAATTTAATGGTAATTGTTTCATTTTTATATTTTTATAATAACTTTTGGTTAATGGAAAAAATATATTAATTTAGGGTTTTTAATTGTTTTTAATCATTTTTAGAAATAATTTCTTAAAAATTAATTTTATTTTAATTGTTTTGAATGTTCTTTATTTTAACATGAAATGAGTAAATTTAGGAAAATCTATGAATTATTATGATTTGTGTATGAATTCATACATTTTCCCCCAAAGTCTTATGAAATAAAAATATTCAAAGTCCTAAAGATATATTTTTTAAAGATAAAATTCATATGAAAATAAAATTCATATATTTTTTAGGATGGAGTTATATTATTGTGTTCTTTATGAATTTTTATGAGAAATTTGAACTCAAAAAAAGCACCAATACACCGTTAAGGTTGGTTCATGGTTCATCAGATGAATTGTTTACTCAAAATGAAAACCTCTTGGGGCATGGTGGAAATAAATGGTGCAAAAAATCAATAGAAGTTTTTTTTATTCAAGTAATGGTGCCCTAAGAATAAAGTAATGGAGAAGTTTGAAAATGGTTCACTAAAAACGGTAAGCTGAATAACTAGAGAATCTCACTGTGGGTATTTTTAGTGTGTGTTTTAAAAAAAATTATCACCTATGAACAATATGTAATGCACCATGGGAGTTCTATTAGGAGTTTAAGATGAGATGAATGGATGTGAAAAACAAAGGGTGCACCATGGTAATTGAAATGGCCTCAAGAGTGTTGATTCTAAAATCAAAATGGCCAATTGAATGCCACCACAACCATTTTAAACTATTGAAAACACTTAGTAAATTTTTTTATAAAATTATATTTTAAAATTAAATGTATTTATTAGGTTTTTAATATGATTTATAAAACCAATACACATTCACATTTTCAAACAACTGCCCATTTTACAAAATAAAAACAAGGATCATTAAAAAAACTATAATTAAACCTTTAAATCAAAGAAATTATATTTTAAATTGTTAAAAAAGAAAAAAAGTTTTCCCCTTTTTCAAAAATCTCATGAAAATCCCATTTTCATAAGATAATTTATGGAAAACCATTCCATTAAAATATTAAAAAATCCAAAGCAATTCTAAAGAAACCCATTTGAAAGTCATAAAAAACACACTCAATGTGATACATAAATTATATGATCCCAACCATGAATCAATGAAACATAATCCAAGAACACAGTAAAATAATTGTAATATTATAATTAATAAAACTAAGGGATATTAACAAATCATAAAATTAAATCCCCTAAAGTATCCAAAAATAACAGTGTCATGGGAATAGTCACTGGGATATAATGATAACTGACTTGAACTCATGACAAGGAACCTAGGTCATCACTACCAAACCTATAATTTCATTAGTAGTCCCATCAGTCTACTCATAAATGAACTTCACTATATTTCCTTCATCCATACGAATAAAAATATATCTAGTATAATGACCTATCACTCCTTTCGGTATAACCTTCTTAGAGTATCCAAGAAACACTCCCTAGTAAACCCATTATTTTCACTAGGGTTTTCCATAATCAAGTCATCTACTATATCCTAGGACTCAAATGAAAATTCAATAAAGTTTGTGATATATCAATATACACTAACAACAAATACAAATAATTTCCAAATAGATCAGGCCCCACCTCCCATACCCTCACATGAAGCCTCCTGAAACATAAGTCCATGCATATTTATAAAAAAATTCATGTCAACAAAAGTCGCCCCCCATGAGTTTCAGATCCATAACATTTAATTTAATTAAAAAAAGCTCTGAGAGGGTATCATGAATTTTTAATCCCATTAAATGTAGAAAAATTACTTTTAGAACACACCCTTAAAGATGTTGATCCACACACCCAATTCTTAAAGTCATTCGAAATTTCATTTCAAATTCAATTTTAAACCAAATTTTTTAAAACATTATAAAATTCTATTTAGAACCCAACCATTTCAAAAAAATCACCTAAAAAGGCAAATTTTAAAGGTTAGTCTCAAAATATCTTTTTAAATACTAGTTCCAAGAACTACTTGAAAACCATATTCCAAGAACCCTTTGAAAAACAAATCCTCACAGTACTATTTGAATAAAAAAATTTAAATCCAACTCTATCCAAAAAATCACTTTAAAAACAAAATTAATTTTCTTCTTTCAAGGAATCCAAAGGGTGAAAAGATCCATTTTTACAAAAACACTCATTCTTATATTAAATTATACATTAAAACACCCTGAGACCCATAGTATCAAAATCAATTCAAAAGAGGTCCAAATCCCTACTTTTTATAAATCAATAATTTAATAAAAATCGCACCCCATTTTAAAAATTAAACCATTATTGAACATATTATATAAAAATATTTAAATCCCTTAAGAAAATCAAAACGGAAATTTAATCTAACACTTTCCATGAAACCAAGGTCAATCCCAACTTTATAAAATATTTTAAATCCATTATCAAACCAGTTAGGTTATTTCTGTCATTTTTAAATCTAATAAAAACATTCTGAAATACAATAAATAACTTTAAATTTGGATAAAGGAATTTAAACAAGTGATTGTCTTGTATCCAAGGCCCATACCAGTCTTAAAATATAATAAAAAAACCTCATAAACCAACTACAGAATAAAATATGCTTATAAATTCATAATAATTCTTTTAAAACACACAAAAAAAATTATTACATGTAATACGAACGGGTTACAAAGAGAAACCTACATCGAAATGATAGAGGGTGATCAAAAATGGTCTAAAACATATTTCCTTCAGTATAAGATTTTGAAATACTCAATAGGATAACACAAGAGACCCATCACACACCCTAAAAATGAAACTATTATAAAAAATGGGTCAATACCCTTAACCTATGGTTAAACTATGATAGGGGAAATGGGGAGAAGAAAAATCCCAATAATAAGGGGGGTTGAGGGAAGTTGATACCTAACATTGAAGTATTGACCAGAAAATTCTAAGAACCTGATAGAATCACGTGGAGATAGGGAGCTTAGAGGAGAAGGGAGCATATTCCATAGAGGTAGGGTAGTCTAAGATGTAGATAGTCAAAGGACATAAGGGGTAGGGATATGGATCAAATCCTCTAATATAATTTAACAACAAATTAGAAATTAATAAAACAAAGTTAACAATTTAGGTTCCTTTCACGGTTTAGGTGCATCGTTTACTAACCTATGTGTTAACAATGCTTCCCCTACTAGAATTGAAAAATTCACCATCATGGTTACCCAAATTAGGTCACATAGTTGAGACAACCATGTTTAAAACATGTTAAATGGAAATTTAAAGTGCATGCCTCTCACACAAAGTCGAGGCATGATTACTATTGACCATACACAGGCCCTACTCCTTATAAATTATAAATTTTCACCTAAAACTATAAGGGGTCCACAATGGTTTAAAATTAATTAATTTAATTAATTAATTAATTCTGTATTGATATTAATTGGGTCAAATGTTTACTTGTAGATTTTTCACTACAGTTTTCATTATCATGTGAACTTGATTGTTTTTATGGGATTGGAATGGATGAATTGAGATATTTTTACATCTTCTTACTTTATATTTGTCGTAGAGAATTTTTTTTATTACTAGACTATTTTGTTGATTCTATTTAACTAAACTCTAATGATTAATTGAAAAATTAATTTAGAGTTAGATTTCTTTTGGTAGTTGAGAATCAATTAATAACTTTTTTGAAATTGATAAACTTGATAAAGAAACACTGTGAGTTCAAGTTATGTCTTTTTAGTCTAAAGTTTTACTTTTCTTTTCTTCATAAGTATCATTTTTTTCCACTTCATGAACTAATATATTAATAGTATTGGATTATTTTTCCCTTGTAACTTCAACCAAAGTACTTAAATTAGAAAAGTTTAAAGTTCACTTTTCTCCATAAGAAAACATCATTTTTCTGGGTTTTGAAATACATATTAGTCCTTTTAGAGTTTTATAGAAAATGATGATCATCAATATATATCTAGGGGTCTAAAATCACTTTCAATATATATTTTTTTACTTCTATGTTTAATTTGAATAAAAAATTAATGATACTTTTATCATCTTTTTCTCGTTTATTTTCCCCTAAATCCATCATTTTATCATTTTTTTCCTTTAAAATTAATTTCACACTATAATTTTTCACATCACTATAGTTTATTAACTTTTTTAATCTTCATTTTCATCTTCCTTAAAACATTATTTTTTGGTTAAGTTGTTTTTTTTTTGTTTCACACTTTTATTTCTTTCCCTTGGGTTTGACCATACTCACCTATAAGTAGTGAAGTAGGTATTTTAAATTGTATTTCTCTTGTGTTTAATGAATTTTGGTTTAAAACATTTTCATTTTTGTGTTGGAAATGTGTTACCCACACCCACAAAAACAAATGAAATCAAAACATTAACTTTTTTAAAAGAAGCACACACAAAAAATGTTTCATGTATTCTAAACAAATTACTAGTTCTTCAGTTTTGTGTGCTTATTTTGAATATTTTTTAAATAAAACATGTATTATAACTTGGGATTATATATTTGATCTTGAATAATTAAAACATAAAAGTTAAAAAATACATTTTTCTTCTCTATTAAAGAAAATAAAATAATAAAATGGAGAATTTAGACATTCAGAGAGCTAAGTGTTAGTCAGAGTGAGTATTTCAATAGGGAGGGTGAATTTTTTAAAAAATAAAAATTTCTGTAAAAAAATTAAATAAAATCCCCTAATTTAATAAAGAACATCCCAGTTAATCAAAATAATAGATCGATATATGTTCTGATCATTTAAACTATTTCTTAAAGAGTGATTATGTCTTAGTTAAAAAATATATGGATATTATTATAACTGTTGAAATAAATTTACTTAATCCAATTATTATATAAACACTAGTTAAAATTAACTATCAAAGTATTGGTTTTTTTACAATTTTAAATAAATTTTATTTGAATCTTATAATGAACATCAACTCTATAAAAATTTTTCAAAATGTGAGTTTTGGATCTGGGAAGTGAAATTTCTGGGGCATGTGATGTTTGATAGGGGAGTTTAATTATATCCTAAAAATATATAGGATGTTATATCTTGGTAGAATCCTAGAAATGTGATTGATATCCAGATATTCTTGGGTTTGGCTGGTTATTATAGATAATTTTTCTCAATATTTATTCAATATCCTATCATTGATGACTGCTTTAACCCATAAGGGTGTAAAGTTTTAATGGAATGAAAATTATTTGAGATATTTTGAGGAGTTGAAAGTGAGGTTGATTTTAGCACCATTTTTTTCTTCCAATACTAGGTTTGATCTATGATGTTTTTTGAGATTATTTTGGTATGTGTATGGGATTTTTCTTGACAAATGGGAAACATTTAGTGGTCTATGGCTCACCCTAGTTGTTCCCTAATGAGAATAACTACACTACCCATGATCTTGAGTTCTCAACTGTTATAAATCCACTCAGAATATGGAGACAGTACCTCTTTATGAAGTTATTTAATATGTATTTTGATCATAAGAACCTGAAATATATTTTTAATCAAAGGGATATGGACATGTGATAGATACACTGGGTGTAATAACTTCATACTTTTGATATTGATATTGCATACACCCATGGAAAGGGAAATGTGGTTGTCAATGGATTCAGTCGAATATTACAATCACATTCCATGAATGAGTCAATTAAGGAGTGGTCAATGATGTTTTTGTTTATTGAGATGATATTGGGAGTAAAATAGTATGATATACAAGTGTTCTTGGATTTATAAAAGATTACTTATCTTTTTATGAGCGATTTTAGCTTATGTAGGTAACAAAAAATGATTTCCAATGCTTGGGTAAAAGACTTTATATTGGGTAGAATTCTGGTGAGTGGTCTCAGTCTCCCATTGGTGATTTATTATTCCATGGTAGGTTGGTTGTTCGGTTTTCCCTAAGGTAGGAGTTACTGGATATTTGACACTATTCACGTTGTTCTTTACACCTTGATGCTATCAAGATGTATCAAAACTTGAGACATCAGTATTGGTTGTTGGGGATGAGATGGTCAATTGTGGATTTTTCTTCATGGTGTCTTACTTTTCATAGAATTAATGAAGAACAATATAAGCCTTCTTGTTTGTTACATCCATTACCCATTCAATAATGGAAGTGGGATGAGATTTCCATGGATTTTTTTGTGGGTTTTCCATAGACTCCAAGTGGGAAGGAGGTGATTTGCGTTATTATTGATTGACTCAAAAAAATAGCCAATTTCCTCCCTATCAACGAGACAATTAAATTGGAACAGGTTAGGGACATGTATGTCTAAGAGTTGGGATACTTCATAGGATTCCCTCTACATTTGTGTCAAGCAAGGACTCAAGGTTCACATCTGGGTTCGAAAAATGCTTAAATGAGGTGATGGGTTCACAAATTAGATTGAACATGACTTATCATCTACGGACATATGGATATACAAAGAGAACCATCCAGGTTATTGAGGATATGATTTGTTCTTATGTTCTTCATTTTGATGGATATTGGGAAAAGTAATTTACACTTATTTTGTTTCCCTATAATAATAGTTATTATGCCCTGATTATGATAGAACCTTGTGAGGCTTTGTATAGGAGTCCATGTAGAACTCCCTTGGGTTGTGCAGAGTTGGGAGAGCGATCTGTAGTCGGGTCAAGTCTTGTTTAAGAGATAATGTAGATGGGGTAGTTGATATAGATATGTTCATGTCATGGTGTCGTTACCCATCTTATATGGTTCTTCATCGCTAGTCACTAGAGTTTGAGTTTGGTGGGTAGGTTTTTCTTAGAATTTCACCTCTCTAGATACATCGTTGGTTGAGTAAGCATGGTATATTGGCACCAAGGTTTTTGGGGCCCTTTGAGATCATTGAACAACTTGGAAGGGTGGCATATCGGTTGGACATTCCATATGGAATGACTTATATCCATCACATGTTTCATGTTTCCCAACTAAGGAATAATGTATCAAATCATTCCCATTTGATTTGATGGGAGGATTTTGATCTTAATACAAATACCACTTTGCTTGAGCATCCATTTCAGATTACAGATCACCAAGAGAAGGTAATCTGAAGTAAAATGATTCTTCTTGTCTGAGTATGGTGGCAGTGCAGACATGATTTAGATTAAATGTGGGATACAGAATTGTTGATGAGGTTGCAGTGGCTTCCACTTTTTGAAGATTATGAATCTGAGAGATTTTTTTGGGAAAAAGGATCTTATAGTGGGGATATTGTAACACCTCATGACACATTTCAAGTACTCATGTGTTTATAATATGTTTATCTTTCTTTTTTAGGTTCTTTTGTGTTCTTCTAGAGGATGGATATTTTGGGGGGGTAAATGAATCAAATATATGGTATGTATGTTTATTTTAATTAATGGAATATAGGTATAAATTTGTAAACGTATTTGAAGGGTTCTCCCCTACTTTAGGGGACATCTCGGGTGCTTGGGTGTTTTTCAGCGGAAACTGGGTTGTTTTCTACCTATTGGGAATTTAAACATCATGTAAAGGGATTACACCCCATATAATGGTTTCCAAGAAGAATTTTGGAATTTGGAATAGAGAGTGAAGGTTTTACACACCATGAAATATGATCACTTCATATAATCTTAAAAATAGATTTTTAATAAAAATATTGTGTTTTTCACTGATTTTATCCTTGGTGGAAAATACGACATGTAATTGGATTATATAATGTTTAAATATCATAGACTATAGGTTTTAGGAGATGGATTGATGATCTATTATTCATTACTCATTCATCATCTCCTCTCTTGACCTATAGCTCACCCTAGTCAATTTTTGGGGGACTCCCTCTATTTCAGATCCCTTCATTTGACGACAGATCATCACATTTTTATGGTATTCCTCTTAGGGTAAGAATTCCTTTTGGTTCTTCATTATATTGGTCGTGGACATGGAATTGGATGTATTTATGGTTTAGATTCAGTATCAGATAATTTTTTATCTATCCTTTACAGTTCCTTGGTGTGCCTCATCTTGATCTCCTCGCTTTCATTTGGGGTGCTCCCAGGAGCTATGCTCTCGGGAGTGCCCTAGGGTTTCATTGTTGGTCGATTAAGTGTGGACGTTATGCTCCTGGAGGCATGATTCACTAGGTTCGGTGCAGGTTTCTCGCATGTGGAGGACTTTCGCGGTGATGGTGGTAGGCCAAGGCGACAGACGTTACCGGGTCTTCATCCGGGAGCAGCGCAGCGGCGGTTTTTCTTGACTCGGTCAGTATTTGGGTGAGATTTTTTGTGGAAGGCGTGGGTTCCAAGTTAGCTAAGGCGGTAGGAATCGGTGCTGGGGTGATGGTTGGGTTAAGTCGACGGTGCCTTCCGCCACTTGTGATTCTGATCCGGCCAATATTTCATTGTCTCGGCTTCCTCAGGCTATAGATATGGCTTCAGCCACAGCTCAAGTGTGGTGGAATCATTCAGCTCCATTGGGTAGAGAGAAGATGGTATGCCTCGGCTTCATTCATAATTAGTGAGGTTTTCCCATCACTTTGCCTTCCACGATCCATTTTCCTCATCCTCTATTCATATCGCGCTCATGTTTTTTAGGCATTCTCATCCAGTCTAGACTTTCAGATATGGTGAATTATGGTATTGTGTTATCTTTCCTTCAATATCTGGTAATCAATTTATGTGTAGGAGGTGTTGGTTGCACTTCTATTGGATATTCCAGTGTTTTTTCTGTCATTGTTGCGATTGGTCAGTGGTTTCAGTCATTTATCTATGCTCTGACCTCTTGGCTCTGCGGCGGCTTTCCTAGTCAGATCTGCTGCCGCAGTTTTTTTAAGGTTTTTGGAGGTGTGGACAGTTGGTCGTTGCCCTGGCATGTCCTGAGTTAGACGATCTATGGTTAAAAGTATTTCTAAAAAACTATTATCCATTTCATTTGTGATGTCTAGTAGGGTTTTTGTGAAAGGTTGAGTGGTTTGATGCTGGTTGGTTGTGATTCGTTTAGTTTTTTCTCCCTCTCTCGTGTTGGGGGCCATGGAGACAAGCTCCATCAAGGGAATTGGTTGCTGATTCCTCTTCTCTTCCTTCTTAACTCTACAAATCTCTCTAAGGTGGATCCGAGTGGTGGTCTTCATGGTGCATTGGGATGTGAAGGCGAGCGACCACAGGAGTCTTGTGGTGGTTTTGTCTCTATTAGATCCCAGAGGTTGATGACATTGAGGATGTGGAAATGAATTGAAATTTTTATCTCTCCTATTGGAAGTGTTTATTGGGTTGATCATGCCCGTGCACAGGTCTTCCCAGTTTGCAACTGTGTGTTAGTTTTTTGTTATTTTTGATTCATTCATGTGAAAGATCCTAGACACTCGACAAGGATAAGCTCCAGATGGAAAATCAGAGAAAGAATTATTCACCGGAGCTTGGCTATCCAGATTGGGAATAATGTGAGAGTACGAATTTTCCCATTGGTACCATGCCTATGCAACGCTGCATGGGACAGCTAGCCGAGAGGTCTTATGAAGGTGGTGGATGGACTTAATGATATAGTCGTTAGGGTGGGGTAGTTCCTATATTCTTTTTCTGGGATGACTTTCCTTTTAATTTTTTAATTGGTAATAGTTGTTTGGGTTCACACTTACCCTTTAAAAGTTTCATTTGAAAATATGAATAATAATAGATTCTGGAAAAAGGTCGATCTATTGGTTTCCAATCACCATTGTCAAAGGTGTCTAGGTTTATATCATTTTGAGGTAGGTTTTTTTTTAAAAAAGGGTTAATTTGATGAATTACGTATTTTTCTTGATAAATTATTTTGGGGTTTTCAATGAATAGAAGTGATATATGGTTTAAAATTATTTCTTGGAATAGAACATTTTTTTAAATAGATTTTTCATAGAAAATAGATTTTCTTAATTTGGAAATGGGTTTTCGAACACCGAAGCAGATTGGATTGTCTTTGAAAATGTATTAAAAAATGTTATCACAGTTTTGAAATGTATTTTTGTCAAGTTTTTCACTTTGTTAAACTTAGGTGAGTTAGGAAATAGATATGGGGAACCTTATTGTGTGTGGAACCATTATGAGGCAACCTTTAGGATATTGATGGATTGTGGCAGGACATGATATCAATTGGATCCAATGTTATTATAGTATAGTATATTTAATGTTTATTATGTATTGCCCCATAGGCAATATCTAAAATGATAGTGTTCTTGGTCATTTGTACTTATTCCTCACATAATGGTTTTTATCATGGATTTTTTCTCATAGATTTTTATATGTGGTTATATCACATGACATCACATTATGGTATTTCATACATATGTTTTTACTTTCTAACTTTATGATAAATGGATATTATTTCCTATTTTATCACATCTATATTTCATATTTCTATTTTTTAGAATATGAAAGGATTTTAAGAAAACCAAAGGTAAAATGAATTAAAAATAGATTTGGGATTATGAAAATTCTTTATAAAACTATATTTGTTTTAAAAGAAAAAACTATGGAATCATTGATATTAGACCTTGTATAGAATTTTTGGTGGTATCCTCCTAGGATTTTTGATCACATACTACTTTTCATTTGGGTGGTGGTTTATGTTGTATTGTAGGATTCAGTTAAAGGTAAGGGTATCTTGTAGCATGATATCTTCTATTGTTGTTGCCACCTTCACTTCCAGTTGTTTTGGAGGTCACTATTAATCACTAGGTGACTTTTTGGTCATTTTTTCGATACTTTATAGTTTAGATGGTTTGGATTGGATTTTATGGATATGGTTGTATCTCTTTTTTTTTTGTAAGTACTCGGGTTGTATTTTGTTTATTCAAGACTTATTCTGTTTTCTTGCATCTCCTCACCATGTGACGGGTGGCTCGGGTGTATGGATTGGTTGAACCAGGTAGGTCTACTAAAGTTATAAAATAAAGATAAATTCTTAATTTAAAAATAAAAAATTCTCTTAACACATAATGAATCTTTAGGTATCAAAATAATTCATTTCTGTTGAATAGAATAATGAATAACAATACCACCAAACTCAATACGAAAGATCATATTGTTCTAATTTATAGGGGACTTCTTTAAACTAACATAACACATTGATATATAACTCCTAAAAATTGGGTTACTAAAAAATTGTTAACATTGATAGGAAAATGAATAATATAACCACAAGACACATAAGGTGTGATTATATTCTACTAAGCTATATCTTATTTTTTTTATTTTCCATACATGTTGATATAAAACTCATAAAAATACATTTAATGTTTTTCAAAAAACCAATGTTTTTCATTATCATTTTTATAATGTTGTTAGACTACACCATTCTAAAATTACCTTGGGTTATAAAGTATCATTAGAATTATATTCAAAAGAGAAAACAATCCCCATGAATGAAACTTACTACAACTAAAATTCACAGTTTTTGAAGAATGAATACAAATATAATAGCATGGTATTTCAGCATAATTTAGTATCATTTTTATAATCTGTAATTGGAACTTTAAGTTACAAATACCTTTAAAATATAGATAAATTATATTCAAGAGAATTTTGGGGTGTAATTTAAATTTTTGAGTGAATTTATAAATTATTTAACAGATTGAAGTCATTTTTTAAGTGCAATATAATTATTACTTTTTTAGCTCTATCTTATATAAAAAATAATTTTTGGTGAAATATATTAATTTTATTATTATATTAAATATATAGATATAAATAAATACTATTTAATTATAATAATATCAATAGTTGATTATATATATAATTTTAGGTACACTACCTTTTTTTTATATAATATTTATATAATATATGGTTTTAATATATTAACATGCATATTTTTATAAGTTTTCTATTTACAATTTATTTATTTTAGTTTAGTTTTATACATTATAGAAGTTTCAAAAAAATGTAATTAGAAATTTATTTTCAAGTTGATTTTAAAGTGTAAAAAATATTGTTTTTTTCTTTTTATTTAATTCATTTTTTCTTTTTAGTAGGTTTCCATTTTAATTAATTACTTTATTTTATTATTATTTCAAGGCTACCATGAAAACCCCCATTTGGGTCAACTATGTAATTATATGTGTCAACTGTATAGGATTTTTATTATATTTTTTCTTATTATTTGGATATTATGCCTTCATCTATGTCAACTGATGCAACATTAAGGAGATCATTGCTAATTACTGAATATGAGATGACCATGCATTTAGAAGTATTTGATTTTCATTTTAGAGGAGTCAACCATGAGTCCATGTAATTCAAATATGCAGGGATAATTAGTTTATAATGTAGTAAACATTTATCAAGTGGCCATGGAAAAGAAAAAAATAAATAAATAGTGAAACTATAGTCGACCATGGACTGAACAAGATTTAGGGATGGATTCAAACTTCACTCCAAACTCATGTTATATATGGAAATTCATTAAAATTTAAAATTTAGGCACCGCATTATGAAAGTGAATACTTAAATCATTGAATGGACACCATCTTTTCCTTTATAAGTGATTGTTGACCCACAACCAAGAAAAATATAATTATGTAAAATTTCACAAATATCGGCCACATATAGTACTTTTCCAAATTGATTTAACCATTTTTTATTCTCACTTCTGACACAGGATCATGCATGTCAAATATTCATGCATGAGTATTGAATTCTTAAGAAATATTACTTTAAATAAGGACCAATCACCTTGTGAATAACTTCTTCATGGGTGGGAAGATAGTCTATACAAATTCTTATAGAATTCGCACATGAGAAAGATCATTATCATGATTATATATCCACATAATAAATGGACCATAGATTGAAGATGTTTCACATGATCTCCTTACCTGTGAGAAATCCTAGATCATCCCACCCATCATATTTAAAATGGATTCAATTTGAACCTAATTTGGAAGTTAAAAAGGCATGATCTGGGAAATAAAAATCATTATAACTATAGGATGGAATCGCATGAAATGGTTTTAATTCAATTAAATTTCTTAAAATGAATATTCCATATGGATATGGGTGGGTATTAAATATATAGCTGCCTAGAATATTTTTCCCTTATTTTCTATAGTTTTTATAGTATATTTTAGTGTGTTTTTATATTTATTTGTATATATAATTTATGAATGTTAGTTTTTATTATTTATTTATTGATAATTTACTTTTAATATTTTCTTACCATAATTAATTCATATTTGATCATTTTTTACTATTAGATAATTGTGGGGATTATTTGAGACACTTGTAGGTGAATTTCTATGTATTGGTGTATAAAAATAAGAGAGCGTAGTGGTAGATATTAAAGAAAATGGGGTGTAACACCTCAAAATTTTATGATATATTAATCTTTAAATAAATTTTTTTTCTAATAACTTTCTTTTCATGAAACACTGAATTAAAACATGCCATGATATACTATTAAAATTTTATTATTTAATATGAAAGTTATCTCCTTGTCGTTGGATTAGAAGGTATGAACAATACTAACTAAATTGTGGAAGAATATTTTTTACAAGGGAATAAAAATAATTCATTGGTTATCAAAAGTTTATAAATTAAAAAAACATTTTAAAGTAAAAAATACATGTTTTTTAAAAACATTTTTTTTGTGCATTGTGTTATTATGTAAACAAATTAAATTAATATCTATTGACGAATAATTTTAATTTAATTTTTAGATAATATATTCAATCAAATATTTTAACGTTCATTAATTAGTTTCTACATGTCATGGAATTAAGGTAAACATGGTTTTATGCTTAAATGATCATTTTGATTAAAACAGTTTCCATTGCGTTTTACGCATATATATTAAAATTAATTTCTTCCACTTATAAAATTGATTATTATAAAATGTATTTAATATTTATAATCCGAATAATTAATATAATTTAATAATTTCAACTAATTGTTTTCATAATTAATAGTAAGAATAGTAATATTTTGTTACCATGGTTAGTGTTAAAAAAGATTATCGGTATAGTTAACCAAAGAGATGAGGATTAAAATTAAAATAAAAATATTTACTTTTATCTATTGATATTAATTAATAATTATGTTTTCTATATTCAATAATTTATAGTTTTTGATCCAATTTATTAAGTCAATATGTTTTTCCTTATGTCTTTTCCATTCCCTCAAACTCTTTTTGAAAATCACAAAGGGGGAGTAAGGAAAAATAATTTCAAGTAAAGAAGAAATATCTCTAAAGGGGAGTTTATCTAAGGGGGGGTTCTTATTACGACGATTTCCATACTCAAGATAATGAAATTTCTCATTCTAGAAATCTAGAATATGATCCTTAGAGTTCCAAAGCCTAAGGGGGAGTTAGTCATATTCACCATAGTTCATAAGTAAAGGGAGATAAGATTTATTTCAAAGCCTAAATTTTTTTTCAATTCCTTATATTATTTTTCATAAGGATTTTTGTGCTTTCCAAAAAGGGGGAGATTTTTGAGTCAATAAGGATTTACTTATGACTTTTCCATTCCTTCGTACATGGGGTATATTTTTAAGTCATTGAGGATTTTCTTATAAATTTACAATTCCTTCTTGTTTTGAAAATCACAAACACCTTATCTAAAGGAAAATTTCTTTTTACCCCTGTTTTACTTCTTTGAGGAAAATTTCATTCCCCATGGAAATTTATCCTTATCATGTATTTCATTGTTCATAGAATAATGTTTCTAAGTAGAAAATTTTTTTTGAAACCAAAACCTTGGAATCCTATAAATACTTAGATATGAAGCCTTCTATTTTAGAATCTAAATTCTCAAAATTCTAATTAAGAATTCTGGTTACGAACTCTTATGAAGTCCAGAATCTGAATTCTAATTACGAATTCTGGGCACAAACTTTCTATGTTCTGACTCCGAATTCTAATTACGAATTCCGATTATGAACTTTTTGAGTTCTGACTCTGAATTCAAATTATGAATTCTGGTAACGAACTTTCTGAGTTCTGATTCAGAATTCTAATTACAAATTCTGGTTACGAACTTTTTGAGTTCTGAATCCAAATTCTAATTATGAATTCTGGTTACAAAATTTTTGAGTTCTGACTTTGAATTGTGATTACGAATTCTTATTCCGAATTCTAATTATGAATTCTGACTCTGAACTTTGTAAGTTATGGTTCCAAATTCTTGTGAATCCAGACTCCGACATTCTTTGAAATTTGGACTCCATAATTATATAGATTACATGTTTCGAATTCCTATAAAACAGAATCCAAATATCCTTTTATTATAGACTCTAGATTTAATTTTGTTTAGACTCCGAACTTTCATTTTATTCTTACATTCTGAATATTAGATTTTACCTATGTAACCATATTTTTCTTACACTTTTATTGTCATAAAATGATTTCGTGCATTCAGTTACTAACTAACCTTTGTTTGAGTTACATGTGTACAGGTCCCTACGAAATTCAATGAAAAATATGACCGTTGGAGGAGGGAGCCGACCGTTGAATATGTGCCTATAAATAGGATCTCATTTGAAAGAGCCCACAACAAGTTGATCAATCTGTAGATTACATGCTGCTGAAGTTATTTCTATAGAGAGAGACTTTAATGCTTTGTGAAAACTGAAATTCTTGTTCATATTTTCTTTGTGTGACTCCGATTATTATTGTGTACAATCGAGGGCTTCCAGGGATAGGAAGATAGAGGTGTCTACTACCTTGAAGTTGAGTACTTCCTTGCTGAGGAAGACAGAGGTTCCAACTACCTTGAATTTGAGGGCTTGTGGGGATAGCAAGATAGACTCCGATCTTTATATCGAGGGATTACCCCGGTGTGGGTAAGACATGCTTTCTTGAAAGTATAAATCAAGGTTCCTTTATCCAAGGTTTTTGGATACCCTTCTCTTTGGCTTAAAAGATTTAACTTGTTACTTGTTTTGTTATAAGTTTTCCACTGTATTTGAATTGTTGAGGAATATATTACTATCTTATACTTCCTTATATTTGTACTCTGATTTAGTGAGATTCTATACAATTTAAGGTAGAATCTTCATCTTTGTAAACATTCATTAAGTTTCATTTCTAGCATCACTTTTCCATAATTTCTTTCTCGGAATCATATTTCCTGATTCAAGCAAGTTTATAGATCTAGAGGGTTTTTTAATTACCTTGTTTAACCTTGGTAAACATAACCATCTTTAAAAGTTCCAAAGTAATTTTTAAAACGATACAATTCTCCCCCCTCTTTTATTTTTAGAATCATTAGATAATCTATACAGTATCTCTATTATTTCGATCCTACATTTGGTATTATATATTATATCATACTCATACATACCATCTCAACACAATTTACTTGAGTAATAAATTATTATATTTTAATCTTTTGAAAAAATAAAATTGAATCCTCCCCCTCTCATATAAAAATATATCATCTCTCCTCTCTTACATGCACTTCATGAGCCTTAAATATTTTAAAAAATCTACCCTAATACCTCCTAAAATACATACCCATGTATGAGAGATTTTTTATTTCAAAAATACCTTCATTTAAATGCTTAAGGTGTAATCCCAATGAGGTTTCACAAACAATAGGTATAACTCTTAACCAAGTAATTTAAATTTTATTTATTCTTATAACTCACCTAAATCTATGTTATACATTCTAAAATAATTAAATATGTCTCTAAAATATACCTAATTTTTATTATGATGATTCATTAACTATTTTCCTCTTTCTTTCTCTCTAAAAGGAAATGAAATTATTTACCATGTGTAAGTGTGGACTACCTCCTCTACGTAGCTATATGATTCATTTTCCATCACCATAATTCATGGTTGGTTATTATGAAGAACTCAATGTTTATGTTTGATATTTATGAAAAATTTATACTTCTATAATTATAAAATAATCTCTTACTTATTACCTTTCGATCTATTAGAAAATGATAATGGCGTTCATGCGTATGTGTGGAATACAACTACCTTGAACTAATGTGATTTATTTTTCATTTCAACTTTACATGGTTAGAAATAAAGATGAATTTAATGAATATATATTATATTTATGATATAATAATTATTATTTAAATTTTAATTTTTACCTTTATTTTATTCCTACTATTGAAAAGTGGAAACATCACTCGTTCATACATATGAACTACCATCTCCATGAAGTGATGTAATTAGTATTTCATCACTGATTTATATGAATAATTATAAAATGTTATATGATAAATAATTGTGTTACTAATGTCATGATTATTATATTTTATATTATTAAAACATTAATAGGGTTCATGTACAGGAACCATCACGAGGAAACATCACTGTAAAAAAACTAGTTTTCATATGAATTGTCATTTTCGTGCAGAAATTATTAATTAAAGGATAAAAAAATAATAAAGGAAGGATAAATAGTGATTTATATGTTAATATGGTTCTATGATGAATTTTACTAGAAATTAAATTTATTTTTTTTTAATTATAAGGAATTATTTCAGGACTAGATGCTTTGATGACAATTTATTCCGAGCCTGGTGAGCTCGGAATATAATTTTGAACCTTTTTAAAGTTCATTTAAGTAAACATGAAAGCAGGTTTTTCTAACATTTAAAATGGTTCTTGGATCAAAAATATGGAGGCAATGTTGAAATCAGGATGGTGGGATTCTCCTACAATTGACCTAACCTCGACCGGAAGAGGTTTAAGGACAAATTAGTTCTCATAATTTTTAAAGAAAAAGTTAAAAATAAATTAAACTTATTTTATTTTTCTAAATTTTTAAATCATTGCAGCTCAACGTTTTACTGAAAAAGTGAAACTGAATACTTTGTGTCATTAGATAAAATAGCATAAAGACTTCGTAACCAAAATATAACAGAAATAGTGATTCTCATTTCGTCCTTTAATGTCCCAGAAGACAATGTAGGATTGTTGGAACAATCCTAGTTCTGCTCCAAAGCTTTGGTGGGTAATGATGACAAATTCCACCCCCCCTCGAACAAATCATCACCAATGATGATCTACTAATGACCATAAATAGATGATCACAAAACAACAAACGCAGCAACACCGTTCATTTCCAACAAACGATCTAACCCAAGTAGGGGTTTGTTTATGTATTAAGTTTCCCCATTTTTATTCTAAATGATGAATGTGGATCAACCCATGGATAGGTTGATCCATGGGATCACTCATTCTTGTGGGATGACACTTTCCTTGGTGTTTTGTGCTAGGATACTTGATTAATTGTGATAGGACTCCAATTCTATATCCCATTTTCTATAAACCTCTAACGCAGAGGGTGCGGACTGACACGAACAAGGCTCGAGCCCCTCCGCATTGTGTGTGTTTTGCATTCTTAATGAATGTGTATTCAACGTGCTGTAAAGTATGATTTGAGGCCATCACAGAAAATATGTAATCCAATAGAGGTTGTAGGCGCAAGTGGTGTGAAGAACGAACAACCGGAGCGGACTAGGGGTCCGTGGAAGAACCTATCGGTGCACTAGCGATGACCGCTGGTGGGTAGCGACGTGCCATGACAGCATGTTGGGAGAATCTCTACGGCTGGATCAGGCCATGGTAGTACGGAAGGACCCACCGGCCTCCATGCTGGTTGTTGGTGGCGGGCAGACATGGACACCCAGACGCATCAACGATACCACAAACACGGCACCGCGCCGCATCGCATGCAGCAAGGCCATGGTCAACTGACTACGAAAGATGATCTAGCCCCGTAGATGACCCACAGGGTAGGGGGAAAAGACATGACATCCATCCATGTCCCATCTAGGTGAAAATCTATCCGCCTATGTCTAATCAGGCAGGGCACAGGTCAGACCCGCCCGATCAAGTCGGGTCGGGCCTATGGCCCAATGAACCTGACCCAAGTCGGATCCAGGTTTGGGTCCGTTTGAAAGGATTGGGTCAGGTCGGTGGACCCAAGTCCGGGTCAGGTTGGGTCGCCCGCCCTGGTAAGACTAGACCTAATCCCAACCATCCCCTTTTTGAAAAAATGTCAATATTTTTCAAACCAGGCATTTGATTGACGAGCTATTTGGGGCAATAGAACCCTCGCAACAAGGCGTATATTTTTAAACACTCTATAGAGGATTTAATGTATGTTTAAATTCTAATAATTCTTGAGGATTAGTTCTCATATAATATTGCAGACTACATGGGGAAACCCTACGGTTGGATGAGACATAAAGACTGATAAAAATTGACCCTGTGTGGTATAGCTATGATGGGTCAGAGGGAAGCAGTTTTGTGTGACCCAGAAGACCCATATTGGGAAGCATCTTTGTCTGACCCAGCAGACCCATGTTACTCTATAAGAGGAGTACCTCAGTATGTCCAAGGTGGGAATCAAGTTTTGTGTGACCAGGCCTTCCCATGTTGGGGTGTGGCTTTTGTGTTACCTAGCATACCCACGGTACTAATTAGGGATGAGTACCACAGTAGTCCAAAGTTAGTGGGAGGGGGCTTCTATATAATCTGTTTGCCCCAATTTACTTATTGAGGTGGATTTTTCCAACAGTACAAGATGTTCGATGATATGATTGATAGTATTACTTTCCTACTCTAGATTATACATAGTGTGAGTTGTCTTGCTTCTTGGTTTTCTTTTTTGATTTCTTTTTGGTCATTCCTTGTTGGTTTGTGGTCCCTTATGAGTAAATTTTTAGTCACCCCTTCACGCGCTTTGCTCATACATGTTGTGTATGGTGAAAATGACCACTACCTTGATAGAGGACTTGGTTTCCTAGGACTTGGTGGATCTGAGTGAGACCAGGAAGGCGGGACGTACTTCTACAGCTTCCAACAGCTACTCTACACTAACACATTAGGTGGGGTTTTCAGCGGATGACTTTCAGAGTTTCCTTGTAATTTATTATTTTTAGTTCTTTTTTTATTGGATTTCTATTTTGGCCCATTTCACCTACATTTTTTACTTTTAATCGATGGTTTTTTAGTGTAATGCGTGTTTATCTTTCCAACTCTGGGATATTGTTGCATGTGCGTGTGTAAAGTTACTCAGGAAAATTCCTCCCACTTGCTCGTTGACACCTTCGGCACTAGTCGCCAACCCTGGGCCTTCGAGAGGTGGTATTGGGGGATGTTATGAAAGGGGCCATATAGGATGGGTCATGATAATGTGGTATCAGAGGTGTCCAGTTGTACCTTAAACACCAAGAGTCTATTGTTTTGTTTTTTTGGAAATGGTGTTAAATGTTTCGATTTTGGTATTCAAATTTGGAAATTTTAGTGTTGGTGTGGTCGACGACATATCCATTCACCAAGACCTTGAATTATACTTTTTGACTTTATACAAAAAAACCCTTGCTTCATGAATCATAAAAGAACTTATTGTTTCCTAATATTTTTCTTGAATTAGATTTATCTCAACAGGTATAATCTATTGACTGTGGAACATCTTGATTTGTTTTAGGATGCATCCACATAGATAGCTAGCTAATATTATAATGCATGAACATGAGGGCAGACTGTCTAGTGACGAGCCTTGCTTTAGGGACCAATGCTAGAGATGGACCCATTGGTTGGTGCACCAACATTACATCCACTCATTGATCAGTAGTTACTACCGGCATTACCGGTAGAGGAATCGCACATGCTTATTGCCTTCCAAGAGTTCCAGAGATAGATACCTCTAGGGTTCATGTGAGAGATAGATCCTCAGGTCACTGAGGACTAGCTAGAGGTGGTGACATAGTTCTTCTACTTAGTGAGGACACCACTTGATCTGATGTCAATCTTTGTCTCGATCCTTCTTCAGGGATCAGTAGGAAATGGTTGAGTTTGATGATTCAAACTCATAATGAGTTGACCCTCTTCAAGGTTCAATTTGAGTGTCTTTTTAGGGAGGAGTTATTCCCTGAGACCTTTCAAACATTGTGCATACCAAAGCTGCTTCACCTACAGGAGGGCAGCATGTCAGTGGCTGAGTACTGTACGAGGTTTACATATCTATCATGCTACTCTACATACATGGTGCGAGACCCTTTCTTAACGGCCTGAACCTTTATGTCGGGGCTCATATGGGAGATCAAGAAATCTAGGGTGTCTCACAGCATCCCCACACCGGCTGGGGTGCTGGAGTAATCCCTTCTTGTGGAGAGATTCTTAGTAGAGAAGGCACTGATAACCAGAGCCACCAGCAAACATCAAGCGGCAGAGTCTTCAGTAGTGAGAACCAACCAGGATATAAGGGGACCCAAGAGGGTTAGGTCATTCAGAGGATGACCCCAGGACTAGGGTTCAATAGTGTGGGGCTCCCAGAGCAGAGGGTGTTAGTAGGGAACTTGGTTGTGCTTCACGTGTGGTGATTGGGGACACATGGCTCGTGACTGCTCGACCCACCGCACAGGCGATCAGCAGATGGTTGAGGGACCACCAAGGCATAGGAAGAGGTTTCAGTGAGGAGGTCCATAAGGAAGCGGATGTGGAAGGGGAGCATGTTGAGCAATAGGCAGTGGATGATGGTTAGAGGTTCTACCACCACCACCCGCAGGTGGTCCACCACAGGCTCAGGGAGCCAGCAGACAGGGGTGAGGCTAGCTTCAGGTGTGGAGGCCTACAACCACGATTCTCCATATATGATTACAGGTATGATCTATGTCTTATCCTCCTTAGTTTTATTTCTAATAGACATAGGTTCTAGTCACTCTTTCCTTACTACAGACCGCATTCAATGATCATAGATTCCAGTGGAACTGTTGGATTTATCTTTGCGATTAGAGACTCCTACAGGAACAAATTCGATGATTACACACTAGTTCTAGTAGTGTGATCTTACTCTAGGAGCTGAGAGCTTCAGCTAGGATCTCTTTGTAGAAGCGTCAAGGCCTTACGACGTCATCTTGGGTATGGACTGGTTATCTACAGTTCATGCTCAGCTCAACTGTATTGGGAAAAAAGTTTGGTGTGTCTGTGATGATGGAACCATGTTTTCCTTCAATGGGGAGAAAGGAACTTTTGTAGCACAGGATGGACTTTCTCAGTGGAGGGTTCAGACGATCACTCACCAATTGGCTAGCCTCACCCTCAGTATAGTGGATGATAGGTGTCCAAGCTTTCCTGTGGTGTTTGACAAGAATGAGGATGTATTTCCTAATTATGTTCTATAACTACCTCCTAGTAAGAAGTTAGACTTCGACATTAACCTATACCACAGTACAACACTGATACCCACACCAGAATATCAGATGGCTCTTGGGGAGCTTCGGGAATTGAGGATACAGTTGGTGGACTTGCGGGATAATAAATTCTTGAGGCCCAGCGTTTCACCATGGACATCCCCAATGTTGTATTGCAAGAAGGAATATGGGATCTTGAGGCTATGCGTGGACTTCTAGCACCGGAACCAGGTGATTGTGAAGAACAAGTATCCACTATCAAGAATTTATGACTTCCTCGATCAAGTAAAGGGAGCGAGGTGGTTCTCAAAGATAGACCTTATATCAGGCTATCATTAGCTTCGGGTATGAGATGAGGACATACCGAAGATTGCCTTTAGATTTCGGTATGTCCACTATGAGTTTTTGGTGATGCCTTTAGGCGTGACCAATGACCTAGAAGTATTCATGGTACTCATAAATAGGAACTTCCAGCCTGACCTCAATTGTTTTTTGGTGGTATTCATTGATGAAATTTTGGTGTACTCAACGTCAGAAGGGGAGCATGCTACACACCTGTAGATAGTCCGGGATACACTCCGAGAGCACCATATTTATGGGAATCTCTTGAAGTGTCAGTTTTGGATTTGGGAGGTCCAATTTCTGGGACACATCATCTTGGAGGTTGGAGATGCAGTACATCCGACGAAGATAGAGGCAGTTCTTTCTTGGGATCCACCTAAGAGCGTGAATGAGGTGCATAGTTTCTTAGGGTTGGATTGATAATACTGGAGGTTCATGATGGAATTTTCCAGAGTAGCAGTACCCTTTTCATATTTGAAAAAGAAGAGATGTCCCTTTGTGTGTAGGGAGAAGTTCCAGTAGAGTTTCTAGGAGCTGGGGAGGAGACTGATGAGTTCCCCGATCTTGAGACTACTAGAGGAGGGCATTAGGTATATACTCTTCTATGATGCATTAGGGATCTGATTGGGTTGTGTATTGATGCAGAAGTGATATTAGATCACTTACGACTCATAGAAGTTGAGGAAGCATGAACAGAACTATGCCACCAATGAACTGGAGTTAGCAACAGTTTTCTTTACTTTGATGATTTGGTGACACTACTTGATGGGTGTATGGTTTATCATCTACTCAGACCGCAAGAGTCTTAGGTATATTTTCTCAATAAATGACCTAGACTTGAGGCTTCAGTGATGGATAGAGTTTCTCTATGAATATGACTTTAAAATAGTATATACTCCATGGAAAGGGGATGTGGTGGTTGATGCGCTCAGCAGGAGGTCCATTTTGTAGCTGTTGAGTGAGGCGATGGAGAAGCTATCCACGATGCGGATATCCTTCATGGATGATGATGGATCAGCTTAACTTCAGTCAATGACAATCAATCCTACACTCTTACAGTGATTCAGTGAGGTAGAGCTTGTGTTTGTTGATTTTAAGGCTTGATGTGCTCAATTATCCTCAGGATAGGATCATGATGTATATTCAATAGGTGGTAAGCATGTTATCCTTTTCCTAGGATGCACTATAGTACCAGTGAAGTTGCAGGAGGAGGTTATGAGGGAGTTCTATACATCCCCTTTTATGGTATATCCTGGTGTGGTGAAGATGTACCAGGACCTTTGACGTCAATACTAGTGGCCAGAGATAAAGAAAGTGTTGGAAGAGTTCGTTTCATGATGCCTCACTTCTTAGAAAGTGATGTCTTAGCATCAGGTTTTAGTAGTCTTAGCCCAGCCACTCAGGGTACCGGAGTAGAAATGGGATGGCATCTAAGTGGAATATGTGATGGGGTTACCGCACATGTCCAGGGTCTATGATTCTATTTGGGTTATTGATGGCTGACCCACCAAGTTGGCTCACATCCTACCCATTTGGGAGAAATTATTGTTAGAGGGCTTCAGACACCTATACATCCAGAAGATAGTGTGGATACACGAGGTTCCTTCCACGATCGTTGCAGACTGTTATGGTTGATTTACATCCTATCTGTGGAAGGGATTTTATAAGGAATTCAGGAATCAGTTGTGCTAGAGAACAGTCTTTCACCCTCAGATATATGGTCAGACAGAGCAAATCATACAAACATTGGAGGAAATGATTCAGGCTTGCTTCCTGGATTTTGGTCACAGTTGGGAGGACCATCTTCCACTGGTGTACTTTTCATAAAACAACTTTTATCATGCCACTATTGGTATGTCACCGTTTGGGGCCTTGTACGGGAAGCCATGAAGATCACCTCTATGCTGGATAGACCAAGGAGATTCAGCACTCATGGGTCCAGCGTTGGTATGAGCTACCACTGAGAAGGTTCAGATCATCCAGGAGTGGATGAGGACTGCACAAAGAAGGCAGAAATCTTATGCGGATAGGAGGAAGAGGCACTTAGATTTCAAGGAGGGAGACCATGTTTTCCTTCGATTCTCTCCCAGATGGGGATTATGAAGATTAGCCTGGGATGATAATTTATATCCGAGGTTCATCAGACCATTCCAGATTATAAACAGAGTTGGTGAGGCGGAATACCTCCTAGCACTTCCCCCACAGATACACCAGGTGCATGACTTTTTTTCACGTGTCGCAGCTGAGGAGGTAAGTGCATGACCCATCACATTTCATCGATTGGGGTGAGATGGACATTGATGATGGGGTGATGTTTTCGGAGTTCCAAGTGGAGATAGAGGAACGATGGGAGTGGGCCCTTTGTTGATGGTCGATTCATCTAGTGTTTTTTTGGTGGTAACACAGAAATATCCATGAGAGAACATGGGAGTGGGAGTCTTAGATTCATGTTCAGTACCCCTATTTGTTTGTTTATCCTTGTTTTGGATTATGAGGACGTGAAACCCTAAAAGGGGGAGTAATGTAATGTCTTGAAAATCCCATGTAATTTTTTAAAAAATTAGAGGAAATTATTTTTAGACTTGATGTTTTGACTTCACTTGATTCCAAGGCCCAGTGATCCAATAATAGCATCTTGAACCTTTTTTAAGTTCATTTAAGTAAATGTGCAAGTGTGTTTTTCTAAATTTTAAACATGTTCTTGGATCAAAAATCCAAGGGTACTGTTGAACTCAGAAAGGTGGGATTATCCTAGAATGGACCTAAACTCGACTAGCACAGGTCGAGGGAAAATTTTATTTTTCATAATTATTAAATAAAATAAAATTGTCTTATTTTATTTTATTGCATTGTAAAATAATTACAACTCAACATTTTACCAATCAAGAAAAACTAAATACGTTATTTCATTAAATGAAATAGTGTAACGACTTCATAATAGAAATGTAATAGAAACGCTAATTCACATTTCATCCTTTAATGGCCAAGAAGGCAACGTAATATTATTGGCACAATCCCGGTTCTTCTCTAAAGCTCCGGTGGGTAATGATGATGAATACCAACCAGTCAAATGGATCTTCACCAATGATGATCAACCAACAACCATAAATAGAGGATTGAAAAACGATGAAAGAAGCAACACATTTCATCGATAATGAGTGATCTGAACTAGGTATGGTTTTGTTTTTGTTTTAAGTTTCCCTATTCCTTATTTTAAATGACGAATATGGATCAACCCACAAACATGTTCATTCACGGATCGCTCGTTCTTGAGGGAGGACACTTTCCTTTGGGTTTTACACTGGGATACTAGATTAATGGTGATAGGAATTCAATTCTATATATCATTTTTTCTAAACCTCTAACACAGAGGTTGAAGGCTAACACGAACAAGGCTCGAGCCCCTATACCTTTTTTGTTTTGTTTATTCTTCCTGACCACGTCTTCTAAGTGTAGGAAAAGAGGCTTTGAGGCCATCTTAGGGAAGATGTCATCCCCTGGTGGTTGTATGTGGAAGCATCATGAAGAAAGGACCACCATAATGGACCCAGTGGTCCGCAGAGGAACCCACCAATTTTCCATGATGGTGCGGTCGAAGAAGCATTGTGGTTGGCTTGGGCTGGGGTAGTGCGGCAGGAGTCATCGGCCTCCGTGCTGGTGGTTGGCAGTGGGAAGACATGACCAATCGGTCGTGTCGGAGGTATCACGGATGAGAAACCATAGTAAGGTTTTGATCAACTAACCATGGTGGTGGAGTTGGCCCCACAGACAATCAGCGGGGTAGGGGGACGAGACACAGCTTCCAACCACATCCCGCCCAAGTGAAAACTGGTCTGATTATGGGGGACTAGGTAGGGCGTGGGCCGCCCCATCGAGTTAGGCCGAGCCCACAACCCAATGGACTGGACCCAGTTTGGGGCCATGTTTGGGTTGGGTCGGTAGACCCGGGTTTGGTCGGTCGACCCCAGGTGAGGTTGGGTCAGGTTGGTCCGACCGGGTTGGACCAGACCCAAACCCAACGAGCCCCTTTTTAGAAAACGTCAATATATTTCAAACTGGGTGTCTGATTGATGAGCCGTTTGTGACATTGGAACCCTCAAGATGAAGATGATGTTTTGGAATTCCTTATGTAGGATTTTATTGAAGTTGAAATTCTACAAATGGAATGAACATCAGTTATACCAAAATCAAGTGCACTATGTGTAGAAACACTACAGTTGGAAAATACTTAAAGACTCTTGAAAAGCGACCCTATGTGGATCAGCTACGATGGGCCAGTGGGAAGCGGTTTTCTATGACCCGGTAGGCCCAAGTTGGGGAGCATCTCTGTGTAACCCAGCAGACCCATAGAATTCGATCGGAGGAGTACCTCAGTATGGCCAAGATGAGAAGTGGGTTTCCTGTGACCCAGCATGCCCCCAGTGGGGAGTGGCTTCTGTGTGACCCAACATACCCATGGTACTCATCGGGGATTCATATCATATTAGTCTAAGGTTAGCGTGATGCAGCTTCTGTGTGACCTAGAAGTTCCATTGTACTCATTGAGGAGGAGTTATCCAGCAGCCCAAGGTGTTCGATGATATGACTGATAGTCTTATTTTCTTACTCTAGATTATACCTGGTGTGAGTTGTATTACTTTGTTTTTTCTTTGTGGACTTCTTTTTGGTCTTTCCTTGTTTCTTTGGGGTCCCTACTGTCTAAATTGTTACTCACCCCTACACGGGCTTCGCCCGCACGTGTTGTGTCTAGTACAGATGACCTCCGCCTTGATGGAGGACTTGGTGGCGCAGGACTCAGTGGTGACCAATGAGACCAGGAAGGTGGGGCAATCTTCTACATCTTGCAGCAGTTACTCTACACTTACCCATCAGGTGGGGTTTTCAGTCGATGGATTTCATTATTTCCTTGTACATTCCTATTTTCAGTTCTTTTTTGGTTGTATTTGTATTCTAGCCCATTTGACCTGCATTTTGAAGATTTACTCAGTGGTTGTTTAGTGTCATTCATTTTTATCTTTCCATATTTGGGATGTAGTTTTGTGTTTGTTCACACAAGTACTCAGGAAAATTCCTCCCACTTGCAGGTTGACACCTTCGGCACAAGTCACCAACCCCTGGCCTTTATGAGGTAGGCTTGGGGGATGGTTTGTGACATATAATATATTTATAATAAATTTAAATTTCTTATGTAGGATATTTTAACCCGTAGAAGGAAATATAGAACTTTAGGTAAGGTTTATGTCACAATATCGTTTCTCTTCAGGATTATATATGCTAAAATTTCATTGAGGAAAATTATATGGATATTGTCCTTTATAAATCTTATATTTTCTTCTCATGTATTTATTAATAAAAAAATATGTATTTATACCATCTTTCTCTCTTTGGTACTTAAAATGACAGAGAAAACATTTTAAAAAAAACAACCATATTTCCTAATTTGTCGATGATTGTTTTTCTTCCATGTCCATGATCTTAAAAATTATTTTATAGAAGATTTTAACTATACCTGAAATAGTATAAAAAATAATTTTTTACCTTTTAATTTATTTAAAAATATTTAAAAGGATTCTTTTTAATGAAACATTTTATAAAAAATTCATTTTTTACTCTTTATAAAGGTATTAACAGAATTTTTTATTTTAACATTTACAGTAAGAATGGATTTTCCTACCATCATAACCGTTCAATGGTATGAATATTCCTTTAAAATTATCCAAGGTTATTTTAAAATAAATTTTTTTTCATAATAATTTTTTAATTTAAGATTTTAAATAAGTGATTTCAAAATGAAATTTTATTTTCCTCATGAAATATTTCAATGATATTTTAAAGTCATTTTTCATATATGATAAAATATTTTGATGTTACTTAATCATTATTATGTATATGATCCAATAATACCATCATTATTATTTTTCTTAATGGAATATTTTTAGAATGATTATATGTTTATGAAACCCATTTATTTTACATGGGTTATGATATGATGATATGATCAATGTTTTATGATTTTGTGGCGCACATATGAATGGATTATGATTTTGATATAGGTGGTCCCAATATTATATAGACCACCAATAGATTAGATAAATATGGATGTCTCATGAGATAATAATGAATCGAATGGGAGGTTAACTTAGTTTAATAAGGGAATCTATCTAAAAATATAGTCATGGGAGTAAACCTTAACTTAAGAAATGATGGAATGGGGAGTGAACCCAATCAACTATGATAGTAAGGGAAGTGATCCATGGATAATTAAATGATTCAATGTGCTTATTTTTATCCCAAAGACTTATGTTTTATAAATATGATATGTTCTCATGGATCTTGATTAACTTATGATGATTCTTCACTATTATGATGCATATATTTTGAAATGATAATTTTTTCTTCCATGACGATTTTTTATAAGCTAAGAATAATTGGGTATGAAAGTTGAAAAATATGATCATCATATTAAATCTTTTTGTTCATTTTATTCTTGTATAAGATCATTAATTGATATCTATTATGTCTACCTTTACTGGGAATCATAACACAACCCTTCTTATGTCATATTTTTTTCCCAGGTTATGAAGAATGTTTCTAACTAAGATGAGTTGAACTTATGTAAATAAATATGTTAGGGATGTTAAATGTTTTACATTAATATAATATTTATGTAACTAGTCTCCATGTACACTAATCCTTTATAGTCCTCGGGAGTTTTTATCTATGATATATATATAGAATTCATTATAATGATTTAATATTTATTTAAGTTATGTTTTGGTTTCAATAGTTGGTATCAAAGGATAGTTTAGTTATTTTTAGATAGTAGGATTAGAGAACTTTTTTGAAAACCCTAGGGATAAGTTTGAGTATAGTATAACATCCATAAACTTTGATAATGTATATAATAATCATTTTTCTTAAAAAAACCTATGTCTGGATACTAGAAAGTTTATAGAGTTATCAAATAGATACACCTACGGGTTACAACTCTGATAGCGGTATATTGGGTATTAACTCGATCGTCACTGGTGCATAATGAGTGGGCCTAAGACAACACACCTATCTAGAAACTCTTGAGGGATAATCTTGGGTTAACTAAAATTTTATTTATAAAACATTATGAATTATTTGAATAGATGATGACCATGAATAACCTAGGTTAAACAAAATGTGTACTAGTTTTAGAAGAAGGATCATGTTTTTTACATAATATGAATGATTTTTCTTGATTACATGATTAATGACTCTCGTTATTATTTCTCACACTCTTATTTTTGGTCGTACTCAATGTTTATACCTTGATGGGACCATGTTAATACTTAATGTGATAATAAATGAGAAGACCATCATCATGAGAAACCAAAAGAAAAGGGATTTGGGATAATAAATATCGGGAATATGCTCACCCAGCCCTCTTAAACTATGAATGGTTACATAAATCATGTTGATCATATAAATGGAAAAAGTAAGTAGAAACTTTTAATTGATTATTTTATGAAAATACATTATCCATCCTTTATTACTTCCTCTAATACACTAATTTATGAGTAATGGATTAGTACCACTAAAAAGATATTTTTCATTCCTCAGTGTTTGGAACATGAAAAAAATTTCCTGGGAGTATATAATTTGGAAGGAGAACTACGTCAATGGGGAAATCTTATCAATAATATGATGTAGGGGGAATTAAATTTTTTACATGGGATGAGTTTTAAAAAAATGATAATTAATTTCCTGAAATTCTTCACAAGAAAATATAAAGGGAATTTTTGGTAATAAAGTAGATAGATAATGAATCCATTATTACATATAAGAAAAAATTTTCTAAACATTCGTGGTATGCTTATGATTTTATCATCAATCCTAAAAGAAAAGTTGACAGATTCTTTTCTAGCATGAGGTCAATCCTCTAAATGGAGTTGGATATATGAGTCATTAATATCTATGAACATTTTTACAATGTTGTCTCAAGGTGGAATTTTAAATTTGAGACTCTTTGTGTTCTCATGGTTTTATGGATGAAAATAGAAATATAAAATTTCTAGGGAATTATAATAATAAAAACCATGGAGGAATGAAAATTAATTTTCCTTCATGTTAGAAGTGTGGAATTAAGAACATAGAAAATTTACTTATGGGATCTATTAACTATTTTAAACATAAAAAAGAAACCCATCATGAAAAATAATATTGAAGTGATGTGAAAAGGACAATTAATAAAAGGAATTGTGAAAAATATCAAGCGAATATACCACTCACACTCTAATGATATAATTTTAAAGAGTATGTTAATTAGACCAATAAATTCATGAATATGAGGGTTAATGGTGATAATCAACACCAGTAACCTCTTAAGCCTAAAGACAAAGGGAAATATCCTACTATCCCAAATGATAATGTTGGTCACGAGAATAATGTTTTGAAATAGATACTTATTATCCACTCTATAATTATAAATGTTTTACTTGATTATATATATAACCACTCTTTAATATCTAATAAATTTTCTAAGAATATCACACCACCACCTCAATGGTTAGATGTTGATTTAGTAGTAAAAAATTTGTATGGTATGATGATTGCATCTCTTGTCTATAGACCCTCTCTGGTAGAAGTGTTTGGGAATTTTATTCCTGTAAATCATGTGATTCTTCCTCTAGTTGAATTTTATGTGATTTTGGAAATGTATTGGCTCTCTCTATATAGATCCTGTATTTTTTTTAAAGAATATAATTTTCATTAGATATTTTTAATCAAAATATAATCACATTTCGGTGTGAGGATGAAAAACAATTTTCAATGGAAGTTACTTCTATACATGAGTCTTATTATATATTCATGTGGGATATTTATCTCAAAAGGTTAAGTAGAAACTAAACATTGAATATAATCATATTTATTTGGATTATTCTGATGTATTTCCTGATGAAATTCCTAGTCAACCCACAAATCATGAAGGTGAGTTTCTAATATTACTCATACGTAGTTCTAAATTGATTTCAAATACACTAAATATAATATACCTAATTGAGTTACAAGAATTAAAGAATAAACCCAAATAGAATCCTGATAAGTGACTCATATGACCATGTGGATCACCATGGAAAGAAACTATTCTTTTTATTAAGAATAAAGATGGTTCAATTAATCTTTTCATTGATTATCGTGAACTTAATAATATCTCAATTAAGAAAAAATTTCCTCTACCTAGTATAGATGAATTGTTTGATCCACTAAACGAAGATCAATACTTTTCCAAGATTGACTTTCATTCTTTATATCATCAATTAAGGGTCAAGAAAGAGGATATACCCAAGACACCCTTTCATATAAGGTATGGTCATTATGAATTTATAGTGATTCAATTTAAACTTGACAATTTTTCCTGGTATATATATGGATTTAATGAATATATTATTTACATATTATCTTGATCAGTTTGTGGTAGTATTTATATATGACATTCTTATATATTTAAAGAGTAAGGAAGATCATGAAGAAATTTTAAAAAAAAATCTTATGACCTAAAGGAAAGATAAGTAGTGTAATAAATTTTACACGTTTGAATTTTGGATTCATAAAGTTTCATTCATGGGTCATATAATCTCAAGTGAAGGTATATAGATGGATCCTCCAAAGATAAAAGTTGTTAAGAAATATCCCAAACTAAGAAGGGTAATTGATATCCATATATTTTTTGGTTTTTTAGGATACTATCAACGTGTTGTGATATATTTATCATGAATATATAATCTAATTAAAAAATTTGACTCATAAGGGATCCAAGTTCCTTTATATATATGAATGTGAGGAAGATTTCAAAGAGTAGAAAGGAAAGTTGTTAAGTATACATGTTCTTACTCTAACTAGCATTGGATAACGTTTTTTAATATTTATTGATGAATCTAATAATTTAATGTGGTGATTTTTTATGCATAATGATATGGTGAAAAATTATTACTTATACCAATTTAAAATTCACAGAAAAAATTTACCCGACTAATGATTTGGAGTTGGAAGTAGTATTTTTTTCACAAATAATATAGAGGCATTATATTAATGGTGAAATATGTGATGTATATACTAATTATAAAATCCTTAAGTATGAATTCACATATAAAGAGTTTAATATTAACTAAATAATATGTTTTTAATTGATTAAATATTATTACTTCTTAATGCACTACCTCCCCAAGAATGCGAACTTGGTGGATGATTCTCTAAGTCAAAAATACCATGCTATTTTAGCCATTATGAAGAATAAAAGAGGTCCAATAATGAGATATTTTTATAGTATAGAGAATTAAATCCTATGTAAAGTGGTTAAATCATATCTTTATCACTTAAATATTCAATCATATATCCAAGTGAGGATTAAATAGACATAAAAGGAAGTTGTGGAAGTATAGATAAAGGTTAGAAATGTTCCTAATTTCTACCATGATTATAATGGAATAATAAGGTTCATGAATAAATTATTTGTTGCATAAATACAATAATTTAATGATAAGATATTAGATTATTCTATTTTTTCATCATTCACTATTCATCGTTGAAGTATGAAGATGTATATAGATTTGAAAAAGTGTTTCTAGTGGGATAAAATGAAAAGGCATATTGCAGAGTATCAATCTCAGTTTTTAATATGTTAGTAAGTTATGTATAAGATATATAAGTCTAAGGTTATATTACAACCATTACCTGGAACATAATAGAAATGGTTAAACATTACCATGTATTTTTTTAGACTCTCCAAAACATCCAAAGGGAACAATGTTATTTGGGTTGTTGAAAATCATCTTTTGAAATCAGTTCATTTCATTTCCATAAAAGAAGATTTATCTCTTGATCATATTTCTAGGATATAAATTAATTATGTGGTAAGATTTTATGGACTAACACATTCTATTTTATCTGATCAAGATCTAAGGATTACCATGAAATTATGGACAAGTCCTCAACAAGCTTTGAATGCAGAATTCAATATTAGCACTGCATATAATCCTCATAAAATTGGTCATTAAAAGAGGAATATTAAAACCCTATAGGGTATATTTATATCTTTTTATCTTTATTTTGAAGGTGTTTGGGATCAATAACTTCCTTTTTTAAAATTCTCTTATAATAATAGATTTTACTTGAGCATTTATATGGATACTTAGGAATCCCTCTATGTTATGAAGTGTAAAAATTCAATATGATGATACAAAGTTATAGATATAAATATATTAGTATGTAAACTAGTTTAGGGAATGGTATTTAAGGTTTGATTAATTCAATATCATAACAAGTTATTTTGGATTTAATAAAAGATTCATGCGGACAAGAATCCGTGAGATCCATAATTTAATGTTGGTGAGAAGGTATTCCTACAAATTTCTCCAGGGAAGAAGGTTATCAAGTTAAAAAAGATGGGAAAGCTGAAATTTATATATATTGGAACTTTTTAAATTATTGATCATATCAGGATGCTTTCTTATCACTTGGAACTTCAACTGAACCAACCTCAAGTTTATGATGTGTTCCATGTATCTCTCCTGATGAATTATATACCTGATCCTTCACTTGTAATGAACTCCTAGGTTATACCACTGGATAATGGTAACTCTTGTGAGGAATAGACTTTTTGTATTCTAGGTCAAAGAGGTGAATTTATAAGAAACAAAACCACTCACCTTGTTAATATTTTTCAGTGAAATCAAAAATTTAAGGAAGCTACATGGGAACCAGAGGATGTAATAAAGCATAAGTATCCTTCATTTTTTATATCATAGTGATGAAATATTTAGGGAATCTTTTTTATAAAAGGCAAAAAATTTACCCCCATAATATTTTATAATATATTTATCCTCAAATAATTTTAAATTCTTTGATAGGTTGTTTTGCACACAACACTGAGTTTAAAGGTATAACAATATACTATAAAATTATTATTATTTCAGTTGATAGTTATTTCCTAGAATTATAATTAGAGAATCTGAATAAGAATAACTAAATTATAAAAAAAAAATTATTTACACATGAATAAAATTTATTCATTGGTTATCAATTCATTATAAACTAAAATAAAAGCATTTTAAGGTAAATATGAGATCTTTTTTTGAAAAAATAACTATGTGCGTAATGTTTTTTTATCATAATAAATTAAATTAATTTATATTGTTTAATTTTTTTCATTAAATATGTATGAAATATATTCATTAAAATATGTTAACATTAATATAATATTTTTTACATTGTATGTAATGAAGGTAAACTCGATTTTATAATTAAAAAACATTTCTCAAAAAAATTGTCTTCATTGCGTTTTCCATTCTTATTTTAAAATGAATTTCATCCAAAAATAGAAATTAAATATTTTAAAGTATATTTAATATTTTTAGTCATAATAATAAATATTATTTAGTAAGGAAAACTTATTTTTTGGTCATAGTGAACTAAAAATAATAATAAAATTTGGTTAACATGGTTAGGATTAAAAGGGGTTTACCTAAGGAGCTAACCTAAGAGAAAAGGTTTTAAATATCATAAATTACGTAATTTAATTTGATTTTTTGATTTTATTTCAACCATATCCTTCATTAAATATAAAATTTTTAATTTTGGGATCCTCATTACTTGAGTAATCCATTATTATATTTTAATATTTTCAAAAATTTCAAGTGTTCCCTCTCTCTCTATTTTAAAAGGATTACACCTCTACTATCTTACTCACACTTTGTGAGAGTAACAACTCAGAAAATAGATATTTAAACTATTTATTAACATCCCCCTCCATTTCACATATCATATTTTATTCAAAAAATACTATCCTTACAAAGTATAATATTTAAAGCAAATTAGTTTTCCCAACGAAGAGGTATAACTCTTAACCAATTGCATTCAATTCTATTTATTCTTATACACCCTATGAATATATGGTATATATCATAAAATAAATAAATATATATATTAAATTTACATAGTATTTATTATGATATTTTATCAACCATTTTCAACCCAATTTCCATCAAAGGGGAAATGAAATTATTATTTGTGCACATGTGCGGACAACTGCTTCCACGCAATGATATGATTTATTTTACATCACCATAATTCGTGGATGGTTATTATGAAAGATTTAATTATTATATATTATATTCATGAAATCATTATACTTATATAATTATAATATCTTCTCTAACTTCTTATATTACTATCTGTTGTAAAATGATAATGTCACTTGGGAATATATGTGGACTACCACCACTACGAAGTGATGTGATTAGTTTTTCATTTAGAAATTACATGGATGGTAAAAAGGATATATTTAATGAATATATATTATATTAATGATATAATAATAATTATTTAAGGGTGAATTATTATTTAACTTTCTTTTTTCCCAACCATTGAAAAATGGATACAAAACTCGTGCGTACATCCGGACTACCATCTTCACGATGTGATATAATTAACCTTTTTTAAATAATTCATATAAATAATTATAAAATTGTGTATGATTAATAAATATGATATTTATTTCATTATTAATATTATTTAGGTGATGAAACCATGACCAGCGTGCAAGAACTAGAACCATCGAACTGAAACAAGCATGGAAAATATAACATTTTCACACGAATGTTCAATTTAAAGAAGAAATTATTAATAAAAGGATAATTATAAATTATAAAGGAATAATACATAGTAATTTAGGTATTAATATGGATTTAGAATATTTTTATAATAAATTTATATTTATTACACATTATATATGAATGCATATGAAGTAATATGAGACTTGAGGGAAGGATTATGTTATATCCCATTACTTTTTGGGATTGTCTCTGCTAAATTTCCATTGAGGGAAAAAATATAGATCTTATCCATTAAACCCCATATATTTTCTTCCCCTTTGGTTATTCATATAATTTTTTTATAGTATTATCATTTTCTTGTCTTTGTTAATTAAAATGATTGAGAAATTGGTTTTAAATAAAAGATGACGTTATTTAATTTTTGGTCAATGAACATTTTCTTCCATTCTCATACTCTTAAAAATTATTTTTGAGAATTTTTTACCTGTACATAAATTATTTTAAAAATTTATTTTTATTACCATTTACTTTCTAAAAAACTTTTAAAAGGTATCTTTTTAAAGAAACATTTTCTGATTAAGTTGTTTCTACCAGTTTATAATGGTGTGAAAAAATTTATTTTAACATATACAACATGAATAGAATTTTCCACAGCCATGAAAACACAATGACTTGAAACTTCCTTTACTTATTTCCATGGTTCTTTTCAAAGAAAACTTTTTTCATTATATTTTGTTACTTTTTATATTTTCAATAAGTGATTTCAAAATGAAAGGTTATTTTCTCCAAGAAATATTCAAATAATCTTTTAGAGTTATTTTTCATCTATGATAACATAATTTTATATTTCTTGTGTTTTATGTAGGATATAATCCAAATATACCATAAAAATTATATCTATGGATGATTTATGATCATGGTGATGATATTTTTATGAAAACCATTTATTTTCCACTAACTATGATATGATGATATGATGAATGTTTTATGATCATGAGGCACAAATATGAATGGATTATAATTATGTGTTGGGTGGGAAAAACTTATATATCCCTCCAATACATAGGATAAATATGGATATCTCATAATAAAATAAGGATTGTAATGGTAGGTGAACCCAATTCTATAAGGGACTCTATCCAAAAGAATAGTCTTAGGAGGGAACCTTGAATACAGAAATGATGCAATGGAGAGTGAACCAAATGCACTATGATAGTCTTGTAAGTGATTATTGTCTAAGGAAATGATTTCCTATGCATATACAAAATTATTAGGTATTGTTATTATGATATATTTTCATATTTCATGATTGATTTATGATGATACTTCACTCTTATGATTCATGTATTTTGAAATGCTAAATTTTAAACCTTGATGATTTTTTTATGATCTATGAATCATTGGGTATAAACTTATTAAGTTATGATAATTATCATATACCCTTATACTTAAAATATTATTTCATATGACCATCGATTAATATCTCTCATTTTAACCCTTACTGGGCTTCTGATCTCACCACTTCTTATGTTTTAATTTTTCCACAGGTTATTTAGAAGGGTACTGAGTATGATGAGTATATAAGGGTACCTTTTGTAAAGAAAATTTCTAGATATTATAAATATTTTACATAAATAATATGTTTATGTAGCTAGTACCCAAGAACACTAAATATTTATGGTCCTTGGGTATGTTTATTTGAGGTATATATTGAACATTTATCGAAAATATCTATGTATGTTATTCTTGGGTATCAACAGTGGGAGATGATGGGAATATTTTGAGTATAATGATAAAAAATATTTTTCATAAAATTTGATTTTAAATTCAGGATCATAGATTTTGGGAAGGGAAGATCTAAAAAATATTACGGATAAACCAGGGGCCACAACAGGAGGCCCACAGACAATGGTAGGGCCCCTGAAATCATAACTAGGTTAAGGTACCATGATAAATGGGTAGAGTAATGGTTATAAAATTTATAGGGTGGTGCTATATAATCTTGTGATGGTACCGCGTGTGAGGGGTCCTTAGATACAATTATTTCACTTATGATAAAGGATGGAATTGAGTCTTATATAGTACTCACCCTCCATATATTATTTTCAAAGTTTTATATGGGATAATTTATTTTAAAGAATGCAATCCTCTATGACCACATGATTTTATCTAGCGTCTCTATAGTCATTGGATCAGGACATTTTATAATCCAAACTATGCACTAAATCACACCACCTACTTTAATAAAAAATTAACATGTGGTTTAATTACATTTAAATACCATAATTAACTGTCCATGTAAATATATAAATTCCCATTATATCCACCATCACACTAATTAATATTGAGGTAGAGACATTCCATTATAACTTCATGGGGTTTCATTTCAATTATTATAAACATGTTATATTAAATAAGTTTGGTTGAAATAAGAAGAATTTTCCTATTATTGGAACTCATGTCACAATTCTAATATATATAATTCAACCCCAACCATGGACAATGTAATAAAAGTTCCAGACTCACTCTTAATATTTTTTAACAATTATTCTACACCCACTAAATGAGAAATATGATTCAGTGAAGGCTGAAAATATATGGTCTCTAAAAGTGGGTATTTGTGACTACCAATGAAAATCCCCCGATATCACTAATATCATGGATCAATATATAATTTAAAAATAAAACCTAATATCTAACCCATACGAACACCCTTTATCTCTCTCTTTTTGCTCACTATGCACACTCAAACCCAGCCACTTGTGATGCCCCCTCCCATTCCTACTTCTCATTGTGATGTCACCACCCTCCCCCCACTACCACTCAATCATTCTAACACACCCCCCTAACATAAACCTCCAAATGCCTACATATCACCTCAAATGATATATCCCCAACTCTAAAAATCCTTTACAAAATTTTCCCTAACACCCCACTCCTCATCCACCCCCACCAAAAACCCTAGTCTCCATTTAAGATCTTCAGTCACCGCCCTACAACTTGCACAAAAACCCTAATCTAGATAGTGTACTCACAAGATTAATGAGTAGTATTAATCAAGATATTTTCAAATCATAATATTCTTTCTATATAATTTACTATAACATTTCAACATTATTGTGGTTTTTCTGGACTGGTTTATATTTAGGTGCTTCTAATTTATTATAGGAAATTTTGGACATGAGAGATTGAGATATAATAAATAAAGGTAATTATCCATTTTTAAGGTAACCTTAGACCATAATTTTAATTAATTTGAAATATATTTCACTAATTTTGAATCCATCTTTATTTAGAAATGTATACATATGCTAAAAAATTAAATAAATTTGTAGATTTATTACCATCACACCCATTTTTATTTTTATTTTTTATTTTTAATTTTGTAGTACCCATTTGAAGATAATTTTTGAAATTCCTTAATCCTCAGAATACATGAGTGAACTTTTATTTTCCAATTATAGTAATGTTATATATCCATGTTATATGTTTGCTTCTTTTCCTAATTATTATTGTTTCCTGATAAAACTTCATTTAAATATTTAAATTCATATATATATATAAGTAGAGTTGAGAACCATCTAGATTAATTTTTAAATTATTTAAGTGAAAAATATTTTATAAAAGTTTCCAAATTTTTTATTTAAAAGTTTTTTCCTTCTAGTTATTTAAGTGTTTTTTTAATTTATGTGTAAGTGTGTAAGTGTTTTTTATAAAACTTTGTTTAGGAATAAATGTCTGTGGAATTAATTTTGTTGATGTTAGTTCATTTACATTGATTTTAATTAAAACTATGATATGATATTTATTTTTGGATTTATAGATATAATATAATTCAAATAATTTGGTCTATTTGGAAACATTGATTGAAAACTTCTTGTTTCATATATTAATTGTTATCGTCTCAAATTAATCACCACTTTGTGGAGTGATTTATCTCCATTGAGAATATTCTATGACTTTTAATTACCTTATCAACTGATATATAATTGCATTCAATCCTTTTGATACTGATTTTTCTTATTAATCCATGCATATTTGAACAAAAGGGAGTGAATTTATTCTATCTTTCATATGGTGACCCACTAAACTAACTCACATTCCATTACATATTCCTTATAAATTTATTTTCCTAATTCTCACCATATATTTCTAACCACTGTAAAGTATGAAAAATTCTAAAATGGTTAATTTTCTAGGGGGAATGGTATGTGATCTAGTTCTGTGGAACCCTAAATGAAAAGCGGGTAAAATTTAATAAGTGTTGTTAACTAATTCATGTTGGTTGTTAACACAAATATATATATATATAATGTTTCAATAAAATCATATAATTAAACATCATAAATATTTAATTTAAATAAATATCAATTGGTAAGGGAAGCAAGAAACCACATAATACTGCTCATGGATAGTGAAGATGCCACGAAGTCATGTTAGAGTTAAAACTAATTAACACTCTGATATGTTAATCAATTGTTGGAAGCTATTATAGATTAAATTTAGGAATGTGGTACTACATATAAGAAATATTTTATGAGAAATAGTTCAATTTTTTTTAATAGATGGTTCTTCCTCAGCATATTTCCATCTTTCTAGAAAAAAACATATTTTATTGTTAGCATGTACATTAATTTTATCAGGTGACTATTATTTTATATAAAACGTAGTCTTATATCATGCACCTAAATCATTTTTAACTCATTTTCATTTCCATTAAAGGAATATATTTCACACTTTGTTAGATCATAGATCCTTTATAGAAAAATGATTTAAAAAAATTACCATGTGAAGATAAAAAAATATTTATCATTATTATAAATGATAAAAATACATTTATTTTTCTATAAATTTATTCCAAAAATACTTTTATTATTTTTCTTCATTGTAATGTATCATTTTTTTATACAACTATTAGATATTTTTTTCAAATTCGCAACTTTATTAGTAACAACTTTGGTACTTTACATGGACATTAGGTTTCCATGATGATTTTGTTTTTCCATTTTACCATGCCTCTGAGTTATTAGTTATGGTGGGTATAGATTATAGAATTTTCACTAATGTTAGATATGTTTATAGTAAAAATAAATGTTTATTCAGACTAGTGAATACCTAATTTATTTGTTTATTTTATGTATTTTCATCCAGTTTAATCTCATCCATGATAGATAATTTGATAGTAATTTTCTAGATGTGATGGTTCAAATAATTTATTTTATCATGTGTGTAGTTATATTAGTTATTTATAATATATATAATTAAATTATATTTTTATTTTAAATTTATTTGTTTTAACTTTATTAATTTTCTCATGATAATTACCTAGATTTTGATGTCATATTTTGAAAAAAAAATCTAGTAATTTCAAAATGTTATATTATTTATGAAATTATTCATCGGTGGAATTATTTATAGGTTCACATAGTGGTTGTCGATGTTCATGGTTTGAATATAATTTTATGATATCATTTTTATGTTCAACATTGGATTAGGGCTTCTCTTTATGCATGTGAAACTATTAAGACATTGTTAAAAAAATTAATCTTATAATAAACATTAAATTGATTGTTTTGGTTGTTAAATTATTATTATGGGATGATAACAATCCATTTGATTATAATCCTTGATAGTAACTATGATATGGATGACCTCTTTATTTTTAGATATTTATCAATGAATCGTGTGTCATATTATCCTTGTAGCTATGATTCTTTTGTTTATGTGGTTAGGGCTTCCAAACTCTTCCATTGGAAATCTCATTTTTCATCCATATTAAACTTATTTTTTGTTTTCTTATATATATATAGGCTTCATTTTTTTCATCATAGTGAATGTTCAATACTTTTTTCATATAATTGAAACATTATAAAGAATTTATAGATCATGAAAACTGGAAATGTCAATATATATATGTGTATATATATATATATAAACTCTCGTTACTCAAACGTGTAGGGCAGGGTGATGTGTTTGGTTATATATATGATTTAGGATATTAGTTGTTTGTTTTGATACTATATTTTTTATTTATGAAAAATTATTTTTACTTTTTGGTATAATAATTAAATTTATTAATATGTTTTTTTATAAAATAATTTTTTTGAAATTAAAAATGTTGTCTTTATTTTTTAGAACAAATATATATAATATCAGTTGTATAAAAATTAACGGATAAATATATATAAATAAATAAATATAATTTAATATCATAAAATTGAAATGGTAACCTAAATAAGCAGTTTTTAATGAGTAATTTTCAAAATTACCCATGGATACCACTTAGATCAGTCTAGTTTTAATGATGCTCTCCATTAACGGTTGAAAACAGGGTATTTGTGACTCCATCTACCATGACCACCAAAAGTATATGTGAAAAGGCAGCCCATGTTTGTAGAGGCTACAATTAGTAGTTAAAAAGGGTAATTTGTGAAAAAATCAACTATAGATTTAAAAATAATTCATGGATTGGTCTCCTTTTTCATGGAATACTCTTCTACAACTACTTTGAGTGGTCCTGGATGTCTATTTCTATACTAGTGTGTTGATACAACTAAAGGGTAATTAGATCCATAGATCTATTATCATTTACACATAATATATATACAATGCGTGAGAATATTAATTCAGTTTTGTGATGAAAAAAATTAAATAGGAAATAATGAAGAATTCTAGGTTGAATAATATTGTTAAGGGAGAAGAAGATGCTTCCTCTGATTTGTTTCCCTCAAAGAGAGAGAATTGTATGAGCCTCCTAGAATAATTTTGAAGTCAATGAGAAGAAAACAATTTGGAGTGTAATAACCTGATATTATAGAGTATTTATATTTAAAAAAAATTAATTTATTCACTATACTATGGTAATATAAACCTCAAGATTTTAAAAGAAGAATGTTATGTTTGATAGCATATATGACACGCAACATCGAGCTTAAATGAACCTTGAACTATATTATTTAAATAAGTCAGTTGTAAACTAGATAATGAATTGGGGGTTAAAAATAAGATTAAATACATTATTAAATATATAAAAAATTTCTAATCAATACACATTTATGGATAATATTCACACAAATTTTAGTAAATTCAATTTATTCTTCAAAAAACTATGTTCTCATATAAAATATTTTTTATTTCTCTTTGTGAGAAAATAATATAATTAATTTTTAATAATTTTATAAAATTTATATCATAAATTTACTTCATATATTAATTTACCATATCAAAATTATCTTATAATAAAATATTGGTATTTTTCTAAAAAGGTTGGCTATTTAGCGAATTGTGGAAAATTTTGATTTTTCAAATATTAAATTTATTTCAGTTAAAATAATTAATTTTGAAGTTCCATTATTATTTTAATTTTAATTAAAATAAAATAAATATTAGTTAATTATATTATAGACAATTAATTACATTTTAATCTACTTTATACTTTAATTTGATATATATATATTTACTTAAAATTTCAATTTTTTGAAAACTATTTTTAAATGCATAATGTTCCTCAATTTTTGTTAATTAAAATATTATATAATGATGTATTATTGAAATGAAATTTTAATATTTATATCTAAATATCTTATTTTAAATTCATATCATGATGATTATTATTGATTTAGTTAATATAAGATCATCTTATGCATTAAAATTTCATTTTTGAAAACTCATTTTTCAACATGTCTATAAGTTTTATTTTAAACTATTATTTTCAATTATGTAAGTAGAATTAGGTAAAATTATTTATATATTTTATATAATAAAAATATATATTATATAATATTCTAAATTTAATTTTTGTTCCTAATTATTATTAAAGATGGTATAATTTATTTACCATGACTAAAATGAGGTTTTGCGCGTTACATGTGATTTTGTTAAAATTAATTTTCCCCACACATATAATTTTTATTTCATAAATTAGGTTTTATATTGATAATTAATGATTCCAAATTGTCTAATAAGGATGATTTCTTAGTCTTAATGGATAAATTAACTAGGTTAAATAAACTAATTAGCGAGGTGAAAAATAAAATGGTAAAAGTAAGTAAACTATTAGGATAATGAAGAACATGTTCCAAAATGTTTATTTTTATGTTTGGGAAATGTATATTGACTTAAACCTCCATAAAATACATTATTTATTAAATTTAATGTAACTTGGGGTGATGGTGACTTCTCATTATTGAATAATTTTTGGTATTTAAAAAAATCCACTCCTTCTCAATTGAAAAGGAAACTCACTCTAGTCACTTATTCACAACTATAAATCCATTTTTATTGACAAAAACCATACAAAATATCTCCCAAATATCCTTATCCAAATTATATAGCTTTGTTTAATCCCAAAATACCAACTCTAGGGTCCTTAAGAAGATATCTAAAGGATTTTTCTCTAAGAGAGGTTAATCATCTTAATAAAGCTCTTTATTTTCAATTATTTTTATAAAACCATCAATTTTAGCTTCAAACATCCAATATAATAAAAAATTTATTACATATACTAATATTTTATTATGTTCATGTCATAATATTTATCCATTTCCTCCTCTATAAAAAGGAAATAAAAGTCATTGCTTGTGTGTACGGCGGACTACTGCCTCACAAACCGATGTAATTTGTTTTCAATCACGAAATGACATGCATAGTCATAATGATGGAAATAAATAATATATATAATTAATATGACATGATATTAATTCGTTAAAATTAATATACCATCCAATTCCATACCCTTTCACCCATTTAGGGGATAATATCATAGATTGTGTTTGCGTACAGTCTACCATCTCCATGAAGCAATGTGAATCATTTCCATATCCTACTTACAAGAATGATTTTAAAAATGATAATAATAATTTAATATGATGTTTATAACATTAATACAATTTATTATATCATTTAACTATATCCTATTCACTATAACGTAATGTTTATTGACAAAACATGAATGGGAAAATAAGGAAATTCACAACCAAAAAAATAATAATAAAATATTGTTAACGAATAGGTGGTAAGATGTAATAAGAGGCTCATATATGACATTGAAATCATAAATATGATTATATTATAAATTAATAACATTCTTAATAAATTATATAGAAGTTTAAAGTACTTTTAACCAAAAGGAAATGTGAGATAAGGGATTTTGCCTCAATTTAATTTCATTAATAAATATTGTAATGTTATGAACCTAATTTCTTTATATGGTGTAAATAAAACCCATTTTATATGTAATACATTTAATAATTTATGATTTTTGGTATTTTATATTTTAATTTTAATTATTTTATCCAAGTTTATGTGACTATAAAATTAAAAATTTATAAATAATTTCATAAATCAATTTATTTTCATTAGGTTACATTACTTATTAATTTTCTTTATTATTATAATATTATGTTTGTAATGAATTTTGATTATAATTTTTTCATTTACACTTGTTTTATTGGTATTTATATTTTATACACATAATTGGTTCATTTATTAAGTCTCACTTCAACTTTTTGTTCATTTTAAGGGTTACTCATCTCAAGATGGCTTATTTGGGACATATTTCATGTTATACACTTACCTTATTTTGTGATGTGTATCTAATAACACATTGATATGTTATATAATGAATCTATTTATAATAATGGCATTTAATTTTACATTTGATTCTATTCCTTTCATCGGGCTTATGGTCTAAAAGTAACTATGGTAAGAGATTTATGTTTCAATCTCATTTTAATCGGGATTGTTTATGCTTGAATTTCCCTTAAAGGAAATGATTTTATCATTGTATATAAACCATTTTAATTTTATAATCCTCTATTTAGTCAGGAAGTATTCAACTAATATTAAACTTTTCCTCTCATTGGTACTTAAAATGATTGAGAAACTATTTTTAATAAAATCTAAATTTATTTCCCACTTCATTCATAAAGAATTTACTTCCAAATTCATGTTTCTAAAAATGTTTTAAAAAATGTTTTACTATGATTTTTAAAAGTCATTTTTACCCATAACTGGGTTTCTATAAAAAAATGAATCCTCCTATCATTTCCTAAACAATTTACTTTTAAATTTTCTTACAAAAATGTAAAAGAAATATTTGTTCGAACATACTTTACAAGAATAAAACTTTCCATCCATCATTACCACACATTTATTTGAAGCTTCATTAAAAACTTTAATAGGTTATTTTTTAAATGCACATTTTTTCCTAATATTCTATATAATTATAGTTTTTTTAAAGGATTTTCAATTTTAAAATGATATTTTCCTCAAGAATTTTTTTATGATATTTTTAGGGTATTTCTATTTGTCAATAAAAACCCTTTTTTACATATACTCTATTTGGGATATATTGTAATGATATAATCCATATTATTTCTCTGGGTAGTTTTTGATCAATTTTACCAAGGAAAGTATTGAAATTATATTTATGAAATAGATTTTTTAATCATTTACTTTCCCTTTAAATATTCACTTTCTTTTGATCATTAGACATTAAAATTTTCTTAAGTATCCATATTATTTATCATAGATATGATTATTACTTAAACCTTTTATCATTTCTTTATACAGTGTTTTACATTGATAGTAACATGATTGAATATGGAAATATTGATATTTCATATTATTTATTCAATACACATATTTATTGATAAGGCATATTTTTCATGAATTAAATTGATCATTAGATACGTGAGTAATGCATTCGACATGAAGTAATTGGTGGGGGCTGTAATTATATATCTCATCGGTATATCGATAAACTTTTGAGGAAAATATCTAATAAATAAGTACATGTGTTTTTACCTATAGTCTAAAACATATTTTGAAACATCTTCTTGTTATAAATATCATGTCACAACCCACCTTCACAAAGATGAAGGAAGGGACAACCGACTGTTAGACCCTTCCTTCTTCAAGTTGAAGGAGGGATAATGACCCCTGAGACCCGCCTTCAATAGGTCCCGGAGTGGATACTAACAACAAGGGTATGGAATTATTTGAAAAATGGAAGGCATTACCCTTTTTATTTAATCGGATAAGGAGATAAGATATTATGTCCCAAAAAATACCAAAAGTGGAAGTAAAAGTAAAGCCCAAACAATCCATTCCCATATGCATGTTTCAATAATAAGTGCTACAATACAAGAAAACTCTAAGGGTAAATACCAAAGAAAGGAAAAGCAGCAACAAAAACTATCCCAATGTACGAACTAGTACGGTATCACAAGGTCCTCGAAGTCCTCCTGGAAACCTGAAAGAAGTTTTATCTATATATGGTGAGCATACAGTAATACTCATTAGGGAAAACCAAAATCTCTCGTGCCCAAGTGGGGAGGTATTTAAATTCCCTATGAGAAAAAAGAGATAACTGAAGCACCTAATAATGAAACTATCCACCCAACCTCACCAAGGCACACTCCCCAAATAACGCATGTCAAGTAAAGTAATAGTAATAACACATCGATATTTGGGTACCCCACACCACTTTCCGACTGGTGTCACGACCCGCCCTCGGGGTCTGTGCCGTGACTACCCCAAGCCCGCCTTCCATAGGCCAGGGGCTGGCGACTAGCACCAAGGCGTAAATCCCAGTAAAAAGGGAAGGCATTGCCTTTGAAAAGTAATACAAACACCACAGAGTAAGCAAGCGGAAAGTAAACACTAAACAAAAGCAGAGTACTACTGAAAGTGCGGAAAAGTAAATGGGCCAGTATACAAACCCAAACTGAAAGTAAAGTACAACTCGAAAGGGAAAACAGCAACTGAAAAGTAAAAGCCACTACTCCGAGCTGTCCACTGGAAATCCCACCTGAAGGGTGGGTACAGATAGCTCCTCTGCTCCACGGGTCCCGTCGTCCGCTCCGTGCACGTTCCGCCCAGTGGTCCTCCTCCGGGTACTGTCCCGCTCTACAAGCCTCAGCTAAGGTCAACGCTGTCCGTCGTCTGCAACCAACACAACGTAGTGCGGGCGAAGCCCGTGCAGGGGTGAGTATAAGCTACTCAGTAGGGACCCCGAGACCCCTGAAGGTCTCTCAAATCCACAAAGGATAAACCACGAAGAAAAGTACAATCACGAAGTAACAACCGACACTGCTTAGGTATATGCCCATACATATACCTAAGTCATCAATTAAAATACGCTCCAACCTCCGAGCCCAAGTACAACTCAGTCCACGCAGGAAAGTATACGTATTCCACATAGGAAAGCAAAACATAATCCACGCAGGATTGCACAACACAATCCACACAGGAAAGCAATAGGATTCAGCTCACACAGGTATACTTCTTCAAGGACGATAAAGATGATCACTGATCCATCTAAGTCGTCGGACCCACGAAGGATCGATAGGTAACTAACCCCCGCAATGACCCACACAGGATCGGGCCCACACAGGACCTGTAGGCGCTGGCTCACACAGAACCGCTGAGCGCAAGGACCCACACAGGATCGGGCCCACACAGGACCTGTAGCACTGATCCACGTAGGATCGCTGAGTGCTGAAGTCGTCGTCGTCGAATCCACACAGGATCTCTGTACTGTCGTCGTCGAATCCACACAGGATCTCTGTACTGTCGTCGTCGCAGTCACAGTAGCAGTCGTAGCAGTAGAACAGTCACAGCCAGCACTAGGGTTCCCGCACAAAGCAAGCTCGTTCGGAGGGTCCGCTCCACGAGCCGAGAGGCTGATACATCAACTGTCACAAAGACCAGAGTTGATGTATCCAAAAGTTCCGTATCGTCAACAGGAACTCAACGCAATAGACGGCGCGTCGATCGGACGCCCGGTCTGAGAGTTATTGGCATTTTCGTCTCCGGGGCCCGGTTGGTTTTTAAGGCAAAACCAACCCGACCATACTCCACCTGCGTCCAAACCTCGGGCGGAGTATGCCAAAAGATTCGTCTCACTAAGAGGAACACAACGCGACTGACGGCACGTCAATCGGACGTTCGTAGCTGAAGATATGAGCATTTCCGCTCCGAAGGCCCGGTTGGTTTCGTGAACGAACCAACCCGGCTGAACTCAAAGTAATCCGAAACCTTGAGTGCGATATACCGAAACGACCGTCTCGATCCAAGGATCGCGTTGCCGCTGACGGTTCGTCGATCGGAGGTCTGAGGCTCAAGTTATGGGCCAAAAACCAAATATGGTTCGAAACGGGGGGGTCCGGGTCCGGGCCGACCCGGCCCGACCCCCCCCCCCCCCCTGGGCGGCGCGGTGGCCGGCGGCGGCGGGCGGCGGCGCGGCGGCGGCGGCGCGGGGGCGCGGCGGCGGCGGCGCGGGGGCGCGGCGGCGGCGGCCGGCGGCGCGGCGGCGGCGGCGCGGCAACGCGGCGGCGGCGGCGCGGCGGCGGGCCGCGGCGGCTGGCGCCCGGCGCCGCACGAGGGTGGCACGCGGGGGGCTAAGCCCCCGCTTCTTCAAGGTGGCGTGGCCTTTGTCCCGCGCCTTTGCAACAAAACGGCCCCCACGTGGGGGCCGGTTTTGTTGAATTAAACCGGGGGGCTGCTGCCCCCCCCCCCTTTCATGGAACCGCCCCCCTCTTAAAGAGGGGGGTTTTATTAGGACGGCCGGGGGATTAATTCCCCCGGTTTTAATGACATCCGGCCGGCCAGCTGGCCGGCCGGTTTTCTCCAACGGGACCGGAAAATTCCGGTCCCCTCTTCGGCTTCCGACGCCGGCGGCCCGGCCGCCGGTCTTCTCTTCCGCCGCGGCCCGGAACCGGTCGCGGTCTTCTCGTCCCGCTGCGGCCCGGAACCGGCCGTGGTGTTCGTCGTCCGGCGCGGTGCGACGACACCGCGCCCCTTTCGCCGTGCCATGATTCCTTTCAACGCGGCGCGACGGCGTCGCGTTCTTGAAGATTTTTCCTTGGCATAGCGCGACGGCACCGCGTAAAATATTTGCACGATCATCCGCGTGGTGCGACGGCACCACGCCACTTGCTTCCACCCGCAAGATTAAACAAGAACGATGGAGGGGGTTTCGGCCTTGTTCGTGCGGTCCGGCCCCCTCACGTTAAAATATTAACGCAACTTAAAAATAATTCAAGTCACACATTAGTCTTGCTAAAAATCACGATCAAGAATAAAATAGGAAACTAAAAAGAATTCGACAACCCCTACCTTGGTATAAGGTTCGAAGATTCGTCTACGTTCCGCGGAATACGGCGTCACGGAGGTCGGGCGTCGCGGTCGTCGTTCGTCAAATCCGTTGACGAAGAGTTATGCCCGAAGAGATACGTCGTTGGCGAATCTTCGTATGCCGACGAAGAAGGTCCGAGGAGGAAGCGGCGTTCCCTCTTGTTGACACCGAGGACGAAGAAGAGAGGCGTCGTTCTTCGTCGGAGTTTGAGCGTTCTTCGTTCTTCGTCAGAGCTTGAAGATGAAGAAGAAGCTCTCCAAAAGCTCTCAAGGAGACAAACAAACAACCCATTATAAAATAAGACAACATCTTATTTTATTATTACAAAACACATTAGAATTTCAAAAGTTTGAAATTCAAAAAGGGTTTAACTCCCATAATTAAAAGGGTAAATTAAGCCAATAAATGAGGCGTTAAGGGAGTTGGAAGAATTTGAAAGGTTTAGGGGTTCGTGTGGGCCCCACCACACTTAATCCTCCCAAGGGAGGTTAAGTGGGTGTGGGTCCCACTTCCAACCCCCTTTGGTAGGTTTTCAACAAGTTAAAATAAAATTTGTTCTATACAAATTTTATTTAACTCAAACTAAAAACCCCTAAAATTAACTTTCAACCCGCAACCAACGCAACTCCCGAAAAGGTCTCTTTAAGCAAATATCGGCGCTGCGAGTCCATCGGTGCCCTCGGATTTCAATTCCGAGCACCGGATCAAAAGTTAGGAATTCCCGCTCGTTCGTTCACTGAATGTACCCGAGCCAAACTTCTGAAATTAATTCCGGGCACTCCGGGCCTCGGAATCAGGTGCCGTCTGAAACCGCGCTCTTGTAAAATTCTAAAGAAAATTAAGAAAAAAATTCCCTTGAATTTTACGGGTCTTTACATTACTCCCACCTCAGGGCTTTACGTCCCCGTAAAGATACATCAAAAACTAGGGAAACAAATGAGGGTACTGAGCACGCATCTGAGCCTCCCGCTCCCATGTGCTCTCCTGGAGATTCCCGTGCTGCCATCTGATGTGCACAAGAGGAATCGATCGCCCACGCAGGACCCGATCCTGTCGATCCTCTATCTCCACCGGGACCTCCGTAAAAGTCTCCCCATCGTCAACGTCAAGCTCCCCATGGTCAATGATGTGCGTCGGGTCGTGCACGTATCTCCTCAGCTGGGATACGTGGAAGACGTCGTGCACCCGGTGCAACTGAGGTGGTAGAGCCAGGCGATAAGCCACCTCGCCAATCCTACTGAGAATCTGGAAAGGTCCGATGAAGCGTGGAGATAACTTGCCGCCTCGGCCAAATCTCTGAATACCACGTCGAGGTGAGACCCGCAAGAAGACGTGGTCGCCATCCTCGAACTCCAGTGGCCTCCGCCTCCTGTCAGCGTATGACTTCTGTCGGCTCTGAGCTGTCCTCATCCGCTCCTGGATGACCTGGACCTTCTCTGTCGTGGCCTGGACCATCTTCGGTCCCACCAGTGCTGACTCCCCAGGGTCTGTCCAGCACAAAGGAGATCTACATGGTCGGCCGTACAACGCCTCGTACGGTGCCATCCCGATGGTGGAGTGGTAGCTGTTGTTGTACGCGAACTCCACCAAGGGTAGGTGGTCCTCCCAGCTACGACCAAAGTCGAGGACACATGCGCGGAGCATGTCCTCGAGAGTCTGAATGGTCCTCTCCGTCTGACCATCCGTCTGAGGGTGAAAAGCTGTGCTAAGACGTAGTTGCGTACCGAACGCCTCCTGTAACCCCTTCCAAAGCCGGGAAGTAAAGCGGGCATCTCGATCGGAAACGATAGATGATGGCACGCCGTGGAGCCGCACAATCTCCTGAACGTAGAGACGTCCCAAGCTCTCCACTGAGCCCTGCTCTCTGATGGGTAAGAAGTGTGCCGACTTGGTGAGTCGGTCAACAATCACCCAAATGGAGTCGTGACCTCTGGAAGTGCGTGGAAGTCCAGTCACGAAGTCCATAGATATGTCGTCCCACTTCCACTCCGGAACCTCCAAGGGCTGTACCAAGCCTGCTGGTACCTGATGCTCTGTCTTCACCTGCTGACAAGTGAGGCATCGAGAAACGAACTCTGCTACAGCCTTCTTCATGCCCAGCCACCAGTGCTGTCGTCTGAGGTCCTGGTACATCTTCGCCACTCCAGGATGTACCGCCAAAGGAGAAGTGTGAAACTCTCTCAGAACTTCCTCTCGCAAAGCTACTGGTACCATGGTACGTCCTCTGAAAAGGATGTCGTGCTCTGCTCCAAGGGAGAAACCATCAGGTGCCTGTCCCGAGGATATCTGTGCACGTCGTGTCTCACAGTCAGCGTCCCCATGTTGTGCCTCCCTGACTCGCTGCAGTAGTGGAGGAGTGACTGTGAGAGACTGAAGAAAGGCTACTCCATCTCTATCCACGAAGGATATCTGCAAAGAGGCTAGCTGCTCCCTCGCCTCCTCGAGTAGCTGAATGCCCGTCCTCCTGATGAGGGCATCGGCTACTACGTTCCCCTTCCCAGGAGTATAGACTATCTCAAAGTCATAGTCCTGGAGGAACTCGAGCCAACGCCGCTGTCTCAGGTTCAGGTCCTTCTGCGAGAAGATATACCTGAGACTCTGATGATCGGAAAAGACTGTAAAGCGCTCGCCCATCAGATAGTGTCGCCATGTCTTCAGAGCGAAGACCACTTCTGATAACTCCAGGTCATGGGTAGCGTAGTTTTGCTCATGCGGCCTCAACTGACGCGATCCATAGGCGATCACGGCCCGCTCCTGCATCAGAACACATCCGAGTCCGGTCCCTGATGCATCGCAGTAGACTACGTACCCTACTCCCTCCTCAGGAAACCTCAAGATAGGTGCGCTAGTCAATCTCTGTCTCAGCTCCTGGAAGCTCTGCTGACAACTGTCTGACCACACGAAGGGTTTCCCCTTCTTCGTCAAAGCTGTGAGTGATGCCGCAACTCTAGAGAAGTTCGGCACAAATCTCCGATAGTATCCAGCTAGTCCAAAGAAACTCCGAACCTCAGTCACGCTCCTGGGTGGCTCCCATGCTAACATAGCCTCAATCTTCGCGGGATCCACTGCAACTCCCGCCTCAGAGATAATGTGTCCCAAAAAGTGGACCTCACGTATCCAGAACTGGCACTTCGAGAGCTTACCATAAAGCTGGTGCTCTCGGAGTGTGTCAAGAACAACTCGCAAGTGATAGGCGTGCTCCTCCTCTGTCGTAGAGTAAATCAGAATGTCGTCGATGAAGACTACAACAAACCGATCGAGGTATGGCTGAAAGATCCTGTTCATGAGAGCCATGAACACTGCTGGGGCATTGGTTACACCGAAAGGCATAACCAAGAACTCATAGTGGCCATACCGACATCTGAAGGCCGTCTTCTGCACATCCTCGTCTCTGACTCTGAGCTGATGATAGCCTGACCTGAGGTCTATCTTCGAGAACCACCGTGCTCCCTTTAGCTGATCAAAGAAGTCATCAATCCTCGGTAGCGGATACTTGTTCCTCACTGTCACCTGGTTCAGGCGACGATAGTCAACACAAAGTCGCAAGCTCCCGTCCGCCTTTTTGGCGAACAATATCGGGGAAGCCCAGGGTGAAACACTGGGTCGGATGAACCCCTTGCCCTGCAAGTCCTCCAACTGTACCCGTAGCTCTCGAAGCTCGGTGGGGGCCATCTGATATGCTGGAGTGGATATCGGGGCTGTCCCGGGGTACAAGTCAATATAAAAGTCTACCTCTCTGCGAGGAGGTAGCCCTGGAACGTCGTCAGGAAAAACGTCCGCAAACTGATCCACCACTGCAGGAAAACCAGGACTCCGCACGTCAACTGCTCCAAGGATAAGGCTAGCCAACTGATGAGTGATGGGCTGTCCTATCCTCCGCGGAAGTCCATCCTGTGCTGCTAAGGCTCCCTTCTCGCCGGTGAAGGTGAACCTGCTCCCGTCGGTGCGTACACATCGCACCTTGCGCGTAAAACAGTCAATCTGTGCATGGACCGTAGATAGCCAATCCATGCCAAAGATGACGTCGTAAGGCCTCGACGCTGCTACAAGAAGATCCCAGCCGAATCTCTCGCCTCCTAGAGTAAGCTCACAATGCCAGCACCAGTGCGTAATCGTCGAGTCTGCTCCCGTAGGAGTCTCTAGCCGTAAGGATCGAGCCAACGGCTCTGTCGGAATCTCCGAGCTCCGAACAAGGGCAGCGGCTATGAAAGAATGACTCGCTCCTGTGTCTATAAGAACTGCAGCAAGGGTGGAATAGACATAGATAGTACCTCGAATCATCTCGGGTGCGCCGTGGTCGTAGGCCTCTACTGCCTGGAGCTGTGCCTGCCGCTGCCCGCCAACTCCCTGTGGTCGGGGTGGACCTCCTGGTGGTGGTGGTGGTAGAGCCTCAAAGCGTCGGCCACCACCAGCTGCTCGTCCAGCTCCTCTGCCTCGTCCGCCTCCTCCCTTCGGACCGCCACGGTCGACCCTCTGCCTCTGCCTCGGTGGTCCCTCAACCGTCTGCTGCTCCTCGGCACGGCGGGTCGGGCAGTCACGAGCCATGTGGCCCTGCCCGCCGCACGAGTAGCACTGTCTGCGTCTCGAAAGACTGGCTCCACGCTGTGTGCCCCACACTGCTGAGCCAGTGCCCTGAGATCGTCTGCCCGAAGGTCTGGTCTGCCTGGACCCCTGAGTCATCCGTCGACTGCCTGCTGCAGATGACTCTGCCACGTGCCGCCCTGCGGTGGGTCGCTGTGCTGGTGTAGACTCAGCAAGGAAGCTCTCGATCAGAAGGGCCCGCTCCAGTACTCCTGTCTGAGTCGGTATGCTGAGGGAGATCAGCGATGCCCTGATCTCGTGTCTCAAACCCTGCTCGAAGGTCCGGGCCCGGAAGAATGGGTCCCGTACCATGTCGGTCGAGTAGCGCGAGAGATCGGTAAATCTTGCCGAGTACTGAGCGACCGTCTTGCTGCTCTGCCGCAGCTGTAGAAGATCCTGGATACGCACCGCACGAAGGGTGGCTGGGACGAACTCCGAGCGGAAGAGGCTCTCAAAGTCCGTCCAAAGTAGAGATGCCTCATCGTGCACCTGGAGCATCAAGCTCCACCATCGTCCTGCTGCTGCGTGTAGTAGGCTCGCAGCGAGGATCACCATGAGGTTTGCTGGTGTCCTCACTAGCCTAAACACTCGAACTACTGCCTCCATCCAGTCCTCTGCTGCCTGGGGATCCGTCTCCCCGCGAAACCCGGGCGGTCGCTGGCGCTGAAACTCATGCAGTCCGCTGAGGCGACGTGCATCGCCAGCGGCTGCTGCTGGAAGCATCGGGGGATCGGCGGGTAAAGCTACCGCCGGTGCCACTACTGGAAAAGGGCCCTGCACCGAGGCCTCGTCGCTCGGTGGGCTGTCGTCTCGCTCGACTCTCGGAACCCTAGCTGGCTGCCGTCGTGGGGCCATCCTGAAAAGGAAACAGGTGCGCCACGGTCAGAACAGTATACCTGGTGAGCTGATATAAGTAATCACAAAGAAAACTCTGAAACACACACGCAATCAATGTTTTCGTGCATTAAGTCGGAAATCAGAAGTCAGGGTCCTGGTGTACGGATACGTCGGCCGCCGCACCAACACTGGACTCCCTGGACTGATATCCACACTCAATACGCTAAACATTATTGCTTCACATAGAAAAGATCAGAGTTCGCAGTAGAACCGAACTCCTTTGATACCAATTTGTCACGACCCGCCCTCGGGGTCCGTGCCGTGACTACCCCAAGCCCGCCTTCCATAGGCCAGGGGCTGGCGACTAGCACCAAGGCGTAAATCCCAGTAAAAAGGGAAGGCATTGCCTTTGAAAAGTAATACAAACACCACAGAGTAAGCAAGCGGAAAGTAAACACTAAACAAAAGCAGAGTACTACTGAAAGTGCGGAAAAGTAAATGGGCCAGTATACAAACCCAAACTGAAAGTAAAGTACAACTCGAAAGGGAAAACAACAACTGAAAAGTAAAAGCCACTACTCCGAGCTGTCCACTGGAAATCCCACCTGAAGGGTGGGTACAGATAGCTCCTCTGCTCCACGGGTCCCGCCGTCCGCTCCGTGCACGTCCCGCCCAGTGGTCCTCCTCCGGGTACCGTCCCGCTCTACAAGCCTCAGCTAAGGTCAACGTTGTCCGTCGTCTGCAACCAACACAACGTAGTGCGGGCGAAGCCCGTGCAGGGGTGAGTATAAGCTACTCAGTAGGGACCCCGAGACCCCTGAAGGTCTCTCAAATCCACAAAGGATAAACCACGAAGAAAAGTACAATCACGAAGTAACAACCGACACTGCTTAGGTATATTCCCATACATATACCTAAGTCATCAATTAAAATACGCTCCAACCTCCGAGCCCAAGTACAACTCAGTCCACGCAGGAAAGTATACGTATTCCACATAGGAAAGAAAAACATAATCCACGCAGGATTGCACAACACAATCCACACAGGAAAGCAATAGGATTCATCTCACACAGGTATACTTCTTCAAGGACGATAAAGATGATCACTGATCCATCTAAGTCGTCGGACCCACGAAGGATCGATAGGTAACTAACCCCCGCAATGACCCACACAGGATCGGGCCCACACAGGACCTGTAGGCGCTGGCTCACACAGAACCGCTGAGCGCAAGGACCCACACAGGATCGGGCCCACACAGGACCTGTAGCACTGATCCACGTAGGATCGCTGAGTGCTGAAGTCGTCGTCGTCGAATCCACACAGGATCTCTGTACTGTCGTCGTCGAATCCACACAGGATCTCTGTACTGTCGTCGTCGCAGTCACAGTAGCAGTCGTAGCAGTAGAACAGTCGCAGCCAGCACTAGGGTTCCCGCACAAAGCAAGCTCGTTCGGAGGGTCCGCTCCACGAGCCGAGAGGCTGATACATCAACTGTCACAAAGACCAGAGTTGATGTATCCAAAAGTTCCGTATCGTCAACAGGAACTCAACGCAACAGACGGTGCGTCGATCGGACGCCCGGTCTGAGAGTTATTGGCATTTTCGTCTCCGGGGCCCGGTTGGTTTTTAAGGCAAAACCAACCCGACCGTACTCCACCTGCGTCCAAACCTCGGGCGGAGTATGCCAAAAGATTCGTCTCACTAAGAGGAACACAACGCGACTGACGGCACGTCAATCGGACGTTCGTAGCTCAAGATATGAGCGTTTCCGCTCCGAAGGCCCGGTTGGTTTCGTGAACGAACCAACCCGGCCGAACTCAAAGTAATCCGAAACCTTGAGGGCGATATACCGAAACGACCGTCTCGATCCAAGGATCGCGTTGCCGCTGACGGTTCGTCGATCGGAGGTCCGAGGCTCAAGTTATGGGCCAAAAACCAAATCTGGTTCGAAACGGGGGGGTCCGGGTCCGGGCCGACCCGGCCCGACCCCCCCCCCCCCCCCCCCTGGGCGGCGCGGTGGCCGGCGGCGGCGGCGCGGCGGTGCGGCAGCGGGCCGCGGCGGCTGGCGCCTGGCGCCGCACGAGGGTGGCACGCGGGGGGCTAAGCCCCCGCTTCTTCAAGGTGGCGCGGCCTTTGTGTCGCGCCTTTGCAACAAAACGGCCCCCACGTGGGGGCCGGTTTTGTTGAATTAAACCGGGGGGCTGCTGCCCCCCCCCCTTTCATGGAACCGCCCCCCTCTTAAAGAGGGGGGTTTTATTAGGACGGCCGGGGGATTAATTCCCCCGGTTTTAATGACATCCGGCCGGCCAGCTGGCCGGCCGGTTTTCTCCAACGGGACCAGAAAATTCCGGTCCCCTCTTCGGCTTCCGACGCCGGCGGCCCGGCCGCCGGTCTTCTCTTCCGCCGCGGCCCGGAACCGGCCGCGGTCTTCTCGTCCCGCTGCGGCCCGGAACCGGCCGCGGTGTTCGTCGTCCGGCGTGGTGCGACGGCACCGCGCCCCTTTCGCTGTGCCATGATTCCTTTCAACGCGGCGCGACGGCGTCGTGTTCTTGAAGATTTTTCCTTGGCGTAGCGCGACGGTGCCGCGTAAAATATTTGCACGATCATCCGCGTGGTGCGACGGCACCACGCCACTTGCTTCCACCCGCAAGATTAAACAAGAACGATGGAGGGGGTTTCGGCCTTGTTCGTGCGGTCCGGCCCCCTCACGTTAAAATATTAACGCAACTTAAAAATAATTCAAGTCACACGTTAGTCTTGCTAAAAATCACGATCAAGAATAAAATAGGAAACCAAAAAGAATTCGACAACCCCTACCTTGGTATAAGGTTCGAAGATTCGTCTACGTTCCGCGGAAGACGGCGTCGCGGAGGTCGGGCATCGCGGTCGTCGTTCGTCAAATCCGTTGACGAAGAGTTATGCCCGAAGAGATACGTCGTTGGCGAATCTTCGTATGCCGACGAAAAAGGTCCGAGGAGGAAGCGGCGTTCCCTCTTGTTGACACCGAGGACGAAGAAGAGAGGCGTCGTTCTTCGTCGGAGTTTGAGCGTTCTTCGTTCTTCGTCAGAGCTTGAAGATGAAGAAGAAGCTCTCCAAAAGCTCTCAAGGAGACAAACAAACAACCCATAATAAAATAATACAACATCTTATTTTATTATTACAAAACACATTAGAATTTCAAAAGTTTGAAATTCAAAAAGGGTTTAACTCCCATAATTAAAAGGGTAACTTAAGCCAATAAATGAGGCGTTAAGGGAGTTGGAAGAATTTGAAAGGGTTAGGGGTTCGTGTGGGCCCCACCACACTTAATCCTTCCAAGGGAGGTTAAGTGGGTGTGGGTCCCACTTCCAATTCCCTTTGGTAGGTTTTCAACAAGTTAAAATAAAATTTGTTCTATACAAATTTTATTTAACTCAAACTAAAAACCCCTAAAATTAACTTTCAACCCGCAACCAACGCAACTCCCGAAAAGGTCTCTTTAAGCGAATATCGGCACTGCGAGTCCATCGGTGCCCTCGGATTTCAATTCCGAGCACCGGATCAAAAGTTAGGAATTCCCGCTCGTTCGTTCACTGAACGTACCCGAGCCAAACTTCGGAAATTAATTCCGGGCACTCCGGGCCTCGGAATCAGGTGCTGTCTGAAACCGCGCTCTTGTAAAATTCTAAAGAAAATTAAGAAAAAAATTCCCTTGAATTTTACGGGTCTTTACAACTGGTTATTGAAGTCATTCTACATGTCTGACCTCACATTCCATGCTCACAACAGTCCGACTACCATACCCCGCCTGCACACACATGGGCTACCATAACCACATATCCCGCCTACAAACACCTAGGCCACAACCACAACACATAACCACACCCGTAGACACTTGGGCCAGAATAAATACTTCCACGCTCGAAGACACCTGGGCCTCATCATGAATACACACGGGAAACAAACTTCCCATACACACACCTGAGCCAACCACCACAACTACCCTCCCTGAAGAATCCTAGGATATAATGGACCTCAGGCCGTCACAGCCTACCCGAAGAGTCATGGGATACTCGGGAAAGGGATCATAAAAGGTGCTAATAACCAGCTAATTATAGGATTTTTGGAAAAAACACCCTCCCCCATTGAAATGGGGGTGTTCGGCACAAAGTGCTCAACTTGGGTGGGGCACAAAAAAGAAACATAAGAACTAAATTATACATATAGGTAAACAAGCACTCATCCGAGCCTAGGGGTTCCAAAACCAGCCTATACACAAATACCCTTATTACTATTTATTTATAAAAAACACACCACCCACAGCCAAGTCACAACTCATTCCCAAAAAACAATTCCCCATTAAAATCATTCTTGTTATCACATTTAAGTGGTTCTATTTTAAATAATTCTTCACTACTTAGCAACAAACAGGCATAGCCACAAGCCAAAAAAGGAAAAACAACCAAGCAGTAGATTAAGCATTCACACCTGGATCTCTTGTAAAGTCACAACAACAAAAGGGATCTATGAGATACCTCAAAGTACTGGAACCAAACCAAAACCCACTATATGGCCCCATATGGCCTATAATCCACAAACCAACAACTGCACCACAACAAGGGATCCCATTTCCAACTATGTCACCCCATAATAATGAAGAAGAACAACCCCACATATTACCAAGATAGAGAAAGGGATTTTCTAGATTCTATCACACCATTAATTGAGTTTATTCTTTTTGTTTGGTTAACCATGGTGTTCACATAAGGATTCTTGTTCACATGAAAATCATTTAATCAACCGAGGTTACGTGATTAACCAATTTCCATGTTACAGTCATTCAATCATCACATAAGATAGGGGCCCATTAGTGCACAAGGAAAGACCACCAACATCCATGATTTTAAATGGACATAATTCTATACAGTTCACAACATATAAGAAAGGGTAAAAGATTATAGCAGCATCATCAAACACACCCCTTCATTATTTAAAGGTCTGTTGATTATCATCATTAAGTCTTGGTTTCATCCATCCCCATATAAACATTAGCATACCTGCCCTATATAATACACAGTAAAGAGAGAAGAATGAATGACCCTGATTGGATGATCAACGATCGAAGTTTCTCTATACGTGCCAGGAATTGGGGATACACGACTTGTAGGTGAGGAACTCTGAGGACTCCAAGAGTGAGAAGAAAGGCTCCATCATAGAAGAAACACTTTCCTCGGGAAGGGGGGCTCTAAATGAACCTATGAAGGTAAAATAGACCAGCCAAGAAGAAGAAGAAGAAGAATAAATTCTTGTGCGATAAGAAGGTGAGATCATGGAGTTTACGAGATATGAATTTTGAATGACTAAAAAAAGATCGTGGTTTCACCATGCAGTTGGGCGGTTACACATGATGGAATTAATTGTCATTTAATAATTCTCATTGAAGAGGTGACTATAATAGCAGTGCTTTAAATAGTTTCATTTAATTAGAGGAAAACACATAACAGGGGTGGAACTAGAAAGTATGAGAAAAGTTGTGACACTGAGGAAAAGCCACACATTTTGGTAAGTCAAGGTTTTGTCAGCTCTTGGAGAATTTTAGATTTCATTTATGGGCTTTAAATGTCTTTTAAAGGGGTATTAAAATTACCTTACATCAAATGATACATTGTGGGAGTGGAACTGGAAAAATAAACAAGGGTAGGACACCGTTTGGTGAGACACCGTAAGAGGTGCAACAGTCACGGTGCCACCGTCATGGTGCCACCCTCACGGTGCCATCATGAGTGGTTCCACCGTTTTGATGTGTGACTATGATGGTGCAATTGTTTTGGTGTGTGACTATGACGGTGTGACCATTACGGTACCACCCTCACAGTGTCACCCTCATGGTGCCACCGCTTCGGTGTGCAGCCGTGACCGGTGCCACCATTTTGGTGGAACCATTTGATGGAACCATGTTTTTTGGAAAACTTTTTAATGAGTCATTGTCTGGGCCATTACATCAGATACCTCTCAAGCTATTCTTTACCTCAAGAATCAAAACTATTCCCAAAATAAGAGGGGTCTGAACAACCACCTCGAAATATAACTCTCAGGGGAAAACCTCCTTGACATCTAGGAACACATATCCCTCAAGTAACCACACAACATATAAAGGTTACAAAGTCTAGACATATATATTAGGGTGTCCTTTCCCCCATGTCAAGATACTATCTACTTTGGGAGGCACTGCCTCGCCCGCACGGGTTTAATCGCATCCACCTTAATGAATCTTGATTAGGGATTGGGTCCTCCCTTCCCCACAGTCAAGACTCTTCACACACATTCAGAGAATTAGGTGAACAACACATTTCATAGTTAACAATGTTAATAACTACATCACAAACAAGTATGAAACAAAATAGGATAAAATGAAAAATATCTCTGGGTACTGGGCGCACATTTATGCCTCTCGTTCCCAAGTTCTCTCCTCGAGTCCACCATGCCTCCATAACACACGAACCAAGGGAATGGTTCATCCATGGAACACTTTCTCTTCACAACCATCGGTCATCACTGGTCACTTTATAAACGTCAAATTGTCCTCAATATCTAGCTTTACCCAGTCAAGGACGTGTGAATCATTGTGTAGATACCTATAGTGCTGAGACACATGGAAGATGTTGTGCACTCTTAGTAGCAGCGGTGGTAGTGATAGCTGATAATCCACTTTGCCGACCAACCGCAACACCTTGAAGGGTCCAACAAACCTAGGAGAAAGATTACTCCCCATTTCGAACCACTGTTGTCTACACCGAGGGGATACCATCAAGAACACACAGTCCCCAACCTCAAACTCCAAGTGTCTCCTCCTATTATCAGCATACAACTTCTCTCAGTCCGGGGCTGCCTTCATCCTCTCTCGTATAAGTTGAACCTTCTTCACCGTTATTCGCACCACTTTTGGGCCAATAACATCTGCTTCCAAGACCTCTGCCCAGCACACAGGTGAGTGACATAGCCTCCCATAAAAATCATTGAATGGAGCCATGCTAATGGTAGAGTGATAACTATTATTGTAAGAAAACTCTACCAGATTCAAATGTCATACCCTTGATCCCCCAAAGTACAAAACACAAGCTTATATCATATCCTCTAATGTCTGGATGGTGCGCTCTATCTTCCCATCCCTCTAGGGGTGTAAGGTAGTTCTGAGGCATAGTTGGGTCCTAAAAGCATGTTGAAAACCCTTCCAGATCCATAAGGTAAACTGGGTATCCTGATCAAAGATTATGGATCATGGAACTCCATGCAGCCGCACCAATTCTTCCACGTACCATTGTGCTAGGGCATCCACCGCACTCAACCTTTTGATTTCTAGGAAGTGAGATGATTTCGTCAGCTGGTCCACCACTACATAGATGGAATCACATCCCCCTTGATCTCTGGGTATTCCTGTGACTAAATTAATCGATATGTTGTCCCACTTCCACTCAGGGACATCTAAAGGTTGTAACAGACCCCCTGGGAGGCGGTGTTCATCCTTCACCTACTGACATACAAGGAACTTCTCTACAAACTCTTCTACTACCCTCTTCACCCTGGGCCACCCAAACTAGACCTTCAAGCCCCGATACATTTTAAAAACTCCTCGGTGCACTGCCAGGGGTAAGTTGTGGAAATCACCAAGAACTCCCTTGCACATTTCCATCGGGAAGAATAAATTCCAATGAAATATCATCTGATTATTATCGTCTTTCGACCATCCTCCTAGAGCATCACCCTGTATAACACAATCGTGCATCACTTCATCCTTTATGTCTCCCCACTGATACTCCTCTACTTGCTACAACAGAGAGGATTGTACTATCATCTAGAATGGACTGCCTCTGTCATCCTCCACCCTTACATCTCGGTCTAGGGAATCCAACTCCTCCATCCCCTTCCAAGCATCTACCGACTGTCAAACCACATCCTTCTATGAATTCATACTCAAGGCATCATCCATCACATTTCACTTACCTTCAATGTAAGAGATTTCAATTCGTAGTCCTGAGGAAACTCAATCCATCTCTGTTGCCACAATTTCATTTCCTACTGGGAGAAGATATACGTCAAACTCTTGTAATTAATGAAGACTTAAAAGTGCTCCCCAATAAGGTAATTTTGACACAACTTTAGTACGAACATGACTATTTCAAGCTCTATATTTTCTGTGGCATAGTTATTCTCATGGGGATGTAATTTCCTGAAACCATAAGAGATCACCCCTATTGTTGCATCAGCACACACCCCAATCCTTGGCCTGAAGAATCACAAAATACCTCAAATGTCACTCATTCTTATGGGAACCTCAGAACGGGGGCACTAACGAAATTCCTCTTTAGATAATTGATGGATACCTCAAACTTCCCATTCCACATGAAATCCTAGTCCTTCTTGGTCAAGGTTATCAAAGGTTCTTCAACTCGGGAGAAGTTGAGAATGAATATTCGGTACTAACCTCCTAGGCCCAAGAAACTACGAACCTATATCACATTATTGGGTGCCTCCCAAGAAACAATCACCTCAACCTCTGATGGATCCACCTTTATTCCATTCTCGGACACCACTTTTCTAACGAAGTGTACTTCTTGCGTCCATAACTTGCACTTGGACAATTTCCCATAGAGATGGTGTTGTCGGAGGACCTCTAAAACCGTCCTCATATTCTCAGCATGATCCTCCTCTGATCTTGAGTAGATCAGGATTTCATCAATAAATACAACTATGAAATGGTCCATATATTCCTAAAAGACAGATTTCATGAGCCCCGTGAACATGGTCGGTGCATTTGTAACGCCGAACATCATGACTACGAACTCAAAGTGTCCATATATGCACCTGAAGGAAGTATTAAATATGTCACCCTTCTTCACCATCAACTGGGGATATCTTGAATGCAAGTCTATCTTGGAGATCCATCCTTCCCCCTTCAATTGGTCAAAGAGGTCATCTATCCTCGGGAGTGGGTAATGTTTCATGACCGTTACCGGATTTAGTCTCCATTTGACTATGTACAGCCTGCGACCACCATCTGCATTATTCGCGAACAAGATCGGAGTGCCCCAGGGCGACACACTTGGTTGAACAAAACCCTTCTTCATCAGATCATTAATCTAAATCCATAACTCCCGTAGATCAAAAGGCGTCATCTGATAGGGAGCCATTGAAATTGGACGGGCACCAGGTTATAAGTCTATCCCGAACTCAATGTCACATCAAGGGGGTAGAGTCACCACCTCCTCAATGAAGATGTCGATGAAATCACTGACAATCCCTAATATGCCCACCATATCTATATCTTCTGACTCTACTAATAGCTTGGCTAACAAGGAAAGAAGGGGCTCCACTCACCAGCTTCCCTCCTGGAAACCCCGCTCGGTGACGAAGGTCACACGTTTTCCGCCCACATTTGAAAACACAATAATTTTTCAGATGAATTCAATAATAGAACATACATATAATAGCCAGTCGATGCCTAGAATGACATCATATAGCTGCATCTACAAAAAAAATAATGTCCCCACTAGACTGATGTGGTCCCAACATCAGTCAACATTCTTGGAAAACACAAGAAAAGCTGGTCTAACCTCCTACTAGCATACCTAATACCATGGGTACAAAAAGTGTCACTGTTTCTGGAACCAAAGCATGGGCTATACTGGGTGACACAAAGGAGTGTGAAGCTCTTGAATATGACAAGGTGCATGCAAAAGTAGTAAACAAGCTAATCATACCTCAGACGACTTCAGGCCCAGATGGAACGGCTACCTCTACTATGTGAAACTACCCACGCCTAGCTCCCCTGCCCCTAAGATGTCGGTCGCCTCCCTGACCACACCCTGGTCGAGGTCCCAGAGGATTTCCCTGAGGTCGGCCTCCTCCTGCAACATAAGCTCTTGGAGGAGTGGGAGATCATTGTCCCTACTACTGATACTGAAAGGGTTTGGCTAGAAAATAATGTTGTTGGGGTGGGCGTTGAACTGGCCCACCACCACTATATTGTACTCGGTCTAGCAACAGATTTATAAGGTACCCACAGCTTCCACTGATGAAGCATCTTGGTCCTGGGCCCAAAATGAAAGGGTGAGGATCGGGAGATCAAAACTGGAATTGCTGGGTCATGCTCCCCACTGGCCAAAACCTAGAAGGCCCTCATGTTGGAGGTCTGCTGCTGAAGACCTTCCTCTTTGACAAGACCAACTGGATCGCCTCTTGCAGAACACCTCCCAGTGTGTGCATTCTCTCCACCATTTCAGTATTCTTCTGGACCTCTAAGTATATCAGTAGAGTGAATGGAGTAATAACATATTGGAGAGAAGGTGGGAGTGCCTCCTCTAAATGTCTCGCCCGAGACTCATCATCCGAAGATAGGTCTGAAGAAATAGAATAAGATCCATGAACTTGATCCCCAACTCTCTCACTGACACACACCCCTGCTGAAGGGAGAGTAGCTCCTTCCTCTTCTCATCCTTCATCATGGAAGAGAGTAATTCCGACCTGAACTCCCTCTCGAAGTCAGTCCATGTAACCTTAGCCTCCCTCTTCTCCCTAAGATAGATCATTCACCACTGATGTGCTTCTCCCCGCATATGGATTACATCCAAAATAACCCATTACTCTATCGGAGTCTGGATCAAGCTGAAAGCTATCACCAGCTCCTCAATACAGCTCTTTGCCTCTATATCCCAGGAACTTCCCTCATTCTTCCTGAGGGTATACTGCTAAAAGGCACGAAGTGTCCTTTTCCCCTAATCATCCTCCTCCTCTTGGTCAGCCCTCTGCTGATCATCCAGATCATCCTCTTGGGCCTCAATTGCTCACACTACTCGTGGTAGTCATCTAGGTGTCATAACTGCAAGTTAAACAAGGAATGCCTAAGCCTAAGTAGTGTAGAAGATTGATTTTAATTTTTCTTAGACTTCTTATTCATTTTAAATCCACAAAATACACAATAAACACAAGAACACAAGTCATTATGATGTATGTACCTTTCCTAGGGTCTCTACCCTGCAATCATTGTATACTCACTTGGTCATTTGGTAGGCCCAGAGTCCTTACATTGAATCACAGGGGGCCATAAAATCTCATGTCCTAGCTAGTCTTCCATGTCCTATTTCATGCACCAAGATTGTCTGACACTGTTTCCCTACCATCCCATGCAATCCTCATTGTGCCTAACCCTGAGCTCCATCCTATCTCTTAACAATCCTTTGATACCATTCTGTCATGACCCGCCTTCACCATGATGAGAGAAGGGACAAAAAATTTCCATACCCTTCCTTCTTCAAGTTGAAGGAGGGATAACGACCCCCGAGACCCACCTTCAATAGGTCCTAGAGTGGAGACTAGAACCAAGGGTATGGAATTACACGTAAAATGGAAGGAATTTCCCTTTTTATTTAGTAGGATCAGGAGATAAGATAGTAAATCCCAAACAAAACCAAAACTGGAAGTAAAAGTAAATCCCAAACAATCCATTCCCATACGAATGATTCAATAATAAGTGCTACAAAACAAGAAAACTCCAAGGGTAAATACCAAAGAAAGTAAAAACAGCAACAGAAACTATCCCAACGTCTAAAATTGTACCGTCCTGCATGGTCCTCGATGTCCTCCTAGAAACCTGAATGTAGTTTTATATATTTTGGGTGAGTATACAAGTATACTCAATAGGGAAAAACAAAATATCTCAAGCACAAGTGGGGAGGAATTTTAATTCCCTGTCAGAAAAAGGATATAACTAAAGCACCTAGAAACAAAACTATCCACCCAACCTCACCAAGTAACACTCCGCAAATAAAGAAAGTCAAGTAATGTTATAGAAATATCACATCAATATTTGGGTACCCCGCACCACTTTTCCAATGGTTATTGAAGTCATAGTACGTGTCAGACCTCTCCCACCATTCTCACTGTAGTCCCACTGGCATTCCCTGCCCACACACACCTGGGCTACTATAACCACACATCCCACCCACAAACACCTTGGCCACAACCACCACACATAACCACACCCATAGACACCTGGTCCAGAACAACAACTACCATTCTCAGAGACACTTGGGCCTCATCGTAAAGACACTTGGGAAACAACCTACCCGCACACACACCTGGACTAACCACCACAACTACCATGCCTGAAGAATATTGGGCTATAATGGACATAAGGTCATAACATCCTACCTAAAGATTCATGGGATACTCGAGAAATGTAGTATAAAAAGAGCTAATAACCATCCATTCGTAGGAGTGTTGGGAAAAACACCCCCCCCCCCCATTGAAATGGGGGTGTTCAGCATGAAGCATTCAACTTGTGTGGGGCACGAATAAGAAACATAAGAACTAAATTATACATATATGTAAAAAAGAACACATCCCAACCTAGGGGTTCCAAAACCATCCTACACGCAAACACCCTTGTTACTATTCATTCATAAAAAACACACCACCCCCATCCAAGTCACAACTCATTTTCAGAAAATAATTCCCCATTGAACTCATTATTGTTATCACATTAGAGTGGTTCTATTTTAAATAATTCTTCACTACTAGGTAACTAACAGGCATAGCCACAAGCCAAGGAAGGAAAAACAACCAAGAATTAGATTAACCATTCACATTTTGTTCTCTTGTAAAGTCACAATAACAAAAGGGATCCATGAGATCCCTTAAAGTACTAGAACGAAACCAAGCCCCACCATACGTCCCCACACATCCTAAGATCCACAAACCAACAATTGTACCACAACAGGGGATCTCATCCCCATCCATGTCACCCCACAAGAATCAAGCATAACAACCCCACATATTACCAAGATAGAGTAAGGAATTTTCCAGATTCTATCACACCATTCATTGAGTTTCTTCTTTTAGTTTGGTTAACTGGGGTGTTCATACAATGATTCTTGTTCACTGGACATTAATTTAATCAACTAAGTTTATGTGATTAACAAATTTCCATTTTATAGACATTAAAACATCACAAAATATAGGGACCCATTAGTGAGAAAGGAAATACCACCAATGACCACGATTTTTAGTGGACACGAGCCAATAAAATTCACAACATATAAGAATGGGTAAAATACTAAAAAATCATCATCAAACACACCCCTTCATTCTTTAAAGTTCAGTTTATTATCTTCATTAAGGCTTGGTTTCATCTATCCTCATATAAACATTAGAATACCCACCCCACATGATACAAAGTAAAGAGAGATGAAGGAAGAACCCTACTTGGATGATCAACTATCGAAGTTTCTCTCTATGTGCCAAGAATTGGGGATACCTGACTTGCAGGGGAGTAACTCTGAGGACTCCAAGAGTGAGTAGAGAGGCTCTATCATAGGCGTACCACGTTATTTGGTAAGGGGGGCTCCAAACACACCCAAGAAGGGAAAAGAGACCATCCATGAAGAAGAATAATAAATTCTCATGCGCTAAAAAGGTGAGATCATAGAGTTTACATGATATGAATTTTGAACGACTAAAAAGGTAGATTGGGGTTTCACCACGCGGTTGGGTGGATACACATGATGGAAATAATTTTCATTTAAAAATTCTCATTAGAGAGGTGGCTATAACATCTGTGTGTTAAATAGTTTTCTTTAATCATAGGAAAATGCATAACAGGGGCAGAACTAGAAGGTATAGAAAAAGGTGTGACACCGAGGAAAATCCACACGTTTTGGAAAGTCAAGGGTTGCCCGACTCTTGGGGAATTTTAGATATAATTTATGGGATTTAAATGGATTTTAAAGGGGTATTAAAATCCTCTTATATAAAAATATATGTTGTGGGAGTGGAACTGGAAAAGAAACAAGGGTGGGACACCGTTTGGTGAGACACAGTAAGCGGTGGCATGGTCACGGTGCCACCGTCACGGTGCCACCTTCAGGGTGCCACCCTCATAGTGCCACCCTTTCGATGTGATACCATGATGGTGTGACCATTACGGTTCCATCATCATGATTTCACCCTCATAGTGCCACCATCATGGTGCCACCATTAGTAGTGCCACCGCTTAGGTGTGCGACTGTGGCTGGTGCCACTGTTTCGGTGGTACTGTTTGATAGAACCGGGTTTTCTAGAAAACTCCTTAATGAGTCATTTTCTGGGCCATTACATATCATGATATAAGAGATCATGAATTCTAATATTAATTATTTCCTTCATTAATAATTCATCTATTATAATCCATGATATTATTTCATTAATATTATTCATGGATGCATTATGTGATCAATTAATTGATTCAATTGAATGTGTCTTTAATTGTATATCATTCCATAATAATTATTCCTTATCTAATTAGGATATTAAAGTCTTTGATTAATTGGAATGTGTGTTTAGATATTTACCTTGCAATAATATTTATGCATTATTTATTATTCTTTATTTATTCGTGATATATTTTTATTTATGTAACTCTTACTGAGCATCTGATATCACCCAAATTTGGTTTATTTTCCCCAAGATATGAAAATAAATATTTTAATGAGTTCAAGGATTCATGTTTTTTAATATTAGATTCATTTATGTGTCTATTTTACTAAGACTACTAAACTATTTGGTCATTGGGTTGTGATCACTTGTATCTAACACCAATGTAAGAAATTAACCACAGACTCTAGGCTACTAGGTTCAGGGTCTTTATATTTGGTATCAAAGAGTGGTTATTAGAAACCATAGGAACTATATTTGGGATAAGTATATTAAATAGAAAAACTCTATGATAGAATTTGAGGATAATTATAGAAGAACATCCTAAAAATTTCATGAGGAAGATATTATGTGGTTTTTTTAGAAATACACCCATATCTGGATACTACATGTTGATGTGGTTATAAAAAAGTTGGACCTAGGGGTAATAACTTGTAAAAGGGTGCATTGGGATTTGACTCGATCATCACCTAGTGTATGAAAAAGGGCCTTATTATTCCCCGAGTTTGACACTCTTAGGAGATTTTCTTATGATAATTAACATTCTATTTATGATCCATCCGGAATGATTTGAATTAATGATCCCAATAAATGATTTATGTTAAACCTAAAGTTTATCGGAATGGTATCAATAAGTTTGATCATATATTTAAACCTATATATACCCCTTTCAAAAAATTTGTAATGGGAATATAATATGATTAAGTATATTTTATAAAAACATTTATTGGATTACAACCCTTTATTTTAGTATACGTTTTGGTGAAATTTTTATCTGAGAAATGATAATTTAATATTTTATGTACATAATTTTAAAGGTACTGGTAACCTTTAGTATTAATATGAAAATTTATGCTAATGATATAATATTCAACTGATATTATTTGAATTTATGAAAAAAAATTGATTTGATGAATATTGTTATTTTAAGAATGTTCATCATGTGCTTATGAATAATATAGTAATTATATTAATATAGTTTTGTAAAAATGAAAACTCGCTTACCTATTGAAAACCCATCCTATCTGGTATGGTAGAAGAGCTTGAACCCACAAATGAAGGGTGAAAAGGGTGTCGAGTCTATCACTAGCCTACATGATGTTCAAGTCAATTTGAAATTATTTTTATTTATAAATTTGATGGGTAAATATTAATTTGGACATTGGGTGTAACTTTTTAGGTTTATATATTAATGTATTATAATAACTTGTCCTAGATATTTTTGATTTGGTAAATATTTTGTGATAGAAGAAAGGAATTGTCACTATTTTATGGATATTATGATCAATTAAAAGTAAATTTGTGTACCATAGGAATAAAAAATCATTTTGGATACTCATTTCATGGAGTAATATATGAAGTTTAAATTGATCTAAGAATAACAAAAGGATAAAATTATTCTTATAAAATAGAAATATATCAAGTGTGTTTATTTACTTATGTTATTAGTGAGTAAAATAATTAATCAACTTTGGAAAAGGATCTTGATAACAAAATGTTATCACATTACCTTCATATATAATGAATCAATGTTCATTTAAACACATAATATATTTATAGTTTTGTGTTTGTTTATATTCTCATGATTATTCATTTTCTTATGATCAATGATTTCTATCACTCTCTATAATTATTTATGTTTTTTATTCCATGTCCTTATTTTCACATCTTTCTAATTTTATCCTACATTGAAACCTAGTTATGTGTTATTACATATTTCTCTCATATTTTCCTTTCCCTCTTTTTAGAATATTTTTTTAATCCTTTTTAAAATGTGGTGTTTTAATAAAAGAATTTATAAATTTCAAACCCTTGATGTCCAAGAACAAGTTCTTATTACGTGGATGCAATTTATTGAAGGTGGGGAGAATGTAACAACCTAATATTTTAAATTATATTTATTTTAAATAAATTTAATCTCTTTTATATATTTTTTTACATGTAACCCTGATATTTTAAAATAATTACGATATATTCAATAACATTTATGACATACAATAATGAGATTCATCTACCCATGAAATTTATTTTTTTAAAAAAGATCATTATAACCTAGTAATTGAATTATAGGTTATTAATATGATTAAATAAATTTTAAAAAACATATAAAGGTATTAATAAATACAAATACATTGATAGAAATCACTCAAATTTTAATAAATATTTTTTATTCTTCAAAAAATTTGTATTCATAAAAAATGATTTTTACTACTCTTTATGAGAAAATAATTTATTTAATTTTATCCAATTATATACAATTTATTTGAAAAAATTAACTCCATATTTTTTATCTTCATATAAAAATTATCATATTGTTTAACTTTAGGATTTTTCTTAAAAGGGAGATGTTTCAGTAAATAGTGGAAAATAATGATTTTTCAAATACTCTTATGTATTTTTATTAAATTAAGCAATTTTGAAGTCCCATTATTCTTTAAATTTTATTTAAATGAAAAATAAATAATATTTAATTATATTTTAATTAATTACATTACATTTTAATCATATTTACACACAATTTTAATATAAGTTTATTTTTAGTCTTAAAATCAAAATTTTCTAAAAATATATTTTAAATGCATAATATTATTGCATTTTAATTAATTAAAATAATTTTTAATGAATAATTATTTAAATAAAATTTATTCATATATCTAAATATATTAATTTAAATCCATTTCATGATGATTACTAGTCATATAATTAATATAATATCATCTTATGATTGAAAAATTCAATTCTTGAAAAATCATTTTCCAGCAAGTCTGTGGGTTTTATTTTAAATTAAAAAATTTCCATTATATTGGTTGAATTTGGTAAAATTGATTTAATATTTTTAATCATAATAATTAATATTATATTATATTATTAACTTAATTTTTGGTCATAATGACAACTAAATGTGGTAAAATTTATTTACCATCGTGAAAGTTAAAATAAGATTTTGTGTGTTACTTGTGCTTGTGTTAAAATTAATTTTACACACACATAGAATTTTTTTTTAATAAATTGAGTTTAAAATTTATGATAATTTGGAACAAACTATCTAATAAGGCTCAATTTATTTTAGTCTTAACGGATAAATTACCAGGGTTAAATAAACTGATTATCATGGTGAAAAATAAAATGGTAAAAGTAATCAAACATAAAGGATAATGAAGAAAATATTTAGAAAAAGTTTTATTTTATGTTTCGGAGATTTTTATCTATTTTACCCTCCATGAAAACCATTATTTTTCAATTTTAGAGGCTCTCGGGGTGAGTGTGACCTCCCATTAATGAATAGTTTTGCATATTTACAAAAATATCACTCCTCCTCAGTTATAAAAGGTCACTCCCTCCCCTCAATTATTCAAACCTATAAATCCATTTTTTCAACAAAAACCTAAAAACATCCTTCATAAATATACTCACACACATTATATATCTTTTTTTTATCCCAAAAGACCAACCATAGGGTTCTTATGAAGAGATAGAGAGGAGGTTTCTCTTGGAGAAGGTAATCATCTTAACATAACTCTTTCTTTTTCTTTCTTCTTTTAAAACCTTCAATTATGAATTAACAATTCCAAAATAATAACACCATTATATATAATATAATTTTATTTAATTATGTTTATGTCATGTTATTTACCCATCTTTTTATCTTTTAAATACAAAACAAAGTCATCCCTTGTATGTACGGTAGACTACCACCCCACAAACCGATGTCATTTGTTTTCCAATGCTGAATCACATGGATAGTAACAATGATAGAATTAATGAATATATATATATATACATAATAAATATGACATGATATTAATTATGTAAAATTAATATAACATACACTGCTTTATCCTTTCACCTATTAAGGGAACGATATTGTCTCTCATGCATATGTACAATCTATCGTCTCCACGAGGCGATGCGAGTCATTTCCCATGTCCAACATTCAGTAACGGTTATAAAACTGAATACAATAAGTAAATATAATATTGATAACATTAATATAATTATTGATATGATCTAACTATACACTATACATTATACTAGGAACATTCATTACAAAACGCACATGAGAAAACAAGGTAATTAACACCCGAAATAATAATAATAATAAATGATTGCTAACGAATGGATGGTAGGATTTAATAAGAGTATAATATATGATACTATAAACATAAATGTATTTTTTTAATTAATTAATAATATGATTAAAACCATTATACAAGAATTTAAATTATGTTCAACTAAAAAGAAGTGTGAGTTATGGTATTTTGTCGTCATTTCCATTCATTGTGTAATATTGTATTGTTAAGCATATAATTTAATAAAATAGTTTATATAATTTATATTTTAAAATTACTATAATAAATCATTCATACTTAATTGTATTTAATGTTTTAATTTTAATTATTTCATCTAAGTGGATTTGACTTGAAAATTACCAAGTGGTAAAAAATTTCATAACTCAATTTCTTTTCGTTCGGTTATATTACTTCATTATTATCTTTGATATTATAAGATTATGTGTGGAATGTATTTTGATGATATTATGTTTTAATTAAACTTTTTTATTTGTATTCATCTTTGATACCCTTAATTAATTCCTTGATTAATTATCACTTCAACATTATGATCATTGTAAGGGTTGCTCATCCCAAATTGTCTTCTTTGGGAAATATGTCATGTTATACACCTATATTATTTTATGAATTGTATCTAATTAATATTTGATATTCTATATCATGAATATATTTATATAAATTTTATTTAATATTTAAATTATAATATTTCTTTCACGGGGATTATAATTCCAAAGTAACAAAAGTGGTAGGAGATTTATTTTTCAATCTTATTTTAATTAGGATTGTTTATGGGTGAATTTCCATTAAAAAAATTATTTTATCATTTTATAATAAACCCATTTTATTTTATTAACCATTTTTTATTCATTATTTTTTTAACTAATAACACCATCTTCTTCTCTTTGTTAATAAAAATTATTAAGAAGAATTTTTAATAAAATCTGACTTCATTTACCTCTTTAATCGAAAATCCTTTTCTTCCAAATCCATGTTTCTAAAAATGTTTTTTAAAAAATTATGATTTTTTAAATTCATTTTAACTGATAATTTGATTTTTAAATAAATATTAAAAATAATAACCTTGTGTTTTTTCAAACAAAGTAATTTTAAATTAAATTACAAAAATGTTAAAGGAATATTTGTTTTAATGTGCTCAGTATTAATGGAGCTTTCCAACCATCATGACCAATAATTTCATTGAAGATTCCTTTGCAAGATTAAAACGATATTTTTTAAAGAATATTTTATTAATATTCCGGATACTTATAGCTTTTTAATAGGACTCTAAAAGTTAAAATGATATCTTTCCTCAATAATGTTTCCAAAAATCCTTTTATGGTGTTTCTATCCATTAATGACAAAAAACCATTATTTTACATTTACTACAATGGGTGTATGTTATAATGATACCATTCATATTCTTTCTTTAGATGTTTTTTGATCAATTTTACTGGTAAAATTATTTACATTCTTCTTCTTGATTAATTTTTTAATCAATAATATTCCCTTGAAATATTCACTTTTTTGTGATCATTAAATATTAAATTTTACCTAAATATCTATATTACATGTCTTGGATATTCTTATTAGTTAAACAATATATAATTTCTATATAAAATTTTATAATTTTAATGGTATGTGATTTACTAAGAAAATATTGATATTCCATATTATTTATTCAACAAGGAAATTTACTGAAAAACCATATTGTTCATAAATTAAATTGATCAATTGAATTGGTGGAATGTATTATACAAGAAGTTATAGGTGTGGCTCAGAATTATATATCCCCTCGATGCATTGATAGCATCATTAGGTGAATAAGTAAGCTAGTAATAAATTGGTTTTTAACCAGTTTTTAAACCATCTTATTAATGGTCGTGATGGCATAAATATATGATGTTTGATATTATGATGAACAATATTAATCATTTCCTTGATTTAGAATTCAGTTATTATTTTCCATGATTTTATTACATTGTATTATTCATGGATTCATTTTTTTCGTAGGTTGTTGACTAAATGGAATGTATGTTAAGTTATTTACATTTTCATATTGATTATGCCTTATCTAATCAAGATAGTAAAGTTATTGATTAAATGGTATGTGTGTTCAGATAAATTCCTTTATATATTAATTATGGTTTATTTATTATGATTTATTTATTCATTATGAAATCCACTTTATGTAATTATTAATGGGCATCTTAGTTCATCGTTATTTTCTTTCCTTTCCCTGTGATATAGACAAGGAATATTTGAATGATTTCAAGGATGAATAATTTTTAAATTCATAATATTGTATTTTATTTTTTAAAATTTAATATGAGATTCAAGTATGTATCTTGTTTACCAATAATGTTAAACTATTCGGTCTTTTAGGATGAGACCATGTGTATGTGGAACCAATATAATAATGTAACCATCAACTACGGGTTATTGGGGTCAGATTATTTACATAGAGATAATAAATAAGAGATAGGATATGGGTAATAAATCAAATACATTTAGTAAGTATGGGGTATAATAAAATTTATTGATTATGTGGAACTAGACATACAACCAAACTCTCACATATATTTACTTATACCAAAACCCATACTCATCCACATATCATTCTCCAAAAACACTAACTCTCTTATTCTCTCATTATCTCATTCATTCCATACACTTCTATCCTATTCTCACACATTCTTTCAACGCACCTAAAACATATATAACCAAATTAAAACCAAAAGATAACTCCATATCCATGCATTCATTCATATAGTTGGAAGCATCATGAGTCCAATGGGAAGAGAATCCATCATCAATAATGGGAATATATTATAACTCCATATTGTCTTTCTTTATTTAACTATTCTTGAATATTAACTTATTTTGGAGAATTAAATGGATATAATAATTCCACGTATTTCATATAATATGAAAACCATATTTTTTATTAATCATTCCATGATACTTTATACTTTAAATATTTTATACTCTATTATTTTATATTATGGTGAGGGTGATGAAATGAGAATGGAAACCCAAACCATAAAATAATAATATAACCAAAAAATCATAAGGAATTAAAGTTAAATGAATTAATTGGAAACTCAATCATAGAAATATGGTGTAAAACGTGGCTCATTATGTGAAAACAAAACCATATAGAGACTCTTTACTTGATAAGTAAGTCCTTAGTTTCCCAAGAGGTAATTTTATAAAATTGGTGATATTCCTAATTACTTTATATTGTAAATTTAGTTTTCATGTATTGTGAGGATGATTACTATCCTAAATACCCCGCTCACAATCAATTGATCACAACCCAATGACTTGTTACTCTAACTACCTACTCATTTACACACAAACTTATTAAATATACATAACAAAAAACACTTTAAATTTTTATTATGATACATAGAAATAAAACCCTTACATCATTATTTTATTATTTATACATTATTATATTAGAGTAGAAACCCATATCATATCTCTTTAGACATGACCTTGTTACTCACTAGTTATAGTTCTCACAAATATTAAAAACATAATTATTTTCATTTCCAGAGAAATTCATAGTAGATATTATAATGAAACAGCCTTAAACAATACATATTCTTGTGAGTTTATACTACAATTCACATTTTTTTCATTCAAAATTATCTTTTAGGTTTATATTTTCATATAATTAGGTCATAACTCTAACATAAAATCATGTAAATTAAAAGGTGGAAACTTCTACTCAGTATCTATTTTTCCTACAATATAAAACACTTAAAATGAAACATGTTACCTTTTAATTAGAAATAATCATTACTTTAAACATGAATTATTATTTATTATTACACATCAATTAACCCTATGGAAAATATTTTAAAACATTGGATGAAAAAATTATCATTAAGGGACATATAAAGAAAAAAAATAAAACTGTTACTCCATGAAAACTCATAAAAATTATCCTTTTTCAAAATAATCATTTTCTTACCCAAGAAATCAACTTCCCTACCAAAATATTATCAGAAAAATTTCATAATAAATTTTTTTTGGATAAAATAAAAAATAAAAAGGCTTCTTTTTAGTCATAAAAATTTCATGAAAACTTTTTCACAAAGTTATAATTTTCACCCAAAAAGAGTATAAAAAAATTTTCTTTAAACATAAACAAATTAAAATACTCAGTGAAATCATAATATTTATATAAAATAAACAAAGAAAGCATAAACAAATCATGTAGGTAACACAAGGAATAATTTTTATATCGCTATTACATATAGATTAGAATTCATAGTTACAAATGAAATTTCCCTCATGGTTACCCATGGAATAACCATTATGGTTACACTTAGAATAACCTTCACGGCTACACATAGAATAACACTCATGATCAACAACCAAACAAAAATTTTAACCAATCAACTAGAGGGATATCACATCTATAACCATACATTTTTTATAAAGTTACCACCCATAATCATAAATAATTCCGAAGAAACATAATAACTTTATAACATACAATATCTTTTATTTTTGAAAAATATTCTTTACACCCATAAGAAAACATTTTTAGATATGGATATGTCCATTTCCTTTAAAATATAATTATCAAATTTAAAATTCTCAAAAATATTAAAGAGGGATTTTTCCTAAATAAAAAATGGAATTTTATAAATTAATTAAAATATCATGTGATGATTATGGCGGCGGGAAATGTCATTCTCACCATAAATTTTAAAATAGAACATTCATTTTGTCTTTTGTAAAGAAATTTAAAACATTTTGTTTAAAATATGTAAAATATTATTTTTGAAAACCATTAGAAGAATGTAATAGGGGAAATAAATTTCTTTTATAATTCATTAATTTAAATATAAATTCATCCATAAAATAATTTTGAAAATATGGATACAGAATAAAAACATATAGAAGAGATACTTTAAAAGATGATTTTTTTAAAAAGAGTCCCTCGCCTTGAGTCCAGTTCATGATGTACATTCTTTATATTCATAAATAAAAAACTTGTATTATTTATTTAATTTATTGACAACCTTTTATAATTTCATTATTAATTTTATTATTTTAAAAAAATGTTATGTAAAATTACTTAATCAATTAAGTTTATGTCATATTCATTAATGATATCTGGTTCATATATCCAAACTGACTTCAGTAAGTTAACTATGGTAAAATAGGTAATTATTCCATTATCTCAATAATAATATTCATGAAATAACTATTATTTTAATTAAAAAATATACTTTTAAGATAAATCATGAAATATGGTTATGAAAATTGAACTGTGTTACAATCATGGAGATGGTAGGCCATACGTACGCATGTGTCACATTACCATTTTCCAAAGATTAGAATGGAAATAAGGTAAGTATTATCTTATATTTTAATAATGACAATTATATCACTGATAACATGTTATTTCTTTAAATACACTTATATATACCATCCATGAGATATGGTGATGAAAAATGAATCAACTCACCTCGTGGAGGTGGTAGTCCACATGTATGCACGAACAACATTATCATTTTTTAGTGAATGGAATGGTAGGGAATTAAATGATATATTATCATTTATAAATGATAAATATTTCATTAATATAATCTATATATATATACTAAATCCATCATTAAAAAAAATCATAATATGAGGTTATGGAAGACGAATTATATCAGTTCGCGAGGCGGTAGTCCGTTGTACAAATGAAAAATGGTTTCGTTACACATTTGATCGAGAGGAGATGGATATAGGTTATTACATTAAAATAATAAAATATTAGTACATTTAATATTTTTCAATTATTTAATAATTGTTCACGAATATTTTTTTAAGTGAGAAAAAAACAATATGAAAATGCTTGTTTAAAAACTATGCATCTTCTCTAGACAACCACTTAATGTTTAAATGAAAAGATTTCATATATTGGTTTCCTAATAAAACCCAGGCCTTGATAAATTAGGTAGTTATTTAAGTAATTGATTATGGTAAGGATATTATGAACAAAAATTCTTTTTTAGTGTGAAGAAAATAGGATATAATGTTCCATTTTATACGTGAGGGGAGGGGAACTCTTGAAATTACCATAAGTATTAAATTAAAATAAATTAATCTCTATGTAAAAATATAAAAGAACATATTTATTTAGAAAATGGGGTGATTATTTTTCAAAATAATATCATAAAATAAAAATTTTACCAATTTAGTTGATATTTATACCCTTATCCTTTTTTAAACCCCCTACTAACCCTTTTGATGATTACTGCTATAACAAAAACATTTACACTTTATTGGTCAATATAGTTTCTATAAAAGGAAAAACAGACCATAAGTGGACCATATTTAATGTAATGAACCATTTACGCTTAACTTGGACAATAATAATATTTTTATGAATTTTAAATCATTTAATAAAACATTATTTAAAATAAAATATCATTAATTTCATTTTTGGAACAATTCATTTACTTTGACTTTAAAAATATCATGAAAAATATGGAACTAAAATATTAAATATTAAAAAAGCTCAAATATTTTATAATTATCTATTAGATTCGTGGTACACTATAACTCACACAAATAATATTATTTTTTAAGAATTTTGAAATCATATTATTTCTTTTTTTAATACTTGTACAAGAACCGTGTCAATGTTTCATAAGCATTTAAGGTAATTATTTCATCACTAAATATTAGAAAAAATATTATAAATATAAAAAAATTTCTTTAAAATTAATATTTATAGTTGAACATATAATCTGTTTATCCCTATATCAATAATTTAGAGATATTAAAATAAAGAGAATGAAATTTTTGAATTTTCTTTATATAAAATACTGGTAAGGTCAAAATCATAGCCAAATGGTAAAAACAGACATATATTAAATAATTTCAAGTTTATGAATAATATATACTCATGAAATAAAATTAATCCACGTATTAGGGTCATTTTTGTGTCCTTATCATATTATTTTTATCCTAAATTACATGATTTACCCTTAGTTAGGTGATATATATTTATTAAGGTTACTATTAGTAATGACCAAAAATAAATGGTTCCCATTGAAAAAATATTAAAACTCCAGATTAAATATGGAATCTATTTTTTAAGATTCAAATCACAAATGTGATAGTATTTATTTTAAAATTAAATTAAGAAAATGTGATGAAAATGGGTTTTAAGATAAATGAATTTATAAGTTTGAAAATGTTTTTATACTAAATTCAAGTATAAAATTAATATAAATACCTTAATAGAATTAATATCTATAAAAAATAATTTATTAAATTTTAAAAGTTTCACCATTGAAAATAATATTTGGGCTCAAAATAAAAATTTATTACCCTAGAAATCAACTTATCTTCCCGAATATTTTCATAAAACATTTCATAAGAAATATTAATTACCATATAAAACCCATAAATGTTTATTTCAGTCATAGAAAATTAATGAAAATTTTTTACAAAGTTATAATTTCCCCCATAAAATTATGTAAATACTTTTCTTTAAACATATACTCATTAGATTACCTTCCCAAATTATAATATTTCTTTAAAATAAACATTTAAAAATAAATAAATCATGTTGGTAACTTGAGGTATCATTTTTATATCACTATTAAATATTTAGTATCCTTCATAGTTAAAAATGGAATAACCCTAATAGTTACACGTGGAATAACCATCATGGTTACCCTTTGAATAACCACCATGGTTATACTTGGAATAACTATCATGGTCAACTTCCAAACACAAATATTAACCAATGATTTGGAGAGATATCATAGACCCACATATATTTGGTTTATAATGTAACCAAACATAATTATAAAAAATTATAAAGAACTATAACATAATCATAACCCATAAAAGACTGCAGTTTTCAAAATATTTTATTCGCCCATAATAAAAAAAAATGTCAAATTTTGATATATCCCGTTACTTTAAAATGTAATCTCAAATCTGAAATTACAAGAATAAAGGGATAGTGGATTATTCGTTAAAGAAAATATTGAAGGTTAAAAAGGATTATAAATATCAAATAATGGTTTTGGTGATGGGAAAAGTCACTGTTTTCATATAAATTATAATAGAACATTTCTTTTGCCTTTTGTAAAAAATGTCAAAACACTGTGTCTAAAATATGTAAATATATTCTTCTTTTAAAAAACTTTAGAAGAAATTAAAAATTGGGATAAAATTTCTTTTAAAATTCATTTATGTTTATATAATCACATCCATAAAATAATTTTAAAAATATGGACATGGAAGAAATGGAGTTGGAAGGGAATCTTTAAAAGGTGATTTTTTTAAAAGAATGTGCCCTACCTCAAATCTGACATGTCATGTACATTATTCATCTTCCAAAATAAAAAACATATGTTAATTTTATACTTTATTATGAACTTATTTCAAGTTAATTATTAATTTTATTTTATTTAATACCATGTTATATATATTTATTTGATAAATATGTTCATATCAAATGTTTTGATGAAATTTGGTTCATATATCCAAACTGACATTGGCAGGTTGGTTATGGTCAAAGTATACATTATTACATTATTTTAAGAATAATAATAATTATATAATTATCATATTTATAAATCAATTTTACATTTAGAATAAATCATTAAAAATAGTTATGAAAAATTAACTTTGTTACAATCATGGAGACGGTGGGTCATACAAACGTGTGAGTAACATTTTCATTTTTCAATAATCATTATGAAAAGAATTTAAGAGTTATTTTACATTAAATAATGATAATTATATCACTAATACCGTATTTTTTCATTAAATAAACTTATATATACCCTTCATGATATGTAGTGATGAAAAATGAATCACATTTCTTCATGAAGGTGGTAGTCCACACTTACACACGAAAAATGTTATCATTTTTTACTGAATAGAAAGTTAAGAAATTAAATGATATATTATATTTTTAGAATGATAAATTTGTAATTAATATTACATATATACATTCAATCCATCATTAAAATCAGTCAAAAGCAGAGGTGATGGAAATTGATTTACATCAGTTCGTGAGGTGGAAGTCCTTCATACACAAGTATGATGGTTTTGTTTCCCACTTAAGGGAATAGAAGATGGATATAGTTTATTCCATTTACATAATAATATATATTTTAATTAAAGATAATGTTGTTATTATTTCATCATGGTTAAATATTATTTAATCAAGTAAGGAAAAACAAAACAAAGATGTTTGGTTAAGAACTATGACTCTTCTTCAGACAACCTTTAAAGGTTTACACTAAAATACATCATAGATTAATTTTTTAATAAAAAAATGTGATATATGAAGTATGTAGGGATGTAATTAAGTGATTATGATAGTTATTTTCCAAAAAAAGGCTTTTAAGTTTGAATAAATTAGGACAGGTGGTTCCCTTTTATAAGTGAGGGGAGGGACACTCTTGGAATTACAAAAATTATTAAATTAATATAAATTAATATTCATGTCAAATTGGATCAAAAGTAATTTCTATATAATATAGTGTAATTATAGGTATAAATAATATCATACAAAAAAATTATTTATTTTATATTATTTTTATACCCTTATCTTCTTATTGTAACCCCTGTTAACCCTTTTGATGATTACCATTATAAAAAAAGTGTTTTACTCTTTATGGGTAAATATAGTTACTAAAAAGGGAAAATAAATGGATTATGGTTTATTTTTAAACCATATCCCATTAAATTGGTTTGATATAAAAAATTTAATAATTTTAAATCATTTAATAAAAAATTATTTAACTTATTATATCATTAATTTAATTTTCAAAACTATTCATTTAATTTGGATTTAAAAACATCAATAAAAAACTTAATTTTGAATATAAACATTTTAAACACCTAAAATATGTTATAATTATCTAAAAAATCATGATAGATTATAAATCGCATATACAATTTTATTTTTTATAGCTCTTAAAATCATTTAATTGGTTTGTTTACTCGTTGTAGAAACATTATGTCAATGTTTCATAAGTATTTAAGGAAATTATTTCATCACTAAAATTTATAAATGAATTATCATAATGAGAAATAATAATTAATATTTAATGAAAATATTTAAAACTGAACATATCCTTTTTTTATCTCTATTTCCAAAATTTTGATATAATAAAAAAAGAAATGACATTTCTTAATTTTATATATATATAATAATATAAAGGTCAAAATCATGGAAAATGGAATAAAAGTCTATATATTATACATTTGGATGTTTATGGATGATATGTAATCTTATAATAAAATTAATTCAAGTGTTATGGTCATTTTTTGAGTTCTTATCATATTATTTTTAACCAAAATTACATGATTTACTAATGTCGAGTTGACATAAATTTAATAAGGTTACTATTAATAATAACCAAAGATAAAAAAGAATTATTTAAAAAAATTAAAATCATAATTTAAAATATAGGAATAGTTTTTCAAGATTTAAAAAACATAATTTTTAGTGTTTAATTTAATATTAAATAGACAAAATACAATGAAAAATGGTTTTTCTAAAGAATGTAATTTTAATTATAAATTTTTTTATACCCAATTCAAGTATAAGATTTATTTCAAAGACCATAATTACATTAAATTGAATAAAAAGGACTCATTAAATTTTAAAACTAATCTAAAATATAATTTTTTTAAAACTTCTTTAAAATAAAATACTGGTTTCTATAAAAATCAGTATGTTCAATATTCATTGCAAAATCAAACTTTACAACCAAATCTCAAAAAATCACCATAAGATAATTTTGATATGCTGATTTAAAAAATTATATACTTTTTATCAAGTAAAATTTCAATAAAATACAAAAATTAATTATAATATGCTATCAAAAAAAGTAATAAACCCCATTTTTGAAGAAAATGTGTTTTTAAAGAAAAAATGTCTTTTCTAAATGTTAAATGATTATTTAATTTGAATTAATCAACAATATTTTTAGGGTTATTTATATATATTTATTAATTTATTTAATCTTATCCATCTTCACTAATTAAATGTTTAGGTTATAACAATCATATTTAAAAAATAATATTTTATGGTTCATTTTAGTTCAAAGTTGCATGTTGTAAATGTTATCGAACATAATGCACCATTTTTTAAACTCCAGGGTGTTACAGATCAACTAATTTACATTAATTGTATAGTTAAAAACTAAAAAAACAAAAACAAACTTAATTATAGAATTAAAAACATTCATATTTCATAATATATTTTCATTATTGGGTGTTACTCATAGGAATCTACATTTCAGGTATAGTTAGAATCAATAAAATGACATATATCAGCTAATTTTTCTACTAATTCTTGAATTTTAAGTTTCAAATTCATGAGATAATGGTTTGAATCATTTAATGGAATGGTAAGGTAAGAAGAATCTATTATATGTCTAAAAATAGGGGGACTTCAAATCAGGCTTAAAAATAATTTTGATCATATTTCACCTAATTTAAGGGACTTCATAATTCCCTAAGTGAGAAAAAATTCATCATTCACTAATTTTCACAATATAAAATTAATCATGTGCTAAAACACTATAATATAGAATTTACAATAGCCATAAATTGTGTGCCAATTGAGGATTATTCTCGGTTCATTTAAAACATGATATCATTACTAAAAACATTTCCTCTTAATGGTGTAACAAATGATGAGTTGTGCTTGAAATAATTTCAATTATTTAGGTAAAATGTAAGAATATGGTTACTTCAATAATATGAGGATTATTTTTATTCCTAGAAATCTATTTAGGATTAATTCTTGACGGGATATGATCCAATTAAAAGAACCATTTATTTAAAAACTATAATTATCACTTTTAATCAAAGGACAATTCAGAAATTATAAGAACATTTAGAGAGGTACCAGCTTTACTAATAATAATGACCATGCTAGAAATTACCACAGCTATTTTTTTTTGAAATATTTCTTTAATAAACACACTCCAAAAAGAAAAAATTTATTTTATGAATAAATATTTGTACTTCATGGGAATAATAAATCTATGGAACTAGATCACATTTTTAGTATGTTAATAATGAATTTATAATAGAATGATATAAGATGATGGAAATATTATATCAAGGAATCTACTTCCATTATTGATTACCATTTATAAATTTGTTATCTTCAAAACCAATTCCATGATTCTGTTTCAAGGAAATATGAAAATAATGTGTTTTATTTTTTATATGAAATGATTTTTCACAACTTAAGTCAGTGTACAAATTCTAAAATTGTAGAAGAACCTTCACCATTTCAATTAGAAGAAATATACTTGTAAAGATTTAAAAATCATCCAATGATGGGTAACTTATAGCTGACATCAAGTGATCAAGGATCAAAAATTCATTATTACTTATCTTTGAGGGGTCAAACTAAATTCCATCAAGTTTTATTTTCTAGTAATCATCTTATGAATGATATATTTTCAGATGTATAAAATAAAACATACAGGAACAATATCAAAACTTATTAGAGGGAGTAAGAGGAATCTAAGAAGGTATTAATTTGTTTATTTAAGGGGAATTTAATTCCAATTATTTATGAGATTAATGAGTATCACAATTTAATTTCATATTCGGTGGATAAATGAATGTAAATAATCATGGAGAACATTTGGATAGTTTAATCAACCTATCATTAAATGAAGAAAGAATAAAAATCATTATCCAAATCAAAAATTCTCACATATAGGATACTATAATCAAATTTACAAGAATAATAATAAGTATTTATCCATTGTATTAGAATATAGAAGCTTTTATCCTTGGCATTAAAGTATAAGTTGAACTATTTTCAAAGAAAAGCATTGAGAAAAATAAATAAAGTATTCCCATCAATGATGAAATATACCTAATGGAATGTTTCATTGAAATGACTAAAAATAATTGGATATAACATGAGGAAATTAGTTCAAAATGGTTATATAATGAGCTATAAAATGACTAAAAATCCCTTGATATTCCAAAAGTAAATCACCCTATAGAAAAAAAAATTAGTATTAATAAAAACCATAGATTAATTTAAAAGTATGCAATAATGAAGTGTAAATTAATGAAAATGAGATGAAATTTTTTATCCCTATTTTACCAACAAAAAAAGAGACGTTAAATTGATTCAATGTGTCAAATTTAGTCTTTGAATCCCATTTACAACTTTAAAATAATCTAAAATTAATGTAAAAACTAGAAAATTAATATCCTACGAAAATAAAGAAAAAGGGTGAAAATAAATTTCAAGAGTTCAAAAGACTCAATTACACAAATGATGATATGATGGTTGAAATAATAAACCATTCCAGGGAATAATGTGGAAAATTATTCAAAATTTCATTATCAAGTGAATTTTCTGAAAATGAATATCGTTAGATTTATATGAAAAAGTATAATTTTGAGGACTTTCTTAGGAACAATCTTGAGAAGGAAGTGGAAGATCTGGAAACATTGTATCTTAAAATAATATATAGTTTTTTCAAGAACCACCTGGGTTCTGACTAAATAATTTCCAATTTCCAGGGGACTATGGTTGTTATTAAGGATAAATAAGTTAGGCTAATGGATTTTAAGAAAACTTTTATTGGTATGAAACCCAAGAATATGACTTTTATCTACTTATTTTAGTATTTTTTTATTTAATTATTTTTAAATAATATTCGTAAGATAGAGTATTACAAAATTTATATAGGAAATTCATTGGAAAATGAATGAAGATTGAATTTAAATAGGGAGGATAGAAAATCAATGAAGAAAGAAACCACAATGGAATTGGATATTTATGATGTACCTTTATCAGATTTCTATTATGGATGAATTAATTGTATAAATCATAATATGAACTTCCTTAAATGTGTACTCATAAATCATATAATCAAAAATAGGTGTAAGGGAGAGAATATATGCATTGTGTTGTGCATTTTGAATAAACACATTTATTAAGAATATTTGTGGGGTGGTGTTATAAGAGCTAAAGAGGACATCACATGGGAGGCATTACCCTATGTGAAGTTAATTCATTGGTACTATGTCTTATAGAATTATTCATATACAAATATTATTTATAATGTGTAATGGGGAAATTTTCCAAACAAACACATAATGAACTATTACAGTGTGTTTTACTATGGGATCCCTATAACCATTTGATCGATTATTCTAATGATCCCAACCATCCACACGATCATGGTACCTATTTCAATGAAATTTACCAAGGGGAAGCATTTCATTAAAATCCCTCAAATAATCATTCATGGAAATCATTGAATTATTATTCATTCCACTATTTCCCTAAAAAAGATCGAGGTACCATCATATCATTTTCCCTGCCCATGGTTCTATTTTAATTCTTATGAAATTGTGTCTTCAAATCAATATTACTAGAGGATTAATAAGAATCTAACCATTGTTATGCTGTTAGAACCAATATCACGATTATTTCATGGAAAATGTATCATAAACAAACTGAAACATTCTCTAATATCCAAATACATCTTAAACTCCTCCAACATACCTTAGTATCTGAACTACATAAAAATGAATTATATTCATAGATCCCATATATTATACTTGTTTTGTATGAAATGGGTGATAATATTTTTATATATTTTTTCTTATCTAAATTGGGTAGGTAGGTATAAATAATGTCATGTGGAATAAGATGGTTAATTGAGATTAAGAGGTTGACTCATATTTATCCCACATAAAGTGTTGTAATTATAGGAAGCTCTATGACTAATTTTGAATCCAAGGGAAATATAACCATTTGTAGATATTCAAGATAGGATAGGACAACTATAATCCATCCAATGAATGGAAAAAGTATAGGGGAAATTGAAATTAATTAAAATGGTGACCTGGTCATATACCTGTTATCTCACTAATATTTAGCCATACCTAAACCTATACTCATCCATATATTATTCACCCCATACACTTACTCTCATATTTACTCATTCTCCCCATATACTCTTTTATTCAAATATCAGTCATTTATTCACCTTGACTAAACCATAAACTTCTACATTAATGCTTATTGATCGCTCTATATCCATTAATCCATTCATATAATGAGTAGAAGCTGAAGATCTAGGGGAAGTTAATCTAGTATCAATATGGGTGATCTTTTCAGTCTCAATTCTCTTCATTTATTTATATTTGTTTGGATATTCTATAGTATAGGGGTTGAAAGGGATATAATTCATTATTTTATTTCATTTGAATACCATATTTGTGACTAATAATTTCTTTGTGATTAATTCTTTAACTATTTTATACAATACTAATTAATATGAGGGTAATGGTGATAGAGTGAGACTGGAAACCCATACCATGAAATAAGTACATGATTACTATATGTGAATGAATGAGAGATTAATGAACTTTTATAAACTAAATCAAATAAATGTAGAGTAAAACAATACTCATAATGTATAAGAGAAGCATCATGGGGATTCTTGACTAGATGTGTAACTCCTTAGTTATCCTGAGTAAGAAAATTATGAATTTTTTGATATTACAAATTGTTTTATATTATAAATTCAATTTAAATATAGCATGCTGATGATTAAAACCCTGAATACCAAACCGAAAATCAACTGAATTTATCACCCATGGTCTTATTTCTCCCATTTCCAACTCATTTATACGTTTACACATTAAATATAAAACAATAAAAACACCATAAAGATATATAAATATTTAGTGAAATAGATCATGAATCTAGAGTTCAAGATATATCATAAAAGCATGTATGATCTTGAGAATTAAATAATTTGAGATAAAGAAAAGATCATCAAATGATTATTCATGAAGCGAGAAAGCCCGACTGATCAAAGATCATTATTTGATATCGATAGTTAAATAGATTGAAGAGGTGAAAACATGTCATTCTTAAATTATTGAGCACTCAAAGTGGAAAATCATAAATATTTATAAAATAAACTTAGAATCTTAAGATATTTTACTCAAACTATTCTGATCATATTTTAAAGACCAAGATGTAATAACTTCAATGGGATTATTCATATGTGTTAGGAAACACAAGTCCATGAGATGATACCTAGCTTACCCACTTGTAATTTTTAATTCATTATCAGTGGAAAATATATTGTTCATGATAGAAACTATACTAATTACGGAGTAGGAACCGACATAGGGACCAAACCTTGTGAAAATTATGTGTTCCTTGTCTATTTTTCATTTAAACATTATTTGGGAAAGGCTAAGTTAATTACTTGAGTGTATCATTTCATAACTGGTAATAGAGGTATATTTCAAAGAGAAATAAATTATAAAAGATTAACACCACTAATTTATATCCTCCCTTCTTATTTGTGTTCCTCTTCCTAGGGTATATGAATTGGTATTAGATCTTTTAATATCCCTATGTCAGATCATTATATAGCTATAGATGGATAATAAAAAATCATTCTATAACATGGGTGATCCCATTTTTTATGGAAAAGTTATCATAGATGGGTGAATGGGATGTTACCTTATATTTTATCTCTTAGTATGGATGTTAAAGATGAAACAATAGTGAGATTTAAATACTTTCATGGAAATTATCGAATATATTTTGTAGATAAGATAAATATTGAAGTTGATGGAAAAGATCAAAATTCAATTCATAGGACTCTATTATAAAAGGTTTATACAAAGGTTATAGTGTTAAAAATAGCTAAATAAATATGTGATAAATTAGAAAGTATATATAAATAAAACATAAAATGAAAAGAAAAAAAACACAAGATATATAGAAGCATATTTAGAGATTTCAAAATGGATAAATAAGAAACCACTGGTGATTACTTTATAAGATACAATTAGATTATTATACATATCATAGGTTTTAATGAAAATCTAGGAGACTCTAAAATTGTGAAGAATCTTGTGAGAAATGTTCCAAATAGGTTTGATCCTAAAATTATATAATTTTAAGATATAGAGGATATTTCTCTTCTTCAATTACATAGAATTCTCATTTCCAATGAAATAAGAAAAACACCAACCATTCAAAAATAAATATAAAGATTATATTTCTTTTATCCATGAGAAAACTGCAGATCGATGATAATGAAGATAAAGATTCGAGTGAATTTGAAGATAATAAAGGAAATTAAGAGTATAAGATATTTTTGTATCATATTTAATGAAAATTCATAAAATTAAAGGGAATATAAATAGGAAATACATTACCTAAATGATTCAACTATGGTGTAATTGATCATATTTTAGTAAACTTTATAAAGAATATGAATAGTGGGTATATAGCCTATGAACAAAATGTGAACCCTCATAAGAAGAAATGGGGTAAGAGAACAAGAGAATTTTTAAAATCTATTAATACAAAAATGAAGTATCCAAGAATAAAAATAAGAAGTATTATGAATAAAGAGGAATTGCAAGACTTAATTTCAAGTAGATAATCATATGAAGAGGCTTTTTATAAATAAAAAAAACAGCATGGCTCGTGTTGAGAAATATGAAGAATCCTCAAGCAGTAGGGAAGAAGGATGTTGGATAACATAAATGAAGAACATGATGAAATCATAACTAGAAGTATTTATTTAGTAGAATACTATGATTAAGAAGTTATATGGAAACAAAACTAAATCTAATGAAGACATTTTTAATAAGTGAGATAATAACATTAATGAAATAAAAAAACATAATATTAAAGCTGCAAATGAAGCAATTATAGTAAAATATCTTCAAGATAAACTCATATTAAAATACGAAGAGATAAAAAAATAAAGAGTTAAAATGTATTAAATGTTAAAACCCATTAAGATATGATAAATTACTTCAATAAATTGGTATATGTAAAATATGATATATGAATAGTAGTTTTAATAATGATCTCAAAAGATCAAGTTAAATATTTATCTGAAATATAAAAATAAAATAAAAATCTAAAAGTGGATGTTAGAATTCTAAATTTAGTCATGTGTAGACCAATAAAAATAGTGATAAAAACTCTTCCACATAAAAGGATGTAAGTAGTTTGTTAATAATAATATCCTCACCAAGGATGAATCAATCATAATATATGACTATCCAAGAGAAATAAAATTATGGAAATATTTTATCCAATTATATAAGAACTAGATTCATTGGATATTTCCAAGTGTTGGGGGATTTTTGGGAACAAATATTATTCATATTAGTATAATATTTATCTAACAAGGATAAGGAATGAATAAAGGAGGAGGATTTTTTATAATATTATGAATGAATTATTAAATAAGAAAATTGTGAGTAAGAAAACATCAAATCTATCTATACAAAATATATTTGAGTGTTTGGATGAAATATATGGAATATATTACCTAAAATGTTACTATGTTGATGAATTCAAGAACAAACTTCCTAGATAATTTTTTTATAATGAAAAGGGTATAGGAATTAAAAATTCTAAATAATAATAAAAATCTATTATTTCTGAAGATGCATTGAAAGCTTACAATAGAAGAAATCCATGGATTCTTGATAGTAGTTATTCCTCACACATATATGGAGACAAAAAGATATCAAAAACATGTATGAACATGATGGATGGGAAATTAAATTTTTCAATAATATTTCACTGATAATAAATGATGTTATTTTTACTGAGATTGAAGAAAACAATCCCAAATGAAAAGATGTTCTCTATGTGTAAGGTCATAAACATAATATCTTAAGTCTGGTCCAATTATGTGATAATGGGAATAAAATTTCGTTTTAGAAAAAATTATATATCATCAAGAATTAAAAATATATAGGAAGAATATACAAATCATAGAGAATAAGTGGTAACTCATTTTAAATTAGTGATCCAACCAATTATTGAAACTTAATTTCCAAATATGATAATAAACAGCGGAACATGACACTAGTCCACCTTGGTTAAAAAACATGAGAAACAATCCAATGAATTATGTGGTGAGAGATATTCCCAAACTAAATATTGACATATATACTATTTTTAAAACATCAAAAAAGGTTAATATAGTTTAAATGACATTGAAAATAGTTGATATTCAATCCAATAGGCTATTAGAGTTAATTTACATAGATTTTTGTCATCTTATTAGACATCAGTATTCCAAAATTTGATTTGTACTTCATTACATTCATTTGTGATTACACATGGATGAATACTATTATATTTAGGAAACATAAATTATGAAGTATTACAAATGTTCAATATCTTCAAAATGTAGGTTGGGAAAGAGCTATGAGTTTACATCATAAATATAAAATCAAATAATGGTAGGAAATATACTTGAAATTATTTATAAATTTATCTTGAAAATCATGGTATTAAGTAAAAATTAAATTCACCCTACACTCTCCAATATACCAAGAAATTTCAGTCATAGGTAATCCTCTGACCATTTATTAATAAAAAGAAAACTTTAACCAAGTACAACAGGGGAGAAAAGAAAACTACATATCCTAAAAGTCACACCCATCACCACATCCACTATAGATTTCGTCTTCTGCAATAGCAGTTTTCCACTCAGATCTTTCATAATACTTGAGGACCTTGGCATATTTTCTTCTTAGATTCAACTTTTCCAGAGACAAAAATTCCTTTAAAGACAGCATAACACCACATTATTTTGCAACTAAAGATCTAGTAAACATCGGCCTTGGAAGAGAGGAGTAATCTTTCCTCAACCTCCACCGTGGTGGGGCTGTCATAGCATCCTCATTCCCAGACATCTTCATCCCCACACCCTGAACCACATCACTATAATAAATATGAACCATACCATTCACATTTTCCTTTTCACTATCATAAATATCACCCCACTCTCCCGGGATTTTCACTTCTTGATGATTTAATCACCGTTCTTGCTGATTTAGAATGTTATACTCAATCATGGAAAGAAATTTTGGCTTCTCCATAACATCCTGCATAATAGTATTTACAATTTCACCACCCTTAGAGGAAATATCAGCCTGCAGCAGGCCCTCCTCCGGCCTTGTATCATCTTCCTCTACTTGAGCCAATTCCAGAAACCGATTTCCAGTGGAGACCATGATTGACATTCCTCCCGCAGCATCCTCCTGCCATGTCCACTCCTCAACACAGGTATCCACTGCCCTTAATTCAGAAATAGATGAGTCTATCTACTGTTCAGTCACAAACCTCTTCCGGCGGTCACATGTATCCATGTTATCCACTATTATTACATTAGGAATACCAATGTCCCTCTTTAAATGTTCAAAAATCTGCCTCACAGTTGGGTCTGATGGCCTCTCTTGCACCTCCTTCTGAGAATTCCCCTGCATTTTGGAATCCGGACCATAGCTCCCCATGCCTGAAGCACATCAACTCGAGAATCATTCGTTTCTTGTGTAGAGGAAGTCACCCGATCTTGAGCGCCCTCATCACACTGTGACCCAATATTCCTAGACGGCACCTTCACCACCAGTGAGGCTAAACCAGATGGGATAGAACCTACACTAATACCCAAGACAATCATAAATCCAATGAAACTTAGTACAAAATTAATCCCACTATGAAGTAAATTAAATTTTTTCATCCCATATTACCTAAAGATCAAAACAATTCATATGGGAAAGTTAGAAAAATAAATATAAGAGTGAATCTTGAGGGCGTGCCTATCAAATAAAAATGGTTATAAATGTTGGAATAAATGTTTATGCATAATTATTGATTGATTTTATGTAAAAATAATTAATAAAATTCCAATAAAGAAGTTAAAATTGACGTGTATGATGAAAATATTTAATCTGATAGCATGAAGATTTCTAAAATAGGTTGATAAAGAAGCTGGAAAGGTGAAAATTTCAGTTGATTTTGATTCTGATTAAACAATTGATCAATGTTATACTATTTAAAATCAGATGTAGAGGCATCATATATTTAATAATCTTAATGATTATGAAAATATCATTGAAAATAAGAGGGACCAGTTTAGTTTAGAAGAATATTGGGACTTGAAAACTAAACTTTTATTATTTCTCAAGTTGATATATAAACTATTTCAAAAGAAGTTGAACAAGATGAATAGATCAAGGATATGAATTAATAACTTGATTAGATTATAAATATCTAAAATTTTTATCTTATTCCAATACCCAATCAAAAAATCTAATTGGAACAAAGTGTATTTTTAGAAATAAATTAAATGATAAAGGTAAAGTGATAAGAAATAATTCCAAACTAGTTCATAAGGGTTATTCATAGATAAAAGAAATTGGTTTTAAAATTGAATATTGTACCAATTTTTCTTATAGAAAATGAATTTTCCCAATGAAAAGATACTAAAATTAAATAAAAAATTATAACAGTTTGAAGCAAGTGATTTTACAACAATATCTTTGAGATAAAGGTACCAAATCTTCAAGCAACACATAAAAAAATATACATCCTTCACTTCTTACCCATTTATTTAAAGACCATCTATAAGATAATTTTTCTCCTGGAAAACATGTGTGATAATGTAATTCATGTTTGATAGAGTGTCTAGATATTTTATCCATTGTGTCGTCACTTTCCAAGACCGATGAATCTCACCAACTATAACATATTTCACAATAATGGTGGAATCCCAATCAAAGAATAAATTATTCTAGCCTCTTTTTCTTTCTATATACACTACCTTCATTGATACCAGTATTTTATAATTCTAATATTATGAAACTACACAAGTTCTATAAAGACAATTCATGACAATTCCATTGTGCTCTCTAAAAACTGCACCAAACCCGACAGGAACTGTGTTCCCTCTTGAAGAGCCATCAGAGTTGAATTTGATCCATAAACTAGGTAGGGATCTCCAAAATACATCCATATTACCCTGAGGAGGGAAACAATTACCTAAAATATCAAAAAATTTATGATAAAAATCATTAATGTAGTTATCACAATACCTGGTTTAAATTGTCTTTTCATCTTTCACTAACACGGTAATTTTAGTTATGGAAAACTAAATATCGAATTGTTCCTAATCATTCCTAATACTGAATATACTATACTATATATTTTAAATTAATTATGAAATTTATACCATAAATAGGTGTCTTATCTTCGGTGAAAGTGTGAGGTTGCATCAAGCATTTAATAAATCCAAAACAGAGTCAGCGGGTAGAAAGGAAACTTCAAACATGTCAAAAATTGTGTTCCAAAGAGATGATACTGTGATACAACTTAAGAAAGAGTTTTAGATCCTCCTTATTCATATTTCATAAGTTTCATTTAGATGACAAATAAATTCCAACTGAGTTAAGGATATCATCAAAAGGGAGTTTTGAGTGATCCGGTCTCCAGAACAACATGGTTCTATAAGGCCGAATCAACTTTTTTGTTTCAATTACTTATCCATTTGTATGTATTTACTTGAATACCATTTTTCATAACAATCTAGTGGTATGAATACCATTCATATCAAGTTCCAAAATCATCATGTCCTCCTGATTTATAAAATTGTAATTCAAAACAACATTATTAATTCCCATAGAGATACTATCCAGGTTATTCATATTCTATTTGATATCAACATTGTTGTCAATATTATTTTTAGAAAAACATAACATATAAATGATAGGAATACATTTCAAATTGTGAAAGTAACCCCTATTAACAATCTAATTAGTATTCAAGGATATACTAGGAAAAAAACTTTTTAGAGGCTGTCCAGAATGAAGATCCCACATAATTCATGATTCCATATTTTAATATTCTTAGAAATATCGATATGAGAAATCCTAGAGAGCTAGAGTTTTCATTATTTAGTCTCCTAGTAAAATGTTCTTATAGATATTTACTTAAATTTCCATGATTATTGAATCCAAGACCACCAAGAATATAAGGCTTGCAACATTACATCTAAGGAACAATGATGATTTTCATTTCCAGAATGGAACGACTCCATAAAAAATTATAATAATAGTATTAATTTTTTTAATCATAGAAGAAATCCACTAAAACGATATAAAATAGTAAACAATTTTATCCGCAATGATGTGTTGAACAAGATGAACTATCCCAACCATTAATAGAGACTTTCCTTTCTAAGATCTAAGAAGCCTCTTAAACTGACCCAAAAGATGAATAAAGTGACATGGTCTTGGTTTTCCCTAGAATAAAGGAACTACAAGATAATTGGAATCTAAGTTCCCCTCCCTAATTCCCAGTTCATTTTTGATGCTCAGTTTCTAGTTTCTGAAATATTAGTTCTAAAGTTATAAAATTATCTATTCCAACTAATCTTTTATCATGAAACATTTTCATAATGCATAAGTGAATTTTTAGTGTCTCTAATGTTCCTATTATCCAATTTAGTAAATAGTATAATTTCATAGGCATAATAAATGATAAGTAGAATATGAGACTCCGTTAGAACAATTGGTTTTTATGTTCCCATAATAAAACATAGAAAGAAAAATTCTACTAAGGTAATCTTCTACAATAGAAAATATAATGGAAAAAGAGGTTCACCTTGTCTGACACCTCTAGAGAAAGTGAAATAACCCTCAAAATGTCCATTCATAAAAATAGATATTTGAGATGGGATTAATGATATTTTTACCTAGTTCAAAAATAATTTATTAAAGAAAAAACTAAATATAACCGTACATATAAATCCCCAATACATTGGGTCAAAAGATTTCCTAACATCTAAGCTCAAAAGAAATGTTTCCACCCCTGCTAGATTTTTTGAAAATATTAACACACTCAAAGACAATGATGATTATGTCATGTATTTATCTTCATTTAACATTTCCAAACCAATTCCATGAGATGAATTTTCTAGAAACCCTAGTAAGCCAATTTTTAATGATTCTGATTGTAGTTTTTTGTATGGTGTTGATAAGAGAGACAGGCATAAAATCACCAATATCATTAGCATTATTTAATTTTTGAGTTAGAATAAGGAATTGAACATTGAAACCATTCGAAATAGAGCTAATTCTGAAAAACAATGATTCATTTATAAATATCATATTGAATAATATCCAAAATTAATTGTAGAGAAAATAGTGAAATCATCCAAACTAGGAGATATCCCAGCATGATATTATCATTATCATTAAATAGTATAGGAATGACACACTCCTTAAAATCTAAGTTTAAAAAAGTACCATTAAAAAATATTTGAAGAATGATATCACATGATCAGTAACATTTTTCTTGTATTCTAGTATGTTATCACTATTTTTTGAGGAAAGAAAAGTGCATATTCGCCCACCTAGATCTTTAGAGGGCAATGAAAAACATTATTCTCATTTCACTATCCTTCATCAGATTTGTTTTATAAATAAATTTTTGAATACTTTACAATATATTTAGAAAATTATTCATCCTTGTTGAATCCTAAAATTTACTATCCATATCTCCAAAGAATTCCCTACTAGTGCATCCCTCTTGTATGAGTTGTAAATTCATTTCTAGAGAAGCAATTTGTAAGCCAAAAGCACCAAAACAGGACTTTATCCATCATTTCATCTTTATTTTGAAAAACATTATCTTGAAGATGCAAGAAAAGAAATTCCCTCTAGATTCCACCAGGTCCCAAACATCATGAACCAGCTTCTTGTAGTATGGTTGAAGATCCCAATCAATGTTAATTCTAAAAGTTAGGGGTAGCCTCACTTCATTATCAATGAATTCTATTAGGATAGGATGATGGCCATAGTTAATTTTTTCTTATGAGACACATGATATGGTTTACTAAGAATTTATGGAGGTTTTATTAACAAAAGATCTGTCAATTTTACTATCCAAATTCTTTTAAGATCACTCATTTTCCAAGTGTACTTTTCTCCTAATAAGATGAACTCAAAAAGATTTAAATTTTTATTGAAAGTTATAAGATCCCTTGATGAAATCAGATTATGTAGGTTTCCCAATTTTTCATATGGGCTGAGAATTGATTTGAAATAACCATTTAAGGACCATGGAGAATCAATATCATTAGAGAGGGAACATATTTTTAAACAAAGATTTTTTCTATCCAGGTAATTGTTAAAGTCATAGTTAATTTGGAAAAAATGTTTCTTAGCAGCCTGTTTTTAGTTACACATGAAAATATGCTCACTAAAACTGAAAATATATGGTTCATCAAGACTATCATAAGCCAAAACCCATAATATTTTAACATCCTCAGGGCATTATTCATACCCAATAGAAGATAACCCCAACCTTACAAAGAATAAAAATTAGGGGTGAAGGTTCTTTTGCATTATGAAAGGTCAATAAAATTATTTTTATGAATCAAAATAATGATCCTTAAGGAACATATAGTTTCAGGACTGGACAAACCATGAGAGTTATAGAAAAAGCTTTCATTTTTATATGGACTTGGGGGTAAATTCCCCCCCCCCTACTTTCTCATATATATTTTTTTATATTTATGATTTCCTATTACCTAACATACTCTTAAAAACATTTCTAGTTCCTTTAAACTCATGTTTTTCATGAATTTCATCCTGATTTTTAGTAGGTTCTGTCACCTTTATAAGTGTAACATATATGACTTCTGTTGTAGTAAAATTTATGTCCTCTATATCTATATTAATAGCATAATACCGAATATATTTCCCTGATTTTTCTAGAACCCCATACAGAAAATTAGGGTATTCATCAAAGCTTAATTTATCATTGGTTTTTTTATTAATATTATTCACCTAAACTTTTTTTCCTAAGAAAAATCATCCTGAAACTCCTCAGCATGTATGGATGTAACCTGATAACATATTTCCTTGAATAATTTTAGCACTAGAATCATGTCATTATCATTAGTATGGGGGATTTACATCATCATGTATTCATGAAAAACTTATATATTTCTAGACGTATAGTTTTTTTTCTCTTCATTTTCCATGATTTCACCTAAGGAGCTTCTAGGATTAGTTTCTTTGAATTGAACCATTACCCATTTTTCATGCTAATTTTTTCTCACATGATCAATCTTTTCCATCATAGTATTTTTATAAAACCTCTTCTTTTTGTCCTCTACTCTTTATTTTGGATGATGATCAGGATTTATTTTCTTCTTTACCACAGAAAATTTTTGAAACATATGTCCAACAATTTTAAAAACCTCACATAATGGTGGCATAATTTGGACTCAACCAGAACATCAATTTTATTATCATTCGCACTCAGATTGATTACATTAGGAGGCTCGAAATCAATGTTTATATCAACAATAGTTCTTTCTTACATACCAATTCCTCTATTTTAAGTGTAAGGATCTAGTATTAATGGTGTTCTAATGTATGAATCCATGTCATTGAAAATGTTTGGATTCTAGAACACCCAAGGATTCCCATGAAGTCTGACCAAAAAGTTCTTTGTAAATTTACTCTGAGTGAAAGGGTTGAATTTCATGTTCTATTTGGATATTTGAAATAATATCATCTTCAAGTTAATTCTTCAAGTCTTCTGAGTGGTGTCGACTCCTTCTTTCCTCTCAAAAATGATATGAAATTAGAATTTCCCTATCATGATCAATCTCCAATTATTAACATTCTAGAAACAAAATATTCTTATCTTTAAATCCAAAAATGAACAAGGTTTGTCACATTCTAAATAAGTAAATCATCCTAGAATTGAAAACTTACACAAATATAACCTTTTGTGGAAACCCTTGGAGTCATCCACAACATAAATAACATCATCCTTTAATTTTATGATCATTGTGGTGTAATTAGGTCCATCATTATAGAGATATGATTTAGATAACACTTCTACAAATGAGACTCCTCTTCCTCCAAACTTGTTTGAAGAGATCAATGTCAAATCCCTTGAAGAAGTGTGTATATAATAGATACCTAGATGAATAAGTGTTTATTCAAAAAATTATAGCTTAATTCCAGAAAAAGTTTTAAGCATGGTTTGTAGGATAGAAAAGGATTCATATTACTTCAAGTAGGCTCTTGGATCTATTTATTTCATGTTGTATTTCTTCCTGAAAAAATAATTTTACGATAGGAAATGTTGATAGAAACCTATATATGATAAAAATCCACAATTTTTCTCATAATCATAGTCTATGTTGATGATATTATATTTTTTGGTTCCAAATCGGATTTTAGTGAAGAGTTTGATATGAAAATGAAAATAAATTTAGAGATGTCCATCCTAGGTGACATGATTTAATATTTAGGATTTTAGATTATTAAAAAAGATGGTTTCATCATACTATCCTAAGAAAAATATTCTAGATAATTATTGAAAAAATTTGGTATGGATGATTAAAAATACATTTCAACACCTGTATCAGTTTGAATAAATTTGAGTAATGATGATGCAAAAACTTGTGTAAATAAAAATGATTTCATAATCATTGGTGGACTACATTATTTAAATATAACTAGGATAGTTATTTTTTATGGTGTGACTCTTTATGAAATATTCAAGAGTGAACCTAAAGAGTCTCATATGCTAGAAAATAAAATAATCATAAGGTATATCAAAGGTAAGAAAACTGTGGGTTTTTGTACTCAAATATATATTATATGAACTTGTAGGGATACATAGATATATATATTGTGAAGTATATTATTATAACATGAATTACCCATATGTTAGATCATTATTTATTGGTGAGAGAAATATAATATTGAATATAAAGAATAAAAATTAAGTTTCATTGAGTACAGTTGAGCCCCGGCATATCACGACAACATATTCCTGGAGACAGATGCTATGGATGCAAGTGTGCCTATTAGGTTGGAAATTCTATGTTAAAAAGATAATAAAACGTTATTGTGATAATAAAAGTTTCAATAATCTATCAAAAACCATAATACAACCCTTAGGATGAAATCATATTCAAATTAGATTTCATTTCGTTAAAGCGAGAGAGTTATATGGTTAAGTGAACTTGAATACATTTTCACCATAGATAAAATTGCAGATATTTTTACAAATGAAATTTTGAGAGAGAGGTTTGAGGAATTAAGGATGAAACTACATTTTCATCCTTCACCTCTTACATTGATATGTGAGTATAATCACACACAAGGATTTGGAATATGTTGTCAAAAGGGGGGGAGATAGTATAATCTTATTTATAAAATGATAAAATTTATAAATCTTTCTTGTATCTATTTTTTATTTGTGGTTGTGGTTATTGATAAATGATAGAGAAATGAAATTGTGAATTGAGTGGGTCATTTATATCACTAATCTACAATTTCTTATCATTGATAGATAGACTTATATAAAAAATAGTTAACTGATATTGTGATGTCAGGACACTTATCATTTTAGAGATTATTTGTTTTCATGAATCTATAGTTCATTATTTATTTTTTTTAAATTTATTAGTAGAGATAAATGAGTTGAGTTGATATAAACAAAGTGATTGTTGTTGACAAAAAATCCAAATAAAGTGATTGAAATTCCATCTACAATGGTTGAAGCATTATATTTATTTTCAACCATGTTTGAGAATCATTAGAGACTATTGAGATATTATTGAGTCTATTTAGAGAATATTTTATAATACTTAATATGAATTCAAGAGTTTCTATAATTATTTAAATATAATATAGAGTTATATATGAGTGCTGAAAAATAGAAAAGTGCATATATTTATAAGATTCACCTTATACAATATAAGTTTGATCCAATTATAAAATATGGAAAGGGAGACATCATAATGTTGTTTTCTAATTTTTTTAAGGTTGATATATATATCTTTATAATGTTAGATTGGGTGTGAAAATGGTAAAGGAAATTTTCATAAGGTTTGTTTTCAATGTTAATAAGTTTGAGTCTAAACATTGTAAGGTTTTCCAAGTAATTTATAAGTTTATTGAATGAACTTTGTAAGGATCATTGGATATTCATAATGTTCCTTGAAAATTAAAAATTTCACAAAAATTTTGGAAGTTTCATTACTTTGTGAAAATTAGAGAATATTGAAGGATGCAAATACTGAGTTTTCAAAAAATAATATTCTAAAGAAATTTTTTTATGGTAAAAATAAAACTTATTTCTTAAATATTCACAAATAAATTGAGATTAAATATTTATAAATAGATTTTGAAACATATTTTATAAAGAATAATATCACATGGTAAAAATAACTGAATTAGTAAGAATTAACCCAAAATGATTTTGTTAAATAATAAACACCATAAGATGATTCTAATTTTAAAATGGGATGATGATGTGTTTTTTCATTGATAAATCACATTTAAACAATCTTGGGGTGATTTAAGGTGAGTAACCAAGTATAAGAGTTATTAAATATCTGATTTGTAAAGAGTTTTTTATATTAAATAGATCATTCATATCTTGAAAAGGTTGAAGAATATTAAACTAAATTTTATATAGTGTAATGAATATGATATCACTATTGGGTAATTGTGTAATTCTTAAACAAATATATTTTTAAATTGTTCCAAATGGTGATAAAATTTGATGGATTTATCATTCATTTTTTATTATCAACTAAAATGAGATGAAATAGAAGAATGTTATATCAATAATTTTATTAGAGATAGTAGTAAAAGTAATAATAGGGTGTTGTGTGATCATGGGAATGTTCTCATGTTAAAAATAATATTGATTAAATTCTTAATGGATCACATCATACCATTTTATTATGATAATGATCTAAAATTAGAGATAAATTTGAATTATATAAATTAAAATAATTGAGTAATGTTGAGAATTTATAAATTAGGGGATCAATTCAAGAGAGATATAAGATGGTCAAATAAAGAGAAAATATTGAGAGAAATAGAGCATGAAGTCAAAGTTCAAGATAAAGAAGAAAAACTTTCATGAGACTAATAATATGTGATTTGAGATAAATATGTAGATCAAAAAATTATTATATATGATTTGATAAATCCCAAATGGTCTGAGTTCATTATTTAATATCATTGGTTGATGAGCTTGAATGGGTGAGCAGATACTATTCTGATATTATTTAAGGATCAAAGAGGGATATCATCAAAAACTATATAAGAAATAAAAAATTTCAATTAATCTTACTCAAAAAATTCATATCCTATTGTAAATAGTGGGATATTGTAACTCCAATGGGATGATGTTTATGTGTTGGTAAATATATGGATATAGGATGATACTTGTCTTACACACATGTAATTCAAGATTCATTGTTAATAAAAAACCAGAGACCAATATAGAAACTAGATGAAACAAAGAGTTGGTACCCACACAGGGACTTAACCTTGTCAAACTTGTGCAGGCCTTATCCATTTTTCATTTATACATCATTCAGTTATGGATTATAGTTAGCTTCATTGTATTGAATGACCACACTAATCGGTGAATCGGTGTAGCCCAACATTTATAATTTATTTTTTCTTTATAAATTAAGATCTATGTCTATTTAAGATCTAATTCCCTCTCTTGAATAATTATACTTATCCCCAAGAGATGAGTATATAAATTAAATAAGAAAAAGGATCACACTTATTTTTTACAAGGTTCAACCTCAGTGTGAGAGCCTACCCTTTTTTGTAGTCGATTATTATCCTGGACCACATATTTTACACTGTAAATATAGAACCAAATTACTAGGCGTAGGAAGGTATCTTCTATCACCTATAAGTCACATCTTCTATTGGTTTTAATATCTTTATAATAACTCTAATGAAACTCATATTTTCATATATTTTTCTTCGTAATTAATTTAATATATCACCACTATTTTACGAATGTAAGGCTAATCATCTAGGTTTTATATTTTTAGAATAAATTTTTATTAATTTTGAAAATGGATTAATTTATTGTTTTTAAGTTCTTTTAAGTGTTTTTAATTATTTTTTTAAATAATTTCATAATCCTTGATTTCATTTGAATTCTTTGAAAAAATATAATTTTAAACTTGAGATGAGTTCATTTTTTAAAATCTATGATGTCCTATGGATTTTGGGTGAAGTCGTACATTTTTTCTCAAATTCATATTAAATGAAAATTTTCAATGGTCTGAAGTCGTGTGTTTTCATGTTTGAAATCATATGAAATTGAAATTCATATATTTATTATGATTAAGCCTTAAGATTTGTTACTTCGTAAATTTTTTGGATAAATTTGAACTCAAAACATGAACTTCTACATTGTGGAGGGTTATTCATAGATAACAGGATTAAATCCAAACCTAAAACATGCACCTTTACACTATAGAGGGTTGTTCATAGCTCACATGATAAAATCCATATAGAAAATAGGCACCTATATGGATGTGGTGGAAATACATAATGCTAATAGCATGATGAAATGGGCATGATACGAGATATGGTGTAGAAAGAATGGAGAAATAAATAATTTTCATCATGATGCATTGAAAACAACAAGATAATCTCCCCACTAGTGTTTTTTGTGGGAATTTCATGAGTGGAGATCACATGTGGGCAATGGGTAGTAGAACATTGGAATTATATTAATCGTTTCACATTATATGCATGCCTATAAAAATATAGGGTGCACCACAGGTATAGAATTAGCCTCAAAAGAACCGATTCTCAAATCAAAATGGACATCTGATGACTGTTATGGCATAGAAATGGGTACGGTCACTGGAGATGGTAAAAAACCAAGATATTTTTACAATATCATGGTTTCTTCCAAATAGTCTTTAAAACAAGACATTATCACCATAGATATTTTTTATCATGTTATACAACTAAAATAAAATATAATTATTTATTCAATCATAGGGGGATTTAAAAATCATATAATTTTTATTCCAAGTGGATTTTATGGGAAGATAATTCTTCTAAGTCAAGCATGTGTGAAGAATATTCATGAATAATACATTGTTGTAGATACCAATAGGAAGAGTCCACATGAACATACTATAAGAAATATTGATTCCCTATTCATGTAACCTAAACTTCATTACTATATCACACAAAATCTACTACATGTTTCCTATAAAAATAAATCTATATTTTTCTAGGAGGATTCTAAATTTCTATCGCTAGAGGGGTTTTCTATTATAGTTATAATGGTTATTATAACTTTTCATATGTATATATATATATAAATTTTCACTTCTATCTCTTTCATTTTTATCTTTTTGTGTTTTAACCTCTATGTGATTCTCATCTCCCTGAAAAATGAGAACTAATCTCACTATTAGTCAAGGGTAGGAGTGGTTTTACTTGAGTAAGTGTACTCTATATGAGCATTTTGGACGTTTTCTCATATCTTCGATGTTATAAGGAGATTAAATCATTGTGGTTCAAGTATATTGATCTCCTAGCATCCAGGTAGGTGGTTTGTGCCTTTCCATTCGATGTCTTTGAGTTTATGTGAAAATTTCCACCAATCCCTTTTAACGGGGTATTGTGTGATTACTGTTTTACCTCTGTTGTGTTCTTACCTTGCTTGTATGTTTGTGTAGAGGTAAATTTTGGTTATATATTAGGATAATTGCTAGGATTGGATGTTTTACCCATGCTTTGTTCTGTTTACAACCTTTGGTCTTGATCTTCCTTTGGTTGTTGTACCAACTTTCCATGCCTTATGACCGTAGGATGGAGCCATGTTTTCCTGACATGCTTGTTATGCTATAGACTGGTTATCCAAGTAGCTATGTAGGTTTACTTTAGCCATATAGCATTATTATGCACTGATTGTCATGGGGCCGTGAGAACCTAGTGCTATAGACTATAAAGGATAGACCGAGTGAGCTTCCCATAGAGTCTTAGATGTTATAGACTATAAGGGAGAGAATGAGTGAGCTTCCTAGAGAGTCTTTGATATTATAAACTACAAGAGGATAGACTGAGTGAGCTACCTTAGAGAGTCTTGGACATTATAGGCTATAGCGGATAGACCGATTGAGCTTACCAGAGAGTCTCGGATATTATAGACCATGGGAGGATAGACCGAGTGAGCTTCCTTAGAGGGTCTTTTCTTTGTTTGATTTTACTTAAACCATTCCAGACTATAGAAGGAATTGACCGAGTGAGCTTCCTTAGAGAGTATGTGATCGACCTGAGGATAAAGGAGAAATTGACTGAGTGAGCTTCCTCCAAGAGTTTCTAGACCTTGGGGATATAAGATTAATTGATCGCATGATCAACCTCAGAGAGTCCCTAAATACCTTAGACTATAAGAGGGATTGACTGAGCGTGCTTCCTCAGAGAGTCTTATAATTTCATATGACCAAACCAGAGGGGTTAGGCTGACTGTATATCCCAGAGGGTTTTTGGTACTTTTTGTATAGGACCAGAGGGGATGGCTGTGAGTACTTCCCAGAGAGTTCATGTTTGTGGTTTTCTATTTGCTTCACTACTACTTATTGATCTAAGGATTGTTTAATGTTGTGTATCTTCCTGTTGGCTGGTCATTGTTTACTATTTACTTTCTACTGTACTATTACCTGTCATATGCTCACTTACTGTCAGGAACATATCTTTGGGTGGTTTGCTATGGGGATTTAGTCTCGCACCCTATTTGGGTCATGATTTTGGGCTTAAACAGACTATATTGTTGCAAATATAGATAAGGTCAAGTGCCCTTCTACATCAGGTACTAGACTTTAATTGGAGTAGGAGAGCATGGGACCAAGCCGAGGCTTGCGATGATTAGGAGTTTCTTATCTGTTTTCTTTTGTACTTGGGTTTAGTATTGTATTCAGCATTGTGACTTGTTTGTCTGCTTTCTTAGACATATGTATCATGCATCATATATATATGTGCTCCTGCTTCTAATCATATTCAGTCTTCCATTTTTCACTTTTGTATGGATTATTTACTGCTTCTGTTATAGCTTTTGTTTATTTTCTATTGTGTACTCTTCCAATGAGGGCATAGTTTCCCCATCATCACACCCAAGGCCCTCACTTCTAGTCGGCAGCCTCTGGTGTTTGGGGAAATGTGCTTGAGGCCTTATGTCCAACCGGGTATGGGGCACCTCTGGGTGGCTGTCGGAACCAGGATGTTACAAAAATAATAAATTTAAAAAAAACTAATGAAATAAATTACTTGAAAGTAATTCATTTATTAGGTGAAAGATAAAATTTTATAGTGATTTTTATATGCTTGTCTTGATAACTATATTGATTATTCTAACATGGTATAAACATTGAATATTAAAATATAGTATAATTTTATAATACTTGATTATGTGAGTAACTAAAGGAAGATCCCTTTCACTTATATTATAAGGATTAAATATTTATGGTGGGAGACAAAAAAAGTAATCTTACAAAGAAGTAAATATTATTCCACTAACATTTATAGATAAAGAACCGAGGTGGTACTTAAGGAAATACATACCAGATCCATTCATCCTCTCTTATACATTTCTATAATATGAATTTTTGAAAAACATTTCAGTTGATACACAGTTGGGATATCAATATGATTTGGATAAGTATTGGTCAAAATTTATAGAATATAAAAAGGTCACGGATTATCCTATATTTCAAAAATAAAAATTAAAACCACTCTATCTCTCTCTCTCACTTAAAAAGAATAAACCACTAATGTAGTATCATTTTAAGAAAACATTAAGTATATTGTCTACCAATTTCCATCAAATAAAATCCAACTCCAAGAGGCACTGAGAAAAGAATAAGGAATTAAAGATAAACCTAGTTAGAGAGATAATATTTATTTGAGATCATTTATTTCTAATTTTATTGAAAATTAATGGACTATTACCACCCACTACATTGATTTTTCATATTCTACCAACACTTGTATTTCCTTGGAGGAGGAGGATAAAGATGAATATTATCCTTCTAAGAATAATTTTCTAATAACCTTTCCTAAAGAGACCGACTTTCAAATTGACATATTTGAAAAGGAATAATTTTATAATGATTCTTAATTTTTAAATATTATTAATGTTTAATTTATTAAAAAAAATTACTTTATTGAAATATATAATAAAATTAAAAATAATTATTCCATGTATGAAGTGAAAAAAGTGGCAGAAGAAGATAAGGACCCATTCATTTTCTTTCCCCCACCATAAAATATATATCTTATTGAAATGGGGATGGAACTATGGTAATATATTAATGGGTTCCTCTAGAACCAATTTGAAGTGAGTAGAACTGGAAAGTAGAATTTTTGTTGGTTCATGATCAATAAACCAAATCCACGATCTGATTTTATTTGACAACTTGAATTATCAATTGGAGGCATTTAAAAAAATTACCCACTTTGGGGTCAAAATCAAGTTTTTTCCATCTTATTTCCCTTTCCCTTTCTATTTCATTTAATTTAAATTTTAATATTTTTTTGTTTAATCCTTTATTTCTTTTAGGTTTAAATTGAATCATCTATGTTTTTAACTCAAGGTCACCACCTATAAATAAACTCATGTTTTTTATTCCTATATTTTTATATGATTTCCTTATTCATTTAATTCTATTTGAGATTTAATTGTAGGTATTTTAAATTTAATCATGGGGTATTTTAACATGTTTTTATGGATTATTTTTTTATTAGTTTTTTAAATTTTTTAAAAATATTCTTATATTTATATTGCATGTTTTGTTTTCTATTTTATGTTTTTGTAATGTTTTTAGGATTCTTGATCTTCATTGAATACATTTGAGAAATTAAAACCAATGTAGTATTTTTGGAACATTTATTAATTTTAGAATTTGAGTATTTAAACTATTTTTGAATTTATTTTATTTAATAATTTCTAATATTCTCATTTAAAGAAATTTGGTTGAACATGAAACTTTTTTCGACATGTATTGTAAAAATTAATATCTTTTCCAAATCTAGAGGTTTCAAAAAAAGTGACATATTATTTACATTTTTCATTTTATTGAAAGTATTAAGTTATGTTATGTGATAAAAAATTATTGTTTATCTATTTTTCCAATCATTTAGAGTTTATAAAATGTGTCAACTATGATAAACGATTCATTTTTAAAAATCTTTTTCATTAAAATCATATTTTAGTCTTCTATTACATCAAACCTTTATTAATCCCCTAGTACCTTGTTATGTATTCACATTGCAAGCCATTTATCCCAATATAACCTACTATAGATGTTAATAAATGATTATTGTTAAAATAAAGTGTGAGGGGGTAAATTTGGTTGATCTGTACTAATTTAATAACATATTTGTTATGAAATTGAATGTGTTTCTATATTTATTACTATTATGGTGGAAAAATAAAAAATCATGATGTAAGGATTAAGGTTAGCCCAAAATATTAATACAAATCTTTTCTAGGAGTTCATTATTTTTGGAAGAAAAAATATGTGTCTCTAACATCACACAAAATTTAAATTTGAAATTCATAATATGATAAAGGAGAAAAAGATACTAAAATTAGAGAATATAGACGAAATATTTTATTACTACTAAAATTATTATGTGTGGACTTCCGAAGTAGAAAGAGATGTGTTTTTAGGTGAATCATTTTTTAGATGAGTGAGGCACACACTATTCTTGAGGGAAAATATTTTAATACATTAACTTCAATTTAGATCCTAACACTACTCATTAATCATATAATGTGTTTATTTCTTTTACAAGATGAACCTCATCCATAGAACAACCCATGTAAAATCCTTCATGATTGAAACATTTTTGACTTTTTGAAGTAGATATTCTATGAAGATATCTTTTATATAGATATCATGCATTCCTTGGGAATGAGAAAAAATCCATATCAAAAAAATTGGGTGATAGATAAATACATTTCTCAGGAAGTAGGTATGGAATGGATATGAGGATTAACATTATATTGAATAGAATTTTATAATTGGTGATGAATTTGGTAACTTTGATCCATGTACGAGTAATGAAAAATCTTTGTGTGTTTTAGTTCAGTAATCTTTCCATTTTTAACATGGGATTTTTGTTTTCACTTTAGTATAAATGTTGTCTTATTATTTAAATGGTTAAGTGTGGGGGAATAATGAAACTCATATTTCCATATACTTTTCTTAGTAATTCTTTAAATATATTCCCATAATTTTATCAATTGAAGGGAAATTATCTCATTATTATATTTTTATAATAATTTTTTATTAATGGTAAAAATATATTAATTTAGGGGTTTTAACTATTTTTAATCATTTTTTGAAATAATTTATTAAAAATTGATCTTATTTTAATTATTTTTAATATTATTTTTTCGAACATCAAATGAGTAAATTTTGGAAAATCCATGAAGTATTATGTTTTTTGGTTGAATTTATAAATTTTCCCTCAAATAATTATGAAATGAAAATATTTAATGTTCTAAAGCTCTATTTTCTCGAGATAAAATTTATATGAAAATAAAAGTCATATTTTTCAAGTTGGAGTTATATGATTATGTTCTTTATGATTTTTTATAAGAAATAATAACTCAAAACAAGAACCACTACACCATTGAGGTTGGTTTGTGGCTCATTGGATGAAATTTTTACTCCAAACAAAATCCTCTAGGGGCATTATAGCATCCCGCCTTTTTATTACAAAACATTTCATTACGTTTTACAAATAGAGGATCTTTAAAGTCTAGTGTCTTGGAAATCAGGAACATAAAACATGAGAACAACATAAAAAAATTTCTAAACCACTTTTAAGGCTTCTTCATTATTCATCCTAATTTAATTATAGAATCTCATAACCTGGGAGCATACATCAAAGGAAAGGTTGAGCAGAAGGCCCGATAATGGAAACAAGAGAAACATTTTGCATGTGAACTTGAGATACCTCAATAAAGTCATGATAAATAAATTTAAGGCATGAGAAAGATATCATGAGGCATTTCATAATATAAATAACGTGTTTCATAACTTGAATATGTTTCTACAAAATTTAACTTCGAAAATCATTTCTGTATCACCAATGTCCATCCCCAAGGTGTCATTAAAAAAATTACCAAGGTTATTCACCAAGGTATCGTTAAAATGGCCATCTCTAGAGATTAAGTCTTTACCTAATGCATTGGATCGCTATCAAGTCGTACCCTAAATCTGTATTTTTTATCATGTGATCCACATATATAATCATCAAACATTTCATAAATAACCCACATATCATAAAAGAAATGGGTTTCATTTCATAATCATAATGTTTTAAAAACTGCTTTAAAGACATGACCTTTATGTCACTTTAAACCCACGGAAAAGGAAAGTGGGTTTAATGTATGTAAATCCCATAATTAAAATAGAGAATTTTGATATATATTTGAATACCCCTATAGAATAAATATCTTTGAGTATTCAATTAATAAAATAAAATAATTTGAGAAAAAGAGAGAGACATTTTGAGACGAAAATTCTGCAGCATAACAGCTATGTTACAGGGTTTTAGAAAATATTGAAAAGAGAAGGGACATGGGTCACCCACTCAGAAATGATAAATAAAACAGTAGGGGGACAGAATATAAAGGATTTATGAACATGTTAATGAAATTTTAATGATATACCATATGAAATTAAGAACTTGAAAGGAAGAAAAAAATAAGATTTCTCTTGTGAAAATTCAGCATCCTAACGGTGTTACTTAAAACTTCAAAAAATGAATTGACGAGATCAAATAGGGTATCTCATAATATAAACATAAATAGTACAGTATTATAGATATTAAAGATTATAACCCAACATAAGAAAAATAACTTGAAAGAAATGACATGAAAATAGAACTTGAAAAATGAGAAGGGTGGAAGAATCCCTTACAAAAATTCGGCAGCCTCACGGCGCCACTTAAACATTCATAAAACGAAATGATGAGAGTAATAGGGGATCTCTCATCATATTATCATAAAAATTAAATTATGAGGAAAATAAAATAACATCCCCCAAAATAATAACATGGGTCTTAAATGAAATGACATGCAAAAAAGTTCTTGAAAAGAAAAAGAGAGGTAGGATCCCTTACCTAAAAACGTAAGTCCTAAAACTCAATGGTCGGGACCTTGGAGGCTTGAGGGAACCGTGGGAGGACTTCTTGAAAGTTAATGTGACCAGATCTTCGTTGAGGGAGATTTAGGAGTGAAATTAATGAGAGAAAGGTCTTGTATTTATAGGAGAAGTGTGGGGAAAAGCATTAATTGCCAAGGGAAACCTCATCGGTGGTATTGGAAAAACCATGGGCTTTCTCATGGTATTTTCCCATGTTAATGGCCACTTGGGACACCTCATACCTTATCTTACTATTCATAAGTCTACCAGAATTATTTCATAATTATTACATCCTTAATGATGTCATTAAACACCCGAAACACAAAAAACTGTAATTTCACTATTCATTGAAAATTCAACTTTCTCAGAAAAATCCCAAAATTTCACCTTAACCAAATATCGATGCTCTAATTTCAAAAATTAACTCCATTTTATGAAAATAATTTTCTAAATATTTTTTATTTAATTTTTAAATAAAAACACTATTCACTGAAAATTCAACTCCTTTAGAAAAATCCCAAAAAATTACCTTAACCAAATATTGATGATCTGATTTCAAAAATGAACCTCATTTTATGAAAATATTTTTCTAAATATTTTTAATTTAATTTTTAAATAAAAAACACTATTCACTTGAAAAAAGTAATATTTAACCAATAATTTCTGAAACAGTTATTTTCCTATTTTATTTAATCACATTACTTAATGAAGGTGCCTAAATTATATAAATACTTTCTTTAAGTGATATTACTAATCCATTTGGTCACATTACTAATCTTAAGCGTAAAATCATTATTCATAATTTACTATTCACAAAAAAAATAAGTTGATCTTATTAGATTCTAAATTTCATACTAAACACATTTCCATAAGACCATTTTTTGAAAATCATTACCCATCATTAATTATATAAGGTTTACATAAATATTTTAAAATATCCCTTTTTTCCAAAATTCATCAATAATAGGCATAATATATTTATTCAATCATTTGAAAAATTCACAAAATTCACCATAAAAATAAATCACCGTTTTTATTTAAATCAAAGGATTACACAAGGCAGTTGCGGTCTCGTTACATACCCCCTTATAACACCAGCATAGGACCTAAGAGTAAGGTGTTCTAGGGTTATAGAATCTTGGGGCGGCTCGACCAAAATTTCCCGAGTAGTGATTTCTATCAGCTTGAACTTCACACAGAGGCGATTCTGTTCCATCTTCACACGATGAAGTTCAGATTGGGTTTGGTCCAGAGCAAAGCCCAAAGGTGCTACCTCCTTCCCGAGTTCCATCAAATGGGATTCAATCGGCCTGAGACTATTGGATGGGGCTATTGAATCTTCTTTCTATGTTAATTAATCAAGATCACTTGTATTTATAGACAATAAGCGCAACATTTAGTTTCCAATAGTCATATTGACCAATGTTCATATAACAGTCAAAACCCAATGGTCTTATTTTAATTATATTCATTTTATTAAATGAAATAGTTTTGTTTAGCAGAAAATAAAATAACACACAGAGTTAGAAAACAAAATTTATTCAAAATTTTGGGTCGTTACAGGCATGGTGGAAATCCATGGTGAAAATTCAAGATAAATTAGTTGCATACAACTCATGGAGCCGTAAGAATAAAGTAATAGTGAAGTTTGAATATGGATCACTAGAAACGGTAAGATAAATAGTTATAGAATCTCACTACAGGTATTTTTAGTGGGTGTTCGACAAGAAAATATCACCTTCAGACAATAGGGAATGCACCATGGGAGTTCTATTAAGAGTTTCACATGTGATGAATGAATGTTTAAAACAAAGGGTGCACCATGGTAATTGAAAGAGCCTCATGAGTGTTGATTCTCAAAACAAAATGGCCAACTGAAGGCCACTATGGTGTGATAATAATCGTAGTAATAGGAAATTATAAAAACAACAATTGTATTTCCATTACACCATGGTCTATTCCCCATGTTATTTGTAACTAAATTTCATTACTATGTCATTTTTCTATCACATGTCACCATTCAAAGAGAATATCAAGAGTTTTTCAACCATGGGGAATTCTTATATCATAGAATCTTGATGACAAGTAGATTTTACATGGATATTGTGACGATCCAAAATTTTTAAATGGAAATTACCTTATTATATTTATGTCATAAAATCTCATGATAGCACAACATAATGAACTACTAAGTGATAAGTGACCTTTAAACATAATTTTGTCACTTCTGTGTTTGGAATTTCGAAAATCTGGCATACACGGTTGTGTTCAAAATGTTTTTTGGAGTCTAATAAAACAAAAATAAATTTTAGTGAATAATAACTAACCCTAATTAATAGTAACATACCCTTATGAATAGTGATATACCCTAATGAATAGTAACCTGACCTATGGTGGTATAAAAATAATATTCAAGGTGGAAGTACGATATACCTATATTTTAGAATGAGGTAATGAATGTTTTAAAACTGGTTTTGATAATAAATTATTATTTTAATTAAATATTAAAATAATCATATTTAGAAAATTATTTTTGAAAAATGGACTTCATTTTTGGATTCTACACATTGAAAAATGGTTTGGTTGAATTTTTGGGATTTTTCTGAAATACTTGAAATTTTGATGAATAGTGAAATATGATAACTCACAAAATAAGAAAAATACATTAATTATGAAGTCATGATGATTTTCTGCAGATGTAAGGTCTCAAAGGAAGTTAGGAGCTCAATATGAAGATTAAATAAAGAAGTGTTTTTAGACCCATGTTTTGTGATATATTTACCTAGTCTTCCAAGACACTAGACTTAATGATCCTTGGCTTGTACTCTAATGATGAATTATGTTTAAAATCATGAAATGTTTGGTGTAAAAGGATAGGGTCGCTATAGTTGGTATCAGAGGATGGTCTAGTTATTTTTGGAGATTAGGAATAGATCACCTTAGTGAGAACATCAAGGATGAGACTAATTATTAGAAAACATTCCCAAATTTTGGTGAGTATCGAGTAAATGGTTTATCAAGAAAATACATCCTTGTCTGGATATGAGCAGGTAGAGGTGGCCCTAGAATAGATGTATCCTAGGGGTAAAACCTGAAAACACCACTTTGAGCAAGACTCGAACGGGAACTGACACATGACAATGGGCCTTGTTTCACTCTTTGTTACAACACTCCTGAGGGATATGCTTTGGTAGATTCACGAGCTTAGTACAAACCATTATTAAGGAAAAAAAGGCCCATAAGAATATAAGTTAAGAAATAGATTGAGGATAACCTAGATATAAACCTAAGGAATCACAAGTAAGGTTGTACTTATTCTTTATAAGTTTATCCTTTAATGTTCAATGTTTCCTTTTTATGCTCAATAGCTAAGTATTCAAGACCTCTAATTATACATTCTTTTTCTTAGTTAATGGCTGGAAATAAAAGAACACGTTCCAACAACCAATGTGAGAGGCAATGTAATGATTGCCCTAATGACATGCCGGATGTGATGAAAGCGGGTGCTCAAAACTTCTTGGTAGTACTTGCTCAGCTGGCTCGAGTTCATGATGTTTTCATGTATCACTCTTGAGGAAGTACATACCTGATCCCTCACATGTACTAAACTTAGAGCTGGTGCAGCTGGAATATGATCTCTCCTATGAGGAGAAGCCAGTAATGATTCTGGATTGAAGAGATAAGGTTCTATGTAACAATACAACCCATCTTGTCAAATTATTTTGGAGGAACCATAAGTTTGAGGAAGCAACATGGTAATTGGAGGAATCAATGAAGGAAAAGTACCTACACCTGTTTTTGGCTTAGTATGTAAAACGAAATTTCAAGGGTGAAATTTCATAAGGGGGGAAGAATGTAACGACCCAAAGTTTTTAAATGGAAATTCCCTTCATATATTTATGTCATAAAATTTCATGAAATCACAACATAATGAACTAACAAAGTGATAAGTGACCTTTAAACATAATTTTGTTACTTTTTGTGTTTGGAATTTCGAAAATATGGCATACACGGTTGCGTTCAAGATGTTTTTTGGAGTCTAATAAAAAATATTTTGGTGAATAATACCCAACCCTAATGAATAGTAACATACCCATATGAATAGTGATATACCCTAATGAATTGTAACCTCACCTATGGTGGTATAAAAATAATATTCAAGTTGGAAGTACGATATAACTATATTTTATAATGAGTTAATGAATGTTTTAAAACTGGTTTTGATAATAAATTATTATTTTAATTAAATATTAAAAAAATCATATTTAGAAAATTATTATTGAAAAATAGACTTCATTTTTGGATTCTACACATCAAAAAATGGTTAGGGTGAACTTTTGGTATTTTTCTAAAATACATGAAATTTTGATGAATTGTGAAATACGATAACTCACAAAATAATAAAAATACATTAATTATGAAGTCATGATGATGTTCTATAGATGTAAGGGCTCAAAGGAAGTTAGGATCTAATTATGAAGATTAAATAAAGAAGTGTTTTTAGCCCCATGTTTTTTGATAAATGTACTTATTCTTCCAAGACACTAGACTTAACGATCCTTGGCTTGTACTCTGATGATGAATTATGTTTAAAATCATGAAATGTTTGGTGTAAAAGGCTAGGGTCTCTATAGATATAATTATTCCAAGATAATAAAGTATTAAGAATCATCATGAAGAATCTATTGTCCGTACAGCCACTTGAAAGAGGCCACATGAGTGTAGTCTATATGAGATCTATTCCCCATGTATATAACTCATATTTTATTGCGAACCAAATAAACTTGTTATTTCTTATAAAACCCCATCTATTTTAACTATAGAAGGATTTATAATTTATATTACTATAGGTCAGTAGGACAATATCTATAGTTTTTTCTTTTTTAACTTTTAGTTCATATATATAACTTTCTATTTCTTCTATGTCTATCATTTTTATCTTTTTGTGATTCTTCCTTCATTTCAATCTAATCTCCATGAAAATAGATAACCATCATCAGTTTTGTAAGAGGGATAGAGTATTTTCTTCTTGAGTTATTGTGATTCAATGTTGTTTTTTATTCCATTATGTGAATTTTAATAGTATTTAAAATGATTAGAATAATAGTTCTCTACATTTTCTCAATTATTATGTTCTTCTTCCTTGTTACCAATATGTCTTAAATAGCATTGGTTGATGAAGATGTCTCTTAGACATATTTAAGAATATTATTTCACCATATACAGAGGTTTCAGTGTGGGGTAAAAACAAATAAAACAATACTTGTGTGGTGTGGTAGGTCTTGATCAATATATTGAATAGAATGTTGAAGTTATATTTTTATAATAAAAATTGCATTTCTATAAACTTATGAGTGAAAGATTATTCTTCTACAAACTTATTACTGTCTTGTATTCTTCTCTTTGTTTTTCATTTATATATTTATTTATTTATTCTATACCATATGAATTTCAAACCCCCCATTATACATGTATACATTTTTAGTAGTATATTAGTTATTTTATAAATGGTGACAACAGAAGAGAAGTGTATGTAAGTTTTCCCCATGGGATATTGACCCATGATATTTCACTATATTATATGCTTAGGTAAATTTTAAATTTATTGACTATGTATCTATGAAAATACACATGTATTATACTCCCTCTAGTTATAATGAACCGTAAACACCATTAGTTGTGAAAGATCTTCCTTAATATTCAAGTTTCTTTATCAACATATGAGAAATCCTTATCTTTGAGCTAGATTGATAATATCCAAAGAATAAAACTCATTTTCAGTAATAGTGAACATGGAAATTACCTAATGAATATCACTAAAGTTATCATTCTACTCTTTCTATTTATATACAAACACTTATAGTTCTTTTTCTTCTTCTCATCTTTAAAAGATCTATGATTAGAGATTTTTATAACTATCCATCATCACAACTTTAGTCCTAAATTATTCTCCTTTAAACCCACACTTCTTAATCATGCTCTTTTCTTTATTAGTATTCATATTCTCACTCTTTTAGAAACACTTTTTATATACAGAATACCACATTAATTTTCATGTCATTTTTTATATAATCAAATTGGTATTTTACAAAATATATTGAGCATTACAACATAAAAAACCATGATAATAATCCCATTTTTTCTAGCCATTATCCTTGTGAAAGTCTCACAAAAAAAAGATTATTTTATGATCCTCCCATGTTCTCACATAACGTTCAAAAAATAACTGTATCTTTTTAGAATATAACCTCTTTTAGAAACAAAATATATCAATCTCACATTGAAATAACACAAAAATGTGTGTGTGTGTGTGTGTTCTAGAAATACCCATAAGAGATCTTTTATTTGTTACAAATGGATCTGATTTAGCATTCATTTTCCCAAAATTTATCATAGAAAAAGTTATTCATTGTACAACAATACTTTTGATATCTCAAACCCCTAAAATTAAACTTGCATCACATCTTGATTAATATTTGATTTAGGAACTTATGAATAGCTTAGAAGTATCCCATTTACATCTGCATTATTCTTGAAAATATATAAAATATATTTAAATTCTCTGTTATCGCATTATTCTCATGGTTAATGTTGTTCTTCATGATAAGTGGGTCAGGTATTCTTCATTTTTTCTTAAATAACAATTTAATTATGATGTTTTAATCTTTATATACTGGTTCTATCATTGACTGTTTGTTTCTTCATAATTTTGAATATTTAGATAATTTTAGTAGGGACATAATGATAAGTGATATGGACATAATTTAATATAGGATTTTTTTAATTCTAAAATGATATATTAATGATTTTTCATTGATTATTCGCCATTTTGACTAGAATTGCAATTAATTGAAAATTTGAGTAAAAATGAGTATTTTTATCAAAAAAAATTAATATTATTTATTTTGATTTTCATTTCAATAAGAAATAACTTCTATTCTTTAGAATTAGTGCATCCATGTTACATGTTTTCATTTTGAATATTAATTTTTGGGACATATTTTAATTCTATATTTTAAATTTGGAATTTATAAATTATTTTTTAAAGGTTAATTATGAATTTTGAATTATTTAATCTCATGATGGTGTATTTTGAATTTAGGACCAGTTTAAGGGTAATTTGTTTACAATGTAAAGGACATCCAACAGATGTTTTACTCATGAAAAGGGAATCCATCACTTTAGTTTCTCACATAAGAGACTATAGTAAGTCATGTAAGAGTAATATGTACCTACATAAAGGTATAATAAAACATCAAAATATTTTTAAGGGTATACATGGGTTTAAAAGGGGTGACTATGGGTCAGGATATGTTTTAAGGGCATGCATAATGGTTATGTGAATGTACTGCATAAAAGCTTCTGTATGGATGAGGACTCATGTAGGTATAAAAAAGACACTCATGTAAGGGCTCTTTAATACATCTAGGTTCCATAAAGGTTTCACCACACCCCATCGAACTCATGTAAGGGTATGTTAATCAAGGTACCTATGTCAAGTTGAAAAAAAATGTGGATGGGTTATTTTATCACCTCAAAAACCTATTTCAAAGTAACATTGAGTTCTGGACAGCTAGACAAGGTTACCATGTGGGCCTTAAAACATATATAAGGGTCAATAATTCATTAATGAAGCTACATAAAGGTATAACGAAGGGTATTAAAATTTAGGATACCTAATTTCCCAAATCTAAGTCATATCAAAGAGGAACTATAGACTTTTTAAAACTCAGTCGAAGGAGGAACTCGGAAGCTACTATCAAGTGAAGTTGATGAATATTGAATCAAGATAGAATTTTTTATAGACTAATGATGTTTTTACTTGAATAAAGATACATGTGGTATATAACATTTGGTTAGAGGAATTACTCAAGTCAAGGCTATGGAAGGCAATTAGCATTAAAGGATACCACATAGTGGCTATTGTGTAGAAGCTTTCAATGAAAATATTGGATTTTTTTCATTTCAGTTTTGATGATGTGATTGGGTGAGTGATTAAATTATAGGAAGGATACATACACTAGATAAATTCATTCCTATTTGAGTATAAAAGAGGGAGTATTCCAAAGACATTGAGGGGTAACACTCGATTCAGACTAGACTAAAGGAGTCAGAACTAGATAAAGGATCATTCTCAATAGAGAATATTACCTTCCTCTTCTCTATTTTTTTTATCAAACAATTTTGAGATGTATTTCAACAAACTGGTATGGGCCTTCCATATAAAATATGTCTTAACTATCCCTCCACTAGCCTAAAGGGTACTCTTGACCCCCATGGGATGAATACTAGTTCCTGAGAATGACAGTAACACACTTGGAACCAATTTCACTAAATAATAAGATCTAATGGGACAATAGGAATATTAAAAAATTAGGCATGATCCATCTATATATCAGATTTCCACATTCAAAAAAATAGGAATAAAAAAATTAATGATAAATCAGGAATGTAAAGTAAACATGAAATCCCTCGGCTTTCCCAATCTCTCTCCCCAGCAAAGAAAATTGTATTCACCTCACTACAACATAAATCACCTTTAGCAGCAGTCTTTTAGCAGTGGTTTATTAAAAACTTCCACGAAACCCATTTATTTTTTTACAGCGGCGACACTTCCCCTCCACCCACCCAAGACGATGCTCTTATCCCCTCGACCATGCGACGCTTCTCCCCCCGACGAGCCCCAACCCTAGCTATGATCCCCTCCCGTGCCACCGATGACCTCGTTGTCGGTCGCTACTGGCCCCCCTACTACCCCTGACACCCATGACGCTAGCTTCTCCCCCAACCCCATCGAGTTCCTACCATAGGTTGGCTCCCATACCTTGTCGCCGATGGTTTTCTCATTTTTAGGTATGTTTTTGTGTGTAATGGTTATAAGAAACTTGTGGAGGAAAATGTATAAGGTTTTATGTAATTTCATTATTGTTGAGTCAATACCATAATTTATTTTGTTTTATCATCAAATTTGGATGAATTCATTTAATGGATTGACTTTATATATTTGGGTTTTGTTTGGAAATGAGCTCAAATGTGTTCCAAGAGTGATCAATACCCCCTTTCTTGAAGTTACATGGAGGATACATAATTGTACCTAAAGTATGACTAATTGGATTAATATGGATTAATTATATTAATTAATTATTATTTCTTTATAATATATGTTGTAATTTTATGAGTTAGGGGATTGAGATGGTGTTGGTTCCTAGATATGGCTTTGATGAGGATGGAATGAGATTTCTTAAGGGGATAACTCTATGGTCAAGGTAGTTTATGACTAATATTACCATAGGATATCATCAATCCATTTTTTTATTTTATTGAAAAACCACTTTAAGGGTAAGTGGAAACCTACATAAAAATTCCTTACAACAACAAATGAAACCCTCACAAAACACACATTACAGAATTCAAATTTTAAAATAACAAAAAAAACCATATTACCCCACCAAGACCGTCATCAGGCACCATGTTTCAAAATTCAAAAGAGACCATCATCACAATGGATTCTCCGAACCAACTGAGGAAACTACATCACGATCCCGGTGCACTAACCCAGCAAGAATGTCACCGCCTCGAACCAACTACCACCTAGAACTGGCATCCGCTCGACCAGTACATCCCAAAACCTCTTTGGAAACCTTTTCACCAAACCGACTGAGAGAGGAGGCAAGGAACTTGAAGGAAGAGCAGAGATCGAAGTGGTCTCAGCCTCACAAGCAGGACATGACCTACGCCAGTATGGTTATCTCCTTTAAAATCTCCCGAGCATCCTTGATGACCACCAACGTCATCTTCAAAACAAAACAAATCGACAGTAATGTTGGAAACTAGGACCGAACCACCTCCTTTCAGTGCCGAAAGAACCAGTAACAAGCCAAAATCTTCAATAACAGGGAACACACCATCTTTCAACCCCTCAAGAATGAATACCAATCAGGGATAGCATCCAAAAAACACCGACACACCGTTGAACCATACAACAATCATAGGAAAACAAAAACATCACCAGGAACCTAAAACAATCGACAAAAAAATCAACACTGGGTGTACAGTTATGAAAACTGAAGGGGACCACCAAGGTTGGATCTAGAATAACAAGAGACGAGAACCGCCACTTTGGGATTCAACTACAAATCGAGTCCAGATCCAAACAAAACCGAAGATGAGTGATTCCCCAAACAGTGAGAAAACTTGTAAAATCGAAGAAAAATAAACAGCCAAGAACCGAGACGCCCGAGCAAGGGGCATCCAAGCACGAGACCAAGACTGAAGCCTGGGAGATAAAATAGAGGAAGATATTAAAGCTGAAGCATGAGGGAAGTCAGAGCAGGAACCCAAAATCAGAAGCATGAGTAGGAAACCCTAAATCACTCGGGCGAGGAGGCCGGGAGAGTGTGGCGCAATCCTACCATAGGATATGGTTATGCATTTATTGTGTGGATTGAAATTTCATGTAAGTGGGTATGTGACATGAATGGGATCCATGAGTTATTTACCATATGATACATGAGGATATAGATTTATGTTGGGTTCATAGAATTCCTTTTAGTATGATGCATTGATTATACAATCATTGATGTCTATGTTATATATGTGAGAGGCCTAACTATAGGGAAATTAAAACCCCAATAGGGTTTCCATCATGTATTTATGGGTCAAGATATCTATAAAGGTCTTATTTTAGGTAATTGATTATCTCCTAAAGAAATTTATAGGGGAGAGGCTATGGGATGGTGTGCTAATGGTCATCTATGGTATGATAATCTATGAGAACATATGAATGACCCAGTATGGAACCAATTTAGGTTCCTTTGCTCGATGATCAATCAATATGGACTGTATGGATAATGATAGGTTCTACAAACCTTATGAGTTGAGAATATGGCCCTTGATAGAAATTTATCCCTTAGGTAGGGGTGAGATACCTAGTAAATGGAACCATAAGAGGTGTCTTTATCATCCACGTTAATCAATTTGCACAATATCAATATAACTTCAAAATTAGATTCATCATGTCAATAACAACTTACCAATCACACTGAAACCACACTAATGATAGTAAGGGAATAACTACTTCCTCCTATAAATTTGTCTTCTTATTAGTGGTCTAATTCTACTAAATTCAATGCTTGATATACTTTGTTATAAACTAGATTCAATATAACATCATTTATTTTCTTAGTTAAGGCTTGGAAACCTCTTTTTATTCTAGAATAATCCCTTTTTTATGTAATTCTAGATTCAAAAATTGAATTAACTTCAGCATGAAACATCTAGATCAAGTTTGGAAGAAAAAAAGTGGTTTCTTAACACCACTTGCTGAGTCATGATCATCCATGGCACATTTTGATCATATTTTATATCAAATGATACTTGAAATAATTATTACATCACTTATTTCATGCATTTTTTGGATTTAATCAGATCTTCCTTTAGCTGAATAACATGTACTTTATTAGCACATCCACCCCATGGATCATATCTCCCCCTAAATATTGGGACACTTCAAAAAATGGTTATAATTATTTAATTTAATGGTAGAGGGGAACCTCCAACTTTATTAAGTTGATTAATGTGGTTGGACTTTGTTCACTCACCCTAATCTCCCAATTTAATTCTAATCCTTTGTGGTGGCACTACTTTATGTGACACCACTAGTGGGTGATTTACCATATGTATTGATATAGGAAAACCTTATATAACATATTTATATATTTTTTAACTAGTTTATATGAATCTATTTACCTATTTAGTAATAGTTATGTGTTTTAATTTTTTTTTTAATATTTTTTAGGCACATTGTAATATACTTGGATAAAATCTGGATCACTTTATCGAGGAACGCACCTCAGTATATTAAGGGTTTGAATGAGTTTTTAGATTTTGTAATTTCCAATCGATCCGTTGAATGGAGAATAAGATGTCCATGTCTTAAATGTATATTTAGAAGATGGTTGAAGAGAGATGAAGTTTATGAACATTTAATATCTAAGCAATTCCCTAGTCAATATTTGTGTTGGATTTGACACAGTGAATTGAATGTTACAGAAAGGTTGAGCACTGATGTCAATCCATATAATAACCTCTCATCTTTTTCGACAATGGAAAATGAAATGAAAAACCTTATAAATGATGAATTCGGCACTGCAAGAGACCACCATTAACATCAAAACAAATCAGAATAACCAGATGAGGGTGCTACAAATAACAACAAGACAGGTGATGTTTTTGAGACTGTAGGACAACCATATCAAGATTGTAACATATCATTGGATCATCCTCATGATTCTGTGGAGAATAATGTAAGAGAAAACATCATTTAGGAAAATTTGTTCCATGATTTAGTTGATGATGGAAATCAAGATTTGTATAGTGGATGTTTGAAATATTCAAAACTTTCTTTTATGCTGAAGTTGTACCATATCAAATGTCTATGTGGAATTAAAAATAAGGCAATGTCCATGATATTGGAATTGTTGCGTGATTCATTTCCTAAAGAAAACATCCCTGAGTCTTTTTATGATATGAAAAAATTTGTTAACAGGCTTGGTTTGAATTATAAAAAAATACATGTGTGTCCCAATGATTGTATGCTTTATTGGCGAGAGGATTCAGATAGACAAGATTGTAAAAAATGTTCTTCTTCTAGATGGCAGTCAATGGGTGATGTTGGAAGTCTGAATCAACATAATTTCTTGAAGAAGAATAAAAGGAAAACACCTGCAAAGGTTTGCGTTACTTTCCTTTAAAGCCTCGATTATAACGATTATTCATGTCATCAAAAACCGCTGAACACATGAAGTGGCATTCTATAGATAATAACAATGATGGGTTAATGAGACATCCCGGAGATTCACAATCATGGAAGAAATTTGATTCATTACATCAATATTTCTCAGCTGATCCTAGGAATGTTCGATTGGGATTAGCTAATGATAGATTCAACCCATTTGGGACTTTGAGTACCAGTTATAGAGTTTGGCCAGTTGTTTTGATCCCTTACAATCTGCCTCCATGGATGTGTATGCAGCAAACGTATTTTATCATTTTTATGATTATTCTTGGAAAAAAATTCCTAGAAATGATCTTGATGTATACTTATAGCCTCTAGTTGACGAATTACAGGAGTTGTGGAGCAACGGTGTTGAGACATTTGATGCTTCTTCTAAGACAATTTTTAAAATGCATGTTGCTTTACTGTGGACAATTAGTGAATTCCCTGGGATTGGAAATTTATCTGGTTGGAACACCTACACGGGTTTGGCTAGTCTTATTTATAACTTTTATTTTGATCCCAAATGGCTACCTCACAAAAAAAATACTGCTTCTTGTGCCATCTAAGATTTCTCAATGCATCGCATAGATTTCAACTGAACATATCAAAATTTAACGGTTTCATTGATCATGGACCACCTCCAAAGTTGTTAACTGGATCTGAAATATTAACACAACTTAGAAATGCTGAAGCAGAATTTGAGAAGGTTCTTCATTTTAATGATAGCAGGAAATGGGTTTGAGTTACATTTTCAAGCAAAATCGGAACGCAACAATGGAAGAAAAAATGTATATTATTCAAACTTTCGTATTTGAAATTTAATTTGTTGCGGAATAATCTTGATGTGATGCATATTGAGAAGAATGTATGTAATAATTTGATTTTCACATTTCTTAATGAGCCTGGAAAGTCGAAGGATCATCTCAATGCTCATATAGATATACAAGCAATGAGCATAAAACGTGATCTCTAGCCAGATGAGAATAAAAAGTATCCTCCGACAATTTTTGCAATGAAAAATAGGGATAAAGATACATTCCTTTGAATTTTAAATAATGTTAAGGTATCTGATTGGTATTCAAGTAACATCTTGAGGTCTGTTGACTTGAAGAATAGTATGTTACATGGATTGAAAAGTCATGATTCACATATTTTGTTACAACAGTTACTACCACTGGCATTGCATACATTATTACCTAATAAAATTACTGATGATGTAATCCAATTCTGTACATTTTTTCAGACAACTATGTGAGAAATATCTACATCCATTTCAGCTTGAAAACCTTCAGGAGAGGTTTGTATTGACCCTTTGTGCAATGGCGATGATCTTTCCTCTGTCATTTTTACTGTAATGATGCATTTAACTGTGCATTTGGTTAAGGAAGCTAAATTAGGAGGCTCTTTTCATTATCGATGGATGTATCCAATTGAGAGGTACTTTATTTATATGTTTTTCGGTTATGTAAACAATTTTGGAACTTAATTAAATGCATAATTATGTTTATTTTATTTCACATATATCTTGGGCATTTGAAATCATATGTGAGGAATAAATCTCAACCAGAAGGCTCTATTGCTGAAGGCTATTTGGTTGAGGAGTGTCTTACCTTTTTTTCTAGATACTTTGATGATATTCAGACAATATTTAATCAAGTTTCATGTGTTTATAACACATCGACTCAATCTCAAATACATCAAAAATACAAAATATTTCCTTCTATTGGTCGATCAGTTGGGAGGACCTCAAATGTGACACTGACAGAATTGTAATTATTACAAGCACATAGATATGTGCTGCTTAATATTTAAATTGAATATCCATTTATTGAAGAGTTGAGGATACAAACAAAGAGATAAATGATAGGCCGAACAAGAAATGAGAAGGATATAACGAAAGATGTTAATAAATATCTTGTAGAATGGTTTTCACTACGTGTAAGTTCATAAACATTATAATAAATATGAATATTAGTTTGACACATATATTTTATAAATATAATAAAGTATATTTCTTTTTTTAGATCATGAGTATTGATACTTGAGTAGAGGTGTTAGAAGATTTGAAGTTTCTTACTCGAGGTCCTCTAAAACAATTTATAAAGTTCGACACTTACAAACTGAATGGATTTAGATTTCGTACAGTTGATCGAGAAGAGGGTTTGAAAACATATAATAGTGGTATATTTACATTTGATGAAGTGGAATACTATAGAAAGCTTATTGATATTATTGAATTAAACTACCATGGGCATTTTTCATTTTTTTATTCAAATGCAATTGGGTCAATATTATCAGAGGTGTTAAAAGAGATTCCTTGTAATTTACTTCTGTGAACTTCTCTCGCTTGATGGATCATGGTGATCATGAACTGCATGATCCATATATCTTATAATCATAAGAAAAAATGTTATATTATGTAAATGATATTGTGGATGAAGGGTGGAGTGTAGTTTCTCATGTAATACAAATAGATTTATATGATATGGGTGATGAAGTGGAAGATTTTACCTCTAAAATTGAATCTCATCAACAACAAGAAGCAAAATTATTTCCCCATCAGGATATTGAAAATATTATTCTAGAAAGGATGAATGAAGTGGATGAAGTAATGGAGTAGGAAACAGACATTATTTAAGGGTAAAATGATTGTAGGTACAGTTATTTATTCATTCAGCAGCCACTTATTTCATTTATGCAGTCATTCATTATCATTGTTATTTATATTTTTCTTGTTAGTACTGGGCATCTATTATCATTTTTAATTTTTTCTTCATAATTTTTTTGAAATATATATTTTAAACTTAATTTTATTTGATTAAATGATAGGAATTCCAAGGAGGAAGAGATACACTGTTTCATCCACTACCACGATAGATATTGATCAATCTGTCTCCCTCCCTATATCATCTGAGCCACCAGCTGCCTGCCCCCTTGAACCATCTCTTACACCCTCTGTGATCATCCCTTTAGAAGCTTATTTTTCAACTCCCCCTTCAGCAGCCTCATCAGTTGGGCGGCGGCATGCCACTTCTAGTTCATCACGGACATACTGTAGGGTCACTGTTATAGGTAAAAAATTTAATATAAATAAATTTATTGCACATTTTTATACGAACTGTTTGTTCATTAAAGATGAAAAAATGCAACTATGGAGAAAAATATAAAAAGTTCAGATGTGTGGAATATGAATAGAGAGATGATATTTATCCCATTCGATTCATATGGGGTCCCTACAGATGATGTCGTGGGATTACTTGGCCAAATTATAGGCCAGCTGGCAGCAGATCCCATTTCCCTTCCTATTTCTTATGATGATTGGAGACATATGCCTCCAAGTTGGAAAAATGATGTTTTTTATTACAAAATAAAGTTAATTTTAATACATTATGGCTTAATTAAATGTCATTTTTTTAATATATCCAAAATGAATTTCTGCATACAGATGTTTTTTCACTTTACAGTTGTTGATGTGATAGCACGAAAGTGGACGTTGAAAAATCTTGGAAAGAAATGGAAAGACTTCAAATGGAGATTGTGAGGCTCACAGGGTGGGTATTTTTAAATGCATCAAGAAAGGCCTCATGCACACAGTATTGAGATGACTTTTTGATTTATGGATAATAGTATAAAGGATCAATGGTATTGAAATTATATAGTGTAAATCCACCATTATTATATTTTTTATTCCAAACCTTCATTGAGTGAAATATACAGATTATCTGATATTTTAAATTTGAAGAATATATACTGACAAAGGTTGTGGTTATCTATTGGTACATTGATACAAGAAGCCTATATGTATGAACATATCTTCTCTATGGGATAGGAAAGAATTATTTTATTAGATATATATTAAATAGATGTTTTGTTTATTTAACTAATAATGTATGGTAATTTTATACATGGATGGATATTGTACTAGGTTTCTGGGTGTCAGTATTCATATTAATTTAGAAGACCTATGAAATAGATAATGTATGTTTTTTTGGTTGTGTCGAAATTTTAATACTATAACTTGGATTCATAGGGGTGAAATGTTCTTATTACTCACATGTAGTGGTCTGATTTAGATTATTCTTGTTGAATTTAGGTGTATGAAATTGGATGTTTTAGAATCCCTGAATTTAGCTAGGGATAGGTAATCATTGTAGAGATGATGGTTATAATTTTTTAGTGGTTCTCAGGTCAGCATGTCTTCTAGGGTTTATTGGAAAAGTTTGGTATTGGATAAAACATTTAATACATGATTGAGTACCATGACTCGAATAAGGATCTATAAGTTTCATATGGTAAATGACTAGAATATGTGCTGGACCAAAGCATGAGGCATCTGGGTGTCTGGGTTGTTTCACTATTTCAAGTGAAGTATATGAAAGATAAGTGGTGTGGTGGGGTGGTTATAATACCTCGCACCAATGTGTGTCAGTGGAGTTACATAAATTTCAGTTTCCAATGATGTTAGTACTAGATATGAATTTAAATTTTTTAGTTATATTGATAATTTTCATTATACGCACATTTGAAATAATTGAGAGTATTTTTATGAGGTGGTATCATGGGTAGTGTGGAATTAGGGAATGTTTAGGGGGATAGTTATAGGAGTCAGCCTCTAGTTCAGGTTGAAAATATTTTGTTGGTCAAAGAAAATACAATATGTTGGGGAACATTAAAATAATTTTTTGGTTATGTAAGATTAATATCTTATATAGGTTGGTGGGTACACCACATCTTTTAGGAAAAATGTGGTGTGAACGAATATGTGAGACTATATTTTTTAGAGTCTAGAGAACCATGCCAAAGAGAAATGATTTGGGGGGTGGTTATGGTTTTTTAAGAAAAACATGAGGGCTATAAAAGAGTAAATCATGGGGAAATGTGAGATTAAATCATTATTTAATATATAATTATTCTACAACACATAAGGGATGTATTATGGTTCATAGTTCAAAGGGAGATATCACTCCCATATAAAGGGATCCCACATTGAAATTCCCCAACCAATGGGATGGTGTTGTGTCATAAGGGGAAGGACCACATCATATTTTGATGTAGGATATATTGCTTTAATTTTAAGATTTTACCATGATTATGGGTCCCACATCATGACTACATGGGCTACTTTATGAGGGTGACCATGGTAGGGTAGGTGTGTTTTAACCCTTATGGTCACTCTATAACACATTTTTTATACTGTTTTTTATAATTATTTTGTCTACTTATTACACAAGACCATATTAAATGTGATTGAACGTTTTTTACAACTAGTGGAATGACCCCCTTTCCCCTATGCCCTTATTTTCACTCTTCCAAAGAAAATATCTACTATTTTTTCTATGATTAAAGAACCATTTATTCTAGTGGTTCATTAAATGGGGGGTTCAACCTATCAACATATGGATTGATAAATAGAATAGGATCTTAATATGGGGTTTCAATGAGGGGAAAACATGTCTGGAAAAATATGTGCTAACCTAGGACAAAATGGAATTCCACTTCAAGGAACTCATCAAGGAAAATTAAGATATGGAGGTTACCTCTATTAATGGTGTATGGGAGTGTGTACCCATTAGGTTTTATCATGAAGACATGACCAGACATGATTCATTGGTATTCTTGTAATTGTTTTTTTTTTCAGGGCACTGGTACAGAAGCTGCATAAGATGCTATTTATTTTTTTGTAAATGTGGTTTTAGCAGTGGTGTAAACTACCACTATATGTCAGTATTTTTCAATTAGAGGTAGTTATAAATGCCGCTAAATGTCAGCATTTTTCTATTCATGATGGTTATAACTGCCGCTAGGGTGTTAATTTTCGTGTCGATTTTAACCGCTGCTACAATGGACCATATTTCGCGCGAAGTTCACGGGGGTTATGATTCTTTTAGAGGCAGTTTTCCCAGCGATGGGATTACATTGTTTTTAGCGGCGGTGTTAACGCCGCTAAAAGAATTAATCCCCTGGGTGGGAAAACCTACGCTAAAAGCATCATTACAGCTGAGAAATGTGCTATCTATGACGGTTTATAAATACCTCCATGAAACATCTATAACCATCGACAATAGTGTCATGACACACAATGTAGCGGCGGTTTTTGGAAACCACTGCAGAAGCATATATCGGCGGTTTAAACTGCCGCTATACCCAAAAAAACCGCCACGAAGTGCGAATTTTCCTGTAGTGACTCCAGTGCCCTCTAGGAATAATCAATTCTCTCAAAAGTATTAAGGAATCATACTAGGAACCTACAAATGAGATAATAGAGATATGATCAAAAAATCACTCAGTAGGCCACCATAACCATTTGAAACTATTGAAAACATTTAGTAAAACATTTTAAAAAATAATAGTTTGAAATATAATTTATTAAGTAGGTTTTTAATATGATTTTAAAAACCAAGACACATTCACATTTTCAAAAAACTACCCATTTTACAAAATAAAAACAAGGATCATTAAAAATTTTCAATTAAACCTTTAAATCAAAGAAAGTGGCCTTTAAACCATGAAAAAAGACAAAAAAACACTTCCCCCTTTTTCAAAAATCTAATGAAAATCTAATTTTTATAAAATAATTTATAGAAACTCATTCTTTTAAACCCATAAAAAATCCAAACCACTTCTATTTTTTAAATATTACTTCCAAACGATTTCTAAAACAACCCATTTCAAAGTAACATAGAACACACATAATGTGATATAAAAATTATATTAATCCACCCATGAATCAACAAAATATAATCCAAGAACACAATCAAAAAATTGTTAAAATATAATCAGTAAGACTAGGGGATATTAAAAAAACATAAAATGAAATCCCCTAAAGTATCCAAAAAGGACCTAGTGTCATAGGAATTGTCACTAAAAACTAATGATAACTAACATGAACTCATGACAAGAAACCTAGGTAGTCACTAATGAACCTATAATTTCTTTAGTATTCCCATCAAACTACTCTTAAATGAACTTCTATGGATTTACTTCTTCCATAGGAATAAAAATATATCTAGCATAATGACATGTTACACTTTTCGGTCTAACCTTCTCGAAGTATCCAAGATACATTCCCCAGTCAGCCCATTATCTCCACTAGGGTTTTCTATATTTCGGTCATCTACTATATCGTAGAACTCAAATGAAAATTCAATAAAGGATGTGATAAATCAATATAAACATGCATCAAATACAAATAATTTCAAAATAGTTCACACCTAACTTTCCATACCCTCACATGAAGCCACTCCAAACATAAATTCATGAATAACCATCACAAAATTCATGTAAAAAAATGAATTCCCATGAAGTTGAAATCCATAACATTTATATTAAATAAACGGAGCTCCGAGAGAGTTTCATGAATTTATAATCCCATTAAAAGTATAAATATTAATTTTAAAACAAACCCCACGAGATGTTGATCCGCGCACCCAATTCTTAAAGAAGTTTAAATTTTCATTTCAAATTCCACTTTAAAACCAATCTTTCAAAACATAGTGAAATTCCATTTAGAACCCAACCATTTAATAAAAATCACCTTAAAATGAACATTTCAAAGGCTAGTCCCAAAATAACTTTTGAAAAAATACTTCCAAGCACCACTTGGAATCCATATTCTAAGAACCCTTTATAAACCAAATCCTCACAATACTATTTGAATGAAAATCTATAAATCCAACTCTATCAAAAAAATTCACCTTTAAAACAAAATTAATTTTATGCAATCAATGAATCAAAATGGTGCTAGGATTCCTTTTAAAAAACACTCATTATTACTTTAAAGGATACATCTAAACATCCTACAGCCCACAGTCTCAAAATCATTTTAGAAGAGTTCAAACACCCCACTTTTTATAAAAAAAATAATTTAATAAAAATCACACCCCTTTTTAAATATTAAACCATCATTGAAAATATTTTATTAAAATATTTAAATCCCTCTAGAAAATCAAAATGGGTATTTAATATAACACATGGCAGGGAACCAAGGTCCATTCCAAGTACTTAAAATATTTGAAATTCATTGTCATATAAATTAGGCCATTAATATGATTTTTTAATCCAAGAAAAACTTTCTGAAATATTATAAATAATTTTAAATGGAGATAAGGGCATTTACATAAGTTCTTGGCTTTCAGAAATTTCCCATGCTAATCTCAAATAATTATAAAAGAACAACATGAACCATCTACGGCATAAATTATGCTTATAAATTCATAATAATTCATTTAAAACACACCAAAAAAATTATGACATGAAATACAAAGGGTTTCCATAGAGACACCTACATCAAAATGATATAGGGTGAGCCAAAATAGTCTGAAACACATTGGCTTTAGCTGAATATGTTGAAACACAGAATATGATAACCCAAGAGACCCATCACACACCCTAAAAATGAAACTACTATAAAACTTGGGCCAATACCCTTAACCTATGGTTAAACTATGACATGGGAAATGGGGAGAAGAAAAATCACTAGAATAAGGGAGGATTATGGAATGGGAGACCTCACATTCAAAGATTGACCAAGAAATTACAAGAAACCCAATGGAATCACATGGAAATAAGGATATTAGAGGATAGGGGAGAACACTGCATGGAGGGAGGGTAGTCTTTGATGGGGATAGTCACAAGACATAGGGGTAGGGAGATATCTCAAATTCAATAAAATAATTTAAGGTCAAAATTAGAAAGAAATAAAAAAAATGTTAATATTCTCAGTGTTGTGCACGGTTTAGGTGCACGGTTTACCAACCCATGTGTTAACCATACTGCCCATACTGAAAATAAAAAGGGCACCAGCATGGTTACCTAAATTAGGTCACATAATTGATCTAACCACACTCAAACCATGTTAAATGTAAATGTAAAGTGCATGTATCTCACACACATTCAGGGCATGATTACTACTGATAGTACACAGCCCCTAGTCCCTTATAAATTATAAATTTTATCCTAAAACTCTAAGGGGCCCACAATGGCTTAAAATTAATCAATTAATTTTATATTGATATTAATTGTTTCAAATGATTACATGTAGATTTTTTAATACATTTTTCATTAATATGTGAACTTAACTATTTTTATGCAATTGGAATGGATGAATTGAAATATTTTTACTTGTTCTTACTTTTTATATATCTTAGACATTTCTTTTTATTCCTAGATTATTTTGATGATTCCATTTATGTAAACTCTAATGAATAATTGAAAATCTAATTTAGATTTATATTTATTTATGTGGTTGAAAATAAATGTATACATTATTGGAATTGATAGACTGGTCAAGGAAACACTGGGAGTTTATGGTGTGTCTTTTTAGTCTAAAGTTATCAGTTTTTCTTCATGAGTATTATTTCTTTCCCACTCCATAAACTGATAGGATAAGAGTAGTGGTTTCTTTTTTCCTTTTAGTTTCAACCAATGTACTTAAATTATAAATGTTTTATATTCTATTTTCTATGAGGAATCATTGTTTTCATGGGTTTTGAAATACATATTAGTCCTTTTAGTGTTTTATGTGTAAGGTTGATCATCAAGAGATATCTAAGTGTCTCAAATCACTTTCAGTATTTTTTTACTTCTAAGTTTAATTTAGATAAAAAATTAATGGTAATTTTATCAACTTTTTATAGACTAGTATTCCATAAAATCCATACTATTTTACCCTTGTTTTCCTTTGATATTAATTTCACAATATACTTCTTCACATCACTATAGATTCCTAAATTTTTTACTCTAAATCTTCACCTTCCTTAAAAATTTAATTCTTCGTTAAGATTTTTTTTGTGTTTTTTTAGTTTCAAACTTTTATTTCCTTTCCTTGGGTTTGAACATACTCACTTCTAAGTGGTGAATTAGGTATTATTAATTTTATTTTTCTAAGGTTTAATGAAATTTGGTTAAAAAAATTATTTTTTTTGTATGAAATGTGTTATTAGCACACAAAAAACAAATAAAATCAAAACATGATTTTTTTTTAAAGAAAGACACACAAAAAATGTTTCACATATTCTATAAAATTACTTGTTCTTCATTTTTTGTGTTCTTATTTTGAATATGCTTAAAATAAAACCTATATTCTCACTTGGGATTCTATATTTGAGATTGAAGCATTAAGACCTAAAATTTGAAAATAACCTCGTTCTTACCTAATAAATAAAAAAATAACCAAAATGGAGAATCTAGACATTCATTTAGATGAGTGTTGGTTAGAGTGAGTATCTCATAAGGAAGGGTGAATTTAGTACCCAATAAAAATTTCTGTTAAAAAAGTTTAAATAAAATCCCCCAGTTTAATAAAAAATATCCCAGTTAATCAAAATTACAGATCGATATAAGTTCTGATCATTTAAAATATTTCTCAAAGAGTGATTATTTATCAATTAAAAAAATATGTGGAAATTATTATAACATTTGAAATAAATTTACTTAATCCAATTCTTATATAAACACTAGTTTATAATAACTATCAAATTAGTGGGTTTTTTACAATTTTAAACAAATTTGGTTTGAATCCTGGAAATAAAACAAAACAAAATAAGATTGTGTAGACATAAAATATTTGACCAATTTTACAGTCCATATAAGGACTTATTTCATAATAACCATGGTAATAAGATAATCACAGGCCACACAAGGACCTCTTTCACAACACCATGTGTAAAAAAATGAAAATAGAGATTAATCATATATCTTTTATCATACAGATATAGTGAATGAGATAGTGAATGTCGATAAATAGGTCAAAAACACACTCTCAAATATAAAAGAAAAATAAACACAAAGAGAAAGTAGTAAGAGTATAAAAATGGAGTTGTTTCTTAGTCTAAATTTCTTAAGATGCTTAAAACTCATTAGATGTATCTTATAAAGGAACTCAAGATGATTCTCTAAAAAATATTGTAATAGAGTGTCATAAAATCTCTTTGTTATAACTGTAGTAAAGGATTCAAATGTTATGTAAGATCCACCCTTTCATAGTTGGTTTCAGATAAGAATTCTTTATGTAAATATCTTTTAGTAAATGGAACACCGGATCATATGTTCACACTTATCTAGCACACATGCATTCTCTTTCACTCACATGATGGTTAATTATTCAAATATATAGCACTGTAGGATGAAGGTACCATTTGAGGAAAAATCATCTGAGTATCCAGTATCCCCATACTTAGCTCTGACATACTCTTTATTGTTCCATGTAATAGTTTAATAATGACCACTAAAATAACCCTTAGCATTAAATTAGATAATATAGTCTTTATAAGTATTTAATTAAAATATCATATAATATAGAGGGTGACTCATTCTAATGGTGAATCATGTCTTGTGGTGATTCAGTCCAATGGTGAGTCAAGTTTAATGGTGAGTCAGGCTGGAAGTAGGTCATCTAAAGGTAGGTAAGGTATGGCGGTGACTCATGTTCAGTGGTGAATCATATCAATGGTGACTCATCTCAATGGTGAATCTCTCTCAATTATGACTCATCTCAATAATGAATCGTCTCAATTATGGTTCATCTTCATTAGAACTACTTTTTGGTAGTAAGTAGAGTCTGGTGGTGACTCAATAATAATGATGACTGTTTTACAATGGTTATGCATTCCTAGAAGTGAATCATCTTCAATTTTGAGTTATTTTTGGCGATGACTCATTCTCAACAGTGATCCATTTTTTTACTTGGCCAAATTTTTCCAAAATTTCCTTATATTTTAAATTGCAATCATAAAATATAAAAACCATTAAAAACATGAATAACATTATTTTTTAGAATTAAAAAAAGGAGGTGAAAACAATCTACCCCTTTTTCAAGATCACAAATCATGGAATTTTGTAAACCATGTATAGAATAAAATATAGTTTTTTAAATAGATATTCTTAACACTTTAAAAGACTAATATAAGGATTCGAACATATATTTAAAAAGGTATTAGAGATATTAAGTAAAAAATAGTATCAAAGGTATTTAATAAATATGGTATGAAATTTTAAAAACTAAATACATTCATATAGAATCAAAGGTATGGTATTAGAGAATAAGAGTAAATACCCATGATTATGAAAAATAGTATCAAAAGTACAAAGTAAAATGTAAAAGAAAAATAAAAGATTTTATCAAAGGATAAAATAAATGTAAATAAATTCCATAATAATTCTCCCCCTTTTGGGATTATAAAAAATTGAAAATAAAAACATGAAATGGAAAGAAGCATAATATTAATAAAAAGAGAAATTTTCATTTAAGGACAAAAATGTTTAAATTAAATCCAAAAAGAGATATAATAAAAATTCATAAAAAATTACCTATCGATGATTTAAATTTTTATCCCAATACTTTACATCCTGGGTAGTTGGGATAGAAGGTACTTTCCATTATCAAATTCATAAGTCACATAAGTAGAGGCTTGGGCTAAGGTAATTATGGTAAAAGCTGTAGGGATAGAGGTAGAAGTCGGAATCTCCCTAATGGTCATTGGATGAAGCTGTCAAACTACTTATATCGGAGATAAACACAGAGGATGAAACTAAGTAGGTATCGGTAAATTGGTATCTTGAGTAATAGATGGTCTGAAAAACTTAGAAGTAGTAGTTGGAGGAGTGAGATGACAAGTCACTAGAATGGCCTCATGTTCTACCACTACATCCCAAACACATAAAGAAAAGTCTCCATCAGATTGATGATGTATATAATGATTTCTCCTCCTCACTCCATGGAACTAAATAAATCCTTCTTCTCCTCTATGAACAATCAAATCACAGGTGTCACTTCTTTCAATTGAGAGACATGTGCCTTGAAATATTATATAACAGGTTCCAATTGAAGTTTCTTAGTAACAAATATGAAGTGATTGTTCAACTCATTCTTAGTATAGATCTGAGATAGGTAATAATTAACTACATTTGTAACGGTTTCTCTGTCATTTATAATATCATTCACACATTCCCTTACCATCTTATACACGTGATCATTATTTTTTGAGATCTTCCTCAGACTCTCTTGAGGGATATTAAGAACATATCCTGAAACTTCCCATATCTCTTCTATAATATCTCATATAATTATCTTAGCATTCGGTGAAGAAGTTGGATAAATCTAAGTATAAATCAAAGAAGTCATATTCTCCATTCTCTCCTATAATTCATCCATAATTTTAGCAAGATAAGTTTGTATCCCCTCCATCACCAGTCTCAAAGGATCCATCTCATTGGAAAGTCTTTTGTTCTCTATTTACACTTTCTATAAATAATGCATCATTTTAGGTTGGATGTGATGAATCACAAGCCCAAATAAATACCATGCATATTTTTTATTATGATTTGTGATAATGGGTTTCTGATTCCTCAACATCATACAAAAATAAGAGAGAATCATCTCCCTAAAGGATTCCAAGTCAGCTTTGGATACATTTTCAACTCATACAGAAGCAATGGAAGGTGGTAAAAAAACCTATACTAGATGATATTTGTTAGGTATATCTAAATAAAATATTTGTAACACCCTTAAGGCATATATTTGATCCACCATTAATCCCTTAGGATCCATTCCTACTCAAACTAGAATATCATGTCCACCATTTTTTAGTGGACTTATATCATCATCTGAATCAGTGTAGTCCAATTCTATCCTCACATACCCTGGATATATATTCCACTCTCCAAGAGCTAGGTCCCCCAACCTAATATAAGACACAACAGTGGTCTCAAAAACTATAACCTCAAAAATTATTTGTTTTTAAATTTTCTACTCATCAATTGAGAACTCCTTCTCCTCATTACCTGAGGCAGCAGCCTCCTCTTCTTCTTCATTTGAGTACACAACCACTTAACCTGGATCTAATCAAGGACCTAAAAGACTCTTGGGCCTTGTATGGTGATCAATTGGATTGAAACCCTCATAAATGTTTTCAACATCATCAAAACATCTCATATTCGAAGGGTTTCAATTTATTTTCATTCTCTTGAAATTACCTTGGTCAAAAAAACACCATAGTTCAACTCTACTTCTTCTTCCCCATCAATAAAACCTTTTTCCTCAAGTATATCCTAAATAAACTTAGGTTAAATGATGGAGTTTTACCTAGATTATGTAGTGCACATCTCCATAATATTAACCATCAAATATCTACACAAATTTATTTTATCTCCCCTATTAATTATATACAGTAGTTATACATATTGATATTGCATTGTACTAAAATCATGTTTTTGTGGGCACAATATATTCTGAATAAACTTAAACCATAGAAAAAAACTCACCATCATGCTTAGTTGTAGCTGGTCTTTTGAGAGTTACATCTAATTTTATCTCAACTAAGGCATTCTCATATTTAAAATTATTAGATTCACTCAGAATTGATCCTTCAGAATAATTTAAAACACCTTCATGAGGAACTTTCATATATCATTCCCACCAACTTGAAGAGAACACAACCTTCTACCCATTTATCCTTCTTCGAACCTGGTCTTTATCTTCTCCAAATCTAAACTCTATATTTTGATATAACTGGTGCACAAAAATATGATAAAATGGCTTCTAATCGTTCAATCACCATTTTATGCATACCTAGTCTTTTATTACACTTAGAACTAAATATCTTCCTGATATAAGTCACTCCGCATTTACTACCTTTTTTGGTACCATTGTACGTTTCATAAGTTGTGGTTTCTATGTCTCCATAGCTGGTTAACTAGATTATCCAATGTGATTTTTCAGAGGATGCGACTCCTCAAGAGTCGACTCATCTAGATTCTTCACTAGAACTATTTAAATAGAGATAAAGGATTTATGTGAGGCCAAGGTAAGGCTAACGATCAGAAGAGTATACGTCACAGTGAAGTTCAAAGGAAAGGTGTAATGGAATGAGCATTGAAATTAGACTAAGTGTCTAATTTATATCATTTAGGGATTAAAAATCAGAAAAAATAAAATAAAATTTAAATCATAAAAAAATTAAATATTCAACGCATGAATAAAATTTTGTAATGAAAAATTAAATTATAATGATGGGTCATTACCAATGGTAGGATGTTCCAATGCTGGATAAAATCCAATGGTGGGTCCCCAAAAAATTATTTTTAACCAAAATTAATCATTTTTAATTCATTTTTGATGTATTTCATTCTATCATATTTCTATGGATTAGTAAAAATATCAGTTAGATGATTTTCAGTAATAATTTATTCAAGATTTATATCACCCTTTTGAAAATTATCTCTCAAAATGTGATGTATTACATCATTGTGTTTTGTCCCATAGTGGGAAATAGGGTTCTTGTAAATTTTTATATCACATTAGTTGTCACAATTTATAGGTACATTTCTAAATTGATATGCATAGTCCAGCAGAGTGTATTTTATCCACAAAACTTGAGCACTGTAGTTAATTGTGGCTATGTATTCAACTTCAGCAGGAGAGAGTGAAACTGAAGTTTGTTTCTTAAAATAACAAGATACTAGATACTTACTGTAAAGACCCGAAGTTTGACGTACATGGACTTTACATTACTTTTGCGTAATACTTAGTACATTACAAAAACACACACACAAGGACCGTAATAGTTTAGTGTCTTTGGAAACTCAGACTATAATCTTCTAATCGTGGTGAAAGATCTTCAAAATCTCTCATAAAGATCTTCCTTTTTTTTACCTAAAACCTTTCTTTATATCCTGGGGAAAAGAAAACATAAAAGGGTGAGCTCAAATGCTCAGTAAGGGTAAACAAAAGAAATATCAATCACATCATATTCATAAGAACATAACATTTTGGAAATCATAACCTGCAAAAGAGAGCATAATTTCATAATCATGGGATAAATCATGGCAGTGAAAAGTAATCCCAATAATCATAACATAAAATATGAAACTTTGTGGCATACACACATAATCATAGAGAATCATTTATTGTTAGTCAAGACTAATTGCCAAGACTATCTTAGTGGACAAAGTCCCTTTCTGAATCGAGTAACCCTCGTTTCAGTCCTGTTTCAATGAACCGGTATAACCTACTGTTCCAGCCCTGTCTATCTCATGAGATATAAAATCTTTACCCAATGCATTGGAGGGAGATATAGGTCCCACCCATCTTATAATGAATCCTTTATTATGTGTGCCACATAATCATAAACCATACATCATAGCGTAACCCATGTAATAAAAATGGGATTCTTAAACAACATGACATCATAAAACAATTCATATAAGATAAAGGAATTCATAAAAATATTTTCATCACAACATAATCAAATCCATTTAATAATAGGGATAAAAACAGAACCCTTTTATTATCTTAGATGGAAAATAATTTTGATAAAATACATGAACTCCATTCTTGAGGAAAATATCCTTTCTACTTCAAAAACACTTTTCCTTTTTTAACATGTCATAAAATTTTAAACTAAAAGAAGTTGATTAAAAATAAACTTGAATACTTACAAAGGAAGCTTCTTGGAAATAATGTTTTAAGAATCCATTCATGCCGTATAAGTTAAAAAATACATTTTTCGTACTTTTGTCGGAAAAGTCAAAAAGTACCTCGTACGAAAAAAAAACGACAAAAGATTCCTTTCATATTCTTTACTAAAAACTCACTGAAGGGTAAAATTGGATTTAAACTATTGTAAGTGTATGGAAACAATATTACATATTGAGGGAACATGGATGTGGATGATAAAATACACCCCAGTAAATACTTACGAATAAACAATCTTGGATAAAAATGAGATTGTGGTATTTTCCCTTACCTTAGGTCCGATTTGCTTTGTACGTGTCCGAAGCTCCTGTATAATGGTATAAATAATGTCATTGACTTATTACAGAATCATATTCATTGTTATGATATCATATGTGGTTCACTTATGACATTATATTACCCGTTCTTTTGTAAATTTCATGTTAAAGAAGCGTTTTGGGTAAAATCGTTTCTTTTATCGTAGGTGTTTTGACTTGTTGTTCTTGACATTATTATTACTTATATCATGATTTAATTACATCCAGAATATATAATATGATTTATATATCATATATATTCAGTATATATATATATAATAGATAGATAAATGAAAAACACCGTTCATGGAGACGGTAGTCTGTACGTACGCATGAACGCTGTTTTCCTTTCCCTATAGTCTTGAATGGAAGTAAGTAGATGACATACATATATATATATACATAAATCCAGTAGCTTTATAATGTCATATATTTCATTATTATTTCTTATATATACTTTATAATCATTCTTAAATGGTTAACATGGAGAATGAATCTCATCGCGTCGTGGAGACGGTAGTCCGTACGTACGCACGAGCGATGATATCATTTCCATAAATATTGAATTGAATTGGAGTGGATTATACAATATATCAGAATCAATATGATGTTTTAATAACTATGTATAGTTATTATTTACACCATTATACCCATCCATGTAAGGTGGTGGTGGAAAATATATTACACCACGGCGTGGAGACGGTATTCCGTACGTACGCACGCGCGGTGATTTCTTTTTCCGTAGGATAGATAGATGGTGAAATAGGGTTTTTTCATACTTATAATAACATATCAGTATATGAGTGATACTGATGTTATTACTTCATAATGAAACAACCTAAGAAGAATAAGTGGAAGAAGAAATAAAGATGAAAGAATTGGTAACGGTAATTACCTCTTCTTTGAAGCGCCTTGTGGAGACCTCCTCTTAGGGAACTAAAATTGGTCTTTGAGGAAGACCATAACCTCTAGGATGTTGCTACGGAAGTGGAGAAGAGATTTAGGCAGGGGTTGGCCGAGCTTGAGTGCTCAAATTGGTGTGTGGAGGAGGGGAAGGAGGTGCCCTTTTATAAGGGAGGAGAGGGGCACCTTAGGAATATCTCAAAATATTATTTTATATTAAAGTCAAAATCATTTTATAATGGTTCCAAAGGGTATTATTTCGTAGCTAAAGTGGGGAAGGGTCGAAATCCTATCAACCAATGAGATTTAGACAAGTTTATGGTATTATTTTAACCTTATCAATTAGATTTAACTCTAAGTTAAATAATTTAACTTTCACCGTGTCTTTTTGTTTTCTTTCACTATATGGTTAATAAACTTATTATAACATGCCAAACGAACCCCAAATTGTTTATTATTAATATATATATCCTTATCTAAGTCATTTGGCCGAACCTTAGATTTTTAGGAATAAAATAACAATTAATAATATAATATTTGATTTAAAAACTATTTTGTGTCAATTCTGACACTATTTGATATATGATTTTTGTGAAAGTCATAACAGAATTATATGTTCGAACAAAGTAGATTAAATAAACACTAATATATCATAGTAACCTAGAAAATTAGTGGAATTCATAAAAAGTTTTAAATTACATTTATTTTGGTATTTATAATATCAATTATGTCAATATTTCATTAATAAGATAATTACTGCATAATCTTTGTGTCAAAAATAAATTAAATTATTTGATGTCTAACAATTATAAATAAAATATCATCATGTAGGAAATCCTTTTAGATTTCTAATGAATATTTACAATCTAATTTATCTTATGTATAACCCTATATTAAAATGTTTTAGTAAATAAACTTTGATTTTAACTCTTTTAACTCTTCTTTGAATTAAATAATAATAAATGTCCTAATCTAATCCAAGTGGGCCTAAATGGTCATATTTTATTCCTAAGCTTGTTTTTGGTCGAATTAAACTTGTCCAATAGAATTAGGACATGTGTTAGGGTAATAGTAATATCATATTTACCCTTAGTTACCCTATTTACTATTAACAGCGGTAAAAAAAAGTAAAAAGTTACTATTCACCAAAAAATTATTTTTATCTCATTGAACCACATTTTACTTATTGATATCAACCGTGTCTGTCGGATTTTCGAAATTCCATTCACAGAAGCGGTAAAATTAAGTTTTATGCAAAATTCAGTTTTTAACCTACCACTTAGTGGTTTCACTATTCATCAAAAATTGAAGTTTTTCAGAAAAAGGCCAAAATTTCACCCTAAGCTATAATTGATATTCCGAATTCAAAAATTATTTCTATTTTACAAAATTCCCAACATATAAGTTGCATTACTTAAATTAATTTCCGCTGTCACAACAAATAGCGTGTTTTTAAGAGATAATAACTATCAAAAGATTGACACTTGTTTATAACTGCTTTAAATGTGAAATTACATCCAATGACCAACATTGTATTAAATTGTAAAAATATATTCTAAATATACTTTAAAACCACTCAAATTAATAATTTATCAATATTAATTATTTCGATTAAAAAAGTTGTTATTAATTAAAATTTAGTAATTTTTACTATTCATCAGAATATGAAAGTTATCCGAAAAGTACCAAAATTTCACCTTAGGCTAAATTCAATACTCCGAATCCATAAATGAAGTCCATTTTGAGAGCTAAAATTTCTAAAATTTTAAAAAGTGGTTATTACTATTCATAACGGCTAGTTTTAATAATATTTTAATAGCATATCGTTGTTTCGTGAAACTCAGTATTGCGTACTACACACGCTATCGAGGAAGGTTGTGATTGCGTGTAATTCAAGGAAAGTCAAGGATGCGTGTTGTGCAAGCTTCTTTTGGTGTAGCGTACAACACAAGACATTAGTGAAATAAAAAAAATATTTTTCATAAAATCTTGGGCTGTTACATTCTACCCCCCTTAAAATGAATTTCGCCCTCGAAATTCGTCGGGGTTATAAATGGTTTACTATTCGAAAGTTTCTTTAATAGAAACCCACATCGTAAAAAGGAATACCAAAACATGGCTTTAAAAACTAAAGTATGAAATGTAACGATTACCCAAATAAACTAATCATTGGGTTTCCACATAGGTGAAAATATGGATATGGAAGAGAAATCTAACCATCATGTTCTGATGGAGAGTGGTAGAGAACATGGCTATGGAGAAGCCAGTAATCACAAATCCATAGATTTGTGATGATATAAGGTACCATCTGATTCATCAGGTATAAGATCACTAGGACAACATTTTTGGTTTTCAAGATCATTTCCCTAAAGTTGAAAATTAGAATAAATACTTACTTTATTTTGGTACAATCTCACTGTTGTTCAGGCCTAGAACAATTTCCACTTCATCTCTTAAATAAATGAAGTAGAATTTGTTATTCGTGAAGTGTTAGCAGATCATGTGATAGAATGGCGGGTCATTCCATCTGTCTCAAACAAAAGGTTAGCAAAAATTATATACATAAGTCGATCTATAGTGAGATTAATCATATATAGTTCCTAAAATGGACTTATACTTTATATATCATACTGATTAATATAATAAAACTAGTTTCTACTAAACAGGGACTTCCTGTAGGCCAGTGGTAGGCGATAAAGGCCAGTCTCACTTCGGTTGTGGGTTCGATTCCCACAGCCTTGTCCGAAGCGATGGGCTGTCGCCCGTCCTGCAGGTTGTCCTTTTTCTAAAACTATATTACTATAACATCCCATAAATAATATCGAAAAAACTTCTATCCTTAAACAATACTAACTCATGTCCAACATAATCCATTCTAATCTTTAGTCGTATCCATAATACTGCAGTCCATTCTCATAACATAGTGAAAACGATTACCAGAGATTTAATACCATCGTTGATCCCCATATATCATAAGATATATCTTGTTGGACACATTCCAAACATTCAAAGGCCTTAATCTTGTACTCTCTTGAATACCCATTGAACCTTAGTGAAAACTTGAATGCAGTTAAAAGTTAACACTTTCCACATACCAAAATCCTCAAAATTCTATATACTCAAACCATGATATCACTTAGTCCTTATATCAATCATGAGCTCATGAATACTGTTAAACATTTCATTTTCTCATTTTCCCTTCATTATGCGCATAATATCTCAATCACTTTGAATACCACATTAGACCAATACATAAATATTCCAATATTCCATGATACAACATTATTTTGGAATCCCATTACATAAAAACTTAATCATTCCACCACATCGTTGTCATATTCAACATTGCCAATAGTGATCGCATGTGACTTCCCTTTGTCCTTTGCCTTAAGCGGTTGCTCATGTCGATCATCACTAACCCTTGGATTTGGGCATTTATTGGCATAATGTCCCATCTCCTTGCACTTGAAGCATTGAAGTGTTGGTTGTGCGTTCTCTGCAGTGTTTGCTTTATTCACTTCATTATAATCCCTTTTTCCATTACTTCGACACTCAGCTGCTCGATGACCTTCTTTTCCACACTTAAAACACTTTCTAGTCCCTTTAAGACAATCTCCACCATGCTTCTTTCCACACTTTGTGCATAAGGAAACATTCAACTTCTTTTCACCATTATTCTGAGATTTCTCCTTGAACTCCATCTTTCGTTTCTTGTCAAAACCATGAGATGGATATGTAACACCAACTTCCATTTCTACCTTGATAGCACAACGCACAATTTCTTCATAGCTACTGAAGTCTCTTATAGATAATGCCCTTCGAAGACTTGGTTTTAAGCCACTGAAAAATCGATCAACTTTACTTTCAGGTTGGATGATAATGCCAGATGCATACCTTCCAAGTCTTGTAAAATTCGCTTCGTATATACCAACAGATTCATCATCCTTTTGCTTTAGTTCAAGAAACTCCTTCTCCATCTTCGTTCGAAGAATACGAGGGAAGTACTTACTGAAAAACAAGTTCTTGAACTCGTCCCATTCCATGGAATCAATTTCATCTCTTTGCCTCGTATTCTTGATAATATTCCACTATTGATCAGCTTCACCTTCCAAACGATATACTGCTAAGATGACATTGTCATGTTCAGAACATTGAAGAACTGAAAATATCTTTTCAGTAGTACTAATCCATTGTTCAGCAACTAATGGATCAGTAGACCCACTGAAAGAAGGCGGACGCTGCCTCATAAAGGATTCAACAGAATGTTGCTCCTTCCTTTGCTCATTGGGAAGTCCTGCATGATTCATAGCTTGAGAAAGTTGTGTGAGCATGGCTACAAGATTTTGCATTCCAGCTCCCATATCGTTTGGTTGCTCAGGGGGACAATCATTGCATTGTCCATTGCATTGATCAACACGGTTCCTTCGGGTTCCAGCCATCGTCTAAAACCCCAAAAGAATAGTGTGAGAGGCAAAAATCATGCTAGGGAAAACAACATAATAAAGGGGTAGTACCCTCAATATCTAACACCTTAGGTTAAATTCTAAGATCGTTAGAGAAATTCTAGGACTATAACCTATACGTATACTTAACCTTAGAGACATCCCTATACATACCTTAGAAATATCTCTAGGGATCTCACTAACGTTTTCGCATCCTAGTTTCCAAAGGTTGACTAAACCTTTCCTCTGATACCAACTGTAAAGACCCGAAGTTTTACGTACATGGACTTTACATTACTTTTGCGGAATACTTAGTACATTACAAAAACACACACACAAGGACCGTAATAGTTTAGTGTCTTTGGAAACTCAGACTATAATCTTCTAATCGTGGTGAAAGATCTTCAAAATATCTCATAAAGATCTTCCTTTTTTTTACCTAAAACCTTTCTTTATATCCTGGGGAAAAGAAAACATAAAAGGGTGAGCTCAAATGCTCAGTAAGGGTAAACAAAAGAAATATCAATCACATCATATTCATAAGAACATAACATTTTGGAAATCATAACCTGAAAAAGAGAGCATAATTTCATAATCATGGGATAAATCATGGCAGTGAAAAGTAATCCCAATAATCATAACTTAAAACATGAAACTTTGTTGCATACACACATAATCATAGAGAATCATTTCTTGTTAGTCAAGACTAATTGCCAAGACTATCTTAGTGGACAAAGTCCCTTTCTGAATCGAGTAACCCTCGTTTCAGTCCTGTTTCACTGAACCGGTATAACCTACCGTTCCAGCCCTGTCTATCTCATGAGATATAAAATCTTTACCCAATGCATTGGAGGGAGATATAGGTCCCACCCATCTTATAATGAATCCTTTCTTATGTGTGCCACATAATCATAAACCATACATCATAGCGTAACCCATGTAATAAAAATGGGATTCTTAAACAACATGACATCATAAAACAATTCATATAAGATAAAGGAATTCATAAAAATATTTTCATCACAACATAATCAAATCCATTTAATAATAGGGATAAAAACAGAACCCTTTTATTATCTTAGATGGAAAATAATTTTGATAAAATACATGAACTCCATTCTTGAGGAAAATATCCTTTCTACTTCAAAAACACTTTTCCTTTTTTAACATGTCATAAAATTTTTAACTAAAAGAAGTTGATTAAAAATAAACTTGAATACTTACAAAGGAAGCTTATTGGAAATAATGTTTTAAGAATCCATTCATGCCGTATAAGTTAAAAAAACATTCTTCGTACTTTTGTCGGAAAAGTCAAAAAGTACCTCGTACGAAAAAAAACGACAAAAGATTCCTTTCATATTCTTTACTAAAAACTCACCGAAGGGTAAAATTGGATTTAAACTATTGTAAGTGGATGGAAACAATATTACATATTGAGGGAACATGGATGTGGATGATAAAATACACCCCAGTAAATACTTACGAATAAACAATCTCGGATAAAAATGAGATTGTGGTATTTTCCCTTACCTTAGGTCCGATTTGCTTTGTACGTGTCCGAACCTCCTGTATAATGGTATAAATAATGTCATTGACTTATTAAAGAATCATATTCATTGTTATGATATCATATGTGGTTCACTTATGACATTATATTACCCGTTCTTTTGTAAATTCCATGTTAAAGAAGCGTTTTGGGTAAAATCGTTTCTTTTATCGTAGGTGTTTTGACTTGTTGTTCTTGACATTATTATTACTTATATAATGATTTAATTACTTCCAGAATATAAAATATGATTTATATATCATATATATTCAGTATATATATATATATAATAGATAGATAAATGAAAAACACCGTTCATGGAGACGGTAGTCCGTACGTACGCATGAACGATGTTTTCCTTTCCCTATGGTCTTGAATGGAAGTAAGTAGATGACATAAATATATATATATACATAAATCCAGTAGCTTTATAATGTCATATATTTCATTATTATTTCTTATATATACTTTATAATCATTCTTAAATGTTTAACATGGAGAATGAATCTCATCGCGTCGTGGAGACGGTAGTCCGTACGTACGCACGAGCGATGATATCATTTCCATAAATATTGAATTGAATTGGAGTGGATTATACAATATATCAGAATCAATATGATGTTTTAATAAATATGTATAGTTATTCTTTACACCATTATACCCATCCATGTAAGGTGGTGGTGGAAAATAGATTACACCACGGCGTGGAGACGGTATTCCGTACGTACGCACGCGCGGTGATTTCTTTTTCCGTAGGATAGATAGATGGTGAAATAGGGTTGTTTCATACTTATAATAACATATCAGTATATGAGTGATACTGATGTTATTACTTCATAATGAAACAACCTAAGAAGAAGAAGTGGAAGAAGAAATAAAGATGAAAGAATTGGTAACGGTAATTACCTCTTCTTTGAAGCGCCTTTTGGAGACCTCCTCTTAGGGAACTAAAATTGGTCTTTGAGGAAGACCATAACCTCTAGGATGTTGCTAGGGAAGTGGAGAAGAGATTTTGGCAGGGGTTGGATGAGCTTGAGTGCTCAAATTGGTGTGTGGAGGAGGGGAAGGAGGTGCCCTTTTATAAGGGAGGAGAGGGGCACCTTAGGAATATCTCAAAATATTATTTTATATTAAAGTCAAAATCGGTTTATAATGGTTCCAAAGGGTCTTATTTCGAAGCTAAAGTGGGGAAGGGTCGAAATCCTATCAACCAATGAGATTTAGACAAGTTTATGGTATTATTTTAACCTTATCAATTAGATTTAACTCTAAGTTAAATAATTTAACTTTCACCGTGTCTTTTTGTTTTCTTTCACTATATGGTTAATACACTTACTATAACATGCCAAACGAACCCCAAATTGTTTATTATTAATATATATATCCTTATCTAAGTAATTTGGCCGAACCTTAGATTTTTAGGAATAAAATAACAATTAATAATTTAATATTTGATTTAAAAACTATTTTGTGTCAATTCTGACACTATTTGATATATGATTTTTGTGAAAGTCATAACAGAATTATATGTTCGAAAAAATTAGATTAAATAAACACTAATATATCATAGTAACCTAAAAAATTAGTGGAATTCATAAAAAGTTTTAAATTACATTTATTTTGGTATTTATAATATCAATTATGTCAATATTTCATTAATACGATAATTACTGCATCATCTTTGTGTCAAAAATAAATTAAATTATTTGACGTCTAACAATTATAAATAAAATACCATCATGTAGGAAATATTTTTAGCTTTCTAATGAATATTTAAAATCTAATTTATCTTATGTATAACCCTATATTAAAATGTTTTAGTAAATAAACTTTGATTTTAACTCTTTTAACTCTTCTTTGAATTAAATAATAATAAATGTCCTAATCTAATCCAAGTGGGCCTAAATGGTCATATTTTATTCCTAAGCTTGTTTTTGGTCGAATTACACTTGTCCAATAGAATTAGGACATGTGTTAGGGTAATAGTAATATCATATTTACCCTTAGTTACCCTATTTACTATTAACAGCCGTAAAAAAAAGTAAAAAGTTACTATTCACCAAAAAATTATTTTTATCTCATTGAACCACATTTTACTTACTGATATCAACCGTGTCTGTCGGATTTTCGAAATTCCATTCACAGAAGCGGTAAAATTAAGTTTTATGCAAAATTCAGTTTTTAACCTACCACTTAGTGGTTTCACTATTCATCAAAAATTGAAGTTTTTCAGAAAAAGGCCAAAATTTCACCCTAAGCTATAATTGATATTCCGAATTCAAAAATTATTTCTATTTTACAAAATTCCCAACATATAAGTTGCATTAATTAAATTAATTTCCGTTGTCACAACCAATAGCGTGTTTTTAAGAGATAATAACTATCAAAAGATTGACACTTGTTTATAACTGCTTTAAATGTGAAATTACATCCAATGACCAACATTGTATTAAATTGTAAAAATATATTCTAAATATACTTTAAAACCACTCAAATTAATAATTTATCAATATTAATTATTTCGATTAAAAAAGTTGTTATTAATTAAAATTTAGTAATTTTTACTATTCATCAGAATATGAAAGTTATCCGAAAAGTACCAAAATTTCACCTTAGGCTAAATTCAATACTCCGAATCCATAAATGAAGTCCATTTTGAGAGCTAAAATTTCTAAAATTTTAAAAAGTGGTTATTACTATTCATAATGGCTAGTTTTAATAATATTTTAATAGCATATCGTTGTTTCGTGAAACTCAGTATTGCGTACTACACACGCTATCGAGGAAGGTTGCGATTGCGTGTAATTCAAGGAAATTCAAGGATGCGTGTTGTGCAAGCTCCTTTTGGTGTAGCGTACAACACAAGACATTAGTGAAATAAAAAAAATATTTTTCATAAAATCTTGGGCTGTTACATTCTACCCCCCTTAAAATGAATTTCGCCCTCGAAATTCGTCGGGGTTATAAATGGTTTACTATTCAAAAGTTTCTTTAATAGAAACCCACATCGTAAAAAGGAATACCAAAACTTGGCTTTAAAAACTAAAGTATTAAATGTAACGATTACCCAAATAAACTAATCATTGGGTTTCCACATATGTGAAAATATGGATATGGAAGAGAAATCTAACCATCATGTTCTGATGGAGAGTGGTAGAGAACATGGCTATGGAAAAGCCAGTAATCACAAATCCATAGATTTGTGATGATATAAGGTACCATCTGATTCATCAGGTATAAGATCACTAGGACAACATTTTTGGTTTTCAAGATCATTTCCCTAAAGTTGAAAATTAGAATAAATACTTACTTTATTTTGGTACAATCTCACTGTTGTTCATGCCTAGAACAATTTCCACTTCATCTCTTAAATAAATGAAGTAGAATTTGTTATTCGTGAAGTGTTAGCAGATCATGTGATAGAATGACAGGTCATTCCATCTGTCTCAAACAAAAGGTTAGCAAAAATTATATACATAAGTCGATCTATAGTGAGATTAATCATATATAGTTCCTAAAATGGACTTATACTTCATATATCATACTGATTAATATAATAAAACTAGTTTCTACTAAACAGGGACTTCCTGTAGGCCAGTGGTAGGCGATAAAGGCCAGTCGCACTTCGGTTGTGGGTTCGATTCCCACAGCCTTGTCCGAAGCGATGGGCTGTCGCCCGTCCTGCAGGTTGTCCTTTTTCTAAAACTATATTACTATAACATCCCATAAATAATATCGAAAAAACTTCTATCCTTAAACAATACTAACTCATGTCCAACATAATCCATTCCAATCTTTAGTCTTATCCATAATACTGGAATCCATTCTCATAACATAGTGAAAACGATTACCAGAGATTTAATACCATCGTTGATCCCCATATATCATAAGATATATCTTGTTGGACACATTCCAAACATTCAAAGGCCTTAATATTGTACTCTCTTGAATACCCATTGAACCTTAGTGAATACTTGAATGCAGTTAAAAGTTAACACTTTCCACATACCAAAATCCTCAAAATTCTATATACTCAAACCATGATATCACTTAGTCCTTATATCAATCATGAGCTCATGAATACTGTTAAACATTTCATTTTCTCATTTTCCCTTCATTATGCGCATAATATCTCAATCACTTTCAATACCACATTAGACCAATACATAAATATTCCAATATTCCATGATACAACATTATTTTGGAATCCCATTACATAAAAACTTAATCATTCCACCACATCGTTGTCATATTCAACATTGCCAATAGTGATCGCATGTGACTTCCCTTTTTCCTTTGCCTTAAGCGGTTGCTCATTTCGATCATCACTAACCCTTGGATTAGGGCATTTATTGGCATAATGTCCCATCTCCTTGCACTTGAAGCATTGAAGTGTTGGTTGTGCGTTCTCTGCAGTGTTTGCTTTATTCACTTCATTAGAATCCCTTTTTCCATTACTTAGACACTCAGCTGCTCGATGACCTTCTTTTCCACACTTAAAACACTTTCTAGTCCCTTTAAGACAATCTCCACCATGCTTCTTTCCACACTTTGTGCATAAGGAAACATTCATCTTCTTTTCACCATTATTCTGAGATTTCTCCTTGAACTCCATCTTTCGTTTCTTGTCAAAACCATGAGATGGATATGTAACACCAACTTCCATTTCTACCTTGATAGCACAACGCACAATTTCTTCATAGCTACTGAAGTCTCTTATAGCTAATGCCCTTCGAAGACTTGGTTTTAAGCCACTGAAAAATCGATCAACTTTACTTTCAGGTTGGATGATAATGCCAGATGCATACCTTCCAAGTCTTGTAAAATTCGCTTCGTATATACCAACAGATTCATCATCCTTTTGCTTTAGTTCAAGAAACTTCTTCTCCATCTTCGTTCGAAGAATACGAGGGAAGTACTTACTGAAAAACAAGTTCTTGAACTCGTCCCATTCCATGGAATCAATTTCATCTCTTTGCCTCGTATTCTTGATAATATTCCACCATTGATCAGCTTCACCTTCCAAACGATATACTGCTAAGATGACATTATCATGTTCAGAACATTGAAGAACTGAAAATATCTTTTCAGTAGTACTAATCCATTGTTCAGCAACTAATGGATCAGTAGACCCACTGAAAGAAGGCGGACGCTGCCTCATGAAGGATTCAACAGAATGTTGCTCCTTCCTTTGCTCGTTGGGAAGTCCTGCATGATTCATAGCTTGAGAAAGTTGTGTGAGCATGGCTACAAGATTTTGCATTCCAGCTCCCATATCGTTTGGTTGCTCAGGGGGACAATCATTGCATTGTCCATTGCATTGATCAACACGGTTCCTTCAGGTTCCAGCCATCGTCTAAAACCCCAAAATAATAGTGTGAGAGGCAAAAATCATGCTAGGGAAAACAACATAATAAAGGGGTAGTACCCTCAATATCTAACATCTTAGGTTAAATTATAAGATCGTTAGAGAAATTCTAGGACTATAACCTATACGTATACTTAACCTTAGAGACATCCCTAGACATACCTTAGAAATATCTCTAGGGATCTCACTAACGTTTTCGCATCCTAGTTTCCAAAGGTTGACTAAACCTTTCCTCTGATACCAACTGTAAAGACCCGAAGTTTGACGTACATGGACTTTACATTACTTTTGCGGAATACTTAGTACATTACAAAAACACACACACAAGGACCGTAATAGTTTAGTGTCTTTGGAAACTCAGACTATAATCTTCTAATCGTGGTGAAAGATCTTCAAAATATCTCATAAAGATCTTCCTTTTTTTTACCTAAAACCTTTCTTTATATCCTGGGGAAAAGAAAACATAAAAGGGTGAGCTCAAATGCTCAGTAAGGGTAAACAAAAGAAATATCAATCACATCATATTCATAAGAACATAACATTTTGGAAATCATAACCTGCAAAAGAGAGCATAATTTCATAATCATGGGATAAATCATGGCAGTGAAAAGTAATCCCAATAATCATAACTTAAAACATGAAACTTTGTGGCATACACACATAATCATAGAGAATCATTTCTTGTTAGTCAGGACTAATTGCCAAGACTATCTTAGTGGACAAAGTCCCTTTCTGAATCGAGTAACCCTCGTTTCAGTCCTGTTTCACTGAACCGGTATAACCTACCGTTCCAGCCATGTCTATCTCATGAGATATAAAATCTTTACCCAATGCATTGGAGGGAGATATAGGTCCCACCCATCTTATAATGAATCCTTTCTTATGTGTGCCACATAATCATAAACCATACATCATAGCGTAACCCATGTAATAAAAATGGGATTCTTAAACAACATGACATCATAAAACAATTCATATAAGATAAAGGAATTCATAAAAATATTTTCATCACAACATAATCAAATCCATTTAATAATAGGGATAAAAACAGAACCCTTTTATTATCTTAGATGGAAAATAATTTTGATAAAATACATGAACTCCATTCTTGAGGAAAATATCCTTTCTACTTCAAAAACACTTTTCCTTTTTTAACATGTCATAAAATTTTAAACTAAAAGAAGTTGATTAAAAATAAACTTGAATACTTACAAAGGAATCTTCTTTGAAATAATGTTTTAAGAATCCATTCATGCCGTATAAGTTAAAAAAAACATTCTTCGTACTTTTGTCGGAAAAGTCAAAAAGTACCTCGTACGAAAAAAAAGGACAAAAGATTCCTTTCATATTCTTTACTAAAAACTCACCGAAGGATAAAATTGGATTTAAACTATTGTAAGTGGATGGAAACAATATTACATATTGAGGGAACATGGATGTGGATGATAAAATACACCCCAGTAAATACTTACGAATAAACAATCTCGGATAAAAATGAGATTGTGGTATTTTCCCTTACCTTAGGTCCGATTTGCTTTGTACGTGTCCGAAGCTCCTGTATAATGGTATAAATAATGTCATTGACTTATTAAAGAATCATATTCATTGTTATGATATCATATGTGGTTCACTTATGACATTATATTACCCGTTCTTTTGTAAATTCCATGTTAAAGAAGCGTTTTGGGTAAAATCGTTTCTTTTATCGTAGGTGTTTTGACTTGTTGTTCTTGACATTATTATTACTTATATCATGATTTAATTACTTCCAGAATATAAAATATGATTTATATATCATATATATTCAGTATATATATATATATAATAGATAGATAAATGAAAAACACCGTTCATGGAGACGGTAGTCCGTACGTACGCATGAACGCTGTTTTCCTTTCCCTATGGTCTTGAATGGAAGTAAGTAGATGACATACATATATATATATACATAAATCCAGTAGCTTTATAATGTCATATATTTCATTATTATTTCTTATATATACTTTATAATCATTCTTAAATGGTTAACATGGAGAATGAATCTCATCGCGTCGTGGAGACGGTAGTCCGTACGTACGCACGAGCGATGATATCATTTCCATAAATATTGAATTGAATTGGATTGGATTATACAATATTTCAGAATCAATATGATGTTTTAATAACTATGTATAGTTATTCTTTACACCATTATACCCATCCATGTAAGGTGGTGGTGGAAAATAGATTACACCACGGCGTGGAGACGGTATTTCGTACGTACGCACGCGCGGTGATTTCTTTTTCCGTAGGATAGATAGATGGTGAAATAGGGTTGTTTCATACTTATAATAACATATCAGTATATGAGTGATACTGATGTTATTACTTCATAATGAAACAACCTAAGAAGAAGAAGTGGAAGAAGAAATAAAGATGAAAGAATTGGTAACGGTAATTACCTCTTCTTTGAAGCGCCTTTTGGAGACCTCCTCTTAGGGAACTAAAATTGGTCTTTTAGGAAGACCATAACCTCTAGGATGTTGCTAGGGAAGTGGAGAAGAGATTTCGGCAGGGGTTGTCCGAGCTTGAGTGCTCAAATTGGTGTGTGGAGGAGGGGAAGGAGGTGCCCTTTTATAAGGGAGGAGAGGGGCACCTTAGGAATATCTTAAAATATTATTTTATATTAAAGTCAAAATCGGTTTATAATGGTTACAAAGGGTCTTATTTCGAAGCTAAAGTGGGGAAGGGTCGAAATCCTATCAACCAATGAGATTTAGGCAAGTTTATGGTATTATTTTAACCTTATCAATTAGATTTAACTCTAAGTTAAATAATTTAACTTTCACCGTGTCTTTTTGTTTTCTTTCACTATATGGTTAATACACTTACTATAACATGCCAAACGAACCCCAAATTGTTTATTATTAATATATATATCCTTATCTAAGTCATTTGGCCGAACCTTAGATTTTTAGGAATAAAATAACAATTAATAATATTTTATTTTATTTAAAAACTATTTTGTGTCAATTCTGACACTATTTGATATATGATTTTTGTGAAAGTCATAACAGAATTATATGTTCGAAAAAAGTAGATTAAATAAACACTAATATATCATAGTAACCTAGAAAATTAGTGGAATTCATAAAAAGTTTTAAATTACATTTATTTTTGTATTTATAATATCAATTATGTCAATATTTCATTAATAAGATAATTACTGCATCATCTTTGTGTCAAAAATAAATTAAATTATTTGATGTCTAACAATTATAAATAAAATACCATCATTTATGAAATCTTTTTAGCTTTCTAATGAATATTTACAATCTAATTTATCTTATGTATAACCCTATATTAAAATGTTTTAGTAAATAAACTTTGATTTTAACTCTTTTAACTCTTCTTTGAATTAAATAATAATAAATGTCCTAATCTAATCCAAGTGGGCCTAAATGGTCATATTTTATTCCTAAGCTTGTTTTAGGTCGAATTACACTTTTCCAATAGAATTAGGACATGTGTTATGGTAATAGTAATATCATATTTACCCTTAGTTACCCTATTTACTATTAACAGCGGTAAAAAAAAGTAAAAAGTTACTATTCACCAAAAAATTATTTTTATCTCATTGAACCACATTTTACTTACTGATATCAACCGTGTCTGTCGGATTTTCGAAATTCCATTCACAGAAGCGGTAAAATTAAGTTTTATGCAAAATTCAGTTTTTAACCTACCACTTAGTGGTTTCACTATTCATCAAAAATTGAAGTTTTTCAGAAAAAGGCCAAAATTTCACCCTAAGCTATAATTGATATTCCGAATTCAAAAATGATTTCTATTTTACAAAATTCCCAACATATAAGTTGCATTAATTAAATTAATTTCCGCTGTCACAACAAATAGCGTGTTTTTAAGAGATAATAACTATCAAAAGATTGACACTTGTTTATAACTGCTTTAAATGTGAAATTACATCCAATGACCAACATTGTATTAAATTGTAAAAATATATTCTAAATATACTTTAAAACCACTCAAATTAATAATTTATCAATATTAATTATTTCGATTAAAAAAGTTGTTATTAATTAAAATTTAGTAATTTTTACTATTCATCAGAATATGAAAGTTATCCGAAAAGTACCAAAATTTCACCTTAGGCTAAATTCAATACTCCGAATCCATAAATGAAGTCCATTTTGAGAGCTAAAATTTCTAAAATTTTAAAAAGTGGTTATTACTATTCATAACGGCTAGTTTTAATAATATTTTAATAGCATATCGTTGTTTCGTGAAACTCAGTATTGCGTACTACACACGCTATCGAGGAAGGTTGTGATTGCGTGTAATTCAAGGAAAGTCAAGGATGCGTGTTGTGCAAGCTCATTTTGGTGTAGCGTACAACACAAGACATTAGTGAAATAAAAAAAATATTTTTCATAAAATATTGGGCTGTTACACTTACCCAAATGGTGAAATGTTCCAAAGGTGGTTTTTTATATAAGATACAATAACCAAAATCATTATCTCAATAACAAATTAATTTAAATTCTTTTCCCCTAGGATATAACAATACTAAATTGGTTACATATTTGAGGTATTTAAAAATAATTTCAAGAAAAAATTAGTGTGTATATTTTGGGTGTTCTTGAAAATGATCACACATACACACACTAAACATAGTTTTATGTTTACTTCTAGTTATGTATAGAATACTTCCGATCATACCTCTATAATTTGATTGATCCACTAGTTTCTCACATTCATCCAAATCCAATTTATATGTGGCACTCATATGAGTGCCACTACTCTTAGTGTTATCAAAATAAAAGTGTTTTTAAAGTATTTCAGTATATTTACATTGATTTAAAATATTTCCTTCTTTATTTATAAAAATATGAAAACTAATAAATTATTTCAATTCACCCAGTAAACTCATTTAAAACTCATTTTTCATTATTTTTTAAAAATCAATACATGAATATTTCTTAAAAGATACAATATTAATATCTTCTACAAATATTTAAAAAACTAAAACATCTTTTTAAATTATCTTATTAAACCGGTTATGGTCATTTATACCTTTTGAAAAACCTCTATAAATGATAAAAAACCTAAGCCTATCATACCAAGCTCTAGGATATTGTTTTAAACCATAAAATGATTTTGTTAATTTCAAATATTGATTTTGAAAATGAGGATTTTGAAAATAAGGGGTTGTTCTACAAAAATATCCTCAATTATATAACCATTTAAGAATGTAATTTTGAAAAAAATTTGATATAGTTTGAAATCTAGATGCATTTCATAGTCAAGCTACATTTTAATGGCTTCAAGTCTAGATATTGGGTCAATGGTTATTGCATAGTCTATACCCTCTTCTCGACTATATCTTTATGCACCTAGCATTGCCATATTTCTACTATAGTTCCAGATTCATCAACCATTTTTATGAACACCAGTTTAGTTCCTATAGTTAATATATATTTAGGTCTATAAAAAATTTCCCAAACTTTATTTATTTCAAATTGGTTATGTTCTTATTTCATATCCATTACCCATAATTCATCATTTATTGTGTTGATTATGTTCTTAGGTTCATGCAGTGATAAAATACTTGATGTTCAACATGGTTTCTTAGTTAAGATCTAGTCTATTTACCTATATCTAAGTATCCAACTATAGTATATAGAGGGTGGTATGCAAGAGTCCTAAAATATCAAGAGAATAAGGGCTCATCATGACATGATCTTATATAGATTCTAGTTTAGGTTCTGGAAGTTCCATAGAACTGGATGATTTTTCTGCATGATTTACAATAGTATCAATAGGTTTTGAATTTATGTTCAAATTAGATAAATCGTCTTAAAAGTTCAATAAAGTGGTTTTAGGCTCATGTGTATCTGTCTCATCAAACATTAAATGGAAAAAGTCTTATATTGACTTGGTTCTTTTGTTAAACACTCTATATGATTTACTAGAAGATGGATAACGAAGGAAAATTACTTTATCTTCGTTGGAAGAAAACTTATCAATATTGTCCTTAGTATTAATAATAAAGACTTTGCATGAAAAAACTCTAAATTAATTAACCTTAATCATCCTATTATTCAAAAGTTAAAAAGTTTTTTTCTCTAAAATATGTCTAATTAAGACTCTATTAATTATATAGCAGGATGTGTTCACAACCTCTTCCCAAAATTATATAGGAAAGTAATATTCATTAATCATTTTCCAAGATATCCCTTGAAGGTTCTTATTTCTTATTTCTACATTTCCATTTCTTTAGGGGTCCTAGGATAAAAAAGATATTATTACAGAAATATTTTGAGAAAAATGATTCAAAGTCTTGATTTTTAAACACAAAACCATGGTCACTTATCAAGGTTTTAATCTTAAATCCATTTAGATTTTCACAGATTCTTCATACTTGGTAAAGTGAGAGAATACTTAACCATTTTGAGCTAAAAATAATACCCAAGTATACCATGAAAATTCATCTACAAGAGTATAGACAAAGTCTTTACCATTTAAACTAGAAGCTCTAGATAGTACAAACAAATCTATGTGAACCAATTATAGGGTTTGAGAAGTTATAACTTCTTTCTTATATTTGGAAGGTATTTTCGGTTGTTTTTGTTTTTTATAGGGGTTAGAGACTTTATCATTAGTGAATTCAAGTTTGGGTAGATCCCTAACTAACCCTTTCCTAGTAAAATTTTTATGTCAGTTTATATTACAATGTTCTAGTCTCCTATACCAAATCCAAGATTCCTTCAAAAATTCACTTAATCAAGAAACATTTTTTGAAATCAAAGAAACAAGATTAATAACATACATATTTTCATTTCTCAAAGTAGTAAATACTAAAGAATTTTTAGAATTAAAAAAATTACACTGATTTTTTTAAAATTTTACATGAAAAACATTATCACATAGCTTTGAGATGCTAGTAATCCTATATTTTATACCATTAACAAAAAGTACATTATAAATCAAAATGGGATTGGAGTTATTGATTACTCTAAGGCCAATTATTTTTCCTTTAACATTGTCACCAAAGGTGACATATCCACCATTAAACTTTATCATGTTCTTCAATATCAAATAATCTCTTATCATATGTCTGAAAAAGATGTTTTCTAGGTACCATATATTTTTATAAGATCTCGTCAAATAGGTTCCCTACGAAACAATTTTAAACCAAAAATAATTTTAGTACCCAAAATTTATTGGGTCTTGAAATGTTAGTAATGAGAGATATAGGAGCCCATATTTCCATGATGGGTTTCCTATAAGTAGATAATAAACTCTTTGAAATATTAATTTTATTAGGTCTACTTGACTAATAACTAGCAGAAAAATTTAGAAAATTGGATTTTGGAAAAAAGTGATCTTAACTATTCTTCTCTATCCAAGTTGGTATCCTAGACTAGTAATATACTTTGGGTGTTTTTTTAACTAGTATTTGAGTGATAGTTTCTCTAACATTAGTAAGACTGTCTAATAATTTCTTTAATTTCTCATTTTACAGTTTTATTTCATTGTTTTCTTTTAAAAATTGAGCATTCTTTTCATTTTCAAAAAAAATAAAACTTTATATTAGCATATAGAACATGTTGTTTCTTTTAAATATTTTATTTATCTTTGAGCTCATTTAAGTTACCCTAAAGAATATTTTAATATTCAATTATCTTCTCATTTTACATATCTTTATCATTTTCCACTCTATAATGACCACAATTATGTATAGGATAAATAGTGGGTACCTTAGAAATGTTTTTCATAAAGAAAATATTTTCTCTATCAAGATTTTCTTTATGAGTTGAGTTTGAGTCACTAAATATGTCCTTAGAAGAACTCCAGGTGTATTTCATTACTTTCTTATATTTTCTATCATTGTCATCATATGTCTTTTTGTACTTTATCTTGGTATAGTCATCCTTGACATGTCCTTTTCCTTTTTACTCATAAGAGTTAAGGTCATTTGAATTATCATCTATTTTATAGTATTTCCACTAATTCCCTATATTATCATAATTTCCCTTATATATTAATTTACTGAAGATTTTATTATTCTAATATAATTTCTAAAACCTTCTTTCCATATAGGCTATTTCCTTATCTCTATCGGCTGGTGATTCCTCATCATTGGACCTTCTAGCTTGTAAATTTTCTTTATCTTTCTATTTGGATACATCATTCTTGATGGAAATTAAATTTTTCTTATGATCATCATCCTCTTCATGATTAAATTTACGATCTTCCTCATATATAACCATCTTACCTATCAATCCCTTGATAGGTAGTTCTCTGATATCATAGGATTATCTTATTGAAATTAATGTTCCTCTCCATATCTCTGGAAGAAATATCAATAGTCCCATGATTTAATCTTTTTTGGAAACTAAATTTCCCAAGAAGATCATAGTATTCAATATCTCATTAAACCTAAGATACATATCAAAAATAAGATCACTATTTTTAATCTTGAATGTATCAAATTTAATTCTATAAGTATTCAATATCATTTCCTTAACATTAGCAATTCCTTTATGAGAAATAGCCAAGGTATCCTATATTTTATACGAAGATTTATTAACAGATATCCCATTAAACTCTTCATTACTTAAATAAAAAAAAGATAATTCATGTCTTTGTAGTTTTTATTATAAGAATCTTTAGTTTCATCATTCTATATCTTACTAGAAGTCTGAGGTAATTGGTATTTATCTTTCATAGTAGATGATATTATGAAACCCATATTTAAAATATGAATTTTTGTCTTTATTTTCCATTGATAAAATTGATTATCATTAAATAAAGGACAATTGTCTGTTGGAGAACCTTCTTTTCTATTATCCATTTAAATAACTAAATTTAGGACTAATAGAAATTTAGTATCATTAAAACACAACTAAAATCATAATTGAAAATATTATGAAATAAACCTTTGATACCAAATATTGTTTGGATTTAGTACCTCAAGATGCGAGTGAATTGAGTACATAACAAAATTTGTTGTTAAAAAAAGTTTAAATAAAATCCTCTGGTTTGATAAGAAATATCCTAGTTAATCAAAATAGAAGATAGATATAATTTTTGATATTTTAAAAGATTTCCCAAATAGTGATTATATCTTAGTTAAAACAATATATGTATATTATAATAAATTTTGAAATAAATTTAATTAATAAAATGATTATATAAACACTATTTAATATTAACTATCAAAGTAACTGTTTTGTTTACTGTTTAAAAAAATTTAGTTTTAAGCTTATAAATAAAGAAAAATAAAACACACAAAATAATTAAAATAAGAGGTTAAGTCTCAATTTGATACCTAATCCCCTCCACTTGTAAACCATCTACTTCCAAGAAGATTATGTAAATATAATCATGATCCAAAACCTCGATTGTATAAACATACAATAGTTGACCCGTTATCCCTGACATGAAGGGACCTCTTCCATAATAAATTTGGGAAAAAAACAATCATAGTCCATACTAGGACCTCTTCCACAAAATTTTGTGTAAAAAAATCTAAAAAGAGAGTTAGAAGATATCTTGCATCCTCTGGTTATAGTGCAGGAGACGGTGTGGGTTTATAAACAGGTTGAGCAACACATTGCACGAATATAAAAGGAAACTAAAGAGAAATAGAAAGTAATAAGATTATGATAATGGAGTTTCTAATAAGTCTAAAGTGATTTATATGCTTGAGACTCCTCGGATGTTTTTTGTGGAGGAGATAAAGATGATTCTCTAAAAAACAGTAAAACAGGACATTGTAATCTCTCTTTATTCTAACTGTAGGAAAAGATTCGAATGTTATGTAAGATACACTCTTTAAAAATTGTTTATAGGCAATAATACTTCATGTAAATATATTTAGTAAATGGAACACTTGATCTTATGTTCTCACTCATCCAGTGTGAATGTGTTATCTTTCACTCGCATGAGGGTGACTTATTTGAATATATATCACTATAGGATAAAGGGACCATTTAAGGAACAATCATCTGACTATCCTGAATCATTGTACTTGTCTCTGACATACTCTTTAATATTCCCTAAAATAGTTTAATAATTACCACTAAATAATACTTATCATTTAATTTGATAATATAGTTTTTAGAAGTATTTAATTCAAATATCCCAAAATAGCGATGGTGACACATTCTCACAGTGACTCTTTTCATGCGGTGTGTCAAGACAATGGAGAGTTAGTATCAATGGTGAGTCATCTTCAACAGTGAGTTAGGCTGGTGGTCTGTCATCTGATTATGGTTTAGGTCTGTTAGTGATTCATGTTTAGTGGTGACTCATCTCAACAGTGACTCGTCTCAATGGTGACTCATATCAATAACGGCTTGTCTCAATGGTGACTCATCTCAATGGTGGTTCATCTTCAGGTTGACTCCTTTCTGGTGGTAGGTAGAGTCTGGAAGTGACTCAATCATGACAATGAATCTTTTCTTGGGGTGAGAAATTCTTGGTGGTGACTCATATTCAATGGTGAGTCATTTCTGGCTGTGACCCACCCTCAACAGTGATTCTTTTACTTATCCAAATTTTCCCAAAATTTACTTATATTATAAAGTGCTATCATCAAACTTAAAAACCATAAAAAACATAACTAACATGAATTTTATGAATTAAAACAAGGAGGTTCCAACACTGATAATTTTAATCAATATCATAACCCATTAAAATAAAGAAATAATGCTTCCAAGAGACCTAGTATTATAGAGTTTCAATTTCCCACTATTTCATCCTATACTTTATACATAAGCCTCACTCAAACATCTCGGAATTATGAAATCAAAAAATCCCACCTCTCTATGATACCCACTTTTAATGGTTAGTAAAATGAATATTATTTAGAGTTTATCATATAGTTTTATAGTAATTTTTTGGTAATTGCCTTTATATGGGTTTATTAAGGAGAAGATTAGGTTGATTTTGTTCTTCTTTTAAGGGAAGGGATCAGATTTAGTTTCAGTACTTAGATGAAGAGATTTTTGACACTTGGTATCATGTCTTCAATACCTCTTTTAGGAAGTTTTATAATAAAAATAATACTATTATGGTGAGACAAAAAATCATGGATTTTTCTAGGATTAATGATATATTTTTCCTGAAACATGGGAAATATTTATAGGCTTATTAGAAATTTTACATATTATCACCTTGCTCCATACCTATTAAAGAAATTTTTTTATAATAGCCTTACCCCTTAAAAATAAATCATATTATATCAATCCTCTTGTGGTGATTTCATTGATGTGAGAATTGAGGAGATTAAGAGAATTTTAGGTAAACTCAACCAAAATTCTCAACAAAAAAACTAGTAAAATAACAATTTGTAGGGGTCAATACCATCCTCAAGATTCTTTAATTTTCACTAATAATTAACTTAGAGTGAAATTCATCAATTTTGGAATGTCTATGAATTCAAACAAAAGTTTTAATAATTTTGATCTATCCATGGAACAAGAGTAAATTCCCAATTTGTAGACTTTGGGGGTATAAATCAGGGTAAGAGTAACCCATTCCCAAATAACACTAATGATGGTTATGGGAATCACCCCAACCTATCATAGAGAGAGAAAGGTGTCCAAAAACTATTGTTAAACAAGGGTAATCAAACCCACAAAGAAATAAATTTTAAAAAATGGTTGAAACTCGATTTCTAAAAATGGTTTGGAGGGTGTGGTTCAACATATAACCACTAAATTGGATACTCAACAAATTAGAATTCACAATATTCAAGACCAAATAGTCCAGTTTACAAAAGACCAAGGTGAAAGAGAAAATTAAAAAATTTCCAAAAAAATATATACTAAATCAAGGGAAAATTTAATGGATATCACCAAATGATCAAGTTTTACAATATGAGTTCATGATAGGATTCATCCAAGATAATATGGTATAGAAGATTAAATAGATTTTTAAAATCAAAATTTAGAAAACTATGTCTGGAAAAGTGAATAGAAATCTCCAAATTGAACTAACTAAAGAATAATTAATTTAAATAAATAAATAAATAAGGAAAATTAAATGGTAAACAATTAAAAAATTTAAAAATAAATTTGGGTTTTAGGAGAAGTTGGAAAACAACTAGTTTTGTAAATCTATTCCCCTCCTATTATTTTCCATCAAAGAGTTAAAAATGAATTATTAACATGGTTATCTTAAATTCCATCAAATGTTTAAAACCCTTAATATCAACATGACCTTTTTGGAATCCTTAAAAATTCCCATTCTATTTAAAATTTCTCCAGAGGATTTTAGAAAATAAAATAAACATAGAAGATATGACTCTCGTTAGATTAACCGAGGAAAGTAATTCTTTCCTATAAAAGAAGTTACTACTTAAATTAAAAGACATTGTAATTGTTTTTATTACATATTGTATAGGAGGGAATGAGTATAAAAATTATGTTTGTGGATTAGGTACTATTATCAAACTAATTTCTTACTTCTTATTTCAACACTTGGGTCTAGGGGAGTTAAAATCAACCTCTGTATCTCTTTAGTTGGCTGATAGGTCAGTCACTCTTCTCATTGGAAGGTTGAATTACCTATTAGTCAAGGTAATTAATCTTACATTGTCCACTAATTTCCTATTTATTAATATAGAGTGTGGAAAAAAATTTATTATCATTATTTACATACCATTATTAGCTAAATGTGGGGGTATTATAGAAGTTTTAAAGGCAAATTCGGCCTTGAATATTAGTGACGTTCATAGTGAGTTTCATGTTTAAATGAGTTCACACATGGGGTGCACCCTAAAAATTTTTATGTTTCTGAGTAGTTTTTTATGTCTAATATAAAGAAGGATACCCAAGGTCATTATAATGAAATAATTCAATATTCTATAAATAGATGTTTTAGACTCAATTATGTTGAAACAGAATCCACTTAAGAACATTAAAGATTAGAGAAACTCAAGAACTGAATTAGGAAAATAATTAATAAGGAACAATAATTGGTCCATCTTGAAAAGAAATTATAATGTTTCTCAGTCTATTTATAATTATTTATAGCTCCTCCTTGTGAGTAAATATACTCTCTTGTACCAAACCGAAATTTAGTTCATGTTCCTTTCATCCTGATATTTTAAAGTATGTTTTAGTGTTATTTATATAAGAAAATGAGTGTTTTAGGGATAATTTTAAGAATAAAGGTTGTTCTATCCCATTACAAGTTGAAAAAAATCTTTCCTATTGAGAGTGACTAGGGTGAGGATATGAACATGTTTATAAAGAATGATAGAATGTATGTTTCTACAAATTTAAGTTTATTTGATGGTTAATTTTATGTCTCTGAGCATAAATAATTCTTAGGATAGCATGATGATTCTTCTCCTGGTTATATGAAGGTAAAAAATAATCAAACTAATGATTTTTCATTAAGATTTATCAAGAAATTTTTATCAGTTTATTAACTTATTCTTGGGTTGTTGGTTACCTCAAGCGAAGGGGTAAAATGTGAGATTGTTGTTATCCAACATGATGAGTTTTCTAGACTAATTTCAACCCTCTTTGGTTCTATTTTTGAAATTATTATCATATAAGTTATTAATGATAGGAATCTTAGTCTTAAGTCCCTATATTATTTCAAGAGGTTTCTAATAGAAGTTAGTGTTCTATAATTTCTAAGAGAACATGATAAAATTTCCTCATAAAATTATGAATTTTTTATCATCAAGAAATAATACCTACCAAGTGACTATGGTTATATTATAGGGGTAAAGTTGGGTTGAAGTCTCTAAACTTTGAACTACATGGGATACAACACATGGTTTTATAAAAAAATTTCGTTTTTCTAAATAAGATATTCCCCACCCTACTCTGGGGAAACCCATCATTTTTACCTTTAGAAAGTTCACTACAAAATCCCATACCATTACTTGGTTAAATATTATTTATTTCCATAGATTTCTTTCAATATTTATTTGTCTTTATCTTCTAGGATCATTAATATATTGGCCAAGTGGAGATTCAAATTTCTTAATGGAGAGTGAATTTTTGGTTGAGCAATAAGGAAAACAAAAATAATAAATAGAGTCATCTTGATCAATTGTGTTGAATTATTACTATTTAGACTATTTTTTATTGACTTGATAGTTGAGTTTAAATTGTTTCATGCTTGGGTGGGTTTTGGTTTAGTCTTTTCATGATGGAGACTAAGTTTGGGGGAAACTGTCTAAACTTGTGAATCCTTTTTCATGTTGAATCTAGTAGAATCCATATGGTTCTTAGTTTTCCTTAATCAAACTTATTGTGAATAATTTTTAACTAGTTTTATAATATTTCTTGGAAACTAATAAATATATTGAATTATTTGAGAAGCTTTTAGGCATATTGAATGTGTGTTCGTTTATATGAACAATGTTAAACATACTGACTTGTAATGCTTTATTGTAAATTTATTTTGTTTTTTATAATAAGGAAAAATCATGTACATTCTGATTTATTTTTTTGTAGTACCATGTGAACACTTTGAGAGTATAATTCAAAACAATAGAGCATAAACTTAATGAATATTATAATATAATAGGATATGAACCATAGATAAAATTTGAATCTCTTTCCTTAAAATCCACTTATGTTTTTATGTTGTTTTGAACATTAATTTATGGAATTGAATGTTAATATATTTTACATAGAAGGATAATAAATCTAAGTAATCAGATTGTACTACTCAATATAGAGAATAGATGTTTCTTGAATAAAATAAAATCCATAAATCTTCCATGATTAGGGGATTTCTTATTTTAAATTATTTACTTTTAATTTTATTCATCTATTTTTAATTTCAATGGTTTTTAATGAGTTCAAATATAATTTTTTATAATTCTGTAAATACTTATTATAATCACCTAAAATATTATTAGTCACTCAATCTTTTTTACTATTATTATTTGAAGAATGGGTCTTTTTCATGTTCTTTTATTACCTTATTATTAAATCCTTTTGAACAATAGCTGTAAACATGCACTTTTAAAAACCCACTAAAATGAAACTTTTTATGTAACTAGTGGCAATGTTGTATATGATATGAATTTTTCTTTTTGGAAAATGTTGATGTTGTGGAATCATGTTGTTTAAATATAATAATGATAATTAAATATCATTTTTAAACATCATAAATGAAAAAACTGTGTTAACCATAAATATGTAAAATATTTTCTCCAACCATGGAATTAAATATTGGGGACAATTTTGAGTTTTAAGTGTGGGGGTAGGGTATTTCATTATTTTTAACTGTATTTCATTTATAAATCATCAAAATTCCCATTTTATTTTTAAAATATTACTATTTTCAAGCTTCATTTATCAATTTTAGTGGTTTTAAATTTTTATTGATTATGAAGATCATCTCTCCACTTTGAGGGGATTAATATTTTCTATTTATACATAGGTTATATTGGGTAACATAAACTATATTTATTACATAAAAATATTTCTTTTGGTTAAACTTTGGGAGTAATATTTATAAACCAATTTGGTTTTTAACATTTTGATAATATTTTAAACTCATAAGCTACACACTAAAATAGGATATGAAATGAACTCCCAAACCCTATAAACGTTTTATTCATTAAGATAAAACCAATACATGAGAAATTTATATTTTATTTTAATTATTGAACTCACATATCCACCAGCTGTGTCTAATTATTCTTTGTGCTAATTATGTGATTCCATTCACTCTAAAAAATGAGAAATTTGAAAGAATATTTAAATGAAAAGTTATATTTTTTTAATTCTGTTCAAAATTTTCAAAATTCAGACACCTTTATAAAATTAAAAAATCATTTTTTCTACTAATTGTTTTGATAAGAGAAAGCATACTTAATTAATTTATAGAGACTATAGGTAAATATATATTTGAAAATAAACTCCTTTTAGGAACTCAATTTTTCATTCTTAATATTATTTTTCTTCCACAAATTCTATTGTATTGATTAATAAAGGAGAATCAATATCATAAGTATTAGAAAACTTGATATGGTCCTAATTTAATACATGATGCCACATCTATTTTTGGAATTCTACTGGGGTTTTAATGCCAAAATTAGATTTTAAAAAGAATTATTGGAAATTCATTATATTGAGTTGGAATTTAAATTCATTAAACATTTAAGAAAAAAATTATTATATGTTATTTATTTTAATTTCTATTACTATAAGAATTTATGTCTTGTCTTTGGAATAAATACTTCAATGTTCCATGTTTTTATTTTGAATATTAATTGTGGGAACATATTTTAATTCTCATTTTGAAATCATGAATTTAGTAATTATTCTGTTATGTTCATTTCGATTTTTGAATTTTTTTTAATCTCAAAAATTGAATTTTAGAATATTGAAACTATGTAAATGTAATTTTGTGGTTTTATAAAGGTTATCCCATAGTTGGTTTGCTTGTGTAAAGTTCATCCAGTACTCTAGTTGCTCACATAAGGCTCAGAAGTAGTTTTTGGAAGGGAAACATGTACCAATGTAAAGGTACTCACATGCCTAAAAAGATGTGTAAGGGTAGTTGTGAATTTTATAGGGGTTTGTTAGGGTCAAACCATGTTTTAAAGTCCTATATAAAGGTTATGTGAAATAATTACATAAATATATATATGGATGAAGACTAATGTAAGGGTATTGTGCCATATTCTAACCATGTAAAGGTATAAAAACACCCCAGTTAGCTTGTGTAAGTGTACCTACATCAATGTGTAACAACATTCTATGGAAGGGTAGTTTTATCTTCTCACTAACTTATGTTAAGCTAACACTGAGTTGTGGAGAGCTACTGAAGAGTTCCATGAGGGCCTAAAATTCTATGTAAGGGGCATTATTTCCTTTTTAGAGCTATGTAAATGTAAAAAAGTATGGGATTAAAATATTATATCCCTAAATTCTTAAATATAAATCAAATAGAAGAGGATCCTAATACCTTATGAAGACAAACCAAAGGAGGAACAAGTAAGATACTATCAGGTGAATGTGATGATGATTAAATCAAGATGGTATTGCATCTAGATTAATCATTCATAGATTTAAAGTAATTTCACATAACAAACCACATTCAGTTAGATGTATTAGTTCAAAAAATATTTGAAGAAGATAATGGGTAATGAAGGTTTCTATATGGAGGTTATCGGTGTAAGGATTGAAGTTGGTGTCTATGATCTATGGTGTTGTGAGTGGGGGAAAACTAAATTGTGGGGATGATACAATCACTAGAAATATTCAGTCATAGTGGACACAATAGAGAGATGAGACCAGAGACATTGGGGGGAAATGCTCGATTCAGAGCATACCAAAGGATCTTGATCTATATAAATGATTATTATCGACACAAAACATTACTTTATAATTATATATTTATTTTATATAAAATTTTTGATATTTTTACTTTTGTTTTTTATTGTTTCATTCATTAATAGGTGTAATTATCCATTTTTAGGTGGAAAGAATGGATGGGTTGAAATATTTTTACCTATTATATTTCTATTTGCATCTTAGAAGATTTTTTTCCTTCCATGAATATTTCAATGATATCATTTCTATTAACTCTAATGAATAATAGAAAAATAAATTCAGAGTTAGATGTCCTTATGTTGTTAAAAATAAATTCATACACCACTGAAATCAATAGACTAGTTAATGAAACACTGGGAGTTCATAGAGTGTCTTTTAGTCTAGAGTTATTATTTTCATTTCTTCATGAGTATCATTTCTTCCAAACTCTATATACCAATGGATTGGAAGTATTGGGTTATTTTCCCTTTATAACTTCAATCTAAGTAATTAAATTGTAAAAGGTTGAAGTTTTTATTTTTTCATGAGAAATCATCCTTTTCATGAGTCTTGATAGACATATCATACCATTTGAGGGTTTATTGGGCATGGTTGATCATTAGGTGATACTAGGTGTCTCAACTCACTTTATATATAGATTTTTGCACATCTAAGTTTAATTATAATGCAAGAGAAGTGATATTTTTATCAATTATTTGCAATATTCTTTTTCTAGAAATCAATATGTGTTTGGCCTTTCTTTACTTTGATATTATTTTCACATTGTACTATGATAATCAAAACTATTTCTTCACTTTTTACTTTTTATTTTTATCTTTATTCACACTTTAATTTTGTTTTATTATCTTATTACTCTTTTTTGGTTTCAAACCTTTATTTTCTTCTCTTGTATTCAACCCAACTGATCGCTAACTAGTTATGTAGGCATTATAATTTTTTTTCAATATTTTATTACATTTAGTCAAAAAGATTATCCATACATTGATAAGACTCTTATATAGAGCTCCCACACTTATATCAATTATCCTCTTACATAGATCCTTTTCAGTCTGGTTACTCTTACGTTATTCCCATGACCCATATGTATATCTCCATATAACAGACACTCTTACATGGATAAACTTACATCAAGTTACATTTATAAACCAATCACCTTATGTCGTGTTGATCCCCTTAAGTCAACCTACATTCTTACATCGATCCCATGACATAGAACCATATAAATGGTTGTAGGACCATTAAATGGACTAATCATATGAGGATATGTACTTTCTTTTTTTAGTTTCATCCCAGAAATTACAGACATAATGGAATATCATCATAGTCACTTCCAAACACCTTGATCATTTTAGAATCATTGTTAATCACTTCAAAAAAAATCAAACACTTTGTTGAAAACAAATTCAATAATTAATAACACTAAAAAAATTAATCAAATCCAAATAGTTATTCAAACATATATTAGGTCCTTCAATCACTCCCTTCGGATTTTTTGTCAACTCCTTTTGAAATATTTCTCATGCTACTTAAACTCGTCATTGATTTTAGTAAAATAACTCAAGAATCATTTAATCATATATTATATATGACACCCTAAAGTTTCACTTCCTAGTATATACTTATGGAATTAATTTTTTCCCTTTATATTTGGAGTGGTTTGGAGTGAAACTTTATAATTTTTTTATATTTTCATGGATGCATGTTTGAGTGCCTGGTTTGTGAAACCATGTGGTAGAAACTATTTGACCTATATATTTTCTATAGTGGTGATTTCATAGTTACTGAATTGTTTGAAAAATCATTTGAGTGAACCATGTGACCTTCTTAGGTTTGGGTATTTTGGATTTTTTCCTCTTTTTTTTAATTTGGGACTCTCTCATTTCTTTTACCCATTTGAAGGTATTAACCTAGGAACCTCCCAAGCCTTATTTCTTCTCCTCTAATCCCTTGCATAGTGGTTCAATGGGGATTTATTAGTGGATCTTCACCTGGATCAAAAATTAAGAGCCTATCCTTCCTTCATTTCTTGTTTTCATCCTATTTATCTCATATTATCTAACCCTAGTGTTCTTTTGGATGATTTCAATGTCTAGGGTTGTTCTAAAAATAGAGGTTTTTTTAGGGTTTGTGATCTCTCACTTGAGAGATAATATGGTGATGTTCATTGATAAAGATATGGTTTCATCACTTGAGGTAGGTTTTTTTATCTAATTACTTTTTTTGTGATTCTCGTGGATTCTTGATGTTTTAACCCTTTTTTAATCTAGTAATGTGGTACACATTATCTAGATATAGTTTGTCAAAGGTTTACCATTCTGGGTTTTCCTTTGAAAAAATGAGTATATTTTATATTGAAAGGGGAATTTATATTTTAAATGGTATGTTGTGCATTATAAGTGTTTAATAAAATTACATTGATGGTTTTCTTTAATAAAATTGATTTATTCGTGATTTTTTGGGTCCAAAATTGATTTACTAAGTGGATTAGTAATTATTTAAAGGATTTCCGTGTTTTTAAAGGGGTTTATATCTATTGATTGGATTTTTTGATGTTACAAATTGTTATTTTATACTGATGTCCCCTTCATATTGTTTATGTATGTTTTGGAATTTACCTTTTCCTCAAAGGTGGTCCAAAAAAGGAATTTCAAAAGGTGTGATTCTTAACATAAAAGTAAATGCCTATTTAGAACCTTGTGAGAAAGTTATTTTCTTGATTAATGGTTACACAACTTTTGTTCCTCATTATTATAAATTATTTATGCTTTTATATATGTGTTGTGGGTTAAATGAATTCTGATTCATTTGTGTGATTGTGCTTATGGGATAGGGATCTTTTTAAATGGGTGTTAGAGGTGGGATGGAGCTTGATATTGGATTATTTTTCCTTGGTCCATGTGATTTTAATGTGATTTATATATTCTTATTTAGTGACACACAACATTTAGTTATCCCATGATGAACCATACGATAATAAGTGGGAAATAAAGGGAAGTTTTGTTTTCAATTTGAGTGTTACACACTGGTAGTATCCCCTAGATGAATGTTATAACCTAGTAGGGGATGTGTCATATATGAGGCTTATTGAGAGTGATCTGGGTGACTATTCATTGGACCATTAACCTAACGTTAGTTGGTTCCACCTATTCACATCAAGTATTGCCTCATTAGTCCCCATGGTGTTACCTCGTGATATATATCATATGTTATGATTCTTTACTATTTATTGGCATCCAAGTTTCCTATTTTTTGGATTTAACTTAATTTTGATGTATTTATCTATTTTTTAGTTAATAATTGATGTTGTATAGTTTTTATCCATTCTATTATTTTCATTATTTTTTATACTTACATGATTTTACATTCAATTATGTTTTACCGTTATTTCTTACTTAAATTTGAGGGGTATGGGTTAATGTTTTTAAAGTAAAAAAAGGGTGGTTTTTTCAAGTGTTAGTATACATTGAAAAAACTTTTGAAGTTGTTTATTTTAAAAAAATGAAAATGGATTGTTTTAAAAGGTGATGTTATAAATGAAAAGGGAAGGTTTAACTCGGTTTTTTAAAGTTAATCATTATTAAAGGGGTGTGTTTAAGTGTTGTCTAGTTTCAAAACATGGGAATAAAATGAAAAATTATTTTTGAATACTTATTTTTAAACTAGAATTCTTTTTTTATATAATAAATTAAATAGACTATTGGGGTATCTTATTGGGCATTAGAACACACACTATTTACTCAAATTGGTGGTTATATAGATGAAATGTATTTTGAGGGACTTTTTGGTTTTTGCTAGCATGTTTGATTGTTACTGCTCCCCTTTTGGGAAGTGGTTGATGTACAGTTATTTTGTAGAATTTGGAGTCATGTTGTGATGGTGTGGTTAGTCTCTTGTGTTTATTAGACTGGTTGGATTCTGTTGGGTATTAACCTTTTCAACCACCTTCTCTTGAATTATTTTTTACTTCTAGATTTTAATGTTTTTATAAAATGGATTTCCTTTTGTTGGAAATTTCTTTAAAAGTAATTATTATTGTATCTTTTCATTATACCTTATTTTGTTAGATCATATTTATTATATATGTTCATTTAATTTTTGTGGTCATATAATGTGTAGAACCCTCGTGTTGGGTTCATAGTTGGAACCATTATTTATCCTTATTTACTAAAGGGTGAAATAATTCCCATATAGTCACTTGTGATTCCCTAGAACTACTTTCCATCCTGGGGAGTTCAGAAATGAAACTCATTCCTTATGGAGAGCTGAACCAAGTGGTATTTCAGGTCGACCAAGGTTGGTTCATTGAAAAATGGTATCAGATCATAGTTTTTATTTTAGGGGTTAATAATATATTGATTATAGGTTCATTAGAGCTCAAGTGGTGGGTTTAGTAGAGTACCTAGTTAGATCTTAATTATACTAAAACATTAGTTACCAAGGTTTTTCAAGAGTTTTGTTTTTAAGTTAGATTAATGGTTATTTAATTTTTGAGATATTTTGATGAAGTTTCCTATTACTCTAAGTTTTAAAAAGATCTCGAGACTTTTTTTAGAAATTATTAGTTACATAGTGAAATTAGAGGGAAAATAAGGGTGCATGGTTAAGGAATATAGTCTATCAACAATGGATAAGCTATGTAGAAAAGTTATATTCAACTTCTAGTGTCACTCACATGGTTAGAGAACTTTCTTACAATCTACGTAGAAAAACCATGCAAAGTTGTTAAAGTTTAGAAACAAAATCACAAATTTGGGAATTCGGTCTTCACATAAATTTTATATTTCTTATTTATGAGTAATTATGGTAAATTTATTTAATCCTGTTTTAAAGTAATGTTTTATGATTTTTTTTTTGAACTTGTTTTGAAAAACTATGCTTTGGGTTTTTGGAGATGTATTTATAAAAAATTCTTAAACTTTTACAAGAATTATGGGAATGGAAGAAATTATTTTGAGTTTCATTAATTTTGTAAAAGGGGTTTATATTTTTAAAAGTGTAACACCCCGACCCCAGTAACCTAGATTCGGTGCATTATTACATAACCTTGGCATGATCACAAGGAAATCATGTCTTGAAAGACCAATCATTTTAGTATTATTGGAAACAAGATTCATACATAAGTTCAACTTTACAACTTGAAAAGAAATACAACATGAATTTATTCCATTGGAAACATCCAAGCCTCCTAAATAATTCCTGCAAGTCACTCATAACTAACTTCTTCATATCTTGGTAAAATGAAACATAAGAAAGGGGTGACCTCAAACGCTCAGTAAGGGTAAGAAAAACAGCGGAAGATAACAAAAAAATTAAGCATAGTGAATAATTGAAACTGAATTCCTTTACCAATAATAAACATGAATACTTTTATGGAAGTAATATGAGATGAGTAAATAACTCCATAATAAAACATATTTATTGGTATTATACTAGTCTAATGACCACATGAACCATCAATATTATTTTCATAACGAGGGAATGTATAATTCCGGACATTCTGAAACATTTTGTCAAGGCCCCGGTCAAGACATCTAAAAATGATTAAGGAATCTTCCAAAACCACATATCAAATTGGGAAAGGGCCTCATCCAATTCCACGTCTAGTTGTCTTATGAGACCTACCGATGCATCGAGGAGCTATAGCATGCTCCACCCATCACTGACTAATTCCAATACATTCCTCGTATAAAAAGGTTTAAATATTCGTATTAAAATAGCATACGAAATGTGAATACTTTAACCATAAACCATGAATGGTATAAAAATAGCACATCCACATTCAAACATATCACAAAACCTTCAATACAATATGGACGTTTTGTATCATAATAAATCAATTTCAGATAAACTTAAAATCCATCAAAGGATATTGACATAGATGAAATCAAAACCCTTTTTAGAGAAATATCTCTTTCTATTTTGAAATCATTTAAGAGTCACAAAATTATGAAGAAAACATTTATTTTGAAAATATTCTAATAATATTTTAAGGGAAGCTTCGAAAATTTTATAATGGAGGAAAATAGCTGCACCCGCCGTATAAGTTAAAAAGGACATTCTTACCTTAATTCTGTCAAAAAGGTTAAAAGGACCTTGTTTGGGAAATGACAGAAAGATTCCTTTATAATATTCTTATAAAAAGTAAAACAAGTGTATAAATGGATTTAACCCATAGTCTATAAAATATTAAGAATGATTTGAAATACATTTTTAAGAAACATGGATGTGGATGATAAAGAGGTCTGAGTAGATAATTACGTATAAACAACCTCGGATAATGAAGAGATTGTGAAATAAACCCTTACCTTGAACTTTTCCTGGGTTGATGGTAGGTTAACCTTCTGTATAATGGTGAAATAATTTTTATTAAATTATACAAGAATCATATACATTAATATGATATCATATATGATCTTTTAATATTGTTTTGTTAATAATATATTAGTATTATCGGCGTTTCGGGTGTTAACGGATTCGTTTTCCCTTTATATTATTTGTTATGTGAGTCATATTTGTTATGTATGGGATGAATATTATTCATATACAGAATTATATCAAGTCTTTAAACATTATTTTTAATCCTCAATTGAAAATTATTCTTGAATGGATATGATGGGGAATGAATCTCATTGCGTTCGTGGAGACGGAAATCTGTACGTACGCACGAACGATAATATCATTTTTTTATATTAAAATATGATATAATTGGATATTATATCATATATAAAGAATCATTATCATTTTATACTCATTATTTACATCAATTACAAATCATTATTATACCCATCCAAATAATAATGTATTGAATAACAATTACACCACGGCATGGAGACGGTAAGTCATACGTACGCACGTATGGTGACATGTCATTCAAAGGATGGATAGAATATTGAATATTGTTGTTCCATATTTATAATAACATCCCAATATATAGAAGATACTGGATTTATTATTTTATAATGGAAATAACAAAGAGAGAAGAAGTGGAAGAAGAAAGTAACTTGAAAGAGGGTGGTGAAATTATTACCTCTTCTTCGGGTTCTTCCTTTTGATTTGATCAAAAGGGCTCCTTAAGTTGGATTTATGACTAAAGTAAGGCCTTTAGGATTAAGTGAGGGAAGTTGAGAGGATATTTGGGTAGGGTTTCGCCAAACCAAAAGGCTTTTAAGGTATAAAGAATTGGTTATAAGTGGTGTCCTTCAATAAGGGGGAGGAGGGGATCTTTAGGAAAAACATAAAGTATTATTTTATAATAAATTTATATTTGGTTTATAATGGCTCCAAACGGAATTATTTAAATTATAAGGTGTGTATGGGTCTAAAACCACTCAACCAATAGGTTTTAGACAGGTTTGGGTCAATATATTAACCTTATCTTTTAGATTTAACTCTTAGTTAAATAGTTTGACATTTACCATGTCTTTTTGTATTTTCATATTATTTGGTTAATAAACTTACTATAAACTATCAAGAGAACCCCAAGTGTTTCATTAATGAAATACCTATCATCATATAAGTCCTTTTTATGAACCTTATATTTTTAGGAATATTATATCAATTTATAATATAATATTTGTTTTAAAAACTCCTTTATGTCAATTTTGACACTATTTAATAATTTATTTTTGTTAAAGTCTTAAAAACTTTATTAATTCAAACAAAATTCATTAAATAAATCCTAACATGTCATATTAACCTATAAAATTAGTTAAATTTATAAAGTCTCAAATTACATTTATTTGGATATTTATAATATCAATTATTTTAATATTTTATTAATTAGGTAATTATTGAATCAACATTGTGTCATAAATAAATTAAATTATATAATGTCTAAAAATTATAAATAAAATACAATTATGTATAAAATCTTTTTATATTTCTAAAGAATATTTATAATTGAATTTATCATATGTATAAACCTATATTAAAATTGTTTTAGTTATTAAACATTGATTTTAACTCTTTTAACTCTTCTTTGAATTAAATAATAATAAATGTCATAATCTAATACAAGTGGACCAAAGAGGTTCATATTTTATTCCTAACTTTGTTTTTGGTAGAATTATACTTATCCAATAGAATTAGGACATGTTTTAGGGTAATAATAATGTCATTTTTACCCTTAATTACCCTATTTACTTTTAATCGTGGTAAATAAAAGTAAAAAGTTATTATTAATCAAAAATTATTTTCATCTCATTGAACCACATTTTACATACTGATATCAACAGTGTCTCTCATATTTTTGAAATTCCACTCAGAGAAGTGGTAAAATTATGTTTTATGTGAATTTTCAAATTCTCCTAGGAGATGGGTAAAAGACGGTGAAAAGTTCAATAAAATTTTTATATATCTAAAATTATTATAAACTGAATCCAATGAATTAAATTGAACTTATAAAGGTATTATGTATCTATTTTTACCAAAAATAATTTAAATAAAAATTCTGTTTTAGACTATAACTACGTCTTTTTCATTATTCATCAAAAATTGAAAGTTTTCAGAAAAATACCAAAATTTCATCCTAGGATAATTTCGATATTCTGAATCAAAAAATGAAGTCAATTTTGAAAGATAAAATGTATAAAATATCAAAAAGTGGTTATTACTATTCATAACGGCTAATTTGATTGGTTGTGGTGTGTTAGAACTTGAAGTTACGTACAACACACGCTACTATATTATTCAAAGAGAAGTGTATCATGGAAGCTTGGGGTGTTACATTCTCCCCTCCTTCAAATAATTTCGCCCTAGAAATTTCTAGAATACTACCGCATGAAAAAACTTGGGTGGTTCATTATCATATGTTCCTCAGGTTCCCAAGTTGCTTCTTCCATATTATGGTTTCTCCATAGAACTTTTACCAGACGAGTCATCCGGTTTCTCAGCACTTGTTCTCTTTTATCAAGAATCCTAACGGGATCTTCGCAATAAGATAAATCATGTTCCAGTTCTATTTCCTCATAAGTGAGTACATGCATTGGGTCAGGAATGTATTTTCTCAACAGTGATACATGGAACACATCGTGAACTTTGGAGATACGTGGCAGCATTGCCAAACGGTAAGCTACAGCCCCAATTCGTTCTAGAGTTTCAAAAGGTACTATGTACCTGGGACTCAATTTACCCTTCTTACTAAAACGTATAACTCCCTTCCATGGAGATACCTTCAAGAAAACATGATCTCCTACCTAAAATTTCAAATCCTTCCTTCTGTTGTCGGCATAGCTCTTCTTCCTACTTTGAGCTTCATTGATATGGATTTGGATTACCTTCACCTTTTCCATCATTTCCACCACAAGTTCTAGGCCTACGAGTTTTGTTTCACCAACATCATCCCAACAGGTTGGTGTGCGACATCTCTTTCTGTATAACGCTTCATACGGTGTCATCTGAATACTTTAATGGAAGCTATTATTATAGGAAAATTCTACCAGAGGTAAATATTGATCCCACATACCCTGAAAGTCAAGTGAGAAAGATCTCAACATGTCTTCTAAGGTTTTAATAGTCTGTTCTGATTGTCCATCAGTTTAGGGCTGGTAGGCAGTGCTCAAACGAAGTTCAGTATCCAAGGATTTCTGAAGAATTTTCCAGAATCTTGAAGTAAAATGGGGATCAATATTAGAAACAATTTATAGGGGTACTCCATGAAGTCTCACAACTTCATTAATATATAGTCTTGTTAAACTTTCAAGTGGTAAATATTCCCTTATAGCAAGAAAATGTGCTGACTTGGTAAGACGATCAACAATGACCCATATTGCAACATTCCTTCTAGGAGTCATTGGTAGTCCCATGATATTATCCCATTTCCACTCAGGTATGGGAAGAGGTTTCATGACTCCTCCAGGCTGTTGCCTTCCAGCTTTCACTTGTTGACAAACCATACATCTTGACACAAAATCAGCAATCTCCCTCTTCATGTTGTCTCACCAAAAATGTTCCTTCAAATATCTATACATTTTGGTTCTCCTAGGGTGTATATATAAATTGGAACTATGAGCATCATCCAACAATTCCCTTTTTAGATCAGGTATATTGGGAACACAAAGTCTCTTTCCAAATTTCAAAATTCCATCTTCATATACAAATTCACTCAATCTCTCATCATTCACAGCTTTAATCTTCTTTTGAAACTCTTTATCATCGGTCTGAGAACTTTTTATACTTTCTAGTAAAGATGGTTTGGCAACCATTTGAAAAATTATCAATGTTTCACCTTCCATGGTTATTCCAATTTTTAAATTTACTAGATCCATGAAAATTGGATCCCTTTAAACTCTCATTTTGTTCAAAACTCCATGATCCTTTCTCTTCAAAGCATCTGCCACCTTATTTTCCTTCCCCGGGTGGTAGTGTATCGTGCAATAATAATCTTTGAGTAGTTAAAGACATATTTTTTTCCTCATGTTGATTTCTTTCTGTGAAAAAATATACTTCAAACTCTTGTGATCAGTATATATCTCACATTTTTTACCATTGAGATAATGTCTCTCTATCTTCAAAGAAAAGATTACAGTAGTTAACTCAAGATCATGAGTAGGATAGTTTTTCTCATGAATTTTCATCTGTCGTTATGTGTAGGCAATAATCATATCATTCTGCATAAGGACACAACCAAGTCCTTTCTTTGAAGCACCACTATAAATAACAAACCCATCATTCCCCGATGGTATAGTCAATATAGGAGCATTGACTAATCTTATCTTCAGTTCTTCTAAACATTCTTCACACTCTTTTGTCCAAAAAAAATTAACCCCTTTATGTGTGAGATTCATTAATGGTTTAGCCAATCGGGAAAAATTCTAGATGAAACTTCAATAATAACCTACTAAACCAATAAAACTGCGTAGCTCAGTTATACTCGTTGATGCTGGCCATTCTTGGATTGCTCTTTTCTTAGAATGATCAACAGAGATTCCATCCTTAGAGACAATATGGCCAAGAAAAGAAATCTCCTGAAGCCATAATTCACACATGCTAAACTTCCCATATAATTCATGTCTTCTCAGAGTCTCCAAGATAATATGCAAGTGATTTTTATGATCTTTGTAGCTTTTGGATTATTCCAATATATCATCAATAAATATCACTACAAAGTCATCAAGATATTCCTTGAAAACTCTATTCATTTGATCCATGAAAATAGATGTTGCATTAGTTAGCCCAAAAGGCATTACTATAAACTCGTAATGCTCGTACCTGGTTTGAAATGTGGTTTTCGGAATGTCTTCCTTCTTCACACACAACTGATGATATCCAGATCAAAGGTCAATCTTTGAAAAATATTGAGCTCCATGAAGTTGGTCAAATAAATCATCAATGTGAGGTAGGGGATACTTGTTCTTTATTGTTATAGCATTGATCTCCATGTAGTCGATACATAACCTCATAAATCCATCTTTATTCTTAATAAAAAGGACAGGGGATCCCCATGGTGAAACACTAGAGAAAATAAATCACTTATTATTCAATTCCTCTAGTTTTTTCTTTAGTTCCACTAATTCCACAGTGGCCATTCTATAAGGGGTCTTCGATATGGGCCTTGAACAAGGAATTAGGTTAATGGAAAACTCAATTTCTCATTTTGAAGGATGTCCAGGTAAATCCTCTGGGAAAACATCAACATATTATTTTACAATAGGTACATCCTCTATTTGAGCAATCCTTTCCTCACCCATAGTTATTTCATTCTCTTCCTCCCCAATAATTGAATTTAGTTGAGCTACTGGGGGTGGATCTAGATAAAAATTAGGTGGTGATGATTATTCTCTAAAGATAATGTGTTCCTTATCATCATCATCAAAAATTGTAACCTCATTCTTCTTACAATAAATATTTGAATCGTGGTCCGAAAGCTAATCCATACCGAGGATTATATCAAATATAATCATGGGTATGATGATGAGATCAGCAGATAAAGAACATGTATATGCTATAATGGGAACGGATTCACAAAACTTTGTTTGATGATACTTCCCTTAGGAGTTTTGACTGATGACTTCCTTGTTAAATCAAATTGGAAATATCTAATTTTCTTAGCAAACTGGAAAGATATGAAATAATCTGATGATCCAGAATCAAATAAATCATTTTCTAAACTTGAGGAAACCATTAAATTACCTACCACTACATCTTTCGGAGCTTCTACCTCAGTAGTAGTGATAGAATAATCTTGGCCTTTATCCCTTGGTATTTTCTGAGGTAAGTTCCTCTGACTCTTAGGAAATTCATTTGCATAATGTCCCATTTCCCTGCAATTATAGCATTAAACATTGGTAGTATCTTTCTTTCCCTTACAATCACTAGAAATATGGCCTTTCTGTCCACATTTGTAGCATACTCCTTCACCAGGGTGCTTCCTTCCACAATTATCACATGGTGGAAATTCAACTCTTCCCTCTTTCCATGTTTCCTTATTTCCTTTCCTAGAGTGTTCAACAAATCTCTTCTTCTCTTGATTTTCTTTAAAGTTGTAAGACTTAGAGAATTACTTCTCTATCTTGATAGCACATGATACAATATCTTTATATGACGAGAAGGATTGAGATACTAAATCTCAAAAGAGAAATGGTTTTAACCCATCAAAGAAATGATCAATATTACTTCTTCGGTTACATATACAATCTATAGAATACCTTTTTATCCTTGTAAAGTTAGCCTCATACTTTACAACATTCTCATCCTCCTTTTTCCTTAGACTGAGAAATTGCCTTTCCATATCTGCTCGATGGTCACGAGGAAATTATTTCTCTAAGAAAAGTTCTTTAAACTCCCTCCATTCCATATTTGATACTTCATCATCTTCCTTTGTGTTTTGAATCAATGACCACCATTGATCAGCATCTCTAGTGAGGCAATAAACTGCCATGACAACTTTTTCCCTTTCACTACTCCCCAAAGCCTGAAATATTTTCTCTAGGGAACTTATCCATTTATCATCTACCAATGGATTTTTATTCCCATTGAATGTCGGTGGTTGTTGCCTCATGAAGAGATCTAACATTGATTCTCCATGCTGAAGATCAGGGTGCTCCATACCGGTAAGGTTATTATTCATAACCTGAGTGAGATGTCCCAGTATGGTGATAATCTAATCAGCACCAGTTGCATCACCAGCTCCACTATAATTATCTTGAGCATGAGGGAAATCCCTAAATGGAGTGCATGCATTGATAGGGTTTCAATTCCTTCAACTAGTCACCATTTCTAAACAATGGCATAAACTAGATCAGTTTATGAATCGAAATACATAATTCCAAACTTTTAAAACACTTAACATAAATTTAACAGTTTATGGATATAATCCATAATCATAAAAATGGTTTCTTTAAGGAAGTATATAATCATAAACCCTTCATAATAGTTTTTAAAGAAAATGAGAATTATCCTAAGCATATCCCCCAAGAGTGTCGTAACCAAGAGTGCAGCAAGGCCCTTTGTCATGCACTAGTTCCCGTTTGAGTCTAGCTCAAAGCGGTGTTTTCAGGTTTTACCCCTAGGTACATCTGTGCCAGAGCCGCCTCTACCCACTCGTATCCAAGCAGGGATGTATTTCTTGGAAAACTCAAAAAATCTCTACAATACCAAAATTCTAGGAAGTTCTTCTATACTAATCCTCAAATTCCATCTTAGGTCTCTGTACTCTAATTAGAGTTTATCTAAATCTAGTTTACACGGTTTGTACTAAACATCCTCTGATACCAACTGTAGCACCCCGATCCCAGTTACACAGAGTCAGTGCATTATTACATAACATTTTCATGATCACAAGGAAATCATGTCTCCAAATACCGATCAGTTTAGTATTATTGGAAACAAGATTCATACATAAGTTCAACTTTACAACTTGAAAAGAAATACAACACGAATTTATTCCATTGGAAACATCCAAGCCTCCTAAATAATGCCTGCAAGTAACATATAACTAACTTCTTCATATCCTGGGAAAATGAAACATAATAAATGGGTGATCTAAAATGCTCAGTAAGGGTAAGAAAGATAGGGGAAGATAACATAAATATTAAGCATGGTGAATAATTGAAACTGCATGCCTTTACCAATAATAAACATGAATAATTTTATGCAAGGAATATGAGATGAGTAAATAATTCCATAATAAAACATAATCATTGTTATTCTATTAGTCGAATGACCACATGAACTGTCAATATTATTTTCATAATGAGGGAATGTATAATGTCAGACATTCTGAAACTTTTTTTCAAGGCCTCATCCAAGACATATAAAAATGATTAAGGCCTCGGCCAAAACCACATATCATATTTGGAAAGGGATCGGCCAATTCCATATCTAGTTGTCTCATGAGACCTACCGATGAATCGAGGAGCTATAGCGGGCTCCACCCGTCACTTACTAAGTCCAATGCATTCGTCATATGAAAAGGTTTAAACATTCATATTAAAACTAGCATACGAAATGTGAATAATTTAACCATAAACCATGAATGGTATAAAAATATCACATCTATAGTCAAGCATATCACAAAACCTTAAATACAATATGGACGTTTTGTATCATAAGAAATCAATTTCAGATAAACATAAAATCCATCAAAGGATGTTGACATAGATGAAATCAAAACCCTTTTTAGAGAAATATCTCTTTCTATTTTGAAATCATTTAAGAGTCACATAATTATAAAGAAAAAAATTATATTGAAAATATTCTAATAATCTTGTAATGGAAGTTTCAAAGATTTTATAATGACGGAAAATAGCTGCACCTGCCGTGTAAGTTAAAAAGGACATTCTTACCTTAATTCTGTCGAAAAGGTTAAAAGGACCTTGTTTGGAAAAAGACAGAAAGATTCCTTTATAAAATTCTTATAAAAAGCAAAACAAGGGTATAAATGAATTTAACCCATAGTCTGTAAAATATTAAGAATTATTTGAAATACATTTTTAAGAAACATGGATGTGGATGATAAAGAGGTCCTAGTAGATAATTACGTATAAACAACCTCGGATAATGAAGAGATTGTGAAATAAACCCTTACCTTGCACTTTTCCTTGGTTGATGGTAGGTTAAAATCTTGTATAATGGTGAAATAATTGTTATTAAATTATACAATAATCATATACATTAATATTATATCATATATGATCTTTTAACATTGTTTTGTTAATAATATCTTAGTATTATCATCATTTAGGGTGTTAACAGATTCGTTTTCCTTTATATTATTTTTTATGTGAGTCATATTTGTTAAGTATGGGATGTATATTATTCATATCTAGAATGATATAAAGTCTTTAAACATTATTTTTAATCATCAAATGAAAATCAGTCTTGAATGGATACGATGGGGAATGAATCTCATCGCGTTCGTGGAGACGATAATTTGTACGTACGCACGAATGATAATATCATTCTTTTAATATTAAAATAAGATATAATTGGATATTATATCATATATACAGAATCATTATCATGTTATACTCATTATTTACATCAATTACACATCATTATTATACCCATCCAAATAATAATGTATTGAATAACAATTACACCACGACGTGGATACGGTAAGCCATACGTACACACGTATGGTGACATGTCATTCAAAGGATGGATAGAATACTGAATATGTTTGTACCATATTTATAATAACATCACAGTATATATAAGATACTGGAGTTATTATTTTATAATGTAAATAACAAAGAAAGAAGAAGTGGAAGAAGAAAGGAACTTGAAAGAGGGTGGTGAAATTATTACCTATTCTTTGGGTTCTTCATTTTGATTTGATCAAAATGGCTTCTTAAGTTGGATTTCTGACTAAACTAAGGCCTTTAGAATGAATTGAGAGAAGTTTAGAGGATATTTTGTCATGTTTTGTCCAAACCAAAAGGCTTTTAAGGTATGAATAATTAGTTAGAAGTGGTGTCCTTTTATAAGGGGGAGGAGGGGCTCTTTAGGAAACACTTAAAGTATTATTTTATAATAAATTCATATTCGGTTTCTAATAGCTCCAAACGAGATTATTTAAAGTATAGGTTGGGATGGGTCTAAAACCACTCAACCAATAGGTTTTAGATAGGTTTGGGTCATATATTAACCTTATCTTTTAGATTTAACTCTTAGTTAATTAGTTTAACATTTACCATGTCTCTTTGTATTTTTATATTATTTGGTTAATAAACTTACTATAAATAGCCAAGAGAACCCCAAGTGGTTCATTAATGACATACCTATCATCATATAAGTCCTTTGGCCAAACCTTAGATATTTAAGAATAGTATATCAATTTATAATAAAATATTTGTTTTAAAAACTCCTTTATGTCAATTTTGACACTATTTAACAATTTATTTTTGTTAAAGTCATAAAAACTTTATTAATTAAAACCAAATTCATTTATGCAATACTAACATGTAATATTAACCTATAAAAATAGTTTAATTCATAAAAATTATCAAATTACATTTATTTGGATATTTATAATATCAAATATTTTAATATTCCATCAATTAGGTAATTACTGCATCACCATTGTGTCATAAATAAATTAAATTATATAATTTCTAGAAATTATAAATAAAATACCATTATGTAGGAAATATTTTTATCTTTCTAATGAATATTTATAATCGAATTTATCTTATATATAACCTTATATTAAAAATGTTTTAGTTATTGAACTTTGATTTTAACTCTTTTAACTCTTCTTTGAATTAAATAATAATAAATGTCCTAATCTAATCCAAGTGGACCAAAGAGGTTCTTATTTTATTCCTAAGGTTGTTTTTGGTCGAATTATACTTATCCAATAGAATTAGGACATGTGTTAGGGTAGTAATAATATCATTTTTAACTTTAATTACCCTATTTACTTTTAACCGTGGTAAATAAAAGTAAAAAAGTTACTATTCAACAAAAATTATTTTCATCTCATTGAACCACATTTTACTTACTGATATCAACTGTGTCTCTCGGATTTTTGAAATTATACTCACAGAAGCGGTAAAATTACATTTTATGTGAATTTTCAAATTCTCCTAGGAGATGGGTAAAAGACGGTGAAAAGTTCAATAAAATTTTTATATATCTAAAATTATTATAAACTAACTTCAATGAATTACATTAAACTTATATAGGTATTATGTATGTATTTTTACCTAAAATAAATTTAAAGAAAATAAATAACTATTTAAATAAAAATTTGGTTTTAGACTATAACTCAGGGTTTTTCACTATTCATTAAAAATTGAAAGTTTTCAGAAAAATACCAAAATTTCACCCTAGGATAATTTTGATATTCCGAATCCAAAAATGAAGTCCATTTTGAAATATAAAATGTATAAAATTTCAAAAACTGGATATTATTATTCACAACGGCTAGTTTGATTGGTTGTCCTGTGTTAGAACTTGAAGTTGCGTACAACACACGCTACTGTATTATTCAAAGAGAAGCATACCGTGGAAGATTGGGGTGTTAAAGTAAATGGAAATTGTAACGACCCAAAATTTCATTAATGGAAAATCCCTCTTGATCCAGTTAAATGTTTCTTTATGAAAAATGTTTTTATAAGACATCAACTTTTTTAGTTTTACTTTAAGATTTGTGACCGTTACTTTTATAGCCGTTGAACAGTGATCATCTGGGTAGTTTAAATATAAGGCTTTAACAAACCAATTTTCTACTCAGACAAAGGAAGCGATGGCCTCATCCAGTAGAATTGCCCCTTACGAAGCCCATTTGTCGGAGCTCGGAAAGGAGGTGGCGTCTTTGGGCTTTGCCCTTGACCAAACCCAAGCTGAGCTTCATCAAGTCAAGCTCGAACGTGATCGTCTACGGGAAAAATGGAAGTTGATTGAGATTACCACTCGAGCGATGTTATCCGAACAACCCCAAGAGTCTGTCACCATCGCACACCTTACCCTTAGGTCTTATGCGGCTATTTTAAGGGGTTATGTAACAAATAAGTAGCACCATGTTCATGTACAATATTTTTTGTATATAATAATGAATATAATTTCTAGTCATTTTTGATGCATTGTAATTAGTTTTTAAAGTACAAATGATGTTTTTAGTTATTATTTAATTAAATGATTTTTGAATTAAATAATATTTTAATAAAATATTATTATTAATATTAAATTAATTTTTATTAAATATAAATGATCTTATAATTTTATGAATGCAATTAAAATTTTTATTAAGGTTTGAAAGCCATTTCTGTCAAAACCCGTGATTTTTTTATAAATGTCGGTTTTTATTTTAAAAGTGAAAATTCACATATTTAGAAAATTATTTAGATAAAATAAATATTATTTTTGGAATCAGGACGTCGAAATTATCCAACGGTGAATTTTTCATAATTTTCTGAGACAGTCAAATTTTTGGGTAAAAATTAAATACCATTTAAATATATAATGTGTTTTATGACATCATAATGACCCAATGGTGATGTAATAAAATACCATAATCCTTATGTTCGGCCAATATGTGTTTTATCATTAAAATAATGAGGTTTTGGGTTTGTTTGACTCACTTTTCAAAGCATTAATGGAGCCCTCAAGACTTATTCAAACACTTTGCCTTTTTAAATTAATTTCCATGGGAGTGTGACTCACCTCCACATAAGCAACTCTAATTTTTTAATAAGTTCGGACCTTGGCCTTATAAAATATTATTTTCCTCTCTCCTTTTCCAGAAACCATGGGCAAATACCATGGGATGGTTTGTGGTTTGGATTATTTTAATATAAGGGGTCTCAAACCTAAATAATAAAGAATTCTCTCACCTTTCCTATATAAACCCACCCAAGCTCCCACTTCCTCCTCACTCAAAGCCCTTGAAGTTCGTCCAACCTCTGCCCTACTCTCTCTATAATCCTCTCAAGGTTCCCCAAGCTCCCAAGAAGCCTCTCACAAGCCTCTCTCTAGCCTTTGGAAGCACACTTCCAAGTAAGGGTTTTCTTCCTTTCTCATTTTTTTTTGTCAATTTTCATTAAGTTGTATTTCCCTTTTTATTTCAATTATGAATGTTGGGGTATGGTTTCGCACCTCTCCCATACTGCCCTCTTATTATTTGAATGATGGGAGACCCCTTTCTCTCTCATTAAATTCCTCCCATGTACACCCGTTACTATGCCGAAATTCCGAAAGGAACCTTTTTCTCCTCTTTTATATTCAAGCAATACTTTTGTATCATGAATCTAAATTCCATTTCTATTGTTGGGACATGTATATATATGATCTCCTTACTGTCCATTACATGTAAATATGATGAGTAACCCCTTTCTCTCTCATCAACCTTTTTTTATGAATTCTTATGTCACGCCGTTACGCTGCCGAAATCGCACCAATTTTCTAAGACAATGTCTTTGTGTAGTGAATACCATGCCCATTTCTCCATCAAGGGTATTCACCTTTATGCACATATACGTATTGATTGTAAAGTTTCATGTATGAATTCCACATTCCTTTATCGTGGAAGAAATGATTATGTTTTATGAATCCATGTTTTATGATCCATGTGGCACACTTATGCATGAAATGAAATGTTTAAGAAGGGTGCGCCCTGATAGCGCTCCAATGCATTGGGTAAAGTATAGTATCATGATACGTCATGTGCAATGAGTGTTGACTCATGCTAATTCAAGTGCAATGAGGGTTTACTCGTGCTTCAAGTGCAATGAGGGTTTACTCATGCTCCATGTGCAATGAGCCTTGGCCCATGCTAATTCAATGTTAAGTGTTGCTGCCACATTTCCATGTTATGATTATCATGCTTTATCATGCCTTTATGTTCATGTATCTCTTATTCTCTATTGATATTCCTATTGCCTAACATGTATTGTACTCCTCATGTTATTCATTATGTACTCCCTTACTGGGCTTTATAGCTCACCCTTTTCTTATGCATGTCCTCAGGTTATCCCTTGCAATGCTAAGTACGAAGGAATGTAGTGGTCATGTAAAGGAAGTTTTCAATAAAGATGTTGTATTTCAAGTTTAAAGTTTTTATGTAATGATCCTAAGCCCCAAAGACACTAAACCTATCGATCTTCTTTGTTGGATCAAGTGAAGTTTTTGTAATAAAGCATGTTTAAGTTGTAATAAAAAGCAGGGTTGTCATAGTTGGTATCAGAGGATAGGTTTAGTTATTTTTGGGATTAGGAAACCCTAGTAAAGCCTTAGATACAAGACTAAGCATAATAAAAACATCCCTAAGTTTTGGTAAATACTAAGTAAGTGTTTTATCAAACAAATACATCCCTGTCTGGATACGAGCAGGTAGAGGCGGCTCTGGCACAGATGTATCCTAGGGGTAAAACCCGAAAACACCGCTTTGAGCTAGACTCGAACGGGAACTGGTGCACGACAACGGGCCTTGCTGCACTCTTGGTTACGACACTCTCGGGGGATATGCTTTGATAAATTCACAATCTTAGTATGAACCCTTATTAAGGGAAAAATGCCCCTAAGAATATATGTTAGAAGGAAGATCATGAAAAGCCTGGATTGAATCCTATAGACTCATGAGTTAAAGAGATTAAATTTTATTTATAAGTCATCAACTTTTGTCTTTGGATTACCCTTTATGTGTTACCCCTAACTTTCCTTTTATTCCAGCCAATGGCCGGTAATAGGAGAACTCGGGCTAACAACCGTTGTGAAGATCAGTGTGATGATTGTACTAATGAGATGCCCAATCCAATGGGAGCGGGAATCGCGAACTTTGTCACGCTTCTCTCTCAGCTAACTCAAGTTTTGAATAGAAACACTGGTCAAGAGGAACGTTCAACCCCCCCTAAGAAAGAACAAGTCACTATTGAAAGCTTCATGAGACAAAGGCCTCCTACTTTTAGTGGATCATCTGATCCCACGATCGCTGAACAATGGATCAACTCCATTGAGAAGATATTCTCCATCCTCCAATGCTCTGAAAAAGAGAAGGTTCTCCTGGCGGCTTATCGTATGGAGGGTGAAGCTGATCAATGGTGGACATTGATCAAAAATACGAAGCCTGAGGAGGAGATCGAGGCTTTGGAATGGAAGGTATTCCGGAAGATGTTTTTCGATAAATATTTTCCACGCACCCTCCGTCTTAAGATGGAAAGGGACTTCCTTTCCCTCAAGAAGAAAGATGAAGAATCTGTGGGAACGTACGAGGCAAACTTCACAAGGCTTGCACGATACGCTTCCGGCTTTGTCGTTACCCCCGAATGCAAAGTTGACCGCTTCTTTGGTGGGCTGAAGCCTAGCTTGCGGAAAGCATTAGCGATCCGTGACTTTGACAGCTATGAGGAGATTGTCCGATGTGCCCTTAAGGTTGAAATGGAGATCGGAGAATCACAGGGGTATCATGGGGACAAGAAGCGGAAGGTGGACTTCAATGCTGGTGGTCCGATGGATAAATCCAACGGCGCTAAGAAATTCCAGCACCCCACTTGCCAAAAGTGTGGAAAGAAGAACCCTGGGAATTGCCTTAGGGGGACAAGAAAATGCTTCAAGTGTGGAAGAGAAGGGCACCTAGCTATTAACTGTCAGCAAGAAGGACCCGCGGCTGCGACGGAGGGGAGGAACACTCCGTTCGAACCTCAACGCGTTGTTCAATGCTTCAAATGCAAAGAACCGGGTCATTTTGCGAATCAGTGCCCTAATCCAAGGGTTATCGGAGGCAATCAACAACCTCCAAGACAGTAAGGAAGAGCTTTTGCCATCACTTCTGCCGAAGTGAACCCCGACAACGAAGTGGTGACAGGTACGCTAGTTATTCATTCAAGAATAGCGAACGTACTTTTTGATTCAGGTTCTACGCATTCTTTTATATCTCAAAAGTTTAGTAGAATAATCCCTGCACCACCACAAATCATGGAAGTAAAGATGTCGGTGAGTACGGCAAATGGGGAAATCATTGCATCCCATGAGTATAAGTCCTCCCCTGTTATAATCTGTGGATTGAATTTCCCGGCGAACCTCGTCATACTCCCTTTGGTGGAATTTGATGCAATTCTTGTCATGGATTGGCTTTCCTTATATAGAGCCAACATAAATTGTCGGGAGAGGGAAATCACACTCCATATGGAGAATCGACCCCCGATTCTTTACAAGTGTCAGGAGGAAGATGAATCTCCTTTAGCTTCATCATCTCAAGCATGGATATTACTGCCTTATGAGCACGCATATCTGGCTCAGATGATTGAGTCCAAGGAAGAAACCATCCTTGAAGAAATGCCTATTGTGAGGGAATTCGCTGAAGTATTTCCCGAGGAACTTCCTGGTCTTCCTTCAAGAAGAGATGTTGAGTTCTCAATTGAACTTATACCTGGGGCGCTACCAATATCCAAGACTCCATATAGAATGGATGTGGTTGAGATTGAAGAACCGAAGAAACAACTACAGGAGAATCTGGATAAAGGGTTTATATGCCCAAGTGCATCACCATGGGGTGCACCAGTCCTCTTCGTCAAGAAGAAGGATGGGTCAATGCGGCTTTGCATCGATTATCGTGAACTTAACAAAATCACGATAAAGAACAAGTATCCTCTCCCAAGAATTGATGACTTGTTTGATCAGCTGCGTGGAGCACAATACTTCTCCAAGGTCGACTTGCGGTCGGGATATTATCAAGTAAGGGTGAAGAAGGAAGATATCCCCAAGACTGCTTTTCGTACAAGGTACGGGCACTATGAATTCATAGTAATGCCTTTTGGAATCACCAATGCTCCAGCAATATTCATGGACTTGATGAATAGAGTCTTTAGAGATTACCTAGATAAATTTGTGGTAGTCTTTATAGATGATATTCTAATATACTCCAAAACCAAGGAGGACCATGAGGAGAATTTAAGAACTGTACTGGAGACTTTGCGCAAGGAGAAGCTCTATGCCAAGTACAGAAAGTGTGAGTTCTGGTGGAAGGAGGTCTCATTCTTGGGCCATATCATCACAAGCAATGGGATATCTGTGGACCCCTCCAAAATAGATGCAATTGAGGGATGGCCGAGGCCAACAATGGTAACTGATATCCGTAGCTTCTTGGGGTTAGCTGGATATTATCGACGATTTGTGAGAAACTTCTCACGATTGTCCAACCCTCTTACCAAGCTAACTAGAAAGGGAGTAAAGTTTGCTTGGAGTGATGAATGCGAAGAAAGCTTCAAGGAGTTGAAAAGGAGGCTTATCACTGCACCTGTGCTCACTTTACCCACAAGTGGGGAGCTTTTTGTGGTATTCAGTGATGCTTCGAAGAAGGGCTTAGGATGTGTGCTGATGAAGAATGATAAAGTGATATCCTATGCCTCAAGACAGTTGAAAATACATGATCGAAACTATCCAACGCATGATCTGGAGTTGGCGGCGGTGATCTTTACCTTGAAAATCTGGCGGCATTATCTCTATGGAGAGAAATGTGAGATATATACTGACCACAAGAGTCTTAAATATATATTCACACAGAAAGAGCTTAATATGCGCCAGAGAAGATGGATAGAGCTCATCAAGGATTATGACTGTTCAATACATTACCACCCTGGGAAGGCGAACAAGGTGGCGGATGCCCTAAGTAGAAAGGATCCAGCAATTCTATCAATGATGAGAATTGAGAAGGATCCAATCTTCTTAGACTTGATGAAGATGGACGTGGGAATCATAAAGAAGGGAACATCATCAATCCTTTCACAAATGATTGCTCAACCATATCTTTTGGAAAGGTTAAAGGATGCTCAAAAGGATGATGCGAGAATCCAAGAAAAAGTGGAAGCTATCAAAAAGGGAAAATCCTCAGAGTTTAATGTTAATAAAGAAGGAATTGTGCGGTTTGGGAAAAGACTATGTGTCCCATCAAGTTCGGAGCTGAAGAAGGAACTTTTGGATGATGCACATAGTTCAAATTTCTCTATTCACCCAGGGAGCACAAAGATGTATCGAGATCTCCGAGAAAACTTTTGGTGGGATAATATGAAGAAGGAGATCGTCGAATATACATCAAAGTGCCTGGTGTGTCAGCAAGTGAAGGCAGAGAGGCAGAAGTCTAAGGGGATGATGCAACCATTGCCCATACCAGAATGGAAATGGGAGAACATCACCATGGACTTCGTCACTAGACTTCCAAGGACATCCAAAAGCAACAATGCAATCTGGGTTATTGTGGATCGTCTTACAAAGACTGCACACTTCATTGCTATTCGATAGGATTTCTCTTTGGATCAACTGGCACGGATATATATCAGGGAAGTGGTACGGTTGCATGGAGTACCACTATCTATTGTGTCGGACCGAGATCCAAGATTTACCTCTAAGTTTTGGAAGAGTCTTCAACATGCTCTGAATACTGAACTGAACTTCAGTACGGCCTATCATCCTCAAACTGATGGCCAATCCGAGCGGACTATCCAAACACTTGAGGATATGTTGAGAGCGTGCTCAATGGACTTTAAAGGAGGATGGGATCAACATCTTCCTCTAGTTGAGTTCTCTTATAATAATAGTTTCCACTCGAGCATCCAAATGGCACCATATGAAGCCCTGTATGGGAAAAGGTGTAGAACACCGGCATGTTGGGATGAGGTCGGTGAACGTAAGCTGCTTAGACCAGAGATGGTCGAAGAAATGGTGGAGAAGGTGAAAACCATTCAGCAGCACATCAAGGTAGCCCAAAGTCGACAGAAGAGTTATGCAGATAATCGTCGACGATACCTTGAGTTTAAAGTCGGAGACATGGTGTTTTTACGCATATCTACGTGGAAGAAGGTCATGAGGTTTGGAAAGAAAGGGAAGTTAAGTCCAAGGTACATCGGCCCATTCGAGATCCTTGATCGTGTTGGGGATGTGGCCTATCGACTAGCACTTCCACCTACTATGGCCAAGGTGCATGATGTCTTCCATGTATCCCTCTTAAAGAAGTACATACCAGACCCTTCACATGTACTCTCTTCTGAGGTGGTACAATTAGAAGACGATCTTTCTTATGAGGAGCAACCAGTGAAGATCTTGGATCGTAGAGAAAAAGTTCTACGAAATAAGACAATGCCCCTCGTCAAGGTGTTGTGGAGAAACCACAAGTTTGAAGAAGCAACTTGGGAGTCGGAGGATATGATGAAGCTAAGTTACCCACATTTGTTTTAGTGTGGGAAAAGGAAAATTTCGAGGGAAAAATTTCTTAAGGGGGGAATGTTGTAACGAACCAAAATTTCATTAATGGAAAATCCCTCTTGATCCAGTTAAATGTTTCTTTATGAAAAATGTTTTTATAAGACATCAACTTTTTTAGTTTTACTTTAAGATTTGTGACCGTTACTTTTATAGCCGTTGAACAGTGATCATCTGGTTAGTTTAAATATAAGGCTTTAACAAACCAATTTTCTACTCAGACAAAGGAAGCGATGGCCTCATCCAGTAGAATTGCCCCTTACGAAGCCCATTTTTCGGAGCTCGGAAAGGAGGTGGCGTCTTTGGGCTTTTCCCTTGACCAAGCCCAAGCTGAGCTTCATCAAGTCAAGCTCGAACGTGATCGTCTACGGGAAAAATGGAAGTTGATTGAGATTACCACTCGAGCGATGTTATCCGAACAACCCCAAGAGTCTGTCACCATCGCACACCTTACCCTTAGGTCTTATGCGGCTATTTTAAGGGGTTATGTAACAAATAAGTAGCACCATGTTCATGTACAATATTTTTTGTATATAATAATGAATATAATTTCTAGTCATTTTTGATGCATTGTAATTAGTTTTTAAAGTACAAATGATGTTTTTAGTTATTATTTAATTAAAGGATTTTTGAATTAAATAATATTTTAATAAAATATTATTATTAATATTAAATTAATTTTTATTAAATATAAATGATCTTATAATTTTATGAATGCAATTAAAATTTTTATTAAGGTTTGAAAGCCATTTCTGTCAAAACCCGTGATTTTTTTATAAATGTCGGTTTTTATTTTAAAAGTGAAAATTCACATATTTAGAAAATTATTTAGATAAAATAAATATTATTTTTGGAATCAGGACGTCGAAATTATCCAACGGTGAATTTTTCATAATTTTCTGAGACAGTCAAATTTTTGGGTAAAAATTAAATACCATTTAAATATATAATGTGTTTTATGACATCATAATGACCCAATGGTGATGTAATAAAATACCATAATCCTTATGTTCGGCCAATATGTGTTTTATCATTAAAATAATGAGGTTTTGGGTTTGTTTGAGTCACTTTTCAAAGCATTAATGGAGCCCTCAAGACTTATTCAAACACTTTGCCTTTTTAAATTAATTTCCATGGGAGTGTGACTCACCTCCACATAAGCAACTCTAATTTTTTAATAAGTTCGGACCTTGGCCTTATAAAATATTATTTTCCTCTCTCCTTTTCCAGAAACCATGGGCAAATACCATGGGATGGTTTGTGGTTTGGATTATTTTAATATAAGGGGTCCCAAACCTAAATAATAAAGAATTCTCTCACCTTTCCTATATAAACCCACCCAAGCTCCCACTTCCTCCTCACTCAAAGCCCTTGAAGTTCGTCCAACCTCTGCCCTACTCTCTCTAGAATCCTCTCAAGGTGCCCCAAGCTCCCAAGAAGCCTCTCACAAGCCTCTCTCTAGCCTTTGGAAGCACACTTCCAAGTAAGGGTTTTCTTCCTTTCTCATTTTTTTTGTCAATTTTCATTAAGTTGTATTTCCCTTTTTATTTCAATTATGAATGTTGGGGTATGGTTTCGCACCTCTCCCATACTGCCCTCTTATTGTTTGAATGATGGGAGACCCCTTTCTCTCTCATTAAATTCCTCCCATGTACACCCGTTACTATGCCAAAATTCCGAAAGGAACCTTTTTCTCCTCTTTTATATTCAAGCAATACTTTTGTATCATGAATCTAAATTCCATTTCTATTGTTGGGACATGTATATATATGATCTACTTACTGTCCATTACATGTAAATATGATGAGGAACCCCTTTCTCTCTCATCAACCTTTTTTATGAATTCTTATGTCACGCCGTTACGCTGCCGAAATCGCACCAATTTTCTAAGCCAATGTCTTTGTGTAGTGAATACCATGCCCATTTCTCCATCAAGGGTATTCACCTTTATGCACATATACGTATTGATTGTAAAGTTTCATGTATGAATTACACATTCCTTTATCGTGGAAGAAATGATTATGTTTTATGAATCCATGTTTTATGATCCATGTGGCACACTTATGCATGAAATGAAATGTTTAAGAAGGGTGCACCCTGATAGCGCTCCAATGCATTGGGTAAAGTATAGTATCATGATACATCATGTGCAATGAGTGTTGACTCATGCTAATTCAAGTGCAACGAGGGTTTACTCGTTCTTCAAGTGCAATGAGGGTTTACTCATGCTCCATGTGCAATGAGCCTTGGCTCATGCTAATTCAATGTTAAGTGTTGCTGCCACATTTCCATGTTATGATTATCATGCTTTATCATGCCTTTATGTTCATGTCTCTCTTATGCTCTATTGATATTCCTATTGCCTAACATGTATTGTACTCCTCATGTTATTCATTATGTACTCCCTTACTGGGCTTTATAGCTCACCCTTTTCTTATGCATGTCCTCAGGTTATCCCTTGCAATGCTAAGTACGAAGGAATGTAGTGGTCATGTAAAGGAAGTTTTCAATAAAGATGTTGTATTTCAAGTTTAAAGTTTTTATGTAATGATCCTAAGCCCCAAAGACACTAAACCTCTCGATCTTCTTTGTTGGATCAAGTGAAGTTTTTGTAATAAAGCATGTTTAAGTTGTAATAAAAAGAAGGGTTGTCATAGAAATATTCATGGAAAGTTTTAAAATTTATTTGAAAATGTTTTAGTATATGAAATGAATTTTATTTTCACTTTTTTTGAAATATTTGAGGTTATACTCTATGAAATATTTTCCAAGATTTTCGAACAAAACTTTGAAGGGGATTTTTGTAAACATGATTTTTTTATTTATGTACTTGTATAACTTGTATCAATATTTGGGATGGTTTAATTAAATATTTTTTTGTGATGTTTTATAAAATGAACCTCGAAAAGGAATCAACATGTCATAGAGGGGGTGCCTCAGGTAGTCATTCTAGTGATCCAAGAGTTGTTTACCAATCATTGACTCTACCTAAGATCCTGATGTAGTGGTAGGGAAATGTTCTTCTCAGCTTGTATATCATGTTCTAGAGTTTATAAATCTTTATCTATCGGTGTTTTTTAGTTATCAACAAACCTAGAAGGATATGGAGTGTCTAGTTAAGGTTGAATAGATCGTTAAGTCACTAGAAACCCAAAAAATCTATAGGTTGAGGTGAAACAGTCGTTTGTTCAAATTTTTGGGTTTGGATTGGTGGAATCTCACTATCTATGCCAAATAGTTTAGGGTTATATCCTGATGATATCTTAATTCCACCATAATTTATTGTATTTATCCCAAGTAAGTGAGAATTTTGAATTCATTAGATTTATTTGGAGTTCATCAGGGTAATAAGTCATTGAAATAATATATTGAATGTTTCACTAAACTTGTCACATTATTCGTAGAGTTGGTCATTGATGATTTAAATAAGACTTGGTTTCTTGTAAGAGGTCATTTTCCATATCTCATGTTGGTGGTATTCTAGCCTTTCTAAACTATTTATATAGAGGTGGTGCATAAGGTTATTATTGTTAAGGAAATTTAAGTGGGAAAAACTAGGGAAACTAGTGATTTAACAAAAAATAATGTTGAAAATAGTGATCCGGTTATCAAGAAGAGGGATAAAGAGGTCGATGATGATGGGAAACTGACTTCTCAATTGTTCTTCCTAATTTAATGAAGATAAATCACTTATTATACTTTTAGTGTGGTAATTTCAAACATGGTCAATCCTCTTGTCAAACAGATTGAGGACCTATCATATATGTATCCATTCCAATCACTTTTATATGTTTTTAATCTAAAAATATATCTTAATAAGAAGTCTTATACCCAACATTGATTTGGGAAGTTGGTTGGTTGTTACTTCCATTCGATATGTAAAAGATGAGTAGTGGTTTTGAGGGTACCCTCTTTTGTAATTTTTTTCTTATTGAAAATTGTTTTTGTATATTTTTTATACCCCATTAGTTTTTTTTATAATTTATGAAAGAGTTTTATACTTAGCGTTAGTTTATTTTGGTATTTTTATGCCACATTGAATTGTGATTCTCATAGTTTTTTGTGCATGGTGTGAACCATGGGATGAGTTTTTTTTATGGATAACATGGGGATGCCTTGGGTGAAGTATATGGTAATATGAATGAGATATTATTTTCCAAATAAACCATGAGAGATATTGAGTATGTATTTACTTTTGGAATCATTATGAGTAGGTTTTCCTTGATTTTTTTATCTAGTTACACTTAATTTAGTATCATAACCCAAGGTTCTAAATATGACATTCCATGTTAATTAATATTTGTATTTGGGGTGTTTATCTTGTTTTTATGAAATGAATTTTCTTACTAATATGGTTTAGTGACTATTTAGATATTTCTTGAGGTTGTTTTATCTTGTGGAATTTTGTTCTGGGAGACTTGTGGTTATCTATGGTTGTTGGAATCTTATCATTTCCTTTAAGGATCAATCTAAATGTGTCTACTTTTGTAATGTTCAATCTTTCAGGTGTGTCTATCTATTGTTTTTTAAATTTAGATAAATTATAAATGATGGGGACACCTAGGATAGTTATCTGTTTTTTCTCTAATTCTTGTAGAGTTATATTTCAGGATTCCTTTTTTAGGATATTTCATTGACTTTATATCTTAATATCATATATGTTTTGTGGTTGGTGATTATGTTTTGTCCATTGGTATTACTTAGAACTTGGTAAGAACTTCTAAGTTATGATATATGCATATGTCGATATTTGAAAATTCAAAGTAGATCATATGAGTGGTTATCTCAATATCTCTCATTATCTGTCTCCTCTGTTTTCAATTAGTGAGGAGTCTTTCTTTTTATATTCATAGAGGATTTTTCGTTGGTGAGTTTCAAATTTGGGTAGAATGGTTCTCCTAGGGAGTTTGATGCTTGTATACCATGTTCTTGGTTATAGTTTCAATAAGTTGGATTCTTGGATTGGTCCATGTATTAGTGATTTGATCTTTTATTTTTCTCTATCCTATTTATTCGATGAATTTATATGGGTAGAAAGTGATGTGGTGGGGATAATTATAACACCCTAAAGTGTAACTTATTAGTTTATATTTATGGTGTTAATTTTTTTCCCTTGGTTTTTAAGGGGTTCAAGGTGAAACTCTAGAAATTTTTGATCACTTAAAAGGCTTCATGGTTTGGAACAAGGTTTAATATAAAAAATTTTAAAAACCATGTGACCTCTTTAGTTTTTCACAATGACGACTACACAGTTTGGTAACTTATGTGAGTGAACCATGTGACCTGCATAGGTTTGGGTATTTTGTTCTTTTATCTCTTATTTTTAATTGATTTATCCCCAACTTTTTACCCATTTTATGATCCTAACCTATAAACTTCACAGGTCCTCTTTCTCATCCTTCGAGCCCTTCTATAGTGGTTCTTGCATTATTTCTTGGTGGTTATTCACTCATATCAAAAGGTAAGATCATCACCCTCCTTTTTATTATTTTCTTCCTATTTCTCTTATTTTCTATAACACTACTGTAAATATTGGTTTATTCGTATGTCTAGGGTTATTCTAAAATTGGGGGTTTGTTTTTTAGGTTTTTTTATCCCTCTCATGACACTTAATCCAATGTTGTCTGTCGAAGGGGACATGGATGTTTCAGTTGAGGAAATTATTTCCATTTAATTTCATTTTAATTGAGTGTTTCATGACTTCTTGATGTTTTAGACTTATTTTTTATATTAGTTAATATGGTATATGATATCTAAATGAGGTTTTTCAAAGGTTTACCATTCTGGGTATTCCTTGGAAAAAATAGGTGTATTTTATAGTTTAATCGTGTGTTATGAATTATAAGTCTTTGATAAAATGATAAAGATGTTTTAATTTAAAAAAGTTTGTTTATTCATGATTTTTTACGGTCAAGTAGATTTAATAAGTTAATTATTCATGTTTTAAAGAATTTTCATATCTTGTTAAAGGGTTGTAAATCCTTTTATTGGATCATTTGATGAATCCTTTAATTATTTGGGTATGATGTTACCTTAATATTGGTTATATGATTTCTATAATTTACCTAGTTTTTAATTGTGGTTTTAAAAAGGGATTTAAAAAAGTTTGATTCATAGCTAAAATGAAAAGGCCCATTTGTAAACTTGTGATAAATTTATTATCTTAATTGATGGTTACAACCTTTTTGGTCCCAATTTTATCCTTTGTTGATACTTGAATAAATGTGTTTGGGGTATAATGAATTGTAATTCATTCTTGTGATTGTTTTTATCATTTGGGACACTTTTTAAATGGGTGTTGGAGGTGTGGTGGAGCTTGTTACTATATTACTTTTCCTTAGTACATGTGATTGTAATGTGATTGATGTATTATTTTTTAGTGTCCCACCTCCTTTTTTTATTCCATGAAGAACCCTGGGAAACTATGTCTGAAATAAAGGGGTGTTTTCTTTTCTAGTTTAGAGTTATACATTGGATAGTAGTGCCTACTTGAATATTATGACCTAGCTAGGGGATATTGATGGTTTTTGGGCCTAGAAGAAGCGCTTATCTAGGCTTATCTTGACTTATTGAATGTTGAATTTGATGGATCATTTTCATGTTGTACAAGACGTAAATTTCAGGAATAAGAAAAAGTTTACAGTTGGATATTGATAAGTATAGTCATAGAAACTAATAGGATATCTTTTCACATTACATTTATAATTACATTAATGAAATAAAAAGGAATACAACCATGTTCTTGATATCTTTCTTTTTAGTATAATGTGATCATAAAATACCCATTTTAGTAATCCCTTGTTTTGTTTGTAAAATACAAGTATAGAATCCCTCTAGAAGTGATCTATGTGTGATTTTATGATCTCTAAATGGAACTGATAAATAATCGGGTATTAGCATAGTTTATTTATCATCTTCCATTGTTTGTATTGATCACTTCATGTTACTTCAGACTTAAAGAGATTCTCTTGATCTTATCACTCTTGAGAGGATGTGATAATGAAGAGAAGGATTCTTGAGAGAAATATATTATGCAATATGATTATCTCTTAACCTATCTAAAATTTATTAACATACTATTTATATACCGAAGGTTAGGGATTATAGTTTAATTAATTTCACATGTTCTCTTAATAAAATGTTCAATCCATATCTGACCTATTTCCAAGTATTAAAATATTATTTTTATTTTTATTCTATGGTGTATTCTTACTTGAAAAATGATAAATATTATTTTACTACCTTGAAAATTAAAATTTATCACTAGACACAATCTTGGTCCACTTGTCCTTCTTGACATTTATCAAATACCCAAATAAATATTTAATTTAATATTTATTCGTAAAATAAATATTATATTCACAGTATCAAGACTAAATATTTTTTAAATAATAAATAAATAAGTAAATATTATATATTCATGTAATTTAACAATTACCTTGTGAATAAATATTTATTTAAATAATGTTATCAATAATACTAAATAAAATTGTTCATTGATCTTGAGAATAATATTTAATCCAATGATTAAATTAAAATAGAATTTAGTTGTGATCAACAGAAACATTTGGTGTGTAAAACTCTATGCTTCTTTCTTATTAGAATTAGATAGAATTTCATAAAGTACAAGATTACTATCTACAAGTATATAAAGTCACCCAAGAGAGATAAGTTAATTTCATAATTTCAATAACCACATATATTCACTCATAGTGAAATATAATACCTTTGTTATAATATCTCATTATGTAGGTTTCATACCTATTCTATCAACATATATGATTGATATATATTAATTTAACTATTTGAAATAAATTCTTTGTTACACCATGTCCATATAATTTAGTTTAGTGGTCATATTTTAATAAAAGGTTCAAGATATCAACTTCCATTAACATAGAAGATACAAATCCTTCCTTAAATTATTAATTAACAACAAATCATTCATGATGCATCCAACATACCCAACTTCTATATAAATTATTATCATCATGGTAGGACAATACATCTACTTCTTTGATTCATGACATATATTAATAATAATATTAAAGTATAAGGACTATTAAACATTCTAAAATATAGGAATATCCAATACCACAAAAGCATATCTAGTTCCTACTAGTGTGTTTATTATCATAATATCCCATCATAGAGACTACCATGTTTGGAATTAATGAGAAAAAGTATCATCTTATTAATAATACTCACATATGTCATACAACATGTTATGTGCCCTATCATATAATGGTATCCAAATGTAGAACTTGTTTTAATATTTCATAATGGATTTTTAATGTTCACATTATAGCAGAGAACTGATATTACCTTTTAATGTGATAGATACTCTGGGATATGATTAAAATATAATAATGCAGAACTATGAATGATATGTAATAATATATTTAAATTAATATTAACTTGTTTTAATATTAATTAAATCCAAATTAGAAATATTTATTTATTTAACACCAACTCCAATAAACTTCCACTTAGACTAGAGTTAACTACCTATGACTTTCATTCTACTAGACCTCGCATGATGATTATGTTTCTTTTAAATTAAGATTTTAGTAAAGGGGTTCTAAATTCTATATTTAGTGGAGAATAATTTACTATGAATTCACCTATCTAAGAAAAATACATCAAAAGATTATTCATTTTAAGTATGTGCTTCATCCACTAATGTGACCTTGGCACCTTTCTAAGAGTCATCATTATAGTATTATCACAATAGAGTGTGATAGGATTTTTATTTCTAGGTGTCATGTCACTATATTAGATAGAGTTTCATATCCAAAATCTATCTTTAGTTTCCTCAAAAGATTCAATATACTCATAATAGTCTATATAATCTAAAACCATAGCTTTCATTAAGCTTTTCCAACTTACAGTACCTCCATTGAGGTTGAAGATGTATCCTGACTGTGAATTTAGATAATATTGATCTATTTGGAAACTTTTATCTACACATACTCTTATGAATAGTTCCTCATATCCTCTATATACTAGGAACGTTTCCTTTTTTCATCTAAGATACTTAAGTATTATTTTTAATTCTATCCAATGGTGGTCACTTGGGTCAACTTGATATCTTCCTACCATACTTAAGGCCCAGGAAACATCTAGCATGGTATATAACATAGAATATATGACTGAACCATTCATCAATGTGTATGTAATCCTTTCATAATTTTTATTTCCTCATGTATATGAGAAAAAAAATTCTTGAAATATTAACATGACACTCGAAATAACCCTCTATTGAATTATTTCATACTGAATCTCTTCAATTTCTTATCAATGTAGGTACTTTAACTTTGAACAAGAGGTCTCTTTTATCTATCATAATGGATCTTGATACAAATAATAAAAGTCTCTTCACCTAATTTCTTCATGTAAAAGCATGTATTTAACTAGGCTTCAACATACTATAATACTGGTGTTTCATTTCCTATAAGAAGTATGTCATCCACATAAACTATTAATAAAATGATCACACTCACACTAAAACACTTATAGAAATTAGTATAACATTAATTATTTATTAAAAAATTACATTATGTATTTATAAAAATGAATGTTCCACGAATATGTTTCTTGTTTTAATTCATAAATGGATTTTTCTAAATTTTCAAACATTGTTTGAATCATTTGTAATCACAAACCCTTTAGGTTGTGACTTATTCACATCTTATTGAAGGATACCATTAAATAATGCTATTTTAAAATCTATTTTACAAATATTATAGTCATGTTAATATCCTGTGGAAAGTGGAATTATGATGTATTTTAGCATTACAACTGGTGAAAGGTTTCATCATAGTCTATGAATTTACACTATTTAAATATTTTGGAACCAAGATTTCATTATAAGTATCGACCTACCCATCCATGTCTAGTATATTTTTGAATACCCATTTGAAACCAATGGTATTTACTTCCACTAGTGGATCTACCAAAATCCAAACATGGTTTGGATGTATAGAATCTATTTTAAAATTCATAACTTCTTTCCATTTGGAAATATATATTTTACATACTACTTTATTGTAAGATATAGGATAATAATTGTCAACTAACAATTAGTTTTCATACTTGGTGACTAGAAATTCGTGTATTTTATGTTCTCTTACCTCTCTTGTACTCTTATAGAGCAAATGCATCTCAGGAATGTTTTATTTCATCACGATTTGTGGAATCTTTTCTTGTGTCATCTCTTATGTATCTTGAGCATAGACTTCATCGATGTTTATCTCACTCCCACTATCTCTTTTTTAGATATGATCATTCTCAACAAATATGGGACATCTTTCAAACAAAACCTTTTTATCTGAAGGGCCATAAAGGTAGTGTACCCTTATTTCCTTGGTATATATTATAAAGATACACCTGGTCCCTTGGGGTGCCAATTTTTTTCCATAAATATCCTTAAAAAATACTCCACATCCCCAAAAAAAGGTTTATATCTAAACCAAATTTCATATGGAATATAATTTTCCACTTTATTTTTATCTCAGTTTAGAATGTGTATTCATATATATAATGAGTATCTATAAAATAATAATAGTATAATTTCATGAATCATCATTAATCTCACCATGTCTAAAAAAATGTGGTTCCAAATTTTACTTAAACCATTCCATTATATTGTATACAGAGGATTGATTTAGTATAGAATCCAAAACTCCTAAAAAATCAATGCGTTCTTTATTAATACATTATCTACCACGATATTAGTGATTCTTATTAATTATCTTTCCAAGAAGGTTCTCAACATCATTCTTATATTCCTTGAATATATGAAAGTAATCTAACTTATACCTTATTAATTATACATGTTAATATCTACTAAAATAATTTTTAATAGTTTTGAAGTATGATTACCCATCCCTTACTTCAACTCTAAATGGTTTACACACATCGGTATCAACCAACTTAATTAAAATAGTGGACCATTCACATTTTCCAATAAATGGAGCTTTGGATATTTTTCCTTTTCAACATGATTAACATACACCAAGTGTATTTATTTCAAATGAATATAAATATCTATATTTATGTAATTTAGTCAAATGTTTTTTTACATGACCTAGTTGGTGATTCCATAGTTGGGTGTGGTATGGGTCACGTAAATTAATTTTATTATCGATTTCCACTACTTATTTTGTGTAATAAAAAATTTAAATACCATTATTTAGATATTTCTTACCATAAAATATGATTTCTTTATAAGATAAGAAACATTTATTCCCAAATTTAAAAATAAATCCATCTATATCAAGTTTGGATATTAAAATAATTTTCTTTTGTAACTGATAGAACATAATAAAAATATTTTAAATCTAATGGAATTCCCATTGTAAACATGAGGTGGTAGTCCCCATTAGAAATAATAGAAAGTTTGGATCTATTGGCTAGTTATAGATCTACCTCACCCTAGGAAAACTTCTAGAATATACCTTATTTCAATATTTGAATACATATGTGAGAACCAAAAGCTATATCTAATAACAATTTTTCATAAATAGATAAATTGATGTCAATAAAGAATGTATTGTAAGCTTACCCATGATTCTTTTCATGGGGGAATTTTTTAATTCTATTTTCCCTCCATACCACATGTGAAACAAATAGCATAATTTTACATTATTTTCCCATTTTTCATTCTCTTCTAGGAAGGGTGTTTCAAAGAATAATTGGAATTTTTTCTCTTCATGTGACCTTTCCTTTTATTCACCATAAGTAAGAAAGGATGTTTTTGCTTCATGTCCTTTTCAACATGGTTAATTTGAGTAAGAATCTTTATAATACACTTATCTATGTTTTCTATATCGAAATTTAAAACAAAACTAGAGAATCTTTGCGGGAGTGATAAATAAATGATATCGGTGTGTAGTTAATCATAAATGTAAATCCTATAACCCATAGGCACTCAGTGTATCCAATGAGTTTGACTACATGAGTCCCATATGTTACACTTTTTTCATGTTTACTCTAAAAAAGAGCCTTGGATATCTCAAATTGTTTCTACCTAGATCTCTTTTGATAAATACCATAGAGATTTAATATAATTCTATAAGAATCAATGTCTTCATGTGACTTCATGATTTCAATAGTCATAGATGAAAACATTAAACATGAAAAATTTACTGCATCACTCTAGTGTTTATCTTAGGTAGAAAACTCCGTATCACTCACCACCTTTGTAAGAAGATCGGGTATTGAGGAATCTTTTATGTAATATTTTTGTTCTTAGAACAACGCTACCTATAGGTTCCTAAACCATTCCTTAAAGTTACTTCCAATAATAAGATACCATTTCCCTAAAATTTATCATATTTCCATTATTCAAAAATATTAAAAGATAATATTATTAGAACATTACTTGATTATAGTTAATGTGAGACAAAATACTAAACTTAATTTTATTTTGTCTCACAGTAGTTTATTAATCCCTAATATACCTCACAATTGAACATATAATTTCCATACTTCTTATACATTCTAGTTAAACGGATCCATATTTTCCTTCTTATAATCCAAAATTAGTCCATGAAAACTACAAAAAATTATTTACATAGGCGGACTTTCCAACTGTAAACTAGAAGCTTCTTAAACCATTGAGTGGACTCCCTAATCTATATATCCTAACTGATACTTCCTCAGCACATGAATCCAAAATTTTATTACATATATTAAGGCCATTAAACCCAATAAATATTCAGTTAAGTTGACCCACTATCTTAGTTTGACTACCTAAAAATTAAAATTTCCCCCTATGGAGGTCAAACCGACAATTTTACTATGGGTTCATCTTAATTAAAATGATGGAAGGCTTAATGAATTAATATAAACTTGATGGATTTTTTTATACATATATTTTCTTATTTTTTTAAAATTTATTTTTATTATAAAGTGTATTTTTTAATTTAGATATTAATCACGTTCTAACAAAAAAAATTCATAACCCATTTATTTTAATTCTATCTTTTCATATTAGTTTATTTAGTTATGTGATCATGGTCTTTCATGTCATGAACCATCCCAAATACCCTTGTACCCTAATACCTGAGATAGTACCGACATAGCTTGAAGGGTGTTTTTAATCCCCATGGGTTGGACACTAGCACATGGTAACATAAAAAATTAAATAGGGAATGAATTTCCCAAAAACAAAGTGGAAGATAAAAAAGATACAATTTAGTGTATAAATACCCCTCAAGGAGAAATTACCATAAGTAAAATAGGTAAAATAGTACATGATAAAATAGATAAACAAATAAATATAAAATCAAACCAAACTACCCTCAAGAAACTATCAAAAGTATCATACACTGTGTAACAAGTGGATATTAGCTCCATCGATCAACATAATCACTTTATGGTCCCAAGGATCAAGAAATTTCACCGCCTCTAAGTGGAATTTTTCCTTTTCTCAGACCAAGCATAATAAAATATATAAATTCTGAAGTTCAAAGTTATGGTGTGAGATATAAATCCTAATAGGGTCTCATTATGTGTTCTGTAATAGATTACATAATAATAAACCATCCATGCTTTTAATTTAAATAAAATAGGTAATATAATAACAAATAATTTTCGTATTTAAAAAAACATTATTTCATTTCAATAGATGGAAAACATTTCAAACATATATTAAATAATAATTTTATATAAAAAACTTTATACAAATCATTGGGTGTGATTAAAATAGTTTTGTAATCAATGGCATAAATAATCAAATCAAACTCAAAAAGTACCATGGTAATCTAATTTGAAGTACATTAGTTTCTAGACATATTATCCTCACACTTCTCAAATCAATGATCATGGATAATCATGTGTTCACACGTACCTCGGGCTCAATCGAAATAGGACTCATCTATATACCATCATAGATAGTAATGTGGAACTTATATTTTTTTCATCGTCAATACATTGCTAGGGGTCAAGATAATAGCATTTTTCTTCAAACAAACTACTAACTACCCAAGATCACATGTACTTAATCAATCAATAAATATTGGTAAAATCAAATCATTTCAAATAAATCAACATTTCTAACTCAATTTCCCTATTTTGAGTTTTGAAATTCCAATTCAATTTTAAAATAAAAACATGGTTTTTTCATCATTCCATGACTTTTCATTAAAAATTCAATCATGTGGTTTCATAATCTCAATTTAATATATTTTCTCAAAATATATCATAGATCATTTCATCAGTTACATCATCAAATCATTTTCAAAAATATCAATCCACCCTTCTTAAAATTCATCTCGTAATTCCAATTACATTGGAATTGGGGTTTTTTTCTCAAAATATATGTCATTTGAATTTTATAATCAAATCATTCCAAAACGATGTTTTATGAATCAATTAAAAGTTATTTCAAAAAAATAAATCCGATCAAGGATTCACTTTAATGGAAAATATCAAATGAAACCACCTACCTTTTAATCACAAAATCAAATGATCGACACGCATAATGGAAATGCCAATGATGGTCAAAGGTGAAAATGTTCTATGAATTGAATCTAGAATCAAGATATATAGAGACAAGGATTAGATCTAATGAAATAGAGCTTAGATCCATCGAGAAAATGATTATCTTACACTTTTAAAGGAGGAGATAAGAAATATCATAAGAAAACACACAATAAGTGATCCCCTTACTAGAGAGGGATTAGATCTTCCATCAGGACATTTATTCACCAAAGGAGGAGGTTAGAGAAGCCAAAATCGCGTCTAAGGAGCCTCAAAGGGAGAAAAAATAATATTATAGACAAATGGGTGTGATTAGCCTCTTAAAAAGGGGTTCAAGATTTTTAAAATTAAATTTAGATGAATTAGAAACTTTGTACATAGTTTCATAGAATGGGTTGTACGATTAGAAGAAATGTGCACCATAATCATAAACCACTAGTGGACTTATATTTGGGGTGCACCTTTTGGATACATGGTTAAACTAACCATTCACTATCCATTAATTCACCACTGTCTATGGGGTGAATCATTTATAGGTTTTGTCACATGGTTAGAAAAACTGCTCACCCAATCTATGAGCGCCCTTCTAATGTCTCTCAATATGGAATATGGTTTTTAGTTAAAAACAGCACAGTTTCCCTTAACTATGTGACAACTGTACACAACCCTAAGAGATTACAAATTTCTCCAAATTTCACCCAAAACTCTTTGAAATAAGACTCGACTAAAAGAATATCAAAATAAGGGTAAAGGAATAACTTAAAGAAAGTACGAGTATGTTACAACCTCCATATCATTAAAACTTTATGTCCCTAGAAATCCTATTAAGAAAGATCTGTATCAAATAGTTGATGCCACTAATATCTCATTAGTGTAGCACAATCCCATGTATCATGATAAAGAGAACCAAACTTTCATAGCACACAGACCAAAGGTATAATACTCCCATAAAGTATATTTTTCTCAAAATCAATAATCTTAAATGGATGCTCAGTCACAGATAAATCAGGCTCAATATCAAGATCCTCCCTTCTCAAGACATGAAATGGATTAGGGAGAAACATCCAAATCTTTGATACATGGAACACATTATGTATCAACTTAAACTGTGGTGGAAGTGATCAATAGTAATCCACTTTACCAACTTTCTCAATAATTTCAAAAGGTCCCATAAACTATGGTGAAAGATTTCCCTATTTTCCAAGATGTCTATAACCCACCCAAGGTGATACTCTCCAGAACACTTGATCACCAACCAAAACTCCAAAATTCATTGAATATGATCAGCATAAAATTTATATCAACTTTTTGTTATCACCATTCTTTGAAAAATCAACTAAATCTTAGTCTTCATCTCTTAGACCAAACTTTTTCTAATCAAGGAAGATTTACCAATATTCGACCAATGCAATGGATATTTATATGGGTGACCATACAAATCCTCAAAGGGATCCATACAAATGGATGACTGGTAACTATTTTTGATGGAAAACTCAACCAATCCCAAGTATATATACCAATCACCACTAAAATTAAGAATTCAAGCACAGATAAAGTCTTAAAAAATATATATAACCTTTTCTTTATGGACATATGTTTGTAGATGATATGTTATGCTCAATATCACCTGATATACCATTTCGTCCTGGTGTCCACTACAAGAATTACATGTGAACCGGGGATCACTATCAGAGACTATCACATATAGAGCATCATGCAACCTAACAAACTCCTACATATACAAGTTTCTCAAGTCCTTAGCTTTATTTGTTTCATGAATGTGGTAAAAGTTTGATAACTTGTTCATCTAATTAGTCATAATGAATATAGAATTATTCTTCCAAGGGGTATGAGGAAAACCCACCATGAAGTCCATATAAATCTCATCCCACTTCTATGTTGGCACTAGAATGGGTTACATAAACTTGAAGGCTTCTGGTGCTTGTCCTTGAACTATTGGTAAGTATGAAAATGTGAAACAAAATTAGTGATGTCCAGTCTCATATATGGCTGCTAGAATCAACATCACATATAATATAACATCTTTGTTTTCCCTGGGTTCACTTCCTACTAATAATTATGATAGTATCCCATCATAGACTTCCTCATAGAAAGGGGAAAAATATACTGGTTTCAAAAACATAGAATACTCTATGTGGAGAATGACCACTTAACAATAGTATCCCTACCAAGAAGAGAGTCTCTAACACCATAGAACTCTTCATCACACTACTGATACTAAATAATCATCTTGAGAAGAGAAGATGTCAACTAAACACTAGTCAAAATAGCCTCAAACTCATTCACATGGACCCCCAAATGCAACTAAGTAAAGGGAGACATCAAATTAAACTCTTCTAATGATTCTTCCACAGTCTGGGTTAGAAGTTTCCTACTCAAAGCATCAGTGATGACATTCCACGTGCCTAGGGTATAAGAAATTTTAAAATTTAACAACTTAATGTACTCCACCCAACACCTTTGATAGACATTAAAATATTTTTTAAAGAATATATAACTTATTATTTTATAATTATAATAAACAATAAGCCTTTATCCAAAAATTTAATGCTACCATCCTTTAAGAGAATGCATCATGTACGAATGTTTGAGATCATGGGTTGCATAATTCTTCTCATCTGACCTAATATATCTAGATCCATAGACAATGACATGATCACCCTACATAACTATACATCCCAAAGTCAAACTTTATGTGTCACAAAAGACCACATATCCATGCCTAGCCTTGGGAAGAGTCAACATTGGAATAGAATTCAAAGTTAATTTCATCTGAATGAAGGAAATCGTAAACTTATCATCCTAAATAAACTTTACTCTTTTTTGGGTGAGAGAGGTAAGTGGAGAATCCATATTTTAGAAATCCTTGAATAAAAAAGTAATACCCCACTAAACCCAAGAAGATATGAATATCGAAAATGTTTCATGGTTGTTATCAATTCATAACAACTTTTTTCCTTCTTATTATCAACTAAAATACCATGTTCTAAGACCACATGTCCCAAGAACTTCACTTCTTGAACCCAAAAAAATAAAGAGTGTGGCATAGATACTATGATCTCTCAAAATTTCTATCACTTCCCTCAGATGACTCACATGATCTTCCTCAATTTTAGTGTAAACTAGGATTTCATCCACATAGACTACAATAAACATGTTGAGGTACTGATGGAATATCCGGTTTATCAATTCCATGAAAATGGAAGTAGAATCGGTTAGACCAAAAGGAATAACTAGATACTCAAGTGTATATACATAATTCTAATTTTGGTTTTTGGGATATCAAATTATTTTATTCAAAATTGGAGGTAGACGGACCAAAGTATAATCTTTGAGAACCACTTTCCCCCTTTAAATTGTAAAAAAGATCATCTATTTGAGTCATTAGATACTTGTTATATATTTTAACTCAGTTGATCTTCTGATAATCAATAGATAGGTGAATCACATCATCAGATTTTATTATAAAGAGAATAGGTGGCTCCCAAGGTGACACACTCTGAAGTATTAATGCCTTATCAAGTAAACTGTTTAACTGAGTCTTCAAATATTTCTGTTCAACTGTTTCGATGTGGTGAAAAGGAATAGACACTGGTTGAGTACCAAGTATTAAATCAATAGAAAACTTTATCTCACTTACAAATGGAAAGATAGAGAAACTCAAAGGAAAAAAATCAAGAAAATTGATGAAAATTGGAGGTAGATTGTTACTCAAATATTCTTACTCCAAGTCAAAATCAAATTATAATATTACCCTTACCAATCTAGAAAAGAAGTTCTGAATCTACTAGATATTAGGTACAATTCCCCATAAAAGTAATGGATCACCCCAATGGGCATGGTAATGGAGATATAATAAAGATAACAATAAATATATGCCTGATAAGAAATCATTCAATCCATCATGAGAATGACTTAAGAAGACTTAATATCAAGGACTAAAAAATTCTTGGTAATATCAATATTTGATAAAGAGAAGGTACAAGTGGGACACTGAAGACCCTTATCTCTCTTCATTCTGGAGAGTGTAGTAATATCAATCACATAAGATAAAATCTATGTAGTAAGGGTTTGAAAATAAACAACATGGGTCAATATGAATGAGTTAGATGTACTAGTATCAAATAAATAAGTCACTATGGATGAATTTTTAGTGATGATACCTCTCATAGTCATTCGACCCATATCAACTTCCTCTGAATACTTTTCCCCTTCTTGGAGAAGCTTCATTTCTGATGTGTGTAGCCATAACCCCTTCATTCATGAAGAATTTAAATATACCATAGTACTTGTAGGTGATTATGATTTGGTTCCACTACATGGGGTAGAAATGATATAACATAATTTATACAAGTGAACTAAGAATCCATAGAAACTACAGATCTTGGGTGCCTCAGTGGACACCCATTTCAAATTCCCAACCATACCACATTGTAGGAAAGTCAAAGGGAATCTACCAGGCACTACAATAGTTATGTAAGAACCCTTATATCGAGATCCACCATAATAATAATCATGATTCCACTTTCCTTTAAAGTAACTCACAAAACTACCACTAGAATAAAAAGTAACTCTTATCAAACCTAAATTACTAGCAAGGTCATGTTCAGACATCAACACTCCATCCAGTACATCAGCATAAGATGAATGATTTAGAATGGAAAAATGGGATTGAATATCATATTGAAGTACAATCTCAGATCTTCATGCCATCAGCTTCTCATTAGTTACAATCTCATAAGAAAATTGTAATGACTCAATAAAGCAATTTTCTTGCTAATTAATTGTCTTATCACTTTTCTAGAGTTAAGAAACTCCATTGAATTTTATAAAACCATGTAATCTAGATAGAAATGATAATTAAAAAGTACCATGAAGTCATTACACTCAAATACTTCATGATTATTCACTCTCACCATTGAATCCCACCAACTTCTTTTAGGTCCCTCAAGCATGAAGGTATAACACTTCATGTTAATTAAATAAATAATTTCAAATAACTCATAAATACACTCAATTACTTTCATCCAATCCTCATCCTATTAGGATCATTGGATCCTTGTAAAGTTGGTGTATTCTGGAGAAGAAACTATTGCATATGATATATAGTGTCATCCAATATAGGTTCCACGAATAGAGCCTAAACAGGAATGGATTTTACTACCTATCCCAGATCTTGGATGGCATGAACCATTATATCAATGAGAATATGTTAAACCATAGGTTTCATATATTATAGTTCATCAGTATCTCCCTCCTCAAGTCAGTTCAAACATATTATTAGAGGCATGATGCTAAAAATTATCAACAAAAAAAGAAGATAAATTTTATCCAAGGAAACATAGATCAACAACTCAAATGGGAGTGTAGAAGTTTTCAATTCCATCAAATAGAATTTCAAAAGTCTATGATTTTTATATCACTCAAATAAAATAGGGAAAGTCTAAAAACATATCAAAATACTCATCAAAGACACTCTTCCCACCACCCATGGTGACTTAAGGATTGTTATGATGAGATCTGACAGGGAACTCACCCATAACTACCCCAAGTCCCATAAATCCTATTTCTAATCTACCAAAAAAACCTATACCACATACCAACATCAAGAAAAGATGTTCAAACTTCCTCTAATACCACTTTTTCATGAACTGACTCAGATAACCAGATACCCTGATACCCGATCTAGAACTGACACAGCCCTAAGGGTGTTCCTAATCCTCATGGTTTGGTTACTATCACATGGAATCATAAAAAATTAAATATTGAAATATTTTTTCCAAAAAATTATAATTTAAAAGAAATAGAAATTATTATATCAACACCCCTTAGGTAGAAAGTACCATAAGTCAAATATGTAAATATGTACCCGAAAAAATAGATAAACAACCCAATTAAACATCAACCCAAACATCCCTCAAGAAACTATAAAAAGTATCATACCTAATGTAAAAAGCGGATCTCAGCTCCATCGATCTCTATCATTAGTCCACAATTCTATGAATTAAGAAAATCCACCACATTCAAGTGGAACTTTTCCTTTACTGAGACTATAAATAATAAAATCTATAAACTCTCAAGGGAAAGGGTAGGTTTTGATCTATAAATCCTATTGGTGTATTATTAAGTGTTCCATAATAGATTTTATAACAACAAACCAATCAATCTTTCAAGTTAAATAAAATAGGGCATGGAATAACATATCAGTTGAATATTTAAAAAAAATTCTTTATATTTAACAGATGTAAAATGTTTCAAACACGGATTAATTAGACATTTTATATAAACACATTTATAGAAATAATTTTTCATGAGTAAAATAGACCTATAATCAATGGAAGATGTTTTCAAATTGAACTCAACAAGCACAATGGTCATCTACCCTAAAGTACATTAGTTTATGGATTCTAGATCCTCACACTTATTAAATCCATTATAATGACTATTCATGTGTTCACACATCCCTCGGGATCAGGGTTAATATGACTCATCAATATCTCATCAGTGGTAATCATTCCAAACTAGGTTTTTGATAGAGTTTTCATCATTAATCCATTCCTAGGGGATCAATATCATGGCATAATTTTCCAAAATAACCTACTAAATACCTAGGAATTAATATTCTCAATTAATTAATAAATAATGGTAAAATTTTATCATTTAGATTCAATCATCATTTACAACTCAACTTCCCCATTTTCAGTTTCAATATGTCGCTTCAATTTCAAAACTAGAACATGGGTTTTTCATCTTTTCATGTTTTCTCAATCCAAAACCAATCATGGGTCTTTATCATTTCAATTTAATCCATTTTATAAAATAAAATATCAAATCATTTCATTATTTCCATCATCAATTCATTTTCTCAAAGATCAATACACCCGTATCAAAGTTCATCCCACAATTTCAATTCTATTTGAATTGGGGGTTTTCTCAAAATCCATTCCATTTTTAATTTCATAATAAAATAATTCCACATAAAGTTTTTATAAATAAATTGAAAATCAATAAAATAAATTTTTTTCATTCATGGAAAATATAAAATGGAACCACCTACCTTTAAATCATGAAATAAAAATACACTTGTAACGGTAACACCAATGAAGATCGAAGGTGAAGAAGATCTACATATAAAATATAGAATCAATATCTATCAAGACAACGATTAAATCTAATGAAATGGATCTTAGATTCCTCAAAAACATGATAATATAACACTTTCAAATGAGGAGAGATGTAAGATCATAAGAAAACACATGAGAGGATATCTACTTACCGAAGTGGGATTGTATTTTCCACTGGCATATTTATTCAACAAAGGAGTAGGTTGGAGGAGCCAAAATCACCTCTAGGGGCCTCCAAGGAAGAAACAAATCATATTAGGTCCTAATGGGGGTGATTATTCTCTCAAACTGGGGGTTTTGGATTTTAAAACTTAATTCGGAGGAATTAGAAACTATTTGCATGGTTTCCTACAGAGGGTCAAATAGTTAGATGAACTGTGCTCCCAAACTATGAACCCTTCTTGGACTTCTGTTTGGGGTGTATGGTTTGGTCATATGGTTAGACTAACCTTGAATTACCCATTGTATATGGGGTTAATGGTTATAAGGGTGGTCATATAGTAAGAAAAATTATGTCCCCTAACTGTTAATCCCCTTCTAGTGGATCTCAATAGGTCATCCTCTTTTTTGGTCCAAACCATTAGGTTTTCCCTAACCGTGAGTTAACTATTCACAACCCAAATGCAACACCCTGAAATTATAAAAGTGGAACATTTTATTTTCTATTGTATGTGAAAAGAATCACCAAGATTAGGTGAAAAGATATATATTTATTTATAAATAAATTCAATATATTAAATATTGTATAATACATGCAACATTGATTTTATCTTGTGCCACATGCAACAAAGACTTTCTTCGATATCTTGTGTTACACACAGGACTGAGTTTTATTGAATATTATTAATATTATTATTTAAAATAAAAATTATATATTTTTCACTAAATTGGAAGTTATGAATAAGATTAACTATCTTATATAGTATATGTTTCAATTCATTGGTTACTAATTAATTAGAAATGAATATAAACACCAATTGAATATAAAGGAAATGTTTTTATAAAAAAATATTTCTCTGCACCCAAAGGGGTTTTATCCTAATAAATTAAATTAATTACTACTATTTAATGATATTAATAAAATTTATTTATTATATATTCAATAAAATATTTCTATATTCAACCAATATATTTTATAGGAATAATATAAGAAAAAATCCAATTTTATGCATAAAAACTGTATTTTTCTAAACATAGTTTTTCAAACATTTAATGGAACACTTGTTTTAAAATACATTTTGATACTCATATGAATTTTATTTAAAAAAGTAAAAATTATTTTTAAATAATAATTTCAAAGTTATATTAAGGTGGTTTTTGGTATTTTCCTGAGAAATTTCATTTTTGATGAATAGTGAAAAATACAGAATTTTAATTGAAAACTGAATTTTCATTTAAATAGTTTTTGTGGTTAAATTATATTTTAAATTGGATTTAAATTTTAATTAGTTAAATTATAAATCAATTGGTAAAATTTATGTCATTTTAATCATTTTTATATTAAATTTGGATATAAAAACATTTCAAACTTTTGAACATTTTCACCATAAACCCCCACTTTCTCATCACATCTATGGGATAAATTTTAAATTAAATTATACCATTTCTGTTAGTTGAATTTAGAAAAATGGATTAAATATTTTGAATCAGAATAATTTATAATTTATATTAAGGTGAAAATTATTTTTACCAAAATTATTAGTGAAAGTAGATAAAATTAATAATTGCGATAAAGGTAAAAAAAGATTTTACTTAGTGGTTAAACTTAGAATATAAGGGTTATAATGACTTTCCCATTTGTCCAAAACCCATTTTATAGAAATATTTCAATTATTATCACCTTTTTATCAACATATAAGATTTATTGGGTAAGTATTTCATAAAATTGACTCATATAATAAGTTAAGTAAATAAAAATACAAAAATTGTTTTTTCTTACTTTAAATTTTTATAAGATTTTAGATAGGGGAAAAATAAAAAATGTTAGGTTATGTATATAATTTTGAAAAATAAATGATTGTTTTATATCATCATAATTTATTTTAATTTTTTAGAGATGAATTAATTATATTAAACTATTTATGAACGCCAACATAGTGATTGTTTAGTTAATAATTAACTAAAATATATAATACTAAAAATATTAAATGTAAAGTAAATTTTCTTCCATTAATTTTTTATATGAATATATCATATTAAATAGGTTTTAACTTAATAGATTCATATTCCATCATTTTGTTGATATTTTAAAATTCAAATTAAATAAATAAAGTCAAGATTGACATTAATATTATTTTATAATAAATGAAATTTATTAAATGATTTAAAATTAATAAATACTCTATCTTAATACAAGTGAATTTTAAAAGTAAATTAATATAGTATATAGACCATTCATGGACCAATTTACCTTTTTCATGAACACTTTAACTTCTAAATATTAAAAAATTTGTTAGGATTGTTAGGGTTAAAGTAGTGTTTTGGGACATTACTTACACTTCTGTTAAAATTAATTTCCAAAACACATGTATTTTTTATTTTATAAATTATATATAATATTTATAATCACTGTTAATAAATTATCTAATAAGTCTCTTTTTAACTTTTTCCTAACAGATAAATTACATATGTTTTAAAATTAGTTAACTTAATGAAATGAAAATGGAAAAAGTAACGAAACAAAGAAGTTAAGGGGAAAATGATAAAAATTTGTTTATTTTTCTATTTTGGAGGTATTTATAAATAATAATTCCAATAAAATCCATTATTTTTTAATTTTTGAGGCACATGAGGTAAAGAATACCTTCCAATAGTTAATTCTTTTGAGTATTTACAAGAATGCCACTTTTCCACAATTATAAAAAGTCACTCACTCCCCCCACTTATTCACAGATATTAATAAATTTTTCTTGACCAAGATCTTCCAAAATAAATCCCCAAATTCCCTCCCTGCATACTAGATTACTTATATTGGGAATAAATCTAAATTAGGAAGGAATTGTCTGAAACCTACGAAGGATACCTGAAGAACAGGTAATGTTTTTTCTAAAAGTATTTTTGTTTTATTTCCTTCTCCACCCCATTAAATTATTTTTATATCATGGTTATATAAAAACCTAAGTATATTTTATATGATAATATGTTTTTATTTCAAGTTTATTACCTAAAACTTCACACACTTTTATAAAATATTTTATTAAATAATCGTTCATGTGTATGGAGGACTACCATCTCGCGAATCGATGTTGTTCGTTTTTACATTACCACCTTTAAAGGTTGTAAATAATGATAAAAATAATATTTATATATGATATTTATAATATTTATATTGTATTAATGATTTTTTAATTATCATAGAACACATAAATTCATACTTTCAAATTTTTTGGGAATACGGTAACATCTTTCGTGTGTATGACAGACTACCACCTCATGAAGCGAAGTGATTCGTTCACAATTTACACAGAATTTATTAAGTTTGTTTTAAATAAGAATATTTATTATACGTTATATAAATATGATAATAGAATAATAATATATATATATATCATTTAATCTTATTTCAATAATATTAAAATAAAATGGAAGTAGTGTTTATGCGTACATACAGCCTACCGTCTCCATGAATAATGAATTTCATTTCCTTTCACTAAATTTTATGGATTACTATAAATACATATATAATTAATATATATGATATTTATTTCATGTTTTACATTTTGGATATTATGAAATCATGGTCAAAGTAAGAGGAACAAATAATAAATATTCAAAACATACTAAAAATGGTAATTAACACCCAAAACAATGAAAATAAAAAAAAATATTATTAACAAAAAAGTGATAATATGGTACTAACGGACCATATATGATATTATAAATATTAAAATTATTTTTTATAAGTTATTAACATTCTTAAAACCATTATACATAAGGTTAAATATCATTCTACCAAAATGAAACATAAGGTAAGGGATTTTATCTCTATTTACATTTCATTGAGACTTATTTGTTATTATACACCAATTCACTTTTATGTGGTGTTTATACCTTCCATTTTTAAATGTATTATCATAATTCATACTTCAGGGAATTTTAATTTCTAATTTTAATTATTTCATCCACAAGTATTTTACTTGAAAATTACCAAGTGGTAAAGGTTATGTAATCTCACTTTTTTTTGTGACTGTTAACTTTCTCTTAAAAAATAACTTTATTGTAATTATTTATTATTGGAAATTAAATATTTATTGAATACCCATATTATTTTGTAATGGATATTATTATTTCTTAAGCCTTATACCATTTTTATATATAGTGATTACTTTGAAAGATATTGATTAATTAGGGAAATATTGATAATATTGTATCCTTTACTCAATACAGATATTTGATAAGGCACATTGTTTGTGAATTAAAAATGTTATTAAATATATGAGGAATGATTTAGATATGTATGAAATAGGTTTGGGTATATTAAAAGTAATCCCATCAATGCATATATAGTCTTATGAGATGAATCAGTTTGCCAAATCAGATAGATTTTTACCCAGAATGTTTTAAACCAACTTATGAAACGTCTTGATAGTAAAGGTTCCATGTGCTTGGGAAACATGGGGTATAACATTTCACACTTTTATTCATTTGGAATTCAGTTATTATTATCAATGATATTTTTTTCTTTGACATTATCTATGGGTTGATTTAATTCTCATTTTATTGATTAAATGGCATGTGTTTCAGTTATTTACCTTGTTATATTGATTTTACCTTATACAGATATTTATGTGGAATGTGTGTCCAGTAATATACCTTTGAATATTGATTATTATTATTTATTAAATATATCTTCCACTATACTTAACCCTTACTAATCATTTGATCTCACCCTTATTTTGTTTCCTTTCCCCGGGATATGAATAATAGATATTTGAACATGTTTTCAAGGATGAAACTTATTAGTTATTGTTATATATTATGTTTTATTTTTTATTTCTAATGTAAAATGGGTAACATGTATATAATCTAGTTTTCCAAAACTAATAAACTTTTCAATCCATCGATAATTTATTTCTTTTAATAAAAAAATGTAATAAAGTAAGGCACTGGCTTCAAGCTTCAGGTCAGGGTCATTATAGTTAGAATCAGAGAAATTTTAGTAGAATCATTGGAAACTAGATTTAGGAAAACATATATTAAAGAAAAAAACCATATGATATATTTTGAGGATAATTATATAAGAAAACCGCAAATAAACCATGTTTTTTATTATCATATTAGCTATGTATAATTTTTTCAATTCATATTAAGTATTTCACTAGTTTTTGGATTATACATTATGTTTCAAAATGATATGATCAAATATAGTGTATTTATTTATTTAGAAATGGTTCCTAATAGAAGAAATGTGAAGCTCACTAATGCACATAATCTAAATAGTAATAATTACCATGACTTTTATTGTCTTAAGACAATATTTTGAATGGAACTAGTATCCCAAACATTTTCATCATATGAGGACACAGTATCATATACTAATGAAAAAAATAAATAGTTGACTAAGTTTTATAGATTTATAGGGAAGAATTAGAATAAAAGGATAGCTGGGAAAAATATAGATAAAGGGAAAAGGAAGAGAATTATTTTCCCACGTGTGATAATTGTGGGAAGAAACACCCTGGTACATTGCATAAATTGATGGGGAGTTTTCTACAAGTGTGGAGAGAAATACCAATATGAATGTGATTTCAAGGGAAAGAAAACAAATTACAATGTAATAGGATTAAATTGTAGATATTTGGGGCACAATAAAAATGAATTTTCTAATTGTCAAGGAAATATACTTCAGAGGATGATATTGAATAAATTTCAACATTATGATATTGATACAACCGAAGAAAATGACTAATTTTCTTGGGGTTTGATTCATTAATTTTGTAATTTTAGTATTTTATTAATAATTTACTAGTAATGAGAATCTTGAAATATATAAGGATTGTACTGAAGTACTTTTTTAGTAAATATTTGAGAACACATGTTGAACGGTACTGATAACCATAAAAAGTGATTTTTTGGAAAGTTGAACTTTTAGAAAAACACATAATTGAGGGTAATATAACCCTTAATATGTTCCTAATATCGAGATAATAATATTGGAATAAAGATATTATTAATATGGATAAATTAAATTGGATATTACTAAATACCTTGGAATTAATTAATGATTTATTATAAAGTTGTTATACCATCATTGTTGGAGTCTACAAGATTTTTGGATTTAAGTAATATATCAAATGATCTATATTTCTCAAGGAATAAGTAAGAATGAATTTTTTTAATTAGACTTTATGGTCGTTCAAGTTATTACCATGTTTTAAAAGAATACATGGTGAAGGTATTCACATGTTTGGTATGTGATTATTAAGATCTACTTTATATTTTCAGGGTAATATAATTTTTATTTAGTAACCTTCCTTATAAATTTGGTTAGACATATTTTGTAGAATATTTAAGGTTAAATATATATATAATTGATTTAGTTTAAATTCTGGTGTTATCATATAACTTTTTCTTACCATTTTGATTTTAGTAAATATAAGAGGAATATCTTGTTACTATTTTATAGATCATATGATTTATTAAAGGGTAATTTTAGTACTTCAGGCATAAAAGTTCATTTTTTTTGATATTTGTTTTTTGGAGTGACGGATAGATTAGAAATTGATCTAAGTACATACAAAGGATAAAATTGTGTTTATGGCATAGAAACGTATTAATTATATTTTCTTATATTCTTATAGAGTGAAAGAGTTCCCTAAATCTAGGTAAAAGCGTCTTGAAACAAAAATATTATCCTAATACATTCATTTTTTTAACCGATCATCTTTTAAATAATCATAAATTTATGGCTTTGAGACCCTCAACTTTATATTGATCATTCAATTTTTTTTTCAATGAAATCAATCACTCTCCATAAATATTTATGTTTTTCTTCCATTTTCATATCTTCACTTTCCACAGATTTTATCTTTCATATAAACCAAGTTATATATTCTTCTATGTGACCTTTGTACTTCTCATTCTCTATTATTAAGTGGTTTTTTTACCAAACCTTCTTATGTTGTGGTTTTTTAAACAAATATTATTTCTATACTTCAAACCCTGCAATAGAAAGATCAAGTTTAAATATTGAGGATGTGATTTATTTAATGTGAGGATAATGTAAAACCCTGAAATTCTAAAAGAGGGACATTTTATTTGATATTTTATGCAAAAAGAAACACCAAGATTAGGTGACAATATAACAACTCTAAAATTTTCAATATATTTATTTTTAAATAAATTAAAACTCTTGAATAGTGTATATTTCACACAATATTGATTTTCTATTGTGCTACAAACAATAGTGCATTTCTTTGATAGCATGCGTTACAAGAAAGACTTGGTTTTACCAAATATTATTTATATTATTATTTAAAATGATAATTATCTACTATACTTTAAATTGTTGTTTATGATTAGGATTTACTAAATTATAAAATATATGGTTGAATTCATAGGCTAAAAATTATTTATAAATGAATATAAAAACCAATTTAATATAAATGAAATATTTTTATAAAAATTATTTTTATGCACCCAAAGAAATTTTATCCTAAAAAATTAAATTAATTACTAATAGTGAATGATATTATTGAAAATTATATATTATATTTTCATTATTTTTTAAAATTCATCTAATATATTTTATAGGTATAATATACTAACAAATCCAATTTTACGCATAAATAGATGTATTTTCATAAAGGCGGTTTTCTCGCCTCTTAATAGTGCACTTATTTTAAAAAAATACACTAGTATAAATTTTAATTTAAAATTTAAACATAGTTTTTGAAATCATGATGTCAAAATTATCTTAGGTAGAATTTTTTTATTTTTCTAAGAAGTTTCATTTTGGACAAATAGTGAAAAATACTAAATTTTAATTGAAAACTCACTTTTCATTTAAATAATGTATGTGTTTAAATTATATTTTAAATTGGTTTTAATTTTTAATTGGTTAAATTATACAAAAAATAATCCATTTATGTCATTTTAATCATTTTTATATTGAATTTTAATATAAAAAATTCTCAAACTTTGGAACATTTTCACTTTAAAAACCCACTTTCTTGTCATGCCTGTGGGATTAATTTTAAATTAAATTCCACCATTTATATGAGTTGAATTTATAAAAATGGATTAAATATTCATAATTAGAGTAATTTATAATTTATAATAAGTTAAATATAATTTTTTACCTAAATTATTAGTGAAACAGTTAAAATTAATTACTATGATCAGGGTAAAAACTAGTTCACTTAGTGGTTAAACAAAGAATATAAGGGTTAAAATGACCTAACTGTTTTCTAACACCAATTTTATGGAAATATTTATAACCTTATCACCTTAGTATAAATTTATATGAGTTATTGGGACACCATTTTAGAAAATTGACATATATAATATGTTAAGTAAAGAAAACGACAAAAAAGATTCTTTTCTTACTTTTAATTTATATAAGCTTTGAGATAGGGTAAAATTTAAAAATGTTAGGGTATATATATAATTTTTAAATATAAATTATTTTTTTATCATTATAATTTATTTTTAATTTTTTATAGATGAATTAATTACTTTAAATACTTATGAAATTCGAACATTGTGATTTGTTAGTAAATAATTAAATAAAATAAATAATACTAAAATTATTAAAAGTGAAGTAAATGGAATTAATTATTGTCTTCTAGTAATTTTATATATGAATATATCATTATAAAAACTTTATAACTTAATATATTTAAATTATGTAATTTTATTCATATTTTTAAATTCAAATTAAAAAAATACTGTCAAAATTGACATTAATGTTATTTTATAATAAATGACATTTTATTAAACAATTTAAAATTACTGAAACCCCTATATTCTCCCAAGTGATTTTTAAATGTTAATAAATATAATATATGCCCCATTCATGGAACAATTTACCATTTTAATAAAAAAATTAATCTCTAAATAGTAAAAACTTTGTTATCATGGTTAGAGTTAAAACAATTTTTTTGCGTGTTACTTGTGTTTCTATTAAAATTAATTTCCAAAAAACATGGAATTTTTATTAAATAAGTTATATATAATATTTATAATAAGTGGGTATAAATTATCTAATATTTCTCACTATAATTTAGACATAATTTATAAATTACTTAGGTTAGAAAATTTGTTACCTTAACAAAAACGAAGATGGTAAATGTAGGGAAACTTTGAAGTTAAGGAACAAAATGATAAAAATGTGTTTATTTTTGTGTTTTTGACGTTTTTTTACCATAATTATAATTAAATGAATTATTTTAAAAAAAATTAAGCACATTAGGTAAGGGTGACTTCTCAATGTTGAATACTTTTGAGTATTTACAAGAATTCCACTTCTCAAGTATAAAAAGGCACTCACACCCCCCACTTCTTCAGACCTCTCAATCCATTTGGATCGATGAAAATATGAAAAAATCTCTCCCAAACGTACCTCACATCATTATATAATCCTTATATTGGGTATAAATCCAACATATTAATTTATTAGTGCAAACCTAAAGATGATACTCGAAGAAGAGTTAATGTTTTCCAAAAAGTGTTTTTATTTTCTTTCCATGTCCATATCCTTCAATTATTTATATATCATGCTTACATAATAACATAAGTATAATAAATATACTGAGATTTTTTTATTTCCATTGTATAACCTACAAATTCACACACTTCAAACAAATGGGTTATGAAATCATCATTCATGTGTATAGCTGACTACCACATCGCGAACCGATGTTGTTCATTTTTCCATTACCACCTTTCAAGGTTAGGAATAATGATGTAAATACTATTTATATATGATATTTAGGATATTTATGATGTATTAACACTTATATAATTATTATGTAACACATACCTCCCATCTTTCCATTTTTAGGGAATATGATAACGGCGTTTGTGTATATGGTGAACTACTGCCTCAGAAAGCAATGTGATTCATTCGCACTTTACATGGAATGAATAAAGGATGGTTTTAATAACCATATTTATTATATATGAAATAATTATGATACTATGAAAATAATATAAATATATATAATTTACATTTCTTTTTTTAATAAGAAAATAAAATGGAAGCAGCGTTCATGCGTACGTACGGATTACCATCTTCATGAACAGTGCGTGTCATTTTCTATCACTAAATTTTATGGATTATTATAAATATATATATACTGAATATATATGATATTTACATAATTTTTTCCAATATTTATATTATTAAATCATGATCTAAGTAAGAGTAACAAAAAATAACAAGTCAAAACATACTTGAAAAACATGGCAATTAACACTTGAAACAAATAAAAGAATGAAATATTATTAACAATTGAGGGATAAGATGTTATAAAAGGAATATATATGATATTATAAATATTAATATAGTTATTTTTTAAGTTAATTATGTGATTAAAACCATTATATATTACGTTAAATAGCATTCAACCAAAAGTGTAAGGTAAGGGATTTCGTCTCTATTTACATTCTATTGAGACTTACTTGTTATTATACACCAATTTACTTTTATATGGTGTATATACTCCACATGTTGACATTTAATATGGTGATTTATACTTCATAGTATTTTAAGTTCCAATTTGAAATATTTTATCCAAGGGGATTTGACTTGAAAATTTCTAAGTGGTAAAATTTATTATGCAATCTCACCTTCTTTTGTGATTGTTAACATTATCTAAAAAAATCACTTTATTGTAATTAATTTTCATTGAATATTATATTTTTCTTTAATATGCATATTATTTTGTAATGGATATTATTATTTCCTAAATTTTATACCATTTTTACATAAAATATTAATTTTAAAGATATTGATTAATTAAGGAAATATTGAAAATATGTGTCCTTTACTCAATAGAGATATTTGATAAGTCACATTAATTATGAATTAAATTGATTATTCTATATTTGAATAATGATTTTTAATTATATGAAATGTGTTAGGGACCATTTAATGTAATCCCCTATATGTATTTTTATTCTAACGAGATGAATCAACTGGCCAAATCAGATGGGTTTGCACCTAGTCTGTTTTAAACCATCTTGTGAAAGGTCTTGATGGTAAAGGTTCCATGTGCCTAAGAAACATGGCATCCAATATTTAAGAATAATTTCATTGATAAATTAGTTATTATTATTATCCATTTTCTTTTTTCTATTACATTATCTATAGGTTCAATTCATTATCAATTCATTGATTAAATGGAATGTGTTTTAGTTATTTACCTTTACACAATAATTTTTCATTATCCTGATATATATGTGGCATCTGTGTTAATTTATCTACCTTTAAATGTTTATTATGATTATTAATTAATAATAGAATCTATTGTACTTAACCCTTAATTATAATTCAAGCCCACTCTTAATTTTTTTCCTTTCTACATTTTATAAATAAGAGCACTTTGAATGAGTTTTCAAGGATGCATTTTATTAACATTTGTTATGTAATATGTTTTATTTTTTAATCCCAGTGTAAAATTGGTAACATGTATATAATTTATTTTTCCAAAACTTTTAAACTTTTTCATAATTTTATATTTGATTCCTTATGATCCTTATAATTTAATAAAGTAAGGCACTGGGTCCGGCCTTCTGGGGGTGGTGTCGTTACACCAAAGAGCTTCCAAAATTCATCAAACTTCACTAGAAACTCTATAAAATAAGACCAAACTCTAAATAGATCAAAACAAGGTTCAAGTAATACCTCAAATATGGTAATAGGTTGTTAAATGTTATCCGTAAAATAAATCATGCATAATAAATTAATTAATTAATGAGAAAACCATGATATTATTGTTGTTCAGAGTGAGTATCACAAGAGGGGGTGAATTGAGTACCCAATAAAAATTTTCTATAAAAATGGATTAATTTGTAATCCCCCAAATAATTAAAAGTGGACCAGTTAATCAATATCGTAGATCATTGTAATCTCTAATGTTTTAAAAGGTTTCTTAGATATTGATTAGTTCTCAGGTATGTAATATATAATATTACTTAGTCCTTTAAAAAACTTACTAAATTAAAATTTTATAAAAATAGTAATAAAGATTAACTATCAAAGTATTAATTTTTGTTTAGTTAAAAAATTAATTTTAATAGGAAAAATAAAGTAAAGTAAATAAAAAAACAACATGGAAATTTTGAAAACAAGAGGTTCAGTCTCAAGCTGAGACATAGTCCTCTCTACTTGGTGATCACCTACCACCAATAATTTTATATAAAATAAAAAAGATGATCCAAAACTAAGATTAGGTTTTACAAGAGTTAACAAAATTTTCCAGGTCACACATGACCTCTTCTGCTATTTTACATGGGAGTATAAAATAAATAGGTCACACATGTACCTCTAAAATAGTTTTCATGGGAAAATAGATAAAAGGGGTTTGAGAAGATATTATGTATCTTCAAGTTCAGCACATGAGATAGTGTGAAAGTGATAAAATAATGTATGCACACAAACTTCTCAAAATGTAAGAATAAATTTGTAGAATTGAGATATCTAAAAGTGTAGGGATAAAAATTCTCGGTCTATTATAGTGTGTCTCATGACTCAATGAAAGGTATCTTGAAATTCATCTCAATTTATGTTCTCTTTAATATATTAGAAGAATTATGTAATTCAGATTTTCATGTTCTTGACTGTATGAATGAAGAAGATGTGATGATGTGATTATTTCATCCCAGTCAAGTGTAAGATCTTCGTGTTCTTAAAATTATGTTCAGATCGGTGTGTATTCCATAATCGCCAGATCTCTGCTTACTATCAGTCCGCTTCACCACAATGTGTATGAGGGAGTCTGGTTATCTTTTTTCAGCATCATGAGGAGGAATATCAACATACATCCTGATATATTTCTTCCTCATATAGAACATATAAAACTCTATTCAATGTGTTCTATTGATAATTTAAGATACAACCATTAAAACAAAAATCAACATTAACATAAATAATATAGTCATTAGAATAATTTAATTCAAAGAGTAAGTGAAATAGTGGTGGTGTCTTAGTCTGGCAGTGGGAGTCTGGAAGTGACTCTATCTGATAGTGACACAAAGTCTGGAAGTGTCTTGCACTGGTATTGTCTCAACTAATGGTGATTCATCCTTCTAGTGGTGAATTCTTTGAAGGTAGTTTAGGGTGGAGATATCTCACACATTACCAAATTTATATTCTAGCAGCATGAAATTCTTATGTTGTCTCATACTTTAATGATTTTGTACTCTGGAGCTATGTCATCTGACGGTGTCTCAGACTTAGGTAAATTTTGTCTTGGAAGTGACATGGCTTGAGGTGTGTCAGTTTGGCGATGATTCAATCTTTATGTGACTCATCCTCAGCAGTGTCAGTCTCAATGGTGTTTTATCCTTATCAGCGATTGGTGGTGACTCATACTTATTCAATTTCATCACCTATCTCAGATTATAAAATACTTATAGAAAACATGAAATTCATTAATATCATTAAAATCATTATTTTTTTATCATTAAAACAAGGATGTCAACAATATCCCCATTTTTTATGATCACAAATCATGACATCAAAATTATAACAAATATAAAACACGATATTAAAGTTAATATAAAAAATAAAAAACATGGTATAGAATTCATAGTATGTGTAGATTGTATCAAAGATAAAAAATAATAAATAAAGGTAATTATCAAGTATCAAAGGTAAAAGGAGTAAAAACAAATAGTATCAAGGGAAAATATAAATATCATGATAAAAATAGGAAATGTTGTAGTTTTCTACCCCTTTTAGTATTATCAAAAATGTAAAGATTAGAATAATAAACATAGTAAAAAAGTAATAAAATAGGAAGAATATTGAAAGTTTCATGAATAAAAGTTATTGAAGGGAATTCAAAAAGAGTCAACCAAAAAGTTATTTCAAAATAGTATCCCATCAAAACAAAATATCTACTCCAAGAGCATCCTCGATTCTTGGGTGAAGAATCCATTGGTTCTTTTCCTTTGGCCTTTTCTTTCTATGGAACAAATTAAGAAGAATCAGAAGGTGTTGGAGACAAAGTAGAAGTAAAAATAGTGTCCATTCCAGCTATACCCTAAGGAAGATCTTCTATAATAACAACTGGTTGGAGTTATTTTAGTGCATATATAGGAGGCATAGGTAAAGGGTGGAACATGGCAGGAAGAGGTGATAGATGGTCTTTGGTAATGCCTGGTCTTAAAGATACTTCAGGAGTAATAGGACTAACTTCCAAAACAATAACTATAGTCCCAAGAACATGATGAAAAGGATAATTTATATTTATAAATTCCATTCAAATATGGATACCTATTTCCATTACACTAAATAAATCACCCTTTTTCTCCTTAAACTGATTGAGCATAGAGTTCATTTCTTTTAAATGCCTCAATTTCTATTTAAAAGCTTGTGTTATAGGGGGAATCCTCATATTTTATACTATGAGCTTGAAATTATAATTCATTTCAAGCATAGTATAAACCATATAGAGATAATATCTTATGGACTTGGTAATTGTCTCTTTGTCATATTTCATATCATGAGCATAGTTTATAATCAAAATACATACATGGTCATTGTTATACCTTATTCAGCTCAATGTTTATTGAGTATGATCAGTAAAACTACCCGAAGAACTGAATAAGGTAACTTTTAATTCTTTTCTAACAACAGATCTGATCACTTCAGCATCAAACACTAGAGGATGAGGATCACCTGATCTATGGGCCACAAAGGTATGATTTTCAACCCTTTCAATCATAACATCTAGAATAGCTGCAAATCAGATTACATTCCTTCCAAAACAGCATTCAATAACTCTAGTTCACCACTAATCCTATTATTTTCAATCTATGTCTCATAAATATGATTTATCATTTTTGGTTGTATGTGGAAAACCACCAATTCAAAGAGATGTCTAGCATCATTCTCACTAATCCTGGTAAGAGGAAGTGATTGATTCTCTAAAAAATAACTAAAATATTAAAACATTTGTTACTAAAAGCATGTGAATCATATTTTGTGACCACATCCACTGGAGTAGTAGGAGGATCTATAGAAATAGGTTTGGGTGAAAAAGTTCTCACAAAGGAAAACTTCTCCAATAAACCATCAAATTTGACTTGAGTTATCATAGATCCCTTAGGATCTCTTTTATTTGGAACCTCAGTTGTACCATCCTTTGGTGGACACCTTACTCCACTTGAGAATTTATCCCACTCTTAAAACATGGGATCAACCCATTGATCTGAAAATTCAACAGCAACAGGTGTAGTGGAAGGAGGTACCACAATAACAGGTACAATAGATACTTCACCACTTTTTTGCCCATCTAGACTCTATCCAGTTACAATATGCAAAATAGTAGTAGTAATCTATTTTGACTTATGAACATATGAGATATGTGCAACAACACTGGTAGTCTTGATTTTTATCTATTTACTAACAACAGTTATATCTAACATCTGAACATCCTCTTTCTGAACACCAACAGTGGATTTGCATTCCAAAATCCTACCCATAAGAAACTAAAGAGAATCTATATCAAATAATTGTTCATTTTCATATTATTCCCTAAAAAGTTAATTTTTCTATTGTTCAGTTACATAATGCTCAATAGAAGATATAATATATATATTCTCAACCATATTAGAGTCAGAAATAGTCTGACCATCAATAGCATAAATAGATTCTACTTCATCAACTATAGGAACTTCTTGAAATATTTCCAAAGATGGGGATTGACCCCATACACAAGTGAACCTTCTATTTCAGATCATGATCCACTTTTTCATGAAGGTATGGTCTCTCACTAGAAATAATTGGTGAACCAAGAATCTATAGAGTCATCTCTATATCATTCGTTTTATTTTTTCTAGGTGAACCATCTGGTTCATAATCATCATCCTTAGTTTCACTATCATGACCAGTTTTATCGTCTTCATTGTGAATATTACTTTCATTTCCATTTACTTTCTCATATTATTATTCATCATCAGTATTGTCTTATTTATTAGAATTATAAGAACTTTTAAATTTATACTCTCATAAAACTTTAGTTTCCTCTTCACCACTTTTCACAAGATAATCCCTTTTTGGAAGTCTCCTAGGTGGGATAAGAGCTCCATAAGTAATGGGAGAAGATTTGGGAGATAGTTCTGGATCACTTCCTTCATCAAAAAAAGGTTCCTTATATTCTTCTTCCTTTTAAATATCTCATTCATCCCCATATGAATAAACAACAATCTTGTCGGGCTTTAATCCTATGTCAACAATATCTCATGGTCTTGTTGGATGATCAATAAGATTGAACTCAGCATATAGATTATCACTATCTCCAACCCATTATCTCCTCTAGGGGTTCCAGCTAATTTTCATCCTTGAACATGTAGCGCTTTAAATACAAAAACTACCATAGTCTGTACTAGTTTCTTTATTCTCGACAACTAGACCCTTAGCCTTTAACTTTGCAAAAATCATCTTTGGATAGATTAAAGAGTTATGTCTCAAATATGGTTTTATCATATCAGAACTAAGAATCATGAGATACCTACATATATTGATCCTATGTACTCATTTCCTAACAAAAATAAGATACACATATTGATATCTAAAAGTGGAAAAATCTTCTTTCCTAGGGAATAGCATGTGTTTTGTGAACATAAATAACAACCTACACTCCCCATCCAACTCTAAGACAACAAGGCTTCTGGTTAACTCATTAACAGTAAGTTATTCAAGATCATATTCATATATAAAAAATTTATTGTCCTCAGAAAAATAACCTTTCTAACCATTATAGATTCCTTTATAAGGAACTCCCAAGAATTTGGCCCACTGTTTTTAACAAAACACAACTTTTTTTCCATTAATTCTGGATCTCATCTTGTACTCTTATTTATTATTAAATCCAAACTCAACATACTAGTAGAATAGATGCACCATCCTAGGATAGAAAGATCTCTCATTTGATGAAAACCAATCTATCCATCCTTGGTTCTCTAGAACATTCAATACAATAGACTATTAAAAAATAACCACTTTTCTTTAACTTCCCCTTCAACTACTATGACTATTTTTTCAAGATCATGGTTAACTGGTGAAACTGGAGCATGAACACTTGGTTCACTTTTCTGTTCTTATCTAGTTGTGAATCATCTATAGAAGACTTAGAATCATGCTTCATTCTGACCATGAAGATTGGTTCAGTTTTCTCAGTCAAAGGCTAAGAGAAAAGTTGTAGCTTTAAAGGTTTGGAGAAGAGATGTCACTAGGCGCTCAAGAGTATCACACTGGGATCAAGGTGTGTTAAAAGTATACATAGTGTAATTTTTTGTATAATTTTGTATTTAGGTATACAAAATTGAAATAATACATGAAATAGAATTTGGAAATCAATAAAATATATGTATCAGGTTATTAAAATATCATAAACTGGAAAAATAAATTGGTGGTTCAAATTATTAGATGTAGAAAAATTCACAAAGTCATGAACAACCAATGGTATGTCAATCAAAACAATGTGTTAACTACAACATTAATACAACTACAATAGTGATACAACCAATAATGTGTCACCCAACTGTGTGTGACCTAATGGTGTGTCACCCAATGGTGTGTCACCCAAAATTAAAATCAACCAAAATTAATCATTCCTAGTTCATGTTTAATATTTTTCATTCTCTCATAATTTGAAGGCTTTGTAAAAATATCAACTAACTAATATTCTGTGCCAATAAACACAAGATTTATATCACCTTTTAAAAAATGGTCTCTCAAAAAACTGATGTATTATATCAATGTGATTTTCCCTATAATGTGAAATAGGATTCTTAGAAATGTCAATATCACTTGTTTTATCACAATTTATAGGGACATGTTAGAATTGATATCTATAGTCTAGTAAAGTATGTTTCATCTACTAAATTTGTGCATAGAAACTTCTAGCATCTATGTATTCAAATTTAGCAGTTGATAATGCTAAAAAAATTCTTCTTACTACACCATGAGACTAAAGTCTTTCCCAAAAAGTTGCATGTTTTAGAGGTGCTTTTTTATCTAAATTGAATCTACCAAAATCATATCATAATAACTCACTAAATAAAATGCATGTACTCAAGGGTAACAACATCAAAATTGGTATTATATTTTAGGTATTTGAAAATTATTTTAACATCAACCAAGAATGACTCTTTTGGATTAGCTTGATAATGAGCACACATACACACACTAAAAATTATGTTTGGTTAGATAGCAGTCAAGTAAAGAATACTTACAATCATACCTCTATAACTGGTTTGATCAACTGGTTTCCCATCTTCATCAAGATCTAATTTATAAGTGGTACTCATAATAGTATCATCACACTTAATGATATCCAAGTTAAAATGCTTTTAAAATATCTTTAGTATATTTACTTTGATTTAAAATAATTCCTTCTTTGTTTTCAAAAATATGAAATCCAAGAAAGAATCTGAGTTCACCCATTAAACTCATTTCAACTTCATTTTTAATAATTTCAAAAAATCAGTACATAAATAATTTTTTGAAGATCCAAATATAATATTATCAATATATATTTTTAATATTAATAAATCTTTTGAAATTCATTTTATGACAAGAGAGTGATCAGATATACCTTTTGAAAAATAGTTTTTAAATCATAAAATTGAAAATACTATCATGAAAATCTCTAAGATCCTATTTTAAACCATATAGAAGCTTTAGTTAATTTAAAAACTTTATTTGGAATGTGAGAATTTTTAAAATCAGGGGGTTTTCTACAAAAACAACCTCAACTATAAAACCATTTAAGAATGCACTCTGGACATCCATTTTATAAATCATGAAATCTATATGAGAAACATAAGGAAGCAGGATTATTATAGAATCAAGTTTAGTAATATATTCAAAAGTTTCCTCATAGTTTATCCCTTATTCTGGAATATAACCTTGTGAAACAATTCTAGCCTTATTTCTAACAATAGTACTTAACTCGTCAACCTTGTTCCTAAACACCCATTTAGTGCCAATATTCCAGGTTTCCTTGGTTCTATCTACAAGTTTCCAAAATTTTTTCCTTTAAAACTGATTTTATTATTCTTGAATATCTATTACCCATAATTAATCATTAATAGATTCATTTATGTTCTTAGGTTCAAGCTAATATAAGAATTCTTGATGTTCAACATGATTTCTAATAGAATCTCTATTTTTTGTTCCTTTATCAAGGTATCCTACAATAGCATCTAAGGGGTGATACATAAGGGTTCTAATAGCTTTGGAGAAAGAAGGGTTGGTCACTTCTGGTTTTACAGTTTTAGGTTTAGGATGTTCTGAAAATTATTTTGAACTGGATGATTTTATGGTTATTTGACAGCTGAATCTAAAGGTTTATAATTGAAGTTCAAAGAATACAATTCATCTTCAAGACTTTCTATAGAGTTCTTAGGCTCATGTGGATCATTCACATCAAATTTTACATAAACCGATTCTTCCACATTTCTTGTATTCTTATTCAAAACTCTATAGGCTTTTCTAGAGATTGAATAACCAAGGAAAATTTCTTCATCGCTTTTAGAATCAAATATTTCCAAATTATCTTTATTGTTAAGTATAAATAATATACACCCAAAAACTCTAAAGTAATTATTCTTAGGTTTCCCACTGTTCTAGAGTTTATAATGGATGTTCTTAAGGATAGGTGTGACCAAGACTAATTTTATAATATTGCATGATGTATTGACATATTCTTCCAAAAAATAAATTGGTAGGGCATACTATTTCATCATGGTTCGATCTATCTCTTGTAAGGTTATATTTATCCTTTCTAAAACTCAATTCTGTTAAGGGGTATTAGGATAAGAAAAGTTATAAGTGTACCCATTTTGTGAGAAAAAATAATTAAAATAATGATTTTCAAACTCAGGGTCATGGTCACTTATTAAGGTCTTAATTCTAAGTCCACCAAGATTTTCTACATACTTAGCATACTTGGTGAAATAGGTACATGATTCACTTTTTTAAGATATAAATACTACCAAATTATACCTAGAGAAATAATATATAAGAACATAAACATAGTGCTTCCCATTTAAACTAGAAACTCTAAAAGGTTAAAAAAATATGTGTGAACCAACTTGAGAGGTTCTGAAGTTGAAACTTCTTTATTTGATTTAAAATAAACTTTTTTTATTTCCATTTTTGAGAGGGGTTACATAATTTATCAGTTGATAACTCAAACTTTGGTAGATCCCTAACTAACCCTTTCCTAGTAATCTTCTTAAGTGAGTGAATGTTGAAATATACTATCCTTCTATGCCACAGCCAATATTATTTTTAAAAGTCACTTAAGCATGAAACATTTTGAAAAACAAAATAATTTAAATCAATAGCATTAATATTATAATTTCTCAAAGTAGTAAAAATCAACGAAATTTTGGAATTAAAAACATTATTGGTATCATATTCAAAATTAACATGAAATACATCATCTCATAACTGAGAAATAATAAATAGGTTATAATTTAAACCATAAAAAAAATAAAACTTTAGAATTTAAAACTGAATTTTTATTACCAATTTGACCACGGATAAGTATTTTCCCTTTTTCATTGCCACCAGTGGTGACATGACCACCATCAACCTTAATATGGATCTTGAAGGAAAAATAATATTTTTTATATGTCTTTAATAGTCTTTTTTGAAGTACCATAGACTTCTATAGTATTTCTTAAAGTAGTTTTCCTATAAAACAAAATTTATTCTAAGAATGGATTTGGTACCCAAATATTTTTGGGTCCAAAAATGATAGTAATCAAAGTTTGGGAACCTAAAATTTCCTAATGGATTTTTTATAGACATATTGTAAACTTTTATAAATAAAGACTTTATTTTGTATTTTAAAAATATAATTGATAGTTGAATGTTCTGTTTTGGACTTAAGAACAAAGTTACTCTTTTTTACTCTCCTCTGTCCAGGTTGATATCCAATTTTAGTAACATAATTAAGTGAAACTTGATTACCTATAATATAAGTAATATTTTCTTGAACATTTATAAAATTTTCTAGATTTTTCTTTAATTTATAATAATAAAGTTTGAGTTTATTATTCTCTTTGAATAGTTGATCATTATTTTCTTTTTCAATAGACGGATCTGATTTGCTGTTAGTAGTCAAAGAATGCTACCTTTTGATATTTTTATACTTATCCTTTAATTCATTACATGTATCTTATAATGTATTTAAATATTCAAACAAATCCTTTTTATACATTTCATCATCATTAAGTTCATTTTCAGAATTTTTAGACTCGTTTATACATGATACAGTAGGTAAAGTAGGTAAAGAAGATACAACAGGTACCTTAGAAATGTTGGTCATAAAGCACATGTTTTCTCTATCAGGTTTCTCCTCGTGTGATGATTCTAAATAACTAGATTTTTCTTCATAAGTACTCCTTGTAGAATTTATATCCTTTTTGTATCTTATTTCCTTGTCTGCATACTTATTTTTATATTTCAACTTTGGACAACCTAATTTTATATGTCCTTTCCTTTTACATTCATAACAAATAGCTTATTTTGATTCATCATCCCTATTCCATCCATTCTTCCAACTTCCTCTAGAATCATATTTCCCTTTATATTTTGGATTCTTGAGAAACCTTTGTATCCTATAAAATTGATTCAATTTTATAGCTATTTGAGCCATGTCCTCATCACTATATAGAGGTTATTATTTATCACTAGAACTCTCAATATTAACTTTCTCTTTTTTCCTTTTCTTTTTTCCTTCTATTTAGATGTTGTATTCTTTAAGGCTACTGATCTTCTTTTAGGATCTTCATATTCTTCATGGTTTCCCTTTAACTCCTCTTAATACATCATAATCTTATAATTCATCTCCTTGAATGGAATATTGATAATTTCAAAAGACTCTTTGATGGAGATATATACCCCTTTTCATCTTTTAGAAATAAATATTAGAAATCTCATAATATGATCCTTGTGAGACACTTGTTTTCCAAGCAAGCTCATAATATTCAAAATTTCATTTAACCTGTGGTATATATCAGAAATAGGTTCATTATGATTCATCTTAAAATTATCATATTTAATATTATAAGTTTTAAGCCTCATGTACTTATATGCCAAAATTTAATAAACTCTTCATCTCCTAAATCACAGTAAAACACATTCATTTCTTTTTAATTATTGTTATAAAAAGATTTAGTAGCTTTATCCCAAGAGGATCTTGCAGTTACAGGTAGTTCATATTTATCTTCTATCACAGACCAAATTTCAAATCCCATTCCCTATATATGCATTATTATTTTAATATTCCGTTGAGAATAGTTTGTACCATTGAAAAATTGATTTTTTTTAGTAGCATAACATTTATGATGATTATCCATTTAAAGAACTAAATTTAGAAATGATAGAAATTTATGATCATTAAAGCATAACTAAAATCACAGTTAAAATGAATTGAACACATTAATATATAAGAAAATTAACATTTTATACCAAATGTTGTTTGGAGTGAGTATCTAAAGAGGGGGATGAATTGAGTACCAAATAATTTTTTTTGTTAAAAATTGATTAATTTGAAATCCCCCAAATAATTTAAAACAACTCAGTTAATCAATATATTAGATCATTATAAGTTCAAACCTTTCAAAAAGTTTCTTAAATATTTATTAGTTCATGGGTGAGTAATATAAAATATAACTTATTCCTTTGAAATAAATTTACTAAATTTGAATCTTATAAAAACACTTATAAATAATAACTATCAATGTATTAGTTTTTATTTGGTTAAAACAATTCTAGTTCCAAAAGTGGAAATAAAGTAAAAACACACACAACAGATATTTTGAAACAAGAGTTTCAATCTCAAGCTAAGACATTGTCCTCTCCACTTGGTGATCCTCTACCACCAATCAGTTTATATAAAATAAAAAATCTTATCCACAACCTATATCAAGTTTTATAATAGTTAAACAAACTTTCTAGGTCACACACAACCTCTTCCATAGTTATACGTTTGAGTATAAACTAAATAGGTCACACATGGACCTATGCCACTTTTTTCGTGGGAAAATAGATAAAAGGAGTTTTAAAAGATATTAATTATATTCCAGTTCAACATAAGAGACACTGTGCATGTGATAAAACAGAGTATGTACACACACTCCTCAAAATGTAAGAATAAATGAGTAGAAATGAAAAATATAAAAGTTTAGGGATAAAAATGCTTGGTCTATTTTATTTTGTATCATAAATCCTTGAAATTTTTCTTAAAATGCAGCTCGAGTCATGTTCTCTGAAAAAATTAGGAAGAACATAGTATCACATATTTTCTTGTTCTTAACTGGAGGAAGACAGCAGATGCGATGATGTTATTATGCTTCCCAGTCAAGTGCAAGATCTTTGTGTTTTTAAAATTAGTTTCATCTTTATGTGTATTCAATAAATGAGATCTCTTTTCTCTCTATCATTCTACTTCACCACAATGAGCACAAGATAGTTTTCTTCTCTTTTATTAGCAGCAACATGAGAAATATCCACATGCATCTGGATATATTTCTTCCTCATTCATCACATCTATCACTCTATTTAATGTGTTCTATTGATCATTTAAGATAAAATCATTAGAATATAAATCATCATTAACTTAAATAATATAATCTTTAGAATAATTTAATTTAAATAATAAGTAAAACAATGGAGGTGAATTAATCTGACGGTATGAGTCTGGTAGTGACTTAATCTGATAGTGATAAAGAGTCTGGAGGGATATTTTTTTGGTGGTGTCTCAGCTCATGATAGTTCGTCCTTCTAGAGGTGACTCCACTAGATATAGGTCAGTCTAGCAGTGTCTCACACTTTTCCAAATTCATATTCTGGTTGCATGACACCCTGACGATGTCTTATAATTTACTAAATTTTAACTTTGGAGGTATTCCATTTGACGGTGTCTCACACTTACCAAAATTTTGTCTTGGTGGTGACATGTTTGGGGGTGTGTTAGCTCGGTCGTGAGTCAGTCTTAACAGTGACTCATCCTCAGTAGTTTTAGCCTAAATAGTTTCTCATCCTTAGTAGATACTAGCAGTCACTCATACTTATCCAACTTCATCACCCAACTCATATTATGAAATACTTACAAAAAACATGAAATTCATTAATATCATTAAAATCATGATTTTGTGATCATTAAAACAAGTAGGTCAATGATTATGCAATGGATAATTTATTGAGTAGAAAATAAATCATCATATGGCCTGAGGGATAAACTCTTTATGTTGGTCTTTTCACAAGTGGAACCGTCCCAATTGTACACATATGTATCTCATTTGTTGGTTTCATCTTGGTTTAAAATTTAATTTTCTCCACCTCAGCTTTATCTTAAACTAAATCCTTTCTTCTTTTGATACAAAATTTATTGCATATGTTTCATAACTCACACACAAGTGAGGGGAAACAAATTATTGGTTGAGGGGAGTTACATAAAACAACCTTGGGCATGTAGGTCCTACATAATAAAATATTTAGGAGTGAATCATAATCCATCATATGTAATTTAATAATAAAAAAATTTCAAATCCATGAAAAAAAATTTAAATTAAACAAACACATACATAGTTATGGTCAATATCATGGTTTTTTATACACATGAAATGATTACACATTTAAAATAACTAGATATAATTCATTTCAATTCGTTATTTAATAATATAAAAGACATATAATTATTCAAATTAATTATCTTATAAATTAAGTGTTTACTTATAGTTACATGGCCACCAATCTATACATGTTGTGTATTAAATACACATGGTGTATTAATTACATGAAGTGGTTTTACCCTATGTTTTCTACCTTGAAAACATGAGGACTATATATTATATAGTCATTCTACATGGCATGTAATTCAGAAAATTCATGTTCCACCCTAGATCATCTACACATGGTGAATTTATTACACATGGTGTGTATTAATTACACAATGACCCAAATTCCACACATGCATCCTTGTTAAATAAACAAGGATACACGACATGTAACAAAAGATTTCATGATGTGTAGTCCTCTATTATCCTATGAGAATTCTTAGCACTTCTAGATGGGTTCTTCATATGTGATCTTTTTTAATTATTATCTAATATTCAAAATGTGAGATAGAGAGAGAGAGTGAGAGAAAATATGAATAATATGTTTTTGATGATAGATTAATAATGAATTAAAGCATGAAATTAATTTTAACTTTTAAATGCATAATGATCAATAATCAAATAAATAAATATAAATTTGAACATGAACACCTCTGAAACCATTTGATGGTTCTGAGTACAACAAAATCAACTTATTAGGTTTGATCCTCAATTAGTGAATTTTGTAGTAGATAGATCATTCTTATATTGTACAAGATATGAACGTCATGAACAATGAAAAATTTCCAATTGGATATTGAAAATTAAGGTCATCGGAAAAAGTGGATAACTTTTCACATTAAATATATAATTAATTTAATTAAATCATAAGAAATATTACCTCATTTTTGAGGTATTACTTCATAGTATATTATGATCATCTGAAATCATTTTCTATAATCCTATGTTGTTCTTGTAATATCTAATTATATAATACCTATATTCGTGACCCAAACATGATCCTATGATCTTTGAACGACACCAATGAATCGTCAGGTTCTAGTGTGGTTGATTTATCATCTTGTGTTGTTCCTATTGATTTCTTCACATTTATTTGATCTTTGAAAGATTCTATTAATCTTACCATACTTAAGAGGATATTATAATAAATAGGAAGATTCTAGAGAGAAATTTTTTGTTCAAAAAAATTCTTGATTAACCTCTCTTAGAATGTATTAGTAGTCTATTTATAAGCATAGGATTGAGGTTTGTAATATAATTAATTACAAAATTACCATTAATAAAATGTTAAACCATTTTATAACCCCATGTCTTGTATTATAATATTATTATTATTTTTATTCCACGGTATGCACTAACTTTCTTAAAGATAAATATTCTTTTATCATCTTGAAAAATAATAGTTATCATCGGACAGAGTCTTAGTCTACTTATCCTCCTGGGCATTTCTAGAATACCCAAATAAATATTTAATTTAATATTTATTCATAAAATAAATATTCTATTCACAATGTGGTAATTAAATATTTATTAAATATTAAATAAATAAATAAATATTATATATCTTTGTAATTTGAAAATTTCCTTGTGAATAAATATGTATTTAATTTATGTGATCATTAATCCTGAATAAAATTATTCCTCGGTCTTGAAAATAATATAAATTAAAATAATTAAATTCAAATATAATTAAATTGATATTAGTGGAAACACTTTTTGTGTGACCCTCTAGACTTATTTCTCATTGGCATTAGGTAGGATTCCCTGAAGTCCAAGATTACTCTCTATAAATGAGTCAAGGAACCCATATGAAAGAATTTAATTTTGTAATGTCAACAACCACATATGAGTTCTCACTGTGTAAGATAATATCTTTATCATAATATTACATCAATTAGGTTTAACACCCATTTCATCAACCTATATCCTTGATACGTCTTTCTTTTACTATGAAAAATAAACTCATCATTACACCCTAACCATGGAATTTAATGGGACAACTATATTCCAATAAAAGGAATGAGATATAAAATTATATTAACATAGAAGTCAAAATCATTCCTCAACTTATTCATTACTAACACATCATTTTTTATACATCCAACATACCTAACTTTTCCATGAACTTTTATTATCGTGGTTTATAGTAATACTTCTAAGTGTAAAATTTATGACATGCATTAATATTAATCTTAAAGTCTTAGGATCATTACACATGCTCGAAATATGAATATCCAATGACATATAAACATGAAGAATGCCTACTGGCAAGTATATTCTCATAATCTCCCATATTGTGGATTACAAAGTGTAAAACATCATGAGAAGAAGCTTAATATTCTTGAGAGTACTTTCACCTAATAGTCAACATGCTATGTGCCCTATCAAAGAATTTTTTCTGACCATATAACTATATTTAAGAATATCATCATGGAATTTCAAGGTTTTCAACATAGTGGGTTAATGTTATGTCCTTTTAATGTGAATGATTCTCTAGAACATTATTACATTAAAGTCACGAGGAATTATGAATTATATGTATTAATATATTTAAATTAATATTCACTTATTTAAATATACATGTAATTTTAATTATACAACTTGGTTCTAGAACACCAATTCCAACATAAGTATAACCAACGAGGCTAGTTTAGAATAATTCAGGTGATGAGATATAGGTTCATTAACCTATCAACATTTGGTTCCAACTATTCACATCATCTATTTTTTCAATTATTTCCTATGGTGTTGACTCATGATATGTATCATATGTTATGCTTCTTTATTTTTATTTAGCATGTGATTTGCTTATTCATTGGATTGATCTTACTTTAAATGTATTGATATATTTTGTGGTTAATCATTGATGTTGGATAGTTTTTCATTATTATATTATTTTCATTATTTTATGACCTTCAATGGTTTTACATTATATTATGTTTTACCCTTATTCCTTACTTATATTTGATAAGTCTATGTTAAATTTTTCAGAGGAAAAAAGGGGTGACTATTTTCAATTTCTATTCTTCTTTGAAACAAATTTGAAGCTTTTTTGTTTAAAAATATGTGAGTTATTTTTTTAAAATGTAATTTTTCAAATGAAAAGTAAAGGTTTATCTAAATTTTTCAAAGGTGGGAATTGTGAAAAGGGTGTGTTTAAGTGTTTTTTGGTTTCAAACAATGGTAATTAAATTAAAACCTATTTTTTCATAGTTATTTTCAAACTAGAATATTCATTTATTTTATAGAAGGAATGAAATAGACTCTTGGTCATATACTAATGGGATTTGGATCAGTCCCTACACTCACATTTTTCGTTATATAGTCTTCATGTTTTTTGAAGGCCTTTTAGGATTTTTCTTAATGGTTTTATTTCTAGCACTCTCTTTTTGGGAAGTGGGTGATGTTCAATTATGGTGGTAACTTGTTAGTCACATGGTGATGGTGTGGTTGGTGTATTAGGTTCATAGAACTATTTGGATCATGTTGTATATTGTGTCACAATAAATACTATATTTATAATAGTTTGGTACTTCTGGATCCATTTTTGAGTTTTGGGAGTCTGAGGATCTTGGAGGTGGATAAAGGTACGGAGGGTGATATAGAGCCATAAATTCTAGCTATATAGGTTGTTCAAAGAATGACCATTCGGTTTATAGTGTAAAGAAGACTTGGGAAAATTAAGGTCTTTTGGTGTTATGTGTATAATGATGTGAGATAGAGGTTATAGTGGTAAGGGCATGAGGGGTTCTTTTATTTGGATATTTTAATTGAAGGTTCATGTAATTAATCTTATGTTTATATAAGGAATAGAAAGCATAAATTTTGGTGGAGTTTTGACTCAAAACTTCCATGGTCTAAATGGGGGTGTCATGACATAATTGATTATTATTGTAGAACATGAATACATTTGGGATATAACTTGAATTATTTAGTTATCCTTCTTTTATATCAAACTCTATGTCAACTAGGGCTCCTATTTAGTTCTCTTTGAGCCCTCTTCACTCAGACTTCGATTTATTGTTTGTTACATTTATATCTCTTCATCTTTTGCAAGAATCCTTCCTATTATCTTTAAATTTCTTCCTCTATTTCATCATGGGAGTTTGGGGTAGCACTGATGGCTCAGTTTGATAAATTTTGTGTCATGAAATTATTTGAATCTTATTATGGTATAGGTTTTTAGAGTTTCCCTTAAATGGTTTAGTCTTACGATCATCTTCTTCTTGTCAGTTTCAAAATGATTGTTAAAGAGTTGATTGATGTACAAAATGGTTATACTTCTATTATATCTTATAGAATGATATGTTGAAGTATGCTTGTTGTGATTTACTTTCCTTATATATTCATTCTTCCCATTTTGAGATGTTTTTCATTTATTAATGATCATTCCTGGTTTATAGGTAGAGGGGAATATTTCCTGGAATACCCGTAAGTAATAATGAAATTAAAAGACGATAATAAACCAGTTAAGAGAAAATTTGAAGGGAAAGGGTGTGTGTGTGTTTTTTTCTTTATGTTTTCCATGATATTTTATTTATGTTTTTTCTTATTAATTGATTTATGCTATTATGGTTTGTTAGTTACTACTATTTTCAATAAACACCAACACATCCCATAATTGAGGAATTTCTTAAACTCATCAATGTAAATGAGTCTAGTGAAACTCTAGAAACTTAAGTTATTATTAATAGTATTGATAGCTTATGATTGGTGTGACATACCTTTTTGTGTTCCTCTAGGATATTAATGAAATTTATTCTAGGTTTTAGGAGTAATGGGAATGGGGTCCAAAAGATGGAATTAAAGGGTTAAAAGTAAGATATAAACTAAACAAACTATGTCTATGAATTAGTTAATAACTGGAAACATGCATTGGGTTATAATAATCTATTCACAAAAAAATACATGTTTGGAATGATGGGTATAGTAAAGGGAAGTGGTTCTATAAATTAACTATTAATAAATGGAATAAATCGTTATGGGTGGAATGAATATGATGAAATAATTTTGGTTGGAATATTAAATTTAATGAGGCTACATTTGGTAAAATATGGTGGGATGAGTATTATGAGTATTTGAAATTTTTAATAAAATTAATTTTAAATAAATAAAGGATATAATAATGATTTTAATAATGAATAAATATCATTAATCATGATATAAATTAATGAAATTATTGTCATTAATTGTTAACAGAATAGAGAGTTGTTTATGGAGGTTAAATGAAAATATAGTGGCTTAGAATTTAATAGCCCATGGGATGTTAAGAAATTTTAATTGTGTGGGATTGGGTTGATGAATGTCATAAAGAGTCTAATGAGGATGTCAAATTGTAAATGGTTAAAAAATAGTAATCTTATGGTTTATTTAGAGTTATTTATTGTGTGGTTTCATATTTATTCAGTTTTAGTTACGATCATAAGTATTTTTTCTATGAAAGTCTTTTTTGTGATTGTTATGTTGTTTGATATAATTTATGGAAGTGGTTATGGAGGTTATGTGGGTAAGATGGTGAGTAATATTGCAATCTTTTATATGGTTTAATTTCTTGTAGTAATTATAGTCAAGTAGGTTGTAATGGATTGAGGTTAAGAATGTGGAATACTAGAAAACTCTATGAGGTATTGATTAACGAGAATATTGTAACACATTTGGTGGTAATTCTTAGTGAAGTTAATGGAATAGTTGGTTGTGATTCCTAATTATGGTTAAGATGCATGGGGTTTGTGTATATAAGGGTGATATTTTTAGTTTAATGCTCTACATGTTCATAATACCCTACTATGATAAATATGATGTGATTATGATGGTTATAGGTTGGGGATATACACGGATGGAGGAGGTAATGAGGTTGATTTCCTTCATGTTTATAATAACCTACCACTTAATTTTAGTAGAGTAGATATTTAGAATATGTGGTTGTGTATATGTGATGGTTATGGTTATTTGATGATGATGGTTATGGATATGTGATGATGCAATTACAAATATAAGTTACGGTGTGGTTGTGGTTATGTGATTATGTGGTAATGTGGATATGGTTGGGATGGTATGGTATTTGGATGGATTATAAAATTTTGTGGTTGATCTGGATTCATTATATAATTCTTGATCAGATAGATGGAGGCCACCATATAAGTCATCTATCGCTCAGAGGGTATACGGATTTACTGATAAGTAAGAATGGTGATGAAAATTGTTGGGCCAAGGGAAGGAATTTTTTATGTGATTATTATGGGTTTGTGGTTTTATTATCGATAGTTGTTTTGTTGAGGATGTTGTGGAAGTTTAAGGAGTTTTTTTCATCTATTTTGATCATTTTATCTGTTATAACCTACTATTATTTGTGTCCTATGACTTATTTCTATGTTTAATCTATTTTATACTGGTGATTATGTTTTGACTATTTCCCTTGGTTTTTTGTCACTCATGACTACTCTTGAATATTTATTTCACATGGATGATTATTTTTAAATAAGGTTTATTATAATTAGTACTCCCAAAGTTCTCACCCCACCATAGTTTTCTAAGTGTTTTTAGGATAGATCACTAGTGTTTGAGTTCTTACTTAGGTAGCTTGTATAGAGTTGGTAGATGGTGTGTAGTTCAAAGTTTCTCTTCCATACATTATCCTTGATGATGTACATTTTACTTTTTAGTACCATTTGGGTCGTGGAAAATTAATTATGAACCGTGAACACCTTGGTTTTTTAGTGGATCTACCCTTATATCTTATCCTTAAATTATTTTATGTGGTTAATGCCTCCTATATGTTAATTTTATACCCCCAGTGCTGGTGAAAAACCTAGGCTTATTATAGGTCACCTTCTAGGGTCACTCTCTCTTCATTATCAGGCCAGGAGGGGTACCAATGGAGTGGGGGTCATGAAAGAGTAGTATCAAGTGTGATATTTGAGTGATAGAATGGATATTGGAGTTAGGCACAAGTTAGTATTGAATGGTATTAGTATGAAAATAGTGAACCTTAAGCCTAACATGTGATTTAGACCAATTATACTAGCTACAAACTATATATTTAGGGTCCCTTGTGATTGGACACAATGACTTTTACAACCTATTGAAAATTTTATTTGAAATTGTAATCATTTTAAGGTATAAAAAATGGTTAGGTATATGCATCATGTCATTATTTTCATTGGTATTTTCATCCTAGGTATAATAAAGGTCTTCATGATTAATTTTTTGTAACTTTATTTTTATTGATTTTCATTTATTTATGAATGGATTATATAACCTCAAAAAAAGTAAAATAGAGAATAATTATAATATTATGCATAACTAATAGCTTTTTGAAACTATGATGTATTATTAACATTCCTTTTATAAATTATTTCTTATAAATGATTTCCATTTCTATTGGAAAAGTTCATAACATGTTGATATATTCCCATAATTTTAATGGTTGTTAGAAAATCATGATTAGAATGTTCTTGTTTTATGAAATTTCCAATTTGGAAAATATTTATAAACTATATCTCTCATTAAAACCTTCCATGTTGATAGATTTAATTGAATAGATTTAAACCTTGTTTAGAAAAATTCTAATTCATGTACAGGCTGTTATGCCATGTATTACCTTTTTCTTAGGATATATATCATGTGTTGTAAATTTATTATAATTCTGGATTTCAATTATCTGTTTTCTAATTCTGAGAAGATGAAAAAATGCTTAATGATAACCCCTTTAAAACTTTAGATCTTAAACATGAAAAAAATATGCAACTTATTTTTCTAGCATGGATAAAGTTTTATGATTCAAAATTAATTATGTTTGATATGTAAAATTAGATTTCCATTCCATTTTTAGTTATTAAAGTATGAACAAGATTTTGTAGGAGTAAAATTGTGTGTTTTTTAAATTACAGTAAACATGTTTAAGGTTAAGGTATACTTACATGAATTACATGCTTAATAATGTTATGTTTTGAGTGTGTAAAACCTAAATGTAAAAGAAAAATATAACATCCCAAACCCAGATTCCACCTAACAGTGCTTAGGGATCGGTTGGCCACATGGCTTGAAGCATATCTCCCCAAACACCATAGGATTCCAACTAATAGTTTGGGACAAGGTGATGTTAGTGGGGAGACTATTCCTTCATTGGCAGAGTGTAACACTGTGGAAAATAACAACAGATAGCAGAAGTAGTAACACCATAATATAAGTAAATAGTGGAAGACTGGTAATATAAATAATCAGGAGTCATATCATACAATAGATGATTCATTCCACGTGTTTCTATTTTAAACATCCAAAAAATTCATAATGTTATCATAAACAATACAATTTCCAAAAGTAAAAAAGGACAAAAATTATCCCAGCAGCATCGCAAGACTTGGCTTGGTCCCTTTCTCTCCTACTCCTAAAAAGCATATCAAGTACCTATAAGAGGGTTATTTCCCTTATCGATGCCTATAACAATATAATCTATTTGGTCCCAAATAATGACCCAAAGAGGGTTTGAGACTAAATCCTAGTAGGAAACCACCCAATGTCTGTTCCAATATTTTAGTGGATATATATAATAGGAAGTGTAAAATAGTGAAATAAGTAAGCTATGAGGTAATCCAAAGAAAAAAATCCTACAAGAACTAGTTTCTATTTACATTCCATTACCATTTAATTAACAATTCAATTACATTGAAAGTTATAAGTCTCGATATCTAACCAAATACTGGCATCCCCCATGTAACTGTAAACACAACAGATGCCTCAGAAGACCATCTATAAAAATATAAGTAAATATTGAATAAAAACATGTGCTTTGTCTTGGTAGATGCGTCTTAAACCATTTCAAAATAAAATAAAACTTGATCCTATCCTTGGCATTCCAAATCTAGAAATAAAGTATCACTCCAAGTAAAAATCCACCAACACCCTAGAATCCCACCTCGGTGAACCTCACAGGAGCTCATTATCACTCTAGGTATGGTAAGTCCATGTTAACTGAGCTCGTCCTTGGTGGCCCTATAGGGAACCCCAAGTATCACTCATGACATAAATTTTGTGCCTCTTGAGAATAATTTTTAAGTTAAAACATTTCATGGTAAAATGGCCATTTTACCCAAAATATCTGGGTCGCACGGTTACCTCGTACAGTTTGACTAATTGTGCAGTAACTGTGTTGTGGTTCTCCACCTTGGTCTGAAATTTCTGTAGACCTATCACATGGTCATGTTTCTACTACAGCATGGTATCCTGAAACCGTGTGGCCTCTACTACCTCCTCCTGTATAGTTAGCTTAACTATGCATACTGCCCCGCACAGTTTCTTCTAATCATATGGTAGGCCCATAACGCTCAAAGACTTTGGGTTCCAGACTTCCAATGAGCCCCGAAAACCTCCAAACCTCCCATTAACTCAACATGCATCCATATTAGGTCATATTAAAGCAATTAAATATATGATTTATGGAAAACTCAAGATATGTACCTCAAAGAAGAACTGGGTTCTTAAAAACTTCCCCCTTAAAGTAATTCATCCTCAAATTTCCCTTCGAAGGGTGGTAAAGAAGTATCTGAGAACAAATCCGACCACTACGATCATACATCGGCATACCTCTCCCAATCCTCATCATTTACTTCTTCTTACTATCATAGATCCCATACTAAAGGAATGAACCAGCCATGGAGAACCTTTGTGATATGATCCACAATTCTTATAGGATGATCCTCAAAGGACTCATCTACCTGTAACTCAATATCCTCAGGCTAAAAAAGAATTATACGAGTCATAATAGTAACATCACAGCTGAGAAACATGGAAGACATCGTACATATATTGGTACCTATGAGGTAACTACAATTGATAGGAAACTTTCCTGACCCTATCCAAAATCTCAAACGACCTAAAGTATCTTAGTGAAAGCTTTCTCTATCTCATGATACTCTTGTGTCCCAACTTTGGTGAAACAAGTAGGAATACCCAATCTCTGACCTTGAACTCTAGAGGTTATCTATGGTGATCGATGTAAGATTTCTAATGAGACTACGTAGTATTAATCCAATTTTGAATCAACTCCACCTATTATGTGCTCTCCTAGACAAGATGAGGTCCCATCATAGCAGCATCTCCAACCTCCAACCAACATAGGGGTGACCAGCATGGCCTACTGTATAAATCCCCATATGGAGCCATATGAATAGTAACCTAGAATCTATTATTATAGTAGGGGTATGAGCCTCTCCCAATAACCCCCAAAATCCAAGACGCTTGCACAAAGCATGTCCTCAAGCACCTAAATCATGCGCTCTGACTAACCATCTATCTGAGGGTGGTAAATTGTGCTTAAAAGTACCTATTTACACAGCTCTCTCTGAATCCCTTTCTAGAAATGAGAAGTAAACCATGCATCCCTATCATAAATGAAATAATTTGGTACTACATGGAGTCATACTATCTCACATATATACAACCTACCAAGCTCATTAACACTAAATATTTTCTTGATTAGTAAGAAATGTGAAACCTTCATGAGCTTGTCAACAACAACCCAAACGGTATTGTTACTTAGAGGTGACCTCGATAAACCCATCATGATATCCATTTTAACATCATTATATTTCCACTCAGGAATGGGTAGCTACTATAAAATCTCAACCAGTCGCTGGTGTTCTGCCTTCACCTACTTACAGGTGGAGCACCTTATGAAAAAACTAGCTACATATCTTTTCATACCTAGCCACCAACAATGATGATGTAAATCCTGATACATCTTGGCGACACTAGTATTCACTTCCCATATAGAGGCATGAAAATCCCACATCTTCTCCATACGCATGTCGGTTGAAACCCATATGCGACCATGTAAATGAAGAACCTCATCCTCATCTATGGTCCAACCAAGAGGAGGGTCCTCACCTACCACACTCTCCCATAGAAATAGGCCTTTGGAATCCAATAGCTTCTCCATCCTCACTATATCTAATAGGGTATAGGTAATATCTAAAGAAGAAAGAAACATCTTCCCCTAACTATCACGCACATCCAAGTGTATCTCAGAGAACAAATCCCTAAGTTTCCACTCACTACTGGCATGCTGAACTACCTACACTTGAGTCCTCTTGGTCAAAGCATCAGCCACTACATTTCCTTTACCAGGCATATAGGTAAGCTCTAAGTCGAAATACTGAAGGTATTACACTGAAATTTTTTGTCTCAGATTTAGATCATGCTCATTAAATATGTAATTGAGTCTTCTATGGTCCGTGTACACCACAAAATGCTCTCCCAATAAGTAATGTCTTTATCAGCGTTAAGCATGAACAATTGCAACCAACTCTAGATCTTCCATTGGGTAATTCCTATCTTGTGGAATCAAATGTCGAGACCCATACACAATGAATCAATCCCCCTATATAAGGACTGCTCCTAGACCGATACCCAATGTGTCACAGTACCTAGTGTAACTTCTACCTAGCTCTAGAAAAATCAATATCGGTGTTGAAATAAATCTCCCTTTCAGCTCCTGAAAGGCCATCTCATAGGAATCTTTCCATACATACTTCACACTCTTTTTATTCAAGACTGTCAATGGAGTTTCTAAATGTGAGAAGTATTATATGAAACACCTGTAATAACCATCCATCCCTAATAAACTCTACACCTCAATGATTTTCTTGGGATGCTCCTATGAAACTACTACTCTCACCTTCTCTAGGTCCACTGATACTCCTCTCTCTGGGATGATGTGACCCAGGAAGTGAATATGATCCATCCAAAAGTGAAACTTTTCAAAATTATCATATAAATGATGCTCACTTGGTGTACTCAATATGGTGTCAAGATGTTTGGCATGGTCATTTAAATTGAGAGAATACACCAAGATATCATCCACAAAAACCATAAAAAATGAGTCAAGATAAGGATGGAACATATGGTTCAACAATTCCATGAAGACCATTGATGTGTTTGTGAGACCAAAAGGCATAACAAGATACTCATACAGACCATACCTTCTCCGAAAGGCTATGCAAGGTACTCTAATGATATCACATGCACCTGATGATAAACAGATCTCAGATCAATCTTTGAGAAAACCCAAGCTCCATGGAGCTGGTCTAAGAGATCATATATTCACTATAGAGGATACCAGTTCTTAACCTTCAACTGATTAAAATTTTGATAATCCATAATAATCCTGAGGGTACTATCCACTTTCTACACAAAAAGGACAAGTGAACCCCATGGAGAAGTATCGGGTCATATGAAACCCTTATGCTCTAAGTCCTATAGATTCCTCTTGATCTCTTGAAACTCTATCGTAGCCATCCTATAAGGAGGAATGGATACCAGTGAAACTCTTGTCACTAGATCAATATATAAATCCACCTCTCTAAATAGAGTTAAACCTAAAAATTCGTTTAGGAAAACATCCTTGAAATGATCAACCACTGGAAGGAAATCCATGTGACATGTTCCCTAGTCATCCAGATACAAACATGCAATATTGCTTTTCATCCCACCCAACCCACGATGTTTAGAACTAGATTAGATCACTTGGACATCCCATTCACCTTTGTGTAAAAACAATATGCCCTCTGATGATGTAAAACTCACCATGTAGTGATAGCAATCAACAAAGGCCTGAACTGAAACCAATCAATTCATCTTGATAATGACTTCAAAGCCTAATATCTCTATAACTTATTGGTCCCATATGAAGTGAAACACACCAACCTCAAGGAGAACTTCTTTCAATGATGAAAATTAGTCATTCTAATCCCTAACATAGTCATCAAAAGTAAAAACATAGATCCCAAGGCTCTCTACAATGGGAACATATGTGAAACTATATTAATCCTCAATATCAAAAATTATAGAAGCTAAACTAGAGGATAATAGAATAGTACCTCTGACAGTACAAGGTTTGGGACCCTTCACTTGATGGGTCTATTGCACTGCATATTTCTGGCATGTATCATGGCCCTGTGACATTTGTTGGCTACCCAAAGTTGACCCACCCTGTTGTCGTTGTGATCTTGGGGTCTAGCTATCACAACCATGAAAACCACCTTGGCCTGAACAACCTGTTGCATTCAAGCTCCCTAACTGGTAAGAAGCTCCAGACCTTTCTATTGAATGTGGAGATGGTTTAGACCCTCTCTCACTAGCTACTGATTAGAAAATAACAAAATAGCACTAAATATGGCCCATCTTTCCACAAGATCGTCACTCAAATAGGTCCTGCGGACACTGTGGCCTTGTATGCCCCAGCCTTCTACACTGGTAGTACTTCACCCGGATACTAGAAGAAACATTATGACTACTCACATCACTACTAGGAATCTCTAAATGATGCTTCTTATTTCTAGTTGATACAAAAATAGATCTAGGTGTTTTACTACCCTGGCTCGCACCATTAGAGTTCCTCAAGTTATGCTATGTGATCAGTGCCTAATTCATTATAGCAGATACAATAGTCAACCTGAAGACATTTACCTATGATTAGATGTCATACATGAGACCATCTTCAAATATCATACATTTAGATACATATTCACCCATCAGAATAGGTGTGAAGAACTAGAGCTTAGTAAAATGAGTTGAATAGTCCATAACTGACGAAGCACCCTACTCCAGATGCATAAACTCCCGAGCTCTATCGACCCTTAGAGTCTCGGGATAGTATTAATCATGTAATGTTGTTTGATAATCTCCCCACAACATATCCAGATGATACTATACATGATTGACAATGTCCCACCATATCTTGGAATAATCATTCATAATGTATGTAGCGAGCTTTACCCTTCTTTCAGGAGGTGTCTCTAAATGCACAAAGATCGAAAACATGGACTCTATCCATGACTTTGTAACTTGTGGTCCACCATCCCACAAAAACATGGGTGGGTTCTACTACTGGAACACCCACATCAGCTTATCCCTAGATGTGGCAGGCTATGGTGTTCCTTGAAATGTTTGCATGAACCTCATAAAGCCTTCATGGAACTGTGCATCAGCACCTGCGTCCAGTATAAAAAATGGTGTCATAAATTTCACAACTAGAGGATCTACTGGTATCCCGTTTTCAACCACCTATAGGGTATGATCGTTACTAGCCTCCTCGCGTAAAGATAGAGGTTTTCATGGTGGATGTTACTCTACAAATCAAGTAACACACCTTAGTTCAAGTTTGGTTTCAAAGTCGCAGCTCAAAAGTGAACAACAAAATCGGATAGGTCAAAAACTTCCTCTAAGAAATCACATCACTACCAACCCCACAGGTCAGGACTAGGTGTAAAAAAACTGAGATATACAACCAAAATACCACTAATATTGTCAGTTCTGGTCAAGTTCCCTACCAAAAGCAATTTCAATAACACTTGATTTTTACATTCATTTTAAATTTAAACTGAGTTCACATTTGTATCCTAAAATGGAACTCATTTTAAATTTATCACATTCTCTTCTAGAAGGGTATCTTGAATAGTATTTCAAATCTTGATCCATGGGGGCTCATACTCCCCATGAATCAAATCTTCAAATCCACCTGTAGCACATCGTAACGCAATTCAATACAAGGTCAAAACATGATCCACCAAATTCTGATCTAAGAGGACCCATAAACCATAGGAACCATAGCTTGGTAGCCACCCAATTCAAACCATAAGATGTACCAATACACCTATCACAATAGTATGAATATTTATCATGGTACATATCACAATCACATGCAATTAGTAATAGACCTAAATGGCATAGCAAGAATGCCTGGAATTTTATTTCTAACAAGTTCCTATATGATGCATGAGATTGAATACCCTCATATCATCTAGTTGCAACACAATAGAACCCACGATCATATCAATAATAATATCACAATAAAAGTGTGTCACCCAATGGTGAAATCAAATCAATTGTAATAACTCCAAATCCAAAAAAACATAATTCAATTAGAGGCAATTTGGTTTTTCCCTATACGCAGGGTTGATACTCCCAGGCACAACTTATTAAAAAATACCATTTCATTCCTATACCAGTGTATTAGTGCCAAAAAGTAAAGAAAATTAGAAAAGATCCCTCTAATACCACTTTATAACATCCCAAAATAGGATGCCACCAAACAGTACTCCAAGATCAGTTGGTCACCTGGCCTCAAGTGTAACTCCCCAAATTCCAGAGGTTTCTGACTAGCAGTGAGGGCCAAGGTGATGTTATTGGGGAGACTATGCCTCATGGGAAGAGTGAAACACCATGTAAAATAACAAGAGATAGTGAAATCATTAATACCAAAATAGAAGTAAACATCATAATACAGATAATATAAATAACCATGAGTCATATCTTACAACAGATGATGCATAGCACATGTTTCTATTTTAAATATCCAAACAAGTCACAATGTTATCATATAAAATACAAGTTTAAAATGTACAAAAAGTATCCCAGTAGCATTGTAAGCCTCATCATGGTCTCATGCTCTCATGCTTCTAAACAACATATAAAGTACCTATAGGAGGGTGATTTTCCTTATCGACGCCTGCAGCCATATAATCTTTTTGGACCCAAATCATGACCCAAATAGGGTGTGAGACTAAATCCTAGTAAAAATCCACCCAAGTTATGTTCCAATATGTCAGTGAATATATATAAAAGTTAGTGTAAATAGTGAAATTAGTAAGGTAATAGGTGCTCCAAAGTTAAAAAAATCCTACAAGAAGTGGTTTCCATTTACATTCCATTCCCATTTAATTTAAAATTCAATTACATTGAATGTTATAAGTATAGAGATCTAGACTAAGCCTAGAATCCCCTGTGTAATTTTAAGCACAAGATATGCCTCAGAAGTCCATCAAAGAAATAAGAAGTAAAGACCGAATCCAAACTTATGTTTTGTCTTGGAAGACACGCATTAAACCATTTTAATATAAAATATAAATTGATCTTGTCCTTGACATTACTAAGCTATAATTCAAGTATAAATCCAAGTTAAAATCCACCAACACCCTACAATATCATCTTGGCAAACCTCATAGGAGCCCAGTATCACTCTAGGTGTGGTAAGTCCATGTCAACTGAGCATGTCCTTGGTGGCCCTATAGGAAACCCCAAGTATCACTCATGACATATATCATGTGACTCTTGAGCCCATCCATAGAATCATATAGGGATACATGATTACCTCATAATTTTAGTACATATCCTCTATTATCTCATCAATGTTGTCCATGGTTCACCCACGGCTTAACATTATGAATAAATCCATTGATCTCGTCCAAGGAATTCCAAAGAATACAAGATTCACTCAAGGGACCAAGGTACAATAGGAATATTATCTCTTCCATGGAATTCTAAATATAATCTATGATTTACCCAATGTTATTTACCAATTAACCATAACTGGTTCAATTTAACAATTCATTAGTCATGCTATAGTCAACACCAAAAGCATATAATATACATATCACCGCTAAGGGTGTCTCAAGGTAGGAAAAACCTCTAAGGTTTGGCCTATCACAACTCACATGGTCACACATATCATATAAAGTTTCTCATGTAATATAAACTATTACAAGGCTTTATAATAACCTAACTCACATTGTTAGGTTCACAGTTGGATCCAAATAGTCCAAACATGCTTAAACAATTATAGACATAAATACGGGTCAAGGGGAAAGTCACATATCCCATACCATTGTCCAATTAAAAATCTATCTAGCAACATAGTAATTCCATTTAATAAAAAATTTATTTTAAACAACCCAAGAATGGGAATTAAAGGCATACCTCATAAGTACCCTAGGCCAAATGACTATAAAATGGTCAAAGTGGACACTCACCCATGGGGTGGACCTCAATCTGGGTAAACAACCAATTACATGCTTCTCAACCCTATTTAAATACCTAAACAATGACAGGAAACAACATGTATGATTTATAAATCATGGAAACACCCCAAAAATGGGTGTGTGGCACATCGGCATATATTAAAAGCTCGACATTTAATGAAAGGCATGAGATGACCTACCATAAGTTTGTGTAAGATAGCTCGTCCAGTATAAAGCTTTAATTTTCACTGGTTTGGGAGAAATCTGAAGAAGGGATGAAGAACATAATATTAGGGCATATGATCCTAAATCCAAATAGTGCATGAATTGTTCCGAAGAATCAAGAAATGATAAAAAGGAATTGATGTCTCACCATTGCATATCCAAGGAGACGAACGACACTCAATTCGATGGTCAGACGAAGAAGGGATCTAAAAATGAAGAATAGGCTTCAAAGGGATCTCTTCCAAAGATCTCCTATAGAAAAATGAATTAGGGAGAATAATTTTTAAGTTAAAATATTTTCAAGGGAAAAATGTTCATTTTACCCAAAATAAATGGGTCACACAGTTTCCCTGCATGGTTTGTCAAACCGTGCAGAAATCATGAACATTTCTATATAAGAGGAAGGGGAACTCGCATAGTTACCTCACACAGTTTAAATAACCATGCAGTAGGTCTATACCTTGGTCTAAAATTTTTATAGACCTTTCACATGGCCATGAAACTACTACCACACGGTATCCTGAAACCATGCGGCCGCTACTACCTCCTATCACATGGTTAGCTTAGCCATGCAGACTTCCCAATATGGTTTCTTCTAACTGTGCGGTAGGCCTAAAACACTCCAAGCCTTTGGGTTCCAGGATTAAAATGAGCCTCAGACACATCCAAACCTCCTATGACCTCAACAGGCATCCACATTTGATCATATTAAAGCAATTAAATAGAGGATTGATAGAAACCTCAAGATCTATACCTCAAAAAAGAAAAAGTTTCTTACAAAAAAACATGTCACCCTAAATGTAGAATGAAAATTTGATTCATTAGTAGTAATATTTTTAATGAATTTTTTATTTATAAATAATCAATACAGAAATGAAAATAAAATCCAGATAGTTTAATTTTTATGATTGGAAATAATATTACTTATACGGTAAAATGTTTAAAGTGTTATTTCTTAAGCATGTTCAGCATAGTTCCTAGGAGTATAGGTTGTGAATATTTAAAGTTTAACATGGAAATCATGTCTATGTGTTATTATTGAAATGAATTTATGATTATTTCAATGGATTGTTACTTGATGGAGTTGATTTTTGTGAAAGATGTGTTTCTTGGTGATTAATTTCCTTGAAATATTGGTATGGTTTTTTCTAAAGATCTATTTTATAAACTATAAATTATCATAATAAAGGATAGATAACATGAAATGTTTCCCTAATAGAACTTAATCCTATAAATTCAATTATATTTTTTTAAAACCAGTATGAATTTATTGTTTGTTATGATTTTTTTCATGATTATGTGATTTTATTGCGAATGAATTGATGTAATAACCTCCCATAAAAAGGATAATAATTTAAATTCATTAACAAAAGAGGATGGTTATAATACCAGAAAATTGGAAATGATTTCTTATTGTCTACATGTAACCCTAATGAAAATAATGATGAAAAATGTGATTATCATTCAGGTTTGTTGTTGGATTTTTTGTTGGCTATGAACCCTTACTATGATTGATTTCTTAAACTCACCTTTCATAAAATTTTAATAATTTATATAGGGATAATGAACTAGTTGTGTGAAAATATATAGAATTGTGTGAAAATATCCCTACAAGATATGATAAGATATTGTGAAATACCTTCTTAATTTAAGTTTGTTATACATGAAAGATGAAATATATTTCTATGTTTCAGTAGGTGTGTTTACTATTATCCTTTTGATTATGTGGATATCATGATGAATCATGCGATGGTGGTGGTGATAGGTTAAAATTTTGGATTAGTTGGGAAGTGTGGTTTCATTTGGTTGACTTGGTAGGTATGTGATGTTTTGGTCTGGTGTGGTAGTGGTGGGTTGGATGATAGTGTGAGAAGAAGGTTGATTTTTTCTAGTAGCAAAATTTATGGATTTGAGTATATGAGTATAGGTCAACACTTCAACCAGTAAAAAATATTATTTAATGACACATTTTAAAGTCATTTTGAAGATTCCAGGATGCCTAAAGTGGATAATATCTTGATATTGTGATGATTTTCCTTAATTTATATTCTTTTGGTAACTCTATTTAAGCTGATGTGGGTTCATGTATTGTTTTATGAATATGATTTGGTGTTATGCATTTTAGTTTGTTATATTGGATTGTATGAAGAGATGTGGGAGAGGGGATTCTAATTTGTTCTTAGTGGGGAGTAGTGGTATGGTTCTGTGGAGTGTTGTGCAGTGAGTCTATTGGATATTAGAGTGTATGAATTGTTGTGTTTTGTTGTACAATGTTGTTTCTTTCCATGATGATGATGTTCCTTATGTAATTTTTTCTAAAATTGTTGTTCTTTAGTTTAAATCTATATAATCAAAACGATGGTGATGTGTTAGGTGAAGAAATTCTAAATATTAATCATAAGATATATCCTTATTGAAATTTCAGTAGAAAGAGGTACCAAATTTCTTCAATGGAACCTCCAGCCAAGATGTTGAGGATTGGTTGTAAGAAGTTAAATTATCCTTTATGTTGGTAAATAATACATATAAATTATGGGTTGTGTTGTAAGTTGGCTAGTTTGATAAAGTATCTCTTAAAAGGTGGAAAATGAAGTGTGGATGATCGGAGGAGATACATAGGGAGAAATTCTTTGATTTATGTAAGAATTATTTCTTCGGTCAAGTGAATATGTGATGTTGTCTGAAGGTGATTTAGGATATTTCATAATGAGATTAGAATGTGTGTATTTTTGTGAACCATTTTATAAATCTTATTAGTAGGTTTCTACACTGTCTATCAAATAAGAGAGATCGAATAAAGTTATTTGAGTCAACATTGAGGTCATAGATCCCTCTATATACCATATATGTTCAAGAAATTTATTGGGAAGAAGTGATTGATCATGTATAGATCACAAAGAAATATTTTTCTATAATGAAGGGTTTTAGTTAAGTTCTCTCTCAAGTGATTAGGATGTTTGAGATGAATTCTTTGAGTTATGGGACTCAGAGTTCTCATAAGAAGAGGGTGGGGATATATTCTAGAGTTAGATCATTTTTTGAGATGTGGTCATGGTTACCTTGATGTGTCTGATGTCTCTAGTTGATCTATTTCTGATGTAATATTATGGGACATCATTAATTCAACTACCCCAAGATTCAGCATGTTTCTCTGTATTCAATGAAGGGTTAGTTGTAAGGGTGTTTTGGGTGTGTCTACTCCTTTCACTAAAACATTGTGGTTTATTTTGAACTCAATTTAAAAGTGTGTTTTATATTTTAATTTAATGTTATAGACATTATTACTTTCTTAATAATTCTTGGGATTATCTTTTAGATGTTTTAAATTGGATAAGAAGGGGGGTTTTTTAATTTTTATCAATTTAAAAATTTGGTTTATAGTGAAATGGGTAGCTATTGAGGAGTTTTTTGTTAGTAGTGTTGGTTGTTATTTTTTTAGTTTCTTATTGAGGTGATGTTTATATTTTATAGGTAGTCACATCCCCTTGTTTTTTTATTTATAGGCCTCAATTTTTCTTTATCGAGGTTTGGTTTTTATTTATGAGGATAAGAATCATTTTAAAGGTATTTGATGTAATGGTTTGAATCTTCTAAGATTATTATATGGTGTTTTTTGGGGGTATAAGGTTCTTAGAGGAGGCTATATATAGAATGGGTGATATGGATATAGAAATTCTAGCTGGAGATTTTATTCAAAGTGTGACTAATCAATCAAACCATGAATGAGACCTGGGAATATTAAGGGGTTCTGGTGTGTATTATTTCATGACATGAGGGAGATATCACGATATGATGGGAATGAGGGATACTTTTTCTTGCTTCTATGAATTGAGGGTTCATGTCATGAAACTTATGTTCACAGAGTGAATATGTGGCATGAATTTTAATGAAGTTTTTAATTAAACCTTTTATGGTGTGAATGGGGGTTTCATAGTAAAAATGGTTTCTTTTCTAGAGAATTAAATAATTATAGATCCAACCCAAATTACATTATTTACCTTCCCTCCACTCAAACCCTAGGTGACCTATGACCCCTATTTATAGCTCTCTAATGTCTCCTCACTCAACCATTTATTTTTCGTTTGTGGCATCAATATCTCTTTATTCGAGTTGAAAATCCTTCCTCTTATCCTTCGTTTTCTTCTACTCTTTCTTCCTATGAGTTTGGGATAATGGTGATTGTAACAACTTAGGTACTTAAAAAACAATTTTTTTCATTCTAGAATTAATCTGTTAAATTCATTATAAATGTATAATGAAATAAGTGGTATTTATAGAAATTAAGAATTCTATACTAATAGAATAGAACCCGCATCTATGAGAGTACAAAAAAATTATGTGTCTAATAAGTGAAAATATGACATATTTATATCATGGATTAAGTAAATAAATGTTTTGAAAATGAAAAATTAAGTGTTGGTATTTTTTTAATTCAAAAATATTTTTTTATAATTTTATAATTACTATAATTATTTAAAAAATATTTTCATAAAATAGATTCATAAATTGATTTTTTTGTATTACTATTATAAGATTATTTTATAAGACTTTATTTTATTTTTCATAGTGACATGAAATCATTTATAATATTAAAATTAGTATTTTCGAGCAAATTATTATTTAATTTAAAAATAAATTTCTCATATTTTAGAAATTATTTTCATAAAATGGATTTTTTTTAATTAAACACATTGAAAAACGTTTAGGGTAAATTTTTGGTATTTTTCTAAAATACTTGAATTTTGTGAATAGTAAAATATGGTAATTTACAATATAAGAAAAATAAATGAATTTTTGAGTCATGATTGAGTCATGGATGATGTAAGTGGCCTTTTGTCTGAACTCACATGCGCTATTTATTGTACTTAGTCATAATAATCTACACTATTAATATTCTTGATCCAAAATAATAAACTAGTGATTAAAATAGTCCAAAAACACCTCTCTCCTCTACTATAAATACCACCGCTCAACACCTCTTCTCGGCAAATTTGGCATATGAGGTTGTTTTAATTTTTTTTTTTTAATGGGTCTAAGGTTCAAATATTTAAGAAAATGGGTTCTTTGAGCGCCAGACCATGTGGCGCTCAAGGGTTTTGGAATTGGAGCGCCACTTCAAGTGGCGCTCCACCAATTTGGCGGAAGAAGGGTGCAGCGCCACTTGAAGTGGCGCTGAAAAAATAAATACAAACCGTGCAGCGCCACTTGAAGTGGCGCTGCACCCTTCTTCCCAATCAATTCGGCGCCACTTGAAGTGGCGCCGAAACACCCCCCCCCCCCCCCATCCTATAAATAGGACCCTCGCCCCCCACCCCATTCCTCACTTCCTACCTCACCCCACCCCCATTCCTCCCTCCCTATCCCTTCCTCTCTCTCTCTCTCTCAAACGTTTTTATTGCGTTCTTCGGTTGCTGTGAAGCCTTGCCTCTTCGGTTGCTCTGCCTGTGTACCTACGTCGTCACAAATTTGAGGTAAATCTTTCTTTAAATTTATTTAATAGTTTTATTTAATAATTTAGTTGTTTAATTTATAGAATTAGTATATAATATTTGTATTTTATAAATAGTATGGTTTTTTTAAATGTAATTAGATAATGAAATGATTAGTTAGTTAAATAATTAATCATAATTAGTTGATTAATCAATGATAATTAAGTTATTAATTAATCATAATTAGGTAAATAGTTAAATGTAATTAGATTATTAATTAATGATTATTAGCTAATTAATTAATCATAATTAGCAAATTAATTAATCATAATTATTTAATTAATGAATCATAATTAGTTAATTAATTCATTATAATTAGGTTATTAATTAATGGTAAGTAGGTAATAAATAATCATAATTAGTTAATTAAATAATCATAATTAGTTAATATCATAACTAATTAATTAATTAATCATAACTAGTTAATTAATTAATCATAATTAGTTTATTAATTAATCATAATTAGTTAAGTAATTAATCGTAATTAGTTAATTAATTAATCATCATAATTAGTTAATTAATTAATCATAATTAGTTAAGTAATTAATCATAATTAGTAAATTAATTAATCATAATTAGTTAAGTAATTAATCATAATTAGTTAAGTAATTAATCATAATTAGTAAATTAATTAATCATAATTAGGTTATTAATTAATCCTAATTAGGTTATTAATTAATCATAATTAGTTAATTAATTAATCATTAGTAGTTAATTAATTAATCATAATTAGGTTATTAATTAATCCTAATTAGGTTATTAATTAATCATAATTAGTTAATTAATTAATCATAATTAGGTAATTAATTAATCATAATTAGGTTATTAATTAATCCTAATTAGGTTATTAATTAATCATAATTAGGTTATTAATTAATCATAATTAGGTTATTAATTAATCCTAATTAGGTTATTAATTAATCATAATTAGGTTATTAATTAATCATAATTAGGTTATTAATTAATCATAATTAGCTAATTAATGAATCATAATTAGGTAATTAATGAAACATAATAGGTTAATTAATTAATCATAATTAGGTAATTAATTAATCATAATTAGGTAATTAATGAAACATAATTAGGTAATTAATTAATCATAATTAGGTAATTAAATAATCATAATTAGGTAATTAAATAATCGTAATTAGGTTATTAATCAATCATTACTTGCTAATTAATCAATCATCACTTGCTAATTAATCAATCATCACTTGCTAATTAATTAATCATAATTAGTTAATTAAGTAATCATAATTAGCTAATTAATTAATCATAATTAGTTAATTAATTAAGCATAATTAGTTAATTAAGTAATCATAATTAGGTAATTAATTAAGCATAATTAGTTAATTAAGTAATCATAATTAGGTAATTAATTAATCATAATTAGTTAATTAATTAATCATAATTAGTTAATTAATTAATCATTAGTAGTTAATTAATTAATCATAATTAGGTTATTAATTAATCCTAATTAGGTTATTAATTAATCATAATTAGTTAATTAATTAATCATAATTAGGTTATTAATTAATCATAATTAGGTTATTAATTAATCATAATTAGGTTATTAATTAATCATAATTAGGTAATTAATTAATCATAATTATGTTATTAATTAATCCTAATTAGGTTATTAATTAATCATAATTAGGTTATTAATTAATCCTAATTAGGTAATTAATAAATCATAATTAGGTAATTAATGAAACATAATAGGTTATTAATTAATCATAATTAGCTAATTAATTAATCATAATTAGGTAATTAATGAAACATAATTAGTTAATTAATTAATCATAATTAGGTAATTAATTAATCATAATTAGGTAATTAAATAATTGTAATTGGGTTATTAATCAATCATTACTTGCTAGTTAATCAATCATCACTTGCTAATTAATGAATCCTAATTAGTTAATTAATCAATCATAATTAGGTAATTAAGTAATCATAATTAGCTAATTAATTAATCATAATTAGTTAATTAATTAAGCATAATTAGTTAATTAATTAATCATAATTAGTTAATTAATTAAGCATAATTAGTTAATTAAGTAATCATAATTAGGTAATTACTTAATCATAATTAGTTAATTACTTAACCATAATTAGGTAATTAGTTAACCATAATTAGGTAATTAGTTAACCATAATTAGGTAATTAGTTAACCATAATTAGGTAATTAGTTAACCATAATTAGGTAATTAGTTAACCATAATTAGGTAATTAGTTAACCATAATTAGGAAATTAGTTAACCATAATTAGGTAATTAGTTAACTATAATTAGGTAATTAGTTAACCATAATTAGGTAATTAGTTAATCATAATTAGGTAATTAGTTAACCATAATTAGGTAATTAGTTAACCATAATTAGGTTATTAGTTAACCATAATTAGGTAATTAGTTAACCATAATTAGGTAATTAGTTAACCATAATTAGGTAATTAATTTATCATAATTAGGTTATTAGCGAAGTAGTTATATTATTCAGCGAAGTAGTTATATTAATTAGCAAAGTAGTTATATTAATTATCCAAGTAGTAGTAAATTGCCTATGGAATATACCTTTGCATTACATTCTAGGAATGATAATGAATTTAGTTTTCAATCTACCTTGACCTCGGTTTGTAATTGAAGTTATGAACTTGAATTTAGTAGTTCAATATATTTTTTTCATATTAAGTGTTAGAGTTATCATGAAATGATTTCTCTCTTGAGTAAAGTATCCCCGGGTAGAGGGGCTTTGGGTCGGACCACCTACTTTCCTGGAGGCTTGCCTTGTCTAGGAAAGTGAATGGGGTTGGCTATCTGTCGCTCCGGGCTTACTCATGTGGAGACTTTCAATTTCATATAAATCTATGCTTTTACATGACGTGTTCGTGTACCTCATGCATATAATGCATGTGGATATGTATAAATATATTTGACTTATATTTTTGGGTAAGTAACACAAACTTGTGAGTTGTGTAAATAGTTACACATCAATATGGTTTGAACATATTGATTTGGTGGAGGGATTAGGATTCCAACCTAAATTACTAGAAGCATGCATACATAAATTGATTCTTTAATCAGATTTATTTAATAACAGTGGTTTCTTTTAGATAAAAAAGATGGTCGCCGCTTATATTTATTGCAACGGTCAAATAATTGAGACATTTCAAGGATGTAGTTATAGTATACATCCAGAAGATGTTGTGATGCTTGGAGGATGTACTACTTTGGAAGCTGTGAAAAGGAAAATTCATCGGAGGTTAAAACTCACGAGGAATCAAGTAATAGAGTCCATTACATTCAGACATATTCAATTTATAGATAGGTTTTGGCATGTGCCCTATCCGGTAAATGATGATGATGATTAGGAATATATACTTTCATTGGTTAAGTATATACCTGAGAATCAAATGATGGAGTTGTATGTCACTATAGCTACAATGGAGGTTCCATCGACATTGGAAGTTGACCCATCTCAAATTCATGAAACTATGTCATATGCTCCTTCACATCAAGACGTTCCATCAGCATCAGTAGTTATTCCATCATTTCCATCAGCCACAGTTTCAATGGATAGTCCTCCACATACTTTAGATGCATTGGTTGATGAATTTGAGGATGATGACAATTTTGAACAAGATGAAGAGGAAGTTGAAGAAGAAGAAGAGCATGCGGAAGATCAGTCTGTACCATCTCATGCGAGGTTCAACCGACCATTGAACCATCCTCCACTATTGGATTCCTGGTCGAATGAAGGCATGAATCGCTTGCCAGAATTTGATTATTCAGTTATCACTCCCAGATCAGAATTTCCAGGAATCATTGGTGGCATAAATCGAGTGTCAGATAACGATGTTCTGTATATTGGAAGAGAGTTTGAGAGCAAAGAAGCAATGAAAAATGTGATAAAACAATATCACATTGAAAGACATTACTCATATGTTGTAGAAGAGTCAAAGAGATCTTATTATTTGATCTGTTGTGACAAATCTGAATCGAACTGTCAAATGCGTCTGCGAGCTATTATTGATAACACTTTTCACAGCTGGCGCATCACTAGATTTACTCCACACACATGTGTGAACCCAAGCTTGGCACAGGAACACTCTTCATTAGATGTTGAGTTTGTTTCAACTATTATTGTTGAAATGATTAGAGCATGTCAAGATGTCCCCATGGTTCTGGTCATTGAGCGAATCAAACAGCTTTTTGGATATCAAATCTCTTACTGGAAGGCATGGGCAGCACGACAAAAGGCTATTGTGAAAGTGTATGGTGATTGGGATGACTCTTATCGAGTTCTACCACAACTGTTGGAGCTTTTACACCACAATAATCAAATAGTCTATCGGTTACATACAGTTGAATATGTTAACCAATAGAACCAACTTGACCGCTCAATGGTTGTGTTTGATAGATTATTTTGGACATTTTTACCTTGTGTGGCGGCTTTTAGACATTGCAAGCAGTTCATACAAATTGATGGCACATTTCTGTATGGAAAGTATACCAGAACTTTATTGATTGCCGCCACACAAGATGGAAATCGATCCCCTCTGCCTATAGCATTTTCAATTGTGGAGAAAGAGAACTTCTCATCATGGAGCTGGTTTCTGGCATGTCTTCGAGAGTTTGTTACGGATGCAGAAGGGATTTGTCTTATTTCTGATCGCCACCGTGCAATCAAGGAGGCGATACAGTCTGAGGGTCTTTCGTGGAGACCACCATATGCCCATCATCGATACTGTATTCGACACATTGCCAGCAATTTGCGAAAGAAGTTCAAGAATGAGTCGATGAAAAAGGCAATCTTAAAAATTGGTATGAACATCTTTTCTGTTTAAAATGTTTTTGTCGTAGTTATTTTCATAACTGTTCAGATGACTGTTTGTATGATAGCATATGAGCCTCAACAACAAAGGATTGAGGAGCGTCTTCAAGATATCCACAGAGTGAATCCAGAAGTGTATGATTACATGATGCAAATTCCAAAGCAGAAATGGTCGTTGGCATATGATGATGGGAGGAGATATGGTCATATGACGACCAACATCGTAGAATGTATAAATGGAGTTTTCAAGGGTGTTCGAAAAATACCTATCACAGGTAAATACGAATATTTCAATATATGTTACTCAGAAGAGTTACTATTATAATATAATATTTGTATAATGTCGTAAATCTAAATTTCAGGGTTGGTACAAGAGACCTTCTATCGTAGTGTAAAGTACTTTCTGGAACGAGGAAAGCAAGCTGAATAGGGCTTGAACAGAGGGATGCTCTATGGACACCATTTCCAACGCGAGCTAGATACAGTTCTTCAGGAGGCCGCAACTTACCGTGTAACTGCATTTAATCGTCCAGAGCAACGATTTGAGGTCGCTGAGCCCGGTGATGCTATGGCATGTAGCAATGGTCATGTGCGAGTTGTTTTATTGGAGAAGCGTTACTGTGATTGTGGCAACTTTCAGGCACTGAGATATCCCTGCGTCCATGTGATTGCTGCATGTGCTTACGTACACGTATCTTGGGAGCAGTTCGTTGATCCAGCTTATCGACTTGAGAGCATCAACTCCTGCTACAATACTCCGTGGATGCCAATCGGGGAATATCAGAATTTTCAGCTGCCTGATGGCGCACCCACGCTTCTACCGAACAGCAATAGACTTCGACCTAAAGGGAGGCCAAAGTTGACTCGTATTCGGAATGAGATGGATTGTCCTAGTGAACATCCAGCTGGACAGCGGTGCATCATATGCCGCCAGGAAGGTCATACGAAGACACGTTGCCCTAGACACATAGGGCAATCATCTAATGGTTAAAATGAATCATGTACTCTATCAGTTACTGTAAAACTTTGTACATGTAATTATTTTTATCATTTCACCATTTTTAATCATATTTGTCTTACTTGTAAATAGGGTAATTTTTGGAAAATGTACCACGATTTCACGTGACATTTTTTGTCGAATGATCAACATTACATGAGTAGCTTTAAACAAACAACACCAACTCAAAAAAAAGGAATGTACCTGTATAAGAAAACAAAACCATTTGAAGGGAGGTATTATACCATCAGGAAGAGAGATTCTAGAAATGTGCAATGTTATGACAAACCTTTATATGAAATGTGTCAGTTCCCCACTAGATGTGCATGTTTCTTCAAAATTTTCAGGCTGGAGATAATCCACCATAAGTTTCACATAGCCTTATGTCTTCCATGGATTAATGTCAAACACTTCAACCAATTTTTTTACTTTATGGGAAAGTAAAACCTCATTCCTTTGAATATGCACTTTACCATGAACATATAAAATCATCATTTTGCAAGAAAAACTACTAATCTCATGTTCACTGAAATACCCCTTAACGTAAGAATGATACAAATAGTGTAAGTACCCAATAGCAAGATTCCAATCCATTTTGAAGGATAATGGGGATGACAAGGAAACATCAACCCCCAGGCCCACCCCTTCCACCCATTCAACCAACTTCGGTAACTCCTATAGAAGTAGCTTTTCAAAAATATGAAATGTCACCCCACCACAGCTTTCTACATCCATATTAACCCCCCAATTCAGTTTCATTAAATGTAGACAGCCCTCATTTTTACCAAAGTTAACGATGCACTATTAAACCACCACTTTTAACCCCCGCCTCAAAAATACAAAATGCTTTGAGGGATGAGAAATGATTCGACACATTTCAATGTTCTAAAATGCACCGAATCATTTCTCATCCCTCAAAGCATTTTGTATTTTTGAGGAGGGGGTTGAAAAGTGATGGTTTAATAGTACATCATTGACTTTGGTAAAAATGGGGACTGTCCACATTTAATGAAACTGAATTGGGGGGTTAATATGGATGTAGGAAGCTGTGGTGGTGTGACATTTCATTTTTTTGAAAAACTAATTCTATAGGAGTTACCGAAGTTGGTTGAACGAGTGGAAGGGGTGGGCCTGGGGGTTGATGTTTCCTTGTCATCCCCATTATCCTTCAAAATGGATTGGAATCTTGCTATTGGGTACTTACACTATTTGTATCATTCTTACGTTAAGGGGTATTTCAGTGAACATGAGATTAGTCGTTTTTCTTGCAAAATGATGATTTTATATGTTCATGGTAATGTGAATATTCAAAGGAATGAGGTTTTACTTCCCCATAAAGTAAACAAATTGGTTGAAGTGTTTGACATTAATCCATGGAAGACATAAGGCTATGTGAAACTTATGGTGGATTATCTCCAGCCTAAAAATTTTGAAGAAACATGCACATCTAGTGGGGAACTAACACATTTCATATAAAGGTTTGTCATAACATTGCACATTTCTAGAATCTATCTTCCTGATGGTATAATACCTCCCTTCTCATCTCACCTTACCAAGAAAAATTATCTAGAGCTTTTGAGGTTGATTTATACTCAGGGGCATGACAAAATTGCAAAGATGTTTCTATTGTTACTAGACACATAGGGCAATCATCTAATGGTTAAAATGAATCACGTACTCTATCAGTTACTGTAAAACTTTGTACATGTAATTATTTTTATCATTTCACCATTTTTAATCATATTTGTTGTACTTGTAAATAGGGTAATTTTTGGAAAATGTACCACGATTTCATGTGACATTTTTTGTCGAACGATCAACATTACATGAGTAGCTTTAAACAAACAACACCAACTCAAAAAAAGGAATGTACCTGTATAAGAAACCAAAACCATTTGAACTATTAAATGAAAATATCATCAGTTTTTTATAATGAAAGATGAACTTACAGTGACTACAAAACAAAAACGAGGAAACTCTAAACGTATTCACCCCAACACCCCAACACGGGAGACAACAACTAACCCAATGTGTTTATGCTTCTTTCAAAATTATATGATAAATTACATATCTTACATGATAAAAGTCATAACTTACATGAAATTAATGTTTTATTGTTTGCACATTCAGATGGAGCAGCCACTTTTATCTTGCCAGGAGACGCACGTGTCACGCGATGTGTTGGCGCGACGACCTGTTAGACATCTTCATGTTCGGAGAGCGCACCGTTTCCATCATGAGGCACCTCCGGCAGCTATTTGTCTATACCTTAGACGTGCAGGCTTTTATGGAGTCACTATGTGTGACTTCAAGACCATCGACCATCATTTGATAGCTGCATTGGTTGAGAGATGGCGGCCAGAGACACACACATTTCATCTCCCAGAGGGGGAGATGACTATTACATTAGAGGACGTCGCCTATATGCTGGGGTTACCTATCCATGGAGATGAAGTTACGGGGGCCAGTACCGGCGATTGGGTTGCAGTCATACAGAGGCTGCTAGGCATTGACGTCATCGGCGCACGGGGTGTCCTCCAGGGTTCGCGCTTGCAAATGAGGTGGCTCGATCAGCATTTCGACGTTATTCCAGATGATGCAGACGAGGAGACGCTTCTTCAGCACACACGTGCATACATTTTGCGGCTGCTCGGAGGAATGTTGTGCGTCGACTACTCCACCGCTTTGGTACACATGATGTACCTCCCATTACTTGAGGATCTGGATCAGACTGCTACATATAGTTGGGGATCCGCTGTATTAGCACATCTGTACAGATCTCTCTGCACCAGTTGTCAGGACGATTCACATCAGATTGCAGGTTGCATGGTGTTAGTACAGATGTGGGCCTGGGAGCGTTTTCCATGCATCGCTCCTCGAGTTGTCGCACCTCTTGCACCGGAGCTACTTCAGGACTGTCCTCGGGGACGATGGTATGTCTACATCATTACTTTCGGTTATTTAGTACTTTTGTTATTGTTTTTTATAAAATTACCGTAGGTTACTCTTTTTTTACCAGGTGGAGTCAGTCTCAGAAGTTTGCACATACTCCGAGACATAGTGTGCACAGCTTCAGACAGATATTTGATGCTATAGTGCCGGATGATGTAAGTTAAACAGTACTTTTTTGTAGGAAAATTTGTTTTGTTATCACTATTTTAAGTTATTTCAATATAATCTCAGTAAAATTATCATGCTACTATATGACTTATTTTTTGAGTTTACATTTCAGGTTTCATGGACTCCTTATACAGGTTATGTCTACGCATCACTTCCACTATACTGCACATCTTTGGCTGGAGATCGTGCTGCAGTAGTACCACTCATTCACTTCCACATCGTTGAGTGGCACCAGCCAGACTGGGTCATGCGCCAGTTCGGTTTTATACAGCATATCCCCTTGGCACCACGACAGTCTACCGAGTTACATTCGATTGTGCTTATAGGTAGACAGACGACAGACTGGCGGCGACATCATGCATCTTATATCCAGCTTTGGGACAGGCGTGCCCGATTCAGTATATTTCCACAGGGATATATCACATCACACTCTCATTTATCTGATCATGGGGATTATGCACACTGGTATCGACGACATACCATCATGTACCTTACACTTCAGGGGATTGGCATTCAGCGATTAGTATGTTTACTAAGATTTATTAATTTTTTTTAACTCATTTTTGATATTAATTTGATTGTCATTTCATTTGCAGGCAGACGCCATTGGTCAGCTTGCACATTCCACGCAGCCTCAGGAGCATGCATATATTCTGCGGGAGGTAGTTCATCGGGATGTGGTGGCTCTGTTGGCTCATCTCCGGTTGATACGTGACAGTTTTTTTGATGAGGAGACACAGATATATCCTGATCCATATCTTCAGGCAGAAGCACCTGAGGATGACGATGTCCCTGCTATGCCTGCTGAGGAGGATGCACCGCCGCCGCCGCCGCCAGCTGGACGACAGAGACGAGCACATTCGGGGGGCAGAGGCGACCACATCGACATCCGAGAGCAGCTCCTGCAGATGTCGTCTCACCACAGACAGACGATTTCGCCCAGCCGACTGATGATTTTGCACAGCAGGGAGACATTTATATACCGCATATGGCGTCTCCGCAGACTACTATGGACTTCGATCTGGGTGCAGTCACACAGCTTATGGCGGCCCTCTCTCCTCCCGACGAGGCCTTCTTCAGTACCCCATTTCTACCATTTATAGGAGCTTCAGAGCCATATGTCACCCCATATGGTTTTGGGGCATCCTCACATGATTTTGGGGCGTCCTCACATGATTTTGGTCAGTCCTCTACACAGCATCATGAGGAGGCACCAAAAGCACCGGAAGAGGAGGAACCTGCAGAGAGGACACCGGAGCGACATGGACGTCGGACGCGAAGAGGACGTGACATTCAGACACCGCGTTGTGGTACCGGGGGGCATCGTCGTTGATGTTTTTGGATGTAATGTTGTATATATTAAAAAACTTATTCACTATGATAAGTAACTATTGTTTAAGTCAAATAACAAGAAAATCAAAAATCTATTAAATACAAACTTATTTCAATTAACTATTAAATTATAAAGTACAAGTACAATATAAACAAAATTTGTCACAGCGAGTTAACCATTAATAATTAATAATTATAATGACAAATAATAATTAATAATTATATTACTAACTAATTAATTATTGTATATAAAATAATAATATTTTATAGACGTTTAAAGTCACATAGTTGAAACATTTTTAAGTTACAACTAGGTGGTTTTGAAAGCCTATAAAATATTTTCTATCGACATTTTTTACGTAATTTTTTTATTTTCATCTATTCAGTATATGTTTAATCCAAGTTTCAAGTTTCATTCATATTGGTCATATGGATTATGTTTTATAGACGTTTAAAGTCACATAGTTGAAACATTTTTAAGTTACAACTAGGTGGTTTTGAAAGCCTATAAAATATTTTCTATCGACATTTTTTACGTAATTTTTTTATTTTCATCTATTCAGTATATGTTTAATCCAAGTTTCAAGTTTCATTCATATTGGTCATATGGATTATGGTTTATAGACGTTTAAAGTCACATAGTTGAAAAATTTTTAAGTTACAACAAGGTTATTTTGAAATCCTATAAAATATTTTCTATCGACATTTTTTACGTAATTTTTTTATTTTCATCTATTCAGTATATTTTTAATCCAAGTTTCAAGTTTCATTCATATTGGTCATATGGATTAGGTTTTATAGACGTTCAAAGTCACATAGTTGAAACATTTTTAAGTTACAACTAGGTGGTTTTGAAAGCCTATAAAATATTTTCTATCGACATTTTTTACGTAATTTTTTTATTTTCATCTATTCAGTATATATTTAATCCAAGTTTCAAGTTTCATTCATATTGGTCATATGGATTATGTTTTATAGACGTTTAAAGTCACATAGTTGAATCATTTTTAAGTTACAACTAGGTGGTTTTGAAAGCCTATAAAATATTTTCTATCTACATTTTTTACGTAGTTTTTTTATTTTCATCTATTCAGTATATGTTTAATCCAAGTTTTAAGTTTCATTCATATTGGTCATATGAATTATGTTTTATAGACGTTCAAAGTCACATAGTTGAAACATTTTTAAGTTACAACTAGGTGGTTTTAAAAGCCTATAAAATATTTTCTATCGACATTTTTTACGTAATTTTTTTATTTTTATCTATTTAGTATATTTTTAATACATGTTTTAAGTTTCATTCATATTGGTCATTTAGATTATATTTTATAGGCTTTCAAAGTCACATACTTGAAACGATTTTAAGTTTCAAGTAGGTGGTATTGAAAGACTATATGTTTAACAATATTTCAATTTTTTTATAAATAGTTACTTATAACTATGTAAATATATACATGTACAAATATATAATTATACATATACAAGTATAACTATAATTACAATATAATTCTAAATATAATTATAAATATAATTCTACACACACACATACACACACACATATATATATATTTATATATGAATATTAAATATATTTATAAATAAATTTTAAATATATATGTAAAAATATTTTCATAATTATATATTTTAAATATATTCATATTCATATAATTATAAATATTTATATTTAAAGATTAGTTTATAATTATATAATTACAAATATATTTTTTATTTAAAAAATATATATAAATAGATTTATATTTATAAATATTTATTTTTAATTATATATATACATAATTATATTTATACACACACATATAATTATATATATACATAAATATAATTTCATAATTATATAATTATAAATATAATAATAATTAATTTAGCATTTTTAAATACATATTTATAAGATTATTTTTAAAATTTTATTTATTTATTTTGAAATTATTTATTAAAAAGAGATGAGGTGGAAAAAAACTAAAACAAAAAAAAAAAGAAAACAAAATTTTATTTATTTATTTTGAAATTATTTATTAAAAAGAGATGAGGTGAAAAACAATTAAAAAAAAGAAAGAAAACAAAACCAGAAAAAAAAAATTAAAAGGGTGGCAAAGCGCCACTTGAAGTGGCGTTAGCCACCCGAGTTGTTGAGCGCCACTTGAAGTGGCGCTCAATAAGCCCTTTTTTCTAATTAATCTAAACCTAGACCCATTTTAATAAAAAAAACCTATCCGCCTAAAAAACCCCCTCTTCTCCTCACACCTCAAAGCCTTTTATCTTGTTTAGTTTCTACACAATTCCATTCCCAAGACTCTTCCCTTCGTCCAAGACCTGATGGTCTTACCAAAAGTCCAAAACCAAGTGTTTTAAGGAGGTTCTCAAGGAGAGGAATTCAAGAGGTAACATCTTATCTCATTTTTTTCAATTTCTTTTCTTTTCTTATTCTCTAATCACCTACCTTCATCCAAGTGAAATGGTAACTCCATTATCTTACATATACTGTTATTTTATTTTTTTTAAGGAAATATTCATCATAAATCCTATCTTATACTCCTCTTATTCTAAAAAATTAAAACATCATCTGCGATGTGTCGATTTACTGTCATTATGGACGATGTGTGTTCATTTTCCTTTACCGACTTCAAGGCTAGTCATAAAACCACTATTATGGTTAATAAAATTTTATTACACATATTCTATGTTATATAATGTTCTATAACCAATTTATAAACATTATATTAATTTAGATGATATATGTTTTTGATGGTCATAAAAACCGCCAAAATAAATTAAATCATTTTCATTAATGTTTATTTAATGAATAATCCTCATATAAAAAACAAAATGATATATGGTCTGATTTAAAATTATGGAAACATACTAATACCATTTCTTTCCATTTCTATAATTTTTTATTCTATTCGACAAGAAAATTCATAACAAAACGACCATGGAAACCATGAAAAGAACACACCTGAAGTAATGGAAATAACAAAATATTATTAATAAATGGGTAGAAAGTTGTCAAAAAGATCATATATGGTATTATAAATATGAATATAGTTCTAAAAAAAATTAATAATACTCTTTAGACCATTATACGAGATGTTTTAACACGTTTTAAGTAAGACAAATCTAAGTTAAAAGAATTTTATTTAAAAATATTCTTTTAAATTTCTATTTTTACAAAATTAAAAAGGAATGGTTTTAATGATGAAATTATTGTTTTTTTATGATTATGTATTAGTTATTGGGAATTTTTTATGATTAAGGTTTGTACTTATATATCCCTCCAATTTATTGGGTATGTTTATGCTGGAATTTGACTGTAATGGTCATTCCAAGTGTAACTGTGATAGTTACACCATAAGGGAGTCATGAGGGTTACATCATAATGTAGCTGTGAGGTTTAAATTATAATGTATCCATGAGGTTTAAAATTCATATGTTATCTATGAGGGTTAAAATATTAATTAATTAATCCCCCAAGATACCTATATGGTTTTATTAATTTTTTATATGTTTTATGGAAATCTATTGTTTTCACAAAGTAACTATATGATACTTTATGGGTGAGAAGTATATATTTGTAAAATGGGTTTTATATGTTTATAAGTATTATTGTAATAATGGTTTATTTCCTTATTTTTATATATCTTACAGATCTTTTTATGCTCATCCCATGTTTTAAAAAAATCATAGGGTTTAATGATTATTAAGAGAAAATAAGATGCAAATATAAATGTTCTAAATATATTTCATGGAAAGAATTTATTAAAAAATATTATGGAATAAATGAAAACTTTTTTAGTAGTATACACATTGTATTATTATGGTTTTTCATGTATTAACTATTTCCTAGATCTATAAAACTCTAAACCAAAAAACTTTTTGGGAATGTAATTATTCTATTAGTGTTGAATTATCTAAAATATGTAATGTTAAATTTTGGGTCATTATAGTTGGTATCAGAGAATGGTATAGATAACTTTAGGTGTTATGATTATATTAATATAATACCATAAATGATATTTACTTATGGTTATTATATATCATTTAAATATTACCATGTTGCTTCATCTAAGATATGTCTGTTCAGAATGGTTTTCCACATAAGAAACATGTAAACTGAAGTAGGAAGGCACCAAGAGGATGATATCTTTCTAAATCTTAAACCTAGAATAGTGGGAATTGGAACTGAGAAGTTTGTTATAGTAATATCTCAGTTTATTCAGGCAAAAAATGGAAATGGAATCCATGTAAGTGAACAACTAGAGCTACCACATATGTAACAACCGAGACTTTTATGTTATATAAATCATCAAAGGAATATTTTTATACACACAACACTAGCTTGGATTTCTTTACACGCAACTGCGGCCTTCCTCGATAGCTTGCGTCGTACGCAATACCGAGTTTCACTAAACAATGATATGCTATTAAAATATTATTAAAACTAGCCGTTATGAATAGTAATAACCACTTTTTGAAATTTTATAAATTTTATTTTTCAAAATGGACTTCATTTTTGGATTCGGAATATCGAAATTAGCCTAGGGTGAAATTTTGGTATTTTTCTGAAAACTTTCAATTTTTGATGAATAGTGAAACCACTAAGTGGTAGTTAAAAAACTGAATTTTTCATAAAACTTAATTTTACCGCTTCTGTGAGTGGAATTTCGAAAATCCGAGAGACACGGTTGATGTCAGTAAGTAAAATGTGGTTCAATGAGATGAAAATAATTTTTTGGTGAATAGTAACTTTTTACTTTTTTTACCACGGTTAAAAGTAAATAGGGTAATTAAGGGTAAAAATGATAATATTATTACCCTAACACATGTCCTAATTCTATTGTACAAGTTTAATTTGACCAAAAACAACCTTAGGAATACAATATGACGATTTAGTCCCACTTGGATTAGATTAGGACATTTATTATTAATTTATTTAAAGAAGGGTTAAAATAGTTAAAATCAATGGTTAATAAGTAAATAATGTTTAATATGGGGTTATACATAAGATAAATTCGACTATAAATATTCATTAGAAAGCTAAAAATATTTCCTCCATAATAATATTTTAATTTTAATTTTTAGACTTTAAATAAGTTAATGTATTTATGACACAAAGATGATGCAGTAATTATCTTATTAATGAAATATTGACATAATTGATGTTTTAAATACCCAAATAAATGTAATTTGAGACTTTTTATGAATTACACTAATTTTCTAGGTTACTATGACATGTTAGTATTGATTTAAGTAACTTTTTTCGAACTAATCATTCTGTTATAATTTTCATAAAAATCAATTACTAAATAGTGTCAAAATTGACATAAAATAGTTTTTAAAACAGATATTATATTATTAATTGTTATTTTATTCCTAAAAATATAAGGTTCTGACAAATGACTTATATAAGGTTATATATTTTAATAATAAACAACTTGGGGTTCGTTTGGCTTGATATAGTAAGTTTATTAACCTTATAGTGTAAGAAAACAAGAAGACAGAGTAAAAGTTAAATTATCTAACTTAAAGTTAAATCTAAATGATAAGGTTAAAATTGATACCTAAACTTGTCTAAATTCTATTTGATGAGAGGATTTCGACCCCTACCCACCTTATCTTCGAAATATATCAATTTTGAGCTATTAAAAACGGAATTTGACTTTATAATAAAATAATATTTTTTGTTATTCCAAAGGTGCCCCTCTCCTCCCTTATAAAAGGGAACCTCCTCCCCCTCTTTCTCACACCACTTTGAGCATTAAATCTCGGCCAACCCCTGCCAATTTATCCTCTCCAATTCCCTAGAAACATACTATAGGTTCTGGTCTTCTTCAAAGACCTATTTTAGTGCCCTAAAAGGATGTCTCAAAGAAGCACTTCAAAGAAAAGGTAATGTCCGTTACCGATTCTTTCATCTTTATTTCTTCTTCCACTTATTCTTCTTTAGTTGTTTAATTATTAAGTAATAACATCAGTATCACTCATATAATTATATGTTATTAAAAGTATGAAACAACCCTATTTCACCATCTATCCATCCTACGGAAAAAGAAATCACCGTGCGTGCGTACGTACGGAATACCGTCTCCACGCTGTGGTGTAATCTATTTTCCACCACCACCTTACTTGAATGGGTATAATGGTGTAAATAATGACTATATATGACTATTATAAATTGATATTTATTCTGATATAGTATACATACACTCCAATACAATTCCACTATCATAGGACCGATATCATCACTCGTGCGTACGTACGGAATACCGTCTCCACGATGTGATGCGACTCATTCTACATGATCTTCATTTCATAATGATTATATAAATGAATTTAATGAATGAATATGATATATATTACACTAATACCATTCTGGAAATGATGTATCTATAACCTAAAGAGAAGAATAAGAATTTATTCGACAAAACACGCATAAGAACAAAAAGTAATAAACACACGAATAAGAAGTAGTAATGAAATATTACTGATAAGAAGCTAAGAATATGACCATATATGATATAATAACAATACGTATGATTCTGGAATAAGTCAATAACATTATTTAAATCATTATACAGAAGTTTCGGACACTTGCGAAGCAAATCGGACCTAAGGTAAGGGAAAAAATCACAATCTCATTTTTATTCGAGATTGTTTATACTTTGGTATTTACTGGGGTGTATTTTATCATCCACATCCATGTTTCCTCAATATGTAATATTTATATCCTTCTACAATATTTTATATCCAATTTTACCCTTCGCTGAGTTTTTAGTAAAAGATATGAAGGGAATCTTTTGTCGTTTTTCATACGAGGTACTTTTTGACTTTTCCGACAAAAGTACGAGAAGAATGTTTTTTTTAACTTATATGGCATGAATGAATTTTTAAAACATTATTTCCAAGAAGCTTCCTTTAAAAGTTTTCAAGTTTATTTTTAATCAACTTCTTTTAGTTTAAAATTGTATGACATGTTAAGAAAGGAAAAATGTTTTTGAAGTAAAAAAGGATATTTTCCTCAAGAATGGAGTTCAAGAGTTTTATCAAAATCATTTTCCATCTAAGATAATAAAGGGTACTGTCTCTATCCCTATTATTACATTGATTTTATTATGTTGTGATGGAAATATTTTTATGAATTCCTTTATCTTATATTAATTGTTTTATGATGTCCCGATGTTTAAGATTCCCATTTTTATTACATGGGTTATGCAATGATGTATGATTTATGATTTTGTGGCACACATAAGAATGGTATCATTATGAGATGGGTGGGAGCTATATCTCCCTCCAATGCATTGGGTAAAGATTTTATATCTCATGAGATATACATGGCTGGAATGGTAGGTTATATCGGTTCAGTGAAACAGGACTGAAACGAGGAGTGAACTCAGTTCAGAAATGGACTTTGTCCACTAAGATAGTATTAGAAACGAGTCTTGACTAATAAGAAATGATTCTCTATGATTATGTGTGTATGACACAAATTTTCATGTTTTATGTTATGATTATTGGGATTCCATTTCACTACTATGATTTATCCCATGTTATGAAATTATGCTCTCTTTTGCAGGTTAAGATTTCCAAAAGTTATGTTCTTATGAATATTATGTGATTGATATTTCTTTTGTTTACCCTTACTGATCATTTGAGCTAACCCTTTTATATTTTTTCTTTCCCCAGGTCAGGAAGAAGGTTATTAAGTAAGATATGCCAAAAGGGACTATAGATATGATGAAATAAATGGGAGACAGTGTAGACGCTTTATGAAACAGTTGTTTATGTTTCCCAGTTTCTAAAGACACTATACCTATATGGTCCTTTCGTGGTTTTGTTATATGTTGTAATAAGTATGTTTCAATTTTGAAGTATTAACAATGTATGTAAAGTATGGGTCTTTATAGTTGGTATCAGAGGCAAAGGAGGTAGGAATGTATCTGATCCTTGGAAACTCTCACATGTGAGCGTTGGACGAAGCATGGCTCTCCGCACAAGGGATTCATGAGGAAATTGATTCCACTGGGGATGGTGGTGTGTCCCACCCAGGGGGTGTAGCCGCCCATGGAGTGCCCCAATAGGTATCAATTATAGTCCAATGGAAGTAATTCCATACCATTATAGTTGGTATCAGAGGAAAGGTATAGTCAACCTTTGGAAACTAGGATGTGAAAGCCTTAGTAAGAACCCTAAGGATAAGTCTAAGCATAAAACACAATCATAGTGTTTTAGAAATGTCTATGAATAACCTAGGATAAGACCTTAAGTGTGAAATTTTATTCTTGATTATGTGGTTTTCCTATTATAATTAGTGTTGCTCACACTATTCTTCTTGGTTTTAGTCAATGGATGGAACCCGAATGAACCGTGTTAATGCGGAATGCGACGGGAAATGAAATGATTGTCCCCCTGAGGAACCAAAAGTTATGTGATATGGAATGAAAAGTCTTGTAGCCATGCTCACACAACTTTCTCAAGATATGAATCATGCAGGACTTCCAAACGAGCAAAGGAAGAAGCAACATTCTGTTGAATCCTTCATGAGACAGCGTCCACCTTCATTCAGCGGGTCTACTGATCCATTAGTTGCTGAACAATGGATTAGTACTACTGAAAAGATATTTTCAGTTCTTCAATGTTCTTATCATGATAAATTCATCTTAGCATTGTATCGTTTGGAAGGTGATGCTGATCAATGGTGTAATCTTATTAAGAATACGAGGCAAAGGGATGAAATTGAGTCCATGGAATGGGACGAGTTCAAGAACTTATTTTTCAATAAGTACTTCCCTCGTATTCTCCGAACAAAGATGGAGAAAGAGTTTCTTGAACTGAAGCAAAAGGATGATGAATCTGTTGTTACCTATGAAGCAAATTTTACAAGACTTTCAAGGTACGCTTATGGTATTATTATCCAACCTGAGAGTAAGATCGATCGATTCTTTAGTGGCTTAAAACTAAGTCTTCGAAGGGCCTTAGCCATAAGGGACTTCAATAGCTATGAGAAAATCATTTGATGTTCTCTCAAAGTTGAGATGGAGATTAGAGTAACCCATCAGTCATATGGGTTTGATAAGAAGAGGAAAATGGAATTCAAAGGAAAATCTAAAGAGCACACTAAAAAGAAGATGATCTTTCCCTTATGCTCAAAGTGTGGAAAGAAACATGGAGGGAGTTGTCTTAAAGGGACAAGTAAATGATTCAAGTATGGAAAGGAAGGTCATCGGGCATTTGAATGCTGCGATGATGGGAAGAAGATGTCTAATGATGCAAACAAAGGAAGGGATACACAGAATGAACCTACTACACTTCAATGTTTCAAGTGCAAGGAGATGGGACATTATGCCAATAAATGCCCTAATCCATGGGTTGATGATGATGGTCGACGTCAACAAACTCTTAAGGCTAAAGAAAAAGGAAAGTCACATGCAATTTCTATCAGCGATGTGGAGTACGATAACGATGTGGTGAAAGGTACACATACCATCCACTCTAAAGTAGAAAATGTTTTATTTGATTCTGGATCCACCCACTCTTTTATTTCTGAAGAATTTTCTAAGGGTATCACCGTATTACCTCAACAATTAGATGTTGAGTTAGCTGTGACAACACCTAATGGAACAACAGTTGCATCAAAAGTTTATAATTCTTCTCCGATTCAAGTTTGTAGGAAAGTGCTTCCTGCAAATCTTGTGATCCTTCCTATAGTGGAATTTGATGTGATTCTTGGCATGGATTGGCTTTCTTTATATGGAGCTCATATCAATTTCCAAAGAATGGAAGTCACATTTCATATTCCAGATCAATCTATGATCGTCTATCGATGCAAGGATGGACATAACCTTCCAGTGGAAATTTCTTCCATCTTATGGGTCTTGATTCCACTAAATGAAGTTTATTTATCTCAAATGGTTGGTGAGAAACTCACAATTAAGAATATTCCCATTGTACGGGAGTTTGATGATGTCTTTCCGGAGGAATTTCTGGGTCTTCCACCAAATCGTGAAGTTGAGTTTTCAATAGAACTTGTACCAGTTGCTTTACCTATTTCAAATAAACCTTATAGAATGTCCCCAATTGAGTTGTAGGAATTGAAGAAGCAACTCCAAGAGAATCTTGATAAGGGATTCATACGCCCTAGTGCGTCACCTTGGGGAGCACATGTTCTGTTTGTTAAGAAGAAAGATGGATCAATGAGACTCTGCATTGATTATCGAGAACTTAACAAGATCACTATCAAGAAAAAATATCATCTCCCACGCATTGATGACTTATTTGACCAACTACGCGGAGCTCAATACTTTTCCAAGATTGATCTTCATTCAGGGTATCATCAATTAAGGGTCAAAAGGGAGGATATACCAAAGATGGATTTCCGTACAAGGTATGGACACTATGAATTTATAGTGATTCCATTTGGTCTTACTAATGCCCCTGCTATCTTCATGGATCTGATGAATAGAGTCTTTAGAGACTATCTTGATCAATTTGTGGTAGTCTTTATAGATGATATTCTTGTCCATTCAAAGAGCAAGGAAGAACATGAAGATCACTTAAGAATTATATTGAATACCCTGAGAAAGGATAAGATTTATTCCAAATTTACCAAGTGTGAATTTTGGCTTCAAAAAGTTTCATTTTTGGGTCACATAATCTCAAAAGAGGGGATATCTGTGGATCCAGCAAAAACAGAGGTTATCGAAAGATGGTCGAGACCAACAACAGTGACTGAGATCTGAAGTTTTCTTGTTTTGGCTGGATATTATCGACGTTTTGTGAAAGATTTTTCACGATTATCTAATCCACTCACCAGGTTGACTCAGAAAGGAGTTAAGTTTGTTTGGACAGAGGAGTGTGAAGAGAATTTCAAGGAGTTGAAAAGAAGGTTATCCGTGCACCTGTGCTCACACTGCCTTGTAGTGGAGAAAGGTTTGTGATCTACAGTGATGCATCCAAGAAGGGTTTGGGGTGTGTTCTTATGCAAAATGATATGGTGATAGCTTATGCCTCACGAAAGTTGAAAATACATGAGCAAAATTACCCAACACATGATTTGGAGTAAGCTGCGGTAATCTTTGCATTAAAGATTTGGAGGCATTATCTTTATGGAGAAAGGTGTGACATTTATACTGATCATAAAAGTTTAAAGTATATTTTCACACAAAAGGAGCTGAATATGCATCAAAGAAGATGGTTGGAGCTGATTAAGGATTATGAATGCTCAATCCATTACCACCCTGGGAAATAAAACAAGGTGGTAGATGCATTAAGTCGATAAGACCATGCCAGTTTATCCATGATGAGGATCACAAAAGGTCGAATATTTATGGATTTAAAAAGGATGGATCTTGGAATTATAATGGAAGGGGGAAAATCGTATCTTTCTCAAATGAATGTTCAACCATATATACATGTGAAGATTAAAGAGGCACAGAAAGAAGATGTTGAGTTACAAAAGAAGGTGAGAAATGTTCCTGAATTCAACCTTGATTGTGATGGGATAATAAAGTTCAGGAATCGGGTTTGTGTTCCTCCCATCCCAGAATTAAAGAAGGAGCTACTGGATGAGGCTCATAGTTCTTCATTATCTATTCATCCTGGAAGCACTAAGATGTATAGGGACCTGAAAGAGTACTTCTGGTGGGATGGCATGAAAAGAGATGCTGCTGAATATCTCTCTCGATGCTTGGTTTGTAAGCAAGTTAAAGCAGAGAGAAAGAAGTCTAAGGGGATGTTACAACCATTACCCATACCCAAATGGAAATGGGAAAAAATCACTATGGACTTTGTCACAGGACTTCCTAAAACATCCAAAGGCAATAATGCTATCTGGGTAATAGTTGATCGTCTTACAAAGTCGGCACACTACATCTCTATTAGAGAGGATTTCTCTCTGGATCATCTTGCCAGGATATATGTAAAGGAAGTAGTAAGATTTCATGGAGTACCTCTTTTTATTATATCTGATCGGGATCTGAGATTTACCTAGAAGTTCTGGCGAAGTCTTCATCATAATCTAGATACAGAGTTGAGTTTCATCACTGCTTATCATCCTCAGACAGACGGTCAGTCTGAGAGAACAATTCAAACTCTAGAAGATATGTTGAGAGCTTTCTCTATGGATTTCAAAAGTAGTTGGGATCAACACCTACCATTGGTGGAATTTTCTTATAATAATATATTTCACTCCAGTATTCAGATGGATCCTTATGAGGCTCTCTATGGAAAGAAATGCAGGACTCCAACTTGCTGGGATGAAGTTGGGGAAAGAAAGCTATTAGGACCTGATCTCGTTGATGAAATGGCAGAAAAGGTTAGATCTATTCAACAACACATAAGAGCAGCTCAAAGTCGACAGAAAATGTATGCCGACAACCGAAGAAAAGACCTAGAGTTTGAAGTGGGTGATAAAGTGTTCTTATGAATATCTCCCTGGAAGAGGGTCATGAGATTTGGAAAGAAGGGGAAGTTGAGCCCTAGATATATCGGTCCTTTCGAAATACTAGATCGTGTTGGAAAGGTAGCTTACCGATTGGCGCTTCCACCGAATCTCTCTCAAGTTAACAATGTTTTCCATGTATCTCTCTTGAGAAAGTACATACCTGATCCTTCATATGTACTCAGCTCAGAAGTTGTACCGCTGGAGCAAGATATTTCTTATGAAGAACAGCCGATAGAGATTCTGGATCGTAGCGAAAAAGTTCTACGAAACAAGATCACTCGCTTAGTGAAAGTTTTATGGAGGAACCACCAATTATAAGAAGCTACATGGTAGCTTGAGGATATGATGAGGGAGATGTATCCTCATCTGTTTGTTACAAAGTGACGAATTTTGAGGGCGAAATTCATTTTAAGGGGGGTAGAATGTAACAATCGAGACTTTTATGTTATATAAATCATCAAAGGAATATTTTTCTACACACAACACTAGCTTGGATTTCTTTACACGCAACTGCGGCCTTCCTCGATAGCTTGCGTCGTACGCAATACCGAGTTTCACTAAACAATGATATGCTATTAAAATATTATTAAAACTAGCCGTTATGAATAGTAATAACCACTTTTTGAAATTTTATAAATTTTATTTTTCAAAATGGACTTCATTTTTGGATTCGGAATATCGAAATTAGCCTAGGGTGAAATTTTGGTATTTTTCTGAAAACTTTCAATTTTTGATGAATAGTGAAACCACTAAGTGGTAGTTAAAAAACTGAATTTTTCATAAAACTTAATTTTACCGCTTCTGTGAGTGGAATTTCGAAAATCCGAGAGACACGGTTGATGTCAGTAAGTAAAATGTGGTTCAATGAGATGAAAATAATTTTTTGGTGAATAGTAACTTTTTACTTTTTTTTACCACGGTTAAAAGTAAATAGGGTAATTAAGGGTAAAAATGATATTATTATTACCTTAACACATGTCCTAATTCTATTGGACAAGTGTAATTCGACCAAAAACAACCTTAGGAATAACATATGACCATTTAGTCCCACTTGGATTAGATTAGGACATCTATTATTAATTTATTTAAAGAAGGGTTAAAATAGTTAAAATCAAAGTTTAATAAGTAAATCATTTTTAATATGGGGTTATACAAAAGATAAATTCGACTATATATATTCATTAGAAAGATAAAAAGATTTCCAAAATAATGATATTTTATTTTTAATTTTTAGACTTTAAATAAGTTAATTTATTTATGACACAAAGATGATGCAGTAATTATCTTATTAATGAAATATTTACATAATTGATGTTATAAATACCCAAATAAATGTAATTTGAGACTTTTTATGAATTAAACAAATTTTATAGGTTAATATGACATGTTATTATTGATTTAAGTAACTTGGTTCGAACTAATAATTCCTTTATGATTTTCACAAAAATCAATTACTAAATAGTGTCAAAATTGACATAAAATAGTTTTTAAAAAAATATTATATTATTAATTTTTATTTTATTCCTAAAAATATAAGGTTAGGACAAATGACTTAGATAAGGTTATATATTTTAATAATAAACAACTTGGGGTTCTTTTGGCTTGATATAGTAAGTTTATTAACCTTATAGTGTAAGAAAACAAGAAGACACGGTAAAAGTTAAATTATCTAACTTAAAGTTAAATCTAAATGATAAGGTTACAATTGATACCTAAATTTGTCTAAATTCTATTGGATGAGATTATTTCGACCCCTACCCACCTTATCTTTAAAATATATCAATTTAGAGCTATTAAAAACCGAATTTGACTTTATAATAAAATAATATTTTTAGTTATTCCAAAGGTGCCCCTCTCCTCCCTTATAAAAGGGCACCTCCTCCCCCTCTTTCTCGCACCACTTTGAGCCTTCAAGCTCCGCAAACCCCTGACAATTTCTGCTCTCCACTTCCCTATAAACATCCTATAGGTTCTGGTCTTCTTCAAAGACCTATTTTAGTTCCCTAAAAGGAGGTCTCAAAGAAGCACTTCAAAGAAGAGGTAATGTCTATTACCGATTCTTTCATCTTTATTTCTTCTTCCACTTCTTCTTCTTCAGTTGTTTAATTATGAAGTAATATCATAATTATCACTCATATAATTATATGTTATTATAAGTATGAAACAACCCTATTTCACCATCTATCCATCCTATGGAAAAAGAAATCACCGCGCGTGCGTACGTACGGAATACCGTCTCCACGCCGTGGTGTAATCTATTTTCCACCACCACCTTACTTGAATGGGTATAATGGTGTAAATAATGACTATATATGACTATTATAAGGTTATATTGATTCTGAAATAGTATACATACACTCCAATATAATTCCATGATCATTGGAACGATATCATCACTCGTGCGTACGTACGGAATACCGTCTCCATGATGTGATGCGACTCGTTCTACATGATCTTCATTTCATAATGATTATATAAATGAATTAAATGAATGAATATGATATATATTACACTAATAAAATTATGGAAATGAGTTATCTATAACCTAAAGAGAATAATAAGAATTTATTCGACAAAACACGCATAAGAACAAAAAGTAATAAACACCCGAATAACAAGTAGTAATGAAATATTACTTATAAGAAGCTAATAATATGACCATATATGATATCATAACAATAATTATGATTCTGGAATAAGTCAATAACATTATTTAAATCATTATACAGGAGGTTCGGACACTTACGAAGAAAATCGGACCTAAGGTAAGGGAAAATATCACAATCTCATTTTTATCCGAGATTGTTTATACTTTGGTATTTACTGGGGGGTATTTTATCATCCACATCCATGTTTCCTCAATATGTAATATTTATATCCTTCTACAATAGTTTATATCCAATTTTACCCTTTTTTGAGTTTTTAGTAAAAGATATGAAGGGAATCTTTTGTCGTTTTTCATACGAGGTACTTTTTGACTTTTCTGACAAAAGTACGAGAAGAATGTGTTTTTTAACTTATACGGCGTGAATGGATTTTTAAAACATTATTTCCAAGAAGCTTACTTTACAAGTTTTCAAGTTTATTTTTAATCAACTTCTTTTAGTTTAAAATTGTATGACATGTTAAGAAAGGAAAAATGTTTTTGAAGTAAAAAGGATATTTTCCTCAAGAATGGAGTTCAAGAGTTTTATCAAAATCATTTTCCATCTAAGATAATAAAGGGTTCTGTCTCTATACCTATTATTACATTTATTTGATTATGTTGTGATGGAAATATTTTTATGAATTCCTTTATCTTATATGAATTGTTTTATGGTGTCCCGATGTTTAAGATTCCCATTTTTATTACATGGGTTATGCAATGATGTATGATTTATGATTTTGTGGCACACATAAGAATGGTATAATTATGAGATGGGTGGGACATATATCTCCCTCCAATTCATTGGTTAAAGATTTTATATCTCATGAGATAGACATGGCTGGAACGGTAGGTTATACCGGTTCAGTGAAATAGGACTGAAACGAGGAGTGAGCTCAGTTCAGAAATGGACTTTGTCCACTAAGATAGTCTTGGAAATGAGTCTTGACTAATAAGAAATTATTCTCTATGATTATGTGTGTATGCCACAAATTTTCATGTTTTATGTTATTATTATTGGGATTCCATTTCACTACTATTATTTATCCCATGTTATGAAATTATTCTCTCTTTTTCAGGTTAAGATTTCCAAAAGTTATGTTCTTATGAATATAATGTGATTGATATTTCTTTGGTTTACCCTTACTGAGCATTTGAGCTCACCCTTTTGTATGTTTTCTTTCCCCAGGTCAGGAAGAAGGTTATTAAGTTAGATATTCCAAAAGGGACTATAGATATGATGAAATAAATGGGAGACAGTGTAGACGCTTTATGAACCAGTTGTTTATGTTTCCCAGTTTCTAAAGACACTATACCTATACGGTCCTTTCGTGGTTTTGTTATATGTTGCAATAAGTATGCTTCAATTTTGAAGTATTAACAATGTATGTAAAGTATGGGTCATTATAACATAGGAACATGATGATAGTGGAGCATTTTATGAGGCAACACCCTCCTGCTTTTAGTGGATCTTCTGACCCAGTGGTGGATGAAGGGTGGATTAAATCCCTTTAAAAGATATTTTGTTTCAAGGAGTGTTCAAATAATTAAAAATTTTGTCTTTATATTTATCATTTTGAATGTGAATTTGATAAGTCGTGGTCGATGGTCAAGAATATTAGCGATAGTAAGAAGATTTATTCCTTGAAATGCGATGAATTTAAGAAAATTTTCCTTGAAAAATATTTTATAAGGGTGTTTTTACTTCAGATGAAAAATAAATTCCTTGAATTGAAACATAAGTAGGAATATTTAGCGTCTATGTATAAAGTAAACTTCACTCGATCGGTAGGTTACGCTCCAAATATTACATAGGATCTTGATGGTAAAATAAAAAAATATACTATGGATTAAAGTTGAGATATTGAAGGTAATTTGATTCCCCTGAATTCAAAAGTTATGAGAATATTGTTTGATGTTTTGAGAAAGTATAAATAGAGTTTTTTTTATGGTCACCTTTACTTTTACAATAATTATAAGTAAAGGTCTAGATGGAATGAAATTGATAAGAATCAATCAAAGATTTCATAAGGTAAGAAAATCCAGTTTCCATTTTGTGAAAAGTGTGGTAAAAATAACCTTGTGAAATTATTTAATAAATATAGGAAGTTTTTTTGATGTGGTAAATTTGGACATATGGATTGATATTGTAATGAAAAAGATCTTAGTGATGGTATATTTAATTATAATAAGAAAACTATAAAGTTTTTTAAATGTGGTGCGATGGGGCATTATTAAAATACCTACCCAAATAAATATCTAAATGATAAAAAGAAGATAGATTATAATTATAAAGGTGCAGTGAAATACTTTTCTACTAATTCAGTAGATATTGGGTCATCTAATGAAGTGGTATCAGGTATTTTTTTTTTTTACTCAAATTTTTCTAATGTCTATTTTGATATGGGATCTACACATTTATTTATTTCTGAGCAATTTGATTGTAAATTAGAAATTCCACCTCAAGAAATGGAATGAAACCTTATGGTAAAAACACTAGGAGAAATATTTATGAAAACAGCATTATAAGAATCTTTTTATTTTTGTATTTAGAAATAAATTACATAAAAATATTGGTTTCCCTTATTATAGTTTGATGTTATTCTGGGTATGGAATGGATTTCTTTTTATCATACTATGATTGATTGTAGAGCAAGGGAATTTGTTTTTTAGAAAGTGTTTCAGTTTTCATACAAGAATGAACCCATACCATTTATAACATATCAGGAAGCTGAGAAACTATTAAAAGATGAAATGAAAGTTATCTTGCACATATTGTTGAAAAAAAGGGAACTATTCAGATTAATTATGTTCCAATGGTAAATGAATGCCTGGATATTTTTACTGATGAGTTTTCTGGTGTTATACCTAATCAGTAAGTTGAATTTACTATTGAATTAGTTACCGATACTAAGAAAATATCAAAATCCCCTTATCTAATGGCTCATGGGGAACTTCTATAATTGTAAAATCAGTTTCAAGAGTTTCTTGATAAAGGTTTAATTTAACCTAGCACTTCTCCATGGGGTTCTTCTATTATGTTCGTTAAAAATAAATATGATTCCATGAGACTTTGCATTGATTATAGAGAAATGAATAACATTACTGTTAAGAATAAGTATCAATTGCCTCATACCGATGAATTTTTTTATCATCTCCAGGGAGCTCAGTATTTTTCCAATATTAACTTGAGATTTGTGTACCATCAGCTAAAGGTGAAGGATAGTAACTTTCCAAAAATAGAATTTTGAACTAGATATGGGAATTATGAGTTTCTTGTCATACCCTTTGGTTTGAAAAATTCCCCTGATGTATTTATGGATATTATGGATAGAATATTTTTTGAATATTTAGATATGTTTTTTATTTTTTTTATTGATTATATTTTGGTGTTTTCAAAAAATTATAAAGATCATGAAAAACATTTAATGATTGTTCTAAAAACTCTAAAATAAAATAAGTTATACAGAAAATTTAGAAAATAAGATTTTTGGTTGCAACAGATTTCTTTTATTGGGAACATTTTAAATAAGATTGGAATAACAGTTGATCCAACCAAAACAAAAGTGCTTGATGAATAGAAAATACCAATATATGTTATTGAGTTTCATAGATTTCTTGGATTAGCATGATATTATCAATTGTTTATTAAAAACTTGTCATGGTTATCTAGACTACTAACTAAGTTAACACGAAAAGCGAATAAATTTATTTGGACAAAATATTGTGATGTTTTTTTAAGAACTGAAAATAATATTGTTTAATTATTTAGTTTTGGACCTACATTACAGAGATGGTGATTTTTTCATCTACAGTGATGCTTCATTGAAGGGACTTGGTTATGTTCTTATGCAGAATAATCAAGTAATTTCTTATGCTTTAAGACAACTAAAACCTCATTTGTTAAATTTCCCATATATGATATGAAATTAGTAGCTCTGGTTTTCACTTTAAATATTTGGAGACATCATTTATATGAAGCTAAATGTGAAATATATATGAACCATAAAAGTTTAAAGTATATATTTACTCAAAATTAAGTAAACATGAGGTAGATAAGATAGATGGAATAGATAAATGATTATGATTGCATGATCAATTACTATCTAGGAAAAGAAAACAAAGTGGAGGAGGCCTTGAGTTTAAAATTTCATGTTACATTAACCATGTTATGTTTATAACATTACCCCTTGATTAATGATTTGATGAATTTTTTTCTTGTAAGTTTTTGGTGCATAAAATTCATTTATTTTGTTCCAGTTGTCATTACAATCATCTCTCTCAGATAGAATTAAGAAAGTGCAAAATGAATACTATGATATATTGAAAAAGGTAGAATTTTTTAAGGAAGGTAAATTCCCTAAATTTAATATTGATAAATATTGTATCTTGAGGTATGGAAAAAGATTATATTTTCCCTGTGATTCTCATCTGAAGAAATAATTTTTGAGTAAATCTCATTATTCTCCATTTTCTGTTCATTCTAGCATCACTAAGATATACAAATACCTTCAGAAGTATTACTGGTGGGATCGAATGAATAGAGAAAATTCTGATTTTACCATGAAATGTTTGTCTTATAAATAGGTTAAAGTAGAGAAACAACTACCAAAGGTGAGGATTAATCCTTTTCTAATGCTAGAGTGGAAATGAGAAAATATATTCATGGACTTCATGGTGGGACTACCAAATACATCTTGAGGTAAAATTTCAATTTGGGTTATTTTTGATCGACTAAATAAACCTCCACATTTTCTTTATAGTCGGGATAATTTATCTTTAGATCAACTTTTTAGGTTTTACCTTAAATAGATAGTTATGTTACGTGGAGTTCCTCTCTCCATTTTATCTGAACGTGATCCTAGGTTCACTTATAACTATAGGAAATTCCTTCAGAAGTTAGTGGGAACTAAATTAAATTTTAGTACAGCCTTTTATCCAAAATATGATGGAAAGTCAGAGAGAACTGTTCAAACATTGAAGGATATGCTTTGAGATTTTTTAATGGAATACCAGGTAAGTTGGGATCATTATCTTTCATTAGTTGAGTTTTCTTATAATAATAGTTTCCATTAAAGTATATAGATGGAACAATTTAAGGCATTATATTAACAGTAGTGTTGAACTCCAGCATTTTGGGATGAATTCAGTAAAAAGATGTTTATAAGACCATAATTAGTAGTGGAATCAATTGAGAAAATAAAGATAATTCAGTAACCCATGAGGGCAGCTCTAAATAGGTAGAAAATATATGTAGATAACTAGAGGAAAGACCTTTCTTTCGAGGTAGATGATCATGCTTTCCTTAAAATCTCTCCTTGGAAAAGTGTTTTGTGTTTTGGTAAGAAATGAAAGCTAAGTCCACGATTCATTTGACCTTTTGAAATCTTGGATAAAGTTGAACCAATTGCCTACTGAGTAGCCATGCCTCGGAGTTTAGCTCGAGTACAAAATGTTTTTCATGTTTTGATGTTAAGGAAGTATGTTCCAGATATATTTCATGTTTTGATCCCATAAGTAGTTCAGTTGGAAGAAAACCTTTCAAATAAGGAATATCCTATTCATATTCTTGATTGTAGAGAGCAATTATTTTCAAATAAGGTAATTCATAATGTTAATGTTTTGTGGAAAAACCACATGGTTGAAAAGGCAAAATGGGAATATGAAAAATTCTTTAATGGAAAGGTTTACTCATTTTTTTAATAAGTGAATAAAACTATGATGATTCAATTTCCAAAAATGGGATAGAATTTAACAACCTAGGTACTTATAAAATAATTTTTCTCATTCTAGAATTAAATAGTCAAATTCATTATAAATGTATAATGAAATAAGTGGTATTTCTAGAAATTAAGGAATCCATACTAATAGAATAGTACCCTCATATATTATAGTATAAATAAAAATTTTGTATCTTACAAGTCAGAATATGATATATTTATATCAAGGATTAAGTAAATAAATTTTCTGAAAATGATAAATTAATTGTTGGTATTTTTGTAAGTCTTAAATATTCAATTATAATTTTATAAATAATATAATGATTTAAAATAAAATTTATTTCCATAAAATAGATTCATAAATTGATATTTTATTGCCTTATGATTATAATATAATTTTATGAGACCTTATTTAATTTTTCAAAGTGTCATAAAATCAGTTATAATATTAAAATTAATATTTTTCGAGTAAATTATGATTTAATTTAAAAACTAAATTTCTCATATTTGTAAAATTATTTCCATAAAATGGATTTAATTTTTTAATTATACATACTGAAAATTAGTTAGGGTTATTTTTTGGGTTTTTTCTAAAATACTTGAATTTTTTATGAATAGTGAAATATGGTGATTTACAATATAAGCTAAATAAATGGTTTTTTGAGTCATGCCTGAGTAATAGATGATGTAAGTGTCCTTTGGTTAAAACTAAAATGTACTATTTTATGTAATTAGTCATAATAATCTACACAATTCATAGTCTTTAGCCAAAATAATAAACTAATTATTAAAATAATCAAAAAAACACCACTCTCCTCCACTATAAATACTATAACTCACCACCTCTTCTCCTCAAAGTTAACAGACTTTTATATTATTTAATTTCTTCATAATTCACTTCTAAAAACTCTCCCTATATCCAAGACCTGCTATTATCACTAAAAGGATAAAACCAAGTGCCTTAAAGAGGTTCTCAAGGAGAAGAATTCAAGAGGTAAAATATTCTTTCATTTTCTTTTAATTTAATTTCAATTTATTTTATTTTCTTATTATCTACTCACCTCCCCTCATCCAAATGACATGATAACTCCATTATCTTACATATACTAGTATTTTCTTGTGTTAATTTAATATTCATCTTCAAACCTCTCCTCTTCTCCTCTTATTCTAAAAAAAATAAAAACATCGTCTGTGATGTATTGATTTATCGTCAGCGTGGACAATGTGCTTTCATTTTACTTTAACACCTTCAAGGATGGTCATAAAACCATTATTATGGTTAAATAATATTTTATTATATATATTATAAGTATCATAATTTTCAAAAACCAATATATATACAAGATATTAAATGAGACAATACAAGTTCGTGGTGGTCATAAAAACTAGAAAAATAAATTAAATCATTTTAATTCATGTTTATCTAATGAATCATCCTAATATCATAAAAAATGATATATGGTATCATTTAAAAATATGGAAACATACTAATACCATTTCATTCCATTTTTAGATTTTTTCTTCCATTCAACATGAAAATATATAACTAATCGGCCATGGAAATCCTGAAAAGAACGCACCCAAAACAACGGAAATAACAAAATATAATTAATAAATGGGTGTAAAGTTGTTATAAAAAGATCATATAAGGTACTATAAATATGTATATAGTTCTATAATAAATTAATAAAACTCTTTAAACTATTTTACAGGACATTTGAATATGTTTGAAGTTAGATGAATCTGAGGTATGGTACTCTTCTTTAAAAATATTCTTTGAAATTTCTATTTTTAAAAAAATAAAAAGGAATATTTTTTATGATGCAATTATTCTTGTTTTATGATTATTGACTTTTTATTAGGAATTTTTTATGATTAAGTTTGGGACATATATCTCCCTCCAATTCATTGGGTATATTTATGTTTTAAGTTGATCATAATGGTTATTTCAAGTGTAACTATGATGGTTACACCATAAGGTATCTATTAGGGTTACATCATAAGGTATCAGTGAGGGTTACTTTGTAAGGTAGTCATGAGGGTTAAAAATCATGTTGTAGCCTCTAGGGATACAATATTAAGTAATTAATACCCCATGATAACTATATGGTTTTATTAATGTTTATATGTTTTATGGAAATGTCTTGTTTTCACAAAGTAAATATATGATACTTTATGGGTGAGAAGTATGCCTTTGTGAAAAGCATTTAATATATTTATAATTATACTTGTACTAATGGTTTGTTTCCTAATTTTCGTTGTCATTACTGAGTTTTTTGTTCTCATCCAAAATTTTAAAATGTTTTTCATGGGATTTAAGAATTGGTAAGGGAAGAGAAGAATCCAAGGTGAATGTTGTGAATAATTTTCATGAAAATAATTAATTTCATATTAAAAGATTTTTTATTATGGAATAAGTAGAAATTGTTTCAGTAGAACCCACTTTTTATTCTTATGGGTAGTATTGTATGGATTATTTCCTAATTATTTAAAACTCTAAACCGAAAAGATCTTTTGGAATGTAATAAGTGTATTCTAGTTAAATTAACTAGATTATTAAATGTTAAAGGTCAGTTCCTTATAGTGATAGTTTGGTTTAAGATATGTTGGGTTGGGAAATTTTTGGGATCTTCCTATGGTATAGGTTTTAGGACTGTTCCTTTTATGGTGTGTTCTTTCAATTTTCTTCTTCTAATTGATTTTTCAATGATTGTAAAATCATCAGTTGAGGTAAATTATTTCTATTGTTTTATTCTATATTATAGAATGATAATCTCAAATATACTTTTTGTAACATCCTAGAATGAATGACCACTAATACAGTAGTCGGACCGGTGGGTCACATGGCCTCAAGCATGCTTCCCAGTACTCCATAGGTTACTGAATACTAGTGAAGGTGTAAAGAGGTGAAATTAGGGATACTATACCCATATGTCAGAGTATAACAGTGGTAAAATTGAAAGTAAACACTACACAATAATGGAAGCAGTAATAAATGAAATATAGATTAGTATAATAATGATATAAACTGAATAAAAAAGTATAGATAGTACCAATATACAATATATTCATGCATGTCATGAGGATGATACGTAAACTAAAACAAAATACATACATTAGGTACAAGATACAATACAGTATATAAATAAACAATATAAACAAAATTACAAAGGTGATCTCCACGAGTATCTTGAGATCCATATCAGCCATGTTCTCCTAACACCCAGGTACTAGACATTATCATAATAAAGGGTCCATAGTCCTATGAACATAAAGGTCTACTCGGGTACCCCAATGCAATGAAGGCCCGAGCAGGGTGTGAGATATAAATCCCAGCAGGTTACCACCCATGGTGTCTATGATTGAATATTGTCCATCAAAATAAATAAAATAATTGTAGGTAGTATGAATAAATAAATATACTGAATAAAAAACAGTGTTGAATAATTAAACAACAAGCCCACCCAGGTTCTTAAAGGACACCTAATGGCTCTAACTGCTTTAGATCACGGTTGGAAAGAGCTTTCTGAATTAGAACTATATATATAGTAATAGTATACATATATTATATTTATATATTACATCCATATTTATGAACCAAGTATGTATAAATGTAATTTTATGTATACCTGTAATACTAACTATTATCTGATGAGCCGCGTCCCGCACCCAACAGCAGCACGCTGGTAGGCCCACCCTCTTCTTTCGCGGTCGGCCGGTGTGTCGGCCATCCTTTCCAACAGCGTATGATGGCGTGCTAATCTGCCACTCATGGAAGGATGGTGTGTTGGCCGCCTTCCTCAAGTCCACAGTAGCTAAAGAGTCGTGGCTCAGATGCGCCACCTCCTTCCTCAGGGTCAGCCAATGCTAGCTATCTCCTTGGTCCCTTCTGGTGCCAGTACTGCCCACCGCCGGTCTTACATGGAGAACTTAAAGAGGTAGTAAGGTAGTAGAGGGTCCGGGCTAGGTTCGTTAGGCCCGCTCCCTCTGCTTTAGCTTGTAATCTAGAGGGAGGATAAAGGGGTTCAATAAATTCACTTGAATTTAAAACAAGGAACAAACCCCTACCTGAGGTTGTTGGAGAGCCTCCGCGCTTTAGGAATGTAAAATTGGTTGAGAAAAAATAATCGATCCAAATGCTCACACTAATGAACAAGGAGCTCTACCAGATTCCTTAAATCATTTGTGTTGTATTTTTGTTCTAACTATGCAAGGTATTAAAGGTGATGTTAGCTATAAAGTGTATAACCAGTGAAATTAAGTAAGTTAGAATAATTATTCTAGATCTAAAATACTCACCATCATGGTATGATCTATCATTTTAATTTCTAAAGAATATGGAAGGAATAGTCTACCTTTATAAATATCTATATGTTGTAAAAATAAGACATCGATTTTGAGGTTCCCATATTTGTGTCATATCAAAAATTGGAAACATTGAGGTTACATAATGATGAGATAAATCTTGATGATCTAAAGATTAAGTGTATCCCTTTAGGGGGAGTTTCTTTATAAGCTTCCAAAATCATTCAATGTAGAATATCTAGAAGGTAATTGACAAACAGTCATTCAAAAAGTATGAATTCATATTCTCTAAACCTTATTTATCAAATAATTGGTTCTAATATTTAGGGGGTAAAATTTATTTAAATCAATTAAAATAATTTAATGAAACTTAAAGTTTTTAGGGACTATTTGAAATCAAACATGTCGGTTGTGCTTGAGTGTTTTTAATCTGTTTGTTTAGTAAGGGCAGTAAGATCATATTGAATGAGATTTTGAAAGTATTTACAACAATTGCTGTCAAAAAGTTTAATTATCCTATAAATATATAAATATAAACTGATAAATATAATTTAAAAAGGTAATAGCATGTATTATATTCTATTGATTATGGGAATCCTTATTGTCTAAATCAAACCTTCTTGTTTTCTATAGTGATAATTGATCAAGTAGACTTAGAGTGGAATGGTTAATGACTAATTTCATAATAATGAAATGATTAAACCCTCTCATATTCCTTGTAATTATTTTCAATAATGGAGAGAGAGAATAAAATTAATTCACTTATTGACATGTAATTTTCTAGCATAGGTATTGATAACAAATACAAAGGGGGATATTGATGAAGACACTTTATGTTTGTGTTGTATTTGTTCTCAATGAAAGAGGAAATGTGCATGAGGTAAATATAGGAAAATTTTGGAAAGAATAGAAGGAAATTTATGTCCCCCAAAATATTAGTCTCTTCTATGGTTTACATAGAAAATAATAAGAGTTCTCAATTATATATTATTCTATGTGTTAAACTAATAATGGTATATATGGATTGGAGGTGTGCGGCTTGGAATAATTTTTAGTTATTGTGATATTTATATGAAAATATAGAAGTACTGCCATTAATTTTCCCTAGAGATACACTCATGGATGAAAATTGTGTTTAATTTTATTTTTTACCATTTGATGATTAAAGATTCATTCACTTGATGTAAAAGCTAAATTGAATATGTTGTTTCTTGGTATTTCACATGTATATTTGGTTGAAGAAAATTTGGTGAAAAATAAGAGTTCCATACTTATGGAAACATAATTGAATGAAGTTATGTAAAGTACAAAGCTGATTTGGTATATCCTTTGAATACCATTAAAGTAAATATAGGAAAATAGTATAATAATATATCATATGACTCTTTCCAAACATAAGTATGACAACTCTACTCTTTTATTACACAATTAAACATAATTTATTACATAAACTTCATTTGATACAACATATAAGATTGATAGGTCTAGTGTATTTGGGGATTAGGATAATTACATAACCACTTATAACATGAAAAAAAAATATCTTTATTGAAAACTTACTTTACATGACCACTACATTCCCTCGTACTTAGCATTGAATGGGATAATCTGAGGACATGTATAAAAAAAGAGTGATCTATAAAGCCCATTAAGGGAACAATAATGGAATAACATGAGGAATAAAATACATGTTAGACAATAATCATATCAATAGATCACAAGAGAAACATAAACATAAAGGCATGATAAATCATGATGATCATAATATGGAAATGTGGAAACAACACTTAACATGGAATTAGCATGAGCCAAGGCTCATTGCACAAGGAGCATGAGTAAATCCTCATTGCACATGAAGCATGAGTCAAACCTATTTTCAATTGAATTATAATGATTCAACACCCATTTTACATGAACTATCATGACACTATACTTTACCCAATGCATTGGAGCGCTATAAGGGCACACCCTTCTTAAACCTTTCATTTCATGCATAAGTGTGCCACATGGGTCATATAAAATGGATTCATTAAACATCATCATTTATTCCATGATAAAGGAATGTAGAATTAATAAATTAAACTTTATAATAAATATGTAAATTTTCATAAAGGTGAATACCCTTGATAGAGAAATGGGCATGGTATTCACAACACAATGGCATTGGCTTGGAAAATCGGTGCAATTTCTGCAGCGTAACGGCGTGACATAATAATTCATAAAAATGGTTGATGAGAGAGAAAGGGGTGTCTCATAAAATTTACATGACATGGAAAGTAAGTGGGTCATATAGAAACATGCCCCAACAAATTTAATGGAAATTAGATCCATGATACAAAATAATTGCTTAAATGTAAATGAGGAGAGAGAAATTCCTTTCGAATTTTCGGCATAGTAACGGGTGTACATGGGAGGAATTTAATGAGAGATAATGGGGTCTCCCATAATTCAAAAATAAATAGGGCAGTATGGGGGAGGTTTGAAACCATACCCCAACATTTATAATTGAAATTAAAAGGGCATAACAACATTAAGAAAATTGGACAAAATGAGAAAGGAAGAAAAACCCTTACTTGGAAGGATACTTCCAAAGGCTTGAGAGAGGCTTGAGAGAGGCTTATTGGGAGATTGGGGAACCTTGGGAGGATTATAGATAAAGGAGGGAAGATTTTGGACGAACTCCAAAGGATTTGAGTGAGGAGTAAGTAGGAGCTTGGGTGGGTTTATATAGGAAATGTGAGGGAATTCTTTATTATTTGGGTTTGGGACACTCACATTAAACTAATCCAAACCACAAATCATCCCATGGTTTTTTCTCAGGGTTTTTGGAAATTTTAAGTGTAAAATAATATTTTATAATGCCAAATTCCAAACTTCTTAAAATAATGGGGTTGCTTATGTGGAGTTGAGTCACACTCCCAAGGAAAACAATTTAAAAAGACAAAATGTTTTATAAGTCTTGAAGGATCCACTAAAGATTTTTAAAATAAATAAAACAAACCCAAAATCACATTATTTTAATGATAAAACATATATTGGCCGAACATGAGGTTTATAATATTTTATTACATCACTATTTAGTCATTATGATGTCATAAAACACATTATATATTTAAACAGTATTTAATTTTTACCCAAAAATTTGACTGTCTCAGAAAATTATGAAAAATTCACCATTGGATAATTTCAACATCCTGATTCCAGAAATACTATTCATTTTATCTAAATAATTTTCTAAATATGTTAATTTTCACTTTTAAAATAAAAACAGACATTTATCGAAAATTCATGGGTTTTGACAAAAATGGCTTTCAAACCATAATAAAAATTACAATTGCATTCATAAAATTATAAAATCATTTATATTTAATAAAAATTAATTTAATAATAATAATAATATTTTACTAAAATATTATTTAATTCAAAAATCCATTAATTCATCAAAATAGATTTCTTAGTTGAACATTAACTAAAAATACTATTTGTGCTTTAAAAATATTTACAAGGTAACAATAATAAAATGAAATTATATTCATTATTATATAAAAAAATAATGTATATAACCATAGTACAAGGGATTTGTTACATAAACCCTTAAAATAGCTACATAATACCTAAGGGTAAGGTGCATGATGGTGACAGACTCTTGGGGTGGCTCGGATAACATTGCATGTGTGGTGATATCTATCAACTTCCACTTATCCCATAGATGGTTCCATTAGAGCATGACATGATAAAGCTTAACTTGGGCTTGGTCAAGAGTGAAGCCCAATGACACCACCTCTTTTCTGATCTCTAACAAATGGGCTTCGTATAGAGCAATTCTACTGGATGTGGTCATCGCTTCCTTTTTCTGAGTAAATTTGGATTTGTTAAAACCCTATATTTATACTAATCATGTGATCACTATTCAACGGCTATATTAACAATGGTCACAATTCTTAAAATAAAACCAAATAATTTGGCATTTTATATAAACATTTTACATAAAGATACATTTAATTATATCAAGAGGAATTTCCATTATTGGAAGTTTGGGTCGTTACAATATTCCCCCTTAAGAAATTTCTCCCTCAAATTTTCCTTTTCCCACACTAAAACAGATGTGGGTAACTCTGCTTCATCATTTCCTCTGATTATCATGTCTCTTCTTCAAACTTGTGGTTTCTCCATGACACCTTGACAAGGGGAAATGTCTTATTTTGTAGAACTTTTTCTCTATGATCTAATATATTCACTAGTTTCTCCTCATAAGAAATATCACCCTCTAACTGTACCACCTCTGAAAAGAGTACATGTGAAGGGTCTGGTATGTACTTACTTAATAGGTATACATGAAAGACATCATGAACTTTGGCCATGGTAGGTGGAAGTTCCAATCGATAGGCCATAACCCCGACATGATCCAGAATCTCGAAGGGGTCGATGTACCTTGGACTTAACTTCCCTTTCTTTCCAAACCTCATGAACTTATTCCATGGAGATATGCGTAGAAATACCATGTCCCAAACTTTAAACTCAAGGTCTCATCGATGGTTATCTGCATAACTCTTTTGTTGACTCTGGGCTACCTTGATATTCTTCTGAATGGTTTTCACCTTCTCCACCATTTCTTCGACCATTTCTGGTCCAAGAAGCTTACGCTCACCGACCTCATCCCAACACGTCGGTGTTCTGCACCTTTTCCCATAAAGGGATTCACATGGTGCCATTTTGATGCTAGATTGGAAACTGTTATTATAAGAGAACTCAACTAGAGGAATATTTTGATCCCATCCTCCTTTAAAGTCCATTGAGAATGCTCTCAACATGTCCTCAAGTGTTTAGATAGTCTGCTCAGATTGGCCATTAGTTTGAGGATGATAGGATGTACTGAATTTCAATTCAGTATTCAGAGAATGTTGAAAACTCTTCCAAAACTTAGAGGTGAATCTTGGATCTCAATTGGACACAATATATAGTGGTACTCCATTCATCCTTACCACTTCCCTGATATATATCTGTACCAGTTGATCCAATGAGAAATCCTCCCAAATAGAAATGAAGTGTGCAGCCTTTATAAGATGATCCACAACAACCCAGATTGCATTGTTTCCTTTGGATGTCTTTGGAAGTCCAGTTACAAAGTCCATGGTGATGTTCTTCCATTTCCATTCTGGTATGGGCAATGGTTGCATCATCCCTTTATACTTCTGCCTCTCTGCCTTCACTTTCTGACACACCAGGAACTTTGATGTATATTCAGTGATCTCCTTCTTCATATTATCCCACCAATTATTCTCTTGGAGATATCTATACATCTTTGTGTTTCGTGGGTGAATATAAAATTTTGAACTATGTTAATCATCCAAAAGTTCCTTCTTCAACTCCGGACTTAATGGAACACATAGTCTTTTCCCAAATCTCACAATTCCTTATTCATTAACATTAAACTCCAGGGATTTCCCTTTTCTGATAGCTTCCACTTTTTCATGAATTCCCACATCATCCTTTCGAGCATCCTTTAACCTTTACAAAAATGATGGTTGAGCACTAATTTGTGAAAGGATTGATGATGTTCCCTTCTTTATGATTCCCATGTCCATCTTTATCAAATCTAAGAAGATTGGATCCTTTTCAATTCTCATCAATGATAGGATCGCTGGGTCATTTCTACTTAGGGATTCAACCACCATGTTTACTTTCCCAGGGTGGTAATGGATTGAGTAGTCATAGTCTTTGATCAGCTCTAACCATCTTATTTGGCGCATGTTCAACTCTTTCTGTGTGAATATATACTTGAGGCTTTTGTGGTCCATATATATTTCACACTTCTCCCCAAATAGATAATGCCACCAAATTTTCAAAGAAAAGATCATTGCAGCCAACTCGATTTCATGTGTTGGATAGTTCTATTCATGAACCTTTAATTTTCTTGAAGTTTATGCAATGACTTTTTCGTTTTTCATCAACACACATCTCAGTCCCTTCTTCAAATCATCACTGAATACCATAAAAAGTTCCTCACTGGTGGGTAAAGTGAGCACGGGTGCAGTGATAAGCCTCCTTTTTCAACTCCTTGAAGCTTTCTTTCAATTCATCACTCCAAGAAACATTTACTCCATTCCGAGTTAACTTGGTAATAGGGTTGGAAAATCATGAAAAAATTCTCAAAAATCGTCGATAATATCCAGTTAATCCTAAAAATCTATGGATATCTGTTACCGATGTTGGCCTAGTTCATCCCTCAATTACATCTGTTTTGGAGGGATACATAGATATCTCATTGCTTGTGATGATATGGCCCAAGAAGGAGACCTCATTCAACCAGAACTCACACTTGTTGTACTTTTCATAGAGCTTCTCCTTCCACAAGGTCTCTAGTACAGTTCTTAGATGCTGCTCATGATCCTCCTTGGTTTTGGAGTATATCATAATATCATCAATAAAGACTACCACAAATTTGTCGAGGTAATCTCTAAAGACTCTATTAATAAAGTTCATAAATATTTCTGGAGCATTAGTGAGTCTTAAAGGCATTACTATGAATTCATAGTGCATGTATCTTGTATGAAAAGCAGTCTTGGGGATATCTTCCTTCTTCACCCTTACTTGATAATATCCCGACCGCAAATCCACCTTGGAGAAGTATCATACTCCACGCAGCTGATCCAACAAGTCATCAATTTGTGTGATAGGATACTTGTTCTTTATCATGATTTTGTTAAGTTCACAATAATAGATGCAAAGGTGCATTGACCCATCCTTCTTGATGAAGAGGACTGGTGCACCCCATGTTGAAGCACATGGGCATATAAACCCTTTATTCAGATTCTCCTGTAGTTGTTTCTTCATCCCCTCAAGCTCCACAATAGCCATTCTATACAGAGTCTTGGATATTGGAAATGCCCCAGGTATAAGATCAATTTTGAATTCAACATCTCTTCCAGGAGGAAGACCAAGAAATTCCTCCAGAAATAATTCAGAAAATTCCTTCAAAATAGGCATGTCTTCTAGGATGGTTTCATCCTTAGACTCAATCATCTGAGCCATATACGCATGCTCATAGGGAAATATTATCCACGCTTGAGATGATGGAGCTAAAGAAGGTTCATCTTCCTCCTTGAACTTGTAAATAATCGGGGGTCGATTCTCCACATAGAGAGCAATTTCCCTCTCACAGCAATTTATGTTGGCTCTATATAATAAAAGTCAATCCGTGGAAAGAATTACATCAAATTCAACCAGAGGGATTATGAAAAGGTTCACTGGGAAGTTAAATCCATATATTATGACAGGGGAGTAGTTATATTCATGGGACACAATGATTTCCCCATTTTTTGTACTCACCAACATCTTCACTTCCATGATTTGTGGTGGTGTTGGGATTGTTCTACTAAACTTTTGAGATATAAAACAATGTGTAGAACCTGAATCAAAAAGTAAATTTTCTATTCTTTAATTAATAACTAGTTTACCTATCACCACTTCGTTTTTGGGATTCAATTTGGTAGTAGTGATGGAAAATTCTCTCCCTTGTTGCCTTATAGGTTATTGGTTGCCTCCAAAAACCCTTGGCTTAGGGCACTGATTTTCATGATGCCCAGGTTTTTTGAAGTTGTAGAAATGAACCATGTGTTGTGGTTAAAACGGAGGGTTACTCTCCTCTTTCGCAGCTGCAGGTCTTTATTACTGACAATTAACATCTAGGTGCCCTTCTCTTCCACACCTATAGCATTTCTTCATCCCCTTTAGGAAGTTTTTAGGGTGCTTCTTTCTGCACCTTTGGCATGTGGGGTGCCGGATCTTCTTAGCACCATTCAATTTATCCATCGGACTGCCAGCATTGAATTCCACCTTACACTTCTTATCCCCATGATACCCCTGAGATTCTCTGATCTCTATTTAAACCTTGAGGTCACATCGGACAATTTTCTCATAGCTTTCAATGTCATGGATTTCCAGCACTTTCCAAAGTCTAGGTTTCAGCCCACCAAAGAAGTGGTCAACCTTGCATTCGGGGGTAACAACAAAGCTGGAAGCATATAGTGTAAGCCTTGTGAAGTTTTCCTCATACGCTCCAATAGATTCTTCGCCTTTTTTATTTATGGAAAAGAAGTGCCTTTCCATCTTAAGTCGGAGGGTGCACGGAAAATATTTATCGAAAAACATCTTCTATAAATCCTTCCATTCCAACACCTCGATCTCCTCCTCGGTCTTAGTATTTTTTATCAACGTCCACCATGGTTTAGCTTCACCCTCCATATAATAAGAAACCATGAGAACCTTCTCTTGTTCAGAACATTGAATGATGGAGAAGATCTTTTCAATGGATTTGATCCATTGTTCAGCAATTGAGGGATTAGATGATCCATTAAAAGTAGGAGGCCTTTGTCTCATGAAGCTCTCGATAGAGACTTGTTCTTTCATAGGGGGGTTTAATGTTACTCTTGAACCATGTTTCTATTTAAATCTTGAGTTATTTGAGAGAGAAGCGTGACAAATTTTGTGATTCCTGCTCCCATTGGATTGGGAATCTCATTAGTACAGTCATCACATTGATCTTCACATCGGTTGTTAGCCTGAGTCCTCCTATTATCGGCCATTGGATGGAATAAAATGAAAGTTAGGGGTAACACATAAAGGGTAATACAAGGACAAAACTGATGACTTATAAATAACTTTTATTTCCTTAACATATGAATCTATTAGCTTCAGTCTATATTATCCATGATCTACTTTATAATATTTATTCTTAGGGCACTTTTTTTCCTTAATAATGGTTCATACTAAGCTTTTGAATTTACCAAATCATATACCCTGGGAGTGTCATAATAAAGTGTGCATCAAGTCCCATTGTTGTGCACCAGTTCCAGTTCGAGTCCAGCTCAAATCAGTGTTTTTGGGTTTTACCACTAGGATACATCTATGCCAGAGCCGCCTCTACCTACTTGTATCTAGATAGGGATGTATTTTCTTGATAAAAAACTTACTCAATACTCACCAAAACTTAGGGATGTTTTTATTATACTCAGTCTTATCTCTAAGGCTTTACTAGGTTTTTCTAATCCTAATCCCAAAAATAAATAAACCTATCCTCTGATACCAACTATAAAAACCCTACGATTTTATTACATAATTAAACATAATTTGTTACATAAACTTTACTTGATACAACATAGAAGATCGAGAGGTCTAGTGTCTTTGGGTCTTAGGATCATTACATAACAACTTAAAACATGAAAAACAACATCTTTATTGAAAACTTCCTTTACATGACCACTACATTCCCTCATACTTAGCATTGCATGGGATAACCTGAGGACATGCATAAAAAAGGTGATCTATAAAGCCCAATAAGGGAATAATCATGGAATAACATGAGGAATACAATACATGTTAGACAATAGTTATATAAATAGAGCACAATAGAAGCATAAACATAAAGTCATGATAAAGCATGATAATCATAACATGGAAATGTGGCAACAACACTTAACATGGAATTATCATAATCCAAGGCTCATTGCACAAGGAGCATGAGTAAATCCTCATTGCACATGAAGCACGAGTAAAACATTTTTGAACTTGAATTAGCATGAGTCAACACCCATTGCACATGACGTATCATGATAATATACTTTACTCAATGCATTGGAGTGCTATAAGGGTGCACCCTTCTTAAACCGTTCATTTCATGCATAAGTGTGCCACATGGGTCATATAACATGGATTAATAATACATAATCAATTATTCCATGATAAAGGAATGTGGAATTCATACATGAAACTTTATAATCAATAATTAAATGTGCATAAAGGTGAATACCTTTTATAGAGAAATGGGCATGGTATTCACTACACAATGGAAATGGTTTGGAAAATCGGTGCAATTTTGGCAGCGTAACGGCGTGACGTAAGAATTTATAAAAATAGTTGATGAGACAGAAATGGGTGTATCATAATATTTACATGACATGGATAGTAATAGGGTCATATATATACATGTCCCAACAAATATAATAGAAATTAGATCCATGGAACAAAATAATTGCTTGAATGTAAATGAGGAGAGAGAACTTCCTTTTGGAATTTCGGCATGGTAACGGGTGTACATGGGAGGAATTTAATTAAAGAGAAAGGGGTATCCCATAATTAAAACATAAATAGGGTAGTATGGGGGAGGTTAGAAACCATGCCCCAACATTTATAATTTAAATTAAAAGGGCATAACAACATTAAGAAAATTGGACAAAAATGAGAAAGGAAGAAAAACCCTAACTTGGAAGTATGCTTCCAAAGGCTAGAGAGAGGTTTGAGAGAGTCTTATTGGGAGCTTGGGGAACCTTGGGAGGATTATAGAGAGAATAGGGCAAGGTTTGGATGAACTAAAAAGGCTTTGAGTAAAGAGGGAGTGGTATCTTGGGTGGGTTTATATAGGAAAGGTGAGGGAATTCTTTATTATTTAGGTTTGAGACCCTCACATTAAACTAATCCAAACCACAAACCAGCCCATGGTTTTTTCCCATAGTTTTTGGAAAAGGTAAGTGTAAAAAATATTTTATAAGGCCAAATTCCTAACTTATTAAAATAATGGGGTTGCTAATGTGCAGGTGAGTCACACTCCCAAGGAAAACAATTTAAAAAACAAAATATTTAATAAGTCTTGAAGGGTCCACTAAAGCTTTGTAAAATAAATAAAAAAACCCAAAATCACATTATTTTAATGGTAAAACATATATTGGCCTAAAATAAGGTTTATATTATTTTATTAAATCACTATTGGGTCATTATGATGTCATAAAACACATTATATATTTAAACGGTATTTAATTTTGACCCAAAAATTTGACTATCTTAGAAAATTATGAAAAATTAACCATTGGATAATTTCGATGTCCTGATTCTAGAAATAATATTCATTTTATCTAAATAATTTTCTAAATATGTTAATTTTTACTTTCAAAATAAAAACTGACATTTATCAAAAATTCATGGGTTTTGACAAAAATGGCTTTCAAACCTTAATAAAAATTACAATTGCATGCATAAAATTATATGATCATTTATATTTAATAAAAAAATAATTTAATAATAATAATAATATTTTATTAAAATATTATTTAATTTAAAAATCCATTAATTCATCAAAATATATTTCTTAGTTGAACATTAACTAAAAATACTATTTGTGCTTTAAAATTTATTTACAAGGTAACAAAATTAAAATGAAAGTATATTCATTATTATATACAAAAATAATGTACATACACATAGTTCTAGGAATTTTTTACATAACCCCTTAAAACTGCCTCATAAGACCTAAGGGTAAGGTGCACGATGGTGATAGACTCTTGGGGTGGCTCGGATAACATTGCACGCATGGTGATCTCTATCAAATTCCACTTATCCCATAGACGGTTCCGTTCGAGCTTGACATGATAAATCTCGGCTTGGTCTTGGTCAAGAGAGAAGCCCAATTATGCCACCTCTTTTCCTAGCTCCGACAAATGTGCTTCGTATGGAGCAATTCTACTGTATAAGGCCATCACTTCCTTTGTCTGAGTAAAATTGGATTTGTTAAAACCCTATATTTATACTAATAATGTGATCACTGTTTAAAGGAAATATTAGAAACGGTCACAATTATTAAAATAAAACCAAAGAACTTGACATTTTATATAAATATTTTACATAAAGAGATAGCCCCCCATGCTCGGGTGGGGTGGTGCGGGAGGGGAGGGCTTTGGGACGAGGTCGCGGGGTCGAGTCCTTGGGCTGGAAAATTTACCTGTATTTTGTTTCCTTGTGTGTGTTCCGCTTTCATGGTTGTTGTACCCAATTTTTTATTTTACATAAAGAGACATTTAATTAGATCAAGAGGGATTTCCATTATTGAAAGTTTGTTTTGTTACAATAAGTATTTCTAGAAAATAGTTGGTTTAGTTTTAGCTAATATATGGCAGTGGTCATACAGTTGATCCAAAATTATAGCTTCACATGGTCGATTGAACTTGATCTCATGGCCCATATAATAAATATTTATATGGTCACTTCACTCAGTTTAAATTTAGGACTTAGTGAATTTTTTTATGGAGACCTGAGGAAGAAGATTAATCGCAATATTATAAGCCTTTGAACTAAAGAAATGAAGATTACATATATAGTGTGTGGATATTGATGTTCACTAATAATAGTATAAATATTCCTTGGATACTGTTTTAAAGTGATTTATAAGGGATGGAGTTATTTTTTTTAAAAATACTAGAAGTAACTTATTGAAATTCTAAAACATGGAACTAAAATAAGAAAAATTGAAAAATAATGATCATAAGTCTTTGAGCCTCTTCATAATACTTTATTATAGAATAAGAAAAATGGAAAAGTCCCTAAATGTAAATCTTTAATAAATGGATTGGATAATCATAAGTATTTATCATAAGGATTTAATGGATCATTGGGCTTTAAGAAAAATGAAAATATTTGAGAATAAAATTAAAAAATGGTAGTCTCTGAACATAAGTATTTTATAACTGAGCATAATTATTTGATCCAAAACATAAAACTTTATTATAAGGCTTTGTGTTAATCATAATACATTAACACTTAGTAATATTTTGAAGTTCTAATTGGGTAAAATTCAATATTCTTGAATTTATATTCTAAAGAAATAAATTAGAATATCTAAGGAATATGTTCTTCATGGATCAGACATCAAGATCAAACACATGATCCTCTATAAGATAAAAAATTATGATCCAAATAAGGAAGAAGATTATATTTATTTCAAGTTATAACCCCCGCGGGCAAGGAGGATACGAAAGGAGACATGCAGATATTTTTAACAACATTCCCCATATGTTTTCTTATCTCAAGAATGAATTATTTGAATATATTCCTAAACATAAGGATATCTATGAGGTAGTGTGTGTACTCATCTCAGATAGGGAACTAGGTCTAGATATCTTCTCATGATCCTTTTACATATCCTCAAGGGATCTGACTAGGGGTGACCTGGTGCATGTAGTATAGGTCTTTTTTCATGGTGGTAGTCTTCCTCGTGTGTCTTGTTTCACTACACTAGTGCTCATTCATAAGATTAAATACATGTCTTCCATAAATAAATACATACCTATTAGTATGTGAAACTTCCCTTATAAGGTGATGGATAGTGTGATAAAAAAAATACTATCAATGAACCTAACTTGATGATATCTTAAGAACAACATGAGTTTTTCAAAGGGAGGACGATCCAAGGTGATATAGTTTTATCTCAAGAAGTGATTAGCAAAGTCAATAAAAAGTACCTTGGTTAAGATATTTCAATCAATTTATACATGGAAAAAATCTTTATGTAATTGAATGGAACTTTATTCTCAAGTTGTCTGCATGCATGGGATTCTCATCGTGGGACTCTAACCTCTTGTTTAGGTGTTCTAGTTCCTTATGGATTTCTATATTCTTCATGGGGGAATTGTTTTTTTTCAAATAAGCTCATCAACTAAGGTAAAGATACTCGTTATCCCCAATCCTATTCACTCTCAATTAATATGATCTTATCTATTTCATTAACAAAATCATCCTAATGGGAAATATCATTCATTACCATTACGGGTATCACTTATGTGGCATCTCTAATCTCATGTTTACAGATGGAACAGTCATTTTTTCAATTCCAGTAAGAGGTCAATTCATGGTGTCAACAAGATCTAGGAGGATTATGACAAATGGAGTGTCTAAGTTGTAAATTTAGATAAGTGTAGAATTTAAATTTTGAATTTATTCTCAGACATGTGTGTAAGATTCCTAGAAAATAGACCGGATATTCATAGAATAAACTTCCCTATAGACTATCTGGGAACCCTGATATCCCCAATTGGACTACATATCCACCACTTAAACAAGGTTTTTGATAGTATTATTGGAAACATCATAAATTGGAAAACCTATTTCTTATCATTCAGAGGTAGAATAACCCTAGTGAATATAATCCTTTCCTCTATTCCCATGCATGTTCTCTTATCGCTCAAGGTACTGAAAAGAGTCATATCTGGAATCGATAAAATTCTATATTTTTTCATTTATGATTCTTATTATAATGGAAAACACCCCTAGGATTAAAGGTCTAGGATGGTGAGGTCTTTGAAGGAGGGTGGAATAAATTTTAGGAATACTCAGACAAGATTCAATGTCTGTAAGAAAATATCTCGTGGGAGGTTCTTAAGGGATGGAAACTTTGGGGTATTTTGTGGTGGAAAATTATGGGAGTGTTTTTGGGCTTTCTTAGATGGATTTTTACTTCTTTATATCCCATACTTAAACCTCATATTTTGTCTATTTAATTCCATACTAGTTTGATCATTTTTAGGGGTGATATTAATTTCTAGCACCACAACTAGGTCGGTACCAAGCTCAGATTTCACGAATTCCCAACACTGTACATAATGTTCATGCAAGAAATCATGAACTTGGGATTCATCTATGTTATTCTAGACAATAACTAGGATGAAATCTTTGACCTCATTATAATGAACTCTAATCTAGATAAATGTGTTTTCTTAGGATCATTATTGGGATCCTTCTCTATAAAATACTTTTGTAGAGTGATGGTGGGTCCTAATTATCTATAAAAATAGGGTTAGGTGCATTGGTGTGAGGAGATCCCCACAAAATTAAACTTCCACAAATGTAAATTCAGGAATTTTTCTTTACCCACAGATGATAATATCAATAAAATAGGAATCAACCTTGTGTTTAGGTACACCTATTGTAGTGAGACTCAGTAAGATACCTCATATCACCTATTCTTAGAAGATGAATGGGAATGTACTATGTGGAACCCATTAGGGGACTTTACTTGTCTTCCTTCTAAAGAGTCACTGGGCCTCTATTTCCTCAATCTCTAGTTCCAGATAGAGGTAACCTTCATCCTTGAGAATAAGAAAATATCTTTGATCTTACCAGAATTAAGTAGTTGTATTTGTAAGGTGAGGAACAAAGATCTCTATGATGGAATCACATGTACAAGAAAAACCATTTCTATCAAAACCAATAACCTGTTGATTTATTTGACTCAACTCTTAAATAACTGGGAATATTATCAATCCCTTATATCACTCTTAGCTGATATAATGTTGTATCACTCTATCCTTAGTGTCAACCAGTGTTGATGGGTCTGTTTTTATCCTCACAATTCTAGTCTTAAGCTCAACATGGATGGATCATGTAAAATGGGTACTATATGGGGTGCTGGAATTTTTTGTGATCCTGAGGTATCATTTATCCTTACTTTCACTATGTGATTTAGAAAAGGTAACTCTCTCTGGGATGAAACTAATTCAATGTTAATAGGCCTCCTCCTATGTAGTCATAAAAATATTGGTCTTTTGGAAGTTGAAATAGACTCCATAAAAATTAATAATTCTTTGTATGTATTATATCCCATCCCTTGGTCAATCTCATATATAATCCATAGGTGTAGGGGTATTATCAACAACAACATGGATGTCCTTTACACCTGGAAAGAAAAAAAAATTAATGATTTACTTACTTCCATGGATTCTAAAGGAGTGAGGATTACTTTCTTCTCTAGCTTGGGATCTTTTCTCCTTAAGGGGTGAACCTAGTGAGAGGGTATTACCTTGGACTTCATCATTTCAGAACCCTATAATTTTTCATGGTTCATTTTTTTCCTTGTTTTATCTTAAACCTATACTTTTTAAAAATAAAATAAAATAATTATTTTTTAAGAGAAGTAATAAGGTTTTCTAGTTCAATTCATAAGAACTGAAGAAGAGGAATAATATATAAGAATATATTTGGAGTGACATACATCAATTAATCATACATAGGTCTATGTTCTTGAGAAATTAAACATAAGGTATCCTATTATAGAATTCTGAAGAACATTTTTCCAAACCATATGACTGCAATGAGTGATAGAAAAATATAATTCATAAATTCTAGGAGGAACTTGACCTAAATATGAAGTTATTTCTTCAAGGAATTTCATTACCATTATCTTGTGTGAGGGGATAGAAATACCTCACTTTCTTTGTGCATGGTGGGTTCTAAGAGAACAATTTCAAGGTCATACCATTTCTTAGGCTTTATTTAATAATAATATAGAATTTGAGTGTGTGTAATAATAACAACCTATCACTAGGGACATGATCATTCTTAAGGAGGAGAACCTTATTAATAAACCCTATATTTTTCTTCTATTTCTTTCCTAATCTATATCTATATACTGACTAAATGAGAGATAAATATAGAGAGATCTAATAACTAAATAAGTGAAGAGGTAATTATAGGATAAAGGTAAAATTGTATTTAAAATTCACTCCAAACTAATTCACCCCCACCCCACACACCCTAGTGTGGGGATATCACAAAGTGATACTATCATATATTAGTGATTTTCTTTGTGGGTTTAAGGAGTAATATTAATGGGTTCAAAAAATATGATATTAAAGGTTAAAAATGATATGGATACTAGACAAACTGTGTTTATAAATTGGTTAATGTACAAAAATAAAACATTTAGTGGGTCATAATAATATATTTATTAATGAAATATATGGTTGGAAGGATTAGTATGGTAAAGGGGAGTGGTCTTGAAAATGAATTTTAAATAAATGTAATAAATGGTTATGACTAGAATGAATATGATGAAAGAATTTTTAATGTCATAATAAATTAAATGAGGATAGACTTAGTAAATTATGGTGGATGGATGTTATGGCAACGTAAAAATTTTAATAATCTGAATTTTAAATAAATCAAGGATAGAATGATGAGTTTAATAATAAATAAATGTCTTGAAATGATAAGTAAATAGATAAACATATTGTTATTGAGTGTGAACATAATTTTGGGAATCTTGTGATCTGTATGTCGGTGAAATAAAAAGATAGTAGTCTAGAATTTAATATTCCAAGGGTTTTTAATGATTTTTTATTGGGTTGGATTGGGTTAATGAATGACATAAAGATTCTAATGTGGCTAGTAAATTTTAAAGGGATAATAACCAAGTAATTTTATATTTTATGTAGAGTTGTTTATTTTGTGGTTTGTTATTTATCCAATGTTAGTTATGATCATAATTATTCTTACTATAAAAGTTTTGTTTTTTGTGTGATTGCTATACTATTTGGTGAAATTAATATAAGTGGATGTGTAGGTATTTGGATAAGTAGAGGAGTAATGTTACTCTCTTTATGGTATTTAATGGATCATAATTGATATGGTCATGTGAGTTATGTTGTCATGATATGAAGCATGCAGTGTACCAATAAACTCTATGGTGTATTAGTTGATGAGAATATTATGGCACATTTGGTGGTGGTGATGGGTATCATATGATCATCTAATGACCATAAATAGACAAATACAACCCCAACATAGGAGATATACATTTAATAAATAACCTTTAAATAATATTTTAAAATTAAGTATCTGATATTTTAAAGTTACAGTGGTCTCTATCTTCATTCCATGGAGAATATTTGAGGAATATTGTGATGAGGAATAAAAAATTCATCTTTCCTCAAAGAGAGTACATTGGTCAATGGGTGCACAAATTCTTTGTGAGGATAATTTCAATCTAAAGGGGTTTTAGAATATTCTAAAAATAGATAAAAAGAGTTTCATGATAAAGATAGATATAATATGGTCTTATACATATTCCAACACCCTCTACACCCAATAGGAGAGGATCTCATCTGCTTATATAGTCAAAGTCCGACGCACCCCCTATTCACAACATGTCAAATATTTTTTTGTCTGTTGGGTATAATTCCTTAAATTTTTTCAATGAAATTAATAAAAAACCTTTAATTCATAATACTAGAATTTAACTGATGAGTAAACCATCTATGAGAAAATTAATAATATATATATTATATATATTATATTCACACATCACATGCATGAAAAACACATGCATCATATGCATATGTTAAATGTACGCCTATATATATAATATCATATTATATATATATATATATCATTCATCATATTTATGTGTACATGAATATCATGAATTTAAATTTTGATTCACATCTAACAATCTCCCACGAGCACTAAAATTCCATAAGGACTTTATAAAAAAAATTCCAACTCTTTGTGAATCCATCCAAACTCTTTTAGATAAAAATTTCCATCAAACTATCTTCATTTAAAATAAAAACTTTTTATAAAAATTTATCCTTATCTAAGGGAAAAATTATGTGACCCTATGGGACTTATAAAAATTAACAATAACTATGAAATCCCAATTTTATAGATGTAAGACAAGAGAATCCTATGATAAATAATTAATGCTACTTAATATACTAAGGGGTATGATGAGAACTTCATAAAACATACTCATATATCTAAATAAATATGTACATCATAAGATTTACCATATACATCATGTGTATACTTATATAATCCTTTTTACCATAACATTGAGTGACCACTAGACATGGAACATATCAATCTAGTATAGTCATCTCATATTTTCTTGATTCTCCAAAAAATAATGACCAAGTCAATGAATATATCACATGCCATTCATCTATCTGATAATTATATAACATGTTACTTATACATGTAATTAAACACATTATATTTAAAGTAAATAAGTATTTCCATGAATTTTCTTAGTCTAATTAAATCAAAGGCTAGAAGTCTTTTCTTGTAATACAAGTGAGAAAATCCCATATTGGTCTCACTTTAACTGATGAAATAATCAACAACATACCCAACCACCCCTATATTATCTACGTTTATACGTAGAATTTTATAAGTAGGGTATCAAAGTATGCAGGTTATCATACTAGGTATCTCACTATCATTTGGTAATAAGGATTTATAATAAGAATCCATCCCTAAGTATATTGATTTATGACATTCCATGAGTTGTACATTAGTATATCCATCAAAGTAATAAGTATCTGCTTATTAACACATGGATATATTCTTAGTATCTCATATAAAACCCTTTTTAATGGATATAAGAATCAATTCAAAATAACCTTTATATATCAGCACAACCCATTACACTCCATGATGATCATCAGTTAGGTAAAACTAAGTTTTTATACTTTTAGGGGATATTTATCACTCAACCATTCATGTAAAGTAAATTATAGAACACATGAATGAATGATAAATATAGATTTTCTTTATTATAGTTACATGATATATTTATAACTATTGTAACAAATCTCTTAAAATATTCTACATGAAATTCATGTTTCTTCTACATAATTGGTTTTTTGAACATTAAATCCATATGTAATTCTTGACATATCCCTATATGGATATCTAATAAAATACTCTATCTAACCTCTTAGTAAGTAAATTTTAAGAAGAATGTTGGTTTGAATAATAGTGATGCATAGAAATTATATTCCTTAAGTTCAACTCTTTAAAATTATTTTCAAAATCCTTAACTTCATAACATCATATTTTATAATGTTTTCTTATATTGTCTGCTGATAAATATTTTTAAGTATTTCATCATCATCCTTTTAATATTTTCTATCGAACTTTTTCCTTAAAATCTGTTGTAAATAATGAAACCTTTTACATTATCACCTTACAGTGCATCCTAAAATATTTTAAGGATAAAGTGTTTTCCACTTCATTGCAGTAACTAATGTAATTATTTAGATTCCTCTTTATATTCATACCCTAAACTCTTTTAGTATATCAAGTGATACAATTTTTGTATTGGCTAGTATAAACCTTCTAGGAATAGTGATGTTCACTTGTTATGGTAACTAAATGTAACTCTTTTCATTTTTCTTTACCATCACGTATTTAAACTTATTTAGGATATTATGTTAAGAATCACTATAATCTTATAATAGTATAATCATTTAGTTAAAAATGATATTTTATTTCTCATAGAAACTATATATAACTATTTAAATTTTTCCTTACTGTCACATATCATAACTCTTTATGGTAAAAACTAAATAATTACTTAAACTAAATCTGGTAGAATCTTGTATTTTTTTAACTTTTAACTTATATAACTATAAACATACTCTATCTTTCATCTTATATTCTATATTCTCTTCAAAATATCTTTATATGACACAACACAAACTATTTTGTGTTTTCAAAAAAACATTTATTTTCTTTCAGTAGGAATATTAATCAAATAAACTATTGTCTCTATATTATATATAGTTTATATGTGTTTGGAACATATTTATTTAAAAAGAATAGTTTATTAAAATATACTAGTGATTGGTGGTAGAAGCACATTCTTGCATATTTTAACAAATATTTGGATTGAAAACTTTAATCCTGGATAAACACTTCTATCAATATCTTTTTCTCTAATCATGTTATAGAAATTTATAATTCATAAACCATGTGTATTTAATTAATCATATTAAAATTTTTCATAATAACTCTTTGTTAAAACCTCTTATCATATAAGATAATTGATATAAAGATACACTTCCTTTACTTAGATTTATTTAAGCTTGATAAAGTACCTTACATTCAAATCCTTGATGTAGTAAATATTTACTTCATCTTATGAATATAATCTATAAGCTCAACTAATTAATCCTTTGATTTTAAACTCCTCTATATTGAAAACACTTTGTAAAATATACATTTAGTATCAAATACCCTTCAAAATTAAAGAATTTATTTTTATAACACTTATATCAAACATGGATATTCCATGGATTTCCAAACTCCTTCAGGTATTCGAGATAATCCCATCATATAGAATCATTACTCCTTCCTAATAATACCTTTTGGTTTCAAAATAACCTTAACTATATTCTTGAAGAAATTTTATTGGACATTATAACTTTATCTCTTATAGTTTTAATCTTTTACCTCCTATTATTGTCTGTACATACCAAAACTTAAACATGATATGCCTAGTTCATCTATTATCAACACTTTGAGAATTTTGGGTAAAATTTTCTTGAAATTATTCATCTTTCAAACACATTTACATAGATAAAAATAGATTGAATTTCTTAACTAGAATAGTCCTTATAAGAATGTTTTTAGTCTCTAAAAGCATATTCAACCATATTTAATATCATTGACATGCCAAATCATATTGAGTATATGAGAAAAGTTAAATATTCCTTAGGTTATTCTGTATATAGTGACAATGAAACCTTAAATTAATCATTCCATGCTTCCATAAACATCTAGATTCACTTATTGAACAATTTTGATAGTGGTTTATTTGGAAAGAAATCATCCTAACACATATATTATTTCTATTGGTCAAGAAATTTATTAAGCTACTTGTCTTAAGAGTTGTTTACTTTAAGATTATCATTTTAATGATTAATATAAAGTCTAGTTTTATGATGATGATGCATTTATATACATTATAACTTTTTATCATATGAATATTATATATTATATATTTTCATAGAGGGATTTTAATGAAATTTCTCCCATTAAAAATGATGAATCCATGCATTATATCTATTTAGTGATCCAAGATCTATATTTCATCATAACTTACACTAATTATCAAATAAGAAAACTATGATTATTTAAATAGGGAACCATCTCAATCAAAACAACTGTGACTCTTGGATATTTGAGTGGATTAATCTTTATCCAAATCCATAATATGGATTCAATCAACTCTATTCCTCTGGTATCCTAATCCTTAGTGCCTCCTAGCTAGTGTAATCCAAGTTAAACACCAAGAATAAAACAACTAAGTAAAATCAAGGGATACTTGTGCTGAGATTGATAATACCCAGAATGAAAATCTAGAGTTACTTATATATTTCTTTCCTTAAACAAGATAATTCATGGGTACTCATGATGAGCTCAATAATTCTTGGTTGGTTAATCAAGGTCTTGAAAAGTGTTTATTAAGAAGGAATGTCATACTTATTATTTGTGGGGTTTTTATTTAAATTATCACCCATTTAATATAAATCATATCTATTTTAAATTCATACCTATTACATCCTATGTAATAATTATTTTTCATGTTTTATTCCCTTTTTATTTATTCTATTTTAAAATGATTTAGTTTTGGAATCCCTATTCCAACAACCAAATTAATGTGTTCAAACTAAATTATTGTGTACCTATTTACACAACCCAAAAGTCTATGTTAATCACCTAAAATTTTAATTCAAGTATATTCATAAATATTTAAATCCATCATATTCACAAGATACATGAATGATTCATGTAAATGAATAGAGTTATATAGTATTGAGAAGATCATTATGAGTAAGCCCAGAGTAAAAAAAGCCAAGATAATTCACTTTCCTAGCTAAGGAAATCCTACAGGAATTTAGGTGATCATAGCCCAATTCTATCTACCCAGAGAGACTTTAATCAATAGATAATTCAATTCATGAAAAATCTAACACCTAATATGCACAAACAATGCCTGATAACTTTTCTCGGGTTCATAACTAAAAATAAAACTTGAGGTCAAGGTAGATTAAAACTAAATTTTATGATACCAACCCTAACATGATATGAAATAATCTTTCCTTGAAATAATTTATCATATAAATGGTCATACATAATATTTATATTTCATGAAAAAATTACTAAACATGAATATCAAGGAAATTTGACAAATAATAAATGATTTATTTATTTTCTAAAACATGAAACATTTATGAACTATTCATAAATAAATGCTAATTGTAAACATTTTATAATTAAGAAATAATATAAATGTTCTAAATTTATTTCAATATGAACCCCTTTATGTTTTATATTAAATGGATTTTATATGATATTTGATGAATTTTAAACATTTATAATTCAGTATCTATTATATAATTTCAATATTATATATTTTATAATTTATAAACTCATTATAAATTACCTCATAGGATTTATAAATAAAACTTTTATTTCTAAATAATAATATATTCTATTTAATTTTTTAAAATGTATTTTATAATATTAACCTTTAATATTTGGGTAAAATGTTTTATAATCATTTATTTAATTAATTATAAAAAAATTATAATTAATTTAATTATTTATAAAATCATTATAAATTAAAATATCCCAAAAATACATTTTATTATGATTTATAAACATTTTATAAACCATAAAAACAATTTTATATTTTAAAAACAATTTTTATATATATTTTTGAGTTACCCATACACAAAACCCCTATTTTTCATAAGAGTATCCTCCCTCTACCTATATGTGAGTCATCTAAAAGCCTTTTTGTAATGGTAAGTCATTCCTTACCTTTACGTAAATTATATTTAATGTGTTATGCATGGGTACAGAGGATATTATGCTTATGTGAATGCTTCGTGTAAAGGTAGGTCCATATTTACATTTACATGGTACTACTATGTAAAGGAATTAACTTTATAAAAATATTTCATATAATTTTACAGCATTTATGCAACTCATCACACTTATATAAACCTCTTTTCATAAGGGTACTACCTTTATGAAACTACTTTGTGTAAAGGTAATAATGAGGTTACCCATATGCAGACCTTTCACATAAGGTTATCGCATAAGGTATTGGTATATATACCATTACATAATTGCTCACATAAGGGTTTAAATTTATGTATGATTCCTTTGTAAGGGTGAAAACTTTACTTATCTATCCTATATAAGGGTAAATAAAATGTACACTTACATAGCTCATGTAAGGGTTTGAAACCTACATAATTTTTATAAAAAACATAGTTCTTTTCATTCTATGAAAATATTTGATTCAAACATGTTAAAAACATAAATAACCTCCATATAATACAACTAATGGGTTTCATAAGATTATATAATGAACTTAAATAGTGGAATACAACCCAAACATGGTATATTAATCTTCAATAAATAACATGTAAATAATACTATAAAACTGAGTACCTAGTATTTGAAAGTTGTAGTAGTCTCTATCTTCCTTCTATGAAGAATGTTTGAGGAAGATAACAAGGATCATTGAACAAAATCACCATACCTCCAAGGGAGTACACTAGAAAATGGATCTAATAATTATTCATGATGGTGCCCATAATCTGAAGGGGTTCAAATTCCCTCTCAAAGGAGATAAATAGTATTTCAGAAGGAAGATAGTTAAAGAAGGGGCTTATACATATTGAACCATCCACCACACCAAACAGGAGAGGATCTCATCATCTTTTATAGTTTAATTCTGAGGCTCCTTCTTTTCATAATGCATCGTATGCATTTCTATCTATTGGGTATAATTCATTGAATGTTTTTAATTAATTTAATACAAAGTATTTAATCCATTATAATGGATTTTAACTAGTGACTAAAATATTTGAGAGAAAATAAATAATAAATATCATGTACATATATATATTATATTCATGCATCACATTCATGAAAAATATATGCATCATATTCATATGGTAAATGTAAACTTAATATATAATGTAACAACACTAACTCCAGTAACCCATAGTCGGTGTCTACATTATAACAATGGGATAATATATGAAGGATCTTATCCCGAAGGACCGATCATTTTTCTAGTCTTGAAAAACTAGATAATTACATGATTCTCATATTATATTGGAAATATAAAATACAAAGAATAAAAATATTCATTAATCCTTTATATTATTCATAATATCCTTCTTTATATCCTAGGGAAAGGAAGACAAATAAATTGTGAGATTAGATTCTCGGTAAGAGTTACATACAATAGAATATATTCTGAATCAACAAGGCATAATCAATAAGGAAAATTAAATAACTGAAAACACATTCTATTTAATCAATAAATTGATCATGAAATTCATCCATGGATAATATCAAATGCAATAATATCATGGATAATAATAATTGAACTATTGATGAAAAATGCATTTTATTGGGCATCATGATCTCATACATCATAATATATCTACTGTCAAGAACTTACACCAATACAGTTTAAAAAATGGTGGGTATATACCAAAAACCCATTTCAAATAAGGATATCCAACTAGTTTGTCTCTTAAGGCCGTTTGATGCTTTGAGGGTCTATCTATAACTAGGACCCACCTATCACTATATGTCCAATGCAGCCCTCATGTATTTAATGGTCAATTAAATTCATAAACAATATAAAGTATCAAAAAATATCTATATTGAGTAATGAATATGGATTTATCAAGGTCTTCCTTGGTAAATTATAATTCTTTCATAATAAAATACCATATATAGAAATGATGTACGGTTTAAGCAATAAGCATATCCACGGTATAAATAAAATGGATATTTAAGAGAAATATAATTTATAATAAAAAACAATCACAAAAAAGTGAATGTTTCAAGATAATTTTAATGAACACAAAATTAATCAAGAGATAAGAGGTGACTATAAGATAAGTATATTTTATAATAAAATCAAGAATTTTAATGAATAGACAAAAATGAATGTGAAACATTTCAAATGAGATTTCATAAAAGATTTTTCTTTGTAAAATCATTGAAATCTTATAGAAAAATATAAAGAGAATAAAACAGTTATGGTAGTAGGAAAGTCCATTAATGTCATGACCCAACCCAATGGGGTCCAGTATGAAACTACTCAAGTCCACCTCCAATAAGCTAGGGGATAGAGACTAGTGATGAGTAGAAATATCACATAGATGGGATGCCTTTTCATAAAGTACATGTATGCACGCACCCAGAAACACCTCCATGTAATAGTGTAGATAAATAAAAATTAGAAAACTAAAATACATTCATACATTTATTCTAAACTAAAGTACAACAAAAGTATTGAAAGAGAAAATGTGTAAAACATGCACCAACAAAAAATAGTAAAATAATTCAACCTTCTCAGAAGGAGGGGATCGTTGTTTGATGCAATTGTCAGAAAGCTCCTCAGATTAACTCTAATAAACACTTCAGTTGGTCTAGCTCACTAAGATACCCCTACCTCAGGTCCTCAGGGACTTCATTGAAAGTCATGTGGTCTTCAAAAGATACAACATGTGCAGAAAAATCCCATGTAGGGGTGACTATATCAATACTCAGTAGGCACACCAAAAATACAAAAGAAAAGGGAGCAACTGAAAGGAAACAATCTGCTCAACCTAGCCAAAGGGAACCCAATAAAGAGAGAAACTCTATATCAGACCATCCTCAGCTATACATTACTAGTCAGATCAGTCCACAAGGGGTTTTAACCCAGACACGTTAAAACACCTAAAGTTCTCCAAGAATCACCCAGATATACTCATCTTATACTCCAAGTCTCATGAGGTTCTAACCTCATAGCCAGCTATAGTATTCTACTCTAGGCACTAAAGGTAACAAACAAATAGGATAATACACACCATGATCTTAGTATTAACATATGGATCCTTTACAAGAGACACACTCCATCAGGAAAAACTCTTCTATTCCTGATGGTACGACTAAGATAACATGCTCCATCGGTAACAACTTTCTAGGACAAACTCTAGTTCATGACACCAGAGGTCCTCTCAAAACTAACTTTTTCCTTGTGCAAGGTTTTAAGAACCCAAGTGGAGAGGCTCACCCATCACCACTTCACACAGTTGAGGGAGCACTGCTCTAGAATATTCATTGCATACATCCTCTCTAATGAGAGAGAACGGAGGGACCCATACCTCATAACTGCCTTGAAGTCAATGGATTACTAGGTCCTAACAAACCCACAAAACCTCTATCACTCCTGAACAGAGTGGCATGCACCTCAATCCATTAAGGTAGAACTAAATGTTGATTAGTTATCTCATGAAACTAGTGTAGGTTCCCACTGATCATAATTACTCTCTATAGCTGAGGGAGGTATGACTCCAATGGAGGACCCGCTCCCCATTGCTACTCAAATAAAAGGGATTAATACTCCATATATGAGGACTCTTGCCCATGTATGATAGGGAATTCCACTATGTGGATAGAGGACCTTCACCCTGGTATGATAGGGGAGTACCACTCTACCATCTTTATCACTATGGGGGACCCACACCCTGATACGATAGGGGAGTACTGACACCGGGATAGAGGACCTACTCCCTGGTATGATAAGGGAGTACCAACTCTACTGGAATAACATGTATAGATAACTCACACCCTAGAAAAATAGGGGAGTTATAACTCCAAGGGTATAAGACCCACACCATAACATGATAGGCGAGTATCCACTCTATCTATGTGTCACATAAGGAGGACCCACATCCTGACATGGAAGGGGAATATTGACTCCACAGGTAGAGGAATCACACCCTAGTCCAATAGGGGAGTACCTACTCTATCTGGACAACAAGTATGGGGGACCTGCACCCTATCACGATAAGGGAGCACTATATCTAACTACATGAATGATATATGGAACCCACCCCCTAATATAATAGGGGAGTACCATCTCTAAGGGAACTACCACATGGGTATATAACCTGATCCCGCAATGTGGGGAGTCCCATCTCTATCAAAGCATAGAGGTAAGGGAAACCCATATGTTGATGCCAAAGTGGAGTATTAGTCCCAACATCTCTCAATAAGGACCACACTGATCCCCATCATCAATCAAGCACCACTGAAAGGAGAATCATGCTTAATATACCTCACATCGCAACAATTCCCTGGGTAGGGGACTTGTGCCTTGATACAACATGAGAGCACCACTCTACCATCCTAAAGTGTTTGGGGGACCCACATCCTAAGGGAAGAGGGAAGGGTACCGACCCTGACGTCAATCCAGTGATCCACCCCGGTCACTTTCTAAGTTTAAGCACTGGTACTATAGCATCATCCTCAAAAATTTCCACACTATATCTTGTGGGCCACTATAGAGGAGAACATTGCATTCTACCAGGAAAATTTATTAGGATAAGCTACTCACAAGCCTGAATCTGAGTTCCAGAGAAATAGATACGCAAGGAAAAAGATCTCCAGAAGATCCCAAGGAATGTACATTGCAAGCACTGGGGTCCACATGGAATGTGAACCCACCCGATCACCTATCCATTTATTCATTTTGCATGGATTTTCTGGACATTTAGGTTTAAATGGTGTGTAAATCCATTACACAGTGTTTCCTACCTCACCTGGCCCCTAGTTGTGTTCTTACATTACACGGCTTGGTCATCCATGTTGCACACTCGGTGTGTACCTCTGGGTACATGGAATGTTTATGATAAATAGCCACTTGGAAATTCAATTTTCTTACGCCTATGTTCGGAACCCTATGTCCATGTACTTTGGTTGTGTGGTTCTACATGGCTATGTATTGTCACACAACTAACCCAGGCTATGTCCTCTGACCACACAACATGGGGTCACTACATGGTGAGTCACCCCGGTATACATTATTTAGTCCCCAAAATTCATCTTCCTTGAATGGGAATAACTCACAACATTTATCACTAAACTACGCACCATGTAAACATTAATTATGATGGGAATTACCCTTTTAGTTTCCTGATTCATCCTAATTTTCCTCAAAATCTACAGATCGACCTAAATGGGATCTCTAGCAATAATAATAGGGATATACAACCATAAAAAATGAATAAAAAGAAGATTGGGACTAAAACAAAAATATTCCTACCTCAAGGGAGAAACGCCAAAGCTTCAAGTCCAAAAAATGATTGGATCATGCTGCTTCTCAATCTGTTGATGATCAGCGACAAGAACAAATATTGGCATTACCTCATTTCTTTAATTTTGGATCGTTTTCATACATAATCCAAAGGGGGAGAGGTGGATCACCTCTATTTTTTTCATGTGAACAAAGTGTGGTATGTGTTGGGGGTAGTTTTAGGTTAATTTATTAATTAAATTTTCATTTAATTAATAATATTTCCACTTAACACCCTGTTAATTCACCCTCAATCATAGGCCTGGTGTAGACAACTTTATGTCACACTTGGTGAAAACACGACATTCTAAACTCATTCACAATCTCGTAATTCTAATATATGGCTCCTCTTGGGAGTTATTCCACTTTTCAAGAGAAACTACAAGCATGAAACCAAATATATTTAATATTTTTAATATCACCACATTGAGGATCTTTGATCCATAGAATACCACACTCAATCAGTATCTGGATTCAAAAATATTCTTAGAGATATTCCAAAGTCTTATAGGTAAAAACTCAATTTATTAAATTCTCCCCACATTAAGGCTTTTTTCCTCGAAAAGAAAAATCCTTGTCATAAGGGAAAGAAACTGATCTCTCCATTGGGACTCACGTTCCAGTGAGCTCACTAAGGGTTTCTACACTACTTACAAGAACACGCTCAGGGAAACCACCAAGGCTAAACCACTCCCATGTATAGATTCAACTAGGTAAACATTATAAAATAAAGTGTAACATGTCTCCTCATCTATGATAGGTGGAAAATAACCAAACACCATGATCCATCTGTAGTGATAAAGTCTACTGGTAAACCACCTTGTTAACCTGACGTAGACACTGACATAACCCCATAGTCCACATCCACCCTGGGATGGATTGTCCCACAACCTCCTCAAGAATCTTGTGTTCAAGGTTGAAATATAGAACAAGAGGATACCAATGAAAAAATAGTTCTTCCCATGTATAAAAATTGGTTATTACAAGACCCTTTGTCTATGAACCACCAGTTGTAACACAGCTCGCTGAACCAGAAACACCACCACACCCACTAGTGAAATCCCGTCTGAGTATGTTTGGTAAGAAACCAATCCAAATTACATAAAAATTATAGGTTCTAACTCTACCTCTATATAATGGTTCTAAGTAGGGCTCTCCCTCCACTAGGTCCTCCAAGCATACAAGTCAAGTAGAAAGGATCCACAGGAAATGCGAGGACCTTCTTTGACACTCTAGAACACAACCTCACCTCAAACACACAATTCTAGGGAACTCTTCCACCACACCTCGACATTATCCTCTTTGGACAGCACTGAATCTCCCTCATGGTTTTAATAACATCTCAAAAATTTATCTCAGTGGAGAAAGTGTCCCTCTTCCTCATGAGTCTAAATCTATGTTAAAAAACACCCACACGGGGTTCTACTGATGCCCCATGTCACCCCAGGTAAACCTCGATCAAGGAGTATAAATAAAATAATACCTTAAAATAGTGTCTACTAATTACTAATTTAAAAAGTAGAAATGACATAGATCATGCCTCTATTCACCATCAGAGATTTAGGTTCAAAGTGAATTGAAGCCTATAGCTATCCTCACCCTCATCCTCTGGCTCCATGAGCCTGGCATAGACCACCTTGGGGGTGGTGGTGGCAACGCCACAAACCACCTTACACATCATTTTATTCTATGCACTCCTTATCCATGTCTTCTATCATGTGTGTCTCTTATCCAAATGTTGCCTCTGCTAAGGTAGTATGTCGAATGGCTCCCTCTCAGCAGCACGGTGGGTCGGAAAATATCTAGAAAGATGTTTCCGGTTGTCATAAGAATAACACCTCCTCTATTGTGGATGACCTAATCCCCGGTGTGACTCATGTGATACAGGCGTACATTCTTGGGTATGGCCATGGGTATTCCTCATATTCCTATATCCTTTAAAACTCTATCTGCTAACTAATGTAGACTTCTCATCCTCATAACCACCATTGCAGACCACATCTTCTCATCCATCCATGAGGAAGCTCTTTACTACCAGAGCTCGCTCCAGTACCCCTTCATAAGTGGGAAGGAACAAGGAAACCACACTTGCTCAGACATCTCTATGGAGGACCTTCTCAAAGGTCTAAGATCTAAATAATAGGTCTCTAACCATATCTATAGAGTATCACAATAGTTTTATGAACATCTCCAAATAATTTGACACAATCATGCTACCCTACTGAAGTTTTCAGATGCTATTATGTATGCACTGATCTCAATGTGGTTGGGTAAAACTTGTCCCTAAAGAGTCACTCAGACTCTACCCATGTGAGAGTCACCTCATCATGGGTCTGTGTCACTAGACTCCACCATCACCTGGCCGAACCCTATAAAAGGCTCACCTTTAGGACTACTATATGATCGAGAGGTGTCTTAACAAGGTGGAAAACAATCATGACAGTTTTGATCCAATCATTAGCTACCTAGGGTTTTAGATCACCCTGATACCTCAAAGGTCACTGCATATCAAACTCATGCAGTGAAATCAGACTACATGCATCCTCATCCTGAACTACTGACACAACCAGCCACTCAATGAGTGGTGGCTCAACTTGAGGACCACCTGGTGGTACTGCCTCAAAACTAGTTCCATACACTGAAGCCTCTCCATGGGGAATATCATCATCACAATCATGCTATGGAATCCTATCTTCTTGTCATCAAAGTGGAATACTAAAATAGAATCAAGATGCACCATGGTCAAAGATTATATTTGGAGAGCTAACTCAATAAAGACAAGAAAACCACAACCTATTCCTATATGATGCATGTACCATTATTTCCCTAAAACCAATGTCTTAGTATACCAATTAAAAAGGTAGAATATTAGAGTCCTAGTTAATAGATATTTCAACTACCACACCAACATCAGAACCTATGGCCTGATATGCAAACTCAAAACACCCTAACATAGTCACTATGCAACACAAACCAAGCTCATGAAATTGCACTCCCAAAGTGGAACCTTACTCTGATACTACTTGGTCATGACCAGACCCAATGGGATCTATGATGAAACTCCCCAACCTACCTTAAAAGGCTAAGGGTTGGCTACTGTCGAGTAGGAATATTAAACAAATGGGAGGCCTTTTCCTAAATTATCTATGTACACCCACCCACAAAAACCTCCATGAAATAGTGCATAGATATAAAAAACTAGAAAATAAAATGCCTTCCTAAATCTATCCCAAACCAAAGTACCACAAAAGTACTGAAAAAGAAAAAAGGGAGTACCTAGTATGACAGGTGAGTACCAATCTATAAGAACAACCACTATGGGGGACCCGTACCCTGACATGATAGGGAAGTACCTACCCCATGCTATAGGACTCACTCCCTAATACAATAGGGGACTACCAAATCTACTAGAATAACACATATAGAGAACCCTCACCCTAAAACAATGGAGGACTTCTGACACTAAGCATAGAGGACCTACACCCTAACATGACAGGGGAGTAACCACTTTATTTATATCTCATATATGGAGGACCCACACCCTGACATGGTAGGGAAGTACCGACTCCATGGATAGAGGACCTTCACCCTATTATAACAGGTTAGTACCTGCTTTATTTGTCCAACAAGTATGGAGGACCTTCACCCTATCGTAATAGGGGAGTTTTATATCTAACTACATGAATGATACGGGGAACCTTACCCCTGATCTGACATGGGAGTTCCATCCCCAAAATAATTTTCCCAAGGGTAGATAACCCACACCCACGACATGGGGAGTCCCATCTCTACCAAAGAAGATATGTAAGGGAAACTCGCACCCTAATTACATAGTGGATTACTAGTCCCAACATCTCTCACTAAGAACTACACTGATCTCCATCATCAGTCAACCTCCATTGAAATCGGTTATATGATTATCATACCTCACATCATAAAACTACCATAGGTAGGTGACTTCTTCCCTGAGATAATAGGGGAGCATCGCTCTACTAACCTAAAGAGTCTAGGGGACCCACATCCAAAGGGGAGAGGGAAGGTTATTGACCCCGACATTAACCCAATGACCCAACCAAATCAATTACCAAATTTAATCATTGTAACTATAGTTTCATTCTTGAAACATGCCACACCGTATCTCATAGGCCACTACAAAGGCCACCATTACATTCTACATAGAAAACTGCTCAGGATAGGCTACTCGAAAACTTGAATATGAGTTTTGGAGAAGGAGATACACAATGTGAAAGACCTATAGAAGATCCTAAAAAAATTACATGACATGAATTGGGGTCCACATGGCATGTGAACCCATCCGAGCACTGATAAATCACTATTTTATTGAATATTTTATTGATAATAAATGATATAAATTCCTCACATTGTGTTAAACATGTTTATTTATAAAATATTTGTGATTTGATCATTCATTTGAAAATTTGGTGAAAATTCCAGTTTTACCCTTAATAGTGCACTGTAGTATTTCGAAGATAAATATTTTTATATTTATTATTTGAATTTGAAATTTTTTAAAGGTGTTCCTAACTTAATTATCTACAACTCTTATTCAGGACACTAACGCTAAAGAGTTCATTTGTTTGTTGAAATTGGGCCATGAAGTCAAAGTTGGGCTGGGCTCGCCAGAATGGAGAAGGTTCTGTATTTGGGCCATATCCTCTACATACGGGCTTGGATTGAGCCCAACTTTTGAGGAAAGCTCGGGGACATGATGTGGCACAAATAATCCTTCTGGAAGTCCGGTCAATTCACGCGTTTGGGAGGTCAAATTGGCGGTGCAAGTTGGAATAAAATATTTAGCCGAGATTTTCATTTCACACTTAAAAAGTTATGTATCCCTAGCCCTCACAAACTCTATTTAAAGGGGGTTTTAACTCTTTGAGAGGGCTGGTGGAGGCTTTGGGAAGGTGTGGCGGAAAGGGTGTCTCTTGGGAGGCCCTCACAACTCTTGGAAGAAGTAAGCCTTTGTGCAAACCTCTCTTCCAAAAAGGCTCTCCTCTCTCACCTCTTCTTTGTATTTCTTTTCTTTCATGTTTGTTTCTTGAATTTTTCTTCAAATAATATTCTGTGTTCATCCCTCTTCTTCTTATCTTAATATTCTTAATTGAGTTGGAATCAAGAGTGGAGAAAAGATTGGGTTCTACCCTTTCAATCCGTTGCTTATGCAAAACGTCTCCATGGTGACTACACCACCCATGGAAGAGTAGTTCTTTTTAGTAATCGATCGACCTCTATCCTTCTTCATTCATTTATTTTGAATCAATGAGATACTGTAATTCACATATTATGATCTATTAATTGAGTTTTTAATTTAAATGAAACTAAGCAAGCAATTGAATAGTTAACACAAAACACGCGAGGTCGGGAATTGTGTGAACTGTGAGAGCGCAACCTTAACCGGTAATTCAAAACCACATGGGATCAATTTGTAGAGTTCAAATATAATCCCTAAACTCAATTAATCCTAATTTCCAGAGTGGTTATGTGCCTTAATTTACCACTGACCATAAGCTAATTTTAGAGCATCAATCAAAGCAGGGTGTCGCGATTGCATGTTCCGAAGTTATCCTAAGGTTAAAATTCACTTCAATCTTCGTGGTAAAGTTAATTCTCGTAGGGTTCGGGATTTAACAAATTAAGGGATCATAATTAAGTGAATATTAATTTAAATTATAATGATTAATAAATGATTGAAGAGGTAGAGTCAGATCGATTACGCCTTTTAAAATAGATTTCTAAAAAAACATCTTCTTGTTGTGTCATTCTAATCGAAACTTCATTTCAAAATTAAAAACAAAAAAAAATGCAATCTTCTTCCAGCAAACTTCTTCTTGATTCATAAACTATAAACAACCACCCCCATCCTTTCAAGTAGTGTTTTTATTCCCTTTTATTTTGTTTCTAGAATACCTCTGAAAAGTTGTTTTAATTCACTTCCTCCTTTGAGAGACGACCTTGGTCAGCCACTCTGCTGAACCTAAGTACCCCAAAATCAAACTAATCATTTGAGGGCGCCCACGACAGCGCTCTTTCAAATTGGAGTCGTTGCTGGGGAGGCAAGTAATTATTTCAACCAATTATAGGTATTTATTTTATTTTACATTTTAATTCTCTTCCTCTCTTCTTTCTTCCGTCTTTACCCAGTCTGATTTTTTTTTCTTCTTCTTCTTTTATCTCTTTCTACTTCTTTTTGGACCATCAACTCAAACTTCAAATTTTTATTTTACTATGGTACACATTCCTTCTTTTCATCTTTCATTTATTGATGACATGAACTAATCCCGAAGATCTCTTAGATCTTGACCCTGAGATTGAACGTAGCCTTAGGGCACGAATCAGACATTCTCAGTCTACGGGAAGTTTCAACATTCAACCAGTTGGAGAATTAATCCAATATCAGAAATTGAAATTGAAAGCAATTCAAATTCAACCATAAAACAAGAACCAATGGCTGGAAACAATGGAAATGAACTTAATAGAACCATTCGAGAATTGGATGCACCTGATATTAACTATCAACCAAATTGTATTGCATACCTAAATCTTGAATCGGACTTCGAACTGAAATTTGGGTTAATTCACTTACTTCCAAAGTTTCATGGCCTCTCTGGTGAGGATCCCAATAAACATTTGAAAGAATTTAATGTGGTTTGCTCAACCCTAAAACCTAGAAATGTCTCTGAAGATCAAATCAAACTAAGAGCATTCCCATTCTCACTTGATGGAGCTGCGAAAGATTGGATGTATTATTTACAAACTGAAGATGTAACTTGTTGGAACGATTTGAAACGTCTTTTCTTGCCGAGATTTTTTCCAGCATCAAGGACCACATCCATTCGAAAGGAGATATCGGGGATCAAGCAAGCCCAAGGGGAGTCAATGTATGAGTACTGGGAGAGATTCAAGAAGTTGTGTGCAAGCTGCCCACATCACCAAATCAGTGAGCAACTCCTCATCCAATACTTCTACGAAGGACTCACACCCATGGAGAAGAGCATGGTAGATGCTGCGGCTGGAGGAGAATTGGTGGACAAGACACCAGTAGTTGTGCATGCGTTGATCGACAAGATGGCCCAAAACTCCCAACAATTCGGTGATAGAGGTACACCACATGTTCGAGGAGTACATCAAGTAAGTCCTTCTTCTCTTGAAAGTCATTTGATTGATACTAAGTTAGAAGAATTTACAACTATGGTGAGGCAGATTGCATTGGCTCAAAAGACATCCCAACCCCCTCCTTCAAGGCCTTGTGGTATTTGCACTGAGACAAGCCACCCAACTGACTGTTGCCCACAACTCCAAGAAACAGAAGATTGTGCAGCAGTGTTCCCTGGGAGACCATTTCAGCAGAAACAACAACAACCATATCCCCAAAAGAAGTTTGATCCAACATACAACCAAGGGTGGAAAGATCTAGCAGACATGAGGTATGTATCTGGACAACAACAAAGGCCCCCTTTTCAACCAAACTTCCAGCAGCCTCCACCTTACCAACAGGGTTTCCAACAACCCCAAAGGAGATTCGAAGTTCAAACATCAACGAGTCAGCAACAAGGGAATATCCAACACAAGGTAGACTCTAACACTGATGATCTTTTGAAAAAAATTGTTCTTAATCAACAGAATGAGCTGAAGAGTCAAGGTTCGGAGCTGAGAGAGTTGAAGACTCAAATGAGTCAGATTGCCACCGCCCTCCATGAACTTGTGAGTAAGAATTCTGGAAATCTACCTTCCCAACCCACTCCAAATCCAAAGGGGAACGTTAGTGCCATCACATTGAGAAGTGGGAAGCAAATGAACGATACATCTGCACCTACCATTCCACTGGGATTCACCTCAACTTCAGAGAAGCCGCATTCCATACCAACTGATGAACAATCCAAGGAGAAAGATAAAGGTAAGAAAAAGATTGATGATGTTCCTCCTAAACCCCTTCCTTTTCCAAACAGGGTTGTTCAAACCAAGAAGATGGTTGAAGAAGCAATGAAAAAGGATGTTTTGGACACATTCAAGCGTGTGGAGATCAACATTCCTCTACTTGAAGCCATTAAGCAAATCCCAAGGTATGCCAAATTCTTAAAATAACTCTGCACCAATCGAAGAGGGCTCAAGGGAAATGAGAGGATAAAACTTGGAAGGAATGTCTCAGCACTCATTTCACCAACTCTAGCAATGCCAACAAAGTGCAAGGATCCAGGGACATTCACCATCCCATGCACCATAGGGGAGTTTCACTTTTCTGATGCACTTTGTGATTTAGGTGCTTCCATAAATGTGATGCCTCACTCTGTATTCTCTTCCTTGCAGGTTGGTGAGTTGAAGCCAACAAGAGTAGTGGTGCAATTGGCGAATAGAGCTACGGCATATCCAGCGGGAGTCCTTGAGGATGTACTTGTCCGGGTAAGAGACATGATCTTTCCAGCGGATTTCTATGTTCTTAACATGGAGGATGATCAGGTAAGTTCTCATGCCCCCATTATCTTAGGTAGACCCTTCCTCAAAACTGCAAAAACTATCATAAATGTCAATGAGGGTACACTTTCCATGGAGTTTGGAGATGAAGTTGTGATATTTAATGTTATGGATTCCATGAAGTACCCCTCAGAGGACCATTCTGCTTTTGTTATCTCCCATTTTGAACCACCAAGTAAAAACATCATGGAATTGGATTGTCCTATGCTTAGGGAGATTATGAGTATTGGTTCTGGTTTAATGACTAAGAGAACTTCCACACCTGTTTCTAATGAACAAGACTCTCTAAGATTTGATTTTGATGTGGATTCATATTCTGATTTTGATCATGTTCACTCTGATTATGAAATGGATGTTGAGTATGCTGATGGATTTGATGCTTTATTCTATGATTTTGATGATGTCTATTCTGATACTGATGCTCTTTGTGCACATATTTCAGTTCCTTCAATGTCTCCATCCATACTACACCCTCCTTCATTAGAACTCAAGCCATTGCCACCAAATCTGAAATACTCATACTTGTTGAGTGGTGAGAGATTACCTATTATCATTGCTAACAATCTCCCTTTTGAACATGAAGAATGTCTTTTGAATATTTTGAGGGAGAACATCAGGGCGATTGGGTGGACCTTGGCTGACATATCAGGTATTAGCCCCTCCATTTGCATGCATAGGATTCTCTTGGAGGATGGGGCTAAACCGGTGAGACAACCACAAAGGAGACTCAATCCCACCCTCCTGGAAGTTGTTAAAAAGGAAGTTGAGAAATTGCTCGAGGCAGGTATAATCTTTCCCATTTCAGATTCACAGTGGGTAAGTCCAATTCCGGTTGTGCCTAAGAAAACTGGTTTTACTGTTGTTAAAAATGAGAAAGATGATTTAGTTCCAATGAGGGTGCAAAACAGTTGGCGTGTGTGTATTGATTATAGGAAACTAAATCAGACCACTCGCAAGGACCATTTCCCCCTCCCATTTATTGATCAAATGCTCGAGAGACTAGCTGGGAAAACACACTATTGTTTCTTGGATGGATTTTCTGGATATTTTCAGGTTCCTATAGCTCCAGAGGATCAGGAGAAGACTACATTCACCTGTCCCTTTGGCACATTTGCCTACCGGAGGATGCCATTTGGACTTTGCAACGCCCCAGGTACCTTCCAGAGATGTAAGGTGAGTATTTTTTTTGATTTTATTGAGACCTGCATGGAGGTATTTATGGATGATTTTATAGTGTATGGGTCTTCATTTGATGAATGTCTAAGTAGTTTGGGAAATGTGTTGAATCGTTGTATTGAGAAGAATCCGGTCCTGAACTTTGAAAAGTGTCATTTTATGGTAGAGCATGGCATTGTCTTAGGGCATGTGGTGTCAAAACATGGGATAGAGGTTGATAGATCTAAGGTAGAAATTATTTCATCCTTACCCTATCATTCATGTGTGCGTGATGTTAGATCTTTCCTAGGGCATGCAGGATTTTATCGGCGCTTCATCAAAGATTTTAGTAAGATCGCTCTTCCTATGTCACGATTACTTCAAAAAGATTCTGATTTTGTGTTTGATGATTCTTGTAGGACTTCCTTTGATGAGCTAAAGAAGTTTCTGACCACTCCACCTATCATACAGCCCCCACGGTGGGACCTTCCATTTGAGCTTATGTGTGACGCCTCCAACTTCGCGGTTGGAGCTGTCTTATCTCAGAGGGTGGAAGGACGTTCACATGTGATCGCCTATGCATCAAGGACACTAGATTCAGCCCAATCAAATTACACAACCACATAAAAAGAGTTTCTTGCTGTCATATTTGCTTTAGATAAATTCTGTTCATATTTATTGGGCTCTAAAGTAGTTGTTTTTTCTGACCATGCAGCTTTGAGGTACCTCCTGAAGAAGCCAGATGCAATGCCGCGACTTATCCGTTGGATGCTCCTTCTTCAAGAGTTTTACATCGAGATAAAGGACAAAAAGGGGTCAGAAAACTTGGTGGCGGACCACATGAGTAGGCTTACTCACACACTAGAGGGTGACACCTTGGACCAGGTACCACTTCGGGACACTTTCCCCGATGAGAATCTCTATACCATCTCAGGTAAGCATCCTTGGTATGCTGATTTAGTTAATTACATTGTTGGCTCTGAAATCCCAGTAAATTTGAAGAAACATCAAGTCCAAAAATTAAAGAGTGAGTCAAGATTTTATGTTTGGCCTAGCTTGTTCCATGATGCCCATTTGTTTTGTAAGTCATGCTCTCGTTGCCAACACACTGGGAACATTTATAGGAGACATGAGATGCCCCAACAACCCATACTATTTTGTGAGATTTTTGATGTATGGGGCATCGACTTTATGGGTCCTTTTCCTAGTTCATTTGGATTTTTGTACATTTTGGTTGTTGTTGATTATGTGAGTAAATGGGTGGAGGCCAAGGCCACCAGGACTGACGATTCTCATGTTGTTGTGGACTTTGTCAAAGCACAGATTTTTTGCAGGTTTGGAGTACCAAAGGCCATCATCAGTGACCAAGGGACACACTTTTGCAATAGGAATTTTGCTTCCCTCCTTCGAAAGTATGGGGTGACACACAAAACATCAACACCATACCACCCCCAAAAAAATGGTCAGGCTGAGGTTTCAAATCGTGAGTTGAAACAAATCTTGGAGAAAACCGTGCAGCCAAATAGGAAGGATTGGAGCAAGCGCTTGTATGATGCATTGTGGGCTTATAGAACAGCATACAAGACCCCCATTGGTATGTCCCCATTTCGGATTGTTTTTGGGAAAGCATGTCATCTCCCAGTGGAAGTCGAGCATCGGGCTTATTGGGCTATAAAGAAATGCAACATGGATTTGGCCCAAGCTGGAATTCAAAGGAAGTTGCAAATTCAAGAGCTTGAGGAGATTCGATTGTCATCATATGAGAACTCAAGGATCTACAAGGAAAGATCAAAAGCAGCTCATGACAAAATGATCCAACAAAGGGAGTTTCATGTTGGAGAGAAAGTCCTTCTCTATAGTTCACGACTGAAGTTGATGCCTGGTAAGTTGCGTTCCAGATGGTTAGGTCCTTATATTGTGTCTAATGTTTTTCCTTATGGTGCAGTGGAGATCACACAAGAGGACACTGGAAGGAGATTTACAGTCAATGGGCAACGTTTGAAGAGATACATTGAGGGACATCCTACTGATGCAGTGGATTTTATCACACTGCATGACCCCATCATCACTTGATCCCATCAGGCTGTTCCTAACCCTTTCACTTTTATATTATTTGTCCTATTTAAAAATTCTGAATTTCATGTGCATATATCATCTCACGGGTTCACATTGAGGACAATGCAATATTTTAAGTGTGGGGGAGGGAACCTTTTAGTTTAGTAATTTCAATTGTTTTCCTGTTAAAAAAACCAAAAAAAATTGTGTGTTTTTTAAAATTTGTGTGTTTATTTTACAATTTTCTGTGTGTTTTTGAAACTTTTGAGCTGAAATGATTCTCATCACCATTTTTAAATCCATATCAATAAGTGAAACAATTTACCCCCTGAAACTAAGCTTAAATGAATGCTGAAATGACTTTGTTTCAAGTTCAAATATTTAGTAATTTCATGCAAAGTACGCTGAATTTTGAATCCCATGCCAATCTCACTGTCTTTATATTTGAAATCACTTTCCTGTGAGGCTTCTAAACCATTATTTTCATATTCTTTACATTCACCTCACTTCTTGAGAGAACCAAACCATACTTGATTTAACCAGAATTTGATCTATTCCTGTCAAAACTTGAGGGTTTGAGGTACTTGTGTTTAAATGATTGAGGCATTTGTTTGGTATTAAAACCCCTATTTCAAAGAATCCTTTTTTATAATGGCCTACCTTGAATATTTAATCCTTGTAGCCCTTAGAATCCATGCACAGCCTGTTAGGTTAAGCCACATTACAAGCCAATTTTCCCTATCCAACCAACTCTTGAAGTGAAATTGCATAATCTAGTTGAGCTTAAGTGTGGGGGAAGCTGTCTTGTGTTGTGCCACCACATTATGTGATAATTTGGGTGGAAAATTAAATTCTGAAGAGATGTGTTTGCTGCTAAAGAAAGTCATTATATTGAAAGCTGTGCCTTTTCTGGAGCTTTCATGACAAGTGAAGCTGTGCCTTTTCTGGAGCTTCTAATTGAGGTGGAAAGCTGTGCCCATCTGGAGCTTTCAAGAAAATCATGTTTTAGAAGATTGACATTTTTTATGCTGAAATGATGAATGGTGTAAACCCTTCATGACTTTTCATGATGATGGAGCTAAATTGATACTATGGGGATTGAAGAGAAGACCATATTTAAGTGAAAATTAGATTAATGCAATTTTGCTTTAAAAGAGTCAAGCCCTCCTCATTCAGCCTCAGAGTTTTTCACATCTTAATCCTACCAACTGAAAGCCACAGAACAACCCTGAAAATTCCTCATGATAAACATATGTCCTTGACTCACATCGGGTAGCGATGTAGGAATCTATCAAGCCTATGGTGACCCTTGTATGAGTTTGGATGAGAAAGACATTGCAAAAAAAATTGATATTTGAGTGATGAGAGAAAATTCAAGCGAGGTAAGTGTTTTGTGCATGGGCGGATAAATGAAGTGGAAATATATTGAATGATATAAATGGATAACTTGAAATAAGGTTTTTTATGAGGCATGATATCTTTTTTATTCTTGGTGTGAAATTGATTGATCTTAAAGATATGTGTTTTAAAATTGGTTTTGATTTGATATTGATGTTTACTTGATATGAGGTTTTTCCCAGGTGTGCAAAAGGGTAAGTGTGGGGGAGTTGATATAACACTATTTTATTGAATATTTTATTGATAATAAATGATATAATTTCCTCACATTGTGTTAAACATGTTTATTTATAAAATATTTGGGATTTGATCATTCATTTGAAAATTTGGTGAAAATTCCAGTTTTACCCTTAATAGTTCACTGTAGTATTTCGAAGATAAATATTTTTATATTTATTATTTGAATTTGACATTTTGTAACAGTGTTCCTAACTTAATTATATACAACTCTTATTCAGGACACTAACGCTAAAGAGTTCATTTGTTTGTTGAAATTGGGCCATGAAGTCAAAGTTGGGCTGGGCTCGCCAGAATGGAGAAGGTTCTGTATTTGGGCCATATCCTCTACATACGGGCTTGGATTGAGCCCAAATTTTGAGGAAAGCTCGGGGACATGATGTGGCACAAATAATCCTTCTGGAAGGCCGGTCAATTCACGCGTTTGGGAGGTCAAATTGGCGGTGCAAGTTGGAATAAAATATTTAGCCGAGATTTTCATTTCACACTTAAAAAGTTATGTATCCCTAGCCCTCACAAACTCTATTTAAAGGGGGTTTTAACTCTTTGAGAGGGCTGGTGGAGGCTTTGGGAAGGTGTGGCGGAAAGGGTGTCTCTTGGGAGCCCCTCACAACTCTTGGAAGAAGTAAGCCTTTGTGCAAACCTCTCTTCCAAAAAGGCTCTCCTCTCTCACCTCTTCTTTGTATTTCTTTTCTTTCATGTTTGTTTCTTGAATTTTTCTTCAAATAATATTCTGTGTTCATCCCTCTTCTTCTTATCTTAATATTCTTAATTGAGTTGGAATCAAGAGTGGAGAAAAGATTGGGTTCTACCCTTTCAATCCGTTGCTTATGCAAAACGTCTCCACGGTGACTACACCACCCATGGAAGAGTAGTTCTTTTTAGTAATCGATCGACCTCTATCCTTCTTCATTCATTTATTTTGAATCAATGAGATACTGTAATTCACATATTATGATCTATTAATTGAGTTTTTAATTTAAATGAAACTAAGCAAGCAATTTAATAGTTAACACAAAACACGCGAGGTCGGGAATTGTGTGAACTGTGAGAGCGCAACCTTAACCGGTAATTCAAAACCACATGGGATCAATTTGTAGAGTTCAAATATAATCCCTAAACTCAATTAATCCTAATTTCCAGAGTGGTTATGTGCCTTAATTTACCACTGACCATAAGCTAATTTTAGAGCATCAATCAAATCAGGGTGTCGCGATTGCATGTTCCGAAGTTATCCTAAGGTTAAAATTCACTTCAATCTTCGTGGTAAAGTTAATTCTCGTAGGGTTCGGGATTTAACAAATTAAGGGATCATAATTAAGTGAATATTAATTTAAATGATAATGATTAATAAATGATTGAAGAGGTAGAGTCAGATCGATTACGCCTTTTAAAATAGATTTCTAAAAAAACATCTTCTTGTTGTGTCATTCTAATCGAAACTTCATTTCAAAATTAAAAACAAAAAAAAAATGCAATCTTCTTCCAGCAAACTTCTTCTAGATTCATAAACTATAAACAACCACCCCCATACTTTCAAGTAGTGTTTTTATTCCCTTTTATTTTGTTTCTAGAATACCTCTGAAAAGTTGTTTTAATTCACTTCCTCCTTTGAGAGACGACCTTGGTCAGCCACACTGCTGCACCTAAGTACCCCAAAATCAAACTAATCATTTGAGGGCGCCCACGACAGCGCTCTTTCAAATTGGCGCCCTTGCCGGGGAGGCAAGTAATTATTTCAACCAATTAGAGGTATTTATTTTATTTTACATTTTAATTCTCTTCCTCTCTTCTTTCTTCCGTCTTTACCCAGTCTGACTTTTTTTTCTTCTTCTTCTTTTATCTCTTTCTACTTCTTTTTGGACCATCAACTCAAACTTCAAATTTTTATTTTACTATGGTCCACATTCCTTCTTTTCATCTTTCATTGATTGATGACACGAACTAATCCCGAATATCTCTTAGATCTTGACCCTGAGATTGAACGTAGCCTTAGGGCACGAATCAGACATTCTCAGTCTACGGGAAGTTTCAACATTCAACCAGTTGGAGAATTAATCCAATATCAGAACATTGAAATTGGAAGGAATTCAAATTCAACCATAAAACAAGAACCAATGGCTGGAAACAATGGAAATGAACTTAATAGAACCATTCGAGAATTGGCTGCACCTGATATTAACTATCAACCAAATTGTATTGCATACCTAAATCTCGAATCGGACTTCGAACTGAAATCTGGGTTAATTCACTTACTTCCAAAGTTTCATGGCCTCTCTGGTGAGGATCCCAATAAACATTTGAAATAATTTAATGTGGTTTGCTCAACCCTAAAACCTAGAAATGTCTCTGAAGATCAAATCAAACTAAGAGCATTCCCATTCTCACTTGATGGAGCTGCGAAAGATTGGATGTATTATTTACAACCTGAAGATGTAACTTGTTGGAAAGATTTGAAACGTCTTTTCTTGCAGAGATTTTTTCCAGCATCAAGGACCACATCCATTCGAAAGGAGATATCGGGGATCAAGTAAGCCCAAGGGGATTCAATGTATGAGTACTGGGAGAGATTCAAGAAGTTGTGTGCAAGCTGCCCACATCACCAAATCAGTGAGCAACTCATCATCCAATACTTCTACGAAGGACTCACACCCATGGAGAGGAGCATGGTAGATGCTGCGGATGGAGGAGAATTGGTGGACAAGACACCAGTAGCTGTGCGTGCGTTGATCGACAAGATGGCCCAAAACTCCCAACAATTCGCTGTTAGAGGTACACCACATGTTCGAGGAGTACATCAAGTAAGTCCTTCTTCTCTTGAAAGTCATTTGATTGATACTAAGTTAGAAGAATTGAAAACTATGGTGAGGCAGATTGCATTGGCTCAAAAGACATCCCAACCCCCTCCTTCAAGGCCTTGTGGTATTTGCACTGAGACAAGCCACCCAACTGACTGTTGCCCACAACTCCAAGAAACAGAAGATTGTGCAGCAGTGTTCCCTGGGAGACCATTTCAGCAGCAACAACAACAACCATATCCCCAAAAGAAGTTTGATCCAACATACAACCAAGGGTGGAAAGATCTAGCGAACATGAGGTATGGATCTGGACAACAACAAAGGCCCCCTTTTCAACCAAACTTCCAGCAGCCTCCACCTTACCAACAGGGTTTCCAACAACCCCAAAAGAGATTCGAAGCTCAAACATCAACGAGTCAGCAACAAGGGAATATCCAACACAAGGTAGACTCTAACACTGATGATCTTTTGAAACAAATTGTTCTTAATCAACAGAATGAGCTGAAGAGTCAAGGTTCGGAGCTGAGAGAGTTGAAGACTCAAATGAGTTAGATTGCCACCGCCCTCCATGAACTTGTGAGTAAGAATTCTGGAAATCTACCTTCCCAACCCACTCCAAATCCAAAGGGGAATGTTAGTGCCATCACATTGAGAAGTGGGAAGCAAATGAACGATACATCTGCACCTACCATTCCACCGGGATTCACCTCAACTTCAGAAAAGCCGCATTCCATACCAACTGATGAACAATCCAAGGAGAAAGATAAAGGTAAGAAAAAGATTGATGATGTTCCTCCTAAACCCCTTCCTTTTCCAAACAGGGTTGTTCAAACCAAGAATATGGCTGAAGAAGCAATGCAAAAGGAGGTTTTGGACACATTCAAGCGTGTGGAGATCAACATTCCTCTACTTGAAGCCATTAAGCAAATCCCAAGGTATGCCAAATTCTTAAAAGAACTCTGCACCAATCGAAGAGGGCTCAAGGGAAATGAGATGATAAAACTTGGAAGGAATGTCTCAGCACTCATTTAACCAACTCTAGCAATGCCAACAAATTGAAAAGATCCAGGGACATTCACCATCCCATGAACCATAGGGGAGTTGCACTTTTCTGATGCACTTTGTGATTTAGGTGCTTCCATAAATGTGATGCCTCACTCTGTATTCTCTTCCTTGCAGGTTGGTGAGTTGAAGCGAACAAGAGTAGTGGTGCAATTGGCGAATAGAGCTACGGCATATCCAGCGGGAGTCCCTGAGGATGTACTTGTCTGGGTAAGAGACATGATCTTTCCAGCGGATTTCTATGTTCTTAACATGGAGGATGATCAGGTAAGTTCTCATGCCCCCATTATCTTAGGTAGACCCTTCCTCAAAACTGTAAAAACTATCATAAATGTCAATGAGGGTACACTTTCCATGGAGTTTGGAGATGAAGTTGTGATATTTAATGTTATGGATTCCATGAAGTACCCCTCAGAGGACCATTCTTCTTTTGTGATCTCCCATTTTGAACCACCAAGTAAAAACATCATGGAATTGGATTGTCCTATGATTAGGGAGATTATGAGTATTGGTTATGGTTTAATGACTAAGAGAACTTCCACACCTGTTTCTAATGAACAAGACTCTCTAAGATTTGATTTTGATGTGGATTCATATTCTGATTTTGATCATGTTCACTCTGATTATGAAATGGTTGTTGAGTATGCTGATGGATTTGATGCTTTATTCTATGATTTTGATGATGTCTATTCTGATACTGATGCTCTTTGTGCACATATTTCAGTTCCTTCAATGTATCCATCCATACTACACCCTCCTTCATTAGAACTCAATCCATTGCCACCAAATCTGAAATACTCATACTTGTTGAGTGGTGAGAGATTACCTGTTATCATTGCTAACAATCTCCCTTTTGAACATGAAGAAAGGCTTTTGAATATTTTGAGGGAGAACATCAGGGCGATTGGGTGGACCTTGGCTGACATATCAGGTATTAGCCCCTCCATTTGCATGCATAGGATTCTCTTGGAGGATGGGGCTAAACCGGTGAGATAACCACAAAGGAGACTCAATCCCACCCTCCTGGAAGTTGTTAAAAAGGAAGTTGAGAAATTGCTCGAGGCAGGTATAATCTTTCCCATTTCAGATTCACAGTGGGTAAGTCCAATTCAGGTTGTGCCTAAGAAAACTGGTTTTACTGTTGTTAAAAATGAGAAAGATGATTTAGTTCCAATGAGGGTGCAAAACAGTTGGCGTGTGTGTATTGATTATAGGAAACTAAATCAGACCACTCGCAAGGACCATTTCCCCCTCCCATTTATTGATCAAATGCTCGAGAGACTAGCTGGGAAAACACACTATTGTTTCTTGGATTGATTTTCTGGATATTTTCAGGTTCCTATAGCTCTAGAGGATCAGGAGAAGACTACATTCACCTGTCCCTTTGGCAAATTTGCCTACCGGAGGATGCCATTTGGACTTTGCAATGCCCCAGGTACCTTCCAGAGATGTATGGTGAGTATTTTTTCTGATTTTATTGAGACCTGCATGGAGGTATTTATGGATGATTTTACAGTGTATGGGTCTTCATTTGATGAATGTCTAAGTAGTTTGGGAAATGTGTTGAATCGTTGTATTGAGAAGAATCTGGTCCTGAACTTTGAAAAGTGTCATTTTATGGTAGAGCATGGCATTGTCTTAGGGCATGTGGTGTCAAAACATGGGATAGAGGTTGATAGATCTAAGGTAGAAATTATTTCATCCTTACCCTATCCTTCATGTGTGCGTGATGTTAGATATTTCCTAGGGGATGCAGGATTTTATCGGCGCTTCATCAAAGATTTTAGTAAGATCGCTCTTCCTATGTCACGATTACTTCAAAAAGATTCTGATTTTGTGTTTGATGATTCTTGTAGGACTTCCTTTGATGAGCTAAAGAAGTGTCTGACCACTCCACCTATCATACAGCCCCCACGGTGGGACCTTCCATTTGAGCTTATGTGTGACGCCTCCAACTTCGTGGTTGGAGCTGTCTTATCTCAGAGGGTGGAAGGACGTTCACATGTGATCGCCTATGCATCAAGGACACTAGATTCAGCCCAATAAAATTACACAACCACAGAAAAAGAGTTTCTTGCTGTCATATTTTCTTTAGATAAATTCCGTTCATATTTATTGGGCTCTAAAGTAGTTGTTTTTTATGACCATGCAGCTTTGAGGTACCTCCTGAAGAAGCCAGATGCAAAGCGGTGACTTATCCGTTGGATGCTCCTTCTTCAAGAGTTTGACATCGAGATAAAGGACAAAAAGGGGTCAGAAAAATTGGTGGCGGACCACATGAGTAGGCTTACTCACACACTAGAGGGTGACACCTTGGACCAGGTACCACTTCGGGACACTTTCCCCGATGAGCATCTCTATACCATCTCAGGTAAGCATCCTTGGTATGCTGATTTAGTTAATTACATTGTTGGCTCTGAAATCCCAGTAAATTTGAAGAAACATCAAGTCCAAAAATTAAAGAGTGAGTCAAGATTTTATGTTTGGCCTAGCTTGTTCCATGATGCCCATTTGTTTTGTAAGTCATGCTCTCATTGCCAACACACTGGGAACATTTCTAGGAGACATGAGATGCCCCAACAACCCATACTATTTTGTGAGATTTTTGATGTATGGGGCATCGACTTTATGGGTCCTTTTCCTAGTTCATTTGGATTTTTGTACATTTTGGTTGCTGTTTATTATGTGAGTAAATGGGTGGAGGCCAAGGCCACCAGGACTGACGATTCTCATGTTGTTGTGGACTTTGTCAAAGCACAAATTTTTTGCAGGTTTGGAGTACCAAAGGCCATCATCAGTGACCAAGGGACACACTTTTGAAATAGTAATTTTGCTTCCCTCCTTCGAAAGTATGGGGTGACGCACAAAACATCAACACCATACCACCCCCAAACAAATGGCCAGGCTGAGGTTTAAAATCGTGAGTTGAAACAAATCTTGGAGAAAACCGTGCAGCCAAATAGGAAGGATTGGAGAAAGCGCTTGGATGATGCATTGTGGACTTATAGAACAGCATACAAGACCCCCATTGGTATGTCCCCATTTCGGATTGTTTTTGGGAAAGCATGTCATCTCCCAGTGGAAGTCGAGCATCGGGCTTACTGGGCTATAAAGAAATGCAACATGGATTTGGCCCAAGCTGGAATTCAAAGGAAGTTGCAAATTCAAGAGCTTGAGGAGATTCGATTGTCATCATATGAGAACTCAAGGCTCTACAAGGAAAGATCAAAAGCAGCTCATGACAAAATGATCCAACAAAGGGAGTTTCATGTTGGAGAGAAAGTCCTTCTCTATAGTTCACGACTGAAGTTGATGCCTGGTAAGTTGCGTTCCAGATGGTTAGGTCCTTATATTGTGTCTAATGTTTTTCCTTATGGTGTAGTGGAGATCACACAAGAGGATACTGGAAGGAGATTTACAGTCAATGGGCAACGTTTGAAGAGATACATTGAGGGACATCCTACTGATGCAGTGGATTTTATCACACTGCATGACCCCATCATCACTTGATATCATCATGCTGTTCCTAACCCTTTCACTTTTATATTATTTGTCCTATTTAAAAATTCTGAATTTCATGTGCATATGTCATCTCACGGGTTCACATTGAGGACAATGCAATATTTTAAGTGTGGGGGAGGGAACCTTTTAGTTTAGTAATTTCAATTGTTTTCCTGTTTAAAAAAAACCAAAAAAAAAATTGTGTGTTTTTCAAAATTTGTTTGTTTATTTTACAATTTTCTCTGTGTTTTTGAAACTTTTGAGCTGAAATGATTCTCATCACCATTTTTAAATCCATATAAATAAGTGAAACAATTTACCCCTTGAAACTAAGCTTAAATGAATGCTGAAATGACTTTGTTTCAAGTTTAAATATTTAGTAATTTCATGCAAAGTACGCTGAATTTTGAATCCCATGCCAATATCACTGTCTTTATATTTGAAATCACTTTCCTGTGAGGCTTCTAAACTATTATTTTCATATTATTTACATTCACCTCACTTCTTGAGAGAACCAAACCATACTTGATTTAACCAGAATTTGATCTATTCCTGTCAAAACTTAAGGGTTTGAGGTACTTGTGTTTAAATGATTGAGGCATTTGTTTGGTATTAAAACCCCTATTTCAAAGAATCCTTTTTTATAATGGCCTACCTTGAATATTTAATCCGTGTATCCCTTAGAATCCATGCACAGCCTGTTAGGTTAAGCCACATTACAAGCCAATTTTCCCTATCCAACCAACTCTTGAAGTGAAATTGCATAATCTAGTTGAGCTTAAGTGTGGGGGAAGCTGTCTTGTGTTGTGCCACCACATTATGTGATACTTTGGGTGGAAAATTAAATTCTGAAGAGATGTGTTTGCTACTAAAGAAAGTCATTATATTGAAAGATGTGTCTTTTCTGGAGCTTTCATGACAAGTGAAGTTGTGCCTTTTCTGGAGCTTCTAATTGAGGTGGAAAGTTGTGCCCATCTGGAGCTTTCAAGAAAATCATGTTTTAGAAGATTGACATTTTTTATGCTGAAATGATGAATGGTGTAAACCTTTCATGACTTTTCATGATGATGGAGCTGAATTGATACTATGGGGATTGAAGAGAAGACCATATTTAAATGAAAATTAGATTAATGCAATTTTGCTTTAAAAGAGTCAAGCCCTCCTCATTCAGCCTCAGAGTTTTTCACATCTTAATCCTACCACCCGAAAGCCACAGAACAACCCTGAAAAGTCCTCATGATAAACATATGTCCTTGACTCACATCGGGTAGCGATATAGGAATCTATCAAGCCTATGGTGACCCTTGTATGAGTTTGTATGAGAAAGACATTGCAAAAAAAATTGATATTTGAGTGATGAGAGAAAATTCAAGCGAGGTAAGTGTTTTGTGCATGGGCGGATAAATGAAGTGGAAATATATTGAATGATATAAATGGAGAACTTGAAATAAGGTTTTTTATGAGGCATGATATCTTTTTTATTCTTGGTGTGAAATTGATTGATCTTAAAGATATGTGTTTTAAAATTGGTTTTGATTTGATATTGATGTTTACTTGATATGAGGTTTTGCCCAGGTGTGCAGAAGGGTAAGTGTGGGGGAGTTGATAAAACACTATTTTATTGAATATTTTATTGATAATAAATGATATAATTTCCTTACATTGTGTTAAACGTGTTTATTTATAAAATATTTGGGATTTGATCATTCATTTGAAAATTTGGTGAAAATTCCAGTTTTACCCTTAATAGTGCACTGTAGTATTTCGAAGATAAATATTTTTATATTTATTATTTGAATTTGATATTTTGTAACAGTGTTAATAACTTAATTATCTACAACTTTTATTCAGGACACTAAAGCTAAAGAGTTAATTTGGTTGTTGAAATTGGGCCATGAAGTCAAAGTTGGGCTGGGATGTCCAGAATGGAGAAGGTTCTGTATTTGGGTCATATCCTCTACATAAGGACTTGGATTGAGCCCAAAGGTTGAGGAAAGCTCGGGGACATGATATGGCACAAATAATCCTTCTGGAAGGCCGGTCAATTCATGCTTTTTAGAGGTCAAATTGGCGGTGCAAGTTGGAATAAAATATTTAGCCGAGATTTTCATTTCACACTTAAAAAGTTATGTATCTCTAGCCCTCGCAAACTCTATTTAAAGGGGGTTTTAACTATTTTAGAGGGCTGGTGGAGGCTTTGGGAAGGTGTGGCCGAAAGGTTGTCTCTTGGGAGCCCCTCACAACTCTTGGAAGAAGTAAGCCTTTGTGCAAACCTCTCTTCCAAAAAGGCTCTCCTCTCTCACCTCTTCTTTGTATTTCTTTTCTTTCATGTTTGTTTCTTGAATTTTTATTCAAATAATATTCTGTGTTCATCCCTCTTCTTCTTATCTTAATATTCTTAATTGAGTTGGAATCAAGAGTGGAGACAAGATTGGGTTCTACCCTTTCAATCCGTTGATTATGCAAAACGTCTCCACGATGACTACACCACCCATGGAAGAGTAGTTCTTTTTAGTAATCGATCGAACTCTATCCTTATTCATTCATTTATTTTGAATCAATGAGATACTGTAATTCACATATTATGATCTATTAATTGAGTTGTTAATTTAAATGAAACTAAGAAAGCAATTGAATAGTTAACACAAAACACGCGAGGTCGGGAATTGTGTGAACTGTGAGAGCGCAACCTTAACCGGTAATTCAAAACCACATGGGATCAATTTGTAGAGTTAAAATATAATCCCTAAACTCAATTAATCCTCATTTCCAGAGTGTTTATGTGCCTTAATTTAACACTGACCATAAGCTAATTTTAGAGCATCAATCAAAGCAGGGTGTCGCGATTGCATGTTCCGAAGTTATCCTAAGGTTAAAATTCACTTCAATCTTCGTGGTAAAGTTAATTCTCGTAGGGTTCGGGATTTAACAAATTAAGGGATCATAATTAAGTGAATATTAATTTAAATGATAATGATTAATAAATGATTGAAGAGGTAGAGTCAGATCGATTACGCCTTTTAAAATAGATTTCTAAAAAAACATCTTCTTGTTGTGTCATTCTAATCGAAACTTCATTTCAAAATTAAAAACAAAAAAAATGAAATCTTCTTCCAGAAAACTTCTTCTAGATTCATAAACTATAAACAACCACCCCCATCCTTTCAAGTTGTGTTTTTATTCCCTTTTATTTTGTTTCTAGAATACCTCTGAAAAGTTGTTTTAATTCACTTCTTCCTTTGAGAGACGACCTTGGTCAGCCACTCTGCTGCACCTAAGTACCCCAAAATCAAACTAATCATTTGAGGGTACCCACGACAGCGCTCTTTCAAATTGGCGCCGTTGCCGGGGAGGCAAGTAATTATTTCAACCAATTAGAGGTATTTATTTTATTTTACATTTTAATTCTCTTCCTCTCTTCTTTCTTCCGTCTTTACCCAGTCTGATTTTTTTTTCTTCTTCTTCTTTTATCTCTTTCTACTTCTTTTTGGACCATCAACTCAAACTTCAAATTTTTATTTTACTATGGTCCACATTCCTTCTTTTCATCTTTCATTGATTGATGACACGAACTAATCCCGAAGATCTCTTAGATCTTGACCCTGAGATTGAACGTAGCCTTAGGGCACGAATCAGACATTCTCAGTCTACGGGAAGTTTCAACATTCAACTAGTTGGAGAATTAATCCAATATCAGAACATTGAAATTGGAAGCAATTCAAATTCAACCATAAAACAAGAACCAATGGCTGGAAACAATGGAAATGAACTTAATAGAACCATTCGAGAATTGGCTGCACCTGATATTAACTATCAACCAAATTGTATTGCATACCTAAATCTCGAATCGGACTTCGAACTGAAATCTGGGTTAATTCACTTACTTCCAAAGTTTCATGGACTCTCTGGTGAGGATCCCAATAAACATTTGAAAGAATTTAATGTGGTTTGCTCAACCCTAAAACCTAGAAATGTCTCTGAAGATCAAATCAAACTAAGAGCATTCCCATTCTCACTTGATGGAGCTGCGAAAGATTGGATGTATTATTTACAACCTGAAGATGTAACTTGTTGGAACGATTTGAAACGTCTTTTCTTGCAGAGATTTTTTCCAGCATCAAGGACCACATCCATTCTAAAGGAGATATCGAGGATCAAGCAAGCCCAAGGGGAGTCAATGTATGAGTACTGGGAGAGATTCAAGAAGTTGTGTGCAAGCTGCCCACATCACCAAATCAGTGAGCAACTCCTCATCCAATACTTCTACGAAGGACTCACACCCATGGAGAGGAGCATGGTAGATGCTGTGGCTGGAGGAGAATTGGTGGACAAGACACCAGTAGCTGCGCGTGCGTTGATCGACAAGATGGCCCAAAACTCCCAACAATTCGGTGATAGAGGTACACCACATGTTCGAGGAGTACATCAAGTAAGTCCTTCTTCTCTTGAAAGTCATTTGATTGATACTAAGTTAGAAGAATTGACAACTATGGTGAGGCAGATTTCATTGGCTCAAAAGACATCCCAACCCCCTCCTTCAAGGCCTTGTGGTATTTGCACTGAGACAAGACACCCAACTAACTGTTGCCCACAACTCCAAGAAACAGAAGATTGTGCAGTAGTGTTCCCTGGGAGACCATTTCAGCAGCAACAACAACAACCATATCCCCAAAAGAAGTTTTATCCAACATACAACCAAGGGTGGAAAGATCTAGCGGACATGAGGTATGGATCTGGACAACAACAAAGGCCCCCTTTTCAACCAAACTTCCAGCAGCCTCCACCTTACCAACAGGGTTTCCAACAACCCCAAAGGAGATTCGAAGCTCAAACATCAACGAGTCAGAAACAAGTGAATATCCAACACAAGGTAGACTCTAACACTGATGATCTTTTGAAACAAATTGTTCTTAATCAACAGAATGAGATGAAGAGTCAAGGTTCGGAGCTGAGAGAGTTGAAGACTCAAATGAGTCAGATTGCCACCGCCCTCCATGAACTTGTGAGTAAGAATTCTGGAAATCTACCTTCCCAACCCACTCCAAATCCAAAGGGGAATGTTAGTGCCATCACATTGAGAAGTGGGAAGCAAATGAACGATACATCTGCACCTACCATTCCACCGGGATTCACCTCAACTTCAGAGAAGCCGCATTCCATACCAACTGATGAAAAATCCAAGGAGAATGATAAAGGTAAGAAAAAGATTGATGATGTTCCTCCTAAACCCCTTCCTTTTCCAAACAGGGTTGTTCAAACCAAGAAGATGGCTGAAGAAGCAATGCAAAAGGAGGTTTTGGACACATTCAAGCGTGTGGAGATCAACATTCCTCTACTTGAAGCCATTAAGCAAATCCCAAGGTATGCCAAATTCTTAAAAGAACTCTGCACCAATCAAAGAGGGCTCAAGGGAAATGAGAGGATAAAACTTGGAAGGAATTTCTCAGCACTCATTTCACCAACTCTAGAAATGCCAACAAAGTGCAAGGATCCAGGGACATTCACCATCCCATGCACCATAGGGGAGTTGCACTTTTCTGATGCACTTTGTGATTTAGGTGCTTCCATAAATGTGATGCCTCACTCTGTATTCTCTTCCTTGCAGGTTGGTGAGTTGAATCCAACAAGTGTAGTGGTGCAATTGGCGAATAGAGCTACGGCATATCCAGCGGGAGTCCTTGAGGATGTACTTGTCCGGGTAAGAGACATGATCTTTCCAGCGGATTTCTATGTTCTTAACATGGAGGATGATCAGGTAAGTTCTCATGCCTCCATTATCTTAGGTAGACCCTTCCTCAAAACTGCAAAAACTATCATAAATGTCAATGAGGGTACACTTTCCATGGAGTTTGGAGATGAAGTTGTGATATTTAATGTTATGGATTCCATGAAGTACCCCTCAGAGGACCATTCTGCTTTTGTTATCTCCCATTTTGAACCACCAAGTAAAAACATCATGGAATTGGATTGTCCTATTCTTAGGGAGATTATGAGTATTGGTTCTGGTTTAATGACTAAGAGAACTTCCACACCTGTTTCTAATGAACAAGACTCTCTAAGATTTGATTTTGATGTGGATTCATTTTCTGATTTTGATCATGTTCACTCTGATTATGAAATGGCTCTTGAGTATGCTGATGGATTTGATGCTTTATTCTTTGATTTTGATGATGTCTATTCTGATACTGATGCTCTTTGTGCACATATTTCAGTTCCTTCAATGTCTCCATCCATACTACACCCTCCTTCATTAGAACTCAAGCCATTGCCACCAAATCTGAAATATTCATACTTGTTGAGTGGTGAGAGATTACCTGTTATCATTGCTAACAATCTCCCTTTTGAACATGAAGAAAGGCTTTTGAATATTTTGAGGGAGAACATCAGGGCGATTGGGTGGACCTTGGCTGACATATCAGGTATTAGCCCCTCCATTTGCATGCATAGGATTCTCTTGGAGGATGGGGCTAAACTGGTGAGACAACCACAAAGGAGACTCAATCCCACCCTCCTGGAAGTTGTTAAAAAGGAAGTTGAGAAATTGCTCGAGGCAGGTATAATCTCTCCCATTTCAGATTCACAGTGGGTATGTCCAATTCAGGTTGTGCCTAAGAAAACTGGTTTTACTGTTGTTAAAAATGAGAAAGATGATTTAGTTCCAATGAGGGTGCAAAACAGTTGGCGTGTGTGTATTGATTATAGGAAACTAAATCAGACCACTCGCAGGGACCATTTCCCCCTCCCATTTATTGATCAAATGCTCGAGAGACTAGTTGGGAAAACACACTATTGTTTCTTGGATGGATTTTCTGGATATTTTCAGGTTCTTAGAGCTCCAGAGGATCAGGAGAAGACTACATTCACCTGTCCCTTTGGCACACTTGCCTACCGGAGGATGCCATTTGGACTTTGCAACGCCCCAGGTACCTTCCAGAGATGTATGGTGAGTATTTTTTCTTATTTTATTGAGACCTGCATGGAGGTATTTATGGATGATTTTACAGTGTATGGGTCTTTATTTGATGAATGTCTAAGTAGTTTGGGAAATGTGTTGAATCATTGTATTGAGAAGAATTTGGTCCTGAACTTTGAAAAGTGTCATTTTATGGTAGAGCATGGCATTGTCTTAGGGCATGTGGTGTCAAAACATGGGATAGAGGTTGATAGATCTAAGGTAGAAATTATTTCATCCTTACCCTATCCTTCATGTGTGCGTGATGTTAGATCTTTCCTAGGGCATGCAGGATTTTATCGGCGCTTCATCAAAGATTTTAGTAAGATCGCTCTTCCTATGTCACGATTACTTCAAAAAGATTCTGATTTTGTGTTTGATGATTCTTGTAGGCCTTCCTTTGATGAGCTAAAGAAGTGTTTGACCACTCCACCTATCATACATCCCCCATGGTGGGACCTTCCATTTGAGCTTATGTGTGACGCCTCCGACTTCGTGGTTGGAGCTGTCTTATCTCAGAGGGTGGAAGGACGTTCACATGTGATCGCCTATGCATCAAGGACACTAGATTCAGCCCAATCAAATTACAAAACCACAGAAAAAGAGTTTCTTGCTGTCATATTTTCTTTAGATAAATTCCGTTCATATTTATTGGGCTCTAAAGTAGTTGTTTTTTCTGACCATGCAGCTTTGAGGTACCTCCTGAAGAAGCCAGATGCAAAGCCGCGACTTATCCGTTGGATGCTCCTTCTTCAAGAGTTTTACATCGAGATAAAGGACAAAAAGGGGTCAGAAAACTTGGTGGCGGACCACATGAGTAGGCTTACTCACACACTAGAGGGTGACACCTTGGACCAGGTACCACTTCGGGACACTTTCCCCGATGAGCATCTCTATACCATCTCAGGTAAGCATCCTTGGTATGCTGATTTAGTTAATTACATTGTTGGCTCTGAAATCCCAGTAAATTTGAAGAAACATCAAGTCCAAAAATTAAAGAGTGAGTCAAGATTTTATGTTTGGCCTAGCTTGTTCCATGATGCCCATTTGTTTTGTAATTCATGCTCTCGTTGCCAACACACTGGGAACATTTCTAGGAGACATGAGATGCCCCAACAACCCATACTATTTTGTGAGATTTTTGATGTATGGGGAATTGACTTTATGGGTCCTTTTCCTAGTTCATTTGGATTTTTGTACATTTTGGTTGTTGTTGATTATGTGAGTAAATGGGTGGAGGCCAAGGCCACCAGGACTGACGATTCTCATGTTGTTGTGGACTTTGTCAAAGCACAAATTTTTTGCAGGTTTGGAGTACCAAAGGCCATCATCAGTGACCAAGGGACACACTTTTGCTATAGGAATTTTTCTTCCCTCCTTCGAAAGTATGGGGTGACGCACAAAACATCAACACCATACCACCCCCAAACAAATGGCCAGGCTGAGGTTTCAAATCGTGAGTTGAAAGAAATCTTGGAGAAAACCGTGCAGCCAAATAGGAAGGATTGGAGAAAGCGCTTGGATGATGCATTGTGGGCTTATAGAACAGCATACAAGACCCCCATTGGTATGTCCCCATTTCGGATTGTTTTTGGGAAAGCATGTCATCTCCCAGTGGAAGTCGAGCATCGGGCTTATTGGGCTATAAAGAAATGCAACATGGATTTGGCCCAAGCTGGAATTCAAAGGAAGTTGCAAATTCAAGAGCTTGAGGAGATTCGATTGTCATCATATGAGAACTCAAGGCTCTACAAGGAAAGATCAAAAGCAGCTCATGACAAAATGATCCAACAAAGGGAGTTTCATGTTGGAGAGAAAGTCCTTCTCTATAGTTCACGACTGAAGTTGATGTCTGGTAAGTTGCGTTCCAGATGGTTAGGTCCTTATATTGTGTCTAATGTTTTTCCTTATGGTGTAGTGGAGATCACACAAGAGGACACTGGAAGGAGATTTACAGTCAATGGGCAACGTTTGAAGAGATACATTGAGGGACATCCTACTGATGCAGTGGATTTTATCACACTGCATGACCCCATCATCACTTGATCCCATCAGGCTGTTCCTAACCCTTTCACTTTTATATTATTTGTCATATTTAAAAATTCTGAATTTCATGTGCATATATCATCTCACGGGTTCACATTGAGGACAATGCAATATTTTAAGTGTGGGGGAGGGAACCTTTTAGTTTAGTAATTTCAATTGTTTTCCTGTTAAAAAAACCAAAAAAAAATTGTGTGTTTTTCAAAATTTGTGTGTTTATTTTACAATTTTCTGTGTGTTTTTGAAACTTTTGAGCTGAAATGATTCTCATCACCATTTTTAAATCCATATAAATAAGTGAAACAATTTACCCATTGAAACTAAGCTTAAATGAATGCTGAAATGACTTTGTTTCAAGTTCAAATATTTAGTAATTTCATGCAAAGTACGCTGAATTTTGAATCCCATGCCAATCTCACTGTCTTTATATTTGAAATCACTTTCATGTGAGGCTTCTAAACCATTATTTTGATATTCTTTACATTCACCTCACTTCTTGAGAGAACCAAACCATACTTGATTTACCCAGAATTTGATCTATTCCTGTCAAAACTTGAGGGTTTGAGGTACTTGTGTTTAAATGATTGAGGCATTTGTTTGTTATTAAAACCCCTATTTCAAAGAATCCTTTTTTATAATGGCCTACCTTGAATATTTAATCCTTGTAGCCCTTAGAAGCCATGCACAGCCTGTTAGGTTAAGCCACATTACAAGCCAATTTTCCCTATCCAACCAACTCTTGAAGTGAAATTGCATAATCTAGTTGATCTTAAGTGTGGGGGAAGCTGTCTTGTGTTGTGCCACCACATTATGTGATACTTTGGGTGGAAAATTAAATTCTGAAGAGATGTGTTTGCTACTAAAGAAAGTCATTATATTGAAAGTTGTTCCTTTTCTGGAGCTTTCATGACAAGTGAAGCTGTGCCTTTTCTGGAGCTTCTAATTGAGGTGGAAAGTTGTGCCCATCTGGAGCTTTCAAGAAAATCATGTTTTAGAAGATTGACATTTTTTATGCTGAAATGATGAATGGTGTAAACCTTTCATGACTTTTCATGATGATGGAGCTGAATTGATACTATGGGGATTGAATAGAAGACCATATTTAAATGAAAATTAGATTAATGCAATTTTGCTTTAAAAGAGTCAAGCCCTCCTCATTCAGCCTCAGAGTTTTTCACATCTTAATCCTACCAACCGAAAGCCACAGAACAACCCTGAAAAGTCCTCATGATAAACATATGTCCTTGACTCACATCGGGTAGCGATGTAGGAATCTATCAAGCCTATGGTGACCCTTGTATGAGTTTGGATGAGAAAGACATTGCAAAAAAAATTATATTTGAGTGATGGGAGAAAATTCAAGCGAGGTAAGTGTTTTGTGCATTGGCGGATAAATGAAGTGGAAATATATTGAATGATATAAATGGAGAACTTGAAATAAGGTTTTTTATGAGGCATGATATCTTTTTTATTCTTGGTGTGAAATTGATTGATCTTAAAGATATGTGTTTTAAAATTGGTTTTGATTTGATATTGATGTTTACTTGATATGAGGTTTTGCCCAGGTGTGCAAAAGGGTAAGTGTGGGGGAGTTTATAAAACACTATTTTATTGAATATTTTATTTATAATAAATGATATAATTTCCTCACATTGTTTTAAACATGTTTATTTATAAAATATTTGGGATTTGATCATTCATTTGAAAATTTGGTGAAAATTCCAGTTTTACCCTTAATAGTGCACTGTAGTATTTCGAAGATAAATATTTTTATATTTATTATTTGAATTTGAAATTTTGTAACAGTGTTTATAACTTAATTATATACAACTTTGATTCAGGACACTAAAGCTAAAGAGTTCATTTGGTTGTTGAAATTGGGCCATGAAGTCAAAGTTGGGCTGGGCTCGCCAGAATGGAGAAGGTTCTGTATTTGGGCCATATCCTCTACATACGGGCTTGGATTGAGCCCAAATTTTGAGGAAAGCTCTGAGACATGATTTGGCACAAATAATCCTACTGGAAGGCCGGTCAATTCACGCGTTTTTGAGGTCAAATTGGCGGTGTAAGTTGGAATAAAATATTTAGCCTATATTTTCATTTCACACTTAAAAAGTTATGTATCCCTAGCCCTCACAAAATCTATTTAAAGGGGGTTTTAACTCTTTGAGAGGGCTGGTGGAGGCTTTGGGAAGGTGTGGAAGAAAGGGTGTCTCTTGGGAGCCCCTCACAACTCTTGGAAGAAGTAAGCCTTTGTGCAAACCTCTCTTCCAAAATGGCTCTCCTCTCTCACCTCTTCTTTGTATTTCTTTTCTTTCATGTTTGTTTCTTGAATTTTTCTTCAAATAATATTCTGTGTTCATCCCTCTTCTTCTTATCGTAATCTTCTTAATTTAGTTGTAATCAATAGTGGAGACAAGATTGGGTTCTACCCTTTCAATCCGTTGCTTATGCAAAACGTCTCCATGATGACTACACCACCCATGGAAGAGTAGTTCTTTTTAGTAATCGATCGACCTCTATCCTTCTTCATTCATTTATTTTGAATCAATGAGATACTGTAATTCACATATTATGATCTATTAATTGAGTTTTTAATTTAAATAAAACTAAGCAAGCAATTTAATAGTTAACACAAAACACGCGAGGTCGGGAATTGTGTGAACTGTGAGAGCGCAACCTTAACCGGTAATTCAAAACCACATGGGATCAATTTGTAGAGTTCAAATATAATCCCTAAACTCAATTAATCCTCATTTCCAGAGTGGTTATGTGCCTTAATTTACCACTTACCATAAGCTAATTTTAGAGCATCAATCAAATCAGGGTGTCGCGATTGCATGTTCCGAAGTTATCCTAAGGTTAAAATTCACTTCAATCTTCGTGGTAAAGTTAATTCTCGTAGGGTTCGGGATTTAACAAATTAAGGGATCATAATTAAGTGAATATTAATTTAAATGATAATGATTAATAAATGATTGAAGAGGTAGAGTCAGATCGATTATGCCTTTTAAAATAGATTTCTAAAAAAACATCTTCTTGTTGTGTCATTCTAATCGAAACTTCATTTCAAAATTAAAAACAAAAAAAATGCAATCTTCTTCCAGCAAACTTCTTCTAGATTCATAAACTATAAACAACCACCCCCATCCTTTCAAGTAGTGTTTTTATTCCCTTTTATTTTGTTTCTAGAATACCTCTGAAAAGTTTTTTTAATTCACTTCCTCCTTTGAGAGACGACCTTGGTCAGCCACTCTGCTGCACCTAAGTACCCCAAAATCACACTAATCATTTGAGGGCGCCCATGACAGCGCTCTTTCAAGCACCTATCGGTGTATCCCATTTTCATGGATTTCTTATCCATGTATCTGTAAATGGTGTGTACAGCCAATACATTGTGTGTCCTACCTCAACAATCCCACATCCATATTCTTCCTTCACACGACTCAGTCTTCCATGTCACACACATGATGTGAACCTCTGGGTACATGTAATGTCTAGGCTAAATATCCACTTGTCCATGAATTTTCCCCATGCCTATGTCCATCACCCCATGTCTATATACTTTGGTTGTGTAGTTCTACATGGCCATTTACTATCACGTGGCTAAGCCAGGTCATGTCCTTCGGCCACATGACATGGGGTGACTACATAGTTTGTAACCCAACTACATGGTTTTTAGTTCTCTTCCTTGAATGGGAATAACAAACGGCATGTCTCACTAGACTATACATTGTGTAAATAGTAATTTTGATGGGAATTACCCTATGAGTATTCTGATTTTCCCCAGTTCTCCTTGAAATCTATAGAGGTATCTCTTGTAATCATAATAAGAATCTACAGTATTAAAAAATACATAACAAAGTGGATCGTGACTAAAACTCAAATCCGCATACATCGAGGGTGAAACGCTGAGGCTTTGGATCCCAAATGATACTCGAATCATGCTTCTTCTTAATCTGTTGATGATTGATGCCAATAACGGAGATCGAAAGCACCTCATCTCTTCAATTTGGGATCGTTTTCATTTTTTAGATAAAGGGATAGAAGAGGATAATATCTTTTATTTTCCATGAATACTAAGGGGGTATGGGTTGGGGTTAGGTTTAGTTTAATTTATTAATTAAATTTTCATTTAATTATTAATCTTGCCACTTAATACCCCACAAACTCACCCTCAATCACGTGCCTAATACAGACAACTTTATATCATGTATAGGGTAAAAATGACATTCTAAACTCAACCACGGTCTTAGAATTCCAATTCGAGACTCCTCTATGTATTTATTAGATGTCTCAAGAGAAACTGCACATGTATGACCAAATATTATAAATATTTTTAATATCATCATGCTGATTCTCTCTGGGCCTCAGAATCCCACGCCAAATCATTTTATATATTCATAAATTTTCTTAGAGATATTCCAAAATCTTATAGGTCAAAACTTAAGTCATTATAGTTAACATTGTATACATTAAAAAAGAAGACATTCCTTTTGACTTTTTATAAGGAAAGTAGAAAATGAGCCTCTCAGGAACACATTAGAAATATTCTTTTCAAACCATGTAAATAGTCAAAGATAACCTAAAATTTAATTAATAAATAATTGAACTAATAAAATTTTCTTTTTAAAAAATAATTGAAAAATATGTAAGTGGAAGCAAAATATACCAAATCAAAAATGGAAATAAGATTGGTTTTTATTTAAACATTTCCTTTCTTGATTTAGGTTCCAAAGGGAGGAAAATTTGAAATAAAATATGAAAAATCCTTAAATATACATAAGATAATAAAATAGATGGAGTTTAAGAATGATAGATTATAATATTCCTTCAACGACAATAAGATCAATTCCAAAAATGATATTGTAAAATAAATTTATATTCATGTTAAATACCTCAAATGGAAAGTTTATAAACCACATAAAATTAAATATGTGAATAATAAAAAATATGTCTTAATAGAGTGGAAGTTGAGATGAAATCCCTTATAAATATTGTATCATTGAGTTCATAATCAATCAATGAAGTGTTTATGTGTAACTATTTAAAATCCATACAAAACAGGTGTAAATACAACATAATACAATTAGTGAAAATTTTATACATAATCATAACATAGTCAATGTGGTAGAAGTATAACCCAATGAATGGGAATTGATCTAAGAAACCCCTTACCTTGGGTGAGACTTGTCACATAGTTCTTTATATTCCTAAATAATAAACTAATTATGTTAATTATTTACTTGATTAATAAATTTTTTAAAGTTTATTATTCCTTTAATTTTAGTTATTACCATGTTATAGTTAATTACTTAATCAATTAAGTTCATGTGAGATGTTTTGATGATATTCAATTCATATATCTAAAATGAATTTAATATGTTGAAAATTGTAAAAGAGATATTTGTTCCACTATATCTAGAATAATCACTAAAAATTTATAATTTATATACATCAAATATACTTTTAAAATCAATCAACATATATGGTTATGAAAAATGAACTATTTTAAAATTTTGGAGATGTTAGTACATACATACGCATGAGTAATGTTTTTTCTCAACGATCATGATGGAAATAATATAGGTGTTATTTTATATTTACAGAAGGATCATCAAATCATAAATACCATATTATTTCTTTAAATTAACTTATATATATCAACTATGTGATGCGGTGGTGAAAAACGAATCACGTCACATCATGAAGGTGGTAATTCACATGTACGCATGAATGAAATCATCGTTTTTCAATGAATGGAAATGTTGTTGGGTCAGAATAGAAAATATGAAGACACAAGAGGGAGGTAGAATTGTGTTACTTTAAAAACTTGATAAAAACAAAACTTCCCTCTTGAGATTAAAGTGATTATTTCTTTCTCTCTTAAAGATGATTAAGCAGTGGAAAATAAATAAAGAAAATAACATAGTGATGTAGAGTGATTTAGGGCATAGGAATCACCTAGTCCACTCCACCGATGCTTGACTCCACAAGCATGGTGATTTTCACTAGAATTTCCTCTTATATAGAGACATCTACAACTGAGTTCAGGTAGTTGAAAACTTTACAAAAAATCCTTTATAGGGTCTTCTAGTTCTTTTATAGGGAAACAAACTATCCATATATTAGTATGAGAATATGACACTCCACCATGACTGAGTACGAGTAGTCAACACTTTAATAGTAAATATATTAAGATAAAGAGTTTGAATACCAATTCCTCTCATTCTTATAGTAAAAACTGAAAGATGAAATTATCTTCAACAAAACATAGCAGTAGTAAAATAATCTTCAACATAAAATAGGCTTTATTTAAATAGTAGTAGAGAAAACACCAGACAGATGATCAAACATGTATGTCTCCAAAGTGTAGCTCCAATAAGTTAAATATTGAACTGTAGTAAAATATTAATAAAGAAATAAAATAGCATCAATATTTGATTCAATAAAATAGATAAAAATCAAAACATGTATATCTCCAAAGTGTAGCTCTATAAGTGATGACAAATTATTATTTTTTAATTAATATATGTATCTATAGAAGAATAAAATCTTAGTATTTATCTTGATGGTCAAATTTTTCCAAGTCAAACAGCTCTAGAAATATTACAGGATAAATCATGAGTATTTGAATTTAAAATATTTAAATAAATTCATAACTTACCTTTGAAATATGAATTATTTAATTTGTTGAATATGGGATTTTGAATTGGTCTTTAAATAGATTTAGAGATATATTTACTTCTAATGAGACTATTATAGAAAATGTGGAAATAATTCATAATTCAAAACTCAATAATTTACCAAGTCAAATGTATGGTTTCTCTATATAGGGATAAACTAAAAAATTATGGTTGACAATGTATGGTTGATTACAAAATTAGGGATGATAAATCATATTTTTTTCCTCAAATGTTAGGTTTCTTCAAAAATTAGGGTTCTTGGTCCGTACGTTCATTCCAAAAGTAGAGTACTAAAGTATAATGACCAATTCTTTTCATACATGGATATTACATCACTTTTATGGAACACATAATACATTAAAAAACACACTCCCAAAGACCATATTAGTTTAGTGCCTTTGGAAACTTGTAACACATTATTTTAATTTGGTGAAATATCTTTAACATTGCCTATAAATATCTTCCCCTTTAGTACCCCTAACTAAAATTGTTATTTATTACCAGGGGAAAAGAAAACATAAGAAAAGGGGTGAGTTCAGATGCCCAATAAGGGTAAACAAGGGAGATATGTAAATATAATCATTATCATAAGGGTATGATAAAATTATTGTGAAAATAGGATATCATACCATGAACATTAATGATCATAAACAGGAATCATAGCATAAATATTTACAGCTCATAAGACAAGAATAAAAATACATAAGCATATAAAAATGATTTTTATAGTATTAAAGGAATTACTTATAAGCCCATATATGTATTATGGGTTCACTCCAATACCATCTTGGTATTCATGGTTCAATCCCATAACCATATTGGTAGTCATGGTTCACTCCCATAACCATCTAGGTAGTCATAGTTCACTCCTATAACCATCTTGGTGGATAAGGTCCTTTACGTCTATCTCATGAGATATAAATCATTACCTAATGAATTAGAGGAAGATATACATCCCATATATCTCATAATGAAATCATATATATGTGTTTCATAAGAACATAAATCATTTATTATATTAGAGCCCGTATAATGAAATGGGTTTCATAAACATCATGTAATCATAACCTAACCCATGGAAAATAAATGGGTTTCATAAATATAATTCCATCATAAACATAACCATTCATATAAATAATAATAATGGAAAAATTTAAGCATATTCCCAGTAAAACATAAGTAATGTAAAACAATGTTATCTTAGATGGAGAATAATTTTGAGAGAACTCTTGAAAAGAATTCTTGAGGAAATTATCCCTTTTTCTTTGAAAACAATTTTCAGAACATAAAACTTTTTTGAAAACATTTTTTATTTGAAAATATATTTGAAAAATTATAAAGTAATGTTTTTAAAAAAACTTTAAAACATAAAAAAAATTAGAATTATTTTCCTTGAAAATGAGCTTAAGATATATTTTAAAAACATTTCTTGAGGAAAATAATCTTCAAACATTTCAAAGTGTCTCATACCACATTGAAACATTTGTATCATAATACCCATAAAATAATAACATTAAACGAAGCTTAAAATATCATGAAAAGAATTATATTCCAAATATAACATGTTAAATGGCAGTATATACACCTCGTAAAAGAACGTAGGTTCATAACAAAATATGTGTCTCACAGAAGGAAAATTGAGACAAACTGTCTTACTCATTTGGTAACTTTTGAACTGTAAAACCCCGTTAAATAGAGATCATAAAATGGATATAAAAATACACTTAAATTAAAGTATAAAATTTATAGAATACATTCATGTGTATTATGTACACCACACAAAAGAAATGAGTGGTGAATAAAGCATGTACCTCATGGAAATAAAAAGTGAGAAAAAATTCCCTTAAAAATATCATACCATGAAAGTGGAAATTAATAAAATGAATAAAATTTGTGTATTTTCTGTAAATAAACATTAAATAAGTTTAAATATAACATAATATATTCAAAATTCATTTCACACATAATATTATCATGGCATAATCAACAAGTTTAAGTTTAACCTAAATAATGGAAATTGGGTACAGAAATTCCCTTAACTCTCACTTCCCTTTAGTGTAGCATTATTTAATATTCTAAGATCAGAAGATTCCACTTTTGAATCAGCAAGGTCCACTTATTGGGTCAAATCATTTTATAGGCAGGTGTATCTGTTGACCTAGAGAAGGTGAAGATCATGGTTTCCTGGGAGAATACCAATAATGTAATTGATATATTCATTTTTTTTGGGGTTGGATGGCTATTATAGGTGATTCATCAAAGATTTATCACACATAGAAGTGAATCTTATGGGATTGACTAAGAAGGGTGTGAAATTACTATGGTCAGAATTTTTTGAGGCAACCTTTCAAGAGATGAAGGGGAGACTGCCTTCAATATTGATCTCGATTCTTCTTAAGTTGAGAAAAAGTTATACTATTTATTGTGATGCTTTAGGAATGAGGCTGGGAGAATTTATGATGTAAGGAGACCAATTTGTAGATTATGGGTCCCACAAGCTGAGACCTCATGAGTGGAATTACACTATGCACAACCTCGAACTAGCAGTCGTGCTTCATGCCTTACACTGTTGAAGGCACTACTTATTGAGAGAGTGGTTCATCATTTTCACGGATCACATAATTCTCAAATACATCTCCACACAGTGATAATTGAATCTTAAGTAGCATAGGTGGGTAGAATACCTACAGTCATTTGATATTTAGCTTGATTATACACCCAAAAATTGGAATGCAGTGTATGATTCCATGATCCAGAAGACTCCGAAATAGGACGTCCAAGAGGCCAGTAGTGATTGGAAGTTGGTGGATCTATTTTTTGAGATACACCTAGAGGTTCAGGAATGTCATGAGCAACCTATTTTAGAATATTTGGCATTGACATCCTCCCTTATGGAATGTATGCATATGAGATAGATTTTAGATCCTGAGGTCCTTTTCCTAAGGGAGAGTGTCTCAGGTGAGAACCTACCACCTGGTGGGTTTGTTAATGAGAATGAGATTTGGAACTTCTATGGGAGTGAGTGGGTTCCTGCTAACATATGGTAAGAGTTTATGTAATAATATCAAGCATTTTTTGGGGGAATTTCACCCTAGGCTTTCCAATATGTATTGAGACATACATCGACAGTATTGGTGTTTAGGTATGAATAGAAATATTTCAAGTTTTATCACTCAGTGCTCCACCTATCATTAGGTGAAGGCTAAGCACCATAGACCTGTTGGAATTCTATAGCCTCTATCCTTTCCTGAGTATAAATGGAAGGATTTCATGATAGATATCATTATAGACTTACCAAGATCCCCTTGAGGCAGTGATGCAGTGTAGGTGATTATCGATAGTCTGATCATGGTCACACACTTATCACCTATCTAAGAGACCTCTATGGTTGATGATCTTGGGAGGATTTATATATGGGATTTTTTTCACCTTCACGGTGATCCCTATTCCATCATACTAGACCAAGACACATGGTTTACATCAAGGTTTTGGAAGGGGTTGTAGAACATACTGCATTCACAAGTGCTCCTGAGTACGGCCTATCACCCTCATACTAATGGGTAATCCAAGTGGATGATACTGGTGTTTTAAGATATATTCTGGGCATGTATCCTTGATTTTGTAAGTTCATGGGAGAAAAAATTACCTCTCATCTATTTTTTCAATAATAATATCTTTCAAGAAATGATTTAGATGGTTCCATATGAGGCCCTTTAAGATAGGTCATGTTGTTCACCTCTACGCTGGTTGTAGGTAGGTGAGGCAGCACTACTGAGTCCTTATCTTGATCCGGATAATTTAGAGCAAGTATAGTTGATTTAGAAGCATATGGACATAGCTTAATCCAGTCATAATTCTTATATTGATTTTCAATTTTGACCTCTATAGTTTGAGGTAAAACATCCGGTATTTCTATAGGTATCACCTAGATTGGGTCATATACATATTTAGAGATAGGTAAAGATATAACCTTGATATTCCGGGCCTTTATAGATCATGGAGAGAGTCAGGACGGTAGCATATCGATTGAAGTTACTTAAAATGTATCATACCATACATGATTTCATCCACGTATCAAAACTTTTTTACTATCATTTCTACCAATATAATTCATTTAACCCAGGGGATATTGAGTTGGGGGAAGATGCATATTTTTAGGATCATTTTATATGTATCATTGATCAGAGCACGAAGGATCTATGATGAAGGTCAATTCCACTAGTCCAGGTGTTATAGAAACACAGACTTGTTTAGGATAAGACCTAAGAGCAGGAGGCCAACGTACATGCTCAGTGGATGGAAATTTTCTTGGAAGACGTCTTACTACTCTCAAAATGGAAACATGGGGATGAGTTGTTTTAAGTAGGGGAGGTTTTAACATTCTAGCCTTTTAAAGTGGTTTGAGATTTTAAATTACTATTTAAAACCTCTCATTTTATGATACTTACGTGATATAAAGGCTAAAGAGTGGTTTAGAAGATGTTATGTCTCATTCAAAGCCTAGAGCTTCAGAATTTAAGGAAGTAGACTGAGTTACACGGTTAGCACATAGTTAGTTATAACCATGTGACTCAACTGTGTGGGAACCTAGTGCACAACAAGAGGCTGCACATTTTTTCTCCAACTGTGTGATCTAGAAAACATGCCTATGTGATATTTCAGACATCCTTGGTGGTGTATTTTTTCATGGGATTCACATGGTTAATTAAACCATGTTCCTAGACCATGTGATGGGTGTTCTTGGGTAGGGGTTGGCACACAGTTGGTGCACGATTTGTCCAACCATGCAGATAAAATGTTCGACCCCTTATTTGAGGTTGAAATTTCATTTATTCCCTAAAATGTTTTAAATTCTTAAACCCTTCTTCCTCCAACATTTTTCTCTATAATTTGGTCACCCAAATCTCTAATCCTCTTCTCAGGCTAGGGATTTTGATAACTCCCTTGTACGATCTTTGTTTCCTTCATAGTTAGGTGTTTTGATTCCATATCTCTATGATTTTCACTCCTCATCCTTATATTCTTAGTTTCTCATCTTATCTCTTGTAAAATTTTGGTGAGATATCATTTTCCCTATTTTTAGTGAATTTGATGATTCTTTTGATTCTTCTTGTTCTACCTCAATTCATGGGATAAAACTAGACAAGGAGAGAAATATGAACTAAATTTAGGTGTTCTGGCTTATTTCCCTCAAGTTTAGTTACTTTTATATTATTTTTCACTCTGCCATGCATTTGAATTCTCTAGATATGCCTATAAAATGTTTAATAAATTATATTGAATGGTTTTCCATGTATAATGGTACCATGTCTACCTGTTGAATAGTGTAATTAGGCGTCTTCCTTAACATGAGACACCCTTAGGGGTTTTCCCTTTTCCTGATGGATTAATTTTCCTTTTCCTTAAAATTTTAAACCACTATTTGATTTGTGATCACCTTATAATAAATGAAATGGGAAAGATAATTGATAGGCTATGTGTTAGGCCCTTTTCTTTATACCAAAGCTTGAATTGATTAACTAAATGAACTGGATAAATTGAATAAAGTATCCAAATTAAAATGACATGTTAAATGATATGACATATTGATAGATAACTTATTTTTATACTATGTTGATGGAAATACAAGGGTCTTAGTTTAAGGATTCCTTGGATGGGATCATTGTGCTTTGTAAATGAGACTTGTTATGGATTATGCATGCGTCGGGAGTGGTACTTGGTATAACGTGGATGGGATCATTGTGTATTTACCTTACCTCTATGTGAGTGATACCAGTTCCTTAGGGGAGACACTGTGGAAGGGCTTGGTTGCTAGATAGTTATACCAGGACCTAAGTGATACCTAGTCCCCTACGTGAGATACTAGAAATGGTCTCAAAGGGTTGATTTCACTTTATAATGAGATTGATACATAGGATTACATTTATGGATCACCTTGGATAAACTCTTAAGATATTGGAAATTATAGTTCCCCTGGATAGATACTTGGGATACCTTATGGATCACTTTGGATGGGATTAGGGTGCCTCTTCTTAAATTCTAAAGATGGAATTTAAATTAAAGAATAAGAATGTGTAACTAAAATTACAGGGATGCATCCTCTAAGAAAAATAAAATTATTGGGGATATTCCACCCTTTTATATTTTAAATGATAATATTTCTTTATAATTTACATCACACCTATATAGGTCACCTTGTATTAGAGACATTCGACTTGGGCCGAAGTAGGTAGTGTCGGTTAGGTATCCATGAGGAACTCAGACCGACATATCTTATTTATTTATTGTTTTATATTTACTATATATCTACACAAATTCTCATTTTATATGCATGGACTAGATTGATCTAGACACTATTTATGGTGGCCTACAAAGTATATCTCACACCCTTCTTGGGCCACCCTTGGTACCCAAGAAGACTTCATAATTTAATCTATAAATAAAGGGAAGTGTTCTGCTTTAGATTCTTGATTTTGAGTTCTAGGATGGAGTACAGGAGTAGAGGACCTAGCCTATAATCATGATACTAGTAGTGGAATATTTTATCCTTTTTTATTTTATTATAGAATGTGGTATATTCCTATTTCCCCTATATCTTGTGTACTCAATTATCAAAGCTACATGACTTGATCATCATCATCATTCTATGTCTATCTATGACTCAACTTATGCTTGTTTATTTATCTTGGTTGATTTATTATTCTTATAATTATTATTTTTCTTCTGATTTTTTATTACTACTTCTATTATTTATTAAATATTGTTTACCACTATGTTATACTCTGACTCATGAGGGAATAGTCTCCCCACAGATACATCTTATACCCTCGATACTATTCGGTAGAATCTGGCATATGGGGAGGCGTGCTTGAGTTCATGTGGCCAACCATATCGGGGCACCACTTAGCGACTTCTGAGGAAAGATGCTACAATTATTATACCTTTTCTGGAAGATTTTTCTAAGGAATCCTCAACAAAAGAAATGGATTATTCTTTAAATAGATCATTCATAGAATCAAGAAAATAATTACCATGCTCAAATAATTCTTTTAACTCATTTCCTTGAAAAGAATAAAATGATAAAAACTTTTAATGATCCTCTTTTGAGAATACCATTTCTCTAATATTGAATTCCTAGGTCTCTTTATGCTGACCAGAAGAGATTTTATAGAAGTATTTGAGTTTCAAATTTCAAAGAAGGAAGACAAAAGGATTAAGAGGTTTCAAGATGAAGTTTGGTCTCAAAAGAGGAAGAAGAAAATTTTCATTCTAATGGTTTTTATATGACGTTTCATATTCTTGATCCAAAATATAGAGTAATAATTTCATAGTTTTCAGTTGAAAATACAATTTTATGTAAGAAAATGATTTTAAAATAATAAATTTACATAATTGAGAAAATTTTCTGAGAAAAATAAATTTTTAAATCAAGTTTTATAAAATAAAATATTAATTAAGAACATATTTTTTTATTTAATAAACATATATTTCTTCATGTGATTAATACAAGAAAGTACTACACACTCCCCCTTAATTATAACTTCTCCTAGAAAACTATTCTTAAGATGATATATATATCAATTTTAAATTAAATAAAAAAATAAAAAAATTACACATATTAGAATACTTTCGTAATTTTGTTATATATTTTAATAAAAATAATATTTAAGGAGTATACATGATGTAATAAAAATAGTTAAACATATTGATTCATTAAATAAAATAATATAGTGAGAAATTATTAACAGTTTAAATATAATGATAATTAAATATAGAGGAAAAAGGTAAAATATTTAAAAAAAATCCCCTATATAAATTAATTTTTTTGTTTAAATTAAATATAAAAATAGAAATGAAATACTTCATGGGTTTATAGTTCCATCTCTAATGAAGTTTCTATTTAAAAAAATAAGAAATATAAATATAATAAATCTACACAATTTTAAATTATCCACTTAATGATATAACAATGAAGTCCAGTGGTACATACCTGAAAAATAACCAATAGAAGTACCATTTGGTACCCATATAACTTTGGGTTCGGTAGTGTTAGAAACTAAAGACTTAGGTAACCAAATCTGTTTTATTTTAGTAGAGACTCCATAATTAAGGATAGATAATTCTTTAGAATAATTAAAATTCTTGATACCACAAAATTTAGTTTTTACAAAATAAAATTCATTAGCATAATTTCCATTTATTCTATAGTGAAAATGTTTAATAGTAAATATGCTCTTTCTTTTTGAACTAGGAACAAAATAATTTCTATATAGTTTGGGTTTTTCTATATTACTACAAATCCCATGTTTACCTTTATGAATTTTATTTTTACTAATAATTTGATTCAAATAGTTTTCTCCTTTAATTATCATGCTAGAAGCTTGTTTTAAAGTATTAACTTCATATAATAGTTCATTAATTTTATTTTCATAAAAAATACAAGAACATTTGGAATAATTAGATTATAAATATATAATATTTTTTATAAACATTATTTATCATTAGAAATAGCATAATTAGTTTTTATTAGTTTTATATATTTATTTTTTAAAGATTAAAAATTTTCTTGAAGCAAGAAAAAATATTTGTTAAGTTCTTCATAATAAAAATTTTAAAAATCAGAATTTTTAGAGTAAGAAGAGTGTGACTCATCAGTATGAGCCACAAGACATATATTTACCATTTTATTTTCATGATCAACTTCAAATTTTTTAGTGGATTCATTAATTGAATCAAAAGTATTACTCTAGTTATCATTTATGACTTTTTTACCTTTTCTTTTATAATTAGTTTTCTTTTGAGTTGTATTCATAAGATAGTTAGACTTTGTGTGACCTTTTTCCTTACATTCATAGAATATATCTTCGTTATTCCTTTTATTTATATTGTTGTATAGTTTTACAAATCTTTTAGCATGATCTAAAATATATTTACTTCAATCTAGATTACTTGAATCAGAAGATTCATCTATAGTAGTTTTAATTGCTGCATATTCCATTCAAATATAAATATGATTTTTTGCTTTGGATTTCATCTCATATTCATACATTATCACATTTCTAATTAGTTATTTTATTTTCAATTCTTTAACTGGTGAGGATTGATGAATAGCATGAGATAGTCCATTCCACTTATAGGTTAAAACTTTCAGTACCTTTAAAGTTTGATCTGGTTGTTTAATTGGAATTATCAAGGTAGTAATATCATTAACAACTTCTTCTAATACTTTATTCATATAAGTGATAATTTCATATTCATGCATTCTAAATATATCAAATTTTAATTTTTTAGAGTTTTTCCTTATTTTTATGACATTATATTTTCTTTATAAGCAATAGAAATGGTCTTCCACATCTCATATATGATAGAACACTCAGATACTCGATTAAACTCATCAGTTTATAATCCATAGACAATAGAATTCATAGATCTCAAATTAAGATCATATTCTTTCTCTTGATTATCATTCCATTTTTTAGGTCTTATTCAATAATTTCATAGCGATTTACTACCTTAAAATAAACTCCTATTCCAAAAAAATCATATAAATAATCATGCATGCTTTACACCATATATAATTATCACCATTAAAATTAGGTGCATGAATCATCAAAATTCTTTCTCTAAGATAAAATATTGATATTTATCTTTATTTGATTCTTTAACTCTAACCTATTGGAGTAAAAATATATATAACCACTTGAGTATATATTCTTATACAAATTTTTGGTATCGGGTAAAAATAGAATAATCTTCAAAAATTTATAAAAATAAATATATCAAATGGATCCCAAACTTTGATTCCAATTGTTAGGTCAAAAATCAAAAAATACACAAGTGGGGGTGAATTTTTTTCCTTTAAAATTTTATAGAAACAACACTTCCCTCTTGATATTAAAGTGATTATTTATTTATCTCTTAATGATAAGTAAGAAACAGGAAATAAATAAATAAAATAACATAGTGATGTATAGTGTTTCAGGGAATATAAATCCCATATTCTACACCACCAATTCTCTACTCCATGAGCTTGGTGATTTTCACTATCAGATCAACTTATCTAGATACCTCTACAACTGAGTTCATGAATTTGGAACCTTTACAGTAAGGTTTTTATAGGGAATTATATTTCTTTTAAAGAGAACCAAAATATCCATAGTTTAGTACAAGGATATGAAACTATACCAAGACTAATTATGAGTAGTTGACACTTAAATAGTAAATAGATTAAGATGAATAGGTTGAAAACTGGTTCATCTCATAGTTGTAGTAGCAACTAATTGATGAAATGATCTTTAATAAAACTTAGTAGTAAAAAATAATTTTCAATATCAAACATGATTTATTTAAATAGTAGTATAGAAAAAATCTAGGAATATGATCAATATGTATGTCTCCAAGGTTTACCTCTGATAATTTCTTTTTCTAAATGTGGAAAAATATTAACAAACAAATACAGAAGTAGCAACAACAGTCAAGTCGATTATACAGATAAGAATCAAAACATTTATGTCTCAAAAGTTTATTTCTAGAGGTGATGAAAAATTATTATTTTTGAATGCACATATTTATCTTTATAAGAATAAACTCTTGATATTTATCATGATGGTCAGATTGCTTCATGTAGAATAACTCCTAAAATATCACATGATAAATTGTGAGTATTTGAATTTAGAAAGTTCAAATAAAGTTATAAAACCCCTTAGAAATAGGAATGATATAATATATTTAATACTATGATTTTAATCAGTATTTAAACATCTTTAAATAGATATTTAATTATACTGATATTGTTGCAGAAAAAATAGAAATAATCCATAATTCAAAACTCCATAATTAAACAGGTAAAATGTAGGGTTTCTTTGTGTAGTGATAAACTTCAAAATTACAGTTGAAAATGTATAGTTTATTACCAATGTAGGGATTATAAACCATAAGTTTGTTCCTAAAATTTAGGTTTGCTTCAAAAATTAGGGTTCTTATTCATTCCAAACATAAAGTACGAAAGTATGGTTCCTTACTGAATGTATGGTTCACAAATAAAATATTTTACTTAAAACATAGGGTATAAACAGTGTTTCTAGACTTCTTATAAACACATATAGAATACCTATACTTTTGAAAATGATTCCAGAATAAAATAATTATTTCAATGATTACTATCCTGAAATACACTTAAAGTAACTTTATTAGCAACATATATGTGGGTGTTTGTGAGCATCAAAATCAAAAATAAATTAATGAAATTGTTTGATCAAAACATGTCCAAGACATGTCAAAAAATATGAGATATATTAATTTTATATAATGATAAATATTTCATTAATATCATATATATATATATCATCATTATAACCAACCATGAGAGGTGATCATGGAAAATTAATTACAGTAGTTTATGAGGCGCTAGTCCGTCGTACACACGAATGACAGTTTTGTTTCCCATTTGATGTAAAAATAGATGGATATAGGTTATTCCATTAAAATAATAACATATCATCATATGGAATATATTTTTTATTATTTTAGTCTGGTAGAAGAATATTTTAAGGATTTGGAAGAAGAAATAAAATGAAAATTTACAGTTAAGAACAATATGTATTCTTCGGACAAGCTCTTTAGGTTTATACCTAAAGCCTTTATATGATGGTTTTATAATAAAAAAAGGAATCTCAGTCATGTGTAGGGTTGTAATAAAGGTATTTTGGAATTTATTTTCTGAAAAAAAAAGTCTCATAAATTGTGGAGAGGATAGGATAGTGGGTTTCCTTGTATAATTGGGGGAGAGAACATACTTGGAATTTTTAAAAGAATAAAATATATTAATTTCTTACTCAAGAAAAATGGATAAAAATAGACCATTTCTGAATATTAGGTGATATAGAGCCAAAATATTTTCAAGAAAATATAAATTATACAAGTTTTTAGGTTATTTTCAAACTTGTCTCATTAGTTTAACCCTTTGTAAACCTATTTTAACCTTAACTATGGTAACAAAATTTTACTATTTTTACTATTATTTATGGAAAATAATTGAGTTTTTATTATTAACGAATATTAATTATTATAATTCCAAATATAGAATCTATTTTATCAAATTAAATTCATAGAGGTGGAATAATTTAATTTAAAATTAAAACATAATAATGAGATGAAAAACAGTTTTTTAGAAAAATGTATTTTTATGTATAAAATGTTTTTATACAAAATTAAAGTATATAATTTATTATAAAGACCATAATTGGATTATTAATAATATAATTCAAAAAAAAAATTCCTTGATACCATTTTAAAAAAGATGTAACTTTGTAAATTCTAGAAACAAAAAGACAATTATAATAAAAAATAATATTTTTCCCTATTCATTGAAAAATAAAACTTTTCAAAAAAATCCTAAAATTCCACCAAATATAATTTTTTCAGGATGAATTCAAAAATGAATTTCAATTTTTCAAATTAAAATTCTATAATTTCTTAATCGATATTTTAAATAAAATCATATAAGGCATGAAAATCCAATTTGGTTAGAAATAAATCTTTTTTCCTTTCGAATAAAAAAATACCTAATATTCTTATAACTCTATAAAATATAATTAATGAATATTATTAAGAAATAAAAATTATTTATTCTAATATTACCAAGGTTGTTACATTATTCCCTCCTATTAAAAATTAATCCTCTAAATTTTCATGGATATTTATTTCTAAATAAATGAGGGTGGTTTTTCTTTATAACATTCTCATGTTACCATGTTTCATAATCCATTTTATGATTTATCCAAAGTACCCCTACCATTAAATTCATCCAATTAATCAAAACTTTCTCTCTTGTGTTAAGAATATAGATAGGCTCTTAATAGTATGATTTATTAGGCTCTATTTCTATTTCTTAAGAGGTGGTCACATGTGTTGTGTATGGTATATACATCATTTATAAAGAGATATAGAACACATCATGTACTTTAGAGATGATTTGGGCCATTTCTAATTAGTAATACAAAGATCTAATTATTTCTAGAATTTTAAAAGTTCCAATTTACCTGGGGATCATTTTTTCCTTCTTATCGATCATTATAACACCTTTCTACGGAGATACTTTCAAGAAAATGTGGTATCCCACTTGAAATTCCAAATCTTTCCTTCAGTTATAGGTATAACTTTTTAACCTACTTTAAGCTTCTTAAATATGATTTTAAATAGTATTTAACATTTTCATTGCCTCTTCAATAAGTTTTTGTCCTACAAGATTCCATTCACCAACTTTATCCCAACAAGTTAGAGTGGGACATCTCTTAACATATAATACTTTATATAACAGTATTTTAATACTTGAATGAAATATATTGTTATAGAAAAACTCTACCAAAGTTAAATAATAATCCAACATACCTTGAAATTCAAGTGATAATAACATCAAAATCTCTTCCAATGTTTGAATAGTCCTTTCAGACTTCCCATCAGTTTGAGTATGATAGGTGGTGCTCAAATAAAGCTCAGTATTAAGAGACTTCTGAAGACTTTTATAGAATTTGGATGTAAAGAATGGATCACAATTAGACACAATTGAAATAGGTGCACTATAAATTCTTAAAAATTACTTAATAGATATTCATTCAAGAAACTCAATAGGTAAATCTTATCCTATAGTGAGTAAATATGCATATTTGGTAAGGAGATCAACAATAACCCATATTGAATCATTATTTCTATGAGTCTTTGGTATTCTAGTTACAAAGTCCATAGTAATGTCATCCCATTTCTACATAGGAATGGGTAGATGTTTCATGAATCCTCTAGGATACTATCTTTCACCTTTTACCTATTGATAAACAAATCATCTGAATGCATAATCAGCAATTTCCCACTTCATTTTATCCCACCAAAAATGTTACTTCAAATCCATATACATCCTGGTGCTATCATAGTGTACAAATAAATTGGAGATATGTGAATCATCTAATAATTAATTTTTATCTCAGGTATATATGGAACACATAGCCACATCTAAAATATCAAAAAACCATATATGTATACGAAGTCTGTCAATTTCCCACTATTCACGTCTTTAATTTTCTTTTGAAAATTATCATCATCGAGCTAAAAAAAATATTTTATAATAAATATGGTTTAACAATAATTTAAAAGAGTGATGTTTCCTCTTCCTTAATAATTCTAAAATCTATCTTTACTAAATCCATGAATGTAGGATCCATGTCAATATTGATTTTGTCCAGAACTCCATGATATTTCCTACTCAATGCATATGCTACCTTATTTTCCTTTCCTGGGTAGTAGTGTATTGAGAAATCATAATCCTTGAGTATATCAAGCCATCATATTTTCCTCATGTTGATCTTTTTCTATAAAAATATAAATTTTAGACTCTTATAATCTATGCATATATCACGTCTTTCACTATAGAGATAATGTCTCCATATTTTCAAATCAAATATTATAGCTCATAATTCAAGATCATGAGTTGGATAGTTCTATTCATGAGTCTTTAACTACCTTAATTTAGAGGAAATAAATTTATCATTTTTTATAATGACACAACCAAGTCCTTTATTTAATGCATCACTATATATCACAAATCCATCATTTCTTAATTGTAGAGTTAAAATTAGAGCATTGACCAATATCCTCTTCATTATTCAAAACATTCTACACATTCCATTATCTATGGTAACTTAACCCCCTTATATGTAAGTTTGGTTAATAGGATAACCAATTGGTCAAAAGTTTGAACAAAATATTAATAGTAACCTGCCAAACTAATAAAACTACATACCATAGTTATTTTCATTGGTGTAGGCCATTCATTAACTACCTTTTTCTTTATAGGATCAGCTAAAATTCCATCCTTGGACATAATATGGACAATAAAATAAACCTTATTTAACCATAATTTACAATTTCTAAATTTCTTGTATAAATATTTTCCTCTAAGAGTCCCTATAATTATCTACAGGTGATTCTCAATGACCTCATATTTTTTAGAATAAACCATGATATCATCAATAAATACCACAAAAAAATTATCAATATATTCCTTGAATAAAAATTAATGGTGCATTACAAAATCCAAATAGAATTACTATAAATTCATAATATACATACATCGCATGAAATGTTTTATTTGGAATGTCTTCTTTATTTAATCAAAATATATGATACCCGGGGTGAAGGTCAATCTTTTAAAAATATTGAGATATATGAAGTTCGTTGAATAAGTCATAAATGGGAGGTAGTTGATACTTGTTCTCTATCATAATAGTATTAATTTCCCTGTAATAAATTCATATCCTCATAGACCCATCATTATTTTTAAGTAAAAGAATAGGGTCTCTCCCATATGAAACACTATGGTGTATAAATCCCTTACCACAAAAGTCCTATAGTTTTTTCTTTAACTCCACTAATTCCATAGTATTCATTATTTATAGAGTTTTGATATAGTTATTTCATCATGTATTAAATAAATAAATAACGTAACTTCATGTTAGGTAATTTCTTATGAAATAAATAGATTTATTCCTAAACAATATATGAATTTTTAATTTTAATATTACTATTTTCTATCTGTAGGTTTTTTCTACTCTTCTTACCCAAAAATATCATTCAAAATAGCTAATGGGTATAGATCTATAAATGAATTAGATGATAAATTCCACCATCTAGAGATAAGGAATTTCACATCTTCATCATGAATTTAAATTTAATTCTCTTTGTAATAAATTTTTAAATCATATTTTGAAATTCAATCCATACCACAAATTATATAAAAATCAAACATATATATTATAATAAAGTCTTTAAATAGATCATTTTTATGTGTCATAATGGGAATTAAAGACACATCCATGTTGTGGTAAGATTTTATATAGGAGTCTTGAATAACAAATCCTTTATTAAAGTGTTGGGGAAATGTATAATTTTCTTGGAAAACATAGATGATAAAAAAGAGTATGAAGATACAAAATCAAATAAATAATTAGCTAAATATTAGGTTATGATTAGAGTAACTTCCACCCAATCTTTAGAAAATTCAACCTCAATTTTAATAATATCATAAGCTTGGCCTTCTGCCCTTTGCCTATTTTTTAGTATATTAAATTGGTTATTGGGACATTGGTTTGAATAATTCTCCATTTATTTATAGTTGAATAACAGGATAATAGTGGTCTCTTTCTTTATATCCCTTATCTCAACACTTGTAACAAACTCTCATTCCCTTCAATAATTTTCCAAGATATTTATTTCTATAATTTTCACTTGATGGAAATTTATTTGTTCAATTCCTATTATTTGAACCATTCTCTTTTTTTAGTGTTCAAATGGCCTCTTTTTTATTATATTCCCTTGAATATATAGGATCTAGAAAATTTCTTCTCATTCTTAATGGAACTTGATACTATATAATCATATGAATAAATTGTTCGAGAAATTAGAGCCCTTTAGAGACTCAGCTTAAGTTCATCAAATAAATGGTCAAATTTTCTTTCCAAATTATGTATATAGTACAACTCATTCCTAGATAATCTTGTAATGTTAGACTCAAACTCCACTACACTTTTTTCTTATTTTTTCATTAAAGTGAGAAATTTACTATCTATTTCAGATCTTTGTTCTTAGGGAAGTTATTTCTCAATAAAAATCCCTTTAAAAGTTCTCAATTATAATATTTATACTTGTTCTACCTCTTTAATGTTTTGAATCAATGGTCATTATTTATTTTCATCTCATTTTAAAAAATATAATGCCAAAATAATTTTTTCACTTTCATTACATCCCAAATCATGGAATATCTATTTGGGAGACTTGATCCACTGCTCAACTACTAATGGATTAGTAGTTCCACAAAAATATAGAGGCTCATGTAGCATGAAGTGATCCAACATAGAAGAATCATATTGTGTAAAAACAGTTTTATGACAAAACATATTTTAATACACCTTAATTCATGATTTCTTACATAAAGGTATACATTATATGTAACGAACCTTACTTTTTGAATAATAATTTTTTCTGAAAATGTGTGTTATATGATTTTGTACTCAACAAAACTATATCTCTTAAATAATTAAGTGAGTATAAATTGAAATGTGACCATCAGGTTTTAACCTTTATATGATAATTGGTCAATTATGATTTTTGGTCGATATGGTAATTGGAAACGATAATCTTAATAATAATTTTAATGTTAAAATTAGTGTTTATAAGTAGAAATGAAAACAGATAATTAATGAAGAATGGATAAACGATGGACTCAACCCATAGAGTTGTATCATACATAGCCCATTTTTTCAGAGCTTGGGAGGTAGGTGGAGTCATTGGTATTCTCTCTTAACCAATCCCAATCTAATATTCAACAAGTGAAGCTTGAACGAAATCTCCTTCGGGATAATTTCAAGTTAATGGAATTTACCACTCGGGCAATGTTAGTCAAGCCACCCCATGAATCTATCACCATCACACACCATACCCTTAAGTCATATACGGGTGTTATAGGGGGTTATGTTTCAAGGCCCTAGTTACTTAAAGTGTAATTACTTTGTATAAATAAAATTATTATTACATCAATTCTATTTTGAGAATATTTTTTCTTAAAAATATGACGAATTTGATAAATTGATTTTTCAAAACAGAAATTATAATTTTCAGAAAAAATATAATTATTATAATAAACTAATATATTATAAATAATTTTTATTTTAATGAAATAGTATGATTAAAATAATCCTATTTAAATATAAATGATAAAATAATTTTATTTTTTCAAGTCTTAGAAATTTTACTATACACTTTCTATCCACTATTATTTTTAATAAATAAGAATTTTGTTTTTAAAAGTTAAAATTATCATATTTAGATAATTATTATGATAAAATAAATTTTATTTTTTAAATAATCGCATCAAATTAATCTTAGGGTGAATTTATGATAATTCTCTAAAATACTTTAGTTTTTTGTGAATAGTAAAAATACAGTTTGGGTTTTCCGGTAAGTTTAATGACTTCATAATTATATAATAATGATGTAATAAGTAATATAAAATGTTTTTAAAAACTTTTGGATTAAAATAACATAATAGTTGTCCCAAGTGTCCAATAGCATTGGAAAATACCATAGTCAAGCCCATGGTTTTGTATTTACCACCACATGGGTTTCCAAGGAAATTAATAAACAAATCTTCCTCTTTTACTATAAATTCATGCCTATTTATCCATTTAATTTCACTTACAATTCATTCTCTAAAAATATATGATATTTTTAACTACCAAGGAGTCCTCCCATGGTTTCTTCAATCCACCAAGGTCCTGATCCTCAAGTTTTAGGAACTACTCTTCAAGATAAGGGAAATCTCAACTTCTCTTTTCCTTTCAAGTTCCCTTTTTATATGGTATGTCTTTAAAATTTAAAAATATGTTATTATATCCATTTTATTATATCCATTTTACTTTATTAAGATTATTTTATGAATGATATACCCTTTCCCCCTCTCATTTTACTATTTTCTAAAACCATATTTCATACCTATTATACTGCTGGATTTTCTTCACAAAATTTATCACTTTTTCTCAAGAAATTCATGTATTTTCTTTTGTGAATACACAAAAATATTTATTTTCCATGGGTATTCACCTAGAAATCAAAATTATCTATTTTATTCTAGGATTAACATACATGAAACCCACCTTCCTTTTTCATGGGTTGATAATGACATAATGATCTTGTCTTTAATCACCTTTTTAAAACGTCATGATTTTGATATAAAACCTATTTCTTTTATTCTCCATGGTTTATTGATGAAATTTTTTATTATGATATATGTGGATAAAATTAATTAATTTATATGAAGGGTGTTATATGATATCACTTCAATTCATTGGGTAAATAATTTAATCTCTAGAGATGACATGTTATACGATACCTTAGTGAATAACCGTGATAATTTTTATGACACCTCGGTGACAAACCTTGGTGATATTCTTATTAATGTATCATTTAAATGTTGTAAAAAAATTCCATGTTATTATTCATGTTTTTTTTATTATGATATTTACCCTTTTCCTTTTCTCATGCCTTTATGATATTCCTCAAGTTTTTATTGATATTTCACAAGATCACATATAAATTATCTCCCTTGTTTTACTTTACTGGGCCTTATGATCACCCTTTCCTTTGATGTATGACCCAAGATTATGATATAAAGTAAATGTTATTAGGATGAAACTATGATGAAGAATTTCAAGTATAGTAGAATATTTTTTTATGTTTTCATGTATCATGTTCCTTCTTTCCAAGAAACTAAACTTTAAAAGATCATATGTTTTACCATGTAAATGAAAATTTATGTAATAAAAAGGAAGGATGCCATATTATACAGTACCATGATATTATGAAACATAGTTCCTTTGTTAAATTATGTACATATCATAAAAATTTTCAAAATAAATACAAAAAATATATTTAAAAAACTCCATAACATGCACATATATTCTCTAAATCTTCTAAAACTGCATGGGATAACCTGGGAACATACATAAAAAAAGGGTGAGCTATAAAACCCAATAATGGAATAAAAAAATAATAACATAAGTTAAAGTTATAAATTTGATCAAATTGGTATATTATTGTAACATAATAGTGGTGAGAATCATAATCTTGAATAATGATGCATGATATAACATGATACTATAAAGGTTACATGGGAATGAAGAAACAACATAAAACATGACATCATAAACATAGTTAAAGTATAAAACCCAATAAAATATAACATAGTATAATTATTATAACCTAAAATTTACTATATATATCATATCATTATATAAAAACATTACCCAATGCATTGGAAGACTATATAATTTCAGGCCCTTCCATCACATTCATATTATGTACATACATAAGTGTTCCAAATAGATCATTCTACATATGATCATATTTCATCACATTTAATCCCATAATTTATAATTGTAGGTTACATATATTTAATTCACCAAAAAATAAAGGAAATTATATCTACTTGAATACCCTTGAGTAGAAATGAGGGTGGGTATTCACTACATAAATGTTTCAAATGGAAATTTGTAGGACAATTTCAATAGAATAATGGGGGTATGTAAAGGTTTTATGGAGTGTTGAATGAGATTTAGAGGGGTCTATCATCACTATTATATCATAATATATTATTAAATATGTTTTAAAAAATATCTAAACATGAAAAAATGGGAATAAAAAGACATAACAAAAATAAGGTGCTTGAATAAAGAGGAGAATGAGAAGATCCTTTACCTTGAGAAGATACTTCGAAAATATATGGATGAGCTTCATGATAGATTGGGAAACATTAGGAGGGATAATTAGGGGGTAAATAAGATTAATTTAATGATACATGGTTTTTGATTTTATAGGAATTATAGGTTGGTGGGTTTATATTGAAAAAGAGAGAAAAGTTCTTTATTAATTTACAAACTTAGGTTTTGGACTCTATATGATAAAGTGATTAAACCACAAAACTTATCATGATTTTTTCCCATGGTTTCTTCTAAAGAGGAGTTTTTTAATTATTTTATAAGGATATACAACTAAATAATTAATATAATACTCTTTGTGATGTATAAGTGAGACATGTTTATGAAGAATTGATTTTAAAAGCTTAAAATATAATATAGGTTTGGGAGGATTCATTAAGGTTTTATAAAATTAATCAAATAACTTAAAAAATTAATTATAAATATAAATTTCATTATGGAAACATTTTATATCATATATTATATCACTTTTGAGTCATTATGATGTCATAATACATACAGTATATTTATACCGTATTTAATTTTTACCTGAAAATTCAACTGTCATAGAAAATCTTGAAAAAATAAACATTTCATAATTTCTACATGTTGATTTCAAAAATAATATTTATTTTATCAAAATAATTCTCTAGATATAAAATTTTACACTTTTAAATAAAAATATCAATTTATTGAAAGATACTGGTTTTTTTATAATAATAGTTTTCTATCCCTTATTAAAATTATATTTGACTAAATAAAATTATATTATCATTTATATTTAATAAATTTTATTCAATAATAATATACTTTTTCAAATATCATTTATTTCAAAATTTATTTAATTCATTAAAAAGAGTGACTTGATTGAAACTATATATATCCCAAAAATATAATTTGTGTTTCATCATATCAAAATTAAATTTTTTAAAACTTATTATTTAATAATTATAAAATATTATTAAAAATGATAAATATAAGAATCATTTCATTAATAATAAAAATATATAAAATCATACTGTTATAGACTTGATACATGAACCTTTATTACACTAGTGAATGTTCTAAGGGTAAGTTACTCAATGGTGATATTTTCTTGGGGTGGTTCAACATAAATGGTTTGGGTTATGATCTCGATGAGCTTGAACTTCTACCATAAATAGTTTTATTAATTCTTTAGTCTTAGAATCTTATATTAGGATTGGTCTAGGGTAAATCCTAGTGATTCTATCTCCCTCAAAATCTCTGATAAATGTGTTTCATAGGGTATGATCCTACTGGTTGAGGTCGTCGCTTATTTAATTTATGTCAATTAGACTTTATCATAAACCTTAATAAGCTAATATTAATGGTCACTTTTCAATGTTTATATTTTCAATGGTTATTATTCTTAATGTTATTTTAAATCCAACAAACTATAACTATCAAAAATAACCAAAGTAGTGCTTGTTTTTTCTATAGCCATATTACTTGATAATGCATTTTAAAAGGGTGTTTCGTTTATAAAAGTTTGGTTCATTAAATTCTTCACCCATTTAGAAATTTCACCATTTGAATTTTCATTTCATACACTAAAACAGATGAGGGTACTTCTATTTAATTACCTCTTCCAGTTCACATGTTGCTTTCATAAACTTGTGGTTCTGCCACAACACTTTGACCGGGTGAGTTGTATTGTTTTAAAAACTTTGTCTCTATGATTTAAGATATTCATCATCTTCTCCTTGTATGAAAGATCATTTTGAAATTGTACCACCTATAGATTCCATGCATGTGATGGTTCGGGTATGTACTTTCTTAAGAGGGATACATGGAACACATCATGTACTTGAGATAAGTTATGTGTGATTGATAGTATATAAGACACCACTATAATGTGATCAAGGATATAAAATGGGTTTATGTATCTAGGAAAAATATTTCCCTTATTTCCAAACATTATTTCTTTCTTCCATGGTGATATCTTATGGAATACTTTATCTCTAACCTCAAACTCTAGGTCCCATCAATGATTTTCTACATAGCTTTTCTGTCAACTTTGTGCATATTACAGATGTCACTAAATGGTTTTAACCTTCTCTGTCATATCTTGGATAAGATTTGGTACCATATGTTTCTTCTCTCCAACTTTATCCTAGCATGTCAGAGTTTAACACATCTTCCCATACACAACCTTGTAAGATTCCATTTGAATGCTATAATAGACATTGTTGTTATATGAGAACTCCACTAGGGTGAGGTATTAATCCAAATATCCTTGTAAATGCATTGAACATGATTTAGTATATCCTATTAAGTTGAAATTTTCCTTAAATACTTCACATCCTTCCTAGGGTGATAAGTAGTGTTGAAGATCAGTTTTGTATCCAATGCTTGTTGAAGTCTTCTCCAAAACCTCGAGCTAAACCTTGGATCTCAATAGAATAAAATAGATTGGAACTCCATGAATCATTACCACTTTACTTATGTATAATTTGGTGAGTTATTCAAGATAGAAATATTCCTTGATAGAAATTAAATGCGCTAACTTGGTAACGCAATTAACTACCACCCTGATGGAGTTATTTCCTTTAGGTATATTAGGGAGTCATACGATAAAATCCATGGTTATATTTTTCCATTTACATATTGTTATGGGAAGTGATTTCATCATACCCTTATACTTATGTCATTCTACATTGACTTTTTGGAATAATAATAATCGAGATACAAACCCTACAATCTTCCTCTTCATATTATCTCACCAGAATTTTTAATTCAAATCTCTAAACATATTAGTGTTTCTAGGATGAATAGAGAACGATGAGCTATGAGCATCATCCAGATATTACCTATTCTATTATGGTTTTTATAGGACACATATCTGGGTTCCAAACCTTATAACTCCATCTTCAACAAAGTTTAACTCTGGAATATTTGACACCTTCTTGTATAGTAACTCGTCATCTTTATGGGCCTCCTTGATCCTCTCAAGAATAAATGGTTGAGAAGTTATTTGATAAAGGTAGGATGAATATCCTTTTATGATTCCCATTTCCATCCTTTTCATGTCTAATAATATTGGATCCCTTAAAATCCTCATCATGGATAGGGTTATAGGATCCTTTCTACTCAGACCATTTGCTACTTCATTTTCTTTCCCAGGATGGTAATGAATTGAATAATCATAATCCTTGACCAAATCTCACCACCTACATTAGTGCATATTAATATCATTTTGTGTGAATATATACTTGAGGCTTCTATAATATTTATATATGTCACAATTTTCTCTATAGAGATAATGTCATCAAATCTTTAATGTGAATATCACTATTGCCAATTCTAGATCATGTTTTGGGTAGATCTACTCATGGATATTCAATTGGAGGGAAGAATAGGTTATCAATTTGTCATCCTTAATTATTATACAACCCAAGACCTTTTTGGATACATCACTCTAGATCAAAAATCCTTTCCCAATGGTGGGTAATGTGAGAATAGGTGCAGTGATTAACCTCTTCTTCAACTCTTTTAAACTCTCTTCACATTCATTAATACAGAAAAACGTAACTCCATTTTGAGTAAGCATGGTTAGTGGGATTGAAAATCATGAGAAGTTTATCACAAAACGATGATAGTACCCAGATAATCCAATGAAACTATAGATTTCTATCATAGATGTTTGTCTGGTCCATCCTTTAATTCCCTTTATTTTTGAAATATCCATAGATATCCCTTTGTTGGTGATAAAATTTCCCAAGAGAGTTAATTTATCTAATAAAAACAAATATTTGTTGTGCTTTTCATAAAAATTTTATTCCAGAAATTTCTTCAGTATAGTATTTAAATGATCCTCATATTCCTCCTTAATTTTTTATTTGATAATAATTTCATCTATAAAGACTACCATAAATTTTTCAAGGTGATCCCTAAAGAATATATTAATTAAATCCATGAATATTATTGGATCATTAGAGATTACAAATAGAATAAATGTGAACTTATAGTTCCCATACCTTGTACAGAATATAGTATTGGTGATATCCTCTTTCTTCACCTTTACTTGATAATATCCCAATTGAAGATCCACCTTAGAGAAGTACTGAGATCCACATAGCAGATCAAACAATTCATCGATCTATGAAAGAGGACACATATTCTTTATCATGATATTATTGGGCTCATGATAATCAATAAAAAGGTGAATTCAACCATCCTTCTTCTTAATGAAAATAACTGGTGCACCCCATAGTGAAGAACTTGGGTGTATAAACCTTTTATTCATATTCTCCTGTATTTGTTTCTTTATCTCCTCAAGTTCAACAACAACCATTCTATATAGATCCTTGGATATAAATACATCTATAGGTATGTGCTTGATTGAGAACCTAACCTCATTAATAGGAGGAATACTAAGAAATTATTTAGGAAACATGTTATTGAATTCCATTAAAATGTAAATTTCATCAAGGATGGTCTTTTCTTTAGCATCAATCATTTGAGCTAGATATGCTTCCTCAAAAGGCAATAATATTCATTCTTGATATGTTGGTGACAAATAAGATCTATCCTCCTCCTTGCACTTGTAAATAATAAAAATTATATTTGTGATATGGAGGGTTATTTCCTTCTCTTGGTAATTTATGTTTGATTTATACAAGGGAATCCAATACATGTCCATAATAGTATTGAATTCTGATAAGGGGAGTATCATAAGGTTTTTACGGTAAATTCATCCCAAAAATTTGTAAATGTGATGAGTTATATGATTGGGATACAATAATTGACCCATTATTTATCTTAACTGATAAGTTAACTTCTATATTTTTAAGTGGTGTTAGAATAATTCTACTAAAATTGTGTGATATGAAAGAATGCATAGAACGATATTCACATAGGATATTTTAAGTTTATGAATGAATAATAATATTTCCTTTTACTATTTCATTCTAGTTTTAATAATTTAATTCATCCAAAAATAGATTTAGGGATGAGAATTTTCAAACTAATACACACATAAAAGGGGAACTATGAACATTGAAGGATAACTCATAAATGAAATATATTCTTTAACCTATGAATTTCTAGGTTTTAGTCTATGTTATACATGATCTATTTTATAAAATAAAATATTATCGATGTCTTTATTACCCTATTAATTTTTTGTAAGGATATTGTGAATTTACCAAAGAATATCTCCTAGGATAGTCAAACTAGGTATGAATTAAGGCCCATTGTTGTGAAATACGTGACGATTGAGTCCAAATCAATGCGCCTTTTTTAGGTTATTTCCCCTAGGTACCTTTGTGTTAGATCCAAAACAACTTATAGTATCTATAAATTGATTTATTTTCTTGGAAACCAATTACTCTATATTTTACCAAAATTTGAGGATGGTTTCCTATGTTTTTCATTATCCCTAAGGATTTCTCTAGAGTTTTATAATCCTAATGCCAAAAATAACTATACTTTTCTCTAATGAATGAAAACCCATATTTTAATACACCATAATTCATGATTTATTATATAAAGGTACACATTTTACAATCCTAGAAGATCATAAAGTATAGTGCCTTTGGGAAATTAGGTACATATCATAAAAATTTGAAAATAATTACAAAAAATATATTTAAAAACTTCATAACATGAACTTATATTTCATGGATCTTATAAAAATGTATGGGATAACCTGGGGATGTACATAACAAAGGGTGACATATAAAGCCTGATAAGGGAATAAACAAAGAATAGCATAAGGTAAAGTAGAAAATGTGACTCAATAGTTATATCAAGTTAATATAATGGGGTTGACAATAACAATATTGAACAATGAGGCATGATATGACATGATAGCATAAATGCAACATGGGAATGTAGAAACAATATAAAATATGACATCATAAACATAAGTCAAGGCTAACCACAAAGACAAATTAACATGGTGTGATTAGGATAACCTCACATGAATTATACATGGAATATCATGAGATAAAAACATTACCCAATTCATTGGAGGGATATATAATTCTGGGACCACCCATCGCATTCATATTATATACATGCATAAGTGTTCCAGATAGATCATTCAACATAAGATCATATTTCATCATATTTAGTCCCATGATTATGGAGTGTGGGTTATATACATGGGAGTCTCAAATAAATGAATAATAATTACATATATGTGAATACCCTTTAGTGTAAATTAGGATGGGTATTCACTACACAAATATTTGGCATGGAAATTCATAGGACAATGTTGGTATTATAACGGGGGTATATAAACATTTTATGGGAGTGGTGAATAAGAGTGAAAGGGGTATATCATCACTTATAAATCATTTGGGTAGTGGTAGGTTTGTGTCAAAACATATCCCAACATAAATAACTGGTAATAAAAAAGGCATAAAATAAATAATGTTATTGAATAAAGAGGAGAAGGAGAGGATCCCTTACCTTGAGAAGACACTTCTCAAAGATTGGGAAGAGCTTACTAAGAGCTTGGTGGCACCTTGGGAGGGATCTAGAGAGGGAAATTTAAATTAATGTCATAATATAAGTTTTTTTAGTGAATATTAATGGTAGGTTTGGTGTGTTTATTTTTCAAAATAGAGGTGAGTTATTTATTAATTTCCAAACTTAGGTTTTGGAATATATACGATAAAGTAATCAAAACCAAAAACCATACCATGGTTTTAATATAAAGTTTTTATCCATGGTTTCTACCAAAGAAGAGTGGTATTAATTATTTTATAAGTATAATAAAAAATCATCAAAATAATACCCTTGGTGATGTGGAAGCAAGTCATGTTTATTAAGAAGTGATTTTAAAACCTTAAAATATAATATAGGTTTTTGATGATTCATTAAGGTTTTATAAAATTAATAAAATAACTTTAAAACACATTATTTTAAATTTTAAATATATATTTGGTCATGTATACCTTTTATAGCATATATTACATAACATTTGGGTCATTATTAAGTGATAATATATATCGTATATTTATGCCATATTTAATTTTTACCTGAAAATTTGATTGTCTCAAAAAATTATAAAAAAAATTATCGATGGATAAATTATACATGATGATTTAAAAAAAATAAGTATTTTATCAAAACAATTCTATAAATATGATAATTTACAATTTTGAATAAAAATATCCATTTATTTAAAGATGGTGGTTTTTTTAAAGTAATAATTTGTTTACCATTAAAAATTTATATTTGAGTTCATAAAATTATATAGTCATTTATATTTAATAAATATTATTTAATAATAATATTTTATTAAAATATAATTTATTTAAAAATTTCATGGATTCATAAAAAATATTGTCTTGATTGAAACAATACATATCTCAAAAATACAATTTGTGTTTCATCATATCAAAATACATTTTTTATCAAACTAATTATTTAATCATTATAAAATAATAATATCAAGGATAAAAATAATAATTATTTTATTATGAATAAAAATATAAAAAATCATACTGTTAGGGTCTTGATACATAACCCTTTATTAAACCATCGAATTTCTTAATGGTAAGATGTGCAATGGTGATATTTTCTTAAGGTGGTTTGGCTTACATGGTTTGGGCCATGATCATGATGAGCTTGAAATTCTCCCATAAATGGTTTAATTCATTATCTAATTATTGAATCTTGGATTCTGATTGGTCAAGGTAAATTCCCAGTGATGTTATCTTCCTTGGAAGCTCAAATAAATGGGATTCATAAGGCACAATCCTACTAGTTGCGGCTATCACTTTTTTCATTTGTTTCAATTGTACTTTATCATAAACCTTAATATACTTATCTTAATGGTCATTGTTCAACATCTATATTATCAAAATCTATGATGTCTAATGGCCTTTTAAATCCAATAGAATATAATTTTCCAAAATAACCAAATTAGTGCATGTGTTTTTATAACTAGATTACTTGATGTGGAATTTAAAAGGGTAGTTTTATTAATAATTGTTTGGGTCATTATAAGGTTTTTCCATTCGGGAAATTTTATTCATCATAACCAGAGTAAGTTTCCCTAATATGGCCATGATCTTCTCAGATCCAATACCATATCTATTAGATTACTCATAAAAAAAATATCTATATTTTCTATTGGTATTGATCCCCTTTCTTATGTTAGGCTCCATCACTGAATAATGGAACAAACTAAGTTAAATAATTATCATCATGAATATTAATCCATAAAATAAAACCCTTTAATAGTAAAATTTCTCAAATACTATAAGGTATTATCATAATTATAATGTTAGTTATGTTTATGTAAAATCCAATTCCTAGGGTTTCTACTAAAATTCATGTAATGCCAATTGTAACAACCCCAACTATACTAACCTTGATCCATTGTCTACTTTATTACATTAGTATAAGATACAATAGATCTCAACCTATTGGACATATTTGTTTGGTAGTCTTAAAGAACCATATACATACATGATTCCCATATTACATTGGAAATATAAAACAAATATCATAAAATCATTCTTTTATCCTTAATATTGTTTATAATATCCTTATTCATATCTTGGGGAAAAGAAAAAAATAAAGGGTGATCTCAGATGCTCAATAAGAGTTACGTAATTCAGAATCTATCATGAATCAATAAGGTATGATCAATATGTAAAGGTAAATAACTAAAAATACATGTCATTTAACCCCTAACTTGAGAATGAAAAGAATCTATAGATAATATCAAATATAGTAATCTCATGGATAATAATAAATAAATTCTCAATGAAGGAAATGAATATTATTGGATGTCATTATCTCAGAAATCATGATATCTCTACCATCAAGACCATACACCAAGAAAATTTAAATTATTGGTAGGAATATGCCAAAACCCCATTTAAAATAAGGATAGTCAACTAGTTTGTCTTATGATACATATTAATGCATTGAAGGACTATCTATAACTGGGCCCCACCAATCACTACATGTCAAATGCATTACTTATATATTTAACTATCAATTCAATTCATAAACAATATTCTTTATCAATAAATATGTGTATTAAGAAAACAGATTTATCAAGGTTCTCTCTAGTTAATTAGATAAATTTAATAGTAAAACACCATATTTATAAATGATATATGGTTTAGGAAATAAGAATATACAGGATACAAATAATATGGACATTTAATAGAAATGTAATTTCTAAGGAAAAATGATCACAATAAAGTGAATGTTTCAAGGGAAAGTTAAAAACCACAAAATTAATTAAGAGATAACAAGTCTCCATAAGATAAGAAACATTTATAGTAAAATCATGTTTTTAAAAGAATATAAGAAAATTAAATTAAAAAATTTCATAAAATATTTTTATTTTTAAAATCATTGAAGTCTTTTATAAGAATCTAAAGAGTGTAAAACGGTTATGGCAGAAAGAAAGTCTGTTAATATTGTATACATTAAAAAAGAAAACAATTACTTTTGAAATTTTGTAAATAAATTCAATAATGAACCTTTTAAGAAAACATTAGAGAGATTACTTTAAAACAATATAAAAAAATTTAAGCATAACATAAAATTTCCTTAATAAATTATTTGAGTAAAAAAAACTACTTTTGTCAAATAATTTTTGAAGAATATAGATATGGAAGAAAAATATACCCAATTAAGAAAGAGAAATAAGATCAGATTTTATTTTAAACATTTATTTTCTTGATTCAAGTGATAAATAGAGTAAAATTATAATAAAATAGATGGATTTTAATAAGGATATATTATAATATTCTGTCAAAAAAAATAAGAGTGATCCCCAAAATGAGATTGCAAGAAAAAAATTACCACTTTGGTAAATTTCAAATTATAACCCCTTGAAATATTAAACACGAGTTTAAATTTAATCATAATTAATAGATTTAAATTAATTTTAAATTCATAAAAGGGTAAGTATATACACCACATAAAATTAAATAGGTTTGTGATATCAAATATGTCTTAATAGAGTGGAAATTGAGATAAAATACCTTACAAAGATCGTATCATTAGGGTGAGAATTAATCAATGAAGTGATTATGTGTCATATTTTTATGTACAAAAAAACAAGTGGAAATATAAAATAATAAAATTATTCATCATTTAACACATAATCATAACATATTCAATGAATTAGAAGTATAACCAAATGAGTGGAAGTTGAGTTAATAAACCCTTTTACCACAAGTCTAACTCATCACTTACTTTCTTTATCTTCCTAAATAATAAAATTTTGTTAATTATTTTCTATATTAAGATCCTTTTTGAAGATTATTATTCCTTTTATTTTATTTATTACCATGTTATATTTAATTTCTAAATTAATTAAGTTTGCGTCGGAGGTTTTGACAATTTTTGGTTCATATATCTAAAATGACTTCGGTAGGTTGACTATTGTAAAATATGTATTTGTTTCATAATATCTATAATAATAATTATATAGTTATAATTTTTATACAAAAATAATAACTTTAAAACCAATAAATAAATATGTTTATAAAAAGTTAACTATGTTACAATCATAGAGATTGTAGGTCGTATGCATGCATGATAAACGTTTACATTTTTCAACGATCGTGATGAAAATAAGGTAAGTATTATTTTATTATTTATATAATTTTAAATATATTATAAATACCATATTATTTATTTAAATAAACTTATATATATCATCCATATGATGTAATGGTGGAAAATGAATCACATCGCTTCGTATCAGTGGTAGTCCACTCGTACCAACGAACGATGTTATCATTTTTAATGAATGGAACAGTAATAAAATATGTGAAATATTAATTTTATAGAATGATAAAAATGTCATTAATATCACATATATATATATATTAAATCCTTCATTATAGCTAACCATGAGAGGTGGTGTTAGAAAATGAATTACATCTGTTCATGAGGTGGTAGTTCGTCATACACATGAACAACAGTTTTGTTTCTCATTTTATAGAAGAGGATATAGATGTAATGTCCCAAAAAATCTATATAATTTTTTTTAATTATATGGAATTATTTTTAGACCACGAAATCTAACGGTGCGTGATTCCGAGGCCTGGGGTGCCTGGAATGGCGTGTAAGCAGTTTTCCTAAAAAAGTGGAATAACTCTTAAATGGTAACTCATATCAGAAATATTAGGGCACCGTTGTGTTCAGTATGGTGGGTTTACCCTAGCCACGACTTAATTTTTTCGGCGCTGGCCTCCTATGAGAAAACTCAAAAATGGAATAACTGTAAATAAAATAATTAAATAAATTATTTTATTTTTCAAATGCTTATAACTCACAAATGGTAACTTAGATTGAAAATAAAAGACCACCACTAAACTCATGAGGGTATACTCTCTTTAGGAAGATACTAACATTGGTCGGCATGGGCCACCAGTGAAAGTTAGTTTTTGGTCGTAAATAAATAATTAAGTGACAATTATTTTATTATACAATTCATAACTTTTAAACAGTCACTCAGATTGGAAATATGAGAGTACATTTGGGTTCATTAGGGAGTGTTTCACTTGGACAGATCCTAACCTTGACCAGCGTGGGTTGAGGGTGACTTTTAATAATTTTCTGAACTTTTGTTTTGGGTACGTTCAATAAACGCGCAAGAGGCATTTTGTAACTTTTGAACCAGTGCTCAGAATTGAAATCTGAGGACACTGTTGAACTCGCAACACCGGTATTCTCTTAAGGATACTTTCACCTTGACCACAGTTGTTCAAGGTTGAAAGTTAATTTTCTTGTTTTTCGTGGAAATAAAAATAAAATAAAGAACAACTTTTTATTTTATTTTTAACCTCCCAATTGAATGCTTGGAGGTGGGGACCTCCCGAGCTAGAAAACTCCCATTTGTGAATTCATGGTGTTGGGGACCACCCTAACCCCTCTTTAATATGGGTAAGTCCCTTAGGAAACCTCCCATTTAATTGTGCCAACGTAAATTAAATGGATTGACTTTCAAATACTATGTAACATTTTCGTTGGAATTTAGGAAGGTTCCTATCAAATGAACCTTCATAAATTCAACGATTGTTACTTACCCTCCCCCTCTCCTATTTATATGGAGCTTGGGGGGAGGATTTGGTATGGCTTCACCAAGCGACGAAGCTCTGGTAAAGTGCGGTGACGCCTGACACTTAGAAAACGATGTCGACCCAGCGGGACGTGAGGGACGACATCGAACCACCAATGGGTGAGTGTAAGTGGAGTCTTTGGGAGCTGGTCATGGGAACTATGAAAATAGTCCACTAGAAAGCATGAATGATTCTCCAACGTTCAAGGTAGGGGTTTATTTTTTTAGCATTTTTTATTTCCTCTTCCCCATTCTTGAATTTATACGAGGAACGCGGGTCAACTAACTAACAGGTTTTCCCGCGATTCTTTCGCCTTTGCGGGAGGTTGTTGTGGGGTATCTTGTAGGTTTTGTTGTAGATTTATACCCCCTTATCTTGTTCTTAACATCCTTCTTGAATTAAGAACGTCTATGTTGTTTGCTGCCGCTCTGACGTGGAGGGTGCGGGCCAGATGAACATGGCCCGACCTCTCTGTAACCTTTATGGTTTTGATTTGATCTTTGCGAGGGAGGAGGACGGCGACCGGTGCCGGTGATTGGCACCAGTGGGACTCGATAGTGGCTGTCGGCACCATGATCGGTCATGAAGATGGCAGCGGCGTAACCGCACCCTCGAAGAAGGTCCATGGCAGAGCAAGGGTGGTGGCCGACAAAGGCCGACCGCGCGAAGGGGACAGCGGCACGCGTCCCCATTGCCCGGTGAGCGAGATTCGCGCCTTTGTGCCACGGTGGTGAAGGGAGGGTGGTCGGCCGAGCAGGACGCCAGAGAAGGCGTGGCACACGACACGCCTTGCGGAGAAGGTGGTTGGCCGTCCAGCCAACCTCGGCGGGCCGCCGCACCACACCGCACCACGGGCCACCGCACCACGAGCCCAGCAGATCGTCGCACCGTGGCCCGGGCCACACCAGACCAAACATGCCTAATCGACCCAAACTAGGTCGGGTCGGCCCAGGCCGGGTCGGGTCGGGTTAGACCGGACTCGGGCCAACTTCGACTCATTTTCGCTCTTTCGACAATATCTTGAGTTACAGGAATCCGTTTGACGAACTGTCAGTGGTTCCAGATAACGTGGAGTGAGAAGGACCCTTTTGGTATACCCCACTTGAGTTTTGAGTAATGTTGGGGTTTGGATGGGTTGGATCAAACACGAATCCAGCCGGCCCCTCAGGACTAAAAGGGAAATAATTTACAGACTGGACGTCCGATTGAGGCACCGCCTGTTTCATTGAGATCCCTTTTACGTGGTGGTCCTTTGGGATAATTATCCATGGGAATTGAGGTCAGTTTGAGTATTGACATGTGGATTGAGGAGATGATCCTTCCTAAATCAAGCGATCTTAGTTCGGGAACCATGCAGTTGGTTGTAACATGAGGAAGGGATCCTTTGTGGGTCTGTTCTCGAGGATCCCACATGGATCCTCTCCAGGAATCCATGTCGGACTACTTTAGGATCTTGTGTGGGTCTATTGTACTAGGATACTGTGTGGGTCTGATGATGTACGAGGATCCGATGTGGGTTTGTTGTACTAGGATCATGTGTGGGTATGATGATATACTAGGATCCTGTGTGGGTCTGCTGGACTAGGATCCTGTGTGGGTCTGATGATGTACTAGGATCCTGTGTGGGTTTGATGATTTAGGATCCTACATGGGTCTGTCTCTTAACAGAGTAAAATGTTTCAGTATTTACATCTAATCATATTAACTACTGTACCTAAATTATACCTGGTGTGAGCTGAGACCTTACCTTCATGGTGAATCCTTGGTGGTATTCTTCTATGTGGTGTACCTGTGTGGTACTTTTCTTCGTGGTGATACCTTTGTGGTATTCTTCTATGTGGCGTACCTGTGTGGAACTTTCCTTAATGGTGATACCTTTTTGGTATTCTTCTGTGTGGTGTACCTGTGTGGTACTTACCTTCGTGGTGATACCTTTGTGTTATTCTTCTATGTGGCATAGTTATGTGATACTTTCCTTGATGGTGATACCTTGGTGGTATTCTTCTATATGGAGAACCTGTGTGGTACTTTCCTTCATGGTGTTTCCTTTGTGGTATTCTTCTATGTGGTGTTACCTTTGTGGTACTTACCTTTGTGGTGTTACCTTTGTGGTATTTCTTTCCTTCATGGAATAGTTGTACTTTGAGATAATGAGTTGGGCCTTGTGATTCCTCATGAATGAGATGGGTATACTTGATAACTTAGGTATATGTATGGGCATATACCTAAGTAGGGTTGTCAAATGTTTTCATGCTTGGTGGTTTATCCTTTGTGGGTTTTGTGAGACCTTCGAGGGTCTCAGGGTCCCTATTGAGTATCGTTATACTCACCCCTGAATGGGATACGCCCGTACCTTGTTGTGTTTGGTGCAGACGACGAACAACGCTGACTGGGGACAAGAGTACTAGGACTGGAGGTAGCTCAGAGGTAGACATTAGATGAGGCGTACCACAGAGATAGCTGTTCAAGATCTGTGCCTACGCTTCAGGTAGGATCCTTGGTAGGAGTTCACAGGAGTTGTTTCAATTTACTTGTACTTTTCAGTTTTCTTGTACTTTTCAGTTGGGCTTGTATTCTGGCCCCTTTTTCTTACTGTACACACTCTTTTTACTCTACAGTTTTCTTGTGCTCGAATCTTGCTATGTTCCGGGTTGCGTGTGTTTACAGGTTATAAATTCAATACCTTTCCGTTTTTAGGGAATACGCCTTTCAGTGCTAGTCACCAGCCCCTGACCTATGGAAGGTGGGATTGGGGTAGTCTTAGCACGGGCCCCGGGGGACGGGTCATGAAAAATTGGTATCAGAGGAGTCGGTTCTACCGTAGAACATTGGGATTTGATATTTTTAACAGTAATAGTGTTAAGTGTTGTGAGTGTTGTTACTGGTTTAGGGAATCCAGTGTTGGTGCGGTGGCCGAAGTATCCATACACCAGGACCTTGACTTCTGATTTCTGACTCAATGCACGAAAACACTGATTGCGTGTGTGTTTTGAAAAGTTTTTTTGTGTTTTATTGAGTTATCTCACCAGGTATAACTAAATGACCATGGTGCACCTGTTTCTTATTAGGATGTCGCTATGTAGATAGCCAACTAGGATTCCTGAGAGAGTACATGATGACGGCCCACTGAGCAAAGATGCTCCGGTGCAGGGCCCTATTACTATGTTGGCACCTTCAGGTGGTGTACCGGCAGCACAACCACCCACTGGGTAGAAGGTACCACTAGCCGCACTGGCATACGGTGCATGCCGATTGAGCACGTTTCATGAGTTATAGCAGCATAGGCCTCCGAGGTTTTAAGGTGAGATAGTTTCCCATGCAGTTGAGGGATGGATGGAGGCAGTTGCTAGAGTTTTCCGCTAAGTTGAGACACCATTAGAGGAGATGGTGATCATAGCTACTGGACTTTTTCAGTGAGTGACCATGAGGATGGTCAGCATAGTGATGAGGTTTCGGTACATGGACTATTACCCAAGATAGTACCTTTGGGTAGTGTGTCAGCTATATCACTTCCCATTGGTCAGAAGTTACAACTGGCGGTACCGGTAGAGGAAACATATAAGCTTAGTGCCTTACGCGTGATTCATCATCAGATACCCCCCAGGTTCCAAGGTGAGCCCGACTCACAGGCAGCTAAGGACTGGCTTGAGGAGGTGGCTGAGAGTTCTCTAGAGCTTCTACAGCTCGGCAAGACGACATGTCGGTAGCTGAGTATTCATCAAGGCGTACCGATCATTCCTGGTACTCAATGAATACGATACGATTAGTTCTTCGGGGCTCAAACTTTCAAGCATAGTGTGTTTAAGTGCATCTGAGCCAGCAATATTCCTCTTTGCATTCCTACTTATGTTGGGGTGCTAGAGAGTACCTTTGTGGTTGAATGTTCTTTGGCTGAGCGGATATAGCTCATGAATGATAGTAGTGGGAAAATAGGAAATTGGTGCCAGCCTCAGAGACTTGGGTGTGTAAAGATGTTTTGAGAAGAAGAAGTGTTAGGGATAGATGAATCTACAGGTCTACAGACGTGGAAGAAGAGCTAGGTGGAAGCATGAGGTGGTGTACATTTCGACATATTACAACCACCCCCCTTTGTGGTCCTCACTAGGCTCAGGGAGCTAGAGGGGAGGGTAAGAGAGTAGCTTCATGCGGTCAAGGAGTGTGGCCCAAGGACTCTAGGAATGATTAGAGGTACGGTCTGTGTCTACTACTAGCTACCATATTAATAGACATAGGTACCAATCATTCCTTCCTTTCACGAATCTTGTCCAAGACCTAGAGTTTTAGATTAAATCGTTGACTTGACCCTCACGTCTAGAGATACCTTTGGGAGGAGACTCGATAATCACACTTACGCCGATGGTGTGATCTAACCCTTTAAGCGAGAGTTTCAGTTGGAACCTCTTGGTGGTAGCGTCGAGGCCTTACGACGTTAGTCTGGGTATGAACTGGGCATCCAAAATTCATACTCAGATTTACTGTATTAGTAAAAAAGGTTTTGGATTCTCTACAATGTTGGAATGGGGTTTTCCTTGGTCGGTGAAAAGGAAACCTAGGCAGAATAGAATGGACTCATGCATAGGAGGGTGCAGCCGATCACTCATGAGTTGGCCAGACATACCCTTGTGGCAGTAGTAGTTTTCAGTTTTCAGTTCCAAACAGGAGTGTAAGAGCATGGGGATATCTTTTCAAAAGATGTTTCTAGGATTACCTCCCCAAAGGGAGATGGACGTCTTCTTTTTCTAGGTACTACCGATGATTTGTACCTGACTTCCCCAGGGTAGCGGCACCCTTTTCAGCTTTGATGAAAAACGGCGATCCTTTCCTGTGGATGGAGAAGTGTCGACAGAGATATTAGGAGTTGAGACAGAGATTGACAAGTAGAACTATGATACCCATGACCTGGAGTTAACAGTAGTGGTCTTTGCGCTGATGGTGTGGTGGCATTACTTGATGGGCGAACATTTTATAGTCTACTCAGACCACAAGAGTCTCGGGTATATCTTCTCTCAGTAATACCTGAACCTGAGACAACGACGTTGGCTCAAGTTCCTCCAGGACTATGACTTAGAGATAGTCTATACTCCTGGTAAGGGGAATTTTGTAGCAGATGCACCCAGCAGGAGATCTGATATACAGCTTCTAGGTGAGTCGACGGAGCAGTTGGCTGCTTTACAGATATCCGTTGTGGACCGAGATGGAGCAGTTTTTCTTTAGTCTCTCACAGTCACTCCCCCACTTCTTTATAGAGTCAGGGAGGTACAATGTGGGGACACTGACTGCAAGTCTCAACGTGTTCAGATATCCTTAGGGTAGGCACCTAATGAATTTTCTGAAGGTGGGGAGCACGTCGACCTCTTTAGAGGACGTACCATGGTACCAGGACCTTCAGCGTCAGTACTGGTGGCTAGGGATGAAAAAGGTAGTGTCAGATTTTGTATCATGATGCCTCACTTGTTAGAAAGTGAAAACTACTCAGATCCAATATAATTCTTATGCTGACAGGAGATGGAGACCTCTGGAGTTCGAAAATGGTGATCACTTCTTTCTACAAGTCTCACTTGATAAGTTTCGCGGAGATTTGGCCAGGGCGGCAAGTTATCTCCAAGGTTCATTAAACCCTTCTAGATCCTTAGTAGATTTGGCGAGGTGGCTTACCGCTTAGAACTTCCCCCTCAGTTTCACTGGGTGCACGACATCTTCCATGTATTCCAGCTGAGGAGATATGTGCACGACCCATCTCACTTCATCAACCACGGTGAGATGGACATCAAGGATGGGCCGACATTTTCGGAGGTCCCAGTGGAGATTGAGGATTGACAAGATCGGGTCCTTCATGGGAATTTGATACCTATGGTGTGTGTACACAGGCAGCATAGGAACCTCTAGGAGAGCACATGAGAGCAGGAGGCTCAGATTCATGCTCAGTACCCTCTTTTGGTTGTTTTTCTTTTGTTGTGGCTTTTGGGGATGTAAATCCCTAAGGTGGGGAGAATGTAATGTCCCGAAAATTCAGTATAATTTTTTTAATTATATGGAATTATTTCGTGGACGCAAAATCTAATGGCGCATGATTCTGAGGCCTGTGGTTCCCATAATGATCCGTTGAAGTTTGGTTAAGTTTAAATTAGTTCGCATAAGTAGTTTTTCTAAAAAAGTGGAATAACTCTTAAACGGTAACTTGGATCAAAAATCTGAGAGTACCATTGGGTTAGTTAGGGCATGTTTCATTGGTCAGATCCTAACCTCGACCGGCGCGGGTCTAGGGTGACTGTTAATAATTTTCCGAACTTTTTTTAGGTACATTCAATAAATGCATAAGTGGCATTTTGTAACTTTTAAAATGGTGCTCCAAATTGAAATCCAAGGACATTGTTGAACTTGCAGCGCTAGTATTCACTTAAGGAGACTTTCACCTCGACCATAGTTATTCGAGGGTGAAAGTAAGTTTTCATGTTTTTCATGGAAATAAAAATAAAATAAATAACAACTTTTTATTTTATTTTTAACCTCCCAATTGAATGCTTAGAGGTGGGGACTGCCTGAGCTAGAAAACTCCCATTTGTAAATTCATCATGGTGGGGACCACCCGAACCCCTATTTAATATGGGGAAGTCCCTTGGGAAACCTCCTATTTAATTGTGCCAATGTAAATTAAATGGTTTGACTTTCAAATACTAAGTAACAGCATTGTTGGAATTTAAGAAGGTTCCTATTAAATAAACCTTCATAAATTCCATGATTTTTACTTACCTTCCCCCTCTCCTATTTATATGAATCTTGGGGAGGAGGATTTGGCATGGTTTCACCAAGTGACGAAGCTCTAGTAAAGTGTCATGACGCCCAACACTTAGAAGATGAAGCCGACCCAGCGGGAGGTGACGGAAGACATCGAACCACCAATAGGTGACGTGCGAGTGGTGTCTTTGGGAGCTAATCGTGGGAACTAAGAACACGGTCCACCGGAAAGCATGGAAGATTCTCCAATATTCAATGTATGGGTTATTTCATTTGAGAGTTTTTTATTTCCTCTTTCCCATTCTTGAATTTATACGAGGAATGCGGGTTAACCGACTAACGGGTTGTCCTACAATTCTTCCGTCTTTGCGGGAGGTTTTTGTGGGGTATCGTGTAGGGTTTGTTGTTGATTTATATCCCCTTATCACGTTCTTGACATCCTTATTGAATTAAGAACGTCTATGTTACTTGATACCGCTCTAACACAGAGAGTGTTGGACAAACAAACATGGCCCAACTTCTCCACAACCTTTTTGGTTTTGATGCGATCTTCACGATGGAGGAGGATGGCGACTGGTGTTGGCGATTAGCACCGGTGGGACTTGGGAGGGGGGTCTGACACCACAGCCAGCCATGAAGAGGGCGGAAGTGCAACTGCACCACTGGAGAAGGGTCGTGGCCCGTCGGCTACAGAGGAGCAAGGGCGGCGGCTGGCGGTGGCCGGCCACGCGAAGGGGATGGCGACGTACGTCCGCGCTGCCCGGCGAGAAAGAACCACAGCTTTGGGCCATGGCAGCGAAGGGAGGGAGGTCGGCCGAGCCAGCCACCGGCAAAGGCGCGGCACAAGATGCGCCACGTAGAGAAGGAGGCTGGTCGTCCAGCCATCCATAGTGGGCCATCGCACCGCAAGCCCAGTGGGCCATCGTGTTGCGGGCCGGGCCGGACCCAGCTGGCCCAACCGGACCCAATGGTTTGAGTCAACCCGAATCGGTTCGGGTCGTCCTAGGCCTGGTCAGACCAGACCCAAACCAACTTCGACCCATTTTCGCTCTTTAGGCCATATCTTGAGCTATGGGCGTCTGTCTAACGAACCGTCAGCGGCTCCAGAAACCTTGGAGTGAGACAGACCCTTTTGGTATAACCCACTTGACTTTTGGTTAAAGTTGGGGAACATCAAGGTTGGATCGAACACGAATCCAACCGGGCCCTCGGGACTAAAAGGGCAATAACTTACAGACCGAACGTCCAATTGACGCACCACCTACTTTGTTGAGACCCCTTTTACATGGGGGTACTTTGGGATACTTCTCTGTGGGACTTTGTGGCAGTTGGAGTATCAACCTATGGCTTGAGGAGCAGATCCTCTTAGAATCAAGCGAGCTTAGTGAGGGAACCCTGTAGTTGGCAGTAACATGAGGAAGGGATCCTTCGGGGGTCTGTGCTCGGGGATCCCACAGGGATCCACTCTAGGAATCCATGTGGGACTACTCTAGGATCATGTGTGGGTTTTCTTTACTAGGATCTTGTGTGGGTCTGATGATGTACTAGGATCCTACGTGGGTCTGCTCTACTAGGATCTTATGTGGGTCTGATGATGTACTAGGATCATGTGTGGGTCTGTTGTACTAGGATCATGTGTGGGTATGATGATTTAGGATCCTACATGGGTTTACCTCTTAGCAGAGTAAGATGAATCAGTAGTTACATCTAATCATCTCTACTATTGTACCTAAGTTATACTTGGTGTGAGCTGATACCTTACCTTCGTGGTGAAACCTTGGTGGTATTATTCTGTGTGGCGTACCTGTGTGGTACTTTACTTCGTGGTGATACCTTTTTGGTATTCTTCTGTGTGGCATACCTATGTGTTACTTTTCTTCATGGTGATACCTTTGTGGTATTCTTATGTGTGGTGTACCTATTTGGTACTTACCTCCATGGTGATACCTTTGTGGTATTCTTCTGTGTGGCGTACCTGTGTGGCACTTTCCTTCGTTGTGATGCCTTGGTGGTATTATTCTGTGTGGGGAACCTATGTGGTACTTTCCTTCATGGTGATACCTTTGTGGTATTCTTCTATGTGGAATTACTTTTTTGGTACTTACCTTTGTGGTGTTACCTTTGTGGTATTTCTTTCCTTTTTGGAACAGTTGTACTTTGGGATAATGAGTTGGGCCTTGTGATTCCTCATGAATGAGATGGGTATACTTGATAACTTAGGTATATGTATAGGAATATACATAAGTAGGGTTTTCAGATGTTTTCATGCTTGGTGGTTTATCCTTTGTGGGTTTTGTGAGACCTTAGAGGGTCTCGAAGTCCCTACTGAGTATCGTTATACTCACCCCTGCACGGGATACGCCTGCACCTTTTTGTGTTTAGTGAAGACGACGGACAGTGCTGACTGGGGACGAGAGTACCAGGACTAGAGGTAGCTCAGAGGTGTAAATTAGATGAGGTGTACCATAAAGATGTTTGTTCAAGAGTTTTACCTACCCTTTAGGTATGATCCTTGGTAGGATTTCACAAGAGCTATTTCAGTTTACTTGTACTTTTCAGTTTTCTTGTACTTTCTAGTTGGGCTTGTATTCTGGCCCCTTTTTCTTACTGTACACACTCTTTTTATTATACAGTTTTCTTGCTTTTGTATCTTGTTGTGTTCCTGGTTGTGTGTGTTTATAGGTTATAAAGGCAATGCCTTCCCGGTTTTAGGGAATACGCCTTTCGGTGCTAGTCATCAGCCCCTGGAATATGGAAGGTGGGCTTGGGGTAGTCAAGGAATGGGTCCAGGGGATGGGACGTGACAATAGATATAGGTTCTAAAATAAATATAATAAAATTTAAATATGTTTAATATAATGGTGTTATTATTTCAGTTTGATTGAATATTATTTGAATGAGGTGGAAGAATAAGTAAAATGAGAACACAAGGTTAAGAACTATACCACTTCTTCGAACAACCACTTTAGGTGTATGCCTAAATCCTTCCTAAGATGGTTTTATAATAAAAAAATAGACTCTAGGTCATGGTTGGGGATGTAATAAATATATTTTGGTAGGTATTTTTATAACCAAAACGATATTGAAGTTTTAATATAAGTGGATATGGGGTGTCCTCTTATAAGTGTGGAAGATGACACACTTGGAATTTTTAAAAATAATAAAATATATAAATGTTTTACTCAAGAAAAATGGATCCAAAATGGAAAATTTAGGAATATTAGATGATATATGGTCTGAATATTTTTATCCAATAGGAATTATATAAGTTTTTATTTTATTTTATCCCTTATCTCATTAGTTTAACCCCTTAGTAAATTGATTTTAACATTAGTTGTGGTAACATATTTTTACTATTTTTACTATTCATTATGACCAAAAATAAAATTGAACTAATTACCTAATATTAATTATTCTAATTAAAAAAAATTAATTTATTTTATCAAATTCAAGGCTTATAAGTGGCATAAATTAATTTAAAATTATACTTAAAAATGGGATGAAAAACGGCTTTTTAGAAGAAAAAATAATTTCTAAGTATAAAATTATTTTTATACAAAATTCAAGTATAAATGTAAAGACCCTACCTTAAAAATAAATTATTATAGTGTTTTTAAAATATAATTAAAATTCTATGATCTATTTAGTTTATAGTTTTCAATAATTAGGAAAATATCTTACAAAGTAGACCCATACATTACATGTGGATACTTATACTCAATATCCATTTTTTCCACCAAATGAAACCCTTTAAAATAAAAAATGAATTCATTCTGAGACACATATTAAATTCTTTAATCATTACATATTCCTTTCCAATACCAATCTTAAGACCTGTGAAAAATATTTTAAAAATTGGGATGGGCACAGAAAGATCAGTAAGGGACATAAAATAATGAAATAACCTGTTAGTCTAGGAATATTTTAAACTCATGAAAACATTTTCATAAAATTGTATTTTTCACCCATAAAATAGAAAATCCTCAGCTTACCTCATGAAATCATAAAATTAATGTAAAACTTAATTGCAATCATAAATCATAATGGTAACTTTTGGCATCTATATCATTCTTACATTGTACCTTTCACGGCTACATAGGGAGTAACATTCATGGTTACATTTGGAATACCCATCACAGTATATTCCCTTAATCCCTTAGGAGAAACCCAATTGTTTAAATCTATCTCATTACCCAATGTATTGGAGAGATATTATAGGCTCACCAAACCTCATTTTATTATGGAACCACCCATATTCATAAACAATTCCCAAGAACTATAACATAATCATATCACATAAAACAAGCATAAATGAAAAAAATGACATTTCCACTTTGAAATCATTTTTACAAAGTTGTGCAATAAAAATTGAAAATTATTTATTTTAAAATAAAATTGAAAACTTTTAAATTAATAATAAAAACATTAAAATGACATAAAAATGGTAAAATCCATTCATGTCGTAGAAGTTAAAAAATATTTCTTTTGGATTTTTGTAAAAATAGTTTAAAGTGTAACTTTTAAAGAGTTTTTTAAAAGAAACTACATTAAAACCCCATTTCAAAAAAATAATCAAAAAAGTTAAAAACATATTTAATTTTCATTTAAAAACATGAAGGATTTTAGAGGAACCCAAATATCAAATAATGATCATAGTGGTGGATAATTTGTTATCGTTATATATGTTAAAAAAACATTCTTTTTGTTGTCTATTAAAACATTCTGTATAAAACATATAAAAATATTAAATTTGGAAACATTTTAATTAAATTAAAAATATATAAAAAAAATACTTTAAAATATCTTTATATCCATATAATAAATATGTAAAATAATATTAATAATATTTACATGGAGAAAAATATTTGATAATTATATCTTTAAACATTCAAGGTGTCTCATGCCACTTTCAACATTTAAATATTAGTCTCCATGAAATAATATGTTTATCAAAACATTAAGTAACATTATTAAAGATAAAATATTGATATTAAATTTCATAGTAGTAATATATACATCTTATAAAATAATAAAAGAGCATATCATCAAGAAATTCCTCAATAAAATGAGATTGAGATGAAATCCATTACCTTTAGTCTGACTTGTCACATGTGTATTTATATTCATGAATAATAAAAATAGGTTAATTAAAAATTTCTTTAGAAATATTTTAATGTTTATTATTCCTTTTATATCACTTATTATCATGTTATAACAATTACTTAATTATTTAAGTTCACATCAAATATTTTGATGATATTTGTACTTGAGTCCAAACTGACTTTGTTATTATGTAAATAGTCAAAGTTTTCATGATTACATAATCTCCAAAATAACACTAATTACATAATAATAACTTTTATACATAAATTATACTTTTAAATCAAATAATTTATATATTTATATGAAAATTGAACAACATTATAATCATAACGACGGTTGGTTGTACGTACGCCTGAGTAACATTTCTATTTTTCAATGATAACTTTCAAAGGAAGGTAAGTATTATTTTATATTTAAGTAATTATAATAATATAATTAATATCTTATTAATCATTTAAATATACTTATATATATTATCCAAGTGATTTTTGGATTAAAAATGAATCACATTGCTCCGTAGAGGTGATAGTTCGCACGTACGCACGAACGACGTTATCATTTTTATGTGCATGGAAAGTAAGAACATAATTCATATATTATTATATTATAATGATAAATATGTCATAAATATCACATATGAATATTAATTCCATCATTATAATCATTCTTGAGAGACATTTATGGAAAACGAATTATATCGGTTTGTGGATGTCATAATTCACATATACGCACAAAAGATTAATTCATTTTCTATTTGATGGAAAAAAGATGGATTTAGGTGATGATATTAACATAATAACATATAATTATATTAAGGATACTTGATTTAGTTTTTAATCATTTTTCAAAAATATTTTAAGGAATATGAAGAAGAAATAAAATAGAAACACTTGATTAAAAATGTTACCTTTCCTTCGGATGATCACCTTTCATTAAAACCTTAACACCTATAATGGGGTTTTTATGCCTAAAATAAGGAATATAAAATGTGGGAAGGTATTATATTAAGGTTTTTGGGTAGATATTTTCTGATCCAAATGGTTTTTTAAGTGTAAGGAATAGAGATTAATGGGTTCCCTTTTATAGGAGAGGGGAGGGGTACTCTTGAAATTATTCAAAGTATTAAATTAATATAAATTCATTTTTTATTCCAAATGGCTCCAAACTAAATTATTTAGAATATAGGATAATTTTGGTTCTAAATACATACATAAAATTAAAATTATACATGTCTTGATTATTTTTTTCATTATTATCTTTTTGTTTTAAGCCTTATTAATTCTTATGGTGACATTTTATAATTTACAATTTGAGAGTAAATATAATTACTATAAAATTCCAAATGAAAAAAAAATGAGTCATTAATTTAATTTTTATACTTAAAAAATCAGTTGTATGAAGTTTATATTATTTAATAAAATATTATTTATTTTAAATTCTCATAAATTTCAATTTTGACACTATTCACTAATTGACTTTTTAAAAATATCCTAACAATTTTATTACTTTAAAGAAAATACTTTATCTCATCCCTAAAATGTAAAATTTATCCATAAAATTCATTTATGGCATAAAATATTTCAAATTATATTTATTTTAGTATCATTAATATCATTTATTTGATTCTTCCTTTAATAAATCAATCATTGCATCATCATTGTGTCATAATTGATTTTAATTATTTTTTGTCTAAAATTTATAAATAAATTATCATGATTTAGATAAAAAATTTATAATTCAAATGACTATTTATATTCTAATTTATCTTCTATATAAACCTATATTAAAATGATTTACTTATTAAAAATATTAATGTGACATTTTTAACTTATCTTTAAATAAAATATAATAAATGAAATATTCTTGACCAAGTAGATTAAAAAGGTTATAATTCCATCATAAGGTTAATTTTTATCAAAAATACTCATCCAATGAAATTAGGATGATTGTTGGGGTAATTTTATATTATTATAATATTATTTTTACCTTTAATTGCCTGATTTACCCTTAACTGTGGTAAATAAAATACTAAAGTTACTCTTCACCAAAAAGTAATTTGATACTATCCGATCAAAAAAATTATACAAATTATAAACATGTATATTTGTTTTTTAAAATTCAATTCATATCAGTTGCTAAATTAAGTTTAAAACTAATCCCACAGATGTGGCGAGAATGCGGGTAAAAGAGATGTTTAAAATTTCAGTAAGTTTTTATATCTAATTTCAATATAAAATTATTAAAATAAACCAAATTGGATTAATATATATATTATTTATCTATATATAATTTATAAATCAGTTTAAATTATAATAATTATTTAAATAAAAAAATCATTTTTAAGTATAATGTAATATTTTTCACTATTCATTAAAAAATAAAATTTTTATGAAAAATACTAAAAATTCACCCTAAGAAAATTTTGATAATAAAAATTAAAAAATGAATTTTATTTTGATAAATAGAATATAAAAAATTTCCAAAATTGGATTTAAAATAGGTGCTCTATTAAAAGCATGGAAAACTGCTTTTTTTGAAAAATACTTATTTTATCTGTAAAATTAGATTTTTTTACTTATATAATGTCTAGAAAACACATTAAATTAAAATTAAAAATTATATTATATATATTATATATACTTCATTACAAGACTAATTTGTTTATTTATTGGTATAAAACACGCTTTTTCACTTTTAAATAGTTTTTCAGAAAAACATTTCCTTTTATTTTAAAAGGGGTTTTACATTAATTTTTCACCAAAAAATTAATTGTATATATATGTGTAAACCATATTTTCATATTTAAGTTAATATTTTTCATTCCCATCATTCTAACGGCTAGGTTTTAATGGTAAAATTTAAATATTATTTCGTTGTTCGCTTAAACTCGATGTGGCGTATCATGTATGCTATTGAGCATAGTGTTTTCTTTTTAAAAACTTAGGATGTTACATTCTCCCCCCCCCCCTTATAAATTTTGTCCTATTAATTTGAAATTGGGATCAAAAACTAAGGTTTGACTTTTCAAAATAGCTTTATTGAAATCCCACATCGCATGAATGGTCAATAAAAATTCCACCTAAAATGAAAGAAAGGGAAGTATGATGGTCACATGAGATAACACATACTAGGTTTTCATATATCAAAACATGGAAATGGAAGATAAAACTAACCATCATGCTCTGGTTGACAGTGATAGAAAACATGATTAGGATAAAGTTAACAATAGAAAAACCATAAATCTATGATTGGTTAAAAAGTCATTGATTCCTTAGTAAGAAAAGTAAATAAGTAATGTTTTTGTTTTAATATCATTTTTATTGAGTTGTAGATTTAATTTACTTCCTAGAATAAGAACATAAAGAAACATACTTACTTGAAAAGTATAGATTCATACTTTAGTTAATTTCCACCATAAACTCATCTTTTTCTCTAAATGATGAGTTTTCAAGATAAAATTTTCACACCTAAAGTACTAGAATCAACTTCTAGAGATTCATATAATTCAAAAAAGATTAATTATATATTTATACTATATTTAGACATTAACCAAAATCCAAATGGTTAGGTTAATATAATATAATTCCAAAAAAAAAGAATAAACCTTTATATGATGAAAAACTACTTTAATATCCAAAATTCAACAATGTTACCCAATGTTCAATATAAACCATTCAAGAAATAACTATCTTTAAAATTACACAAAAATATTATAACTAAGATTAAAACTCAAGAATCATAAATATTTAATCACATAATATTTCAAGATAAAAATTAAATATTCATCTCCAAATAACATCAATTACTCTTGAAGTCTCATACCAAAAAGAAAATATCTTAATCACATATTCTTTGAGATAGGTTAATCATTTCTATAAATAACCTGAATCACTATACATCCATAATATAAAAATATATTTTTAAAAATATAACTCAACCTTTATTCCTTAAATAAAATACCATAGTATTTTATTTTCCTTGATCATATATAGTTCCCAAAATAATGAATGTATTATAAAACAACATTAATCACTTAATCACCAAATAATTTCCTAATCCTAAAGTTATTTATTCGATAAAAAATATGTTACCAAAATAAACTTATTATTCATCCATAAAATCATTTAAATAAAAAGAAAAATTCATACTAACTCGGTACTTCACGTAGGTCAGCGATAGGTGATGCACCCTTGTCGTCCTTCGGTTGTGGGTTTGATTCACACAGTCTTGCCAGACGTGATGAGTTTTCACCAATCCTATGGGATGTTATTTTTTTAAAATATATAATTCTTATAACATTACCAAAATATGGTAAATTCCTCAAAAATAATCATAACATACATGATTTAACCTCAAAGGTTATCTCATACCTTTCATTTTGCATCCCAAAATGTAATAACCCTTAATTACCTCAAAAATGAATATCTTTAGATATACCATTAGTTGCATTAAATTTTCATAACATAAAGTGTAAAATTGTATTATAAGACATTAAACGTATAATCAACCTCTAAATTATAAACTCATGATGATATCCCTAACTCTTTAGAAAACATCCTAACCTCCAAAGTTATCTAAACAATCCTTCAATACCAACTTTAAGAACCTGACCATAAACATAACTTATTCTAGTGTTTTTGAAATATAATTAACATTTGAGGATCTATTTAGTTTATAATTTTATATAATTATGAAAAACTCCTACAAAGTAGACCCATACATTTCATGTGGACACTTATACTCAGTATCCATTTTTTTCACCAAATGAAACCCTTTAAAATAAAAAATAAATTCTTTTTGATACACATATTAAATTATTTAATAATTAAATATTCTTTTCCCATACCAATATTAATACATAAAAAAATTAAAACGTTTCATGATCACATAAATCTCAATAAGGGACATAAAATAAGGAAAGAAACAGTTAATCCATGAATAATTTAAACTCATGATAACATTTTCACAAAATCATACTTTTCACCTGTAAAATAGAAACCCTTCAACTTACCTCATGAAATCATAATAATCCTATGAAACTCCATAGAAATCATAAATCATAAAGGTAACATGTGGCATCCATATCATTCATACATTGTAGCTTTCAAGGCTACATATGAAGTAACTTTCATGGTTACATTTGGAATACCCATCGTAGTATATTCCCATAATCTCTTAGGAGAAACCCAAATTTTAAACTCTATCTCATTACCCAATGCATTGGAGAGATATCATGGTCTCACCCACCCTTGGTTTATCACACAACCACCCATATTCATAAAAACTTCCTAAGAACCATAACATAATCATAACACATAAAACAAGAATAAAGAAAAAAAATAACATTTCCACTTTGAAATATTTTTTACAAAGTCACACAATCAAAAATGAAAACACTTTATTTGAAAATAAAAATGGTAAAATTTTAAACGAATAAAAAAAATTAAAGTTACATAAAAGTGGAAAAATTCATTCGTGTTTTATAAGTTAAAAAAATATTTGCTTTGGATTTTGTAAAAATGGTTGAAAGAGTAACTTTTAAAGAGTTTTTTAAAATAAATTCCCTTACCAAAACCCATTTCAAAAACAAAATACTATGAGAATGTAAAAACATGTTTAATTTTAATTTAAAAACATGAAGGATTGTATAGGAATCCAAATATTAAATAATTTTTATAGGGGTGGAGATGTTTTTGTTGCCGTATACATTAAAAAACATTCCTTTTGTTTTTTGTCAAAACATTTTGTATAAAAATTATAAAAATATTAATTTTGGAAAAAATTTAATTAAATTAAAAATATATTAAAAATATCCTTTAAAATATCTTTATATACATATAAAAAATATGTAAAATAATATCAATAATATTGACATTAAGAAAAGGATGTTATAATTAAATCTTTAAACATTCATGGTGTCACATACCACTTTGAACATTTAAATCTTAATCTATGTGAAATAATACATTTACCAAAACATTAAATAAAATTATTATGGATAAAATATTTATATTAAATTTCATATTATCCATATATACACCTTATAAAATAATAAAGGGGCATGTCATCAAGAAATGACTTAATGAATGGATATTAAGATGAAATCTCATACCTTGAGTCTGACTTGTCACATGTGTCCTTATCTTCCTGAATAATAAAAAATGGTGAATTAATACTTTATTTAGAACCTTTTTCATTTTTATTATTCTTTTTATATCAATTATTATCATTTTATAACAATTAGTTAATTATTCAAGTTCACATTAGACATTTTGATTATATTTGTACTTGAGTCCAAAATGACTTTGGTATGATGTCAATAGTCAAAGTGGTCATGATTCCATCATATAAAAAATAACATTAATGAAATAATAATCACTTTTATACATTAATTATACTTTTAAATCAAACAATTTATGTATGGTTATAAAAAATGAACAACATTATAATCATGGAAACGGTAGGTCGTATATACGCATGAGTAATGTTTCCATTTTTCAATGATCATTTTAGAAAGAATTTAATTATTATTTTATATTTATATAATCATAATAATATCATTAATATTTTATTAATAATTTAAATATACTTATATATATTATTCAAGTGATGTGGTGATTAAAAAATGAATCACATCACTTCGTGGAGGTGATGGTTCACACGTACGCACGAATAGCGTTATCATTTTTATGTGCATGTAAAGTAAGAAAATAATTGATATATTGTTCTCTTATAATGATAAATATGTCATTAATATCATATATATACATTAATTTCATCCTTATAACATGTCTTGAGAGACAGTTATGGAAAAATAATTATATCAGTTTGTAGTGGTGATAATTCACACGTACAGACAGACAATTAATTCATTTCTTATTTGATGGAATCAGATATGGATTTAGGTGATGACTTTAACATAATAACATATAATTATATTTATGTTATTTTATTTATTATTTCATCAAGTTTTAAGAATATTTTTAGGAATATGAAGAATAAATAAAATAGAAACACTTAATTAAAAACGTTATCGTGCCTTCAGATGGTCACCTTTGATTAAAACCTTAACACCTATAAGGAGGGTGTTATGATTAAAATAAGGACTCTATAATGTGTTTATATATTATATTATGTTTTTTGGGACGATATTTTTCAAACCAAATGGTTTTTTAAGTGTAAGGAATAAATATTAATGGGTGCCCTTTCATAGAAGAGGGGAGGGGTAATCTTAGAATTATTCAAAGTATTAAATTAATATAAATTTATTTTATATTCCAAATGACACCAAACTAAATTATTTAGAATATAGGATGATCTTTTTTCTAAATAAATTCACCCAATTAAAATTATACACATTTTTATTATTTGTTAATCCTTATTTTTTTGTTTTAACCCTTATTAATTCTTATCGTGACATTATGTAATTTACACTTTGAGAGTAAATATAACTAATATAAAATTCCAAAAGACCATAAATGAGTCATTAATGAAATTTTTAGACTTACCACAGTAATTTGGAAAAAAATATATTTTTTAAAATTTTATACCATTTAATTAAATATTATTTATTTTAAATTCTTATAAATTTCAATTTTGATACTATTCACTAATTGAATTTGTATAAATATAATAACAACTTTATTACTTCAAAAACTAAATTAAATCGACCATAAGATGTCAAATTCGTCCATAAAATTATTATATGTCATAAAATATTTCAAATTATTTTTATTTTAGTATTATTAATATCATTTATTTGATTATTCCTTTAATAAATCAATCCCTGCATCATCAATGTGTCACAATTAATATTAATTATTTGTTTTCTGAAAGTTATAAATAAATTATAATTATGTATATAAAAATTTTATATTTCAAATTAGTATTTATAGTCGAATTTATCTTTTATATAACCCTATATTAAAAATTATTTAATTATTAAAAATATTAGTATGACATTTTTAACTTATCGTTAAATAAAATATAATAAATGTCATATTCTTACCCAAGTGGCATAAAAAGGTTATAATTTTATAATAGGGTTTATTTTTGTCGAAACCCACTCATACAATGAAATTAGGACAAGTGTTAGGGTAATTTTATATTATTATAATATTATTTGTACCTTTACTTATATGATTTACCCTTAACCGTTGTAAATAAAATACTAAATTTAATATTCAAAAAAAATTAATTTGAACCTATTAGATACAAATTTTCATACTAATTACAATCATTTATATCCATTTTTTAAAATTCAATTCACTTAAGTGGCTAAATTAAGTTTAACACTAATCTCGCAGATGTGGTAAGAATGCGGGTAAAAGAGACATTTAAAATTTCAATAAGTTTGTATATATAATTTCAATTAAAAAATTATTTCAATGAACCACATTGGATTAATATATATATATTATTTATATATTGTGACTTTAAAAAATCAATTTAAATTATAATAATTATTTAAACAAAAAATCTATGTTTAACTACAACGCAGTATTTTTCAATATTCATCAAAAAATGAAATTTTTCAAAAAAAATACAAAAATATCACCCTAAGAAAATTTTGTTATTATAAATTCAAAAATTAATTTTATTTTGAAAAATACAATATATAAAAGTTTCAAAAATTGGATTTAAAATAGATGCGCTATCAAAATTTGGAAAACTGTCTTTTTTAAAAAATACTTTTTTTATGTGTAAAATTGGATTTGTTCTTATATCATGTTTATAAAACAAATTAAATAAATTTTAAACATTATATTGAATATATTATATATATTTCATTACATGAATAATTTGTTTATTTATTTTTTTAAAACACACTTTTCCACTTTTAAATTGTTTTTTGAAAAACATTTCTTTTTATTTTAAAAATGGTTTTACATTAATTTCTAACCAAATAATTAATTATATATACACGTGTAAACCATTTTTTCATAATTCAGTTAATATTTTTAATTCTCTCTATTTCAATGGCTAGTTTTTAACGGTAAAATTTAAATATTATTTAGTTGTTCACCTAAGATCTATGTGGCATATCATATACGATATTGAGCATAGTGTTTCATTTTAAAAAACTTGGGATGTTACAATAAAATTCATTAAAAATACCATAATTGTTTTATTAATAATATAATTGAATAAATTTTTATTTAAAAACATTTTAAAATAAAATATAACTTTTTAAATTCCTGAAATGAAAAGACAATTTTCAATAAAAATTAGTATTTTCACTATTCATCGAAAAATCAAACTTTTCAGAAAAATACCAAAAATTCACCCTAAGAAAATTTTGAAATAATGAATTCAAAAATTAATTTCATTTTTAAAATTAAAATTCTATAATTTTGTAATCATTATTTTAAATAAAATCATATTATGCATGAAAATCTAATTTGGTTAGAAATAAATCTTTTTCCTTTTGACTAAAAAATTAATGAATATGCTTATAGCTCTATAAAATATAATTAATAAATATTAATAAGATATGAAAATGGTTTATTCTAACATTAAATGGGTTGTTTCATATAATATAATATTATATATATATACACACACATATATATATCATTCATCATATGCATGTGTACATGCATCTCATGCATGTGTATATGCATCTCATGCATGTGTATATGCATCTCATGCATGTACATCTGAGTTCACATAAAACATGTATCGTGATATTAATGGAATAGTTGGTGGTGATACCTAGTGTTGGTGAAGGTGTATGGTGGGTTCATTCTTGGTAGGGGAGGTCATGATTTTTTTTCTATATATGTTCATGATAACCTAATGTGATTAGGATGATGTGGTTATTATTTTTATTGGGGGAGGATATATATAGAAGAAGGAGGGAATGAAATTTATGTCATTCATGTTTACACTACCCTACCACTTATGATTGGGAAACTAGATATTGTGGGGTGTGATTATGGATATGTGATTGTTTTTGGTAATGTGATTATGATGGTTGTGGATATGTGATGATGTGGTTATGGATATAAGTGTTGGCGCAGTTGTGGTTATGTGATTATGTGGTAATGTGGATATCATTGGTATATTTTGGTATGAGTATAAATAATAATACTGTGTGTTTTATATGGATCCATTCTTACATTCCTAATTAGATATAGAGATTCCACCCTACTGGTTAGCTTCCACTCAGAGGGTACATGACTCTGCTAACAGGTAACAACAGTGATGGAAATGTTTTGGCCCAAAGAAGGAATTATTGTAGTGATGATTATAGAGTTTTGGTTTAATTGTGGATGGTAGTTTTTGTTGAAGATATTGTAGAAGTGGAATGAGAGTTGTGGCTTCTAATTTTTTCATTGTATCTATTATACCCTATTTTTATTTTTTACCTCTAACTTATTTCCAAGATTTTTTTTCTATTGGTGATTATGTTTTAACTATTTTGATTGGTTCACTCATGCCCAATCTTTCATATTTATTTCCCATGGATGTTGATTTTTTTAGAAGGATAATATTACTGATTAATCCCAAATTTCCCACCCCACTAAGTTTTTTTAAGTGTTTGTAGGATAGATCACTGAATATGGAGCTACTGTTCGGTTATCTTGGATGGAGTTGGTAGCTGGAATGAACTTTAGAGTTCCTCTTGAATAAATTTTCCTTGATAATATACATTTGAAATTTTAATACCATTTGGATCATGGGAAATTAATTTTAAAATGGAAATCCCATGGTTTTTATTTGTGTATCTCCCCTTATCTCACATCCTTAAATTATTTTATGAGAGAAATTTCTCTTATATGTGAGTTTTATACCCTCAGTGCTAGTCGCCACCTTGGGGCCTATTAGAGGTGGGACTTTGGGGTCACTCTATCTATCTTCATTTCTAGCCTAGGGGGTACCAATGAAGGAGGTATTTTATAATATTAGGTATACAATATATCATTTTGAGATGGATTTCAATGAGTTTTCTATATTCAATTTTATTCACATGATTTTCAACCTCATATTTGGTCAATTTAGTGAAAAGATATGTTGGAGTGGAAATACCTTTTCATTCCTCTATGCCAAACCTATTCAAAAATTCTATATTATTTTTCTTGTGATAAGAAAATATGATTATTTATCTATAATATTTGTGACCCAAAAAAATATGACATTTCACCCATCATAGACATCTCAAATTGGCTCTTCATATCTACAAAAACAATCTTCCTAAAGATTATCTATGTCACCTATAAATATAATTTCATAAACATATACTACAATAATAAAAGTTCCTATGGATAAATTCTTCACATAGATATTATTATAAATATTTCCTTTTAAAAAATCAATGCTTCTAAGGATTTTATCCATCTTAGAATACCAGGCTCTAGGGGCCTACTTTAAGCTATATAATTACTTCTCAATCTTTTACACAGTTCTATAATCCACAATAGGAATAAAAACTTGAGGTTTTTTAGTCAATACTTATTCTTAAGGATCATTATTTAGAAAGAAAAATTTTACATCAACTTGGTGTATTTTTTAATTTTTGTGTGTTTTTATAACGACCCATACTTTACATACATTGTTAATACTTCAAAATTGAAGCACACTTATTACAACATATGAAAAAACCACAAAGGACCGTATAGGTATAGTGTCTTTAGAAACTGGGAAACATAAACAACTGGTTCATAAATCTTCTACATTGTCTCCCATTTATTTCATCATATCTAGGGTCCCTTTTAGCATAATCTACTTAATATCCATCTTCCTGACCTGGGGAAAAGAAAACATAAAAGGGTGAGCTCAAATTCTCAGCAAGGGAAAATAAAGGAAATAAAAATCATATCATATCTTTTTGAAAATCATAACCTGCAAAAGAGATCATAATATCTTAACATGGAACAAATCATAGAAGTGAAAATGAGATCCCCATAATCATATCATAAAACTTGAAACTTTGTGGCATGCACACATAATCATGGAAAATCATTTCTTGTTAGTCATTACTCATTGCCAAGACTATCTTAGTGGACAAAGTCCCTTTCTGAATCGAGTAACCCTCGTTTCAGTCATGTTTCACTGAACCGGTATAACATACCGTTCCAGACCTGTCTATCTCATGAGATATAAAATCTTTACCCAATGAATTGGAGGGAGATATAGGTCCCACCCATCTTATAATGAATCCTTTCTTATGTGTGCCACATAATCATAAATCATACATCATCGCATAACACATGTAACAAAAATGGGATTCTTGAAACATCATGACATCATAAAACAAATCATGACAACATAATCAAATCAATGTAATAATAGGGATAAAAATAGAACCCTTTATTATCTTAGATGGAAAATAATTTTGATAAAACACTTGAACTCCATTCTTGAGGAAAATATCCTTTCTTCTTTAAAAACATTTTTTCCTTTCTTAACATGTCATACAACGTTAAACTAAAATAAGTTGATTAAAAATAAACTTGAAAACTTGTAAAGGAAGCTTCTTGGAAATAATGTTTTAAAAATCCATTCATGCCGTATAAGTTAAAAAAACAGTCTTCGTACTTTTGTCGGAAAAGTCAAAAAGTACCTCGTACGAAAAACGACAAAAGATTCCTTTCATACATATTACTAAAAACTCACCGAAGGGTAAAAATGGATTTAAACAATTTTAGGTGGATGGAAATAATATTACATATTGATGAAACATGGATGTGGATGATAAAATACACCCCAGTAAATACTTACGAATAAACAATCTCGGATAAAAATGAGATTGTGATATTTCCCTTACCTTAGGTCCGATTTGCTTTATACGTGTCCGAAACTCCTGTATAATGGTTTAAATAATGTTATTGACTTATTCAAGAATCATACATATTGATATCATATCATATATGGTCATATTCTTAGCTTCTTGTTAGTAATATTTCATTGTTACTTGTTACTCGGGTCTTTATTGCCTTTTGTTCTTATGCGTGTTTTGCCGAATAAATTCCTATTCTTCTTTTAAGGTTATAGATACCTTATATCCAGAATGTTATTAGTGTAAAATATATCATATTTATTCATTAAATTCATTTATATAATTACTATGTAATTATGATCATGTAGAACGAGTCGCATCACATCGTGGAGACGGTATTCCGTACGTACGCACGAGTGATGATATCGTTCCTATGATCGTGGAATTGTATTGGAGTATATATATATTATTTCAGTATCAATATTAATTTATAATAATCATAAATAGTTACTCATTACACCATTATACCCATCCTTGTAAGGTGGTGGTGGAAAATAGATTACACCACGGCGTGGAGACGGTATTCTGTACGTACGCACGCGCGGTGATTTCATTTTTCCGTAGGATGGATAGAAGGTGAATTAGGGTTGTTTCATATTTATAATAAAATATCAGTATGTAAGTAATACTGATGTTATTACTTTATCATGAAACAACTAAAGAAGAAGAAGTTGAAGAAGAAAGAAATTGAAAAGATCGGTAATGGATATTACCTCTTCTTTGGAACGCTTCTTTGAATCCTCCACTTAGGGAACTAATATTGGTCTTTGAAGAAGACTAGGACCTCTAGGATTATTCTAGGGAAGTGGAGAGGAGAAAATGGCAGGGTTTGGACGAGCTTGAATGCTCAATTTGGTGTGAGGAGGAGGGGGAGGAGGTGCCCTTTTATAAGGGAGGAGAGGGGCACCTTAGGAATATCTCAAAATATTATTTTATATTAAAGTCAAAATCGGTTTATAATGGTTCCAAAGGGTCTTATTTCGAAGCTAAAGTGGGGATGGGTCGAAATCCTATCAACCAATAGGATTTAGACAAGTTTAGGGTATTATTTTAACCTTATCAATTAGATTTAACTCTAAGTTAAATAATTTAACTTTTACCGTGTCTTTTTGTTTTCTTTCACTATATGGTTAATACACTTACTATAACATGCCAAACGAACCCCAAATTGTTTATTATTAATATATATATCCTTATCTAAGTCATTTGGCCGAACCTTAGATTTTTAGGAATAAAATAACAATTAATAATATAATATTTTATTTAAAAACTATTTTGTGTCAGTTTTGACATTATTTGATATATGATTTTTGTGAAAGTCATAACAGGATTATATGTTCGAACCAAGTTGATTAAATCAACACTAATATATCATAGTAACCTATAAAATTAGTGTAATTCATAAAAAGTCTCAAATTACATTTATTTTTGTGTTTATAACATCAATTATGTCAATATTTCATTAATAAGATAATTACTGCATCATCATTGTGTCATAAATAAATTAAATTATTTAATGTCTAAAAATTACAAATAAAATACCATTATGTAGGAAATCTTTTTAGATTTCTAATGAATATTTATAGTCGAATTTATCTTATGTATAACCCCATATTAAAAATGTTTTAGTTATTAAACTTTGATTTTAACTATTTTAACTATTCATTAAATAAAATAATATTAAATGTCATAATCTAATCCAAGTGGACCTAAATGGTCATATTATATTCATAAGGTTGTTTTTGGTCGAATTACACTTATCCAATAGAATTAGAACATGTGTTAGGGTAATAGTAATATCATATTTACCCTTAGTTACCCTATTTACTATTAATCGTGGTAAAAAAAAGTAAAAAGTTACTATTCACCAAAAATTATTTTCATCTCATTGAACCATATTTTAGTCCTTGATATTAACCGTGTCTGTTGGATTTTTGAAATTCCATTCACAGAAGCGGTAAAATTAAGTTTTATGCAAAATTCAGTTTTTAACCTACCACTTAGTGGTTTCACTATTCATCAAAAATTGAAAGTTTTCAGAAAAATACCAAAATTTCACCCTAGGATAATTTCGGTATTCCGAATCCAAAAATGAAGTCCATTTTGAAAAATAAAATTTATAAAATTTCAAAAAGTGGTTATTACTATTCATAACGGCTAGTTTTAATAATATTTTAATAGCATATCGTTGTTTAGTGAAACTCAGTATTGCGTACGACGCAAGCTATCGAGGAAGGTCGTGATTGCATGTAAAGTAAGCCAAGAAAGTGTTGTGTAGAAAGAGATTCCTTTAATGATTTATATAACATAAAAGTCTCGGGTGTTACATTCTACCCCCCTTAAAAAGAATTTCGCCCTCGAAATTCGTCACTATGTAACTAACAGATGAGGATACTTCTCCCTCATCATATCCTCAAGCTCCCATGTAGCTTCTTCAAGTTGGTGGTTCCTCCATAAAACTTTCACCAATCGAGTGGTCTTGTTTCGTAGGAATTTTTCGCTACGATCCAGAATCTCTATCGGTTGTTCTTCATAAGAAAGATCTTGCTCCAGTGGTACAACTTCTGAGCTGAGTACATGTGAAGGATCTGATATGTACTTTCTCAGGAGAGATACATGTAACACATCGTGAACTTGAGAGAGATTCGGTGGAAGCGCCAATCGGTAAGCTACCTTTCCAAAACGATCCAGTATTTCGAAAGGACCGATATATCTAGGGCTCAACTTCCCCTTCTTTCCAAATCTCATAACCCTCTTCCAGGGAGATATTCGTAAGAACACTTTATCGCCCACTTCAAACTCTAGGTATTTTCTTCGGTTGTCGGCATAACTTTTCTGTCGACTCTGATCTACTCTTATGTGTTGTTGAATAGATCTGACCTTTTCTGCCATTTCATCAACGAGATCAGGTCCTAACAGCTTTCTTTCCCCAACTTCATCCCAGCAAGTTGGAGTCCTGCATTTCTTTCCATAGAGAGCTTCATAAGGAGCCATCTGAATACTGGAGTGAAATCTATTATTATAAGAAAATTCCACCAAAGTTAGGTGTTGATCCCAACCTCCTTTGAAATCCATAGAGCAAGCTCTCAACATATCTTCTAGGGTTTGAATTTTTCTTTCAGACTGACCGTCTGTCTGGGGATGATAAGCAGTGCTGAAACTCAACTCTGTATCCAGAGTATGCTGAAGACTTCGCCAGAACTTCGAGGTAAATATCGGATCTCGATCAGATATAATAGAAAGTGGTACTCCATGCAATCTTACCACTTCCTTTACATATATCCTGGCAAGCTGATCTAGAGAGAAATCCTCTCTAATAGAAATGAAGTGTGCAGACTTTGTAAGACGATCAACTATGACCCATATAGCATTATTGCCTTTGGATGTTTTAGGAAGTCCTGTGACAAAGTCCATAGTGATGTTTTCCCATTTCCATTCGGGTATGGGTAATGGTTGTAACATCCCCTTAGACTTTTGTCTCTCAGCTTTAACTTGTTGACAAACCAAGCATCGAGAGACATATTCAGCAACATCTCTTTTCATGCCATCCCACCAGAAGTACTCTTTCAGGTCCCTATACATCTTCGTGCTTCCAAGATGAATAGAGAATGATAAACTATGAGCCTCATCTAGCAGCTCCTTCTTTAATTCGGGGATGGGAGGAACACAAACCCGATTCCTGAACTTTATTATCCCATCACAATCAAGGTTGAATTCAGGAACATTTCTCACCTTCTTTTGTAACTCTAAATCTTCTTTCTGTGCCTCTTTAATCTTCACATGTATATATGGTTGAACATTCATTTGAGAAAGATAAGATTTTTCCTCCATTATAATTCCAAGATCCATCCTTTGTAAATCCATAAATATTGGATCTTTTGTGATCCTCATCATGGATAAACTAGCATGGTCTTGTCGACTTAATGCATCTTCCACCTTGTTTGATTTCCCAGGGTGGTAATGTATTGAGCAGTCGTAATCCTTAATCAGCTCTAACCATCTTCTTTGACGCATATTCAACTCCTTTTGTGTGAAAATATACTTTAAACTTTTATGATCAGTATAAATATTACACCTTTCACCATAAAGGTAATGCCTCCAAATATTTAATGCAAAGATTACCGCAGCCAACTCCAAATCATGTGTTGGGTAATTTTGCTCATGGATTTTCAACTGTCGTGAGGCATAAGCTATCACCATATCATTTTGCATAAGAACACACCCCAATCCCTTCTTGGATGCATCACTGTAGATCACAAACCTTTCTCCACTACAAGGTAGTGTGAGCACAGGTGCACTGGATAACCTTCTTTTCAACTCCTTGAAATTCTCTTCACATTCCTCTGTCCAAACAAACTTAACTCCTTTCCGAGTCAACTTGGTGAGTGGATTAGATAATCGTGAAAAATACTTTACAAAACGTCGATAATATCCAGCCAAACCAAGAAAACTTCGGATCTCAGTTACTGTTGTTGGTCTTGACCATCTTTTGATAACCTCTGTTTTTGCTGGATCCACAGATATCCCCTCTTTTGAGATTATGTGACCCAAAAATGCAACTTTTTGAAGCCAAAATTCACACTTGGTAAATTTGGCATAAAGCTTCTCCTTTCTCAGGGTCTTCAATATAATTCTCAAGTGATCTTCATGCTCTTCCTTTCTCTTTGAATAGACAAGAATATCGTCTATAAAGACTACCACAAATTGATCAAGATAGTATCTAAAGACTCTATTCATTAGATCCATGAAGATAGCAGGGGCATTAGTAAGACCAAATGGCATCACTATAAATTCATAGTGTCCATACCTTGTACGGAAAGCCGTCTTTGGTATATCCTCCCTTTTGACCATTAATTGATGATACCCTGAATGAAGATCAATCTTGGAAAAGTATTGAGCTCCGCGTAGTTGGTCAAATAAGTCATCAATGCATGGGAGAGGATATTTGTTCTTGATAGTGATCTTGTTAAGTTCTCGATAATCAATGAAGAGTCTCATTGATCCATCTTTCTTCTTAACAAATAAAACAGGTTCTCCCCAAGGTGACGCACAAGGGTGTATGAATCCCTTATCAAGATTCTCTTGGAGTTGCTTCTTCAATTCCTGCAACTCAATTGGGGCCATTCTATAAGGTGTCTTTGAAATTGGCAAAGCGCCCGGTACGAGTTCTATTGAAAACTCAACTTCACGATTTGGTGGAAGACCCGGTAATTCCTCCGGAAATACATCATCAAACTCCCGTACAATGGGCATATTCTTAATCGTGAGTTTCTCACCAACCATTTGAGATAAATAACCTTCATTTAGTGGTATCAAGACCCATAAGATGGAAGGAATTTCCACTGGAAGGTTATGTTCATCCTTGCATCGATAGACGATCGTAGATTGATCTGGAATATGAAATGTGACTTCCCTTCTTTGGCAATTGATATGAGCTCCATGTAGAGAAAGCCAATCCATGCCAAGAATCACATCAAATTCCACTAAATGAAGGATCACAAGATTTGCAGGAAGCACTTTCCCACAAACTTCGATCGGAGAAGAATTATAAACTTTTGATGCGACTATTGTGCCATTAGGTGTTGTCACAGCTAACTCAACATCTAATTGTTGAGGTAGTACGGTGATACCCTTAGAAAATTTTTCAGAAATAAAAGAGTGGGTGGATCCAGAATCAAATAAAACATTTGCTACTTTAGAGTGGATGGTAAGTGTACCTTTCACCACTTCGTTATCGTACTCCACATCGCTGATAGAAATTGCATGTGACTTTCCTTTGTCTTTAGCCTTAAGATTTTGTTGACGTCGACCATCATCATCAACCCTTGGATTTGGGCATTGATTGGCATAATGCCCCATCTCCTTGCACTTGAAACATTGAAGTGTAGTAGGTTCATTCTGTGTATCCCTTCCTTTGTTTACGTCATTAGACATCTTCTTCCCATTATCACGGCATTCAAATGCCCGATGACCTTCCTTTCCACATTTAAAACATTTACTTGTCCCTTTAAGAGAACTCCCTCCATATTTCTTTCCACACTTTGAGCATAAGGGAAAGTTCATCTTCTTTTCAGTGTGCTCCTTAGATTTTCCTTTGAATTCCATCTTCCTCTTCTTATCAAACCCATGTGACTGATGGGTTACTCCAATCTCCATCTCGACTTTGAGAACACATCGAACGATTTCCTCATAGCTATTGAAGTCCCTTATGGCTAACGCCCTTCGAAGACTTGGTTTTAAGCCACTAAAGAATCGATCGATCTTACTCTCAGGTTGAATAATAATACCAGAATCATACCTTGCAAGTCTTGTAAAATTTGCTTCATAGGTACCAACAGATTCATCATCCCTTTGCTTCAGTTCAAGAAACTCTTTCTCCATCTTTGTTCGGAGAATACGAGGGAAGTACTTATTGAAAAATAAGTTCTTGAACTCGTCCCATTCCATAGACTCAATTTCATCCCTTTGCCTCGTATTCTTAATAAGATTCCACCATTGATCAGCATCTCCTTCCAAACGATACACTGCTAGGATGACTTTATCATGTTCAGAACATTGAAGAACTGAAAATATCTTCTCAGTAGTACTAATCCATTGTTCAGCAACTAATGGATCAGTAGACCCGCTAAAAGAAGGTGGACGCTGCCTCATGAAGGATTCAATAGAATGTTGCTCCTTCCTTTGCTCGTTTGGAAGTCCTGGATGATTCATAGCTTGAGAAAGTTGTGTGAGCATGGCTAAAATATTTTGCATTCCAGCTCCCATATCGTTTGGTTGCTCAGGGGGACAATCATTGCATTGCCCATCGCATTCCGCATTAACACGGTTCCTTCGGGTTCCATCCATTGACTAAAACCAAGAAGAATAGTGTGAGCAACACTAATTATAATAGGAAAACCACATAATTCAAAAAAATTCATGCTTAAGGTCTTATCCTAGGTTATTCAAGGCCATTTCTAAAACACTAAGATTGTGTTATATTCTTAGACTTATCCTTAGGGTTCTTACTAAGGCTTTCACATCCTAGTTTCCAATGGTTGACAATAACCTCCCTCTGATACCAACTATAACGACCCATACTTTACATACATTGTTAATACTTCAAAATTGAAGCACACTTATTACAACATATGACAAAACCACAAAGGACCGTATAGGTATAGTGTCTTTAGAAACTGGGAAACATAAACAACTGGTTCATAAATATTCTACATTGTCTCCCATTTATTTCATCATATCTAGGGTCCCTTTTAGCATATTCTACTTAATATCCATCTTCCTGACCTGGGGAAAAGAAAACATAAAAGGGTGAGCTCAAATGCTCAGCAAGGGCAAATAAAGGAAATAAAAATCATATCATATCTTTTTGAAAATCATAACCTGCAAAAGAGATCATAATATCTTAACATGGAATAAATCATAGAAGTGAAAATGAGATCCCCATAATCATATCATAAAACTTGAAACTTTGTGGCATGCACACATAATCATGGAAAATCATTTCTTGTTAGTCATGACTCATTGCCAAGACTATCTTAGTGGACAAAGTCCCTTTCTGAATCGAGTAACCCTCGTTTCAGTCCTGTTTCACTGAACCGGTATAACCTACCGTTCCAGCCCTGTCTATCTCATGAGATATAAAATCTTTACCCAATGCATTGGAGGGAGATATAGGTCCCACCCATCTTATAATGAATCCTTTCTTATGTGTGCCACATAATCATAAATCATACATCATCGCATAACACATGTAACAAAAATGGGATTCTTGAAACATCATGACATCATAAAACAAATCATGACAACATAATCAAATCAATGTAATAATAGGGATAAAAACAGAACCCTTTATTATCTTAGATGGAAAATAATTTTGATAAAACACTTGAACTCCATTCTTGAGGAAAATATCCTTTCTTCTTTAAAAACATTTTTTCCTTTATTAACATGTAATACAACTTTAAACTAAAATAAGTTGATTAAAAATAAACTTGAAAACTTGTAAAGGAAGCTTCTTGGAAATAATGTTTTAAAAATCTATTCATGCCGTATAAGTTAAAAAAAACAATCTTCGTACTTTTGTCGGAAAAGTCAAAAAGTACCTCGTACAAAAAACGACAAAAGATTCCTTTCATACATATTACTAAAAACTCACCGAAGGGTAAAAATGGATTTAAACAATTGTAGGTGGATGGAAATAATATTACATATTGATGAAACATGGATGTGGATGATAAAATACACCCCAGTAAATACTTACGAATAAATAATCACGGATAAAAATGAGATTGTGATATTTCCCTTACCTTAGGTCTGATTTGCTTTATATGTGTCCGAAGCTCCTGTATAATGGTTTAAATAATGTTATTGACTTATTCCAGAATCATACATATTGATATCATATCATATATGGTCATATTCTTAGCTTCTTGTTAGTAATATTTCATTGTTACTTGTTACTCGGGTCTTTATTGCCTTTTGTTCTTAGGCGTGTTTTGCCGAATAAATTCCTATTCTTATTTTAAGGTTATAGATACCTTATATCCAGAATGGTATTATTGTAACATATATCATATTTATTCATTCAATTCATTTATATAATTACTATGTAATGATGATCATGTAGAACGAGTCGCATCACATCGTGGAGACGGTATTCCGTACGTACGCACGAGTGATGATATCGTTCCTATGATCGTGGAATTGTATTGGAGTATATATATATTATTTCAGTATCAATATTACTTTATAATAATCATAAATAGTTACTCATTACACCATTATACTTATCCTTGTAAGGTGGTGGTGGAAAATAGATTACACCACGGCGTGGAGACGGTATTCCGTACGTACGCACGTGCGGTGATTTCATTTTTCCGTAGGATGGATAGAAGGTGAATTAGGGTTGTTTCATATTTATAATAACATATCAGTATGTAAGTAATACTGATGTTATTACTTTATCATGAAACAACTAAAGAAGAAGAAGTTGAAGAAGAAAGAAATTGAAAGGATCGGTAATGGATATTACCTCTTCTTTGGAACGCTTCTTTGAATCCTCCACTTAGGGAACTAATATTGGTCTTTGAAGAAGACCAGGACCTCTAGGATTATTATAGGGAAGTGGAGAGGAGAAAATGTCAGGGGTTGGCCGAGCTTGAATGCTCAATTTGGTGTGAGGAGGAGGGGGAGGAGGTGCCCTTTTATAAGGGAGGAGAGGGGCACCTTAGGAATATCTCAAAATATTATTTTATATTAAAGTCAAAATCGGTTTATAATGGTTCCAAAGGGTCTTATTTCGAAGCTAAAGTGGGGATGGGTCAAAATCCTATCAACCAATAGGATTTAGACAAGTTTAGGGTATTATTTTAACCTTATCAATTAGATTTAACTCTAAGTTAAATAATTTAACTTTTACCGTGTCTTTTTGTTTTCTTTCACTATATGGTTAATACACTTACTATAACATGCCAAAAGAACCCCAAATTGTTTATTATTAATATATATATCCTTATCTAAGTCATTTGGCCGAACCTTAGATTTTTAAGAATAAAATAACAATTAATAATATAATATTTGATTTAAAAACTATTTTGTGTCAATTTTGACATTATTTGATATATGATTTTTGTGAAAGTCATAACAGGATTATATGTTCAAACCAAGTTGATTAAATCAACACTAATATATCATAGTAACCTAGAAAATTAGTGTAATTCATAAAAAGTCTCAAATTACATTTATTTTTGTGTTTATAACATCAATTATGTCAATATTTCATTAATAAGATAATTACTGCATCATCATTGTGTCATAAATAAATTAAATTATTTAATTTCTAAAAATTACAAATAAAATACAATTATGTAGGAAATCTTTTTATATTTCTAATGAATATTTATAGTCGAATTTATCTTATGTATAACCCCATATTAAAAATGTTTTAGTTATTAAACTTTGATTTTAACTATTTTAACTATTCATTAAATAAAATAATATTAAATGTCATAATCTAATCCAAGTGGACCTAAATGGTCATATTATATTCATAAGGTTGTTTTTGGTCGAATGAAACTTATCCAATAGAATTAGAACATGTGTTAGGGTAATAGTAATATCATATTTACCCTTAGTTACCCTATTTACTATTAACCGTGGTAAAAAAAGTAAAAAGTTACTATTCACCAAAAAATATTTTCATCTCATTGAACCACATTTTAGTCCTTGATATTAACCGTGTCTGTTGGATTTTCGAAATTCCATTCACAGAAGCGGTAAAATTAAGTTTTATGCAAAATTCAGTTTTTAACCTACCACTTAGTGGTGTCACTATTCATCAAAAATTGAAAGTTTTCAGAAAAATACCAAAATTTCACCCTAGGCTAATTTCGGTATTCAGAATCCAAAAATGAAGTCCATTTTGAAAAATAAAATTTATAAAATTTCAAAAAGTGGTTATTACTATTCATAACGGCTAGTTTTAATAATATTTTAATAGCATATCGTTGTTTAGTGAAACTCAGTATTGCGTACGACGCAAGCTATCGAGGAAGGTCGTGATTGCGTGTAAAGTAAGCCAAGAAAGTGTTGTGTAGAAAAAGATTCCTTTAATGATTTATATAACATAAAAGTCTCGGGTGTTATAGTTTTCGTTGCCAATAATGTAACAACCTCATATTTTAATATATGTTCTTCTTAATTAAGTCAAATATGTTTTATATCTCTCTCCATGTGAAAATCCAGAATACGATGAAACCATGATATGTTTAGATCGTTAAAACCTATCCATATAACTAGTATGTATAAATAGGAGTTACTGAATTATGAAAGATATTAATATATATGTTTATATATAAAGTTTATTTTATACAAATTTACTTAATTCTTTGTTATGTTTAAAAATATATCTTTTTTATATTGTAATTTTTATTAAATAAAACAAAGTATATTATTTTTAAATTATTATTTTAATAAAATATAATATTTATTGATTAATTATAGCTTTATTAGTGCTTTATAAAAACTAAGAATAAGAACAACTGGTATTTTAACATGTTATTTCCCTATAAGAACAGTTTCTCATTTAATTTTATAATTGTAATTAAAAATTCAAATTTAAAATTCTATAAATTTAATTTTAGAAAATAAACTTCAATTTTGGATTTTTAATTTCATTATTAGTTTAATATAGATTTTTGGTTTTTTTCTAAAAAATATTTGTTTTTAGCTGAAAAATACAAAAATATCATTTTTATAAATAACATGAATTTTATGGCATTATTAGTATATAACTATGAATTTAAAATTCATGAGACATTTTTATAACTACATTTGTTTATTTTATAAGTGAATTTATGATTTTAAAAATGTTGGTTTTAATTTACAAACTCATATTTGACATCTTAGAACTTAAGTTATATTTTTCAAAAAAAAATATTAATTTATACATTTTGAATTTTAAAATTCATTTTTCCTAATTATATAAGAATAATATAATAAAATTACTTCCATTTTTGTATTCATAATTTTAAATTAATATTATGGTTAATTTTTGATATTTTTCTAAAATAATCGATTTTTAGGTAAATAGTGGAAAATACTAATTATGATAATTTCATCACTTTTATGTGACTTAAAATTTTTTGAAACATTATTTTTAATATATATATATTTTTTTAAAATACTATTTTTAATTTATAAAATCCATGAATATTATTTTAGAAAATCAAGTAATATTTTATGAAAACTGCTTTTCGAGTCTTTCTTTATTTAAATTTCAACATGGGGAAATTTGGTTTTAGATTTATTGTAAAGTCACATAACTCTTAATTTAAAAATAATATTATTATTAATATTAATATCATTAATATAATTGATCATTTTTTTAATATATAAACTTTGTGCTTAAAAATATACTTTTTCAAAAAAAATGGATTTTTACGCGTTACGTACGCTAATACTAAAATTAATTTCCTTAACTCGTAGAAATTTTATTTTATAAAATTATTCAAAAATTTAAAATAATAATGTTAAAATTATTAAATAAATTCAACTTTAATTTTTTCAATTAAAATCAGTTTCCAAGGGTGAAAGTAAAGTTACCATTGTAAGGGTAAATTGTGGTAAATGTGATTTAACATAGTGAAAAGGTTGAAAGATGCGAAAAACATGTTTGATGTTGGATGGTGGATGGATTATAAAACTTATATCTTTACCAACACCATTATAATCCATTTTTGGATCCTTTTTCCTTGAATAATATAGAGATATTATTGTGAAATAATGAGTTTTTACAAAAGTGATCTCTTCTTTACATATAAAAAGAGACCAACTCCTCCCCATTTCTACACACATTACAAAGACTTGGATCACTCAAAACTATTACCTAGTATATATTAAACACCTAACAATGTCTTTCAATTATTTTTCTCACAAAAGTACCAAGCTAATATGCCTTAAGGAGTTACTCAAGGGAGAACTTCCAAGGGAGAGGTAATACTCTCGCCCTAACTTCTTTAGATCTTTTCTTCTTATACACCCCTCAAATCCAATATATACAAGAATGTATGATAATAAAAACATTTTTAATATAATTAAGTGTTATTATAATCATGTAATATTCATATTATACTTTCCTCCAAAATCATTGAGAAAATGAAAATGTCGTCATGTGTGTGTGCGGACTACCACCTTCATAAACAGCATGTTTTTTTTCATAACCACCTAACATGGATGATTTTAAAAATTAATTTAGTATGAAGAAATGATAATTTTGACACTATTAATATTTTTGAATGATAATATATGCTATTATATAATTAATAAAAATAATACATGGTTATGGTAACTTTAATCGCCTTAAATGGACTTATCAAGACACCTTTCTTCATTTCAATCTATTTGGGATAAAATTTGAAACTATATAGGTATTTTAATAATATAATATTAAATGACCTAATAATATAAAATTATGGATATCATGAAGTTATTTTTCAACACTTTTTACCATGGTCAACAAACCTAAATGTTACAAATAAATTAACCCAACAACCCCGAGTAACCGAAGTAAGTGAAAACTTTATTAAAAATAAGTATCAAAAGATAATAGATTTACCTTAGATAATTAAATATATATGAGTAAGGTTTTTTTTTATATATCTAATTAAATTAATTTAATTATTCAGGAAGTTAATTTTAAGTTAAGAACACTTTCATACATGAGGTATGGGTTTCGTCTCAATTCCTCTTCATTGATACATGTTTTAATGTTATGCACAAATTTCTTATTTATATGGTTTATATACTTCAAAATAATATATTTTAGTAGAATAAATTATTTTATTTATTTTATTTATATAACCATATTATTTTCAATATTAAAATGACTTTTTATTCAAATTTTACAAAAGTCATAAGGGTTTCGTATCAAAAGTTATTATTTTACGATACATCTTCTTTTATGCACTTAGTTTGTTTTAAGTGGTGTGTATACTATCAATTGGAGATTTAATATTATGAATTATCTTTATTGATGTTATTTAAACTTAAAATTCAATCTCTCTCTCTTTTAAGTGGTTTTTATTAGATTTTTTCTTAAGCAATAAGGGTTCGATCACAATCACCCTTCATTGAGGCATGCTTTGATATTATACACCAATCTTAAATTTTATGGTGTATCTAATAATACCATGATTTATAATATCATAATTTTTTTGAATTTTTAAAATTTATTTTCATTCATTCTATTCCTTGTTATGGGCTATGATTGATGCCTTCCCTAAAATTCAAGGGTCTTTAATAGCTCAATTAGAATCTGGAGTTATAATGTTTCTCCTTGAGTTTCACTTTTCATTACATATAGTATACCCTATTTCTATATTTGGAGATAAATTTTGATTTAAATATTATTTACTAGTGATTTATAATTATTTTTTAAAATTCAACTATGTTGATAATAATTCTCATTCAATTAAACAAATATTTCCCCTTATTATGCATAATTTCCCTTCCCGCTAATGTTCTCCTTTTTATTTGGAAACCTAATTAAGTTTTATCTCGTGATAAATTCATATTTACTTTATTCCATTTCCAAAATAAAGTTTTTTTATCTTATTTTATGATATTTAATTTAAACAATGGTTTTCTAGAATATAAAAAGGGATCTTCTTTACCACCTCTATGACTTGTTGATTCCGCATTCCCTTTATTTTATTTTTCCTTTTTATGCCATATTATTCTCAAGTAATTCTTTTATTTTTATATATATATACCTTATATATATACCTATTTGAATATTTTTTATTTCTAGTTTTATAAAAAAAATTAGTTTCCTTTGAAATTCTCACTTTTAAGTAAACCTGTTTTAAAAGAACTTTCGTATTTCTTGTCTCGCATCAAGAATCACCCCTATCAATTGTTTTTAAACCATTAGTATATTTTTAAAACCATAATTATTTAATTGGTAACCCTGTTTATTCATTTATGTTTTTATGTAAAATAATAAGCTCTTTCATTTTTTAAAATATACTTTACTTATTTTACAAAGTATCACCCAAGTGGTATGTTTTTATTCTTTCTTTTCCTAGATCATTCTCATGAATTTTATACATTGTAACTTCATGTTCAAGACCTATGTTAACTTTTAAATTATAAATTTTCAAAATTATTTAATTCTTTATCCTATTGGGAATCCTTATGATTTATCCTTCGGTTATGCCATAAATTAGAATTATGAAACCCACATCATTCTCATGGGTTTGATCGTGCTTATGATTTATGTATGGTTTATTTTATCTTATAGAACAAATATTCATGTATATATTATAATATAATGGGTGGGTCCATTATATTCATCCAATTAATTGGGTAATGTTAGTGTCTCATGATATACCATGTATGGTTCAATGGAAGTTAGCCTAAGCACACTATGTTATGATAGTGACTAGCCTGAGCATACGATGATTATGATGGAAGTTATCCTATGTTAAATTGTCTTGGTAGTTATCCTTAAACATATGATTATGATTTCTTTATTTATGATGTTTCCACATGCTTATTATTCAATTATATTATGCTTTCATTTCATTATGTTGTGTTTTCATGCTTATGATCATTCTATTTATGATATCATGTTATGCCTCTTGACTCTCATGATGTGCTTTATTGTCATGTTTATTACCTTACTGAGATTTCTAGATCACCCTTTTAATTTAATATTTTACCAAAGGTATTTTATGTAGTTTTATAATATCTATGAGAGTTAGGATCACTATGTGGATTTTTAAATAAAGATAAAGTTTTTATGTTTAAGATGATTCATTCATGTATCTAATCTTCCAAATATACTAGACATCTCGATCCTCAGTGTGTATTTTTAGGACAATAATGTTATGAATGATATAATAAAATGTATTTAAGGATTTTATCACTATAGTTAGTATCAAAGAGAGGATTTAGTTATTTTTATAGATTATAATGATAGAACATTAGTAAAAACACTAGATATAAGTTTAAGGGATAATCCAAAGTATAAAATAACATCCTAAAATTTTATTAAAGTAAAGATTGTGTGGTTATTATTACAATTACATATATGTATGGATAATGTAAAATGGATGTATTCTTTAGCCTAGTTTCACTAAGGGGTAATAACCTTAAAGAGGTCATGTTGGGTATTAACTCAACCGTGACCTAGTGCATGATAAAGAGGCCTAACTACACACCTAGATAGACACTCTCATAAGATACGATTTGGTTAATAATATAATATTTATAAACTACTATGAAGGATATATTTTATAGTTACTTTGAGGTACTGGGTCTATAATTATAAGATAAACCAACTTAAAGTATCCTATATTGAACCAAGAGAGTTAAAGGATAAACCAAGTGTGAAATTATCAAAATAAAAGTATCATAGGTTAAAATTAAGTTGATATTGGAGAATACATATTAGGATTGAAATTTAATATTAATATAATCATTCACTCTGATTATATTGATAACCATTTTGGTTTTTAGTATTTGGTTGAAATGGTATAAAGTAAATGAATTTGAGAAATCTATTTATCTAGATATCACTATGTCTTATAACTAAATAAGGGAGAAAACTTAAATGGTTTATAAACTTGTTATATTCCTTTTATCATTGAAAAGAAGAGTTTTATAGTCATATATGAGGTAGTGAGGTTTATATCTTAATATAAATTAAATCTTGATACTCTCATCTATTTTTTATTATCAAGTGATATTTATCAATGATATTCGAGTATATTCTAAAAGTTATAAGGATTATATGAAACATCTAAGAATTTTTCTTCAATTGTTTGGATTTAAAGTTCTAGAAACATATGTTAAATGGTATTAATAACCTTAAAAAGTGGTTTTATAACAAGGTTATATTTTTGGGGATAACTATTGAGGAACACTTGATTGAGGTATGGATAAGTCTTGGGTTTAAAAAGTTAATTTATTTTGATAAAAGTAAGTAGATAGTCTTAATAATGTTGGAATCTTTTATTTACTTAATTAAAAATTTATCCATTATATTTTTAGTGAATTTTATCTCATTTTTGGGATTATTATATATATATTAACCAATGTATGACTTTATAAACTAGTGTTTAATACCATTTTAGGATTAAATATAAAGTTAAATTTTGGAGGAATGTGTTATTTTACTATAGTTTAATGTCTTAGATATTCAAATAGTTTTGGAAAGGTTTTTTATGGAGAATATATGATTAGGATATATACATACTTGAGTATATTATAGTATAAAAGATTAATGTTGTATAAGGAAAGATAAGTAACTTAATATAGCCTTAAGATAGTAAGGTGAATTTCATATTAATATGTAATATCCTAAATGATGAATATGTTAAAAATACCCACACACGATTTCATTAGTTAGGAATAATTAAGATTGTGAGGATGAAATTTATTTAAGGGGAGGAGAATGCAATGAACAAATATTTTAATATATTTTTTCCTTTAATTAAGTTCAATATATTTGATATCTTTCTCCATATGAAACACCAAACTAAAATGAAACTGTAATATTTTTAGACTATTAAAACCTAGTTGTTGAATTAATAGGTATTAATAGAAGTAACTAAATTATAAAATATACTAATATATTTATATATATAGGTTATTTTATATAAATTTACTTAATTTGTTATTATATTTAAGAATATATCTTTTTATGCGATATAAATTTTATTATAGAAAACTAAGTATATTATTTTTAAATGTTTATTTTAATAAAATATAATATTTATTGATTAATTATATATTTATTATTTTTTTATATAAATTAAGAATAAGAAAAACTGGTATTTAAAAACTTATTTTTCTATAAGAATAGTCTCTCCTTGTATTTTATAATTTCAATTAAAAATTAAATCAAAAATTCAAGAAATTTAATTTGACACAATAAACTTCATTTTTGAATTAAAAATTTCAATATTTTTTTAAGATTAACTTTTGGGTTCTTTCTAAAATAGATTGATTTTAAAGTGAATAATGTAAAATTCCATTTTTATAAATAACAGGAATTTTATGGAATTATTAGTATATAATTATGAATTTTAAACTGATGAAGCCTTTTTATGAGACCTTATATTTATTTTATAAGTGAATTTATGATTTTAAAAATGTTGTTTTTAATTAACAAACCTAGATTTTACATTTAAGAACTTAAGAAACATTTTTCAAAAAAAAATGTTTTTAATACATTATGCATTTAGTATTTGGAAATTAATTTTTCTCTCTTATATAATTTTAATATAATAAAATTACTTACATTTTAGTATTCATCGTGTGAAAATAATATTGGGATTCATTTTTTTATTTTTTTAAAACGATCGATTTTAATGTGAATAATGGAAAATATTGATTTTGAAAATACTGTCACTTTTATATGACTTAGAAGTTTTTGAATTTTTTTTATAAAAAATCTATATTTATAAATTAAATAATAATAATTTAAAAATCCCATGTTCAATTTATAAAACCCGTTAATATAATTTAGAAAATTAAGTAATATTTTATGAAAACCATTTTTTATTTGTTTCTTTAATTAAATTTGTACATGGGGGAATTAGGTTTTATATTTATTTTAATATCATATAAATATTTTTTGAACAATAATAATCTTATTAATATCATTATAATTAATATAATTGATAATTTATTTCAATACATAAACTTTATGCTTAAAAATCCACTTTCTTAACAAATGAGTTTTTACACGTTATGTGTGCTAATACTAAAATTAATTTCTTTAATTGTTAAAAATTTTATTTTATAAAATTATTTACATATATAAAATCATCAAGTTAAAATTATTAAATAATTTAAAGATTAATTTTTTTCCATTAAAATTAGTTTCCAAGGGTGAAAGTGGAGTTACCATGGTATGGGTAAATTAGGGTAAAAGTGATTTAATATAGTGAAAAAAGTTGAAACATGTAAAAAAAGTGTTTTATGTTGCATGGTGCAGGGAGGATAAACTTTATCTATTTACCCACACCATTATTGTCCATTTTTTATCTTTTTTCCTTGAATAATGGAGTGATATTATTAGGAAATAATGAGTCTTTACCAAAGTACCCCTTTCTTCACTTATAAAAGGAGACCACCTCTTCCCCAAATTATCCACCCATTACAAAGCCTTGGCTTACCAAAAACTCTACTGTAGTATCTCCTCAACACCCTATCCACACCTTTTAATTCATGGTATCACCAAAATACCAAGATAAGTTGTCTTAAGGAGTTACTTAAGGGAGAACTTCCAAGGGAGAGGTAATACTCTCAACCAGACTTTTGTGGCTATTTTCTTCTTATATAACCCTAAAATATTATCTATCTATGAAGGTAATATAACATTGATATGTACATTTAATTCATTCTTTTTAGTATTAAAATACATTACTTTTATTATTTAAATTATTAATTATTTCTCAGATATTTAATAGAATTGTTCACATTTGGTAGGATACAACAATTTAAGGAAAAAGATAAAAATGAGAAAAATGATCAATTTTTCCAATAAAATATAGATTTCAATGGTAAAGGGTGATAAAAGGATCTTCCAAGAGGTTATAAATGAATATTTAGGGTGAAATAGAGGTTTTGAGGGCGGAAAAACATCACTTATGTTGTAAGAATATATTTTAATATATAAAAGTGTAGGGCATGATGAGAAAAATAACATGGGAGAAGAAGCATATGTGTTATGGTGTGACATATATGATTAATTCCATGACCCACCCCAAAATTTTCAAGACAAGTTTTTAATCCATAAACTCACTTTTAGGGTGTTGGTCCATGAAGCGTTACAATGTAAAATCATTGATTATGATGTAAAAGGACCTAATATGGCCAAAATAACTAATTTTGATGAGAAAAATGATGGTAGACCCCCTTTATGACCTAAAATAGTCAGGGATACATTTTATGACCTGATACACTTTATAAATGAATTTACCGTTGAATAAATTACAACTCGGTCACCACTGGAGATCTATAAATAGAGGACCAAGCTATCACTACCAAGGATCGATTCGGAGACCAAAGTCTAGGTGAGAAGTTGTGTTGTTGCAGGGTCCTCACCATTCTTCCCTATACTTTATTTCATGTATTATTTCTATTTTCTCCTTCCCCCTTACTCCCTAATTATTATAATTATGGGGTAATTCCCTTCTTTTTTAGTGTACTGTATATCAAGGGAGAAGGTGTGTTGGATTTTTTTTCTTTATTTTATTTATGTAATTAGGTTTCCACAAATAATAAATCAACTTCTTTTTTTATTCTTTTTTACTCATGATCATTGAATGGAATATGAAAAATGATTTTTTAATTTGTGAAACTGATTTTCCTAAACTATTTCATGGCCATCGAATAGTCTTGAGTAATTAGGTTAGAATATGGTATTAGGATAAACGTAATGCATTAAATCCCTAAATTACTAAACCAAAATAAATAGGGTTTTTTGTACTAAAGAGAGGACACTCTGACCATCGGATCATTATCATCCCTACTTAGACACCTAAATTGAACAATCAATTTAATTTTTTAATCTAATTTCACCTAAACCCTAAAATCTACAAAGCCCTAACATGCTTTTTCCACTTGATTTTTAAAACAAAATATGCTCCGTTCTATCTCTTACTTTAAAATTAATCAAACTTGTTTTATTTATCTATTATTTAAATAAAATCATTTTTTTATTTTAAGAATATAATAAATTAATTTATCACTCTTTTGGGTTCGACCTTGACTCATTGGGTATTACATTTAAATTAATTAATATGTAACAAATTAGCTGGGGTCAACTAAACAAGCCACCCAAACCGGCCCGCCATAGTGGTTAGGTGCAACTAGATAATGAAAACAAGTATCATATATAAAAAAAATACATAAAACTATATCAAAAATATAAATAAAGAGATACATCCAATATCAATATAATCCAATCCAAACTGATTATACTAGAAAGTATGACAAGATAAGACCATCAAGCCTCCATGTGACCAATTGTCACCTCCAAACCATCCCTCTATGAAGGCTATGATTAAAAGAGAATACGTAATGCTACATGATACCCTTACCTTTACTTGAATCCTAAAAAATATAATCTAAAATTGTACAAAGTAAAAATTATGTTATGAGAAAAAATTCTAGTAGGATTCCACCACAAAAATCTATACAAAATATAATATCAAAAATGTCGCAGTTATACCTTTAAAATAAAAAATAGATTTTAAAATCATTTTAATAAATTAAAACTATTTGTAAATCATCCTTTTTTTTTATAAAACCCTTTCATATTCAAAACAAAAATAATATGACAAGTACATGTGATAATCATGAAATCATATAACCCTGACACAATCCATCATGTGAAAGCCTGTGAGAAAATATCCATGACACAATCCATCATGTGATAATCCAATAATAAATGAAAAAGCACACCATTTGGGATCTAACCTATGGGTATACATACTAGATATAAAAAATAAATACCCAATCTAGCCCTATAGTGGATCCAATCGATATAATCTCTAGCGTAATTACACATAATAAAGTGAAAGAAAACCTCAAGTGACATTACACACACTATTTGTGGATTGTCTATTCTCGATGCAACCAAGGTTACCAAATATGAAAAGTTCATCCAAAACCATTTAAAAATCCTTGATAAAAATTTATAAAACATTTTCAAAGAAAATCCAATCCTATTCATACTTAAAATCCCATTTTTAATCCAAAACCACCGTTCAATAATTTTATCAAACACTTGGTGTGATCAAACCATTTTTAAAGAAAAACCCCATTAAAAACATGATTTCTTTCCAAATAAATCCATTAAAATAAAAAATAAAATTAATTAAATGAATAAACAAATGGAATTTACAAGATTAATAATTAATTCATAGATTTAACCCTTTGTATAGAGACATTTACAACAAGAATATGGTAGAACTAAACACCTTCAAAAACAGAGATCGGGGAAGAGTATATTGGGTCCTCATGATCCTAGATCCATAATAAACACATAAAAACTCTATAAAAGCACTTATATCTAAAATCTACATCCCATACAAGTTCCAACGAGACAAGGGTAGGAAATATATAGCAAGGATCTAAGAAATGAAGAGGAAAATGCTTTAAAACCCAAACATACCTTGAGAAATTTGTCAAAAATGAAGAGAAATTACCAAGAATACCTAGGGAGAATCCTCAAGATCACTGTGTAATGATTAGTTCAATTCTAAATGATTATTAGGTGGTGATTATGCCTAAAAATAAACAATAGAAAAAGAGTAAAAACCAAAATTTTAAAGGTTTGGAGATCCATGAAAATTTAGTCCACATAGTTAGACAAAAATATGTTTCAACCATGTGTGGCTACTATCTCTTTAAAAAGATAATCTACATAGTCTCCTAGAAAAAGATGCATGATTTTTTCAAACTATATAACACACTTGGAAAACACCCAGACCCTGCATGGTTTTCCCTAGAGATTCACACGGTTTATTTATCCATGCTCAAATTGTGAAAAACCCCGCTATTAAAACACAGAGTCATGCTACATAGTTTCTCCATGTTTAGTATTAATCGTGCTCCAACCATACGCATAGTTTTTCTCCTCCAAAGATTTCAATTTTCAAAAATCATTCCCAAGAAACCTCTAGAATGACTTTAAAGATAAAACAAGATTAAATTAAATCATACTTGAGATCTGGTGGGTGCTACAATTCTCCCTTCCATAAAATTTTTATGTCTACAGAAATTCATCAAGATAATGTACCCAAAAAAGGCCATTGTTTCCTCATCAATGATTCCCACTACCATGTCTCATGAATATCCTTTCTACACTACCATAGTACCTAGACCAAGGGAATAATTTTACCTTATAGTACCTTATCTCCACAATCCATAATAAGAACAGGTTTTTTAAAAATGGTGACATCGGCCTCAAGATCAACATCCTCCCATTCAATCGCATGGGAAGGATCTGGTTGATACCTCCTCAACAGGGAAACATGAAACACGTCATGAATCGAAGTCAAGAATGATGGTTATTCAAACCAATATTCCACCTTTCCATGTCTCTCCATGATCTCAAATGGGATAATAAAACTTGGTTCTAACTTACCTTACTTACCCAAATGATGATGCCCCAAGCAAGGTGACACTATGATAAAAACCTAATCACTAACCTCAAACTATAGAGGCTACCAATTGTGGTCTTTATAATATTTCCAACACCTCTGTGGTGTGACTAACCTCTTCTAAATCAACTTTACCTTTTCCATCATCTCCTAAATGGGACTCATTCCAAACAAGGAATGCTCTCCTAAATCCACCCCGCACTTGGGCGATCTACATGGAAACCCATACAACTCTTCAAATGGTTCCACCTTTATCGAATCTAGATAAAACAATTATAGGAAAATTCAACCATAGGAAAATGATTTTCCCAAGATACACTAAAATAAATCATGCAAACCCAAATCATATCCTCAAGAACCTAGATAGCTCTCTATGTCTATCCATACATATGTAGATAATAATTCATTCTCAATTTCAATTGGGAACACATCACATCCTATAAACATTTCCAAAACCTATATGTGAACCTTAGGTATCTATCAAAAACTATTGCAGAGGGAACCCCATGAAGTCTCACAATCTCTCTGATGTACAAGTCTCTGATCTATTCCACTTTCCTCATCTCCTTTATTGGTAAGAAATGAGCTAATTTCATAAGTTGATTAGTGATCACCCAAATTGAATCCTTCTCACTATGAGTCCCTAGAAATATGATGAACAAGTCCATAGAAATCTCATCTAATGTCCATACCAGAATGGGTAAGGATTGCAACAAACCAGTAAGTCTCTAGTGTTCCGCCTTAATTTTTTAACAAGTGATACACTGTGATACTAAATCTGCAATCAACCGCCTCATCCCTGACCACAAATATAGATTTCTCAAGTCATTATACGTATCGGTATACCTAGGATTTAAAGACCAACAATATTGGTGTCCACTATCCATAAAATCCCGCCTTATAGAAATCAGAATGACCAACCTACTATGGAAGCATAAATCTCCACTAGGAGACCAAGACCACTCACCCAAGGTCTCCCCATAATAAAATCTTTTAGAAAAACATTGGTTCTTGTTTATTTTCACCTACTCTATCCAAACCCTCTCATAAAAAGATAATTCATATTTTATTAAAACTAAGAACACATTTCAACCAACCTCATCCACTCCCAAGCTAATCTCATCAAACAAACTCATCATAGATCACTCCTCATCTTATTCCTTCATGAATTGTGTCAGTAATTTTATGCTCAATGCATCGGAAGCCACTTTCCCTTTCCCAATATTTTATACAATATCAAAATAAAAATTATGAAGATACTCCTCCTAATTTTTCTATCACAAGTTCATATCCATCTAATTAAAAATATATTTCAGGCTCTTATGATCAGAATATATTATAAATCGATCCCTAAAGAGATAGTGATGCCACATTTTGATTGTTTGCATAACAGCTACCAACTCAAGATCATGGACTGGGTATTTCTTCTCATGAGGGTGTAACTATCAATATACATAGTCCATAACTCATTTCCCTTACATCAAGATAAATCTCAAACCCATACTAGAAGAATCACAGAAAGCATCGTAACCCAAACCCGGTTCTGGAAGAATCAAAACTGGTGTTGAAGTCAACATTACCTTTAGCTCCTCAAAAGATATCTGAAAATTTTCATTTCATTCAAACTTTACACCCTTATGGGTTAAATTTGTTATTGAAGATGCAACATTGGAGAAATATTAAACAAACTATCTATAGAAACTAGCTAAACCCAATAATCTATGGATCTCAAACACATTTTTGGACTGATCCAAGGACATAACTACCTGTATTTTATCAGGATCCACTAAGACACCCCACTCAGATATGTCATGACCCATAAATTTCACTTCCAAGATCCAAAACTCACATTTTGAAAGATTACCATATATATGTTGTTCCTTTAATGTTTGAAGAATGATATCCAAATGGCTATATGCTCCTCCTCTGACTTGGAGTACACCAAAATAGCATCAACAAACACACAAAATAGTGTCCAATAACTGATGAAATATCTGTTACATCAAATCCATAAATATTATAGGAGTTTTAGTGAGACAGAATGACATAACTAGAAACTCAAAATATCCATACCATCTCTAAAAAACTTTCCTAGGTATATCCTCTTCTTGAACTCTCAACTGGTGGTACCCATACCTAAGTTCAATCCTTGAAAACCAGTATTCCCCTATAAGTTGGTCAAAGTGATCATCAATCCTAAGAAAAGGATATTTATTCTTAATATTCGACTGATTAAACTATTGATAATCCATGAAAAGTATGAGAATCCTGTATTCATTCTTAGCAAAGAGGATAGGGGCATCCCAGGGTGACATGTTAGGAAGAATAAATCCCTTAGACTCGGGGTCCTCAAGATAGACTTTAAGTTTCACCAACTCAAAAGGTTTCATTTGATAAGATGGATATAAATGGTCATCGTGCCAGGGAGTAGGTCAATAGTAAAATTGACTTCTATCTGTGGTGGTAAACTATAAATATCATCTGAAAATACCTCAGGGTACACACACACCACTACAGAAATAAGATATCCCAAATAAGGGTCAACAGCATTAAGAAAAATATCTAACAACTGGCATGAGATTTTCCCACTGATCTAGAGTACCACTCACCCTAAAAACATGAGTGACCTAATAAGAAAATAAAAACTGAACTCAATGAATATAACAATATATATAGGCCTTGATAATGATCATCCAATCTATTCCAAGTATCAAGTCTAAGATGTCAATATCAAGAAATAAAAATTTCTACACCACCTTGAAGTCAGCTAATATCACCCAACACATGGGAAACTTGAAACCTTGTTTAGACTTCTTTCCCAAAGGTGTGGAAATATCCAACAAGAATAGAATAAGATACAAACATAATCCAAACACATCAACTAACTTTGAAAATATAAAATAATGGTTAGCACCTGTATCAAATAAATCTATCACTATAGAAGATGAAATAAATAGCATACCTCTAACAGTAGTCAGCCCTACTTCAGATTCCTCTAGAACACACTTCTCTGCATAAATTCATCTGGTATTAGTCACATGAACACCCCCTAGTCTTTGGTATTAGAGCCATAACCCTTGGAAGCATTGATACAGACCTATGAACCCTTGGTGAGAGTGGCCCTAGCCTTACTTCCTTGGGATATCCTTTCAAAAAAATGCCTCAAATAGACCGATAGTCTACAACGATGACAAGTATTCGGATTATACATAAAATTAGTATTGTTATGACCACAACTTCCAAATTGGTAGTATAGAAACTATTTCAGTCCTAACAAATCCCCTAAAACTGATCCTGAAGAAAATTGACCACCCTTGCACTTTCTTTTCTGGACAGATGACACACCCTGGCTAACAACTGCACCAAATGAAGCTCCACCCACTCTATTCTTTCCAACTATGTCAACATTATCCAAAGATACATTGTAAATTACCTCCATAAATGATAGAATTCACATGAGAATCAACATCGACAGAATATCATGCCTCAATTCCAACTCAAAACTTTGATCCTTTAGGTACTCATTAGTGACTAGCTCTGGTTATAAATGTACCAACTCAAAAAAACATATGGAATACTCTAGAATAGTATATTTCCCTTTCTACAAGGTCAAAAACTCTCTGATCTTCACTAAATGTAATGTTTCAGGGTAAAACTGCTAATTGAATATTTTCTTGAAAGACATCCAAGTTAGATCTTCATACAACTTAGCTTATACAATAGAGTCCCACCATCTAATTCATGATCCATCAAGCATGTATGTGGAAAAACCCACCTTCGATTCTTATAGATTCTTTAAGAAGATGAAGATCCTCTCAATCCACTACAAAGATTCCTAGGGTCCTTTGTCACCATGGAATATGGGTGGATGCTACTTAGTGAATTATGAGCCATAATCCACTGCATGTCTTGGGTTCTCAACACCCAATTGACCTAGAGTCTAAATAGTGAAGATTATAGCATCTAACAAAGAGTAGTCTAATAGAGGATTCACCTGTGGAAACAGTTCCATAATGTCCTCACCCGAATTCATAAGATCTCTTCTTAGAGGCATCATCTAATAAACACAAGACAATAACCAATTAGTTTTTTGAGAAAAATTCAAAAATCATAAAACCAAATTCAAAAATTCATTTAAATGACTTAAAACAATGAGAATTTAAATAAATATGAATTATACTGATGAAACTTGATGATTTAAAAAGAAAATATTCCATTTAAATAAAATCCCCATCCAGTTAATTCAAATGACCTCAAACTATAACTCTCAAACTTGGCAAAAACATTCTAACCACTTATGGTAACTCTAGTTCATACATGGAAGTAAACTATATAGAAACCCTCCCATACTTATTACCCAAATGTAGATGGTCCTAAATCTTATCTACCCAAGACATAGAACCAAGCCTAGGTAGTTTTATCACACTTCTGGCTAGGTATTTTTCTCTGATACCAATCTATAATGAACCAACTTGGGTCATCTAAACAAGCCACCTGAGCTAGACCGCCATGGTGGTTAGGTGCAACAAGATAATGAAAACAAGTCTCATATATAACATGACAAGAAATACAACCAGGATATAAAGTGGAAGAAAGAGATACATCCAAGATCCATAAAATTCAAGCCAAACTAGCTAAACAAAAAAGTATGACAAGACAAGACAATCAAGCCTCCATGTGACCAACTATCACCTCCAAATCATCCCTATATGAAGGATATGATGAAAAGTAAAGCTATATTGCTAGAGGATACCATTACCTTTATCTTAATCCTTTAAAAACATCTAAAACCACCCAAAGGAATAAGTAGGGTGTGATCCCAATTCCTAGTAGGATTCCACCACAGAATCTATACAAATTTTAGCATCAAGAATGTCATAGTACTATATTTAAAATAGAAATAGTTTTTCAAATAATTTTCATAAATCAAAACCATTTTTAAATCATCCTTTGTTTTTCATAATAGCCTTTCATAATCACAATACAAGGAATATGACAAGTACATATAATAAGAATAAAATAATATAACCATGACATAATCCATCATGTGAAATCATATGAGAAAATAACCATGACACAATCCATCATGTGATAATCCAATCATAAATAAAAAAGCACATCATCAGGGATCTAAATGATAGTTATATATACTTGACATAAAAAAATCTCCAATTCAAGCCTATGGTGGATCCAACTATTATAACCTCTAATGGAATTACACATACAAAAGTGAAATAAAACCTCAAGTATCATTACACACAGTATGAGTGACATGTATATTCTCGACACACCCTAGGTTAACAAATGTGTTAAGTTTTTAAAAAACCATTTAAAAATATATGTCACAATTTATAAATCATTTTCAAATAAAATAAAATCTTCTTTGATGCTTGATTAACATTTTTAATCCAATACCACCATTCAATTATTTTATCAAATATTTTGTGTTCACAAACCATTTAAAAAACCCCTTTAAAAACATGATTTATTTCCAAAAAATAAATTTTATTAACAAATAAATTCAATTAAATGAATAGACTTAATAAATTTATAATAATAATAAGAAATTCATAGAATTAAACCTATGTATAAAGACACCTACCATAGGAACATGGAATAACTAAACGCCTTGAAAAATAAAGATCAAGGAAGAGTAGAACAGGTACTCACAATCCTATATCCATAATAAATAAATTTAAACTCCATAAAATCCATTATATATGAAATAAATAACTGACATGGGTTTCAACAAGACAAGGGGATGAGAGATCTAGAAAGGATCTAAGAAAATGAGAGGAAACTACTTAAAAATCCAAACATTACATGATAAATCCATCATGGATGAAGTAAAATCACCAAGACTCCCAAGGGATAGGCCTCTAGATCACTGGGGGAGGGTTAAGTTGAGCTTAAATGAGATTAGGGGGTGATTAGGTATAAGAACGAGCAATCACAAAAGGGTAAAACCCAACTTTTTAAAGGTTCAGAGTGTTATGAAAGGTTAGACAAACTGTATGCCAACCGTGCATGACTAATATCTATTTAAAAAGAAAATTTACATGGTATCCTAAGATAAGACACATGGTTTGGTCAAACCATGTAACACCCTTGGATAGACACCCAGACCCACACGATTTTCCCTGGAGAGTCATACAGATTCTCTAACTGTGCTAAAACTATGAAAACCCCCTATGTTAAAATATATATCCATACCACATGGTTTTTATATGGTTATTAATAACTATTCACCAACCATTTGCATGGTCTATCTCCTCCAAAAATATCCATTTTTAACCCTCATTCCCCCAAAACCTCTAGAATGACTTTAAAGACAAACCAACCTTAAATTACAGCATACCTGGGATCTGGTGGGTTATATATAATCACACTTTTTTATTTTTATAAATTTTAATTTTGGTTTGCCCCATAGGGAATTAATGATTCTCTGTTGGTGATCAAAACAGGAATAGATTCTAATTAGTTTTTAGGTTTTAATATTTTGTATTGTTTTAATTTAATTTACCTGTTTATTTCGGTGTGTTCTTTATAAAGTTTTAGATTTTAAATCATTAATTGCATGATTATAACACTCTAGTAAAATCAAAAGAGATTGTTAAGCTCAATACCAGCCTTGAACACATAATGAAAAGGAATAATACAGAATTGAACATGGAAAGCATGGAGTAACATTTTATTTCTAGAGGAATTCAACCCCAAGATCTAGGTTATTGAACCCTCATTGACTATGGAAGATCAACAAACATAGGATTGTAACTGAGCATCCTAGTTACAACCATTATGAAAAATCACGTTAAGATCAAGTCATCCATTATCTAGATAATCTCAAATATATTACACATTTCTATACTACCTCATATAGATCTGAACATGTATCCAAAAAGTTTCCTCAATCTCTACAACACTTTATAACTTTATAATTTCTCAAGTGATATAGTAAATATTTGAATCTTTAGATTTTATTTATGATATTGAGCATAGGAATGTATTAAGAGTTTTCCACTGCATTTTATCACTATATGGGATAAGATGGAAAGACACTTTCTTACCCACTTCTTTCCTCTCTCTAAGTTTGTGGACATTCAGGTAAATATTATAAACTATAATCAATTTTATGATGAATATCAAAATAGTTCATGGGTTTATTTTAAGGATCTAATTAGAAAATACCCACATCACGTCATTAATACCTGTCTACTAATCCAAACTTTCTATAATGTTTTTTATAGGTAAATAGATCAATTTTAGATACTACAGATAGAGGATAATTGATTAAGAAGTTTTTGGAGGAGAGATACAGTATATTGGACAAGATAGAAAGAAATATATTCTGATGGAATATTGGGGGAATGCAATGTAGAGGCATCCACATGGTTGAAAATAATAGTTGGATGATGGAAAAAATGGAATTTCTAACAAATAAGATAGATATCATGATGGGATAGTAACAAAAACCCCTATGTATGTGTTTAGAAGAAATTAATTATGTATAATATAACCATAAAAATAATTTTCAAGGTTGTAATCCACAATAGAAACTTTAAGGATATCAGTAGAGAGCATTGGGTTTTCAAAATATGCAAGGACCATCACTGTAGAGCCAAGTATACCAGTTGGAGGAGATGTTAGCTACATTCATAACTACCACCAGAGCTACTATCAAAGAGATAATATCCTATTAAAGGATCAAATTGTGTCAATAAAGGATCTAAAGGATGAATCAAAGGATCATAAGGCTAAATTACAAAATCTTGAATGCCAAGTAATAAAAATCACTGAGAAACATAGAGAGATAAAAATAGGAATACTTCTAGGATGCCTATAAGTACACCCATGGGTATATTTGAAAATTATTTCCCTATGAAGTAAAAAAGTCACCAAGTACCATCCTGAATAAAGTAGGAAACAACAAGAACAACAAGTTGAAAAGGAAGTTGAAGAGATGGGAAAGAGTTAGGAATAAGTAGCTGATGAAGATAACAATGAAGAACCACCACATTACAAGCTGATGATATTGTTCCCAAAGTGTATATCACAAGGGAAGATTGATGTACAAAAAGGTAAATTTATAAACATTTTAAAAAAATTCATATTAACATCCCTTTTTTATAAGCTCTCACCAATATGATGATGTTATAAAAATTTATGAAAGAGCTGGTGACCAATAAGAGGAAGCTGAAAGAAATTGGGAACTTAGTAATTTTTCTATACATATATTTTTGGGGCTAATAAATTTGAGTGAGCTTAATTTTATTTAGTTATTATTTTCAAAATCATTACACACACTACCTTAAAATGATTGGTATTGGAAGGACTGAAAATCAAGAGTTTCACTTCAATTAGTGGCTTAATGGTTAAATTCCCATGGGGACAGATTAAATATATTTTGATTAAAGTTAATAAATTCTACTTCCCCAGAGATTTATTGGTCTAAGATGGGGAAAAGGAGAATACTCCTCTCATTTTTGAAGAGCATTCTTGGACATTGGGTATGAACTGATAGATGTAAAAATCAGAGAACTCTATTTGGGATTTGGGAGTAAGAAGGTAAGTTTCAACATTCTTTGGGTGATAAAAAAATTATGATGTAAAATATGATGATGATCTAGTAGAAGAAAAAATACCTAAAGATGTGGATATTTCTAAAATTGAAGAAGTTAATGAGGACGCTATTGTATCACAAAATGACACTCAAAGTAAGAGTAATGAAAATAATAAAGGGAATCTAAGAGGTCTGACCAATGATACTAGAAGATCATCTAATTCCACCAAGTTTGAAAAATGCCAATGGGTAAAGATGGTACAGGAATTTACATTTAGTTCTTCTAGATTAAAAAATTGTAGGTCAATTAGTCTAATTGAAATTTAGAAAATACTAACAGTAGGAAGAGTCAAGTTATTTTCAAAAGAAGTAAAGGTGCCAACGTACATAGAGAAGTCATATTTGAGACCATTTATAGAGCTCAGTCAGGTAAAATATTTGAACCTTCCATCACCTGAGTTGAAGCTGAAAGAGGTAAGGTTGATTCAATGATTCTAAATAAAATTGATTCCATGATTCAATATGATTTTTTTGGATTTTTCTTTATTTATTTTTAGGAACATGCACTCTAACCCTAAAAATTTCAAATTTCATTGACAATGTCCTATACTTTCACTTGTGTGTTTTCATTTTTCTTAACCATTAAGACACTAGAAAGTAGCATGATAAGGATTAGTAGGGATGATACACATCGTGAATATAGTGTCTATAGAACCTGCACATCCAAAGTTAAATAACTATTTAAAGGGGAGTAAGCATTTAAATTCTAGATTTTTCAATTTTATTCTTTGTATTTAATTGTTTTAGATTTTTAACTTCCAACTACATTCATGCCTTGATTCTTTCTTTAATCAAATGAACTAGGAGACATAAAATTCCTAGGATAATTACTATTCCGTGATTTTAAATTTATTTATCAGTATATTTGAATGATGAAAATAGAGGAAATAATTATTATGAATAAACATAAGGTTTTGGATTTAGAAAAATATGATTTAGGGAGAACGATTTATTTTTTTAAATGAAATTTTTCTAAGATTTGTCCATGCTTTGAATTTCAGATATTTGTGTTAATTTATTTTATTATTCATTTTCATTGTCATGAGTGATTATGAAAACTAGTCATATTATTCTCGAGACATAACTGATCCAAATATCGGCCACTCCTTCAATAGTATATTTCTTGAGAAACATAGGCATGTTCTCTTGTAAAACTTGTTTGGAATCTTATCAAAGATATGACTTACCATAATCAATTTTAATATGATTGAGGAATTTTTTTTAACCCTTTATCCATGGATGCATCTTGACATCAATCCTTTTTAAGCGAATAGAATCCATGAATGACCTTGTGAGTAAATGATCCACATTACAAGCCTAAATATCCATTATTACCCTACTTATGGTATATTACATGATATTAAAAAGACTAAGTGTGGGGTAGATTCTATCCATAATGGATCGAGATATACTTTAATGAGGATATTTCTCTAGGGGTTTTCTTGTAATTTGGGTAGAGGCAAAGTATCATTCATTGTATTATACTATTCACCTCTCTTTCTAAAAAACTAAAAATTGGGTTGTGTCTTAGGAGGATAAAAAATCACCATTGTCAGACCAATGATATTTTGATCATATGTGGTTAGGTGATGAATTTTAGATTTTTCTTAATCATATATTTCAAAAAATATATAAAAATAGAAATAGAGGGTGATTTATTCATTATGATTACTTTTATCATGATTCTACCATGAGATTTTTTGATGGAGTATTGACATCTATAAGGTCAGATTATCATTGATATTATCTTTTTATATAATTCATTATGATTTAGATTCCAAAATCCTTTTTTATCTTTTTTTTTCACACCATTATCCACCTACACATAAGACTTATAGACATTTAAACCTTGATTCAAAGCCCTCATGATTAACTATGATTGTTGTCTTTACATAGTGGAGATTATATATGTGTTTCATGCCTATGGTAAGTGTCATATTTTTGAGGTATGTACATAACTCTTTTTTCAAATCTTTACATTTATGATGAGTGGAAAAATTCAAAGGGATTTTAATTAGAAATGGAATACATATTAATAATGAATTGAAAAATGAAAAATGGATTAATGAAATGTGTGGTCATTTTAAAAGAAGAAAATTAAAATACTTGATTGATTTTTTTCTTTGAAAATTGAGGTATTGATGAAATTATCTAATGTGATGCCCAAGTATTTAGATTCCCCATTTAACCAATTGCTTTCATTAACATTGAATTTAAATCATTGTAAGGTGAGAATCCTTTGTATTATGTTTAAATTTTATCCTTGAGGATAATTTTGAATTCAAGTGTGTGGGATTTGATATGTACATTTCATACATTCTTTTTAGTATTAAAATAAATTAATTTTAGGATTTAAATGATTAATTATTGATCATATATTTAACAAAATTGTTTATATATGGTATGATGCAATAATTTATAGAAAATGAGAAAAAGGAGTAAAAATGATCAATTTTTCCATCATGATCATTAAATGTAATCTATAAATCACTTTTTAATTTGTGAAACTAATTTCCATAAAATATTTTGTAATCATTGAATAGTATGGGGTAATTAATTTTAAATATAGTATCATTATAAACTTAGTACATTAAAACCCTAAATTACTAGACTAGATAAAATGGGGTATTTTTATACTAAGGATGGTAAAGCCTGACCATCATATCCGTATCATCACAACTATAACACCAAAATTGAACAATAAATTTAATTTCTAAATCCAATTGCACCCGGACCCTAAAATCTAAAAAACCTAAATATGCTTCTTCCAATTGATTTTCAAAACACAATCTTCTTTGTTATCTCTCTTGCTTTCAAATAAATCAAATTTTTTTTATTTCTCTCTTATTCAAATCAAATAATTTATTTTATTTTAAAAACATAATAAACTAATTACAGTGTCTCATGGTTTCGATCGTGACTCGTTGCATACTAATTTTTAATTAATTATCACACTTGTCTAAATTTTATAAATTTTAATTTTGGTTATACCAATAGGTAATAATGTTTAAGTGTTATTATATAGATATAATATCCATCTTAAAAAAATAAAAATATATATAATATCCATCTTATACATTCCTTTAAAAACATTGAGAAAAACAAAAATGTTGTCATGTGTGTGTGTGGACTACCGCCTCCATGAACGACATATTTTTTCATGACCACCCAACATAAAAAAAATTAAAAATAAATTTAATATGTAAAAATGATATTTTTGGAACTATTAATATTTTAACATGATAATATATGACAATATATAAGTAATAAAAATAATAATTTATTATAGTAACTTTAATCATCTTAAATGGACTTATCGAGGAACCATTATTAATTTGGATCTTCTTGGGATAACCCTTGAAACTATATAAGTATTGTCCTAATAGAACAATAAAGGACTAAAATCTACACAATTATAGAGATCAAGAAGTTATTTTACATAACCTTTGACCACATTCAACAAACCAAAAGTGTTACAAAGAAATTAACTAAACCACCTCAAGTAACCTACATAAGAGAAAAATATACTAAAAATAAGAAACAAAAGATAATAGATAGTTCTTAGAAAATTAAATATAGATGAATAAGGTTATTGTTTATATATTTTATGAACTTAATTAAATTATTCAGGAAGTTAAATTTAAGTACATAATACTTTCAAACATGAGGTAAGGGTTCCATCTTAATTCCTCTTCATTGAGATAAGTTTTAATGTTAGGAACCAATTTCTTATTTATATGGTGTATATACTACCCAATAATTTATTTTGGAATAATAAATGATCTAATTCATGTGATTTATATAACCATATGATTTTCAATCATCCAATTACTTTTTGATTCAAAAATTACTGAAGTTGTAAGTGTTTCATCTCAAAATTCTCTTCTTTGATACACATATTATTTTATACACATAATTTATTTTAAGTGGTGTGTATACTATAAATTGGATATTTAATATCAATTATTATATTTATTCATGATATTTTAACTTCAACTTCATTCTATCTCTCTTTCAATGGTTTTTTATTAGATTGTTTCTTAAGTCGTAAGGGTTTCATCTCAATCACCCTTCATTGAGGCATATTTTGATATTATGCATAAATATTCATTTTTTATGGTTTATATACTTATATCATTAATTATAATATCAAAAATTATTATTGAACTTGGAAACTTAATTTATATTCATTCTCTTCCTTATTTTAGGATACAATTGATAGCTTTCCTAAAATGTATGGTTCTTTCATAACACAATTTGATTTCTAGAGTTATAATGTTTCTCCATGGGTTTCACATTTCATTCCATGTGATATAAACTATTTATATTTTGGTAGATCAATTTTTATTAAAATATTATTTATTTTTTATTTTTAATAATTTTTGAAAATGAAACTATGTTAAGAATAATTCACATCCATTTAAACAATGGTTTCCCCTCCTTGTCCGTAATTTCCCTTATCACTAATGTTATCATTTTTATTTGGAAAACTAATTAAGTGTTATCTCATTTTAACTTCATATTTACCTAATAATATTTTCAAAATAAAGTTTTATTAACTTATTTTATGATGTGGGATTTCAAAAAAGGTGTTTTAGAATATTAAAAGGGATATTTTGTACCACCTCTATGAGTTATCAGTTATACATTCCCTTTATTTTTATCCCTTTTTATGTTGTATTATTCTCATGTACCTATTATATTTTTTATATATGTCCCTTAAATATATAACTATTTAAATATCTTTTTCATTGTTGGGGTTTTACAATTTTTTATTTCCCTTTGAAAACCCCTCTTTTAAGTAAACCCGGTTTAAGTAATATTCTTATTTATTGTCTCACATTGAGTATCACCCCCATAAAATGTTTTTAAAAAATTAATATCATTTAAAATCCATAATTATTTTATGGGTAACCCTCTTTCTTCAATTATTATTTTATAGAAAATAATAATCTCTTTCTCTTTTTTAAAGATTCTTTACTAATTCCATAAAGTTTCACCCAAGCGGTATGTTTTTATTCTTTTTTATCATAAATCCTTCTCATGAATTTTCTACAGTGTAACTTTGTGTTAAAGTCTTATGTTCCTTTTTCAATTATTAATTTTAAAAATAATTTAATTACTTCTCCTCTTTTTAATCCTTATGATTTATCCTTTGGTTACGCCTTAAACTATAATTATGAAACCAACTTCCTTGTCATGGGTTTGTTCATGATTATGATTTATGTATAGTATTTTTTATCTTGTGGAACACATATGCATGTACAGATTATGATGTGACATTTGTTTCCTTTATATACCTTAAATTAATTGGGTAATTTTAATGTCTCATGAGATGCCATGTATGGTGCACAGTTGGTTAACCTAAATACATTATTCTATAGTGGTGGTTAGCCTGAGCTTACGATGATTATAATGGAAGTTATCCTATGTTATGTTTTCCTCACTATTATCCATGACATACTCTTATGATTACATGATTTATTATTTTTCCACATTCTTATTATTCCATGATCTTATCCTTTTATTTCCTTATGTCATGTTTTCATGCTTATGGTCATTGTATTTATGATATCATGTTATGCCTCTTGACTCATGTGATATGATTTATTTACAAGTATATTACCTTAAAAGACTTTATAACTCAGCATTTTTATTATGTATTTTTTTCTAGGGTATCCAGTGTAGTTTTATAAGATCTATGGTAGTTAGGATCACTATGTGTAGTTTTAAATAAAGATGATATCTTTATATTTAAGACGATGTATTCACATATCTAATCTTTCAAATACACTAGACCTCTCAATACTTGGTGTGTATTTGTTAAAAAAGAATATTAATAATGATAAAGTAATATGTTTTTAAGGAATGGGTCACTATAAATAGCATCCTAATATTCTCAAACCGTATTAATAGTGAAAAGGGTTCTTTAAATTCAACTCCTTCCATTAGAGAATACCCCTTGCAAACTAGCCTTTTCTTAATCCTTATGACTTTACCTTTCTCATTTTTTAATCCCAAGTGGATTTATTCTCAATATGTTCAAGTTCCTTATTCATAATAGTATTACATTCATCATGATCAACTGCTTCATAATTAGTGTGAGGTTTAACTTAAGAGATAAGAGTAGTTTGGTTCTCAAGTATTAACCTATCTCTAGTTTGGATAGGTGCATATTGTTGTCTAATAATATTGTTTAAATCAATGTGATTCTTCAATATTATATGAATTTTACTCTAATTTTAAGTACCTTATTCATCAATGGCATCATATTAATACACATCAACCACATCATACTCATTTCTATCTTTATCAACAATTTGTTTTTTAGAAATTTATATGTTTCCACCTCCAATGGTTTCATCTTCATGATCAATAAACACATTTATTTTTTGATAATTTTCAATTATTTTTACATATAAATATTTTTCCATATTGTGTTGATTTTTTATCCACCATTTGTAGCCACTACCTTTATAAAGACAAACCATGAATTCCCCAACTTCTTAATTTTCTTTAAACTTTCCCAAATTTTTATTCTTTATCTTCATGTAACATGGGTGTCAAAATAATTTGAATTATCTTACAGTTGTTTTTCTTTTATACAACATCTCATGTAGTGTCTTATGAGTTTTAGGGCTAAAAAATAACATGTTTTTAATGTTCGCAATAGTTAAAATATCTTCTCTCTAAAATAACTTTAACAACTTGTTTTCAGCTATCATGGTTCTTCATATCTCCACAATGCTTAAATTTTTCCTTTCAATGTTACCATTTTTTTGTGTATGTTGTGATATATTGGTTTTTTTCATGATTTTATATATATCTCTCAAATTAATTGGATTTGAACTCTTTTCCATTATCATGCTTCACCTTCTTTATGTAGACACCAAGTTCCTTCTCAACTTGTATTTTATAGATTGTAAACATATAAATAGCCTCTAATTTATGCTTCATAAAGAGAACATTGGTTATTAGGGTGTATTCATCAATTAATTTAATGAGATAAAGATCACCCTTGGTCGAATTATATCTCATTATACCACACACATCTGAATATATTGGTTATAATATCCTAGTGGAATTGATATCCTCCTTTTTGTCTATCTCTTACACCATTATCCCCTTTTGTAATGTTTCACAAACAACTTATCTTTCCCTTTTTAGTTGTAAAAGGTATCTCACCACTTAATATTTAGAGATCATACACATTTTTCCTTGGACAAGGTGGAAAAGTATCTTATTCTATAGATCATTCTCGTATTTGTCACTCGTGTATTATGAATTTTTTAGATCACCACATTGAGATAGACTTCCACTTGTCCTTTCACCTCTTATTATGATTTTTTAATATTTGTAGTTTTTATGGTACATGAGTTCTTTTGAAATTCCAATTTATTTAATTTATCAAACAATTGGTTAACGCTAAGTAAATTGTGTTTCATTCCTTTCATAAAAAATTATTTTTGCATTTTAGTATTTTAGACTAAATTTCAATAGTTCTAACTCCTTTGATTTTAAAGGAACTATCATGTAATTCCCCAATATAAATCACCTGGCCCAGTCCAAAGTGCCACATGACCTCATTTAGGTCTCACCATATGCAAGAGGATGATGACTAGCAGTGATAGTCCAAATAGTACCATGGGGATACTATACCCTTGGTAAAAGAATCTAGACACTAGAATTTCTACAAGTACAAATGAACATTCCAGAACAACATAAAGAAAACTAAAAGGAAAACATCATAATATAAAAAATGGAATATAGAACATATAATATACCCCAAAAACACTAATTTAAAAATTCAGTCAAGGTATGAAAACCAAAGTTGATAAACTAAACAACTGCAAAAATAGTCTGGAGTCCTTACCAATATTACCACCATCCTCCAAGATCTACCTACTCAGCTTCCCAACATAGGGACCTTTCCCTTATCTAGATCCCTAACTACTAAATATATACACGCATCAATATTTTCATGAAGGGTTTGAGTTTAAACCCAGTAGGACACTATAAATGAGTCATTAACATAAATCTAACATATATATATATAAGGTGTATGCCATGTGGTAAGTAAATATGCAAACAAACACCAATAATATGTTAAGAGATCATGCACAAACCAGGCTTCCATGAGCCCCGGTTATACCTAATTTGGCTCTATACTGGAAATAATATATCATATTTCATCATAAAATAGGTCAAGCCACAAGGACAATACATGTCTCAAATATAGGACCATGACCAACCAAGCCCCGAGTCATTCTATAAGGTTGTTACACCCCTGGCTCATCCTTGGGTTGGTCTAAAAGGTTTTTGTTCCCCTACCACTACTGGATTAGGACACAAGGTCATGACACCATAGGATCAACCTTGTATTAGTCCAAAAGGCCATCGTACCTCAACCTCTATCTCAGTTTGGGTCACATGATCATTTCACTTTTTTCCTATCTTCAGGTATTATCCTATTCATTACCACCACATATCCCAATAACATGATCCCCTTATAGGTATTACCAATCCATAATGATTCACCTATCACCTTGATTATAGATACAAACATCCACATACTAAGAATTCACACACAATAGGGTATAGCACAAAAGGAACAAACATGGCCCGCAATTCATAGGTCTCACGGGTTACACATTCACACCATATGTATAATCATAAGCATACCATATAATAAAATGGTTACCATATATACGCATGAAAACACACACAATCTAATCATTACAATCAACTTTATAAAAGGCCTTATGTGGTAAGGACTTCCTACCTCATGTTTGTCAATTCTAATTGACAAGAGTCATAGACAAACTACATTTGTGTACCAAAGATCCCTAAAATAAATCCTAACTCACCAAAATAAAAATTCCAAAATCAAGATTTAGTAGGAGAGCATCAAAATGTCTTATAAATATATTAACTTACCCAATGAGACCAGTTTCCAATTATAGATCTATACCCATTTTAGGAAAATGTAAATCATTAAGATTTATCCACCTATACATCAATAAATCATTAAATCTCTATTATATCACAAGATAACTCATAAAATATATCCATGATATCCCATATTTATTATTCCCTCCAATAAAAGGAGAGTATATCATAAAGAAACATTAAGAATGGAGGAAGAACAGCCTCTTAACTTGAATCCACACAAGCCAAAGCCTCTAGTTCCACTGAAATTAGAGTTTGTAGGGAGAAAAATCACCAAGAATGGCCACTAGAGTCCCTAGGTTTGTGTACCAAGGTGTAGGATATAAAATGAAGGGTTTTGTGAAAGTTTCAAAGTAAAAAAACCAATTTATGGATTAATTAAAAAGTTACACATGGTTTGGTCTCATGGTTTACTAAGCTTTGTGCTAACAGTACAAGGATCATTACCTCTTCTAGGAAACCACACAGTTTGGTAAAACATGTTACAACCATTCTTTTTTACTCTATCTCAATTCAAATAGTTTCTTAAGGAAATTATCATGGTTAACTCTAACCATGTGCCAATTGGTTCCATCCACTACCTCTCACAAATAATTTTTACAATTTCTTGGGGAGAATCGTACGGTTTTCCCAAACCATCCTAAAACCATGATCACCCTTAAAAACTTATAAAAATCTTAAAATACATCTATAAGTCACCCAAGACTTCAACCAATCAAAGAATAACTCAAAAAAAACTTAAAGAAGGACTGAAAGTAAGGCATAAATTGCCTGAAAAGTCTAGGTCATTGCAATCTCCCCTTTAAGAACTTTTCGTCCTAGAGAACTATTTCTAGAGTTCCTTCCGAAAGAACTTGGGAAGTTGAGGTCATATATCATATTCCTTATCCCAATAATCCTCTTCAATTCATTCATGCTACCATAAAACTAAAACTAGTGGTACCGTCTTCCCCTGCAACTCTTTCTCACTCTAGTCTGTGATTTGATCAGATGTTCCAAGAACGATGCATCTAGTTCCAACTCAACATCCTCATTATCAATAACATGAGTAGGATCAGGATCATAGCTTTGAAGATGAGAAACATGGAAACAATTATGCATACCTTAATATTTTGGTGAGAGTTCCAATCAACATGCCACTATCCTGATATGTTCGATAATCTCAAATGGTCCCACAAACCGTGACACTAACTTCCCTTGTTTCCACAAATGTTGATTTCCCAACTGAGGCGACACCTATGAAAAAACCTGATCACCTATATAAAAATCCAAATTTTATATCCTCTGGTCAACATATGATTTCTTCCTACTCTAAGTGATAACCAACTACTTCTAAATCAATTGGACCCAATCATAGGTCTCCTTTACCATAATCATCCTAACAACATATGCCTTGCCTTCCTCATTCCAACACAGTAGTGAATAACATGACCAACCATAAATAGCCTTAAATTATGTCATATGAATTTAATATTGGTAATTTTTATTTCATGAAAACTCTTATAATTCCATTTGATCATCCATGCTCCACTGAAATCCAAGATACATGCCCAAATCATATCCTTCAAAATATAGATCGTCTTCTATGACTACCCATCAGTCTACAGATGATATTTCATACTCAACTTCAATTGATTCCCCATCACCTTCTACAGTACTTTCAAAAACAATAATGTAAAATGAACATCTTGATTTGACACTATTCTCATAGGCACTCTATGTAGTCATTCGATCTCTTGTGCATAATGTTTTCCTAAATCATCAATAGAAAGTGTATCTCTAATCATCAATAAATGGGACACCTTCATTAATAGATCAAGAATAACCTATACAACATATCAACCTCTTAGGGTCTTGGAAAACCCTGTAAAAGATTCTATAGCAACCTCTTCCCACTTACACACTATCACTATAAGAGGCTGAAGCAACCCAACTAGTTATTGATGTTTAACTTTAACCCTCTAAAAATTAAGATAAAAAAGAGAAAAAATTGGTCATATCCCTCTTTATACCTAGACACCTAAACCATAATCTGATATAATGATACATCTTTATCCATCTTGGGTGAACTATCCACTATGAAGCATGAGAGACCATCATCTACTCATCTCTCATGGAAGTAGGAACCACAACTCTCCCATGAATGTATGTCATATCATCTCCATATAATGACAATCCTAGAATTAGTTCATTCCCCACCAATTATTCTTACATCACTAAGCACTCGAAATATGACTCCTGGATGGCTTTCACCTTGTCCACCAAGGCATACATGATAACTAAGAGATCATATTTCATCACCCCTTGATCCTCAGATGCACTCATGAACCATTAATCCAACATTATAATCAATATATATTCCTCCTATAAAGTAATCCTTCCAAGATCTTGTGACTTCTTACTAAGAGAATCTACAATAGAATTTCCCTTTTTAGGAGCATAATCCATCTCAAAGACAAAATTCTATAGATAATCAACTCAACACCTCTACCATAGATTCATGTCCCACAGAGAGAAGATATAATATATGATATTATCATTTATATAAATGAAAAATTTCCCATTAAAAATATAGTGCCACCAACACTTCAATTCATAAACTACCACAACAAACTCTGGATCATGCATAGGGTAGTTATGCTCATGAGATCATATATGAAGTGACCCATAAGCAGCTAATTGATCTCTCTATATCAAAAAGTCTCCCAAACCAACAACTGAGGCATTGAAGTAGACCACAAATCCAACCCCAGGCTCGGGTAAGGTCAAAATTGGAGCCAATTTCAATATTATTTTCATCTCTAAAAATACCTCTTTACGCTATTCTATCGACCCAAAATTCACGTCCTTCTTAGTAATTCCAGTCATAGGTACTACAAAATGGGAGAATTTCTAAATAAATCATCAGTAGTATCCTGTTAACCCAAGGAAACTACTAATATTGAACACATTTTTAGGGTATTCCCAAGACATCACTACATCTACCTTCTCTGATCAACTGAGTTTCCCGACTCAGAAATTTCAAGTAAAAGAAGGATATCCTATTGAATAAAAAAGTGACACTTATAAATCTTAGCATAGATATAACATGCTTAAAGCATAATAAACATTATTTAAAGTTTTTTTTCATGCATCTATGGGGTCCATGAGTATATCAGGATATCATTAACAAATACAATGATGAAGGAGTCAAGATATGGATAGAATATATTATTCATGAGAGATATGAACACCATTGGAGAATTATTCAGCCTGAAAGGAATGAAAATATACCCATACAGATTATAACTACTCCTAAACATTATCTTATGTATATAATCTTATCTGACCCAAAACTGGTGGTAGTTTGATCACGTGTTAATCTTAGAGAACTAATGGTATCCCCTCAACTGATCAAACAAATCATTGATCCTCATTTATGAGTACCTATTAAATATTTTGACCTAGTTAATATTTCTATAGTCCATGCACAGTTGAAGGATTTAGTACACCTTCTTGGAAAACAACACTGGAGCACCCTAGGGATAAGTGCTCAATCTAATAAAGCCCTTCGCCTCCAAATCCTCATGTTTCACCTTGAGTTCCTTCAACTCAACTGGTTTTATATGATATGGATGGATCAATATAGGATTCTCTCCTAGAATGACTTTGATCTTGAATTTAATTCCATTATTAAGAGGAATTATTGAGAAGTCATCTAGAAATGAATCTTGGTAAAGGTACACCACTCGAGGAAAAGAGGAGGTAGATACTTCCAAATATACCACACAACAACAAAAACCGGGTTTAGCGGCGGTTTTGTGGAGGTGGTTCAAAAAACCACTGCTAAACATTTTCGCCGAAAGGTTTCACGGCGGTTTTTAATAAACCGCCGCGAAACCCAAAATTCATTTTAACAATCCCGACCCTTCTTCCCCCACCCCGATCATTCCCCCAAACCCCTGCATCCTCCCTTCTTCCCCTAACCCCCTGGTGACCCGCAACCCTCGACCCCCAACCGTCCAGCGACCCGCGACCTCCGGCGACCACGCGACCTCCGTCTCTGGCGAACCTGCGACCTCTATCTCCGGCGACCCGTCTTTTCCAAGTATATATCCATTTAACTAGGTTTGAAGTATAGAAAATTTTGATAGACTTCACGCATGGTGATAATATTGAGAATGATTGGTAGGTGATCGTTTCATTGGAGGTTTGAACATGGATTCAATGATTTATGACACAATAGGTTAATATTGAATAGTTATATAAATCCTAGAGTATAGAGGAGCATAGTTGAAAAGATTAAATGGGTGGTATTATGGAATAAAATTGAGATTATGGATTATGCAGTGGGGATATTTCCTCCATTACATGGTTGAAAAGAGGGAATGAGTGGGTTGTTATGGGACATGACTTGGTTATATGAAAAATGAATTTTTGGTAGTTTCCTTATGGAATGGAATATAGTTTTTAATCATAATAATGACATGGGGTTTGATGGAATTAAAAAAGATCATGGGTAAATATTAAAAAAATAATCCTTTTAATTAATGGTTAATAGTTGGGAAAAATATGGGTGATGGCTGCATGGTTTGTCATTAAATATGATTAATATAAAATATAAATAATGTAATATGGTTGGTGAAATGAATCTATAAATGGGATAAATGATGAGGCATGATGTTAAATTATTCATCTTTATTGTGGATATTTGTATAAGATGTGGGGATGGTCATTGTGTTATAGTTGGCAGTGATGGTAATGTGAGGTAGTAGTAGTGTGGTGATTTTTACTAGCTATATAAGTTCTATTTGTTTATTTATGTCTTATGTTGGTCTTGTGTGTGTCTATAAATATACTTAAATATTATTATTTTTGGTTTTTGAATACATCCCACTTGAGTTATATACCCTTCTCGAATCCCAACAAGCTCTGGGTACTAGGTTGTTTCCCCTAACATTCAGGTTGGTGAGGGAATGTATGCATGCCTACTCCCTCATCCCCACTCTCCCTTCTAGTTTTAGAATTATCTTTGATGTATTGAGGTGTGTAAGATCATATTTCTAAAGTATATAGTGAAATAGAAGACCCTAATGGTTATTTATGTGAAGGTACATTACGTATTAGAAAACCCTTTGAGTCATTGATGATGATTATAAACTAGGTGAACTATAAGTCCCTATGGTGTATTGAGATAATGATATGATGTAAGTAAAATAGTAGACTATAAATGGTATTTATGGGATGGTCTATTGTGGTGTTGATGTAAGGATATATATTAGAGGCTGTTCATGGTAGGTGGAGAGAATTAGGTTAATGTCCTTCATGATTTTGATTCCCAATAGTACTGATTTTGATAAGTGTTGATGATATGTGATATGTGATAGTGGATATTGGCTAATGATGATGTTATGGATAAGGTTTGTGGTATGGTTGTAATATGAGATATAGTATTCTATGGAATAAATGTTAAAGATATTGGGAGAATATGACATTTGATATTAGGGTGCGATAGTGAAAAAAATAATAAATTGGTTTTAGGGTGCCTTTGTGTCATATTCATCTGATATTATTTTACTATGCATGATTATGATATTTAGTAATCGAGTCTTGGTGAGTATTTTCAATAGTTGACCTACTAGGTGCTTACTAGTTATGTTGTTTGTTCAATGATGTGTTATTATACTCCTTTAACTTTTTCATTGGAGGTATTGCGTATAATCATACTAAGGATACATATTATGATAAACCCCATATATATAAAAAATTCCAGATTCCTAGGATATTTTTTGTGACTAAGTTGGGTCGTACTATCTTTGTGCTTGGTGTTTGTTGTGAAATCACTATCTTGGAGATTTATTTGGTATTTTTATCTTGGGGTTTTTATTTTTTTATGTATTCATTCTTTAAAGTATTATTGTTGATTTAAATTTATATATATATATATATATATATATTATGATGTTGTTCAATGTTATTCTTTTTTTATTATTGGTACATATGATGGTAATTCCTCTCATCCTTATTTTTTATACCCCTATTCTAGTCATCAACCTGGGGCCTGTAGGAGGTTGGATATGGGGGTCACTCTCATCTTTAATTTAATTCTAGGAAGAGTTTCCATTGAGGTTGTGTATTGAATTGACCCGGGTAACCCTCAAACGTGGTAACTGGCCCATTTTGTTACATACTTGAAGGTTATTCCCGATCCTCGTGGGTTGGAGGCAAGAACCAATGCATCAAAAAAACACAGCAAAGGTAAAAATTTATCCCAACATGATCAAACACATTGCATATATGTATACACAAAATGAAAAGGAATTTGGAATACTAAAGGAATATGTATACCATAATAGTCAAAAGACAGTAGAAAAGAACAATTAAAAAAGTAGTCAACATTTCAAAAACAAGCCTAACTACATGGACTAAAACCAAAAACTACTCCATGAGATGTTGTGGATGAACTCCCTCCATCTCACCACCAACTACCCAAAACCAGCTACCACAAACCTCACCACCTCACTTCAGCGCCTTTCCCTTCCCAGTATTGGAAGACATACAAATGTCTATGTACCCCTAAGGAGGTGCACAAGGTGTGAGCTAACAGCCTCCATAGGATCCCACCTGGGTGTTCCATATCAAGCCTCTATATAACTATTCATGTATTCTTATTTTAAATATAACATGGAATGATAAGCAGTAATGAAATTTTATAGAAAACATGGGTAAACATTTCCCTTTTTCCTAGTTCTAAACAAAAGTAGGTAAAAAATGTATATCAATTATAACTCAGAAATCCAATCAGTACAAAATAAAATAAGAAGTAGAGGAATAAGTACCAAGGAACACTATAGTTTAGACTAGAAGAATACTTATACCATAATAAATCATGTGCACAATCCAATTCCTATAACACATGCCTAGGAAGAAGAGGAATACCCCATGAGTAAACCCCCCCGAAAATACTAATAGTTTTCCCCTAGAACAATGGGACTAGGAAACCAAGGAAATACCCATGAGAAAACCTCTTAATAATTACAAAACATGGACGATGGACTCAAGATAAACCTTCCACATAATTACCCAAGGTAACCTAAGTGCTCATTTTCACAAATCAATTTCAATATTTTAAAAGTACCCATTTCATTTTCATTTATCAAAAATCATGGAAAAACATTTCTCTCAAAACCCCTTCTTAAACAAATGAAAATAGTCATTACAATTTGATATATCAACTTATAAATTAAGAGAAATTAGGCTAATTATCATAGGCTAGAGATGGAACCACCTACCTCAAAGCTCAAGTCACACATTCCCGTAATGGGATCCACCAACAATGAAAACCCAATGATGAAAACGAAGGCCCTAGAATATAATAAAAACATTAATATTGATATAAATTAGAAAAGAAGGGGTTGTTGGAAAGGGAAAACACCAAATACCTCAAGAAAATACATCCTCTACACTACAACTAACCAAGGAATGGCCTCCATAATGAGATCTCCCAAAGGATCTAGAAGAATACACAAAGATTCAAAAACTTAGGCCACCAGATCTGATAATGTTACCCAAGGGTGCCACCATTATCAAGAGAAACGAAGAATCAGAAATATTTCTTACCCAGAGAGATGTGTCACAACTATAATAAAAGATCCAATGTTGAATGGATCAATCTAGATGGAGCATAGTCTCCCAAAATAACCCAAGAAGATCTCTAGGTAGGGATCCAAGGGCCTGGAGAAGAGAAATGAAACCAAAATAGCCACTCGCCTATTTTAAAAAATACACGAGGGCCATTTGATGATGTGTAATACTATTACCTGCTGTGAAATCCATGGTGTTCTAGTATGTTGAAAAATCCTTCACCTCGAATTAAAAATCCATTATTTTAAAATTTACGATGTGAAACCACTCTTCCCGAGGTGTAAACTTTCACAGCATGAATACCCTTTCATGACTTGTATCTAGTAATAGTTACACGATGTGTAACCTAGTTATACAGTGTTAAAGACTTTTTAATCATGTAGGAAAAGCTGGTTAAAGATGAAAGTACAACAAATATCTGACTTCACCATTTTAGGTGTCTTACCAATTCCTTCCTAGTCCTTTACAGACAATGGAAAAAAGGAAAACCATGAAGAGGATAAAAAAATACCTGATAGATCAGTAATAGGATCTTACAAACTCCCCACTATAAATAATTTTTTTCCTCAATAAGTCATGTAAAAGATGTAATCCATGGAAAAATATGAGTTCACTTCTCCTTTATCAACGACTCGTGTTCCCAATTATCATGATAATTTGATCCTTGTTTCCATAGAACCCTAACCAATGGAATAAAATTCCCACAAAATACTTTCACTTGAGAGTCAACAATCTCAATTGGTTTCTCCAAAATAGAAACATATGGCTCAAAGTCAATTTCTTCCCAACTTAGAATGTGAGAGGGATCAGGATGGTATTTCCTGAGATGATACATGTGGAAACAATCATGAATAACTATCATAAAAACCAATAATGATAATAGATAAGCAACCTATATGAGCTTATCAGTGACCTCAAATGGTCTAACTAATCTTAGATCCAACAGAAAAGAACAAATATCAATTCAAAAGGTCTAACATATCTCTGTCTCTAACTCAACGACACCCTCATGAGGAACTCATGGAATGTACAACCATTTAATATATGTGGATAATAGATATATGAATATTTTTCTTCAGTTTTTGAGGATAAATGGGACAGAACCATTTAATTCTTTTAAAAAAAGTATCATCACTCAAAATAAAAGATCACTTGAACCATATGCTTATTATATAAATAAAAGGTACTTGATTATATGTAATGAAAAGATAATAAACATAATCCAATGAGGGGAAACTCTAGAAATGGGAACCCATGCATTGGTACTCTATATTAGTGATTTTGGATGGATGTTATAAATACCGAATGGTATCCCATTTATAGATATGGAAAATAAAATAAAATATTTAATTGAGATGACCAAGCATGTGAGTATATGAGATGTTTAGGAAAGTTGTAGTATTTTTTGTGAGGGTGTGGAAGTAATCTGAGTGGACCAATGTATCTCATTAATGTAGTGGTGATAGAAATTGTTTGAGGCAACATAAATGTGTGATTGACAGTGTTATGATAATTGTGTAACCCGATATTCTTACTGCTCCTCAATGAGGTGTTCACGCTGTCTCCTAGGGACCAGACTTGTTTGGTTTGTCTGGGCATGCTAAGTAAGTGGTAAATGTGATCAATGAATCATCTTTATTATATTATGCATACTTTATGATCAATGGGTCATATTTATTATATTATGATTCTGCAATCTTACACTATCATATATTTTGTATAGGCACATAGTGATATACATGGATAAAAGATGGATCACATTACCGAGGAACACACCTCAGTATGTTAAGGGTTTGAATGAGTTTTTAGATTTTGCGATTTCTAATCGATCCGTTGAAGGGAGAATAAGATGTCCATGTCCTAAATGTAAATTTATAACATGGTTGAAGAGAGATGAAGTTTATGAACATTTAATACTGAAGCAATTCCCTGGTCAATATTTGTGTTGGAATTGGCATGGAGAATCGAACAATACAGAAAGATTGAGCACTAATGTTAATCCACAGAATGAGGTCCCAAGTTCGTCGACAATGGAAAATGAAATGAAAAACCTCATAAATGATGCATTCGGCACTGCAAGACACCACTATCAGTATCAAAACATATCAGAACAACTAGAAGAGGGTGCTACAAATTGAAACGTGACAAGTGATTTTTTTGAGACTGTAACACAAGTAGATCAAGATTGGAACATATTATTGGATCCTCCTCTTGATTATGTAGAGACAAATGTAACGGAAAACTTCACTGAGAAAAATGCATTTCATGATTTAGTTGATGATGGAAATCAAGAGTTGTATAGTGGGTGTTTGAAATATTCAAAGCTTTCATTTCTGCTGAAGTTGTACCATATCAAATGTCTATGTGGAATTACAAATAAGGCAATGTCCATGATATTGGAATTGATTCGTGATGCATTTCTTGAAGCAAAAATCCCATAATATTTTTATGATATGAAAAAAGTTGTTAACAAGATTGGTCTGAATTATATAAAAATACATGTGTGTCCCAATGATTGTATGCTTTATTGGGGGGGGGATTCAAGTAGACAGAATTGCAAGAAATGTTCTTCTTCTAGATGGCAGTCAAAGGGTGATGTTGGAAGTCTGACTGAACATAATTTCATGGATAAGAAGAAAATGAACACACCTACAAAGGTTTTTCGATACTTTCCTTTGAAGCCGTTATTGCAAAGATTATTCATGTCATCAAAAACCGCTGAACACATGAAGTGGCATTCTGTAGATAATAACAATGATGGGTTAATGATACATCCACGAGATTCCCAATCATGGAAGACATTTGATTCATTACATCTATATTTCTCAGCTGATCCTAGAAATGTTCGATTGGGATTGGATGCCGATGGATTCAACCCATTTGGGACTTTGAGTACAAGTTATAGCATTTGGCCAGTTGTTTTGATCCCTTATAATCTTCCTCCATGGATGTGTATGCAACAATCATCTTTTATCATTTCAATGATTATTCCTGGAAAAAAAATGCCTGGAAATGATATTGATGTATACTTGCAGCCTTTGATTGAAGAATTGCTGGAGTTATGGAGTAACAGTGTTGAGACATTTGATGTTTCTTCTAAAACAATGTTCAAAATGCATGCTGCTTTACTATGGACCATTAGTGACTTCCCTGGGCTTGGGAATTTATCTGGTTGGAACACTTATATGGGTTTGGCTTTTCCCATTTGTAAATTTGATTTTGAGCCCAAACGGCTACCTCACAGTATAAAATGGTGCTTCTTATGCCATCGAAGATTTCTCGATGCATCTCATAGATTTCAGCTGAACAAATCAAAATTTAATGGTTTCATTGATCATAGACCACCTCCAAAGTTGTTAACCGGTTCTGAAATATTGACACAGCTTGAAAATGTTGAAACAGAATTTGGGAAGGTTCATCATTTGAATGATAGCGTAAAACGGGTCTGAAGTGCATCATAAAGTGAAATAAGAATGCAACAATGGAAGAAAAAAAGTATATTCTTTAAACTTTCGTATTGGGAATTTAATTTGTTGCGCCACAATATTGATGTGATGCATATTGAGAAGAATTTCTGTGATAATTTGATTTTCACATTACTTAATGAGCATGGAAAGTCGAAGGATCATCTTAATGCTCGCAAAGACTTACAAGTAATGAACATAAAACGCGATCTCTAGCCAGATGAGAATGAAAAGTATGCTCCGGCCATTTTCACAATGAAAAATAGGGATAAAGATACGTTCCTTCGAATTTTAAAGAATGTGAATGTATCTGATGGGTATTCGAGTAACATCTCGGGGTGTGTTGAGTTGAAGAATCGTAAGTTACATGGATTGAAAAGTCACGATTCACATATTTTGTTACAGTAGTTACTACCATTGGCATTACGTACATTATTACCTGAAAAAGTTACTGTTGTTGTACTCCAATTCTGCACATTTTTCAGGCAATTATGTGAGAAAGTTGTACATCCATTTCAGCTTGACAACCTCCATGAGAGGTTTGTATTGACTCTTTGTGCAATGGATATGATCTTTCCTCCATCGTTTTTTACTATCATGATGCATTTAACTGTGAATTTGGTTGAAGAAGCTAAATTAGGAGGCCCCGTTCATTATAGATGGATGTATCCAATTGAGAGGTATTTTATTTATATGTTTTCCAGTTAAGTAAAAAAAAATTACATTTAAATAAATGCATAATATTATTATTTTATTTCACAGATATCTTGGGCATTTGAAATCATACGTGAGAAATAAAGCTCAACCAGAAGGCTCTATTGCTGAAGGCTATTTGGCCGAGGAATTTCTTACCTTTTGTTCTAGGTATTTAGATGATATTGAGACAATATTTAATCAAGTTGGACGTGTTGAAGACACATCAACTCAATATAAAATGCATCAGAAATCAAAAATATTTCCTGCTATTGGCCGATCAGTTGGGAGGACCTCAAATGTGACACTGACAGAATTGGAATTATTACAGGCACATAGATATGTGCTGCTAAATAGTGAAATTGCAGATCCATTTATTGAAGAGTTGAGGATACAAACAAAGAGATGAATGAGAGGCTGAACACGAAATGAGAAAGATATAATGAAAGATGTGAATAAAGAGCTTGTAGAATGGTTTGCACGATGTGTAAGTTCATAAATATTGCAATAAATAAGAATATTAGTTTGACAAATACAATTTGTAAATCTATTAAATTATATTTCTATTTTCAGATCATGAATACTGATACTTGAGCAGACTTGTCAGAAGATTTGAAGTTTCTTTATAGAGGTCCTATAAAGCAAGTTAGAAAGTTTGACGCTTATAATGTGAATGAATTTAGATTTCATACAGTTGATCGAGAAGTGGGTTTGAAAACACAGAATAGTGGTATATTTACATTTACTGAAGTGGGATACTATGGAAAGATGCATGATATTATTGAATTAAACTACCATGGACATTTTTCTGTTGTTTTATTCAAATGAAAATGGGTTGATATTATCATAGGTGTTAAAAGAGATTCATTGCAATTTACTTCTGTGAACTTCTCTCTCTTGATGGATGTTGGTGATCGTGAAATGCATGATCCATATATCTTAGCATCGCAAGAAAAAATGGTATATTATGTGAATGATGTTGTGTATGAAGGGTGGAGTGTAGTTACTCACGTAATATAAAGAGATTTGTATGATATGGGTGATGAAGTGGAATATTTGACCTCTGAAATTGAATGTCATCAACAACAGGAAGAAGAATTATTTGTCCATCATGATATTGAAAATATTAGTCTTGTAAGGATGAATGAAGTGGATGAAGCAATGGAGCAGGAAACCTACATGATTGAAGGGGAAAATGATTGTATGTACAATTATTCATTCATGCAGCAACCACTTGTTTCATTTTTGCAGTCATTCATTATCATTGTTATATATATTTTGTTTGTTAGTACTAGGCATCTATTATCATTTTTAATTTTTTTTCTGCATAATTTTTTTGAAATATATATTCTGAACTTAATTTTATTTGATTAAATGACATTAATGCCAAGGAGGAAGCGGTATACTATTTCTTCTAGTTCTGCGACGGATGTCGATCCATCTGGGTCACTCCCCACGACATCTGAGGCACCAGCTGCCTACACCCCCGCACCATCTCCCCCTGCACCATCTCTCACACCATCAGAGGGCCTCCCATTAGAGGCTGAGTCGTCGACTCCCCCTACAGGTGCCTCATCAGTTGGGCGGCGACAGACCCCTTCCAGTTCATCCCGGACATACTGGAGGGTCACAGTCATAGGTATAAATTTTAATTAAATAAATTTATTGCATTTTGTTTATACTAATTGTTTGCTCATTGAAGATGAAAAAAATAAAACCGTGGAGAAACACTTAAAAAGCTAAGATGTTTGGAACTTTAATGGAGAAAAGATAGTCATTCCATTTGATTCTTATAGTGTCCCTACGGATGATGTCGCGGGGTTACTTGGCCAGATTATAGGTCAGTTGGCAGTGGAGCCCATTTCCCTTCCCATTTCATATGATGATTGGAGACATATGCCTCCAAACTGAAAAAATGAAGTTTTTGATTCTCAAATAAAGGTAATTTTATTACATTATGGTTTAATTGAATGTCATGTTACTAATATGTTCAAAATGAATTTCTGTATACAGATGTTCTTCAACTTCACAGTTGCTGATGTGATAGCATGGAAGTGGACTTTGAAAAATCTTGGTAAAAAATGGAAAGATTTCAAATGGAGATTGTAGTGTGATTTCAACGATACTTCGTTGACCTTGGAACAAATGTATGACAAGCTACCCAGTGGGGTACCGAAAGAGTAGTGGAAAGTTTTTGTTGACAGGCATCGTGATGAGAAGCGGATGGTATTGAAATATATATTATTATATTATCCTCATTTTAAATTAATACATGTATATGAAGAGGATATGACATTGGATACATTACTGTTAAATTGCATTTTATTTATTTCAGGATCTCTCACGACAGAATGCATCAAACAGGGCGAAGCAAGTCATCCCTCACACGGTGGGCTCAAAAAGATTTTCTAGAATCTGAATGTCATTGGTAATATTTTAAATAGTTTAAATATTTATAATACAATATTATCTATTTAATATATTGAATTTTTGATTTATCTTTGCTTAATTTAGTCACAGAATTTAGGGCACGAAGCCTCTCGGACTGAACTGTGGTTGGATGTTCACAGAAAATCAGATGGCTCTTTTGTTAATGAGCCTACCAAAGAAGTTGGGGTATGAAATCAAATTTTTATTATAATAAATTATTATCAGTTTTTACTGTGTTAATATATATTGATATTTTATTTATAGGTAAAAATTAAAAAACTATGGGATGCCAATCATGGGTAGTCCTACTCAGTCTCCCAGGATGACCCGGTTGCTCAAGTCCTTGGGAAGGAGCATCCTGGTAGAGTGTGTGGGATGGGTTTGGGACCCATACCATCTGAGGTCTTTAGCAGATCATCAGGGATTCCAGCCGTATCTACTCCTGGTTATAGTCAGCCCATACCTGAAGATGCTCAGAGGGAGATTTCTTCTCTACGAGCCACAGTTCAAGACCAAGGGGCTCAGATATCCGCTATACAGAAAGCATTGACTAATTTATATCAGTAGATGAGCAGATATTCCCCCAGTGGTAGTGCACCGAGTGGTGGTGAGCATGTAAATCAGAAAAAAATCAAAATCATTTAGTTTGAAAACTTTTATTGGTTTTAAGTTTAATTATAAATATGCAACAATATTTAATTTTCAATATAATGTTCTTACAGGTGGCAGTAGGAGATGGAGGTGGAGAGGGTGACGATGCATCATCGGACCATGAGTAGTATTGTTGATGTGTTGAACAAATATGGGAAAGGTTGGTTTGTATATATAACATGTGTGGTGTATGGAACCTTTAAAAAACCATTGGTCTTGGAGGAGCTTCAGTGGCTAACCTTGAATGATCACAATAACCTCAGGTGGTAAAGATAATGATGTGTTTGTTTCATTGGTTAGATGATCTATGGTAATAGGCTCTTTGATGTTTCTGTTGTAAATTCAGCATTGGGAATTAGACTCATTAGGGTGTTGCATGTCCAAACAGCCATGTTGAATGGATATAACTAGATCAAGATGGTTTTCTGAGGTGATTTTCATGATCATTAATAGTTTTTATGAGGCACGTAACCACATCACATGAAAACCAATGCAACTCCCTTCCCATGAAGCTTCCCTCTTTTCTAACTTTTATTTTATGAACATATTGGGAGATTGTTAGATGACATGACATATGATAAAAAAGAATATTCATAGGGGTTTTACATGATTAATTGGGATATTTGATGGGGCTTCACATGATCAGGAACAGATCACATGAATTGTATAACCCCTTTGCATGATGTTCCTAGGGTCATGTGATCATGAGCCTCATTGAAGTTCACATGGTCCTTGTGACCTAGGTGATTAATCTATATGTATACATGCTAGAATTTTCTTTCCTTTGGGTATATATTAATACCTATGCTTTGGGTATTTATTTGTTCCTAAAATATACAATGCTCATTTGGCTAGCGTCAAAAAATGCCCCCCCCCCCACAAAAGTGATGTTCGAAGGAACAAGGACTCAGTTATGAGGTAGGAAATGACTTCATGAGTCTCTTATTCTTTCTCTGGTTGGAATTCAAAACATCTTTTGGTCTTCTATAAGTCCATTCATATTCCTTGAGGTTCCCTATAAATAGGGGGTGAGAGGCTGGTCATTTGACCGGTGACATGAAGCTCCATAGCTCTCAAAACCTCCTCTCTCGTGTGATTGTTTTGCAAGACAACTTTGCATGAACTCATCACAAGAACCATACAAGATACCTAACCATGTGATCATGTCACTTGACCTATTTTTGTGATCACCTTGTCTAAATATCTCACTTAATCAATCCATGAACTAATCAATGGTAATTTATTTGAACTTTGATGCACACCCTTGGCCATTAGTCTATCTTATGTGATTCAGTTGTATCTTGAGGATTTTTTCATGATCTACTAATCTTTATGTGATTCATGTGACCTTCACATGGTAACATGATTATATGTATTAAGAAAAATCATGTGATCAAAAGATGTTTTATGGGTTATGTGATTTTCGTGACCTAGAATGGATCATGTGGTCCACGTAATGTTTTCCATGTTATGCACTTATTTTGTTTGATTAGCACAACTGATTCTCTCTTAATGGTTACATATCTTCTAATATATTCTCTATTATCTTTAAATATGTCCTCTATTTCTCAAATGTCTTCTTATGTGGTAGACTAGAGAGACCTTATTTCCTGGAACCATAATGTCAATCATCGATACAAAGTATTTTATAACAATGATGTTTTAAAGGTTCTTATTCTGACTGAACATCAACCCATTTAATCCTCGTTCCTCCTCCTTATAGGAAAAACGACTAGTAGTGATCCCTCCCCTCTCTTCTTTGTCACATTTTGATCCATACACTTTAATCCTTTATGGAATCAAATATTTTCAATTTTGATCATCTATAAACTATAAGTATAAATCCATGTGACCCCCAATCTCTTGTTTCATTTGATGTTATCTTGTGTTTCATTATAAATCCATAATTTTAGGTATTTTTTATGATTTAGGTATTCTTATTGAATTGGATCAAATTTTTCATCAACATTAAATGAAAGGGTGTTTATGAATATTGCGTAGGTGGTGCAAAAATTTTCTCCTTATTATATATATGTTGTATGTGTTGTTTGATGCACAAGTGTAGAAGGGAAGGTAACAATGGATCAGGATGGAACAAAATTAGATTTCCTCATAGATGAGATTCAGGAAAGGTTTGTTAGGGCTGTGTAAGGTCCTCTGGTTTATAATTATTAATCATGTACATCCATGAATTAAATTGAAATTGGTGGTAGAACTTGGAATGATAACCAAGAGGGGTATGTATTAATGTGAAATGATAATATCTTAAAATTTATTTAAAGAAATTCCTCAATGATGGTGAATTATATACAACATAATTGATAGTGGAAATCTTATCCAAGTAAGAGTGACTTGAGTAAAATGATGTATATTTTTGGTTGGGTGTAATTAAATTCTTGTTATTACTTGGTGCTTTAGTTGGGTTTCATTCCAATGATGTTTCTATATTGTTAATTAGGTTTGGCATAATGATAACCATTTCTTTGGCATGCTATATAGGTTGGAAATTTTTTAACCGTGTTGAACACTTTATAATAAGTTGTATAAGATGCCAACTATCATTCTTATTGGTATATGGGTTGGGTGTGATTCTAACCAAATTTTTGTGGTTATGTAGGTTATACATGATTCTGACAATTTATCTTGGTTTTTACATAGATTGGTCTTAATTCCAAATATTCCTATGACTTCTTATATGGGTTGGGTGCAATTAAAACTAGTGTTCTTGTTAGTTACATGGGTTGAATGTAATTCCAACTATTGTTATTATTTATTATATGGGTTGGGTGTAATGTTAACCATTGTTATCTTCATGTATATATGTTGGGTGTAACACCAAACCTATTCTTCTTTGATAGTTGTGTTGGGTGTGATTAAAACCATGAATGTTTTTAGTACATGTGTTGGTAGTGATGTTAACCATGTTGGGTGTAACACCAAACCTTCTCTTCTTTGATAGTTGTGCATGCTATTCATCATTATGAGGAGACATATATTTTTTATTTTATCATGTACCATTAACCATAATTCCATAGTGATTTGATTAGTTGATGGTTTCTAGGAACCAAAACTATTTATCTAGCCCATGGTGAGGTAGAAATTGGCCTATGAAATATTTTTAAGCTTGGGGGAATACTTCTATTAGTGGAAACATATGATGAATTCCTTCCCGTTGAGAATGTTTGGCATGATAAATGGTTTCTTGTTTGGTTTGTTTTTCAGGGAAGTGGTGCAGTATAAGCAGAAATGCTATTTTTTTCGGGTCAGCATTTCGCGGCGGTTTTAACCGTCGCTAATGTTTTACCACTTATACATTTAGCGGCGGTTTAAACTGCCACTAAATGTAATCGTCAATACACTTAGCGGTGGTTAAAACCGCCGTGAAATCACGTCAGAATTAGCGGTGGTTTTAACCGCTGCTAAGCAGGTGCATGACATGCCTGAATTTCACGGCGATTATAGCTGCCACTAATTAAATAGCCCTTAAAACTGCCGCTAAATTTACCAAAAACTTCTGTGAAATGAGGTACTACGACGCTTTTCTTTGACCGTCGTGAAATGCATAAAATCACCGCTAATAGATTGTCGATGCCTAGTTTAGCGGCAGTTTCTGTAAACCGCCGCTAATAGGCGGTTTTCCTGTAGTGTCACAAGAACCATTCACACTACTTACAATATAATATATCTAAACTAACTCAGGTCCAATATCATTCTACCCACTCCAACATCCCATTCACTAGTCAAATCAAACTTATTCCCCTTATGTGTAGTAAAGTATACTCGTCACATGTAGCATCCAATGTGTGCTTGTTAACTATTCAACCAGTCCATACCGAAGAATCACATTAAATATCATCATCTCCAAGACCATAAAACCCTATAAATGTTTGTATTTGTCAACTATTGTGAGACACACTAGAAATACCTATAAATGGGTACCTTATTTCCCAATGGTGTATTAAGAGAAATAAAATTGGAAGATAACTTAACCGGTAATTTTTCCCAACCATGACTTGAGAAGATATAAAATAATGGGAAGCTCTTGTGTCAAATATGGTAGTTGAAATAATAGATGTAATAAAAAACAAACCTATAAATTTATATGGCTCCTGTGAACCATCATCCAGAACCTATTCTATGGCATATACTCTACCTACATCGATTCTATGACTATGTCCCTGATGCCCCTAGTTTGATTGAGTCACTAAACCCTTTGGAATTGGGGCCTACTATTGAGATCATATGTCAGTCCCATGACTCACAACCTATATTTTCCATGCACTACTATGGAAAATTCACCATGGAACCATCGAAAAAATGATGAACATTCCCCATCTTTCCACATATGTGACCCTTTCTTTGAGATTCATTGAAAAACTTGTGATAGTGTCTATTTTTTCCACAATTGAAGCATATAGTGACACCCCCTTCTCCAGAAGGCGCTAAATAAATACTAATCCACTCGTACTACCTACTTCCAACATGCCTCACCTCCTCAACCTTCTTATTCATACTACTATAAAAGGTACTCACTGTATCATTAGGAGTCTCACTCATCGGTGCACTGAGGGATTATAGAAGACCCGCTTATTTTTCTTCCTCAATACCATTCTTGATCATCAGTTCATTACATAACACCTCAAAATTCATCATTAGGTCAAAGCTCGTGACATGGTGCCTCAGCTAAGGTCTAAGGCTAATCTCAAAATTCTAATCCTTTTGCGCCTCAATAATTTCTAAAAAGGAGAAAAGTGAAGCAACTCCATGAAATGAGTATAATAGGAATACATCGACGTTGTTCCCTACTAAAGCTCCATAAACTCTTGAACATGATTCATCTTCAGTGTATCTAGAAAAAACTAATTGAAGAAGATATTCTTGAAGCTCTCCCAAGTCATACTCTCAGATCTCCCTTTCTGGTTCATGACACCCCATCATCTCCTTGTAGGTCCTTGAATCATAAAAGTGTCCAACTTAACCTAACAATCCTTTAGAGTCTCCACTAGATCAAAGATTCTCTCAATGATTTCAATCCAATCCTTATTATAATGGATTCCTCTAGTACCCTAAAAGGATAGGGTGGATACTAAATTTGGAAGTCTCTAGAATAATTAATTATTGTCCTGGGAGCTCCTTCATCTTGATTAGGCACTATATGAAAGACTCCAGGATAAAGTGGTTCTTCTACCTAAACCACTTGAGAAGGTATAATAACATGATCAGGTTCATCCTCCTATCCACCTAGTGGTGGGGAAGGATAATCCTCTCTGGTGGAGGAATTATGACCTACTTCCACTAGCAGTCCCGTCAGATATCTTCTATAAAACATTATCTATAAACCTAAATAAGGACTTAGAACTCCTATATCAGTTTACTTAAGATATAAACTCAATCATTTTATAGGTACACATAATTTATTTCTATAGGAAGACCTATCCTAGGGGGATACCCACAGTGATAAGGCTTAACCCTCATAGTACTTCCCATGGATAACACCTCATCTACCTCACTTTCACGTTAGTTGTAGCCATATATATATAATAAAAAAATAAGTATGTTTAAGTTAAATAAATATAAATTTCATCATAAATATATCACATAAGAATAGTTCGATACATTTAATTAAATGAACTACCATATATAGAAATTAACAAGTATATATGACATGTGATCATATGTGCCTGTCCAAAAAAGAATGAATGCACCCAAATCCCATAAATTGTAACAAAAAAACAGTACTCAAGTTCAACATGAAACTAAAATACCACAATCATTAATAGTAATACCATCATTGGTAACTCTAAGGTCCATTGCATAAGAGTTGTCTAGAAACATACATGACTTCCTACCCAAGTTACACACAACCTATCTCTTTTCTACCTTTCCCCAACATAGTCAAGAATAAAGAAAAAAAACCTCATTTGATATCACTTTTTAATTCCCTGAACTAAATCACTTAGTCATATCCAGAGTGCCACATGACCTCATGCGCATCTCCCCATACGTAAGGGGTTTATGACTTGTAGTGATGGTTTGAATGATAATGTGGGGAGATTATACCCTCAGTAATAAAATCTATACACCAGAATCAAAGCAAGTAAAAATGAATGTTCCAAAACAACGTAATGAAAAAAAACGAAAACATCATGATACAAAAAATGGCATCGGGAATATATAATATATAATAAATACACTAATGTGTAAAGTTATTCAAGGTATGAAAACTAAAGGTAATAAACTAAAATACTACGGTAATAGTTCATATTCCATCCCAGCATTGCCTCTATCCTCCAAGATCCACCTGCTCATCTCCCTAATGTAGGTCCCTTACCCTTAGTTGGATCCCTAGCCATGAAATATGCATGAGCATAAAGATTCCCATACAGGGTGTGAGTATAAACCCAATAGGACTCCACCAATACATCCTTAACATAAAGTGGATATATATGTGGTGTATTTCATGATGATATGTAAATAAGAAAATAATAAACTAATCATATGTTAAGATATCATGCATTAGCTAGGATTTTATAAGCCCCGACCATACCTAATTTGAATCTATGTCATAAGGAATGTCTCAAACATCATCAAAAAATGGTTTAGGCTACAAGGACAACACATATCTCAGATCAAAGCTCATAGCTCATAGCCAACCAAACCTAGTGTCAGGACACAAGGTCATCACACCATTGGTTCATTCTTAGGTTGGGATATAATTTTATCATGACCCTACCTTTATTGGTTCATTCCACAAGGTTTTCACACCCCAAGCTCAGCTTTGGGTTAGGCTACAATTCCATCGTACCTTGTCCTCTATCTTGCATCGGGGCACAAGGCCTTAATACCCCTACCGTGTTTCTAATCCCCCTCATCATCATAGATTCCATGTTGCATAAACACATACTACCCCTCTAGGTAAAATTGACCCATGATGATCAACCTATCACCTTGATGCTAGATACAAACCTCCACAGGCTAATCATTCACACACAACAGGGCATAGCACATAAGGTGAAAAAAAACATACAATTTATTGGTCTCACAAACTACAAATGTGCACCATATTTATAATCACAAGCATAATATATCATAGAATGGTTATTATGGCTACATACTTAAGCACACACATTCCATTAAACTTTATACAAATTCCTTATGTGATAAGGAAATCCTACCTCAAGTGTGTCGATGTCAATTTACAAGAGCCATCATCAAACCACACCCATGTACCAATGATCCCTACAATAAAACCCAATTCCCCTTTAATAGGATAATTCCATAAGGTCTTAAAAATAGATTAACTTACCCGATGAGATCCACCTCCAATGATAGATTTAGATTCATTTGGTAAAAAGATGGAAATTCTCTAGATTCATTTTCATATCCATCGATAAACCATAAAATACTTATTAGATCACTAGAGAATTAATATATTTGATTATGAAATCCTAGATATATTATTCCCTCTAATAAATGGAAAGGATATCTATAATAAATGTGAATAAAAAAAGAACAATAATCTCTTACCTTGAATTCACATAATCCAAATCCTATAGATCCACTAAAATTAGAGTTTGTAGGGAGAGGAATAACTATAAAAGGACACTGGAGTCCCTAGGTTTTATATTCCTAGGTGTGGGAGAAATAATTCAGGGGTTCACGGTGGTTTTAGATTAAATATATAAATTTAGGATTAATTAGAAAATTGCACATTGTTTGGTCACACGGTTTATAAAACCATACACTAACCATGTAAGGCTTACTACCTCTTATGGGCATGCACATCATTTAGTCGCATGGTTTATTAAACTGTTCACAAACCATGATTTTTACCTATTCCCCATGTCACACAATTTCCTAGGTAAATTATTACAGTTAGCTCTAATCATGCACTAACTGTGTGCTACTCATTATCCTCCAACAAGCCGCATGGTTTCCTGGGGAGAACTAAATGGTTCTTACAAACCATTATCAAACTATGAACCCCCTTAAAAGACTCTAAAAATATTCAAAATCATCCAAAAGTCACCCAATACTTCACCTAATTAAATCATAACTCCAAAACACTTAAATAAGGGCCAAAATAAAGGCATCATTTACTTGAAAAGTTAGGGTCATTACATATCATTTTCAAATATAACTACTACTACTTCATGTTCTTCTATGTTTTTCATGATTTTTTTTTCTCTAGTAATGTGTGAGAAACAAACACAATCAATAATCCATGTCTTTCTTTGCTTGTTATCTTTCAATTCCACTTCCATAATAAATGAATTTTATTATTGACTTCTCTTTCAAACACATTTTTCCTTTTCTTTGAAAGATAAATGTATAGAGAGATTAATCATGCACTTATCAGCATAATTTTTTGTCTTTTCACATCTACCAAAAATTTCCTCCATGCATTCAATTTTTTTTAGGAAAAGTGTTTTTTTATGGTCTTCTTCTTTAGAGACTCATTCTTCATCATTTTAGGGTTTCTCCACCTTGATCCATTCCTTATTCTATGTAATAATTTTTAACTAGAAAGTGTAGGCTATGTAACCAAATACCCCATAGAACCAATGGTTTCCACTAAATCAGAATTTTTTTTAAGGCTATAGTTCTATCCAGAAAACTACTTTTATTTGATTCCTAACTTTGTTGTTTAGATCTTCCCTGATCTAGATTATTCTTTAATTTGATTTATTTTTCTTGGATTATTATGTATTACTTAGTTTTTGAAGAGTGTTTCTCATAAACTTTTTCATCACAAACTTATCTATATTTTATATTATCACTTTTATTTTTATACAAATCGAATTTAACATTTTGAGATTTTTTAGGTATAATTTTAACCTGATTTTTTGTGAAATAATTCACAACTAATGTAAATGATTCGTCTGTGACTTAAATGTATTTTTTGAAGTATTCTCTCATATTTTTCAATTAACTTTAGCTACAACATATTTTTATTCCATATTACTCATTTCATCTTCTTTAATTACTAGTTTTTCTTTAAGATATCTTAAGATATTTTCATTCTCAATAACTTCCAACATGGATTTCTTGAGTTCTTTAATAATTTCATTTTTTCTCTTGAGAAACTATTCATTTGAATCAACCTTCTTTCTATTAAAATTCTTTAAAACTTTAATATACCACTTGATATTTGTATTTTTATCAAGATATTATTCTAATTCAAATATTATCATGTGCTCTATGTAAGTTTCTTATTCACCTTACTCATCACTATTTGAGGATATTTATTATTTCTCTACATGTGTAATGAATTTGGTAAACTTTTAAAAAGTTCCATCCTCATAGTGACTACAAGATGATGTATCTTCTTCCTCCTCCTTGATTAATAAAATTCTTATTCTTATAGGAAACTTATTTTTATTGTCTCCATATTTATTAATAACATTTTAACTCTTTCCCTGTTTCTTATTTTGAGATTTATCATCTTGTTTTTCATCCTCAAACTCATAGATTTTCTTCTTTAGACAATTAACTTCAAAATGTCCAATGACTCCACATTTGAAGCATATTAAGGGTAGCTTTACCCTATACTTACCTTTAAATTTTTTGATATTTTTTGGAGATAAGATACATTATTCTCATTTAATCCTTAAATTTTTCATCTTCATCATAAAATCTACTAGAAGGTTTTGGTTCTTCTTCTATCATCTTCAGTTTTATTATGGATTCAAAATTCATATCTTCTTTCACCTTCTTTTTAAATGAATTTTCTTTTCTCATTCCATAGGTGATGAGGATATTATAAATCATATCAAGTGAAAGATATTCTATATCTTATTAAGAAGAAATTTTTGGACCAAATCAATCAAGGAAGATCATCATGAGTTTCTTCATAATAATATAATCACATGGTTTTTCACCAAAACCTCTTATGTTTCTCAGAATCACATTTAATTTATTGAATTATTCATAAATGGATTCTTTCTCATCCGTCTTTATATTTTAAAACTTTCTTCTCTAAATTTTTAGATTTTATTATTTGACTTTAAAATTTCCTTTAAAATTGATTTCATATTTATCCCATACATCTTTAGTAGTTTAATGTCCCAAAAATTCCGTATAACTTTTTTTTATTATATGGAATTATTTTGAGACTGTGAAATCTGACGGCGCGTGATTCTGAGGCCCAGAGTGCTAGGAATGATCTGTCGAAGTTTTTTTAAGCTTAAGTTAGCGCGCGTAAGTAGTTTTCCTAAAAAAGTGGAATAAATCCTAAACGGTTACTCGGATCATAAATCTAAGGGAATTGTTGTGTTCATGATGGCGGTTTTACCCTAGGCATGACTTAAGTTTGGTCGACGTAAGCCTCTGGTGAGAAAACCTGAAAATGGCATAACCATAAATAAAATAGTTAAATAATGTTATTTTATTTTTTCAAATACTTATAACTCACAAACGGTAACTCAGATTAAAAATCTGAGACTACCACTGAACTCATGATGGTATGTTTTCTTTAGAAAGAAACTAACCTTGGCCGGCGCATGCCACTAATGAAAGTTAGTTTTTGGTCATAAATAAAATAATTAAGTGACAATTATTTTATTTTAAAACTTCATAACTTATAAATGGTAACTCAGGTTAAAAATATGAGAGTAACATTGGGTTTGTTGGGGTGTTTTTCATTTAGGCAGAGCCTAACCTCGACCGGCGTGGGTTGAGGGTGACTATTATTAATTTTCCAAACTTTTTTTTGGGTACGTTCAGTAAACGCATGAGCGGCGTTTTCTAACTTTTGAATTATTGATTGGATTAAAAATATGTGGGCATAGTTGAATCCGCAGCACCAAGATTCTCTTAAGGGAGGCTTTACTTTGACCACAGTAGGTCAAGAGAAAAATGTAAGTTTTGTGACTTCTTAAAAGAAATTAAATAAAATAATTTTTGTTATTTTATTTCATAAAACTCCAACAGACCAATTAAAGGGGTGGGGTTGGTGGTGTCTCAAGCCATTAAATAGCTTGACCTGCCAACCTAAAATAATGACAATGTTGGGGAAATTATGAAGCTTCCTAATTAATGAGCACCATTAACTCCCTGCATCGTTACTTACCCTCCCCATCTCCTATAAATATGGAGCTAGTAATGGGGTATCGGAGAGCTTCACCAAGCAGTGAATTGCTGAAGCAACGCTATGACGCCAGATCCTTAGAAGACGAAGCCAACCCAGCGGGAGGTGACGGACGACACCGAACCACCAGTGGGTGACATGCGAGTGGCGTCTGTGGGAGACGTTCATGGGAACTAAGAACACGGTCCACTAACAAGCGCGGACGATTCTCCGACGTTTCAAGGTAGGGGTTTGTTTAAGATTTTTCAACATCAATTCCACAATCAAATATTTCTCTTCAAGCCACATGCTACCAAACTAACGTGGAGGGTACGGGCTAAACGAACATGATATGATCCCTCTATATCTTCAATATTGATGTGTTCTTCATGGAGAATGAGGACGTAAACCTATGCCGACGAGGCGCAAGGTGGCGGTCGGCACTCCGGACGGTCACGATGGCAGTGGCGGCATAACCGCACCGTCGGAGGAGACCGCAGCCCATCGGTCGTGGTGGGGGAGCACAGCGGTCGGCACGTCGGCCGTCCACGTGACTATGGGGTGACGTGTGTCTGCGTCGCCGGTAGATGAGAAGGTCGCGACCCATCGGCCGCGGCGGCCCACCAAGACGGCTGGAAACCGGCCGGCCACATGAGGAGCGGCATGCGTCCACTCTACTGGAAGGGAGGGTCAGCCGTTCCGGTCGGCCGCGTCGCACTGAGCAGGACCTGCTCCAGTGGGTCCCGCTTTCCAACAGGCGGTGGCACATGGTTCCATCGGGTTGGTCGAGCCGAACGGTCCAGTGGACTGTTCGGAATATCGGGGTTTGCCTTCCCCCCGGGTGCCGGCTAGGGCGGACCCACCATGGTGGCCCACCCGACCACGGGCCGCACCAAGCAGGTTGGGTTAGGCCGCCCCCTTCATGAGTCGGGTCAGACCATGGACCAGTGGGCCGGGCCCACCGTGGCCCAAGCCAACTGGGCCGAACCCAGACCGGGTCGGGTCGACCCGAACCAGGTCAGATCAGTCCAGGTCGGGATGGGCCTGGTCGGACTGGACCCAGGCCCATCGGGACCCAGATACGCCTTTGTGGCCATATCTTGAGAACCGGGATTCCTTTTGAAGAACCGTCTAAGGATCTAGAATCCTTGGATTGAGACGGTCCTTTTGGTATAATCTACTAGAGTTTTGGATAAATTTGGAGTACGGTTGGGTTGGATCGAACCCGAATCCAACCGAGCCCTCGGAGCGGAAACGCTAATAACTTACAGACCGGGAGTCTGATTGACATGTCATCTATTGCATTGGGTCCCTTATGAAATGGTAGTCCTTTGGGTTAATCCTTTTTAGATCTTAGTGAGAGTAAAGGTATGACTGATATCTCAAGGGTAGATTCTATGGAACTCGAGCGTACCGGGTGCGAGGAATCTAGTGGCTGGCAATGAGGCGGAGGTTGGAGACAGATCATGCGGAGTTCAGCGCTCAGTGATCCTATGTGGGTCAGCGCATAATGATCATGTGTGGTTCAGTGCTCAGCGATCCTGTGTGGGTCAGCCCATACCGATCCTGTGTGGTTCAGATCCTATGTGGGTTAGCGGGGGTTAGTTACATATCGACTCTGGGCGGGTCAGATCATGTGTGGATCATTATGGGGGTTAGTACCTATCGATCATGTGTGGGTCAAACTCTGTATGGTCAGAAGCAGTTCCTATTGACAGAATAAGATGATCTAGCTTCACGACTAATCATTTTTACTTCTATACTTCACTGAAAACCTGGTTTGAGCTGAGACTCTTTTTGAGTTGTCTTTACTTTGTGCTTTTGATTAAGGTTATGCTACGTGGTACTATACCTGTGTGGTAAACTATATTCATGGTGTTACCTATGTGGTACTTTTACCTTCATGGTGTTACCTGTGTGGTACTTCTACCTTCGTGGTGATATTTTTATGGTGTTACCAGTGTGGTACTTCTATCTTTTTGGTGTTACTTGTGTGGTACTTCTACCTTCGTGGTGTTACCTTCATGGTGTTATATTTGTGGTGTTACTTGTGTGGTACTTATACTTTAGTGGTGTTACCTCTGTGGTACTTCTACCTTCGTGGTGTTACCTGTATGGTACTTCTACCTTCGTGGTGTTACCTTTGTGGTATTCTTCCCTCTTGTATGAGATGATTATATCTTGATAACTTAGGTATATGTATGGGGATATACCTAAGCAGAGTTGATGTCTATTGCTTTGTGCTTTGTGTTTTTACCTTTGTGAAACTCTAGGAGACCTATGATGGTCTTGGGTTCCCTACTGAGTATCGTTATACTCACTCATGCACGGGCTTCGCCCGCACCTTGTTTTGTCTTGTGCAGATGATGTACAACGTTGATAAAGGCTAAGGGAGCTAGGACTGGATGCTTCTTGGAGCTAGACCTTTTGGTGTGATGTGACACAGGGACTACTGATTGTGAGATGTACCTACCATTCAGGTAGGATCCTCGGTGGATGATCCAGGAGCTATTTTTTACCTTTCAGTTGTATTTGTACTTTTTAGTTGTACTTGTACTTTTTCAGTTGGTCTTGTATTTTGGACCTTTTACTTTCAGCACTATTTTTACTACAGCAGTTTACTTTGTGGTTATATATAGTTGTGTTCTAGTATTTATAGTTTCTTCTTGTTGTGTTCTTGAACTATGTGTCTATATGGTAAAAAGGAAATGCCTTCCCATATTATGGATATTCCTTTTTGGTGCTAGTCTTCAGCCCCTGGCCTATGGAAGGTGGGCTTGGGGTAGTCATGGCATGGTCCCTGGGGGACGGGTCATGACAAAGTGGTATCAAAGGAGTTTGGTTTTACTGAAAAACTAGGACTTTGATCTTTTCTATGTGGAAATAGTGTTAAGTGTTATGTGTGTGGTTTTCAGTTTGGGAAATCCAATATTGGTGCGGCGGCCGACATATCCATACACCAGGACCCTGAATTCTAATTTCCGACTCAGCACACAAAAACACTGATTACATGTGTTTTTGAAAAGTTTTTCTTTTGAATTCTTTGGAGTCATCTCACCAGGTATAACTTAATGACTGTGATGCACCTATTTATTATTAGGATGTCACGACTTAGACGTACACTCAAGTTTCCTGAGAGAGTACGCGATGATGGCCCACTGAGCGATGAGGCCTCGGTGTAGGGCCCTCTTAGGGAGTTAGCACCTTCGGGTGGTGTAACAGAATCACTACTACCCGTTGGATGGCCATTAACACCGGATCCACCAGTAGAGGATGCAAGATGACTGAGTGAATTTCACGAGTTCCAACAGTATAGGCCTCCGAGGTTTTGAGGCGAGACAGATTCCCAAGCAGCTGAGGACTGGCTGGAGGATATGGCTAGAGTTTTCCGCCTAGTTGAGACACTGGTAGAGCAGATGATGATCTTAGCTTCTAGTCTTTTCCAGTACGTGACCATGAGGATGGTCCATAGGATAATGAGGCTTCGGTACATTTATTTTTTTCCAAGATGGTACCTTTGGGTAGTGTTCCAGATATATCATTGTCCGTTGGTCAGTAGTTACAACTGGCGGTACTGGTAGAGGACACATTTAGGCTTAGTGCCTTACACGAGTTTCAGCATCAGATACCCCTCAGATTCCGAGGTGAACCTGACTAGTAGGAGGCTAAGGAATATCTTGAGGGGGTGATTGAGAGTTCCCTAGAGCTTCTACAGCTTCGACAGGATGACATATTGATAGCTGAGTATTCATCGAGGCATACCGACCATTCCTGGTACTCGATGAATACGATACGACCAGTGCTTCAGGGATCGGACTTCCGAGCGAGGTGTATTTAGGGACATTTGATCTAGCACTATTACTCTATGCATTCTTTCCTATGTTAAGGTGATAGAGAGAACCTTTATAAGTGAATGTTATTTGGCTGAGAGAATACAGCCAGTGGATGTTAGTAGTGGGAAAGCAGGAAACTAGTGCCAGTCTCAGAGACTTGGGCGTGTAAAAATGATTCAGGAAGAAGAAGTGTTAGGGACAGATGAATCTTCAGGGCTTTAGACGTGGATGCAGAGCTAGGAGATCAGTATGAGGTGGTGTACTTTTTGACATGTTACAACCACCACCTCAATGTGGTCCCCACCAGGCCCAGGGAGCTGGAGAACAGGGGAAGGGAGTAGCTGCATGCAGTCAAGAAGTGTGACCCAAGGGATCCAGGAATAGTTAAAGGTATGGTCTATGTCTACTACTTGTTGTCATATTAATAGACATAGAAACTAATCATTCCTTCTTACATCTTGTTCAAGACCTAGAGTTTCCATTTAAACCGTTGACTTGACCCTCGCGTCTGAAGATACCTTTGGGAGGAGACTCGATAATCACACTTACGCCGACTATGTGATATGATCCTTTAGGCAAGAGTTTCGGTTGGAACCTCTTGGTGATAGCGTCGAGGCCTTACGATGTTAGTTTGGGTATGACTGGAAATCCATAGTTCATACTCAGATTGACTGTATTAGGCAAAAAGGTTGTTGTAACGACCCAAAATTTTGAATAAATTTTGTTTCTTAACTTTATTTGTCATTTTATTTTATACTCAACAAAACTATTTCATTTAATAAAATGAGTATAATTAAAATAAGACCGTTGGAAACTAAATGTTGCGATTATTGTCTATAAATACAAGTGATGTAACACCCCAAGCTTCCACGGTACGTTTCCCTTCGAATAATGCGATAGCGTGTGTTGTACGCAACCTCGAGCTCTAACACACACCACAACTAATTAAACTAGCCGTTGTGAATAGTAATAACTACTTTTTGAAATCATATATATTTTATATTTCAAAATGGACTTCATTTTTGGATTCGGAATATTGAAATTAGCCTAGGGTGAAATTTTGGTACTTTTCGGATAACTTTTATATTTTGATGAATAGTGAAAATTACTAAATTTTAATTAAAAACAACTTTTTTAATCAAAATAATTAATAGTGATAAATTATGAATTTGAGTGGTTTTAAAGTATATTTAGAATATATTTTTACCATTTAATATAATGTTGGTCATTGGACATAATTTTACAATTAAACTGAACATAAACAAGTGTCAATCTTTTGATAGTTATTATCTCTTAAAAACACGCTTTTTGTTTTGACAGCGGGAATTAATTTTAAATTAATTTCTGCCACTTCTGTGTTTTGAATTTAGGAAAATTGATTCCATATTTGGAATCAGGATGTTCAAATTGTGTAAATAGGTAACTTTTATTTTTAGACATTTTGAATAATTACTACGGTAAATATTTTATTTACCATGGTTAAGGGTAAATCCGGTAAATAAGGGTTAAAAAAATAATATTATAATAATACTAAATTACCCTAAAACGTGTCTTAACACTATTGGTTGATACATGGTCGACCATGGGAATCTTTGGGTCGATTTTGGGACCCCATGGATCCACTTGTAAGTGATAATGACACTTTATTTTAATTAAGTTAAAATGAATACAAAAATGACACAAGCATATATCTTTTAGAAAAACAATTGTTACATAGGGTTATATATGTTGGATTTTAAATTGTAAATATTCATTAGAAATATAAAAAGATTTCCTACATAATGATATTTTATTTATAGTTTTTAGACATTAAATATTACATTTTATTTATGACACAATGATGATGCAGTAATTACTATAATAGTGAAAAATTAAAATAATTGATATTATAAATACCCAAATAAATATAATATGAAACTTTTAATGAATTAAACTAATTTTCTAGGATAATATGATATATTAGGATTTATTTAATTGACTTTTTTCGAATTAATAAATCTGTTATGAGTTTCACAAAAATCAACTATTGAATAGTGTCAAAATTGACATAAAAGAGTTCTTAAAACAAATATTATATTATTAATTGATATTAAATTCCTAAAAATCTAAGGTTCGGCCAAGAGACTTATATCATGATAGGTTAATCATTAATGGACCACTTGGGGGTCGCTTGGATGTATGTAGTAAGTTTATTAACCATATTATATAAAAATACAAAGAGACATTGTAAAAGTGAAACTAATTAACTTAAAGTTAATACTTAAAGATAAGGTTAATATAAGTACCCAAACCTGTCTAAATTCTATTGGTTGAGTTGCTTTCGACCCATCCCCACCTTAACCTTTTAATAGTCAACTTTGGAGCCATTAGAAACCGAATATGAATTTATTATAAATTAATATTTCTAGCTTTTCCAAAGGTGCCCCTCACCCCTCTTATAAAAGGGCACTCCTCCTTCTCATTTCTTCACACCTTCAAAGCCTTTTGGTTCGGACAAACTCTGCCCAAATACTCTACCAACATCCCTCACTACAACCTAGAGGCCTTAGTTTGATCATAAAGCCAACCTAAGGAGCCCTTTTGATCAAATCAAAAGGAAGAACCCGAAGAAGAGGTAATGATTTCACCACCCTTCTCCAAGTTCATTTCTTCTTCCACTTCTTCTTCCTTTGTTCTTACCATTCTAAAATAATAACTCCAGTATCTCACATATACTGTGATGTTATTATAAATATGGTACAACCATATTCAGTATTCTATCCACCCTTTGAATAACATGTCACCATACGTGCGTACGTACGGCTTACCGTCTCCACGTCGTGGTGTAATTGTTATTCAATATATTATTATTTGGATGGGTATAATAATGATGTGTAACTCATGTAAATAATAAATATAACATGTTAATGATTCAGTATATATGATATACCATCCATTTATATATTATTTTAATATCAAAATAATGATATTGTCGCTCGTGCGTACGTACGGACTACCGTCTCCACGAACGCGATGAGATTCATTCTCCATCGTATCCATTCAAGTATAATTATCATTTGATGATTTAAAAATGATGTTTAAGGGCTTGATATAATTTTGGATATGAATAATATACAACAAACATGGCTTATGTAACAAAACATATAAAAGAAAATGAGTAAGTTAACACCCGAAACGACGATAATTCTAAGATATTATTAACAAATCAATGTTAAAAGATCATATATGATATCATATTAATATATATGATTCTTGTATAATTTAATAACAATTATTTCACCATTATACAGGAGGTTAACCTACCCCAACCAAGGAAAAGTACAAGGTAAGGGTTATTTCACAATCTCTTCATTATCCGAGGTTGTTTATACGTAATAATCTACTGGGATTTCTTTATCATCCACATCCATGTTTCTTCGAAATGTTTTTCAAAACATATTTATTATTTACAAGAATATGGGTTAAAGTCATTTATACCCTTGTTTTACTTTTTATAAGAGGTTTATAAAGGAATCTTTCCGTCGTTTTCAAAACAAGGTCCTTTTTAACCTTTTCGACAGAATTAAGGTAAGAATGTTTTTTTAACTTATACGGCGGGTGCGGCTATTTTCCGCCGTTATAAAATATTCAAAACTTCCCTTACAAGCTTATAAGAATATTTTCAAAGAAAATGTTTTATTTTATATGGATCTTAAATGATTTCAAAATAAAAGGAGATATTTCTTTAAAAAGAATTTTGATTTCATCTATGTCAACATCCTTTGATGGATTTTAAGATTATTTGAAGTTGATTTATTATGATACAAAACTTCTATATTGTATTGAAGGTTTTGTGATATGTTTGACTGTGGATGTTCTATTTTTATACCATTCATAGTTTATGGTGAAAGTATTGACATTTCGTATGCTAGTTTTAATACGAATGTTTATGTTATGTTTAAACCTTTTCATATGGGAATGCATTGGACTTAATATGTGACGGGTGGAGCCCGCTATAGCTCCTCGATGCATCGATAGGTCTCATGAGACAAACTAGTGTCTTGGCACAAGGCCTTGAAAAAATCTTATTTGTAGTCTTGGCACGAGGCCTTGACTATGTGGTTATGATAGTCTGGCATTATGCATTCCAACATTATGAAAGTGGTTATTGATTTTTGCATGTGATTATTCGATTAGTAGAATATCCATGTGAATAAGTAAATGGCATTATTTCATTTTATTTATGCCATACCATGTTGAAAGTTCATGTTTGAAAGGCTTTTGTTTTAGTTATACATTGCCTTAAATGTTTATTCTTATTTATGAAAGTTTCCGCTATATTTTTATCCTTACTGGGTATTTGAGCTCACCCCTTTTCTATGTTTTATTTTTCCCAGGAAGTGAAGAAGTAAATTATGAATGACCTGCAGGGATGTTATGTGGGATATGAGTGTGGATTATGGATACATTATGTTGTTGTAGTAGTTTTTCATTTTATGATGTAATGCAAAACTTATGAATGTATCTAGTGTTTCCAAGGCTACTAAACCAATCGGTCTTTCGAGATTTGATCTTTCTTGTGATCATGCCAATGTTATGTAATAATGCATCGACTCTGGGTAACTGGGGTCGGGGCGTTACAAGTGATCTTGATTAATTAATATAGAAATAAGATTTTATGGCCCCATTCAGTAGTCTCGGGCCGATCGAAGCCCATCTGACAGAACTTGGGAAGGAGGTAACACCTTTGGGCTTTGCTCTGGACCAAACCCAAGCCAAACTTCATCATGTGAAGCTGGAACGGAATCGCCTTCACGAGAAGTTCAAGCTAATAGAAATCACTACTCGGGAAATGTTGGCCGAGCCGCCCCAAGATTCTATCACCCTAGCACACCTTACTCTTAGGTCCTATGCTGTTGTTATAAGAGGTTATGTAATGGGACCGTAACTCCCTTGTGTAATCCTTTGATTTAAATAAAAATTTTGATTTCTTCTTATGATGAAGTTTGTGAATTTTCAGATGTCCGGATAAAAATAGGATGTATCTTATGGATGAATTTTGAAAAAATGATATTTTAAAATATTTATGTAAACCTTAAATAATTAATTATGTGTAAGTATTTTCAAAAAATGGTCTTCTACAAATGTGTTCACTAAGAAATTTAGAGTCTAATAAGATCAACATAATTTTTGGTAAATAGTAAATTATGAATAGTGATTTTACACATAGGATTAGTAATGTGAAAAAATGGATTAGTAATCTCACTTAAATAAAGTATTAATATAATTTAGGCACCTTGATTAAGTAAAGTGATTCAATAAAATAGGTAAATAACTGTTTCAGAAATTATTAGTTAAGTATTAGTTTTTGCAGGTGAATAGTGTTTTTTATTAAAAAACTAAATTAAAAATATTTAGAAAATTATTTTCATTAAATTGATTTCATTTTTGAATTCAAAGAATCGATGTTATGTTAAGGTGAATTTTTGGGATTTTTTTGAAAAATTGAATTTTTTGGTGAATAGTGAATTTTCAGTTTAGAGTTTCGTGTATTTAATGACATCATTAAGGATGTAATAATTATGTAATAATTCTGGTCGACTTATTAATAGTAATATAAGGTATAAGGTATCCCAAGTGGCCAATACCATGGGCAAATACCATGGGCAAGCCCATGGTTTTTCCAATACCACCAATGAGGTGTCCCTTGGCCATTAATGCCTTGTCCCCTCACTTCCCCTATAAATACCAAGCCATTCTATCATCCTTTCCATTCCAAAATCCTTCTCAACTAATTTATGGTCTCATTACCTTCCAAGGATTCCTCCCAAGGTTCCCCCAAGCCCTCAAGGTCCCGACCTTTGAGTTTTAAGAGTTACGTTTTAAGGTAAGGGGTCTTACCTCTCTCTTTCTTTTCAAGTACTCTCGTTTATGTCATTTATTTTAAGCCCCATGTTCTCATGTTGGGGGTGTTATTTTATATTTATATTAATTTCCTTTTCATTTTCATATGATTAGATACCCCCTCTTTCTCTCATCATTTCATTTTATGAATGTTTAAGTGGCGCTATTAGGCTGCCGAATTTTTGTAAGGGATTCTTTCACTCTTCCCATTTTCAAAGTTATAATTTCATGTCAAGTCTTTAATGTACCTTTTTCCCATGTTGGGTTATTATATCTATATTAATCATAATTTCCTTTTATTTTCAAATTATGATATACCCTATTTAATCTCATCAATTTATTTTTTTTAAGTTTTAAGTGACGTCGTCAGGCTACTGAATTTTCATAAGAGAAATCTTATTTTGTCTTCCTTTAAAGTTTTTCATTTCATATGGTATGCCATTAAAATTTCATTACCATGTTATTATATCCTTTATATTCTTTTCCCCTAATTTTTTATGGATCATTTATGAGTGGGTGACCCATGTCCCCTCTCTTTTAAATGTTTTCTAAAAACCCTGCAACATAGACGTTATGCTGCCGAATTTTCGTCTCAAAATGTCTCTCTATTTTTCTAAAATTAATTTATTTTATTAAGTGAATGGTAAAAACTATTTATTCTAAATGTGTATTCACATATATATCAAAATTTTCTATTTTAAATTCTGGGATTTACATACATGAAACCTTCTTTCCTTTTTCGTGGGTTTAAAGTGACATAAAGATCATGTCTTTAAAGCATTTTTTAAAACGTTATTATTATGAAATGAAACCCATTTATTTTATTCTATATGGGTTATTTATGAAATTTTTGATGATGATATATGTGTATCACATGATAATAAATAAAAATTAATGGTGCTACCTGATAGCGCTCCAATGCATTGGGTAAAGACTTAATCTCTAGAGATGACCATTTTAACGGTACCTTGGTGAATAACCTTGGTAATTTTTTTAATGACACCTTGGGGATGGACCTTGTTGATACGGAAATGATTTTCAAAGTTAAATTTTGAAGCCACATATTCAAGTTATGAAACACATTATTTTTATTATGATATGCCTCATGATCTCTTTCTCATGCCTTAAAGTTATTTATCATGACTTTATTGATGTATCTCAAGTTCACACATAAAATGTTTCTCTAGTTTCCCCTACTCGGCCTTCTGATCACCCTTTCCTTTGATGTATGCTCCCAGGTTATGAGATGTTGTAATGAACTTAGTATGAACAATGAAGAATCCTTTTAAGTGTTTAAGAATAATTTTTTTTTGTTTTCATGTATTAAGTCTCTGGTTTCCAAGACACTAAACCTTAAAGATCCTCAGTTTTGTATAATGTAATGATATTTTATGTGATAAAAAGGCGGGATGTTGTAGTTGGTATCAAAGGATGGTTTATTTATTTGTGTAAATTAGTATTTGAAAACTTTACAAGGTTTCTTAATGAAAATATTAAATATAGGAAAACATCCTGGTATTTTGGTGAAGTATTGAGTAAGTGGTTTCCAAACAAATAAATCCCTATCTGGATACGAACAAGTAGAGGTGGCTCTGTCACATATGTACCTAGGATTGAAAACTATGACAAGGTGTTTTGGGATTGACCCGGGGTAACCTAGTACACGACAACGGGCCTTGCTGCACTCTTGGTTTGACACTCCCAAGGGATATGCTTTGGTAAATTCATATGCTTAGTATGAACCATTATTAAAGGAACAAAGATAAAATAAAATAAAGATTCACATAAGAATATATGATCATGGATAACCTATATTGGAACTTAGGGGATCACACGTTAGGATATAATTTTCTTCTAAAAGTTTATCCTTCTATGCTTAAAGTTTCTTTTTCATGATTATTTGCTAAGTATTTAAGCCCACTAATTATACTTTCTTTTCTTAGTTAATGGAGGGAAATATAAGAACATGTCTCAACAACCAATGTGATAGGAAATGTGATGATTTCCCTATTAATATGACAGATACGATGAGATATAAAGTTGAACATATTGTTATTATGCCAAACCAGCTATCAAAAATCACAATTAATAATTGGTACCTAGTTGAATGCCCAAATTCATCCAGGAAGAGGAAGATGAAGTCTCAAGGATGTTCATATGATAAAGGTGATAAGGGAAAGAAGACCCAATTTCCTTTGTGTAAAAGGTGTGGAAAGAGGCACCAAGTAAAATGTCACAAAGGGACTGGGAGATGTTTTAAGTGTGGGATGATAGGGAATAAAGTAGCCAATTGCTTTAAAAAATGGATAATGTGATGAATGGAGATAAGTTTCAATCTAATGTACCTTATACTATTCAATGTCGTAAATGTGGAGAAGTTGTACATTATCCAAGGAAATGATCTCTTGGAAGGGATGATAAGCATGATGAGCATCAACAATCTTCAAGGACAAGGGAATAATGCAAGTCCTATGATGATATGGATCATGATGATTGAAGTACATGTAACTTATTTTTCAATAATCGTCTATTTCGTGTTGTATTTTAGTTCATGCTCTATGAGCATATCTTTAATGTTTTATAAGAACATCAATTCATTACCTAAGATGGTTTTATATCATTAAGGAAAATATTTATTGTTATGTATCATATGTTTATGTTGTGAAGCTGTTCTTCTTGAAAAAAAAATGATTAGGGGATTAAAAGATGAATATTATTTTTGGAATATGTTCACTAATTTGGGAACCCTATATGATCAAGGTAAATAGATTACTATGGTATTTTCTTTAAGAAGTAAATGTTGACTTATATTTTGAATAATCGATGAATTTAAGGTGAACTTATGGTAATTTAGGTTACTTATGGAAATGATTAACCTATCTTGGGGAAAATGTGATTAGGTTAGTTACTTTTATTATAAAACGATAAAAGTGGTTGATGTTGTTTGGAGATGAACAATAAAGTTTATCTTGGAATACTGTGTTATCAAATCCTTCTTATATTTAGGTTTCAATCTTAGTTTGGTTTATTTTGAGGAATTTTAAAAATAGTTATTTATGGAATGGTCTATGATGAAATTTGGGTAATACTGTGGAACTTTGAAGATTAAAAGTATTTTCCCTTCCTATGGGTCTCTTTCTTTTTGAAGAGTTGTTTTATCTTACCATTTCTATTTTTGGGATAATGTTTAAAGATAGAAGAAATAGATAGTTAATCTTTTGTGGATTATGTGATTCTCTAGAAGACGATTCTTGTGCTTTTGATGAGACCAAGTGTTTTTGAATGATCATTGTTTGGAGAAAAGATTAGTCTTGGTGGAAAATTATTAAGTGAGGAAACTCTACTTCAAGGTAAATATATTTCCTTATGTTTTTATTCTATTTAGTAAATGAATTCCTCAAAATTATGAAAAGGAACGTAAAATAAAAAATGTTGTTGGTTTATGTTTCCTACTTGGTAATCAAAGACTGTTTAACACATCTTAATTTTGTGATCTTCTTGTGGTTAATTTTCTCTTAATCATGTTTTCTATCACTCTCCATCAGAACTTGACCCTTTGTTTTCTATTCTGTATCCATTTTTTCCTACATGGAATCCTAGTACGGGTTAACTCAGGTGACCTTTGTACTTCCCTTTCTTTCTTTTAAAGTAATAGTTTTACTGGCTCTTTTCTGATGTGGGACTTTCAACGAAATTTCCAAGCCTAATTTTAAAATTGTGAGGATGCAATTTTTTAAGGGGGGAATAATGTAGCAACTCGAAATTTTGAATAAATGTTGTTTCCTAACTTTGTTTGTTATTTTATTTTATACTCAACAAAACTATTTCATTTAATAAAATGAGTATAATTAAAATAAGACCGTTAGAAACTAAATATTGTGATTATTGTCTATAAATACAAGTGATCTTGATTAATTAATATAGAAAGAATATTCGATGGCCCCATTCAGTAGTCTCGGGCCGATCGAAGCCCGTCTGACAGAACTCAAGAAGGAGGTAGCACCTTTGGGATTTTCTCTGGACCAAACCCAATCCGAACTTCATCATGTGAAGCTGGAATGTAATCGCCTTCACGAGAAGTTCAAGCTAATAGAAATCACTACTCGGGAAATGTTGGCCAAGCCTCCCCAAGATTATATCACCCTAGCACACCTTACTCTTAGGTTCTCTACTGGTGTTATAAGGGGTTATGTAACAGGGTCGTAATTGCCTTGTGTAATCCTTTGATTTAAATAAAAATTGTGATTTTGTCTTATAATGAAGTTTGTGAATTTTCAGATGTCCGGATAAAAATAGGATGTATCTTATGGATGAATTTTGAAAAAAAATTATATTTTAAAATATTTATGTAAACCTTAAATAATTAATGATGTGTAAGGATTTTCAAAAAATGGTCTTTTGAAAATGTGTTCAGTAAGAAATTTAGAGTCTAATAAGATTAACTTAATTTTTGGTGAATAATAAATTATGAATAGTGATTTTACCCATAGGATTTGTAATGTGACCAAATGGATTAGTAATATCACTTAAAGAAAGTATTAATATAATTTAGGAACCTTGATTAAGTAATGTGATTCAATAAAATAGGTAAATAACTGTTTCAGAAATTATTAGTTAAGTATTAGTTTTTTCGTGTGAATAGTGTTTTTTATTAAAAAATTAAATTAAAAATATTTAGAAAATTATTTTCATAAAAAGGAGTTCATTTTTGAATTCAGATCATTGATATTATGTTAAGGAGAATTTTTGGGATTTTTCTGAAAAATTGAATTTTTCGGTGAATAGTGAATTTTTAGTTTAGAGTTTCGGGTGTTTAATGACATCATTAAGGATGTAATAATTATTTAATAATTCTGATAGAATTATGAATAGAAAGATAAGGTATGAGGTGTCCCAAGTGACCAATACCATGGTAAAATACCATGGGCAAGCCCATGGTTTTGCCAATACCACCAATGAGGTGTCCCTTGGCCATTAATGCCTTGTCCCCTCACTTCCCCTATAAATACCAAGTCATTCTATCATCCTTTCCATTAAAAAATCCTCCATAACAAATTTCTGGTCTCCTTACCCTACAAGGAGTCCTCCCAAGGTTCCCCCAAGCCCTCAAGGTCCCAACCTTTGAGTTTTAAGAGTTACGTTTTAAGGTATGGGATCATACCTCTCTCTTTCTTTTCAAGTACTCTCATTTATGTCATTTCTTTTAATCCCCATGTTCTCATGTTTGGGGTGTTATTTTATATTCATATTACTTTACTTTTCATGTTCATATGATTAGAGACCCCCTCTTGATCTCATCATTTCATTTTATGAATGTTTAAGTGGCGTCGTTAGGCTGCCGAATTTTTGTAAGGGATTCTTTCACTCTTCCCATTTTCAAAGTTCTACTTTCATGTCAAGTCTTTCAAGTAACTTTTTCCCATGTTGGGGTATTATATATATATTCATTATACTTTAATTTTATGTTCACATTATGAGATACCCTATTTAATCTCATCAATTCATTTTTTTTTTTTTGAAGTTTTAAGTGACGTCGTTAGGCTGCCGAATTTTCATAAGAGAAATCTTATTTTGTCTTCCTTTCAAGTTTTTCATTTCATATGGTATGCCCTTAAAATTTCATTACCATGTTCTTATGTCCTTTATATTCTGTTCCCTACTGTTTTATGGATCATTTATGAGTGGGTTACTCATGTCCCCTCTCTTTTTAATGTTTTCTAAAAACCCTGCAACATAGCCGTTATGCTGCCAAATTTTCGTCTGAAAATGTCTCTCTATTTTTCTCAAAGTCATTTATTTTATTAAGTGAATACTCAAAACTCTTTATTCTACATGGGTATTCACATATATATCAAAATTTTATATTTTCAATTCTAGGATTTACATACATGAAACCCTCTTTCCTTTTTTGTGGGTTTAAAGTGACATAAAGATCATGTCTTTAAAGCAGTTTTTAAAACATTATTATTAAGAAATGAAACCCATTTATTTTATGATATATGGGTTATTTATGAAATGTTTGATGATTATATATGTGTTTCACATGATAATAAAGAAAAATTAAGGGTGCTCCCTTATAGCGCTCCAATGCATTGGGTAAAGACTTAATCTCTAGAGATGACCATTTTAACGATACCTTGGTGAATAACCTTGGTAATTTTTTTAATGACACCTTGGGGATAAACCTTGGTGATACGGAAATGATTGTAAAAGTTAAATGTTTTAGCCACATATTCAAGTTATGAAACACGTTATTTTTATTATGATATGCCTCATGATCTCTTTCTCATGCCTTAAAGTTATTTATCATGACTTTATTGATATATATCAAGTTCACATGTAAAATGTTTCTCTTGTTTCCCCTACTGGCCCTTCTTCTCATCCTTTCCTTTGATGTATGATCCTAGGTTATGAGATTTTGTAATGAACTTAGGATTAACAATGAAGAATCCTTTCAAGTGTTTAAGAAGATTTTTTTTTCATGTATTAATTCCCTGGATTCCAAGACACTAAACCTTAAAGATCCTCGGTTTTGTATGATGTAATGAAAGTTTATGTGATAAAAAGGCGTGATGTTATAGTTATGGTTTATCTACAACATTGGGATGGGGTTTTCCTTAGTCTTCGAAAAAGGAAACCCAGGAAGCACATGATAAACTCCTGTATAGGAGGGTGTGGCCGATCACTCGTCAGTCAGCCATCCTTACCCTCGTGGCAGCAGGAGTTTTGAGTTTTTAGTTCCCAACAAGAGTGGCTAGAGTTCCTCAAGGACTATGAATTTGAGATAGACTATACTTTTGGGAAGGGGAACGTGGTAGCAGATGCACTCAGCAGGAGGTCTGGTCTACAGCTTTGGAGTGAGGCGTCAGAGTATCTAGTCGCGCTGTAGATATCCTTAATGGATAGAGATGAAGCTGATTACCTCCAATATATGACTTTCACTCCTCCACTCCCTCAGCGATTCAGGGAGGAATAGATTGGGGACACTAACTTCGAGGCTCGATGTGCTCAGATATCCACAAGACAGGTAGTTGATGGATTTTATGAAGGTGGGGAGCACGTCATCCTCTTCAGAGGATGTATTATGGTATCGGTGGTGCTACGGGAGGAAGTGTTGAGGGAGTTCCATAAGTCTCCTCTAGTGGTACATCTAGGAGTGGTGAAGATGTACCAGGACCTTCAGCGTCAGCACTGGTGGATAAGGATGAAGAAAGCAGTGGCAGAGTTTGTATCATGATGTCTCACTTGTCAGCAAGTGAAGACTACGCAGAGTTGGCAGGAGTCTTATGCCAACAGGATACAGAGACCCTTGTAGTTCCAGGAGGGGGACCACATATTCTTGCGAGTCTCTCTTCGATGGGGACTATAGAGATTTGGCCGAGGTGGAAATTTATCACCGAGGTTTATTGGACCATTTCTAATACTTCGTAGGATTTGCAAGGTGACATACCGCTTGGCACTACCACCACGGTTGGAGTGGGTGCATGACATCTTTCACGTATCTCAGCTGAGGAGATATGTGTATGAACGTTCTCAAGTCATCGACCATGGCGAGCTGGACTTAGACGATGGAGCGGCATTTATAGAGGTTCTAATAGAGATTGAGGATCGATAGGAATGATTCCTTCATGGGCAGTCGATACCTTTGATGTGCATTTACTGGCAGCATGGGAACCTCTAGGAGAGAACTTGGGAGCGGGAGGCTCAGATCCATGCTCAGTACCCCCATTTGTTTCTTTAGTCTATGTTGTGGATTTTGGGGATGTAAATCCCTATGGTGGAGAGAATGTAATGTCCTGGAAATTATGTATAATTTTTTTTATTATATGAAATTATTTCGAGACTGTGAAATCTGACGGCACGCAATTCCGAGGCCCGGAGTGCCTGGAATGATCCGTCGAAGTTTTGTTAAGCTTAAGTTAGCGCGCATAAGCAGGTTTCCTAAAAAAGTGTAATAACTCTTAAACGGTTGCTTAGATCAAAAATATGTGGGCACTGTTGCTTTTAGGATGGCGGGTTTACCCTAGGAGTGACTTAAGTTTGGTCGGCGCAGGCCTCCGGTGAGAAAACCCGAAAATGGAATAACCGTAGATAAAATAATTAAATAAAGTTATTTTATTTTTCAAATGATTATAACTCACAAACGGTAACTCGGATTAAAAATCTGAGACCACTGCTAAACTTGTGAGGGTATGTTTTCTTTAGGAAGATACTAACCTTGGACGGTGCGGGCCACTAGTGAATGTTAGTTTTTGGCCGTAAATAAAATAATTAAGTGAAAATTATTTTATTTTAAAAATTAATAACTTCTAAATGGTAAATTAGATTAAAAATTTGAGAGTACCGTTGGGTTTTTTGGGGTGTTTTTTACTTAGGCAGGGTCTAACCTCGACCGGTGCGGGTCTAGGGTGACTGTTATTAATTTTTTGAACTTTTTTTTCGGGTACGTTCAGTAAACGCATGAGCGGTGTTTTCTAACTTTTGAACTATTGTTTGAATTAAAAATTTGAGGGAACCATTGAATCCGCAATGTCGATATTCTCTTAAGGGAGGCTTTACTTTGACCGCAATAGGTCTGGAGAAAAAGTTAAGTTTTGTGACTTCTTAAAAGAAATGAAATAAAATAATTTTTGTTATTTTATTTCATAAACCTCCAATGGACCAATTAAAGGGGTGGGGCTTGCGGTGTGTCAAGCCATTAAATGGCTTGACCTTCCAACCTAAAGTAACAACAATGTTGGGGAAATTAGGAAGTTTCCTAATTAATGAGCCCCATTAACTCTCTGCATGGTTACTTACCCTCCCCCTCACCTATAAATATGGAGCTAGGGAAGGGGTATCGAAGAGCTTCACCAAGAACTGAATTGTTGAAGGAACGCCACGACACCAGACCCTTAGAAGACGAAGCTGACCCAATGGGAGGTGATGGATGAAACTGAACTACCAATGGGAGACGTGCGAGTGATGTCTTTGGGAGCCGGTCGCGGGAACTAAGAACACGGTCTACCGATAAGCGTGGACGATTCTCCGACGTTTCAAGGTAGGGGTTTTTTTAAGATTTTTCAACGTTAATTCTATGATTGAATCTTTCTCTTCAAGTCGTGTGCTACCAGACTAATGTGGAGGTTACGGGCTAAACGGACATGGCCTGATCCCTCCGCATCTTCAATATTAATGCATTCTTCATGGAGAAGGAGGAAGGCGACCGACACCGGCGAGGCACAAGGCATCGGCCGGCACTCCGGCTGGTCGCAATGGCGACGGAGGCACAACAGCGCCGCCAGAGGAGATCACGCCCATCAGCCACGGCGGGGGACCACGGCGGCTGGCACGCCGGTCGACCACGTGACAGTGGGGCAGCGCGTTTCCGCGCCGCTGGTAGATGAGAAGGTTGTGGCCCGTTAGCCATGGTGGTGCACTAAGGTAGCCGGCAACCGGCCGGCTGCGGGAGGAGCAGCACGCGTCCGCGCCGCTGGAAGGGAGGGTCGGTTGTTCTGGCCGGCCATGTCACACCGAGCAGGACCCGCTCCGGCGAGTCCCGCTTTCCAGCAGGTGGCGCCACATGGCGCTGCCAGGTTTTCCGAGCCGAACGGTATAGAATACCATTTGGAATACTGAGGGGTGCCTTCCCCCTGGGTGTCAGCTAGGGTGGACCCACCACGGTGGGCCACCTGACCGCGGTCCGCACCCAACGTGCTGGGTCGGGCTACCCCCTACGCAGTCTAGGTCGGACCATAGCCTAGCGGGCCAGGCCAACTGAGCTGGACCCGGACCGGGTTGGGTCAGGATGGCCAGGTCAGACCGGACCCGGGCCTATCTGGACTCAGATACGCCTTTTTGGCCATATATTGAGAATCGCGCATCCGTTTGACGAACCGTCTATGGAACCGGAATCCTGGGATCGAGACAGTCCTTTTGGTATAATCCACTAAAGTTTTGGATAAATTTGGAGTATGGTTGGGTTAGATCGAACCTGAATCCAACCGGGCCCTCGGAGCAGAAACGCTAATAATTTACAGACCAGACGTCCGATTAACACGTCGTTTGTTGCATTGGGTCCCTTAGGACATAGCAGTCCTTTGGGTTACTCCTTTTTGGAGATTAGTGACGGTCGAGGTATTACCGATATCTCAAGGGAAAATTCTACGGAACTTGAGTGCACCGGGTGCGAGGAATCCAGTGGCTGGTAGTGAGGCAGAGGTTGGCGACAGATTATGCGGAGTTCAACGCTCGTTGATCCTATGTGGGCCAGTGCATACCGATCATGTGTGGGTCAGATACTGTGTGGGTCAGCACTCAGAAATCCTGTGTGGGTCAGTGCATATGGATCATGTGTGGGTCAGATCCTGTGTGGGTCAGCGCTCAGCGATCCTGTGTGGGTTAGCGCATACTGATCCTGTGTGGTTCAGATCCTGTGTGGGTCAGCGGGGGTTAGTTACTTATCAACTCTAGGCAGGTCAGATCCTGTGTGGATAATTTCGGGGGTTAGTACCTATCGATCATGTATGGGTCAAACTCCATATGATCAGAAGCAGTGCCTCTTGACAGAATAAGATGATCTAGCTTCACGACTAATCAGTTGTACTTCTATACTTCACTGAAAACCTGGTCTGAGTTGAGACTCTTTGTGAGATGTATTTACTTTGTGCTTTTGGTTGAGTTTATGCTATGTGTTACTATACCTATGTGGTACTTCTACCTTCGTTGTGCTATTTTTGTTGTGTTACTTGTGTGGTACTTCTATCTTTGTGGTGTTACCTGTGTGGTACTTCTACCTTCATGGTGTTACCTTCGTGGTGTTATCTTCGTGGTGTTACCTGTGTGGTACTTCTACCTTCGTGGTGTTACCTGTGTGGTACTTCTACCTCTGTGGTGTTACCTTTGTGGTATTCTTCCCTCTTATGTGAGATGATTATATCTTGATAACTTAGGTATATGTATGGGCATATATCTAAGTAGAGTTGATGTATATTGCTTCGTACTTTGTGGTTTTTCCTTTGTGGAACTCTAGGAGACCTATGAGGGTCTCGGGGTCCCTACTGAGTATCATTATACTCACCCATGCATGGGCTTATCCCGCATCTTGTTGTGTCTTGTGCAGACAATGTATAGCGTTGATCAAGGATGAGGGGCTAGGACTGGATGGTGCTTAGAGCTAGACCTTTTGGTGTGATGTGACTCAGGGACTACTGATCGTGAGTTGTACCTACCCTTTAGGTACGATCCTCGGTGGACGATCCAGGATCTATTTTGTATCTTTCAGTTGTATTTTTACTTTTCAATTGTATCTGTACTTTTTCACTTGGTCTTGTATTTCGCCCCCTTTACTTTCAACACTCTTTTTACTACAGCAGTTTACTTTGTGGTTATATCTAGTTGCGTTCTAGTCTGTGTGGTTGCTTCTTGTTGTGTTCTTGAACTGTGTGTCTATACGGTAAAAAGTCAATGCCTTCCCATATTAGGGATACGCCTTTCTGGTGCTAGTCGCTAGCCCCTGGCCTATGGAAGGTGGGCTTGGGGTAGTCACGGCATGGGCCCTGGGGGACGGGTCGTGACAAGCAGTTTGTAGTCTCATCACTTTTGTAAACACTTTTTTAGAAAGGGATATAATAATTAAATTCCTAGCCTTACCATCATGTTCAAGATTTATTTTACCAATAAAAATGTATTTTCACCTCATTTCATGGGTTGAAATGGCACTACAACTACATCATGAACTTCAAGACCCAAAGACAACAATTATGGAATTATTTTATTTTTCCAAGCTTAGAAATTATTTCCATCAAATGTAATCACTACTGTACTATTGATATAATTTTTATTATCCATATTTATGAATAAAGATATAATTTAACAAAAGGAACCTTCATATATGATACCACTTGTATTTTCTAATAGGTTAAATGGATATACTGGGAGGGGTGAATCAGTGTAACCCAAATTTTACAATTTCTTTTTTTACTTTAGAAATTATCTTCTGTAGCCAATTAAGATATGACTCTCTCTTGAATAATTACACTTATCTTTTCATGATTATTTTAGAAAATAAAGACGAATAAGGAACATACCTTTTTTTTAAAGTTCATCCTTAGTGTGAGATCCCACTCCCAGTTGCAGCTGATTTTTATCTTGGTATGGATATTTTCAACTATAAATGTAACAATAACTTACAGTAAGTAAAAAGGTTTCATCCTTCACCTATAGTTTATAGATATTGTTGGTTATAATATTTTTGTATTGAATCCTTCCGATCATAATCAACCACAAACACCACCAGTTGAGAAAGATTTTCCTTCAGATTCAGATTGTTTTAGCAGTAGATAAAAAATACTTCTCTTCAAACCAAGTTGATAATATCTAGAGAATATACATAACTCTTTAAGAAAAATTATCCCATAAAGTGCATGGTGAATAATCACTAAATTTATTAGTATAGTTTTTATCACTACATACAAATCCTTATAGATATTCTTCTTATTATGTTAGGACCAAAAGGGGCTTAGATACCCTAAGGGGGGTGAATCAGGGTATGGATATTCTTTTTTTGATTTCTTCCTGCCCCACTGGATCTTGACCTATATATTATAAGGGTCACTTTGTTTTATATTAGGTTGTTAACATTTATCTTATTATTTACTTATTTATATGATAATGATGCTTTGGATTCAATGCAAGGAAGCAAGCAAGCAGACACAAATATTTTTACTTGGTTCACCCTCACTGGGCTACGTCCAAGGAGCATACAATGGTGATGTGCCGCTGTACCAAATCCACTAAAGCTCACTTCCAATTTAAAATGTTTGGGCTAGATCACTTATATGCCCATACTCACTACCTTTAAAACATTTAGGGTTAGCTCACAGCTTTCCCAAAGGTCACTCTCTGTTTCTCCCTCTCTGGCCCACTATCGGTGGAGAGGATCAACTTCTTCCTCTTTCTTTGCTCACTGCTCTGGAAAGGATCCACTCATAGTTTATAGACTTTTAGGTCCTTTAATTATCACAAATTAATGCATCTTACTCTATATGTAGATTTTATTTTGAAGTTCTACTTTCATCCACTGATGAATACAACATTACCATGGGTGTACCGAGCAATCTTCCAACCTTCATACAACCCTAGAATGACCAGCACACTTCTCTATGCTTGGAGCACTTCTCCAATGTCTGGAGAGCTTCTCTATTCTTGGCATGATTCTCCAATATTGGCGCACAAGTTTAACCTAACCACTTGCCTAAAACCCCCTTCTCTAACTCCAAACTTGGGTGACTCCCACCCTTTTACACTCAAACCAATATTGGTGTGCAACTATCAACTGGCGTGCTTCTACAAGACTGGCGCACAAGTTTCACCAAACCACTTACACAATACTCCCTTCTTTAACTCATAACTTTGGTGACTCACATCCTTTTATGCCCAAACCAATATTGGTGTACAACTATCAACTGGCGCACAAATTTTGAATAACTTTATACTTGTGCGCCCAAACAACCACTTGTCTGACCAAACCACCTGCGTGACTGGAGCTCGAATTTTCTCTAAGTGTTGAGCTTCCTAAAAAACGAGGAGGGTTAGCCCTCTATTTATAGGCATCTTGGGAAACCTAAGAGTTGCACGCAAGTCTACTCCTGGCATGCAAGTCCAGCTGCCTTAGCCTCTATCGCCCTAGTCACCTTGCACGCCCAAACCAAAACTTTGGTGCCCCTATTTCTTTTTCCATATTTTGATATTTTGATCTTGAAAAACATATGGCACACAACTTTCCAATCCTCCAAGACACTGGTGCGCAAGTCCCTTTTCCAAAAACACTTTTCTCTATTTGCCGATTTTGAGGCCCAAAAATTTGGAAAACACTGGAAAATGGCACCACCTTGTATCTACTCTTTTTGTTCCACCTCCAGATCATCCGTTCCTTTGTTGAGGTTTTTCTATCAATCATTTATTTTTTAAAACATCTCTCAAACTCAACAACTCACCATAAAAACCCTCCTTTTTCAACAAATTGAACATCGTGGTCTGCTTTGTTAACAAACACAACATAGAGACCTACTTTGTCAACAAACACATTCACCTCAAAAATGCTTTAATGATACCTTGAAGGATTTTTTTCAACATCTTATTAGATCTAAAATCTCTCAGCTCACTGATTTTCGGAATTATCCATCCTCACTACTTCAATCCCAGCTTCTTCTCTTTATGACTCACACTTCTTCCTCAACATGCTCTTTTTCACTTTTTCTCAACAGTCATATTCTCTCTCTTTAGAAAATGATTTTTTATACATACAACCACATTAATTTTCATATCATTTTCCATATACCTGAATTCTTATTTTATAGGATTTATTTAGTTGGATAACATAAACCAAAATGATAATAAAATCATTTTTTTTAAACCACGGTCCTCATGAAAATATCACAAAAAATGATGAGTGGTCCAGTTTCCAATTTTCTCATATAAAGTTCCAAAAATTCCATTTTCTTTTAAGTTTATAACAACTTTAAAAAACATATAAAATTAATATCCCATAGAAATAACATTCAAATAAGTGTGTTTGTGTATTCTATAAATACCCATCATAGGTCTTTTTTTAATTTCAACTAAATTGGGTGCATCTTTCATTTCTCCATCCTACTCGTGGAATGATGTGTGTTCTTCACTATGAAGAATAACTTTTGATAACTTAGACACTTTAAAAAGTCAACTTGAATCACATATTTATTAGAATGTGATTTAGGAATTGAAGAATAGCTTAGCACCATCCCATTTACATCTGTATTATTCTTGAAAACATATCAAATTCATTTAAATTCTCTCTCATCCAGTTGTTCTCATGGTTTATCTTGTTCTTCATGATAATTGGATCATGGATCCTTATTTTTTATTGAATCATAATTTAATTTTTATGTTTTAAACATTGAAGAATAGCTCTATCACCATCTGGTTTTTTTCCTTAGAATATTGAATATTCTGGAAATTTTAGTAAGGGCGTAAGAATAATGTTATCCTTATATGGAGGTGACTCTTATGCCAAGATCTCATTATTACATAGATTGTACTCTTATATGGATTTGAGGAAGTCTAGTGACTCTTACATCATTCCCATGACCCATATATGGATCTCCATACATTAGCTACTCTTACGTGGATCCCCTTAAATCAATCTCCATCCATATGTCTATCCCCTTATGTGGAATGGATCCCCTTACATCAAGCTTCATCCTTATGTTGATCCCCTTATATAATTTGGATCCCCTGATTTTGATCTACATATGTGGTCACATGATTTTTATGTGAATGACTTGTATGTGGATCTAGAATTTTCCATTTTTTCACCTTCACCTTGTAAATTCAAGACTTAATATAATATCATCAGAATCACTTCCAAACACCTCGAGAACTTTAGAATCACTGAGAATCGCCTAAAAAATACAAACCCTTGGTTGACAAAAAATATAACAATAAAAAATTCCTCAAATCCATGGAGTTCTTCAAACATCCCTTGGGGTTCTTTACTGAGTTAATTTCTTGAGTGGATCGTATCTTAACCGTAAGTAGTTGTTTATTTTAATTAGAAATAAATTGTAAAATATTAACACTTCTAATTTACCCGCATGCCCCCCCCAGTGGTTCACCCATTCCTGGGGTATATCATGTGTGATAGAGAAAACAAATAACATTTATAGTATTACCTTTTTCATTCAAAAAATGTCTTGTTTTGATGTAAACATGACCATGTAAAAAGAAAAATAAGAATATAAGGGAGTCTCAAAATATAGAACATAAAATAGAACCTGATATAAAATAAATAGTGACATGGGATAACTACCTTGTGCCTATAGAGATAATCTAGGACCTCATTAAAAAAACCCATATGTTGGCCGATGATGTGATCCTACAGATCCAGACCTCGAATTACCCTCATTGGCCTCTTCGGGAAGTGATCCCCTAGCTAAGGTATGAACTACAATAGGGGACACTCGCCAAATCATAATCATAAACTAGTGCAGCACTCATCATCGATTTCCTACATAGCTACATATGGCTCCCAAGTAATCATACTCAAACTCAAACATATGTAAACCAATCAAATAAATATATAAATAACCATCATATGACCTCCATAATACCCTCCAAGAAACAATACCATTATCAAACCCATATCATAATAATCAACATCACAAAATTCAACAATTACATCAATAACACTAAGGGGATACAATAAGAGAACATAAAATAATCAATAATAACCTCATATATGCCAAACATGACTTGATAAACAATAACATTGTGTAAACACGTGAAATGCCCTTTTGAAAATCAATCATCATTCTAGCATCCTTTATAAATCCATTTGAATCATAATAAACCCTATTGACATTCTATCAAACATCTTATGTGCATAAAAGTATAGTTTTTGAAATGTGATACCCAAGTACCTTTGAAATGTCCTTTTAATAAAACACAAAAGTCATATAAGATATTAGAAACCACGTGTAATTTCATCAAAGATAATTTATATAGGTACTAAATTGATGAGGAAAGAGTTTGGAAACCACTGAGCACTAAGAGTTATGAAGAATGGAAGGAATGACATATAAATTCCTACCTAAATCCAATGGAATCAACACACCTTCTTCAAGTAATAAATGATTGGGGTAAGAAAGAAGCCTCACGAACCATAGACATCAATACCCTCATGATTTATACATTCCCTAACGTTAGGTTTTGACAAAATGGTCACTTAAGGAAAAGAGAAAATAAGGAGATGAGAAGAGAAGAGAGGGGATAATGAAGAGAGAAAAAGGATATTTCTTTGAGAGATCACTTGAGAATCAAATGAGAATCATCAAGGAGCTAAGGAAGGGGAGGATGAGGAGGCTTTGGATATCCCTAGAGACCTCAAACAAATGAGGGAAGGAAATAAATAGTAAAGAAAAGGGAAGATAAAATTTTAAATTTCAAATATTATGGGAAAATGTACGGTCATGGAAATCATGTGCCAACTATGCATTAGCCATATGATTCAAAATCCTCCTCATGCATAGTTAATCTGCATGATTTCCTCAAACTATGCACTAACTATCAAACTCCAAAAAATCCAAGAAATAAATTAACACTAAAATAAATACATATGTGTGAATTTTTGGGTATCATAAGGTGGATACACTAATAACCACTACATGTCACACCAGCTACCATTGGGTACTCAATGCTTTTGGTGCACCAACACCCTTTCCTTCTCCTTTCAACTTGCTTTCATTTTCTTCCAATACCTCTTAAACTCAAAAATGTCACCAATTTAATAATTAAAGGACTCATAATTAAATGAGAAGACTAACTCATAAAGATGAGGGTCATTACATGAAATCCATGTTAGAATGGACACCTCTTCATGAACACCGCCTCCCCATTTAGGGGATAACTTCTTCATAAAGGTTTGGATTTGAATCAAATTTTAGTAGTTATTAGAGGACATTAAACTGAACATTTCATCCTTCTAGATAGATAATCAAGGAGAGGGTCAACAAGTCAATACAAGTCGTAGAAAAATATTTGGTAAAATTTCCTTATTCACACAAGTAATCATTTATAATCCTGACCCTCTATTTACTCTATAAATTTGTATTTTTTTCATTTAGATGGAGTTGGTTGTGGATTAGGAGCTTAAGGGTAGAGAAGAAGTGGAGTCCTATTTATATAAACCATTGGAAGAAGACAACTTTGATGCAAGGAACTCTTTTGTGATAATTTCATCCTCTTCTTCTACATTTTAACTTTATTTTCTTGTTATAAAATAATATATTTTTATTCTATTTTACTTATTTGTTTTTAACTTGATACATATTTCCTTTTATTTTTCTTTAAATAGATATCAAGAGAAACAAAACATGCTTGGGTGTTACCCTTTCTAACCATATGCCTATGCAAGTCTATAATGACCCCGCCATCCATGAAAGAATAGTTTCATTGTTATTGATCTCATTCTTACACCCTTCAATTACTTGTTTTGAATCTAAGAGTTTAATGTAATCCATTAAATTGTGGCATGTGGATTTAGTTTTAAAATTCTATAACATTCAAACGATTTATATGGGAAAATTTGGGTGGGAGGGGCAATTTTTTTTATGAAAATGGGTTCCCTATTTTCTTTATTAAGGAAATGGGGCACCCTAGCGCCACTTCAATTGGAACTAATGGAAAAAAACGTCATAGCGCCACTTCAAGTGGCGCTAGGCGGAATTTGGCATACTATTCATCAGCGCCACTTCAAGTGCAGCCGATCTCCCTCGCCCCCTATAAAACCCCATCACCCCCTCACCCCCTCCCCATTCATCCATCCACTTTCCTTACTCATTCACAAAACCTTTTCCCTTTCTCTCAATTTGGAGTACAAATTTCTGGTTGTCCAGCCGCCGACCTTTCCGCAAATTTGAGGTAAGTTTTCATTTACATTTCTTTAATATTTTAAATTTTATATTTAATTGTTTAGTTAATGTAATTAGAGTATAGAATTTGTTTATTAATTTATTGTTTTAGTTTATATAATTAGTTTAAAAAATAATAAATTGTAAGTAGTTAAATAATTAATTTAATTTGGTTAATTAAGTAAGCATAATAAGTCAATTAATTAATTATAATTAGTCAATTAATTAATTCTAATTAGTCAATTAGTTAATTCTAATTAGTCAATTAGTTAATTCTAATTATTCAATTAGTTAATTCTAATTAGTCAATTAGTTAATTCTAATTATTCAATTAGTTAATTATAAATAGTCAATTAGTTAATTATAAATAGTCAATTAGTTAATTATAAATAGTCAATTAGTTAATTATAAATAGTCAATTAGTTAATTATAAATATTCAGTTAGTTAATTATAATTAGTCAATTAGTTAATTATAATTAGTCAATTAGTTAATTATAATTAGTCAATTAGTTAATTATAATTAGTCGATTAGTTAATTATAATTAGTCGATTAGTTAATTATAATTAGTCAATTAGTTAAATCTAATTTGTAAATTAGTTAAATATAATTAGTCAATTAGTTAAATCTAATTAGTCAATTAGTTAATTATAATTAGTCAATTAGTTAATTATAATTAGTCAATTAGTTAATTATAATTAGTCAATTAGTTAATTATAATTAGTCAATTAGTTAATTATAATTAGTCAATTAGTTAATTATAATTAGTCAATTAGTTAAATCTAATTAGTCAATTACTTAAATCTAATTATTCAATTAATTAAATCTAATTGGTCAATTAATTAAATCTAATTGGTCAATTAATTAAATCTAATTGGTCAATTAATTAAATCTAATTGGTCAATTAATTAAATCTAATTAGTAAATTAATTAAATATAATTAGTCAATTAATTAAATCTAATTAGTCAATTAATTAAATCTAATTAGTCAATTAATTAAATCTAATTAGTCAATTAATTAAATCTAATTAGTCAATTAATTAAATCTAATTAGTCAATTAATTAAATCTAATTAGTCAATTAATTAGCGAAGTAGTTACAGTAATTAGCGAAGTAGTTACAGTAATTAGCGAAGTAGTTACAATAATTAGCAAAGTAGTTACAGTAATTAGCGAAGTAGTTACAGTAATTAGCGAAGTAGTTATATTATGAATTGTTTATATAATATATATTTTCATTACATTCTAAGTATGATAATGAATTTAGTTTTTCATCTACCTTGACCTCAGTTTGTAATTGTAGTTATGAACTTGAATTTAGTAGTTGAATATATTTTTACATATTAAGTGTTAGTGTTGTCATGAACTAAAATGGTTGCTTGAGTAAAGTATCCCCGGATAGAGGGGCTTTGGGTCAGACCACCTACTTTCCCGGAGGCTTGCCTTGTCTAGGAAAGTGAATGGGGTTGGATATCTGTCGCTCCGGGCTTATTCATGTTGAGTTTTTCAAGTTCATATAATTCTATACTTTTACATGACGTGTTCATGTACCTCATGCATATAATGCATGTGGATATGTATGAATATGTTTGACTTACTATTTTTGGGTAAATAATACAAACTTGTGGGTTGCATAAAGAGAGTTACACATCAATATGGTTTGAACATATTGATTTGGTGGAGGGACTAAGATTCCAACATAAATTCTAGAAGCATGTAGACATAAATTGATTGTTTGATCATATGTGATTAATAATGAGGGTTTATTTTAGATAAAAAAGATGGCTACTTATATTTATTTCAAAGGAAAAATAATTGAGATAGAACAAGGATGTAGTTATAGTATATATCCAGAAGCTATTGTAATGCTTAGAGGGTGTACAACTTTGAGAACTCTTCAAAGGAAAATTCATCGAAAGTTGAAACTGAGGAGAAACCAAGCGATAGAATCTATCACATAGAGAAATATACAATATGTTGATTGGTTTTAGAATGTGTCTTATCCAATAACTAATGATGAATAATGGGAATACGTACTGTCATTGGTCAAGTTCCTACCTCCCAATCAAATGATGGAGTTGTATGTGACCATAGCTACAATGGAGGTTCCATCGACATTGGAACCTGGGTCATCAAAATGTAACAAGACTATGTCATATGCTCCTATTAGAACACATCAAGAAGTTCCATCTGCAATGGTACCGTCATTTCCCTTAGTTAAAATTTCAATGGATAGTCCCCCGCAAACTGTAGATGCGTTGGTCGATGATTTTGAGGATGGTGACAATTTAGAAGATGAAGAGGAAGCTGAAGATAAAGAGGAAGTGCATGCGGAAGAACAGCCAGTTCTCACTCATGTGAGGTTTAATAGACCATTGAACCATCCCCCACCATTGAGTTCATGGTCGACGGAAGGCATGAATCACTTTCCAGTATTCGATTGGTCAGTTATTACTCCTACTTCAGAATTTCCAGGAATCATTGGGGGCACAGATCGAGTGAAAAATGAAGGCGTTCTGTATATTGGAAGAGAGTTTGAGAGTAAAGATGCAATGAAAAATGTGATAAAACAATATCACATTTAAAGACATTGCTTTTATGTTGTAGAAGAGTCAAAAAGATCTTATTATTTGATCTGTTGTGACAAATATGATTCGAACTGTCAAATGCGTCTGCGAGCTATAATTGATAACACTTTTCACAGCTGGAGCATCACAAGATTTACTCCACACACATGTGTGAACCCAAGCTTGTTACAGGAACACTCGTCATTAGATGTTGACTTTGTTTCATCGGTTATTGTTGAAATGATTAGAGCATGTCAAGATGTTCCTATTGTTCTAGTGAAGGAGCGAATAAAACAACGTTTTGGGTATCATATTTCTTACTGGAAGGCATGGGCAGCATGACAAAAGGCTATTGTAAAAGTGTACGGTGATTGGTACGATTCTTATTGAGTTTTACCACAACTTTTGGATATTTTACACCATAATAATCAAGTGATCTATCGGTTAAATACTACTGAATATGTTAACCAATATAACCAAGTTGACCAGTAAATGGTTGTTTTTGATAGATTGTTTTGGGCATTTTTACCATGTGTGGCGGCTTTTAGGTATTTCAAGAAGTTTATACAAATAGATGGAACATTTCTGTATGGAAATTATACAGGAACTTTATTGATTTCTACCACAAAAGATGGAAATCGAGCCCCTCTATCTTTGGCATTTGAAATTGTGGATAAAGAGAACTTCTCATCATGGAGTTGGTTTCTGGCATGTCCTCGGGAGTTTGTTATGAGCACGGAAGGGATTTGTCTTATCTCAGATCGTCACCGTGTAATCAAGGAGGCAGTACAGTCTGAGGGACTTTCATGGAGAGAACCATATACCCATCATCGATAATATATTTGACACATTGCTATCAATTTACGAAAGAGATTCAAGAATGAGTCGATGAAGAAAGAAATCTTAAAAATTGGTATGAATATCCTTTTTCTATTAAAAAATCCTGTCATAGTTATGATCCTATCTGTTCATATTATTTCTTGTATGATAGCATACAAACCTCAACAACAAAGAATGGAGGAGCATCTTCAAGATATTCATAGAGTTAATCCATAAGTTTATGATTACATTATGCAAATTCCAAAACAGAAATGGTCATTGGCATATGATGATGGGAGGAGATATGTTCATATGACGACCAACATTGTAGAATGCATAAATGGAGTTTTCAAGGGCATTCAAAAATTACCAATCACAGGTAAATATGAATATTTGATTGTATGTTGCTCAGAAAAGCGAAATTATAATATACTATTAGTATAATGACTTAAATCTAAATTATAGGTTTGGTACAAGAGACCTTCTATCATAGTGTCAAGTATTTTTTGGAACGAGGAAAGAAAGCTGAAGAGGGCTTGAACAGAGGGATGTGCTATGGACACCATTTCCAGCGCGATCTAGTTGCAGTTCTTCAGGAAGCTGTAACTTATCCTGTCACCGTATTTAATCGTCCAGAGCACCGATTTAAGGTCGCTGAGCCCGGTGATGTTGTGTCTTGCAGGAATGGTCATATCCGAGTTGTTTTATTGGAGAAGCATTACTGTGAATGTGGAAAGTTCCAAGCATTGAGATATCCTTGTGGCCATGTGATTGCAGCATGTGCTTACGTACACGTATCTTGGGAGCAGTTTGTTGATCCAGTTTATCGACTCGACGATATCAACTCCTGCTACAATACTCCGTGGATGCCGATCGGAGAATATCATAATTTTCATCTCTTTGATGACACACTCACGCTTCTACCAAACAACAGTAGACTTCGCCCTAAAGGGAGGCCAAAGTCGACTCGTATTCAGAATGAGATGGATTAGCCTAGTGAACAGGCACCTGGACGAAGGTGCAGCATATGCCGCCAAGAGGGTCATACGAAGACACGTTTCCCTAGACACATAGGGCAATCATCTAATGGTTAAAATGATTTTTGTACTCCATCAGTTACTATAAACACATTGTATGTGTAATCAATATTTGTCCATCGATGAGTTTTGAAACCATTCATAGTTAATATATATCATCATCATTTTAATAAGTGGCTATTGTTTTAGAAAAATAACAAGAAATTTTAAAATATATAAAATGTAAGATCGAGGATTTAACAGAATTTGAGAATCAGTTAGAGTGAATACTAGTGAAGAATAAATTGAGGATATAACATAATCTGAGACTACTAGCCTAGAAAATGAAAAATAAAGAAATCAGGACAACAAGGTTCAACCAGAAAAGCGTGATGAACCCACACCTAAAAAATCCAAAGATCCAAGGAAAATGAAGTGGGAATAGATAAAAAAAGGCAAGAACAAAGCTACATTTTAGGAGAAGGTGAGAAATCAAATAATAAGAAATTTTAAAATATATAAAATATAAGATTGAGGATTTAACAGAATCTGAGAATCAGTTAGAGTAAATACTAGTGAAGAATAAATTGAGGATATAACAGAATCTGAGACTACTAGCCTAGAAAATAAAAAATAAAGAAATCAGGTCAACAAGGTTCAACCAGAAAAGCGTGATGAACCCACACCTAAAAAATCCAAAGATCCAAGGAAAATGAAGTGGGAATAGATAAAAAAAGACAAGAAAAAAGCTACATTTTAGGAGAAGGTGAGCAATCAACATGTTTCAAAAATTATGCCCCTCTCATCCTTTTCTTCAAAAGTGTTAAATATAGTGATGAACATAAATAATTGATATTCTTGAAAATGATTAAAACATTATGCCCCTCGTTTTCAACCACGAGAATGGGTTTTCTCCACACAAAAACATTGATTCATTCTGCAACATTGGCAATTCCCCTCTTTAGTCGACTCAGTAAAGAACCAACTGTCATGTATTCATTCAGAGGTCGTGAATATGTGACAGTTGGTTCTTTACTGGGTCGACTAAAGCTACGATACAGAAGGAGGATGTTTTTTCATGTCAACCGTACATGGATCAAAGGTTTTTCCATATTCCTCTTAAATGGCATTGATTGAGCATATTGAGTTGGCTAACTCTCTATTTTAGGTTTCAGAGGCAAGGGTGCAGTGATTTGCAGGCAGAAAAATGTACTTAAAATATGTTCAAATGCTTTAAAAAAATGATCCATGAGTCATTTGTGACATGTATGAACCAAAATATACAACGAAGAATATTTCCTATAATAACATCATCAGTATTCGATAGACATAGTAGTTTGGAGAATCAATCCAAAACTTTATATGTTGAACATATCATTAATTCCTTTAATAATTTTGCCCAATTATTATGACGTTGACATCTTTCAAAATCCAATGTCATCGTTGAATTTTGAAAGCATTCAAAGTGAATATATCATCAACTTTATATGTTGAACATATCATAAATTCCTTTATATATTGAACATATCCTAAATTACTTCATTTAACTCATTACACGCTTCTTTCATACATTACATGATAAATTTCATACCTTAAATGATAAATGTGATGACTAACATGAAATTAATGTTTTACTATTTGTACAATCAGATGGAGCAGCCACTATTATCTGGCCAGGAGACGCATGTGTCGAGTCTTGTGTTGGCGCAATGACCTGTTTGACAGCTTGTTGTTCGGAGAGCACATCATTTTCATCACGATGCGCCACTGGCAGCTATTTCTCCATACCTTAGACGTGCAGGATTTTATGGAGTCGCTATGTCTGACTTCAAGACTATTGAGCATCATTTGATTGCGGCATTGGTTGAGAGATAGCGGTCAGAGACACACACTTTTCATCTCTCGGAGGGGGAGATGGTCATTACTTTAGAGGACGTCACGTACATGCTTGGTTTGTCCATCCATGGACAGACAGTTACGGGTGCCACTAGTGGCAATTGGGCTGCCGTCATACAGAGACTATTAGGCATTGATGTCATTGGTGTACGAGGTGTCCTTGTGGGTTCTCGATTGCGCATGACATGGTTTAATGAGCATTTCGCTGTCATTCCTGATGACGCAGACAAGGAGACGCTTATTAGGCACACACATGCATATATTCTGCAACTGCTCGGAGGCATGTTATGCGTCGACTACTCCACCCTTTTGGTACACATGATGTACCTCCCATTACTTGAGGATCTTGATCAGACAGCTACGTACAGTTGGGGATCCGCTGTATTAGCACATCTGTATAGATCTCTTTGTACCAGTTGTCAGGCAGATGCACAATAGATTGCAGGTTGTATGGTTTTAGTACAGATGTGAGCTTGGGAGCATTTTTCACGCATAGCTCCTCGAGCTATCGCACCACTTGCAGCAGAGCTATTTCAGGATTGTTCTCGGGAACGATGGTATGTTTACTTCATTACTTTCATTTATTCAGTACTTTTGTTTTTATTATTTATAAACTTACTGTATATTACTCTTTTGTAACCAGGTGGAGTCAGTCTCAGAAGCATGCACACACACCGAGACATAGTGTGCACAACTTTCGACAGATATTCGATGCATTAGTGCTAGTTGATGTAAGTCAATCAATACTTTTTTATAGAACAATATGTTTTGTTATCACTATTTTAAGTTATTTCAATGTAATCTTACAAACATTATCTTGCTAATATGTCACTTACTTTTTGAGTTTACATTTCAGGTTTCATGGATTCCATATACAGGTTATGTCTATGCGTCACTTCCATCGTACTGCACAGCTATGATTGGAGATCGTGCTGCAGTGGTGCCACTCATCCACTTCTATATCATTGAGTGGCACCAGCCAGATCGGGTCATGCGCCAGTTCGGTTATATACAACATATCCCGATGGCACCAGGACAGCCCGATGGGTTGCATTCTATTGTACTTACAAGTAAACAGTCGACGGACTGACGACAGTTTCATGCATCTCATATTGAGCTGTGGGACGCGCGTGTCTGGTATGGTGTTTCTTGATATGGATATCCCACAGTACAGTATCAGTTATCTGCCCAGGGATATTATGCAAACTGGTATCAACGTCATAGCATCATGCATCTTACACGTCAGGGGATTGGCATTCAGCGGATGATATGTTTAACTCTTTGTTATATATTTAAAATATAATTATTACAAATTATTATAGTTATAAATAATTATATTTGTAAATTAATTATAATCGTAAATTAAATTATAATTTATTACAAATTAATATAATAATAAGTTATTATAATTGTAAATTAATTATAAATAATTAATTGTCATTAATTAAATTACAAATTATTTTTTATTAATATATGATTATTACAAATTATTATATCTTTATGTATACATTATATATTTATTCTATTTATATTTATATAATTATAATAAATATATAACTATAATAAACATATAATTATAATTATAAATATAATAAATATCTAATTATAACTCTAAATATAATAAATATATAATTAAAATAAATGATTATTATAGTCATATATTTATTATAATTACATATTTTTAATGTAAAAAATATATAATGTATATATATAGAATAATATATTTTCATTATGTAATTATATATCTATATATACATTGTATATACATTATATATAAATAGAATTGCATATTTACAAAGCAAAAAAATATATATTGTATACATAAATATATAATTACATTTACTACATTTATTATATTTATTACATTTATTATTTTTATTATAATTCTATAATTATTTTATTTTTTTATTTACTATATTTATAATTATATAATTATTATATTTTTGTTTTTACTATATTTATATATTTATTATTTTTATATATTTATCATAATTATTATATTTATAATTATAAATTTATTATAATTCTCTATTTATAATTATAATAATTCTAATATTATAATGAATATAGAATAATCGAAATATAATTATAAATATAATAATTATAATAAATATATAACTATGATAATCAAAATATACAACGAAGAATATTTCCTATTATATTTATTACATTTATTATAATTTTTATATTTATAATTACAAATTTATGATAATTATATATTTCTATTTATGATAATTATAATATTATAATGTATATATAAATATAAATATAATAATTATAATAAATATAAAAATTATCTAATTATTTTAAATGTAAAATAATAAATATAATAAATTCAAAAAAAAAACTATAGCGCCACTTCAAGTGACGCTATTCAAAGAATTATATAGTCCCACTTGAAGCGGCGCTAAAGACACTCATATGTCTAAATAATCTCTATCTTAACCCATTAAATACATGATGTCAGGTAAGTTTTGATCATCAGAGTAAAATCTTGATTGTTAAAAACTGTTCAACTTATAGATTTGTAAAGTTATCCAAATTGACCACTAATCATAAGTTGACATTGATTGATATAACAATCAAAACAGAGAGGGCCCAGAAACGAAACAGGACAACGGCTGTCACAATCCCACTCCATCACCCATCCCGGGGTACGTGTCCAACGTGCCCCAAAACCAAATGCTCCCAACGGTCACAAACCCCTCACATTACACACTGCTGAGAAGGGGACACCCGTGGGGCTGGCTGGACCTCACCTCATTCAATTCCACGTCTCTGCATCTAGCTTCTTCTTCTTCCAACAATACCACTTCGTCTTCCTCATCTTCCCGGAAAACCTTCCCCTTCCGAGAACCAGATGGGCTCCCAGAAGTTGTTCCAGCTCAGAGGCCACGCTCATGAAGGGCTACTGCATGGCTTCCTTCAATACAAACTATTCGGCTGCTCTGCTTCTTTCTGCCTGCTGGTCTCCTGCTGCTTGTCCTGTCTCCTTCAATGGATATCAGTGATTTTTCAGAGGTGTGCTCTGTTGTGCTTGTTTCTTTTATTCTCTTCAAAAAAAAAGTGGGGTTGACAGGTTCTTTTAATTGTTCAGACTCCTAGCTGATGAGAAGCGGCCATGCGATCATATTCATTGCGATTTCATGGTTTTCAAGGATTCTGAAGCTGACGCATTTTACAAGGAAGAAGATTGTGAAACAGAGGAACCCGTCGTCCTCATGGAGACCGCCTCAGAATCCAGTAAAGAGTTGCAGGCGGCGAACCCTGTTGAAAATGGGGATATGAACAAGGAGTGGGAATCAGAAGAATCCGCCAACGAAGGATCACTGGTATTTTTTTCTGATGTTCACGACATCAAGATACAAGAAACAGAAGATTCAGAAGCACTGGCTCTCGGAACAGAGGCCATTAATGACGATGGTGGGGGTATGAAATCAGAAATGACCATCGGGGATTTCAGTGGAGCTGAGCCAGATCGTGGACAACGGGGATCGTCTAATTCCGAGGAATCTGACATAATTGAGTCAGAAAAGGGGAGGCTTCTAGAGCATCTGAAGCTGGACTTGAGGAGAACGAGGAACGGGAAGCTTCCCACCATCTTAGAAGACTCGGAGTCGCGGAAGATGGCGGACGACTTGAAGCCGCTGAAGATAGACGAAAAGCTCAAGGACAAGGATCATATAGAGGAGATTCAGAAGTTCTACAAGATCTATGCCGACAAGATGCGGAAGCTGGATATACTGAACGGACAGACTCTTCACGCCCTGGGTATGCTAATCCAGCTCCTCCTCTCCCTGGGATTTTCGATGTGATTGATAATTTCATTTGCAGAGTTCCTGCGGCTGAAGGACCAGGCCGGTCAGGAAGAATCCTCGCGGCAGTGCGAACTCGGGAAGAGTAATGCTGTTGCAGATCCAGCAACTCCGAGGTTCATCAGGGAATTGCAGAGGGATCTGGAAATGGTGTACGTCGGGCAGATGTGTCTCTCCTGGGAAATCCTCCACTGGCAATACAGAAAAGCACGAGAAATGCAGGGATCTGATTTCCATGGAGTCCGGGCCTACAACCAAGTGGCAGGCAAGCTCCACCAGTTTCAGCTGCTGCTGCAGAGGTTCCTGGAGAATGAGGCGTTTCAGGGACCCAGAGTCCAGGCCTACACGAGGCGGCGATGCGCTCTGCAAGGCCTTCTCCAGGTTCCTGCCATCAGAGGTAATGAATTGGATCTCGACGAGCCCAGGAACGATCCGCCTGAACTCCATGTTTATGAATTTGCAGATGACGGAACTACGGATCGGAGTAAAGAGAGCGCTGAGAAGGAAGGGGAGCACGGGATTCCGGTCTCGATCTCGAAGCTTACCGAAACCCTAATGGAATCGATGCGGTGCTTCTGGGAATTTCTCCAGGCTGATAGAGACGGCGCTTGGAGTGACCCCAAGCGGGTCCAACCGAGATCCCTTCCTGATGTGCAGAAGATGCTTCGCAAGGTTTGATTTCATTCGCTTCCCTCCCCTCCCCTCCATGGCCGTCTTCTTGAGGGGGTTGGCGTTGCAGAAGGAGAGGCAGCTGAAGGATGTGGTGGGGAGCGGGAACTGCCTGGTGAGACGGTTCCAGAAGCATCGAGAAGGCGTCGGGTCTTGGGCGGTTATCGCGCGGGTGGAGATGAAGCTGGTTTCCCGAGTGGTGAGGATGCCGAGCGTGACAGAGGGCCAGCTCGGATGGTGCGCAGCGAAGCTGAGCAGCATTAGGTTTGGGAGGAGGAAGATGATTCACATGGAGCCCTCGTTTCAGGTTTTTCCATGGCGACGATGATGGGGGGTCACCTGGTGGGCGGCGATGGGCCGGTTCAACCCGGTATGGATCTAGTTAAAAATATCCGGCCCATCTAAGCTTGTATTTATTGTGAATTTAAAAAATTTAAAATAAAAAACACTAATTATTAATGAATATTAAATATTAATCACAAAATAGTTATCACATAATTGTTATTATATATATATTCATCACATATATGAAACATATACATGGTTTTCCTAAAAATGATACATTAAATTAAAAGACATTAAAAGAAATGAAAAAATATATATTCTTGACCCACATGCCGACCCGCATATTCTAAGACCGATCAACTTAAGCCCCAAGAATTTTTTACCCAATTTATTTAAACTCGTTTAAAATGTGGACTTTTTTTTTAATCAACTCCAAAAATGTCGATTAACGAGCCTTGCTCGCAAGACCAGACCTATTAAGCAACCCTAATGATGATAGATAAAACCAGACATCTGCCTCGGGATGAGTAGTATCAATGTCTCTTGGAAATGAGAACCTAATAAAGGTAATACAATATGTATGTCATTATGGAAAAGTGTCTGAGTTGAATGCAAAAATGAACAGACTACATCATCCACAAACAGATAAATAAATAAACTTATCACAAGTAAGAGAAGTCTCTATTACATTTCAATCAAATGGGTCTTTAAACCACAAAATATTATTTCAAATTAAATGCGATGTATACCAACAATGTTTGAATGAACTATTAAAGGATCTTAATGTAACAACCCACATCACAAAGGGTTGATGATTTAAGTGGAAGATTTGAATTTTGTGGATCTAGGAGCCAAATGAGTTTTAATTTGGAGTGTTGGAATGAGTTTCACATGTTTGCATATGGAATTGAGGTTGTTTCGATGAGGGTATAAGGGTTTTCGGGTGTTGGTGGATGATTAGAGCATAATCGAGGTGGCTTTGCTGCCGAAGTATGCAATAGGCAACCACTAGGTACTCGATGTAGTTGCACCCACACCATTTCAGGATCAGCCCCCCTTCTCTTTTAGTCGAAGAGCTACTAGGGAGAGGGCATTTTGGAAAACCCTCTCTCCGTATTTCTTCCCCCTTGAAGCCCCCTTGCTCCCCCTTTGTTTCATGGTCAATCATAGGTTGTCTCATTATGCTGGATTGACAAAAACCCTCATCCCCTTCCTCATGCCTCTTCTTTCCCCTTCCTCCTCTGAATTTGGGTGGCTGCACTAGGGATTTAAGGACGATTCCACCAAAGCATAGTGGAATCTTCTCTGATGATTGGGGCTTCTTAGTGCAATGGATATAGGATGTTGAAAGAGGAGGAACGACACCCATTGCATGTTGTTTCAAAATAGGTAAATCGAGGAGTTAGTTTTTCTTGGGGTTTCACTAATGGTTTAAATTTAGTGATTGTTTAGGTGTCAATTCATGGGGCTTTTGTTAGTAGGAGCGTCGAGGGTGCATCATGGACCTTTCACACACCATTGGTTGCGGTTTTGGCATCATGGCGATGCTTGGTGGGTTTTCAAGGATGATGCCTCTTTGGATTAAATTGCATAATTAATTATAAACATTTATAATTAATTGATTATGCCTTGTGGTATGAGATAGAGGCTCGGGAACTTGGTAATAATTAATATGACCTTCAATGTGGATGGCGAGCACAAATTTTGGAGTGATTACTCTAATGATGAGGTAGGTGGTCTCTTTAATACTTAATAATATGTTGTGTATGTGTGTAATTGTGTGCGCTTGCTTGGGGGTGTGGGTTTGGGATGCTGGGTAGGAAACCAATGTTAACAATTTTAGGGAGAAAAACAAGGATTATGTTTATTGGTTTGGGGCTTGAGAGATGCTCGATGACAATGTCGCTAAGGGGTCTTGCTCTGCTTATACTTGATGAACCCCTAAAGGTACTTGGTTTGCGTAATAAACCCTGAGTGGTTTGGGATAATCTTCCATGGATTATGTAAAGGATTCCCAAGAATGTAACTCATATGTAAGACCCCGTTAATTTCAAGGTGCGTTTTCAATTTAATTTTCACTACACCTCATGTATTTCAGTGTTTTGGGATGTTTTAGGTGTTGGTAGGGGATCAAGGGTCCATTTTGGGAATTCGAGCAAGGTACTAGGATATCTATCATGTATGACACATGAAACCAAGCACCCAGTTGGCCAGTATCAGGTACCCGATATGCCCAACAGGGGAGGCAGTAGCCTATGGAGGTCCATCGGGTGCCAAATGATCTTGAGGTGGGTACCCGACAAAGGAAGAGTGGGAACCTGGTACCACTTGACTATTTTTTTTTTAATTTTATAATTAATTATTTTTAATTATTTTTTATTAAAATGAGAACTACTCCCTCATTTTGGCGTGGAGTGGCTCAAGCCTCTCTTCTCCTCTTTCTCCTTTCTCCTCTTCCAATCATTGGATATTCTACATTAGTGGCTGAGTTTATGTGTCGTTCATCATAGGAGGTCATCTCAGATAAGGCTAATACTCACCATTGATCTATTCCCTATTTCTTCTATTATCTTAGCGTGTTTTGTCGATTATTACCTATTTTAGGGATATCTCCAGATTTTGTGGTTCTCGTTGATTAAAGCCGAATCAACTTGAGATATTAGACGAGAAGATTTTTATTGGATCAGGTAAGTGGTCCTTAACTATTCTTGATGGTTTATTCTTGTTTCATGTGATGTGTGATATGTAATCTCACCACCATATGAAATTGACACAAAACTAAACTGAATTGATTTCCCTTGTTCCCATTTGAGTTGTGTAAGGGCATTTAGGGACATGATTGACCCTTAGGGTGATAAACATTGATGCCACAACTGTCGATGGTCGTGGTCATGAATAAAAGTGTGTGGAATTTATACTCGGACCCCATTAAAGATTCCCTTGAGCTATGTTTTAATTCATAGGCCCATGATTAGGTTACTTTAGCCTCCTTTAACATAAGAGAGGTGTGTAATTGTGTGAGGTCAGCATGAGGCTTGACCCATGAGGGACTTTTGAGTTTCCCTTGAGCCCTCTTGACACTTTTGGATCGAATTTGGGGTGAGTGTGCCTTTTCCCCCACTAACTTGTTTGAGTAGGGTATGTTATGCTTTGGCCATGATTATGGATATGGGTTGATCATGTGGGAACCAACCTAGTTTATGCTTAAATGTGAGTTATAAAATTCTTATGTTATAATTCCATTTCAGTTTATTATTCCTCTATGTGATTTTGGGTATGTATATGGGATGGTATTCCCTTTTGCTATTAATGGTTATGGTTGGGATGGAATGCCCATTTATATTGTGTTTCTTATGGTGATGGATGTTATTCTCACTCTATGGTCTGATATGATTGGGACATGATGCTTGTTATTATAGAATGTAATGTCTATGAGGTCATGGAATATAATTCCCATGTGGACTTGTTAATGATGGAGGTGGAGCATTATGACCAATTATAGCTCTCGAGGTTGCTCCTTGAGTTTATATGAATTTACTCATACCTAAAAAGTAAATGTCTTCAATTTTAATAATTTTTAAACCTTGTCCAATTTATTCTCCCAACGTTTCATTATATAAAACATTGAAAATTATGATAGACAATGTGGAATAATACTCAAGTGAAAATGATTATCATTCGACCACTAATCAATTATAGAGTGTTAGAAAGAATCATACCATATTATTATATTCACAACACCGCCATTTGATATCGCCCAATTGTATATTATGACTAGTCCAAAAAATGGCATGAAATCTCCATTTCGTGCCTTAAGATATTCCCAAACCAATGAAACGTGATATGTTTTGGTTCCCTCTATGTCATACCATATCATATATATATATATACATCATGATATATGTCTAAACACATCATATGTAAATAGGATTCTAGGTATATCTCCATCAATCTCCCACTTTCACTAAAGCCTCATAAACTTTGTGTCATTTCACTTTATAAGGTATTTTATACAATAAATTGTAAAACCATATTGAAAACTCCTTTTGGATATTTCCAAAACACTTTTGGAAAGTTATTATCAACTTCACCTTATATCACATCATATAAAATACCTTATGAATAACCACCCAAAACTCCTTTTTGGATAAAATCTAATACATTTTTAGAGAATTTATCTAAGTTTTTTTAAATCAAAATCCTTATTTGGAAAAACATAAAGTGTAACCCTGCGAGCCTTTATAGCATCGAAAAAAATATGAATTCCTAAACCCATAAATGTAAGAAAACAGTGGCCTCTAGTAAAGTATCAATGCTACTCAAGCTACAAAGATATCAATAATGATATCCATCAAACACATGTATCTCTATACCTGTATACACCAACTGTATCATATAAAACATGCATTTTCATATGATTCTTTTTTCAAATACATCAAGTAAACACAAGACATGAAGTATGTAAATTTCATATAACCACTAATATATTCTTAATTCTTTGAGTATACACTGATGAAATCTATGAATACATCAAATGTCATTCACCCTTATAGATGGGAACATCACATACCTTTTATTTGATAGATAATACCATAATATGTCATATCTAGGTATGGTTGTATAATTCCTCAGTCTATCTCAAATAAAGTACCAAATATTATACTCATCATATGAGAGGAAAAATCCCATCATGGTTAAGATCCAACTGATGACGTTATCTGTAACATACCAAAACACCCATGATCATCTAATCCTATTGGATTACATAATAAAGGTATCAAAGAAAATTAAAAGAAAAAAATATATTCTTGACCCACATACCAACTCATATATTCTAAGATAGGTCATCTTAATCCCACAATCTTTTATCCCCAGTTTGTTTAAACTCATTTAAAATGAAGATTTTTTTTCAACTCTAGTAAACTCCAAAAATGTTTATTGGTGAGCCTAGATCATAGAACCATACCTATTAAACACCCCTAATTACGATAGATAGAACCATAAATCTACCTTGGGATGAGTAGTATCAATTTCTCTTGAAGGGAGGATATGGTAACAATGGTATACTTAGTAAAGTTAATAAAATTTGTATGTCATTTTGGAAAAGTGCCTATGAAAAAATGAACCAACTATATCATCCATAAATAGATAAATAACTGAATTTATCACAAGTGAGAATTGTCTCTATTACATTTTAATAAAATGGGTATTTAAACCAAAAACTATTGTTTCAAATTAAATGAGAAGTATACCAACAATTTTTAATGGACTATTAAAGGATCCCAATGAAACAACTCACATCATAAATGGTCTATGATTTAAGAGAAAAATTAGAATTTCTATGGATCTAAGAGCTAAATGAGATTTAATTTGGAGTTTTTGAGTGAGTTACACATGTTTCAGTATTGAATTGAGGTTGTTTCGATGAGGTTATAGGGGTTTATAGGTGTTGGTGGATTATTAGATAAGAATCAAGGTGGATCTGCTACTGAAGTAAGAAACATGAATCCACTGGGCACTTGGTGCAGCTGCACCCACACCATTTTAGGGACAACCCCCTTCTCTTTTAGTTGAATGGCCACTCAGGAGAGGGAATTTTGGCTATCCCTCTCCCCTTATTTATTCCCCTTGAAACCCTATTTCCCCCCTTTGTTTGGTGGTTGATGAGAGGTCGTCTCATTGTGTTGGATTGAGGAAAATCCTCCTATACTTCCTCTTTCCTCTTCTTTCCCCTTCCTCCTATAATTTTGGGTGGCTACACTAGGAATTTAAGGATGATTTCACTAAATCATGGTGGAATAATCTCTGATGATTGTGTATTTTTAGTGCAATGGATAGAGGATGTTGAAAGAGGAGGAACGACACCCATTGCACATTCTTTTAAAAGAGGCAAACCACCCAACTAGTTTTTTCTAGGGGTTTCACCAATGGTTTAAAATTGGAGATTTTTTATGTGTAGATTCATGGTGCTTTTGTTAGTAAGAGTGTTGGGGGTGCATTGTGGACCTTTCACATACCATTGGTTTCAATTTTTGGCATCATGAAAATGTTTGGTGGGTTTTATAGGGTGATTCCTCTTTAGATTAAATTTTAGAATGAATTATAAAAATTTATAGTTAATTAATTATTCCTTGTGGTATGATATAGAGGTTCAAGAACTTGGTAATGATTAATATGACCTTAAATATGGATGAAGAGCAGGAATTTTGGAGTGATGACTCTGATGACAAGGTAGGTGATCCCTTCAATACTTAACCATATGTTATGTATGTGTGTGCTTGTGTGCACTTTCTTGGGGGTGTGGGTTTGGGATGTTGGGTAGGGAACCAATTTTAACAATTGGATAAGGGATAGGATGTAGCCTTTAGGGAGAAGAATGAGAATTCTGTTTATTGTTTGGGAGCTCGAGAGATGCCTAATGAAAATGTCGCCAAGGGCCCTTTCTCTTCTTATACTTGAAGAAACCCTAAAGGGACTTGATTTTCGTAATAAACCCTGAGTGGTTTAGGATAATCCTCATTGGATTAGGTAAAGGATTCCCAATAATGTAACTCATTTGTAATACCCTTACCATTTTGAGGTGTGTTTTCAATTTAATTTTTAATAAACATCATGTCTTTCGATGTTTTGGGATATTTTAAGTGTTGGTAGGGACTCGAGAGTCTATTTAGGGAATTTGATCAAGGTTATAGGATATTTATCATGTATGAAACGTTCCACCAAGCACCTGGTTGGATAGTACTAGGTACTCGATATGCCTAGCAGGGGAGGCAGTAGGCCATGGAGGGCCATCGGGTGCCTAATGACCCTAAGGTGGGTACCCGGTGAAGGAAGAGTGGGAACCAGACTCCCATTTTCTAGTTTATTTTATAATTTTATAATTAATTAATTAATTTTAATTAGTTTTTATTAAAATGATAACAACTCCCTAATTTTTCCAAGAGTATATCAAACCTATATTCTCCTATATCTCATTTATCCTCTTCCAATCCTTGGATATCCAACATTAGTGGAAAGATTTATTTGTTTTTCATCACAGGATGTATCCTTAGATAAGGATAACACTCACCATCTATCTTTTCCCTATTTCTTATATTGTTCTAGTGTGTTCTGTAGGTGATTCCCTAATTTAGTGATGTCTCCAGATTTTTCGATTCTAATCAATTAAAGCTGAATCAACTTAAGATATTAGACGATCAGAATTTTATTGGATCAAGGTAAGTGGTCCCTAACTATTCTTGATGATTTATTATTTTTTCATGTGTTTTGTGTTATGTAATCACACCACCATGTGAAGTTAACCTAAAACTAAACTAAATTACTTTCCCTTGATCCCATTTGAGTTGTTTATGGACATTTAGGGCCACGATTGACCCTTAGAGTGATAAAACTTGATGCCATAATTATCAATGGCCATGGGCTTGAATAAAAGTTTGTGTAATTTATACTCATGACCAATTAAGTCTTCCCTTGAGTTATGTTTTAATTCATAGGCCCATGATTAGGTGTATTTAGACTTCTTGAACATTGTATAGGTGTGTAATTATGAGAGTTCATCATGAGGCTTGACCCATGATGGATTTTCAAGTTTCCATTAAGCCCTCTTGAAACTTTTGGATAGAATTTAGGGTGAGTGTGCATTACCCACCACTAATTTGTTAGATAAGGCTATTTTATGCTTTTACCATGATTATGGATATGGGTCAAGCACATGGGAACCGACCTAGTTTATATTTAAATGTGAGTTACATGATGACTATGTTATAATTCCAAAAATGTTTATTATTCATCAATGTGATTTTGGGTATATATATGAGATGATATGAACGTTTTTGTTGGTCGGAGTGGATACTCAAGATGGGGGGGGGGTGAATTGAGTTCCAATTAAAAATTTCTGTTAAAAACTTTTAGTATTAAAATCCCCCAAATTAAAACGGACCAATTATTTAAGGCAGTAGAGATATAAGTGATCTATTGTTCAACAGGTTTCTCAAAGGTTGATTACTCCTCAGTAGAGTCAGTATGAGAACTAATTCTACTTTTGAAACAAGTTTACTAAACAGATCAGATATACACACTAACCAGAACTAACTATCAGAGTGAATGTAAAAGAAGATTTATGTTTTTGCTAATGTAAGCATAGCAGGTAGATGTTAAACAGAGTAAAGCAAAGATGAACACAACAAATTTAAACAAGAGGTCCAGTCTTAAGACAAGACCTAGTCCTCTCCACTTGATGATCACCTGCCACCAAGCAATTATATTAAAAGTGATACACAACCAGTATTGGGATTTACAACAACTTTCACAAACTATCCAGGTTTTGCAACCTCTACCACAGTTCTACGTGGGCAAATAAACTTCCAATCCACACCAGGATTCTTCCACAGTTATACGTGGGAAACTAAAATAAAGAGATTTTAGAATGGGGATTTTCAGTATCCCTCAGTTCAAGTACAAGAGTCAGTGTGTGTAACATACACACTGCTCACAAATGTAAAGTAATTAAACATAGTAGAGCTAAAGATAGTGGGGATGAGTTTAGAATGCTCTGTTGTGTTGGAAGATCAGCTCTGGACTCGTTGGAATGAATGAGATGAAGTTTTGGTCCTTTTCTGCAAGTTGACTCCAAAACAAAGTGTCGCAACTTTTAGGTTATGACTTCCAGATGTAGAGATGATCAGCTTCTTGGATGTTAAGATCTTTGTAGCACACCATGATAGCTTGAAAAAGATTTTTTCAATTGATCCTCTTGAAGCTCGATGTTATTCTGAATGAGAGCTTGAGGATTATTCTTCAGATTGTGTATGATTCTATCTTATGAGTGTTCTCTATATATTCAATATCTCTACGCCAATTCTCTTGTTTTTGTATGCATATGTCAGTCACTTGGATCTGAATGTATTTCTCATATATATATATATATATGTGCTCTCTTCTAGTTCAGCCTTTTTGATTTGGTTCAGCAAGGGCCGACAGGAAAGATGCTTCACCCACGTGTGTTCTTCCTCGTACATCGTACTGTTTCCTGATGTCCCTACAAATATCATTAAATAATGTCAGGTGCATTAATTTTTCTAGACATGACCGTTATAATAGTATTAATAAAATTGGTAAAGGAAAGAATAGAATATCATTTGATTGGTAGCAGATGCATGTCACATGGTATACTTCAACTGTGGTCTTTTCAACTGTGTACTTCATCGGTAGATTATTCAACTGTGAACTTCACCAGTAGGATCTTTGACTGTAGAATTGTAACGACAGCTGTTTACTCTTTGTAACAGTGGATCCTTATCAGTAGACTTTGAGTAACAGTCAACTATCTCGACAGTAGGAGTTGTCCAGCGGTAGCCTTCTACTAAACTTGTCCAACTGTAGGCTTGAACAGAGAGGTTCTCAACAGAAGAATTGAGAAAGAGTCTGACAGTGGTCTTCTAACAGAAGCCCTGTCACAGAAATGACCTTGTGATAGTAACCTTGTACTGGTAGCTTCTAGCAGTGACTGTAAATTTTCAATCAGTGATCTTCTAGCATCAGTGACTTAGAGTGACAGTGAGTTATAATGGTGACTATGATCAGAAATCTCTTGCCATTAACCTTTAACAGTGAACTTATATTTAGATAAATATGGAATGTAAGTTGATACATCAAAGGCATGAGTCTTAATAATATACATTGTTGAGAATAAGATAATTGTATATGTAGATTAAAAAGATTAATGACTGACTTAATATATTATGATCAATATTTAAACATGATTTTTGATTATCAAAACAGGTGAGTCCAAAAATATCTCCCTTTTTGATAATCACAAATTATGTCAGAATATATTAAAGATAAGTATCAGAGATTAATAAGAGTGGAGAACCAAAAAATATTAGTATATGATATCAGAGAGAAATACAGATAAGATTCAACATAGTATCATAGTAGCATAGGTCTCCCCAATCATATGATTAGTCAATAATTAGCATAGTGTTTCTCAAATTAGCACAATATTTATCAATGTAGCATAATATTTCTCCAGTTAGCACAATATTTCTCCCCCTTTGTGATTAGAAAAAATAAATACACATGAGAGAAAAATTGAGAAGGCTTATATTAATAACACAATACATTACATGACCAAAAAGAATACAAAGTCCCTATCAAAAGACATAAACAGACTCAATCCACAACATCCATAGGTAAGGGTTCTTTCCCTTTGGAAGAAGAAGATAGAGAAGGAGCTGGTGGATCAACAGGTTTAGGAAGGGCTACAGGAATGACTGGAGGGGAACCAACAGAGGCTCCTGTGGGTCTGTAGTGGGTAGCTCATGGAGGGATCAGTGGAGTAAGGCTTCAGATAGCTTCAGCAGGAGACATGATGGAAGAAGAACTACTGGGTTGAGATGCAGGTAAGGCAGGAGGGATGATGACAGGGGTGTAGTCCACATGGAGAAAGGGTAGAATAAGGTTTCTGAAATCCATAATAATGCTTCCTCCTATTTCCATAGTAGATAAAAAATCATCTTTATTCTCCAAAAACTTTTCCAAAGCAGGGGCCAATTCTTGCAGCTTGCTGACGTGCTCCCTGAATGCCTGAGTCACTGGAGGCATTTTCATATTATCTATCAAGAGCTTAAAGTGGTTGTTCATTTGATGATTGGTATAGACCTTCTCAAAGTAAGCATCCACCTTATTATTAATGGCCTCTTGAGAAGCAGTAGCTGCTCGTAGGTGGTCACGAACAAAAATTCTGACTTCCCTAGTGGTAGCAAGTATCTGAGTATCAGAGGTGCCACTGGTACTGGCCTTAGAAAACTCTTCCTGGATGACAGTTCTGATCTGGTCAATGTTCACAGTGAAGCTGGAGGAGGGAAGGGGTTTGACCGAGAAAGCTACTGTCTCTTTGAAATACTGATTCAAATTGCTAACCACCTTCTGAACAAGTGCATCTTGACTGTTCAAATGTTCTTTGACTGATGTATTAAAAGCCTCAAATACTTCCACAAACTTCTTGACTACTTATTTTATATATCTAATATCAGTATTCACTTGGGTTTGAGAGCTGTTCATGGCAGTCAATGAAGAAATCTATTGTCTTAGAGAAACCACAGCTCCTGTCCAACTCTCAATTTGAGTACGGAAAACTTTAACTTCATCCATCATCTCTTTTACTGGACTGGACACAGCACATCCCATAGATAGCTCCAAGTATTGCTCCACACTCCTCATCTATTCAACCAGGATTTTCTTCAAATCTGCCACTGATTCTTTCAGTGCTTCTTTCATTTCATCCTTTAAAGACTCAAGGTCCTCCTTGGTTGCCAAATTGTCAGCCACAATAGGTAGGATAACAGACTCCCTTTGGGGCTGGTCTTCCTCATCAGAATCTCCATAATTGAGTCCAAGAACCATATATCCTGGATCTGATGACCAACCTTCGATGTCATACAACACAGAAACTGAACCAAGATGCTCCCCCTCACTTATAGCATTATCCTGAGGAATCTCTTCTATCTGTTCTGCTCTAGGTAACTCCACAACCTCCTCTGCAATTCCAACAGATTCAACAACCACTTGCTCTGTTAGTTCAATAGTAGAGTGAGTCCTATCCTTTTCTGAGTCATAAATGAATCCCTCATCAATTGCAGTAGATGCCACTCCTGCTTCCTAATCAGGCACTATCTTGACTGTACTATCTATCAGAGGGCTCAAACTGAGATATTCTTCTTCATTGTCCTCATCATTAGATTCAGCAACATCCTCCTTTTCTTCATGAGTAATATGATCTGACTCGGTAGCCTCATCCTCCTCATAGGTGTCCTTGACAACATTCTGATATTATTATTCTTCTTCTTCATCAATGGTATCAGTATCACTATCCTTTAGAATAGTCTCTCTCCTTGGTAGTTCTCTTGGAGGGCTAGCTGCTCCAAAAGCTACTGTCCTTACAGGACTGTGAGGTAAATCAGGATCACTCCCATCATCAATGGGGGTGTTCTCTCCTTGAGGGTCCACATCTCCATCAGCCTCCTCCTCATCAGAATAAACCGGTTCTGGCTCATCAGGATTCAGGCCTGGATCTCTTTTGTCTCTTGTCCTAGTTGGATGAGTATTAGGGTCATACTTTTCATACACATTTCCTTCATCATTCACCCATGTCCTCTTTTAGGGATTCCATCTAATTTTCATGAACTTTAAAATTACCTTGGAGATACAGACACTGTTCTTGGCCACTATCATCTCTTCTTGATTTCCATCCACACCTTTTACCTTTAGCATAACTGAAATAATCTTGGCATGGAATAAGGAATTGGACTTTGAGCTTGCCTTGGTCATATCCTCCAATTGTGCCATCAGTAACCTACATAGGTTAATATTCTTTCCATGATTTAGTAAGTACATCAGGAATATGTCCTGGTACTTCAATACTGCAAAGTTACCTCTCCTCAGACTAAGTACATGTTGAATAAATTTGAATAAAAGCCTGTCTTCTCCATCCATATCAGCTGCAATGATCCTTCTTGATTTTCCATCTCCTGTCAGTTCTTCCAGAGCTTTTTCATACTCAAAAACAGCACTGTCTGGAGGAGCTAATCCAAAGTAGTAGTCATATATTCCTTCATGAGGAACTCTCAAACAGGAAGCCCACTCAGCATATGTGAAACTAACTTCATTTCCATTGACTTTGGATATTAGCTTATGCACATCCTCTTCTTCTTTGAACGTCAGATATTCATAGAAGTATTTCACAAGCTTCGGGTAGTAAGGTCCATTATTGTTGGAAAAACATTTGGTCCATCCTTGGGCATCTAGTACTCTCAGTACTAATGACTTGCTCGATAGCATCCATTCTTCACTTAACTTCTTCTAAGCAAAGATTTGTCTCTTGGTCAGATGTGGGTTTATAGGTCCCGACGGGGTGTTACTGGTGCCACTGGATTAGGCTTGAGTTATCTTAGGCCTTGGTGCGTCCTCATTGACGGTCGGGGGTCACTTTGTTCTGGCCATAGAGATTGAGAGAGGTTTGAGGGCTTAGGTGAAGAGTTAGGGTTTAGGAATTTTGAGAGCAAGGTTCAAGATTGAGAGAGGAATGTGGATTGAGATATGTTCATTGCCTTTGATGTTATCATTTAGGGATTAAAATGAAATAAAATAGAAATAATAAGAAGAAGAAATAAAAATGGTTTGAATTCTCGCAAAAACAAAAACAAACAGAGAGGTATCAACAGTGAGATGTATCAGTGAGGTACACCGGTGAGGTGCAACAGTGAGGTATAAAAATAAGGTCCAACTGTGAGGGTCAACTGTGAGGTTCGACTGTGAGGTATAGATGTGAGGTTCGACTGTGAGGTCTAGCTGTTAGGTTCGACTGTGAGGTATAGCTGTGAGGTTCGACTGTGCTGTCTAGCTGTGAGGTTCGACTGTGAGGTTTAGCTGTGAGGTTCGACTGTGCTGAAATTAATCTTACCTAACTCATGTTTGATGTAATTTAACCTCTCATAATTCAAAGGTTTTGTGAATATATCAGCCAATTGATGTTCAGTGCCAATGAATTCAAGATTAATATCACCCTTTTGATAATGATCCCTCAAAAAGTGATGTATCACATCAATATGCTTTGTCCTAGCATGAGATACTAGATTTTTGGAAATGTTAATAACACTTGTATTGTCACATTTTATAGAGACATGTTTGAATTGATATCCATAGTCCAGTAAAGTGTGTTTCATCCACAAAATTTGAGCACAACAACTACCAGCAGCTATGTACTCAGCTTCGGCAGTAGATAATGCAACAAAATTCTGCTTCTTGCTACACCAAGATACTAGTGACTTGCCTAAAATGTGACATGTCCTAGAGGTGTTTTTTCTATCTAACTTGCAACCGGAAAAATCAGCATCAGAATAACTCAAAAAATCAAATGATTGTCCTTCTGGATAAAATAATCCTAAGTTGGGAGTATGTTTGAGATATTTACAAATTATTTTAACATCAGTTAAATGAGACTCTTTTGGATTGGCTTGAAAGCGAGCACACATGCATACACTGAACATGATGTTAGGTCTACTAGCTGTAAGATATAGTAAAATTCTTATCATACCTCTGTAGTTGGTTTGATCCACTGGTTCTCCAGCTTCATCTGTATCCAACTTACAGGTGGTACTCATAGGCGTGTCACTACCTTTACTACCATCCAAAGAAAAACATTTTAAAAGGTCCTTAATATATTTACTTTGATTTAAAACAATGCCATTTTTATTTTGAAAGATTTGAAATCCAAGGAAAAATTTGAGTTCTCCCATTAAACTCATTTCAAACTCATTTTGCATTATTTTTGAAAAATCAACACATAATGAATTTTTAAAAGATCCAAAAATAATATCATCCACATAAATTTGTACTATCAAAACATCTTTATAAATCCATTTAATAAAAAGAGTAGGATCAGTTATCCTTTTGGTAAAACCTTTTGAAATAAGAAAAGAGCTGAGCCTATCATACCATGCTCTTAGAGCTTGTTTTAAGCCATACAAATCTTTAGATAGTTTGAAAACATGATTGAAAAAATGGGGATTCGTAAAACCAGGAGGTTGTTCAACAAACACATCCTCAACTATGTACCCATTTAGAAAAGCACTTTTAACATCCATTTGATAAAGTTTGAAATTTAGATGAGTTTCATAGGCAAGTAGTATCCTAATAGCTTATAGTCTAGATACATGTGCAAAGGTCTCCTCATAGTCTATTCCATCTTCTTGACTATATCCTTGTGCAACTAGCCTAGATTTATTTCTAACTATATTCCCAGACTCATCTACTTTGTTTCTAAATACCCATTTAGTGCCTATGGTTAAGCTGTCCTTGGGTCTTTCCACTAGTTCCCAAACTTTGTTTCTTTCGAATTGATTCAGTTCTTCTTGCATAGCCATTACCCAAAATTCATCATTGATAGCATCATTAATATTTTTGGGTTCAAGCTGTGAAAGAAAAGCTTGATGTTCAACCTGGTTTCTTAGAGAAGCTCTAGTTTGTGTTTTTCTATTCAAATCGCCCACAACAACATCTAGAGGATGATTTTTAAGAGTCCTAGTACCTCTAGGAAGGGTTGAACTAGATTCTTCATAGTTTTCTGTTGGTTCAAAATCAGTAGGTGCAGATTCTAGAAAATTTCCAGAACTGGATACTTTTATAGGGGATTCACTATTTTTATCATTAAAGTTCAAATTTGATAAATCTTCCTCAATATTTTCAAGAGAAGCTTCAGGCTCATGTGGATCAGTCTCATCGAATTTGATATGGACTGATTCTTCCACACATTTGTTTTTCTTATTGAATACTCTATAGGATTTACTTGAAATAGAATAACCCAGGAAAATTCATTCATCACTTTTGGGAGAAAATTTGTCAATATTATCTTTAGTATTAAGAATAAAGACTTTGAAACTAAAAACTCTAAAGTAATTAACCTTAGGCCTCCTATTATTCCAGAGTTCATAAGGGGTCCTTTTTAAAATAGGCCTAATTAAAACTCTATTGATAATGTAACAAGCTGTATTTACAGCTTCATCCCAAAAATAAATAGGTAAGTCATACTCATTAAGCATAGTCCTTGAAATTTCTTGAAGGGTCCTATTTCTTCTTTCTACAACACCATTTTGTTGGGGTGTCCTAGGGGAAGAAAAATTGTGACTATAGCCATTATGCGAGCAGTAGGATTCAAACTCATGATTCTAAAACTCATGGCCATGATCACTTCTTAGGGTTTTAATCTTAAGTCCACTAAGGTTTTCTACAGACTTAGAATATTTGAAAAAGTAGGAACGATATTCACTTTTGTGAGCTAGAAATCATACCCAAGTATACCTAGAAAAGTCATCTACAAGAACATAAACATAGTGCTTCCCATTTAAACTTGAAACTATTTATGTTCCAAACAAATCCATGTGAACCAACTCAAGTGGTTGAGAAGTTGAAACTTCTTTCTTTGGTTTGAAAGAAACTTTGTGTTGTTTTCCCTTTTGACAGGGATTACACACTTTATCAATTGGGAATTCCAATTTAGGTAGGTCTCTAACTAAACATTTCTTAGACAGCTTCCTAAGTGAGTTCACATTACAGTGTCTTAATCTTCTATGCCACAACCAAGATTCTTTATGAAAATCATTTAAATAAGAAACATTTTGTTTGGCTAAAGAGTTTAAATCAACAACATATACATTCTCATTTTTATATGCAGTGAAAACTAAATCATTTTTTGAATTAAAAACATTGCATGAATCATTTTCAAATTTAACATTAAGTCCATCATCACATAACTGAGATAGCTAATTAAATTATACTTTAATCCATCAACAAAAAGTACTTTAGAAATTAATATTGTATTAGGGTTACCAATCTGGCCTAAGCCGATGATTTTTCCTTTTGCATTGTCACAAAAGGTGACATGCCCACCATCAACTTTAATTAGACTCTTAAAGAAAGAATAGTCTCCTGTCATATGTCTTGAACATCCACTGTCCAAATACCATAGGGTCTTACAGGAACTCCTTAAGCAACTTCCCTGCAAAACAGATTAAACATAGGATAATTTTGGTACCCAAATCTTCTTGGGTCCAGAAAGGTTAGCCAATAAAACTTTGGGAACCCATATTTTCTTTATAGATTTTCTGAAATCAACAATCATATTTTGAGACATAAATACTTTTTTCGGTCCTTTAGAAAATTGTTTCTCAAGAGATGATCCAGAATTAGAAGTGAACTGTCCAGATTTTGGAATAAATTTGGTTTTTGCTAATGTGTCTCTGTCCAGGATGATATCCTAGACCAGTTATATATTTTGGAGCAATATGTTTTCCTAGAAACTGTATCAAGGTATCCCTACCAGCAGTGAACTTCTCAATATCCTTTCTTAATTTTTCATTAGATAATTTGAGCTGGGTATTCTCTTTCAACAATTGAGCATTCTTTTCTTTTTCTACACTTAGATCGGTTTTAATGTTACTAGTCAAGGAATGTTGTTTCTTCAAAGATTTATATTTATCTTTTAGTTCATTAAAGGTATCTTCCAGTATATTACAATATTCAAACAGTTCATCCTTAGACACATTTTCATCATTATCTGAATCAATGTTATTTCCAGAATAATAATCATTTAGAATAGGGGAAACAAGTACCTCGGATATGTTAGTCATGAAGCACATGTTGGCATGATTCTTTTCAGAGTCAGTAGCTTCTGATTCACTTGTGCTATCTTCCGAAGCACTCCAGGTTTCTTTCATGGATTTCTTATACTTCTTGTCTTTATAATCATATTTCTTCTTGAATTTTAACTTCATACAGTCAGCCTTGATGTGTCCTTTCCTCTTACATTCATAGCAGACTATATCATCTTCCTTGTCAGATTTCTTCCAATCCTTCTTCCACTTACCTTGTTGATCATACTTACCCTTGTAGTTTGGTTTTCTGAAAAACTTATTCTTAATATAGAACTTCTTAAATCTTTTGGTTATTTGAGCCATTTCTTCATCAATTTCTGAATCTGAATCTTCACTAGTTGAACTTTCAGTAGGTACATGTATTTTCTCCTTATCTTTTCTCTTTAAAGCAGTAGACTTGAATGCTACAGATTTTCTTTTGGGTTCATCATCTTCTTCTTTTTTCACCTTCAATTCCTCTTCATACATCATTAGTTTACAAATCAACTCCTTAACTGGTATCTTGATGATGTCACATGAATCTCGGATAGACACAGAAGTGCCTCTCCATATGTCAGGAAAACATCTCAATATTCTCATGATCTGCTCCTTTTCTGGAACAGCTTTTCCCAGTGAACTCATGGTGTTGAAAATCTCATTAAACATAAGATACATATCAGAAATGGGTTCATCAGGTCTCATCTTGAAATTATCATATTTAATAGTATAAGTATTTAATCTCATTTCCTTCACATTGGTTGTTCCTTCATGAGAAACAACCAAGGTGTCCCAGATTTCATGAGCTGTTTTACATGCAGAAATTCGGTTAAATTCCTCATCTCCTAAATAGCAGTAAAGATCATTCATAGATTTATAGTTATTGTTATAGTCCGACTTTATAGCATCATTCCAGGTAGATCTAGTAGTTTTGGGAATTTCATATTCTGATTCTATAGCAGACCAAATATCAAAACCAATACTTTCCAAATGAATTTTCATTTTAATTTTCCATTGAGCATAATTCACACCATTAAAGAAAGGTGGCCTATTTGTAGAATCCCCTTCTAGTCTATTGTCCATAAATAGATTTTAGAAAATATATTAAAGAGAGAAAATTTAGGACTAACAGAAATTTAAGATCTTTAAGATAAAACTAAAATCACAGTTTGAAAAACAGAGGGTCTGAAAACCTTTTATAAATAATAATGAACCTATGATACCAAATGTTGGTCAGAGTGGATACTCAAGAGGGGGGGTGAATTGAGTTCCAATTAAAAATTTCTGTTAAAAACATTTAGTATTAAAATCCCCCAAATTAAAACGACCCAATTAATTAAGGCAGTAGAGATATAAGTGATCTATTGTTCAACAGGTTTCTCAAAGTTTGATTACTCCTCAGTAGAGTCAGTATGAGAACTAATTCTACTTTTGAAACAAGTTTACTAAATAGATCAGATACAAACACTAACTAGAACTAACTATCAGAGTGAATGTAAAAATAGATTTATGTTTTTGCTGATGTAAGCACAGCGGATAGATGTTAAATAGAGTAAATCAAAGATGAACACAAAAAATTTAAACAAGAGTTTCAGTCTTAAGACAAGACCTAGTCCTTTCCACTTGGTGATCACCTGCCACCAATAAATTATATTAAAAGTGATACACATCCTGTATCGGGCTTTACAATAGCTTTCACAAACTGTCTAGGTTTTGCAACCTCTACCACAGTTCTACGTGGGAAAATAAACTTCCAAGACACACTAGGCTTCTTCCAAGTTATATGTGGGAAACTAAAATAAAGAGAGTTTAGAATGGGGATTTTCAGTATCCCTCAGTTCAAGTACAAGAGTCAGTGTGTGTAACATACACACTATTCACAAATGTAAAGTAATTAAACACAGTAGAGATAAAGATAGTGGGGATGAGTTTAGAATGCTCTGTTGTGTTGGAAGATCAGCTCTGGACTCGTTGGAATGAATGAGATGAAGTTTTGGTACTTTTCTTCAAGTTGACTCCAAAACAGAGTGTCGCAACTTTCAGGTTATGACTTCCAGATGTAGAGATGATCATCTTCTTGGATGTTAAGCTCTTTTCAGCACACCACAACAGCTTGAAAAATATTCTTTCAATTGATCCTCTTGAAGCTTGATGTTATTCTGAATGAGAGATTGAGGATTCTTCTTCAGATTGTGTATGACTCTATCTTATGAGTGTTCTCTGTATATTCAATATCTCCACGGCACTTCTCTTGTTTTTGTATGCATATGTCGATCACTTGGATCTAAATGTCTTTCTCATATATATATATATGTGCTCTCTTCCAGTTCAGCCTTTTTGATTTGGTTCAGCAGGGGCTGACAGGAAAGATGCTTCACCCACGTGTGGTCTTCCTCATACATCGTACTGTTTCCTGATGTCCCTGAAAATATCATTAAATAATATCAGGTGCATTAATTTGTCCAGACATGACCGTTATAATAGTATTAATAAAATTGGTAAAGGAAAGAATAGAATATCATTTGACTGGTAGCAGATGCATGTCACACGGTATACTTCAACTGTGGTCTTTTTAACCGTGGACTTCATCGGTAGATTATTCAACTGTGAACTTCACCGGTAGGCTCTTTGACTGTAGACTTGTAACGGTAGCTGTTTACTCTTTGTAACAGTGACTACTTATCAGTAGACTTTGAGCAATAGTCAACTATCTCGACAGTAGGAGTTGTCCAGCGGTAGCCTTCTACTAAACTTTTCCAACTGTAGGCTTGAACAGAGATGTTCTCAACAGAAGACTTAAGAAAGAGTCTGATAGTGGTCTTCTAACAGAAGCCTTGTTACAGCAATGACCTTGTGACAATAACCTTGTACTGGTAGCTTCCAGCAGTTACTGTAAATTTTCAATCAGTGATCTTCTAGCATCAGTGCCTTGGAGTGACAGTGAGTTATAACAGTGACTATGATCAGAAAGCTCTTGCCAGTATACTTTAACAATGAACTTATATTTAGATAAATATGGACTGTAAGTTGATGCAGCAAAGTCATGAGTCTTAAGAATATACATTTTTGAGAATAGGATAATTGTATATATAGATTAAAAAGATTAATGACTGACTTAATATATTATGATCAATATTTAAACATGATTTGGGATTATCAAAATAGGTGAGTCCAACATTTTTGTTGTTAATGATTACGTTTGGGATGGAAGGACCATTTATATTGTGTTTCTTATGCTGATGGATGTTATTCCCACCATACGGTATGATATGACCAAGACATGATGCTTTTTATTATACAACATAATGTCTACGAGGTCATGGAATGTAATGCCCATGTGGACTTTTTAATGATGGAGGTGGAAAATTATGAACGATTATTTTCTATTACCCTTGGAAATGAGATATACTAACCATGATGTAACAATTCCATGTAAGGGGAATATATGACCATATGAGAATGGTTTCTTGTGGGAATTTATACCCTCTCTTATGTTTTAGACCGAGACTATAAAAGTTTTTCCCTCTATTATTATTATTCCCATGGTAAAGGATGCCATTCCCTCTTGATGTAGTCGGGATGTGATTCCCACTTGTATGTGATTTCTCAGGGATGTTATACCTACTATGGATTGATATCATGGGTGATGGAATGTTAAGAATCAAACAAAACTTGTTTTAAGTAGTGAAAGAAATTAAAAACCACAAACCAAGATTGACCATTCTATGAAATTGAAACCATTTATACATATAGAATGAAGAAAATTTATGTATCGTTCACCATAGATGGACACATCAATAGTCTTCTATAAAATTCATGATAAAGATAAATGAGAGGTAGTTGAAATAATTCATCCTCTATAGTGTATCCATGGGATGAATCTAAATCACTTGATGTTTGAGCAAGATTCTTCTCCACACCCACAATATGTCAGTACCACTTGACGGAAAAGGACAGAGGAGAAAGTGAGAGCTTTAGTAATGAGATAATTAGTAGTGGATTTGATTGGCTCAAAACTAACACTATATTATAGAAATTTCCTCCATTTATAGCTCTCAAGGATTCTCCTTAAGTGTATATGAATTTACTCATAAGTTACGAATAAAAGTCAGCAAGTTTCAATAAATCTTAACCCTTTCCCAATTTATCCTCTTGAAATTTCATTATATGAAACATTCACAATTATGATAGCCAATGTGGAATAATACCCAAGTGATAATGATTATCATTCAACCACTAATCAATTATAGAGTGTTAGAGTGAATCATACCATATTATTCTTTTCACAACACTACCATATGATATCAACCAATTTTATATTACCACTACTTAACATAATGACATGAAATCTCTATTTTGTGCCTTAAGATATACACAAACAAATGGCGCATGATATGTTTTGGTTCCCTCTGTCCAAATCCACATACACTTGTTCGTATCCAAATAGGGATGTATTTTCTTGATAAACCAGTTAATCTATACTCACCAAGATTTAGGGATTTTTTTATTATACTTATTATTATCCCTAAGGATTTTATCCTAATCCCAAAAAATAACCAAACTCTCCTTTGATACCAATTATAACAACCCTGTTATTTTTATTACATTCATACATGATTTAATGATATAAAATTACACTTAATACAACCCAAAATATCGAGAAGTCTAGTGTATTGGGAAAATATAAACATTACATAACAACTTAAAAAATGAAATACAACATCATTATTGAAAAAAATCCTTTACATGACCACAAAATCCCTTCATACTTAACATTGCATGAGATAACCTGAGGACATACATAAGAATGGGGTGAGCTATAAAGTCCAGTAAGGGAATAAACATGGAATAACATGAGGAAGACAATAAATGTTATAAAATAGACATATAAATGGAGCATAAAAGAAACATGAACATAAAGGCATGATATAGCGTGATAATCATAACATGGAAATGTGGAAAGAACTTATAACATTGCATCATAAGTCAAGGAAAAACTGCCAAGACATCATAGTGGAAAAAGTACCATAAAGTAATACAGTAAACCCCTATCCCAACATGACATATAATGATACTAAATATTACCAAATTCATTGGAGTGCTATATAATTCTGGGCGGGCTCGCTATTTTCATTTCATTCTCATGCTTAAGTGTACCACATAGATCATAAAGCACAGATTCATTCATCATCATAATTTATTCCACAATCAAGGGGTTTGGAATACATAGATGTAAGTACTAAATAAAAATTTATATGTTTATAAATGTGAACACCCCTGATAGAGGAATGGGTATGGTATTCACTACATGATGATTTTGGTATGTAAAATCATGGTGTAATTTCGGCATCATAGCGGCGTGATATAATAATTCATAAAAAGGGTTGATGAGAGAGAAAGAGGTATCTCATCATATATATATATATATATGAAATTTATATTAATAGGTTCATATAAATACATGTCCCAATTTAAGGAATTTATAAATATAAGGCATAACATAATAAATAAACTTTAAGAAAGAGGAGAAATGAAATAACTCTTACGAAATTCCGACATGGTAATGGGTGTACATGGGAGGGATTAATGAAAGAAAAGGGGTATCTCATCATTAAAAAATAATAATGGTAGTATGGGGGAAGTTATAAAACATACCCCATCATTTTTAAATGAAAATAAAAGGGTGTAATAATATAAGGAAACTTGGATACAAATGAGAATAGAAAGAACCCTTACTTGAGTGCGTGACTTCAAAAGATTGAAGAGGGGATTCTTGAGAGCTTGGGGTGTCTTGGGAGGATTACAGAGAGGGGAGTAAAGAGTACAGATTTGATATAAGTATTTTTAGTGAAGATAAGTGGGATCTTGGGTGGGTTTATATAGGAAAGGAGAGGGAAATTTTTAATATTTCACAAACTTAGGTTTTGGAATCTATATAATTAAATATTCAAAACAACAAACCTTCCTATCATTTTTCCCATGGTTTTTTCCAAATATGAGTGTAAAAAATTAATTTATAATTCCATGGGTCGAATATATTAAAATATTCACCTTGCTTATGTGGAGGTGAGTCACATTATTAAATAAATGAACTTAAAATCATAAAATATATTATACATTTTGGAGGATTATCTAAGGATTTATAAAATAATTAAAAAAATCTAAAATCAAATTATTTTAAAGGTAAAACTTATATTTTTATGAATATACGTTTTATAGTTTTTATTACATCACTATTGGACCATTATGATGTCATAAAACACACTATATATTTATATGGTATTTAATTTTTACTAAAAAATTTTAATGTCTCAGAAAATTATGAAAAAATTAACTATTGGATAATTTTGACATCCTGATTCCAAAAATAATATTCATTTTATACAAATAAATTTTTAAATATTTCAATTTTCACTTTTAAAATAATAAACGACATTTATTGAAAATTGATGGGTTTTAAAAAAAACAGTTTTAAACCTTAATAAAAATTACATTTGGCCTCATAAAAATTATATGATAATTTATATTTAATAAAATTAATTTAATAATAATATTTTATTAAAATATTATTTATTAATTCATCAAAATATCTTTCTTAATTCAATTTGAATATTAACCAAAAAATACTATTTGTGATTTAAAAATAATAATAAAATGGAAGTATATTCATTATTCTATAAAAAAATAATGTACATAATCATAATGATAGGGTATTGATACATATACCTTTATTACTACAACATACTCCCTAAGATTAAGGTGTGCGATGGTGGGGATTTCATGGGGCCATTCAGTGAACATGGTTTGGGTCGTGATCTCGATGAGCTTGAACTTCTCCTGTAAACGGATTCACTCATGCTTAAGTTATTGGATCTCAGCTTGCGATTGGTCTTGGGAAAAGCCAAGAAATTCCATCTCCCTTAGAATCTTTGATAAATGGGATTCATAGGGAATGATCCTACTGGTTGAGGTTATCACCTCCTTTTTCTATGTCAAAATAATTTGTTAAAATTCTATATTTATATTAGTCATGTGATCACTATTCAAAAACTATATTATCAATAATAATAATACTTAATGGTTATTTAAATCTAATTGAATATAATAAAAAAAATGGAGTGCATGTGTTTTCTATATCCATTTTACAAAATAATATATTTAATTAAATCAAAAGGTAAATTTCACTTATAATAGTTTGGGTCATACATGATGCATGGACATTATAGAGGGGTATTGAATGATATATGGAAGTTAATTATGGACTTGAGGCATGAAATGATATTGGGAAGTGGGGACTGATGACCTTATGGCATTATCTGAGATAGTTGGTGGGGCATAAAGACCTTGTAGCCTGACCCAAGGCATGAAAACCATATGGTATCTTCTGAGGACCTTATTGAAAATGTATTATATTTTGAGCTTTATGAAATCAGTTATGTCTTCTATTATGGTATGGAGTTGAAGAATATAGAGTTAGGGTTTGTGGAAACATTTTTAGAGAATGATTACTCAACACTTGATTTTTTACTTATGCATTTACCTTGTGGTTATAGAGTAAAATTTTATATATTATTTCACTTATGTTAATAAGACATTGATAGTGTCCTGATGGGTTTATAATCACACCCTGCATGGTAATATCGATGTGCATGTGGTTTTTATTATTAGGGGTCAAGCTAAGGGAAAAGTCCCTACACCAAGCAGTTGAGCAGGTGGAGCTCGGAGGATAGGAGAGATACCGGGAAATACTCTAGACTATTACAACAGTGCATTTAGATTATTACCTTCAATATTCATACATTGGTTAACCTACCACATTAGGGGTCCCTTGATTTATCTTGTATTACTTGCATGCTATTTTTTACCATATGAAATTATTATTATTTTAATTTCTACTATGTAGTTCCATTGTATTTTATTTATGTTTTACTATGTTTCTGATATATGGATATTTATACCAAAGTAATATTCTCCCCATGAAACAATTCCGGCCCTCATTACCTCTTTCATATGAGGAGGTGCATATGATTTCATGTGACACTCTGTCCCAAACATAGTGATTTAGGTTGGTGTATTAAAATGTGGTATCAAAGGAGGTTTTATTTTCCTTTCTTCTTGACCAAGTTTGGGGAAAGGTAGAAAGAAGATAGGTTGTGTGGAACTCAGGTAGGATATTCTTGCATTTTTATAGACAGCTCATGCGTAATGGACCTTCAAGTTACCAGGGTATGAGATTGTTGTTATCAGTTGTGACTTTTCAGTTTCATGCTGATTATAAGTGTTATTATACTATTATAGTTTATGTGATTTGGGTGAATTCATGCATCATGACTAGGAACATAGGTTCACATGACATATGCATGTTTTATTGTCACACATATTAGTTTAGTTAATTAAATTCCATTACTAGTTTGTGTTCTCTATGATATATCTACACTGACATTTAAATTACTAAACCAAATCATATTATGTTTTTTTAACTAACGTGCTAGTGTGGAAGACTTTTCTTAGACCCTATGTAGTGCTAAAGTATTTATGCCTTATAGATGTAGGAAACCTATTTGAATGAGTCCTTCTATAATGATCTTTTTTGTGTGCCTATAAACTAATTGAGTAATTCTCCTAGTAAGCTGTTAAAGGTGATTCTAAGTGTTCATTTAGAATTTCATATAATTATGCCTCAACAAACTCTTAGGGGACCACATAGATAAGTAGGTCATGATTCTCATATCATGGAAAATGATCTTAAAATTATTCCAAACATGCATAATAATGTAGCTTAGCATGTACCTATAGTCGCTCCAGTAGTCCAGGCAGTGGGACCACTTTATGACGGAGTCTTTTGGATAGTGTTGGTACAGGGTGAAGGATCCCATGGGAGTGTGATGTGTATAGTCAATCTTTGTTGATATTTATAGCTTCAATATCCCCTAGACTTCTCGGGTATTGGAGGTCCTCAATATGTTGAGATTTTTATTGAAATAATTTATGGAATCATTAACTTAGTAGAGAATCCATATGATTGACTGGTTAAATTCGATGATTTTATGCTTTAGGGACCTACTCGGAGATGGTGGAGCATGATGAATAATTGTGGGAGGCATGAGGGTATAACTTAGAAGACCATCAAATACATTTTATTTGAGGAGTTATTCCTTAATATGCTAATTTTAGATAATTCTCAGAAGTTCATGTAGCTTTAGTAGGGAACAATTCCAGTGTCTTCCTATTCCTATAATTTTACAAAGTCTTCATTTTCTTCATATTTTGTCTGGGAATGAGGTACAGAAGGCTCAAATGTTCAATATTGGACTTCAACTAGATCTAAGTTTCCTGGTCAGAAATTTCAACCTAAAAACATACTCTATGGTGCTTTGTAAGGATCTCATGATTGGTAAGGGAGTAACGGAGGATAGAGTAATAGTTTTCTTCCAGATCTCAATGTACTAGTGAGTGTCATCACTAGAAATGTTGTAAGTTACTTTTCTAATAAAAAAAGAGGATTTCAAAGGATGTGTTCTAGGGTGGTGAGAGATAACCAGAGTAGAGTAAGGGATATTCAACACCCTATCTAGAAGGAGGTTATCCCCAGTGCTTTAACTGCGGGAGGATTACACACTACTGTAAATTCTTCCCAAGTACACAGAGGAAGTGTAATTAGGGTGGTAAGATAAGACATTTTTATAATTTATATTAAATTACATCATGATCAAGTCCATTTTTGAATTACTGGAAAATAAAGACTCCATGGGAATGAACATGATAATATTATCCATGGAATTGGGAAACTATAGGTAGTTAAATGAAATAGGTGAACCAAGGATAGTGGGGACAAGGCCATGGATCCAATACAGGTAGATTTTATCCCATATAATAGGTACCAAATGATGATGAAGAGATAACATAAACTACTTGACATATACTATTGATTATATTTATGCTTTAGTTTACTTTATTTGATACCCCATTACTTCATATTTACTCAAGTTATAGCAGGTTTAGATCGCTTGATTTGATTCTCCCCCCAGTTGCTTTATCTTAACTCACCCTTGGGAAAGAATTTAGATCATCTATATATATCTCCAAAATGTTATATATTGGTTGATGATTATAGACATTAGTTGGATTTCATGATTTTAGAGATGATTTTTTTGATACAATATTTGGTATAGATTGGTTGACTAGTTACCAAGCTCATATAGATTGTTTATAAAGATGAGTTACCTTCACCACTAATAAGGGAGATAAGTATGTATTGATCAGAGAGTGGAATTTAGAATCAATAGAGTGGGATTTGATCTTGGCCAAGTTGGATCCATTACAACTCAGATGATAATAATATTTATTATGGTAGATCATACAACATTTTCATTATCTCATCCTATAGAGGACCTTTATCTTAATGTTTTTTGGATGAATTCTCAGTTATTCCTTCTTATAGGGGAATAGATTTTGAGATTGAACTCATTATAGGTGAGTATCCAATATAAATTCCTCTATAATGTATGAAATCAACAATGTTGAAAGAAATAAATGTTCAACTTGAGTATTTAGAGGTGAAATGATTTATTCAACCGATCTATTTTCCTTGGGGTGCTCTAGTTTTCTTTGATAAGAAGGTAAACAATAGAATTTGACTATACATGGACTATAGGATGATGGATCAGGTCATAATGATGTTTAAGTATCTATTTCTAAGTATTGAAGATCTGTTTTTTCAATTTACGGGAGCCTGGTGGTTCTCTAAGATAGACTTATATTCTGGATACCACCAGATTTAGGCCAGAGAATAGGACACACCAAAGATATAATTTAGGAGTAAATTTGGTTTATATGAGTATCTCATGATTATTTTTTGGATAATGAATTCTACAATAGTGTTCATGGCTCTTATGAACAAGATCTTTCACCCATACTTAGACTCCTTCATCATTTTATCATTGGTGATATTATGATATATTTTCAAACCTCAGAGTTACATGATATACACCTTAAGATAGTATTGAATAAAATTTGAGTTCATCAGATTTATGCCAATATTTGGAAGTGTCACTTTTGGATCCAAGATATACATTTATTGGGGAATGATATTTTTGAGATAGGGATCTCTATTGACCCAAAGAAGGTATAGTCAGTTATGTATTGGGCACAACCTAGAAATGTGTTTGAGACAAAAAGTTTCTTTAACTTGGAAGGATGTTATAGGTAGTTCATTTATGATATATCCGACTCGGTAGAACCTATGACTGGGCTTGAAAAAAATGGAGTAAATTTTATAATGATAGATTGATTTGAAGAGTATTTCCTAGTGATGAAGAGAATGTTAACATCTACTATGATTCAATTTTTTTATGAACCTACGATTGGTTATATAGTTTACTATAACACTTTAGGTTTTGGATTGGGATCTATATTATAGTGAGAGATCAGGTAGTTTATTATGGATCTCTTTAGCTACAACCCCATGAGTGGAACTAACCTACTCATGACATGGAGTTAGTTGATATGGTTCACGCCCTAAAATTTTGGTGATAATATTTTTTTAGTGAGAGATTTATCATTTATTAGAATGAAAAGATCTTACAATATATCTTTTTTTTTGTAAAAATTGAACCTTTAATAGAGGTTTTGGGTTCATCACTTGTATAAATTTGACTTTGAGACTACTTATACTCTTGAGAAAGGGAATATTTTTGAATATTATCTTAGAAGGAAGATTCAAAAATTTTAAGAGAGATAACTAGAAGAAGAGTATAAGTTTATGGGATTATTAGTGGGTTGGTTGATGGGTGAATCTAAGGATTAAGGAGTTATGGACTATGCTCCCTTAGTCATCACTTATTCTTTAGTTTACCGAGTGAAATAAAACCAAAAATTTGATCCAAAGTGTTCATTAATGAAGGAAAGTATTGTGGAGAGTAACCTAGTTCCAGGATGGTCTTTGGATGAGGATGATATGATACATATTCATGATAGGGTAATAATTCCCACTTATATAATAGAATATCATGTGTAATAATGGGTAGTGTATCTAGAATTAGTTAAGATTTATTGTGATATAAGATGATGTCTCTGGTGACTGGGTATAAAGAGGGATATTACAGGTTTTGTCTCTTGTTGTTTGAATAATCAAATGATTAATTCCAAGCATCAGTGACCTGGTGGATTACTTCATCCACTTCCCATGCCTATGTGGAAGTCAGATAATGTGATGATGGAATTCTTTATAGGGTTAACTAAGACCCCAATAGGTCTATATGTTGTGTGTTTTTTATTTGATCAACTGATTAAGGTGATATATTTATTTTTAATTCGAGATACTCATTCAATTAATGAGTCAGAAAAGATCTACATATGAGATATAGTGTGACTGTATGGAGTTCCAATGAGCATAGTATCTGATAGAGATGATTGTTTCACATTATGATTTTGGTAAGGCTTATAAAAGGTGATGGAGACTTATTTGAATCTGGGTATGGATTATCATATGTAGACTAATGGAAAATCATAAAGTATGATCTAAATTTTAGTGTATATGAGCAGGGCATGTGTTTTGGATTTTTTTAGAGCATGGGATTATCATCTAAAATTGGTAGAGTTTTCATATAACAACAATTTTTAGTCTTCAGTACATATGTCTTTGTTTTAGGATCTTTATGGATATCCATGACATTCAACAATATGTTAACATGAGGCGATTAAGTGAGAATTTATTAGGTTGAGTTTAGTAAAAGAGACCTCAGAGTGGGTGAAGTTGATTCATAAGTCTTTAGTTACCAATAAAAGTATTAAATGTTCATATTATAAATATATGTGATGACCTTTGTAGTTTTTTTGGTGATTAGGTTTTCTTGCAAGTGGAACCTCGTTTGGGACATTAATGATTACAGAAATAAGAAAAGTTGGTGATGTGGTTTGTGGTACCGTTTGAGATCATCAAATTCATTGGGATAATTGTTTACCGACTAGATATTTCTCTATGATATCATGGTATACATAACATGTTTGATGTATCTCATCTTTGTAAGTATGATCCTTATCCTACACATGTGGTCAAAAATTAGGGTATTGAGTTGGAACCTAATTCATCATTTGTGGAGTAACTAATTTGGATTTTGAAACAGAGTTATAAAGTGTTACATAGGAAGATGATTCCACTTGTTTGAGTTTTATAGTAGAATAGGAGGATCCAAGAGGATAATTGGAGGAAAGATTCAAATGTTTGGGTTTAGTGGCATGAGTTTTTCGAGTAAACCTCTAGAGACAATTCTCAAGGATGATAGGTTATTAGAGGGGGAGATTTGTAACAACCTTAGATTTCAAGATAAATTTTATTCTAGTTTTGGAATATCTTAAATGTATTTTTTCCACTTTTATGATGTGTTAGAGGTGTTTGGGGACTAAAGATCATAGGATTAAGGAGTTGTGGCTCTAGCCAGTAAATTTGGAGCTATTGGGGTGCCACTGGATAGTTGGTTCAGTGTCATTAGTTAAACGGTGGAGGTGAAAGTATCCCTAGAACCCCCTGGGTGCTACCAAATAGCCGTTACAGTGATACTAACCATTAAATGGTAGAAGCACATGTTATCCCTATAAATTATTTTTAGGTTCATGAAATTAGACATAACTTCTCTTTTAGTATAGAGACAGAGTAGGTAGAGCTAGGTTTCATAGTAGCTGGGTTAACACGTGATCACTCAACACTTTATTATTTACTTACACATTTACTTTATGTCCATGGTATAAATTTTATATATTGATGAAATTATGTTAAATATGTGTTAAAGGTTTCCTATTAGGTTTATACTCATAACCTGTTTAGGAAACATGATGTGCATGAAAAGTTTATGGCCAGGGATCCAGCTAAGGGAAAAGGCCCCACATTGGGCAACTAAGCAGGTGGATCTTGGAGGAAAGGGGTGATTCTTAGAGATTATTACTCTCTATCTTCATAAATTGATTTTTCTATCACATTGAGGGTCCATTTATTTATCTTGTATGACATGTATTCCATTTTTTACTATATGATGTTATTTTTTAGTTTATGTTTTATAGTTAAAAAGTTATTTATTTATGTTTTACTATATTTCTGATTTATTACTATTGATTATAAGGGAACAGTCTCCCCATGACACCATTCAATCCATCATATCTAGTTGGAAACCTCTTGAACATGGGGTAGTACAATGAGGTCATGTGGTGCTCTGTCTCAGACCTGGTAATTCAGATCAGGGTGTTATATCGACTAATTTATTCTCGTAACATTTCATTATATTAAACATTCACAAAGAACACCCAATAAAAAATCCTTATCATCAGGTTTCTAATCAATTATAGAGTTTTATAGTGAATCATTCCATACGATTCTATTCAAAACACTACTATATGATATAGCCCTATCATACATTGTGATTGGTTAAGACAGTGGCATGAAATCTCTACTTCATGACTTATGACATATACAAACTAATGGAATATGATATAACTTGGTTCCCTTTTTTTGTACCATACAATATATATATATATATCACACATTATGATATATACCTAAACATATCATATATAAATAGGATCTAGGGAATATCTAGATCACTATGGAAATTTTCTCACTAATATGACATGGTTATTGAGACGTACTACCATGTATTGATTAATATGATATCATGGGATGTTATCTACACTATGATAACCTTATTATCAAAACTCACTACACATGAATTGTCTGTTATGATATGATGGGGAATTATGCTCAAGCATAACACCCAGGATGAAATGAACAATTAGTATTCTTATGATATTTTTAGAGACACCCATACCCTGGAGTAGATATGGACACACTTGGGTGACTGTGTAACACCCATGTCTATGTAACACTAATGGTTATCATATATTTATTATTTCTACCACTGTCTATTGTTTTCTTACTATAATATCACAATGTACATGAACTTATATTTACTTGTTTAGTTTAGGGGCTACGTTGGTGATGACCTACTGAATTGTACTCACACCTTTCTTGGGAACCATTCTACCGGATTAAACTTTATGGTTCATGACCTATTTATGGTAAAGGTACTTGTTTTGGATGAATGATCTATGAAGAATGAATGAGTTGAGATATAGGACAAGTTATGGACTCATAACCCTATTTTTATGTAGCCTTCCTTATTTTTGTTTATTTTGGATAGATTGGACATGGTTGAACTAAAAGTAACCTTATTTATGATCCATATTGTATGAACTTATAGTAAATATCATTTAGTTATGGAATGGGGGTTGTTATTTACTCACTGATAGAATGTATCTATGATGTTCACTTTAATATAATTTCATACCATGATGACTATTGATTTTTGATCCTTACACTATGGTTTATGAATATCTTTACCAAAAGAGGGTATAGTATCCCCACTTTATATATAGACCCTTGTTGTTAGTCAGTAGACTCTGATTTATGGGGAGGCACACTTAAGGTATGCAGAACCTAGTTTAGTTATAGTGGAGGTGAATAAGGTCAAGGATGCTACAAAGTGGTATTAGATATTTATTTTCATTTTGTATTACTATTTGGGATATGGTAGATAAGAGATAAGATGTGGGAAGAATCTAAGATGAACCTTATGCTAGGATGTATCTAAGACACATATCAAGAAATTATATATTACCAAAGAGGGCATTATTATTCTTGGTTTTTTCTGTTATGATTTGGTTTGTTTTTTCCAAGCATGAAGCATTTTGTTATTGATTTATTAGTTTCCTCTTGGATTGGGGTGGCAAGTGGGAATGTGCACATGCATAATTCTTGGAATATAGGATTAATATAAAATCCACATGCCTGCTTGTGATTGAGTAACTATATTATTATATAGGGTTTAGTTATTTAAAGTTTTAGTAACAACTTATATAGAATTCACCTATATAATTTTTTGGTGACATTGTACTTAGACAGGAACATAATTTTTTCCATTATTATTATTTAGTAATTGATAATTTGAATCTTATTTATATCTAATTCTACACTTAAGATAGTGGGTAGTTGGGGATAGAAGTAGAACCCAAGTTGTGTGAGGCCCTTGTATATAGGGCGTATGTATAACATAATGGGATGTTATGCATGTTATTACTTATACCATGTACTATATCAAGTCCCATTATAAATATTATTTTAAGTCACACAATTGGAATTTTAGTGACATTCCCCCATGAAGACTGCCTATTGAGGGTTAGGAGGGTGGGGATTAGTATCCCCCATCGATTGCTGAGCCAAAGGCCTTGATTTCATTTACACCTCCTATTGATAAACATATCCATGAGAGTTTTCTTGATGTGATTTAGTCTATGGGTTTTGATCCTCTAAAAGGTGAGCCTTCTATGTCATATATTACAAGAGATTTTTAACTGAAGCATCTACATCTATTTTATGGAGAGTATTGACATCAAGATGAAATGTTCGTGGCTACTTCTATAAAAACTTTCTTTGATTATCTTAATATTTCACTTGAACGACAGATGAATCTTTTTTTTGTATATGATTTTAGAACCTATGAAGCATTAGTGAGATGCCATAGTCTAGGTAAATCAGTATATAGAACTATATTAGAAGTAAATTTACGCTCGTTTCTTCAAGAATTTATTTTCCAAGACACTAATAGTTAATAAAGCTTTAGATTATATATATATAATTTAAGGGATCATATTAGTGATAAACTATACCACCCATTTTATTGATTTTATTTGCTTTTCACATTAAATAGAGAGTGATGGGATTTACATGGTTCATCATTTTGAGTATGGTATGATACATTCAATGTAATTTGATGTGATATCTTCTAGATTACATATTTTTCCAAGATTATGAATCAAGCCCTCATTACAGAGAGAAATCTGGTTAAGGATAGACCTTTTGTTCAGCTAGTCTCTTATTTTGGGCTTGGGATTGGATATTTAGGTATCCAAAAACATCATTCTAGTTATTATCACTAGAGTGGAAATGATCAGGCCACTCAGGGTTGTGGATATACTTCTTATCAATTAGGAGTACTTAGTTGGTATGTTATTAGTTTGGTTAGATGATCCATATATGACTACAAGGCCACTGACCTCTAGTGGAGTATCATTTTTTCAAGCATATGTGGCATATAAAATAATTATATTAGTGATATTATCATATTGTGAGTGGTCAGGGTGATATCTTGGCTTAAGTATCAGTGGATGGATCAGGTGATTTACTGCAAGGTGGTAGTTAGAGTTTTTATAGCTAGTCAAGGGACATATATAGTTAATAAGGATCCTATCATATGAATCATATTGATTAGAATTTTAAACCCACCATGAATATAGTTAGGAAATCTTACCACATGTTTGTCTCATGAAGAGCCAAGAAAAACACTCATAGTCTTACACTTATTTTTTATTTTTTGGTAATTAAAATGATGGAAGTAGTGGGTCATAAAAAATGGGGGAAACAAGTTTGAATATTAAAATAAAAGAAAATAAGAGTGAAATGATCTAGCTGCTAGGGTGTACTACACATGCACTTCATTATCCACTCAAATTTTTCTAAACTCACCCTATGGATAACTCAATATAATTAGCTAGAAAATGAATCCTATGTAGATTATAGGACCTAGTGAACCATGAAAAATTAATTCGTACACCAAGATACATTCCCCCATGTTGTAAAATAGTGAAATTACAAAGATCATAAACACCTCAATATCTAAATACACCATTACATTGTATATGGTTCATCCACATACATGACCATGTCAACCATTTGAAGATCATGCATGGAGAAGGGAGGGATAAAGGATATGATAAAATCATGAACATAACTACAAATGGTAAATGAGAAGATAATAATCATGAATAAAGTTCTCTAATCACTCATTTCTATATTAAGGATGAGATAAAACATTATATAAATGAAGATAATAGATTAAATAGTCCATGCGATCTCCCCCAGGTTCCAACTCTTAGGGTTTGTACTCTATTACCATGAAGTTGATAGATCACATATATAAAAATTTAAAATATAAGAGAGGGAAGAATAATTAAAAAAATGATATAAATATAATGAATTAACTATTAAATAAACTAAATACAGAGAATAATCCTTTGAGGGGGAACCCATTTCATAGTAGGTATCCCCTTTTATTTTTACATTTCTTCACCTTCTTTACCTTTCAAATTCTCATGCCTTGAAAATCAGTACTAGTGAGTTCTTACCTCAGATCACCTCTATGTGGATTAGTCATGGGACATGATTTATCTTGGTCATCATCCTCTAGAATCTTCATAAATTGAAATTCCTTTAACAGTATCCTAATATCACTAATTATAAATAATTAATGGTTATATTCCATGTAGGGTCTCACCTAATGATTCACCAAGGTAGATAATGAGAATAAGAATATTGATTTTAGGTAAAAAACCAATTATTCTATGTAATTTTGATTTTATATTATGTGACCTTAGTATTATAGGTTTTAATATGATGTGTCATCTTGACATATCAGTTATAGGAGATGAATTTGGCACATGACATCCCTTGGAGTTCAAATTTTGTGATGGTTGACCAATTTTTTTTTATTTTAATGTGAGTAGAATATATTATAACATAAGAGGTTTAGTCATATGAATATTTAATATGAAATAGTGACATCCCATCAGAATTATTTTTACATAGGCAGTGGTCTATACCATTGAATCTAACACAATAAGTATGGGGAACAATTTAATAACTCTAAAGGTTTAGTGTGACCCGATTAAAGTTATACTACCCGTGGAGCACACCATTTATTTTTAAAAATCATATATTGTCCCCTAAATATAATTTCAAAACTTTTTTTAATCTCACATAGTGTCTATTTCTATTTTTTTAATTAGACTAAACTGTTTGTGCTTCTGAGTTTTATTCTACACAACAACTTAGTGGCCAGTTAATCACACGTGACCCTTTATAATTTTGATTTAACACTAAACAAATTTTGAATTCCAATTTTAATAACACATTTCCTTTAAAAAATCACACTTAATCATATCTTCTTATTTTCTTCATAATTTATTGCACATAGCATGCATGGCTACCTTCATTCACCCGTAGAAACATAAAAATCCACACAATAAAACTATGATGGTAAAAATTAATTTTATAAAGTTAATAAAATTAATTAAAATTTTGAATTAGTATATTATTAAAATAAACTATAAATTATTCCTAACACCTAAAAATGTAGTAAATTACTAAATTTCATGGTAATTTTTGGGATTAAAACATTTAATTATAATGAAAAAATAATTTTTTTATGATCTATAAGTAGTTTTAGTGCCCAGGGTTAGAAAAGGTATTAGAGTAGTGATCCTTAGAGTATCAAAGGATCCAATGAATAGGGAAGAGGCTTGGGGATATGCTAAATTCATTCCATTAATCTAAAACCTACTAATTTTTATGAGGGGCCTTTGACTATTCAAGGTATTTTCTTAGTAACATTTACCCTTTTTCTTTATTTGATAAGGTTTCATCATAATAACTTATATCTACTCTGAGTACTAGTGAACTAGGGAAAACCATTAATCACCTTTATGGGGTTATATATATTAATACACCCTTAAGGGTGTTATTTCAGGGTATTTAGGGATATTCTGAGTGTACCACATGATTAGTGTATATCGATATCTATGATATTTCTCTATGTTAGAGATTCACAACTTAGATGTGATCATAAGTATGGATTGTCTGACTCAGTATCAAGTACACATCAACTACCATCATCGACAGTTATCTTTCATATCTACTAAGGGTTATTATTTTACCCTTTTTGGAGTGTATTATTTATAGAAATGCAATTTATAACTTTACCATCAACAGCTAGGGATGATTTTAGCTTAGTTATTTAGAGCTATTATGGATGATGCGGAGACACGCCATATAGTCTTTACTACTGTTTTGACCATTTATGAGACATATTTAATGATAAATTATTGGGGGTTTTTACCTATGAGAGTGTTTTTGTTTATGGTTGATCTTATGCAAGGTGTATAGACTATATCTATTATACCTTACATGACAGATTCTATATATATTTTTGAGTTGAAGGTCCATCTTAAGGACCTTGAGATGAAGTGATTCATTCACTTGAGAATTTCCCCTTGGAGTGATCCCATTTTATTCTCTTAGAAGGTGGATGTCTCATTGAGTTTATGTGTGCATTACCAGAGGATGAATTAAGTGATGGTCAAGAATCATTATCCTATTCTTCATATTGAATAACTATTTGAATAATATAGAGGATCCAATATAATGAACTAATATTTTACTTCATAATATCCTTAAAAAAATTATATATTAACTAGCATGTTTCACACACTATATCAAATAAAAATTAAAGTAAAACTATGACATATTTTGAATATTAGATATGACTTTTAAAACTTATCTATTAACTCATCTCAAATAAGTATAATTAACCATATCACAAGATTAATAAATAAATTTGAAAGAAATGACATATGAAATCGAAAGTCTTCCATACAAAGGCCATTTTTACAATCTTAGAAGGGAGGCATCTTTTATAGGGTTTTCCCTTGAGCAATAATAATCTAAACACAATAAATTATGACTTGGGATAAATTTATTTTGGTAAATGCATAAGCTTATAGAACTCAGTGTTAAATCCATGTTATAGGAATTACTACCCACGACTTCCACTATCATTTATCTTACCCTTAGATCTTATATAGAGGTAACAAGGGGTTTTGTTAGTAAAAATTAGTATCATATCAACATGTAATTTTTATCCATAGAATCAAATGGTCATATAAATATAAAATCCATTTTAATCTTAAAACCTTTTGTTTTATGTTCCTATATTAAAATGAACCTATATCACTTTTATATATGAATATACATTATAAATAAATTATCATGTATTCCATATACATATTCCTTGAAAATAAATAATAATAATAAAATTTGACTTTTTAAAAAGATATTTATCAATATGGATAGCTTTCTATTATATTTTTAGATTTTATTTAAATATTTATTTCTCAAATTTTAGAAATTTAATTTGAAAATACCGTGGATTTTTTAACATCACTTGGATATAATCATAACATAAAACTTAGGAAATATTTTCTTGAACAAATACATGTCATTAAAGTGAAAATATATATTTTAAAACACCATTTTTGAATTAAAAACCTATATTTGTTATTTTATAATATAAGTAATATTTTCTCAAAAATCATTTTAAATACATTATACATTAGTATTTTAAAATTACTTTTTTTTTCAATTGAATCAAATTAAATGGAATTAAAATTTAAAATTAGTGGGTATAAGTTATATAATCAGGTCCACTTTATTTTCATTAATAAATATTAATTTACCTTAGGTAAATATTAGTTACCCTAGTAAAATCATTAATTTACAAATAATAGTACTTTTCTAAATATTGTGTATTTTTTGAAATTAAATGAATAAATTTTAAATTAAAAATATAGTATGATGTTTAAACACATATAAAAATGAATTAAAACTCATTAAACGAGTAATCAATTCTAAATAATATTAATAAAACTTAATGATTAAAATGATAGCTTTCTATAATTTTTTTTAAAAACATTATATGTTTTGATTTAAAATTAAATTTTCTCATGTTTAGAAATTAAATTGGTTTAATGGATACAAATGTAGGGTTAATCTTGTTAATTTTTTTAAATAAGGATGTTTATATTTTTCTAGTAAAAAAATTGACATGATTAATATTTAATTAAGAGTACTAAATTTTTAAATGAACAATCTAAGGTGGTTAAAATTTTATTAATTTAACATAACCTTTATACCTTATAATTTTTTTTGGTTTTAAAGCCTTAAAAAAATATATTACCAATATCCCCTCATCCAAATCACCTAAATTTTCTACCATTACATTCTTAACCCTTACTTATCGTTATTTTTCATAGAAAAGTCCATCTTCCTCACTTATAAAAGGGGGATCACTTCGACCCTTTCAATACTCCATTCCAATTTCAAAATTTCCTTGAAACCATAAAAAATTTCCTATTATTTAATCCCTTTACATTTAGTAATTACCTTGGTCACCAAAAACTAGTCTAATTCCCTCAAATTAAGGCCTTTATCAAGAGGAAGTTCAAGGTCTCAACATTGGTAACACATATTTCTTAAAATTTAATTCTTATTTTTTTCCATTCTCAAAAAACCATAAAAATTTTATAATAATAAAATAAAAAACATTAGTTTGTTTATATGTTATTATAATAATGGTACAACCATTATTTATCCACTTCCATCTACTATGAAAAACAAGAATCATTTTTGGTGCGTGTGAACGAATTCCCGCCTCCACTAATTGACACTTTCAGTTTTTTGTCAAAACCTATCATAAATAGTCTTAATGATTGTATTTATGAATAAATATGATTTATATAATTTATTTATAGTTATAAAATGATCAATTATTATACACCTTTATTTCTATAATTGGTTGACTAACAGAAACACTGATTGTGCGTTGTGTGGACTGCCGCCTCCATGAAGTATCATTTTTTCATTTTCCTAAATTTTTTCATTTTTTATCCAAAAATATTAAAATATAGTTAAAAATAATAAAAATATAAAAATAATATCATCATTATTCTTTTATAATGAAATTATTTCAAAAGAAACACCTTCTTAACCATACTCACCAATCGAGTTAAAGCGTGTTCAAGTTTGGGTCAGCGTGACCACCTACTTGAACAATGCTTTGAAATTATGTCATGGATGATTATAAAAATTTAATTTATATTATAATATAACATAAATATTTAACTGATGTTTTTTTGGTTTTTAATGGATACATAAATATTTAACTCATTAATTAAGAATACATCCTTCATAGTTTGAAAATCATCAAAAAAATGTCTTTGTAAATTTCATATTATAGGGTAAAGTATAAATTATCTATGAAAGGAAATTTAAGATTAATAAATAATTATAAGTAAACCATTATAATAACATAAATTAAATTTTAATTATAAAATTTTAAAGATGAATGAACACCGACACTGCTCCTACAAAAATACTACAAATGGTCAAATACGGTAAACACCTGAGGAGGGAAAATTGGAAAAAATTAACTAAAATAAATATAGATTATGATTATAAATTAAAATTATAAATATTTTTAGGTAATAATATGGTTATAAAAAATAATATTAATATATTTTTGTTTTTATACTAGAGGTTAGATTACATTTGACTATACGGGGAAACAAGGTAAGGGTTTCTTTGTCTCAAATTTGAATCCCTTAAGACATGTTTATGCTATACACCATGTTTAATTTTCAATGGTGTAAATAATAACCCATTTTAATTTTATATCATGATTTCATTATATTTCATGATATAATTTTTTTATTATAGGTTCATTCTTTCTTGGGGTTTTGATTCAAAAGATATAAAGGCTGTAAGGATTTCATCTCAAAACATCCTTCTTTGAGACACATGTTATTTTATGAACCTAATTTATTTTAAATGGTGTGTATACTGACAATTATAGATATTATATCATGAATTTTATTTTATTCATGGAAATTAAAGTTTAATTTTAATCTATCTCCTTCATGAGGATTTGATTTAAATACTCCTCATGTTGTAAGAAGTTTTCATGACTCAATTATCTTCCTTGGGTCATAATAAATAATTTTTGTCTGTTATATTTAATTATTGTTATATTATAGCATATGATGATTTTAGAATGTATTTACAACTTATTTTCAAGGTAAATCATAGTTCTTAGAAATTAATTCTTCCTCAGTGGTTTTAATTTTTCATTAAAATGTATTTTTGTTAAGAATAGTTCCCATTACTTTTAATGGAATTTTCTTACATGTCCATATTTTTACTTTCCACTAATATTTTTCTTTTGGAAAGTATATTTTTTCTATCTCAAGTGATCCTTTTTCCTTTTAATTCTTTTCAAATAAAAGGTTTTGCCATCATTTTAAATATGATACTTTTTTAACGTTCAAAAAGTTTTTCAATCCTTTAAAAATAAAAGGTTTTATCATCCACTCTACATTTTATTTTGAGAAATTATATATATTTTTCAATGTTTGATTATTAATCATTATTTTTAAAAGTAAAATTATTCTAATTATTTCCACTTATTTTATTAAAAACTTTATGTCTTTTCCAAATTTCCATTATTAAAGTTTCTTTTTAAAAGTAAAAGTTTTCAATGTATTTTCACCTTTTTCATTAAAAATTTTATGTTTTTTCAAGTCACCATTAATAAAGATTAATTTAAAATTAAACATTTCCATAGTATTTTCACTTCAATTTTTTTGAAACCTTTATGAATTTCAAGGAACTTTTATTTGCAACTCTTTATATTGAGGCTTTCAAAAGTATTCTCTTTCCCTTCATAGAAATGTTTTTGAAAGTAATTTTCACTTTAATGTTTTAAAAGGGTGTGTGTAAATTTTTTTATTTTCATGTCAATTTATCCTCCAAGTTTTATCATTCATGAAGTGATGTTTTTATCACCCTATATATATATATCTATTACTATTATATAAATACTTTTGTAAAATGATATTTTGATATCATATGATTTCTAAGTTAATGTTATGTGATATTTTTGGAAGGTTTAAGAAGCCCATTATTTTTCCATTAGTTATACCTGAATGGAATGAAATCCTTTTTTTATTCATTTTTGATAACCCCCTATTAAGGGTTGAAGGGGAAACCTTACATGGCCCGTAGGCTTCGTGACATTACATGACCCAGAGGTCTTGAAGTAATTCATCCAGACTATAACTACTTGGAACTGACCCTCCCTAGAATTTACATCACGACGTCAGCTCTCCACCTTCATATGGAAGTTCGGCTAGGATTCCCATGTAAGCACATGCTAGTCCCAATGGAAATTTCCATACCATCTCATTTTTCAAAATCAGTTAGCTTTACTCTGGTGAATGCGTCTTGCTCTAAATCTTCATATGGATCCTGCTTCATATAGAGTCTACATTGTCTATTAAGCACAATTTCACGTGGACCAAAGTCCTTGAGGTTTCCTGAATGACTTTAGGTGGCCTAAAGGCCTTGAGATGGCCCAAAATACTTACTCACTCGAAGGACTTGGGTGGCCCGAAGTCCTTGAAGGACTCGAGGACCAAACTGGTGGCCCGAATGGTGGGGTCCTATATCACCCCTAATAAATTGATTTAAGATTATATATCTAGATATAGTCATTCATGGAAATAATTAGTTTGTTTATAAAATAATGGGAATGATGGGTTTGATCACATTTTCAGGCATGGATATAATGAGTTTTTTCACATAAGTGTTGACATAATGGATTTTCTTTCACAGGTTTTTCTATTCTTATAGTAGTACCATATTTTCAAGTTTTTTATCAAATGCGAAACTTCCAAATTGTTCATCAAGTTATGTCAATTTTTCAAGATGCATTTTATTTCCATGAAATGCCATGTTTACAATATTTTGTCTTATTCTTAAATTATTATTCCCTTTTATGTGATGATCACATGTTATATGACTATGGAGGCGTGTTTTGAGCCAGGTCATATCTTTTATGATTTCTTAATGATATTTTTATGATCATATGTTAATATTATATTTTTTCTGGCTATCATATATGGTTTTTGGTCTTTTATTATGATATTTATGTCTTCATCACATTTTCCTTCATGTTATGTCATGTTTTACCCTTACCGAGCATTTGAGATGTGACCTTTCCTAGGTTTCCAATCCCCAGGTTATGAAGATGATTATATCCTACTAGATAGCTATAAAATAGTCTATAAGAACATGATTATGAGGGTAATGTTCACAAGTATAGTAAAATAAGATGTTTATATATCTAATTTTCAAGACACTAAACCTTTTGGTACTTGGTTTATAAAACTGCTGTGAGATGACTTATTTAAAATATGAGACTATTTGTAACAACCGGGTCCCAGTGACAGCACATACACCCCACATTAACATGGTCATCGGGTCATGATCCACCAGGTACCACTAGTTGCCCCGCAGACACGTGGTCCCCACCCAAGGGTCCACCCATATGCCTGAACGGGTCATATGACTAATGATAGTCCCCACAGGCCAACACATGTCCTTTCCAGTGTGCTTTGTCCTCACTCAAACACACCCTAGGAAACTTCCCAGAAGGTCACCCATCCTGATCACTACTCCAAGCCAAGAACGCTTAACTATGGAGTTCTAATCAGACAAACTCTCGAAAAGAAAGGTGCACCTTGTTGACATGAGTCATATCATTTAGTCATTTAACCCTGTATCATTTGGGGATGTTACAATCACCCCCCTTTAGAGTACAACGTCCTCATTGTGGGCCCTACATCTCAACCCAGGCAGTGCACCACACTTAAGGTTCAGTTCCTCTTCTGATACCAAATGTAAAAACCGGGTCCCAGTGACAGCACATCCACCCCACCTTAACATGGCCATCAGGTCTCGACCCGCCAAGTACTAACAGTTTCCCCACAGACACGTGGTCCTCACCCAAGAGTCCACCCACATGCCTGAATGGGTCATCTGACTAATGATAGTCCCCATAGGCCAACACATGTCCTTTCCAATGTGCTTTGTCCTCACTCACACACATCCTAGGAAACTTTCTAGAAGGTCAACCATCCTGATCACTACTCTAGGCTAAGAATACTTAACTGTGGAGTTCTAATCAGGCAGGCTCCCGAAAAGGAAGGTGCACCTTGTTGACATGAGTCATATAATTTAGTCATTTAACCCTGTATCATTTGGGGATGTTACACTATTATATTATTTAAGTCATTTTTATCTTGGGTCTCTTCATTTGGTATCAGAGGAGGGTTTAGTTTTATAAAAAATTAATTAATTTATTTTTGGAGATTAGTTTAGTTAACTCTGATGTTAGGATTATATAACTTTATTGAAAACCTAGTAGACAAGTCTTTAGTATAAGATGATAGTCTGAAATATTGGAAAAGTCTTTAGTATATGTTTTCCATAGAAATACATCCTTGTATAGATACTATAATTGGATGTGGATATGACACATATGAACCTAGGGTTAATCACCCTAAAAAGGGTTGGTTGAGAATTTACTCCATCACCTCGATGCATGATGAGTGGGACCATGAAAGCACACTTGGTTGGACACTCTTAGTGGGATATGATTTTGTTAATAATGCGCTCATTATGAACCAATATAAAGGATTTATTTCCTACTTACATTGCGATAGTAGGTTGGGAAGTATAAGATAACCCTACTTAAAGTAACTTAGTATTTATATATGTTTAACTAAAGGAAATATTGACCAACATAAAAGAATAAGAAATTTTATGGTTTAATTAATTTAATGATAGTTCACAAGTATTGTTAATATTTTGTCACTCATGTCGAAATTTTTTGTTTTAATAATGGCTAGAACTTGAAGGAACCCTAGGTGTGCAGAATAACGCAATGATTACATCATTGAATAACCCATCATAATGGGATTTGGAATGAGAAACCTTGTTAATATATGAAACCAGATATCATGAAATATGATTAACAATATGAACATAGTCAAACTTCCAAACACACCAAATAAGAAAAATATGGAGTCTCATAAAAGATCAATTGATGAAGATGATAAAGTAAACAATCTTTAATTTGCTATATGTAAAAAATGTGGAAATAAGTACCAAGTAAATTACTTTGAGGGGACTAGAAGATTATTTACTTGTGATAAAGGAGTCCATTGAGCATCAAAATATCAAGGGAGAATGAAGATTTTAGTTAACATGTGGAAAGAAGATAGAACTCATACAAGCACACCACTAACAATTTAATGCCTCATGTTCATAGAACTTGGGAATTATCCAAGTCAATTTTCTTAATCTAAGTATTGATGATGATGGTAGGAATACATAACCTTTTAGACCCAAGAAGCATGGTAGAAACTATATAATGACTATCAATGAAGAGGATAGGGGTAATTAGGTGTTCACTTACCCTCCACCCAAAATTAAGGGATTTTTTCTGGTTCTATAAACCTTATTATATCTAATATGATTTCTAAAAACATCAATTCACCACCCCCAGTGATTAGTATTTTAAGGAAAACATTTGGTGGTATGATTATTATGTTTGTGGAAATAAAGTTTGTGAAAATAATAATTTCCTCTAAAAAAATTGACTTGATTTTTGAAATATAATGGATATCTTCACTTTGACCCTATATTAATTTCTATAATATGGGAAAACATATTCTAAATCAAATGTGACCCTTTATTAGTATAAGGATAACTATGAATTATCTAAGAATAAAACTGAATCCATCACATGGGCCTTAATACCTAGTTATGAGATACATTTCCTTGAAATGGTTAGGGAAAATATGTGTTTTATAGTCTTCCTTATGATATTGAGGATCATATCTTGGGACATGTTAAGATTTTCACTACCTTTAGGTGTTACTACAAGTAAATGATAATTAAATTTGAGAAGACATAAAATATTTAAGGGAGGTAGATTATAATGACCTAAGATTTCACTATATTTTATCCTTAAAAAAATGATATATTAAATAGCATGTTTCACATACTATACCAAATTAAAATGAAATAAAAACCTTGATATATTTTTAATATTAAATATGACTATTAAAACTTAGTCATTAACTTAGCTCATATAAATGGAAGTAACCATATCTGAGATCAATAATGAAAATAGAAAGAAATAGAATTCGAAAGAGAAATTATTCCACATAAAGCTCATTTTTCTAAGCTTGTAAGGGAGGTAGATTTGCTAGGGTTTTACCTGGACCAAGGCCAAGCTAAACTTGAACAATTATGACTTAAGAGAAATATATTGTATGAAAAGCTTAAACTTGTAGAACTCAATATGAAATCCATGTTAGCGAAATCACCACCCATGACAACCACTACTGGTTATCTTACCCTTAGATCTATATGAAGGTTATAAGGGGTTTTTATAGTATAAATTAGTATTATATAAACATGTAGTTTATATCTATAGAATAGAATGGGAATATCAATATAAAAGACATTTTAATCTTAAAACCTTTTATTTTGTGTTCCTATATTAAAATAAACCTAAATCACTTTTATATATGAATATAAATAAAAAAATAAATTATCATCCATTCAATATATATATTCCTTAATAATAAATAATAATAAAGAATAATTATCATTTTAAAAGTCTATTTATTAATATTAACAGTTTTCTATTATATTATAGTATTTTATTTAATAATTTAATTCTCAAATTTTTGAAATTTAATTTGAAAAAATTACTATTTTTTCATTTATCATGCTTATATTATCTTAAGATTATTTTTTTGTAATTTTTCTAAAATAATTTATTTTTAGGATAATATGGAAAAATACTATTTTTTAAAATACCATGGATTTTGTAACATCACTTGGCTATAATCATAACCAAAAACAAAGGAAACCTTTTTCTTGACCAAATACATGACTTTAATGTAAAAATATTATGTTTGAATTCCAAACCTATATTTGATATTTTAGAACACAAGTAATATTTTCTCAAAAAACTATTTTAAATACATTATACATCAGTATGTTAAAATTATTTTTTATCAGTTGAATCAAATGAAATGGATTTTAAATTTAAAACCAATGGGTCCAAATTATCTAATAAGAGACACATTATTTTAGGAATAAAGATTAATCACAACCACAAAAATGGGTTTTTCGCAGTGCTACCCTTTAACAGCGCTAAAAAAAATCACTAATAAAGGGGTACTTTTAACTGTCCTAAAAAAGTGCTATTAAAAATACCCCTTTATCAGTGTTTTTTAGCATTGTTAAAGGGGACCCCTTTATCAATGCTTTTTTTAGTAGTGCTGATAAAGGGTGGTCTTTATCAGTGTTTTTTTACTAGCACTGATAAAGGGTATATTTAAAAAAAATATTTCATTAAAAAAATAAAAAAATAAAAAAATAAAAAATATAAATATATTTATATTGATATAAATATAATATATATATATTTAATATGTTTTAGATAAGCATAAATAGACTTTTACACTTAATATATAAGATATGTAGTGAAAATGTCTTATAAAATATTTTAAAAATATTATTAATAAATAATTTTCTAATTATCATTGAGTAATAGTCATTTAATAACAAATTTAAGACAAAAAAAATCAAAAAATTAATAAAAGATCTAAAATAAGTTAGAAACATAACTCAAACTTCAAACGACCATAAATTTTGATCCGGGTATCCGTTTGAGATCTATAGCATATCAAATCGAAGCTTGCGATGAGCTTTATGCACTAATGACACAAGGGAACCTTATATCACATTTTTTTGAGGCCAAAAGTTCCAAAAGGCCTCCAAAACTGAGTCTTTAGTCAGGATATCCAATTTGTTTTAACATTCGATGGAATTTCAACCACATTTCAGGGAGTCTTTTTGCCATTTTCATTGGGGAATGAATTTATTCCGAGGGATTACATTCATATTGATATGATGGATTTGAAATTTTATCATTTTTCACAACGTACTGTTATTTATAATCAAATTTATAATAGTATATACATATTTTTCTATACATTCACACATAAAGAAATTAATTTTATAAAAAAATAATTAAACTTATTTATATATAAAATATATTTCTAAATATATAATCTTTATCTAAATAAAAAACTAATATCCATTTTATTTAAAATACAAATATATGAATATTTATATACCTAAGTAATATGTGTGTGTGTGTGTATTTGTGTGTGTCTCTATTAACAAACTGATATATATTAATATATGAATAAATATATGGATAAAAAATATAACTAAATATATATATATAAATATATAGATATAAATATATATTAATATACAAATAAATATATAGACATATAAATATATAGATATATAAATATATAGATATATAAATATATAGATATATAAATATATAGATATATAAATATATAGATATATAAATATATAGATATATAAATATATAGATATATAAATATATAGATATATAAATATATAGATATATAAATATATCGATATATAAATATATAGATATATAAATATATAGATATATAAATATATAGATATATAAATATATAGATATATAAATATATAGATATATAAATATATAGATATATAAATATATAGATATATAAATATATAGATATATAAATATATAGATATATAAATATATACATATATAAATATATACATATATAAACATATAAATATATAAATATATAAACATATAAACATATAAACATATAAACATATAAACATATAAACATATAAACATATAAACATATAAACATATAAACATATAAACATATAAACATATAAACATATAAACATATAAACATATAAACATATAAACATATAAACATATAAACATATAAACATATAAACATATAAACATATAAACATATAAACATATAAACATATAAACATATAAACATATAAACATATAAACATATAAATATATAAATATATAAATATAACTATACATGTATATATATATTAATATATATATATATATATTAATATACAAATAAATATATATATATATATTAATATAACTAAATATATATATGTTAATATAAACATACATTAATATATGAATAAATATAACTAAATATATATAGAAATAAATAGATATATCATTAAATGGACAATAAAGCAATATAGAGGAGTGGTAAAGGGTCTAACCGTAAAGTGAGAGGTCTCGAGTTCGAATCCTGGGGGAGGCAGGGGCATGCGTAGTGGTGAAGGTTTATGTTAGCGCTGTTAAATGGGGGTGATAGCACTGTTAAAGGGTTGTGGGGTGGGTCTTGTGTGTATAGGAGTGGTAGGGGTGTGCGTGCGGGTGGGGTGCTTCATAGTGCTGTTTGGGTGGGGGGGGGGGGGTTAAGCATTGTTAAACCCCCCCTCTGATTTGAATATTTTTTTATTTTTTTAAACTTTTATCAGTGCTAAAAAAATATGTTGATAAAGGACTCTTTTATCAGTGTTGTTTAGTGCTGATAAAAGACCCCTTTTATCAATGCTTTTTTTAGCATTGATAAAAGTGATCTTTACCAGTGTTGATAAAAGGGACCCCCTTTTATTAGTACCTTGATTAAAAATGATTTTTAGCGTTGTAAATGGATCTAGCACTTTTAAAGGCCATATCTGCAATAGTGAATTTAAATTGGGTAAATATTAGTTACCCTGATAAAAAAATTATTTTTAAAAGAATAATACTTTTATAAATATTTTTATTGTTATAAAATCAAATGAATAAATTTTAAATTAAAACTATAATATTTTGTATAAAAATATATAAAAATTAATTAACATTCATTCAATGGGTAACTGATGTTAAATAGTATTAAAAACACTTAATAATCAAAATAAAATCTTTATAGAAAAAAAGTTTTTCAACAACTTATATGATTTGATTTAAAAGTAAAATTTCTCTTATTTAGAAATTAAATTAGATAAAATGGTAAAAAATTTGGATTAATTATGTCTAATTTTTTTAATAAGGATTAACTTATATTTTTAGTAACAAATTAATTGACATGATTAATATTTAATTAAGACCAGCAAGGGTTTAAATGACTAATCTAAGATGGTTTGAATTTTCCTAAATTAACATAAAATATACCTTGTATTTTTATACATCGAGGGTTGTTCTAGAAACTATATTGATACATGATAAGTATGTAATAATTTATATATCTATGAAGTTGAGGATGCATGAGAAGAATTATTTAAATCATTATTTGGAACTATTGGTGGTCAGGTATGCACTGTAATGCTGATGTCACTACCTTTTGGGTGAATGGTTCATGGTGTATACTGAGCATAAGAGTCTTAGGTATATATTTTCTCACTTGGGCCTAAACCTTAGACAGAGGACGTGGTTCAAGTTTCTATATTTCTTTAAATTTAATATTACATATACCCTTGTTAAGGCGAGTGTTGTGGTTAACACTCTGAGTAGAAAGGCTTAGGAACAAGTGGTGTAAGAGGCTAAATGTGAGTGGTATTTGATAATCCTTTTCACTGAGATGCATCTTGATGTATAGGTGTATCAGGGTAGATTGATCATTTTTTCCTTTTATCTATTACCTTATCACTACTTGATAGGGTGTATGAGAGTCAGATGTTGGACTCAAATTATGAATTTATGAGGGATAGTATATATGGTGGGGTGCTACCATTGGATTGGTCTTAGAATGATGATGGGATTGTTTATGTATGAGGATAATTTGTGGTCCTAATGAGCATGTGTGAGGAGTTGTTATGGGATTCACATGCCTCAAAATGGGTTATTCACCAAATTATCTACAAGATATACCATAACATGTTTAAGTATTATTGGTGAACTAGGATAAATAAGGACATATTTGGGTTCCTTAAGAGATACTGTACATATCAGTGAGTGAAGGTTGAGAACTAGTGACCTACTAGTCTTTTACAGTCTATACCCATTATTGATTTAAAATAAGATTATGTAAATATGGATTTCATGAAGGGGATACCAAGTCCACCCCATTATAGTGATGCAGTATAGGTTATTATTGACCAGTTGACCAAGGTTTAACATTTTCAACTGATAAGGGAGACCAATCCATTGATGAGTTTGGTAGTTATATATCAAAGAGATAATTAAATTACAAGGTGTTTCAAAGAAAATCATTTTAGATCAGTATGCTAGATTCACTTATTAATTTTGAAGGATTTTTTATAAGGAAATTGATACCCAGATGTAGTTGATCACAACATACCATCCTCAGACCAATGGGAAGTTGGAGTACACTATCTGGACACTAAAGAACATTCTAGGAGTGTGAGTCATGGATTTTAGTTGTACATTAGAGAATCATAATGATTTATATGAGTTCACATATAATAATATTTATTATTCATTGATTCAGATGGAAATTTTTGAGGCCTTGTACGAAATGTCATGTCAGTCGCCTCTCTGTTGGTTAGAGGCGAGGGATCAAACTGAATCTCATTTAGGATACATAAAAGAATATCTAGTTGATTAATAAGATATTGAATAATTCATAGATTAAGTAACATTCCTATATATATTAGTGATTCTATCCTTTGGAGTTTGAGGTGGGTGACTAGGTATTCTTATGAGCATCACCTAAGTTGGGACACCATTATATTCCGAGGTAGGGAAAGTTAGAACCTAGATATATGGGTCCCATTAAGGTTTTTGAGAGGGTTAGTACAATTTCATAATGATTATAAATTCTTAAAAGTTTCTAGGATATTCACAATGAATTACATGTATCTCAACTTAGGATATTTTACCTCAATCCTTCCCATATAATCAACATTAATGATGTTGAGATGGAGCCTAATGCATCATTAAAGGCATGACCACTTCATAAAGTAGACCAGATTGTGAATATACTAAATGAAAATAAAACCCATATAGAATGTGTGTAGTGGAAACAATAGTGTATTTAGGATCAGACTTAAGAGTGTAAGACTAACATGCAATCATAGTTTCAATATCTATGTTTTAGTGATGCTCGATGACACATATCAAGGAAGATATTCCCTATTCTATGAATTTTGTAACAACCTACCAATCCTGAGGTTTTTTTGATTTATTTTTTTGATAAACATTATGTATTAAAGTGTTTTTAGGGGTTTTTGAGATGTTTGAGGGGGCCCATGAGTTCATTTTGGGATTATGGGAAGGGTTCCAAGACATATGATAGGTATGAAAGATTCCATCGGTTATTCTAATTACTTATTCAAGGTACCTAGTTTTCCCAAAAGGGTATAAAGTATCTCTTGGAGGGACAATGGGTGCTTAGTGGACTTAAGGTGGGTACTTAGTGAAGGTAAGGTGGGTACTCGATATCCCTGGATATTTTTTAAATTAATTAATTAATTAATTATATTTTTTTCTTTCAAAATGAAAACTTCTCCCTCATTTTGTCTAGTAGTGGCTCAAGACCCTCTTCTAATTTCTCACCCTTCTTCAATTACAAGAATTGAATATCCTTCTTCAGGCCATGTATTTGAGTATCATTCATCACACGAGGTTGTCTTGGGAAAGTATAACACTCTTATTTAATCTATTCACTATTTATTATGTTGTTTCTGTGTATTCCACAGTTATGTACCAATTTATGGATTTTTATAGATTTTTTGATTCCTATCAATTAAAACCAAATATAATAAAAATATTCACTCATCAAGATTTAATTTGATTGAGGTCGGTGGTCCCTGATCACCCTCAGTGGGTTTTTCTTATTTTAGATGATGTGTGATACATAATCTCACCATTTTATGATATTAACATAATATTAAACAAAATTAATTTACCTTTACCCCATTTGAGTTGGGTAAGTAGGTTTTGAGAAATGATATAACCTTAGAGTAATAATATTTGATTCTATTACCATCGAGGGTGATTGTATTGAATTAAAGTTTGTGTACTTTATACTCAGAACGCATTGGGAATTACTGTTGAAAAAAACCCTGAAGGTAACATTGCAACATTTTTGGATTGGTTTTTGTTTGTTGACAATGTAGGTTTTCATGATGAATTTTTGAGTTCCAGAGATTTCATTGAAAATCCATGTTAAAAAATAACCATGACAAAGGAATTGAAGATCTGGAGGCAGTACAAAAGAACAGATACAGGGTGGTGCTGTTTTCCAGTGTTTTCCAAATCATTAGGATAAAAAATTTAGAGTTTGTAAAAGTCTTCGCTAAAGTGTATTTTATTGAATATCACATCAAAATATGGTAAAGGATTTAGTTTCGTAAATATGGGATTTTCCAGGTGTGTTTCGTGAAGATGGGAAAGTCTTTGATGGTGATCTTCTCAATTACGAAAAATCTTTGCGAAAGTGGATTTTCTTGAAGGCCATATAAAAATATAGAAAAAGCATGAATTTCGCAAAGACTGGGATTTTGTGAAGTGTGTTTTGTGAAGACGCAAAAGTATTTGACGGTGATATTCATGATAATGACAAATCTTTGAGAAAGTGGATTTTCTTGAAGTCGATATAAAAATATGGTAAAGGCATGAATTTCGCGAAGACTAGGATTTCGGGAAGTGTGGTTCGCAAAGACGGGAAAGTTTTTGACAATGATATTCGTGATTACGTCAAATATTTATGAAAGAGGATTTTGTTAAAGGCCTTATTAAAATATGGATAAGGCATGAGTTTAACAAATAATGGGAGTTCGCGAAGGGTGGTTCACGAAGAGCTGAAAGTCTGTGATGATGATCTGTGCAATTCTAAAAAATCTTTGTGAAAGTGGTTTTTCTTGAAGGCCTTATAAAAATATGGCTAAGGCATGAGTTTCATGAAGAATTGGAGTTCACAAAGGGTGGTTCTCAAAGACATGAATGTTTTTTACTGTGGTCTCTATGAAAAAGGGAGCGCCACGAAGTTAAAGGAGGTGCTTTGCGAAATGGTGATGACGTGGAGAAAGGTTCGGTGGAAATGCTTATAAATAGTCCTATACCCCCTTAAGAATAAGAGTGAGATAGACTTAATGAAAATATTATGGATCTTAATTTGTGAAGACGTATGCAAAGGTGGTATGAAAAGAAATTCATGAAGGCTAAAAGCCAACAGAATGTTCTGATCTTTGCAGAATAGAATTTCTTCGTGAAGGAAAAGTGATTTTCATGGAAAAGAAAGAGATTCACAGTGGCTAAAAAAATAAACTGACTATTTTGGGTTTTTTTGAAGTATATGAGTTTTTTGAAGACCGTTTGATATTTGTGAAGGGTCTTCGCAAAGTACTCCATGAAGGAGATTTGCGAAAGAGGGTTTTTCACAAAGGTAGTGGGAATCGTGAAGAGTTCTTATAAGGCAATGCCCAGTAAATTTGTAGAAAAGTGATATTCATCTGTGGATGAAAGTGGAACTATAATATAGAATCTATCTATAACTGAGGATGTATTCATTATTGATAATTAAGGGACCTACAAGTCCATAAACTATAAGTGGATCCCTTCTAAGAGCAGTGAGAAAAAGAAGAAGAATAAGGTTATTCTTTCTACCAGCAGTGAGCCAGAGAGAGAAATAGGGAGTGACCCTTAGGAAAGTAGCGAGATGACCCTAAACATTGTAAAGGAAGTGTTAATGGGCATAGAAGTGATCTATACCAAACATTATTGGTAGCAAGCTTTAGTGGATTTGATACATTGACACATAGTTGTTGTATGCTCCTTGGACGTAGCCCAGTGAGGGTGAACCAAGTAAAAATCTATGTGTCTGCCTGCTTTCTTCCCTGTATTGCATAAAAAGCATCATTATCAGATAAAGAAGAAAATATGTGATCATAATAAACACAAAAGTGAAAAAATTTACCCTTATAACAAAGAGATAAAGATCTAGTGGGGCATGAAGAATTTAGAAAAAGAATATCCATACCCTAATTCACCCGCCTCTCAGGGTATTTAGGCCCCTTTTGGTCCTAACAATTGGTATAAGAGGGAATGTTTCTTTTATTAGATTTGTTTGCTCTAACTTGGTTTAATATATTTCTAAAGTTAAAGATTCAATATGCTCTTATCTTAGTGTTCCATGGCAAAGGGAAGAACTTCAAAGAAGAAGTAGAAGACTTGTAAAATTCGTTAGTGTGAAAGTGTTTATGGAAAAAGTGTGATTCAACTAAAAGAATCAAACAAATTACAAAAGTAAGGCTTGAATGAATATTATAGGGAAAATATAGATACCCTCAATAATGATGTATGAACTAGTGAAGTACTTGAAATTAAAAGTGATACTAAAACTATAGATAATGAAGAAGTTTCAAGGAGGACACCAGTAGATGATGGCGAGATGACAAAGCAATTGGATCAGAAATTGGATGAAGAAGTTAAATTTAAAGATATTTAGATCCAAGTAATAAAAATTAAGGTCAACAAGCTAAGATAATTAAATAAAAGGCTTATCTATGTGGCCACTGATCCGAGGGAGAAGAATGATTCCCAAGCTGATGAACTACAAAATATGTCTTCAAAGAAAGTGAAAGGAAAAGCTGATGATAAGGGAAAGAATCTAAACTCAGATAACATTAAAAATTTGAAATCTAGAAAGGATGATCTTTCTACACAACTAACTGAACTAGTTTAATAGAATCAAAAACTACAACAGGAGAGTGCATTTTCTGCTGATTTTATTTCTCAAGAAAAATTGAATGTAAAGGAGCAATGTGACATGGTGTATAAGCTCACACATGAGTTAGAGGATGTGACGGGTAGAAGGAAGTATTTAGAGAGAGAAATCAATTCTCAACTTGAATAAAGGGATATGAATATTCAAAAGTTGGAAGAAGAGTTATAGTTAGTGAAGGAAGAAGTGAAGAAATACAATACCAAAGGAAAGCCTAAAATAAAGGATACCTTGCACTTACTATTTGATTATCATTTGACAAGTGACGATAAAATGAAAAAATGATATCTCTGAAGAGAAACAACATCATATTTTCTCAGTTCAAAGACCACACAGTTTGGAAAAAACTGTAATTGGATTTGATGAATCCCCTCTTGTGCATGATAGGAAAAGAGCAGTGAAAATCTCAAAAGATAAGAAAAACCTTGTAGCTGCTGGAGATAAACCTAAAAATGATTTTATAGGAAGTAATGATAACATGTGCTATTTTTGTGGGATTAATGGTCATACATCAAGATTTTATTTAGAGGCTCAGGAATACATTTCAGGCTATGAAAATAGAAACTTTACTAAATATGAGAATAATAAGATGTTTCATGAGAAATTATAAAGAAGAGTCTCTTAGAGTAAAACATTCATTATATTATATAACTGTGGAAGAATGGGACACACCATGAGTATGTGTCAGGAATCTCAGGAGCTCAATGTCAGAAGAAGAACTCAATATGAATCAATATATCGATATATAAATGATGAAATGAGGTATGAATTTGATGGAAAATGTTTTATATGTTTTTATTTTGGGCATTTGGAAAGACATTGCAGCAAGAAGAAAGAAAGAAAGGAAAAGGAACTCGAAAGGAGATTCTCGACTCTAGTGGTGCATGATAATAAATTCTGCCCTGTAAGACAAAGTGGTAATTTGAAGAACAGAATTATAACCTCATGAAAATAAAAAGGAGCTGAAAGAAAGTTATATCAATCACCTTCTCTGTCACACACAGAACAACTCTCGTGGAGATCATGTGAAAAAACCTGGAAGATTAAGGGGAGATCTACTCCAACTGTGAGTAATAAGAATGCACATTCAATAGAGGACTCACCACCAGTGCCAAATAGTATGGTGACATAGATATCTAATAAAATAAATATTAAAAAAGAATGTATTGAAAAATTCACATGTCGTGTGCCACAGAGAGAAGTGGAGGAAATAGGAAGATCCCTACAATGGTGGAAGAAGCAAGGGAAGATGACAAGAAGAGAGATTCCTACTTAGAGAAGGAATAAGGGGAAGTGGCATATTAGTGGAACATCAGAGGGAAATTTGTACCAGTGGGATTAAACCCAAAATTATGAGAAAGGTCAAGATTTTATAATCTACATATCAAAAAAAAGACTCATCATGTAGGTAATAAAAGCTTAATCATATGGCCAGAGCAGTTGAAGTTGGCTAGGTAGCTAGAAGAGGAAAGGAAGGAGTGTGATTATCTAAAATAAAGAATCAAAGGGTTGACCCATCAGGATCAACCAAAATCCCCATGTTGAGGATTATAGAATATCCCCTCTCCTTATATAAATAAATGTTGTTAACTGATGATTCATGTGTTTTAGGTTTTAGGGAGATATGATCCAAGGGGAAGTGACATCTAAAGATGAGAAGGGGCGCGGTGATATGCTCTAGAGTTTCAAATGATTCAAATCGGTAGGCTTAAAGGTTTTTTTGATGGCTCAATGCCAAGTTCTAGATGAGAATAAATGATGCAGGAGAATGAGAATGATTGTGGGTTAAAACATTAGTACCAACAACAGGAAGTGTTGCACATCATAGGGGGATATCTCTATCTCTTAATCAGATGAAAGAGACTCAAGGGGAGTAAAAGTGAAAAATACTATTTTAGAAGAAGATATAGATGATGAACAAAGAATTCAAGTCTATATCTTTGAAGAATCCAAGGAGTCGAGCTAAAATTGATAGGAATAATTTCATTGGTGATCAGTTATATACAGTTCATACAAGAAGAATAAAATCACTGTAGGAGACATATTTCCTATCTCTAGTAGATCCTAAATGCCTTGATGATGCAAATGAAGATGAAAACTGGGTTTAGGCTATGAATGAAGATCTAGATAAAATTGGGAAGATTTTTTTGAGGCCAACAGATAAGAATTTCATCAGGACTAAATGGGTCTATCACAACAAGACGAATGAAGATGACACAATGATTTGAAACAAATCATGACTAATGTGAAAAGGATACTTATAGATGCATGTCAAGTCTACATTTTTGATTGGGGTTCAGAAAGAATAATTATATATTGAGAAGCCAGAAGTGAATGATATTCAATGCTAGATTAGTTTTTGAGGAAGCTTAGTTTTTGGAATGGAGTAATAGATTTAAATCTTTATGCCAATAATGATTGTAATGAAAGGATGTTGGTGCTAGTATATTTTGAAGACATGATCTTTGAAAGATCTGATGAAGCATAGTGCAAGTAGTTTTTTGAATTGTGAAAAAAATTCCTGAGAAGGATTTGGAATGGATTTCTCCAAAGAGATGAGAATTCCAACTACTACTAGGATAAAATAGTCATGGGATATATAGATACAGATTGCACTAGTTCAGAAGATGATCAAAAGTAAACATTGTGAGGTGCCTTTTATCTTGGCGGGATATGTATTTCTTGGCTAAGCAAGAAACAAGATTGCATTTCATTGAGCACCACAGAAGCTGAGTATATTTCCGCCACTCAAGAATTCACACCATTATTGTGGATGAAGAAATATCTTGATGATATGGGCATTGAAGTGAAGTCTCCAATTGGAATCCAGTGTGATAACTCAAGTTCTATCAATCTTAGAAAAAATCTAGTCTATCACTCAAGGACAAAGAAAATTGAGATCAAATATCATTTTATGAAGGAGAAGTTAGATCAAGGACTAGTGAAGTTGGATTATGTGACTACAGAGCTATAGGTTGCAGACATTCTTACAAAATCCTTACCCAATGAAGCTTTTGAGAGGCATCGACTAGCTCTGGGAGTTCAGTCGAATCTCCGTACTTGAGAAAGTGTGGATGTGGAATCCCCTATCCCTGAGGTATGGTGTGTTTTTCTATAATGTGATAATCTGTGTTCTTTCCAATATTTGAGACCACACAGGAGTGAACTTTGGGTTCATTGACAAAGGGGGAGAAATAGTGACTCCTCATGGGGGAGAAATTGTGGCTAAGGGAGAAAATGTCTTAGTAAAAGACACAGGAAGAAGCTGACAGGTGGAGCAGTGAGATAGGGGGAGAGAAATGATATAGGGGGAGTATGAGTTTTAAATCTGACAATGCTATAAGTGATCGATAAATGAATAGATATCATGACTACTAAGGATTGTGCAAAAAATTGATTTTGGAATGGTGTTAGAAGGTTTCTAATGATCAGAAATTGGTATCAGTATGATATCAACGATTGGTGTTAGAAATGAAGAGATTCATTGATGAACTTTTCATACTACACTTTTTTCTCACCCTGAGCATTTCTCATGTGGGATTAGAGTATGTGGTGAATGAATCTTTGGTCACTATCTGAATCGCAAGAGGTGAAGGATGGTAGATGATGTAAGGAGACTTAGTGAGGTATCAAAGTGCATAAAATCATTCTGAGAAGAGTTTTCAACAAACCCAAAGGGGAATATTTTTGGGAAAAAAATCCTTGAAGGTAACATTGCAACATTTTTGTATTGGTTGTGTTTGTTGACAATGTAGGTTTTCATGATTAATTTTCAAGTTCTAGACATGTCATTGATAATCCATGTTAACAAAGAACCATGACAAAGGAATTGAAGATCTGGAGGCAGTACAAAAGAACAGATACAAGGTGGCACTATTTTCCAGTGTTTTCCAAATTTTTGGGATCCAAAATTCGGAGTTTGTACAAGTCTTCAATAAAGTGTATTTTCTTTAAGATATTATCAAAATATGGTAAAGGCTCGAGTTTTGAAAATATGGGATTTTCCAGGTGTGTTTTGAAAAGACATGAAAATATTATATGGTGATCTTTTCAATTAAGAAAAATCTTTGTGAAAGTGGATTTTCTTTAAGGCCATATAAGAATATGGAAAAGGCATGAATTTTGCGAAGACTGAGATTTCGCGAAGTGTGGTTCGCAAAGATGCGAAAGTATTTGATGGATATCTTTACAATTACAAAAAATCTTTGTGAAAGTGGAATTTATTGAAGGCCATATAAAAATATGGCAAATGAATGAATTTTGAGAAGACTGAGATTTTGCGAAGTGTGGTTTTCAAAGACGGGAAAGTTTTTGACGGTGATCTTTGAGATTACATAAAATCTTTGAGAAAGTGGATTTTGTGGAAGGCCTTACTTAAATATGGCTAAGGCATGAGTTTTTCGAATAATGAGAGTTAAATAAGGGTAGTTCATGAAGAGTTTAAAGTCTATGATGATGATCTACACGATTTTGAGAAATATTTGTGAAAGTGGTTTTTCTTGATGGCCTTATGAAAATATAGCTAAGGCATGAGTTTCATGAAGAATTGGAGTTCACGAAGGGTGGTTTGCAAAGATGTGAATGTTTCTAACTATGGTCTCCACAAAAAAGGGAGCGCTGCGAAGGTAAAGGAGGTGATTCACGAAATGGTGATGATAGGGCTGGAAGGTTCAGTGAAAACACCTCTAAATAGGCCTCTACCCCCTTAAGAAGAAGAGTGAGCTAGACTTAAAAAAATTCTTAAGGCTCTAAATTTGTGAAGAATTTCGCAAATGTGGTATGTGAAGAAATTATCGAAGGCCAAAATACAACTAAATATTACGAGATTTGCGAAATAGAATTTCTTTGCAAAGGAAAAGTGATTTTCAGGGAAAATAAAGAGATTCACAAAGTCTATAAAAACCAACCGACTATTCTGGGTTTTTTTGAGGTATATGAGTTTTTCGAAGACCATTTGATCTTCAAGAAGGGTCTTCACAAAGTTCTCTGCAAAGGAGATTTTCAAAAGAGGGTTTTTCCCGAAGGTAGTGGGAATTATGATGGGCGCTTAAAAGGCATTTCCTAGTGAATTTGTGGCAAAGTAATATTCATCTATGGATGAAAGTATAACTTTAATAGTGCATCTATCTATAACTGAGGATATATTCATTATTGATAATGAAGGGACCTAAAAGTCCATAAACTGTGAGTGGATTCCTTCCAAGAGCAGTGAGCAAAGGAAGATGAAGAAGATTATTATTTCTACCGATAGTGATCCAAAGAGAGAAAAATAGGGAGTGACCCTTGGGAAAGTAGTGAGTTAACCCTAAACATTGTAAAGGTAGTGTGCCTGGTCATAGAAGTGATCTAGCCCAAACATTATTGGAAGTGAGCTTTAGTGGATTTGGTACATTGACACATCGCCGTTGTATTCTCCTTAGACATAGCCCAGTGAGGGTGAACCAAGTAAAAATCTATGTGTCTGCCTGCTTTATTCCCTGTATTGCATACAAAGCATCATCATCAGATAAAGAAGAAAATAAGTGATCATAATAAACACACAATTTCAAACAAAGTGACCCTTTTAATAAAGAGGCCAAGATCTAGTGGGGTAGGAAGAATTCAGAAAAAGAATATCCATACCCTAATTCACCCCACCCCTCAGGGTATTTAGGCCCCTTTTAGTTATAATAATTACCTAATATTTTTTTTAACGAATAAGAACTTGAATAGGTTCCTTAATCCTCCTCGAACATAATATAGGTGTGAAATTTTGAGAGGTCAGTATGATCATTAAACCTTGAGGGACTATCAAGTTGTCCAAGAGACCTCTTTACACCTTTGTATAGAATTTAGGGTGTGTTTTACTTTCCCCCTAAAACTTGATAGAACATGATAGGTTAATATTTGGCCATGATTATGAATATTGGATAATCATGTGGTAACCGACCAAGTTTATATTTAAATATGAGTTGTAAGATATTCCAACTTTAAAGTTAAATGATTTTGTTATAATGAAAAAATATTTATTATGTTTCAATGTGATTTTGGGTATGTATATGGGATGATATTCCCTTATTGTTGTTTATAATTATGGTTGGGATGAAATAAACATTTGTATTATGTTGTTTATAGTGAGGGACTTTATTCCCATTATATAGTATGATATGACTCAGACATTGTGACTATTATTATGGGATATAATGCTCACCAGGACATAGAATTTAATACCTACATGGCCTTAGTAACAATAAAGATGACTATTACCCTTGGAAGTGGGATGTACTACCCATGGTGTGATGATTCTAAAAAAAGGATGAGATGATCATATGAAAATGGTTTCTTAGGTGGAATTATTCCCACTTTTATGATGTCACCAAAGTCTAGATATGAATTTACCTCTCTTATGACTATACCTATAGATAGGGACACTGTATACTCTTATGATAATGTAGTTGGAATGTGATGCCTACTTGTATATCATAGCACTAGGATGGTATTACTACTATAAAATTGAAATTATGGGGTTGTGTTTTCCATTTACATGATATGGTTATCTGGATATACTTCCAATATATTGAGTACTATGATATCAGATGATATTATGATCACTAATGTGACTTACTTATCGATACTTACTACCCATGAATTTTTAGCTATGATATGAAGGGGTGTTATGTAAATGAATAAATATTGAGATATGATGCATATTTGGTATTCATTTGATATATTCAGAGACACTATGACACTATTTGAAGAAGACATAGTCACACTTGGGTTGTAACAACCTGAACTGTTATGAATAAAATTCCCATTTTTGATTTAATTAAATGTATTATGGTTATAGAAAATGCATGAAATTATTTTGTTTTATTATATCCAATTTAATTTAAATGACCATTAAGTATCATTAACATTGATAATATAGTTGTTTAATAGTGATCATATGACTAGTATAAATATAGAGATTTAAAAAATCCAGTTGACATAGATAAAGGAAGTGATGACCATAACCAGTAGGATCGTACCCTATGAAGCCCATTTATCAGAGATTCTAAGGGAGATATAATTTTTGGGATTTTCCCTTGACCAAGACCAAGTTTATATCCAACAACTTAAGCATGAGTGAAACCTTTTATGGGATAAGTTCAAGATCATCGAGATCACGACCCAAACCATGTTCGTCAAATGACCCCATGAAAGCCCCACCATCATGCACCTTACTCTTAGGGTGTATGCTTGTGTATTAAAGGGATATGTATCAAAACTGTAACAATATGAGTACATACATTATTTTTTATAGAGTAATGAATATATTTTCATCCTGTTAGTATTACTTTTTAAATGATTTTTATAAAATAAAGTACAAATTAAAATTTTGATTAATATTCAAATTCGATTAATGAATTTATGAATTAATGTTTTTTTAAATTAAATATTATTTTAATGTATTATTAATATTAAATAATATTTATCAAATATAAATGATCATATAATTTTTATGACTTCAAATGTAATTTTTATTAGGGTTCGAAAACTGTTATTGTCAAAAACCCACCATTTTCAATAAATATCGGTCATTATATTAAAAATAAAAATTCATATATTTAGAAAATTATTTAGATAAAATGAATATTATTTTTGTAATTAGAACATCCAAATTATCCAATGATGATTTTTTTATAATTTTCCGAGACAACCAAATTTTCGGGTAAAAATTAAATATTGAAAAAATATACTTTATATTTTATAACATCATAATGACCAAAATGTGATGTAATAATTAATATAAATGTGATACACGACCAAATATATGTTTTACCTTTAAAATAATGTGTTTTTAAGTTTATTTTATTTATTTTTTAAATCCATTTTGAATCCCCCAAGACTTATAATATATTTTAAGATTTTAAAATAATTTCTTTAAGTGTGTGGCTCACTTCCATGTGACTAAGGATAATATTTTAATAATTTTGTACCTTGTACTTATAAAATAATAAAAACCACTACCTTTTTCAGAAACTATGGGAAAAAAACTTTAGATTTTTTTTTGGTTTTTGATATTTTATTATGTAGAATCCAAAACCAAAATAATAAAGAAATATCCCACTTTTACTATATAAACCCACCCAATCTCCCATTTATCTCCACTAAAACTCCTTTTATAACATCCAAACTCTTACCTCTACTATCTAGAGTCCCACTATGGCTCCTAAATCTTTCAAGAAACCCCTGCCAAGCCTTTGGATACACACACTCAAGTAAGGGATCCTCACCTTCCTCTCCTCATTTCAAATTAAAGCAACTTTTTTGAAATTATTTCTTGTAATTACAAATGGTTATATTGTAAACCATTTATAATAATTACCTTATTTTTCATTTTATGTTATTTTAATTAGGTATCATTTATCATTTCCCATTTGGACCCTTACCTAAATCCATTATTATTATGAAATTCCGTAAGGGATCTTCTACTCTCCTCTTTTTTCAAACACTCCTTTTATGTTATGTATTTTAATTTCCATTTTCTTATTTTGGGATATGTTCTAATATATCCCCATTAATTTAAATTTTATGTTTAAATTATTATATCCCCTTTAACTATCATTTAGGTAACCTATGAACCCTTATGTACACCCGTGACTATGCCAAAATTCTGTAAGGGGCCCTCACCTTCTTTTCTTTATTCAAGATTCTTTATGAACTTATTCATTATATTTCCATTTAATAATGGTTGGAAATGTATTTAAATGTCTATTTTACTTAACATTTTTATTTAAAAATTATTAGAGACCCCTTTCTCTCTTATCTACCATTTTTATGAGTTTTTATGTAACATCGCTATCCTGTAGAAATTTCACCATGATTTTCCATGCTAAAAAAATTATCTAGTGAATACCATATCAATTTTTATATCAAGGGTATTCAAATTTATTCACATATAATTATTTATTGGGGATATTAATGTATTTATTACACATCCCTTTATTGTAGAATAAATTTTTATGATTAATGAATCCATGTTGTATGATCTATGTGGCACACTTAAGCCTGAGAATAAAATGATTATGATGGGTGTGTCCAAATAGTGCTCTAATGCATTGGGTAATTTTTAGTATCCTGATACGTCATATTGGGATAGGTTTTTACCTGATTCATTTATGGGAATTTTTCCACCATGAAATATTGATAGATTTAGTCTTGACCTAAGTTTACAATTCAGTTTTTTAGTTGTTACCACATTTCCCATGTTGTGATTATCAGGCTGTATCATGATTTATTATTTATGTTCATTTTATGATCCATTGATATGCCTATTGTCTAACATGTATTATATTCTTCATGTTATGAATTTTTTATTACCTTACTGGTATTTATAGCTCACCCCTTGGTTATGTTTTTCCCCAGGATATCCCATGCAATTTTAAGTTCATTGGAATATTATGATCATGTTAAGGAAGTGTTCAATAATATTTTGTATCCCATGTTATAAGTTGTGATGAAATGTACCTAATTCCCAAATACACTACAATTATTGATATTTTGAGTTGTATTAAGTATAATTTTATATAATAAATCAAGTATTAATGTGTAATAAAGAGAAGGGTTGTTATAGGTGGTATTAGAGGAAAAGTTTAGTTATTTTTGGGATTCAGATTAGAAAACTCTAAAAAAGCCTTAGGTATAATACTAAGTATAAGAAAACATCCATAAATTTTTGTTATTATAGAGTAATTAGTTTATCAAGAAAATACAACCATTTCTAGATACTATAAGTGGGTGTGGTTCTGTCACAACTGTACCTTGGAGTAACAACTCTGACAAGATGTTTCAGGCCTAACTCAGGGTAATTTGGTGCACAAAAAAGGGCCTTACTACACACCTAGTTTGACACTCCTGGGTGATATTATTTAGTAAATTAAAAATCTCATTAGAACCATTATTAAGTGAACAAAAAAATTACCATAATAATATATGTTTGGAAATAGATCATGGATAACATAGATTGAAGCCTAGAAATTCACATGTAAAGGAAAAAAATGTAATTTATAAGTCATTCCTTTATTATCATTGGATTACCATTTATGTATTTAATAGTTTAAAAAACACATCCCCAGTTTCCCTTTTATTCTATAAAATGGCTGAAAATAGGAGAAATCAGGTTAACAACCAATGCGAATGGCTTTGTAATGACTATCACAATAAGATGCCACACCCGATAGGAGCAGAAATCACAAACTTCATAATGATAATATCTCAACTGACTCTTGTTCTAAATAGAAACCTTGATTAGTAGGAGCGTCTAAACCCCCTAAATAGAGAACACACCATAATAAAGAGCTTCATGAGATAAAGTAATCCTTATTTCAATGGATCATCTGATCCCTTAATCAAAAAAATGGATTAACTGTATTAAGAATATATTCTCCATCCTTCAATGTTTCAAACAAGATAAGATTCTTCTGGATGTTTATTATATAGAGGGATAATCTGATCAGTAGTGGAAGTTGATCAAGAATATGAATCCTAAGGAAGAGATCAAAACAATGTAGTGGAAGAAATTATGGAAAATGTTTTTCAATAAATATTTTCATCACACTCTCCATCTTAAAATGGAATGGGATTTCCTTACATTCAAGAAAAAAGACAAAGAATCTATTGAAGTTTATAAGTAAAACTTCAAAAGACTTGCATGATACACCTTTGGTTTTGTCATTACACCCAAATTCAAGGTTTACCCCTTCTTTGGTGGGATAAAACCTAGTCTAAAAAAAGCACTTGCAATCCTTGACTTTGATAGCTATATGGAAATTTTATGATGTGACCTCAAAGTAGAATCATATATGGGAGAATACCAAGGGTATTATGGGGATAATTAGTGGAAAGTGGAGTTTAATTATGGTGGTCCAATGTATAAATCTAATGTTACTAAGAAATTTTAGCAACCCACTTGTAAAAGGTGCAAAAAGAAGCACCCTAGAAATTGCTTAAGGGGGATGAAGAAATGATTTAGGTGCAGGAAGGAAGGATACCAAGATAATAATTATTGGCAGGAGAAACCTGCGAATGTGACAGAGGAAAGGAATACTCAAGTAAAACATCAAATCATTTTACATTAATTAAACTACAAGGAGCCAGAGAAATTTTCAAACCAATTCCCTAAGCCAAGAATTTTCAGATACAACCAACAACCTCCAAGGTAGTAAGGGAGAGATTTTTTCCATCACTACCACTAAGGTGAATCCCAAAAAAAAAGTGGCAACATGTATGCTAGTTATTCATTAAATAATAGAGAATTTAATTTTTGATTATGGCTCTATTCATTACTTCATATTAAGAATGTTTATAGAACTATCCAACCACTAACACAAAGCATGGAAGTAAAGATTTTGATGAAAATAGAAAATAGGTAAATTATTATATCAAAAGTATATAACTCATACCATATCAATGTTTTTGAGATGAAATTCCTAAAGAACCATGTCATACTACCTTTATTGGAATTTAATGCAATTATGGGAATGGATTGGATTTCCCTATATAGAGCCAACATAAATTACCATAAGAAGGAAATCACTCTCTGTTTAGCGAATCGATCCCAGATTATATACAAGTGAAACTAGGAGGATGAATCTTATTTAGAACAATCATCTCAAGCATGGATATTACTGACCCATGATCAAGCATATATTTATCAAATGATTAATTATAAGGAAAGAACCCTCAAAAAATACATGCCTATTGTGAGAGAATACACTGATGTATTTCTCTAGGAATTTCTTGGTCTTCCTCATAGTTGAGAGGTTGAGTTTTCAATTGATATTATACCTAGGGAATTTCCAATATCCAATACTCCATATAGGAAGGATGTTGTGGAACTTAAGGAGCTAAATAAAAAACTATAAGAGAATTTGGATAAAAGGTTTATATTCCCAAGTGCTTCACCATGGGGTTCACCAGTCCTCTTTTTCAAGAAGAAGGATGAGCCACTGCACCTTTACATCGATTATCATGAGCCCAAAAAGATCAAAATAAAGAACAAGTATCCTCTTACTGGGATTGATGACTTGTTCAATCAGATAAATGGAGAACAATACTTCTCCAATGTGGATCTTAAATCAGGTTATTATTAAGTAAGGGTGAAAAAGGAAGATATCCCCAAGAACAATTTTCGTACAAGGTACGGGCACTATGAGTTAATAGTGATGCCATTTGGAATCACTAATACTCCAACAATCCGCATGTACTTTATTAATAGAGTCTTTAAATATTACCTCAACAAATTTGTGGTAGTTTTTATAGATGATATTCTAATATAATTCAAAACCAAGGAGGACCATGAAGAGCACCTGATCACTATGCTAAAGACCTTGTGAAAGGAGAAGATCTATGAAAAGTACATAAAGTGTGAGTTCTGGTTAAACAAAGTCTTGTTCTTGGAGAATATAATCACAAACAATGGGATATATTTGGATACTTCAAAGACAAAAGCAATTGAAGGATGGCTGAGGAAAACATCCGTGAAAAATATCTGTATCTTCCTTGGGTTAACTGAATATTATCACCAATTCTTGAGAAATTTATCATGATTGTCAATCCCTATTACCAAGATAACTTGAAAGGGAGTCAAAATTTCTTGTAATGATGAATGTGAATAAATCTCCATGGAGTTGAAAAATAATCTTATTACTTCCCCTGTTCTAAAACTACCCACAAGTGGGTAACTTTTCATAATTTTTAGTGATGCTTCAAAGAAGGGATTGGGATGTGTGTATCACCCCAAACATTTTATGATACATTTCTCTTAAATACACTGTACTCATTAGATATCCTATATTTCATGAATCACTGAGCTTATATGGAATAAAACATGGTTACTTATAGGAGATATCCATAACCTATCCATTAAACTTAAATTTACCAGCTCTGTGATTTGAATTTTAAAAATCTGACATACACAATTATGTTCAAGATGATATTTAGAGTCTGATAGAATTAACTTAATTTTTGGTGAATAGTAACCTACCCTTATGAATAGTAACCCGCCCTTATGAATAGAAACTTACCATTATGAATAGTAATATGACTCTTATGAATGGTATCCATACCCTTGAGAGTATAAATGAATTTAGGCACCTTAAAAATGAAGATGAATATTTTAAGTGTTTATATATTTCGATTAAATAATGATTTAATTAAATATTTAATTAATCATATTTAGAAAAATGTTTTTGAAAAATATTTTTGAAAAATGGACTTCATTTTTGGATTCTACACGTCAAAAAATGGTCAGGGTGAAATTTTGGGATTTTTCTGAAATAGTTGAATTTTTGGTGAATAGTAAAATACATTAATTTACTGTATAAATACATTATAATTTAAATTATCTATTCCTAGAATCATGAGTGATGTAAGCACCCAAATCTCAAACTCACATGCATATATTACTATTCTTGGTCATGAAATACTCACTATTTCTTGTCTTGAGAGGAAATAATAAATTAATGTTTATAATATTAAGAAAACTCCTCTCCCCTCCACTATATAAACCACCCCTCACCCCCTCTTCCTCCCACACCAATAAAGCTTCAAGCATTGCCTAAATTCTACCAAATACTCTTCCCAAGCCCTCTATCCACTTCCAAGACCTTCTGGTCTCACAAAAAGTCCAAAAACAAAGGCCTTAAGGAGATTCTCAAAGAGGAGTACTCAAGAGGTGAACCTTTATTCTATTTTCTTTGAAATTCTTTTACAAGTATTATTATTTTGTTAACATCTTCCCACATCACCACATAAAAATTCCATGATAATTCTAGTACGTTAAATGTATTGTATTTTCATTTTTCTAGTGGAATATTTCATCATAATCTCTCTTTCCCCCCTCCTTTTATACAATAAATGCAAACACTGTTTGAGATGTGTTAATTTATCACACTCAAATAAGATGAGTTTTCAATTTGCATTAATATCTTCAATACTAGTCATGAAACCTTTTCAATGGTTGAACCAGGTAATAATATATTTATTTTATCTTTATTAACATTATGGAATCCTTACACATTCATAATATGGAATAATAATACAAAATGAGTTTATTGTGCACAAAACCGCCAAGCCAAATCCAAGCGTTTATTTTTAACTCCTCGAATGAGTATTCCTCATGGTATATAACCAGAATCATTATAAGATAATTTATATCTCTTTAATTTCACTAATAATTTATATTAACAATTATGGATGTCTAACCATATTTTAAACAAATATCCATTCATGAATACAAGTAAACGTATCATGAAAACCAAAGAAGAAAATGCTACCAAAACAATAAAATTGAATCACTTAAACCATAAAAAAGGATGCTAATGAACCTAATAAGGTCATAACATATCAGTTACATATTTATGAGGTTATGTAATTATTAATTAATGAATCTAAATTTGATTATTCAGGTTTTTAAGAACAATCAAGAACACCTTCAAGCATAAGGTAAGGGATCCTCTCTCTCACTTTTGTTCAAGAATCTACCCTATATTGTGCTCTTTTATTTTTAATTACTAATTATGGGGTATGTTTTTTCACCTCCCCCATACTTCCTTTATGAAATATAAATAATGGGATACCCCTTTACCTCTCATTAAGCCCTCACAAGAACACTTGATACCATGCCGAAATGTTTGTAAGGGGTTTTCTCATCTCACTTTCAATTCGGTGGGATTTGCATTGTTTGATTCTTATTTCTTATATGTGGTATAGGTGTACTGCCATTTGATATATTTTATAATGATTCTATTTATATTCATGGTATTATAGTATTATTTTGGTGGTTATTAACTTTTTGTCATACGACTCAATTGAATACAACGTGGCAACGAGCTTTGTTTCATTTTTCACTTCGTTGTGACTTGCTTAGTATTATGCACCTACTATTTCTTATGTAGTATACTTACTTCCAATTTGAGATAAATTTTAAATTGAAATTATATTCAATTTAAATTTCCATATTATCATATCATGGATATTATTATTGTCTAATCCGTATACCATCTTACATACGGTATTTATTTTGAATGTTGTTTTGACTGTGGAATTATTTATGAATCCGTATCATTTTTCTATACGGATAATGTAAAGTCATATTGATATTGTGTTAAATATATGTATAAATAATTATTTGGATGAAGAGGCGGGGGGGGGGGGGGTCTCTACAGATCCTCGATGCATCGGTATGTCTCATGAGATAATCAGTTTTGCGACAAACCCTTTGAGTTTGTTTCCAAAAATCAGATAGGTTTCTACCCATAGAACTAAACCGTTTTTATGGTATTATGGTATCATGTGCCAGATAAATTATTTTCAATTAATAAGAATTATCTTTATTCATTATCAGTTATTACTATCCATGAGGTTTTCACTATGACAAAATCTATGGATGTAGTTTTATTCTCAGTTTATTAATGGTGTGAGTTTCTCATTTATTCACCATGCCATATTGATTATCTCAAATTGTTTACAATTCAATTATTATTGATTCATGATTCCACCATTTTTAACCCTTACTGAGTATTTGAGCTCACCCCTTTCATTGTTTACTTTGAATAGGTGATGAATAGGAGATCATTTATTGAGTTCTTGTGGATGCAGTCTTTAGTTTTTGTTAGGTATCGTATTTTGTAACCTTTTCCAATGTAATTTTGAGTTACATATATGTATATAGTTTCTTCAATAATACTAAACCGATCGTCCCTTAAATATTTTCATTCCTTCTAACCATGTCAATGCAATTATTAATGCACGGACTCTGGTTTAGAGAGGTCAGGGCGTTACAATGTGTTTTGATGAAAAATGTCAAATAAATTACCTACACCTCAAGCCAATTGAAAATTCATGAGAAAAACTATCCCACTCATGATCTGGAATTAGAATCTATGATCTTTTCATTGCAAATATAACGTCATTATCTCTATAGGGAGAAGTTTTAGATATATACTGATCATAAGAGCCTAAAATATATATTCACATAGAAAGAGCTTAATATGTTCTAGTGAATATGGTTATAGATCATCGAGGATTATGAATTCTCAATCCACTACCATCTTGGTAAAGCAAATATGGTGGAAGATTCTCTAAATATAAAGGTCCCAATAATTCTATCATTGATGAGAATTGAAAAGGATCTGATCTTCTTGGATTTAAAGAGGATGAACATGGGAATCATTGTCACGACCCGTCCTCAGGGTCCGTGTCGTGACTACCCCAAGCCCGCCTTCCATAGGCTAGGGGCTGGCGACTAGCACCTAAGGCGTAAATCCCGATAAAAGGGAAGACATTTCCTTTATATAAATAAAAAAACACAATAGAGTATGCAAGCTAAAGTAAACACTCAGTAAACTGAGTACAAAAGTAAGTGCAGGAAAGTAAATGGGCCAGAATACAAACCCAACTGAAAGTACAGTACAACTGAGAAAGAGAGTACAACAACTGAAAAGTAAAGCAGCTTCCACCAAGTCGTCCTCTGAAAATCCCACCTGAAGGGTGGGTACAGATCGTCTCCTAAGCTCCTCGAGTCAGTCCGTACACTCCGTGTATGTACCGCCTGATAGTCCACCTCTGAATATCATTCCGCTCCATGATCCTCAACCACGATCAACACTGTCCGTCGTCTGCAACCAACACAACGTAGTGTGGGCATAACCCGTGTAGGGGTGAGTATATGATACTCAGTAGGGACCTCGAGACCCCGAAGGTCTCCCATAATCCACAAAGTATAAACAAAAAAGGAAAGATACAAACCCGAAGTATCAACCAACTCTAGTTAGGTATATGCCCATACATATACCTAACTCATCAATTCCACTTCGGCTCCAACTCATGAGCCCAAGTACAACCCAGTCCACACAGGAAAGCACAACCCAATCCACACAGGAAAGCAAGTCAAAAATATCGATGATAATGACTGAAAATAAAGACTCAACTCACACAGGTATACTACTCACGAAGAGGGGTGGAGATGATAGATGTAGCCTATGAATCATCTCCCCTGCCGAACCCACATAGGATCCAAGTACAGAAGTCATCACTACCGAACCCACGTAGAATCCTAGTACAGTAACTATCACTGCCAAACCCACGTAGGATCCAAGTACAGTCATCATCACTACCGAACCCATGTAGGATCCAAGTATAGTCGTCATCATCGTCGAACCCACAGAGGATCCCAGCACGGTAGTCGTCGCAGTCGCAGCCAGCTCTAGGGTTCCCGCACACAATATACTCGATTCCAGGAGGGTCCGCTCCTCGAGTCAAAGGGGTGGATACATCAACCGTCATGAAGAACATAGATGATGTATTCCAACGTTCCGTCCCACTTAATAGGGGAAAAACCAATAAGAACGTGTCCAAGATACAAAGAATAAGATGACCAAGTCATTTCCCTAAAAGTACACGGCGTGTAGGTAAAAAGTACACGCCGTGTTATCAGACACCAGGTACTGCCCGTGTAAGCGGCCCATGTCATGGAGATGGTCGTGTAAATAAGTAAGTACATGGCGTGTGGTATGGTTACACGCTGTGTCCAAACCTCTAGGGTCAGGTCTATGTGCACTGGCCATTCCTGGCCGTGTGGTGGAGTACATGCTTGTGTACTCCACCCTGTGTCCGTGTATTCCCGAAATACACGCCGAGTCATCACGAAGCCGCTTATTCCATGGTGAAGGAAGTACACGCTGTGCCTATTGGATATGTGGTTCTTCCCATGTCCACGTATCTCCCGGATTACACGCTGATTCTTCATGAAGCCGCTTCTGCCATGGTGAAGGAAGTACACACCATGCCTCTTGGCCATGTGTTGCTGTCCGTGTCCATGTATTTTCCCTAAATACATGCCATGTCCATTGATGTCTCCTCTATCAAACTGTGTGGAGAGTACACACTATGTGTCTAGAGTCACATGCCGTGTGTTACTTTTCTAACGTCCGAAACGGAAGCCACAATATGATTTTACTACACGATGTGTGCTTCTGGAGGACACGCCATGTATTCTGGAATTTTCCAGAAACGACGCCTCTAGCCAGCATGCCTCCCGAGGCATCCGTTATTTGTTCTGATGATCCTATTTCTATGAAACTTCTGCTTCTAGGTTGCCCTGATGCTCTGAGGCCGTTTATGATGTTTTTGGGCCTCTGATAGGATCTGAAAACATAACTTGATTCACCTATCAAAAATAGTTGAAGGACTCCACTTATTCACAAGAATGACGGAGGAATCGGACCATGTTAGTTTGGTCTAGTCCCTTCCACATTAGTCCGATAACAAGTAGTTTAAGAGGAACGACAACATGGAAGGAAAACCAATATTTCTCAATACAAAACACACCCCTACCTCAAAAAAAGATGACGAGCATTGGCATCGTGGGATGAGGGTTATTAGACGTCGACGGAGAGCATCCAAGAAGGAAGTGGCGTCTCCCCTTTTTGTCACGGAGAGAAGATTGAAAGGCATGACGTCACTGGCGAGTTCCCGCGTCGGTGTCTCCTCCCTTTTCGCGGAGGAATAAGAGGATGGATAAACCGGGGTCGCTGAGTCGATGTTCTTCATCGAAGAGTTGACGTTCTTCGTTGAGGACGAAGTTCTTCAAATAAAACTAGAGCTCTCTCCCCAAAATCTCAATACAACATGCCAAACCCCAAAAATAAAATAAAAATTCTCTTATTTTATTAAATCATGCCATGCATTCAAATTTACAAAATTCATACACTTAATTCAATTAATTGATTAAGTGTGTGTTGGCAAGAATTAAAGTGGGAGAGTGGGGAGAGGAGGAGTTACCCAATTAAATACATGGGGTTTTCCAACAATAATCACAAAGATTTTAATGAGGGGTTTAAGGGGTTTAGGGAAGATCAAGGGTTTAGGTCACATGTGGGCCCCACCCCAAAAGATCCTCCCATGGAAGGTTATATGGGTGTGGTCCCCAAATTCAACTCTCTTTGGGAGAATTTAACCACCAACCATAAAAATAAAATTGTGCCACAAATTTTATTTATTTTAAACTATTTCCACCAAAAATTAATTCCAAACCCTCTTAAAACAAAACTATGTTAAAGGTCCCCTTAAGCAATTACCGGCGCTGCGAAATCATCGGTGCCCTCAGATTTCAATTCTGAGCACCGGTTCAAAAGATAGAAAAACCCACTCATTCGTTCACTGAACGTACCAGATCTAAACTTCGGAAATTGATTCCGGGCACACCGGGCCTCAGAATCAGGTGTTGTCAGAAACTGTTTACTCATAAAATCCCAAATAATTTAAGAAAAAACTTTCCTTGAAATTTTTGGGTCTTTACATTACTCCCACCTTATGTCTTTACGTCCCTGTAAATCTACATCATAAAATATGGAAACAAATGATGGTATTGTGCACGCATATGATCCTCCCGCTCCCCTGTGCTCTCATGGTGGTTCCCGTGCTTCCACCTGAAGCGCACCATAGGAATAGACCATCCACGTAGGACCTGCTCCCGTCGATCCGTGATCTCCACTGGGACCTCCACAAAAGTCACATCGTCATCGATGTCGAGATCCCCGTATTCGATGATATGTGTTAGGCCTTGCACGTATCTTCTCAACTGAGATACGTGGAAGACGTCGTGCACTCGGTGAAACTGAGGTGGAAGGGCCAAGCGGTAATCCACCTCACCTACCCTGTTGAGGACCTGGAATGGTCCGATGAAGCATGGAGATAACTTCCCGCCCTGGACAAGTCTCCGTAAACCATGTCGTGGTGAGACCCGTAGGAAAACTTGGTCGCCATCCTCGAACTCCAGTGGTCTCCACCTCCTATCAGCATAGGACTTCTGTCTGCTCTGTGCAGTCTTCATCCATTCCTAGATGATTTTCACCTTCTTTGTCATAGCCTGAACCATCTCTGGTGCTGACTCCCCAGGGTCAGTCCAGCACAAAGGTGATCTGCAAGGTCGACCATACAATGCATCATATGGTTCCATCCCGATGGTGGAGTGGTATCTGTTGTTGTATGAAAACTCCACCAAGGGTAGATGATCCTACCAACTGCGAACAAAGTCGAGGACACATGCACAGAGCATGTCCTCTAGAGTCTGAATGGTCCTCTCTGTCTGGCCATCTGTCTAAGGATGAAAGGCGGTGCTCAGGCGTAGCTGCGTCCCAAATGCCTCATACAACCCCTTCCAAAGTTGGGAAGTAAAGAGAGAATCTCAATCGGAGATGATAGACAATGTCACATCATGAATCCATATGATCTTATGAACATAGAGGCGTCCCAAGCTCTCCACTGAGCCCTGATCTCTGATAGGTAGGAAGTGGGCCGACTTGGTGAGTCGGTCGACAATCACCCAGATGGAGTCATTTCCTCTGGAAGTACATGGGATCCCAGTCACGAAATCCATGGATATCCCATCCCACTTCCACTCTGGGACCACTAAGGGCTGGACCAAGCCTGCTGGTACCTGGTGCTCCGCCTTCACCTACTGACAGGTGAGGCATCGTGAAACGAAATATGCCATAAACTTCTTCATACCCGGCCACCAGTGCTACCGTCTAAGATCCTGGTACATCTTCGCCACTCCTAGATGTACCATAAGAGGGGAAGTGTGAAACTCCCTCATCACTTCCTCCTACATTGCAACTGGTACCATGGTACGTCCCCTGAAGAGGATGATGTGCTCTGCTCCTTCAGAAAATCCATCAGGCATCTGTCCTGTGGATATCTGTGCACGTCGCGTCTCACAGTCAACGTCCCCATGCTATGACTCTATGACCCGCTGAAGTAGTGGAGGAGTGACTTTGATTGACTGTAGGAAGACTGCCCCATCTTTATCCACGAAAGATATCTGCAACGCGACTAGTTTCTTCATCGCCTCTCCAAGTAGCTGAATGCCCGATCTCCTGCGGAGAGCATCAGCTACCACGTTCCCCTTCCCAGGAGTATAGAATATCTCAAAGTCATAGTCCTGGAGGAACTCGATCGATCGCCACTGTCTTAGGTTCAGCTCCTTCTACGAGAAGATGTACCTGAGACTCTGGTGGTCTGATTAGACTATAAAACGCTCGCCCATCAGATAGTTCCGCCACATCTTTAAGGCGAAGACCACTGCTACTAACTCCAGGTCATGGTTAGTGTAGTTCTGTTCGTGCTGCCTCAACTATCATGAACCATAAGCAATCACTGCCCACTCCTACATCAGGACACACTCGAGTCCGGTACCTGATGCATCACATTAAACTACGTACCCTATGCCCTCCTCCGACAGCCTCAAGATGGGTGCACTGGTCAATCTCTGTCTCAGCTCCTGGAATATCTGATGACATATATATAACCACATGAAGGGTTTCCCCTTCTTCGTCAAAGATTAAAGTGGTGATGCAACTCTGGAGAAGTCTGGAACAAATATCCGATAGTACCCAGCCAGACCTAGGAAGCTCCACACCTCCATCACGCTCCTGGGTGGCTCCCAAGCAAGTACTGCCTCGATCTTCACAGGATCCACTGCAAATCCTACCTCAGAGATGACGTGTCCCAATAAGTGGACCTCTTGAATCTAGAACTGACACTTAGAGAGCTTACCATAAAGTTTTTTCTCTCGATGTGTGTCCAGTACAACCCACAAGTGATAGGTGTGCTCCTCCTCAGTAGTCGAGTAAATCAGTATGTCGTCGATGAATACTATGAAAAATCGATCGAGGTAAGGCTGGAAGATACTGTTCATGAGACTCATGAACACTGCTGGAGCATTGGTTATTCCAAAAGGCATAACCAAGAACTCATAGTGGCCATACCGACACCTGAAGGCCGTCTTCTGCACATACTTGTCTCGAACTCTGAGCTGATGATAGCCTGACCTGGGGTCTATCTTCGAGAACAATCGTTCTCCCTTGATCTGATCAAAGAGGTCATCAATCCTCGAGAGTGGATAATTGTTCTTTACGGTCACCTTATTCAGGCGACGGTAGTCAACACATAGTCGTAAGCTCCCATCCCCCTTCTTGGAGAATAAAATTGGAGAAGCCCAGGGTGAAACACTGGGTCGGATGAATCCCTTGCCCTGCAAGTCCTCCAGCTATACCCGCAGCTCACGAATCTCAGCAGGAGCCATCCGATATACTAGCGTAGATATCGGGGCTGTCCCAGGGTACAGGTCAATGTAGAAGTCTACCTCTCTGCGAGGAGGTAGTCCTGGAACATCGTTAGGAAAAACATCCGCAAACTGATCCACCACAACAGGAAAACTCAGACTCCACACATCAACCACTCCGAGAATGAGACTAGCCAACTAATGTGTGATTGGATGCCCTCTCCTCTGCGTAAGTCCATCCTGCACTGTAAAGGCTCCCTTCTCACCGGTGAAGGTGAACCTACTCCCATATGTGCGGACACACCGCACTTTGTGTCTAATACAGTCAATCTGATCATGGACTGTAGATAACCAATCCATGCCCAAGATGACGTTGTAATGCCTCGATGCCGCTACAAGAAGGTCCCAGCCGAAGCTCTCTCCTCCTAGAGTAAGCTCACACTGCCAGCACCAGTGTGTAATTGTTGAGTCTGCTCCTATAGGAGTCTTTAACTGTAAGGATCGAGCCAACAACCTCGTCGGAATCTCCGAGCTCCAAACAAGGGCAGCGACAATAAAATAATGACTCGCTCCTATGTCTATAAGAACTGCATCAAGGGTGGAGTAGACACAGATAGTACCTTGAATCATCTCAGGTTTTCTGTGGTCGTATGCCTCAACTGCCTGGAGCTGAGCCTGCCCCTGTCTGCCTGCTCCCTATGGTCGAGGTGGTCCTCCTGGTGGTGGTGGTGGAAGAGCCTCGAAACGTCATCCACCACCTGCTGCTTGGCCAACTCCTCTGCCTCATCCACCTGTTCCCTGCAAACCACCATGGTCGAACCTATGCCTTTGCCTGGGTGGTACCTCAACCGTCTGCTGCTCCTTTGCATGGCGGTTCGGGCAGTCACGAGCCATGTGGCCCTACCCACCGCATGCATAGCACTGTCTGCCTCTCGTATGGCTAGCTCTGCTACTTGTTCCCCACACATCCGAACCAGTATCCTAAGGTCTCCCACCTGATGGCCTGGTCTGCTTGGACCTCTATGACATCTGTCTACTACCGGCTGTAGAAGACTCCGCTACGTGTCACCCTGCGGTAGGCCTGGCTGCTGGTGTAGGATCAGTAAGGAAGCTCTCCACAAGAAGGCCTCGCTCCAACACTCCTGCCTGTGTCGGAATGCTGAGGGAGATCATCAAAGCCCTGATCTCATGCCTCAGTCCCTGCTCGAAGGTCCGGGACCAGAAGAATGGGTCCCGTACCATGTCTGTGGAGTAGCGTGAGAGGTTGGTAAATCTCACCGAGTATTGGGCTACTATCATGATGCCCTACCGCAGCTGTAGTAACTCCTGAATACGTACCGCACGGAGGGTGGCTGGAACAAACTCCGAGCATAAGAGGCTCTCAAAGTCCGTCCATAATAGAGATGCCTCTTCGTGTACCTGGAGCATCAGGATCCACCATCTACCTGCTGCTGCGTACAGGAGACTCACGAAAAGGATCACCATAAGATCTGCTGGTGTCCCTACCAATCTGAAGACTGAAAAAACAACCTCCAGCCAATCCTCGGATGCCTGAGGGTCTATATCTCCATGGAACCTGGGTGGCCTCTGTCGCTGAAACTCATGCAGCGCACTCAGGCGGCGTGCACTCTCAACTGCTGGGGCTGGTGGCATTGGTGGCTCGATGGGTAGAGGTACCGCCGATGCCTCCGTTGTAATGGGGCCCTATACCGAGGCCACGTCACTCGGTGGGCTTCCATCTTGCACATAACTAGGAACCCTAGCCGGCTACCATCGTGGGGCCATCCTGAAAAGAAACAGGTGCGCCACGGTTAATACAGTATACCTAGTGAGCTGACACAAAGTAATCAAAAAGAAAACTTTTGAAACACACATGCAATCAGTGTTTTCGAACACTGAGTCAAAAATCAGAAGTCAGGGTCCTGGTGTATGGATACGTCGGTCGCCGCACCAACACTGGAATCCTTGGACTATTAACCACACTCAATACCCTTAATACTATTGCTTCATAGGAAGAAATTATCAGAGTCCTAAGTTCTGCGGTAGAACCGACTCCTCTGATACCAATTTGTCATGACCCGTCCTTGGGGCCCGTGCCGTGACTACCCCAAGCCCGACTTCCATAGGCCAGGGGCTGGCGACTAGAACCTAAGGCGTAAATCCCAATAAAAGGGAATAAATTGCTTTTATATAAGTAAAAAAACACAATAGAGTATGCAAGATGAAGTAAAAACTAAGTAAACTGAGTAAAAAAGTAAGTTCTGGAAAGTAAATGGTCCAGAATACAAACCCAACTGAAAGTAAAGTACAACTGAGAAAGAAAGTACAACAACTGAAAAGTAAAGCAGCTGCCACCAAGTCGTCCTCTGGAAATCCCACCTGAAAGGTGGGTACCGATAGTCTCCTAAGCTCCTTGAGTCCGTCCATCCGCTCTGTGTACGTCCCGCTTGATATTCCACCTCTGAATACCGTTCCTCTCCACGAGCCTCAACCACGATCAATGCTGCCCATCATCTGCAACCAACACAACGTAGTGCGGGCATATCCCGTGCATGGGTGAGTATACGATACTCAGTAGGGACCCCGAGACCCCCGAAGGTCTCCCAAAATCCACAAAGGATAAACCACAAAGGAAAGATAAAAACACGAAGTATCAACCAACCCTACTTAGGTATATGCCCATATATATACTTAAGTCATCAATTCCAGTTTGTCTCCAACTCACGAGCCCAAGTACAACCCAGTCCACACAGGAAAGCACAACCCAATCCACACAGAAAAGCAATTAAAACATATCAATGATAATGACTGAAAATCAAGACTCAACTCACACAGGTATACTACTCACAAAGAGGGGTGGAGATGATAGATGTAGCCTCTGAATCATCTCCCCTATCGAACCCTCGTAGGATCCAAGTACAGAAGTCATCACTGCCGAACCCACGTAGGATCCTAGTACAGTAACTATCACTATCGAACCCACGTAGGATCCAAGTACAGTCGTCCTCACTGTCGAACCCACATAGGATCCAAGTACAGTCATCATCATCATCGAACCCACGGAGGATCCCAGCACGGTAGTCGTCGCAGTCGCATCCAGATCTAGGGTTTCCACACACAACATATTTGATTCCGAGAGGGTCCACTTCTCGAGTCAAAGGGTTGGATAAATCAACCATCACGAAGACTAGAGATGATTTATCCCAACATTCCATCCCACGTCATAGGGGAAAAACCAAGCAGAATGTGTCCAAGATACAGAGAATAAGATGACCAAGTCATTTCCCTAAAAGTACACGGCGTGTAGGTAAAAAGTACACGCCGTGTTATCAGACACTAGGTACTGCCTGTGTAAACGGCCCGTTTCATGGGGATGGTCATGTAAATAAGTAAGTACATGGTGTGTGGTATGGTTACATGTTGTGTCTAAAACTCTAGGGTCAGGTCCATGTGCGCTGGCCATGCCTGGCCGTGTGGTGGAGTACATGCTCGTGTAATCCACCCCGTGTCCATGTATTCCCGAAATACACACCGAGTCATTACGAAGCCGCTTCTACCATGGTGAAGGAAGTACACACTATGCCTATTAGATATGTGGTTCTGCCCATGTCTGCGTATCTCCCGGATTACACGCCGAGTCTTCACGAAGCCGCTTCTTCCATGGTGAAGGAAGTACACGCCGTACCTCTTGGCCATGTGTTGTTGTCTGTGTCTGTGTATTTTCCCTGAATAGACGCCATGTCCATCGATGTATCCTCTGTAAAAATGTGTGGATAATACATACCATGTGTCTAGAGTCACACACTGTGTGTTACTTTTCTAACTTCAAAAACAGAAGCGACAATACGCTTTTACTACACGGTGTGTGCTTCTAGAGTACACACCGTGTATTCTGGAATTTTCCAGAAACGACGCCACTGGCTAGCAAACCTCCCGAGGTGTCTATTCTTCATTCTGATGATCTGATTTCTATAAAACTTCTGTTTATAGGTCACCTCGATGCTCTGAGGCCATTTACGATGTTTTCGGGCCTCCGATCGGCTCCGAAAACATAACTTGATTCACCGCTCAAGAATAGTTGAAGGACTCCACTTATTCAAAAGAACGATGGAGGAATCAGACCATGTTATTTTGGTCTGGTCCCTTCCGCATTAGTCCGATAACAAGTGGTTTAAGAGGAATGAAAACATGTAAGGAAAACCAATATTTCTAAATCCAAAACACACCCCTACCTCAACAAAAGATGACGAGCGTTGGCGTCGTGGGATGAGGGTTCGTAGACGTCGACAAAGAGCATCCGAGAAGGAAGTGGCATCTCCCCTTTTTGTCACGGAGAGAAGATTGAATGGCGTGACATCGTTGGCAAGTTCCCACGTCGGTGTCTCCTCCCTTGTCATGGAGGAAGAAGAGGACAGAGAAACCCGGGTGGCTGAGTTGATGTTCTTCATCGAAGAGTTGACATTCTTCGTTGAGGATGAAGTTCTTCAAATAAAACTAGAGATCTCTCCCCAAAATCTCAACACAACATGCCAACCCCCAAAAATAAAATAAGGCTTCCATTATTTTATTAAATTATTCCATTCATTCAAATTTACAAAATTCAAACACTTAATTCAATTAATTGATTAAGTGTGTGTTGGCATGAATTAAAGTGGGAGAGTGGGGAGAGGAGGAGTTACCCAATTAAATACATGGGGTTTGCCAACATTAATAAAAAAGAGTTTAATGGGGGGGTTTAAGGGGTTTAGGGAAGATTAAGGGTTTAGTTCATGTGTGGGCCCCACCCCACAAAATATCTTCCCATGGAAGGTTATGTGGGTGTGGGACCCACCTTCAACTCCCTTTGGGAGAATTTAACCACCAACCATAAAAATAAAATTGTGACACCAATTTTATTTATTTTAAACTATTTCCCCCAAAAATTAATTCCAAACCTGCTTAAAACGCAACTGAGTTAAAGGTACCCTTAAGTAATTAATGGCGCTGTGAACTCATCGGTGCCCTCAGATTTAAAATCTGAGCACTGGTTCAAAAGATAGAAAAACCCGCTCATTCGTTCACTGAACGTACCCAAGCTAAACTTTGGAAATTGATTCCGAGCACACCGGGCCTCAGAATCAGGTGCCGTCAGAAACTGCGTACTCGTAAGATCCCAAAGAATTTAAGAAAAAAATTTCCTTGAAATTTTTGGGTCTTTACAATCATAAATAAAGGAATATCATCAATCATTTCACAAATGATCACTCAAACATATCTTTTTGAAAGGTTAAAGGATTATCAAAGAAATGATGTGGGAATTTATAAGAGATTGAAAACTATAAGGAAATGGAAATACTAGGAGTTCAATGTTAATGAAGAAAGGAATTGTGATATTTGGGTCAAGACTATGTGTTCTATCGAATCCTAATCTAAAGAAGGAACTATTTGATGATGCACATAGTTCGACTTTCTCCATTATCCTAGGAAACACAAAGATATATCAAGATCTATGAGAGAACTATTGGTGGGAAAACATGAAAAAGGAGATCACTGAATATACATAAAAATGCCTAGTATGTTAGAAAGTGAAGGTTGAAAGGTATAAGTCTAATGGGATGATGAAACCATTACCCATACCAACATGGAAATGTGAAAAAATCACCATGGACTTTTTCACTGGACTTTCAAAGACATCCAAAGGAAAAAATACTATTTTAGTTGTTGTGGATCATCTTACAAAGACTTCACACAATATTACGATTCTAGAGGATTTCTCACTGGATCAACTAGAAGGAATATAAATCAAAGAAGTGGTAATTATGAATGGAGTAACACTATCGATTATATATGATCAAGATCCAATATTCACCTCAAAGTTCTTGAAAAATATACAGCATGCTATAAACACTGAGCTAAATTTTATTACGACCCATCATCCTCAAACTAATGGACAATTTGAACTGTATATTTAGAAATTTTAAGAAATGTTCCAAGAATGTTCTATGGATTTCAATGGAATATAGGACAAACATCTTACTTTGGTTGAGTTCTGTTAAAACAAAAGTTTCCACTCGAGCATCAAAATAGCTCCCTATTAAGTTCATTATGGGAAGAGGTGCAGAACACTGACATGTTGGGATGAAGTTGGAGAATGAAAGATTCAAGGTCCTAAAATGGTTGAGGAAATGAAAGAGAAGGTTAAGACTATTAAGAATCACATCAAGGATGATCAGAGTCAATAGAAGAGATATGCTGACAATTGTCGATGAGTACTAGAGTTTGATGTTGGAGACATAGTATTCCTATGCATTTATATTTGGAAGAATGTGATGAGAATTGGGAAGAAGGGAAAGCTTAGTCTAGGGTACATCTACCCTTTTGAGAGCCTTGATCACATCAGAGCAGTGGCCTATTAATTATCACTCACACCAAACCTATCTCAAGTATATGATGTATTCCATGTATCCCTCTTGAGAAAGTACATATCAAAACCCTAACATGTACTCAATCTAGAGGTGGTATCATTGGCGAATGATCTTTCCTATGAATAGTATCTGGTGAAGATATTATATCATAGAGAAAAATTTCTATGAAATAAGACAATGTCCCTCTTAAAAGTTTGTGGAGAAACCATAAGTTTGAAGAAACAATGTGAGAGCCAGAGGCTCTAATGAAGTAGATTTAACCTCATCTATTTTAGTGTGGGAAAAGAAAATTTAGAGGGAGAAATTTATAAAGGGGGGGATATTGTAATGACCCAAACTGTTATGAATAAAATTCCCCCTTTTTTATTTAATTAAATGTATTATGGTTATATAAAACACATGAAATTATTTTGTTTTATTATATCCAATTGGATTTAAATGACTGTTAAATATCATTACCACTGATAATATAGCCTCTGAATAGTACTCACATGACTAGTATAAATATAGGGTTTTAACAAATCCAATCGTCATAGACAAAGAAAGTGATGGCCTCAACCAATAGGTTCATACTCTATGGAGATCATTTATCAGATCTTTTGAGGGAGATATAATTTCTAGGATTTTACCTTAACCAAGCCCAAGATGAGATCCAATATCTTAAGCATGAGTAAAACCACTTACGGGAGAAGTTCAAGATCATCAAGATCATAACACAAACCATGTTCGCCGAATGACCCCATGAGAGCCCCACCACCACACACCTTACTCTTAGGGAGTATGCTGGTGTATTAAAGGGATATATATCAATACACTAGCAATATGAGTATGTAAAATATTTTTATAGAGTAATGAATATATTTTCATCCTATTATTGTTACTTTATAAATGATTTTTATAAAATAATGAAAAAATTATATTTTTGGTTAATATTCAAATAAAATTAATGAATTTATGAATTCATATATTTTTGAAATAAAAAATATTTTAATGTAATATTATTATTAAATAATATTTATCAAATATGAATTATCATATAATTATTATGATATCAAATGTAATTTCTATTAGGGTTTGAAAACTGTTATTGTCAAAAACCCATCATTTTCAATAAATACAGGTCATCATTTTAAATGTAAAAATTCAAATATTTAGATAATTATTTAGATGATATGAATATTATTTTTAGAATCAGAATGTCTAAATTATCCAATGGTGAATTTTTCATAATTTTCCAAGACAACCAAATTTTTGGGTAAAAATTAAATACCATATAAATATACTTTGTGTTTTATGAAATAATAATGAACCAAATGTGATGTAATAAGTAATATAAATGGGATCCATGAAAAAATATATGTTTTAAATTTAAAATAATGTGGTTTTAAGTTTATTTGATTTATTTTTTAAATCCATTATGAATCACCCAATACTTATAATATATTTTAAGATTTTAAAATCATTTATTTAAGAGTGTGACTCAACTACACCTATCCAAGGGAAATATATAAATAAGTTCGGCTCTTGGCCTTCAAAAATAATAAAAACCACTACCCTTTTCCAAAAACCATGGGTAAAAACCATGATATGGTTTGTGGTTTTGGATATTTTATTATGTAGAAGCCAAAACCAAAATAATAAATAAATCTTCCTCTTTTCCTATATATACCCACCCAAGCCCCTATTTATCTTCACTCAAAATCCTTGGATAACATCCAAACTCTACCCTAAACTCCTTATAGTACTTATAAGGCACCCCAAGATTTCAATAATTCCATCCCATGCCTTTGTAATCACACAATCAAGTAAGGGATCCTCACCTTACTCCAATCCTTTCAAATTCAAGCAACTTATTTGAAATTAGTTCTTGTAATTTCAAATGGTTATATTGTTAATAATTTATAACAATTTTCTTAATCTTAATTTTATGTTATTTTAATGATTTATCATTTATCCTTTCCCATTTTTACCCTTACCTAAAGCCGTTACTATGTCAAAATTCCGTGAGAGATCTTCCCCTCTCCACTTTTATCAAGAAATCCTTTTATGTTATGTCTATTAATTTCCATTTTATTATGTTTTTATATATTCTTATATACCCCCCTTAATTTCAATTTGATTTATAAATGATTATATCTCCTTTAAATCTCATTTAGCCATCTTATGAACCCTTATGTACACCCATTACTATTCCGAAATTCCATAAGGGGTCCCCACCTTCTCTTCTTTACTCAAGATCCATTATGAACTTATGAATTCAATTTACATTTAATAATATTTGGAAATTTATTTACATGTCCATGTTACTTTTCATTTGATTTAAAAATGATAAGATACCCATTTCACTCTCATTTACCATTTTTATGAATTTTTATGTAACGCCGATTTGCTATCAAAATTTCACTGCGATTTTCCATACAAAAAAATTATGTAGTGAATAAATACCTATTTTTATATCAAGGGTATTCACCTTTATACACATATAATTAATTATTGGAGAATTTAATGTATGTATTTTACATTACTTTATCATGGAATAAATTAGTATGATGAACGAATCCATGTTGTAATGAAATGATTATGACGGGTGCACCCAGATAGTGCTCCAATGCATTGAGTAATATTTAGTATCATAATAAATCATGTTGGGATAGTGGTGTATCTAATTCCTTTATGGTATATTATTCACCATGAGGTCTTTACGTATTTATCCTTGAACTAATTTTACAGTTCAATGTTTTAAGTTGTTGTCACATTTCCCATGTTATGATTATCATGCTATATCATGCCAATTATTCATGTTCCTTTTATGCTCCATTGATATGCCTATTTTCTAACATGAATTATATTATTCATGTTATTCCTTGTTTTTTCCATTATTGGGATTTATATCTCATACCTTTCTTATGTTTTTACCTAGGATATCCCATGCAGTTTTAAGTTCATTGGAATATTACGATCATGCCAAGAAAGTGTTTAATAATATTATATATCCCATGTTATAAGTTGTTGTGTAATGTACCCAATTCCCAAAGACACTAGAATTATCGATCTTTTTGGTTGTATTAAGTGCAATTTTATGTAATAAATAAAGTATTAATGTGTAATAAATAACTATGTTATTATATGGGTGGATGTGTAGCACCTTTGGCTGTGACATATTTATTATTTTTTCCACTTTATAATGTTTCCATATGAGAATATCACACTGCACATAAATTTGTATTTGTTGGACTGGTTTAGGGACACTATTGGTGGTAGTATATAGGGTTATACTCAAACCCTGATCATATATATTAGTATACAATCAGACTTTATGGTTCTTGAATCAGGTAGGGAATGGGATGTGCTATTGATAGGTGAGATGTGGAGCATACTTGAATCTGGGATATTGGACCAGGAATAGATTCAAGACCATCCAATGGCCCGAAGGCCTTCATTTTTTATTGATTTTGATAATATACCTTTCAAGGGGCGAGGTGGAACCCTTACAAGGACCATAGGCGTAAGTATTACATGGCCCACAGGACTTAGAGGAATTCATTGCCTGTAGGCTTAAAACATTACATACAACTCAGACTAACTACTTGGAACTGCTCCTCCCCAGCATATTCATCATGAAATCAACTCTCCACATTTTCATGGCTATTCAGCTAGTCTTTCCAGTGCATGCATAGGCTTGTCCCGATGGCAGGTGCCATACCCTCTCATTCTTGCAATATTTTTAGCTTCTGCTATGATGAAAGCTCCTTGCTCCTCCTCCTTCTGAAGCTCGTTCCTTGTAGGTTGTCTGGTTTTCATCCGCACTTAAGGTGGTCCGAAGTCCTTGAGGTGTCCTAAAGGCCTTACTGACCCGAAGGCCTGGGTGGCCCGAAGGCCTTAAAGGACTCGGGGACCAAATCGTGGCCTGAAGGCCCAAACGGGGGAATATTCCTGGCTGCTACAGTGCCAAACAGTGCCTGCTACAGTTCTCACTATAGTACCTACTACAATTCTGCATAGTTCCTACTACAGTACCTGCTACAGCACTGCTACAGTACTTTCTACAGTACCTGGAAATTAGCCTCTACCTAGATTTTATCCCAGGTCTCTTGGATGCACTTAAGGAGTCCTCACCAACTGGGATGAGGCTCATGTGCAATAGATTCAAGACCAGGTTTCAATTTAGCCTTCCTTTTATTTATTTATTTTGGATAGATTGTATATATTAAACCTATTGGTGAACTTACTTCTCATGCATACTATGTGAAATTTCACACATATAAATTTTTCATAACATGTGAGTCATTATTTACACACTAATGGATTAAAAACATGATGTTAACTTCTATTTACTTTTATATTTTGAGGATTACTGAATTATTACATCCACTATGGTTTATGGTTATCTGTACCAAAAGAGGTAATTGTCCTTCCACTTTATACATAGACCCTCACCTCTAGTCAAAAACCTATAGCTTAAAAGTTGGCACACCTGAGGCATATGGAACCTAATTTAATCAGAGTGGACATGAACCAGGATAGGGATGCTACATACATGGTTAGTGTTCATGGTTAACATCAAATATATAAAGTTTTTTTAAATGGATTTATGAGTATCAGCTTAGGACCATGGGGTTTCCCTAAAAGGGGATGGTTGGGTAGGAAAGGGTGAAATGGAACCTTATTGGCCTATATTTCATAGTTTATGTGGGTGGTTAGGTTGATTAAAATGGGTCGAGGGTGTGACCAATAATTATGGGTGTGCCTAATGAAAATAAGATAAAGAAGTAAGAATATAGTCTTATAAGGACTCAACTTTAAAAATTACATAATCTTGAATTAAATGAATAATTCACATTGAGGATATTTTCAGGTTTAGAGTTTTAGATAATTAGGCCATAAATATTACATTACATCTCAAAAATTCCAAAGTAGACACTTCTACTCTGTTTCCAATTATTTCACAAAATAAAAACTCTTAAAAAGAAACATGTCTAGTTCCATGTTTTAGATAGCATGGCTTTTCCTTGATCCCATACTTGACCCTATTCATCTTTAAGTCCTATGGAAAACATTTCAAAAACTTAGTATGATCATAAAAAGCTCAGTAAGGGTTATAAAATAAGGAAGGAAAACATTATCCCATCAATAAATACAAATCAATGAAACCAATACTTTTTAATCATAACATACCTTACGAAATCATAGGATTTATGAATAACACACATAATCATAAATCATAAAGGTAACTTATGGAATTCATAACATACTTACATTGTAGCTATCACAACTACATAGGGAGTCACATTTGGAATACCCATCATAGTATATTACCTAAATCTCTTAATAGAAACATTAACGTTTACCTCCATCATGTTACCCAATGCATTAGAGAGCTATCTTAGGCTCACCCACCCTAGGTTTATCACAGAACCAACCGTATATGTAAACAATGCCGAAGAACCATAACGTAGTCATAACACATAAAACAAGCATAAAGGAAAGATAAAATTTCCACATTGATATCAAAATATATTATTTCAAGATATTGACATAATCAATTCTTTATCAAACTATTTTCAAAAACCATTTAAAACATTTAATAAAGATATTTTTGAATCAAAGTGTCCCATACCACTTTGAAACTTTTAAATAAATTATCATTTGAAAACATTAATGTCCATATAAATAAATACTTAAAACCATTTTTAAAACATAGACATTAATGATAAATATTTATAAGAATAAATCTTTAAAACATTTAAAATGATATTTTAGCTAAAGAGTTTTAAAAAAAATGAGAGACTCTTGAATACAAATAATTGAGGAATAACATTGAATCCGAACTTTATAAAATCATGAGAATAAATAGGTTTATTATGTAATATGTCAAAGGGAAGTATATACACCATATAAGAGTGAATTGGTGCATAATGACAATGAAGTCTCAATGGAATGTAAATTGACATGAAATCCCTTATAAAAAACTCTGTCCTTAGATTAAGGATAAATCAATTACATAATAATGCATGAAAAATATAAATACACTCAATATTATTGGATATTAAGTGTAAATCAATCATACTAAATTCACATATGTTATTTTTAAGACAAAATCAATGACTTGGATGTTTAACTCAACGAATGGAAATTGAGTTAAAATTACTCTTATCAAGTTCATATCAATGAATTGAGAATTTATCAATGGAGTAATTATGTGTATCAAAAGTATATCCACACAAAGGGTAGTGTAAATTACAACATAAATAAATAAATAGTGATTCCACACATAATCATATCATTACATAATTAAGAATTAGAAGATTAACCCAAGGAATAGAAATTAGGTTAAATGGTTCCCTTACCGATTTGGTAACTTACGAAACATACAACCCATGAAAGAAGGATCATAAAATGAAGATGTAAATACCCATAAATTTAAGTATATCACACAATTAATACAATATTGGGCAGTACATACACAACAAAAATGTAAAAATTGGCAAATATAACATGAATCTCACGGGAATAAAAAGTGAGATGAAAATCCCTTACCACGTTGTAATCAATCGAGTTGTATGAAAAAAGGTTAATAACCACCAAATGATTCACAGAATAACATGAATATAAAGATAATAATGATAATATATATCAAATTTTAGTACATAATACACCAAATTCAATAAATTAGTGGCTAACAATAGAAATCTCACGAAATTAAAAGCGAGATAAGAAACCCATTACCTCGTGTCCGACTTGACTTGTTTGTTCCTTGTTCTTCATGAATAATAAAATTAAATTAACTTATACTTGATTAATAAACCTTATTCAAGTATATTATTCCTTTTATATCACTTATTACCATGTTATAAAAATTATGTAATAATTTATGTTAATAATGGTGGTTTTGTCGATATTTGGAACTTGAGTAAAAAATGAACACCTTATAATTACAAGTTGTCCATATGTTCAAGAGTCCATTATCTAAGGAATTATATTCATGATTTAGATATCATATATATAATATATATCCAATATATATATATTTATAGTATTACATAACATTTGGAGATAATAAATGAAATGCACCGTTCATGGAGACGGTAAGCCGTACGTATGCAACAACGCTACTTTCATTTATATTTCATATTTTAATCGAATTAAAACTTAATGATACATATTTATATTATAATTATAGTTCAATATCATATATAATTTTAATAAATTCATCCTTTATACGTCCCAAATTTGGTATGAACGATTCATATCACTTTGAGGGGGCGGTAGTCCGCACTTCCTCAAATGAAATTATCATGTTTACTCATAATAGAAACCATACAGGTATGATATAAATTAAAAATATAGAATAATAAAGAAAACATAAACATAATATATATAATATATAAATATATTTACATCATAATTTACACCATAAGAGGCGGTAGGAGATAATTGAACAATCATCGTTTTGTGAGGCGTTAGTTTTCCATCCACAAAAATAGTATGTTCTTTACCCATTAGATAGAGGTGTGTGTAAGTGTAGTTCAAATAATCCTCATAAAAAAATCCTAGTATAATGAGGATATTGGTATTTTTATGAAATAAAGTAATAAAAAGAGTTTAGGGGTTGGAGAAATAAAATAAAATAAATGAACTTAAGAGAAAACGTTACCTTAAAATCGGGTAACTCCCTTTGGTTTGAACCAAAATAATTTCTTGAAGTGCCTTCTGCCTAAGGTAAGGCTTCTAGGTGTAAGAGAGGGATGTAGGGATCTTAATTGGGAAGAGGTTGGATGAGCCAAAGGGCTTTAGAAGTGTGAGTAATGGGTTAGAAGTGAGGGCTTTTTATAAGGGGGAGGAGGGGCTCTTTAGGAAAGTGTGAAAATATTATTTTATTATATAATGATTTTTGGTTTCTAGAGATCCAAAACACATTAAGGTTGAAGATAATATGACTCATGGTTGAAATAAAATCACCCAATAATAATTTTACAGGTTTTGGATATTATTTTAATCTTTATAATGTAATTTATTTAAATCATTTATTAACGAAGTAAATACTGCATCATTATTGTGTCATAAATAATTTAATTTATTTGATGTATAAAAATTATAAAAAAAATACCATGATGTATGAATTTTTTTTATATTTATAAAGAATATTTATACCCCAAATGATAACTTATATAACCCCATGTAAAAATATATTTACTAAAAGATATTTGTTTGTGTCATTTTTTCCTTTAAGTTAATTAAAATAAAGTGTCATTATCACTCTTAAGTGGCTCCATGGGGTCAAAAAATAGATATAAGGATGCCCATGTTTTGGCATGACTCATCCAATATGGTTAGAAAAATTGTTAAGTTAATTTTTTATTATTATGATATTCTTTTTACCTTGAATTACCCTATTTACCTTTAACCGCGGTAAATAAAAGTCAAAAGTTACTATTCACTAAAAAATATTTTCATTTTATTGAACCAAATTTTAATTAATAATAACAACCATGTATGTTGGATTTTCTAATTTCAATTCAAATAAGTGGTAAAATTTCATTTAAATGAAAAATCCAGTTTTTAACTACTACTTAGTGGTTTTACTATTCATCAAAAATTGAAGTTTTTTAGAAAAATAACAAAAATTCAGCCTAAGATATTTTTGATATTCCAAATTCAAAAATTATGTCTATTTTACCAAATTAAAAACATAGAAGTTGGATTAATTAATTTAAAATTAATTCCTATTGCCAAAACAAAAAGCATGTTTTTTAAGAAATAATAACTATCAAAACATTGACACTTGTTTATTCCCAATTTCAAAGGGAAATTTCTTCCAATGAACAACATTGGATTAAATGGTAAAAATATAATATAATTTAACTTTTAAACCATTTAAAAAGATAATCTAACCATATAAATAAGTTATATTAAAAGGTAGTTTTGAATTAAAATACAGTATTTTTTACTATTCATTAAAAAATGATTTTTATCAGAAAAATACCAAAAATTTACCTGAAGTAAATTTTGATGTCCCAATTCTAAAGAAGAATTTTATTTTGTCAAATAAAACATATAAAAGTTACCTAAACTATATTTAATGAGGGTTCACTATTAAAAGGCGGTAAATTGACCTTTTAATTAATATTAGAGTATTTATGCTTTATATTAGATCCATTCAAAATTTAAGCCTATAACTTTTATTGGATAAATGTAAAAATATTTAACTAACCTGTATAATTATATTGTAGTTAGTTCCTTTCATTCCTGCCATTACAACAGTTAGGCGTTAATTACCATTTAAAATAATAATATATTATTATTTTTCAGTATAACTCAATGTAGTGTGCAATGTAAGATTTCAAAGAAACCCGTTGTAGCATATCAGGTATGACATCGAACATACCATCCCCTTTAAAGTAAAATTAATATTTAATTCAAAAATATTAATAAATATGAAAATGTTATATTCTTTATTTACCTGGGATGTTACATCCTTCCCCCCTTTTGGGAATTGCATCCTTACAATTTTAAAATTGGGCTTGGAAACTTAATTGAAAGTCCCACATCAGAAAAAGAGTCAATAAAAAATATCAATTTAAAAGAAATAAAGATAACAACAAAGGTCACCTGAGATAAACCATACTTGGATTCCATAAAAATATGGATATGGAGGAGAAACTAAGTGTCAAGTTCTGATGTAGAGTGATAGAAAACATGATCAGGAGAAAGTTGACAACAAGAAAACCACAAAATTCTGATGGGTTAAATGGTCATTGGTTTCCGAGTAGGAAAAGTAAATGGAAAACATTTTTTTTAAGTTTCTTTTTCATAATGTTAGAAAATTTATTTATGACATTGAATAAGAACATAAGGAAACTTACTTGACATGTAGACTTTCATCATTTACAAAATTTCTACCACAAACTCATCTTTTCTCTAAATGATGAGTATTCAAGATGACTTGGTCACATAAAAAGTAAAATAATCAACTTCTAGAGTATCATATAATCTACAAAATAATAACTATATATTTTCCTTGTCTTTAGACATCAACCAAAACCAAAATTGGTTAGTACAAGATCAGATAATCCCTAAAAGGATAATCATTAAAAAAATAGTACTCTTAATCTCCAAAATTCAACAAATAGTACCCAAAGTTAAACAAAGACCATTCAATATACAATTTTCCTTAAAATCATTCTAAGTAATCTAAACTAAGATTGAAACCCAAAATTCAAAAGGATTTGGTCACATAGTCTTCCACAAAAATCTTAACATTTATATCCAAAAACATCAACTACTCTTAAAGTCTCATACTAAAGTGTAATTAACCTAATCCCATATTTTGTATGATAGGTTAATAATTTCCATAAATAAACCAAATCAACTTATGTCCAGAATAAAAACATATGTTCCTCCAAAAAAATATTTCAACCATTACTCCACAAATTTTATCTCATACCTCTCATTTTCATCCCATAAAATAATAACCTGTAATTGCCTCAAAAACAAAAGATCATATGAACCCCTAATCTTATCCATTATGTCCACATAAGAAAATATAACTATTTCTTGAATGAAATTTTCACATATCAAACTTCATGGTTACACATACTAGAAAAAGTCTTCCAAAGTAATCCCATCATCAATAGATCCTTAATACTTTTAATCATTTCATCATCTTAAAATGTACCATAACTCTTAAATCCCTTATATGCATACTTTTTATTCATTAAACGTTCTTCATGATCCATTAACCTTTCTTTACCAACTTATTCTAAAATACTTCTTTCCTACAAACAAAATCATGAATAATATCTTAATATTCAATAATATCAAAACATATGCTAAGAAATAATTCATACTTTTCATTGGTCATTGTCAGTTTCCTCATCTTCAACTAGAATGGCATTAGAAATTGGTAAAAATATATTTGTATGATCCTGCTAATCCCATTCCGGAACCTTCTTCATAGGACATCTATTTGTATAATTACCATGATCACCACATTTCAAACATTCAATTGATCCTTCAGAAAGAACTTCTTTCCCTTTTCTAGAGTCATCTGGATGCTTCCTTTTTTCATTATAGGTTCTTGCTTTATGACCTTTATTCCCACATCTATAGCATCTTCCTGCCCCTTTGATGAATTTTCCTAGGTGTTTCTTTCCACATCCTTGACACATAGGATTTTTAACATACTTACCTTTAAGATTATTACCTGAACTTTTGTAGGGATTTGTTTCTCGCATATATAATGCCTTATAAAAATCACTATGGTTCAAGTTGTCAATAATGAATCCAGATAGTTGGTTGATAATAACCACAAGATTTCTCATTGCATCTCTCATTTTATTCAGTTTCTCATTCATGAAACCATCACAGTTTTCTTCACATCCACTGTTACTTTGGTGCCTGCTAGACCCAACCATTTACTAAAACCAAAAAGGTTAGTGTGAGTATATCAGTAAAATTATCATATAATATCTTTTGAGGAGGGTAAATACTAAGATATAATTATTCATGTTATCTTAAACTCATTCACTCTATATAAAATAACTATGACTCTTTCTAAAATCCTAACCATTATGGTAATGTCACCTATGCTTTAAGAGCACCCTAACATCTAAAGTTATCTAAATCGACCTATGATACCAACTATAAGGACCCAACCTTAAACATTACATAATCTTGAATTAAATGAATAATTCACATTGAGTATATTTTCAGGTTTACTGTTTTAGATAATTTGGCCATAAATATTACAATACATCTCAAAAATTTCAAAGTATACACTTCTACTCAGTTTCCAATTTTTACACAAAACAAAAACTCTTAAAAAGAAACATGTATAGTTCCATGTTTTAGACAACATGACTTTTCCTTGATCCCATCCTTGACCCTATTCATCTTTAAGTCCTATGGAAAACATTTCAAAAACTTGGGATGAGCATAAAATGCTCAGTAAGGGTTATAAAATAAGGAAGGAAAAAATTATCCCATCAATAAATACAAATAAAAGAAACCAATACTTTTTAATCATAACATACCTTACAAAATCATAAGATTTATGAATAACACACAGAAATCACAAATCATAAAGGTAACTTATGGCATTCATAACTGTTAGATCCACTAAGTGAGATACCCTGAGGGGGGGGGGGTGAATTAGGGTATGACAGATTAAAACAAATGCCCCTATTGATCTTGTCTCGCTATTAAGAAAGACTCTCTTCTATCTCTTTTCTGCATCAAAGTATAAACAAAAACTAAAGCATGCATAGGACACATCGATTTTTACTCGGTTCACCCTCACTGGGATATGTCCAAGGAGCATACACCGGCGATGTGCCAATGTAACAAATACACTAAAAGCACACTACTGTTTACAAAGTTTGGGATAAATCACTTCTATTCCCAGGATCACTGCCTTTACAATGTTTAGGGTTATCTCACTGCTTTCCCAAGGGTCACTCCCGGTTTCTCTCTCTCTAGCTCACTACTGATGGAGAGGATCACCTTCTTACTCTTCCTTTGCTCACTGCTCTAGAAAAGATCCAGTCACAATTTATAGACCTATAGGTCTCTTTATTATCACTAATGAATACATCCACTGTTGTATGTAGATGCTCTATTGAAGTCCAACTTTCACCCGTATATGAATCTCACTTTGCACCGAAGGTATCGGGAAATCTTCCAGCTTTCACGCGGCCCTAAAATGACTAGCATACTTCGACCATACCTGGCGCGCTTCTCCAAGTTGGTGCACAAGTTCACCTCAACCACTTGCTTGACACTCGCTTCTTCAACTCCAAACTTTCGTGACTCTCACCCTTTTACGCCCAAAATGATTTTGGTGCGCAACTGTTAACTGTCGTGCTTCTTCAAAACCTGGAGTGCTAGTGTCACCAAACCAACTATGTGACACCCCCTTCTTCAACTCTAAACTTGGGAGACTCACACCCTTTCTCTCCCAAACAACTTTGGGCACGCAACTATTAACTAGCGCGCAACTTCTGAATATCTTTATACTTGCGTGACCACACCACCACTTGCGTGACCACAATAACTGCACGACTAGAGATCTGATTTTATCTAAGTGTTGAACTCATGCCGAATGAGAAGAGGTTGACCTCTATTTATAGGAATTTGGACCCCCTGAGTGACGGCGCGCAAGTTTCCTCTTGGCGCTCAAGTCCAGCCGCCCTAGTTACTATCGCCCTAGTCACTTGCGCTACCAAAACTAAAACTTGAGCGCACATTTTTCTTTTGCCATATTTTGATGTTCTGATCTTGAAAAACAAGTGGCGCACAAGTTTCAAATCCTTCAAGACAATGGTGCGGAATTCCCTTTTCAAAAATTACTTTTCTCCATTTGTCAATTTTGAGGTCCAAAAATTTGGCAAACACTGGAAAACGGCACCACCTTGTATATTAACTTTTTGAACCGCCTCCAGATCGACCATTCCTTTGTCGACGTTCTTGAATCAATTATGGATCCTTAAAAACATCCATTAAACTCGAAATGCCACCATGAAAACCCCTTTGTCAACAAATTTGTTCATCATGGTTTGCTTTGTCAACAAACACAACACCAAGGCCCACTTTGTCAACAAACACAATCACCTCAAAAATGCTTCAATGATACCTTGAGAGATTTTTTCCCAACAATAAAATACTTACGTTGTATCTATCACAGCTACATAGGGAGTCACATTTGGAATAATCATCATAGTACATTCCCTAAATCTATTAGGAGAAACATTAACGTTTACCACTGTCACGTTACCCAACGCATTGGAGAGCTATCTTGGGCTCAACAGCCCTAGGTTTATCATAGAACCACCTGTATACGTAAACAATGCCAAAGAACCATAACGTATTCATAACAAATAAAACAATCATAAAAGAAAGATAACATTTCCACATTTCTATCACAATATATTATTTCAAGATATTGACATAATCAATTCTTTATCAAACCATTTTTAAAAACCATTTAAGACATTTAATAAAGAGACTTTTGAATCAAATTTTCCCATACCACTTTGAAACTTTTAAATAAATTATCATTTAAAAACATTAATGAATATATAAATAAATCCTTAAAACCATTTTTAAAACATGGAAATTAATGATAAATATTTAGAAGAATAAATCTTCAAAACATTTAAAATGATATTTTAGTTAAAGATTTTTTAACAAAATGAGTGTCACGCCCGGACTTCGTTGAGGTACAAATTTGATTTTAAATTTTTATTTCGTGAATTAATTGCCTGTTTATTGCTTGGTTATAGCACGGGCTGACCCCAATGTGGGTTTCCCATTATGGAAACGATGTGTGCATGCGATCCTTACACCGCTCGACACATGGGCAGGGCACGGGCGAAGCCGTGCAGCTTTTCCATTTTAACGTGCGGCGTCCGTTGCATGGGTGTTTCAAATACTAGATGATTAACTTCAGTTTTCTTCTTCTTCTTATTATTATTATATTATTATTATTATTATTATTATCATTATTATTTATATTATTATTATTAAAGCCTTTTTATCTTTATTTTATTTCATTTAGTTCTTTTTTTTATTGAATTGGGTTGTTTCTTTTTTTTTTTATTATTTGTTTTTTTATTAATCCCCCCAAGAAAACCCTAGCCTCCACCCTTTTTTCTGTTTTTTTCTTTCTTTTTTTCCTCCTCTTTCTTCCTCCCCACGCATCCCCTCCCTCCTTCTTCTCTCTTCTCTCCCTTGGCCTCCCTCCTCCCTCACCCTTCTTCCCTGCTTGGTCGCGCCTCTTCCTTCTCCCTTCTTCCTCTTTTCTTCTTTTCTCCCTCCCTTCTCCTCTCTTCCCTACTGCGCCCCACCTCTCCCCCTATCCCCCTTCTCTTCTCCACAACCACCCTCTCCCCCTCTTCCCTGCTCACTCCCCATTCCCGTTATCTCCCTCCAGCACCGCGACCCACCCCCCTTTCCTCCTCCACTATCCGTTGGACCCTCCTCTCCTCCGCTACTCCATCTCCCAGCCTCCCGCTCACCCAGGCCGTCGACCGCCCTGCTGCCCTCCCGTTTTCCCAGCTAAACCCCAGCGGTCTCTCCTGATGCGCCTTCTGCCCGGCCTCACCTACTACAACTCACCCCCCTTCTGCCTTCTTATTTTTTTTCTCTTCTTTCCCTCCCCATCCGAACTTCCGGAGGCTCCAGATTTTTCCAGCACCAGCCTCCGCAACGACCCTGCTTACCCCCTAGTACGTTACGCTCGACCGACACCGCCTCCCTCCTTCGGAAATCCCTCTGGCTGACCTTTCGAATCCCTTGAGAGAGGTGCAGAGCACTTTGGTTGCGTTGTTCTCTTCCATTTTGGTAGTTTTGGGTATAGGTTTTCATTTGAAATTAGTTTAATTTTTTTATTTCATTTTATTTGTTTAATTTTTAATTATTTTATTTGATTATTATTAATTTTTTTTAGTTTTTAATCAACTTTTTTTAATTTTGTTTAATTGTTAATTAATTTATTTAATCATTATTTAATTTTTTTATCTGTTAATTCATTAATTAGATTTGTTTAGTTGTTAATAAAATTAATTAATTGTTTTTGTTTAATTGTTGATTAATTTATTTAATTATTATTGAACTTGTTTAACGGTTAACAAAGTTATTTAAATTGCTGATGTTTATTTTTTATGGACCACTGATGTTTCACTGGGTGTCATTGAGTTTGTTTGGTCCACTGTTTTTGGACCTTTTTGACGGCTCCATACGGTGCAACCGTTGCACAACGGGAGTTTTGCGCCGTGTCACTTTTCGTACCTATTTTAGGTAGGTGGTTTCACATACTTAGGGAATTTGATCAATTAGTCTGATGGTTTGATTAATTTAATATTTCTTTTATTTAAACGCTGATGTGAGTTTTCGGTTTGACTAGTAGAGTGTAGTGTTTTACTTTTATTAGTGGCTTGTTTAGATTGTCGGGTTTATACTGTGTTGTGCCCTGGTTTTTGAACAAATGCAGCAGTTGAAATTTGATCCTTGTTATAGTCTTAGTGTGCGTCTGAGTGGGGTTTTCATTGTTGATTGTGTTGTTTTATTTTCTTAAAACTCTTAAACCAAATTTTCAAATTCTTGATAAACTTTAGTTTGGTTCTCGAAATTTCGTAAGTGTTTCATGTTGTGAGGTTCCATGTTGTGTGTTGTGTCTTGAACTTGATGAGTAGGGTGAACTTTGAATATTGAGTACAAAAGGGGAAGCCTGGGTACTAGGTGGGCGGACTAGACTAGTGTGCTAGTGATACGGGAGTGGCCTCAGCCCAGTTTCACTTAGCGGGATTGACGCTTACAACACTAACTAAACTTTGTATGATGACTGGAGACCACTGTGGTAGGAGTTGTTTCCCTACCAGTGGCTTGTGCACAGGAATGTATGATATGGTTCACCGAGATGTGAGGTTCTAGGGCCCCACACATCTTTAGTACTTTTAGGCATCTCCCACTTTTGTTGCTCCTGTGCGACTATATACTCATCACTGGTTGGTTTTGGTGACTTATGTGGTTTCAAAAGGTAAGAATGTTTCATTTTCTTTGAGTAACAAAAACCCCTTTTTCTTATTTTAAAACTATCTTTCTTTCTTTAAAAACTGTTCTCATCAAAATGTTAGTGCATTTATTTTCTTTCTCTAAAATCTGAACCTGCAAACTGCTTTGGTTATCTAACCATTTTTATGCAGAATCTTTTTTCTGGTGCCAACCTATTGAGTGATTTCTCACACCCTACTTACACCCTTGGGTGTAAGTAGATCTGATTATGTCTGATGCAGGAAAATGCCAATGTTTTGAGCACGGTGGTCCGAGTTGTTAGTTGGATCATCTGATTTGGCACTGGTGGCGGAGGTTTGACAGTGACATTCTTCTATCAGGTGACAGTTGCAGGTTTGGTTTTTGGTCACTTTTTTTTGGAGTTAGTTGTGGTTGAGTTGTAGCTGCTCTTTTTGTTGAGACTCATTCATGCTAATTTTAAAACTTTTCGTTGTAATGTTGATTTCGGAATTCAGTTTACTTATGGTTTGTTTCTGGTTGTTATACGGGTAAATCATTCCCAAGAATTCTAAATTGATACCCGTGCACTTGTGCCAGCCCGTGGGGATCAGGAACGCCCTTCGGGCCTTGCCGTGGACCAGGTCGGGCATCGATTTTATGGCGACCTGATTCGGTTCGTGAAAAAATGGTATCAGATCAGTTTAGCTCTTGGTTTATGTTTTTTTGGGATGAGTTTGGTTATACAAAAGTTGGGACTATCGGGGATCAGAATTCATGTTGCGAGTAGGGTGCCTAGCCAGCACGCCTCATGACAGATACTGAGTCACCATGGGATGTTAGGATGCTTGTTTGACTTCTTTTCTAGGTGGGACGTACAAGCTGCAGACTGTACGTGGACACCAGGCAGGAAAGTAGAGTTTTGACATGAAGTCATTTTTGCATGTTTGGTTTACTGATGATTATTTATCTTGCTGAAAAATTTGGTTCTTCTTGAGATATGTGATATTGATGGTATGCCTTTATGACTGTTTCCCTTTGCAGCAAGATGCCTCCCCGGAGAGCTCCCATGCACCCACGGGAGGAAGCCATAGAGAGTTCTCCCACGCCGCTTGATCAGGGATTGGTAGAGACTGTGGTCCGAGCCGTTCAGGCTTTGGGACAAGGGGAGACTCCTACCCCTACCCCTTTTCCAGCTAGAGGGGAAGAATCTAGATTTAAGAAGGATATAGCTCAGGAGTTTCTGAAGAATAAACCTCCTTATTTCCGAGGTAGTTTAGAACCTCAGGAGGCAGAGGAATGGATTGAGAAGATAGAACGCATGTTCAAATTCCTCGACATGTCCGAGGAGGTCAGGGTGAAGTGTGACTCGTTCTAGCTCGAGGGTTCCAGTCGCAAATGGTGGGAATCAGTGGTCCAGGCTGGGAAACATGAGCACATGAGTTGGAAAGATTTCAAGGTTATCTTCAAAGAGAAGTATTGTACAGAGTTCCTAGCCTACTCTAGATCTTGGGAGTTAATGTATCTTTCTCAAGGGAATCAGATAGTGATGTAATATGTGAACCGCTTTGCTGAGCTGGTGCGGTACGCACCTGAGATAGTTTCGAGGGAATTCTTGAAAGCTCGGAAGTTTGAGAAGGGCCTTCGACCAGGAATCCACTCCCAGGTTTTCTTATTCAAGCTAAAGACTTATGACGAGGTGGTCAATCGTGCTTGCATGGATGAGATTGACCAGAGAGAAAAGTCGGGGTTTTTTAGGATCAGTGTTAGGCCTTGGCAGCGGTAGTTCCTCAGAAAAGAAGAGGAAGCGTGTTGAGAAGTGGAAGAAAAGTGGTGGTGGCTCAGGCCATCCCTCTAGGCAGATATCATCTGAGGATTCTGATGCGAGGCCCATTGTGTGTCATTAGTGCGGAAAGGAAGGACACATACGACCTGCATGTCCACATCCTCCCAGACCTTACTATGGTTGTGGATTCATGGGGCACCTATAGTGTTTCTGCGACACTATATGCCCTTACCAGAGTGGGACTGGATCTGTAGCTTCCAGGGGTGTATCAGTGCAGTCAGAGCTGATCAAGACACCAGGATCTCGGTTCGGTGGTCATGGTGGCAAGACCGGATCATCTTCTGGGCAGAGCTAGATTAGGGTGGAGCCACAGGCGATCAGTCGTTCTCAGGCAGGGACCAGGCAATTGCATGCTATGGATCAAGCGCCAGCGGGATCTGATGCAGGGCCTTCGACTGTTCGAGGTACCATTCTGGTTGCATCTTCTATATCTGTAGTTTTATTTGATACTGGTGCTTCAGTTTTTTTCATATCTGCTCGCCTTGTGAATCTGCTGAACCTACCAACTGAGCTTTTTTCTTTTGCTATGGAGTTGGCAACACCATTGGGGAAAAAGAGGGAGCAAAGCCTTAGGTTCCCATCGTGTGTACTCTCTGTGTCGGGAGTCGAGATGGAATGGGATTTCTTGGTCCTTGACATGGACCTATTTGATGTGATCCTCGGTATGGACTGGCTGGTGTGATTTCAGGCGCAAATTTATTGCTATCGGTGCTGAGTTAGTTTTACGGCACCAGATGGGACTCCCCAGTTATTTCACAGAGAATGGGATCCTCGGTCGGGATGCGTGGGACCTCCACTCCCTGAGTTAGGAAATCTTTCTTATCAGTTATCGTCGCTCACACTGGAGTACGATGATGGTGTTTCTCAGGGTAGGTTACCTCATGTAGTGGATGAGTTCCCAGAGGTCTTCCCAGATGATTTTATAGGCTTACCTCCAGAGTGGGACGTGGAGTTCTCGATTGAGTTGACGCCGGGAACACAACCTATATCCCTTCACTCATATCGCATGGCCCCCACCGAATTGAGGAAATTAAAGATACAACTGGACGATTTGGAATCTGAAGGATTCATTCGACCGAGCGTCTCTCCTTGGTTTGCCCTGGTTTTATTCACAAAGAAGGCTGATGGAACCCTCCGGTTGTGCATTGATTACCAGAAATTGAACAAGGTAACCATCAATAATAGGTAGCCTTTTCCCCAGATTGACAATTTTTTTGACCAAATGAAGGGGGAAAAGTGGTTCTCCAAGATTGATTTGTGCTCGGGATACCACCAGCTCAGGGTGAGAGAAGTAAATATCCCGAAGACGGCTTTTCGAAGCAGGTACGGTCACTTCGAGTACTTGGTCATGCCTTTAAGATTGATGAATGCTCCTGCAGTTTTCATGGAGCTCATGAATAGGGTGTTCCACCAATATCTCGAATCATTTGTCATGGTATTCGTGGATGACATCCTAGTTTATTCTGGATCTGAGGAGGAGCATGAGCATCACCTACGCATTGTTTTGGGCACTTTGGAAGGCCATCGCCTGTATGCCAAACTCTCGAAGTGCACATTATAGACCAGGGAAGTGAAGTTTCTAGGGTATGTCATCTCAGAACAAGGGGTTTCAGTGGATCCTGAGTAGATCAGGGCAGTTATGTCATGGGAATAGCCGATAAATGTGTTTGAGATCAGGAGTTTTCTGGGCTTGGCTGGTTATTATAGGCGCTTTGTCCGGGACTTCTCACAGCTTTCCTCCCCCATGACTACACTCACCCGGAAAGGGGTGAAGTTTGAGTGGAGACCTCAGTGTCAGGAATCCTTTGAGGAGTTGAAGCGGCGGTTGACCACCGCACCTGTGTTGAACTTACTAGAGTCGGGAAAGGGCTATGTGGTTTATTGTGATGCTTCAGGTACGAGCCTTGGATGTGTGCTCATGCAGGATGACCATGTTGTGGCTTATGGTTATCGCCAGCTCTGGCCGCATGAGAAGAATTATCCGACTCACGACTTAGAGTTGGAAGCGGTGATGCATGATTTGAAGACGTGGTGTCACTATCTCTTTGAGGAGAAGTTTTTGGTCTATTTTGACAATAGGATCCTGGATTACATTTTCTCTCAGAAGGATCTCAATTTGAGGTAGCGTCGCTAGGTCGAGTACCTGCTGGGTTTTGATTTTGACATTGTCTATACCCCTAGCAAGGGTAATGTGGTAGTCGATGCCTTGAGAAGGAAAGTACCAGTGAAGGCATTGGGGAAGTCCAGCGATGAGTGGACTTTGATGGAGCTTTTCGCCCAGATGCACCTGGAGAGCAGGGAGCATAGTGGAGGTACCTTCCTAGATAGCATTAAGTTGACTCATGCTCTTCTGGAGTTGATTCAGTGAGAGCAGCTCGGAGACGAGTTGTGTCAGTGATCTATGAAGTTTCTTCATGGTGGGGATAATCCTTCAGATCGATCCTTGTCTTCCGAGAGGGTCTTGTTCTTCAAGGGCCGTGTTGTGGTGCCGTTGTCTCTACGGAAGGTGGTGATGCCGGATAGCCACCAATATCAGTGGGCCGTCCATCCTGGTACCACCAATATGTATTAAGATGTTCGCCGTCAGTTCTGGTGGCCAGGTATGAGGCGGGACATAGCCAATATTATGTCGAGATGCTACACTTTCCAGCAGGTGAAAGTAGAGCATCAAAAACCATCTGGCCTACTCCAGCCATTACCCATTCCTACCTGGATGTGGGATGTGGTCTCCATGGACTTCATTATTGGATTTCCTCGTACACCTCGGGGAAGGAATACTATCTGGGTAGTGATTGACTTCTTGACCAAGTCATCTCACTTTATCCCAATCAGAGATACAACAAAGGTAGATGAGCTGGGTCGCTTGTATGTTCAGGAGGTGGTCAGAATTCATGGTGTGCCGGCGGCAGTTGTTTTGGACCAAGACCCCCGCTTTACCTCTTAATTTTGGGGAGGCCTCTAGAAGGATTTTGGGTCGAAAATTAAGATGATCACAACATACCACCCTCAGACAGATGGCCAAACAGAGCGAGCAAATCAGATTTTGGAAGACATGATCCACCCCTGTCTGTTAGATTTCGGAGGTTCCTGGGATAGCCATTTGGGATTGGTTGAGTTTTCTTATAATAACAGTTACCAGTCTTCCATCAGAATGGCACCCTTTGAGGCGCTCTATAGCCAACCTTGTCGGTCTCCTCTGTGTTGGGATGAGGTAGGCGAGACCTCGCTCTTGGGACCGAGCCTTGTTCAAGAGACGTCTGAGAAGGTCAAGCTGATTAGGCAGCGATTGTTGACAGCTCAGAGTCGTCACAAGTCTTATGCAGATCAGAGGAAGTGGGATCTTGAGTTTTCAGTGGGGGGACAGAGTGTTCCTGAAAGTGGCCCCTCGCTTGGGTCACCGTCGTTTGGGGAAGCAGGGGAAGCTGACACTGAGGTATGTCGGACCTTTTGAGATTCTTGAGCGGATTGGCAAGGTTGAATACAGGTTAGCTTTTCCCTCGCAGTTAACGTTGATTCACGACGTATTTCATGTCTCCAAACTAAAGAAGTACAACCCTGATCCGTCGCATGTGATGAATTGGGAGGAGCTATAGATAGAGTCCTACTTATCTGTTTTTGAGCGACTAGTGTGGATAGTGGATTCTCAGGAGAAGGTGCTGCGTGGAAAGTCCATTCCTTTGGTTCATATTATGTGGCAACATGGAAGTGACGAGCATAATACTTGGGAGTAAATGTCTTGGGTTGACCAGGAGTATCCGTTTCTGTTCTCTGATCAGGCTTCGAATTGACTTCCTGAGGGTGGGAAGTTTTCATGGTGGGGAGAATTGTCACGCCTAGACTTCATTGAGGTACAACTTTAATTTTAAAATTTTATTTCGTGAATTAATTTCCTGTTTATTTCTTGGTTATAGCACGGTCTAAACCCGATGTGGGTTGCCCGTTATGGAAACAATGTGTGCGTGTGAGCCTTACACCGCTCAGCGCACGGGCAGGGCACGGGCGAAGCCGTGCGACTTTTCCATTTTAACGTGCGGTGTCCGTTGCACGGACGTTTCAAATACTGGATGATTAACTTCAATTTTCTTCTTCTTCTTCTTCTTCTTATTATTATTATATTATTATTATTATTATTATTATCATTATCATTATTATTAATTTTATTATTATTAAAGCCTTTTATATTTATTTTATTTCATTTAGTTCTTTTGTTTATTGAATTGGGTTGTTTCTTTTTTTATTATTTGTTTTTTTATTAATCCCCCCCATGCAAACCCTAGCTGCCACACTTTTTTCTTTCTCTTTTTCCCTCCTTTTTATTCCTCCCCACACATCCCCTCCCTCCTTCTTCTCTCTTCTCTCCCGCGGCCTCCCTCCTCCCTCACCCTTCTTCCCCGCTTGGCCATGCCTCTTCCTTATCCTTTCTTCCTCTTTTCTTCTTTTCTCCCTCCCTTATCCTCTCTTACCTACTGCACCCCACCTCTCCCCTTGTCCCCCTTCTCTTCCCCGCGACCACCGTCTCCCCCTCTTCCCTGCGCGCTCCCCCTTCCTCTCATCTCCCTCCAGCGCCGCGCCCCAACTCCCTTTCCTCCTCCCCTCTCTGCCGGACCCTCCTCTCCTCCTCTACTCCATCTCCCAGCCTCCCGCTCACCCAGGCCATTGACCTCCTTGCTGCCCTCCCATTTTCCCAGCCGAACCCCAGCGGTCTCCCCTACTTCACCTCCTACCTGGCCTCACCTGCTATGCCTCACCCCCTTATGCCTTCTTTTTTTTTCTATTCTTTCCCTCCCTGGCCGAACTTCCGGTGGCTCCAGATTTTTCCAGCGCCAGCCTCTGCAACCACCCTGCTTACCCCCCTTGCTACCTTCCGCTCGACCGACACCACGTCCCTCCTTCGGAAATCCCTTTGGCCAACCTTTCGAATCCCTTGACAGAGGTGCGGAGCACTTCAGTTGCGTTGTTCTCTTACATTTTGGTAGTGTTGCGTATAGGTTTTAATTTTCAATTTTTTTATTTTTTTTTATTTCATTTCATTTGTTTAAGTGTTAATCAGTTTATTTGATTATTATTAAATTTTTTTAGTTGTTAATCAACTTTTTTTTAGTTTTGTTTAATTGTTAATTAATTTATTTAATCATTATTGAATTTGTTTATATATTAATTCATTAATTAGATTTGTTTAGTTGTTAATCAAATTAATTAATTGTTTTTGTTTAATTGTTGATTAATTTATTTAAATATTATTGAACTTTTTTAATGGTTAACAAAATTATTTAAATTACTAATGTTTATTTTTTATGGACCGCTGAAGTTTCACTGGGTTGGCATTGAGTTTGTTTGGTCCACTATTTTAGGACCTTTTTGATGGCTCCATACGGTGCGACCATTGCACAACATGAGTTTTGCACCGTGTCACTTTTCGTACCAATTTGAGGTAGGTGGGTTCGCATGCTTAGGGAATTTGATCAATTAGTCTGCTGGTTTGATTAATTTAATATGTCTTTTATTTAAATGTTGATGTGAGTTGTCAGTTTGAATGGTAGAGCGTAGTGTTTTACTTTTATTAGTGGCTTGTTTAGATTGTCGGGTTTATACTGTGTTGTGACCTGGTTTTTAAACAAATGCAGCAGTTGAAATTTGATCCTTTTTATAGTATTAGTGTGTGTTCGAGTGGGTTTTTTACTGTTGATTGTGTAGTTTTATTTTCTTAATACTCATAAACCAATTTTTCAAATGCTTGATAAACTTTAGTTTGGTTCTCAAAATTCTGTAAGTATTTCATGTTGTGAGGTTCCATGTTGTGTGTTGTATATTTACCTTGATGAGTAGGGCGAACTTTGAATATTGAGCACAAAAGGGGAATCCTAGGTACTAGGAGGGAAGACTAGACTAGCATGATAGTGATACGGGAGTGGCCTCATCCCAGTTTCACTTAGCGGGATTGACGCTTACAACACTAACTAAACTTTGGATGGTAACTGGAGACCACTATGGTAGGAGGTGTTTCCCTACCAGTGGATCGTGCACGGGAATTTATGATATGGTTCACTGAGACGTGAGGTTCTAGGGCCCCACACAACTTTAGTACTTTAGGGCCTCTCCCACTTCTGTTGCTTCTGTGAGACTATATACTCATCACTGGTTGGTGTTGGTGACTTCTGTGGTTTCAAAAGGTAAGAATGTTTCATTTTCTTTCAGTACCAAAAACCCATTTTTCCTATTTTAAAACTATATTTATTTCTTTAAAAACTGTTCTCATCAAAATGTTAGTGCATTTATTTGCTTTCTCTAAAATCTGAACCTGCAAACTGCTTTGGTCATCTATCCCTTTTTATGCGGAATCTTTTTCCTGGTGCCAACCTATTGAGAAATTTCTCACACCCTACTTACACCCTTGGGTGTAAGTAGATCTGATTATGTCTGATGCAAGGAAATGACAAGGTTTTGAACATGGTGGTCCGAGTTGTTAGTTGGATCATATGATTTGGCATTGGTGGCGGAGGCCTGACAGTGACATTCTTCCATCAGGTGATAGTTGCTGGTTTGGTTTTTGGTCACTTTTTTTGGAGTTAGTTGTGGTTGAGTTGTATCTGCTCTTTTTGTTAAGACTCGTTCATGCTGTTTTTAAAACTTTTCGTTGTAATGTTGATTTCAGAATTAAATTTACTTATGGTTTGTTTCTGATTGTTATATGGGTAAATCATTTCCAAGAATTTTAAATTGATACCCGGGCACTTGTGATAGCCCATGGGGATCGGGAACGCCCTTCGGGCCTTACCGCGGGCCAGGTCGGGCGTCGAGTTGATGGCGACCCGATTCGGTTCATGACAATGAGAGAATCTTGAATACAAATAATTGAGGAATAACATTGAATCAAAAATTTATAATATTATGAGAATAAAGAGGTTCCTGATGTAATATGTCAAAGGGCAGTATATACACCATATAAGATTGAATTGGTGCATAATGACAATGAAGTCTCAATGGAATTTAAATTGAGATGAAATCCCTTATAAAAAACTCTATCCGTAGATTAAGGATAAATAAATTACATAATATTGTGTAAAAAATATAAATACACTCAATATGATTGGATATTCAGTGTAAATAAATCATAGGACATTCACACATGTTCTTTTTAAGACAAAACCAATGATTTGGATGTTTAACTCAATGAATGTAAATTGAGTTAAAATTAATTTTATCAAGTTCATATCAATGACTTGGGAATTTATCAATGGAGTGATTATGTGTATCAAAATTATATCCAAATAAAGGGGAGTGGAAATTACAACATAAATAAATAAATAGTTATTCCACACATAATCATAGCATGAAATAATTAAGAATTAGAAGATTAACCCAAGGAATGGAAATTGGGTCAAAAATTTCCCTTACCGATTTGGTAACTTACGAAACATACAACCCATGAAAGAAGGATCATAAAATGAAGATGTAAATACCCATAAGATGAATTATATTAAACAATGATTACAATCTTGGGAAGTACATACACCACACAAAAGTAAATAGTGGAAAATATAGCATGAATCTCATGGGAATAAAAAGTGAGATGAAAATCCCTTACCACGTTGTAATTAATCGAGTCGTATGAACAAAAGTTAATAACCACAAAATGATTCATAGAATAACATGAATATAAAGAGAATAATGATAATATATATCAAATGGCAGTACATAATACACCACATGCAATAAATTAGTGGCGAATTGTAGAAATCTCACAGAATTAAAAGTGAGATAAGAAACCCATTACCTCGTGTCTGACTTGACTTGTTTGTTCCCTATTCTTCATAAATAATAAACTTAAGTTAATTTATAATTTATTAAGAACCATTATTAAAGTTTATTATTCATTTTATATCATTTATTACCATTTTATAAATATTATGTAACCATTTAAGTTAATAATGGTGGTTTTGTCGATATTTGGTACTTGAGTAAAAAATGAACACCTTATAATTACAAGTTGTCCATGTGGTCAAGGTTCCATTATCTACAGAGTGATATTCATGATTTAGATATCATATATATCATATATATCTAGTATATATATAAATTTATAATAGTATATAACATTTGGAGGTAAGAAATGAAATGCACCGTTCATGGAGATAGTATGCCGTTCGTACGCATGGACGCTACTTTCATTTCTATTTCATATTTTAATTGAATGAAAACTTAATGATACATAGTTATATTATAATTATAGTATAATATCAGATATAATTTCAATAACTCAATCCTTTATATGTCCCATGCATGGTATGAACAATTTATATCACTTTAAGGGGGCGGTAGTCCGCAATTCCTCAAAAGAAATTATCGCGTTTACTCATAATGAAAACCATAAAGGTATGCTATAAATTAAAAATACAGAAGTATAAAGAAAAAATAAACATAATATATATCATATATAAATACAGTTCCAACATAATGGACACCATAAGAGGTGGTAGGAGATAATTGAACAATCATCGTTTCGTGAGGCGTTAGTTTTCCATCCACAGAAACAGTATGTTCTTTACCCATTAGATGAAGGTGTGTGTAAGTGTAGTTAGAATACTCCTCATAACAACATCATGTTATATTTAGGATACTGGTGGTGTTATAAAATAAAGGAATAAAAAGAGTTTAGGGGTTGGATAAGTAAAATAAAAGAAAAGAACTTAAGAGAAAATGTTACCTTAAAATCAGGTAACTCTCTTTGGTTTGAACCAAAAGAATTTCTTGAAGTGCCTTATGCATAAGGTAGGGATTCTAGGTGTAATAGATATATGTATGGATCTTAATTGGGTATAGGTTGGATGATACAAGGGGCTTGATAAGTTTAAGGAATGGGTTAGAAGTGAGGGATTTTTATAAGGGAGAGGAGGGGCTCTTTAAGAAAGTGTGAAAATATTATTTTATTATATAATGATTTTAGGTTTCTAAAGATCCAAAACTCATTAAGGTAAAATATAATATGACTCATGGTTGAAATAAAATCACCAATAAGAATTGGATAGGTTTTGGATATTATTTTAATCTTTATGATCTTATTTATTTAAATCATTTATTAATGAGGTAAACACTGCATCATTATTGTGTCATAAATAATTTAATTTATTTGATGTCTAAAAATTATAAAAAAATACCATGATGTAGGATCTATTTTTATATTTCTAAATAATATTTATAGTTCAAATGATAACTTATATAACCCCATGTAAAAATTGATTTACTAAAAGATATTTGTTTTTGTCATTTTTGCCTTTACTTTAAGTTAATTAAAATAAAGTGTCATTATCACTCTTAAGTGGCTCCATGGGGTCCTAAAATAGACCCAAGGATTCTCATGGTAGGCCATGACTCATAAAATAAGGTCAGGACAAGTGTTAAGTTAATTTTTGTATTATTATGATATTCTTTTTACCTTGAATTACCCTATTTACCTTTAACCGTGGTAAATAAAAGTCAAAAGTTACTATTCACCAAAAAACATTTTCATCTTATTGAACCACATTTTACTTACTAATTACAACCATGTATGTCAGATTTTTTTAAATTCAATTCACAGAAGCGGTAAAATTCCATTTAAATGAAAAAGTCAGTTTTTAACTACTACTTAGTGGTTTCACTATTCATCAAAAATTGAAGTTTTTCAGAAAAATATCAAAAATTCAGCCTAAGATATATTTGATATTCCGAATTAAAAAATGATTTCTATTTTACCAAATTCAAAACATAAAAGTTGTATTAATTAATTTGAAATTAATTCTCATTGTCAAAACAAAAAGCGTGTTTTTTAAGAAATAATAACTATCAAAAGATTGACACTTGTTTATGACCAATTTCAAAGGGAATTTTCTTCCAATGACCAGAATTGGATTAAATGGTAAAAATATAATCTAATTAAACTTTAGAACCATTTAAAAATATAATATATCCATATAAATAAGTTATATTAAAAGGCAGTTTTGAATTAAAATACAATATTTTTCACTATTCATTAAAAAATGAATTTTATCAGAAAAATACCAAAAATTTACCCAAAATAAATTTTGATTTTCCGATTCTAAAGAAGAATTTTATTTTTTCAAATAAAACATATAAAAGTGACCAAAACTATATTTAAAGAGGGTTCTCCATCAAAAGGGGGTAAATCGACATTTTAATGAATATTAGAGTATTTATGCTTTAAATTAGATTCATTCAAATTTTAAGCCTCTAAATTTTATTAGATAAATATAAAAAAATTTAAAAAATTTGTATAATTATATTGTAGTTAGTTCCGTTCATTCCTACCATTACAACGGCTAGGTGTTAACTACCATTTAAAATAACAATATATTATTATTTTTCAGTATAACTCAATGTAGTGTGAAACGTAAGATTTTAAAGAAACCTGTTGTTTCGTATCAGGCGAGACATTGAACATAGCTTCCTCTTTGAAGTAAAATTAATATTTAATTCAAAAATATTAAAAAATATGAAAATGTTATATTTTTTATTTACCTTGGATGTTTCAGGTATTCCTTGGGTATTGTGCTTTCTCTTTGAGAGAGGAGTTGAGATATATTGGGAATGAGTCTCTAGTGGGAGGAAATATATGGCTTGGTTATTATGGTTGATCATTATACCTCAGAGTAGGTGGGTTGGTTGGTTATGGATGGGATTTACCCATATTCATAGGGAATAGTTGTGTAGAAGGTAGTGGTCAGATATGAGGATTTTTATAGAGTGGTAGTATTTGGTCCAGTAATAAGGTGGAAACATGATTAGGACATTTTGGATTGATGGGATATTTAATTATATGGTATCTATATAGTTGACTAGTATAACTTAGCGTGATAGGTGTGTTTGAGTGGATATATTGATTGTGGCCTCAGGGATTTGTGAATTTTTAGAGGTGATGGTTGTAGGTATAGGTTATGTGTAGCGATTGAAATTAGATAATATGATTCAAGTTTTTTATGATGGTTGATATCCTATAATAAAATTCTAGGTATATATGGATTGTTTAAAAATAGATTGGTTATGGGGATATTTTTCCCTTATTATTGGTTTATCTTCACTTTATTAATGTAAATCTTCTGAGGATAGTGCAATTAATGCTATGATGACCTGTTGGCTTGGGGTTTGGGGTGTTAGCCACACCAGCCATATGTTCATGTACACAGGTATGGATATGTCACTCATTTACATAGTTTTTTTACCTTTTTATCACCCATGGATAGATTGAAAGATATTTTTGGATTCCATATTGCATTTACCACCCATGGTTAGATTAGAAGATACTCTAGGATTCCATTTGGAAATTAACACCCATGGTAAGACTGATCAAGAGTCCAAGATACCATTTGACATTTACCACCTATGGTAAGAACAAAAAATCCTAATATTCCATCCATAATGTAGAACCTATGTTTAGAAAGAAAAAGAGTCTAAGAATCCATACAACACTTACCACCCATGTTTAGACTAATAGAGATCTTGAGAAGTCATTTTACATTTAACGCCCACAATTAGATTGACAGTGAGTCCAACACACCATCTAGAATTTCTTTATCAACCACGATTAATGTCGAAACATTCTTGGGATTACATGTGGTTTAGACTATCCCTTTTAGGGATAAAAAATAGGTACACTAAAATTTTAGGAAATAGGTGGGGTCAAGTATCATGGTGGCCTAATTATCACATTATGACCTATCATGATTGACTATATTTCATATGTTACATTATTATTTATTTTTTATGCATACATATATTGATATAATGGTTTATATAATGAAACCATTATTTGTGATCTGGTGTATCATATGATCACACTATTTAATAGCACCTTGGTGCACATGTAGACACTTTTGTTTGGATTTTAGGTAATATATCATATGGGAAATCATGAAGTTATAACTTGATAGAAGTTAAGAGATTGTACCAAAGAGAGAATCAGGATATTGTAGTTATATCTTATTTTTTATTTTCCCCTATTTACTTTGTTACTTTATTGGACTTATGGGAAATCATTGATGCATGTATAGATGTTTAGTATGGGTACTTATTAGTATAAAATGGTTATGTTTATCTATTATTTATGGTTAGATCTTAGTTATAATCCATTTTTCTTCCTTTGATGTTATGTGATATTTTTTTTGTTTTCATGTTATTTTTATTGTGATATTGATAGTTTGGTTTTCCCACTTTTTTTATTGAACTCTCATTTCTAGTTATAATCTTTTGGCTTATGGGGATGAACACATGCAATCTATGACATCACTTACTCGACAATCATTTGGTAAGGCTTGAGTTAATTCATTAAAAAATGGTATTAGAAAATTGTTTTGGATGTATTATTATTTTAATACTTGGAAGATGGATCTAGGAATGATTATAACTTGAGATTTACACCTTCCATGCATGTCATGAAGACCTGTATAGGGGAATCGTAAGTTACCAATGGTATATAATTGTTGTTATTTCTTTTCATTGATATGTTTGAGATATTAATTAAAGAATTATGTTCTATATAACACCACAAAATTTATAAAATAATAAAATTTTATTGGATAGAGTATATTACATGCAATACAGATTTATCTTTCATTTCCCACAATAACAAATTTCTTCGATATCTTTCATTACACACAAGATCGGGTTTTACTGAATGAAAATATACTATTAATATTATTATTTAATATGATAGTTTTTTCATAGATGTAGTAATGGTAGGAATAGATGAGATTAAATAAATTATGAAAATATATAGTTTATAAATTTTTATTAATTATATATTTATTATTAATAAAATAATTATCATTTAAAATAAAAATAAATGTTTTCTGAAAAACTATATTTTTTATTAAAGACGGATTAGTAACACTTTACACACATAATTTATAATTAATTTTTAATGATTTTAGAAAATTTATATGAAAAAATAAACTTAATTTTTGAAATCATATTATCAAAATTATCTTAGGTTGATGTTTTGGGATTTTTTTGAAAAGTTTCATTTTTTCATGAATAGTGAAAAATACTGAATTTTAATTTAAAACTTTTTTTCATTTAAATAAATTATAATGTTTAATTATATTTTGAATTGGGTTTAATGTAAAAATAGTTAAATTATACATCTATTAATCCAATTTGGGAAAATTTAATTAATTTTATATAAAATTTTGATATAAAAACATTGTAAATTTTGAACATTTTCAATTTAAAAACTCATTTTCACATCACATCTATAGGATTAATTTTAAATTAAAAATTTACACTTCTATGAATTGAATTTAGAAAATAAATTCCATATTTGGAATTATAATAATGTATAATTTCTAATATGTTCGACTTATTTTTTTTACCAAAATGAATAGTAAATGTATTAAAAAATTAATTACCACGGTTAATGTAAAAATGGATTTATGAGGGGGTTAAACTAGAATGATAAGAGTGAAAATGACTTAAAATATTATCTAAATCTTATTTTTTGAATTTATTTCTACTTTTTCCATCCAATTATATGAAATATTTCAATTTATTTCCAATTTCATTTGAATATGATCCATATAATAAGTTATGTAAAAAAAGAAAAAAAGATACTTTTCTTTCTTTTAATATGTATATTACATTAGGATAGGGGAAAAACATTGGTTTGGTTATACATATTATTTTTAAAGATAGATTTTTTTTATAATAATTTATATTTATTTATTTAGATAAGAATTAGTTACTTAAAATGCTTATGAAATGCCATAACAATAATCATTTAGTTAATAAAAAAAATAATTGATACTAAAAATAAAAAAAGTGAAGTAAAATGTATGAATTATTGTCTTACATTAATTTTATAGATTAATATATCATGTTAAATAGGTTTTAACATAATATATTTAAATTACGTCATTGTATTGATATTTTTAAATTCAATTTAAATGAATCATGTCAAAATTGACATTAGTGTTATTTTAGGGTAAATTAAAATTTATTAAATGATTTAAAATTAATAAAACCCTATATTATGGCAATTTATTTTTATATGACAATAAATATAAAATATTTTACATTTTTGGACCAATTTTTCTTTTATAATGAATATAATGACCCCTAAATATAATTTGTTTTAGCCTAGTTTTTTGGGTCGGAAGAAAGACGGGAATGATGGCAAGAGGGGGGGTGAATTGCCTTTTAAAATTAATTAACAATTTAAAAATCAAAGTGAAAGTGCAGCGGAAATAAAGAGGCAATCACACAAGAAATTGATAACGGAGTTCGGCCAAAAACCCGGCCTACGTCTCCGCTCCCAACTCAACCGTTGAGAGATTCCTACCGCTTGCTTTTCAATGGTTTTAGCAAGAAACCCACTAGGCTTTGAGGTAGCACTAGGACCTATTACAGCTTGCTTTTTGTGGTTTAGCAAGAACCCACTTGCTTTTGATGGTTTAGCAAGAACCCACTAGCCTTTTTAACGGGTGAAGGCTAGCTCACCGGTGACACAAGCCTTTTAAAAGGAAAGGCTTGAAGAAACCTCTTCACACCTTAATGGTGGTGTGAAACCCAAAAGAAAGGGGGATGACAAAAGGGTTTGGGGTTTGTAGGCACAAACCCAAAATTAAAGCTCAAAATAAATAAAACAATAAAACCCGTATGTGAGGAAGACTTGGGCGCCAATTGGATGATGAAGTTGATGTAGCGTGCTCTCCCAAGCTTCTTGAGGTGCTTCTTGGATTGGAAATTGATGGAGCACTTGAGGATCCTTGAAGGTGGAGCGCCGGAGGTTCGCCAAATGTGCAACAATATGTCCGGGCGCTTGGTATATGATCCGGAGTAGTGTCCGGGTCTTCCTTGGCCTTTATTTATAGGCATGGAACCCATTGGGGGCCTTCGGAGCCGTTGGAGAAGTCCTCGGAGCCGTTGGAGGCCAAAAGAGGGTTGACTGGTCAAACCCAACGACTAGTTTGACTGGGCTACCGGCTGGCCGGTACAGCTCCACCGGCTGGCCGGTGCCTTGGCAGAGGAGGAGAATTCTGGTCCAGGCTCCACCGGCTGACCGGTGCCAGAGCCACCGGCTGGCCGGTGGCAAGACAGTAGCTCACACTGTTTGATCTGGGTGCCACCGGCTGGCCGGTGACAGAGCCACCGGCTGACCGGTGGAACCTGGCAGTGGGCAATGCCTCTGCCAGGTCCACCGGCTGGCCGGTGCTATCACACCGGTTGGCCGGTGGACTGAATTTCAGTCCACTTGATGTCCATTCTTGGGCCAATCCTTTGGCAATCTTTTGCCTATCATCCACAACACTTAAAAACAATGTTAGGCAAATAATAAGGTGATTGTGATCATTAAAATCAAACAACGAGGGGAACGAGATGTACAACATAGTTAAGGTTAAAATAATGTTTTTGCTCGATCACGCGCTTGTGTTAAAATAAATTATCAAAACACATAGGATTTTTATTTTATAAATTGGATTTAAGATTTATAATAAGTAGGTAAAATTTATCTAATATTTATCACTTTAATTTAATTTTAATGTATGAATTACCTAGGTTAGAAAACTAGTTACATTTGTAAAGAACCAACATGATAAATATAAGAAAATTTAGAATTTAAGGAAAAAATGTTTAAAACATGTGTTTTATTGTGTAGTGGAGATTTTTATTAGACACATCATCCTTAAAACCCATTAATAATAAATATTATATCCACTTGAGGTAATATCAAACTTCCAATAGTGAATAATTTTGGGCATTTACAAAAGCACCACTCATACTCAACTTTAAAAGGGAACTCACTTCTCTCACTTCTATACACCTATCAAGCCATTTGGATCATCCAAAACCTACCAAAATCACTTCTAAAATATCCTAATATCATTATGGAAGCCTTATTTTGGGTATAAATTCAACCTTTGAAGTATTTAGTGCAAATATAAGGAAGATACCCGAAGGAGATGTAATGTTCTTCAACAAGTGTCTTCATTTTATTTCTTATTCACCTCATTAAATTATTTTTAAACCATGATGATATAATAAAAAAAATATCTTAAATATAATAAGTTTATATTATGTTAAGATTATAATCTAAAACTTCAAACACTTCCATAAAATTAGTTATGGAATCATCATTTGTTCATACAACAGACTACCGCCTCACAAACTGATGTCGTCCATTCTTCCATTACCACATTTCATAGTTGGGTATGATGATGGATATATATATATATATAAAATATTTTCAACATATTGATACCTATAGATTCATTATATAATATATATATTTTCACCTTTCATTCCTTAGGAGATATGATAACGTTGCTCGTGTGTATGACGAACTACCGCCTTGTGAACGATGCGATTCGTCTTCCACTAACAATTCATATAGAAGGTGATAAAGAAAAATTTGATTATTATATGTCATTTAGATGAAATAATTTTTATATTCATGAAATATTTATTATTATATAAATATAATATATATATCATTTTATTTCTTTCCTTTTCACTAATGTAAAGGTGATAACATCATTTGTGTATGTGTGGAATACCGCCTTCATGAAGTGATATGACTATCTTTTCATCACAAAAAAAAATGGATGATATATAAGTATAATTAAATTAATATTATATTTATGTCATGAATATTATTCTGGATATGACATAACTATAAAATATGAGTAAGAACTGGAACATTCATGACAAAGAATGAATAAGAAAACAAGGAAAATAATACCCAAAAAAAATGAAAACAATGAAATATTAATAAAAAACGGGTGATAAGATATTATAACAGGATCATATATGATATTATAAATATGATTATGGTTCTATTATAAGTTAATAACATTATTAAAACCATTATATAAGAGGTTAAAGAGTGTTCCACCAAAATAAAGCATAAGGTAAGAGATTTAGTCTCAATTTTATTTCATTGAGGCATGTTGTAATGTTATGCACCTAATTTATTTTATATGTTGTATATTACACCCCATTGACATGTAATATAATGAATAATTCATTACAAATGGCATTTTAAGTTTCAAATTTAATTATTTCATCTAAGGGGTTTTGAATTAAAAGTTACCAAGTGCCAAAGAATTTTATAACTCAATTTATATTCATTGGATTATATTACTTCTTAATTGTCTTTGATATTATAAGATTATGTGTGTAATGGATTTTTACTATCTATTATTCTATTTCCAACTATTTTATATGGATTTATAGTTGATACACATAATTGATTCATTGACGAATTCTCACTTCAATATTATGGTCATTTGAAGGGTTTATTTCATAATCATATTTTAATCATGTGTAAGATCCCGTTATTCTTCCAGGTACATACCCATTTGAGTTTTATTTTATTTTAGGGTTGTAAATGGTGTATAATTTCTTGAAAGTATTTAGGGGTGGTACAGATATTTTAAGTAGATTTTTTTACTGAAAAAAAGTATGTATAAAATTTAACTGCCATGTAAAAGTGTTACACGACATTTAAAATAAAATCAAGATAAAATACCTTGAGGTGATGGTTTTTTGTGTGTAAAAAATTAAGAATAATTACATGACATGTAATGGAATTACACTCCATGTAATTCCCTGATAAAAAAATTAAAAGGTTCTATGTGATTCATTTTTTGTGTTCATTACTTCATGCAGCCATCCTCTACTCAACCCTAGGATGACTCCCAACATATTTGGAGAAATTTATTTATATCTAATTGTCACATATTGGTGTTTTAACCATGGTAATTATTTTCACTTTGGTTTAATTATAACTGTCTCTTTATTGATGTAGAGGGATGAGTTTTCCTCTCTTGGCATTGGGTTTAGATCTTGGTTTTGATTGATCTTAATTCGTTTGATATCTATCTCATGTATTGTCCCAAGATCTTCCATGATATTGTGTTTTTGATCATTTCACTTCAATTTTAGGTATTTTATAGTTTTAAAAACTTCTATAAATGATCTTAATATTGGTGGTATAAATTTAAATTCCCATAGTATTAATTTAAATTTTGTTTTAGCAATTGCGCAATTGTAATTTCCACGTTTGGGAAATTACATCAAAAATTTAGTTAATTAAATTTAATAGCCACATGATAATGAAATGGCTTGAACTTGGGGAAATTGGAATTGGTTTAATTGTAATTATTAATAGATTTATTAATTGGAATTATGGGATGGTTGAATTAACCTTAAAGGGTTGATGATTTAAATGATTAAATGTTGAATAAATGGTTTAATGGGGAATTGTTCATTTGTTCCATGTGATTAAAGTGTATAAACATGATTAAATTGATAATTTAAATGTGACACTTGATGGGAATTATTGAGAAGAAGTTTAGTAATTATTAACCTTGAAATATATTAAATTGTGATATATATGATATTTTGTTATATGTGATATATGTTTGTAGGACATGGGATGATGCTTCAAAATACCATATGAGATTGACTGATATACATGTGTGGGACATGTAATTATGCTTGAAAATACCATATGTGATAACAACAGGTTGTGGGAAATGGATTGATGCTTTAAATATCCATGAGGTTTTAGACATGGCATTCTAATCCCAAAATACTAGCATTGGACTGCAATTCATGGTAGTTGTGATATGAAATTGAATTTTAATGGATAATTAAAGCCCATATTATAATTAATTGTGAATCCCTAAATGATATGTTTCAGACCCCAACATGGGCCAAAGTAGGTATTGGTGTTTTGGATGTCAACATGAACCCAGGTAAATCATGTGGTTTATTAAAGAATGATTGAATCAATAAACTACTTATTTGATTACTTTTACTCTATTATTTATACAACTTCATACACTATTATAGATTAGATATTGTTTTAGACACCGTTGGTGGTGGTCTATTGAGTTATACTCACACCCTACTTGGGATGCATGATCTGTACCCAAATTGAATTCATGTTTGTAGGATAGGATAAGGGAATGAGTCCTATGGTAGATGGATGAGTTGGGATGGAGAATGGATGTGGAAACCAAACATGTTTTTAGGAACTTATTGGGATTTTTTCATGTATTTACTTTTGGTTTTGAATTTTACACTTGAAACATATATGGCATGTCATATCTATAGATTTGATTGTATATTTTTTTCCTGTTCTGGTTCAATATGTAATACTAGTTTTCATTGGTTATGGTATCAGTTTGAGTATTATTTATTATAACTTGGTTATTTTTTATTATTTCTATTATTGTGTTGATACTTTGATATAGAGGGTATAGTCTCCCCATTTTATATATTCAACCCTCATTGCTAGGTGTCAGCCTATGGCATATAGGGATGTGTGCTTGAGGTCACACAACAAAGCGACTCAGGGAACCAACTTGTGGTAAATAGGTTGGGAGATTACAATGTGGTATCTGAGGGGTTTTATTTTATTTTCTTTTAACTTAATATTTTGAAAAGTTAGACAAAATATTAGGATGATTTGAGCCTTATTCAATAACTCCTTTGTGGGAGTAACTAACCCATGTATGGGAGTAAAACCAAGTTCCCAGGGTGGGGTTTTTGTTACTAATTCTTTTTGTTATAATTGGATATTATTTCACCTCGAGTGATGCACTTGTTGTGTGATGTTATTTTTTTCTATGATTTTATTCATGGAATAATATGAAATTAAGGTTGAGTATACATGACACATTCTAGGCACTCAAGAATTATTGTGACATGCATCATTTTAGGAACACATGGAAAAACAGGTTTTGGGTGAGTTTTTTAAATGAAAAATGATTTTCTTAATTGTGTGATTTTAATGAAAATAGTTTCTAATATGAATTTAAAAAAAGGATACTGAATATGGTAAATGATATGGTTAGATGGGTTTCAAAATATAACTTTGAATTGTGAATTTTTTTACCCTTAATAACCATGACCTAGATGAGGGATGGTTGAGGGTAGTGATAGTGCCTCATTTTTGACTGTTTGGTAGGGTTTGAGGGATGAATTGTAATGGATTTATGTGAATACCTCTTATATGAATGTGATAATGTTTTGTAATGTGTCATAAAATGTGTGTTTGACATTATAGAGATATACCTCCATGATGATGCTTGGTGATAGGATGATAGGATGACATGGATGGAGATGTGCCTTTAGTACTGAAACTAGAGGCTCTAATAGTTTCAAGTGAGGAAGTCAGAGAGAAATTAAGATAGAACTTTTCATACTTTATGCAATTTATGAAAAGATACCCTATGTGGGTTGTGAAAATTATTTATGAATTGACATAGGAGTTCCAATTTCAGTACCCTCACAATTTTAATAGAGAGGGTGGACCTGAGGTAGTTGAGTTCTAGATTGAGTCTATCTAGATGATTCTTGACCACATAGAGACTTCTACTGAGAAGAGGGTAAAATTTGATACTTACATGTTATGTGGTCAGGTGAATCATTGGTGGGACATCTAGAATTTGGATGGAAAACTAGAAAATATGTCATCAAAGGAATTTTAGGAGAATTACTTGGAGAACTTTTACCCCGAGACACTTAGGCATGAGAGAGAAGTTGAGTTCATGAGGCTGACCCATGGGATCATGTTTGTGATAGACTATACAAGAAATTTTACAGATTTGTAGCACTTTGTTCCAGTATTGGAAAGAGATGAGGCTATTACATAAAAATGTTTTCAAGATGGGATTAAATATGATATTAATTTCTATATTAACATATTTAGGTTGAATAAGTTTTTAGATGTGGTGAATATAGCTCTCATATATGAGGGGAAAATGAAGAAGGATTTTGGTGAAGGATAAGTTGTTTTTTATGGATGAGCAAGAGGCACATCTTATGAGAGTAAAAAGAGTCACTATAAAAATTTTAATCAGAATAGAGGAAAGTAGAGTGTCCAGGGGGAAGGGTAAGTAACTCAGGACCTTACCCAAGTTATCTTCCACCAGTGTGGTAGGCTGGGTCACATTCATAGATAGTGCCCCTGACCACTAGTAGAGTTCTAAGCTTGGAGTAGTATGGGGTCATCTATAGTGGTTCTCTAGGAATCCATGATAGGTGGGTAATGATGGAGGGTATAGGAAGAATTAGAGTGCTGGAAGGGGGTTTTCTACCCCATATTAGTCAAGCTGTTGGAGTTCTACTAGCCGTGGTGGTTGTGGCAGTGGACGTGGTTCTTCTAGGAAAGTGCGCCCATATTAGAAGAGTAGTGTATCTCAGGGGACTTAGAATACATCACATGAAATAGGGGAAGGACAGTTACATGTAGTTTATCCTACACTTGTGGATAGAGAGAGTCAACCATCAATAGTTTGAGGTACTATTATTGTATATTATACACTTTTTAGTTACTTATTTGATACTGGTGCCTCTCATTCCTTTATATCTTCACAAATTTTGAACGGTTTTAGTTTTATGGTGGAGTTTGTGAGTGGGGTTATGATTATCGATACACCATTGGGGGTACGTTCTAGAGACATCTTCTTATGAAAGGGGTGTTATCTTGAGGTTGGGGAGTATCATTTTAGTTGGGATATTTACATTTTTAATATGTATTTGAATTGATTTTGGGTATGAACTGGTTAGTGGCATATTGATCCCAAATTAATTGTTACCACAGAAGAGTGACCTTTACATCTCCTAAGGGTGATAATTATATACATCATGGAGAGTGGGATATCTAGGAAGACTGCACATGGCTAGTTCATTAACAACTAGGGGATCTCACCACTTAGGTTGCAATTCTGTTGCTGGATGATAGGGGTGTGAATCTTGATGTCTTCCCACCTACAATGGACTGATTCTAAGATGTGTTTTCTAAGGACTTATTAGGGTTTCCACCCAAGAGGGATGTTGATTTTATGATTGAGCCCATTCTAGGAGCTTAGCGAGTTTATATTCCACCATATATAATGGCACCGACATTTCTTTAAGTGCTCAATACATATCTAGAAGAGTTAATGGATAAGGGATTTATCTTTCAAACTATGTCTCATTGGGGTTCTATAGTTATTTTACAAATAATAATGATATGAAATTGCACTTATATATCTATTACTGGAAGTTAAACTGGATGACATTGAATAATAGATATCCCCTTCCTCATATTGATGATTCATTTGACTAGTTGAGAGGATCTTATGTTTTCTCCAAGATTGAATTGAGGATGGGGTATAATCAGATGAGAATTAGACCTTACAATATACCATGAACTACTTTCAGAAGAAGGTATAGACTTTATGAGTTCTTCATGATGATGTTTGGGCTGAAAAATGCTCCGGTTATGTTTATGACCTTGATGAACTGAATCTTCTGCCCATACCTGGATCAGTTTTTGGTTGTTTTTGTCGATGAAATCTTGGTGTACTATAAGACTCATGATGATCATACCTAATATCTTAACATTGTCCTAAGTAAACTGAGATATCATCAACTATACACTAATATGTATAAGTGTCAATTATAGATCGATCAGGTACATTTCTTGGGTCACATCATCTCAAAGGAAGATGTGTCAGTGAACCTAGATAATTTTTAGGTAGTGGTTTCTTGGGAGTATCCCAAGAATGTATTTGATTTCTATATAATTCCGTGGTTGGTGGTTTAATATTAGAGGTTCATTTAGGACTTTTTCTGCTTGGAATCACCACTTTTGGGCTTGAAAAATAAGGGAGTAAAATTTGAATGGTATAGAGCATGTGATAATTCTTTCTTGGAGTTAAAGAAGTATTTGACAACCACACCAATCTTGATCCTACCTGAGATGAGTGAGGAGTATACAATGTTTTTTGATCCATCTGGGATTGGACATAGAGAAGTATTGATGTAGGGAGATCGAGTTATGGTATATGGGTCATGGAATTTGAGGCCACATGAATGGAATTACCCAACTCCCAACCTAGAGATAGCTATAGTGGTATATGATTTAAAGAGTTGGTAACATTATTTTTTGGGAGAGAAGTTTACTGTTTATGCTGATCACAAGAGCTTAAAGTATATTTTTTCACAGTGAGATTTGAATCTATAGCAGTAGATATGGGTTGAGTATATGAATCCAATTGATTTTGAGCTTTCATATACACCTAGGAAGGGGAATAATGTTACTAACGCTTTAAGCATGAAAACTAAGACTCAAGAAGTTTAAGAGTCTAGTTCTAAGTGGAAGATGATGACCTTGCTGACTGAAATTCATGTTTTGGTTTGGAAGGGTAGGGAGAAGATGACCCTCATAACCATATCAATTGAATTCACACTTTTAATCCAGATTAAGGAGAGGAAGTATGAGGATCTGGTGTGTCTGGCCTTGAGAAAAACACATGAAGGTGGGGAGTCACCTCCTGATTGGAATATATAATAGGATGATATCATCTATGTCAGGAATTGTGTTTTTATGCCAATGATTATGTGGGAGGAGTTGATGTGTGAGTTTCATTCCATGAAGTGGGTGGAGAATCTGGGTTTGACCAAAATGTACCATGTCTTACATTGATAGTATTGATGGTCGGGCAAGGAAAAGGTGATTTCAAGGTTTGTGACATGATTCTACACCTATTAACAGGTGAAATTCAAGCATCAAGGACCCAGTGGGTTACTACAACTATTTCCCATTCCAGAATAGAAGTGGGGTGATGTCACTATGTACTTTGTGGTGGGTCTCCAGAGGACACCTAGGAAGAATGAAACAATTTGGGTGGTTATGGACTATTTAATGTAAGTATCACATTTCTTACCTATATGGAAGACTTTCTCAGTGGATCAGTTGGGATAATCGTATGCTCTAGATATAGTCTATCTACACAAAATTCCATAGAGTATAGGTTTAGACTGTGACTCACATTTCACTTCGCACTTCTGGAAATTCTTGGAGAAGGAGCTTGGTACGCACGAATTTCTAATTATGGATATCCACCCTTAAATAAACGGGAATTTGGAATGTACTATTAAGGTACTTAAAGATATTCTCTGAGAGTGTGTACTAGACTTTGGTGGGTTTTGGGAGAAGCACTTAGCAGTCATTGTGTTTGACTATAACAACAACTACCAAGAAAATATTCGAATGGTACCATATGAGGCTCTTTAATGTAGGCCATACAGATCACCTCTATACGGGACAAAGGTAGATGAGTCAGATCTATTAGGAACAAGTCTCATGTAGTAGAAATAAGATCAGGTTTAGATGATTCAGAAACATATGACTATGACTTAGAGTAGGCAGAAGTCGTACGTTGATTGATGTCGGTGACCCATTGAGTTTACAATGGGTGATCATGTGTTCCTTCAGGTGTCACCTAGATTGGGTCACCATAGGATTTGGAGTTAGGGAAAGTTGGTGCCCAAGTTTCTTATACCTTTTGAGGTTGTGGAGATAATCATACTGGTGGCCTACCAATTGGATCTTCCACTGAGGTATAGTGCTATGCATGACGTCTTTCATGTGTTATAACTTCAATGGTATCAACCTGATCCTTCTCATTTGATTGATGTGAATGATGTTGAGATTAAGAATAATGTTTCCTTTTAGGATCATTCGATATGTGTTGTGGATCATAGTGAGAAAGTGATGTAGGGAAATATCATACTAATAGTTTGAGTGTTTTGGAAACATGATCGTGTTCAGGAGGAAACATGGGAGATGGAAGAAGATATACATTATTAGTGGCCAATTTATTTACCTAATAATCTTAGAGATGCTTGGGGGTACAACTTGAGGAAGAGATATTATAATGTGGGGAGATTATAAGATACCGTTCTGTTTCTAGGTATGTTCCCCTTTGAGTTTTCATTTGGTTTAGGGTTTTAAAGGGTGTGAAATAACTTGGAAGGATTTAGGGGTGGTACATATCTTTTTAGTATAATTTTGGATTGAAAAATAGTATGCATCAAATTTACCTGTCGTGTAAAAGTGTTACATGATGTGTAAATCTTAATTACGATAAAATCAATTGAGGTGATGGATTTTTCAGAGTAAACCATTAAAAATAATTACATGGCATGTAATGGAATTACATGTTATGTAATTATCTGAGAAACAAATTAAAAGGTTACATGAGGTCCATTTTTTGTGTTCATTCCTTTATGTAGCCTTATTTCATTAAACCTTAGGGAAAATCCCAATGGATTTGGAGTTATTTATTAATCTCTAATTGTCACAAATTTGTGTTTGACCTCTGGTAAGCCTTTTCACTTTGGTTTTATTTTTCCTATCTCTTTACTCATGTAAAGGGATGAATTTTCCTCTTTTGGAATTGGGTTTAGATCTAGGTTTTGATAGATCTTAATCCTTTTGATCTTTATCTTAGGTATTAGACCTATATCTTCTACACCATTGGGGTTTTGATCATTTTACTTCAATTTGAGGATTTCCTAGTTTGAAAAATTTCTGTCAATGATCTTGAGGTAGGTGGTCTAATTGTCAATTCCCATGTCTTATTTTAAATTGTGTTTATGAAATTATTCAATTTCAATTACCATGATTAGGCAATTTCATCAAAAATTTAATTGATTAAATTGAACTTCCACATGTTAATGAAATGCATTGAACTTGGGTCAATTGGAATTAGTTTAATTTTGATCATGAATTGATTGATTAATGGGAATTATGGGATTGTTGGGTTAACTTTAAAAGGTTGATGGTTTAAATGATTAAATGTTGAATAAATGGTTTAATGGGGAATTATTCATTTGTTCTATGCAATTAAAGTGAAGATCCATGATTAAATTGATAATTGAAATGTGAAACTTGATGAGAATTTTTTAGAAGAAGGTTAGTAATGCTTAACTTTGATAAATATGAAACTGTTATATATGTGATATTGTGATATATGTGATATTTGTTTGTGGAACATGGACTGATGCTTTAAAATCCCATATGTGTTTGACTTATATACATGTGTGGGACATGGACTGATGCTTCAAAAGATCATATGTGATAAAAATGGTTGTGGGACACATACCGATGCTTCAAATACTCATGGGGTTCTAGACATGGAGTTCTAGGCCCAAAATATTAGAATTGGACTATGGTTCAAAGTAGTCGTGATATGAAATTGAATTTGAATGGATAATAAAATCCCATGTTATAATGAACTTTGAATCCTTATATGACATGTTTCAGACCCCAACATGGGATGAAGTAGGTATTAGTGGTTTGGGTTTCAATGCGAACTTAAGAAAATTATGTGGTTAATTAAAGAATGATTGAATTGGTAAACTACTTATTTGTTCACTTTTACTTTATTCTTTATAAAACTGAATACACTATTATAGACTGGATATTGTTTTAGATACTGTTGGTGGTGTCCTAGTGTGTCATACTCACACCCTACTCAGGATTTTGGATCATTACCCGAATAGACTTCATATTTATAGGACATGATAAAGGTATGATACCTATGGTAGATGGATGAGTTGGGATGAAGCAAGGATGAGGGAACCAGACATGGTGTTAAGACCCTCTTGGGAGTTTTCAGTGTATTTAATTTTACAATTGACACATATATGGAATTTCATATCTACTTCTTTGATTGAATATTTTTTTCTTATTCTGGTTCAATATGTATTACTAATTTTCAATTTTTATGGTACTAGTATGAGTATTTTTTAGTATCACTTGATTATTATTTATTATTTTCAATATTGTGTTGATACTCTGATAAAGAGGGTATAGCCTCCCCATATTATATATTAGACCCTAAATTCTAGTTGAAAACCTCTAGTATATAGGGAGGCTTACTTGAGGTCATATAGAAAACTGTCTTGGGGCACCGAAATGTGGAAACCAGGTCGGGATGTTACATCAGGATTGTTTATTCTTGAATTTCTGTTGAAGGAAATTATTTGATCACTATATAATAAAACCATTTCATTTTATTTTACTATGTTTACCCATGATATTTTTAAGTAATAGTACCATTTATCTACTCTTGGGTACTTAAATTAATCGAAAAAATGTTTTAACAAAATCCAACTTCATTTCTCTCTTCTACGAGGAATCAATTTTCTTCCAAAGCCATGTTTTCTAAAGAAAATTTTAAAAAAGTTGTTACACTTTTCAAAATAAATTATCAACAAAAATTTCACCCATTTTTACTCTTTAAAAAATGTTTTCAAAGGAATCTTATGTCGTTTTTAAAACAATGTCCATTTGGATTTTACCAAAAATGTGAAAGGAATCTTTTTTTCATTTTTTAAATAAGACACTTTCTTAACCACTTTACATTATAAAAGGAATGTTCTTTTTAACTTTTACAGCAAGTACAAAATTTCTTGCTGTCATGACTGTCATTTCTTTGAAGCTTCCTTTACACGTTTATGAGGATATTTTTATATAAATTGTTTTTAAAAATGATTTTAAAAGAAAACTTTTTTTTTCAAAATTAAAAGGATATTTTCCTCAAGAATGTTTTAAATATATTTTTATTTTATTTATATTCATAAATGTCAATAAACCTTTATTATTACTCCAATAGGTATATGATGACACCATACTTATTATTCATCGGGATGGTTTATGATTATTTTGACCAAGGATAGTATCAAAATTCACTTCCTTGTTTCATTTTGAAATATTCACTTTACTATGATAATTTAATATTAAATTTCTATATTATTTATCATGGATATGCTTATTATTTAAACCACATATCATTTTTAAATACAATATTTTACTTTGAAAGATCTTTATTTGACTGGGAAAATGTAGACAAATATTTATCCCTTTCACAATACAAATATTTTATGATAAAGAAAATATTTCATGAATTAAATCAATTATTCGATATATGAGGAATGTTTTGGACCCATAGACATGGGTGGGGCCCGATTAAGGATATCCTATTGATGCATCAATAATATCATGGGATGAATCAGTTGGATAGCCTTAGTTAAATGGTTTTCTACCCACCAATTTTAAATAATCTTTAGAATATATCTTGACGGTAAAGGTATCATGTTTCTAAAAAACATGACATCCAATAATTAAGCATTTCCTTCATTAAGTGTTCAGTTATATGAATTTTTTTCTCATTTATTTACATTTTCTTGTTGATTATTATTATTTATTGATGATACCTTCCACTATACTTAAACATTACTCATAATTTGAGCTCACCATTATTTTGTTTCCTTTCCCCAGGATTCCATGAAGTTTACTATAACTGATATACAAGGATATGGTATATGGAATAAAGTTATTCTCAAAATAAACAAAATTATGTTGTAATTTTTACATTCAAATATAATGTAAGACTCAAGTGTGTATCATGTTTAACAAGACTACGAAACTATTTAGTCCTTCAGAGTGTGATTCCATGTATTTTATGATAATGTAATGGTAGTAAGCACCATCTCCAGGCTACTGGGGTCTGGGTCACTGTAGTTGGTATTATAGAAAGTTTAGTAGAAACCTAAGGAACTAGATTTAAGAAAATATAAATTAGGGAACATAACCCTATGATAGAATTTGAGGATAGGTATATAATAACATCCTAAAGTTTTGGTAAGGTAGATATTATGTGGTATTTCTTAGTAATAAATCCATATATGGATACTACAAGCAGACATGGTTCTGGAACAGATATATCCAGGGGTAATAACTCTAAAAAGGGTATATTGGGCTTGAATAAAGTGTTACCTGGTATAAAAAATAGTCTTTACCACACACCCAATTTATCATTCCATGGTGATATGCTTAGGATAATACACATTTTCTTTACAAACCACTATTAAGGATTTGAGTAGATAATGAAAATGAATGACCTGGGTTAAAACCTATACCAAGGAAGTAATTATGTGGAAATAAAATGGATAAAGTATTTTTACATTGGGATTCAAAAATTAAATTTTAGAAGTATTTTTACCAAGTTTATTTTGGGTATAAGAATCATGAAATATATATAGATTGTGTTAAATTTTAGAAGCAAATGTGTCTTCATTATCTTAAGAGTTATAAACACCATAATGGTTATGAGTTTCAGGTTGATCATAATTCCAAAGTCTTAAACACTTCTTTAAAAAAATTGTGTTGTAAGAATGTCACAAGATTAAGGATTTTTTTTGGAAGAAATTTATTAAAATACAAACCATTGGTTTAATACATGTTTTAGTAGAAGGGTTATTTGAGTAATAATGCCATTAAATTTTATAGACATAATTTTAAAGGTATTAAAAACATTTATATTTAATATGATCATTAATGAAATTTCATTAATAGTAAAATAAGATTTTTAGACCGTGAAAAAAGTAAGTTACATTGAAAACCATAGTAAAAAGGTTATTTAATGATTAATTTTATTTCAAGGACTTCCATTATATTGTTTTGGAGACTTTATAGGAATTATATTAATACATTTTAGAGAAATGATAACCTATATACTGGGTGACAACCCATCTTATCTTGAAATTCCGCAGGGCTTGAACCCATGACTGAAGGACGATAAGGGTTTGGCACCTACCACTGTCCTACGTGATGTCCTGGTTAATATGTAATTTTTTTAGTTAAACGATTTGTAAAATAAATATTAATGATGAAACAGTGGTGTTAATTTTTAGGTTTAGAGATTAATTTATTATATTGGAAAACCTATATTAACTATATTGGTTTTTGAAAATAGTTATATATAGAAATAAAGACTTATTTTATAGATCCTACAATATGTTAAAAGTGAATTTTAGTGCTTCAAGAATAAAAAATTAATTTTTGGATATTAATTTCTTAGATTAATAAATTAATTGGAAATTTATTTTATCACAACCAAAGGTTGAAATTGTTCTTATAAAATAGAAATTCATCATGTGATTATATTTCCTTATATTCCTAAAAAGTAAAATAATTACTCAACTTTAATAAAATGGTATTGAATCCTATTAAATTCATATCTAATTAATTATATGGTATTTTAAATCATTAAAGATTTTTGGTTTTTATCCCATTAACTTTCCATTGATCATTCACTTTCTTGTGATCAATGAACTCAATCACTCTCTATAATTATTTACACTTTTCCTCCATATCCATATCTTCACTTTCCACTAATGTTATACTAAGTAGAAACCTAGTTATATGTTATTACATATAAATGTTATAATTTCCCTTCTATATTATTAAGATGGTATTTTATTAAATCTTTTTATAATTTGGGTTTTTCAATAATAGTATTTCCAAATGTCAAACCCCTGATTACTGAGATCAAGTTTAAATTGCGTGGGCACAATTTATTTAAAGTGGGGAGGATGTAAAACCCCAAAAATTATAAAAGAATAAATTTTTTTTAGATAAAATATGTTACATGAAACAATTAATTAACTTTAATTACATAGAACAATGAATTTATTCGATATCTTGTGTTACACACAAGACCGAGTTTTACTGAATAATAATATACTATTAATATTATTATTTAATATGATAGTTGTTTCATAGCCATTATAATGGTATGAATTAATAATATTAAATAACTTTTAAAAATAGATAGTTTTCACAAGTTTTTTAATTATCAATTTATTAGTAATAAAATAATTATCAATTAAAATAAAGATAAATGTTTTCTGAAAAACTGTATTTTTTCTAAAAGATGGATTAATAGCACTTTGTACCCATAATTTATAATTAAATTTTACCAATTTTATAAAATTTATATGAAAAAATATTATTAATTTTCTAAATCATAATATCAAAATTATCTTAGGGTGAAATTTTGGTATTTTTCTGAAAAGTTTCATTTTTTGATGAATAGTGAAAATACTGGATTTTAATTGAAAACTGACTTTTCATTTAAATAATTTATAATTTTAAATTATATTTTAAATTAGTTTAAAGTAAAATTAGTAAAATTATAAATTTATTAATCTAACTTACTTTATTGGAATAAATTTCATATTAAATTTTGGTATAAAATCATTGTAACCTCTTAAACATTTTCACCTTAAAAACCCACTTTCTTGTCACACATGCATAATTAATTTTAAATTAAAATATTCTAATTATGTGAATTGAAATTAAAAAAATGGATTCAATATTTATAATCAGAATAATTTATAATGACTGATAATTTCAACGTAATTTTTCACCAAAATGAATAGTGAATGTAGTGAGAATTAATCAAAACGGTTAAGGTAAAAATAGATTTACTAGGGCGTTAAATTAGAATGATAAGAGTGAAAATGACCTAAAATTTTATCAATATTTTATTTATTGAATTTATTTAGAAATTTTAAATCAAATTATATGAAATATAGAAATTACTTTCCACTTTCCTTTGAATATGACCCATATAATAATTTAAGTAATAAAAAAGACAAAAATGATACTTTTCTTCATTTTAATATCTATAATTTTTTGGAATAGGGACAAATTTTTTTTTGTTTATACATATTATTTTGAAATATAAATCTTTTTTTTTCATAAAAATTTATCTTTAATTTTTAGATATGAATTAGTAAATTAAAATGCTTAATAAATGCCATCTTAGTATTTTTTTAGTTAATAAAAAATGAAATAACTAATACTGAAAATAATAAAAGTGAAATAAATTGAATGAATTATTGTGTTAATTTATTTATTTAGATTAATATATCATTTTAAATAGGTTTTAAAACAATATATTCTAATTCCATAATTGTATTGATATTTTTAAATTCAATTTAAGTGAATAATGTCAAAATTGACATTAATGTCATTTTATGATACATTATATTTTATAAACTGATTTAAAATTGATAAAAATACTATATTATGAGAAGTGTTTTTTATATGATAATAAATATAAAATATTTTCCATTCATGGACCAAATTTTCCTTTATAATGAATATAATGACCCCAAAATAGTAAAGAACCTAGTTAGCGTAGTTAAGGTTAAAACAATGTTTTTGCACGATCATGCGCTTGTGTTCAAATAAATTATCAACACAAATAGGGTTTTAATTTAAAAAATTAGATTTAATATTTAGAATTATTTTTTCAAAATTATATAATACGTCTCAGTTAAATTTAGTCTTATTGGATAAATTACCTAGGTTAAAAAAAATAGTTATCTTAGTGGAAAACTAAAACGGTAAAAATAAGAAAACTTAGAAGTTAATGAAATAAATGTTTAAAAAATGTGTTTTATTATGTGGTGGATGTATTTATAGACCATATAATCCTTAAAAATCATTAATTATCAATCTTGGAACCATGTTAGGTAATATTGACCCCCTAATAGTGACTACTTTTGGGTATTTACAAAAGTACCACTCCTCCTCAACTATAAAAGGGAACTCAATCACCTCACTTACCCACACCTCTAAATCCATTTAGATCATAAAAAACCTGAAAAAAATAAGTCCCTAAATTCCCTCATATCATCCTATATGTCTTATTTTGTCCAGGAATCTAATATTTTAAGTATTTAGTGCAAACATAAAGAAGATACCCGAAGGAGAGGTAATGTTCTTCAATATGCATCTTTATTTTATTACCATATCCACCTCCTTCAATTATTTTCAAAACAAAATGATATAATAACCTCGGTATATTAAATATATTTATATTTTTTATAGTAATTTTATGACCTAAAACCACACAAACTTCCATAAAAGGGGTTACAAAATCATCACTTGTGTGTATGTTAGACTACCGCCTCGCGAACCGATGTCGTTCATTCTTTCATTACCACCTTTCACAGTTGGGTATAAAAATGGATTATATATATATATTATATTTTTAACATATTTATACCTATGTATTAATTATATCATATATATATTTTCACCTTTCATTCTATAGGAGATATAGTAACATTGCTCATGTGTATGGAGGACTACCGCCTCATGAAACGATGCGATTCGTCTTTCACTAACACTTCAAATGGAAGGAGATAAAGATAAATTTAATTATTATATATGATATAAATTAAATAATTATTATATTTATTACATAATTATCATTATATAAAGATAATATATATATAATTTTCTTTATTTCCCTTTCACTCATGTAATGGTGATAACATCGTTCATGTACGTGTGGACTACTACCTTCATGATGTGATGTGACTCTCTTTTCATCACCACACAAAATGGATAATATATAAGTATAATTAAATAAATAATATGATAATTATTTAATTATTATTATTCTGGATATGATATACCTATATAATATGTGAAAGAACCGGAACATTCATGACAAAGAACAAATGATAAAACAAGGAAATTAATACCTGAAACAATGAAAATGATGAATTATTATTAACAAACAGGTGATAATATGTTACATTAAGATCATATATAATATTATAAAATATTATTATGGTTATGGTATAAGTTAATAACATTATTAAAACAATTATACATGAGGTAAAATAGCATTTAACCAAAAGAAAGTGTAAGGTAAAGGATCTCATCTCAGTTTCATTTCATCATGGAATATTATAATGTTATGAACCTAATTTATTTTATATGGTGTATATACTATTCCATTTACCTATAATATCATGAATAATTCATTATTTTTGGTATTCTAAGTTTCAATTTGAATTATTTCATCTAATGGGTTTGAATTAAATGTTACCAAGTGGTAAAGAAGTTTATAACTCAATTTCTTTTCATTGGGTTATATTAATCCTTAATCATTTTTAATACTCTAATATTATTTGTGAAATTAATTTTGACTATATATTATTGTATTTAAATTTTTTATTTGGATTTATAGTTTATTCACATAATAGACTCATTGAATATTTCTCACTTCAACATTATGATCATTTGAAGGGTTTATTTCACAATCGCATTCTAATCGAGATTGTTTATTCTTGAATTTTAGTGAAAGAAAATTACTTAATAATTATATAATAAAACCATTTAGTTTTATTATACTATATTTACTCAGGATATTTTCAAGTAATAATACCATTTCCCACTCTTTGGTACTTAAACTAATTGATAATTGTTTTAAGAAAATTCGACTTCATTGCTCTCTTTGGTCGGAAATCTATTTTTTTTCCAAATCCATGTTTTTTAAAAATGTTTTCAACCTTTTAAAAATAATTTATTAAAGAAATTTCACCCATTTTTTCTCTTTAATTTTTTTTTTCAAATGAATCTTTTTTGTTTTTAAAAACAATTCCTGTTTGTCTTTTACAAAAAAATATGAAAGGAATCTTCTTGTTATTTTCTAAATAAGGTAATTTCATAACATTTTTTCACTAAAAAGGAATTTTATTTTTAACTTGTATATACTGTAAGGAATTTTCCTCCATCATGACCATAATTTCTTTGAATCCTCCTTTTAAATTTTATGAGTATATTTTAAAGAAAATGTTTTTGTAAGTTATTTTCAAAGAAAATGATTTTCAAAATTATTTTTAGAATGAAAATAATATCTTACAAAAGAATTTTTTTAAAGAAATTTTTATTGAATTTATACTAACTAATGGAGAAAACTCTTTATTATTACTATAATGGGTTTATATTGATACCATCAGAATTATTTCACTCGATGGTTTATGATTATTTTGACCAAGGATAATATCGAGATTCAATTCCTTTTTTCCTTTTGAAATATTCACATTCCTATGATCATTAGATATTGAATTTAACTTAAATATACATATTATTTATCATGGATATTCGTATTTTTTAAACTGTATCTCAATTATATATACAGTGTTTTACTTTGAATGTTATTTCTTTAACCATGGAAATATTGATAAATACGCATCAATTGATCAATATAGATATTTGATGATAAGGCACATTGTTAATGAATTAAATCAATGATTTGATATATGAGAAATGATTTAGACCCACATAAATGGATGGAACTCAGTTAATGATATCCCCTTGATACATTAGTAGTATCATGGGATGAATCAGTTGTATATCCTTAGTTAAATGGGTTTCTACCCATCAGTTTTAAACTATCTTGAGAATAGATCTTGATGGTAAAGGTATCGTGTTCCTGGGAAACATAACGTACAATAATTAAGAATTTCCTTCATTAATAGTTCAATTATTATTATCTAGGATATTTTTACTAGGACATTATATCTATATGAATTTCATTTTTTAATTTATTGATTAAATGACACGTGTGTTTAGTTATTTACCTTTCCATATTGATTATGCCTTATATAGTTATTTAAATGAAATGTGTGATCAGTTATTTACCATGAGATGTTGATTATTATCATTGATTCATGATAGCTACTGCTGCACTTAAATATTACTGAGCATTTGAGTTCACCCCTATTTTGTTTTCTTTCCCCAGGATTCCATAAAGTTTACTAGGACTGATATGTAGGGATATGCTAGATGGAATAAAGTTACTATCAATAGAAAAAAATTATGTCATAATTTTTGTATTCAAATATAATGTAAGAATTAATTATGTATCTATTCTGTAAATACTATTAAACTATTATGTCCTTCAGGATGAGATTCCTTGTATCTTATGCTAATGTAATGGTATCTGGAATCGACTCTGGGATACTAGGGTCTTGGTTGCTACATTCTTGTTTGAGGCTATAATTAATTGGCTTACTCATGAATTAGGGGATTAAGAGCACATGAATTAAAGAATCATACTATATTTTAGGTGTATTTTTAACATTCACATGAATTATTATGAGTGAGAAACGGTTTTTGAAAAGGAAAATGTTTTTTACAAATGAAATGTTTTAGAATGGTCTTGTAAATAATTATTAATTAATTAAAACATCAACAATAAGCTATTTATTATTTTCCTAAATAATATATTATTGGTTCATTAGGTAATTGAAAAAACAGTGATAGATTTATCATGTTCTATCTTGGATTAATAATTTTATCTTCATTCTCACGGTAGATAGAAACCCTATAATGGGTAGTTTTAAATTGTAGATACCTTGGGTATGGTTCATATGGGAAGTGTGTACCTGGGACATTGGTTGTTTTGTCTTGAGATGTTTTGGTTAATGAAAGACCCTTGATAGGGTCATTTTGGAATATGGTGTCACCTAGTAATGATGTGATATGACTCTTTATGTTGTGATTCATGATGATACTGGAATAGAAGTTGATGGTTATGTCTGTTTGGTGGCTGGTTATGTGGTTGTAGGCTGTATATCCATTGATTCTTATTTTTCATGGAGGTTAGTAATCAAATATTTCTTGATATTTGTAATGCATGTAATGTTGATTCTTAGATCAAGAGGTGAATGGGTAGATGATTAAAATGTTATAAAAACACTCTATTGATATAAGTATGAGTTTTTGGTTTCAATTAGGAATTAACTTGGTTATATTGGAAATGAAATAATTTTTGGTGCTTTATTAGTGATGTGATAGCATCCTAGGGATAAGTAAAGTGAAAATTTTGCATTGTGTTTTTGTTTTAGAAACAATAGTTGGTTCTTAGAATGGGATTAAGCCAATTTTTATGGAATAGAATCATGAAATTCATATGAGGGATGATGTTCATGATAAGTAGGATTACGTGATATGCGAGTGAATCATGTCTTGTATACCTATGGGTTTTGGAATGCAAGGGTTTTGGGAATATTATGGATATGAATATATCATTGGATTATGAACAACATGTGAGTATTTTTTATGAGAGAGTAATTCCAAATGGGCAATCACTTAGGGAATGCCTAAAATGAGTAGCATCCTAATGAAACTACCCTAAGAGTGGATATGTTGAAAATCTACTGAGATCTCAATAGTGGGTTCACAATGGAGATAGTAGTAGTTGTGTTATCCATGTTTTTCATGGAAATACTACCAGGTTCTTAGAGGATTATAGAATGGTCATTATGGATCAATATTATTAACCTTTGGTTGAGAAGACCAATTCCATTATAGACATGACAGTTATATGGGTTAGTTAAAGCTAGAGGATTTATAGGTGAATCTTAGAAGGATTCGATGGGGAGGTATGAAGGTGACATTGGGTACTGAATAGGAATATTAAATTAGTTATTAGGGTATATAAAGATGTGTTTGTTGGGTATAATAGACTAAGTATAACACATTAATAAGGATCCAATGTGTTTATGGTTGGTGGTGAAAAACAAGGGTGGGTAAGAGCAAGTGGGGGGATTATTAGAACATTCTATCATTGCAGGACCTAAGATTAAGGATTAGGTGTTGAGATTGATAGGTTTTTATAAGAAGATATTATGTGTGGTAACCCTTGTGTAATTTTAATTTTTAGGTGAGATGGTGTTAGTTGGATAAAATTTTGGGAAATACTATCTTAGGGAGTGCTTTGTGGATTAATTTATAGAATTAATGATATATTTTGTATGAAGGAAGATAATTGGGATGGGGAGATGGATGTTTCACTGAGATACTGAGGTATAATAAGTGAATTCAATCTTGCTCCTATGTATGTTTTAAGATTATAACCAATAACTAATAGGCAAGGATGAGTTTTTGAAGAATTTGTGTTGTGTTTTTTCATAATGTCACATGGATGGATAAATTATAGATCAGTATGATAAATATAGTTCCATGGTGAGAAAATCACAGAAATTGTAGAATTAGTCAGTGAAATAAAGGACCGATTGATGCTTTCATATGAGATTGGATAAGATAATGTGGTGCTGATTCTATATATGTAATTTTAGAGATGTTTGATAAGAATGAAGTGTTTGGTCATATTTTTTAGTGAAAAGATATTTCATTGTATTGTGATGGAATATGGTCTAGTGGAATTTAGTTTAGATCTAATAATGAGTAGTGGCATTAGATTCTAATAGATGAGCTATATTTTGAAAAAAATCATGGGTTATTATTGAAATGAGAAGCTGTATGATGGGAAATTTATAATGACTGATATCATTATAGGTTATCTATTTTAGAGATTTTTTTTAATTTGTATGGATCTAGGATCTAAGTGAGTTTTGATTTAGAGTTTTAGAGAAGTTTCATAGGTTTTAGTATGAAATAAATGTTTTTTTGATAAAGGTTTGAGGATTTTTGGGTGTTAGTGGATGATTAGAGTATAGTTTGGGTATCCCTAGTACCAAAGTAAAGTTCTAGAATCCAATGTATACCAAGTGCAGGTTCACTAGGTACCTAATGAAACCTCCAAGGGAAGAACCCCCAATATTCCCATTGGACAACTATTGGAGTTGGTCCATGTGGTTGGTAGGGGACTAGGTACTTGTTTCCAGTTGATTAGGATCCTAGTATGGTTATTAGTGTTTGTTTAAGTTGGAAAAAACTATTATTTCAGGGTTCAAACCATCTATTTTAGATATATTACCACTTTGGAGAAGGAATTTGAGCTGGACCACTCCCCTTGTTTCTTTACCTTAAGCCCCTTAGACCCCTTTGTTTGGTGACATATTAGGGGCTCTTTCTTCATTTTAGATTGAGGTAGGCACTCCTCTTATTTCTATTGTATACTCTTTATATTTTCTATAATTTTTTATGGTTATAATAAGGATTTAATGATGATTCTAGTATAGAGTTTTGAAATCATCACCAAATATTGGGGCTTCATGGTATGATATAAAAAGGAAATAAAAAGAAGAGTAATGTTTCCTTTTTTTCCCCACTATTTTGAAATAGAAAAATCACTTGATGAATTTATCTAAGGGTTTTGATAAATTACCTTTAAATTGGTAATTATTTGGGCATGAATTTATGGGTATTTTATTAGTAGGAGTGTTAGAGTGTGACTTGGACCTTCCATATATTGTTAGTAATGGTTTAGAAATTGAAACATTACTTATTGGGTTTTTGGTTATGATGCTTCATTGGATTAAATTATATAATTAATTATAAATGTTTAAAATTAATTTGTCACATCTTGTGGCATGTGATATATGATTAATAACCTGAATATCATCGGTATAATCTTGAATATATATGTAGAGTAATACTTTAGGAGTCTTTTCCTAGATTTCATGGTAGGTGTCCCCATTATTACTTAACCATATATTGTTTATGCATGTTCTTATGTGATATTGATTATGATTGAGGGTCTAGAAGTTGTATAAGGAACAAGTCCTAAAAATTAGATAGGGACCAGTATGGAAATTTTAGGTATTGGAATGGGGATTCTATATATGAATTATTTGATTGAGATATGCCTAATGACTACATCTCCAAGGTCTTGAATAACTTCTAGAGGGTATTAGTTTGCTTAATAAACCATGAGCAGTTTGGGTTGAGAATCAGTGGATTAGATAATGGAATCCAAAGTGAGTAATTCATTTGTTGGTGTGGTTAGTTAGTTTAAAATCCATGAATTATTTCATAATGGATTTGTGATTATTGACTTGGGACCTAGGGTTTCCCTAGAAGGGGATGGTTGGGTTGACAATAGTGTAGTGGACCCTGACAAGACAATATATATTAGTTTATGTAGATTATTGGGTTTCCTATAATGGGATACAGGTTTTACCACTTATCATGGGTGTTCCCAATGACATTAAGATGAAGAATTTAGAATATGGTTTTCGCTAGGTATTGTGATCTCTTTCTGAGATAGAATTTGAGATATGTTAGGCATGATTTTTTTGTAGGAGTACATCGATGTGTTGGATAGTATGGGTGAATGAGATTCCTCAGATTAGGTTTTTTGGTTGGTTATATATTGTAGTTACCCACATTAATAGGGTATGGTTGGGTTAAAGGTAACAATTAAATATGAGGATCACCATGGTGCGACAGTACCAGGTCTGGTGATAAAGGAGAAACCACAAGTTAAACCCTTTGTAATGATGAAATGTTTCTTTATAAAAGGTCTATATAGTTGTGTGATTTATCCTAATGTGATAGGTGTTCCAGGGTGGATATATTGATTGTATTCTCATGTATTAGTGAAATATCAAAGGTGATGGTTTTAGCTACAAGTTATTTGTAGTGATAATAATTAGGTAATACAAGTAAAGATTTATGTATTTGTTGATATATTCTAGCAGATAATGAGGTTTGGATTGGTTTCTAACTAAGATCTAGGATATGGGTATATGTATTTGATGATTTTTTATTCATCCTAACTATGTTGATGCAATGTGAATGAGAAAATAACAACTAATAAGAAGGTGACCTGGTGGCTTGAGGTTCGGGGTGTAATACTACACCACCCAGATGTTTGTGTATGTTAGTATAACTATGTCATGAATTTACCTGATGCATTTTATTTTTATTTTCTATAGACATACTAGAATAGAGTTTGAGATTAATTCTAGAATTTACTACCCATGGTTAGACTGAAAAATATTCTGAGATTCCATCTAGAATTTTGCAACCATGATGAGACTGATAGAGAGTCTAGGTCACCATTTAGAATTTAAAACCCAATGTAAGACCAATAGAGAGCCTAGGAATAATTATAGGATTTACCACCCATGGTAAAACTATAAGAGAGTCCAAGATTACTTTAAAAATTTATCACTGATAGTCAGATTGGTTGAGAGTATGAAATTCAATATATGATTTACCACACACAGTCAGACCGATAGTGAGATCATGATTCCCTCTAACATTTAGTTCCTATGGTTAGACTGGTAGTGTGTCTAGGATTCCATCTAAAATTTCTTTATAACACATGGATAGAATAGCTACATTCCTAGGATTCTATGTGATTCACATTATCCCACTATGGAATGAAAGAAGGGGTATACCGACATTGACTGAAGCAGGTGGGGTTAGGCGTCATGGTGGCCGAGTTAGCACATGATTACTTGATGAGATTGACTATATGCCATATGTTATTTATTTATTTATTTTCTACACAAAAATAGATTGATATAAATTTATATACAAGGTAAATCATTGGTGGTTACCCACTGATTTTTACATTCACACCCTAGAAAGACACTTTAGTTCATGCGAAAATCCTAATGTCTAACTTTTAGGTAACAAGTAATATGAGAGATAAATCTAGAGTAACTTGATAGATGTTTGGATATAGGACTAGGGAGATACTTGAGATATTTTAGTTATTTCTCCTTTTTATTTTTTTCCATGTTTACATGTTTACTTGATTGGCCTAGTGGGTGATTATTGATTTATGTATGTATGTTCAACATGGGTACATATTGTTAAAACATATTGATGTTTATAAATTATTGATGGTTTTATATTAACTATAATTCTTTACACTTACTATGATGTTATTTGATGATTCATTTTTTATTTTTTAAATATTCTTATGATACTAAGAGTATAATATACTTATGTTGTTATTGGACTCTCATCACTAGTTGGTTGGCTTTGGTGCATGGGGAGGTGTGTTTGAGGTACATTGAATTCTTTGGATCAGTATCTGTTTGGGTGAGATCGTTCCTGAGAATTACACAAGAATTTTTTTAAGCACCTTACCAAAGAGTTTACATGTTATTGAAATATCAAAAAAAATATGTATTTAGTATTGAAATGGGTTCAAAAAAACATTTATAAATATTGTTTATTTTTTTAGAATAAGGATAAGATAGGAAAACCAGTGTTTTATAAAAATAGGTAGTTTAGTCACATTGGTTTATACACTGGTGTAAAAAATCATTGTTGGATTATGAAAATATATAGATCAAGTGCATGTTTCCAATCAATAATAGGTGGTTCAAGTTCAACAAAAAAAATAAAGAAATGGTCTTATAATGGGAGTTAAATAAAGTTCATGAATCTTATAAGAATGGAAGAAATAGGTTTAGAACCTTTGAATTCATTAGTAATCACTATTTATTATACCAAAATAGTGAATCAAAAAATCATATATGAATACATAAATAATAAATTTTATTATATTATAAAAAGTTTGGCATGAACCTAAGAATTGTCACCTCTTGAGGGCATTGGAAAAAGAATAGAATTTATAAGTATGAAAACAAAATACTAAAACAATTAAAGGTTGGTATAGGTTATGAAAGTACTAAGGTATATCCCATAGAAACATATATCCAAAGCATGAAACTTAGTTAAAAAGTTAACACGGTTGATTTAATTAAAAAGTAAATATGAATCTATGCTAAAATAACTATGAGTAATTGATGCACCAAGATTTTTTAATTCCAGGATCATGAAATATTAAAGCATAAAATATATTTTGTATAACCATGTCATTAATTGAATTGTTTCTAAGAAAATAATTGGTCTTGGTCATCACTCTATACTTTCTAAACTTATCTTTTCTTATGTATAAGTACTTATACTTATTTAGAAATCATGTGATCTAAAACCATGTTTAAAAATAACTACTCTAACCTCTGGAAAGAGGTTTCTTCGTGAATCGGCTCCATATCAACCCAGGTTCGTTGGATTATCGGCACAGGTGACATCTCCTTTTGGCATGACAACTGGAGCAGCATGATCATCAGTTTCTCGGAATTCCCTGCTACGAACATCACTTTCAGGGAGGCTGCCTGCTATCCTTATTTCATTAATGTTGTTCTGGACAGATATCAGCAGGAGATGTTTCATCTTATTGAACTTTCAGCTCATCCCGACAAATGCGTGTTCACTCCGTCCTCTTCAGGGGCTTTCTCCTCCAAAGAGTACCAGCGCACAATTTTCCATCATCATGCAGGTGACCCCTGGAACGAGACTCTATGGGATAACCTCATACCTTCAAAGTTAAATTTTCTGGTCTGGAGAGTCCGAAACAGAGCACTCCCTAGTGATGAAAACGTTAGAAGATGCGGTGTAAAAATGGATTCCAGGTGCGTCTATTGTAGGGGGAAGCAGGAGGAGGCCTCGATGCACCTGTTCTTCGAAAGTGAGTGGGCACAGGCAGTATGGTTGTTTTTGGTGAATTCATAGCAATCTCTAATCCACATATGAGAGAGGAGGTTTTCATGGTCCGTTGGTTTTACGGCTCGAATGCAGCGAGTCCTGAAAGAAAAGCGCGGAACCTTGTACTGCAGGACGGACATTGGTGTTTATGGCAAGAACGAAACAAAAACGTCTTCGAGGGGGTGTTGTCATCCGGCTGAGATATTATCTCCATAATCCTTTCCCTCCTGCTCGACATGAGCAGGGATCTCAAGTTTTTCAGGGAGGCTCCTACACTGCAACGTCTTAAGTGTATTTCTCATGACGCAACTGCCTCTGCTAATCAATCTCTAGGAAACCGGGTAAGGTGGTTCCCTCCGACTCGGGGGTTGAAACTTAATATTGACAGCTCATGCAAATCCGGAGTCATTACTGGAGGTGGTATTGTCCGTGACTACTCTAGTTCGGTTCTCTTGGCTTTCTCTGCCCGGTTGGGGCATGGTACTTCTCTCGTGGCAGAAGTGAAGACAATTTACATAGGACTCTCTGTGTGTAGGTAGTGCAACCTTCATATCTTGGAAGCCGAAACCGACTCTTTGATGGTCCACAATGCTATTCAGGCCATGGGACCTACTCCTTGGTCAATTGAATATTTCATTCTTAAGTTCCGTTCTATTCTCAGTACTCATACAAAACTGTCTCACACTTGGCGGGAAGGTAATAGGGCGGCTGACTACTTGTCATCTCTTGATTTTCCTGGAACGGAGTACGTATATTTTCATGACTTCCAGAGCTTGAAACCAATAGGGGTTAACATTATAAGAGGGGATGCTCTAGGTCTTCATTTTTTTTGACCCCTGTATTTACATGTTTCTCTACCCTGCCTCCTTGTAGTTTGGGTTGTTTTTCTTTCTCTTTCTTTCTGTACTACTTTTATTATATTTAAGTTGATGATGAAGAGATTATGAATTCAGAAACCAAATATAAACTACAATTAAAAATAATAATACTTAAAATAATCAATCCCACTTCATTATAAACCATAAAATAAATACACTACCCCCTAATTCTATCCATGAGAGAGTATATGAAAATAAACCCTAGGCTCAATAACATATGAACTCCAACTGATGATGATCCAAGATGAGATCCCAAGATAAATCCCCAAGATCCCAAGATAAATTCATGTGTACAAAAACTTTCTCTATTTATAAGTAGAAAACACTCAATTATATCTCAATAATATTCCAAACATTTTCCCTTAAATATTTATTTGTAACTCCTCTTAGATAGGTTTCATGACCCTTTTCAATGGGGCCTATTCCATGGCTCCCCAAGACTGTCTCCAATAGGCTAGTGGTTAGAGACTAGGGCCAAGAAGGCTTATCATTAACTTAGGAGGACTTTTCCTAAGTACATGTAAAAACACACACATGTACAAACCCCTACAATGATGAAATATAAAAACAACTGAAAAACCATGCATGCATACATCTAAATCCCACAACTAGAGTACAACATAAAGTAAAGGAAATTAAACATGAAAAAATACAATCCCACCACAAAGAGTCTGAAAATAATTCCAACTTGAAAAAAACATAGGGACTACTATCAAGATACCATAGAAACACACCTCAGTCTTTCCAGTCTCACTAAGCACCATCCGGTCCTGGTCTATCTTGGACTTTATCGAAAGGTCGATTGTCCATATAAGACATGTCACATTTAGGTAAAGTTCATGTAGGGGTGAGAATACCAATACCCAGTAGGACACCCTAAAACCCAAAATCATACAAAAAAGTAGTAAAATTCAGCTCTACAAAAGTATATTTGTACAAATAATATAAGAAAAATATCTTGTTATACTCAAAAAAGGAACATAGTCTAAAGGTAAGTCACAACCATAATACCAACCTAAGATTATAGCTCGAATATTGCACATAGAACTCATCTGGGTGAACACACTCCATGAGTCTGATAACACTAATCACATCCAAAGATATAAGATACATAGATAAGGATCACAACAAAGGCCATGGGGCATACCAAAAAATCAATCTGGATTAACCTACTAAGTAGAGGATCTATGCCTGTGTGGTGTTGGTCACAAAGATACCAAGAACTCCTCCTAGGGAATGAAGATGAATAGAGGATCTCAATTTAGGCCTCATAGAAGGATTCCAACAACTATATCTAAGTAGTCCTATTGAAGGGATCATTGTCCTACATGTAGGTGGAAATTCCACACTAACACTCTTGGAAAGGATACGGGGAACATACCTTAATAAGATTTTTCCAATATACATAGTACAAGGGCTTCAAGATAATTTTTAGGGAGTAAAAGATGTGTAGTAGGGGCATACATCGTGTCCCTTCGACCTCAAGTCTTGATCATGTAAATAGGCCCTGTCCGTGTCCCTTTATAAGTACACAACATGTTGCTACCTATGTATTGGTACACAAATTAGCCCATGTATGTATATCCAGGATGTATCAGTGTAGGATTACATGACATGCATGTGGCTATGTACTCTCAGATCATGTACGTGTACCCTACGAGGTATATGCCTAACTCACCAAAGGGTAACACACACCATGTGACAAGGTAACATGCCGTGTGATACTTATCTTCCTCTATAAACCCTTGAAACCATTAAGAGGGGGCCACACACTGTGTAATATTGGATTACACATTGTGTGGATTGGAATTTTACAAAATCCCAGATATGGTTTCTACACATCTTCTTCACTACTCCGACTGCCAATCCAGCCATGCCCCACACCGGAACCAAGAAGTATGGTTATCCAAGCCATTCCATCATCAAAACACTGAAATTCAGCCATCAATATATTTGAAACAGATCATCAAAAATCATTCTTCATTACACCCCATAGAACACAAAATCAAGTATCCAAAACCACATGACCTATCACTAATTCCATCTTTTCACCATCGCCACATCATGCCAATATGAGATCTATAATATCAGATCATTGCGCCAAGAAATAGGCGAAGAACGATTGATTTATTAGAAGATGTTGAACTATAGATCAATGAAGAACACCCATGATGAATGAAGAAATCAAATAGAAAATAATAAGGAACAAATATGAGGAATGATCCCTGGCCGGTTTTCATTTCAACCTTGACTCATTTCCATTAGAATGAAGAATGGGGAGATGATCAAATAACCACAAAGGAATTCTACCAAATAAATCCCCATAATAATCCCATCCTGCAATACACATAATCTATGGATAAAACTATTGGTTGATGGATCTATGTTCATCATAGAAATAGAAAATAGGTAAATAAACAAAATAAAATAATATCCTACTTCGAGATGGATCGATCACTAATAGAGAATGAGACGATATCATCATTGTTGGTGAGATATCTGAATCCTATCACATACCAACCATTGATATTTGATTCCTTTGATGTCATCCTGAGATATATCCTTGAATTCTATCTTCAAGGGTTCTCCAATGGATCTAGGGTTATGTGGATAACCCTATAATTCTATCATAATAGTCTATTTAAAGACATGTTAACAACTATGTCAAAAAAATAAAAATAAAATAATTTATTTAATTATTTTATTCATTTAACTCTTGTGACATATTTTACACAAATGCCTCACATTGACAAAGGTTATGTCATTACTAGGGTAAAAACCACATTCTAAACTCAATGATTCCTTCATATATCTGATCCATGTCCCCATTTATAATTTATTCCTCTTTTTTAGGAAAAATACATGTGCATTATTTTTGATATATTTAATATATTTCAAAAATTTATTCTGGGAACACTAGCCACCGAAATCACACATATTCTCATCATATGGTTTCAAAAATAATCTATACATTATTCAAAAATAATACATGGAAAATATGATTCATTAAATTCTCCCCACCTTAGGGCTTTACATACTCAAAAATCCAAAACTAGTGGCTACACAAAGAGATGTGGGTACTGAGAACATATCTGAGCCTCCTAATCCTAGTTTCTCTTAAGAATATTCCTATGATGCCACTAGAAAAACACTAAAGTAATCACTCACCAATGAAGGATCCTCTCATGCATATCCTCAATCTTTATTAGGTACATAACAATAATAGCTCCATCATCATTTTACATCTCATTCCATTCGATAACGTGCGATGGGTCTTGCATGTACCACCTCAGTTGTGGCACATAGAAGACATTGTTTACTTGTTCTACCTACAACAGTAGAGCTAAGTAATATTCCACCTCTCAAATTCTACCTAGTATCTAGAAAGGGACAATTAATCTTAGAGATAGCTTTCTACCTTAGCCAAATATCCATTATCCACATCAAGGTGAAACCCATGAAAACACATGGTCCCCCTCCTCTAAGTCCAAAGGTCACCATCATCTATCTACTTAAGACTTATAATGGATCTTTGCAGTCTTTATCTATACTTGGATGATCTGCACCTTCTCGGTAGTTGATCACACTAACTCTAGGCCCATGAGTGCTGAATCTCGTAGGCCAGTACAACAAAGTGGTGACCTGCAAGGTCACCCATAAAAAGCCTCGAATGTTTTCATACTGATGGTGGAATAGTAGATATTTTTGTATGAAAAATCCAGTAGTAGTATATGATCCGCCCAACTATGGAAAAAGTACAACATGAAATTTCGCAGCATGTCCTCTAGAACCTGAATGGTCTGATCATTCTGTTAATCTATCTGAGGGTGAAACACTATGCTCAAGTGTAACTGAGTCCCAAAAGCCTTATGAAATACCTTCCATAAATGAGATGTGAAGAGAGAAACATGGTCATGAATGATAATTAATGGAACTCCATGGAGTCAGACAATATCTTATATGTAGAGTCATCTCAAGCTCTCTACTAAACTCTACCCCCAAATAGCTTGGTAGTGAGACGACTTGGTGAGTCGGTCTACAATAACCCAGATGGGCTAACTGGACCCATCCTATGATCCCTAAACCGCAGAACCTATGTATTAGGACCTCCTAATAAAATGTCTCACATGTTTAGGTCCCTAAGACAGACATCTAATCCTTTCTTCTGATGTCTATGATCATACTTTCCAACTATCGGAAACCAGTGGTTTTGTCTACTCATCCAATAAACTATCAACCACCAAAGCTCTCTCTAGAACCCCAACATAAGTAGGAATGAATTGGGGGATAAAAATAGATCAAATATCTCTACGTAGTCCTCATTCAAAGGTTTGAGGTTGAAAGAACTAATCTTGAAACCATATCTATAGAGTACTTGGAGAGGTCGGTAAACCTAGAGAAATAATCACCTATTTCCATGTTTCCCTATTGGACCTGTATAAGCTCTTGGATACATATATCCCTCAGCATAACTAGATAGAACTACTCTATTAAAAGGTGCTCAACTATGACCATTCTAGACTCACCTTATCATAAGACTGGTTCACCAAACCCCACCATCGTCCTACTGAGACATAAAGAAGGCTCACCACCAGGACAACCATATTATCTACTGGTGTCCTAATTAGAAGGAAAACTTATTTCACCACATCAATGAAGTCCTCATCCACCTGCAGGTCAGGCTTGCATCAGATCCTGATAGGGCTCTATCAATAAAACTTATGAAGTTCACTAATCTTGTGCAGATCATATACTGGCACTACAATTACCATCTACTACCCTACAAGTGGTGGTATAGATAGTGCACCACATAGAGGTAACATCTCTTGAATTAGTCCCTATATCGATGCCTCATCACCGAGGGAATCATTATAGTGATCCTGACTTTGAATCCAAGATGATATACATCATAGAGGCATCCTGAAAGTAAACAAGATGTACCATAATTAATGAGTATATCTGGAAATTTGACTCAAGAAGTACATGGAAACCATAAACCATTCCTATATGATGCATGTACCATTGTTTTCCATACAACCAATGTTCTCATGAACCAAGTCAAAAGGTAGGTGATTAGAGTCCTAGTGTATGAGTACATTGTCCATTGAACCAAAACTGGGGTACCTGGCTTAAAATAAGAACTCAAAACACTTAACATTATTTCCCCAAACCAATCAGACATACTCTGGTCCTAAGGTAGAACCGAATGATATTATACTACTATGTCATGACCCGTTCCAATGAGGCTTGTGCCATGACTCCCCAATCCCACCTCAAATAGTCCAGGGGTTGGTGACTAGAAATGGGTAGGCATATCACTAACATGGGAGGCCTTAGCCTAAGTACCCCCCCCACACATCTCCAAGTAGTTAGTCTGGGTTGTATGTAATGTTTGAAGCCTACGAGCAATGAATTCCTCTAAGGCCTACGGGCCATGTAATGCTTATGCCTACGAGCCTTGTAAGGGTTCCACCTCACCCCTTGAAAGGTTAATTATCAAAAATAAATAAAAAATGAAGGCCTTCGGGCTATTAGAGGAGGGGTCTGTCAAATATTCAATCATATACACAAGACACGAGATGTGGGAGTAAATCCCATGTAGGGGTGAGTATAAAACTACCATGTAGAACACCTTGAGACCCCAAAACATACAACAAAGAAATAACATTCAGCTCTACACAAGTATATGTCTACAGAACATATAACAAGAATATATACATATACTCAATAAAGACACACATTCTAAAGATAAGTCACAACCAAAATGCTTGACTAGGATTACATCTCAAAGATTCCACATTACACTCATATGAGAGAACATAATCCATGAGTCTGATAACACTAATGGCATCCTAAGAGATATGATACATAGATGAGGATCACCCCTAAGGTCATGAGGTATACCAACAAATCAATATCTATTAAACCACTAAGTATAGGATCAATTCTCATGTATTTCTTGTCACAATGATACCAAGAACTCCACCTAGGGCATGAATATGAATATAGGATCTCACTCACCACCTAAGGGAAGGGTTCTAACAACTCTATCTAAGTAGTCCAGTTGAATGGATCTCCACCCTCTGTGTATGTGGTGATTCTATAATAACCCCCAGGAAAAGGATAATGGGAACATACCCAAATAAAACTTTTCCAAGATATATAGGACAAGGTCTCTAAGCCAACTTTTAGGGAGTACACAACATGTAGTAGGGGTACACACTATGTCCCTTTAACCCCAGGTCTTGCCCATGTAAATAGACTATGTTCATGTCTGTGTATAAGTACATGATGTGCTGATACCCTTGTACCGGTACATAGCTTAACCCATATATGTCAAGCCTGGACATGTCTATGTAGGAGTACATGTTGTGGCTGTGGCCTTGTACTCTCATCCCGTGTCCGTGTAACCTTCGATGTAAACACTGAGCTCACCAAGGGGGACCACAGACTATGTGACAAGTTCATATGTTGTGTGATACTTATATTACCCTTGAAACCCTATCCTCTACTTATAGGTGCCCACACACCATGTAATATGGGATTACACACCGCGTGGATTGGAATTTTATAAAATCCTATATCTGGTTCCCACACGTCTTCTCCACTACTCCATCCACCAATCCATCCATGCCCTATACTAGAACCAAAAATCATGGTTAGCCGATCCTTTCCATCATTATAACACAAAAATTCAACCATCAATCCATTCATAACACATCATCAAACATTGTTATTCATTGCACACTGAAGAAAATGAAATTGGGAATCCAAAACCATCCAATTTGTTATTACTTCCAGCATTGCACCACCATCACATTGTGTAAATACCAAATCTATAACATCAGATCTTTTCATTAATAAATGAGTGTGAAATGATCAATTTATTATTGGATGTAAAACCATGAGTCAACAAAGAGCACCCACGATAAATGAAGAAATCGAGGTGAAAAGCACAAGGAAAAAATATAAAGAACATACCTTGATAAATGTTCATGTCTACCCTAATTCAATGACATTATAATGATGAACAAAGAGATGATCAAATAACCACAAATAAATTATTCCAAATAAATCCCCACAATAATCCTATTCCACAATATACATGATCTATGGATCAACCTGTTGGTTGATTGATCCTTGTTCATAATAGAAATAGAAAATGGGAAAAGAAACCAAATTAAAAAATGTCATACCTTGATATGGAGCAATAATTGATGGAGAAAAATTCAACGTCATTATTGTTGGTGAGATCTCAGAATCCCATTGCACAACAATCCTTGATCTTCAATTCGATTGATGTTTTCCTAAGAGAGATCCTCCAATGCTCTCTACAAGGGTTCTCCAACGGCTCTAGGGTTATACGGATAACCCTAAAATTCTATCATAACAATCTATTTAAAGACATTTTATTCACTACATAAATGAAATAAAAATAAAATAATTTATTTTATTCATTTAATGCATGCAATGACTTTTCCATGAATTCCCCACGGTGAGAACTGTTATGTCATGACTAGGGTAAAACCTGTATTCTAAACTCAATGGTGAAATTATATTTATAATCCCGCCCCCCATTTATATGTTATTAATATTTTTTAGAAAAAATACACATAAATTATATTTAATATATTTAATATATTTTAAACATTTATTCTGGGCACATCAGACCTCAGAATCACACACTGTCTCAACATTGGACTCGAAAATAATCCATACAATATCTAAAAATAATACACATAAAATCAGATTCATTACAATAGGCTTCTAAAAAATGAGTGGGATAATACTTTTATCTTCCCAAAACATATTTTCAATAATCCAAAAGTTTATAAAATCTAAAACTATTATAACTTTGCTATAGATATAAAAACCATGGATAGAAGTTATCTTCACAGTGTAAGGGAAATATTACTTCTTTAATTCCCACTACTAAATTTTTATTATCATGGTAAAAATTCATTAAACCATGTTATAACAAATATACTTCATATCTATCATATCTTCTATATATTCTCATAAACATCATAATGATTTCCTTTATGGGCCAAATAAACTCGCTACACTATAGAAACATGAACTGCACCCCAACATGAACCTGTGAATCTTAAATTATGTGTTGTGTCCACATATTATTCTCTATAATGTTTTTAGATTCATTCATAATGGAACAAAATGTTTCATGGACTTTGATAATTTCCCATGCATACTGATAATAATGGTGAAAAAGAATAGGTTTGTGATGTAAGAGTGTTTATCTTTAATCAATCACAAATGGATTTGATCAATATTTCACCTCCCAATAGAAAAGGAATTATCCTTACATATCTCTATTAGATTCTGATGAATATTATATATGACTCATGACCTTAAATTTGAGTATTTTATCTTTTTTGGAAAATATAAGTCTCTTACATTTTAGTGAAACTATGTTAATTTTTATTATCATGCTGATATCCTTTGGTATAAGATATATCTCTTCAATGATAATGGAATTATCCCAAAATATCATGGATTCAGTGGAGTACCCTTAGGTATCACTTTTAAAAATTTCCCCTTTACTTCTACAAACTCTCATTTATTTTTCAATTTATTTGAAATTTTAGAAAAATAAATTTCCATCCATATATCATAAAAACACATAAAAATTAGAAAAAATAATTAATTCATCAATAAAATTAATGAAATTTAAAATAAAAAATATTTCCTGAAATTTAGCTATTGAATCCCTAACACTTAAACTATTACTTGTACTCAAGCACCAAATATATACATCATAGCACATAAAACCCATCCTACCAAGGTTTAAACATCATAGAATTATCAATAAAGTTTAAATTTTCAATCACCACACAAGTAATATCTCTTTAAATCCTCATTTTTCATAAAAACTAGTCACCCAGGAATTTTACTTTTCCTCTTAAAATTATGATAATTTTCTTAATTTCCATTCATAGCATTCAACCTATTGTTGGTATTCATCAATTAAAGCACATTTTCTCTCATCAATCAATTCACATTTGACTAGAGTTATGATATGACCTTGAGTATATGAATCCCAACTATAGTCTAGAAATAAATCTATATCTTCACCATTTTAAGAAGAAAATCATCATTAATTATGATAAATTTTAAAAAACTATAAATTGAATTTGAGGTGGAGTGTTTTTAGGTAATTGATGTAAAAAACATAAGGCTCGAAATAGTTTTTAATCTCTAAAGTAAAACAAATTATAAAAAATATAATGTTAAATGAAATGACCATCCTAAAAAATAATGTAATTCCAAAATGATATCACTCAACACTCATCTTCTTCATCCTAAGGCTCACAAATCATTATACTAAGAATAATGAAATATTCCCCCTTTTTTTAACAATAATTTATTTTTAATTATTTTATTCATTCAACATTTTTAACCAATTATTTTTATTCCCTCTTTTTTAGAGGGTAAACAATAAATTACCATTAAAGGAAATTTATGAACCATTTTCCCAAACTCAATGATAATACCTGACATCCTTCACTTTTTCAATACAAATCATCCCCTTCATATCATGAAAAACTTATTCCACTATAAATCCTATAAAAACACCAAGAGTAGGGTAGGAAGGGAAAATAAGATTATAATGTGGCTTTCAGATCAAGTTCATTCATGGATTCTATAGGCTTAAAAGAAAGATTAAATTTTTAATAAGGTTTTAAAGGTATAAAGGTATCAAATAAAAAATACCTCAATCATCTTAATTAAACTCTATTATTTCATATTTTCAACAAGATATTAATTAAAATTCTATTAGTCTACATACCCCATGCATATCTCAAGAAATAAGGTATAATAAATAATATGTAAAAATTCATTAACACCCTCTCAAGAATGAAAAACATAACGTTTTACAATAAATCATGGAATGAATAATAAAAAAAATCAAAATAAACTTTATAAAATCAAATCATAAAATTGTTAGAGTAATTTTATCTACATAAATAAATCAATATTAACAAATAATGATTTATCAAATAAATATTCTCATGATTATATTTATTTATCCATCCCCCATCCTACACATTAAATATTATAAAAAATGAAATTTAAAAAAAGTAATAATGGTATTACTAATAAACTATTTACATCATAGATAAAAAATATATCATTAAGTTTAAGTGTGGAATGAAAATTAACAAAGCTACAAAATAATGTGATAAATTTAAGAAAAATAACAAAAATAAAGAATTTATAGCAATACTCTCCTACCCAATGAATCTATTTCTATACTTTTTTCTTATCTTCTCATCTTTCACCTTTCTTTATAATCATAATTGACCTAAAAAATCAAAAAAACAAAGTGAAATTATAATATCCAGTCTATTTAATCAAAAAAATATAATGGTTATTGAATCTACATAATAAAATATATCCCAAGAACTATGTTCTAAAAAATTAATTCCTAAATACTAATTCCTAGAAAATAATATAAAAAATTTTAGGTTACCACCAGAAATAATTTATTTATTTTATTTGATCTAGACATCACCACACCATTTCAATTATATAACATGAGTGTGGAAAGAATTTACCAATTCCAGATTTAACCATGATTGAATTTCTATCTCATCCATTGTGATACTTCCCCTCATATTTTTTGAAAGAATATTAAAACTCTTTTGAGGTGAACACTAAAATTTAGATATCCTTAATGATTGGATAAGAAAATCATGACCCATAAAAACCTTGTAATTGTCACACTTCTCAACTTTTCTAGTTGATATTATTTATAATATACAATGCGCCACTTTATTTCATAAATATCCACCTATTATTGTTTATTCTATTCTTTTATTAATTATTATCTTTATTCTAATTTCCCTTCTAACTCAGACACTATAAGGGTGACCTCCCTGGGTTCTATCTGGAATTTAAATTCATCATTAGAATTCACCTTTGATCCAAACTCAAACTCAACATCATCCATAGATTTATCCTCAAGCTTAATATTGTATTGAGATTCCTCCTTATGTATTTCATTTGATTTATAATATTATTTTTTCATTCTCTTTAAGAGTTCAAACCCCTATTTGAATTATTTTGATAAGACCACTTGGGAAATACTCTATACTGGGGGGGGGGGGGGTGAATAATTGTTAATATAGTTTTATCCAATTGTTTTTTTATCATTTTAACTCTTTCACTTGTTAAGATCTTGATTTTATTGTTCTCTTATATTTAATTTGTTTATTATCATACACACAAAGTGAAAAATATATTTACAAGGTTCACCTTTCAATAATTAATTATAGTACATGGAACAACTAGGAAATAATAATCGATCAAATATTCCACTATAATGTGATACGTATTTATAGCGGGTTATCCCAAAAACTACCATGAAGCTAAAGTGTGGCAACCTATACTCAAGAGGGATGAAAAAAATAATTCAGAGTCCCTGAACTAGTGATAACTTGGTCCAAATTTATCACCTCGATGGACATTTATAGTACCTATATTGATAGTATTTATTTTCTTAAAGATATTTATAACATCAATTAAGTCCTACACCATATGCGACTTCTATTAATTTTCATAATGACAATTTTTTATTCTCTTACTTATTCTTCTATTTTTACTTACACAACAATATATATGCAACCCATCTTATTATTACCTTATATTAAAGATAGTGCACACAAAATTATTCCTCTTTACAACAAAAGACTGGAAATATGCCTTTATTACATAGATGTAAGGATTTAAATTCTCCTACTCTTCATATCTTGTACTAGTTTCATGAAATTTCTTTTTTCATGCAACCTGGAATACACAACAACTTCTTCTATTTTTCTTTCTTCAGTGCACTTGAAAACCTGCACTAGATTACACTTCCATCTAATTTTATTATTCTTCAGTGAATAAAAATTTCACCAGTTCTTTTATTCAAGTATTTAAATTATATAACATGTATGAGAATGAAAATAAAGTTGGATATCTTCATTCTTGACACTAAAAAATATCCCTAATCTAATCGGTGTTGTGCTCCCTATATTTTTTTCTTCAACCTATAATAATATATATATAATAACGTATTAAATTTTTTATTTATTTATCCACTCTCTTATTCATTTCAGTATTCATTATCTCATGGGAATACATGATTTGAATTTCCATGACTATCAGTAACTCAAATTCCTTGGATTTCAGCCATCATGGTCTCTTACAAGATCCAAAGTATTTGGATTAAACTTCTTCCCATAATTCCATAGTAATTATCATTATCTAATCCTATAATAATAAATATTAACACAAAACTCCTTTTATAATAACCACACATTATAACTGATGTGACTTTACCATTATTCAAAAATACTCCTTCAAGATGTGATTAATTTATCTTTATTTAAAACACATTTTCATGTTTCTCTACAAAAGATATTTATGGATCTTTTTTATTTTGTGGTAAAAAAATAAAAATGTATTTATTATTTATTCCATAAAATATAAATCATATTGATTTTACTTTATGAATAATTTCTTGAAATTAAAACAGTTTTGGAGCCTCAATAATAGAAAAATACCATGACACCTCTCTTGATTCATTCATGAGAAACAACTCACACATTCCTTCAAACTATACCTTTAACTATATCATAGTTTAAACCAAAGCCTTATGATTTATCATTTTCAATGAATGTAATATTACATGGAATATTATAAATCTGAAATGGTTAAGCAATAAAAAGCTTATTATGAACTCTTATTTTATTCTTCTCTCAAAAATTATCATATACCCATTTATCAAAGATCATGATAATTGATATTGTGATATATGCGACTTATGACGATCAACATACTAAGAATCATCTAAAATGAATATATCTTCTTAATCACCAACTTCTTCAATTTACTCTTAATAAGTATCCAATACATCTAAGCATACATAGAAACTTGGCTATATGAAAAATTATTGTATATAACAATTAAAATATTCACATATTCATAAATTCATGCATGTGATCTATTTTTCTATATAGATTTATTTGTATACACGGTCCATTCACATATGCAGTTCATTTTCTCATATGACTAGTTTTTTTATGCAATAGGGTATTTGGATATATAGCTTCCCTTACATAAGAAAATATGTATGTGGATAATCCATTGCATAACAACCTGTTCTGGTACGTAGATTCATTTACATAAGAAATCATATAAATATATATTTCCTTACAAAAAGAACATATGTATATTTATATATGTTGTTTTTTCACTTCTTTAACTATATCCTAAACTTAATATTCTTCTTTATTGTAGACTTATCCCTTATTTCAATCTTTATATAAAATATTATAGCAAGAATAATGATAACCAATACCATGGTATTTGATCTTTATAAGAACACAAAACTTTTCATGGATTGATTTAATGGTAACTCCACAACCTACTATGTCAACCTTAATCCAACACATGGATAGAACTTAAAAAAAATTTCATCATAAAGATATATAAATATATTCATTGTAAATGTTATTCTCTACAGAAATACTCAAATATTTAGCTTATATTTTACCTATAATATGTTTATAAATCTTCCAAAGGTAATAATGAAATATGTTTTAAGAAAATACGACAATCAATACTAAACCAATATTATAAGATGTGTTGCATATACCATATCTTAATATCAATTCACACAAATCTCAGTAACATATTCTTTAACATGATGTGATTCCTTATAATATAGGCTAATTATTCTTCATCAATATATTTAAATTCCTTTGTAATTATCCCTTATGAATAATAAAACTCAAGAAAAGTGGGATAAAAAATCTCCCCTTTATAGTTACTGGAAATACCTTATAAATTATGTGTCAATATGTGATATATTCATTTATAATATCCCCCTTTCTCATTAAACTTTCATTTCACTTTCAACCCCCCTTACAGACAAGAAATAAAAAGTAATTAGGAAAAGGGTACTAATTCATTATTTAGTAATGTTAAATTAATCATATAACTCTAAGTCTACTCTATAAATTATTGGTATAGAAAACAAGAGGATTTGATTTAGAAACAAATATATCTATTTTTAATTGAACTTGATACTAATTAAAATGAGAATGATTTAACTCTCTTAAAAGATGACCTAATATTTTAATAGGCTAATAGTAAATATAGTTCAAATATGTTTTAGAATATATATACTAGAAATTACAACACCCACTTTAATAAAAAGGTAAAAAGCATTATAGTATAAAGAATGATCATGGTTCTAGGAAATGACTCTAAATCTTCTTAAAAAATATCTTTCAATGACATTGATTTTAAATCATTTTCTCCTCATTTATGTAATTATTTAATTTTAATTTATCAAGGATTATAGATTTAGGAAGACATACCTTTTCTATGACACTCCAAGAACATTCTTGAATAGTTATATTTTTTGGAAATAATTATTTAAGTAGCTTCTTAAACATTGCCAACTTGTATCTTCCTAAAAAGACATTTCTCATGATCTTTATGATGATGAATATTTTAAATTGATATGATTTAAGATATTCATGTTGATAATATACCAAAATGGGTCTTCTACATATGGTTGATGAGATTTGAGAATTTCCACAACTTCAACAAGGATGATATTCTTAAATGAATGTTTCTTAGAATACCAATTACAAGATCAAACCAGGATGCTATATTCTTCATTTGTCTATCAAGTGTTGAAAAAATACACTTCCTTAAAATTCATAAAAGATGATATTATAATAAATTTTTTCAAAATACAAATTTAAAGATCAATATTATATAGTGAAATCCTAATCTAGACTATCCAAAATTAACAGCCATCACTCTTTCTCAGGTTCTTCCCCTGAGAGCATGCTTCACTATTAATTCCTTGCATTGTAAGAAAAAATAAATTACACAAAGATTAAGGGGATAGGGTGGATATTTCTTTCTTATTAATGTGATAAAAAAGGGTGAGATTATTTTCTGAACCATGCTAATCCATTTCCTCCACTCTTATTTCTTACACATCTGAACTTTAATTCGAATAGGGGAAACACAGATTTCATCATTTATTTGATTTCTCTATGTGTGTATTTTTTATTCTTAAAAGCCTTTAAATAACTTGAATCACATAGTTAAACTTTTATCTTATTTAATAACTATTATTGTACTAGAATAATTATTGGGAAATCTCTTGGATAATGTCTATCCACATTACACCTCACACACAAAACATCTTTTCCATAATAAGGGTTATATTTTTTTGACAACCTATCATGAAATTAAAAATCTTCATGTAGAATATTATCATTTCCTTTTATTGGGTCAGAACAAAAAATACAAATACACAAGAGGGGGGGGGGTGAATTGTGTTCCTTTGAAAACATGATATAATAATACTTCCCTTTTGAGATTAAAGAAATTATTTTGTTCTTTATTAAAAAAAAGTAAGTAGTAAAAAATAAATAAAGAGAGGAACATAGATATGTATAGTGGTTCAGGGAACATGAATACTCTGTTCTACTCCACCAAAACTCTCTCTATGATTTTGAAAATTTTCACTAGTAGGTAATTTTTTCTAGGAACCTCTACAACTAAGTATGGGTAGTTGAAACCATATAATAAGGATTTTCCAGGGCCTTCTAGATCTTTTAAAAAGAACTTAAAATCCAAAACTTAGTAGGAGAAGATGAAACTCCACCATGAATTATTATGATAAGTCAAAACATCAATATTAAATATATTAATATGAAGAGGTTGAATATTAGTTAGTTGCAATAAAAACTAATAAATAAAAAGTTCTTAAGTGAAACATAATAGTAGAATATTCTTCAACATCAAACAGGCTTTCCATAATCAGTAGTAAAGAAAAAAAAAGATAATCAAACATATATGTCTTCAAATTTTATCTATGATAAATAATTTTTTGAATTGTAAGAAAATATTAACCAAGAAATACAACATAAAAAATAATCGAGTTGATCAAATATATTAGGATCAAAAAATGCATGTCTTTAATGTGTAGATCTAGAGGTGAAAACACATAATTATTTTCAAAAACACATATCTATTTAGAAGAAGAAACTATCGGTATTTATCATGATAGTTGAATCGCTTCAGGTAAAATATCTTCAAAAAAATCACATGATAAATCATGATTATGTTATTTTAAAACGTTCAAAGAAAGTCATAACTTCCATTAGAAATAAAAATAATTTAATATATTGAATACGATACTTTAAATTGACCATTAAACAACTTTAAAGAGACATTTAATTCTAGAAATATCATTATAGAAAGCATAGAAATAATCCATAATTCAAAAATCCTTAATTGAACAAGTCAAATGTAGAGTTTCTCTTTGCAGTGATAAAATTCAAAAGTATGATAGAAAATGTACAGTTGATTACAAAAATAGGGATGATACACTATAAATTTGTTCCTTAAATATAAGATTACTTGTAAAAGTAGGTTTCATGATCCATATATTCATTCCAAATTTAGGGTACACAAACTATACATCCCACTTAAAATATAGGGTAAAAATAGTGTTTCCACAATTCTTATAAAGAAATATAGAGTACTTATACTTTTTGAAATCAAATAGCTATCTATGGGTTTATGGTCTAAAAATGATTCTATAATAAAATAATTTTTCCAATGATTATTATCCTAAAATCCACTTAAATTAATTTCATTAGCAATATAGATGTAAGTGTTTATGAGCATAAAAATCATAAAGAAATTAACAAAATTTTTAAATCAAAATGTTTCCAATAATACACAACTTTTTTACGATAAAAAACCCATAAAACCAATATTAAGATAAATACAAATAAGAAATGAAATTTTTAAAAATACAAGAATAAAGATATTTCATGAAAAATTATCCCTCATAAAAGAAAATATTTTTATAAATAAATATCTCCCAAAAATATTTTACATTTTTGACATAGTTATTTTCATACATTTATCATATTTATTCCTAAATTTTTTCCTATTTTTATATATCTCCCTTTAAACTTCCCCATACATTTATCCCCCTTTTTTTGAAATAAAAAAGAAATTAAGAAATTTATTAATGAAAATATTATGCAGGAAAAAATATATATACAAAAATGATTCATAAAACGATGGAAATAAAAAAAATTTAAAAAAAATTCAGATTTTACAAAAATATTTTTTATTTGACTTTGGATAGGATACAATGGTGAAAATGAATCAAGACTTTTGGAAATATAGAATAATTTATCTTCACTCTCTAAATTTTGAAATCTTTTCTTCGTAACAGCTAAAACTATCAACATCAGTTCTATTCTCTTTTTAACATCCTAAAATCTTTGATCCATCAAAGAAGATGAGAAATGTTTAACTAAAAACTCTTTTATCCCATTAAGATCTAACTGAGTAAAAAATTAATATATGATTTTCTACATTTTACTTATCATATCCACTTTAAATTCATCAAATTATTCTTTAGAAATTTATATTTCTCACAATATTTGACACTTCCTTTGAAGAGTATGAATTTTTTTTTGAAATAGTGTAGTTTTCTAGCACTTTATAAGATTTTATAAACCATTATATATCTTTATGAAGCTTAACTAATTATTCATTAAAAATATTAAACATGGAAATAAACTCTATATAGGGAATTCTAACTTTAACTATTTGAGAGGATGAAAATTTTAGTTCTTTAAAACCAATTTTTTTGTATATTTTCTATAATATTTTTCTAAGGAATCCATAAAAAAATAAACTGACTATTCTCTAAATAGATCATTCATAGCATGAGGAAAATAATTACCTTACCTACCAAAGTATTTTTACTATTTTTTTAAAAATGAATCAAATGATCCAAACTTTTATTTCTTATCTTTTGATAATAACATTTATCTGAGATTGGAGTCCTTAGACTCTTTATGATGCTTGGAACAGATTCTATAGAATTATTTGAGCTTGGAATTTCAAAGAAGGAATACAAAGGTTTTAAGAGGGTTAAAAAAGAATTTAGGGATTAAAAGAGGAATATTATATGTTTCATTTTTAATCTTTTTAGGCAATATTTAAGATTCTATATCCAAAATATAGATTAATAATTTCATATTTGTTATTTGAAAATAAATTTTTTTGTAATATTTTCTTTGAAATAATAAATTTACATAATTGAATAATATATATGATAAAAATAAATTTTCCATTTTTTTTGAAATGAAATATTAATTAAGAACATAGTTTTTTTATTAAATAAACTCATATTTCTTTATTAACATAGGAAATTACAACATGATACACCTGAATAATAACTTCTCCGAAAAAACTAGTCTTAATATAAAACATTGTTTACTGAAATTAAAAAATAATAAATAGTTTACACATATTAGAATACTTTATAAATTTTGTTACATATCTTAATATGTAATTAAATAATATTTAAGGAGTATACATGATGTAATCAAAATAGTTCAATAGATTGATTCATAAAATAAAATAATAGAGTGAAAAAAGACTATCAATTTAAATAAATGGATAATAAAATGTACAGGAAGAAAAGCTTTAGATGTTTTTTTCTCCTTGTATAAAACAGTTAATGAATTTAAATTAAATATTAAAATAGAAATGAAATACTTCTTGTATTAATAGTTCTATCTCAATGAAGTTCCCATTTAAAATAATAAAAACTAGAAATATAATAAATTTTCATAATTTTCAAGTAGCAACTTAATGATTTAACAATAAATTCCAGTGGTGCATACCCAAAAAATATCAAATGAAAATGCCTTTTTGTAACCATATGCTTTTGGGTCCAATAGTGTTAGCAACTAAATACTTAGGTAACCAAATATGTTTGCATTGAGAAGAGACTCCATAATTAAGGATAGATAATTATTTTAAATAATGAACATGTTTGATACCACAAAATTGATGTTTTCTAAAATATAGGTCATTTGAATAATTTCCATTTATTCTATAGTGAAAAAATTTAATAGTAGATATGCACTTTATTTTTGAACCATGAACAAAATAATTATCATATAATTTGGTATTTTCTCTATTTTTACCAATCCAAAATTTTTCCTTTATAAATTTTATTTTTTTCAATGAATTGATTCAAATAGATTTCTCCTTTAATAATACTTCTAGAGGAAGTTTTTAGAGTATAAAATTCATCTAATAATTATTTACTTTTAGTTTCATGCAAATAATTCTTTTTAGAAGAATTAGATCTGAAATTTAAAATCTTTTTTAATAAAACATTATTTTTTAGTATAAAAAGATTCAAAATATTTTATAAGTTTCATATTCTATTTTTTAAAATATTCAATTTTTTAGTGAAGAAAAAATAAATTTTTATTAATTTTATCATAAGAAAAATTTTCTGAATAATAATTTTTAGAGTAAGAAGTGTGCACCTCATCAACATGAGCCATAATCTATAGATTTACCATTTTATTTTCATGATCATATTTAGAGTTTATAGTGAATTAACTAATTGAATTATAATTATCACTCAAGTTATTCTTCATAAATTTATTACCTTTTATTTTATAATTATCTTTCCTTTGATATTTAATTAGAATACTGTTAGACTTTCTGTGACCTTTCTCCTTTAATTCATAAAATATATCCTATTTATTCCATTTCTTTATATTGTTGTAAAATTTTTCAAATATTTTATCAAGATATTATATATATTTACTTGAATATGGATAAATTTAATCAGACGATTCATGTATAGTAGTTTTAAGTGAATCATCTTTCTTTTTGATAGAAATATGATTTTCAGCTTCAGCATGCATCTCATATTTATACATCAGCAAGGTTATAATCAGTTATTTCATTGTCAACTTTTTAACTGGTGTGTATTGATGAATAATATAATATATTACATTACAATTAGAGGGCAAAACTCTGAGTATCTTTAAATATTGATCTATCTCTTCAATTGGATCTCCCAAGGTAGCAATATCATTGAAAACTTTAGATAATTTTCTATTCTTCTAAGTGATAATTTCATATTCATACACCCTAAATGTATGAAATTTCATTTTTTTCAATATTATACCTTATTTTTCCAACATTATCAGCTAATTAATAGAAAATAAAAATTATCTATAACATCCCATATATGGTATAACACTAAGATACTCGATTAAATTCACTATTTCTTAATCCAAAGACAATAGCATTCAAAGCTCTCAAATTAAGATTATATTATTTCTCTTTATCATCATCCAATTTTTCAAAATCTTCTCTAGGAATTTCATAGGGATTGAATAACTTTAAGTAAACTATTGTTATGATATTATTTATTTAAATAATTGTGCATGCTTTAAAATATTCATAATTATGACCTTTAAAATAAGGTGCATGGATCATCAATATACATTTTCTAAAATTAACTATTAAGATTAATCTTTATCTGGATCTTTAACTATGAATTTTGAGAGTCAAAATAAAGTTAAACACATGAGTATAAATTTTGATATTTTTTTTGGTATTAAGTATAATCTATAGAATATTTAAGTTTTTACAAAAAAGAAATATATCCAATGGATCCCAACATATAATACCAATTGTTGGGTAAAAACATTAAAGATAAAGACAGAAGAGGGTGGTGAATTGAGTTCCTTTAAAAACTTGAAAGAAACAATACTTCCCTCTTTAAACTGAAGTGATTGTGTAATTATTTCCTAAATATGTGTAATTAGTGGAAAATAAATAAAGAAAAGAACATAGTAATGTATAGTGTTTTAGGGAATATGAATCCCCTAGTCTACTCAACCAATGATCTCTTCAGGATCATGGTTATTTTCACTTGAAAGACCTTTTTATGAGAACCTCTACAACGAAGTGCATATAGTTGACACCTTACAACAAGGATTTTATAGGGAATTATGGTTATTTTATAGATAAATAAAAATACATATATTAGTATGAGAAGATGAAACTCCACCATAACTAAGCATGAGTAGTTGAAACTTCAACAATAAATAAATAAAGATAAATAGGTTGAATACAGGTTCATATTAGAGTTGTAGTAACAACTGAAAAATTAAATGATCATCAATAAAACACAATAATATAATATTCTTAAACTTAAAAAGACTTTAATTAATCACTAGTAGAGAAAACACTAGAAAGATGATAAAAAATGTATGCATACTAAGTGTATCTCTGATAAGTAATTTGTTGAACTTCATAAAAATATTAATGAAGAAGTAAAATAACCACAACAGTTGATTCAATCAAATAGATAAGAATTAAAACCTGAATGTCTCCAAAGTGTATCTCTAGAAGAGATGTCACATTATTATTTAAAGAAAATATATATTTAGGAGAAGAAACTATCAATATTTATCATGACTGTAACACCAAAAATTTTATGAATTTTTTCTTTCAAATATATTTAACTTCTTAGATAGCTTGCATTATACACAATGATGAGTTTAAGCGAACTATGATATACTAATTAAAATATTATTATTTAGTGTTATCACCTATCAATTAAATTAGAGGGTATGAATATGATTAAATAATTTATGTGTAACACCAATAGATTTTAAGAGAATAATTTTTTTGATAGCATAAATTACACACAACACTCAGTTTAGCTTGCATTACACACAACACATAGTTTAAATGAAATGTGGAATATTATTAAAATATTATTATTTAATATAATAGTTATAACCTAGACATTAAATTAGAGAGTATTAATAGTACTAAATAAATTACAAAAATATGGTTATTTATTCATCAGTAACAAAATAATAATCATTTAGAAGAAAAAAAATATTTTTATGGAAAAATGTATTTTTTCTAAATGATAGATTAGCTGTGCTTCATGTACATAATTTAAAACTAATTTTTACCACTTTAATAAAATTTATTTGAAAAAATATACTTCATTTTTGAAATTAGAATACCAAAATTATCTTAGGAATAATTTTTGGTATTTTTCAAAAAAGATTCATTTTTTGATGAATTGTGAAAAAACCGAATTTTAATTAAAAAATTCCTTTTTGTTTAAATAATTAATAATGTAAAATTATATATTGAAGTGGTTTTAAAGTAAAATTAATTTAATTATAAAAATATTAATCTAATTATTGTCATTATAATCATTTTTATAATGAATTTCTATACAAAACATTGTAAAATTTTGAATATCGTTACTTTAGAAACCCACCTTCTCATCACGTCTGTGGAATTATTATTAGATTAAAAATTTTCACTTATATTAATTTAATTTTAAAAAATGTATTCCATATTTAGAATTATTGAAATTTATAATATTTAATGTGGTTAAATTAATTTTTTACCATAATTATTAGTGACAACAGTTAAAATTAATTGCAATGATTAAGGTAAAAATGAGTTTACTTAGAGGTTAACTTAAAATATAATGTGTAAAAATGACCCCAAACTTGTCCAAAACAAATTTTATGAAGATATATTGACCCTTATGAACTTATTATCTATTTTTTTTAGTTTTTGGGAAACTTTTATATGAAATTAACCTATATAATAAGTTAAGTAAAGAAAAAGACAAAAATAAACCCTTTTTCCTTTTAATTTATATAAATATTTGGGATAAGAAAAAATATAGGTTCAGTTATAAATATTATTTTGAAATATAAATGAGTTTTTAATATCATGATAATTTAATTTAAATTTCTAGAGATGAGTTCATTAATTTAATACTTAATAAACACCAACATGATATTTATTTAGTTAATAATTAACAAAAATAAATGATACTAAAAATATTAAAAGTTAAGTAAATTAAATAAATTATTATCTTAATTTAATTTTTTGAGATGAATATTTAATGATAAATAGGTGTGATCATAAAATATTATAATTCCATAATTGTATTCTTATTTTTTAAATTCAAATTAAATGAATAATGTCAAAATTGACGTTAGGGTTATTTTATAATAAATGATATTTTATTAAATGATTTAAAATTACTAAAAATACTGTATTATTCCTAGTTATTTTTGAGTGTTAATAAATATTAAATATGTTCTATTCATGTACCAATCATTATTTTATAATGAATATATATACCGCTAACTCATAAAAAACTCTTTTACTATGGTTAAGGTTAAAAAGGTGTTTTTGCACGTTACATATGCTTGTGTTAAAATTAATTTTAAAAACACACAGAATTTTTATTTGATGAATTGGATTTAAAAATTATAATTATTGGGTATAAATTATCCAATAATGATCACTTTAATTTAGTGATAATAGAGAAATTACTTAGGCTAGAAAAATAGTTACCATAACGAAAAAAATGAAAAAATAAGGAAATATAAGATTTAAAGAAAAAAATGTTCAAAAAATATTTTTTATAATGTTATGGATGTGTGTATATATCATATTATACATAAAAACAATTAATTATCAATATTTTATCCACTTGAGGTAATTTTAATGTCCCAATAGTGAATAATATTTAGTTTTTAAAAGAATGCCACTCATCTTCAACTATAAAATGACACTCACTCCCCTCAATTATTTACACCTCTCAAGCTAATTGGATCATTTAAAGCCTTTGATAATCACATTAAAACTCCCCTAATATCATTATATAATCCTTATTTTTGTCATAAATCCAACCTAGGAAGTATTTAGTGCAATCCTAAGGAGGATACTCGGAGAAGAGGCAATGTTCTTCACCGATCATATTTATTTTATTTATTTCACCACCTCCTAGAATTTTCTTATTTCATGATGATATAATTAAATATTTATCTTAAATATAATGAGATATTTTTATGTTAAGGTTATGACCTACAACCACATACAATTTCATCAATCAGGTTAGGAAATCATCATTAGTGTGTATGATGGACTACCACCCTACAAAACAATGTATTTCATTTTTCTATTACCACCAATAAAGGTTGGGTATAATGATGGATATAAAGTTTATATATGATATTTATAAAATAATTATACCTAATGAGTCATTATATCTTATATACCCATTTTCTATTTCAATATTCAAGGGATACAATAATGTTGTTTTTGTGAATGGTGGACTACCACCTCGCGAAGTGACGTGGTTCGTTTTCACTAATGCATTACATGGAAGATAATAAGGGTTAAGATAATGAATATTTGTGATATACATGAAATATTATGATATTAATGGCATATTTATCATTCTTTAAGTATAATATAACATTTTCTTTCTTACATTTTCACTCACTACAAAAGTGATAATGTCGTTCGTGGACATGTGGACTACCACCTCCTTGATTCAGCGTGATTACTTTTTTCATCACCACATAAAAATAATGATATATATAAGTTTATATAATTTAATAAAATGGTATTTATGATATAATTATAATTCTTTAAAGATAATATTTACTTACATTCTTTCCATAATGATCATTGATAAATGGAAATGTTACTCAAGCGTATGTATGACCTACCATCTCCATGATCATAACATTAATTCATTTTTCATAACCATGTTCAATGATTGGTTTTAAAATTATAATTGAAGTATAAATATTATAATTATTTCATGATTATTATTATGTATATATTTAAATAATTATCACATTGACCATATTCATCCTATCAAATTCAATTTTCATATATAAGCTGACTATAGTCAAAACATCTGACTTAAACATAATTGATTAAGTAATTGTATATAACTTGTTAATAAGTGAAAAAATTAATATTAAACTTGAAAAAAGTCTCAAAATAATGAAAATAATTAACAAACTTTTATTATTCAGGATGATAAAGATGCATATGCTGAATCTGACTCAAGGTAAGAGACTTCTTCTCAATTTACGTTCATTGAGGTATTTTTTGATGTTATTCACCTATATTATTTTATGAGGTGTATATACAACCTATTTAACATGTTTTATCATTAATATATAAATTATCATGATATTTAATTTTTTAATGCTATTCTTAAATGGGGTTAATGATTCAAGTGTTTCCCAAGTGATAAGGGACTTTTTTTAAAAAATTAACTTATAATACTTTCCTTCCAACTCTTTCAATTACATGTACATGTATTTTTTTAAATGATTTTATTAATGTTTTTATATGGAAATAAAATATTTATAAATTTCATTTTTTTCACTCTTACTTTATTTAAAGGTATTTTAAAATGATTATTTTTTACGCATTTTATATGGAACATTTTGATAAACAAAAAAAGGAATGTTCTATTCTTAATATAAACAATAATAATGAATTTTACACCAACATGAAAATTATTTGATTTCTATATTCCTTTTCAATATTTCATGTTTTATTCAATAAAAAACCCTTTCCTTTTTTGGGTATTTTGGCAATGAAAATGGTTTTTTAAAAGAAAAGTTATTTTTTTCCTAAAGCGTTTTTCATAAAAGAGGTTTTCAAAGGGTTTTATGATGAAAGTGTTTTACTAATTATATGGTACTTTATAATTATAAGTAATGGTTGAGATATATATAGCTTATACTAAGGGTTTATCCCCATTATAGCTCATAGGTTAGACTGATATAGCTTATCCGAAGGGTTGTTTCCCATTATAGATTATGAAAAATGAGTGATCCTGATATAGCTTGTATGAAGAGTGATCCCCATTATAGCTCTTAAATTTATTGGGTAATGATTATATTAGAACTAGACATTATGGTTATTCTAATTTAAAAGGATTTGAAAAAGTTTTATGAATATAATTCTCTAAGTCATTAAATATAAGTTTTAATTGATTTTTATGGGTTTTAAAGGATTTATTTGAGAAAAACATGTGCATGTTTTCTTATGAAAATAATTTATTTATTTCACTTTAATAAATGTTATATAAAGGTAAAAATTTCATGGGTTTTCATGTTTTTATATAAATAATGGTTTCCTTTTTTTTATGCCCTTTATTAAATTTTTTACTCATCCGATGTTTTTAAAATATTTTTCATAGGGTTTACGAATGGGTAAGGGAAATGAATAATTCAATTTGAATGCCATGAATGTTTTCCATGAAAATAAATCAGGATTTATTTTTAATGTTTTTATATTATGGTAAAAATAGTTACTAATCAAAAGTTTCCACTTTGTATTTCATGGTTCTGTTGTGTATGAGTTATGGAATAATTCTCTAAGACTCTAAACCTGAAAAGGTCCTAAAATTTTAGAGAATGAATTATTGACTTAAAAAGTATAGATTAAGTAATGTTTAAGGATGGTTCCTTATAGTTGGTATAAAAGGACATATTATACAACCTCATAGGTTAGGATAGTGTTAATATAATTCCCTTAGAATATTCTACTTTATGGTTATGTTTAAATGATTTATAATTTTTAAATTTCCATGTTGATTTATCTAAACCATGTCTATTCAAAATTGTTTTCTACAAAAGAAACAGGAATTCTGCAGTAAGAAGGTACTGAGAGGAAAATATACTCTCATATCAACATCCTTATATGGTTAGAATTATAACATAATAGTTTTTTAATTATGCATCAGTTAGAAAAGTATATAAATAGTGGTGGTATCCATGCCATAAGTGAAACTGATCTACCCTGAAAGAACATGTCTATAGTGTATCATTTCATGAAAAAACATTCCCCATAATTCAATGGATCATCTGACCTAGAGGTAACTAAAGTGTGGATTAATTACCTAGAGAATATATTTGAAGTCATGGGATGTTTGGAACGTCAAAAGGTAACTCTTTCTATCCATCGTTTTGAAATTAAAGTTGATCAATGGTGGTATTTGGTTAATAAAACCAATGAGAAAGATGATCTTGATGCAATGAAATGAGACAAATTTAATAATATTTTCCTTGATAAATATTTACCTATGGTTTTTCAGATTTGGATGGAGAAACAATTCATAGAATTGATGCAAAAAGATGAACATTTTATGGATGCATATGAAGAAAATTTCATAACATTGGACACTTATGTGCTAGATATTATTCAAGACATTGATAGTAAAATTAATACACATTAATTAGTATTAACACTAATATTATAAAGATAATTGGTTATAATAGAATTTAAAAGTTATGATAAATTTGTTAGTTGTTATGGGAAAGTTGAGATAGACTTTTTAGACACTTATGTGTCACGAGATGACAAGAGTAAGAAATAATCAAGGTGGATGGAAATGGAGAAGAAACCAAATAAGAATTATAAAAGTAATCCCAAAACTTGTTCCAAGGTTGGTAAAATATATTTCAGGGGATGTATGTCAGGATATAGAAAGGGTTACTAGTGTGGTAAGTTTAGTTACAAGGTCTATGATTGGAAAGAAGAGTCCCAAACAATATAATAATGAAATGAAAACAACCAGTAAAAAGTGATATGTTTTATTTGTAATTATTTGGATCATTATGTTAATTTTTATCCGAAGTTAGTTTCACAGGATGGAAATCATCATGATCAGAAATAGAAAGGTATAGAAAAATCATTTTCTAATTCTACAGTTTATGTTGTTCCATCTAGTGATGTGGATACAACTTTAGGGAGATTGGTATTTTTCAAAGGTTAATCATAAAATCAATGAATTGGGCACCCCTATTTTGATGTTTTAAGTAATGTAATTACTTTTTAATACATTTATTAAGTTTTAATAAATATATAAATTATATGTTTTATTGTAAAATTTATTTGAATAATAATATATTTACTTGTTATAGACATAAGTTTAAAGGTATTGATAACCTATTGGGTTAATATGACCATTAATGATACTATTTTTAGTTAAAGGATTTGAAAAGAAATAAATACTAATGATGAAACAGTGGTGTTACTTTTGATGTTAAGAGATTAATTTATTTTAACTTATGTCAACCATTTTGGTTTTGAAAAATAGTTAGAGATGGATGGAAATGCATTTCAGTCATTTTTGGATCTTATAACCTGTTAAAATTGAATCTTAGTGATTTAGGCATAAAAAATTAATTTTTGGATATACATTTATTGGAGTAAGGGATGAATAGGAAATTGATCAAAGTGTAACTAATGTATAAAATTATTATTATAAAATAGGAACATATCAATTAAGTATATTTTCTTATATTCATAAATAGTAAAATAATCCTTAACTTTAGGGAAATAATCTTGAATAAAAATTTTTATCCTACTAAATTCATATTTGATGAATCTTGTGACGTCACAGACCCAGATTCTACTCAACAGGTGCCCTAGGCCTAGTGGGCCACATGGCCTCAAGTGCATATCCACAAACGCCAGAGGCTACCGACTAGTAGTGAGTGCCTAGGGTGTTTCAGTGAGGAGACTATTCCCTCATTACCAAAGTGTAACATAGTGGATGGATGTAAACATAGGTAAATAGAAAAAGAAATATAAGTAAACAAAAGGCACAATAGAAAAATAGATACAACATCAACAAAAACTTAAATAACTATAATAACATTAAAAAAATAATGATGATATGTCATGTCACTAGAAATTTGGAAAGCATGGATACAAACAACATGTATAACATGTTACACAAAGTATAAAGAAAATCAAAGACTATCCCAAGAATCCCGAGATTTGACTCAGCCATCTTCTATCAATATCTATACTAAATAACAAGAAATAAAGTTTTTAAAGACACATGCTTTCCTTTGTCAACACTTGAAACCATATAATCTACCCAATGAACCATGTCACGACTTGCCCTCGGGGTCCGTGCCGTGACTACCCCAAGCCCGCCTTCCATAGGCCAGGGGATGGCAACTAGCACCAAGGCGTAAATCCCGGTAAAAAGGGAAGACATTGCCTTTGTAAAGTAAACAAACACCACAGAGTAAGCAAGCGGAAAGTAAACACTAAGTAAAAACAGAGTACAACTGAAAGTGCGGAAAAGTAAATGGGCCAGTATACAAACCCAAACTGAAAGTAAAGTACAACTCGAAAGGGAAAACAACAACTGTAAGTAAAAGCCGCTACACCGAGCTGTCCACTGGAGATCCCACCTGAAGGGTGGGTACAGATAGCTCCACTGCTCCTCGGGTCCCGCCATCCGCTCCGAAAACGTCCCGCCCAGTGGTCCACCTCCAGGTACCGTCCTGCTCTGCAAGCCTCAGCCAAGATCAATGCTATCCGTCGTCTGCAACCAACACAACGTAGTGCGGGCATAGCCCGTGCAGGGGTGAGTATAAGCTACTCAGAAGGGACCCCAAGACCCCTGAAGGTCTCTCAAAATACACAAAGGATAAACCACAAGAAAGGTACAATCACGAAGTAACAACCGACACTGCTTAGGTATATTCCCATACATATACCTAAGTCATCAATTCCAATACGCTCCAACCTCCGAGCCCGAGTACAACTCAGTCCACACAGGAAAGTATACGTATTCCACACAGGAAAGCAAAACGAAATCCACACAGGATAACACAACACAATTCACACAGGAAAGTAACAGGATTCAGCTCACACAGGTATACTTCTTCGAAAGACGATAAAGATGATCTATGATCTATCTAAGTCGTCGGACCCACGAAGGATCAATAGGTAACTAACCCCCGCAAAGACCCACACAGGATCGGGCCCACACAGGACCTGTAGGCGCTGGTTCACACAGGACCGCTGAGCGCAAAGACCCACACAGGATCGGACCCACACAGGATCGGGCCCACACATGACCTGTAGCACTGATCCACGTAGGATCGCTGAGTGCTGTAGTCGTCTTCGAATCCACACAGGATCTCTGTACTGTCATCGTCACAGTCACAGTAGCAGTAGCAGTAGCAGTAGCAGTCACAGTCGCAGCCAGCACTAGGGTTCCCGCACACAGCAAGCTCGTTCGGAGGGTCTGCTCCACGAGCCGAGAGGCTGATACATCAACTGTCACAAAGTCTAGAGTTGATGTATCCAAAAGTTCCGTATCGTCAACAGGAACTCAACGCAACAGACGGCGCGTCGATCGGACGCCCGGTCTGAGAGTTATTGGCTTTTTCGTCCCAGGGGCCCGGTTGGTTTCTAAGGCAAAACCAACCCGACCGTACTCCACCTACGTCCAAACCTCGGGCGGAGTATGCCAAAAGATCCGTCTCACTAAGAGGAACACAACAAAGCTGACGGCACGTCAATCAGACGTCCGTAGCTCAAGATATGAGTGTTTCCGCTGCGAGGGCCCGGTTGGTTTCGTGTACGAACCAACCCGGCCGAACTCAAAGTATTCCGAAACCCTGAGTGTAATATACCAAAACGACCGTCTCGATCCAAGGATCGCGTTTCCGCAGAAGGTTCGTCGATCGGAGGTCCGTAGCTCAAGTTATGGGCAAAATACCGAAATCGATGTGGAAACGGGGGGTCCGGGTCCGGGCCGACCCGGCCCGGCCGGCGGCAGTGCGGCCTGGCGCCGCATGGGTGCTGCGCGCGGGGGGCAAGGCCCTCGCCTCCTCTCTGGCGGCGTGGCTGAAGCCGCGCCTTTTGTGAAAAACGGCCCCCCTCGTGGGGGCTTGCTTTGTGGGAAACGGGGGGGGCCGCCTGCCCCCCTTTAAGAAACCGGCCCCCCTCTTAAATGGGGGGGGGGCATTCTTACTGGCCGGGGGAATTAAATTCCCCCGGTTTCTTCCCCTTCCGGCCGGACCACTTGGCCGGCCAGTTTTTCTTCAACGGTTCCGGCAAAAAGCCGGTCCCCTTCCGGCTTCCGACACCGGCAGCCCGGCCGCCGGTCTTCTCATTCCGTCGTGGCCCGGAACCGGCCGCAGTGTTCATCGTCTGGCGCGGTGCGACGGCACCGCGCCCCTCTGCCGCGGCCCCGCTCCGGCCGCGGTGCCTTCGGTTCCCTTCGACGCGGCGCGACGGCGTCGCGTTCATGATAATCCTTCCACGCGCGGCACGATGGCGTCGCGCAAATAAACCGGGCGATTCTCGCGTGGTGCGACGACACCACGCCTTCTCGTTCATCCACAAGAATATAATAATCAAGAACAAAGGAGGAGGGTTCGGCCGTGTTCGTGCGGTCCGGCCCCCCCTCACGTTAAACGATATTAATTATTCGTTATCCTCAAAGTTCGACATTCAATATCAAGAACGAGAATAAATAAATAATCAACAACAACCCCTACCTTGGTTTCAAGATCGATGATCGTCAACGACCCGCGGAAGACAACGTCGCGGAGGTCGGTCGTTGCGGTAATCGTTCGTCAAATCTGATGACGAAGAGGTACGTCCGAAGAGGTACGTCGTTGGCGAATCTTCGTAATCCGACGAAGGAAGTCCGAGGAGGAAGCGGCGTTCCCTTTCGTTGACACGGAAGGCGTCGTCGATCTTCGGAAACAACCGGATACGAAGAAGAGAGGAGCGGCGTTCTTCGTCGGAGCTCGAAGGTTCTTCGCGTTCTTCGTCAAAGTTGAAGAAGAAGAAGGAGAACCCAAATTCTCTCAAGAAGGCTAGAGAAATCTAACCAAATAAAATAATCTAGTCTTATTTTATTCACACACTTAACAAAATTGAATTTCAAAGTTTTGAAATTCAAATAAAAATAACTCCAAATTAAATAACAAGTTGTCATGTCATTTAAAGAGGGGTTAAGGGAGTTTTGAGAGGAGATGAAAAGTTTGGGTTCGTGTGGGCCCCACCACACTTAATCCTCTCAAGGGAGGTTAAGTGGGTGTGGGTCCCACCCCTAACTTCCTTTGAGAGGAGTTAACCAACAAGTAAGAAAAATAAAAAGTGTTCCACATTTTTATTTAACTTCTTATAATTCTTCCAAAAACTAACTTTCGTCCCACAATAAACGCAACTTCAGAAAAGGTCTCCTTAAGCGAATATCGGCGCTGCGAGTTCATCGGTGTCCTCGGATTTCAATTCCGAGCACCGAATCAAAAGTTAGAAATTCCCGATCGTTCGTTCACTGAACGTACCCGAGCCAAACTTCGGAAATTGATTCCGGGCACACCGGGCCTCAGAATCAGGTTCCATCAGAAACCGCGCTCTTGTAAAATTCCAAAGAAAATTAAGAAAAAATTTCCCTTGAATTTTACGGGTCTTTACAAACCAAACAGAACCCAGAGAAGGTGTGAGATAAATCTCAGGGGGACACCACTAATGGTGTCAATAACATCCATACTGTCTAAAGGAAATGTAATAGTGTGCAAGAATTCATGTATAAAGTAAAGTATTATAATGTAAATAAATACCTATGTACCTACTTCAACCCTTAGATGGTGTCTGAACATATAACCAATTCATTAGTTATATAATTACCAATTTTATATTAATAGGTATTGTGAGGCATATCCAACACTGACATCACCTCGTGATAGTATAAATAATGAAGGATCCAATATGTAATAAGGAAACCATGATTAATGATATTTAATAATGAAGTTCTAAGGTAATAACCAAGGCAATGTAGACCTGAAGGGTCTCCAAATCAGTAGTAACTATAGCCTAGCCAAGGATAAGAGTGTAATCCAAGGAACATGTTCCAAGGCATTCTACAATAAGGTTCCTACCTAATCCAAGGTGATCAACCAAGGTAAAATGGGGCTAAGTAGAGATAGGGCCATATAGGCTGTAACCATGGAACTTACTTGTCAATAATGGATCCAAGGAGTGTATTCAAGGCATCATGTGATAATATGAAGGGATCCTATAGTGTCATACTGGGCATCCAAGAACAGATAAGGATCGAGATCTAGGTGGGTATCAACCTATGAAAGCTGTATCCTTGAATTAGAATGAGATTCCTGAGTTCTTATGGAATTCTCTGATCAGAATACAAGGAGAGATCGAGTTAGGCCATTTCTATTTAAATATGAAGTCATGTAATATTTCATTCATTTCAAGCCTTTCCTTTCATTAGTGTGATAAAGTCAAGTATCATGCAACCTTTTAATCAAGTCATTTGGTTCAAGCCTTTCCTTTCATTAGTGTGACAAGGAAAAATAGCATGAAACCATTCATTTAATCCATTTAAAACATATTCCATATTTGAGGTTTATTTTTCTACCTTCCATTAATTTGGTAAGGGGTGCTACAGATATGCAACTAATTAATCATTCAAATTCAATTATCAATTTGAAGCACTTACCATAGGTGGGTCAAGTGGTACACATACGTGGTACTTACCATTATGAGATTCATAATATAAACAATCCATTTAATATAGAAATGATTACCCTTAGGAAGTTCAAGCCAAGGCACACCCGAATAGTGACTCAAATGTTTCAAAACTCTAAAACGACAATTATGGAATAACCTTCGACAAGGAAGGGATGGAGTTGTGGTAGTAATCACCAAACCTTAATCACATATATGGAAAGATCATATCCATACAGTTCAAATGATTATAATAATGGCATATAAATTCAATTAATGACACCTGATTGAATCAGTGGGCCCCACATGACAAATCCAAAATCAACAAACTTTAGGGATGAGTTATAGACCATCTAGATTAGGCTTTCACATATCTCCTCCTCGAGTATTGAATATTAATTTGGATTAGACAAGAGTACATCTAAGAAAAATATAAAAACACTCATACTCTAATAACTTGGTCGAGATAAATAGAGAAGGATAACGACTCAAGAGAACTCAAGTACTTACCATTATGCATCCAAAATGAAGAAGGGAAGCGCAATCAGATCTCAGATGAAGGAGATCTCTTGATCCCCAGCTTTTTCCTTCAAAAAGATCCAAAATGAGATCCATGGATGTAATTACTGCGTAATATTGGATTAGATAATTATGAGGGAGCTTAATAGATCATTAAAGGTAATTTTTCAAAATTACCCAAAAATGGAATGAGTATGGTTTTTTCGCATGGTTTGAAAAATCGTACACAAATCATGAAAGGATTTCTGGGTATAAGAGAACATTTCATGGTTAGGCCACATGACCATGGAAAAACTATGTGAAGTGGTTCTGTGAGGATATTGACCATCCACACGGTTAGGAAAACCGTGTGCCAACCATGTTCCAACCATGTGACTTAGAAAATTTCTCCAAAAAAAGGGTTCTTGCCTCCAAAATTACCCCGAACACCCCTGAGACCTTTACTAACCCATTTTACATCTATATCAATTCTAAAGTAAATATTTAGACCAAAAATTAAAGGATACATACCTGAGTGAAAAATAGGGTTCTTACAAATTTTCCCCCTTAAAAGAACTTGTCCCCGAGTTCACCTTCTAAGGTTGGAGAAACATTGTCTAAGAACAACTTTGGCCATTAGGAATGAACATAGGCTTCAATTTCCCAAGTCTTTTCTTGTACTCAACAATACTACCATAACATCCGTACTAGAGGGACAGACCAGTCTCAGAGAGCCTTCATACTCTGGTCGATGATGAATATTGGATACTCCTCAAAGGTTCCATCAGTATCTAACCCAAATTCCTTAGGATTAAGAGTATGATATTGGTCGACATGATATTGGTGAAGTTTGGAAACATGAAATACATCATGCATGGAACATTAGCTCTAAGGTAGTAGCAAACGATAGGCTACCAGCCCGACTCTCTCTAGAATTTCAAAAGTCCATACAAAACGAAACGATAAATTTCCATGCATTCATAACCATATATTCCCTAGAATAGGTGATAATCAAAGGAAAACAAAATCCCCAACCTCAAACTCTAGATGTCATTGATGGCGATTGACATAAGATTTTTGTCTGGACTGAGCAGCAGTCATATGCTTTCTAGTCAACTGAACCTGCTCTGAAGTCTCCTAAATGAGATAAGAATCTAGTAGGGCTACTGCACCTACCTCTATCTAGCATATGGGAGAATGGGATGACCTACCATATAAGGCCTTAAAATTAGACATTTGAATTATCAAATGAAATCTATTATTATAGGAAAACTCAATGAGAGGGATATGATTCTCCCAAGAAATGCCAAAATCAAGGATACATGCTCAGAGCATATCCTCTAGTACTTGTATTGTCTATTCCAATGGTCCATCATTATGAGGGTGAAAAGATGTGCTTAGAAGCACTTGTGTTTCTATATATTTTTTAAATCCCTTATAGAATTGTGAAGTGAAACTAGAATCCCTATATGAAATAATAGTACATGGAACCCCATGTATTCGTATGATCTCACATATATACAATCTTCCCAGCTCATAAACTAATAAAGTCTCCCAAATTGGAATGAAGTGAGATGATTTATTTATTCAATCAATGAATACCTAGATAACATCCCTACCCCTTGAAGGTCTAGGTTAGATGAATAAAAAATACATAGAAACATCTTCCCATTTCCATTCTGGGACTAAAAGCGTTTGTAGCAATATTGCAGGTATCTGGTGCTCTACCTTTACCTACTGACAGGTGGAACACCTAGCAATATAACCTGCTATCTTAAATTTCATCCCAGAACCCCAATACTGGTGTCACATATCTCAATTCATCTTGGAGATGCCTAGATGAACTACCCAATGAGAAGCATGGGACTCTTTCATCAACTCCTCTCTCATATATGTAGGAATCCAGATATGTCCATGTAGATGAAGGATGTCACCTCTGTCCACAGAACAATCTAGAGGTGGGTTATCTCTTTATATACTCTCAAGGAGTAACAATACTTCAAGATATGAAAACTACATACTCTTCACCTTCTTAAGGATGGAAGAGGAAACTATCTAGGCTAAGAGGTAAGAATACTCATGATTATCATGGAACTTTAGATACAACTTAGAAAATAGGGCCATTAACTTCCATTCATCATTGGATCTCTATACGACCCATGTTTGAGTTTTCCAACTCAACATATCAGCAACTACATTTCCCTTTCCAAGCATATAGGAAAGATCAAAATCTAAGGATTGTAGATATTTGACCCCTTTCCACTATTCGAGGTTCAAGTCATGCTAAGAAAAGAAATATTTTAGCCTCTTTTGGTATGTATACACCACAAAGCTATCACTCATTAGATAATGTATCCATAAACATAAGGCATGGACAACTGTTGATAACTCAAGGTCGTGCGTCAGGTAGTTTCACTCATGAGGCCTCAACTGTTGAGATCCACACAGAATGGATCTGTCTTCCTATATCAGTACCACTCCTAGGCCGATGCATGATGCATAATAGAAGATGGTATAACCAATACCTAGCTTGGGAATAATAAAAATACATTCCAAAACAAACCTCCCTTTCAGATCCTAAAAGGATTTATCACATGTTTCTGTCCATATAATCTTGACACCCTTCTTTTTAAGGCCAGTAATAGGTGAAGAAAGACATGAAAAGTCTTGTATGAAACACTTGTAATATCTATCCATCTTTAAGAAACTCCATATATCCAACATGTTCTTCAGATTCTCCCAAGAAACTACAACACTAACCTTTTCTGGGTCAAAATATACTTCTACTTCTAAGATAATATGACCTATGAAGTGGACTTTGTCAATCCATAAGTGGCACTTAGGAAGATTGGTGTAAAGATGTTGCTCTCTCAGTGTTCTCAGAACGATCACAAGATGTTTTGCATGGTTTCTATGAGTGCGATAATACACTAAGATTTCATCCAAAAAGACAATGACAAAAGAGTCCAAATAAGAGTGGAAAACCCTATTCATCAAAGCCATGAAAATGGGAGGTTTGTTTGTAAGACTGAACAACATAAAAAGATACTCATATAGACCATACCTACTATGGAAAGTAGTACGTGGTATGTCTGAAGGCCTAATGCACACCTGATGATAACCCGATCTCAGGTCGATCTTGGAGAATACCTTTGGAAGCTGGTCAAAGATATCATCTATTTGAGAAAGTGGATATAGGTTATTGATCATAAGATGGTTCAACCTTATGTAATCTACGCATAGACATAAGTTTCCATCCGCCTTCTTGGAAAAAAGCTTGGGTGAACCCCAAGAGGATGTACTGGTTTGTATAAAGCCTTTGGCCTCTAAATCCTCTAACTACCTCTTGATCATCTGAAGCTATGTTGGTTCCATACTGTATGGAGGAATGGAAACTAGAGCCATTTCTTAAACAATATCGATTGTAAACTCTTCCTCCCTCTCAAGAGGTAATCCAAAAAATTAGCAGGAAAGACATCCCTGAAACAATCCAATTCTGGAGGTAAATGTGCCTTATGTAAACCCAGAACCCCTATGAAGATATTTTTAGTCTAGGCAATCACTCCATATTTCCCATGATGATTTGGTTTAACTCTAACAGCCTGTACATCCCACTCACCATTATATAGATAACTTCTACCCTCTGGTGATGTAAAAGATACTCTACAGTGATAGAATTCTACAAAATCATGATAGTGAACCTACTAGTCCATTTTAAGAATGACATCAAAGCCTATCATATCAATAATGAAGAGGTTCTATAAGAAATGTTAACTTGCTACCTCAAGGGGAAAATCCCTACACTAGAGTATACCCTCTGTTTGTACCCCTAATAGTTTATCTATGGTCATTACACCATAGTAATACTGTATCTCTAGTCTAAGAATATCCACAATAGATATAGAGATAAAAGATTTCGAAGAAACTATATCAAATATAATAGATAATATAATAGATTCCACAAGAATAATACCTTATGCTGTATAAGGTCCCGCAACATGATCCTCGAGTATCATCTATAGTGCATGCAACTTGCCTGATCCATGGCCCTATGCAAGAGATAGACTACCATGATCGTAAATGCTCTGTTGGTGTTGCTGGTGATCAGGGGTCTGGCTACCATGACCAAGAACTCCTCCTTTTACAGACCTACCAGTTCTATTCCAAATCCCCACCTGATGCGACGTAAAATAAATCGATCCCAAAGGTGGAGCTGATGCAGATCCTTTTTCCACTTGAAGTTGGTGGGAAGGTCCTACAAAAATGATAGAGATTCCCCATATGGCTACAAGCTCGACACTCTATTGGGTCTATATCTCATTGAGGCTTCTTGTTCCCCCATATTCCACACTGATGAAACTTTATAGAGCTATCAAAGCAAGCACTCTGGTTGTCACTCCCTTAATAAGAAACCACGAGAGAACACTTCCTTCCACCGGAAGAACTACTGGCCTGCCTCAGCACTGGTCCTCTATACCTGGTACTATTTTTATCCCTTAGTTTATGCTCAATGATAAGAGCCTGATTGACTACTGTAGAAAAATAGGAAGGTGAAATACATTGTCCTGTGTATGGATGGCATACTAGATTCGATCCTCAAAACGTCTAGCACACGAATCTCATCATTGTCTAGAAGTGATGAAAAGTGCTGTAACTATGTGAAATGTGTTGAATACTCCATAAATAACATATAACCCTTCTCGAGATTCATGAACTATCTAGATCTTCCATCTCTCAGGGTATGAGGAAATAACTTATCATAGAAGGCAGTGCAGAAATCAACCCATAACATTCCTTGATGATGAACGGCCTAGGTAATCACATCCCACCAGCCCTTGGATGATTTCCGAAGCATGTATGTGGAAATATTGAAACTCCTCTCTAGAGGGGTCTCCAAATTCTCAAAAGATATATAGGGTGGATTCAAGACAAGACTCAGTAGCCTATAGACCACCATCCCTTGAAAAAGTTAAAGGATGCTACTACTGAAACTCATGAGTCAAATCAGCCATCGTAGTTGAATGTTGTGGAACACCATTCATGGACTATACCAGAAATTAGAAACTATCACAAACTTGGGTACCAGTTCCCAAATCAAGTATAGAAGGCAGTGCCTCAAGTGTAACTCCTGGATGTAAGACTGGAGGATCAGGGCCCACGACATCTGAAGAATCGTCGTGGCCACCCTCTTGGCATATGACACAAGGAAGTCATGATGGAATTGATCTATAATATCCAATAACACATCTAAAAACAAGATTATAAGCATAAAGATAACATCACTAGTTTAAGATGAACTCAAGAAAACTCACTACCCAAGGCATATTACCCAAACCACCATCTTAGATAACCAAGTATCAGTAAGTTCTCAAGTATAAGTTTAATTTAATCTAACATTTAATTACCAAGTTCACTTTTTTACCTTTCATAAACATGGAAATCATGGATAAGGATATGAAACCACTTCATTTTAGTTGTCATGATTTAATTTATAATGGATAATCATTTCTAGTGAATCAGCGCCCATACACCTATCACTTAAAACAACACCCAATTATTTATAACATAATGGATCAACTTGGTAAATTACTCATCCCAACCCATTTGGGCCCATACACCTCATGAATTGAGACATGAAATCACTCAATCATAATCAGCAGTAATACAAGAATATGCTAACTATCACATAACCAATCAATATTTACATGCATATCAAGCAATGAAAATCAGTGAAATGTGCCTATATGGAATGGAAATATGAATGACATGTGAATTCTTGGTGTGTATAATGATTCATGTAATAATGCTCATTTCCCTCATATCATCAGGACATAGATGAAAGAAAATCCTCAAATAGAGTAATAATCAACAACTCCACACAACATGTGTGTCACCAAATGGTGAATAAATATGAACTGTAATAGGAAATAGTATAACAACAATTAAATTTTGGGTAACATGGATTTTAGCCTGAACATGGGTTCATGAAACCCAAGAACAACTTATGAACAAGTCCCAAGAATTTATAATCTCTAATATTTTATCTCTAAATAGTAAAGCATGAAAATAAACCACCTATGATACCACTTTGTGATGTCTTGAACTTAGATTCCACTCAATGGGTTCCCTAATCCTGGTGAGACACATGGACTCAAGAATATATCCCTGAACACCAGAGGATTATGACTTGTAATGAGGGCCTATGGTGTGTCCATGGAGAGTCCATTCCCTCATTACCAAAGTATAGTGCAATAGATGGATGTAAACATAGTTAAATAGAAAAGGCAATATAAGTAAACAGAAATCACAATGGAAAAATAGAGACAATAATAACAATAAATGAAATAACTATAATAACATTCAATAACTAATGATGATATGTCATGTCACTAGAAATATGGAAAACATGGGTATAAACAAAATGTATAACATGTTACACAAATTATGAAAGAAATCAAAGACTATCCCAAGCATCCCAATCTTTGAATCGGTCATCTACTATTAATATTCATACTAATTAGCAATCAATCAAGTGTTTAAAGCCATATTCTTCCCTTTTTCAGCACCTGAAACCATGTAATATTCCCTGAGTACCAAACGACTCCTGGAGAGGGTGTGGGATAAATCTTAATGGGACACCACCAACAATGTCTATAACATCTTGCCTGTGTAAACGAAATGTAATAGTGTGCAAGAATTCATATATAAAGTAAATAAGTACAATGTAAATAAATACCCAAGTACCTGCTTCAGCCCTTGGATAGTGTCTTAACATCTAACCAATTCATTTAATTAGGTAATTACTAATTTTATATTGATAGGTCTCCTGAGGCATATCCAAAACTAACATCACATCGTGATAGTATAAATAGTGAAGGTTCTAAGATGTAACAAAGAAACCATGATTAATGATATTTAATAATAAAGTTCCAATGTAATAACCAAGGCAACATAGACCTAAAGGGTATCCAAATCAGTAGTAATTTTAGATTATCCAAGGATAAGAGTGTAATCTAAGGAGAATGTTCTATGTAATTCCACAATAAGGTGCCCACAGAATCCAAGGTGATCATCTATGGTAAAACGGGGATAAGCAGAGACAAGAACCTATGGGATCTAACCATGGAACCTAATTGTCAATACTAGATCCAAGGAGTGTATCCAAGACATCCTGCGATAATATGAAGGGATCCTACAGTGTCATACTAGGCTTCTAAGAATATACAAGGATTGGGATCTAGGTGGGTATTAACCCATGAAAGACATATCCTTGAATCAGAATGGGGTTACTGAGTGCTTATGGAATTATCTAATTAGAATCTAAGGGGAACTAAAGTCAGGCTGTTTCTATTTAAATATGAATTCATGAAATATTTCATTCGGTTCAATACATTCCTTTCATTAGTGTGATAAGGTCAAGTAGAATACAACCTTTTAATCAAGTCATTTGGTTTAAGCCTTGACTTTCATTAGTGTGACAAGACCAAGTATCATGAAACCATTCATTTATTCCATTTAAAGCATATTCCATATTTGAGGTTCATTCTTTTACCTTACATTAATGTGGTAAGGGGTGCTATGGATATGTATAAAATTAATCATTCACATTAAATTATCAATTTGAAGCAAATACCTTAGGTGGGTCAAGTGGTACACATACATGGTACTTTCCATTATTCAATTAACAATATAAACTATCCATTTAATATATAAACACTTACCCTTAGGAAGGTATATCCAAGGTGCACCCGAACAGTTGCTCAAATGTGTCAAAACACTAAAACGACAATTATGGAATAAACTTCGACATGGAAGGTATAGAGTTGTGGTCATAACCACAAAAAATTAATAATATATATAGAAAGATAATATCCATACAGTTCTAATGAGTATAAGAATGGAATATAAATTCAATGAATGACACCCGAAGAAATCGGTGGGCCCCACACGACAAACCCAAAATCAATGAACATTAGGGATGAGTTATAGACCACCCATTTTAAGCTTGAATGACTCTCCTCCTCTAAAATTGGACCTTGATTTAGATCAGATCAGTGTAAATCTAAGAAAATGATAAAAATTATCATACCCCAATAATTCGGTTGAGAGCAAGAGATAAGGATAACGACTCAAGAGGACTTGAGTACTTGCTGTTTCACATCCAACGTGATGAATAGAAGCTCGATATGATCTTGGAAGAATGAGATCTATTGATCCCTTTATTTAGCCTTAAAAAAGATCTAAAATGAGAGCCATGGAGGTAATTCCCACATAATCTTAGATTAGGGAAGAATAAGGCAGCTTAATAGATCATTAAAGGAAAGTTTTGTAAAATTACCCAGAAAATGGAATGTGCATGGTTTGTCTGAACGGTTTGAAAAACTGTGAGAAAACCATGCGAGGTTTTCTGGGTATAAAAAAACATTTAAAAGTTAGGCCACATGGTCATGTAAAAACTGTGTGAAGTGGTTTTTTCTAGATATTGACCATCCGCACGGTTATGTAAACCGTGCGCCAATTGTGTGACTTGGCCAATTTCTCAAAAAAGAAGGGTTCTGGGCTCCGAACTTTCCCCAGACACCCAGAGACCTTTACTAACCCATTATACATCCATATCAGGTTCAAAGTAAATATTTAGACCAAAATATAGAGGATCCATACCTAAGTAAAACATGGGGTTCTTAAAAATCTGATGGTCTTTTAGATTATCACATATTTTTGGTTTTGAGGCCCTTAACGTTCCATTGATCATTCACTTTCTAGTGATCAATAAACTAAATCACTCTCTATAATTATTTAATCTTTTATTAAATTATCACCTATGTTATTCTATTTGTAAACCTATTTTTTTTCAATATGACCTTTTAGATTCAGTTTCTCTATTATTAAGAGGATGTTTTATTAACCCTTTTTACAATGTGGTTTTTACAACCTAAGTATTTTAAAATGTACATCCTTTGATTATTGAGATAAAGTTTAAATTTTGAGGAATCAATTTATTATTATGGAGGGGGGATGTTAAACCTCAATATTTTAATATAATAAAATTTTGTTTGATAGAATAAATTACACTCAACACTCAGTTTAGCTTTCATTACACGTAACATAGACTTTAAACAAAATCTGAAATACTATTAATGTATTATTATGTAATATTATAGTTATATAAAAGATGAAAAATTAGAGGGTATGAATAGTATTAACTAAACTATAAAAATATGGTTATCTATTTATTAGTAAAAAAAGAATCATTTAAAATGAAAAGATTGTTTTTATGAAAAACCATATTTTTTCTAAAAGACAGATTAGTCACGTTTTATAAACATAATTTAAAACTAATTTTCACAAATTTTAGAAAAATTAATTAAAAAAATAAACTCCATTTTATAAATATTAATACAAAAATTATCTTGAGTTTATTTGTTTGGATTTTTTCTAAAAAGTTTCATTTTTTAATTAATAGTGAAAAATACTGAATTTTAATTGAAAACTGCCTTTTTGTTTAAATAATTTATAATGTTAAATTTTATATTTAATTGTTTTTAAAAAAAATTAGTTAAGTTATATATCAATTAATCTAATTTAGGACATTGAATAAATTTTATTAATTAATTATGATATAAAAACTTTGTAAACTTTTGAACATTTTTACTTTAAAAATTTACTTTGTCATCACATATGTGAAATTAATATTAAATTAAAATTTTCAAATTATGTGAATATAATTTGATAATATGAATTCCATATTTGGAATCATAATTTTTTATAATATATAATAAAGTAAAATTAATTTTTTACCATAATTATTAGAGAAAAGAGTTAAAATTAATTACAACAATTAAGGTAAATATAAGTTTAGTAATTTTTTAAACATAGAATATAAGGTGTGAAAATTACCCAAAATTTATCCAAAACCTATTTTATAGCCACATATAGACCATTATTACCTTAAGATCTATTTTTTTTAGTTTTTTGGACAATATTCCATTAAAGTGACCAATATAATAAGTTAAGTAAAGAAAAAGACAAAAATCACCTTTTTCCCTTTTAATTTTGTAAATATTGGGATAGATAAAAAATATAGGTTTGGTTATAAATATTATTTTGAAGTATAAACTAGTTTTTCATATCATTATAATTTATTTTAATTTTTTATAGATGAACTAATTACTTTAAATACTGAATAAACTCCAACAAAGTAATTATTTATTTAACAATTTACTAAAATAAATGATACTAAAAATATTAAAAGTTAATTTGATTGTATGAATTATTATATTGATTTAATTTTTTAGATTAATATATAATTTTACACATGTTTTATCATAACATATTTAAATTACATCATTGTATTGATATTTTTTAAATTCAAAAGAAATGAATAATGAAAAAATATGCATTAATTTTATTTTATAATAAATGATATTTTATTAAATGATTTAAAATTACAAATAATACAATATTATTACAAGTTATTTGTTAGTGTTAATAATTAATAAATATGTTCTATTCATGTACCAATTATTATTTTATAATGACTATATTGACCACTAACTAGTAATTTTTTTGTTAGCTTGGTTAAGGTTAAAAGAGTGTTTTTGCATGTTACATGCGCTTGTGTGAAAATTAATTTTAAACAAACATATGATTTTTATTTGATGAATTGGATTTAATAATTATAATTACTGGGTATTAATTATCTAATAATCCTCACTTTAATTTATTATTAATGGATAAGTTACCAATTTTAGAAAACTAGTAACCATTATTAAAAAACAAAATGAAAAAAATAAGGAAACCTAGAAGTTAAGGAAAAACAATGTTTAAAGAATATGTTTTATTGTGTGTTGGATTTTTTTACAGAACATATAATCCATAAAACGCATTAATTATAAATATTTAATCCACTTTAGGTAATTTTGACCTCCCAATAGCTAATGTTTTTGAGTATTTACAAAAAATTTACTCCTCCTCAACTATAAAAGGGAACTCACTCCCCTCACTTATTCACACATCTCAAGACATTCGGTGTATAAAAACCCTAAAAAAATTAGTTCTATAGTTACCTAATATCATCCTATAATCCTTATTCTAGGAATAAAATCGAATGTAGTAAGAATTTAGTGCAAACCTAAGGAGGATACCCGAAGAAGAGGTAATGTTCTTCATCAACCATTTTTATTTTTTATTTCTCCACCTCCTTCACTTATTCATATACCATGATGATATAATAATGCCATTATATTTTATATCATGAGTTTTTTATGTGATGGTTATAAAATTAAATAAATCAATTCCATCAAATGGGTTACAAAATTATCATTCGTGTGTACGGTGGACTACCACCTTATGAAATGATGTCATCCATTTTTCCATTACCACCTCTCATGGTTGGGTAAAATGATGTATATAAAGTTTATATATTATATTAATAACATAATTATAAATTTTTAGTAATTATAATATAAATAACCATTTTATATTCTAATAATAATGGTATATGATAACGTCATTTGTGTATACAGCAGACTATCGCCTCGTGAATCGATGTGATTCATTTTCACTAACACGTTACATGGAAGGTAATAATAGTAAAGATAAAGAATATGTGTGATATAAATGAAATATTATGACATTAATGACATATTTATAATTATTTATTTATAATATAATATTTTATTTATTATCTTTCCAGTCACTAAAAAATTTATAACGTCGTTCGTGGACGTGTGGACTACTGCCATCTTGAAGCGATTTGGTTCCTTTTTCTTCACCAAATCACAATAATGAAGTATAAAAGTATATAAAATTAAATATTATGGTATTTATTATATAATTATAATTATATAAATATAAATTTTACTTACCATATTTCTATAATGATCATTGAAAAATGGAAACATTACTCATGCGTACGTATGACCTACCATCTCTATGACTGTAAACGTTAGTTTATTTTTCTTAACCATATTCCATGATTGGTTTTAAATTTTTTATAAATGTATAAATATAATAATTATTTTATGATTATGATTTTATATATTTTTAAATAATGTCCTCTTAGACCATAGTAAACCTACCAAAGTCATTTTTGAAATATAAGTCAAATATGGTCAAAACATCCAACTTAAACTTAATTGATTAAGTAATAGTATATAAATTATTAATAAACAAAATAAAAGTAACAATAAACATGAATAAAGGTCATAAATAAAGAAAAATAGTTATCATTTGTTTATTATTCATGAGTATAAAGACACACATGATGAATTAGACTCAAGATAAGGGACATCATCTCAATTTCCTTTCGTTGAGGCACTTTTGATGTTTTGCATCTATATTATTTTATAAGGTGTATATACAACCCACTTTACATGTTATATCATGAATTTATAAATTAGAATGATATTTAATGTTTTTATAATGCTATTATTAAATGGGGGTTTTTGATTCAAGTGTTTCCCAAGGGATAATGTGCTTTTTTTAAAACAAATCATCTTTTAATGTTTTCCTTCCAACACTTTCTCTTTCATGTCTATGTATTTTTTTTAAATTATTTAGTTAATGTTTTTATATAGAAATAAAAGATTTATAAAGTTTATTTATATTACTATTACTTTATTTAAAATGTTTTCAAAAGGAATCTTTTTCATGTGTCACTACTGAAAATTCAGGTATTTGCGATGGGATACCATCACAAATGGCATTTTGTAACGGGGTCCCATCGCAAATGACCCGTTGTAGAAAAATGCGTCACAAATAATATTTTTTTTGCGATGGGCCCTTCGCAAATATTTATTTACGACGGGAAAATATATCTGTCGAAAATAATAATAAAAAAATTAAAAATATTTTTTTTTGCGATGGGCCCATCAAAAATAAGTATTTGTAACGGGAAAATATACCCATCCCAAATAATAATAAAAAAAATAAAAAAAATAAAAAAAAATAAAAAAAAATAAAAAAAATAATAAAAATAAAAAGTATAAAATAAAAAATAATTCAAATATTAAATAATTAAAAAATAATTATAATTAAATTTAAATAAAATAATTAAAAAATTAATTATCTTTTCCAATAATTAAAAAAATACCAAATAATAAAATTATTCCTATTAAATTATTCTTATTTATTAATAATTATTCATAACTATTAATAATTATAAATAATTATTACAAACAATTGCTAATTATTAATAATTATTTATAATTATTCCTAATTATTACTAATTATTACTAATTATTAATAATTATTGTTAATTATTAATAATTATTGTTAATTATTAATAATTATTGTTAATTATTAACAATTATTGTTAATTATTCCTATTTATTAATAATTATTCCTTATTATTTCTAATTATTATTAATTTTTCTTAATTATTCTCAATTATTACAAATTATTACAAATTATTATTAATTTTTCCTAATTATTCTTAATTATTCCTAATTATTATTAATTATTCCTAATTTTTCGTAATTATTATTAACTTTTCCTAATTATTTCTAATTAAAAAAATTGTTAATTATTAATAATTATTGTTAATTATTCCTATTTATTAATAATTATTCCTAATTATTACTAATTATTATTAATTTTTCCTAACTATTCTTGAATATTACTAATTATTTTTAATTTTTCCCTATTATTCTTAATTATTACTAATTATTATTAATTTTTTCTAGTTATTCCTTATTATTACTAATTATTATTAATTTTTCCTTATTATTTTGTTATTATTTTAAATTATTCCTAATTATTGCTAATTATTACAAATTATTGGGAATTATATCTTAATTATTACGAATTATTCCTAATTATTCCTATTTGTTAATAATTATTCATATTTATTAAAAATTATTTCTATTTATTAGAAATTATTCCTATTTATTAATAATTATTCTTATTTATTAATAATTATTCCTATATATTAATAATTATTCCTATTTTTTAATAATTATTAGTAATTTATTAATAATTATTCCTATTTATTAATAATTATTCCTAATTATTAATAATTATTCCTAATTATTGCTAATTATTTCTAACTATTAACAATTACTAATTATTGCTAATTTTTAACAATTATTGCTAATTATTAACAATTATTGCTAATTACTAACAATTATTGCTAATTATTAAAAATTATTACTAATTATTAAAAGTTATTGCTAATTATTAACAATTATTACTAATTATTATTACTTTTTCCTAATTATTCATAATTATTACTAATTATTATTAATTTTTCTTAATTATTCCTAATTATTGCAAATTATTCCTAATTATTTCTAATTATTCTAAATTATTCCTATTTATTAATAATTATTCATATTTATTAATAATAATAATTATTTATTAATATTTATTCCTATTCATTAATAATTATTCCTATTTATTAATAATTATTCCTATTTATTAATAATTATTCCTAATTATCCCGAATTATTCATAATTATTAATAATTATTCTTAATTATTGCTAATTATGAACAATTATTGCTAATTATTAACAATTATTTCTAATTATTAACAATTGTTGCTAATTATTAACAATTATGATTAATTATTAACAATGTTTTCTAATTATTAACAATTATGGCTAATTATTCCTATTTATTAATAATTATTCCCAGTTATTTCTATTTATTAATAATTATTTCTAATTATTCATATTTATTCCTATTTTTTTCGTATCTATTCTTATTTTTTCGTAATTGTTACTAATTATTATTAATTATTCCTAATTATTCTAATTTATTCCTAATTATTCCTAATTATTCCTAATTATTCCTAATTGTTACTATTTATTCCTAATTATTAGTATTTATTACTAATTATCGTTAATAATTAACAATTACCGGTAAATATTAATAATTAATGCTAATAATTTAAATTTATTAACAAAAAATATGCTGACAACAAAACAATCTAAATATAATTTAATTACAACTAATTAACAATAACTAAAATTAATATAAAAAATGAAAGAAATAATAAGTTAAATAGAATATAAATACCTTTAAACTTGATCTTCAGTAGGTGTAGAAGACTTCAAAATCCGCTCGAAAAAAAAAATTCGACTTCTAAAATTTTTAACTCTGAAAGTGAGTTTAGAGAGAAATCAGAGAGAGAAGTTGAATGTAGGGAAAGAAAAACGTATAAGGGTATATATAGGTTAGATTATTTGCGACGAGGCTGTTTGCGACGGGACCCATCACAAATAACTTACACCGCATTAATTATGGTCATCAGTTAAATAGGTATTTGCGATGGGTCCCAACGCAAATAGTCACCTGCCGACATACTATTTGCGACAGGGGTATGTTCCCGTCGCAAATAATATTTACCACCACTGGTTATTTGCGACGGGAAGTGCCTTCCGTCGCAAATACCCTCTCCTGTGGTTTGGGACGCAGTGCGTGTGAAACCTTTTGCGACAGGAACCCTTACCACGTCGCAAATAAGTAGTTATTTGCAACGGGATACGGGTTCCCATCGCAAATAACCTTTTTGCAGGACTATTTGAGATGAGACTTTATCCCGTCGTAAATAACCTGTCGCAAAAACAAGATTTTCCCATAGTGTGTTTTTTATAGAACTTTTTGACAAATGAAAAAAACAATGTTCTATTCTTAATGCACACAATGATAATAAATTTTCCACATACATGACCATCATTATTTTTTGATTATTTTGAAATACTTCATGTCTTATTAAAGAAAAAACACTTTCATTTTTTTTGTATTTTTGTATTGAAAACGGTTTCTTAAAAGAGAAGGTAATCTTGATCTAAAAGTTTTTTTTATAAGAGATTAAAAGATTTTTTCAAAGGGTTTTATAATGAAAGTGTTTAACTCATGATATGGTACTTGAGAATTATATGGAAAATGTGTGCCTGATAAAACTTATACAAAGGGTTGAGCCCTATTATATCTCATAGGTTATCTCGATATAACTTATAATAATGGTTTACCCCCATTATAGCTCACATAAAATGGGTGAGCCTGATATAGCTTATACGAAGGGTGATCCCCATTATAGTTCTCCAATTCATTGGGTAATGATTTTATCTAAATTTTTACATTTTCTATCCCGATTGATTTTTTAAAGTGTTTTATGAATATGATGCTCTAAGTCACTGAAAAGGAGTTTTAATTGCTTACTATGAGTTTTAAAGTATTTATTTGAGAAAAAAATCTGCTTAATTTCTTATGAAAATATTTTATTTATTTTTCTAAAAGAAAATTGATGTAAATGTAAATATTTAATGTTCTTTCATTTTTTTACAAAACTAACGGTTTCATTTCATTTTATATACTTTACTAAGCTTTTGTGATCATCTTAAGTTTTTAAAATGTTTTTCATAGGGCTTATGGATGGGTAAGGGAAATGAAGAATTCAAGTTGAAAGATGTAGATATTTTACATGAAAATAAATCATTCATTATTTTTAAAGTTTTTATATCATGGAAAAATGGATACTAATCAGAAGTGTCCACTTTGTATTTCATGGTTTTGATATATATGAGTTATAACCTAATTCTCTAAAACTCTAAATCTGAAAAGATCCTCAAATGTAAGAGAGTGAATTATTAACTTAAATCTCAAGATTATATAATGATTAAGGCTGATTCCTTATATTATGAATTATATAAAAATTCCCTACTCAATATAAATTCTTAGTAATTAACACTCAATTATTAGTAAAGTAATTTTATTTTTCAAAAATTTGTTTTCTTTAGAAATGAATTTTCATTTATTTTTGTGAGAAAATATTATAAATAATATTTTAAAAATTTACAAAATATATTTGATAAAATGAATTTTATTTTTTAAATCAACATATCAAAATTGTCTTTGAGTTAAGTTTTTGTATTTTTCTAAAAAGATTGATTTTTTTTGTGAATAGTGAAAAATTCTGATTTTTATAAAACTATCATTTTATTTTCATATAAAGTATCATTATGATTTTAATTTTATATCAAAGTATAAAAAGTATTATTAATTTATATATAATATAATAAAATTCAATTGAATCATTATTATACTTGATTTTGGTATAAGTACCTTTTTTGGCTTAAAATTTCATTTTTCTAAAAAATGTTTTTTTGTTGCATTTTAAGAATTTATTTTAAAATTAATTTGTAACACTTATAGAAATTGAATATTTAAAAATGGATTAAATATTTATAATTAGGAACTTCAAGTTTGGTAAAGAGACCCATTTTTATTTTTGGTTAATATTAATAGTAACCATGGTAAAATTTATCACCTCATTAAAGGGTAAATTAAATTAATATAGGTTAAATATAACGCCATAATTATTCATCCTAATTCTTATTGGATGAATTAAATTCTAACCTTAAAATCTATGGTTAAAAATTGAGTTATTTAATGGGCACATTTCCATGAAAATGACTTATATATTATTTAAACCAAAGAAAGTGACAAAATGTCACTCTCTCAATTTTAAATATTATCTTTGTGTTCACATATGAAAAAATATATATTAATGAATATTAATAGTAATTTTGTGCCTAATGAAATTATAGTCATAATGGTTATTTATTTTTCATTTTTAGGAATTAAATAATTACCTCAAATACTTACACAATGCCAATGTAGTAATTATTGAATTAATGGAAAAGATAAAATAAATGATATTAAAAATATTAAAAATATTATAATTTAGGATAATTAAGGTGATTAAAGAATTTTATATATTACCATGAAATTTCAGGGATGTGTTAGAAAAATCAATTAGAATTATAAGTTTTTTCTCAAATTTATTAAAGTCAAAGTAATAAATAGTTAAAAAATAGACAATAATGACATTTTATTAAATTAATAAAAAATAAAAAAATATATTAAAAAAGGATAAAGGGGAAAATATATGGTCTAAAATTTTATACCTTATCTATTTATGAGTCAATATTTACCTTATATGTAGAATTACAACCTTTTAAGAGTGAAAATTTAAAATATATTACCACTGTTAATGTTAACATATGTTAATTAAGGGATTAAACCAAAATATAAGGGTTAAAATAGAACTTCAACCTGAAAAGTTTTTATTGGTTGATTATATTTCGACCACATCATACTCTAGGTTCTAATTAATGATCATTTTTTTTAAAAAATTATTTAAATACTATTATTATCACTACTAGAAATCTGGGCTTTTGAGCCCCTTTACCTATAGCGACTGCCACTGGCGGTCACTATAGGTAACCAATAGCGACCGCCACTGGCGGTCGCTAGGTTCCCCTAAAAAAAACCGGGCTTTGGTGCCCCCCCGAACCCTCCTCCCTCCTCTCGCGAAGCGCCCCCCTGAACCATCCTCTACCCAGCCTCGCCGCGTGCCATCCCCGTCGCCACACTCCCTCCATCGCCGCCCTCCCCGGTCGCCGTGAGCCCTGCCCCGCCACCGCACACCCTCCCTCGTCGCCGTCCCCCATCGCCCTTCTTCCCTCTGCCGGCCGCCCTCCGCCCTCCGCCGACCGCCCTCCGCTGCCCCGCCCTCCTCCCTCCGCCGACCGCCCTCCGGCCGCTCTCCGCCCTGCCCTCCATCTCCTCCGGGCTTCCTCCGCCTCTGCCCTCCAGCTCCGGCTACCCTCCGCCCTGCCGCCGCCCTCCGGCCTCCATCTGCCCTCGGGCCTCCCGCCACCCGCCTCCGGCAGCCCTCCTGCAGCCCTCTGGCAGCCCTCCGGCAGCCCTCAGGTCTTTGGCCTCCAGCCCATCCGGCCTCCGACCTCCTCCCTCGACCCTCCTCCCCCTCGGCCCTCCCCCCCAGCACCCCGAACACCCCCCCCCACACCTCGCCAACCCCCATCCCTTCCGTCTTCATCCCCTCCCTCGCCGCACCACCGCCACCCGTCCCCTCCTTAACCGTCCTCTCCATTGTCGCACCGCCGCCGCCCGATCCCCTCCCTCCCCGCACGACCGCTACTCATCCCCTCATCGCTGCCACCCATCCACTCCGGCTCCCCCTGTCCTCGGTCCCCTCCCTCGTCATCCCACCCTCGCTGCACCGTCGCCACCTCACCGCCTCCTCTCCTCCTTCTCCCCATCACCTCCGCTGCCCATCCCCTCCCTCGCCGCACCGGATCCGGCTCCGGCTCCCCTCCGCTGCCTCTCCTCTCCCTCACAGCACTGCCTTCGGCTCCCCTCCCTTCCAGGTTTTTAGCGCAATCAGGTATGACATGGGCTTTCACTTACATTATTATTTTATAAATGGTTCACAAACAATTAGTTAGTATTTATTTTAAATATATTTGATATAAAAAATGAAAATGTAATAAGTCTTGTGTAAATGCTTGTTATAGGGATCTTATTATGGATAAGAGTTGGATTGATCTTCCAAATCGAACGTCTAGAGAATATTTCAATGGAATTATGTAGTTTATTGACTTCACCAGAGAATTTGAAAGTGACTACATTAGTTTTCCATGTAGAAAATGTGCTAACAGATATCAATTCACACGAGATACTATGAGGGAGAACCTATTCTTTAATGGATTTCTGAAAAATTATAAGAGTTGGACTCATCATGGAGAAGAATATGTTTGTTTTCAAAATATAAATGCAGTTCAGATGAATGTTGATGCTAGGATGAATGATCTAATGCATGAAATGCTTACTGAAATGGTACGTGGGTTGGATCCTGAAGGCAGTGACATCTAGAATCTTGAGACCGGTGAGATAAATCTTCGCTCTGGTGCAGATTGTGATTCTAGGAGGTTTTATAAAGCAATTGATGATGAAAAAATAGAATTATATTTTGGATGTAATTCTTACAATAATTTTTTTTATTGTGGAGTTTTTGCATTTGAAGACTTTGAATCATTGGTCAGACACATCATTCGACATGCTTTTGGTGTTATTGAAAAAGATTCTTCCTGTCGACACTAAGATTCCCGAGTCGTATTACCATGATCGTAAGCTGACAAAGAACTTAGGTTTTACATATGAGACCATAGATGCATGTGCAAACAACTGTATGTTGTTTAGAAAGGAAACTGCCCATTTGGATATTTGTACGGTTTGTGGTGCTTCCAGGTGGAAAGAGAACAGGGGAAATCAGACTCATCAAAGTCAGATTGTGATACAGGGGAAACCGATTTCCGTAAAGCAAATGCATTACTTTCCCCTTAAACCGAGGTTGAAAATATTTTTTATGTCATCTAAAGTTTCTAATTTAATGAGATGACATGCATAAAGAGTTCATGAAAGTGATATGTTAACCCACCCGAAAGAATCTCATGCATGGAAGGATTTTGATAAGAGACATCCCGACTTTGCCAAAGATGTTTGTAATGTCCGATTAGGATTGGCAGCAGATGGTTTCAATCCATTCAAGTCTATGGTTGGTGCAACTCATAGAACATGTCCCGTGGTGTTGGTTCCGTATAATCTTCCTCCGTGGCTTTGTATGAAGCAACAATTTATATTACTTTCCACTCTTATTGATGGACCTAAAAGTCCAGGGGATAATATTGATGTTTACCTTCATCCATTTATTGATGAGAGGAATGAATTTTGGGGCGATGGTGTGATGACTTATGACTGTGAAATGAATGAAATGTTCAAACTGCAGGCTGCTTTATTGTGGACAATCAATGACTTCCCAACTTATGAAAATTTATCAGGCTGGAGTACGAAAGGGGAATTTTCTTTCCCTTTTTGCAAAAAAAGTATAAAATTTGTATGGATTAAGCATTCCAAAAAATGGGCATACATGGGTCACAAATGTTTTCTCCCCCCTCAGCACAGGTTCAGAAAGGACAGAGTGGAATTTGATGGTTCTAGAGAGTTCATCCCAACACCAAAGATCATGACAGGAGTCGAAATGTTATCACAGATTGAGGAAGAAAACATCCGAATGGTATATGAAATTCAGGATTTGGTGGATCCTCCAATACATAATATTCGAGCTGCGGGTAGGCAGCGCAATCACAATTGGAAAAAGAAAAGTATTTTTTATAGTCTTCCATATCAGAAAACCAACATGTTGAGGTATAATTTGGATGTCATGCACATTGAAAAAAATGTCTGTGATAACATATTGTGGACCATTTTAGGTGTCAGTGGAAAATAAAAGGACCATGTTAATGCAAACCGTGATTTGGAAGAAATGGGTTTAAGGAAACAGTTTCATTTACAGTTAGCTGAGGGAAACAAGGCATATATGCCTGATGCACAGTATACGATGACTACAAAGGAGAAAGAGACATTTATTTCCATTTTGAAGATAATCAAGGTGCCTGATGGTTACTCTTCTAATATTTCAAAGTGTGTGAATCTGACGAGCAAGACATTACAAGGGTTGAAAAGTCATGACAATCACATACTACTTCAGCAGTTGATTCCAATCGCAATTTGTGATTGTTTATCCCCCAATGTTGTTTAGCTGTTGATTGAGATGAATAATTTTTTTAGACAGCTTTGTTTAAGAAATCAACGAATGAGTGATTTAAAAAGTTTACAGGACCGAATTGTACTTACGCTTTGTCACTTTGAGAAACTATTTCCCCCCTCATTTTTCGATGTTATGGTTCACTTGACAGTGCATCTAACTGATGAAGTAATGGATGATGGTCCAGTGCAATTCATGTGGATGTATCCTATTGAGCGGTATTTGAGTACATTGAAACTATTTGTATGCAACATAGCTCATCCGGAAAAATCAATAGCCAATGGTTATTTGATGGATGAGTGTACTAATTTTTGTACAGAATATCTTACGGTTGTTGAAACAAAATTAGATAATCCCTCTCAGATTCATGATGGTCCTGTTGGAGAAGGAACCACATATGATATGGACAACATCGAGTGGATACAAGTGCATCGATATATCTATTTCAATACTCCATCAGTTGCACCATTAATGCAGTAAGTATCTTATCACTTTTATTGTTTAAATTTTACATGTTTTGTTTGCATAAGTTGATCATTTAAACATCACATTATAATTTTTAGGAAACACATTAATGAGATAAAAGAAGAGATGTATCATGCGACTGAGTTGCAAATTCAACAGTCTCATTATGCGTCATTTCATGATTGGTTCAAGGATTATGTACGTATAAATTGATTTTCATTATGAGTGAAGTATTCTACTAATTTCTTTCTGAATATATCATTATTGAATTCTATGAATTATGTAGGTTCATAACCTGAGGGAGTTAGGGGACCCCACGCTAACTGAACAATTTATCCAACTGGCTGAGGGTCCATCTATAATGGCTTGTCGTTATAAATCTATAGATGCTAATGGTTTTCGATTTCGCATTAAATATGTTGACGACAAACGAGCAACACAAAACAGTGGCATTAGTTGTCCATTTTTCGATTCTGGTTATTACTATGGTCAATTGATAGACATCATTGAATTTGTATACACACACGGGTTTAAGTACATATTGTTAAAGTGTAATTGGGTTGATCCAGTGCGTGGATGTAAAGTCGATCAATATCATTTTTCATTGGTGAATTTTAACTATATGTTATACAGAAATGAATGAGTACCTTTCATTTTGACATCACAAGCGGAACAAGTATTCTTCATTACTTTGCCTTCGAATCCAAGTTGGAAAGTTGTTGTCAAAATGTCTCGGCGAGGAGTGTTTGTATTTGAACAAGATGAACCTGAGACTGTTCCTTTTGTTTCCCAACAGCTTGATCAACATACCATAGTTCAACGTGAAGAAGATATTTATTGGGTCAGAGCGGCTGTTGAAGGCCCCCAACAACCCAGAAAGCCCCTCCCCGCACCCCAGACATCCCTCCCCGCACTCCGGACAACCCTCCCCACACCCCGGACAATCGGAGGTGTCGTTTGATCGCGGTGACCGGAAACGCGTTTCTGGTGTCATAAAACACCATAAACGGCATGAGACGGTCTAATTCGGAGAAAACGTGCTTTAAATGACCTAAAACCAGACGAAAACATTAGAAATATTATTCGTGATGTGTAGGAGGAGATGACACGCCCATCGGACATGCGGTGCGCGCGGTACGGCCGATTCTGTCGTTTTCAGCAGCTCGGTGCGCGCTAAAATGGCGCGTTGGGGGGTCAAAACCACCAGAATGACCTAAGAATGCCATGAAACCGTACGAAGGCATCCGTTGTGTGAATTGTGAAATGGTCATGCAGACGACACTTCAATCGGAGGTGTCATTTGACCACGGTGACCGGAAACGTGTTTCCGGTGTCATTAAACACAACAAACGGCGTGAGACGGTCGAATTCGGAGAAAACATGCTCTGAATGACCTGAAAACACACGAAAACATTATTAATATTATTCATGACTTGTAGGAGGAGACAACCTGCCCATAGGACGTGTGGTGCGCGTGGTACGACTGATTGTGTCGTTTTCAGCAGCTCTGCGCACGCTAAAATGACGCATTGGGGGGTCAAAAACACCCGAACGACCTCAGAATGCCATGAAACTGTACGACAAAAACCTTTGTGTGAATTGTGAAATGGTAGGGTAGATGGAACATCAATTGGAGGTGCCGTTTGACCGCGGTGACAGGAAACACGTTTCTGATGTCAAAAAACACCATAAACGACGTGAGATGGTCGAATTCGGAGAAAACGTGATCCGAATGACTTGAAACCACACAAAAACATTAGTAATATTATTCGGGACGAGTAGGAGGAGACGGAACGCCCATAAGATGTGCGGTGCGCACGGTACGACTGATTGTGTCGTTTTCAGCAGCTCAGCGCGCGCTAAAATTGTGCGTTGGGGGGGTCAAAACAACTCGAATGACCTCAGAATGCCATGAAACCATACGAAAACAACCTTTGTTTGAATTTTGAAATGGTAGTGTAGCCATCACATAAATCAGAGGTGTCGTTTGACAGCGTGACCGGAAACGCGTTTCCGGTGTCATAAAACACCAGAACGGCGTGAGACGGTAAAATTCGGAGAAAACGTGCTCCGAATGACCTGTAACCACACAAAAACATTAGGAATATTATTCGTGACATGTAGGAGGAGACGGAACGCCCATCGGACGTGCGGTGCGCGCGGTACGGCCGATTGTGTCGTTTCTAGCAGCTCGGCACGCGCTAAAATGGCGCATTGGGGGTCAAAACCACCCGAACAACCTCGAAATTCCATGAAACAATACAACAACAGCCGTTGTATGAATTGTGAAATGTTCAGGTAGACGACACATCAATCGGAGGTGTCGTTTGACCGTGGTGACCGGAAACACGTTTCCGGTGTCATAAAACACCACAAACGGTGTGAGATGGTCGAATTCGGAGCAAACATTGTAAGAACCCTATTTTGGATATAAATGACTTTGGAATATTATTGATGTTATTCCAGAGTAGTTCCCTCAAACGGCGTGCGGTTCCGAGCCCCGGAGTGGCCGGAATTAAATTTTCAGTGCGTTCACACTGGAAAAGCCAAATAAATAAGATAACTCCTAAACAGTGATCTGGATCAGAGATCCGAGTGTATAGATGGGTTCTAAATGGGGTGTTTACCCTAGGAACAACATAAAACTTGTCGGCGTAGGACGTTTGGACCCCTCGCCTGCTTTTGGAACGTTAAACGGATAATTAAATTAATTAATTTATTCGTTTAATGGTGGAACTCAAGTATCTCTTAAACGGTGGCTCGTATTGGAAAACTGAGGGCACCGTTGAGTCCGGAACATGCCGTTTACCCTAGGAAGGGTGTATGTTTTGCGGGCACGGCCCGTCTGTGAAAAATGGCCCCAGGGGCGTTTTTGTAATTTGGAGGCTTTGGGCATTAATTTTTATAACTTTTGAACGAGGCCTCAGATTAAAATTATGAGACTATCGTAGCATTAAGAACGTGGTTTTTAGCCTAGGGGAGACTTAATCTCAACCCCGCCAGGAGTTCGGGTTCAGGCCGACGGGCGGGTGGTTAAGTGTTTTCTATTTAAACACTTAACCCGCCCTCTCCTCTCCCCCTTCTTCCCTGACACCAGAAGATCCCAAAAACGAAGGGGGAAGCTCCTCCTCACCACCTCCCCTCTGTCAAGTCAGCGGCGTGGCGGCGGATCCCTCGCGGCGAAGCTCCGGGCAACTCCCACGAGGTAGGATCGTTGCAGTTTCAATTTTTATTCCCGCACCTACTTTGAGATCGTTTATATGCATCAATTCTTTGTTTGATCCTCGAGAAAATCCCATGGTAGTGTAGTATTAATTATTTCCTTTCCAACACAATTTTTGGTATGTAAATCCAAGTTCGGAGGAGGCCGGGGTTGATCGTTGAAGTTTGTGGGTTTTGTTTTTTTTCGGCGGGCCTTCAGCGGAGGAGGCGGCCAGGGGCGGCGGCGCGGGTCTTCCAGGCGGCTCAGGCGGATGGCGTGGCGGCGGGGCGCTTGGCGCGGCGGCGGGGCGCTTGGCATCAGCGGCCAGCACGGCGACTGGGTACTTGGCGGCGGTGGCTAGCGCGGCGTGTGGGGTGAGGCGATGCCCGCCGGGGCGAGGGGAAGCGCCGGGGCGCGGCGACCTCGGGGTCGCGGTGCGCGACCCCCATGCGGAGACAACGACCAGCACCGCACGGGTCGTCACGCAGCGACCGGCCTCAGCCGGTCGGCGAAGCGGTAGACCGGGTCCACCACCGGACCGCGCGGCCAAGCCGCGGGCCAGGCATAGCGAGCCGGGCCGGCCGGCCCAGGCCGGTCCAGCCCAAGGGGCCTTGCCCCCTCAGATTTCGGGCACCCGTATTTTCCTCCACGAGTGTTCATTTTGTTTGCCATCTACGACGACGCGATCCTGGGATCAAGGGTAATGTTTTGAGATGGTTTCGGGAACTTTTAATTCCCGAAACGAGGGGCCTCGGGGGCGCGACGCGTGCTTTAAGTGAATTGGCATTTTTCCAGGGGACTTGTTTTGGACGGCGCAGACGCGTTCGACGTCTGATTTACGCGCCGTCAGTGGCGTTGGAACCCTGGCACCGAGGCGGAGCTTTTAAGGTTGGTTTCAGGCATTGAGGACGAAGTTGTGGCGCAGGCCCCATCTTTCGAGCTGCGTGTAGCGTTTCACGACTTTTTCATCGGACGTCCGTTCGGGGCATGTGAGTAGTCATTTTTGGGTGTTTTTCCAATGGTATTGCATTGGTGCAATCCAACCGCTCTGATTTAGCATGATGGTGCGGGCCCCACTAGGGCCATTTGGGCATTGACGGTGATTTTCCATCTCTATCACCAGACGACCGTTGTGGACAATTGAATAGTCCATTTCGTGTACTTTTTTGAGAGGATCGCAATGGTACAATCCGTTCATTGTGTTTCGGGACTGGGATGCGGGTCCCACGTAGCACTGCTCGTGTGCGGTGCACCGGAATGCATCTTTTCCTCTGGATATCCGTTGCGCTCAAGTGAGCAGTCTTTTTGATGTGTTTTCCCGAGGGGATCGCAATGGTGTGATCCACCCGACTGTTTTCGGAGCCGAGGCTCGGGATCACGAGGTATCGTTCGAGCGTGAGGCGGTGTTAGTGACTTTTCCATCAGATATCTGTTTGAGGTGAGTAAGTAGTCTATCTCACATGTCTTTCTGTGAGGATTACAATGGTGTAATCTGTTCAGGCGAGCAGATCCTCTCACGCGATCTTATTAAATGTGGAATGCGAAGGTGCCCCAATGGGGGTTCTTCTACCGTGTTTGTAGCGGACCCTTGGTGTGTGATCGCGTGAACTCCCGTGTGAGTGATATAAATGATTGAAGAGGTGTGGTTGGATGTGCCTCAATCGTTGAGGTGGCAAGTTGGATTTGTTATTTTACGCCTTCGCGTTGACGTTGGGTGCCGTGTGCATGATAGCCTTTGGGCTGGAATGTGGTATACTCTGGGAGTATACAGGAACTCTTGGAGGTACATGTGGTTGTTTGTACCTGAGAATGTTTTTGTGCACTTGGTTGGGGTTGGCTTGGGTCCACACATCGTGTGGGCCCATGTGCGTGCCGTGTTCTTCTTTACGTACTTTTGACCTCTTGTGACGTAGAGGGTCCCTTTGTTCTCATTTGTTGACCAGCAGGGTTGGGTTTTCCCCTGGTCCTCTTCTCGATGGTTTTGACCAGCGGGGTTGAGTTTTCCCCTGGTTCTGTTCTCGTTTGGCTGACAGAGATCGTTTGGTTCCTTTGTTTCTTCAATTGTGAGGGGTTTCAGTACCAAACCCTTTCACCGGACTGCAACACCGTTTGCGACTATGGGTGTTCGTACAGTGTGGGTGTTTCCTCCCTTTCTAGGATGAGTTGACTCGGTCCGCTTCGACAGTGACTCAGCGGATTGGAGCGTGATCGCCCTGAGAGGTTGGGGAGTTCTCCCGTCAGTCCGTGTTCCCTAGTAGAGTTCTGGTGGATTCGGTGTGACCAACACTTTACGCGGGTACCGATCCTCTACCCAGGAGGTTGTTTCCAGCAGGACTGAGGTTGTTTCCAGTAGGGATAAGGTTGTTACCAGCAGGGCTGAGGTGGTTTCAAACAGGGATGAGGTTGTTTCCAGCAGGGCTATGGTTGTTTCCAGGAGTGCTGAGGTTGTTACCAGTATGGATGAGGTTGTTTCGAGCAGGGCTCGCCAGTGTACCATCCAGTAGGGATGTCCAGTACAATGGTGTTCACCGAGCAGTACCATCCAGCAGGGATGGCCAGAGTGGTTCCGGGTTTACCTCCAGCAGGACTGAGCAGTGCTCCCTGATGCTGGGCTTACCTCCAGTTGGGCTGGGCAGTGTTCCTTGATGTCGGGCTTACCTCCAGCTGGGCTGGGCAGTGGTCCCCGATGCCGGGCTTACCTCCAGCTAGGCTGGGCAGTGGTCCCCAATGCCGGGTTACCTCCAGCTGGGTCAGGCGGCGGTCCCGTTGCCGACTTTATCCATGTCACCCTCCATTGGATTACACTATTACGGGACTGGGCAGTGTGGCACCCGTCGAATCTTACTGGGTCTTCCTATAGTGGGAACCCGTTGACGTCTAGGGACCCTCTAGCGGGGCTGGGCAGGGGGTCGCCTGTCGACTTTGAGCAGACCTCTCGACTGTAGGGCAGTGACATGGTGTGGTTTGACGTTCCCCCAAAACTCTCAAGTAAGAGGAGTGCTTTTCCCCCACAGAGACGTGTCCTTGTGACGCGACCTAAAACCGTGCGGGCGAGTCAGTGCCGCCCAAAGTGGATAGTGTCGAGGTGCAGTGGTTTGGGTCCCTTGACTTGTAGTTTGGGGCAGACGTGCGGGATGTTGGGCATCGATGGTGTTTACTTCTAGGACTGTTGGCTACTCACTTTCTTGGGATGATCTACGAGATGGATATCCCCTTATGATCTTGTTTGGGCTTCTTGATTGAGCATACAGACTTGTATATACCTTGTTATAGTACCCACTTCTTGGTTTTGGTTACTCTCCTTCCAGGAGAGGCGAAGTCATGCGGGGTATTCCACGTTCTTTCCATGTCTATCTTCTCGTGGTTAGACGAGTCTACTCTCTTGCTATAGGTTGCGAAGACTCGACGGGAAGTTCATCTTCTTACCATTTCCAGCTCCTTGTGTCTGGACGAGTCCACCTTCTTTCCTCTTGTTGGGTTGAGATGGACTCTTTACAGTACTCTTTACTGCACTCTCTGTTGTACTTCTGTTCCATTCCCTGTTCGATCTACTTCTCACCCTTCGGTACCTCCTTTGTTGCTCCCTCGAGCCTTCGGGGTATCCTACTTAGTATTTTTCATACTCACCCCTGCTTGGGATTTTCCTGAACCAGGTGTGCCCTTGCAGATGACGGACAGGTTGGTCGTGACTTCAGTGGAGCATAGGAGTTCGGGAACTTGGAGTGTGTGCGGTAGTCGTAGTCAGGTTCCAGGTGGGGAATCCTTCCAACTTTTATTCTTTTGTTCACCTGTTGCCGGGTTGTGTCACTTTTCTGGTTGGGCGCGTGTTTTTCCCTTTTTCCTTTTCTGTTTACCTTCAGCTTACTTTGTACTGTTTATAGGTCGATGCACTTTTGGTGGTTTATATATAGCAGTTTCACTTTACTCTGCTTGTCTTTTCTATTACTATGCACTTTTGCATTGACTGTGCTGCGTGTGTGTGTACAGGTACTTAGGCAAAGGCCTCCCTGAGTTGTTGTGCCTTCGGCGCTGGTCGCCAGCCCCTGGCCTATGGAGGCGGGCTTAGGGTGGTTGCGGCTCGTGCCCAGGTAGGGTCGGGTCGTGAAAAAGTGGTATCAGAGGTGGTTCGTTCCTTGGGACATTATTCAGACATCCCTAAAAGAGGAATTGGTTGGGATTTAGGGCAATAGTGTTAACGTGTCTCGAGAGAGTCTCTTAGGCCAGGGAGTCCAGTGATGGTGCGGCGACCGACGTATCCATTCACCAGGACCCTGATAACCCGTTTGTCGACTCGGTATGCTGATACACTCGTTGCAGGGAAAATTGGTTTGTGCATCACGTAGGATTTAGTCTTTGACTGTCCTTCTTGAGTCAGCTCCCCATTGTTGTTGTTATTGGTATATACATAGATGCTCATCTGACCACGACACTCCTTGATAATTTTTAGGATGTCTCTGCGAAGACAACCAACCAGGATACCAGCTTTGGTTCGTGAAAACGACCCTGTGAGCTATGAGGCCTCATTCCAGGACCCATCATGTGAACCCCTTTCTTCGGGTGGGCCGATAGCAGCACCCCACCTCTTGAGCAGCAGACAGCTTCAGCAGAGCAGGTGGGGCTTGAGCGCAGGTTGAGCGCACTCTGTGAATTCCAGTGGTAGAGAACAAAGAGGTTCAGTGGTGAGGAAGACCCTCAGGCAGCAGAGGTTTGGCTCGAGGCAGTGGTTCGCCTTTTCAGGCGTGTGCAGATTCTAGTAGATCAGAGAGTGGCTTTGGCAGCCAACATTTTTCATGGAGCATCTTGGCGTTGGTGGAGTCTGGAGACTCAGTTTCTTGACGAGTCGTCGCTTTAGTGGGGAGACTTTCAGTTGTTGTTCTGTGAGGAGTTTTGCACCTCCTGCTTGCGCTCTTTTCGGATTCAGGATCTCCTGCAGTTTTAGCAGGGAGGGATGACAGTGGCCAAGTACGTGGATGGTTTTGAAGACCGTGCACGATTTTACCCGGACTTGGTCCATGACGACAACATCCAAGCGCGAAAGTTTGAGCAGGGACTTCGCCGAGAGATTCATGCTGTCATAGTACCCTTGGGCATTTCCACACATTCTGGGGTTCTAGAGCGGGCGCTGGTGACAGAGAGCTTCTTGTCACGTTCTAGAGTTGGTGGTGGCAGCAGACACGTTGGAGCCGAGACGTCTGCCGCAGCTAGCGGGCGTCGGCAAGCAGAACCTCGACATAGGTGGCTTTCTAAAAACCAGGCTCTGGGGCGTGGTCATACACCACAGTGGCGCTGGAGGGAACTAGAGCAGCCCGAAGAGAGTCAGTGCTATGCTTGCGATGGGCGAGGTCACCTGGCACGAGACTGCCTGACCAGGCATGCAGAGAGCTTCGGGTAGGCAGCAGGTGCACCACCATGATGGAGGTAGCGTCATGATCGGAGTAGTACCTAGAGAGGTGGTGCTAGCAGCGGAGCGGGAGGAGCTGGTAGTGGGGGACAGATTTACGAGGTCTTCTCATCACCACTAGGCGGTCCACGACAGGCTCCAGGAGCTGACAGTTGGGACCGAGGATAGCCGCAAGCTTTGGATGTCTACGATCCTGCAGAGCATGAGGTGATAAGAGGTACGCTCTACAACTCTTCTACTTTTTGTAGTAGAATTGTTAGACTCTGTGTGTGAAATGTTTTTCTCCCTGCTCCTTGTCTGAGGTGTTACTAGGGTGATGCAGGGAATCAGTTGTAACCCTGTGTTGGTAGAGTAGAAGGTGTGTAACCTTCCTCTTTAGTCGATGGCGTCGACTCCATCGCTCTCCGAGCATGTAATAGAGTCTTGGTTGAGAGACATAGACTGTGGAATCTTACGTGACTAGATATCCTTGGGTGTTCCATCGTATGGATATTCTGAAGGAGGGAATCACCGGGCCTTGTTCCACGTGTGGGCGGTGATTACAGTCGTGGCATGGAATGTAGAGGTTCGATCGGGGAGGTGAGCTACCCCTGAGAGCCTTCGGGCCGTTTGAGATCGTGTAAAGGGATGGCGAGGTTGCCTACCACCTTTACCTAACCCGAAGGTCTGGGGTGGGTGCACGACGTCTCCCGCGTGGTTTACCTAAAGAGATGTGTGCGTGCTCCTATTCACGTCATCAGTAAGGGCCGAACTCGTGTAAACAGATCGAATCCTTTGGTTTGTGTGTGGTGACGCGGGACTGTGCATGAGTTCCTCTGGGTACAGAAGAGTCAGGTGTGAGATTAGTACCCTGAGTTTCCCTGGTTTTGCTTTTTGGGGACGAAATTATTGAAGGATGGAATGATTTAAGAACCCTTTTTTGGCTACAAAGGACTTTGGATTATTCTTGATGTTATTCCAAAGCAGCTCCCTCAGACGGCGTGCGGTTCCGAGCCCCGGAGTGGCCGGAATTAAATTTTTAGTACGTTCACACTGAAAATGACAAATAAATGAGATAACTCCTAAACAGTGATCCAGATCAGATATCCGAGTGTACGAATGGGTCTGGAATGGGGTTTTTACCTTATTAACGACATAAAACTTGTCGGCGCAGGACGTTTGGACCCCTCACCCACTTTCGGAACGTTAAACGGATAATTAAATTAATTAATTTATTCGTTTAATGGTGGAACTCAAGTATATCTTAAACGGTGGCTCGTATTGGAAAACTAAGGGCACCGTTGAGTCCAGAACATGTAGTTTACCCTAGTAGGGGTGTAAGTTTTGTGGGTGCAACCCATCTGTGAAAAATGCCCCCATCAAAATTTTCATAATTTGGCGGCTTTGGGCGTTCAGTTTTATAAATTTTGAACGGGGCCTCAGATTAAAATTTCGAGACCTCCATTGCATTCAGAACGTGGTTTTTAGCCTAGGGGAGGCTTAATCTCAACCCCGCCAGGAGTTTGGGTTTGGGCCGACGGGTGGGTGGTTAAGTGTTTTCTGTTTAAACATTTAACCCACCCCTCTCCTCTCCCCCTTCTTCCCTGGCGCCAGCAGCTCCCAACAACAAAGGAGGAAGCTCCTCCTCACCTCCTCCCCTCCGGCAAGGTGGCAGCGTGGCAGAGGATCCCTCACAGCGAAGCTCCGGGAAATGCCCACGAGGTAGGATCATTGCGGTTTCAATTTTTATTCCTACACCTACTTTGAGATCATTTATATGCATCAATTCATTGTTTTATCCTCGAGCAAAGCCCATTGTAGTGTAGTATTAATTCTGGCCTTTCCAACGCAATTTTCAGTTTGTAAATCCGAGTTTGGAGGAGGCCGGGTTTGATCGTCGAAGTTTGCAGGTTTTTTTTCAACGGGCCTTCAGCGGAGGAGGCGGCCAGGGCCGGCGACGTGGGTCTTCCAGGCGGCTCAGGCGGATGGCGCGGCGGCGGAGCGCGGCGGCGGGGCGCTTGGCGCGGCGGCGGGGCGCTTGGCGTCGGCAGCTCGGGCGGCAGCTGGGCGCTTGGCGTCGGTGGCGAGCGTGGCGTGCGGGGCGAGGCGACGCCCACCGGGGCACGGGGGAGCGCCGGGGCGCAGCGACCGCAGGGTTGCGGTGCGCGACCCCCATGCGGAGACAATGACCCGCGTCGCGCGGGTCGTCACGCGACGACCAGCCTCAGCCGGTCGGCCAAGCGGTGGACCGGGTCCACCGCCGGCCCACGCGGCCAAGCCACGGGCCAGGCATAGCAAGCCAGGCCGAACAGCGCGGCCCGACCCAGACTGGGCGGACCGGCCGGCCCAGGCCGGTCAAGCCCAAGGGGCCTTGCCCCCTCAGATTTCGGATGCCCGTATTTTCTGCCAAGGGCGTCCGTTTTGCGTACCGTCTGCGGCGACACGATCCTGGGATCGAGGGTAACGTTTTGAGATGGTTTTGGGAATTTTTTAATTCCCGAAATGAGGGGCATCAGTGGCGCGACGCGTGCTTTAAGTGAATTGGCGTTTTTCCGGGGGACTTGTTTTGGACGGCGCGGACGCGTTCGATATCTGATTTAAGTGCCGTTAGTGGCGTTGGAACCCTAGAACCGAGGCAGAGCTTTCCAGTGTGGTTTAAAGCGTTGAGGCCGAAGTTGAGGCGCAGGCCCCACAGCTCGTCTTTCGAGCTGCGTGCAGCGTTTCACGACTTTTTCATCGGACGTCCGTTCGGGGCATGCGAACTGTCGTTTTTGGGTGTTTTTTCCGAGGGCATTGAATTGGTGTAATCCGCCCGCTCTAATTCGGCACGATGGTGCGGGCCCCATGAGGGCCGTTTGGGCGTTGATGGTGATTTTCCATCTCTATCACCGGGCGACCGTTTTGGACAAGTGAATAGTCCATTTCGTGTACTTTTTTGAGAGGAGCGCAACAGTATGATCCATTCGTTGTGTTTCGGGACTGGGATGCGGGTCCCACATAGCACTGCTCATGTGCGGTGCACCGGAATGCATCCTTTCCTCTGGATATCCGTTGTGCTCAAGTGAGCAGTATTTTTGATGTGTTTTCCTGAGGGGATCACAACGGTGCGATGCGCCCGACTGTTTTCGGGGCAGAGGCTCAGGATCACGGGACGCCGTTCAGGCGTGAGGCGGTGTTGGTGACTTTTCCGTCCGATATCCGTTTGAGGCGAGTAAGTTGTCTATCTCACATGTCTTTCCACGAGGATTAAAATGGTGTAATCTGTTCAGGTGAGTAGATCCTCTTACACGATCTTATTAAATGTGGAATGTGAAGGTTCCCCGGTGGCAGTTCTTTTACCATGTTTGTAGCGGACCCTTGGAGTGTGATTGCGTCCACTCCCGTGTGAGTGATATAAATGTTCAAGATATGTGGTTGGATATGCCTCAACCGTTGAGGTGGAAAGTTGGATTTGTTACGTTACGCCTTCGCGTTGATGTTGGGTGCTGTGTGCACGATATCCTTTGGGCTGGAATGTGGTATACTCTGGGAGTATACAGGAACGCTTGGAGGTACATGTGGTTGTCTGTACCTGAGAATTTTTGTGTGCACTTGGTTGGGGTTGGCTTGGGGACACACATCGGGTGGGCCCAATGTGCGTGCCATGTTCTAGTTTATGTATTTTTGACCTCTCACGACGTAGAGGGTCCCTTTGTTCTCATTTTTTGACTAGCAGGGTTGCATTTTTCCCTAGTCCTCTTCTCGATGGTTTTGACCAGCAGGGTTGAGTTTTCCCCTGGTCCTGTTCTTGTTTGGCCGACAGAGATGGTTTGGTTCCTCTATTTCTTCAGTTGTGAGGGGTTTCAGTACCGAACCCTTTCACCGGACTGAGGCACCGTTTGAGACTATGGGTGTTCATACAGTGTGGGTGTTTCCCCCACTTTCTGGGATGAGTTGACTCGGTCTGCTTTGACAGTGACTCAGCGGATTGGAGCGTGATCGACCTGAGAGGCCAGGGAGTTCTCCCGTCCCTCCGTGTTCCCTGGTAGAGTTCTGGTGGATTAGGTGTGACCAACACTTTACGCAGGAACCGATCCTCTACCCAGGAGGTTGTTTCCAACCGGGCTGAGGTTGTTTCCAGCAATGCTGAGGTTGTTACCAGCAGGGCTGAGGTGGTTTCCAGTAGGGATGAGGTTGTTTCCAGTAGAGCTGTGGTTGTTTCCAGTAGGTATGAGGTTGTTACCAGTAGAGCTGAGGTTGTTTCGAGCAGGGCTCGCCAGTGCACCATCTAGTAGGGATGGCCAGTACATCGGTGTTCACTGAGAAGTACCATCATGTAGGGATGGCCAGAGTGGTTCTGGGTTTACTTCCAGCAAGGCTAGGCAGTGGTCCCCGATGCCGGGCTTACCTTCAGCTGGGCTGATCAGTGGTCCCCGATGCCAGGCTTACCTCCAGCTCGGCTTGGCAGTGGTCCCCAATGCCGGGTTACCTCCAGCTGGGCTGGGCAGCGGTCCCGTCGCCGACTTTAGCTGGGTTTCCCTCCAGTGGATTACTCTGTTACGGGACTGGGCAGTGTGGCACCCATCGACTCTTGCTGGGTCTTCCTATAGTGGGAACTCGTTGACTTCTAGGGACCATCTAGCGGTGCTGGGTAGGGGGTCACCTGTCGAATTTGAGCAGACCTCTCGACTATGGGGCAGTGACATGGTGTGGTTTGACGTTCCCCCAAAAATCTCAAGTACGAGGAGTGATTTTCATCCACTGAGACGTGTCCTTGTGATGCGACCTAAAACTGTGCGGGCGATTCAGTGCCACCAAAAGCGGACAGTGTCGAGGTGTGGTGGTTTGGGTCCCTTGACTTGTAGTTCAGGGCAGATGTGCGGGATGCTGGGCATCGATGATGTTTACTTCTGGGACTATTGGATACTCACTTTCTTGGGCTGAGCTACAGGATTTAGACCCCCTTACGATCTTGTTTGGGCTTCTTGATTGAGCATACAGACTTGTATATAGCTTGTTCTAGTACCCACTTCTTGTGTTGGTTACTCTCCTTCCAGAAGAGGCGAAGACATGCGGGGTATGCCACGTTCTTTCCATGTCTAGCTTCTCGTGGTTGGACGAGTCTACTCTCCTGCTATAGGTAGCGAAGACTCGACGGGAAGTTCATCTTCTCACCATTTCCAGCTCCTTGTGTCTGGACAAGTCTACCTTCTTTCTCTTGTTGGGTTGAGCTGGACTCTTTACTGTACTCTTTACTGCACTCTCTGTTGTACTTCTGTTCCATTCACCATTCGATCTACTGCTCACCCTTAAGTTCCTCCTTTATTTCTCCCTCGATCCTTCGGGGTATCCTACTGAGTATTTTTTATACTCACCCCTGCTTGGGCTTTTCCCGCACTTGGTGTTCCCTTGCAGATGACAGATAGGTTGGTCGTGACTTCAATGGCGCATAGGAGTTCAGGAGCTTGGACCGCGTGCGGTGGTCGTAGTCGGGTTCCAGGTGGGGAACCCTTCCAGCTGTTTTTCTTTTGTTCACCTGTTGCTGGGTTGTGGCACTTTTCTGGTTGGGTGCATGTTTTTCCCTTTTTCCTTTTCTGTTTACCTTCAGCTTACTTTATACTGTTTAGAGGTCGATGCACTTTTGGTGGTTTATATATAGTATTTGCACTTTAATCTTCTTGTCTTTTCTTTTACTATGCACTTTTTCATTGAGTGTGCTACGTGTGTGTGTACAGGTACTTAGGCAAAGGCCTTCCCGAGTTGTTGTGCCTTCGGCGCTGGTCACCAGCCCCTGACCTATGGAGGTGGGCTTGGGGTAGTTACGGCTCGAGCCCGGGTAGGGTCGGGTCGTGACAAACGTGCTCTGAATGAACTGAAACCACACGAAAACATTAGGAATATTATTCGTGATGTGTAGGAGGAGACGACACGCCGATCGAACGTGCAGTGCGCGTGGTACGACCGATTGTGTTGTTTTCAGCAGCTCGGCGCACGCTAAAATGGCGCGTTGGGGGGTCAAAACCACTCGAACGACCTCAGAATGCCATGAAACCGTACAACAATAGCCGTTGTGTGAATTGTGAAATGGTCGTGTAGGCGGCACATCAATCGGAGGTGTCGTTTGACCGCGGTGACCAGAAACGTGTTTCCGGTGTCATAAAACACCATAAACGACGTGAGATGGTCGAATTAGGAGAAAACGTGCTCCTAATGACCCGAAACCACACGAAAACATTAGGAATATTATTCATGACATGTAGGAGGAGATGAAACGCCCATCGGACATGCGGTGCACACGGTACTGCCGATTGTGTCGTTTTCAGCGGCTCAGTGCGCGCTAAAATGGCGCGTTGGGAGGTCAAAACCACACGAATGACCTCATAATGCTATGAAACCGTACGAAAATATCCTTTGTGTGAATTGTGAAATGGTCGTGTAGATGGAACATCAATCAGAGGTGTTGTTTGACCGCAGTGACCGGAAACGCGTTTCCGGTGTCATAAAACACCATAAACGGCGTGAGATGTTCGAATTCAGAGAAAAAGTGCTCCGAATGATGTGAAACCATAAGAAAAAATTAGTAATATTATTCATGATGTATAGGAGGAGATGGAACACCCATCAGACATGCTTTGCATGCGGTACGACCGATTGTGTCGTTTTCAGCAGCTCAACGCGCGCTAAAATGGCGCGTTGGGGGGTCAAAACCACCTGAACGACCTCAGAATGCCATGAAATCGTATGACAAAAGCCTTTGTATGAATTTTGAAATATTCGGGTAGACGACATGTCAATCGGAGGTGTCTTTTGACCGCGGTGACTGGAAACGCGTTTCCGGTGTCATAAAACACCAAAAACGGTGTGAGACGGTCGAATTCAGAGAAAACATGCTCCGAATGACCTGAAACCACATGAAAACACTAGGAATATTATTCTTGATGTGTAGGAGGAGAAGAAATGACCATATTATGTGCGGTGCGTGTGGTACAACCGATTGTGTCGTTTTCAGGAGCTCAGTGCGCACTAAAATGGCGCGTTGGGGGGTCAAAACCACCAGAACGACCTCCGAATGCCATGAAACTGTACGAAAACAGCCATTGTGTGAATTGTGAAATGTTCGTGTAGACGACACATCAGTTGGAGGCGTCATTTGACCATAGTGACCAGAAACGCGTTTCCAGTGTCATAAAACACCAGAACGGTGTGAGATGGTCGAATTCGGAGAAAACGTGCTCCGAATGACCTGAAACCACACGAAAACATTAGGAATATAATTCTTTATGTGTAGGAGGAGATGGAACGCCCATCGGAGGTGTGGTGCGAACAGTACGACCGATTGTGTAATTTTCAGCAGCTCAGCACGCGCTAAAATGACGCGTTGGGGGGTCAAAACCACCTGAGCGACCTCAGAATGCCATGAAACCGTACGACAATAGTCGTTCTGTGAATTTTGAAATGGTCAGGGAGACGACACATCAATCAGAGGTGTTGTTTGACCGCGATGACTAGAAACTCGTTTACGGTCTCACAAAACACCATAAACGGTGTGAGACGATCAAATTCGGAGAAAACATGCTCCGAATGACCGGAAATGATAGCATTTCTTAAATTGGGGGTTTTAAATTATTATAGCACTATGATTTGATGTTAGATTTAATTTTATTATATGTATATAATAACTGAATAATTATTCCTAATTTACATTTGTTTTGTTTTGTTGTTTTTTTTGTCTTATTGTAGGTTTATTGAAGCAGAAGATTGAAATGGATGGACCTGCTCGGATCATTGAAGCACGTTTATCATTTGTTGTTTATGACGATCTTGATTTTTATGCTCTTTGAAATTGTTTTCCATTTTTTATGATTTTTACGTTGTTTTATCTCTGATTTTGCACCGTGAAGAAAAAAAACACAATTCGTTCATTTCATTAAAAAAATGAAAATCCACAAAAATACCACAAATTAACCCTAACACATTTTTATGTTAAGTTTTACAAAAGATAAGTTTATATTGAAATAAAAAATTTATAAATGTGCTTGAATTTATATTTAAAATAGGCTCTCTATTAAGAGGTAGTAAAATTACCTTTTTAGAGAAATACAAATTTTAAGCATAAAATTTGATTTATTATTACCATATGCTTAACAAACCTATTGGATGAATAAGAAAAATATTTTATTTAATATTATATATATATATATATTTCTTTAATATATATATATATATTTAATATTATATATATTAAAATATTTAAAACATATTATATATATATTTAAAATATTTTATTTAATATTATATATATAAATATTTTATTTAATATATATATATATATATTTTATTTAATAAATATATATGAATATTTCTTTCACTAGGAATTTTTTTTTAAATTTTTTTTCCCAAGCTAGCAACCGCCAAAGGCGGTCGCTATAGACTACCTGCCGGGCGACATTAGTGACCTCCAAAGGCTGTCGCTGTAGGCTGGAATTTCGGTCACCTACAGCGACCCCCATTGGCGGTCACTAATGGTGACCAGGCAGGCCACCTTTAGCAACCGCCAAGCGGTCGCTTAAGGCCAGAATTTCGGCCACCTATAGCGACCGCCATTGGCGGTCGCTATTGGCCTATTGCGAAGAAGCTAAAGCGACTACCAATGGCGGTCGCTGGGCGGTCTCTAGAGGCTTATAGCGACCTCCAATGGCGGTCGCTATTGCCCGATTTTGTAGTAGTGTATATTTTATTTTTTAAAAAATTTCGAAAGTGCCCCTCACCTCAATTATAAATGGAAACCTACTCTCTCACTTAATTATACAACTTTTAGACTTCTACATCGACAATAAAATAAAAAAAATTTATTCTAAACTTTCCTAGACACATTATAGAGATGATGGTATTCCAAAAAAGTCCAACCCTAGACCCCTTCAGAAAAGATCTAAAGAAGTACATTTGAAGAAGAGGTAATTGCTCTAATCAATCACTTTATTTTTCTATTCTTATTTAAATCATATAAATATATTAAATTTATCATAAAATAATAAATTCAGTATCCTAAATATTCTTAAATGTTATTATGATTATGAAAACACCATTATAATCCCTCTTTCCCATAAAATAAGAAATGAAACTATCACTCATGCGTACGTAGGGCTTACCCTCTCCACATAACGATACAATTTATTTTTAATAACCATATTTTATGGAAGGGAATTATGATATATTTATTGTTTATATATTATATTTATGAAATAATTATACTTCTGTAATGATAATATCATGTCTACCTTCTTATCATATAATCTTTTGGGAAATGATAATATCGCTCGTGCATATGTATGGACTAATATCTTCACGATGCGATGCAATTCATTTTTCAGTTATATTTATAAAGTATAGTTATAAGGATGAATTTTAGGAATATATATTATATATATGATGTAATAATAATTGTATAAAGTTGAATTATTATTTACCTTCCTTTCATTCCATCAGTCAAAAAATGGAAACAACGTTCATGCATACTTACGGTCTAGCATCTCTAAGAACAGTGCAATTAAATTTTCTATATCTAATTATTATTAATGATTATAAATATGTATATAATTAATATATATTATTTTTATACCATTATTAAAATTTTATAAATGGTTGGACCATGATTAATTTATAAGGACTGGGTCTACTAAACTGAAATATGATTGGAAAATGAAGTAGTTATTACCCAGAACAGTGATTAAAAAAACATTACTAATAAACAGGTGATAAGTTTTTACAAATAATTCATACATGGTATTAATTATATATGGTTATGGAATAAAAATATAATAAATTTATATTTATCATATAGGAGTTTAACATGAACCACAAAAGGTGATACTTGAGGTAAGGGTTTATTTCACAATCTCATCGTTATTTGGGAATAATTAAGTTTAAGTCTCTATTGGGGGATATTTCTATTACATGGACATGTTTTAAAATATATTTTCCAGAAGGTTTATAATATTTTTCATTTTTTTTAAATTCATTTTTACCCATGTTTTACTTTTTTCAAAATATTTTGAAATAATTTTTTTCAAGGTACTTTTTGACTTTCACAATAAAAATATAGAAGTAATGTTTTTTTAACTTATAAAATATGATCAGATTTATGTCCATCATGAAACCTTAATAATTTGAATCTTAATTTACAAATTTACAAGGTTATTGTAAAATAAAATATTAACCTTTATAATTTTAGGGTTTTTTTTAAAAAATAAATGATTTAAAAATGGAAAGTTTATTTTACTAAAAAATTATTCTATGTGATCATTCAAAATTAGTTTCCATATAAGATGACATACTTTTATGATACTTAAGATTTACTAGGGATAATATCCAAGGGTACCATCCTTATTATTTTTAAATATAGTTTATATTTATGATGAAAAGTTTTTTATGAAACCCGTTCCCTTTTCCACAGGTTATACTTTAATGAAATTCATTTCTTTTCCCATGTTATGAGATAATAAGTGTTTTATGATCCTATGGAACATATATGTATGATTTTATTTATGTGATGGGTTGTAACTATATCTCTCTACAATGAATTGGGTAAATATGTATAACTATTTAGGTAAATATTTTATATATGAACCTAATTCAATTTTCACAATTTTTAAGTGTGGAATTAGTTTTGATGTCCATAAGATCATGCATGGACCTAGTTTCATGTCTATAAGTTTATGTGTGGACCTGAATTTCATGTCCATAATTTTGTGTGTGGACCTAGATTTATTGTCTGTAATATTATGTGTGGACCTAGTTTCATGTCCATAACTTTATGTATAGACTTTGATTTCATGTCTGTAATATTATGCATGGACCTAGTTTCATGTCCATAAGTTCATACAAGGGCTAGATTTCATATCCTTAACTTAATGAGTGAGCCTGTTTCTATTAATACATGTTCAAAAAGTTATATGTTTATGTGTATGACACAAATAAATGTATTATGTAAATTTTATGACCTCATGGATTATTTTTGTTGATTTTTTATGATTAATTTATTAAGAACTAACAATATTTATATAAAAACTCAAGATTATGATCTATGATATACATGGTGTAGATTTCAAATGTTAATTTCATGTTATGAAACCCTTATTCTTATGTTATGATTATGTGATTATTGATATATCTATTTATTACACTTAATGAGAATCTAAGATATAATTTTCTTATGTTTCCTGTCCCTAGGATATGAAGAAATGTTTCAGAAATGATGTGTCTAAGAAGGGTTATAGTTATGAAGAACTTAGCGGGATACAATATAGATCATTTATGAACCATTTTTTTGTGTCCAAGTTTTCCAAAGGCACAATACCTATAAAATTTTGTTTTGTATTGAAATATTATTTAATTAATGTTCATTTAATTAGATTTAATAACTATGTATGAAAAGTTTGGGTCATTATATTTTGTATCAGAGTAGGGTTTAGGTAACCTTTGGAAACTCAGATGAGAAATTTTTTGTAATAACCCTTGGGATAGGTCTAAGAATAAGATAACATCATTATTTTTTTGGTCAAGGATGACCATGGTTAAACCTAATGTTTCATAGATTTCAAATAATGTGTCCTGATTTAAACATTCAATGAATGATGATTCATGATTATGTGGGTTTTCACTATGATTATCATTGTTCATACTATGAATTTTGGTTTTAGTCAATGGATGGAACTAGAAGGAATCTTGTGAAAAATGATTTTGATAAAAAATGTAATGACTGTACTAATGAGAAATCAAATGGATTAAGATTTGGTATGAAATATCTTGTGACTATGATCACTCAACTCTCTCAAGATATTGATGGAAACATGAATCATGCAAACTTACAAATTCACCAAGTAGGGAGCAACATGTTATGAATATTTAATTCAGTAATGACCACCATCATTTTATAGATCTTCTAATCCACCAGTTACTAAGAAAGGGATCAATGTGTTGGGAAATATATTTTCTATTCATCAGTTATCAGACCATAAAAAAGTTGTCTTAGTTATTTATCATTTTGAATGTGAATTAGATCAATAGTTGAATTTTATTCAGAATATTAGGAAAGATGATGAAATTATCTATATGGTATGGGATGAGTTTAAGGGAATATTTTTTAGTAATCACTTACTTTGTATTCTATGTACAAAAACAGATAAGGAATTTTGTAAGATTAAATAGAAGGATGATGAATCTATTGGTACCAATGAGGAAAAGTTTACATGACCTTCAAGGTATGCTTTAGGTTTAATCTTATTACCTGAAAAAAAATTATCGATTATTTAGATGTTTGAAACCAAGTATTGGAAAGGTATTATCATAAGGGTCTTTGGAATCTATGAAGAACTCATTAAATGTGCATTTAAAGTGGAAATGGAAACTAGAAACCCTCAAGGTTCTGGTGATAAGAAAAAGAAGATGAAGTTTTATGAAAACTCCAGTGGTTTTCCACATAGAGTAAAGAAAAAATATCAACCTAATACTTGCAAAAAATATGGGAAGAAGCACTCAGGTGAATTCATGAAATGAAAAAAAAAACTATTTTAATTGTGGGAAGATTGTCCATTAAGAAAAATAATTTCGAAATGATTTTAATAGGTCATTTAATAAAATTAATGGAGAGACATCTAAACAAATTATATATTCAAACTTTAGTGCTATAAATGAAAAGTGTTTGGGAACTATGAAAATCAATACCTTAATCCAAGAGATATTGAAGATAGTAAGACACAACAACCTCTAAAGTAAAAGGATAAAGGGAAATCTTATTCCATTACAATAGTTCAATAGAATTATGATATTTAGGGAAAAATTATCCACAACTATATAATTGGAGATTCCATGTTGAAATTTGTATGAATAATCCCTAAGAAAATCTTATCCTTTAGTGAAGTTTGATGTGATTTTAAGTATTGATTAACTCTCTCTATATAGATTTCATATATATTTCTAGAATAAATAGATCTTTTTTATTATGGATCAACACATGATTATGTATCAGTGAAAGGATTAACCCAAACCTCCAATGAAAATATTTTTGTCTAAGATAAGAGATTATTTAAATAATAACATTTGAATTATATTTTAGAATCATATATTATTATGACCTTTTGAGAAATAATTTGCATAAATTGGAGAATATAAGATCAAGGTATATACATTTCAGTACGAGAATTTATGAGTAATTAAAAATTATTATTTTTTTGATCATGAAAGGATTTGAGATCAAATTATTTTTGGGTTTTGAATATTATTGATAATTTTTTGGAGGAGTCTTAAGGTTAAATACTTGTGAAATGGATTAAGTTGAAAATTTGGATATTTTTTTCTTGATGTTAAAGTATTATTTATCATATCCTATACAAACCATTTTAGTTTTGGTAAATATTTAGTGGCTAAAGGAATGACTTATGAGTCATATGATTCAATTAAAAGTCCACCAAGTATGAAAAATTCATCTTGAGTATCCATTTTCTAGAGTATGAAATTTGGTGGAAATAGATCAAAACACAACCAAGGATGAAATTATTCTTATGAAGTATAAATAACTAAATCAAGTTTATCTTCTTGATATATTTATCAATATTTTAAAATAATCTCTTTAATTAATTAAAGGAACTTGAAATAAAAATGTTATCCATTCACTTTTATTACCTAGAAATAAATGGTCTTTTATCTAATCAAAGATTTACAGTTTTGTGATGGTTAACATTATCCTGACCATGATCTATATCATTCTTTAGGAGTTAGGTATTTCTTCCATATCTATGTTTTCACTTCCCACATATGTTCTCCTATCTGTAAACTTAGTTATATGTTATTCTAGATGACCTTCACACTTCCCTTATTCTCTTTTCAAGAGAAAATTTTATTAACCCTTGTTATGACATGGATTTCCACAAAATAAATTTCAAATTAAAAACCATTTATTATTAAGAAAATATTTTTAGGATTAAATTTATTATGGGGGGGGGGAATTTAACACCCTGATATTTTATGAAAATTTTCATTCCAATATATTTAGCTTATTCGATAGTTTACATTACACACAACCATGAGTTTAAGAAAACCATGATATAGTATTTAAAATATTATTATTTAATGTTACCACCCATCTAATAAATTAGAGAGTATGAATATGAATAACTAATTTATAAATTATATAAAAATTCCATACTCAATATAAATTTTTAGTATTTAATTATATATTTTTTAGTAAAGTCATTTTATTTTTCAAAAATATATTTTCTTTAGAAAAGATTTTTTATTTCTTTTTATGAGAAAATATTATTATAAATTTTTTAAAAATTTAGAAAATATATTTGATAAAATGAACTTTATTTTTGAAATCAAATTTCAAAATTATCTTTGGGTGGAATCTTTGTATTTTTCTGAAAAGATTGATTTTTTAGTGAATAGTGATAAATATCAATTTTTATAAAACTATCATTTTATTTTTATATAAAATATATTTATGATTTAATTTCATCTTATAGTGAAATATTTATTATTTTATTATATATAATCAAATTACCTTCATTTGAATCAGTGTTATACATTATTTTGGTGTAAGCACATTTCTAGGCTTAAAAACACATTTGTCTGAAAACTGTTTTTCAGTGCATTTTATGAATTTATATTAGAAAGAATTTCATCCAATTCTATAATTTTAATTTTTAAAAATTTATTACATACATTGAATCATAATTTTCAAATTTGGTAAATAGAACCCTTTTATTTTTGATCAATATGAATAATAACCGTGGTAAAATTTATCACATTAGTAAAGGAAAATAAAAATAATCTAGGTTAAAACTAATTCCATAATTATTCATAATAATAATTATTGGATGAATTAAATTCTACCATTACCAACTATTTTTATAAATTGAGTTATTTACTGGAAACTTATCCCTAACAATGGATTATATATTATTTAAACCAAAGAAAGTGATAAAATGTCACTCTCTTAGTTTTAAATTTAATTTATGTGCTCAAATAGGGGAAAAAATTAGTTATTAATGAATATTAATATTATTTTTTTGTGTAATTAAATTATATTTATTATATTAATTTATTTATAATTTTTATAAATTAAATTATCACATTAAAGACATACATAATGCTGATAGATTCAATTAAACTATTCTCTTACAGGAAGTGCTTCAGATAGGGTTCAGAGTAGAGGTTTTCTCCTTGTTTTTGCTTTCGGATTGAGATGTCTAAGAGGGTATGGATTTTCCATCAGTTCCGTGCCTGTGCGTCATGCACGAGACTACTTGACGTGAAGAGATGATTTGGAGAAACTGATTTAATGTTTATGATGCTGGGTGGAGCTCTTCTGTGTATGCTTGAAGGAGTTGTTTGCTCTTTTATTTTTGTATCATATAGCTTTGAATGTTTTTTGTCTCTAAAGTCTTGTATAATTTCACACTTTTTCCTCAAAAGTGAAGAATAATAAAAAAAGTAATTTTCAGTCAGTAATTATTGAATCAATGAAAAAAATAAAATAAATTATATTAAAAATATTTAAAGTCATATAATTTGTGATAATTAAGATTATAAAATAATTTAATAGATGACCATTACATTCTGGGGATGTGATAAAATAATTATTTATAATTATAAATTTTTTCTTGATGTTATTAATGTCAAAGTAACGAATTGTGTCAAAATTGATAATAATGATATGTTATGAAAAAAATATATTATTAAATTATTTAAAAATAAAAAAATATTAAATAAGGAAAAATGGGATAATATATTTTATATAAATTTATACTTTATCCATTTATGAGTCGATAGTTACCTTATATATAAAATTATATCCTTTAAGAGTGAAAAATATGTTACCATGATTAATGTTAAAATAGGTTAATTAAGGGGTTAAACCGAAATATAAGGTTTAAAATAAAACTTAAAGCTATTAAATATTTATTATTTCATTATATTTTAACCATATCCCAACATAAGTTGTAATTCATGACCAGTTAGAAGTATTTGGCTATATAATACTCTAATTTTTTTTGAAATTCCAAAAAGTTCCCCTCACCTCAATTATAAAAGGAAACATACTACCTTACTTAATTACACAACTTTATTTCTTTTATATCAACCAAAATCATAAAAAATACCTTCTCCAATTCCCTATACACATTCAATAGGTTTTTTTTATTCCCATAAGACTGACCCTAGAGACCTTTATAGGAGATCTAAAGGAGTTTTTTTGAAGAAGAGGTAATCGATCTAACTGATCACTTTATTTTTATATTGTTCTTTACCTCATCTAAATCTATTATAATTATCATAAAATAATAAATTAATTATCCTAAATATTATGAAATTTTATTATTATTATGAAAACACCATTATACACCCTCTTTCCCATCAAATTTGAAGTGAAAGTGTCACTCATGCGTATGTATGACTTACCATCTCCACATAGTGATATAATTTATTGTTCATCACCATATTTTATAGACTGAAATTATGATTGTTTTAATTCCTATATATAATATTTATGACATAATTATACTTTTTCATTAATAATATCTTATCTACCTTCTTATCATCCAATTTTTTAGAAATGATAATGTTGCTCGTGCGTATGTATAGACTACCATCTCCACAATGTGATGCAATTATTTTTCAATTTATATTTCACATGGATGGTAATAAAGATTAATTTATGAATATATATGATATATATTATTTAATAATAATGTTATAAAGGTGAATTATTATTTTCCTATCTTTTATTCCATTGGTTAAAAATTGGAAACAATGTTCATGCGTAAGTACAACCTACCATCTCCATGAATGGTGTAACTAATTTGTCTATATGTAGTTTTTTTGAATGACTATAAATATGTATATAATTAATATATATTATTTTTTATACAATTATTAAATTTTTTTAAATAATGGGACTATGATATAAGTATATGGATCAAGACTACTGAACCGAAACATGCTTGTAAAATGAAGTAGTTATCACCTAGAATAGTGATTTTAAATACAAATTATTGATAAAAGGGTGATAATATGTTATAAATAAATCATACATGGTATGATATATATATATATACTTTATGGATTAAATATATAATAAATCCACATTTATTATATATGAGGTTTGAACATGAACGAGGAAAAGTGAGACTTGAGGTAAGGGTTTATTTCTAAATATCTTCATTGTTCATGATTATTTATGTTTAAGTGTTCATTGGGAAATATTTATATTACATTACCATGTTTTCTAATTTTTGTTTTCAGAAACGTTTTTAATATTTTACTAAAATTGTTTAAATTCATTTTTACCTATGTTTTACTTTTTACAAAACGGGTTGAAAGGAATCTTTTTCAAGGTACTTTGTGACTTTTCTAAAAGAAATATGGAAGAAATGTTTTTTTAACTTATACAAAATGAGAAATTTTTCTGAAATCATTACACCTTAATACATTTAAGATTCATTTAAAAGTATCTTTTCAAATAATTTTTTCCCTTCATAATTCCATGACTTATTAAAAATAAATGATTTCAAAATAGAAAGGTTATTTTCCACATGAATTATTCCAAGTGAACTTTCAAAATAATTCTCCCATCTAATATGACATCCTATGATGATTCTTAAGATTTATTGGGGATATGATCCAAGGATACCATACTGTTTATTTTTATGTATGGTTTATTTTTTTGATGATAATATTTTGATGAAACCCATTCCCTTTTCCATGGGTTATACCTTGATGAAATTAATTTCTTTTCATGAGTTCTGAGATGATGAATGTTTTATGATCTTGTAGAAAATGTATGTTTTATTTTATTTCCATGATGTGTAATAACTATATCTCACTTCAATGCATTGGGTAATGATGGATAAATTATGAGGTAAATATGTTATGCATGAACTTAATTTCATGTTCAAAATTTTAGTATGGACCCAGTTTTGATGTCCATAAGATCATTTATGGACCTGGTTTTATGTCCATAAATTTATGAGAAAACATGGCTTTAATGTCTATAAATTTATGTGAAAAAATAGATCTCATTTCCATTATATTATGTATGGAACTTGTTTAATGTCCATTATATTATTCTTGGACCTGGTTTTATGTCTATAAGTTTATGCAAGGGTTTTATTTAATGTCCTTAACTTAATGAGTGGACCTATTTCTATTTATACATGGACATAAAGTTATAATTTTGTGTGTATTCTACAACTCAATGTATTATGTCAATGTTATGCTCTCATGGATTCTATTATTTTATTATTTTATGATTAATTACTTATGAACTACTAATATTTATGCCATAAATCTATATAATGATTTATCAAATGCAGGGAGTGGATTTAAAATGAAATGTTCATGTTATCACACCCTTATGATCATATTATCCTTACATGATTATTGATATCTCTATATCTACCCTTACTGATCATCTGAGCCTACATTTTTTATCTTTCCTTTCCCTAGGTTATAAATAAATGTTTTATAAATGATGTGTCTAATAAGGATGAAAGTTATAAATAACTTAGTGGGAGATGATATAGATCATTTATGAACCATTTGTTTGCGTGTTCAAGTTTCCAAAGGCACAATAACTATATTATTTTGGTTTGGATATTAATTTTAGATAATTAATGTTTGTATACTTAGATGTAATAAATATGTATGAAAGTTTTGGGTCATTATAATTATGGTCAAATTGATTCATGTAAAATAGCTCCAAAAAATATCACATGATAAATCTTGAGTATTTGAATTTAAAATGTTCAATGAAATTAATAAATTCCCTTTGAAATAGGAATGAATTAATATTTTGAATATGAACCTTTGAATTATTATTTAAATAGATTTAAAGTGATATTTTATTCCAGTGAGATCATTCCAGAAAATTCAAAGATAAAACATAATTCAAAACTCCATAATTGACCAAGTCAAACATATGGTTTCTCTGTATAGTGATAAACATCAAAAGTACGATTAACAAAATATGGTTGATTACAAAATTAGGGATTGTGAACCATATATTTGTTCCTAAAACATAGTGTTTCTTCCAAAAGTATGTCCCATGATCCATACATTCATTCCAATCATAGGGTACACAATCCATACATTTCACATAAAATGTATAGTACATGTAGTGTTTTTATAATTCTTAAAAACACATTCAAAATACCTATACTTTGAGAAATAAATTAACCTTACAAGGGTTTAGGGTATGAAAATTATTATAGAATAAAATAATTATTCCAATTATTATTATCACGTAATTCACATAAAGAAACTTCATTAGAAACAAATATGTGGTTGTTTGTGAGCATTAAAATAAAAAATAATTTAACGAAACTATTGAATCAACACATTAAAACACCTTTTTCATTAACCCTTTCCCATGATTCTTCTAATTTATTTTGTTTTTATAAATTTACTTGCTAGATTACTAGATAATCATTTGAAATTGCAACACTCTTCATGAAGTCTCTACATATAAACTTATGAGAGTTCTACGTCACAAGGTTTTTAGATGTGACACTCCTCCTAGTCTTCCGGGACTTGTTACTAAGGAAATATCCATTATCCTTTCTTGATATTTTCATGTAAGTATTCTAATTTGAATCATTTTTAGACATCTTTCCCATGGTTGGAAATTCACTCTTCACCTTATCTTATGTCATTTTCTTTATATTTGATACATGTTGAAATGAACATGTACCACTCTTGTGACTACTTATTTTATTAACATAATAGATATTATCAATCATATCAAAGTTTTTTAATACATATAGATTATTATTTATCTATGGATTTTTATGCTTCTCAAGTTATATATCTCCTAAAATGGGCCTTCATTATGATTTAACATTTAAAGGATTGTACCAAAAATCCAATTCATAATGCTCGAATCTATAAAAACACTAACAAGACCCTACAAATCTTGACCTTTTCATTATTACTTATAGATTTATATATTTGTGATCATGCTAGTTTTGGTATTATTTCATTATTGGTTGGGATGAACCTTGTGAACCAGCTTCAACACTTCTTCTTCCATCCACCATGGAAATAATGGTAGGCTTCCCATCACATTTATTTATCCATACTATGCATTTTTTATAATATTTCATGATTCATGAATACATATTTAGATAAATCATTAAAATTTTTTATAGATGAAACCTCTTTCTTCAAAAATTCTTGGTAAAGATTATAAAATGAATTTATAATATTCTTATCACATAAAATAGGTCTTTTAACACATGCATCATCTTTAGAACAATCTATGGAACAAACTACTTATTCTCCCATTCCTTGTGAAGACATAGCCTGAGACTTTTTAATATTTTCTAACTTGATCTGAAGATTAAGGAATCTCATGTTGAGAACAAAATTTTCATTTTCATTAGCCTTAAAATTGTCTTTACCTTCCTTCTAAATTATTTCAATTTTATATTCATAAATTTTAACCTTTTGTTATAACATAACATCGATCTCCTTTATTTTATAGGATTTAATATCTAATTCTTCATTTTTTATATCAATGATATTTTTTAATTTTTCTTATAATGTATGAAACTTCCCTTCAAGTGTATTCATGACACAATATTTCTGTCCAACTTATTTGATCCATTTATTTTAAAATTTGTAGGAACTTATTTCAAGATCTACATTTCTTATCTTAAAGGCTCCAACTACTTAGAGAGATTTATCCATTCTAAAAACATATCTTACAAAGCCTTATATATTTTATTTGTTTAAACTTCAAGATATTATATATATTACTTCACTCTTTTAAACATATTAAATACAAAAGTAACTATTTATTTTAGAAATCTGGGAAACAAATCCTTTAATACAAAAACTGAATAATCAACTTACATGTTATAAAACCCACTTGTTCTTGGATCTTCTTTAATATATTTTTAAAACAATTGATATATAACGATTGATCACTTGAGTGTCTTGAACCAATTCAGATAGAATGACTATCCAACATCTTGGTAGTTACATTAAACACCATGCATTATATTTCTAAATAAAATATATCCTCTTTGATATATTAGTATGAAGAACTCAAAACATCATATTCTTTGGATAAGAGGGATAAATAATTTAATCAAAAATTATACTTATTACTCATATTCAACATAGTCCTGGAAGAAACTGAATTATAATATGATATAATCAATTCTTCAACAAAACCACACTTCATTATAAAATAGGATAGAAAAAAAAATCTTTAAAATGAGAAAAAAATTCCAATAAAGAATAAAATAGTTGAAAACTGATGTTATTAATACTTTAATAACTTTTTATATACTCCCTTTACTTATTTTATATGAAATGTGCATAATTTTGTGAAATATTAATGTTTAAATATTAAATATAATTTTAGAGCACTATTTGAATTCATCCAGATTCAAGTCTGTTTAATGTTTTAATAAAACATATCACCATACTGATCAAAATTGAATGGTTCTTGTTTTTTATGATTCCTATTTCAATATAAAACATTTAATTATATGGGATCATGGGCCAATTATGCCATTTGAAGGGTCATATGGACCACACAAGAAGACCCAAAGAATTTGTGATGAAAATGGACTAACTATGAAGATTGAATTACTGGTATCCATATAGAATTCTAAATTCCTTTATTATAATAAAATTTTTGGGGGAAAATTTAAGGAGTCTTGGATAAAACTTTCAAGGCCCAAATCTAAAAAAAGGGGCCCAACTGATTCATTTAAACTCAGCCCACCATTCTGGCAGGGAATTAAAATCAGTACAATATTCATGAAATGTATCCTGATATAGTCATCAAATCAAGCTGATATTTTTCAGTGGGAAAGAGGATATATAGGTGTCATACTTTTTTGAAGAAATCATTTGTATTGGAATTCATATTCCTATACAAAAGTTCTTCCACATTTTGGACATCGAAAAAGAATGGATAGAAATGGACAGTTTAGCATTGTTTATGAAAACCACCATAAACTTGGCTCCATAGGTCCAAATGCCTCCATATTTTGAGATTATTCGTAAAACAGTATTATCTACAACTTTTAAGAAGAGTATATCTCGATATTCTACTGTCTAGATGTCCAAATTGTAGAGCCAAGTGGAGGGGTAGTTTTGGAATGCAAACAACCCACCACCTTGGGCTATAAATACATCCCCTCATCTTCTTTCAAAAGGGTTGGAATTTCAGAAGAGAGGAGAATTTATTTTCATGAAAAAATCCTTTAAAAAGGATTTATAGGACCTTTAATACTCATGTTTTCACTTGGGATACCTTTCCTCCTCTCTTTGTTTTCATTTACTTTTGTGTTGTTCTTCGTTTGTAATAGTTTAAGTGTTTGTTTTTTTAATTCTATTTTAATGAAAGTTTCTTCTTCTTCATTTATTATTATCATAAAAATTCTGTTAAATAATATTATTGTTCTTAAAATAGTTTAAATACATTTGAATCCCATTCCATTTTTTTACTTTCTCATTCAATATAAATTCATTATTTAATTCCCTTCACTGTTTGTGTGTGTGTGTTCGACGCACAACTCTATTATTATCCCTTTATTTTTCTTCACTTATTAATTAATCATCATAAAATTATAAACATATTATTAACCAGCCAAATTAATGAGTAAATATCCCATTGGGGTGACTTATAATTTAGGTATGTTAAGTGATTGATAACTTTTTCTCAATGAATATTCATTGAATTAACATTGTGTATGTTGGACTTAACATGTCATGGATTAATAGCTTATTTTGTTTAACGAGTGGATTCCATGGATTATTGGAACTATAAATACACTGACATAAACAAGATATGATTAATATTATAACCTTAAGTAAAGTTAAGGCTTGGATTAAATCCTTAACACTTGGGAATTCCAATCAATGTCAACTTGTGACATGGGTGTTAATTTAAGGAAATATAAAGCAAGGCTCAAGGATATCACAAGCTTAACTACCTAATGATGAAATCACCCCAATATTTATCAATTTTTTCGATCAATATTAATCAATCAATCATTTCATAACCTCTGCAAAAAAAACCCCCCAATCATAATACAATCAACTAAAAACAATCGACTATTAAAAAGTATCATCATTGAGGATTCAACTCGAGTGATGCTATACACATTAGCAGAGCATCGGAACCTTGACCAGTCGATAGAAAAAAATTGGCCATGCTTTGAAATGGTTCCGTTTCCGGGGATGGTGCAATTAAGTAGTCATTAGTTTCTGGTTATTGTTAGGAAAACAAAATTTTAAAAAAAATTGAAAAAAAAACACAAAGAAAAACCCTCCTCTTAAAAATCATAAACCGAAAAAAACGAAGAAAAATCTATCTTCCAATTTCTTCCAAAATTTCTCTAAATGTCCCGTAGCCTCCCAAAAAATCCCTCAAATTTGTTTTACCCTAAAATTGAGTGAACACTTCACCAACTTAGAAGGAACAAAAGAGATAATCAACTCATTCAAGAACCTATCATTGTCCAGCCAATTGAATTAGGTATGGACCATCCAAGGGAATAAACACTTAAAGAACTTGCTACCCTTGATATGAATTACCAACCTATTATTATTAAATATCCAATCATAGAGGCTGACTTTGAACTCAAATCAGGTTTGATTCATCTTCTACCTCATTTCCACGGGCTAGCCGGTGAGGATCCACATCCCCACCTTAAAGAGTTACAAGTGGTGTACTCTACCATGAAGCTTCAAGGGGTTTCTGAGGAACAAATCAAAATCCAAGAATTCCATTTCTCCTTAGCTGACACTAGTAATTTATGACTTTACTACCTCCCTCCTGGTTCCATAACAACATGGAATGACATGAGGTGACTCTTCTTAGAAAAATTCTTTCCTGCTTCTTGTACTGCTTCTATCCAAAAGGAAATAATCGATATCCGTCAATTCCCAAATTAATCACTCCATGTGTACTAGGATATGTTCAAAAATATTTTTTGCAACCTTCCCACACCTCCAAATTCCTGACCAACTCTTGATCTAATACTTCTACGAGGGTTTATTGTCTATGGAGAGAACTCTCATTGATGCATCAAGTGGTGGTTCTCTTTTTGATAAAAATCCTACAGCTGTAAGAGATCATATAAGTAACATAGCTACAAACACACAACAATTCCATACTCGAGCACATTCTAAAGTCAAACAAGCCCAAGATAGTCAATCTAATGATACAACAAGATGGCCCGGTGGATGAGTGAACTTACAGGTCTTGTGTGACAACTAGCTGTGGCTTCCAAAGCCCCAACCACATCTTCTCCACAATCTCTCTTCCTTGGACCTATCAAGAAATATGGAATATGTTTCTCCCCATATCATCCAACTAACACATGTCTACAACTTCAAGAGGATCTCTCAAATTCATCTATGCCAACGAAGCTCAATGCATCATATGCTCAATAGAACCCCAACCCTCAATAAATAAATCAGTTTGTTAGAAACTTCAACCAACCCTATTCTGAGCTCTTATCATTGTACATATAACCCTAAATTGAGATATTTGAATCCAATTTCTTATCCCCCCAATAAAAATACAATCAACTAAAAACATTAAACTATTAAAAAGTATCATCATTGAGGATTTTACCAGAGTGCTACTATACACATTATCAAAGCATCAGAACTTTGACTGATCGATAGGATAAAATCAGCCGCCTGTAGACCCAAGTGCTGTTCTTGGTCAAAGAAGATAAAATATTCTTCATGTCATCTATTATTCCTAAAAAAAATTGGATGAAACCCAATCTCACTACACTGTCATTGAAAAATAACTTTTAGCAGTTGTTTTTACCTTAGATAAATTTTATCCATATCTCTTAGGTGCCAAAATCATCATCTTCACAGAACATTCTGCTATAGAGTTCTTAATTAAAAAAAGTGATTCCAAACTATGGCTAATAAGATGGATCATAATTCTTCCAGAGATTGACCTTGAAATCAAATATATACCAGAAAAAGAAAACCCAGTGGATGATCACCTGAGTAGAATTTCGAATTCCTCTCTTTCAGAAATCATTAATCCTGAATTCCCCACTGAGAACCTTTCATCTCTCACTCCAAAAATACCATGGTATGCCCCAATTGTAAATTACATGGTTTCTAGTGTTTTTACTGAACATTTTTCAAAAGAACAAAAAATGAAGTAGAAAAGTGATTAAAAATACTATTTTCTAGAAGATAATAATATTTGGAAAACTGGGGATGACATGGTAATTAGGAGATGCGTTGATGAAGATGAACATTCCTCCATCTTAGAATTCTGTCACTCACTTCCTGGAGGTGGCCACTTTGGACCACAAAGGACCTCCAAAATGTTCCTAAACTCTATATTATTTTGGCCTTCACTCTTCAAGGACTCACTAGAGTTCTGTAAATCATGTTCCACTTTCCAAAAGTTTGGCACAATTTCCAAAAGAAATGAAATTCCTCAAATGCCTTTAATCTTCTACGAGATCTTTAATGTTTGGGGCATCGATTTCAGGGGACCATTCCCACATTACAATGGATTCTCATACATTCTTCTTGTGGTTGATTATGTTTCTAGGTGGGTTGAGGACAAACCCACTAGAAAAGGTTATTCACATACTATTAATAAGTTTCTAAAGACACACATCTTTCACCGATTTGGCACACCACGTGCCTTGATAAGTGACTTAGAAACCCCTTTTTGTAATAAAACCATGGAATATATTTTTAAAAAGAGTGGTGTTGTACATAAAACTTCAACTTCATATCACCCCCAAACAAATGACATGGATGAAATTTCTAATAGAGAAGTCAAAAGAGTGCTTGAGAGAATTGTTAAGCCCACCAGAAAAGATTGTCTTGAAAGACTTGGTGATTCACTTTGGGATTAATGAACTGCCTATAAAACAGACATTGGGATATATACTTTTAGTATAGTTTTTGTTAAATCATGTCATTTACTAGTTGAAATCCAATATAAGTCTTTTTGGGTAGTGAAAATAAGTAATTTTGATTGTGAAAAATCTGGTGAAGAAATATTATTACAATTGGCTGAACTAGAGGATATTTGACTTGATTCTTACGAGAATTATAATCTCTAAAAAGAAAAATCCAAGGATCTCCATGATAAACACATCCTGAGAAAGGTATTTTATGAAGGTGAAAAGGTAATGCTCTTAAATTATTGATTTTTACTTCACCTAGGTAAGCTTAATTCTTGTTGGGAAGGTCCTCTTGTTATTACTAATGTTTACCCATTTGGTGTAGTGAATGTCCCAGAACCCTCTTAAAAAAGGAAATTCACAGTTAATGGACATCAGTTAAAGCATCACCATGAGAGGACACACAATACTGGAACAATATTGACTTCCATTGGATCCCAACTTTTTCAGTTGACCCACAACTAGATGGAGATGGCAACCCACCAAATCCAAACCAGGGGCTCCTCTTTCCCTTTAACTCCTCTTTCTCTCTCTCTCTCTCTCTCTTATTATTCCTCCCTCATTATTTCATTTTTACCACTTTCCTCATCATAAGTTTTTTATTTAATCTTACTCTTTTATGTGGGTGTGTCTTTATAAAAAACTAAAAAAAATCTAAAAAGCTAAAAAAAAATCATTTAAAAAAATTTATGAAAAATCAAGAGTCACACTTACTCACCTTCCAATTTTCAGAAATTTTACAAACATTTTGGGGAGTCAAAAGACACGGTTTCATCCCAAAAATTTTATGGTTTCATCATGACTTTGGATAAAGAATATTGTGTCAAAACCAAAAAATTTTGAATGCTTAATTTTTGATTTGTAAAATGATTTTCACCACTCATGAGGAACAAAATATTCTTTCATGCTAAGGCTATATATGACCATATTTTAAAAATGTGTGTTTTTCACCCCCATTTGTGATTCTTGAGTTTCTGGAACTTTGAGATGAATTTACTACTTTAATGTGCATTAATATGATAGAGGCATTTTCTGAACCACATGATAATCACAATATCCAAATACCCTCTCATTTCCCTTACATTAATACTACTTTTGAAATCTCCTTAGAGACTATGAAAAACTTTTATTTAATATCCACCTTACAAGCCCAATACCTTTCCCACCCAATATCAACATGAATTTTCATTGAATAATTTTTTGAAATTTAAGTGTGGTGGGGGAATGGATTTGATTTTGGGCACCCTTTTGTTGATTTTAACCATGTTATAATATTCTTGAGGGAAAGCATAAATTTTAGTTTGGGGTAGAGGTTTTCATTTAGTGAGTTTTGGGGAATGTACTTTCATTTATGTAATTTTGTAAATGTTATTGAAAAGTGTTCAAAAAAAATTGAAAAAAAATAAAAAAAGTGAAAAAAATAATGGGTTGTGTCTGGGGTGGGTTAAAAATCAATTTTCCTAAACCTTTAATCTTATTATAACTGTTACAATTAGTATCATGATAATATCAATCATGGGTTGGGATACAAGTGTGAGATCTTTTTCAAGTTCAACTTTCAAAAAAAGCAAAAAAGATAAAAGAAAAAAAAGAACACTTATGTCATTGGGAGAAGTTTCATGGTTTGCAAATATTTCATCTTCTCATAAAATTCATATTTCCTTCCTCTTTTGTGTCTTATTTCACATTTTCATTCCCTTGTAATTATGTGTTTCCATTTCCTTTCATGTATCATTTCAAAGAAAAAAATATGCATTGCTTTTTCCATATTGGTGTTTTACCCCTCTTCTTCTATCTCTTGGACATTATATTCCTATCGCCCCATAGCCATAAAAAAACCCCTTAAAAGACCTATTGAATCTTGTGAACTTTCGGATAGGGAATGGAAGCTGAGAGATCTTACAAATTCTAATACTTTCACTTCTGGTTGGTGAATGAGTGAAACTCCATAAAATTAATTTTATCATCTTGAGAGGAGTAAGTTTGGTGTGACACCATTTTACATTTCTAAATTTGAACATGAAAAAATGAATTGTTTTTAGAACATTGTTTCTATAACAAATTTTGGTGGAATTCAATATGGATGAGTGAAATTGTCTAAACCTCCCCTGATTGGGGAATTTTTTTTAATATTTGTTGGTGAGTGAAAATGATTTTGTCATGGTTTTATAATTATTGTACATAAAGATATGCACAAGAATATGTGTGGGTAATTTTATGTTATTAATATTTTCATAAATTTTTATATACTACCTTTACTGATTTTATATGAAATATACATAATTTGTGTGATATATTAATGTTTAAATATTAAATATAATTTTAGAGAACTATTTGAATTCATCCAGATTCAATTATGTTTAATGTATTAATAATAAATATCACCATACTAATCCAAATTTAATGGTTCTTGTTTTTTAGGATTCTTCTTTCAATATAAAATAGTTTATTAGAAAGGATTATGGGCCAATTCGGCCATTTGAAGGGTCATATGGACCACACAATAAGACCCAAAGAACTTGTGATGAAACTAGACCAACTATGAAGATTGAATTACTGGGATCAATCTAGAATTAGAAATTCTTTTATTCTCCTAAAATGTTTTGGAAAAAAATTAAGGAGTCGTGGATAAAAATTTCAAGGCCTAACTCCAAATACAGGGGGCCCAAATAATTCATTTAAACACAACCCACCATTTTGACTGGAAATTAAAATCAGTACAGTATTCATGACATGTATCTTGATCTATTCATCAAATCAATATGATATTTTTTAGTGTAAAAGAAAAGATATATTTGGCCTACTTTTTTGAAGAAAGTATTCAGATTTGAAGATATATTCCTATTCAAAAATCCATTCACATGTTGGACATAAAAAAAGTATGGATAGAAATGGACAATTTAACAATGTTTATAAAAAAGGCCATAACTTTGTATCCATTAGTCCAAATACTCACAAATTTTGAGAATAGTCGAAAAAAATTATTATATATAACTTTGGAGCAGAGGATATCTCGATATTAGGCTGTATGGATGTCCAAATCGTCAATCCAAGTGGAGGGGTAGTTTTGGAATGCAAACAACCCACCACCTTGGACTATAAATACATACCTTAATCTCCTTTAAAAAGGGTTGGTATTTCAGAAAAGATGAGAACTTATTAGCATGACCAAAGCCTTTAAAAAGGCTTTGGAGGACCTTCCATACTCAAGTTTTCACTTGATATACCTTTCATCCTCTCTTTGTTTTCATTTACTTTTGCATTGTTTTTTGTTTATAATCGTTTAAGTGTTTGTTTTTTAATTCTATTTTAATGAAAGTTTATTCTTCTTCATTTATTATTCTCATACACAATATATTAAATAATATTAATTTTCCTAAAATAGTTTAAATACAGTTGAATCCCAACCTCTTATTGCGCTTTCTCATTCAATATAAATTTAGTATTTAATTCCCTTTACTGTTTGTGTGTGTGTGTGTTCGACGCACAACTCTATTCTTATCCCTTTATTTTTCTTCACTAATTAATTAATCATCATAAAATTATAACTAGATTATTAAACAGCCAAATGGATGAGTAAATATCTCAATGTAGTGAGTAATAATTTAGGTATGTTAAGTGATTGATAATTTTTGATCGTTGAATATTATTTGAATTAACATTGTATATGTTGGACTTAACATGTCATTGATTAATGAATTGTTTTGTTTAACGAGAGATATCCCTGGATTATTGGAACTATAAATACACTATCATAAACAAGATATGATTAATATTAGAACCTTAAGTTAAGTTAAGTCTTGGATTAAATCCTTAACACTTGGGAATTCCAATCAACATCAACTTGTGACATGAGTGTTAATTTAATGTAATATAAATCAAGGCTCAAGGATATCACGAGATTAACTACCTAATGATGAAATCACCCCAATCTTTATCAATTTGTTAAATTAATCTTAATCAATCAATCATTTCATAAGATCTGCAAAAAAACCCCCCAATAAGAATATAATCAACTAAAAAAATCGACTATTAAAAAGTATCATCATTGAGAATTCAACCTGAGTGCTGCTATACACATTAGCAGAGCACCAGAACCTTGACCGGTCGATAGGTGACAATCGACTGTGCTTTCACAAACCTTGTCCTTATACCAATTTATAGTACCACTTGGGATATACTTAGAATTAAGAGGAGGGGGGGGGGGTGAATCAATGTGAGTGTTGTTTTATCCAATTATTAATTTTTTTATCCCATTACATAATTGATTAGTTAAGATCTTTATTATATTATTCTATCACCATTATTTTTTTAATTAGAACATAGAAAAATGGAATTATATATTTATGTTATAATAATAAAATCTTTTCCATGGTGAAACTAAGAAATAATACTACATAACATAGACCACTATGATGAAACACCTATTTAGATTAGTTCAACCAAAAAAAAGTTGAAACATAAAGTGTGTTACCCTACACTCTTACACTAGATACCAGAACTTTCTAGATAGAACAAAACCTTGAGTCCATGGATTAGTGATAACTTGGTTCAACTATAACACCTTACTGGATCTTTATACTCCATTTATAGGTAGTATTTAATTTCTTTAAGTTCTTTTCACCATTAAGAATGTCCTCCACTATATGTGACTTCTATTGATTATTGTAGTGGCTATTTTTCCTTATATTATTTATTCATATATTATCACTTTAATAAAAGAACAAAAGCACCCTCTCTTATTATTCTTTTATATTCATGATAGTTCACACATAATTCTTCTTCTTCATATTAGTAAACTGAAAAACATATTTCCATTTGTTGATGAAAGACATCAACTTCTCCTATTATTTATCTCTTTCACTAGCTACCAAACATTTCTTATATCTAAGAAAAATAAAATGCACAACACCTTATTTTATTTTTCTTTTTTTAGTGTACTTTAAAAACCTACATTGGAGCCCTCTTCCGTATTATTTTTTTCTTCTTTAATTCATAAAAACTGCATCGGTTCTTTTATTCTTGAGTTCAACTCACATAATGTGTATGAGAATGACAATAGAGTTAGATATATTTCTTCTTGAAAAAAATTATTTCTTCAATAAGTGTCAAGCTCTATATATTTTCTTCTTCAACCTACAAGAATATATATATATATATATATATAATAATCCATTGTAGTGTTATTTACTTTATCCTCTATCTTCTTCATTTAAATGTTCACTGTCCCACATGAATACTGTTTTTGAATTACCATGTTTTTTAGTAATTCAGATCCATTAGATTTTGGCCATCATGGTCTCTAACTATATACACAGTCATCTTCATTAAATTATTCTCACAATAACTAAATACTAAGTCTTAAATTCTCCCATGATAATAGAAATTATCACACAAATCCTCATATAATAACACCTCAATATTACTGATGTGGCTTTATCATTCTTTAAAAATTCTCATTAAACCCACAATTAATTAATCTATATTTAAAAAACATATGCATGATTCTCCTAAAAACTCATTCCCAACACCTTATTATTTTACATCAAAAGACTCTCACTCTCTTCATTATTCATTCTAAAAAATATTCTTCATATTTATTAGACTTTATATATGACTACATGAACCCATAGTAATGGTGGATCCCCCGTAATGGTACAAATCCCACGATGCCTCTCTTGATTCAAGCATGAGAGACAAATCATACATTCCTTCAAACGTTTCCTCTCCCTAAATAAAATATTAAAAAATATCCTTGTGATTTAAAATCTTCCATGAATTTCATTTTACATAGAATATTTTTAATTAGAATTGGTTTGAAAATATAAAGCTTGTTGTGAACATCATCTTTGGTTCTTCTCATGGACTTCATAATCATCCCATTTAGAAAAGATTATGAAAAATAATATTATGATATATAAGACTTATGTAGATCATGATACTAATAATTATCTGAAATGAAGATATATTCTTCATCTCATTCTTCTTGAATTTCCTCTTCCCACTGTGTCTAATACCTCTTGGTTCAGGCAGAACCATCAATACATGAACAATTTTTATATATAGAAATTCAAATATTTACATCTTTATGAATTCATATACATGATCCATTTTACTATGAAGATACATTCTCATATGTGGTCTATTAACATACTCAGTTTATTCTCTTACGTGTCCAATTCATATACACAATAGGTTATTCAACCACACAACTTCCCTTATGAAGGAAAACCCATATATGGACATTCCCTTACATTGAAGCCTATTTTAGTATACATATTTTTATACATAAGAAATAGTATATGCATATATATTTTCCCCGTTCTTCACTTCTTCCTTATTTCAATATTCATCTAAAAACTTATAAAAAGAATAATCATAACTAATACTATGATATTTTATCTTTATAAGAACACATCAATTTTCACTAACTGATTTAATGGTATCTTCTCAACCTACCATTCCAACCTTTATCCAACACAAGGACAAAGCTTCAAAAATACTTTATCGTAGATATATTTAATTTTTTTCATTATAAATTTCATTCTCTATAAAAATACTCAAATAATAAACTTATATTTACCTTTAGTATGTCTCAAAGTCTTATAATAGTAATATCACAATCTATCATAGTAAATATGACAAGAAAATATAAACCAATATTCCAAGATTTGTTGCAGAAAGAATATCTAAATTCAAGTCACACAAATATTAGGAAGTTCTTTAAGATGATTGTATTCCTCATCATACATGCTACTTATTATTCATAAGTATATTGAAATGCCTTAGAAATTATCCCTTGAAAACAAATACCACTCACACAAATTGGGATCAAAAAATTATTCTATACTACATAAGTCTTCTTCTTCCAATCTTAGGTGTGGTTATAGAACCCATATTTAAATTTATATATTTATCTTGAGTATTTGTTTTTGTGAATTATTTTCAATTTTTACGAACAAGAATACGTGGACAATCATAATGTCTATAATCTACAACCATAACCATGGAAACTAAAGAATATAAAAGGAAGAAAAATAAAAAAACTAAAAAAAGAGATGAAAAAATTATTTATATTATTATATAAACCTAGGATTCTACTAAGTCCCATGTCCCCAACAACAACTCAAAAAACCTGATGTTCTCCCATGTGTCATTATTTCATGAGGGAATTGTTTAAATTTTATAATTTATAATTATGTACCAAAAAAACTACTAAATGAGATTATAAGATATGAAAATATTGATGTTTAATCTATATAGGCAAGGATCCCTAACATGAAAATTTAGTTTAAAATTTAAGATTAATAATTTAATTAAAAAGAAAATCATAGTATAATTTGAATAAACTATGGATGATGGATGCATTGAGATATTTAAAATCTAGGATAATGAAATAATAGAGGATAAAAAGATTCAATGGATAACCATATCATTATCTAAATTGGGATAATGTAAAGATTTTGTCTTGGTCATCACACACTAATTTATAAATTCCACACTTTCATATAGTAATTTTGTTTGGATTATTTAGAAATCAAGTGATATAAAGACATTTTTGAAAATAAATACTCTAAAACACACACACACAGGTAATGCATGAATTAAATCAATTAGTCAATGCATTAGAAGGCACATCATATGTCAAAACACAATTATAATGTATAAAGAATGAATATAAGATATAGAATAATAAAGTAAGAAAGAAAAAAACCAACATAAAACACCATTAAAAAGAATAATACTAATAATACTAAATCCCCCTTCATTATAATCTTCCGTATAAAGACACCACCCTCTGATACTTTCTAATACAGAGTGCATGATACAAATCCTTATCCTTAATAATAATTGACCAATAACTGATGTTGATGATCAAAGATGGGATCCCAAGATGAATTAATGATAAACCAAGATTAATTCAAAGTGTCGACATTATCCTCTATTTATAGGCAGGAAAACCCTCACCAACATACTGTTATATCTTCTAGATCTTTCCTATTCAATCTTCAATACCAAATCCTTTTAAATAGGATTTAAATAAATGAGTGGAATAGAACTTATATATTCCCAAAATATAACTTCAATAACACATGGAGAGAGAAAATAATTAAATTTTACAAATCTTATATACATATAAAAACCAAGAAATTGAAGTTATTTTCATGGAACATGAAACATATTCCATATTTAATTCTTTCCACTAACATCTCATGATCACAGTGAAAATCCATTAACCCACGATAAAACTAAAACATTCTATATCTATTGTATATTTTCTATATTTTAAAAAATGATGTAATATAATCCTTCATAGAATAACTACACTTTTCATGGAACAATAACAGAAACCATGCCACAAAATGACCCTAGGAATCATAAATTTTTCATTGTATCCACCTTTTCATCTCCATCAGGACACATGATTAATTTATTATAGTGAAAATTATATGGCCTTTGACACCTTCCGATGCATGAATATACTCATGTAATACAGGAACATGTCACAGTTCAAGTATTTTTCTCCTTAACTGAATGCAGTTAACTTTTCTTAGCATTTGATCTCCTATGAGAAAATAAATTATCCTTATGTATAATGTATTCAGTGGATTACCCTTATATACGCCTTTTTTGAATTTCCCCTTCAATTATCTACCATCCCATTCATTCCACCTTTTCTCAAAAAATTTAATGAAATATATTTCCATACATACAATACAAAAAACATAACATTAGGCATGAAAAGTTAATTAATTAATAAAACTAATGAAATTTAAAATAAAAAATGCATGGAATATAGCTATAAAATTATTATTTACAAAATACATGGAATTATTATTAAAAAAAACAATAGATTCATATTTAGTCTCATCTATGAAAATAATTTGAACTTTAAGTCTTAGAGAAAACTCAAAATTATGGAATATACAATCAGAGGAATTATAAATCTTCAAAATAATCAATAATAAAATTTTATGTTTTGATTATAAATGTTGATATAACTTTTTAGAAATGTTTTTAAATTATAATTTATTGATTTTTTTATTCATTAAATTTAATACTTTTATAATTATTATATGATACCTTGATGTAGTCACTGTTGGTGAACAATTAAAGTTGGATTGTTAAAATATTTCATCTAGTGGGTCTAATGTTTTCCTACATGCATTATAGGATTAAAAAAACTAGCTGTAGTTTCTTTGGATTTTGAAAATAGTTTCTAATGTGGTGCATTTTATTACATAATAGAAAATTTTAATGTTATTTTTATTTAAATAGTTTTATGGATAATATTTTTTGTCATATATGTAACGGAATAGTTTATCGAAGTAACAATAAAACTTTTCTACTATTTATGTATTGATTATAAGTATTTGTTTTCTTATTTTAAAATTATTTTATAAGTGATATAGATATGAATTTAACTACTATTGTTGGTGATCTGACTGATTTTGATGATTCTATTACTTTCAAGTAAAAATATAATATTTTAAAAATAAAAATATTAATAAAATGATGTAAATCATAAAAATTAATAAAATTTATAAAGTTTTAAAGAAAATAAATATTTATATGATACTTTTTATTAGGTTTCTTTCTAATTATAATAGAAATGTTAATTTCAAAACTATAAATAGAAATGAAAACTATTGTATTCTAATTATTTAATTTTATTATGTAATAGTCATATATATAATAATGTAAACAATATAACACCAATTTTTGAATGATTCCACTATTTTTATCATTCCATTAAAGATCCAAATTTATTGCATTAAGTCTTATAGTGATAATAATAGATTTTATACAATTGTTTAACATATGTATTATAATTATATTTAATAGAATAAATATGTATACATAATTATATTTTTTTTGTTTTTTATATGCCTTACTTGAATATAATTTCACATGGGAATGGTACATGAAAATTATATTTGTTGTACATAGTAAGTTTTTTATGAATTCATGAATTTGTTCTACATATTGATCCCAAAGTTTTAAATTTAATTGAACACCACAATAATAATAAATAATAATTTTCTCCTAGTTATAATATCCAAAATAGAAATAAAATTACTGTATGGATTATCTTTTATTCTATAAAATTATTTTCATCCTTTTTCTAATGGTTCTCAATTATTGAATGGGTTTATTTTGGTATAGTTATATTATAATTTAATGTCAAATTTGAAATCTTTTTAATCTTATGATATGATATTTATTAAGCTTACACATCAAAATGATAATATATAAGGTATTTCAAATTAGATATTATGAAAAATAACACTAAAAAGATAAAATAATATTTAAAAGATTATACTAAAAGATATATTTATAAAATGTATATATTATTATTGATTAGTAAAAATACATTACTATAAAAGCCTATATATTATTTAAAAATAATAATATAACATCCATTTCAATATAATAGAAAAAAGTATATATTAATAATTTCAATATTAAGAAAATAACATCTTTGTATTAATTAGATCATATTAATAATAATAATATGGATGTTGTATTTTTTTATCTTTGAAATATGATGTTTAATTGCATCATTATTTCTAGTGATCAGAATATAATCTTAATCTAAAATATAACTTTATAAAATTCTTCTAATGAGATACAAAATATCAAAATATTACCACATGAAAATAGAAAAATAGGAAAATATTTTGTTATTATTATGAAGCATATGATAACAACGAAAAAACATTATATTATTTGGGTGATAATTTATTAGTTAAAGGAAAGATCATAATGAATATATTATGAAAAAATATATATAGTTTTTTCAATATATAAATTTCATAATAGAACCAAAAAAATATATCCATGGATATATTAATGTATAATGAAGTGTATATATAGACAATACAAAATAGATTAAATATTAAATAAAAAAATAATTGAATAAAATATACCTAGAAGCATCTAGTATTTGATATGTGAAACACACTACCTATTAATGGAAAAAACTATTTATATTATGATAATATAGATATATGTTGGGAACTTATAGACACCAGGTGGGATGCTGAAAAACACATTGCTTACAAATGCTAAAATTAACTTATATAGTGCTAAGAATGAAATATATTAGAAAATTATTATTACTAAAACAAGGAAAATAAGATATTCACCATATTGGAGATTTAGTTGGTGCATGTTTACTAAAAATATTTGGGATTTATTAATTTGTGAAAACATAATTAGAATCAAAATCATAATTAAACGAAAAATTTATAAAATATAAAATGAATTCTTTCTTTTTTTTGCAAATAATGAGAAACTGAGAACTATTTCAAAAAATGAATTCATTCTTCCAGTGATGTTTGTAACTATTAATGAATAAGAAATCTTGGATTTCACATTCCTTGATGGAAATAGAGTGAAATATTTAAATGGTAGGTTATAAAAAGCACACCTTTATTAATTCTATTTGATCCAAATACGAGAAATAATTTGAAGTGACCTTCGATGAGAAATGAAGTGAAGAAAATATACTAGTGGAAGTGGTTCAAAATGGAAGATAAGAGTAAATTAAGAGGTGAATCACTATGAAGAAAGGAATAAAATATAATGAATATGGTTTTTAGTGGTTGGAAAAGGGGTGTTATAAGAGAGGAAAACCATCAGGGAGGTAATATAATGAGTGTAGAGTAGGGAATATTTATTATTTTGGAAGGAAATAAAATTAAAAGGTGTCGAGGTGCTAAAAATTATAGTGGTGTGGATGTGTTATTCAAAATTAATAGATTTTTGAATTTTATCTTTAATTATTTATTTTTTAATAGTTTATGGGCATTATCATAGACTCAATTCATATGGGAATTAATTATTATTCAGATGTATCATTCTTAGAAAATTGGGGTTAATATTGGTTGTTAATAATATTTATATTTTTTTCAGTATTTTTACTATTTTTATTTATTTTATTTTTTACTTGGATTATACTTTCACATTCATTCACATTTTTTTCACCTTTTATCAACATCACAATTCATTAATATTTGACAATGAGTTTTTGATTTCAGAATAATTTGAGGATTCAATTGAATCTTTAGCTCTATATTTTACAAAACATTATTTTATTAATTTATAACTTTCTATAAATTTTATTATAATCAAGAAATTCATATTTTCAATGCGAAAATTTTAAAAAATTATATTTTTAACCCTTGAAATTTCTAAAGTGAACTATTCATTAGGGATTTTGAATGTTCAGAAATATCTTATTGTAAATGGCCTTGGTGAGACATTAAAGGAAAATAACCATGGTTCTGTCAAAAACCATGTTAAAACTCTAAAATTCATATACCATCATCTCAATGGGGACCATAATAATAAATAATCGATGGTAAAGAATCCTCTGGTATTATGGAAAAGTATCAAAAAATGGGTTAATAATATAAGGTTGATAATATTAGCCAGATCAATATATGAATTTAGACATCTATAAATCATGAATTTTTAGTCAATAAGTGAAAATAACTACATGATGTTTAAAATAAAATCAAAATTAAAATTATGTGAAGAAAATATTATAAAAATTCATATGTTAAAAAATTCATTCTCTTCTTTTCATTACTTGAATGTTATTCTACAACAATAATATCATGAGAAATGATTTATAATTTTTATATATTACATTATTTGTTTCTTGTTGAAAAATAAAATAATAAAATCCTAATTAGAAATTATGATTCTTGAACTATTGGTTTAAATAAATTCTCTAAATTGAATGCGACTACTCATTAATTTTTTTTTGAAAATAATTAACATGTTCAATGTAATGAATTTTTTTTACTTGAGATGGTCATACACCAAATGAAATTAGTAATGAACCCCAAAAAAGTGGTTGAATGTTGAAAAAAAAACACTTGAATAAATCAAATCACGATGAAAGTGAATGTTTTAAGTTTGACATGAAGGGGAAGTAGTCATGTACCTAACATATGCTGAAGCACTTTGTTGATTTTTTTATTTATAATCAATTAAAGGAAAAGATAAAAGTGTCGAAAAAAACTTTTTCATCAGGACATAAAGCATGAAAATGATATAATAAATTTTGAAATACCTGATTATTTTTTAAAAATTTAAGGTATTGGGAATAATGAGAATCTATAAATGTCCATGGATGATATTGTCTATGTTTCTGTAATGTTTTAATAAATGTTGTGTTTCTTATGTTTCTTTATTTCTTTATTTTTCTCCATACACATAGAAATGAATTTTATTTGAAATGGATGTTATAAATACATCTATAGAAATTAGCCTCCACGGTGAAGATATTTTTCTTTTAGAAAATTCTAAAATACATTCAATACATAAATATTTTAAATATTTCTTCAACTTTAAAATAGAAAGTGTTCATGTGAGTACATAATCTAGTAGTGGAAAATTAATTAAAGGCTTAAATATAATGATTTATAGGTATAAATATTTTAATAAATTTTATTTTTTTCCATTTTTATCGATTAAATTTACTAAGATTTAAATATATTTATGAAAATTGATATGAAATTAAGATTTTGGATAATTGTAACATCCCAGGTAAATAAAGAATAAAGAATTTTCATATTTATTAATATTTACGAATTAAATATTAATTTTAATTAAAAGGGGTTTCTACATTTGATAGCGTACTCGGTACGCAACGATGAGTTCCTTTGAAAACTTACGTTGCACACTAGTAATAAAATAATATTATTTTAAATGTTAGTTAACGAGTAGCCGTTGTACTGGCGGGAATGGATAGAAATAACTAAAATATGATTATATATGTTTTTAAATGTTTTTTACATTTACCCAATAAAAGTTAAAGGCTTAAAATACGGAAAGAATTCAATTTTAGGAATTTATACCCTAATTTTCACTAAGGGTTCACTTATCACCTTTTGACGGCGAACCGTCATTAAATATAGTTTGGATCGATCTTATAAATTCTATTGGACCAAATATAACTCTTCTTTAGAATCGGGACATCAAAATTTACTTTGTGTAAATTTTTGGTACCTTTCTGATAAAGTTCTTTTTTTATGAATAGTGTAAAATGTTGTATTTTAATTCAAAAACTCTTTTTAATCTAATTTATTTATATGATTAGATTATCTTTTGAATTGGTTTTAAAAGTTAAATTAGAAAATATTTTTACCATTAGATCCAATAGTGGTCGTTGGAGTTAATTTCACTTTGAAATCAGACTTAAACTAGTGTCAATCTTTTGATACTTATTGTTTCATAAAAACATGCTATTTGCTCCGACAATGGGAATTAATTATTAAATTAATTAATGTGACTTATATGTTTTGAATTTTGTAAAATAGACTTCATTTTTGAATTCGTAATATAAAATATATCTTAGGGTGAATTTTTGGTAATTTTCTGAAAAACTTCAATTTTTGATGAATAGTGAAACCACTAAGTGGTAATCAAGCAAACTGATTTTTCAGTTAAATGAAAGTTTACCACTAATGTGTATTGAATTTTGAAAATCCGACATACATGGTTGTCATTACTATGTAAAATGTGGTTCAATGAGATTAAAATAATTTTTTGGTGAATAGTAACTTATTAAGTTTTTAATCGCGATTAGTGGTAATTAGTGTAGTTTAAGGTAAAAATAACGCTTTAATAAAATAAGATGAGCTTGACACATGTCCTACCCTAATTTGTTGTGTCATGGCCGACCAAGAAAATCCATGGGCCAACTTGGGGACCCCATGGAGCCACTTTAGTTGGAAAATGACATTAATATATTTTTATTTAATGTTAAAGTGAAAATGACACTAACATAAATTATTTTACTAAAATAATTTTTAAGTGGGGTTATACAAGTCAAAATTTTTATTATAAATAGTCATTGGAAAGATAAAAAGATTTCCTACATCATAGTATTCTGTTTATAATTTTTAGACATTAAATAAATTAAATTATTTATGACATAATAATGATACAACGATGACCTCATTATTTAACGATTTAAATAAAATGGAAAGATAATGTAAAATCTATGAACTACACATGTCCAAAACTTATTGTATGGGTGGATTTCGAACACTTATCACCTTATACACGAATTATATCAATGTGGGACCTTTTAAAACCGAAACACATTTTCAAATAAAGTAATATTTCTTTACTTTCCAAAAGTTCCCCTCCTCTCCTCTTATAAAAGGCCCCCACCTCTACCACCTTAAACACACTTCTCAAGCCTTTGGCTCGGCCAACCCCTGCCCATTTACTCTCTACACATCCCTTTCCTCATCCTAGAGGATTTCCTTTGGGCAGAATCCTTTCAAAGGAAGCCTTTAGGCTCAAATCAAAAGGAGTTACACTTTTAAAGGTAATTCATTCTCTCATGTTCATTTGTTTTATTTTGCTTCTCCAACCCCCTAAACTCTTTTTATTTACTTCTTTTGTAAAAAAACCAGTATCTTCAATATACTAGGATGTTGTTATAATATTTATTCGAGCTACACTCTCACACAACTACATCAAATGGTTAAAGAACATACGGTTTCCGTGGATGGCGAAATTCTGCCTCCCGAAACGATGATTGTTCAATACTCATTTAACACCTTCAAAGGTGGCCATTATGATGTCACTATTTTTATATATGATATATAATATGTTTATGTTTTCTTTAAGCTTCTGTATTTTTCATTTTTGGCACACCTTCATGGTTTCCATTATGGGTAAACACGATATCTTCATTTAAGGAAGTGCGGACTACCGCCCCCTCAAAGTGATGTGATTCATTAATGCCATATGTGGGACATGTAAAGGATGGATTTAAAGTTATTATATATGATGTTACACTGGAATTATAATATACCTCTATATCATTATTATTTATTTCCATTAAAGTATAAGATAGAAATGAAAGTAGCGTTCATGCGTACGTACGGCTTACCGTCTCCATGAACGGTGCATTTCATTTCTTATCCCCAAATGTAATGTACTATTAAAAGTACATGTATATAATGGATATATATAATTAATGATATATCTAAATGATGAATATAATTCTGGAATTAAAATATACATACCTCTCATTTAGTTTTAATTCCATTAATATGACAAAGAAATGAAAGTAGCGTTCATGCGTACGTACGTCTTACCGTCTCCATGAACGGTGCATTTCATTTCTTACCTCTAAATGATTATGTAATATTATAAATACATGTATATGATGGATATATATGATACATATTATATCCAAATCAGGAATTTCATTCTGGATATAATGAACCTTTGACCACACGAACAACATGTAATTGTAAGAAGTCCACTTTCGACTTAAGAACCAAATATTGACAAAACAAACATTATTAACTTAAATGGTTAAATAATGTTTATAACATGGAAATAAGTGATATAAAAGGAATAATTAACTTTAAAAAGGTTCTTAATCAAGTATAAATTAACTCAAGTTTATTATTCAGGACGTTAAAGAACGATCGAGTCAAGTCGGACCCGAGGTATGGGACTTCGTCTCAATCTCCTTTCATTGAGGCATATTTCGTTTTATACACAACTTTCTTTTATACGGTGTATAAACCCCTTTTACTTTTACTTTTATACAAAAGGAATCTTTTTCTACGAAGTGTTTTACAAAACTACAAAAAGGAATGTTTCTTTTAACGTACGCGGCGACGACGACCTTTTCCGCCGCCGCGAGTATTATTTGGTCTTTGGCTTTATCAACAAGCCGTAATGTTTTTAGAATAAAATAAATACCATATACTCTTTTGTGTATTTTGGTATTGAAAATGGTTTTGAAAAAGGATTCTATTATGTCAATATATTTATGATATATTGTGATTGAAATGTGGAAATGTTATCATTACTTTATATTGGTTTTATGTTTTACGATTTTATATTGGTACTTGGACATTTTAATGGGTGGTTACGTTATAAACCATATGACGGGTGGTGCCGTGAATACCAGGACGGGTGGTTACGTTATAACCTCCAATGCATTGGGTATGGAAGTCGGCCGTATGGCTATTCCATTAAGTATGTATGGAAATTGGCCGTATGGCTATTCCATTAAGTGATATGTGTGGAAGTCGACCGTATGGTTATTCCACTTAAGTATGTTTATGTCCCAAGTTACCTTTATATATGTTATGTGTTCTTTTTATGGGTTTTATGGTAATCCTTTGGTTACAAAAAGGTAAGTAATGATACTTTATTCAGTGAAGAATTTTTACTACTTCATGAAGGTGAAGGTATTAATTTGATAGAGTATATATGGTTTACTTGATGTTTGAAAAACTAATAGTTTTCATTCTTTCTGTATTCCTTGCTGAGCTTTTTATGCTCACCCCAAGTTTTTTTTTGAAATGTTTTCACAGGACTTAATGTGGAATAAGGTCAAGGATGAGATCAAGGGAATGTCATCCTATATAAACCATGGAACTAGACACGTTTCTTTTTAAGAGTTTTTTTATGGAAACTTAGTAGAAGTGACTACTTTGTAATCTTTTGAGATGTAATAGTTATGTTCTAATTCTCTAAAACTCTAAACCTGAAAAGATCCTCAACATGAATTATTCATTTAATTCAATATTAATTAAGGTTTAAGGCCGGGGCCTTATAATAATGTTGGCACTGAATAAATCTATATAAAAATCATTACCAATAGAGTAATTTTTATTATATTAAAAGTCATAGATTGAAGATTATATAATGAAACAATTATGGGTGTTCGAAATAGTGTAACCCAAGTGCATTAGCCTGAACAAAATTTATACCCTCAGGGGGAAAGAAAACAATACTAGAGAAAATTAGGAGTTGATCATCATGAGGTTCTTTAGAAGAAATAAAGTCAGCCACAACATTCCCCTTTTGCCATGTATGAAGGATATACATGTGGTCATTCATAAGATACTTGCACATTTTGATGGAGTATTCAATTGGACAAGGAATATGACCCTTTCCTGACAAAGATCTATAAATTGTTAAAGAATATGTCTCTACCTCTTTGATAGGTATGTTCCTTTGATTACATAAGAGAAATCTTGGGCCTCTTCTTGAAGAGAATATCTATTATCAAATAAAGCTGATAAAGCCGCCACAACCAAGCCAAAGGGATCTCTGATAACACCACCATCACACATTGATCCTAAACAACATAACCCATATGTGTTTCACTTATTTCCTTGATATAAGGGGTTTCTATTTAATCTATTCCCCCAAAGCAGATAATCCATTACTGAGAGTGGGATTATGAGGATTAAGGGTCATGAGGGAAGGTATATTCATTGAGCCTTTGAAAAGACTTATAAATTACATAACTAAGTCTCTGATTTGGAAGAGGATACCCTTGATAGACTATGGAAAAGATCTTTGGTTCTTTCTATTTCTGGCTGTCCAGAGGACCCAACATCCTGTAATGAAAACTAACATCCTAAATTTCCTCTTAGAACCTAGACTATCCAGACCTTGTAAATAAAGATGTAGGAAAGTCTAAAAATAAATGCTATCAATAGGTCACCCTATAAACTGGCCAAATTATCACCAAACCTCCTTCAACCCTTCACTATTAAAGAAGAGGTGAATCATGGACTCATATTTCAGATCCCTTTAGAAAATAAATTTATAGGAAAGGATGATCCCTCTCCGTTGTATGATCTTCTCAGTTATCAAGGCATTGTTCTGGATGTTCCACAATAAGAAAAAGAACTTAAGAGGGATCTCCTTGGACCATAATTTATCTCCCCAAGGATCCTGAAGAGAAGGAATAGTTTGAGTGATAAGAAAATATTTGATATTAAAATTACCTATAGAATATCTAGAAAAAACACATCGGTCTAGGTCTTTATCCAACACAATGCTGTCAAAAATGATCATCTGGTTAGAATCCAAGGTGGTATTGATGAATATGAGATGTTTTCTAGACTCTCTAAAACTGATATCTGGATATAAAAAATATAAGAATATGAGAACAGATCCTACCCAATTTTGGTGCCGATAACTTAAATATCATTTTATAATTATCCACCAATAATGTTTTTGAAGGATAGGAATATAGGGTTGAATGATTTTTTGGATCTTGGAAGGTTTGAATATTTAGTTATTCCCATTATTCCATAAGTTCTGAGCATATGTTTACCCCATATATATTTACCTTCTATTAATTCACAAGCTAGTTTAGCATGGAGGACATCCATGTTTCTAGAAATACTTCTAAGGTTGATACATCCTTCTTTATAAGGTTTATGAAGCTTTTTCCATGAATCCCAATGGAATTTAACCTCCAAGTACAATTCCCATAAAAAGGATATTAGAGAATTATCTATGATGGAAATAACCCTCTTTGGAACCTTGATAGTGGAAAAAATATGTATAAGGATGGAGTATAGAATATAATTAATCAAAGTGATTCTCTCTCCAAATGATACGAACATATTTTTCCAGTTTAGAATATGACGGATGTGACGCCCCAGGTTTTATGAAGTGGTCTAAGAGAACAATGTCATGATTTTAATGATGTCTCTTGTTTTATTTTTTTTTATTTTTTTGTGCTTTTCATGTTAATAAAGAATTTGAAACGAAATAAAACATGAAGAATACAGTAAAATGGTATATATTTAAAAGTTACATTTCAACAAGACCCAACTAGTTGAAAATACCATGCACAAGGCCTAACAAAGCCACAACAAGACTACTGAGAATCACAACTCGAGTAATCGGATAGTCATCGTCTTCAGGGTCCATCAGTGTGAAAAATATAATAGCCAGAACCACCGCGCACGTACTCATCACAAGTGGTATGAGGAGAGCCATCCTCCTAGGGTCAGGTGTTTTGAAAATGTAAAACACCCTACCCCTTGTTTTTATAATGGACCTCTAAGGGAATATGACCGTTATATGACCGTTATATGACCGTTGGTTTTCCAAGGATAAAGTGAATCTTTTTATAAAAATTTGGCCATTATAACACTCTTATAATATTATGGTATTTCAATATTTTCATATGTACAACATATTAGAATTATATATTCGAGTATTAAAATAAAATATTATTCTTGAAAATGAATCTATTTTGATTTTTTTTCAAAATCTTGATGATATCTATAAGGTGGGAAACTTAGTATTTTAAAATGTGTCGAACATCATGACTAAAGGGGTATCTGTAATAATTGAAAAAATGTATCTTATTAGATCTCTAAAACTATGTGTTTGGAATTAGGGAAAAACTACAGGTCTTTTAAAAATAATTTTATAAATCTACAAGTGAAGTATGTTATAAATTGGATTTTAGATTTTTAAAGGTTATAAGATCCTAGTAGTTTAGTATGAAGTATATATCTTTAAAAAAAATTATATCAAATAGTATCATTTTCTTACATAAACTAAATTGGGATTCTTGGATTTGAAAATTATGAGTTAAAAGTACTTATTAAATTTTATACAAATTAAAATTATAACCTTCCGGTTTAATATTGTTTTTTTAAAAATGCGAAGTAATTTTAACATTTATTATACTGTTTTTTATCTATTTTTTTTCCAATCACGCGACCCAGGCCTCCTGTGGTTAATCCCAACCCAGCATGGTCCTCATCCATCCGATCTCACCAAGACAGATCCCAGCCGCTGATGTTTTTTTAAACACTCATTTCATCCCTTTTTACCTCGTCCGTCCTATCTCGCGAAGTCGGATCCCAGCCATCATTCTGTTTTTTTTCCTTCACGAGCTCGGTCATCTTCTACCTCACGACGGGGTCCCGCTAACCAGCACTGGTTTGCCCAAGACGCCTCCTTATCCACTGTTACGTTGACCTTGTGCACACCACCTTCCTAGGATGCCGTAGGCTCGACCTAACTCCTGGATCAAACCCTTTTAGGTGCACCGAAACCCCTACATAAGCCCTCTCCTCACAAACTTCCTCCTGCACCCGAACTCCTCCTGACCTCTCCAGCAAGACCAGCAAGCTTCCTCTGATCCGAGTGTCCTCCACAATAAGGTAAGGGTGTCCTATTTACATGTTTTTTTAAAACCACCCATTCTCCTTAGTTCATTTCTATATATACATGATTATATATATGACTTATAGTTAAAGGTATATATATATATATATTCCATGCTAACCATTCTTTTTAAACAGAGGACTCCAAGGGTGCTTGCCTTCGAGGTGTACTCTCATTTTTTTTCATATAATAGAAAACCTAGTATAAACCCTCTACGTGTAGCCGGTTACATGAAATGTATATATATATACATATAAATTTTATATAATATAAGAATCGTTTCACTCCTTGTTTCAAAAACGGGGTGTGTGGTTTTGGAAGGGTGTTTCTTTAATATGATGTAAAGATTTTTTTTCTTTTGAGTCTTTATTTTGTAACTGGTGTGATACAATAGGTGTATTGATATAATTTTATATATGTATATACAACACAAACCCTTCGGGTTTGAATAATTTTCAAGGGTGTTTCCATCGTGATATAAAAAGGGGTATCCTTTTTAAGTTTGTTTTAACGATCCTATTTTACAAACCTAACACTCAGGTTTAAGTGTATAGTGTATATACGGTTTTGAATATATATATTTATAAATATATATATATATATATATATATATATAAGTCAAACCCAATTATTTTTAGGGTATCAAAGATTATTCAGTGTCCTTATACTAAGAATTATACTTTTGAAAGGGTCTTTCTAAAATCAATTCCTAACATGTATGATTTTATGTAAGCCGTATATATATATATATATATATATATATATATATAAAACTATATATTTATATAAGGTTATGTATTGGAATGGAAATCGGCTTTGACTTTTAAGAAATGAATACTTATCTTTGAAGAATATTTTTGATGCGAACTTGGTCTTTGGTTTAAGTACAATTATGTTATAGTTAAAAATGAAGTTTTTATATATTTATGTATTTATAGTTTCATGAACATTTAAATCCCCATAAGGTTTTGATTTTTTAAACTGAATAAATGATAAGTAGTTAGAGGTTTTCAGATTTTAAGTGAACCATGTTTAATTTATACATATACTTTGTGTATATATCCCTATGTGTGTATGTGTTTTTAAGATTAATATCTGAAACCCTAGTTTCAAGAAATGGTTATTAATATTTTTATGCATGTAGGATTTTAGTGCCTGACTATGTTGTTTTATATTTTTGTGTCTAAGAGTACACTAAAGAACTCGATTAATTAAAAATGTCGCCCTCACAATGATTTATGTTTTTTAAAGGATATGATTATGCCGGTTTTAAACTTGTATTAAAAGGATAGAGATTAAAGGGTTATGTTAATATGTAGAAATCCTCTATTATTTTCATACCAAACTCGCTGCAGTGATTATTAGTGGTCAGAGCTTAACTGAAAATTCTATGACCTGTGAAGAACAATAATTAATGCCAAGTATTTTTTTAAAGTAGTTTATTTCCATGTATTGTAATTTTAAAGATTGCAAATGTTTATTATGTTTATACCAAGCATGCCGTAGTGATTATTAGTGGTTGGAGTTTTTTTGCAAGTACAATGACCTGTGAAGAACAATAATTAATGCCAAGTATTTTCTTTAAGTAGTTCATTTCCATGTACTATAATTTTATAGACTCATCATTTAATACCCCTTGGGGAAAATCTCATACATTCATCATTTTATGTGCTTAAATAATTGTTCTATGCACATAGTATTCTTACTGAACCATGCGTGCTTTTTTCCATATTTTCAATTTTAACTGTCGTATCATGTATTGATAAACCAATTATATAATGGTTACCTTATTCATATTATTATTCATGCATATGACTCAACATGATAATGAACTAAGAACTAAATTACCCAAAGTGGTATGGGACATCTTGGGTAATGAGAAATGAAAATGGTATTACCCAAAGTGGTATGGGACACCATGGGTAATATGAACTAAAATTAAATATTCAAAGTGGTATGAGACACCTTGAATATCTGACCTTATCAACATGTGAGAAATGTATGGGGCTATCGGGATGGGGTCCGGTAAAAAGAAAACCCTCCAGGTTGGGGACTGGTTAAAGTAATCCCTCCGGGTTGGAGACTGGTAAAAGTAAGCTTCTTGATGCATCGATAGTTCTCAAGGCAGTCAAATTGGGTTATTACCCCTAGGTCATGGCACAAGGACTTGACATAGAGATCATGAGTCCTTCAGCACACATTTCATAGTATATGACCAACCAAGTGATTAATCTGACTAGAGGAGTATCCTTGGTTATAGAACCTTTACCTATGAGTATCAGATTTAAAAAAAAACACAAGACATATGATGTGGCAATGTTGATGCATGACCAGTTTTCTTTTCCAGAATTTTATTACAAATGTTGAATTACATTTATCATGTCATGATGTGCATTTTTTTAGATAATGCGCTTGTGCGCAACTCTGATGATGTTTACACCTTATTGTTCAAACACACCTTTCTTTTTTATGGCCACTTTACTTAGTATAACCCATGCCTTTTTATTAGCATGCTTATCTTGTCTATTAAGTTGGGTTTCAGCTAAGTGTTCTAGTTCATAAGTATGAATCACTTTAACTTTATTATATCAACCTTCATTTTTTTGAAGTTTTTCCTTTAAGAAAACATTTTAAGTATGGAAAAGTTTTTTCAAAGTAGTTTTCAAAGGCTGAATTTATGTATTTAAAAAAAAAACCCTTTCTGAGTATTTCAATGCTCACCCTACATTTTTGTTAAAATTTTTACAGGTTGATAGAGCCTTTCCAAGTCTTGGATTTTTTTGTTCTTAGCTCAACAATAAAGAAGCAAAGCTGTTGTCTCTGATTCTCCAGGATCTAAACCAGAAAGTTCATCCTGCTGTGTTATGATGTGTAACATATTTGTTTCGTTTGTATGAAATAAATTACACACCATAACCATAGCACCGACTCCGGGATACCGGGGTCAGGGCGTTATAGTTGGTATCAGAGTAATGGTTTAGGAAACCCTAGAAAATTAAGACAACTCAAAAACATTAATAATGTTTTACTAAGTAGGGTTTGTTTTTAAACTTCTCAGATGACAAGATAGCGAACCACACCTAGACTCTTGACTCTCCCTACAGAGATCATGGAGACTGTTGTAGCAAAATACTGCTCAACAAGTTACCAAACTTTTGTTAACTTAATACTCACGTGCAAAACCCTCTATGAAATATCGAAAAGCTCTAATGTCTTTAGAATATTCCAAGGGTCGGAAGTTGTGTATAACCAAATGGACAGTGCACTATTCGAGAATTATAAAAATAAAGGGAAGTACTACGAGGGACTCTTCCTGTGTTTCACCATGAATAATAAATGGTTGGACTTCACGGCCTTCGGGGAAACTGCAAAAGGAGTTGGACTTCCATGCATTCTTTATATACCAAATCCTGTGTTTCAGTATGCTTGGGGAGCTCTGTGATTTTGGGTCTTTCATCGAATCCTTTAGATATGAAGTGGTTCGAGAGATCTTTAGGAACCAAATCCAAGCGGATGTCACGATGCTTGATGTCACTCATTCCCATCTCTAGAAAACCACCTGTATCAAACGGGAGCTTGGTTTTAACCACAATCCACATTGCCAAGAATGTATTTGGGAAGAGGAGACCCACAAGCTTTGTTCTGCCCTGGGGATAGAGTTGAATAATACCTTCTTCCATGGGCGGTGGAGGTAGAGGGACATCACCAAGGGTGTCAGGGAAGCCGTGTGAATAAGTCAGTGTATGTACGCCGATTGAATTGCAAGGATGCAATTCTTTTAAGAGGGGGATAATGTGATGCCCTAGGTTTTATAAACTGGTCCAAGTGAACAATGTTATGCTTTTAATGATTTCTCTTGTTTTATTTTTATTTATTTTATTTTTTTTTCTGTTCTTTGCATGCTAATAAAGATTTTGAAACGAAATAAAACATGAAGAATACGGTAAACTGGTATATATTTAAAAGTTACATTTCAACAAGACCCAACTAATTGAAAATAGCATGAACAAGGCCTAACACGACCACAACAAGAATACTGAGAATAACAACTCAAGTAATCAGATATTCTTCATCTTCAGGGTCCATCAGTGTGAAAAACATAACAGCCAGAACCACCACACATGTAATCAGAACCAGTGGTATGAGGAGAGCCATCCGCCTAGGGTCAGGAGTTTTGAAAATGTAAAACACCCTACCCCTTGTTTTTATAGTAGACCTCTAAGGGAATATGACCATTATATGACCATTGGGTTTCCATGTATAAAGTGAATATTTTTATAAAAATTTGTTCTTTATAATGCTCTTATAATCTTATGGTATTTCAATATTTTAATATGTACAACATATTAGAATTATATCTTCAATTATTAAAATAAAATATTATTCTTGAAAATGAATCTATTTTGATTTTTTTTCAAAATCTTGATGATATCTATAAGGTGGGAAACATAGTATTTTAAAATGTGTCGAACGTCATGTCTAAAGGGGTATCTGTATTAATTGAAAAATGTATCTTATTGGATCTCTAAAACTATGTGTTTTGAATTAGGGAAAAACTACAGGACTTTTAAAAATAATTTTATAAATCAACAAGTGAAGTATGTTATAAATTGGATTTTAGATTTTTAAAGGTTATAAGATCCTAGTAGTTTAGTATGAAATATATATCTTGAAAAAAAATTATATCAAATAGTATCATTTTTTTACATAAACTAAATTGGGATTCTTGGATTTGAAAATTATGATTTAAAAGTACTTATTAAATTTTATAAAAATTCAAATTATAACGTTCCAGTTTAATATTGTTGTTTTTTAAAAAATTTGAAGTAATTTTAACATTTATCATACTGTTTGTTTATCTATTTTTATTCCAATCACGAGACCCAGGCCTCCTGCGGTTAATCCCGACCCCACACAGTCCTCATCCATCCGATCTCGCCAAGACAGATTCCAGCCACTGATGTTTTTATTAAACGCTCATTTCATCCCTTTTTACCTCGTCTGTCTGATCTCACGAAGTCAGATCCCAACTGTTGATCTGTTTTTTTTCCTTCGCGAACTCAGTCGTCTTCTTCCTCACGACGGGGTCCCGCTAACCAGCACTGGTTTTCCCAAGATGACTCCTTCTCCACTATTACGTTGAACTTTCTCACCCCACCTTCCAAGGACGCCGTAGGCTTGTCCTAACTCCTGGATCGAACCCTTTTAGGTGCATCGAAACCCCTACATAAGCCCTCTCCTCACGGACTTCCTCCTGCACCCGAACTCCTCCCGACCTCTCCAGCAAGACCAGCAAGCTTCCTCTGATCCGAGTGTCCTCCACAAAAAGGTAATGGTGTCCTATTTACGTGTTTTTTTAAACCCACCCATGCTCCTCAGTTCATTTTTATATATACATGAGTATATATATGACTTATAGTTAACAATATATATATATATTCCATGCTAACCATTCTTTTTAAATAGAGGACTCCAAGGGTGCTTGCCTTCGAGGGGTACTCCCGTTTTTTTTCATATAATAGAAAACCTAGTATAAACCCTCTACATGTAGCCGGTTAGATGAAATGTATATTTATAAATACATATAAATTTTATATAATATAAGAATTGTTTCACTCCTTGTTTCAAAAACGGGGTGTGTGGTTTTGGAAGGGTGTTTCTCTAATATGATGTAAAGATTTTGTTTCTTTTGAGTCTTTATTTTGTAACTAGTGTGACACAATAGGTGTATTGATATAATTTTATATATGTATATACAACACAAACCCTTCAGTTTTGAATAATTTTCAAGGGTGTTTCCATCGTGATATAAAAAGGGGTATCCCTTTTAAGTTAGTTTTAATGATCCTATTTTACAAACCTAACACTCAGGTTTAAGTGTATAGTGTATATACGGTTTTGAATATATATATATATATATATATATATATATATATATATATATATATATATATATATATAACTCAAACCCAATTATTTTTAGGGTATCGAAGATTATTCAGTGTCTTTATACTAAGAATTATACTTTTGAAAGGGTCTATCTAAAATCAATTCCTAACATGTATGATTTTATTAAATCCGTATATATATATATATATATATATATAACTATATATTTATATAAGGTTATGTATTGGAATGGAAATCGGCTTTGACTTTTAAGAAATGAATACTTATCTTTGAAGAATATTTTTGATGCGAACTTGGTCTTTGGTTTAAGTACAATTATGTTATAGTTTAAAATGAAGTTTTTATATATTTATGTATTTATAGTTTCATGAACATTTAAACCCCCATAAGGTTTTGATTTTTTAAAATGAATAAATGATAAGTAGTTAGAGGTTTTCATATTTTAAGTGAACCATGATTAATTTATACATATACTTTGTGTATATATCCCTATGTATGTATGTGTTTTTAAGATTAATATCTGAAACCCTAGTTTCAAGAAATGGTTATTAATATTTTTAAGTATGTAGGATTTTAGTTCTTGCCTATGTTGTTTTATATTTTTGTGTCTAAGAGTACACAAAAGAACTTGATTAATTAAAAATGTCACCCTTGCAATGATTTATGTTTTTAAAGGATATGCTTATGCCTATTTTAAACTGGTATTAAAAGGATAGGGATTTAAGGGTTATGTTAATATGTAGAAATCCTCTATTATTTTCCTACCAAACTCACTGTAGTGATTATTAGTGGTCAGAGATTAACTGAAAATTCTATGACCTGTGACAAACAATAATTAATGCCTAGTATTTTATTTAAAGTAGTTTATTTCCAAGTATTGGAATTTTAAAGATTGAAAATGTTTATTTTGTTTATACCAAGCATGCCACAATGATTATTAGTGGTTGGAGTTTTGTTGCAAGTACAATGACATGTGAAGAACAATAATTAATGCCAAGTATTTTCTTTAAGTAGTTAATTTCCATGTACTGGAATTTTATAGACTCATCATTTAATACCCCTTGTGGAAAATCTCATACATTCATCATTTTATGTTCTTAAATAATTGTTCTATGCACATAGTATGCTTACTGAACCATGCCTGCTTTTATTCCATATTTTCAATTTTAATTATTGTATCATGTATTTATAAACCAATTATATAATAGTTACCTTATTCATATTATTATTCATGCATATGACTCAACATGATAATTAACTAAGAACTAAATTACCCAAAGTGGTATGGGACACCTTGGGTAATGAGAAATGAAAATGGTATTACCCAAAGTGGTATGGGACACCTTGGGTAATATGAACTAAAATTAAATATTCAAAGTGGTATGGGAAAACTTGAATATATGAACTTATAAACATGTGAGAAATTTATGGGGCTACCGGGATGGGGTCCGGTAAAAAGAAAACCCTCTAGGTTGGGGACTAGTTAAAGTAAGCCCTCCGGGTTGGAGACCGGTAAAAGTAAGCTCCTCGATGCATCTATAGTTTTCGAGACAGTCAGACTGGGTTATTACCCCTAGGTCATGGCACAAGGCCTTGACATAGAGACCGTGAGTCCTTCAACATACATTTCTTAGTATATAACCAACCAAGTGATTACTCCGACTAGTGGAATATCCTTGGTTATAGAACCTTTACCTATGAGTATCAGATTTAAAAAAAACACAAGACATATGATGTGGCAATGTTGATGCATGACCATTTTTCTTTTCTAGGATTTTATTACAAATGTTGCATTGCATTTATCATGTCATGATGTGCATTTTTGTAGATAATGCGCTTGTGTGCGACTCTGATGATGTTTACACCTTGTTGTTTATACACACCTTTCTTGTTTATGGCCACTTTACTTAGTATAACCCATGCCTTTTTATTAGCATGCTTATCTTGTCTATTAAGTTGGGTTTTAGCTAAGTGTTCTAGTGCATAAGTATGAAGCGCTTTAACTATATTATATCAACCTTCGTTTTGTCTTGAAGTTTTTCCTTTAAGAAAACATTTTAAGTATGGAAAAGTATTTTCAAGTAGTTTTCAAAGGCTGAATTTATGTATTTTCAAAAAAACCCTTACTGAGTATTTCAATGCTCACCCTAAGTTTTTGTTAAAATTTTTACAGGTTGATAGAGCCTTTGAAAGTCTTGGATTTTTTTGTTCTTAGCTCAGCAATAAAGAATCAAAGCTGTTGTCTCTGATTCTCCAAGATCTAAACCAGATAGTTCCTCCTGCTATGTTATGATGTGTAACTTATTTGTTTCGTTTGTATGAAATAAATTACACACCATAAGCATAGCACCAGCTCCGGGCTACCGAGGCCGGGGAGTTATAACTGATGTTATTACTAATTTCATGACTTATTATATACCCCCTTTACTACTTTTATAAGAAATGTGCATAATTTGTGTGAAATATTAATGTTTTAATACTAAGTATAATTTTTGAGCATTTTTAGAAGTAGTCCAATTGAGTCAATTTACTATTTTATTTATAACTCTCACCCTACTGGTTCATATTATGTTGTTCTTGTTTTTTAGGATTCCTTATTTAATTTCTCACATATCATTAGAATAAATCATCGGCCAATTCTACCATTTGAAGGATTATATGGTCAACACAAGAAGACCCAAATAATTTGTGATGAAACTGGACCATCAATGATGATTAAGTTACCGGTCAAAATTCCGAAGTCCAAAATTTATAAAACTCCACCATATGTTCTATATTCTCCGAAGTAATCATGGATAAAAATTTTAAGGTCCAACTACAAGAACAAGGGGCCCATATAATTCTTTGAAATCTATCCCACCATTCTAACCAGGAACTAAAATTCGGATACTATTCATGACATATATCATGATTTGATAATCAAATAGAGCTGATATTTTGCAGTGTGAAAGAGGAGATATAGGAGACCGACTTTGTTGAAAAAATCACTAAGCTTTGAAGGAATATTCTTATTCAAAAACCCTTTCACATTTTGGACTTTAAAAAGACTGGATTGAAATGGACATATTAAAATTGTTTAATCAACCGACCATAACTTTGGATCCATAGGTCCAAATGCCTCCAAATTTTGAGAGTAGTCGGAAAAAATTATTATCTAAAACTTTTAAGAGGATATATCTCTAGATTCTACTGTATGGATATCCAAATCATTGATCCAAGTGGAGGGAAATATTGGGAATGAAAACAGTCCACTTCCTTAGGCTATAAATACATCCCCCTCCTCTCCTTCAAAGGGGTTGGCATTTCAGAATAGAGGAGCACATATTTTAATGACCAAGACTTGCCAAATAATTTAGAGGACCTGACATACTCAAGTTTTCACTTGAGATACCCTTCCTCCTCTCTTTTTTTCATTTCACTTTTGTGTTGTTCTTAGTTTGTAATCTTGTAAGTTTGTGTTTTGTAATTCTGTTTTAATGAAAGTTTCTTCTTCAATATATCTTATTCTCATCCACCTTCTATAGTTTAATATTAAAGTTCTTAAAATAGTTTAAATACATTTGAATTCACTTACCTTATTTTTCTTTCTCATTCAATCAAAAGTCCGTTTTTTTAATTCTTATCATTTGTGTGTGTGTTCAACACACCACTCTTTTTATTATATATTTTTTTTTCTTATTTTATTAATTTATCTTCATAATAATTATAAATATATTATTAATCATTTCAATGGATGAGTAAATATCTCATTGGGATGAGTTATAATTTAGGTATGTTAAGTGATTGAGAGATTTTTCTCGATGAATATTCTTCAAATTAACATTGTGTATGTTGAACATAGCGTGTCATGGATTAATGACTTGTTTTGTTTAACATATGGATTCCATGGATTATTGGAACCATAAATAAACTACCAAAATAAAGTACTAATTGAGATTAGAATCCTAGTTAAGTTAAGGCTTATGTTAAATCTTTAACACTTAGGAATTCTAATCAACGCAACTTGTGGAATGGGTGTTAATTTAATGCAACATAAAGAAAAGATCAAGGATATCACAAGCTTAAATACCTAAGGATGAACTCACCCCGATCTTTATCAGTTTGTTAAATCAAAAATCATCCATAAATTATTTCATAATCCATGCAAACAAATCCCCCAATCAGAATACAATTAAATAAAAACAACCGACTATTAAAAAGTATCATCATGGAGGATTCGACCCAAGTACTGCTATACACATTAGCATAGCATCGGAACTTTGACCGGTCGATAGGCGACAATCGACCATGAATTTCAATGACCAATGATTTTCTTAACAAAAATATCAAAGTTATTAATAAGAAGAGTGTTTGGGGATATAGGGGCACCTAAGTAGCTCATAGTAAGAGAACCTTTATGCATGCTAAGGATAGATTCCAGTACCTTTATCCACATCTCAGAGCATTGACTAGTAACAAATAAATTTCTTTTCTCATGGTTGAAATCTTAGACACTCTAAGTAAAATAAACCTATAGAAATTCATTGACCACTAGAATTTAGCTTTTACTACCATTTAAAAAGATAATGGTGTCATCTATGAACATGAGTTGAGATATACCTCCAATAAAATTCTTATTATGAAATGGGATTACCTTTCCCACCTCAATAGAATTCTTAAAGTACCATCCAAGGGTGTCTTGAGCAATGATAAATAGATTATGGGAGATGGGATCTCCCTTACTAAAACCTTTTATAGCTTTAAAGAATCCAAACTATATTTCCATGAAAGAATTTGACACCCATGGAGAGATGAAGCACCGAAAGAGATGGTCAATGACCCATAAGAACAACCCCATTCTTTGATGAACCCTAATGAGAAAGATCCATTATAATCTATCATAAGATTTTCTCACATCCAATTTGATAGACACATTTTTGGAAAATTTATTCAGGATGATCTAACTAATCACTACATGAGCTAAAGTAATGCCCCCTTGGATAGATTTGCCTTTCAAAAACCCATGTTGTTCCTCAGCCACCCAACTTGGAAAGAGAAGAGTCAGTATTTTGTTAAGAACATCAGCATGAAAATTATAAGTAACATTGAAAAAATTATAGGTCATTAGTGATTCAGAGACTAAGGGTCTTTAACTTTGGAAACCAAAACAATTTTAGTATCACATGCCACTTGAGGGAGGTTACCACCTTGGAAAAAATCCTGCACCGCACTGATCAAACATCCATTCATAATGTCCCATGAGATTCTGTAAAATGAAGTAGGGAAGACATACAACCTAGGTGCACTATCATTATTTATGGACCAAAAACACTTTATGGATTTCTTCTTCATCTGGAATATATTTTATCCCATCATTCACATCATCAGTCATAATGCTAAGAATTAAATAAAAAATACATGGAGAACCACTCATATAGACCTTGTCATTATTGGATTAGGGGATTCTAGTAACGACCTCAAGAAAGTGTTATCCATATTTCCAAAAACATACCTTTCATTTGTATAAGAACAGTCTTCCATAAGTATATTGGGAGCCATTAGTTTATGATTTTCTTTGAGACAAGCATGAAAATAACCAATATTTATATCTCCTTCATGAGTCCAATTTACTCTAGTATTCTCATGAGAAATGATCTCCTATATCAGAAAAATATCTACTAATGAATCATTTTTGGATCTCATAGAACTAAAAAATTCATCATCCCAATCATTTTCCAAGCTCAAATCTAAGCGTTGAATGTTCATGTTGAGTTCCTCCAGTTCTTGATCACCTGAGGGAAGACCCTTGATCCTGGCTTGTAGTCGACCATTGAGATGTATTATATTATTATGAAGATAAAGATAAGGGTTACCACTAAATTATTTATTCTAGGAGTCCCTCACAAAGTCTAGAAATTATGGATTATATGCCAAGGTGGAGGAAAAATAGAAGAAATCCTCACTATCACTACTGGACTGCAAGATGATGGGGAAAGAGGAGTGATCCGAAATACCCCTTACCAAATGGGAGAATTTGGAGATAGGAAAGCCAGAAAGGGATGAACAATTCATTAGGAATCGATCATGCTGACTCCAATAGTGGTGGTTCCCTCTCTGATTATTACACTAGGTAAATGGATCAATAAAAAAACCCACTTCCATAAGCCCGCTACTAGCCATGAACTCCACGAAGTCTTGGATTGATCTCCTAGGAAATGGACCACTAAATGTTTTCTCCTATGGACTAGACACAATATTTAAGTCTCTACTAACCATCCAATGAAAGTATCCTGGGTTTAAAGTGCTCAATTATTATCAAATGGACATTCGAGATTGAGAATCACATTTAGCATAAACAACTGTTAGGATGAAATCACTTTCTACCACCAAAAATTTGAGACTGATAAATTGATACAACATAGAGAGAATGTCAACTAAAATACCAAATTTCTATAATATCATGATATTATAATTATAAGGAAAACTAGTGAGAACTCCATTCAATCTCAATAAAAGAGAAAAATACTTATGAAGAATCCTGTTTGGGTTCTAACACTGCAACCATATACACAGATTTATTGCAAAATTCATTGAAGATTAAATATGATTTTACCTATAATCCCAAACCATGGTAATTCTAGATGAGGAGACTAATAATTGAATAAAGAATCACCTGAAACTGACCCCAAAATATTGTCCCAATTTTTTTTTTGTGAATATATATTTAGACTTGGATCTCTAACATGATCTGGTCCGAACTCTATAAGAAGAAATATGGGGAAAAGAATCAGGAGAGAACATTCTTAATGCTGGATCCTTCGGTGTGGTAGGAAAGTTTCCAGTAGTTGGAAGATTCAAGAATATAACATCCTTTGGTGAGGGAGGGGAGCTAACGACTGGCAAAAAAACCTATTATTGAAAATCTAAAACATCCCTTGGGTTGAGCTCTCTAATAGTAAAGCATGTTAGAGAGAGAGAATCCTGAAATAATAAATTGAACTCTCTAGGAATGAGGAAACTAATCTATTGGGACCAAATAGTCAAGAATCTAGAAAAAAGGAGCACTAGGATCACTGAATGTAACCAAGTCCAAACAAGAAGGAACCACCGATACCAGGGGGATTCTCATAGAGGAAAAAGAAGCTTCTTGATTCTAAGAGGAAGGATAAATAAACATTCCCTTCCCTTTGTCTCTCAATCCAAATTCTAGAGAGAAGGATGAGACCCATGGTACCCAAGAAGAGGTCTTGATATTATTAGAAAAAATATCCTGGTCCCGATCAACCTTTGGATTTATAGACATGCAATATTCAGAATAATTGAGACCTTACAGATGATAAATTGAATAGAATCGAGGTTTAGAAGAAATGACCAATGACTAATATGAATCTGGAATTACTTCAACTATGAGTAGAATCTTGGATGGGAGAGGGATCGATAAATACATATTGACACAAATCTGGGATGTCACCACATTATCTAGATGAATAAACATCTCATCAGTGAAAAGGGAGGAACCCAGAGAATTTCCAATACCATTACGATTACTGGGATTCATGAACTACAAAGGAAATCCTAGAATATATATCCACACCACAGAGAGAGAAAAATATTTTCTCAAATTAACATCCATTGACTAATGTAATAGAGTAAACCTCCAGTGACCAATCAACTGGGGACTATTATACCAAGATGATACGAAATCTTCCTATGATGACAGCATAATGGAGAATGATTTTTAATCTAATGAATTTTACTAGTTAGGATACAAGCATCATTGAGAGGGGGTTGGATGAATCAGTGATACATTTTATTTTATTTTTACTTACTTATGAAACAAACTTCACCTCCTATTAAATATTTATTTCCCTTCTGAACACAATTCAACCACACAAACACATGAATATATAAATTTATAGGGTTTAATACTCAACAAGAGTAGCTACATCCTTAGCATGGTTTAGAAACAATCCAAAGCCACAAAATCCACTAGAAAACAATCCATTGATGTAGAATATAATGATTATAATGTTACCTTACACTCATGTAGTACTTTTAAAACAATCCAATAACATATGTGATTCTTCTAGAACAAAATGATGAAAAACAATATTTCGGTTCTTCTTGATTAACTTTCAAAAATTTGATCTTTCAAAAAAATTATTCTATTTCGTACCCATAAGCTGGTTGAAACTTCTTTGAGTCCTTCATGAACAATATTTTTTCCTCTATTAACTACCAATATCCTCCATGCACTGAGTTGCACTGTATAGCATGAGTGCTTCATGAACCACCTCTTCTTCCATAGTCTGTCTCTATTCCATGTACTGTAGATGATCCATCTTCCACCTCCACGTACTGCTTCCATATACCGCCTCCATATATCACTTCCAAACACTTATTCCATGTACCATTTACACCTCTATGTAAATCCCTATTCTATGAACTAATTCTTCCTATTTTTTGAACAATCTATTCTTTTATGGACTACTTCGTCCTTTACAGAATCTTTCCTCTGCTAACTACTTCCCTTTGTGGAATTCTATCTCGTGAACTCTTTCGAACTAAGAAAAATTATTCCTCGGAGTAAATATGTGATCTTAAGAAAATAAATCTATTTAATTATGGGATTAGGGTCCATTATATAATTAAATAAATATATAAATCTCACTAATCTGATTTACCAAAATTTTCAATGTGGTATAGCCTTCACTGCATATCCTGCACATCTCGCGAACCATTTTCTATATGTGGCCAGCATACCATATTTATTACTTCATGGAAGCCTAAATCACCATCCCCATTATGTGAATAAAATCGTTCTCCATGACTTTTTACCTCATGTGAACCATGATCCCCCATGAACCATTTCTCCTACGCATTCTATGTACCGCGCTTCATGGTTTGCATGGCACTGCTATGCAACATCCTTCCTTTGTCGATTTTCCTTTACCTATCTATTTAACTTTTATGAATTCCATGAACTATCATTCATAGTCCATGAACCATGATTTGTGGAATCCTTTATAAAAACTCTTCCTTTTCTAAAAACCAAACTCTCGATTTTGAGGCCCAATAATTTGGAAAAACCTAGGAAACGTCGCCACTTTTAAAATATATTTCTTCAAGAACACCCATAATTGTTCTCTATCATATGGATTATTCAATAAACAATGCTTTCATGAAAAACATTATCTTTAATGATATATATTATTTGATCAATCACCTTTAGCGTCGTCAGATTTCTGAGGAAAGTATTGAAACTTCCCTATCTTCTGGAAACATCTTTTATTTCTAATCAAAACTAAATATGATTAGAAATACCTTTACTCCCCCTTTCCTTCATAAAAATTACATCACAAGTTCTCCAAACAACTTATGATATTTTTGAAATAAAAATCAGAAAAGCATCATCATATTTACCAAGTCTTTTAAAAAGTGAATATATTTATACTTTTGAAAACAAAAGACAAAACACTTTGAAAGAAAACTCTTTTGACTTCCTTGTACATCCAATTTTGTCCCAATATCTAACACCAAGAACCTATCTGAGGAAATAAACCTCCATGAGCTGATGAAGTGCTGGAGAATTCCAAGGGGAGGTTTTCCAACCTCAAATCTCATGACTAAGGTCCATTACAGATGATCCGAGGCCTCACGGAAAGAAACTATAAGAATATCTATAACTGGAGTGCCTTCAAGCATAAGAGAAGTAGAGCCCCAAGAAACCTCATAGATATATTCAATGTCTTCCAAGGAGGAGATATTCTGAAAAAGGGCATCCTTGAACTACGGAGTAGGATGGGGTCAACATTGGAAAGGTGCATAAGGGGTAGAGAACCTAAAGGGATCATAGAAGCCACCGAATCCATCAAAATGGTCAAGAGAATCACCAGAGGAGACAACAGTGCATAGGGAACATTATTAACATATTAAAAATCCGTCACCATCCCAACCACCTCTAATAAATGCTTCTCTATAAAAAACATTAATATCGAGAAAAATTTGATTCAATAAAAACATTTATAGTTTTTTTCTAGACTATTATATATTGATATATATATATATATATATAGCCAAATAAAGTATAGTAAAAAAAGTCAACTAGTCTTGATATATTTATTATATGGCTTGAGAATTTAGACAATATATGGTCAATTATGATGAGAAAAATAATTAAATTTATGAACATGTTTTCAATTGTTTATTAAAGGGGTTTTACACCTATTAATTTCATATATACTCTTTATTATCTAGTAAAACTGATTATAAGAACATCCCTATCAAAATTTGTGACTAAATACTCTATGTTCATGTAAATAATTCATGGTGATATATACAGTCCCATTTTCTTAGAATGTTGACCATTTAGTTATTTTTTTAATGTTTTTTATTGATGCATCTACTTGATGGTCCCATGTTTTCCAATTATTAACTTGTAACATGGTGTTTATAAAATTTATTGCCTTATTTAAAATTTAATGGGAATAATTCTCATATTATCTGATTAAACACATTAAACTTATTAATATTGGTGAATATTAATCTCATTCATTTAATAATTACAACATTTTAATGGAAATATGTGTTGATCATACCGTATCTTATGTTTACACCCAAAATGGTTTAAATATATCATTTGTAATGTAATCACAACTTACCATTATAAAAAATAAACTTCTTAATTAATTATGTGTACATGAATTAATTTCTGTAGCTGCAATAATTTAAATTGGATTATCAAGTTACTATTAAAATTAACCTTTACAATTAATGTTGATTATAAAATACATGATTTTATGTATTTTTTAAATGTTTTATTAGTACACCCATAAATAATACAAATATGACACTGAATAAGGTTTGGATTTATATAGGATTTCCATTGATTATAAACTACCTTGAAATAATGATATAAAATAAATTGGAAAAAACATTTTAGGATTTTCATTTTAATGAAAACATGTTAACTATAATGAATGAGAAAAATAATTAAAAAATCTAATAAATATTATAGAAAGTGAGATAATTATTAAATCTTGATCCTTTTATAAATATGAGTGAATTCGAAGTTTTAAAGATCTTTAATTTTAAAAATTTAACAAATAAATTTCCGGATGCATTTAAGGATTCAAAATGGGTTAACAAATTATATATACCCATTTAAAATGTATTATTTATAACAAATATCATAGAAGGAAAATATAATAGTGCTTTAAAAAATGATTTTAACCCATGCATGAAACATATAGGTTTAAAAGATAAAAACACTCATAAAAAAAATGAAAAAACCCATGGTGGTAGGATAAGTAAATAAAACCAAGGAAAATATAAATTTACTTGATCATGATATTCCTAAAGAAATAATAATAACTCAATTACATAATCATGTTTAATAAAAATTTTATAAATTTTACAATAATTGGAAAATGTTAGAACTAAGTGATGTTGATTTTTGTGACACATTTTCATATAATGTGAAACATGATATTATTGATGAGGGTCAAAAAACTAAATCAATAATTGAATATAATGATAAACCAAATTAGTAAAATTGAAAAATTATATAATATGAATTAGTTTCATTTGTAAATATTGAAGTTTTTGGGTCCATTATAAAAACCCTTGAAGGGATTAAACCTATTTGATAAAAATGAGTATTTTTGAGAGTTAGAAATTAAAATAATGGAGTTGTAAGATATAAATATTGATTACTTTCTCATGGTTTTTTCATACAAACCCAAAATTTATTATTATAAAACACACACACACACATATATATGTAATTGATTTTATAAACATTTTATATCTCATGACATTGGTTATATATAAAAATATTAAATTAAACCTGAGAGATGTTATATCATTATACCTTTAGGTTTACATTGTAATGTTGTTTTTATGAAAATCCTGGAAGAGTTAAAAACAATTTATGTAATTTATGGATTTAAAGATCATTATTCCATTAAATTGAATAAATAATTATATGAATTAAATTTCATAGGTTATATGCAGTATAACTATTTGAGTGAATATCTACTGAAAAAATATTATAAAATTGATCCAATATATACATGTGTTTTAATTAAGAGGGCTGTAAATGAATTTTATATCATATAGTTTGTGTTGATGATTTGAATATTATTAAAAATATTTAAAAGTTTTATAAGGAAACAAAATATTTATGGAAATAATTTTTCATTGAAATACTTAATAAGGATAAAGCTATACCATGGATTATAAATTAAAATCTTGAAGATAGATTTTTTTTTTCATAAATAAATGTATAATTTAAAAGTTATAAAAAGGTTTAATATTAAAAAAATTAAATATATTAAATAAATTAGTGTTTATATTATCCATTTATCAAAATAAATGTCCTTTTGGACCATGTGAGGATAATATGTAACTTTTTGGTCTTCAAGTACCATATCCTTATGTAATAAGACCTCTAATATACCTTAAAAATGATTCAAGGCCATACACCTCCTTTTATATGAATTTATTGACTAGATAAATTCCTTCTCCCACTCAATGACATAATAATGGTATCAAACATACATTAAAATAACTTAAAGGTTTTTTTGATTGAGGATTATTTGTTTCTTAAAATTTAGAACAAAAAATCTATGGTTATAGTGATACTATATATTTTTTAGATCCATATAAAGTTATATATGAGAATGGACATTATAAATAAATATTTTACTTTTTCAAATCATGATGAGTAAATTATAATTTATGAGGAAAGTTGAGAATATGTTTGGTTAATATTAGTTATTTATCATATTAGAATTAATTGTGGGTTGAATATAAATAATGATATTCCCACTACTTTATAAGAAGATAATACAGATTTTATAAATCAATATAAAGGTCGGAATATTGAAGGAGAAAAGAAAAAACTTTTCACCCAAAATTTATTTTTAACCATGAGATTTAAAATAATACTGAGATGTTAACACCGTGATATTTTAAAAGAAAACTATGTTTGATAACATATATAACATGAAACACCAAGATTAAATAAAAAAAGAATATTATTATTTAAATATGACCATAATAACCTAGCCATTGAATTGGTGGATATAAATAAGATTAACTGAATTATGAAATATATATAAAATTTTTATACTCAATATGAATGTATTGATTAATTATTAGGAGATAATCACTCAATTTTCAATAAAGTCGTTTTATGATTTAAAAATATATTTTAGTCAAAAGTGTTTTTATCTATTCTTGTGATTGAATATTATAATTAATATTTTCATTTTTTATAATTTTTTTTATAATAAGGATATAATTTTTTAAATCATCTTATCAAAATTATATTAGGGTGAAATGTTGATATTTTTCTAAAAATATTGATTTTCAGCATTTAGTGAAAAACATTTATTTTTTTTTAAAAATATCATTTATTTTAATTGAAAATTACCATTATGAATTGAATCATATATTAAATTAACATAAGTCTCATTTATTTATAAATAATATGATTAATTATTTAATAATAAACTTTATAATTTATTTTGGTACAAGTTCATTTTTGGGCATAAAAATATATTTTTCTAAAAACATTTTTTTCATTGTGTATCATGCATTTATATTAAAATTTATTTATTCAAATTATATAAATTGAATATTTAAAAATGGATTCCATATTTATAATCAGGTGGTTTAAATTTGTTAAATAGTCAAACTTTGTTTTTGGTCATAATGAATAGTAATTGTGGTACATATTTGTCACATCGATAAGGGTAAATGAAGTAATTAAGTTTAAAAATAATGTGACAAAGCTTTAAAAATAAATAAAACACCTATATTATTTCTACTTGATAAGTTTAGTTTTATGACCACTTCATATATTCTATAATTTTTTATTTTGGTTTCATTTTTATTTGATAAAGACCTTTATATTATTTAAAGTAAAGGGAAACTTCCAGAATGTCACACTCTTGCCTTTTAGTTTATCTTATATGTCCACATAAGGATAAGAATCTATTATGATCAAATATAAAAGTTTAATTTAATATTTATTAATTTATTTGTTATGATAATTATTTTTAATGATGATATAATTACCTTAAATGATCACATAATGCTAACATAGTGCCTATGTATGTTGTAGAAAAATCAAAGTAAATGCTTTTAAAAATATCAATGTAATTATTATTGGATGAATTATGTTTTTACATGAATTTTAAGGTTAATAATAATGTATAATGGATGGTTAAATAGTTTATATTCGAATTCCATCCCTATCTTGATGTATTTAAAGCCAAAATATTGGAATAGTTCTTAAAATGACTTTAATGGTATTTCAAGTTAAATAATATATTATTAAATGCTTTAAAAATCATAAAAATTTTGATTTATGGAAATATTTATGATATATGGTAAAACATGTCACCCATTTACCATTTATTATCCAATTTTTACCTTATATGCAAATTTATCACCCTTTACTCTTGAAAAAGTTATTACCATAGTTAAGGTTAAAATTAGATGAAAAAGGGGATAAAACCAAAGATAAGGATTAAAAATATAAATAAACCTATCCAAATTTTATTGTTTTAATGTATTTAAACCATAAAATATATTATATTTTAAATTTTGGTTACTTCATGCCACTTTTTCAAGAAAGAGAATTTATTTTATTTAAATCATTTATGTAATTTCATGTGTGTTCTTTCCTTAACTATAAAAGGACACCACCTATACTCTATTATACACCACATATTGATAAAATTAGCTTTAAAAAACCCTAAAAAACATCTTATTAAAAAAATTATCCAAGTTATAGTGGTTTGAGTTTCTTTAAAAGACCATCCATAGAGTCCTTAATAAGAAATTAGAAGGAAGTCTCTTAAAGAGGAGGTAATCATTTTAACTAATCTATTTCATTTTATTTATTATTTTACCTCATTAAATTATTTCAAAAACATTAAAATATAATAAAATAAGTATATACCATATATTTATATGTTATTATTTAAATTTCACAACCTTCTTCATTTCTTTTTCCATATTATGGGGAACGAAATCATCGCTGGTGTGGACTACCACCTCCATGATGTGATGTGTTTCATTTTTCATTACAAACGGTTAAGGATTGTTATTATGATATATTTAATAAATATATATAATTTTCATGAAATTATTATGATTCTATAAATATAATATATTACTAACCCTCTAAACCTTCCACCCATTAAAAAATGACAACGTTACTCGTGCGTATGAGTGGAAGACCACCTCCACAAAGTGATGTGATTATTTTTTCACATCAAAATTTAATGGTTGGTTATAAAAATATATTTTATATATAAAAATTATAATTATTTCTTGATTATTATTATGGATATTATGGAACAATGGCCTTTTTAAACATGATCATACTACCGAATCTGCTTTGGGATTATGAACCGAACTTCCCTAAAACATCAAACATAAGTTTAACTGATTATGTAAAAAAATAAAACATATTCATAAATGACATAAAAGGGGTAGTTATGATAGAAATAACATGATTTTTTTTATTAATAATGAAAATAATTAATATAATTTTAATATTTAGGATTTAAAAAATATACCATTCTTGATGGTATTCAAGGTAAGGGATTTCTAGTCTCAATTTACTTTCTTTATGAATTAAGTTATTTTCACCAAATGTTTTATTTTTTTTGTCTATAAAATACCTTAGGGATGTATTTTTTCATTCATTCATGAAATTTAAGTTTTTAATAATCCATTATTTGTTCATTCATTCTTTTTTTATTAGTACAAATGTTATCTATAAAACATCATTTCAAATGTTTTAAAGATTTATCTTCTAAATATTTTTATTCAATGTCTATATTATTAAAATATTTTTGTGGGTGTATTTATACTAACATAAATAAATTGTGAAGTTCATTCATTTTTTTACATTATTTTAATGGTTTTCAAAAGTAATATTTTTTATATATTTTATACAGAACATTTTAGATTTCTTTACAAAATGAAAAAGGGATATTATATTTTAATGTATATGATGTCAATGGATTATATCACAATAAAAACTATTATTTTATGTTTGTATTCATTTATACTATTTTTTTTCTTAAAATAAAAGCCCTCCATTTTTTTTGGGTATTTTAGTTTTGAAAAATGGGATTTAAATGAAAGGGATATATTAATATCTAAAAATGTTTTTCATATGGGTTCAAAAGTATATTTTTATGAGTTTAATGATTAATTTGAATGATTTTATTTGTTTCATGTATGTTATGGTACTTGTAAGTTATTTATGATTATGGGTGATCCTGATATAGCTCTACAATGCATTGGGTAATTATTCTCTTTGGAGAATTATGTTGGAATGAACCAAGTAGGTTATTCCATTTTCAAGGGTTCTTGTAAGGGTTCTTTGAAGATGATGTCCAAAGAAACCTACATAAATTTTATTTTATTTATAATGAATTTCCATGGAATTATTTTTATTTGACAAGTTAATATTGTAACACCCCAAGATTTTATGAAAAATATTCTTTTTAATTTCATTAATGTCTTGTGTTGTACGCTACAACAAAAGGATCTTCCACAACATGCATCCTTGACTTGCCTTGCATTACACGCAATCACGACCTTCCGCGATAGCATGTGTAGTACGCAATACCGAGTTTCACTAAACAATGATATGCTATTATTAAAACTAGCCATTATGAATAGTAATAACCACTTTTTGAAATTTTTTAAATATTATTTTTCAAAATAAACTTCATTTTTGGATTCAGAATATCGAAATTAGCTTAGGGAGAAATTTTTGTACTTTTCGGATAACTTTCATATTTTGATGAATAGTGAAAATTACTAAATTGTAATTAAAAATAACTTTTTCAATCGAAATAATTAATAGTGATAAATTATTAATTTGAGTGGTTTTAAAATATATTTATAATATATTTTTACAATTTAATACAATGTTGGTCATTGGATGTAAGTTCACATTTAAACCAGACATAAACAAGTGTCAATCTTTTGATAGTTATTATCTCCTAAAAACACGCTATTTGTTTTGACGACGAGATTTAATTTTTAAATTAATTAATGCAACTGATATGTTTTGAATTTGGTAAAATAGACATCATTTTTGAATTCTTAATATCAAATATATCTTAGGCCTAATTTTTGATATTTTTCTGGAAACTTTCATTTTTTTGATGAATAGTGAAACCACTAAGTGGTAGTTAAAAAAATGAATTTTTCATAAAACTTAATCTTACCGCTTCTGTGAGTAGAATTTTAAAAATCCGAGAGACACAGTTGATGTCAGTAAGTAAAATGTGGTTCAATGAGATGAAAATATTTTTTTGTGAATAGTAACTTTTTACTTTTTTTTACCACGGTTAAAAGTAAATAGGGTAATTAAGGGTAAAAATGATATTATTATTACCCTAAAACATGTCCTAATTCTATTGGATAAGTATAATTCGACCAAAAAAAACCTTAGGAATAAAATATGACCATTTAGGCCCACTTTGATTAGATTAGGACATTTATTATTAATTTATTTAAAGAAGGGTTAAAATAGTTAAAATCAAAGTTTAATAACTAAATAATTTTTAATATAGGGTTATACATAAGATACATTCAACTATAAATATTAATTAGAAATATAAAACTATTTCCTACATAATGATATTTTATTTGTAATTTTTAGACATTAAAAAAGTTAATTTATTTATGACACAAAGATGATGCAGTAATTATCTTATTAATGAAATATTGACATAATTGATGTTATAAATACCCATATAAATGTAATTTGAGACTTTTTATGAATTACACTAATTTTATAGGTTAATATGACATGTTATTATTGATTTAATTAACTTTTTTCGAACTAATCATTTTGTTATGATTTTCACAAAAATCAATTACAAAATAGTGTCAAAATTGACATAAAATAGTTTTTAAAACAAATATTATATTATTAATTGTTATTTTATTCCTAAAAATCTAAGGTTCGGCCAAATGACTTATATAAGGCTATATATATTAATAATAAAAAACTTGGGGTTCGTTTGGATGCTTATAGTAAGTTTATTAACCTTATAGTATAAGAACACAAGAAGACACAGTAAAAGTAAAATTATTTAACTTAATGTTAAATCTACATGATAAGGTTAAAATAGGAACCTAAACTTGTCTAAATTATATTGGATGAGAGGATTTCGACCCATACCCACCTTAGCTTCCAAATAAATCAATTTGGAGCTATTTAAACCCGAATTTGGCTTTATAATAAAATAATATTTTTAGTTATTCCAAAGGTGCCCCTCTCCTCCCTTATAAAAGGACACATCCTCCCTCTCTTCCTCACACCACTTTGAGCATTCAAGATCGGACAACCCCTGCCAAATTCTCTTCTATAATTCCCTAGTAACATCCTAGAGGTCCTGGTCTTCTTCAAAGACCAATTTTAGTTCCATAAGAGGAATATTCATAGAGGCGCTTCAAAGAAGAGGTAATGTCCATTACCGATTCTTTCATCTTTATTTCTTCTTCCACTTCTTTTTCTTAGGTTGTTTCATTATGAAGTAATAACATCAGTATCACTCATATACTGATATGTTATTATAAGTATGAAACAACCCTATTTCACCATCTATCCATCCTACGGAAAACGAAATCACCGCGCGTGCGTACGTACGGAATACCGTCTCCACCTCGTGGTGTAATCTGTTTTCCATCACCACCTTACTTGGATGGGTATAATGTTGTAAATAATAACTATATATGATTATTTTAAAGTGATATTGATTCTGAAATATTATACATACACTCCAATACAATTCCACGATCATGAGAACGATATCATTGCTCATGCGTACGTACGGACTACCGTCTCCACGACGCGATGAGATTCATTCTCCACGTTAACCATTCATGAATGATTATAAAGTATATATAATAAGTAATCATGAAATATGTTACATAATAATGATACTGGATTTAAGTTTATATATATGTATGTCATCTACTTAATTCCATTCAACTCAATAAGGAATAGAAAACAACGTTCATGCGTACGTACGGTCTACCGTCTCCATGAACGGTGTATTTCTTTCCATTTAATGATCTATTATATATATATATATTCTGAATATATATTATATATAAATCATGTTTTATATTCTGGAATTAAGTAATCATGATCTAATTAATCATATGAATAATTACAAGTCAAAACACGGACGACAAATGAAACGATTTTACCCAAAACACTCTTTAACATGGAATTTACAAAAGAACGAGTAATATAAATCCATAAGTGAACCATATATGATATCATAACAATGAGTATGATTCTGGAATAAGTCAATGACATTATTTAAATCATTATATAGGAGGTTTGGACACTTACGAAGCAAATCGGACCTAAGGTAAGGGACATATCACAATCTCATTTTTTTCCGAGATTGTTTATACTTCAGAAATTACTGGGGTGTATTTTATCATCCACATCCATGTTTCCTAAATATGTAATATTATTTCTATCCACCTACAATTGTTTAAATACAATTTTACCCTTTGGTGAGTTTTTAGTAAAATATATGAAAGGAATCTTATGTTGTTTTTCGTACGAGGTACTTTTTGACTTTTCTGACAAAAGTACGAGAAGAATGTTTTTTTTAACTTATACGACATGAAAGGATTTTTAAGGTTTTATAAATCCATATTTTCATGAAGCTTCCTCAAAAATATTTCATGACTATTTTCAAGAATATCCTTTTATTTTAAAAATTCATGACATTTTGTGAAAAGAAAATGATTTTAAAGAAGAAAGGATATTTTCCTCAAGAATTCATTTCAAGTGTTTTGTCAAAACCATTTTCCATATAAAATGAAATTATTTCATATGTGTATGTTTTAAGTATAATACCTCTTTTATTTACATGGTTTCACTTTTCTTTTTATGAAATTATATCCATTTGTTTTATATGGATTATGAAATGATGGGATGATGTTTATGAAACCCATTTTATTCTTTGGGTTATGATGAATGTTTTAAGTTTATTTTGTGGGACAAGTAAGAATGATTTCTCTATGAGATGGGTGGGACCTATATCTCCCTCCAATGCACTGGGTAAAGATTTATATCTCATGAGATAGACATGTCTAGAACGGTAAGTTAATCCGGTTTAGTATTACAGGACTGGAACAAGGAGTGACCTCGATTCAGAAAGGGACTTTGTCCACTAAGATGGTCTTGGCAGCAATGCCTTGGATACTATGGAAGTCATTACATGTGATTAATAGATGCCATAATTACATGTTTTATTCCCATTCTATTTTATCATTCTTAATGTTTCATTATAATCTATTCCTTGCGTACTTCCATGTGTTCTGTCTTTTCTCAAGCTTTTGATGTTTAAACATTATGTTCATGTTTTTAAGTTCAAATGTATATGGTATGTTTTATTTTATCCATGCTTACCCTTACTGAGCATTTGAGTTCACCCTTTTTATGTTTTCTTTTCCCCAGGATATAAAGAAAGGTTTTAGGTAAGGAAAAAAAGGGGAAGATCTCTATGGTAGATGTTGAAGATATTTCACCACGATTAGAAGATTACGTTCCAAGTTTCTAAAGACACTAAACTATTACTGTCCTTGTGTGTCTGTTTTTGTTATGTATTAAGTATTCCGCTAAATTAATGTAATTTCCATGTACGTCAAGCTTAGGGTCTCTACAGTTGGCATCAGAGGAAACGTTTAGTCAACCTTTAGAAACTAAGATGCGAAAACATTAGTGAGATCCCTAGAGATATTTCTAAGGTATGTCTAGGGATGCCCCTAAGGATAATTATACATATAGGATATGGTCCTAGAACTACGGTAACGATCTTAGAATTTAACCTAAGATATTAGATATTGAGGGTACTCCCCCTTTACTATGTTGCTTTCCCTAGCATGATTTTTTCCTCTCACACTATTCTTTTTGGGTTTTAGAAAATGGCTGGAAACAGGAAGATTCATGATAATGGAGGATATAATGGACAATGGAATGATATTTTTCATGAGAAACCAAATGAAATAGGATTTGGAAGTCCAAACATCGTTATTATGCCTAATCAGCAATCTCATAACATGATCAATAATCTAAACTTTGGTAAGTTTCCCGACTCAGATAATAAGAGAAAGATGGAGTTTCATGATGATCATAGAGGAAAGAAAGTTCAATTTCCCCTATGTAAATCATGTGGGAATAGGCATCAAGGAGAATGTTTCAAAGGAACTGGAAGATCCTTTGGGTGTGGAAAGAAGGACATAAATCTAGTAAGTGCAAAGGAAAAGGTTCAGTTAACACCATGGATAAGGATAATGGTATTGCTATGACATCAACAATGGTTAAATGTTTTAAATGTGGAATGTACGAGCATTATGCAAACCAATTCCCGAATGAAAAGTCTCATGAAGAGAATCAGTATGGTCGTATGGGTAGTATTTATGTTGATGATGATGAAGAGACTACAAATGATATGTGAGATGAATGAATTGTTGAAGCTCGGTCAATGGTTTAAGAAGGTAGTGGAATGATTACATGTTTATCAAGTGTAATGTTGTATAAGTAATCTCATGGTACTATGGAATAAAGAGACATCTAAGGATTGTTACACTATTGTCTTTCCTAAGTTCTGAAAGTGTATGATTAATGGTATTAGTTACCATGAAAGGTTATTTAGATACTTTTGGAAAATAGATGATATGCGCATAATGAAGGGATAAGGAGAAAATTAAATGTTTGATAGTATTCATGAGCTCATGACTGATATAAGGAGAAGGTTATATCATGGTTTGAGTATATAGAATTTTTGGATTTTGGTATGTGGAAAGAGTTAAGTTTTGACAGCATTCATGTTTTCACTAAGGTTCAATGGGTATTCATTTTTTCAAGAGAATACATGATTAAGGTATTCACATGATTGGAATGTGACCAACAATATATATATGGGGGATAAATGATGGTATTCACATGCTTGGTTAATGAAATTTAAAGTAATCGTTTTCTTTATACTATGAGCTTGGACCGAAGTATTTTAGATAAGCCTAAAGATTGGAATGGATTATGTTGGACATATGCTAGTATAATTTAAGGATAGAACTTTTTTCAATATTACTGATGGGATTTTATAGTAATGTAGTTTTAGAAAAAGGACAACCTGCAGGATGGGCGACAAACCATCACGTCAGACAAGGCTGTGGGAATCGAACCCACAACCGAAGTGCGACTGACCTTTATCACCTACCACTGGCCTACAAGAAGTCCCTGTTTAGTAGAAACTAGTTTTCTTATATTAATCAGCATGATATATGAAGTATAAGTCCATTTTAGGAACCATATATGATTAATCTCACTATAGATAGACTTATGTATTTTTGATAAGTTTTATAACCTTTTTTTTGAGACAGATGGAATGACCCATAATTCTATCACATGATCTAATAACACTTCACAAATGACAAATTCAACTTCATTTATTTAAGAGATGTATTGGAAATTGTCCAAAGAACGACCAATAGTGAGACTGTACCAAAATCATGAAATAATTTCTTCTAATTCCAATTTCATCAACTTTAGGGAAATGATCTTGAAAACCAAAAATGTTGTCCTAGTGTACTTATATCTGATGAATCAGATGGTACCTTAGTTCATCAAAAATCTATGGCTTTGTGATTGATGGATTTTTCATAGCCATGTTCTCTACCACTCTCCATCAGAACTTTATGGTTAGATTTTTCTTCCATATCCATATTTTCACCTATGTTCTCCTACGTGGAAACCCAGTGATGAGTTAATTTGGGTAACCGTTACATTTCATACTTTAGTTTTTAAATCCAAGTTTTGGAATTACTTTTTATGATGTGGGTTTATATTAAAGAAACTTTCGAGTAGTAAACCATTTACAACCCCGACAAATTTCGAGGGTGAAATTCATTTTAAGGGGGGTACAATTTAACACCCCAAGATTTTATGAAAAATATTCTTTTTAATTTCATTAATGACTTATGTTGTACGATACACCAAATAGATCTTGCACAACACGCATCCTTGACTTGCCTTGCATTACACGCAATCGCGACCTTCCTCGATAGCGTGTGTAGTACGCAATACCGAGTTTCACTAAATAATGATATGCTATTATTAAAACTAGCCGTTATGAATAGTAATAACAACTTTTTGAAATTTTGTAAATATTATTTTTCAAAATAAACTTCATTTTTGGATTCGGAATATCGAAATTAGCTTAGGGAGAAATTTTGGTACTTTTTGGATAACTTTCATATTTTGATGAATAGTGAAAATTACTAAATTGTAATTAAAAACAACTTTTTCAATCGAAATAATTAATAGTGATAAGTTATTAATTTGAGTGGTTTTAAAATATATTTAGAATATATTTTTACAATTTAATACAATGTTGGTCATTGGATGTAATTTCACATTTAAACCAGACATAAACAAGTGTCAATCTTTTGATAGTTATTATCTCTTAAAAACACACTATTTGTTTTGACGACGGGATTTAATTTTTAAATTAATTAATGCAACTGATATGTTTTGAATTTGGTAAAATAGAAATAATTTTTGAATTCATAATATCAAATATAGCTTAGGCCTAATTTTTGAAATTTTTCTGGAAACTTTCATTTTTTTGATGAATAGTGAAACCACTAAGTGGTAGTTAAAAAAATGAATTTTTCATAAAACTTAATTTTACCGCTTCTGTGAGTGGAATTTAAAAAATCTGAGAGACACGGTTGATGTCAGTAAGTAAAATGTGGGTCAATGAGATGAAAATAATTTTTGGTGAACAATAACTTTTTACTTTTTTTACCACGGTTAAAAGTAAATAGGGTAATTAAGGGTAAAAATGATATTATTATTACCCTAACACATGTCCTAATTCTATTGGATAAGTTTAATTCGACCAGAAAAAACCTTAGGAATAAAATATGACCATTTAGGCCCACTTGGATTAGATTCGGACATTTATTATTAATTTATTTAAAGAAGGGTTAAAATAGTTAAAATCAAAGTTTAATAAATAAATAATTTTTAATATAGGGTTATACAGAAGATAAATTGGACTATAAATATTAATTAGAAATATAGAAATATTTCCTACATAATGATATTTTATTTGTAATTTTTAGACATTAAAAAAGTTAATTTATTTATAACACAAAGATGATGCAGTAATTATCTTATTAATGAAATATTGACATAATTGATGTTATAAATACCCAAATAAATGTAATTTGAGACTTTTTATGAATTCCACTAATTTTATAGGTTAATATGACATGTTATTATTGATTTAATTAACTTTTTTCGAACTAATAATTCTGTTATGATTTTCAAAAAAATCAATTACAAAATAGTGTCAAAATTGACATAAAATAGTTTTTAAAACAAATATTATATTATTAATTGTTATTTTATTCCTAAAAATATAAGGTTCGACCAAATGACTTAGATAAGGCTATATATATTAACAATAAACAACTTGGGGTTCGTTTTTATGCTTATATTAAGTTTATTAACCTTATAGTATAAGAACACAAGAAGACACGGTAAAAGTAAAATTATTTAACTTAATGTTAAATATAAATAATAAGGTTAAAATAGGAACCTAAACTTATCTAAATTCTATTTAATGAGAGGATTTCGACTCATACCCACCTTAGATTCTAAATAAATCAATTTGGAGCTATTTAAAACCGAATTTGGCTTTATAATAAAATAATATTTCTAGTTATTCCAAAGGTGCCCCTCTCCTCCCTTATAAAAGGACACATTCTCCCTCTCTTACTCACACCACTTTGAGCCTTCAAGCTCAGAAAAACCCTGATAAATTCTATTATCCACTTCCCTAGAAACATCCTAGAGGTCCTGGTATTCTTCAAAGACCAATTTTAGTGCCCTAAGAGGAAGACGCAAAGAGGCGCTTCAAAGAAGAGGTAATGTCCGTTACCGATTCTTTCATCTTTATTTCTTCTTCCACTTCTTCTTCTTAGGTTGTTTCATTATGAAGTAATAACATAAGTATCACTCATACATTGATATGTTATTATAAGTATGAAACAACCATATTTCACTATCTATCCATCCTACGGAAAACGAAATCACTGCGCGTGCGTACGTACAGAATACCGTCTCCACGCCGTGGTGTAATCTATTTTCCATCACCACCTTACTTGGATTGGTATAATGGTGTAAATAATAAATATATATGATTATTGTAAAGTTATATTGATTATGAAATAGTATACATACACTCCAATACAATTCCACGATCATGAGAATGATATCATCGCTCGTGCGTACGTACGGACTACCGTCTCCACGACGCGATGAGATTCATTCTCCATGTTAACTATTCATGAATGATTATAAAGTATATATTATAAGTAATCATGAAATATATGACATAATAATGAAACTATATTTATGTGTATATATATGTATGTCATCTACTTAATTCCATTCAACTCAATAAGGAAAAGAAAACAGTGTTCATGCGTACGTACGGTCTACCGTCTCCATGAACAATGTATTTCTTTCCATTTACTAATCTATTATATATATATATATATATTATAAATATATATTATATATAAATCATGTTTTATATTCTAGAATTATGTAATCATTATCTAAGTAATCATATGAATAATTACAAGTCAAAACACAGACGACAAATGAAACGATTTTACCCAAAACACTCTTTAACATGGAATTTACAAAAGAACGGGTAATATAAAGCCATAAGTGAACCATATATGATATCATAACAATGATTATGATTCTGGAATAAGTCAATGACATTATTTAAATTTTTATACAGGAGGTTCGGACACTTACGAAGCAAATCAGAACTTAGGTAAGGGAAATATCACAATCTCATTTTTATCCGAGATTGTTTATACTTCAGAAATTACTGGGGTGTATTTTATCATCCACATGCATGTTTCCTAAATATTTAATATTATTTCCATCCACCTACAATTTTTTCAATCCAATTTTACCCTTTTGTGAGTTTTTAGTAAAAGATATGAAAGTAATATTTTGTCGTTTTTCGTACGAGGTACTTTTTGACTTTTCCGACAAAAGTACGAGAAGAATGTTTTTTTAACTTATACGGCATGAAAGGATTTTTAAGGTTTTATAAAGACATATTTTCATGAATATTACTCAAAAATATTTCATGACTATTTTCAAGAAAATCCTTTTATTTTAAAAATTCATGACATTTTGTGAAAAGAAAATGATTTTAAAGAAGAAAGGATATTTTCCTCAAGAATTCATTTCAAGTGTTTTATCAAAACCATTTTCCATCTAAAATGGAATTATTTCATATGTGTATGTTTTAAGTATAATGTCTCTTTTATTTACATGGTTTCACTTTTCTTATTATGAAATTATTTCCATTTTTTTTATATGGATTATGAAATGATGGGATGATGTTTATGAAACCCATTTTATTCTTTGGGTAATGATGAATGTTTTAAGTTTATTTTGTGGCACAAGTAAGAATTATTTCACTATGAGATGGGTGGGACCTGTATCTCCATACAATTCATTGGGTAAAGATTTATATCTCATGAGATAGACATGGCTGGAACGGTAAGTTAATCCGGTTTAGTATTACAGGACTGGAACGAGGAGTGAACTCGATTCAGAAAGAGACTTTGTCCACTAAGATGGTCTTGGCAGTAATGACTTGGATACTATGGAAATAATTACATGTGCTTAATGGATTCCAAAATTACATGTTTTATTCCCATGCTATTTTATCATTCTTAATGTTTCATTATGATCTATTCCGTGCATACTTCCATGTTTTTTGTCATTGCTCAAGCTTTTGATGTTTAAACATTATGTTCATGTTTTTAAGTTCAAATGTATATGGTATGTTTTATTTTATCCATTCTTACCCTAACTGAGCATTTGAGATCACCCTTTTTATGTTTTCTTTTCCCCAGGATATAAATAAAGGTTTTAGGTAAGAAAAAAAAGGGGAAGATCTTTATGGGAGATGTTGAAGATCTTTCACCACGATTAGAAGATTACGTTCCAAGTTTCCAAAGACACTAAACTATTATAGTCCTTGTGTTTCTGTTTTTGTTATGTATTAAGTATTCCGCTAAAGTAATGTAATGTCCATGCACGTCAAGATTAGGGTCTCTACAAATATATTTATAATTTATTTGAAGAAATGATTATGCATTTTATGGGTAAAAATGTATTTCTTTAAGAAAATGGTTTTCATGGATTATCATGTTTTCTAAGAAACCCTCATGATTATTTTTTTAAAATTATCTTTTAGTATTATAAAAAATACATCATGGTGTTTAATTTGGGTTGATTGTGTTTTTTTGAAAAGGTTTGAGGTTGTTGATGAAGGTTAGTTGTAAAAGGAGGCATGAAGTGTGAGCGTAAATGTCTGATCTTGCAGAGTACGAATGTCTAATCTCAAGGAGAATGAATGTCTAATATCATGGATTTCAAAATGTATGATCTCATGAAGTGAAAATTTCTACTCTCATAGAGCATGAATGTATAAAATGATCTCATGATGAATGAATGTTTGAACTGATCTTGTGGAGCATGAATGTTAGAACTGGTCATATTGAGTATGGATGTCAAAACTGAAGTCATGAAGCAGTTACACGAAGTACCAAATTATTTTTAGATGATCTCATAGTGAGTTCACATGAAGAAAACATGATTTTAAATTGATCGCAGAAAGATATCACATGAAGTGTGTGAGAAATAAAATTTACAAATGAAAATGGTATCTAACGATCATTCAAAATCAGGTAACCACATTGTTATCTTTGGATCTCATGATAGGGTCACGCGAAGCACTGGAAGACAATGGTGCTAGACACATGATTGTATTTTGATGTCCTAATGGTATCATGAAAAGATCCTAAAGAAAATTATGATGATCACAAGAAGCACTTGTGGCATGTAGCAAGTGATCATGCAAAGTTCTTGCAACATACCATAGGCAATTATCTGAAGTGCATAAGGTGGATTACTTAAGTGGTGGAATAGAAGGATAAATATGAATTTTGGAGTTAAGGTGGTAGATTTAGGCCTATAAATACCCAATAACCCATCCTTACAAGTAGTGAGTTTTGATTAAATGATTTAATCTAAAGAAAATTATTTATTATGAGTTGAAGAAAGTCATGCGCTGGAATCACACAATTTGCATAACTAGAAGAAGTTCTTGTGAAGAGGTAATGTGAAGGAATCCTATGAAGTGAAGTATGCACATGGTGTTTTTGTGAATAAAAAGACCCATTGATATTACAAGATCTATATAAACTAAAAAAAGGAATTGATCTAGAGTCTGACAAAAAATGTGAACTAAACAAGGTTTTGCAATCCACATGAACTGAATATGGTCCCGTGATCCACATAAACCGAACAAGGTCTCATGATATACGTGAATAGAACATGGTCCCATAGAAGAGTATTGTAGAGAGGTATCATGAAGGAGTCTCATGGTGGAGTCACAATTTCCACATGATATGAAGTGTTTATCACTTAGGGGTCTTATGGAGGGTTCTTGCGCTAGGGTCTTGCAGAGGAGTCTCACACCAAAGTCTTATAGAGGGGTCTCGTTTTAGGATATTGTGAAAGGGTAACACGCCAGGATCTCACGCAAGGGGTCACATGCCAAGGTATCATATAGGGGTAACATGCCAGGGTCTTGTGTAAGGAAATACATTTCATAATTACTTGGTGAGAAATATCATTATCATATATGAATTTATAAGATGAAGAAGATAAAGGATCTACACCATTCTACAATACTTGCCGAAGGAGTTTATTCACTACTACATCCAAGGCAGTGAAAGGAATACATGTAATATCTTTAAGGTATTTCCAAAGTGAGGAGGAATTTACATGATATCTCAAATAATTGTTATGTTGAAGGTGATGTTCACATAAAGGATGTGAATGATTACATGAAGTATAGAGGCACCTATCATACATTTCGTGCAACTATCAACAATAGAAGATATTATTCATTGCACCGCGTGACAATTTTTTTCCTTATAAAGTAGTGATCATAAGAGGAAAGTGTGAGGGAATTTATCTTGGTAAGATAGTTAATCTTATCTAAACATCTTAAGGCCAGCGAGGCAAGACATCAATGAACTATTCGAAACCAACAAGCAGTGATCTTAGTGATTTTGGCGCACCAACACAATGTTGGATACATGATCCATTTACTGGCGCATAGTGGTGAACCGCATAAAAATATACATGTACCTATTTTTCCTTATTTATTTACTTTCTATGAATCATATTTAGAAAAATTTGGTAAGGATAAAATCAGTGTAAATGCTAAAGAGAAAATGAAGAGACCCTTATAATAAATAGTTCAAGATCTAGTCGGGTAGGAAGAATAGTGGAATGAATATTCATACCCTGATTCACCCCACTCTCAGGGTATGTAATAACCTAGAAAATGATAGAGTAGACTATTATTAATATTTATTAATATGAATTAGATAGTTACATTAGTTATAAAAATATTAAGCAAATGTTTAATAAAAAATAAAATTATTTTAAATAAAAACTTTTCTTATAAGTTTTTATTTAAAATATTAATATCTAAATTTTAGAATTTTAATTGTATGAAATGAATTTAATTTTTAAAATCATCGTATCAAAATTTACATTGGGTGATTTTTTATTGATTTTTTAGAAAATATTGATTTTTAGTGAATAGTAAAATACTGATTTTTTTGTAAAAAGTCATTTTTTAATAAATTAAGTAATTTAATGGTCTCAATATGTTTTGAATATGTTTTGAAGTAACCTAAGTATTATTTAGTTATATTTAATGTAATTAATTAATTTTTAATCAAAATTATATTGGTTTTTAATATAATTCTATTTTTGGGATTAAAAATGAAATTTTTTATTTTTTTAAATGCACAATGTTTATTATTTTTAATTATCACATATCTGATTTGTTTTTTAGGATTTTTTTGGTTTATTTTGGTCTTATATTCACCAGGTAGCCTTCCTAATATTTTTTTGGAGAAAATGGTATTTCTGGACCTGACAGCAGGTGGCACACATTTGGTGCATGGTTAGTAGAAACCATGATCCAACCCAGGAGAAGTAGTGCGCCCTGGATAGTGGCAATGCCCAGGCCGCTCGACCTGCCACACAAGCATGTAGCTAACCATGAACTCAGACCATGGGTTCTATCTAGGGTTCATGGTTTACCATACGGTCATGTGACCCCCCCTAGGAAACTGTGTGGTCTCATTCCTCTTTAGAGAGAGATAGATGCATAGATGTTGCACGATTTGGAAAACTGCGAGGGTTAACAATACTACCTATCCAGGTCATTAAAAATATGGAATTTACTCGTTTACCTCTTTAAATTTATCCCCAATTCTACAAATTTATTCCCCCATTCGATATTTTTATCCCTAGGTGCCTCTACCTCTCCACATTTCTCCCTTGGACCTCCAAATTTTTGGGTGGTTTTGGTGTGGGATCTCTAAGAATCATCAAGTAAGTCCCTTATTTTATCATTTCTTCTTTCCTATTGGGTTATTATTTCTTTCCCTTTGATTTATTATTTATATATATGATTATTTGACCTAATAAAGGGTTCAATCTTGAGTTTTTGGGTAAAATATTGGTGTTTATGGTTTGATATTTCCTTTTCAGGGTCTTCTTGTAGTGAAATTGTGGTTTTCCATTGGATTTTGGAAGTTTTCAAGCTTGAGGTTGGTGATTAAAAGTTTTATCATTATTATATGATTATATTATGATTTCTTGGTTTCTTAAATATGTTATATGGATTATTTTTATGGTGTGAAATGTGTTTTATAAATGTTTTTAGGTGCGTATAGATTGAAATATGATTTTTGAAATGAAATTGATTGAGTCTCATGTGTATTCTCATGATTGTGATTATAAATGGTTTTCATGAATTATGAAAGTAGTGAGAAGCATGTTTCAAAATATATTTGGTGTGCGTATGGATTTAGAAGAGGGTGTACTTACGAAAAATGGTGATTTTCATTGTGTAATCATCTTGTTTGGTGTGTTTATGTGAAAGCGGTGATCTATGTGACATGTGAAATGGAAATTGAGTACAAAGATTATTCTAGGTATCTAGGTGGGTAAACTATGATGATGATTGGAGACCCTATAACTTTGAATAGATTCCTCTATTTTGGCTTGTGCATGGGGACATTGTGGGTCATGGTTGTTATACCATTTTTATTGAGATACGATGTTCTTGGGGGTTCCACTAGTGTTATTTCCACTAGGGATTACCCATGCTTATCTCTTATGTTATGGTTCTTACTATCGATATATGGTGGACTTTGCCTTAATTTTGGTTTCGAATCCTACTATTCATGCAAATATTTTCCCTTAAAATGTTTTCTTTAAAATGTATCCAATTTATTTCTTAAAAATTTTATGTTAATTTGTATTATAATGTTATGACATGGAATCTTTCGTTGAATGGAGTCCTACTAGGAATTGGTTCACACCCTACATACACCCTTTGGTGTATATTTACCGTGTTATTTTTGATCTAAATAAAGGAAAAATGTATCATGGTTATGATTTTGGATCTAGTTGCTAATGTTTCCTCTTGTAGGTATTTCTGGTGGTGGAATGGGGGTGATGTCCCCCTTTGTTGCATGAAGGTTTGGTTATCTAGTTGGTCTCCATCCCCATTTTGGTATTTTTGGATTTCAGTTAAAGGTGTAAAATTTTCAACTTTATTTTTTATCTCTTTTGGTTATTTGTATTGATATTGGGATGATGTTTATTATTGTGAATTATTTATAGTAATTTATTATGGTGAAAATCATTCCCAAAAGTGTAATGTCGATACCCAATCACTAGTTTCCATCATGTGAGGACTAGTAACATGATTTAGGCCCTACCACGGGTCATGTTGGATGGAAAACTGACTTGGTTTGTGAAAAAATATTATCAAAGGAGGTTTCTCACTTTATTTGTATTGTGTTATTTAGGATATTTTGGATAGAAATGATCATGTATTATTGGGGCTTGAAGTGGTTTGTATTGTTATTGTGATAGATATGGTTTGGTTTTGATCTATAAAAGTGTTTATGAATTATTATTATTTTTGAAATTTTTTAGAATGGTGTATAGATTATTTTACCTTGTGGTTGTTGCTTGATGTAGAAAAATTCCTCCCTGGAGATTTCCTGTACAGCCATGGGAACATGCCAGAGAGAGTTCTCCCTCACCAGTTTATCGGAGACTAGTGGGAGCTGTGGTTCGGGCTATCCAATCCTTAGGCCAGGGAGTAGGATATGGACCTGATCAGGTTAGTGAAGCTGAAGTAGGTGCTTGGAAGGATGAGGCTCAATAGTTTCTCAAGAATTAACCAACCACATTTTGGGGAAGCACTTATCCCCATGGGGTATATTATTGGATTAAGAAGATCAAAAGTATGTTTGGATTCCTTTGACACTCATGAGTTAGTTAAGGTGAAATGTAATTAATTCTTATTGGAAGGTTCTATTCAGAGGTGGTGGGACTCAGTTGTTCATTATGGGAAACATGAGTAGATGGGTTGGAAGGATTTCAAGGTCATCTTTAACAATTAGTATTTCCCTGTGACCTTGGTCTTCACCAAGACTAGAGAGTTTATGGATCTACACCCGGGGGACCAGACCATGTTGAAGTATGAAAAACATTTTTATGAGTTATTACAATTACTACCTGAGGTAGTTTTCAATTATCAACTAAAGTCTTAATGGTTACAGATGACTTTGTGTCCGAATATCTTATCCTAGGTATTCTTATTTAAGATGAAGAATTATGTTGAGGTGGTTGATCATGCTCTGATGGTGGAAATTTATCGTAGTGGAAAGTATTGTTTCTCTATAATTGTGTCAGAAGTGGGATAGGGTAGTGGTAGTTCATATGAGAAGAAGATGAATCATGAAAAACAGGAGAATAAGGGAGGTGGTAGTTCAAGACATCCTTCCTGACTATCAATTTATGTGGATTCAGATGTCAGATATTTCTTGTGCCATCAGTGTGGGAAGTCAGTGCTTGAGCAGTCTACAAGTACATATCTAGACAGACCTTTCCATCGGCGTGGACATATAGTGCACTTGTAGTGGTTATACAGAGACACACATCCATACCAGGGTGGTGTATCTTTATAAAACTTGATAAGGATGTTAGCATAGTCTAATCTATATAGGATGGTGGGTTGTCTGTTTGGTGGTTGTGGCAGAAGGGATATATCTTCTTCTATCTAGAGCCAGCTTAATGAAAATACATGAGTCAATGGTCAGTCTCAAGCTCAGGTAGAGGTAATGTATCTTCACACTCTGGATTAAGGACTAAAAGAATCAGATATAGGTCCTATGACAGTTTTAGGTACCATTTTTATTACGTCATCTTTGGATATTTATTTTTTTGATACTGGTGACTATGTCTCTTTTATTTTTTCCTATATAGTTGATGCATTAAATTTTCCAACTGATCCATTGTCGTATGTGATGTATTTGGTGACAAATATTTCTATGAAGAAAGGGAATGGTTTTATGTGCCCATCTTGTTCACTCACCATGTCAGGGGTCGAGTTGGAATGGGATTTCGTGGTTTTGGAGATAAGACTCTTTAACATGTTCCTTGGTATAGACTGTATGGTGTATTTTCAGGAAAACATTAATTTTTATCAGCATAGAGTGAGTTTTGTGGAACCTGATGGGAGTACCCAGGGTTTTCAGGGTGAGTGGGATCCTTAGTCAGGACGTTCTGGGCCTACACTTCAGGAATTGGTCAATCTCATATTTTAGTTCTCGTCGATCATGTTGGTGGATGATGGTAGTGTTCTTGAGGTTGGATTACCTCTTATGGTGTATGAGTCCCTAGAGGTATTTTTAGATGACTTTGCGGGCTCACCTATAGTGAGAGATGTGGAGTTCACCATTGATTTGGTGCTGGGGACACAACAAATATCTCTTCCCTTATACCATATAGACCCTATTGAGTTGAGGGAATTAAAGGTACAACTAGATGAATTGGAATCCAAAGAATAATTTTCTAGAGTGTCTCACCTTGGGCCACCTCAATTTTATTTTCAAAGAAGGATAAAAGATCACCCCACTTATGCATCGATTACCAGAAGCAGAATAAGGTAATGATCAAGAATAAATATAAATTTCCCCATATTGATGACCTATTTGATCATCTTAAGGGGGTGAGGTGGCTCTCTAAGATAGAATTGTATTATGGGTATCACCAGGTTATATTCAGAGGGATGGATGTTTCAAAAATAGTCTTCCAAAGATGTTACAACCATTTTGAGTATCTGTTCATAACTTTTGGGTTGAAAAATGGTCTAGTGGTTTTGATAAAACTTCTGAAGAGGGTGTTTCATTAGTACCTCGAATCTTTCACTGTGTTAAAATTGTATGGAATCCTGGTATAATCCAGGACCATAGAATAACATGAGCGACCTTTGGGGACCATATTTTCACTCTTTGAGATCATTACAACTATGATAATTTCTCCAAGTGACCTTTCTAGATTAAATAAGTGAAGTTTATGGGTCATGTGATCTCAAAAAATGGATTTTAGTGGACCCTGATAAGATCAGTGCTATGATGTCATGTGATAAAATAGAGAATGTTTTCAAGATCAGGTGCTTTTTGGTCTTGGGAGGGTATTAAATGTGTTTTTTGGGAATTATCTTGGATTTCTTCACCTATGAAGGTGCTTACCCCAAGAGGGGTGATGTTTGAGTAGACCCCAGAATTTCAGGGATCCTTTGAATAACTTAAGAATTGGTTGAACATAGATCCTATTCTAATCTTGTTGGAATCTTGGGAAGAGTACTTGGCCTACTATGATGCTTCAAGTGTGGGTCATGGGTGTGTGATAACACAGGATGAACACATGGTGGTGTATGGTTATCACCATCTCCAACCAGAAAAAATGAATTACCCAACCAATGACTTGTAATTAGAAATAGTGATGCATGACATGAGGGCTTGGTGTCATTATCATTTTAGGGAGAAGTTTATGGTCTATTAGAAAAATAAGAGATTATCCTATATATTCTCCCAGAAAGATATGAATTTGAGGCATCATTTTTGTGTTGAGTACCTTCAGGGGTACGATTTTGATATTGTGTATACCCCAAGTAAAGGTAATGTGGTAGTAGATTCCCTAAGCAGAAAGAGTCAGTGAAAGCATTGAAGGAGTCCAGTGATGAGTGTACCTTAATGGGAATTTTTCCAAATTTCATATATAGACTAAGGATAAAAACAAGAGTTCATTCTTGGACAATGCTCATCTAATACCATCCCTTCTAGATTTAACTTGGTAAGAGAAGCCAAATGATGAGTTTTTACATTAGTCTATGAATTTATTAAATGGTGGGAAGGAGATCAGCAATTGGTCTTTGTCCCTAGATGGGTTTCTCTACTTCAAGGAATATATGGTGGTTCCATTATTGTTGTAGAATGTGGTGATGTAGGAATCCACCGATCTTAGTGGCCCATTGATTCTAGAACCACCAATGTTTTTTATTATGTGCGTTGTTAGCTTTGATTTTCGGGCATGAGATTTGACATAGATGAATTTGTATCTCAATGTTATAGATGTCAACATATTATATAAGAACACCAAAGGCCATCCATTATACTTCAACCCTTACCCATTCCTACCTGGAAGTGGGACGAGGTTTCTATGGATTCAATTACTATCTTACCTTGTATACTCGGGGGAAATAATTCCATTTTGGTAGTGATTGATCATATGACCAAATCAAATCATTTCATCCCAATAAAGGATTCAACTGAAGTATACGAATTAAGTCAGATGTATGTTTTGGAGATAGTGAGGCTTTATGGTATGCCATCATCTTTTTTTAAGATAGGGATACTTGTTTCCCCTCTTGGTTTTGGGATGACCTCTAGAAGAAAATGGGGTTACATGTCAAGTTGAGTACGACATATCAACATTAAAAATATGGTCATATGGAGTGGTAAATTTAAATCTTAGAATACATGCCCTGGGAATGTGTGTTAGATTTTAGAGGATCATGGGATAAAAATTTGGGGTTGGTCATGTTTGTGTATAAAAATAGTTACCAATCCTCAATACGAATGGATCCCTTTGAGGCACTATATGGTCAGCCATGTTAGTCTGCTTTATGTTGGTATGAAGTAGGAGAGACCTTGTTTTTGGGACTAAGCCTCATGGGGGAGATTTCTAATAAATTACATTTAATTAGGTTGTAGGTTTCTATTGAGTATATTCAACCTATGCTCTATGAATATCAAAGGTACCAAAATTTTGAATTTTCTGTGGGTGATCGGTTGTTCTTGAAGGCAACTCCTTGTCTGGGTCATCATCATATTAGTAAGTAAGGGAAGATAATTATAAGGTATGTTAGTCCTTTTTAGATTATAGAGATAGTTGGTAAGGTGGAATACCATTTATATTTTCCATCCCAGTTGACATCAATTTAGAAAATGTTCCATGTCACGCAGCTGAAAAAGTATAATATGAATTCTTCTTATGTGAATAATTGAGAAGATTTGGAATTGGAGCCCGATTTTTTTTGTGTTTGAGTGGATAGTGTGGATTCTAGATTTATAAGGAAAAGTGATTTGGTGGAATTCCATACCAATGGTTTGATTTCTTTGGTAGCATGGTAATGCTGAGCATTGGGTTGAGGAGCAGTATTCATTTTTGTTATCTGATCAGACTTGAACCTAACTTTTTAAGGGAGGAAAGTTTTTTATGGTGGGGATAATTTTAAAATAAGTGATTATTTTGAGTTATTTTTCTAGTTTATCATGGTTGTATATTCATCTCATAGCATTCACAGGTTTTTTAAAAAAATGGGATTTTGAACTAAACATCAAGTGGAATATTTTTGGTACATGACTAGTAGAAACTGTGTGACAGACTAGATGAAACCTTACACCTTGGAAAGTGGAACTGTATAGGCTGCAAAACCTACCACACGGGCGTGATTCTAACCATGTGACCAGACTAGAGGTTCTATCCGGGGAACATGGTTAATGGCATGAGCATGCGACCTATCTTAAGAAACCATTTAACCTCATTCCTATTTGGATTGATAGGGACATAAGGATTCTACATGTTTTTTAAAATCACATGGGCTAACCATGCAGCCTATCCGTGTCATTAAAAAAAGTAAAATTTACCCATTTTACCTCTTTTTATTTAACCCTAATTCAACCCATTTCATTCCCCATTCTGGATTTACACCCCTTGGAACCTCTCCCTCACCTCCTTACTGCTTAGACCTCCAAATTTGGGTGGTTTTGGTGTTGTACGTTCAAGAATCATCAAGTAAGTACCTTATTTTCTCATTTTCACTTCCTATTGGGATATTATTCATCCCTATTTGATCTTTTATTTCTATAGTATATTGATCGACCTAATAAGGGTTTTATCTTGAGTTGTTGGGTAAAATATTACTGTTTAAATTTTGATCTTTCCTTTATAGGATTTTATTGCGATGCGGTTGTGGTTTTCTACAGGATTCAAGAAGTTTCCAAGCTCGAGGTATGTGATTCCATTTTTTAGCATTGTTAGATGATTTTGGAATGATTTATTTGTTTCTTAAATATGTTCTATGGATTATGTGTGTGGTTTGAAATGTGTTTTATAAAGGGTTTTAGGTGTATATGGATTGAAAGATGGTTTTCTAAATGAAATTGGTTGTGTCTCATGTGTTCTCTCCATATTATTCTTCTAAATGGTTTTCATGAATTGTAAATATGGTGAGAATCATGTTTTAAAATGGATATGGTGTGTGTATGTATTTAAAATAGGCTTTTCTTATGAAAAATTGTGATTTTCCATGTGTAATCATCTTGTTTGGTGTGTGTTTGTATAAGTAGTGATATTTGTGACATATGAAATAGAAATCGAGCATAAATAAAATATTAGGTATTTAGGTGGGAAGACTAGGACTAATAGTCTAGTTGTATTAGTGGGGACCATGACCCATTTCTTCTAGCATGATTTATGACACAACACTAACTAAACTATAATGATGATTGGAGAAAACTAAAACCTTGGATAGATTCCTCTCTAGTGGATCGTGCATAAGGATGTTGTGGGTCAAGGTTTCTATACCATTTTCACTGAGAAACAAGGTTCCTAGGGCCCCACTTTTGATAGTTACTTTAGGGATTACCCATGGATCTCTCTTGTGAGATGGTTATTACCTTCATCATACAGTGGAACTTTCCTTCATGTTAGTTTCAATGCATGATTATTTGGAAAATGTTCTCCCTTAAAATGTTTTTTTTAAAAAGTGTAAAAATTATTTATTAAAACATTAATGTTAATTTTTATTCTAATGTTATGGAATGAAATATTTATATGGGTGGAATCTTACTGGGAATTTCCTTACACCCTACATACACCCTTAGCTGTATATAGACCTTGTTATGTTTGACCCAGGTAAAGGCAATATGTATCATAGTGGTGCTGGTGGATTATTTTGATAGTGTTTCCTCCTATAGGTGTCAGTGGTGGTTGAATGGTGGTGGTGGTAACCTTGTTGAATGACAGTTGGGTTAAATAGTCGGTCTCCCTCCCTATTTTGTTTTTTATAATTTGGTTGAAGTCTTAATTTGGTTAACTAGAAATTATTGTATCTATTTTGGTTATGGGTATTGATATTGGTGTGATGTTTATTCTTGTGAATTATTTAAGATAATTTAATAGGAGTGAAATCATTCCCAAAAGTGTAATTTTGATACCCAAGCACTTTTTTCTAGCCCATGGGGATCAAGAATGCCCTTCAAACCAGGCTATGGCCCAGGTCAGGTGTCGGGTTGGATGGAACCTTGGATTGGTTCATGACATTAATTAGTTAAAATAATATATAATGGGGAATGTTTTAAGTAAAATTTATATATAATATATCAATAAATATTAATTCAATTTTATGAAATTATTATTATTAGTCATGGGGTTAATATAGAATCATCTTTTTCTAAAAAATACTCTTATTAAAAACCCACTATCTCACCGTGTCTATGGAATTAATATTAAATTAAAAATTTCTAATTATATGAATTGAATTTGGAAAAGGGATTCCATATTTTGAATCATAATAATTTATAATTTCAAAGAATTCCAACATAATTTTTTTAAAAATGTATTAGAGAAATACATTAAAATTAATTACTAAAATTAAGGTAAAAACAAGTTTACTTAGTGGTAAAAATTTAAAATTAAGTGAAAAAATGGCATAGATACTTGTCCAAAACCAATTGGATGGAAATATTTCGACCTTATCCATTACAGTATCAATAATGTAACATTATTAGGTTATAGTGACATGAATGAAAACATGGGTAGAATTAAATTCTTCAAAAACATACAAGTGTGCCACTCACCCCACTTATAATAGGTCTCCACCTCTACCCCTCTATTCACACCTTAAAAACCAATCGTTTCGGCCTAGAAGTACCAAAACAAATTCTCCACTTCCATACTATCCATATATAATCCTTATTTTGGGAGGAAATATAACAAAGGAAATACTTTGGTTCAAACCAAAAGGAGATACCCGAAGAAGATGTAACATTCATCAACAAGCATTTTTTTTATTTTTTCCACCAACCCATTCAATTATTCTTATACCATTCTGATATAATAAAATAATTATATTTTATATAATTAGATGTTTCTATGATAATGTTATGACCTGAAACCACACACACTTCCACAAAATGGGTTATTAAATCAACATTTGTGTGTACGAAGGACAACAACCTCGTGAAACGATTTCGTTTGTTTTTCCATTACCACCTCTCACAGTTGGGTATATTGATGGATATAAAGTTTATATATGATATTTATAACATTATTATACCTCTTGAGTAATTATTTCATATATATTGTTTTTATATTTTAATATTAATGGGATATGATAATGTCGTTCATGTGTATGACAGACTACCGCCTTATTATACAATGTGATTCGTTTTTACTAAAGCATTACACGAACTGTAATAAAGGTAAAAATAATGAATATATTTGATATAAATGAAATATTATTATATTAATGAAATATTTTTCATTATGGAAATATGATATATCACTTTATTTTTAACTTTTCAACCACTAGAAAAAATTATAACGTTGTTCGTGGACGTGGGGACTACCGCCTCCTCGAAGTGATGTGATTATTTTTCTTCATCACCACTTCAAAAGAATGATATAAATATGTATATATAATTAAATAATATGGTATATATGATATTATGATATCTTTTTAAAGATAAATTTTACTTAAATTCTTTCTATGATGATCACAGAAAAATGGAAACATTACTCATGAGTACGTACAACCTACCGTCTACATGATTATAACATTAGTTCATTTTTCATAACCATATTCCAAGATTGGTTTTAAAATTATAATTAATGTATAAATATAATAATTATTTCATGATAATTATTCTTTATTAGTTTAAATAATTAACCCTTTGACAATAGTCTACCTTCCTAATTCATTTTTGACACATAAACCAAATATGGTCAAAACATCCAACTTAAACTTAATTGATTAAGTAATTGTATAAAACATGTTAATAAGTTAAATAAAAGTAATAATAATCTTGTAAATGGTTATAAATAAACTAAATAATTAACATAAGTTCATTATTTAGTAAGATAAATAAAAACATGATGAATCAGACTCAAGGTAAGAGACTTTGTCTCAATATCCATTCGTTGGTGAATATATTATTTTTATAAAGCTATATTATTTTGTGAGGTGTATATATAGTCTCTTTTATATATTATGAATTTATCTATTCTCATAGAATTTAATTTTTTGTTTAAAGTTATTCTTTAATGGGGCTTATGATTTAAATACTTCCAAAGTGATAAGGGAATTTTCTTCTAGATAAATTCTCCTTTAATGTTTCCTTAAAATTATATTTCTCTTATGTGTTTATGTTTTAAAAAATGATTTTTGAATTTTTTTATAAAATATTTATAAATTAAATTTTATTATTTATTTTCAAAGGTTTTAAAAAGTAATATTTTTGTTTGTTTTTTACAGAACGTTTCGACAAATGATAAAAGGAATTATTGACATACACAACAATAACATCTTTTCCACCACCGCGACCATTATGTAATTTCTAGATTAATTTGAAAGATTTCACATTTAATTCAACTAAAAAACCTTTATTTTTTGTGGTATATTAGTATTGAAAATGGTTTTTAAAAAATAAAAGGTTATTTTGGTAATGAAGATGGCTTTTTTAAAATAAAATAGTATCTGGATATCCAAAAGTGATTTGTTTATGAGTTTAAATGTGTTTTTAAAAAGTCAAAGTATAAAAATGTTTTATTAATGTAATGGTATATAATAATTATACATGAGAAATGGGTGTGGCTAGATATTTATAGGTGAGTACGTTACATCTTATATTATGGGGCACCCCATATAGCACCAGGTAAGTCCGTTATAGATTATATGATGGGGGGAGATATTGTTAGGTGAGCCAGTTATAACTTATACAATGGGGTAGCCCCTATTGCATCAGGTGATCTTGTTAGAGCTTAAATAATGGCTGAACCAAAATAGTTATCCAATTAATTGGTTAATTATTGTATTGGAATTCAACCATATAGTTATTCTAATTAAAAGTGTTTTTAAAGGGTTTTATGAATATGATGCTCTAATTCACCAAAAAGTGGTTTAATTTCTTACTCTAGGTTTTAATGATTTTTTTGGAAAAAATGTATCTCTATTTTTTAGGTGAAATTTTGTTTTTCATATACTCAAAGAACTTTTAAGATAAAGGTAAATTTTATATGAGTTTTAATGTTTTCATTGGACTAACAGTTTCATTAATTTTATATCCCTTACTAAGATTTTTGTGATTATCCCACATTTTTAAATGTTTTTCGTATGATTTTTATGGTAAAGGATGAAGTCATGTTGAAAGTCATGAAGATTTTTCATGAAATAAATAATGTTTTGTTTTAAATAGTTTTATATAGTGGAAAAATGGATACTAATCAGATGTATCCACTTTGTATTATATGGTTTTGTAATGTTTGAGTTATGGAATAATTCTATAAAACCCTAAAACTGAAACGATCCACAAAGTGAAAGAAAGAAAATTATTGACTAGAATTCAAGATTATGTAATGTTTAAGGATAGGTCCTTATAGTTGGAATCAAAGGTCATTTTAGACAACTTTAGAGGTTATGAAATTGTTAATAACATTCCTTTAAAACATTTTACCTTATTTTTAAGTTAAAATGATATAACATTTAATGATTACTATATTGACTCACCCAAAATATTTTTGTTTAGAATGATATTCCATATGGGAAACAAGGAATCTATAGTGTGAAGGAACCGAGAAGAGAATATTCTTCCAAATTAGAATCTATATATGGTTGAAATCAAAACAGAATAGTTTTTTATAGTGATTGATTAGTTGACACATTCTATAAAAGGTGGTGGTATCCATGTTAGAGAGAAACCCAATATACAATGAACTTAACAAGTTCTTGAAATCTATTTGAACTGAACATGGTCGGATGATTTTTAGGAACTGAACATGGTCACGTGATCTACATGAACTTAAAAAGGTCTCATGATCCACATGAATAGAACATGGTCTCATAACGGAGTCTCACAGAGAGGTCTCATGGAGGAGTCTCATGGTGGATTCATTCAATCTGTGTCATCTAAAGGGTGTCTCATAGAGGGGTCTCACAGAGGGGTATTATGATTGGATCTCATAGAGGGTTATTATGATAGATTCTCAAGGAGGGGACTCATGTCAAGATCTCATACAAGGGATACACACTGGGATCTCATATAAGGGGTTACATGCCAGGGTCTCACATAGGGGTAATGCGCTAAGGTATTTTTCAAGGAGATACACATCAAAAATACCCTATGAGAAATATCATTGTCATATATAAATGTACATTAATAAGAAGACATATGATCTACACCATTTAATAATACTTGTATCAGGTGTTTATTTCCAGCTACATCCATGGTATTGAAAGGAAGACTTGGAATATCTTAAGGGTATTTTTAAAGTGAGTAAGAGTTTCCATGATATCTCATGGAAAGGTGATTCTTAAGGATATGTACACATTAAGGTTTTAAAGGATCACATGAAGTTTATAGGAACCTATCATACATTCATTGCAACTCTAAACAATATATTATATTGTTCTTTGGCCTGTGTGCCTATTGTTTTTCCTTATGAAGTAGTGAGAATAAGAGGGATGTGTGAGGGAAGTGATTCTAGGGAGATAGTACTTATACCCCAAAATATTTATGGGTAGTGAGCCTAGAAAGGAGTGACCTAGATGAAACTAAAAAGCAGTGTACTTAGTGATTTTGGTGAACCAACACTATGTTGGAGGCATGCTACTTAGACTAGCTCATAATGGTGAACCAAGTAAAAATCAGCGTGCCCCTATGATTGTTTTCTTGCATTAATTTCTATGTATAATCATCAAATAATTTTGGTAAGTATAATATTAATATAAATGATAAAGATAAAAATAAGTGATAATAAAAATTTCAAAACCCATTGTGGAAATAAGAATAGAGAAAGAATATTCATACCTTGATTCACCCCACCTCTCAGGGTATCTATGATCCTTTTGTGCCTAAAAAAGTATTATATAAAAAAATTGTGTATTAAAGTAGGTTTCATTCATAAATTAATGATAATTAGAGATAAAATTTAATTATGTTAAATGTAAACTATTTTTTTATGATATCTTTATTTCAAAATGGAGCAATGAGTTTCATTTTTTTTAATTTTTATATATACTTTATTGAGGTTTATTTTCTAATAACACATCTTTAAATGGTTTTCACTGGGTTTAGGGATGGTTAAAAATAATTATGAAGACTTAATATAAAAAAATAAAGGCCAAGTATAGTGAACATATGATCACTTAAATAGTGGGGTATTTTTTATGTAAATATTTGTCATAATTTTCTTAAACTATAAACCTAAAAGGCCCTTGGATATGTAATTGATTCAATTTTTCCATTTGAAATTTTATGTTATGGATGGACAAAATTTGGTCATGTTTGTGAGTATCAAATACATACACACAATGATTATGTTTCTAGAACCATATATGGGAGTATGGGTGTAGGAATTCTATAGTTGGTTTTGGAGAAGAGTTTATATAACTTTGGAGATTAAAATGTTATAATGTGAGGTCATCTTAATATTTATGGATACTATCATGGGTTTATATGTTTAAGGTTGATCACATGTTCAATGGAGAAAATTTTATTTTAATGTCATAAATGATTATACCTTAAGATGATTTATACCTTTTACTAGGTTTTAGGAATGATACTTCATTGAAGTAATTATATATATTTGATATTAGGTTAACCTTGATAGTTTAAAATCATTATTGTTACATGATAATATTTTTTGGATATATTTATGATCTATATAAGAATAAAACTTTAGTTTTTTATTGATTCTTGTTATTTTATAAAAGTTCACTACATTGTATGATTCTTTAGCAATTCATGTTTTTTTGGGAAAAACATATTTTGAAGAGTTTTATCACCTATCTATTTATAGAATTATCTAAGATAAACCTTAGGTGTTATTATTGATGTATTGGAGATTAATTTTTTACATCTTAATATAATGGTTATTTTGGGTATTATCTTATCACATGCTAACCATTTTAGTCTTATTAAAGACCAGAAGAATAACTTTTCATCCTTTTATATATCACAGGGTAAATCAGAAATTGATTATAGTGCTTCATGAATTAAATATTTATACTCATCATTTGGATTGAAAGACAAGATAAAGGTGGAAACTAGTTGAAACACGCAACCAAATGATGAAATAGAGTTTATAGATATAAATAAAATTAAGTAATTATATTTCCTAATGTTATTAGTATAGTTGGAAAAGGAATCTCTAAAATAAAGGATAATGATCTTGAAATAAAACATTTGATCATATTACCTTCATTTATGTTGAATTTATGGTCCTTTTCATACCTCATTGGTTTATGGTTTTGTCTTTGTTAACTTTATCATGATAATTCACTTTCTTTTGATCAGTCTTCTATATCACTCTCTATAATTATTTATACAATTCATTTTTTCTCCATGTCTATATTTTCAATTACCACTAATTTTCTCATATTTTTAATCCTAGGTATTTGTTATTTTAGATGACCTTCATATTTCCTTTTCCCATTTTTCAAAAATAATTTTATTAAGAATTTTTTGAAATTGAGGGGGGGGGGTTAAAAAATATTTTCAATTTTTAAACCCTTTATTACCAAGAAAAATTTAAAATTATGTAGAGGAAATTTATTAAAATGTGGATTGTAAAACCCTGATATTTTAAAATAACACTATGTTTGATAGCCAACACAACATGAAACATCAAGAATAAATGAACCATGGAACATTTTTATTATTTAAAATGTTCACTATAACACAAAAATTTAATTATAAGATATTAATACGATTAAAAAAATTATAAAAAATATATAAAATGTTCCTAATCAATACAAATGTATTTATTAATTCTTAGGAAATAAGCACTCAATTTTCTGTAGTCATTTTCTTCGTTAAAAATATATTTTCTTCAAAAAAGGTTTTTATTTATTTTTATGAGTGAATATTATAAATAATTTATTCAAAATTTATATATTTTATTTTATAAATAAATATCATTTTGGAAATAATAATTTCAAAATTACCTTAGGGTGAAAATTTGGGTTATTTCTGAAAAGATTGATTTTTTAGCGAATAATGAATTTTTTTTTAAATTGTAATTTATTATCATTAAAAAGTAAAATTATTATTTTAAATTGATATTAAATTAAAATAAGTGTTCTTTAGTTGGAAATAATATAATTAATTATATATTAATCGACTTTATTATTGATTTAGGCGTAATTTTTTTGGGCTTCAAAACACATTTATCTAAAAAAATTCATTGTGTTTCACAAATTTATATCAAAATTGAATTATTAAAATTATATAAATTGAATATTGAAAAATATATTCCATATTTGTAATGATATGGTTCAAATTTTTTAAATAGGTTAACTTTATTTTTATTCATAATTATTAGTAACCATGGTAAATATTTTTTACCTAGGTTGGGATATATTATGTAATTGAGGTTATAAATAATGCGATAAGGATTTAAAAATTTACGAAAAACATATATTTTATTATAATAAAATATATATACACCATATAAATATATATTATTATTTTAATGGAACAACCTTATTCATCTCATTTTCCATCACATGGGGAACAAAATCATCACTCGTGCATACTTATGCATTGCCATCTCCACAAAGAGATGTGTTTTGTTTTTCATCACTACCTTACAAGAGTGGATATTATTATGAATTTAATATATATATATATATTATTTTCCTAAAATAATTATTTTTTGGAAAATATAAGATATTACTTACCTTCTAACCCTTCCGCCTTTTAAAAAATGATAACATCACTCTTGCATATATGTGGAATACCACCTCCACAAAGCGATGTGATTTGTTTTTCACATACACATTTAATGGGTAATTGTTACATTATATTTTATGTTTAATTTTTTTATTTTTTAATGATTATTATTTTAGTGACTATGGAATAATGAATCCATTAACCACGGTCATCCTACCAAATATTTTTTGGGCCTCACATAAATTTAACCGATTTAGTAACTCAATAAAACATGCTCATAAATGACATAAAAGGGATAATGATGATGTAATGAATGTGATAAGGTTATTAATAAATTAAATAAATAATATAATTATTCTATTTATGATTTAAATAACATATGTCACTTGATAATATTTAAGGTAGGGTATCTCTGATCTCAATTCCCAATCATTGCGACTTAAGCTATTTTCATGACATATTTTATCTTTTTGGACTATAAAATACCTTATGAATATATTTTATCATCAATTTAAGAAATTAATGTGTTTAAAAATAAAATCCATTTTTATTACTTCAAAATTTTGTTGGTTTAAAATTTATCATTTCCCAAGGGACACATTACCTTAAAACCTCATTTTTATGTTTTTATTGATTTATTTTATAAATATTTTTATTCCATGTACATATTATGAAAAAAATTATATTGATGTATTTATATTTACATTAATAAATTATAAATATATTTTTATTTCTCTTTTTAACTTTTTTAAATGTTTAAAAATGGAATAATTTTATGTATTTTATACGGAATATTTTGGCCTTATTTACAAAATTGAAAACATAAATGTTCAAATTTAATGTATATAAGATCAAATAATTTTCCCACCCCCACAAACATTATTTTATGTTTTATTTAATTTATAATATTTTATTCTTTATTCAAAAAACCCTCATTCCTTTTTTAGGTATTTTCATTTGTAAAATTGGGTTTTAAAGGAAATGGATATATATAAATATTCAGAAATGTTTTTCCTTTTGGTTAAAATGTATATTTTTATGAGTTTGATGATGCAAATGTATGATTTTATGAGTTTCATGAATGTTATAGTTCTTATAAGTTTTTTATAATGATAGTTGATCCTGATATATGTCTAAAATTCATTGGGTGATGGTAATGTTCTCCAAATAATCATATTAGAATAAACTGATTAGGTTATTCCATTTATAAGGATTCTTATAAGGGTTATATGATGATGATATGTAAAGGAAAATACATGAATTGACTATGATTTTTAAGGATTTTTCATGGAAATATTTTGATTTTATAAGGTAAGATAATGATCTTTTTTAAAGGAATTATTATTACTTTTAAGGTTAAAAAGGAATATTTTTTAAGAAAATGGTTTTCATGGATTATAATATTTTATAAGAAGACATAATGATTATTATTTTTTCTTTATGATTTATTCTAAAATGTTTAATGAAAAACTTTGGGCTATAAATGTAACATCATGTTACCCCCTTTCTGGTACTTCTCTTCCCTCTTATCATTTCTCTCTTTATTTGGGTGCATTTTGGGACTCCCAAGGATAGAGATCCGTTGTAGGGTAAAATGAAATAAAGTTCAAGGATGTATGTTTTTATGAATTAATAGAGTCCAAGTATAAATGTATTAAATACTATGAAGGTTTCTCCCAGAGTTCGAAGGACACCAGTACTAGTTTGTTATTTTGAGTAGAATATGGACATTTTGAGGTATTCTATTCAAACACATGACATATAATGATTACACATCATGAATAGGTTTTACACGCTATGTAAAATATTCAGGTCATGGAATGGGATATGAGAATATTTTATGAACCATTACAAGGCTTAAAGGATGTATAAACCATGAAAATATTACATTCTATGTAACCATAAAATTATTATTTTAAACCTGATGAAATTTCTTTTTCAACATATTTGGATTTCATGGATTACATGACGTGAAAGGGGATTGCATAGTGTGTAATCCTCATAGACTGGGTTTTTAGGGAGTTTCATGGATGATATGTTTTTAATTCATCCACATGTCTCTTTCCTCTTATCCTAGGAGTTATGTTAAGAGGTTTTGGGGACCTCCATTCCATCTAGATCATTTTTCTCCGAAATTTATCATCATTGTAGTTGCAGTTTGTTTCTCCAGGTGAGTAATCCTTCTACTTATTTGATTCCATTGATCGCGATAGCACCATTGTGTTTCAATATTGTATTTATTAGAATATGATGATAATTCTCTTGGTTATTTCTAGATATTTTTTGTGATATTACTCTAGAGGTTAAAAATTATGTTGGTTATGAGGAGGAGTGTGAGCTCATTGAGGGTCCATGTTATTGTGCTTTCATTCTTCCTTGTTGGTGGATCCTACTGCAGGCATGTACGAACTCAGTTTGAGGTATGGGGTTACATCTCTAGACTAAAATGTATATACCATATTGATATATTTTTGATAAATTCTTTTATAAATGAAATGGAAATATTTATTGATTTATTTGTGTGTTTTGAAATGGGTTTTTAGAAAATATTATTTCCCCTTATTCTGGTAAAAATAAAAGTTTTTTAAAGAATTGTGAAATGGATTTTTGAAATGGTTTTAGAATCATGGTTATGATGAAATGGTTTGGAAAATCTAGCACATGGGAAGCCTTGGACACTTAGGTGTAAGGTGTAGATTGGGTCCATTATCCATATATTTTTGGGTGGGGGAACTCATGGGGTGTTCCTATGTTTCCTAAGACCTTTGTTCTAGGTAATTGGTATTGAAATTTTGGATAATTCACTTATGGTGTGTTTTTATGCTCCTTAGGCCTATATTCTAAGGATAGAGTGAACACTAGTCATTGAATTTGGTATGAGTTGTCTTCTAGACTGACCTGTAATGATCCTTGATGTAATATTATATGTTCTTTTTTTTTTGTTTTGTATTGGATTTCATATGATATGTGATAGATACTTTTATTTGAGATGAATTGACTACTTTATGTATATGAGATTCTTTGAACTATTTTAACTTCTTATATTTTGAAATTTGTAAAATGGGGAAATTAAGTGTTTTTCCATGATTACGATAAAAAAACTATTTAATTGTTAATCATGTATTTATTTCTTTATAGTTGATTATTTTTTAGATTTTTTATAGATACTTGATATTGAAAAACTAGGTAAGATCCTATTGAGTCTGTTAGCTCACACCCTATGTACACCTTTTTCAATGCGTAAACCATTGTATGTATTTTGACGTAGGGAAAGGGAAGGTGAAACAGTGAGGCGGTGAGGTTTATTTCAGCTAATTCTGGGTAACCAGTGGTGAGATGGTGGGAGTCACCCATGCTATCATATGGAGTAGTTAGTTTTCTATTTTAGTAGTGCTTTGATGTTGAACTTGTGATTCGGGATGTGATGGATTCTTTTGAGTTGTATCATTTTAGATTTCTTCTTTTAGTTATGAAATACGTTATCACGTTTTCTCTTTCACTATGGTATATATATATACCATGTTGTTGCGTTAGATTGGGAGAAATTGTTTCCTATAGTTCTTATTTAATGACCGGGTGCTAGTCATCAGCCTATGGAGATCAAGAACACCCTTAGGGTATGTGAAAATTTGGGTTAGGTAGTCGTTTGAGAGGGTATCTGGGTCAGGTTCATCACAGTTTGGTATTAAGAGAGGTTTTTCCTCAAGATTTCTTGTCTTGGGATGTTTGCTAGACTAGAGGTAGGATTGTCGAGACATGATAGGTAGCTGTAGCGAGTGCCTGGAAAAAACTTGCTATGAAGAGTCTCAAGTTACCATGAGATATTGGTATTTGTGTCTCCTTTTACGTGTTCTTAATCTAAATATCCATTATTGATTTTGGTTTTAAGGTTTGAACTAACATTATTCTATTGTATGATCATTTATTTTTTTTCAATGTGCAATAGTATTCCTCCAAGACGACTTCCAAGGGTTCCTAAAGAGGGTGAAGAAGATTCTCCTCAATAGAATCCTCATACAGATCAAAACTATATCAAGCCTATAATTAGAGAATTTTTAGTGGTATATCATAATGTACTACAAGTATAGAATGGAATTATTGAGGTTCATCTAAGAGATAGAGGAGAAAAAGATCAATCACGAGAGTTCTTACATGAGAATACCCCATCCTTTAAGGGCATGAATAAACCTTAAGAGGTAGAGGGTTGGATTGATAGAATTTATCATATCTCTAACTTCTTGGATATGCCTGAGAGTATCAAGGTTAAGTCTGTAGTGGTCATACACTAGGGTCCCAACAAGTAATTGTGGGATTCCATGGAACATGCATATATGCATGTGGTATTTGAATGGAAGGGTTTCAAGTCTTTATTCTTCAAGTATATTTTTATAGATTCACTAATGATTTTAAAGTATATAGAGTTCCTATATTTTTAGTAGGGAGAGTGTTCAGTGTTAGTGTAAACCAATCAGTTTGCAGAGTTGGTTATTTTTGATCTAGAGGGAGTAAAGAATGAACAGCTGAAAGCTCAAAAGTAACTATAGGTTTTTCAACCAGATATCATATTGTAATTATTTATGCTAAATATTTTTACCTACACATAGATGGTATATAGGATAGTGATGTAAGAGATGAATATATAAATAAAGGTTAGTTATTTCCCCCCTTCTATTCTATCAAGTGGAATATTTTGTGGCATGTAAGGATAAGAAAGGAAGTGACAAGATCATCGTAGAAGTGGTGGATTTGGTTCTTAGTGGAATTCCTCCTTTTCACCATCAGTTATAGATAATAGTGTGCCCCTAACTTTATATCAGTGAGGAAAGGACAGAAACACAAGGAATTCTTGTCCTGTACCTGTAAAGATGTGAAATAGTTGTGGTCATTATGGTCATCTACATCATTTTTGATAGTCTACGTCTACACATTGATATGGTTAGGGATCATCATCTCCAAAAGATACTGTGGTAAATTTATATGCTTCAAAGAATATAGAGATCTAGCCATAGATCTTAAGAGTGAATCACATTCATGTAGTAGATACGATTCCAATTGAGGTAGATAGAGGTCAATTGATAGCGATAAGTACCATATTTATTGCATATTTAGTATTGATTGATTTATGTGATACTAGTGATTCCCAATCATTTATATTTGTCCATTTTTCTGATTTGATTAAAATTTCAATTAAACTCATGTCCTTTGTAATGGAGTTAGTGACACCTCTTAGAAAGAGGAAAGAAAAAGGGTTTTGGTGCCCCTGTTCGCTATCGATAGTTGATGTAAAGTTAGTTAGGGATTTTATCATTCTTGATTTGGATCTTTTTGAAATAATATCTGGAATGTATTAGAATATTTTTCATCATTATGATGTTGATTTTTATCATTATCATTACTTGTTTCTTGAAACCGAAGTGAGATCATAGTTTTTTTAGAGAGAGTGGGATCTAAGGTCTGCTAATGAAAAACCTTCCCACCAAGCATTAAAGAGATTATTCTCTACTCTACACAATTGAAAAAATGACCAATACCCACTGTTTAAAACCAAGGGTATAGCCCCAAAAACTATGGGTATAGTTTATACCCATGGTTTTGGAAACTGTGGGAAACCAAGGCATTGGTATATCTCCACAATCTATACCCAAAGTTAGAAAACTGTGGGTATATATTTTTTACATTGTGTCACATACTTATACCCACGATTTAAAAATTGTGGGTGTAAATATGTTGTAAAATGTAGGCTCTGTGTATTGAACCTGTGACCCACATTTCTAACACACAGTGCCTAACCAACTACCCTGATTAACTTATGTTAATACACATATTCATTTAGCTAAATATATTAATATAAATTGTCCATTTTAAAAAAACATCAAGCCACATATTTCAAACTGTGAATTTCTATTTAAACACTCAGTGCCTCACAACTCAGGGTATGGAAGTTATGTTAATATAAATCAACATTTACATAAATATATTAATCTCAAATATTGGATATGAAAAAACACAACATCGAGATTGGGTTCTGAGATCTACTTCATAGATGAACTACGCCTCACCAAACAACCTAATTACATTACATGTATATAAATATATATTTACCTTAATATATTAATCTGAACTATGGGTATAGAATGGAAAACCATCTATATAGAGTTTTCCCACACTAATTTTTTCCCTCTTTCACGCTGGAAACCTATACCCACAGTTCTCTAAAATTGTGGGTATATGTTTTTTCGACGAGAATTGTACCCACAATTTTCCTATAGTACCATTTTATATGTTTTTAACCACAATCTATACCCACAGTTTTCTCAAAACCATAGGTATAGGTTTAGAATAGACCCTTATACCCATGGTTTTAGGAAAACCGTGGGTATTGGTTCAGATAAACGCATATTCCCACGGTTTTTCAGAAACCGTGGGTATAGGGAGACCTATACCCACAGTTAGTTCCAAAACCGAAGGTATAGAGGATTTTTTAGTAGTTCTAGTAGTTTATCTCAATTCCATTTCTTCTATTTTTGATCTTCTTACTATCATTTTATATTTTTCTTATGTTTTACTAGATGATTTCTCTGGTTTACGTCTAGAGAGGGATGTAGTGATTACGATTGACCTAGTGTTAGTTATATATAATATTTCGATACCTTCATATCGTATGGAACCAATGGAGATGAAAGAGATCAAGTTTGAATTGGGTGATCTGATAGTAAAAGGTTTTGTTCACCCTAGTGTTCTTCCATGGTAAGCCCCTATGCTATTTTCCAAGAAGACAGATGGTTCACTCTGATTGTGCATCGACTATCAAAAGTTGAACTGAGTAATGTTAAATAAAAAATATCATTTTCCTCATTTGGATGATTTTTTGATCAATTAAATGGGGAAAAGTGGTTTTTAATGATCAATCTCGAGTTAGGTTATCATCATCATAGAGTTTGGCATCCTGATATACCAAAACTCATTTTAAGAGTAGGTATGACCATTAATAAAATTTTGTGATTACATTTCTGTTAAATAATGAACTTGATGTTTATATTGATTATATGAATTGGATATTCCATCAGTATCTAGACACTTTTGTGGTAGTGATTTTGGTGAAATTTGGGTTTATTCGAGATTTGAGAACGAGCGTGATCATAATTTGAGTTTAGTTCTAGAAAACCTAAAGAGTCATTGTTTTTATGGAAATATTTTGAAATGTAATTTTTGGATCTAAGAATTGAATTTATTGGGGAAAATGATTTCTAAGCATGGATTATTATCTGATCCTGAGAAGGTGAAAGATGTCATTTCAAGGGAAGAACAATGTAATGTCTTTGAGATTTAGAGCTTCCTTAGTGTTCCAAGATATTACTGATGGATCATCAATGATTTATCAAAATTGGAATCACCTTTAACTACTATTATTAGTAAAAGGTTTAATTATCTATGGGATTCAAAGTTTCAGTCTTATTTTAATGGTTTTAAATGACTCTTGAAAACATCTCATATTCTGATCTCACCTTTGTTTGGTTAGGGGTATATATATTTCTAGGATGGCTCTGGTGAAATTCTGGGTTGTGTGATTATGCTTGAAGATAATGTGGTAACAAACGACTCTCATTAGCTTCAACCACATGAGAATAATTAACCCACTCATGATTTAGCGCTTTTTAGGTTATGCATGTGATTAAGTGTTGAAGAAACTATCTTTTTGGGGAGAGGTTTATAGTATTTTCTGACCATAAGAGTCTATGCTATATATTTTCTCAGAAATAAATGAATCTCAAACAAAAGTGATAGTTAGAATACCTTAATATGTTTAAATTCTCCATCATGTACACCTTGAGGAAGGGGAATGTTGTTGGATATGCTCTTAGTAGGAAAGTACCATCAGAGGATGTTTTAGAATTTAAGGAGGAGTGAAACCTTATGGGGCTCTTCACTCAATTTCACATGGAAGCTCAGGAGGATGTTTTGGGTATGGTTCTAACCAGTGTTCAGTTATCATCACCTCATATTGATTTTATTCTATAGAGTTAGAAGCAGGATGATGAGTTCATAGGAATTTGAGAAACCCTATTTTTTGGGGAGATCATTTCTGGTTTGTCTCTCTCTTTAGATGGTATACTCTATTTTGGGGATCCGTTTGTCATCGCACTATCTATGTGTAGAATAGTTTTGTTTGAATGTCATAGTTATTTATGGTTTGTTCATCTGGGAACTATAAATATGTATTATGATATGAGACTGATATGACGGTGGTTGGGTATGAAGAATGAAATTATTTATTGTGTTTCTCACTATTATATCTACCAATAGATAATTTTAGAGGATATAAAACCTTCTATTTCCCCTAATATCTTCTAATTATTGGTTGGAAATGGGACAAGGTGTCCATGGACTTTGTTTTTGGATTACCACAAACTCCCTAAAGGAAAAAACAATCTAGGTGGTGATTTATCAGTTGACAATGTTAGCTCTTTTCATTATGACCAGGGACACTACTAAAGTTTAAGATCTAGGTAAGCTTTATGTGAAGGATATAATATGGTTATGTAGGTTTTCTTATTCCATTTTTTTACATATGGATCCCAGTTTTACTTCTAGGTTCTTGATGAGTCTCAAATAGGTGATGGGGGCTGAGTTCAGGTTTATTATAACATAACATCCACAAAAATATGGCTATATGGAGTGTGCTATTTAGATCCTATAGGATATGCTTCATGCCAACATCATGGATTTTTGTGTATCCTGGAATAGGCATCTAGGGATATTTGAGTTTTTTTATAACAAAAATTACCTGTCATCGATCAAAATGGCTCCTTTCGAGGGTTTTTATGGTTACCCATGCAGACCACCTATTTTTTGAGAAGATGTGGGTGAGGAATCATTGGTGGGTCCAAGTATCATTTAGAAGATGTTAGTGAGGATTTATTATGTAAATCTATATCTAGTTATAACTAATATTCAAAAAAATCTTATATAGATCGATATCATTTTCATTTAGAGTTTTACATAGGTGACCAGGTTTTCTTAAAATTTTCTCCTCAGTTGAGTCACTGTCGACATGGAAAATAGGTAATATTGGCTATGAGATATGTTATATCCATTGAGGTCACAAAATTTTTTGTAAATTTTCTTGTCAGTTGCAATTTCTAGTTCATTTTATGAGTAATCATGAATTTTTCCACATATCACGAGTAAAGAAATACCATATTGATCCCTCTTATATTCCGATTTTTGAAGAGAGTGATTTGTACTAAGAAATTTTTGTTGTGTAGTAGCCAATGAATATTTTTTACTCTAAAGTAAAAGTCTAGTATGGGAAGTTTATCTCATTGGTTACTGTGTAATAGAGGAACATATCAGATTATCACAAGACTTGGGAATTAATGTTGTTGATGAGGGAACATTGACATCCTTTATTTTCCATAATTCATTATTCCACATGAATTTATAGTGATGGAAAGTCTTATGGTGGGGAGTTTATCTAATCCAATTTCCTACTTTCAGGCATTTATCTTATCTTTTTTTATTTACTTCTTTGTTTGGGTGCATTTTGGGGATCCTAGGGATGTAGATCCTTTTATAGGGAAAATAAACTAAAATTTAGGTAAATATGTTTGTTTGAATTAATGAAGTCTATATAAAAATGTTCTAATTGTTTTACATGGTTTTTCTCATGTTCAGAGGACACTGGTGTTGGTTTGGACTTTCAAGCAGAATCTGGAATTTTTCTGTCTACTCGGTGATTACACACCATATAATTATTACATGTTGTGAATTCTTTTATATGATGTGTAAAATATTAACATCATGTTATGGTTTTGGGGAATATGTTATGAATCAGTATAAGGAATGAAGGGTTTACATTCGCTGATAATATTACACAATCTGTAATGGTAAAATTATGATTTTTAATCCAAGGAAATAAGTTTTTCATCATATTTTGGTTTTTTAGATTGCATAATGTGAAAAGGGATTACACACCTTTTAATAATCATTGGTTGTATTTTTAGGGCACTTCATGGATGATATATTTTTCATTAATCTGCAAGTCTATTTTCTCTTGATCGAGGATCCCTCCCAAGATGTTTTGGGGAACTTTGATCCTTTGAGATTGTTTCAATCAATGATTGATCATCATTTCTATTGTAGTGATTTTCTCTTGGTGAGTAATCCTTATTATTATTAATTTTTTTTTGATGTTAGTGGAACCATTATGTCGTGTTATTGGATCCATTGATCTACGATGGCAGTTTCATTAATCCTTTTTAGATCATTTGTGTGATCTTTCCCCAAAGACAACCATTTTGTTATTTGTGGTGTAGTGTGATAGTTCTTTGATATCCTGCCTTATTTTCTTTTCATTTTTCTTTATTGGAGGATCCTATTGCGGGCATGTGTGATCTGAGTTTGAGGTTTGTAGTTCTGTCTCTTGCTTATTTTGGATGAACTATCTTACTATGGTTTTGATAATTTTTTTCATTAATTAAATGAAATGATTAATTGATTGAATTTTGTTTATAAAATGGGTTTTTTGATAAAATATAGTTTTCCCATTGTTTTGGTAAAAAGAAAAGATATTTTTATAGATTTATAAAATGAATTTCTAAAACTAGTTTCAAATCATGGTTTTGGTGAAATATTTTGGAAAAAGTAGCACATGGGAATCCTTGTGTACTTAGGTAGAAGGTGTATCTTAGGGCCACCATCCATGCATATTTTTTTGGGGGTGTGGGATGGGTTTTACTCATGGGGTATTCCTCTATTCGGTAGGCTAATTTTTATAGAGAATTGGTACTCCCATTTTTGGGGAATTCCCTCAGGGGTGTTTATCTTCTCCTTATGCCTGTAATCTAATGATGTGAGTGGGAACTAGTCATTTATTGGGCTATGGGTAGTTTTCTATATTAACATATAGTGATACTTTTTATGATGTTACATGTGACTTGATTTGATATTTATTGTGTTTGATATGATATTTTATATATTATTTTATCTCAGTTGATTTTATAGTTTGATTTATATGAATTTTTTTGAACCATTTTACCTGATTATATTTGGAAATATAAAAAATGTAAAAATTAAATGTTTTTACCTGATTTTGATATAAAAATCATTTAACTATTTATCATGCATTTTTTCTTTAAAAATGAACATTGTTCAGATTTTTGTATAGAGACTTTATATGGAAGACGTAGGTGGGATCTTACTGGTCCCATTAACTGATACCTTGCGCACCCCTTCAGAGGTGTGCAAAACTTTTTTATGTATTTCTATGTAGGGAAAAAAAGTTATGATAGTGAGGTGGTGAGGTTTTTTTCAACTGATTCTGGTTATCTGGAGGTGAGATGGTGGGTGTATCCCATGCTACCAAATAGAGTAGTCAATATTTTGTTTTTGTATTCCATTGATGTTGGACTTGTAATTTGGGATGTTCTAACTATTTTCAAATATTATTATTTCATCTATCATCTTTCAGTCATGGAATATTTTATCTTTTCCACTTTTTCACTATGTTATCTATATATGACATATTGTTTCTTCTAGTTATGAAAAATCATTAGCTATGGTTCTTATTTAATATCTTGGAGAAATTTAACAACACTTAAGGATTGAGAATTACCTTAGATTATGTAGAAATTTGAGCTGGGTACCAATTTGAGAGGGTATCCGAGTTAGGTTTTTCATAGTAAATATGGTTTCATGTGTATGTAAATGATTATTTGAGATCAATATTTATTATGTTAATGTAAATCTATCTTATATGATCTCACACCTTTGTAACAGACTAACAATTTTTATTTTTTTTTATTTTTATATGTCCCATACAAATATTTTTGTGCTCATCCGACGTATTAAAATATTTTTAAAAGGGTTAAAGGATAATTTTGAACAATGATGAATACTTAATATGAAAAAAATAAAACTAGAGTATAGTGTGAAAAAATAACACTTAAAGAAATGGGTACTGTTATGTAAGAGTTTATCCTAATTCTCTAAAAATCATAACCAAAAAGGTATTTGGGTATGTAAGTGAACCAATTTTTCCATTTAATGTTGTATGTTTTGGATAGATAAAATTGTGACACATTTATTGGTATCAAATCTAGAAATAAAAATATTATGTTTTCACACCAGATCTGGGAGTATGTGTTCAAGTATTTTTTAGAGGTAGATATCCAAGAAACTAGAAGGTGTGATAGTTTTGCTGATTTATTCATAAAGGAATTAACAAAAACACCTTTTATGAATATAATTTACAAAATTATGATACAAATATTATAAATACTATCATGATTGTATCATTGGGAATTGGGAATTATATATACTTTTTATAATTTCCTCATCCCAATTCACTTTTAATTGTTACCAAAAAGGGTAACCATGTGAGCTCAGGGACACCACACTATATTCTAGAGGCATCCAGCTAGCAGTGAGGGGCTAGGGTGTTACCATGTGGAGATTATACCCTAAAATAAGATAAATAAAAAAGTTGAAAATAAATAAGCATCATGAAAAACAATCAAAATTAGAGTACATAAATATAAATAAATATAAACCATAAATAATAAACGAATCTTATCATACATACTCAAGGTTATGCCAACATAAAATGAATAATCACCCACCATGCTAATCTGAGTATAACAAATAAAATATATAAAGTGAATGTATGTAGTTTTTCAAAACCATCAACAATATATACCTCAAACCTGGTCTCCAAATCCCATATGAGTTATCCCACTCGATCATGAAACTTTGGGCCTCTAACCAACTTGAACCTTTGACCGGTGAAGTCTTATCATGTACCCAAGTTCTATGGTTTCCTAATTAGGGTTTAAGTATAACTTAGTATGGAACCACCAATATGTTCCTATATATAACTAATAAATGTCTTTTATTCCCTTGTTATGTAGACATAATAAGTAAAACAATGCATAAGAAAAAATAATTAATCACTATCGATCACATAATATAAAGAAACCCCTTAGGGGTTCCTCTATCTCATTCTCAACTCATGGGTTAACATAAAACACTAAGAGGTAATATCATCCATCAGTGTCTTCATAATCGTATCATGAGATCACTGACGTTATAAGAATATACCTACTAGTATCACTCTATGAAGTTGGCATAAATCACATCTCTCATCCCAAGTATTCATAGGTTGGTTTGGTTACCCATCCTATCCATAAATCACACACTTAATATTCCTAACCATTTATCAACGACCAAAAGGGGAGAAACACTTTCCTCATCTCTCATATAACTAGTCCAACAACTATAAGGTATCTCAAGGGTCCTTTAATGATTACTAGGGCCTTTCATTATCATCCCTTCACATATCCCTACTCAAGATGTCTAATGGAACCTAACTAGGTTCAACATAATCACTAATTGTTTTTAAATATTACCCCTCATGGTATATGTATCACAAGTTATTTCATCAAAAATTAAGTCCTAGACCATTGGTCATTGAGTTATGTTGTTATTTCCCAATGGTTTATCATGGCTCTTGGCACTTTGTTTAGTCCATACATGAGCATTTAATTTTTTAATTAATAAATTATATAATTTAAATTGGTTAATGACCCTTGGTGGCGAAACCCCATGTCAAAACTCACATAAATAGATTTCATAATACCATAGGGAAATTTATAGGGACCACCTACCTCATATAAAAATTCATTTCCCTTTATATTCATGCTCAACCAGTATTTCCCAAGCTCATCCAAGATCATATCATCTCATGATCTCTTCTCACATGCCACACAATACAAATAATTAATTATTCAAATAATTATAATATTTTATAATTAATTTATAAATTAATTAATTTAGGCATAATATTCTAACAACTCACCCATCGCTACCAGAACTTTGAAACCATAATTAACGACTCATAGAATATCAGTTACAAACTATTGAAACCATTCATAGAAATATCCATAACACACATAACCAAAATAATTCTGCATTAAATTTAATTTATAAAAAACCATAAAAAATCATATGGGGATGTATATTCATTTCAAAATGTGAAATTATTTTCAATCATCACCACATGACATCCTATATCCATCTCACACAAAAGCCACATCATATAAGGATGATTTCAAGACCTTTATGTTGGGTTTTTTGAAGACCCTAAACCAAAATCATATGAAATTAGGATGAATAAAGTAAAAGTAATAAAAAGGATAAAGGAGGAATCCTCATCTTGAATTCACTATGAAATCACCACATCAACTCCCTTATCCATTGGGGATTGAGAAAAAAGAGAGGGGGGGGGATCTCTTTTAGACATCACACATGATTAAGGAAAAGAGAGGTGGAGAAGTGTTTTAAAGGAACTAGGGAAAATGATGTTTTCACTATAAATAAAAAAACACAAGTGAAAATGGATTGTATCATGGTTTTGTCTATTCCATGGTGAACCTCTAAGTATCCCCTGAGGAGCCCGATAATTACCAAAAAAATTTCAATCTCCATCTCTTGTTTCCATTTTGAATAGCCAAAACACCCCTAAGCCTACAGGAAAAAATTCCCAATGAAACAACCTAGGTCATGGTGCTATAACCTGGTGTGATACCCCATTTTATATGCTTAGATAGGGTAAAATTCCCACTTGGATAGGTGTTTTCCTTGGTCATTTCAGAATGGTGGCACCCCACAGTGCCATGGCCATCCAAATACCCATCCATAGTGTTTCTCTCTAGTTGTTTCACATTGTGAGGCACCCTAGGAACCATTCCATCCTAGGGTGCCACACCCTACACTATTAATAGAACCAATGAACCATATTAAGCTAAAATTACCAACAACATGAGAGTTTTGCTGCCCGTTTCAAATAGGGACAAGCTCTGAGTACCACACCCTCACCCATATTTACCTAAAGTCTAATCAAGGACTAAAAACACCTCCAAATCCTCACTTCAGGTTTAAAAAATCTCTTAAATCTTTTCTAAATTTTATAATCCAGATCTAAATCATGGAACTAAAAATAAACCCCACACTATAAAAAATAGTTATAATTTCTCAAACTATATGAATGTGGGTATTGAAAACCACCCACCATTACTCTTATCATCCTTCAGAAGCATCAGTGGCATATCAACTAATTATATCAACCTATACCAATCATCAATTCATAAATACATCATTGTATTATACTTTGGAATAACAACCAATCTTTCTCTTCACAACTCCAAACACATGAAACACTATTCATTAAAAACCTATCCACCACTTTTAACCATCAACAAAACAGTGAGAAAATATTTACCCACCATTCTCTATACCAAGACTCTATATTATCATCATTAAATTATTTATCACAGTCATGGTTCTCCACACCATAAACCTCATCTAATAAGGGCCTTTTTCGAGCCATTGTAAACCCCACCAATAGAATCATCGACTAAAATTCATTTTTATTGGTCCATCAACCTACTTAATTTGTAATCCATGAGACCACACCCACTATCATGAAAAAAGTTAATTAGTCCTCCTTTGCATGACCATTTTAAAAAATTCTCAATCATAGCCACCAACATGCTATCTTATCACCTGATCATGATGTGTCTACCCTTAAAAGCATAACAAGACAATCCAAACACCCAAACCCAACATGCATCATAATTTCATAATTCTATCCTTGAAAAAATTGATTAATCATCATACTAAACTCATTATAACTAATGTATCTCCAATTTGAATCATGTTAGAACATATCCAAACCACACCGAACTCAATGCCAACACAAAAAATCAACAAAATGCCACATCTAAATCCTAATTATGGAATTTTATAAGGAACCAAACCACATTGAATCAACAAAGAAATTGACATCCTAAGACCATATCAACCACCCAATGAACGGTCTCATCACCCATCAAAAAATTTTGAAACACAAATGCCATTCATCAAAAACTCACACTCTATCCACTAATGTGCATAATGAATGGACATAGCCACACCTCTCATAATATAGATCCAATGAAAACATCAACTACAAACTATTTCTAAAACACTTGGAACCTCATATTTGGAACCTTATGAATTTCATAACTAAACAAGGTTATACCATCAAATAGACAATGGTGCACTCCCATAATACAAGTTTCCTTATAATACTTTATAAGAACAACCTCAGCATGTTTATTCATATCATTTTTGTTGTTCCTCTTGAGCCATGATTATCCCATACTAGGAAACACCTATCTAGGATTATTATTAGATTGAATGGACCACAACAATATGATCCAATTCTAACATCACCTCCCACCACATTGTGAAATTTCCTATTTTTGTTAAAAACCCTCAGAAAACCAAGCCTATAGGAATTATTTCAAGTTACTAGACCTTAGACCATAAATAGTTTCTCACCAGTATACAACTCAAATAGATGTCTCACATAACTAGTGTGGACCATTGCGACATCATCTAAACCCAACGTTCATATGATCTAATAAACCTTATTAATATACCTTGACTCATACTCCCATGATTAATGCATCATTGAACATAGTCTTGTATACCTAAACTATTGACAATTCACTTCTAGATTTTCAATCTCATCTCTCTAGAAGAAAAATTCGCACTCCTCTTCAAAATATAGGCATCTTAAATATATCAAATTCTACCATAAGATCTCACTCCACCACTAAAAGTGCACCTAGAATCAATTGTGTTATGCATCTCAATTGACCTTACAATCCAAATCTAACCTTGATACCAAAGCACTTCAAGCAATTCATGTCCTGAAATACTAATGTTCCACCATGCTTATATCACACACCTAGTATCACCTCACATGTTATGATCTAATAAACCAAACCATATAACCATACATATCATCTTCAAGGTACTCAAAATATCAGACTATCCCCTCACCCGGGTTACCCTCATACATATCACATAGTCCATCAATATCCTGATTCACATAAAAAACAATAGGATCCCTACCTAACGAATACGTTATATCCCATATAAATAAAATATCCTAATAAACACTTATTTGTTCCCATATACCAATTCACATGGAATTTACATGCCATAACACCCACTATGGGGTTATTAAATGTATATTTACATAAATCAAACATCACATTCCAAGTCGTTAACCTACTAGGATATTGATTCTCACTAGGAATATGTATATGAAACTACCCCTTGAAAACCATGATATCATCCTAGTATATATGTATATATAACGACATTTCTATATCATAACTTGTGTAGGGTAATCTGTAATCATATGGTTTGGTTAAGTATAATTCACCTAAGAATCTATGTGGGAAAACATATAGTTTTTTGTTAACACTTTAAATAATAAAATTCATTTTCATTTCAGAACCAAAAGTAAGGAGTAAAATTTCTATATTGAACTTATAAGAGTCAATTTTAATCACTTAAAAGATGGATTATATAGTCATCATCAAGTATAATCTATCCACATATCCACATGACCTATATTTAGAAGAAAAATTTACGATGGTCCATTCGATTATAATTCCCAAAATAATATATATGAGAGAATTCAATAAAATTTATTGTTAACAATTTTAAAAAATAAACCCTCATCATCATTTATATCAATTATACATAGGAATGAAAATTCCTTGTAAATACTATAGACCAAATATAATCTATGAAGGTATATATTACTGATGGGATAATAGTTGAAATAGAAAAAACATAATCTCTAATAAATAACATCAGAACCATTTCCAGAAAAAATTAACTCAACTGTAATAGTGAAAATCGAAATTGAAATCCCATCACTATGGTAACCTGTACTTACCCTTGAAAAAGGTCTTCATGATTCCCCAAAACAAGATATATAAAAAAATAAAAACATACTAATAAATTATCTAAGATCTCATAAAATATAAATAAAAAGAAAAAACTCAGATACAATCTATGGTATCAATCACATAAATATCCTGAAACCACTTTTTAACTTCCATATCTCAATTCACTTTGAATAGTAACCATATTGGGTCACCACATGGCCTTATGAATCCTTCCCCATACAATAAAAGATAACAACTAGTAGTGAGGGTCTTTGGTGTTTCCATGGGGATACTATACACTCCTATTAAAGAAATAAAATAGTTGAAAATAAAAAATAATCATATACATAAATGAAAAAATAGAGTATAGATGAATTCATAAACAAAAACCACAAAAAATAAATAAATGTGGTCATATAGACTCATGGTAATGCTAGAATATAATGACTAATCAACCAGTAAGCTAATTAAAATAAAATGTAAAATTTAAATAAAGTTACTATGTGTGGGGATCTATTTCTATCCCTAATCCATTCCTCAAACTTGGTCCACAAATCCCATATGAACAACTATAATTTATCATGAAACTTTGGGCCACTACCCAACCTAAACCTATGATCAATGAAGCCTCCTCAAGTACCAAAGTTCCATGGATTCCTGTGTTGGGTGTGATTATAAATATATAGGGAAATACCAATATAGTTCCATATAAAACTATTAAATGTCATATATATATGTGTGATACACTCATAATAAACATAATAGAATGGAAGTAAAAATAAATAATCACCATCAATCCTAGGGGCTTCACATGACACTTGAGATTGACTATACATGGTCTAGTTAGAGATGTAGTGTCTCTGAGAATAATATGTCACCCCAAGGAGGATACTAGTCCTACCTCAGAATCTCATAATCATTCATCCATTAGATATTACATCAAAACCTAAGAAGAACTCTTAGAATCCTTAATAGAAAAAAATAAATAGGGATCCATAGAAGTATCCCAAGAATCCAAACACATTAGGTTATCACTGAATCATAGACATACTAGATATCTTTTGAAATATCATCTCAATTATGATCACTGAATCATAGGCATCCATAATATTCCCTAAGCTAGCATCAAAATCCTAGATAACTTATATAACATATTTAGACTGATTGTCAAATTTTAAGCATAATTATGAATATATTATATTATCATGATCATTAGTCATCCTAACAGATTCTAGGAATTACTAGGAATCTCTACCTATATCATAATGTGTAATGACCATAAACTATAAATCACTAGGATTGTCTCCAACATTATAAGGTATGTCTACTATATTATATAGAGGTGATCCCCAAAAGCCTATAATCAATCACATCTAGATCTTTAGGATATAATATATGAAAACTGCACTGTCACTATGTTTATTTCATTATTTATTTAATATCACTTAAGATTTATTTTAATTTTTTGTAATTTTTGGCCTGATTTTTTTTAAATTTTAAATGTTTAAATGTTGTGTGCGGTTATCTAACATGGATTAAGAAACCATTTAACAACTATTACTATTGGGTTTGTCTTGGATAGTTATATTTTTCTTGGTTTTTGAAAATTATATTATATTATGTAGAAACTTAGGAGTAACCATGAGATTGTATTTTGGGTTCCCAGTATGTTCATCATGGGTTCCACATGGTTAGAAAAACTGTGCGTGTAAACCATGTGGGTTTCTTGAGTTTTTAATTTTTTTATTTTATTTTATTTTTTATTTCTTTCCTTTTTTTTTTCATTTTCTATCCTCTCCTCTACCATTAAATGTTGTGTACAAAATTCCACACTGATCTTCCTTACAAGACCTCCTCCCTCATGTGACCCCAACTGGAGATCCACCTCTTAGTGTGCCTACCCTCTACATTGCTGATTCACAAACCCCCCATGGATAATATTACTCCTCTATATGAACCCCGAATGAGAATTACTCCCCCTAAAGACACCACTTTTATTCAGGATTATTAACTATATTTCCTTTACGGTTTAGGTTCGTCTCACCATGGAAAAGTTCCTCTTCCCTCTCATTCATTTTCCCTTGGGTTTTCTTGATTCCTGTTAATTTTCATGATTTGAATGAACCCTAAGCTATCATTTTGACCCAATTTTTTTTGGTTTATTTATTTATAGGGATTGTGTGTGTCCTATATTAATTTTAGGATCCTTTACTATTAAAGGATACATGGTCTAACTTGATTTCCACTAGTTCCAGGTAAGATTGCTGATGCCTTGGATTTTTTAAACAATTTGTTGATTTATTTTTTAAAATGCACCATTTAATTAATTATTCCTATGTTTGATTTTAAAAATGGATTTTTGTGATGGTTTGAAAGAGAGTTTCATTTGGTATCACTCCTTTACTTAAAATTTTAAGTGCAACTTGAAATTACAAGTATTTAAAAAGTATTAAAGTAAATCTAATAATTAAATTTATATGTTTGAAATGGTTTGGACCTCGGTTTGGTTATGAAATAAATTTTAAAGCTCATTTTGGACTTTAGGAGGCTTTGGATGAAAAGTTAATTATTTTATTTCATAGGGGTTTTAAATGTCCTTTTTATAACTTTTTTAGAATATTTTTGAAATTTATTTTATAAATGGTTTTAAAATATATTATTCTTTTTATTTCAAGTAGAAATTGAAATGGGAAGTATTAAATAATTTTTTAAAGTTTTAATTTAATTAAATTAGGTATTTTTTTAAAAGTGGTTTTGATAATGGGTTTTTAATGTTAAAGGTCTCAAAATCCTTAGTATATTTTAGAAAGGACCAATATACACTCTAAAACTGGTTGTGTATTTCTTATGATGCCCATTATTTCCCCATTACTTATTAAAACTATTGAAAACTATTTATTATTAATGTGACAATTGGATGATGTGTATTGGGTCTATTTATATATAGGGGAATAAAAGGTGAGAGTGAGATATATTTATAATTTTTTTATACTTTGAAATTACATTCCTTATTACTCTCACTATTTCACATTGGTCATTGGAGTCTATGGTCGCCAAGCATATTTATGGATGAGCACAAACCCATAGTTTAGCTGGTCTAGTTAGGGTATGTTTCATGGGTTTTTAAAACTCTTATATTGTGACCCTTGAGATACAACCTCTTGGAATGGTGTTAGGTCTTGACTAGTTCAATGGAACTTCCAGGAAAAATAGGTTCTTTGAAGTTGAAATAAAGTTATTATCACCAATTTAGGATTGTCTTACTTGATTTACTAGGTTAAAGCTCATGAAACATACCTTTTATTATTATTTGATGTAGGTTTTCCCTCCCATATTCTTGATTTTCTCCCTTACACGAATGGATTATGTCACCCTTAATTTTTTTTACTTTCATTGTCTATTTCTGAACCAGTGGTTCCTACTCATATATTTCTCTATCATCAGGCCTGATCATTTTTTTAAAATTAAAATTTTTAAACCTTTTAAAGGTAAATGATTTTAATGGATTTGAAAAATGGTTTTCAAAATGGTGTTTTTGGTTGAAAATGGATTAGAATGACAAAATAGATTTCAAGTGATTGTTTTTATTTGAGGGAAATAAAGTGGAAAAATATTTTTTGAACTAAATTGGATACAACATTGAAAATGGTTTATTAAATGGGTGGAGTATTACTGAGTATTTTTATGATTACACCCATTTATCATTTCAGTTTCAGGATTGGTCTCATTTCTTTAACATAATTTGAATGTTTATTGACTTGGGTGATTTGAGGTTAGTGGTTTATTTTATTGTATTTAACCTATGGTTCTTATTAGATGATTTTTCAGACCTATATATACTTTTTTTAGAATTATTGACCATGTATTCTTTTTAAATGAGTTCTTTAATTCAATCATTTATGACTATCAGTGGATTGAATTATTTTATATGAAGACTGGGTGATTCTGGGAGCTACAACTCCTTGAGGGAGCTAGGGTGGGGGTGATAGGAGGTATACTAGCGAGGTGAGGGATTTTGGATGTTAGTTAAAGAACTAGTTTATATCTAGTTTATATATATTTCTTTCTTATGTTTTGTTTATATATGATATTTTATTTCTAGCATAGATGTTTGACCAATGGATGAGTGATGTTTCTTAAATATAATTTTAGGGTGAAATCATTACCATTGTATGTAATTAAAGCTATTTATATTCTCTCTAACTTGAGGGGATCAATAATTTCCCTTGAGTTAGTGATGGATCAGTTCGTATGTTGGTTAATCATGATTGTGGCTCAGTTCATACTTGGTATGAGTCATTACAAATGGTATTAGAGCTTTGGTTTGAAAAATGGGATCCCAAAATCATGATTAACCCTTTTGTTATTTGGGATGTTAGGTTAAGACTGAGTTAGAAATTATAGATGGAAATCAAGAGGTTCTCATGGGGGAGAATGTAAATACCCTAACCCTATAAGCTTAGATCTAGTTATTAATTTATTATATTGGTACAAGATACTAGTGGTAAAATTCAAAAGGACCAAATAGTTTGGTAGTATTGGTAAAATAGATACATGATTTAAACCCAAATTACATTTAAAAAAATACAACATAGTATTTTCTTTGTGAACATCAATATTCTCTCTAGCATATCCTTTCATATCAATCATAATAAACTTCCTAGAATCATGAGGAAAGTTTTCTATGGATGAAATAAATATAAGTAATCACATTGAAATCAACAACTAATTTTGTAATCGTGGAATGCATAATGTTAGACATCTAGATATTACCATTGAGGCCTCATGAAAAGACATCATAAGCATACTGTCCAGGATTTATTACAAGACATTTTATATAAATGGGTTAGGCCATGGCCAAATACCCAACCCATTTTTCCTCTTGAAATCTAATGATGCATCAAGTGGATATATAATTTTGATCCCCACAATTCACTTAATAGCTCTAATTAATTAATAATATAAATAAACAATACAAATTAATCAATATGACATAATAATAAAAAACTATCCATTTAGGAAGAAATAGTATACTGAATGACAATAATTTACCAATAAAATTAACCATAATCCATAAAGATAAAGAATAATGATGGTATCATTACAATATATCCCTAGTGGATAAGAAATAAAATAAACCTTTTTTGGTAGTTTTTAAATATAAATACCTTAAAAAGATCCTTAAAAACATCATTTAGAAAAATACCTTTTCACATTGAAATTCACTTTTAAGAAATAAAAATTTCTAGAATATTGGATTTTTTTTCTTAAAACGAATAATTGAAAATTTTAAAGGATTCTTCAAATAATTATGTGTTTATGATGATAGGAAATTTTATTCTTTATGAGTATGTTAAAACAAAGGTTCCTTTTACATTTTCAATAAAAAGGAAAAATGTACCTAGTTCAGAAAAAGAAAAGAAGATTACTTTGGAAAAAATTATAGAAATTAAAAAATGGGTGAAAATGAATTTAAAAAATAATATTATAATATAAAAAACATTATTTAACTTTTTTAATATATTTATGGACATGAAAAAAAATATTCCTGATTAGATAGAAAAAGAAGTCGATTTTACATAAAAATGTTATTTTTGACAATAGAGTACTCATGAGAGGAAAATGAAAATGAATATTTTAATTTTCAAAAATAAATAGAGGAAAAAAAATTATATTGGGTTTAATATATAGATACCAAATAATTCCCCCAGTGGAGACTTAGATATAAACAATCATGAATAATAATGAGATTGTGAAATAAAACCTTGGTGCTTTGGAAAATTTTGAATCATAACCCACATGAAATACATAACATTAGATTAAAATTTAAATACCATTAATATGAAGGGAATCATTAAATACCATATCAAATGGGATTTATAAAAACTATATGAAATTAACAAGTGGTGAATACGACATATGTCTCACAAAAATAAAAGTGAGATGATAAACCCTTACATCATGTCCGACATGATTCGTATATAACTTAACATCCTATATAATAAATTTAAATTTATTATGATTATATAAAAAGAACATATACATATTTATAATATTATATATGATCCAATTATTACATATCTATACCCATTTATTAATAATTCTTTATTAAAATCACTATTTTCAAGTGTTAACTATATCATTTCTCATGTAAGTTTTGGTTTATGAGTTCATATACTTGTACTTCGATCATGGTTACATAATATATAGAATTATAACCATGATATAAATATCATATATATTAATTATATATATATTTATAGTCTTCCATAAATGATAGATATAATAAAACTAATTACATCATTCATGGTGATGATAGGGTGTACGTATGCATGAACACTATTATCACATTTCAAAGGATGGAACTAAACAAATGTAAATGATAATTAAACCTTATAAAATAATTATTATATCATATATATCATATTTATTTATTAAATCTTATCATTATTACCATCCATGCCATGTGGAAAGGAAAAACAAGTCACATCGCTTTGTGGAGGTGGTGGTCCACAGTTTCCACGAGCCATGTTATCATTTTCCAACATATGGAAAGGTAAGAAGGTAGATCTTATATTATAATTAAAAATTATAATTTTCAAATACATATTATATATAAACATTATATTAATCCTATTAACCATCCCTAAATTATTGTGATATAAAATTAATTATATCACTATGTGGAGGGTGTATTCTACAGAAACACACAATCGATGCATTCACTTATGATTTGATGGGATAAATGGTGAATAATGGTGGTTACATAATCAAACTAAAATTTTAGTATATTTATGATAATAAATTTATTATTTTAAAATTAATAACATATATTTAAAAGAGGTAAAAGAAGAAATGAATTGAAATTGGTTAGGTAGGATGATTACTACTTCTTCAGTAGGACTCCTTTATATCCCTTTTTATGAACCCTTGGATTGGTCTTTTAGGAATAAAAAAATGTAATTTAGTTATATGGGGATTTAAAATAATATTTTTTAGGGTTTGGTCAATCTTGGTTTCTCAATAATGTATAAATAATAAATAGATAGGGGATATCCTTGTAAAAGTAAGGGGAGGGAAAATCTAGCAATTTTGCAAAATATTAAAATATAATAAAGTCACATTATAAGACAAGTGGTTCAAAAATGACATGGTTTTTAAAATAATGAAGATATTTTCCTAATATAACCATTCAATCAAACTTATACAAGTTTATATATCATTTTAAAACTTATATTTTTGGTTAACCACTTAATTAACTATTTTTAACCTTAACATGGATAACAACTTTTTAAATATAAAAGGATAATAATTGGAATCATATTGTAAAAATTTGGATCATAAATGTAAAATATATTTAATTTTATACTATATATTATTTTACATGTCCTATTTCAAGATTTATATTATTTTTAAATAATTTAATAAAATATCATTTTTCATAAAAAATCATTAATGTCATTTTGACACAATTCATTTAATTTCACTTTAAGGAAATAAATATAATAAATGAAATAAAATATAAAAATTTAACATGTAAAAAATATGTAATATTCATATATAGACTTCTTGGGGAACTATGACTCATTGAAACAATATTAATTTTGGAGTTTTTGAAATCATTTACATGATTTTTATATTTTCTTTCACATAAACATTGTTGGAGTTGTACAAGAATTTAAGATAATTTTTAAATTATTAAAAATTAAAAATCAACCAATATGATAAAAAATTAAATCATATTTAAAATAAAAAATTATAAACCAATCTTTCCTGTTTTTATCCTTATGTCAAATTAGATATATTAAAGTCAAGAGAGTGGAATTTTAGAAATTTCTTTACTTAAAAAATATAAATTCCATTATTAAGGGAAAGTGAAACCAAAATTCCTTATATTAAAATTTTGGCATGGATATGGTTGAATATCTCCCATAAAATTAAATTAAGAAAAGTGCTAGTTTGATTTTGAGACCTTATATCATGATTTTAACCATGTTTTAACCATTTTACCCTAACTAAGGGGACACATATTTACCATGATTACTATTCGTTATGATAAAAAAATAAAAGGGGATTATTTACAAAATTTTAGCTTCTTGATTCCAAATATGGTATTTATTTTCCAATATTAAATCTCTATATTGTTGGAGTTGGTGTCCTAGGACCAAATTTTTGTAATTTTATTACATGTATATTCTATGTATAGAATATTAATAAAACATCTTATTATATATTATTTGTTTTTAGAATGAATTTAATGTAATAATGTCCATGAGTATAAATCACATTGATAAGGTCATAGTAGTTCCTCACTATAATAAGAACCTTTATGTTCTATGAAAATTTTCAAAAATAATGTTTTGTAGTTGGATAATGTATTATGATGGGACACATTGTACATAGATTTTTAGGTGTGAGTACTCCTAAGAATATGAGATTTCTTCTCATGAAGTTCGCACCTAGTAATCTCCAATATGGTAGATTATGAGAAAAGACCCACTGGTAGGAATTCCACATGTTTTCGTGTCATTATATATTCTTATATACAATCATGTGTGATGGTCCTTAAAATTTAAGATTGTTATTAATGCATGTTACAACTCATTCACTTAGATGTATTTTGTAAACCATGATGATAAAAGTTCATGGTGAAGTTGGATATGTTGGGTACGTCACGAGTGAAATGTCATTAATGAATAAGTCGAGGAAAGATTTTTTCCTTTCCTTCTTTATGGAAGTTAATATCTCAGCCCTCTGATTGGAATATAACTATCACATTAAAATCCAAGGCCATGATGAAACGACATGTTTATTTTAGATAGTAAAAGAAAGAAATATCAAGCATATAGGTTGGTGACATGGATGTGAAACCTGATTAGTGAGATATTGTGAAAAAGGGATTATATTTTAGGGTGGGAATTCATATTTGGGTATCGATGTTTCAATATTAAGTTATTTCTCTTGGGTTCCTTGACCCATTTCCAGATAGTAATATTGGACTTTAGGCAAGCCTGCCTAATGACAATGAGAAAGAATCAGAGAGGGTCACAAACTAAGTGTTTCAATTGATCTCAATGAAATTATATTTGAGTTTAATTAATGAAATAAATATTATTCTCAAGTCTGAGGAATAATTTTATTCAAGTTATATTGATCACATAAATTAAATAAATATTTATTCCCCAGATTCTGAACAACATATTTATTTTATTTATTGAATATTTTAATAAATATTTATTCAATAGATTGTGAATAAAATATTTATTTTAGGAATAAAATATTTATACGATTGTTCTATAAAAGATATAGGTGTTTGAACGGACCAAGACAGAGTCCTGTAATAAATATTAGTTAATAATACCGTTATATAATACTTGTTATTTCACAAGTTGGTACATGCCACAAAAAAATAATTATATAATTATTATTATACAGCATGGAATTTAGCGAAGGTAACAAAAGTTATTAAATTAATGGTATGAAATTTTATAATATTATAACTTAAATACCAACTCTATAAATAGGTGGCTATGTCTATTGTGTAGAGAATCCAAAATTGAGAAAAGAGAATTGTTGCACACAAAAAATTCTCTCTTAACTCCTTTATCTCTATTCCTGTCAATAATGATAAGTTTAAGAAATATTTCATCAATAATGGAGAATGAGATATCAGGAATGAGAAATGTAAGACATTCAACTCTCTGTACTAGCACCCATAGATTGAGTGGTGTTGTTCAAAGATAATAGGAGCATGTGTAGACCACCTCTAGAGGGCTTATATCCTTGGATCCTCATAGTGTAATAAAGGTAGTCCGAAAGGGTCTTTTCAGATGATCAAAATTATCCAATAAATAAAGTTCCAAAGACTAAGTATTTATTTATTCTAATATTAAACAAATTAATTATAAATTTTATGTGCAAGATATTCGCTCTTGGTTTTGTGCAATGATTGTTAAAAGAAATTTTAATTTATTTCCCACTTCTGCATGCTTCTGCTGCACATGGAACTATCAAGTGCTATAAGAGTAGTTATGTTTAAATTTATAATTATTTATTTGATTTTTTATCTATGAATAATTGGGGTTATATTTTCATTTCAAGTTATTCTTTCTTAAACTTTTTTTTAATTAACATGTTATCGACATCCTAATTATGTTTATTTAGGGTTTTATTTTTTGAAATGTTTAAGAATAAATGAAGAAAAAATGAAGTTTCTATTGGTAAGTTCCAAATCATTGGTTGGTAAAACAGGGTTATAAGGTGTGCGGCCAAATCATGCATCGTATACCCATGTATATTGTATCTAGATGCACCAAAAAATTAATTACACATTATGAAATTATTTCACACCTCGTGTTGACTGGGCCAAACATGACACATGGAAAGTAAATACAGGGTGTGTAGCTATCCTATACATGTCATGTAGTCTATCCGAGTTAACTTTCTAAAGCCCAAGGTGTGTGAATTGGATATACAACTATCGAGGTACATGGCGTGTAGCTATATGTACATGCCGTGTAGTCTCCCCTTAATAGAAAAAAAATTAAAATTACATTAAATTTGAAATTGAAGCATTAAAACCTTATTTAATTGATTTTCAAAGCACTGTGTCTTTGAAAATTTAATAATGGTTTTAAAAAAATTTAAATGCTAAATTAATTTATTGTAATTAATATGTCATTATTGGTTCAGCTATTTATTTTCCATGAATTCCATTAATAACGGGTATATATAATTAAGATCATATTATCATTATTTTTAAAGGGAATTAATTAACTAAGTAATTAATTAAGTAATTCAGCCATGTCTATCTTAAGTAATAAAATAATGAATAAAATAATCAAAGAAAATCATTTACTTTTGCATATTCATTTCATGTATGACCGTTCATGATCCCGACCAAGACATGTGTATGTGTTGAATGTTTTAATTTTATTTATTGCATGAGTTTGGAATTACTTAATATTAAATTAAATGATGTCCTACAAGTCATAACTCCATCCATTATTATGTAGAACCTACATGTACAATGTTATTTATGTAATCCACTTTAACTAATAATTTATTTCTTCTAAACTATGTGGGATTAATAAATATTTTTAATTAATGGAGCATCCTGAGGTGCATAGAGGAAGCTCAATATGGAACCATAATTATGAAACCCAAGGTGATACATAGGTGGACAAGAGGAATGTTGTAACTCATTCCAAGGCCGACAATAAGATTTATTTTCCCTAGGTTAAAGGTTGATATAATGTTCACTCATTAAATCAACCATTATATAAAGTGCATAAATGAGTTATTTATTTAATTAATTATTTATGTGTATGCAATTATTTATTTTGTGGATGCCATGTCAGGATCACATAAATAAATAAATTAATGTGCAATGACAAAAATCAATTTAATGAATTATGCATAAATGTTCTTATCCAAAATTATTAATTAATTTAGTTACATCCACTTAATTTTAAAAATATGTGTAAAGGATGAAAGAAGATAAATTTTATTAATAGTAAATTAAAATCCCCCAATTAAATATTAAGTCAGACTTAGCCTTTTATTACTTTGTTGAGAATGAAACCAAAGATCTAAGTGTAGTTCATGGACAAAGTCTGGAAACTTACTTTTATCAGGGAGTTATCATGAGAGTTTTGGGTTCAATTAACAGAAATTGTATTGAGTTTAATGGAAAAAGTATGTTCAATAAATATTTATAGGCATGTATTGAGTAAATCCAAGTTAGGATTTCAGGATAAGGGAATCCACTCAACAGATAAACGAGCTACAAGTTCGTAGTTGGCAAGGCCTCCTACCTAATTACTTTATTGTGGTTTTCATGGACAAAATAAAGACAATTAATAAAATTAATGGGGATCCTTTCCACTAGAATGTTAAAGAAACTAGTCATTCTGATATCAATGGTGAGGGCTATTGAGAATTGATAAAATAGTGGGAGATTTAATAAATAAACAAATAAAAACATTTAATTTATTATATACCACTAATTTTCTATTCAATCACAATACTAATAATATCCCCTTTTTAATTGTAGAATAAAGTGACAAGTTCATAATCCATACTATGCTTATGATGAATATTAGTCAAAGATAACTTCCAAACTTACAGTAACATCTAAGAGTGGTTTAATCACCTCTAGGTTGTGACACACCTTGAACAAAAATATTATGTTCTAGAATACTCAATTCCTAATCCACCTATAAAAGAGAAAAGTGATGTATAGTTCCTTATCTATGAAAAATTTTGGAGAAAATTGGTCAATGTTCAATGTTTAATGCTTTCATCAATGTCTAGTAAACTAATAAAGTGTCATGAAAACATGGATACATATAGAATTCTTGATCACCTCCTTGGTCTTTACTAAGATAGAGCTAGATATAAACGATTTGAGATTTTTATAGAGATATTTCTGATAAAACCTTAGAGAGGGTTGCCTAGCTAGGACTCATATAGTTAGGGTCATTGGATACATTGAGTGATTTGGATTTATAGTGTTTAAAATCCCCAAAGTATTGGGCACCGACCTCATTATGACATTACTCCCTTTGAGATTCTTCATCTTTATTGTCAATTTTAATATGAAAGTCATTGATAAGTATTTAACAGATATTATTACTCATATTCTCCAATTAGATAAGCGTAAAAAGAATGGAAAATGTTCCTTACTAATGGTGAACAGATGGAAAGGTAAATAGAAAATCTTTAAGCCCAAATCTTATTCACACCATTTTAATAAGAGGAAGATCAAGAGGAAAGCAAGGGAATATGACACTGTCTATTTTTCATATAGAAAGAGGGGCCATTGGAATAAAAACTTCACCCATCCAAAGAAGTAAGGGAGGCTTTTGGTGCATTTTTATTGAGTGTAATTTAAATATTTATAAAAAATGGGTATTAGATATAGCTTATGGTGATCACATATGTATTCAAACAAATGAACCAAGTATATTCAGAAAGATTTACCAAGTAGAGGTAGATCTTTAAGTAGACAACTGAGCTAAACTTACTGTTGTAGCTATCAAGTACTAAGAGCTCACATTTATTACCAGAATTATCTTGGTTTTAAAATGTTTTTATTATGTTCCTCCAGTTACCAAAACATTATTTTTGTATCTATAATTGATATAAATAGATTTATTTTCAATTTTGGGAATAAATGTTACTTCTTTTATAGAGATAGCATATTTTATGGCAAGGTAAATTTAAATAATGTTCTTTATGTGTTAGATTACATGAATCAAATAATGGAAATTGATAATGAAGTAACTTCACATGAATAATACCACACCTAACTTCAGTATCGCTGGATAGGACATGTAAATAAAATGCGCCTTACTAAATTATATCAAGATGGATATTTATATTATTTTGAACTAAAAACACTTGATGTATGTCACAAAAGTTTACAAGGAAATATTAAAAAATCCCCATTTAGTGGGAATAGTGAAAGGGCTAAATAGATTCTTGAATTAGTTCATACCGATGTGTGTAGACTATTTCATGTAGAAATAAGGGGAGTGTACTCATACTTCATAACTTTTATTGATGATTTTAGTAGATATAAATATGTCTAATTAATGAGGTATAAGTTTGATTCTTTTGATAAATTCATGGAATACAAGAATGAATTTGAGAACTAGATTAGTAAGAAAATTAATAAACTTCACTCATAATGTGGTGGAGAATATCTTAATAGAGACTTCATTGATTATTTTCTGGAGTTTGAGATTTTATCTCAACTCAATCCTCCTTATACAACTTAGTGCAATTGTGTAAGTGAAATGAGGAACCAAAACTTGTTGAACATGATGAGATCAATTATTAGTCATAATATTCTTACATTATTCTTTTGGGGATACACATTACAAATAGCATCATACGTACTAAAATGAGTTCCAACTAAAGAAACAGACAGTATACCATACAAATTATTTAATAGAAAGAAACCTATGTTGTCTTAATTACTTATGTGGGGTTGAAAAGCATTTGTTAAGTTCTCTTAAGATAAAAACATTACACCTTGAGGTACAAAGTTTATCTTTATAGGATATACCAAATAAACTGAGGGATAATACCTATACAATCCCTTAGACAAAAGGGGTATGGATGAAAAATGTCCTACATTTCATGAAGAGGTATCATATCTAAAATAGGTAATGGGAGTGAGATATAATTTGATTAAGTCGAGGCTCAAGATACACAAGATTTTTCATAGGAAAAAATTCTACAAAGCCCCATGGAAGAAGAAATTATCCCTGAGACACAATTATTGCATAGGAGTAATAGAGAGGTTATGGAACTAGAACAACATGGTTTTCTATTCACTGAGTATGGTGACACATTATTAGTTGACAATAATGATCCTATAACATACAATAAAGTAGGAAGTTCTATATATGTATCCAAGCACCAAGAAACCATGCATTCTAAAAGAATTGACTATGATGAAACTTTTTAACTAGTTTCAATGCTCAAATCCTTTTGAATTCTACTTACCATTATGGATTTCCATGATTATGAGATTTGAAAAATGGATTTCAAAATAACCTTCCTTAATGGGAACCTTAAAGAAGATGTATATATGAGACAACCTAAAGGATTTATGAATCAAAAATTTTCCAATAAGGTATGAAATTTGAAAAGATCCATTTTTAGATTAAATAAAGCATATATTTCATTGAACATTCATTTTGATAAGTCCATAATATAATTTGGTTTCATAAATAATGAATGGATACATGTGTTTATAAATGGTTTAGTGTGAGTGTATCCATTTTCTTAATTGTATATTTTTATGACATATTACTCATTGGACATGAAATACTAGTCATACAGTATGTTAAGGTGTGGTTGAATAAATGCATCTCTATAAAGGACTTAGCTGAGACAACATATATTATTAGGATCAAAATCCATTATGATGGATCTAAGAGGTTTCTCGGCCTATGTCAAATAACATACATTGAAAAGATACTGAAGAGATTAAGTATGGAACAATATAAGAGGGTATTATTTTCAACATCACATGTAATACATCTTTCTCAGCAAATGAATCCATAGAAACATGAGGAAAGAAACATAATGAAAATTATTCCATACGTATCAATGATTGGGTTAGTCATGTATGTTGTGCTATATACTAGGGTAAATATGTCCTATATATTAAGTGTGGTAGGAAGATATCAAGATGATCTTTGTGACCACCATTGGATGGTAGTCAAGACCATCCTTAAGTATCTAAGGCATACTACAGATATGTTCCTAGTTTATGGAGGATATGAGAAACTATTAATTAGATGATATGAAAATTATAGTTTACAAAGTGATCAATATTACATGAATTCAAAAACGAGATACATATTCACTTTGAATGAAGGTGCTGTGAGATGGAAGAGCTCAAAGAAAGATGTGGTTTTAGATTACATAGTAGATTCTTAGTATATTGCAACATATGATAAAACTAAAGAAGTAGTATGTATACAAATATTCATCCATGAGAATGATGTGGTACTTAGCAGTAAATATCCTAACACACTCTATTGTGATAATACTGTAGCAGTGGATCTTGAAAAATATTCAATTTTACATTAGTGGATGAAACACATAATTAAGAAGTATCATCTTTTGAGGGATTTTCCTCAAAGAGGTGATGTTGTATTGAGCAATATTTCCATGGAAGCAACGTAGTGGACCCCTTGAATAAATATTTGACTCAGTAGAAACATGACTATCATGTAGGTCATAGGAACTTGTCTCTAGTCTATGTGGGAGTTTTTTGGAGTTGGTCTCCTATGACAAACTATTTTTTACTTTGATTACATATATATTCAATGTATTATATATTTGTAAAACTTTTTATTATTATTTTTTTGTTCTTCATGGATCTAATGTAATAATGTCCTATAGTATACATTACATTGATAAGGTCTTAACAGTTCTCTGCTATGATGAGAACATTGATGTGTTATGAAGATATTCTTGAATATTTTTTAGTGGTTGGATACCAAACTATAATGGGACACATAGTACATAGTTTGTCAGATGTGAGTACTCATAAGTAGATGCAACTTCTTATTATGATGTTCACACCTGTTAATCTCTAAGATGGAAGATTATGAGAACAGACCCGCCCGTAGGAATTCAGAATGTTTTTGTATCATCATATATTCCTATCTACGAGTGTATGTGATGGTACTGATACTTTAAGATTATTATTAATTCATGTCAAAACTCCAATAATTAGATGTATTTCATAAACCATGATGATAATAGTTCATAGTGAAGTTTGATATTTTGGGTGTGTCATGAGTGACATGTCATTAATGAATAAGTTGAGGAAGGAATTTTACCTTCCATCTTTATTTAAATTGATATCTTGGCCCTCTGATTAGAATAGAACTACCGTATTAAATTCCAAATACATGGTGTAACAATGTGTTTATTTTATAGAGTCAAAGAAAGACATATCAAGAATATAGGTTTGTGACATGGATGTGCAACCTACTTGATGAGATATTATGACAAAAATATTATATTACACAATGAGAATTTGTATGTTGTATTTGACATTGAGACATTAAGTTATTTATCTTGGGTGCCTTGATCCATTGCTAGACAGTAATCATGGACTTTAAGAAAGCTCTCCCAATACAAATGAGAAATAATCATAAAGGGAGACACACTAAGTGTTTTTGTTAATCTAAATTAAATTCTATTTGAGTTTAATTAATGAAATAAATATTATTTTCATGTCTGAGGAATAATTTTATTTAAGTTATATTGATCACATAAATTAAATAAATATTTATTTTCCAGCTTGTGAATAATATAATTATTTTAGTTATTTAATATTTTAATAAATATTTATTCTCTGAATTGTGAATAAAGTATTCATTTGGATGTTCAATTAATTATAGAGGATTTCGAACAGATCAAGACTGAGTGTGATTATAAATATTAATTAACCAGACCATTATATAATATTTTTTATTGCACAAGTTGGCGCATTCCAAAAAATTTTAATTATATAATTATTATTATGAGGATAGGGATTTATTTAAGGTAATAAATCTTATTTAATGTCTAGTATGAAATTAAATAATATTTTAACTTAAATACCAACTCTATAAATAAGTGGATATGTCTACTGTGTAGATAATCCAAAATAGATAATAGAGAATTTTTGCACAGAATAAATTATCTCTAAACTCCTAAATATCTCTACCTATCAAGAATGTGAAGTGAAAAAACGTTTTCTTTATGTCCAAAGATCTATAAATCAAGAATGAAAAATTCAAGACATTCAACTCGCTGCACTAGAACTCAGATACCAAGTGGTGTTTCTTGGAGATCATAAGAGCATGTGTGGACCATTGCTATAGGGATTCTATCCTTGGATCCCCATAGTGAAATGATGGTAATATGAAAGGGTCTTTTCAGAGATCAAATTTCCAATGATTACGTATTAATTTCTTTAAATATTAAATAAATTAATTATAAATTTGATGCACAAGATAATTACTTGTGGTTTTGGGAAATAATTATTAAAATAAATTTGAAATTTTCAACCAAATCCACATGATTCTGAAACACATGAAACCATAATATATGTAGAGTAAATCAATTTTAAAAAAAATTCATAAAAAAAATGAAAATTAATTTTTTATAAAAAAAAGTGTTTAAAGCAAAAAAAATTATTTATTTCAGAATCATGAATATTACAAATTACAATGGTATTAATTATATTATTTTAAGTAAAATGGATCATATTTCACTTTAATACCAAATTAAAAATATAATTTAACTTTTAAGTTATTTCATTTAATCAAAAAATAAGAGTATTTGAAAAATCTTTATTTTCACTATTCAATAAAAAATTAATCATTTCATAAAAATACAAAAATTTAACCCTAAGTTAATTTTGACATGATGATTTCCAAAATAGTTTTTTTAAATTATTTTTATAAAATAGGGTGAAATTTATATATTAATCTCTCATAAAAAGAAATTAAAACTATTTTTAGGGAAAACTATTTTTCAATCATAAAATGAATTTACTAAAAATTTAGACTATATTTCTTATGAATTAATCAATACTTTCATATTGAGTAGAAACGTTATGAATATATTTCATAATATTTTTACTCATATTCATAATCTCCAATTTAGTGACTAGGTTATAACAGTCCCATTTAAATAATATTATTTTGTAGTATATCACAATCCTCTTAAATATCATTGTTACGTGTTAAGAAAGATATTGACCATATTATTATTATTTAAAACTAAATTTTTGGGTGTCAAATTCTCTCCCCTTAAATAAATTGAATGTTTGAAATTTTATCTTGGTCACACAAGGATCAATAATTGAAAATACCTTTATTGAAAACCCACATCACACGGCGGGATAATATAACATCCTTTGAAAAGGGGATGCAATAAACATAAAGGTTACTTAAAATAACACACAATCAGGTTCCCAGATAAATAAAAAAAATTTGGGAAATTAAAATTTAGATACAGAGGAGAAAAATACCATCCATGGACTAATAAAGGGTGATAGATAACATAATCACGAGTTAATGACCATAATACCATAAATCTATGATGGGTAAAAAGATAAGTGATTCATCAGAAATGTAGTTAAAAGTATTACATTTTTATTTTGATATCCATTTCCAAATGTTGATAGATTGTTTTACTATCCGGATAGAGAACATGATAATATATAATTAATTAAATAATTTCCATTTTGTGAGCACAATTTCATCCTTTGGCTATGCTTAAATTAATTTCCACCTCATCACTTGCTTCATGAAATGAAGATAGATTTTATATATATAAAGCACAAGAATTAAAATTTAATGGGATATAAGATCCTTAAAACAATGATAATTCATTATTTCAATAACTAGTTATCAATAAAACCAAAATGGTTAGAACACGCTATCTAATATGGATATATATTTATATGTTGAAATAATAGATTAATCTTTAAAACCTAATCAAAATATAAACTTAAACCATTCCATAATTATCTAAAATACATAATAAAAGAAGATCAAAAACTAAAAATATATAAATAAAGTCACAAATTTCCAAAATCAACTTTAGTTTAGTCCCCCAAAATACCATAAAGTATATCATAATGTCACATACCAAATATGTGAATACCTTGATCATATATTCTACTGAAACATGGAAATAACCAGAATTACTATAAAACCTAATTGAAAACATACATGCTTTAAAAAATTAACTCTCTCCTCATTCCTAAAATAAAATAACATATTATTGAATATATTATATATTTCCAAAAAAGATGCAAACTATATTAAATATAACATAAACTGATTTATAATCATACCACTAATCAATTAAAAGGGTATCGTTATGAGCCCTTTTTTACTTTATGAATATAATTTATATCCTTATCTCAGAAAATCATTATTATTTGAACATCAAGTAAATATTAGGGTCCATCTTCCCATCAATCATGTGTTTTCCATAAAATACAACCTTAATATTAAATCGATTTTATAGGTCATCAGTACCATTCAATATATCCTTTCAGACCCTTAATTTAAAACTATTGTAGAAAAATAAATAATTTTTCATGATTCTTATAACTATAATACCATACTTCAACAACATAATTCTCAAATTACAATACATAAAAACATCAATCATCACAATTCATTCTTAAACCTTTATTTAGGATTCCTAAACATGGTTTTCAATACCTCAGTTCTTCTATATGTCATTCATAGTCTCTTCATCATAAAAAATAAAATCATTGCTCATAAAAACTTGATGATACTCTTCTTAATATTTCCCCTAAAAAATTGATTTTTATAGCACCCATATTTTTTGTCATTTTAAACATTCAAATACTAATGTTAACTTATGGAAAATGTTATTCTCATCCATTATGTTAATGATGCTTTCATTTTTCCTTATCAATCACTTGTTCTATGTCATTATTTTTCTTCACATTAAAATTATTTTTATTCCTTTAAGAAATTACCTAGAGTGACTATTTTCACATTCTCAACATATTGTAAGCTTAATATTACTTCCTCCATACTCTTTATGAAAGTCCATTTTTATCTTATTAGGTGTGTCAATAATCACACCCATGTTTAGGTTGTTAATAAAATAATGAGATAAATGATTAGGCATAATAAAATGTTTTCACATTCTGACTCCTGTTTCATTTGGTTTCCCAAGAAGACAATAATTCCATTGTTTGTCACATCCAATGTTAAAAAAATTTATATAGGTTCCATCCCTTGAATAAAACAAAAAATCATAGTGTGATAAATGATAGTCATAATGAGATATCATAAAAAATCATTAATTGGATATCTAAATCATGTCACCTTATTGAAAATATATAACACCCTAGGTTTAACCTAGGTTATCCATGATCATAATATATTTTTATCCTTAATAATGGTTGATAATTATTTTTTGAAATAACCAAAGAATATCCCCAAGAGTGTTAAACTAGGTGTGAAATAATGGTTCACTCACCGTGCACCAGAATGGTGGTTGAGGTATACCCGAACAACTCTTTTCAAGGTTATAACACTTAAATGTATATATTAAAAAACCGCATTCACTTTTCATATCCAAACTGGGATATATTTATAAGAAAACCACATAGTCTCTATCTTACCACACCTTTAGAATGTCATCCTACACTTAGGATTATTTTCAAAGTCAGTCACAGGGTTATTATCCCTAATATATGTTTTCGTAAATCTCATTCCCAGGGTTTCTACTAAAATTTATTTGATACTAACTATAAATAATCCTACTATAGAATCCTAGATCTGGTGGTCATTTTATTACATTAGTAATAGATACACGTGTTCACATCTATATAGTCAGAAAAGTTTAGCAGTTTTGGAAAATTAGAATCATTCTTGAATCCCAAATTACATTTTAAGCCATAAAATACAACATAATATTTTCTTTGACAACATAATTATTCCTTATAGATTATCCTTTCATATCAATCATAATAACTTCTTGAAATCATAGGGAAAGGAAATATATGAATGGGGTGATCTTAGATGATCTGTAATGGAATTCATATAGTTAAAGTTATCATAGAATAAATAAGGAAATAATAAAAATTCATGGATAAATGTTGATCAAGTAATTCCATATAAATAATCACATGATCTTGAAAAATATCCATGTATGAAATATCAATTCGAATAATCACATGTACATAAATAATTTTTAATGCTAATTATGGAATGAATAACTCTATACATCTAAAACATACCATTGGGGCATCATTCTAAGACATCATAATCATACTATCAAGGCCTTAGGCTAAGACATTTTACATAAAATAGTAAGGCTAAGAGAAATACCCAACCGTTTTGGTCTCACGATACCTACCGATGCATCAATGGGATATCTAATTTTGGGTCCTACCTATAACTTAAAAAGTATAATTCATTCATAATATGGATATATAATAAAACTTAATAAACATTCCCTAATAATAAGAAATTATCTATATAGGAAGAAATAATATAGATAATGTCAACAATTACCCAATCAAACTGACTATAAACTATCCATAGAAAGAATAAGGATGATATCATTATAATATATCACCATTAAATAATATGTAAAATAATGTTTTTTTTGCATTTTTTTATTATAGATTCCATAAAAATATCATTAAAAACATTCATGTGGAAAATACTATTTTCTCTATGAAATTGACTCTTAAGAACTAAAAATTTCCATAATATTAGGAAATTTATTTTTATTAAAATTTCACATGGATACTTATAAAGGAAGCTTAAAATCATTGGGTGGTAATGGTGGTGGTAAATTGTATTCATTTTATGTATGTTGAACAATGGCTCCTTTAACATTTTTTTGTAAAATGTTAAAAAGTACCTCATTCAAAAAATGAAAATAAGTATTAAATTTTTTATATAAAGTAAAACATAGGTAAAATGAATTAATATAATAATATTATAAAATTAAATAAATTCTTGAAGACTTTTTAATGAAAATATGAACATGAAATAGAAATATTCCTGACCGAATAGAAAATAAAGTTGATTTTCTCTGAAAACATTATTTTAATCTCTTGAGTTCATAAAAGAGGAAATTGAAAGGAAAACAATTATTTTTAAGAAATAAATATATGATAGTAAACGAAATTGGGATTAAGAGATAATTATCCAATAATTTACCCACTGGATACTTAGACATAATAAATCTTAAATAATTATTAGATTATAAAATAAACCCTTACCACTTTGGTAACTTTTGAATCATAAACCCCCTGAAAAAAATAACATCAAATGAAGAATTAAAAACCATGAATATAATATGAATTGTTACATACCCTATTAAAGGGATAATATATATAACCACATGAAATAAAAAAGTGGTGAATATTATATATGTATCACATAAACAAAAGTGAGATGAGAAACCCTTATCTCAGGTCCAAATTTCTTTGTGGGTGATTTTAAAAACATGTATAATATATTTAAATTTATTATAATTATATAAAATAATAATTTATATACTTATAATATTATATATGATCCTATTATAACATTTCAATACATTTTTATTGATAATTATTTATTTAAATTATCATTAATGAGTGTTAATTTCTCTTTATACTTGTATGTTTCGGTTTAGCAGTTATGATACTTCTACTTTAATAATTATTATAAAATGAATTAATGTGAAAAGAAAAAAAATAATTTAGTGAATTTGGTGTAAATTTTTTATCCAACATGGTTAATTAATTATGTTACAAACACTTAATATTAACAAGATGTGTAAAGGATAAAACAAGATAAAATTTATGCATAATAAATTAAAATACCTCAATTAAATATTAAGTCAGACTTAGCCTTCTATTACTTGATTGAGAATGAAGCCATAAAACTAAGTGATCAAATTATTCCCATGTTTTATATGGCACTATATTATCTTCATTGGAAGATTTATATGCCTATCATGGTATGGTTACTTGAGAACCATTAGTCCATTGCCCTGATTGTGTGATCTTAGTCTTTGTTCATGGATTGTAGTGTTTCCCTTTTAAAAAGAGAATGAATGGTTCTTCTTAAAAATGTTTTAGTAAAGATATTTGAAAGTATAAATGGTTTCCCTTTTCCCCTTGCATGAAATATGAACATTTCTCATTTGGGTCCCTTTTTTTCCTTTACACTTAGAACTTAACCATCCTCCATGAAAGGAAGATCATTTTAAATTATAAGGGAAATGAATTTTGATATTTTTATTTAAAATTTAAGGTGTGTAAAATCTATATTTATATAATTTTTTTCAAACCTAAAATAAATTTTTCATTATTTAAAGGAAATTCATTGGGAATTGATTTATTTAGGCTTACCTATTATGTTTTAATACTCATGACTTTAGTTATTTCTTATTGTTATTTTATACTATAGGTTTGAGATCAAGTTTTATCACTTTGGGAGATCATTGGTTAAATATTGGAGAGTAAACCTTAAGGTCACATGGAGATGTTGTAATTTTCATGTTCAATTTTCATTTTTTCTATATATTTTATTTTTAGCTTGTTGTATTTTTCAGTTTAAGTGTAAATGAATTTCAGTTGGGTAATCATGTTTTTATTGGTTTGATCTGTTGATTTTTGTTGTTTTTCTTATTTATATTTGGAAAAATCATTCCATTTGTAACTCTATTGATTCCCTTGGTGCTTTTAGCTGGCCCAAGTGGATTGTAAATGCCTCTCGGGACTTCCCATAGATCAAATTAGGTGATCGGTTCGGGGTTGATTGAGGTTAGTTCATGAAAAAATGGTATCAAAGGAGATCAGATCTTTAAAGGAAATTTCCTTTAAGAGTTCCATTTTTTATATGGGGATAAAAGGAAGATAGAGTAGGATTGTCAAGATTTGATATGTATGAATGGGAAGGACGTTATGAACCCTTTCTCATTCTGATCCTTGAGTTTTCGTGGGATTTCCGGTTTTGTTTGTTTTCTTTGATTCTTGTGGATATTTTTGGTGTTGGGAAATGAAAAGGGAGTTGGGAAAGTGGCCTCCATGAGCTCACAAGTCCTTTAAAGCCATTTGGATCTGGGAATATGGTCCTAAAGGACTCCTTTTAGTGGTGGTGTTATTGGAATATGGTAGCTAACCATATGGCCATGTCACCCATTGACATTAGTTTTCCCTTGTGAGTTGTTTTGGGTCTTCCTTAATTTTGAAAATTGTTTTGAAAAATATTGTTATGTAATTGTGAAATGATGAATTATAAGTGGTAATGACTATGTTTTGGAAAGTTGAAAATATATTTTCATAATTTCTTTTTATAAAGCCTTTAGAGAAGTTGGTATTTGTAAAATTATTTTGTTGGGGTGAAAATAAAATATTTAAATAGGATTGGATTTTTATAAATAAAATATGGAGTTTATTGAAATAATTTATATAGAAAATAGAAGTTTATTTTGAAGAGTGTTTTGGAATTTGTTCTAAATAAGAAGAAATGTATTTTTAGTCAAATTATTGTTAATGAAATGAGATTTTTGGAATTCATAGAAAAGTTTGGAATGAGATGATTCAGTTTTACTATGATTTATTCTTTCTTTATCAGTTTAAATTTCTGGTTTTGGGTGATTCAGATTAAAATATTTAGTTTTTGGGTGTTTTATCTTGGCACACAGTCAACAAATAGTTTGATAAAACTACACAAACTTCTCCAAGTAATAGTGTGAGCTTTGGTGTACTTGTGGTCAGGGGAACACGACCTAAGAACGGTTTGGTAGACTATACAGAAGACATACAAATGATATTTCAATATTAGAAAGAACCATGATGCACGATGGGTGAACAACTTCCCAAACCCTGTAGACAAACCGTGTGAGTTCTCATGTTGTCTAGTGAGGGGTGTACGATTAGCGCACAATTTAGGAAACCAAGGGGGATAACTGTTCACAATGCCTAGGTATCTTTAAAATGTGAAAAATTGGGTTGAATGATGTTTTTAGAAATTGAAAAAGATGTTTTGGTTGGCCTTTGTTATTATTGTTTTTTTAAAATGATGTTTTTTATACGGTTTTTTTGAGATCGATAATTCTTATTGATGGATTTGTATTTATTGAGTTATTTGTTTTCTTATTTCTTTTTTTCTTTCCCCACAAAGGTTTTTTGGATAGAAAAGGCACAAATTCTGGTGGAACTCCATTAGAAAGCTTTCCATTTGATCAAACCATAGACTAAATTCATGAATTTTGGAAGTTGAATTCTCTTCTTATTTATGGTCAAAAGGAACCTCTTGAAGAAGAAGAGTGGATGTAGAATATTGAGAGAAACTTTAGATTCCTTGAGTTTCCTGAGTCATTAAAGGAAGAGTTTTCTACCTTTATACTCAAATGTCCAACCTAGAAATGGTGGAAGTAAGTGTATCAAAACAAGCGTCAGGAATATCTTGCTTAGTAGTTCTTTAAGTCTTCATTAATACAATAATACTTTTCTGAGATGATGAAGGTGAGGAAGGGGATAGAGATATGATATCTTTAACAGTGTGTTGGATGAGTGTTGGAGTTGTATTGTTGCTTTATATATCTAGTTACATATTATCTGGGGTATGTTGTGAATGATCCCTTAATGGATTGACATTTTGAGTATGGCCTCCATCATGATCTATAATCAAAGGTGTCAGAGCTCAACTTAGCCTATTGTTTCGATGTGGTAAGGTAATCCATTAATTATAAAGATATGTTAGTATGTGTTATTGATATGGATAACCATCCTCCATTCTCTAGAAATTAGGAAGAGGATTCTAGTAAGAAGAAAGGGAAGCTTCCTAATGCCGGTGGTTCTGGTAGGGGAATTAAGAGGCCTTCAGTCCTCTAATCAGACTCTTCAGGGTGAAATATCTTAATTTTTCATCAGTCTGGTAAGCTTAGTCATATGAATCCATCATTCCCAAGTTCTCCAAGACTCTGCAACACATGTGGATGCTTGGGTCACTTGCAACGGTTCTGTCGGGGTGTCTCTAGGAAGCAACATGAAGCTAGATCCAACTCTATGAAGGACACCCCTGTCTGTTTGTAGGAGTATGAATTGTTTGTGCTCAATTTTGGGGTATCTATAATTATAAAATTATTTTTTTGTAATAGTTGTGTCTGGTGGTGTTTTTTATAGTTTTATTATCTTTGGAATTGTAATAGTGGATGTCGTCAACCCTATCGAGAACACCTATTTTAAAGGAAGATTGTTTTCTTTCTGAAACACTAAATTTCTTCTGTTCGAAATGCAAAAGTCTTCTATGTGTATATTTTGAAATCTTGAATTTGTGATGAGATACTTTTTTCTTTAATGTGTAACAAAAGATGCTTCAAACATCAGGTATATAGCCATAGGTCTCAGAGTGAATATTTTCACGCAATTAGAAAACCACCGAGGGTGTGGGTATCTTTGGATCAGTTCTTATGTCCTCCACTGGGGAGTTTATGGTCTAAATGTTCTTTTCATGGTCTTACATAATGTGGAATGTTACTCCTTATGGATCAGTTGGGTTTTTGTTTCCATCTGGATCGGTGTTTTGTCATTTCCCTTCCACCCTACTCTACTTGTGGTGGGATTTTTTGGACCATATGGGAGAGTTCTTGTGTCATATTGTGTTATAATTTCTGTGTTGACCCGTGTTATCAATTAAATCTAGTTGATTCATAATAGTGGGGAGACCTACTATGGGTCTCGTTTATGTTTATTCCAATATTGATTAGTGTTTGTTTCTTCCTAATGGTGGGGAGTCCATTTTAACCTCCCATGTAGAGAATGTTGTTTAATTTCAAATGTTGGTCCAGTATGAACTGGTTTTGGTTTGTTATTTTGTTTTTGGAAAGAAGTGTAAATTACATTTGGATATGGTTGAGGTGGTCTTGGTTCAAGAGGTTTAATTATGCAGATGTGTAAATCATTTTTCTTTGATCAATCAATTGGAAATTTTATAGTTTTATGGGGGAATTAAGAGTAATGGTGTGGAGAATTTTCATTCTTGGGTTTTCATTTACATCATATTTTTTGAATTATCTTTTGGTTATTATTTTTTCTCTCTAGTTATGGGTGTTTAGGATTTAAATTTTGATTCTTGGAATTTTTGGGTGGTATCTAGCCATGTCTATTGTTAGTGGGAAGGTATGAGGTGAAGGTAGCTTGTTGGTTTCAAAAACCCACATGGGAGACATCTAGGTCAGGTGAGTTTTAATGGGGGGTATAATGGGAGAAAACCCAATTAAAAATAATGAAAACCCCCAAAATACACTTTCTTAAATGGGTTTCACATTTAGCCCACACAGGTTAACAAAATGTGCACAAAGCATGAGATTTTCCACAATCTAGTGATGCACGAGTTTCACACTTAATCTATAGGGATACTTTAACCATGAACCAACCATGAGACCCCTACACACTTACCTACGTGGTTAAAATAACCATGCACCAAAACTATGGAACCTAGAAAAATCCCAAAAAAATCCCCCATTTCATCCCAAAACTCAACTAACTCCGGGGGTTAAACCATCCAACAAACATAACCTATAAAATGGCCCCACTAAGAGTTTTACCAACTCATTTTCCAAGATGCCTCCTCCTCATACCTTCACATTAACAATAGAAAAGACCAAATACCACCCAAAAATTACAAAATGTTAAATTTAAATATGTAACACCCAGAACTCAAGAGAAAAACTAAGAACCAAAAGATAAATTGAAACAGAGGATGTAAATAAAAATCCAACTGTGACAAGCACTCTATAGAACAATCATTTCTCTATGGAAATTTCTCACTGGTGGCACGCCATTATACCAAAGTCATCAAATTATCCATTCAAAGAATTTATCTCTGGCTATTTCATGCTTTGGGGAACCCCTGACACCATACCCACCAAGGGTGCCATGTCTTTTACCATTCCACTACCACTAGGATTTGGTAAACCCAAAACTCCCTGCACCATGCTAACTTTATCACCTATTTTTGATAAGGAAAATCCCCAATTTCCATGCACTCACATGGTATTTCTCCATCAACCACATGAGTGTTGAAACACCCTTAGTCCTCTTTACATATCTTGAAATATATCTTTGAGATTTTACAAACCATTGAATCTTGAACCAAATCTCAATTTAAAAAAAAAACCACTCTAGAAATAAAAATTCATAAGACCACATAATTATTCTTCCATATGAATATAGGTCTTCTTAACTTTTTTTCCATTATTAATTTTTCTTCCATTGGGTTTTATTGATAAGGTTTTTAATATGACATTTTAAAAATTGGGAATAAATTCAATTATTTTTTCTTGGATGGTTTTTTATTCAAAAATATTTTTATGTGAAGTATAAAAAATATTATATGAATTTGATGAAATATAAGGGGGTGTTATAAAATAATAAAATTATTATGGCTTATCACAATGAATAATGATTGTCATGGGATAAATTGGAATTTTTAGTAATTTCTATGACCATTAATCTTCCAATCCATATCCCATTTCAATAATCCTAGTTTCTACATCTTTATTAGAGAATATCTATTAATATAGACCATTGATAGCATTTACATATAGCTTATATATACATATTTCACTATGATAATGGAATATAGAAATTTCTATCTTCAATCACTCACTCTATTTATTTCTTATATTTAGTTTACCATTACATTGTAATTTTCTAATTTCATTCCTTTACAATTGTTTTCATATTTCATAGATATCAAAATTCACCTATTATTGAAAATGAGTTTCTTATTTTGAAATACTTTGTGGTTTCAATCACAAATTGATACCATTTTTTAGTATTAATCAATATATTAGAAATCATTCATTTCTAATATGTGTATTTTTCATTAAGTCTACCTTATTAACATATGTATCCATAGACCTGAATTTTTACTGTACAAAACTTATTGAACTTGTCTTAATCATTATTTTATCAATGAAAACCACTAAAATTTTATATCATATGCATTTAATTCTAATTGTATCCATTTTTATATGTCAAACTACCTATTATACTATTTTCATTTATGTTATATTTAATTTTAGTTGAAATTATAACATTAAATTTCAATATTCACCACCCTATAGAAATGTTGTTCTTATTGCCATCTAATAAAAACTGCTCTTCATTTTGAAAGAAATTTTACAGTCCTAAATAACCTATGATTTTTTCCTCTATTTTAGTCATCCAAATTTAATCATATGAGAGAAATTTAAATCTCTATATCCATAAAATTGTAGAAAATGGACCTATATAATGAAATTAATCAACTTTTGGAATGACATGCGCTTAATATCTAATCCATATGTCATTACTACATAGATTTGTTAAAATTATACTTAATATATCTGGTATTACTCCTAATAAGATGAAAAAATTATAATTTTATAATATATTTTAATAATTATAAATTCCCATTGATTTCCTCCTTAGATTATTCAATGATAATTATATCATTTAAAAAGTGGATGTAATTTCATCTCACATCTTGGATATACTCTTGTATCACCTACCACAATTCCAACTCTTGGTATATATCCATCATACAAAACATATATTAATTTTTTATACATATCCTCTAGACTCCATTTCTTAATAATAATTTCCTTTAAATCCTTTAAAGGACTTTATCATATATGTTTTATAAATTAATAAACTCCATATGAAAATATTGAGATATTAGCTGATAATACTTAGTCAAACCACTAATCAAAAAATAACTTTTTTATTGAATATTTAAATATAAAATAAATTTAGTTCTCAAAAACTTTATTTATCTTTAGATACTTTGATCAATCACTATTTTTAAGGTTTCATGGTGTCAATTATAAGCTTAAATCCTCTATGATTTTAATAACATAAAATATATCATATGTTTTATATACAAGTACCTATGTAATATTTCTCCATTCATTAACTTTTTTTTATATATTTCATAAATTAATTAAATAACCAAGTGAGGTAATTTATATTTTAATACTCTAAATATTTTAACATGTAAATGAAAATGTTATTAAACCCAATATCTGTGATATTGTTTATCCTTTTCAATGCACCCTTAGCAGCATATAGAAAATTATTTTGGTATAAATTTAAATTGATGACTTGAATACTAATTTATGGATTATATAATTATAATATAAAATTATAATCCTCTTTTAACTATTTATCCAAAAAAATCTTCTATATTTTCTTAATTACATCATCTATATATGGAGTATTCCCTAGTTCATCTTTTAAATATCACACTTTATCCAAATATCTTACCTTTATTTAAATTCCTATAGATAAATTATTTATAGAGAAATATTTTCAAAATTTATTTATTTCTAAATGGTTTAAATATTACAAAAATATGTTTATATTAAACATTTAGTTAATAATTATTTCCCAATAACTAAAATTATTTTAATTATAGGAAAACCCCTTTTGGATTCACGTAAATTTTTTATCTTATAGAATTTCTCCCCACATTATCCCACGTGATGTTAGTGGGTTTTTTGTATTTATAAATATACTAAAAAAATAATATTTTTCTTAATTTTTGTAAAAAATGTTGTTTTCGGTGTCACCATATAATGATTGGTATTCACAGTTTCTCCATTTTTTTCATATTTTTTATCTTATAGGTCCAAAATTGGAAAATTATGTGAGTGGTGAAAATTTACCCACTATCACCTCAAATTATTTTTGTAATATTATATTAAAACTTTTAACTAATAATTAATTTATTTTAAATCTTTATGTTTGATTTTTATGTGATAATATGTTTATCTGTACTGAACCAATCTATGATACCACCAGAACTGACATATGAAACAACCCACCATAGGGACAAAAGGGAATTTCTAATCCCCAAGGGATGATAAATAGGGCTTGGTGATTAATAATGTATACCTTAGGAATTATTTTAACCTTTAAAATTAGTGAAAAAATAAGACCCCTAGAAATATGAGATGACCCATTCACACAAAAGATACACACATCGTTAAAATAAACAAGAGCGATACAAATGAAAAAATAATTAGTGTAACTTATGGCTACCATAAAATATAAAAACAATTAATAAATAGAATAACTGCATACTTTTTAAAATTAAGAAAAAAATAAATGCATCATAAACCAAAATAAAATGGTATGGTCTTATAAGGCTAATATATAACAATCCCAAAATAAGAACTAAATATACCGACCTACCAAAACCATCTCCATATAACATTATATCACTCCCTATGTCCTAAAACTAAAAAAAAATTATCCAAACTAAATATAACTCCCACAATGAACTACCCAAGAAATCTGGAAGAAAACATATAAAATACAGACACTAAAAATAGTGTTTGTAGGGTTTGAGGAAAACATGCCTAGTATGATTTCACCAAAGTGTTTGTTCAATTTCCCTTCAAAACCCATTTAATTAAGACTAGTTTTAAATATAAATAAAAAATACGGTTTTCAAATTATTTATAAATAAAAAAAATATTATCCCAAAATTCATTTAATAAAACATCCCCTTCTTTTAAAAAGATAAAAAGGAGGGCAGAACCAAAACCTTTTAAGGGTAAAACCGTTGGAACTAAATTAGGTAAATCAAACCTAAAACAATTCCTTTCAATTGAACCAATGAATAAATATTTTTATTTTAAATATATTTTTTTAAACCATGAAATTATGACTACTAAATTCATAAAAAAAGTTACAATTTCTTCATATTTTTCCAAAACATTTATCAAATGCATTTGAAAAAAAAAACAATATAAGTTTTCCTTTTCAAAACTACACATCTTTAATAATGTAACAAATCAATTTGAAAATTAATCCTATGAAATAATAAAAAAAAGTGCAATGGGTATCCATATATCAATAGATAATATAAATATAGACAACCAAGGTAATGGTTCTATGTAAAAACATCAAGGGGAAGGAATAAAAATAAAGAAAATTCAAAAGAATCCCCTAATTCATCCTAAAAAGGATAAAAAAAGTAATAAGGAAGATCCTAATATTCATATTACAAGGGATAAAACTAGATATGAGGAAACTAGGCCAAAAATAGTGAACCTTCATTCATCCTCGGTAGTCCCATTAGACTATATGACAATAAAAATTACGAAGAGAAAACCACTACTATGTGCCCTATAATCTACCCACAAGTACACATATATTATATACTTGTAAATAATTTATATAGATATCATAATCTACAGGCAATAACCCACTATAAAAAAAAACCCACACTTGGGGTGGTACCCATATTGTTTATCTATAACTCCCTATGACTCTCATGACATGTCAAACAATGGAGGTGGTCAAACAATGGATTGATAGGTCATCACAAAAAATGATTTTAGAATTTGAAATTAAATCTCATATTATCAATTATACCCTCACATGAAACAACCTATTTCACATAAAATATATAATAAATAATAAACATACACAATTATCAACACTTTTCCCAAGGGGTCTGAATCCACAACCAGTAACAAATTTAAGGGAATAAATTAAGGGACCTATAAATTTAATAAAAACTCCATAAAATTTCTAAAAGAGAATTATAAATTACTCGTATTATGATTCCAAGACATTTAACATTTTTATAAACTATTTTAAGTATCATTTAAAATATCACATATCACTTTATCCATATGAAACTACATTTGGAATAAAATTTGAAAAACCTCTCAATTCCATAAATTTTAAACAATTTCTAAGAAAAACCATTTTTTAACCCAAATTTTGACCCAAATAGGGTCAAATAACTTTATAAATTACGTCCAATTTAAAGAATACCCTAATTAATTATTTAAAAACACTTGGAAAGTAATGAATACTTTATAAATGAAGAAACCATTTTAACTTTAATTCCAAGTGATCCACCCTATAAATAAATTCTAAAACTCATAAAAACTATCACATATAGATATAATTTCATCAAACATAACATTTTAAATCCTCCACAATTAAATGACATGGAATATAAAGTAAACACACCAAAACACCTACCTCAAATTATTCATTGTGAAATACATCGCCTGTGGTGGTGAATGTGAAACCCTGAAAGAACATGTCCTCTATAAGATCTAAAGACCAAAACCTGACATTATATTCCATTCCAATACCTAGCCATGACTGAACATCCCTATTATGATTTCTGAGAGGTAGCCAAACCAAGGGAAAAGGGTTAGGGAATGCAGAGAAAGAGTAAGAGAAAATAAGAATAAAGGAGGTATTACTAAAAAAAACCGCTGGAATCAAGGGAGAAAGAAATCAAAACGAAAGAGTATGGAATGGATTGGAACCCCCTTGGTATACCTTTTCCATATGTGCAAGGAGGGGGGAGTAGGGATGAAATCAATAAACACAGGGCATGAAAAAAGGGCCCTTTTTTAATTTTAATAAAATATAGGGATCACACATGGTTAGGATATAAAATTCAGTAAATCAAGTGACATATGTAAAACTATCACTAACTTGTAAATATATATCACACAATTTACCTTGGATAATTAGTATGGTTTGACTAACCATGAACAAACCACACTAAGGGACACTATCAAGAATTGTAAAACCTCATATAGTTTCACATATGACTTAATAGTTTGAAATAAACCATGTTATACCCATGTAAGATAAACCCTGAATGTCAAAAATTAACTATAAAGTTACCTTCTCTCCAAACCCCACATGATTTCAAATATCCTATGAAAAAAACCACACAAAAGAATGAAATTTGAAAAATTTCCGAAAAATAAAATTATCTCAAAATAAAAATTACACAATAATAAGATAAAATAATATAAAATAATAACCAAAAAATGATATAAATGGGTCACAATTATCCCTACCATGATAATTTCTACCCCCAGAAAATCATCAATAAGAATAGAAGAAGAGGAATAATAATAACCTCAACACTTGTACAAGAGGTGTGAGGACTAGGAAGAAGTTTAGAAGGATTCTATAATAAGAAAACCACCTTTCATTATTCAATCCTCATGGAAAATAAAAAGAATCACCAATATCCCCAAAAATAACCAAGAATAATCTAACATATAACCATCAAACATAAATAAAAATAAAATAGAGAACTATAATACATCTCTCCAACATTTAGAAATATTATAAAGTGGTTGAAAATAAATTAAACATATTAAATTAAACAAAAATAGAGAATTTCATGAATAATTACAATTTTCTAAAAATATCTAAAGGAATTAAAAAATAACATCCAACATAACCAATTACTATAAAACTGAATAAAATAAAAAAAATATCCCAAGCGAGAGAATAACTTAGAATCACCAAGGAAATTCATCCAATAATAAAAAATAACAAAATACTAAAAAAGGATAAACACCTCAAGGAAACAGTAATCCTTTAAAAAAACATGGGTTTAAACATTGATTCACAAATATGAATGGAAGGGGTGATTTAGAACCTCATACTAGGGTCACCATCCCTTAGAGAACCCAACAAGATTCAAATTGAAAATTTCTAGTGAATAATATCAACTTGTTCCATGTATATTCTAGTTACCCATAACACACACCCATGAATACACCATATAAAAACCAAGGGGAATCTAACTAAGGTATGTTTCATATACAAGAGAAAAGGATCCAAATCACACACTGAGGCATAATCACAACTATAAAAAATCAATAACAACTCACCGATGGGGATAATGAACCATTAAATAGGAATAAATATATGAACTTATACCTATACCAAATTCAAAAATAACAAATACTAAAACATATTATCACTTTAAAACCCCAAACTATTTCTATGATTCATGAGAATCTATCCCTAAACAAGTAATCTCCCAAAACCCCTCCAAAAACACCACCTCACCAATATTTTAATAAAACCTATCTAATAAAAACACTAAAAGAAACATGACCACCATAAAAATAATAGTGACATAATAAATCCTATATAAGGATTATCCCAACTCCAAAACTCCATTTATATTTTGGTTAAATCCAAAAATCAAAACAAAAGAGGATTTTCCCCAGGGCACATTCTCAGCGATGAACTTCCATATTTTCTCAATACATTTATAGCTGGCATAAAAAAATAACCCAAAACATGAATATTACCCATTCATGAATCTTAAACGACCCTAAAATACCAATATACACCAAGTAAAAAAAATAAAAAATCAAAATAAATAAGAAAATTACACATAAAAAAGCATATTTAAAATCATTATTCCTGTTTAATACGCTCCCTTTTCTCAAGAAGTTTTCCACTATTATTCAAACAATCACATGCTTCAAAAACAAACTAATTTACCTTTTAAAATATTTAAAATTATTTATAAGACTTCATGAAATCCCATAAAATAATCTTTCAAAAGGTTAAAATTTATTTTTCACAAAATCATACCTATGATTTTAAAATAACTCAAACCCATTTTAAAATGATTCACTATAAATATAAAATACAAAAACACCCCTTTACCTAAAATCTACACATGTAAAAGGTGTTTCAAAATATACCCATATCATTTTAAATCATTAAACTTATTTAAAATATATAATAAAATTTTTATTCAAAAATAATTATATTCAAAATTCATAATGAAGTCAACCACTTTTAAAACATTTAAAATTAGAAAAAATTCTCCCTCCCAGAAAACCCTATACACCTTTTTTAAAAAATAAACACATTTAAAAAAAATAATCTCTTCATATTAAAATAAGAAACCAAAATATAATTGATAAGAGAAGATAATATTTATTAAAAATCGCTCAACCAAGAAGTTTCTTTCATTCCCTCACCAAATTGGTTCAGAAATCAATTTATTCAATAGAATCCCACTTTTATCCAATTTTTTTTTCAAATCACAAAAATAGAATTTTCATCACCTAATGCTAGAAAAGTCATATAATATCCAAAAAGCATCACCCAAAACATCAAATAACTATAAAAACAGTTTATTGTCCTCACACCCATAGTTGGAATCCTTAGGACCAATTCATAAATAAATGGAGACAAAACATAAATTATGGAGTGAAATTAGAACTATGAATGATTTTGATACATGGTTTGGAGAATTGTGTTCCAATCTTAAAATAATTCCATTTTTAGGGTTACAAATCCATCCATACAATATCCACATAGTTTTCCAAAATATGCGAGCTAACTATGCAGCTCTGGTTCTCTTCCCATCTCGACCCCAAAGCCTCGAGTGACCCTAAAATAAAAGGTGTACTAAATTGGGTTCAAATTACCAAAATAACACTTTAAAACATAACAAGAATAATAAAAAATAACCTCAAAGTAATGATTAAAACAAAAAATAACCATGGTAATTCATGGATCAAGATGATAAAGATCTCATGACACTCTCCCCGCACCCACCTATAATGTTCTGAAAGCCCTAATCAGTACTACATAACTTTCCAAATAATAATAGAGATTTATAAAGCACATATCCAGACTGAAGAAACTTTTCATTGATACCATTTTTAATGAACCATCTTGAGATTCCATCATAACTGACACCTGAATCAATCTTCAGTAGGGCTTGAAGGTTATTCCTGATCCCAATGGGTTGATAGATAGTGTTTGGGTATCGAGAACATATACATTAGATTAGATTAAAACCACTAAGATGAATTAACCAAAACTAGGATCCCACTCACAAATCTAAAATGACTCATTTTCATAGTTGATGTTCACGTTATAAAAAAAACATGATAAATAAAAATAAAATAAATATTCAGAGTAACTTATGGTATCAATAAATCATAACCAGAATCCAAATATTGAGTAATCATAAAGTAAATAATAGGAATGTAACCATAAAACATAAAAATAAAAATAAAAGGGTCTGGGCCTATAAGGTTGATACAAAACATTCCCAAAATATTAACCAAATGTCCTGAACTACCAAAACCATCTCTATGTGACCCTTAGTCACTCACCATATCTCACAACAGACAAACAATGGTCTAACCCAAATTTAAATTCAATAGGGACTTATCCATGGCCCCTGAAAGAAAACATAAGAACTATATACATTGAAAATAGTGAATACAAGGTGTGATCAAAACACACCCAGTAAGATTTAAAAAAATAGTTTGTGCCATTTCCTTTTAAAAAATATATCAACAATGATAGTTTTATGTCTAAATTAAAAATAAGGTTTTTAAATGAATATGTAATAAAACAAAATATCCTTCCAAAATTCCTTTTATAAAAAATTTCCCTTCATTTTAAAATAGAAAAATATGGGTGGAACCAAAACCTTTTCCAAAACTATAGTAAATACTTTCGAAAAAATGAGAATCATTAGGCCTAAAACCAAATTTTTAACCTAAAAAATGAATCAAGGTTTTTATTTTAAAAATATTTTTAAGCTAAGAAAATATAAAATTTTAAATTCATACCCAAAATATACCATTACTCCCACTTTCTCAAAAATATTTCTAAAGTTCATTTTTTTAAAAAAATATCAATTTTCCTTTCAAAAAACACACATTATAAAAAATTTCAAAAACCAATTTGAAAATTAATATTATTCTGTAACAAAAATAAAACATGTTCAATGGGATCCCACATATCAATAGTGTATATAAAAAAATATAACCAAGGAAGTGTTTCCATGAAAAAATAGATAAGGGGGTACATGTAAGGAATATGAAATGAAATCTCTTAATTAATACTAAAAAAGATCAAAGCATCATGGAGAACTTCATAGGGTTAATGTAATAAATAGATAAGATGGCTATGAGGAGCCTATGTTATAACTAATGAATCTATTCACATCCATCTTAGTAATATTATAACATGCTAGAATAAAACTGTTTTGTAGTACACCACCACCATGGTCCATATAACCATCCCATTAGCATTAAAATACTTTAGGAACATGAACCATACTTATAAAACATGAAATATATAAGAAATTAACCCCTTGGAAGAGAACAATACACACTTGGGGTATCACTCATCTAGGCTATCTATAACCCCATATAACTCCCATTCCACTATTTCATTGTCTATCAGTGGGAATTGGTATTTCTTATACTACTTATCTTGGAATTTAAATCTCATTGGACACTCAAGACCATTAAAACCTTTAGGTCAAGTTTCTTTAATGATTTTTTCCTATTCATGTATTGTGTTACCTTTTTCACAATATTCAAAAGAGTTATTCTTTTGTATGCTCAGTAAAGGGGTCTTGACCCCCAACCTTTAAAAAAATCAATATAATAATAGGTCATCACACAATAAAATATCAAGCATTTGAAAATAAACCTCACCCCATATCTTACACCCTAATGTGAAATAACCCCTTTTTATATCCAATATATAAGGAAAATTAAAAACAAAAAAATATAAACACTTCCACCCAGGGTTCCCAATCTATAATCAACAAAAATCACAAGGGGTTAAAATGAGGGACCCAAAAATTTGAGATAAACTTCTTAAAAGTTATTAATGGGCTAGAACAAAAACTAATCTAAGGATTACAAGACATTTTCCCACATTTATAAACCATTTGAAGACTAATTTCAAATATCACATAATAATCCATACATATAAAACCACATTTAGAAACTAATTTTAAAAGACAACTCAATTACATCCATTTTAAGAATCTCCAAAGGAAAAAACACATTTTCAACCAAATTGTAACCCGAACAGGTTTAAACATATTTAACATTACACTAAATTTAAAAAATCCCATTAATAGTCATTTAAAAACACTTTTAAATTTAGGAATAATATACAAATCTATAGAATCCATTTTAAACCATAATTTCAAGTGATTCACCAATTATGAAAATTATAAAATCAACCAAAATCATCACATATAGGCATAATTTCATAAAAAAAGAATTTTTAATATACAATAATTCAATGACATGGAATATAATTTAAATTTAAAATAAATAATATCTAAAATTAGGTGTAACCATTCAAAAAACATTTTAAAATATGCCTCTTATAGTAGTGAATGATCAATCAAGTAAGTGCACATCCTTCATAAGCCTTAGAAACCCAATCCAACATTAGAATCCACTTTGAACCCTATTAATGGATAAACATCCTATTAAGGTTCACGAGAGACACCAAATCCAAAATAAAAAGGGAGAGGGAAGGAAAATGAAGTGTAAATAAGAAGAAAATAAGTTTTCTTGAGAGAAACCCCTTGTAATAATGAGATAAATCCATAAAATTAAAGGAGAAAGGTAGGGAGAGGAACTCCCTTGGTGCACCTAGTCTATGTGAGGAAGGTGGAGGGAAAAAGATCCCAACTTCAAAATAAACATTAAGGGGTAAAAGGGTATTTTAAAATTTTAATGAAATTTGGTCATCACACATGGTTAGGCTACCTAGTTAACTGAACTATGTACTAACCATGTAGTTGTCACTATCTAAAAAAATAACCACACATAGTTCCCCTTAGAGACTCCATATAGTTTAACAAAATACACACTAACTGTACCCAAAGAAACTGTTAAGAATTATAAAATGTTTCATTTTTTCTCTAGGTACTCACAATATAAAATCCTGTTACATCCTTTTAGGTACTTATTGTCTCTCCATGGTTTATTGTTTTTGTTTGGGAGCATTTTGGGAATTTTGAGGATGAGTGGAATTTTATGGGAAAATTATCTAAAAGACTTAGTTGTATTTTCATTTGAATTAATAGATTCTTGGAATTAATATTTCAAATGATTAAGATAATTTCATTTGGGGTCTTGTTTGAGTTGAGAGATTTTCTATTTTTTTTGTAGAACCTGGAAATCACACTACCTATTGGATACATTCACATCATGAACTGGTGACACAGAAATAAATCCATTACCATGAAAATGTAATGAACTAGTTCATATCATTAAAAGTTTGTAATCCTAGAATTTAGTTCACATTTTGAAAAGTTCTATTAGTGTATAATTCACCTGAGATGACACATTTTTTGACGTATTTTTTAAATCATGAAATTCACATTATGAAAGGGATTCACATCATGATTTTTTAGACTAATGGTTTAAATCACACTTTACTTAGGTTTTTATTCTTATTCATGTGAAGAATTATCTCTCAACCCCTAGAGATATTATAGGTGATTTTGGGGATATCCACTCATATTAGATCTCTCTGTTTGATAAATTATCTCTGTGGTGGTCACGTCGCTTCTCCCTTGTAAAAGTTCTATCTATTTTTTTCATTTCCATTAGTTTTTGTAGCATCGTGCTGCATCTTTTTTGGATGTGTTGACCCTGTGGTAATATTATTATTTTATAGATACCAAGGAATGATTAGGTTCCATTAAAGGGGGGGGGGGGTTGAATCATTGGAACTATTTTTTATGAATTTTTCTCATTTTAAATTTAACCACTAGAAGATGTTAAGGTTCTAGATCCACTCAATACTTTCTATCAAACTCACCTTCTGTGTAGTAGTAAATTAAGAGAGGGAAGTACAAAATTTTTACAAGGTTTAACAATGAAAGGTCTAATATTTTCCATGTTGGTTATACACCCCAAAATATATTCTCTTAACTATATCTACAAGTGAATACAACTAGTTAAAAACCCTAGTTCCACAATTGGTTAGACACTCCAATTGTTCTCTCCAAAGTTGGTTAGACACCCCAACTTCCATTCTTCTCTGATTGGTTAGATACCCTAATCACAAGACTCTAGTAGTTTTTTATACACCTCAACTATAATATTTCTATTTAGTGTTTATCTAGGAATAGAAATATATTATTAACATATAGTCTTCCTCTATAAGAAATATGGATGTCACTTTATTTTGTAAAATTCTTCAAGGTCTTCAATAGACGAAATGACCAATATTTTTGGTCCTTGAAAATATTTTCATATGTTGAATGATATAAATTATCCTTCCTAAAATTCATGGGTATATTTAATCACTATATTCAAGAATTAACCAGCTTTAACTCACTCTCAAAATTATTCTTGAAAAATGGAAGAAAGGATTATCATAACGATCTTGCAATTTTGTGCATTATCTCATCACATGCACGCATATATTTATACAAAAATAATGTGGTGAATGGAGTCTCAATATATTGAATGATTTAAATTCTCCCATTTAAATCCTCAATTAAATATGGTAACAATAAAACAAAATTAATTCCCATATTCAAATATCTCCTCAATTTAAATACCCCATTAAATAAATGGAATTTATTTTTCCATGAATACTCATTTGAAATAAATAAATGATTGGTGGGTATTTATATTATTTTATGATCATTATAAATACCCAGTTAGGTATTTACTTTTGCGAATTTTTATTTAATACCCAAATTTTTATTTACTTATTCATTAATTTATGCTAAATAATTGAAGTGTATTATTCTTCTTCACATGGAATTAGTGAACAACCATGAATCACCCCTTCTTCACTCATGCATGAATTTTACAGCATGAAACACATTACTACTGATAAATACAGTGTATCAAATACTCGAGAGATATTTGGTAACAACTTTATCTCGTACGGGAAAGAAAATACCTAAGGCTCATCCAATATGGATGAATTTATCTTAGAACAAATTCCTGATGAATCTACATTTTTCATGCGGTAAAAAAATTCCATAGCTCATTGTATTCAGCTCATTTATTTTCAACAAATATTTTTAGGTTCTCATTATTTACAAGGATTATTCACTTTGAATACTCATGGATCCTCTATTTCTTCACACTATAAACACCTAAAGACTCGGGCACTCTAGGAGACTTCATCACTCTTGACAAGAATATTAAAAAGAGTTGGGTTCCCTATTTTTCCTATGCAGGCAAATAATCACCCATGAATCACCTAGATTCGAGATCGGGATCCTTTAATGGAAAATGCCCGAACAGTTGAATGAAACTTTGTTTCCATTTAGACAAAACCTATTCTTCACTTTAACTGTATGTATGCAAAACATAGATTTCATGAATTGATTTAGATCGATCTTAAATGGGCCATCCCATTGAAATCATCATAGAAGATGGCCGAAATCATGATTTTCAGATGTACCACTAGAAATAGGTGCACAACAGATCATCAGGTGGTCGAAGGTTGGAGATGACTTCCCCATCTTGATCAGTTGATTGAGATCAAGCAGATCATGTAGCTAAGAAAATGGCTATCTATTTTAATATGGGTGAAAAATACTTTCTTTTACCGCATCCCACATTAAATCCTTTGTATGCAAAGGGTGTGGTTAATTACTCAACCACTACTTGAGGCAGTCCGACATCATGATCACCCTTTGTTACCACCCCATTTTTATTCTTCCTACTATTGTACCACCCCAAATGGTGGTGCCAATTCTATTCCATTATGCACTCTATGTGGGACTTATACCCAAGCTTGCTCCCTGATAACACATGGTCATGCCTAACCTGGTTCCCTTGGGTGTGGTTGACCTTTAGGTCCTGCATAAGCCCATGTTTTGAGCTGGCCTTGCTTTCCTTGTGGGTTGACACTTGTTTTTATTAAGACCTCCATTAAAATTAATTAAGGATAAATACATGTAACAAATTTAATTCAAATCCCTACAAATTTTTATCCAACTTCATCTCATACTTCTCTTCCTCTTATATTATTCTGTCATTAATCATGAAAAATATATATTTATATTTTTTTATTGTCCATCTATGCACATCATCATGCATTAAAAACACAATTCATTAGCTTTCTTCTTCATGTAATTATTTATTTCATGGTCTTCAGTTATGGTAAACAATGTAAAAATTCATTAGCACATTCCATTGATATTTGAGATCACATCAACAATCATCAGAGTATATATGGATATTTTTTCAAGCATGAAATCAAATTCCATTTCATGAATCCATGAAAATTATATAGGCATCACCACCTCATTTTCACTAACAAATTTACTCCTTGAAAAATAATTCAACACTTGGGAACAAAAATCCCCCCATTTATATTGTTTTCAATATCTTATCATATAAAATTCAATTTATGGAAACTTCACTTATTCACCCATTATTGACAATCAAATGAAAAAGAAAATTAGGGTGTCATCTCACAAATTCTTTCATCTTAAAAAATATATTATTATATTTTAATGAAAAGGGATGATATCAAATGATAATTAAAAAAACCATTATCTAATAAACTCTAAGTCTATATTGGGTAACTTGATATTGAAAACAAGAGTGAAATAACCAAGGTTGTTTTTAGCTATCAATAGCACATACTCACATGTGATATAAAGCTCAGAGTTTACTCAAATAGAAATTAAAGAGTTTCAAAATTCCATGATTTTAAATGAAATTAAAAATCCAACACAATTCAACAAACACATTATAAATTTTAGGTGTAGAATAAAAATTCCCCCTTTGTATTATATCTTCATTATCCAACCAATACCTTTTAATAAATAAAATTAATAAATCGGGATGAGTGCATGATTGGAATACATAAAAACTCATCTATACAACCCCTCATGGGATGAACACATCTTATTCATCATGGATATTTTCCAATCATGAGCCTCCATGAGATAACTCATTATGCTATCCAAAAATTACAACCTTGACCTTTTCCTCCAATTATATTCATTTTAACTAAAGAATAATAAAATAATAAGGATTAAGGAGGAACCTCTTGTTTCTTTAGAATAAACATTTAAGGTGAGAGTTTTCTCTCATAATTGATTTCATTTTATTTCCAAGTTCATTATAGGATGTGATTTATTTCTTGTTGACATGATTTATAGATTTTGCACAATTTTTTATCCAATGAACATATTATTTTTGTACGAAATCTTTTTCCACCTTATTCAAAGTTGGAACAGTCCCTTTCCAAATATGTTTTATTTTCCACCAAGCGTGTTAATGTAAGTCCTTAGATATTGGTTCTTGATACACCCTTTGTTATGAATCATTTTTATTCTCCAAAACAGTAATCATGATTTCTATATTTATGGTCTCTTTACCAAGATAAGAATTTTTTTGGTAAGTAATATGAGTGGAGGGCCTCCATATGGATTTATTAGCCATGATGTTTCCAAATATTCCACAATAAAAACACATTGGTTTATTCATATTTTGTGGAATCACATTTCTATACCTTTCATGGTTCAATAATTTACTTCTAAATTTTATATTTGGTTTTCTCATTGTTAATAAATACATTGAGATCACTTTTGGATGAATATTCATTTTCCCTTTAGAGGTGTTCATATTATCCTCAAGATCTATTATTTTAATATCATTATTTTTTAATTGATAAACTATTAAAGAAAACTTCATACTTGATCCTATATTATATTTAGGTTTAGGTTTGATAGATATGATGCTAACCTTCATATCCTTTTCAATGGTGACTTACTTTTTAATCTCTTGGGAAAAATCTTATATCATATCACTCTGCTCCTTCATCTTGGTTTGCATTTTTTTTGACTTTATATTCAAGTCCACTTCTTCACTCATAAAATTTTTATTTTCCATGGTCAAATATTTCAACATTTAAGAACTAAATTCATGCATGATTCCTCATTTATCTTCTTTGTCATTGCATGATCATTCCTTGGAATAACAATTTGATGTTTTCTATCTTCATCACTAGAATCACACTTATTTTTCATATTTATGTGAGAGTATGAATGATTAAATTATTTCTATATAAGAGTATTAGAATAAAAAATAGCACAAGTTTCAGATTTTACCTCGATTAGAGAACTAAACTTTTGGGATGGATTCTTCTTCTCATTATAGGCAAGGTGATTGAATCCATATTTGAATTAGGATGATAAGGATGAATCAAATTTATTCTTTATATTTCCTTTATTATTCATTTTACCCTTTTTTATATTGTTTTAATAAGGGTAATGAACTCATTGAAACCCTTTTCTGATTCCATCATAAAAAATACTTGGATTTTTAGGGGTGACCTATGCTCTGATACCACTTTTAGAGACCAAGGGCCAGTTAGGTTCCACTGAGAATGGGGGAGGTGGGACCAATGGTACCTTTGTTTAATAAATTTTTATCATATTAAATTCAACCACTTTTCTTTATTAATGTTATCTATCCTCCCAATATTTTTCTCAAATTGACCTCATGTGTAGTAGTAAAATAAGATAGAAACACAATTTTTTTTACATAGTTCGACAATGAAAAACCTACTCCTTTACATGTTGGTTAGACAACCCATTATGGATTCTCTTTACTATCTTTAGAAGTAAATACAACCTGATAGTATCCTTAGTTCCATAGTTAGATAAAGTCCCCAATGTAACACCCCAAGATTTCATAGTGTGTTATTTCTTCAAAATAATTCAATAACTTGCACTACACGCAACACCGAGTTCAATTGCACCATGACTTACCAAAAAAAATCCATTAAAAGAGGTCATGAATAGTATTAACTAAATTTTAAACTTTATATAATCCTTATAATTTTAGAATCCATATTATGAGTTTCTTAGTCATAATGCAAGAACAGATTCATTTTCAGTATTGCACTTTTATCAACTTTTAATAGTGAAACCTTTTTAAATACAATATTTTAAACTTTTTGACTAAATGGGGACATCAAAAAATTTAAAATGAATCCTCCCAAGATTCCACGGTAATGGGGACATCAAAAAATTTAAAATGAATCCTCCCAAGATTCCACGGTACACTTTCCTTTGAATAAAATAGTAGTGTGTGTTGTACGCAACCTTGAGTTTTAACACACGCCACAACCAATCAAACTTGTCGTTATGAATAGTAATACCTAAATTTTGAAATTATATATATTTTATATTTTAAAATGGACTTCATTTTTGGATTCGGAATATCGAATTTAGCCTAAGGTGAATTTTTGGTACATTTCGGATAACTTTCATATTTTGATGAATAGTGAAAATTATTAAATTTTAATTAAAAACAACTTTTTTAATCAAAATAATTAATATTGATAAATTATGAATTTGAGTGGTTTTAAAGTATATTTAGAATATATTTTTACAATTTAATATAATTTTGGTCATTGGACAAAATTTTACAATTAAACCGAACATAAACAAGTGTCAATCTTTTGATAGTTATTACCTCTTAAAAACACGCTTTTTGTTTTGACAGTGGGAATTAATTTTAAATTAATTTCTACCACTTCTGTGTTTTGAATTTAGAAAAATGGATTCCATATTTGGAATCAGGATGTCCAAATTGTGTAAATAGGTAACTTTTATTTTTAGACATTTTGAATAATTACTGTGGTAAATATTTTATTTACCATGGTTAAGGGTAAATCCGGTAAATAAGGGTTAAAAAATAATATTATAATAATACAAAATTACCCTAAAACGTGTCCTAACCTTATTTGTGGACACATACCCGACCATGAGCATCCTTGGGTCAATTTGGGGACCCCTTGGAGCCACTTGTATGTGGTAGGGACACTTTATATTAATAAAGTTAAAATAAAAATAAAAATGGCATAAGCTTACATCTTTTAGAAGAACAATTTTTACATAGAGTTATACATGTTGGATTTTCGATTATAAATATTCATTAGAAATATAAAAAGATTTCCTACATAATGATATTTTATTTATAATTTTTAGACATCAAATAATTTAAATTATTAATGACACAATAATGATGCAATGTTTACCTCATTAATAAATCATTTAAATAAATAAGATTATAATGATTAAAATATTATCTAAAACCTGTCCAATTCTTATTGGTTGATGTTATTTAGAATATTAGTCATCTTATATTTGACCTCAATGATTTTTGGACCATTATAAACCGAATATAATTATATTATAAAGTAACACTTTCACTCTTTCCTAAAGATCCCCTCTTCTCCCTTATAAAAGGAGACCACTTCTACTCATTCCTCACACCTCTCAAGCCACTTGGATAGTCCAAACTCTGCCCAACTAAGCTCCCCACATCCCTCTCCTCCTCCTTGAAGCTTCCCCTTAGGCAGAAATCATTTCAAGAAGTCCTTTGGTTCCAACCAAAGTGAGTTACCTAAATTAAAGGTAACGATTTCTCTTAAATTATTTTCCTTTATTTTGCTTCTCCAACCCCCAAAATCTTTTTATTTCCTTTCTTTTGTAACAACACCAGTATCCTCAATATACTAGGATGTTGTTATAAGAAGTATTCAAACTACACATACACACAACTCCATCTAATGGATGATGAACATAATGTTTCTGTGGATGGCAAACTAACGCCTCACGAAACGATGATTGTTCAAATACATCTTACCGCCTCTCATGGTGGCCATTATGATGGAACTGTAATTAAATATGATATTAATGATATATATTTTATATATAAGCTTCTGTAATTCCATTTTATTTCATACCATTATTCATTTCATGTTGTATATACATACGATAATTTCATTTGAGGAAGTGCGGACTACCGCCCCCTTAAAATGATATGACTCGTTCATACCACACATGGAACGTATAAAGGATGGTGTTAATGAACTTAAGTAACATATATAAAATATTATATTATACTGTAATAGTAATATACCTAAGTATCATTTGGATTCAATTCTTTTAAAATAAAAATTAAATGGAAGTTGCGTTCGTGCGTACGTACGGACTACCGTCTCCACGAACGCGATGAGATTCATCCTCCATCGTATCCATTCAAGTATAATTATCATTTGATGATTTAAAAATGATTTTTAAGGAATTGATACCATTCTGGATTTGAATAATATACAACCTATCCTTTACAAACATGTCTTACGTAACAAAACATACAAAAGAAAACAAGTAAGTTAACACCCGAAACAACTATAATACTAAGATATTATTATCAAATCAATATTAAAAGATCATATATGATATCATATTAATATATATGATTCTTGTATAATTTAATAACAATTATTTCACCATTATATAGGAGGTTAACCTACCCCAACCAAGGAAAATTACAAGGTAAGGGATTTTTCTTATCTCACATTCAATTCTGTGAGATTTCCATTGTTCGCTACTAAATTATTGAAAGTGGTGTATTGTGTACTTACATTTGATATATATTATCATGATTCACTTTATATTCATGTTATTCTGTAAATCATTTGGTGGTTATTAACTTTTGGCCATGCGACTCAGTTGATTAACATGGTAAGGGGTTTTCATCTCACTCCTTATTCCCGTGAGATTCATGTCATATTGCCACCATTACCTTTTGTGTGGTGTATGTACTGCCCATAATTATATTCTTTGTGTAATACACTCTAATTTATGTGTACTTACATATTCATTGTATGATACCTCTTTCATGGGTTGTATGTTTCATAAGTTACCAAACTGGTAAGGGTTATTTCACAATCTCTTCATTATCCGAGGTTGTTTATACGTAATAATCTACTGGGATCTTGTTATCATCCACGTCCATGTTTCTTCAAAATGTATTTCAAAACATTTCTAATATTTAAAAGAATATGAGTTAAAGTCATTTATACCCTTGTTTGAATTTTTATAAGAGGTTTATAAGGTAATCTTTCCGTCGTTTTCCAAACAAGGTGCTTTTTAACCTTTTCGACAGAATTAAGATAAGAATGTTTTTTTTAACTTATACGGAGGGTGCGGTTATTTTCCGCCGTTATAAAATCGTCAAAGCTTCCCTTACAAGCTTATAAGAACATTTTCAAGAAAATGTTTTATTTTATATGGCTCTTAAATGATTTCAAAAATAGAAAGAGATATTTCTCTAAAAAGTGTTTTGATTTCATCTATGTCAACATCCTTTGACGGATTTTACGCTTATTTGAAGTTGATTTATTATGATACAAAACTTCCATATTGTATTGAAAGTTTTGTGATATGTTTGACTATGGATGTGCCATTTATATAGCATTCATGGTTTATGAGTAAAGTATTGACATTTCGTATGCTAGTTCCAATAAGAATGTTTATGTTATATTTCAACCTTTACTTCATATGAATGTGTTGGACAAGTATGTTCCAGGTTGGGGACTGGTTAAAGTAAGCCCTCCAGGTTGGGGACTGGTAAAATTAAGCCCTCCAGGTTAGGGACTGGTAAAAGTAAGCCCTCCGGTTTGGTCTCCGGTTATTAGAAGGACTCCGGGTTGGTGTCCGGTTATTAGAGGCACTCCAGGTTGGTGTCCGGTTATTAGAGGCACTCCGGGTTGGTGTCCGGTTATTAGAGACACTCCGGGTTGGGTTCCGGTTACAGTTAGCCCCAAGGTCTTGGGATGAGGCCTTGACAAAGAAATTAAAGTTCAGCATTATGCATTCCAACATTATGAAAGTGGTTATTGATTTTTGCATGTGATTATTCGATTAGTAGAATATCCATGTGAATAAGTAAATGGCATTATTTCATTTTATTTATGCCATACCATGTTGAAAGTTCATGTTTGAAAGGCTTTTGTTTTAGTTATACATTGCCTTAAAAGTTTATTCTTATTTATGAAAGTTTCCACTATTTTGTTATCCTTACTGGGCATTTGAGCTCACCCCTTTTATATGTTTTATTTTTCCCAGGAAGTGAAGAAGTAAATTATGAATGACCTGTAGGGATATTATGTGGGGATATGAGTGTGGATTATGGAGACTTTATGTTGTTGTAGTAGTTTTTCATATTATGATGTAATGTAAAACCTATGAATATATCTAGTGTTTCCAATGCTACTAAACCAATCGGTCTTTCGAGATTTGATCTTTCTTGTGATCATGCCAATGTTACGAAGTAATGCACCGACTCTGGGTAGCTGGGGTCAGGGTGTTACAGTTGGTATCAAAGGAAGTTTAGTACAAACCTTGGAAACTAGATTTAGATAAACTCTGATTAGAGCACGTAGACCTAAGATGAACTTTCAGGATTAGTATAGAAGAACTTCCGAGAATTTTGGTATCGTAGAGATTTTGTGAGTTTTCCGAGCAATACATCCCTGTCTGGATACGAGCAGGTAGAGGCGGCTCTGGCACAGATGTACCTAGGGGTAAAACCCGAAAACACCGCTTTGATCTAGACTCGAACGGGAACTGGTGCACGACAACGGGCCTTACTGCACTCTTGGTTACGACACTCCCGAGGGATATGCTTAGGATAACTCTCATTTTCTTACAAATCATTATGAAGGGTTTATGAGTATATACTTCCTCAAAGAAAACATTTTTATGATTATGGATTATATCCATAAATAGTTCAATTTATGTTAAGTGTTTTATAAGTATGGGATTATGTATTTTGATTCATAAACTGATCTAGTTTATGCCATTGTTTAGAAATGGCGCCCAGTAGAAGGAATGAGAACTCCAGAAATGCACATGATCCAAAGAGAAGGAAGGATCGTATCTTTCATGGTCTTAAGCTAGAATTGATAAGAGAAATAGTCTCCCATGTATTATCATCATATGAAGAAATAATATCATGTGTTGATAAGATAAGTAAAGAGTTTACTGAGTCCTATGGCTTTGAAGGGAAGCAAGAGAAGAAAAGGATGGAAGAGAGAAAAATGGATAAAGGGAAGAGGGAAAAGAAGAATTTTCCCATATGTGGTAACTGTGGGAAGAAACACCCTGGAACTTGCCTGAAAGGAATGGGAGTTTGTTATAAGTGTGGAGGAAAAGGGCACAAAGTACGTGACTACAAGGGTGAGAAAATGGTTTCAAATGTACAATGCTTCATTTGCAAGGAGTTTGGACACTACGCGAACCTATGCCCCAGTCATCAGACTATGCCGCAAATGATGCTATTGGATAATAATCAAGTTATGATACTACCACAGATGAAGAGGAATGATTAGAGTTCTTATGTTGATTATGTCAATTGAGTGTTGTATCAACAATGTACTTGTTATAATAATTATGGAGTATATAAGGATTGTACTGCAGTACTATTTCATTAAGGACTTGAGATTTTGTGGAACAAAGAAAAGTTACTCAATAGCAGGATAAATTTTTGGAAAATATATGGTTGTGAGAATGATAAATCATAATATAGTTCTGATACCGAGGTAGTGATTTTGGAATAATATGTGATTGTTTTGGATAAATTATATTGGATATTCTTTACTACCTTGAAACTGATTAATGATTTGTATATTCCATCATTGCTGGGGTTTAAAACATTTTTGGATTAATGAAGTATATCCAGCATTCTATATGGAATAAGGGAGCATGAATGTAATCAATAAGGAATATGGTAATACATGATGAAGGTATTCATATTCTATTACGGGGTAAAAAGGATCTATATTATGTTTACCTTCCTTATAAATGTTGGACTGTGAGTTTGGACAGAAGTATTTTGGATAGTTCTAGTTTGGATTATTTTGGATTGCCATAAAAGGACAACCCGGAGGTCGGGCGGCAACCCGTCGCGTCCGGCAAGGCTGCGAGACTTGAACCCGCAACCGAAGGGAGACAAGGGCGTATCACCTACCACTGGCCCATGAGTTGTCCTGGATTAAATAATGTAGTTTTTATTAAAAGATCTTGTAGATGAATTATAAATTCGTTTATTTTGGAACCCTATACGAATAGTGTAAATAGAATTTTTTTTACATTCTATTATCTTTTAGAGTGAAAGATGAGTTTGTGGTAGAAATTTATTAATGGATAAAACTCTAATTATAAAGTAAGTATATCTCCTTATGATCTTATCAAATCTCATAAATAAATTTCTCAACATTAATAAAAGGAACTTAGAACAAAAATGTTGTCCTAGATGGTACCTTAAATCATCACTAATTTATGGCTTTGGGATTTTTGGCCTTTTCATAGCCATGTTCTCTACCACTCTCTATCAGATAATTGATGGTTAGATTTCTCCTCCATATCCATATTTTCCTACATGGAACCCTAGTATGTGTTATTATTGGTAATATTCATACTTTCCACTCTTTATTTTAAATAGAGGCCTCATTAATTCATTTTTCGATGTGGGATTTCAACTAGGATATTTTGAAACGTCAAAAATGTGTTATCCTAATACCCTATGTTTTGTTGAACCGATGGTATTTCAAATCATCATAGATTGATGAATTTAAGGACCTCAATTTTATACTTGTTTGTGATTGATGACCTCAATCACTACCTATAAATATTTACGTTTTCCTCTGATTATATGTCTCTAATTGCCACCAATGTTCTCCTAATCAAGATCATAATTTGGTGGTGACCGTTTCATTTCTCTTTTCCACATATTAAGACTAAATTTTAGTAACCCAATTTCCGATGTGTGTTTTCCCACAAATATATTTTCTATTTTAAACCTTTTATTTTTGAAGAACAATTTCAAATTGCGAGGACGCAATTTATTGAAGGAGGGGAGAATGTAACACCCCAAGATTTCATAGTGTGTTATTTCTTCAAAATAATTCAATAACTTTCACTACACGCAACACCGAGTTCAATTGCACCATGACTTACCAAAAAAAAAAATCCATTAAAAGAGGTCATGAATAGTATTAACTAAATTTTAAACTTTATATAATCCTTATAATTTTAGAATCCATATTATGAGTTTCTTAGTCATAATGCAAGAACAGATTCATTTTCAGTATTGCACTTTTATCAACTTTTAATAGTGAAACCTTTTTAAATACAATATTTTAAACTTTTTGACTAAATGGGGACATCAAAAAATTTAAAATGAAACATCCCAAGCTTCCACGGTACACTTTCCTTTGAATAAAATAGTAGTGTGTGTTGTACGCAACCTTGAGTTTTAACACACGCCACAACCAATCAAACTTGTCGTTATGAATAGTAATACCTAAATTTTGAAATTATATATATTTTATATTTTAAAATGGACTTCATTTTTGGATTCGGAATATCGAATTTAGCCTAAGGTGAAATTTTGGTACATTTCGGATAACTTTCATATTTTGATGAATAGTGAAAATTATTAAATTTTAATTAAAAACAACTTTTTTAATCAAAATAATTAATATTGATAAATTATAAATTTGAGTGGTTTTAAAGTATATTTAGAATATATTTTTACAATTTAATATAATTTTGGTCATTGGACATAATTTTACAATTAAACCGAACATAAACAAGTGTCAATCTTTTGATAGTTATTACCTCTTAAAAACACGCTTTTTGTTTTGACAGTGGGAATTAATTTTAAATTAATTTCTGCCACTTCTGTGTTTTGAATTTAGAAAAATGGATTCCATATTTGGAATCAGGATGTCCAAATTGTGTAAATAGGTAACTTTTATTTTTAGACATTTTGAATAATTACTGTGGTAAATATTTTATTTACCATGGTTAAGGGTAAATCCGGTAAATAAGGGTTAAAAAATAATATTATAATAATACAAAATTACCCTAAAACGTGTCCTAACCTTATTGGTGGACACATACCCGACCATGAGCATCCTTGTGTCAATTTGGGGACCCCTTGGAGCCACTTGTATGTGGTAGGGACACTTTATATTAATAAAGTTAAAATAAAAATAAAAATGGCATAAGCTTACATCTTTTAAAAGAACAAATTTTACATAGGGTTATACATGTTGGATTTTCGATTATAAATATTCATTAGAAAGATAAAAAGATTTCCTACATAATGATATTTTATTTGTAATTTTTAGACATAAAATAATTTAAATTATTAATGACACAATAATGATGCAATGTTTACCTCATTAATAAATCATTTAAATAAATAAGATTATAATGATTAAAATATTATCTAAAACCTGTCCAATTCTTATTGGTTGATGTTATTTAGAATATTAGTCATCTTATCTTCGACCTAAATGATTTTTGGACCATTATAAACCGAATATAATTATATTATAAAGTAATACTTTCACTCTTTCCTAAAGAGCCCCTCTTCTCCCTTATAAAAGGAGACCACTTCTACTCATTCCTCACACCTCTCAAGCCACTTGGCTCGTCCAAACTCTGCCCAAATAATCTCCCCACATCCCTCTCCTCCTCCTTGAAGCTTCCCCTTAGGCAGAAATCATTTCAAGAAGTCCTTTGGTTCCAACCAAAGTGAGTTACCTAAATTAAAGGTAACGATTTCTCTTAAATTATTTTCCTTTATTTTGCTTCTCCAACCCCCAAACTCATTTTATTTCCTTTCTTTTGTAACAACACCAGTATCCTCAATATACTAGGATGTTGTTATAAGAAGGATTCAAACTACACATACACACAACTCCATCTAATGGATGATGAACATAATGTTTCTGTGGATGGAAAACTAACGCCTCACGAAACGATGATTGTTCAAATACATCTTACCGCCTCTCATGGTGGCCATTATGATGGAACTGTAATTAAATATGATATTAATGATATATATTTTATATATAAGCTTCTGTAATTCCATTTTATTTCATACCATTATTCGTTTCATGTTGTATATACATACGATAATTTCATTTGAGGAAGTGCGGACTACCGCCCCCTTAAAATGATATGACTCGTTCATACCACACATGGAACGTATAAAGGATGGTGTTAATGAACTTAAGTAACATATATAAAATATTATATTATACTGTAATAGTAATATACCTAAGTATCATTTGGATTCAATTCTTTTAAAATAAAAATTAAATGGAAGTTGCGTTCGTGCGTACGTACGGACTACCGTCTCCACGAACGCGATGAGATTCATCCTCCATCGTATCCATTCAAGTATAATTATCATTTGATGATTTAAAAATGATGTTTAAGGACTTGATACCATTCTGGATTTGAATAATATACAACCTATCCTTTACAAACATGTCTTACGTAACAAAACATACAAAAGAAAACAAGTAAGTTAACACCCGAAAGAACTATAATACTAAGATATTATTATCAAATCAATATTAAAAGATCATATATGATATCATATTAATATATATGATTCTTGTATAATTTAATAACAATTATTTCACCATTATACAGGAGGTTAACCTACCCCAACCAAGGAAAATTACAAGGTAAGGGATTTTTCTTATCTCACATTCAATTCTGTGAGATTTCCATTGTTCGCTACTAAATTATTGAAAGTGGTGTATTGTGTACTTACATTTGATATATATTATCATGATTCACTTTATATTCATGTTATTCTGTAAATCATTTGGTGGTTATTAACTTTTGGCCATGCGACTCAGTTGATTAACATGGTAAGGGGTTTTCATCTCACTCCTTATTCCCGTGAGATTCATGCCATATTCCCACCATTACCTTTTGTGTGGTGTATGTACTGCCCATAATTATATTCTTTGTGTAATACACTCTAATTTATGTGTACTTACATATTCATTGTATGATACCTCTTTCATGGGTTGTATGTTTCATAAGTTACCAAACTGGTAAGGGTTATTTCACAATCTCTTCATTATCCGAGGTTGTTTATACGTAATAATCTACTGGGATCTTGTTATCATCCACGTCCATGTTTCTTCAAAATGTATTTCAAAACATTTCTAATATTTAAAAGAATATGAGTTAAAGTCATTTATACCCTTGTTTGAGTTTTTATAAGAGGTTTATAAGGTAATCTTTCCGTCGTTTTCCAAACAAGGTGCTTTTTAACCTTTTCGACAGAATTAAGATAAGAATGTTTTTTTAACTTATACGGAGGGTGCGGTTATTTTCCGCCATTATAAAATCGTCAAAGCTTCCCTTAAAAGCTTATAAGAACATTTTCAAGAAAATGTTTTATTTTATATGGCTCTTAAATGATTTCAAAAATAGAAAGAGATATTTCTCTAAAAAGTGTTTTGATTTCATCTATGTCAACATCCTTTGACGGATTTTACGCTTATTTGAAGTTGATTTATTATGATACAAAACTTCCATATTGTATTGAAAGTTTTGTGATATGTTTGACTGTGGATGTGCCATTTATATAGCATTCATGGTTTATGAGTAAAGTATTGACATTTCGTATGCTAGTTCCAATAAGAATCTTTATGTTATATTTCAACCTTTACTTCATATGAATGTGTTGGACAAGTATGTTCCAGGTTGGGGACTGGTTAAAGTAAGCCCTCCAGGTTGGGGACTGGTAAAAGTAAGCCCTCCAGGTTAGGGACTGGTAAAAGTAAGCCCTCCGGTTTGGTCTCCGGTTATTAGAAGGACTCCGGGTTGGTGTCCGGTTATTAGAGGCACTCCGGGTTGGTGTCCGGTTATTAGAGGCACTCCGGGTTGGTGTCCGGTTATTAGAGACACTCCGGGTTGGGTTCCGGTTACAGTTAGCCCCAAGGTCTTGGGATGAGGCCTTGACAAAGAAATTAAAGTTCAGCATTATGCATTCCAACATTATGAAAGTGGTTATTGATTTTTGCATGTGATTATTCGATTAGTAGAATATCCATGTGAATAAGTAAATGGCATTATTTCATTTTATTTATGCCATACCATGTTGAAAGTTTATGTTTGAAAGGCTTTTGTTTTAGTTATACATTTCCTTAAAAGTTTATTCTTATTTATGAAAGTTTCCACTATTTTGTTATCCTTACTGGGCATTTGAGCTCACCCCTTTTATATGTTTTATTTTTCCCAGGAAGTGAAGAAGTAAATTATGAATGACCTGTAGGGATATTATGTGGGGATATGAGTGTGGATTATGGAGACTTTATGTTGTTGTAGTAGTTTTTCATTTTATGATGTAATGTAAAACCTATGAATATATCTAGTGTTTCCAAGGCTACTAAACCAATCGGTCTTTCGAGATTTGATCTTTCTTGTGATCATGCCAATGTTACGAAGTAATGCACCGACTCTGGGTAGCTGGGGTCGGGGCGTTACACCCAATTTTTTGCTCACAGTTGGTTAGACACCCCAACTTCTTATCTTCTCTGACTGGTTAAACACTCCAATCACAAACCTACAGCAGTTGGTCAGACACCCAATATACACGCTTCCTCTTTAATGTTGAACTAGGAATAGAAAGATCTTCTTCACATATAGCCATCCTCTATAAGAAAATTGGATATCCCTTCAATGTGTACAAATATTAAAGGTCATCAATAGATGAATTGATCAATCTAGTTAGTCCTTGATACACTTTTGAGATCATGAATGATATGAATTCCCCTTATTCAAATTATTGGGTACCTATATTCACCTTCTTGAATAATTAGCCAGATTTTAATCCCTCTCAAAATTATTATTTTAGAATGGATTCAAGGATTTTCAAAATGATCTTTAAATTTTGTACACCATATCATCATCAAAAACCACTTATTTATAAAAAAATAATGCGGTGCATGTGATCTCAATAAATAACATGATTTAAATTATCCCATTTAATTACTCAATTAATTTTTTTAATAATTAAACACATTTAATTTTTGTCTTCAAATATATCCTCATTTTGAATACCCCATTAAACAATAAGAATTTATTTAACAGTTAATACTCATTTGAAATAATCAAAAGATTGGTGGGTATTTCCTTATTTTATGCTCATTCAAAATAACCAATTGGGTATTTTCTTATGGTCATTTTTCTTTATTACCCAAATGGGTATTTACTTCTCTATGCGTTTAAATAAAATTACCAAAGGGTATTCATTTTATTCATGGGAAATTAGTGAACAACCATGAATCACCCATTTTTCATGAATGGATTAATTTCATAGCATAAAACATATTAATACTAATAAATATAGTTCCTATAATACCCAAGATATATCAGGTGTTATATTCATCTCACGTTGGAAATAAAATACCAGCAGGTCATCCATCATTGATGTATGCGTCTCAAAATATATGAACGATGGATCGATATCTTCATAATTCATACATTAAACAAATACTGTAGATCACTATTCACACCTCATTTATTTTAACCTAAGAGTTTCTAGTTCTTTTTTATTTACACAGAGTATTCATTTTGAATTCCAAGGTATCCTCTATTTCTTTATATAGTTAATTCTTGAAGACTCAGCAAGTTCACATAGATTCATCCATCCTGAAAATAATACCTGAAAGCATCAAATTCCTTTTTATTATCATGTGTTAATAATTTACCTATGATTGACCTTGATTTAATCTAGAGATCCTTTAATGGAAGATGCTCGAATAGATGAATGGAACTTCGTTTTTATTCATTCGAAACATATTATTCACTTTATTTTAATGCATGCAAGATAGATATTTCATACATAGGTTCAAATTGATCTAAAATGCATCATACCATAAATATAATCATGGAAGATGGTCGAAATCTTGATCATCAAATGTTTTTCGTAAAGCAAGTACATAAAAGATCCTTGGGTGGAAGAAGTTAGAATTTGGCATCCCTCACTTGATCAAACGACCAAGATCGAGTGGACCATGTTTCTGAAAAACTTTCCATCTTTTTTAGGACGATTGAACAATATGAACTTTTTCTGCATACCACATTGAAACCTTTATATGTAGGGGGCACAGTTTATTACTCAACCACTACCTGAAGGGGCCAGAAATCATGACCCCCTCTAGTATGACCGCATACTAGTTCATCTTACCACCATGCTTCCCCACAAGGTAGTTCTACCGCTATTAACCTATTCACTATATGTGGGACTTATAAACATTCCCACTAAATTTCTAGATGCGGACTTTACTAGGATGGTTCCCTTGGGAGCGGTTGACCTCTCAGTCCTGCGTAAGCCCAAGGTTAAGCTGGCCTTGGATGCAATGTGATTTGGCCCTAATTTTTTTTAATTCCTCCATTAAAATTATCTTAGAATAAATCCATGTTTCAAATTTAATTCAAATCCATAAAAATTCCCAGCTATCTTTTTCTAAAAATTCTCTTCCTCTTATCCTAAAAAATATATATTCATATTTTTCATGGCTATATATTCACATACACATGCATTAAAAAAAATCATGGGATTTATTATTCATGGAATTAAATTTTTTATAGTCTTCAATTGTTCTAAATAGTGTGGAAAATCCTCAGTGCATGCCATTTACATTTGAGATCACTTAAAAAACCATCAGAGTATACATGGATCATAGTCCCAACATGACTTCCAATTCCATTTGATAAATAAATAACAATTATATAGGCATCACCACCTCATATTGACTCAGATATTGTATATTGAAAAAAACTCAATACTTGGTAACAACATTCTTGACCCATTCTAGATCCATGGTACGATATTCTTTAGGAGGATAACCCTCATGTTGGTTGTCATTCGGCCTGTTGTAAATACCCCGACCCCAATTTCTCAAATACGGTGCCTTATTTAATACATTGGTATGTTTACATGGAAAGAACATACCAAATGACCAAATTGTTTAGTAGCTTTGGAAAACAAGATACATACATAAGTTCAATATTACAACTTGAAAGGAAAAACAATATAGAAATTCCTTTGAAAACTTTCACAACACCTAGATTATCCCTACGGGTCATTCATAATATTCTTCTTCATATACTAGGAAAAATAAAACATAATAAGGGGTAATATTAGAATCTTATTAAGGGTAGTAGATACAATAGAATATATCATAAACATAAAAATTAGGCATGATGAATAACTAAAAACTAATGCCTTTAAACAACAAACTTGAGCATAATATAACAAGAATAAAAGCTGATTAAATAATGCCCTAATAAAACATAACCTTTGATATTATACTTGTAGAATAGTATCATGAACTATCAATTAATAGTTTCATAATGAGCTAATTCATAGTACAAGAAATTTGAATCATATTTTCAAGGCCTCATCCAAGACAACTAAAAATGATTATGGCCTCAGGCAAAACCATATCTGAAAATAGGAAAGGACCCAGCCAAGTCCATATTTTTTTTTGTTTCATGAGACCTACCGATTCATAAATGGGATATAGAGGGCCCCAAAAATCACTTAATGAGTCCAATTAATTTCTCATATGAATGGGGTTATGCATAAACAATGTATATATATATAATATAAATAACTTTCTCTATTTTTTAAACATAATCAGATTCCATTATGAGTAATAAGGTGAATGATATCAAAATAGAACATCCATATTCAAATTGATCATAAAACATTTAATAAAATATGGTGTATGTTAAAAAATAATAGATAAAACTAAAGAATAAATAAAATTCAATAGAGGTGTTGAAATAGATGAAAATACTCTAATAAAATCATCGATGGATTTTTGAGAGAAATACAGTTTTACTTTGAAAAGAATATTTATTTTGGAAAATTTATTTTTATTTATCATGATTGGTTGTATATAACTAGTAATGAAAAAAAATAGTTTTTAAGGACCAAATTAGTGATTTTATAAAAATAATGGGGTCTTAAAATATATTATGGTTGGTACTCAAAAATGGGTAAGAAATCGAGATGTTCCCTTTAATTAGGTTTTCTTATTTAAGAAGGAAAAGTTATAAAATGTGTATTTACAATAAAATAAAGATGATATGATCTGGATATTTTATTTTAGAACACATTCACAATATATTTTATAATCACACAAAAATAAATAAGCATTATATTTGGGTGATTATAGTGAAAGAATAACATGAATAAAAAATGATGGTTCAGGTAGGACCCCTTACCTTATATCCAAATGATTACTGCACTTGACTTTAACATCATGGTTAATAAAATTAAATTAATTAATTAATTAATTAATAACCTTTTCAACATGTATATTTTTATTATAATTTTATTAAGTTCATTTATGTATTTTTTGATGAGTTATAATATACAATTTTATCACTCGAGAGCGTTCGTTTCCTTGGTTTTCACGATCGATATACTTGTATATGAGTATGGAAGTTCTTTTGGAGTGGGTATAATTATTCATAATTGAATTTATATGATATTAATGAAAATATATTAGAATAGATGTTTATAAAATTCATTTTATTATATAGTATGAGGATGATACATTAGATAAAGCATTGTTAATAATCACTTAGATTATTTTGGCAGTATTTTGATTATTACAAATTAGTTTTGTTATATGAATTAATATTATGTATATATACTGGTTATAAAACATTAAATAGGTTATAATAGATGAATTATATTATATTTAAAACATAAAAATGGTTTCATGACCATACATTAAGGATTAATTAAAGAACAAAGGTTTATTGTCCACAAAGGTTGTAAAACGGTACCTCCCGGATAATGATTTAATTTTTAAAATAAAAGAGATAGAGTAAGGATATTTATGATGAATATTACATTAACATTATATAATTATAGTATATATATTTCAATAGAGTTATCATGAACATTTTGAAAAAATGAGGTGAGGATAAGTTAAGAAAATAAACTAAATTGAAAATAAAATTTAAAGAAAAAAGAAGAGGGTTTTTTTGGAAATGTGAAGATACTACGAAAGAGTATTTGGGTAGAACATTGAAAAAATTCGTGTCTTAGAAGAGTGAAAAGAAGAGGGGGTGAGGGGTGGTATTTATAATGGAGGTGAGGGTTTTTTTTGAATATCTAATTCATTTGTTTAATATTTTGGCTCAAAAAAGGAATAGTTTGACTATTATCATCAAATATATTAAAATAATAAAGTATAGTTTAATATTATGGGCTTACATCAGACAAACATCACCTATGACTCAATTAATCTTGTATTTAAAATTTATCGTAAACTATCATATTTTACTATTCACCAAAAATTCATGTATTTTTGAAAAATCCAAAAACATTACCATAACCATTTTTTGATGTGTAGAATTTAAAAATGGTCTCTATTTTATCAAAATAATTTTCTAAATATGTGACATTTTATTTTTAAATAAAATCATTATTTACTCTAAAAAATAGATTTTAAATTTAAAACTGATTTTACACACTCTGAAAATCAACTAAGGTATCATAAAATTATCCTCAAATAATAAGACAAAAACCTTCTCATTTATGAATCCATTTTATGAAAATTTATATTATTTTAAAAAAGTTAATTAATTATAATAATTTAAGTAAATATTTATGACTCACAAAAATACCAACACTTAATTCACAATCTTTACCCTATGATATAACTCTACTATAAAAATGGGTTTTATTAGCGCTTAAAACGGGCTTTAACAGCACTGTAAAGCTCATCACTAATAGGGGGGGGGGTCCCCTTTATCAACACTAAATAATCACTGATAAAGAGATCCTTTATCAGTGCGAAAATTTGCTGATAAAGGGATCCTTTATCAGTTTTAAAAAACACTGGTAAAGGGATCGTTTATCAGTGCTTTTTTAGCACAGGTAAAGGCCCTGCCTACTGTAACATTAAATTATGCAGTAGCACACACAAAAAAGACTTGAAAAAAAACCAGCATATCAACAAGAATACCCATAAAAAATTAACACATAATTCATAAAGTAATTAAAACAAGTATACACATACAACAAGTATACCCATATAACCCATACAACAAGTATACCCATACACCAGTAACACATAATCCATAAGTTAGTTAAATACATAAAGAATTTTATTCCGAATTCAATGGGTTGGGGGGGATGTTTAGGGGTTTGTGGTGGATATCCAAGGGGGGTAGAGGGTGTCCAAGGGGGTTGGGGTGTTTGAGGGGATGGGGGAGTCCAGGGGGGTGGGGGGCTTTCCAGGGTGGTGGTGGTGGGGGGGGGGGTATCCATGGTGGTGTCCAGGGGGGGGGGTGGTTTCCAGGGGGTTGGGGGAGCTTTCCAGGGGTGGGGGTGTCTAGGGGGTGGGGTAAGTTCATGGTGGTGTGGTGTCGGGGGGGGGGGGGGGGCTCTTCAAGAGGTGGGGTGGTGTCCAGGGAGGGTGGCGTGGTGTCCAGGGGGTGGGCGAGGGGGGGGGGCTTTAATGGTTTTAATGGAATTAATTTCATGGATTTTAAGATCATTTGTATTTTCAAAATGGTTTTTTAAAAGTGTTTATTTTAATAGTATGTTTTTCTTTAGGAAAAGATGAATGCTTTTGGTGTGTATGGTAGGAAAGGGGTTTTCCGTACGTCAGTTGTTGTTTTCACTTAAAATTCTGTCCATTTTAAACAAAAGAGAGACACTTTGAGTGATACCGGACACACCATGTCTCTAATTGAGGTGGGGTTGACTCATACCCATCACACATGACCTATGTATCGTTATCCTAAACTTTCTACACAATCCAAATGCGTTTGTTCGAATTTCCATATGTCAGTTGTTGTTTTCACTTAAAATTCTGTCTATTTTAAACAATAGAGAGACACTTTGAGTGACATTGGCCACACTGTGCCTCATATTGAGGTAGGGTTGACTCTTTCACATTCCACATTACCCATGTACAATTATCCTAAAGTATCAAAACAATCCTAATTCGTTTGGTAAGATTTACGTACGTCAGTTGTTGTTTTCACTAAAAATTCTGTCCATTTTAAACAAAAGAGAAACACTTTGAGTGACACCGGCCACTACGTGCCTTATATTGAGGCAGGATTGACTCATACATGTCAAAAATTACCCATGTATCATTGTCCTAAATTATAATCACAATATGATTGCGTTTGGTCAGATTTATGTACGTCAGTTGTTGTTTTCACTTAAAATTCTATCCATTTTAAACAAAAGAGAGACAATTTGAGTGACACTGGACACACCGTGCCTTATATTGAGGTAGGTTTGAGTCATACACATCATACATGACCCATGAATCATTATAATACAGTATCAACACAATAATAATGCATTTGGTCAGATTTTCGTACGTCATTTATTGTTTTCTCTTAAAATTCTATCCATTTTAAACAAAAGAGAGAGACTTTGAGTGATACCAGCCACGCCATACCTTTTATTGAGGCATGGGTGACTTTTACACGTCACAAATTTCCCATTAATTTTTTCCTAAAGTATCAACACAATAATAATGGATTTGGTTGGATTTCTGTACATTAGTTGTTGTTTTCACTTAAAATTCTATCCATTTTAAACAAAAGAGAGACACTTTGAGTGACACCATACCTCATATTGAGACGGAGTTGAATCATACACATTACACATAACCCATGTATTATTATTCTAAATTTTCAACCCAATCTGAATGTGTTTGGTCGTATTTTCGTATGTCAGTTGTTGTTTTCACTTAAAAATTCTGTCCATTTTAAACAAAATAGAGACACTTTGAGTGAAACCTACCACACCAGGCCTCTTATTGAGGTAGGGTTGACTCTTAAACATCCCACACAACCCATGGATCATTATACTAAAGTATAAACCCATGTTGACTATATTTGTTCATATTTTTGTATGTCAGTTGTTGTTTTTACTTAAAATTCTATCCATTTTAAACAAAAGAGAGATAATTTGAGTGATACTAGCCACACCATGCCTTATATTGTGTCTGGGTTGACTCTTACACATCAAACATGACCCAAGTATCGTTTTAATAAAGTTTCAACATAATCCGAATGTGTTTGGTTGGATTTCCATACGTCAGTTGTTGTTTTCACTTAAAATTCTGTATATTTTAAACAAAAGAGACACTTTGAGTGATACTGGCGACACCATTCCTCTAATTGAGGTTGGGTTGAATTTTAAATGTCACACATGACCCATGGATTGTTATCATAAATTATCAACATAATATGATTGTGTTTGGTCAGTTTTATGTACGTCACTTATTGTTTTCACTTAAAATTATTTTCATTTTTAACAAAAGAGAGAGACTTTGAGTGATATCGGGCACATCATGCCTCAAATTGAGGTGGAGTTGGCTCCTAAAAGTCAAACATGACTTATATATAGTTATATTAAAGTATCAATACAATCTGAATGCATTAGGTCAGTTCTCTGTATGTCAGTTGTCATTTTCATTTAAAATTCTGTCCATTTTAAACAAAAGAGAGACACTTTGAGTGATAATGACCATACCGTGCATCAGATTGTAGAAGGTTTGACTTCCACACATAAAAAATGACCCATGGATTGTTCTCCTAAGATATCAACACAATCTGAATGTGTTTGGTTGGTTTTCTGTACGTCTGTTTTTGTTTTCACTTAAAATTCTGTCCATTTTAAACAAAAGAGAGAAATTTTGGGTGATACCGGCCACACCATGCCTCATATTGAGGCTTGGTTGACTTTTACATGTCAAACATGAACCATGTATTTTTATCCTAAAGTATCAACATAATATGAATGCATTTGGTCCGATTTTCTTACATCAGTTGCTGTTTTCACGTAACATTTTGTCCATTTTAAACAAAAGAGAGACACTTTGAGTGATACTGGCCACACCGTGCCTATGATTGAAGAAGGGTTGACTCTTACATGTTACACATGACCCATGGATCATTCTACTAAATTATTAAATTAATCCGAATGTGTTTGGTCAGATTTCCATACGTCAGTTGTTGTTTTCACTTAAAATTCTATCCATTTTAGACAAAAGACAGATACTTTGAGTGATACCAGACACATGGTACCTTGGATTTAGGAGGGGTTGAATGGTACATGTCAGACATGACCCATGGATCATTCTTATAAACTACGAACATATTCCAAATCCATTTGGTCATATATGAAGGTATTATATATATTTAACTTGTTTTTCTTATTCAAATCCAAATGAAAAGTGGTTCATCATTCTTACATGTTTCTGGTGAATTTCATCTATTAAAATTGAAAAAGTAATCATTGGAGAAAAGATGTTTTATTTAATAATAATTAGAATTTTACTAAGAAAATTTAAATACAACAATGTTTCATCTTTTGATATCTTTAACCCCTCTCAAAAATGGCCGCCAATTGTACACGTCCCCAAGTCAGATATTCATGCTATTTGTGTAAAATATTCCATCAGGTATGCATCCCACTAGTTTCTGAAAAAATATATATCGTCTTGTGAATATAATTCATGTGTTGATGGTTGTTGGACCTCAAAACTAGGAGCAGTAATAGGTTCAGAAACTTTTTATTGCTCTGCACTATGAGCAGCAGCAGTAGCAGCAGTTTGAGAGACTTGTTCAGCCTCGAGGTTAGGATCACCAAAACTTGCAAAAGTCATTATCTACAAAATTGGTTTAAGAGTTAATTTAGATTACATAAATTCAGTAACGATAAGATAATAACACAAGATAATAAGATCTATATTATAAACAAAAAATAACATGTTTATTGAACTCTATTTTTTTCAAAGGTTGAAGGGATTTGACACCTCTATCGATTATCCAAATCCCTTCATTATGGTCTCCTATAACATACAAAACATCATCTAAATTCGGACCACTGCGAAATGATTGCAACGTACCACTGAATGGATTTTCCTCAATTTAATTTTCATCAGACCCTTCAGTAGTTTTGGACGATAATAGAATAATCGACCACTTTTGGTTTGTGGGATCTGGAACATAAAATACTTGTACCGCTTGTAATGCCATTATAAACGGTTCTTCTTTATACCCTTCTTTAATAAAATCAACATTCAAAAAACCCAATTCATCTATTTTAATACCACTATTGTTATCAACCCATTTTCATTGAAAAAAGGTCTATTGGAATGTCTTATAATCCAACTCCCATATTTGTCTGATAATGCCAAAGTAAGACATATTCACATAAATTGGATTTTTGTCCTTACTAAATGAAACATGCATTGCTTCAGCCACAAGTGTAACTCCACTATTTTCTATGGTACTATCATCATCATGTTCATCTTTATAGAATGTATAACCATTAATTACATAACCATTGTAAGATAATACATACACACTTGGTCCGGAGGCTAGCCATCAAAGTCGTTCTGAAATTGAATTCAAATTTTAAGCTAACTCCTTAAAAATATGGTATTGAAACCATCCTATAAACTGGTGATTATTTGTATTTGAAATCCATTTTTCATCCCTTGATGGATTCAAATACCTAAGAATTTCTTTGTGGGTTACAATATATGGAGAAACCTCCCAACTCTTATGCAAAACATAAAGGTGGTTCTGCTCCCGATCTATAATATTGATTGTCACAACATCTCTTCAAGAAATTCCCTCACCCTCAATGCATCCAGTGTGATGAGATTTTGGGAGACCAATTCTTTCCACATCAGATAAGTATTTGGTACCAAATTCAATGGCTTCCCCAACAATAGATCACTCCACAATAAAACCCTATGGACGAATTCGATTTTTGACATACCCTTTCAAAATCTTTATATACCGTTCAATGGGGTACATCCATCTATAGTGCACATGACCAAAAATACTAACTTCTCTCACCAATTGAACCATCATATCAAAGAATGATGGTAGGCGGAGCATTTATAATTCACATAATATGATGATAATTTCTCTTTCCATAGCGGGCAATTTTTCCATTTCTAAAACCTTGCTGCATATAACTTTGAAAAACAAATAGAGTTTGGTTAACATATAATGAACATTAATGGGAAAAATGAAATGTAAAGCTATAGGAATTAAATATTGCATCAAAACATGGTAGTCATGTGATTTCAAACCTTTTAACTTCAAATCATTCATTGACACAATGTTCTTAATGTTTTATGAATACCCCTTTAGAACCTTTACATCATTGAAGAAGTTGAAAAACTGATATCTCTCCTCCCTGGAAAGAGTGTAAGTAGCTGGAGGAAGAAATATTATATTTTCACCCTTCAAGGGGGCCAAATCTTCTTGTATTACCATATCAACCATGTCCAACCTTGCCTTAATTCCATCCTTTATTTTTCTAGGGGAATGTAGAAACGTTCTGAAAAAATTGTCACATACATTTTTTTTCCACATGCATCACATTAAGAAAATGTATGATGTAAAGAATATTCTAGTATGGTAATTAAAAAAAACCAATCTCTTTTTCAAACCGATTTTCGTAAGGTTTTTCAAAAATGGTTTACCAAAAATAGTGTTCACATCTTTTACTTTCTAAAACAGCTAATCACCTATTATTGGAGATGGTGTTTTGCATTGTACTGAACTTCCATTGAATTATGTCATCCAAGATGAGTACTTATGCTGAAAAGGTAGAAATCTACGATGTCCTAGAAACATATATTTCGATCAATGTTTCAACGTAATTGATTCTATATCCTCTTTACACATGGGACACCCTTGATTTCTCTTAATGATATAGCCTGATAAATTTTCATAAGCAAGGAAATATTTATCATCCCATACAACATCACTCTCAACATGAAGTATTCAATTTTATAAGTATCATACAATATAACACCTGAATCCAAAAATATCTTCAAATACTCAATAAAAGGAGCCAAATAAACATCAATATCATTACCTGGTTGTTTTAGTCCTAATATTAGCATAGATAACATGATGAATTTCCATTTTATGCATAACCAGGGTGGAAAGATATAATTTACCAACATAACAGGCCATTTACTATGAGTGGTGGTTTGAAAACTAAAAGGATTCACTCTATTTATAGATAATGCAAGATGAAGGTTTCTCAGTTCATTTCCAAATTTAGGATACTCATGATCAATTATCTTCCATTGAGGAGAGTCGGCCGGGTGACATAATTTCCTATCTTTATTTCCTTTCTCTGCATGCCATGATGATTGTCTTCTAGTTTCTTCACTTCCATATAGATGACTAAATCTTGTAATGATTGGAAATTACCATATAACTTTCATAGGACTAGATTCATCTTTCTTGTATTGGGAAGTACCACACTTTGGGAATTCTGTGAGTTATTTTTTCTCCTTGAGAAACAATATACAGTGTTTTGGGTAGGCTTGTATTATTTCAGAAATCATACCCATTGAGCGTAGCATTCGTTTAGCTTCATATGTTCGGATTGTGAGCTCATTATCTTCCGGGAGCATGTCATTAAAGAGAGAAAGTAGTTCCCTAAAACTGAAATCACTCCATCCGCTGCCTACTTTCAATTTATACAACTTCAGTACATCTAACAATGCTGTATATTTAGTGCAACCAGCATACAATGGCATCTTTTCACAACTCTTTAACTTCTCAAACAATTTTGGGCAATCACGAAGTTCATATTCAAATGTCCTTGTCATTTACTCAATATGATCTTCATCATCATTGGCATCTGTAATCACGTCCTCCATATAGTCTTCTTCATTATCCATATTTGCAATCATTGATGATCCATGAAATGTAGTTTTATCCCAGCCAGTAGCTACATTCACTTTTTCACCATGTTTATTCTAACATTTATAACGCTGATCTATTCCATGACATATCAAATGTTATTCTAACTCCTATGGAGTAATTATTCTAGAATAAAAACAATGTAAACATGGACACAGAATTTGAGAAGGATCCTTTGCATGATCCTTTGAAAACATAATGAACTCTTTCAATCCATTCTTATACTCTATTGTCAAATGATTATCATCCATCTAATCTTTATTCATCTCCAACCTATTTGAATTTGAAATATTATTATTTATGATTAAAATACACAAAACAAGAATTTCAAATATAATAGAATATAATCACTTATAAAAATAGATGTTAATAGAGCCTAACCATTTCTAATAATGATTCAGAAATCAAAAGAACCAGGATAGACCCCTTATCAAAATCAACACACTTTACAGCCCCTTACCAATAGTTCTAGAACCCACCACCCTTACAACAAAACATTAAACATCCTTTTAACCAACCCTACCAGCCACCTCAATCATAATAAAATAATCACATTAAATAGCCCAAAACTAGTGACCAAACTCAAATAAAATGAAAACAAGGATAAAATTTTGATGAGAAAACTAATATAGTAGATACATTTACAAACACATGACCTTTAAATTAGAAAAATTTCCATCCATTTGGGTAAAATATAAATATGATTTTTTTTCTTATGAATCATTAAATTTGGACAAAAAAACTAACCAACTCAATAAAATTCATATTTTCAGAGGAATTTGATGGTAAAGAGAGATAAATAATTCCATTGAAAATAATTCAACAGAATATTATAGTATCAATTAAAATAGGGTATTGGTTAATAAAGGGATGAGGTCAATAACTCAGAACATGATCATTCCTAGACTCTTAAACCAATCTCACCACATCCCAAAATATTATCAACTAAAACATGACCATCCGAATAAATAAAACTACACCATAATGAATATTAGCATAAGAACAAAAGGAAAGAGATGAGGATGAGCAGAGAAATCACAAAGGATCAAAGATTGGAAGACGAGAATATAACCTTGTCGAAAGGAATCTCAAATAGTTGAAGTAGGGTTCACGGGGAGTAAGGTACAGCTGGGAGGAGGAGAAGTAGGGTTTGTAGGGAGAAGGATCTGCGGAAGGGGTTTGAGGGGGAGGATAATGAGTAGGGATAACGGTGGTGGAGTAGGAAAGTGGCGGTGGAGTAGGGATAGCGGCGACAGAGTAGGGTAGTGGCGGCGAAGTAGGGCTAGTAGCGGTGGATTAGGGAAGTGGTGGGGGAGTGGCAGCGACAACAGAGTGGAAGTGGCGGCGAAGAGAGGATCAGGGGGGGAGTTGTCGCAGGGGTACAGTCCAGTTAAAGCTTAAGGGAATGAAAAACAGAGGGAACTGTGTACCCAATTTTATAAAATGGGACAATGGTTTTATCAGCGCTAAAATTTTAGCACTGATAAATGGTGCCTTTATCAGTTCTTTTTTTAGCACTGATAAAAGGTGGTGCTTCCCTTGCCCATTTTTTAGTAGTGTAATTATATCATACTTTAACTTATGGGATACCTAAACTTTATTTATACTTTACTGGCTATGGATAATATTCATTTGGCTATTTTACTATTCATAAGGGTCATATTACTATTCCTAAGGTCAAGTTATTGTTTAATCGGTATAGGTTTTTTGAATTCTATAAATACCTCTTATGTAATTCATTATTCAGTTATAAAGTTTGTATTGTGTTCTATAATTGATTATATGTGTTATATACTATATGAAAAAATCATAAGAAGAAAAATTCATTGATAGAGTTTCGGGTCATTAAATTATCCCCTCCTACAAAAATTTATTCCTCAAAATTTCTAGATTGTTACCTCATAAAATAACTTGGGTAGTTTTTATCATAAGTTCTTCAGGCTACCATATTTCCTCTTTAATTTTATGATTTTTCCAAAGTACCTTTACCAGTTGGATCATTTGATTTCTCAACACCTGTTCTTTGGTGTTCATAATCTGGATAGGCTCTTCAAAGTAAGATAAGTTAGGATCCAATTCTATTCCATCATAATTGAGTACATGTGTTGGGTCAAGAATGTACTTTGTTAACAAAGAGACACAGATCACATTGTGTACATTATAATGGATTAGTGGCATTTCCAAACGATAAGATAGAACTCCAAATCTCTCCAAAATTCGAAAAGGAAAATTGTAACTGGGGATCAGTTTCCCTTTCTTCCCATGTCTTGTAACACCATTCTATATAGATACATTCAAGAAAATGTTATCTCCCACCTGAAATTACAAATCCTTACTTCAATTATCAACATAGATCTTTTTCATGATTTCAGATACTTTGATAAGGATTTGAATAGTCTTTACCTACGATGTGGTTTCCTCCACAGTCTCTTGACCCACAAGCTTCATTTCACTAACTTCATACCAACAAGTTGATGTATGATATCTCTTTCCATAAAAATCTTCATATGGTTCCATTTGAATACTTGAATGGAAAATATTATTCTAGGAAAACTCTACCAAAGGAAAGTAATGATCCCACAAACCTTGTAAGTCAAGGGATCATGATCTCAACATGTCTTCTAATGTTTGAATAGTATTTTTAGATTTCCAATCAGTTTGAGGGTGATAATTAGTACCCAAACAAAGATAAATATACATTTATTTCTAAAGAATTTTTCAGAATTTTGATGTAAAAATTGGATCATGATTCTAAAAAACTGAGAGAGGTGCTCCATTAAGTCTTACATCTTCACTAATATAGATCCATTTAGGGCACTCAAGTGGTAAATCCTCCCTTATAGTGAGGAAGTGTGCAAATTTGGTAAGGTGATCAAAAATTACTCATATTATATCATTATTTCTTGGAGTTTTTGGTAATCTAGTGAAAAAATCCATAGTGATGTCATCCCATTTCCATGTAGAAATAAGAATAGGTTTCTAGAATCCTTTAGGATGTTTTCCTTCAACCTTAACCTATTGACATGCTAAACATCTTGATACATAATCAGAAATTTCTCTCTTCATGTTATCCCATCAGAAATATCCCTTCAAATCTCTATACATCTTAATGCTACTAGGGTGTATATAGAAATTCAAACAATGGAAATCATCCAGGAACTAACTTTTTATATTGGGTATTGAGGGAAAAAAAATCCTATTCCTAAATTTTATAATTCCATCCCCACACAAGAAGTCAACCAACTTACTATCATTTACACCTTTAATTTTCTTTTGGAAATTCTCATCATCAAAAAGAGAACGTTAAATCCTTTCCTAAAAATATGATTGGGAAACCAACTAAAAAAGTAATGATGTTTTACATTCTTTGATAATTACCATATCTATACTCTCTAGATCCATGTACATGGGTTCCTTGGAAATCCTCATTTTATTTAGAACTCTGTGATCCTTCTTGCTAAATTCATCAACTACCTTATTTACCTTTCCTGTGTGATAGTGTATTGAAAAATCATAATCCTTAAGCATCTTGAGCCATAACCTTTTCCTCATGTTGAGTTCATTATATGAGAAGATATATTTCAAGATCTTTTGATCCAAATATTTCTCACATTTTTCTCCATAGAGATAGTGTCTCCATATCTTCAGAGAAAATATCACTACTGATAACTCAAGATCATGAGTTAGATAGTTCTGTTCATGAATTTCTAGCTCTGTTGATGCATAGGCAATAACTCTATTATTTTGTATAAGGACACAACCAAGTCCTTTTTTGTTTAATTAATATAAATCACAAATCTAAAATTTTATGATGGTAGATTCAGGATCATAGCATTCACTAATCTTTTATTAAATTCTTCATAACATTCTTCACATTTTTTCCCATATGAACTTAACCCCCTTAAGAGTTATCTTGGTTAACAGGTTGGATAAATGGGTGAATTTCTATATGAAACACCAATAATAACCTACTAAACTAATAAAACTATGTACCTTAGTTATGTTTGTTGGTATAGACCATTCCTGAACAACCTTTTTTTCACACGTTCAACTAAGATTCCATCTTTGAAGATAATATGGCTTAGAAATTAAACAGTTTGAAGCCAAAATTCACATTTTCTAAACTTCCCATATAACTCATTTCATCAAAGAGTCTTAAAAATAATACATAAGTGATTATCATGATCTTTGTATACTTTTAAGTATACTAAGATATTATCAATAAATACCACAAAAATTCATCAAGATATTCCTTGAAAACTCTATTCAATAGATTCATGAAAATAGAGGGTGCATTAGTCAGTCCAAAAGGCATTACTATAAACTCGTAATGAACATTCCTAAATCAAAATGTTATCTTTGGAATATATTCCTTCCTCAAACACAATTAATGATATCCAAATCATTGGTCAATCTTCAAAAAATAATGTGATCCCTGAATTTGATCAAATATATCATCAATACGAGGTAGATGATACTTGTTATTTATTTTAATATCATTGATTTCTCTATAGTCAATGCATTGCCTCATGGATCCATATTTATTATTGACAAAGATAATATGGGCTCCCCTTTGATAAACACTAGGGAAGATAAATCCTTTATCACTCAATTAATCTAGTTTTTTCTTCAGTTCTACTAATTCCACAGTGGCTATTATATAAGGTGTCTCTGATATAGGCCTTAGAATAGGAATTAAATCAATAGAAAACTCATTTTTTTACTCTAAAGGATATCCAACTGAATACTCTATAAGTAAATCAATTTATTCTTTCACAATAGGTACATACTCAATTTGAATATTTCTTTCCTCACCAATCGATATTGCATTTTATTCCACCCCAAAAATTGAATTCAGTAGAGCTACTAGGGGTAGATCTAGATAATAATTATACGGTTAAGTATCTACTGGAAAGATAATGGATTTCACACCTTCATCACAAATCATAATTTCTTTCTTCTTTCAATAGATTTTTGAATCATAATTTGAAATCTAATACATACTTAGGATTATTTTAAGGATGACCATATGTATGAAGATAAAATCAATAGATAAAGCAAGTTTATATGCTATAATGGGAACCACCTAACACATCTTTATTGCAATGAGACTTCCCTTATGGGTTTTGACCAAAAACTCCCTTGTTTAAGAGAATTGGATGTATCAAATTTTTAATGAAAACTAGAAAAATATAAAAGAATGTGATGATCTAGAATCAAATAAATTATTGGATATGTTTGAGGAAATGATTAAAGAACCTCCCACAATATCATTAGAAATTTCAACCTTAACTATTGTGATCACATAAGCCTGGCCTTTCTCCATTATCCTTTTATGAGGCACCATTCCTTGATATTTTGGACAATCCTTAGAACAATGTCCCAAATCCCTATAATTATAGCATTTAACATTGATAGCTTCTTTATTTCCCTTGAAATCACCAGCATGATGGCCTTTCTGTTCACACTTGAACCACACTCCATTTCCGTTTAATCAGGCACCAGGTTATTTACTTCCAAAACTATCACATGTTGAAAGATTCCCATTTTTATTATTCCTTTTATCCATTCTATCCTCTTCTAACCTCTTCTTCTCTTGTTATGTTTTAAAATAATAGACTTAGATATTTTTTTTCTTTCTTTATAGCACATGAGGAAATATATTTTTTTGATGAGAAACTTTTGGAGAGATGTTTCTTTTGGAGTAATGGTTTTAAACCATCAAAGAGTTGATAAATATTACTCATTGGGTTACATATATAGTTTGAATCACGACTTGATAATCATATAAAGTGGGATTTATACTTTGAAACATTTTTATCATCTTTTTCTCTGAGACTCAATAATTTCCTCTCCATATACACTCATTGTTCATGAAGAAAATATTTTTTAGGAAAAATTATTTAAAAAAATTCCATTCCATATTTTTAATATCTTCATCCTCTATATTTAGAATCAACTAACTCCACTGATCCGTATCTCTCAAGAGATGATAAAAAACCATGATGAAATTCTCCTTTTAATTACATCCCAAGGAGTGAAATATCTTATCTAAATAACTTATCCATTTCTCCCCTTTAAATGGGTTTGTAGTCCCTTTGAATGATGGTGTTTGTTGTCACATAAAGCAGTCTAATATAACTCTTCTATGTTGTGTATTAGGATGCTACATATGGGTATGTTTGTTGTTCTTAACCTGAGTTAGCTATCCCGGTATATTTATTATCAGCTCAGAACCAGTCACAACTCTAATAACAAAATCATTATACTGCATAGGAGGGATATCCCTACATGTGATACACACATTCTTATCGTTTCCATTCCTCCCACTAGGTGCAATTTATAAATAATAGAATACACTAAATTAGGTTATGAATCATAATATATAATCTCAACTTAACTTAAATTTAAATCATGTGCATATCTAATACCATAATCGTAAATATGGTTTCTTTGAGGAAAAATTTTCTTCTAAATACTTCATAATGGATTGTAAGTAAAATCTGAATTATCCTAAGAATATCCCCTAGGTGTGTCAAACCAGGTGCAAAGTAATACCTATTATTGTGTACCAGGTTACCCTGAGTCAGGCCTGGAACATCTTTTCAGAGTTGTTACCCCTTGGTATATCTATTCCAGAACCACACCCACTTTTAGTATCCAGAAAGGGATGTATTTCTAGATAGATACACATAATCTATTCCTTAAAAAAATTATAGGATGTTCTTGTATTATTTTCCTCAAAGTAAATATGATCATTTTCCCCCATAATCTACGTTTTCTAAATCTAGTTTCTAAAGTTATACTAAACTTCCTCTAATACCAATTGTAATGTCACCAACCCTAGTTTTCTGAAGCCAATGTCTTATTTATTAAATTTGTATGTTTAAAAGGAATATGTATCTTGAAGGACAAAATTATTTAGTAGATTTAAAAAAATAATCATACATAAGTTCTAAAATACAACTTGAAAGGAAAAACAATATAGAACTTCCTTTAAAAACATCCATAACTCCTATATAGATTATTCATAATATACTCTTTCACATCCTAGAAATAATAAATCATAAAAAGGGGTGAGATTAGATTCTCAGTAAGGGTAAAATATACATTGGAAGGTATGATAATCATAAACATTAGGCATGGTGAATAAATAAAAACACAAGCCTTTAAAAAATAAAATTGAGAATAAGATGGAAGGAATAGAATTTTATTAAATAAGGACATAATAAAAGATAACCATGGATATTATACTAGAAGAATAATCCCATGGAATATAAATTACTCATTTCATAATTAGGGAATTTATAATGCATGACATCTGAATCACATCGTCAAGGCCTCAGCCAAGACTGCTACAAATTATTAAGGCCTTGTCTAAAACCATATCTGAAAATTGGCAAGGCCTCGATCAAGTGAACATTTATTTTGTTTCATGAGACCTACTGATGTATCGAGGGATATAGAGGGCCACAACCATAACTTAATATGTCCAATGCATTCTTCATAATAATGGGGTTGAACAGAAACATTCTATACATATGAAATATAAATAATTTTCCCCAATCACTAAACATAATCACTAAACATTCTGAGTGAAAAGGTGAATGGAACCAAAATAGAAAATCTATAGTAAAATAGATCATAAAACATTTAATAATTTATAGTGTATGTTAATTATAATAGATAAGGCTCAGAGAAAAATAAAATTTAGTAGTGGTGTTTAAAGATATGAAAATACTTTAATAAAATCATCAAGGATTTCTAGAGAGAAATATACTTTTACTTTGAAAAAAAGAGTTATTTTGAAAAATTTATTTTTATTTGAAATTAATGTTTGTATAAAACCAGAAATAAAAAAAATATAAATTTTCATGATAAAATTGTCGATTTAATAAAAGCATTGTGTCTTAAAAATATTATGGATGGTTCTAAAAATGGGTAAGAAATTGAGATTTTCCCTTTAATAATGTTTTCTTATTTGAGAAAGGAACCTTGTAAAAAATGTATTTACCATAAAATAAAGATAAAATAAACAAGATATTTGAGTTTTTAAAATATTAATATTATATAGTAGAATTACACAAAAATAAATAATCATTATATTTGGGTGATGATAGTGAAAGAATAACTCAAAGGAAAAATAAATGTTCGACTAAGATCCCTTAGCTTATGTCTGAATGAGTTCTTCACTTGACCTTAATATCCTAGATAATCAAATTAAATCCATTAATTAATTAATTAATAACATTATATACATGTATTTTATTTAATATAATTTTATTAATGTCATTTATTTCTTTTTTAGGAGATATAAGATACAATTTTATTTCTTGGGAGCATTCATTTAGTTGGATTTCACGATTAGTATACTTGTATATGAGTATGGAAGTTCATGTAGAATGGGTATAATTATCCATAATTTAATATATATGATATTAATGAAAATAAATAGTATTAAATGGTTCTGTAATTAATTTTTTTATATGGTATGAGGACGATTCATTAGATAAAACACAAGTGATAATCATTTAGATTATTTTGGTGGTATTTTGATTATTATGAACTAGTTTTGCCATATGAATTAATATTATGTATATATACTGGTTAAAAATAATAAATAAGTTATAATAAATATTTTATATTATATTTAAACCATAAAAATGGTTTAATGACCATCCTTGAAGGAGAAATTGATGAAATAAGGTTCTTCGTCCACGAAGGTTGTAAATCAGCACCTCCAGGATGATGATTTCATTTTTAAAATAAAAAGAGAGAGAGAGAGAGTAAAGAGATTGATGATGGATCTTCAATTAACATGAAATAATTCCAGTATATAAATGATACCAGAGTTATCGTGAACATTTAGATAGTGTAGGTGAGGATAATATAATAACAGGAGATAAATTGAAAATGAAATTAGAAGAAAAAGGAAGAGGGTTTACCTCTTGAATTATCCTCCTTAAGAACCTCCTTAGAGAAAGGAGTTTTGGTCTTTTGGTAAGACCAAGTGATCTTGTACATGGGGAGAGACTACGTAAGAGTATTTTTTAAGATTTTTGACAAGATTCAAGGCTTAGAGGAGTGAGGTGAATACGGGGTGAGGGGTGGTATTTGTTGTGGAGGAGGGGTGAGTTTTGAATATCTTATTCATTTGTTTATTATTTTGGCTCAATAAAATGAATAGTTTGAGGATTATCCTTAAAAAATTTTAAAATAATGAAGGGTAGTTTGATATTATGGGCTTAAATAAGCCATAAATCACCTATGACTCAATAAATAATGTATTTAACATTTATTGTAAATTATCCAATTTTACTATTTACAAAAGTGCAAGTATTTTAGAAAAATCCAAAAAAAATTCCGTAACAATTTTTATATGTTTAGAATTAAAAAATTAACACCATTTTATCAAAATAAATTTCTAAATATTTTAAATTTAATTTTTAAATAAAATAATTATTTACTCAAAAAATATAGATTTTAAATTGAAAAATGAGTCTATAACACTCTAAAAATCAACTAAGGTCTCCTAAAATTATAATCATATAATAAGAAAAGAAAAAAATGATTTATGAATCCATTTTTGAAAATTATTTTTTTAAAAATAATTTTATTAATTATAAAAAATTAATAAAATATTTATAACTCACAAAAATACCGACACTAAATTAATAATCTTTTTACTATGATATAATTATATCATACTATATCTAATAAAATGGAAACAATTTATTTATACTTTCATGGGTGTGGTTACTATTCATTTGGATGGTTTACAATTCATAAGGGTTATATTACTTTTCATAAGGCCAAGTTATTATTTCATCGGTATAGGTTCCTTATCATCTAGAAATACCTCTTATTTCATTCGTTATTCATTTATAAAGTTTGTGTTTTGTTCTTTAAGTGATTATATTTGATCTATACTATATGAAATAAACATAAGAATTAGGGAAAATAATTACAAAAAAATACACGTGTCTTTAAGTGACTTTTCCCTCTATACCCATATTTTTTTCTATATTAATTTCTCATCATTGTTCCAAATCATCTTTAAACCGTATGAAAAACATTTTAAAATGTGTGATGATCATAAAAATATTAGTAAGGGGAAAAAAGTAGAAATATACTTGCATAGTGAAAAATATGAAAACCAAATGAATTTTTACCATTATCATGATATTCTTTGATCATATGGAATAAAACATACCAACATGAAAAACCTTTTTTCCCAAAGAAAACAATTAAAACCCACAGTATGAAAATAGAAACCCTTTTAGAAAAATAAGAGTATTATATTCTTAATAAGTGTTCATTCATTTCAAAAATAAATAAAACATAGTTAAATCCATAGGAGGAACCACCCTAGTTAATTACCTCATTATTTATTTTAAATTCAAGGAACATTAACCAATGTATTTGAGAGCTATATCAGCCTCACCCACCATATACCTTTTATCTATATCACCAGTTTGTATAATCTATATTGGCCTCACCTATTCGTATAATATGTGTTGGGAGAAATTTTCCAAATCTATATTTATCAGGTACTATATTGGTAATACCACATTTTATGATTTAAAATTTTCATCATAAAACCCTAAGAAACTCTTCTAAATACACAATCAGTTTTTTTATTTTCACATAAAAATAAGTAGAAATACCCATTTTATTAGAAACTATTTTGAAGATATCTTTTTTAAATCATAAAACCCTAATAAACTCTTCTAAATACACAATCAATTTTTTTTATTTTCACATAAAAATAAGTAGAAATACCCCTTTTCTTGAAAACTCTTTTAAAAATAATTTTTTAAAAAAATATTATAGAAATCATTTAATTTAAAATAAACATGTAAAATTGAAAATTAATCTAAAAAGCATTTAAATTTCATATAAGGTTGAAATTTCATTCATATTGCTTATGTTAAGTAAAGAAATCTTTTATATTTTGGTAAAAATAGGCAAAATTGACCAGTATTGAAAAGTTTAAATAGAATAATTTTTAAATTTTTTAAAGAATATCAAATATGGTAAAAAAAGAAACTTTATTAACCATTGAGTAATAAATAATATTTTTTTTGAAATTTTTAAAATAACATGGACATGTAAGAAAAATATTTAGGAGGGAAACTTTAAAAAAGGATTTTTAAAACAAAGTCCCCTACCTTGAGTATGAATCGTCACATACATTCTTTATGATCCGGAATAATAAAACTATGTTAATTATTTATGTGATTAATAAAATTATCCTGGTCCATTACATTATCATTACCCATTTTATATCATTTATGGAAATTCTTTATTTAGTTACTTCTTTAGTTAAGTATCATATGTTTTGAGGATGTTTGATTCATAATCCCTAACTAGATTCGGTAGGATGATATTTTTAAGAAAGTTAATTAATACATCATATATTGAATAATAATAATGAAATGATTATATATTTCATATATGAATTATAATTTTTAAATAAACCATGAAATATTGTTATGAAAAAAAACACGTTACAATCCTAGAGAAGGTAGGTCGTATAAACGCATGAGTGACATTTCCATTTTTCAACGAATATGAGGGAAGGAAGGTAATTACTATTTTTATCTTTATTGAATTATTAATAAATCATAAATATTATATTAACTCTTTAAATAAAATTTTATATTCCTTCAATGTTAGGCGATGATGAAAAACAAGTCACATTAATTTGTGGAGGTGGTAATCCACATGTACACATGAATGACGTTATCATTTTCAAATGGATAGAAAAGTAAGAAAATATATGATATATTATCTTTAAATAATGAAAATTATTTAATTAATATCATATATATATACATTATGTTAATCCTTATAACTAACCCTAAGAGGTTGTGATGGAAAATTAATTAGATATATTCGAGAGTCGGTAGTCCACCATACAAATGAGCTATCTTTTCATTTCCATTTTGATGGAAGATAAGATGGATAAAGGTTATTAAAAAATAATAAAATATAAATATATGGGAGATAATGATTTTATTATATAATAATGGTTAGGGGAGTTTTTAACGAGGTATATGAATACATAAAACCAAAACATTTGATTAAAATCGATGCCTCTTATTTACATAAATTCCACTGCTTTATACGTTAATCCCTATAAGGCTATAATTATGACCAAAATAGGACCTAAAATATTTTGGGAGGTATTATATGAAGGTATTATGGTAGGTATTTTATGGTATATAGTGATAAAAAAATATTATAGGAGTATAGAAGAGGAGGTCTCCTTTTATAAATAAGGGGAGGGGTACTCTTGGAATTACGTGAAGTATTAAATTAATATAAATAAATTTTCATATAAAAATGAGTCCAAATTTATGTAACTATAATATAATATGATTATTATTTTAAATAATCTCATACAATAAATTTTAACGCCCATTAACCCTTTTAATTATTATCGTGATATTGAGGTTTTTTACTATTTAGTGGTGATGAAAGTTACTATAAAAGGGGAAATTAACAAAAATGAATGATGTTTTAAATTTTAAACCATATCCCATTCAATTATCAAAAATAATTTTTTTCTTATTTTAAATAATTTAATAAAATATATCTTATTATAAAATCGCATTAATTTCATTTTTGGAACTATTCAATTACAATGACATTAAAGTTATCAAGATGAAAATTGAATTATAATATAAAAGTTTAAAAAACCCATAATATATTATATATATAGTTATTATGAAACTATAAATAACATAAAAATATTATTTTTAAAGTTTTTTAAAACGTTTACTTGATTTCTCTACTCCTTTTACAAACACTATACCAGCACTGCGTAATAACTTATGATAATAAATTCATCATTAAAAATTAAAAATAAATTACCATCATAAAAATAATTTCATTATTCTCAAAATATACCTCAATATTCATTCAAAACTAAATTTTTATCCCAAAGTGAACATGTATGAGAAATTTAAAATAAAGAGAGTGACATTTTTTATTTTTCTTTCCTTAAAATAATATGTCATTTTCAAAGAAAAGTTGAACAAAATTTCCATAAATTAGAATATATGATGATTATGGTCTATCCCAAATCATAAAATATATTAAAGGAAAATTTTATGGTTATTTTTAGTTATTATCATATTATTTTTAACCTTAATTACCCGATTAACCCTTATTGAAGTGAAAAATATTTACAACGATTACTATTTATAATGACAAAAAAATAAAAGGGACATATTTAAAAAATTTGAACCTAATGATACTAAATATTATATCCATTTTTTAAGATTAAATTCTAAGAAATGGAAGAAATCAACTATAGTATAAATGCATAAAATGTAAAGAAAAACACTTTTTACAAAAATTCATTTTAAGCCCAAAAATGTACTTGTACCAAAATCAAGTATAATACTGATTAATATATAATTAATTATGTTATTTATAGATAAATGAGCCCTATTTTTATTTAATATCAAATTAAAATCACAATGGTAAATTTAAATGAGAATAAGGGATATTTTTACAAAAATCAGTATATTTTAATATTCATTGAAAAATCAATTTTTTTAGAAAAAACCCAAATTTTTATCCAAAGGTAATTTTGATACGATGATTTAAAAAAAGATATATTTTTTATCAACTATTTTTTTTTAAATTGGCATAAATTAATTATATATTTTCTCATAAAAATATATAAAAATCATTTTTTAAGAAAACATATTTTTAAAGAATAAAATGACTCTATTGAAATATGAGTGATTATTTCATAAGAATTTATCAATAGAAATGTATTAAGTTAGATATTTATATATATTTGATAATTAATTTAATTCTTTTTATAACTTACTATCAAATTTTTAGTTTATAACATTAATATTTAAATAACATTTTTTCATGGTTTGTTTAAACTCGGTGCTATATATCATGTATGCTATCGAACATAGTATTCTTTAAAATATTAGGATTATTACATTATACCCCCTTTAATAAATTTCATCCACAATATTTTAACTATATATTGATTATAAAGTGTTTTATATTTTGAAATACCTTTTTAAAAAATTCATATTGTAAAAAGGGATAATAAAACTTCCTCTTAAAAAGATGGAAGGGTCAATTTGAAGGTCATATGGAATAACACATAACCTTGTGTACAAATAGGAGACAATTAGTGGGAAGTAAAAATATTGAAATATTTGAAAAATTAATGTTCAAATAGCAATGGATAGTGATAGATAAACTTAATCATAAGAAAGTGAATGATCATGATAAAGTGAATGAGGAAAAAACCGTAAACCAATGAGGTGTGAAAAAGACCATAGAATCATCATAAATGAAGTTAATAGGTTAATTTTTTTATTTCAATATCTTTTTCCTATATTTTTTGAATTCATTTTACATCAATTTCATGAACATAGGAAAATATACTTACTTGATTTTATTTAACTACATAAATACAATTTCATCCTTTGGCTGTGTGTTTCAAAAAGATTGCATCTTTATCCAATATTTTACTCCTAATGTTGAGTATGGATATTTAATTCCTGAAGTAATATAATCAACTTATGATTTAAAATAAGTCATATAAAATGATTAAAAGTTATTCTTCCCATCTATACTAAAAAAATGGTCATCACATTATAATATAATACCCAAAATGAAAAAACCTTCATACGAAGAAATAATACAATAGTGTAAGAACCCTGTTTTTCACTCAGGTATAGATCATCAAAATTTAGGTCCAATTATTTATTTTGGACCTAATTTGGATACCTAATGATTTAGTGAATGTATCCTAGATTTCTGGTTTTTTTTAAAGTCTGAGACGTAGCTTTTTGGGAAAAAAGGCATGCCACACAGTTTATAGTAAGCTATGTGGGAATGTCACACAGGTAGAGAAATCTATGAAGGTGGAATGTTTTTAGATAGAGCCTTACCACATGGTTGGCACATGGTTTTCCTAACCGTAGGACCTAACAATGTGAGTGACCCTTTTCTCCAGGTACCCATGCATTGTTTTGACATGGTTTGTCAAACCGTGCAGATAAACCGTACATAGGATATTTTCTAAGTAAAATTACCATTTTTGCCTTAATAAACTAATTTAAGCCCCTCCTTCTTCCCTAATCTTAATTGTTATGGTATTATCCTATTTTTTCTTATTTTAGAGCTAATTTAAGGACTATGTTAGGTATTAAAAGATCACTTTCGTTCGGGATCTGATCGAGCTTCAGTTCATCACATTGGATGGGCAACGGCAAGTACTCTAGTCCTTTTAAGTTGTTCTTCTCCTATCTTGCTCTCGATTTAGTTAATAAGGTGTGAGAGCTTTACTTATTTTCTCATATATACTCTTATCTAAGCCAAATTAGAGGTTGATATAGAAGGAGGAGAGTCGTACAACAATAAGGCGGTTGGTCTATAACTCATCCCTTAAGTTTGTTGATTTCAGAAATTATCGTGTGGGACCCACCAATTTTATTGGGTTCCATTAATAGAATTTATATCTCATTCTTATAATCATTAGAATGTTATTGTTATTATCTTTCTAAATATGTGATTACTTATTGGTGGTTACACCCACAATGCCTAAAATCCCATGTAAGATGATATGCCATTTTAGAGTTTTTAGTGTCTTGACACTTTTGATCCATCATTCAGAAGTGCTCAAGCTTGGACACAATAATGGTAGGCCTATTTGTAACATCCCAGGTAAATAAATAATAATAAATTTCCATATTTATTAATATTTACAAATTAAATATTAATTTTACTTTAAAGGGGTTGCTATGTTCGATAGCGTACACGATATACAACAAAGAGTTTCTTTGAAATCTTACGTTGCACACTAGTAATAAAATAATATTATTTTAAATGGTAGTTAACACATAGCCGTTGTATTGGTAGAAATGGATAGAAATAACTAAAATATTATTATATATGTTTTTAAATGTTTTTATATTTATCCAATAATGTATAAAGGCCTAAAATAAGAAAAGAATTCAATTTTAGGCATATATACTCTAATTTTCACTAAAGGTCGACTTATCGCCTTTTCATGGAGAACCTTCTTTAAATATAGTTTTGGTCACTCTTATAATTTCTATTGGACCAAATAAAATTCTTATTTATAATCGGGATATCAAAATTTAATTTGTGTAAATTTTTGGTATTTTTTCGATAGAGTTCATTTTTTTAATGAATAGTGAAAAATGTTGTATTTTAATTCAAAACCTATTTTTAATCTAATTTATTTATATGATTATATTATCATTTGAATTGGTTTTAAAGTTAAATTAGAATATATTTTTACCATTTAATCCAATAGTGGTCTTTGAAATTAATTTCACTTTGAAATCAGACTTAAACTAGTGTCAATCTTTTGATACTTTTTGTTTCATAAAAACACGCTATTTGCTCTGACAGCGGGAATTAATTATTGAATTAATTAATGCAACTTATATGTTTTGAATTTTTTAAAATAGACATCATTTTTGAATTCGGAATATCAAATATATCTTAGGGTGAAGTTTTCGTATATTTCTGAAAAACTTCAATTTTTGATGAATAGTGAAACCACTATGTGGTACTTAAAAAACTGATTTTTCGTTTAAATGAAATTTTAACACCTTTGTGTTTTTAATTTAAAAAAACCAACATACATGGTTTTCATTAAGAAGTAAAATGTGGTTCAATGGGATTAAAATAATTTTTTGGTGAATAGTAACTTTTAAGTTTATTAATCGCGATTAAAGGTAATTAGTGTAGTTTAAGGTAAAAATAATGTTTTAATAATATGAAATGAACTTGACACATGTCCTACCCTTGTTGTATGTGTCCTGGCCGACCAATAAAATCCATGGGTCAACTGGGGGACCCCATGGAGCCACTTTGGTAGGAAAATGACATTAATATCTTTTTATTTAAAGTTAAAATTAAAATGTCACAAACATGAGTTGTTTTACTAAAACAATTTTTAAATGGAGTTATACAAGTAATAGTTTTGACTATAAATATTCATTAGAAAGCTAAAACGACTTCCTACATCATGATATTTTTTTTTATAATTTTTAGACCTTAAATAAATTAAATTATATATGACACCATGATGATGCAGCGATTACCTCATTATTTAACGATTTATATAATATGAAAAGATAATGTAAATTCTAAGAGCTAAACATTTCAAAAACCTATTGGATGGGTGGATTTATAACTCTTGTAACCTTATCCTCTAAATATATAATTTTGGGACCTTTAAAAACCGAATCTCATTTTATAATAAAGTAACCTTTTAAAACTTTCGAAGAGTGCCTCTCCTCTCCTCTTATAAAAGGCCCCCAACTCTACCACCTTACCCACACCTCTCAAGCCTTTGGTTCGGCCAATATCTGCCCATTTTGTCTCTCCACATCCCTCTCTTACTCCTAGAAGCCTCAATTTTGTCATAAGTCTTCCCAAGGAAGCCTTTGAGCTCAAATCAAAAAGAGTTACCCGTTTTAAAGGTAGTGTTTTCTCTTGTGTTCTTCTGTTTTATTTTGCTTCTCCAACCCCCTAAACTCTTTTTATTCAATTCTTTTGTAACAAATACAGTATCTTCAATATACTAGGATGTTTTTATAAGAATAATTCGAGCTAAAATTACACACACCTATATCTAATGGTTAAATAACATACTGTTTCTGTGGATGACGAATTTCTGCCTCACAAAACGATGAGTGTTCAATATTCTTCCAACACCTTCAAAGGTGGACATTAAGATGTCACTATATTTATATATGATATATAATATTTTTATCTCTTCCTTAAGATTATGTATTTTTCATTTATGGAACACCTTTATGGCTTCCATTATGGGTATACGCGATATCTTCATTTTAGGAAGTGCGGACTACCGCCCCCTCAAAGTGATTTGATTCGTTAATGCCATATGTCGGACACATAAAGGATGGATTTAAATTTATTATATATGATGTATGTTACATCTAAATAACTAATATAAATCTTTAATTAAAATATACATACCTCTCATTTAGTTTTAATTCCATTAATATGACATAGAAATGAAAGTAGCGTTCATGCGTACGTAAGACTTACCGTCTCCATGAACGGTGCATTTCATTTCATACCTCTAAATGATTATGTAATATTATAAATACATGTATATGCTGGATATATATGAAATATTTGATATCCAAATCATGAATATCATTCTGGATATAAAGAACCTTAGACCACATGAACAACATGTAATTGTAAGAAGTCCACTTTCGACTTAAGAACTAAGTAGCGACAAAACAAACATTATTAACTTAAATGATTAAATAATGATTATAACATGGTAATAAGTGATATAAAAGTAATAATTAACTTGAAAAAGGTTCTTAAGGAAGTAAAAATTAACTCAAGTTTATTATTCAGGATGTTAAAGAACGATCGAGTCAAGTTGGACTCGAGGTAAGGGACTTCATCTCAATCTCCTTTAATTGAGGCATATTTCATTTTATACACAACTTTATTTTATAAGGTGTATAAAACCCTTTGAATTTTACTTTTATACAAAAGGAATATTTTTCTATGAAGCGGTTTACTAAACGAAAAAGATGAATGTTTCTTTTAACGTACGCGGTGACACCGACCTTTTCCATCGCCGCGAGTATTATTTGGTCTTTGGCTTCCTCAACAAGCCATAATGTTTTTTTTAAATTAAATAAATACCATATACTGTTTTATGTATTTGGGTATTGAAAAGGGTTTTTTTATAATGGATTTGTTATGTAAATATATTTAAGTGATATATTGTGATCAAAGTGTGTAAATTTTTTCTTTCCATTATATTTGTTTTATGTCTTATGATTTTATAATGGTACTTGGACATTTGACGGGTGGTTACGTGATAAACCATATGACGGGTGGTGTCGTGAATACCAGGATGGGTGGTTACGTTATAACCTCCAATGCATTGGTTATGGAAGTCGGCCACATGGATATTCCATTAAGTGATATGTGTGGAAGTCGACCGTATGGTTATTCCATTTAAGTATGTTTATGTCCCAAGTTACGTTTATATGTTATGTGATATTTATATGGGTTTTATGGTAATATTTTGGTTACAAAAGGGTAAGTAATGATCTTTTATTCAGTGAGGAGTATTTACTACTCCATAAAGGTGAAAAGTATTACTTTGATAAAGTATTCATGGTTTACTTATTATTTTGAAAAACTAACAGTTTTCCTTCTTTGTGTATCCCTTACTGAGCTTTTTATGCTCACCATAAGTTTTGGAAATGTTTTTCACAGGACTTAACGTGGAATAGGGTCAAGGATGGGATCAACGGAAAGTCATGCTATATAAAACATGGAACTAGACATGTTTCTTTTTAAGTGTTTTTATTTTTATGGAAAATTAGTAGAAGTGTCTACTTTTTAATCTTTTGAGATGTAATAGTTATGATATAATTCTCTAAAACTCTAAACCAAAAAATATCCTAAATGGGAATTATTCATTTAATTCAATATTAAGTAATGTTTAAGGTTGGGGCCTAATAGTTAGTATCATAGGTCAGTTTAGACAACTTTAGGAGTTAAAAAATTGTTAAATTATAAATTAATTTATGGTACGCTTGAAATGATATAACATTTAAATATTACCATATTGCTTCTCCTAAGATATTTTTGTGTTAAGAATGGTTTTTCATAGAGGAAATAGAACAAATTTTCTGGGAAGGCATACAGAAGAAAATGTCCTTTCAGTATCCCGAGATGGTCAGAATCAGAACTAAACAGTTTGTTGCAGTGATGGCTCAGTTGACTCAGGTGAAAAATGTTGGAAGTTTTTATTGATGATATTTTGGTGTTTTATAAAATTAAAGTGGAGCATGAAAGACATTTAAGGGTTATTTTGAAAACCTTAAAAGAAAATAAATTGTATAGGAAATTCAGCAAGTGTGAGTTTTGGTTGCAACAAATTTATTCCCTCGGTCACATTGTTTCAAAAGACGGGATAACTGTTGATCCTGTAAAAACAAAAGTTGTTGAAGAATGGCCAAGACCCACAAATGTAACCGAGATCTGTAGTTTTCTTGGTTTGGTGGGTTACTATTGAAGGTTTGTTGAAATTTTTTCATGATTATCTAGTCCAATGACTAAGCTAACACGAAAGGGTGTTAAGTTTATCTAGACAAAAGAATGTGATGATTGTTTTCAGGAGTTGAAAAGAAGATTGGTGAATGCTCAAGTTTTGGCACTTCCTTCCAGAAATGGTGAGTTTGTTATCAAGAGTGAAGCTTCATTGAAAGGACTTGGCTGTGTCATTATGCAGAATGATCAGGTAATTGCTTATGCTTCACATTAGTTGAAAACTCATGAGGTAAATTACCCTACACATGACTTGGAATTATCTTCTGTTGTTTTTTCCTTAAAAATTTGGAGGCATAATTTGTATGGAGTAAAGTGTGAAATATATACTGATCACAAAAGTTTAGAGTATATATTCACTCAGAAATAATTGAACATGAGACAGAGGAGATGGCTAGAATTAATCAAGGATTATGATCGTACAATTCATTACCATCTAGGAAAAGCAAATAAAGTGGCTGATGCTTTGAGTCGAAAAAGTAATGCTTCATTAACAATGTAGCGTTTGGAACGTGATCCTTTGGTTAAGGATTTGATGAACTTTGGCATGGAAGTTGTTTGTGCAGGATGTCCTTCTGTTTTGTTTCAGGTATCAGTGAAATATTCTCTATCAGACAGAATTAAGCAAGCAGAAAAGCAAGAAAGTGAGCTGCAGAAAAAGGTAGAGCTGGTTCAGAAGGGTAAGTTGCCTGAATTTAACATTGATAATGATTGTGTTTTGAGGTTTGGGAAGAGATTATGTGTGCCTGGTGATTCACAGTTGAAGAATGAGTTGTTATGTGAGGCTCATAGTTCCCCGTTTTCAGTTCATCCTGGCAGTACTAAGATGTACAGAGATCTGCGGGAGTATTACTGGTGGGATGGAATGAAAAGAGATATTGCTAATTTTACTGTAAAGTGTTTGACTTGTCAGCAGGTTAAAGCAGAGCGACAATTACCGAAAGGGATGCTTCAGCCTTTACCGGTGCCAGAGTGGAAATGGGAAAAATATATCCATGGACTTGTTTGTGGGATTACTGAGGACATCTCGAGGTAATAATGCAATCTGGGTTATTGTTGATCGCTTGACTAAATCTACTCATTTCTTTCCTATTCGAGATACTTTCTCTCTAGATCAACATTCTTGATTGTATCTTAAAGAGATAGTCAGGTTGCATGGAGTTACCCTATCCATTGTATCTGATCATGATCCTAGGTTTACTTCTAACTTTTGGAAAGGCCTTTAGAAGTCATTGGGTACTGAATTAAATTTTAGTACAGCTTTTCATCTGCAATCAGACGGGAAGTCTGAACGAACAATTCAGACCTTGGAGGATATGCTACGAGCTTGCTCTATGGATTATCAGGGAAGTTGGGACCAACATCTTTCTTTGGTTGAGTTTTCATATAATAACAGTTTTCATTCTAGTATACAGATGGCACCGTTTGAGGAATTATATGTGAAGAGGTGTCGAACTCCAGATTTTTGGGATGAAGTAGGTGAAAGGAAGCTGATGGGACCAGAATTGGTAGAAGAGATGACAAAAAAAATTCAGTTGATTCAGAAACATATGAGAACAGCTCATAGTAGACAGAAAATTTATGCGGATAACCGGAGGAAGGATCTATCTTTCGAGGTAGGTGATCATGTTTTTTTCAAGGTTTCTCCATGGAAAAGTGTGATGCGATTTGGTAATAAAGGAAAGCTGAATCCAAGGTTCATTGGACCATATGAAATTCTAGAGAGAGTTGGATCAGTTGCAAACAGAGTGGCATTACCTCTGAGTTTATCTCAGGTACACAATGTTTTTCATGTTTCTATGTTGAGAAAGTATATGCCAGATCCATCTCATGTTTTGAGCTCAGAGGTAGTTCAGTTGGAAGAGAATCTCTCTTATGAAAAACAACCTGTCCAGATTCTTGACCGAAGAGAAAAAGTGTTGTGAAATAAGGTAATTCACCAGGTAAAGGTTTTGTGGAAAACCCATATGGTTGGAGAGGCAACGTGGGAATCTGAAAATTCTATGAGGGATAAATACCCCCACTTATTTTGATAAGTGAATAAAATTGCGAGGATTCAATTCCCAAAAGGAGGGAAGGATGTAACATCCTAGGTAAATAAAGAATAATACATTTTCATATTTATTAATATTTACAAATTAAATATTAATTTTACATTAAAGGGGTTGCAATGTTCGATAGCGTACCCGATACACAACAAAGAGTTTCTTTGAAATCTTACATTGCACACTTGTAATAAAATAATATTATTTTAAATGGTAGTTAACACGTAGCCGTTGTATTGGAGGGAATGGATAGAAATAACTAATATATTATTATATATGTTTTTAAATGTTTTTTCATTTATCCAATAATGGATAAAGGCTTAAAATAAGAAAACAATTCAATTTTAGGCATATATACTCTAATTTTCACTAAAGGTCGACTTATCACCTTTTTATGGAGAACCTTCTTTAAATATAGTTTTGGTCACTCATATAATTTCTACTGGAACAAATAAAATTCTTCTTTAGAATCGGGATATCAAAATTTACTTTGTGTAAATTTTTGGTATTTTTCCGATAAAGTTCATTTTTAATGAATAGTGAAAAATGTTGTATTTTAATTCAAAACCTCTTTTTAATATAATTTATTTATATGATTAGATTATCGTTTGAATTAGTTTTAAAGTTAAATTAGAATATATTTATACCATTTAATCCAATAGTGATCATTGTAATTAATTTCACTTTGAAATCAGACTTAAACTAGTGTCAATCTTTTGATACTTTTTGTTTCATAAAAACACGCTATTTGCTCTGACAGCGGGAATTAATTATTGAATTAATTAATGCAACTTATATGTTTTAAATTTTGTAAAATAGACATCATTTTTGAATTTGTAATATCAAATATAGCTTAGGGTGAAGTTTTGGTATTTTTCTAAAAAACTTCAATTTTTGATGAATAGTGAAACCACTAATTGGTACTTAAAAAACTGATTTTTCGTTTAAATGAAATTTTACCACCTTTGTGTTTTGAATTTCAAAAATCCGACATACATGGTTGTTATTAAGAAGTAAAATTTGGTTCAATGGGATTAAAATAATATTTTGGTGAATGGTAACTTTTAAGTTTATTAATCGTGATTAGAGGTAATTAGTGTAGTTTAAGGTAAAAATAATGTTTTAATAATATGAAATGAACTTGAAACATTTCCTAACCTTATTTTATGTGTCATGGACGACCAAGACAATCCATGGGTCAACTTGGGGACCCCATAGAGCCACTTTGGTAGGAAAATGACATTAATATGTTTTATTTAAAGTTAAAATAAAAATGTCACACAGATGAGTTGTTTTACTAAAACAATTTTTATATGGGGTTATACAAGTCATATGTTTTACTATAAATATTCATTAGAAAGATAAAAATATTTCCTACATCATGATAGTTTTTTTATATTTTTTATAAATTAAATAAATTAAATTATATATGACACCATGATGATGCAGCGATTACCTCATTTTTTAACGATTTATATAAAATGAAACGATAATGTAAAATCTAAAACCTAAACATGTCAAAAACTTATTGTATGGGTGGATTTAGAACTCTTGTAACCTTATCCTATAAATATATAATTTTGGGACCTTTAAAAACAGAAAATAATTTTATAATAATGTAACCTTTTAAAACATTCCAAGAGTGCCCCTCCTCTCCTCTTATAAAAGGCCCCCAAATCTACCACCTTACCCACACCTCTAAAGCCTTTGGTTAGTCCAAGATCTGCCCATTTTGTCTCTAAAAATCCCTCTATTACTCCTAGAAGCCTCAATTTTTGTATAAGTCTTCCCAAGTAAGCCTTTGAACTCAAATCTAAAAGAGTTACCCGTTTTAAAGGTAGTGTTTTCTCTTGTGTTCTTTTTTTATTTTGCTTCTCCAACCCCCTAAACTCTTTTTATTCATTTATTTTGTAACAAATACAGTATCTTAAACATAATAGGATGTTTTTATAAGAATAATTATAGCTACACGTACACACACCTACATCTAATGGTTAAAGAACATACTATTTCGGTGGATGGAGAATTTCTGCCTCACGAAACGATGATTGTTCAATATTCTTCCAACACCTTCAAAGGTGGCCATTAAGATGTCACTATATTTATATATGATATATAATATGTTTATGTCTTCCTTAAGATTCTGTATTTTTCATTTATGGCACACCTTTATGGCTTCCATTATGGGTATACGCGATATCCTCATTTTAGGAAATGCGAACTACCGCCCCCTCAAAGTGATTTGATTCGTTAATGCCATATGTGGGATGTATAAATGATGGATTTAAAGTTATTATATATGATTTATGTTACATATAAATGAAGAATATAAATCTTTAATTAAAATATACATACCTCTCATTTAGTTTTAATTCCATTAATATGACATAGAAATGAAAGTAGCGTTCATGCGTACGTACGGCTTACCGTCTACATGAACGGTGCATTTCATTTCTTACCTCTAAATGATTATGTAATATTATAAATACATGTATATTCTGGATATATATGATATATATGATATCCAAATCATGAATATCATTCTGGATATAAGGAACCTTTGACCATACGAACAACATATAATTGTAAGAAGTCCACTTTCGACTTAATAACCAAGTAGCGAAAAAACAAACATTATTAAATTAAATGATTAAATAATGTTTATAACATGGTAATAGGTTATATAAAAGTAATAATGAACTTGAAAAATGTTCTTAAGGAAGTATAAATTAACTCAAGTTTATTATTCAGGACGTTAAAGAACGATAGAGTCAAGTCGGACCCGAGGTAAGGGACTTCATCTCAATCTCCTTTCATCGAGGCATATTTAGTTTTACACACAACATTCTTTTATACGGTGTATAAACCCCTTTGACTTTTACTTTTATAAAAAAGGAATATTTTTCTGTGAAGCATTTTTCTAAACGACAAAGAAGAATGTTTCTTTTAACGTATGCGGTGACAACGACCTTTTCTGTCGCCGTGAGTATTATTTGGTCTTTGGCTTCCTCAACAAGCTGTAATGTTTTTTTTAAATTAAAAAAATACCATATACTGTTTTATGTATTTTGGTATTGAAAAGGGTTTTTTATAATGGATTTTTTATGTCAATATATTTTAGTGATATATTGTGATCAAAGTGTGGAAATGTTTTCTTTCCATTATATTTGTTTTATGTCTTATGATTTTATAATGGTACTTGGACATTTAACGGGTGGTTACATGATAAACCATATGACAGGTGGTTCTGTGAATACTAGAACGAGTGGTTACGTTATAACCTCTAATTCATTGGGTATGGAAGTCAGCTGTATGGCTATTCCATTAAGTGATATGTGTGGAAGTCGGCCGTATGGTTATTCCATTTATGTATGTTTATGTCCCAAGTTACCTTTATATGTTATGTGATCTTTATATGGGTTTTATGGTAATATTTTGGTTACAAAAGGGTAAGTAATGATATTTTATTCCGTGAGGAGTATTTACTACTCCATAAAGTTGAAAAGTATTACTTTGATAAAGTATTCATGGTTTACTTGTTGTTTTGAAAAACTAACATTTTTCCTTCTTTGTGTATCCCTTACTGAGCTTTTTATACTCACCCCAAGTTTTTGAAATGTTTTTCACAGGACTTAACGTGGAATAGGGTCAAGGATGTGATCAAGGGAAAGTCATGCTATATAAAACATTGAAATAGACATGTTTCTTTTTAAGAGTTTTTATTTTTATGGAATCTTTGTAGAAGTGTCTACTTTGTAATCTTTTGAGATGTAATAGTTATGATATAATTCTATAAATCTCTAAACCTGAAAATATCCTCAATGGGAATTATTCATTTAATTCAATATTAAGTAATTTTTAAGGCCGAGGCCTTATAGTTGGTATCAGAGGTCGGTTTAGACAACTTTAGGAGTTAGAAAATTGTTAAATTATAAATTAATTTATGGTACACTTGAAATGATATAGAATTTAAAGATTACGATGTTGCTTCTCCTAAGATATTTTTGTGTAAAGAATGTTTTTTCATAGAGGAAACAGAATAGATTTTCTGGGAAGGCATACAGAGGGAAATGACCTTTCAGTATCTTGAGATGGTCATAATCATAACTAAACAGTTTGTTGTAGTGATGGCTCAGTTGACTCAGGTGAAAAATGTTGGCTGTTTTTATTGATGATATTTTGGTGTTTTATAAAAGTAAAGAGGAGAATGAAAGACATTTAAGGGTTATTTTTCAAACCTTAAAAGAAAATAAAATATATGGGAAATTCAGAAAGTGTGAGTTTTGGTTGCAACAAATTTCTTTCCTTGGTCACATTATTTCAAAAGACGGGATAACTGTTGATCCTGCAAAAACAAAAGTTGTTGAAGAATGGACAAGACCCAAAAATGTAACCGAGATCCGTAGTTTTCTTGGTTTGGCAGGTTACTACCGAAGGTTTGTTGAAAAGTTTTCATGATTATCTAGTCCAATGACTAAGATAACTAGGAAGGGGGTTAAGTTTATCTGGATAAAATAATGTGATGATTGTTTTCAGGAGTTGAAAAGAAGATTGGTGAATGATCCAGTTTTTGCACTTCCTTCCAGGAATGGTGAGTTTGTTATCAATAGTGATGCTTCATTGAAAGGACTTGGTTGTGTCCTTATGCAGAATGATCAGGTAATTTCTTATGATTCACGTTAGTTGAAAACTCATGAGGTAAATTACCCTACACATGACTTGGAATTAGATGCTGTTGTTTTTGCCTTAAAAATTTGGAGGCATAATTTGTATGGAGTAAAGTGTGAAATATATACCAATCACAAAAGTTTAAAGTATATATTCACTCAGAAAGAATTGAACATGAGACAAAGGAGATGGCTAGAATTAATCAAGGATTATGATTGTACAATTCATTACCATCTGGGAAAAGCAAATAAAGTGGCTGATGCTTTGAGTCAAAAAAGTAATGCTTCATTAACAATGTTGCATTTGGAATGTGATAACTTGGTTAAGGATTTGATGAGCCTTGGAATGGAAGTTGTTTGTGCAGGATGTCCTTAAGTTTTATTTCAGGTATCAGTGAAATCTTCTCTATCATACAGAATTAAGCAAGCACAGAAGAAAGATAGTGAGTTGCAGAAAAAGGTAGAGCTGGTTTAGAAGGGTAAGTTTCCTGAATTTAACATTCATAATGATTTTGTTTTGAGGTTTGGGATGGGATTATGTGTGCCTGGTGATTCACAGTTGAAGAATGAGTTGTTATGTGAGGCTCATAGTTCCCCGTTTTCAGTTCATCCTGGCAGTACTAAGATGTACAGAGATCTGCGGGAGTATTACTGGTGGGATGGAATGAAAAGACATATTGCTGATTTTACTGTAAAGTGTTTGACTTGTCAGTAGGTTAAAGCAGAGCGATAGTTACCGAAAGGGATGATTCAACCTTTACCGGTGCCAGAGTGGAAAGGGGAAAATATATCCATGGACTTTGTTGTGGGATTACCGAGGACATCTCGAGGTAATAATGCAATCTGGGTTATTGTTAATCACTTGACTAAATCTTCTCATTTACTTCCTATTCGAGATACTTTCTCTCTAGATCAACTTTCTCGATTGTATCTTAAAGAGATAGTCAGGTTGCATGGAGTTCCCATATCCATTGTATCTGATCATGATCCCAGGTTTACTTCTATCTTTTGGAAAGGCCTTCAGAAGTCATTGGGTACTGAATTAAATTTTAGTACAGCTTTTCATCCGCAATCAGATGGGTAGTCAGAACGAACAATTCAGACCTTGGAGGATATGCTACGAGCTTTCTCTATGGATTATCAAGAAAGTTGGGACCAACATCTTTCTTTGGTTGAGTTTTCATATAATAACAATTTTCATTCTAGTATATAGATGGAACTGTTTGTGGCATTATATGGGAAACGGTGTCGAACTCCAGCTTTTTGGGATGAAGTAAGTGAAAGGAAGCTGATGGGACTAGAATTGGTAGAAGAGATGGCAGAAAAAGTTCAGTTGATTCAGAAACACATGAGAACAACTCAGAGTAGACAGAAAAGTTATGCGGATAATCGGAGGAAGGATCTATCTTTTGAGGTAGGTGATCATGTTTTTCTCAAGGTTTCTCCATGGAAAAGTGTGATGCGATTTGGTAAGAAAGGAAAGCTAAGTCCAAGGTTCATTGGACCATATGAAATTCTTGAGAGAGTTGGATCAGTTGCATACAGAGTGGCATTACCTCCGAGCTTATCTCAGGTATAAAATGTTTTTCATGTTTTGATTTTGAGAAAGTATATGCCAGATACATATCATGTTTTGAGCACATAGGTAGTTCAGTTGGAAGAGAATCTCTCTTATGAAGAACAACCAGTCCAGATTCTTGACCGAAGAGAATAAGTGTTGCGAAATAAGGTAATTCACCAGGTAAATGTTTTGTGGAAAAACCATATGGTTGAAGAGGCAACATGGGAATCTAAAAATTCTATTAGGGATAAATACCCCCACTTATTTTGATATGTGAATAAAATTGTGAGGAAATAATTCCCAAAAGGGGGGAAGGATGTAACATACCAGGTAAATAAAGAATAATACATGTTCATATTTATTAATATTTACAAATTAAATATTAATTTTACTTTAAAGGGGTTTCTATGTTCGATAGCGTACCCGATACACAACAAAGAGTTTCTTTGAAATCTTACGTTGCACACTAGTAATAAAATAATATTATTTTAAATGGTAGTTAACACGTAGTCGTTGTATTGGTGGGAATGGATATAAATAACTAAAATATTATTATATATGTTTTTTAAATGTTTTTAAATTTATCCAATAATGGATAAAGGCTTAAAATAAGAAAAGAATTAAATTTTAGGCATATATACTCTAATTTTCACTAAAGGACGACTTATCCCCTTTTCATGGCGAACCTTCTTTAAATATAGTTTTGGTCACTCTTATACTTTCTATTGGACCAAATAAAATTCTTCTTAAGAATCGGGATATCAAAATTTACTTTGTGTAAATTTTTGGTATTTTTCCAATAAAGTTCATTTTTAATGAATAGTGAAAAATGTTGTATTTGAATTCAAAACCTCATTTTAATCTAATTTATTTATATGAATATATTATCATTTGAATTGGTTTTAAAGTGAAATTAGAATATATTTTTACCATTTAATCCAATAGTTGTCATTGGAATTAATTTCACTTTGAAATCAGACTTAAACTAGTGTCAATCTTTTGATACTTTTTGTTTCATAAAAACATTCTATTTGCTCTGACAGTGGGAATTAATTATTGAATTAATTAATGCAACTTATATGTTTTGAATTTTGTAAAATAGACATCATTTTTGAATTCGGAATATCAAATATAGCTTAGGGTGAAGTTTTGTTATTTTTCTGAAAAACTTCAATTTTTGATGAATAGTGAAACCACTAAGTGGTACTTAAAAAACCGATTTTTCGTTTAAATGAAATTTTACCACCTTTGTGTTTTGAATTTACAAAATCCAACATACATGTTTGTCATTAAGAAGTAAAATGTTGTTCAATGGGATTAAAATAATTTTTTGTTGAATAGAAACTTTTAAGTTGATTAATCGCGATTAGAGGTAATTAGTGTAGTTTAAGGTTAAAGTAATGTTTTAATAATATGAAATGAACTTGACATATATCCTAACCTTATTGGATGTGTCATGGCCGACCAAGAAAATCCATGGGTCAACTTGGGGACCCCATGGAGCCACTTTGGTAGGAAAATGACATTAATATCTTTTTATTTAAAGTTAAAATAAAAATGTCACAAACATGAGTTGTTTTACTATTTTTTTTAAATGGGGTTATACAAATCAGATTTTGACTATAAATATTCATTAGAAAGATAAAACGATTTACTACATCATGATAGTTTTTTTATAATTTTTAGACGTTAAATAAATTAAATTATATCTGACACCATGATGATGCAACGATTACCTCATTATTTAACGATTTATATAAAATGAAAAGATAATGTAAAATCTAAGACCTACACATGTCAAAAACCTATTGGATGGGTGTATTTCCAAATATTGTCACCTTATCCTTTATATATAGAATTTTGGGACCTTTAAAAATCGAATCTCATTTTATAATAAAGTAACCTTTTAAAACTTTCCAAGAGTGCCCTCCTCTCCTTTTATAAAAGGCCCCCACCTCTACCACCTTACCCACACCTCTCAAGCCTTTGGTTCGGCCAAGATCTTCCCATTTTGTCTCTCAAAATCCCTATATTACTTCTAGAAGCCTAAATTTGGGAAGGAGTATTCCCAAGGAAGCCTTTGAGCTCAAATCAAAAAGAGTTACCCATTTTAAAGGTAGTGTTTTCTCTTGTGTTCTTTTGTTTTATTTTGCTTCTCCAACCCCATAAAATCTTTTTATTCATTTATTTTGTAACAAATAAAGTATCTTCAATATACTAGGATATTTTTATAAGAGGAATTAGAGCTACACTTACACACACCTACATCTAATGGTTAATGAACATACTGTTTCTGTGGATGGAGAATTTCTGCCTCACGAAACGATGATTGTTCAATATTCTTCCAACACCTTCAAAGGTGGCCATTAAGATTTCACTATATTTATATATGATATATAATATGTTTATTTCTTCATAAAGGTTATGTATATCTCATTTATGGCACACCTTTATGGCTTCCATTATGGGTATACGCGATATCTTCATTTTAGGAAGTGCGGACTACCACCCCCTCAAAGTGATTTGATTCATTAATGGCATATGTGGGACGTATAAAGGATGGATTTAAAGTTATTATATATGATTTATGTTACATCTAAATGACTAATATAAATCTTGAAATAAAATATACATATCTCTCATTTAGTTTTAATTCCATTAATATGACATAGAAATGAAAGTAGCGTTCATGCGTACGTACGGCTTACCGTCTCCATGAACGATGCATTTCATTTCTTACCTCTAAATGATTATGTAATATTATAAATACATGTGTATGATGGATATATATGATATATATGATATCCAAATCATGAATATAATTCTGGATATAAAGAACCTTTGACCACACGAACAACATGTAATTGTAAGAAGTCCACTTTCGACTTACGAACCAAGTAGCGACAAAACAAAAATTATTAACATAAATGATTAAATAATGTTTATAACATGGTAATAAGTGATATAAAAGTAATAATGAACTTTAAAAAGGTTGTTAAGGAAGTATAAATTAACTCAAGTTTATTATTCAGGATGTTAAAGAACGATCGAGTCAAGTCGGACCCGAGGTAAGGGACTTCGTCTCAATCTCCTTTCATTGAGGCATATTTCGTTTTATACACAACTTTATTTTATACGGTGTATAAACCCCTTTTACTTTTACTTTTATACAAAAGGAATTTTTTTTCTATTAAGTGTTTTACTAAACGACAAAGATGAATGTTTATTTTAACGTACGCGGTGACAACGACCTTTCCCACCGCCGCGAGTATTATTTGGTCTTTGGCTTCCTCAAAAAGCCATAATGTTTTTTTAAATTAAATAAATACCATATACTGTTTTATGTATTTTGGTATTGAAAAGTTTTTTTTATAATGGATTTGTTATGTCAATATATTTATGTGATATATTTTGATCAAAGTGTGGAATTTTTTTAGTTCCATTATATTTGTTTTATGTCTTATGATTTTATAATGGTACTTAGACATTTGACGGGTGGTTACGTGATAAACCATATGACGGGTGGTGCCGTGAATACCAGGATGGGTGGTTACGTTATAACCTCCAATTCATTGGGTATGGAAGTCAGCCGTATGGCTATTCCATTAAGTGATATGTGTGGAAGTCGACCGTATGGTTATTCCATTTAAGTATGTTTATGTCCCAAGTTACCTTTATATTTTATGTGATCTTTATATGGGTTTTATGGTAATATTTTGGTTACAAAAGGGTAAGTAATGATCTTTTATTCAGTGAGAGTATTTACTACTCTATAAAGGTGAAAAGTATTACTTTTATAAAGTATTCATGGTTTACTTGTTGTTTTGAAAAACTAACAGTTTTACTTCTTTGTGTATCCCTTACTGAGCTTTTTATGCTCCCCCCAAGTTTTTGAAATGTTTTTCACAGGAATTAACATGGAATAGGGTCAAGGATTTGATCAAGGAAAAGTCATGCTATATAAAACGTGGAGCTAGACATGTTTCTATTCAAAGAGTTTTTATTTTTATGGAAACTTAGTAGAAGTTTCTACTTTGTAATCTTTTGAGATGTAATAGTTATGATCTAATTTTTTTAAAACTCTAAACCTGAAAAAATCCTCAATGGAAATTATTCATTTAATTCAATATTAAGTAATGTTTAAGGCCGAGGCCTTATACTATTGATAATAAATTCTTGTCATATCATGAAATGGTGAATGGAAAAAACCATGTCACTTCCACTTTACCCACCTAAATTAAGTGTTTCAAATTGGATAATAAAATGTGAATGAATAACAGGTTGCATGTCCATAGCACCCCTTACCATGTCAAAAAAAGGTAATAGAGTGAACGTTATTTATTGAATATTCATTAAATGGATTTAATAAAGGTGGAATTATACTTGGACTTGTAACAATAATGATATTCATGGATTCAACAAAATGATATATTATATGAATTCATAATCAATTAAGAGTGGAATGATTCGAGCTGACCTTAGATTCTTATCGAGGAATGACTTGAGCACTTGGGACCCCATTCCGATTCAAGGAGATGAATTATTTAGGTTGAGACCCACCAAGATCCTGATCTTTATCTCTTATTAGATTCCTGGAATGGTATCATAGGTTCTCTCACATATTATTAAGGGATGCCTTAGATACACTCCTTGGATCCAGCATTGAGAAGTTGGTTCCATGGTTACAACCCATAGGGCCCTGTCACTTCTTAGCCCTGTTTTACCGTGGATGGTCACCTATGATTCAGTTGGAACCTTATTGTGGAATTTCTTGGAATATTATCCTTGTATTACACACTTAACCCTTAGTTAAGCTTTGATACCACTGAGTTAGTGGTCCTTGAAGTATATGTTGCCCTTGTCATTACCTTGGAACTTCATTATTAAATATCATCAATCATGGTTGCCTTGTTACATATTGGGAACTTCAATTTTATACGATCACGAATTGATGTCAGTTCTGGATATGCCTCACATGAAGTATCAATATAAATTGATAATTCCTCAATTAATGAACTGTTTACAGGTTCAAACACCATCTGATGGCTAAAGATGATACTTTGGTATTTAGTTACATTTCACTTCTTTACTTTATATAAGAATTCTTGCACACTATTACATTTCCATTACATGAGTTGGATGTTATGGATACCAGTAGTGGTGGCCCACTGAGATTTATCTCACACCCTCTCCAGGCGTCATTTGGTACGAGAGGAATATCACATCATTGAAGGTATTGATAAAGTAAATTATACAGGTTCAAACACTTGATTTCTTTCTATTTTAGATGGATCTTGATCATAGATGACTAAGCCAGGGATCAGGATTCTTGGGATAGTCTTTGTTTTTCAATATGATTTTGTGGAACATGTTATGCCTACTATATGATATCCATGTTTTCCATTTTTTAGTTATATTACATATCACCACTAGCTATTTCATTTAATTTAGTTATTGTTATCTTTGTTTATTTATATTATACCTTCTATTTACTTATGTTGATTATGATATTTAACTCTGTTTATATTTATCCACTTCACTATACTTTTTCAATGAGGGCATAATATCCAAAAAGACACACCCTAAGCCCTCACTGCTAGTCGAATGCCTCCATAGTTTGGAGAGATGCTCAAGAGGCCATGTTTCCCACTAGGCTCAGGGAACCTATTAAGTGGCATTTAGGTCTAAAACATCACAATGTGGTATCAGAGGAATTTTCATTCTTTATTTACTATTTGGAGACAATATATTAGATATTAGGAATACTGGGAACTTGGTCATAAGACATGATTGGGACTTGAGAACCCATGTTGTGGGTAAAATCTATGTTTATTAAAGTATACTTGTTGTTATGATTTTGTTATTATATTTGACATTATTTCACTGTTGGGTGATGCACATGCTATGAAGTGTTGTTGATTATTACTCTATTTGAGGATTTTCTTTCATCCTTGGACCAATTATATGAGGGAAAGGAGAATCATTATATGAATCATTATAGTCACCTTCGATTTTCATGTCATGCATATTTCCAAGCCGTATAGGTGGATTTCACTATTTGTCATTTCTTGATATGCTTGTGATTATTGAGTGATGTTGTGATAGTTTTTACATGTATTAATTTTTGTTGCGATTGAGGGATTGTTTGTCTCAATTCATGAGGTGTATTGTCCCTCATGGGTTGGGATGTGTAATTTACTAAGTCGAGCCATTATGCTATAAAAATGGGTGTCGTTTCCAGTGATAAGGTTTGTGGGAATTGATTCACCAAAAATGGCTATCCTTTATAAAGTGAATCATGAAATCTAAAATGAAATTGTTTCACTTCCTTATACAACCTTTTCATGTTTAATAAATGTAAATTAGTGAAACTAGAAATTAAATTTAAAATTAAATGAAACTAATACTTGAGTACTTACCGATACCTGTCCTTCTAAGAAGGTAGTTGGGGTAGTATGCCTTGGTTTGTGATTTTTCTTACGTTCAACTTTCGTTAGTGATGCTGTATTTCATCTTAAGATTGTTTTGATGTGTGTTCTTGGCATTTGTAGACCAATTCCTCCATGACATCCTTATATTATACACTATTGGGAGTACGAAAAGAGGGCATACACTACTATAGGGACTACCCCTTGAGATAAGTTATTAAAATTTATTATCGAACCTATTCATTTTCAAGATGATTGGACTCAATGTCATTTTTGGGACGGATTGTTTGGTTCAGTATCATGATTTTGTAGGCTTTTATCACTGTAGGGTATCATTTACATCACCAAATGGTAGTAGTTATCTGCATAAGGGTGAGTGGGAGGTCCATGATGGTAGAGCGGGACCATAACATCATGGGATAGGTGGAATGACTACCCCAATTGAAAATCACTTCATGGAGGATCCGAGTTTTTGATAAAATGATTTTCCTCCAGTAGTGGATCGTTTTAGAGACGTCTTTCCTGAAAAATTTTATGGATTTCCTCTAAAGAGAGAGAGAGGTATAAATTTGATTTAGGATTGTTCTAGGAGTACCACCAGTGTCCATTACTTCATATAGGATTTCACCTACAGATCTTCAGGAGCTCATGTTGTAGTTTTAGGATTCAAAGAACAAAGGGTTTATATGGACCCGTATATCCTCTTGCAGTTTTCCCTAGATTTTTTTATAAGAAGTTGAATATAACCTTACATCTATGCATGGATTATAGAAATTTGAACTAGCTTACAATTGAGAACCGATATCCACTACCTAAAATAAATGATCTTTTCAACCAACTCTGAGGAGATAGGGTCTTCTCTAAGATCAAAATGAGATCATGTTATCATCAGGTGAGATTTAGGCCATCATACATACCTCATACATTTTCACAGTAGGTATGGTCTGTATGAGTACATTGTTATACTGTTCGGTCTTATGAACACACCTGATGTTTTCATGGATATAATGAATAGTGTGTTCCACCCCTATTTGGACTCCTTTTTGTGGTATTTGTAAAGGACAACTTGGTGTATTCTCACACAAGTAGAAACCATGAAAAAACATCTTCAAATCATTCTGAGTACATTGATAGAGCATCATCTTTATTCCAAGATTGCTAACTTCCACTTCTGGATCTGAAAAGTTCAATTCTTGGGTCATATTATCTGAAAATCAAGAGTATATATAGACCTAGAAAAGGTTAGTGTTGTAGTTTCTTTGGAGAATACCAAGAACATGTTTGATATAGAGAGTTTCTTGGGGATGGATGGATATTACATGAGTTTCATAAAATACTTCTCACATCTTTCTTTACCACTTACGTACCTTACAAGGAAGGGTGTTGAGTTCCTATGGTTAGAACCATGCAGGAAATCCTTTCATAAGTTAAAAAAGAGGCTTGTATAAACACCTATTCTGATTCTTCCAGATCCAGGTAGAGGATATACCATTTTCTATGATGCATCAGACATTGACCTAGGGTAAGTACTGATGAAGGAGGAAAAATTTGTTGCATATGTATCCTGACAGATAAGGCTTAATGAGAGTAATTACCCAACACACGACCTTGAGTTAGAAGTAGTTGTCCATGGCTTATGTTGTTGGAGACATTATCTATTATTTGATAAATTTATATTGTAAACTAACTACAATAGCCTCAAATATATCTTTACTCATCATGTATTGAGCATTAAATAGTGTATATGGGTCTAATAACTAAAATCCTTTGATTTTGAGCTTTCCAATACATCTGGGAAGGGAAATGTGGTTGTACATGCACTGAGTTAGAAAAATAAAACACATGACTTATGAGAATATAGTGATTGATGGAAGTTAATGCCCCTATTTTTTGAATTGAATTTGGAGTTTCATGATAGTCACGAGCTATCTTACCTCTCATCTTTAACCGTTACCTATTCCCTCTTTATGAACGTAAAAGGTATACATTTGTTCAGATCCTGAAGGCTTGATTCTCTATGAGAGTATATCTAGAGATAACCCTCCTCCAAGTTGGTCTGTGGATAGAGACAAAATCCTGTGTATTCATGGACATTTATTGGTTCCTATAGATATGAGAGAAGAGTTAATGCAATATTCCTAAACTTCTATGTGGTTAGTTCATCTATCCATATCCAAGATGTATTGAGATATGCGATGCTAGTATTGGTGTCCTGGGATGAAGAGTCAGATTGTAGGATTTATCACCAGATGGTCCACCTGTCAGCAGGTGAAGGTGGAGCACTAGAGAATTGTAGGCTTGTTACATCCACTTCCGATCCCGAAATGGAAATGGGAAGATGTTTCCATGGACTTTGTATTTTTCTTTCCTAGGTTACTGAGGGGTAACAATTCTATATGGGTATTTATTGACTAACTAATGAAATTAGACCAATTCACTCTTATTCAAGAGACTTTATAAATTGATTATATGGGAATACTATATGTTTTTGAGATCACAAGACTATATAGGGTCCCTTGTACCATAATTTCAAATAGGGACAATCATTTCACATCATGGTTCTGGCAGAAATTACAGAAGGCTATGGTGACATAGGTGCTTCTAAGAACATTTTTTCACTCTCAAAACAATGGAAAATTGGAACATACAATATAGGTTCTAGTGGATATGCTTCGAGAATGTGTCCTATATTTCAGAGGTTCATTGGAGAAGCATATCCCTCTCATTGAGTTCTCCTATAATAATAACTTTTAGGTAAAAATTAAAATGGATCCTTTTGATTCCTTATATGGTAGACCACCCCATTCAACCCTATTTTGGATAGAGATAGGTTAGGCAACCCTAGTAGTTCCTCGTCTCATTTAGGAGACTTCAAAGAAGGTTTTGTAGATTAGAAATAATATGAATACTACTCAGTCTAGACAGAAATCATATGCTGATTACTGTCGAAGGACTTTAGAGTTCGAGGTTGGGAATCATGTTTTCTTTTCATTATCGATCATGATAGAGCATTAATGTTTAGAGAAGAAAGGGAACTTGTCTCTAAATTATGTTGGGCCTTTTAAGAACCTAGATAAAGTCAGGCTGGTAGCCTATTGGTTTCTATTGCCTCATAGGTACCATGCCATGAACGATGTATTCCTTGTTTCAAAAATTCACCAATATCATGCTGACCTATCTTAAACCTTTGATCCTAAGGAATTTGAGTTAGATTCTAGTTCTACCATCGAGGATTATCCATCACGCATCATTGACTGGTGCATGAAAGATCTCCAAGGTCAGTTTGTCCCTCTAGTATGGATGCTGTAGAAGAATGGCTATGTGGAGGATAATACTTGGGAGTGGGAATCTAACGTACATACCTAGTGTCTAGAGTTTTTCAAAAATAATGTTTCACCACCCTTGGAAGGTGAAATTAGGGACATGTTCTTTTGAGGGGGGGAAGAGTATAATAAATCAGTTTTTTACTTTGGTAAGGATCATTTAAATTTCAGTCAAATTATTTATTTTGGACCTAATATCAATTATTAATGAGTTAGTGAAGGCATCAAAGGTTTTTAGGGCATGTTATCAACCCATAACATATATTTTTAGGAAAAAAGGCTTGGCATATAGTTTATAGTAATCTGTATGGAAAAAACACACCATTATAGAAAAAAGTGTGGGTGACATGTTTTTGGATAGTGACTTACCTCACGGTTGGAACAATGTTTCCCTAACCATGTGGCCTAACCATGTGAGTTCTTGTATTTCCTATGTACCCATTCATGGGTTGCACTAGGTTTTTAAAACTTTGTGGACAAATTGTGCGCATGCTATTTTTTTGGTAAAATGAAAAAATTTCCCTTAATGATCTAATTTAACCTCCTACTTCTTCTATAATATGAATTCATACTTTATTAACCTATTTTCACTCATTTTGGATCTCTTTAGAAGAATAAGTTATGGATTGAAAGAACTATTTCATTCTATATCCTATTGATCTCCCGTTCATCACGTTAGATGAACAACGGTAAGTAGTCGAGTCCCTTTTACCCGTTCTTCTACTCTTTTGCTCTTGACCTAGTTATCGAGGTGTGATATGTTTTCATCCTTTCTCAGATCGACTCCTTTCTAAGATAAATTAGTGGCTAAAATTGAAGGAGGAGAGTCATACAGCCCAAAGGCGTGTTGTATATAACTCATCCCTTAAGTGTTCTTATTTTGGAATTTATTGTGTGGGGCCTGCTGATTTCTTCAGATTTTGTAAAAATAATTTACATGCCATGCTTATAATCATTAGAAACATATGTTTATTCTATTTCCAAATATGTAATTAATTTTTGTGGTTACTCCCACAATACCCAATATCCCATGTAGGATGATATTCTATAGTAGAGTTTTTAGTGTTTTGACACGTTTGTGCCAAGGTTTGGATATGCTCGATCTTAACCACACTAATAGTAGGCCTCCTAATAGTAAATTATTTTTATATCATGAAATGGTGAATAAAAAGTACCATGTCACTTCTATTTACCCACATAAGGTAAGTGTTTGAAATTGGATAATAAAATGTGAATGAATAACAGGTTGCATATTCGTATAACCCCTTACCATGTTGATGGAAGGTAGTAGAGTGAACCTTAATTACAGAATATTACTTAAATGTACTTAATAAAGGCTGGATAATACTTGGAATTGTAACACTAATGAATGAAAATTATTGAACTAAATGAAATGTTATACGAATTGATTATCAATCAGGAGTGGCCTGACTCAAGCTCTCCTTGGATTCTTATCAGGGAATTCCTTGAGCACTTAGAAACCCCATTCTGATTCAAGGATATGACTTACTTTGGTTGAGACCCACCAAGATGACGATCCTTTTATATTCATGGATTCCCTATATGACATCATAGGATCCATCACATAGTATTAATAGATGCCTTGGATACACTCATTTGATCTAGCATTGAAAAATGGGTTCCATGGTTACATCCCATAGGGCCCTATCACTACTTAGCCCCATTTTAACATGGATAATCACCTTTGATTCAATAGGCACCTTATTATGGAATGCATTGGAATATGATACTTGGATTATACTCTTAACCCTTAGCTAGAATCATATTCTACTAGGTTAACGACCCTTGAGGTCTACGTTTCCTTGGTCATTACCTTGGATCTTCATTATTAAATACCAGCAATCATGGATTCTTTGATACATCTTGGAACCTTCACTATTTATACTATCACAATGTGATGTTAGTTCTTGATATGCATCACATAACATATCAGTATAAATTGGTAATTACATAATTAATGAACTGGTTACATGTTCAAACACCAATCGAGGGATGAAGCAGGTACTTGGGTATTCACTTACATCGCACTATTTATCTTTATATATGAATGATTTCACACTATTAAAATTCCATTACACATGACTGGTGTTATAGAAACCATTGGTGGGGGACCAATGAGATTTTCTCACACCCTCTATGGGTTCCGTTTGGTACCAGATATAGATTACATGAATGCCATGTATTGATAAATGCAGGCATATGACTTCGAACACTTGATTTCTTACTATATAGGATGGAGCTTGATAGAAGCTGACTGATATAGAGCTCAGGATTCTTTGGATTTTCTTTTTTACCTTATAATTTTGTGGAACAAGTACGCATGATGTATTGCATCCATGTTATAAACTTTATAGTGATAAGACATATCACCATAAGTTATTTCAGTTAATTAGGTTACTGTTATATTTATCTATTTCTGTTGTTCCTTATGTTTACTTATATTGATTCTTCTAATTACATTTGTTTATATTTATCCATTTTTCTATAGTTTGGTAATGAGGGCATGGTATCCCCTCACATACACCCTAAGCCTTTACTGCTAGTTGGCAGCCTCTGGCATTTGGGGAGATGCACTTGAGGCCATGTGACCCACCAGGCTCGGGGCACTTGTTAAGTGGCATCAGGGTATGGGACATCCCAATTAGTCTATAAAATTCAACAACAACACCAAAATTTAATATAAAATCATTATATAATTAATTAAACCTACATTCCGTATAACATCAATACTAAAGGATAAACTTACCTCAAAGGTTATATCATACATTTCAGCTAACATGTCCAAAAATTTAATTTCATTATTCCCAAATAATTTTTCATGTTTAATCACATGTTAAAACTAAGGGTTATATAAACCTCAACCTAATAAAATTTCTACCAAAATATAAATAGTCTCTTTAAAATCATATCACATAAAACCATAAAACTGGTGTCTATAACTTTGAATTATGATCAACCTTGAACTTATAAACCCATTATGGTATCCATAACTATTAATTTGACCTCATAAGAAAACACCATAATCTCCAAATTTTTCAAAACACTGTCTCTAATACCAACAACAAAAACCCCAAACCCGTACTCCCAGATCATATGCTAAAAACATAATATTTAAAATTTTGGATTTTATAATGATAATTTTGAACTAATTTTTTTCATTCAAAATAAAAAATTTAAAATAGAAACTTTGGATCAATTATATTCCCAAGGACTTTTTATGTTTAGATTTTTAGACAATTTAGACAAATTCTTACATAAGAATACCCTTATCTTTAAGTGGTAATTTATACCAATATACCAATATTTTATTTTTCCACATTAAGTATTCATTATTATCCCAAATCATCCTTAAAACTTTTGAAAATAATTTGAAAAAATCGGATGGCCATAAAAATATGATAACGGTACAAAAAAATAGAAATTTGTTAGTCCTGTAAAAAATCGAAAAATCCTTAAAATGTTTACCTTTACCATGAAATTATTTAATAATATGAAATAAAACATAACCAAATTAAAAAAAAACTCTTTTTCCTTGAGGTAAAACTTTAAAACCCATATCAATCAAGTAGAAACCCTTGTAAGAATATTAGAGCATCATATTCATAACCCATGTTCACACGTATTAGAGTTAACTTGATCCCAGTTAAATATATAGTATAAAAAACTTGGTTAACTCCAAACATTTCTTCTTTGAAGGTAATGAACATTAAACAATTAATTATATATCTATATCGAGATCACCCTCTATATAAGCTATATCGGCCTTACCCGTTCTTATAATATCTATCAATGTCAAACATTTATATAAACTATATTGGCTTCACCCATCATCTATTATGCTAAAGTAACACATCATTAATAAAATATCTTATATTTTCACATTTTCATCATAAAATCCTAGAAAACTATTATGATTCCATAATGAAATAAATTTCCACTTTCACATAAAAATAGGGAGAAATATTTCTTTTCTTGAAAACTACTTAAAACGAAAAAAATACAATAATATTTTGGAAATGATTTAATTTGAAAATAAACATGGAAAATTGTAATTTAAGTTTAAAATAATTAAAATTCATAATGGTATGATGTTTTTTCCATTCCATATATGTTAAATAAAAACATTGTTTTACACTTCGGTAAAAAGTGTCAAAAGTGAACCATACAGAAAAAACTAAAAAGATTCCTTTTTTGAAAAATTGTAAAGAAAATAAAATATAGTCCAAAGAATAATTTATAAAACACTGAATAATAAATAATAATTTTCTTGAAACATTTAAAATAACATAGAAATAGAATAAAAAGTGTTGAAAGGGACACTTTAAATGTGCATTTTTAAAATAAAACCCCTAACTTGAGCCAAACCGATGACATATGTTATTTATATTTATGAATAATAGACTTATGTTAATTATTTAAATGATTAATAACTTTTTTAATGTTCATTAAATTATCATTACCCCTTTTATATCATTTATGGCCATGTTTTATTTTTACACTATTAGTTAAGTCCACATTGTATGTTTTGAGGACATTTGGTGCATAATCCCAAAAATAATTTGGTAGGATGAACACGTTAAAATAAATTGTTAATAGATCATACCTTGAATAATAATAATTTTTTATATATATTAATTATATTTTTAAATCTAACCATGAATGATTATTATGAGAAATTAATTATTTTATAATCATGTAGATGGTAGGTTGTACATACACATGAATAACATTTCAATTCTTCAACAAACATAAGGGAATGATGGTAAGTTTTATTTTAACATTATATAATTATTATTATATCATGAATAAAATAGTATCTATTTAAATATACTTAAATATATCATCCATGTGAGATAATGATAAAAGATGAATCATATCATTTTGTGGAGGTGATAATCCACATGTACGCATGAATGACATTATCATTTGTCAATGGATAGAAATTTAAGAAAATAGATAATATATTATATTTCAAAAATAATAATTATATAATTAATATCATATTTAGTTATTAAATCCATCATCATAACCAGCCATAAGATGTATTTAAGGATAATTAATTACATCGGTTTGTGAGGCGGTAGTCCACCATACACACAAACGATGGTTTCACTTCCCATTTTATTGAAGAAGAGATAGATACATGTTATTACATAAAAAAAATAAACTAAAATTATATGGTATATAATTATCTTATTATATCAAAATGGCTATATTATTTTTTATGTGGTATACTTATAAATAAAACTAAAACATTCGGTTAAAAGTTACTCTTGTTCTCCAGATAAATTCATTTTCATTATACATTAATACCTCTATGGTTGGAATTATTACCAAATTAAGACCAATAAAAAATGGTTATAGATTATAAGAAGGTATTTGGATATGTATTTTTTGAGATAGAGTGATTAAAATGTGAGAGTAATATAGGAGAAGATTTTCCCTTTTATAAGTAAGGGGAGAGGAACTCTTGGAATTATTTAAATTATTAAATTAATATAAATTAATTTCCAAATAAAATTGGATAAAAATTGTTATAATTAATATATAAGATGATTATGAGTTAAAATAATCTCATACAATAAAATATGAACAATTATAGTTGATGTTTTTACCCTTATCAGTTTTTTAACCCCCATTAACCATTTTGATGGTTACCATGATATCATAGGTTTATACTCTTGAAGGTTTAATGAAGTTACTATTAAAGTAAAATTGAACCATAAATGTACCATGTTTGATATTATAAACCAAATTCCATTCAATATTATGAATATAGTATTTTTATGACTTTAAAATAATTTAATAAAATATTGTTTTAATTTAAAATATCATTAATATCATTTTTTTAAGTATTCATTTACCTTGGATTTATAGTTATCAAGATAAAAATAGAATTAATATATAGATTTTATAAAAATCCCTAATATGATATATCTATATATGGGATTCATGTTATACTACAAATTACCTAATCAAAATTAATTTTAGAGTTTTTAAAATAACTTTCTTGATTTTTCTACTGCATGCATACGCACTATGTTGATGGTGCAAAAGCATTAAAAGTAATTATTTAATCACTAAAAATTGAAAATATATAACCCTAATAAAATAATTTAATTATTATCCAAATAAAATAAAATTTAATTTTTTCAAATTATTTTTATCCTTATGTGAACATTTATAAGAAATTTAAAAATAAGAGAGTGACAATTTGTATTTTTCATTACGTAAAACAATATATATGTCACTATCAAATGAAATTGGAAAACCTTAACATAAATTTAAATATTGGATGATTATCATATAATCCCACTAATAAATTAGATTAAACTCAAGTTTAGGGTTAATTTTAGTCTTTATCATATTATTTTTAACCTTAATTACATGATTTACCCTTACCAAGGCAATAAATATGTACCACAATTACTACTCATAGTGGAAAAAAATATATGGGAAATATTTATAAAATTTTATACTATTAATTAAAAATATATTATCTATTTTTCTGAATTAAATTCCAATAATTTTAAAAAACTAAATTCTATATAAATACCAAAAGCATAATGATTTTTTTAGAAAAATATGTTTTTAAGACCAAAAATGAACTTAAACCAAAATCAATTATAATAATGATTAATATTGAATTAATTATATTGATTAAATAAAAATTAGATCTATTTCAATTTTATAATAAATTAAAATCATAATGGGTAATTTGAATACAAGTAAATGAAAATTTTACAAAAATCAACATTTTTCATTTTCATTGATAAATTAATCATTTTAGAAAATTTAATTTTTCCATAATATTTTTTTATCAAATAATGTTTCTAAATATGGTAAAAATTAATTATTATAAATTTTCACAAAAAGTGATAAAAATCATTTTTGAAGAATAAAACGTCTTTTCTAAGAATTGAGTGCTTATTTCATAAGAATTAATCAATAAATTTTCATTGAGTAGGACCATTATATATATATATATCATAATGTTTTTAATCTTTTTCATACCCTCCAATCCAATGGAAAATTTATAACAATCATATTTGAATAATAATATTTCATAGTTCGTTTAAGCTCGTTGTTACATATCTTATTTACTATCAAACATAGTATTCTTTTAAAATCTTTGGGTTTTTACATTTAGAAAATATAAAAATATACCATAAACTATTCACTTTCAACTTTAAGGTAAAAATATACTATTTATATTTATGGAATAGTTTTCATGATTTATAAGATTTTATTGATATAGGGTTAATTAATGAATAACAAGTTATTTGATAGATTTTAAGAGGTTTTAATCAAAAATAATAGAAAAAATAGATATTAGACTCATTGTATGTAATATTTATCTTTACAGTTGAATTTTATAAAACCTATCATTGTCAATGTTTGATTTATCCCTTTTCATTTCATTCAAAGTATATAATATGCCCACACAACCCATTATCGGTGTCATATTCATCAGATGAATTTTTAAATTAGTCAAGAAATTGAAAAGTATGAGAAAACATGTTATAATATTTTAAGTTACGTTGGTATCATTGGACATGATATGACCCAAATCATTATGAATTATTGTGTTTATTAGTTATGCATTACAATTGATCATGTCATATAATAAGAAATATTTAAATTGAAGTTAAAAAATTGTGAATCCCATCATAGTTATGACTTTAAACTTATGAAATTATATGACTAATTTGAAAATTTATGTTTTAAATATTCAATATAAAATTATATGGGGATGATTTATTTAGTAAAATCATGTCATAATGTGATATTATGAGACTGAGAGAGTACAATTTTGAGTTTTATCTAGTTGTATTCTGTGACATAGATAAGCCATAGAGTTTGAAATATATCCATGGTATAGAATATGTATACCTATCACTGATTTTATAATAGGGAATGTATAAAATTAATATTATATAACTCAAAGAAATCATAAAATATGTCATAAGGAGAAAATGTTTTTATATGAATTTAATAAATTAAATTTAAATTCTAATAGTTTTAATATTAATGTATTTTATAAAAATAAAATAGTTTTTTTATTTTTGAATGGTTAATAAATTCCTCTAATTATATGAAATGTTTGTTATTCTATTGAATATATATAAAATATTGAATTTAATAAATATAATTGTTTATATTAAAGTACTTGAATTAAAAACTTTATCATGTTAAAGTTTTATGAAACCTTATATGACATCAACATGTTTTTGGGAGATGATATATATATAAAGTGAATACATTGTATGTTGCTATTATAATATAATTAATTATTTAAATAGTATACAATTTTAACATTATATGGTATGTATAGTTTATATGAATTGAGATATGAGATATAGAGTTTTTATATTTCTCATTTATTATATATGTTTGAACATGAATATCAAGGTCTTGATGTTTGATATTTGGATGTTTTTATAGATTTATATTCGTGTGAGGAGTTAAATGAAGTGAATTATTTCTCAATGGGGGAATATTTCATGGATATAGATTTATGTGATTATGACATTGATAACTGGGAGTGTTTAGGTGGTTATGTTTGTGATATATAAGGTACAAAAACTCATGGATGGTTCCACATGTAGAGACCAATAAGATTTATGGATCTTAGTAACAATATATAAATGATTTCTTGGGTGATAATTTTTGTCATATTCTATTTCATTATAATATTATCTCTTTGTTTGGTTAAAATTTAGAGGGATAAGTCATTTTTAAGGAATTCAGAGGATGGTAATTTTTCTAATGGATATTTTCATTGGAGTGGATAAGACCTTATGGATGTTCCATATAGGATCTTGGATTTCAAAGGTTAGATCACTTACAGTGGAGTCTTTCAGGGTATTATGGTTTTCTTAATAGTTGTAAATCCATTTTTTATAAGTTATTTTTGTCACACTTATTTATTTTAGTGGTAGTGAGTGTCAATATACCTTTTTCTTCTATGGTTTATAAGTAAATTGGTTTATCAATATTATTTTTATTTGTATGGATGTATACTATTTGTATTTATATGGTTTTTGAATTATTCTATTGAAGGATTGAAATAATAGGTTTGGGTCTCATTTTGTAAGATGAGGATCATTTTGGAATTCATTAAGGATTAAAAAATATAGGTTCCTTCACTGGGGGGGGGGGGGTACACATTATGACCAAAATTTTGTGGATAATGGGTAGTGTTTGAGTTTTAGAGCTTAATAAGTCTGTAGAAGTTAAGTAACCCAAAATTGTATTTGTATTACTTGTTATAATTTTTAGTAGATCTAAAAAAATGAATTGAATTTATGGTAATCCCCAATAATCCATGATTTCAAGTTTTATATTTTGAATTTTAGTAGAAAGTGATTGTGATTCTAAAGTATAGATTATGGTTTTGGAGGGTATTATAATTTACTTTATGGTCCTATTTTGTTCTTAGGGTGACTTTTTGTATGTATGTTTTGAAGAACCTAGTCTAAAGGTTTGAATTTTGGTGGGATAAAATGGTTTATTCCATTCTCATTCTTAATAAACTAATTAAACCAGTGGTTAATGAATATGATTTAATTATATAGGATCATATGTATATGATTCTAATCCAACTAATATTTTTGGAGGATAATGACCTGATAACACGTTCTTGATGATGATAACCTATGGCTGAGACAAGTGATTATAAGAGTGATTATTTGTTATTTAAGAGGGAGATCATTTGAATCATAGTGACATGTTCTATAGGTAAATGCATAATGACCTAAATTCTGGTTCTAGTGGTAGTAATATTGGTATTTATACTATCAATTCCTGAGGCTGAGCATGATATTTTGGCTAGTTATATTAGATAATGTTTATTAATGACCAAACTGATGGTTCTAGTTGATGTAAAGTGGCTTGTATCTCAATTATCCTAGAAGGTTATTTATAAAGTTTTTTATCCATAGGGTTTAGTTTATATGATGAATTGTTGTGACTTTATATATGTAATGGTTTTCCCCATGATATGTGTTGCAATGTTTTCCCAAGGATGTTTGAGTCTATGGTTGAGGGAAGTGTAATGGTTAGAGTATCTAAGTATTATCTATAGAACATTTATGTTGATATATGTTGTATGGAATTTAAATATACATATTTTAGAGTTGGGATCTAGGAATTATCCCTTACCCTTTTTGGCAGAGTCATGATGTATGGAATTGGGGTTTACTTATTCTATGGACTTGGTTGTTATCTCATCCCTATGAGTTAAGGTATAATGTTTAATGTTGTGATACACATATACTTGAGATTTTGTGAGATGATATCCCCAAAGTCTTATTTGGATTTGTGATTATGGTTTGTTTGAATATATTTCACATTATTTTATTTGAGTGATAGTGTAATGTCATTCTCTATGTGAATCAATAGCTAAGTATACAAAGAATGGTTGTGTCCCAATATCCTAGAATGGTGGGGGTCATTAATATGGATAGTTGAGTTAAGTATTACTCTCCCCACATATAAGTAATTGTAATTATATCCATGAATACTATTAAGAATGCATAAATAGTGGGTTTTGATATAGGATGGGTGAAGTTGGGATCATGATACTAATATGGTTGACTTGATTTTTAGGTGCCCTTGTTTTGATGGATTTTGTTGACATGAATAGTAATATATATATTTATACAACCTTTTGATTTTGGATATTGTTATTGTGGTTAATTAATGGAAATATCTAGTGGAATTACATGTGTGTGTGAAATATATTTTTTAATCTATTACAATCACAGAAGTATTAGTATAGAATTATCACATTCATACCATTTAAGGATGATGTAGAAATATATTATTTATGTATATACAAATAACAACCAATATATATACTTTTAAATATTCATAAGTGTTTTGGTGGCGATACAAAATACAATTAGCTAGGAGGGTGGTTCATAGGTAGAGAAAAAGTAGACATATACTATCAGAGAGGTTGTTATAAATATGAAATAAATATAAAACCATATCATTGTCACACCCGAACCATATTTTTTATTTTATTTTATTATTTTATTGGATTTGGTTCTTTTGGATGAGGTTTACTTCAAGTTATCAACAATATTTTTTTAGATTTTGAGTTTACAGGTGGCTTTTTGGCCCATGCACGGTTTGTGTACACAATTTGGGGGTTAACCTTGTGGCTTGTTGTGGATGAGGTTCTTTACAGTTTAGTTCCTTCTTTTATGGTTTATTTTTCATGGCTTGAGTATAGTTGGTCACAAACCATGAACTTCCCATGAAAAACATTGTGGCCCCTTTTGGCGTCACGGTCAAGGTGCATGACTTGAAAATGGTTTGAAAAAATCATGTTAAAAGCATGTGGGGAGCATATAAAATTTGAAATAACTATTTCTAATAGTTGGAACATGGTTTTATAAATTGGTTGGCCAGCCCATGACGGTTTCCCCTTCCTCTAGTGAGTGTGTGAACTATTGGAGAACATTTCTAAAAACCGTGCAATAAAACAATGTGACATTACCAAATCATTAAAATGTTGGATATTACTATTCTAGACTTCCCCTATTTTATCCCCATTCAAACCATCCTTCTCTTGGATCATTTTTGGTGCATTAGAGGGCTCCCAAAACCCTATCCCTTCCCCTCTCTATCCATCTTTGATTCTCCTTCAAGGTTCCACAGTGAGTTCTATTTGGTGGGAACTCTTTTGAGAAAACCCTAGAATCTAGGGTTGATGTGTGGCTTGTGTTTATTTAGTGTTAGGGTGTCCATTTTGTCCATTGGGGTTGGTTCTTCCTTCCTCAAGAGTTTCTTCACACCCGCATGTTTTTGAGGTAGGTGTTTCCATCCATTTCTTTTATAATTCATGTCTTGTAATGCTTTATATTTCTTAGTTAACTTCAAAATGTGTTACATATTATTGTTATGTGTTTTTTTGGATTTTTATGGAGATATAATGTGGGAAATTTAGTGGAAATGGTGATTTAAGGGTTTTTTATATTTATACCTATATGTATTTTCTTTCAAGGTTCTTGTTGAAATACCAATTGGACCTTTGATATGGAATTGAGTGTTTTGAAGTTCATTTGGATTTAGCGATGTTTTAGTAATTTGGGTTCCATTGTGAATTGGGTTTTGTGTGGTTTGATGTGTAAGTGTAGGTGTTTTTTGGTGGGTTTTTGTGCTAATTATGGTCCTTTAATTAAATATTTGGGTGTTTTTATGGTTCTATATGGTTATTAATTTGGATGTGTTCATGTCAATATGTGAACAAGGTGCACTTATAGATAGAAACACAACTGAAAATAGTTTTGAAAGTAATGTTCACCTTGAACCCATATTTTAAAACATCATTCCCCTCATCTTTGTCTTCTTTATCCTCCTCTATTTCAACTAGTTCTTATAAAACACAAATAGTTCATAAATGGTTTCATAGTTTCTAATGGTCTTAAAATGTAGTTTCAAATATGTTTTAAAAATTGATTCATGTTTGGAATATTTAAGTGTGGTTTGGTTTCTAAATGATATAAAGGCCTGTTTGGAACCTTTTGATCACATTGTATTTATTTGACCAAGTTTTGGAATTTTTTTAGAAATGGATTTGATTTGGAAATGTCAAAGTCCTAATTTTTACTTTGTTTTATTTTCTAAAATGGTTTTCAAAGTAACATGATGGGTAGGTCTAGGTGGAATTTGTGTATGGGTCTATGTGTTATGGGTACCAATATGGTTTTCTTTCTAAGAAGAGGATAATCACATAGGTGGTGTTGTTATTTGGTCAACGCAAGCATGGTGAAATATATGGGTTATTGGTTTATGTCTCACATGTGAGGACCTCCTCATTCATGAGGTACTAATATCATGGGATTTCTGGGAATAATCTAGAGGGTCAAGTGATGGTTTAATATTGACCCTCATTATATGGGTTGGTACACCCTATATTTTCTAAGAGTCTAGGTGATATGTTCCACTGGTGATGCTAGTTAAGGATAGTCAGTTGGTTATTGACTATGGAGTCGTACCATAATCCGATAGGTCATTCTGAACCAAGTACATCAAGGGATTTCTTCTGGATATGTTTAGGAAATTCTCATTATTACTATATGTATGTTCTATTTTAGTTTTTTGTAGCTGATTTAACTATTTTACTGTATTCTTCATACTCATAGTTTTTCTTATTTTTTCATTACATATGTTTTATCACCTTTTTTGGGGTACCATATTTTGGTATTTGGTTTTAAACATTTTTTTTCAAAAAATTGAAATATATTTTAAAAATGTAAAGTTGCATTGGATATTTGAAATATTAAATCCATATTTTCAAAATGTATTTCAAACTAGTTTTTGTGGAAGGATTTAATAAAGGAAATGTATGGAATCTATGGTTCTTAAGTACTGAGTAGTTTTATTCTCACATGCTACATGTGACACTCAATGTTAGTAGATGCAATATATTTTGTAGGTTTAGGTTTCTCATTCTAGTTTTCCTCTGGAGTGGGTTGGTCTTGTTGGATAGTGGGGACCAATAGTTCACATGAAGATCATGTCATTAAAGTTTGGTTTAGATTTGTTTTAGTTTTAGTTTTATTTATCCACTGTTGTATATGGGTTTAGTTATATTTATCAATGTTTAGTTATTATTGGTTTATTATTCATGATATTATTGGTTATTTGATCCTGGATTTTTATTGTCACAAATCATTCCCACTGTGTTATATTTGATGCCTGAGGCTATTCAGTTTCTTGAGGGGATCAAGAATTCATATCGGTTCTTATAATGGACTGGGTTGGGTGATGGTCCAGATGGAAGCAAAACTTGGTTCATGAAAAACTTTTATTATAGAATACCTTCATTATTTGGGGAATTATGTAGATTGGAAAGAAGACTTTTAGAACTTTATAGGTAGGTATGGGAAGAGAGTTGCTAACTCTTAGTCATCCTGAGGCTCGAGTTACCAGGGGTAGTCCAATATTTGATTATTTTGTGTTGTCTTTTGGGTGTATGGATGGGTAATGGAAATAGAAGTGGTCTAGTATGTCACATTTGTCTCAAATGGATTAGTGACCCATGTGGATCCAAGATCATGACACAAGATATTTAGAGTGGCTAGTGCTTTCTAGGGTTATGGTCTGCTAAAACATGTTGATGAATTTTTCATGGTCACTAGTTCCCTATTTGAAGAGTTTTGTGTGAGTTTTGTTTTGACCTATTATTTTTGGGCATGTGTGGATTTTAAAATGGAAATTATTATTTGTAAAAAGCATTATCAAAAAAGAAAATTATTTTGGGGTATTGTTTTATTTTGGAAGTGGGTTTTGGTGTTTATGTTGGATGTGGAGAATGGGTTTTGGTATTTTGAAAAATGGTTGTGGAATGAAATGGTTTAGATCTTGGAATATAAATGCAGGTTGGTGAATGAAGATATTGGATTAAATTCATGGTGTTTTATTTATGGGAGGATATTTTAGTTTCGAACAATACTTTTTAGTTGAGTTTTGGTTTTATTCCCATTTGATTTTATGTCATTGTGTTATTTATAGTATGCCACCTAGAAAAGTCCAGATAGATTTCAGTGAGTCTCTTATTATTTTTGAACTTACCCATACTCCGAGTGGAATGGAAAATTCAAGCACTTCTCAATTTTTACCCACTTGTTTCATGGAGATTGAGGTTTTTAGAGGCTATGGAGTGGACTGGGAATGTCAAGGGCGTTTCCAGGGCATTGGTAACTCCCAATGTTGTGAGTGTTCATGCTATTTAGGGTTTGTTGGGAGGTATTTATTTGAATTGGTGGAAGGTGATTGTCCCATCATAATTGAAATTTGGGTGATATGGGAGGTGTTTAAGACAACTTTCATCTAATGGATTATTCCGAAGGAGGCGATCATGAAGAAATGGGTAGTGCTCTTGGGTGTTTAGTATGGTTAGCGAACTGTAGAGTCCTATGTTGATCATTTTGAAGATATCAACTATTTTTAATCTATTATTGATTAATAGGATCAATTTAAGGATCATCTCTTCATATAGTATCTTTATTTGGAAATGAAGAAGCTATTCCTCTCATCTGGTGAAGTTTAGTTCAAGAAGTTGGTGGAGGAATCGATTCTAGTTGAGTTGGTTCTTGGAATGCTACCAATGTCTATTGATGAACCAATCTTACTCAGTGATCTTGATGGTTCCATATCTAGAGAGAGGCTAATTCTAGATGATCTTATTCTTGAAAGGTCTTCTTGGATGGTTCTAGTCTCTCATTCGTTGAACCGTTCACATGTGTATTTTTAATTTGGTAAGTTCAAGCATTCAAATACAACTTATCGTACTCCTCCAAATACATTCAAATGATGTGACTATTTATATCATATAGAGAAGTTCTTTAAGGGATGTTTCCTGAAGAATAATTATTGGTTAGAATATATCATCTTCTAACTATTGGGAAATAGATGCTTCAAGACATCCACGCTCCAGGAACAAGCCTCAGAGTGAATCTATTCACATAGTTAGGAATAACTAGGGTTATAAGGAACCTTATCCCAAAAATTACATCCAATGTTGGAGTAAGGGAAATTTATGTTTCAATTTTTGGGATTCCTTTTCTTCAAAGTTCCATTTTTTGTAAAAGGTTTGGTGGAATATCCTTCTTGTTGTTTGATACCTTTTATTGAAAAAGGTTTGATGGTTCCATTATGTTTTAGGTTTACTAAAGGTATTTTGTAGACATGGATATTTAAATGGTTTTATTTTTTATATTGGTTTTGGTTTTTATTTAGGATCATCTTTGGGTATGTTCGTAATTTGTGGAAATGATTAATCGTAGGTTGGGTTCAGTGTTTGGTTTGAGTTCCTTTGTGGGTTTCCCCTTGTGTCAGTGATTTTTAATCTAGTTTGGGAATTTATTATAGTTATGATATTAGTGAGTGATATTTGGTTTTATGTAGTGGGAATAAATTTTCTATTTCTCCATGGATGTCCTTTTTTTGTATTCTTTTATTTTTTTAGGTGTTAAAGGTTAATTTAAAAGAGTCACACTAAGGCTGGTGGTTTCATTCTGTTTCTTCTTTTCTTGATTTGTGTTTTGGTTCTCTTTCAGCTGGGTGACTATCTTGGGTTAGAATGTTTTTTGTGTGGGGAGAATCTTCACCCCCACCATAGTTTTTCTTTTCTTTTATTATCTTATTTGCTTCAGTTTTTTTGGTTGAGGTTCATGTCAAGTTCTCGGAAAGAATTTTTGATTTTTGGAGTTTCCAAGAGGATTTTTAGCCTATGCATGATTTTTGTACACTATTTGGGGTTAACCAAGTGGCCTGTTGAGGTTGAGGATCTGTCTATTTTAGTTCCTTCTCATACAATTTTACTTGGACAGATTGATCATGGATTGGCCTAAACAGTTTGAGTCCTAGGAGAAACCATGTTTCTTTTTTGATGTATGGGTCAATGTGAATTTTGTTAAAAATGTTATGAGAAACCATACCAAGAGGCTATATAATTTGATAGAGTCATTTCACATGGTTGGTTAATGATTTACCAAATCATACAGCCATCCTGTGCAGGCATCCTCTTCCTCCAATGAGGGTACGCACGGTTGGAGCACAGTTTGGAAAACCATGCATCCAAATAGTGAAAAACTCCCAGATAATTAAAAAGATTTAAATTTCTATTCTACCTTCCCATACTTTAATCCCATTCGAACCCTGCTCCCATTGGCTCATTTCTATCACATGATAGGACCCCCAAAAATCTCTTCCTTTGGATATCCTTCCATCTTAGATGCTTCATATAGGATACAAGGTAAGTTCACTTTAGTTTTGGTTTCATTTTCTCATTCTCCTCTTATTCTCCCTTGGTTACTTAATTTTAGTTTTTTGGGATCTGTATTGGATGAACCCTAAAAGATAGGGTTGATTTTTGTCTTGTGCTTATTTAGAGTTAGGGCATATGGTTTGTCCGTTGGTTTGTTTATTCCTTCCCTAAGAGTTCTTTCACATCCACACACCATTGAGGTAGGTGCTTCCATCCATTACCTTTATGATGCATGGATTTGAAAGATTTATCTTTCCTTCTTAATTTATAAATGAGTTAATTTTAGATGTGATGTGTTTTTATTGCTTTTTATGGTGTTTCCATATAAACAATTTTGCGAAAATGAGTTTTCATGTGGTCTTCTTAATTATTCCAATAGTTATATTCATTAAAGGTGGTTTTTGTGATGATAATTAGCCCTTTGAAATGGAATTGAGTGTTTTGAAATGTGTTTGGCCCTGATGACGTTTTGGTAATTTGGTTTTAATTTTGAAATGGGTTTGTGTGTGGTTTGATATGTATGTGTGGGTTTTTGGGGGGGGGGTTGTGATACTTTTTATTCTTTAATTAAAGTCTTTTGTTTTTAATGGTTTAACATAGTTATTTTATTATATGTGGGAATAAACATATTTCAATGAGTTGCACATATGGGTGGGAAAAATTATAATGTTTTAGAAAGTAATGTTCAACTTGAATGAATATTTCAAAACATCCTTCCACTCTCCCTTATATTCCTTAACCTCTTCTCTTTCAAATGTTTTTTCTAAAACCCCAATGGTTCCTAAATTGTTTCTTGGTTTCTAATGGTCTTAAAACATGGTTTAAAATATGTTTTCAAAATCAAGGTCCGTATGGAATCTTGAAGTGTGATTTGGTTTCTAGATGAGATAGATAAAGGTCTGTTTGGAACCTTTCAGTCAAGTTGTATGTTCTTGACTACGTGTTTGAAAAAGTTAAAAATGGATTTTATTTGGATATTTTAAAGGACTAATTGATAGTTTTTGGTATTTTGGAAAATAGTTTTCAAAGGGACATGATGAATTTGACATGTTTGAATTTTTTTATGGTTTGATGTTTGATGGGAACCTCTATGGTATCTCACTAAGGAGAGGGTCATTGAATAGGTGGTGTTAGTCTATGGGATTGGCAAGCACAATGACATCTGTGGGTTATTGGTTTATGTCACGTGTGAGGAAATCCCCAATCACCATGTTCTAATGGAATGGCATTCCAAGGCATCTTTTAGAGGGTCAAGTGATGATTTCTAATCTATCAAAGTTATATGGGTTGGTATCCCTTAGATTTTATGATTGGGCAGGTGGGATATACCACTGGTGAGGATATTTTATAGAAACTAGTTAGTTATTAACTATGAATCTTCACCATACATCCACATTTGAGTTTGAACTGAGTTTGTCCATGGAATTCTTGCAGAGATGTTTATGAAATTCCCATCATTACTATTTGTATGTTCTGTTTTACTCTGTTGTACTTGATTTACCTATTTTTCCTGCTTTTTTTAGTTCATATTGTTTCTTATTTTTTCATCATATTTTTATTATCACCTTGTTTGGGTTACTTATTTTTGTATTAGTTTTTAAAATAGGTTTCCTTAAAATTGGAAATCTGTTTGGAAAATGGAAAGGTGTGTCAGCTCTTTAAAATGATAAAACCCTATTTTCTAAATTTATTTCAAACTAATGTGTGTAGAATTTTCTAAGAAAGTAAATGCATGGATTCTGTGGTGCTTACCTACTGATTTGTCTTTTGATCACACCCTACTTGGGCCACTCAATGTTAGTAGACCCAAGCTGTTTTGTAGGTCAAGGTTTCTGGTTCTAGTTTTCTTATGGAGAAGGATAGTCTTGATTGATGGTGGTGACCAAGAGGTCATGTAGATATCGTTCCACCCCTCTTGGATTTAGTTTTGTTTTAGTTTCAGTTTTGTTTACCCATGATTTTATATGGGTTCAATTGTATATATCAGTGTTAAATTATTGTTGGTTTATGTTGTATGCACTTATTGGTAATTTGATCCTAGATATTTATTGGGATTAATCAATCCTATTGTGATATCTTATATGGATAATGTTGGTCTCCAACCAAGAAGGATTGGGAATTAAAATTGATCCTTTTCGTAGACCAGTTCGGGTGTTGGGTTGGATGGCATCCCATCATAGTTCATGATAGTAACAGTGGTATAAAACACATCATAGTTCTTTATGGTATAAACCATGATGCAGTGTGTCTCACTATGTCATGGTTTATTTCACAGTATTTTATACTCAATGTGACACCCTAGATTTCATTTATCATAAGCTATCATATTCATTTTATCATTACATTTTGATGAATTGAGGAGTTTGTTCATCCAAAAAAGTGTTTAAATGTGAAATAAATTTCACTTGAAGTTTCAAGGACTTGTAGATTATGAAATATTTATGAAATGGTTTATTTAGTAGTCTATATGTGGTAGAAAATCCATTTACATATAATCTAGATTTATTTATAAGATAAATAAAGAAACAAAACAATAGGATTTTAAGGAACCATGTTGTGTTTTGTAAAAAATGGTCATGATTTATCAAATTTTCAAATCCTTGATGTGTTTTATGATAAAAAACTCTCATTTAATAAATTTTATTAAAACATGCCATGATTTATGAAAAAATGAGAATGGAATAATTACAAAAAAAAAGATAATTCTAAACATGATAATACCATGTCATAAATTATCTAAAAAAATAAGCATGGTTATGCTCAGAATATTATTTAACTAAGAAAAAGATGATGTGGTTAGGTGAAACCATTCCATGGTTCCAAAATAACACTTTTTAATGCTTTTCATAAAAGGAATTATCCTAGATAAAATCATTCCTAGCTTCCCTTGATAAGAGTTTTCAAGAATAAGAAACCATATCTAGGTATGTTGATGAAAAATTCATGATTTTATATATGGAATGAACCAAATTGGAAGGGTTATTTAAACTATTCTATAAATATTTTATGGTATGTGATCTATGTTTATAGAATACATACATGGTTAAATACTTTATAATTTTTTTATAAACTATAAAATAAGTCTAAATATAAAATTATTTATATTGATTTATAAATTTCCCATAAGTGATAACATAAAATGTTCATATTAAAATCCTTATATTGAAAATTAATATTAACCATTCCAAAAGGAGTTTTATATGATTTGGTAAAATATTTAAATAAATTAAAATATATGGTATTAATTTTTGTAATTCTTTTCATAAAATATGTAATTTTTATATAATTATTATTTTTTTCATAAAATATCACAATATTTCTAAATATAAAGGTGTTCATATATATGTCCATGTAAAATAATCATATGGAAGAGTTTATATTGAAATTAATGTGAATTATTAATGTTATATTTTTATGTAATTTCTTTAAAGTATATTTAATTCTAAAATGTTTATATTTCTTTATTTATGAAATGATCATAAATGTATATATCATGTTCAAATTTATGAATGGTTCATTTATTTAGTTTATTTCATATTTTATTATTTATAAATGTAAATTTTATATTAAAATTGGATGTCATCTTGAGATTAATGTGAAAAATATCTTCTTATAAATGTCATACCTTTCATATAAATAGTTACAAGACCAATATAATAAAAGATTCAGCTATGTTAAACAATAACTATGATTTGATTATAGGTTATGATCTTGAAAATAAGGGGTTTTTATTATTTATACATATTAGTTGTTATATTGTTATTTTAATTCAGATATCCATAGAGTATTGATCCATGGATAGTTGGAATTTGGGTTAGATTTCTCATTACCCTTTGAGATTAGGGTATTTTTGAAAAGTGGGGCTTGGATTCAAATCGCACCCTTCTTGTTCTTATATAGATTTTTGTATTATATGATTCTAAAAATTTACATCAGGGGGTTTGATGTACCTCATGGATGGGATGAATTTGGACATATGTGAATATAATTGGCCGTTATTTTGGGATAAGTAATAAATATAATTACTTGTATAAGGTTTTATAAATTAACATTTTTTGAACATAATAATATAGTAGACGACATATGATATTAAGAATAAATAATTAAATATATAGACACATAAAGGTAATACCTGAAATAAGTTAGTGAGATTAAGAACACTTTAAAATACTAACTTTTATATTCCTTCCATAGTGAATGCTTGTCAAGACATCAATCATCCAACTAGTTAGGTTCTTCAATGTAGGGTTTACATGATTTATATTTTTTAAGGAATGGGGGAAATTAATTATCCTAAGAGTTAGGTAACCAAATATTTGCTAGATACTTATGTATAACTTTCCTAGTAAACTCTAAGAGTTAGAATAATATACAGATATAGTTGGTTTTATCCATATGATGGGTTGTGAAAAGTGTTATCCACTCATATATATAAGATACATATATAATAGGATTGATATGGTGGCCCACCTAACTAGATAATTGATGATATAAATTTAAAATTAGACTGATTACTTAATGAAATATATATCTTATCCCCCTAATGGATATGATGTAATCAATAGGGGTAATCGTTTTAGTTGGAGAAAATTTAATAAAATTCCTTATTGAATGATTGAAAATCCTAATAATCATATGATAAAAGATTTCATTATATATTAAATGGAATGATAATCATTTAAATTGATGTTGTGATTAATTCTAAATAAAAATATCAATAGAATAAATTTTATTAACTAATATAGAAACATGTTGTTTTTTCTCAATAAATATTGAATGCTATATGTTTTGGAGTAAAAAATAATCCAGGAATATCTTATTGATGAAAATAGAGAAGAAGATAAATATGGTTTTTGTAATCAAAATAAATATTCTTATTCATATTGATGTTTCTTCTTATTTTGATGAACCCAATGATTCCAAGAAAACATTAAAATATGGATTCTTTTGGGATGATATATAACCTAAAAGTATCTATTAAGAACAAGTTGTACATGAGATATATGATGTTTAAGAATCATTATTTCATTTTATTCAGGATGAGGGTACATCTATATTAACTCTTATAATCAATATTATTAGGTGTTTAAGATAACTTTATAATTTTGGGTCTTTTCTTAGGCATTACCTAGTGATTGACTACATTCTATAATCATATCATAAAAGGATTCAATATTTTATTGTAAAATATAATATTAACCAGTTTCAATATTAATTTACCTAGTATCCTAAATATGTTTGGGATTTATAATCATAACATTAAAGGTCAAAAATAAAGTTCCATATTAATGGTATATAATTGAAAGAGTAAATATTTTGTCACGATTGATATTAAGGGTGATAATGGAGAGTCTACTCTAACTTCTAAACTGAGGAAATGATCTTCTAATGAAGGGAAACATTATCGCTATTGAAAAACTAGAAATTTTAGGAGAAATATTCATGCATATGTTAAGGGGTTTAAGAAATTTCATGGCGATACCATGTTAACTTTTAAAGTTATATAATTAAATTCTCCCTTTTTGAAGTGTATATGCTACCAACTATATATGAAATAGTTTTTACAAATATCTATATAAGTTATAATTTAATGAAGACTTGATGCTTAGATATTTAAGTTATAATTAATGTTATTAAAAAAAGGGTTTAAACATAAAGGATATGCATCCATTAGTCAATATCAAATATTGAGTACATTTTTTAATTATGAAGGGTTTTTATTTTTAATCATGTTTATCTTATATAATAGAAGATATGTTATTGTAATCAATGATTTTTATAAATTAAGTAGATGGTATTTTTAATACAAACGATTTATGATTTTATCCAATTCTATAACATGTTGGAAAAGGAGTTAAGGATATTTTTGTTCCTAGATAAAATTTTTAGCACTAGTAGAATGTTGATTTTTTACATCTAGATTTTAGTTTTAGTTATTTGATAATCAACATAACAAAAATGATTTGAAATCTATTATGGAAATAATTGTCATCAAAACCCTATAAATGGAGGGTTTTGATGTCATTTATCTCAAAAAACAATATCAAATCCATTGGGATGGAGTTTTTGATTGTATTTTTTGAATAATTGATTTAAAAAAAAATTGTGTATGGTTTTTAACTTTAATTATTTCAACAAATGATGTTAAAAACATATCTATGTAGGGGTTTGATGAAATTTATATAAATAAAAAAAAGTCAAAAATATGTAAATAAATGGGTTTTAATGTTATAAATTTCAATAATCTATAATGAAATTATTTTCATTATTATTATTTATATGTTATTGAAGTAAAAAACTTTAAAAATACGATAATTACATGGAACTTATTTTTTTAATCACACCCAAATGATTTTACATTTTATTTTATAAATGTGTCATACTATATATGAAATGATTTTATTTTTGGATCATTCCCATAAATTTTTCACCACTTATAAAGGAATCATGTATTACCATAATTTTTTTCATTTCCATTAAAAGCATTCATTCCATCCACCATTTTCCAAACTATAATGATCAAATAATTTCTCTCCCTTTTATAATTTCTTCCATTCATCCATATTTATAAATTTTAAATTGTGACTAAATATCTATGATGGATATGTATCTATATTTATTTTAGTGGGGGAGATATAGTGGCATTGATGATGAAAGAAATGGTAGTCATCAATGATGTTGTATAGTAGTAAAAACCATGAAAAACTCTATTTTATTCTCATTTTTTTCCATTATTTTTTATAATATCATTTATTATTAGGATAATTTATTTATTTTTTATTTCTATGATTGAAAATTATTTTTGTATCATCTGATATTGAAATTTTACATTGCAATAAATATTTATTTTTGAGTTGTAATTTATTATTGATTTGTAGAAACAAATGTGTAGGGATTTTAGTTTTCCCTCATTAAAAAAAATATTTTTAATTTTAGTTATTTTAAAAACTGATATTAAACATTATATAAAATCACATATTATATTTTTTCCAATATAAGTAACTCTGTAAGAAAAAATTTAACTTTGGTTAAAAAAACCAATTTTAAAAATATATTTATAATATCTCTTGAAAGGAATTTTCCTCATAAAATGATGTTAAAAAATAATAAAAATTGATATGAATGATATTATCTTCACCGTTGTATTAAAGATACTTGTTAAATTATAAGGGGAAGGTTCCCACTACCGAACAATTGCATATTTTTAATAATAAATTTGTCATGACCCGACCCTACCTGGGCTCAGGCTGCAACAACCCCAAGCCCACCTCCATAGGCCAAGGGCTGGCGATAAGCGCTGAAGGCTAAAAAACTCGAGGAGGCCTCTGCCTGAGTACCTGTACACACACACACAACCCACTCAATGGAGAAGTGTAGAGTAAAAGGAAAAGTAAAGTACTAACTGCTATAAACAACCACAAAAGTGCATCGTCCTCTAAACAGAACAAAGCAAGTGTTGAAGGTAAAATGAAAAGAAAAAGGGAAAAACATGTGCCCAACCAGAAAGGCACTACAACTTGGCAACAGGTAAACAAAATTAAAACAGTTGGGAGAGCCCCACACCTGGAACTTGACTAAGACCACTACACGCGGCCCAAACTCCCAAACTCCTAAGCTCCTCTGACGTCACGACCAACTTGTCGGTCGTCTGCATGGGAACACCAAGTGTGGGAAAAGCCCAACTCCCAAAACGACCCGCGTGGGGGCCGCACCACCGTGTAAAATTAATGTGGGTGGATTGCGCCATTGCAATTCCCTCGGAAAAACACCCATAAATGACTACTCGCACACCCTGAACAGACATCCGATGAAAAAGTTATGAAACACAGCTCGTTACTTAGAAGGTGGGCCTTGGGTCCCACGTCTCAACTTCAAATTTGATGCCCAAAACCCCTCTAGAAAACTCCACCTCGACGCCAGGGTCGCTACGTCGCTGACGGCACTCAAAACGGACATCGAATGTGTCCGCACCATCCAAAACAAAAACCCCCGGACAAACGCCAATTCACTTAAAGGCATGTCGCGCCTTTGAGGCCCCTCGTTTGGGGAATTAAAAACCCCCAAAACCACCTTAAAAACTCAGTCTCGATTCAAGGATTTCACGGCTGCAGACGGTGCCCAAATCGGACACCCTGTAGATGATTTATTATTTATAAATCATTTTCACAATAATAATAATAATAATAATAATATAAACTTATTATTTTTTTTAATTTTTTTAAAACTAGACCGGCCAATTGGCCGGTCTCTGCACATCGCCCAACAGGACCTGTGGTTTGCGGGTCCTCGCTCCCCCAGCAGACTGGCTTCGACCGGTCTTCATTGACGCACCAGCAGGACCCGCGTTGCGTGGGTCCTGGCTTCCTCCACATTCTCGAGGCCAGGGCTCGGGCTTCCTCTGACCGTGACGGCCAGCGCCCCCAGCTCACCCGGCACCTTCGACCTCGCCCGCCACCGAAGCCCGGCCGCCTGCCGCTGCCCACTCACGCCAACTCCCTCGACCCCGCGGCCTGGAGCCTCCGCCTGGAGCACCCCCGGAGGCCGCTGCCTGAACCTGCACCGCCACCTGAGCCCGCACCGCCTCCTCCTGAAGACATCGCGCCGCCACCGACCACCGCTCAAACCCACCGGAGAACCCAAATCCGCCGGAATAACACCACAAACACCCCAGACATTGACTCACAGCTGTGGACGCCTCAGAACTCCAAATTTAAAACCAAAGCATGCATTGGATAGATTAGAACATGTAATAAGCATTTAAGGGCCTTTCTCGATGATCAAAAAGCAATTCGACACATATTTATGGATTGAAAGGAGGTGCAGAAATTTAAAAAAGAAACCACAATGATCCTACCTCTTGGGCGTTGCCCGAAGCTTCACGAGCGATCCGCCAGAGCCGGATCTGGATGCGCATTGGAGAGGAAGGTTGGAGCTTGAGGGAGAGATACTTGGGTGAGCTTGAGATTTTCCACTAGAGGATTTCCAAGAGGGAGAAGAGAGGGGTGGGTTGGTTTAAATAAAGAAAAATTAATTAAAAAATTAATTAATTTAAACCTCCAATTTAACCCGCACCTGAAACTCTTGACGGGGTCAAGGTTAAGCTTCAACTAGGGTAAACACCCCCTCCAAAGCACAATAGAGTTCTCAGAATTTTAATCCGAGGCCTCGCTCAAAATTTATAGAACTCAACGACTGAGGCCGTTAAATTACGAAAACACCCCCGGTGGCATTTTTCACAGATTACCTGCCCCCGCGAAAGTTACACCCTTCCTAGGGTAAACGACATGCTCCAGACTCAACAGTGCCCTCGGGTTTCCAATCCGAGCCACCGTTTAAGATATATTTGAGTTTAACCATTAAACAAATTAATTAATTATTTTATTTATCTGTTTAATGTTCCGTCAACGGGTGAGGGGTCCCAACGTCCCGCGGCGACATGTTCTATGTCGTTTATGGGGTAAACACCCCATTTCGGACCCATCCATACTCTCATATTTAGGATCTGAAACACCGTTTAGGATTTATCCCATTAATTTGGCGTTCCCATTGTGAACGCACTGAAAATTTAATTCCGGCCACACCGGAGCTCAGGATCAGATGCCTTCTGAAGGCGCTGCTCTGGAATAACATCAAGAATATTCCAAAGTCTTTTATAGCAAAAAATGGGTTCTTAAAACATTCAATCCTTCAAGATTTTCATCCATGAAAATTAAAACTAGGGCAAAACTCATGGTACTAAGCCCGCACCTGGCTCTTCCGTACCCAGAAGAACTCTAGAACAGTTCTGCGTCACCGTGCAAGGACTTAAGGATTTGGTCTGTTCATGAAAGGTCTGCCCTTTCCGATGACGTGCATAGGAGTACACACACATCTCCTTAGGTAAACCACGTGGGATACATCGTGCACCCACTCTAGACTTTGGAGTTAGGGAAAGGCGGTAGGGAACCTCGCCACCCTTTCGTACGACCTCAAAAGACCCAAAGGCCCTCGAGGGTTTCTTACCTCCCCGACCAAACCCTTACATTGCACGCTGCAACTGGAATCACTATTTGGACCTGGTACGAAGCCCTTTGATTCTCTCCTTCAAAATATCCATATGGTGAAACACCCAAGGATATCCGATCACACAAGGTTTCACAATCGATGTTCCACGACCCAGACTCTCTTACACTCTCGGAGAGAAAAGGAGTCAACACCATCGACTAAAGAAAAATGTCCCATGACTTTTACCTTACCAACACAAGGTTACACCGACGCCCACACCACCCTGGTAAAAACTCAAACAAGGAGAAAGGAGAAAAGAATTTCACACATAGAGTCTAAAAATTCTACATTAAAAAAGTAGAAGAGCTGTAGAGCACACCTCTTATCACCTCATGCTTTGTAAGATCGTAGACATCCAAAGCTCGCGGCTCTCTGTGGTCCCAACTGTCAGCTTTCAGATCCTGACTTGGACCGGACGGTGGTTGTGGGAAGACCTCGCAAGGTTGTCCTCAACTTCCAGCTCCTCCCGATCCTCTGCAAGCACCACCTCTTTAGGTGCTACTCTGATCACAGTGCTTCCTCTGCCATGGTGGTGCACCTGCTGCCTGCCCAATATTCTCAGCGTGCTTGGTCGGGAAGTCCCATGCCAAGTGACCTCGCTCATCGCAAGCATAACACCGACTCTCTCCGAGCTGCACCAGTGCCCTCGGGTGCCACTGGGGGTGTACGACCATGCCTCTGAGTCCGGTTATCTGGAAGCCACCTGCGTCGAGGTCCTGTCAGCTGACGCCCACTAGCTATGGCAGACGTCTCGGCTCTATCAAGCCTACTGCCACTACCAACTATAAAGTGTGATATGAAGCTTTCTAACACCAACGCCTGCTCTAGCACCCTGGAATAAGTGGGAATGCCCAAGGGTACTATGATAGAACAAAAATCTCTGTGGAGACCCTGCATGAACTTCCATACTCGGATGTTGCCATCGTGGACCAGGTCCAGTTAAAAACGCGCACGGTCTGTGAACCTAGTCACGTACTCAGTCACCGTCATCCCTCCCTGATGAAACTGAAAGAGCTCCTGGATTCGAATGGAGCGTATGTAGGAGGGGTAAAACTCCTCACAAAACAGCAGCTGAAAGCCTCCCCACGAAAGTGACGACTCATTGAGTAACTGAGTAAACAAACTCTACCAACGCCCATATGCTCCATGGAAAAGGCTGGCGGCCAAAGCCACCATCAAATCTTCTGGTTCTGCACAAGCCTGAAGAGGAAAACCACTATCTCAAGCCAAACCTATGCAGCCTGAGGGTCTGGCTCACCACTAAACCTTAGTGGTCTCTGACGCTGGAACTCACGGAGCGCGCTCAACCTGCGCTCAAGCTCAGTCTGCTCTGAAGGAGCTGTCTGCTACTCACCAGGTGGGGGTGCTACTAACGGCCCACCCGAAGAAAGGGAATCACATGATGGGTCCAAGACTGAGGCCTTGTAGCTCATAGGGTTGTCGTCATGAACCAAATATGGTATCCTGGCTGGCTATCTTCGCGGAGACATCCTGATTGTTATCAAGGATTTCCATGGTCAGATGAGCATATATGTATATGACCGTAACAAAAATGGAGAGCTGAATCAAGAAAGACAATCAAAGACTCAATCCTATGTGATGCATAAACCAATATTCCCTGCAATGAGTGTCTCAGCATTCAGAGTCGAAAAGCGGGTTATCAGGGTCCTGGTGAATGGATACGTCGGCCGCCGCACCATCACTGGACTCCCTGGCCTGAGATCCGCTCTCGAGACACGTTGAAACTATTGCCCTAAATCCCAACCAATTCCTTTTTAGGGAATTCCAAACAACATCCCAAGGAACGAACCACCTCTAATACCACTTTGTCACGACCCGACCCTACCTGGGCTCGGTCTACAACTACCCCAAGCCAGCCTCCATAGGCCAGGGGGTGGCGACAAGCACTGAAGGCTAAACAACTCCATGAGGCCTTTTCCTGAGTACCTATACACACACACACACACACACACGCAGCCCACTCAATGCAAAAGTGTAGAGTAAAAGAAAAAGTATAGCACTAACTACTATAATCAACCACAAAAGTGCATCGACCTCTAAACAGTACAAAGAAAGTGCTGAAGGTAAACTGAAAAGAAAAAGGGGAAAACACGCGCCCAACTAGAAAAGTGCCACAACCTGAAAATAGGTAAACAAAAGTACAACAGCTAGGAGAGTCCCACACCTGGAACCTGACTATGACCACCACACGCGGTACAATCTCCTGAAATCCTAAGATCTAATGATGTCCTGAACAACCTATCTGTCATCTGCAAGGGCACACCAAGTGCGGGCAAAGCCCAAGTAGGGGTGAGTATAAAAATACTCAGTAGGATGCCTCGAAGGATCGATGGAGCAACAAAGGCGGTACTTAATAGGTGAGGAGTAGATCGAATAGGGAAAAGTAATGGAGTACAACTGAGAGTATAGTAAAGAGTACAACTCAACCCAACAAGAGGAAGGAAGTAGACTCATCCAAACATAAGGATCTAGAAGCGGTGATAAGATGAAATTCTCATCGAGTCTTTGCTACCTATAGGAGGAGACTAGAATCATCCAACCATGAGAAGCTAGACACAGAAAGCACGTGGCATACCCCGCACGTCTTCGCCTCTCCTGGAAGGAGAGTAACCAAAACCCAAGGAGTGGGTAATGGAACAAGATATATACATATCCATATGCTTGATCAAGAAGCCCAAACAAGATCGTAAGGGGATATCTATCCCATAGCTCAGCCCAAGAAAGTGAGTAGACAATAGTCCCAGAAGTAAACACCATCGATGTCCAGTATCCGTACGTCTACCCCGAACTACCAGTCAAGGGGCTCAAATCCCCGCACCTTGAAACTATCCGCTTTGGGCGACACTGACTCACCCGCACGGTTTTAGGTCATGTCACAAGGATGCGTCTTGGTGGGGAAAGCGCCCCACGTACTTGAGAGTTATGGGGGAACTTCAAGCCACACCTCTTCACTGTCACACAGTCGAGAGGTCTTCTCAAAGTTGATGGGTTCCCACTGCCCAGCCCCGCGAAAGGGTAATCTGCTGGAGGGATACCAGGATCTTCTTTGGCCATCCCTGCTGGATGGTACCCCAATGGACATCCCTACTGGATGGTACACCACTAGCCATCGCTACTGGATGGTACCTCACTAGCCATACCTGATGGATGTTACCTCACTGGTAACCAGAACACGTAGTGGGAAACACGTCACGATAGATCGAGGAAGAAAGATATGATCTCGATACACAACTAGGGAGTCTGCGCCCATGGCTCACTTGGGGCTCCGTACCCTACTAGAAACAACCTCCTGGGTAGAGGATCAGGGCCCACGTAATATGTTGGTCTCCCCTATACACAAAAAAATCTACCAGGGTACACGAAGGGATGTGAGGATCTCCCAGGGCCTCTCAGGGTGATCATGATCCAATCCCCTGAGTCACCGTCGAAGTGGACCAAGACAACTCACTCCAGAAAGTGGGAAAACATCCACACTATACGAACACATGTAGTCGTAAATGATGCCACACTCTAGTGAAAGGGAAATGATACTAAAACCCCTCATAGAAAAAGAAATAGGGGAACCCAAACAACTCTACCGACCAAACCATCAAGAACAGAACCAGGGGAACCACTCAACCCTACTGGTCGAAACCATCGAGAACAGGTGGACCCTCTACGTCGTGAGAGGTCAAAGGTACGTAAAGCAGAACACAACACACACAAGAGGCCCACACGACATGTGGCCCTATCTTATCTCTAGACCAAGAACACAAAAATTCCTGGGTACAACTACAAAATGTACCCCAAGCATTCCCGTATACTCCCAGAGTATTCCACATTGCCATCTCAAGGGCTTTCAAATGCATGGAACCCAAAGTCAACACAAAAAGGCGTAAACATAAATTTTCCAACCTGATTCTTCCATGGCCCTAGCACGTCCAAAAACATCTCTTTAGACATCAATTTCACTCACACGGGAGTGAATGTGATCACACGCCAAGGGTTCGCTTCCAAGCACAAAAAGAAGAGCCGTCACCGGAGCATATTTCATGCTTACACATTTAATAAGATCACGTAAGAGGATCTGATAACACGAACTGATTACCCCATTGTAATCATCATGGAAAAACACGTGAGATAGAATAATTACTTGCCTCAAACAGATGTCTGAAGAAAAAGTCCTTCAACACTGTTTTACACCCGAATGATGTCCCGTGGTCTTGAGCCTCGGGACTGAAAACAGTCGGGTGCATTGCACCATTGAGATCCACTAAGGAAAACACGTCAAATGGACTGCTCACTTGAGTGTAATAGATATCCGGTGAAAAAGATTCATTTCGCCATACCGCACACGAGCGGTGCTTCATGGGACCTACATCCGAGTGTCGAAGCACAATGAACGGATCGCACCTTTGCGATCCTCTTGAAAGAGTACACAAGATTGACTATCCACTTGTCCAAAACGGACACCCAGTGATAAAGATAGAAATCACCGCCAACTCCCAAAACAACCTGTGTGGGACCCATACCACCGTGCAAAATTAAAGCGGGGGGATTATGCCAATGAAATGCCCTCGGAAAAACACCCAAAAAGGACAGCTCGCACGCCCCGAACAGAAATCCGATGAAAAAGTTGTGAAACGCAGCTTGCAGCTTAAAAGACAGGCCGTGGGGGCCACATCTCAACTCCGGCTTCGATGCCTGAAAACCCTCTGAAAAACTCCTCCTCGACGCCATGGTCGCAACACTACTGACGATGCTCAAAACAAACATTGGATGTGTCCGCGCCATCCAAAAAAAAAACCCCTGGACAAACGCCAATTCACTTAAAGGCATGCCGCGCCTCCGAGGCCCCTTGTTTTGGGAATTTAAAACCCCCGAAACCATCTTAAAAACTCAGTCTCGATTCAAGGATTTCGCGCCTGCAGATGGTGCCCAAATCGGACGCCCTGTAGATGATTTATTATTTTAAAATAATTTTCATAATAATAATAATAATAATAATAATAATATTATTATTATAAACTTATTATTTCTTTTATTATTTTTATTTATTTTATTTATTTTTTTAAACTAGACTATCCAACTGGTCGGTCTCTGCACGTCGCCCAGTAGGACCCGTGGTTTGCAGGTCCTCTCTCCCCCAGCAGACCAGCTTCAGCTGGTCTTCATTGACGCACCAGCAGGACCCGATTTACGCGGGTCCTGGATTCCTCCACACACTCAAGGACAGGCCTCGGGCTTCCTCCGACCACGACAGCTGGTGCCCCTAGCTCGCCCAACGCCCTTGACCTCACCTGCCGCCGATGCCTGGCCGCCTGCCGCTGCCGACTCGCGCCGACACCCTCGACCCCGCATCCTGGAGCCGCTGCCTGGAGCACCGTCGGAGGCCGCCGCCTGGACCTACGCCACTGCCTGAGCCCGCACCGCCGCCTCCTAAGGATGCCGCACCACCGCTGACCACCGCTCGAACCCGCCGGAGAACCCAAATCCGCCGGGAAAATACCACAAACACCCCAAACTTCGACTCGCTGCTGCAGACGCCTCAAAACTCCAAATTTAAAACTAAAAATGCATTGAATAGCTCAAAACATATAGTACGCATTTATGGGCATCGATCGATGATCAAACAGAAATTCGATGCATATTTATGGATTCAAAGGAGGTGCGGAAAATAAAAAAAAGAAAACTCAACGATCTTACCTCTTGGCGTTGACCAAAGCTTCACGAGCGATCTACTGGAGCTGGATCTAGATGTGCCTTGGAGAGGAAGGTTGGAGCTTGAGGGAGAGATCCTTGGGTGAGCTTGAGATTTTCCACCAGAGGATTTCCAAGGGGGAGAAGAGAGGGGTGGGTTGGTTTAAATAAAAAAAATTAATTAAAAAATTAATTAATTTAAACCCCCAATTTAACCTGCATTTGAAACTCTCGACGGGGTCAAGGTTAAGACTCCCCTAGGGTAAAAACATCCTCTCGAGCACAATGAAGGTCTCAGAATTTTTATCCGAGGCCTTGCTCAAAAGTTATAGAACTCAACGACTGAGGCTGCTAAATTATGAAAATGCCCCCAGTGGCATTTTTCATATAAGAACCGTGCCCACTATAGTTACACCCCTCCTAGGGTAAACATCACACTACATACTCTACTATGCCCTCACTTTTCCAATCCGAGCCACCATTTAAGAGATACTTGAGTTTGACCATTAATTGAATAAATTAATTATTTTATTTATCCATTTAATGTTCCTTCAATGGGCGAGGGGTCCCAATATCCCGCGCCAACATATTCTATGTCATTCCTAGGTTAAAAACCCCATTTCAGACCCATCCACACTCTCAGATTTAGGATATAAGACACCCTTTATGAGTTATCCCATTTATTTGGCATTCCCAGTGTGAACGCACTGGAAATTTAATTCCAGCCACACTGGGGCTTGGAATCACACGCCATCTGAAGGTACTGCTCTGGAATAACATCAAGAATATTCGAAAGTATTTTATAGCCAAAAACCAGGTTCTTAAAAAAGTATTTTTTTTTCAAATTATCCCTCGAAGTACATATATTAAAATATAAGATATATTTGTTAATAATTGATTTATTAAATATTATCACATAATATAATAGTGTCATTTTAAAAAAAATATGTACTTTGTATCATAGAAAAATATTTTTAATTAAATATAGTTTTTAGAGTCTTGTAGATGTATGATCAGACTTGGAGAAGTTGAAGTGTAAAAAATAAATGATTATATTAGTCACATTGAATGTTAAATCCATTTTAGATGCTAAAATATTTTAGTTTATAATGATAAATAATTATCTTAATGTAAAGAGTTAAATTTAATTTAGTTTCCAAATTATCTCAAATAAAAGTTAAAATGAAATGTTTCAAGATGATGATCATAACATTATAATGAATTCAAAGTTTCAAAAAAAATTATTAATATCATAATATTAGCTATTGTGAAGTAATTAGAATTATATATTATGTTCAAGGAGTTTAATATGAGTATTATGAATCCTAATATCATCATTATTAAAACAATAATTATTAATCGATATTACCTATTAAAAGAGTCCATTGATATGTTTTATTAGATAACTATATATAGATGTGGTAGGAATTACATAGAGGAGTAACATGTTTTACAAAAAACTAAAAGTAAAATAAAAATAAAGACACTATGGTGGTATATCACATGTGTTATTAAAAAAAAAAATTTGTATGTCAGGATTTTCCAGAATTATTAAAGGAGTTATATAATATAAAATGTATTGTGTCATAAAAAATATTGTCTCCAAAAGATGAGAAATATTATTGTGAATAACAAAAGAATTTTTGTGTGATAGATGACCTACCACATAAACCAAATATAGTATTGTACATTAAATATTTAATATATCAAGGGAAGATATTTTTTAATGAATCATAATACCTAAGTTTAGAAAGATACCTAGAATTAGAGAATTCATACATTGATACCTTTATTATACCATCTTTAAGGCTGATTGAATCAGGGTGTGGTTGGGTATGTTACTAATCACACAATTGGTTTATGTTTAAACATGATATGATTTGTCCTCTAATATTATGTGCTTGGAATTTAAACATTAGATTGAGATAATTGAGGAGGTATATGACAAATCATAGATAAGGTACATGTGATGTGATTTTCTATTTAGGAGAGGGATATGTGATGTGATCATCCATATGGTTGAATGAAATGTGATTTATTCATTTTCTGGTATGTATATACACATTTAATTAATATTGTTGAGTAAGTGAGACTATAAAGGTTGTGGGCCTCCTAGAAAATAAAATTTGAACCTAAGTAAATATATTAATTAGCAGGACTCATGTTCTTTCCATATAGAAGGGTGTTTTTATTTTATTTCTGTTTTATGGGTTTTATGTGTGTTGGATAATTAAAATAAATGGATGATATAATTTTGTTTGAAATTAGGGGTTTAACCTCATATTACTCCCTCACTTTTCTATTAAATAATTATCCAACTCAACTCTCATTCTTTATCAGTCTCTAATTAGTTTAAACCTCAACTGATCACCCTCACATAACTATTTTTTATTTAAAGACGATGGGAGATAATCACAAAATTCCTTTTCCTTTCCAAGATAAGTTATCAAATATCTCCAATCACTCTTGAATAAACCTATAACCCCCTTAATATATCTAGTCGAGAAGTTCTTGGTGTAATTTGGGTGTGAACTACCTAAGAAGGGAAAATTAATTTAAATGTGTAGAATAATGGAAACATCCAACTATATAAGCAATTAACACACTTATAGAAAACTAAAATAATATATATTTAAAAATGAATAAAATAATTCATTCAAAATGGTGGGGGGATTCAATTTGGACCAACATCTAATCATCTAGTGTGCCATCATTGGAGATAAATTATAGTAAAAATAGAAAAGAGATTTAAAATCCTACAACAATAGTTCTCAACACAATCAATCAATCATATGTTCTATCATCTCTATGAGAAATTATCATATTGATAGAAATATAAGTATGACCATGGTTTGTAAAATAATTCCAACTGCTTATTAACCCACTAAATCCACATTATATTTATATTCTCCCTTAGGTGATTCTAGTTCCATGATAATCCTCTATATTTTTATTCCCCAAATCACATCCTCTTTTATGGATTCCATATGTATAGGTTGAAGGGAGTATATTTTATTCTCCAAGGTTATTATTGAATCGTATAGTTTCAAAGTTATTTCTAAATATATTCAAATTTATATTTAATTGGATATGTTACATGTGGATGCTCATGAGAGTTATTTTAGGATTTGGGATGAATAGAGGAAATAATTATTGGTTTTAGGTTGAAACCTATTTTTTTTGAATTTAAGATTTTAATTCCGATAGTCTGAAAAAATGGTAAATGCCAAAAGTGATACCTGACTGGTGTAGTTGTACATGATGGAATAAAATTCATATAGGAATATTGAGAAATTCTTATGTGTTATCTAAATTCACATGCTTGACTTGGTAAGTCATACACGATCACTATAACCTTTTAACATAGTGTCTCACACAACTCTTTTAAATAATTATAAAAGACATAAAAGTATTATTGTATTGGATGAAGATTCATAAACCTACTTTTGAAAGTCATATTTATGATGGATGATGTTTTATGGGGGGATGAAAAAATATGCTCTATAAGTATTATGAAGTAGAGTCATGATCGACCTAGAGAAGTCTTACGATACTTCATTAAAGTCATTTAAATGACCTTGAAGTCCTAAGAAATATACCATTGACAAATTTTAACATTTAACCTGATGTATTATCTCATAGGGAAAGTATTATAAAGTAATACATTGGCTATTTGTCTAGTTTTCTTACAAAATCTAAATGTTAAGAAAAAAATTTAATTAGTGTAGGATTTGGCCAAAAAATTTATAATTGATTTACAACCATGAAAATTAGAAATAAAATATATTAATTTTTTTATAAAAAGAATCAAATTTCAATACATGGATTATATTATTAATTAAAAAATGAATAAAATAATTAAAAATTAATATTGAAATCTATTTTTCATTTTAATTACATATTTACATTAATATAATATTATAATAACTTATGCCAAATTATTTGTAATAAAAGTTAAAAAATAATACAAAATCCCTAATTTTTTGAAATTTTTGGGCTTGGCCATTCTTACAAACTTAATAATGAAATAATACTCAAGTACAAATTGGTTAAAATTCTTTCCAAGAAAATTTTATAGTTCCAGGATTACAGATAGATTGGATCTTAGTGGGATTAATATTATAATAAGTGTAATATTCTAAATTCCTCTCCCCTAAGTTTCTTATTCAATTGTTCTCTTTCAAACTTCCTTAATACTTAAAATATAATATTAAGATATATAATATTAAATTTCCTCATCCATGATCATAATTTCACAAATATTTTCATTATATTTTTGAATTATAACTTATTAGATATTTCCCAGATTGGATTGTGTAAATCACTTATTGGATGAGTAAAGATAAACCTAAAACTAAATAACCCTAGTATAAAAGGTATCACCTTGGAAATTTTTTAATTATAAATGCCTTTAAGAAACACTTTATAATTAGTCTCTCATGTCACTATAACTCTTATTTTATGAATTAATTTCACCCACTTATGATTTTGTAGACTGAGGAATACTTTTGGATCTGTTTCCACATAGTAGTTTTTTGTCCAGTTCAAATGAGATATATAAATTTCATTTAGATAGGGTCCTTGAGGTTTCAATGAATAAAAATTTCTAGGTTACCTATGTTTTAGTATAAAAATCTATTTTTTTTCATGTTATCAACTTTTATTTCCCTTCATTATTTTCAATCACACCCCATTGTCTATTTTTAAGGAAAGACATTTCCATGGGCCTCCTTTTAACATGGAAATTTTTCTTTCAGTGGGAGAAGATATTTAAAAAATAGATTGGAATTTTTATTTTATTTTATATCCACTAATATTGAAGCAAAATAGAAAAGTTTCTTTACATCCTAAAGTACATTTTCCACCCCCCCACACTCATCTTATCCACTACATCTAATTAATTTTTGTATAAAAATTTCAAGATGTAATAGATTACAATTGGGGGTTTCTATATTAGTTTATAGAAAAGAGATAAAATAATAGTTCTTATTAATATTTAGTAGGTAGGAGTTCAGGATTATCCTTGGGTTTCTTCAAGAATTATTTATAAAACTACTTCAACTGTTATCAATTCACATTAAAGGGTTATTGGGATTTAGTCATTTTGATCTCAACTGCACCAACGAGAAAGGTGTTAATACATATAAATGAAACCACACGCTTGGAATTAATCTTACCAGACACGAGCTTCATTTTAGAATATAATAAAAAACATTGTATCCAACTTAAAGATTTATATGTTCTATAGAATTACTATATTCCTATTTCACATTCTTTACATCTCAACATGATTTGTGTTATAGATATATTGGAATGTTAAAACATTTAACATAAATTATTTGATAATGGGATATACCTAGGGGGTTTAAAGGATGTTATATATTCCCAAAGTTCATCCTCTAGATATTGGATCCAATCATTCTAGTTGAACTAAACTATATTTTCTAGAATTCTCATTAACTTTATGGTGGGTTCCTCAACCAAGTCATTTTTTATAGGTGTTTGGAAGTAGAGGTATTGGGGTTTAATATATTTTTAGGTGGTATTAAATGATATTATTAAAAAATGTGTTCACTAATCACTGATTATTTCTTGAGGTATCCCAAACCTATAAATTTTTTTTTCTCTTTGAAATTCAATGATAAATTTAGAATCATTGATTATATTATTTGGTGATTCAATCCACATGGAAATATAATCTAAAAATAATATAATGTTGGTAAATCAAAACATAAAATCAAATTGACCCATAAAATCTAATCCCCATACATCAAATATTTTATAGAAAAGAAATGGCTATTAGGTACATTTCATATATGTTGGAAACTTATCTAGTAAATTGGAAGTTTTTACATGCATTATAAAAATTATTTGATAATTTAAAAATTATTGGATAAAAAACCATATTTTAGAACCTTTTTTTGTTCTATAAGGTCCAAAATGGCCTCCACGTGTAAGGGTGTAAAAAAATTCATGTAAAAAATTACATATTCCTCAGTTACACATCTTCTAATTACTTTATCACTATACATTTTTGCAAAAATAACGATCCCAAAAACATTGTATTTAGATTTATATTTCATATAAAAAATATTTTATTAAAATATAGGGATGGTACCTTTGATGTGACTAAATAATTCAGAATGTTACCATACAGGGGTAATTTTTTTGACTTCATAGAGTTTCTTATTAGGAAGAGAATGATTCTGGGAATTCCTAGTGGTAGTTATACCATAATGGTGTGGGGATGTCTTCTCATGTGTCTGAAACCCGGTTATTATAACACCTCTTATATTTGACCTCCATGTTGAATTCCTGTTATAGTAATATCTATCTCACTAATCCTGTATTTTCATTATATTTATTTATCATGTATTTTAGGACTATATGGTTATGGAAAATTATTAATTTTCTTCATAAAATATGTGAAAGAAAATTTTCAAATGAAAAAATAGAAAAACATCCATTATCTATTTTTGATTGATTTGGGATGTGTTTATAGTTTGTGAAGCATAATTTATGACATGTGAATGTCTATTGGTTATCTGGGATAACGAGTCCACCACTTCTTGATTAGAAGCATCACATAATAATTTAGAAGGTTTATTATAAGACATGAACAATATATATGGTCAATCACTCTTTGAGTTTATCAAAGGATGTCTTGTGTGATTAATTAAGTAATAAATTAGTATCAGTATTTATTAGTTAGGTCAATGTAAATTCGATTATTCTAAAGTATATAATAAAACATATATAGAATATAGTATATCATTTAAATGATACATTGTTTTTAATAGTTCTAGGTTAAGGGGGTGTGGGAAAATGATAATCTGGGCGTTTTCCACTTTGATTCCTTCATTAGAAATAATATGGACTATGAAATTACCTCTATTTACCATGAAATACAAATTTTCAAATATAAAAATCCAAATTATTATCAAAGAATTTATTTAAAATGTTTTATTTATTTACAAGATAAAATTTAAAAGAATCCCCATAAACTATATATTCAACAATAAATACCACCAAAAATCAATCAATCATCACTAAAAATATGATTAACATTGAATGTTGAAAATTATAAAGAGTTTTCCATAACATAGAAGAAATAATTTGGTATGGAAACATAATAAAGAGAAATGTGAATGTAGATTTATCTTAGTCTTATAGCACTATAGGTACTTGAAAATAACCATAAAATCTATTAATTTAGCAATAATATCCCTTGATAGCTAATATTTTTAGCATTTGATCTACAAAATAGAGAGGTAAGTGGTATTTTTGGGTGACATGATTTAATTTTTCATATTCAATACATACACTACAACTATTCTAAATCATAGCGGGAACTCACTCATTATTTTCATTATACACAATGATGAATCATGTATTTTTATGAAAAAGATGATTGAGACTCACCCACTTGGAGCATAAATTGGGTATATGATTTTTGCTCCTATAAATATTCAAATTTTATTATTAAAAAAATCCATTAAGGTTGGGTATAGTCTTCTTTCTAGATGGTTTAAGGGTTTTGAATTTTTCAAAAGGAGAATCCAGTTCACAAAAAATATAACTAATCCATGGATTATTTTCTAATGATCTACCTATAGATCTAACTGTTTAGTTTAGAATGTTAAAAAATGGAGTTCTTAACTTAATTTTGTTTTTTTGATATTACCATAGATAATTTCTCATTTTCTTTTAGAAAATAATATTTTAAATTATATGTTTGTAGCTTATGTTCTAGTTTAATTTGGTGTTGTAATGTTGGTTTAAACTTAGTGGCTCCCATTATTGAATCCTATATATTTAAAGTAGAAGTGTTAGAAAACAAATTAATTAAATCATCAAAAAATTATTTATCCACTTCCTCAATATTTTCAAGACACATATCTGATTACAGAATTAATTAATTTTCAAAAATAGATTAGTAATTAATATTTTTTTATTCCAAGTATTATTCCAATTTTATCATTTTATGTAATATTAAAATTTATTCATTGCAATAATAGGAAATTTTAGAAATTGATACTGTAAAAATATATTATTCCTATTGAAGGCATTTCATTAAATCTAAATTACTGAAAGTAACAGTGTATATACTAAAATTCATTAAAAGAGTCACTTCCTAGAAATTTATTATAGTTATTTAGTTTTTAGAAATGGATTTCTTAAAATGACTGGGGAATGAATTGTTCCCATTTCTTATTCCACTTCTAGGATAGAAAATTTATAATGAAAAAAGTAATCCTTTTAATTTTACCAAAAAATCCTCTAAAATTCTACTAGGAAAGAAATGTCTTGGTTTGCTAGTTATACAATAACTTTGGTTGGATTGTGTGACACCTCATATCACTATAGTCATTTTTATATTATATTAAATTATTTTGATTTATTTTAGATTTTGGTAAATTCTGGTATTGGAATTTTTAAATTTTATACTTTTAAAGATAAGCATAGTTATTTATCATACTTTAGTAAATCTTTTCAAAATCGTCCATTTGGGTATGTGTCATAGCAGTACTATTTGACATGGTCAGTGAATATCTCGAAAAACCATGCAAAGTACAAGGATAAACCTTGTTATAAGTTTTTGATATTATATTATCCTCTTCATTATTGGCGTATAGTTTACTAAATCATGTGAAAAAATCATATAGTAGGCCTAGATTTTTTTTAGAATTCCATGTTTACCCTCGTTTTATTTTAGGTGTTCTTTTTCACTATTCACACCTTCTTTCATCATGAAACCACTAGGATGAGATCCCACCTTGCACATGCCTCCTTCTTTTTTCTTCCTCTCCCCTGGGAGACTTCTTTGCGTTTCTTTCATGATTATTAGATGAATATTTATGGTTAGGTATCCACTTCCATCCCTTCCACATTTCTTCCTAGTTCATTCTTATCAATCCATTATTACCCTCTCACCCAAACCCTATGGTCTTGATTCAAACTATTTTTTGGGTTTTATTTTTTTCAATGGAATGTGATATCTTCTTCAATGTGTTCATCTCATATACAATTATTTGTACCATCTTCCATCCATTTGAAATGGGTTTTCCCATTTCAAAATTTTCTATTTTATACCTATTGATTATTTGGGACATAAATTCATTATTTTATTATTAAATTTCAATATTAATTATGTTTTATATTTCAATAAAGAGAAAAATAATATTTTCATTCAATTTCCATCAAAAACGATGAGTGTTTTTATTTTATAGAATAGTGTAAATTTGATTTTATTAAGTTGAATAATGCAATTGTTTTGTAATATTTCACGAATGAAATTATATTGGTGTTTAAAATTTATAAAAATAGTTTGAGACTTCAAATTTATTTTTCCAATGTTTTATTTTTCATTTAAAGTTGTATTTAAAATTAAAGGTATTGTTAAAATTCTTCAAGGATTATTTTAAATAAATTTGATGTTTAAAAATGTTTAATTCCCATTTGGGTAATGATTTGGTTGAAATAAGAATGATTTAATCCTTTTAAGTGTTTTTATATTATTGGGGTTGTTTTTAAATGGATTTAAGAGCATGAATATTATATTGTGATGATTTAAAAGTGTTTTTAGTAATGAATTAAATTATTAAAGTAGAACCAACCTCCCAAGTAGATTTAAAGAAGTGTTTTATGGAAATTTCATGTTTTTCAAATGTGTGGCTGTATGAGACCTTAATTTGAACCCATTGATAGTTTACACCATTTTAGTGTTGTTTTTAATGCATGTCTCGATATCATATATTTATTTTATGTATTTATGAATTTGATTCAGTTTATTAATAATCTATTTTCTTATGTGGGTGTTGGTCATGTAAATTATAGGTCACTAAGAAGATTCATAGATGATTTAAGAATATAGTTTAGAACGTGTCTATCTAGAGAGGTATTGGGTTATTGAGTGAATCTAGATGGTTCCCATGGTAGTTTCACACTCCTGGGTTGATGGGATTAGACCAAGATATTTCGGTAGGACTACCAAGATATTCTCGTTCTTATAATTCGACCTAAGGTATTTATCATTGGTTCAGGATTGTATTACTCGAGTGCCTAGTTTAGTGTCCTATGCTATATACTTTTCTGATTAGTGGTTGATATATAGAATTACACCCCAATTCATCAATTCCTCACAATTTCTTGTATTTATTTTGTAATTATTACCTTCTTTACATATATTATTTGTATCATGAATTTTGATTCTGATTTTTTAGCTTTCTCTATCCATTGTGTTATGGTTTCTTTTTTCATTAACATTGGTGGTAAAGTTATTTTGGAGATTATTTAGTTAAAGGATTTCAAACTGGGTTTTGAAGTGGTTTCAAAAAAAGTTTTTCTTTAAAATAGACCAGACATAGGAAGTCTATTTAAATTTATTGTTTTTATTTAAGAAAAACAAAAGTAAAATTTTATAAAATGCATATGGATTGATATTAGTTTTTAATGATGTCATATTTGAAAAGTTTAATTTTTAAATTATATTTAAAACTAGATTTATATGGATATATAATTAATAATTTAGTATGTGGAAAGGTGAGTGGAGGCCTACTATGTACGTGTTTTCTCACACCCATTATCATATTTTAGTTTTAGTTTTTTATTCAATTCTTTCATGCTCATGGAGAGTGTCTAGTTGTACAATTTTTAAGTAACTAGTGTGGACTTGAGGTTGGTGGTTTATTTTATTTTATTAAGTTCCCTTATTTCATTGATCAGGTTGACATTTACTACTTTCAGTTACGGTTATTGGTGGAATGAATTAAATATATGAAGGCTATGGATACTGGTGGTTAGTTTTTTTAAATAAATTTAGTAGTGTGAAGTGGGACTTATTTTTCATCTAATTATATGTATATACTTGTATTTTATTATTTTATTTAGCATAGGAATATGAATTATAGATGGGCCATGCCACATTTTCTTGTGGAAATACAATTGTGATTTAACTCTTATTTGAGGTTTAAATCATTACCAATGATTAATTTTGATACCCTCATTCTTATCACTAGCCTATTGTGATTGATAACACCCCTCAAGTTAGGGGAGGGATGGTATAAGTGTAGGTTCAGGTGGAAACCCAAACTATTTTATTAAAAATTGTATCGAATACTAGTTTCTATGGTGGGAGATTAGGTTAATGAGTAGAACTATTGTTATTTTGGTGTTCCATGGTAGTTTGGTAACTAGGTTATAAAAAATAAAGAGGTATGTGTTGGGAGAGTCTATCCATCTATTTATGACCCCAAGCCTTGATTTTACATGGAATGTGGGATTTGAGTTTTGAATTAAGATTTAGTTTTGATTAATATTTATTATATATTTATTCTCATTGAAATTGTTGATTTTTGTTGGGTGATTATTTTAGTTTTTGGTATGAAAATTGAATATGGTTTTTGATATTTGTTTGGTTTATGTAGCGTAAGAAAATAGGAATAAACAAAACAATCGATCTTTAGTGATATTATGAATTATTATGTGGATGGAACATGTTCCCTCAAACTATAGGGCTGAGTTAATCATGGTTTCGAGTCATATTTTATTATTTATTAACTCAAAGTAAGTCATTAATTCCTTCATATAAATAAATTTAGAAATTTACAAAAAACCTATACAACACTAGCAACTAAAATGTAGAATAGTGGTAATATGAGGTCAATCCCATAAGGAAAAGTGTCATATGATCCAATAATTTTAAAATCTTATGGATTTTATCAAACTAAAATTATATAACCTATAATAAAATAAATTTCAATTGATACTTAATGATGATGATAAGTGAATTAATATCTAGGGATGGTTACTTGGAAATAAAATTCAATTTAATCACCTTTGTGAATGTAGTCAATCCATTAGCAATGAGAATATTTATTGATATCTAATCTATCCTATCAACATCAATTAACACAACTTAATCATATAGGTATCTTTAGAAGAGGTGACCTGAAAAACATAGACACATTACACTTAATCACAAGTTAAAAGAAGATGTTAAGGTTTCTCTCATTCCCCAATCCCTCAACTAAAAAGGGTATCATCAACTAGACATCATCACAATCACTATACTATATGGAATTAAATATAAAATCACTCATAGAGAAATCCTCAACAAACATGAACACCTCAAAATTAAGTGTAATCAAGAATTAGGTATACACCACCTTCATTGATCCACCCTCCCTTTGCTTTCTTGAATAATTTCTCAATTGAAATGAATAAACTATTCATTAGAGGGAAGAAAATGGAAAATTTACAACTATAAATAAAATTCCATTAAACAATGAATACATACATGAATTAATTTCACAAAAAAATTAAGAATTTATAATTACAAAATTAAAATATAAAAATAAAAATAAAATTCTTTCTACAAAACATCGTGGTTAAAGGTGACCCGTCTACTCTACTCTCACTTTGGATGTTGCATACAAATTTACTAATTACCTCCAAGGAAAACATCCTAAACTTGTAGCTTAACCTCCCCCTCTGGATGAGGGAAATACTATAATCTCCCTCATCATAATTGATTCCTCCCCTATATATCAAGAAAGTTTTCATTGAGATCCAATTTCAAATATCTGTTATCTCTTGAATTATATTATCTTTACATCTATTGAACCTATAATATTTTGCCTGAATAGACATAAGGAATTCTCGTTTTATTGATTTTTGATAACCCCACTTTCAAGGAATTAGGGGGAACCCTTAAAAGGTCTGTAGGATTTAGATATTTCATGGCCCGCAGGCTTAATATACATTATATGACCTGAAGGTCTTAGGGAATTCAACCAGACTATAACTACAATGAACTGCCCCTCCCTGGCATCTCCATGTGTATATATTCTTCGTAAACTTTTGTATGGCTAGACTATATGTTCTATAAATCCTAAAAACTTCATGTATTCTAAATTTCAATAGTAATAAACCCAATGACATGGATTGTGTCCTTATGGTGCAGTTTCTTCCTTATGTGTGCATGGACGTGCATGAAACATAGTTTTGTGTAAAATCCATGACTGCGACCTCATCTACTTCTTTAATCCCCAAAAATACCATTTTTTGGCCTTCCCATGACTTTGTGAAAACCCTATTTAATATCCTTTATCTATCCCATTTTCTTTCATTCGTACCTACATTGGTAACTTATCTCTTACACTACAACCTCTTATCTAGAAAATCCTCCACTTATAGATTACTTTGCATGAAAATGAAACTCCCTGGATTAATTCCTGGAGAAATAAGGCTACGAGGTTATTGTATGGACCATGGTGTATCCCCTTATTCCAAATTCATTCCCTAGGGTTCATTATACTATATAGGTATAGTTGTGGTGTATCGACTTTCGATTCTCCAATGGCTGTCTAGTTTCCATCTTCAATCCATGTCGGTTTTACGATACTGTGATGATGATGGTGGTGTAGTAGGTGTTTATGAGAGTGAAGACACATGAGAATAGGGAGAAACATCACCATTTTTGTTTTATAGATAGTACACAGATGAATCAGCATCATACATAAGAGAATTTTTTGCAGATGGATCTGCTATATTATAGGTATCATTTTTTGTTGAGAATCAATCTAAATTAGGGTTGAAGGACTCCTAATTCTTCTGTACACTACTCCATACTGGTTATTCTCTTCTACCATCATCACACAGACTGTAGATACCTAAATCTTGATGTACAAGGATATTACATTAATATTGTGGAATACTGAATACATAACAAAAACAAACACACAAGGACCGTAATAGTTTAGTGTCTTTGGAAACTAAGAAAAAATAATCGTCTAATCATGGTGAAAGATCTTCAAAATCTCCCATAAAGATCTTACCCTTTTGTTTTCTAACCTATAAACTTTATTTATATCCTGGGGAAAAGAAAAAATAAAAAGGGTGAGCTCAAATGCTTAGTATGGGTAAGCATAGAGAACATAAAACAATCCATAAACATTTGAATGGAAAAACGTGAACATAAAATCTAAACATCAAAATCTTGAGAAATGACATAAATCTTGGAAGTACATAAGGCATATATCATAAAGGAACATTAGTCATAGTAAAATAACATGGGAATAATACATGTAATTGTGGAAAACCATTAAGCATATGATATGATTTTCATATTATCCAAGGCATTGCTGCTAAGACCATCATAGTGGACAAAGTCCCTTACTGAATCGAGTTCACTCCTCGTTCCAGTCCTGTGTCAATGAACCAGATTAACTTTCCATTCCAACAATGTCTATATAATGATATATAAATCTTTACCCAATGAATTGGAGGGAGATATAGGTCCCACCCATCTCATAATGAAATCATTCTTACTTGTGCCACAAAATAAACACAAATCATTCATCTAACCCAAATAATAAAATGGGTTTCATAAAAATCATCCGATCATAACATAATCTATATAAAACAAATGGATATAATTTAATCATAAGAAGAATCAAACCATGTAAATAATAAAGTCATTTTAATTGAAACATAATCATACGAAATAATGTCATCTTAGATGGAAAATAGTTTTGACAAAACTCTTGAAATGAATTCTGGAGGAAAATAACCTTTCTTTTTCAAAATAATTTTCTTTTAAGAAAATTCAATTAAATTTTAAAAGAAAATGATTTTGTTGAAAATAATAATGAAATATTTTAGAGTAATCTTCATGAAAATTAGGCATTATGAAACTATAAAAATCCATTCTTGCCGTATAGGTTAAAAAAACATTCTTCTCATACTTTTACCGAAAAAGTCAAAAAGTACCTCGTATGGTAAACAGAAGAAATATTCCTTACATACCATGTAGTAAAAGTAAAAAATGGGTAAAAAGGACTTTAAACATACATGAAAAAACTTTTGGAAAACATGGACATGGATGATAACAATAACCCCAGTAAATACTTACAAATAAACAATCTCAGATAAGAATGAGATTGGACTAATTATCCCTTGCCTTATGTCTGATATTCTTATTATGTATCCTAACCTCCTGTATAATGATTTAAATAATGTCATTGACTTATTACAGAATCATATTCATTGTTATGATATCATATATGGTTCACTTATGACTTTATATTACCTGTTCTTTTGTAAATTCCATGTTAAAGCAGCGTTTTTGTGTAAAATCGTTTCATTTATCGTACGCGTTTTGACTTGTTGTTCTTGATATTAGTACTTATATACTGATTTAATTAATTACATAATGTTAAAAATTATTTATATATAATATATATTCAGTATATAAATATATATAATAGATCGATAAATGGAATGAAATACACCATTCATGGAGACGGTAAGCCATACGTACGCATGAACGCTGTTTTCGTTTCCTTATTGAATTGACTGGAATTAAGTAAATGAAACATATATGTACATAAATCCAGTATCATTATTATTTAATTTCTTTCATAATTATTTATTATGTATAATTTATAATCATACTTGAATGGTTAATCATGGAAAATGAATGTCATCGGGTTCGTGAAGACGGTAGTCCGTACGTATGCTCGAGCGATGATATCATTCACATAATTATTGAATAGAATGGGAGTAGATGATATAATGTCTCAGAATAAGTATGATGTTATAATAACCATATATAGTTATTCTTTACAACATTATACCCATCCAATTAAGGTGGTGGTGGAAAAACTTATTACACCACGGTGTGGAGACGGTATTCCGTACTTACGCACGCGTGGTGATTTCATTTTCCGTAGGATGGATATAAGGTGAAATGGGGTTGTTTCATATTTATAATATCATATCAGTATATTATTGATACTAATTTTACTAAATTATAATGAGACAACTAAAGAATAGGAAGTTGAAGAAGAAAGAAACTTGAAAGAATCGGTAGAAGAACCTCTTCTTCGACGCACCTCCTTTAAGCTTCCTCTTAAGGGACTAGTGTTGGTCTTTTGAGAAGACCAGAACCTCCAAAATGTTTGTAGGGAAGTGTATAAGATAAATGGGCAGGTTTTTTCCGAGCTTGAATGCTCAAATTTGTGTAAAGAGAAACGGGAGGAGGTTCCCTCTTATAAGGGAGGAGAGGGGCACTTTTGGAAAAAACTTAAAATATTATTTTATAATAAAGTCGTATACATTTTATAATGGCTCCAAAGTGACTTATTTAGAAGATAAAGTGGGGATGGGTCGAAATCCTCTCAACCAAAAGGTTTTATACATGTTTAGGTTACTATTTTAACCTTTTCATTTAGATTTTACACAATGTTAAATAATTTAACTTTTACCGTATCTTGTTGTTTTCTTACACTATATGGTTAATAAAAATACTATAACAAGACCAACGAACCCCAAGTGGTTCATTATTAATATATATAACCCTATTAATGTCATTTTCCCTAAAATTATATTTTTTGGAATAGAATAACAATTATTAATATAATATTTGTTTTAAAAACTATTTTATGTCAATTTTGACACTATTTGGTAATTTATTTTTGTGAAAATAATAAAAGCATTATTAGTTCAAAAAAAGTTTATTGAATAAATAATTACATGTCATATTAACCTAAAAAATTAGTGGAATTTATGAAAAGTCTCAAATTACATTTATTTGGGTATTTATAACATCAATTATGTTAATATTTCATTAATAAGGTAATTACTACATCATCATTGTGTCATAAAGAAATTAAATTATTTAATGTCTAAAAATTATAAATAAAATACCATTATTTATGAAATATTCTTAGATTTATAATTAATATTTATAGTCATATTTATCTTATGTATTACCCTATACTAAAAATGTTTTAATTACTAAATTTTGATTTTAACTATTTTAACTCTTCTTTAAATAAAATAATAATAAATGTCCTAATCTAATAAAAGGGGACCTAAAGGGTAATATTTTATTAATAAGGTTGTTTTTGGTCGAATTAAACTTATCAAATAGAATTATAACATGTGTTAGGGTAATAATAATATCATTTTATGCTTAATTACCCTATTTACTTTTAACCGTGGTAAATAAAAGTAAAAAGTTACTATTCACCAAAAATTATTTTTATATTATTGAACCAAATTTTACTCTTTGATATTAATCGTGTCTCTCATATTTTTTACATTCAACTCAAATAAGTTGTAAAATTAATATTTATGTACAATTGCAAATCCTCATAGGAGGTGGGTAAATGACGGTAAAAAGTTCAATAAAATTTTTATATATCTATATTATTATAAAATGACTCCGATGAATTACATTGAAATTATATAGGTATTATGTATCTATTTTGACCTAAAATAAATTTAAATAAAATAAATGATTACTTAAATAAAAATTCGGTTTTTAAATAGTAATGTAGTGTTTCCACTATTCATCAAAAATTGAATGTTTTCAGAAAAATACCAAAAATTCACCCGAGGCTAATTTCGATATTCCGAATCCAAAAATGAAGTCCATTTTGAATGATAGAATTTATAAAATTTCAAAAATTGGGTATTACTATTCATAATGGCTAGTTCATAATAATATTATAATAATATCTCGTTTAGTGAAACTTAGTTTTGCGTACAACACACGCTATCGGGGAAGGTTGCTCTGGTGTGCAACATAATCCTAGAATAGTTTTTGCGTATACTGTAAGATAATACGATGTTGTGTATAGTGAAAGCTAATATTGGTGTAGCGTACAACAAAAGACATCAAAGTAATTAAAAATAATATTTCTCATAAAATCTCGGGGTGTTACACGGACCCACCCCCCATGAACTATTGTTGCTCTACTTTTATGCACATACCATGCACGACCTATTTATCTTATACAATATGTGTAAAAACCATCCCATGAACTTCATGAATGTATTCCCCTCATAGAGAGACCATATGTATTTATCCCATTGGTTGAGGGATGGCCTATGTTATCCAACTTTTTTTCTAAGTCCATTATTATTTAATTTCCCATTTCCATCATACAAAAAAAATAACTATTAAAAATCATGAACAATTAATCCTATTTGTTTTCATTTTAAAAAATCAAAATCAAAATCTTGTTTAACTATATAATCTTAATTCAAAAAAAGGAAAAATAATCAACTAAATTATAAATAAAATAAAATTACATTAAAAAAATTTGTAAAAAATATGAACACATCAAATACCCCTCACATAAACAATACATTTACACAAGTATATATGTCTACAAAGAATTTATAAAGGATCCCACATACAACCAATATTTATTATTCAAAACCAATGAATCCTAAACCAATTTTATTGGGGAGAATTAAATTTCATGTGCATATTAAAAAATTAATTTAAATCCTCACTAGACAATACTGTATTTGATCTTTCCCATTAAAAATAATGAAACATCTCATTTCTTCCATTCAACCCTCTTGATTTATCATTATTACAACATGCAATGATGTGACTTACCTTACTGTAGTGTTTTGTATCATCGGTTAAGGTAAACATGTATATAGAGATTTTCTTAGACCTTGAGTACATGTAACATAATGATGAACATGAATGAGAGCTATATTCTCCACTTTGTAGAGATATAAATCACAAAAATCACAAGAACATGAAAATAGGATCAATTGACTCTAGTCTTAAGGGAGTTAGGTAATTGATTAAATAGACAATTTATATCTAAAAAGGATTTTTATCTCTAATGTACAATGCATGGAATACAATTTAATGTTTAGTGACTTTATCCTATTAGAAATTAAATTCTTCTAAATACTTTAATATCAAAGAGAAGTTCACTAATAATGAATAAATAATAAATTAGTTACCTTTTTCCCTGTATTTTATTTTATTTTCATTCATTTTTTTTTATTTTTTTACAAGTTTAGATAAGAAAAGACTCACATTCACCACCCAACACCAAATAAAAGAAATAACTGGTCAAGTGATGGTGATTTTTGACCCTAAAAAACAAAACATAGTTTTTTTTTAATTTTTTCATAGAGCATTAATAAAAATACAGTGAATAATGACATGAACCTTTTACATAACATGATTAAATACCCCAAAAAAATTTCAACAAATTTTATCCTTATTTTACCATGAAGTCTCTATCCCTGTCAATTGAACTTTGATAATGATGCAAGAAACTAGAGGAAGAGTAGGAATTCATATCATTTATTTGAAATGTGGACCTTCCTATCAGTGGTCATTCATGGTATCTAAATTATAAAATTAGGATTAATGAAATTGTAGGTCTCATGTATGATTAAATAATACATAAAATCCCTCAATAATTTTAAAAGTTAATTTTCACAATCTTAGTTTTTACAATATCAAATGAAAGTCCTAGTAGGTAACATATCCCAGGATCTCTCAAGAAATATGATAAAAAAAGATAGGAAGAATTTTTTCTAGAAGACTCTCATGAATGGGTGTGCATGATATATAATTAAATCACTCATGGAATGTCTAATAATAATAAATTAATCCAGATAAACTTCTTATATTCCAATAATGAAAAAATGGAATGAATTTTTTTTCTACATGTGGCTAAAAAGATAAATCATGATTCATTGAATCCATGGTCATTTGATTAAATTTAGTAATTAAATTCCACCATCTCACTTATTCAATTTTATCAACATTAAAATTAAAACAAGATATCATGGTGATACTAAGAAATTTATGTATTATATATCAAAAGTAAATCAAAATTCTAAGTGTGTGTATGCATTATTTTCATTAAAAACCAAAACAGTTTTTGAAAATATTGGAGTGTAAGTGAATGTTTAAATTATAATTTTACTCCCATTTGACATTGAATACCATTTCTCATTTTAATCAATTAAATTATTCTTAATATACTTATAAATAAAGAGAAATAGTGAAAAACAAGGTATATAAAACTAATATAAAAGAGATATGGGTGGGGAAGGTTCCTCTACATTCCAAATCAAAATTTGAAAACACTAATCCCTAAGAAAGAAAACAAATAAATACATGGGTTACCACCCGAATAATACATTTATTTAGGTCATTATCATTGAAGATACATCATTTATCATGTAATAGGTGTAGAGTTTAGAGCCAACCATGTCATGTTGAACACATTTAGTCCATGATAAGTGTTTGGTGTAACTCTTATATGTTTCCTCCTGTTTATGATTAATTTCTCACTTGGGGGATGATTCTCAATAGTGGAAAACTCTAATGATTGTATTATAAGTTCATGGGTTTTCCACACTTCTCACTACTCCATTCTCCATACTTTGGTGGCTCTACTTCTTTAAATTGGACACTTAACTCTTCTAGTTTAGAAGCTACCATGTATTCTTATTCTTTGGAAACATGAGGTGGTAAATAGAATCCATACATGTTTGATCACTAAAAAAAGAAATTAATGTCTATAAAAACATGGAATTTACATTGTTTTTCTTTTTATTATTCTTTTTTTATGAACATTTCAATTAGTATTAGAGGGTTTTCTTCTTCATAAAATCCCCTAGTTTCCCCTTTTAACAACATCATTATGTCACCATAGATCCCAAAAACTATGATCTCTTCCTACTCCTCTAGGTATTCTTTTTTATTAGTGGAGATTTTATCTTATTATTCATCCACAAAACTTGTTTAGGTGTCCTCCATGTAAGATTTATAATAATCTTGAAATTATAACTTACCTAATATTCAACCTCAGGTTCAGTTGTGATTCTAAATGGACCCTCAATGTGGGCCCCATCTTTCTTTCCTTACATAAATTTTTATATTTCTTTGTCCATTTCTACAAGAATAGTATTCCTCTTGTGATCTCAAATTCCATTCCTTGGAGTGATCCTTCAAGACTTGGGTGTGGTTATGGTACCCATGGATTTTTTTAATGTTTGCATTCTTATTTATTTAAATGTTTGTGAGTTGTTTGATAATTATATCACATATTGGATTTGTTCCTTTATCCTCCTTATACATGAGATCATAAACCAAAAAACACCCAACACATAAAATTTAACAAAATAAAAATTAAAGATCCTAATCTAAAATCAGAAACCTGAAAAAGCAAGGTAAGAATGGTATTTGTTCAAATATTGAATTTATAAGATCCATTTCCTAAAACTGATGCTAAAAATTGACCTTCCCAAAGTACGTCATTAAATCCTTCATCTGAATCAATTTAGAAATTTATAAAAACACAAATTACACTAATTAAAAAAATATAGAATATTGGTAGTATGGGTTTGATCCCTTGAGGAAAGGTTTATGTAAACCTATTGTTTTGATTTTGGAATGATATTATTAAAATAAAATAATCTAAACTAGAAATAAATAAATTTGGATTGAATATATATGATGAAGATAATGGAAATTAGATCAAGGGATGGTTGTTCTAGAATAAAATCCAATTTTTCATCATTTATGAATTTAGTCAATCCATTAGTCACAAAATTCTTTAAGGGTATACAATCTATACTCATAGCTTCAATTTAAACTACCCAATCCCATAGTTATGTTTATACTATTTGACCTAATGAAAATAGGCACATTATGCTTAATGTCAAGTGGTAAGATGAAATTATGGTGGGATATCACTCTACACTCCCCTCAATTACAAATTTTATCCTCTACTGTACATCATAAATCTTATTAGAATCTAGATAATTAAGTATGAAATCACTCATAAATAAATACTAAATGAATATGAAAACCTCATAAGTAAGTAGAATCAAGCATTAGGTACACAACCCCTTCCTTGATCTCACCCTCCCCTACAAAAACTAGCTATTCATGGATAATTTCTCATTTAACATGAATAATATATGAATTAGAGGGAGGGGAATAGAATAGTTATAACTAAAAAAGAAAATTCCATGAAATAATGAAGATATACATGTATTATGTTTTTAAATAATATGATAATTACAAATTATAAAGTGAAATGATAAAAATATTAATAAATTCCTAGATATGCAACATCATAGATGATGAAAGACCTACTTCTTACACTCTTTAATAGGTTTTTGGATAAAGATATTCATATTTCCTCCAACATCAACATCCGAAACTAGAAACTAAATATCCCCTGATGGATAATATAAAGTCTAAGACCGCCCTCGACACAGAAAATTACTCTTATATTTATAGAAAAATATCAATTGAGATATAATTTTTAATCTCCCTTCTATCTTAAATTTCCTTTTTGATTCTCCCTCGTTGAACCACCAATATTTAAAATATTAAATGTGCATGGGATGTGAAAATAATCTCTCTTCTCCATCTGAATAAATTTCATTATCTATTAATGAGAGAGGCCATTAGCCAAGTCTTCTATTCCGTGTAAGTATCTTTATACCTTCTGATTTTTCATAAATAAGATGCACATCTCCCTATTTTAGGGTGTGTTTAGAATTCAAATTTTTAGGCAAGGCCCCCATATTTGTATATTCTTCTAAAACACCCCTAGGGCTTGATTTTATAAAGTCTAATTACTAAAATATTTGGGTAGTCAAATTTATAGTAGCAATGAAACCTACCACATGGATAGGGACCTTGTGGTGAAATAACTTCCTTATGTGTTCATGGACATGTATGAACCATGTCCAAACCTATAACTCAGAGCCACAACCTTCAATCCTTCTTTAATCATTGCTATTATAATTTTTGGTGTCCTCATGGTGTCATGAAAACCCAAAAATGTAGCGTTCTTCTAGATCATTTTTCTTCATCCATACCTACAATGCAGAATCATCTCTTACACCATAACCAATTCTCTCACAAAAATTTCCTTGAAACATCACTTTGCATGATGGGACAACTACTTCCACTCATTCTATAAGAAATTGGGCTATAGGGTTCTTATAAGGACTAAATTGCTACCTGTTCTTCCCCAAAAAAAATATTCAGAGCTCACCATATTCCATAATCATCACTATGGAATAGTGAATTTCAATTAACTAGTGGTTGTTATGAATTCCATAAATTGACCATGTTAGTTCTTTAGTGTAGTGGTTTTAGTGGTGGTATGTTATGTATTTCCAAGATTTAATACATGTGAGTGGAATTTTAAAGAACATTTATTTTTTAATTTCACAATACCTGAAGAACTAGTTTCCCTCATAATTGATTTCATGGGAAAAGATATTTTATATATTATATCCCATTTCATCTTCATAGAATCAATATAAACTGAGGTAGTAGGACCACAAATGTAACTACCCAAGGTTTTAAAAATGAATTGAAATGCATGAAACTTAGTTTTAATTAGATAGTTATAACAAGACTTTAACATAATTTTTCCACTTCTATGTTTTGAATTTCAAATAACAGACATCTACAATTGTGATCAGTAAGTTATTTGGAGTCTAATGGAAAAAACTTGATTTTGGGTGAATAGAAACATACCCTTAGGAAGTGTAATATAAACCTAATGAATAGTAAACTGTATTATTATTTTATTTATTAAAGGCATTAAGATAATGACAACTTGATTAATTTTTCAAGGTGTTAAAAAATGAATTATAGATTTAAAATTGTTATTTTTGAATAAATTATGATATTATTTAAAAAATAAATTAATAATATTTACAATTTTTTTTAAAAAAATGGAGTCATTTTTGAATTATACATGTCAAAAAATGGTCAGGGTGGATTTTTGGGATTTTTATAAAATACTTTAATTTTTTGTGAGTAGTAAAAATACAGTTTTGATTTTTGGTATGTTTAATGAAATCATAATGTTGTAATAATTAAAATAAAATACTTTTCAACTTGTGTAATGTAAAATATGATATGAGTTATCCCATTTTTCGAATTCCATGGTCAAACCCATGGTTTTTCAAAAACCGCTAATGAGGTGTCCTTTGAAATTAACAAAAACTCCCTCTCATTTACTATAAATACCAACTCATTTATTCATTTTATTTCATTAAAACTCACCATTCTTGAATATCTGGTAGTATTACCTCCCTATTATTCCTCCCAAGGTGTCCTAATTTCCCCATGGTTCCAACCTACATGTCTTAGGAGTTACTTTACCAAGTAATAGAATTCTGAACTTCTCTTTTCAATTGAAGTTATATTTTATGTGGTATGTATTTGAAGTTTTCAAACCATGTATTTTTTTCAATATTATTCAATATAATTAATATTATATTATTGTTTTATTAATGGGTGACCCATTTATCCTCTCTTTTTAATATTTTCTAAAACCATGTTGCATAGACGTTATGCTACAGAATTTTCATCTCAAAATCTCTCTCATTTTCAAGCACACTTATTTTGTTATTATATTTTAAATTAAATTGATTTATATTGAGATATTTCATTAAATATGCATATTTATGTCCATATTAATGAATAATGATGAGATACCCTTTTTACCTCATCAAAATATTTTATGAATTTTTAAGTGACACCGTTAAGCTGCCAAATTTTTGTGAGGGATTTCTCAACTTTCCTTTTATTTTGAGTTACTTTATTTTATTTTTATTTCTTAATATCTCCTAATACAAATTATATGATCATTATATTACCTTAAATTAACTGGAATTTTATTATTCTAATGGAATATTTCGTCATCATCTCTCTTTTTCCATCACCCAATTGTTCTAAAAAACACCGTCCATAATGTTCCAATTTACCAAAATCGTGGATAATGTGTTTGAAATATATGTTACATCCTTCAAATCTGATCATAAAAACCTCTTAATGGTTGAAACATAATTTAAAGTATATTTTTAACCTATTTTATTTTAGTTAATGAAATTCTATTAAAGACATTAATTTATATAACGAAACAAGTTCATGATTATTGAGGATCCTCAAAAAATGATCTAAACAAACATCATTAATGTTTTATCTAATGATACATCCTTATTGTAACACCCTGAGATTTTATGAGATATATTAATTTTAATTTATTTGTTTTCTGGTGTTGTATGCTACACCAATATTAGATTGCGCAATAAGCAACACCTTATTAGCTTGCAGTATACGCAACACTATTCTTGGCTCGTGTTACACACAATTTCAAGTTCGTTTGGTAGAAATTATTTTACGGAACATTGAGTATTGATTTTGTTCAATGTATAAATGAACTAAATTTGGATTATATTATATGCAACACCAAATGAATCTTTCACTACACGCAATACTGACTTGGCTTGCGATACACGCAAGAGCAACCTTCATCGATAGCTTACATGGTACGCAATACCGAGTTTCGCTAAACAACGATATATTATTATTATGAACTATCCGTTTTGAATAGTATTAACCAAATTTTTAATTTTATAATATTATAATTCATCTTACACATTTTATAGATCATGCTATGAGAACAAAATCAATTTTTTGGATAAAAGAGCTATTTTTCAAAAAAAAATGCAATTTTTTTTCCTTTTGATGGCGCACCCATTTTAAATCAAATTTTTGACAATTTTATAATTTCAATTTGATAAAATAAACTAATTCCTATGAATTAAGATATAAAAATTTACTTTGGCTAATTGTTTCATAATTTTCTGATAACCTTTATATTTTGATGAATAATAAAAATATGCTAAATTTTAATTAAAAACAACTTTTTTTATCGAGATAATTTTTATGGTTAAATTATAATACTAAATGTTTTTAAAGTATATATATAATATATTTTTACCATTTAATATAATGTATTTAATTATCATTAATTTTACATTGAATTCATTGGTAAAAGCATTTTAATCGTTTGCAATGTTTTAAACCAAAACCTATTTTTTTCAACAATGAGATTAATTTTAAATTAATTACATAAAATTACATTTTTTTAATTTAGAAAAATGGATTCCATATTTGGAATCATTAATTCCAAATTATGTTAATATGCTACTTCTATTTTTGGGAATTATGAATAGTAACTACAGTATATTTTATTTACCATAGACAAAGGTAACTCTGGTAATTAAGTGTAAAAAAAATTATTAATTACCTTAACAATTGTATTAATATAATTGGATGATTATATTTCGTCCTAAAATATACTTGGGTTGAAATGGTATCTACTGGAACCCACTTGTATGTGATTAAGACATTTATTTTATTTTATTTAAAGAAACGTTAAATATGTCTCACTCAAACTTTAATAATTAAATTATTTTTAATATAAGGTTATACTGAATATAAATTAGATTATAAATACTCATTTGAAATATAAAATGTTTTTATTTATCATGTTAATTTATTTGTAATTTTTAAGAAATATATAATTACATTAATAGCTTATACATTAATGATGGAGAAATTATTTATTTAGTGAAAAAATCAATAATATATTTTTTATTAAAATAATAATACCAATAAAAAAGTTCCAAAAAATTGACCAAAACATATTGGTAGAGTATAACTACACCATAAGAATCCAAGTGTCGACTTGTGGACCATTTGGAGCTTTATAAAACAGATTATGACATTTATATTATTTTATTTTAAATGATGTCAAAGTTTTCACCTTCATAATTTAACAATCATAACATTTTAAAAGTTTGGTGTTTTAGAAGATAAATTCGAATAAAAGTATTCTTATGAAATATATTATATTTATCTTTATCAAAGTATTTTATTTTAAATTTTTATGAAACAAATAAGTATATTAAATAATTATACAAAAATGTTGTAGTAATTATTTTATTAAGAGAAATATAAAATAAATGGTTTTTAAAATATTAAAATAAATATTATATGAACTACTAAATGTGATAAATGAATTTTATAGATTTATATGACATGTTAGAAATCTATATAATATTTTGGATCAACTCTCTCATCTTTTTGTATTTTATTTAAATTCAAATAATTGAATAGTGTCAAAATTGACACTATTGATATTTTATAAAAATAACATATTATTAAATTGTTTAAAAATAAAAAAAATATTTAAAAATTACAAAATGAGATTTATATGGTCTAACATTTCATAAAGTATCCAATTATGGGCAATTCACAACACATAAGTATTTATAACCATTTAAATGTTTGAATATTATTACCATAACTAAAATTAAATAGATTAAATAAGTATAAATCAAAATGATAATATTTAAAATAAAATAAAAACATGTCTAAATTTGATTGGTTGATGATATTACAACCCTATATTATCTTCAATTTGAATTTTAGTCACTGGGGATGTTTTTAAGTGGGGTTTGAGCTTATTATAAATTAATATTTTGGAGGTTTCCAAAAGTGCCTATCTCCTCTCTTATAAAAAAGCACCTCTTACCTCTTCTCTTCGCTCCATTTTGATCTTTCAAACTCGAAAAAAACCTATCCATTTCCCTTATGAACTTCCCTATTAACATAATAGAGGTCCTAGTCTTCTTAAAAGACCAACTCTAGTGCCCCAAGAGGATGTTTAAATAAGGCACGTCGAGGAAGATGTAATATCTTTTACCGGTTCTTTTAAATTTATTTCTTCTTATACATCATATTATTTAGTTGTTTAATTATAAATTAATAACATAAGTATCACTTATATTCTGATACGTTATTATAAATACGAAACAACCCTATTTCACGTTCTACCCATCCGACAAAAAATGAAATCACCACGTGTGCGTACGTAAGGAATACCGTCTCCACCCCGTGGTGTAATTTTTTATTTCATCACAAAAAATACTTGGATGGGTATAATGATGGAAAAAATTACTATATATGAGTGTTTTAACGTGATATTTATTCTGAAATATTATACACCATGCACTTCAATACAATTCCACAATCATGGTAATGATATCATCGCTCGTGCGTACATACGGCTTACTATCTCCATGACGCGATGAGATTCATTCTCTATGGTAACCATTAAAGAATGATTATAAAGTATATATAATAATTAATCATGACATATATGAAATAAGAATTCTACTGTATTTATTTATATATATATGCCATTTACTTTAATAAAGAAATGAAAACAACATTAATGCGTACGTACGGCCTACCGTCTCCATGAACGGTGTATTTAATTCCATCTATCATTCGATTATATATATTAATATATTAAATATATATGATATACAAATAATGTTTTACATTATATAAGTAATTAATCATGATATAATTAATCATATGAAAAAATTACAAGTCAAAAGACATACGATAAATGAAATGATTTTACCCAAAACACTACTTTAACATGGAACTGACAAATAAACGGGAAATATAATGTCACAGTGAATCATTTATTATTAGATAAATATTATTATGGTTCCTTTACAAGTTTATAATATGTTTAAACCCACTATACATTAGTTTTGGACACATATAGAAGAAATTGGACCTAAGGTAAGGGATAATTATTACAATCACGTTCTTATCTGAGATTGTTTATTCATAATTATTTATTGGGGTTATATTTATCATCCATGTCCATGTATTCTAAAACTATTTTCATAAATTTTTTACTATTTTTCCATGTATGTTTAAAGTCATTTTTTACACTTTTTTGACTTTTACCACATGGTATTTAAGGAATCTATTTTTTTTACCATATGAGGTATTTTTTGACTTTTTGGGTAAAAAGTACGAGGAGAATGTTTTTTTAACTTATACGATGTGAACATATTTTTAAGATTTCATAATGCCTTATTTACATGAATATTACTCTACAATATTTCATGATTATTTTCAACAAAGTTTTTTAATATTTGTGTGACATGTTGAGAATAAAAATGATTTTGAAGAAGAAAGGATATTTTCCTCAAGAATTCATTTAACGTTTTTTATCAAAACGATTTTCCATATAAGACAGAATTATTTAATATGGATATGCTTCAAGTATAATGTTCCTATTATATACTTGGTTTTATTTTGTTTATTATGAAATTATATCCATTGTTTTATATGGATTATGTTATGATGGGATGATATTTATGAAACCCATTTTATTCGTTGCGTTATAATGAATGATTTTTTTATTTTGTGGCACATTTAAGAATGATTGAATTATGAGATGGTTGGGATATATATCTCCCTCCAATTCATTGGGTAATAATTTATATCTCATGTGATAGACATGGATGGAATGTCAAGTAATTCCAGTTCAGTAATACATGGCTGGAATGACAGGTAAACCCGGTTCAGTAATGGACTTTGTCTACTATGGTAGTCTTGAAAGAAATGCCTTGGATACTATGGAAATAATATCAGGTTCTTAATGTTTTTCTACAATTACATGTTTTATTCGCATGCTATTTTTCATGATTTATTTTCCTTTATGATCTTTTCCTTACGTACTACTCATATTTATTTCACAACTCAAGATTTTGATGTTTAAATTTTATGTTCATGTTTTTACATTCAAATTTTTATGGATTATTTTATGTTCTCTATGTTTACCCTTACTGAGCATTCGAGCTCGCCATTTCTATGTTTTCTTTTTCACTAGTACATAAAGAAAGGTTTTAGGTAATAGAACAAAAGGGGAAGATCTTTATAGGATATGTTGAAGATCTTTCACCAGGATTTGAAGATTATGTTATGAGTTTCCAAAGACAATAAAATTTTACGGTCCTTGGGTTTCTGTTTTTGTTATATATTAAGTATTTCAAAAAAGTAATATAATGTTCATGTACGCCATGCTTGGGTTTCTATAGTGGGTATCATAGGAAATTTTTAGTTAACCTTTGGAAAATAGGATGTGAAAAATTTACTGAGATCCCCATAGATATTTATAAGGTATGTCTAGGGATGTCTATAAGGTTAAATATATGGTATAGGTTAAAAACCTAGAATTATGATAACGTTCATGAAAAACCTAGTATTAAACCTAAGATGTTAGATATTGAACGTACTCCCCCTTGATTATGTTGTTTTCTTAGTATGATTTTTGCCTCTATTCTTTTTGGGTTTTAGATAATAGCTGGAACCTGAAGGAACCGTGTTAATTATCAATACACTGGGAAATGAAATGATTGTCCTCCTGAACAAACCAAATTTTATGGGAAATGGAGTGAAAAATATTATTTCTATACTTACAAAAGATATGAATCATTATATACATACACATGAGCAGAGAAGAGAACAATATTCTAGTGAGTGCTTCATTAGGAAACACCCACCTTCTTTCAGTGGGTCTTCTGATCCGCTTGTTACTGAAAAATATATCATTACCATTGAAAAGATATTTTTCATACTTCACTATTCAAAACATGAAAAATTAATTTTGGATGTTTATCTTTAAGAAGGTGAACCGGACCAGTGGCAGAATCTAATTAAGAATACAAGGCCCCAAGATGAAATTGAATCCATGGATTGGGATGAGTTCAAGAACTTGTTTTTCAATAAGTACTTTGCTCACATTCTTCGAACAAATATGGAAAAAAAGTTCCTTGAGATTAATAAAAAGGATGATGAATCTGTTGGTATATACGAGGTGAATTTTAAAAGGCTTTCAAGGCATGCATCTGGCTTTACCATCCAACCTGAAAGTAAAGTTTATCGATTCTTCAGTGGCTTAAAACTAAGTCTTTGAATGGAATTCGCTATAAGAGACTTCAGTAGATATGAAGATATTGTGCATTGTGCTATCAAGGTAGAACTGGAAGTTTGTGTTTCATATCCAACTCATGGTTTTGGAAAGAAATGAAAGATGGAGTTCAAGGAAAAAATCTCAAAACAATGGTGAAAAGAAGACGAATGTTTTGTTATGCTCAATGTGTGGAAAGAATCATAGTGGAGATTATCTTAAAGGGACTAGAAATTGTTTTAAGTGTATAAAAGAAGGTCACTGAGTAGCTGAGTATCTATGTAATGTGAAAAAGGTATCTAATGATGTGAATAGAGAAAAGACTACAAAGAACGCACCACCAAAGCTTAAATTCTAAAAGTGTAAGAAAATGGGGAATTATTCTAACCAATGCCCTAATCTAAGTGTTAATGATGATTGACATCAAAAACATCTTAAGGAAAAGGACAAAGGGAAGTCACATGCAATCACTATTGGTGATGTTGAATATGAAAACAAAGTGGTAGAATGATTAAGTGTTTATGTAACGGGATTCCAAAATAGTGTTGTGGAATCTCATTTATAGTATCATGGAATATTGGAATATCTTTGTATTGGTTTATTGCAGTTTTAAAAAATTATATGGTACAAGTGACCATGAAAAGTGATTGAAATATTTTTTGAAAGTAGATGATATACACAAAATGAAGGGATAAGGAGAAAATAATATGTTGGATATTATTAATGAGCTCATGACTAATATAAGGAAAAAGTTATATCATGGTGTTAGTATATAGAATATTTGGTATTTTGGTATGTGGAAAGAGTTAAATTTTGACAACATTCATGTTTTCACTAAGGTTATATTCTAATTAATGTTTCATGAATACATGATTAAGGTATTCACATGTTTCGAATGTGACCAACAAGATATATCTTATGATATATGGGGGATAAATGATGGTATCCACATGCTTGTTATATAACATTTCTAGAAATTATTTTCTTTATACTGTGAGTTTGGATAAAAGTATTTTGGATGAGCCTAAATGTTGGAATGGATTATGTTTGACATCATATAGTATTATTTAATTCTAGAACTTTTTTTGATATTATTTCTGGAATGTTATAATAGTGTAGTTTTAGGAAAAGGACAACATGAAGGATGGGGACAACCCATTACGTCAGACAAGGATGTGGGAATCGAATGCACAACTGAAGTGCGACATGCCTTTTTTTCTTACCACTGGCCTACAAGAGGTCCCTGGTTAATAGAAATTAGTTTTATTTTATTAATTAGTATGATATATGAAGTATAAGTCCATTTTTTGGAATTATATACGGTTAATCTCACCATAGATGGACTTATGTATATTTAATAAGTTTTTTCAAACCTTTTTGTGATAAATACAGAGGGAATGACCTATCATTATATCACATGATCTCCTAACACTTCAAGAATGAAAAATTCAACTTCATTTATTTAAATAATAGATGATGTGGAAATTGTTCATGGAATGTCCAATGATGATATTACACTAAAATAAAGTAAGTATTTCTAATTATGAAAAAATTCATCAACTTTAGGGAAATGATCATGAAAACCAAAAATCATGTCCTAGTAACCTCATATCCGATGAATTAGATGGTACCTTAGATCATCACAAATTTATGGCTTTGTAATTGTTGGATTTTTCATAGCCATGTTCTCTACCACTCTCCATCATAAAGTTATGGTTATATTTGTCTTCTATATCCATGTTTTCACCTATGTGGAAACCTAGTGATGAGTTACTTTGGGTAACCATTATATTTTTAAAATTTCTTTTAAAATTATGTTTTAGTATTCTTCTTTACGATGTGGGTTTCTATGAAAGAAACTTTCTAATAATAAAACATTTATAACCCTGATGAATTTCTAGGGCGAAATTCATTTTAAGGGGGGTAGAATGTAACGCCCCGAGATTTTATGAGATATATTCTTTTTAATTTATAACCCGGATGAATTTCGAGGGTGAAATTCATTTTAAGGGGGGGTAGAATGTAACGCCCTGAGATTTTATGAGATATATTCTTTTTAATTTATTTGATTTCTTGTGTTTTACGCTAAACCATGATTGGATAGAGCTATACGCAACATCGTATTAGCTTTCAGTTTACGCAACACTATTCTTGGCTCGTGTTACACACAATTTCATGTTCATTTGGTAGAAATTATTCTACGCAACATTGAGTATAGATTTTGTTCAATGTATAAATGAACTACATTTGGATTATGTTATATGAAACACTAAAGGAATCTTTCAGTACACGCAACACTGACTTGGTTTGCGATACATGCACGAGCGACCTTCCTCGATAACTTACATGGTACACAATACCGAGTTTCGCTAAACAACGTCATATTATTATTATGAACTAGCCATTATGAATATTATAATTTTTTTTGAATATCATAACATTATCATTAATCATACACATTTTATAGATAATGGTATGAGAACAAAATCAATTTTTCGGATAAAATAGCTATTTTTCAAAAAATGTAGTTTTAAACCTTTTGATGGCGCAAGCATTTTAAATATAATTTTTGAAAAGTTTATAAGTTCAATTTGACATAATAAATGAATTATTTAGAATCAGGATATAAAATTTTACTCTTTATAAATTTTTCATATTTTTTCGATAACTTTCATATTTTGATGAATAGTAAAAATACGTTAAATTTTAATTAAAAACAAATTTTTTCCTCGAGACAATTTATATGGTTAAATTATAATATTGAATGGTTTTACAGTATAAATAGAATATATTTTTACCATTTTATATAAATTATGTAATTATCATTAATTTTACATTGAATTCACAGGTAAAACTATTTCAATCTTTTGCAATGTTTTAAACAAAAACCATTTTTTTCCTTATGACGGGATTAATTTTAAATTAATTACATCAGATTATGTGTTTTGAATTTAGAGAAATGGATTCCATATTTTAAATCTGTTGGTCCAAATTATGTTAATATGATACTATTATTTTTGGTCATTATGAATAGTGACTACGGTAAATTTCATTTACCATAGTTAAAATTAAAGTGGGTAATTAAGTGTAAAAATTTTATAAAATTACCATAACACTCATCTTAATATAATTGTATGATTATATTTTGTCCTAAAATATAATTGGGTTGAAATTGTATCTATTGGAACCCACTTGTATGTTATTAAGACATTTATTTTATTTTATTTAAAGAAACGTTAAATATGTCTTACTCAAACTTTAATAATTAAATAATTTTTAATATAAAGTTATACTTAATATAAATTAGATTATAAAAAATAATTTAAAATATAAATTTGTTTTCTTTATCATGGTAATTTATTTGTAATTTTTAAGAAATATAAAATTACCTTAATAGCTTATACATTAATGATGCAAAAATTCTTTATTTAGTGAAAAAATAAATAATATAGTTTTTATTAAAATAATAATACTAATAAAAAGACCCAAAAACTTTACTAAAACTTATTTTTCAAGTATAACTACACCATAATCATCCAAGTTTCGACTTTTGGACCATTTGGATCCTTATAAAACAGATTATGGCATTTATATTATTTTATTTTAAATGATGTCAATGTTGTCACCTTCATAATTTAATAAAAATAACATTTTAAAAGTTGGGTGTTTTAGAAGATAAATTCGAATACAAGTATTATTATGAAATATATTAGATTTATATTCATCATAGTATTTTATTTTTAATTTTTATTCAACAAATAAGTATATTAAATAATTATACAAAAATGTTGTAGTAATTATTTTATTAAGAGAAATATAAAATAAATGGTTTCAAAAATATTAAAATAAATATTATATGAACTAATAAATGTTATCCACGAATTTTATAGATTCATATGACATGTTAGGAATATATTAAATATTTTGGTTTGACTCTATCATCTTTTTGGATTTTATTTAAATTCAAATAAACGAATAGTGTCAAAATTAACACTATTGATATTTTATAAAAATAATATATTATTAAGTTATTTCAAAATTAAGAAAATATTTAAAAATAAAAAATTGAAATTTATATGGTCTAACATGTCATAATTTATCTTATTATGGTCAATTCATAACACATAAGTATTTATAACCATTTAAAATTTAGAATATTATTACCACAAATAAAATTAAATAGATTAAATAAGGATAAATCAACATTATAAGGTTTAAAATAAAATAAATACATGTCTAAATTTCATTTTTTGATGCGATTACAACCCCATATTATCTCATATTTGAATTTGAGTCACTTTTAATGTTTTTAAGTGGGTTTTGAGTTTGTTATAAATTAATATTTTAGAGGTTTCCAAAAGTGCCTCTCTCCTCTCTTATAAAAGGGAACCTCCTCCCTCTTATCTTCACTCCATTTTGAGCTTTCAAACTCAGAAAAAACCTGTCCTTTTACCTTATCAACTTTACTATAAACATAACAGAGGTCCTATCTTCTTCAAATAACAACTCTAGTGTCCTAAGACAATGTTTAAATAAGGAACTTCGAGGAAGAGGTAATATCTTCTACAGGTTCTTTAAAATTTATTTCTTCTTCTAATTCGACTTCTTTAGATATTTCATTATAAAGTAATAACATAAGTATCAAGAATATAATTATATGTTATTATAAATATGAAACAACTATATTTCACCTTCTACCCATCTGACAAAAAATGAAATCACCATGCGTGCGTACGTACGGAATACTGTCTCCACACCGTGGTGTAATCTATTTTTCATCACCAACTTACTTGGATGAGTATAATGATAGAAGAAATTAATATATATGATTATTTTAAAGTGATATTTATTCTGAAAAATTATACACCATAAACTTCAATACAATTCCACAATCATGGGAATGATATCATCGCTAATGCGTATGTACAACTTACCGTATCCACGACGTGATGAGATTCATTATCCAAGTTAACCATTCAAGAATGATTGTAAAATATATCTAATAAATATTCATGAGATATATTAAATAATAATTCTACTGGATTTATGTATATATATATATATGTCATTTACTTTAATAAGGAAACTAAAACAACGTTCATGCATACGTACGACCTACCGTCTCCATGGACCGTGTATTTCATTCCATTTATCGATCGATTATATATACATTTATATATTGAATATATATGATATGTAAATAATGTTTTAAATTATGGAATTAGTTAATCATGATCTAAGTAATCACATGAAAAAATTACAAGTCAAAACACATATGATAAATGAAACGATTTTACCCAAAACACTGCTTTAACATGGAATTGACAAATGAATGGGAAATATAAAGTCATAGTTAATAATATATGATATCATAAATATTATTATGGTTCTGTTACAAGTTTATAATATGTTTAAACCCACTATACTGGATTTTAGGACATGTATAGAAGAAATTGGACATAAGGTAAGGGATAATGATTCCAATCGCATTCTTATCCGAGATTTTTTATTCTTAAGTATTTAATGGGGTTATATTTATCATCCATGTCTATGTCTTCTAAATATGTTTTCATAAAATGTTTACTATTCTTACATGTATTTTTAAAGTCATTTTTACCCTTCTTTGAATTTTACCACATGGTATAGAAGGAATCTTTCTTTTGTTTACCATACGAGGTAATTTTGGACATTTCCAGTAAAATGTATGAGGAGAATGTTTTTTTAACTTATACTGCTTGAACGGATTTTTATGATTTCATAACGCCTTATTTCCAAGAAGCTTCCTCTACAATATTTCATGATTATTTTGAAATAACTTCTTTTAATTTAAAATTTGGGTGACTTTTTGAGAAAATAAAATGATTTTGAAGAAGAAAGAATATTTTCCTCAATAATTCATTTCATGTTTTTTTATCAAAACTATTTTCCATCTAAGATAGAATTCTTTAACATGGATATGTTTCAAGTATAATGTTCCTATTATTTACATGGTTTGATTTTGTTAATGATGAAATGATATCCATTGTTTTATATCTATTATGTTATGATGGGATGATGTTTATGAAACCCATTTTATTCATTGGGTTATAATGAATGATTTATGTTTATTTTGTGGCACACATAAGAATGATTTCATTATGATATGGGTGAGACCTATATCTCCCTCAAATTCATTGGGTAATGATTTATATCTCATTAGATAGACATGGATATAATGACAGGTAAATGTGGTTCAATAATACATGGCTGGATGGGTGGGTAAACCTGGTTCAGTAATGGACTTTGTCCACTATGATGGTCTTGGTAGCAATGCCTTGGATACTATAGAAATCATATCTTATGCTTAATGGTTTTCCACAATTACATGTTTTATTCCAATGATATTTTATCATGATTGATGTTCTTTTATGATCTATGCCTTACATACTGCTAATATTTATTTCACAACTCATGATTTTGATGTTTAAATATTATGTTTGTGTTTTTACATTCAAATGTTTATAGATTGTTATATGTTCTCCATGTTTACCCTTAATGAGCATTTGAGATCACCATTTTTATGTTTTCTTTTCCCTAAGACATAAAGGAAGGTTTTAGTTAAGAAAAAAAGGGTAAGATCTTTATGGGAGATGTTGAAGATCTTTCACCATAATTAGAAGATTATGTTTCAAGTTTCCAAAGACACTAATCTATTACGGTCCTTGGGTGTCTGTTTTTGTTATGTATTAAGTATTCCAAAAAAGTAATGTAATGTCCATAGACGTCAAGCTTGGGTATCTACAATTATATATGATAAAAAAATTATTTATGGTATCATTATATATTATGTAAACATAGGAATACCACGTAATTTCACTTCTGTGATTTTATTTCCATACTTCAAGAAAATCAAATACGAACCGGCCTTGGAAATTATGTAGAGAACGCACCCAAAACAATGGAAGGAACAAAGTAATAACAATTAAAGGGTAAAATTATGTAATTAAATGATCATATAAGGTGTTATAAACATGAAAATGTTTATTTAAAATACTTATAACACTCTTTTAACCATTATATATGAGGTTTAAACAAGTTAGAAGTAAGAAAAACCTAGGTTAAGGGAATTCTTAACCTAATTTCCATTATTTGGGTTATCCTTCTACATCATTAATTGTGTGGTTTTAAGATAAATTTTTTAATGAATTTTTCTTTATATTATATTTATTTATAGTTTATACACATTTTTCTTTTTGTCTTCTTGATTCTAATATCAATTATATGTCATATGCAAGCAACTTTTCTTTTAAAATCCTATTTTAAAATTTGATTTTACAATATTCAAAAGAAATGTTTTTATGAAAAAATTCATGTTGTATGATTATGTTATAGTTCTTGGGAATTGTTTATGATAGAGGGTGTGACCTATATTTCCCTCCAATGCAATAGGTATGTGTAAGTTGGAGGTCTGCCATATGGTTTCTCTAAGTTTATCTACGATGGTTACACAATAACGTAGCCATGAGGGTTACATTGTAAGGTATCCATGATGGTTACAAATTATAAGGTAGCTGAGATGGTTATAATATTATGTATGTAATTTCCCAAGTTAAATTTTTAGTTCTATTTATGGTTTATATGTTTTTTTTGAAATCTGATGTTCGTGAAGTTAGTTTATATGGGTGACAAGTATTTTTTTTGAAAATGGTTTCACAAGTTACAAGTAATCATGGGCTAATGTTTTCTTTCCTTTTTTTTATATACCTTACTAAACTTTTTGTGCCCATACCATGTTTTTAATTGATTTTCATAGGTCATAAGGATGGGTATGAAAAATAATTAATCCAAGTTAAATGTTATGATGATTTGATAAATAAATAATGTTTTATATGAAAAGTTTTATTTTTTTAGAAGAAATGGATATTGTTTTTGTGTTATCGACTCTATATGAAACTAAAATGTTATATATGTATTATATACCAATTATATAAAACTATAAACTTGAAAATAATCTAAATATTAAAGGATGTGAGTTATTGACTAAATTTTAAAATTATAAAATGTAATAAGGTCGGGTCATTATAGTTGCTATCAGTGGATGGTTTAGATAAATTTAGGGGTTACGATGATTTTAATAGAATACCATTAATGATTCTTACTCTATTTTTAATTTGAAATGATATATATTTTAATGATTACTATGTTGTATCGACTATGATATGTTTGTTCAGAATGGTTTTTTCACAGAAGAAATAAGAAAGATGAAGAGGAGAGGCACTGATATAACGATATCCTTCCAAATCTGCAGCCCAAAAGGGTAGGGATTGGAACTGAATAGTTTGTGACGGTAATGGATCAACTAACATAGAAAATAGATGGAAGTGGCATCCATGAAAGAGAACAACTAGAGTAACCACAAAGGAACATGATGATAGAAGAACATTTTATAAGACAACACCTTTATGCTTTCAATGGATCTTCTGACATAGTAGTGGCTGAAGTATGGATTAAGGCCCTTGAAAAGATATTCGTTGTTATGGGATTTTAAGATAATAAAAAGTTAATTATTTCCATTTATTGTTTTGAATGGGAAGATGATTAGTGGTGGTAAATGGTCAAAAGAATTAGGGATAGAGAAGATATTGATTCCATAGAGTGGGATGAAGTTAAAAGTATTTTCCTTAAAAAATATTTTCCTATGGTGGTTCAACTTAGGATAGAGAATAAAGTACTTGAATTGAAGAAAAAAGAGTAATATTTAGTGGCCATGTATGATGCTAAATTCACCCAAATGGAAAGGTACAAACCAAATTTCATTCTATATCTTGATCGCAAAATCAACCACTTTTACTCAGGATTAAAGCTACTGTATTGAAGGGCATTGGCCTCTTGTGAATTAAAAAGTTATGAGAAACTTGTCCTATGTGATGATAGGGTAGAGATGGAGTTTTTTGAGGATCACATGAACTTTGAAAACAAGGATATTAAGAGGTATATATGGAAAGAAATGGGTAAGAATCAACCAAAGAAATATGATGGTAGGATATTCTAGTTTACAGTTTGTGAAAATTTTGGAAAAAATCACATTGAGGAATGCCTTACCAAATTTAGGAATTGTTTTCAATGTGGTAAGTTTGGACATATAGCCCAAGATTATAATTAAAATAATCCTAAGACTAATCCTGATAAGAAAAATGTTAAATGTTTTAAATTTTTTGAGATGGGTCATTATAAAAATTCCTACCCAAAGAGAGATCTAAATGATGAAAAGAAGCCAGACTATAAGAAGAAAGGTGTAGTGAGATCTTTTGCGACTAAGTCAGTAGACATTGGGCCATCCAATGGAGTTTTATTAGGTACCTTGTTTGTTTACTCAGATTTTTCTAAAGTCTTTTTTGACATGAATACTACACATTCATTTCTTTCTGAGGAATTTTATGGTAAATTAGAAATATCACCTCAAAAAATGATACCATAACTTATTGTTAAAACACTAGGGGAAAAATTATATCCAAGAGAAATTATAATAATCTTTCTATTGTGGTCTATGGAAATAATTTTCCTTCAAACCTTATTGTTTTTTCCTTAGTAGAGTGTGATGTCATTCTGGGAATGGATTGGATTTCTATTTATCATGATAAGATTGACTGTAAATCTAAATAATTTGTTTTTCAGAAAGAGCCTTAGTTTATTTATAAGAAATAACCCATACAATTGATAAAATATCAAGAATATGAGAATATTTTGAAATATGGAAATGAAATCTAAATTTCTCATATTGTTGAAAATAAGGGAATTGTTCAGATTAGTCATGTGCCAGTGGTAAATAAATACCTTGATGTTATTCTTGATGAGTTACCTGGTTTCATAACTAATTAGGGAGTTTAATTCATAATTGAAGTAGTTCCTAATTATAATAAAATTTGAAAACCACCATATCGAATGGATCAAATAGAACCTCTTGAATTGAAAAATTAGTTACAATATTTTCTTGATAAAGGCTTTATTCATCCTAGAACTTCACTATGGGGTGCTCTAGTTTTTTTGTTAAAAAGAAAGATGGGTCAATGAGACTTTTCATTGATTATAAATACTTGAATAACATCACTATTAAAAACAAGTATACTTTTCCTCATATTTATGGATTGTTTGATTAGTTCTAGGTAGATCCATACCTTTCCAAGATTTGACAAGAGATCCAAAAACCATCAGTTGAAGGTGAATGAGGATGACAACTCGAAAACAACTTTTCATACTAGGTATTGCCATTATGAATTTATTGTTATACCATTTGAGTTAACTAATTCACCTATTGTATTCATCGATCTTATGAAAAGAATATTTTATGAGTTCTTGGATAATTTGGTGGTTGGGTTTGTTGACGACATTATGTTATTTTCTAAGAGTAAAATCGAGCATGAAAAACATCAAAGGGTCACTTTTAAAACCTTAAAAGAAATGAAACTATAAATAAAATTACGAAAGTATGATTCTTGGATGCAAGAGATTTTTTTGGGTATGTTGTAAATAAGGATGGAATAACCGTTGATCCTTCCAAAAATAAAATTGGTTGATGAATGACTAAGACCTAAAAATGTTACAGAGATTCGTAGTTTTATTAGATTAACAGGTTATTACCGACGGTTTCTAAAAAACATTGCATAGTTATCTAGAAATCTATCTCAGTTAACATGAAAAGGGGTTAAATTTATTTGGACAGAAGAATGTGATGTTTTTTTCAAGAACTAAAGAAGAGATTGGTGAATGGTCTAGTTTTGGACTTGCCTTCCTGAAATGGTGAGTTTTACATCTATATTGATGTTTCATTGAAAAGAATTTGTTCTGTTCTAATGAATAATGATCAAGTAATTTATTATGCTTCAAGAAAAAAAACCTCATGAGTTAAATTATCACACACATGATATGGAATTTGAATCTATTTTTTTATTTGAAAATTTTGAGGCATCAATTATATGGAGCCAAATGTCAAATATATACTAACTATGAAAGTCTAAAGTATATATTAAATCAGAAGGAATTAAACATGAGGTAGAGAAGATGTCTTGAATTGATAAAATATTATTATTTATTGATCAATTACTATCCAGAAAAGTCAAAAAATGTGGAAAATGTATTGAGTCGAAAAAATCATGAATCATTAACCATGTTACATTTGGAACATTATCTCTTGAATAACGATTTGATGAATTTTGGCTTAGAAGTTGTTAGTGCAGGAAATAAATATTTTTTGTTTCACATTTCAGTGCAATCGTCATTATCAGACATTATTAAGAAAGAATAGAAGGAAGACCATGAGCTAATTTTTTTTTTGAATTAGTTAAAATGGTTAATATTCCAGAATTTTATCTTGAACAAGATTGTGTTTTAAGATTTGGTAAATGGTTGTGTGTGCATTTTGATTCCCAATTAAAGAAAAATTTGATGTGTGAAGCTCATAGTTCTCTATTTTTAGTTCATCCTAGAAGTACTAATATGTACAGAGACCTTTAGAATTATTATTGGTGGGATGGAATGAAACAAGATATTTCAAATTTACCATGAAATGTTCTACATGTCAACAGGTTAAAGAAGAGTGGTAGTTACTAAAGGGGATGCTTCAGCCTTTTCCAGTGCCAGAATGGAAATGGAAGAATATATCCATGGAATTTATGGTGGGACTATCTAATACTTCTCAAGGTAACAATATAATTTTGGTTTTTGTTGATCAACTGAAAAAATCGGAACATTTTCTTTCTATTTGAGATAAAATGTATTTAGATCATCTTTATCGACTGTAACTCAAAGATATTGTTAGGTTACATGGAGTTAATCTTTCCATTGTATCTTAATGTGTTTCCAGATTCACTTATTACTTTTTTAAGGGACTTTATAATTTGTTTGGCACATAATTAAATTTGTGTACAAATTTTCATCCTCGATCAGATGGGCAATCTGAACGAACAATTCAAAATTTGGAGGATATGTTTCAAGCATGTTAAATTTATTACCAGGGAATTTAGGATAATTTTTTTTTCTTTAGTTGAGTTTTCTTTTAATAACAATTCTCATTCCACTATACAGATGACACCTTTTGAAGCATTATATGGGAAGTGGTGTTGAACTCTAACTTTTTTGGATGAAGTTGGGGAAAGGAAGTTGATGGGACCAGAATTAGAATAAGAAATAGTTTAGAAAAGTAAATATAATCTAGTATCACATGAGAATAGCTATGATCAGACATAAAAATTATGTATAAAATAGGAGGAATTACTTTTCTTTCGAGGTAGGTATAGCATCCCAGCTTTTTATCACATAAACTTTCATTACATTTTACAAAACCGAGGATCTTTAAGGTTTAGTGTCTTGGAAAACCAGGAACTTAAAACACGAAAACATAAAACATTCTTCTTAAACACTTGAATGGCTTCTCATTATTTTCATCCTAGGTTCATTACTGCATCTCAACCTGGGGACATACATCAAAAGAAAAGGTGACCAGAAGGCCCAGTAAGGGAAACAAGGAGAAACATTTAACATGTGAACTTGAGATACATCAACAATGTCATGAAAAATAACTTTAAGGAATGAGAAATAAATCATGAGTAATATCATAATAAAAATAACGTATTTCATAACTTGAAGATGTGGCTACAACATTTAATATTGACAATCATTCCATTTCAATAAGGTCCATCCCCAAGGTGTCATTAAAAATTTCCAAGGTTATTCACGAAGGCATCGTTAAAAATAGTCATCTCTAGAGATTAAGGCTTTACCCAATGAATTGGAGTGCTATCAGGGCGCACCCATGACATGTCTTTATTATCATTTGAGCCACATATATCATCATCAATCATTTAATAAAAAACCCATATATCATAAAAGGAATTGGTTTCATTTCATAATCATAACGTTTTAAATACTTCTTTAAAGACATGATCTTTATGTTACTTTAAACCCACGCAAAGGGAAAGTGGGTCTCATGTATATAAAACCCAGAATTTAAAATAGAACATTTTGGTATATATGTGAATACCCCTTTAGAAGAAAGATCTTTGAGTATTCACTTCATAAAATAAATGAATTTGAGAATAAGAGAGACATTTTGAGATGAAAATTCTGCAGCATAACGACTATGTTTCGGGGTTTTAGAAAACATTGAAAAGAGAGGGGACATGGTTCACCCACTAATAAAAGATCCATAAAACTGTATGGGGCCAGAATATAAATGATTTAAGAACATGGTAATGATATTTTAAAGATATACCATATGAAATGAAGAACATGAAAAGAAGACAAAAATAAGATTTCTCTTATGAAAATTCGGCAGCCTAACATCGTCACTTTAACTTCACCAAAATGAATTGACGAGATCAAATAGGGTCTCTCATCATATGAACATAAAATATCAGTATGATAGATATAGAGATCATAACCCTACATAATAAAAAGGAACTAGAAAGACTTTACATGAAAGTAGAACTTTGAAAAAATGAGAAAGGTGAAAGAATCCCTTAAAAATTCGGCAGCCTAACAGCGCCACTTAAACAAAAAAAAAATGAATTTAAGAGACCAAATAGGGTCTCTAATCATATGAATATAAAATATCAGTATGATAGATATATAGATAGTACCCCAAAATAATAAAAGTAACTTTAAAGACTTGATATGAAAATCGATCTTGAAAATGAGAAGGGTAAAAGATCCCTTAAAAATTCAGCAGCCTAACGGCGTCACTTAAAACTTCAAAATACTGAATTGAAGAGATCAAATAGGGTCTCTCATCATATGAAAATAAGATATAAGTATGATATATATAGATATCATACCCCAACATAAGAAAAATAACTTGAAAGACTTGACATGAAAATAGAACATGAAAAACGAGAAGGGTGGAAGATCCCTTAAAAATTCGGCAGCCTAACGGCGACACTTAAAACTTCAAAATACTGAATTGAAGAGATAAAATAGGGTCTCTCATAATATTAACATAAAATATCAGTATGATAGATATAAAGATTAAACCCCAATATAAGAAAAATAACTTGAAAGACTTGACATGAAAATAGAACTTGAAAAAACGAGAAGGGTGGAAGAATCTCTTAAAAATTTGGCAGCATAACAGCGCCACATAAACATTCTTAAAAAGAATTGATAAGAGAAAGATGGGGTCTCTAATCATATTAACATGAACATGAAAAGGAAAGTATAGTTAATATAAAATAACATCCACCAACAGAAGAACATGGAGCATAAAAGAAATGACATAAAAGAGTGTACTTGGAAAGAAGGAGAGAAGTAGGATCCGTTACCTTAAAACGTAACTCTTAAAACTCATTGTTTGGGACCTTGAGGGCTTGGGGGCACCTTGGGAGGACTCCTTTAGAGGTAATGAGACCACAACTTCGTTGGGGGAGAGTTTGGAGTCCAATGGATGAGAGGATGGCTTGGTATTTATAGGGAAAGTGAGGGGAGAAGGCATTAATGGCCAAGGGACACCTCATTGGTGGTTCTGGAAAAACCATGGGCTTGACCATGGTATTTTCCCATGGTATTGGACACATGGGACACCTCATACCTTATATTACTATTCATAAGTCGACCATATTAATTACATAATTAATAAATCATTTAATGATGGCATTAAACACTCGTAACGTAAAAACTGTATTTTCACTATTCATCGAAAATTCAACTTTCTCAGAAAAATCCCAAAATTTCTCCTTAACCAAATATTGATGCCCTGATTTAAAAAATGAACTCCATTTTATAAAAATAATTTTCTAAATATTTTTAATTTAATTTTTAAATAAAAACACTATTCATCGAAAATTCATTTTTTTCAGAAAAATCCCCAAAATTTACCGTAACATAATATCGATGCTCTGAGTTCAAAAATTAAATCCATTTTATAAAAATATTTTTTTAAATATTTTTAATTTAATTTTTAATTAAAAAAACACTATTCACCTGAAAAAACTAATACTTTAATAACAATTTTTGAAACCGTTATTTAACCATTTTATTGAATCACATTACTTAATCAAGGTGCCTAGATTATATTAATACTTTCTTTAAGTGAGTTTAATAATCCATTTGGTCACATTATTAATCCTAAGCATAAAATCACTATTCATAATTTACTATTCATCAAAAATAAAGTTGATCTTATTAGACTCTAAATTTCATATAGAACATAATTATAGAAGATCATTTTTTGAAAATCGTTACATATTTTCAATTATTTAAGGTTTACATAAACATTTTTTAACACATCCTTTCTCTAAAATTCACAAAAAATATGCATACTAAATTTATCTGGACATTTGAAAATTTATAAACTTCATCATAAGAAGAAATCAAATTTTTTATTTAAAACAAAGGATTACACAAGGAAGTTACGGTCTCCTTACGTATCCCCTTATCACACCAGTATAAGACCTATGTGTAAGGTGTGCTAAGGTGAGAGAATCTGAGGGAGGCTCGGCCAAAATCACACGAGTAGTAATTTCTATCAGGTTGAACTTCTCACAAAGGCGATTCCGTTCTAGCTTCACACGATGATGTTAGGCTTGGGTTTGGTACAGAGCAAAGCCCAGTGGTGATACCTCCTTCCCAAGTTCTATTAAATGGGCATCAATCAGTCCAAGACTACTGGGTGAGGCCATCAAATCTTCTTTCTATGTTAATTAACCAAGATCACTTGTATTTAGAGACAATAATCAAAACGTTTAGTTTCCAGCGGTCATATTGACCAATGGTCATATAACAGACAAAAACCCAACGGTCTCATTTTAATTATACTCATGTTATCAAATGAAATAGTTTTGTTAAGTATAAAAAATAAAATAACACACAAAATTAGGAAACAAGATTTATTCAAAATTTCGGGTTGTTACAATCTTCCCCCCTTAAGAAATCGCAGCCTCGAAATTTTTAAAATTGGGTTTTGAAATTTCATTGAGAGTCACACACCGGAAAAGGAGTTAGTAAAACTATTACTTTAAAGGAAACAAAGGGAAGTAAAAAGGTATCCTGAGTTAACCCACACTAGGATTCCATGTAGGAAAACATGGACATGGAAGAGAAAACAAAGGGTCAGGTTCTGAGGGAGAGTGATAGAAAACATGATTAGGAGAAATTTAACCACGAGAAAATCCTAAACTTATGATGTTTGTAAATGGTCTTTGATTACCTAGTAAGAAACGTAAACCAACAATGTTTTTGTTTTACGTTCCTTTTTATAATTTTGAGGAATTCATTTACTACATAGAACAAAAACATAAAGAAATATACCTAACTTCAAGTAGAGTTTCATCCTTTAATAAGTTTCTACCAAAACTAATCTTTTCTCCAAACGATGAGCATTCAAAAAAACTTGGTCTCATCAAAACACAAGATTCCTCTTCTTGAGAGTCACGTAATCCACAAAAGATTAACTATCAATTTATTATATCTTTAAACATTATCCCAAGAACAGAAAGGGTTAGATAAAACAACTCTTCAAAAAGAAAGAATCCCATAGGAAGTAAAACTACTTTTAAATCTTCAAAGTTCTATGGTACTTCCCAAAGTTCATCATAGACCATTCCATAAATAACTATGCTAAAAATTCCTCAAAATAAACCAAACTAAGATTGAAACCCAATTATAAGAATGATCTCATAACATAGTCTTCCAAGATAGACTTTATCGTTCATCTTCAAACAACATCAAACACTCTTATCATCTTATAAGAAAAGTAACTAACCTAATCCCATTTTCCCCATGATAGGTTAATCATTTCCATATTTAACCTAAATTACTATAAGTACTCCTTAAATTTATCGATTCTTCAAAATATAATTCAACCTTTACTCCTCAAAGAAAATACCTTAGTAATCTATTTACCTTGATCAAATAGGTTTCCCAAAATAGTGAACGTATTCCAAAATAATAATCTTCTTTTAATCCCCTAATCACCCTTTTTTAAAGAAGAACAACTTCACTACATCAACATGTGGTACATAACAATAGATGTTTTCCCTAATGATATAAAATCATCTTATGTAGTGACTTGATGATCATAGAAAACATAAAAGATATGCTCATAGAGCACGAACTAAAAGACAACATGACATAGACAATTATTGCGAAGAAGTTACATGTACTTCAGTCACCATGATCCATCAAAGCATAGGACTTGCATTGTTCCCTTGTCCTAGAATATTGTTGATGCTCATCATGCTTCTCATCCATTCCAAGAGAGCATTGCCTTGGATAATTTCTACCTTCTCCACATTTACGACATTTAAATGTATAAGGTACATTAGATCGAACCATATATCCATTCATCACATTATCCATTTTTTAAATAAATTGGCTACTTTATGCCCTATCTTCCCACACTTAAAACATATCCCGGTTCCTTTGTGACAATCTCCTTGGTGCCTCTTCCCAAAATTTTTGTAAAAAATAAACTGGGTCTTCTTCCCCTTATCAACTTTATCAGATGAACATCCTTGAGACTTTGTCTTCTTATTCCTTGATAAATTTGGGCATTCAACTAGGTACCAATTATTAATTGTGATTTTTGATAGCAAGTTTGGCATAATAACAAAATCTTCAACTTGATCTTTCGTCATATCTGTCATATTAATAGGGAAATCGTCACATTTCCAATCACATTGGTTGTTGGGACATGCTCTTCCATTTCCCGCCATTAACTAAGAAAAGAACGTATAATTATAGGGCTTAAATACTTAGCCAATAATCCTGAAAAGGAAACTTAAATCATAGAAGGATAAACTTGTAGAATAAAAGTATAACCTAACTTGTGATCGCCTAGGTCCCAATATAGGTTATCCATGATCATATATTCTTATGTGAATCTTTATTTTATTTTATCTTTGTTCCTTTAATAATAGTTCATACTAAGCTTATGAATTTACCAAATCATATCCCCCAGGAGTGTCGTAACCAAGAGTGAATCAAGGACCGTTGTCATGTACCAGTTCCCTTTAATGTCTAGCTCAAAGCGGTGTTTTCGGGTTTTACCCCTACGTACATCTGTTCTAGAGCCACCTCAGCCTGCTCGCATCCAGACAAGGAAGTATTTTCTTGGAAACCCCTTACTCAATACTCACCAAAATACCAGGAAGATTTCCTATATTTAAACTTTTCTGTAGGGTTCTTCCTAATGTTTTCATATCCTAATTTCCACAAACAACTAAACCATCCTTTGATACCAACTATAGCATCCCGCCTTTCTATCACATAAACTTTCATTACATTTTACAAAACTGAGGATATTTAAGGTTTAGTGTCTTGGAAAACCAGGAAATAAAAACATGAAAACATGAAACATTATTCTTAAACACTTGAAAGGCTTCTCATTATGTTCATCCTAGGTTCATTACTGCATCTCAATCTGGGGACATACATCAAAAGAAAGGGTGACCAGAAGGCCCAGTAAGGGAAACAAGGGGAAACATTAAACATGTGAACTTGAGATACATCAACAATGTCATGAAAATGAAATTTAATGCATGAGAAAGAAATCAGGAGGCATATCATAATAAAAATAATGTATTTCATAACTTGAAGATGTGGCTAAAACATTTAATATTGACAATCATTCCATTTCACCAAGGTCCATCCCCAATGTGTCATTAAAAATTACCAAGGTTATTCACCAAGGCGTCGTTAAAAATAGTCATCTCTAGAGATGAAGTCTTTACCCAATGCATTAGAGCGCTATAAGGGTGCAGCCTTGAAATGTATTTATTATCATGTGAGACACATATATCATCATCAATAATTTCATAAACAACCCATATAGCATAAAAGGAATGGGTTTCATTTTATAATCATAATGTTTTGAAAACTGCTTTAAAGACATGATCTTTATGTCACTTTAAACCCACGGAAAGGGAAAGTGGGTCTCAAGTATATAAAACCCAGAATTTAAAATATAAAATTTTGGTATATATGTGAATAACCCTTTAGAAGAATGATCTTTGAGTATTCACTTAATAAAATAAATGAATTTGACAATAAGAGAGACATTTTGAGACGGAAATTCTGCAGCATATTGACAATGTTTCAGGGTTTTAGAAAACATTGAAAAGAGAGGGGACATGGTTCACCCACTCATAAATGATAAATAAAACATTAGGTGGCCAGAATATAAAGGATTTAAGAACATGGTAATGAAATTTGAAAGATATAACATATGAAATGAAGAACATGAAAGGAAGAAAAAAATCAGATTTCTCTTATGAAAATTCGGCAGCCTAACGATGTCAATTTAACTTCAACAAAATGAATTGACGAGATCAAATAGGGTCTCTAATCATATAAACATAAACGATAAGTATGATAGATATAGGGATCATACCACAACATAATAAAAAGGAACGTGAAAGACTTGACATGAACGTAGAACTTTGAAAAAATGATAAAGGTGAAAGAATCCCTTAAAAATTCGGCAGCCTAACAGCGCCACTTAAACATCAACAAAAATGAATTGACGAGACCAAATAGGGTATCTCATCATATGGATATAAAATATCAGTATTATAGATATATAGATCATAATCCAACATAAGAAAAGTAACTTTAAATACTTGACATTAAAATTTATCTTGAAAATGAGAAGGGTGAAAGATTCCTTAAAAATTCGGCAGCCTAACAGCATCACTTAAAACTTCAAAATACTGAATTGAAGAGATAAAATAGGGTCTATCATCATATGAACATAAATGATTAGTATGATAGATATAGATATCATACCACAACATAAGAAAAATAACTTGAAAGGCTTGACATGAAAATAGAACTTGAAAAACGAGAAGGGTGGAAGATCCCTAAAAAATTCGGCAGCTTAACAGCGTCACTTAAAACATCAAAATACTGAATTGAAGAGATCAAATAGAGTATCTCATAATATGAACATAAAATATCAGTATTATAGATATAGAGATCATTCCCCAACATAAGAAAAAGAACTTGAAAGACGTGACATGAAAATAGAACTTGAAAAACGAGAAGGGTGGAAGAATCTCTTAAAAAATCGGCAGCCTAATGGTGCCACATAAACATTCTTGAAACGAATTGATGAGAGAAAGAGGGGGTATCTCATAATATGAACATGAAATGGAAAGTATAATTAATATAAAAGAACATACTCCAACATAAGAACATGGAGCCTAAAAGAAATGACATAAAAGAGAGTACTTGGAAAGAAGGAGAGAAGTAGGATCCCTTACCTTAAAATGTAACTCTTAAAACTAAAAGGTTGGGACCTTGAGGGATTGGGGGAACCTTGGGATGTAATAAGACTATAGCTTTGTTTGGGGAGAGTTGGGAGTAGAATGGATGAGAGGATTACTTTGTATTTATAGAGAATGTGAGGGGACAAGGCATTAATGGCCAAGAGACACCTCATTGGTGGTTTTGGCAAAACCATGGGCTTTCCTATGGTATTTTCCCATGGTATTGGCCACTTGGGACACCTCATACCTTTTATTACTATTCATAAGTCGACAATATTGATTACATACTTAATACATAATTTAATGATGTCATTAAACACTCGTAACTTAAAAACTGTATTTTCACTATTCATCGAAAGTTCAACTTTGTCAGAAAAATCCCAAAATTTCACCTTAACCAAATATCAATGCCCTGATTTCAAAATGAACTCCAGTTTATAAAAATAATTTTCTAAATATTTTTAATTTAATTTTTAAATAAAAACACTATTCACCAAAAAGTCTTTTTTTCAGAAAAATCCCTAAAAATTACCTTAACATAATATCGATGCTCTGAGTTCAAAAATGAAATCCATTTTATAAAAATATTTTTCTAAATATTTTTAATTTATTTTTTAATTAAAAAAACAGTATTCACCCGAATAAACTAATACTTGAATAATAATTTATGAAACCGTTATTTAACCATTTTATTGAATCACATTACTTAATCAAGGTGACTAGATTATATTAATACTTTCTTTAAGTGAGATTACTAATCCATTTGGTCACATTACTAATCCGAAGCATAAAATCAGTATTCATAATTTACTATTCATTAAAAATTAAGTTGATCTTATTATACTTTAAATTTCATACCGAACATAATTTTAGAAGACCATTTTTTGAAAATCATTACACATTTTTAATTAGTTAATTTTTACATAATTTTTTTTAACATATCCTTTCTCTAAAATTCACCAAAAATATGCATAATATATTTATCTAGACATTTGAAAATTCATAAATTTCATCATAAGATGAAATCAAAATGTTTATTTGAAACAAAGGATTATACAAGGCAGTTATGGTATCCTTATATATCCCCTTATCACACCAGCATAGGACCTAAGTGTAAGGTGTGCTAAGGTGAAAGAATCTGAGTGAGGCTCGGCCAACATCGCACGAGTAGTAATTTTTATCAGTTTGAACTTCTTGCGAAGGCGATTCCATTCTAGCTTCACATGATGAAGTTCGGCTTGGGTTTGGACCATAGCAAAGACCAGTGGTGCTACCTCCTTCCCAAGTTCTGTTAGATGGGCTTAAATCGGTCAAGACTACTGGGTGAGGCCATCAAATCTTATTTCTATGTTAATTAACCAAGATCACTTGTATTTAGAGACAATAATCAAAACGTTTAGTTTCCAGCGGTAATATTGACCAATGGTCATATAACAGTCAAGAACCAACGGTCTCATTTTAATTATACTCATGTTATCAAATGAAACAGTTTTGTTGCGTATAAAAAATAAAATAACACACAAAATTAGGAAAAAATATTTATTCAAAATTTCGGGTCGTTACAGTAGGTGATCATGTTTTTCATAGAATCTCACCATGGAAGAGTGTTATACATTTTGGTAAGAAAGGAATACTAAGTCCATGGTTTATTGGACCTTTTGAAATATAAGAGTAGTTTGGAACATTCACCTACCGAGTAGCTTTGCCTCTGTGTTTATCTTAGGTACATAATATTTTTCACGTTTTTTTGTTGAGAAAGTATGTGACAAATTCATCTCTTGTCTTCATCCTAGAAGCAATTTAGATGGAAGAGAACTTTTTTTATAAAGAGAAACCAGTTCATATTATGGATCAAAGGGAACAAGTATCACAGAATAAAGTAATCCACTAGGTAAAGGTTTTGTGGAGAATCCAAATGGTTTAAGAAGCAGCAAGAGATTCTTAAGATTCTATGAGGGAAATGTACCCTCACTTGTTTAATAAGTAAAAAAAAATTGCGAGGACAGAATTTTCAGAAGGTAGGGATAAATTAACACCCTAATGTTTTAAAATTTAATTGAAATGCAAGAAAATTTATTTTAATTAGATAGTTATAAGTAGTCTTTAACATTATTTTGTATCTTCTATGTTTTCAATTTCAAATAACGGTTATCTATAATTGTGATTAGTAAGTTATTTGGAGTCTAATGAAACCAACTTTATTTTTGGTGAATAGTAATATACCCTTATGAATAGTAATATGAATAGTAATATTACACTAATTAATAGTAAATTGTATTATTATTTTATTTTCTTAAGACTTTAATATATTGAAAACTTGATTAATTTTTCAAAGTGTTAAAAAAATGAGTTATAGATTTAAAATTGTTATTTTTGAATAAATTATGATTTTATTTAAAAATTAAATTAATAATATTTAGAAAATTATTTTCAAAAAATGGAGTTTATTTTTGAATTCAACACATTTAAAAATGTACAGGGTAAATTTTTGGGATTTTTCTAAAATACATGAATTCTTTATTAATAGTAAAAATACAGTTTTGAGTTTTTGGTATGTTTAATGAAATCATAATGATGTGATAATGGAAATAAAATTATGGACCACTTTTGTACAATAAATTATGATACGAGGTGTCCCATTTTGCAAATACTATTGGAAAATACAATGGGAAAGCCCATGATTTTTCAAAAACCATTAATGAGGTGTCCTTGAAATTAATAAAAAAATCCCTCACATTTACTATAAATACCCACTGATTATTTCATTTTATTTCTTTAAAGACTTATCATCCTAGAATATCTAGTATTTTTAACTCCCTAGTTGTCCTCCAAAGGTTTCCTGAAGCCCACAATGTCCCAACATTCATGTATTAGGAGTTACTCTACAAGGTAATAGAATTATCAACTTCTCTTTTTTGCATTCAAGTTCTCTTTTATGTATTTTGTATTTCAAGTTTTTATACCATGTTCTTATTTCGATATTATTATATTCCTATAATATTTTACGAGTCTTTTATGAATTAGTGACCACTCACCCATCTCTTTTTAATGATTTCTAAAACCATGTTTTACAGCCATTATGCTGCAGAATTTTCGTCTCAAAATCTCTCTATTTTTCAAGAACTCTTATTATGTTATTATCTTTTAATTTAAATTGGATTATGTTGGAATATTTAATTATATACCTCTTTAATTTCTATATTATTTAAGAATAATGAGATACCCTTTTTCTCCCCTCAATATATTTTATGAATTTTTAAGTGATGTCGTTATGTTGTCAAATTTTTGTGAGGGATTTCTTAACTTTTCTTTTATTTTTAGTTCCTTTATTTTATTTTTATTTCCACATTTCCCCTCATCCAAATGATATGATAATTATAGTACCTTAAATTAGCTCTAATTATATTATGGTAATGTAATATTTCATCCTATTCATTCTTTTTCTGTCTCCCTATTGTTCTAAAAATAAAAACATCATCCACGATGTGATGATTTTCCAAAATCATGGACGATATGTTTGAAATATCCATTACATACTTCAAAGATAATCATAAAACCATTTTAATGGTTGAAAAAGAATTTATATTTTATATTTTAACCCATTTTACTCTCTATAATTAACTTCTATTCATAAAATTAAATTATATAATGAAACAAGTTCTTGATTATCGAGGAACTGCCAAAAATGATCTAAACAGACATCATTAATATTTTATACAATGATCCATGATAATATATGATAAAAAAAGATTTATTATAACATTATGTATTATATAAATATACCAACAGCATTTCATTCCACTTTTTTAATTTCATTTCCATAAGATAAGAAAATAAAATACAAACAGACCATGGAAATCATGTAGAGAATGCACCCAAAACAATGGAAGGAAAAAAGTACTACCAATTAAAGGGTGAAATTATGTAATTAAATGATAATATAAGGTGTTATAAACATGAAAATATTTCTTTAAAATACTAATAGCACTCTTTTAACCATTATACAAGAGGTCTAAACAAGTTTGAAGTAAGAAAAACCTGAGGTAATGAAATTCTTAACCCAATTCTTTGGGTTGACCTTCAACTTCATTAATTATGTGGTTTTAAGATTATTTGTCTGATGAATTATTTCTTATAATATTTTTATTTATAGTGTGTACACATTTTCCATTCGTTCTATTTATTCCCATATCAATTATATGTTATTTTTAGGTGACTTCTCCATTTAAAATCCACTTTTAAAATTCGATTTTACAAAATTCAAAAGCCATGTTTTTATGAAATTATTCATGATGTTTGATTATGTTATAGTTCTTGGGCATTATTTATGATGATTGGTGGGACCTATATTTCCCTCCAATGCATTGGGAATGTGTATGCTGTAGGTTGGCCGTATTGTTACTCCAAGTGTAACTATGATTGTTACATAACAAGGTAGCTGTGAGGGTTATATTATAAATTAGTTGTAAGGGTTATAAATTACATGGTATATGAGAGGGTTACAAGATTATGTAAGTAATTACCCAAGTTACCTTTCTAGTTCTATTTATTTTACATATGTTTTGTGGAAATATCATGTTTTATGAATTAATTTTATATGGCTGACAAGTATGTTTTTTTAAAATGGTTTCATAAGTTACAAGTAATCACAGGATAATGTTTTATTTATTTATTTTTATATCCCTTACTGAGATTTTTGTGATAATCCCAGGTTTTTAATTTTTTTCACAGGTTATAAGGAAGTGTAAGACAAAGAAGGAATCCAAGTTAAATGTTATGAATATTTGTCAAAGAAATCATGTTTTATTTGAAAAGTTTTTTTTGGAAGAAATATATATTGTTTTTTTGGTATCTGATCTATATAAATGTGGAATGTTATGTATGTATTATATCCCAATTCTAAAAACAATAAACTCGAAAAGATCCTCAATATTAAAGAAAGCAAGTTCTTAACTAAATTTCAAGATTATGTTATGTAATAAGTCCATGTCCTTATAAAAAAAACCATCATACACTTCCCCATAGCAGTAAATCTTTTCTCCTATCACCACACAGACTTGACCCCCATGCATCGATGTTGATCCGCTTCCATGAACATTCCATACATGTTCTATGCCTCCTCTACCGCATGCGACTACCCCTCCAAATGGGATACTTGTATGACTTTACCTCAAGTGGAAGCCATGTGGATTTCACCAATTAGTTGATGGATAGCCTATATTAGTCTTATTTTCTATTAATTCCACCAATATTCACTTTTCCATTTCTGGCCTACAAAACACAAACATATTTATAAAAAATTATAGACAATTATTATTATTTCTTTTCATTTTTAAAAAATCAAAATCAAAGTTTTGTTCGACCAAATAAACATAATTCAAATAAAATTTATGTAGAATAATCTATTAAATACTATATTAAAAGAAATTATATTAAAAAAATGTGTAAAAAATGTAAACTCGTCACTTATTATTTATTTTTCTCTTGAGATATTTTTAGTAGTTAGAAGTTAATTAATTGGGACTTCTGATATGTTATTGATTTTGATTTCGATTATAGTATGTATTCACTTCTTTGTAATATGTAATTTTTTTTGAGATTGAAAAAGAATTTTAAAAAATGTTTGTTTTAAAATAAGTTTTGGGAGTTTGTTCAAAAAGATAGTTTTGTTTCTTTTTAGGGGTTTTAAAATAAAAATAATTAAAAAAGGGGTTTGAGAAAATGTTTTGGAAATAAAATTAGAGTTTATATTTTAAAATGGGTGTTTATATTTTGAAAAAATAATGTTTTACAGAAAAGTTATTTTTTAAGGAATGGTTTTTAAGTCTAAAACAAGGGTATTATTTTAAGAAAATAGGATTTTTAGTGTGTTATTGATGTGCCTTGTTTTATTAGGTTTATTATTTTGGACTTTTCTCTTGTTATGCTGGGGTTATTTAATTTGGTTTCGGAGACATGAACTTGTTGAGTTCTTGTTTTAGGATATTAACGTTTTGGGGAATCCCATAATGGTTTTGAAAAATGATAGATATTCTATTTTTTATGGATGAACCTTATGATGATTCTCTTTGTCTCTTGGGTATAATTTGTATAATTGGTGGACTTACCCAGATTCAAAATAAATTAGGGAGGTTAGAATCATTGTTTTCTCTTAGATTCAATTATAGGATACTTGATTCATTAGTCTTCATCCATGTGGTGTGATCTTGGTTCATAATATGTGTCTTAAAAGTACCATGCTATGTGTTTTGGGATTTTTTGTATTTTTTCTCTTGGGGATGTCCTTTGATTTTGATTGTTTCTTTTTGGTGTATTGGGAGATGGTGTGAGATTATTTGGTGCATGTGATTTGGTTTTAGCTTTTCATAATTCCATATAAAATCTTGTATGAGATAATTTGTTTTGTGTATCTTATTCCTTAGGGGTAATAATGTTTATTGTAATTTTTTTAGAGTTGGTGAATTTTTAATTATCTATTTTTATGGGATGAGCATGAAAAACCTTATGGTCGGTGCTTAGGTAACTAGGGAGATAGTTTCCTTTATGATATTGGGCACTTAAGGGTGTCTATTTCCTTGTTTGTTTTCTGTTCATTAGGTGACGATGTACCAATTTAAGGTCCCTATTTACCCATTAAGTACGATGGTATGAGGTCAAATACCATGTTATTCTCTAAGATTAACTATGATCATGGTATTATTATTGACTTTTATTTATGGGTGTATGGGTGGAAATGATGTATTTTACTCATTCTCTAGGATATTATTTTGGATGGGTTTAGGATGAGTTATTTGTAAAAGTTTTTAAGTATTTTTAGGGATTTTTGTTTCTTTACGATGTTTCTCTTTTGTAGTTTTTCAGTGGAGGTAGTGTTTTTATGGTGGTGATTCCCCATGTTTATGATTTTATAATTTTTTGTCACACAATTTTGAGAAATTATAAATGGTGGTGAGATAATTATTTGTCTCCCTTTACTTCTATGGAATCATAATTTAGGGCTGTGTTTCAGATATTCTTGGAGATATTGGAAAATTTTGGATGGTTTGGTTTCACATGGAAATGTAGGATATTGTGTAAGTATATTCTTTATTGGTAAAGAGGAACAATTTTTTTGGTTGAGTCTCCTATTATAATCTGTCAGGGTCTCCCATATATCTCACCACTTTCTCTGGGTGTTAGTGTTTTTAGTTCTATGTAGTCTTCCATTCTTTGTTAATTTATTTATGGGTGAATAAATTATTTTGGTGGGGAGGTTTTAAACCGCTATGTTATTATAGTTGGTTATTTTATATATTATTTTATGATTTTTTAAATTTTTTTAAATTTTGATCTCAAAATTTTAAAACATTTATAATCTGCCTGATTAGAAAGCGCAATTTGTTAAATAGTGTAGAAACCATGTGTTTGGTTTTGTTTTTTAGCATTACCATTTGGAAAGATTAGGTCATGACTAGTAAAATTGTGTGAGGTCCTAGGAGATACAATGGATTTTTTGAGGTTTCAATATCCTCTGTATGGTTGGTGAATGATTTACTAAATATTTCAAAAAAAAAAGTGCATCATGCCCCATTTTTTTTGTAATTCCATGTTTGCACCAAATTTATTTTAGGGATTTTCCCCCCTTTCTCCCCCTCCATTCATCATATGACCCCCAGACCGATCCCCTTGCTTACATGTTACTCTATACTCCACCAAACATTGCCTTAGGTTATTTCTTCTTCATTACTTCATGATTCATGGCCAAATCATCAAGGTACTATCTCTAATTTCCTCCCTTCTCCCATTCATCGTAGTTTATTATTTTCTCATTACTGCACCCCTCTCGACCTAGCCCTTAGTTTTTGGTTTGACCATATTTTTGAAATTTATTTGTTTCTAGGTAATGTGATGTCATTTTTAACGTATTTTCATTATGTATTCAATTATTTAGACCATAAACCGGTGATTTGAGGTATGATTTCCCATTAAAAAAATTTAAATTTTAGAATCATTAATTTCATAGCATTTGAATTCATAGTTTAATTATTGAATGATAATATTAAATATATATATTTTTATACTAAATATAAAATTTTATTTTACTTTTATTTACATATAAATTGAATGTTTTTATTATTCTATTAAATTCCAAAAATCAAATTTTATTTCGATGCACCAACAATTTTTTTTAAAATTGTTTCAACACATTTTCAATTATTATTTGTGATTTATAAATACGGTTTGGGATTTCAGATTTTTCTTATCAAAAGATTTATATATAATTTAATGTGAGGCTTGAAATTCCATTTATTTTTAAAATTTCTCTAGATCTATTTTTTAATAAATGTGAGTTTTAAAATATTTTGAACTATGTTTGGGTTTTAGGTTTGATTAAAGAAAAAAAAATTATTCTTTATATGAGATATTATAAAAGTGGGGTTGATTTCTAAATGAATTTTAATGGGTAAATTTTAAGGTATGATGTTTTGAAAGAGGTTTAAAAATGGCTAATGTATTATAAAGGATGAGAACACTAGTTCAAATTTATAAAAGGCCTGTTTGGATCTTTAAAGCGGGGTTTTTTAGAGTGTGTAGGCATGTGAGACCCTCTTTGTACCCCTTTGATGGATTAAAAATTTTAAGGATGTAGATTAATGTGTGTGGAGATGCGGGATATTTCATGAAACCTTTTATGTTTTTGTCTCATCAAAATTTTCATCTCATGTCCTACTTGTGCGTTTGTCATGGGAATGCTAGTTCATTAAGTAAATTTCTCAATGAGTTAAAACTCTAGTTTAATGTGGTTATATCTATATAGGGATTGAATTTATGAGTTCTTCTAGATGGTTCCTTATAGTAACCTCATGCACCTCAGTTAATTTAATTAGGATTGGCTAGTTCGACATTACCATTGGGATAATCATTTTATTATAGGTCGCACTGAGGTACTTGTCAATAGTGCAAGATTTTATTTCTTGAGTTACTAGGTTATTATACCATGAAAACTAATTTCTATATTTGTGGTTGATGTAGGGGATTCCATTCTTAGACTTAACTACTTACCCTTTATTTTATTATGATGTTTTAAACCTTACCTTGTTTACTTCTATTATTTTTCTCTTAACTTGTGGTTCCAGTTTTGTAGCTTTATCTGTCTATTATGTTTAGATTTTATTTATTAAAAATGGTTCTTAATGTGGTTTTGGACTCTATTTAATTGATAAGATGTCAAAGTGGGGGTTTAAGAGGTTTCAAAATAATTTTTTTGAATAAAATGGAATTGGATGAGGAAAAAAGTTTAAAGGTTTTTTTTTTAATTTATAAAAGATAAAATGGAAAGTTTATAAAATGTATATTCTTTAATATTGGTTTTTCATGAACTTATTTATTAAAAACCTAATTTTAAAATTTTATTTTAAAATATATTTAAACAGATCATTAATTAAATGTTTGGTATGTGGTAAGGGGAGTGGTGGCCTACTAGGTATGTGTTTACTCATGCATATTATCATATTTCATTATAAATCATTTTATTAATTATTACATGATCATGGGCCATGTCCAATGATGGGACCAGTTTGTGACTAGTGGGGAGTTAAGGTTATTAGTTTAATTTTTTTATTATTTTTCTTGATGCCATAACCATGAAGTACTTTACGACATTTAATTATGGTTATTCATTAATTGAATATATATGTGAAGACTAGGGATACTAGTAGTGACTATTTTGGTAGAGGGAGATAGGGGTGAGTGAAGGGACTTATTTTTCATCTATTTATATCTACCTGATTTTATTTTCTTACATGATTTAATATTGATTCTATACTAATAGGGGATCATAATGAATTTTATGATGATATTACCAATGTTATTTTATTCTTATTTAAGGGGGAAATAATTCCCATCACATGATTCTGATTCATTAGGGCTTGCACCTAACATGTGAGGATTGGGAAAGCCCCTTATTTCAATAGAAGAATAGTTTAATTTCCAGTTTAGGTTAAAAATATGATCTAGTTTATTATACAAGCCTTTATTTTCCTATTTGTTTATAGTAGAGATGATCTATCCAAACTAACATTTCAGATCTTTCAGCTATGATCCATGAGTTATGAGGATGAATTATTGGTTAAAATTTTACTCCATAATCTATCTAAATATATATTTAACAGATTTATCTTGGTTCCATACTTGTTGGTATATTATATAAGGATGAGAGTTGTTCCTATGGAATGGTGGTGTCTAGTAAGACTGTTGAAATGACTATTTGAAGGGTGATCCTTGGGGATACTAGTTTCTAGATCTATATTTAATGGTATAATTGTACTTCAATCCTTAATTTTGGGTTGTTTTTTGGTACACCATATGGTACATGCAATCAAATCTGTAGTAATATTGCACTTAAGGAAAGCCATCAGTGATATTATCTAAAGTGTAGAAAATATAGATGAATCACAAGGGTTTGGTTGGTGTATCTTCCTGAATTTTATTCATTGCCAACTACCTAATAAGACAATTTAGTTATTCAATTTTAGTTTCATTTAAAATAGAGTTATAACTCTTTAATTTTTGTATTCCTTTAGTAGTAAATGTTTTAAAAAAATGTTTAGATTTTTTGAGATCCTCTTTATTTGTTCTCTATCTTCAGTTAGAGATTTTTCTATCAATGATTTCCTAAAAGAAGATTATAATAAGTTGATGTCCTTTTGTTGTAGTCATTGGTAAATTAATAACAAGAAATTAGGATTTTAAAAGGTTTGCTATGGGCATGATGTTTTAATAATTTTTAATCTCTTCTAAAACTCATAAAGAGTGTCTCTACTTGCTATCTTGATTCCATGAATATCTTTTCTCAAATAAGTACTTATAAAAGAAAGGAATAAATTATAGAGAAAATTCATATGGAGTTCGTCCTAGGCGGTGACTTCTCTAGTATGATGGTTGTTCATATAAACCATAGTTAATACTTCAAGAGATAAGGGAATAAAATTATATAATATTTGAACTTTTAGGGCTCCTCCAGATTTAAAGTGACAATATACATTTCCAAGCTCCCTTAAATTCCTATTAGGGTCCTCTATTTCCATTCCATAATCCTTTGGAAACAATTGGATCATTATTTTCATATGTTCAAATTTATACTATTCATTTAGTATTTGAATCAAAATATTATTATTGAAATTATTTTCATATAACTCTCATAAATATCTAATCAATTGATCCATATTTTTTTCTTATTTTAACTACCTTAGGTTACTCCATTAGAAGAATAAGTGGATAGGTATTATATCAATAAAATAATGAAAACTCTATACCAACTTGTTTAGTGTTTTTTATATTCCAATTAATATCATGTAAAGTAATTTCTACCTATAAAAAAACAGAGTTCATCAATGACATAACTATTCATGTATAAAAAAATCAAATAAAAATAGAAAAACATTATAAAAACCAAAACACTATCTTTTCTCCTAGAAAATGGTGATAGGTAAATACAAATACTATCATAGACCTCACAAAAAATTATTTTTGAACCCATTTTAATGTATTAATTATAAAGACTCGAGTTATCTCTAAAGAGGATGGTGTTTTTTGTTTTTTCATTTCTTTCTATTTATGTGGGTTCAATATTTTTTAGAGAATGAAAATAAATAGGTGCTTTAATTTAGTTTATAAATAGTGGTTTAACCTTGGATAACTCCCTCATGTACCTGTTAAATAATAATCCAATTTAAATCGCCCTCTCCATCCCTATAATCATATGAAACATCATATAGTCACTTATTCTATGTAATTTCAGCTTAAAAAATAAGTTAAATAATAATTTCATTTAATTTCCTTTCCAAAATTAGTGATCATATATCTCCATTAAATTGATAATAAACCTACTTCCGCTATCATATCTTATGTGGAGAATTTTAATATGTACTATGTTTGTGAACAAGTGAATATGGGAAGAATAATTTTAATGTGAAGAAAAATGTAAACATTTTAATATTTATAAAAAATAGTACCCATAACGAGAAATAATTAAATTGATACATAATAATGAATAACAAAATTTATTAAAAATTGTTGAGAATATTCTCCTATTCTTGACCACTAAGGGTATAGTTTTCCATCATATGAGAGAAATTGTATAAAAAGGGAAACAAAAATGTAATCTCCAATAACATCATACTTCATCTCAATCAACTAGTCAGTTGCACTGCCTGAACTATGAACAATAATCCTATTTGATATAATAAAAAAAATGATTGGGGTCTGTCTATGTGTTTAAGAAGCTTCTTCTCCAACATGATTATAATGACCTTAATTTCCCCCTTTAGTGATTCTAGTTCCTTTGGAGCCCTTCTTAATTTCAATTCCCATCTCACATACTCTTATATGGATTCTACATATAAAAAAGGAAGGGTGATTAGTTTATTTATCAAGATACATTTTGAATATTCATGGCTCAAAGATCCTTCCCATGATCTTCATATTCTTCTTGTTTTAGATGAGTTCCATGTGGAAGCTCAGTTGCGTTATTTTATGATTTGGATAGAAAAAAGGAAATAAAAATCGATTTTAGGTTGGATATCATTTATTTATAGAATTTTTTATTTTAATTCTCATGATATGAAAAATAGAAAATGTTAATTCTCTACATTCCAGATGAAGTCATATGAAATGGTATTCAAGTCTTATAGGATTATTTATAAAGTATTATAAATTCAATGAAGCTATACTCATGAGTGGGGAATTTATAAGTGCTCACTTAACTAATATGATAGTGTGTTTTACAAAGATCCACTGAAGTATTATGATAAGTCATCGAAGTGTTACAAGAATGGCTAAAGAGTCATATGACTTTTTTGAATGTATTTATAGAATCTAAATAGATTTTATTAGATTTATTAAAAATATACAAGATTGTTAGAACCCTATAGGTGATAAAAATTTGTGGATATGTCCAAAATGATTCTTGGAGGACTTTTATATACTTTTCGTAGGCCTGAAAATGGGGTGAATAAATATCATCTATTGTTCATAAAAAGTTATTTTGGTAATTATTATTTTTGACCAAAATAGAATAATTATAGAAGTATTTATAATTGATATATTTTCTATAGTTTTCCATATTTTTAGTGTTAAATATTAGTAAAATTATTTATAGATGAATGGAAGTGTATTTGTGAAGGAAACCTTCACCATGAATTGGTCCACACCATGATGAATGTGGTGAAGCCATTTTTAAAATTTAATAATATTAAATAAATTTATAGTGGTAATTTTCATTGTAATTTTAACATAAAAACTTACTTATAACAAATAGTGAAGCGGTCCATGCCATAACAGTATCCATGTTTCATCTAAAATACATATGTAAAGGCATTAATACTTCTATATAAAGGTCAGTTGAGAATTTCAATACTAATTTAATTTTACAACAACCTATGTATGTAACATGTGAATCCCAAAACAAAAGCGGTGTGCACTGTGTCATAGAGAAATTTATTTTCAACTTTGAGTGAATCTTTGTAAAGTTACTTCAATCCTTAAATAACGGTAAGGTGTGTTGCCATGTAGAGGTAAAATTTTATTTACAAGGGTCATTTGAAGTTAAAAATACTAATAGTTATTCAAAATTTCAAATTTCATGAAGCTTTGAGATGTGAAAAACCTTGAATCCTACTATAGGCATCAAGGTGACAATGGTAAAGTGCATGAAGTTCAATGACGACTTACATGATTTGAGGTGAAAATTTAAATGTTTAGAGGAAATGCTGTTGAGAATGTCAAAAGTATTCTTTCCTATAGATTCAATACACCACACTATTATGTCAAGGGGAATTCCATTTTTATGGGTGTTTCAAAGAGATTCTTTGAAAAATGGAGGTTAGGAGTAGTTTTTCTTATTTTGTGGATCCATATCTAATTAGTAGTTATGAATTAAAAATTAATGGCTCAAATATAGTTTTAGGGTGATGATTTGTTGGAAGAAAATTGAATAGAAGTATTTGAAGACAAATTAGAATAAATTAATATTCATTAATGAATTTAAAATTTGAATTTCAAATTGAAATTTTGATATAAAAAAAAACTTCCTATATGATATATGGGAGTGGGAGAATATAAAAGAGAAGACACTGTATATCTGATACTACAAAAAAGTTTGATTCTAGTGGAGGGGTTGAAAATAATCATAATAAGGGTTGACACTCATTCATGATATTTACAAATAAAATAAAAGATAGTATTCAATTATATATTTTGAAAATTAGTAGTTCGATCTTTATACTGGAAAGGAGAAGATATTGATATATTCTAGAAGAGAAGAAGTTTTAATTTGAAGGAAGTTTCACAAAAATGTGTTAAGTATATGTGCATGCAGTTTAACATAGAATCTATAAATATATAAGGATGTATTCATCCTAGATGTTATTAAACAATAAAGTACCTAAACGTCTATAAACTATATAAGTGATCCTATCCTAGAGAAGTAAGTGAAGGATATGGAAGGGAAGTGTGACTTTGGAGAGTAGTGGCCTTATCCATAAACAATATAGTGATTTAGTGATCCTATTTATTTATTGGAAATCTTTTTTATCTATAAAATAGTAGTTATATTATTGGTTAATTAGTTCATCAACACAATATCAATTTCATTCTATCTATAGTAGATCATAGAGGTGAACCAAGTAAAAATCATTATGTCCATGAATGCCTTACTTTACTAGATATTCATACATATTACAGTGAGGTGGAGTGAAAGGGAAGACATGAGATTAGTTGAACATAGTTCCCACCCATGTTTTAATGATATCAATTAAGAAAATATTGAAAAAGATTTAACTTGGTCATGCCATGATTCAACCACCCTCTCAAAGTGCCTTCAAGACATTTTAATTATTATCAAAGCATAAGGTTCTAACTAAATGTTCAACCAAATGATATTTTTTTAAGTTCATTAATTAGTGAAGGAATCAATAGAGATACCATTATTAGTGGTATAAAACTCTATAAGTTTAAAAATGAGTTCATGGAATACCTGGAAGAGGTTATGGAAGTCATATAATAATTTGCGTAAGAAGAAATTATTTTATTAATCCAACATGGAGTTGTTTTAGAAATATATAAATGAATCCTTGAGATTAATTCATAGGTAAATATAGAATTAAATTACTCTCTAAATAAAGACACATAAAAGAAGGTTTTTCTTCAAAATTTCTCCACGGATATGTTGATACAGTTTTAAGACTTATCTAAAAAGAAAACCTTAGTGAAGAAAGCATGTAAAATTTTTTAAGTGGAACTTGATAATTAATATGATAAATTATAAATGTATAAATACAATATGAAGAGGATAAACCAATGGAGGAATCCAAATAAGGTAGTCTCTCTAACCTAGGTAATACATTTTTGATCTACTATTTTATCTATTTCCATCCCTAATATAGAAATATTATGTTAACTAGTTAAATGTATACACGCTCATAGAGTTTAAAATAATTTGTGATTATGGTAATGAAGTTGAAACCACATCATATTTCTAATATAGAGGGTGTTTATGCAGTCACTAAGAGAAAATACCAACTTGGAATGAACAAGTACAATTAATAGAATTCATGCTAGAAGTGCATTACGTAGTTATGGAATAGTTTTCTATGAGAAAAGGTTAAAATGAAATGAAGTGTACTATAATTTTACATGAAGAATATGGGAATCAGAATAAAAGAGAAAATTTATTTTTTTTATGAAAATTTTAAAGAGATGAGAAGGCATTTAACATTAGAAATGTAATTGAAGTTAAAGACCATTCATCTCATAACCCAAAAATAATAGAAAAGACAATATGGGATACATTAAGCATATAATTTGAAAAAAATAGATCCCAAACTATATGATAAATATTTAAAAATAAATGATTTATAAGAGTTCATAAGAAAAAAAACAAGAATATGAAGATCCCCTAAATGGAATCCCTAACATGAATATCTATAAAGATTCTAGGTATGAAATCTAGATCCCAAAAAAAATATAGTTATACAATAAATGAGAAAATAAATGTTCTGTAAGAAAATATAAATTATTTGATCCATATTTTTTGTTTTTTAAAAATTCTATTATTATGGAAGACATGGACATAGTATTACTATATATCTCACTACTCAAATGGAAAAATGTGGTACCAAATTTTATATAAAAACGTTACAATAAAAGGAATTCCAAATTATGTATTATTACTATAGTAAATGTTTTATTTTTTATAACCATGATCATTTTTAATGGTATTTAAATTGGAAGCATTAAAGGATAACCAAAAAGTTCATATGGATGTATTCCTCTTCTATGACATAAAAGGGGAGGGTTTATTAAAGAAAGATGCTAGTTAAGTTGAAAAAGGTTCATAATTTTAGAGGAAGAATGTAAAACTCCTTAAAGGTTATAACTTGTAACAAAATTTGGTTACTCAAAATAACCCTCATGGAATGAAATAAAAAAATTGAGGAATAATAAATTATTCTTTCCAGTTATAATGAAGGTAAATAAGATGTGAAGAAAAATCCAATAATAAAGGATCATTCTGATATGGTACACATGAATATTAAATAAGAGTCATACCTATGTGGTATCACAAAAAAAAATTTAAAGGTATTAATATAGGTGTAATTTTTTTAAAATGGATTGTTAATATAGAAATAATATTTACTAAATCTATAACTCAATAGGAGACTTGGACAAGTGGAATCTTTTCCATAATTATGGAAAATACCAAGACAAGGAAGTAAAAGAGTTCAATTATCTAAAAAATAAATGTTTGTAAGTGTTTTAATACAAAAAAGATCCAATTGGGAAATAATTAAGAATATTATTATTATTTTTTCAAGATGTAGAAGAGATTGAAGAATCTATGATAATTCTTTTTCCATATTTGAAAATGGGAAAGGAAATTTGGAAGATGAATAGTTGGTCCAATATAATGAACCTCATTCCAAAATATCAGGAAATATGAGATACCTCTATACCCATATGATTTAAATGTTTATAATTTGTTTAAAGAGGTATAAAAATAAGGGGGATACATAATCTAGGTGGTAAGTATACTAAAAAAGAACATGAAATAGAGATGAAACCAAATATGTTAATGATGGAAAATGTTTGGAGTAAGCGGGTTTCTATGTGTATCATGTCATGATTGTTATCAAGAATAAAGTAGCATTCAATAAATAATTTCCAATGCTAAAAAATCATGGAAAATAGAGCGAATTATGGAAGAATTTTTTTAAAATCCTACATGAAACAATCATTAGTATCTTGGTAAATATATTATTTTATCATTGGTATTAAAATACATTTTAATTGGCATGAGAAGATTTAAATTAGTAATATCAATCAATTTAATTAGTGGTACAATGCTATTAAAATAAATAGGATATCATTGATATATATATATAGATATTTCTTCGGTCTAACTATTTACATTTTCTAACATTTTGTTTCAATTGTTGGTTTTAAAGGATTTGAAAAGTTGTTAAAAATATTTGTTCTCAATATGGTGCTTTCCCAAACTAAGGATGTATTTTTGGTTTCAAGAGTTGAAGACTAAAAGAGATTTTATGATTATTTATATGTGGATACAAATAATTTTCTATGAATAAGGAATACTGTTAAACTTTGGATTATCATTGGTATTAATTAAAATGAAGAGTGTTCTGTCTCGCACTATTGGGTTTTAAAGTGTCACACCCAGACTTTCAAAAAAAAAAATATTCTATTATTTTATCTAACATGGAAATATTTTTATGAGGTGTAGGATGAGCCCGATTGAATTTTTTTTAGTTTTTACTAATAAATGAGCGTTTTGTTCCTGACAGTGTCTAGTGCACGGGAAGGGCACGGTCGAAGCCGTGCAGATTTTCAAGGTCACCATGTAGGCTTTCCGGTGTTCAAAAAAATTAATTATCATTATTAATTAATTAATTAACAAGATTAATAATAAATTGGATGCAATATTAAAGAAATAAATTGAATTATGAATCATTTAAATAATAATAAGATTATTATTTAAGATTATCAATATTATTAGTATGGATAATATTATATTAATATATTAATATTATTGTTGTTATAAAATTATTAATATCATTAGTTTTATTATTTTTGTTACCATAAATTGTTATTATTATCATAATTAATTATTATTAGTATTATATTTATAGTTTAGTTTTTTAGGTTATAATTTTTATCCTTTCCTTTTCTATATTTTATTTTATTTTATTTTTTTCTTCTCCCATCCCTCCCCCACTCCTTGATCTACCATCATAACTCTCCCTCCTACCCACTTATTGTGTGTAGCCTAACCCCCTGGCGGTGCTCCCTTGTCTCTCTGGAATCTTTTACCCATCGCACCACCCTTCTCCCCTCGTGCTGTCCAGCTGCCCTCACACTGTCCCTCTTCTCAGACAACCCCCTTCTGGAGAAACCCCTTCTAGTGAAGCCCTCCCCAGTGCAACCATCCCCTACTGGCGCGACCACTGGTGACCCCCTAGTGTGCGACATCCCTCTCACAAGATCTACACCTTAGAAGCTTCCTTACCCTTTTCTTAGGGTTTTGGTTAGGGTTTCTTTTTGTTTATGGTTCAATTATAACTTTTTTTGTTTGAATTCTTGAATTAGGGTTCACTTTGGGTTTCTTATGGTGAATTTGGGGTGCGATTGAAGTTTTGCACAGAGTTTTGGAGTTTTCGACACCCAAGTTAAGTGGTTTCATGTATAAATGTTTTTTTATGAATTATTTTGCTTGTTTAATTAATTTACAATGTTATTTAATTAATTTTTTTGGTGTGAAATTAGTTTTTAAGGGGGTTTAATATGTGATAGATTTATTTTTGTAAAATATTTATATGATATGGAGTGTGTTTCTAGTGAAAACCCAAATGAAGTCATTTATTAGTGTTTTATAAATAGTGCAATCAGTTTATTAAATTGTGAAAGGGTGGAAAATTCTATTTTGATCTGGTATAAATTTTAATTTGATCATAAAAGAATATTTGAGTTGGTTTTTTGTTTTAGGCCATATGATTCTTCTTGAAATTGTTTAATAAATTTTTAGTGGTTTATTTAACTGTGAAAATGTTTTGTTTAACTGTGAAAATTTTTTATTTGATTGTTCAAGTGGTGAAAATTATGTTTTGAAAGGTGCGAAAGTAATTTTTAAGAGATTTGATATGAAATAAATTTTAGAACGGACTTTACATGGAAAAAATTTGTGTAACCTTGATGCAAGCCCTTTTTGTGTTCCTTTGAAATGTTTTAATAATTGTGTCAATGTTTTATTAAATTGAGTTTTTGTTTCAAATCATGGTTGGAAAGAGATTTGGGGTGTGATTGGGATGAAAGAGTTTTTTTAATGCACAATGGATTATTTGAAAGGCGTGAAAGGGGTTTTCTAAAAAATTGGTTCTGTATTTGGATTCAAATTATGAATTTCATGTGAAATGGGCTGTTTTCTTGGTCTGAAACCCCATTGTGCATCATGAAAGTGTTTTATAAATTATGTAAATATTTGATTAATTTTTTTTGTCATTCAGATCATATTTTAGAGATGTATTAGAGTGTGTATGGTTTTGAAATTTTTTTCAATGTGTAAAGGGTGACATTGTAATGTGTAGTGTTTTTTTGGATTACATGCATAAAAGTTGTATATTATATGAATATGAAACTTGTTTGATCACAAATGGGAAGCCCGGGTAACTAGTTGGGCGGACTAGGAATAGTTTTCTAGTTATATGGAAGTGGTTTTAGCCTGGTTTTACTTAGAAGGATTGAATACAACAACACTAAATAAATATTTGGATGATTATTGGATACTAATAGGGTTACATGGAGACCCCTACTTGTGGCTCGTTCAGGATAACATTAGTTTTCATTGTTTCTATATCAATTTTCATCAAGATGTGTGGTTCTAGAGTCCTATTACTTTCTAGTACATATAGGGTCTCTCCCAATTTTAGTGGACTTTAGATTTTTAGCGCTTACCATCAGTATACGAGGTGAAATTTGGGTTACTTCAAAAGTAAATGTGTTTTTAAATAATGTTTAATTACTTTGAAATCATTTTCATTAAAAACACTTTCTTTTAAATTGTTAAAGAATTTTCCTTTCATTATTTAAACATGCAAGTTTGTTTGTCATTTAATTTTTATATCATGAAATCTTTTTATCTGGGTGTCATGCTGTTGGAATTTTTCTCACACCATACATACACCCTTGAGTGTCTATAGATCCTGTTTCATGTTTATTCTAAGTAAAGACAATACATTAGTGTTGTAAGTTTTAGTTTCTAGTGGCATTTACTATAGATATTGGTGGTGGAGGCTTGAGGATTCCTCCTCTCATTGCATGGAAGTTGGTATAGAGTTTTGTTTCCGTTCTTCAATAGTACTTTAGGGTTTTTCCTAAAAATTTTAAATCTTTAAATATGAATTTTTTAGGTCCTGTTTGGTTATGTGTTTCAGTTTCAATTTATTTATATTATTTGTTTATTCATGATTGCTTATCTGAGTAAATGTTTCCCAAAAGTTTATGTGATACCTGAGAACTAGTGCCAGCCTGTGGGGATTGGGAAATCCCTTCAGGTTATGCCACATACCGGGTCAAGCACCGGGTTAGATTGAGACCTGACTTGGTTCATGAAAAAATTGTATCAGATCAGGTTACACTCTTTTGATTCATGTTCATTAAGGAAGAGTTTACGTATAATAAAACTAGTATTGTGGGGACTTGACTTTCTCATTATGAGGGAAATTCTTGGCCAACACACATCATGATAGAACTCAAGTAACAAAGGGATGTTGGGTTTCATATTAGGTTTTTTTGTCCTTGTAGTTTTTTTATTTGGGAAATGAAATGGGAGTTAGTAAAATGGTCTTAGTGAGCATGTAGATACTGTAAATAAATGAAGAGATAGGGAAATTGTCCTGGAATAATATTTGTGAAGGTGGTGTGACTAGAATGTGGTTACCAACCATATTTTTGAGTACCGATCAGCACTAGTTTCCCCTTAATTTTATCAATATCATTATTGGTCCCAGAAAATAATTTTGAAAACTATTATTTCAAAATTGGGGAATCTATATTTTAAAATAGAAATGGTTTTGAGTAAATGTGGTTGAATTTATCAACATTGTATTCTCATAATTTAAAAATGTGATATACTGAAATTAATTATCATGAAAGCATGAATTATGTTAAAGTGGGTTTTGGAAATCTATTTTAAAGGGAATTTTATGAACTATTGAAAAGTGTGTCAAAATGAATGAAATGTTTTAGAATTTATGTTTGGGGTTTGAAAATGGATTTTGATTTGATAATTAGAAAGATATTGAACAGTTTTAATAATTTCTAGAAAATTATTTTAAATGAGGAAAAATGAGTTTTAGAATGAGTGGGTATGGGTGAAATAGAGTTTGTTGTAAAACTGGGAGTGTTTTAATTTGAAATGAAATGTTTGAAAATTAATGTGTATGATTTTAAAGTGAATTCTTATTTGAATTATTCGTGTTTTTATGATATTTTTTGGTGAGATTCAAAATGGGTATTGATTTTGTGGCTAGAAAATTTGATAAATTTAAGGATGTGGGTTGAATGTTTTTTTATAATTTGAAAATGGTTTTGTCTCGACCTTTAGTAGATTCATGGGTGACCTTATGCATGGGTTATATGTGGAAGGTGAATTCGTTCCTGGTTGACATGAGAACAAACATTTTTAAGGATCTTTAGGTGACATTGATGAATGCGTGACACACCAGTCCAGTTTTATTCTCAAAAGCGTTTTTAAATAAAGGATGGAGTTTTTGATAACCTATAGTTGTGTGGTGTATCTTTTTTACCTTTGGGAATGTTTTGGTGGGGTGTTTTGATTTGGAAAAAACCTTTGTTTGAATGATGTTTTTGGTTCATGTTTTGTTGGTAAGTTGGGTTGAACTAATGTTTTATAGTGTCTTTCAAGAAGAGTTTTGGGAGTTATTTTTGGTTTCCACCCTCATGTGTTTGGTTTTGGTTTTTGGAACATTTTGGCCAATGGATAAGTTTGGTTGTGCCCTTGGATTTCTCTTGTGGGATAGTGTATCCCTTCATAAAGAGTTAATTCATGATTGAAGTGATTCCATGAGTGATTCTCCATTGGTAGATCCTCCATTTGAACAAAGTAGGACTACATTCTTATGCTTTAAAATTGAATCCACCAATTATTTTTTGGTTAAGTGAATCCTTTCACAGTGGAAGAGAGGATGCATGAAAATTTGAATAAATAATTACTTTATTCAAGTCACTTGTTGGTCAAAGGTGAATTTTAACATTTCTAAATTGGAATATTCTGTTTTGGAGTGGTGAAGGTAATTCTAGTGGGAAAAGAAAAAACTATTCTGGGTGGATGGTATTGGACACTATCTTAAAAAGGTATTTTTATCTTCCATTGGTTTTATCTAAGGAAGGATTCATGCTAAGCCACATGTGCAATAAATCTGGTCATGAGAGGCTCTTCTGGCCACTTACAGTAATATCACGCTATTTGGGAATCGATTCGTGGTCCCCCTCCTTATAATTTATCTATCAGTCAAGAGGGTAATGTTCAGTGACACATTTTAGATCAACTGTAGGGTTAAAGGTTGTAGAATCTTTTAAGGATGTCTGTTTTAAAATGAAGGGTGTTTCCTTTAGGAATCTCTGAATTTTTCTGTTACGAGTGAAGGTTCCCTCTGTGTGTTCTTTCTTCTACTGTTTCTTGTTTAGAGTGAATGGTATGGTTCATAATAATCTTTTAAGACCCTATTTGGGTGAATGTATAGTGTTAGACAAAGTGGTTGTTGGAGTGTTCTATGTCTATTAGTATTTTCCAGATCTTGATATGGTATCTTTTGGAACTCGTAAGAGGTGTTTTTTGGAGGTTTTAACAACAGACTATTAGGCAGGAGATGTTTCAATCAATAGAGCTCCGACCATAAGTCCCACAGTAAAGCTGGTGCATAGTTTAGAATCCCCCAGGTGCATAAGGGATCCTAGTACAATTCCTATCTCGAGTATTAAAAAATGGGGATAGTTTAATCTTTCGGTGTTGCAGTTTAGTTTCAAGTGGTCATGTGTCGTGGAAGAGGATATGATGACCTTGTCCCTCAATTTTTTTACCTTTATAGGTGAAAGAGTCCCTCCTTGATTTTAAAGAGGTGAGACTATTTAATTTTCTTGAACATATGTTCTAGTACGCAGTGGGTGTGACCCTTTGTGTGGTTGTCCATGTACGAACAAACCTTGTAAGTTCATTTAGATATCAATTTAGTTGGAATCATGTAAAAAATGGTAATTCATGTGGAATTGGTGAGCCACATAGTGTCTTCGGTTTGATGTGGAGTTGTGTGAATCAAGTCCCTTGTGGTTGGATATTAGGTTGTGTGGGAAGCTCCCATGTTATCCCATGTTGTGTATCCCATATATGTCCACGATGGCCCGTTAATCTAGTTGGTCCTTATGGTGGGGAGACACACTATGGGTCACATTGAAACTCCTCTTGAATGAATTGATGTTTGCCCATTCGTTATGGTGGGGATTCCAAGTGGGCCTCCCCATATTGGTGATCAAACTAAGGTTCTGATGTTTACTAGGAAATTAGTGTTCTTGTTTGGAGATGCCTTATTTCAATTCCCTTCCTTGAGTAAATGTTGGTATTGGAGTGCACCCAATGGTTTCAAAAAATTAAGGTTATGGGTGCTTTCATTGGGATGTGGTTGATCTTGTTTTTTGTTTCAGGAAAGTGGTGTGGGTTTTGATTGGTGATGTCTGGGATGTTTTGTCTCAATAGTTTGGATTTCATGTTATGGAAGTCCCCTTTCCTTTTATTGATCTACTAGAGATGTTTAAACTCTCAAGGGCAGGTGGATCATAGTGAGAAGTGCATTTCGGCCTCCTAATTTTGACTTGAAAACCTCTTTTCTTTCTAGTAGTGTTCTTGTCATTTTTTTTTCATTCATTCAATAATCTCCTTGTACTATAATTAAGTACTGGTTCTTTATTTAGAATTAACATTGGGATGGATATCCGAGTGCAGAAAGTGTTATGATAGGAAGAACTGTCATAACCAGACAATTGAAATAAATTTATTCTATTATTTTATCTGAATTTGAAATATTTTTCGAGTAGTTGGCCAAAAATGATTGATTTATTTTGAGTTTCTGCTAATAAATGAGTGTTTTGAGCTTAATAGTGTCCAACACATGGGCAGGGCATGGTGAAAGCCATACGGCTTTGTCAGGTTACCAGGAGGATTTCCCAATGTTCAAAAAAATAATAATTATCATTATTAATTAATTAATTAAGAAATTAAAAATAAAGTTACTAAAAGATAAAAACAAGAAAAAATAATGAAAAAATGAAAAAATAATCATTTTTATAATAATAATAATATTATTATTTAATAATAATAATAATATTATTTAACAATAATAATATTATTGTAGTTAATATTTTATTAAGCTATTATTATTATTATTTTCATTATAAAAGTTTTAATATCATTAATGTTATTATTATTATTCCCAAAAATTATTATTATCATCATCCTTAACTATTATTATTATTATTGTATTTATATTTTAGTTTTTTACCATCTTCTTTCTTCCATTTTTCCTTTCCATTTATCTCTTTTCTTTTATTTCTCTTTATTTTTTTCCTCTCTTCATCCTCACCCCTCTCCATCATCTCCCGTCATGCCTCTCCTTATCACCCGCTGATTACGTGCAGCCCTACCCCTGGCCAGCACCCTCTTCTCCCCCAGTGACCTCGTACCCCTTGCACCACCCTGCTCCTCTCATGCCGACATGCATCATGCTTCCGAGCCACCCTTGCACCATCCCTCTTCTCATCCAAACCCCTTTCAGAGAATCCCCTTCTAGTTAATGCTCTGTAGTGCGACCATCCCCTACCAGTGTGACCTTCAGTAACCCCCACTAGTTTGAGGCCTCCCCCTCACATGATCTATACCACGTAAGCTTCTTTACCCTTTCCATAGGGTTTCATCCAGGGTTTCTTTTCATGTGTGGTGTGATCTTGACTTTATTGGATCTAATTTTTGAATTCGGATTCACTTTAGGTTTATTTTTGTGTTTTTGGTGTTCCATTGAAGTTTCTCAGAGTTTTTGAGTTTTTGACTCCCGAGGTTGGTGGTTAAATGTATAAAGATTATTTGATGAATTGTTTTTCTTGTTTTATTACTTTATCATGTATTTTAATTAAATTTTTTGGTATGAAATTTGTTTTTAAATGATTTTAATATTCATTTGAATTAATTTTGCAACATTTTTATATGAAGTATAGTGCATTTTTAGTAAAAATACATATAAAGTCATTTTTAGTGTTTTATAAATTTTTCAATTAGTTTATTAAATTGGTTAAGGGATGAAAATTGTGTTTTTATGTGGCGTCGATGTGAATTTGATCATAAAATAACATTTGAGTGATTTTTTGTGTTTTAAGAAATGCGATACTTCTTGAAATTGTTTAATAATTTTTCTTAGTGGTTTATTTAATTGTGAAAATGGTTTATTTAACTATGAAAATGGTTTATTAGATTGTGAATGTGGTGGAAATTATTTTTTTAAAGGTATGAAAGATGTTTTGAAGAGATGAGATATGAAATTAATTTTAGAATGGACTTTACATGGAAATTTTTTTTGTAACCTTGATGAAATCCATTGTTGTGTTCTTCTAAAATATTTTAATAATTATGTCAATGATTTATTAAATTGATTTTGTGTTGCGAATCCTGTTTGGAAAGAGTTTTGGTGTGCATTTGGGTTTAAAGAGTGTTTTTGGTGTGCTCTATGGATTATTTGAAAGGTATGATAGTGGTTTTCAAATTGATTGGTTGTGTATTTGGATTTAAATTGAGCCTTTAATGTGAAATGGGGTGTATTATTGACTTGAAACCACATTGTGCTTCATAAAAGTGTTTTATATATTGCGTAATGATTTGATTAAATTGTTTTCATCATTCTGATCATATTTTAGAGATGTGTTGGCATGCGTATGGGTTTGAATTTTTTTTTGGTGTGTAAAGGGTGACTTTGGAATGTGTTGTGTTTTTTTGATTTCTTGTGTGAAAGTGGTATTTTATATGAGTCTAAATTTCTTTTGAGTAGAAATGGGATGCCTAGGTAACTAGGTGGACGGACTAGGACTAGTGTGCCAGTGATTCAAAAGTGGATTTGGCCTGATTTCACTTAGGAGGATTGATGACCACAACACTAACTAAATATTTGTATGTTGATTGGATACCAATACAGTTATGAGTATGAACCATACTAGTGGATTGTGCACGAGAATGAGGGTTTTCCGAGTTCCTATACAACTTTTCACCAAGACATGAGGTTTTAGGGTCTCTTTACTTTCTAGTACCTATAGGGCCCCTCCCATGCTTCATGCTCTTTAGCATTTTCACGCTCACCATTGGAATACAATGTGACAATTGGGTTACTTTAAAAGTATATGTTTTTAATTAAATATTCATTCCATTGAAGTCATTTTCATTAAATCTTCTTTCTTTTAAAATTTTCATGTATATTCATTTCATCAGTTAAACTTTTATATTTATTTTCCATTTAATATTTATAGGATTGAATCATTTTATCTAGGTGTCATCCTACTGGTATTTACCTCACACCCTATATACACCCTTGGGTGTATGCAGATCTTGTTGCATTTTTTTTCCAGGTAATGGCAAGACATTAGCATTGGAAGTTTGTGTTTCTAGTAGATTTCTCTTGGGATCTTGGTGGTAGTGTCTTGTGGATGTGTACCTATTATTTCATGGATTTTTGTATAATGTTTTTTCCCTTATGTCATAGTAATTTTGGGGTTTGGTATAGACGTTTTAAACCTTTAAATTTGAAATTTGTCAAGGGATTGTTTGGTTGTGTGTTTCAGTTTTTTTATTTATATTGTTGGTTGATTAAATACTTCTTATTCAGGTAAATCAGTTCAAAATATTTATTTGTTACCCGGGATTTGTGCTTCCCTTGGGGATCTCTAATGCCCTTTAGATTATGCCACGGACTGGGTTAGTCAATAGGCCAGATGGCGACCCAACTTGATTCATGAAATAAATTGTATACATAAGTAGTCTGTGAGAATATAATTGAGAACACAAGTTTTGTTGAGAAAATGGAAAGGAAAAGAAACTATAGTTTTGTTTGTATTCTTGTTTGGAATTTAAATTTTCTTGGAAGGAGACATAGACTCTTGTTTTCTACACTATTATCATGCTCAGTATGCTTAGTTGTTTTATTCATACCCCAAAGTCTAAGTGGTAAATTCACTTACAAGATTTATTATAGTTTTTATAGCTATCATGGTGGTTGTTTTAAATGATTATTCTATAATTGGATAGTATATTTTTTTATTAAATGATATAATTTTTTAAGTAGGTAATTTGGTCTATCAAAAAGTGTTTTAATCCAAAAGATAAAGTGTTTTGGCAAGGGAGAGATATCAAAATGATAACAAAAAATGGTGAGAGTATACCATTATATATTTTGAAATGGGTAGAGAATTATCCTATGCAAGGAAATTATTTCAAAAGGGGGAGTCCAAGATAATATGTAAATCCTATTTTATTATGAAGATAAGGGGGGGGGGGGGTTCATTCAATTAAATATGAGGACTTCTTCCCATGTAACTCAAAATATTAAGGGGGGGAAAAGTTGAAGATGAGTAGAGTCATTGAATTTCATTAAAAAAGGGGGAGTGAGTTTATTCCCTTGAATAATTATCCCCATTTATTTTAGAAGATATGTAGAAGAATTAATATTGGTATTATTGAAAAATCTAAAGGGGGATATTTTTAGAACCCCTAATAGTATGTGCCATATTTATTGACAATATAAGATATTTTTTTAACCATAAAAGTGACAATTATTTTTGTATATAGTTGAATTAATTCAGGGAGGATTTTTATAAGCCTATATTGGGATTCCAAAAAATGGCGATAATAAAATGAAATTTTTTTCAGATAATTTGATTTTTGTAATTGGATTTGATTTTTCCAAAATAGAAGAAGCCCGACACAATATATAATAAATTTTTTTTCCAGAGTTTTCCATATTTTGGGTGATAAATACTCAAGGAATTATTTTTGTATAAATTGAAGATTATTTTTAAGGGATGTATTCATCTCGATTTTATCTACACTATAGTGAATGTGGTGAAGTCATTTTGAATTTTTAAATAGTTGTAATGAAGTTACAATGTGAGTTTTCATTGAAGTTTTAACTTGGAAATTCACCTATGACAAATGATGAAGAACGACATGTGTATCTGTATCCATGTTGCATCTAGGAAATATTTTTAAAGGTAATCATATCACTATGTAAAGGAAACATAGGAATTTTATTTTTCATATAATGGTATCAAAAGTTTAGTTTGGGTCATGCGAAGTTAAAATGTCTAATGGTTTATCATCACACTATAGAGCATGGTGTTTTCATGCTAGAATGAAGATTCATAAAGGTTATTTAATTTATATGAAAAAGTATGATGTTTTGTTGCATAGAGGTATCCTAGTCTTTGATAGGTTAATTCTAAGTCAAAATGGATAGTTTTTACCCCATGGCCTATCACATGGTGTTTTGAGTTTATTGGTTACTTGCACAAACAAAGAGGCCCTCTATTACTGTAGATGTTACCATGGTCCAAGGAATATTGTTTTCATATGATATATGTATTTACAAGGAGGAATATGAAATAGATAGAGGTCTTTTTTTGATCATGAAGAATGTATTTCTTCTTAGAGATTAACTAAACCACACCACAATGTCAAGGAGTAATCTATTTCACATGTCTTTTCACTTTGAGTGCATGAAAAATAGTGGTTTCAAGTAATTTATCTTATTTGGAACCCCAATAGCTAATTAGATGTTATATCTTATGCGATAATGATCTAAATAGAGTTGAAGGGTGATAATTTGATTGATAAAAGTTGACTGGATGGATTTTAATATAATTTAGATGATGTTACATTTATTTTTTAATTTCAAATTTGAAATTCAAGTAGATTGTAGAATATTAAGAAAACATAAAGCACAAGACATCAGAGGGGGATAATAGAAATGAGAAGACACTACATATCCAATTATCTAAAGATGTAGTATTATTTTATAGGGGATACAAATATGTTGAAGAAATTTTAAAACTCATTGAATATATTAATAAAATAGAATAAAAGAGAAAATTCACTATTATGTAGTTAAGAAGCAAATTCCAGTCTTCATATTGGAAAGATGAAGCTCCAAGTTTATTCTGGAATATACAAATTTTCTATTATAATATGATTTTATAATAATTTTCAAGGGGGAAAAATATGTAGTTAATAATTAATCTATACATGTATGAGTATGAATTAATACAATACTTTCTTAACATTAACGGAACTATCAATATATAAACTATGGAAGTGATCCTACCAACAAGCAGTTATTAAATGAGGAAGATGTATAGTGTTCCTTGAGAGTGGAGTGAACTTACCCTTGAACAATCTAGTGAGTTAGTGAGCCTAGAATTAGAGTGACAATAACATTTTTATCAACTAAAAAATAATGATCTTAGATGTTAATCGATGCATCAACACAACATCTATTACATGCTCCTTGGATTATCCCATAGTGGTGAACCAAGTGAAAATCATTTTGTCCCAACATTCGATAATTTATTACATATTCACTTATATTTTGGTGAGGTGGAGTGTAAGTTAAGGCTTTAAATTATTTGAACTGAGTTCCAACCCATGTGGGGATAAGTTGCATTAACATATTCAAGAAAATGTTTAAAATTGGTTACTTTACAATTCATCCCTATCAAGGTGCCTTACAGATATTTTATGTATGATTGTTACTGGATGAAGTCTTATGTATGGATGAAATTCATACAGAATGTAAGTCTTACTAGGTAGAGTTATATGTGTCCCAGGAGTGTCTTATGAAACTTTATCACTATTACACGAAATGACTAGGAAATATTCTACAATATCTAATTGAAAAATACTGGCATTAGAAATTATATCTTACAAACTCCTATCCAAATTATTATAGACTAATGAATTAGGTGTTTATCTAGGTTTACATATAACACTTTATGTCATGAAAACAAAAAGGAATCATTGTAGTTTTTTATAGAAAATATTGAATTGATCTAAAACCATGAAGATTAGAACTAAAATACCTTGAATAGTATATACTCTAGATAAAAAATCATTGAATGGTTTCTCCAATTAATTCTAGAACACATAAAAAAATTAAAAAACATGATCAAAAACCAAATTTTATTTTAATCCCATGTTTTTATTTTTACCAAATTTTAAGAATTTATTCCAAATTGAAGGTAATCAAAGGTGGAAAATCCTATATAGTTTCTAAAATAAAATTTTATTTTTTTCTTGATCTTTATAATAGGATATATTTATATACTTAGTGTCTCAGGGGAAGTAAAAATATTTGAAAAAAGTATTATATGATTATTCATACTTGTATATGACAAAACCAGTTGACCCATGTACAAATATACATGTGTTAGATAGAGATCATGCCAAATACATTTATATATTATGCCACATTAATTATTCTCTTGAGTCCACTCCTATCTTATAGAAATTTATAAAGGAATTAAAAATTATTATTAATGTTTCAAAGTCACCTGGGTTCACACATTGTGGTTTTGTAAATGGGGATTGAAGTTTTTATAAAATTTTTGTATAAAAAATTTTGAGCTACCCAAAAAGTGTTTTGGAGGATATTTAAAAGTTTTTTGGGATTTAGTTTGGCAAGTTATTATATGTGATGTATCATATGGTGAAAATCATTGGTAACTTTTCCCAAAAAAATATAAAATATCCAAAAGGAAATTTTTATATGGCATCTTAAGTGAATACATATAGTGAAATATAAGTTGAAATTATGCTAAGTCAATGTGGATTTATAGAATGTGAGATATTTTTAGAAATGTATTCTAAATATCATGCAAAAAAATGGGAGTATAAACCACCCTATTGTTTTTAATGATGTAAAACATTTCATATTGAGGGTCACTACATCATGGTTTAATGCATGATAGTTTATGATTTATGCTATAAAGTATGTTTATCTAACTTTAAGATACAATATTCTATTGAATTATTTGTGATGATTATTTTATGTTTTTTAACATATAATACCAATGTTTATAAGTATAATATTTTTTAGAAAAATGTTTTAAGGAGATGAAAAAAATGAAATCATTATTCAATGTTCTACTTAGTAGAAAAAATATTTAATAATTGTTTTGGATTATTAAAGGCATATATAAATAGGTGGATGGTTTGTGAGTGGTATGGTGGAATTAGTTAAACTATAATTTGATTATTTAAAATCTTCTATACCAAATTTATCTCCCTCTCTCCCTCTCTATGTCTATAAACAATGTTTTAATAGACTATAAGAAAATTGGATCCATCCTACTAGGATATGAGGGCACCAAAACACCACTAAAACTCTAATAAAACGTTTTTGGGGGAATTTACCATATTTCATCCAACCAAATACCATGCATCCCATACAAAATCAAGGGAATATACAACCACAAAATCCAAACCCCTTAACATTATACTTTTATATGTTTCTAATAGACCTAAATATTCAGAATGTGGCACCTAGAAGGGTTTGAAGTTCCACAACACATCCATGTAAATTAAAATTAATAAACAAGAAGACCAAACAACCGTACCAATATTTTTATATTAAATTACATTTTATTTTGGAGAATTGAAGTCCTTATTCGATATATTTCATAAATATAAAATCATGTAAGAATAAATTAACAAACACAAAAACAAGTAAAACATTTGGTCACAACAAAATTTTCTAGATATCTTGACCTAAAATTAGACTTCCTTAGTGAAGGTAAATAAATCCCTCTTAGTTATACAATGTGTAATTCATAACACCATGTTATAGAAGTTTCAATACATGAATGAAAAATATTTTTCTTAACAATAACAAGAACTTCCCAATATTTAGTACATTCATACAACTCATGGATACTTTAAGAGGAATCATTTCATTGGATACTTTATGGTAGTTATTATTAACCTATCCTAACTGAGGATACATTAATTAGGCCAATGAAAAAAATGTTCAAATTTTTTATTTTTTAATCCAGTCTAGACATATGTAATGATATTATAGAAAAACCAATTTTGGTTTATTATTTCTTACTACTTTTGGATACATTTAATCCCCTATAATTACCAATAGTGGCGTATCGAGGTTTTTCTCTATATTGGGGGGGGGGGGTTGTTGTAATATTTTTATCATAATAGAAGCTTAGATTAGTATTTTTTTGTATTAAATTTAATAAATTGATAATATACATGAAATTTACATAGAAATTTCATTTTTTAAACTTTACCTAATTTTTTACTAATTTTATATCTTGATCCAAAATTATTGTGTGTAATATATCCTTTACGTGCATTTTATTCCCCCAAATTATTAATTTAGCCACTAAATTATTAAATATTTTGTCTAGGTGTCACATTAAATCAATTTTGGTTTCTCTAGAGATAGTACAACATAAATTCGGTTATGATAGAGTTGAAATAGAGATAATTTTTTAAGATAGTGTTTGGTATAGGTACTTTTAAGGTTGAATTGGGTTGTATAGAAGTAGTAATCCTATATTTAGTATGAAATGTAGGCCTGTGTTACTAATCAATGGATATAGAGAACCTATATGATCCTATTTATAGACCGTGTTTTTCAATATATCATCATTTACATATATGATTCTTTCTTTAGGGTATTATTGTAAGTATAACACATGAATCATGTAGTTTTTATTTCATAATTATTGAGTGTGATTAGAGTATAATAGTTCACTTGGAGAAAATAAGGAAATGAATTTAAATATGGAATTATATACATAGTATGAGTTATGATTAAGCCTTTATGGGTTCTATAACCATGTTTCATGATTTTACTCAGAGGTGTCATTGAGATAAGGAGCTGTAACAAATTGATCTAGTTTGGAAGAGTGTGGATCATATCATTCCTAGAGTGGATGAGTTTTGGAGTGTATCGATAATTTATTTTTTAAGTTTCTAAATTTTCTAATAAATAAAGGATTTATGAAAATTTAAAATATTGAGAAATATATAGAGAATATTTATATAACACTTAAATTGATCCTTACATAAATAGAGTATAATGTTTAGTTGGCAATTATTGTTTTGAGGGGATGTACATTGTAATAGTCGAGGTTGTATTTGGGATGTTTTTTTGAGACTTTTGTTTCTTGGACTTAGTTTTGAGAATTATTTCTAAAGAAGTTTCTATCAATGACCATGTGTGTATATATTTAGTGTAATATTCTGATGTATTTATTAGGATCTCAAGTGTTAGAGTTATTGAAATCATATTTATGTGTTTTTATTGTTATTCTATAGATATATTGTTTGATGATGAATTCAAATCTAGTAAATTTATGGTAGTTATTTGTTTTTGGGATTCCAAAAAATATATGTACTTACATCTTTTTAAATATGTTGTGTTGACTAAGTACGTTGAGATCAATAAGAGGTTTATATAAGTGACTTCATAGGTGATTATGGATGATATCAAGAGTGAAGAAAGAAATTAAGGCCCTCATTATATGGGGAAGTCAAGGTTCCATCATGATTATAATCATTATTGTTAGGTGTCTTCTCAGTCTCATAGAGATTGTAGATTCAGATATTCTATAGGTGGTATAGGTCCTATTGATTCATCTTATAGTATATCTAGGCCTTATATTCATGATTTTTATTTTTTGAGGTGACCAAGAGAGACTGATGTAGAGTGTGGGAGTGAAGTGTCCTCCTCATAAAATTTTTGGACCTCAATTGAAACTAATTAATGATATTAAAGAAGTTACTCTTGGTTGTGGTACTCATATAAAGAATAATTATTAGATAAATATTATGTGGATTTAGAGGATGTGTTTTATTTTTTTGTCAACAGATAAATAATTTTTAAATCATGTCAGGAATGATGTGTCTTTATTCAAGGAATTCAAGAGAAGTGTAAGTGGATGAAGGTACATTGGTGTAAAACATTTTGGAAGTGTTTCAAAGATATTTAATAAGGCATAAAAAGTATTCAAAAGTCTTGAGATTAAATTGAATTAATTTTTTAATTTCAATTATAGTGATGGAGATATAAAATATGGAGAATGAAATTATCCTACACATAGAATATTTTTCGAACACATAAGTGAATTGATCTTTGTGAGGCACCAGTAATTTATTTTGTATAGAACTGAAAAATGGATATGGTAATTCTCATATGTGGATTAGAATTCATGTGTATGGAATATATTTGTGTAACGTACAAGACATTTGATCTACATAGATGTGAATTAAGCCACACAAGATTCCTTTAGTATTTTTTTTCTGAATCCAATATGATACTTGGTTATAAAAAAATTTCACAATCTGAAAATTCATATGAAATATGACATTTAAACATGTATAAAGAAATTTTAGATTGTTTTAATATTGAAAATCTCTCAAATATCCAGAATTAAATCAATAAACTAAGAGAAACACACGGTATTACTGGAAAATGTGATGATATTGAAGATGATTCCCCAAAAAAACTTTCTTATATTCAGGTGTTGTGTAAAGGGAAACAAGTTCTTGTGGACGATGAAAAAATTCATCCCATCCCTCCACGAAAATCAAGATTAAGGAAAGACTATTCATAACTTAATCCAACCATGGTTACCAGGTCTCACTGACTCATTGATTCTAAATTAGAATGGTATGACGGTTATGAATCTTCATGTCAGCTTGATTATGACTTTTGATGCATATTTTTTTGGGTCTTTGCATGGGGGAATAACTACTTGTATGACCCCATATATGTTTATTTCTTTTCCATTTTCATTGTTTCTTTAATAAAAAGGGATTTTTCCTTGTCTTGTTAAAAAAAATAATACAATAGTTGCGAGTCTTACAATTCAATTTAAGCCAAATCTCAAATATCATGATTTTATTATCTTGATTCTTATAGTATTTTAATGTTATAACGAAGAATATTTGTGTGTATTATTGCACTATATATGAATAAGTATATGTAACAAAGATATTCAAGAACACATACATTTTTAGAAATTATTTTAATAATATGGGTCTTATATAATAATAAAAATTTTAAAATAGTGATCATCAATGGATGTTTAATAAATAAAATTATACAAGTTTTTATAAAAGAGGAACATGAAAAATAATTGAGTTAATTAAAATTAAATACTTAAAATTAAATCATTTTGAATAAGTTAAAGAATATTTTTATATTATTTTTCATGATCTTTTTAGAAGGCTAATGATTTTTTGATTTGTACAATGATTATATATAAAAATTTCAAAAATATTTTTTGAATATTATAGTGTGAAAAATAGAAATAAAAATTATAGTTTAAAATTTTAATGATGAAGTTGTTTGATAAATATATGAGATATTTTTTTGTAACACCCCAAAATTATATATATATATATATATATATATCCATTTAAATAAACACGAGTATTCAAAAACTTGTTTTACATAAAAACCTGAGTCCAAATGAACTGTGATATAGTATACAATTATAAACTATAAATATGAATATAATGAATAAATAATATTAACCACATTATATTTTTTTATAATTTTTAGTGAAAAAATAAGTATTATATCTTTAATAATTTTATTTTTCCACTATAAAAATTTATTTTCTTCAAAAATGGTTTTTATTATATTTTATATATAGAAATTAAAATTAACTTATACCATTATTAGACATTTAATTTGAGGAAATACATTTCATTTTTAAAATATTCCTTCTAATATTAACTGATGGTTATTTTTTAGGATTTTCTAAAAATGATGTATTCTTAAGTGAATAGTAAAAACAACATATTTTTTTAAACTATCATTTTTTTAATAAATTAAATTAGATGTGAAATTATGTTCTTGATTTGATCATAAATTAAAATAACATTCATTTAATTTGAAATTATATAATTAATTACACAATAATCAACTATATACTAGATTTTTTTGTAAGTTCATTTTAGCATTTAAAAACAATTTAAAAAACATTTTTTAGCAGGTTTTGCAGGATTATTTTCCAAATTTAAATTTTACACATGTAGAAATTGAATTTTATAAATATAAATTCATAATTTTAATAATAATTACCAAAATTAGTAATTAGGCCACTTTAAATTTTGTTCATTATGAATAATAACCAATGTAAAAATTATAAACTATGGTAAATGCTAAAAATGGATTAACAAGGCAGAGGGTGTTAAACCAAAAGATGAGTTTTGAAATTACTTAATAAAATTACTAAATTCTATTTAATATCTATATTCATATTCCATGTATTACTACCTTCTATAATAGTCTAATTTGGGTCCATAAGTTTTGTGTAAGACATTAATAGGTTTTAATCTTTTGAAAAATTACAAGTGCATCCTCTTCCTCCCTTATAAAAGGACGATTCTGACAATCTCTTCCACACACTTCATGATCCCTATATATTGTCCAATAACTACCCAAATAAATTTATAACATCCATTCCCATGATCTAGAGGTCGTGGTTTGATCAAAATTTCAATCATAGAAGGCTTAAGGTGTAAGATGATGTTAGTTTTCTACTAAGAGGTATATATCATGGTAGAGTGTTTCCATTTTTTATTCATATAGAATATTCAATTATTTGATAAAAATGATGATATAGTAACATAATTATATCCCACATAATTATATTTTATTATTTTAATAGTCCATGTAATAACACACCCCTCTTGAATGTTTTGATAAGTGAATAGTGTGCTACTAGGCCTTAGGTGATGTCCCCAAGACTCCAATGGTTAACAATAAATTCAAAGGTCCTCAAGAAAAGTTGGGTGGTGGTTTTAAATTTTAAATATAAAGCATAAAAGCTCCATAAAAAATAACCAACCAAAAATTTATATGATTCACGAGTAAAAAATATAACTTGAAACATAACCAAACCAATAAAAAATATCAAAGTACCATATGAAACAAAAAATCCGTACACAAAGAGAACCAGAAGAAAAAAAACTCAAAGTGTTAAGTTAAATCAACCAGAATTACCAAACCTGCTCCATGATCCAACACCACAGTCTAATATCATGGTATCAAGAAGCATAACTAAAGAACCAATATATTGTTCCTTTACTTGTGCCTCGATAGATTGAATATGTAAATGAATAATAGTGCCCAAGAAAGGGGTGATTCTAAGCTCATCGGGATTTCCCCAATGAATTTACAACTCTCAAAACACTTATAAAAATTGTTAGAGTAATTTATAAAACAATTTAATGTAGTTAAAACACTTTATATCAAAATAGTATACAATTATTAAGGTAAAAAATAAGTTCAAAAACCATTTCATGTTCGTACCGACCCAAAATGTTATGAATAAAATTCACTTTCATTTAATTAAATGTCTATTAAGTGTCCTTGCTGTTGATAATATTTCCATTGAATGTGAACACATGACTAGTATAAATTTAGGGTTCTAAAAAATTTGTTTGACACAGACAAAGGAAGTGATGACCTCAACCAGTAGAATCATACCTAATGAATCCCATTTATCAAAGCAATTGAGGGTGATAGAATTTCAAGGATTTTAGCTAGACCAATACTAAGCTGATATCCAATAACTTAAGCATGAGAAAAATTGTTTACGAGAGAAGTTGAAGCTCATCGAGATCACAACCCAAACCATGTTCCTCGAATGACCCCATGAAATCCCAACCATCACACAACTTAATCTTAGGGAATATAATGGTTTAATAAAGGGATATGTAGAAATACCAAAAAATTATGATTATGTTCATTATTCTTTTATAGAATAATGAATATACTTTTATTCTATTATTGTTAATTTGTAAATGATTTTTAAATAACAAATATAATTTTTGGTAAATATTCAAATTCAATTAAGAAATCTATTTTGATGAATTAATAGATTTTTGAATTATATTATATTTTAATAAAATATTATTATTAAATTAATTTTATTAAATTTAAATGATTGTATAAGTTTTATGAAGTCAAATGTAATTTTTATTATGGTTTTAAAACTTTTTTATCTAAACCCATCAATTTTCAATAAATGTAGTTTTTAATTATAATAGTGAAAATTTACATATATAATAAATTATTTATAAAAAGTGAATATAATTTTTGGAATCAAGATATTGAAATTATCCAATGGTAAATTTTTCATAATTTTCAGAGATAGTCAAATTTCTGGGTAAAAATTAAATACCATATAAATATATAATGCGTTTTATGACATCATAATGACCCAATATTGTTATTAATAAAACACTAAAAATGGTATCTTCGTCCAAATATATGTTTTTCTATAAGATAATATAATTTTAGGTTGTTTTTATAAAGCCTTAGTGAATATTCCAAGATATATAAAACATTTTAAGATTTTACAACCATTTCCTCAAAAGTTTGACTCACCTCTCCATAACCAAGGAAAATATTTTAAAATATTCAGACCTCATCCTTTTAAAATAAAGTATACCACTTCCATTTTTTATAAACTAGGGGAAATAACCATGAGATGGTTTGTGGTTAGAATATTTTAGTGTGTAGGATCCAAAACCAAAAATAATAAACAATTCTCTCACCTTTCTTAATGAACCCACCTAAGAACCAATTACTCTTTAATAAAACTTTTTGAAACTAAAAAACCTAATTCATATGACTCCCAATATTCCTACCATGGTTCCCCTAATATCCTAATAATCCTCTCCCAATCCTTTGGGATCACACATTTAAGTAAGGGATCCTGACATTTCTCTATTCCTTTCAATTCAAGAACCTTGATTGAAATTAGTCATTTAAATTTAAATTGGTTAACTTTTCATCCTTATATAATAAATTAAATAATTTCCAGTTTATGTCATTTAAACAAGGGATCATTTATCCTCTTCCATTTAGACCCTTACCTACATCGTTACTATGTAGAATTTCCTTAAGGGATTTCTCTCTTATCATTTCTATTTCAATCACTTCATTTGTATTATGAATCTTAAAATCAATTTAATATATTGGGATATTATGTTCAATGATCTACTTAGTATCAATCCCATGTATAAATTATGAGATACCCCTTTCTCTCTCATCAACCCAATTTATGAATTTCTATATGACGTTGTTATGTTTCCAAAATAGGACTGTGATTTTCCATGCCAAAATCATTGTGTAGTGAATAATATACTCATTCCTCTATCAAGGGTATTCGTCTTTATATGCATATACTTATTAAATGGTGAATTAAATGTATTAATTCCACATTCCTTTATCATGGAATAAATTATGATGTTGAATGAATCCATGATATATGATCTATGTGGCACACATAAGCATAAGATTGGAATGATTATGAAGGGTGCTCCATGATAGAACTCCAATGAATTTGGTAAAGTTTAATTTCATGATACGTCATGTTGGGATTGGGGTTTACCTAATTCCTTTATATGAATTTTTTCCATCATTTTGGGACTGGGGTTTACTTGATTCTTTTATGTTATTGATGTAACATTTTATGTTGTTGCCACATTTCCATGTTATGACAATCATTCAAAATCATGAATTTATGTTCATTTTCCTATTATGATCCATTGATATTCGTATTACCTAACATGTATTGTATTCATCACATTATGTCTTGTTTACTCCTTTATAGGGATTTATAACTCACCCTTTTCTTATGTATGTTCTCAGGTTATCCCATGCAATTCTAAGTATAAAGGAATGTTTTGGTCATGTAAAAGAAGTTTTCAATAAAGATGTGTATTTTATGTTTTAAGTTGTTATGTAATGTTCCTATGTACCAAAGACACTAGAACTCATGATCTTCTGGGTTGTATTAAGTTCAATTTTATGTAATAAATCATTTATAAGTGTGTAATAATGACCAGGGTCGTTATAACATTCATTTTTAATATTCAATACCATGTCTACACAAACACACACACACACTCAAGTATGGTGTTACCATTGATTGTGAAACTTTGCATCCATACTCCATCCCAAATTTTGCAGTGTTATTTCACAACTATAATCCATCCCACTTAAGACACAACAAACCAATTATTCCAAAAATCATATCAATACATTCCACTTTGAAAATATTTATTTATTTAAAACATTTCAAAAAACACTTTAAACACATCCAAAACCAACCAATGTTTTAAAACCATACTTTTAAAATTATAAAAATATATTATTCCAAATATAAATCAATTTTCTATAGTTTCTATGAAATAACTAAAGCATTATTTTCCAACAAAAATTACAAAAAGTTTTCCCCACAACTTCAATAAGATCATTCAATTTACACTAAGAATTACAGCTCTAAATCAACTTGAGTCAAGAGAAAAGCTACCTACCTCTCAATTATTAGTGAAAATGAAGAATGACACTATGATTTTCTAGACCCAAGCTTAGATCTTATTCCCTGAAAAAATAACAACCCATCAAGATTCCCATCATTGAATCTGGATCTACACACCAAATATTAGATCTCTGATTCTGAGAGATAAAGATACAGAATAAGAAGAATATATTTACAAATAATGGTGAGGAAATATTAATTACCAATAAATATGGACCTCTAATTCACCGTGATTCTATTAAGAATCACTTTTATATTTAAGGAGATCATATCTAATGACTAGGGTGAAAAAAGAAATGACAACCATAGGAGTTTAGAAAAAATGATAGTTAGAGGGATTAATTTGAATTAGATACACATGTTAAGGTGGTACTACAATACACTGAATGGTGAGGCTTCAAGGTTTGGAAAATATTTCACTATGTAGTTCTACTATATCATGCCCACCCCTCGAACTGTTGTCTCACAAAGTTAGAAAAATTGTGAACAAACCATTCTTTTTCCTCTATTTCAAGAAACATGGTTTCCCCTAGGCACTCATATGATTTAGAAAAATAGTTTTCCAACTATGTTATTTAATAGTTCCCACTTTCTTCCCAAAAATGGTTTCCTAGAGGTGGTGCACAATTTATACTAACTATCCACAAATTGTAAACCTATAGAAATGGCTCAAAAACTAGACAAAACGCCTCAGAACCTCTCCAAACATGGCTTAAAAATTATATGAACTCCAAATTAATGAATAAAAGGTTATGTATATTCAATAGAGGTGAAACATTCTCCACTCCATTGGATTTTATATCCAAAAAAGTATAAAACCCTTATTGTATAAAAAAAATATTTTTCCCTACTCTAACATTTCCTTAACATGATACCACGTTTCATCCAGAATCCGACCACGTTTCTATAAAACGAAAACCAGGCCTATAATTTTGCCATGAAATATATTCTCTTTCCTACCAAAAATCCATACTGGTACATGAAGCAAAATAAAATCTTACTTTAGAATGACGTGATCTCATCCAATCACACAGTTAGGATCAGGTTGGTATTTCTTCAACTAAGATACATGAAACACATTGTTCAGTAAAATAAAAATTGGTGTAAAATCTGAGTAAAAATTCAAAGCACCAACACATTATTATATCTCAAATGGGAATATTTAATGGGGATAATACCTTCCTTGATTACGATAATGATGATGCCCAAGTCTCAGAGAGATTATAAAAAGAACATGATCACTCACCTCAAATGAAAACGGTCATTAATATTCCTCAACATTTGATTTATAAAATATTTGAGCCATATCTATCCTATTTATTAGCAAATAAATATTTTATATTTTATCTTTCACATGGATTGGTCCAATTGGTGATGTTTCAACTTTTTCCGCACAAAAATTGGATAATGAAAAGGATGCTCATATAACTCTTCAAAATGAGCCATCTGTATTTTGGCCTGATGAATTTTTTTATATGATAACTCCACTAAAGGTATATACTCGTCCCAAGTGCCAATAAATTAAATTACACAAGAAATAATAATTTCCTATGATTTTTTATTTACCATTTTAAACTATCCGTCTTCTTTAGGATGATAATTCAAACTCATAGTCAACTATTTACCAAGGTATTGATGTAAGGATTTCTAAAAACGAAATATAAACATTGGTTATACGTCTCACTCAATCGATATGGGAATTTTGTGCATCATTAAAATTTAACAAATTGATATTTTAATGAATTATTCCACCATATTTTTTTCACAAATCAGGATTAAGTGAATCAACTTTGTGAGATAATTAACTACCACCCATATGATATCATGATTTCTAACTATTATTTGTAGAATATTTACAAAATCCCTATCTATCATTTCCTATTTCTATATGAGATATGGTAAGGAATGAAACATACTTGATTATCTTTGATATACTACCTCGACCTACTAAAAGGCAAGGAATAAAAATACATACTTTAACGAAACTATTTTCATGAAAACCCAAAAATACATTGCTTTTAAATTATATATACATCTTCTATATTACTAGATGAACACCCCATAATGAATGGTGGTAGTTTGTAAGATTTTTTTTTCTAATAATCCGACGGTGTGGCCACCCGATCTCTAACCAAAAACACTAAACTCTCTTTGAGATTTAATTACTCAATGGTCTCCTCATAATTGAGTTTAAACATCATAGTAACATAATCAGTATTTTATGTTTGAGAAACTCTATCCTACTCAACAAAATTAGGAATAGACAAAACTGGAAAGAAAACTACTATGACACTTTATTATGTATAATCTATCTCTCTCTCTGTATATATATATATATATATATATATTATATGACTAAAATTAGTTACAACTAGTCCAAAGCCTCTTTATCCAACTAAGAATATAACTTCTCACCCAATGCATCTTCCAAAGAGTTTCCTTTCCTTGGTGTACACATCAAGTTGATGTTGAACATCTGTAGATACTGTATCCATATTTTTTTCCTTAAAATCAAATATCATTGTGATAAAATGTGTTTAAAACTATTATAATCCATAAAAACCATCAATTTCTCACCAAGGGTTAATGATTCCAAGTATTCAAAGCATGAACCAAAAATTCCAATTCAAAATCATGAGTTGGTAGATCATTTCATGAAACCATAGTTTTCATGATCCATAAATAACAACATGATCTATCTACTTGAGAATGAATACCAAACCAAATATCAATGCATTAGAATAGGCTACATAGCTCCATAATGTCTTTGAAAATTTGAGGATAGGTGATAATGTAGGTATGAACATATGTTCTTGAAAGAATTAATGATATTTATTAATCCATTCGAAAGGAATGCATTTCATTATCAAATATTTCATCAGTGATTTCAAATGTAAAAAATCACGAGAAAAAAATATGTAGTATACTTTAATGACAAATATATTTTTTATTTTAAAGACATTATAGGGTGAATTCAAAGAGATAATAACGTCTATATTATTAGGAACCATTGAAATTCATTTTTATGAAATGATGGGGCAAAAGAAACTTACCTCTTCTATCTATAAATGAAACTTTGATAAATTTTTAATAAAAATGGTGCACCCATAAGATACCAAAACATACAATAAAGCGTTTCTCATGATACACTTTTTTAATAGAATACACTAGTATATCGTCAATAAGAACTACCACTAAATAATCTAGAAACCTTTGAAGTATTATATTCATAAATTATATAAGGAAAGATGGTGTATTAATATGATAAAAATGTATAATGAAAAAGTTTTAGTGTCCATATCCAATTATAAAAGTTACTTTAATAATATCTTCCTTCTAAACCCATAGTTGGTGATATCCCAAATATATGTCAACTTTAAGGAACCACTGACCTCCCATCAATTGATAAAAAATTTCATAAATTCATGGAAGAGAATACCAATTATTTATTATATCTTGGATAAACTTAAGAATCCACAAAAAGTATAGGAGTTCCATCCACCATTTTCAAAAAAATAATTGTTACTATCCACAGAGACATGATTGGTTGAATGAGCGCTTTATTTTCCAAATCTTCTAACCAAGAATTTATATCCTTCAATTCTATTTGTTCCATGTGATATTATGGAATCTAAATCATATTGTTCTATGGTAGGAGTTCAATTGTAAAATACAATTATCTTTTTGGTGGAAACCCAGAGCAATTTTCCGGAAAAACATTAAGAAATTGGTCAAAAATTGTTAGAAATCATCTATTCTTAATCTCATCCAAAAGAAGAAAAGGTAATAACTGACAAATGGAAAGAGATGGTTCTAACCAATAGTTCTAAAAGTAATTCTATATATTTTTTTACATCCCAATATCCTCTAATGAGATTCTCAATTCTCTACATAGATGTGAAACTAACCTTTCATGCCTAATATTTGACTTGTTCCTTGAATGATGTCAACCAATACATACCCAAACTCAATTAAAAATAATCCATGTCAAGAATTAATATATCCTAAAAAAACTCTGATGCATCAATAGTTATAGGAAAACATTTATACAAAATGGAGTTACATTATCTTTGAACAAGATAAGTTCAATATTTTAAAATGGAAGGCATCCACCCAACATGAAATCCCATATGATCAACACCATGATAAAAAATAAATGAGTGGGATGTTATCATATAAAAAAAAGTATCATAAGGGTAGAATTTAGAATAATCATACTTATCACCATCGAATGACTAGATTGATCATCCATTATCAATTTCTCAGCTCCATATAATTAATTACTCATTATACTCTCATCTTTATTACCTTATTGAGATTTTACTAGTGGAGGAGTGTTGGTGTTCCTAGAATTACCTTGTCTTGATTTATTCTAATAGAGAGATTTATTCTACTACACTCATCCAACCAAACAATAAGATTCTTGAGAAATATAGGATGTATCCCAAGCATCTGACCATAGAGAACTATAAAAAAATCACTAAATATTTCACATATTGTTATAATTGTGACATGATCAAGGTTGTACCACACAATCTCAATTGATGTGATCTAGTGAAAAACATTAAAAATATCTTGACTTACTTTTTAAAAAAGTTGGAATTTTTATTGATCCCAAAGTATGATTCGATGGTTTCCCACCACTCTGAAAAATGGTGTCACTCTTCCTCTTATTCATAACATTAGAGTTTCCACCTTTTCCCATAGAAATAAGCATGCTTCCCACATCTGTATTTCCAAAGATATCATTTTCATCCACCATGGATATAATTTCCACGTCTGTACAATTTGAAATATAGAGAAAACATATTTGAATGAATATTGTGCCTCAACCTTGACTAAAAAATGCATACTTTCAAGGACACACTTACATCGAATAATGAGGCAAATTGGAGAAAATCACAAATTTATCCACATACTCTATCACTAAGATATTGGATTATATGAAACTGAAAAATTCCATTATTTTAGAAATCTAAAAGGTGTGAGGATATAAATAACTCTTAAATAATTCATTAAAATCATTCCATGTTATGCCTGGTCCAATTTTACCAGAGCTACTGATACCACCATTGGTGTACTAAATCCTAAATCACATTCATCACCAAATTTACATTTATAAATAATCATGTCATAAAGAAATCAAAGGCTCAATTCATTTGATTCAACTGGACTTATTATTTTTTATGGATCAGAATCCCCCAAAATATGGGTGGATTATTGTTTTGTAATTGAACCGAATAGTTTACATGACGAGGATAATCATTCTAAAAACCCCTATCTATGAACTGAAAATCATGGACAATTCATTAGACCAACTATTGGTTCACTTATAGATCAAGTGAAACAAAATTATTAACAACCTCTACTAGTTGAACTCTACGATGCATGAATAGTTCCATTCCTTATAATAGGAACAAAACTAAATTTAGTATCACTCATTAGAAACTCAAGGATTAGAAATTATAATTTTTTTTATCAACACATATTACAAAATATCTTTCCACAATTCAACCACCATCAAAATTTTAACCATTTTTGAAAAAAATAAAACCATGTTTTTCAAATCAATCAATTTCACTATTTTCAAAAACCAACACTTTTTTTTCAATTTCATAAAATTATTAAATCATAATGAATAATGTATTATTATTGGAATGACTTACTATCAATTCATTTCATGGAACTCTCATCAAATAAACCCTAGAATTTGAGGTGAAAACTCACCTACAATTATCTTAAAGCACTCATGTACTCAAGAAACATGGTAACTTGATGTTCAGTGTAAAGAGGTTAGGTATTCTTTTTTATACCCTAAATTTCATGTTTTGAAAATCCAATCTCTTTAATAAAAATTTAAGAGATATTCTGACACCATTTCTAACTTCGTGACCAAAAAAATGTCACTAATTTTCCCACAAATTTTGGCGGACTGACTAAGAGTGATACTATTTCTTATGTTAAAGACCCAAAAAGATAAAACCATTTATAACATCCCACCCCACATCATTGGATTAAGAATTTATGGGGGTTCTACTAGGCCTTAGGTGACATCCCCGAGACATAAAAGGCCAATAATAAATTCCAAGGGCCTCAGGAACATTTGGGGTTTGATTTTTCCTTTGAAACATAAATTATAAAAAACCCATGAACAATAAACAACCAAACATTTTTATGATGCTTCTGTACAAAATACTACAGAAAATTTAACTAATGCTATAACGAACCATACTTTACATACATTGTTAATACTTCAAAATTGAAGCATACTTATTACAAAAAATAACAAAACCACTAAAGGACCATATAGGAATAGTGTCTTTAGAAAACTGGGAAACATAAACAACTGGTTCATAAAGCATCTACACTATCTCCCATTTATTTCATCATATCTATAGTCCCTTTTGGAATATATTACTTAATAACCTTCTTCCTGACCTGGGAAAATAAAATGTACAAAATGGTGAGCTCAAATGATCAGTAAGGGTAAACAAAAGAAATATCAATCACATCATATTCATAAGAACATAACTTTTGGAAATCGTAACCTCCAAAAGAGAGCATAATTTCATAACATGGGATAAATCATAGTAGTGAAATGTAATCCCAATAATCATAACATAAAACATGAAACTTTGTGGCATACACACATAATCATAGAGAATCGTTTCTTATTAGTCAATACTCATTTCCAAGACTATCTTAGTGGACAAAGTCCATTTCTGAACCGAGTTCACTCCCCTTTTCAGTCCTGTTTCACTGAACCGGTATAACCTACCGTTCCAGCCATTTCTATCTCTTGAGATATAAAATCTTTACCCAATGCATTGGAGGGAGATATAGGTCCCACACATCTCATAATTATACCATTCTTATGTGTGCCACAAAATCTTAAATCATACATCATTGCAAAACCCATGTAATAAAAATGGGATTCTTAAACAACATGAAATTATAAAACAATTCATATAAGATAAAGGAATTCATAAAAATATTTCCATCACAACATAATCAAATCCATGTAATAATAGGGATAGAAACAGAACCCTATATTATCTTAGATGCAAAAGAATTTTGATAAAACACTTGAACTCCATTCTTGAGGAAAATATCCTTTCTACTTCAAAAACACTTTTCCTTTCATAACATGTCGTACAATTCTAAACTAAAAGAAGTTGATTAAAAATAAACTTGAAAAATTGTAAATGAAGCTTGTTGGAAATAATGTTTTAAAAATCCATTCATGCCGTATAAGTTAAAAAAACATTCTTCGTACTTTTGTCGGAAAAGTCAAAAAGTACCTCGTACGAAAAACGACAAAATATTCCTTTCATATCTTTTACTAAAAACTCACCGAAGGGTAAAATTGGATTTAAAATTTTTTAGGTGGATGGAAATAATATTACATATTGAGGAAACATGTATTTTGATGATAAAATACACCCCAGTAAATACTAAAGTATAAACAATCTCGGATAAAAATGAGATTGTGATATTTCCCTTACCTTAGGTCCGATATGCTTTGTACGTGTCCTAACCTCCTGTATAATGATTTCAATAATGTTATTGACTTATTCCAGAATCATACTTATTGTTATGATATCATATATGGTCATATTCATAGCTTCTTATTAGTAATATTTCATTACTACTTGTTATTCGGGTGTTTATTACTTTTTGTTCTTATGCGTGTTTTGTCAAATAAATTCTTATTCTTCTCTTTAGGTTATATATACCTCATTTCCAGAATGGTATTTGTGTAATATATATCATATTCATTCATTCAATTCATTTATATAATCATTATACAATGAATATCATGTAGAACGAGTCACATCACATTGTGGAGACGGTATTCCGTACGTACGCACGAGTGATGATATCGTTCCTATGATTGTATACTATTTAAGAATCAATATCACTTTATAATAGTCATATATAGTCATTATTTACACCATTATACCCATCCAAGTAAGGTGGTGGTGGAAAATAGATTACACCACGGCGTGGAGATAGTATTCCGTACGTACGCACGCGCAGTGATTTCTTTTTCCGTAGGATGGATAGATGGTGAAATAGGGTTGTTTCATACTTATAATAACATATCAGTATATGGGTGATACTGATGTTATTACTTCATAATGAAACAACTAAATAAGAATAAATGGAAGAAGAAATAAAGATGAAAGAATCGGTAACAGACATTACCTCTTCTTTGAAGTGCTTCTTTGAGACCTCCTTTTAGGGCACTAAAATAGGTCTTTGAAGAAGACCAGAACCTATAGGATGTTTACAGGGAAGTTTAGAGGAGAATTTGGCAGGGTATGTGTAACGCCCCGACCCTAGTTGCCTAGAGTCGGTGCATTATTACATAACATTGGCATGATCACAAGAAAGATCAAATCTCGAAAGACCGATTGGTTTAGTAGCCTTGGAAACACTAGATATATTCATAAGTTTTACATTACATCATAAAATGAAAAACTACTACAACAACATAATGTCTCCATAATCCACACTACTATCCCCTCATAATATCCCTGCAGGTCATTCATAATTTACTTCTTCACATCCTGGGGAAAAATAAAACATAGAAAAGGGGTGAGCTCAAATGCCCAGTAAGGATAACAATATAGCGGAAACTTTCATAAATAAGAATAAACATTTAAGGCAATGCATTACTAAAACAAAAGCCTTTTAAAATTGAACTTCAACATGGTATGGCAAAAGTAAAATGAAATAATGCCATTTACTTATTCACATGGATATTCTACTAATCGAATAATCACATGCAAAAATCAATAACCACTTTCATAATGTTGGAATGCATAATGCCAGACTATCATAACCACATAGCCAAGGCCTCGTGCCAAGGCTACAAATAAGATTTTGTCAAGGCCTTGTGCCAAGACACTAGTTTGTCTCATGAGACCTACCGATGCATCGAGGAGCTATAGCGGGCTCCACCCGTCACTTATTAAGTCCAATGCATTCCCATATGAAAAGGTTTAAACATAACATAAACATTCGTATTAAAACTAGCATACGAAATGTCAATACTTTCACAATAAACTATGAATGGTATAAAAATAGCACATCCACAGTCAAACATATCACAAAACCTTCAATACAATATAGAAGTTTTGTATCATAATAAATCAACTTCAAATAATCTTAAAATCCATCAAAGGATGTTGACATAGATGAAATCAAAATTCTTTTAAAAGAAATATCTCCTTTTATTTTGAAATCATTTAAGATCCATATAAAATAAAACATTTTCTTTGAAAATATTCTTATAAGCTTGTATGGGAAGCTTCGACGATTTTATAACGGCGGAAAATAACCGCACCCGCCGTATAAGTTAAAAAAAACATTCTTACCTCAATTCTGTCGAAAAGGTTAAAAAGGACCTTGTTTTGAAAACGACGGAAAGATTCCTTTATAAACCTCTTATAAAAAGTCAAACAAGGGTATAAATGACTTTAACCCATATTCTTGTAAATAGTAAAAATGTTTTGAAATACATTTCGAAGAAACATGGATGTGGATGATAACGAGATCCCAATAGATTATTACGTATAAACAACCTCGGATAATGAAGAGATTGTGAAATAACCCTTACCTTGTACTTTTCCTTGGTTGGGGTAGGTTAACCTCCTGTATAATGGTGAAATAGTTGTTATTAAATTATACAAGAATCATATATATTAATATGATATCATATATGATCTTTTAACATTGATTTGTTAATAATATCTTAGAATTATCGTCGTTTCGGGAGTTAACTTACTCATTTTCTTTTATATGTTTTGTTACATAAGCCATGGTTGTTGTATCTTATTCATATCCAGAATGATATACAGTCCTTAAACATCATTTTTAAATCATCAAATGATAATTATACTTGAATGGATACGATGGAGAATGAATCTCATCGTGTTCGTGGAGACGGTAGTCCGTACGTACGCACGAGCGACAATATCATTCTTTTGATATTAAAATAATATATAAATGGATGGTATATCATATATACAGAATCATTAACATGTTATATTTATTATTTACATGAGTTACACATCATTATTATACCCATCCAAATAATATTATATTGAATAACAATTACACCACGACGTGGAGACGGTAAGCCGTACGTACGCACGTATGGTGACATGTTATTCAAAGGTTGGATAGAATACTGAATATGATTGTACCATATTTATAATAACATCACAGTATATGTGAGATACTGGAGTTATTATTTCAGAATGGTAAGAACAAAGGAAGAAGAAGTGGAAGAAGAAATGAACTTAGAAAAGGGTGGTGAAATCATTACCTCTTCTTCGGGTTCTTCCTTTTGATTTGATCAAAAGGGCTCCTTAGGTTGGCTTTCTGATCAAACTAAGGCCTCTAGGTTGTATTGAGGGATGTTGGGAGAGTATTTGGGCAGAGTTTGGCCGAACCAAAAGGCTTTGAAGGTGTGAAGAAATGAGAAGGAGGAGTGCCCTTTTATAAGAGGGGTGAGGGGCACCTTTGGAAAAGCTAGAAATATTAATTTATAATAAATTCATATTCGGTTTCTAAAGGCTCCAAAGTTGACTATTCAAAGGATGAGGTGGGGATAGGTCGAAAACAACTCATCCAATAGAATTTAGACAGGTTTGGGTACTTATATTAACCTTATCTTTAAGTATTAACTCTAAGTTAATTAGTTTCACTTTTACAATGTCTCTTTGTATTTTTATATAATATGGTTAATAAACTTACTATATACATCCAAGCGACCCCCAAGTGGTCCATTAATGATTAACCTATCTTAATATAAGTCTCTTGGCCGAACCTTAGATTTTTAGGAATTTAATATCAATTAATAATATAATATTTGTTTTAAGAACTCTTTTATGTCAATTTTGACACTATTCAATAGTTGATTTTTGTGAAACTCATAACAGATTGATTACTTCGAACAAAGTCAATTAAATCAATCCTAATATATCATATTATCCTAGAAAATTAGTTTAATTCATTAAAAGTTTCATATTGTATTTATTTGGGTATTTATAATATCAATTATGTTAATTTTTTACTATTTTAGTAATTACTGCATCATCATTGTGTCATAAATAAAATAAATTATTTAATGTCTAAAAATTATAAATTATGTAGGAAATCTTTTTATCTTTCTAATGAATATTTATAATCGAAAATCCAACATGTATAACCCTATGTAAAAATTGTTGTTCTAAAAGATATATGCTTGTGTCATTTTTGTATTCATTTTGACTTAATTAAAATAAAGTGTCATTATCACTTACAAGTGGATCCATGGGGTCCCAAAATAGACCCAATGATGCCCATGGTCGGGTATGTGTCCACCAATAAGGTTAGGACACGTTTTAGGGTAATTTTTTATTATTATAATATTATTTTTTTAACCCTTATTTACCGGATTTACCCTTTAACCATGGTAAATAAAATATTTACCACAGTAACTATTCAAAATGTCTAAAAATAAAAGTTACCTATTTACACAATTTGAACATCCTGATTCCAAATATGGAATCCATTTTCCTAAATTCAAAACACAGAAGTGGCAGAAATTAATTTAAAATTAATTCCCGCTGTCAAAACAAAAAGCGTGTTTTTAAGAGATAATAACTACCAAAAGATTGACACTTGTTTATGTTCGGTTTAATTGTAAAATTATGTCCAATGACCAACATTATATTAAATGGTAAAAATATATTCTAAATATACTTTAAAACCACTCAAATTCATAATTTATCACTATTAATTATTTTGATTAAAAAAGTTGTTTTTAATTAAAATTTAGAAATTTTCACTATTCATCAAAATATGAAAGTTATCCGAAATGTACCAAAATTTCACCCTAAGCTAATTTTGATATTCCGAATCCAAAAATGAAGTCCATTTTGAAATATAGAATATATATGATTTCAAAAATTAGGTATTACTATTCACAACGGCTAGTTTAATTAGTTGTGGTGTGTGTTAGAACTCGAGGTTGCGTACAACACACGCTACTGTATTACTCAAAGAAAGCGTACCGTGGAAGCTTGGGATGTTTCATTTTAAATTTTTGATGTCCCAATTTAGTCAAAAAGATTAAAATATTGTATTTAAAAAGGTTTCACTATTAGAAGTTGATAATACTGAAAATGAATCTGTTCTTGCAATATGACTAAGAAACTCATAATAGGGATTCTAAAATTATAAGGATTATATAAAGTTCAAAATGTAGTTAATACTATTCATGAACTCTTTTAATGGTGTGATTGAACTCGGTGTTGCGTGTAGTGCAAGTTATTGAATTATTTTTAAGAAATAACACACTCTGAAATCCTGGGGTGTTACATTCTCCCCTCCTTCAATAAATTGCGTCCTCGCAATTTGAAATTGTTCTTCGAAAATAAAAGGTTGAAAGTAGAAAATATATTTGTGGGAAAACCCACATCGGAAATTGGGTTACTAAAATTTAGTCTTAATATGAGGAAAAGATAAATGAAAGGGTCACCACCAAATTATGATCTCGATTAGGAGAACATTGGTGGCAATTAGAGACATATAATTGGAGGAAAAACGTAAATATTTATAGGTAGTGATTGAGGTCATCAATCACAAACAAGTATAAAATTGAGGTCCTTAAACTCATCAATCTATGATGATTTGAAGTACCATCAGTTCAACAAAATATAGGGTATTGGGACAACACATTTTTGACATTTCAAAATATCTTAGTTGAAATCCCACATCGAAAAATGAATTAATGAGGCCTCTATTTAAAATAAAGAGTGGAAAGTATGAAGATTACCGAAAATAACACATACTAGGGTTCCATTTAGGAAAATATGGATATGGAAGAGAAATCTAACCATCAATTATCTGATGGGGAGTGGTAGAGAACATGGCTATGAAAAGGCCAACAATCCCAAAGCCATAAATTAGTGATGATTTAAGGTACCATCTTGGAAAACATTTTTGTTCTAAGTTGATTTTCTTAATATTGAGGAATCTATTTATGAGATTGACTAAGATCATAAGGAGATATACTTACTTTATAATTATAGTTTTATCCATTAATAAATTTCTACCACAAACTCATCTTTCACTCTAAAAGATAATAGAATGTAAGAAAAATTCTATTTACACTATTCGTATAGGGTTCCAAAATAAATGAATTTATAATTCATCTACAAGATCTTTTAATAAAAACTACATTATTTAATCCAGGACATCTCGTGGGCCAGTGGTAGGTGATACACCCTTGTCGCCCTTCGGTTTCGGGTCCAAGTCTCGCAGCCTTGCCGGACGCGACGGGTTGCCGCCCGACCTCCGGGTTGTCCTTTTATGGCAATCCAAAATAATCCAAACTAGAACTATCCAAAATACTTCTATCCAAACTCACAGTCCAACATTTATAAGTAAGGTAAACATAATGTAGAACCTTTTTACCCCGTAATAGCATATGAATACCTTCATCATGTATTCTTTTAATACACCGAAACATCCTGAATTACCATATTCCTTATTGATTACCTTCATGCTCCCTTATTCCATATAGAAAGCTGGATATACTTCATTAATCCAAAAATGTTTTAAACCCCAACAATGATGGAATATACAAATCATTAATCAGTTCCAGGGTAGTCAGGAATATCCAATATAATTTATCCAAAACAATCACATATTATTCCAAAATCACTACCTCAGTATCAGAACTATGTTATGATTTATCATTCTCTCAACCATATATTTTCCAAAAATTTATCCTGCTATTGAGTCACTTTTCTTTGTTCCACACAATCTCAAGTCCTTAATGAAATAGTACTGCAGTACAATCCTTATATACTCCATAATTATTGTAACAAGTACATTGTTGATACAACACTCAATTGACATAATCAACATAAGAACTCTAATCATTCCTCTTCATCTGTGGTAGTATCATAACTTGATTATTATCCAATAACATCATTTTCGGCATAGTCTGATGACTGGGACATAGGTTCGCGTAGTGTCCAAACTCCTTGCAAATGAAGCATTGTACATTTAAAACCATTTTCTTACCCTTGCAGTCACGTACCTTGTGCCCTTTTCCTCCACACTTATAACAAACTCCCATTCCTTTCAGGCAAGTTCCAGGGTGTTTCTTTCCACAGTTACCACATATGGGAAAATTCTTCTTTTCCCTTTTCCCTTTATCCATCTTTCTCTCTTCCATCCTTTTCTTCTCTTGATTCCCTTCAAAGCCATAGGACTCAGTAAACTCTTTACTTATCTTATCAACACATGATATTATTTCTTCATATGATGATAATACATGGGAGACTATTTCTCTTATAAATTCTAGCTTAAGACCATGAAAGATATGATCCTTCCTTCTCTTTGAATCATGTGTATTTCTGGAGTTCTCACTCCTTCTACTGGGCGCCATTTCTAAACAATGGCATAAACTAGATCAGTTTATGAATCAAAATACATAATCCCATACTTATAAAACACTTAACATAAATTGAACTATTTATGGATATAATCCATAATCATAAAAATGTTTTCTTTGAGGAAGTATATACTCATAAACCCTTCATAATGATTTGTAAAGAAAATGAGAGTTATCCTAAGAATATCCCCCGGGAGTGTCGTAACCAAGAGTGCAGCAAGGCCCGTTGTCGTGCACCAGTTCCCGTTCGAGTCTAGCTCAAAGAGGTGTTTTCGGGTTTTACCCCTAGGTACATCTGTGCCAGAGCCGCCTCTACCTGCTCGTATCCAGACAGGGATGTATTGCTCGGAAAACTCACAAAATCACTACAATACCAAAATTCTAGGAAGTTCTTCTATACTAATCCTCAACGTTCATCTTAGGTCTACGTGCTCTAATCAGAGTTTATCTAAATCTAGCTTCCAAGGTTTGTACTAAACTTCCTCTGATACCAACTGTAACGCCCCGACCCTAGTTGCCTAGAGTCGGTGCATTATTACATAACATTGGCATGATCACAAGAAAGATCAAATCTCGAAAGACCGATTGGTTTAGTAGCCTTGGAAACACTAGATATATTCATAAGTTTTACATTACATCATAAAATGAAAAACTACTACAACAACATAATGTCTCCATAATCCACACTATTATCCCCTCATAATATCCCTGCAGGTCATTCATAATTTACTTCTTCACATCCTGGGGAAAAATAAAACATAGAAAAGGGGTGAGCTCAAATGCCCAGTAAGGATAACAATATAGCGGAAACTTTCATAAATAAGAATAAACATTTAAGGCAATGCATTACTAAAACAAAAGCCTTTTAAAATTGAACTTCAACATGGTATGGCAAAAGTAAAATGAAATAATGCCATTTACTTATTCACATGGATATTCTACTAATCGAATAATCACATGCAAAAATCAATAACCACTTTCATAATGTTGGAATGCATAATGCCAGACTATCATAACCACATAGCCAAGGCCTCGTGCCAAGGCTACAAATAAGATTTTGTCAAGGCCTTGTGCCAAGACACTAGTTTGTCTCATGAGACCTACCGATGCATCGAGGAGCTATAGCGGGCTCCACCCGTCACTTATTAAGTCCAATGCATTCCCATATGAAAAGGTTTAAACATAACATAAACATTCGTATTAAAACTAGCATACGAAATGTCAATACTTTCACAATAAACTATGAATGGTATAAAAATAGCACATCCACAGTCAAACATATCACAAAACCTTCAATACAATATAGAAGTTTTGTATCATAATAAATCAACTTCAAATAATCTTAAAATCCATCAAAGGATGTTGACATAGATGAAATCAAAATTCTTTTAAAAGAAATATCTCCTTTTATTTTGAAATCATTTAAGATCCACATAAAATAAAACATTTTCTTTGAAAATATTCTTATAAGCTTGTATGGGAAGCTTCGACGATTTTATAACGGCGGAAAATAACCGCACCCGCCGTATAAGTTAAAAAAAACATTCTTACCTCAATTCTGTCGAAAAGGTTAAAAAGGACCTTGTTTTGAAAACGACGGAAAGATTCCTTTATAAACCTCTTATAAAAAGTCAAACAAGGGTATAAATGACTTTAACCCATATTCTTGTAAATAGTAAAAATGTTTTGAAATACATTTCGAAGAAACATGGATGTGGATGATAACGAGATCCCAGTAGATTATTACGTATAAACAACCTCGGATAATGAAGAGATTGTGAAATAACCCTTACCTTGTACTTTTCCTTGGTTGGGGTAGGTTAACCTCCTGTATAATGGTGAAATAGTTGTTATTAAATTATACAAGAATCATATATATTAATATGATATCATATATGATCTTTTAACATTGATTTGTTAATAATATCTTAGAATTATCGTCGTTTCGGGAGTTAACTTACTCATTTTATTTTATATGTTTTGTTACATAAGCCATGGTTGTTGTATCTTATTCATATCCAGAATGATATACAGTCCTTAAACATCATTTTTAAATCATCAAATGATAATTATACTTGAATGGATACGATGGAGAATGAATCTCATCGCGTTCGTGGAGACGGTAGTCCGTACGTACGCACGAGCGACAATATCATTCTTTTGATATTAAAATAATATATAAATGGATGGTATATCATATATACAGAATCATTAACATGTTATATTTATTATTTACATGAGTTACACATCATTATTATACCCATCCAAATAATATTATATTGAATAACAATTACACCACGACGTGGAGACGGTAAGCCGTACGTACGCACGTATGGTGACATGTTATTCAAAGGTTGGATAGAATACTGAATATGATTGTACCATATTTATAATAACATCACAGTATATGTGAGATACTGGAGTTATTATTTCAGAATGGTAAGAACAAAGGAAGAAGAAGTGGAAGAAGAAATGAACTTAGAAAAGGGTGGTGAAATCATTACCTCTTCTTCGGGTTCTTCCTTTTGATTTGATCAAAAGGGCTCCTTAGGTTGGCTTTCTGATCAAACTAAGGCCTCTAGGTTGTATTGAGGGATGTTGGGAGAGTATTTGGGCAGAGTTTGGCAGAACCAAAAGGCTTTGAAGGTGTGAAGAAATGAGAAGGAGGAGTGCCCTTTTATAAGAGGGGTGAGGGGCACCTTTGGAAAAGCTAGAAATATTAATTTATAATAAATTCATATTCGGTTTCTAAAGGCTCCAAAGTTGACTATTCAAAGGATGAGGTGGGGATAGGTCGAAAACAACTCATCCAATAGAATTTAGACAGGTTTGGGTACTTATATTAACCTTATCTTTAAGTATTAACTCTAAGTTAATTAGTTTCACTTTTACAATGTCTCTTTGTATTTTTATATAATATGGTTAATAAACTTACTATATACATCCAAGCGACCCCCAAGTGGTCCATTAATGATTAACCTATCTTAATATAAGTCTCTTGGCCGAACCTTAGATTTTTAGGAATTTAATATCAATTAATAATATAATATTTGTTTTAAGAACTCTTTTATGTCAATTTTGACACTATTCAATAGTTGATTTTTGTGAAACTCATAACAGATTGATTACTTCGAACAAAGTCAATTAAATCAATCCTAATATATCATATTATCCTAGAAAATTAGTTTAATTCATTAAAAGTTTCATATTGTATTTATTTGGGTATTTATAATATCAATTATGTTAATTTTTTACTATTTTAGTAATTACTGCATCATCATTGTGTCATAAATAAAATAAATTATTTAATGTCTAAAAATTATAAATTATGTAGGAAATCTTTTTATCTTTCTAATGAATATTTATAATCGAAAATCCAACATGTATAACCCTATGTAAAAATTGTTGTTCTAAAAGATATATGCTTGTGTCATTTTTGTATTCATTTTGACTTAATTAAAATAAAGTGTCATTATCACTTACAAGTGGATCCATGGGGTCCCAAAATAGACCCAAAGATGCCCATGGTCGGGTATGTGTCCACCAATAAGGTTAGGACACGTTTTAGGGTAATTTTTTATTATTATAATATTATTTTTTTAACCCTTATTTACCGGATTTACCTTTTAACCATGGTAAATAAAATATTTACCACAGTAACTATTCAAAATGTCTAAAAATAAAAGTTACCTATTTACACAATTTGAACATCCTGATTCCAAATATGGAATCCATTTTCCTAAATTCAAAACACAGAAGTGGCAGAAATTAATTTAAAATTAATTCCCGCTGTCAAAACAAAAAGCGTGTTTTTAAGAGATAATAACTACCAAAAGATTGACACTTGTTTATGTTCGGTTTAATTGTAAAATTATGTCCAATGACCAACATTATATTAAATGGTAAAAATATATTCTAAATATACTTTAAAACCACTCAAATTCATAATTTATCACTATTAATTATTTTGATTAAAAAAGTTGTTTTTAATTAAAATTTAGAAATTTTCACTATTCATCAAAATATGAAAGTTATCCGAAATGTACCAAAATTTCACCCTAAGCTAATTTTGATATTCCGAATCCAAAAATGAAGTCCATTTTGAAATATAGAATATATATGATTTCAAAAATTAGGTATTACTATTCACAACGGCTAGTTTAATTAGTTGTGGTGTGTGTTAGAACTCGAGGTTGCGTACAACACACGCTACTGTATTACTCAAAGAAAGCGTACCGTGGAAGCTTGGGATGTTTCATTTTAAATTTTTGATGTCCCAATTTAGTCAAAAAGATTAAAATATTGTATTTAAAAAGGTTTCACTATTAGAAGTTGATAATACTGAAAATGAATCTGTTCTTGCAATATGACTAAGAAACTCATAATAGGGATTCTAAAATTATAAGGATTATATAAAGTTCAAAATGTAGTTAATACTATTCATGAACTCTTTTAATGGTGTGATTGAACTCGGTGTTGCGTGTAGTGCAAGTTATTGAATTATTTTTAAGAAATAACACACTCTGAAATCCTGGGGTGTTACAGTATGGCTGGGCTTGAAGGCTCAAAGTGGTGTGAGGAAGAGGGGGAGGAGGTGCCCTTTTATAAGGGAGGAGAGGGGCACCTTTAGAATAACTAAAAATATTATTTTATTATAAAGTCAAATTCGGTTTTTAATAGCTCCAAATTGATATATTTCGAAGATAAGGTGGGTAGGGGTCAAAAAACTCTCATCCAATAGAATTTAGACAAGTTTAGGTATCAATTTTAACCTTATCATTTAGATTTAACTTTAAGTTAGATAATTTAACGTTCACTGTGTCTTCTTGTTTTCTTACACTATAAGGTTAATAAACTTACTATATCAAGCCAAACAAACCCGAAGTTGTTTATTATTAATATATATAACTTTATCTAAGTAATTTGGCCGAACCTTATATTTTTAGGAATAAAATAAAAATTAATAATATAATATTTGTTTTAAAAACTATTTTATGTCAATTTTGACACTATTTAGTAATTGATTTTTGTGAAAATAATAACAGAATGATTAGTTCTAACAAAGTTACTTAAATAAATACTAACATGTCATATTAACCTAGAAAATTAGTTTAATTCATAAAAAGTCTCAAATTAAATTTATTTGGGTATTTATAACATCAATTATGTCAATATTTCATTAATAAGATAATTACTGTATCATCGTTGTGTCATAAATAAATTAAATTATTTAATGTTTAAAAATTACAAATAAAATACCATTATGTAGGAAAGATTTTTATCTTTCTAATGAATATTTATAGTCTAAATTAACTTATGTATAACCCAATATTAAAAATGATTTACTTATTAAACTTTGATTTTAACTATTTTAACCCTTCTTTAAATAAATTAATAATAAATGTCCTAATCTAATCCAACTGGGCCTAAATGGTCATATTTTATTCCTAAGTTTGTTTTTGGTCGAATTACACTTATCCAATAGAATTAGGGCATGTGTTAGGGTAATAATAATATAATTTTTACCCATAATTACCCTATTTACTTTTAACCGTGGTAAATAAAAGTAAAAAGTTACTATTCACCAAAAATTATTTTCATCTCATTGAACCACATTTTACTTACTGACATCAACCGTGTCTCTCAGATTTTTGAAATTCCATTCACAAAAGTGGTAAAATTAAGTGTTATGAAAAATTCAGTTTTTTAACTACCACTTAGTGGTTTCACTATTCATCAAAAATTGAAAGTTTTCAGAAAAATACCAAAATTTTACCCTAGGATAATTTCGATATTCCGAATACAAAAATGAAGTCCATTTTGAAAAAGAAAATTTATAATATTTCAAAAAGTGGTTATTACTATTCATAACGGCTAGTTTTAATAATATTTTAATAGCATATCATTGTTTAGTGAAACTCGGTATTGCGTATGACGCAAGCTATCGAGGAAGGCCGTGGTTGCGTGTAAAGAAAGCCAAGCTAGTGTTGTATGTAGTGAAAGATTCATTTGATGATTTATATATCATAAAAACAAAATATTTCACATAAAAGTCTCGGGTGTTACATTCTACCCCCCTTAAAATGAATTTCACCCTCGAAATTCGTCACTTTGTAACAAACAGATGAGGATACCTATCCATCATCATATACTCAAGCTCCTATGTAGCTTCTTCTAATTGGTGGTTCCTCCATAAATCTTTCACCAATTGAGTGGTCTTGCTTCGTTGAAATTTTTTGCTACAATCCAGAATCTCTATCGGCTGTTCTTCATAAGAACGATCTTGCTCCAGCGGTACAACTTCTGATTTAAGTACATGTGAAGGATCCGGTATGTACTTTCTCAAGAGAGATACATGGAACACATCGTGAACTTGAGAGAGATTCGGTGGAAGCGCCAATCGGTAAGCTACCTTCCCAACACGATCCAATATTTTGAAAGGACCAATATATCTAGGGCACAACTTCCCCTTCTTTCCAAATTTCATGACTCTCTTCCAGGGAGATATTCGTAAGAACACTTTATCACCCACTTCAAACTCTAGGTCTTTTCTTCGGTTGTCGGAATAACTTTTCGGTCGACTCTGAGCTGCTCTTATGTGTTATTGAATAGATTTGACCTTTTCTTCCATTTCATTAATGAGATCAGGTCCTAATAGCTTTCTTTCCCCAACTTCATCCCAGCAAGTTGGAGTCCTGCATTTCTTTCCATAGAGAGCTTCATAAGGAGCCATCTGAATACTGGAGTGAAAGCTATTATTATAAGAAAATTCCACCAAAGGTAGGTGTTGATCCCAACCACCTTTGAAATCCACAGAGCAAGCTCTCAACATATCTTCTAGAGTTTGAATTGTTCTCTCAGACTGACCGTCTGTCTGAGGATGATAAGCAGTGCTGAAACTCAACTCTATATCCAGAGTATGCTGAAGACTTTGCCAGAACATCGAGGTAAATCTCGGATCCCGATCAGATATAATAGAAAGTGGTACTCCATGTAATCTTACCACTTCCTTTACATATATCCTGGCAAGCTGATCCAGAGAGAAATCCTCTCTAATAGCAGTGAAGTGTGCAGACTTGGTAAGATGATCAACTATGACCCAGATAGCATTATTTCCTTTGGATGTTTTAGGAAGTCCGGTGACAAAGTCCATAGTGGTGTTTTCCCATTTCTTTTCAGGTATGGGTAATGGTTGTAACATCCCCTTAGACTTCTGTCTCTCAGCTTTAACTTGCTGACAAACCAAGCATCGAGAGACATATTCAGCAACATCTCTTTTTCATGTCATCCCACCAGAAGTACTCTTTTAGGTCCCTATACATCTTCGTTCTTCCAGGATGAATAGAGAATGAAGAACTATGAGCCTCATCCAGCAGCTCCTTCTTTAATTCGGGGATGGGAGGAACACAAACCCGATTCCTGAACATTATTATCCCATCACAATCAAGGTTTAATTCAAGATCATTTCTCACCTTCTTTTGTTACTCGACATCTTCTTTCTGTGCCTCTTTAATCTTCACATGTATAGATGGTTGAACATTCATTCTAGAAAGATGATATTTTCCCCTTCCATTATAATTCCAATATCCATCCTTTGTAAATCCATAAATATTGGATCTTTTGTGATCCTCATCATGGATAAACCGACATGGTCTTGTCGACTTAATGCATCTGCCACCTTGTTTGCTTTCCCAGGGTGGTAATGGATTGAGTAGTAATAATCCTTAATCAGCTCCAACCATCTTCTTTGACGCATATTTAGCTCCTTTTGTGTGAAAATATACTTTAAACTTTTATGATCAGTATAAATGTCACACCTTTCTCCATAAAGATAATGCCTCTAAATCATTAATGCAAAGATTACCGCAGCTAACTCCAAATCATGTGTTGGGTAATTTTTCTCATGGATTTTCAACTTTCGTGAGGCATAATCTATCACCATATAATTTTGCATAAGAACACACCCCAATCCCTTCTTGGATGCATCACTGTAGATCACAAACCTTTCTCCACTACAAGGCAGTGTGAGCACAGGTGCACTGGATAACCTTCTTTTCAACTGCTTGAAATTCTCTTCACATTCTTCCGTCCAAACAAACTTAACTCCTTTCTGAGTCAACTTGGTGAGTGGATTTGATAATTGTGAAAAATATTTCATAAAACGTCGATAATATCCAGCCAAACCAAGAAAACTTCGGATTTCCGTCACTATTGTTGGTCTCGACCATCTTTCGATAGCCTCTGTTTTTGCTGGATCCACAGATATCCCCTCTTTTGAGATTATGTGACATAAAAATGAAACTTTTTGAAACCAAAATTCGCACTTGGTAAATTTGGCATAAAGCTTCTCCTTTCTCAGGGTCTTCAATATAATTCTCAAGTGATCTTCATGTTCTTCCTTGCTCTTTGAATATACAAGAATATCGTCTATAAAGACTACTACAAACTGATCAAGATAGTCTGTAAAGACTCTATTCATCAAATCTATGAAGATAGCAGGGGCATTAGTAAGACCAAATGGCATCACTATAAATTTATAGTGTCCATACCTTGTACGGAAATCCGTATTTGGTATATCCTCCCTTTTGACCATTAATTGATGATACCCTAAACGAAGATCAATCTTGGAAAATTATTGAGCTCCGCGTAGTTGGTCAAATAAGTCATCAATGCGTGGGAGAGAATATTTGTTCTTGATAGTGATCTTGTTAAGTTCTCGATAATCAATGCAGAGTCTCATTGATCCATGTTTCTTCTTAACAAATAGAACAGGTTCTCCCCAAGGTGATGCACTAGGGAATATGAATACCTTATCAAGATTCTCTTGGAGTTGCTTCTTCAATTCCTGCAACTCAATTGGGGCCATTCTATAAGGTGTCTTTGAAATAGGAAATGCACCCGGTACGAGTTCTATTGAAAAATCAACTTCACGATTTGGTGGAAGACCCGGTAATTCCTCCGGAAAGACATCATCAAAATCCCATACAATGGGTATATTATTAATCATGAGTTTCTCACTAACTATTTGAGATAAATAACCTTCATTTAGTGGAATCAATACCCATAAAATGGAAGAAATTTCCACTGGAAGGTTATGTTCATCCTTGCATCGATAGAAGATCATAGATTGATCTGGAATATGAAATGTGACTTCCCTTCATTGGAAATTGATATGAGCTCCATGTAGAGAAAGCCAACCCATGCCAAGAATCACATCAAATTCCACTATAGGAAGGATCACAAGATTTGCAGGAAGCACTTTACCACAAACTTCAATCGGAGAAGAATGGTAGACTTTTGATGCAACTGTTGTGCCATTAGGGGTTGTCACAGCTAACTCAACATCTAATTGTTGAGGTAATACGATGATATACATATAAAATTCTTCAGAAATAAAAGAATGGGTGGATCCAGAATCAAATAAAACATTTTCTACTTTAGAGTGGATGGTAAGTGTACCTTTCACCACACCGTTATCGTACTCCACATCACTGATAGAAATTTCATGTGACATTCCTTTGTCTTTAGCCTTAAGAGTTTGTTGACGTCGACCATCATCATCAACCCTTGGATTAGGGAATTTATTGGCATAATGTCCCATCTCCTTCCACTTGAATCATTGAAGTGTAGTAGGTTTATTTTGTGTATCCCTTCCTTTGTTTGCATCATTAGACATCTTCTTCCCATCATCGTGGCATTCAAATTCCCAATGACCTTCCTTTCCACATTTGAAACATTTACTTGTCCCATTAAGACAACTCCCTCCATGTTTCTTTCCACACTTTGAGCATAAGGGAAAGCTCATCTTCTTTTCAGTGTGCTCTTTAGATTTTCCTTTGAATTCCATTTTCCTCTTCTTATCAAACCCATATGACAGATGGGTTACTCCAATATCCATCTCAACTTTGAGAGCACATAAAACGATTTCCTCATAGCTATTGAAGTCCCTTATGGCTAAGGCCCTTCGAAGACTTGGTTTTAAGCCACTAAAGAATTGATCGATCTTACTCTCAGGTTGGATAATGATAGTAGAAGCGTACCTTGAAAGTCTTATAAAATTTGCTTCATAGGTACCAAAAGATTCATCCTCCTTTTGCATCAGTTCAAGAAACTCTTTCTCCATCTTTGTTCGGAGAATACGAGGGAAGTAATTTTTGAAAAATAAGTTCTTGAACTCGTCCCATTCCATGGACTCGATTTCATCCCATTGCCTCATATTATTAATAAGATTCCACCATTGATCAGTATCACCTTCCAAACGATACACTACTAAGATGACTTTATCATGCTTAGAACATTGAAGAACTGAAACTATATTTTCAGTAGTACTAATCCATTGTTCAGCAACTAATGGATCAATAGACCCGCTGAATGAAGGTGGACGCTGTCTCATGAAGGATTCAACAGAATGTTGCTCCTTCCTTTGCTTGTTTGGAAGTCCTGCATGATTCATAGCTTGAGAAAGTTGTGTGAGCATGGCTACAAGATTTTTCATTCCAGCTCCCATAACATTTGGTTGCTCAGGGGGACAATCATTTCATTTCCCGTCGCATTCCGCATTAACACGGTTCCATCAGGTTCCAGCCATTGACTAAAACCAAGAAGAATAGTGTGAGCAACACTAATTATAATAGAAAAACCACATAATCAAGAATAAAATTTCACACTTAAGGTCTTATCCTAGGTTATTCATGGTCATTTCTAAAACACTATGATTGTGTTCTATTCTTAGACTTATCCTTAGGATTCTTACTAAGGATTTCGCATCCTAGTTTCCAAAGGTTGACTATACCTTTCCTCTGATACCAACTATAACGACCCATACCTTACATACATTGTTAATACTTCAAAATTGAATCATACTTATTACAACATATAACAAAACCACGAAAGGACCATATAGGTATAATGTATTTAGAAAACTGGGAAACATATACAACTGGTTCATAAAGCATCTACACTGTCTCCCATTTATTTCATCATATCTATAGTCCCTTTTGGCATATCTTTCTTAATAACCTTTTTCCTGACCTGGGAAAGAAAACATACAAAAGGGTGAGCTCAAATTCTCAGTAAGGGTAAATATAATAAATATCAATCGCATCATATTCATAAGAACATAACTTTTGGAAATCGTAACATGCAAAAGAGAGCATAATTTCATAACATGGGATAAATCATAGTAGTGAAATGTAATCCCAATAATCATAACTTAAAACATGATACTTTGTGGCATAAAAACATAATCATAGGGAATCATTTCTTATTAGTCAAGACTCATTAACAAGACTATCTTAGTGGACAAAGTCCATTTCTGAACCGAGTTCACTCCCTGTTTCAGTCCTGTTTCACTGAACCGGTATAACCTACCGTTCTAGCCATGTCTATCTCATGAGATATAAAATCTTTACCCAATGCATTGGAGGGAGATATAGGTCCCACCCATCTCATAATGATACCATTCTTATGTGTGCCACAAAATCTTAAATCATACATCATTGCATAACCCATGTAATAAAAATGAGATTCTTAAACAACATGAATTCATAAAACAATTCATATAAGATAAAGGAATTCATAAAAATATTTCCATCACAACATAATCAAATCCATGTAATAATAGGGATAGAAACTGAACCCTATATTATCTTAGATGGAAAAGAATTTTGATAAAACACTTGAACTCCATTCTTGAGGGAAATATCCTTTCTACTTCAAAAACACTTTTCCTTTCTTAAAATGTCATACAATTCTAAACTAAAAGAAGTTGATTAAAAATAAACTTGAAAACTTGTAAAGGATGATTCTTGTAAATAATTTTTTAAAAATCCATTCATGCCGTATAAGTTAAAAATAACATTCTTCGTACTTTTTTCGGAAAAGTCAAAAAGTACCTCGTACGAAAAACGACAAAAGATTCCTTTCATATCCTTTACTAAAGACTCACCGAAGGGTAAAATTGGATTTAAACAATTGTAGGTGGATGGAAATTATATTACATATTGAGGAAACATGGATTTGGATGATAAAATACACCCCAGTAAATACTAAAGTATAAACAATCTCGGATAAAAATGAGATTGTGATATTTCCCGTACCTTAGGTCCGATATGCTTTGTACGTGTCCGAACCTCTTGTATAATGATTTAAATAATGTTATTGACTTATTCCTGAATCATACTTATTGTTATGATATCATATATGGTCATATTCGTAGCTTCTTATTAGTAATATTTCATTACTACTTGTTATTCAGGTGTTTATTACTTTTTGTTCTTATGCGTGTTTTGTCAAATAAATTTTTATTCTTCTCTTTAGGTTATAGATACCTCATTTCCAGAATAGTATTAGTGTAATATATATCATATTCATTCATTCAATTCATTTATATAATCATTATGTAATGAAGATCATGCAGAACGAGTCGCATCACATCATGGAGACGGTATTCCGTACGTACGCACGAGTGATGATATTGTTCCTATGATTGTATACTATTTCAGAATCAATATCACTTTATAATAGTCATATATAGTCATTATTTACACCATTATACCCATCCAAGTAAGGTGGTGGTGGAAAATAGATTACACCACGGCCTAGAGACGGTATTCCGTACGTATGCACGCGCGTTGATTTCTTTTTCGGTAGGATGGATATATAGTGAAATAGGGTTGTTTCATAATTATAATAACATATCAGTATATGAGTGATACTTATGTTATTACTTCATAATGAAACAACTAAATAAGAAGAATTGGAAGAAGAAATAAAGATGAAAGAATCGGTAACGAACATTACCTCTTCTTTGAAGTGCTTCTTTGAGACCTCCTTTTAGGGCACTAAAATAGGTCTTTGAAGAAGACCATAACCTCTAGGATGTTTCTAGGGAAGTTGAGAGGATAAATTGGCAGGGTTTGGCCGAGCTTGGAGGCTCAATGTGGTGTGAGGAAGAGGGGGAGGAGGTGCCCTTTTATAAGGGAGGAGAGGGGCACCTTTGGAATAACTAAAAATATTATTTTATTATAAAGTCAAATTCGGTTTTTAATAGCACAAAATTGATATATTTCGAAGATAAGGTGGGTAGGGGTCGAAAGCCTCTCATCCAATATAATTTAGACATGTTTAGGTATCAATTTTAACCTTATCATTTACATTTAACTTTAAGTTAGATAATTTAACTTTCACCGTGTCTTCTTGTTTTCTTACACTATAAGGTTAATAAAATTACTTTATCAAGACAAACGAACCCCAAGTTGTTTATTATTAATATATATAGTCGTATATAAATCATTTGGCCGAACCATAGATTTTTAGGAATAAAATAACAATTAATAATATAATATTTGTTTTAAAAACTATTTTATGTCAATTTTCAGACTATTTAGTAATTGATTTTTGTGAAAATCATAACAGAATTATTAGTTCACACCAAGTTACTTAAATCAATAATAACATGTCATATTAACCTATAAAATTAGTTTAATTCATAAAAAGTCTCAAATTACATTTATTTGGGTATTTATAACATCAATTATGTCAATATTTCATTAATAAGATAATTAATGCATCATCGTTCTGTCATACATGAATTAAATTATTTAATGTCTTAAAATTACAAATAAAATACCATTATTTAGGAAATCTTTTTATCTTTCTAATAAATATTTATAGTCTAAATTAACTTATGTGTAACCCCATATTAAAAATGATTTACTTATTAAACATTTATTTTAACTATTTTAACCCTTCTTTAAATAAATTAATAATAAATGTCCTAATCTAATCCAAGTGGGCCTAAATGGTCATATTTTTTTCCTAAGATTCTTTTTGGTCGAATTAAACTTATCCAATAGAATTAGGACATATGTTAGGGTAATAATAATAACATTTTTACCCTTAATTACCCTATTTACTTTTAACCGTGGTAAATAAAAGTAAAAAGTTACTATTCACCAAAAATTATTTTCATCTCATTGAACCAAATTTTACTTACTGACATCAACCGTGTCTCTCAAATTTTTGAAATTTCATTCACAGAAGCAGTAAAATTAAGTTTTATGAAAAATTCAGTTTTCTAACTACCACTTAGTGGTTTCACTATTCATCAAAAATTGAAAGTTTTCAGAAAAATACAAAAATTTCACCCTAGGCTAATTTCGATATTCCGAATCCAAAAATGAATTCCATTTTGAAAAATAAAATTTATAAAATTTCAAAAAGTGGTTATTACTATTCATAACGGCTAGTTTTAATAATATTTTAATAGCATATCATTCTTTAGTGAAACTCGGTATTGCGTACGACGCAAGCTATCGAGGAAGGCCGCAGTTGTGTGTAAAGCAAGCCAAGATAGTGTTGTGTGTAGTGAAAGATTCATTTGATGATTTATATAACATAAAAACAAAATATTTCACATAAAAGTCTTGGGTGTTACAAATGCAATGACCAAAATTAGAGTACAGGTGGAAACCAAGTCTAATATTCAAAGATAAGGAGGCTACAAAACTCAATCTCCAAGGTGACATTAACCAACAACAGCCAACCTGCTCCAAGCTTCAACTCCACATTCCATGCCCATAGTATCAAGAAGAATCACTAAATAACTAAGATACCTTGACTTTACCTATTCCATGAGAGATTAAATAAAAAAAATTCTTAATGGTTCTCAAACATGGGATGAATCTAAAATTATTTGGATTTACATAATAAATTCCCAACTCACACCACTACGAATTGTTTTTAGAAAAATTTATAAAACATTTTTAAGCAACAAAAATAGTTTATTTCAAAATAGTAAAAATTTTTAATTTAAAAACAATAAAAAAGTTACAAAACCATTTCAAATTCATTTGGAATATTCATTACCATTTCTATACACATAGCCACACACACACACCTAGAAACACACACACACACACACACACTCAATCTTAGTGTTACTATTGATGATTGAACATTAAATCCTTACACCACCCCATCTATGATGGTGGTACTTTACTACCATAATCCATCCCTCTTAACAACTTACAATTACGTTATTCAAAAATCATACATAGAAATTGAACATTCAAAGCATTTATTTTATTAAATAATTACAAAAATCACTTTACATGAATCCAAAACCAATAATAATTTTAAAACCACCCTTTTAAAATCATAAGCATGGAGTTATTTGAAAAAAAAATCCGTTTTTCATATTTTCTAATCCTTATCCCGAATATAATTTTATTATTAAAATCACAATTGTATGTTCTAAAAATTTCAATCGAAAAATTAAATTAACACAGATCCTTTAAGTTCTAAATGATATGGAGTTGAGAGAGAATCCCCATATATCTAAAATATTGGTGAAAACAATGAATGACACTACACTTTGCTAAATTCTGGCTAGATCTTCTTACCTTTAATAAAAAACACAGAACATCAGGATTACCAGAAAAGAACATGGATATATTCACTATATATTAGATTTCTAATTCTGAGAGAGAAAGAGAAGAAGACAATATCTAAGATGAATGGTGAAAAAATATTTCTCAATAAAAAAAATCCAAACCTACAACACACCTTCATTTACTAATGAATCAATTTCCCGTTGAAGGGTATCATATCTCAATCCTTGTAAGAAAAAGGAAATCATGATCCTAGGAGTTTAAGGGAAAATGATGGTTAATGGGATTGATTCTGATTATTTATACACCTTAAGGAGGTCTAAATGCACGATGCATGGTTAGGACACACAGAGTGGAAAACCATATGCCAACCATGCGGTGCTACTGTCTCAAGCCAACCCATCACACTATTTCCTCACATGGTTAGGAAAACCATACAACAACCATGATTTTTCATATGTTTCAATAAGCATGGTTTTACATTGGAACTCATATAGTTTGTCCAAACCATGAACCAACCATGTTCCTATCTAGTGCCCATTTTCATCTCTTATACGGTTTCCTAGTGGCGGTGTATGGTTAAAACTAACTATGCACAAACCATAAACCACCAAATATGCCTCTAAAACATGACACAACAACTTGGAAACTCCTAAATAATGACTTGAATATTATATAGATTCAAAATAAATTAAATAAGGGCCATGTACCTAAAATTTGTGGCTCACAATTAAAACCATCATTCATATCCTTCTCCATAAAAAGGGAAATAATAGCATTGATCATGTGTATATGTGCACTACCACCTCACAAAGTGATGTATTTTTTCCTTTATCACCACCCTTCATGGTTAGTTATTATGATGGATTTAAAGTTTATATATGTTATTTATGACATAATTCTTCTTATTTAATTATAATACCTTATATACCTTCTTACTTTTCCATCCTTTGTAAAATGATAACATTGTTCATTTGTACGTATGGACTACCACCTCCATCAATATATGTGATTTATTTCTCATCAAAAATTATTTGAATAATAATAAAAGTTTAAATGATAAATAAATATGATAATTTATTAATGAAAAATATTTTGTATATAATGAAACTGTAATCAATGTGTAAGTTCCAGAACCATGAAATATAAAAATATATTAAAAATAGACCCATTTTCACCTGAATGATCATTTTACTGAAGAAATCATGAATAAAAGGATAACTGAAAACTATAAAAGAATGATAAATAATAATATATTTATTAATATGGTTTTATATTATGTGTAATATAAATATATATTTATTAAATTTGATATTTTAACATGTATGAAGCAAGACAAGACTTGAAATAAGGGTTTATGTTACAATCTCCTTTCATTCCAGTGCTATCCACACTAAATTTATATAGAGGAAAATTATATAGATATTATCTATTAAAACATATATATTTTATTCCAATATGTTTACTCATATAATTATTATATCTTAGTTCCTTTTTATTCTATTTGGTACTTAAAATTATTTTGAAGTTATTTTATAGAAAAGTCAACATTATTTTATTTTTGGTCGATAAACATTTTCTTCCATGTCTAACAGCTTTAATTTTTTTTATAGGAGGTTTTAATTATTCATTAATTTTTTAAAAGGTTATTTTAATTACATTTTATTTTATTTAAAATTGTTAAAAGGTGTATTTTTAAAGAAATATCTCTTGATCAAGTTATTTTTAAATTTTTGAAAAAGTTTGAAAATAATATTCTTTTATTAACATATACGGTATGAAATGGTTTTCCCACTATTATGACCATTATTTTATTTAAATATTTCTTTAAAATTTACCATGTTTAATTTGAAATATAAAAATTTACTCAATATTATAATAATTTTTTGTTAAATTGTTACGTTATTTATCTTTTTTTAAAGTAAGGTTCAAATTTTCTATTAAAGATAATTTTCATCTATGTATATATTCTTTAATATTTTTTTGATTCATTGGGGATATTAAATTATCAAAATTATTTCTTGGGTTGGATTCTGATGATGATAATTTTAGGATGATTCTATAAAACCAATTTCTTCCCACTTGTTAATAAATATATAATGAAACCTCTATAAAACCCTTTTCTTTTCAAGGGGAAATTATATGACGAAATAAATAAATGTTTATAAAACCCATTCCATTTACACGAGTTATTATATGATGATATGGAGAATATTTTTTTTATCTTAAGGGACATAAATTTATGGGATTCATTATGTAATGAATGGATTAGGAATTATATTGACCTCTAAAGCATTAGGTAAAGATGAATATATCATGACATAACATGGATGTAAATCGAGAGTGAACCTAGTTTAGTATGCTACTCTATCCAATAAGACAATCTTCAGAGTGAACCTTGATTGAGGAAGATTATGGAATGGGGAGTGAACCCAATCGACTATCCAATAAGACAATCTTCAGAGTGAACCTTGATTGAGGAAGATTATGGAATGGGGAGTGAACCCAATCGACTATGATAGTCTTGAAAATGATCTTGAATTAAGGAAATTATTTTTTATGCTTATGTGTATGCTAAGAACATATGAATTTTTCTTATGATACATTATTGTGGATCACGATAGACTATTTAAGATTTCACACCTTAGGAATTATTACCTTTTCAATGATAAAAATTATGGAATGATTTATGATTAATGTCATTTAACTGATTGTGTTTAATTATCCTAAGTTATGATATTCTTATCGAAACCATATACTTATCTTATTATTACTTATTATCATTGATTGATATCAATTATGTTAACCCTTACTAGGTATATGAGATATCCCTTTCTTATGTTTCCTTTCAATAGGTTATTATGAAATTTTTTAAATAGGGTGTGTCTAAGAAGTGTACAATATGATAAATTGTTTTTATAGATTTTGAATATTATTCATGAAATATGATTATTATGTATGTAGTCACCACAAACACTAAATGTTTATGGATATAGGGAGTGAATTGTTATGATATTTATTGAATATTAATCGAAAATTATGTTATATATATATATATATAAAATGGAGGGGGGGGGGGGTCACCCTAGTTTTTATTAGAGAATGATTATTTTATTTTTTGAGATTATGATTAGAGAACATTATTGAAAACCTATTAGATAATTAGTGTATAATAAATGTTCCCGAAGAGTAAGTGATGTAAAGATTGTATAGGTTTTCTAGAATATACATCAATGTTAGGATACAATAAATTGGTTGTGAATGTGGCATAAATTCACTTTATTGTAAAAACATTGAAAGTGGTGGATTGCATATTAAATATATCATCAAAAATGCATGATGAGTGGTCTTAATACTATAAACCATACTAGAAACTTCGGTGGTTATTATTGGGTTCTCTCGTATTTTCCTTAAGAACAATTATTACGAATGAGAGGATACAATCTATGACCAGATGAACATAAAATGTCAAAGGTTGAAAATATGGTTTCATGATTTAGACATCATATGAATGATTTTTTAGATTATATGATTGGTCCCTATGATTCTTGATGCTCATGCTTACCATTTTTGATTAGTAAGGGAATAAAGACTGAATGATGAAGTTGAGGAGGTGATAATTATACCCAAATGTTGAAGTATATTATTTGAGATTATTTATATGATTTAATTTATATAATTAAAAGTTTATAATGATATTAATTCACATAATTAATAGTTATAAGTAGATTTATTAATATTTTTTAATGGAATTATGATCTCATGTCAAGTATATACCTTATATTTTATAGAAGTTTGTGGGAATTTTCTTCCTGTAAATCTCATGATTCTCCATATAGTTTAATTTGATTTGATTTTGGGAATGTATTGTGTCTATCTATATATATTACATATCAATTATTGAGGATGAAATGTCTCATTTGATATTATGAACCAACCTATGACCATAATTCAGCGTGAGGATAAATAGGAACATCTTGTGGAAGTTACTTCTATTTTATGAGTCTTAATACCTATTCATGAGGAATATTTATCTTAAATGGTTAGGGAGAAATCAAAATTGATGATATTTCTATGCTCGAGATTATAATAGTGTAATTAATAAAGAAATTCATATTCATCCCCAAAATCCTAATGTTGAGTTTTCAATAGAACTCATTCCTGGATCTTCACCTATTTTAATGTCTCTGTTTAGAATTGATCCAATTGGGTTAAAAAAATTAAAGATGAAAATAAAATATGATCTTAATAAGGTCTTAATATTCCATAGTGCATCACCATGGGGTTCCCATATTTTTTTCTAAGAAAAACAATGGATAAATCCATCTTTTCATTGATGATAGAAAACAAAATAAGACCAAAATAAAGAAGAAGTATCATCTACCTCATATTGATGAATTGTTTGATCAACTTCACAGAGATCAATACTTTTACCTAACTATCCATTCATCTTGATATCATAAACTGAGGGTTAGTAAGGTGGATACACCCATGATATACTTCCATATAAATTATGATAATCATTAATTTATAGTGATTCCATTTTTAATTTCTATTTTCCTTGATATGTTTATTAATTTAACGAATAGAGTATATAGATATTTTCTCAATGTGTTTATGATAGTATTCATAAATTAAATTCTTATATATTCAAGGGTAAAGGAAGAACATTAAGATAATTTGTATATTTTATTAAAGATTTTGAGAAAATAGAAAAATATATGAAAAATTCATAAAGTTTGAATTATTCCAATGAAATGTTTCATTATTGGGTCATATAATCTCAAGTGAGGGAAGATTGGACGATCCTTTAAAAAATTAAGTTATGGAGAAATGGACCATACCATCCATGATAACAAAGATCCATAGTTTTAGTGGGTTATATGGACACTAAAAATGATATTTTGGGATATCACATGGATATCTAATTCAATAAACAATTTGAATTGTAAGGGAGCTAGGTTACTTTGGATAGTTGAATGTAAGGAAAATTTCAATGTGTTGAAAAAAAGGTTGGTCAATGCACATATACTCACACTACTCCGTAATGAAGAAGATTTTGTGATCTATTGTTTAGCATCAAAGACGGGACTAGGATAAATCTTTAATCAAAATTATATGGTGATATATTTTGACTCACTTTAGTTGAATATTCATGAGAAAAATTTACCAACTCATGATATGGAGTTGGAGAAGTAATTTTCTAATTGAAATTATGGAGGAATTATATTTATATTGATGGATGTGATATATATAATGATCATAAAATTTTGAATTCTATATTAACAAAAAATATTTAAATAAGTTCCAAAGGACTTGGTTGGACTTGATTAATTATTACGAACACTAAAAAATTACCACTATGGGAAGGAAAACAAGGTGGATGATGATGTAAGTAAATGAACCATGCTAGTTTTTTTGTGATGAGGATTGGGAGAGACCCGATATTTATGGATTTTAAAAATATAGATCTTGAAATATTAAGGAAATGGGATAGAACATATATTTATTAGATTATTTTTAGGCCGTATATATATGTGAGGATTAAAGAGGCATGTGAGGAGGATGGGTAACTGCATAATTAGGTGAGAAGAATTCTTAAGATCAACCATGATTTTAATAGAATGAAAATTTTCATAAAACAATTATGTGTACCATAAATACCAAATTGAAAAAGGATTGGTTGGAAGAATCATCAACTTTATAATTCTCTATTCATCCTATAAGTATGAAGATGTATAGAGATCTATAAGTGTATTTTTTGCGGGATAACATGAAAAGTGATATTACAGAGTATGTATCTCAATGCATGGTATATAATAAAGTTAAATACAAATGATATAATTCCAAGTGGATGATACAACTACTACACAGAATTGAATGGAAATGGGAAAAAGTACAATGGATTTCATCATTAAAATCACCAAAAAATATGAAGAGCACCAGACTGTTTTGGTTTTTGTTAACCAGCTTATGAAATTAGCACATTTCATTTCCATAGATAATGTTTATCTCTTTATCATCATTCTAGTATATAAATTAATAAAGTTGAAAGGTTTTATGGATAATCATATTATATTGTATCTAATTGTGATCAAAGGTTGACCTCAATGTTTTGGATAAGACTTCAATATTGTTTAAATATTGAGTTGAAATTTGACACTAATGTCATCCTCAAATAGATGGTCAGTCTTAGAGGACCATTAAAATACTAGATGATAAACTAAGATTTTATTTTATGGATTAAAAATGTGGTTGGGATCAACAACTTCATGTAGAAAAATTTTTTTAGAATAAAATTTCCACTAAAACATTCAGATGGATCCTTATATAGCCCTCTATGGAACAATGTATAGAACTAAAACATTCTAGGATGAATTTAGATAAATAAATATATTGGTACTTAATCTAGATAATGAAATTTTATCGAAGGGTATTTCCATTTAGCATCACATAAATGAAACTCAAAGTCGACATAATAGTAATGTTTTCAATCATCAACAAGATCTGGAATTTTATGTTTTTGGGAAGGAATTTCTATCCATGGAATAGGTTGTGAGATTTTGAAAAATAGAGAGTTGAGGTTAAGATATATCACCCCCTTTTAGATTATAAACATTTCTAGACCTTTTTATTATTACTTGGAACATCCAATGAACATATCTAATGTTCATGATGTGTTCCACCCACTTATTTTAAGAAATTAAATACCTGATATTTCATATATACTAAAATAAAAATCCATAAAGCCATAAAAAGTGTTTTACTATAATGAACAACATGTTGAAATATTTTATTATAGATATAAAGTGTTTCTTAACAAGACTACTCACCTAATTGTAGTTATTTTGAAGAATCATAAATTCGAGGAAGAAACATGGGAACCAAACCATGTGATGACACACAGATATCCTCATTTTTTCTTATTATAGTGATGTAATTTTTAGTGAAGGATTCACTTTAAGGGAGATATAATGTAACAAACTACGATTATATTGATATATATTCTTTTGAAATATATTTAAGTATTCAATAGCTTGTTTTACAGGGAACCTCACGTCGAAATGAACCATGATAGAATATAACATTATAAAATTTCCACTACAATTTAACATATAGATAATATTTATCACATTATAAAAAATATTTATAAATTTTAATGAAATATATATAATACTCAATATTTAATAATGTAATTTTATTCTTCAAAAATATTTTTTTATTAAAAATTGGTTTTTATACCATTTAGCATACATACATTATAATTAATTTTTAAAAATTATAGGAATTTTGTTTTAGTAAATTAATATAATTCATGAAATCATATTTAAATATTTTCTTAGGGTTAATCTTTTTTATTCTTATGAAAATATTTATTTTTAAATGGATAGTAAAAAATACCGATTGTTTTAAAAGAATCATTTTTTTCATTTAAAAATTAATTTAAAAGTATCATTATCTTTTAAATATTATAATAATTTAAAATAAGTATTAAATAATTAAAAATAATATTATTAATTACATAATAATAAATATTACATTTTATTATGTAATAAGTTAATTTTTAGGTTTAAAAACGCACTTGTCTAAAAATTATTTTTCGTCACATTTTGTAGAATCGTTTTCAATCATAAATCTTTGAATTATAGAAATAAAATTTGATAAAATTGAATATAACATTAGATTTATAATTTACAATTTTTTTTAATTGTTCCAATTTTATTTTTGGTTATTATTAATTGTAACCAAAGTAAAAAATTCAAAAATAACATAAAGTAAAAATGCCTTAATAGAAGGGTAAAACTAAAAAATAAGATACAAAATTACATAAAAACGTGTCTAAATCATATTTGATCACAATATTAATATCATATATCTCTCTAAAATCTAAAATAGTTTTATTTGTTTCCACATGTCATGAGATTTACATTAATATATTTTTATCTTTTAAAAAATTCCATGTGTGTCCTCTCTCTCCCTTATAAGAGGACGCCACCTCTCTTATCTTACTTACAATTCATAAAACTTATATATCATCAAATAAATACATAAATAATTTCCTAAATTCCATTCCCACAATCCATATGTATTATTTTTACCAAAATACCGAACTTATAAGGCTTAACATGTAAGATAATTGAGGTTTTCAAAAGAAGATGTATATCTCTTAACCGAGTGTTTTTATTTTTTGTAGTCATATACATCATTAAATTATACTATAATCATGATCATATAATAAAATAAGAATATACCCTATATTTATATGATATTATATCTATTTTGAAACATTTATTTATCTCCTTATACATCAAATGGATAGAAAAACTGTCATTCATGTGTAAACACATACTACCAACTCGTGAAGTAATGTATTAATTTTTTCATCACCTTCATTCATGGATGGTTAATTTAATGAATTTAATGTTTAGATATGATATTTAAGAAATAATAATTATTTTTAAATATTAATATATTATATACCTTCAAAACTTTCCATCCACTGGAAAATGACAACATCGGTCGTGCTTACATGTAAATAACCACCTCCATGATGCAATGTCATTCATTTTTCATCACTGATTTATGTTAATAATTTTAAAATCATTTATGATGAATAAATATTATAAATATATAATGATTAATATTTTTTATATTATAAAACCATGACCAAAGTTCAATTACTAGAACTGTCAAACTTAAACATGCATGGGTTACATACCTATTTTCACAAGAATTTCTATTTTAATGAAGAATTTGTTTATTAAAGAAAAATTGAGAATTATAATGGAATTATACATAGAATGTTATGTATAAATATGATTTTTGAATATATTTAAAATAATTATGTATATATTATATATTATATATCAACAGGTATGAATCAATATGAGATTTTATTTAAGGGATTTTGTTACAAACTCATTTATTTTCGGGATTGTCTATTCTAAATTTCAATTTAAGGAAATTATATATATTATTTTCTAAACCCCAAATATTTTATTTAATTCTATTTTTTATTATAATTTTTATTTATTAGTAAAATTATGCTATCTTTGGTAATTAAAATGATTATGAAATTGGTTTTAAAGTAAATTCAATCTTATTTTCTTTTTGTTGATGAACATTTTTACCCATGTCCATGCCCTTTAAAATTATTTTATGGATGTTTTTAATAGTAGATGATTTTTTTTAATATTTCCGTCATATTAAATTTTTTTTCTTTAAAAATATTTAAAAGAAATATTTTTAAGGAAACATTTTCCAAATAAGTTTTTTTTGAATTTTTAAAAAAGAATACAAATAATAATATTTTAACAGATATTTTATGAACCAACCTCCCAATATCATTACTATTATTTTCATTAAAGAATAATTTAAATGCTTCCATAGTTTTTTTTCAAATAAAAATATTTTATTAAATTTTATTTTTTTTCTAGTTCAAATGTTATCAATAGAGAAGGATATTTTTATTATATTTTTCATGAATTGTTCAAATGTTATTTTACAGGTATTTTCCATCTGTTTATACTATGTTTAATGATTTTTTTGATTCACTGGGTATATTATCCTATGATACCATACATTTTGTTTCTACATATGGCTTAAGATGATGATAATTTATGGTATATTTTAAGAAACTTGTTTTTCCCATGGGTTCGTTATGTTAGGATGAAAAATTTATAAAACCAATTTATTTTTCATGGGTTAATCTATGATGTAATGATTAAATGTTTATAAAAAACATTTCCTTTTAAATTTTGATGATATTAGGGTATAATGAATTTTTTATGATTCTATAACACACATATGTGTAGTTTTATTTATGTGATATGTGGGTCTAGAAAATATATTTCATTAGGTAAAGATTGATATCTCATGAGATAAAAATTATTGGAAAGGGGAGTAAACTGAATTCAGTAAGGGACTCTAATAAATAAGATAGTATTCAGAGTGAACCTTGACTAAGGAACTTAAGGAATGTGAAGTGAACCCAATCCACTATTAATTTATTTGTAGTGATCCTTGACTTAGGATAATATTTAATATACTTAATTTAATTCTAAAAAGATATATCTTATTCTTATGATATGTTATCATGGATCATGATTGACTATTAATGATTCTAAAAACTTATGAATTATATTTTTCTATGACAAAACCTTTTTCAATGATTTATTTTTAATGATATTTGAATGATTGAGTATGATTATTTTAATTTATGAGCATTTTATCAAACCCTTATGAATATATTATACTCACATGTGATCATTGATTGTTATCTCATATGCTTACCCTTACTGGGCATTTCAGATTACTATTTCATATGTTTCCCTTACCCAAGCTATGGAGATTGTTTTCAAGAAGGTTATATCTAAGAAGTGTATAATTTGAGAAGAACATTTTTGGGGATGTTAAATATATTTCATGAAATAAGATGATTATATATCTTTTCAACAATGACTATAAACCTTTATAGTTATGACGTGTGTAGTATTATGGAATTTATTGAATATTCATCAAAAAAGATGTAATATAAATTTAATAAATGATTAGTTTGACTCAATATCAAAGATAAAGAGAGAGAGAAAAAAGAAGAAGATAATATTTCTAACTGCTCAGAAATATTTTGATGAATAAGAAGTGAAAACTTGGGATAGAGAAATTTGAGGTAAACAAATAGAGCATCACAATGACAATAAGTTAGATGTTTAAATCCATAGAAGACTTTTTCTTGATTTTGAAAAAAATAACCAAATTAATCTATTAATGTGGGATGAAAATACTCTTTCATAAGATTATATTATACAATATGTTTATGGTTATCCCCTTTTTCTTGTAATCCATATGATTGTTTATAGCGAACTATGAAGTCTCAGTCATTTCTTAATAATTACAAGGATTAATTACTCTTATTGAGTTATGAAATATGTGAATTATGTAGGATCGAAATATAATATGAGATGCTCAATATACAAGAGGGGGGGGGGTGAATTGTATACTTTAAAAATTCCTTTGGAACCTTTAAAGTTAGTTATGAACAACTAAAGTTTCCTTAAGAAAAGGAAAGGACTAAGTTTAACAAAGTTAAACTAAGTAGATTCACAACACCTCTAACACCGAACTAAACTTGGAAAGAGATTCCAAAATAAGATTCCGGAAATATGGTTCCGGAAATTGAAACTTAACAAAAGTTACAATATAAGATTCTACCTTAAAGCGTATAGAATCTAAACTAATCAGAGTAAGTAAGGAAGTATAAGAAAGTTATACTTTCCTTAAGATACAAATTGCAGCGGAATAACAACAAGTAGTAAAACTACTAGTAACAAGATAATAGTCTTTTAACCCAAAGAGAAGGGTATCCAACAACCTTGAATAAAGGTCCCTTGATTTATACTTTAGTCTGTCTTACCCACACCAGGGTAAGCCCTCGATACGAAGATCGGTGTCTCTGTCTTGCTATCCTCGCAAGCCCTCAACTTCAAGGTAGTTGGCAACCTCTGTCTTTCTCAGCAAGAAAGCCCTCGATCTTTAAGGTAGTCGGCACCTCTGTCTTTCTCAGCAAGAAAGCCCTCGATCTTTAAGGTAGTCGGCACCTCTGTCTTCCTATCCCCGGAAGCCCTCGAATGTAATCACCAACATTCGGAGTCGCACGAAGCTCTGAGAGTTAATAAGAGACTCTCTCTCTAGAAATCACTTCAACAGCATGTAAGCACTTATTCAGCAATCAGCATATGCATCAAACATCAGCTATTCATCAGCAGTGAGCTCTTTCAAATGAGCTCCTATTTATAGGAAAGGTGGGCTCCTCTCCAACGGTCAAATTTTCCTTAAAGTTCGGAGGGACCTGTACACGTGTCACTTAGACAACGGTTAGTTTATAACAAAATGGACGACATCGTTTTATAACAAAACAAGTGTAACAGAAAGTACGACATCGTTTTAAATTCTAACATAAAAGTTCGGAATAGAAATTTCGGAGTGAAGGTTCGGAGTGAATAAATTCAGAGTGTATAAAACAATGATAATCAGATTCTGTTTAATAGGAGAATTCGAAATGAGAATTCGGAGTAGGAATTCGGAATAGGAATTCGTCATCAGAAATCGTAATGAGAATTCATCATTAGAATTTGTAATGAGAATTCGTCATCAGAATTCGTAATGAGAATTCGTCATCAGAATTCGTAATAAGAATTCTTTATCAGAATTCGTAATGAGAATTCGGAATGAGATTTCTTCATTAGAATTCGTAATGAGAATTCTTCATTGGAATTCGTAATGAGAATTCTTCATTGGAATTCGTAATGAGAATTCTTCTTCAGAATTCGTAATGAGAATTCGGAATGGGATTTCTTCATTAGAATTCGTAATGAGAATTCTTCTTCAGAATTCGTATCCTGAATCTGGAATAGAACTAAGTCAGAATTCATATCCGGAATTCGGAATGAAACTTCCTTATAGTTCTTGTCCAGAACCGAATCCTAAAAACAGAATGCTTTTATATCAAAGTTTTTATGACTCCGAGAAAGTGAATCCGAATCTCACACTTAAGAAAAATATTAATGAAAATATGATAAGGATAAATTTTTCTTATAAAAGCGATTTTCCTTAAGAAAGCATTTTTCCTTATAAAAGCAATTTTCCTTAAGAAAGCATTTTTCCTTATAAAAGAGATTTTCCTTAATGATAAGGTGTTTGTGATTTTCAAAACAAGAAGGAATGGAAAAGTCATAAGGAAAACCTTATTGACTCAACAAATTATATTCTTATTTGTTTTTGTGTACATGTAGTTATGTTAAAATAAAGAATTAAATCACTCTAATTAGTAAAAAACGTTGTTTAAAAGAAGAATATGTAAAAATTTTTTCATTAGAGATTCACTATTGATCAATGATTTCATTGATATGGTGGGTGAATTTTCAATTCATATTAGAGACAGGCTCCATTAATTTGACTAACTGGTATCTATAAGACAAGGTGAAGGTATATTAGGTTTAATATTCTATCATTAAATATGTTTTTTAAATTATAAACAATTATAATTAAGGTAATAGAATGGTATTCTAGTGTTTTATGGGATGAATTATCACTTATATAAGGATCAATTGTTTATCTATCTCTTATCATTGAGTTTGTATGTTATAGAAGACATAACTAAGGGATTTAATCCTCTTACTGAAGGTTGTATTATTTAAGAAAATTATAGAAGGGATCAAGAAGATGATGTATATGTTTTAAATTCTATAATCTTTTCCCTGTCTAATATAGAGTTTCTAAAAGTAAAACTAATAATTATATCTAACATTATATGGTAGAGACATAAAAATATATATAAAGAAATCACTAAAGTAAAATAAAAAAAAATGTAAATTTATGTATTATAATATCAATATCTAAATATGAAGGATGATGAAACTTGTATAATTTTTTCAAAAGTTCTATAGAAATAGTGGGAAGAATTAGAAGATTTGGTGAGAAGTTTGATTATTACCTTTGATTAAGAAGATTCATTGCATATTTCTTTATTGGTAAGATATTAGTGTTTTATAACAAGAATATAATGATATTATACACTTCCTAATGATTAATTACACAATATTTTCATCACATATAAGATTTTTAAGGATAATTATACCATTAATAATGGATAATATGAAAAAGAAATCCCTTTGGAATCCCTAAAGAAGGAGAAAAGATGAAGAAATATTTTGATGTTGAAGATGGTTGTTCTTACATAGAATAATAAGTGAATTATAAGTTTTCTGAATATACTCATATTTTATCTAGAAAGGCTAGAAATGTTCTAATAATATACAAAGTGGATATTCCTCTAAAATTTTTCATGGGTTCAATTGTTGGAAATTGTAAAATAAGTTGTCCAATATTGAAGGTATAATATATTAATGAAGAAAAATATAATGGATATAGAAAATCATAGAAAAATATAGGTTCCATGTAAAATAATATGTACAGAGTGAAGGTATTAAGTTCTCTAAATATACAAATATAAATTTATAATATAGGTGTGAAAGAATTTATGGGAGTAAAGGTGGAGAAAATGCCCATATTTCTAGAGAAGATGATGAGAATATATTTATTACTAACTCAAATGATAAAATCATTAAATGTGATGAAATTAGTAATTCCATAATTAAATAGAAATAAACATAGATTCATTTTTGGTTAATGAGGTTATTGAAATAATTTTTATCAAAAATTATTATGATTTTAAAGGTGAACATAAAGAAGGAAATGGATGATCAACTTGATAGAAATAAAGAATATAAATATTTAAAAGAAAAATCTATATTTTTAAAATAAATTGATTACCCAATGATGTTTATTGATAAGGAAAATATTGTGAAATTAATAAAAGAAGATAAAATGAAACATAAGAAGAAAGAACTCGCGCTTATTCGATAGAAATTGGGATGTTCTAAGAAATATGTCAATAAAGTTATATTTAATTTTAAAATATATACTCAAGAAGGTGGATGAAGTTTAATTAAACTAGAGAGATAGGAATAAAAAATAAAATTAATTCCAATAGAATAAAATAACACTAAAAAGGATGGTATAAAGCCAATGAAGGAGGAATAGGTTATTTAGACCAAGTTTTAGACCAAATCTAGTAAACCACTAAATTATGAGAACTTAAGGAACCTAAAAATAAACTAAAAACTAATAAAACTAGCGGATCAGAAGAATATGATAGTAAGTACAAGTTTAATGATATTGTTTATAAATTTCACAGTAATTTTTGTTAAAAAAATCAAATATTTCATGTCAAAATAAAGATGAATGAAAATAGTCATATTTTGGATAGGAAACTACTTACAACGGAAAGTATACCTTCTGTGGTTACTATTTACACTGTAAATAATTAGATAATATGGTAGTAATGTGTTGGTATAATAATAAAAAAATATATAAATCCATGTGGTTTGGGAGAGAGAACATGGGGCTAAGTCAATGCACTCAAAGGAAAGTAAAAGAAAACTAAAAATCTAGACTGAAGGTTGAAAATAAAATCCATTATTTGGAATAAATCTAAGAAATATACAATAATAAAGGTCAATTTGATAAAATTTTACTCATCAAGATACCACTGTAACTAGATAAAAATATCACGACATAGAAGTCTATGATGTTTAATGTAATAAGTAAGAAAAGATATCTTATTATGGGAGTGGAACTTAAAACTTCAATAGATGAATTTTCATGGATTAAGGATAATAGATTTTATTCACAATTCTTGAGATACATAAAGCTATTTAAGAATATTGGAGATCAAAAAGAAGTATTATTAACATTTTCAAAACATGGTTCACTGTAGATAAAAGGATTTGGTTCACCCATAATGGGTAAATAAAAATTGGAATAAAATAATTACTTATTTGTTGATGTCCAGAAAAACAACATGTTCAGTTTTTCTACACTATGTGATGAAGGGAATGAATTAATATTAAAAAAATTGGATTCTTAGAGAAAATCATTAAATATTTTAGGACAAATACAAGAAGAAAATTAATGAAGGGAAACTTATTTGAAGTAAGATATGATTGAAATTCATTTTAATTGATTGTGAATGAAAAAATGAATCGTGGTACTAAAGGATTGGCTATATTGTTCAAAGAAATATGATAAAGGTTATAAAAATATAAATTATTTGTAATTTTACTAATATGAATAGAAAATTATTGTGAATATTAGCCACAAAAAATAATGGAAATATTAAAAATTCTTCACATAAGAATTTTTTGATTCATAAATCCCATTCTTTAAAGCCTATTCATTTTAAAATTTGTGGACCTGAGAGAAAGAAATAAAAAAACATAGATAAGAATTTTATTTCATTCATTGATGGTTTTATTTTAATTACATGAATTATTTTTATAAAGAATAAATTATATTCCCTTTAATATATTAAATAGTTTAAGGAGAAATTCAAGAAAGGTGTGTAGTCACTCAATGGATAAGATTCAAATAGATAATGGTACTAAGTACATTAATGGTAGATTTGAATCTTATCTTGATAAACATGTTTTTCTCATTAAGACTAGTGAAATATATACACCATAATATAATGGTATTACTGATAATAATAATATAATATTAGGGGATATAGATCAAACAATATTAATATATAAGTACACTTCTAGGTACTTGTAGAGACTAGATATTAGAGAAAAATTAATATTCAAAACAATTTCTTATACATACCAAATTATTAAATGTTATTATATGATATATATTACATGAAGAAAAATGTTTTAAGAAACTAATGGTATTCAACAATCCCTATATTATCAATGTAAAATATGAAAATGTTGATATGTTTGATAGTAGATGTGTTAAAGGTATCTTTTTGGGTTACCCACAAAATAGAAGATGACAATGATTCTATAACAATGGATCAATTTGGATAATTGTTATTCATGGTGTTAAATTATTATAACATGATAATAAAGGGAACTTACATTTTTATGTATGTTATATAATTAAGGTAGATAAATTTCTTTTTAACTAAAAAACAGCATGAAGTTGTAGAAAATAGGGAAACATTTGAATAATTTTTGGCTTAAAATGATGATATAGCTAACTCTGAAGGATCGAGGTGTAGTGGAAGAAGAATATGGGTCATGTGCAACTCGATTTATTATAATTGATGGTTAATTATATATTTAGATAAATGATAAACATCTTGGTCAATGAAATTAAATTAAAGATTCATTGATGAGAGAACAGTAGGACCATAGCGTAAGATCATCACATATTATTTATAATTATTTTAAAAAATTAATTATTTAACTTTTGATGAATTATTTATTCATTGAATAACTTGAAAATGTATATATGTTGGGCCATTTTTATATCATGGGAATCATGAGTATATTCCCTCTATTGGTGATCAAAACGTTCTCTATGAACCTCCAAACGTCGTTGTAGGTATCTTTAAGTGCATGTGTAGTAGATCATAACACTTTCATAGTTTGTCTTTGATCACCCTAAGAATATATTCAAGTATGGTTTCTATTCAATATCTCTAGACATGAGTCTTTCGGTGTAGGATGATCACTATTGATTCTTGAGAGCGTTCTTAGAGATGGATCTCTATATAGATTTAAGATAATTCTCTCTGAATGTCGTTACCCACAATAAAATGAAATTTTTACCACATATGAAAAGAATATAATTGGGTTTATATACTTATAAGGTTATTAAATAATAATTTCACATCATACCCCATTATTTTTCTTAATTTCTATAGAACCCCATGTCTATATTAATAATAATAATATTGTAATATTTTTACATCCATAAAGCCATTGAAGTATGTTGAATATTATTTATGGAAAAATATTAAATATATATTATTTCTCACTGGATAATTAAACTAGGTTCACTATTCCTCCATAATATTTATCGATCATTAAATAATAAATATTTATTTGATAAATAAATATCATTTTATTATTCATTAATCAATAAATAAAAAATATTATGTTCACTAAATAGAAAATAAATATTTATTAAATAGTTTACTCACAAAATATTCTCTCAAATAATTGGTGAAAAAATATTTGTGATCAAGAAAACATGAGTAATTATTAAACTATAAGTGAGAATAATATTTAATAATTTTTTTAAATAATAATTAATATTATTATTTAACTGAGGTTCTAGATATAATTAGTGTATGACCTTCTAGGCCCCTTTCTTAGTGGAATTAGGAAAATTATCCCAAGGTCCAATTTTAGAATCTATCAACATACCAAGACACCCATAAAGAAATAACATAATGGGGAAATAACATAATGTCTCATAAAAACTCTTAACATGAAATATAATCTCTTTATCATGATATTTCTACTCAATTAGTTTGCATGCTAGTGTCATCAACCCATGTCCTCAATGTCTATTTCTTTGACATTCTAGAAATTGAACTTCCCTTTAGAACACCAGGACCATGGATTTATTTTAGCTATATCATTTATATAATGATCTTGAGATATCAAATTCCAATAAATTATAGAAGTGATTGGTCCTTTCTCACAATATTCATTAATGATGTATTACTCGTAATGCACCCAACGAATCTTACTTCACGATGAACATTAGTTATCACATTTTCATCAAAACATAAATTCATGTGACTCATAATATCAATTAATAATAATTATAATTTCTAAAGGCCAATACACATGTCCTCATATAGGAACATCCAACGTCACATATAAATATGGATTTACTACACGCGGGGCCAATTATCATAATCTATAATAGTGAAAATTACTAATGGTGTACACCATGAGAAGGTTCCTCAAATACATATAAGTCTCCACCCATGGTATACTTTGTCACATATGTCCCTAAAATGATTTATTCTAGCTATAGAACATATATTTAATAATATTATCATTTTACATCTCTGTTTCCATCATATCAGGTAATTTCTTTGACTTTTCAGTATGATAACGAATCCTATGACTTATAACAGGTTTTTAATGTAGAATAACAATCCTTGTGTTATTTGAAGTTTATTAATATTCATAAATTTAAATATAGGTAATCATAAATTATAACTAAGTTAGTTCTAGGGAACCAACTCTAACAAACTCCCATTTACACTAGAGCCAACTGCTAACTGCCTTCAGCCCACTAACTCTCACATGATACTCATGATTCTTTTGAGAAAATGTTTTAGTCAATAGGTATCAAATGTTTTAGTATATGGGAAATATGATTATTTTGAATTAAACCCAATGATAAGAATTCCTCAGGAGGGAATACTTCCTGAGAACATCCTTTTCTTATTATTTTTACCTTGACTCTTTTGCAAGAGACACCATTGTAATATTATTACAATATAATGTGATAGGTTCTTTATTGTTAGGTACCACATCAAGATTTGGGATAAAGATTATTATCCATATGGATTCCTTGGATCCACCAAAATCAATTATATACATATAATCCACTATAAAATCAGTGAAAATGGCTTCTTTAAAATCTTTCAGTTGAAAACTCCTCCATTGAGTCTGAAATAATATTATGACTTCAACTTCAAATCATTATGATATATTTCAAAAACAGCGACAATGTAACCCAGAATGACCAGATCCTAATCTCCCCCATACACATATAATATATCCTTTGTTATTCTTAGATACTTAACAATAACCTTAATAGTAGACCAATACATTTAACATAGAACTACCATGCTCAATTTTTAGGAGGCATCAAATCTAGTACATAACATAGAATAATTGATGAATCTTGTTTCCAATGTTTTTGGGATCTTACTCAACCACTCTTTATCCTTTTTTCTTCAAGTTCACATTTTCATGTAAAGGTTTATACCATGTGACACTAGAACCAATAACCTCTTGGATTATTAAATACTAAATCTCATTACTATCTTTTCAATATATATAATTTGAATTAGTCTAAGTATTCTATTAGATCTATCATGAATGATGTTAATCCCTTTAATGTAGGCTACTTCACTAATTATTTCATGTAGAAAGACATGCTTATCAAGTCCTTAATAGATTATAAGACTAGTATTCCATTTAAAATAATAATTATGTAATCAACATAAAATACTTAGACAACAAACCCATTCCAACTAAAAATCTCATAAAAACATGGCATGATGGACTTTTTTGAGAGAAAATTATGTGGATGTTTTTTTTGGAATATGGAAAGATATTTTTGCTGATTGTTTTTTTAATTTTTTTATTAAAAAAGTAATTCACTTTGTATGTTTTGATGATAAGATGACAAGAATGAAATGAGTAATATTAATTAGAAGATCAAACACAATTTTGATAAGAAAGTTCATCAGTTTTGGTTTTCTATTCTCAAGAAGGTTTATGAAAGAAGCCATGTTTCATAATCAAATTGAATCTAATTTTTTTTTCAATTAGTATGGAAAAATGTATCAGATCTTGGATATCTCAATACAAAATCTGATGAATCTTTACAAATTTGTAAATCTAAAATATCATATGTTTGATTAAAGACTTATGATAAAAGTCTTGTTAAGTAAAAATGGATAATATGTTTTTGATACCATGATTCAGATGATGCTATGCTGATTCATATGTTCTCAAATTCATGAAGAATTCACGATAAAAAAATATTTTTTTAGTAGAAGAAAGACTGGTATATTTTCATGTTTCTGAAGTACTCACACCAATCTTTCAGACTATTTGATTCATCAAATGAAATATTTCTAGATAAATTGTCAATTCAAAAGTTTGGAAGGAAAAAAGTCATAGAGTACACTGGTCCATCAGATGTGGTGTGACACCGATACATTCACAATTGAATGATTAAGAAGTTTTCAATTTTTGGGATTATTGAATGAGAAGCTTCAAAGAATAAAAAAATTTAATGAAAATGATTTAGTCAAACATTTTCATAAAATAAAAGTTTTCATAAAAATAGTTCAAGACAATAATAACTATGATTTTTTTAAGTTTTTCAATACACATTAGGCTACCACTGACATTGATTCATCAGAAGGAATCACAGACCAATTTATCAAATGCATAATGAAACAGATAAGTCATCGGACACTATAATTCATCATATGCAATGTCATCAGTATGATAATTCAAGTAAAATTGAATAAAAGATGAAATACTGGGAATATACACACAATGTGTTGTCAACAGAGTTTGAATCTAGCACTAATGTTTTTCTGAGGGGTGATGACATCTTTATAAGTTGAAAAAACGTTTATGAAAAAATTAAAGAAAATGAAGTCTAATGGTGTTTCAAAAATTTTAATGAAAAAAGGTATTCAAAGTTTCATGTCATTCAATTTGTACTATGAATTTTAATGAGAATTATTTCATTTTTATTCAAATGGTAAAGACAAATCTGATAAGTGTTTTTAGTATTAAATATGTTTTAAATGTAATGAAGAAATGAATCAGAACATCAAATGGTTTTAGACAGAAGAACACTTAGAAATTTCAAAGATGGTTTGAGTTGAGAGAAGATTCAAGAAGATTATAGAGAAATGTACAAGAGTTAAGAAAAACATGATGGAGTCAATCATGAAGAAGAAATAGAAATCAAATTTTAGTTTTTGAAATTTGGTTGAGAAGGAAATAATTTTCGGATTCCCTCCCAACACAATTTTTTATTTCCTATAACTAAAAGGAATTAAATTTTTCTTTATAACCTTGGTACTATTCATATGGGAATAGAGAGAGAGAATGCATTAAATATTTTTATAGAGAAGTTTACATAATAATATTTATTGAGGAAGTATTCCAGATATAAGTATAACAATGAAGAGTTATTGGATTAGACTGACCCATCAGAGGTTGTTTTGCAGGGAATGTTTTAAATGGTTTATAATTTTTTCCAGGGAATTATTTATTATCCATTTTATTGATTAAGAAATCATAAAAAGGAATTATTATGATCCATTTGACTGCATTTTTTATGAAGTCCAAAACTGAAGTTCTTAACTACATCCAAGTAGGAAGTTAGAGATGTTTTTTTAAAATAATATCAAAGGATTAATTTAACAAGGCATCCTAGTAACATGTATTGAAGCAACATGTGAAGGATTATTAAATTTTTGCACAATATTTTTTTACATTATTCTTTCTAGAAGGATCACATAAACTATTGTATTGGTCATATCACTACACATGTGTAAGGATATATCATAATTTTTGTATCCGAACAAAAGGATTGTTTTCTAGTGACTTATATGATATTTAATAGTTTCCAAACCATTCCAAGGACTTATCTACTCTTTCTGAGTAGTGAACCTTGTAAATACTTATGTTCTTGTGGATGCGAGACTGGTTTGTTTTCAGAAAAGTGATAAATCATTAAAATAATGTGAATATTTCTTCAAAAGAATTAAAATGTTAAAGATAATGATATCATTGATTCACCCCGTCTCCCTTTGAGTAATACATCAATCCTAGTTAGGCCTTTAAAAGTGGTATCAGAATGAAGGTTCCATTTGTTTACCCTTTGATATAGTTTATAAATAGAAGTTGTTTTGGAGAATCTAAATTGTGTGAACTATAAGGAGGTTACATTATTTGATGGGAAGAACTATCATATCTAGACAGAAAGTGTTTTTGTGGATCTTATGTATCTTGGGTATGATGTTTTAGAAGAATATATAGATAGATTTCATTCCCTTAAAGAAAAAGTTCCTCTAACATCTGTGGACAAGAAGAATATGGAGAATGATGGAAGATCAAAGAATGATTTACCCTCATAAATTTATAAAATATTGTTTCTAAGAGTGAACTGAGGTTATAAAACCAAAGGTGTGTATGAAAAGTTAACCAAAATTTATATATCCAATCGAAAGGTGATAAATGAAAAGTTATAGATTTGGAGACTGAAGTATGAAGATCTTAAAATGTGTTAGTATGAATCAATTGGTGACTTATTTAGGAGTGAATGATACTTTCAGCACTATAAAATTTCTTGGTGAGAAGTTAAAATACACAGATGTTGTTCAAAATATCTTGATGATTCTTCCTGATAAGTTTTATTCCAACATTTTATATTTGTAAGACAAAGATCCTAAAAATCAATCTCTGGATGGACTTCATAGTACTCTCATTACTTATGAAATGATAATGGAGATAGTTATGAAAATCAATAAATGTCTTTCAAGGCTACCAAGGAAGAAAAGTATAAGAATATTCTTGATGAAGAAGAAGTGGTTGACATTGAATCCAAAAACAAGTTATGTAATATCTTGATGATTTTTATTCTTTTTTACTAAAAAAGTAAAAATATGTATAGAAAAATATAAAGGGAAACTTCCCTTGAAATTTTCTAAATGTAGAGATATTAGAAAAATTAATATTAATATTTTTAATCAATAATGAATAAGATAATGATCATGATGAAAAAATATCAAGAATATCTATGAATAAACATGGTGATAATTCTAGATTCTTTTTAAATTAAAGGTTTAAAAAGTTCCCCAAATCCAATAATAGAATCTTTTTGTCTAAATATGATGAAGATGATGATTGTGAATTTTGGAAAAAAAATCTGAAGTTTTAGAGAAAATAATTTCATTTCAATATTTAATGATGAAGAGCTGGGAAGTATTAGTACTGATGTTGAATAAGCTGAGTTATAATTTCATATAAGGAGAGAACTGAAAGAACTTCTAAGAAATATTGCACGACATGAAATATATATTCTGAAATTTAAGAAATAAAGTCTTATAATAAAAAATCAAGAATGTATTGCTAAAGAGAAAACTAGGTTAATTTAATAAATTGGTTTTTTGAAGAAGCATATTGAGAAATAAAATAATATTAATGAATATCTTGAATTAATGTTGAATGTAAAGGAATAAGAGTTGTAACATATTCAACATAATTATCCTAAAACTAAGTAGGGAGTTTAGAGTTTCAAGAAATCTTTCACTGATGTTTGGGAATATTAAATAAAGGGTTTAACTGAGAAGGATCAAAATTTACCTTAAATGGTTTGAAATAAATTTCAAAAATATTCCTAGAATGAATAAGGTTGATAAAATAGTGTATGTGCCTAAAACCAACAAAGTTTGAAGTTCATAAGTTTGTAAAAAATATAAGTCTAAATAAATTTAGTAATACTTATGATTCCTATAAGGTTGGGAATAAATCTAAGTTGAAAAAGAATAATATGGGTGATAATAGAAATTTTGGGGCATAAAAATATTCTTTTGTGGAATAAAAGAATGATTCATAGAAACATGTTCATAATTCTGGAAAGTATGAAATTAATATAGAAATTTACTATTTCTATGGGTACTACTTGAATTTCGGTGGATTTGGGAAGAAAACAATATATTTGTTGGTTCAATTAACAATAAAAACATTGTTCCATGAGTTATATATGACATAACTAAAGGAGGACGACACTCCTCTCTATATAAGAAATTTGATAAGGATGTGAAAAATGGATAGAATAGATTCCGACCATTTCAAACTATTTGTGAAAAATGCGAACAACTTAGACACTTGTAAAAGTTTGTATTTTTTTATGGGCAGACCAATATGATTTAATTATTCAAATAATCAGTATTTGAAGAAATAAAAGGGAATGAAAAGGATCTTTTTTTATAAATTTCTCTCAAATCTAAAAAAGGAGAATTAACTTAGATCTTGTATAGTGGGTATTGTTATTATATGATATATGACATGGGTTTTTTAAAAAATATAAAGGACTTAAAAGAGGAAATATTGAAGTTTGGAAATGATGAATCTCTCAGAATCAATGGAGTTAGTTCCGCTATTATTGTGGAAGAGAAGTTGAAATCTATGAAATCATTATTTTTTTATGGGTTGAAATGTAATCTGTTGAGTGTTTCACAAACCTGTGAATAAGTAAATAAATTTATGCATTGAAAAATGATTTTGGAAAATATAGGAAGATGGAAAAGTTTTTACAAGGATCAAATGCACAAAAAGAATTTTTTTCAACTTGGTTAGTTTCATAATTCATGTTACATAATCACGAATGAATAAAATAAATTATGGAATCCAATATTTTTGCATAATAAAGTTGATATTCATTCAACATGACCCCTATGACTTATAAATTATGATATATATTGGTCTATAAGAATAAAATAAACATTTTTAGATAATTACTTTAGTTCTTTCATTTATTATTTTAATATATTACTAGTGTTATGTATTTGAATTATAAATTGGAAGCTCTAAATATGTTTAAGAGTTATATAAGAAGAGTTGAGAAGGAATGTAGGTATTTTGAAGAAGTTGAGAACTGATAATGGTGGTGAATACAATAATGAATAATTAAAAAGTTATATTGATAAAAACATAATTTAGAATGACTTCAGTACACCAAATACACCTAAAAAAATAGTTTCATAGATAGTAAAAATAAATTTTTTGTTAAAATGGGGTTTACTATATTACTTGAACATGGTTGTTCCCATTAATTTTGGAGGAAATCAATGAGAAATGTTTTTTTATATTCAAAAACTTATATTTCTATAGGACATGTTATGATATAAATCCATATGAAATGATTTTTAAAAAAAAACTCCATGTATTAAAAACTTAAGAGTTTTTTGTATTCCCTGTATCATAATGAACAAAGGTAGAAACGATGGGAAGTTTGATCAAAGAGTTTAATATGGAATATTTCTTAGATATGATCTTAATAGAATAAGATATAGATGTTTCAACAATTAAATTGAGAGATTATTTGATTTAGTTGATGTGAATGTTTTTGAAAAAGGTAAGGAAGATGCGTCACAATATTGTGAAGATGAGGAAGATGGAGATGATGAAACAATTGTTTTCAATCAACATGAGAAAGATGAAATCAGTTATGATATAAAACAGATAGAATAATCAGACATAACTATTTCTAATGTTTTGGAATAATTTTGAACATATCAATCTTTTTTTAAGAACTAATTGGTATATCAAAACTTTATTGGTGATCAACATTAGATGTTACAAACAAAAAGAACATCAAAAGTTGATACACACACTTCTTTATATTCAAAAGTGGATCTGAAATATGTGAATGAATATTTTGAGCCTCCAAAGTCTACTTAGGATATAAATGAAGAGTTGGATAAAATAGAGAAAAATGGTTCATGGGTATTCGTACCTATGTTAAACGAAATGTTTTTATTGGTAAAAATTGGGTGCTTTGGATCAAGTTTAATGAATGTGGTGAAGTTACAAGAAACAAAGGAAGATTGATGGGAAAAGGCTACTCATAGATTAGGGGAACTGATTTTTTTGAGAATTTCTTTTCAATTGGAAAGGTTAGAAATAATTAGAATCTTTTATTCTATTTAGTCACAATGGATTTATAAATATTTTCATATGGATTTGAAGTCAAAATTTATAAATAGAGAACTTGATGAAGAAGTTATAGACAAAAAAACACATGGGGTTTTCATTGGGAATGATAAAATTTATTTCTAAAAGTTTATGAAATCCTTATATAGGGTAAATCATGCTCTCAGGTCATGGTATTCCATATTGGATACCCACATAAGTAAAGTAAACTTTTCTAAAGGAGTGGTTGTGAAAATATTTGAACTATTATAAATAAAATTTTCAGGGTGGTACTATATATTATGGATATCGAAAACAAATTCCGTTATTTGGTTTCAATATATCCTATTGAATTTTATAGTCTGTTAATAATCATTACCATTTAAAATATTTCCTTTAAACAGTAATCATATGATTAGTATAAATATAGGGTTTTAACGAATACAATTGGCAGAAACAATTAAGTGATGTTCTCAAACAGTAAGATTTTACCATAAAAACCCATTTATCAGAGCTTACAAGGGTGATAAAATCACTGTTATTTTCCCTTGGAAAATTCCATGATTAGATATAATAATTTAAGCATGAGATAATCTATTTATGGTAGAAGTTGAATCTCATTGAGATCACATCCCAAACCATGTATTTTGAACCACACAATGAAAGTCTAACCATCACACACCTTACTCTTAGGGTGTTTTTTGGTGCATTTAAGGGATATGTATCAAGAAAATAATAGTATGAATATGTTTATTTTAAGGAATAATGTATATATTATTATATTATTATTTTTACATTATAAATTATTCCAATTTTGATTAAATAAAACACAATTTGTATTTTTTTTGGTAATATTCAATTTCAATTAAAGAACTTATTTTTATTAATTAATGGATTTTTTAAATAAAAAATATTCTATGTAAATATTTTTTATTAAATGTAAAAGATCATATAATTTTTATAATGTAAAATGATATTTTTATAAGGGTTTGACAAAAATATTGTAAAAAAACCCAAAATTTCACCATAAATATATTTTATTATTTTAAAATTTTAAAAAATTCACATATTTAGAAAACTTTATAGATGAAAGAAATATTTTTTTAGAATCATAACATCAAAATTACATAATGGTGAAGTTTTTATAATTTTCTGAGACAATCAAATTTTTGGTTGAAAATTAAATACAGTATAAATATATAGTGTGTATTATGACATAATTTTGATAAAAAAATGTTGTAATAAATAATATTAAAGTTATATATCATTATATATATGTTTCACCTTAATAAAATAAGATTTTAAGTTTATTTAATTAATTTTAAAAATCCTTTATAAATCCTCCAAAACCTATAATACATTTTAGGGTTCTAAAATCATTTCTTTAAGGACATAACTCACTTCGACATCTGTGAGGATAATATATTAACAATTTAGGCCATTTTAATAATAAAATAAATAAGACCACCACTATTTGGTAGAAACCATGGGTAAAAACCATGGTAAGGATTGTGGTTTTAGTTATTTTATTATATAGAGTCCAAAAAATATCTTTGAGAAATAATAAAGAATTAGCGACTCATTTCCTATATAAACCCGCCCAATATCCCCTTTATATCCACTCAAAACCATTGGAGAAATGTATTACTCAGACCAATCCTCTCTATAGTCTTCCAATGGTTCCCCCAAGTGGTCAAAAAGCTTATCCCAAGCATTTGGAATCACCCTATCTAGGAAAGGGATCATCTTTATTTTCTCTTTATTCAAATTACTTCATTACCTTATGTAATTTAGAAACAATTGAAATTGATGGGTTATTTTCTTAAATATCCATATTACTAACCATTTAATATCTAAACTATAATATCCCAACCTTCTACGATATGTTTCCCTTTAAATAATGTAGTAGCATGCGTTGTACGCAACTTTGAGTTTCAACACACCGCAATCAATCAAACTTGCCGTTATGAATAGTAATACCCTCTTTTTGAAATTTTATAAATTTTATTTTTAAAAATGGAATTCATTTTTCAATTTGGAATATCAAAATTACCTTAGGGTGAATTTTTGGTATTTTTCTAAAAACCTTTAATTTTTAATGAATAGTAAAAAACATTGCGTTGTTGTATAAAACCGACTTTTTATTTATGTAATTAGTTATTTTATTTTAATTTATTTTAGGTAAAAATAGATACATAATACCTATATATGTTCAATGTAATTCATTGGAGTCATTTTATTATAAGATTATATATATACAATTTTATTGATATTTTTACCGTCTTTTACCCACCTTCTAGAATCATTTGAAAATTTGCATAAAACATAATTTTACCACTTCTGTGAGTTTAATTTTAGAAATATGAGAGACATAGATGATATCATTAAGTAAAATGTGGTTCAATAAGATGGAAATAATTTTTAGTGAATAGTAACTTTTGACTTTTATTTACTATGATTAAAAGTATATAGGGTAATTAGGGGTAAAGATGATATCATAATTATTCTAACACATGTCCTAATTCTATTGGATGATTTTAATTTGACCAAAATAACATTAAATAAAATATGATCTTTTTGTTAGACTTGGATTAGATTAGAACATTTATTATTATTTTATTTATTGAAGAGTAAAAAGAGTTAAATTCAATGTTTAATAACTAAACCATTTTTAATATAGGGATACACACAATATAAATTTGACTATAAATATTAATTATAAAGATAAATATATTTCCTACATAATGGTATTTTATTTATAATTTTTATACATTAAATAATTTAATTTATTTATGACACAATGATGATGTAGTAATTACCATATTAATGAAAGATTAAAATAATTGATATTATAAATATCCAAATATATGTAATTTCAGACTATTGATGAATTCCAATAAATTTTTAGGTTAATATGACATGTTTGGGTTGATTAAATATTTTTTCAATGTAATCATGCTATTATAAATTTAAAAAAAAATCCAAATACTAAATAGTGTCAAAATTGACATAATTGAGTTTTTAAAAAAAATTCTATATTATTAATTGATATAATATTCCTAAAAATATAATGTCCAATAAAAAGACTTAGATAAGGTTATATATATTAATAATGAACCACTCAGGGTTCTCTTGTCTTATTATAGTATGTTTATTAACCATATAATACAAAAATATAAAAAGAAATGGTAAATGTAAAACTATTTAACTAAGAGTTAAATATAAAAGATAAGGTCAATATCGTGAGCTAAACCTATATAAAACCTATTGATTGAGAGGTTTTTGATCCTTCATCACCTTATCCTAGAAATAAATCATTTTTAATCCATTAGAAACTGAAAATTATTTTATTATAAAATAATATTTCAAGCTTTTCCTAAAGTGACCCTCACCTCTCTTATGAAAGGGTACTTCCTCTTCTCTTAATTCCACACCTCCAAAGACATTTGGCTCAGCCAAAACCTTCCCAAATATCCTACCAACTTTCCTAACTTCATCATAGAGTCCTTACATTGATTATAAATACATCCTATGGAACCCTTTTAATCAACTCAAAAAAAACACCAGAAGAAGAGATAATAATTTCACCACACTCTTTCTAGTTCTTTTATTCTTCCACTTCCTCTTTCTTTTTAGATTACATAACAAAATAATAACTCCAGTACCTTATAAATAATTTTATGTTATTATAAATTTGGTAAAACCATATTCATTATTCTACCCATCCTATAAATGACAAAGCCACCAAACGTGCGTACGTACGACTTACAGTCTCTACGTCGTGGTGTAGTTTGTTATTCAAACACTTCATTATTTGGTTGGGTATAATAATGAGTATAAATAATGTAACTAATAAATATAACATGTTAATGAAAATTTATATATGATATACCATCCAATTACATATGATTTCACCATCAATATAATGATATTGTCGCTCGTGCATATGTACGAATTACCGTCTCCACGAACTCGATGAGCTTCATTCCCCATTGTAATCATACAAAAATAATTTTCATTTTATGATTAAAAAAAAGTTTATGAACAAAATATCATTATTTATATGAATCAAATAGATCTTATACATAACAAACATGGATTACATAACCAAGAATATAAAGGAAAACGAATCAGGTAACACCCAAAATGTTGATACAACTAAAATATTATAACAATGCAATATTATAAGATCATATATGATATCATATATATATATATATTATTCTTTTAAAATTTAATAACAATGTTTTAACTATTATCACTGAGGTTAAAATACCATCGACTATGGAAAAGTACAAGGAAAGGGTTAATTCTACAATCTCTTTACCTATCCAAGGTTGTTAATACGTAAGTATCTACTGGGAACTGTTTATCATACACATCTATGTTTTATTTAAAATATAATTAAAAACATTTTTTCTATATAATAGAATATGGTTTAATGTCATTTATACCCTTATTTGACCATATATGTTTTGAAAGGAGTCCTTCCATCATTATGAAAGTGGATATTGATATTGCATGTGATCATTCGACTAGTAGAATATCTATGTGAATAAGTAAATGGAATTATTTGATTTTATATTTTCCATATTATTATGAAGTTTAAGTTTAAAAGGATTTTGTTTTAGTAATATACATTTCCTTAAATGTTAATGATTATTTATAAAATTATCCTCTATATCATTATCCTTACTAAGCATCTGAGCTCACCGATTTTTATGTTTTATTTTTCCCTGGATGTGAAGAAGTATTTTATGGTTGAACTGCAGAGATAGGATAAGGATATAAGTGTGTTTAAAAGGAGACAAAATGTTGTTGATTTTTTTATTTCATTATGTAATGTAAAACTTAGGAATGTATTTTAGTACTTCAAAGTCTAATAAAATGATCAGTCTTTTGGGGCATGATTCATTGTATCATGCCAATATTATGTAATAATGCACTGAATCTAGGTAACTAGGGTTAGGGCGTTACAGTTGGTCTCTGAGGGAGATTAGTACAAACCTTGGAAACTAGATTTAGAAAAACTTTTATTAGAGAACACTACCCTAAGATAGACATTGAGGATTAGTATAGAAGAACTTCCTTGAATTTTGGTACTATAGAGATTTTGTGAGTTTTTCAAGAAATACATCCTTGTCTGGATATGAGTAGGTAGAGGCGGCTCTGGAATAGATGTACCAAGGGGTAAAACCCGAAAACACCTGTTTGAGCTAGACTCGAACATGAACTAGTGCACGACAACAGGCCTTGCTACACTCTTGGTTATGAAACTCTTGGGGGATATGATTAGGATAATTCTCATTTTCTTTACAAACCATTATAAAGGGTTTATGAGTATATAATTCCTAAAATAAAACATTTTTATGATTATGGATTATATATACATAAATTGTTTGATTTATGTTAACTATTTTACAAGCTTGGAATTATGTATTGGGATTCATAAAATAATCTAGTGTATGCCATTGTTTAGAAATGATGCCTAGTGGAAGGAATGGAAACTGTATCAGCCCACGTAATCCAGGTAGGGATTTCCCTCCAACTCAAAATAATTATAATGGATCTAGTGATGCAACTAGAGCTGACCAGCTTATCACCATACTGGGATAACTCACTCTGGTTATGAATAATAACCTTACCCATATGGAGCACCCTGATCCACAAAGTGGAGGACCAATGTCAGACCACTTCATGAGGAAACAAACACCAACAATAAATGAAAGAACAAATCCAATAGTATATGAGAAATGGATAAATTCCTTAGAGAAAATATTTCATCCTTTGGAGAGTAGAGAAAGGGAAACAGTTGTCATGACAGTTTATCGCCTCACGGGGGATGCAAATCAATGGTGGTCATTAATCTAAAACACAAAAGAAGATGAAGAAGTATCAAACATGGAATGGAGAGGGTGTAAAGATGTTTTCATAGAAAAATACTTTCCTCGTGACCATAGAGTTGATATGGAAGGACAATTTATGAGTCTGAAGCAAAAGGAGGATGAGAATGTCACAATGTATGAGGTGAACTTTACAAGGTTAGCAAGGCATGCATCACATTATATACGTAACCTAAGGAGTAATACTGATCGATTATTTGATGGGTGAAAACCATTTCTCCATCGAGCATTATTCATATAATCCATCTCATCGTACGAAGATATTGTCGCTGGTGGTATCAAGACAGCAAAGTAATTCTCTATGTGTTACGACTTTAAAGAAAAGTAAGGAAAAAGGGATCTTCAGAACACTAGAAATGGAAATAAGTGGAAGAAGTGAAAAGTTGAATATCCATCCCGCGGTAAATGTGGGAAGAACCACCCTGGTACTTTCCTGAAGGGAATGTGAGTCTGTTACAAGAGTGGTGAAAAAGTCCACCAAGCTCATGATTTCAAGGGGAAGAAATAGGCAGTCAATGTTAAATGCTAAAATTGTTAATAAAAGGGGAATTATGAAAATTATTGTCCTAATTGCCACATGAACTTACCTCAGAAAAGGAAAAGGGAGCAAGGCCAAGATTATGTGATCACCACTGCTGAGGTTGAAGATTTGAAAGACATGGTGGAAAGTAATTTAATGGTTTCATCAAGTTTATCCAATGCTTTATTTGATTCTAGATCATCACATTGTTTCATATCTTCCCAGTTTTCTAAGGAAATTAGATATTTTCAATTTGACTTAACAAGGGAGTTGTTAGTCAAAACACCTAAGGGAGGTATCGTCGCAAAAACGTTTTGTGAATTATTTCCCATTAGGGTATATAAATGTTCTTTATCCGCTGATCTCATCATAATACACATGATTTAATTTGATATAATCCTTACAATGGATTGGCTTTCAGACCATGATGTGAAAATTTATTGTAATAATAAGGAGGTTACAATTTTAGATGATGATATGGAGTTCCTTATCTTTAGAGAAGAAATGTCACCACTTGATTCTTATCTATATCCACCCCCAGTAGCTCTAATAAATTCAATTATTGGGGAAGAGGGGAATGAAATAACTATGGGTTAGGAAAAAAATGTTCGAATAGAGTTTGTACCTATTGTGCAATAATATGTTGATGTGTTTCTAGAGGATTTACCTGGACATCCTCCAGAATGAGAAATTGAGTTTTCCATTAACTTAATTCCTAGTTCAAGGCCCATATAAAAGAACTCTTATAGAATGGCCACTTTGTAATTAGTTGAACTAATGAAACAACTAGAGGTAATGAGAAATAAGGGATTTATTCACCCTAGTGTTTCTCTATGTGGAGCCCATGTCCTTTTTGTTAAGAAGAAAGATTGATCTATGAGGTTGTGCAATGACTACAGGGAGATCAATGTTATAACAATAAAGAATAAGTATCCCCTACCTCGCATTGATGATTTTTTTACCAACTTCATAGAGCTCAATATTTATCAAAGAATGAACTTCAATCTTTGTATCATTAGTTGTGTGTGAAGAATGAATACATTCAAAAAACATCATTTCGAACCAGGTAAAGGCATTACGAGTTTAAAGTAATGCCTTTTGGATTGAATAATGTGCCCTCTATCTTCATGGATCAAATGAGTAGAGTTTTCAAAGAATATCCTAATGACATTGTAGTGGTATTTATTCATGATATTTTGGTATAATAAAAAATCTATGAAGATCATGAAAATCACTTGTGGATTACCCTAAGGACTATTAGAAGGAATGAATTATATGAGAAATTTAGAAAGTGTGAATTCTAGCTTCAAGATATTTCTTTTCTTGTCTATATTATCTCTAAGGATGGAATCTTTGTTGATCATTCAAAGACCATGGAACTCCATGAATGTCCAACACTGACGAGTATAACATAGGTACACAATTTTATTGGTTTAGAAGGTTATTATTGATGTTTTGCCAAGAATTTTTCCCAGTTGGCTAACCCATTAACCAAGATCACACATAATGGGGTTAAATTTGTTTGGAAAAAAGTATGTGAATAATTTTTTGAAGAATTGAAGAGATGATTAGTCAATGATCATATCTTTACTCTACCATCAGGGAACGATGGGTTTTTTATTTATAGTGATTCTTAAAAGAAAGGACTTGTTAGTGTCCTTATGCAGAATGATAGACTTATTTCCTATGCACCAAAACAGCTAAGAATTCAGGAGAAAAACTATCTTATTCATGATCTTGAGTTAGCAGCTGTAATATTTTCTCTAAAGATATGGAGACACTCTCTCTATGGAGAAAATGTTGGATTTATACTGATCACAAGATTTTGATGTATATTTTCTCACATAAATAATTCAAAATGAGGCGAAGACGATGGATTGAACTAATCAAGGATTATGATTTCACTATACAATACCACCTGGGAAGGAAAATACGGTGGAAGATGCTTTGATTAGAAGGGATCGTGGAGTTTTGAACAAGATGAGAGTTTAAAGGGATCCTATTTTCTTGGATCTAGTAAATATGGATATGGGAGTAACCATGAAAGGTGAAACATCAATATTTTTTAAAATGGATGGAAAACCATCTTTACTAGAAAGGATAAAGAGTTCTTATATTGATGATGAGGAGTTTCAAAAGAAGATTAAAGCTATGAATGATGAGTGATTGAGTGCCTTCATAAACGAAGATGGAATTTTGAAATTTGGAAAGAGAATTTGTGTTTATAACATACCTGATATAAAAATGGAATTGTTGGATTATAATTATTGATCCAATTTCTCTATACACCATTGGAGCACCAAGATGTATAGAGAATTTAAGGGAAATGTTTGGTGGGAAAACATGAAAAGAGAGATTGATGATTTTTTGACAAGATGTATGGTTTGTCAACAAGTGAAAGATGGAAGGCAATAGCCTGGAAGAGTCATGAAACCTCTTCCCATACTTGAGTGGAAATTGGATAATATTACGATGGACTTTGTCATGGGGCTACAAAAGACTCATAGAAGTAATGATGCAATATGGGTCATTGTTGATTATCTTACCAAGTCACCAAATTTTCTTACTATAAGAGAAGATTTACCACTTGAATGTCTTGAAAGAATATATATTAATGAAGTTGTAAGACTTCATGGAGTCCCCCTATCGATTTTTTCTCATCTAGATCCCCGTTTTACATCATGATTTTGGAAAATCCTTCAGAAAGTCTTGGATACTGAACTTCGTTTGAGCAAATCCTACCACCCTCAAATCGATGGACAATCGGAACAGACTATTCAAACCATAGAATACATGTTTAGATCTTGTTCATGTGACTTTCAAGGTATGTGGGATCAATATTTACTTCTGGTAGAATTTTCCTATAATAATAGCTTTTATTACTGTATTCAAATGACACCATATGAAGCAAGATATGTCGCACACCAACTTATTGGGATGATGTTGGTGAAAGAAAACTCATAGGCCCAGAACTAATTGAGGAAACAATGGAAAAGGTAAAGATTATCCAAACCCACATCCAAGAAGCCCAAAGTAGGCAAAATAGCTATTCTGATAATCAGAGGAAGGATTTGGAATTTCAAGTAGGAGATTATGTTTTCTTGAAGTTATCTCCAAGAAATGGTGTTATACGTTACGGTAAGAAGGGTAAATTGAGTACTATGTACATAAAACCATTTAAAATTATAGAATGAATTGGATTTGTATCTTATCATTTGGCAATGCCACCAAGTCTCTCCAATGTTCATGATATGTTCCACGTATCACTATTGAGAAAACACATGCCTGACCCAATGCATGCACTCACCTATGAAAAAATATAACTAGAACCTGATCCGTCTTATTATGAATAGCTTGTCAAAATTCTTGATAGCAGAGAACAAGTGCTAAGAAACTGGACGACTCGTCTGGTAAAAGTTCTATGGAGAAACTATAAGATGGAAGAGGTATCATGGGAACCCGAGGAACTTTTGATGAAGAACCACCCAAATCTTTTTATGCAGGAATGATCTAGAAAATTCAAGGACAATATTATTTTAAGGTGGGGTGAATGTAACACCCCAAGCTCCCACGATACATTTCTCTATGAATAATGGAGTAGCTCGCATTGTACGCAACTTGGAGTTTTAACACACCACGACAATTCAAACTAGCCATTATGAATAGTAATACCCTCTTTTTGAAATTTTATAGATTTTATTTTTCCAAATGGACTTAATTTTTGGATTTGGAATATCAAAATTAGCTTATTGTGAACTTTTGGTATTTCTCTGAAAACTTTCAATTTTTGATGAATAGTGAAAAACACTGCATTATTGTTTAAAAATAAATTTTTATTTAATTAATTAGTTGTTTTATTTTAATTTATTTTAGGTAAAAATAGATACATAATTCCTATATATTTTCAATTTAATTCATTGGAGTCGTTTTATAATAAAATTAGATATATAAAATTTATAGAACGTTTTACCTCCTTTTACCCACATTCTAGGAGAATTTGAAAATTTACATAAAACATAATTTTACCGCTTCTGTGAGTTGAATTTCAAAATTCTGAGAGATATAGTTGATATCCATATATAAAATTTTGTTCAATAAGATGGAAATAATTTTTGGTTAATAGTAACATTTGACTCTTATTTACCACGGTTAAAAGTAAATAGGGTAATTAAGGGTACAGATGATATCATAATTATCCTAACACATGTAATAATTCTATTGGATAAATTTAATTCGACAAAAATCAACCTTAGGAATAAAATATGATCATTTTGGTCCACTTGTATTAGATTAGGACATTTATTATTATTTTATTTAAAGACGATTTAAAAGAGTTAAATTCAAAGTTTAATAACTAAACCTTTTTTAATATAAGGATACACACAATAAAAATTAGACTATAAATATTAATTAGAAATATAAAAATATTTACTACATAATTGTATTTTATTTATACTTCTTATACATTAAATAATTTAATTTATTTATGACATAATGATGATGCAGTAATTACATTATTCATGAAAGATTAAAATAATTGATATTATTAATATCCAAATAAATGTAATTTGAGACTTTTTATGAATTAAAATAATTATATAGGTTAATATGACATGTTAGGGTTGATTAAATAATTTTTTTTCGAAGTAATCATCCTTTTATGATTTTCAAAAAAACCAAATACTGAATAGAATCAAAATTGACGTAATTGAGTTATTAAAACAAGTACTATATTATTAAATGATATAATATTACTAAAAATATAATGTTCTTCCAAAGGACTTATATAAGTTTATATATATTAATACTGAATCACTTGGGGTTTTCTCGGCTTTTTATAGTATGTTTATTTACCATATAATATAAAAATACAAAGAGACATGGTAAATGTCAAAGTATTTAACAAAGAGTTAAATATAAAAGAAAAGGTTAATATGGTGACCTAAACCTATTTAAAACCTATTGGATGAGAATTTTTAGACCCATCCCTACCTTAACCTCGAAATAAATTATTTTGGAGCCATTAAAAACCGAAAATGATTTTATTATAAAATAATATTTCAAGATTTACCTAAAGTGACCCTCACCTCTCTTATAAAAGGGTACTTTCCCTTCTCTTAATTTTACACCTCGAAAGCCATTTGGCTTGGCCAAAACCTGACCAAATATCCTTCCAAATTTACCCCCTTCGTCCTAGAGTCCTTACTTTGATCAGAAATCCAACCTAAAGAACCATTTTGATCAACTCAAAAGGAAACACCTGAAGAAGAGGTAATAATTTCACCACCCTCATTCAAGTTCTTTTCTTCTTCCACTTCCTCTTTATTTGTTGATTAGATACCAAAATAATAACTCTAGTACATTCTACATACTATGATGTTATTATAAATATGGTATAAACATATTCATTATTATACCCATCCTATAAATGACAAAGTCACCGTACATGCATATGTACGACTTACCGTCTCCATGTCATCGTGTAGTTTGTTATTCAAACACTTCATTATTTGGCTAGATATAATAATGAGTATAAATGATGTAAATAATAAATATAACATGTTAATTATTATATATATATGATATACCATCCAATTACATATGCTTTCACCATCAATATAATGATATTATCGCGCGTGCATAAGTACTAATTTCTGTATCCACAAACGCGATGAGATTCATTCCCCATAATAATCATTCAAGAATAGTTTTTATTTTATGATTAAAAATAATGTTTATGAACATAATATAATTCTTTATATTGATCAAATACATCCTATCCCTAAAAAACATGTCTTATGTAACCAAGCATATAAAGAAAAACAAATCAGTTAACACCAGGAACGATGATACTACTAAAATATTATTAACAATGAAAAATTATAAGATCATATATGATATAATATTTATGTATATGAATATTGTATAATTTAATAACAATGTTTTAACTATTATAAATGTTGTTAACATACAATTGACTAAGGAAAATTACAAGGTAAGGGTTAATTCTACAATCTCTTTACTTATCTGAGGTTGTTAATACATAAGTATCTAATGAGACCTCTTATTAATCCACATATGTGTTTTCTTAAAAATGTAATTAGAATTTCTTTTACTATTTACTAGAATATGGGTTAAAGTCATTTATAACCTTATTTTACCGTATATGTTTTGAAAGGAATCTTTCCATAATTATGAAAGTGGTTATTGATATTGCATGTGATTATTCGACTTGAAGAATATAAATATGAATAAGTAAGTGGAATTATTTGATTTTATCTTTTCCATATTATGATTAAGTTTAAGTTTATAAGGAATTTTTTTATTCTTATACATTTCCTTAAATTTTTATGCTTATTTATGGAAGTTTCCTTCATATTGTTATCCTTACTGAGTATCTGAGCTCACCCATTTCTTTGTTTTTTCCCAGGATGTGAATAATTATTTTATGGTTGACCTACAAGGATAGGCTAAGGATATAAACGTGTTAAAAAGGCGAAAAATGTTGTTGATGATTTTATTTCAGGATGTAATGTAAAACATATTATTGTATCTAGTACTTCTAAGGCTACTAAACTGGTCGGTCTTTTGGGACATGATTCCTTGCATCATGCGAATGTTATGTAATAATGCATAGACTCTGGGTAACTGGGGTTGGGGCATTACATAAATGATGAGATACCCATTTCAATGTCATCAATAACTCTCATGAACATTCATTCACCCCTGTTATGCTACCGAAATTACCCCACAATTTCCCATGACAAACAATTTAAAAGTGAATACCCATACCCATTTTCTATCTAGGGTGTTAACCTTTATGAAATTACAATTATTTATTTTGGGAAATTAATGTATGAATTCTACACTTGATAATGGAATAAAATATGATTTTTAATGAATCCATATTGTGTGATCTATATGGAACACCAAAGAATGGTAATTAAATGAAAGTGATAGGCACACCCAGAATTATATAGTGCTCCAATGCATTGGGTAATGTTTTAGTCTCATGAGTCTTAATTCAAGGGATTTTTTTGTGAACCTAATATATTTTTGGAATTTTCCCATCATGAGGTCTAGGCAGTTATCCTTAACCTATGTTTATGTTGTAGTGTTTTAAGTTGTTTCTACATTTCTTATGGTAAGTTTATGTAATAATTCTATATCATACCTTATTATTAATGTTTATGATTATCACTTATTTTATACCCCATTGATATTCATTTTTTCTAACATGTATTACATTCTTCATGTTACTCTGTGTTTAGTCCCATAATGGGCTTTATAGATCACCCCATTCTTATGTATACCCCCAGGGTATCCCATACAGTTTTATGTATGATGGAATAATATGAGAATGTGAATGAAGTTTTCAATAATGTTTTCACACAACCAGTTTTAAGTTATTATGTAATACAACTAATTTACAAATACACTAGATGTCTTAATACCCCTGATTGTTTTATGTTTACTATTATGTAATAAATTATGAATGAAATTTTAATAAAGAGTAGGGTTTTTATATTTGGCATCAAAGGAATATTTTAGTTTTTTTTGGATTAGGATTTAAAAAATCTAAAGAAATACTTAGGGGTAAAACTAAGTATAAGAAAACATCCCTAAATTTTGGGAAAGTATATACTAAGTAGTTTATCATGAAAATACATCCACTTATAGATACTACAAGTTGATGTAGCTCTGGAACAAATGTACAAAGGGCTAAAACCTGAAATCATCATGTTAAGATAGACTTGACCTGTAACTAGGGCACAATAATGGGACATGATGCATACCTTGTTCGAAACTCCTAGGGGATATTATTTGGTAAATTTAAAATATCATTAAAAAAATTATTAAGGGAGAAAATTTCCATAATATTATATGTTAGGAAATAGATTATCAATAACATAGATTGAAGCCTATAAATTGAAAAGTTAATAGATAAATTTATTTTATAAGTTATCACTTTAATGTCATTAGATTACTATTTATCTATTTATAAATTTAAAAATAATACTCCCTAGTTTTCCCTTTATTCTATCCAATATTTAGAAATAGGAGGAATTAGGTAAATAACCAATGTAAAGGGAAATGTTATGAATTCCCAGATGAGATACCTAACCTGATAGATTAGGAATTGTAAAATTTGTGATAATAATATCTCAGAAGAATTAGTTTCTAAATAAAAACCTAGATCAGGAGGATTACCCAAATACCTCAATGAAATAACAATATTCAATTAAGAACTTTATGCAACAAAAGGCCTTTTACTTTCAAGGGATTATATAATCCCTTAATCGCGGAATAATGTATTAACTACATTGAGAAGATATTATCCATCCTTATATGTTTTGAGTATGATAAGGTCCTACTAGAAGTTTTTTATATGGAGTGAGAAGACAATTAGTGGTGGACATTGATAAAGAATATGAAGCTTAATGGAGATATTGAAGTGATGGGGTGGAATGAATTTCAGAAATTGTTTTTAATAAAATGTTTCCTCGCACTCTCTGACATAAAATTGAAATGGAATTTCATATAAACATGTAAAAATATTACAAATCTATTAGTCATATGAAGAAAAATTCACAAGACTTGCATGACATGCATATGGATTTTTCATTACCCCTGAATTCAATGTTGATCACTTCTCTGGTGGGATAAAACCTAGTCTATGAAAAACTCTGGTGATCCAAGACATTGATAGATATGATGAAATTGTAAAATGTTTCTTCCAATTTGAAATGGAGATCGGTGAATCTCAAGGGTATAATGGGTATATGAAGAGTAAAGTGTTGTTTAATTCTAGTTGTCTGATGGAAAAATCTAATAGTGCTATGAAATTTCAATATCTAACTTGTCAAAGGTTCAAGAAGAAGCACCCTAGAAATTTCTTAAGGGGGACGTATAAATGATCTATATAAGGGAAGGATGGATAACCAACTAGAGGTTTTTTATAGGAGAAACCCACTAATACGATGGAGTAAAGTACTTATCCAATGGTAATTGTTCATTATTTCAGTTGAAAGGATCAAGGGTACTTTGGAATCTAATAGACTAAGCCAAGGGTTCTCATAGACAAAAAACAACCTCAAAGTAAACAAGGGAGATCTTTTTCTATCACAGCCACTAGGGTGGATCCTAACAATGAAGTGGTGGTAGGTATTATAGTTATTCATTATAGAATAGATAATAAATTTTTTATTATTTTTCTATGCATTCTTTTATATCATGCAAGTTTAGTAGAGCTATTTAAAAACCACCACAAATCATGAATGTAGAGCTATCGATGAAAATATAAAATGGGGATATTATTATATCGCTATTATATTACTCTTTCTCTATCAAAATTTATTGGATGAACATCTTAGTAAACCTTGTGATACTCCCTTTAGTGTGATTTGATGCAATTATGGTCATGGATTAGGTATTTCTATTTAGATCAAACATAAAATTCCATGATAAGGAAATCTCTCTTTGTATTGTGAATCATCCTCCGATTCGACAAAAATTCTTGGGAAAGGATGAATATTATCTAGAAAAAAAATCTCAAACACGGATATTAGTTATCTATTAGATAGTTTATCTAGCTCAAATGATTGAGAATAAGAAAAATATCATCCTTGAAGACATTCTCATTGTGAGAGAATAAATTTATGTGCTTCTAGATAAATTTCTTAGTCTTCCTCCTAGTCAAGAGGTTGGATTTTGAAAAGATATTTTTCCTAGGGAATTACCATTAATGAAAACTCTATATATAATGGATATTATGGAAATTGAGGTGCTGAAGAAACCACAATAATAGGATCAAAATAAATGGCTCATATACCCATGTGCTTCATCTTGTGGTCCACTAGTTGTATTCATAAAGAAGAAGAATGGGTAAATGTGACTTTTCAATTATTATCACAATCTAAACTAGATCATAATAAATAAAAATTCTCCTATACCAGGTATTGATGACATTTTTGATCAACTATGTGGAGTAATATATATCTCTCTAGTGGATATCCAGTTTATGATATTATCATGTAAGGGTGAACAAGGATGATATCCCTATGAATGCTTTACGTACAAGGTACGAACACTATGAGTTCATATTAATCCCATTTGGACTCACTAATGATCCAGAAATCTCCATGGATTTGATGAATAGAGTCTTTAGAGATTACCTAGAAACATTTTTGGTAATATTTATAGATGATATTCTAATATACTCTAAAATCAAGGAGGATCATGGTGAGAATTTTAGCACTATTATAAAGACCTTAAAAACGAGAATATTTTTTCTAAGTACCAAAAATGTTAGTTATGGTTAATGTAATTCCCATTACAAAAGAATAATATCATATGAAATGAGATATCTATGGAACCTTCAAAAATAGAAGTAATTTAAGGATGAAAGAGGCCAACATCTATGAAAGATAATAGTAGTTTACTTGGATTAGTTGGGTACTATCATATATTTGTGGTAAATATACCAAGATTTCCAAATCCTTTAAGCAAGATAACTCATAAAGGAGTCATGGTTTCCTAGAATGATGAATGTGAAGAGATATTTAAAAAGTTAAAGAAGTGGCTTTTCATTACACCAATTCTCACACTACCCACATGTAGAGAACTTTTCATGGTATTCATCAATTATTCAGAAAAGGTTTTGGGGAATCACTTAATATTGATTGAAAAATTTATAGCCTATGCTTCAAGGGAATTGAATGTAAAAAAAAATATCCAACACATGATCTGGAGTTATATGTAGTGATCTTTTCATTGAAAATATGATGAAATCATCTCTATGTGGATACATGTAAAATATATATGGATCGTAAGATCCTCAAGTAAATATTCAAATAGAAAGAGTTTAATATGTTCCAATAATGTTGGTTAGATATGATCAAAGACTACGACTGCTCAATCCACTACCATCATGGGAATGAAAATAAAGTGTCATGTTCTCTAAGTATAAATGTTACAAAAATTTTATCATTGATGAGAATTGATAAGGATCCAATCTTATTAGATTTGATATGGATGGACATGAGAATCATAAAAGAAGAAACATCATCAATACTTTCACAAATGATTTCTCAATCATACCTTTTGGAGAAGATAAAGGATTCTCAAATATATGATGTGGGAATTGAGAAGAAATTGGAACCTATAAGAAAAGGTAAATCTTCATTGTGCAATGTTAATGAATAAGGGGTTATGATATTTAGGTCAAGATTATGTGTACCATAAAACCATGAGTTAAAGAAGGAGTTGTTGAATGATGCACATAGCTCAAAATTCTCCGTCCATTTGGTAAAAATAATGATGTATCAAGATATATGAGAGCACTATCAGTGGTACAATATGATGAAGGTTATTGAGGAATATACATAAATACAATTTTTATGTAAATACGTGATGGAAAAAAGGAAAAAAAATACAAGGTGATGATTCAACTATTACCCATACCTACATGGAAATGAGAAAACAACACCCTGTACTATTACACTAGTCTTATGATGACATCAAGAGGAAATAAGTCTATATGGTTTGAGTTGGATTGTCTTATAAAGACTTATAACTTAACTGAAAATTGAGAGGACTTCCCAATCCATCAACTTTAATGGATATACATTAAATAAGTAGTGAGGATTTATGGAAAACCAAAATATATTTTAACTGATTGAGATTCAAGATTTACCTCTATGTTTTGGAAGATTCTTGCACATGCTCTAAATACTGAGATGAAATTTGTAAGAACCCTGTTCTTCCCTTGAAGTACGTTTCTTCCCTTTTCAGTTTTTACTCAGGAAGTTGGTGGAAAAAGAGATCAAAGGCTGGCTACAGGCCTATTTCATGACATTACTAGGAGTTACATTCCCAATAATGAGGGTTTCACACCATATATAGACACGACATGTAGTTTCAAGTACATTCCATGTACTTTTTTTCATTAAATCAGGAAGTAGCTTCATTTTTGTTAGGAAGATAGAAATGATCCCTCCTTCAACGAGCTTATCTCTTAGGCAACGTAAATGAGAATTTGTCTTCCATTTCATAATCTGACACCCTATTCGAACAACATCAGATCTATTGGAATCCTCTAAGTGTGTTCTCAATTCCTTTTGATCATTTCTTCCCAATTTCTTCTCTCAAACTAGTTATCATGGGTCGATAATTTTGATCGTTTTTTATATCTACTCCATTTTATGTCAATTTGAAAGCCGACACTAGATGAGGAGAGTCATATATACACGAGGTTGGTGGTATTATTCCATTATTTAGTTTTTTAGTTGAATATATATGCCTAAGTGCCGCGTTCTCACTTTTAGGGTGTCACTTGATTGATTTTTGTCTCTCATTATTTCCTTTTTAATTTTGTAATTGGTTAGATGTTTGAAACCATGTTTATGTTTTTATCCCCTTGATTAAAGGCCACCATGTGGGTGAATTTCCCTTGGTTTTCTGTTTGGTTGAGAATTACTTTGAGAAATTTCATGAATTCCCATTATGGGTTGTCAAAATTTTATTTCTTATGTTAATGATTTCCCACATGAGATATATGGTGTTATTAAAGCCATGTAATAGTTTAAATTTTATTTGCTGGTTATTATGTGAATTGTGCCCATGAGAGTTGTTTTGATTAATGACATGTGATAATTTAATTCACATATATTGCTTCTATTGTGGAATTTTTAACTGGATAAAATGATAAAAATGTGTAATTATAAATGGGTGAGCCACAATATCGATTAAAAAAGAATGTCGGGATCATGTGACTACTTGAACCTTATATATCTTGGGTGAACCATTGTCTTGGTTAAAAGGCAATGGATGGACTGAAGATGTTAATGACATGAAATATGTGAGCAAGACACAAAAGTAGTTGTTGGGATCATGATGCTTATTCTAAACACCAAGTGAACCAAGGATTTAATGAGGGACACCATGATTAGTCTTTATTGAAAAAATTTTATAAGTCGTGAGTAGACTATTACATTTATACGGGTGGAGTCGTCAGACCTAGGCCGAACCTCAAGACTCATATAATCCAAGGAAATTGAATAATGAAATGGAATTATATATGATGAATTTTACAATCCAAATCACAATATTGGATTCTGTCTTTACTTATATTTTCTTAGATGGTCTCTTCAGACACCTATTGTGCTTACTTATAGAACAGTTTACTTTTCTTTATCTTCCAGTTTACTTCTTTCACTATTTTACACTACTTGTTATATATATTCGCCTATTGACCAGCATAGATCTTAGGTGGTTTCCTATATGGATTTAGTCTTAAACCCTATTTGGGTAATTCTTTTCAGCCCAAACAGATTATATGATTGTAGGTGTTATTTAGGGAAGGCACCCTTATACTGGTTCTTGTTATTCTATTTAGGAGTAAGAGAGAATGGGGCTGAGCATAGGTTTTCAATTGTTCTGAGCTTCCTTTTTTTTCTATTGGTTCTTTTGGAACATGTGTTGGGGATTACTACAGTGTACCTGTTTTGGCTATTTTATTAGAACATAACATGCTGCATTATCTTTTATATGGAATGATGTTTTGTTACTTATAATATCAGTATTATGCTATTTACTTCAGTTGTATGATGTTTACTACTTTCTCAATTATATTATTATTTATTCCGTTGTGTTACATTATGCCAATGAGGTCATATTTTTCCAACTATCACATCCTAGACCCCTACTTCTAGTCGGAAGCCTCTGAAATTTGGGGAAATGCTCTTGAGGCCATGTGGCCAACCGGGTATAGGGAACTAGTTGAGGGGAATATGGATCTGAGATGTGAAAATCATTCTGATGACTTATCACCACCAAACTAATGACCAATTTGAGTATACTATTGAGACACTCAAGGACATGTTGATAGGATTATTAATTAAATTAAAATGAGGATAAGATCAACCTCTCCCTCTAGTTGAGATCATATAAAATAATAGTTTCCAATCAAGCATGAAAATAGATCCCTATAAATCTTTATATGGGAACTGGTGCAGAACACCTACATGTTGGGATGAATTTGGGAGTGCAAACTTCAATACCCAAAAATGGTTGAGTAAATGGTCAGAAAGGTCAATACCAATCAGCATAACAGTATAGATTCCCAAAATTAATCAAAGGAGTATATTTAAAATCATCGATAAGACCTAAAATATGATGTTAGAGACAAAGTGTTCCTATGCATATCTCCATGGAATAAAGTCATTATATTTGGGGATAAGAGAAAACTTAATCCAAGATACATTGGTCCATTTGAGATCATTAATCCCATTAGAGAGACATCTTATTGACTAGAGTTACCACCAAAATTGTCTCAATCACATGATGTGTTCCACATACCACTCTTGTGCAAGTATTTACTATACCTCTAACATGTAATCAATCCCCATGTAATAAAATTGGAGAATTATTTTTCCTAAGAGGAGATGTCGGTGAAGATCTTAGATCATAGAGACAATGTCCTACGAAATAAGACAATGCATCTGGTCAAAGTGATACATAGAAACAAAAGGTTTGAATAATAAAAAAGCTAACTAGAGGTGGTGTTGAAAAAGTGTTTCCCTTATCTATTTTAGTATGTTCAATGAAAGTTTACAAGATGAAATTTTCGAAGGGGAAGATTTCAATAACCTAAAATTTTATAAACCATATTCCCTTTGTGATTCAATTAAATGCATTACTATATATTATGGATATAGAGATGAAATGCACTTATTTGGTTTCATTATATCATATTTTAATTAAAATAATATTATGAATCATTACCATTAATAATATATGTTTTTAAAAGTGATCATATTATTATTATAAATATAGAGTTTTAACAAATCCATTTGACATAGATAAAGGATGTGATGGAATAAACCAGTAAGATCATACCTTACAAAGCCCATTTATCATAGCTTACAAGGGACATAAGATCATTGGGATTAATAATTGACCAATACCAAGCTTATTTCTAATAAATAAAGCATAAGAGAAAACATTTACATGATATTTTCAAGCTCATCGAGATCACAACCAAAACCATGTACGACGAACCACCACATAAAAGTTGCACCACTACACACCTTACACTTATGTTGTTTTCTATTGAATTAAAGGTATATATATTATGAACCAATTAATATGAATATTTATATTTTAGTGAATTCTTAAATTTTTTTATCATATTATTGTTACTTTATAAATGATTTTGATTTCGATATAATAAAACAAAAATTCAATTTATGGGTAATATTAAAATTCAATTAAAGAATTTATTTTGATGAATTAATGGAATATTGAGATAAATAATACTTTATTTAAATATTATTATTAAAATATTTTTGTTAAATATAAATTATTATGTAATTTTTTTGAAGTCAAATATAATTTTTATAAGGGTTCAAAAACTATTATTGTCAATAAACCCGGCATTTCTTATTAAATGTCCATTATTTTATCAAATGTAAAAATTTACATATTTATAAAATTATTTACCTAAAATTAATATTTTTTATTATCATAATATCAAAATTATCTAATGTTTGGATTTTGATTATTTTTTGAGACAGTCGAATTTTTGGATAAAAATTACACATGGTATAAATATATATTATGTATTATAATCTAATAATGACCAAAAATTTAAGTAATAAATACTATAAATGGTTTAAATGACCGAATTTATGTCTCAAATTTAAAAAAAAATTCTTTAGTTTATTTGATTAATTTTATAATGCCTTTATGAATCCTACCAAACCTATAATACATTTTATGGTTTTAAAATCATTTCTTTAAGGACATGTCTCTATTCCACATTAGAAAGGGTAATATTTTAATAAGTTTATCCCTTGGAATAAATAAATAATTAAAACCACCAATATTTGGAAAAAATATTGTTAAAAAACCATAGTAAGGTTTGAAATTTTAGTTATGTTATTTTTTAGAGTCCAAAACCCAAGTTTGAGAAAAAATAAAGAATTAACCACCAATTTTCTATATAAAACTACACAAGATCTCACTTATCATCACTAAAAAACATTCTATCACATATTTAATATATAATAACCTCTCTATATTTCTCCCATGGTACCCTAATATCTCAAGAATCACCTCCCAAGAATTTGGAATTAGCCTCTCAAGGTAACAAATCATATCATTCTCCTCTTTGTTCAGGTTTCTTAATTACCTTTTGTATTTTATATCAAATTTAAAAGCATGGGATATGTTATTAAATATCCCATAATATATATTTTATTTATAAATGATGAGAGACAAATTTTACCCACATCAATACCTCCCATGAACATTCATACGTCCCCGTTATGCTGCAAACATTTCACCATGTTTTTTATACTAGTCAATTATGTAGTGAATACTAGTACCCATTTTTTATCAAGGGGTTTCACCTTTGCGAACTTAAAATTATTTTATTGGGGACTTAAATTTATTTATTCCATACTCATTGATTATGTAATAAAATATTATGACAAATGAATCTATGTTTTATGATCTATGTGGAACACTTAAGCATGAGAATGAAATAAAAGTGATGAGAGAACACAAAATAACATAGCACTCCAATGCATTGTGTAATTTTTTAGTCTCATGAAACATCATGAAAGGGATTAAGGGTTGAACATAATCTATCAAGGGAATTATTTCATCTTTATGTAGTGGTAGTTATCCTAGAACTATGTTTATGAGGAAGTGTTTCATGTTGTTTCTATATATCCCTTGTTGCCTTTATGTTATCATGTTATATCATTCCTCATTTTTCATGTTTATGAATCTCAATCCTTTTATTCCCAATTAATGTTCCTATTGTCTAACATATATTACCTACTTCATGTTATTCAATGTTTATTCCCTTGCCAGGATTTATAGCTCATCCCATTCTTATGTATGTCCCCAGGTTATCCCATGTAGTTTTAAGTATGATGTTATGATATGACCAGGTCAAGAAATTTTGTAACAATGTTGTTATATCCCATGTTTGAAGTTGTTATGTAATATACCTAATTCCAAAGTAAACTATACTTCTTGATCATTTGTTTTGTATTATGTGTACTCTTATGTAATGAATCGTGAATTAAAGTGTAAAAAAGAGAAGATTTTTCATAGGTTGATAGTAATATATAAATAAAGTAATGTCATAAGATTTTTCTCATTGTTATTATTAATGTTGACTAAATTATCTTTACTGGAAATGATGAGAAAACTTGTTAATTATTTTATGGACATATGAAAAAGTTGTGTAAATGCCTATGCTTGGTGAAATGAAATACTTTCTTCGGAATTAAATCTAAAAAAAGAAGAAACACATATTTATTTATCAAGGAATTTTTTCTATGATATTTCTTAAGAAATTTGGAATGGAAATTTTGAAACAAATTTCCACACCAATTTTAGGGGAAACCAAGTTGACTAAATATGGATATGGTAATTATGTTGACTCAAAAGAGTTTTTAAAGACTGTTAGAAGTATTTTGTATCTAAATTTATATATAATTAACATTATTAATGATGTTAACTTATATGGTAGATTACAATGTTCTACAAAAGAATCCCATATATTAGTTCGAAAAAAAATCTTAAATATATCAAATGAATAATAAAAAATCCAAACCAGGTATGATAGATCACAAATAATTGATTTTTTTTGTTACAAATATGCTGATTGGGAAGGATGTTTAATGATCGAAGACCCACAAGAGGAAAAATTAATAAGATTGATTGAATTGTTGAGACCAATGAATGATATTTTTTAGAGACTTATCCAAAAAATGACGCAAAACAATTTAGTTAACCATTTTCATAAAACAATAGCGTGTTACAATTGGGCCTGAAGAAAGACAATTTTTATTAATTCTCAATTGGGCCAAAATGTATCAGATTGGCACTGACATCTGTTCATTAGAAGTAATCAAATATGATTCATCAAATATAGACTGAAACTGATAAGTCACCAGACGTAATGTCATCATTCTAAGGATTTTTGGTAAATTAAAGAAAAGGTAAAATATTTTAAAGCTTCTGAAAAATTGTTGTGAAGATGGTTTGACACTGGTGCAAAAGTTTTGTCGATGGATGCTAATATATTTAGAATTTGAAATAATTTTTATGGTAAATGAAAAGGAATTAAGCTTAATTAAGTTGCAATAATGTTTATGGTAGAATGGTTTTAGATATTTATGTATTTTAGTTGATAAGAAGTATGGGAATGAGAAGTCATTAATTTTTTTCAAATTGTAGAGAGAAACATAGTGATATTTTTAATTCATTAATATATTTTCATTATAATTATGAAATGAATCAAAAAATTAAATGGTATCAAAAATAATATTGGTTTGAAATTTCAATTTTTGATAGAGTTGAGAGAATATTAGAGAAGTTTAGTGAAGAATCAAGAATAATTTTTAATCATTGAAAGAGTAAAATATGAATATGAAATTGAAATGAAATTTGAGTTTCAGAAATTTGGTTGAGTTGGAAAACATTTTTATATTCTTGCCCAAACCAATTTTGGATCTCTTATAAAAAGAAGAAAGTACATTGTACTTTCTGACACAAATATTATTCATATGGGAAGACATAGAGAGAGAGAAAAAGTTTTAAAGTTTTTTAGAGAGAAAAGTATTATGAACTATTATTTACTAAGGAATTTTTACGGATTAAATAAGTATAAGGAAGGGTTACCGGATTAGACATAGCCATTAGACACATTTGTCTAGGGAATGTTTGAAATAGTTCAGAATTTTTTCTAGGGTATCATTTCTTATCTATTTTATAGACTGATCAATTGGATAGAGGAATCAGGCTAAACCATCAGATTTAGTTTTTATACAAATTCCAAAAGTTATGTTCTTACCTTATTTTGAGTTGGAAAGTGAGGAAGTGCATTTTGATGAATCTAAAAAGTGTAAGTTAGTAAGGCAACATAGTAACATGTTTCAAAGAAACTGGTGAAGTTTTCTTAACATGTTACAAAGACTTGTTTTACATAATTCATGATATAAGGAGCTCATGCAGTATTGTATTGATCAAAGATCTATAGAAGTGTAAGGCTATATCCAAGTTATTGTGTCCACAAAAAAAGGATTGTTTTCTAGAATATTGTGTGTCATTGGATTGTTTCCAAACCATTCAAAGGATGTAGATACACTTATTGAGTAGTGAGCCTTGGAAATACTTGTGTTCTGATTGATATGATATTGTTTATTTATTAAAAAAGTGATAAATCATTCAGAGGAGGAGAAAGATATTTCAAAAGAAAAGAATATTAAAATATAATGGTATCACTAATTAACACCCTCCCCATCTTAGTGATACATTAATCCTTTTTGGACCTCTACATTGGTGTCCTAGGACCAATGTTTGTTTAAATTCATTGCATGTATATTCAATGCTTTGAAGAGAACACTCCTTGCAGTGATTGATACCCTCTAATCACACTCCCAATGGAATGTCAATGGTCATGACCCCATCTATAATATCTATAACCAAAACCAAAACTTTAGAAAAAAGAGAATAAATAAAATAATGAGATTATATTTTATCAAATAGAATGAAAGATATGGTAGATGATACAAGAAGTGTACCTATAAAGGTAGATAGTCTGACATCCAAACTGGTTGGAGTAGACTGTATAGCATGAAGCTGGATTAACACTCTACCATAGGTTCCAATATGACTCAATATGTTATTCCCTTTGAGTGGTATTGTTGCTCCAACACAAGGTCACCACGTTCCCTAGAACTTCTTAAATGGAATGTGTAATTACAACTACTTTTCTACTAAGGGGTAGCTGATCCCCTTCCTTACTCAAGTGCTTATCTTTACCCCTTCCACTACTCTATTGTGGAATGCTCCCAAAAAACATCTAAATATGATGAGACCCTCCATAGACAAGACACTAAATTATAGTGTGATGATACAATGGGTGCTTGTTTTCCATCCTACCACAGTGAAAGAAATGTTCAAAACCATATCCCTGAGGAGGAATTCAATTCCCTTGACAGATATACCTACCACTACCCAATCAATAACTATCATTGAATTTATTTTTTTCTCAAGAAGAATAGTTCTGATATTTCCATAATGAAACTATATTGCTAACACTCAAGGCCTATCTGAAATTACCTTCATGATGAGGGGATTATTCATCAAGACCCCAAGGTTGTTTAACAAAAATATGTTAAACTATGACCTAATATCATATTGAAGCCCATCCTTAAATTGTCTCACCCTAAAAATATCATCAGAAGATAAATATGGTGTAAAACACTATACATTGGTGAAATATCCAATGTATTCCATCATTAACATACTTTTCTATGCTAGATGCATGAACACATGAGCCTTCTCACCCATCAACATCTCAGGATAGAAGTGTCTTAAAAACTTATCCTCAATGTCCTTATAGGATAACTCCACTTACTACCCAGATTTCTCTAGAATGTCCCACCAATTCATTGCAAGTCCAAAAAGTATGTATGTATTCATATTATCCTACCAATATGTGTGTGTCTCATGGTGCTGGAAGATCATCTAGACCGACTCAATCCAAAACTAGGCTTCCTTGGGGCCTCCATCCATTGTAAAAGTATGCCAATGTTGTAGATGGAACTCTCTCATCAGTCCAAACATTGAATATAAAGTGTGAACATTATCCCATTCCATGGATCAAAAGGTATTCAGGAAGATATTATGAAGTTTAACTTATATAAGATCCTTAGGAGCCATAGGAATCCTTGATTCATCAGTTCAATGGTGTGCTGATTACCACTCTCCTAACACATAATTCGAGGATGGTGAGGAATAATTTTCTCTAGAAAACAACTGCACTCTAATGAAAAGTACATAATTACAAGGAAAAAATAAAAATATAACAAAAATAGAGAAACATCTACTCATGGTTTCTTTGAACATGGAATAATAGGAGAATATGCATTAAAAAATAGTTCATTTATTTATTTCCCATCAAATGTAATAGTTATCCTATTTCACAATTCATATAGGACAATATATCTAATGAAAAAAATACTTCCCTATGATGAAAAATTAATTTTAATATATATCCCGATGTGCCTATAATGATGCAAGAATACCCATATTGCACTATACTAAGACATGATTATAAATTTCAAGAAATAATAAAATCACACAACATGTGAATAAACAAAGGTTAGGTAAAATCTATCATAAAAAGAGAACAGTATAAATAGTAACCCCATAATTGTGTACTCATCTTTTACCCCATACATGGGTTAGCTACTATCATTCACGTGCTCATTAATAAGTGCTAACACATACTAGTCTCCTTTCCACCCTTTCCAAATAGTAAATCAATAGAAAAGAAAAGTCACATCTGATACAAATTTGTAACGCCCCAAAATCATTTCTCCCTCAAGTGACCAAGACAGTTTGCAACATGACATCAGGTGTGACTTTCCATATGACAGAGGCTTTCAAATAGAAGAAAGGTTATAAATAATATAGTGTATATATTGTACCATTTGATAAAGAGTTTTACTGAGAGTAGAAAATAATTTCAGAGTTGTAAAAATAATATAAACAATATGAATAAATAATAATACAAACAAAGTTGATAAATGAAGAACTGAATAAATCCAAATAATAATTGAATAATTTAATGATAATATTAATTTAAATAAAATAAAATATGGAATTATTATAGATAAAAGAATAAGAAGGCTCAAATAAAATGTCTAAAAACCATAGTCCCAAACCTAATGTTGGTCATGTCTCTAAGTTTCAACACATACAGTGTTCCAAAAATCAATAACAAGGCCCCACCCCCTGTGAAAAATTTTATCCCTGAAATATATACCAGTACCAAATGGTGGTCCATCCTATGTGTGAGTATAAATTACTTGGTCAAAAACACCATTTTTAAAAAATAGACTCTGAGAAAAATAGTGACTGCAATAAAGAGAATAACATGGTATTAATTTATAAAATTAATATTGCACGTGTGATAAACCTAATGATCCTTATGATATGCATTAAAACAAGAGGCTAGCTAAACTATCTTTATTTCCCTTTCAGGTTTCTCTAACTAAGATTAGATCATCCTACATCAGGATAGATTATCCAACCTATGTAATATTTTTTTCCAAGGATGAATCACACATAACATATAAAAATGGCCTTTCTCCTCAATATATCCATTATCTCACCCACATTCATACAATAATCTCACCCTTATAAATTTTTGTGACTATGCATTTAGCCCTTAGGAATTATACATAATCATATACTCTACCCTCCGACATCCATTACCAGTGCACCAAAACCTCTGGCGATATGAAAAACATCAACCTAGCCCTCATTTATCAATATAATCACGAGTCATACCCAAAAAAAACTCAAATTTTCAATAATAATCCCACACTTTGGGTATAAATAAAATTAATGGCATATGTTCTCAAAATAAAATCAAATATAATCACAAAGATAATAACACACATAAAATATATATCTTCATAAGAAATGACGATAAATTATTAAGGTAACATTTTTATAGCCGAATTTATTTCATTAATCTAGGTTCCTAATAATCATCATAATTATACCAAACCTTTTTTATTCATCATTTAACACTGAGGTCATTGACATATTAGTTAAGAAAATTTATCCAAGGTGATTCTATGATAATAAATCAAAAAAATTTATTTGTTATTCCAATTCATATGGATAAACAAATAATTAATAAATTTTTCTAATATATTAAATGGATCTAATATTAAGAATATCACATTGTAATAAGGTCCAAGGAAGGAACACCTATTGGTTGGTTTCATGTCTCATTAAACATTCCTATAGACCCAAAAAGATCCAATAGATGGTATAAATAATTATTAAATTATAACTGGGATTATCCAATTTATTTTTTAATGCACATGTTGTGTCAGAAAGATCACATATATTACATATACTAAAATCAAACAAAAAGGACATTTTTTGGACAACTCACCTTGAAAGTGAAGAATGCGATAATTTTTTTTTCATTTATGGTATCAATAAGATTCCCTCATCCATTCATTGAAATAAAAACATTTCATCAGCAACAGTTCAAGAGGAAGAAGAGGAATAAGAAGGTGTACATTAAAATTCCATGCCCGGAATACCAAAATCTTACATGGGCTCGCTTCCAGATCAAAGTGGACTCTCATAAATTGTCTGCAGAAGCTATTTATTTGAGAAGTATGTGTTTAGAGGGTCTTTAATTGAGGGGGGGGGGGGTGGGGGGGTTCAGAATTCAAAAAATTCATAGCTTATGAGATACTAAATAGCCTTGGTGTGAAAAATTAAAAATGTGAATTTGTTTCATTTTGTTTAAAAGTCATTTTATTTTTTGATTTTATTTTTTATAAAATCTAACAACATAATATAAAAACATTTAATAAGTCATTAAATGTTTTTTAAAGAGATTTCATGACATGTGATACATTTTGTGACATGTTTAAAATGTCTGAAAAATTAACAAGGTGTATAAAATTTACAGGGTGTATAAAATTTTTTTGGTGTGTAAAATTAATAGGTTGTGAATTAATTTAGGTAATTAATTAATTAATTGGTTCTACAAAAACAATTCATGTTATGAATTTGGTTCATGATGTGAATATTCCATAACTCACCTCTAATTTTGGTTTCACCCCTAAAACAATTAACAGATTTAGGACCTAATCTTATCAATCCATATTTAAAAAAATGATGACCCAAATCAGAGAGGGTTAACCAAAAAATAAACCAATATCTACAAATTTATTTATGTTATATTATTTCCAATGAAGGGTTTTATATATCTAAATTCATTAAATAACTATTTGTACAAATCCTTTTTTACATTATTCGTTAATGAAGTATTAATTGTGATGCCCCCAACATATCTTACTTCACTTTGATCATCAGTAATAATGGTTTTCATCAATATATCAAAGTACATGACTCATAATATAAATCAATAAAAATCATAAAATCTAAGTACCAATAAACATATCCATATATAAAAATATCCAATGACACAAAAAAAATGATTCCTACTGATGGGTCTCTTTTTTATAATTTCATTCCCCCAAAATTATCATGGATGTACTTCTTGGGAAGGGGCCTCAAAGTCCCATGAGACTCCTCCTTATATATCATATTTTTATTTTGTCTATAAAATGATTTCTTCAAGATATAAATCACACATTGAAGAATACAATTACTGTGCTTCAGGTTTCTCCTCATATTAGGGAAATTCTATGAAATTTTAGTGTGACATTTACTCTTAGGACATTATTATATGCTATGTCATATAGAATTAAAATCATGCTGTGATAAGTTATTATTTAAAATTTAAAACTTTGAAAAAAGTTGATAATAAAGTATATAGAAGTTGGTTCAATGGAACTAACTCAAACAATCATAGGTGATGTGAAGAAACCTCACTTATCACATCCATGTTTGAGAAGGAATATAGAGGATAAAAACATAACTATATATTAGGGAAACCATATGAAAAAGGATTTTTTAAATGAAAAAAACACAGATCTTATTGTATTTATAGGATAAACGAATGGATTTCAAAGAAGTACTAGAGAATCAAGAAAAAATTTATTCAATAAATTAAGAGTTAGACCAAATAGAGAATAATGATACATGGTAAGTATTACCTAAACCTAATGAAAATAATATCAATGGTACTAAATGGGTATTCTTAAATAAGATGAAGAAAAAAGAGAATTCATTATAATAAATAAATAATTTTGTGTAAGTTTTTTTAAGGTGTAAATTTTTTAGGACTTTTCATTAGTTTTTTTGGATTGAGACCATAATAATGTTTATTTCTATTTCATTATAATGAAATTATAAAATAATTTAATTGTATTTCAAGTATAACTTTCTCAATAGTGAGATGGAAGTGATGGTCTATATTGGGAAAACATATGGTTTATTTCATTAAGAAGATGTAATTTTTGTTTAAACGTTGAAAATGGATTTATATGAGCTAAAAAATCCCCCAGATGTTGGTTTTATAAAATGGACACCTATTTAAAGATGCTGACATTTAGGAAAGGAATATTTTGAAAAAAAATTCCTTATTTAATATGACAAAGGTTTATCACTCATTATTATTGTTTATAGAGATGAAATCATATTATATAATAATGATGATGTTTTATATGAAAGTTTTTAAGGAAATGAATAATATTTATGAAATTTCTATTCATTTGACACGAGGAATGTAAAATCCCAAAAATATTAAAGAGTAACTTTTATTCGATAGTGTGTATGACACACAACAAAAATGTACAAAGTAGTATAACCTATGGTGACATTATGGTATATTTAATATTTTAAATAAATTTAATATATTATATAGCTTCAAATTCTTTCAATACCGAGTTATATTATATCTTATATAACTAATTCATTCTTCTATGGCTTTTATTACAATTAAGACCAAGTTTTACGGAACAACAATATATTATTAAAATATTATTATTTAATATAATAAAATATAACAATACTATTATATTCGAGGTTATGAATATTATTAACTATGTTATAAGAATATATATATTATACATCTAATAAATTTTTTTAACACTCAACCAATATATTGTATATAATATAAGAAAAAAAAAATATTACAAATAAAAACCTATATATTTTTAAAGGAAAATTTACAGCCTTTTAATAGAGAAAATATTTAAAATAATTTTTTGAAATATTTTAATATTGTATTTGTCAAAATAAACTTTATTTTTGATATTGAAACATAAAAATTATGGTAGGGTGGATTTTAGGTATTTTTTTATGAAACATTTCATTTTTGGTTGAATTGTGAAATATATAAAATTTTAATTCAAAAATGATTTTTCATCTAAATAATTTATTTTGTAAAATTATATTTTTATTTGGGTATAAAGTTTCATTAGATCAATTTTACATTAATTAATCCAATTTAGTTCATTATAATTAATTTTAGATTGAAATTTTATATAAAACAATAGAACTTTTTTGAATAATTTCACTTTAAAAATGCACATTGTCACCCCGTCTATGAGATTATGTTTAAATTAATTTTTTCCAGTTATGTGATTGTGATTTTTAAAAATAGATTATATATTTGTAATCATAACAATTGATTATTTTTAATAAGTTCAACTTAGGTTTTTATAACAAAATATTATTGAATGTTATTAAAATTAATTACAGCGATTAAGAGAAAAAGTAGTTTAACAAAGAACTAAACCCTAAACATAAGGCTCAAAATGACATATAAAATTGTCCAAAATCCATTTTATGGCCCTATTTCAACCATATAATAATTTTTATATAATAATTACCATTATTGAAGTCATGTGATGTAAGCGAGACCTCTCAATAGTGTTTACATTTTTATATTTACAAGAATGCCACTCCTCATCTACTATAAAAAGGAACTCACAGATCCCACTTACTCACAACTATAAATACATTATAATCACCCAAAATATACTCAAATAATATCAAAAAATCCCTAACCTAAATCTATAGTCCCCAATTTGGGAATAAATCCATCCAAGTAACCCCTTTGGTAAAATCCAGAAAGAATTACCCATTGAAGAGGTAACATCCTTCTTCAAGCTCTTTAGTTTTATTTACATTATTAATCCACTAAAATATTATTATTACATGATTAAATAATATAATAATTATCCAAAAATACACTTATATATATTTATATTAATGGTTCAACCTATAGTTATACAAACTTCCATCTAATGGCTAACTGGCTTATCATTTATATGTACAGTGAACTTCCGCCTCGCAAAATGATGTCTGTTAGTTTTTCCATTTCCAACTTTATGGTAGATAATTATGATGTAAATGTAGTTTTTATGATATATATATATATATTATATTTATAATTTATTTTCTACTTCAATAATTTTTTATAACACAAACCCTTATGCTTTCTATTTTTTGTGTATGTGATAACTTCGTTTGTGAACATGTGGACTATCACCTCCTCAGAGCGATGTGATTAATTCAGAATATACATAGAACATATAAATGTTGATTTTAATAAAAATATTGGAAAAATACTTTTTATATATTATAATTTAGTTATAATATACATATGTGTAATTTACCTTTCATTCTTTTAATATGAAAGAGAAATGAATGTAGCATTGATGCATACGTACGACCTACAGTCTTAAAGAACTGTGCATTTCATTTCCTATATCCAAATGTTATGGATTATTATAAATAAATATATACAAACTATATATGATTAACATGGTTTAAATTTTTGAGATGATGAAATCATGATCTATGTAATAGGAACAACAAGTAACACGTCAAAACTTACTCGAAAAACTGGACAATTAACACCCATGATAGCAACAATAATAAATAAATTATTCAAAAAAGTGTAATATTATATTATAAGAATATAATATATGTTATTATTAAAATAATTATTGTTTTGGTAACGGATAATAATATTATTTAATGAACCATACAAGAGGTTAATATATATTCACCCAAAAAGGAAACATGAGGTAAGGGATTATTTTTTCACTTTTTCTTTCATGAGGCATTTGTAATAATCCCCACTTATTTATTTTGTTTGGTGAATATAGAGTCCCTTTTTATATATTATATCATTAATTATTATATCTTCTTGGTATTTAATGTTTTAATTTGAATTATCTCATCGACGGGGTTTTAAATGAAATTTACTAAATAGATTAAGTAATCTTTGCAATATCAATTTCTATTGGGATTATCATTTTTTTTCTTAAACTATCACCTCATAATGATAATTTTTTATTTTACATTAAATTTATATTAAATATCCATATTTTTATGCAATAAAAAATATTATTTCCTAAACCATATACCATTTTCACACAATGTTTTTATTTTGACTATTATTTGACTACCTAGGGAATTATGGATAAATTTTTATATTTTATTCAATAAGGTTATTTGATAAGGAACATTTTTAATTAATTAAATAAATTATTCAATATATGACGAATTATTTTGATACGTATGACACGAGTGGAGCCCAGTTATAGATATCTCTTCGATGCATCAATAAACTCATGGGATGAGTTAGTTGGTAATATTTAGATGGGTTTTTACCCGATATGCAAAACTGTCTTGTGGGAGGTCTTGACAGTAAAGGTAAAATGTACCTAGGAAACATTAAACCCAACAATTAGGAATTTCCATCACTCATACTCAGCTACTATTTTTTCATGATATATTTTATCAAAAAATCTGGGGATGCATTTCATTTTCACATTATTGATTAAATGAATAGTGTTTTTAGATTCTTACCATTCCATCTTTATTATGCCTTATCCAGTTATTTAAAATGGAATGTGTTTTTAGTTATTTACATTTCTGTATTATTTAATCACTTCCTTATTATTTATTTGTTACATAGAACATGTGCATAGTCATTTACCTTACCATATTGATTATTCTCAATGATTCATTATTTATTATAATCTACTTTAACCATACTGATCATTTATGATCACACTTATTATGATTCCATTCCACAAGAACCTAAGAAGTGTAAAAATAAATATATGAAATGATACACTATATGTAATAAAATTATTATCCTTGAATAAAAAAATATATGTTATAATTATTGTATTCAGTTATAAAACAAGAATCATACATGTATCTGGTTTACGAAGACTAATAAACTCTTATATATTTTGGGACATGACTTATATCTTATGCCAATGTAATGGTAGCATGAAAATGACTATGGGATTTCTATGGTTGGGGGTATATAGTTGGAATCCGAGCACGTTTTGTAGCAACCTTGTGAGATAGATTTAAGAAAACATAGATTAGGGAGTATAACCCTAAGATATACTTTGAGGATAAGTATAGAATAATATCATAGAATTTTTGGTAAGTTAGAGGTTATATTGGTATTAATAGAAATATATACCTATTTGGATACTACTTGTTGATGTAGTTCTGACACAAATGTACCTAGGGGTAACAAATTATACAAGGTACATCAGTCATGACTCAATAATAACTTGTTATATGACAATGTGCCTTACTGCGTACCTAGTTTTAAACTCCCGAGGGGGGGGGGTGTACAGTTAGGATAATTCAAATTTTCATCACAAACAATTATGTAGGAATTGAATACATAATAAAAATTAATGACCTTGGTTAAACCCGAGGTGTATTATATTTAAAATTATGTGATAATATTTAGACATCCTATAAATTATTATATAGTTTTTACAATATGATGATTGATGATTACACTATTGTTTTTTGTCTTAGAAAATTCCCTCTTATAAAGGATAATGTTTATAATAAGGATATTTGTGGGAATTAAATAGATGATTTATTTATTAATTGGTTTTTTATTGAGAAACTTAGTTAAAAGGCTATTTAATTATTAAATTACAAGGATGTCCATAATATTTTTTTGGGAATGTTATAGAAATTATGTTAATATGGTATTAGAAAAGGAAAACTTTTATGCGAGGTGAAAAAACCACCAAGTAAAAAAAGATGGGGGACTTGAACCAATGACAAAAAGATGACAAGGGGTTAACTCCAAAAACTGAACAATGCAATGCCCTGGTTAATATTTAATTGTTTTTAAGTAGAAAAATTTATAACTAAATATTAATGATGAACATGTATTGTTACTTTTACAATTTTGAGATTAATGTATGAAATATATTGGGATTGTAGAATATTTACAGGAAAATTTATATACTTTTTACTCTTTTATGGGCCTTATGATCCATTAAATGTTTATTTTAGTGCTTCAAACATCAATGTTAATTTTTTGGGTATCTATTTCTTAAAAAAATGGATAAATTAGAAACAGATAAAAACACAAAATAAGATGATTTTTATAGAAATATGTAAATTAAGTATATTTACATATATTATTAGGTTGTAAAATAATTACTCTACATTAGAAAGTGATAAAAAAATGCATTCTTAATACCATAATGTTTACTAAGCCGATGGTCTTATAAATCATCAAAGATTTATGGATTTGAGACCCTCAAATTTCTATTGATTATTCACTTATTATTGATTGATAACCTCAGAAACTCCCTGTAAATATTTATGATATTCATCAATGTACATATATCCACCTACCAATAATGTTCTCCTACATAGAGTCATAGATACATGTTATTCTATGTGACCATTTTAATTTTCATTCTCACTTTTATAGAGAATGTTTTATAAACCCTTATCTTGATGTGGAAATTGAACATAAAAAATATAAAAAATCTTTCACCATGATCAAGTATAAATTATGATGATAGAATTTATTTATGGTGGGGATAATGTAAAACCCCTAAAATTATAAAAGGGTAACTTTTATTCGATACCATGTATAATAAAAAACAAAAAACGTAAAAAAAGTATAACATCTTGAAAATTTATGGTATATTTAACATTTAAAATAAATTAAACATATTTTCTAGCATTAAATGCATGAAAAAATGATTTATCCTGCATCACATGTATAAAATATTTTTTTGAATACTTGAATTACATTTAAGACCTTGTGTTATCGAACAATAATAAATTATTATAATATTATTATTTAATATAAATAGATATAACCTAGATATTAAATTAAATTTTAAGAATAATATTAATTAAAATATTAGAATATATATTATATATCCAATTAAATGTTTTGTCATTCATCCAATTATTTTATTGTAATACGATAAGTGCATAGAAAATATTATGCATAAAAACCTATATTTTTCTAAAGGAAATTTTAACGTCTTTTAATAGAGGAACTATTTTAAATGAAAATTTTGGAACTTTATATATTTTATGTTTCTAGATAAACTTAATTTTTTTAAATAGACATGTCAAAATTATTTTAGGGTGAATTTTTGGTATTTTTCTAAAATATTTCATTTTTGTTCAATAGTGAAATATGCTAAATTTAAATTCAAAAATGATTTTCATCTAAATACTTTATAGGGTAAAATTATATAATGAATTTTTTAAAATATTAATTAAATCATTTTTAGTAAATTAATAAAATTAAGGCAAGTTTAATCAATCCCAAATTGAATGTGATATTAAAACATTACAAAATTTTGGTCATTTTTGCTTTATAAACAAACAATGTTGTCCCATCCATGGAATAAATTAAAATTAATTCCAGCTATATATTTATTTGGAATTTATAGAAAAGTATTTAGTATTTATAATAATAATAATTTATAATTTATAGTACGGTAAAATTATTTTTTGACAAAAAATATTGGTGAGACTGATTAAAATTAATTAAAGTGATTAGGTAAAAAATTAGTATAACAAAGATCTAAACATTAAACATAAGGCTTAAAATGATATATAAACATGTACAAAAAAATTTTTATGGCCATTTTTATAATATATCCAACCTTTTATAGACAATGGACTGTTATTTGAGCTTCATTATGTAAGGGAGAACTCTCAATTGCTTCTACGTTTTTTATATTTACAAGGATGATACTCCTCCTCCAATATAAAAAGGCACTCACCCCTCGCACTTACTCACACCTCTCAAGTACTCTGGATCAAGAAAAATAATTTCAAATATTTTCCCTACTTCGCTCTACTCACCCTAGAACACTAATTTTGTGTAGAACACTATCCAATGAATCCCTTTGCTTCAAACCAAAAAGAGTTACCCCAAAAAAGATGTAACATCTTTCGTCAAGCTCTTTAGTTTAATTTACATTCTCCATCCCTTAAAATATTTTTATTACATGATAAAAAAATAACCTCATTATCCAAAATATAGTGATATTTTGTTATATTATGGGTTTTACCAACACTTACACACACTTCCATCTAATAGAAAACGACTGTATTGTTTTTGTGTACGATGAACTACCGCCTCAAGAAACTATGATTGTTCATTTTTATCTTTGAAAATTTCATAGATATAAATTGTTATGGAACAAATAATTTTTTATTATATATTAATATATATGATATTTATAATTTATTTATTCTTTTATAATAATTTTGTAACTCAAACCCTTAAGATTTTCATTTTCTGTAAATATTATGACATTGTTTGTGGATTTGTGGACTACAACCTCTTCAAAGAAATGTGGTTCATTCACACTATTAATGGAACATATGATGTATGATTTTAATTAAAATATACAAAATATATGACATAAATACTATACTTGAATTATTATATACATACATATCATTTACATTGAATTATATTTATACAGAAAATAAATGAAAGTAGCGTTTAAGTGTACGTTCGACCTACCGCCCCATGAATGGTGCATTTCACTCTCTATATCAAAATATTATGGATTATTATAAATAAATATATAATGAATATAAATTTTAATTATACCATGGTTTAAAATCTTGAGATTATGAAATCATTATATAATTAATAGGTACCACATATAACAAGTCAAAACGCCCTTGAAGAATCAAACAATTAACAATCATGATAGAGGAAATAAAGAATTATCATTAAAAAATAGGTAATAAGATATTTATATAAGATAATATATGTTATCAAAAATATATTAATTATTACATTATAATAAAATATCATACTTTAAACCACTTTATACATGCTTAATGTATGTTCACCTGAAAAGTAAATGCAATGTATGGGATTCTTGTCTCACTTTTTATTTCATGAGGCATACATCATAATCTCCACTTATTTATTTTGTGTGGTGAATATACTATAATTTTTGATATAACATCTCATGAATTATTTTATCTTCTTTCTAATTATTTTTTTCTTTGAATTATCTCATCCATGGGGTTTTTCTTGAAAATTACCAAATGGTAAAAGTTATCGTTGAAATGTCACATTCTTTTGTGATTGTTAACTTTATCTTGTGCAATAAACTCATTATAATAATTTATATTATAAATTAAATTTATATTAAATATCCAAATTATAATTTAATGGATATTTCTAGTTCCTAAACTATATACCATTTTTACATATGTTTTAACTTTGAATGTTATATGATTAACTGAATAATTATTGATAAATATATATCTTTTATTCAATACGGATATTTGATAAGGCACATTGTTAATCCAATAAATGTATAATTAAAAATATGAGAAATTATTTATAAATTTACAATACAGTTGGGTCATAGTTATAGATAGAACCTTGACGCATTAATAGACTCCCGGGATAATTCTGTTGGCTAGAATTATATGGCCTTTTACCCGATACGCTAAACCCTCTTGTGAATGGTCTAGATGGTAATGGTACCATGTATCTAGGAAACATGGTATCCCACAATTTAGAATTTCCCAAATTCAGAATTAGTTACTATTTATCCCTGAGATATTTCTTCTTCTTATGTACATATGAATATCATTTTCATTTTATTGATTAGATGACATGTGTTTTCAGCTTCTTACCTAATCATATTGATTATGACTTATCTGGTTATTTAAAATGGATTTTTTTCGATTATTTACCTATAAGTATTATTTACTCACTTCCTTTTGAGTTATTGATTACATGGAATGCATGGTCAGTTATATTCCTTTATATATTGATTATTCTCTTTGATTCATTATTGCATCCACATTACTTTACCCTTAATGACCATTTGAGCTCAAAATCATTTTGTTTCCTTTCCCCAGACCTAAGAAGTATACTAGGAAATATATTCAAGGATAATATATATGTAATGAATATATTCTACTTGAATAAAAAAAACGATTTAATTAGTTTATTTATATTTCAAACAGGACTGATGTACGTATATGGTTTACCAAGACTACTAAACACTTCAGTCCTTTGGGATGAAATTTACTTTTATATTATGACAATGTAATGGTATCCCAACACTATCTCTAAGATTTCAAGGGTTGGGGTTCGACAAGTATCATTTTTGATTAATAATTTATCAAGATAAATATCACATATTTATTTATTAAGATGTGTATACAAGGGAATATAAAAATATTATCATGAAACATTAAAGACCAATTTATAAACCCATTTAAGTAGGAACCAAGTTATATAAAGAGAATCATGGGAATAAAGTTGATCAAATATAATTTTGAAAACTTATTGGATTTTTGTTTTACTTTACAACTTCAAGAAAAAATATATTTTATACCATAACACATTATGATAGGTTTTAATGCGTACAAAAAATATTACATCTTATATATAGAAAAATAATCCTTAGATATATAAAGATAACAACAAATTATAGATTGAAATATTACAATAAGGTCATGATGAATATATCGAGTTATACAAATATATTCAATGCATGAAATATTGATGATAAAAAATCCATATATGATGGAGTGTTCATTCATGGTGGTAGGTGTCTTTTTGGTTAATAAATAAGAATAATTCTATAACCCTAAGAATTACTAAGGTATATTATATGGTTGTATGTATATCCACCACCCAATTTATGAGGATGAAAACTCATCTGGAAGACCCCTAGGTGGAATAAATGTTTTTAACACTTTTGGAATGTAATAATCGAAGTTCAACAAATTTCTAAAATAATCATATTCAACACTCAATGTATGATCAGATTAATTTTAAATTTAACTTAATCAAAGATCATGGATATTGAAATTCAAAAATACTATAATTTATTCCTAAATTGGTAAAAATAACCATTTTCTTCACTAAAACATTACTAAAGGGCTCATTTGAATAGTTCATGTTTGAAATGAGAGTTTAATCTTGTTTGTCACATGACTAAGTTATGATGTTCTATGCACACTCTCATATTTTATTTGGATACTATTTTCAATGGGGGAGAAACCAAATGAAAACATAAATCATTATTTATTTTTATCTTCCTATATATTTCTTTAAAAGTGTAGAATATACATAGGGGGAGTATCCATTGATATATGTGTGTCCTTAGAGGGATATATATTTTTTATAGATCTATTAACATGAGTAAGATATTATTTGATTATGTTGCAGGTGTGGACTAATTTAATAGTTTTATGGATGTGTATGAATGTTTTTATATTTAATGAGTTCCATGGATGTATTTTATGATGATGATGGTGATGATAAACTAGTGGTATATGTAAGTTTTGATTCTCGGATATGATTATTAATAAAATTTTAAATAAACGTTTCATCATATTTTTATTATAAAGTTCCATTTTTAAATATTTAATCATTTATTATTTTTTTATGGAAAAAATGATATTTTTATTTAATATTCTAATTTTATACAAATAGTTCACTAAAATAGTCTTAGATATATTGATTTATGATTCATTTATATGATTTCAGAGTTTTATAGTGATTTATGTTATTTGGTTGACAAAACATTTCAATGGGTATGATTATTGAGTCAAATTATTGAGATTGAATAAGTTCATCTATGCTGTAGTACCCATCCACCAAAGAAATATTGGAGAATTATTAAGTGTATATGATGGTCATGTTATCTTTTTTTCTTAACACAAAAATCATGTTAAAACAGATGTGATGATCAATGTGATGTTATTTAATGAATTGATTTCATGTTTTGGTGGATGAAAGTGCATTAGTTTAAAACATTTAAGAGGTACTTTTGAGATATTTGAGACTGGCTTAGATTGTTTTAAAGAGTCATAGATTTATGTTAAATTAATTATACATTTTTTTATTGATATGGAGACATGAAATTGAAAAAGAAAATTATCATATGTGTATAATATTTTTTTTGTAAGTTAATTGAGATAGGTGAGGCAACCATTAGATATTTATTTTATAACTAAAAAATAAATAAGGAAATTATTCTATAGAGATGAGAATTCATATTCATTGAAGATATTTTCATAGTGTGTCTGTAATTTGATATACACATAAGGCTACTAATATATGTGATTGTTCTGTAAGTTTATTTTGTAAATCATATATAACATTTGAGTATTCTAAAATATTAAAAAATTGAAAATTCATATGGCCCATAGAATTTTGGAAATCTATAATACATTTTAGAAGGTAGGAAAATATTTTTTTGTCAATATGATATTACAATTTTTGTATCGTATTTAAATTTAGATAAATTTTGATAAACTGACATATAAGAATATGAAGATAAAATTAAAGTATCACATTAATGCTATCAAATATCATGATCTAATTGTCATGATTTTAATATAATTTTTAATATTTAAAGACTAATATTAGTGGGGATTGTTGCACTAAAAAGGAAAGAGTATCCCTGACTAGGATATATGTGAAATATTGAATATGTGGAAAATATTTTAATAATAAATATTCTATAGAATAATAAAGTTATTAAGATCATTGGTCTTCATTGTATATTGAGGCTAATATTTATATAAGTTTTTATGAAATAGTATTATGTATAATAAAATTGTAAATTTTAAATTAAATATTTTAAATTATAGTATTGTAAGGAAGTTGTAGAAAATTTCAAGATTAGTTGATCTGAGATATTGAGAAGGTCAATGATCAATGGATATATATAAAAATTTTATGTAAATAATATTTTCCAATATTTTATAAAAATTAAATATTGAAAAATAGGAATCATAATTAGAGTTTATTTTATTGAAGAAACAAATATAGATATTTTATTGATATATGTTATATCAAAGAGAGAGAAGAATAATAATGAATAATATGATAATATTTTTCATTTTAGTGTAAGTGTTTGAAGAATAATTTGTTTATACTTATGATAGTGTGAGTTGAGAAAGACAAATAAGCATCATAGTGACAACAAGTTTAAATACTAAATCTGTGGAATACTTTTATTATTATTATAGAAAAATATCAAAATTAATTATTCTATGTGATATGTTTTTTATCATTTAAGAGAATATGGTGTATCAAAAGTTTAGTGTTATCCCCATTTTTCTAAAATAAAAATGATTATTTCTAACAGATTATGTGAACTCAAGATTATCCTGAACATTCCAAGAGTTTAAAAATCTTATTGAGTGATGAAATTACAAAAATTTGTGGTGCGTTGTATGTGCGTTCATGTGGGTGTGTTAGAATAGAAATTTCAACCACACCAACAAACAATGAACGTTGTTTAATGGAATAAAATATAAATTTTTTTCAATCACTAATTCACCACACCTTTTAATGATTACTTTGATCTTATACGTGTAATTTTAACCTCTATGGTTATATATTTAGTTATAGTAGGTTTCTCACAACATGTTTACCTAGATACTATGTAGAACTTGTTGAGGGTAGACATAGAGTGGTGTATAACTTTATCAAACACTAGGTAGAGGATATGGTAGTAAATATAACGATAATAGTTAAGACGTTGGGAGAGGTTAGTTTTATGTTATTAATGTTGGTGGGATTGATTAAAAAGATATTGTAAGAGGTACTATCTATATATCTTTGACAATTTCATTAGTATTGGTAGAAACCATTTATTATCATTCTTCTATTTTTTTACCTCTTTTATATTGGAAATATTCTTTATTAAAGATATTAGGCTTAAAATTGATATTTCTAGTTATATATGGTAGTTATTTTTTTATTAGTGGGTTTTAGAAGTTATGACTTTATTTTTGGATATAATGATTTATCTTGGGAACTTATTTTTTGCCTGATATTTATTCATATGATGTAATCCATATTAAACACTGGTTGGTCTCAATGCATTCTATTATAGAATATTATCATCATAGTGTTTTTAGGTTAAATTGGAGACCCTATAGTGTTTATTGGGGACTGATATCATTTATTGAGATCTCAATTTTTTATGATATAATTGTTTTTCACAATTGATGAATTTGATATAGGGTGTATTAATGGCATTAGAAAAGAAGTTTATTCTCATGGTTCAAATGTTTGGGGATGTTTTCTCTTAATGATGTTTTATGTTTTACTAAGTGTGTGTGGTTTAGTAGAGTATTGAGTTTCACCTTTGTATTGAACTAATATCTATGTGGTTTTATAGGATGAATTTCATTAAATAGCCCTATATGAGAGATCAAATTGATGATTTATTGAAGAATAGTTTCAAATAGTCTTGTGTTTTACTATTGGGTCAACTAATTTTTTCTATGAAGGAATACAATTATTTGAAGATTTATAATGATTCATTGGTTGAATCTAGTGAAAGTGATGAATTGATATCTTTTTCCAAATATTGATGATCTTTTTTGAGCTCCATGGTGTGATATGGGTTTTTATGGTTAATTTACATTTTGTATATCTTCAATCAAGAATATAAGAGGTGGATATTATAAATATTTATTTCAATTATAGGAATGATAATTATGGGTATATATCAATGTGCCCTAAAAACATTAAAACCCAGGGGATCTAAGATATGAATCTCCCATCTCTCTCTTGGATGGGATTTCTGTTTGGTGGAATCCCAAAGTGAGAAGTATTGAACACTGCATCTATAGTTTCATCTCCCCTATCCTTGTTATCCCAATTTAATCCTTACCATTGATTTCACTATGTTTATATATCGTGTTTTCCCCTACCATGTGGTAGTTTGTGGGTTCTCTCTCACTTTACATTGTACCCAAATTGTTTCCTTATCCTCTTCAGAAGGGATTCTTTCCTAGATTATTACCTTTATATGGATTTTCAGGAAATATTTCTCAATTTTCCTTAACTCACAATATTTAATGGTCATTTATAATAAACACCTAGTAATGGTTGTTCTCTTACTTTGGTTTGTCTGAATTCTAGCACATTATGGTGTTTCTCTCACTTACCGACCCAATTCCCACTCAAGTGTCATATTTAGTTCATATAGGCAGGTATTACTTCTATGAGGGGTTTTGAATTATTATATTTCCTAGAGAATATTTAGAACATAAAATCATATCTTTTAAGAATATAGGGTGTGATTTTATCTTATAATGTGTCAAGAGTGATTTTTGATCTCATCCGCCCCATCTTCAGTTCATATATCCTATATTATCCACATTTGGGATATAGGGTCATTTTTATTATTTTCCATATCTAATCAATCATTATCTATTTTCTTCAGTTTTTTCTGATGAAAGTGATCTATTTTTCACGTGGGTATCCTTTCATCAGGTGAAAAAATGTACAGATAGATGTATAGAGGGTGGAATCAGATATATTATAATTCAATTGTTAGGCCTATGTATATTTTTAGTTTATGATTGGGCTTTATTCATTGGAATTAGCTATTATGGTATTCAGGTTTGGTTTTTTGGTTGTTTTTTTTCTTATTTTAATTCTTGGGAAGATTGAGAATAGGGGATATCTTCAAGGACAGTGGGTAGATTTCAACGATTTGGTTGGCTAGTGGTTCTATAAAAGAGATGGTTCCAATAATTTTCTATGGTTAACAGTGACTGAGTGGATCAAATGTCAAGTTGACTTAGGTATTAGGACTTTGGAATTTATGTGAAGGGATATGGTGGACATTGATAGCATATTTCATTGGGTGTGGAAGGGAATAGGTCATGCTACAAGTTTTTAAATTTCGAAATCAGGAATAATTTTTCATTTTGTATTGAATTTTATAATGTCGAATTATGATATTGTTGGTATGGTTGTTATTTCCCACTTTACTTGAAAACTATCTCTTATTAAATTATAAGATTTGTATTTGATAGGGTATATAAAAATAGTGATTAGTTTAAACAATTCACCAAAAACTTATTTGTGATTGATATTGATGTCTATTAATACATTTCTTGATTGGTTTGTGGTAATATTTATTGATTAAATCATTGATTATTTGAGACTAAGAGTTGAGAATTAATGAAATATAAGTATATATTTAGAATGATTATTTAATAATTGGTTATATGTGATGTTTATAAAATGTTAATTTTTGTATTGCGAGGCATATTTTCTAAGTATTGTTTTAGTTAAGAGTAATTTAATTATTGAATTGGAAAAGGTTGAGGCCATGGTATTTTGGAAGTATACTTAGAATTTTTTAGATGTGTGAATTTTTTCTTTTTTATAGATATTATAATAGGTTTTTATTGATATTTTCTTACACTACAATACCATTAGAAAAAATGACTGAGAGGGGTCAATCCTTTTTTAAATATAGTTATATAGAAATTTTGATCATTTTAAAGTGATGTTTACTTATATGCCTACATTGATGATTTTGAAAGATTATATTTCCTAGGAGTCATATTATAAAGATTCATTTTATGGTATAGGATTATTTTTGACATAATTACATATTTTGATAGCATATGGGTCCGAAAATTTATTCTTTCATGAGAGTAACTATACTACCCTTAATTTAGAATGGATAGCTATAGATTTTTTTTATGAATGTGTAGAAATTATTTTTTAGGAATGAATTTTAGAGACTCTATGAATCCTTATAAGACACATCATATTTTTTCCCATAAGGATCTTAATTTGTAGAAGAAGAGATGGATTGAGTTTCTTCAGGGAAATGATTTTGAGAATATATTTTCCTTAGGAATGTGTAATATTTCAATGGATGCTCTAATTTAGATATAATATGGTCATGTTGTTAAATATTTAGTGAAATAATGAAAGATGATGCAGGTTTTCATGACTTTTCATCTTGATGTGGAAATAGTTTATTAGTGAATTCATTTTTTCTTATATAAGTAGTATCATAATTGACGTAGTTAATGATTTTATCTCAATTATGGGATCCGAAAACCAAGGATTAGAATTATAAGATTATTTTCAGTGATGTACCGGATGGTTAGTTTAATGTTGGGGGGAACACAATGTTTCTTTGAAGGATGTTGTTCATTATACATGGTATGTGAGAAATTTTTTTAGGAGTTTAATTGTTAACTAATAAATGTGGATCCATTTAAAGAAAATATGTATCACGAGTTAAGGTGGAAGTTTTTATGGTTTGAGTTAATGAGTTATAAGATATAATTTTTTGTGAGATTTTCACATGTTATATGGTGAGGTTTGAGTATTTGGTTTAGGATGGTATGTTGTAGCCTATGTCAATTCCACTATAACGGTGGGAGGGTATATTAATGGGGTTCTTTAATGGCATGACCCATAAAACTAGGGGATGTGATACTATATGGAATATTATGGACCATTTAAAAATTGTATTCATTTTCACCCAACATAGAGTAGTCATTGATGAATACCCAATGAAAGTTATTTATGTCTGAGGTAGTGAATGTTTAAGGGGTGATTCATCTAATTAATTTTTGTGTGTGTGTTTAGTTTTCATAAAAAATATGAATAATGTTACAATATCTGTTTTTGGATGTATCAAGTCTTAGTACAACAATATATCCATAGAAAAATGGATTTATAAAGTGGATGATTCAAAGATAATAGGGTGTTTATTGAGAATGTATCTTGGATTTTGATGGTCCATCAGCTAAGAATATAAATCTGGAAGAGTATATATTTTTAAAAAACAATCCTTTTTTTGATTATAATGACACCTTATGAAGCCTTATATAGCTATCCATGATGATTTCCATTATGTTGGGTGTATATCACATAGATTTTTATGGTTAGTACTAATCTAGTGAAGTGGGAAACTAATATTTTTTAGTTGATATAAAAATTGATACTGATGATACAAAATAGGAAGAATTATTATACTAATCATATGTATATGATATGAGAGTTTAAAATTAGTTATTATAATTTTTTTGCAAATTTATCTATTATGTGGGATTTATTAGTTTCATCTATGTAATAAGATTTCTATAATATTGATTGAGCCTTTTTAAATATCATAGTAGGCTGTATAGTTGGGTTATAGGTTGGTGCTTCCTCCTTATAAAGAGAGTTTTATGGATGTGTTTTATACATCATTGTTGAGAAAGTAGGTTTTTAATCCTTCCATTATTATTGATTTGGGAGAGTTTGAATTTAATGAGTGTGTGTTATTTACCATGTATTTGGATGAGATTTTGGATCATTATAAGTTCATTTTTATAGTTTTTTCATTTCCAGTAGGGAATGTATTTTTAAGGAATGGTGAAATTAAATTTATCATGAGAGTGGATGTTCTAGATGAGGTTATAGTTTCTAAATTTGTTTTAGTTTTTAGTTTTTTTATATTTTATTGAATTTCATAGAAGTATTTTGTGATTTTTATTATAATTAATAATATATTATTAATATATATATATATATATATATATTATTTTCTATTTTAGTGTTTTTCTTTTATTAATATGAAAAATTTTCATGTTAAAAAGAATTTGTAGGCCTTAATTCTTGTCTTCTTGAGTTTTTAAAAAAAATTTGTGAGGATTTGGATGATGAGAACCATTTCTCATTAAAGGATTTTAATATGTGGGAGACTAATGTGCCTTATTTATGGAATGGTTAAAGTGTTTTGGTGATGTAGATATAGTTGTAACACCTTTTCAAGTTATTTTTATGCAACTAGTGATAGTTTTAATCCATGGTAGATATATCAAGATAATTTCTAGATCTATGTATTAGACTATAAATAAGTCCATGAGAACTCATTTGAAGAGAGATTCCACGTCTTTTGATCTTTATCTCCCTACGATTGGAAGAAATTCAAATGTATAATTTTGATTTAAGTAATTTAAGGGATTTTGGGGGTTTTGTTCTCTAGAATAAGAGTGTTTTAATTCGGAACATTCTATAAAGAAAATTTTCATTTAGATGTAGGATAATTTTTTAAAGAGGTTTTCTAGTGGTTTTTATTTTTTTCTTCAAAGTTGGTGATCTATTCGACATAAGGTATTTTAGAAATTCATTAATATTTTTTCCATTATTTGTATCATCATTTATTTTTCTTTTGTGTTATAATATTTAATTTGATTATTTGTAGTATTTTTATTTTTATGGTCAAACATTCCACTTTTTTAAAAGGATATTGGACAACTATATGGCTGGAACAAACCTCTAGGTTCATGTTTTTTTATAGAAGGCACAAATACATTCAAAATTTTCAAGAGGAGTATAAAATGTAAGGGATTTTTTAGGTTAAAAATTAAATTTCTAATGGTTTACGGGTAAATGATTGTTTTTGATATTTAGATCTTATATAGTTAGTTGAATATGAGTTTTCCATATCATTATTTGTGAAAGGTGTCATGAAATTTGGGAGATTTTAGAGAATGATTTTGTTTATTGGATCTATGGGGTTCTCCAAGAGTTCAAATGTAATATTTCTGATTTCAGTAGAAGAAGAATGTGGAGATGAATCTTAGATAATGGGTTTAGAGGTTATTATGATTTGTTTTTTAGATTAGTTAATTCATTGGGGGAAATTTTGTATGGAAGTCTTATCAGTCTATGTTTTAAGGATAATGTTCTAATGGTATCAAAGGATAGAATATTTATTTTCAGTTCCCTTCTATTTATTGATCAAATAATGGTGTTAGTGCATTATTTAGATGATAAAATTAAGAAGGATCTAAAGGATATATTGTCAACCACATAAATAGTTTCTGAGTTTATAGACCCATGATCATGGTCTAGATGAGATTTCCTTCAAATATAGAAGATTGTTTCAAAGGGAGACACTTTGTGACATGAATATCTATTCTACATAGTGATTCATTATGACTTGATGGTGTGTTTTAGAGGGTGATTATTTTTTTAATATTATTATAGTTCTATTTGGATTAATATTTTCATTTTGGATGGTTATAGAGAGTGATATTTGATATCAATATATTAGTTTTGAATGATGTTGATTATTGACTAAGAAGATATATCTAGTTGATATGGAAGAACTTATAGATTAGTTATTTGAAAAGGTGAATTTTAGGGCTTGTTATCTTGTGGGTGAATTCTAGGTGATATGGTATTATGAATTTATTTGTATGATGAGTTTTATTAGGATATGCGATTCGATGTTTCCTTAGGATGTTTTTATTCATAGGTGTAGGACAATATTATGGTTTGAATATATGGGTAATATATACTCCCCATTATATTTAGGATTGATTATTGATATTAACATATAATTAAATTATAGTTGGGTTCTAGGTATTACCACCTCCCCCAAAAAAATTGTGGAATGATGTGTGGAATTTCAATTTATATATAGGTTCTAGGTTTTGATCTCCTCCCACATAGGTTATGTCATGTTGTGTGAAATTTAAATAAACCTATGAAAAAGACATGGTGATATGAGATCCTTGATGATGTTCTTGGGTTTTTGATTATTGATTTTCTATATCCCATGTATGTTATGTTATTTGAGTAATGTCAAAGATTCATTCTCTACATGAACCACCACATAAGTATCTGAGGAATGCGTGTATCCCAATATGTTGGAAGTGTGGTGGGAATTAGGATACCCCACATAGAATGACCTAAATCCTATTCCCATTTAATTATATTTATGATTATAAATATGTATTATATCATATAATTTTTGGTGGTGGGTTTTAAAGAAGAAGTGTGATATTGGGATAAAGGTACAAATGTAGTGTGAATGATTTTTGGGGTCCCTTGTTTTGGAGAATTTTGGTGTGGAGAAATGTCATATTAATTAATACACTATTTGGATTTTTGGGTGTGTTATTTTTGTGTTATATGGGGAAGATAAAGCTAATTTGAATTTCTAGGTACTAGATTCATAATTTACCTTTTACAATCATAGATGTATTAGTATATATTGAACACATCAGAACTTTTAGTGGCTGAATTAAGAAACTACTTTCATTTTTCATATTCATCCTTACTTTAATATCTATTTTTAGGTATGTAGGATCATATTAGTAGGGATGTTGAGTGAGGTTTTCTTGGAATGTGGTTTTACGTTGGATTAGTAGTATCTGTATACTATTACGAAGGTAAACTACAATTTTTAGGAATAATCTTATTAGGGGGAGTTGTTGTTTTATTTCACCATTATATTTTTTTCATTTCAGTTTTTGTTACATAAAAATAAATTTAATTATGATATACACATTATTTACATTGATATTATTTTTCTAATGGGGTCTTACCACACTTATTTCATATTTTTATTCTAAGTCTAGAATTATTGTTAATAATATCTACCATGTTTGTGTTTTATACTATCAAATTCTAATTTTCCCCCATCTTATTAGATATGGACTTGGGGTTTCATATTCAATTCATATAGGTTATATGAGGAGTGGTACCAACTGAAAGAGGTTCATGATAATTAATAGTTCAAATATAACATGTAATTTATAAATATATGCAGTTATATTAATTATAAATAGATGGAAAGTCCATATATTACATTATAAAATTCTTATTTGTCTTTTAATTTAATTTTTAAAAATATAAATAGTTTATATTTGAATATATACATGTTATAACTAAAATAATTAAATTAATATTTTAAATGGAACACCATAAATTTAAATATGTTTCTTACAATGGAACTAAATTTAATTTAGATTACTTTAATAAATATTGATAATTTTCTTTTGTCCTAATTATAAATTAATTGGTTTTCATATATTAGAACATATTTGGACATAAGATCACTTTCAAAAAAATTAATCACTTTTTTTACTAACATTTTAATTATGGATGACCGGGTTAAACTATACACCTGTATAGTAGTATAAACATTTTCTAAAACGTTTAGGTAGATAATCATTTCAGCATACTTATTTATGATTATGTTTTATATTTCTTATTTTTTGACTCAGTTGCATGAAAGGGGTTTTATACACTATTTTAAAATGATTCACATGGGTATATTATTTAATATCATTATAAAATATTTATTAAATGTTAATAAAATGAATTAATAACAAAAAAATGGTTATTCATCAATGTGCAAGGAAATTTTATGTTCATCAAATTTTTATAAAATACATGAATTGAATATCTAGAATAATACTTATATATAGATATTTCATAAGATTTAAATTTTTACAAATGTGATTTAAACAGAATACTCATGAAAATATATCATAAATCCCTTAATAAAATAACAAGATTTTTGATCTGTTTTAATAATTTCACTTTTGAATACCCTAATTTACCTAATGTGTTTTTTATTTTAAATTTGGGTACCCAAATATTAACTTATAAAATTTATGTAGGATAATGTTTATCCAATTTTTATAATTGAATTACTCTTTGTTAATTATTCCTAATAATAATATATTTTATTAATTATTTGGTTTATATTATTTTTCATATGAATTTTGGATTTTTTTTACCACTACGCCATTCAAGAGTTTCATATGATGTAATTGAAATTTTTTGTATACATAAATAGTTATTCCTTGAAAGAAAAACCTATTTGGATAACAAATATTAAGGAATAAGGTCCTTAGAACATTGAAATAATAAATTTTTAATATAATGATTTCTGTTGGATCATATTCATTAAAATAATATATTGAACATTTATATAAAAATGATACCCACTTGATAAAAATTTATGTCGAAGATTAAAGTTGAATCAATAAAAAATATGAATCTTTAACTAAGATCAATCATTAATAAGGTTTTGTTTAATAAGAATAATTTCTAATATTGATTATAAATAATGAGAAGTGTTCTCAGTTATTAGTCGTGTCTTTTTGCTATAGTGAAAATCATGCTAAATGTGGTAGTTTAGTATTCCCCATAAGAAACAATATACACTTACTCAAAGATTTTACAATAGGATGAACCTTTGTCAGTGTAAATAGTATTATTTATAGATACATTAAAATCAGTAACATTTCATATTCTAAGAAAAGGATACACATATTATTACTGTTAAGAAGTGTATATAAATGGATTCTTTTATCTATTATAATGTACAATTGATAAACCCTTGGACTTTCTTAGTGAGAAACTCATGTAATGAGAAAGTATCAATCTATTTTTATCTAACTATATAACAACTTAATTAATAACATAAAATAGTATTTTTCCACACATAATCATTTATTTTTTCAAAATATAAATATATTTCATTTTATTGTAATGATTTTATAAAAATAAAAGTATCAATTACAGTTACAACATTTACTAAAAATGTAAAAGTACATATGTTTATATTTAAAAAAAATAATGGTTAACATTTAATTTTTTTTCAAATATGATAATAAAAAAGATAAAACATGAAGAATATTATGATATTGAACGTTATATAATCAATTTAATTTATTTAAACCAAAGAAGATTGCATGTAATTGAAACAAATTTAATTATAACTAATAATATAAATGATTTGTTTATTAATTCAGCCTTACAAAAGAAAAATTTACTACTATTGAATCATTATCTGATAACATTATAAACATTAAATAATTTAAACCCTTTATCTTTGTTGGTCATAATATAAAACATGATTAAATTTTTTCAAAAAACCAAATTAAATTATCATTATATTCTATTCATTAAGATAACATATAACTATACACATAATATTTAATATTTCCAACATATATGTATCAAAAAAGATTTCATGATATACTACAATCAATGTATAAAACATACCAATGTAGCATTATAAATATAACTTGATTTATATCCAAAATGTTCTTATGTATTTTTAGAACTATACATTGAACAATATATTTCTATATATATGAGAGTAAATTATCTTTTGAAAAATGAAATTTCCAAGGTTTTTATTCAATGGAAATCCATATTATGCACGAGTAACTGTAGTTTTTTAATCTTTGCTCTTGTAAATAACGTAAGAGAAATATAAAAATACACAAATAAATTTCCAACAGAGAAACAAAATTATGTGTTTTCATTTGAAAAAAGTATATTGACTATATTTTGGAAAATATATTTTTAAACAATAAAATAGAAATAATAAAGAAAAATTGGCATTAAAACTCTTTTCAAATGTAAAAAAATACTAGTTACCCTAAAATAATGAAACAATAAACTTGTTAAAATAATGATATAATAGATAAGAAATGTAAAGAACCTGAACCTTGTTTTAGGGAGTTAGTGGTCACAATATTACATTGGAACTAGATATATGTTATCACATCACAAAGGAATAAATACTATAGTAGTATTAGTAAATTAGATACATGATTGAATCACATATTACAATTGAACACATAAATTAAGACATACTATATTATTTGTGAGCACTGTAATTTTGTTTATTATATCCCTATATATTAGTCCTAACACGCTTCATGGCTTCCTAGGGAAGGGAAAAATAAGAAAGGTGTGAGACCTAACAATCAGTAAAGTTATTTATACAACATAATATATTATGAATAAATAAGGCGTAATCAATATAGAAGGGTAAATAATTGAAACACATTACAGTTAATTAATAACTTGAAGATGGATAATAATATGGAAGGATACATGATTCTCAAATAATTCTTTATTAATTACCAAATGATCTTGAAACATATCTAGGGATATTCTAACTATATGAAAAATCACATCGATATCAATAACTAATATCATATTGAATAAATTCATAATTATATACTTCATTACTATATTTTCAAATACTCATAGTAAGAAATATTATCTAATTGTGCAATCCTCAACCAAATACCCATGGTAGTTTATTTCCCGAGACTAACTGATGCATCGAGGTTCTATATTGGTCCCCACTTTTCACTTACTAAGTCCAATTCATTCCTTATATGAAATGGTAGAGACATAATCAACAGAAACAATCATATTGGAAAACTAGAATATGAAATTTTTATAATTTCTCAAATAAATAAACATAATCAACATAGACATTCATATTCGAGAAATAGTATACAAATGTTAACACGTTCCACAATCAATAAAAATAATCATAAACCATCCAATTTTCTATGACTAATGTTATAAAAATAAAAAATCCCAATAAAAATGATTATAGAAAATCCGTTGAAATAATAATGATGGTAATTTTAAAACATATTCCAAGTGTAAAATAAGGTAAAATGAGGGTTTTTTTGTTATTGATGAATACAAATACATTAAAAAATATATTAAAAACATTCAATTTAAAAATCAACATTCCACTATGAAAAAAAATTCAAAACCATTAATTTCAACAATATTAGAAAAAATATGTTTAAGAAGAACCATGTAATTCTATAAATGAAGCTTGAAAACAATGAGTGGTCATGACAATGGGTAATTATATACATTCCATATAAGTTAAAAAGCATTCTTTTGATGCTATTGTAAAAAGGTTAAAAGTAACTCATCCAGAAAAAATAATACTACTTTAAATTTTTTTAGAAGTGAAACATGGTTAAAATTGTTTTTAATAAATCATTTATACAATGTAATTTTTTTTGATTATATGTTTAGAAAACATGGATATTGAAGAAAATGATATTTTATGGAAGAGTGAAAAAAGTGAGCATTTCTTAAAAAATATTTTCTCAATAATTTTAAGTATTAAATAGAGGAAATAGTATTATTATTTAAAAATATCCTAAATAACTTAAGGATAAAAAAATATTTTGGGTTTAATATAAAAATATCAAGTTATTTCCTTGAGGATAGTTAAATATAAACAATCTTTAATAATGATGAGATTGGGAAATAAACCCTTAAAACCTTGAAAACTTCAGAATCTTAAGCCCCATGAAAGAAAAAAACTACAATTAAATATTTAAATTGATTTAAGATAAATATATTCATGATATTACATATGAAATTGGAAGTATATTCACCACATAAAGTAAATAAGTTGCGAATCAGATATATTCCTCGTAGAATTTAAAGTGCAATGAGAAAATCCTACCACAGGTCTGACTTCCATCAGACATATTAAAACCTTTAATATAATAATTTTAATTTTATTATACTTATATTACATATCCATATCACCTTTATACAACATTATATGATTTTTTATAATTTATTTTTCACCCTTTTATTAACTATTCTTTATTAAAAACAATATTTTGGGTAATAACTACTTCATTTTTCATGTATATTTTTGTTCTGTAGTTTTATTAATTTTCCGTTGATCATGGTTCCATCATCTAAAAAATTTTAAAAATGATATAAATATTTTATATATTAATTATATTATTATTTATAATAGTTCATAAACATTACAGATTAAAAAAAGAGTCATAATGTTCATAGAGACGATAGTTCGTACGTACACATAAATGTTGTTTCTATTTTTTTGATATATAGAATGAAAGAAAGGTAAATTATATTTAAAATATATGTAATAATAATGGAGTTATAAATATTATATATATTCATTAAATATTTCCTTATTATCATCTATGTGAAAATAAAAATGAAAATAGATCAAATCGTCTTATGGAGGTAATAGTCCACATGTATGCATGGACGATGTTATCATTTTACAATGAATTGGAAGGTAAGAAAGTTGATGTGATATTATTATTTAAAATGAAATATTATATCACAAATAAAAAATATATAATTTAAATACATAATTATATCCAACTGTGATTGTTGGTGATAGAAAATGAATTACATCCATTTGTGAGATGGTATTTTCTCCGAATACGCGATCAACAGTTTCATTTCCCATTTATTAAATGAGGATATGAATATAGGTTTTGTAATTAATATATTATTATTTTAGTCTATGTTAGATACTATTTTTATTATTACAATATATTAGTATAACATTCTTATGTGTTATAGGATCAAATAAAACAAACATGTGTGGTTAAGAACTATAACTCTTCTTCAGAGATTATCTTTAGGTTTACACCTCAAGCCTTCCTAGAATGGTTTTATGATTAATAAAAGACTCTAGGTTGTGGTTAGGGATGTAAATAAGGGAATTTATAAATTATATTATGTTCCAAATTTATTTTTAAGTGTCAAGATAACAGGAGAGGCGACACCCTTTCATAAATTTGGGAAAGACACACTTGGAATTTGTGAAAAATAAATAAAATTTTCCCATGTTTTTGAAATTTCAAAAGGATCAAAAATAGAGCATTATCAAATATTATATTAGATAAAGTATAAATATATACATAAAATAGGGATTAGAAAAGTTTTTTAGTCACTTTAAAAATTATCATTTTAGTTTAACCCTCTATAAACTCAATTTAACCTTAATATGGTTAATTAATTTTTATTATTTTTACTATTAATTATGACCAAAGAATAAGTTTAAGTAGTTATATAATATGAATAATAATAATTATATATATTAAATGAAATTTTAAATTAAACTCATAGACGTGACACAAACAAAATATTTTTTCAGAGAAAAAAATATTCAAAAGTATAAAAGGTTTTTATATAAAAAATCAACAAAAAATTTATTAAAATTAACTAAATTAGATTAATAATAATTTTATTGAACGAATTTTACTTTTAATCCATTTTAAAACAAAATCTATCTTTTTAAAATATATTAATGAAAATAAATCTTTCAATAATAAATTGTTTGTTTCAACTATACATAAAAAAGTAATCTTTTCAAAAAAATATCCAAAATTAAATCTAAGATAATTTTAACAGGTTTTTTAAAAAACTATGTTCGTTTGTTCATACAAATATTCTATATTTGGCAAAGATAAATGTTAAAATAATTTCTCAAAACTTGAAAAAATAGTTTTTAGAGAAATACAGTTTATAACCATAAAATTGGGTTTATTCTTATCTCATTACTAAATAAAATATTAAATAAATGTTAAATTTATTACTTAATTTATTATATATAAGTTTCTTTAAAATCATTAAACAATATTTCTTAATTTATTTAATTAATATATAAAAACATTTCATGAATAAAAATATATTTCTGAAAAACATTTCTTTTACTATAAATTTTTTTTAATTTTTTTATTTATAATTAATTGATAACAAATAATTTTGTTTTATACATTTTTAAACCATATAATTTTCATAGTTTAGTTATCTTTATTAATACCATACATTTAATAGTTAGTTTATATTGGTCTTATTTAAAAAAAATTCACAGGCCATATAAGTTTGGTGTTGCATGTCATATATGCCATTGAACAATTTTATTATTTAAAAATATCAGGGTATTACATTATTCTTACCTTTAATAAATTACAACCTCAAAATTTTTACTTGATCTTGAAAAAAACGGTTTTCAATTTGAAAATACCTATTTTGAAATCCTTTATTGTAAAAAAGATTCATAAAACATCCTCTTGTAAGAGAGAAAGGGAAGTATGAAGGTTATCCAAAATAACTCAAAACTAGGTTTCCAAGTGGGAAAAGATTAATGTGAATTAAAAATAAAGACTTATAATAAAATATTAAATAATTATGGATAGTAATAGAGATCATTGATCACAAGAACGTGAATTATAAAGAGAATATTAATGACCACAATGCCATTAATCTATGTTGGGTGAAAAGACCATTGATTCATCAGAAATGAAGCTAAATATTTAACATTTTTACATGAATCTACTTATCCTAACATTGAAAGATCATTTTACTATTAATATATAGAACAAAAAAAATAAAATTACTTGATATGTTTTTATTTTTATAATTATAATTTCATCTTTTGGTTTTGGTTTGATCAATTTCTCCATCATTTATCACTCTAAGAAATTAATATACAAGTTATATTTTATTATACGTTCAAGAAGAAAAATTAAATTTTAATGTATCAAAAGTTCCATAAATTATTGGAATGTCCTTTAATATGTCTTAAAATATTAAACAAAAACAAAAATTGTTAGAAAAATTTATCCAATATAAAACATTATTCTCTAAACCTCAGTAGTAACCGTTCAACTTAATCCATTCCAAAATAATTTATCCCTAAAACCATTCAATTTAAATTTCTGAAAAATGTAATAAAATTATTCCTAAATAATCTTTTATGTTAAATATAATGGTGATATATGTATCTCAAAATAATAAATCATCTCCCAAAATATCATTAAACACCTAAAAATCATAAATATTTAAAAAAAATTCATCAACTTAATATTTATTCATCAATCATTTTGAATTAAAAAAATCAAATTTACCAGTATGTCACATTGTCTAGTGGTAGGCTTTGCAATCATATCACCCTTATATTGGGCGTTCAATCCCTACAACCTTACAGATGTGATCGGTTGTGAAACAACTTGTGGGTAGTACCTTTTCTAAAAATATATTTATATAGTTCCAATAATGATTCCAAAAATATTATAAAAAATTTAATCATCAAATAAATTTTTAACCACTATGGTTTTCAATACATATTATTTTTCGCCCAAAAAAGTATATAATCATAATTATGTATTATTACCTTAACATTAATGATCATTTTAACACTAAAGGTCATCAATGACTTTAAAATTCTTTCCACAAAATGTAAATGCAATTTTCATCAATTAAAATTTTTACTAGACCTATACTAATCCCAAGGGGTATATTTCTATAAGTATCTCACAGAGTAATCTTAACCACCTTATAATTTATTTACATAAATCATTAAAAGGGGTACCTATGACTTTGAACTTATGATCAACATTAAACTTATAAACCAGTGTCATAATCCATAACTCTTTAGAAAATATTAAATGAAACTATATTTTCATTAAAAAGTAACAAAATCCTTAGATATTTCATGGTTCTTATAACCAAAATACCCTTGATAAAAATACTCTACAACATAATTATTTAATATCAATACATAACTATTTTAACTATATCACTTCAAATATAGGCATACTATAAAATCATCCATGCTCTAGGATTTTACTTTTAAAAGAGGTAATTGACTTAGATAATTCCTAGGTTCCCCACATTTAAGACAATAATCAATAATTGGATCCCTATGATGAATTTTTTTTATCATACTCTTCATTTTACCAAAAATTCATGGCATTATGTACTTATTTTACAAACATAAAACACTTTTTCATTCTTTTTAGACATTATCCTAGGCGTCCCTTTCCATATTTCTAACAAGATGGAAATTGATCCTTCTTTCCCCCATAGTTTGAAACACACAAGATAGAAATTAATTCTATAAATATATTATTTGGAAAGTCCAGGAGTTGGTAATAGTGTAGGTTTTTATCATATATCAAAATAACTAATCAAGAATAGTCATAATATATTTTACTTCATATATAATCTGATTTTGTTACTTATAACAACCACATTTTCCATCATATTCAATGTTAACATGATTCATTTAGGGTATAACCATTGAATGAGATGAGAAATCATAGTGTGATAAAACAATCATTATGGAAAACCATATTATCATTTAAAGGATGTATAAATAAGGACATGTCATTTCAGTCTAATACAATTGAATTTTAACCTATTTCATTCACTGTTATCATTTATTAAAATATTTTATGATGGTTTATAAATAAAATATTAATTAACCTAAGAATATCCAATTAGAGTTCCTAATTAGGTTTGGAGAAAGGCCAATCATTGTGCACCAGGAGATGAATGATTGAAATCCCATTGTTATCTTTTTTGAGTGATTACACCTAGGAACAATTGTTCTAAATACAAATACAATTTTAGCATCCATACATGGAATAATTTCAAGGAAATCTATAAAATATATACCTTACCACAACATTAAGATGTTATCATATACTTATACTTTTCCTCAAAGTCATTCATAGGTATATGTTCCCAAATATATATTTTTCTAAATATAGTTCCCAAGGTTTAAACTAAACATCCTAGGATATGAAATGTAAATACCCATGAACCTAGTAGCATAAACTCAGTGGATACCTTATTACATTAGTAATAAGTACAAATTATCACATCCCAAAGGAACAAATTGTTTAATGGTCATGTTAAAGTGGATACAAACTTGAATATCACATTATAATTGAAATATTAAATTACAAAGTAGTATTCTATTCAAGAAATGTTTAATTTACTTTATCATATCACTATATATCCATCACAGTATACATATTTTTATTATGGGTATAAAAGATATAAGAAAGGGGTGAACTCTAATTCTCTGTAAGGGTATTCATACAATAGAAGCTATTTATAATAAATAAGGGATAATCAATATGAAAAGGTAATAAATAAAATACATGAAATTTAATCAATAACTTGTACATGAATAATAATATGGATGGAATAAATTATGATCAAATATTTCCATATAAAAAATAATATGATCATGAAACTTATCCATGGATATATAAAGTAATAGAATAGTCACATGGACAATAATAAGTAATTTCAAAACAATGTAATTCATAATGATTTAAATCATAAACATATCATCATGGCCTCATTCTAATAAATCTTACATAAATAAGAAATTCCTTATCAAAATATCCAAGATAGATTGTCTCATGAGACCTACTGATGCATCAAGGCACCGTAGTAGGCCCTACACATCACTTAGTCTAATGCATTCCTCATATGAAAGGGGATAAAACTACTCAACATAAAATTTTTCATTAAAATACTAGCATAAAAAACATTAATATACCATATTTTTCTTGGTAAATACCTCTTATGTTTTGGTTGAACCACTTTTAGTTGGGTTTTATTTTCATCTTTAAACCCTAGTGGTTGAGTTTTTTTGGAGGATGATGTTATTTTTGTAGGGAAAATGACATAAAGAATGGGGATGTAGGTTGTTTGATTTAATGTATTTTGCGTTTAAAGGTGTAAAATTCCTTCAACGGTTCTATGTGGGTTTAGAAACATTTTATTGTGGTTCATGTTTTTTCTACAGAATTCAAGATTTGATCTATCTACAGGGAATATTCACATTTTGAGCGGGTTACATGATTTAAAAATTTTTTCATCCAAATGTCGTGAAATGTTCTAGAGCATGAGATGTTTACACATCATGTAACTATTTTTCAATGTGAAACAATCAATCAAGATTATTTTAATCCAAGTAAATGCATTTTCAGCATATCTTATAAATACTTAAATTCTTGTTGTGAAAGTGGTTAATGTCATGAATATCTGAGTATCAACAGTTCTAAACTTTACCACACATGGTATTTTATTTTCATTTGTTGTATAGACTCTACTCTCAAACCCTAGGGCGACCTCAAGTGATTTTGTTGTTATTACCCCCTTCCTGATATCTCTCCCTATCATTTGGTCTCCAGTGAGTTCCATTAATTTTATTATAAACTTTCTTCTGTTATCCTCCTTTATATCGATGTGATCTCTTATCCACCACTAAATCATGTTTCAATCATGTTCCTTGTGGGATCTCTGTTTCCTTGTGATCTCATTCACCTGAGTTCTTCATTTTTGTTCCGTTGAGAGTGTTTCTTTGATCTAAAAACTAAATTGGGTGGTCTAAAACTTATCCCTTTTGTATGATATAAATATCCATAGCATGTGACCATGTGAAATAAAGAGGAAAGTCCACATATTCGATATAATTAGTTATATAATCAATGTTAAATAAAATTCCTTTTATTTTTCCATTCAATATATCATATTGGGTCTATAGGCATGGAGAACAAGACCTATGGCCATCCGATAGGTGTGGAACCCTTTTACCTTTTTGATACTATGTTATATTCACAATTGATCCTTAAGATATATTAGAAATTTTTATTTATTATTGAATTATTATTATGAATTATAATTACATGTAAATTTTTTAATTTCTTATGGTAGAATCACCTCAGCTAAATTTGGTTATCTGATATGTTAATGACCTCTGGGGAAAATGAGAAATAGAAGATGGTAGGTGTATTTTTTAGGAAAATTGGAAACCTGGTTTTATGAAACATAAATTTAATGAAAAATTATAATTTGATAAATTAATAATTATTCCTTATGGTGATATATATTTTATGTTTGATTTTAGCGATGAAAATGTTTTGATTATATTTTGAGATTATGTGACATATATGTGATTAACTCTTGAGTGTGGGATTCCTATTGGATAGTTGAGTTTTTCTGAATTTGACTCATGATTTATGTTGATGCATGAGGGATTGGTGCATGATTTCATATTGTCCAATGACTAGGTTCACTAGTACTGGATTCCTAAGGGTGGAATATATCATTATATCATATTTATGATGACCTAAATCACTACCTCAAGATACTCGAGGGTAAGATTATGGATAACTTGTGGTAAGAGTAATTTTCTTAATTTTTTGTTTATGAAATTCATCATCGGTAGTGGAATATTCTACCAGATGGGTTATCCACCCGGATGTAGGAGGATCCAACCTTTGTTAAAGATACCTAGGAGGGCTCCAAAGTAGGTTTGGATAGCCTCATATGGTATGTACTAACTCAATGGTCAACATGTATATTTCATGTGCGGTATGAATTTATTAAATTAATACCATGTTATTAGGATTATTAAATTCACTATATTTCTTATACTATATTTTTTTATACATGGTGGCGTTGACATATTGAGTTTTACTCACATCCTATACAGACTGTCGTTTGGTACCAAGATCAATTATATAAATGTAGGTTTGGGAAAGGGTAATGGACGCTGTTGTTGATTTTTATTTTTTCAGATGTGTTGGATTTTGGAGATGTAACTATCATGGGGTTCATGAGTGGGGTCCTCGGAGTCCCTTTTTAGCCTATTTTTTATTTTATCATTATGAGTTTCATCATGTCATCTAATTACATTCATCTTGAAAATACATTATTCTATTACTGTTTTCATTTTTTTATTTTCCCTTCTTTGATTTGGTTTCCTTTTTTTATTCATATTATTTCTATTATTTCCACTAATATTATATTATTATTTTTATTTCAATTAATGTATTTACCATAGTGGATAGTATCCCCCTATATTCTTGATTCCATCATAGCTAGTCGGAAGCATATATCCTAAGGGGATGCACACCTCTGGTCACATGAGAAACCAAATTAGTCACCCAAGGGAGAACCGAGTCCGAGATGATACAAAGTGGTATCTGAGCCTCAGGAATAAATTATATTGATTTATAGTTTAGGAAATTTAGAATAGATACTATGATGTTCTAGTACATGGAGATGATATTTTCCAGGTTTTTAGATTACCCATGTGAGGTAGAAATCCATGTGTCTGGGGATAGGATTATTGTTAATGGTATTTCTTTTTACAGTTGATATTATTCCACATTTTTTAATTCACATGTTGTGTGATGTTATTATTTATTGATATTTATACTAGTGGTCAGGTATGGAATTAGATTAGTATGTATGAATCATGATAGGCACATTGTGATATATATTGACATGCATTATTTAGGATAGGGACATATCTATTTTATGTGATATATTTTCATGTATGAACTATGATATGATATCTCTCTTGTATCCAATAAATGATATAGAAGAAATATTATTCCATTCCAATTCACTTGTTAAGCCATTTTTATAGAGACCATGAGCCAATGTTTCTTTTCTATTTCCATATATTGAGGTTAAACTTGATGTTATGAAGTGTTTTAAGGAATGCACATTCATTATAGAAAAAATTAATTTTCATCATATTTGAATTGAGAATTAGGAGAGCGATAATAAAAATTCACATAACGCAGCTAATCTGGATCTTTATGTGGACTCTATGAATTAGATGGATGATCATCTCCCTAATAGATTTATTAGGGTCATTCGATCCATAGAGAGGGATAATTATTTCACCATGCCTTTGATGATTAAGCTGAATAGAGAGTTCCGACTATAGAATCTACCTATGTTAACTAGGGAGGGAGGACCCTATATAGCTGAGTTTTGGATAATGTTAGTGTAGAAAATATTAAAACATCTCGATACACCCATAGATAGAAGGGTGATGTATGATTCTTACATGCTTTATGGACCATCCAATCATTATATGAATACATTATGACAATCCTTTTAAAAATATCGGTTTTCATAGAATGAATTAGAGATTATTTTCTTGATCCACTTATATCCAAAGTTGTTGAGGCATAACAAGGTTTGTCAGTTCATGCACATGACTCTTGAGAGATTTTCAATTATAGACTACGCTAGACATTTCAATAACTTGCTGTGATTTGTTTCTATCTATAACAGATGATGAGATTTCTAGGGAGAGAAAATTTGAATATTGGATTCACTACGTGATTAAGTTATAGGTGAATGTTTTTTCACTTGAGTAGCATTTTAGATGCGATGAATAATTCTCTCATCATGAAAGGTAATCTAAGAGAGGATATGAGTAGTTACTAGACTATTTTATCATGGAGGACTGAGAAATATTATCCTATTGGAAAAAAAGAACTGCTATTCTAGTTATCCCTTGGGAAGTAGTAGAAATATTAGTCAAGGGAGTTTAATTCCACCTCATACCGTGGTTTAGAATAGTTCATTTAGTTTTGTATTTCAGGACACAAGTACCATTAATTTCTAAAACCCAATATTGAGTGTTGTGTCATTAGCAGTTTGGGTCATCCTCATATGTTTTGTAGAATCATTCCATAGGAGAGCAGTGGTAGTGGATCATGATATACACTTGATTCTGGAAATGTCTTAGCTACCCCTCGACAGACTAGGAGCTAGAGTTCCATTGGATGTTTAAGGCAATGCTAGCGTTGAGGTACCCTATTATAAGAAAGGAAGTACCACTCATGGGTAGTATAAATGGGGTGTCATACTAGAGATAAGGGAAGAGGAGTGAGTCAGATACACACCATACAATCTACTATGGCTAATTTTGATGTGGTACCTTCTATCATTAGAGGTAATATTATTATGTCATCTACCCTTGATTATGTTTTGTTTGATATAAGAACACAAAAAATTTATCTATTATTTTTTCAAATGTTCTGAGCTAGGTTGTGGAATTGTTGGATGTTTTCTTGACCATTGATAAACCATTGGGAGTGTGGTTAGAGAATATCAAATGTTGTAAGGAATGTTATCCATAAATTGATGGTTACTATTTATTTTGGGAACTATTTGTGCTGTAAATAATAGGTTTTAATTTGATTTTTTGGGTATGGATTTGTTACTTTTATACCAGGATCCCATTTAATATTACTGAAGGAGAGTTATCATTGTATCTCCTAAAGTATGCTTCTATTTTCACTAGGGTGAGTGGGATCTTTAGGTTAGTCATTTTGAACCAATTCAATGTATATTGGATTTTCTCATGGCTCAAATAGAAGGAAATACTTTATATAATGGTAGAGTATAATAAGAAACTTTTCTTTATAGTTGTGAATGTTATTAGGATGGTTTTCAATAAGTGTTCTTCATCTTACCACCCATGTGGGAGATCCAGATCAAGATCTAGTGAGATTCAAGAGTAGATCTTGTTTCTATCCCACATAATAGAATAATAGAAATAAATAATCATGAGTTGAGAGTTCAGTTGGAAGATATGGAATCCAAGGTTTTTATACAACTTTGTACTTATCCATGGGGTTATTTAGTTATTTCTCTCAAGAAGGATAATGTGACAATTTTTTTATTTGTATATAAAAATATACTGTACCAAATGAGTTTCAATAACTAGTATCATCTACCAAACATTGATGATATCTTCGACCAACTGAGAAGTGAGAATATATTATATAAGATTTATTTGAGATTAGGATACCACTAGTTGAGGGTGAGACCATCAGATACACATAAGACTATGTTTATGTGCAGATATGGATTGTATGAGTTGCTAGAGATGTTGTTCGGTCTGATGAACACACGAGTGGTATGAATTTCTATGATAAATTGAACCTTTATCCTTTCTTGAATCAATTTGGGGTTTATTTTTTCAATGAAATATAAGTGTACTCCCAGTCTTCATAGGATCATGATCATCATCTTAACATTGTTATGCATACACTATGAGAGCATCAACTTTATGCCAAGCTATCCAAATACTATTTTCGGATTGATAGAGATCACTTGATTAGACATTTTATTTTATATTATTGAGTGTTAGTGGACTCAAAGAAGGTTTTATCAATTTTATATTGGTTGTAATCAAATAATGACATTAATATTCAGAGCCTTTTTTGTTTAGAAGGTTATTACTGGCGTTTCATCTAAAATATCCAATTTTACTGCATCTATTTCTTGGATGACCAAGAAAGGGGTGAAATATTTTTGTCCAGAAGATTTCTAGAGTTTTATTCATGTGTTTAATAGAAGGTTGTATTCTCACTGATCCGTACCTTATAATTTCTATGAAATTAATATTCCATGTACTATGATGCATTTAGATTTGGACTTAGGGATGTTCTAATGTAGTTAGACTGAGTGGTTTTTTTTGAATTGAGACAACTAAGATGGCAAAAAAGTAATTATCTAACACACAATATGGATTAAGTTGTAGTGGAACACACCCTGTGATACTAGAGTCACTATATTCTAGGTGGGAGGTAAATGGTGTTCACAGACTACAAGACCCTCATATACATTTTTTCTTAGTGATACATGAACCTTTGATAGAGGATGGGTTTCATTTATCTTTAGTATTTTGACTAAAATTATCCTTATCCACCAGGAGAGGGTAATTTATTGTTGATTAATTGATATGGAATACACATTCCATGTATGTTCAAGATCCTTGTGATAAGTGGTTGATGATGATTCATTTTAGAGACATGGATCTTGATGGTTCGATGTCTCATGGATGAGTAGCTCTGACTTTGACAACTTTTATACTCATGATTCTTGTCTGGACAAAGAAAAATAATTTATATGTTCTAAATTGAATAGATTTGATTAAAGTATTATATAATTTAGAGCCTCCACTAGGATTTTCTCTTGGATGTTTTGATACTATTCTTATCCATGGATGAGTATGAGTTCGTATGGGTTTGTACGAGGACTTGATTAGAGAGCTTCATGCTTCTAGATTGATATAACAACCGGGGTTGAAAAATATTTATCATTATCTTAATAGATAGTTCTAGGGGATAGGAATTAATAAGTATATAACATAATTTATGGCGAGATGTTTCACCAATCTGTAGGTGAAGGATGACTGTCAAAGTCCCATAAGGTTGTTGCATCCTCTTCCCATTAAAATTGGAAGTGTAATGATATGACTATGGATTTTGTGACAGTATTACCTAGGAATCCTCATAATAATGATAATGTATGGATGTTTTTGGATTAATGATAGAAGGTATCCCACATCATTACTATCAGAGGGGATTGTTAATGATCTAGGTATTCTTTTCATGAATGATATTGTTCGGTTAGAGGGAATTCTGAGTAGCACTGTTCCAAATTGAGAAAATGGATTCACTTATAATTTTGTAGAAGGTTATTCAGAAAGAATTGGGATCATAGGTTCTATTGAGTATTGAATATCATATACAGAGTAACTGTCAATTTGAACACTCTATTTATTTTCTGGAGGATATGTTAGGAGATTATGTTTTGAATTATGGTGGTTTATGGGAGTGAAATTTAGCAGTTATGGAGTTCACCTATAATAAAAGCCTTAGAACATAAATCCAAATTAAAAATTTCAATTATTTTCATAGTAGGTCATGTAGTTCACCAATTTATTGGTCATAGGTAGGTCAGGAAGTGATCGCTGGACCTATTCTCATACAGGAGATGTATGAGTATGTTCAATTGATTAGGAAGTTGTCAGTGATCACATAGAGAATGAAAAAATCTTATGATCATGAGTGTATATGACATATGGGGTTTTAAGTTAGTCACTATGTTCTTATTTTAGTTTCCCTATGTTTTGGGAAACACTATATCATGATATATGGAAAGATGCTACCTAGTTTGATGGTCTCTTTTAGATGGAGTGGAAGGTCAGTCATGTTGTTTACTGAATGGAACTTCTAAAGGGATACAGTTTCATGACTTTTTTTCACATATCACATGTTTCGATATATCATCTAGACTCTTTTCATGTATTGTACATTGAAAATGTTGATCTTGGTGTAGATGAATCATTTGAGTAGTGTCAGATTCGAATTGGGGAATGTAGTGATAAGTATCTCAAGGGAACGATTATAATTATTTTATGAGTGTAGTGGTGTAATGGTCATGTTCAATTAGAGACATGGAATATATAATATGATATGTGATCATACTGTCCATAATTGTTCTCTAGGATCCCATAGTGATTCTAGGACCATCTCAGAAAAGAGCTATTATATGGTGGGGATGATGTAAGATCCCCTCTTTTTCCAGTTGTGTACATCTTAGGTTTTGGTTGAATCTCTTTTAGTTTCATTTTTATTTATTCTTTAAACCATCATGGTTGAATTTATTTTGGGGATGGAGATATTTATTAGGGAAAATAACCTAATGTTTAGGTATGTATTTTTTTTGAATTAATGGATTTGGAGTATAAATGTGTCAAAGGCCTTGGAGGGTTCCTTATTGGTTCGGAATGATTCATTTCTGGTTCAAGTTTTTTCTACAGAATTTGTATAGTAGAAAATCTCTAGAAAACATTAAAATCGTGAATAGGTTAAACAAAATGATCATTTTTCTAGAAAGGTACAATGGATATGTTAAAAGTGGGAAGCGTTTACACATCACGAAACTGGTTCACACTGTGAAATTTTTTATTAGGGTTATTTTAACATGATGCGACACATTTGTTTTTAATATCTTATAAATTGTGAAATTCACATCATGAAAGGGGTTCAAGTCATGAATATCTTAGAAACAAAAAATTTAAACCTTGTTTTGTAAAGGATTTTATTTTCATTCATTGCACAACCTCCTCTCTTGAACCCCAGGGAGACTCTAAACCAAAATTGGGAGATTCGATCCTTTTAATATGTCTCGGTCTAGCATTTGATCTCCAGTGAGTTTTTTGGTTTTTCTATTTTTTATTGTATCCTCATTTACTGTGGTGTGATCAATTTACCACTATTTAATTGGATTTTGATCTTGTTTCTTGGGTGATCTAGGTTTTCAATGTGATATATTTCTCCTTCGTTCTACATTGTCATTCCACTAAGAGTGTATCTCTGATTCCTTAATTAGGGTGTGTGATCTAAAACTTATAATTTTTTTATGTTTTAATTATCTATATCATGTCCAATATATGAACCATGATGTAACACTGTGCGTGAAACCTAATTAATTGGATAATATCTATAAAGTAATAATTTTTTAAATTGCCTATTTGATCCCATTAGGTCCATATGAAAAGATAATAAAACTTTTGACCATCTAATAGGTGTACCACCCTTGATAATTATTGAGACATTTCTAGTATGACATTATATCATTGAGACACATTGGAATAATTTATTGATTTTTATATCATTTTTATGAATTTTTATAACATCTAAATTGTTTGATTACTTAAGGTAGAACCACATCCATTAAAGTTTGTTAAATTATATTTTAATTACCTTATTGTCAAATTATAAATTAAATACGTTTGATATATTTATGAGGATAATTGGAAACATGGTTTTATAGAATATAACTGTTAAGAAAAATGACAATTTAAGGAATTGATCATTCTTCCATGTGGAGATATATCTTGTATATATTATTTTGGACTTGAGAATTAGTTTCCTATCCATTTAGATCATGTCACATTGATGTGATTGATTCCTATGGTTGGGATACTAATTAGTGTGTTGAACTTGTTTGAATATGGCACATGATTTATGTTAATTCCTGAGGGCTTAGTGCATGATTTCATACTACCTGAGGGATCGAAACACTATTACTAGTTGCTTGAGGGTAGAGTATATGGTTATATCAGATGTTTGAAGACTATATTCATAGTATACGGATGAAATAGGGTTATATTCATGATATCCTACTTGAAAATTCCTTTTGTTAATTTTATTTTTGTGCGATCAAAACTTGGTGAGATAATATTCCACCGGTTTGGTGATCTGTCTTGATACATGAGGATCCACCATTAGCCAGATATTTTTAACTGGGTGTCGAAGCATGTTTGGCTGGCCTCAACAATTAATCCACAACTTGAGGGTTAGTCGGTTTATTTCTTGTGTTGTATTAATTTACTCAATTAATACACTAGTATTAACTTTATTAAATGAATAACATTTTGTAGAATGAGTTTTTTAGAAACAGTGGTGTCGAACTACTCATATGTACTCACACCCTATAGAGGATAACATTTGGTACCCATAAATATTATATGGATACAAGTTTGGAAAAGGGTAATGTACTTTATTGATGATTTTCTGTTTACTGGATAGGTTGAATCATGGATATGGTATAAACATGGGGTTCAGAACCAAGGTATTTTGATTATTTTTTTGAGGTTGTTTTGTCTTTTTATCTTTATGAATATCAATAATTAATTTAGTTACATTCATATTTTCATTAAATTAATATAATATTGTTTGGATTTATTTAGTCTTTCCCTTATAATTTTTTATTTCTGGTTTATTTAATCATATTGATTCTATTATTTTCCCTACTCTTCTATTATTTCTGGATTCATTACAAATCTTTACAAAAGGTAATAGTCTCCTAAATATATTGCATAGACCCTCACTGGTAGTTGGAAGTCTCTTGAAGACAAAGAGGTGTGCATGAGTTCCCATAGCCAACTGGCACAGTCGCTTGGGGGAGCACTGGGATGGGATGTTACAAAATGTTAATAATTTCTTAAATCAATAAACATAATCAGAATTAACATTCTCATTTGAGAAATACCATATAGATTTAAAGAATTCCCCAATAAATAAACATAATTATAAATCATGAAGAATAATTGAGATAATGATAACAAAATAGCGCATACCAATAAAATTAATCATAAAACATATGGAGATGCTAAATTTACAGCATATTTCCAGTGGATCATATGGTAAAGTGAGGGGTTTTGTCATTGATGAATAGAAATACCATAAATATTATATTTAAAACATTATTGAAAAAAATATACTTTTCATTTTGAATATAAATTAAAAAAACTTGTCTATAATATAAAAATAAATATTTTATTTAAAAATATCCATTTAAACTTGTAATGTAATGTTATAAACAATTTTTTTCCATGATGTGGGGTAACTACATACATGCCACATAAGTAAAAAAATAATCATTTAACCATATTGTAAAAATGTTAGAAATAACTTTTCCAGAAAATTACAAGAATATTACTTTAAAAAATATTATAAAGAGTTGAAAATGGGTAAAAATTATTTCATAAATAATTTTTAGAACTTTAAAAACCTTTTTTAAAATATTTTTAGAAAATATGGATATAGAATAGAATTATTTTTAGCTAAAGAGAAAAATAAAATCATATTTTATTAAATCAAAATTGTCAATAACTTTAAGTTTCAAAGATACGGAAATGGTAATATTACCAGAAAATACAGTGAATAACATTAGGAGAAGAAAATAAAGTTGAATTAACATATAAATACCAAACTATTCCTCAAATGGCGACTTAAACATAAAAAATCCAAAATAATGATGATATAATAAAATATACTCTTACCACTTTGGTAAATTTTAAATCATAAGCCCCATGAATGAAATAAATTAAAGTGAAAATTTTAACTAATATGATGATAATGAGTTATGTTATATAACATACCAAAGGGGCAGTATATACCCCACAAAATCAAAGTAAGCGGTGAATATGACACATGTCTCACCAAAGTAAAAGTGAGAGGAGAAACTCGTACCTCAGGTATGATTTCTTTCAAAGAAGTACAATCCACCATTATAATAAATTTTCATTTATTATACATATATTATAGTATAATATTACCATATATAATTCCATATATTTTTTTCTTATATTTTTTTTCAATTTCTTATTAACGATTATTTATGAAAAACTATATTCCTGGTGATAACTGATTCATTTTTCTTGAATGTTTTTTCTATAGATTATGGCCTTTTACTTTTATCATTGTTACATCATCTATAGTATTTTAAAAATGATATAAATATCATATATAATAATTATATAAGTATTTATAATTGTCCATGAATGTTATATCTAGATGGAGATAGTTTGTTATATGTACACATGAATGCTATTTCCATTTTTTTAGAAGATAGAACAAAAGAATAAAAAATAATATTTAACCTTTATAGAATCATTATTATATCAAATATAAAGACCTGGAATTTCCATGTAATTTTTTTAAATAAATGGGAATTTTACGAGTCTGCAAAAATTGACGGAACATGATTCTAAGGCCCGAAGTGCCTGGAATTAATTTCTAAACTTTTTTTCAGGTACGTTCAGTAAACATGAGAGCGGGTTTTTTATAAATTTTGAACCAGTGATCAGAATTGAAATTGGTGTGCACCATTGAACTCACAGTGCCGATATTCTCTTAAAAATACTTTCACCTTGATGGCAGTTGGTCAAGGGTGGAAGTTAGTTTTTCTATTTTTCTTGAAAGAATAGAATAAAAATAAAATTGTACAACAATTATTTTATTTTACTTGTTAAAACATCCATTTAGAAGTTGGGAAGTGGGGACCGCCGGAACATAACCTCACATGAGAGGTTATGGTGGTGGGAACCACCCAAGGCATAAACATCTTCAACTCCCTCATTAATGTGGATGAGCCTCTTGAGCTTTATCCACATTAATCGTGCCAACCCTCCTTAATTTATTATTCCAACCCTACCAACTTAATTATGAAATGTAATTAATAAACCCAATTTTAATTTCTTCCAAAAAACATAATAGAACACAAAATCTATTAGTTTGGGCTATAAATTCTTTTTTGTGGAATTAGGAGAGGAGGAACTTGGGAGAAAGCTCTCCAACAAAAAATGCTCCACTGACGAAGAACGCCGACCTCGACTTCTTCCACAGGACACCCTTCAAGGAGGAACATCTTCGACTTCGAGGAACCGATTCACGATCCCCGGATTGGAGGTTTGTGGCGAATGCAGTGAACATTGACAACTTCACCTTCTTCCCTCCTTGTTGATGTTAACGAACCATCCATGGTAGGGGCGTGTTTAAAAATTGATCAATGTAAATTTTTCCACTCACATTGAATCATTTTATGATGAGCTTCTTGCTACTGCCCTAACACAGATGGTGCAGGCCAAACCAACATGGCCCGACCATTCCGACAATCAGGTGGTGTTATTCACGATGGAGGAGGACGAAAAACATCAATGGTTGGGGCACGAGAACAGCGGTTGGCACCACTGCCGGCCGTGATGAAGGTGACGACGTAATGGTGTCTCCCCGCAGACGAGGCACCGCCCCACGACCGGCCACCGTCCCACGGCCAGAACACCACCATGTGGCGGGACCACACTCACCCCCACCCCTGCGGCCAATCTGATTCGGGCCACCTCGCGGCCTTCACGGCTTCCGCACCCCTCGTGGCCCTCGATGACTACCAGATCTCCCAGTGGGCCGGGCCAAACCCAACTGGCCGGACCCAGTAGGTCAGGTCGGGTCAACCTGAACCGGGTTGGCCTAGGCCGGGTCTGGCCGAGTCGATCCAACCGGGTTGGACTGGACCCGATCCCACTACGACCCAATTACATTCTTTTGGTCATAACTTTAGAACCAGACGTCCGTTAGACGAACCGTCAGAAGTGTTGGGAACCATGGAACGATTTGGTCCCTTTAAGTAATACCCCACTGAGTTTTGATTTGAGAGGGGGAAAAATCAGGTTAAATCGAGCACGAATCCAATCGGGCCCCTGAGACTAAAAGGATTATAACTCACAGACCGAGTATCCGATTGATGTGTCATCTGTCTTTGAGACCCCTGTGACATTCCGGACCATTGAGTTGCTTCCTCATGTGAATCCATGCCAGTTGGAGTATTAAACAGTAGCTTGAGAAGGGGATCCTTTAGGAGATGAGCATGCATTGTGCGGGAACATAGTAGCTAGCTGAGATTTGACGACTGCTGACCTTTTCGATTTTGGGTGACTTGACAGGCCTAGTGGGGAGCTCCTTTGTTTGATGTGGAAGACCCATGGTGGGGAGTGCCTATGTGTCATGCGGCAGACCCACGATACATGACAGGAGGGGTACCTCAGTAGGCCATGGTGGGGAGCGCCTCTGTATGACACGACAGACCCACAGTACTCAATAGGAGGAGTACCTCAACAAGTCAAAAGGGGGAGCACCTCTGTGTGATGTGGCAGACCCACGGTGGCGAGGGCCTCTATGTGATGTAGCAGACCCATGGTACTCGACAAGAGGAGTACCTAAGTAGTCCAAGATTAGTGGGAAGCGCCTCTATGTGACACGGAAGGCCCACAATACTCGATAGAGGAGGGGTTCTCTAGTAGCTGAGGTGTTCGACAATGAGACTGGAGATGTTACTTGTTAATACCCCTAAAATAAAACCTGATGTGATTTGAGTCATTATCTCTATGTTTTCCTCATGATTGAGATGGATTACTTGATAACTTAGGTTTATGTATGGGCATATACCTAGGTATGATTATCTGTTGATTTCATACTTTGTGGTTTATCCTTGGTGGATTTTGTGAGACCATAAGGGTCTCAGGGTCTGTACTAAGTATTGTTATACTCACCCCTGCACAGGCTATGCCCGCACTTTGTTGTGTTTGGTTCAGATGATGGAAAACATTGATCTAGACTAAGTGTACCAGGACTAGACAATTTCTGGAGGTGGAACTTATGACGAGTCGGTACACGGAGGAGACAAATAGATGTGGAGTGATGAGGAGGTGATCTATACCTACCCTTCAGGTAGGAACCTCAGAGGACGACCCATTTTCTATTTTCTGTTTTTATTCAATTGTACTTGTACTTTCAGTTTATTGTACCTTTACTGGTGAGCTTGTATTTCGGGACACTTTTACTTTCATCAAACTTTTGTTATACAGTTGAATTGTTGTTCGTATCTTTATTTGTACATGGTTGAGTGTGTTTTAGTTTATAAAGGCAATCCCTTCCCAGTTTTAGGGAATACAGCTTTTACTGCTAGTTTTCATCCTATGGCCTATAAAAGGCGGGCTTCGGGTAGTCACGGCACGAGTACCAGGGGACGAGTCGTGAAAGTTTTTTATCATAGGATTCAGTCCTACCAAAGAACTAGGACTCTGATCTTTTCTATGAAGCAATAGTGTTAAGGGTAATGAGTGCGGTTTTTAGTTCAGGGAGTCCAGTGTTGGTGCGACAGTAGATGTGTCCATAAACCAAGACCCTGACTTATAATTTCTAACTCAGTGCACGAAAACATTGATTGCATGTTTGTTTACAAGAGTTTTTTTTGTTATCTATTGAGTCAAATCACCAGGTATAACTTATTGACTATGGAACACCTATTTCGTTTTAGGATACCTCCAGGAAGATAGCCAGCTAGGGTTCCGAGAGTTGTGCGCACTGATAGCCCACTGAGCGATGATGCCTCAGTACATGGCCCTCTTCCAGTAGAGGCACCAGTGGAGGCACTAGCGGTACCATTACCCGTTGGTCCACCGATGCGACCATACCCAAGAGTAGAGAGTGCACACTGCTTGAGCATGTATCATGAGTTCTAGCACCAGAGGCCACCCAGGATTAGGGGAGAGACGGACCGAAAAGTGGCTGAGGATTGGCAGGAGGCTATGGTGAGAGTCTTCCGACTCGTACATGCACCAGTCGATCTCTTGGCGATCTTGCTGCAAGCATTCTACATGTAGCAGTAGGAAGATGGTAGAGCTTCATGCTCTAGGTCCATGATGAGGTGACACTTCTCTGGGAAGACTATGAGAGCCTGTTTCGGACAGAGTTTGTCCGAGCGACTCTTCGCGCAGTGCGTATACATGAGATTCTTCATCTGTAGTAGGGCAACATGACTGTAGCTCAGTACTCAGTGAGGTTCACTGACCTCTCACGCTACTCCACCGATATGGTACGAGACCCATTCTTCCGGTCATGAACCTTTGAGCAGGGGCTCCGGTGGGAGATCATGGCATCAACGATCTCACTCATCATCCTGACACAAGCAGGGGTGTTAGAGAGAGTCCTCTAAGTGGAGAGTTTCCTTACTGAGAAATCACCAGTAGCAAGACCCACCACCAATCATCACGTAGTAGAGTCTTCTGTAGCTGGCAGCAGACAGCTATCACTGAGGTCCAAGAGGACCAAACCTACATGTGTATGATAGCATGACTTAGGATCGGTTGTGCGGGGCACCCAAGGCTGAACCAGTCAGGAAAGTATCATGTAATGTTACTCATGCATCGGGCAGAGTCACATGGCTCATGACTGTTCGACCCATCGTACGTATGATCAGCAGACGGTGAAAGGACAGACCAGGAAGAGAAAGAGGTTTGACGGAGGAGGTCTGCAGGGAGCAGAAAGACATGGTAGGGGAGCTGGTCGTGCAGCTGGCAGTGGGCGATGATTTGAGATGTTACTGCCACCACCACCAGGAGGTCCACCCCAACTTCAAGGAGCATGTGTACAGGGGAGAGCTCAGCTTCAGGTAGCTGCGGCCTATGATCACAGTGCTCCAAAGATGATTCTAGGTATGATTTATGTCTACCCTTCCTTATATGTAGTACTTATAGACATAGGTTCCAGTCATTATTTTATTGCCACTGCCCTCGTTCGGAGCTCGGAGATTCTGATGGAGCTTTTGTCTCGATCCTTATGGCTAGAGACTCTTATGGGAGCAGATTGAAAATTATTCACTTGTTCCTACAATGTGAGATAACTCTAGGAGGTGAGAGATTTGGCTATGATCTCCTCATAGCAGGGTCGAGGACTTACGACGTCATCTTGGGTATGGACCAGTTATCTACATTCCATGCTCAGATTGACTGTATTAGGTGCAAGGTGTAGTGTGTCCACATAGATGGGACCAGTTTTACCTTCACCAATGAGATGTGAACTTTTGAATCACATTATGGACTTACATGGAGGAGAGTGAAACTGATCACTCATCAGTTGTCTAGCCTTACCCTCAGAGCTATTGATGTGAAGAGTCTGAGCTATCCTATAGTGGTGGACCAGTACATGGATGTTTTTCCTGATGATGTTCTGTGTCTACATCCTCACAGAGAGGTGGAATTTTACATTTAATTTTACCCTAGGATGGAACCGATATCTACAACAATATATCCGATGGATCCCATGGAGCCTTGTGAGCTGCAGGTACAATTAGGGGACTTTCAAGGGAAGGGATTCCTCTAGCCCAGTGTTTCTCCTTGGGCAGCCCCAATTTTGTTTGACAAGAACGCTGATGGGAGCTTGAGGCTTTGTGTTGACTATGAGCACCTGAACCAGGTGACCATGAAGAATAAGTACCCAATCCCAAGGATTTATGACTTCTTTGATCAGCTAAATGGATCATGGTAGTTATCGAAGATAGACCTCAAATAAAGCTACCACCAGCTCAGTGTTTGAGATGAGGATGTGTATAATACAACCTTCAGGTTTTGGTATGACCATTAAGAGTTCTTGGTTATTCCATTCGGCATGAACAAAGCTCCAGTAGTGTTCATGGGAGTCATGAACATGATCTTTCATCCATAACTTGATCACTTTGTAGTGGTTTTCTTCAACAACATTCTGATCTACTTGATTACCATGGAGGAGGATTCCAATCATTTGTAGGTAGTACTGGACAAACTCCGAGAGCACCAGATTTATGGTAAGCTCTTGAAGTGATCATTTTGGATCTGAGAGGTTCACTTTCGAGGGCATGTCCTATCGGAGGCTGGAGTTGTAGTGGATCTAGTGAAGATTGAGGCAATACTTACTTGGGAGCCAACCATGAGTGTGATGGATGTACAAAGTTTCCTGGGTTTGGATGGATACCACTAGAGGTTTGTGTCATATTTTCCAGAGTTGTAGCACCAATATCATCCTTGACGAATAAGAGTAAACCCTTCGTTTGGTTGGAGAAATTCCAGTGGAATTTTCAAGAGCTGAGGGAGAGGCTGACTAGTGCCCCCCCATCTTGAGGTTTCCAGAGGAGGTCATAGGGTACGTAGTCTACTGCGACGCATCTGGGACCAGAATCAGATGTTTCTTGATGCAGGAGTGAGCAATGATTGCATATGGTTATCGATAGCTGAGACAACACGAGCAAAACTACGCTACCCATGACATAGAGTTGGAAGCATTGGTCTTCTCCTTGAAGATGGGGTGACACTATCTTATGGGAGAACATTTACAGTTTACTCTGATCCCGAAGGTCTCTAGTATATCTTCTCTCATAAGGACCTAATCCTGAGATAACGACCTTGGCTTGAGTTCCTCATGTACTATTACTTCGAGATAGTCTATACTTCTGGGAAGGGGAACGTTGTTGTAGATGCACTTAGTAGGAGGTCTGGTATACAGCTTCTAGATGAGGCAATGAAGCAACTGGCTACTTTGCAGATATCCTTTGTGGATAGAGATTGAGTAGTTTTTCATCAGTATCTTACATCCACACCCCCACTCCTTCAGTGAGCCAGGAAGGCATAGTGTGGAGACACTGCCTGCAAGGCACGATGTGCTAAGATATCCACAAGATGGGCACCTGATGGATTTTATGAAGGTGGGGAGAAATTAATCATTTTCAGAGGACGTATCATGGTACTAGTTTCACTTCAAGAGGAAGTGTTGAGGGAGTTACACACTTCCCCACTAGCGGTACATCCCGGAGTGGTGAAGATGTACCAGGATCTTTGAAGACAGCACTGGTGGCTGAGAATGAAGAATTCAGTAGCAGAGTTTCTCTCTCGATGCCTCACATGTCAGCAAGTGAAGGTAGAGCATCAGGTATCAACAGACTTAGTTCAGCCTTTAGAGGTCCCAAAGTTGAAGTGGGATGGGATATCCTTGGACTTCGTGACAATACTTCCACGTACATCCAGAGGACATGATTCTATCTGGGCGATCGTCGAACGACTCACCAAGTCGGCCCACTTCCTACCGATAAAAGAGCAGGGTTCAGTAGAGAGCTTGGGATGCCTCTATGTGTAGGAGATTGTACGGTTACATGGAGTACCCTTGAAGATTATCTCTGATCTTGATGAAAGTTTTACTTCCCGGCTATGGAAGAGGTTTCATGAGGCTTTTAGGATGTAGCTTCGTTTGAGTACTGCCTTGCATCCTCAGACGGATGGCCAGACTGAGCGGACCATACATACCCTTGAGGACATGCTGTGTTCTTGCGTCCTTGATTTCGGTTGTAGCTGGGAGGATCACTTACCTATGGTGGAGTTTTCATACAACAACAACTATCACTCCACCATTAGGATGACACCTTTTGAGGCATTCCATGGGAGACCTTGAAGATCACCTTTGTGTTGGACTGACCTAGGGGAGTCAACACTAGTGCGACCAGAGATAGTACAGGCTACTATAGAGAAGATGTAGATCATCCAAAAGCAGATGAAGACTACACAGAGCAGGAAGAAGTCGTATGCCGATAGGATGCGGAGAACTCTAAAGTTCATAGATAGTGGCCACGCATTTTTACGGGTCTCACCCCAACGAGGTCTATAGAGATTTGGCCGAGGTGGCATGTTATCCCCGAGATTCATCGGACCTTTTGAGGTCCTCAGCAGAGTTGGCGAGGTGGAATACCGCTTAGCTCTTCCACCTCAGTTACACTGGGTGCATGACGTCTTCTGCCTGCCTGAGCTGAGGAGATACAAGCATGACCCTTCTCACATCATCGACCATGGCGAGCTGGACGTTGATGATGGGGTGAATTTTACGGAGGTTCCAGTGCAAAATGGGGATTGACAATAGCGAGTCCTTTGTGGATGATCGATTCCTCTAGTGCGCGTTCGCTGGAAGCATGTGAACCTCTAAGAGAGAACATGGGAGTGGGAGGCTCAGATGCGTGCTCAGTACCCCCACACATTTACCTAGTTTGAGTTGTGGCTTACGGGAACATAGAGCCCTAAGGTGGGGAGAATGTAAAGACCCAGAATTTCAATGTATTTTTTTAAATAAATAGTAATTTTACAAGTCTGTGAAAATTGATGGCCCGTGATTCCAAGGCCCGGATTGCCCAGAATGAATTTATGAACTTTTTTTACGTACATTTAGTAAACATACGTGAGTGGGTTTTTTCTATCTTTTGAATCGGTGCTCAGAATTGAAATTTGAGGGTACCATCGAACTCGCAACGCCGTTATTCTCTTAAATAGTCTTTCACCTTGACGACAGTTGGTCGAGGGTGGACGTTAGTTTTTGGGTTTTTTCATGAAAGAATAGAAGTATAATAATGTTTTACAACATTTTATTTTTATTCTATTTGTTAAAACATCCATGTGGAAGTTGGGAAGTAGGGACCACTAGACCTTAACCTCCCATGAGAGGTTAGGGTGGTGGGGACCACCCGACCATAACCTCCCATGGTGGTGGGGACCACCCGAGGCCTAAACCTCTTCAACTCCCTCATTAATGTGGAGGAGCCTCTTGAGCTTCCTCCAAATTAATTATGCCAACCCCCCTTAATTTATTATTCCAACCCTTCCCCACTTAATTATGCTAAGTAATTAATTAACCCAATTTTAATTTGTGCCAAAAAAACATAGTAGATCACATAATCTATTATTTTGGGCTACGATTTTTTTGTGTGGAATTGGGTAGAGGAGGAACATGAGAGAAAGCTCTCCAACGAAGAATTCTTCATCGAAGAAGAACACCGACTTGGACTTCTTCCATGGGACACCCTTCAAGGGGAAATGTCTTTGCCTTCAACGAACCAATGCATGAGCCCGAGATTGGAGGTGTGTGGTAGATGAGAAGAACATCGACCACTTCACCTTCTTCCCTCCTCGTCGACATCAATAAACCATCCAATGATGGTGCATGTTTAAAAATTGATCAATGTCAATTTTTCCTCTCGCATTGAATCTTTTTATGATGAGCCGCTTGCTACCACTCTAACTCTGAGGGTGCGGGCTAAACCAACATGTCCTGAACCTTCCGAAAATATTTTGGTGTTTTTAATGATGGAGGAGGATAGAAACCGTCAATGGTTGGGGCATGAGAACGACGACTGACATCACCGCCGACCATGACGAAGGTGGGGACACAACTGTTCCACCCCGCGGCTTCACATCTCCCCATGGCCTCATTGCCGACTGCGACCACCACCGTCGTTCGCAGCTTCGCACCACCCCGTGACCGGACCACATCCCTGCAGCCGGACCACCACCCCATGGCCGGACCTCCACCCCATGGCCGGACCGCCTCCCCACGGCCTGACCGCTGCCACGGGGCCAGAAAGCCACCCCCTACGACCTTCATGTCCGAGATGAGCCGAGCTAAGCCACCTCGCGGCCTTCACGTCTTATGCGGCCCTCGAGGCCTACTTGATCACCCAGTAGGTTGGGCCAAAACCAATGGGCCGGATCCAGCAGGTCAGGCCAGGTCGACCCGAACCGGGTAGGCCCAGGCCGGGTCAGGCCGAGTCGGTCATACCAGGTCAGACCGGACCTGGGCCCACTACAACGCAATTACATTCTTTTGGACATAACATTGGCACCAAAAGTCCATTAGAAGAACCATAAATGGTGTTGGAAACCTTGGAGTGAGTTAGTACCTTTGAGTGATACCCCACAGAGTTTTGGTTTGAGAGGGGGAATAGTCATGTTGCATCGAACACGAGTCCAACCAGGCCGCTGGGACTAAAAGGATTTTGACTCACAGAACGGGCGTTCGATTGATGCACCGTCTATTTCATTGAGAACCCTATGACGTGGTGGACCTTTGAGATTATTCTTCGTGGGAATTAGTGGAATTTAGAGTATCGACCAGTAGTGTGACGAGTGTATCGTCTCGAAGACGAGCGAGCAGAGTGCGGGAACTGAGTAACTAGATGAGACTTGACGACTGCTGACCTCTTCGACTTAGAGTGACTTGACAGGCCCAGTGGGGAGAGCCTTTGTGTGATGCGGTAAACCCATGGTGGGGGAACCTATATGTGAAGAGGAAGACCCACGGTACTCAATAGGATGGCTACCTTAGCAGGCCATAGTGGGGAGTGCCTATATGTGACGTAACAGACCCACGATACTCGACAAGAGGAGTACCTCAAGAATTCACGAGGGGGAGCACCTCGGTGTGACATGGCAGACCCATGGTGGGGAGAGCCTCTGTGTGACATGGCTGACCCACAGAACTCGACAATAGTAGTACCTCAACTGTCCATGATTAGTGGGAAGCGCCTCTGTGTGATGTGGCAAACCCACTATACTCGATAGAGGAGGGGTTCTCTAGCAGCCATGGTTCTCGTATATGAGACTGAAGATGTTACTTATTACTTTACCTAAAATAAATCTTGGTGTGAGTTGAGTCAGTATCTCTATGTTTTCCTCATGATTGAGATGGATTAATTAATAACTTAGGTATATGTATGTGTATATACCTAGGTAGGGTTATCTGTTGATTTCATACTTTTTGGTTTATCTTTGGTGGATTTTGTGATACCTTGAGGGTCTTGGGGTCCCTAATGAGTATCGTTTTACTCACCCCTACATGGTCTATGCCCACACATCGTTGTGTTTGGTTCAGACGGCATACATCGTTGATCGAGACTGAGGGTACTAGGACTGGATGGTGCCCAAAGGTGGACCTTACGACGAGTCGGTACACAGAGGAGATGGACGAATGTGGAGTGCTGAGGAGGCGATCTTTACCTACCCTTTAGGTAGGAACCTCGAAGGATGACCCAATAGATGTTTTCCTTTTTCATTAGTTGTACTTATACTTTCATTTTATGCTACCTTTATTGTTGGGCCTGTATTTCCGTCCCCTTTTACTTTCAGCACACTTTTTTAATATAGTTGACTTGTTGTTCATATCTTGAGTTTTACTTTTTTGAGTGTGTTTACATGTTATAAAGGCAATGCCTTCCCATTTTTAAGGAATACGCCTTTTAGTGCTAGTCGCCAGCCCCTATCCTACGGAAGGCGGGTTTGGGATAGTCATGGAACGGGCTCTGGGGGATGGGTTGTGACATCAAATATTTCATATATATTCATTAAATATATCAAAATTAACATCCATCTCAAAATTAAATTAAAAATTTATAACATATTTATGTGGACCTCATTGTACACATGTACCCACAAGCGGTGTAATTGTTTTGTAATTAATTTGAAGGTAAAAAGAAAGATGTTATATTGTAATTCAATAATTATAATTTTGGGATAAATAATATATAAATATATATATATTAAATCCATCATTATATCGATCCGTGAAAGGTGGTGATGGAAAACCCATTACATGGTTTCATGAGGTGGTAGTTCGCTGTACACATGACTGACCTTTTTATTTCCCATTTTACAGAAGAGGAGATCAATAAAGGTAGTTAACGTAATTTAATAAAATATAATTATATGGAATATATAGTTTTTTTATTTCATAATATTAGGATAATATTTTAATTTGTTAGAGGTTGAAATAAAATGAATATGTGAGGTTAATAACTATACCTCTTATTCAGTGAACATCTTTTGGTTGACACTTAAATCATGCCTAGAATGGTTTTATGATAAAACTATGAAATATAATTCATGCCTAAGCATATAAATAATAAATTTTGTAAGGTGATGGATTATTCAAATGGATTTATATGTGTTAATAGGAGAGCTAATTTGGTGAAATTTTATAATTCAGGGGAAGGAAATGATTGGAAGTTTTGAAAAGAATAAATTATAGCCAATTTTTTTATATTCCAAAAGGTTCAAAATGGATCAACATAAAACTTTAGACTAAATAATGTCTAAATTTGGCCATCAAAATGAATCATTTTTATGTAATTTTTACCCTTAATGTTTTATTTTACCCTCTCGGTGAAAATGTTTTAACCTTAAGCACAATAATTAATTTTTACTGTTTTTACAATTAATTAAAGAAAAAATTAGTAAAAATTAGTATATATTATTAAATAATCTAATTAAAAATATTTTATCTACTTTTATAAATTCAATAAATATAATTGGATGAATTTTATTTAAAATGAAACTCGTAGACATGATAAAAAGATAATTTTCCAAAAAAAATTAAATTCCAAAAGTACAAAAAAACTTTTTATCAAAATTCATCATGATATTGATTCTATAGAAATAAATTGGATTTAAAAAAATAAAATTGAACTAATTTTATTTTTAATACTTTTTCTTTAAATAAATTAACCCTTTTAAATTATTTAAATAAAACGTTATTTTTCAATAAATATTAGTATTTTCATTATTCATAAAAAATTTATCATTTTAGAAAATCCTAAAAAATTTCTCCAAGATAATTTTAAAAAACTAATTTAAAAAACAAAGTTCAATTTTATGAATAAATTATATAATATTGGTTAAAATTGACTTTAAAATAAATACCCAAAATGTGACAAAACCACTTTTATATAAATATAGTTTTAAGCATAGAACTGGGTTTATTCTTATATCATGCATAACTAAATTACCATTAATGGGAGTTTTTTTATCCTTGGTGATTGAACTTAGTGATAACCTAATTTTTTTCAACGGTATGATTGATTCTGTTTTATGAAGACATTGATATTTTTATATTGTTTTTTGGGGGGAGGTGCATTACTAAGGTATTTCCATACATTCATTTCTCTTCTGATCAATTCCATTATTTTAGTGGATTGACCCATCCATGTTAACCTAATATTTGGATATTATACACCATAATAAAATAAAAAATAAATCTAGAAAAATATATAATAATGAATTGATTAAACATGAATCATAAAGGGATATATTAGTTAAGAGATTATGGATTTACTTTTTAGAATTCTTAAATGAGCATGTTTATGAATTTGATAAAAAAAACTTCATTGCATTGTGTTGGTGGAGTAGAATTAGTTTAGAATAAAAAAATTACTTTTATTTAAAATATTGGATTAATCATTGAGAGATAAGATTAAAATTATTATCACACATGGATGTGGATTGTTTGTGGCTTAGTAAAATCATAAATTGTATCAACATGATCAGTGTCATTGATCTCTTGGGATATTATTTTGAAAAAAAATTATGTTCTAATTTATTCCTAATTATATGATGTTGAATTATTTTTGGTGATTTATTCATTTCTCATGTTATCATCACTACTTGAGAAGTGTCAACATGCTTCATTTTTTGGATTACATGAAATGGGAATTTTTTAAGGAGTGCAGATGGGTATGTGTGGGAGTGTTAATAAACCATGGTTTTTAAGTAATTATTATAATATATAATAAATTTTCACACATTAATCTTTATTTTATTATTTAATGAAATTTTTATTTGGCGATTGAATTTACAAATTCAATGAAATTCTTGTTTTCCGCCATTAAATTTCACGTTAGTAATTATATCATAAAATATTAGGTGTAATTAATTTTGACATGAAATTTAACATAAATAATCTCAACTCATTTATATACATTTTTAGTTGATATATTTTATGATATATCCAAAATTTCAAGGATGTAAAAGGATAATAATGTAGATATGGTTTGGATTCAGTAGATTGGACCTCTCCTCACCATATGGGAATTAAAATTTTTATCCAAACAAGGAATGGGCTAAAATTATTACAAATTTAGATAACACATTTTCTATTATTTCATTAATATTTATGGACACATGGATTTCTTGGGAATTTGGATTAGAAGGAATGTAAGGACAATGTAATACTTTAAAATAGAATGATTCACATACCCTTATTGAAATATAAAACCCTAAACATATCACAATATATTTTATTTATTTAATAACTAATTGGGAGAGATTTCTAAGACTTTGGGAATGTGTTAATGAAGTTGTGGATTTATTACATATCTCCAACCATTTATAATAGGTAAGGCTTTGTGAAAATATCACTTCTATAAAGGCATTCCTCTCCTTCATCTACATTATGTTTCTTTTATTTATTTATTGAGATATATTTTAATCTTCAGTAGAAATTAATTTCCCCCATTTTATCCATTTAATTATTCCTATTTATGTTTTTAAAAATAGTGGAGTTAATATTGGGTTATAACCATTAAATATCTTTCTTATGCATATAATCTCCATGGTGGAAAATATTCCAACAAGAGTGAAATTATATTTATGGTTGATCTGATTATTAATTCATTATTTTTTTCTCTTAAATCAATTTAATAAATGAAATGAATAAATTTAATGTTAATTAAATGTGTGTCTATTAGTTTATATAACTCATCCAATTGGCATGTTGACAGTAGGCCCGTGTTAGTTTGAATCATGAGGGAGACACATTAATATTAAAATATTAGAAAATTTGGATATATTAATATGGTTTGAGTATAATAAAAATGAATATTAAATTTAAATTAATAATGTTTAAGTGATTTACTAATTTTACACTATTCATAATATATCTTTGGGATGGAAATTAGTGCGGTGTGTCGCGACTGGAAGTCCCAAAGTCTACTTAGTGATTTGGATCATGTTTTCTTTAGCAGGGAATAAGGTTAACTAATCAAAACCATTTTTTTAATTTAATAATAAGGGACAATTATTAATTATTAATTAAGGGGTAGGTTATATTAATCACAATCATTGTTAAATTTTCTTCAAAATTAATTACATTTTTATTTATTCATTCATTTTAAAAATCAATCATACAAACCCCCTTCATTTTCTCCCACTTTTACATTTATTTTATTTGTTTCATCAACCCTTCATGGGATATTTAAGTCACTTCATTAAAAATATAATTACCTTGGTATTTTTTTAAAACGTTGAGGCCAAAGCGTCAATTTTTTATTTAAGGCAAAGACCTCTTTATGATTGGGTGGAGGGAGACCCATTACATGGCCCGAAGGCCCATGGCCAAGTAGCCTGACTACAAGGCTTGAAAAGCCCATTTTTTGGCCTAAAGGACCCCTCAGGGAACATTACTGCTATGGTACCCCCACTACTACAATACCTGCTACAATAACACTATAGTACCTACAACAGTACCTGCTACAGTACCTACTATAGTACCTGCTATAGTACCGCCACCGCTACATTATAAAACATTTCAAAAAATTTGATAATATTTTATTTCAAAAGAAATAGTTCGTTTTAGAGATCACCATACTAGTATAACTTCATGAGATGTCCTTGTATATACATCAAACAATGTGTGGGATAAATATCCCAGTAAGGGGATAAAACGGGATAAATATAGGGTAAGATATCATAACAGTAAATAAAAATTACTTGAAATCACAAATCTATAGGATTATAAATAATTTCTCATAAACATTTATTAATAGAAAAAATATCGTAGAAGCATGGTAATCATTATAATCATTATAATTTGATACAAAAATAAGATATGTCATCATAAAAATATGCTGAGTATCATAACTAACACCACATAACATAATGTACTGGGTTCACTACACATGAAACATACATAATATCTCATGAGATATAATCATTACATAATTGAAGGGGTGATTTTATAATTCCAATATAATGTTTCATATAATAATACATAATTAATATGTTTTCTTAAAATAAAATAAATATGTATCAAACATAATCATGAAATAAACCCAAGAGAAATAAATCAGTTACAAAATAAAGTTATAAGGCTTATTCAAATAATGAATAAGGAAGTTAGAAAAAATAAGAATTCAATATATCATATAGGATCATTAGAGGTAAAAATAAATATAAAATTATATATTTTATTCAATGGATAAAAAAATAAACGTGGAAGAAGAAACATAAGAATATGTGAAGAGAGAAGAAAAAAATATAACTTTTTCCTTTATAAACATTTTATGGTTAGAATATAATAAAATAATAGGTAAATGGAAACTAAATTAAATCTATAGAATAATAATAATAATAATGAAAATAAATCAATAATATTTGGAAAACAAGAATATTAAGTGAGAGATATTGAAAGAGGGAGTGAGTAATAGAGAACAAAATTTCATGAAAGAAAAAGTGTGGGAGAGATCAGTTAGCTCGATTCGTGTCCCAATTTAGATGCTCATTTAACAACATGAGAAATAGAGTAACATTTATTAATAAACTTATTTCAAATATTTTTAATATATAATTCATCTTCTATACTTCATTACTTATTATGTTATATTCAACTACAAAATTCATATAGTTTCTGTCAATTGTTTAGGCTATATAGTCCATGATTCTAAATATTATTTGATATAATAGTGATAGTAAATGTTTACTATATAATTAATCTATAAGCTCCAGAAGTTCCATTTTATAGTTTTTTAATTTATAAAGTTTGGGAGTTCAATTGTTTGGTTGATAATTAAAATTCATAGGATCTTTATATGCAAGATTATTTTAGGTTCTAAAGACAACTGTGTCAATTTTTAATTAAAATAATTAATAAAATTTAAATTTTACCTATAAATAATATTAAAATTTACATAATTTTTTATTAGTATTATACATATACATTAGAATTAATTTTAATTTTCCCATGAGGGTCATAAGTGAAAATGATACATCATCATTCACTTACATAGTGTAAAATTAATAATGGTGGATGACATTTTTAAGAGAGTTAAAAAATAAAAGAAAAAGTTTTAGATATTTAAATCTCATAAAAATATTACTTTTAAAATAAAAAATATTTTTTTAGTTACATATAATATTAACATCATTTTAAAAAATACTGAGAAGATAATTAAAAGGAAAATACAATGGTTTTGAATCCTCTACCCCACTCATCGAGTTGATCCTTTGTACTGAACCAAAATCATTTAAAGGAGGGTATTTTGATTAAACTTCATCTTTAATAACATGTATAGTATTTTTTAGAAAGGCATTTGGGTAGATATTTAGCAATTGAATAAGTTTTGGGTTTGGGGATAATTGGTGGAGGAGGGGTGTTTCTTTATTCATGGGGGGGGGGGGGTATCTTTGAAAAAAAAATTGATTAGTTTTTTATTTAGGCTTATGAATATTAATAGTTAGGGTATTTATAAATTTTAATATTTTTAAATTGAAAGTTTACTTTTATTTTTTTATTAAAAAACACTCAAAACTTAATTGAAACTTTCAAATATATTTTTCAATGTAGAGAATAAAAAATAGTTTTTATTAGTATACTATATAAATAGGTTATGAAAATTGATTTATAGTTATAGAAATTAAGTTTATCATATTTTAAATATATTGATTTAAAAATTAAATATATTTTTAGACATGATAAATGATTTATACGTTATTTAGTATTTTTATGTCATAATAATGTTATTAAACTTAAGGTATCGTATAACACAATTTTAATTATTCATATAAAAAATAAATTTTGTTATAAATATTTAAAAAAATCACCATAATTTAATATTTTTCTAGTTATTCAAAAAATCAGACCCATTTTATAAAAATAATTTTTTTAATTTTTTAATTATATTTTTAAAATATTAATATAAAAATTGATATTTTATTAAATAAGTTAAAACACACGTTGTTAAAATATACATATTTACATGCCTTAAGTTACATAATTTGAGAAATAACTTAATGATATTACAATATTTTTATTTAATTATTATATTTTTTTGTAAATATTACTTATTATGAATTTTATTTCTCTTAATGATAAGGTAATATTCAATTATTTATATATATATTATGAATTCTAAAAACACCTCTTATTTCCTTCATTATTTATTCAGTAAATTTTTTTTGAAAATTATTTACATTAAATATAAAAAATGAATTATTTCATTGAATATTTTGTTTTCTTATTACAATGTTTTCTTGCCTATATAATTTATAAGAGACCAAAATCCATTGTAATTTAAATTTGTTGTCGTATTATTTGTTTATTTTTATTTTCCAACTCTATTAATCCTAGGACTACTCTCATTTTATTTTTTTTGTTTAATTGTATTTTATTTATCATATTGTTTTAATTTTTTTATGTGAAATAAAATAATTTATTACAATTTATTTAGGTTGTTATGAAAATATAATTAGGAATCATATAATTTCTTGTAATAAGCTTTTATAAATACATGGAATGTTAGATTCTTCTACTTATTAGTAACATTATCATCGAAATTATAACTAAAGACCTATGAGAAAATGTACATGAGTAATTTTATTTCATTAAGTCCTCAGGTCTCCCTGTTATCACATCATACTTATGATTTTTTTGTAGCAATTTTACAAAATGAGTTGTCTTTTTTTGGATAATTTTACCTTTATGATCAATTATTTCTACTAGCTTCTCCAATGAAGAGAGATCATTTTTCAATTGAACCATCACCAAATGTTGTACACGATTGGGGTCGATTATGTAGTTCATAATGAGGCATATAAGGTACACATTATGCACATGAGGCAGGTTTTGATGAATGAAAAGTCTATTGGCCACAACTATACTGATATAAAGAATATCAAAGGGGTTAATGTACCTAAGACATAAAATTTCCTTCTTTATAAACCTCATATCCATCATCCATGGTGATATTGCATATAATAAGTTATCAACAACATAAACCAATTTGTAATGTTAAAGATTATCAACATATCTGTTTTGTAAACATTGTGTTTCTTTAATGTGTTGTTGAATATAATATGCATTCTTTATCATATATTATACTCGCTCAAGTCATAGTTTATTCCTTTCCCATACATTATCTACGATTCCCCATGAACCCGACTATATCAATTAAATGAATTAAAGAAAATATTTAATTTTATACATTCCCAATACCTTTTAGGTTTATGGTTTTAGAGAATTATGAAAAAAAAACATTAACTAATAAAATTCATGTCTTCTTCAATTAATGAACCATTTCCCTCTGTAAATTCCATTCTATAATCCATAACAAGTGTTCGACACCTAAAAAAGTTGTCCACACATGATACTCTTGTCTTCACATCACATGTATTAATTTATTTATATCCTATGGAAATGGAAAATAATAAATTCGTGTGATTTGATTATCAGTAAGTGATAAATGTTGAAATCAAAACATAACCTAAGTAAGACATGGGGAACAATATAACAATAAGAACATAAGAACATAAAGATAAGTACATGAGGAATAAAATGATCATATGTTCATATAGTATAACATGGAAATATGGTACCATCACAAACCAAATACATTGAAAACATATCATTGATGATCAGCACTAGGGTTTCATAAAAGAACATTAGAAACAATGTACACTAAGGTATCATAAATTTTTTAAGGCATATAAAAATGGTATAATAAAATTTTTATCACTAGATTGTAATTATTTCTAAATTAATTAGATCCAAATCATTTCATATCCTTAATTAACATGGTCATTCACTATGGAATCATAAAACATTGCCAATTCATGCTGCCATTATATCATAAACATGTATTTTCTAGTGACAAATTAATTACCCAATGTATCAGGGTGAACTATTTATATATCTAACATTATCTGTGATATATAAGCAAGTCATTCATAATTATACAATAACCCATGTGTATGTAAATTTTTGAATTTTGAGGAGAAATATGATCATTTTTTAGTGGATAGAACTCTTTAAGAACATGAGCTTAGAAGAGTACTCTAACGATTTAGACATATGAAAAAGTTTATTTTTGGATGTTGAATTAGTTTTGAGAGGTGGATGGAAGATAAAGGAAGTAATATATGAATATTCAAGGCTAAAATAGGTTGTTGGATATCCACTTTTAGTCTAAAGTAAAGGGAAATAATCCTACATAGGACCAAGGCTCAACAACTAGCTGGTGGAGGCTACAAACTCACTGATGGTCTCTAGTGAAAATTTTAAATTAGGGGTGGCCTATTAATTTTATCTAGTCCACAACTATTTTATTCCACTCGGCATTATTATCCATAACTAGGATAATATACCCTTTTATACACCATTTTCTTAAGGTCCCATAAGTTTAATTTAAATTTCTTAAATTATAGGGAATTATTTAGAGACCAGAAGTTCTGAAGACACCTGATTCCGAGGCCCGATGAGACCAGAATAGAATTTAAAAAAAATTTAGTTCATTTAAATAAATGTGCGAGTGTGTTTTTCTAAATTTTAAAACGGTGCTTAGAAAAAAAATATGAAGGCATCGCTGAATTAAGAATGACAATGTTCTCCTAAAATGGACTTAACTTTGATCGTTAAGGGTTGACTGGAAAATTTAATTTTTGGACTTTTTGGAAAAAATTAATATAACATAAAAATAAATTTTATTTTCTTCCCAACCGTTGGGTTGTTTCAGGGCAGTACTGTGGTGCGAAGACAAATCAACGATGAGTCACATTTAATGAAGCTCATTAATGGACCGCAAAATTACAACATAATGATGCATTAAATGAAGCATAACAGATATACTATTTCATAAATGAAACTGTGTAACGACACGACAAAACAATGTAATAGAAAAATTGTGATGTGTTTTCTTTTAATGGGTTAACAAGTTGGAGAAATGAAGATCAAAGTGTGGAATTTCAATGATGAACCTATGATGAGAATTCTCTCCAATGCCAAATAATGAATGGTGACGAATCGCCAGCGACATCAACACAGCTTGAAGAATGGGACATGAGAGCATTGAATGCCAATGGAACTTGAATCCCCATAGATGGATTACTTCAATGAAAAACTCCCATGAGGATGGGGTTGTTCTTATTTTGATTTCCTTTATCTCATTCTTCTTTCTAAAACGATGAATGCAGATCAACCCATGAATAGGTTGATCTATGGATCACTCATTCTTGCGGTAGGGTTCTTTTCTCTTAATATTTGTGCATCGGGATAGATTAATTGTTTTAAAAACTCAATCCTTTATTCCATGTTTCTAAACCTCTAATGTAGAGGGTGAGGGCCGACACGAACAGGACCCGATCTCATCTACCTTGTGTGTTTTTTGGGTTCTTCACGACCACATATTTGAACTAGGAGGATAGAGGATTCGAGACACTAAAGGGAAGAAGGAATCCACCAGAGGATATTGGGACAAGCGGCATGAAGAAAGGTCCAGTGGAGCAGAACCAGTGGTTTGTAGAAATATCTTTCAGGGACTGTCGACAGTTGCATGTGGCGGTGGCTATGGGTGGGTGGCGGTGTACCACGGTGGCGTGTTGTGAAAACACATTGGAAGAAATGTTGTGGAAAGATCAGGCCACAGAAGGGTGGCTGGAGTTGCTGGCCTCTATGATGGGGGCTGGTGGTTGGTGGATGTAGCCACCCGACCACTTTAGAGGCACCACGGATGCAACATCGTTCCATGTCTCAAGAGGCCAGGCTATGGTCAATGGGCTGTGGTGTTGGAGGTGGCCTCGTGGAAAACCTGTAGAGAAGGAGGGAAGAAACGGCTTTCAGCCACATCCCGACTATGTTGGAGCTGTCCCGCCCTAGCAGGTAGAGCTGAACCCGCGACCAATGGGCCTAGACAGGCCAGATCTGGGCTGGGTCAGTTAGACTAGGTCGGACATGACCCGAACCTACCCAACCCCTTTGAGAAAAAAATTCCAACAACATTCAAACTATAAGTCTGATTGATGAGCTGTTTTTGGAGTTCGAACCCTCCCAACAAGGTAGTAATTTTTTCATTATATAAGGATGTTTTAATGGAATTTGACATGTGATTAATGTCCTTAGTATCAGTTATCTCATAATCAATCACACTACGTGTGGAGATCCTATATCTGATTGAGACCTAAAGACTACTGACAAGCGACCCTCTATAGATCATCTACGATGGCCTAGTGGGAAGCGGCTATGTTTGACCTCACAGGTCCAAGGTGGGGAGCAACTCTATGTGACCCAATAGACCCACGATACTCAATGGGGAGGAGTACCTCAGTATGATGGAAAATTTGAGAAGCATATCAATGGGACCCAACATGCCCATAATGGGGAATGACTCTTTGTGACCTAGCATACCCACGATAATCATTCAGTATTAGTACCACAAAAATCCCAGATTAAGGTGAAGCAGCTCTAGGTGACCTGGTAGGCCCACAGTGGGGAGCAATTCTATGTGACCCAACATACCCATGGTACTCATTGGGGATGAGTAATATAGTAGCCCAAGGAATTGAGTGATATTTCCGATAGTCTTACTTTCCTTACTCTAGATTATACCTGGTGTGACTTGTCTTTCTTCGTGATCATACTTCATGATCATTCTTTGTGGTTGGATTGTGTGTTGCTTTGTAGTATTTATTTATTGGTTTGGGGGTTCCTAATGTGTATTCTGTTACTCAACCGTTCACGGGCTTCTACCACACATGTTGTGTCTAGTGCAGATGACCGACGACATGGCGGAGGACATGGGGGAGTAGGACAAGGTGGTGCCTAGTGAGATGAGGCAAGGATGACATGCTTCTACGACTTTCCATAAATATATTTTTTCTTTTATTTTACTTTTCTTTTGTTGGGTTTTTATTTTTTCCCATTTAGTTTCTACTATAGCTTTACACTAAGTGGTTGTTGAGTAGAAAGAATGTTCTACTTTTTCCTATTTTCGTGGGATGTGGTTGTGTGTGTGTGTACAGGTATTCCATAAATTGCCTCACACTTGCAGGTTGAATCCTTAGGTGTATTCCGCAACCCCTAGACTTTGAGAGGTTGGCTTGGGGGAGTCACAAAAAATGTCCTAGGGGACAGGCTGTGACTAAGTGGTATCAAAGGTGCTGGGTTCTACATCAAAGATCAGGAGTATTTTGTTTTTTTGGGAAATAATGTTAAATGTTTTGAGTTTATTTTAATGACTTGGGGTGTCTAGTGTTGGTGTGGTAGCTGACAAATCCATACACCAGGACCCCGAATTCTACTTTTCATCTCAATACATGAAAGAACTAGTTGAAAGATTCTTTTGGGAATTGAGTGTTTCCTTATGTTCTTCTTGAATAATAATCATCTCACCAGGTATAATCTATTGATCGTGGTCCATCTTGATCCATTTCTAGATTCCTCCACATGGACAACTAGCCAGTTTTTCGATATGCGAACACAAGAAAAACCCACCAAGTGATGTGGTGTCATTTCAGGGACCTGTTCTAGAGGTGACTCCACCAGATGGTGAACTAGTGTTACCACCACCCATCAAAATTCATTTAATACCAGAATTACTAATGGAGGACATACAAAAACATAGTGCCTTGCCCAAGTTTTAGAGACATAGACCTCCCATGTTCATGGTAGAAACATATCCTTCGGTCACTAAGGACTGGATGGAGGTGGGGACGTGGGTCTTCCACTTAGTGAGGATACTACTTGATTAGATGACAATATTAGCTAGAAACATTATTCATGGCTCGGTAGGGAGATGGTGCTACTAGACCAACCATAATCGTGATGAGGCGACCCTCTCCTAGGCTGACATTGAGAGGATTTTCAAGGAGGAGTTATTATACACACCCTTTCACTCAATGTTTATACAAGATCTTCTTCACCTAAAGAAAGGGAAACATGTCAATCGCTAAGTATATCGAAATAGGGAAAGATTAGAATAGGGCCACCCCTCAGTGCGGGGTAAACCCTAGTGCTACATGTTAGAGCGTCGTCTCATCCATATGTGGTTAGGCGAGAAAAGCTGACGATCCCCCCATTTTCCTATCTTATAGAGTTTTCTTGGGCCTCAGAACCTCCTTCCTTTATGGTATCTTTTCTCACATATGTGCCTACTATTAGAATCTCACTGAATGATTCAGAATCCCTCAACAGGTTTCCAATGTTCTCTTTTTTGGCTTCTGAATTCCATAAAGCTGCGGTGATTCACTCACATACCATGGTGGAGAATTTTGGTTCAGATCATCCCCCAGTGAGTATTTTCTCCAGTTTTGTAGATTCCATATGGGGGTTGGAAAAACGGCTGCTATTGGGGTCCTAGATCTCTTTGATTTCAGTATCCATCTTCAGTCCTTCGATGACTTTTCCTGGGCCTGGTCATGTGAGTATCAGTGGTGCAAAAAATGACCTTTCAACCTGTTCTAGTGGACTGTCGATTTTATAGGGGCTGATATTGTCAGTAATTGGCTCTATAAATATGGATTCCCGAACATATCCTTCCATTTCAGAACCCTAGTGTCTTGGAGGGGATTGGCGATCGACTCAGTTATTTCATGAAAACCTATTACTTTACTACTCATGTGTTTCATCCCTAGTGTGCACATGTTTGAATTGAGATGGATTTTTTAAGGGCTCTTCCACATCTCATTTGACCGTCTATGGGTGGCGAGAATGGATTCTGGCAGCAGATCACTTATGAGAAGGTTGTGGGTTTTTGTACACATTTCTTCTGCCATATGAATTCTAAGTCTATATGTCATCGATGTAGGGGTCATCGGAGTAGAGGTTCTCTCCCAACACATGATGGTCCGATGGATGTTTCCCCCTCTGCAAATGAAGATTCTGTTTAGCCTCTATCTAAGGTGCCAGTGCTTACTCCTTGCCCACTTTCAGTGACCCCTGGATCCCCAAGCTATGCGTTGAATCCTCCTTGGCCTGAGGTTCTATTTGATAAAGGGGATCAGGGGGTGATCAATGACTTCTCTCAGATTTCCCCGCATTGTCAATGTCATCCCACGGAAGGGTAGGTGTCAGGGGGGGGGGGTGTTGGCTGGGAGGCGTCCATCATTGGTTTCTCCTATGAATGTTCCCACTAATAAGGTTCCTCAGAGGTATCATGTGAATTAGGGTAAAAAAGTAGTGGTGGATGATGACGACTTTAACCTTTACATTGGAAGAAAGACAACAAAGCACAGGGACTATTTATTCTCATTAGAGAGAATTGTTGGGACAGATAGAGGGAACCTCCCATGTTGAGGAGATACGGTAGGAAGTGACTTCATGATTTATTCTAGGAAAACATCAGGTTCCTAGGGTATGGAGGTGGCGGTGTTGTGCTCTCATGTTGTCAACCCCTTGGTGGGTCTTGGGGTGGTTACATTCAAGGCCCCACCTGACTCGTGTGGTGGCTCTGCCACTCATCAATGAAGTTCTGGAAATGAGGTGTGTTCTACGATATTTAATATTAATGTGAATATTTCTAATTCTCCCCCTCTCCCTGAGGGGACAGTCTAGGATGATGACAGTAATGGACTGGGATAACCGTACTTGCACGAGGAGTCAATTAAAATAATGATTCATGTTGTGGATGTTTTTTTTTAAATTTGCTATGATTTTTTGATGTGTTTTCACTAACCTTTTACTCCTTTCTTCTTCAGGTGAGGTTCAAGTAAAAAAGCATCTACCTGTGCATGCCATTTGGATTTGGAATTTGAGAGGGTATGGCATTTCCATTGGTATAGTTCCCCTGCAACTATACATGAGACTGCTAGCCTAGTGGTCATGCAACGGTGGAAGCTTGACCCCTAGGGGAATTAGCTGGGGAGAGAATGATCATGTAGTCTTGATCTGAGATATCTTTCTTTATGGTTTTTATTTTTTGTTGCATGCAATGATGGATCATGAGGTTTCACACCGTTCCCTAAAATGTGTTTTGATAATAAAAAAGTTAATTTGGAGGAATGTATATGTAATCTATGAGTTTCAAAGACCTCTCCCACTACTTTTGAATATGATGCAAGACCCTTTCTTCAGGTCCCAGACCTCTGATCAGGTTCTTAGATGGGATATCAGGGAATCCATGCTGTCACTCAGTATCCCTACCCAGGGCGGGGTGTTGTAGTGGGCCCTATATGTAGAGAGATTTCTGATATAGAATGTCCCAATGAATGGAGCCACCAGTATAAATCATGTGGCAGAGTCTTCAATGGTGAGCAGCAAGAAGTAGATACGGGGACCCAAGAGAGTAAGGTATTTTAGGGGATGACCTCTGGAATCAGTTTTGGTAGTGTGGGTCACCCAGAGTAGAGGGAGTCATAAGGGAGCTAGGCTTTGCTTCACATGTAACGAGTAGGGGTACATGGCTTGTGACTGCCCGAACTACCGCATAGACAATTAGAAGCTAGTCTAGGGACCACTAAGGTAGAGGCAGAGGTTTGAGCGAGAATGTCCGTCGAGTGATGGGAATGTCATGGGAGTAGACTAAGTAGTTGGAGGTGGTTGATGGTTTGAGGTTTTACCACCACCACCCATAGGTGGTCCACCCTAACCTCAGGGAGTAGGTGGACTTGGGAGAGCTAAAATTTAGGCAGTGGAGGACTATGACTATGACGCTCTAGAGATGATTATTAGAATGATATGTTTCCTCCCCACATTAGTTGCAATTATTATAGACATTGGTTCCAGTCACTCTTTCCTTTCCACAGACCTCGTTCCAGGATCATAGATTCCTATGGAGGCTTTGTCTCAATCCTTATGAATAGAGACTCTTAAGGGAGGGGATTTGATGATTACACACAAGTTCAGGTAATGTGAGATTACTCTTGGAGGTTATAGATTCTCATATGGGGTTCTATTAATGTAATTTAGGCCTAATAATGTAAATTTGGGAATGGGATGGTTATCCATAGTTCACGCTCAGATTTACTGTCCTAGGCATAGAGTGCGGTGTGTCCACCGGGATGGGACTTGGGTTCCCTACACTAGTGAGGAGGGAACCCTTGTAGCACAAGAAATAATTTCTTGAACGAGGGTGTAGCTGACCACTCACTAGTTGGATAGCCTAGCCCTCAGTTTGGTTGATGAGAGAGGTCAATGTTTTCTTGTTGTAGTTGATTAGAATAAATGTGTCTTTCTGGAGGACATTCAGGGACTACCCCTCATAGAGAGGTAGATATCTGCATCATCATCTACCTAGGGATGACACTTATATCCACATCAGCTTATCAAATGACTCCCACAGAGCTTTGTGAGTTGAGGGTACATCTATAGGAATTATAGGAGAAGGGATTTGTGAGGCCCAATATTTCACCATGGGCATCCCCAGTGTTGTTTTCCAAGAAGTCGGATGGGAGTTTGAGGTTGTGTGTGGCATTTCAGCACCTGAACTAGGTGAACGTGAAGAACAAGTATCCAATCCAAGGAATTTTGACCTCTTTGATCAACTAATGGGAGCAAGGTGGTTCTCAAAGATAAATCTCAGATCAGGATATCATCAACTTAGGGTATAGGATGAGGATGTACCAAAGACAACCTTTAGATTCCGGTATGGACATTATTAGTATTTGGTGATGACTTTTAGTGTGACTAATTATCTATAAGTGTTCATGGGACTCATGAACAAGATCTACCAGCTCTACCTTGATTGGTTCACTGTAGTCTTCTTTGATGACATCTAGGTGTACTCAACATTGGAGGAGGATCACGGTACACAACTTTGGATAGTCTTGGATACACTCTAAGAGAACCATCTTTATGAAAAGATATCAAAGTGCTAGTTCTGGATTCGAGAGGTCCACTTTCTAGTACATGTCATTTTGGAGGATGGATTTTCAGTGGATCTAGCAAAGATAGAGGCAGTGCTTTCTTGGGAGCAACCCAAGAGTGTGAGTGAGGTGTAATGTTTCTTGGGGTTGGCTGGATACTGCAGGAGGATCATACATGACTTTTCCAGAGTAAAAAAAACTTTATCTTCATTGGCATGGAAGGGACAACCCTCTTTTTGGATGGAGAAGTTCCAGTAGAGTTTCCAGGAGCAGAGGTGGAGACTGAAAACTGCCCCTCTCTTAAGACTACCAAAGGAGGGCATTGGGTATGTTGTTTTCTGCAATAGATCATGGACCAGAATAGGTTATGTCCTGATTTAGGTGGGTGCTATGATCGCATAATTTTCATGACAGTTTAGGAAACATTAGAAGAACTATACGACCCATGACCTAGAGTTAGTAGTAGCAGTATTTTCCTTGAAGATGTGGAAGCAATACTTCATGGGTGAAAAGTTAGTCATTTACTCCGAAAACAAGATTCTCAGATATATCTTCTCACAGAAGGACCCGAACTTGGGAGAATAGAAAGGCATGGATTTCCTCAAAGATTATGACTTTGAGATAGTATATGATCCTAGGAAGGGGAATTTTGGGGTAGACACACTCAGTAGGATGTCTGGTTTTCAACTTCTAAGTGAGGTGATAGAGCAGTTAGCCACGATGTAGATATATATCGTGGATGATGATGGAGAAACTTACATTTAGTAGAGGATTTTCAATCCTCCACTCCTACAACGAGTTATGGAGGCACTACTTGTGGATGTTTACTATGAATCCTGACATGCTAAATTATCCTCAAGATAGTATCCTGAAGAATTTTTGATAGGTAGGGAGCAAATCATCCTTTTAAGAGGGCGTACCATAGTACGAGTGATGCTGTGAGAGGAGGTGTTGAGGGATTTTGATACACCCCATTTGGCGGTACATCCTAGTGTGGAGAAGATGTACCAAGACCTATAACATTAGTACTGGTGGCCAGGGATGAAGAAAGAGGTGGAAGAGTTCATTTCATGATGCATCACTTGTCAGCAAGTGAAGGATGAGCATTAGGTTCTAATAGGTTTGGCATATCCACTTGAGGTACCAAAGTAGAAATGGTATGGTATTTTAATGTACTTCATGAAGGGGTTACCACACATATCCAGGGACCATGATTATATATAGGTCATCATTGACCTACTAACCAAGTCAGATCAATTCCTACCCATCTATAAGTAGGGATCAATTGAGGTATTGGGACGCCTCTACGTTCAGAAGATAGTGCGAATTAATGGTGTGACTTCGATGATCGTATCAGAATATGATTAACACTTTACATCCTAGTTGTGGAAGAGATTATAGGAGGCATTTGGGGCATTGCTGTGCTTGAGCACAACCTTTCACCCATAAAAAGTTGTTCCGACAGATCAGACCATACAGATCTTAAAGGAAATTCATTGTTCTTGCATTTTGGTTTTTGGTCATAATTGAGAGGAACACCTACCAATAGTATTGTTTCCATTCAACAACAACTATAACTCCACTATTATCATGGAACTATTTGAGGAATTGTAAGGGCAGCCTTACAAATCAGCTTTATGCTGGACAGAACTAGGGGAGTCAGCACTCATGGGTCTGGAGTTTGTACGGGCTACCCCTGATATTGTTCATATCATCCAGGAGTGGATGAGAACTTAACATACCAAAACAAAATAATATGTTGATAGAAGATTTAGGCCTTGGGAGTCGAGGATGGAGACCATGTGTTACTTCGGGTCTCACCCAAATGGATATTGCGATGATTTGGCCAGGGCGACAAGTTATCTTGAAGGCTCATGGTACCATTCCATATTCTTAGCAGAGTAGGAGAGGTTGGGTAATTCCAAGTTCTACCCCTATAGATGTACGAGGTGCATGATGTTTTCTACGCGTCACATTTGAGGAGGTACATGCATGATCCATCACACATCATCGACTGGGTCGAGCTGTACACTGATGATGCGGAAACTTTTGCTGAGTTCCCAGTAGAGATAGGAGATTTTCATAAGTGGGTCCTTCATGGATGGTTGATTCCTCAGGTGCGAGTTCAGTGGTAGCATGAAAATCTCGCAAAGAGCACATGGGGGTGGGAGGCTCAGATTTATGCTCAGTACTCCATTTATTAGTTTAGATTTGTTTTTGAATACAAAGATGTAAATCCCTAAGGTTTGGGTTAATGAAATGTCCCGAAAATTCCATGATTTTTTTTAAATTATATGGAATTATTTTGAGACCAAAAACTCTGATGGCACCTAATTCTTAGGCCTTTTGATCCCAAAATATAATTTTGATATTTTTTAGATCATTTAAATAAATACGTGAGCATGTTTTTTCTAACTTGTATACTAGAGCTCAGAAAAAAAACTATGGAAGCACCATTGAACTCAAAATGGAGGGATTCACTTAGAATGAACCAAACTTTGACTAGCAAGGGTCATCCAGACATGTTAATTTTTGGACTTTTCAAAAAAAAAAACATAAATTGTTATTTTATTTGTTATTCCCAACCATTGGGTAGTGGAACAATGACGTTGCGGTGTAGCGACCAAGCAATGATGAGTCACATTATTAAAGCTCATTAATGGATCGCAAATGTGCAGTGTAATGACATATTAAATTAAGCGTAACAGATATGCTATTTCATATATGAAACAACGCCATGACGGGATGACGTAGCCTAACCGAAACATTGGGATGTGTTTTATTTTAATGGGTTAATGCGTTGGAGAAATAATAATCAAAATGAAGAATTTCTCTAGTGAACCTATAATGAGAATTCATTACAATGATGAATGGAGAATGTGGGAAAATTTCAAGTGATGTCAACACACCTCAAAAAATTGGATCAGAGACCATGGAAGGCCAACAAGAACTTGTATCCCCATGGATAGATCTCTTTAACGATGAACTCCAAATAAGTAGGGGTTCGATTTTTTTAATTTCTTTTTTCTCATTATACATTCTAAAACAAAGAACATGAATCAACCCACAAACAGTTTGATCTGCATATCACTCGTTCTTGCAGGAGGGTACCTTTTTCATGGGATTCATGTATCATGATTTATTAATTATGATAGAACCTCAAACATTTATCACATGTTTCTGAACCACTAATGAAGAGGGTGAGGGAAGACATGAACAAGGACCAATCCCCTTCACCTTGTTCGTTTTTGTGCATTCTTCATGTCTGCATCTTTGAAATAGAGGACAGAAGGATTAGAGGCCATCATAGGGAAGATGGAATCCCCCTGAGGTTGTAGGCGCAAGCGGTATGAATAATGGACCACCGGAGCGGACCTGGTGGTCTTCAGAATTAGACGCTGGTGCATAGATGGCTGCCAATGGTGGCCCATGGCAGCAACAATAGGCGGGTGGTGGCATGCTAGACGAAATGCCGCAACCATCTTGGGAAATTGTGGTACGGAAGAATCCACCAGTGTCTATTCTGGAGGCTGGTGGCATGTGGATACAGCCACCCAACCATGTCAAAGGCACTGCATATGGGATACCACAATGTGTCACATGCGGTAAGGCTGCGGTCAAAGGACCAATGTAGAGGAGGTGGCTCTGTGGACGACCCTTGGGGTATGAGGGTGGACACAGCTTCCAACAGTGTCCCAGCCTGGAAGGTGTCGGCCCTCCCTTGGCTAGCCAAGAATGGTGTGGGCAACCCCAGTAGCTCAATGTGTTGGATCCGAGCCGATCCAAGTCATACTTGGGTTGGGTCGGTCCAACCGGGTCAGACCAGACCCAGACCAGATAGGACCCTTCTCAGAAAAATGACAACAACGTTTATACCGTACGTCTAATTGATGAGAAGTTTGCAGAATTAGACCCCTCACAATGAGGTGGTTCTTTTGGAAATCTCTAAGGAGGTTTTCATGGAAGATGAAATGAAATGAATGGCTTGAGGATCAGTTCTACCGGAATAAAGTGCACTATGTTCGGAGTTCCTATGATTGACTGGGACCTGAAGACTACTAACAAGAGACCCTAGGTGGATCAGCTATGATGGCCTAATGGGAAGCAGCTCTGTGTGACCTGAATTTCCCACGGTGGGGAGTATCCCTGTGTGACCCTACAGTCCCACGATTCTCAATGGGGAGGAGTAAGTTGGTATTAAGGCCAAGGTGGGAAGTGGCTTTGTGTGACCTGACATGCCCACCGTGAGGAGTGGCTATGTGTGACTCAATATACCCACGGTTCTCATCAGGGATGAGCACCTCAGTAGTCCGAGGTTAAGGGGAAGAATCTTTCTATGACATAGTAGGCCCACATTGGGGAGAAGATTTGTGTGCCCCAACATACCCTCGATACTTATTGGGGAGGAGTAATACAACATCCTAAGGTGTTCAGTGATATGAATGATAGTCTTACTTTTCTTACTCTAGATAATAAATTGGGTGACATGTCTTTACTCATGATCATGATTTGTGATCATGCTTCATGGTTTTCTTGTGGATTTCTTTGTGTTCCTTCCTTGTTGGGTGGGGATATGAACTGATTATTTTGTTAATCACCCCTACACGGGCTTTGCCCAAATGTGTTGTGTCTTGTGAAGAAGACCAATGACTTGTAGGAGGACTTTGGGTCCCGAGACTAGGTGGTTCTCAATGAGATCAGGAAGGTAGGATGTGCTTCTACGACTTTCAGAATCCATTATATACATAACCATCAGGTGGAGTGTGATGCCCCAAAACTTTTTTCTCATTAAATAATAATATTATGGTTTTATTTTAATGTTATTCGAAAAAAACCTAAAAATTAAACAAAAAGGAATTTTATTTAATTAAACATCGAAGTTTTTACATTATAGTAAGATAAATGAAAAACCATTCTACCCAAAAAATACCTATTAAATGACTTATTAGAATTACATGGAGACCACCCAAAACAACAAGAACCCCAAGAAATTAATATGGGTCTTTCGGATCTATCACAATGAACATTAGTATGGCCAGAGCCACTGAAACATCATTGAGAATCAGTGGAATAATGTGAACTATCTTCTTCAATTGTCTTGAGTTTGGGACACCCTAATGTATGATTTTATAAGTCCCCAATTCAACCATTTCTCTTCAGGTGACCATTGACTTTCTAACATCAATAATTATAGTCGTTTCTCTTTTTTGGTTTTATTTAAAGTACATAAGAATAATTTGTTTTCTAAAATAATTAAATAATGCATTGAAATTATAATTTTAAGAATGCTTATAATTGAATCTATTCCTTGAATTTTGAAAGGATAAATTTATTAAGGATTTAATGTCCAAATCTTGTGTTTAGAGGGAGGTATCCTTTTTATCTCTAAATTTGTAAACATGTTTATAAATACTTTTAGAAGTACTATTAGTCAAGGAAAAGTATAATTTAATTTGTATACCTTAATATTTTAATGTTTAAAATTAAAATTAGGTTTTACAAAATGCAAGATATTCTCTTTATAGTTAAATTGAAAATATTTATTTTTCTATGAATTTATGGTTAATTTTGGGAGTTCGTTTGTTTATAAAAAATATACCCACAAGGGGAAGCCCTTTAGCAGGGACAAGGGAGGTAGAACGCGCTAGGCGGCCGAGCCTAGACCTCTACCTCAGAACATTCTAACTTGTGGGTGAGTACGCGTGCATGCTTGAAGCATGAACAAGTGAACCATAGGAGCCACTGTGCGGGGCGACACAACGACAGAGGGGTGGGCACAAAGCACACCTGCAAAACCCAGTATGGTGCGGTACCAGGAGGGAGAGGGAGAATTCTGAGCCAATGCCCAGAGTCCTGGGCTTATAAAGAAACATGAACATCACCCCGTTTCAATGCGGGACAAAGAAAATCCTTTGGCATTGAATCCTATCCATCAGATCTCTCCATGTGCAATTTGGGCCGTCTATTTTGATCCGGCATTCGATCCTCAGTGCCCACTGTATACCTACACATTTTCATGCGCCATCTGATCCAACACAGATCTAATCATGAATGTTCAAGTCCTTTTAAATCACCGCGTTGTCCATAGCCATCTGATCATCTCTTCTTCAGATCTGGACCGTCCATCGCATTTAAAATTAATGGACTCACCTCCATCGTAGGATCTTATAGCGATTAATCTATGACATCCATTATTTCTCTAGTTTTTCTCCCCTACACTGCTTTATTCTTCTCCCACCTACACTGGACCAGTAACCCCTACCCTCCCTTTCTCTTTATTCCACACCTGTGACTCCTTCCATCCCAATCCGAGGACTCCCTTGCCCTCATTTTTTCCAAAAAGACTTCCCCAGGTCATTTAATATACCGAGTAGGCCTTGGTTTTCCCACAGTAGCATTAAATATTCTATATATTCTATGCATATTATTTTTTTATAAACAATCTATTTCACCAATTCCCTCGGTTGTCCTCCTTCTTCACAAATCTCTTTCTAGATCTCCAGGGTCTTCCTCAAGCCTCTCCTCCTCCTCAATCAAGGTAAGTGAATGAGTTTCTTTCTTTGTTGCATTGAAATTATAAACATATATATATATATGTATTTTCATAAAAATATATATATAACCTTATAGTTTAGTTAATATATTCTCTTATACCGATCCTAGTTCTCTTAGACTTTGAGTTCAAATGGTATTATGAATGTAATGGAATTATTTTTCTTTATTGTGTTGATGTTATATACATTAATATATATATATATACACTCATATACATAAGTATACATACATGCAGTTTGGGTGAAAACCCACATATACCCGACCCTAGGACTTATGGATTTTGGGTTATATAGTACTTTTAAACATGAGGGATTATTTTTCTCATGAAAAACTTTTATATATATACCATATATATGTGATCATATATGTATATATATATAACCATACAGATTTAAATGAACCTCTATTATGTTCTGTTTTTAATACCTATAAATTTTGAGTTACATAGATGAGGTAGAATTTTGTTTTAAACATAAGGAATTATATTTTCAAATATATATATATATATATAGTATACATGATCATGTATAATTGTAAAATTTATAAAACTCACCCTTTGGACCAGTTTTAAGTCCCTTAACACTAAACTTCTATGATTAATTTATATTTTTGATAAATAAGTAAGCGTCAATTAACTTTGGTGTAGGACTCAATTATACATGTATGTTATATATGTATACATATAAATTTATGTATGTTTTTTTAATAAATAAAACCCTTAATATTTATATTATGATTTAATGTTTCAGGGACTCTAGTTAATTAATGTGTCTATTGTGTTAAATTCATATGGGTGTCAATGGATATTTGGTATATACCCTTTAATACATGATGTATATTCAGAATTATGAATATATGTGTATACATGTAAACTTTTATCTTCAATTTTATTAAGGATTTTTCTATTTATTAGTAAGAAAGAATAAAACATGTTGTTTTCTAAATATGTTTAGATTTTGTTTAAAAACACTACTTTTATACCCTTGTTTATAAACAGGTTTACACAACACTATACCCAAATTTTGGATTTTTCAAATATTATACTCTTGATGCATTGAGAAATTTTGGAGAGTTCATGAGTATAAAATTTGGGGTTTAATACTCTTATATACATATTTATGAATCACTTATTTTCAATCATATACTAAACAATGTTAGTTATGGTTGAATTTAATGATCTTCATGTTTAACTTTATGTGTATATTTGTTATATGTTAAACCTAAGAATACTAAAAATGAATGTTTGGGAATTTATGTGTTTGATATCCCTTTTGAAATATTTGGTTTATCTTTTAATTAAGCACCCAATCCATGGTGAAATTCGAAAATGTATTTTATGGGTAATGATTTTAGAATTTAGGGTTATCATTTTATGTAACAATGCTTATATTTATTTTAATACATTGATCCTCATCACATATACCATAATATGATTATCATACTCACCATTCGATGACATAGCCATGCAGTTGATTGTTTTGTAATTAATAATTATATGCCTGATTCAATATATATATGTAAAAGCTAATGAATGTAATTAAAATACTTATGACCTTCTATGGATTAAGTGTTTAATTATTCAACCTGGTATTGGAAGCCTTGAATAATTTTAAATGAGAAATTAAATATTCAAATTGGTATGGGACATTTTGAATATACGACCCTTTTGTCATATAAGGAATATAATAGACTCAGTATAACGGGTTGAGGATAAGTTAATGAAAGCCCCTCGATGCATCAATTGTTCTCATGAGACAATCAGGTCATGGCACAAGGCTATTCACATTTCAAGTCTTGACACGAGGTCTTGATAGGGTCTGATATTATAAATTCCCACATTATGTCTATGATAATTAATTAACCAAGTGGATATTAGACTAGAAGAATATACATGGTTAAAATCTAGTAATTATGTGTATCAGAATAAGTAAATGCTTTTGGCATGAACTTTATTGTGTACTTGATGATTTATTATCCATTTTATATTTCATAGTAGTCAAGAATGAAATTGATGTTATTAACTTTATGTGCAACTATGATTTTTTTATTACTCTTAGTTATTAAATTTGTACATGTATATTCGTATGACATAATTATTTAGAATGTATTTTACTTATTACTCTTAACGAGAATGCCTATAATTGAATCATGTTCTATTGTAATTCTCTTAGTATGATTTTAATTGTGCACTTTTGTTTCTTAGAAAATTTTAATGATATGTTACATGTGTTACAACATTTCTTAAGAAAGTGTTTTATGGAAAATTTTAAATTGGTATATTATGTTATTCTAAAACCCCTTAATGGGAATTCATATTCTCACCCTACATTTTTGAAATAAATTTATCAGGTATCAGTTTTTAGCTGAAGAAGCATGTCAGAAGAAGCTGGTTTCCCAAAAACTGAACTGAATCAATCCTCTGTATGGAACATGATTTGTAAAATATCAATACATGTTTTTTTTGTAAAACTTACACATCATATTTTTAGGAACCAACTCTGGGTATTCTGGGGTCAGGAAATTAGAGTTGGTATTAGAGGATTCAGTTTAGATAACTCTTGAAAATCAAAACCTGAAACAAATCGATCCTCTATATGGGACATGATGCGTAAAATATCAGTGCATGGTTATTATAAAAATTTACACATCACATTTCAAGGCACCGACTTCCGGTATTCTAGAGTTGGGTATTTTGGAGTCATACAGTTTTATCTTCTTATTGAGTCCCTAGAAACCATAGTTTTCATAGACATCCATGACAACTTTTTAAATTATGCACACATTCATATGACATGAAAACACCGCTAAGACGTGTGAAACTCTCCCCGTGTACTTAAACACCATCGAGGAGCAGGTTTTGACTACCTATTTATGATGGAAACCCAATTTCCATCATACGCACATCGGGAAAAATACTTTGAGGTTCTTTTTATATGCTTCACCATAGGAGAAGGCATCGTGTCCTTTATGGATTTCCAAGAAGCTTCAATAGCAGGTGACTTCCGCGCAACATATATGTGCCAAATCATGTCCTATGGGCATTATAGTCAAGTAATGGACTTTGAAAACCTTGAAATTGAATTTTTCTATTCTGTGTATAGACATCATGTAAATAATGATGTCTCTCGACTTTACACCCCTTATGTCTCACTCTGGAGATACCATAAGTGTAACCACGATATTAAACCAGACTTCTCGGGTTGCATTTGGTTTATAGAGATCGAGAGTTTTGAAATTGTTTTGGGGGTTTGTGTAACTGGGAACTAGAGAAACCATTAGTCCAGGGTGTTTTTTACCAGCTATTTTATGAAAATACAATTTGTTGTTTCTTCATTTTCCTATCCTTTCAGTGTTTGTACTTTTAAGTGAATTTCACTGATTGTACTTTCATAAAAAAAGTATTTTTATATGGAAGGACAAACCCATATCTTATCTCTTCCTGCTGAGGTATTAGAGGACATCATGGTCAGATTCTGTGCAGAAGAATACATCGCATTCACAATCTTGCGAAGAACATGAAAACATCATTACGAGATATAGAATAGTCCATAAATTCTCTGCTCTTTCGAAGGGAATGCCTATATCTACCATTGTATAGCAACTGCGCAACTCGCTAAGTATAGACAAAGGGGAAAGTACGATGAAGGTCTTTTCCTATGCTGCACTCTATCCCAAACCATCATAGCCAGGGTAAGGTTTTAAGAGGCTACCTTTGAGGGGAGCCTTCGCATAGTATACGTGCACCAAATCAAGAGATTCATTTTACATGACCATGCCTAAAACATTGAAATTCTCAGACAAGAGACTGTCTGGCGAGTCCTTAGAGAGTTTGTCTATTCAGACACATCTGAACTTTGTACCATTCGAGCCTCTTTCTGGAAGCCTGAGTATACACTGCATGAGTTTAACCCATACTGTCTGAGGTGTGTTTGGTTCAGGGAAGCGGAATAATTGAACACCAACATATGTATTAATCTGGACACACCTGAGGGTCCTCAATGATGGAGGATGTGGTGAATAACATTACAGTTTCTTTTTTTAGATTGGTTTTAAGAAATGAATTGCAAGGAAAGAATTCTTTTTTTGGGAGAATAATGGGACAACTCAAAATTATTTTCTCATGTAATAATAATATTATGGTTTTATTTTCATGTTATTTGAACAAAACATACAAATTAAACACCATGAAATTTTATTTAATTAAAAACCAATGTGTTTACATTACAGTAACATCAATGAAACACTAGTCTACCAAAAAATACATTTTAAAAGACCTATTAATATTATATAGAGACTACCCAAAACCACAAAATTCACAGGAAGATAATATGGGTCTTTCAGATCTGTCACAATGAAAATTAGTATGGCTAGAGCCACTGCAACATCACTGAGCATCAGTGAAATGATGTGAACCATCTTTTTCAATTTTCGTGAGTTTGGGACACCCTAATTTAGGTTTTATATGTCCCCAATTCGACCATTTCTCTTTCGGTGACCGTTGAGTTTCTAACAGCTATAATTATTATCGTTGATCTTTTGTGGTTTAATTTAAATTACATAAGAATAATTAGTTTTATAAAATTATTAAAAAATTCATTGAAATTATAATTTTAAACATGTTTATAATTGAAATAGTTCCTTGACTTTTAAAAAAAATAAATGTATTAAGGATTCAAATTCCAACACATGTGTTTAGATGGTGGTATGCTTTTAATCTATGAATTTGTAAGCATGTTTATAAATAATCTTAGAAATAATCTTAGTCAAGGAAGAGTATAATTTAATATTTTTACCTTAATCTATTAAAATTTAAAATGAGAACTAGGTTCTATAAAATGAATTACATTATATTTACAGTTAAAATGAATATATTTATTTTTCTATGATTTATGGATAATTTCGAGAGTTTGTTTGTTTATAAAAACTATACCGATAAGGGCCTGATCTCTAGATGAGCCGAGGGAGGTAGCACAGACTAGGTGGCCAAGAATAGCCCTCAGCCTCAGTACAAGCCAACCTGTGGGTGAGTGTGCACGCGTGCTTGAAGCACTCACAAGGTACCCAGAGGTACCACCGTGCGGGGCAGCACGACGACGGACGGGTGGCCGTAGAGAGCTCCCGCAGAACCCGGTATGAGGTGGTACCGGGAGGGGGGAGGGAGAATTATGATCCTATTCCCAAAGTCTCAGGCTTAAAAATAGACAAAAAACTTCCATCCGTTTCGATGTGGGATGAAGAAAATCATCCGGGATTGAATCCTTGTTGTCAGATCTCGCCACGTGCGATCTGGGCCATCTATTTCGATCCTGCATTTGATCCTCAGCAGTCATACTATACCTCTGAATTTTCATGTTCCTGCAAATCATACACAGATCTAATCATGATTTTCTGAGTCCTTTCAAATCACTGTGCCATCCATAGCCGTTCGATCATCTCCTCCTTAGATCTGGACCATCCATTACTTTTTAAATCTGTGGACTCACCTCCACCGTAGGATCTTATTGCGATTAATCTCAGTCGTTCATTCCTTATCCAATTTTTCTCCCCTGTGATGCTTTATTTATCCTCTCTCCTACACCGGACTAGTAACCCCTACCCTCCCTTTCCCTTTTTTCAACACCTGTGACTCCTTCCATCACCATCTGATGCCTCCCTTTCCATCCTTTATTATTCCACACAATCATCCCCTCATCATTTAATATACCGATTAGGACTCGGTTTTCTAACAGTAGCATTAAATATTCTATATATTATATGAATATTATAGTTTATAAATATTCTGTTGCACCCATTCCCTCAGTTGTACACCCTCTTCTCAAGTCTCCTTTGAGATCTCCAGCTTCTTCCTCGATCCCCTCCTCCTCCTCAAACCAGGTAAGGGAATGAGTTGTATTTATTTGTTTCATTGAAATTATAAGCATATATATATATATATGTATTTATTATCATAAAAATATATATACAACCTTATGGTTTAGTAAATATTTTCTCTTACACCGATCCTAGGTCTCTTGGATATTGAGTTCAAATGGTAATATGAACATAAAGGAATTATTTTTCCTTATTGTGTTGAAGGTATATACATATATATATATATATATGTATGTATATATGTATACTCATATACATAAGTATACATCCTTGCAGTTTGGGTGAAAACCCGCATACACCCGACCCTAGGACTTATGGATTCTGGGTTATGTTGTATTTTTAAACTTGGGGGATTTTTTTCATGAATAACTTATATATATAAACCTTATATATTCAATTATATATATTTATATATATATATAACCATAGAGTTTTAAATGAACCACTTTTATGTTTGGTTTTAAAGACCTCTAAACATTGAGTTACAAAGATGAGGTATAATTTCGTTTTAAACATAAGGAATTATATTTTCATATATATATATATATATATATATATGTATATATATAAAGTATACATGAGCATGTATAATTATACAGTTTATATAAATCACCTTATAGAACATTTTTATGTCTTTCAACAATGAACTTCAATGATTAATTTATGTTTTTGATAAATATGTAAGTGTCAATTAACTTTGGTGTTGGACTCGGTTATACCTATATGTTATATATGTTTACAAAAAAATTTATGTATGTTTGTTTAATAAATAAACCCTTTAAAATATATGTTATGATTTAAATTTTTAGGGACTCTCATTAATTAATTTTTCTAATGTCTTAAATTTGTATATGTGTCAGTGGATTTTTGGTATAAACCATTAAATACATGATCTATATTCAGATATGTGAATATATGTGTATACATGTAAAATTTGATCCTCAATTTTATTTTGAATTTTATCCAGGATTTCACAAAAAGAATAAAACATGTTGTTTTTGAAATATTTTTAGTTTTTGTTTAAAAACACTACATTTATACCCCTGTGAATAAATAGATTTACACATCACTCTACCATAATTTTGGATATTTCAAATATTATACTCTTGATGCATTTAATAATTGGGGAGAGTTAATGAGAAAACAATTTGCGGTTTACTAATCTTACATACATATTTATGAATCACTTATTTTCAATCATATACTGAATAATGTTAGTTATGGTTGAATTTCACGCTCTTCATGTTTAACTTTATGTATAATATAACAACTGTGAACTTTATTAAACACTTAAACATGATTTATTACATGAAATTTTCAATTGATGAAACATAGAAGATGAAGATGTAGAGACCCGAAGCTTAACATACATAGACATTACATTACTTTTGCGGAATACTTAGTACATAACAAAAACACACACACAAGGACCGTAATAGTTTAGTGTATTTGGAAACTCAGAATATAATATTCTAATCATGGTGAAAGATATTCAACATCTCCCATAAAGATCTTATTTTTTTTAAACCTAAATCCTTTCTTTATGTCCTGGGGAAAAGAAATCATAAAAGGGTGAGCTCAAATTCTCAGTAAGGTTAAACAAAAGAAATATCAATCACGTCATATTCAAAAGAACATATCTTTTGGAAATCTTAACCTGCAAAAGAGATCATAATTTCATAACATGGGATAAATAATTGTAGTGAAATGTAATCCCAATAATCGTAACTTAAAACATGAAACGTTTTGGCATACACACATAATCATATAGAATCATTTCTTATTAGTCAAGACTCATTGCCAAGACTATCTTAGTGGAAAAAGTCCCTTTCTGAACCGAGTTCACTCATCATTTCAGTCCTGTTTCACTGAACCAGTATAACCTACCGTTCCAGCCATGTCTATCTCATGAGATATAAAATCTTTACCCAATGCATTGGAGGGAGATATAGGTCCCACCCATCTAATAATGATACCATTTTTATGTGTGCCACAATATCATAAATAATACATCATTGCATAACCCATGTAATAAAAATGGGAATATTAACATCGTGACATCATAAAACAATTCATATAAGATAAAGGAATTCATAAATATAATTCATCACAACATAATCAAATCAATGTAATAATAGGGACAGAAACATAACCCTTTATTATCTTAGATGGAAAATAATTTTGATAAAACACTTGAACTCTATTCTTGAGGAAAATATCCTTTCTACTTCAAAAAAACTTTTCCTTTCTTAACATGTTGTACAATTCTAAACTAAAAGAAGTTGATTAAAAATAAACTTGAAAACTTGTAAAGGAAGTTTCTTGGAAATAATGTTTTAAAAATCCATTCATGCCGTATAAGTTAAAAAAATATTCTTCTCGTACTTTTGTCAGAAAAGTCAAAAAGTACCTCGTATGAAAAACGAAAAAAGATTCCTTTCATATCTTTTACTAAAAACTCAATGAATGGTAAAATTGGATTTAAACAATTTTAGGTGGATGGAAACAATATTACATATTGAGGAAACATGGATGTAGATGATAAAATACACCCCAGTAAATACCAAAGTATAAACAATCTTGGATAAAAATGGGATTGTGATATTTCCCTTAACTTAGGTCCGATTTGCTTCGTAAGTGTCCAAACCTCCTGTATAATGATTTAAATAATGTTATTGACTTATTCTAGAATCATACTTATTTTTATTATATCATATATGGTCATATTCTTAGCTTATTATTAGTAATATTTCATTACTACTTGTTATTCAGGTGTTTATTACTTTTTTGTTCTTATGCGTGCTTGTCGAATAAATTCTTATTCTTATCTTTAGGTTATAGATACCTAATTTACAGAATGTTATTATTGTAATATATATCATATTAATTCATTAAATTCATTTATATAATCATTATGCAATGAAGATCATGTAGAACGAATCGCATCACATCGTGGAGACGGTATTCCGTACATACGCACGAGCGATGATATCGTTCCCATGATCGTGGAATTGTATTGTAGTGTATGTATACTTTTTCAGAATCAATATCACTTTTTAATAGTCATATATAGTCATTATTTACACCATTATACCCATCCAAGTAAGGTGGTGGTGGAAAATAGATTACACCACGGCGTGGAGACGGTATTCCGTACGTACTCACGCGCGGTGATTTCTTTTTCCGTAGGATGGATAGATTATGAAATAGGGTTGTTTCATACTTATAATAACATATCCGTATATGAGTGATACTGATGTTATTACTTCATAATTAAACAACTAAATAAAAATAAGTGGAAGAAGAAATAAAGATGAAAGAATCGGTAACAGACATTACATCTTCTTTGAAGTGCTTCTTTGAGACCTCCTTTTAGGGTACTAAAATAGGTCTTTGAAGAGGACCAGAACCTCTAGAATGTTTCTAGGGAAGTGGAGAGGAGAAATTGGCAGGGGATGGACGATCTTTAAGGCTCAAATTGGTGTGAGGAAGAGGGAGGAGGAGGTGACCTTTTATAAGGGAGGAGAGGGGTACCTTTGGAATAACTAAAATTATTATTTTATTATAAAGTCAAATTCGGTTTTAAATAGCTAAAAATTGATTTATTTTGAAGATAAGGTGGGGTATGGTTCGAAATTCTCTGATAAAATAGAATTTAGGCAAGTTTAGGTTCCTAATTTAACTTTATCATTTAGATTTAACATTAAGTTAAATAATTTTACTTTTACCGTGTCTTCTTGTGTTCTTATACTATAAGGTTAATAAACATACTATAATAAGAAAAACAAACCCCAAGTTGTTTATTATTAATATATATAACCTTATATAAGTCATTTGGCTGAACATTAGATTTTTAGGAATAAAATAACAATTAATAATATAATATTTGTTTTAAAGACTATTTTATGTCAATTTTGACACTATTTAGTAATTGATTTTTGTGAAAATCATAATAGAATTATTAGTTCAAAAAAAGTTAATTAAATCAATAATAACATTTTATATTAACCTATAAAATTAGTTTAATTCATAAAATGTCTTAAATTACTTTTATTTGGGTATTTATAACATCAATTATGTCAATATTTCATTAGTAAGACAATTACTGCATCATATTTGTGTCATAATAAATGATAATTATTTAATCCCTAAAAATTACAAATAAATTCCTATGATGTATATAATTGTATTAGCTTTCTGGATACTATTCATGTTCGAAGTTTCATGAAGTGTATCACTAAATTAGAATTATTATACTTATAAGATTTAAGAAAGTGACATGTTGTCACATTCTTTGGTTTTAATAATAATTAAATTATTTTCATAGAAAAAAGTACATTAAATGAATCTAATCCAACCCTAAGGTGATATGGGTCTACTTTTAGTCATCCAATAGGATTTTGACATGTGTTAGGGTAATTTTATAATATTATATTTACCCTTAATTACTCGATTTACCTTTAACTATGGTAAATAAAATTTACCGTAGTTACTATTCATAATTCCCAAAAATAAAAAGTAGCTTATTAACATAATTTGGATCCACTGATTCCAAATATGGAATACATTTTTCCAAATTAAATATAATAAAGTTGCAGAAATTAAATTAAAATTAATCCCGTTGTCGAAAGAAAACTGGTTTTTCTTTAAAACATTGCAAAAGATTGAATTGATTTATCCTACGAATTCAAGGTAGAATAAATGCTATTGACACACATTATATTAAATGGTAAAAATATATTCTATTTATACTTTAAAACCATTCAATATTATAATTTAACCATATAAATTATTGCGATTAAAAAAGTTGTTTTTAATTAAAATGTAGCGTGTGTTTACTATTCATCAAAATATAAAAGTTACCAGAATGATATGAAAATTTATCCAAAGTAAATTTTTATTTCATGATTCCAAAGAAGAATTATATTTTGTCAAATTTAACTTATAAACATGTGAAAACTATATTTAAAGTGGGTGCACCATCAAAAGGTGGAAAAACTGCATTTTTTTAAAAATACTTATTTTACCAGAAAAATTTATTTTGTTCTTATACCATGTTTTAGAAAATGTGAAAGACGAATAATAATGTTATAAGATTCAAAATTTAGTTAATACTATTCATAACGGCTAGTTCATAATAATATTATAATAATATATCGTTGTTTAGTAAATCCCGGTATTGCGTACAACACACACTATCGAGGAAGGTCGCGATTGCGTGTAATGCAAGCCAAGTCAGGGTTGCGTGCTGTGCAAGAATCCTTTTTTGTTTCGTATAACATAATGCAACCATATTTAATTTATACATTGAATATATATATATACTCAATGTTGCATAGAATAACTATTATCAAAATTGTGTGTAACACGATCCAAGAATAGTGTTGTGTATACTGAAAGCTAATACAGTGTTGCGTATAGCACAGGGTAATCTTGGTGTAGCATACAAAACAAGACATTAATGAAATTAAAACAATATTTTTCATAAAATCTAGGGGTGTTACAAAAGACGCCTAGTATATTTGGGGATTAGGATCATTAAATAACAACTTAAAACATAAAACCCAACATCTTATATAAATCTTCTTTTGCATGACCACTACATTCCTTCGTACTTAGCATTGCATGGGACAACTAGAGGACATGCATAAGAAAAAGGTGAGATATGAATCTCAGTAAGGGAATAAACATGGAATAACATGAGGAATACAACACATGCTAGTAAATAGTCATATCAATGGATCACAATTGAAATACGAACATAAAGGCATGACAAATCATGATAATCATAACATGGAAATGTGGAAAAAACACTTAACATAGAATTTAGCATGAGACAAGGCTCATTGCACATGGAGCATGAGTAAACCATCATTAAAAATGAATCACATGTAAAACCTCATTTCAATTGAATTAGCATAAGTAAAAAATCATTGCCCATGTCATATAATGATACTATAATTTACCCAATGCATTAGATCACTATCAGGGCACACCATTCTTAATCATTTCTTTCATGCATAATTGTGCCACATGGATCATATAACATGGAATAAATCAATCTCATAAGTTATTCCACGATTAATTAATGTGGAATAAATAAATGAATGAACCATTAAAAATTTATATGTGCATAAAGTTCAAAACCCTTGATATAGAAATGAGAATTGTATTCACTACACAATGATCTTGGCTTGAAAAAACGCGGTGAAATTTGGCTGCATAAATGCGTGACATAAGGATTAATGAAAATGGTTGATGGGAGATAAATGGGTGTCTTATTATATTTACATGAAATGTATAGTATGTGGGTAATATAGATACATATCCCAACAAACATAATGGAATTTAGTAGAATAATACAAATGAATTACTTGGATGTAAAGGAGGAGAGAGAAATCCCTCACAGAATTTCGGCATGGTAAAGGGTGTACATGGGAAGAATTATTGAGAGAGAAAGGGGTCTCCCATAATCCAAACATAAAGAGGGAATTATGGGGGTGTTGTGAAATCATACCCCAACATTTGTAATCAAAAAAAGGTCATAACAACTTAATGAAAATTGGACAAAAATGAGAAAGGAAGAAATAACTTACTTGGAAGTGCGATCCCAAAAGCTTTGGAGAGGCTTATTGGGAGCATAGGGAACCATGGTAGGATTCTAGAGAGAGGAGGGAAGAGGTTCGACTAACTCCAAAGGCTTTGAGTGAATAGGAAGTGGGAGCTTGAGTGGGTTTATATAGGGAGGGGGAGGGAATTGTTTATTATTTTTGTTTGGGACACCACACATTAAACAAATCAAAAACACAAACCATACCATGGTTTTTACCCATGTTTTTTGCCAAATTAGAGTGGAAAAAAATTTATGAGGAAAATTTCCGAACTTCCTAAAATAATAGCGTTTCTTATGTGGTGGTGAGTCACACTCTCAAGGAAAACAATTTAAAAAGACAAAATGATTTATAAGTCTTGGAGGGTCCACAAAAGGGTTGTAAAATAAATTAAACAAATCTAAAATCACATTATTTTAATTCTAAAACATATATTTTCTGAACATAATGTTTATAGTATTTTATTACGTCACTATTGGGTCATTATGATGTCATAAAACACATAATATATTTAAATGGTATTTAATTTTTAACCAAAAATGCGGCTGTCTCAGAAAATTATGAAAAATTCACAGTTGGATAATTTCGATGTCCTGATTCAAAAAATAATTTTCATTTTATCTAAATAATTTTCTACATATGTGAATTTTTAGTTTTAAAACAAAAATTGGCATTTATCAAAATTCACGTGTTTCGACAAAAATAGACTTCAAACCATAATAAAAATTACAATTGCAATCATAAAATTATATGATAATTTATATTTAACAAAAATTAAATTAATAATAATACTATTTTATTAAAATATTATTTAATTCAAAAATCCATTAATTCATCAATATATATTTCTTAGTCGAATATTAACTAAAAATACTATTTGGGCTTTAAAAACTATTTAAAAAGTAACAATAATAAAATGAATGCACATTATTTATACGAAAATAATTTACATAGTAATTTTACTATGATCTTGTTATATAACCCCTTATAACACTCGCATAAAACAGAAGGGTACAGTGTACGATGGTGATAGACTCTTAGGGTGGCTCAGATAACATCCATCGGGTGTTAATCTATAATAACTTCCACTTCTCCTATGGTCAGTTCCTCTCAAGCTTAACGTGTTCAAGCTCAGATTGGAATTGATCAAGAGCGAAGCCCAATGACGCCAAATACTTTCTAAGCTCTAACAAATGGGCTTCGTATGGGGCAAGTCTACTAGATGAGGCCATAAATTCCATTTTCCAAGTAAATTGGATTTGTTAAAGCACTATATTTATACTAATCATATGATCACTGTTCAACGACTATATTAGCAACGATCACAATTAATAAAGGTACTTTAAAATCCAGAAACATAAAACCAATGATGTTCAAATATTATATAACCATAATAAGACATTTAATTAGATCAAGATAAATGTCTATTAATGAAAGATTGGGTTGTTACAATCTTCCCCCTTAAGAAATTTTCCCTCGAAATTTCCTTTTCCCACAGTAAAATAGATGTGGGTAGCTTTGCATTATAATTTCCTCCAATTACCACGATGCTTCTTCAAACTTGAGGTTTTTCCACAACACCTTGATGAGGGGAATTGTATTATTTCTTATAACTTTTTCTCTACGATCTAAGATCTTCACTGGTTACTCCTCGTAAGAAAGATCATCCTCTAGCTATACTATCTCTGAAGAGCGTACATGTGAAGGGTTTGGTATGTACTTCATTAAGAGGAATACATGAAAGAAATCATATTCCATGGCTATGGTAGGTGGAAGTGCTAGTCGATAGGCTACAACCCTGACATGATCTAGAATCTCAAAGGGGATGATGTAACTAGGACATAAATTACCTTTCTTTGAAAACATCATGAACTTCTTCCATTTAGATCTGCATAGAAATACCATGTATCTGAATTTAAAATCACAGTCTCATCGATGACTATCTGCATAACTCTTCTGTCAACTCTGGGCTGCCTTGATATGCTGTTGAATAGCTTTCACCTTCTCCACCATTTCTTTGACCATTTCTGGTTCTAGCTACTTACAATCACTGACTTCAACACAACATGTTGGTGTTCTGCACCTCTTCCCATACAGGGCTTCATGAGGTGAAATTCAGATGCTCGAGTGGAAACTATTATTGTAGGATAATTCATCCAGTGGAAGATGTTGGTCCCACCTTCCTTTGAAGTCCATAGAAAAAGATCTTAACATATCCACTAGTGTCTGAATAGTTCGCTTAGATTGGCCATCAGTTTGGGGATGATAATCTATAATGAAGTTCAGTTTAGTATCCAGAGCATGTTGAAGACTCTTCCAAATCGTAGAGGTGAATCTTGGATCTCAATTGGATACAATAGATAGTGGTGCTCTATGTAGCCTTACCACTTCCCCTAATATATATCTGTTCTAGTTGGTCCAATGAGAAATACTCCCTAATTTCAATAAAGTGTGCAGACTTGGTAAGATAATCCACAAAAACCCAGATTTTATTTTGTTCCTTTGGATGTATTTGGAAGTCCTGTGACAAAGTCTATGGTGATGTTCTTCCATTTCCTGGCAGGTATGGGTAATGGTTGCATCATCCCCTTAGACTTCTGCCTCTTTTCCTTCAATTTTGGACATGCCTGGAACATTTATGTATACTCAGTGATCTAATTGTTTATATAATCCCACAAATTATTCTCTTAGATATCTCGATACATCTTTGTGATTCCTGGGTGAATAGAGAAATTTGAACTATGTGCGTTATCCAAAAGATGCTTCTTCAGATCTCGACTTGATGGAACAAATATTCTTTTACCATATCTAACAATTCATTCTTCATTAACATTGAACTACAAGGATTTACCTTTTTTTTATAGCTCCCACTTTCTTCTAAATTCCCATATCATCATTTTGGGAATCCTTTATCCTTTTCAAAAGATAATTTTTAGAAATAATTTGTGAAAGTATTAATGATTCTCCCTCTTTATGATTATCATGTCTATCTTCATCAAGTCTAAGAAAATTAGATCCTTCTCAATTCTCATAAATGATAGAATAACTGGGTCCTATCTACTTATATCATCTTCCACCTTGGTCACTTTCCCAGGGTGGTAATAGATTGAGAAATCAAAATCTTTGATCAGTTGTAACCATCTTCGTTGGCGCATGTTGAAATCTTTCTGTGTGAATATATAATTGAGGCTTTGTGGTCCATATATATTTCACACTTCCCCCCAAAGAGATAATACCGCCAAAATTTTAAATCTAAGATCACCGCAGCCAACTCCAAATCATGTGTTGGATAATTCGGCTGATGAACATTTAATTTCCTTGAAGTATAGGCAATGACTTTGTCATTTTTCATCAACAAACAACCCATGACCATCTTCGAAGCATCACTGAATACCATAAAAAGTTCTACACATGTGGGTAAAGTGAGCACAAGCGCAGTGATAAGCCTCATTTTTAACTCCTTGAAGCTTTCTTTTCATTCATCACTCCATGAAAACCTTACTCCCTTCCGAGTTAGTTTGGTAAGAGGTTTGGACAATCGTGACAGATTTCTCACAAATCATCAAAAATATCCAGCTAACCCCAAGAATATACGGATATTTTTTACTGATGTTGGCCCCAGACATCCCTCAATTGCATCTATTTTGGAGGGATCCATAGATATCCCATTGCTTGTGATGCTTTTTCCCAATAATGAGACCACCTTCAACCAGAACTCACACTTGCTATAATTTTCATAGAGATTCTCCTTCAGAAAGGTCTGTAGTATTGTTCTTAGATGCTCCTCATGATACTCCTTGGTTCTGGAGTATATTAGAAAATCATCTATAAAGACTACCACAAATTTGTCGAGGTAATCTCTAAAGACTCTATTCATAAAGTACATAAGGATTTATAGAGCATTAGTTACTCTGAAAGGAATTACTATGAATTCATAGTTCCCTTATCATGTACGAAAAGAAGTATTGGGGATATCTTCCATCTTCACCCTTACTTGATAATATCCCAAAGGTAAATCCACCTGGGAGAAGTATTATGCTCCATGTAGCTTATTGAACAAGTCATCAATTCTTGGGATATGATACTTGTTCTTTATTGTGATTTTGCTAAGATCATGATAATCGATTCAAAGGCACATTGAACCATCCGTCATCTTGACGAAGAGGACTGGTGCACCCCATGGTGAAACACTTGGGCATATAAACCCTTCATCCAGATTCTTCTGTAGTTGTTTATTTAGCACCTCAAGCTCCAGAATATCCATTCAGTACAGTGTCTTGGATATTGTCAATGCCCCAGGTAGAATATTAATTGATAATTCAACATCTCTTCTAGGAGGAAGACCACAAAATTCCCCGATAAAAACTTCAATAAATTCCCTCACAATGGGCAGGTCTTCAAGGATGGTTGCCTCATTAGACTCAATCATCTGAGCCAGATATGCATGCTCATAAGGTAGTAATATCCATGCTTGAGATGATGGAGTTATAGAAGATTCATCTTCTTCCTTTAACTTGTATAGAATTGGGGGTCGAATCTCCAAATGGAGAGTGATTTCCCTATTGCGACAATTTTTGTTGGCTCTATATAAGGAAAGCCAATCCATGCCATGAATTTCATCAAATTCTACCAGAGGGAGTATGACAAGGTTCACTGAGAAATTGAATCCACAAATTACGACAGTTGAAGAGTTATATTCATGGGACGGAATGATTTCCCCATTTTTAATACTCACCGACATCTTTACTTTGATGATTTGTGGAGGTTCTGGGATTGTTCTAATATACCTTTGGGATATAAAAGAATGTGTAGAAACTGAATCAAAATGTACATTCACTATTCCTAAATGAATAACTAGCGTACCTATCCCCACTTCATTTTCGGGTTTTACTTCGGAATTAGTGATGGAAAAAGCTAGCCTTTGATTCCTTGGAGGTTGTTGGTTTCCCCAAAAAACCTTCAGCATAGAGAACTGATTTGAAAGATGTCTTGGTTATTTGCAGTTGAAGTAATGAACAACACGTTGACGGTCGAACGGAGAATTCCTCTCCTCTGTTGCAACCTCGGGGTTTTCTTACCGACATTTAATATATAGGTTCTGTTGGGAAAAAATCCCTCAAGGTAACATTGGAGTATTTTTGGGTTGATTGTGTTTGTTGACAAAGCAGGTTTCCATGGAGAATTGTCGAGTTCCTGAGAATTTGTTGACAATCCTTGTTGGCAAAGAACGATGACAATGGAAAGGACGATCTGGAGGCGTCACAAAAGAGCAGTACAAGGTGGCGCCGTTTCCCAGTGTTTGCCAAATTTTTGGGGTCCAAAATTTGGAAGTTTGGTGAGCATCACGAAAAGTGGATTTCTATGAAGATCATAATTAAATATGGAAAAGGCATGAATTTTGTGAAGTGAAGCTTCATGGATTGGATTTCGCGAAGACCAGAATAATGGAGGTGGTGATTCTTCGCGATTCCGACAAGCTTCACGAACGACAGAGGCTGAAGAGCATCGCGGCGATGAGGGGCTTTGGGAGGGAGCTTCGCAGTGAAGGTACGAAATAATGTTGACGATGATGCTCCATGATTACGACGAGCTCCGCAATCTGAAAATTGCCAAGGTGCTTCACGATTTGGACAGAATTCCAGTGGAAACTTTGGAGCTTCGCGATTGGCGATGAAGTGGTGTTGACTTCGCACGGAAAGGTCGTGGGTTGGTGGAATCGCCTATAAATAGAGGCCGACCCCCTCGAGAGAAGTAGAGAGAATTTTCAGAGAAAATATTTTGCTCTCAAACTGAGAAGGTGGTTTGCGGAGCCAGTGTGCTTCGCGAAAGAGGTGCTTCGCGGCAGATATTGTAGCTCCGCAAAAGTTGTGAGCTCCACATTCGCTCAGTGAGCTTCACGAGGGAAGTTTCTCTGCAAGGGCTTGAGCTTCGCGGGAGTGCATCATGAGAGAGCTTCGATAAAAGGAAGGAGCTTCATGAAGGCTTGTTTGAGCTTCGCAAAATTGTAATCCTCGCGAATTAGGGTACTTTATGAAGGTACTTTCCAAAGGTAGTTTCCCAGTGGTCAGAGGAAAAGTGGAATTCATCAGTGGATGAAAGTTAGACTTCAACATAGCATTTATCAACAGTTGAAGATGCATTATTTCATGCAAATGAAGAGACCTACAGGTCTATAAACTGTGAGTGGATCCCTTCCAAGTGCAGTGAGTATAGGAATAGGAAGAAGGTGATCCTCTCCACTGGTAGTGAGCCAGAGAGAGAAATAGGGAGTGACCCTTGGGAAAGCAGTGAGGTGACCCTAATCCTTGAAAATCCAGTGAGCTTGGGACAGAGTGACTATACCCGAACATTGTAATCCACAGCTAGTGAAGTATAGTGGAATTTGGTACGACTGGAAACCTGTCAGTGTATGCTCCTTGGACGTAGCCCTTAGCGGTGAACAGGTGAAATTGTTGTGTCCTGTGCTTGCTTTACATTCTGTTTATATTATGCAACAGGAAAGAGAGAGAAGAGTGTTTTTCTTAACAGTAAAACAATATCAGAGCGGGCATTCATTTTAAATTAGTTACACCCTGATTCACTCCCCCTCTCAGGGTATTCAGCCTTGTGGACCTAACAATTGATATCAGAGGGAGAGGTTGATATTAGTTCTTCTCTCAATGGAGGCCACTAATCATAGAGGGATTCCGATCTTCGATGGATGTAATTTTCAGATATGGAATATTCGAATGCAAATACTATTTCCGACTTTTGGTAATGGATGTGTTTTCAGCAGCTATGCATGATATCACAACTGATATTACTAGTGGTGCATTATCAGAAGCTGAGCATAAAGAGTTGGATGCTGATTCCAAAGCAATCAATGCCTTAGGGGGAGCCATTTCCAATCCCATATATACAAAGGTGATGTCATGAAAAAAGTCACATGCCATGTGGGAAAAGATTTTGAATATTTATGAAGGGGATACAAAAGTTATAGAGGAAAAGCTGCAAGTGTTGTGGAACAAGTATGAAGATCTGAGAATGAACCCGAATGAGCCTGTTGATTCATTCTTTGACAGGGTAAATGCTATGGTAGAAGACATGCGGGGTCTTGGAGAAATTATTGAAGATATAAAAATTGTGAAGCACATATTGAGAAAACTTCCACCTCGGTTCAATCCAAAGGTTTCTGTTTTGGAAGATAAAGACCCAAAAGAACTGACATTGGACAACCTGCACAACACTCTTGTTGCATATGAAATGAGAAAAGATGATAACGAGACTGTGGAAAAGGAGAAATCCAAAGAGGTGGCATTCAAGGACATGAAGAAACTCACCACTGAAGATTCTAATGATGAAGAATAGACATATGAGGTGATGTCATTCCTTTCTTCAAATCTGCAAAGAGGAAGAGGAATGTTTAAAGGTAAACATCCACTAGCATGCTTTCAATGTGGAAAGGTTGGTCATCTTGCGGCAAGATGCCCCAAGAAATTTCAAGATAACGATGATGATGATGATGATGTTGAAATTTCCAAGAAGAAGACTTCAACGTTTGTGAAAGGGAAGAAGCAATTCAAGAGAAATTTCTTCAAGAAAAAGAATCTTCTTTCACAAGAATTTGAAAGATCGGAGGATTCTGAGGATGAAGAGGTTGAGGAGTTTGAAAATTGTAAAGATAATAGGAAAAATTCTATGGTAGCGGTCGTCGGTAGTTCTCAGAAAAATGAAGAAGTTGACGCTGAAGAAGAAGATGAAATTGAAGGGAGAGTTGATATGGAAGCCAAATTGGAAGAAGCTCTTGAGGAGATAGATGTTTTGAGAGGCAAAGAGAAGAAATCCAATAAAGTGGTTCATGATGCCAAACTCTATATGAAACAACAGGATGAAGAAAAGTCAGAACTGTTAGAAGAAATTGAAAGACTAAAATCCTCAACACCAGAGATCTCAAAAAATATTGTTGAGCATAAGCTTAAAATTGAGGAACAAAAGAAGGAAATTGATTGTTTAACTAACACAAGAAAGGAGCAGGTCAGACGTATCAAAGAGCTTGAAGAAGAAGTGGTCAGTCTGCGACGACAAATGAAGGATCAAGAAAAACTCTTCACCCCCAATGTGATATCAAAAATTCAGGCCATTCAGAAGATAGAGAAGATGAAAGAGGAGGCTCGTAGTTCAGCAGGAGTGGAGGATCGAGAAATCTCAAATGCTAAGGTTGATTCAGGGCTTGATAAGAAACAAAAATCGGTGGCAGTTAATGTCAGACCGCAAGCACTCGTCTCGAAAGTGAAGGTTGATTTGGGAACAAAATAGAATCAAAATATTCAGAGATCCCAAAGGGAAAATTGTAATGATGGAGTATCACAAAGAAATGTATCGTATATCAGGTGTTATTGCTGTGAAAAAATGGGACACTCACAGTATGTGTGTTCCATAGCCAAGAGATATAGAAGGGAACATGAACAGAGATGGAAGCCAAACAGAGAATGGTTTTCCAGAACATATTTTGAAGGACACTGTTTTTTGTGCAGAGGATTTGGGCACATGGCTAGGTACTGGACTTCGACCATTTAGAGAAATGTGACAAAGCAGAATCAAAACGTTCACAAGAAGCAGGTCAATAAACCGACAGGTGAGTTAAAAATGTAGAATAGATTTATGGCTTTTCAAGATGAGGTTGGTCCATCATACTCTGAGAAATAACAGAACTCTCAATCCATGCTGAGTGTGAAAGAAAAAGTATGGACCAAGAAGAAGAAAAATGAGAAGGTCGCGGTGGCAGAGATTTACCTTAAAGAATCAGATCGATATGGTGTTTGGATCCTTGATAGTGGTTGTACATCCCACATGACGGGTAATAAGGATCTTGTTACAGGAATTAAATATGAAAAAGAAGGAGTTGTCAAATTTGGAAATGATGAAGGCCTGAAGATTATTGGCTCAGGGAAATCCAAGTTTGGGGGCAAAAAGATGAGACGTGCTGATGTCTTGGTAGTAGAGGGTATTAGTCATAACTTACTCAGTGTCAGTCAATTATGTGACTCTGGGAACTCTATCCGATTTACCATGAAGACATGTGTTGTGAATGGAAAATATGGAGAAACTGTTCTGCAGGGAAAAAGGTCAAAGGGAAATCTCTACCTTGTAGGTGGGGAAAAAGATACATGTATTTTATCCAGAGAGGAAGAAAACCAGCTGTGGCCTAAGTGACTTGGTCATCTATGCCAACCATCTATGGAGGATCTCATAATGTGTGATGCTGCTAGAGACCTTCCCAAACTATCACGTGATCACACTCATATGTTTGATGCTTCCCAACAAGGGAAGATCATCAGAAAGACATAAATGCCAAAGGAACAGAAATCAACTAGAGTTCTCGAACTGGTTCATGCTGATATATGTGGACCTATCTCACCATGAGCTATAAATGGGAAAAGGTACTATGTTCTTTTCATTGATGATTACAGTAGAATGGACTGGGTATTTTTCATTACCAATAAGATAGAGGTGTTTAGTTGCATAAAATAGTACAGGAGGGAATTAGAAAGGATGCTTGTCCAGAAAATGCTGAAGTTCTGTATAGATAATGGTACAAAATTCACAAACAGTCAAGTGAAAGAGTATCTCGAGAAACATGGGATAAGGCATCAAATTTCATCAGTAAGAACTCCCCAACATAATGGTGTGGTTAAAAGGAGAAATCGGATCATCAAAAACATGACCAGAATGATGCTTATTGACAAAGACCTACTAGAGAAATTTTGGAAGGAAGCAGTGTTGACATCGGTCTATGTTTCAAATAGGTCTCTGTTGTGCCCGAAGCAAGGGAAGACTCTGTATGAACTGTGTTACGGAAAGAATACAACGTTGAAATACCATCGGATCTTTTGAAGTAAGTGTTTCATTCTCAAAAAAGAAAATCATAGGAAGTTTGAGGCACGAGGAGATGAGGGGATATTCCTTGGCTACTCAGGGAAAAGAAAAGCGTATAAATGCTTCAACAAAAGGCTGGGAAAAATTGTTGAGAGAAATGATGTTACTATAGTTGAAAATGAATAGAATACTCGACGACCCAGTGAACAGTTCCTGGATGAAAGTGATGATGAAGTAAGCAACACAGGGGGAGTAGAAATGGAAGAGGCTAACTCGGAAGAAGATACTGATGATGAACAAGAAAGTTTCAAGTCTGTGTGAGCAAGGAAGCCAAAGAGTCGAACTGAAATTGATAGGAATAATATCATTGGTGATCAGATAGCTCCAGTTCATACTCTAAGAATGAAATCATTACAGAAAACATCGTTTTTATCTTAGGTGGAGCAAATTTTTTTTTCTGATGCAGCTGAAGATGAAAACTGGGTTCAGGCAATGAATGAAGAGCTTGATCAAATCGAGAAGAACCAGACATGGGAGATTGTTTCTAGGCCAGCAGAAAAGAATGTCATCAGGACTAAATGGGTCTATCATAACAAGATGAATGAAGATGGAACTGTGATTTGAAACAAATCACGACTAGTGTGCAAGGGATACTCCCAGATAGATGGAATAGATGTATATGATACATTTTCACCAGTTGTAAGGCTAGAGACAATCAGATTATATTTTGGCCATAGTAGTGCAAAGAAAGTTCAATGTGTTCCAGATGGATGTGAAATCCACATTCATGAATGGTGTTATGGAAGAGGAAGTGTATATTGAGAAGCCAGATGGTTTTCTAATTCATGAGGATGAGAACAAAGTTTTCAGGCTAAAGAAGGCATTGTATGGGCTGAAACAAGCACCAAGGCATGGTACTCACGGCTTGATTAGTACTTGATGAAACTTGGTTTTCAGTGTGGGGGAGTTGATTACAATCGTTATTTCAACAACAATAGTACTCAAAGGATGATGGTGCTGGTCTATGTCGATGACATAATTTTTGGCGGATCAGAGGAAGCTCAGTGTAGACAGTTTTCCGAATTCATGAAAAATGAGTTTGAAATGTCAATGATTGGAGAGCTAATTTTTTCCTTGGTCTACAGGTGCCACAAGGAAGGAATGGAACTTTCATTTCTCAATACAAATATGCTAAGGAGGTTTTGAGAATGTTTTTAATGGAGAAGTCCAAGGAGATGAAGACTTTGGTTTCTACCCAGATAAAATTATCAAAAGATGAGGATGGAAAGGTAGTTAATATCACCAAATATAGGAAAATTATTGGGAGTCTATTGTACTTAACTACAAAAAGGCCTGATATTGTTTTCGCCACATGCCAAGCAGCGAGATATCAGAGTAATCCCAAGGAAATCCACATTCTTGCAGTGAAAAGAATACTTTAGTATATCTAGGGCACAGTGGATTTCGGCTTGACATATACTGATAAATCTCAGACAGAGTTATTGGGATATACTGATGCAGACTGGGCCGGTTCAGTGGATGATAGGAAATCAACGTCAGGTCATGCTTTCTATCTTGGTGGATTGTGTATTTCTTGGCTAAGAAAGAAGCAAGATTGCATTTCGTTGAGCACCGCAGAAGCTGAGTATATTGCGGCCACTCAAGCGTGCACCCAAAAATTATGGATGAAGCAGTAGCTTGAAGATATGGGAGTTGAAGGGAATTCTATGATCGGAATCCAGTGCGATAACTCAAGTGCTATAAATCTCAGAAAAAATCCCATCCATCAATCAAGTACAAAGCACATTGAGATCAAATATCATTTTATCAAGGAGAAAGTGATGCAAGGGATTATGAAGTTGGAGTATGTGCCTATAGAGTTATAGGTTGCAGATATTCTGACAAAGGCCTTACCCAAGGAAGCATTCTAAAGGCATCGACTGGCTTTGGGAGTTCAGTCGATTCCCCGAACTTAAAAGCATGTGGATGTGAAACCCCCTCCCTCTCCCCGAGGTATGCTGTGTTTTTTCCTAATGTGCTGATATGTGTTCTCTACTATATTACAGACTGCAAAGGAGTGACCTTTGGGTTCGTTGATAAAGGGGGAGAAAATAGTGATTGTTCAAGGGGGAGACAATGTGGAGATTTGATAAATCATGAATGATACGGGGAGAAGCTCACAGGTGGAGCAGCCAGATAGGGGGAGTGAAATGAGATAGGGGGAGCGTATTTAATTTGACGATGCTAGAAGTGATCGATCAAAGAATAGATATCACGACAGCTGAGGATTGTGATACAAGAAGAACAGTGGTGTTGTAATGGTGAGCAAAGGTATCTAGCTATCACCAATTGGGATCAGTGTGGTTCAACAATTGGTATCAATTTAAGAATTGGTATCAGGTTGGAATTGACAATTGGTGTTTGACATGAAGTGATTCATTGATGATCTTTTCATACTACTCTTGTTTCTCACACCGAGCATTGCTCATGTGGGCTTAGAGTACATGTTATGTGAATCCTTGAATGGTATCAGAATCGCAAGAGGCGAATGGTGGTAGTGGCTGGAAGAAGACTCAGTGAGGTATCAACGTGCATAAAATCATTCTGAGAAGAGTTATGAAAAATTGTCAACAAACCCAAAGGGGGAGATTGTTGGGAAAAAATACCTCAAGGTAATATTGGAGTATTTTTGAGTTGATTGTGTTTGTTGACAAAGCAGGTTTCCATGGAGAATTGTCGAGTTCCTGAGAATTTTTTGACAATCCTTGTTGACAAAGAATGATGACAAAGGAAAGGAAGATCTGGAGGCAGCACAAAAGAGCAGTACAAGGTGGCGGCCGTTTCCCAGTGTTTTCCAAATTTTTGGGGTCCAAAAATTGGAAGTTTGGTGAGCATCGCAAAAAGTGGATTTCCATGAAGATCACAATTAAATATGGCAAAGGCATAAATTTCGTGAAGTGAAGCTTCATGGATTGGATTTCGCGAAGACCAGAATAATGGAGGCGATGATTCTACGCAATTACGACAAGCTTCCCGAATGATAGAGGCTGAAGATCATCGTGGTGATGAGGGGCTTTGTGAGGGATCTTCGCGGTGAAGGTGAAAAATAATGTTGACAGTGATGCTCTATGATTACAACGAGCTCCGCGATCCGAAAATTTCCGAGGTGCTTCGCGATTTGGACAGAATTCCGGCGGAAACTTCGGAGCTTCACGATTGGCGATGACCTGGCGTTTACTTCATAAGTAAGGGTCCAGGGTCGGTGGAATTGCCTATAAATAGAGACTGACCCCCTCGAGAGAAGTAGAGAGAATTTTCATAGAAAATCTTTTTCTCTCGAATTGAGAAGGTGGTTCGCGGAGCAAGTGTGATTCGCAAAACAGGAGCTTCATGGAGGCTATTATAGCTTCGTGAAAGTTGTGAGCTTCGCGTTGGCTCAGTGAGATTCGCGAGGGAAGTTTCTCTACAATGGCTTGAGCTTCGCGGGAGTGCTTCGCGAGAGTGCTTAGCGAGAGAGCTTCGCGAAAAGGTAGGAGCTTCATGAAGGCTTGTTTGAGCTTCTTGAAATTTGAAGCCTCACGAAGTAGGGTACTTTGCGAAGGTACTTTCCAAAGGTATTTTCCCAATGGTCAGACGCAATGTGGTATTCATCAGTGGATGAAAGTTGGACTTCAACAGAGCATCTATCAATAGTTGAAGATGCATTATTTCATGAAAATGAAGAGACCTACAGGTCTATAAACTGTGAGTGGATCCCTTCCAAGTGCAGTGAGCATAGGAAGTGGAAGAAGGTGATCCTCAAACTGACGGTGAGCCAGAGAGAGAGAAATAGGGAGTTACCCTTGGGAAAGTAGTGAGCAGACCTTAAACCCTGCAAAGGCAGTGAGCCTAGGACAGAGTGACTATACTCGAACATTGTAATACACAACTAGTGAAGTATAGTGGAATTTGGTACGATCGTCAACCTATCGGCGTATGCTCCTTGGACGTAGCCCTTTGCGGTGAACCAAGTAAAATTGTTGTGTCCTGTGCTTGCATTACATTCTGTTTATATTATGCAATAGGAAAGATAGAGAAGAGTGTTTTTCTTAACAGCGAAACAAGATCAGAGCATGCATTCATTTTAAATTAGTCACACCCTGATTCACCCCCTCTCAGGGTATTCATCCTTGTGGACCTAACAGGTTCCCTTCTCTTCCAAGCCAAAATCATTTCCTAATCCCCTTCAGGCAATTTCTAAGGTTCTTATTTCCGCACCTTTGGGAAGTGGGGTGATGAGTCTTCTTAGTATCGTTGGATTTATCCATAGGACCACTAGTATTGAATTCTACCTTACACATCTTATCCCCATGATACCCTTAAGATTCTTCGATATCCATTTCAACATTGAGGGAATATCAGACTATTTCCTCAAGCCGTCGAAGTCACAGATTTCCAGCACTTTCCACAGGATAGGTTTCATCCCACCAAAAAAGTGATCAACCTTGCATTCAGGGGTAACGAAAAAGCCAGAAGCATATCGTACAAGCCTTGTAATGTTTTTCTCATAAACTCTGATAAATTTGTCACCTTTTTTCTTGAGGTCAAGGATGTTACTTTCCATCTTAAGTCATAGGGTGCACAGAAAATTTTTATCGAAAAACAACTTTCGGAAATCCTTCCATTCCAATGCCTCAATATCTTCCTTAGGATTCGTATTTTTTATCAACATCCACCATTGATCAACTTCACCCTCCATATGATAATCATCCAAGATAACCCTATCTTGTTCATAAAATTAAAGGATAAAAAAGATCCTTTCAATATAGTTGATCCATTTTACTGTGATTGAGGGATCATATGATCCATAAAAAGTAAGAGGCCTTTGTCTCATGATGCTCTTGATAGAGAATTTTTATTTCTTAGGGGGGATTGAACGTTCTTCTTTACCCATGTTTCTATTCAAATCTTGAGTTAACTTAGAGATAATCGTGATAATTTTCGCGATTCTCACTCCCATCAGATTAGGCATCTCATTAGCACAATCATCACATTTATCATCCCATCAGTTGTTAGCCCGAGTGCTCCTATTACCATCCATTTTCTAGAATAAAAGAAAAGTTAGAGGTAACACATAAAGGTTAATACAAGGAAAAAACTGATGAGTTATAAATAAATTTTAATTCCTTAACTTATGAATCCATAGTCATCAATCTATGTTATACATGATCTACTTTCTAACATATATTCTTAAGTGATTTTTTTAATTCCGTTAATAAGGGTTCATACTGAGCTTGGGAATTAAACAAATCATATCCCCCAAGAGTGCCATAACCAAGAGGGTATCAAGGACCATTTTTGTATACTGGTTTCCTTTCGAGTCCAGCTCAAAGCGGTGTTTTTAGGGTTTATCCGTAGGATACATCTGTGCCAGAGCCGCCTCAACCTGCTCGTATCCAGACATGGGTGTATTTTCTTGATAAACCAATTACTCAATACTCACCAAAACTTGGGGATGTTTTTATTATACTTATTCTTGTCTCTAATTATTCACTAGGGTTTTCTAATCCTAATCCCAAAAATAACTAAACCTATCCTCTGATACCAACTATAACAACCCTGCTCTTTATTACACACTTAAACATGATTTATTACATAAAATCATCACTTGAAACAACATAGAAGAATGATATGTATATTTTATTTAAGGAATATGATCATCACATAACAACATAAAACAGAAAACCCAACATCATATTTAAATCTTCCTTTAAATGACCACTACATTCCCTCATACTTAGCATTGCATGGGATAACCTGAGAACATGCATAATAAAAGGGTGAGATATAAATCCCAATAAGGGAATAAACCTGGAATGACATGAGGAATACAACAAATGTTTTCAATAGTAATATAAATGGATCACAAGATATATATGAAAATAAAGTCATGATAGATCACGATAATCATAACATGGAAATGTGGCAACAACACTTAACATGGAATTTAGCATGAGCCAAGGATCATTGCACTTGGAGCATGAGTAAAACCTCATTTCACATGAAGCACGATTAAACCCTAGTTTCACTTTAATTATTATGATTCAACACTAATTTCACATGATTTATCATGATACTATACTTTACCCAATTCATTAGAGTGCTATCAGGGCACACCCTTCTTAAACATTTCATTTCATGCATAAGTGTGCCACATGGATCATATAAGATGTAATCAATCAATATCACAAATTATTACATAATTAAGTAATGTGTAATAAATACATTAATGTACCATTAGATATGTATATGTTCATAAAAGTGATTACCCTTGATAAAGACATGGGTATTGTATTCACTACACAATTATCTTAGATTGGAAAAACGCGGTGCAATTTGGGCAGCATAACGACGTGACATAAGGATTCATGAAAATGGTTGATGAGAGATAAATGGGTGTCTAATAATATGTACATAAAATGGAATGTAAGGGGTCATATAGATACATGTCCCAACAAACGTAATTGAATTTAGATGCATAATAAAAAATAATTACTTGGATGTAAAAGAGGAGAGAGAAATCCCTCACAGAATTTTGTCATGGTAACAAGTCTACATGGGAGGAATTAATGCGAGTGAAAGGGGTATACCATCATCCAAAAACAAATATGGAAGTATAGGGAAGGTGAAAAATCATACACCAAATTTTTTAATTGAAGACAAAACAGCATAATAACTTAATGAAAATTGGACAAAAATTAGAAAAGATGAAATCCCTTACGTGGATGCACGATCCCAAAAGCTTGGGAGAGGCTTGAGAGAGGTTTCTGAGGAGCTTGGGGCACTTATATGGATTCAATAATGAGGGGGGAAGAGGTCTGACGAACTCCAAAGGCTTTTAGTGAAGTGAAAGTGGGGGCATGGGTGGGTTTATATAGGAAAAGAGAGGGAATTCTTTATTATTTAGGTTTGGGACACCGCACATTAAACTAATTAAATCCAGAAACTAGCTCATGGGTTTTTTCCATGGTTTTTTCCAAAGTGGAGTGGAAAAAAATATTTTATAAGGCCAATTTCCTAACTTCTTAAAATAATAGGGTTTCTTATTTAGAGGTGAGTCACACTCTCAGGGAAAAAAATTCAAAAGGGCAAAATGCTTTACTAGTCTTGGAGGGTCCACTAAAGCTTTGTAAAATAAATCAAGAAAATCTAAAATCACATTATTTTAATGATAAAAAACATTATTTCTGAACATAATTTTTATAGTATTTTATTACATCACTATAGGGTCATTATAATGCGATAAAACACATTATATTTTTAAACGGTATTTAATTTTTACCCAAAAAACTCGACTATCTCAAAAAATTATGATAAATTCCATATTGGATAATTTCGATGTCCTTATTCCAAAAATAATATTTATTTTATCTAAATAATTTTTTAAATATATGAATTTTTACTTTTAAAATAAAAACCGATAGTTATCGAAGTTCATGGGTTTTGACAAAAACAACTTTCAAACCTTAATAAAAATTACAATTTCATTAATAAAATTATAACATAATTTATATTAAATAAAAATTAATTTAATAATAATAATAATTATATATTATTAAAATATTATTTACTTTAATAATCCATTAATTCATCAAAATCGATTTCTTAGTTGAATATTAAATAAAAATACTATTTATGCATTAAAAACTATTTAAAAAAGTAACAATAATAACATGAATGCACATTATTTATAAAACAATAATGTACATAGTAATAGTTCTAGGGTTTTGTTACGTAACCCCTTATAATACCTGCATAAGACTGAAGGGTAAGGTGGGATATGGTGATAGACTCTTGGGGTGGATTGGATAACATCGCTCGGGTGGTAATCTCTATTAACATCCACTTCTCTCGTAGTCAGTTCTTCTTAAGCTTAACATGTTCAAGCTCAGCTTGGGGTTATTCAATGAGAATCCCAATGACACCACCTCCTTTTTGAGCTCTAAAAAATGGGATTCGTACGAGGAAGGTCTGCTAGATGAGGCCATCACTTCCTTTGGCTGAGTAAATTGGATTTGTTAAAGCCCTATATTTATAATAATCATCCGATCTCTGTTCAAAGGTTATATTAGCAATGATCACAATTTTTAATGGTATTTTAATATCCAAAAACATAAAACGAATTAAGTTTACATTTTATAAAATCATAATAATAAATTTAATTAGATCAAGAGGAATTTCCATTAATGAATGTTTGGGTCATTACATATACCCTTGTGATATATTAAACATAAGCATACCAAAAATGAATGTTTGGGTATTTATTTGTTTAATATCCATTTTTAAATATTTGGTTTATATTTTAATTAAGTACCCAATCCATGGTAAAATAAAAAAATGTATTTTATCAGTAAAGATTTTAGCATTTCGGGTTATCATTTATGTAACAATGCTTCTATTTATTTTAATGCATTGGTCATCATCATATATTCCATTATATGCTTATCATACTCAATATTCATTTACATAGCCATGCAGTTGATAGTTTTGTAATTAATAATTATATTCCCGATTCATTATATATATGTAAAAGCAAATGAATGTAATTAAAATCATTATGGCCTTTTATAGATTACATGTTTAATTATTCAAAGTGGTATGGGACACCTTAAATAATATGAAATGAGGAATTAAATATTCAAAGTGGTTTGGGACATTTTGAATATATGATCCTTTTTGGCATACGACAAATGTAATAGACCCAGTATAATTGGTTTGGGACCAGTTAATGAAATACCTTCGATTCATCGATAGATCTCATGAGAAAATCAGGTCATGGAACGAGGCCATTGACATTTTAGTTCTGGACACAAGGTTGTAATAGGGTTTGATATTATACCTTCCCTAATTATGTATATGAAAATTAATTAACCAAGTGGATATTAGACTAGTAGAATATACGTGGTCAAGAGCCAATACTTATGAGTATTGAAATAAGTATATGCTTAAGGGATGACATTTATTTTGAAATCAGGGCTTTATTATCCAGTGTATTCTTCATAGTAGTAATGAATGAAATTGAAGTTATTACGTTTATGCACAACTCTGATTATGTATTACTCTTAGTTATTAAATTGGTACTTGAATATTCATATGTCATACTTATTTAGAATTTCTTTTACTTATAACTCTGAATGAGCATGCTTATTATTGAATCATGTTCCCTTGTAATTCTGTTAGTATGCTTTTAATAGTGCTCTTTTGTTTCTTAGAAAATTGTTATGATATGTTACACGTGTTACAACATTTAATCTGAAAATATTTTAATGAAAATTTTAAATAATGTTTTAAAAAGTTATAATTGGTATATTATGTTATTTTAAAACCACTTAATGGGCATTCATATGCTCACCCTACATTTTTGAAATAAAATTTCCAAGGATCAGTTTTTAGTCGAAGAAGCATGTCAGAAGAGGCTGGTTTCCCAAAACCAAAATCGAATCGATTCCATATATGGGACATGATGTCCAAAATATCAATACATGGTTTTGTTAAACATACACATAATGTTTTATGGTACCGGAAAGGGTATTCTATGGTCGGGCTGTTACATGCGGTTTTTAGTAGACAAGTTTCCAACGATCTTATTTTTTCTCTTATTATAGTTATCTTTTGCTGGGTTTGTATTTCGGCCAATAAACTTCTAGTGGCACCTTTACACTCAGTGTTTGTTGAGTAGAAATCATGTTCTATTGTTTCAAGTTTTATTGGGATGTGGTTGTTTGTGCATGTGTATAGGTACTCGAAAAAATGCCTCCCACTTACAGGATGACACCTTTGGCACTAGTTTCCAACCATTGGCATTTGGGAGGAAAGTATGGGGGAGTCACGACATGTGACCTAGGGGATGGGTCATGACAATTTCTTTCTCCTTAAAGTCTTCAAATAATCTCTGATGTTTCTTGTCCATTTGGATTACCACTTCTTGTGATTCAGATTTAGACATAGTTTTTATGCTTCTTTATTTTATTTTAATTCAAGATTAATAAATTAGAAAAAACTCAATGTGTGTGGTTTTCTATAAATGTAATAGATAGAGCCTCACATAAACCTATAATTTTTTACTTTAGTTTTCAGTGGATATGTGGCATGGTCACACCACTTTTTGATTCAAATATCTTGGCCTTCATTAAATATTTTATAATACAGTTTTACATTCCTAAAATTTTATTATATTATATAATTGGAATTATTTACCTAGACATTATGAAATAGTTAATCCATGATACAATTCCAATATGTATTTATGTTTTGGAAATTATGATTGTGAAATAGAATTTAACAATCATCACTTAATAAAAATTGGAATTAATTCTCGAATCAAACAATTGGAATGGTAAAGGGGTTTTCAAATGACTGATTCTAGTATATATTGGGGTAAATAAAATATAATTATATTTCCCAAATTTATGAATTTATTTTTAAACTATTAAAAGGGTATTTGAGTTTTTAATGTCAAAGGTATTCCTTTGAATTAATTATGCTTATTCGTAAATATTTATTATATTGAAAGATATATTTTTGATTAATTTTTGTTATGTGTTTTGGGAATGATTTTCTTTATGAAAAGTGTATAAACATACTGATATTTTTTTTGGGAATTTCAATTGGGTGGAAATTGGTTTTTGGAACATTTTGTTTATTATTTATTGGAATGGATTTCTGATGGCTTGTTTTAATAAAATAATTGATGTTTTGTATTTGAAGTGTTTTAATGTAACTTAAAACACACTTTATGAGTAATTGGTTTAAAATAGGATGAATAAACCACTTTTTGTAGTTTAGTAAAATGTAAAAAAAATAATACAACGAAGTCTTATTTCTTAAGGTGATTAAAACAACCATTGGGGTGAATCCATGAAATCGTTTCTTGGTTGTTCTCGATAAAACTAGGGTGAATCCGGTCCTTGGGTGGTTTGGTTGTGATTGATTGACCTAAGGTGAATCTATCCCAATGATAATTATTTTACGTGATAGACTTGGGGTGAATTGTTTCCTTGATAGGGTTGGTTGGGCCCAATATATTTATACATTACCCCCATGTACCAATTATTTTTTCAGGGATGGATATATTTACCCTAGAAGGAGATGGGTTTGAATGGTCCACATGACATTCTCCAAGACAACAGAACATTGGATGAAGTATGTTTTCAACATTCACATTTTTCAATATAGAGCCTAAGTTCTCCTATTTTTTGTATATTTATATTTATATTTTTGACGGTAGAATGTGTACTAGTTTATCTTGATCACTAATAAACACAATTTCTAAAAAAATTGATATTTTAGGGAAACCATTATTGGTTGTATACTGATTTTTAATCTCACCCATATCAGTTCTCCATGAAACGTGTGTACTCAAATAAATGTCCCATTTGATCACAAGATAAAGTCTTATGTTAAGGGCCCACTATATGAAGGGTTTTCCTAGAATTCTAGAGTTGAATGTTGATTATGGTACCAAGATAGACTTTGGATCTATTATGGTTTTGGTTTATTCTAAATTTTACAATAATCTTTTTACCATTGTATATGATCCACCAAGAAGGGTTTTGTTGAGATTTTTTTTCATTCTCCATTTTTAAGGAATTGTGTTGTTGGTTTATTTTATTAGAAATTTTCTTGTACTTTTTGAAATTGTTATTCAGTTAACTTATTTGATTGGAATTACATATGATTTTACTATCACTATAAAAAAGGTTATAGTCTTCCCATAACATTATTATACACTCTTGTTCCTAGTCTGTAGTATATGGCATGTGGAGGGGTGCACTTGAGGCCCAGTGGAAACTGCATGTATGAGATCTATTTGGTATTCTATGGTAATGAGACATCAAAATTTGGTATTAGAACCTATTTTATTTTTTCATACAATTTGGACATCGAATCCAAAAGAATAGGATGTGTTAGTTATTAGTAATTAGCTCATTCCGTGGAGTGATCGACCTATGTATGAGGGAAAGAACATGTTTTGTAGGATGTGAGTTTTTATTCATTGAATTTCAATTTTTATAGTTGTATTTGATTCTAACTGAGAGTGTGACACATGTGTTGTAATTTTACTATTAAATGTGATTCACACTCTTTTCATGCTATTGTAAGATATTGTGGGTGTATTCGTGCATCATTTTATGGGAATAAGGATTTACATACATGCATAATTCTCATGGCAAGGGGTTCATATGACTATTTTATGCTACCAATGATTTAAATTGGAATTGGTTATATATATATGATTTATATTTATATCTGGTTATGAATGCATTCTAATGTGATGGTGTTGCTCATTTATGTTTTCAATAACATCATATATGTTGTTTTCCCATAAAAGGTTATTGTGGAATCATATATGGCCAATTACCAATATGAACACTTGAAGTAAAGGTTTATATTAGCGGATTGTTAAATTATGGTTTGGTTAAATAGATCATCATTAAGTAATCTATGAGGTGTTTTACCTTATGTGATTTAAATTAAATTCTATTTTAACAAGAATTAGAGGTTTTTTTCACAAATGTAAATGATAGAATGTTTTCAAATATTTAACCTATGAAATAATGAAGGAATAATTTCTAATCCAATGGGTTTGGTAATTTTGTTAGGTCCACTGGGATAAATACTATAAGAGGGGGGTGAATCAAGGTATAAAAAATTAAAACAACTTCCCCTTTTGATGTTGTTTCTTTATTTAAAAAAACTCTATTATATCTCTTTCATGTAGCAATGTATAAACAAAAACTAAATCATTCATAGGACACACAAAATTTTACTTGGTTCACCCTCATTGGGATACTTCCAAGAATCATATACCATCGATGTTCCAATGTACCAAATCCAATAAAAGTGCACTGCTGTTTATAAAGTTTAGAGCAGACTCACTATCCCTCCTTGTTTACAACCACTCATAATATGAATGCTCACTTCTCTCTCAACTGAAGTGTACTCACTGATTCTTCAGATGATTCACTCACAGTTTGAAGACTTTTAGGTCCCTTAATGATCATAAATGAATTCATCTTCCTCTGTATGTAAATGCTCTATTAAAGTACCACTTTCATCCACTAATGAATAAAACTTTACCATGGAGGTACCAAAAATATTCCAACTTTTTGCAAAACCCTAGAATGTCCAGAATGCTTCTCTATGCCTGGTGCACTTCTCTAATACTTGGCATGATTCTTCATGCATGGCATGCAAGTGTCACCTAAACACTTGAACGAAACTCCATTCTTAAAACCAAAACATGGGAATCTCAAACCCTTTTATACCCAAACAAGTACTGGCACACAACTATCAACTAGCACACAACTTCTCAGTATCTGTATACTTGCGCAACCAAACCACCACTTGCACGACCGAACCACCTGCATGATTGGAGATCTAATTTTCCCTAAGTGTTGAACTTTGTCAAAAATTAAGATGGGTAGCCCTCTATTTATAGGCATTTTGGGTACCCTGATTTCCAACTCACAAGTCTCCTCTCGGTGTGCAAGTCCAACAACCCTAGTCTCTGTCGCCCTAGGCATTGGAGCGCCCAAAACAAAACTTGGGTGCCCCTGTTTCCTTTTACATATTTTGATGTATCTTCTCTTTTTGTACCACCTTTAGATTGTCCATTCCATTGCTGAGGTTCTTTAATCAATCATGGATTGTTAACAATAACCCTTGAATTTGACATGCCACCATGAAAACCCCCTTGTTCAACATATTTGTACATCTTGGTATGCTTTGTCAAAAAAACACAACATAATGGCCCACTTTGAAAACAAAAAAAATCACCTCAAAAATTATTCAATGATACCTTGAGGGATTTTTTCGAACAAATTTAAAAACATGGGAGTCATAAAGATATAAAGGTTTTAAATGTTAGTCTTATAGGTAGTGGTTTTTAGAACAATTTGCATTGAAAATTTTTAATCTTTGAGTTTTTTTAATAAAATGAATCTAAATTTTGTTAAAAAATGGTTTTCATAGATTTTTGTTAATAATAAAAAACATTGAAAAAGAATAATTTGAACCCCTTCGCTATCGTGTTTGGAACTGTTGTATACATTTAATAATCTTTCACATGGGTTGTTGGGGTGGTTGAGAGAACTCTAGGTTATGAGATCTAATTATGTGTGTTGAGATGAACCGTAAGGGATATTATGAGTTTCAAATATTACATCTATTTTGATTTTCATGAGTTTGAGTGTGCTGTTTTAGGTTTCATAGTTGTGTGAACCTAATATTGAGAATTGTATATGAGGATGACATAAAGAGAGACTGGTTCAGAAGGTCTTTCTAGATATGTGATGTTCTGCATGGTGAATTACAAAATTATTGTGTTTTGTATTGAACCATAACCTTTCGTGTTTGCGATATGTTGTGATTATTTGTGGTGGCATGTCATGTCTTGTGGTTTATGTATGACTAGAGAGTGATTAATATTTTTTTAAACTTATTATTATGTGTGGGGGACTACAGTGATGTTTTTTCATGTTGAATACAATGAGACATTAATATATGAGTGTGTTTTATCCCATTAGTTATAGTTTTAGTGACACCTTTTTTAAGGGACTCTGTGGGAGGACCTAGTGAACTGTCAGATGTGTCTCCAAATTTTAAGTGACTCTTTTTCTAGAGATACATGAATTTAACCCATGAGAATTATTTAATATTCTTATGAATGAATTAATTATGTGAGGTTAGGTAAAATATTTGGTTAATGCATTTAATAGATGTTCAATGATTCCTAGTATTGATGTGGTTATGGTTAAGCACCCGAAGTGCTAGTGCCTTTTGTTTAATATTTTTTTGAAGTTTAGGATCGTTCAGATGCCTAACACTGTCAGTTATGGTTTTGATTTTGTTGTGAAATGAAAATGTTTGTAATATTCTTGGTTTCTAGAAACAACACATGAGATGATGGGTGGTTATGTCTTATCTTTGATATGTACAAGGTGTCAGGACGTTTATGAGGAGGCCTTTAGAATGACTCTTGTTAGGTAAAGGGATATTCTAAGAATATGAATTTTTCCTTGGATGGGAGTGTGAGCCTAGGAATAGTAATTCATGACTCATAGAATGGTGACTCGGGTTTTACTAATTGGTTACAATGGACTATGCGACACCTATGTTTTGATAATATTGGGTGGTGCATGAGTAATCATTTTTTCTTTTCTTAATTAATCACACTACTATGAATATGACCTATTAGACATGGACCCGTGGAATTGGAATTTTATAGTTTTATTGAAAATATTTTGGTGTTTAGTGATTCGATGAATTAGTTGTAATTTCATTGTGATCTTTTGTTCTCTAACACTTGGTAGAGGTCCAAAGATCCCTAACATGTGTTGATTATTTCGTCTCTCTTGGGGAGTGGTGAAAAAAAAGTTGATAACTTATATATTTTTTTAAACGTTGTATTTACATTGTGATAAAGGATAATATTCATGGATGGATTACATTTTAATGATGTGATTGTCCTGAGAATGACCCGAATGAATGTGTTTGTGATTTAATGAATGGTTTTCTATTGGAGGGAGAAAGATACATTCATTGGTGGTGGAACCTATTCTTGTAATAATCTAGGAGTGGTATGGGTGAATCCATATGGTGGAGGGAGAAATATTTTCTGAATGAGGTAATGATACTCCTTGTGAATGAATTTTTAGTAATTCCTGGTGATGATGTTACTCTATGCTAGGAACACACTATCTTTGGAATTCCATCAATGATATGTTCTGTGATTAGGATTCCCATATTTAGACATTATGTTTAGTGATGGATGGAACATGGTCCATTGAGATTAAGACAAGATCTAGTGGAGTGGTTAGAAATAAAATTCCAATGATGTAAAGAATAAAATCAATTTTTAGCATGCAAATGTTGTGCTAGAAAGGTTTTTGGGGCATGAGATCCTTCTTTAGAGGGTCATGATAACACCCGATATCAAATGGATTATGGTTTTTTCATAATCTATATTCCTCTATGAATTCCTTATATCAATTTATAGGTGGTTGTTCTTGGAGTTATACTGGTCATTTTGGGTTTAGTATGAATGGTGTTATATAAAAATGTTTTAGTCAACGCCCACATTAGTGCTAAATTGACGAAATAATGAGAAGTGTCAGAATTTAGTGATTTGAACATTGTATAAAATTTGTAGGTCAAGGTTAGACCACTATGTGTGATATGAGTTATCTTTGGATGCCTCCAGTTTTCATGAAATAATTCTTAGGTGGTTAACGACAGATCGGTTCTAGTATCCTAACATTTTTTATTTAGGTTATTCAAAGGAGGTCTGATGAACTTCCTTTCTATAAATTTTATGTGTTGGATTGATAACATCTTCTGCCACATTTTTTTTATATTATAGATGTGTTTTGATATTTGGATAGGGAGTTTTAAGAAAAATATTTAATGGTTATGTTTTTCATGTATTATAGAGGAACATCCATCTTGGATTTGAAGATGGGAAGAATAAGTTGGTACCTTATATGAATAGTTCTTTGGCATGCGTTGATTTATGATCTATCAGAAGCTATACCATGTAGGTTGTTGCTCCACAAAGAGTGTGTTTTTATCGGAAAATGTTGATGGTTGGAGTCTCCTAGATTTATAATTAGCTTCATGATATAATTCCTATGACGGGGAGAAACATAGTCTTGATAATTAATTCAATGGCATCATGTGTTTCTATATGATTCAACAACAATTCCATGTATGTTTCTTATCTTCATCTAATTGTTCTAGTTCCCCTATTTTTCCATTGATTTTAGTGAAATTATATTACTGTTCAAATTACTATTTCACTATATAATGGTGAAATAATCTCTATTTGATGAGGATTTCATGTATCTTTTATAGAAGAGATCCTGAAGGGATGAACACACACTCTCATTTGTTGTTTTGATGTGATGGTTATTCTTGGTATGTGGGAGTTTGTGTAGGGTAGATAAAGGTATGGATGTGATTTCATGAGGGAATGAAAAGCTTTTTAAGGGTGTAAACCTCTATGTGGTGGTAAGTGATCCCTTTAATATAAATTCATATTCGTTTTTATGAATGGTTTCTTAGTGCATGAAAGTTTTAGGTGTTCAGGTAGAGCATATAGAGAGATAGATAATTTTTGAGAAATTGAGTGGGTATCATTGGGACTAATGGGGCTATAAGAAGTGTCCCATTCATTTTGAGTGTATTGGGAATTCTTGAAGACCATATCTCTAAGTGGATAGAGTTTCTACAGAATTAACAAGGGAAATCATGTAGGTTATGGGGCGTTTGATGAGTTCCAGATATCCTAGGATGGGTTCCTTAGAGATTAACTGTTAGTAATGAGTGTAAAAGGACTAATAGGATAATTGAGATGAATATTTATCTAATTCAGGGTGTGTGAATTCTTATTGGGGGTGGAGTGTGACTTTGTGAGCATTACGAGCAACATCATTCCTTTAGGACAAGTCATTGTATGGAAGAGAGGGTTTTCTTAGAGGGTTGTGTTAAGAAATCATTCGAGAGAGGTGTAATATAGGTCCTAGGTGTGGGTTGTGGGGGGGGGGCATTAAAAATAGTTTTCAAGGGTATAAGAACATCATATGTTTAATGGTTTCCTAGGTAGAGATATGAATAGTTAGGGAAACTTACAATGAGGTTGGACTCGTCCTTGAGGTCTGGGTCGGAGGAGCCTATAGTTAGTAGCGTCATCGATGGATGATAGACCTGACATGTATTGATGAGTTGATACTGTAATGGGTTGAGTGGACTCATTGGATTCCATCATATGTTTGATTGGATTTTTTGGATAAAGGGTTAGGATTATGTGACTAGAGCTACAGAAAGATGTTGTTAGTTGTTTGATGGTCGACCTGATCTACTTATATTTCATGTTTCTATAATAGGGGATGAACTCTAGTTGGGGTTATGAGACCTAAGGTTTGGCCCCACCAAGAGAGATATAGAACTGGTTGAATGGACATTGTAAAGATGGTATCCTAGTGCACATAAAGTATAATCCTTTTCTTGAGTGAGAAGGCTTGGGTTGTAATAGTGGATTCACTCATGTGAGAGGGATGGGTTGTGATGTGTTTCAAGAAATGGATTATGGTTCATACATTGAGTGACGAGGTAGTGGTTCTATATTCATATTTAGGACCTTTCCCTATTTCTTCAGGTAGTGGGTTATTTTTTTGGAGCATTCATTCCATATGCCATTAGATAAGGGTTCAATGACACAATGGATGAAGCATATTTTGACATTTTGATGTATCAAGTATAGTTGTATGTTGTAGTGGCATGTTTATCACATGATGACCTAATACATATGAATTCATGGTGGCCATGTTTTCACATTATATCTAATTCACTTGCATGAGATTTTTATTTTACCCATGAATACATGTATATGATGGTATATACTAGGGGAGCTTAGTGAGACCCTGCTACAATGTATTTCTAACACCCTTCACAGGAACCCTATTGGGAATTTATACCTCATTTTGGTTTTTAGGTTAAGATAAACATATAAATTGGATTGAGATGAATAAACACAATAAGTATGTAGATAATGGAATGTTCAGGTTTTTGGGTGGTAGTAGGGATACTTGTGTATTTTTTTCCTAAATTTTATTTTGTATAAGGAATCACCTTAGTGGATGATCAGTGATATATGACAATATTAATTCAAAGTGGAATTTATTCTGGAAGTTTTTATTTTATTATACACACTAATTATTTTATGGATGAAATTTTATATATTTTAAATTGTTTTCGAACTTTCATTCAATAGAATGGTCTCCCAATTTAATGGATTATGCCATTTATTTTATTAAATATCCTATATTGTATAGGGATTCTTCCCTATGTTCGTGTAAAACCATTTTTATGGGAACCATCGAGTGTAATTTGGAAAATATATTTACAAATTTAATATATATTTTTTATTTCCATAAGTGAGTGTTTATGCAATCTTCATTTCTCTAAACCCAGAATAAAAAAAATCTATTGTAAAATGGGTAAATCTAGCCTCCAATTAAGAAAAAACCCAAATCAGTAGTAGATGGGAGAATAGGAAGAATAACTAATTTTTGAAGCTAGGGTTTTCATACAATATCTATCAATTTTTAATTATAAAATTACAAACTGATGATAAAAATGTTATTTCATATAATTGAAATGATTAGTGCTATGAAATGTAGAGGTTCTTGGGGTTTTTTTCTGTTAAGAATACACCATTATCATTTTTTAACCTTGAGAAAAACTTTTTTTAAGAAAGTGAGAATACAATATAAATAAATTTTACCTAAAACTAGAGTTAAATAATCAAGGGAATAGGAATAAAACAATCAACCTTGAGAACTTATCCAATATATAATTTTATTTTTATATGTTTGTGTGTATAGATTAAAAAATGTGTAATGCTTGTGTGTACTTAATTATTTATTCATATTTCTTTTATTATACTCTTAAACACATATAATAAAATATTATTTTCTAAATTAATATTTCATATAGATATCACCCATGTTATATTAATGTGTGAATTTTTATACCCCCATCACAAATACAGACACATACACAATCAAAATATATATTTATTTACTAATAAATATACTAGTTTGCTAAATTAAATATATAATATATATATTTAATTTATTTTCAAATTTTAAGTGTATTTTTATATTAAATATTATAATAAAAACATATAATTTATTAAATATTTTAAAATTAACATAGACAGATTTTTCTCATATATACACACATTTTATTTTTTATATTTACTTTTCTAAAGTTTTACATAGTAAATATATCTTAAATTCAATAATTATAAATATAATTTACATAATATATATTCAATATATATATATATAATATAAATTTTATAAATTATATTTAAATACATAAATCATATTATTATAAAAATTTATTAACTATAAATTTTATTGACATAAAATATAAATATTATAAGAAATATTTTTAAATTTAACCATATTAATTTTTATTTAAATTTAAATATAAAAATCTATATTAATTAAATTTCAAATTTCAATTATATTCTAAAATTGAAACAAAATTTATATATAGATTTTAAATTTAATTGAAAACTAAAAATTGAAAATAATATAAATCTATAAATAATAATTAAAATTGGAATTAAAAAAATTGAGCATTTAGTCTTTATTGTTTGGGGTCCGACACCTATTGGTTTTGTTTGGGCATCATGTTTTTAAAATCATTGTTTTATCTCAATCAACTATGTTGGATAGTGTGGGGGTTAATAATTTTACCATATTTTTTGCGAGGTATATTCAGGATCCAGGTTCTAGTACCCACATGTGTGGGTGGAGGACTATGATGGGATGATCATGAATTGAATGGGGCATTGGATTCTATTCAACAAAAATTTATGCGGATTGGGTCACTAATTTTTTATACAACCCGGAAATTATTAATCTAGTCCGACCATTCTTCCAAAACACCTCAATTAATTATTTTAACATTATTTTTCATTATTTTTCATCTCTGCTTCATACACATCGGGTGCAATCCCCCATTTCATTCGAGACATGTTTCACTCTTTGACTAGTGTTTTACCTATTTATTTAATAAAAATTATCAAATAATTATTTTCATACATGTGATAAAATAAATATAACCATCAATAAAAAAACAAAACAAATTTGATTGAATTCTAATTATAATAATAGTTGTAAGTAGAAGATTCTATTTACATATTATCCCAAAATAAATTATATTAATTCTATTTTTATTTTTTTCCACAAAAATAATATTCAAACACAACAAATTCCTTTTTTAAATCCAAACAAATTAAATATTTTCATTAAATCATAATTAAATCAAAATCTCCAATTTAAATAAAAATCATAAAATAAACATTATAATTTCCAGACACGAGGCATAAAAATCATCTAACCATAATAATTGTCAGCACCTGGAAGAATATTACGTCAGTAAAATACATTTATACATCCAAAACAAAGACATATCAACATCTCAAATATATTTCACCAAATTAATACACAATTGACTACTAATTGTAATCCACAATATAAGATTTTTTAAATTAAAATAACAATGAAAAAAAATATAAAATAAAGAAATTAAATTAAGTGAATTTAAGTAAAATTATATTTTTCATTAAATTACCATAATCAATCCACTGATATAAACATATCAAAATGTCGCTAACATCACAATATTTTATAAAAACATTTCGACAATTCTCATTTAAAATATAATATTAATTAAAATATTCCTCATAATTTACCACTATTTATACTAGTTTTAACATAATAGTAATGTCTGTTATATGCAAGAAATTCTCAATTGATTTCAAAACATCAGTAAAAATCAATAAAACTTCAAAAGATCTAGAATATTTGTTATCAAAGACGAAAAATGTTCAACAAATCAGACACATCAATAAAAAAACCCATCACAATATTTTGTAATCTTTTAACACTATTTTCAAGATATAATTGTTCAATTGACACTCATATAAAATTAAAATTATCATCAATGCTCATTCAATCATAACTTTAGTTTACAAAAAACACATGTTATTTTTACTTGAGAAAAAATTTAACCACAACCAAACAAGTTCTTAGTCTTCTAAAAATAATTTCAAACACTTATTATTTAAAGAATTATAGAAATACGTAACAAAATTTAATACCACCATGGGTGGGAAATATATAAACCACCATCCAAATAGTCATTTATTCTATATTTATTAAATAAATCTTCAGTTTACAAAAACTCCATTAAACAAACTTATTAATATAAAATTATCATATATCCTAATCATAAAACTCGATTAAATTCATTTTCACTTTGAAATCGTTTTTATATAATAAAAATAAATTACATTTATTGTGCTTAGGAAAACATCACCAGCATGTCTTCAATCCTCCCCTTCAATACTAAGAATTAATTACCACAATTAAACTATTACATTTTTTCAAAAAACATCTACAAAAAACAAATAATTTCATGTGACTTAGTATATAAATATAAATCATATTTTTATAAATCATTAGAGATAATAAACCTTAAGTAATATAACTTGATTTCAATAAAAAAACATACTCATCAAAAAAGTAAATAAATACCAAAACAACACGTTTGACACACTTACAAAAATTTCACATCAAAATAATTTAAACATCCTAATAACATCAACATATTTCACATATCATTTTCAAAACAAATAAAAATTACATAGTAAGACATATATACAAACTTAATCCACCCATTAAAAAATAAACATAAACTACAACAAACAAAAAGATCATAATTTTTAGTTTATTGTTCAAACCAGACTCCAAAATTCAGAACAAATATATCACCAATTTAAAAAAATTCACCTTCCAAAATCTCATCATTTTAGATATACCTCAGACATCTTCCTCGAAATAAAGTTTCCAAAAATTATTTTCACACAACCCTTATTATGTTTGTAGTACTACAACTAAATATATTCCAAACAACAAAGCATCAAACCAAATATTGTTATAATTTTATTTCTTTTATTCTGGTTTTATAATCTTATCATTATAATAATTATATAAAAATAACTAAGTCATAAAAATCAACAAGGCCAAAAACAATTTTTTTTCATTTAATAAAACAAGTTAATAAAGGATAAAAAACATATAATCATTATAGATACCTTTTTTGATTTCTTTTTTCTAGAATTCACTTTTCGTAAAGTAGACAAATAAACCAATAATTAAAATATTGATAATTCAATATCACTAGAAATCAAAAATAGATATCAATATATCCATTATAAACCATGGTAAATCAATCCATTCTTTACTTTCATAATAGTCACTAAATAGAAAATAGTGGAAGATAACGATGGAAATGAAAACTCAATAAATGTTATAAATTTCCTACCAAGCAATTCACCTAAGATACACTAATCATAACATAATGGAAGAAATTCATGCGTCCATCTATCTTAGAAGTACCTAGGAAATAAACATATTTGACTATATTGATAGTATATTAGGAAATACACATTTGCAAATCTCAAACTGTATATAAGTATAATTATTAAAGAAAAGACATTTTTCCTAGGATGAAACTATATGCTAGATTACATGAGTAAATACACATATCTATGGATAATGATGTTTATCAAGTACTCCTAATCCCCGAGGAGTTGGTAATGAGTAGAATAATATTGGGTTCATCATTTCCTCCCTCGATCATAGTCCTATAGTTGGGGAAGTGAATTGACATATAGTCGAATCTATTATTTTCACATATTGAGGATACAAGATGAATATCCCATTTACACCAATTTTTAATAACTAGAGTAAATAATTGTCTCTATGAACCTATGATATAGTACATAAAATACACATCTCAATAGTCAATAGAATATATAGTTCCATATTTCAGAGGAAATACAAATCTCCAAAGATAAAAATGTATAATAGAATTCTGGAGGAAATACAAATCTCTAGAAATGAAACTTGATATCTAGTCCCCTTAGATCCCTGATCTATGCATGCTGGAAATATAATAGTTGTTCCATAATTATCAATCAATCTATCAACAAATATTTTGGAGGAATTACTCATCCCCAATACTCTCATAGAAATATTGGACTGAACTCATCCTACATTAGAGGGTGAGTGATATAAGTTATAAGCATATAACATTATCAGACAATACCTATTTTTGAGATTAAGACAAGGAATAATCATTATTATCATATAATAAACCTAGTCATAGTGTTATTATAATGGATATATATCACCAAATCCCTTTTACATAAATATCTATATTCCAGAGGATGCATCACATATCATGGTGAGTAAGCACACACATGAATCACCCCAATCAAAATCATGGAATCATTTATTAGTTATGAAAGATTCCATAAGTACCATATGAATAATATAACATCATCAACTGATTCACAGTTCTCAAACTATTAAGGAGTGAATAATGATTCAATAAAATTCAATTATTATTGTTGAATTGTTCATCAAGTTGATAGGTTTATATGATTCTCAAAAACACAAAATAATAACATTAAGATTTTAAAGAAACCATAAATACTGGATAAACATGAAATAAAATAGAAATTGTATAAACCAGATAATAAATAATCATATATAAACACATTGTGTACACTATATATCCACTTAAACATCAGGATCCCCACTATATGAGTTAGTTTGAGATCACGAGGCTAACAGGAGAAAGCCTCCCACCAATAGAGGTATACTTGGGCCAACTAAATAACTCCACATTCGAGCCAGATTCATACAATATGCAAGGCCTAATTGTTCCTCAAGCACAAATGATAAATATGAAGATAGATATTGTGAATCATAATATTTATCCATGGATTCGGGTAATTAAACACACACACACTACCATTATATGGTAGTGTGTTTATATAGACATAAGGACAATTCATGATGCTATTAGATCTATTAAAAAATTTTAAAAAATGAATAAATACTAAAATAAAGTTATGCATAACTCATAAATCCAATAAATAATTGATAATACTTCTTTTAATTTCATCATAGAAAATTTCTTCTTTAATGATTACTCTATGAAAGAGGTTACCCAACCTAATCCATCAAGGGTTCTATAAGGGTGACATATTCCATTATATAACCATGAAATACAATTTATTGGGAATTAAATCATTTTCATGGAAATGGTTTGAGATATGATTATGAATCCCATGCATAATTCTTTAGGGAATATATATCCTTTAATAATTTACTTGAACTAAATCCTAATATAATCTATTCAATTTCACATAATAGTGTACAATATTAAATAATTCATGAAATCATATCCAAAACTTCAATTGAATATAATCTAAATCTCTTTTAGAAATATATCATTAACCTCACCCTGTATTTTACTATACGAACTACTTTGTGAATATCTCATCCAAAAAACTTATGGATTAACTCAAAAACACCATTATGGAATCTATGTAATTCAAAATCTCTCCCCATTCAGTATACCACAATGTGTGACACCATTTTCATTTGTAGTGTTTATAGAAAATATGAATAATCATATCAATAAGAAATAGAAAACATAATCCTCAAGTAAATCATCAATTCTTATCAATATACAAAATAATAAAATGTGATCTCTATCAAACACATGTATATATATTCTAGTGTCCACTAGTCTACATCATATAAAAAACATAAATTTTACTATTTTACTATTTATTGGAAACTGAGTGTCTATAGGATGTGGCACATGTCAATCCCCTGTAGACTACACATTTATTCTCGATTTTTAAATTTTAAACTAACTTGGTTGATGAATACATCACATTTCATTTAACTACATAGATGATCACATCAAATGTGTAACATCTCCAAACCAGAAGCCACTATAACTGATGCCCTATGTTGGGTCTTCACATGACCTCCTGGGTGCATCCTTGTATGCCAAAGGTTCCCGACTAGCATTGCGGATCTAAAGAGAAACGCTGGGAGACTATACCAACTTATCAAAGTGATTACACAGTATAAGTAACACACATATATATATGTATATATATATGATAAAAAATATGAATAATAAATGGACCAAATGAAAAAAACAAATAGGTAACCAAGGACACAGGATGTAACACAATCTATTTAATACAATACAATACATTCTATCATACAATAAAAAAAGTGTAGAACTAACAAGAGACTCTAAACCTGGACCCGATTTTGAACATGGTCCTAACACCTATTCCCCAACCCATCATCCCATGCACAACTAGACACAATTTACTAATCCTAAACTAGTAGAATTAAACAAGTAGTATGTACTTGAGTGTCCAAGTGTCATGGAGGCATGAAAAGGGTGGGAGTACAACTCAGTAGGTCACCAAGAATGGTGTCTAAAGCAATATACAATCTATAAAATATTTAATGTTGGTGAAAATTTATTTAAATAAAAAAATAATAAAATAAATCATTTACATAAATAAATAATTTCCATTTTGTCAAATATGTTCTCTAGAGGAAACTAATCAACACGACCAACTTAGTTCATACTGGGAAAATAAGACAAGGCACAAGGGTTTAGACACACTGTAAACCATAAGGGGTGTTCAAAAATCAGAAACTATCATGTAACCATTAGTTAACAATATTCACTTGAACATTCTCATCATTTTTCCAATTTTTTAGAAATTTACATAATTTACACTATGTCCTAAGATGATTAATTACCATTCATAAAGGAATAAGTCAAGTTCCTTATCCCACTAGGGATAAACATATTATAAACAAATACATCATACTTACATTGTAGAATTAGTCTTGGTAGTCTAACACACATAACTTGGAGAATCGTTCCATTTAGTCTCATAAAATGAATCCATTAGGGGAATATAGCCTCAGTGTGACTCCACACACTATGCATTATAAGGTTGGGGTTTATATCCTCAGTCCTTCCTGACCCATGGGAGGAGCCTTAATCTTTTATCCCACACCACCAATCCATGTGCACATTATTCTTCAACCGTTTACCACATATACCATTTCACAACCATAATCAAACAATAACATAAAATTCATAACTCACAATTCATCAATACATAAATCATTCCCAGCTATAACTAATGAACACATTACCATTTACAAAACCATTATTATTAAAACATAAACATTATATGAAACACTACCATGTGCCAAGTTCTCAATTAAAAACCATTATCATAAATCTCATTTACACACCATTTGACATTTACAAACACAAACAATAACTATTAAACACATATGTAATTATTTAAAAAACCCCATAGGTAATTTCATCAACTATACACATCAATAATTTAGTTCATATCAAATCCATATTAGCCATCAAATATAATTATCATGGGTCATACCTCACTATCCCATAGATAAATTCAATTAATATGGCGATAATAGAAATTTGAGACTAAATCATGGTATAAAAAACAATAAAAATACTTATTTGAAAACATGTTGAATCTCCCATTTAAAACACGAGTCTTCCTCTTTGAAAACTAAAACATTACGAAGGATTTCATTTACAATCAACCGTTAAACCATTTTGAAAAAAGGTAACCTTATTCCCATTTAAAATATCAATTTAGATCTTTTTGAAAACCCCCTTTTTAATGATTGGATGTCAACACCCCATTTCATGAAATCCCCCACTTTCAAACATCATTTTCCATCAATATATCTAGAATCAGGGCTGAGACCTACAAATACCATCATAATCATTTAAAACCCATTAAATCATTTACCTAATCCAAATTATAAGTGTTTTTAATAAATCCATTAACCATAACTATGCATAAAATACAATTTTTCTACCCAATGGCTCTGAAAATTCCCATATCTAATGGTTTACTGCTTTTTTTCACCAATTACAAGGGTTCTTCTTAACCCATGGGTAGACATCGGTTTGGTCTCACAACATTGATGAACCCAATGGGGGGTGTGAAGGGTCTCAACCTCAATCTAGGGTCCAAATAACTCTATTTAACCCAAGACATCAAAATACAACATGAAAGTGAATTAAAAAACTATATACACATATAACACATCAAGACTATGGGAAAAATCATTTAGACAACCTACCACAATTCTTTTAATGAATTCTTTATTAAATTTCATCATTGATTCATAATCAAACACCTACTAAAACAATGTACTATATTTATCTGTAAATGTTATGGTTTTAGGGATTTAGAAGAGAAGAAGATATTCTACAAGACATAATCTAGAAAATATAGAAAAGATGGGAGTTGGAATCACATGAATCATTGATTTGAACCCACACACACTCCAAATGGACAAGAATTGAAGACTAGCCATCCATAGAGGAAGAGGGGGCTGCTAGTTCATCAGCCAGGATAGAGGGGGTTGAATGGGAGGAAAAATACGGGAATAAATAAATATAATTAGATAAGGGAAATAGAAATATACCACTTTTCAATGACTGATTATCTTGGATGCATGGTTGGCCAAACAATGCTCTAACTGTGAGAATTCATCTATCCAAGAGGGGACATGCCATACGATTTCATAGGGGCACCCACATGGTTTGGAAAACTATTCTCAAACCTATGCCCAATGGGCGGTCTCCAACCCCTTCATTTTACTGGCCAAGGAACATGGTTTACACTTACCCTGCGCCAATCATGTTTGATGCATTTTTGGCCTCTTTTCTTCCCATTTTTGTATCCTGCAACCCAAGAACACTCCCAAAACTCCTCAAACACTCAAGAACCACATCATCAACCATGAAATTATAATTTAACTGGAATAATAAATTTGGATGTACCTTCATCATAGAATAGTATCTTACAACCTATGCACCATATAATGACTCATCCTTGATCTGCACCTCCGTGAATTCATGAGTCTTTTAAACCGAAAGGTTAGACCATAGGCCCACAATTTAACCTCAACCTCCCATTTTTCTCCTGAAACACAGCCATGTCATAACAACACTCAGACCTAGGATTAGTCCAACTGTGAAAACATTTCACTATAGTGATCCACAATCACATACCAACACTCCTTGGGGACACATCCATATCAACGAATCATCACCCACACCAAATCACAAGATAAGGTGTTGAGTAACACCATTGGAGCACCACATGACATGATACTAGGAAGACACTAAATTACCATTTGTAGATCCAACATGAACACTCCCAGTACAATCTTCTCTATAATTTTTGTTGAAAATCGGTATGATCCATATTAGCTAGATTCATTCAAAGCACTAACAATGACCTATCCCAACAACGCTAGAGGAAAAATCAAAAATTTTAACCACATATCGAGACCCACCCCAGTCTAAAACATGAGGTTCAATAGCCTCACATCTTTTTTAATCATCTGAAAGTCACCATCCAAATGTACTCTTTATCTTAAGGTGATAAACCAATCAACATCTAGGTTATCACTCATCACCAAAACTGATACACCGAGATTGATCCCACCTGATTCCATCCAACTTGAGCCGCTAGCTATTCCATTAACTAATTACTTGTCCTATTTAGTGCTTCCCACTATAAGATCTAACTTATAATACTTTTTTTTGATACTGATCACTTACATAATTGAAAAAGAGACAAAAAAATATTAACTAATCTTACATAACTTAACCAACATGTTTTCCAACTCACCACATCCGAAATTCCACAATAACACCATCCAACATTGGCATTTTCCCCTTCATCGAAACTACCTATATTAGATACCTCTAAATACCATACCCATTTAAGGGTTACTTGGTTATTCCTTAGAGAAAATTCCTAATACATAAATGTGTTTATCCTTAAATGTTAACTAAAGGTAGCTTATAGTTCTCCACATCCATTATTTTTGTCCCAGATGAGTTGGCACATCCCTGGTCAACTCACTCTAATGATTCCTTACTTCCACTATTGGTACTACACCACTTTACCTTTCCGTGATCCCTTTTCACTAAAGTAATACCACCATAATCCACATAATCCTACTAAATTCATCCTCAAAATCTAGTAAAACTCCTCCATAGTGACATTCATTACTATCCAGACCATTCTCATGCTCTATAGCACTCCTCAACACATCTTTGACATGAACACTCTGATATATTTTAGAACTAGCTTTGTCCTCAATCCATCACTCAACTTGAATGACCGTCACATCCAAGTACAAATTGGTTTTCCCCAAGGGTTCCTAACATCACCACACACCTTTCCCATATTCTTCTTGATGAAACCACACAAACTTCACAAATTACTCCACACATCCATGACTTAACAGAATTCTCCCCACCTAAAGAGTATTATTTCTTTATTGATTTCCTCACACAACATTGACCTCTACAGCTCACGCTCCATTAGAAATGAACACCAAAACATGGTTGTAGTTGTAAAAATTCCACTACAAAAAACAATAAAACCACCAACCACTACTCAGTCTCAGATTCCAAGAATGAAACCTATAGAATTCGTCAAGATCTGGTCTATCCTGAGGGATTCTTCTGTTACTAATCAATGGTGAAATCCCCCACCACATGGACCCCACACACATATTTCTCCATGCACATATCCACCAAGAGGCTCTATTCCTATCTAAACATATTTAGGTAGTTAGAAGTAAAACTATAGCTCTCTTAGCATAACTATAATGGTATCAGGTTAATGGGAATGATCATTTCTGGAAAAAAGTCTGCTAAGATGTCATAAAAAAACACCCCCACAACTATCCACTACAACCATAACATCTTTTTAAGGGGACACCTCAACCTTCTAAAGGTATTAGTCTCTCTTTCCCACTAGTGTCTTATCAACATAAAACCCCACAAATCATTTAGAAATTCCAACCAAACTCATCACCAGATCATGAAATTATTCTAGGAAATCATGACCTAACATTTCTTTTGTCATCATCATCATCACTCCACTTGAGTTCTTCCTTCATGGTCCCATTGTTTTCAATAGATAAGCGATAATCCATTCCACAAGTCCAAAACCAACTAGTTTCTCACACCAATAGGGCCTCCCAACTTTGGTTCTAGGGAAAAAATGTATGATTATTCAACAATTTATTCCACCTAATCCAAATTATTCGTTGGGAAAAAGGATTTCTTAACATCTCAGCCAATAAACCAACCACTTCTAAAAATTGTCCGACTATGAGACTACCCTCACCCCTGGTGTCCTTAAAGTCAAAATCACCTATCCAAGATTTCATCACCATTTTTTATCCACCCAAAACCAACATTTCTTTCCTCAACTAACTCCGTAAAAACTATAGGTCCATGTCTATGAATGATCATTCCCTTTACAACCACCTTTATAACTGAACGTAAGTACCCATGTGCTTCCCTAAGGGGAGTCTATGGAAAATTTATTCAGTTTTACCAAAACCCGATGAAATGTATCAGGCATCAACATCCCCATTGATGAATCCTCCTACTTCACATCCCAAGACACATGAAACATTGGGTTGACCTCTGTTGAGGCTACCATAAATTTCTCAATATTTCTAACCCAAAGCCACCTCTAAATTCACATCTCCCAAATAATTAAATTTTCCACTTATCCCTCAAGGTTAAACCGCACTAGGAAACACTATTTATGTGGCACTACAATGATTTAAAACTTCTACATCTGAAATAGGCACCGAAATCACCGACACCCCATCCAGAATCTCTCGCAAGTCATCCTCAAAAGAAAAATGGTACCAACTTACAATAATAGATTCACACCAATAGAGGTCACTAAACCTCTATAGGCCATATACACCAAACCTAAAACATCCAGCTACTCATGGAGGTCATCCTATCCCACTAAAAAGACACTACATCTAATGCACATAAAATGTAACGCCCTAACCCCAGTTACCCAGAGTCGGTGCATTATTACATAACATTGGCATGATCACAAGAATGATCAAGTCTTGAAAGACCGATTAGATTAGTATCCTTGAAAACACTTGATACATTCAAAAAGTTTTAAATTACATCATACAATGAAAACTACAACAATATAGTCTCCATAGTCCACACTCTTATCCCCTCATAATATCACTGCAGGTCATTCATAAATTACTTCTTCACATCCTGGGAAAAATAAAACATAGAAAAGGGGTGAGCTCAAATGCCCAGTAAGGATAACAACATAGCAGAAACTTTCATAAGTAATAATAAACATTTAAGGCAATGCATAACTAAAAAAAGCCTTTTAAACTTGAACTTCAACATAGTATGGAAGAAATAAAATGAAATAATTTCATTTATTTATTCACATGGATATTCTACTAATTGAATATTCACATGCAGTATCAGTAACCACTTTCATAATGATGGAATGCATAATGCCAGACTAGCATAGCCACATAGCCAAGGCCTCGTTCCAATAATACAAATAAGATTTTTCCAAGGCCTTGTGACAAGACACTAGTTTGTCTAATGAGACCTACCGATGCATTGAGGAGCTATAGTGGGCTCCACCCGTCACATATTAAGTTGAATGCATTCCCATATGAAAAGGATTAAACATAACATAAACATTCGTATTAAAACTAGCATACGAAATGTAAATACTTCATCCATAAACCATGAATGGTATAAAAATAACACATCCCCAATCTAACATATCAAAAAACCTTCAATACAATATAGATGTTTTGTATCATAATAAATCAACTTCAAATAAGCATAAAATCCATCAAAGGATGTTGACATAGATGAAATCAAAACTCTTTTTAGGGAAATTTATCTTTCTATTTTGAAATCATTTAAGAGTCATATATTTATAAAATAAAACATTTTCTTTGAAAATATTCTTATAAGCTTGTAAGGGAAGCTTCAACGATTTTATAATGGTGGAAAATAGTCGCACCTTCCGTATAAGTTAAAAAAACATTCTTACCTTAATTCTGTCGAAAAGGTTAAAAAGGAACTTGTTTGGAAAATGACGGAAAGATTCCTTTATAAACCACTTATAAAATTCTACAAGGGTATAAATGACTTTAACCCATATTCTAGTAAATATTAAAAATGTTTTGAAATACATTTTTAAGAAACATGGATGTGGATGATAAAGAAATCCCAGTAGATTATTAGGTATAAACAACCTCGGATAATGAAGAGATTGCAAAATAAACACTTACCTTGAACTTTTCCTTGGTTGGGGGAAAGCTATCTTCCTGTATAATTGTGAAATAATTGTTATTAAATTATACAATAATCATATACATTAATATGATATCATATATGATCTTTTAACATTGATTTGTTAATAATATCTTAGTATTATCGTTGTTTCGGGTGTTAACTTACTCGTTTTATTTTATATGTTTTGTTACGTAAGACGGGTTTTTCATGGATAGGTTGTATCTTATTCATATCCAGAATTATATCAAGTCCTTAAACATTATTTTAATCATCAAATTAGAATTATACTTAAATGGATACGATGGAGAATGAATCTCATCACGTTCGTGGAGACGGTAGTCCTTACGTACGCACGAGCGAAAATATCATTCTTTTGATATTAAAATAATATTTAATTGGATGGTATGTCATATATACATAATCATAATCATGTTATATTTATTATTTACATGAATTACACATCATTATTATAACCATCCAAATAATAATGTTTTGAATAACAATTACACCACGACGTGGAGACGGTAAGCCGTACGTACGCACGTATGGTAACATGTCATTCAAAGGATGGATATAATACTAAAATATGGTTGTATAAAATTATATATAATATACTGGAGTTATTATTTTATAATGGTAATAACAAATATAGAAGAAGTGGAAGAAGAAATCAAATTGAAAAGGGGTGGTGAAATCATTACCTCTTCTTCGGGTTCTTCCTTTTGATTTGATCAAAAGGGATCCATAGGTTGGCTTCTTGACTAAAGGAAGTCATATAGGATAATTTGAGGGAAGTTGAGAGATTATTTGGGCAGAGTTTGGACGATCCAAATGGTTTTTAATGTGTGAATTAATGAGAAGGGGGAGTGCCCTTTTATAAAAGGGGTGAGGGGCACCTTTGGAAAAACTAGAAATATTATTTTATAATAAATTAATATTCGGTTTCTAATAGCTCCAAAGTGGATTATTTAAAGTTTAAGGTGAGGATAGGTCTAAAACCACTCAACCAATAGGATTTAGATAGGTTTGGGTTACTATATTAACCTTATATTTATGTATTAGCTCTTAGTTAATTAGTTCACTTTCTTAATGTCTCTTTGTATATGGTCAATAAACGTACTATATACATCCAAGTGACCCTCAAGTGGTCCATTAATGATACAAATATCATGATATAAGTCTCTTAGCCGAACCTTAGATTTTTAGGAATTGAATATCAATTAACAATATAATATTTGTTTTGAAAACTCTTTTATGTCAATTTTGACACTATTCAATAATTGATATTTGTGAAAATCATAAAAGAATTATTACTTCGAAAAAAGTTAATTAAGTCAATAATAACATGTCATATAAACCTATAAAATTAGTTTAATTCCTAAAAAGTCTGAAATTATATTTATTTGGGTATTTATAATAATAATTATTTTAATTTTTCACTATTATGGTAATTAATGCATCATTATTGTGTCATAAATAAATTAACTTATTTATTGTGTAAAAATTATAAATAAACTATAATTATGTAGGAAATAATTTTATATTTCTAATGAATATTTATAATTAAAGATCCAACATATATAACCCTATGTAATAAATGTTTTGCTAAAATATATATGCTTTTGTCATTTTTGTATTTATTTTAACTTAATTAATAAAAAGTTCCATTATCACTTTCATGTGGCTCCATGGGGTCCAAAAATCAACCCAAAGATGCCCATGGTCGGACATGTATCAAAAAATAAGGTTAAGACACGTTTTAAGGTAATTTTTAATTATTATAATATTCTTTTTTAACCCTTATTTACTGGATTTACCCTTTAACCATGGTAAATAAAATATTTACCGAAGTAATTATTCAAAATGTTTAAAAATAAAAGTTACCTATTTACACAATTTAAACATCCTGATTCCAAATATGGAATCCATTTTTTCAAATTCAAAACACAGAAGTGGGAGAAATTAATTTAAAATTAATTCCCATTGTTAAAACAAAAGGCGTGTTTTTAAGAGATAATAACTATGAAAAGATTGACACTTGTTTATGTCCGGTTTAATTGTGAAATTATGTACAATGAACAAAATTTTATTAAATGGTAAAAATATATTATAAATATACTTTAAAACCACTCAAATTCATAATTTATCACAATAAATTATTTCGATTAAAAAAGTTGTTTTTAATTAATATTTAGTAATTTTCACTATTCATAAAAGTATAAATGTTATCCGAAAAGTTCCAAAAGTTCACCCTAGGATAAATTAAATATTCCTATTCCAAAAATGAAGTCCATTTTTAGATATAAAATTTATAAAATTTCAAAAATTAGGTGTTACTGTTCATAACGGCTAGTTTGATTGGTTGTGGTGTGTTAGAACTCGATGTTGTGTACCACACACGCAATCACATTATTCAAAGAGAAGTGTACCGTAGAAGCTTGAGGTGTTACATTCTCCCCTCCTTCAAATAATTTCATCCTCAAAATTTATAGAATACTACCGCATGAAAATAATTGGGTGGTTCTTCAACATAAGTTCCTCAGGTTCCCACGTTGCCTCTTCCATCTTATGGTTTCTCCATAAAACTTTACCGGACGCGTCGTTCGGTTTCGCAGTACTTGTTCTCTCGTATCAAGAATATGGATGATCTCTTCGCAATAAGACAGATCGGGTTCGAGTTCTAATTACTCATACGTGAGTACATGCATTGGGTCAGACATGTATTTCCTCAACAGAGATATGTGGAACACATCGTGAACTTTTGAGAGACTTGGCGGCATTGCTAATCGGTAAGCTACAACCCCAATTCGTTCTAAAATTTTGAAAGGTCTGATGTACCAGGGACTCAATTTACCTTTCTTACCAAAAATGTATGACTCCCTTCCATATAGATACCTTCAGGAAAACATGACCACCGACTTGAAATTCCAAATCCTTCCTTTGATTATTGGCATAGCTCTTCTGCCTACTTTGAGCTGCTTTGATATGGTTTTGGATTACATTCACCTTTTCCATCGTTTCCTCCACCAGTTCTGGGCCTACAAGTTTTCTTTCACCAGCATCATCCCAACAGGTTGGTTTGCGACATCTCCTTCCGTATAAATCTTCATATGGTGCCATCTGAATACTCGAATGGAAGCTATTGTTATAGGAAAATTCTACCATAGGTAAATATTGATCCCACATACCCGGAAAGTCAAGTGATCAGGATCTCAACATGTATTCTATGGTTTGAATAGTTCATTATGATTTTCCATCGGTTTGAGGGTGGTAGGCAGTGCTCAAATGAAGTTCAGTATGAAAGGATTTCTAAATACACTTCCAGAATCATGAAGTAAAACGGGGATCACGATCCGAAACAATCGATAGGGGTACTCCATAAAGTCTCACAACTTAGTTAATATATATTATTGCTAGACTTTCTAGTGGTATATCTTCTCTTGTAGCAAGAATATCTGATGATTTGGTAAGACGATCAACAATAACCCACATTGCATCGTTCCCTCTAGGATTCTTTGGTAGTCCCATGACAAAGTCCATTGTGATATTGTCCCATTTCCACTCTGGTATGGGAAGAGGTTGCATGACTCCTCCAGGCCGTTGCCTTACATCTTTCACTTGTTGACAAACCATACATCTTTACACAAAATCAGAAATCTTTCTCTTCATTTTGTCCCACAAAAAAATGTTCCTTCAAATCCCTATACATTTTGGTGCTCCCAGGGTGTATAGAGAAATTGAAACTATGAGCATAATCCAGTAATTCCCTTTTTAGATCAGGTATATCGGGAACACAAAGCCTCTTCCTGAATATCAAAATTCCTTCTTTATACACAATTTCTCTCAATCTCCCATTATTCACAGCTTTAATATTCTTTTTAAATTCTTCATCATCGGTCTAAGAACTCTTTATCATTTCTATTAAAGATAGTTTGGAAACCATTTAAAAAAGCATTGATGTTTCAACTTCCATGGTGATTCCCATATCCAACTTTACTAGATCCATAAAAGTAGGATCCCTTTCAATTCTCATCATGCTCAAAACTCTATGATCTCTTCTACTCAAAGAATCTTCCACCTTATTTTCCTTCTCTGGGTGGTAGTGTATCGTACAATCATAATCCTTGAGTAGTTAATGACATCTCCTTTGCCTTATTTTGAGTTCTTTTTGTGAGAAAATATACTTCAAACTCTTGTGATCAGTATAAATCTCACACTTTTAACCATAGAGGAAGTGCCTCCATATCTTCAAAGCAAAGATCACAGCTGCTAACTCGAGATCATGAGTAGGATAGTTTTTTTTCATGAATTTTCAACTGTCGTGATGCATAGGCAATAACCCTATCTTTCTGCAGAAGGACAGAACCAAGTCCTTTCTTCGATGCATCACTATAAATAACAAACCCATCATTCCCCGATCGTAGAGTCAATATAGAATCATTGAAAAATCTTCTCTTCAGTTCTTTGAAACATTCTTCACACTCTTTTTTCAAAACAAATTTAACCCCTTTACGTGTGAGCTTTGTTAATGGGTTAGCCAACCGAGAAAAATTCTGGACAAAACGTCGATAGTAACCTACTAAACCAATAAAACTACGTACCTCAGTTATACGCGTCAGTGCAGGACATTCTTGGATTTCCTTGGTCATAGAAGGATCAATAGAGATTCCATCTTTAGAGACAATATGGACAAGAAAATAAATATCCTGAAGCCAGAATTCACACTTGCTAAACTTCCCATATAATTAATGTCTTCTCAGAGTCTTTAGGATAATGAGAAATTGATTTTCATGATCTTCATAGCATTTGGAGTATACCAAGATATCATCAATAAATATGACCAAAAATTCATCGAGATATTCCTTGAAAATCCTATTCATCATATCCATGAATACAGAGGGTGCATTAGTCAATCCAGAAGGCATTATTGTAAACTCATAATGCCCATACCTGGTTCGAAATGCTATCTTCGTAATGTCTTCCTTCTTCACACATAACTGATGGTATCCAGATCGAAGGTCAATCTTTGAAAAGTATTGAGCTCCATGCAGTTGGTCAAATAAATCATCAATGAAGGTAGGGGATACTTGTTCTTTATTGTTATAGCATTGATCTCCCTATAGTCGATACATCACCTCATAGATCCATATTTATTTTTAACAAAAAGAACATGGGCTCACCATGGAGAAACAATAGGGTGAATAAATACCTTATTACTCAATTCCTTTAGTTGTTTCTTTAGTTCGACTAATTCGATAGTGGCCATTCTAAAATGGGGTCTTCGATATAGGCCTTGATCTAGGAATTAAATCAATGGAAAACTCAACTTCTTGTTCAGGAGGATGTCCGGGTAAATCTTCCAGAAACACATCTACATATTCTTTAACAATATGTACATCCTCTATTTGAACATTCCTTTCCTCACCCACAGTCATTTCATTCTCATCCTCCCCAATAATTGAATTTAGTTGAGCTACTGGGGGTGGATCTAGATAAGAATAATGTGGTGATGATTCTTCTCTAATGATAAGGTGTTCCTTATCATCATCATAAAAAATCATAAAATCCTTCTTCTTATAATAAATTTTCATATCATGGTCCGAAAGCCAATCCATACCGAGGATTATATCAAACACAATCATAGGTATGGTGATGAGATCAGTGGATAAAGAACATTTATGTGCTCTAATGGGGACTGATTCAGAAAACTTTGTTTCAATGATACTTCCCTTAGGAGTTTTAACTGACAACTCCCTTATTAAATCAAATTGGAAATATCTAATTTTCTTAAGAAAACTGGGAAGATATGAAATAATGAGATGATCCGGAATCAAATAATGCATTTGCTAAACTTGAGGAAACCATTAAATTACCTGCCACCACGTCTTTTGGTGCTTCTACCTCAACAGTAGTGATAGCATAAGCATGGCCTTGATCCCTTTGCCTTTTCTGAGGTTAGTTCCCCTAAGTCTTAGGAAATTCATTTGTATAATGTCTCATCTCCCTTCAATTGTATCATTAGACATTGGTAGCTTCCTTCTTCCCCTTGCAATCAAGAGATTGGTGGCCTTTTTCACCACACATGTAACAGACTACCGTTCCTTTTAAGCAAGTACTGGGGTGTTTCTTCCAACATTTAGCACATGATGGATATTCAACCTTTCCCTTCTTCCACTTATTTTCATTCCCAGATTGATCAGCAGATCTCTTCTTCTATTTCTTTTCTTTAAAGTCATAAGACTTATAGAATTCCTTTTCTGTCTTGATTTCACATGAGACAATGTCTTTGTATGATGAGAAGGACTGTGAGAATAATGCTCGACAGAGAAATGGTTTTAACCCATCAAAGAAACGATCAATCTTACTTCTTGGGTTACGTATATAATCTTCAACATACCTTGCTAACGTTGTAAAGTTATCCTCTTACATTGTGACATTCTCATCCTCCTTTTGTCTCAGACTCAGAAATTGCCTTTCCATATCTACTCAATGGTCGCGAGGAAAGTATTTTTCTAAAAACAGATCTTTGAACTCCCTCCATTCCATATTTTATACTTCATCATATTACTTCATGTTTTGAATCAATGACCACCATTGATCAGCATCTCCAGTGAGGCAGTAAACTGCCATGATAACTTTTTCTATTTCACTACTTCCCAAAGCCTGAAATATTTTCTCTAGGGAACTTATCCATTACTCAGCTACTAATGGATTTGTACTCCCATTGAATGTTGGTGGTTGCTGCCTCATGAAGCGATCTAACATTGATCCTCCATGCTGTGGATCAGGGTGCTCCATACGGGTAAGGTTATTATTCATAACCTAAGTGAGTTGTCCCTGTATGGTGATTAGTTGATCAGCACCAGTTTCATCACCAACTCCACTATAATTATCCTGAGCAGGAGGGCAATCCCTACATGGAGTGCGGGCATTGATATGGTTTCCATTCTTTCCACTAGGTTCCATTTCTAAACAACGGCAGAAACTAGATCAGTTTATGAATCAAAATACATAATTTCATACTTATAAAACACTTAACATAAATTGAACTATTTATGGATATAATCCATAATCATAAAAAATGTTTTCTTTGAGGATGTATATACTCATAAACCCTTCATAATGATTTTTAATGAAAATGAGAGTTATCCTAAGCATATCCCCTAGGAGTGTCGTAACCAAGAGTGAAGCACCACCAATTGTCGTGCACCAGTTCCCATTCGAGTCTAGCTCAAAGCGGTGTTTTTGGGTTTTACCCCTAGGTACATCTGTGCCAGAGCCGCCTATACCTGCTCGTATCCAGACAGGGATGTATTGCTCGGAAAACTCACAAAATCTCTACAATACCAAAATTCTAGGAAGTTATTCCACACTAATCCTCAAAGTCCATCTTCAATCTATGTGCTATAATCAGAGTTTATCAAAATCTAGCTTCCAAGGTTTGTACTAAACTTCCTCTGATACCAACTGTAACGCCCCGACCCCAGTTACCCAGTGTTGGTGCATTATTACATAACATTGGCATGATTACAAGAAAGATCAATTCTCGAAAGTCCGATTAGTTTAGTAGCCTTGGAATCACTAGATATATTCATAATGTTTTACATTACATCATAAAATGAAAACTACAAAAATATAGTCTCCATAGTCCACACTCTTATCATCTTATACTATCCCTACAGGTCATTCATAAATTACTTCTTTACATCCTGGGAAAAATAAAACATAGAAAAGGGGTGAGATCAAATGCGCAGTAAGGATAAAAATATAGCAGGAACTTTCATAAATAAGAATAAACATTTAAGGCAATGTATATCTAAAACAAAAGCCTTTTAAACTTGAACTTCAATATAGTATGGAAAAAATAAAATGAAATAATGACATTTAATTATTCACATGGATATTCTACTAATCGAATATTCACATTCAATATCAATAACTACTTTCATAATGATGAATGCATAATTCCAGACTATCATAACCACATAGCCAAGGCCTCTTGTCAAGACTACAAATAAGATTTTGCCAAGGACTTGTTCCAAGACACTAGTTTGTCTCATGAGACCTACCGATGCATCGAGGAGCTATAGTGGTATCCACCCGTCACATATTAAGTCCAATGCATTCCCATATAAAAAGGTTTAAATGTGACATAAACATTCGTATTAAAACTAGCATAAGAAATGTAAACACTTCATCCATAAACCATGAATGGTATAAAAATAACACATCCACTCTCAAACATATCACAAAACCTTCAATACAATATAGAAGTTTTGTATCATAATAAATCAACTTCAAATAAGCGTAAAATCCTTCAAAGGATGTTGACATAGCTGAAATCAAAACTCTTTTTAGAGAAATATCTCTATTTATTTTAAAATCATTTAAGAGTCATATATTTATTAAATAAAACATTTTCTTTGAAAATATTCTTACAATCTTGTAATGGAAGCTTCGACGATTTTATAACGACGGAAAATAGCCGCACCTGCCGTATTTGTTAAAAAAAACATTCTTACCTTAATTCTGTAAAAAAGGTTAAAAAGGACCTTGTTTGGAAAACGACGGAATGATTCCTTTATAAACCACTTATAAAAGTAAACAAGGGTATAAATGACTTTAACCCATATTCTAGTAAATAATAAAAATGTTTTGAAATACATTTTTAAGAAACATGGATGTGGATGATAAAGAAATCCCACTAGATTATTACGTATAAACAACCTCGGATACTGAAGAGATTGTGAAATAAACCCTTACCTTGTACATTTCCGTGGTTGGGGGTAGGTTAAACTACTGTATAATGGTGAAATAATTGTTATTAAATTATACAATAATCATTAACATTAATATGATATCATATATGATCTTTTAACATTGATTTGTTAATAATATCTTAGTATTATCGTTGTTTTGGATGTTAACTTACTCGTTTTTCTTCTATATGTTTTGTTACATAAGCCATGTTTGTCATGGATATGTTGTATCTTATTCATATCCAGAATGATATCAAGTCCTTAAACATTATTTTTAGTCATCAAATGAAAATTATAGTTGAATGGATACGATGGAGAATGAATCTCATCGCGTTCGTGGAGACGGTAGTCCGTACGTACGCACGAGCGACAATGTCATTATTTTGATATTAAAATAATATTTAATTGGATGTTATATCATATATACAGAATCCTCATCATGTTATATTTATTATTTACATGAATTACACATCATTGTTATAACCATACAAATAATAATGTTTTGAATAACAATTACACCACGACATGGAGACAGTAAGCCGTACGTACGCACGTATGGTGACATGTCATTCAAAGGATGGATACAATACTGAAATATGGTTGTATAAAATTATATATAATATACTGGATTTATTATTTTAGAATGGTAATAACAAAGATAGAAGAAGTGGAAGAAGAAAGGAAATTGAAAAGGGGTGGTAAAATCATTACCTCTTCTTCGGGTTCTTCCTTTTGATTTGATCAAAAGGGCTCCGTAGGATGGATTCATGACTAAATAAAGGCCTCTAGGATGAAGTGAGGGACGTTTAGAGAGTATTTGGGAAGATTTTGGCCGAGCCAAATGGCTTTGAAGGTGTGAATCAATGAGAAGGGGGAGTGCCCTTATATAAGAGGGGTTAGGGTCACCTTTGGAAAAGCTAGAAATATTATTTTATAATATATTCATATTCTATTTATAATGTCTCAAAAGTGGATTATTTAAATTTTAAGGTGGGGATAGGTCTAAAACCACCCAACCAATAAGATTTAGACAGGTTTGGGTTACAATATTAACCTTATCTTTAAGTATTAACTCTTAGTTAATTTGTTTCACTTTTACAATGTCTCTTTGTATATAGTTAATAAACATAATATAAATCCAAGAGACCCCCAAGTGGTCATGTAATGATACACCTATCATGATATAAGTATATTGGCCAAACCTTAGATTTTTAGGAATTGAATATCATTTAATAATATAATATTTGTTTTAAAAACTCTTTTATTTCAATTTTGACACTATTCAATAATTGATTTTTGTGAAAATCATAACAGAATGATTACATATAAAAAAGTTAAGTAAGTCAATAAAAACATGTGATATTAACCTATAAAATTAGTGTAATTCATAAAAAGTCTCAAATTATATTTATTTGGTTATTTATAATATCAATTATTTTAATGTTTCACTATTATGGTAATTACTGCATCATCATTGTGTCATAAATAAATTACATTATATATTGTCTAAAAATTATAAATAAAATATAATTATGTAGGAAATCTTTTTATCTTTCTAATGAATATTTATAAATAAAGATCCAACATATCTGACCCTATGTAAAAATTGTTTTTCTAAAAGATATATGCTTATGTCCTTTTTGTATTTATTTTATCTTAATTAATTTAAAGTGTATTATCACTTACAAGTGGCTCTATGGGGTCAAAAAATCTACCCCAAGATTCCCCTGGCCGGACATGTATCAACCAATAATGTTAAGACACGTTTTAGGGTAATTTGTTATTATTATAATATTATTTTTTCACCCTTATTTACCGAATTTACCATTTAACCATGGTAAATAATATATTTTCTGAAGTAATTATTCAAAATGTATAAAAATAAAAGCTCCCTATTTAAAAAATTTGAACATCCTGATTCCAAATATTGAATCCATTTTTTCAAATTCAAAACACAGAAGTGGCAGAAATTAATTTAAAATTAATTCCCATTGTTAAAACAAAAAGCGTGTTTTTAAGAGATAATAACTATCAAAAGATTGACACTTGTTTATGTCTGGTTTTATTGTGAAATTATGTGCAATGACTGAAGTTTTATTAAATGGTAAAAATATATTCTAATTATACTTTAAAACCACTAAAATTCATAATTTATCACTATAAATTATTTCTATTAAAGAAGTTGTTTTTAATTAAAATTTAGTAATTTTCACTATTCATCAAAGTATAAATGTTATCTGAAAAGTTCCAAAATTTCACCCTAGGATAAATTCGATATTAAGAATCCAAAAATGAAGTCCATTTTGAGAGATAAAATTTATAAAATTTCAAAAAGTAGGTATTACTATTCATAACAGCTAGTTTGATTGGTTGTGGTGTGTTAGAACTCGCTGTTGCGTATGACAAACGCTATCGCATTATTCAAAGAGAAGTGTACCATAGAAGAATGTGGTGTTACAAAAAACCATTTACTAGAGGTCCCACACCAAAGGCACCCACACACTAATAGTTGCTCCAGGAACTGAACACCCACTATATGGTCAGAAACCCAACTCACAAGGAATCAATCCCCAAGATTCACTGCATTCACATTAGTATACTCCATTTCACAACTTCAAGGTCACAACCTATCCATGGAAATAATAAACAAAGTCCCATTAATTGAGACAAACATCTCAGCAAAGTCTCACATCAAATAACTTGATGTCTCAAAACTAATGCACTCTCACTTCTCAAACCTCCTATACACAAGGTCAACATCAAAAACAAGGGATAACCAACAATAGATTCTCTAAAAGTTATATTATTATTACTTACATCCCACATAACTAAACGTACCATTTAAAATAAATTCACTTTTAATGACTTTAAATTTTCAAAACCCATGAACATACACTTTCAAAAACATTTTTTCAAGCCATCCTTTAAAAAAAACTCATCTTTTTTCAAAATCACATTTCAAAAACAGTTCCCCTTTTAATACTATAGGATTTACGTTTCTCAAAATCCTTATAACCCACTTTTAGCACCCTTTTTGTTTTATTAAATATCAATTTTTACACCGATTTGGTTTATCATCATATCATTCAATATTCTACAAATAGAAATATACATATGACCTATCTATCCTATATGACTATCACGATGCATGAACAAACACACCCTCTGTTGTAACTCCTAGACAAGAGATACAACCTTATAAATCAATAAAATCACATCGAAGTATTCCAACCTAGGTGAAAATATCAACCAACTACAAAATCACAGAATAGAAAATCATTTCGTACCCTTGTAAATAACATTTTCTGTCATAGATGGGGACACATGAACCCAGTCACGAGCTTATTACCAAGCCCTAACAAAACCATATTCTCCTATATTCCATAAAAATATAGTAATACAAAAGACATCCATCTCTAATAACAATTTTTAAAATCCCAGAACTGAAATCCACTAGATTTGGTGCCTTGATTCACGTTGTCACATGACCACAAGTGCACCCCCTAGGCTAGAGGTTACCAACTAGTAGTGCGGGTATAAAGAGAAAAATGGGGAGACTCTACCCACTTTTCAAAGTGAATGTACAATATAAGTAACATAAACATATAAAATTACCAATAATAACAATAAATAGACATCATGTAACAAAAAAAAATTTCTAAGTACAGAAGCAATTACAAAATATAGTGAATACACTACATGCCAGACCATCACACAATACAAACCAAGACCCAAACTATCAAAAGACTATGAAACTGGACCCAATTTCCAATATGTTTTTAACCTCCACGATCCATAAAAAAATACCATTCACAAAAAAACCTTGTATTTTTCATGAACTGGTATCATAAAAAAAGTATCATATACTCTAGAAAAGAAGTTCAATGGAGGCCTGAGTAGGGTGTCAGTACAACTCAGTGGGCCACAACCAACGATGTATAAAGCAATATCCAATCTATATAATAGTGTATTAAAGTAGGAATTTCACTAAATAAACAAAGAATTAATGAAATAATTCTATTAAATATATAATTTCAAATATATCCCATATGTTATATAGAGGAAACTAATCAACAAGACTAATTCAGGTCACACTGGGAATCTAATCCAAAGAAAAAGGTTTTACACACACTATTTGCCACAAGGGGTGTTCAAAAATTAGAAACTATCACATACCCATTATATAACAATATTAAATTGACTATTCTCATCATTTGTTCCATGGGTTAGGAATTTACATCATTTATACCACGACCTAAGCCTATTAATTACCTTGCATAATGGAATAAGTCAACATCTCTATATTAATAAGGATAAAAATATAATAATAAAATTCAATCACTTTCCATGGAACATCAGTACAGGTAGTCTATAAAACTTACCAAGGAGCATGAGTCTAGGTAGTCTTATCAAAGGAATCTTTTTGGGGCATATTGCCTTATTCTGACTCCATAAACCATTTATTATGGTGGGGCTTATAGCCTCAGTCCAACCCATCCAATGGGAGGATCCTCCGTCCAATATCCCACACCACCAAGCCATGTGCACATGATTCATTAACCATTTTACACTTATACCATTTCACAACCAATGTCAAACAATAATATAACATTCAAAATTCAAAATTCATCAATACATAAATAATTCTCATTCCATAACCAATGAACACCTTATGATTAACAAATCAATTATCAATAACCCATTAATATTATACTGAACACTAACTAATTCCATGTTAACAATTAAACACAATTAACATCAATCTCATTTAAACACCATTTCGCATTTACCAAAAAACCATAACCATTAGGCGTATATGTTATTATGGATAAAACCCCCTAAGGTAATGTCATCATCTATGAACAACCATCATTTAGTTCATGTAAAAACCTTGTTGAGACACAAATATAATTTTCAAGGGTCCTATCTCACAATCTTGTAGAACAATTCAATGACTATAGTTCCAACAGACCATTAAGACAACATCATGGTATACAATATAATAAAATTCTTTTAAAAAAAATATATTGAATCCACCCATTAAAACATGGGTCTTCTTTTTTGAAAACTAAAGCATCCTTAAGGTTTTTTTTCTATTCAAACCATTAATCAATTTACAAAAATATAGAACCTTATTACCATTTCAAACACCAATTGAAATATCTTAGAAAAACACATTTTGAATCACCTTGAGGTCAACACCTCCTTTCAAAACATTTCTCACTTTCAAACATCATTTTCCATCAATACATATAAAATCTGGTCTGAGCCCTGAAAATACCATCAGAAAAATTTCATAACCTTTCAATTATTTGAAAAATACAACTCATAAATGGTCTCAATCAGTAAATTAACCTTATACATGAATAAATTTCATTTTACTACCCACCTTACTCATAATACCCATTTTCCAACGTTTACTACTTTAATTCCCCAATTACAAGGGTCCGACATACATCATGGGTAGCCCTTAGATTGGTCTCACAACATCGACAAATCGAACGAGGTTCATCGAGGGTCTCACACATCAATATAAGTTATAAATAAATGTTCATAATCCAAGGAATAAAAAAAAACATGAAAGTGAAATTGAAAAACTACATACACATATAACAAATCATGATTATTAAAAAAAAATTTAAGACCACCTACCTCACATCTGTTGATGAACTTGTTCTTAACTTCCAACCCTTTATTTGAAATAAAAAATATAGTAAATCCTTGAAGATGAATCTTCTAGAAAATTGAAGGTTTTAGGGATTTGAAAGGTTAGAATAGATTCTCTATGTCCTAAATAAAAAAATAGAGCAATGAGGATAGTTAGACACACCCAGATCCTTGATTCTCACCAAAAAACACTCCAAAAAGACAGGAATCAATGAAGAACTATCCATGGAAGAAGATGGGGTATCTAGTTAATCACCTAGGCTTGATGGGAGAATGGGAGGAAAAATATGTAAAGAAACAAATAATATTAGAAGGGAAAAATGGGAATTTAACACTTTATAAAGGCCACAAATTTAGCATAACTATGTACCAACAGAGCAACTCCCTCTATCCAAGAGCGCCCAATCCACACAGTTTCATGGGGGCATCTTCACAGTTTTGAAAACCATGCCAAAACCATGATCCATCCTATAACTGAAGGGGTCCCCTAATCGCCATAGTTTTCTGGGAAAGGTGCACAATTTACTCTAACTATGTTCCAACCATGAACTATACACTTTTTTTCCTATTCTCTTTTCTTTTTGTGTCTTGAACCAATATAACACTCCCATAATTTTTAATACAGTTGAGAAACATTTCATGAACAATTAAAGGATAATTTATCCAATATTTTAAACTTGGACGCACCTTAAGGAATGATTGGGATCTGACAACATGTCACTCTTATAAATAAATAAGCACATCAAATATAAATTCTAGGAGAAATCACACACTCCACATTCTATCTTAATCGAGGGACCAAATTTTCTGCTCATCATACAATAGAGAAAATACCATATCTACGGGATCTGAAACCAATGACATGTGCAGTAACATACCAAACCACCCCTTGATTAGATATGTAAACGCATATATTTATATAATTGGGTATAAATGTATAAAGTTTCTCATTATAGTTATCATTTCAAACTCATATATTGAGGACTAAAAAACAATAGGAACCCATAGTATACAAAAAAATGGGTATTACACTTCAAATGGTATACATGGAATGTTATCCAATGATAAAAACATCTTTTTTGAAGCTCATGATTATATTTCGTATCACTAATCAAGAATCCAAGTCATAATAACCATAAAACTTCTTTATAAATAGTGATACTCTATTAAGAACATTAATTAAGGTCAAATAAAATCCATACGTAGAGAGATCTGTTATCATTATAAATTAAAAAATGTATATCTTTATATACATTTATCAAGACAATGTGAAATAATGATAAATTAGATATTACCTCTAATGTGATTCATTTTATATCCTTAAAAATATTTTAAGAATATATATCAACCGCAACATAACCACATATCAATCATATCATACATGATAAACTGCTAGATCATCCTTATGTATTCTGAACTTTTTAGGGGGTTTGTTAACTAATTACATAATATATAATTCCCATTGCATCTCTACATAAATCTTTTAAATAATCATACTACTTAATCTTTAATGTGTAACATCTATAATGTTATAGAGTTTGGATAATGATGAGGTTTAAGAATCATTTTCCAAACACTAAACTCTATAAAAATAATCAAATTCATTAACATCATAACATTAAATTTTACAAAGTTAACTTATGTTTTCTACTTAGAACTATATTTAAATTACATCATTATCAAAATAGACCATTTACAAAAAATATTATTATATTGAAAACATTTTGGAAAATAATGTTACTATATTTGAAAATATGGTTAATAATATTATGATAATGTGACATCCAATTTGTTATAGTAACTAATGAAACTCTTTACATTTAATTTGAATGTTATACCCTAAAACATTTAGTATATTAAGTGTGACTCAAATTTTAATTTGAATATTATAATATTATTTGATATTCACTTATTTTGGAAAACTAAACCTAAATCTTTACATTTTCTTATTATTACATATGCTAACCTCTTTTAGGATAATGATTGAAAAGTACTTTAATCCTAGAATATTATAATCCATTATTTTTTTAACTTTGGTATTATTTATGTCCAAACATACTCCCACAAGATTCTAAGACACTATTATTCTTAGAATATTATTAAAAGATAAAAACATATTTGTGTTTTGAAAATAGAAAATATTACCTTTTAATTGTAAAATCTACCAAATTCAATATTTTTTTCTTTTTAATATAAAATATTCACTATGGTTGGATCATTTTCAATTAAAACCAAATTTGTTAAAATATACTAATGACGGGTCAAAACCACATTCCATCATATTTTAAAAAATATCAAAAAACTCCAAACCATAGGAAATCAATTTTATCTATATCCTATTCTCCAAACATGTTACAAAATCTAATTAATTATTAGCAATGTGTTTGTAAATAATCATATAATTTTGTTAATAAATACTATGAAAAATTATCTTATCATATAAGAGAAATAAGATAAATATACACATCACTTTCTTAAAATAACCCAATCTTGGTAAAATCTATTAAACTAAAACTTTTATTGTAGAAATTTTTTACTTTATCATTTAAAGGAATACTAAAATATATCTCTATCCTTTTGTTGATTTAAAATCATAAATATATATAACTTTTTAAAATATACATTCAGTATAATATACACATAATAATTGCAGATGAAATTTTCATAACAATTATACCTAATATGGAAATTATATGATATTTCATAAACACTTTTAGGTATTATATATAATTTCTATATATAGAATTATTATTTCTCTTTCTTGGAAAACTGTGGATTCCAAGAACTTCGTTGAAATCTTGAAGGAACATTGCATAACTTTTTAATTATCTTATAATCTTACGGTTTAATCTTTTACCCACCTGTTCTTCCTATACAACACGTAAAACCTTTTGATTATATGACCACTCAACATATTCTATACATTTTGATAAAATTAGTTAATTTTTTTAATTAATTATAATTATTTGTATTTTTTGATAAATAAAAATTAGATCATTTTCTGAACCAGAATAGTCCACTTATATTGTCTGATAAATAATGTTATAGATTTGAAAATATCGTAAACTATTATTATTAAAGAACCATGTAATTTTATTTAATGTCAATTTTTACACACTCTTATAAATAGAAAAATGAGATTTAAATACAATCTCAAGATACATTTAACTAATATTTAGGAATCCATTCCATCAATAAAAAAACTCATTATCTCAATTACTTGAAAAAAATCCAGGATCTAATATTTAATTCCATTTCATATTTTTAATATATTGTTTCATGAAAACATTCATAAACATATAAATTATATCTTATATATTTCATAATAAACTTTATGGAAAGATTCAGTATCACCATATAATTAATATATTTATGTGTATTAATATAATTTGGCATACCCAATTATATTGACTGTATGAAACTAAAATTACATGGGCCATTCAAATTATAGGTCCTTTTAAACCGTATGTTAATAATTATATTCTTTGATGATAAACTAGACTTATATGTCAAAAAACATTAAAATATGATTATTTTGGAATAGATATCACCTTATCAAAATAATATTCCATTACATAAGAACTATTCTATTGGTCAGAGTAGGACACTCAAGTGGAAGATGAATTGAGTTCCTATAATTGTTTTGTCAAAAAAAATTATTTAAAGGTTATTTAAAAGTAAAAAAATATAAAAACAAATCCATTTTTCCAAAGGGTGGATTTATAAAATACTTGATTATTTGAATGATTTCTCAATGATTGATTAGTACCTAGTTAAAAAAATATGGATTACTATTTTCACTTTTGAAAATAGTCTACAAAATCAAATTCCAATAGAAAAACTATCTATGATTAACTATCAAAGTATAGTAATGTTTTCGGGTTTGAATAAAAAAATAGATAAAAAACTAAACTGGAAAAAGAAAAATAGATTAGAAGAGGGTGTTCACTATTAAGAAATGACTTAATCCTATCCACTTGGTGACCACCTACCAAAAAGAAATTTATATAAATTAAACTTGATCTACACCCTAGATCGGGGTAACAATAGTATATAAACTTTTGAGGTCAACTAGACCAATTCCACAATTTTTTTAGGATTGTAAAAAAAACATTCCACATATGTACATCTTGTAATGTTATCTGGGGGAGTGTAATTGTGAAGGTTTTTAGAGATAGCTATATATCTTCTAGTTTGGATAAGGAGTTAGTCTGTGTTTATAAAATTGAGACAGATACTGCTCGAAATTTAAATAATGTACACATGTATGGAAAATTCATAAGAAGAGTTTATAATGATCTATTTAATGTTTTATGAAGCTTATAGACACATTTAGGATAGTATATGTGAATATGGAGTCATCTTCTAGAAATATATAGAAAAATAGATCATCATTTTTTATTTTGTCTTATGTTCCTAGTGAGGTAGAAGATTACTTGAAGTGTTATTTTCATCTATGTTTTTACTGTAGTGATTTTTTGTCTTTTAGTTCTTCAAAATCTCTCTTCGTGTGGATAGCTAGTTGGTAGATCATGTTTTACGATCATGCAACTTTGTGTTCACCAACCTCATTTTTTTTATGCCTATGTGCTTACCTTATACACTGCAAGGCTGAGAAGGAGCATGATACTAAACATGTGAGGTTTGACGTACCTCTTACTGGGCATTGATAATGACATAAATAATTTCTGCAAATGATCATTAATAACATTAGTATCATTAAATATCTTAAATATATCCAATATTAATAAGATCAAATTTAATAGATAGATCATCGATGATTCATTCTGTCGGCATGTCAGACTATCGACGACCCATGCTATTGGTGAATCATGTTATAAGTGAGTCATTCTATCCATAGCTCAACCTATCGGAAGATAATTTATGTATATAGATCAATTTTTCAGTAGATCATACTATCGGTGGATCACTCTATCATTGGGTGAAAATTGTATCAGTTACTCTGAATCAGTCTGTTGAGCTGTCAGTAGGTGATGCATTGGTAGCTCATCTATCAATAACTCAATATTTCTTTGAGTAAAGCTACCAGTTACTCATACTAAGATTTTTTTTTGAGTTTCTCTCTTTGTTAGTCGCTCTATCGGTAGCTCAAACATCTATTGATGACTCATCTTATCAGAAGCTTATGTAATTTGTAGATCATGTATCATTGATTCAGGTATTAGTGACTTTTCTATTAGTAGGAAAAGTATTGGTAGCTCATACTTATCGTTGTCTTACACGTAACAAAAATATGTAATTCTATCATATTATGTAATCACTAAAATTATAGGTTCAAATTATAATTGAACATGATAAGACACAATGTATCTTAATGAATTAGAATTAGCATAGTTTGGCATGATTTTTGAGCATTATAATTAGAGGAGGATAATAATATCCACATTTTTTCTAATCAAAAGTCATGGAATTACATACCACAAAAATTGATTTATGATGATCGGAGAAAAAATATTATTAACATATTACATAGATTATTGAGATTAAATTTTTAAATAAACACCAGTACAAATTACATGTTAAATAGACTTTTTAAATTATATGTTCCCTTTTAATATCAAGATTAATATTAATCTCCCCCTGAGAGAGATTCTATATAATTTCTCCCCATTTTGGGATTATAAAAATGGAAAAACTAAATGAAAAATAAATAACAGATAAGGAAATAATAATGAGATGAAATCACAGAATGTATTCCATTAATCATGAAGTACATGTGATATAAAAAACAGTATGAAAAAAGTGTAAATAAAATATCTTTAAAAAAGTGATCCAACTAATTCATGTTCACATTAGAGTCCATCACTTCCCTTCCCTTATCATAAATGGAGGAAGGATGAGAAGAAGGTGCATAGGTAGTAGTGGTGGAAGGGAAAGATCCAATAGTGAGGGAAGAAAGAACCACTCCTTGAAAAACAGATATAGCAAGGATTAGTCTAGAAGAGGAAGTAGGAACATTGAGTTCCTATTAGATGAAAGGTCTATTCTTAATGAGATCTTGAGTTGGGGTCATGGTAAAAGGTGATAAAAGGGGAGTAGAAGAGGTATAAGTTAGAAGGACAGTTCTGAGAGAAGTAGATTCTGAAGAAACAATGGAAGTTTGGCGATGATATAGGTATGGTTTGAGAATATCATTTAATTCCTTGATGATCTCACCACAATATTACATATCATTTTAAAAATCATCCTTATTCCCCATATACTTATTAATTATTATAGAAAAGTCTTTACACTACTTGACTTGATCCTTGAAGTCTTTGGTGACTGGAGGTAGACTCAAATTTTCCACAAAATATTTGAAAATTTTGGTTAGCTGATTGTTGGTGTAAATCATCTTAAAATAGAAGTACATCCTCTTATATATTTCTTCTAGAGTAGTAGTTTCGTATTTTGAGTAGAAACTCGCCATGTCATGCACATGGTCATTGTTCTTTCTAATTTTATTAAGGGTCTCTTTATCAGTACCACCCTTTATAGTTTAATTTTCTTCTCAAATCCCTGATCCCATCATCTCAACATAAGTAGAATGGAAAACATAAGATGCTTAATAGGATGCACCTTGAACTATATCTTAGACATATAATCAAAACTGGTTCACATCATGAGTAGGAGGCTGAGGCTATGTGATAACACTCCTAGAAGATTCATCCCCATAATTATTCACTAATTTATCCACGAATGTCCTATGAATCAATAATGAATCTATTAATGAAAAAAAAACATAAGAGTTAGATCATTCCACACATTCTAATTTTCAGGGACAATGGCCTCCAGAACTGAGACTAACCGAGGCTCAACCTAAGACACAACTCTTTCAATGATAAAATATGCATCTATTTCACTATATCTTGTAACATAAAAATGTGGATGTGAAGAGTAAGATCAAACTACAAAAAAAATCTTTCTTGAAAGCATCAAGATCATATTTAGTGACAAATTCAATATATTTTGAAGAATCCATAGGAAAAGAAGTTAGAGTAGGAGCAATTGTCCAATGCTTTAAATTAGGATACTCCAAACTGATAGTCACATATACTGTGTCATTCCTCTATACATGAACAACAATTTCATCCTAAGAATCATGTATATCAACCATTTCTCTCTTAGCTGGTCTCTCTCCCCCAATTGATTATCTCTTCTCAACAAAAGTTTTCTTCTTTATATAAACTAGTGCTTTTGTTAGAGTCACTAGAACTTATTTTTTATCATGAAATTCATTATGCACATGGACATCGGGAGCCCTCTCCTCAAGAACATATTTTTCAACATGATCATCATGAGATACAAGTGGTTTAAAAATCGATTAATGTTCCACTATGGTAAGGCCAACAAGTTCTATATCATAGCCATAATCATCATCTGGATGATCTAATACACTATCTAAACCATCCATTCTTTCATATTCTCTATCAATTCTAGATTCTCTAGAACTTCCTTCTTCTCTTACACTTCCATAAGATTCCTCAACATCTTCCTCCACTTCATCATCATCCAAATCATCTTCTTCTTCTGTACCATATCTACAAACATACTCCCCATCCTCAGAATCTTCACTAGTATTCTCAGGTAGAAGTGGTTAATTAGATGGTAGAGGTATATGTGGAATTGCAGGACCATAAGTCATCCTTTATTAACTATTATCATTTTCAAGATCACTCATTTAATATATTGATGAATCAACACCTTGATTTTTCTCAGCTACATCCCATTCATCTCAATATACACCTAATTTAACTAGTCCTAGACCAAAAACTACCATATTACCTGGAATCATGGTATGCTCAATAGTATTGAAATATTCATATAAATTATCATTATTCTCAACCCACATTTTCTTCTATGTGTTAAAATTAATCCTCATCCTCTTATAGATAACATGGTCCAAACAGAAACCATCACAAGTTGAAATTGCCTCTTTACCTTCATTCACTAAACCCTTGGCCTCCAGAATAGAATAGATAAGTATATAATAAAACAATGAATTGGTCTTGAAATAGGGTTTAATCATATCACAGATATTAAAATTCAAATATCAACGAATATTTACCTTATAAGCTTTAATTAATAGATAGAGCAGGTAAACATTCAAATTCTTAAGATATGTAAAATCTCCTCTTCTAGTAAATAATTTATGTTGGATGAATTTTATTACAAACCTTCCTTTACCATCGATCTCTATATCAATAGGCCACTATTTATCTCCATTGCCTCCCAACTCAGCCAATGCTGCCTCATAACTGAAAAGGTCACTTGTTTGAGAAGCACTTACCTGATGGTCATCACAAACACCATCATGGGGTAACATTAGACATTATTCCCAATGCTTAAATTAAAATGAAACCTTTCTCCCATCTACTATCGAATTTATCCAAAAAAACTCAGATTATTCCAAAAGAAGCTCATTATATAGGTAAAACCCATGTACTGGCCTCAGATAGTATGTCCTATCATTGTTGGAGAACCACTGCAACCACCCTTGGGTTTTCAATCCATTAAGTAGAAGGGACATAAATTATAATATACATTATAATGTACTTCTTTATTAGGGGTCAGAATGTGATTCAGAAGTTCCAGATGAACAGGTTGAGGTTTCAGTTTTCTAGCATCACCTATTTGACTCTTTGAATAATCTAAATCAACCTCTAATATTTCTAGTAAATTCTTGATATGAACCATTGAATGTTTTTTAAGGTTTTAGTTCAAACGATAAAGACAAAATCTCAAAAGATAAGGATGCAAGGGAAAGAAATCTGAGAGTTAGAGTGTGAGAGTAAGAATTAGTATTGGATTGACCCATGTTTATATCACTTAGGGATTAAAAAACTTAAGATATTAAATGTGGGAAAAGATAAACTAAAAAATTAAAATATATCCATTTAAAATTCTAGAATGATAAATAAATAAGTATTAGTTGGTGAGACACATCTGTAACGACCCAAAGTTTCATTAATGGAAAATCCCTCTTGATCTTATTTAATGTCTATTTATATAAAATATTTTTATAAAATGTCAACTTCATTGGTTTTATGATAAGAATTGTGACCGTTACTTTTATAGTCTTTGAACAGTGATCACATGATTAGTATAAATATAGGGCTTTAACACATCCAATTTTACTTAGACAGAAGAAGTGATGGCCTCATCTAGTAGAATTTCCCCACACGAAGCCCATTTATTGGAGCTCGGAAAAGGGGTGGCATCCTTGGGCTTTGCTCTTGACCAATCCCAAGTTGAGCTTCACCATGTCAAGCTCGAACGGGACCGTCTATGGGAGAAGTGGAAGTTGATAGAAATTACCACTTGAGCGATGTTATCTGAGCCACCCCAAAAGTCTGTCACCATCACACACCTTACCCTTAGGTCTTATGCGGCTGTTTTAAGGGGTTATGTAACTAATCAATAGTTCTATGTTCATGTACATAATAATGAATATAATTTCGTGTCATTATTGATACATTGTAAAAAGTTTTTAAAGTACAAATGGTGTTTTCAGTTATTATTTAATTAAGAAATATATTTTATTAAATTAAGGGATTTTTGAATTAAATAATATTTTAATACAATATAATAATTATTATTATTAGATTAATTTTTATGTATATAAAATATCATGTAATTGTATGAATACAATTATAATTTTTATTAAGGTTTGAAATCCATTTTTGTCAAAACCTATGATTTTTTTTATAAATGTCGGTTTTTTTATTTTAAAAGTGAAAATTAACATAATTAGAAAATTATTTAGATAAAATAAATGTTATTTTTGGAATCAGGATGTCGAAATTATCCAACGGTGAAATTTTCATAATTTTCTGAGATAGTCAAATTTTTGAGTAAAAATTAAATACCGTTTAATATATAATGTGTTTTATGACATCATAATTACCCAATAGTGATGTAATAAAATACTATAATATTTATGTTCGGCCAATATTTGTTTTACCATTAAAATAATGTGATTTTTGTTTTTTTTGGCTTACTTTTCAAAGCACTAATGAACCCCTCAAGACTTATTAAACCCCTTGTCTTTTTAAATTAATTTCCATGGGAGTGTGACTCACCTCCACATAAGAAACCCTAATATTTTAAGAAGTTCGAAACTTGTCCTCATAAACTATTATTTCCCTCTTCCCTTTGCCAAAAATCATGGGAAAAAAACCATGGTATGGTCTGTGGTTTGGATTATTTTAATATAAGGGGTCCCAAACCTAAATAATAAAGAATTCCCTCACATTTCCGATATAAACCCACCCAATATCCCACTTCCTTCTCACTCAATGCATTTGGAGTTCATACATCCTCTTCCCTACACTCTCTATAATCATCTTAAGGTTCCCCAAGTTCCCAAGATGCCTCTCACAGGCCTCTCTCTTGCCTTTGGAAGCACACTTCTAAGTAAGGGTTTTTTCATCCTTTCTCATTTTTTCCAATTTTCTTTAAGTTGTTTTGCCCTTTTAATTTCAATTATAAATGTTGGGGTATGGTTTAGAACCTCCCTCATACTTCCCTCTTTATGTTTTAATTATGGGAGACCCTTTATCTCTCATTAAATTCCTCCCATGTACACCCGTTACTGTGCCGAAATTCCGAAAGGAACTTCTCTCTCCTCTTTTACATTCAAGCAATACTTTTGTATCATGTATCTAAATTCCATTACAATTGTTGGGACATGTATCTATATTACCTCCTTACTTTCCATTACATGGAAATATGATGAGGAACCCCTTTCTCCCTCATCAACCATTTTTATGAATTCTTATGTCACGCCGTTATGCTGCCGAAATCGCACCGATTTTCTAAGCCAATGTCATTGTGTAGTGAATACCATTCCCATTTCTCCATAAAAGGTATTAACCTTTATGAACATTTACTTATTGATTGTAATGTTTCATGTATGAATTCCACATTTTTTATCGTGTAATAAATTTTTATGTTTTATGAATCCATGTTTTATGATCCATGTGGCACACTTATGCATGAAATGAAATGTTTAAGAAGGGTGTGCCCTTATAGCGATCCAATACATTGGGTAAAGTATAATATCATGATAAGTCATTTGAAATGATTGTTGACTCATGCTAATTCATTTTCAATGAGGGTTTACTCGTGCTTTATGTTCAATGAGGATTTACTCATGCTCCATGTGCAATGAGCCTTGGCTCATGCTAATTCCATGTTAAGTGTTGTTGCCACATTTCCATGTTATGATTATCATGCTTTATCATGCCTTTATGTTCATGTTTTTCTTATGATCTATTGATATTCCTATTTTCTAACATGTATTGTACTCCTCATGTTATTTTATGTGTACTCATTTACTGGTCTTTATAGCTCACCCTTTTCTTATGCATGTCCTCAGGTTATCCCATGCAATGCTAAGTACGAAGGAATGTAGTGGTCATGTAAAGGAAGTTTTCAATAAATATGTTGTATTTAATGTTTTAAGTTTTTATGTAATGATCCTAAGCCCCAATGACACTAAACCTCTCGATCTTCTTTATTGTATCAAGTGAAGTTTTATTTAATAAATCATGTTTAAGTTGTAATAAAAAGCAGGGTTTTCATAGTTGGTATCAAAGGATAGGTTTGGTTATTTTTGGCATTAGGATTAGAAAACCCTAGTAAATCCTTTGATACAAGACTATGTACAATAAAAACGTCCCTATGTTTTGGTGAGTATTGAGTACGTGGGTTATCAAGCAAATACATCCCTTTCTGGATACGAGCAGGTTGAGGCGGCTCTGACACATATGTATCCTAGGGGTAAAACCACAAAACACAGCTTTGAGCTAGACTCGAACGAAAACTGGTGCACGACAACAGGCCTTGCTGCACTCTTGGTTATGACACTCCCGGGGGATATGCATTGGTAAATTCACAAGCTTAGTATGAACCCTTATTAAGGTAATTAAAAAATACCCCTAAGAATATATGTTAGAAAGCAGATCATGAAAAGCCTAGATTGAAGCATATAGAATGATGAGTTAAGGAAATGAAAGTTTATTAATTAGTCATCAACATTGGTATTTGGATTACCATTTTTGTGTTACGCCTAAAATTCCTTTTATTCCAGCCAGTGGCTGGAAATAGGGGGACTCGGGCTTACAACCGATGTGAAGATCCGTGTGATGACTGTACTAATGAGATGCCCAATCCAATGGGAGCGGGAATCACGAACTTTTTCACGCTTATCTCTCAGCTAACTCAAGCATTGAATAGAAACATGGGTCAAGGGGAACGTCCAAACCCCCCTAAGAAAGAACAAGTCGCTATTGAGAGCTTCATGAGACAAAGGCCTCCTACTTTTAGTGGATCATCTGATCCCACCATCGCTGAACAATGGATCAACTCCATTGAAAAGATCTTCTCCATCCTTCAATGTTCTGAACAAGAGAAGGTTCTCCTGGAAGCATATCGTATGGAGGGTGAAGCTGATCAATGGTGGACATTGATAAAAAATATGAAGCCTGAGGAGGATATCGAGGCGTTGGAATGGAAGGATTTCCGGAAGATGTTTTTCGATAAATATTTTCCGCGCACCCTCCGGCATAAGATGGAAAGGGACTTACTTTACCTTAAGAAAAAAGTCAAATTATCTATTGGAGCATATGAGGCAAACTTCACATGGATTGCATGATACACTTCTGGCTTTGTCGTTACCCCCGAATGCAAGGTTGACTGCTTCTTTGGTGGGCTAAAGCCTAGCCTGCAGAAAGCATTAGCGATCCGTGACTTTGACAGCTATGAGGAAATTGTCCGATGTGCCCTCAAGGTCGAAATAGTGATCAGATAATCACAGGGGTATCATGGGGATAAGTAGCATAAGGTGGACTTCAATGCTGGTGGGTCGATGGATAAATCCAACGGTGCTAAGAAGATCCAACACCCCACTTTCCAAAAGTGCAGAAAGAAGCACCCTGGAAATTGCCTTAAGGGGATGGGGAAATGCTTCAGGTATGGAAGAAAAGGGAACCTAGCTGTTAACTGTCGGCAAGAAAGACCCACGACAACGACATTGGAGAGTAACACTCCATTTGAACCTCAACGCGTTGTTCAATGCTACAAATGCAAAGAACCGAGTCATTTTTCCAATCAGTGCAATAATACAAGGGTTTTCGGAGACAACCAACAACCTCTAAGGCATCAAGGAAGATCTTTTTCCATCACTTCTGCCGAAGTGAACCCCAAAAACGAAGTGGGGACAGGTACGCTAGTTATTCATTCAATAATAGTGAACATACTTTTTTTATTCAGGTTCTATGCATTCTTTTATATCTCGAAAGTTTAGTAGAACAATCCCAGCACCACCACAAATCATGGAAGTTAAGATGTTGGTGAGTACGGAAAATGGGAAAATCATTGAATCCCATGAATATAAGTCCTCTCCGGTTATAATCTGTGGATTTAATTTCCTGACGAACCTCATCATACTCCCTCTTGTAAAATTTGATGCAATTCTTGGCATGGATTGGCTTTCCTTATATAGGGCCAACAGAAATTGTCGGGAGAGGGACATCACACTCCATATGGAGAATCGACCCCTGATTCTTTACAAGTGTAAGGAGGAAGATGAATCTCCTTTAATTCTATCATCTAAAGTGTGGATATTACTACCTTATGAGTATGCGTATCTAGCTAGGATTATTGAGTCCATGGAAAACCATCCTTGAAGAAATGCCTATTGTGAGGGAATTCACTGAAGTGTTTCTTAAGGAACTGCATCTTCTTCCTCCTAGAAGAGATGTTGAATTATCAATTGAACTTATACCTGGGGCTTTACCAATCTCCAATAATCCATATAGAATGGCTGTTTTAGAGCTTAAAGAGCTGAAGAAAAAACTACATGAGAGTCTAGATAAAGGGTTTATATGCCCAAGTGCTTCACCATGGGGTACACCAGTCCTCTTCATCAAGAAGAAGGATAGGTCAATGCGACTTTGTATTGATTATTTTGAACATAACAAAATCGCGATAAAGAACAAGTATCCTATGCCAAGAATTGACGACTTGTTCGATCAGCTTTGTGGAGCACAATTCTTCTCCAAGGTAGATTTTCGGTCGAGATATTATTAAGTAAGGGTGAAAAAGGAAGATGTCCCCAAGACTGCTTTTCGTACAAGATACTGGCGATATGAATTCATAGTAATTCCTTTCGAACTCACCAATGCTCCAGAAATCTTCATGGACTTGATGAATAGAGTCTTTAGATATTACCTACACAATTTTGTGGTAGTCTTTATAGATGATATTCTAATATACTCCAAAAAACAAGGAGGATCATGAGGAGCATTTAAGAACTGTACTAGAGACTTTGCGCAAGGAAGAAGCTCTATGAAAAGTACAGAAAGTGTGAGTTCTAGTTGAAGGTGGTCTCATTCTTGGGCCATATCATCAGAAGCAATGGGATATCTGTGGATCCCTCCAAAACAGATGCAATTGAGTGATGGCCGAGGCCAACATCGGTAACAAATATCCGTAGCATCTTGGGGTTAGTTGGATATTATCGATGATTTGTGAGAAATTTCTCATGATTGTCCAACCCTCTTAACAAGCTAACTCGAAAGGGAGTAATGTTTTCTTAGAGTGATGAATGCGAAGAATGCTTCAAGGAGTTGAAAAGGAGGCTTATCACTGCGTCCGTGCTCACTTTACCCACAAGTGGAAAACTTTTTGTGGTATTCATTGATGATTCGAAGACGGGCATATGACGTGTGCTGATTCAGAATGATAAAGTGATATCCTATGCCTCGAGGCAGTTGAAAATCCATGAGAGAAACTATCCAACGCATGATCTAGAGTTGGCAGTGGTGATCTTAGCCTTGAAAATCTGGCGGCATTATCTCTATGGGGAGAAATGTGAGAAATATACTAAACACAAGAGTCTTAAATATATATTCACACAGAAAGAGCAAAATATGCGCCTGAGAAGTTGGATAGATCTCATCAAGTATTATGACTGTTCAATCCATTACCACCCTGGGAAAGCAAACAAGGTGGCAGATGACCTAAGTAGAAAGGATCCAGTGATTCTATCAATGATGAGAATTGAGAAGGATCCAATCATCTTAGACTTGATAAAGATGGACATGGGAATCATAGAGAAGGAAACATCATCATTCCTTTCACAAATGATTGCTCAAACATCTCTTTTGGAAATGTTAAAGGATGCTGAAAAGGATGATGTGCGAATTCAAGAAAAAGTGGGAGCTACCGAAAAAGGTAAATCCTCATAGTTTAATGTTAATGAAGAAGGAATTGTGCGGTTTGGGAAAAGACTATGTGTTCCATCAAGTTCGGAGATGAAGAAGGAACTTTTGGATGATGCACATAGTTCAAATTTCTCTATTCACCCATGGAGCACAAAGATGTATCGAGATCTTCGAGAAAACTTTTGGTGGGATAATATGAAGAAGGAGATTGCTGAATGTACATCAAAGTGCCTGGTGTGTCAGCAAGTGAAGGCAGAGAGGTAGAAGTCTAAGGGGATGATGAAACCATTGCCCATACCAGAATGGAAATGGGAAAAAATCACAATGGACTTTGTCACTGGACTTCTGAGGAAATCCAAAGGCAACAATGCAATATGGGTTGTTGTGGATCGTCTTACAAAGACTGCACACTTCATTGCTATTCGGGAGGATTTCTTATTGGATCAACTGGCACAGATATATATCAGGGAGGTGGTAAGGTTTCATGGAGTACCACTATCTATTGTGTCTGAATGAGATCCAAGATTCACCTCTAAGTTTTGGAAGAGTCTTCAACATTTTCTAAATACTGAACTGAACTTCAGTATGGCCTATCATCCTCAAACTGATGGCCAATCTGAGCGGACTATCCAAACACTTGAGGATATGTTGAGAGCGTTCTCAATGGGCTTTAAAGGAGGATGGGATCAACATCTTCCTCTAGTTGAGTTCTCTTATAATAACATTTTCTACTCGAGCATCCAAATGGCACCATATGAAGCCCGATATGGGAAAAGGTGTAGAACACCGACATGTTAGGATGAGGTCGGTGAACGTAAGCTGCTTGGACCAGAAATGGTTGAGGAAATGGTGGAGAAGGTGAAAACCATTCAGCATCATATCAAGGCATCCCAGAGTTGACAAAAGAGTTATGCAGATAATCGTCGATGAGACCATGAGTTTAAAGTTGGAGACATGGTTTTTCTATGAATATCTCTGTTGGATAAGTTCATGAGGTTTTGAAAGAAAGGCAAGTTAAGTCCAATGTACATCATCCCCTTCGAGATTATTGATCATGTCGAGGATATGGACTATCGACTAGCATTTCCACTTACTATGGACAAAGTACATGATGTCTCTCATGTATCCCTCTTAAGGAAGTACATACCAGACCCTTCACATGTACTCTCTTCTAAGGTGGTACAATTGGAAGATGATCTTTCATATGAGGTGCAACCAGTGAAGATCCTAGATCATAGAGAAAAAGCTCTACGAAATAAGACAATGCCCCTCATCAAGGTGTTGTGGAGAAACCACATGTTTGAAGAAGCAACTTGGGAATCAGAGGAAGTGATGAAGCTGAGTTACCCACATCTGTTTTAGTGTGGGAAAAGTAAAATTTCAAGGGCGAAATTTCTTAAGGGGGGAATATTGTAACGACCCAAACTTTCATTAATGGAAAACCCCTCTTGATCTTATTAAATGTCTATTTATAAAAAATATTTTTATAAAATGTTAACTTTATTGGTTTTATGATAAGAATTGTGACCGTTACTTTTATAGTCATTGAACAGTGATCACATGATTAGTATAAATATAGGGCTTTAAGACATCTAATTTTACTTAGACAAAGGAAGCGATGGCCTCATCCAGTAGAATTGCCCCATACGAAGCCCATTTATCAGAGCTCAGAAAAGGGGTGGATTCCTTGGGATTCACTCTTGACCAAGCCCAAGCTGAGCATCACCACGTCAATCTCGAACGAGACTATCTACGGGAGAAGTGGAAGTTGATAGAAATTACCACTCGAGCGATGTTATCCGAGCCACCCCAAGAGTCTTTCACCATCGCACACCTTACCCTTAGGTCTTATGCAGTTGTTTTAAGGGGTTATGTAACTACTTGATAGTACTATGTTCATGTACATAATAATGAATATAATTTCTTGTCATTATTGATACATTGTAAATAGTTTTTAAAGTACAAATGGTATTTTTAGTTACAATTTAATTAAGAAATCTATTTTGTTAAATTAAGGGATTTTTGAATTAAATAATATTTTAATAAAATATTAATATTATTACTATTATATTAGTTTTATTATATATAAAATATCATGTAATTTTATGAATGCAATTATAATTTTTATTAAGGTTTGAAAGCCATTTTTGCCAAAACCCGTGAATTTTTTATAAATGTCAGTTTTTTTTATAAAAGTGAAAATTAACATATTTTGAAAATTATTTAGATAAAATAAATGTTATTTTTGGAATCAGGATGTCGAAATTATCCAACGGTGAATTTTTCATAATTTTCTGAGACAATCAAATTTTTGAGTAAAAATTAAATATCGTTTAATATATAATGTGTTTTATGACATCATAATGACCCAATAGTGATGTAATAAAATACTATAATCTTTATTTTCGGAAAATAAATTTTTTAACATTAAAATAATGTTATTTTGGGTTTTTTTGGCTTACTTTTCAAAGCATTAATGGACCCCTGAAGACTTATTAAACACCTTGTCGTTTTAAATTAATTTCCATGGGAGTGTGACTCACCTACACATAAGCAACCCTAATATTTTAAGAAGTTAGGACCTTGGCCTTATAAAATATTATTTTCCTCCTCCCTTTTCCAAAAACCATGGGCAAAAACCATGGGATGGTTTGTGTTTTGGATTAATTTAATATAAGGGGTCCCAAACCTAAATAATAAAGAATTTCCTCACCTTTCTAATATAAACCCACCCAATCTCCCACTTCCTCCTCACTCAAAGCCTTTAGAGTTCATCCAACCTCTGAAGTACACTTTCTAGAATCCCCCCAAGGTTCCCCAACATCCCAAGAAGCCTCTCACAAGCCTCTCTCTAGCCTTTGGAAGCACACTTCCAAGTAAGGGTTTTTTTCTTCCTTTCTCATTTTGTCCAATTTTCTTTAAGTTTTTTTACCCTTTTAATTTTAATAATAAATGTTGGGGTATGGTTTCAAACCTCCCTCATAAAGCCCTATTTATTTTTTAATGATGGGAGACCCTTTCTCTCTCATTAAATTCCTCCCATGTACACCCGTTAGTATGCCGAAATTACGAAAGTAACTTCTCTCTCCTCTTTTACATTCAAGAAATACTTTTGTATCATGATTCTAAATTAGATTACAATTGTTCGAACATGTATCTATATGACCTCCTTACTGTAAATTACATGGAAATATGATTAGGAACCCCTTTCTCTCTCATCAACCATTTTTATGAATTCTTATGTCACGCTGTTACGCAGTCAAAATCGCACCAATTTTCTAAGCCAATGTCATTGTGTAGTGACTACCATGACCATTTCTCCATCAAGGGTATTCACCTTTATGCACACTTACTTATTGATTTTAATGTTTCATGTATGAATTTCACATTCCTTTATCCTGGAATAAATGATGATGTTTTATGAATCCATGTTGTATGATCCAGGTGGCACACTTATGCATGAAATGAAATGTTTAAGAAGGGTGTGCCCTTATAGCGCTTCAATGCATCGGGTAAAGTATAGTATCATGATACGTCATGTGAAATGAGTGTTTAATCATGATAATTCAAGTGCAACGAGGGTTTACTCGTGATTTATCTTCAATGAGGATTTACTCATGATCCATGTGCAATGAGCCTTTCCTCATGCTAATTCCATGTTAAGTGTTGTTGCCACATTTCCATGTTATAATTATCATGATTTATCATGCCTTTATGTTCATGTTTCTCTTATGATATGTTGATATGTATATTTCCTAACATGTATTGTACTCCTCATGTTATTCCATGTGTACTCCCTTACTGGGTTTTATAGCTAACCTTTTTCTTATGCATGTCCTCAGGTTATCCAATGCAATGCTAAGTAGGAAGGAATGTAGTGGTAATGTAAAGGAAGTTTTCAATAAAGATGTTGTATTTCATGTTTTATGTTTTTATTTAATGATCATAAGCCACAAATACACTAAACCTCTTGATATTATTTGTTGTATCAATTGAAGTTTTATGTAATAAATCATGTTTAAGATGTAATAAAAAGAAGGGTTGTCATAACATCAGTGAGACCAGTCAGTGAGTCACCATTGGTAGGTCCTATGGGCGAGTCAGCATTGGTATGTCCTATAAGTGAGTCATTATATGTCCTATCATTGATTCATCATTAGTAGGTAATATTAGTGAGTCATCATTGGTAGGATATGTCTGTGAGTCATCATAGGTAGGTCCTATCAGTGATTCATCAATATTAAATCCGAAAAAACTGATCATCCCTAACTTATGTATAATGTAACTAATCCTCTAATTATTTAAAGGACTCGTAAAAATATCAACAAGATGATGTTTTCTGCCATTGAATTCATTATTTGTGTTACCTTTTTCATAATGATCTCTCAAAAAGTGATGTATCACATCTACATGTTTTATTCTAGAATGAGAAACTGGATTCTTAGATATTTTAATACAACTTTTATAGTAGCAGTTTATACGTACATGCCTAAAATTATATCCATAATCTAGTAATGTGTATTATCCAAAAAATAGAAGCACAAAAAGTATCAACAACTATCTATCCAGCTTCCATAGTAAATAATGCAACATAAATTTTCTTTTTACTAAATCATGATACTAGAGACTCACCTAGAGAGTGACATGTTCTAGAGGTGATGTTTCTATCTAACCTACAACCAAAAAAATAAAGAATTATAATAACAGACTAAATCCAGTGCTTTCCCTCTTGGATAGAGTATTCTTAATTTGGAAGGATATTTTAGGTATTTAAAAATTATTTTAATAACAATTAAATGATATTATTTACGGTTTTCTTGAAAACGTACACATAAAGACACACACAACCTAATATTAGTCCATATATCAGAAAATTGAAGTAGACTTCTAATCATCTCTATGTAATTTTTTGATAAAAAATCCATTTTCGTCAAGTTCCAATTTACTGGTGGTACTAATCGGAGTATCAATACTTTTTGTACAATGATATCCCAAACATTTCAAAAATATCTTTTTTGTATATTGTTTGACTTAAATTAATACCTTATTTATTTTGAAAAATTTGAAATCCCATAAATAATTTGAGTTCAACCATTAGATTCATTTCAAATTCATATTTCACTTTTTTTTTAAAAAATTTATACATAAAAAATTATTTGATAATCAAAAAATAATGTCATAAACACATATTTGAACAACTAAAACATCTTTATAATTTTTTTTATAAAAGTGTAATATCAGTTATGAATTTTCTAAAACCGTTATAAATAAGAAAAGTGTTGGACCTATAATACCCAGATCATTGAGCCTATTTTAAACCATTCAAATATTTTGTTAATTTAAAGACATGATTTGGAAAATGGGGGTTTGTAAAACAGAGGTAGTTTAACAAAAACATCCTCAACTATATACCCATTTTGGAATTCAATTTTTAACATCCATTTGATATAGTAAGAAATTGAGATGTGCTTCATATGGTAGTTGAATTATAATGGCTTCATGTCTAGAAACGAGTGAAAAAGTTTCTTCATAGTCAATTCCTTCTTCTTGACTATATTCTTGTGAAGCAAGTCTATCCTTATTTCTCACTATAGTACTAGATTCATCAGCTTTATTTCTAAACACCCACTTAGAGCCAATCATCAATTTGTATTTAAGTCTATCAACAAGATTACAAACATTATTTCATTAAAAATAATTCAACTCTTCCTACACAACCATTACCCAAAATTCTTCGTTGAATGAATCATTGATGTTTATAGGTTATATCAATGAAAAAAAGGCTTGATGTTCAACCTGGTTCCAAATAGAATCTATAGCCTGTACCCCTTTATCAAAGTATTCAACTATAAAATCTAAGGGATGGTTTTTAAGGGTTCTAAGAGATATAGAAAAATAAGGTCTAGTTATTTCAGGTTCTTCTATAGGTTCATCTTTATTATGATCAAATTATAGATATTTTCCAGAATTGGATGATTTTGCTGCTTTCTTAACAATAGAGTCATAAGGTTTACCATTTATGTCTATATAAGACAGATCATCCTCAATATTTTATAGGGAGGACTTTGGTTCATGTGGACTTGTTTCATTAAATATGATATCTACATATTCTTATACAAACTTTATTCTTTTATAGATGATCCTATAGGATTTTCTAGAGATTGAATATCCTAGGAAAATTACTTCATAACTTTTGGAGGCAAAAATGTCATGATTATCTTTTGTATGAATGATAATGACTTAGAAACAAAATACATTAAATTAATTAACCTTAGGGCATATATTCTTCCTTAACTCATAGAGAGTTTTCCATAGGACATGTCAAATTAATTCTCAATTAATTATATAAAAATATGTATTCACATCTTCATCCCAAATGTAAATAGGTATTTCATACTCATTAAGTATAGTTCATGAAATTTTTTATAAGGTTATAATCTTTCATTTTACAAATCTATTCTCATGGGGTGTCGAAGGACAAGGATGTTATTTCTTATAGCCACTCTGTTATAAAAAATATTCAAACTCTTAGTTTTCAAACTCCAATCCATGTTCACTTCTTAAGGTTTTAAAATATAATACCACTTAATTTCTCTATATTTCTAGCATTAATTGTGATGTAAGAATATGTTTCACATTTTTGAGATAAAAATAATGTCTATTTATATCTTGAAAATTCATTTACTAGAACATAGACATTTTCCTCTCCATTTAAACAAGAAACTCTATATGGTCCAAAAGAATCCATGTTAACCTACTCAATAGGTTAAGAAGTTGAAACCTATTTCTTTGTTAAGAAATATATTTTTTGTTATTTATCTTTTTTACAAGGACTACAGACATTGTCATTTGTAAACTCATGTTTAGGTAAATCTTTATCAAGTACTTTATTAGTAATATTTATAAGGGAGATAATATTGGAATGGACTAGGATCCTATGTCATTGCCATTATTCTTTGTAAAATTCACTTAAGCGTGAATCATTTTGAGAAACAAATGAACCTAAATTCCCAACATTAACATTTTAATTTATAAAAGTTTTAAATACTAAATAATTTTTATAATTGAAAACATTACAAGAATAATTTCAAAATTAGAAATTAAAAGAACCATCAAATAATTGTGATATGAAAGGAATATTATACTTATGACAAAAAATAAAAACAAATGTTTAAATTTAAATTAAATTAGTGTTACTAATTTTTGAAAGGCCAATAATTTTTCCTTTTTCATTGTCACCAAAGGTGACATGCCCCTCATAAATCTTGGTAAGTTTCTTGATGCTCAAATAGTATCCGATCATATGTCTTGAACATCCACTATGAAAGTACCATTAGCTCTTACAAGAACTCTTAAAATAGATTTCCTATAAAAAAATAAAACAAGAAAAAATTTTGGTACCCAGACTTGCATGGGTAGAGTAACCTTGTCATCAAATCTTTGGGAACCCACATTTTCTTCATGGGTTTCCTATAAGAATCTTGAAAAGTATTAAAAAAATAAACTCTATTTGGTAAAAAAAGCATGTAGAAATATAAGATGTTACACTGTTAGAAGATGAAAAATATTTTCCAGAATTGGGTATAAAACTAGATTTCCATGATTTTGATACAAAATTATTTTTATTAAAAATTATTTTTCCAGGATGATAACCAATACCAGTAGTACTTTTTGGAGAAAATTTTCTTCCACAAATTTTAACTAGGGTATATTTACCATTTTGAAGTCTCTTCAAATCATTATTTAATTTCTCTTTTAATTTTTAACTTCATTATTCACATGGAGCAGTTGAGCATTGTTCTCATTTTCAATAGTAAGTTCATATTTATTAGAAAAAGTAAGACCATGTGGTTTCTTGAGAGATTATATTTATCCTTTAGTTCATTTCATCTGTCCTAAACATTTTATAGTAATCAAAAATTTCTTTATTTGTAATATTTTTAAAATTATAATAATCTCTAAAATGATAATAATTTTTTTTCAGGAGATTCTAGAGTTACCTCAGATGTGTTTTTCATGAAACACATATTTTCTTTGTTAGCCTTCTCATCATGTGATGACTCATAGTCAGTTGAGCTATCCTAAAAAAGAACTCTAGGTGGACTTCATTTATTTATTATAGTTTTTTTTGTCTTTGTCCTCATATTTCATTTGGTACATTAAATTGTTATATCTATATTTCACATGTCGTTTCCTCTTTCACTGATATCCGACTATTTCTTTTGTATTTTAATTTCACTTCCATTCTTTTTTGTAGTTTCCTCTGCTGTCATACACTCCTCTATAGCTAGGTTTTCTTAATAACTTATTTCTTCTATAAAATTTCATAAATCTATTAGATAATTGATCCATTTCCTCATCACTATCACTTGGGGTTATTTATTGTTGGATCTTTCTTAATGAACTTGTAATTTCTCTTTTTTTAGAGGAATTAGTTTTGAAATCCACTGACTTTCTATTTGGTTCATCATCTCTATATCTATTTACCTTCATCTCTTCTTCATACATCATTATCATTCCTAGAAGTTATTATATAGGTAATCTACCGATATCATAGGATTAACTTATTAACACTAAGGTTCCTTTCAATATTTTTGGTAAACATATGTGAATACACTTTACTTTTTGCAAGGATGTGATTTTATTTCCTAGAGCGGCCATCATATTTAAAATTTCATTGAACCTAAAATGCATGTTAAAAATAGGTGCATAAGGATTCATATTAAAGTTATCATATTTAATGTTATATTTATTAAGTTTCATTTATTATACATTAGTGGTTCCTTCATGTAAAACGGTTGAAGTATCACAAATTTCAAATTAGGATTTACTTGTAGAAATACTATTAAAAAATTCATCCCCTAGAGAAAAGTATAAGGAATTAATATCTTTATAGTTATTATTGTAGGGTGAATTTGTGGAATAATCCCATGTATACATAGAAGTAGAAGGAATTATATATTCATCTACAATTGGTGGCCATATTCCAAAACCCATACATTCAAAATGAACATTCATTTTAATTTTACACTGAGTATAATTTCTTCCATTAATGTATGACGATCAGTTGGTAGAATCCCCATACTATCTTTTTTCTTTTAAAATATATTTTAACAATTTTAAAGATCCATAAATTTTGAATTGATACAAATTCAGGTATCTTTAAAACACAACTAAAATCACAGATGAAAAGAGTTTGAAAAAATATTTTAATTCACTGATACCAAATGTTGGTCAGAGTAGGAAACTCATCTGTGTGGGGGGGGGGGGAAATTGAGTTCTTATAAAAATTTATATCAAAAAACTTTATTTAAAATTTATTTAAAATTCTACCAATTTAAAATAAAATGGCCCAGTTAATCAAAGTACTGTATTTATAAAATATTTGATTGTTTCACTAAATTATCAACAATGGAATAGTTCTCAGTTAATATAATATGGATTACTAGTTTAAATTTTAAAGGTTGTCTACTAAATAAGATTATAATACAAACAATATATAAGATTAACTATCAAAGTAAATTTAGTTTTTTGGATTGAATAAACAAAAATAGATATGAAAAACTAAACTTGAAAAAGAATAGAAGATTAAGACAAGAGGTTTAGTCTCAAGTAGAGACTTAGTCCTCTCCACTTGATGATCACCATCCATAAAGAAATTTATATAAAATAAACATGATCTATAACCTAAATTGGGGTAAAAATAGAATAATTTTTTTATGGTTAACTTGACCTCTTCCACAATTTTTTTGGGAGTGTGAAAACATACAGGCCACACATGGACCTCTTCAACTATTTTCCACAAGAGTGTAAATGTGAGGGTTTGTGAAGATATCTAAGTATCTTCCTGTTGGGCTCAGGAGTTGGTGTGTGTTTATAAAAAACATACACATGCAAATTGAAATGTAAATAAGGTAAACATGGTTATAAAAATGGTAATAAAAGTTTAGAATGGTCTGTGTGATGTTCTATGAAACTTCTTGACTCCTTCAGGATGATATAAGTGAAGTTGGAGTCATCTTCCAGAAACAGACAAAAAAAAAGGAATTTTTTATTCTATATTCTATTTCTAGTGAGTCAGAGTATTCCATTAATCCTTCATGTATTCTATGTGGTGACTACATATATTTTTGGTCTTTTGGTTCTCGACATTTTCTCTTGGTATGAAAATTTGGTTGGTAGATCTTGTTTCACAATCATGAAACGTTATGTTCACTAACCTCACTTTTATTTTTCACCTAGGTGATTACTATATACACTAAAGGGATGACATGGACTATGTTTCTAATTTTTTGGGGTTCCACATACATCATACTGTGCATAGACAATTTCATTAATGCTTTCTTGAAAATATCATTAATAAAATAAGTATAATTCAATAACCCAAATATGAATGTTAGTAATATGTTAATATTTAAGAGATAGATAATTAGTGACTCGATCTTTTTGAAGGATACACTATCAGTGAGTCATGATCTATGTTAGTCATGGAATCTGTGAGTTTTTGTATCAGTAGAATATTATATCGGTAGATCATTTATGTTAGTAGATCATTTATATTAGTAGATTAGATGATCAATGGATGACTCTTTAAGTAAGCCAAACATGCATCAGTATCTTAGAATCGGTCTGTCGAGCTGTCAGTAGGTGGTGTGTCGATATTTCATCTGTTTGTAACTCGATATTTTGACGATTAAATCTATTTTTGAGTTATACATAGCAAAAATTACAAGTTTCTCTATCTGTTAGTCTCTCTATCGGTAGCTCAGACATCTATTGATGACTTAGATTATCAGTATCTTTTGTTGTCAGTAGCTCATGTATCAGTGTGTCAAGTATTTGTGTCATGTATATTGGAATGAAACTTATTCGTAGATCATACTTATCATTGTCTTATAATTAACCAAAATCTGTAATTCTATATTATTATGTAAGAACTGACACGAGAGGATAAAATTATAATTGAACATTATTAAACACAATATATCTTAATAATTCATAATTATCATTGTTTTGCATGATTTGTGAGCATTTAAACAAGCGGTGGTCAACATATTCTTAAGTCAAAATTCCTAGGAATAATATACATTAAGCTTGTCCTTTAGATGGATTATTTCCAAATCATAATTTTATGATGATGTTGATGTTATAAATATAAAAACAAAGCTTTTATAAGAATATTTTTATTTTTTAGTAATCATTTAAAAACTTATTTTATTGAATGGCCTCCCACTAAAATTATAACCCCTTTTAAAACACGTCATATAAATTTATTCAAAAATCGATAATTCATTAAGCAATGAGTCTGATATTTTTTATCTATTAATTTATATATTTAGGAGGAGAATCATTCCAATAAAAATAGTTTTGACACTTATATAGTTGAAAAAATAACTATTTTTCCAATCCATTATGTGGATATACTCAACTTTGTTCTTCTAGTTTCATAATCCCATTAGGGCCTCTCAGTTAGAGTATTCCAAAGAATATTCCATGAGTAAGATAATAAAATAAAATCCATCGGTACCCAGCTATCTAATGAACTGCCTAATGATGTTCTAGTACCACTTATCATTTTCTTTCCATACATAAAATAATCCATGGGTACCAAAATATGGCTTTAACTACCCATTTCGATGATCAAACTCTTCACAAGTTAAACCTTTTAAAGAATCTAACATTAATTATTTTAAGGGGTTTTAATCTCCCAATTTATACCATGTTAATTCCATTTTGTATACATGATTCTAAAGATTTATTTATGAAACTGAATTCCCTATACCATATCAATATGATCAATCCATATTGATTTATAACTCCTTAATGTACCCACAAGTTTGAGTTATTTACCAAAAGATAGGAGCAAACCATTTTCATGCATACCCAAAGGTATCATCCTCCAAAGGTTCTTTAAAAAATCATGTAAATATGTGTAGTTTTATTTGATTGATTATATCTACAAGAGGAAACCTAGAGAAACCCATTGAAAACCCCATTCATGTTTCAATAAATTTTATGTGCCTCTAGAATAGTATGTAGTCTGAATTGAATTCCTTCTCTCTATGGAGACTATAATCATGATAGAATTAAATTATTGATATATGTAACACATAATATGCACAAACAATTCCTAACAAATAGATTAAATCTCATAAATCTAATTTAGATCTGAGGTAAATATAGGTGAAAACTAAATTTAAAAGAGTCTTACCAATCTTGTAATGCATGTATATATCTCTTAGAATATGTATAGAAAGTAAACTAAAGAATACACATTCATAATATAAAAAATTTATAATTATGAAAAAAGAAGGGAACATCTGTTAAATAAAGGAAAAAATCAAATTTCTAAACATGAGATAAACATTTATAAATCATTCATAAATTTAATAATTATAAACATTTCATAAATTATCTTACTTATTGTAGAAATTCCATAATCTTTAATAAAGATAATTCATATTCATCTTGATACGAACTGTTTTATATTCTAAAATATGTGAAATTTCATTTTAAATGTATGATTTTATATGAATTATAAAAAAAAATTATAAAATATTTCAATTCTAAAAAATATTTTACATAATTTTAATATGATTTAAACATTTGATCAGATTATTTCATAATTGTTTTTAATACGGTTGAAATAATATCAAAGATAAGGTTATTTAAATATGATATATTTCAAATTAGTTAATAATTGAAAATTCACAAATCAAAATATAAATAATTTAATATTTTAACCTCATTTGGCAATTAATAAACACTTTATAAATTACTATTATAATTTCGTATAAATTATTATTATATTAAAAATACAAATAATTCCATATATAATTCAAAAATGTATTTTTAATATCTCAAATTATTATTTGTGGAATATCTCGAACAAATATTTATAAAAAATATAGTTAAATAAACACAAACACCATTATAATTAATTAATTTATAAATTTGTTTTATAAATTAATGAATATCCCAAATATCATGTTTTTAGTTTTTATAAACATTTAATGAATAATTATATGTAAAAATTCAATTTTTTTTCAAAATCATTAATGTGAACCACAACTTATGTTATATCACTCAATAATGATGGAGGATACTATGCTATAAAATGGGAGTCCATATTTCAAGGAATATGCTATAGTGAAATGTTAAATCACGAGACAAAAGTTCCAAAAAAACTGGACCCCCTGACAGCAACTTGTGCACGACTTCCCATTTCACATGTGTTAACTCTTAATCCATAGTGAATCCAAATCTTCTTCCACCTTGCCATGATCCAAAAATTGTGGCTATTTTACATTTAGGGAGACACCACAATGGTATACTGATGTGATTAATTTGGCATTGCAATGGGAAAAATGAATCTATATCTTTCATTTTTTCTTTACTCCTCTAATAGAATTTCAATAATCCTAAAAAATACCATGATTTGATCCAACTTTTAGTTTTTTAAATGGTTAATGGATATTTAATAATACGAGTGGAAGAATAAAGAAATCATAAATCTAGTATCTCCATGTTATATAATATAAATCATCTAAAACATAAAATCAAAAGTTGCTGTAAACATTTACTGTATACCGTAGAGCCAATAAAATATCATGATCACCATTACATTGGATTGAAAAATATAACTAGACTAAATGGGAAAAGAATACAACCTATGAAGGTATTATGGGCTCACTACCAAATAATACAATTTTTAAACAGGTAAAATATCTATTGGTAAAAGTACATTTTATATTAGTAAAATGTTTTACCAACATATATGTCCCTATAACTAAACTGTCGGTAAAATCTCTATCAATAAATGTTTTTGCAAAAGATAAAATTGTTCTTTTATAATTAATACAATACTAAAAGATAATATATATGCTGGTTGAAGTTTTTTGAAACTTGTTCTAATGATTTTTTTTCTGTTGGTAATAATATTTCCAAAATATAATATAATTTTATAAATTAAATTCTAATTAAATTTAATAATTTTTTTACTAGTAAATAATCATATTATATTTATTAATTAATTTATAATGTATAATACAACTACTTTAATTATTAACATAAATATGATTTTAAAACATTTTCAATATTAGATAAAATAATTATATTAATAATTAAATTTAATATAGTAGGATCCTTCACAACCCATCTACACAACATTGAATCCCCCTTACCCATCCATGACTATACAATAGCATCCCATCCATACCAGCGAGCCATCTCCCGCACCAGTGACCAGTGAGTAACACTAGTGACCTATCCATTCTATTTAAGTATAAAAACTTCCCATCCATACTAGTCATACAACTCCCATGCATGCCAGTGAATCGTCTCCAACACCATCCAATCAATACCTCCAACACAAGCCCATCTGTGCCTATGATCACCAATGTCCCATCCATGCCAGCGAGTCAGATCCATCAGTGCCCCATACATTCTAGTGAGCCAGACCCACAAAAGAGTGACCATCATCGACCCATCTATACTCCTGGACTAGAAATATATCTCCAATGGAGAAAGATGATTATGTTATAAGGTATATGAAATTCAGAACAATATTAATAAAGGAAGGTGAGGTGATAATGAAAAAATACTACAAAAATGAAACGCCTCAACAAAAACATACACAAAAACATCCTTATACACATTAGAGGAACATTTTATTGATATTGAAAAAGATAACAGAAATAATATGCAATCATGAAAAGTAATTTATAGAAATAAAACAAGGTTCTTTTCCATATTAAGGTGGTAAGTGAATTATTTTCTTCGTCGATTTGTGAATAAAAAAAAGTGTTGAAAATTTTCATTCTTTTTCTTAAATAGTGAAATAATTGTGGTGTGAATAGGATGAATATACATTCTTAATAATTTTTTTATCTAACACTATCAAATATATTTACCAACTACATATAATTTCCTTAGAGAACATTTAAAAAACTATTATAATGTGGAAAGAATTGATAAAAAATCCCAATAATCAATTAAACGTAAGCATGATATTTTATTTTTGGTGTATGTAATAAATTTTGATGGTCTATGATTTCAGATTCATATAGTAAATCTTAGTACACAATATGAGAGATCCATAGGTATCCTAGATAGGAATCAAAACACCAAAATAAGGAATATGTGGATCGATGATCAAAGAAAATTCACAAACACTCATCTTCATAAAATATGAACTAACTATCAATAATTAGTAAGATCAGTCAAATATGGTGTAAAATATCACATATTCTCATATATTTAGATAAATGAAACAAATAAGTAATGGAAATCGTAGATCTGCAGATGAAATAATCAAGGAATACCTGAATCTCACACTATCACTCACCATTGGTGTATGAAGTAGTCACCGCACCAGATGACCTTCATGAAACATTGTTATTCAATATTGGTGAAAAATAAAATAAACTAACACCACCATTCTACTCAATGTGAATGAGTGACACAATAAAAACAACATCTATCACAGCTACATTAGATTAAATCTAGGAAACAAAATCATATATGTTTTCCTAGCGAGGAATGACAATGGGAAAAGAAATCCAAGTAGATTATACCAATTATAAATAGAATAGATAGTTGATCCTTGGGATTAGTTCCAATAATAACAATCAATGCCTGATACTGGTCAACCAGTAAAATATTTTAAAACTAATGAGATATGATATTTCCCTAACCTTGTAACTCCAAATCAAAAGTCATGAAGTATGAATGATAGATCTAGATAGAGCCGGATAGTGAAACCTAACCATGATATCTGATCTGGAAATAGGATGTTTGAAAGATCAATTTCTAACATCTACCAACACTATAATGAATCACACCAATGGATGAAATCCTAAAACACATGGAGATAAAGGAGGTAAAATGTATTTAAAATTATAATATTGCATATAATATTATTACATGTAAAAATAATATAACATATGAAAAATAAATATATTAAATAATAAAATATTATAATAATAATAAACCATTCAACATTATTAACTTTTATAACATAGATAACTCTAATAAGATATTATAATTAATTACATATAATATAAATATATTATTTTAGAAAAATGAATTTGTTATTGAGTCAAACTCTAATCTGCTAGTAACCTTACTCATTTTAATTGATATTGAAGGTCTTCCCTTATTTAGATTTTTTAGAACATAATACCATTTATCGATAATTATATATATATGAATGTATATGTATATATAATTAAACATTATTAAATTATTAATATTTTAGTTCAAAATATAAACACATATTTAATTGAAAAACTATATGGTGATACCAAATATTTAATAAATATATACCAAATAATAGCTAATTTTTTTTTGTTATCACTTGATTTGATGTAACATATATTCTTTGTGGTAAAATATTTATCGATAACAATGACTAATAATAAAATATTTATCTATCTGTGAATTTATTATTGGTATTTATATGATAAAGAGACACATTTATTTGTTGGTAAATGATATGTTGGTATTAGTCAATTACTATTTAAATATATATATATATTGGTAAGAAAATTTCTTAGTACCTATAAAAAAATATCAATAAATCATAATATATATTTGGATTTCTCATTTTTACCCATAGAAATATTTTTTTTCACAAAATTCTATTAGTATAAGTAATTTTTTTGTAGTGGCCGGCTGAATCGATTGATGATTGAGTAAGATCCATTCATTTTTCAGGTAATGGTAGTGCCATAGGTGAAAAGGAGAAATATGAAGAGAAGATATTTTTACATGGATTCATGAAATCACATAAAAATACACACATCATATGGAGATGGATCTATTTATCTATTAAGATAGTCCATGATGTTATGAAATATATTCATATATTGTATGACAATTATAAATGCTACGACCTCATCTTATGTAATTAATGTGATGTCCTGGACCTATTTTGGTCAACAGTAACCATAGCCAATTGGCCACATGGCCTCAAGCATAACTTCACATATGTTAGGGGCTATCAACTAGTAGTGAAGGTCTATGGTGAAATAGTTGGGAGACTAGGCCTTCATGATCAGAGTATTGCACAGTGATATAATTATATAAATCAATATCAAAATTTATAAAATAATCAATCTACTAAAGAATAAACATCCATTACATGAATAACCAAGTAATCTCATTTAGCTGTGTCATATTAAAATGATGATAATGGAATTATATACTAAATATAGGTAATATAGTGAAATATGCATCTAGTACAACATATGTATCAAATGTAAAAAAATTACTAAAAGTATCTATCCCTAGATAGAATCATGATAAAAATTCCATCCCTATTCTCCCCTACTCCTATTCAATAATTAGTCAAGAATCAGCTAGCATACGCTTTCCCCTACCCCTACTTTCATCCATTAAGCCTTTCTGGGTACACAATTGTAGACCAATTAAAGTGTAGAATAAAAATCAGTTTTCCCCACCAATTGTGTGTATACATAGTCCAGTACATGTATATAATCTGTAGTATTTCGCAAATATTAAAGGGTTACAAATGATAAAAATTGAAGAAAAACTATCCAGTCAATCAAGACTCTCTGTGATCATGAAAAAACATCAATAAGGGCTATTTGTAAATAATTTCAGGAAACATTAATAATCTATGCCATGTAATCATGTATCAAGCCATATTGGTATAGGGTAAAAGAAGTATAAATGTATAAAAAAGCAATATAATCTAGGTAAATCAAGTAAATAGGATCTAAAGAGTAGAAATGTCTAAGGCATTATAATGGGTTTGATCCAATGAGAAGAAATGTCCAACAAATCCTACCTTGTAAAGTGAGCAGTTAAAATGGATCCTTTTAGTAGAAATTACCATGGAATGCATGTAATACATATCATTGGGTATATGTTTTCGAGTTATACAAGTAATCCATGTACATAGAATCCATGAAGTTGAAATGTACAAGGAATCCAAATAAGGCATGTAACCCAAATCCAAAGAGTATAAATGTATCAAAAATCCAAATAAGTCATCAAATACGAGGAGGAGAAATGTCCAAGGAATCCACATTAGATAATTAATTAGGATCCTATGAGTATAAATGTCCAAGTCATCCTCATAAGCTAATTAAATAGTATCTGATGAGTATAACTTTCCAGGGAATCATAATTGGTTTTATGTGCCATACCGTGAACCCTCTATAATCATCATAAGAAACACATAACATTTCATTAAAAAAAATATAAAAGGTGATGCATGGTTCTTAAAACCATAAAAATTATTTTAACCACCACATTCCATTCTGAATTATGAAATGAAAACTCAATACACCCCAAGGGTGGTATAAATATGACAGAATGGTTGAACCCACCCCATGTGAGGTTAGGGATGGGGTTAACTACCTCCAATCACATGTAAGACTAACATGACATGTCAAAAAATGAATTTATAATTCGACTCAATATTTAATGAATTTAGGAATCATCACCCAGAAACATTAGCATGGAGAAAAATGGAAACACACTATAAATAGCTAGAATTTTATGGAAAAGTTATAAATCACATAACATATGACCATAGGGGACTAATCATCCAGTCTAATCCACTTATTCAACTTGTATTTGAAGGAAATAGAATAATGTTTGAACTTACAAAAAATATTCCATAAGATAATTCCCCAAAATAGGATCTTTGATAGCAAGGAAAATGATAAAAGGAGCCTAAATAATAAAGAACACACTGATGGCTATGCAACGATATGATCATCTCTCAATTCGGAGTTCAGATGATGTTCTGGTAGAAAATCATAGATTGTACTTGAGGTTGATCTCCTCTAAGGTACATCCTATTCATGAGAGAAGAGAGGTGAGGGCTTCTATCAAAATAATAGGCCCTATCACCTTTTAAAAAACTAACCTATGGAAACTACATGAAATGTAAGATTTATAGACCGTGTAATTTTTATGTTTTCCCTATTTAAGGAAAACCCATTACATGTCACGAAAAGGGTCTATCCAGACTAATAAAATTCATGTATTGAATACACATTGTGTCTTCAAAGTACACGTCATGTATTTGGCCTACAACAAAACTTCAACCCCCTAATTTCCTATTTCAAAAAACATACCAACTAGCCCAAAGTCTCTACTTTCATGGCTAAGAAAAAAAGATAGTTGGAAAAATGATTTCAGAAAAACATTAAAATGGATCCTTATATTATAAAAAAATGGGTTCCTTCAATATTCACCCCATAATTTAATTTTCCATGAATTTCGATTTTAAGGGAGGTCATGCATCGTTTGAGAATAACTCAAGCCACTGTGCATGAAGGATAACCTCCCACTCATAAGTCTCATCATTTACATGGTCTTACTTCCATAGCACACATACTAGAGGAACCAAATGGCCTTAGAAAACCATAATACCACAATCAAAAATATAGACATGATTCTCCTCAAAGGGAACATCTACAACCAAATAAACCTCATCGTGATGAAGAACTTGCGACCGATCAGAATGATAGCAACGAAGATGAAATAGTTCGAAGATTTCATGAATGGACCAATACAACTGAGATAAATACAATATATAGGCTATGAAGCTAAGACTCTCCTAAAACACTATGGTATCATTTTAATAAAGCTATAATATACCTTTTTTGAATCCATCTATTCCCTATTCTAGGAGAAACATAAAAAACATACACCTCACCTAAAAATAAATCAGTCGACTATGAAGATCAGTTTATGATTTATTTATAGACTGAGTTGTAGACATACAATTCCTAAAATTAAGAACATAATTTTAATTCTCTTGAACTATACGATGATCTAGTAGCACTGCCTATATTTCCTCTAACTATAAAAATGTGTTAATGGAATGACCTACCATAATGGGCCTCATAAAAAGCCATATATAGGGTCACCTAGAAGAGATTATTATAATTGAAATTGATAAGTGGTAAGTGTTTCTCACAAGAACCTCCAAAATCAAGGATGGATGATCATATAATGTCCTATAAAACCTATATCATACACTTAGAATAACCATTAATCTATGAGTGGTATGATGTACTCAGAAGTACATTTGAATCCAATTCCCTCTACAACCCCTACCAGAACATTGACATGAGATGCGAGTCTCTATCTGATATGATATAATGTGAAAACCCATATAGGATTACAACCTCATGAATGTTGAGCCTCCCAAGATCATACACTAATGGAGTCTCCTAAATAGGGATAAATGGATGACCATCGTTAACCTGTCTATGATCAGACGCACAACATCACTATGTCGAGGTGATCTTGTCAGTGAGTAAAAAAATACTTAGAGATGTCATCCCATTTCCACTCAACAATAGGAAGTGAATTTAAAATACCCACTTGTCATTAGTGGTCCTCCTTCACCTACTGATAAGTGAAAAAACATGTAATAGACCCATCTCTCTCATACTTCATCCCTAACCACCATTATTAATGGTGTAAGAAACTTTGAATATTTGTATGACTATGATGAACAACCCATATAGTGTATTGGGAATCTCACATCAACTCTCACCAGATATCTGTAGGAACATAATCATTCCCATAGATGCAGAATATCTCATCCTTATTAATGATACAACCAAGAGGTGGGTTATCACCTACAATTCTCTTGTGTAGGGCCAAGCCCCCAAAACATGATATCTGGACCATCTTCACTTTTTGAATAAGTGAAGAGGTAAATTATAATGTTGAATGTACAAACTATCCATGATTGTCCTGACACTGAATGTGAGTTTCAAAAAAATGGTCCATAAGCTACCACTCACTATTGGCCTCCTAGACCACCTATGTCTGAGTTCTCCAACATAGAGCATTGGAAACCACAAACCCCCCTGAGTGTATATGAAATATCTATTTCAAAATAATGAAGTTATTCAACCCACCATTATTGACTATGATTCATTTCACAATGTGTAAATATGTACTTGAGGATATTTTAGTCCTTTTACACACCAAAATGCTCCACTAGTATGTAATGCCTCAAAAAATGAAGGATATGAACAATAACTACAAACTAGAGATTGTGAATTGGGTAGTTCCACTATTGTGGCCTCAATTGATGAGACCTATACACCATGAATCAATAATACATCATCATAAATTCTCTTAGACCAATAATCGATGAATCAAAATATACCGTATAGAGTCTACCTAGATCTAAATGAATTAGGATTGGCATTGAGGTTAGTCTACCATTCATGTCCTAAATGTTTTTCATAGAAGAATATGAGAATATAAACCTCACACCATTATTAGTCAAGCATGTAAGAGGTGTTTTGAAGTATGATAATTCCTGTGTGAAATTCTTATAATAACAAGATTTCCCCAAGAATCTCCATATATCGAAGATGTTCTTGTGCAGTTCCAAGGGAACTATTGTTCTCACCTTATCTAGGTAAATTAATACTCTCATATATGAGATAATATAACCCATGAAGTGAATCTTATCCATGAAAAAGTGTCACTTTGTGAGAATATAATATAACAGATTCTCTCTCAGTGTATCTAATTTGATCTAATTTTTTTGGAATGTTTATGTTGGCTGTGAGAATACACTAAGATTCCATACACGAATACCAAAAGAATCCAAATACAGATGGAAAAATCATTTCACTAGTTCCAAGAAAACTATTGGAACCTTCTTGAGAGTGAAAAACATAAAAAGATATTTATATAGACTATACTTGTTAATAAAATATATATTAGGTTTGTACAACGGTCTAACATGCACGTGATCTTAGTTATATCTTCTAGAACACTCTAGATCCTCAGAGATGGTTAAAGATATCATATATATATAGAAAATGATAGTAGTTCTTAACCATGAAATGATTTAATTTCTTGTAATAGACACATAAATTAAGGGTTCTATCCAACTTCTTGGTGAAAAGGATCAAATATCCCCATGGATAATTACTTGGTTGTATAAACCCCTATCCTTCCAAGTCCCCTAGCTACCTCTTGAGCTTGTATAACTTTGTACTTTCCATAATTTATGGAGTATTAAATACCAGTGTAGATATTGTAAATATAATTATGGAAAACTCTACCTCTCTCTTAGGAGGTATTCCAAAAACATCATCTAGGAAAATATCCCTAAAATGATCAACCAGTAGAGGGAAATCTTCTGGACATGATCCTTGATCATCCATGTATAAGATAGAAATCTGGGCTATCATCCCACTTATCCCATGATAATAGGGTTTTGATTGACTTTAATTGACAAACATTTCAAACTTTTAAATAAAAACCCAACCTAATGGTGATTTGAAGGTCACACTTCAGTGATAGAAGTCATCATAAGCATCATAGGGAAACAAAAAGTTCATATAGAGAATGTTGTCAAACCCTGTCATCTCAAGAAAAAAGAGGGCATATATGTAGAGACACCCAACCATCTCAAGGGGGAACTCCCTGAACAGGTGTACACTCTATGAGTGTATACCCAATAGAGTATTAAGTGGCATCGTTCCATAGGAAAACCAAACATTTAGCCAAAAGATCTCCATGATAGGTACAAATATGACGGAATATGAGGCACCTGAATAAAAAGTAGAAGATACTAACGTAGAGGATAATATAATAGTACCTCTCATTATAGAGGTACTGACACTCTTATTCTATGTTATCTACTGCACAGTATACCTATTTCCTAAATCACGACCCTGAGATATAGCATGACTTCCCTAAGATGGTATGTTCTACTGGAAATATATGTATGGTCTTAGGATACCTCATCAATGAACACCACCTCAGTGTAAATGGCCAGTCGTACTCTATCTCCCTTACTAATGAAATAAGCTAAACCCACTATTAAACATGTATTTAGGGTAGACCCTATCTCACTGGTTGATGGAGGAAAATTCATATGAAATTGTTATAGATAGTCCATCATGTTATAGGCTCAGTACTCAACTATGTCACTTTTAAACTGGCTCGTCATGTTTCCATGCCCCCTCATAGATGAAATAGAATAGAACTACCAGCACAAATACTGTGTGTAGTATTATCTTAACAAGACACCTTATACTATCTTTTTCCACCATCTAACATTGACCCACTAGGTCATGAATCAATTCTGACCTGCACTTCACCCCAATATTCCATCATGTTACATTCTGCAATTAGCACATGATTTAAATTTTTTGATATGACAGTAAGCTGAAAAATGTTCACCTATGATTTGATGTAATACATTATACTATCTTCAAATCTCCCAGCTTTTGATAACTCATCATCTTATAGAATAGGTTCAAAACACTGGATCCCTGTAAAATGGGAATAATATTTCCGTATTGACCAAAATCCTTACTAAAAGATCATAAACTCTTTGGCTCTATTGGACTTCAACATCTTGGGAAAGAATTAATCATATAATACTTTCTAGAAATCCATCCGCAACATATCTTGATGATAAACCATATAATAAATCAATTCCCACCATCTCTTGGAAAAATACCAAAGCATATACATAGATCCTTTCACTCTCCTCATAGTGGGTTTCTTGAGATTCTAGAAACTCGATATCATGGACTCTAGAAATGAATTTACAGCCTATGGTTCACTATCCCCAAAAAACATGGGTGGATACTTCTATTGAAACTCACACATCAAATCTTCCATAGGTAGGGTAGGTTTCCATGATACATGAATGGTCTACATGAAAAAAAGGAGGAACTATCAGAATTGGGACATAACACCCATATTTGGAATAATAAGTGGTGCCACTAGAAGCACAAATAAATTTTTTATTGATGGAATAGTTCTCGCCACCTCTGATGCATGGTTCTCACCACACTCCTAACACATAATTGGAAGCTATCGTGGTGCTATATCTATAAAAATTCTAACTGCATGCCTCCATCATGATTTAATAACAACATGATCACAAATATATAAATAGGATAGAGAAAATACTTCCTATTAAGATTCATTCCCATATTCTTGATCAAAATCCTCAGTTTGGGATACATACAATTCATAATAACACATGAGATATCTCATACTTCCCACTAATAATGTCATTTTAAGGACAAGTTCTAAGTCCAAGTTCATAGTATAAAAAGTTTCAATTAATATTTATGATGGAAAAACACCTTTAAATTGCTATTGGCATCTCTATTTTGTAGCGACCATTCATTTTTGAGTTTAATTTCATTTATATTCAATGTTAATTTTATAGAACATTCCATTTAAATGATGAAATATATAGACCACCAATCTTAATTTATAGTGGCCCATACACCTTATAAATTGATGTTTGACATCTATTTAACCCCAAATAGTTATTTATAAAGGGTCTGTAGGAAATTTTAGAAAAATTTTATGGATATAACAATAAAGTCACCAAACATGTTGTAATAAATGCACGCAGTATTATACACATGGCATAACATATTGCATGTAATATAAATCATTAAGTGATAATGATAATTCATGATATATTATTTTTTCCCCATAATAGTCCAATTATAGAAATATTAAATCATAAGAAACATCAAACATCAATCACATCCTCCAATAGTGAAATAAAGGCAACTATAATAAGAAAAAACTAGAAAAACATGTTCTATATAAGGTAATTTTGAATTTACCTATATGTAGATTAGCTACTCTCATGCACAACGCATCAAAAAATTATGAAAATTCCTAAAATCCATTCTAATATTCTCAAATTTTAAGAAAAAATAAAAGAAACACCTTTGATGTAATATTTTGACATCCCAGACTTGGTTTAATCAATAGTAACTAAACTCAACAGGCGATATAGACTCAAGCATGACTCCCCATATGACATAGGCTACCGACTAGTAGTTAGGGTCCATGATTTAATAGTGGTGAGACTATACCATCTTTATTAGAGTATATCATAGCTATATAATCATACTATTAAACATCAAGATCATAAAAAATAATGGAACAACTGAAGAATAAACATCCTCCATATAAAAGAACCATGTAATATACTATAACTATGTCATATATATATGATGATCATTGAATGATATAAAAATGGAAGGTAAAAATTGGAAATAGAAATCCATTGCAATATATGTAAAAAAAGTAAAAAGATAAAAAAGGAACTATCCCTAGATAGAGTCATAATCCAAATCCTTTTCATGTGCTCCCTTTCTATTATAGAATAGTCAATCAAGCATCATAAAGTGGGCACTTTCTCCGATCCATATCTATATCCATGAAGTGTGAATGGATTCCAAATGGTGGACCAAATAGGTAGTGGGATTACACTTAGTAGGATACTGCCAATGGTATCTATAAAAAATCAATTCCATACATATAAGATAGAGCAGTGTGCATATATAATAGGAGTATAATATATAATAATAGAAGTAAAACTATCTAGTCTATCAAGGCTCTATGGGATAATTAATCTAAATAAACAAGGGATACCAGTAAAAAATGTCAATCAAAATCAACATACTACACTATGTAATCATGTATCAGGCCTATATGGTCTAGGTTCCAAGGAATAGTAACGTATAAGGAAACCATATAAGTTAGGTTGATCATAAAAATTGTATACAAGAAGTAAAAATGTCGATGGAATCCAAATTAAATTCATATAAGAAGTAAAAAATTTCAATGCATCCTATCATGTAAATTATAAAGTTAAACTAGATCCTTGGATAAGAAATGTTAAAGTCATCTACATAAGATGAATCATTAGTGAATAAATGTAAAATAAATCTGAGTAATTGAAGTAGATTGGATCTACAGAGTAGAAGTGTCCAAGTCATCCCAATAAAGAAAATAATCAGGATCCATGGAGTATAAATGTCCAAAAATCCTAATAATATGTCATATATATGGTATAGAAAGGTCCAAGGAATCCTATTAATATAATTAAATAGGATACAAGGAGTATAAATTTCCTAAAAAACTTAATGGGTCATTTGTTCCCTATAGTGAACCCTCTTTAATCTTCATAACCAATTCAGACCTTTCATATAATATTGAAAAGGTTATTAAAAACATTAAAAATTCCATTAATTACCACATTAAATTTTCAATTATACAAGGTGAATGAAACATACCACATGGGTGAAATAATCATGATAAAAAGGTATGACCCACCAAATGGGAGTTTTAGGTTGAGGTCAACAAAATCTGATATCATATAATTCTTTCATGACATTTCATATACATGAATTTATCATTTATTTCATAGTTCAATTAATTTAAGAAACATAATCTGGAATGTGTGTGTATGGAAAAACAAAAACAAGATATAAGAATCATGATTTTTAGGGAAAACATAAAGACCATCTACATTATACACATAGAGGAGTACTCATCTAGTCTTAGACTTTGATTCAGATAAGAATAAAAGAAAATGGAATAATAGAAGAATGCCCTGAAAATAGGGCACAAGAGCCTGCACCAAAATAGATTCTCTAATAAAAATTCAAATAATGAAAGGATCCTATGGAATGAAGAACTCACTGGTGAGTATCCAATGAGATGATCGAATCTAAAATCTGAGGTTAGATGATGAAACAACACTGATTCCTTGCTTAGGATTTTGGGAGATCTCCTCCAGGGAACCTTATATGTGTGAGAGTATAGAGGTGAGAGTTTTTGACAAAATAAGAGGCCCTTAATCTTTTATAAATGACCCACACATGGAAATTACATAGTGCAGAGGCTTTATATTCCATGTAATGTTCGGGCTTCCCCCCTCAAGGAAAAAACCCTTACATATTTTGAAAATGGTATGTCCAGACCAATACACATCATTTATTGAATACACATCGTGCATTGAATACAAATTGTGTATTCCGAATAAATACAATGTATTTTTCATATATATATCCTTCAAAACCCTTCATTCTTCATTAAAAAAACATACCAATGAGCCTAAATGTTTGACCTCCCAATCTAATCCCAAAAGAGAGTTGCAATAATGGTTTAACAGAATGTTAAAAAGGATCCATACCTCAATGAAAAACTAGGTTTTTAAAACTCTTGATTCCAATTCATGAATGAATATCCTCATATATGTTTAATTAAATATAATTTGTTCATAAATGAGAAATTTGTGCATGATTTTATCCACCCAAGTTATCGAGATTTGTTGTATGATGTCATATTCCATGCTAAAACCATGTAATATGAATTTATTGCCATGGAAACACATATCATGCATATGGTTCAAGCATGTGTTTTCATAACATTCATATGGGTTTAGGGAATATGTATCCTTTACTATCCATGTCATAATGGAAGAGATATCAATATCCTCTAAGAAGTTATTTAGAGTGATTAGAAGTAACTCATGTCTCTCATACTATGTTTCCATGTTATTGAAACATTATATAAATTTTTTGAATAATGTTCTATTAATTTAATCACTAATTACCTCATTAAAAATCCTTATTTTCTCTTATCATTCATATGATAACCATTAGTAACTTTATATTTTAACATCAATTCTAAAATAACAATTTATATTTTAATCATTCTAATTAAACATTCAATGTCTACTGTTAAATTAAATTAATCTCATTTTCATTACAAATTCAAGATTTATGAAAACCATTTAATGAAATATATATCTCTAAACATATTGAAATAAATAAGAGAAAAAATATCATTGGCTCTAAATAATTTATCTAAATTACAAAACCAATAAAAAAATTGTTAAAACTATTTAAATTCAATCAATTTAATTAAAATTTATTAAAATAATGACACAATTTTTTTAAAAGAAACACTATTATATATATACTCCATTAATATTGAAATTTCTCCAAAAACAACATGGATGAAAAAATTCCATTTAATTTTAAAATACATACATCATTCTACATAAATTAAACCTCTTTCCTTATTGTTAAATCTTCCATGGTTTATAATAACGCTCCTTATCTAGAACACATCCCAATATAAATTACAGAATTATTCATGAAACCAATCAATCAACATTTTACAAATATCCCCCCTTTCATTTTTTAATAAAATACATATATTAAAACATTATTTATTTATTATCCATAAAATTCAAATTAAACCACTCTATAATCACCTTTCTAATATATTAATAATAGTTCGACACATAAAGAATCCAATTTAAATTTCACCACTAAATTGATTATCAACTAATTATTTAATCCCATGATCATTTCCTCAATTTGAATCATTGAATTTCTTTCTTCATAATAAATTCCTATAATAATATATAAGATTAAAAAATATTAACTACCAAATAAACTAAACCACATCATCAAACAAACCCATTTAATAATTTTTTAAAAAATTCATTATAGAAAACGTGTCTATAGAATCACTAATTAATTTACTAAGAATCATTTGTTATATACTATCAACTTCTTAATAAATATATTATTCAACAATGATCTCACTCACACTCACATAAAATTCAGGTCCTTATATTCCAATATAATTCATGAATAGCCAAGTACTCTACCACAACTGAGTGAGTATAATTCCCTAAAATAGTAATAAAAAATATTGGAAAAATAATCTATGAATTCCCTATAATGATATAATTTCACTAGGGTTTTACTATCAATCCATCAATTCATAATCTCCACAAAAATATTTGATTCCTATGATTTAACCTACCAACTTACCAAATACGAAGATTCAGAAAATAAACCACTCTCGTAACATTTTTTAATTTTCTAACATAGTACAACCATGCCGCTGGGAAGAAGTGCCACATGGTTTCAAGTGAACTCTTAGATCCACAGAGACTAGTAGATAGTACCAAGTTTATATAGATATCATGATAGTAGTGATCTTCCCTCTAATGGTTCATCACATCTAAATCTATGTTAAGAATTATATTTAAAAAATGGGTGAAAATACTAATAAAATTTATGTTTCATAATCATATATCTTAAGGTCCACATCTGTCATAACACCAAATTGGACTCAAAGACAAAACTCAATTAATAGGGTGAGAAATATAGCTATAAATAAAAATATAGAATGGTGTGAATAGAACATCCAAACTACTCTAAAAGGGGTCAAAATCATCTCAAATGAATCACCTAAAATTTCTTGTCATCTACGAAGTTGTTATGAAATAACCTAAAACATCATGAACACAATATTAGTGTATATGAGGAATGTATGTATAAAGGGTGAAAATATAATTCTCTTTAGAAACCACTACAACCCCTTCTATTTCAAGGATTTATATGATGATAAAATAAAAATGATATAAATCTTTAAAATTATTTTATAAATATCATTTTAGTAATGCATCAAAAAAGTAAGTGAATCCATATCATCAGAATAAAATCTACCTTCTTTATCCATTCCCAATACCAATAGACCATGTATGTAATATTTATGTCATGTAACATATCTCTTGGCCTCTCAAGAAAATTCCACATCATGGAATCACATGTTATCATCAAATCCCTTCAAGGACATGGAATCACACGTGATCATTTGATCCCCTCAAGGCCATCATTTCTAAACACATGGAAAATCAATATTATGAGGACTAATATAGGGATAACATATCTTGACCCAAACTAGGGATACATGATTATAATCAACTCCCAGGAACTTTTATAACATAAAATTGTTCGGGGAAACCATCTCATACATCACATTATTTTAAAAAAACATACTAATTTTTAACAATGTTTTATGCCACATGAATAACTAAAAAACATTGCAATCTCATATCCACAAACTGAGAATCTCAAAAACAAATCCATGGATCTATAAAATGTTTTCAATAATCTATAACCACATACAAATTTCTATTTTTTAGTCACTCAAACAAATAATTTAGCTATAGAACATTAAGTAAATACTTATTTTTTTCTATTAGTAGATCTATTTTCTATAAAAAAATAACCAGCAAGTGACTAACCCATTTTCCAATGTTATTTCCAGAATATAATTTCCATGACACACAAATTACTTCCCAGGTGCATTTGATGTGGTTATACTCTTAACATATTCATTTTTTTTCAAAATTAGTTTTGTATTTCACCACAACATATCGCCATCAAATTATCACGATTTCAAATGTAAATACACCATTAGTCATTCAAAAAATAATTCTTGTATAATTATATTGAATATCATTTTCATAATGTAACATTTTAATTTCAACATATTTGATACTTAATACTACTAGATTTATATTATATAATATACACTTTTCAATCAAATAATTATATGAAAAATAGTTCCCCTTTTTATCCTTAATTTACCACATTTAAAAAAAATTCTACCACCAAAGATCACCTTAAGCCGATATTAATCCATTCCATCATTTCCAAAACACTAAAAAACTTTTCTATAGTTTTAAAATTTTTAGCACATTCTTATCACATATTTTCTGATCTAAATATAATATTTTCATTATAAATAATATTGTTTGAACCCACATATCCCCATTATATTTTATATCAAAATGTATTAAAATTAAAATATTCATGAAAATAATATTTAAGGCAGAAAATTATGCAATAGTAGAAAAAAATATTAAAACAGTATTTTCAGCTTATATTTAACAACATGAAATTCATCATAAAATTTTAAATCATTTAAATTTTTTTTTTGATTCATATCCTTCATTGAGAAAAGAACTTATAAAATATATATCAAAATTTTAACACTTAATCACATTTATCAAATATATACATTACTTAGTAAATCATGAAAACGTATTCTAAAACATTAAAAAATATATTCATATAAAACTTCACTCTATAATTATTAAAAAAAAAAATTCAAAAATTATATAATTTAATAATTAAAAGCATGAATAGTGGAAAGAGTTCATGAATAATATACTAGGAGATGAATTTATACATCAAGACACTAAAAAACATCAAACACAATAATATATATTACAGATAAACAAGATTAATTTATTTCAGATTAAAATAACTATATAAGTGAATCCTTATCACTTTTGAAAATAATCTTTGGTCATACCTTGTACTTGTTAGAATAAATCCAATGAAAATGACAATGTTGGATAAATAACAAATTAAATATGAAAAAATATACAAGAATCATTGGTATAAAAAATAGAAGAGAGGGGGGGGGGGGGTTGTATAGAGATAAATATTGAGGTTCTGACCCCCACCATAGTTCCATAATGTACTACCCCCTTTTTGACATTTCCTTTTACATACATTTTAATCAGTTAAGTGTATTTTTCATCTTGATGTTGTAGGTGTCACCCATGGTTTATACACTTATATCATCTGTAATATACTATGTCCATTTATCATACGATTTCACTTTAATTATTTTGATTTACCATGTTTTTTTATTTTTCCTTATTGGGTGCTAGGCATAAGACTCAGTTCCCTTATAAAAAATTATATCAATTTAGTGAGACTATCACATTTTTTTCTAAAATTTAATCAATTTTCCAATTCCACATTTTAATACATTTTTATGAAATGTATAATATTCTAACAAAAAACTAATTAATATAATTGAATTAAAAAATAATAATAATGATAGTAATCATATGTTTTACAGTCCATTTCTTCACAACAAAAAAAATGTAAAAATGCTATTCTTATTTTGACCATCCATATAATTTTCAAACACAACCTAATTTCATTTAAAAATATAATAACTCTCAAAATATATATTAAATTTTCATTGAATCACATTTTCATATTTAAATAAAACTCTAAACTAAAAATTTTAATTCACAAATACAAGATGTCACAATGCCTTTATGGTTTTTATATAAATTTATAAAAATATAATTATAATAAATTTAAATTTATAAATTTATAAAAATTGAACACAAATAACATAGTAAAATCATAACATATATAATTACATTATTTATTTTATAAATATAATATCATTATGAAATTTATTATAATTATCATAAATTTATTTCAATAAATTTATATATTTTTTATGACTATTCTTGTAAAAATATGTTAAAATTTAAACATTTTTATAAATTTATGTTTGCTCTAATTTTTTTTATAAATTTATATAAATATAAGAATAAGTTATAAAATGATAATATATGTAATATAAATTAAAATTCATTATACAAAATTTATATTATATTATAATTTTTAACAAATAAAGAATCCTTTATTACTATATTTTAAATTGGATTTATATTAATATAATTATATTTTTTTACAAATATTTATTATATATATAAACATATTAAAACTATAAATATAAATTAAAATATAATAAAATATATAAAATAATAGTATATTTATAAAAAGATAAATTGGTTTAAATATAACTATAGTAATCATTATATAATTCATACAACAAGAATTATAACATTAAATGAAATTCTTATATAGTTACTTTTGAATTATGTATATACATACCTATAATTATTTACAAATTAGAATTTATAATTAAAATTGTAATAAATAATGTTATAAAAAAATTAATACAATATTTATTATATATTTATATTTATTATAATTATATAAACTGATATTGTTATACTAGTTATAAAATTATAATAATAAATTACGAATTATATGAATTTATATTATAATTTAAATTATAAACTATAATTTATTATACATATGTTTATTTTATAATTTATTATATTTAAAATTAATGTTATAATATATTTATAATTTAATTATATATATTATATAATTGTAATTTTAAATATATTTATATATATTTATATTTTTATAAATATATTTATATTGGTTATAATTTATTATATTTTACCTTATATTTATATTATAATTTTCATTTTATAAATTATAAACATAATTTTTACAAATATATTAAATTAATGTAAATTTAATTTTCATTACAATTATAATGATAATAGTATTTTTTTATAAATTTTTATATGAGTTAAATTATTATATAATAAATTATAATCAACATTCAATATATTATCATTATAAAATTTATATTTATATTTATATAAGTATATATAAATATAATTATAAGACATGTAAATTTATATAAATATATAAATGAATATTTATTAATATTAATATTATTATAAAAAATATAAAAAATTTATAAATGTAATTACAAAAATTATTATAAATTATCTAATGATAGTATATTAATAATATAACAAATATAATTATTTATACTAAAATTATATTAAATTATTTTTAGTAAATATGATTGGATCATTTTGATTGAATTCTAATGAGTAATAGTACTTATTGTAAAAATTGGTACGTGAGTTGGGGAGCACCCATTGATGGGGATTCCAACATCTCCGGGGAATTGGGTTATTAGAACAGGGTGATCACACATTTTCTTGGGATCCATCCTTGTTTATGGAGTTCGAGAATCTAAAGGGTCTCATAAATCTATTCGTATAGTTAATGTGGGAATAAATAGATCCCACGTATATAAATAAAAAGTTTTCGTGGTGGTCGAGATGAACAGACCCTGTAAATCTATGATAATTGACCTGAATGAGGTGAATGAAACATGAAGGAATGTGGAAGAGGCTACTAAGGTGAATAGGGATGATCATAATGCGGTAGTGAAGACCAAAGTAAAGGGAACATTGTGTAGTGATCAATGAAATTATTTGGTGGTGGGGACTGAGGAATAAATATGATCATTGACTATCAATGGTGGTGGTAGAGATGAGTGATCTATGTTGGAATGTAGTGGTGGAGATTGATGTGAGTGAAGGACATCAGACTATGAAAGTGGGAATGACTGATTTAAATGGATCTTCTCGATTTGTGGTCACTCAAGAAACCGAGGTGAACTGATGATCTATAGTGATTTTGGAAAATGAAGATGACATGCCTCATTGACCTAGTACTGTTTAATATATAGTTAAAGGTCTACCTATCCCTTCTACATAGTTTAATCGTTAAAAAAGTTTGATAGATGAGGTAGAATCTATCAAAAATATTGAATGTTAGCATTCTATTATTAAGGAAACCGAAAGGAGATCTAATAAAATTCATGTCGAATTTATGAGAGATATTTCTCCTTACAGGGTCATGAAAAAATGGTGAAACTGGTCATGTGGTTACTGATAGGATTGTTATCCTTGAATGACTTGATATTTTTGAGCATTCTATTATATATAGTATTATTCTTCCCTCTGGAGGAAATCATTAGAAAATAGATGATCTGGTTTGGAAGTTGAGATATATATGGGGTTCCCATGATATGAGATGTATATCTATGGGTTGAGGCTTATTTCCAATCACTATCCCATCATAGTATCTGAATCATAGGGCATGGGGAATTAGATCTGTTACATTAAATCCATAATTGATTTGTTTAAATGATTAATATTTTTGGGTCAATCCATTTTCTATAATCAATACTAAGGCTCAAGTACTGATAATAATTTTTATATTAACTAGATCCTATAGAATCCTAATATTTTAATTTATATTGGTTATCCTGTTAGAATCCCAATAAAAATTTATTGGACCCCTGATGTAGGAAAATTGGACAATTATGTCGGGGTTCTGGTGGAGGTATACACAATCTCTTTCTTGATTAAGAATATAATTGTGACTTTATTGGACGAGGATATCTCTATAAAATTATAATATAAAACATTACATAATTTCTATCTAGATAGATCAATTATTTTTCATTTAAGGATAACTACTGCAATAATTTTTTATGCCTTTTTTTCTTATTGAAAGTAAATCTTAAGACTTTCCATATAAATAAAAATAAGAGGAAGAGATTTCATAATAATGTATATTTCTCTTGAGAAAGGTAATCCCATCATTATAGGGACCAAGATCATGTTAGTGATGACTCTTGAAAAATAGATGATTGAAAACTCTATAAAAAATGAATCAGGTGGATCATGTTAGTGAATAGGGTCATAAGGTCATGAAATAGAGTAATTAATGCTAACTTCGATTAGATTAGGGCTGGAGATAAATCTTAATTTTTTTCTAGAGCAGTGAGAGAGATTACAAGAAGATGAAGGTAATTTACAACTATATGAGTCATTGGAAGTGGATCATTGTCCATAATCCCTTGATCATATAAATGAGGGGTAACCAAATCAATGTGATGGTGAGAGGAACTCAATGAATTTGGATAAAATATATGAGTTAAGGGAAGTGTAGGAAATGCATGGAAACTTGGATGATATAGAGGATGACTCTCCAAAGATGTCTTCCTTTATTCAATAATTTTGTAAAGGAGAAATAATTATTATTTAGGATGAAGGTTTCAAAAAATATTCCTCCTAGGAAAATAGGATGTAGAAAAAACTACTCATATTTGAATCCAACAATGGTTACATAATCTCATCATCCCTTAGAGTATGAATCAAATTGATATGATGATTATGATTCTTCCATTCAGTTTGACTAGATATTTTTTAAATATTTCTTCTTAGGATTTATTTGTCCTGAGGGAATGAATGCTTTTATGAACCCAACCATAATGTTTTTTTATTTTTCTCTCAATAAAGGGGGATTCAACTGAGACTCTTCAATATTATTTACAAAAAATGTATATAAATTTGAATTTTTTATAATTATATGAACATAAATTTATAATAAAACCATGTTGTCATGGTCCAAGGTTTCTCTTGTCTTTAGATTTTACCCAATGCAATGGTATTAGACTCTTTATTCATAAATACAAATTAATTAAAGTCATGGTAAACAATTACATTTCCTCATACCATAATGTTCCTCAAATAATGTAATTATTTCTATATATATATGGGGACATATAATTACCTTTCATGTTATTTAATATTACAAAATTATTTTAAAAAATTTATTAGATTATTCATCTTCATGGAAGTTGATGAATAATATGTAGTTCATACCTTGACTTGAGCTTTTGGATCATTGTTGGAAGGCTATCCAATTGGAAAAAATGAAACTTTGGGTAAAATAATTTTATTTTGATAAACAATTTCATAAAAATAAAATTACATAATGTAATATTGGTGGATTAAAATGTTCTCCCTCCCGATAGTAGTAAATTTGAAAAAATATAAATTTTTTGTAACAGAAACTGTTATCATAAGAAAAATATTTTTTCACCCAAAGGATTGTATTTTATGATTATATATTTTTTAGTTAGAATTTTTTGGATTTATTCTGAATGTATGTAAAGTAATATTAATGAATCCAGTGATATTTAAGAGGTAGAAAAAAACCACAATGTAAGGGAGTATAATATAATTTGGTCTAAGTTTATGTTTGAATTAAATGGTAGTGTTATGAAATTTGAAATTTTTATTTTGTTACATGTAAGGTTTTTTTAGAGATGCTTCACAACACAATCCATAATAGATGCCAATATGGTGTTTAGATTTTCAAAAAAGTGTCAAATCATTCAACACCATAAGGGAAATGAATTATATGAGGTATCATCAAGATCATCTATTACACGATGTAGGGAAATGAATGAGAAAAGATCCCAATATGGGTTAATGATGTGTTGTAAGAGGCAGCATAGTAAAGGAAAGTATTGTGGATTAAATCGCCACGAGGGTAGTTGTGATGATACAAAAACTAGAGTAAATCCCTAAATAATTTTTTAGGGAATGGATTATACATATGATGTAACAAAGCTGCCTCATTTAGAATCCATTTCTGATTTGGGATTTAGTCAAAGTAGGATATTCCGCAAGATTGGTGTCCACACCATAGAGTTTATTAAGACAACAATCTATCTCACTAATATTTCAAGGATAATCATATCATAGAGAGTATACTATATGATAATTGGTTTAAGTATAAAATTTTTTACACTCTACATAATGAGATTTCTCTATAGAGGGTCTCATTTGGATAGCGCATCAGTTGGGTTCTTTTTTCAAGTTTATAAAATATTTCTTCCTAAAGATATGTTTCACACATCAATGTAAAAATAAGTTGAAAATGGTTATTTTAAAACTAACTTATAACTGTAGAGGGTGGGGTACTATAAAGTGATATATAGTTTCTTTTTTATAATTTCAAAAATGATGGATGTTGTGAATATTTCATAATAGTTTGGTGGTTAAAAAAATCTTAGACAACAATTTTTTTAAATGATGGATATTTAATGGAATATTTTATAAGGGAGTAATTTGACATTCAAGAAAAAAGGAAGCTAACAATATTTTTATTGTAAGCATGAAATAAATGAATTCTCAAGATATATAAAATGTTACGGTATAGAGAGTGTACCTCATAATATGTTGAAAAAGAAAGAGTTTTAATATTAGTGATTTGACAATCAATTATGAATAAATTATTTAGTATTTGATAATGATATGTGTATTGTAGTCAAAATTTAATTATCGAAACAAGGATAATCCTAGCCAGGGACACTGATCTAATTAGGGTAAATGTTTGGTGGGTGTTCTCAATCCCCATGAGATGGAAAATACTCACTAAAGACAATAAAAACATTTTAAAATGATTTTACCAAAGAAAACCATATGATGAACCCATTTCAAGGACCCAACTTAAAAATTACATATAATTGTAATTTATGTTACTATATAGAGTAGAAAAATTAATATCATTATAATAGAATAATATATGAAACCTCATAAGAAATTAAAAAGAACCACAATCAATGCCATGAAAAATACTGTATAATAATTGCAACATTTTCAAGGTACTCTAAATACAAAAATGATAATGGGTTGGGGGGAAAATATGAATATAAATGAATATTATGATTCAAAAACCATGATTAAAATACATCAAAGTTTATTATACATCAACATCTAAAATAAGGTCTTAGTCCCAACATCTAACTACCAAAAACACATTTCCTTTAACTAAATTGGATAAGAAAGGCCTAAATACACAGAAAACCATATGATGAACTCGATTCAAGGACCCAACATAAACATTCCATATATTGTTAATTTATCTTCCTAGATAGAGAAAAATAAAAAATAATAACATTGTAATTGAATAATATATGAATCAGCATAAAAAATGTAAAACAACCATAATAAATGAAAAAAACACCATATAATAAAGAAAATATTTTCAAGGCACTAAACAAACAAAATGTTAATGGGTTGGGGAAAAAATATTGAAAAAATGGGAGTATGATACAAAAACCATGATCAAAATAAATTAAAAGATACTATTCATCATCATATGAAATGAGGGCTTATTCCCAACATGTCACTACCAAAAACACATTTCCTTTACCTAAATTAGATAAAAAGGCTTATGTATATCGATTGTGTGTATATAGAGTGTTATCACAACTAACATAGTATGATCCCTTACTTTTACACCCTAGATATTAAACTCGATTACAAAAATGTTATTTTTTGATATGGTAGATTTTAATTTCTTCTAGTATCTATGTTATTCTATCATTTTTCTTAAATTAGGTGATCTATTAATGTTTCTATAAATGGGAAATTCTATTATTCACATTCGTTAGTTGGATAGTCCTTAGTGATCGAGCTGTTTTCTTCTTTATATGGGGGGAATCCAAGAATTCAAGTCCAAAAATAAATATTATCAAAAAAAACTATTAAATATTTCATATAAAATCAATAGATAATAGTTTTAAAATATAGAATCATTTTAAAGGTAAATAATAAATTTAAAACTATAACTATGATAAGTCTAAATGGATATAAAGTTTAGGACATCTAGGATCCACACACACTAGGTTACCTAACAACTATAATAAAGTGTGCGCACACCATTTAGGATTAATACCAATGTAAAATAAGAAGAGTTCACCTTTGCAAGTGATTCCCTATCATATCATCATTTTCTTAGTTAGTTATTTAGAGTGAGTCCAATTCTTAGGAATGAAAACTGTTCCTTACTATTATTTACCTAGTCCCACACTAAAATACATAAGCTTACATGTGTTTTCAGGCATTCTATAGGGATCCATTTTTTATAAATTATAACCTTTTTTCAATTCAATGAGCGTTTAATCAATCCAAACATATTAACCCGTAAATTATTTCTAAAAAAGGCCTTAAGACCACTTTAAACTTCCAAATATAAGGGGAATAATTTCAAAAATAATATAACATATAAAATATATTTTAGAAAATAAATAACTCTATTTAATCAATAAAAAATAAGCATTGGAAACAACCTATAATTTAATAATTTTTAAAAAATACAACTTATGAAACCACCTACCCCAATAAAGATAAACCACATTAATCCATACTGAATCCTCTAGAACAGAATATAAATTAATTGGAAGAGGAAAAGAAATACCATAAAAAACCCTTAAATTTGGATTATCCAACATGAACTCTTGGTCTCCATAACATTAAGATGATGTTAAATCAAATAGAAAATTAATAAAAAACCATGGGGGACTAGATTAGACACTAAGAAAGGGATATACAAGAACGATACAAGGATGATCCTACCAAAAATAAAGCCAAATAATAAGGGGGTTCATTTAGGTGTGTGGGACACATAAGAGTTGAAATGGGAAATTAAAGAGGGGAAACATAATAAATCAAGTAAGGGAAGAATGAGGAAATCAATTTTTATGGTTTCTAGAAAATATTAGTGTTTTGCATTTAATTCTCAAAACCATGTACTAACTATGTGGATCCCCAATGCTTTACTTTATCAAATATATAGTTTGTCTCGATAATTGGGTAAACCCTGTTATAACTATGAAAATCTACAATGTACAAAACAATAGACTGATAAAACGTAATTTTATTGAATATATTTTTTAGAATAAATGATAATATTTCCACAAATTGTGTTAAATATTTTTATTTATAAAATATTTGTGATTAAATCAATCTTTTCAAAATTTGATGAAAATTATAGTTTTACCCTTTAATGTAAACTGTAGTAATTAAGACATAAATATTTTAATTTGAATTATTTGAACTTAAATTTTGTATAATTATTTCTATGTCATTGGGATAAAACTTTTCTTTAGGACTATGGAGCTAACTTGGGAATTTGGACTGAGTAAATGGGCCATGAAGTCAATGATGAGATGGACTCACCAGATTGGACATCAGTTGTCAATTTGGGCCATAAATTCTACATAAATTCTTTTTTTGGGGAAAAATTCAGAGAAGATATGGAGAATTTGTTTCAGAAATTATCCTTATATATGGAAAAATTCTTCATGATTTTTATGTTCACATAGGCGGTGCAACTTGGAATAAAATATTTAGACGAATTTCCCAGTTCACACTTGAAACCTAGCCTCCCCTCCACTCTATAAATTGGTGTTTTTATCCTTTTTAGGGAAATATATGTGCATTTAGATATTTAAGGTAGATGAGAATTGGTTTCACTCTATTTCTCCTGGAATTTCAAGTGGGATATTTGTTGAGGCTATGATCCCTTCACTGAAGCCTTTTTCTTTTTCTTTACATTGTAATATTGTTGTGATTTTAACAATCTATTAGTTTTCATCCATTTGTTATATTATTTTCAATTTTATTCTTATATTAATCTTACTATTTGGTATAGAATTTAATAATACTAACATGATGGGGTTATATCCTTTCTAAACCCCTGTGAATGCAAAAAATGTTTCTATGATGACTACACCACCCATAGAAGATCAGTACTTTTTGTAATCGGTCTACCTCTTACCTTATTCATTCATTTATTTTAAATCAATCAGATCATGAAATTAAATTAAAATGATATATGAATTGATTTTTTAATTTAATTCACACTAAGAAAGAAATTGAACGATTCATGAAAAAACATTCAAGGTCGAGTAATGTGTGAATTTTGAGAGTGCGACCTTAATCGGTGAAACAAAGACACATTGGATTAATTTTTAGAGTTAAAATATAACACCTAAACAAATTTAATACTGATTTTAGAAAATGTATGTGTTCTATGATTTACCACTTACCATAATTTAGACTTAGAACATCAGTTAAAACAGGGTTCTATAATTGCATATTCCGAAGATAGCCTTGTGTTTAATTAATTACAACTTTGTTGTTATGTTAATTATCATAAGGTTATGTGGTTAAAAAATTAGGTTATCATAATTAAGTTGATATTACTTTTAATGATAATTATTAATAAGTAATGGAAGAGGTAGATCTATATCTATTACATCGTTTAAAATATTTTCTAAAAAAACATCTTCTCATTGTGTTTTATTAATAAAATTTTATTTTATTAAAATAATAAAAAAACTTCTTCAAACATAATTATTCTTATTATTTTATAAACAATGAAAACCCCAATTTCCTTCTATGTTTTATATTTTATTATATTTTATTTTCAAATTAATTTTAAAATATTGTTTTAAATTGCTTATTTTTTGTGAGACAACCTTGGTCAGCCCCTATACTACACATAAAAAACCCGAAACTGTATATCATTTGAGAGGGCCCATTATAAATTCTCTCAAATTGGTTCTATTGTTGGGGAGGAAAGTAATTTATTCAACTAATTAGAGGAATTTTTTTTTGATTTTCATTTTATTTTTTTCTCCTTCTCCTTTATTTATTTACCTTTCTTATGTTTTTTTCTCTCTTCTTTTATTTTTATCCGACCAACTAAAAATTATTTTCTTTTTATTATGGTCCACTTCAATACTTTTAATTTTTTATTTCATTTATGAAATGAAATAATCCCAAGGATCTCTTAGATATTTACCCTGATATTGAACGTATCCTTCATGTTTGAATCATATAGTCTCAATCTAGAAGAAGTTTCAATATTCAACTAGTTAGAGAATTACTCCTTTATGGTAACATTGAAATTGGAAATAATTCTGAACCAAACATAAAAAAGGAACCAATTGTTGTGAATAATAAAAATTAACTTAATATAACCATTTGATAATTGTCTGCCCCTGACATTAACTATCAACAAAATAGTATTGCATAACCAAAACTTTATTCAGACTTTGAAATGTAATCTAGGTTGGATCACCTTCTTCCAATGTTTTATGGATTTTCTATTGTGGATCCAAACAAACATTTAAAAGAGTTACTCTTTTTTTCACAACCCTTAAACCAAGAAATTTCTATGAATATTAAATAAAACTAAGAGCATTTCCATTCTCACTTGATGGAGCTACAATGGATTGGATGTGTTATTTACAACATGAATATGTAACATGTCAAAATGATTTGAAGTTTATTTTCATTCAGATATTTTTCCAGCATTAAATACCACTTAAATTTTCAAAGATAACACATGAATCAATCAATCCCAAGGGGAGTCAATGTGTGTGTAATTGCAGCGATTCAAGAAGTTGTGTGCAAGATGAAAACATCACCAAATCAACGAGAAACCACTCATCAAATAATTCTACGAAGGACCCACACCTATGAATAGAATCATGGTGGATGCTATAGATTGAGTGGAATTTCTTGAAATGACACTAACAGTTGCAGGTGTGTTGATCAACAAGATGAAACCAAAATCCCAACAATTTAGTAATTGAGGTACACCACATATTAGAGGGGTAAATCAGGTATGTCCTTCTACTCTTGAAAATAATTTGATTGATACTAAGTTGGATGAATTTACCACTATGGTGAGGCATATTACTTGGGCTCGGAAGACATACCAACCCACTCATATAAGGCCATGTGGAATTTTCACTGAAATAAACCACCCAAAAAACTATTTTCCCCAATTACAAGAGTTATAAGATTGTGTAGCAGTATTCCCTGGGAGTCCATAACAACAACAACAACAGCCACATACCTAAAAGAAGCATGATCTCTTTGCACCAACATACAACCATGGGTGTAAGGATAAATCAGACATGAGTTATAGCTTTGGAAAAAAACAAAGCCCCATTTTTAACAAAACCTCTTACTGCCTTCACATTACCACTAGGGTTTCCAACAACACCAATGTAGATTTTAAGACCAAGAATAAAAAATCCAACAACATGGGACTTCTTAACCAAATATATATTCTAATAATGATGATATTTTGAAAAACAAATTCCTTAATCAATAGAATGAGCTAAAGAGTCATGGTTCGGAGTTGAGGGATTTGAAGACTCGAATGAGCCAGATTTCCACTGCCCTCCATGAACAGGTAAGTAAAAACACTAGAAATATTCCTTCCAAACCTACTCCAAATAAAAATGGGAATGTTATTTCCATCACATTGAGAAGTGGTAAGACAAAACTGATACTTTTGCACCTACCATTCCACTATGATTCACCTCAACTCTGTAGATGCCCCATTCAAGAACCAATGATGAGAATCCCATGGAGAAAGACAAAGGTATATAAAATATTGATGATGTTCCTCCTAAACCCCATCCATTTTCAAATTGACTTGTACAAACCAAGAATATGGATGAAGAGGTAATGAAGAAAGATTTTTTGGATACATTCAATCATGTTTAGATCAATATCCTTCAAATGAAAGAATAAATAAAATCCCAACGTATGATAAATTTTTAAAAGAATTTTTTACAAATCAAAGAGGAAATAAGATAAATGAGAGGATAAATCTTTGAAGGAATGTGTCATCACTCATTACACTGACTCTATAAATTCCATCAAAGTACAAGTTTCTAAGGGAATTCATTATCCCATGCACACTAAGGGAGTTATAATTTTTTGATGCTTTATGTGATTTAAGAGCTTACATGAATTTGATGACTCAATCTATTTTCTGTTCTTTATAGTTTGGTGATAGTAGTGGTAAAGTTGTAAAATACAACTACAACATATCCTATGGGAGTCCTTGAGGATGTACTTTTTTAGGTAAGATACATTATCTTCCTAGTATATTTCCACATGCTTAACATGGAGGATGATCATGTAAGTTCTCTTGGTCCCATTATCTTATGTATTACATTCCTCAAGACTACAACATATATCATAAATGTCCATTAGGGTACAATTTCTAGGGAGTTTGGTGATGAAGTTGTGATTTTTAATGTTATGGACTCAATGAAGTACCCCTTAGAGGATCGTTATTCTTTTGTAATATCCCATTTTGAACCATCAAATAAAAACCCCATGGAATTTTATTGTACTACTATTAGAGAAATTATGTGTATTGGTTCTAGTTTTATGTCTAAGAGAACTTCCAAATCTATTAATAATGAAAAAAACACAGATAGAATTTGATTTTGAAATGGATTCTTGTTCTTCTATTGATCATGTTTACTCTGATTATTACATGGATATTGAATATGCTGATGGGTTTGATGCATTATTCTCTAATTTTGATGATGATTATTTTGGTAATAATGTTCATTGTGCACATATTTAATTTCCTTCATTGTATACATCCATAGTACTCCCCCTAAATTATAACTCAATCCATTTTCACCAAATATCAAATACTCATACTTTTTATGTGGTGATAAATTACCAATTATAATTACAAAAAATCTACCATTTAAACATGAGGAAAAACTTTTGAATCTTTTAAGGAAAAAAATTCAGAAAATTGGTTGTCTCTTGGATGAAATATCATGTATTATCCCCTATACTTTCATGCATTGTATTATTTTATAGGATGGGTATAAGCATGGGAGGTAGCCATAATGAATACTAAATCCAAATCATCTAGAAGTTATAAAAGAAGAAGTTGAATAATTGATCGAGGTTGGTATAATTTATACAATTTCATATTCAAAGTGGGTAAGTACTATTCATATTTTGCCTATGAAAATTGGTTTTATAGTTGTAAAAAATGATAGAGGGGAGTTATTTCTAATGAGAGTGAAAAAAAGTTGGGGAGTGTGTATTGAATATAGGAAACTAAATCAATCCACTCACAAGGACCACTTCCCCCTCTCATTTATTGATCAAATGCCCAAGAGACTAGTTGGCATGACATATAACTAGTTATTGGATGGATTTTAAGGATATTTTCAGGTTCTTATAGCTCTGTAAGATAAGGATAAGACAACTTTCACTTTTCTATTCGGTACATTTTCATACTGGAGGATGCCATTTTGACTTTTCAATGCCCCAAGTACCTTCTAGAGATGCATGGTGAGTATTTTTATTTCTGAATTTATTTAGAACAACAGGGAGATATTTGTGGATGATTTTATAGTGTATATGACTTCATTTGATGGTTGATTCTCTAGTTTTTGAAAGCTGTTGAATTATTTCTTTGAAAAGAATCTTGTCTTAAAATTTGAAAAAGTGTCATTTCATGGTAGAACATGGAATTACCTAAGGGCATATAGTGTCACAGACCTGTTGCATAGTTTCTATGTGGTTACACCTAATTGTTAACTAATCATTTGACAACTCATTTTTTATAATTTCATTAATATCAATGTAGAAATATATAAAATATAATGAATAAAAATACATCCATAACATTGTCAATCCATAATCTATTTTGACATTATGGGTGAGAAACTTATCCCCACCATAACTCTTTAAACTCTTAGAAATCCAACTAGAGGATGGATGATATGAAAATGTTTGAGATAACTAATTCTTCATGAATTATTTTTTTCCCTTATCTCAAGTGAGTCTCACACATGTTTCCATAATAATAAGGCCAGCAGGATAAATCTATCATAAATAACATTCACTCAGAAGCTAATAATAGGAATCATATACTCAACAATAATGATATTTTTTATGTACTAATGTTAATTAGGGAGGTATAGCCAACTAAAAACCCAATTTAACTTCTCCTAAAAACTCTCAAAATTCCCCATGTATCTTGGATCTATCATCCACTTACTCATAATTCGTTAGTCACCTAACCAATGTGATTACTTTAAGAATACCTAGTCACAGACTGAGAATTATTATTAGAGAAACTAATGATATTCATATGAAATATAGTGGATTATAAAAACCACCAATCAATGTCATATATTCTTAATAATACTAGTATATCTTTAATATTTCTCAACCCCACATGAGATGTTTCTCCAACATTATCCCAAGAGACCTGAAACTGAAAAGTTTTCCTATAAAAATTTCAAAAAGAGAAATTCATATCAAATATTATAGGTTTTTAATATAAACCATAACAATCCCTAAATGTATATCATAGGAGCCCCCCATACTGAAGAAGTAGGAATAAAGTAAATCTTTCACAATATTTTTCACCCACTCCATCTATTTATCTACCTATAGATGATAGGTTGTTTTAATCTTTACCGGATTTCAAATTAGATCTCAAAGGTCCATCCAAAACTCAAAGGATAACTAAGGAACATTATTATAAATTGTATTCAAAGGCACACTGTTAAACCTCACTATCACCTAGGAATACATTCCAGAAATAAATTACACCTTCATGATGTACATTATTGGAATGAAGTGGAAAAAATTATCAGTCGATCTATATTTTCCTATATAAAATTATTTACCAATGTGGTATGAGGTAATACAATGATACAATCTATAAAAACTTCATCCCATTATCAGTTAGGAATCCGTATGGGAGGAAGAATCCTATGGTATTTACCTACTTGAGCATAAATTATTTATTAGTATAGCATTGGGATACAAATTCAACATTGTACCACATCATACTATGTCTCAAAAATATATTTCTCGTATCATAATACATCTTAGTGGAAATAGGGTGAAAACCCCACAAATAATCATGGGAATAATTAATCGAAAACTTTTATAGATATATAGTAATCACACCATGAATCAATTGAAAAAATTACACTTAGAAGAATGAAATGACCCATCGGTGGTCTCTCACCATTTTATAATTTTCCACATTTCAATACATTAAATATCCCCTATTTTATCATGGATGATGAGATATAAAACATATTATTTCAACTGGATACTCAAAAAATTATCGTTCTCCTCCTCTATCTCAAAATTTATTTCAGAAAAAATTCCCAAAAAGTTCCACTCATTAATAGAATATTTTAGATCCTAAAAAAGGAAACCTTATATTGATGGTATCAATGACCACATTAACATTTCTTAGTATGTTGGTGATGTCAAAATTAAATTCATGGAGTTATTCCATCCACTAACTCTTTCTTATAATCAATTATTTCTTAAAGAGGATATATCCTAGACACTTAATGGCATGATAGACTATGAATATATTTTCAAATAGGATGTTTCTTTAATACTATAATGTATTCATGATGACTATGACCATATGGTTATGGTTTTAGTAGTTCCTGTCATGTGGATAAACCTATAATGGTCTATAAACCAACATTTGACCATCCTATATAAACAAACTTCCCAAAACAATACACAATGAATCAAAATACAACACATAACCCTTACCAACCTTAAAATAATCACAATATGGGACATATTTAACTACTAATCTAACTAATCAAATAATTTTTGGAACTCAAAGATCTATATTATCATTAACCCTTTCTAGGTTTTTTTATGTTAAAGGAGGAAAATGACAAGAACATTTATTTGTGAATCTTCGATAATATCAAAATAAAACCAACAAATTATAAATATTAATGATGTTCTTTTGATCCTTCCAGTATATAACCGCCCTCACCATTTTTTAATCAACCTAAATTCTCCATTCCAAAACCATATTATCCAATAACATTACATACTAGATCTATATGTTTCATTTTAATAACATGGAATATTGGTGATGATCGTTATGGGTCCTCCAGGAAAATCATAGATGATATCTAGGATCTTATTTAAAATTGGAATAAACAAATATTTCATTTACATATACTATGAGAAATAGCCAAGAAATCAATGTAATATCTCATTCATGAGGGTTATAAATGCTAATAAATAATTATTCAATCTAATAAAAATCTAAATATACTTGAAATGGCCTTTCCTAATTTAAAAAATGAAATTTGGAATATCAGTAGCTCTTTACTAAAACTGGGGATTACACAATAAATATTGATACTGAAAAACCACATTTCCCCATTTAACTATTGAAATAAGATGTAAATGTGGGGTAAAATATTTATTTTTAATTTTCCTTTAGATTTTATTCTTGAAGTCACTACATAATAAGAGATAGCTATCGACTTTAATAAAAAAAGGACCATGTCTACTGATGAAGAGATTATTGAAAGAATTAATCGTTTTTCATCAAAATCATCTAACAAAATCTATATTCACATTAAATCTATGTGTCTAATGTAGTAAAATATCAACTATTAAGAGAAAATGGACTCAATCTATGAGTTAATTTTTATATTTGATCATAGTTTAGTTACCTTGAAAGAGGGTCATGAAGACTTGATAATTAGAAAGAGACCAAGTATTGGGATAAAATTATGGGATGAAAATAAAATTTATATCATTTCACTCCAATTTTTCTTATTTCTAATATTTCATCTTTGACTCCCACCATCTATGTCTAGGACCATAAATCATGAAGGAAAAAAGAATCAATATTACTACATCTAGAGTCTCTTGAAATTTTAAAAATATCTTTTTCTTCTCTAATAAGACCTCAAATTCTTGAGTGTCAGGGGTCCTATATAATTATGGAGGAATATATACAAGAAAAAAATAATCCTAATATCTATATATGATCAATCAAGAATTCACTTCATATTCCTGACTAGGGATAAGGCCTACCAATTGATCAATAGATAAAAATGTTGTGACCATAACATTGATTAAATTTTGATCTGTTTTGGTATTTTACCATATAAATCAATATAATTATCCATATGTAGGGTTTACAAGAGGCCGTTTTGGGTTAATGGAACTATATAAAATCTTAAAAATGAGAAAATATATAATTAATACTAATATGTTTTCTAAAACAAAATATTCTAATAAATTAATTGCATAAAACAACCGATTAAAATTTAATATTTTGTATCCTTTCAAAATACATGGTTCATATATATTTTCTACATACCTCACACACTAAACACATAATATGAAACAAATTTAACTCAAAATAAAAATAAAAATATCCTAATATTGATTAAAAACTCAAGGTAGGGTATTAGGGGTGTTATCTTTGCACAACATTGAATGACCATAGACTATTCTATCTTCTATTTACCAAGGAATACTAATTATCATAATAAAAAACCTCACTATAATACCATTATTTCATGAACCAACCTATGATACCACTTATTTGGGAACTTGTTCTTTTTAATGGAATGCTATGTAGGGCTTTTTTGGCCCCTAAAGCCTATCAACCAGTTTCGGAGCATCATGAACCACTATTGGTAATGATTTTACCAATGAATACCACTAATCTAATTTTAGGTCACATTTTTTACATTCAATAAATTGGAAGGTCATTTTTTCTGATATAAGAAACTAAATTATTAATCCATATAATAATAAATATATATTAAATAACATAAGGAATCAAACACAACTATAAAAAACCACAATCGTAACATAATCAAAAGATAGTAAAGAGACTACACAAACATAAATGGGAATGTTATGGGGAACTGATATGGAAATACATGAGATTAATATATAATAGCCTATTTAAATATAAAATAAATATTCTACCAATGACTGTATTAAATGAGAGATCATTCCAACTATTTATTCATCAACATACCTTGAACCTCTTACCAATGTACTTTTTGACACGAAGTGACACATTTACTTTACTAAAAAAAACAAAACGTGGTCTATATACAATCATATCAGTAAGATCCCAAAAATTATTTTTCCAATCCATTATTATTGTGTCTAACCATGAAATTAAATATATATGTGAATAATATAAAAATATAATTGTAACAAATTTAATGAGGAGAAACGATTAATAGTTTGAAAATGTCAATGTAGATGAAAAGTTAAGAATAAATTTAAAAATAGCACCATAGGAAGTCATTTTTCATTTATGGTCTGGGTCATCTAGGATCCTTACACACCCAGTGATCAAACCAACATAAATAATTTCTTTTACACCCCTATAGTGAGTAATCTCATTTCCTAGTGGGATGAGGCCACCAAAAAAGTGAATCCTTATAATATCAAAATATCATTTTTAGCATTGTATCTTGATACTCATTCTTAATAGGTGAAACGATTTTTATTCATTATTTTTCTATCCCCATATAAAAACTCCAACTCCCATGTTATATCTTCCATTCTAGAGGGATCCCATTCTACCAATCATAATAATTTTCCATTTAAAAGGGCGTTTCATTAGTAAAAACATAACAAACATTAATTTATCTATGAACCATGTACTTAAAAAAATTTAAAGCTTAAAAACCCAAGGGGTATGAAAATAAAAGAAATTATAAATTATAAAATAACTTTTAAAAATTATATATCACACTCCAATGATTTTGAAATATTATTTGTAAATAATAAAGAATTTATGTATTTAGAAACATTACCATCTTATAAAACTGAATACATTGATCTTGTATAACCACTTGAAACTAGATGAAAGAAAATAAATAGGGAAACAAAGAGCATTAATGTGTAAAATAAAGACCCCAAAATATAAAACCCCTCTTATTTGGGTTTTCCAACATGATCCCTATGATTCCATGACCTTAGGGAGTAAGGGAATCAAAGAGAAAATGAATGAAATAACTAAGGGGGACCAAGGGTAACACTTACCAAGTGTTCTCCTTGAATTTTCAAAGTAATATCCAACATAAAATAATGCCAATGTGGAAGGGTGATGTTAATCGGGCACGAGTTTCCTAGGGAAGTCAAAATGGGGTGCCATATATGTCAAAATGGGTGAGATAATGTAATGTAAGAATGGGGATTTTATTTTTTATTGTATGGGTAAACTATATGGGTTTTAGAATTGTAAACCAACTATGATCATTATCACTACTTCATAAAGAACCAACATGGTTGGTCTTCATGGTTTGGTAAACCATGTTCTATCCATGAATATCTACACTATCAAAAAAATTAAACCTATATGATTGTTTCCACATGGTTACTCCTAACCATGCACTATCTCTGTGACAACCCAGTTTTATGAAATTATCAAATTGCAAAGAAAAAAATCATTAAAAAATAAAGAAATATAAATCCAACTAATAGACAAGATAAACTTTAAAATTAAATCATGGGTGTGACATTGACCATAGTAATTTAGATATCATTATCGAAAGAAGATTTATTGTTTTTCACTATAATAAATCTTGAAATAAATAATTGAGAATCATGGATAACCCCCTTATTATTTTGGGTTTTCATCTATGTTAAAAATCTGCAAACATTTACCCATTAGTCGATGATATCATTATATGAATCATTAATACAGATATTGAAATAGTGTAAGAGGTTGTAGACCATATTGAAGTAGTGGGTTCTTTATAAAGTTGCAATAACATACTATTGAAGTATTTTTTATTTGTCATATTAACTCATATTTGATATATACTCCTTGGATTATCCATTTATAGGAAAACCATGTAAAATTAGTGCTTTCATTGTCTATATTATTTTATTAAATTAAGATTAAAAATTAGATTCATGTTTTCTTTCTCAACAAAAATACAATTTCAAATTTAATGTAAAATGAAAATAAATTTTACCTCTATAATTCACCCCCTTATAGGGTACGCCATGGTATAGGGGTATAATAGCTGGTATTAGAGAATTTGGTTGTTTGTTAAATCTATTAAGAGATTACTGCACTCAGGAAGATCATTGAAAATGTACATGGATTTCCCTTATTTGGTGGGTGAAACTATCAAATTTTTAAGAAAAGAATGAGATATCCTCTATAATAACATGGGATTGGTGTATTTTCTCATGTAGTACAAGATATACAAATATGTGATAAAAAATATCAGTCAATTATGAAATCTAACTAATGGTTGGAGAATAATGATTCTAATTCTCATCAAGCCTTATCATAAATTCTGTGTAACCTGATATATATATATATATATATAAATGATGGTGATAAGTACTGAGTGACCAACGGTATTTGGGATAGAATTGATTATATCATTGATGATGAGACCATATTGAATGAATAAAATCTTCTAGGTTTACAAAATAGATTTGAATATATGTAACTCAAAAGGGAATACAAATAGTTCCTCTAATAATTTTTCTAATGTTGTACTCTATTCACAATCATTGTTAGGAGATCAATGATTTAGATATATTTAATATGATGATCAAATAATTAACTCCGATTTATAACCCTGATTTATTAGTAATAGAGTATATGAATCTTAGTGAGTTGTCTCTTGATGACTTAAACAATAATATAGTTTCATATGAGATGCAGGCGAAGATGAATAATTCAATAGAATATTCTTAAAAAGATATACAATTCATTATTATTATGTGTCATGAACCATCCTATTGGGGCTTATGCCGCAACTCCCCAAGACCATCTCCAATAGGCCATGGGATTGTGAATAGAACCTAGTAGGTATATTACTAACAGATGAAGAATTTCCAAGGTACCTGTACATAGAAAAACATCCCCAAGCCCCCAAATGTTGAAATATAAAAACCAAGATGGAACAGAATGCATGCATACAAATAAACCCAACCAATTGAGTACATAAGAAAGTAAATTTAGGAAAGTAAACAGGGCAAGAATACTAGCCCACGAAAAAAAGAGTCTCCAAACTACAATGTCCTACCTGAAGGAAAGAATGAGTTATCGGGACTACTACTTGTAGCCGTAGGAACACCAATGCCTATAAGGAAACTCAAAAAGATCGGTCTAGTCTAGGTCATCCCTGTTCTTCGTTAAAAGGCCACTCTTCTGCACAAGACACAATAGGTGCAAGAAAAGATCATGTAGGGGGAGTATAACAATTCTTAGTAGGGGAAAATGAAAATAGAAAATTAATACAAAATTTAAATGTAAAATTATCTCTACAAAGTATTTGTATACCAAACATATAAAAGAAGAAACATATCCAAAGATACTCAAAAACCATACTTGTTGTCTAGAGGTAATTTAAAATGAATGAATACCCACACCAAGGATTCAGTTTGAAGATTCCATAAAGCAATCATCTGGTAGAACTCACTCCACTTGCCTGATAGCTCTGAGGACGTCCATCCGAGAAGTATGTTCACTAGGAATGTCACGACCCGTCCTCGGGGCCCGTGCTGTGACTACCCCAAGCCCTCCTTCCATAGGCTAGGGGCTGGCGACTAGCACCAAGGCGTAAATCCCGGTAAAGGGAAGGCATTGCCTTTGTAAAGTAAACAACAAAAACCACAGAGTAAGCAGGTAGAAGTAAACACTAAGTAAAAACTGGTACAACAGTAAGTGCGGAAAGTAAGTGGGCCAGAATACAAACCCAAACTGAAAGTAAAGTACAACTCGAAAGGGAAAAAAACAAATGAAAAGTAAAGCCGCAACGTCGAGCTGTCCATAGGAAGTCCCACCTGAAGGGTGGGTACAGATAGCCTCCACTGCTCCTCGGGTCCAGTCGACCACTCCGAGTACGTCCCACCTAGTGGTCCACCTCCAGGTATCGTCCTACTCCACAAGCCTCCACCACGATCAGCGCTGTCCGTCGTCTGCAACCAATACAACGTAGTGCGGGCATAGCCCATGCAGGGGTGAGTATAAGCTACTCAGTAGGGTCCCTGAGACCCCTGATGGTCTCCCAGAATCCACAAAGGATAAACCACAAAGTAAAGATACAATCACGAAGTAACATCTGACACGGCTTAGGTATATGCCCATACATATACCGAAGTCATCAATTCTCGCTCGGCACCAACATCCGAGCCCAAGTACAACCCAGTTCACATAGGAAAGAAAAATGTAAATCCACACAGGATTGCACAACACAATCCACAAAGGAAAGAAAAACAGGATTCAACTCACACAGGTATACTTCTTTGAATGGCAATAAAGATGATCAGGTATCGCCACTGATTCATCTAAGTCGTCAGACCCACAAAGGATCGATAGGTACTAACCCCTGCAATGACTCACAAAGGATCTGACCCACAAAGGATCGATAGGTAACTAACCCCCGCAATGACCCACACAGGATCGGACCCACACAAGATCGATAGGTAACTAAACCCCGCAAAGACCCACACAAGATTGGACCCACACAGGATCTGTAGGTGCTGGCCTACACAGGACCACTGAGCGCTGACCCACACAGGATCGGACCCACACAGGATCGGTAGCACTGACCCACAAAGGATCACTGAGTTCTGTAGTCGTCGCCGTCGAATCCATTGAGGATCTCTGTACAGTCGTCGTCATCATAGTAGCAGTCGCAACCAGCTCTAGGGTTCCCACACACAGCAAGATCGTTCGGGAGGGTCCGCTCCACGAGACGAGAGGTTGATACATCAACTGACACATAGTCCAGATTTGATGTATCCAAAAGTTCCGTATCACCAACATGAACTCAACGTCGCAGACGGCGTGTCAATCGGACGCCCGGTCTGAGAGTTATTGGCTTTTTTGTCCAGGGGCCCCATTGGTTTTTAATGAAAAACCAACCTGACCATACTCCACCTACGTCCAAACCTCGGGTGGAGTAAGCCAAAATATACGTCTCACTTAGAGTAATTCAACAAAGTCGACGGCACGTCAATCGAACGTCCGAAGCTCAAGATATGAGCGTTTCCGCTCCGAGGGCCCGGTTGGTTTCGTGTACGAACCAACCCGGCTGAACCCAAAGTATTCCGAAACCTTGAGTGTGATATACCGAAACGACCGTCTCGGTCCAAGGATCGCATCGCCGCTGACGGCGCGTTGTTCGGAGTCCAGTAGCTCGAGATATGATCAAAAGAACGAAAAGGTCCGGAAACAGGGGGTCTGGGCCCGGACCGACCCAGTTGGGCGTGACCCGGCCGGCGGGTCGGCTCGGCTCGGCTCGGTCGAGCGGCCAAGCAAGGGAGGCTGCGGGGCGTGCTGCCCCCGCCGGGAGAGGAGACGCGGCCCCGCGTGGGGCCGTGCTTGGTCAGCGGACGCGGCAGAGCCGCGTCCCGTGTCTCGCCGGACCCGCGCGGTCGCGGGTCTGGTCGGCCGCCGCCGCCGCGGCTTCAGCCGGCCGGCGACCCGCACCGCCGGTGGATTCCGCGGGCCACCGGAGTTGCTCCGGTGGTCCGATTCTATTTCCATCTGCGCCGTAGCTCTTCCCGGGTCCCGTTCTTCACTGCGGAATCAACAAATCGTCTCTGCGGCACGTTTTGTTGTCGTCTGCTGTTCCGCACACCAAGAAGCAAAGGGCGGTGGGTTCGGACTTGTTCGTTGGTCCGCACCCACCGCGTTAGTAGTTTTAAACAAGACCATAAATCCCAGCAATTGATAAACCACATTCCGCAATAATAATCCACGGACCAACTTGTTAATTGGTTGATCCGCGTTCTTGCCTTGGAGGAAAACAAACATAGGTAAAGAAATCATTCTCAAAACGACCCCTACCTCAACGTCGTCTTCAGGTGCGAGTACGTCGCAGAATTGACCGTCGTGGTAGGAGGTGATCGTCACGTCACAGAAGGGCATCGCGTCGTCGCGGAAGGGCGTCGCGTCGACGATCTACGAGGGTTAAAGAAACACACGGATTTAATTATAACAATTAAATCCATGTTGAGGATAAAAACCACAAAGGAATTTAAAAGATTTTAAATCTCCCACCTCAAGCAGTTGATCGAAGATTTGTCGCAGGGAAAGAACATCGTGGAAGAAGCATCGGCGTCGCGTCGATCTCCGGGGGTCAGGCGTTCTTCGTCGCTCTTCTTAGGAGGCCGGCGTTCTTCGCGTTCTTCACATTCTTTGCATTCTTCACGTTCTTTGCGAAGGAGGATGAAGGCACATAATCTTCAAATCCTCTCAACAAATCACACCCCAGAAGAAAGGTGTGTTGGTCTTATTTTATTAATATGCCAACGGTTTGAAAACAGGTTAAGAAATGAACAAATTAATTCAGAGAATTAATTTCAACAAATTAACCGCCCAATTAATAGGAGCATTTAATTGTTTAAGAAAACGCCCCAGTTGACCTTCATTAAAAAGGGTTTTCGCGGGTGCGTTACTTAGCGGATAAGAAACGGTGGGGCTCGTGCGGGCCCCACCTCACAAATATCCTACTAAGAGGGTAGGATATTTTGAATTGTACCCATCCGCTTTAACACCAGCTTATGCAGCTTTAAGTGGATTTAATCGGCTTTAGGTGAAATAAAATAAAGTTTGTCGTACCACGTTATTTTATTTCTTAACGTAAAGCCCAAAAATTAAAAACCACACCCGAGAAAATGCAACTCCGAAAGAGGCATTTCTAAGCAAATAACGACGCTGCGATTCCTTTCGGTGCCCTTAGAATTTGATTCCGAGCACCGGTTCAAAAGTTAGAAAAACCCACTCGTCCGTTCACTGAACGTAAGCAAGCCAAACTTCAGAAAATGATTCCGGGCACACCGGGCCTCGGAATCACGTGCTGTCAGAAACTGAATTCTTTAAAAATTCCAAAAAAATTAAGAAAAAAAATTTCCTTGAAATTTATGGGTCTTTACATCACTCCTACCTCAGGGCTTTACGTCCCCGTAAAGATACATCATAAGCTAGGGAAACAAATGTGGGTACTGAGCATGCATCTGAGCCTCCCACTCTCAAGTGGTCTCCTGGAGGTTCTCGTGCTTCCATCTGATGTGCACTAGAGGAATCGACCATCCAGGTAGGACCCGCTCCTGTCGGTCCTCGATCTCCACTAGGACCTCCGCAAAAGTCGCCCCATCATCAACGTCTGCTCCCCATGGTCAATGATGTGTGTCGGGTCGTGCACATATCTCCTTAGCTGAGATACGTGGAAGACGTCGTGCACCCGGTGCAACTAAGGTGGTAGAGCCAGGCGATAAGCCACCTCGCCAATCCTGCTGAGGACCTGGAAAGGTCCGATGAAGCGTGGAGACAACTTACCGCCTCGGACAAATCTCTGTAATCCACGTCGAGGTGAGACACTCAAGAAGACGTGGTCGCCATCCTCTAACTCTAGTGGCCTCCGCCTCCTATCAGTGTAAGACTTCTACTGGCTCTGAGCTGTCCTCATCCGCTCCTGGATGACCTGGACCTTCTCTGTCATGGCCCGGACCATCTTTGGTCCCACAAGTGCTGACTCCCCAGGATATGTCCAGCACAAAGGAGATCTTCAAGGTCTGCCGTACAACGCCTCGTATGGTTCCATCCCGGTGGTTGAGTGGTACCTGTTGTTGTACGCGAACTCCAACCAGGGTAGGTGGTCCTCCCACATATGACCAAAGTTGAGGACAAATGCAAGGAGCATGTGCTCGAGAGTCTGAATGGTCCTCTCCGTCTGACCATCCGTCTGAGGGTGAAAGGCGGTGCTCAGACATAGCTGCATCCTGAACGCCTCCTGCAACCCCTTCAAAATACAAGATGTAAAGCGAGCATCTCGATCAGAGACGATAGATGATGGCACACCGTGAAGCTGTACAATCTCTAAAACGTAGAGACGCCCCAAGATCTCCACTGATCCCTTCTCTCTGATGGGTAAGAAGTGAGCCGACTTGGTGGGTCGGTCGACAATCACCCAAATGGAGTCGTGACCTCTGGAAGTGTGTGGCAGTCCCGTCACGAAGTCAATAGATATCCCATCCCAATTCCACTCCGGGACCTCCAAGGGCTGTACCAAGACTACTGGTACCTGATGCTCTGCCTTCACCTGCTGGCAGGTGAGGCATCGTGAAATGAACTCTGCCACAACCTTCTTCATGCCCGGCCACTAGTGTTGTCGTCTGAGGTCCTGGTACATCTTCGCCACTCCAGGGTGTACCTCCAAAGGAGAATTGTGAAACTCTCTCAGCACTTCCTCCCGTAAAGCGACTGGTACTAAGGTACATCCTCTGAAAAGGATGTAGTGCTCTTCTCCAAAGGAGAAGCCATCAGGTGCCTGTCCTGAGGATAACTGCGCACACCGCGTCTCACAGTCGGCGTCCCCACGCTGTGCCTCTCTGACCCGCTGCAGTAATGGAGGGGTGACTATGAGAGACTAATGGAAAGATGCTCCCTCACTATCCAAAAAGGATATCTGCAATGCGGCTAGCTGCTCTGTCACATCCTCAAGTAGCTGAATGTCCGTCCTCCTACTAAGAGCATCGGTTACCACGTTCCCCTTCCCAATAGTATATACTATCCCAAAGTCATAGTCCTGGAGGAAATCGAGCCATCGCCGCTGTCTCAGGTTCAGGTCCTTCTGCAAGAAGATGTACCTGAGACTCTGGTGGTCAGAAAAGACTGTAAAGTGCTCGCCCATCAGATAGTGTCACCATGTATTCAGAGCGAAGACCACTACTGCTAACTCCAGGTCATGTGTGGCGTAGTTCTTCTCATGCGACCTCAACTGATGTGATCCATAGCTGATCATTGCCCTCTCCTGCATCAGGACACATCCGAGTCCGGTCCCTGATGCATCACAGTAGACTACGTACCCTACTCCCTCCTCAGGCAACCTCAAGATAGGTACACTGGTCAATCTCTGTCTCAGATCTTGAAAGCTCTGCTGACATCTGTCTGACCACACAAAGGGTTTCCCCTTCTTTGTCAAATCTGAGAGTGGTTGCGAAACTCTAGAGATGTCCGGCACAAATCTCCGATAGTATCCAGCTAGTCCCAAGAAACTCCGCACCTCCGTCATGCTCCTGGTTGGCTCCCAAGCTAGCACTGCCTCGATCTTCGTGGGATCCACTGCAACTCCCGCCTTAGAAATGACGTGTTCCAAGAAGTGGACCACACGTATCCAGAACTGACACTTCGAGAGTTTTTCATAATGTTGGTGCTCTCGGAGTGTGTCTAGTACAACCCGTAAGTGGTAGGTGTGCTCCTCCTCAGTCGTCGAGTATATCAAAATGTCATCGATGAAGACTACGACAAATCGATCGAGGTATTGTTGAAAGATCCTATTCATGAGGCCCATGAACACTAATGGAGCATTGGTTATGCCGAATGGCATAACCAAGAACTCATAGTGGCCATACCGACATCTGAAGGCCGTCTTCTGCACGTCCTCATCTCGAACTCTGAGCTGATGATAGCCTGACCTGAGGTCTATCTTCGAGAACCACCGTGATCCCTTGAGCTGATCGAAGAGTTCATCAATCCTCGATAGTGGATACTTGTTCCTCACCGTCACCTGGTTCTGGCGACGATAGTCGACACAAATTCGTAAGCTCTCGTCCGCCTTCTTGGCGAACAAAATCGGGGAAGCCCAGGGTGAAACACTGGGTCGGATGAAACCCTTTCCCTGCAAGTCCTCCAACTGTACCCATAGCTCTCGAAGCTCAGCGGGGGCCATCCGATATGCTGGAGTCGATATCGGGGCTGTCCCGGGGTACAGGTCAATATGAATGTCTACCTCTCTGCGAGGAGGTATCCCTGGAACGTCATCGGGAAAGATGTCCGCGTACTGATCCACCACTGCAGGAAAACTAGGACTCCGCACGTCAACTGCTCCTAGGATGAGGCTAGCCAAATGATGAGTGATGGGATGTCCTCTCCTCTGCGGAAGTCCATCCTATGCTGTGAAGGCTCCCTTCTCGCCGATGAAGGTGAACCTGCTCCCGTTGGTGCGTACACATCGCACCATGCACCTAATACAGTTGATTTGAGCACGAACTGTAGATAACCAATCCATTCCCAAGATGACATCGTAAGGCCTCGACGCCACTACATGAAGATCCCAGCCGAAGCTCTCGCCTCCTAGAGTAATCTCACACTTCCAGCAACAGTGCGTAATCGTCGAGTCTGCTCTCATAGGAGTTCTAGCCGTAAGGATTGAGCCAACGACTCTGTCGGAATCTCCGAGCTCCGAACAAGGGCAGTGGCTATGAACGAGTGACTCGCTCCTGTGTCTATAAGAACTACAGCAAGTGCAGAATAGACACAGATAGTACCTTGAATCATCTCGGGCGCACCGTGGTCGTAGGCCTCCGCTGCCTAGAGCTGTGCCTGTCTCTGCCCGCCAGCTCCCTGTGGTCGGGGTGGACCTCCTGGTGATGGTGGCGGTAGAGCCTCAAAGCGTCACCCACCACCTGCTGCTCGGCCAGCTCCTCTGTCTCGTCCGCCTCCTCCCTGAGAACCACTACGATCGACCCTCTGCCTCTGCCTGGATGGCCCCTCAACTGTCTGCTGCTCCTCGACACGGTGGGTCGGGCAGTCACATGCCATGTGGTCCTGCCCGCCGCATGTGTAGCACTTCCTGCCTCTCGAAAGACTGGCTCGACGCTATGTGCCCCGCACTGCTGAGCCAGTGTCCTGAGGTCATCTGCGTGAGGTTCTGGTCATCCTGGACCCCTGAGTCATCCGTCGACAGCCTGCTGCGGAAGACTCTTCTACGTGCCGCCCCGCGGTAGGTCTCGCCACTGGAGAAGTCTCAGCAAGAAAGCTCTCGATCAAAAGGGCTCGCTCCAGTACTCCTACTTGAGTCTGAATGCTGATGGATATCAGCGATGCCCTGATCTCATGTCTCAATTCCTGCTCAAAGGTCCAAGACCGGAAGAATGGGTCCCGTACCATGTCGGTCGAGTAGCACGAGAGATCGGTAAATCTCCCCGAGTACTGGGTGACCGTCAAGCTGCCCTACTGCAGCTGAAGAAGCTCCTGGATTCGCACCACACGGAGGGTGGCTGGGACGAACTCCGAGCGGAAGAGTCTCTCAAAGTCCATCCAAAGAATAGATGCCTCATCATGAACCTGGATCATCAAGCTCCACCATCGGCCCGCTACTGCGTGCAGTAGGCTCGCTGCGAGGATCACCATGAGGTCTGCTGGTGTCCTCACTGGCCTGAAAACTTGTACAACTGCCTCCAGCCAGTCCTTGGCTGCCTGGGGGTCCGTCTCCCTGCGGAACCTGGGTGGTCGCTGGCGCTGGAACTCATCCAGTGCACTAAGGCAACATGCATCGTCAGCGGTTGGGGCTGGAAGCATCGGTGGCTCGGCGGGTAGGGGTACCGTCGGTGCCTCAGCTGTCAAAGGGCCCTGTAACGAGGCCTCGTCGCTCGGTGGGCTGTCATCACGTACAACTCTCGGAACCCTATTTGGCTGCCATCATGGGGCCATCCTGAAAAGGAAACAGGTGCGCCATGGTTAGAATAGTATACCTGGTGAGCTGATACAAGTAATCACAAAGAGAACTTGAAACACACATGCAATCAATGTTTTCGTGCATTAAATCGGTAATCAGAAGTCAGGGTCCTGGTGTACGGATACGTCGGCCGCCGCACCAACACTGGGCTCCCTGGACTGATAACCACACTCAATACGCATAACACTATTGCTTCATATAGCAGAAAGATCAGGGTCTACGGTAGAACCAAACTCCTCTAATACCAATTTGTCACGACCCGTCCTCGGGGCCCATGACATGACTATCCCAAGCCCCCCTTCCATAGGCCAGGGGATAGCGGCTTGCACCAAGGCGTAAATCCTGGTAAAGGGAAGGCATTTCCTTTGTAAAGTAAACAACAAACACCACAGAGTAAGAAGGAAGAAGTAAACACTAAGTAAAAACTGGTACAATAGTAAGTGAGGAAAGTAAGTGGGCCAGAATACAAACCCAAACTGAATGTAAAGTACAACTCGAAAGGGAAAACAAAAACTGAAAAGTAAAGCCGCAACGTCGAGCCATCCACTGGAAGTCCCACCTGAAGGGTGGGTACAGATAGCCTCCACTGCTCCTTGGGTCCAGCCAACCGCTCTGAGTACGTCCCACCCAGTGGTCCACCTCCAGGTATCTTCCTGCTCCGCAAGCCTCCACCACGATCAACGTTGTCCTTCGTCTGCAACCAACACAACGTTGTGCGGGCATAGCCCGTGCAGGGGTGAGTATAAGCTACTCAGTAAGGACCCCGAGACCCCCGAAGGTCTCCCAGAATCCACAAAGGATAAACCACAAAGGAAAGATACAATCAGGAAGTAACATCTGACACGGCTTAGGTATATGCCCATACATATACCTAAGTCATCAATTCTCACTCGGCTCGAATATCTGAGCCCAAGTACAACCCAGTCCACACAAGAAAGGAAAACGTAAATCTACACAAGATAGCACAACACAATCCACAGAGGAATGAAAAATAGGATTCAGCTCACACAGGTATACTTCCTTGAATGACGATAAAGAAGATCAGGTATCACCACTGATTCATCTAAGTCGTCAGACCCACAAAGGATCGATAGGTACTAACCCCTGAAATGACCCATAAAGGATCTGAACCACAAAGGATCTATAGGTAACTAACCCCCGCAATGACCCACACAGGATCAGACCCACACAAGATCGATAGGTAACTAACCCCCGCAAAGACCCACACAGGATCGGACCCACAAAGGATCTGTAGGCGCTGACCCACACAGGACCGATGGGCGCGGACCCACACAGGATCGGACCCACACATGATCGGTAGCACTGACCCACAAAGGATCTTTGAGTGCTGTAGTCGTCACCGTCGATTCCACTGAGGATCTCTGTACAGTCATCATCGTCACAGTAGCAGTCACAGCCAGCTCTAGGGTTCTCGCAAACAGCAAGCTTGTTCGGGAGGGTCCGCCCCACGAGCCGAGAGTCTGATACATCAACTAACACATAGTCTAGAGTTGATGTATCCAAACGTTCCGTATCGCCAACAAGAACTCAACGTCGCAGACGGCGCGTCAATCAGACGCCCGGTCTGAGGGTTATTGGCCTTTTCGTCCCAGGGGCCCGGTTGGGTTTTAAGGAAAAACCAACCCGACCATACTCCACCTCTGTCCAAACCTTGGGCGGAGTAAGGAAAAAGATCCGTCTCACTTAGAGGAATTCAACAAAGTCGACGACACATCAATCAGACGTCCGAAGCTCAAGATATGAGCGTTTCTGCTCCGAGGGCCCGGTTGGTTTCGTGTACGAACCTACCCGGCCGAACCCAAAGTATTCCGAAATTTTGAGTGTGATATACAGAAATTACCTTCTCGATCCAAGGATCGCATCTTCGCTAACGGCGCGTCGTTCAGAGACCCGTAGCTCATGTTATGAGAAAAAGACCAAAAAGGTCCGGAAACGGGGGGTATGGGCCCGGCCTGGCCGCGACCCGGCCGGCAGGTCGGCTCGGCTTGGCTCGGCCGAGAAAGGGAGGCAGCAGGGCGTGCTGCCCCCACGGGAAGAGGAGCCGCGACCCCGCGTGGGGACGCACTGGGTCAGCGGATGCGGCAGAGACGTGTCCTGTGTCTCGCCAGACCCGCGAGGTCGCGGGTCTGGTCGGCCGTCGCAGCCGCGCCGGCGACCCGCACAGCCGGTGGATTCCGCGGGCCACCGGAGTTTCTCCGGCGGTCTGATTCCATTTCTGTCTATGCTGTAGCTCTTCCCGGGTCCCTTTCATCAATACAGAATCAAAAAATTGTCTCTGCGGCACGTTCTGTCATCATCCGCCATCCCGCACACCAAGAAAAAAAGGGCGGTGGGTTCGGACTTGTTCGTTGGTCCTCACCAACCGCGTTAGCGGTTTGAAACAAGACCATAAATCCAAGCAATTGATAAACCACGTTCCGCAATAATAATCCACGGACCAAATTTTTAATTGGTTGATCCACGTTATTGCCTTGGAGAAAAACAAACATAGGTAAAGAAATCATTCTCAAAACGACCCCTACCTCAACGTCGTCGTCAGGTGCGAGTATGTCGCGGAATTGACCGTCACGGTAGGAGGTGATCATCGCGTCGCGGAAGGGCGTCGTGTTGTCGCGGAAGGGCGTCGCGTCGATGATCTCTGAGGGTTAAAGAAACACACGGATTTAATTATAAAAATTAAATCCATGTTTAGGATAAAAACCACACAGGAATTTAAAAGATTTTAAATCTCCTCCCTCAAGCAGTTGATAGAAGATTTGTCGCGGGGAAAGAACGTCGCAGAAGAAGCGTCGGCGTCGCATCGATCTCCGGGGGTCGGGCATTCTTTTTCGCTCTTCGTCGGAGGCCAGCGTTCTTCACGTTCTTCACAATCTTCGCCTTCTTCGTGTTCTTCACGTTCTTCGTGAAGTAGGATGAAGGCACAAAATCTCCAAATCCTCTCAACAAATCGCACCCCAGAAGAAAGGTGTGTTGGTCTTATTTTTCTAATATGCCAACGGTTTGAAAACAAGTTATGAAACGAACAAATTAATTCATAGAATTAATTTCAACGAATTAACTGCCCAATTAATAGGAGCATTTAATTTTTTAAGAAAACACCCCAGTTGACCTTCATTAAAAAGGGTTTTCGCAGGTGCGTTACTTAGCGGAAAAGAAACGGTGGGGCTCGTGCGGGCCCCACCTCACAAATATCCTACCAAGAGGGTAGGATATTTTTAATTGTACCCTATCCACTTTAACTCAGCTTAAGCTGCTTTAAGTGGCCTTAAGCGACTTTAAGTGAAATAAAATAAAGTTTGTCGTACCACGTTATTTTATTTCATAACTTAAAGCCCAAAAATTAAAAACCACACCTGAGAAAACACAACTCCGGAAGAGGCGTTTCTAAGAAAATACCGGCGCTGCGATTCCATCGGTGCCCTCAGAATTCGATTCTGAGAACCGGTTCAAAAGTTAGAAAAACCTGCTCGTCTGTTCACTGAACGTACCCGAGCCAAACTTCAGAAAATGATTCCGGGAACACCGGGCCTCAGAATCACGTGCCGTCAGAAACTGCATTCTTGTAAAATTCCTATGAAAATTAAGAAAAAAAATTTCCTTGAAATTTATGGGTCTTTACAATGAAGTGTCATAATAGAGATAAATGAACTGATATATTTGAAGAGAGAACAAATACAATCATTCTAGAAGAATACAATCTTGAGTGGGAAAATATCATGATACATGTAAGAGGATCACTAACAGTGACTTGGAAGATACCACGACTCATCCAGATTCACATGCTATGTAGATGATCAATATCCTATAGGATTGGTCACATCGATACCTAACTCTACCTATGGTCAAAAATGGGTCTATGATCTCACTATGGGCCTCTCAAAGGGATTCTGAATCAATCCAAAAGGTCCTGCCAAAGGGATCATACTCTAGTGAACAGAAATGATACTTGACCATTATGGGAATAAGAAAAAGTATCACTAACCAAAGAAAAACATGTCCAAGGAACACTTGACAAGGAGATCAAGAACTGTACAAAAAGGAACATAGAATATCGAAGGGTCACATGTAGTGTCCTCTAACCCTGGGTACTAACCATGTAAAATGGCCTATGTTGAAGGCATGTCATGCCAAAGAAGGTAAAAATGTCGTGTAAGACACTAGAAAGTTGTGTTCCACTAACTGGAGAAGACTCCGTGTATACTGTCCAAGTGCCCATACATAAAATTAACCTATGTGTCCTATATCGTGTACTAGTACACGGGGTGGTCCATGTATCTGTATAGGATTGGCCGTTTGGTGGTGTACATGTTGTGTACTCCACCCCATATATGTGTATCTCCCATGATAAATGTCGAGTCTGTGTAAGGACCCACACATCGTGTGTCCATGGTCAAACACTGTGTTAGTGGTTCTTGTTGCACAGAACTCCTTCCGGCAATGGGTGGGTCCCACACAACATGTCCTCTCAGGAGAACACCGTGTTCTTCACTGTGTGTAGTGTAGAAACCCTATCCACCACCATGGCAGTCCAACCTGGCATGTTTATTAGAGAACACACTGTGTTCTCTGAAAAATTCCAGAATGCGTTTTCTTTGACCCAATCCTATATGGATCATCGATTCATCTATCTAGTAGCTAGATCATCGTGATACTCCAAATTGTTTGTCTCCGCAACATTACATAGCCATTTCTGTTGGTTTTGGGCCTTTTATCAGCCACAAAAAACAAGCCTCAATCCACCCGCACGAAGAACGCTCGAAGAAAGATCCTCCTCAATATGAGATGATTTATCTTCCGCCATTGCTGTCAGACATCTGTTAGGTCATTGTGATGTACGATCTCTAGTTTTTGATCGTTATGTTGTAAAAAAGACATAAAAAGAACCATTTTTTTCACCCCATGATGAATGTGAAGAACAGATGGAAAAGAAGGAAGAACAAATTCAATAAAAAATTGAGGAATGAACTTCCACCATCATTCATCAAAGCTTTGATCCTCTAAAGTTAGTAGGATTAAACAGGTTGAATAAAAAATATCAACTCAAGGGCATCATGAATCAATTCCCTAAAAAAATCACCAAATGAATGAGATAATAACCCTCCCTCAAGAACACATGATCCACCAATCAACCCACTGTGGTTTGATCCGTATTCATTGTATAATCGAAGAACTGGGAAAATAAACCAAAATAAAAAAACTCTTACCTCAATTCAACTGATGAACGACCGTTGCGTCATATTCGTTGGTAAGGTCACTCAAATTTGAGGTGCTTCGATTGATCGATATGTCATCCTTTGCCAATGGGGTCTCCTCTAATGATCGAATGGAAGTTGTCAAATTCATAGGGTTATGTGGCTTACCCTGTGAATTTTCCATAAGAATATTTTTATAGAGGAAAAATTAGTTTTTTGTGTCGTTAAAGATTTAAAATAAAATAATTTATTTTTTTATTTAATTTCCTTTTAAAAGTCCAAAAACTAACTTTTACAGCCGACCTGCATGGGTCGATGCTAGGCCCCTGCTAAGGAAAAATTGATACTCTAAACAAAATTGTTCCCTCCTATTTCGTATTTGAGAAACTATTTAAAACTTATTCCACTTTTTTAGGAAAACCACTCATTGTCTCTTTTAAAAATATTAATTTATTTCAAATATTTTTTCATGGAACCATAGGACTTAGAATCACATTCCATCACAAATCCTAGTCTTGTTAAAATTTCATATAATATTTAAAAACAATACAAGAAAAATATAACACATTACATTACCCCCACCATAGGGATTTTACGTCCTCGAAAATTCTAAAAAAAAAGGATAATCTAATAGATGTGGGTACTAAAAAAGAATCTAAGCCTCCCACTCCCACGTACTCTCCTAAAGATTCCAATGATTCCACTATAAATGCATCAAGGTATTAACTTTCCCACAATGGATCATCTCATATCGATCCTTAATCTCCACGGGGTACTCTAAGAAGGTTTATCTATCCTCGAGGTCTAGCTATCCCTAATCGATGATGTGAAATGGGTCATGCATGTTCATCATCTTCTATGACACGTCGAATAAATCATATACCCAGTGAAACTACAACATTAGTGCTTGGTGGTATGCAACCTCTCCAACTCTACACAATATCAAAAAAGGGGCGATAAAACATGAAGAAGAACTTGCCGCCTTGACCAAATCTCTGTAACCATCACCGAGGTGAGACATGGAGGAAGAAATGGTCTCCCTCGTCAAACTCCAGAGGTCTCCACCATCTATCAGTATAAGACTTATTCTAAAATTGTGTAGTATTTATATGCTCTTGGATGATATACACCTACTCAGTGGAATCTTGCATGAGCTCTGGACCCATGAGTGCTGACTCTATGGGATCGGTCGAGTAGGGCGATGACCAGAAGCATCTCCCATATAAAGTCTCAAATAGTGCCATACCGATGGTGGACTGGTATTTATTATTGTACTCAATCTCCAACAGTTATAGGTGGTCCTCTTAACTGATACGAAAATCTATGCTACAAGCTCACAACAAATACTCGAGAACCTAAATGGTTCCCTTAATATGACTATCTGTCTAGGGATAGAACATTGTGCTCAAGCGTAGATGAGTCCCAAATGCCTCATGAAATCCCTTCTACAACTGGGATATGAAATGAGAATTATGATCTGAGACAATAATTGAATGGACACCATGAACCTGAACTATCTCCTACACATAGCGGCATACCAAGATCTTTATGAAACTATACTCCATAATATCTAGGACGTGGGCTGACTTGGTGAGTCAGTCAATGATCACCCAAATGGAATTTTTTCCTTTTAAATTCCATGGAAATCCCATCAGGAAGTCCATCGATATTCAATCCCACTTTCACTTCGGCACTTTATGGTGGTGAGATAACCCTACTAGAATCTAGTTCTCACCCTTGACCTACTAGAACGTAAGGAATTATGAAAGGAAATATGATACTGCCTTATTCATACCTATCGACCTGAACTGATGCCGGAGGTATTGGTACCTTTTTTCTACTTCAGGATGTACTTATAAGTTAAATTTATGAAAATCCTTTAGAATAACCTCTTACAATGCCATTTAAACTCTAGTGCATCCTCTGAAAATAACTATGTGCACCCCATCTTGCGAATATCTATCAGAAACATGTCCTATGGATAAATGAGCACATGAACTCTCGCAGTCAACATCCCCTAGTTGTTCCACCCAGACTCTCCGTAAGAGTTGAGGGGTGAAAAACATTTATTGGGTATAAGATTGATCATCTCCATCAATGAAAGATAACTGGAGTGATGGAAACTGCTCCAATGCCTCACTCAGCAGCTGCGGACTTGATCTCTTGTTGATAGATACATCCACAACATTCCCTTTACTAAGAGTATAAACAATATCAAATTTATTAACCTCAAGGAAATCTATCCATCTCTTCTGCTCTAGATTCATAGTATTTTGTGATAAGTCATACTTAAGGATCTTATGTTTAGAGTAGATGATAAATTGTTCTCTATCTGGTATTTGTGCCACATCTTCAATGTGAAAACCACCAAACCAATTAAAGATAATGGGTTGCATAGTTCAAATTGTGTGGCCTTAGATGGCACAAACCATAAGAAATCAAAGCCTGAATCAGGATTAGTACATAGCCATGTTCAGTCCCTGATGAGTCGCAGAAAACTATGTACTCAACACCCTCTTCTGGGTATCTCAAGATCAGTGTTCTCGTCAAAATATAAATTAACCACTAGAATGCATGTTGGCACCTCTCTGTACATATGAATGGGTACCCCTTTTGGTTCAAAGATGTCATCATCACTAATAACTGGGATAGATAAGGTAAAAATCTCTGGTATTATCCTACCAGCCCAAGGAAGCTACAGAACTTAGTCACACTTTGGGGTGTCTCCCATGCTAACACAATCTTGACATAGGCTCGGTCTACTAATACTCCATCTTTTGAGATAACTTTCTCTCTAAATTGGAACACATATATCTAAAAATACGTCTTTGAGATCTTAATATTAATATTGTACCCTCGGAATACGTCTAGAACAATCTGTAGGGGTCTCACAGACTCCTACTATGATGTCGACCACACAAGGATGTCTTCGAAAAACAACACTAAGAACTGGTCTAGGTACGATTGGAAGCTCTAGTTCATATATACCATGAACAATACAAGGGTGTTCTTCATGATGAAAGGCATCACCGAGTACTCATATTGACCATAGAGGTATCTGAAATCTTTTTTCGATATATCCTCATCTTGTACTCGTAATTGGTGGTAACCTGATTTTTAATGACCCGATCATTCATTAATGGAAATCCATCTTGATCTTATTAAATGTATCTTTATGTAATATGTTTATATAAAATGTCAACTTATTTCGTTTTAGGTTTTTGGATTTTATAATTTTGTTAATAATTTTGATCATTGCTAATATATGATTTGAATGGTGATCACATGATTAGTTTAAATATAGGGCTTTAACAAATCAAATTTACTCAGAAAAAGGAAGTGATGGCCTCATCCAGTAGATGTGCCCCATATGAAGCCCATTTTTCAATGTTCGAAGAGGATGTTGTGTCTTTGGGAATCTCTCTTGACCAAGCCTAATCCAAGATGGAATATGTTAAGCTCGAGTGGGATCTCTTACGAGGGAAGTAGAAGTTGATAGAGATTACAAACCGAGCAATGTTATCCGAGCCACCTCGAGAGTCCGTCACCAACAAAAACCTACTTTTTGGTCGTATGAAGGTGTTATAAGGGGTTATATAACAAGACTATAATTCTATGGTTATGTACGTTATTTTTGTATATAATAATTAATATACTTTCATTTTATTATTGTTACCTTGTAAATAGTTTTAAAGCACAAATAGTATTTTTAGTCAATGTTGAACTAAGAAAGATATTGTGATGAATTAATGGATTTATGAATTAAATAATATTTTAATTATTATTATTAAATTAAATTTTATTAAATATAAATGATCATATAATTTTATGAATGCAATTGTAATTTTTATTAATGTTTGAAAGCCATTTTTGTCAAAACCCATGAATTTTTTATAAATGTCGGTTTTTATTTTAAAAGTGAAAATTAACATATTTAAAAAATTATTTAGATAAAATGAATATTATTTCTTGAATTAGGACGTCAAAATTTTCCAAAGGTGAATTTTTCATAATTTTCTGAGATAGTCAAATTTTGGGATAAAATTAAATACCGTTTAAATATATAATGTGTTTTATGACATCATATTGATCCAATAGTGATGTAATAAAATAATATAAACTTTATGTTTGTCCAATTTATGTTTTACCATTAAAATAATGTGATTTTGGGTTTTTTTGATTTATTTTACAAAGATTTAGTGGACCCTTCAAGACATATTAAACATTTGGTCTTTTTAAATTGTTTTCCTTGGGAGTGTGACTCACCTCCACATAAGAAACCTCATTATTTTAATAAGTTCATAATTTGGCCTTATAAAATATTTTTTTCCACTTCTCTTTGCAAAAAACTATGGGCTGGATTGTGGGTTAGATTAGTTTAATGTGAGGTTTCCCAAACCTAAATAATAAATAATTCCCTCACCTATCCTATATAAACCCACCCAATATCCCACTTCCCCCTCACTAAAAGCCTTTGGAGGTCGTCCAAAATCTTCCCTAGTCTCTCTATAATACATCCAAGGTTCCCCAAGCTCCCAAAAAGCCTCTCTCAAGCCTCTTTCAAGCCTTTGGAAGCACACTTCCAAGTAAGGGGTTTTCTTCCTTTATCAATTTGTCCAATATTATTTAAATTGTTATTCCATTTTAATTTCAATTATAAATGTTTGGGTATGGTTTATAACATCCCCCATAATTACATATTTATGTTTTAATAATGGGAGACCCCTTTCTCTCTCATTAAATGCCTCACATGTACAACCATTACTATGTAGTAATTCCGAAAGGAATTATTTTCTCCTCATTTACATTCAAGCAATTATTTTGTATCATGAAACTAAATTACATTAAATTTGTTGGGAAATGTATCTATATGACCCCCGTACTATCCATTTCATGTAAATATGATGATACACCCCTTTCTCTCTCATTAAATTCCTCCCATGTACACCCGTTACTATGTTGAAATTCAGAAAGGAATTTCCCTCTCCTCATTCACAATCAAGAAATTCTTTTGTATCATGAATATAAATTCCACTAAATTTGTTAGGACATTTATATATATGACCCCTTAATAACCATGTAATGTAAATATGATGAGACACCCCTTTCTCTCTCATCAACCATTTTTATTAGTTCTTATGTCATGTTGTTATGCTTCCGAAATTGCACCGCGCTTTTCCAAGCCAAAGTCATTGTGTAGTGAATACCATGCCGATTTCTCTATTAAGGGTTTTAAACTTTATGCACATTTAATTATTGTTTAAAGAGTTTCATGTATTTATTCCACATGTTTTTATAATGGAATAAAGGATTATGTCGAATGATGAAATGTTTTATGATCCATGTGGCACACTTATGCATGAAATGAAATGTTTAAGAAGGGTGCGCCCTGATAGCGATCCAATGCATTGGGTAAAGTATAGTATCAGGATACATTATGTGAAATGGGTGTTGAATCATGCTATTTTAAGTGTATCTAGGTTTTACTTCTACTTCATGTTCATTGAGGGTTTACTCATGCTCCAAGTGCAGTGAGCCTTGTCTCATGCTAATTCCATGTTAAGTGTAGTTGTCACATTTACATGTTATGATTATCATGATTTATCATGAATTTAGGTTTATGCTTATCTTGTTCTCTATATATATGCCTATTTTCTAACATGTATTGTATTCATCATGTTATTCCATTATTATTCCCTTACTAGGCTTTATAAATCACCATGTTCTTATGAATGTCCTTAGGTTATCCCATGCCATGATAAGTACGAGGGAATGTAGTGGTTATGTAAAGGAAGTTTTCAATAAAGATGTTGTATTTAATGCTTTAAATTATTATATAATGATCCTAATCCCCAAAGACACTTGAAATCTTGATATTATATGTTGTATCAAGTGATGTTTATGTAATAAATTATGTTTAATTGTGTAATAAAAAGTAGGTTTGTCATAGTTGGTATTAGAGGGAGGATTAGTTATTTTTGGGATTAAGATTAGACAACCCTAGTAAAGCCTTAGAGACAATACTGATTCTAATGAAAACATCCCTATGTTTTGGTGAGTATTGATTAAGTTATTTATCAAGTAAATACAACCCTATCTAGATACGAGCGGGTAGAGGCGACTCTGGAAGAGATGTATCATAGGGGTAAAACCCGAAAACATCGCTTTGAGATAAACTTGAATAGGAACTGGTGAACGGAAATGGGCCCTGCTGCACTCTTGGTTATGACACTCTTTGGGATATGCTTTGCCAACGGTGGTAATTGGAGGACTCGGGATAACAAACAATGTAAATATCAATGTGATGATTGTACTAATGAGATACCCAATCAAATTAGAGCGGGAATTGTTAAATTTGTCACACTTATCTCTCAGATAACTCGCGATTTGAATAGAAACATGGGTCAAGAGGAACGATCAACCCCCCGAAGAAAGAACAAGTTGCTATCAAGAGCTTCATGAGACAAAGACCTCATAATTTGAATGGATCATATGATCCATCAATCGCCAAACAATGTATCTACTCCATTGAAAATATCTTCTCCAACAATCAATGTTATGAACAAGACAAAGTTCTCCTAGATGCTTATCGTACGGAGGGTGAATTTGATCAATGGTGGACATTGATAAAAAATATGAAGATTGAGGAGGAGATCGAGGCATTGGAATGGAAGGATTTCAAGGAGATGTTTTTCGATAAATATTTTCTGCGCACCCTCCAACTTAATATGGAAAAAGACTTCCATGCCCTAAAGAAAAAAGAAGAAGAATATATTGGAGCGTACGAGGAAAACTTAACAATTCTTGCATGATATGATTTAGGATTTGTCATTACTCATGAATGCAGGGTTGACCGCTTCTTTGGTGGGATGAAACCTCCCCTGCGGAAGGTGTTGGTGATTCGTGACTTCGACAACTGTGAGTAAATTTCCCAATGTGCCCTCAAGGTCGAAATGGAGATTGTAAAATCTCCTGGGTATCAAGGAGATAATAAGTGTAAGGTGGAAATAAATGCTAGAAGTCCGATGGACAAATATAATGGTGCTAAGAATATCCAGCACCCCAGTTGCCAAAGGTGCAGAAATAAGCACCCTAGAAACTGCATAAAGGGTACAAGAAAATTCTTTAAGTGTGGAAGAGAAGGGCACCTATCTATTAACTATTAGAAAGAAAGACCCACGACTATGACAGAGGAGAGGAACACTCAATTAGAACCTCAACACATGGTTTATTGCTACAACTGAAAAGAACCATGGCATCTTGAAAATCAGTTCACTTAGCCAAGGGCTTTCAGAGGCAACCAACAACATCCAAGGTAGCAAGGGTGATATTTTTCCATCACTGCTGCTTAAGTGAACCCTGCAAACGAAGTAGTGATAGGTACACTAGTTATTAATTCAAGAATAGAAAATGTACTTTTTGAATCAAGCTCTACGCATTCTTTTATATCTCGAAAAATAATTAGAACAATCTCAACACCACAAAAAATCATGGAAGTGAAGATGTCGGTGAGTATGAAAAATGGGGAAACAATTGAATACCATTAATATAACTCCTCTCCTATCATAATATGTGGATTAAACTTCTTGGATAACCTCTTCACACACTCTCTATTTGAATTTGATGTTATTCTTGTCATGTATTGGATTTCCTTATATAAAGACAACATAAATTTTCATGAGAGGGAAATCACTCTCCAGGTGGAGAATAGACCCCCGATTCTTTACAAGTTCAAGGAGGATGATTAAACTTATTTAGCTCCATCATCTAAAGTGTGGATATTACTACGCTTTGAGAATGCATATCTCACTTAGATGATTGTGTGTAAGGAGTCAACCATCCTAGAAGACATGCCTATTGTAAGGGAATTCACTAAAGTGTTTCTAGAGGAATTTCCTGGTCTTCATCCTAGAAGAGATGTTGATTTCTAAATTAATCTTATAAATGGGGAATTTCAAACATCCAAGAATCTATATAGAATGGATTTTGTAGAGATTAAGGAGTTGAAGAATAAACAACAAGATAATCTAGATAAAGGGTTTATATGCCCTAGTGCTTCACCATGGGGTGCACCAGTCCTCTTCGTCAAGAAGAAGGATATGTCAATGCGCCTTTGCATCAATTATCGTGAGCTTAAAAAATCATGATAATGAACAAGTATCCTCTCCCACGAATTGATGACTTGTTTGATCATATGTGTGGAGCACAATACTTCTCAAAGGTGGATTTTCAGTTGGGATATTATCAAGTATGGGTGAAGAAGGAAGATATCCCCAATACTGCTTTTCGTACAAGATACGGGCACTATGAATTCTTAGTAATGCCTTTTGAACTCACTAATGCTCCAGAAATATTCATGGAATTGATGAATAGAGTCTTTAGATATTACCTTGATAAATTTGTGGTAGTCTTTATAGATAATATTCTGATTTACTAAAAAATAAGGAGGATCATGAGGATCATCTAAGAACTGTACTAGAGACCTTTCCAAAGGAGAAGCTCTATGAAAAGTACAACAACTATGAGTTATGGTTGAAGGAGGTCTTATTCTTAGGCCATATCCTCACAAGAAAAGGGATATCTGTGGATCCATCCAAAACAGATGCAATTGAGGGATGGCGGAGGCTAACATCAGTAACAGATATCCATTGATTTTTGGGATTAGTGGGATATTATCGACGATTTGTGGGAAAATTCTCCCGATTGTCCAACCCTCTTAAAAATATAACTCAGAAGGGATTAATGTTTTCTTGGAGTGATGAATGCGAATAATGCTTTATGTAGTTGAAAAGGATGCTTATCACTGTTCCCTTTCTCACTTTACCCACAAGTGGAAAATGTTTTGTTGTATTTAGTGATGCTTCGAAGAAGGGCATGTAAAGTGTGTTGATGCCAAATGACAAGGTCATTGCCTATTCTTCAAGGAAATTGAATGTTCATGGATTGAAATATCCAACACATGACCTATATTTGGCTACAGTGATCTTCGATTTGAAAATTTGGAAGCATTATCTCTTTGGGGAGAAGTGTGAAATATATACGTACCACAAAAGACTCAAGTATATATTCACAAAGAAAGAGTTGAACATGCACCAACAAATATGGTTAGATCTGATTAAAGTCTATGACTACTCAATCCATTACCACCCTGGGAAAGGGAACAAGGTGGAAGATTCAATAATTAGAAAGGAACCAGAGATTCTATCATTGATGAGAATTGAAAAGGATCATGTCTTCTTAGATTTGATGAAGATGGACATGGGAATCATAAATAAGGGGAAATCATCAATCCTTTCACAAATGATTACTCAGCCGTCACTTTTGGAAAGTTTAAAGGATTCTCAAAAGGATGATGTGGGAATTTAGAATAAAGTCAAAGCTATCAAAAAATGAAAATACTCGGAGTTTAATGTTAATGAAGAAGGAATTGTGAGATTTGGGAAAAGACTATGAGTTCAATAAAGTCCGAAGATGAAGAAGGAACTTTTGGATGATGCACATAGTTCAAATTTCTCTATTCACCCAGGAAACATGAAGATGTATCGAGATCTCTGAGAGAATTATTGGTGGGATAATATGAAGAAGGAGATCGCTGAATATAAATCAAAGTGTCTGGTGTTTCAGAAAGTGAAGGTAGAGAGGAAGAAGTCAAAGGGGATGATGCAACCATTGTCCATTCAAGAATAGAAATTGGAGAACATCACCATAGATTATTTCACTGGACTTCTGAAGACATCCAAAGGAAACGATGCAATCTGGGTTATTGTGGATCTTCTCACAAAGGATTCACATTTCATTGCTATTTGGGAGGATTTCTCATTGGATCAATTGACATTGATATATATCTGCGAAGTGGTAAGGTTGAAAAAAGTACCACTATCTATTTTTTCCGATCGAGATCCAAGATTCACCTCAATGTTTAGGAAGAATCATCAACATGATCTGAATACTGAACTGAACATCAGTACGACCTATCATCCTCAAACTGATGGAAAATCTGAGTGGACTATCCAAACACTTAAGTACATGTTGAGAGCATTCTAAATGGACTTTAATGGTGGATAATATCAACATCTTCCTCTAGTTGAGTTCTTTATAACAACAGTTTCCACTCAAGCATCTAAATGGCACCATATGAAGCCCTTTATGGGAAAAGGTGCAGAACACCAGCGTGTTGGGATGAAGTCAGTGAGCGTAAGCTGCTTGGACCATAATTGGCTGAAGAAATGGTGGAGAAGGTGAAAACCATTCAACAACAAATCAAGGTAGCCCAGAGTCGACAAAAGAGTTATGTAGATCACCTTCCATTAGACCATGAGTTTAAAGTTTGAGACATGGTATTTCTACACATATCTCCGTGTAATAAGGTCATGAGGTTTGGAAATAAAAGGAATTTAAGTCCAAGGTACATCGGCCCCTATGAGATTATTGATCAGGTCAAGGTTGTGGCCTATCGAATAGCACTTCCACCTACCATGGCCAAATTACATGATGTATTTCATTTATTCCTTTTAAGGAAGTACATACCGGACCCTTCACATGTACTCTCTTCAGAAGTGGAACCGTTTAAGGATGATCTATCTTATTTGGAGAAACCAATGAAGATATTAGATCATAGGGAAAAATTTCTATGAAATAATACAATTCCCCTCATCAAGGTGTTTTGGTGAAACAAATAGTTTGAAGAAGAGATGTGGGAATCAGAGGAAATGATGAAGCAAAGCTACCCACATCTGTTTTAGTATGGGAAAACGAAATTTCTAGGGTGAAATTTCATAAGGGGGGAAGATTGTAACGATCCAAAAATTCATTAATGGAAATCCCTCTTGATCTAATTAAATGTCTCTTTATGTAAATTGTTTATATAAAATGTCAACTTATATAGTTTTATGTTTTTTGATTTTAAAATAATATTAAGAATTTTGACCATTGAAAATATAGTTGTTGAACTATAATCACATGATTAGTATAAATATAGGGATTTAACAAATCCAATTTAGTCATACAAAGGAAGTGATGACCTCATTCAGTAGATGTGCCCCATACGAAGCCCATTTGTCAGATCTCAGAAAGGAGGTTGAATATTTGGGATTCTCTCCGGACTTATCCGAATCTGAGCTTGAATATGTTAAGCTTGAGCAGGACTGCCTATGAGAGAATTAGAAGTTGATAGAGATTACCACCCGAGCAATGTTATCTAAGCCACCCCAAGAGTATACACCATCTCACACCTTACTCTTAGATCTTATACGGGTGTTATAAGGGGTTATTTTACAAGACCATATCACTATGGTGGTGTACATTATTTTTGTTTGTAATAATGAATATACTTTCTTTTTATTATTGTTACCTTGTAAATAGTTTTTAAAGCACACATATTTTTTTAGTTAATGTTCAACTAAGAATACTATTTTGATGAATTAATGGATTTTTGAATTAAATAATATATTAGTTATTATTATTAAATTAATTTTTATTAAATATAAATGATCATATAATTTTATGAATGCAATTGTAATTTTTATTAAGGTTTGAAAGCCAATTTTGTCAAAACCCATGAATTTTCTACAAATATCGGTTTTTATATTAAAAGTGAAAATTAACATATTTAGAAAATTATTAAGATAAAATGAATATTATTTCCAGAATCCGGATGTTGAAATTATCCAACGGTGAAATTTTCATAATTATCTTAGACAGTAAAATTTTTCGGTAAAAATTAAATACAGTTTAAATATATAATGTGTTTTATGAAATCATAATGACCCAATAGTGATGTAATAAAATACTATAATCATTATTTTCATCCAATATATATTTTACCATTAAAATAATTTTATTTTGGGTTTTTTTGATTAATTTTACAATGCTTTAGTGGACCCTTCAAGACTTATTAGACATTTTGCCTTTTAAATTGTTTTCCTTGGGATTGTGACTCACCTCCACATAAGCAACCCCATTATTTTAATAATTTTGGAATTTGGAAATATAAAATATTTTTTTCTAATTCCTGTTTCTAAAAACCATTGGAAAAAACCATGGGCTGGTTTGTGTTTTGGATTAGTTAAATGTGAGGTGTCCCAAACCTAAATAACAATGAATTCCCTAACGTTTCCTATATAAACCCACCCACGCTCCAACTTCTGCCTCACTAAAATCCTTTAGAGTTCAACCAACCTCTTCCATACCCTCTCTATAATCCTTCCAAGGCACCCCAAGATCCCAGAATGCCTCTCTCAAGGTGCTTTCAAGCCTTTGGAAGCGCACTTCCAAGTAAGGGTTTTTCTTCCTTTCTCATTTTTGTCCAATATTATTTAAATTGTTATTCCCCTTTAATTTCAATTATAAATGTTGGGGTATGGTTTAAAACCTCCCCATTAATTACCTTTTTATGTTTTAAAGATGGAATACCCCTTTCCCTCTCATTAAATGCCTCCCATGTATACCCATTACTATGCCGAAATTCCGAAAGGAATTTATCTCTTCTCATTTACATTCATGCAATTCTTTTGTATCCTGAATATAAATTATATTACATTTGTTGAGACGTTAATCTATATGACCCCTTACAGTCCATTTAATGTAAATATTATTAGAAACCCTTTTCTCTCTCATTAAATTACTCCCATGTACACCCGTTACTTTGCTGAAATTTCGATAGGAATTTCCCTCTCCTCATTTACATTCAAGAAATTATTCTGTATCATGAATCTAAATTCCATTAATTTTTTGTGACATGTATATATATGACCCCTTTACTTTCCATGTCATGTAAATATGATTATTCACCCATTTCTCTCTCATCAACCATTTTTATGAGTTCTAATGTCACACCACTATGCTGCCGAAATTGCACCACACTTTTCCAAGCAAAAGTCATTATGTAGTGAATACCATGACCATTTCTCTATCAATAGTTTTAAAATTTATACACATTTAATTATTATTTATTTAGTATAATGTATATATTCCACACTAATTTATAGTAGAATAAATGATTATGTTGAATAATTTATTGTTTTATGATTTATGTGTCACACTTATGCATGAAATGAAATGTTTAAGAAGGGTGCACCCTGATAGCACTCCAATGTATTGGGTAAATTATAGTATCGTGATATGTCTTGTGAAATGGGTTTTGACTAATTCTAATTCATGTTCAATGAGGTTTTACTCGTGATTCATGTGAAATGAGGGTTTACTCATGCTCCAGGTGTAATGAGCCTTGGCTCATGCTAATTCCATGTTAAGTGTTGTTGCCACATTTCCATGTTATGATTATCATGATTTATCATGCATTTATGTTTATTATTTTCTTATTCTTTATTAATATGCCTATTTTATAACATTTATTGTATTCCATATGTTATTCAATTATTATTCCCTTATTTGGCTTTATAGTTCACCATTTTCTTATGCATGTCATCAGGTTATCCCATGCAATGCTAAGTATGAGGGAATGTAGTAGTCATGTAAAGGAAGTTTTCAATAAAGATGTTTTATTTCATATTTTAAGTTGTTATGTAATGATCCTAAAGGCCAAAAAAAAAAGAACTCTCGATATTCTATGTTGTATCAAGTGAATTTTATGTAATAAATTATGTTTAATTGTGTAATAACAAGCAGGTTTGTCATACGATCGATGGTGAACCTTCGAGAACCACTGTGACCCTCTTAAATGATCAAAGAGGTCCTTGATCCTTGATAGTGGAAAATTTTTCATCAATGAAACCTGATTTATGCATCGGTAATCCACACACTACATCAAAATCCAGTACACCTTATTGGAAAACAAAAATTCCCCCCCAGGTGAAACATTGGGTCATATAAAGACATTACTCTACAAATCCTCTAAATCCACCACCTAGTGGGTCTGCCTGATACATTCCTTGCCTCGGTGGTCCTTCCACCGCCTCCCGATCAGAAACATGCAGGTTGGACAGCCTCTACCGAGATGTCTCTTACTATCACATGAGTAGCATCGTCTCTCTATAGGATAACTAGATCTATCCTGAGATCCCTGGACCAAAAAAACTTTTGTTTTGGATCATCCTATGATGTCTCCCACATGCTGATCCCCATTTTTGATGTCGGATCCCTACTGCCAAGGTATCTATACCTATTAGCCATCAGCTGACTACCATTGGCTGTCTCTACTTAGCCAAGAAGATCTCAACCACCAAATATCACTCTATCACTCTTATATAAGTTGAAATGAAAATATTCAAGACACTAGCTCGGATGTCCCATAATAGACCTCACTCTATGGTTCGATCTATGAATTATTCATCCCTAACCATATCCATCGACTAATTAGAGATGTTGGTGAATCTTGATGAATAGAAATCCACCATTAAACTGCCATGTGGGAGTTGGAGAAGCTCATGGATACACACTGATCTCAGCATAACTTGAGGGAAATAATCTCTAAAGAGTCTCTCAAAATCTATCCCCAAAGGAGTCTCCTAATCATGAGTCTTCATGGTCAAAATCCGCCATCATACCAAAAAACCCTGAAGAAGGCCTGCTCCTAGGATCACCATCTGTTCTGCTGGTGTACTCATTAGACAGAAAAATCTAGTCACTGCCTCAAGCCAATCCTTTGACACTTAAGGGTTGGGATTCCCTCAGATCCTGAGGGGTCTATGTCTCTAAAACTCTTGGAGCGTGCTCAGACTGTGATCCTCTTCTATTAGTACTACAGGTTCCACGTGATACCCCACTGGTGGTGGTATAATAGGTTCAACACTCGAAGGTATCTCTTGGGGAACTTGTCCCTATATTTAAGCCTCGTCACTAAGGAGTTCATCCTCATGATTGAGTCATTATATCATATAGGATATGAGTTGTAGAGACATCCTGGAAGAAACAAGATGCACCATAGTCAAAAATTATATGTGGATAGATAACAAAAAGGACATAGAAAATAGAACCCATTCCTATATGATGCATGTAGCATTATTTTGTTTCACTACAACTAGTGTTTTCATGTACCGAGTCGAAAATAGGGTTATTAGAGCCCTGGTGTGTGGATACAATGGCTTCTCACACCAACACTAGAGTCCCTAGCCTAAATGCCAAGGTTGAGCCACTTAACACTGTTTCACCAAACCAATCTCATAGACTCTTGGTCCTCAGGTAGAACCAACCTCTTATAATACTAATCTTTCATGACCTTCCCCAATGGAACCAATGCCGCTATTCCCCAGGCCCGACTCCAATAGGCCAGGGGATGGTGACTAGAACTGAGTAGGAAAATTACTAAATTGTGAGGAATTTACTTGGTACCTGTATAAACACACACATATCCAAGCTGAAAAATGATGAAATGTAAAAAACAACTAAGGAACATAATGCATGAATACAACTGAACCCATCCAACAAAGTACAATCAAAAGTAAAGTGCAGAATGTAAACTGGGCCAGAATACAATCCCACCAAAAGAAAATGTATTCAAACTACGAAGTGAGCCTATAAGAAAGAGAGAGGTATTGGGACTGCTGCTCATAGTTGTAGGAACACCTCATCCTATAAAAAAACTAGTAAAACTTGGTCCACTCCTACTTCTCCTTGGGCCTTTTCAAAATGCGTCTCATCTGCATAAGGCATGATACATTTGAGTAAAGCCTTTGCAGGGGTGAGTATAAGAATACTCAGTTGGGGACCCTGGAAACAAAAAATAAATACAGAAAGTAATGGTACAATCATCTCTACAAAGTGCATGTAAACAGAACATATAATAGGAGAAAAATATTAGATATACTCGAAACCCATACCCATAGTCTAGAGGTAATTCAAAACGACTACACACCCATGCTAGGGATTCGGTTTCAAGATTCCACAAAGCACTCATCTTGGAGAACTCACTCCATGAGTTTGATAATTATGATGAAATCTGTCTAAGATGGGCATTTTTTCAAGAAGTGTCACGAGAGAGATAGATGCACTGCTTGATATGAAGAGAGAAAAAATACACTCATTATAGGAGAACAAACTCATGAGTGGGAAAAGATCATGGTACACAGATGAGGATCACTTACAGGGTCTTGGAGGATACAATGACTCATTCAGATTCTCATACTAAGTAGAGTATCAGTGTCTGGTTGGATTGGTAACGTAGATGACAGACTCTACCAGGGGTCAGTAATGGTTAGAGGATCTATATTTGGTCCTCTTGAAGGGATTCTCACTCTATCTAGAAGTTCCTGCTGAAGAGATCATACTCTAGTGAATGGAAACGATAACAGACCATCAGAGGGAATGAGAAATGGGGGAACAAACCCAAGTGAAACCTGTCCAAGGAATGGTGGACAAGAAGATAAATCCATGTACAAAAAAGTATAACGTGTGTTTAAGGGTCACACACCATGTCCTTTGACACCAAGTACTACCTGTGTATAGTTTCCCGTTTTGAAGGAATGTCATAAAGAAGGTATACATGACATGTAAGATTGTGGCACACCATTTTCCACTATCTCGGAAAGTCTTCTTGTATGATGGACAAGTGCCCATACATGGATTAAACATGTTTGGACTAGACCATGTACCAGTACACAAGGTGGTCTAGATATCAGGCCATTTATGTCCATGTGGTGCAGTACGTATTGTGTACTCCACCTAGTGTCCATGTATCTCTCGAGATACATACTGAGTCCATGTGAGGACCCACACACTGTGTGTAAATGTTCACACACCGTGTTAGTGCTTCTTATCACCCAGAACTCCATCCACTAGTGGGTGGGGCCCACATACCATTTCCATTCAAGAGCACGCTGTATTATACACTATATGTAGTGTGGAAATCCTAGATGGTGCCATTATAGTCCCACATGGTGTGTTCATCGGAGAACACGCTGTGTTCTTCAGGAAAATTACAGAACATGTGTTCTTCATCCCGTGCCATGGTGGATTGTCAATTCATCGAATAGAATTCTTGATCATTGCGATACTCTAGGTTAGAGGTCGCTCCAAAATCCCATACCCATTTCTATTAGTTTCGGTCCTATGATAGGCCCAAAAAATGACTCCCAATCTACAAGGATGAACAACACTCGATGAAGGATCCCCCTCGATCCAAGCCGATTCATTGTCCTCTATCACTATCTCACCTCTTCTAGGTCATTCAAATGTCCAGTTTATGGCTTGTGATCATTGCATTTTTTTGTAATGTCCTGAAGGCCATAATTTTTTTTTGATTTAGATAAACCCCCTTTCAAGGGTAAAAGGAGGGAAAACCAATACTTCAAAGACATTTAGACGTTAAAAAATACGAAAAAATGGGTTGCATCCTAGAAAAAGACTATGCAGAAGAGAATCTACCTAGAATCAACATCATTAAGGCACGCCTCCACCAAATCATGACTAATCAGCAAACAGTCCCATTCAATAATGTATGGGCATGGTACCAATGAATATTCCATACCCTCTCAATCGACCGAAGCCGAAATGTCATGCGTGGAGAAGACAACCAGCTCTGTCCTCATCTAAAGAAAAACCTTATAGAATGTATGGATTTCCTAAATATCTATCCAAATCACCTCCAACAACTTAATCAAGGGACCACCAATACCCAAAATCATTTCCAACCAAACACGATCCCAACTTCATCAATGAAAAACCTGTAAATATGTTGCAACAAAAACAAAACGCATGACCTCCCCCCTTCAAGCCACATGAGCCGACCCTGAGCTCACCAGAGCACTAATGAATCGATGACGAGCTTTGAAATAGATGAAGGATCTAAGATCTAGCTTCGCTGATGCTGTTCCAGAGCAGAAATCTATCTCATCCGTGAAAGGGTGATAGCTCGAAGCTGAATGGCCAAAGAAGCCGCCGCCGCTCCCGTAACCACGCCTGACCATACAAATCTGCCACCCAGCGATGCGGTGGCGAGACGAGAGATTCAATGCCAAGATTTGAGAAAAGCCGGACCACACAAATATGTCACTCAGTGATGCCATGCCGAGATAGGAGAACTGATACCGAGGGAGGTACGAGTCGATGATGCACACTATAGCTGCGGCGAGATCCTGAAGCCATAAGCACACTAGGTCTGACAAATAACTCACACGAGATGAGGCGGGATCCCAAATCCGAATGGCCAATGAAGCCACCGCCAAGCCCATAAAAATTCCATACCCTAAGGAAAACTCACCCTGCGACACCGTTCCGAGTTGAGAGAACCGACATAGAGGTCGGGCCATGCCGGAGGAGTGGAGGAGAAGGTTTAAAAGGAAACCCCTAGTCCTGAAAGGAAGGGGGAAGAAGACTCTACTCTGAGGCCCCTCAATGAGACTCAAACCCGAGGCCACGCCAACGCACTTCCATGGTTGGTTATTAATTATCATGATCATTGCATTTTGAAATGGATTTTCAATGATCATCTGTTAATCACCTCATGAAGAATGTGAATAATATTGGGAAAAGAGGGAAGAATAAATCAATAAAAAAATTGAGGAATGAATCTCATCCATCATTAATTACAACTTAAATCCTCTCCCATTAGTTTGATTAGACATGGAGAATAAAAAATAGAAATTCAAGATCACCATGAATCAATTCCCAAAACAAAAATCCCCAATGATAAGAGATAATAACCCTCCTACAAGAACGCACGATCCACGGATATACGTTTTTTTGGGTTGATCAACTTTATTCGTTTAATCAAAGAATAGGGAAAATAAAACAAAACAAAAAACCCTTACATCGATTCGGTTGAAGAATTATCACCACATCACATTGGTTGGCAAGGTCCCTCAAATCCGAGGTGCGTAGATCAATTGATCCACCATCCTCCACCAAAGCGGTCTCCTCCATTGCTCCAACGGAAATCATAAAATTCATAGGGTTATACAGCAATCCCTATGAATTTTCAATAAGAATATTTTATAGATAAAAAATAAGGTCGCTGTATCTTTAAAAGGTTAAAAATAAAAAAAATTATTAATTTATTTCATTTATTTTTAAAATTCCAAAACTAAATTTTGATGTTGACCTGTGCCGGTCAATGTTTAGCCCCACCTAAGGTAAACATTATACTCCGAAGAAAATATTTCACTTAGATTTATTATTCTATCACCCATTTAATAGTTATTCCATTTATTCTAGAAAACCACTCACACATGCTATTTAAAAATTTTAATTTATTTGAAAAATTTATTTTGGGTACCCCAGGTCTCAAAATTGCATGTCATTACAAAGACTGGTCTCGTAATATTTCCAAATATTATTTAATAATAATTCACTGAAAATTAGAGCCATTAAATTAGGAATAAAAAATTTCACACAGTCATAAATGGATATAATCTATGTGATTGTTTCTTATAACTCATTTTAAGTAAGTTTAAAAGTGTAAAAGAGAGAATTTATGGTAAGATAAATACAGCTTATTTCTATGAAGGAATAGTTGGACACATCACTTCTAGATGGTCAAAGAGGATTAATGATGAGTGTGGTGAGTATGAGTACTCAAAACAATAGGAGAATAAGTTACCATCAATATGGAACATCAATCCTAGAAATACAACAAGAAATAAGATGTATAGGAAAGTTCTTATTGGTAAGGAAGATGAGAATGATTAAGATACATTTGAAGGTGCTTAATCCTAGTTTATCATATATATGGAAGATGCTAAGATGTCCTCAGTGGAAAAAATAAAATTTCAAAACTAGAGGTGTCAATGATCAATAAGGGTGAATTGTTGAACATTATATGAAGTCGGAAGGATTTATTAACAAGTCTTATTCACAAATAAATAATAATGATGAAATGATATTTTTTAATGGATTAATTAGGATATTTAGTTGAAAATGATGTTTAATTTGATCATCATGAGAAATTAGTGAACAGATATGAAGAAGTATCAATAAAATCGGATTAATATAGGAATTAAATATTTAATATTTAATAAAAGAGTAAGGCCATTTATGATTATAATTCTTATATCCCAGAGAAAATAAAGACGATTTAGATTTTTTTTATATGAAACTATTTATTTAAGAAATAATTTTCATCTATAATCCAAAATAAATGGTTCAGTGAAGATGGATTAGTTTAGAGATTTTATGATTAAGTGTTAAAAGAAATTTTGAAATTAGGTACTAGAAAATTTGAAGAAATTATGTATCTTGATTGTACAAATTGTTTGAGTAAAAATAGTGTTGTATTTGATAGTGAAACATTATAGAAAAGTTTATAATCCTGAGGGTAATATTAAAAATATTGAAGTAAATTTTTTTCATCCAATGAGAACTTATAAAAAAATATTAGAAATATTTAAAATAATTTGATATTTAGAGATATGATAAAAGTATATTTATGTTAATGATCTCTTTGTTCATGTTTATGCTATATCTATTTACATTGATATGGAATGTAATCTAAGAATATAATATGATGGAAGACATAAAATGATATATTGAACAAACTCTTCAAACTAAAGAAGAAATTCATTCTATGGTCACTATATTAATTTTTATAACATTGGACACAAAGAATTTTATTGTACACATATAAGGGGACAATTTTTTTATATAAGAAAAAAGAAAATGGATGCAAGAATCAATAATTTATTTTAGTAGTAGAAACAACTTTATCATGTTGAAGAATAATAATATGATACGATGGCCTGCATTGAAAATCAAGGGAAGAGAAAAAAAGTGTTGAATCATTAATGAATTTCACTGAAAGAAGGATGATATATCAAGAAGAAATGTTTGGTTGAAATTTATTTATTGGAAATAAATAATTGAATAATATAGATTCTACAATCTAGTTGGTCATCTAATGTGTTAGGAAATTCGAATTTATTGATGAATGTAATGTAATGAGTTAATAGAATTTGGTGATTTAGAAATGATGGAGAATTAATGATTAATGAATTTAAAAGAACATGAATCACTGATAGAAATTTGAATAATATTAATATTATTCATATTGATGGAATTTAAAAAATTTATTGAATATTAGTTACCATTAGGACTTTGGTTTATAGGTAAAATCCAGTTGTGAAATCTACCACATAAATGATTTTTTTTTGAATTATCAGATGTAATATTTTAGAATTAATGGTAATTATATCTAATTTATAATAAGTAAAATACCATTCAATTAACTATGGAAGAATAAAATAATTATCAAAATCATAGTCTTGTTAATAATAAAAAGAAAAATTTATCAAATCATTTAAAATTTAATATTTTAATTGACATTATAAATATATAATAAAATTGAGATAAGACTCATGATATATGTGAAACAGGAAAGACTATGAAAAAATAATATTAATCGAAGAAGAATGGACATATAATATAAATAATATGTTTTACATAGATTTTTATGGACCAATGATGGTTCTTTGGATATATGGTGAGAATCGTTATATTCTTTTTTTGTAGCAATATAATGTTTTGTATCATGATTTTGAAAGAAAAAATAAAGTCTATGAGTATATAAAGTATAAGAACCATGTTATTTTTTTTTCATTAATGCATTATTTTATTACATAAAGTTACAATTAATATAACCCAAAATATAGAGAAGTATAGTGTCTTTAGAAATTAGGAACATTATATAACAACTGAAAAAAATAGAAAATCTTTATTGAAATTATTTTAAATATGCTCAAGTATAAAACTATATGGGATAGTCGGTGTAAAAATACATAAGAAAGGGGTGAGATATATAGTCCTATAAGAGAGTAAATATAGCATATCATGAGGATAATAATAAATGTTTGTAAGGGCATATCAATGAGTAATAAAGTAACATGAATAATCAAGCATGATATACCATGATATTCATAACATAATATTGTGGAAACTAGATAGAACAATACATCATAGGTCAAATATAATCATACAAGACATAATAGTGGACAAATTCCAATAAAGTAATCTGGTAATCCCCTATACCAACATTACATACCATGATACTAAACATTACCTAATGAATTAGAGTGCTATATAATTCTGGGATCACTTGTCACTTTCATTTTATTCTCATTCTTAAGTATGCCCCATAGATCAAAAAACATATATTCGATCATCATAATTTTTTATTACATGATCAATGGGTGTGGAATAAATACAAGTAATTCCTAAAAAAAATCATATGTGCATAAAATTGAACAACCTTGATTAGGAATGGGTACAATATTCACTACATAATGTTTTTAGAATGTAAATTCACAGTGCAATTTCAGCAACCTAATAGCGTGATATAAAAATTCATAAAAATGGTTTATAAGAGAGAAATGAGTCTATCATAATACATAAATTTAATGGATTGTAATAGGGTATTTAATAAATTTCCTAACATATATAAATTGGAAACATAAGGAATAACATAATAAAGAAACTTGAAGAAAGAGGAGGAATGGAATATCTCTTACAAAATTTTGGAATGATAACGGGTGTACTTGGAAGGGATTAATGAGAGAGAAAGAGGTATAGAATCATTAAAACATAATAAGGACAGTTTTAGGGAGTTTTGAAAACATACCCCATCATTTTTAATTTAAAATAAAATGGTTTAATAATATACAGAATATTTGACAAAAATGATAAATGAAGAACCAATACATCAGTGTGTGACTTAAAAAGCATGAAGAGGGTATTATTGAGAGCTTGGGGTGCCTTTAAAGGATTCTTGGTATGGTAGTATAGATTAAGGACGTTCTATAAGGATATTTAGGGATGATAAGTGAGATATTGGGTGGTTATATATAGGAAATGATAGGGGAATTATTTAATATTTCACAAACATAGGTTTTGGAATCTATATAATTAATTATTCAAAACCACAAACCTTGTGATGGTTTTTGCCCATGGGTTTTTCCAAATAAGGGTGATTTTAATTATTGTATTTGGAAAAGAGATAAAGATATTAAAATATTGTCTTTGATTATATGGAGGTGGTTCATAGTATTCAGGAAATGAATTTACAGTCCTAAAATATATTATACATTTTGGAGGATTTATAAGAGCATTATAAAAATAATAAAATTTTCTTAAAATCCAATTATTTTATTTGGAAAAAATTTATTGGTCCTATAATACATATTATTGTATTTGTTAATACATTCTTGGGTCATTATGATTTTATAAAACACACAATATATTTATACGGTATATAATTTTTACCTAAAAATTTGACTGTCTTAGAAAAGTATGAAAAATTCACCATTGGATAATTTCAAAATTTTGTTTCCAAAAATAATATTAATTTTATATATTTTTTTCAATATATTCATTTTTTTACTTTTAAAATAAAAAATGACATTTATTGAAAAATGATAAGTGATGGAAAAAATAGTTTCCAACTTTAATAAAAATTACTTTTAACATCATAAAAAAATATAAGATAATTATTATTTAAAAAAAGTAATTTATTGATAATATTTTACATAAATTCCATTTTCCTCAAAAATCCATTGATTGTTCAAAACAAATCCCATAATTAATTTTAAATGTTACCTGAAAATACAATTTCTTTTTAATTGAATCAAAACCCAAATTGTATAAAACAAATAATTAAAATTGAAATTATATAAATTATTATATACATATTACGATTATTATGGTCTTGATACATATACCTTTATTACACTAGAATATTCCCTAATTTTACAGTGTGTGGTAGTGATATTATCATGGGTCTATTTAGTGAACCTGGTCTGGGTCGTGATCTTGATGTGCTTGATCTTCTCTGGTAAACAGTTTTTCTTATGCTTAAGTCACAACATATAATCATGGTATTGGTCTTGGGAAAGGTCCAGATATTCTATCTCCTTTTGAATCTCTAATATATGGACTTCATAGGGAATAATTCTACTTATTGAGGCCATCACTTTATTTTTCTGAGTAAATTGGTTTTGTTAAAGCCCTTTATTTATATTAATCATGTGATCACTGTTCTGTGGCTATATTATCAAAGATCAAAATTTGTTATTGTCCTTAAAATTCAAAGAAATAAAACCATGTAAATTCATGTTTTTATATAAACATTTTACAAAATAATAAATTTAATTAAATAAAAAGGAAAATTTCATTTATAATATTTCGAGTCATTACAATATTTTCCCCTTAAAAAATATCTCCCTAAAAATTTTCATTTACCACATTAAAATAGATGAGGGTAACTTTGTTTCTTCACATCTTATGGTTCCCATGTTTCTTCTTAAAACTAGTGATTTCTTTAAATCACTTTGACAAAGTTCATTGTCCTAATTCGTAGAACTTTGTTTCTATAATCTCAGATCATCCCTATTTTAAACTCATAATATATGTAATTCTCCAATAGTACCACTTATGGATTGATTACATCTAAATGGTATGGCATGTACTTTCTCAATTGGAATACATGTAATACATCATGTACTTGATATAGGTTATGTGGGAGTGCTAGTTAGTAGGCCACAACTCCAATGTGATCAAGGATATCCAAGGGGTAAATGTATATTTCACTAAGAATTATGTTCCTACCAAATATCATCACATTATTCCATATGGATATGCAGAGGAAAACCATGACTCCAACACCAAACACTAAGTTTTATCGATGATTTTCATAATATATTTTTTGTAAACTCTAAGCAGCCTTGGTGTGTTGTTGAATGATGTTATCCTTCTCCACCATTTACTAGACCATTTCCAGACCTAGCAGTTTTCATTACCCAAATTCATCCCATCATGCAATGTACCGTTTAGGTGTTCATGCCTCGTTTGGGAATAATGTGTGTCACTTCATGGACACCTCATCTAATTAAATTACTAAGAATTTTATGTTGTTGCATAGTGTGGTAGTGTCTCTTATCCATAACACCATTACCATCATCTAGTTTTTTAGTTAGTGATGTGAAATAATCAAAAATAGATACATAAAACCATGTTTCCCTATTAAAAAACCAATTACCTATGGAATCTACCGATTTCAAAAGGGTCATATTTCATTTAAAATTATTTCCTTTTAACGACACATCATCAACCATTTCACCATTAAAAAGTAAACATTTATTTTTAAAACCATTTCATTTGTAAAATTTAAGGGAAAAAAGTTATTTAACCACAGGACATGTTATTTCATATTCAAAAGAATAAAATAATAACTTTTTTAATTAAAAAAATCTTTCTAAAACACAATACGAAATATTATCCATGCCAAAAGATATTTTAATTTATCATTTATAATTCCACTTTAAAACTCATTTGAAAGATGAATAAGATATAAAATTAGATTTATGAAGATCAATTTTGTTTTTATACTTATATACATTATCACACTCACACAAAAAGACACTATAATATATGTTTCTATAATTAAAAAAATACATGCAATATCATGGAAATTGGTACACACACAAATATATATTTATCAATGCATGTTTATTCATGTGTATGTTTACCCATGTATATTTATATAACCAATGAAGATGTAGAATTAATTTGTAAAACTCACCCCTTTATTCAAATTTTTTAAAATGTAAATAAAAATTTTGAATTTCATGTAATTACTTGAAATGATAAGTAAAACAAAAGAGACATATTATAATCAACTTAATAACCCAATTTTTTATTCCTTAGAAATTATTTATAAAATCCATCATGGATTTTTTAAAACATATGGTGTGTTTATTTTGATAAAAAAGGTTCTAGCTATGAAAACAGAGGGAAAGCCACCGCATTCTATGAGAGTGAAGTGAACACCATAATTTAATTCCAAATAATCATAAAAAACCTTTTCATATTACCATTTAAAATAAGAAATAAATTATATATACAACTAATAAAATCTATGAAATTCAAAGGAAAAATAAAAGGGACACCATTCATGAACTCGCAACCATTGATATTCTAGGTGCATCCCTACCTTAATCGAGTCAAAAAACATCTGCATAAATATCTCACCACCATGGAACAACTAAAGAAAATTAAATATTTTAACCCAACCTAGAGTGTTAGACTAAAATGAAACTTAATATTGGGGGAGTAGGAGTGGGGAAGATATAGGAGATGAGGAAGGGAAAGTAGGAGGGAAAGACCTTAACTAGGTTAAACACACTCAAATCCATGTGAAAGGGGAGGCTAGAGAGGATGTGTAACACGTGAGGGATCCCCCTTTGGCTAGGTGTTAAACTTGATAGGGGGAGGGGAGAGTGAGGATTGTTCTTAATAAAATTAGGAGTGAGTTTTTAGAAAATTACTTTTTTAAAGGGATGTGTGTTACACATTGTTTGGCCACAGAGTTGGGGAAAAAATGTACTAACTATTTTATCCTTATTGTACTATCAAGAGCACCCAACACGGGTGGGAAACATGGTAAAATTAACTATTCACAAACAACGAAACCATTCTATATCATGTTATAAATGTATTCATATGGTTGGACAATCGATTTTACTATTCATTATCTAACCATGCACCTATGTTGAAATTAAAAATATTACAATTATTACCACATTCAGTCTGAAATTCAATGAAACATTCATAACTAATAAAATAAAATAAAATATTAAAACCAGGTTCTGGGTCTAATACACCCCCTATATCCCCATATAATACAACTCATTAGGGAGAATAGTACCCACCTTGTATATTATCATATAATATCATTAGTGTAATAACTCCCTAACTTTTATACCTATATATAACAAAATTAGTGGAAATAACGCCCAACCCAATATATATCCATATATCATCAACGTGGGGAAACATGATCTTCCCAATATATATATTTATAAAATAAATCATCGGAGGGATTAACATTTCACCCAGTACACATCCACTAACCTCATAATGTGGAATAACACACCACCAAACATACCTATATATAATATCATTTGGGGGATACATTCCACACATTATATACCTCTATATGACATCATTGGCGGGGAAACCATCTCTCCAGATATATCATGAAATTTCTACCTTGATATCAACCAAAGATATCCAAATTTAACCACATTTCATATAAGTTACCTAATAGGATTCCTTATATATTTCCTTTTTAGTAGTTCATGGAATTCTTTAATCATCAGAAAAATGTTTTGTATTTATAGTTTTTGATAGAAAAATCATGGATGGAATAATTAGATTTATTGAAAAAGAACATAACATAAATTATTTTACTATGTTTTAGGTCTAGTGAACAATAGGACAACAAGTATTCCCATCATTCACAAATGGAAAATAAGATTATACATATAACTAACATAGGTACCACCTACCTCATGCATGTAGATGTTCTTCATTAAATTGTATCATATAGGCTAAGTGAAAATGGAATGGATAAATGAATCTATCAAAATAAATAAAATTGGGTATAAATGACCATAAATAACCTAATACAATCATATCATAAAAAAAATAATGATGTAACAAATAATATTGATAGAAATACAAATATATATTACCTAGAAAATGTGACACTCAATTTAATTTAAGGAAAAAAATTATAAATCACATTATAAGAGAAGGCCCGAAGAGACAGTTCAGAGGGGAAGAACACCCGATTATAAATAATCTTAAAACCTTAATTATTTATTGTAATATTGAATCCATTTATAGAATATATTATATTTATATTTTCTGAGGCTGTAATCATTGTGTGATCAAAATGGTATTTTCATGATAAACCTTTTAGGTCCTTATCATGGAGTTTCTTCCACACGTCACAGCATCATACACCCCTCAAAAGAAGAAAAACCAAATCCCACACATGAGGGTATAAATACATGGTCTTAAATAGTGCGGTGAAACTTCCCAACTTTAGAAAACTCATCATAGAATGAACCCATTTAGACACAAAATGACCATATGATCTTGGTCATATCAAAAAATTCTTGGACAAGCCTTCTCAATATGGACCTCCACTCATAGACTACACCCACATTAGCCTCCACAGAGTGACCTAAAGACCATGATCATTATTTTCTCATAAAATTATAAAAAATAATTAGTATTAATGTTTCACATATGGGTTTTTTTTTCAATACATAATAATACAACACAAATAAAATTAGATAGTTCATATATAAAGTTCACCATCAAAGTGAAACAATGGAACAACCTATAAATCTATACACTGTAAAACTCATTTTAGGATCATTAAATTTCATTAAAATATTTTCCTAATGTCATGATACCAAAGAATATATAAAGTTAAAATTATTAATAAATGAAGGATAAAGAATATGATGGAAAAAAATTAAATATTTATAATCTAAATAATTAATATAACTATGTAACGTTCAGACCTGTGTGCCAGACACTTGTACTTGAGACGGTCAGTCACATAACCTCAAGTGTGCATCCTCATATGCTATATGTTTCCAACTAGTAGTGAGGTTCAGATAAGTTGATCATGGGAAGGATATATCCTCTTTTTCCAGAGTAATACACCATTAGAAATAATAAACAATATCCAAATCACATATATAGTCATAAAAAATTCCAATCTCATGAAAATAAACGAAAGAGATACAATATGCAAACTATACTAGAAAACATGCCATGCTAATGTATGTGTCAAGTGACAAAAACGAAAAATGAAAATAATTTCACCAAAAACTCTAATGTGGGTCCAAAACCTCATACGGTTCCCCCATCCAATCTACATTGCCAAATTTTCCATATAACATAGGGTCATTTCCCTTTACCTATCTGGAAGAAATAAATTCTATTTAGGAACTGATCAGGAATCACAAGTAGGGTGTGAGTACAAATTAATATAAAACAACAAATGGTTTGTAAAACAATATACAATCAGATAATAGTGAATGATGTTCTATAAAGAAATATATAAAATACAAAAGTAAAGAGTAATAACATTTTCATTTATTCTTTACTTTACCCCCATTAACTCTATGGTTCCTGTGGGCACCCATACTTCATGAAAAGTTTGAATAATTTCGGTTCTTGAAGATTTTATAGGTAATATCATGTCTAAATAACTTCTTCAGATCATGTAAAATCCTAATGTATTCAAAGGTGATATCATATCTCAATACATTTTTCTTCTCATATTGGAGCCAGTAGTATTCTCATGTGGGGTCATATCTCAGATTACCTTCATTTACATTCTTCAATTCATATATTATTTCCCATGTTACCATCCATACATCACACATTTGAATTAATAGGTTCACATTCTCTAATTCCTAATTGAATGACCGTGTTCCTATTCATAAAGACACATTAAAATGACCATGTTCCCATTCTTAACATCATAATTGAATGATTGTGTTCCAATTCATAAAAACACATTATAATGACCATTTTTCCATTATTTATGGAATAATTTTCTGATCGTGTTCCCATTCATAAAAACCTAATTAATTAAGTAATTAATTATTCACATAAATTCCATTACTAATTCAACAATTAATTTCTCACATAATTACTCTTAATTAATTGACACATTAATTAATTAATCAAACCATTAATTAATTTAACCACTAATTAATGAATAATAATGTACTCTATTCCCATAATTGATGACTCAATTAAATATCCCATTCAAAATATAAATTCTTCATATTTAATTCTATAGTTAATAATCTCAATCTATAATATCAATTTCACATAATTAACCATAGAAATAAATTTCTCAATTCAACCAATTCAACATCTCAAAATAAATTACCCTATTAATTATCTAAATAACTATATCTAAATCTCATAATTAATCCCCAAATTAATTATATAAATTAAAATCTCCAAAATCTCATGATTAATTCTCTAATTAATTAATTAATTCTACAATTCTTCAATAAATAAATTAGACACATTAATTAAGCTAATTTAGGAGTTGAAATTGATAAATAATTATTTGAAATATATAATTTTCAAATACCTTTCAAAATAATGAATATAGGAACTGAAGATTGGACAACAAATCTCAATTTTCTGATGAATAATCACCTAATAGAGATACTAAAAAATTGAGCAGCACAATGATGTAGATCTAGATTTGAATCTCAAATCCCTAAATCAAGATTAAAAAAATCATGATAGTATAAATCTAGATCAATATATTGATAAATATATTTATATCTCACCAAATAGATATAAATCTAACTATACTAGCTGATTACATCCCTGAATGAAGGCTAAAAGAATGGGAAAACATGACAGAAGAATCAAGAGAGGCTTTACTAACTAAGAGAGGACCATACCTTTGATACGTTCTTCGATTCATAATGAATAGTGGTTATGAGGGCTTTAAATTCTTATAAAGGGTTTAAAAAAATGTGAAAGAGGACATTGGGTTGAATTGGGGTCGAAATAGGTGAGTTTATGGGGTTTAAGAAACTTAAAAATAAAATTTTAGGCTTAATTAATTACCACGCACGATTTTCTGGGATAGGGCGCACAATTTTTCCTAACCGTGCACCATCTGTGATCCTATTATTCTAGGGGAGCATGATTACTCCTAATATGAAACACATTTTGACAAACCATGTACCAACCATGAAATTCCCCACTATGTAGGGTTTCTTGGTTTTTAGTGTTGGGGCGCAGGGTTTTCCCTAACAGTGCGTGAACCATGAACAACTACTTTTTCATTAATTTTTCATCAAATTACACCCAATACACCACAATTTATAACCCATAAAAATAAATCCAAAATGATGATAAGAATACCTAAAGAAATCCCGATTCAACTCTAGAAATGGTCAAGATCATACAATCTCCCCACATAATAACAACTCATCCTCGAGCTGCACTCCCAAGCTTCCCTATGATCCTGAGACAAGAATATTGGACCATTGAGACAACATATATGCTTACCATTACCTGGTATCCTCATTGACATGCCCATGTTTCCACAATGCACATTTTATTGGCATGGTCTTTTCCTGTAACACTCTCTCACTATAATCCAACACGTGTATCAAATGATCCTCAAAGGACACATCTTTCTCAAGATAAATGTCAACCACATTGATCACATGAAAAGGGTCAACAAGATATTGTTTTAATTTTGAAACATGTAAAACATAATACATAACACTATATTTCTATGGAAGATCCAACCGGTACGCCACTATCTTGATTCTCTCCATCACCTCAAATGGAAAAATGAACCTCGACACAAACTACCCCTGCTTCCATATAATATGGTGAACCAACCTAGGTGACATTTAAGGAATAAAATATCTCCCTTTAAAAACTATAGTGATCATCTATGCCTATCCACATATGAATTCTTATTACTCTGATCAAAATTCATAGATTTCTGAATATGCTGATCCTGATACAACATCTCCTGCATGAGATTCAAACCCAATAACTCCAACTCACCAACCTATTTTTAGTAGAGTGGTGATCATCATTGCCTACCATAAAGAGAGCTGTATGGTTCTATATTTATAGTTTTTATAACTGTTGTTACAGGAAAACTCCACTAAATCTAATTTATTTTACCAATACCAACTGATGTCAAGAAAAAAATGACCACTACATATCCTCAAGAACCTATATAGTATGCTACGACTGCCTATATGTATGTGGATGGAAAGACCTAATATAATATATGGTTCCATATCCAGACAGACTATGTCCCGAACATAAAAATCTCACTGTTGATCTACTATAAAAGTCACCCCTATAGAAAATAAATGTGGCACTTTTATCAGTTGATCAAAAATAGCTCAGATAGATTCATTCTTCCTTGGAATCCATGGTAGAACCACCACAATGTCCATTATCATGTCATCCCACTACCACACCAGAATGGGTAATGACAGTAGAAAACCTCTAGGTCATTGATGCTCTACTATCACCTGATGATAAGTGTAGCATCATGTCATGAATGTTGCTATCTCATTTTGATTCTGGTCACCAAAACATTCATTATATTCCATCGTATACTTTAGTCACAACAAGATGTACCCCCAACTTTGAGGAATGAAATTCCCACATCATCCTCTCTCACATGCTCATAGGAAAGAAAAGAGAATCCATTATTTATATGATTCTATTCTCAATTGTCAACCAATATAATGGTGACTCCCCACCCTCAACGCTTTGCCTCAATGTCAAAAACTCAATAGAATTATATTTACATTCTAAAATCTATCTCAAAAAGGTATACACCACTAAAAATGATACTAGAGTCATCTGTTTTTCGTTCTCCAGAACCACCACATGCATCTCCTCCAAAAAGGTCATCATCTTCCACTCATCACTAGACACATGAACTCCTTAAGTTTTATTTTTCCTGCTAAAAAATCAATAACACTATTTCCTATCATAGGTGTATATGTTAGAAAAAAATCAAAAATATTCATATACTTAATGCATATCCACTACCATATATTCAAATATCACTACGAGATGATATATCATTGGCTCTTGTGATATGAATACACAATAAAATTCTCACCCCATAGATAGTTTCTTTAACACTCCAGAGCATAAACTTCTTCCTCTTTATCAATGTTTCACTTAGGGTAGTTCCATTCATGTGGCCTAATTTTATGAGAACCATATGCCAAAACTCGATCTCTTTCATCATTACAGCTCCAAGACCAATTTTTAAAGCATCACAATACTCTATGTACTCCTCACCTGGACTAGGTAGGGTCAAAATTGGTGCCAATGTAAAATTATAATTTATATCCTGGAAGTATTTCTCACATGATTTTGAAAAATCAACCATTATCCACTTTTTTGCTAATCCTAAATGTGGTACTCCCAATTGGGAAATTTCCAAAAATAATATCCGATAAAATCCAGCTAATTCTAAAAAACTGTAAATATCGAGCATGCTCTTGGGATTCTCCCAAGAAATTACTACATAACCATCTATAGGTCCACCAGCACACCTTCATCTAAGATGATGTGTCCAAATAAGTTCACCAGATCAATCCAAAATTGACTCTTAGATATATTTTTGAATAGTCAATGCTCTCTCATCATACTCAATATGGTGTCAAGATGTTTGTCTTGATCATCCTGAGTCTTGGAGTACCCCTGGTTGTAATCCAAAAACACTACCACCAACTGATCTTGGCATGGATGGGTTTTTTTCATCATGTCCATAAGCACTACTAGTTCATTCATCAATCCAAATTACACGATGAAGAACTCATATAGTTCAGACCTTCTTCTAAATGAAACGATCAGTATATAATATGTCTGAACTCTCAATTGTTGATACCCTAATCTGTCGTTGATAACTCACAACAAACATGATTCTTTCAACTAATCAAATAGATCTTCAATACACAGAAGAGGATATTGAACATTATATTCATATGGTTCATCTTTTGGTAATTAATACACAAGAACAAACTCCCATCAGTCTTATTTTCATACTACACAGGTGATCCCTAAGGCGACATACTCAGATAAATAAATCCATTATCCTCCAAACCATCTAGACGAGTCATGAATTATTGATTCTATATAGGCTTCATTCTATATGATGGAATATATACTAGATTTTCCCCCAGTATTAACTCAATAGTGAATTACACATCTCTCTCAGGAGGTAGTCTTGAGAAGTCTTTAGGAAAATATCCTAAAACTATTACACCACTGTAAGAAATATATCATGATTTTTCCCTCCATAATCCATTAACAAACTAGAAAACATAGATTTGAGATCTATCAATTGATAATTTTTTTGACCTACCCATCATTCAGGGATATACCACTCCCCAAGGTGAATACAATGGTAAAAACTAGGAGATGTAAAAGTATATCTCTGTTGGTAACAAACTATTTAGGATCAGTATATGACTAGCTAGTCCATACCCATAATTAGATCATTCCCTAAAATAAAAAAATATATCTAGATCTAATAGAAAATGATACTCCCCTACTTTAAGAGAACATAACTTGCCTATACAGATGTCTCTAGACCATAATCTCGATGATTTATTTGTAAACATAACCTATCTCACACAATCCATCGCCAGGCTCAAACCATCAAAAAGTTTTGTAGATTAAAAGGAATGTGAGGAACTGTTATCAAATAAGGAACTATATTTTGGAGAAAATAAAAGAATAATACATATCATTGTTGAAAATCCAACCTCACTCCACAAGTGTAGGTTTTACTACATGTAGTTGTCTAACCCTCTTCTCTATGATGTATTATGACTCCCCTAAGTTTCACAACTCTTTTGATGTGGGTGTCTTTCCTAGAAGCACCATATCCACTTCCTCTACCACATTAGCCATCAGAACTCTTGATGCCATCCTAATTCTGTGTAGAACATCCCCTTTAACACACTATGACTCTATCTAGCTTCAGCCTCAATGATCATCTATCACTATTTCCAATATAAATTTTATATATTCTCCATATTTCTATATGACCGAAACTGTATTGTTGGTCAGGAGAAGTTTCTACTATGACGGCCTCACCTACCACATTAATGATAGTCTCTCTAGTAAAGTCGCATGCAATAGACCCTCTTGTATGACCTCTCATATTTCCACTACCTTGGTTAAATTTCTCATTTTAGTGATTCCTGCTCATGGAAGTCACACCACCTAGTCATGTAGTGGAAACTACATATCCTGCACTTGAAGCCTTCTTTAAGTTCACCTCAGCTATGAGAGCCTGATCCACCAACTCAGGGAATTTATTTAATAAAAATAGGAAGACTCTCAACTTAATCTCTCAATTATGTACATCATAAAAGTGTATCAATGTAGCTATGTCATATCCTAATGATTATGTATTAAAAAATTATAGGTTTATAAAGAATCCCGCAAAATCCTTCACCAATATACTGATATGAATCAGCCACATGAACTCTTCTGCTCTCTCCTACCACAGTGTCTCTTGATAGAAGTGCTCCAAAAAACTCTCCATGAATTCCTTCCATAACATACCATCAATATATCCAATCCACACAAGATTCTCTAACCAGTTATTCACTAATCCTTATAGCATATAAGCATCCATCTTGATGCTCCTCTATGATGAAGTCTCCAAATCATCAGGTATCATCTTAATGGACTGAATCCTGAACTCATCTCCCTATGTTCCACCCTCTATTGTAAAATTTATAGGGTTTTGTAATAGAAAATATTTTGTAAGGTCATACAAGCTCTTCCCGACCTGCCATGGGTCTCTTCAAACGAATTTCATAAAGCAAGAAAAAGTTATCTCGAAACTAACCCCCTTTTCCTCTCCCAGAATGATTTGTGCCTCAGCTTCCACTATTGGTAGAGCATTACCAACCACAACCTCTTGTTATCATCTCTTCAAGAATCATCGTGAAGGAATATTTCTATAATCCCAAGCACACATATTAGGAATCCTAAAACCACACTATCACTTATATATAATAGGATTAATGATGAAAAGTCATTTCCTCAAAACTCACCACGTGTTCAAAACCAAGGTTCTCACACTACTGTAAAACATTATACACTCAAGTCCTGGTTATCTATAGGAATTATCATTAATATATCAGGTTTCTCATTTAGACACCCAATTATTCACATTACTGCATCATTTAATACTTTCTATTTCATGTTAGTCACCATTTTCAATTTAATATCAAATGTATGGTAATAATTGTTTAATTTCATCAACTTACTCAAATACCATTTTCTCATTCATGCCTAAGATGATGCATGTCACAAAATAATCCTCACCAAATTGAATAATCCATGAAAACTCAACTCACATGCCATTTTTGGCCATGATTCAATTCTCAAAATGATTCAAAAACAATTTTATTCCCATCACAGAACAAGTGAATCACCCAATGTGAAATAATATTTAACTGTAATAGAAAAAACAAAAAGAATAATCCCACACTGGGTACTTGGGTTTTCCCCTATACATGGGTTTGAAAATCCCATTCATGAGATCATTACCGCAGACCAACTCTTTTTAGTATCCTATCTACCTTTCCTGATACATTAAAAGAAAAGAAAAAGAAAATAAAAGTCATCTAATACCACTTTGTAACATCCCGAATGAGGTTCCATACACTGGTTCTCTAATCTTGTCAGTCACATGACATCACACATGACTCCTTGTACACTAGAGGCTGCCAACTAGTAGTGAGGGTCTGAATAGTAGATCCTGAGGAGACTATACCCTCTTTTATCAGAATAATACAGCTGTGGAAATAATAAACTATAGAAGAAGTAGATATACAAACAAAAATAATTACAATCTCAAGAAAATCAAAGAAGTATATACAATATAATAACTAAAGCATATATCAAGCCATGCTAATGTACATGTCAAATGTCTAAAATGAAAACTGAAAACAAAGACACCAATAAATCTTTAGAGGGTCCTGAACCACATTCAATTCCATCATCCAATCTCCATCCCTATATTATCAATCTACCCTATGGCCTTTCCCATTATCTTATCCTATAAAAATAATGTTTACTTGGGTAACTATCATAAATCCCAAGAAGCATGTGAGTAAAACTCACTAGGACACCACCAAAGGTGTATAAAATAATATTCATTTAGATAATAGTGCATGAAAATCTATAAAGAAATAACTACAGTACATAATTAAATAGTTACCACATTTTCATGTATTCTTCACTTGACCACAATATCTATAAGGTTCCTGAGGATACCAGTACGTCATTCAATCTTCTCCTCTTGCCGATGCTTGATGTGTTAAAATTTAGTATCCTATCATAGTACATTCTTCAGATCATGCTGATGCTTGATGTATTCAAATGTGATATCATATCTCAACATGTACATCTTCTCATGCTGGAGTCCGATGTATTCTCAAGTGTGGTCATATCTCAAATTACCTATCTTACTATTCATTAATTCATACTTGAATGCCAATCTTACCATCCATAAATCACGCATTATAATGACAATATTCCCATTATCTAATTGATTCTTCAATGACTGTGTTACCATTCAAAAACACACATTAGAATGACCATGTTCCCATAATTACTTCATACACGAATAACCATGTTCCCAATCATAAACACCCATGAGAATGACCATGTTCTATTCATTACTCCATAATTTATTGACCATGTTCCCATTCATAAAAAAATAATTAATTTAGAAATAATTTATTTAGTGATATATGATTACTAATTGAAGAATTAGTTTATCACATAATTTCCAATAATTAATTCATTAATTAATTATATCATCAGGCCCGTTAATTAATTTAACCACTAATTAATAATGATTAAAAAAATATACCCATAATTAATTAAATATTTAATTATATCATTGAAAATCTCAATTCTTCATAATTAATTCGATACTTAGTCATCTTAATATATTATATCAATTTCACATATTTAATCCCATAATTAATTATCTCAATTCAACCAATTAGATATCTCATAAAAAAAATACTAATTTAATTAACTAAATAATGATCAATAAATATCATAATTAATAATAAAATTAATTATCTAATACTATATCCCCTAAATCTCATAACTAAATCTCCAATTTATTTCCTATCTTAAAAATACATCCAATAATCAATTGGACACATTAATTAAACCAATTTTGGAATTCAAATTCTTAAAGAACACTTAAAATTCACTAATTTTCAGATAAATATAAAAATCATGACTATAGAGTTGAATATTAGACCAACTACCTCAATTTTCTAATAAATAATAGCCTAACAGAAATCCCCAAAAATTGAGTTGCATAACGACATAGACATAGATCTGAATCACCAAACCCTAAATGAAGATTAAAGAAATCAAGATCTTTTAAGTCTAGATCTATATCAAGAATCAGAGATCTAGATTTATTAAAATAGATATATATATCTTTCCTTAAAAATGGATTAAATTAATAAAATAACGAATATTGAACATGGGAAACATCCGTGAATAATTGGGAGAGGATTCACTAATTGGGAGAGGAGCAGACCATCTATCCAGGATTATATTCATGGAGAAAAGTGGTCTTAGGGCTTTGAATTTTTTCAAAGGTCTCTAAAATCATGAAATAGGACCTTGGGTCGAATAGAGGTCAAAATAAGGGAGTTTTAGTCATTCAAGGAAATATAAAATTAATTTTTAAGAATAATAAATTCATGTGCATGGTATGCTAGGCTAAGGAAGAATGTTTTCCTTAACACTGCACCAACCATACACCTAGTATTTTAGGGGTTCATAGTTACTATTTATAGGGAATATTGTTTGGAAAACCATGCACTAACCATGTAACCACACATTATCTAGGGTTCCACAATTTTCTGGGTTGTGGCACATCGTTTTCCCAAACCATGTGCACCCCGTGAACAACATCTTTCTTATTTCATTTTTTGTACAATTTTACCCAACAAAACCAAAGTTATAAAACAAAAAAAATTAATAAATAAATAACAAAAGTTACATAAAAACAAGCCTGAGTCAACTCTAGTAAAGGTCAGGATCTCACAAACTCAATATTAAAAAAAAGTTTATTTTCAATAAAATCCTTTAATTTACACTGCGTATTTTATTTTAAAAATAAAATTTTTAAATTTTAGATGTTAAATTTATTAAATTAAAATTAATTTTTAATTATATTGATCAAAATTTATATAATATGTTTTTTTGAAAAGGTTTATATCTTATTGAAAAAGTACAATTTTTATGAAAATTATAATTTTAATGATTTTATCACTATATAAAATTGTACTTGAATATTAAAAAAATTATTAAAAAAATATTTATATGAAGAGAAAAATTTTAACTTTTAAAATATTTTTTGAATTCATAATAATATATTGATTATTATAAAAACTAAACTAAATTTTTTAGTTGAATAAAAAATTAATGTTTTTGATTTTTTTTCTAATTAAGTGTTTAGATGTTTAAATTATGTTTTGTATATCCCTTAAAATCTCATAAAATTTATTTGTTTTATATTAAATCAAATTTTTTCATTAGATATTTTATCAATGAAAATTTTATCTAATAAATAAATTTTAAGATTAAATCTTATTTTTAATAATTTCTTTTACAAAATTCTACGAGTTTATTTTAAAATAAACATTTCAAAAATATGGAAATGTTATACAATAAAATTATTTTCAAATTTAAAATAATAAAGATCAAATTAGGTAAAATATTCTATTATTAATTCTCTTTAATTTATTTGAATTACTGTGGTCAAATATTTATTACTACGGTAAAAGTTAATTTTGGTTAAAGGTCCAAAGTAAAATACCAAATCATCGAATAACTCATAGAATATCTAAAAATGATTTTTTTTGAAATTTGATAATTCCACACTCCATATTTACATAATGTTGATCCATTTAATCATGAATATTCAATTACATTAAAAAATGATGAGTGTTTCTAAAAGATTCCTTTTATTCTCTTATATAAGGTTTCCACATCCACCCATTCAAATTACACTTCACCTTTTAATTAATCCATAAAAATATAAAATTATAATCTCCCTATAACTCTCACAAACTTAAATATTATTCCGGTCACCTTATTTCTTCTTAATTCCATCACACAGAATGGGGTTTCCAAGAGGAATCTTCTAATGTAAGTATTTCCTTATCCTAAACATATCTTTTATTCATCTCCTTATTAGCATCATATATACACATATTAAAAAAACTAAAATCAGTATCATTATGATAGTGAAATGTTATTATATTAATTATTTAAAAAATATTCAATCCTTCCTATCTACTATTAAAAAATAACACAAATCATACAAATGTGAAAACTACCACCACCATAGCATGATGTAGTTTTTTTCCATCATCATCTCTAAAGAAAGTATTTGATTAATAACTATTTTTTCTATGTCACTAGTAAAATTGTGAAATTATCAATTTTTAAATCCCATTATTCAACGCCTTCAATGAGAATTGGGATCATTAATCATGTATACACACAGATTAGCACCTCTATGAACAATGAATTTGGTTTTTCATAACCACCCATTTTGAATTATTTTAAAAATGAGTTTAGTGAAGATATATGATACCTATGACATGTAAAATATTATTTAAAATTTATATTAACATTTTATAAATACCTTATCTACCACAATCAATCATTATTACAAACTCTTATATAGGCAATTTTTTCTATAAAAATGAGTAATAAAACATTTTTTATGTCATGGATGAATAATAAATATTATATTCTCATAAAACGATGTAATAATAATTTATTATAGATTTCAAAGTGCTTCTTGAGTCATAATATTAAAATTTATTGATAATTTTATTGGATCAATATTTATTCGTCATAATCGCAAAAATGAGCTCATCTTTTATTTTATCATTACAAAATCATACCAAAACACAAAATAAATGGATATGGGGATTTTTAAATTACATTAAAACATTTATTTAAATACCTAGTATGATTTAGGAAAGATAAAGTATGGTATATGAACGATGAGAAACCCCACCATTACAATACTAGTATTAAATGATTAATATTTTTTACACATAATTATGAAAATACATTATAAGTTCCTAAAAAATGTATTTAATAATTGTAAAATATTTACATAAAAGGTTATAAAAAAGAATAATTCTATGAAATAGGTGACTAAGATAGATATTTTTGTGATTTAGTAGGTTATAATGCAATTATGAAGGTTGGAGAAAGGTTTTGGGGATTTCATACCTAAAATCCTTCCCTTAGGTCATAAAGAATTACCTTTGTCTAAATTATGTTTAATTTATAATTATATATACTCTATGATAATGTTATGATATATTAATACCTTTATTTGTTTTGGAAAATAATATTTTAGACCAACATATTCTCCCTTGTTGTATTTATTATATTGTGTAATTATAATTTTGTTAAGAATAATTCCCATATATTTTAATGTATTGTCTCTCCATATCTATGTTTTTACTTCTCACAAATGTTTTAAATTCCCTAGTAGAAATATTAAATAGTTTTATCTCCAATGATATTAATATTTATTTTTATTTTAAAACCAAGGCTCAAATATATTTTTATGTTTTTGGGTTTATAATAAAGTAATTTTCAAATATTTCAAATATTTTTCCTTTCATTGATCATATATCATTCACTTCTATATCATATTTGGAACATGTACTATTACTATTAAAAATATATTTAGAGGAACATATTATTAATTAAATGTTTTAATAATTTTCATCTTCATTTTCAAAAAAATATTTATAGGAATGTTATTCTAAAATAACATCTTTTTATGATGATATTAAGAAATATTTATTTGAAAATTACTCTTTATGATTTCTCTCTCATTTTAAATGTATTATTATTCAATAAATTATGGGTTCATAAATCACCCAATATATTCTATTTTGAGGTTAGAATGATTTTTATCAAATGATCATATTAGTTTTATGTGAAGAAATTCAGAAAATTTGTTAAATTTTTTCTTACAATGGTTTATTCATGATAAGATGATTAATAATATTTTATGATTCATTAATATGTAAGGATGATTACTAGTGGGGTCCTATATCTCCCTGAAATACATTGGTTATGGTTTTATATCTCATGGGATAATGATTTATGTATTTACTTGGCCTTGGTCACGATACTAATTATGGGACATGAATCACTATCTAGATACTAGAAAGTGGGTGTGGCTAAAGAATATATGCACCAATAGGTAATAACCCCGAAAGCGTTGGTTGAGTAGTGAGTCAATAATAATTGTTATTCATGATGATTGGGCTTAATGTTTCACACCTAGGTAGACACTCTTGGGGGATATGCTTTGGTTAATTGACATTATCTTAATGAACTGTGGTGATAGATTTGAATATGTTTAGTATAGGGAGCCTAAAAAGGAAAATGAAATGGATAAGTTTTATTGAACAACATAGGGTCATAAGTTAGGATATATACATCATTTATGAGTTCTTCATTACACATGTTTTCTAAGAATATTTATTTTCAACCTCAAACCATGGGTGATTATCTATCTATAAAATACCTCAAAATCATGATGATATAATCTATTATATATAATTATTATCTAATAGATGTTTGAGGAAAGGTACTCTTTATATATAAAATTATTATTTCCATGGTGGAATTCTATGTTAGTTTTATTATGGATTAGTGATCCCGATATGGATAACATATAAATCATACATATAAGTAAATTTCATTAAATATATTTATCTATCCTATGATAAAATTTCTATAAAAATAGTAATATGATATCCATTTGAAATAATATTCTCTGGAAAGATTTATGATACCCATCAATGGGGGAATCTTAGCTCAAATGATCAGGGATGAAGTAATAATAAATGATAATCCTATTGTATAAGAGTATACTGATGTTTTTTTAGATGAATTAATTGACCATTAACTAGATAATGAGGTTGTGTTTTTAATTGTCCTAACACCTAGATATATACCTATCTCAAATATTAATTATATAATGAACTCATTGAGTTTCAATATTTCATGATGTAACTACAAGAGATTATTGACAATTGATTTTTACGCATGAGTTCCTTGCCTTGGGGTTTACTAGTGAATATTTATTTATATGAATCATGGATCAATTATCTAATTCATTTACTATCATGAACATAACAAGATCACAATCATGAAAAAACATCATTCACTACGTATTGATTGTCTATTCGATGGACTATGAGGATGTTATGTTTTATCAAAGATTGTCTTTCGATACAGAAATCATCAATTATGGCATAAGAGATAAGATATACCCAGGAAATACTTCTAAACAAGTTACGGACACTATTAATTTATAGTGATGAAATTTGGGCATACACATTTTATTTTTATTTTCATGAATTTTATGAATATTGTATTTAGTGATTACGTTGAAAAATTTCTTTTAGTCATTATAAAATTATTATATATTTGTAAGAGTAAGGACGAACATTAAGTGAATTTGGGAATTATTCTCAGGACCTTAAGAAAATATAAATTGTATTCCAAGCATTGGAAGTTAGTATTTTTGATGGAAAGAGAATCATTCATAGGATATATTATCACCAATGAGGATATATCTATAGACACATAAAATATATATGTAATTAAAAAATTTATGAGATTAACTTCTGTAATTTTAATTTCAAATTTATTTTTATTATGTTGATACTAATAGTGTTTTGTGATAAATTTATCAATATTATCTAATCAAATATAATATTTCACATTAATGGTAGTGAATTCCCTCTGGAAAATGGAATTTTAGGAAATATTGAAGGAGATTAAGATGTGACTAGTCACTACACCTTTTCTTACAGTACCCTATAATGTAGAAGTGATTTTCATATATAGTGATGTTTTATTTAAGGGTTTATGGTTCATTATTATATATAATTATAAGTTAAATTCTTATTAATCATAAAAATTAAAAAAACGTGGGCATAACTACCCAACTCTAGATTTATAACCTATGAATTTAGTCTTCACATCGAATATTTTTCTGCATCATCACTATGGTGATAAAGTACATGTTTATAAATTATTATGGACTATTAATAATCAATATGTTACCAAAATTTAAAGGAAAAAAATGTGTCAGATTCCTTGAGTAGGAAGTATAATTCTATCTTATCCATGATGAGGATTGAAAAAGATTAATATTCATAGACTTACACTAAATGAATATTAAAATTATAATATAATGATAAACATAATATATATCTTAAATGATTTATCAACCATATTCATGGGAAGCTCAATGAAGACAAAAAATATGAAGAATAACTACAGAAAAAGGTAGTGATAATTCTGGAGTTCAGCCTTAATAATGATGGAGTTATGTTGTTTGGAACCATTATATGTGTCCCATAAAAACTATTACTAAATAAAGATCTTTTGGATGATTCCCATATATAATACTTCTATATTAATATATAAAAAAGGTAATATATTGATCAAAAACAAAACTTCTTGTGGGATAACATGAATATGTAAATCACATTATACTTATCTCGATGCTTGGTAATCTAGAAGGTTAAATATGAATGAAAAAACTATAACGGTATGTTTCAAAAAATAACCTTAATATTATAGAAATAATAAACCATTTTAATTATATTTTTTAAGGGACATCCCAAAATATTTAAGGGCTATAATTCTATTTTAGTTGTTTCTGATCACCTTACAGAGTATTTCCATTTTATATCCATTAATGAATATTTATACCCTATACCTATCTCCGTGATATACATAAGAGAAGTTGTAGATGACATGGGATACCAATTTCCATTGAATTTGATCTTAATATAGGGATTGGATGAAGATTTTATAGAAGTATTGTTAAATATTTAGATAATAAGTTGTGTTTCAGAACTGTTTATAACCCTCATACACATAGATAGTTTGATTGAACCATCCAAACTCTAGAGGATTTATTGATGTCGGGTTTTATGGAATCTTGAGGTTATTTGGATGAAAAACTTATATTGGTAGAATTTTTCATATAATAAACATTTCATTAAAGTATTTATCTGTAACAATATGAGGTTTTGTATGGGAAGATATATAGGACTTCAACATTACGAGTTGAAGTTGGAGATAAGAAGATGATAGGTCCCTACCTTGTTCAAGAAATTATTGAAATGGTTCAAACCATTAAATTATATATAAAAAAACATTTGAAATATGTTTTTGGAATATATTATTTTATGATATCTAGAGTTTGATGTTTTTGAAAATGTGTCCATTCTGATATCTCAATAGAAGGAGGTTATAAGATTTTGGAAGAAAGGGAAGTTGATCCATTGGTACATTAGTCCCTTTGAGATCCTTGGTAATGTCTGGGAAATAACTTATCACACATCACTACCTCCTAACCAATCACATCGGGGTAGTAGCTTATCGCATATCAATACCACTTAACCTATCCCAATTACATATTATATATCATGTATCACTTTTGATTAATTACATACTATACCTGTCCCATGTACTAAATTTAGAAGTCACACAATGGGACATGATCTATCATTATAGAAAAAAATAGTGAAAATTTTGAATCAATGCGAAAAGATTCTAGAAAACATGACCAATCATATATTCTATGTTTGGTAGAGGAACAAAAAGTGCGATAAAGTTATGAGGGAACTTGGGGATGTGATATGTTATATATAAGCTCTATTTTATTCAAATTTTTAATAAAACATATATTATGTGATTATTTTAAGGTTGGGAGAATGTTACATCATGAAATTCGAGACTTTTTAAAACTGATGTTATGTTCAATAACATAAGTTAAATAGAACACCTAATGATAAAAAAAGAAATAATATTAAGATTAAATTAGTAAAAAATCTATAATAATTACTATGATGTTAAACCATTACATATTTATAATGTAAATAATTAATATGTGTTAATATTTAAAATGTTTATCTCAATATAATTAATTTACATAAAATTATATATTTTATTTCAAAAGATAAATTTAAAAAATTTAGAATTAAAATTTTATAATTTAAATGTTATAAATTAAATTTCATTTTTAAATTCCTTACACAAATGTCACGACCCGCCCTCGGGGTCCGTGCCGTGACTACCCCAAGCCCGCCTTCCATAGGCCAGGGGCTGGCGACTAGCACCAAGGCGTAAATCCCGGTAAAAAGGGAAGGCATTGCCTTTGTAAAGTAAACAAACACCACAGAGTAAGCAAGCAGAAAGTAAACACTAAGCAAAAGCAGAGTACAACTGAAAGTGCGGAAAAGTAAATGGGCCAGTATACAAACCCAAACTGAAAGTAAAGTACAACTCGAAAGGGAAAACAGCAACTGAAAGGTAAAAGCCGCTACACCGAGCTGTCCACTGGAAATCCCACCTGAAGGGTGGGTACAGATAGCTCCTCTGCTCCACGGGTCCCGCCGTCCGCTCCGAGCACGTCCCGCCCAGTGGTCCACCTCCGGTTACTGTCCCGCTCTGCAAGCCTCAGCTAAGGTCGACATTGTCCGTCGTCTGCAACCAACACAACGTAGTGCGGGCAAAGCCCGTGCAGGGGTGAGTATAAGCTACTCAGTAGGGACCCCGAGACCCCTGAAGGTCTCTCAAATCCACAAAGGATAAACCACGAAGAAAGGAACAATCACGAAGTAATAACCGACACTGCTTAGGTATATGCCCATACATATACCTAAGTCATCAATTTCAAATACGCTCCAACCTCCAAGCCCAAGTACAACTCAGTCCACACAGGAAAGTAAACGTATTCCACACAGGAAAGCAAAACGTAATCCACACAGGATTGCACAACACAATCCACACAGGAAAGCAACAGATTCAGCTCACACGGGTATACTTCATCAAAGGACGATAAAGATGATCTCTGATCCATCTAAGTCGTCGGACCCACGAAGGATCGATAGGTAACTAACCCCCGCAAAAGACCCACACAGGATCGGGCCCACGTAGGACCTGTAGGCGCTGGTTCACACAGGACCGCTGAGCGCAAAGACCCACACATGATCGGACCCACACATGATCGGGCCCACACAGGACCTGTAGCACTGATCCACACAGGATCGCTGAGTGCTGAAGTCGTCGTCGTTGAATCCACACAGGATCTCTGTATTGTCGTCGTCGTCGAATCCACACAGGATCTCTGTACTGTCGTCGTCGCAGTCACAGTAGCAGTAGCAGCAGTAGTAGTCACAGTAACAGTCGCAGCCAGCACTAGGGTTCCCGCACACAGCAAGCTCGTTCGGAGGGTCCGCTCAATGAGCCGAGAGGCTGATACATCAACTGACACAAATTCCAGAGTTGATGTATCCAAAAGTTCCGTATCGTCAACAGGAACTCAACGCAACAGACGGCGCGTCGATCGGGCGCCCGGTCTGAGAGTTATTGGCATTTTCGTCCCCGGGGCCCGGTTGGTTTTTAAGGCAAAACCAACCCGACCGTACTCCACCTGCGTCCAAACCTCGGGAGGAGTATGCCAAAAGATCCGTCTCACTAAGAGGAACTCAACAAAGCTGACGGTACGTCAATCGGACGTCCGTAGCTCAAGATATGAGCGTTTCCGCTCCGAGGGCCCGGTTGGTTTCGTGAACGAACCAACCCGGCCGAACTCAAAGTATTCTGAAACCCTGAGTGTGATATACCGAAACGACCGTCTCGATCCAAGGATCGCGTTTCCGCAGACGGTTCGTCGATCGGAGGTCCGTGGCTCAAGATATGGCCAAAAGACCGAAAATGATTCGAAACGGGTGGTCCGGGTCCGGGCCGACCTGGCCCGACCACCCCTGGTCTGACCCGAACCGTGTCGGACCGACCCCGTCCGCGGAACCCGGCCCGGCCGGCCGGCCGGCGGCGCGACGGTGCGGCGGCCTGGCGGCGGCGGCGCGGCTGCCTGGCACCGCACGGAGGCGGCATGCGGGGGGCAAATCCCCCGCTTTCTTGGAGGCGGCGGCGCGGCATAATGTCGCGCCTTGTGGAAAACGGCCCCCCCCCTTGCGGGGGCCAGCTAAAATAAACTGGGGGGACGCCTGCCCCCCAAAAGAAACCGCCCCCCTCTTAAATGAGGGGGGTTTTGAGCTGGCTGGGGCAATTTATTTCCCCCGGCCTTTGACCTTCCGGTCGGCCATCTGCCGGCCGGTTTTCTCCAACGGGACCGGAAATTCCGGTCCCCTTTCCGGCTTCCGACGCCGGCGGCCCGACCGCCGGTCTCCTCGTTCCGCCGCGGCCCGGAACCAGTCGCGGTGTTTGTCGTCCGGCGCGGTGCAACGACACCGCGCCCCTCCGCCGCACCTTGATTTCTCTCAACGCGGCGCGACGACGTCGCGTTCTTGATGATTCTTCCTCGGCGCGGCGCGACGGCGTCGCGTAATATAATTGCACGATTAACCGCGTGGTGCGACGGCACCACGCCATCTTGTTTCCACCCGCAAGGTAAATCAACAAGAACGATGGAGGGGGGTTCGGCCATGTTCATGCGGTCCGGCCCCCCTCACGTTAAATAATAACACAACTTAAAATATTCAATAGCCTCACGTTAGAAATGCTAGATCCACGATCAAGAATAAAATAATTAAAGAAAAAATCAAAACCCCTACCTTGGGTATAGGTTCGAAGATTTGTCAACGTCCCGCGGAAGACAACGTCGCGGAGGTCGGGCGTCGCGGTAGTCGTTCGTCAAATCCGATGACGAAGAGGTGCGTCCGATGAGATACGTCGTTGGCGAATCTTCATATGCCGACGAAGGGAGTCCGAGGAGGAAGCGGTGTTCCCTCTCGTTGACACCGAAGATGAAGAATAGAGGAGCGGCGTTCTTCGTCAAGTTGAGCGTTCTTCGTCAAGTTGAGCGTTCTTCTTCAAGTTGAGCGTTCTTCGTCAAGTTGAGGAAGAAGGAGGAGGAGCTCTAAAAAATCCTCACAAGTTGGCTAAACAAAACTGACCAAATAAAATAAGGTTCCTCCTTATTTTATTTACCAAGCCAAGGAATTCAAAACTTCAAAATTCAAAACATAACACTTAATTAATTATACATTTCATGTGTAATTAATTAGATGTTAAGTTAACAAACATTTAAGAGGGAGAGAGGGGAGTTTAAGGGGGAAGATGAGAGGTTTAGGTTCGTGTGGGTCCCACCACACTTAATCCTCTCAAGGGAGGTTAAGTGGGTGTGGGTCCCACCCCTAACTCCCTTTGAGAGGAGTTAACCTACAAAAGTGAAATAAAAAGAATTCCACATTTTTTTATTCAACTTTTTATAATTCCCCCAAAAACTAACTTTCGTCCCGCAACAAACACAACTTCCGAAAAGGTCTTTTTAAGCAAATATCGGCGCTGCGAGTTCATCGGTGCCCTCAGATTTCAATTCCGAGCACCGGATTAAAAGTTAGGAATTCCCGCTCGTTCGTTCACTGAACGTACCCGAGCCAAACTTCGTAAATTGATTCCGGGCACTCCGGGCCTCGGAATCAGGTGCCGTCTGAAACCGCGCTCTTGTAAAATTCTAAAGAAAAATAAGAAAAAATTTCCCTTGAATTTTACGGGTCTTTACATTACTCCCACCTCAGGGCTTTACATCCCCGTACAGATACATCAAAAAACTAGGGAAACAAATGAGGGTACTGAGCACGCATCTGAGCCTCCCGCTCCCATGTGCTCTCCTGGAGATTCCCGTGCTGCCATCTAATGCGCACAAGAGGAATAGATCGCCCACGCAGGACCCGCTCCTGTCGATCCTCTATCTCCACCGGGACCTTCGTAAAAGTCGCCCCATCGTCAACGTCAAGCTCCCCATGGTCAATGATGTGCGTCGGGTCGTGCACGTATCTCCTCAGCTGGGATACGTGGAAGATGTCGTGCACCCGGTGCAACTGAGGTGGTGGAGCCAGGCGATAAGCCACCTCGCCAATCCTGCTGAGGACCTGGAAGGGTCCGATGAAGCGCGGAGATAACTTGCCGCCTCGGCCAAATCTCCGAATACCTCGTCGAGGTGAGACCCGTAAGAAGACGTGGTCGCCATCCTCGAACTCCAGTGGCCTCCGCCTCCTGTCAGCGTATGACTTCTGCCGGCTCTGAGCTGTCCTCATCCGCTCCTGGATGACCTGGACCTTCTCTGTCGTGGCCTGGACCATCTTCGGTCCCACCAGTGCTGACTCTCCAGGGTCTGTCCAGCACAAAGGTGATCTACAAGGTCGGTCGTACAACGCCTCGTACGGTGCCATCCCGATGGTGGAGTGGTAGCTGTTGTTGTACGCAAACTCCACCAAGGGTAGGTGGTCCTCCCAGCTACGACCAAAGTCGAGGACACATGCACGGAGCATGTCCTCGAGAGTCTGAATGGTCCTCTCCGTCTGACCATCCGTCTGGGGGTGAAAGGCTATGCTCAGACGTAGCTGCGTCCCGAACGCCTCCTGTAACCCCTTCCAAAGCCCAGAAGTAAAGCGAGCATCTCTATCGGAGACGATAGATGATGGCACACCGTGGAGCCGCACAATCTCATGAACGTAGAGACGTCCCATGCTCTCCACTGAGCCCTGCTCTCTGATGGGTAAGAAGTGTGCCGACTTGGTGAGTCGGTCAACAATCACCCAGATGGAGTCGTGACCTCTGGAAGTGCGTGGAAGTCCAGTCACGAAATCCATAGATATGCCGTCCCACTTCCACTCCGGAACCTCCAAGGGCTGTACCAAGCCCGCTGGTACCTGATGCTCAGCCTTCACCTGCTGGCAGGTGAGGCATCGAGAAACGAACTCTGCTACAGCCTTCTTCATGCCCGGCCACCAGTGCTATCGTCTGAGGCCCTGGTACATCTTCGCCACTCCAGGATGTACCGCCAAAGGAGAAGTGTGAAACTCTCTCGGCACTTCCTCTCGCAAAGAGACTGGTACCATGGTACATCCTCTGAAAAGGATGTTGTGCTCTGCCCCAAGGGAGAAAACATCAGGTGCCTGTCCCGAGGATATCTGTGCACGCTGTGTCTCACAGTCAGCGTCCCCACGCTGTGCCTCCCTGACTCGCTGCAGTAGTGGAGGAGTGAATGTGAGAGACTGAAGGAAGGCTGCTCCATCTCTATCCACGAAGGATATCTGCAAAGAGGCTAGCTGCTCTGTCGCCTCCTCAAGTAGCTGAATGCCCGTCCTCCTGCTAAGGGCATCAGCTACTACGTTCCCCTTCCCAGGAGTATAGACAATCTCAAAGTCATAGTCCTGGAGGAACTCGAGCCATCGTCGCTGTCTCAGGTTCAGTTCCTTCTGAGAGAAGATATACCTGAGACTCTGATGATCAGAAAAGACTGTAAAGCGGTCGCCCATCAGATAGTGTCGCCATGTCTTCAGAGCAAAGACCACTGCTGCTAACTCCAGGTCATGGGTAGCGTAGTTCTGCTCATGCGGCCTCAACTGACGTGATCCATAGGCGATCACTGCTCGCTCCTGCATCAGAACACATCCGAGTCTGATCCCTGATGCATCGCAGTAAACTACGTACCCTACTCCCTCCTCAGGAAACCTCAAGATAGGTGCGCAGGTCAATCTCTGTCTCATCTCCTGGAAGCTCTGCTGACATCTTTCTGACCATACGAAGGGTTTCCCCTTCTTCGTCAAAGCTGTGAGTGATGCCGCAACTCTAGAGAAGTCTAGCACGAATATCCGATAGTATCCAGCTAGTCCCATGAAACTCCGAACCTCAGTCACGCTCCTGGGTGGCTCCCATGCTAACACAGCCTCAATCTTCGCGGGATCCACTGCAACTCCCGCCTCAGAGATAACTTGTCCCAAGAAGTGGACCTCACGTATCCAGAACTGGAACTTCGAGAGCTTACCATAAAGATGGTGCTCTCGAAGTGTGTCAAGTACAACTCGCAAGTGATAGGCGTGCTCCTCCTCTGTCGTAGAGTAAATCAGAATGTCGTCGATGAAGACCACGACAAACCGATCGAGGTATGGCTGAAAGATCCTGTTCATGAGAGCCATGAACACTGCTGGAGCATTGGTTACACCGAATGGCATAACCAAGAACTCATAGTGGCCATACCGACATCTAAAGGTTGTCTTCTGCACATCCTCGTCTCTGACTCTGAGCTGATTATAGCCTGACCTGAGGTCTATCTTCGAGAACCACCGTGCTCCCTTGAGCTGATCAAAGAGGTCATCAATCCTCGGTAGCGGATACTTGTTCCTCACTGTCACCTGGTTCAGGTGACGATAGTCAACACAAAGTCGCAAGCTCCCGTCCGCCTTCTTGGCAAACAAAATCGGGGAAGCCCAGGGTGAACCACTGGGTCGGATGAACCACTTGCCCTGCAAGTCCTCCAACTGTACCCGTAGCTATCGAAGCTCGGCGGGGGCCATCCGATATGCTGGAGTGGATATCGGGGCTGTCCCGGGGTACAAGTCAATATAAAAGTCTACCTCTCTGCGAGGAGGTAGCCCTGGAACATCGTCGGGGAAAACGTCTGCAAACTGATCCACCACTGCAGGAAAACCAGGACTCCTCACGTCAACTGCTCCAAGGATAAGGCTAGCCAACTGATGAGTGATGGGCTGTCCTCTCCTCCGCGGAAGTCCATCCTGTGCTGCTAAGGCTCCCTTCTCGCCGGTGAAGGTGAACCTTCTCCCGTCGGTGCGTACACATCGCACCTTGCGCCTAAAACAGTCAATCTGTGCATGGACCGTAGATAGCCAATCCATGCCCAAGATGACGTCGTAAGGCCTCGACGCTGCTACAAGAAGATCCCAACCGAAGCTCTCGCCTCCTAGAGTAAGCTCACACTGCCGGAACCAGTGCGTAATCGTCGAGTCTGCTCCCGTAGGAGTATCTAGCCGTAAGGATCGAGCCAACGGCTCTGTCGGAATCTCCGAGCTCCGAACAAGGGCAGCGGATATGAAAGAGTGACTCGCTCCTGTGTCTATAAGAACTGCAGCAAGGGTGGAGTAGACACAGATAGTACCTCGAATCATCTCGGGTGCGCCGTGGTCGTAGGCCTCTGCTGCCTGGAACTGTGCCTGTCTCTGCCCGCCAGCTCTCTGTGGTCAGGGTGGACCTCCTGGTGGTGGTGGTGGCAGAGCCTCAAAGCGTCGCCCACCACCGGCTGCTCGTCCAGCTCCTCTGCCTCGTCCGCCTCCTCCCTGCGGACCGCCACGTTCGACCCTCTGCCTCTGCCTCGGTGGTCCCTCAACCGTCTGCTGCTCCTCGACACGGCGGGTCGGGCAGTCACGAGCCATGTGGCCCTGCCCGCCGCACGAGTAGCACTGTCTGCCTCTCAAAAGACTGGCTCCTTGCTGTGTGCCTCGCACTGCTGAGCCAGTGTCCTGAGGTCGTCTGCCTGAAGGTCTGGTCTGCCTGGACACCTGAGTCATCCGTCGACTGCCTACTGCAGATGACTCTGCCACGTGCCGCCCTGCGGTGGGTCGCTGTGCTGGTGTAGACTCAGTAAGGAAGCTCTCGATCAGAAGGGCCTGCTCCAGTACTCCTGTCTGAGTCGGAATGCTGAGGGAGATCAGCGATTCCCTGATCTCATGTCTCAAACCCTGCTCGAAGATCCGGGCTCGGAAGAATGGGTCACGTACCATGTCGGTCGAGTAGCGAGAGAGATCGGTAAATCTCCCTGAGTACTGAGCGACCGTCATGCTGCCCTGCCGCAGCTGAAGAAGCTCCTGGATACGCACCGCACGAAGGGTGGCTGGGACGAACTCCGAGCGGAAGAGGCCCTCAAAGTCCGTCCAAAGAAGAGATGCCTCATCGTGCACCTGGAGCATCAAGCTCCACCATCGTCCTGCTGCTGCGTGTAGTAGGCTCGCAGCGAGGATCACCATGAGGTCTGCTGGAGTCCTCACTAGCCTAAACACTCGTACCACTGCCTCCAGCCAGTCCTATGGTGCCTGGGGATCCGTCTCCCCACGAAACCTGGGCGGTCGCTAGCGCTGGAACTCATGCAGTGCGCTGAGGCGACGTGCATCGTCAACGGCTGCTGCTGGAAGCATCGGGGGCTCGGCGGGTAGAGCTACCGCCGGTGCCACTGCTGACAAAGGGCCCTGCACCGAGGCCTCGTCGCTCGGTGGGCTGTCGTCACGCTCGACTCTTGGAACCATAGCTGGCTGCTATCGTGGGGCCATCCTGAAAAGAAAACAGGTGCGCCACGGTCAGAACAGTATACCTGGTGAGATGATATAAGTAATCACAAAGAAAACTTTGAAACACACACGCAATCAACGTTTTCGTGCATTAAGTCGGAAATCAGAAGTCAGGGTCCTGGTGTACGGATACGTCTGCCGCCGCACCAACACTGGACTCCCTGGACTGATAACCACACTCAATACGCTAAACATTATTGCTTCACATAGAAAAGAACAGAGTTCACGGTAGAACCGAACTCCTCTGATACCAATTTGTCACGACCCGCCCTCGTGGTCCGTGTCGTGACTACCCCAAGCCCGCCTTCCATAGGCCAGGGGCTGGCGACTAGCACCAAGGCGTAAATCCCGGTAAAAAGGGAAGGCATTGCCTTTGCAAAGTAAAAAAACACCATAGAGTAAGCAAGCGGAAAGTAAACACTAAGCAAAAGCAGAGTACAACTGAAAGTGCGGAAAATTAAATGGGCCAGTATACAAACCCAAACTGAAAGTAAAGTACAACTCGAAATGGAAAACAGCAACTGAAAGGTAAAAGCCGCTACACCGAGCTGTCCACTGGAAATCCCACCTGAAGGGTGGGTACAGATAGCTCCTCTGCTCCCCGGGTCCCGCCGTCCGCTCCGAGCACGTCCCGCCCAGTGGTCCACCTCCGGGTACCATCCCGCTCTGCAAGCCTCAGCTAAGGTCAACACTGTCCGTCGTCTGCAACCAACAAAACGTAGTGCGGGTAAAGCCCGTGCAGGGGTGAGTATAAGCTACTCAGTAGGGACCCCGAGACCCCTGAAGGTCTCTCAAATCCACAAAGGATAAACCACGAAGAAAGGAACAATCACGAAGTAATAACCGAAACTGCTTAGGTATATGCCCATACATATACCTAAGTCATCAATTTCAAATACGCTCCAACCTCCGAGCCCAAGTACAACTCATTCCACACATGAAAGTAAACGTATTCCACACAGGAAAGCAAAACGTAATCCACACAGGATTGCACAACACAATCCACACAGGAAAGCAACAGATTCAGCTCACACATGTATACTTCTTCAAAGGACGATAAAGATGATCTCTGATCCATCTAAGTCGTCTGACCCACGAAGGATCGATAGGTAACTAACCCCCGCAAAAGACCCACACAGGATCGGGCCCACGTAGGACCTGTAGGCGCTGGTTCACACAGGACCGCTGAGCGCAAAGACCCACACAGGATCGGACCCACACAGGATCGGGCCCACACAGGACCTGTAACACTGATCCACACAGGATCGCTGAGTGCTGAAGTCGTTGTCGTTGAATCCACACAGGATCTCTGTACTGTCATCGTCGTCGAATCCACACAGGATCTCTGTACTGTCGTCGTCGCAGTCACAGTAGCAGTAGCAGCAGTAGTAGTCACAGTAACAGCCGCAGCCAGCACTAGGGTTCCCGCACACAGCAAGCTCGTTCGGAGGGTCCGCTCCACGAGCCGAGAGGCCGATACATCAACTGACACAAAGTCCAGAGTTGATGTATCCAAAAGTTCCGTATTGTCAACAGGAACTCAACGCAACAGACGGCGCGTCGATCGGACGCCCGGTCTGAGAGTTATTGGCATTTTCGCCCCCGGGGCCCGGTTGGTTTTTAAGGCAAAACCAACCCGACCGTACTCCACCTGCGTCCAAACCTCGGGCGGAGTATGCCAAAAGATCCGTCTCACTAAGAGGAACTCAACAAAGCTGACGATATGTCAATCGGACGTCCGTAGCTCAAGATATGAGCGTTTCCACTCCGAGGGCCTGGTTGGTTTCGTGAATGAACCAACCCGGCCGAACTCAAAGTATTCTGAAACCCTGAGTGCGATATACCGAAACGACCGTCTCGATCCAAGGATCGCGTTTCCGCAGACGGTTCGTCGATCGGAGGTCCGTGTCTCAAGATATGGCCAAAAGACCGAAAATGATTCGAAACGGGGGGTCCGTGTCCGGGCCGACCCGGCCCGACCCCCCCTGGTCTGACCCGATCCGGCTCGACCCGACCCGGATCCGAACCGAACCGGGTCGGACCGACCCGGTCCGCTGAACCCGGCTCGACCGGCCGGCCGGCGGCGCGACGGCGCGGCGGCGGCGCGGCAGCCTGGCGGCGCGGCTGCCTGGCACTGCACAGAGGCGGCATGCGGGGGGCAAAGCCCCCGCTTTCTTGGAGGCGGCGGCGCGGCATAATGCCGCGCCTTGTGGAAAACGCCCCCCCCCCCCCTTGCGGGGGCCAGCTAAAATAAACCGGGGGGCCGCCTGCCCCCACAAAAGAAACCGCCCCCTCTTAAATGAGGGGGGTTTTGAGCTGGCTAGGGGAATTTATTTCCCCCGGCCTTTGACCTTCCAGCCGGCCATCTGCCGGCCGGTTTTCTCCAACGGGACCGAAAATTCCGGTCCCCTTTCCGGCTTCCGACGCCGGCGGCCCGGCCTCCGGTCTCCTCGTTCCGCCGCGGCTCGGAACCGGTCGCGGTGTTTGTCATCCGGCGCGGTGCGACGACACCGCGCCCCTCCGCCGCACCTTGATTTCTCTCAACGCGGCACGACAGCGTCGCGTTCTTGATGATTCTTCCTCGGCGCGGCGCGACGGTGTCGCGTAATATAATTGCACGATTAACCGCGTGGTGCGACGGCACCACGCCACCTTGTTTCCACCCACAAGGTAAATCAACAAGAACGATGGAGGGGGGTTCGGCCATGTTCATGCGGTCCGGCCCCCCTCACGTTAAATAATAACACAACTTAAAATATTCAATAGCCTCATGTTAGACATGCTAGATCCACGATCAAGAATAAAATAATTAAACAAAAAATCAACAACCCCTACCTTGCTTATAGGTTCGATGATTTGTCAACGTCCCGCGGAAGACAACGTCGCGGAGGTCGGGCGTCGCGGTAGTCGTTCGTCAAATCCGATGACGAAGAGGTGCGTCCGATGAGATACATCGTTGGCGAATCTTCGTATGCCGACGAAGGGAGTCCGAGGAATAAGCGGCATTCCCTCTCGTTGACATGGAAGACGAAGAAGAGAGGAGCGGCGTTCTTTGTCAAGTTGAGCGTTCTTCGTCAAGTTGAGCGTTCTTCGTCAAGTTGAGCGTTCTTCGTCAAGTTGAGGAAGAAGGAGGAGGAGCTCTCAAAAATCCTCACAAGTTGGCTAAACAAAACTGACCAAATAAAATAAGGTTCCTCCTTATTTTATTTACCAAGCCAAGGAATTCAAAACTTCAAAATTCAAAACATAACACTTAATTAATTATACATTTCATGTGTAATTAATTAGTTGTTAAGTTAACAAACATTTAAGAGGGAGAGAGGGGAGTTTAAGGGGGAAGATGAGAGGTTTAGGTTCGTGTGGGTCCCACCACACTTAATCCTCTCAAGGGAGGTTAAGTGGGTGTGGGTCCCACCCCTAACTCCCTTTGAGAGGAGTTAACCTACAAAAGTGAAATAAAAAGAATTCCACATTTTTTTATTCAACTTTTTATAATTCCCCCAAAAACTAACTTTCGTCCCGCAACAAACGCAACTTCCGAAAAGGTCTCTTTAAGCGAATATCGGCGCTGCGAGTTCATCGGTGCCCTCGGATTTCAATTCCGAGCACCGGATTAAAAGTTAGGAATTCCCGCTCGTTCGTTCACTGAACGTACCCGATCCAAACTTCGGAAATTGATTCCGGGCACTCCGGGCCTCGGAATCAGGTGCCGTCTAAAACCGCGCTCTTGTAAAATTCTAAAGAAAAATAAGAAAAAATTTCCCTGGAATTTTACGGGTCTTTACAACAAAAATTTACTTACTATTGATTTTGGGTTTTATATTAAAAATCGTTGATATTCAGTAGAAAAATACATCTTTTTTGGAAAATAATGCAATTTTTATGGTTTTAATATAAGTTAAACTTATCCAACAAGACATAAAAAAACATTTAAGTAATAATATATTTTTTATGTAATATGATTATTCATTTTAAAATATTATTTGATTAGGTAATCATCTTTATATTATTTTTAAAACTAAATTAAAATGTTATTTTTATAGAAATATTGATTTCAGTATATTCCTCAGTTATGTTCCAAGATTCTGAAATTCGGTTTTGGATTACCTGAAAAGAATCCAAACTTCTATTTTCTTATAATAAATCAATTTACTTCATTAAAATTTGTATCCATGATAAAATTATCTTATAAATAAATTTATTTCTTGAACATATTGTTTTTCTAAAAAGTTTTTTTACGTGATTAATTATGTTTTTTAATATTAAAATCTCACACATATAGAATTTTTATATGGTAAAATGATTTTCAAATTTAAAATTATAGGTTTAAAATTATGTAAAATGACCCAATGATAATATTTTATCATTAATGTTAATTCGAAATATATAAAATTTATTACCATTGGAAAAGATAATTTTTGAAAATGGATAAATTTTAAAAATGATCGAATAACTTTAAATTTTTTTTAAATGAATATATGATAGGATTTGTAACCTTATATTTTCCCAAAACCAATATTTTTTCGTGTTTTAGTGATGAACCGTAAAATAATGTCATGGAATAATAAAATAATGAAATGTGTTTCAAAAGGTGTGCCTTTTTTCTACTATTAAATGATACCACTTCAACATTTTTAAGTTAAACTACAGCAAATTATTCCGTCTGTCAATTCCTTAAAAGCATCTCTCACATAAATAAAATTATGGCTACCTTAATTTTTAAAATGTCATTCACTTCCATGTATTTTTTGAAGAGAAAACAGAAGATCCCAACATGAGTATTGCAATATTTTATTCCTTTTTCTTACTCCTAACTAATATCATTTATAACCACAGTTATACAATCAAATATGTATTATTATTATCTTGAATTTTAATTATATTAATTATTCAGAAAATATTCAATCCATTCCATCCACTATGAAAATAAAATAACATCGATCTTATAAAAATGCAGACCACCACCACCATGATGTGATGTTGTTAGATTATCTCATCATCTCATAAGGGTTGAACCATTGATATATTTTAGGAATAAATATGTTATCCAGGTCAAGAGTAAAATTATCAAATTATATTTTTTATAAACCATCATTCCTCCCATTCGTTGAAAAATGATATCTTTAGTAGGTTATATCTTTAGAACACCACTTCCATGAACAATGATTTTCATTCATTATAACAACCAGAATTGGATGGTCATAAGAGTGATATCAATGAATATATATAATAATAATATCAAATGTTTAATATTTTATAGAATTTATATTAAAATTATAAAATAGCTTTCTATTACTCATTTAATCATTATAACACGCTCTAGTTTAAGTCATTTTCTTCACCTACATGAGTAATGTTGTGTTGTTTGTATCATGTAATATTAGGGAGTGTAATATTGTAATAATATTATGTAATAATAAGATATTAAATATTTATAAATTATTGTTAAGTCATAATATTATTATCTAATTATGTAATTTATATATTACCATTTATTCTTTAAAGTAATAAAAAGTAGCTCATCTTCAATTTTTTCATCAATTTTTTTAATCGAAACACAAAATTAATGGAATTAAAAAATTATAAATTATTTACAACAATTATTCTAGTACCTAGTATCATATAGTTATGATTATGTTTTATATAATATTGAATACCAATACTTCCATTACAAAACTAGTTCAAAATGATCTATATTTATGACAACCAACTTTAAAATAGGTGATAACTAATAAATAATCATTTATTTTATATTTGAAAATAAATTTTATAAAATTTAATAAAAATGAATATGTTTTTTAAATAAGTTACAATGATAGTTATTTTTTTGATACAAGTGGTTAGAGTGCATTAAATGACCAAGATTAAAGGTAAGGAGTTTTCATGACTAAAATTCATCCCCTAGTCAATATTGAATTATCTGGGTATAAAACAAGAAATATATGATCATATATAACCTATGATAATGTCTTATTGAATTTATAGCTTTTTTTTTGGAAAATTATATTTCAAACTAAATTCTTCTTCCTTGATTAATGTAATGTTTTTTGAAAATGAAATTTTGTTAAGAATAATTCCCATACATTTTAATGGATATTCCCCTATATCTATGTTTTTACTTCCTGCAATGTTATCCTTTCACTGGTGTAAATCTCATATAGTTTCCATCTCTAATGATCCTTGTATTAAACACTGTTTTAAAATTAGGTATTTATTATTATTTTATCTATGTGGGTTTTAAATAATGGTATTTTCAAATATTCCAAATGATTTTCCTTCTAATAATTATATATCATTACTTTATAAATTTAATTTTATAACTAATTAATATCAATAAAAATCTATTTTTTTGAATTTTTTTCAAACAATTTTATTATTATAATTCTTCTTCATTTAAAAAAACGTTTTTTTAATATGACTAAAAAATATAATTTTTTTATGATGATTTCAAGAATCAATTTTTAAAAAGGATTTTTACGATTTCCCTATAAATTTTAATGTATTTTTCTCTAATAAAATTATGGTTCTTAAATCACATGATATATTATATATTAGGGTTATCATATTTTTGGTATGAAATGATAATGTTTTTATATGGTAACATTTAGATATATTTTGAAACCCATTTTTCATCCCTAGGGTAATTTAGGATAACATGAATTAAAATATTTTACCAGGCACTCATATGTATAAACTATGACATGTGGGGTTATATGTAACCTCCAAATGCATTTGATATGCTTTTATATATCCCAAGACAATGATGTGTATCCATACTTGGATTTTCTAGAATTAAATATAATGTACATATATGGATTTTTTCAAAATAACAAGAGGTTGTTATACATAGTTTTTTTATTTGTACCCATTTTAATTATTGTTCCACTACTTCTCTAAACTAAACCTCATTTTTTTTTGAAATTCCATATTTTTATGATATTCAATATTTTAAAGATATTTTTATTTTTATGTATTGATTGCATGTTCATTATATATTCTTATTCTATGTTTTTATCTTATTTATTTATTCTTATGTTCATATTCTACAATCTAGAATGATCAATCATTATTGTTTTCACATATGAACTTATTATACATTTATCTAATATTTATCCATTACTCATGTTTTCTTAATATTTAATATCTAATCATTATGAGTAGTTGATGTGTTTTAATTAATTATAAATCAATCCCAACACTTATTTTGTTTCCATTTACCATGTTATAATGATTATAATGTCATATGAGATGTATAAAATAGTGTCTAGAGGATGAATCGTTATAGATAAATACTCATAAGGGATGTAACCGAAAATTTTATATATCTAGTATCTAATACCCAAAAAATTTCAAGGCATGAAATAGGAAATTGTTTAGGGATTTTATTAATTAAAATATGTATATTTATGTATTATTTTTTGAGGGTCACCATAGACTCTCATAATCAGTATATAAAATAAATTTTTCAGGGAATAAAACATTTTTTCATGGAGTTACACATTTTTTCATGGTGTGACATAGTTTATCAAGGTATGTATATATACATAAGTTCATAATAATCATATAACTGCTCTTTTACATGGAATGATCTTCAAATATAAGGTTCATTAGAATGAAACCCAACACATAGTAGTATCAATCATGATGCGATACCTTTCTTTACAATAAGATGCAATATATTTATATAATTACACATTTATAGATTTTAATCTCATGAAATGTATCCTAAACTATGATGCCCTTTTCCATTGAATGTTACCCAACAAAGCCATAACCTTAATACACAAGAAAACCACACCATGAAATGATATATATGAAGTAGTGTGATTTCTATTACATTGAAATAAATTTTAGTCATAGATGTAGCCATTATAGTTTAACTTTTACCTATTAGGGAGTGATATTGGGAAAATTTAAATAGTCTCACACATTAATAAAGACCATGTTATTATGCAAGTGATGAAAATTCTATCCTTTATTAATAAGAAAACAAATAATGTAAATACCTTGAGTTAAAAATTCCCTACTTTCAAAACACTACCCAAATTGTGAGGAAGAATAAAATTAAAATAATACTCATTTAATCTTAATCCTACACATATATTTATGGATGATATTTTGAATAATCATATTATTATATTAGTTTCATCCCATTCCAATTTTTGTTAATGTATTTATCATAGACCCATGAAACCTTCAATTACCCATTGAAACACTTAATTCACTACTCCTTAAATTATAAATTATTATATTTCCCAAATAATCAATTTTTTTATCCACAGTTTCTTAACTACTCCACTGTTTCCAATTATAATGACAGAAATATGTTTTTTCTGCACATGCCTCTATTTCATTTTGAAACCAACGTATTGAATTCTATCCTTCTAGAAATTATGACACCCAACTAATGCTTTTTCTTCAAATTCATGAATACTAATATTAAAAATGGGTAAAATATATTCAATTATCTACCAAATACATTGATACTCTTTAATAAATATATCTTATCTCTATATCTCACATTGAATTGCCATGGTCTTATAACTATTTCTTTTTTCAGCCAGATCCCTTTAAGGAGAAATGCATTCCTAAGAATTCATGGGTTGTATACATTATCAATAGACCCACATGATTAAAACATACCTCAAAATTCTACAATAATCATATAACAACATTCAGATGAAGTAATACTTCTAATAAATTTTCAATTTTTTTTCAGTGAAATATCAAATTCTTCACCTGATGAACCATATTATGATTTTCAAAGAATAATGTTCCATTATCCAATTTTTTTATAATAATTTCACAAAACATTTAGGATGATCAACTATATTCCATATTGAGTTAATGAGACAGAATTTTATTTAGAATCTAATGATGAAACTACATGTTTTATTTTTAACATCAACTAACAACCGTTATCCAAAAGTGAATAAAAGTCATGTAGTAATAATCTTTGTGTCTTTATCCCTTCAAAAATTTAAATCTAAAAACACTTACAATGTTTCATTCATTCTATAAAATTGTAATAGATTTACCAATCATTTGATGTACCATTGTATCTAATTCGTCACTCCCATGTACTATTTTACCAGAGTCACTATGAACTTGCTGAAAACTCCCATTGGATAAAAAATTCATAGACTTGTATAATCAGTGAAATATATAAATATTTTTTATACTGATGGATATAAAATCCCTTATATGTACTCAACGTTATGTTTTATTCACGATTCGTTCTGTTTAGATAACATGAAATTTTTGTCCAATTGTTGTTTAGAGGTCTATATCTAGAAATTTTGAATTATTCCAAAAAATTATAAATATACTTTTAACGAGGGATGAAAAATGTTATGGTCATCCAAACCCTCATTGTTTACATCTTGAAATTTTTTTTGGCTTAACGGAGATCAATTATCTCAAAAAATTAAAGAAAATTTACCTATTATCTCCTTAATATATTTCATATCTTAATTCACTTAGAGAATATCATATACATATAAGAAAAGTATGACGAAACATGTATCGTTGGATGCCTTTATATAAATGTAATAATTTTAATTACAATAGGAAAATAGATTCTCTATAATTAAGGAATCAAAATTATAGCTGAATCAATAGTGTGTATGTTTCATCTTATACCAATTGTTATTGGGATGACATATGAGGTCAGCTTCATGTAGTTTATTCTACACCTGGAGGTAAAAAGGATTGAACACCAACTATTCAAGGTACGATCCTTGTTCCATCAATTATTTATAATGATTTATTTGATACCAGTGCCTCAAATTCTTTTATTTCAGCTCATTTTGTGGTGGTGTTGGGTCTAGTAGTGGAACATGTTTTGGGGTTTTAAATATTGATACATCATTACGGATGGAAGAAGAAAATATCAGGTAGTGTAAGTGGTGGGATTCAAAAATTGGTTGTTACCATTTCCTATGGGACTTGTTTGGACTTGAGATTTTGGGGTTTTCTCTAATATTATGGATGGACTAGATATAATTATACCATTAACATGATTATGTAAGTGATGTAGCGTGATGTTCATGTCTTTTTAGGGAGACAAGTATGTTTATCATGGTGAATGTGATATCCAGATGGGTCGTTCATGGACAATTTGTCAGCAGATGGGCGAACTCATAGCCCAAGTTTCCTGCATTATGCTTGATGATGGGGGAGTAGAGAAATTTATGTTTCATATGGTTGTGGATTGGTATCATGGTGTATTACCTAAGGATTTATTAGGGATTCTACCATAGAGGGATGTGGTTTTCCTGATAGAGTTGTTTCTGGGAGAAGAACAAGTTTCTATTCCACCACATTGAATGGCCTCTGCAGAACTCCATGAAAATAATTTTTTATTGAAGGACGAGATAAAAAGGGGTTTATTCATCAGATTATGTCACCTTGGGGATCTCCAATGTTGTTCACCAAGAAGTACGATGGATCTTTGCAACTATTTTTTGATTATAGTATACTGAATTAAATGAAAGTTAATAACTAATACCCTCTTACTCGAATGAATGATATTTTTGACCAATTGGGAGGTGAATCAGTGTTCTATACAATTTATTTTAGATTGGGTTATCATTAGTTGAGGGTGAGACCATCTAATATACCATAAACTACCTTTTGGAGCGTGTATAGGATGTATGATTTCATTATTATGACATTCAGGTTGAAAAATGAACCGATAGTGTTCATGGATCTAGTAAAGAAAAATTTTCATCCTTATATAGACCAATTCAAAGTTTTTTTGTTTATGACATCTTAGTGTACACCAAAACACATGAAATTCATACCAAACTTCTTGAAATCATCCTAAGTACACTTTGAGAGCATTTTATATACACCAATCTATCCAAATTTTATTTTTGGATTCATAGAATACTTTTCTTATGACACATAATGTAATGACCTAGACCCACCTGGTCCATTACATTTCCAAAACACAGCTCCACCAAAATGGTGGCACCGGTCATGGGGGAACCGGTGATGTTGGAACCGTGACGGTCGCACACCAGTCACAGTCGCACTATGACTGTGGCACCATGACGGTGGCACTGTGACGATGGAACCTTGTCCTCACCAAGCGTTCTTTTCTAGTTTCCACTTTTCCACTCCTCTAATAAATCTTTTGATGCAATGATGATTTAATTCCCTATTTTATTCCATTTAAATACCGTAAATAATATCTAAAATCCCCCAAGATTTGGGAAACCCTTAACTTACCAAAACATGTGGTTTTTCCTTGGTGGCATGCCCTTACCCGTACCTTCCAGTTCGGCCTCTATAACACGTTTCAATATGGTTTAATAAAATTGTTTAATGCCTAACCATTATGACCACCCCTCTAATGAGAATTGTTAAATGAAAATTAATTCCATCCTGCATAATTTCCCAACCGCGTGGGGAACCATGATCCGACTTTAAAGCCATTCAAATTTACATATCTCGTAACAATGGGATCTCATCCTTATATCGCATGGGAATTCCTTCTTCTTCTTCCTCATGGCTGGTATCTTTTTATTCCTAGTGCATTTGGAGTTCCCCTTCCTGAGGCAAGTGGTGTGCCTATTCTAGAGCCTTCATGCTCACCCTTGGAGTCCCTGACGTTCCTCCCCTGCAAGTCGCGCATCCCCAGTTCTTGGCACATGGAGAAGAACTTCAATCCTTGATCAACCAAGTAGGAATTTTCCTTCGTCTCCCCTTATTGTGTATCATGTGGGGTGGTTACACTACTGATTCTATGGGAATGGACAAAAACTAACCTTAACAAAGATAATAAATTGACTATTAATGAATCATGGGGTGCGTTTGAAAATTCTATTATACTCTTATAATTTCCATGTGATGTGAACTGTATGGGCTTATGCTTATTGAAAATCATGGTTGTTGGTGGTCTTTCCATGGTCACTAATGAACCCTTTTCTTATGTGATGATTAAATAACTGTAACATGGAAATTGGTTAATCACATATACTTAGTTGGTTAAATGGATACCCATAGATCATCATTCCTTGTGTGTTCACCCCGGTTAACCAATAGAAATAAAAACCTAATGAATGATGTGCTTGAACCTGGATGTTTCCCTACTCTATTTTGGTATTAGGTGTGTTGTTCTATTTGATGCTAATGGGGTGATGTGGATGAGGATGGGATCCTCTATTGTGGCATAGTTGTTGGTTGTGAATATAAAGTTGTGTGGGGTTGTATCTCGAGGATTGGTTTGGTTCCAGTACTTTGAGGGATCTCACTGATCCCTTTGTTTTCGTGACTTTACAAGAGAACTGGGTGTGAATGCTTAAATTGGTGTTTGGATATTTCTCTTTCTCTGGCTTGTGGTTATGCTGATTGGTTTCCCAGTAGTGCAGAATTTTCTTAAATAAGATCACTTGAACATGAAATCAAGAAGGGGTTAAATGAGGAGTTGGTTTTGGGAATGAGTTGTGACTTGGCCGTGAGTGTTGCGCCTTTCTTTTATGAATCAATAGTAATGAGGTTGTTTCTGTATAGGTTGGATTTGGAAACCCTAGGTTGGAATGAGGGCTTGTTACCTATAAATATAATTTTTGTTTTTATGTTTCTTATCCGTGCCCCAACTAGGTTGATATCTTAGGTCCAAACACCCCCATTTCATGGGGGATGGTGTTTGTCCCAACACTCCTATGAGTGTCTGGTTATTAGCGCCTTTTATTCTCCCTTTTCCGAATAGCCCAAGACTCTTCGGGTAGTCTGTGACAGCCTGAAGTCCATTATAGCCAAGATTCTTTAGGTAGGGTAGTTGTGTTGGTTGTCCCAGGTGTGTGTGGGATGGTTGTTTCCCAAGAGTCTTCGGAATGAGGCCCAGGATTCCTCAGGCATGGTAGTAGTTTTTCTGGACCAGTTGTTTGTGGGCATGGTTATGCATGGTGGTTGTGGCCCAGGTGTTTGCGGGAAGGATGGTGGTTGTGACCCAAGTGTTTGTGGGCGGCATGCGTGGTTGTGTCCACGGTGTTTGTGGGTGGGGTGTGGATGTGTGACTACAGTGAGAATGGAAGGAGAGGTTCAATGCATAGGTTGTCTTCAATAAACAGTGGGAAAGTGTAGTGGGGTACCCAAATATCGATGTGCTATTACTATATATTACATGACTTGCATTATTTTATGAGTGTTCCTTGGTGAGTCTTGGGTGGATAGTTTTCCTTGCGAGGTGATTTGGTTATCTCTCATCCAATAGGGCATTAGAATACCTCCTCACTTGTGCATGAGAGTCTTTGGTTTTCCATTCTGAGTATACTTTTATGCTCACCCTATGTATATGAAACTGCTTTCAGGTTTCTAGGAGGACTTCAGGGATTGTGCAGGGTTGTACTAGCTCGGGCGTTGGGATAGTTGTAGTTGTGGTTTTTCATTCTCAGGTAATTTACCTTGTGTTCTCCTAGTGCTTTGTGACATTCAATTTTGTAACACGCAAATGGGAATGGTATTCTTTAGCTTACTTTGTACCCCCCCAGTTTTGGTGTTGTTGGGATTTACTATCTTATCTCCTGATAATATTAAAGAAAAAGGGTAATGCCTTCCATCTTGTGTGTGATTATATACTGTTGGTGCTAGTCACCACTCTGGGACCTATTGAAGGTTGGTCTCGGGGGTCACTATCTCTCTTTCAACATGAAGAAGGAAGGGTCTAGCAATCTGCTGTCCCTTCTCTCATCTTGGTGAAGGTGGGTCGTGACAACATGGTATCAAAGGGAGGTTGAGAGATAGGATGGAGTTCGACATTAGTCACAGTGAGGATTTCATGGGATGGTAGGGAAATAGTGTTGGACAATCCTGGTGCATTAAATAGGCTAGGGAAGACAGGCTAGGATGCGGGATTTTAGGGCCCCCATGATCCGAAGCAAGGACTCTGGGCCTACCGAATGACCAAGTGAGGCTACACTGATTGCAGGGTAGAGACCCTAGGGAAGGTATGTGTATCATAATGACTTGTGGTCTTAGTTTTCAGGGGTATTTTGGGGATTTAAAATGAATAAGAAGTCTATGAAAATTTAAGAACAATTTTCTACACTACTTGGGCTTAGGCGTTCCTTGTTTACCTTGCAGCTATGGCACCTGGGAGACGGCCACGAGTAGTGCGAGATATCGGGGCCTAGGAGGTGACATGGCTGATTGACAGAAGGATGACCAAGAGGAGGAGGAAGATCAGTGGAAGAAGATGCTTCGTTTGTTTCAGCAGCAGACCCTCGGGAAGTACGAGGGCATCATCTCTAACGTGGAGATAGAGAGATGGATAGAGGAGTTGGTGATAGCTTTCATATTGATCCAGGCTTTGATGGAGTACTGGGTTCCTCTGGCTATAATCCATATGCGTGGAGCAGCGATTCAGTGGTATACGCTTTATCTTGGGAAGAAGAGGGAGGATGATGTGACGTGGACTAACTTCGAGAAGGAATTCTGGGAGGAATTCCTCTCTTCCACGATGAAGGCTAAGAAGAGGCAGGAGCTACTCTCCCTCCAGCAGGGGAGCATGTAAGTGAGAGAGTTGGGGATCAAGTTTAAGGATCTCCTTCACTTCGATCTAGACCTTTTTTTGGATAAGGAGTCTTGGGCTTGATGTTTAGAGGGGGCACTTTGACCTTCTCTTCAATATGCCGTTACTCCATTCACCTTACCGACGTACTTAGAGGTCCAGAAGAAGGATGAAGTAGTAGAGAGAATGCACATGTTTGGAGGTGTATCAAGAGAGGGAATACAATTGGGATCATCAAAGGGGAAGGCCATCAGCAGCAGGCCTCCGACATCAGGACCCTCTAGGTTATGACCAGTAGGAAGCAGGTCTCAGCAGTTCCAGTTTTGATCTCCCGGACCTCGACCTTTTCTTTCAGGCCCAGGGCCGACATGCTTCATCTATGGAAGCCATGGGAACCTTCAGAATCAGTGCCCAAATAGAGAAAAATACAATGAGGGTGGATCAGTGCCGCACCCGCCCCAGCCGCAGCAGTTTCTAGCTAGGCCCTTCCAGTAGCAGAAGCAGGGGAAGCAAGCTCCCGCTCCTCCGAGGGCAGGCATTGTAGGAGGCGGCTGACCTCAAGGAGCTCCTCAGGGACCTCGACCAAGGTGCAGTCATGGAGGTGTCCAGTAGTCGAGGGGTAGGGGAGCTGGGCGTGGGTAGTTGCACGCCGTAGAGGCAGCAGTTCTAGCAGGTCCAGATGTCATTCGAGGTACGATCAGCTTGTCTAGTAATATTGCTTATTCCTTGTTCGATACAGGAGATTCGCACTCCTTTTTTGCACCCAGTCTGGACCGTTCTCTGGGTCTAAACTCAGAGAGACGTCCAGTTCCACTGTTGTTGAGTAAACCAGTCCGAGGTCAGACCAACTTATTTTATGTTTTCTGAGGGTGTAGTCTAATGATAGGGCCACATCTGTCGATATGGGATCTTCTATTATTTAAGATACATCCATACGATGCCATCCTATGAATTAACTATATGTTCTCTATATATGACATCACTGACTACTTCTGAGGAAGTATCTTGTTTTCATATTTGGACAGCCAAAGTTAAACTTGTGTCGAAGAGTGGGGTTTCCAGAAAAGCAGCAGGCGAGAGAAGCCCCTCCTTTCCTTGTTAGCTGAACTATCAATGGAGTCTGTGGATGCAGAAAAGGTAGAAGTCCCAGGGATCGTTAGTGATTTTATGGACATTTTCTCTGAAGAGGTGGAAACTCTACCCCCTCGACGTGATGTTGAATTCGGGATAAACTTGCAACCTGGCGCCCGTCCGATTTCGATTGATCCCTATCAGATGACACCTACTGAGTTGCGGGAGTTGCAGATTCAGATTGATGATCTAATGAAGAAGGTTTTTGTTTGACCAAGTGTGTCACCATGGGGTTTATCCAGTCTTGTTCGCAAAGAAGGTAGATGGTGGTCTGAGGCTATGAATAGACTATAGGAGACTAAATCAGGTGATGGTCAAGAATCACTATCCTCTTCCGAGGATAGTCAATCTCTTTAACCAGCTGAGGGGAGCAGGTTGGTTCTCTAAGACCGATATGCGGTTTGGATATCACCAGCTGAGGGTGAAGGAGGGTGAAATCTCGAAGACTGCCTTCATATGCAGATATGGGCACTTTCAGTTTGTGTTCATGTCGTTCGGCGTTACGAAAACTGTAGCTCTGTTCCTAGGGCTCAGGAACTCTGTCTTCCGAGAATACCTGGATCAGTTTGTATTTGTGTTTATTGATGAAATCCTGATCTACTCAAGATTAGAGGAGGATCATGCTGAGCACCAGATAACGGTTTTAGAGGTCCTCTGATAGCACCAAATTTATGAGGAATTTTTAATGTGCATGGTCTGGATGCGAGAAGTGCACTTCCATGGGCACGTTGTGTCCGAGCAGGGAATAGTGGTGGACCCATCGAAGGTCGATGTAACATCCCAGGTAAATAAAGAATAACACATTTTCATATTTATTAATATTTACGAATTAAATATAAATTTTACTCTAAAGGGGTTTCTATGTTCGATAGCGTACCCGATACGCAACAAATAGTTTCTTTTGAAAACTTACGTTACATACTAGTAATAAAAAAATATTATTTTAAATGGTAGTTAACAGGTAGCCGTTGTATTGGCGGGAATGAATCTAAATAACTAAAAAATGATTATATATGTTTTCTAAATGTTTTTAAATTTATCCAATAAAAGATAAAGGCTTAAAATACGAAAAGAATTCAATTTTAGGCATATATACTCTAACATTCACTAAAGGTCGACTTATCGCCTTTTGATGGCGAACCGTCTATAAATATAGTTTTGGTCACCCTTATACATTATATTGGACCAAATAAAATTTTTCTTTAGAATCGGGGCATCAAAATTTACATTGTGTAAATTTTTGGTATTTTTCTGATAAAGTTCAATTTTTTAATGAATAGTGAAAAATGTTGTATTTTAATTCAAAACCACTTTTTAATGTAATTTATTTTTATGATTATGTTATCTTTTCAATTGGTTTTAAAGTTAAATTAGAATATATTTTTACCATTTAATCCAATAGTGGTCATTGGAATTAATTTCACTTTGAAATTGGACTTAAACTAGTATCAATCTTTTGATATATATTGTTTAATAAAAACACGCTATTTGTCTTAACAGCGGGAATTAATTATTAAATTAATTAATGTAACATATATGTCTTGAATTTTGTAAAATATACATCATTTTTGAATTCGGAATATCAAATATATCTTAGGGTGATATTTTTGTATTTTTCTGAAAAACGTCAATTTTTGATGAATAGTGAAACCACTAAGTGGTACTTAAAAAAACTATTTTTTCGTTTAAATGAAATTTTACCACCTCTATGGTTTGAATTTCAAAAATCCTACATACATGGTTTTCATTAGTAAGTAAAATGTGGTTCAATGGGATTAAAATAATATTTCGGTGAATAGTAACTTTTATGTTTTTAATCGCGATTAGATGTAATTAGTGTAATTTAAGGTAAACATAATGTTTCAATAAGATTAAATAACCTAGAAACATTTACTACCCTTATTGGATGTGTCATGGCCGAACAAGACAATCCATGGGTCAACTTGGGGACCCCATGGAGCCACTTTTGTAGGAAAATGACATTAATAACTTTATATTTAATGTTAAAATAAAAATGTCACAAACATGTGTTATTTTACTAAAAAAAATTTAAATGGGGTTATACAAGTCATATTTTTTACTATAAATATTCATTAGAAATATAAAACGATTTCCAAAATCATGATATTTTTTTTATAATTTTTAGACATCATATAAATTAATTATTTATGACGCCATAATGATGCAGCGATTACCTCATTATTTAACTATTTAAATAAAATGAAATGATAATGTAAAATCTAAGACCTACACATGTCAAAAACCTATTGGATGGGTGGATTTAGAACTCTTATCACCTTATCCTCGAAATATATAATTTTGGGACCTTTTAAATCCGAAAAGCATTTTATAATAAAGTAACCTTTTATAACTTTCCAAGAGTGCCCCTCCTCTCCTCTTATAAAAGGCCCCCACCTCTACCACCTTACCCACCTCTCAAGCCTTTGGCTTGGCCAACCCCTACCCATTTTGTCTATACACATCCCTCTCTTACTCCTTGAAGCCTCACTTTGGAGAGAAGTATTTTGATGGAAGCCTTTGAGCTCAAATCAAAAAGAGTTACCCATTCTAAAGGTAGTGTCTTCTCTTGTGTTCTTATGTTTTATTTTGCTTCTCCAACCCCCTAAACACTTTTTATTACTTTCTTTTGTAACAAAACTATTATCTTCAATATACTAGGATATTTTTATGAGAAGTATTAGAGATACACTTACACACACCTCCATCTAATGGTTAAAGAGAATACAGTTTCCGTGGATGGTGAATTTCTGCCTCACGAAACGATGATTGTTCAATATTCTTCTAACACCTTAAAAGGAGGCCATTAAGATGAAACTATATTTATATATGATATATAATATGTCTATTGTTTCCTTAATCTTATTTATTTTTCATTTATGGCATACCTTTATGGCTTCCACTATGGGTATGCGCGATATCTTCATTTTAGGAAGTGCGGACTACCACCCCCTCAATGTGATTTGATTCGTTAATGCCATATATGGGACATATAAAAGATGGTGTTAATGATATTATATATGGAATTATACTGGAATTATTATATTCCTTTATGTCATTATTATTCCATTCCATAAAATACGAAATAGAAATGAAAGTAGCGTTCATGCGTACGTACGGCTTACTGTCTCCATGAACGGTGCATTTCATTCCTTACCTCTAAATGTTATGTAATATTATAAATGCATCTATATACTGGATATATATGATATATACGATATCTAAATAATGAATATAACTATAGATATATTTTATACATGATCAACTTGTAATTATAAAGAGTTTATTTTTGACTCAAGTACCAATGATCGTTAAAACTACCGTTATTAACGTAAATAATTACATAGTATTCATGACATGGTAATAAGTGATATAAAAGGAATAATGAACTTGAAAAAGGTTCTTAAGACAGTAGAAATTAAGTCAAGTTTATTATTCATGAGATTAAAGAGCAATCGAGTCACGTCGGACACGAGGTAAGGGAACTTCTTAACCCAATTTCTATTCTTTGGGTTAATCTCCTACTTTCAAATTATGTCATGATATTATTATGTCCTATCTTGTATTTGTACATTATTTATGTGTAATTATAGTGAATACACATAATAGATTTATTTTATTTTAAAAATGATCTTTGTAAGGGACTTCGTCTCAATCTCCATTCATTGAGGCATATTTTTTTATACACAACTTTCTTTTATACGGTGTATAAACCCCTTTTACTTTTATGCTTATTCAAAAGTAATATTTTATATACGAAGCCTTTTACTAAATGAAAAAAGGAATGTTTTTTGTCGTACGTATGCGGAGACAACGACTTCTCTGCCACTGAGACCATTATTTGAGTTTCGGCTTCCTCTACAAGACATAACCTAACTTTTTTTAAAATAAAAAATTAATACCATGTATTAATTTTATTTTATTTTGGTACTGAAAATGGTTTTCATAATGTTTTTATTATATCAATATGTTGTATTGATATCTTGTGATTGAAATTTGGAAATTTTATGCTTCCTTTATGCATGTTTTACGTGACATGATTATGTTATGGTTTTTGGGTATTGTTATGAAGACGAGTGGTTCCGTGATAAACTAAGGGCGGGTGAGCCCAATATAACTCTCCAATGCATTGGGTAAGGTGAAGGAGTTAAACGTTAAGGTTTCTATGAAGAGATTTTAGGGAATATACTATGATGGGTATTCTAAATGTAACCAAGAGGGTTACTCCCTACGTAAGAAGGTTATGAATTCCTCAAGTTACCTTTATGTCTTATGATTTCTATGTTTTATTCATGATTTGATTAGGTATGTTAAAGTTATTATGTTTTATGAGTAAAGTATGATTTCATTGATTCTTACGTATACATGTACTCATGTTTCCTTTCCATATTTTTATACCCCTTACTGAGCTTTTTATGCTCATACAATGTTTTTGAAATGTTTTTCACAGGTCAAGGGAAAGGTACTTGATGCGATGATAGTGTCAAGGAAGTTTCAAGAAAGAATCAATGTTTTATTTTAAATATTTTTCCGTTGATGGGAAAAATGAGTACAATCTTTTATGTAACCACTTTGTTTAAATGTGGAATGTAATGCATGTTTTATGATATAATTCTCTAAAACTCAAAACCTAAAAAGATCCTCAATGTGAATTATATATTTAATTCAATATTAAGTAAGGTTTAAGGCCGAGGCCTTATAGTTGGTATCATAGGTCAGTTTAAATAACTTTAGGAGTTAGAATTCTATTAAATGATTATCCAAAAATATTTTTTTATGGTCAAATTGAAATGATATAGCATTTTAAGATTATCATGTTGCTTTATCTAAGACATGTTTGTTTAGAATGGTTTTCTGCAAAGGAAATAGGGAAGAATTGCTAGGAAGGAATACAGACGGAAATAACCTTCCAAATCAGCATCCTGAGATGGTCAGAATTGGAACTAAATAGTTTGATGCAGTAATGGCGCAGTTGACTCAAGTGATAAATGGTGGTGGTATCCATGCATGAGATTATCCAGATCAACCGCAGATGAACATGTCAGTGGTGGAACATTTCATGAGGCAACATCCCCCATCATTCAAAGGATCATCTGACCCTATGCTAGATGAAGGGTGGATTAATGCACTAGAGAAGATTTTAGATGTCATGGGGTGTTTAAACAATCAAAAGGTTAGTCTTGCTATTTACCGTTTGGAGGGTGAAGCAGATCAGTGGTGGTCGATTGTTAAAAATATTAGGGACGCTGATGATAATGATGCTCTCGACTGGGATGAACTCAAAGGAATATTTCTTGAGAAGTATTTTCCTAAGGTTGTTCGACATAGGATGGAAAAACAATTCTTGGAATTTAGGAAAGAGGACGACTCAGTGGCTGATTATGAAGAGAGGTTCACTCGATTGGAAAGGTATGATCCAAATTTTATCAGAGACCTTGATAGTAAAATCAATTGTTTTTACTCAGGATTAAAGCCAACATATTGAAGGGCTTTAGCTTCTCACGAGTTAAAAAGTTATGAAAATCTTGTTCGAAGTGGTGAGAAGGTATAAATGGAGTTTTACTATGATCAAGTGTTCTATAAAAACTAGCAGAAGAAGAGACCGAGGTGGCAGGAGAAAGGAAAGAATTCTTCCAAATGGTAAGATGGTAAGAAAACTATGTTTCATGTTTGTGATAAATGTGGTAAAAGGCATGCTGGGGAATGTCTTCTGATTTTTGGAAAGTTCCACCGATGTGGTAAGATGGGTCATAAGGCTCATGATTGCACGGAAAAAGAACATGGTGATGGTAAGTCCAAATTGGATTTACATTTAGTGAAATGTTTTAAGTGCAATGAGATGGGTCACTATGAAAACGAGTGTCCGACAAAGAGCTTCAGTGATGGAAGGCAGTTAGACTATAAGAAGAAAGGGGTGGTGAAATCCTTTGAAACTAATTCAGCAGATGTCAGGCCATCAAATGAAGTTGTATCAGGTACTTTGTTTGTTTTTTCTGATTATGCCAGTGTGTTTTTTGATTCGGGGTCTACACATTCTTTCATCTCTGAAAACTGATCTAGTAAAATCGGAATACCATCTCAAGAAATGACTCCTGAACTTGTGGCAAAAACACATGGGGGAAATGTTGAGGCAAAATAATTTTTAAGAATCTTCATATCCTTATCCGTGGAAAGAACCTACATTCAAACCTTATTGTTTTACCTCTATTAGAGTTTTATGTTATCCTGGGTATGGATTAGCTCTCTATTTACCTTTCTAAGATTGACTATAGAGCTAAAGAAGTTTCTCTTCAGAAATACTTTCAGTTTGTATACAGGAATGAACCCTTACTATTGATAACATATCAAGAGGCTAAGAAACTTGTAAAAGATGGAAATGAATGTTACCTTGCACATATCGTTGAAAGCAAGGGAACTATTCAGATTAATGATGTTCTAGTGGTAAATGAGTATCCTGATGTTTTTCCTGATGTGATTCCTGGAATAATACCAGATCACGAAGTTGAATTTACTGTTGACATAGTTCCTGATGCTAATCCAATTTCAAAACCCCCTTATTGAATGGCTCAAACTGAACTTTTAGAGTTGAAGGAGAAATTACAAGATTTATTAGACAAAGGTTTCATTCGAACTAGAACATCACCATGGGGTGCTCCTGTTTTATTTGTTAAAAAGAAATATGGTTCAATGAGAATTTTCATTGATTATAGAGCCTTGAATAACATAACTATTAAGAACAAATATCCTTTGCCTCATATCGATGATTTGTTTGATCAGCTCCAGGGAGCTCAGTATTTTTCCATGACTGACCTGAGATCGGGGTACCATCAGTTGAAGGTAAAGGAAGCAGATATTCTGAAGACCGCGTTTCATACAAGATGTAGCCATTATGAATTTTTAGTAATTCCTTTTGGGCTAACCAATGCACCTACTGTATTCATGGACTTAATGAATAAAATTTTCCATGAGTTCTTGGAAAAGTTATGGTTGTTTTCATTGATGATATTTTGGTGTTTTCTAAAAGTAAAGAGGAGCATGAAAGACATTTAAGGGTTATTTTGCAAACCTTAAAAGAAAATAAATTTTATGGGAAATTCAGCAAGTGTGAGTTTTGGTTGCAACAAATTTCTTTCCTTGGTCATATTATTCATAAAGATGGAATAACTGTGGATCCTGGATAAACAAAAGTTGTTGAAGAATGGACAAGACCCACAAATGTTACTGAGATCCGTAGTTTTCTTGGTTTGGAAGGTTAGTACTGATGGTTTGTTGAAAAGCTTTCACGGTTATATAGTCCAATGACTAAGCTAACTCGGAAGGATGTCAAGTTTATCTGGACAAAACAATGTGATGATTGTTTTTAGGAGTTGAAAAAAAGATTGGTGAATGCTTCAGTTTTGGCACTTCCTTCAAGGAATGGTGAGTTTGTTATATACAGTGATGCTTTGTTAAAGGGACATGGATGTGTCCTTATGCAGAATGATCGGTTAATTTCATATTCTTCACGTCAGTTGAAAAATCATGAGGTAAATTACCCTACACATGATTTGGAATTAGCTGCTGTTGTTTTCTATTTAAAAATATGGAGGCATCATTTGTATGGAGTAAAGTGTGAAATATATACCGATCACAAAAGTTTAAAGTATATATTCACTCATAAAGAATTGACCATCAGACAGAGGAGATGGCTAAAATTAATCAAGGATTATTATTGTACAACTCATTACCATCCGGGAAAAGAAAATAAAGTGGCTGATGCTTTGAGTCAAAAAATTAATGCTTCATTAACAATGTTGTGTTTGGAACGTGATCCTTTGGTTAAGTATTTGATGAAATTTGGCATAAAAGTTGTTGGTGCAGGATGTCCTTCTATTTTGTTTTAGGTATTAGTGAAATCTTCTCTATCAGATAGAATCAAGCAAGCACAGAAGCAAGACAGTGAGTTACAAAAAAAGGAAGAGCTGGTTGAGAAGGGTAAGTTTCCTAAATTCAACATTGATAATGATTGCGTTTTGAGATTTGGGAAGAGATTGTGTGTGCCTTGTGATTCAAAGTTGAAGAGGGAGTTGTTATTGAAGCTCATAGTTCTCCGTTTTCAGTTCATCCTGGAAGTACTAAGATGTATAGAGATCTGCGAGAGTATTACTGGTGGGATGGAATGAAAAGTGATATTGCTGATTTTACTGTGAAGTGTTTGACTTGTCAATAGGTTAAAGCAAGAGCGGTAGTTACTGAAAGGGATTCTTCAGCCTTTACCAGTACCAGAGTGGAAATGGGAAAATATATCCATGGACTTTGTTGTGGGATTACCGAAGACATCTTGAGGTCATAATGCAATTTGGGTTATTGTTGATAGTTTGACTAAATCTGCTCATTTCCTTGCTATGTGAGATACATTTTTCCTGGATCAAATTTCTCGATTGTATCTTAAAAAGATAGTCAGGTTTCATAGAGTTCCCCATATCCATTGTATCTGATCGTGATCCCCGGTTTACTTCTAACTTTTGGAAAGGCCTTCAGAAGACGTTGGGTACTGAATTAAATTTTAGTACAACTTTTCATCCTCAATCAGATGGGCAGTCAGAACGAACAATTCAGACTTTGGAGGATATGCTACGTGCTTATTCGATGGATTATCAGGGAAGTTGGGACCAACATCTTTCTTTGGTTGAATTCTCATATAATAACAGTTTTCATTCTAGTATACAGATGGAACCGTTTGAGGCATTATATGGGAAGCGGTGTCGAACTCCAGCTTTTTGGGATGAAGTGGGTGAAAGGAAGCTAATGGGACCAGAATTGGAAGAAGAGATGGTAAAAAAATATCAGTTGATTCAGAAACACATGAGAACAGTTCATAGTAGGAAGAAGAGTTATGCAGATAACCGGAGGAAGGATCTATCTTTCGAGGTAGGTGATCATGTTTTTCTCAAAGTTTCACCGTGGAAAAGTGTGATGCGATTTGTTAAGAAATGAAAGCTGAGTCCAAGGTTCATTGGACCATATGAAATTCTGGAAAATGTTGGATCAGTTTCTTACCGAGTGGCTTTACCTCCGATTTTATCTCAGGAACACAATGTTTTTCATGTTTTGATGTTGAGAAAGTATATGCCAGATCCTTGTCATGTTTTGAGCCCATAGGTAATTCAGTTGGAGGAGAATCTCTCTTATGAAGAACAACCAGTCCAGATTCATTACCATAGAGAGCAAGTGTTGCGGAATAAGGTAATTCACCAGGAAAAGGTTTTGTGGAAAAACCATATGGTTGAAGAGGCAATGTGGGAATGTGAAAATACTATGAGGGATAAATACCCCCACTTATTTTGATAAGTGAATAAAATTACGAGGATGCAATTACCAAAAGGGGGGAAGGATGTAACATTCCAAGTAAATAAAGAATAAATTTTTTTCATATTTATTAATATTTACGAATTAAATATAAATTTTACTCTAAAGGGGTTTCTATGTTCGATAGCGTACCCGATACGCAACAAAGAGTTTCTTTGAAAACTTACGTTGCACACTAGTAAAAAACAATATTATTTTAAATGGTAGTTAACACGTAGCCGTTGTATTGGAAGGAATGAATAGAAATAACTGAAATATGATTATATATATTTTTTAAATGTTTTTACATTTATCCAATAAAAGATAAAGGCTTAAAATACGAAAAGAATTCAATTTTAGGCATATATACTCTAATAATAATTAAAGGCCGACTTATCACCTTTTGATGGAGAACCGTCTATAAATATAGTTTTGGACACTCTTATACATTATATTAGACCAAATAAAATTCTTCTTTAGAATCAGGACATCAAAATTTACTTTGTGTAAATTTTTTGTATTTTTTCAATAAAGTTCATTTTTTTAATGAATAGTGAAAAATGTTGTATTTTAATTCAAAACCTCCTTTTAATATAATTTATTTGAATGATTAGATTATCTTTTTAAATGGTTTTAATGGTCAATTAGAATATATTTTTAAATTTAATCCAATTGTGGTCATTGGAATTAATTTCACTTTAAAATTGGACTTAAATCAGTGTCAATCTTTTGATATATATTGTTTCATAAAAACACGCTATTTTTCATGATAGCCGGAATTAATTATTAAATTAATTAATGTAACTTATATGTCTTCAATTTTGTAAAATAGACATCCTTTTTTAATTCAGAATATCAAATATAGCTTTGGGTGAGCTTTTGGTATTTTTCTGAAAAACTTCACTTTTTGATGAATAGTGAAACCTCTAAGTGGTACTTAAAAAAACTGATTTTTCGTTTAAATGAAATTTTACCACCTCTTTGTATTGAATTTCAAAAATCCAATATACATGGTTGTCATTAGGATGTAAAATGTGGTTCAATTGGATTAAAATATTTTTTTGGTGAATAGTAACTTTTAAGTTTTTAATCGCGCTTAGAGGTAATTAGTGTAATTTAAGGTAAAAATAATGTTTCAATAATATGAAATGACCTAGAGACAAGTCCTACCCTTATTTGATGTGTCAGGACCGACCATGAAAATTCATGGGTCAACTTGGGGACCCCATTGAGCCACTTTGGTAGGAAAATGACATTAAGAACTTTTTATTTAATGTTAAAATAAAAATTTCACAAACATTTGTTGTTTTACTAAAACAATTTTTAAATGAAATTATAAAAGTCATATATTTTACTATAAATATTCATTAGAAAGCTAAAACGATTTCCTACATCATGATATTTTTTTGATAATTTTTAGACATTAATGAAATTAAATTATTTATGACAACATGATGATGCAGCGATTACCTCATTATTTAACGATTTAAATAAAATGAAAAGATAATGTAAATTATAAAACCTAAACATGTATAAAATCTACTGTATGGGTGTATTTCGAACTCTTATCACCTTATCCTAGAAATATATAATTTTGGGACCTTTTAAATCCGAAAATAATTTTATAATAAAGTAGCATTTTATAACTTTCCAAGAGTGCGCCTCCTCTCCTCTTATAAAAGGCCCCCACCTCTACCACCTTACCCACACCTCTCAAGCCTTTGGCTCGGCCAAACCCTGCCCATTTTGTATCTCCAAATACCTCTATTACTCCTAGAAGCCTCACTTTTGGCAGAAGTCTTTCAAAGGAATCCTTTGAGCTCAAATCAAAAAGAGTTACCCGTTCTAATGGTAGTGTCTTCTCCTGTGTGCTTATGTTTTATTTTTCCTATCCCACCCCCTAAACTGATTTTATTCCTTTATTTTATAACAACAACAGTATCTTCAATATACTAGGATGTTTTTATAAGATTTATTAGAGCTACACTTACATACACTTTCAACTAATGGTTAAAGAGCATACTGTTTCCGTGGATGGCGAATTTCTGCCTCACGAAACGATGATTGTTCAATATTCTTATAACACCTTAAAAGGTGGCCATTAAGATGAAACTATATTTATATATGACATATAATATGTTTATGTTTTCCTTAGGCTTCTGTATTTTCCATTTATGGCATACCTTTATGGCTTCCATTATGGGTATACGTGATAGCTTCATTTTAGGAAGTGCGGACTACCGCCCCCTCAAAGTGATTTGATTCGTTGATGACATATGTTGGATGTATAAAGGATGGAGTTAATGATATTATATATGAAATTATACTAGAATTATAATATACCTTAATGTAATTATGATTCCATTCCTTAAAATACGAAATAGAAATGAAAGTAGCGTTCATGCGTACGTACGGCTTACCATCTCCATGAACGGTGCATTTCATTTCTTACCTCTTAATGTTATGTAATATTATAAATGCATGTATATAATGGATATATATGATATATATGATATATAAATAATGAATATAACTCTGGATATAATGGATACATGAACAACTTGTAATTATAATGAGTTTATTTTTGACTCAAGTACCAATGATCGTTAAAATGACCATTATTAACTGAAATAATTACATAGTGTTCATGACATGGTAAAAAGTGATATAAAAAGAATAATGAACTTGAAAAATGTTCTTAAGCCAGTATAAATTAACTGAAGTTTATTATTCAGTATATTAAAGAGCAATCGAGTCACGTCAGACACGAGGTTAGGGAACTTCTTAATCCAATTTCCGTAATTTGGGTTAATCTCTTACTTAAAAATTATGTCATGATATTATTATATCCAATCTTGTATTTTTACTTTATTTATGTGTACTTATAGTGAATAAACATAATAGATTTATTTTATTTTAAAAATGATCGTTGTAAGGGACTTCATCTCAATCACCATTCATTGAGGCATATTTTTTTTTATACACAACTTTCTTTTATATGGTGTATAAACCCCTTTTAATTTTACGCTTATTCAAAAGGAATCATTTTTTATACAAAGTGTTTTACTAAACGACAAAAATAATGTGTTTTTGTCGTATGTATGTGGAGACAACGACTTCTCCTCCGTCGTGACCATTATTTGAGTTTCGGCTTCCTCTACAAGCCATAACCTAACGTTTTTTTAAAATGAAAAATAAATACCATGTATTACATTTCTTTTATTTTGACATTGAAAATGGTTTTCATAATGTTTTTATTATATCAATGTGTTGTATTGATATCTTGTGATTGAAATGTGGAAATGTTATGTTTCCTTTATGCATGTTTTACGTGATACGATTATGTTATGGTTCTTGGTCATTGTTATGAATACTGGTGGTTCCCTGATAAACTAAGGGAGTGTGAGCCCGATATATCTCTCCAATGAATTGTGTAATGTGAAGGAGTTAAACTTTAAGGTTTTTCCGAAGAGATTTTAGGGAATATACTGTGATAGGTATTCCAAACGTTACCAAGAAGGTTACTCCCAACGTAAGAATGTTATGAATGCCTCAAGTTACCATTATGTCTTATGATTTCTATTTTTTTATTCATGATTTGATGAGGTATGTTAAAGTGATTATGTTTTATGAGTAAAGTATGATTTCATTGATTCTTACGTATACATGTACTCATGTTTCCTTTACATATTTTTATACCCCTTACTGAGCTGTTTTATGCTCATCCCATGTTTTTGAAATGTTTTTCACAGGTCAAGGGAAAGGTACATGATGTGATGATAGTGTCAAGGAAGTGTCAACAACGAATCCATGTTTTATTTTAAAAATGTTTCTGTTGATGGGAAAAGTGAGTACTATCTTTTATCTAACCACTTTGTTTAAATGTGGACTATAATGCATGTTTTATGATCTAATTCTCTAAAACTCTATACCTGAAAAGATATTCAATGTGAATTATACATTTAATTCAATATTAATTAAGGTTTAAGGTCGGGTCCTTATTGTCAAGGTGGTTGTTTCTTTGAAATCACCCAAGAATGTGGAAGAAGTTCATATTTTACTTAGACTGGCAGGTTACTACCGAAGGTTTGGTAGGGGGAGTAAGCTTTCTCCCAGGTTCGTCGGACCGTTCGAAGTGATGCGGCGGGTTGGTGAAGTGGCTAATTAGCTAGCTCTACCACCGCCGCTACTGAGACTGCACGATTTCTTCCATGTGTCTCAACTCTGACGGTATCTAAATGATGATTCACAAGTCCTCGACTGGGGAAAGTTGGATATCGAGGATGATGTGATGTTTGTGGAAAACCAGTGAGGATCAAGGATCATGAGGATACGGTTCTCCATGGAGGGACCATTCCTTTGGTTCGTGTGTTGTGGAGGCATGGCGGGTTTGAAGAAAGTACTTGGGAACAGGTGACTCTGATGCACATGTACTACCCAGATCTTTTTTGAGTTTTGTTCTGTTTGGTTTATACTTGTTTGTGATGGAAATCTTTACCTTGTTAACTATGGAATGTGCAGTTTTCCTTATTCTGTGGATGTGTGTGAAGAGTCCTGACTATGGGGAGGGGAGGACCCGATCCCTATTCAAGACACATGAAGGTGGATGCAATTAAACCCATGAAAGAAAGTCAGTGCCACCCAAAGTGGATAGTATCTTGACCAGGTGGAAGAAACTCCCCAACCCATATGACTGGGCAGTTTGACCCTCATGTTTTTTCTGGATACATGAGGGAGAGGTGTTCTTAGATGACAATGAGGTTCACTGCAACGAGGTATATTTTGAGGTGGTTGTTCAGAACCCCTCTTTTCTTCGGGTATAGTTTTGATTCACGAGGGCGAGAATAATTTGAGAGGAATATGATGTAATGGCCCAGACCCACCTGGTCCAATAATTTTCCAAAACAAGGCTCCACCAAAACGGTGGCACTGGTTATAGTGCCACTAGTTACGATGGCATCGTAAGGGTGACACCATTACAGTGGCACTATGAGGGTGACACTGTGACGGTGGCACCGTGATAGTGGCACCGTGATGGTGTCACCGTTTCCTCACCGAGCATGCTTTTCCATTTCCCGACTTTTCCACTCCAGCAGCATATCTTTTGACGTAAAGATGATTTAATGCCCTCTTTCAATCCATTTAAAGACCATAAATAATATCTACAATCTGCCAAGAGTCGGGAAACCCTTAACATACCAGAACGTGTGGTTTTTTCTTTAGTGTCACGCCCTTCCCTGAACCTTGCAGTTCCGCCCATGTTACACATTTCATTATGGTAAAAGAAAACTATTTAACGCATAGCCGTTATGACCAACCCTCCTAGTTGAATTGTTAAATGACAATTAATTCCATCGTGCGTAACTTCCCAACCACGTGGGGAACCACGATCCGACTTTAAGGCTGTTAAAATATCCATATCCCGTAACAACGGGATATCATCCGTATATCGCACAGGAATTACTTCTTCTTCTTCCTCTTGGCTGGTCTCTTTTTCTTCTTGGTGCGTTTGGAGTTCCCCTTCCTAAGGCAAGTGGCGGACCTGTTCCGGAGCCATCCTTCCCACCCTTAGATTCCGTAACGTTCCTCCCCTACAAGTCAAGCATCCCCAGTTGTTGGCGTGTGGAAAATAACTTCAATCCTTGATTAACCAAGTAGGGATTTTCCTTCGTCTCTTATTATTGTGTATCATGTGGGGTGGGTACGCTACTGTTTCCATGGGAATTGATGAAACCAAAACATAACAAAGATAATAAACAGACTATTAAAGAATGATGGTGTGCGTTTGAAAATTCTGATGTACTATTTTATAATTGCCATATGTTGTGATATGTATTGGATTATGCTTACTGAAAATCATGGTCATTGGTGGTCTTTACTTGGGAACTAATGAACCCTTGTCTTTTGTGATGATTAAATAACCGTAACATGGAAATTGGTTAATCACCTAAACTCAGTTGGTTACATGGATACCCAGAGAACATTAATTCTTTTCTGGTCACCCCGGTTAACCAACCAAAAGAAGAACCTAATGAATGATGTGCTTGAACCTTTATGTTTCCCTAATATGTTTTGGTAGTAGGTGTGTGGTTCTATTTGATGCTTATGGGGTGATGTGGATGAGGATGGGATCCTCTATTGTGGAATGGTTGTTGGTTGTGAATATAAATCTTTGTGGGGATATATCTCAAGGCTTGGTTTGGATCCAGTACTTTGAGGGATCTCACTAAACCCATTGTTGTCGTGACTTCACAAGAGAACTGGGTGTGAATGCTTAAATTGGTGTTTTGCTGTTTTTTTTCTCTGGCTTGCGGTTATGCTTATTAGTTTCCCAGTAGTGAAGAATTTATTTAAATGGGATCACTTTAACATGAAAGCAATAGTGGGTTAAATGGGGAGTTGGTTTTGGGAATGAGTTGTTACTTGGTCGTGAGTGTTGTGGATTTCTTTTATGAATGAATAGTAATGATGGTGTTTGTGCTTAGGTTGGATTTAAAAACCCTAGGTTGGGATGAGTTATTTTTACCAGTACATATAATTGTAGTTATTTTGTTTCTTATTCACACCCCACCTAAGTTGAGCACTTAGTGCCGAGCACCCCCATTTCATGGGGGAGGGTGTTTTTTACAACACTTATATGAGAGGATGGTTATTAGATCCTTTTCGGATCCCTTTACCGAATAACCATAGACTCTTCGGGTAGGATGTGATGGAATGAGGTACATTATAGCCTAAGATTCTTCGGGCAGGGTAGTTGTAGTGGTTGGCCCAGGTGTGTGCGAGCAGGTTGTTTCCTAATAGTCTTCGGGATGAGGAGAAGGCATCTTCAAGCATGGCAGTAGTTGTTCTTTCCTAGGTGTTTGTGGGTGTGGTTATGTGTGGTGGTTGTAGCCCAGGTGTTTTCAGGTGGGATGGTGGTTGTGGCCCAGGTTTTTGCAGGCGTGATGTGTGGTTGTGGCCCAGGTGTGTACGGGCGGGGTGTGGCAGTGGGACTACGGTGAGAAATGGTGGGAGAGGTTCGATGCATAGGATGACTTCAATAACCAGTGGGAAAGTGGAACGGGGTACCGAAATATCGATGTTCTATTAATATATATTACTTGAATTGTGTTATTTGGGGAGTGTACTTGGGTGAGGCCTGGGTGGATAGTTTTCTTTGCTGGGTGCTTTGGTTATTTATTTTCCCATAGGTCATTAGAATGCCTCTTCACTTGTGCATGAGAGTCTTTGGTTTTCCCTATTGAGTATACTTTTATGCTCACCCTACATATATAAAACTACATTTATGTTTCTATGAGGACTTTAGGGATCGTGCAGGGCCATACTAGCTCGGGTGTTGGGACAGTTGCAGTAGTTATTTTTCTTTTTTTGGTACTTTACCTTGTGGTCTCCTTGTACTTTGTGGAATTTACTTTTGTAACATGCATATAGGAATTATTTTCTTTGGCTTAATTTTTACCCCCAGTTTTTTTTGTGGTTGTGATTTATTATCTTATCTCCCGATCCAATTAAAGAAAATGGTTAATGCCTTCTATCTTTTGTGTGATTCTATACCCTTGGTGCTAGTCACCACTCCCGGACCTATTGAAGGCGGGTCTCAGGGGTCATTATCTCTCCTTCAACTTGAAGAAGGAAGGTTCTGGAAATCTATTATCCCTTCCATAATCTTGGTGAAGGTGGGTCGTGACAAATAATCATGGGGAAGGAATGTCAGTGGACCCAGAGGGAGTGTATGAGGTTTTGTATTGTGAGCATCCCAAGAATGATATGGATGTATAATTGTTTTTGGGTATGGATGGATTTTAATGAATGTTTATTAAATATTTTCCCAATTTTTATACACCTATTTTATGGTTCACCATGAAGGAAATCAATTTTTAATAGTCTAAAGCATGTTAGAATTCTTTACAAGAGTTAATGAAGTGGGTAAATCCTACACCAGTTATAATCTTATAATGGGAAGTTATAGACTGTACCTTGTTTAGTGACATGTTTGGTGTAGGTCTTGGGGAAATTTTAATTTAGTCTAAGAGGGTTTTTTATGAGTCATGATTGGTGATGCCTCATTAATGAAACTACCCTACACAGGAACTTGAATTAGGTGCGGTGATTTATTCTTTCAATTTTTGGTGGAACTACTTATTCATGGATTGATATACATTGTATACCAATCCGAAAATTCTTAAGTAAATTTTATATTAGTGTGATTTAAATCTGCAACATAGAATATGGGTTTAATACATTCAATTCTTTGACTTTAAACTAGTTTAAAACTTGTGGAAAGGAAACAGGGTCGAAGATGCTTATGTTAGAAGACTCAAAATTAGTTGGTTCTTGAACCAAGTTCAGAGACAAAGATGATGTCATTGTTTGATGTGATTAATCTTGAGGTGCATGATAACCAAGGGAATATAGAACATGCATTCTTGGTTTTTTATTATGAGATTATGAGAAAAATCAAGAATAGTCATAAATTGGAATCATAATGTCTATCTTTGAGTAAAAGTTTTAATGGTGAGGAGTCAACTTCTGGTTAGAACATTGGAGATGATGGAATCATTTATGTTCATGGACATTCTATTGTCCTAACATGTTTTTATAAGAGTTTATGTGAGTGTTTATGGAATTAAAGTGGGATGTGCATCCTGTTTTGAACCAAATGTATCATGATCTTCATAGGTTGTATTAGTGCCCAGGGATAAAGAAATTGGTTGAAAGTTTCATGGAATGATGCCCTATATACCAGCTGATGAAGGCTGAGAATTAAAATCTTGTTGGTTTTTTATAACAATTTCTCATTCCATAATTGAAATTAGATGTTATGATTATGGATTTCATTTTTTATCATCTTGGGATGCCTCAAAATACTGATGTGTTCTAAGTTACTATGGATCAGTTGAATAAAGTTGTTCATATACTACCAATTCAAGAGAATTTCAATATGGATCAATTTGGAGAGTTTTATGTCTTTAAATAATACATTTTTATGGGTTACTGGTAAAAATTGTATCATATATTGATCCATGATTCACATCATGCTTCGGATAGGGATTATAGAGGGTGCATGGTACCCATGTGTTTGTGAAGACATCTTTCCACCTACAGACAGATGGGAAATTATAGTATACTATTCTGATACATGAAGACATGTTTGGTATATGTGTCGTAGACTTTGGTGGATCATGGGAAAATAATTTATCTCAATTTGGGTTTTCCTACAATAATATTTTGGATAATATTATTCAGATGACACAATGTGAGGTGTTCTATTGTAGGCCATGTTGATCTCTATTGTGTTGGTTATTGGATGGGCAATCGTAGTTTATGGAGAAGAGTCTCAGGTTGGATAATTAAAAATATGTCTATTGGATTTGGAAATTTATGGAAATGGATCATAGTAGGAAGAAGTCATATAAACATCAACATCATAGATCTATTGAGTATATGGTGGGTGATCATTTGTTTCATCGGGTGTCGGCAAGGTTTCGTCACCACTGGATTCCGAAAGAGCATAAGTTGGTGCCATGGGACATCGGTCCATTTGAGATTGTGGAGAGGATTAGACTGGTGCTGCACTAATTGGCTCTTCTATAGTTGTATAATGGCATGAACAATGTATTTCATGTTTCCCACCTTCTACATTATCTCCTTGACCTAGATAATGTGATTTTTATTGAGGATGTGGAACTTGAGGAAGATTAATCCTTTTAAGAACATCCAGTTCTTATTGTGGATAATAGTGAGAAAGTCTTGTGGGGAAATATTGTGCCCTTGGTTTGATTTTTTGGTCATAGTGGTAGTGTTTATGAAGGAATATGGGAGAGATAGTTAGATAGAAAGGTATAGTGGCCCGATCCCTTTTCTCCAAAAGATCTTTGATGATGGGAGTGCTGCATGAGGGAGATCCAATATAAGGTGGGGAGTTTTTAAGATCCCAGACATCATAGAAGTATATCCTTTTTTAATTTTTGGTTTAAATATCTTAATTTTGGACAATGGTACTTTTACTAGATGTACGAGGATGTATGGAGGAGTTTTAGGCGTTCAGGACATTAAAGAAATGGGTAAAATGCCTTCCTATGCATGTTTCATGGTTAGTTCATAGTTGGAGAGTACCGTGTAATGGGAGAGGAGAAACTATGAAACTATAGAGAATGGAATTATGCACAGTTGTAACATGGATTTTCATTCCATGTAGAATAACCTGGTAACAATGTGAGATGTAACCCTAATTGGAAGAGGATGGAACACGATTAGGGCATGGTTTATCTAATTGTGCATCCAAACTCATTAAAATGTTAATAATTACCAAGCATCCCCTAAGGATTTTAATTATCTCACCCAATTTCTTCCCCCATATATCCTATATTAACCCTAATAACAAGACATTTTGAACAAAGCATTCCAAGGATCTTTTCCTTCGATTCATGTCATTTTGGAGTACTATTATGTGCGAATTGGATCACCGGTTATGTACAACCCTTTTCTTGCTTCACTTTTATGGATTAGGGATTCTGGTATCATTCTTCATCTTCTGAATTCCAAAAACCATATTTTCTAGTGGATTTTAGGTTAGGTACTTGAGGAGTTTTTGAGTATAGATATAATAATATGTTTAAGCATGTGTTCATTTTCAGATTTATGGTATGTGGTCTACAAGTTGGATCCCATAGTTTTGAGGTTGATCTGTGTGTGCTTGGTTGTGATTTTTCTTCCCACTTGTTGTTAGTTTTTCTCTTTTAACAATAATTGGTAAAATTGTTGGATAGCTGACGAATTAAAATCCTCACGATCCCTATGGGATGTGTTGATGTTGATTAGACCAATTTAGGGTGACCCATGGGGTGCACCAATATTTCTAAACATGGAAGGTTAAAATGATAAACGTATATTTTTGTTGTGATAGATTAGAGACCATGTTGAACATGTGGATATAATTAGTTGAGTTAAATGTGGAATAATGATAGGTGTATCTAGAATTGGGTAATGTCTTAATGTATTGTTTGGAATAACATAACTGGGTTGAATGTAATAAAGTAATTATGCTATGTGACTTTTGAATTGTACTTGAAATGATTAAGTGTGTTAAAGCATGTTAAGTTATGAACATGTAAAATTGGTAATGCATATGATTTCATAAATTTGTTAGATGTTTTAACATATAGAAATTGATGAATATGAAATTGGGATAATGCATGAGAATTTTTTAATATTAAAAAATGTGTACGCGATAAGAACGTGAAATGGGTTAAATGGGTTGTTAAATGAAGATGGTAAATTTAATAGTTTGTGAAAGATCGATGTTAATTTTACATGTTTAATAAATATGAAATTTGAATGTTATGTTTATTGATTGTGTATGGTTTGAGATATGTTATATATGGTAAATGGAAAAATAAGAATGTGCACATGTCTTAGTAGCTGGGGGTCTTGGACTTGAGGTTATTTACCCACAAGTAGGGCTAGAATAAATCTCTAAACCCCACCCCATAATACATAAGTTATGTAAATGGGATGAAGCTCTATTCCCTTAATGGTTTCATTTATTGAATATACCTATACTAAGGCTCCAAGGTAATAATGATGTATGTTATAATGAAATGTTTTCCCCTATGAGATAGGGAACATGAATTATTACCTTTTGAATAGTAATTGACCTGGTTAGGATATTGTGTAATTTATGTAAATGCCTAACCCATGAAACCTGTAACATAAATTAATTAAGTGATCATGATGGTTTAAATAATTAATATGAGGATAATAATGTAAAATGGTAAGGTAAATTTTGTTAACTAATGGCAACCGAGTTACATTTTGTTTATTTTTATTTCACCTAGTATTTACATGCACCATCTATTTAGATTGAATATTTTATAGACATCATTGGTGGATCCCTATTGATTTGTACTCACACCCTTCTTAGGACACCATTGGGTACCCAAGAAAATATCATGGTTGCAAGTCAGTATAAGGGAAAAGTCTATATGCTAGGGAGTTGAGTTAGTCTTTGGAAATGTATGGGTAATGATCCGGGCTTGGATCCAGGTACCATTTTAGGGATTTATTTGTTGTTTATTATTTTTATTTTTTCTATCACATGAAACTTCAGAGCATTAAATGACATATTACCTTTTGGTTGTTGGTTGTACCCTGTTTAGGAGATGGTTGGAAATGCATGTTTCTGGTTATTTTATTTTTTTCCGTCACTTATTTTGGGCATCAACTATGGACTACTATAATAAAGAGGGTATAGTCTCCCAAGATATTACACTAGAGCATCACTGCTAGTCGGCATCCTCCACATCTAAGGAGGCATGATTAAGGTCATGTGGTGACCTAGATTGGGGAACTGGTTTAGTGGCTCTCATACTGGGAGAATTACACATAGATTTTTCATGGTAGTGTAATCATTATGTTTATTTTTTATTTATTTTGATGTTCTTTTGATGGTTGGTGTGGGTATGATTTGTGAGAGAAGAATACTCGATGAGTATGTTTTGGGTAATTTTCCACCAACAACAAGTCACAATAAAATGTACATTTATTTTTGTGTCACCCATAAAAATCGTTATTGATTAAAAAATTATTCGTTAATATTATTTATTACTATTATTAATGTTATGATATTAATTCATGTTGAAAATGGAGAAGATAGTATATCATAGTTCTAATAAGTGGTTGAACCAAACTTAAAAATAACATGCTATACTATGAAATATGTAAGAATATAGATATTTGTTGTGATATTGGGGAAAAAGTGAAAATATTTGATGGGAAAATATTGTTTTGGGGGTTATTTTATTTGAAATTGCACCACTTTATTATATTGTTCGGTGTCTTATTTTGGTTGTTGTTGGATACTGTTTGGATTGGTTTTTGTTCATTTTATCATCTTGTTTTTTCCTTAAGGTTAGACCTCAAATCATGATACTAGAGATTATCTCCCTTTTTGGATTAAAATTTCAAATTTTTTATTTAAATTTTTGTTAAATTCCTTTCTAGTTTGAATTGGATTGAACTTGGTTTTAGGCATGGGTAAATTTGACTATATTTATTATTGATAGACCAGAAACCCAAAGGTGTTGGCGGATGATTAGATGAGCCCACCACAGGAGGAGGCTCATTGGTTAATATACTAGGTCACAAAATGAGTAATTTCCCAAAGTATAAATGCATGTCAGTTCTATGAGCTACTTTAAGATGGATAAATCATTTATGGATCCTTAGAGAATTGTCACTTTTTATAACTGTTGATATGTTTTGGTTATACTTTACCTGGAGGTTTTAGTTTCAGTTCTTGGATGTTTCACTATAGAATGTATCCAAAGTCACAACATTGAGTCATAGAGATGAATTTTGGTAGTACATTTTAATCATGTTACACTATTTTAGAGAATCATTAAATGACTAAGGGACCTATTGTAAGTCTCATATTCTTTCTTGTTTTCTCTGATTCCTCTTGATGTAATTGAGTTTTTTAGATAAATTTGTGGATCCTGGATTTATACTTGATATAAATTTTTTGGGTGAGTGTTCTTCATTTTTGTGGACTGTCTAACTCACTCATTGAGTGTAGGATTATTTCAGTCTTTTGATTTCCAATATAATGATCTGAATTCTTGATAAGGGAATAAATTTTCATAGTGAGGAGAATTGTAACGTCCAAATTTTTGTAACAATATTTTTTATTTGTTTTATTTGTTTCATTTCTTTTTTGAGTAAATTATTAATTTTTAATATATTTCATTTGTACTTATGTTTTATAGTGTTTCAAAAAGGTAATGGGGTTTTATGAATCTTTTGTAAGGGTAAAATCCTTTCTCAATAGGCAATATAGGGGTAAAACCATTTTTAGAAGGATTGCATAAGGAACTATGCTTTTGTGTAAGGTAAATCCATTTTATATGCACTGCGTAAGGGTACAATGTCCTACAAAAATGTAAGAACTATATTGTATAAGGTTACCATGAACTGTATATTACTATATCTTCCCTTTGTATGGGTAATATCAAGTTTATTTTGTTTGTGTATGGGTAACCATAGAGCTACATTAGTGTAGTGAACTATTTCTATAGATTACATTAGGGGTAAAACATCACTGCGTAAAGGTAACAGTTGTTTTCATGCATGGTAGTATGATGATGATATTGTTGTGTATGTATTGAAGAAATTAAGAAACTATTAGTAAGGGATGGAATATAGTGTTTATTCAACATAAATCATATAATTCCTCAAGTGGTAGGGGAATCATGGCTAGTTAATGTGGACATGTCATTAGTTATAACTTATCAATTTTGAGAAATGTCAGTGAGTGGTGGTTCAACCACTTCCCTTAATTATCATTAGATGTGTATGGTAGGTCCAAAACTGTACGAAGAACATAGTCATAGATATGAGAGGATCATCTCAAGTGGTCTTGGTAATTCTTGTTATCCTCTTAGTGTAACCCATTATTAGAGTTGATCATGTCCCATATCTTTATGCCTTATAAGAAACACTTATAAATCATTGGTTATATGCCACACTAATTTATATATCGTCGGTCTTATTATGTGAAACCTATGGGGGGGGTTCTTCTATAGTGTGGTATGTTTCATTGGTTGGTTTATCTTGAGTGTGACAAGGGTTCCTTTATAGGAACACCTTGGATAGACTCATAGTCAACAACTAATTCAATGATTTGACTTCTATTTTCCCCAATCAGTGATTAGTTATGTAGAATTTTTTTCTCTATACAAATATCACACTTTTATATATAACATTATTTACTACCTTGTATGAGATCCATTGATCAAATTTATGAGTTTGAGGTTACCACATAATTTAGTTAGGATCAGATAGGATGATTCAAGTGTTCTAATCAGAGTGTTCTAGATTGTGTTTACAACCATGTTCATGCTGGGGCATGACAACATAAATAGTTGTTCGGTAAGAGAAATTTCTGAAAGACGGTTCTAGGATTTTGTTGGTGTGATTAGAGAAATTCTCAAGGTACTATAGTTTGAAGGCATCTAGTTTTTGTTTTTTAAATGTATCATCCATCTTTGATTACTGTTTTTTGAATTATTTCGACTATTGGTAGTTTTGCACGAGGCTTTCATTTTTTATATGTAGCTATTGAGGGACTTCTTCAAGAATGTTGTTTAGATGAGGTGAGTAAAATACTGAGTTGGCCAAGGTCATTAGGAAAATTCAGCTTGAACAGGTTAAATGTGGTCAATTGGGAGTCAACAATTCCTTTAATCTAAGGATCATTCAATGTGTGTCTCTAGAACACTAGGGGCTTATTGGAATAAACATATTCAATGGTGGAAATACCGTGACTATGAATTGAGAATTAAATTCTAGAACCTATGGTAGGGAGCTCCATAATATGGGTGATTAATGTGATGGTGATGTGATTATGTCTCCAATTTGACCGGATCAGGTAGAGGTTTTATCTATTCTTTGGTTTAGAACATGAACATTAGATCTAGTTTTATTATCTCATGTTTTGTATGATTAATGGGATTCTAGGTCATGTTTTGGGAATTGGAAACATAGAAAACCTATCTAAAAAACCATTTTGAACCAGGTATGTTATGTTTTCATTTCATTGTTTTATAAGGTTTTTTAGGGACGATATTCTTTAAGGTGGGTGGATTGTAGCATCCCATGTTTTTAGATGGATGAAATTCACTAAAGAGACTAGATTTTTGATTTTGTGGATAGTCCTAACTATAATACAATATTTAAAAGATAATTATTGCTGTTCTAACACTTAAATGTATTATTTTTTGGACTTATATAGAGGTTCGAGAGGTGTGTTAGTTGTTTTGTTGAGTTTAGGGAGTTACGATAACCAAAAATCAAAACCAGAAGAGGCTAGAAGAGGCATAAATTTTTTATATAACAATGATTCCCTTTAGAAGAAATCATAAGGCCAGTTCAGAGAGGCTAAGTGTTTTTAAAGGTTTCATATTTATTTGAAAAACATTAAACATGGCCATGCTGATGATTGCAGATCCTCTAAATAGAATGATATCATGGTTAGGGAATGGTTTCTCAAAAAGTGTACATGAACTGTGTGAGCCACATGCATAGGTAGAAGCCCATTCATGGTCAGTGCACGACTTGGACAACCAAGTGGCCAAACTATTGTAATTATATAAAGGGTTGAATTTACCCTTCTCCCTTTATTTACATTTATTCTCCTCACATTTCTCCACCTCCACATGCAAAGCATGTCCCCTAACTACCTGTACTTCTCCCTCTCTTCCATGGAAGACTTAATGATACCTCCTCTATATTACCTCTAATTTAAGTGTCATATATTTCAATGTAATACCTTGATATGTGCTTTGAAACACGAGATTCATTTTTTTGTTTCCCTCAACTACATTGACTATATCATTGTGTGAGATAATTCAACATATTTTCTTGGTTTTTTTCTATTTCTCTAATTCAAACCAAATAAAATCAAATCAATGGATGATAATGGAAGAGTGGACCTTTATAAGCATGATTTGGGTTGTATATATAGTTTTCCTCAAAGTTTCATTATTTTCAAATTTATGTTGTTGTGATGCGTGCTGGTACATTTATGCGACGACTATAAAAATTTGTAATTTTTGATATAGACCCTAATTACATTAACTAAATAAATGTATCAATTAAATTTCACCATTAAGGGGTTATCGTCCCAATGTGTACCAGCCCCTTGTTGTGTTTTATTTATATTCTATATTAATTATGCATCTATTTTCTAATAAAATTACAGGTTGAGGATAAATTCCATCTAAAATGAGAAGAGACTAAACAAATGGATTTCTTTAGATACAAAACATATATACATCACCACAATATTACTCCATTACAACCAAACCACCTCCTAAGGGGTTTTGGTTTGGGTTATGTTTTAAATGTATAATTTCAATTAAATATAAATTTAGTGGTACCTTTTTCTAATTGTGGATTATTTCATGAACTGGTAAATGAATTTGGTAAATTTTATATAATATTCTTTAGTAATAGAATTATATTATTATTTAAATTGAAATATTAAATAGGTGGGGCCCACTACATGTATTTCTGGTATATGGTAATGAATGATGAAGGAATTATCCTTATTTTATTTATAATTAAATGAAGAACGAAATGGTTATAGTCCTATCCATATGGATTATTTATAATCAAGTGGTATTAATGGATTGGATGAGTACGCAGTCTTATAAAAAATGTAAAATGTATTATATTGAAAAGTATTTTATAATACTTGAGTGATTCTAATTTTCTCTTTACAATGTATCGAGAAACGTGCATAATGAATAAAGGGAGATGTAATAGGGTCGTTGTCCATGTCCTATCACACCCGTTGGTAGGGGATATTTTTATATTGTCTGCATTTCATGGGTTTCTAGGAATGGTGTTCCATGCCCCCTTATTTGTATGGTTGGGTTAGACCCTCCTCATGGTTTTTCATGATACATAAATATAATCGTACACACATTATGATACTTTTAATGGGTTCTAATATTTGTTATGACCATTTAATAAGATGGATCTTATGACTATGCTTGGATGTCGATATTACATCATAGGTCCTGGGTAGCTTTACGTTTATATATATTTGACTATATACATTAATACATATATAGAGAATATATATTCACAATATTTTAATTATATATATATATATGGTTAGACATCATCAGTTAAATTTAAAATTAGACAGAAGCTTGTATGGTTAGGATGGTGTCCTTGAGGAACCTAAGCCCGAAATTCTACATATATTTATTTGTTACATATTTATTGATATACAGACACACAAATATATTTTATAATTATATAGTGGGAATATTTTGACACAATTGGTGGTGGCCAACTATGTATATTTTACACCCTTTTTGGGATACGATTTCCCTGGGGCGGCTAAAAAATCCTCATACTTATAGGTTTTGTTATATGGATTATTCTTTTGATTTTATGATAGTACCAATGGGTTTGGAGAAAAAGGCTGACAATGAGCTCATGGGGAACATGAATACCACCCATGGGGAATTTTTGTCTTCAACTTCTTTATTCTTATATTGTATTATACATTGTTTTGTACTATTATTATTATCTATTTTAGTCACATGGACATAAATTGTTATATATTTATTGTTGTCCATTTCATATTATCTTTCTGGTTGTTATTAATATCTTCCAAATTTTTTCCCATTATTTAATTTTTTTATCTTGTGGTATTTTAATTACTATCATTATTATACCAGCACATTACTTGGTCATTAGGGTATAGTATCCCCATCATACCATCATTGGACCCTAACTTCTATTCAGTATCCTTTTCCGTATGGGGAGGCGCACTCAAAACCATGTGGAAAATGACCTTTACTAGTCAACAATTTGAGTTTTATAAATTCAGTAAACATTATATACTTATTTTTAACTCTAATAAGAACATTTTCACCAAATTCATTCAATGATATTATAATTCCACTTTTCTTAGGTACAAAATGAATAAGGAACACCCATAGGCTATCATGAATGCGAAATACTAATCTAGTAGCCAAAATGTGGTTGAATTATCTCTTGATAACTCCTAAGATAATTGTATTCAGTATCCTTTGAAAGTATTCTACAAGTTTATCATTATCCTATTAAAAAATTCAACAAATAACGGTTGAATTATGAGTCTTTTTTAAATCATGGAGGGTTAATTATAAGGATTTTTTGCATGATATCTAGACTTGTAATAAATTTTATCTTATCCCATTGATATCGCTTTGTAAATAATACAATGAAATCTGATATTATCTCATAAAATGAATATTTGTGGTCTTTAATAATTGGATTCTGCTCTAATTTATGTTGATCATTTTCTTTGGTAAAAGATGGGTTATTATAAATAGTATAATTAATTCTATATACTAATTTACTATCAGATAAGTAGTGTTTAGGTTCATGTTGTGGATAATAGACTATCCAGTTGTTTTTTTCTAGTTAATATCATAGATATATTCTGATATTGGTAGAATCTATAGGGTCTCAATTTCCTTCAATAATGATTTCAATTCAAACATCCTAAATACTATTTTTTTCATGAAGAACTGTCAATATTTTTTGAATAAAATTGAACAGATTCATAAAGTGTCAATAAATTAATATGTTCATGAAGAAAAGGATAAAAAATTTAAAATTTAGTAGGTTCAAAATATGATGATTCAATATATTTAGTTGTGATTTCACATACAAAATAGTAAAAAAAATTCTAAATAAAATCATCTTCTTTATTGTTTAGGTATTAAAAAATTCCTTTGAAATTAGTTTCAATATTATCAATAATTTTATTGAAATATTTTCAATCTATTTCAAAATAATAATTTTCATATTATTAAAATTTAAAATCATAGAACATATTAGTAGAAAACCATGAAATCAGTTTGACATAACAATTTCAATAATAATCAATTGGGTATTTCATATATTGAGAAATATTAAGATTAATAACATTTCTTCTAATTTTTTGGGATAATTTTAATTTTTGGAAAATAATGAAAGATTTAGAAATATTTATTTAGGGTATCCCTTCTACGAGTGGTGAATACGTGAAAAATTTATAATCTTACTCATCTAATATCCAAAAATCATTTTGGACAACCATGTTTCAATATTAGACTAAAACATATTCAAAAACTCATGTAGGTTTTGTTGTACCTTAATAATTATATTGAATTCATATTCTATAAGTTATGAGTTATGTAACTGGTGAAGATAATTACAAAAAGTGTGGTGCAACATTAATATAATTTCTTAGTCTAAGAAATAAATCCTTGAAATAAATTTCACCATGTTTGTAGGCGAAGGTACATATCCCATGATCTCTAAATTTAAAAGAAATATCATATTGAATCATTGTGGAAATATTAATTCCTATGTTGACATTATCTACTCCCATGATTTTCCAATTTGGGGAATGTATATCATTAAATAATCTTTCATACATAGGAATTTTATTAATAAAAATTGACAAAAATAATTTCAATGGGAACTTTTAGGAAGTTTTTTAAGAATTATTTGTCCAATTATCTATGAAATATTTTTTCTATAGTGGGATACTCCTATGATATGTAATTTTTGGATTAAATGTATATTGATCAGTATGGGAGTAATTAACTATCATCTTTTTCTTATATTTTTTCTTCTTTTCATGAGAAACCACTTCATGAGATATTAATTTCTCCTTAAAAAATATAAATTTTCTATAGTATTATAACCTTTAGAAAAATTCATAGTAGGTTTATTAAAAACATTAAGTTATAAAATATGTGTAAATTTTTTGGAATTCTCTGGAACATGTTTTGAGGTATCTCAAGGCCCATACATTAGAATATGTTACTAAAAAACTCATTATAAAAACAGATTTCATAATAAACAAATGAAAATTAGGTGTGATAAACAAAAATTATATTATCCATATCCAAAATTATGTCACTTAAATAATAATAAAAATATTTGGTATGGTGTTTAAATAATTATGAAAATTCATTTATCTAAAAACCCATTTAATTCTCAGAAATTGTGAATTTTTACCATTATACCCTCATTTTATTGTTCTATAATTTTTTTTCAACATCTGAAACATAATTATATATACTAGAAGCCCTTATCTGAAAATATTACTTAATGTCATTCTCCATAACATAAAGAAAAGGAAACATAAAAAAAGAAAGCATTGATTCCCAGTGTGGGTAAAAATATGAGATATCAACCAATGATCAAATGTAAGTATAAGATAATCATAAAGGTATTAAAAAAAATCAAAGTGACTTGAAATAACATAATATAATTCATAAACATTGAGAATAAGATCATAAAACGTGGTTGAATATTGTTATTACATAATACGAGAGTAATAATAGTAATAAATTATTTAATATTTTAAATAAATTATTATAAAAGGTATAATAAAAACTCATAACAATGAACAAGGAAATTATTTTTGTATCTTTTGAAATCCAATATTATTTATAGAATTTCTAAAATGAGATAATAACATAATTATATTAAGAGTTAGTTATATAATGTCAAATACATCATCTCTTAAGAGTTACATATATTCTGTAAACATGTGGTTACTTTGGATTAACCTCAATCCATTTAACAAGGCCACATTAACCAATGCACTGGTGATCTATATCAACTTCACCCATGTTCATGAGCTATATCTGGCTCACCCATAATCAGGTGCCATATTATGTTGATCCATCATAATGAATTATATAGATTTCAACCATCACCATAAAAAAATTACAAGAACCATTTCCTAAATAAAGTGTACAGATATTTTATCTCCTTATAAAACCATTATGAACAACCATTATTCCATTCACAAGGTAATTTACTAATGAATAAGGGATGTGTCTCATAATGATTTAATCATAATGTTATTACTTATTTGAATGTAAATAGGTTAATAGAAAAATCCTTTAAATAAAATCATAATAATTTTTATAGTGAAAAGGATAGATGATATTCTATAAATTTACACCCACTGAAGCAAAAAATTACTTAAAGGATGTTTTCATAGACTAAAAATAGACATATAATATAATTGAAAATTTTCATTGAATAGAGTGAATGCATGCCTTTAATTTTTTATCAATAAAAACTAAAAATTAAAACAATATCAAGAAAAATAATTTATTTGAAAATAACCATTGAAAGATTTAAATTAATCTTGAATTAAAATAATTTTCTTGATAGAAAAAAATGTTATTTAATCTGTAAATATTAAAAAAAATATTTCGTTCACAATATATGTAAAGTCCATAAATTGATTATCTAGAAAACAATTTAAAAATTACAATTTAATACATTGATAATTAATTTAAATATGGTTTACTATGAATTTTTTAAATCATTAGATTCCAAAAAAAATAATATTTGAAAACATTTTAATGTATATGGATGCGGAGTAAAAAGATACTCGACCAAAAAAAGAAATAAGGTTAGTTTTTTTTTGAAAATATATTTCTAGATATTTGTGAGTACCAATAGGGGAAAAATGTATACTATACTTGAGAAACTTATAAATAAATAGTGGAGAATAAGGAATATGGGGGTTAAAATATATGGATCATATAATTTCCCTCATTATAAAAGTAATATGGGGAATATTAAAGAGTAATGATATTATAACATATACACTTACATAATTATGAGATTTTGAATCACAAAACATTTTTATAAAATAATGACCAATAATTTATTAAGTACCATTAATAAAATTATATTAATTATATAAAATATCAAATAATTATTATAAAAAACATCAAAGGGGTGTTATATGAAACATGTCTATATAAAACAATATTGAGATGAAAAAGCCTTACAGTTTTAGTTATCTCTAAATCAAATAAATCATAAAAATGTGACCTCAAATGGATTTTTAAATACCAATAATATTCATGGAAAGAATCCAATAATACATTTTTAATATTTATTTACACCATATAAAATAAACAATTGGTAAATATGGTATATGTTTCATTGAAATAAAGTGAGGGGAGAAACCTCTAACCTATAGTCAGAAATTTCTTCACATATCATATTATTATGCTATATAAAATATTTATTTTAATTATAAATATATAAATAAAATATATTTTTAATTATAATTGGAAATATTATTATATTATAATATCTTAAAATATTTCTAATAATTATTCTACATTATAAGCATTGTTCTCGTTGTTTATTATTTTGTCTTCATGTATGTTTTAGTAATGTGTTGCAGTCCTTGCATCTTGGTCATGGGTTCATCATCTATATAATATTATTCATTTAATTAGAATAATATTTAATCATTATCAATTCTTTTACAAACATTAATGTAATTTGGTTAAGGTGAATGAATTATATCATATTATAGAGATGGTAGTAAATAAGCACACATATGTCATATTTACACTTTTCAATAGAATAAATAAAATAAAAGTAAGAGGTGAATCACCTTTTAAATATATTAATTATATAATATATATCATGTATATTAATTATTTTTATCCCTGTTTACAATCCATATAAAGAATAAATGAGAAAATATTCACATAGTTTTTTGAAGGTGGGTGTTAACATGTGTGCATGAGCAATGTTATCTCTTGATAATGGATGTGGTTTCTGGAGATTGATAAAATTTTACCTTTAAAGAATGAAAATAATTTTATAAAAATAATATAAAATAATTAAAACCAAACATATAAGTAACCATAAAAAAGAAATGATAAAAGTTATATTACATTGGTCGTGATGTTGTTAGTCTGTGCATACATACGATGACCTTTTCATTAACCATTGAGATACATAATAAACATATAATGGGTTTTTAATAAAATAAATACATTTAATTAAGTTAATATTAATTATTTATATATTTTATTATGGTTAAAAAACATTTATGAGGTATAATAAGAAATATACTTAAAATAATTCAGTAAAGTTGCTTACCTATTTTATGAGAAGCAAACATTGGACATCTTCTTAAACACTCTTGGGATGATCTTTTAAAAAAACATTCAAAAAATAATGTTTATAAGGATTTTTAAGAATTACTTAGAAATATTTTTTTGAGTCACGTGTCTTAATAATGTGTTTATAAGAGCAGATAAAAGGTAATTTTTTAAAAGTGAGGTCATTGGAAATATTGTAAATACGTGGAATTTTAATATGTAAAATGAATCCAACACATTTAAAATTTCCCCAAAGTGTTATATAATAATATATAATTAAAATATAGTCAAAATAAAATCATACATTGATATTTAATCATGTTTATTTATAATTTTTAACCTCATATCTTAGATTAACCTCCAATAAACCCCTTTAATCTTAATCATACTAACAAAATACCTAATATTTAAGGGCCAATAATGTCATTTAAAAAATTAATAGTTGGCCATCAATAAATTTTTTTGGATATGTTCAACCATTTTGCATTCCCTTGATAAATGATAAATTTTTACAGACATTTATATAATTAATTAAATATTTTTTAATATAAAATATCCTTAATGTCATTTCTAGGTCTATTTATATAATTTGAATTTAAAAACATAAAAATTCTTATGGAGTTAGACTGTTACTTTTAATAAAATTTTATAACTTTTACATTTATTTATAAAAACCATGAATAACATTAAATATTCCCAAACACATCACTTTTTATTTTTTGAAAATATTTTTTTTGATTTTTCACCAACATGAACATGCATTGCATCAATGATGTGTAAGAATTTTAGATAAGCACAAAATTAATGAAAATTAGAAATAAACCACTATCATAAAAATAAATTACTAATAACCAAAATTACTATTTTTTATAATTCATAAAATATTTTTATTCTTATAAAAAACTAATTGATGTATGAAAATAAATTGAGTGATATTTTGTAATTATTGTTTGCAAACAATAATATAAAGGCCATAATCACAAGATATAGGAAACAAATTCAATATTATTTATTTTATGATGATTATGGAAGAATTAAACACATCCAATGAGATTAATTCATGTGTTTTTGTGATTTTTAATCCTTATCCCTTAACTTTAACATTTTTAACACATTTTAACCATTTTCAAGGTGGTAGAGTTTTCTTATGATTATTATTAATTATGAAAAAAATATTTGAACATATTAAATAATATTAATTAATATTTTCTTATATATGGAATTAATTTTATATAATTCAATTTCATGAAATTGTATAAATTAATTCTAATACCTGTAAAAATACTCATTTAAACATTTTTAATGAAAAAGTAATTTTTTTTTTCAGAAAAAGTAATTCAATTCCTCTTCCATTTTTAGTATAAACCATTAGATAAATGTTAATATATTTTATTAAATAAATTATCTAACATATAAAACTAAATAATTCATTAATTTTTATAAATTTAATTTACTATGGTTAAAATACATTGTTGGCATTAAAAATGTTTTTGAAAAAATAAATCTATTTACGTTTAATTGATTTTGTCTCCACATATAACCAGTTAATAATTAATTATTTAATTATTATTCATTTTATTACATTAAATAATAATAAATTTCATCAAAATATTATATCATTAGTAATCAAGATAAATAATATATAAGAAAACTATACATGAGAAAATAATATTTTATTGTAAAATGATATTATTTTAAAATAAAAGATGGAGTAAATATTTTCTTGTAATTAATAAAAACATTCTAATCAACAAAAAACCTGAATACATATTTTTCATAATTTATTTATTTGTATTCATACCTTTATATCCAAATAAAAAGTGATAACATTTTCATTTAAATAATAATATTTGTATAGTATGTTTCGGTTTGTTTATTCATGGGGTTTATGGGAGTACAGACTATTGAGTCAAGTATTTATTTAAAATAAAATATTTTCTAAAATAATATAGTTTTATATTATACCACCCATAAATAAATTGGGTAATTATAATTTTGTCAAATTTTGTATAATTTGTTTTAATCATTTTTAGAATTAACTAAACATAGTGGAAGATAAATTTTCAAAGGTGGAATAAAATAATATATAATCCTCTTTGATTATATTTCATTTAGAAAATAATTTTTTTTCTATGTAAATACTGGGAAAGATATAATTTTCTATATATTTCTTAATCCATTCATTATTCATTTGGAGAGACATACTAGTGAGCGCGTTTTATAAATTATAACTTTATATATGAACAATAATTTCCACTAGGGGATCGATAGTTTTATTATCATATTTCTTGAGTTTAAAGAATTTATTTTTCAATAATATATAAAATGTTAGAGAATATATATACTTTAATTATTCATAGAACTTAAATATATTTTTTTATTTTGAGTAGTTTTCTACATTTTATTCACGTTATAAGTTATATTACCCTCATGAATTTCTCATGTATAAAGCATAAAAATTATATTTTCATGGATCATAATATCAATAAATTGATAACTAGATATTCCTTCTATATTAATATATTTATGAAAAAAAAATTTATCATAAGGTGAACGAAATCGAATAAACATTTATATAGAGTAATATTATATTAATATCTAAACCCTAAACAACAACACAAAATATTAAACATATATCATTCCATAAATAATTATACTTGAAACATAACTAATTAATATATGACTAAATTCAAAACAAAAAGTCTAAAATATTAGATAATATATTTTTCAATGATGAACACAACATTTTACTCCAAATAACACTAATCACTCATAAAGTCACATACAAAAAACGTATATTCCTTAATAATAATCTCAAAAAATATAATAATTATTTCTCAAAATAAAATAAATCACTATAAACTATTATAACTCATAGAAATCATTGGGAAACCTTGTTAGTGTCTTTTGAAATCATCCCTTATCAAGAAATCAGATAAGTATTATAATTATTACATTCTTTTATGAGTACTTTATATATAATTAAATAAATCATATCATAGGAGTTACTTAGGTTCGGTAATATTAATAATATATTTGGTGTAAATTATATCCATTTAACTATGTTAGATTACCCAATGGATTATAGATCTATATTGGGCTCACCCATCATCAAGAGCCAGATCAGGCTCATCCACAATTTAAAACATTTCAGAAAAATTTAAAATGAAAAAAATATATTGAACACATATTTCTTCATTAAACTAATATAAATAACAATTATTCTATTCATAAATATATTAAAACATGGATAAAAATGAGTTTCATAATGATGTCATCAAAAATTATTTACCCCATGCAAAGTAATGGGTTTCATAAGAGAATTCATAAAAAATATTCATATTATGAAAACAATAGTAAAACCTGTATGATATCATAATATTATATCTCTAGTAAAGAAATGAAAAATACTTCATGGTTTAGGACATAGATAATAAATAATATTGAAATGGAATTTGAACATTTCTTTTAAGATAATGAAAATATCAATTCCATTTAAAATTTATTAAAATAAAAATGTAATATTTATTAAGAAAAAAAATGGTTTAAAAATAAACATGGAAAATTTAATATTAATATTCAATTAAAGAAAAAATATTCATTATAGGAATATCCATTCACTTATTAAAAATTAAAATAAATATTCTTGTAAAAAATTTCAAAAAACATCATTAATACCATTTTAAAAAAATAATTGTATCGATTAAATTTTTAACATATTGAAGAATGTGAAATATAGTTGAATATAAATTTAATGAATCACTTGATCATATATATGGATAATAGTTTAAAATATTTTAATGAAATTTGACATGGAAGGAAAACATTTTATATGAAAAGTATAAATAAATTCATCATTTTATAAAAAAATTTATTTATACTTTTGAGTATCAATAAGAAAAATGGATAATATAGAAGAAAAACCAAAAAATAACACAAGAATAATAAATTAGGTGGGTTTAATAATATATGAATCATATAATTTCACTACTTTTAAATTGAACATAGAAAATATTCAAAATAAATTAAATTGTAATATAAACCTTTATTTATATGTTATCTTTAATGTGATAACCCGATACAAATAAATAAAATTTAATGAATTTTAAAATAATAATATATATATATATATATTCATTACGTAAATTATCTTAGTGTAATTACATACTCTATATAAACTCAAATATGTGAATGACATGAGTCACATCTCAATAGATAAATAGTGAGATGAAGAACCCATACAGTTTCCATAATCGGTAAATATAAAACTCCAAAAAGAGAAAACCGTTGATAATTTTTTAAATATCCATAATTTTAAAAAATATATTATTAAAATACCTTCTTGTATATTATATTAAATTTATAAAATTAGTAAATGGTGACTTTGGATAATTTTACACAAAAATAAAACTTAGACAAGAAACTATTACCTTATGTATTTGTATTTTTTGTACATGATTTTATCCTCTTATATAAAATATATATATTTATTATAAAAATATAATAAAAAATATTAATAATTTCAATTACATATCTTATAAAATTAAAACATATTATTGCTTTTGATTAATAGTTCTTCAATAAATCCTCTACTTCAGGTTTTAACATTTCTATTTTTCATGCATGTTTTGATATTTTTGTTCTAGTCCTTACAACTTGGTCATGGTTTGATAATCTCTTGAATATTAATCATATGATAATTATCATATTTATTCATCTTCTATAATTTTATATCCATTCTAATTTATTGGTGATGAAAAATGAATTTTATCTCATCATATAGTGGTAGTTCCCATATACCAAGAAGCATTGATTTTACACATTTATAGATGAAATTAAATATGGATAAATAGTAGATCATATTAATAAAATCATAAATATATTATAAATATAATATATATTCATTAAATACATATTAATTACTATATATATAAAGAGGAAATGTAAATAATTTCACATTTATTCATGGGGTGCTAGTACATATGTAGCAATGGGTGAAGTTTTCATCTTAAAACATATAGGAGTGTCAAAAAGTAGATAATATTGTATATTAAAATAATAATTATGTTTTTATAAAAATGATATATATACATTGACTAAATTCATATATCAAACAATGAGACATAATTATAAAAAATAAAGTACGTCAATCGGAGATATGGTAGTGCGTACATACGCATAACTATGTTTTAATTTTCCATTGAGTTGGAAAACAAAAAGATAATAGTTAATATGTCAAAATAATAAAATTTAATGAATTTAGTTTCACTTATTGAATTTTTTTAATTATTTATATGAATATTTTATGTGGAATAATAAGAAATATACTTGATATGGTTTAGTAAAGACTATTACCTCTTCTCTGAGAAATATAATTTTCATATCTTCTTAAGTATGCATAGGATGATCATTTAATAATAATAGAACCACTATTAATTTTTAGGTATATTGAGATGTGTTTTGGTTTGATTTTTCCTATATTATGTGGCTCAATATTTTGTGTTTATGATAAGAGACCAGGTTTACTTTTATATGTACGATTGGTGTTAATTTTGTACATACATGAAATATTAATATATAATATAGGCCCAAATAATGTAAAATGGATTCGAAGTGTCATATATTAAAATATAAATAGGATAAGGATATAATAAATTCAACCATTAAAATTTATACATGTTTATATTTAATTTTAAACATTATCTATAAGATTAACCCATTGTTAACCTTTTTAACCATAGACGTTTTAACATAATAATTTTTCTGTTATTGTAAAGAATATAAATTAAAAAAAGTGAGTCTCAAAAAAATACACTTTTTATATATTGTCTATAACATTTCGTTCACTTGACCAAATATAGTATTTTATCATTTTTAAATCAATTAATTAAATATATTTTAACATAAATATCCTTAAATTTATTTTTATGACTATTCACATAATTTGAATTTAAATAATTCATGATTACCAAAGAGATATAATTTGAATATTTAAGACATTAATTAACATTAATTATCATCCACAAACATTAAATAATCAAAAAAACACCACTTTTATTATTTTAATAACATTTAATTTTAATTTTTACCCTTTTGTACAAGTTTTCCATAAAAAATGTTTAAGTATTTTTGGTTATTATATCAATAATAAATTTTATTGTAAATTTAAATAATAAAAATAAATTATTGAAAATAAAAATAAATACTTATAACTATTAATAAATATCTTTTATTATCTTCGAAATAATTTAGAGATATTTAAAGAGTGAGAGTGAACTTTTTTACTTATTATTTACATAAAAATTTAAAATTTCATAATCCCAAAAAAATGAAAAAAATATCAATATTCTAGAATTTATGATTCTTATTGAAAAAGTTAAATATATCCAATTTTATTAATCCTAGTTTTTTTTATTTAAGATCCATGTACCATAATTTTAATCAGTTCTCACCCATATTACCCTTCACCATAGTTTTAAACTTTTATAGTGGTTAAATTTAATTATAATAAACCATTAATTTAAACCTAATAAACAATAAAAATTATTTTTGTCTCACAAAATAATTCCATTTTAAAATATTAAATCAATATAATTTTCCAAAAAATAATTCAAATACTCGCAAAAAAAAAATACAAAAACTATTTTTTTGAGAAAATGTATTTTTATGCATAAAAATGATTTTATTCTCATTCTAGGTCTAGTAAAAACCGTTAAATTAAAGCTATTATATTTTATATTATATGTGATCTATAAATTAAAAGAAAATAATTCATAAATATAGAATAATTTATTTTACTAAAAAATACAATATTATCATAAAATAGATTTCATAAAATTACCTCCTTTTAGCATTCAAAAGACTTTATGAAAGCTTATTACAAATTAATAATATATGTATGAATTATTACTAATTGCTTTCAATTATATAAAAATATATATCATGAAAATCATCATTTTTTTCAATATTGATATTATCTAAAAAAAATAAAAAAAAATTAACATCTAACATAAAATAAAATTATTTTAACATTTAATATTGAGAAATTATTTCATATCAACTAAAAAATTAATTTTATATAAGAAATAAATTTATATAATTATTCATAATTTAGTTATTAATATTTCTACCTTATTTTGAAAAGGTTGAGGTTCAATCCCCTTTTATTAAACATATAAAAGTAATCCTTTTTTAAAACATGAATGATAGCAAACCCGTTATAAGGAAAGTAAGAAATACTTAATGAAATAATAAAAATTGTCATAATGGACCTTTCTGACCATAGGGAATAAAAAATAAAGGGAATAACCATAAAAAACCCATCAACCCCTCCCTAGATAGTGAGTCGGGTGTTCAAAAAAAATAAATCCCCACTATCTCTGGAAAATTAATATTATTCAGACCTTCCAATCAAAAATATCTATGATAACAATAAATTTAAAATAATAGAATCCCTATAGTATATCATCATTTTTTATATTAGTGGTTTTTGTGGTATACTCTATAAAAAATTTTATTCATTTAAAATAAAATAAAATCTAAAATCCCTTATTGTAAGTGGTTTGGGATTAGAATAAAATTTGAACCTTATATTTTAGTGGTTATTTAGAATGGATCTATTTCTCTGTTTAATAAAATTTACTTTTTTACCTTATTTATCTCAAGGATACACTTCTGGTTATGAAGGAAAACATTGAATAATTTGATTTCTTATGATACCCATATCAGTATTCAATTGAAATATTTGATCCATAAAATTATTTTCCACATTTTTTTAATGAATTTTATTTCTATTCCCTCAATTTTGTCTCAGAGCTTCATTAAAATTTATTTCAGATTTGGAAACAAAATGTGTTGGATATAAATTACTCCATGTTTTGGAATTTCCTTGGAAATTGAATTATCTTTATTGAGGATTACTCTATTATACATAGAAAAATATTTTGGGTTGCTTGAGATGTCTAAATTGTTATTGGTATTGATTATTCCAGCATTTGTTATAAGTTTGGTTTGTTCAAAAATTTATTTATTTTTTGTTATAATGAAATGTTATTCTTGGAAATTAAACAATGTAATTTTAATGTTTTTCAATTTTTTTAACTTTTCCCAGTAATGTATTATATAAATAAATATTTAATAGTGATCATGTAATTGAAAAGATGATTTAGGTTTAGGTAAGTCTTGTATAGTATCAGTAAACATTAAGGAAAAAAACCCTGTTGTTATTTTCACTATATTGGATCTCAATCATATTAATTTTAGAATTCTAATTAGGGGCTTATTTCATAGATTTAATTAGAATACAAAATCTTATGAAAAATTGTCCCTAATTTTAGGCCACGTTTTCACTTAGAGTTTCGTAAACAATTAATGTTTTAACAATTAAATATCTTTGAGGAGTAAAATAAATTATACTCCCATCAGTAATACACAATAATTTGAAAAAAATATTTTACTGTAATTTTTTTAGTAATTTGGTGATGGGGAAAAATAAAACATTGTGTATATAATCATTCCATGTATTCATGTAATGTTTCTCTTTGGGTTTTCCTTATTTGGAGAATTTATTTTCTTATAGAAGGATTTCATCAACCATGGGAAATTATTTTCAAGAAAAATATGTTTCAATATCTTATAATATCAAAAAAATAAAAATAGAAAAACTTTTATTTTTAAAATATTTCAAATGAAAAATTAAAATCTATAATCTTAATTTGATGTAAATATATTACTTGGGGGTTCATACTAAAAAACAAAAAACTATATACGTGAAGTTTCTTATGTGTTTATTCACCTATAAATCCATTGAATATTTGATGTTATTGAACAAAAATATATTTAATTTCAAAAACTAGTAGCATAATTGATCTATTATACAGTGTTTTACAAATTTTATTTCACATATGAAGACAATTATTTCAAATTTATATTATCGTTGATGATTATTTATTATTTAATAAAATTTCATCTAGGTTTATTTGTTGTTAGTTCAAAACTATTTAATGGGTAATTTCTAACAACTCTATCTATAGGGTGAAAGCTTATATCAATTTTAAGATCCAATAAAAATAAATTAGGGTTTAACATCATGGACATACAAAAACAATTTTTTAAATTATCGTAAGAGTTATAGTAGAAATTACATTTGTTTATAATGAGAATTTCATATTTCTACCAAAGTAAATAAATTTATTCATTAAATATAATGTATCCAAGAATCACTTTGGGTTATCTTTCTTGGATATTTTTTGTATCAGGTTTGAAAATATCACATTGTTTTTCTATATTCAGGGATATATTATAAATAAATTTGGTATTTATTTAATTTTATATAAATTAAAACTGTAATAGAATAAAATACATAAATAGATTTCAAATAAATGGTGAAAATTATATGTTATAATAGAATCTACGACAAGGATGTATTCTTTGTAATCCCCCACTTCACTCAATAAATTATTATCCAATTATAGTTATCAATTTTTACCCAAAGCACTATAGGAAAACATATAAATATAACCAAAAACTATGATAAAACCTTAGTAATGATATTTTTCATTATATAAATGTAATTTTAAATCCTAGAGATCTCTATGAAATTAGAAAAGGTCACACTCAATATATTAAGCAGAGTGAACTTTCTAAAGGGATTTTAATAATGAGAAAGTCACATTACTTTTTAAATATAGATAACTATATAGAAATGTATAGAATAATATAAATAATGAAATATGATGAAATACTTCCTTAAAAAACAATTCTAAATACATAATATGTAGATACATTGAAAAATATAGACTCATATATGTTTTTCCTCGGATCACACTACCACAGATGTGTGAGAGTTTATTTGATCATGGATAAATGAACTCCCACCCCTATCTTTCCTCAAAATATATCTTTACCAAAAATTTGAACACATCACACCAATATTTCCTTCCAATCTATAGACGATAAAATTAACCTTATATTTTGGTTCTTCTACAAAAAATGAGGGAAAATTATTCAAATTTGATTCTAATGTTTAATCACATTTTAGTATTTTAATTCATGAACAACTACTTCAAACAAAATTGAAATAAACTATGTGATATCCTCTTCAAAAAAATTCACAATTATCCATGTAAAAGGAGCTAAAATATTTATTGTATGAAGTTATTCATCATGTGACTTTATATGTCCGACGATGAAGGGGGAATCATTACTTTCTACCAAATAAATAATTACACTCCTACTTTTCCAATGTTTTGAGAAATGAAAATAGCTTATGATGGGATTAAAATTCATATATTAAATATTTCTATAAAATATAAAAAGTTATAAGATTGAGTGAAAACTCATAAAATTAGGGAGATAAAGAAATATAATGCTACTAGAATAATTATATTCATATCATATCCAAACTTCTCATTTTATATACAATTTATTTCAAAAATTATTTAGAATTAAAATTTTTTGAAGGACTTGAAATATTTATTCAATAAATGATTAAAAACCCCTAAAAACATTCAAATAAATTTATTTTCACAATAATAACAAAAATTAATTTCGAAACTAAAAATTATACTACATATATCTCAAAATAATATCATTATGATGATTTATTCCTTGAAATTATCATGAAAAGATAAATAATTGTCATCATATCAATATAATCACCATAAAGTTTCATTAAATAATTTTTAGTATTGTTTTTTTGATATTTATACTTTTAGAAAAATTTACTGTTAACTCACCCTCAAACATTTCTATAAAAAAGTTGAATTTTCTTACAATGAGTGATAAATAGTACACACTTATATTTTCTTATCAACCACCATATAAAATGATATTTGGTTTTACCTTAGTTTTGAATTACATCTACTTATATGAGTGAATTCTTGTACATATCATCATCAGACACATATTATATGAAAACATATTACACTTAATGTAATCTTGAAATATCTAAAAAAAATTCCCTACTAAAAATGTTGATCCAATTATTTCTTACAATTACGAAAACCTCCTTTAAAAGTTTTTCATGATATCCCAATATTTTATATGTTCTCTTATTATATGAAATATTTATATACACATATTTACTTGTTTAAAGAATCACACAGGTATTTATTTTAAATGTATCTCCAAGTCTTTTAATTTATCATTGAAGTATCATGGAATTATTTCCTTCACATTACTACAATCATCATAAATATTTTCCACTTTATACCAAATTGTTTTTATAGATATTAAGGTAATCACACTAATATATATTTGTTATAAAAAATAATTAGGTTATGAATTTTATGCCTTCTCATATACTTGGTATGATTCTTTTAAATTTTAATCATGGTGATCATAGTAGGATAAATTAGTTTTATATTTCATATGATAGTGGAGAAAACATCAAGTATATGAGTCTATAAATGTGTTCTCAGTTTGATCTTCTAGTTTTGGAAATTGAAACCATAGAAGATAAAAATTAAATTTTTATAGAAAAAAATCTTTAATTAATATATTAACATATAAAGGATTCTCTATATAATAAATGCTTTGGATTTGATACCCTAATTTTTCAACTATAATTTTCTAAGACGTGCTAATATGAGGGAATGAAAATTAGGTTGTTAATTTCTTCTTCTTGAAAGGATACAATTATCATATTATCAATGACACATTGAACACAACAAATCATATTATAAAAAATAATATGAAAATAATAAAAATTTAAAGGATGACATAATGATTTTACATTGTTCAAAACTAAGGTCTAATGACATTAATATACAACACTTATTTGTCAGAAAAGAAATGAAAATCACTATACATGGTATATGATTAAATTTTTATAGGAAAAACTCATTTCAAAACCAATGGTTACTCCCACATTCCTTTTGAAACACTACTTTATGAAATATAGTCTAGATTACTAACCATATCGGTCACTCACATGAAGTATTAAAAAACACTATAAAATAAGGATGTTTCATTTCTTCTCAAACTCCTTATGAAATGAATTAAATATTCAATGAATATATACCCTACCACCAAATTTTTCAGAAAAATTTCATATCTACAAAAATTTTTTGTCTATATATTATAAAACTGTTATATCTAAATAATAATTTTATAATTTTTTTGAATAATTATAATTCATTTCATAAACATTTATATGCCATTATTTTTTATTTTATACAAATATTTTCCTAATAAATTTGTTCATATTTCAAAATAAGTCTTCAAAACTCAAGGACAATTTGTATTTATTTAAAAAATAATAGAATTTAAAGATTTTTTGGTCTTCAAAATAAATGTGAATCATATTGTGATATATGTTAATACCAATATGTTATTATGATATTTTTATATAAAAACATTATTATCATTTAAAACTGAAAAAAATCAAATGGTATATATGATATTATAATATTATCATGATTAATTTTGGTTTAACGACCTTCTAGTTTTTAGGTTCTAAAACACCCCCTCTCCATTATTGAATCATACCCAATTCTTTTTATCATGATTTTGAATGGGAATAATTCCATATACTATTTTATTCCATATATTTTGAAGGAATTCAATAGGCTCCTCAATCATCATTTGAATTTTATGCACACTTAGTGTGAGGGGAGCATTGTTGTCATGAACCGTCCTCGGGGCCCGTGCCGTGACTACCCCAAGCCCGCCTTCCATAGGCCAGGGGCTGGCGACTAGCACCAAAGCCGTAAATTCCGATAACTAGGAAGGCATTGCCTTTATATAAGTAAACAAAACACCACAGAATACAAGCGGAAGTAAAACACTAAGTACAAAAGAAATTGATTAAAAGTAAATGGGCCAGAATACAAACCCAAAAGAATGTACAACTACAACTGAACGAAAGTACAACAGAAAAAGGAAACAGCAGGAAGAAGGAAGCAGCTCCTGGGTCGTCCTCCTCGGATCCTACCTGAAGGGTAGGTACAGATAGCGCATCTCCTGGATCGTCCGCCACGGATCCTACCTGAAGGGTAGGTACAGATAGCCTCCTCAACGCTCTCGCCCGTCAACCACCTCCGTGTTTCATCTCGCCGTGAAGTCCTCCTCCAGATATTGACTCGTCGTGTGGTCCACCTCCGAGTATCATCCAGTCCTTGAACACTCTGCCTCTATCAGCACTGCCCATCGGCTGCAACCAACAAAACGAGGTGCGGGCATAGCCCGTGCAGGGGTGAGTATAACGATACACAGTAGGGACCCCGAGACCCTCAAGGTCTCTCTAAACCAACAAGGATAACCACAAAGAAGATCTCAACAGATAACTTCTACTTAGGTATATGCCCATACATATACCTAAGTTATCAAGTAACCCATCTCAACCATGAGGAAACACAAGGATCATGAAATCAACGGATAACCACAACCCAGGTATATGCCCATACATATACCTAAGTTATCAAGTGACCCATCTCAATCATGAGGTAAACACAAAGGTCAAAAGTCTCAGCTCAAACCAGGATTTTCATTATCGAACCCATAAATGCTGAACAGCTCCTTCTCTGGAGTTTACAGTGGTCCTATCACGACTCCGAGGTACTTCTCACTAACCTTATACTGCTGAGGTACTCCTCTTGTCGAGTACCGTGGGTCAGCCACCCAAACATAGTAGTGCTTCCCGCCGAGGTATGTCACCCAAACATAGTAGTGCACACCCCCTAGTAGCCTACTGAGGTACTCTCCGGACGAGTACCGCGGGTCTGCACTGTCACACAGGTAGTGCTCCATCCACCATGGGTCTGCACCTCACAAAGTAGTGCTCCGTGCACTAGGCTAGTCGACTCACTCCAAGTCGAGTCGGTCAAGCAGTCGTCAGGTCTCACCTAGCTACACGGTCTCTGTACTCCGTACGCTCGTCTCTAGGAGGGTCCGCTCCACGAGCTACAGGTCGATACTCCAAGTATCTCAAAGTCCCAGGAAGAAGTATCTCAAGGACCGCCTTGTCATAGGGGTCTCAACGCAATAGACGGCGCGTCAATCGGACGCCCAGTCTGTGAGTTTCTAGCCTTTTCATCCCAGGGGCCCAATTGGTTTCATGAGCGAACAAATCCCGACCATATCTCAACTGTACCTCGAACTCTCATAGGGTATACTCATTGGGACCGTTTCTCAACGTGATCAACAACGCCACTAACGGTTCGTCAAACGGACGTCCTGTTTGAAAGATATCAGCTTTTCCATTCCAGGGGCCCGGGTGGATTTCGGGTGCGATCCAACCCGGACACTATCCAACTGTATCCAAATCTCGGATGAAGTATGCCAAAAGTTTTGTATCATCAAGTGGAAAACAATGAGACAGACGGTGCGTCAATCGGATGCCCGATCTGTGAGTTATTGGCTTTTTCGTTCCAGGGGCCCGGTTGGTCTCGTGAGCGAACTAACCCGACCGCACTCCGACAATATCCAAACCTCGAGCAGAGTAAGCCAAAAGATCCTTCTCACTTAGAGGAATCCATAAAAGTCAACGGCATGTCAATCGGACATCAGGAACTCAAGTTACGAGCGTTTCCGCTCCGAGGGCCAGGTTGGTCTCGCGTATGAACCAACCCTACCGAACCCAAAGTTTTCTGAAACCTTGAGTGTAATATACCAAAACAACCGTCTTGGTACAAGGATCGCGTTTCCGCTGACAGCGCATCAATCGGAGGTCTACAGCTCATGATATGGGCATTTGACTGAAAGTGGTTCGAAAACGGGGGTCTGGGCCCGGGCCGACCCGGCCCGACCCCCCTGGGTCGGCCGAATCGGGTCCGAACCGGCTGGGCCCGGCCCGGCCCGGCCCAGCTCGGTCCGACTTGGTCTGGCTCGGTCCGGCACGGCCGACCGGCCACGGCTCGGCCAGCGTGGCTGAGCCGATTCGCGGAGCGGGGTGCGCGACTCCCCCGCCTGCCGCTAATTGAGGCCGGCGGCGGATCCGCTGGCCGCTAACCCTCCAGCAGCGCACTGCTACTGCCTTCCTCGGACCACCGGACGCGCTACGGTGGTCCGTTCCTCTTGTCGTCTTCACCTATGGTCCCCCCCGGGACCCCACCTTCACTGCGAAGGGATTCAAATGCCAAAACGGCCTACTTCGTCGTCGCCCGTCAATCCGCATGTCAAAACGAAAAGCGTCATCTTTGTAGTTTTCAAGCGCGACCCGATGGCTCCGCGCCCCTTCGCCACGGCCCGACTCTGACCGTGGTTCTTTAGTTTTCTTCAACGCGGCGCGACGACGTCGCGTTCTTAAACTTCCTTCCATGACGCGGCGCGACGGCGTCGCGTAATACTTGTCGTGTGATTCCCGCGTGGTGCGATGACACCTCGCCATTCCGTTACATCCACAAAGAATAAAACATGAACATAGGAGGGGGGTTCGGCCGTGTTTGTGCGGTCCGGACCCCGTCTCATTAAATAATAACATCTTGTCGAAAATCCACGATAATTGATAAACTAGATTCATGAACGGAAAATAATTAAATAAAATAATCCTCTACCTCGGTTTAGGAACGGTGTTCGTCAACGAGCCGCGGAAGACGAGCGTCGCAGAGGTCGGGCATCGTGGGAAAAGAACGTCGACGTCGCGAAGAGATGATTCGAAGTCTTTGACGGTGATTTCGTCGCAGAAAACCATCGCGGAAGAGACGACGCAGAAGAAGAACGTCACGTCGCGGATACGGCGTCGCGGAAGAACCGTGCTCTTCGGCAGAGAAGTTCTTCGTTGAAGAATGGTGTTCTTCGCGTTCTTCGTCGAGGTTGAAGAAGAAGAAGAAGATGCTTTCCCAATCCTCTCATGGTTGAAAAACTCAAACATAATAAAATAAGACTAAGTCTTATTTTATTAACACAACCTACCAATTGAATTTCAAAAGTTTGAAATTCAATAACCACACACAACTCACCTCATTAAACTTATTACATTTAAGTCATAAGTTATAACTTAGGTTAACAAAATTAAAGTGGGAGTTGAGGGGGGGGGGGGTTTAGAGGATATGAAGGGGTGGGGCTCGTGTGGGCCCCACCACCCTCAGAACCTCCCAAGGGAGGTTGGGTGGTTACACAACTTCCATCAAGAACTAACACTTAGAGTAAAATAATAAAAATTATAGTGTAATTATAAAATAAACTTCCACAATTTTTTTATTATCAACACTTGTGTAAACGCAACTCCGGAACAGGAGTTATTAAGCAATTACCGGCACTGCGGTTCCATCGGTGCCCTCGAAATTCGATTTCGGGTACCGGTTCAAAAGTTAGAAATTCCCGCTCGTTCGTTCACTGAACGTACCCGAGCCAAACATTGGAAATTGATTTCGGGCACACCAGGCCTCAGAATCAGGTGCCGTCAGAAACCGCGCTCTTGTAAAATTCCAAAGAAAATTAAGAAAAAATTTCCCTTGATTTTTTATGGGTCTTTACATTACTCCCACCTTAGGGCTTTACGTCCTCGTAAAGCTTTAACACAAACTAGGGTTACAAAAGCGGTACAGAGCACGCATCTGAGCCTTCCGCTCCCATGTGCTCACCTGGAGGTTTCCGTACTGCAAGAGAAAGTGCTCCTGAGGAATCAACCATCCTCGTAGGATGTGCTCCTATCGATCCTTGATCCCCACTAGAACCTCCGTGGAAAACACCTCATCGCCATCGTCCATCTCCTCATGGTCGATGATATGCAAAGGGTCGAGCACGTATCTCCTCAGTTGAGATACGTGGAAGTCGTCATGCACCTGGTGCAACTGAGGTGGATGGGTCAAGCGGTAAACCACCCCTCCTACCCAGGTGAGGACCTAGAAAGGTCTGTTGAACCTCGGAGATAACTTGCCGCCTTGGCCACAACTTCGTAAACCTCGTCAAGGTGTGACCCATATAAGGATGTGATCGTCATCCTCGAACTCCAGAGGTCTCCATTTTCTGTTAGAACTGAAACTCAAAAGACTGCTACCACGAGGGTATGGTTGACTGACTTAAGAGTGATCGGTCACACCCTCCTGTGAAAGAGTTTATCCCGTGCTGCCTGGGGTTTCTTTTTCGCCGACCAAGGAAAACCCATCCCGACGTTTGCCTAAAACCGTCAATTTGAGTATGAACAGTTATTGCCCATTCCATAGTTAAACTAATGTCGTAAGGCCTCGACGCTGCCACCAAGAGATTCCAACTGAAACTCTCGCCTCGAGGGTCTGACCACACCGTCGGCGTAAGTGTGATCATCGAGTCTCCTCCCAAGGTATCTCCCGATGTGAGGGTCAAGTCCACAGCTTACTGGAAACTCTAGGTCTGGAACAAGATTTGTGAAAGTGAGGAATGATTCATATCAATGTCTATTACTACAGCAGCTATTAGTGGAAACAGACTGTCCCTTGAATCATTTTTAGAGCCATTGGGTCACACTCCTTGACCGCACGTAGCCGCACTCTCTTCCTCTGCCCTCCAGCTCCATGAGCATGGCAGGAATAACTATGGCGGGTGGTTGTAGCATGTTAAGATGTACACCACCTCATACTGCTCTCCTATCTCTGCCTCTACGTCTGCTGCTTGGCAGACTCATCTCTCCTTAAAGCATCCTCTTATTTAAACATTTAACACGCTCAAGTCTCTAAGACTGGAGTGGGTTTCCTGTTTCTTACTCCACCATGCATTCTTCATCTGCTCCTGGATGATCTGCACCTTCTTTGCCTACGATCTGAAGATCAGCTAAATTTTCTCCTTTACCGAAAAAGAGAAACCCGGTCTCACCCCCCCTGGATGAACCATGCCCATTGCCAAATAAATACTATCCTGGCATGAATGATGCATTCATTCCATGGATGATGTCGTAAGGCCTCGACGTAACTACTAAGAGATCCAACTGTCACTCTCGCCTCCAAGGGTCGAGTCACACTGTCGGCATCAGTGTGAGGTCTTTGGGTCTCCTCCAGTAGAAATCTCGAAAGTGAGGGTCAAGTCAATAGTTTTAAATAAGGACCACTCAGTATCATCCAAACAAAAGGACAGGAAAGCAAACAAAGATAAGTGTATTTTTAAGTATTGCAGCTCATAGTACAAAGACACAAATACAACAACAACATGGAACTAGAAGTACATGGGACGTATCCCCTAGTTCCGCTCCTGTCCATCTGCTCCTGGAGCTCTACTGCCTTGTCCACTGCTCGACTATTTCTCAAGCACCCGCCGCTGGTTCTGCCTCGGTGGCTCCTCCAAAGCCTGCGGATCACTGTACGAGGATTCAGACAGTCATGTGCCAGGTGACCCTTCCCACCGCATGAGTAACACTGTCTGTTTCTGGAACGCCTAGCTCTGACCCCACCTCGGGTGCCCCGTACCACCGGTCCTAAAACCCGAGATCGTCCAACAGCTAGTCTGGTCCTCCTGGACCTCTGCATAATCAGTCTACTGCCCACAGATGACTCGGCTACTGATCGAAAAACACACGGCAAAGGCAGAAGCTCTTGTACACGCTCAGGGTGTAGATCTACTGGCACAAACTCCACCCTGAAGAAGGTCTTGAAGTCTTACCCTGCGAAGGCCATCCCGTCGCAAAACTGAAACAAGTGGCTCCACCACCTGCCTGCTGCTGCCTAATGGAGACTGGAAGCAAAGATAACCATGAAGTCTGCCGGCGTCCCCACTAGCCTGAAGACTCTCACCACAGCCTCTAGCCAATCCTCAGCCGCCTGCGGGTCTGTCTTTCCCCGGAACCTGGGTGGCCTCTGGCCCTGGAACTCATACAGCTCACTCAAGTGGCGTGCATTGCCTACTGCTGGTGCTGGTGGCATCGGTGGGCCAACGTATGGTAGTACCGCTGGTGCCTCAACTGCAAGTGGGCCCTGTACCGAAGCCTCTTTGCTCAACAGGCTGTCAGTACACACATCCCTCTGGGCTGTAGCTGGTCATCCGAGAAAAGGCATCCTGAAAGAAACAACATGACACGGTCAAACTATTATACCTGGTGTGCTGACCTGGTATGAGCTATTTTAAGGGAAAACCTTTGAAAACACACACGCAATCAGTGTTTTCGTACACAAAGTTGGAAATCAGTTGTCAGGGTCCTGGTGTATGGATACGTCGGCCGCCCACACCAACACTGGACTCCCTGAACTGAAGACCACACTTGGTACCCTTAACACTATTGCTGCACAGAAAGAAAAATATCATATTTATATGTTCTGCGGTAGAACCGACTCCTCTGATAACAATTTGTCACGACCCGTCCTCGGGGCCCGTGCCGTGACTACCCCAATCCCGCCTTCCATAGGCCAGGGGCTGGCGACTAGCACCAAAGGCGTAAATTCCGATAACTGGGAAGGAATTTCCTTTATAAAAGTAAAGGAAACACCAAAGAATACAAGCGGGAGAAAAACACTAAGTACAAAAGAAAGTAATGAAAAGTAAATGGGCCAGAATACAAACCCAAAAGAAAGTACAACTACAACTAAACGAAAGTACAGCAGAAAAAGGCAACAGCTGGAAGAAGGAAGCAGCTCCTAGGTCGTCCTCCTCGGATCCTATCTGAAGGGTAGGTACAGATAGCGCAGCTCCTGGATCGTCCGCCACGGATCCTACCTGAAGGGTAGGTACAGATAGCCTCCTCAACGCTCTTTCCCGTCAACCACCTCCGTGTGTCATCTCGCCGTGAAGTCCTCCTCCAGATACTGACTCGTCGTGTGGTCCACCTCCGGGTACCGTCCAGTCCTCGAACACTCGACCTCTATCAGCACTGCCCGTCGTCTGCAACCAACACAACGAGGTGCGTGCATAGCCCGTGCAGGGGTGAGTATAACGATACATAGTAGGGACCCCAAGACCCTCATGGTCTCTCTAAACCATCAAGGATAACCACAAAGAAGATCTCAACAGATAACCTCTACTTAGGTATATGCCCATACATATATCTAAGTTATCAAGTAACCCATCTCAACCATGAGGAAACACAAGGATCATGAAATAAACGGATAACCACAACCCAGGTATATGCCCATACATATACCTAAGTTATCAAGTGACCCATCTCAAACATGAGGTAAACACAAAGGTCAAAAGTCTCAGCTCAAACCAGGATTTTCATTATCGAAACCGTAACTACTGAAGAGCTCCGTCTCTGGAGTGTACAGTGGTCCTGTCATGACTCCGAGGTACTGCTCACTAAACTAAGACTTCTGAGGTAAAAATAATCCCCTACCTTGGATCAATAATGGTTTTTGTCAATGAGCCGCGGAAGACGAGCATCTCGACCCTTGGAGGCGAGAGTGACAGTTGGATCTCTTAGTAGTTACGTCGAGGCCTTACGATGTCATCCATGGCATGAATGCATCATTCATGTCAGGATAGACTGTATTAGGCAATGGGTGTGGTTCATACAGGGGGGATGAGACATGGTTTCTCTTTTTCGGAAAAGGAGAAAATTTAGAAGCTCTTCCAGATCATAGGCAAAGAAGGAGCAGATCATCCAGGAGCAGATGAAGACTGCATAGTGCAGAAGAAAAAGGAGACCGGTTCCAATCTTAGATACTCGGGCGTGTTAAATGTTTCAAGAAGAGGAAGCTTTAAGGAGAGATGATTCTGCGGAGCAGCAGACGTGGAGGCAGAGCTAGGAGAGTAGCATGAGGTGGTGTACATCTTAACATGCTACAACCACCCGTCGTAGTTATCCCCGCCAGGCTCAGGGAGCTGGTGGGTGGTGGAAGAGTGCGGCTGTTTGCGGTCAAGGAGTGTGAACCAATGGCTCTAGAAATGATTCATGGGACAGTCTGTGTCCACTACTATCTACTGTAGTATCTGACTTCGATATGAATCATTCCTTGCTTTCACAAATCTTTTTCCAGACCTAGAGTTTTTGGTAAGCCGTGGACTTGACCCTCATGTCTGGAGATAGCTTGGGAGGAGACTCGATAATCACACTTACGCCGATGGTGTGGTCAGATCCTCGAGGCGAGAGTTCCGATTGGAAATCTATTGGAGGCAGCATCGAGGCCTTACGATGTTAGTTTGAGTATGGAATGGGAAATAACTGTTCATACTCAAATTGACGGTTTTAGGCAAACTTCGGGATAGGTTTTCCTTGGTCGGCGAAAAGGAAACCCTGGGAAGCACAAGTTAAACTAATGCACGGGAGGGTGCGACCGATCACTCTTGAGTCGGCCAACCTTACCCTCGTGGCGGTAGTCTTTTCGAGTTTCAGTTATAACAGGAATTGGAGACCTCTAGAGTTCAAGGATGACGATCACGTCCTTATACGGGTCTCACCTCGACGAATTTTACGGAGTTGTGGCCAAGGCGGAAAGTAAACTCTGAGGTTCAACAGACCTTTCTAGGTCCACATCTGGGTAGGTGAGGTGGTTTACCACTTGAACCATCCACCTCAGTTGCACCAGGTGCACGACGAATTCCACGTATCTCAACTGAAGAAATACGTGCTCGGCCCTTCGCATATCATTGACCATGAGGAGCTGGACGATGGCGATGAGGTGTTTTCCACGGAGGTTCTAGTGGGTATCAAGGATTGACAGAAGCAGATCCTATGAGGATGATCGATTCCTCGGGTGCACTTTCTCTTGCAATACGGAAACCTCCGGGTGAGCACATGGGAGTGGAGGGCTCAGATGCGTGCTCTGTACCGCTTTTATAACCTTAGTTTGTGTTAAAGCTTTACGAGGACGTAAAGCCCTGAGGTGGGAGTAATGTGAAGACCCGTAAAATTCAAGGGAAATTCTTTCTAAATTTTCTTTGGGATTTTACAAGAACGCAGTTTCTGACGACGCCTGATTCCGAGGCCCGGAGTGCCCGGAATCAATTTCCGAAGTTTGGCTCGGGTACGTTCATTGAACGAACGAGTGGGTTTTCCTATCTTTTGAATCGGTGCATGGAATTGAAATCCGATGGCACCGATAAACTCGTAACGCCGGTAATTGCTTAAGGGAACCTTTACCGTAGTTGTGTTTGTGCGGGAGAAGAAGTTAATTTTTGGGGATTAATTAAATAAAGTGAATAAAATTGTTGAATCAATTTTATTTCATGTTATGTGGTTAAATTCTCCCATGGGAAGTTGGTCGTGGGCCCACATCCATCCAACTTCCCATGTGTGGATATTTGAAAGGGTGGGGCCCACACAAACCCCCCACCTTTTCAAATTCCTTATACTCCCTAACCCTTTTAACCCCTCACTTTCCTAACCCCTATAAACCCCCCATTTATGTTTTGTTAACTTATCACCTCATTAATTTTTTTAACATCTTATGTTAATAACTTAAGTGAGTTAAATGTGGGTTTTGAATTTTCAAACTCTTGAAATTCAAATGGTTTGGTTGTGTTAATAAAATAAGACATGGTCTTATTTTATTATTGTTAGTGTTTTGCAACCTTGAGAGGATTGGGGAAGCGGTCTTCTTCTTCTTCAACCTCGACGAAGAACGCGAAGAACACCATTCTTCAACTAAGAACTTCTCCGTCGAAGAACACGGTTCTTCCGCGACGCCGTATCCGCGATGCGACGATCTTCTTCTGCATCATCTCTTCCGTGATGGTTTTCCGTGACGAAATCGCCATCAAAGACTTCGAATCCTCGCTTCGCGACGACGACGTTCTTTTTCCGCGACGCCCGACCTCTGCGATGCTCGTCTTCCGTGACTCGTTGACGAACACCGTTCCTGAACCGAGGTAGGGGTTTATTTTTTTATTTAATTATTTTTCCGTTCATGAATCTAGTTTATCGATTATCGTGGATTTTTGACTAGATGTTATCATTTAACGAGAGGAGGTCGGACCGCACAAACACGACCGGACCCCCCTCCTATGTTCATGTTTGATTCATTGTGGATGGAACGAAATGGCGAGGTGTCATCGCACCACGCGGTAATCACACGACAAGTATTGCGTGACGCCATCGCGCCACGTCGTGGAAGGAAGCTTAAGAACGCGACGCCGTCGTGCCGCATCGAAGAAAACCAAAGAATCACGATCGGAGTCGGGCCGCGGCGAAGGGGCGCAGCGCCAATGAGTCACGCTGGAAATCTACAAAGACAACACTTTTCGTTTTGACATGCGGATTGATGGCTGACGACGAAGCAGGCCATTTTGGCATTTGAATTCCTTCGCAGTGAAGGTGGCGTCCCGGGGGGACCATAGGCGAAGACGGCAGGAGGAACGGACCACTGGAGCACGTCCGGTGGTCCGTGGAAGGCAGCGGCGGCGCGCCGCCGGAGGGTTGGCGGCCGGCGGATCCGCCGCCGGCCTCAATCAGCGGCGGGCGGGGGAGTCGTGCACCCCGCTCCGCGAATCGGCACGACCACGCTGGCCGAGCCGCGGCCGGCCGGTCAAGCCGGACCGAGCCGGACCAAGGCGGGCCGGGCCGGGCCCAGCTGGGTCAGACCCGGGTCGGGTCGACCCGGTTCGGCCGAACCAGGGGGGTCGGGCCGGGTCGGCCCGGGCCCAGACCCCCGTTTTCGGACCACTTTCGGTCAAATGCCCATATCTTGAGCTGTAGACCTTCGATTGACGCGCCGTCAGTAGAAACACGATCCTTGGATCGAGACGGTCATTTAGGTATATTACACTCAAGGTTTCAGAAAACTTTGGGTTCGGCCCGTTTGGTTCATACACAAAACCAACCGGGTCCTCGGAGCGGAAACGCTCGTAACTTGAGTTCCGGACGTCCGATTGACGTGTCGTCAACTTTGATGGATTCCTTTAAGTGATACAGATCTTTTGGCTTACTCCGCTCGAGGTTTGGATGCCTTCGGTGTGCGGTTGGGTTGGTTCGCTCACGAAACCATCCGGGCCCCTGGAACGAAAAAGCCAGTAACTCACAGACCGGGCGTCCGATTGACGAACCCTCTATCTCGTTGTTTTCCTCTTGATGAGACGGAACTCTTTGCATACTTTGCCCGAGTTTTGGTTTCTGTTGGATAGTGTCCGGGTTTGATTGTACCTGAAATCCAACCGGGCCCCTAGAACGGAAAAGCTGATATCTTTCAGACAGGACGTCTGTTTGACGAAACGTCAGCGGCGTTGTTGATCACATTGAGAAATGGTCCCTATGAGTATATCCTATGAGAGTTTGGGGTACAGTTGAGATACAGCCGGATTTGGTTTGCTCACGAAACCAACAGGGCCCCGGGAACGAAAAGGATAATAACTCACAGACCAGGCGTCCGATTGACACGCCGTCTGTTGCGTTAAGACCCCTATGACGAGGGGGTCCTTTGAGATACTTCTTCGTGGGACTTTGAGATACTTGTAGTATCGACCATTAGCTCGTGGAGCGGACCCTCCCGGAGACGAGCGTGCGAAGTACGGAGACCCTGTAGCCGACAGAGACCTGACGACTGCTTGACGGACTCGACTTGGAGTGAGTCGACTAGCCCAGTGGACGGAGCACTACTTTGTTTGGGTGCCGACCCATGGCGGACGGAGCACTACCTGTGTGATAGTGCAGACCCGTGGTACTCGTCCGGAGAGTACCTCAGCATGCTACTAGGGGGTGTGGACTACTGTGTTTGGGTGACATACCTCGGTGGGAAGCACTACTGTGTCCGGGTAGCTGACCCGCGGTACTCGACAGGAGGAGTACCTCAGCAGTCTTAGGTTAGTGAGCAGTACCTCAGAGTCATGATAGGACCACTGTACACTCCAGAGACAGAGCTCTTCACCAGTTATGGTTTTGATAATGAAAATCCTGGTTTGAGCTGAGACTTTTGACCTTTGTGTTTACCTCATGATTGAGATGGGTCACTTGATAACTTAGGTATATGTATGGGAATATACCTGGGTAGTGGTTATCCATTGATTTCATGATCCTTGTGTTTCCTCATGACTGAGAAGGGTTACTTGATAACCTAGGTATATGTATGGGCATATACCTAAGTAGAGGTTATCTGTTGAGATCCTCTTTGTGGTTATCCTTGTTGGTTTTAGTGAGATCTTGAGGGTCTCGGGGTCCCTACTGAGTATCGTTATACTCACCCCAACACGGGCTATGCCCGCACCTCGTCGTGTTGGTTGCAGACGATGGGCAGTGCTGATAGAGGCCAAGTGTTCGAGGACTGGATGGTACCCGGAGGTGGACTACACGATGAGTCAGTACCCGGAGGTGGACTACACGACGAGTCAGTATCCGGAGGAGGTTGACGGGCGAGAGCGTTGAGGAGGCTATCTGTACCTACCCATCAGGTAGGATCCGTGGCAGATGATCCAGGAGCTGCGCTATCTGTACCTACCCTTCAGGTAGGATCCGAGGAGGACAACCCAGGAGCTGCTTCCTTCTTCTAGTTGTTTGTCTTTTTCTATTGTACTTTCATTCAGTTGTAGCTACACTTTTAGTTGGGTTTGTATTCTGGCCCATTTACTTTTCAGCACTTTCTTTTGTACTTAGTGTTTTGCTTCCGCTTGTACTCTGTGGTGTTTTGTTTACTTTTATAAAGGCAATGCCTTCCCAGTTATCAGGATTTTCTCCTTTGGTGCTAGTCTCCAGCCCTTGGCCTATGGAAGGCGGGCTTGGGGTAGTCACGGCACGAGCCCCGAGGAAGGGTCGTGACAAGTGGACGGGTTTGATTGTACCCAAAATCCAACCGGGCCCCTGGAAGGGAAAAGCTGATATCTTTCAGACAGGACGTCCGTTTGACGAACCGTCAGCGGAGTTGTTGATCACATTGAGAAACGGTCCCTATGAGTATACCCTATGAGAGTTCGGGGTACAGTTGAGATATGGCCAGATTTGGTTTGCTCACGAAACCAATCGGGCCCCGGGAACGAAAAGGCTAATAACTCACAGACCGGGCGTCCGATTGACGCACCGTCTGTTGCATTGAGACCCCTATGACGAGGTGGTCCATTGAGATTATTCTTCATGGGACTTTGAGATACTTGGAGTATCGACCTTTAGCTCATGTAGCGGACCCTCATGGAGACGAGCATGCGGAGTACAGAGACGGTGTAGCCGACTGAGACCGGACGACTGCTTGACCGACTCGACTTGGAGTGAGTCGACTAGCCCAGTGGACGGAGCACTACTTTGTTTGGGTGCAGACCCATGGTGGATGGAGAACTACCTGTGTGACAGTGCAGACCCACGATACTCATCCGGAGAGTACCTCAGCAGGCTACTAGGGGGTGTGCACTACTGTGTTTGGGTGACATACCTCGGCGGGAAGCACTACTGTGTCTGGGTGGCTGACTCGCGGTACTTGACAGGAGGAGTACCTCAGCAGTCTCAGGTTAGTGAGAAGTACCTCGGAGTCGTGATAGGACAACTGTACACTCCAGAGACAGAGCTCTTTAGCAGTTACAGTTTCGATAATGAAAATCCTGGTTTGAGCTGAGACTTTTGACCTCTGGGTTTACCTCATGATTGAGATGGGTCACTTGATAACTTAGGAATATGTATGGGCATATACCTGAGTAGTGGTTATCCGTTGATTTCATGATCCTTGTGTTTCCTCATGATTGAGAAGGGTTACTTGATAACTTAGGTATATGTATGGGCATATACCTAAGTAGAGGTTATCTGTTGAGATCCTCTTTGTGGTTAACCTTATTGGTTTTAGTGAGACCATGAGGGTCTCGGGGTCCATACTGAGTATCGTTATACTCATCCCTGCACGGGCTATGCCCGCACCTCGTTGTGTTGGTTACAGACGACGGGCAGTGCTGATAGAGGCTGAGTGTTCGAGGACTGGAAGGTACCCGGAGGTGGACTACACGACGAGTTAGTACCAAGAGGTGGACTACATGACGAGTCAGTATCCGGAGGAGGTTGATGGGCGAGAGTGTTGGGGAGGCTATCTGTACCTACCCTTTAAGTAGGATCTGTGGCGGACGATCCAGGAGCTGCGCTATCTGTACCTACCCTTCAGGTAGGATCCGAGGAGGACGACCCAGGAGCTGCTTCCTTCTTCCAGCTATTTGTCTTTTTCTATTGTACTTTCATTCAGTTGTAGCTGTCCTTTCAGTTGGGTTTGTATTCTGGCCCATTTACTTTTCAGCACTTTCTTTTGTACTTAGTGTTTTGCTTTCACTTGTACTCTGTGGTGTTTTGTTTACTTTTATAAAGGCAATTCCTTCCCAGTTATCGGGATTTTTGCCTTTGGTGCTAGTCGCCAGCCCCTGGCCTATGGAAGCCCGGCTTGGGGTAGTCACGGCACGGGCCCTGAGGACGGGTCGTGAGAAATTGGTATCAGAGACCAAAGGCGTAAATTCTGATAACTGGGAAGGCATTGACTTTATAAAAGTAAACAAAACAACACAGAATATAAGCGGAAGCAAAACACTAAGTACAAAAGAAAGTGCTGAAAAGTAAATGGGATAGAATACAAACCCAAAAGAAAGTACAACTACAACTGAACGAAAGTACAACAGAAAAAGGCAATAGATGGAAGAAGGAAGCAGCTCCTAGGTCCTCCTCCTCTGATCCTATCTGAAGGGTAGGTATAGATAGCGCAGCTCCTGGATCGTCCGCCACGGATCCTACCTGAAGGGTAGGTACAGATAGACTCCTCAATGCTCTCGCCCGTCAACCACCTCCGTGTGTCGTCTCACCGTGAAGTCCTCCTCCAGATACTGACTCGTCATGTGGTCCACCTCCGGGTACCATCCAGTCCTCGAACACTCGGCCTCTGTTAGCACTGCTCGTCGTCTGCAACCAACACAACGAGGTGTGGGCATAGCCCGTGCTGGGGTGAGTATAACGATACACAGTAGGGACCCCGAGACCCTGAAGGTCTCTCTAAACCAACAAGGATAACCACAAAGAAGATCTCAACAGATAACCTCTACATAGGTATATGCCAAACATATACCTAAGTTATCAAGTAACCAATCTCAACCATGAGGAAACACAAGGATCATGAAATCAATGGATAACCACAACCCAGGAATATTCCCATACATATACCTAAGTTATCAAGTGACCCATCTCAATCATGAGGTAAACACAAAGGTCAAAAGTCTCAGCTCAAACCAGGATTTTCATTATCGAAACCGTAACTGCTGAAGAGCTCCGTCTCTGGAGTGTATAGTGCTCCTGTCACAACTCTGAGGTATTGATCACTAACCTAAGACTGCTGAGGTACTCCTCCTGTTGAGTACCGCAGGTCAGCCACCCAAACACAGTAGTGCTTCCTGCCGAGGTATGTCACCCAAACACAGTAGTGAACACCCTCTAGTAGCCTACTGAGGTACTCTCCGGACGAGTACCATGGGTCTGCACTGTCACACAGGTAGTGCTCCGTCCGCCATGGGTCTTCACCTCACAAAGTAGTGCTCTGTCCAGTGGGCTAGTCGACTCACTCCAAGTTGAGTCGGTCATGCAGTCGTCAGGTCTCGGCCAGATACATAGTCTCCGTACTCCGTACGCTTGTCTCTGGGAGGGTCCACTCCATGATCTACTTGTCGATACTCCAAGTATCTCAAAGTCCCATGAAGAAGTATCTCAAGGACTTCCTTGTCATAGGTGTCTCAACGCAACAGACGGCGCGTCAATCAGATGCCCGGTCTGTGAGTTTCTAGCCTTTTCATCCCAGGGGCCCGGTTGGTTTCGTGAGCAAACCAATCCCGGTCGTATCTCAACTGTACCCTGAACTCTCATAGGGTATACTCATTGGGACCGTTTCTCAATGTGATCAACAACACCGCTGATGGTTCATCAAACGGACGTTCTGTCTGAAAGATATCAGCTTTTCCGTTCCAGGTGCCCGGTTGGATTTCGGGTGCGATCCAACCAGGCCACTATCCAAATGTATCCAAATCTCAGGTGAAGTATGCCAAAAGTTCCATCTCATCAAGAGGAAAACAACGAGGCAGACGGTGCGTTAATCGGACGCCCGGTCTGTTAGTTATTGGCTTTTTCGTCCAGGGGCCCGGTTGGTTTTGTGAGCGAACCAACCCGATCGCACTCTGACGACATCCAAACCTCGAGCGGAGTAAGCCAAAAGATCAGTCTCACTTAGAGGAATCCATCAAAGTTGACGGCACATCAATAGGACGTCCAGAACTCAAGTTACGAGCGTTTCCGCTCCGAGGGCCCGGTTGGTCTCGTGTACGAACCAACCCGGCCGAAGATAAAGTTCTCTGAAACCTTGAGTGTAATATACCGAAACTACCGTCTCGGTACAAGGATCGTGTTGCCGCTGACAGTGCGTCAATCGGAGGTCTGCAGCTCAAGATATGTGCATTTGACCGAAAGTGGTCCGAAAACGGGGGTCTGGGCCCGGGCCGACCCAGCCCAACCCCCCCGGGGTCGGCCGAACCGGGTCGACCCGACCCAGGTCCGACCCGGCTGGGCCCGGCCCGGTCCGGCCCGGCTCAGTCCGGCTCGGTCTACCCCGACTGGTCGACCGCGGCTCTGCCAGCGTGGCAGAGCCGATTCGCGGAGCGGGGTGCGCGACTCCCCCGCCCGCCGCTAATTGAGGCCGGGGGCGGATCCGCCGACCGCCAACCCTCCGGCGGTGCACCGCCACCGGTGGTCTGTTCCTCCAGCCGTCTTCGCTTATGGTCCCCCCGGGACCCCACCTTCACTGCGAAGGGATTCAAACGCCAAAACGGCCTGCTTCGTTGTCGCTCGTAAATCCGCATGTCAAAACGAAAAGCGTCGTCTTTGTAGTTTTCCAGCGCGACCCGATAGCGCCACGCCCCTTCGCCGCAGCCCGAATCCGACCGTGGTTCTTTAGTTTTCTTCGACGCGGCACGACGACGTCGTGTTCTTAAACATCCTTCCACGACGCGGCGTGACGACGTCGCGTAATACTTGCCGTGTGATTCTCGCGTGGTGCGATGACACCTCGCCATTCCGTTCCATCCACAAAGAATAAAACATGAACATAGGAGGGGGGTTCGGCCGTGTTTGTGCGGTCTGACCCCCCTCTAATTAAACGATAACATCTAGTCGAAAATCCACGATAATCAACAAACAAGATTCATGAACGGAAAATAATTAAATAAAATAATCCCCTACCTCGGTTCAGGAACGGTGTTCGTCAACGAGCCGCGGAAGAAGAGCGTCGCGGAGGTTAGGCGTCGCGGGAAAAGAACGTCGACGTCACGAAGTGAGGATTCGAAGTCATTGACGGCGATTTCGTCGCGGAAAACCGTCGCAGAAGAGACGACGCAGAAGAAGAATGTCGCGTCGCAGATACGGCATCACGGAAGAACCGTGCTCTTCGGCGGAGAAGTTCTTCGTTGAAGAATGGTGTTCTTCACGTTCTTCGTCGAGATTGAAGAAGAAGAAGAATATGATTTCCCAATCCTCTCAAGGTTGCAAAACTCTATCATAATAAAATAAGACTAAGTTTTATTTTATTAAAACAACATACCAATTGAATTTCAAAAGTTTGAAATTCAATAACCACACACAAATCACCTAATTAAACTTATTACATTTAAGTCATAAGTTATAACTTAGGTTAACAAAATTAAAGTGGGAGTTGAGGGGGGGGGGTTAGATGATATGAAGGGGTGGGGTTAGTGTGGGCCCCACCACCCTCATAACCTCCCAAGGGAGGTTGGGTGGTTACCCAACTTCCATCAAGAACTAACACTTAGAGTAAAATAATAAAAATTGTAGTGTAATTATAAAATAAACTTCCACAATTTTTTTTATTAACAACACTCGTGTAAACGCAACTCCGGAATAGGAGTTCCTAAGAAATTTCCGGCGCTGCGGTTCCATCAGTGCCCTCGGAATTCGATTCCGGGTACCGGTTCAAAAGTTAGAAATTCCCGCTCGTTCGTTCACTGAACGTACCTGAGCCAAACTTTGGAAATTGATTTCAGGCACACCGGGCCTCGTAATCAGGTTCCGTTAGAGACCGCGCTCTTGTAAAATTCCAAAGAAAATTAATAAAAAATTTCCCTTTATTTTTACGGGTCTTTACAATTGTAAGGGACTTTATAGCCTCCCGAGGTTTCTCGAGTAACCATATGTAGCTATTATCTAGCATAGGTTCCATTTGACCAAAATTTAATTCAATTTTATTTGTGTAATCAATTTCAATAAACCCTTTTATACTCCTAATTACATTTTATAATGTTTATGCCATCATAGTAAAATTTTATTTATTATGTGATATTGTAACACCCTAAAAGTGTAAATAAATTAAATTATATTAGATATCATATGAAACACACAATTCCAATCACAAAAGATAATTTAATAACCATTAAATTAAAATATATTTATTTTATAATAAATTTAATTTATTTAACATCCTGTGATACATGCAAAAAAGGTTTCATCAATATCATTCATTACACGGAAGACCATCTCTTTTCAAATAAAAAATATATCATTAGCACAATTATGTAATATGATAGTTATCACTCATATATTGGAATAGAGGGTAAGAATAAAATTATATCTCCTTCGAAAATATATAGTTTAGTTTGGTTTTTTTTTTTCATTTATTTTTTATAAATAAAATATGAATCATTTAACAGAATAAGAGATGTTTTTTGGAGAAACAATATTTCTTTTCTCAAAGATTGTTTAACTATGATTTTCAAACTTAACGTGAAATTATTTTTTATTAATATTAGGAAATTTATATGAAAAATAAACATAAATTTTGAAAATTTAATACCAAAAATAATTTATGTAATTTTTTTTTATTTTTTAAATGTTTTCATTTATGATTAAGTGTGAAAGATACTAATGTTTTATTGAAAAAATTATTTTTTTAAAATAATTATAATGATAAATTATAAATTATATTTGGTTTAAAATAAAATTAGTTAAATCTTATATCATTTAATCAAAATTGTGTCACTATAATTATTTTCTTATTTAATTTTGAAATAAATACATTATAAACTTTTGGACATTTTATCTTTAAAATACCATATTTTAGACACCTCTATGGGGTAAATTTTAAAATAAAATTGTCACTTTGGTGAATCTAATTTTGAAAAATTAATATGAAATTTGAATCTAAATAATTAATAATTTACACTAATTTCTTCTTAATTATTTCACAAAATGTGTAGCGAATGCTTAAAAACATAATTAAAATAGTTAAAGTAAAAATGGATTTACCTGGGGTTAATCTAAAAAATGATAAGTTTAAAAAAGACCTATAAACATGTCTAAAAACAATTTTCTGGCCATATATATCCCCTCAATCCTATAAGGTTCTATAATATCAGTTATTAGTCCATTTTAACATATAGAAAATGTGGCATCACAAAACTCCGTTCAAAAAAATACAAAGGGTATCATCTCCTCCGCTTATAAAATGCCACCCATATCGTCCTTTTTTTAGACCATGAAAATACATTTATAGGGCCATGATCTACCAATATAATTTCTAAAATCTCCTTAAATCATAATATTTTTCTTATTTGAGTAATTAATTGACCTTTTTATGATTTAGTAAAAACCTAATGGGGATTCTTGAAGAAGTGGAAAAGTTTTCAACGAGCGTCTTTATTTTATTTTTCCCATCCTCCTTAAATTTTTATTAAAACATGTTGATATAAATAATTATTATGTTAAATAGAATATGATAATCTTATAATAATGTCATAACCTAAAATCATCTACACTTTCATCAGTTGGGTTATCAAATTTGTGTTCATGTGTATAGTGCACTACCACCTCATGAACAGATGTAATTCGTTTTTCCATTTACACCTCTCAAGGATGGGTGGGATGGTGGATTTAAAGTGTATATATATATTATATTTAAAAATTATTTATTCATTATTATTTACTTTATGATATATATATTTTTTACTTATCATTCTTTATAAGATACACAAACATCCCTCATGTGTACGGTGGACTACCACATTGTAAAGCGATGTGATTCATCGTTCACTTACAGTTTACATGGAAGGTGATAAAGATAATGTTTTGGATTATATGTGATATGAATGAAATTATTATGATATTCAAGAAATATGTATCATCATAAAAATATTATATATACAATTTTATTTCATTCCTTTTCACTCACGTCATGATGATAACATCATTCGTGTATGTGTGGACTACCACCATCATAAAGTGATGAAAATATATTTCCGACAAAAAACCACATGTATAATATATATAAGTTTTAAAAATGGTATTAGAGATACAAATAAAATTTTAGAAAGGTAAAATATTACGTATCTTATTTTCATAATGATCGTTGAAAAATATATATTTTTCTCATGCATACATTGGACCTACTGTCTCCATGAAAATAACATACTTAATTTTTCATAACCATCATTCATGATTTGTGATAAAATATTAATTTATTTAAAAAATACTATATTTTTTTTATTTTTATTTTCTTGGAGACAATAGAATTATATAATATAAAAAAACAACAAGATCTGTCCAGATAAAAAACTAAATAGGGATCAGGGAAATTAACACCCAAAATGATAAATATAAGGAAAGATTATTAACTTATCGGCAACATGATGTTATAAGAGATCATATAAGATAATAAAAATATTTATATGGTTCTAGGGCTATTTAATAACATTTTGGAATCCTCCATACACAAGGTTAAATAATTTTCAACTAGAAGGGAGTGTACGGTAATGGATTTCATCTCAATTTCATTTCATTGAGGCACATTTTAATGTTTTTCATCTAATTTCATTTATACTGAGTATATAATTCCACATCAACAATTAATATAATGAAATAATCATTCTTCAGGGTATTTATGTTTGAATTTCAATTATTTATTCTAAGGGTATTTGAATTAAGTGTTACCTACTACAATTGGATTTACTAACTCAATTTATATTCACCAGGTTAAAATACTACTTCATTGAATTTTTAATATTTGGAGGATTTAATATTGAATCATATAACCTCTTCACAGATTGATTCTTAATTAAAATATATGATCACATTAATGTTTTACTTTACAATATGATTTTAATCATGATTGTGTATTCATTAATTTCTATTGATGAAAATTATTTTATCATTGTTTAATAAAATATTTAATTTTATTATCCAATCATAATTAATGATATTTTAAAGTAAAATTTTAAAATTGAAACTATTTTTTATGTAATAAAACATGAAAATATTTTTAATTAAGTTTGATTTAATTTATCTATTCGGGCGAAAATCTACCTTCTTCCCCAAACATGTCTTATAAGAATTAATTATAAAATGATTTTAAACATTTAAAAATTATTTTTATAGAATTGTTTTCCTATTTTTACTCTTTGAAAAATGATTTTAGGGTAATATTATGTCGTTTTAAATACAATTACAATTTTTATGTTTCCCAAAATGTGGAAGAATTCTTGTTCTTGTTTTATAAACAATATACTTTCTTAACATTTTGTATAGATAAATTTTATTTTTATCCTTTTTAGAATATATTGAATTATCCTTCATAATGATGTTAATTTATTTGAATATCCCTTTTCAGGTTTATTTTTATCCTTTTAATATTTTTTGTAAAAAGTGATGAAAAAAATGATTTTCAAATTTTTTTTCAAACTGAAGAGGATATTTTACTCATGAAATTGTTTAAGATATCTTTATGGTATTTATATTCAAAAATGAATAAAATTTATTCTAACTTCAATGGGTATATTTTATGACCTTATTTATTCTTACTTTTTATGGTTTATGACTATTTTGAATAATGATAGTATCGACATTCACATCCTTATTTAATTTTTAATCAGTAAATTCCTATTAAAATATTTACTTTCCTCTAATCATTATACATTAAATTTCCACTAAATATCCATATTATTAATCCATAATATGCTTCTTTCTTCAATTATATACCATTTTTACATATGGTGTTCACATTTAAAGTACATTTTTCATCCAGGGAAATAAAATTAATTTTGTATTCTTTAATGAAATTGGTTATTTAATTACAAGGTACATTGTTCATAAATTAAATAGATGATTTTATATATGAGGGATTACATGGACATTCATGACATGGGTTGGGAGATATTTATTAAAATTATTTAAATTATTCGATAGTCTCATGTTATGAATCACTTGGCTAGCCTCAGTTGAATTGGTTTTCAACATGAATGCTCTAGCCCATCTTGTGAAAGTACATTATGGAAATGGTATCAGGTTCCAGGGAAACTTAACGTTTAATATTTAATAATTACCTTCATTTAGAATTAAGTAACTATTATCCATGATATTTTCATAATGTTATTTTCTCTTGATGAATTTCATTCTCCGTTTTTTTATAAAATGGAATAGTTTTTCAGTTATCTACTATTCTATATAAATTATTTCTTATCCAATATAGTTAGTAATTTTATTTATTAAACAACTTGATTTTTATTTATTTACCGTAAAATTTATTTTTCTCATCAATTATTTTAATGTCGTGTTGTTTCTGATATTTACCTTAGGATATTGTTCATTCCTTAATGGGTATGCATCAATTATTCATGATATTTTCCAATATACAGAACCCTTACTGAGTAATTGAGATCACTATTATTTAATTTCCTTTCATAGGATTCCATAATGAGTAATATATTTGATATGAAAGTATAGGCTATAGGGAATAATGTTATTATAGAAAAAAAATATTTTAATTTTTTATACAATTTTAATTCCAATATCATGTATTTATCTAGATTATGAAGACTAATATACTATAAGGTCATTCAAGATGTAATTCCTTGTAACTTTTGAAATTTTAATAATAATGAAACCAGCTCATAGTTACTAGTGTTAAGGTGCCTATAGTCAGTATCAAACTATGTTTTGTATAAACCTTGAGAAATAGATTTAGAAAAACATATTGTAGGGAATATAAACCAATAAAATATATTTACAGTAATTTTTGAAGAAAATAATAATGTTTTGGTAAGGTATATATTTTATGGAAATTACTGTAATAAATTTTTTGTATAGATACCACAAGTGTACATGGTTATGTCACATATGTACTTAAGTGTAATAACTCCAAAGAGGGTGAATTATTTTTGGCCCGGTCATTACCTAGTGCATGAATGTGTGCCTTACTGTTTCCATGGTTTGACAAAACTAGGGGACATGCTTATGATAATTCACATTTTAAAGGGAAATAATATAATGGATTTGAATATATAACGAAAATAAATGACCTAGTTTAAATATATTGTGGGTTGTATTGGAAATATTATATCATAGTTTAGAAATACTGTAAATAATTATATGGTTTTACCACTACGATTATTATTTAGCACACTATACCTTTTGTTTTTTCTATTGATGGAACCCAAATAAATTGTGTTAACATTAAACATAGTGGATAATGTAGTAATTAAGAGAAACTAAATGGCATGATGATATGAGTGAAAGATGTCATAGTGACTCCAAATATACTATCCTAAAATATAATTAGCAACACATACCTTAAATAACTCTTAGACTCACCAAAGAAGGTAATGATGGAGTTTGATAATAGCATGATTAGTGGAGACCATGGAGAAAAGACGACCATATTTCTATCATATAAGAAATATGCAAGGAGAAACTCATGAAAGTGTCTCATGATAATGGGGAAATTCATTATGCATCTTAAGAAAAGTCATAAATAATATAATTATTGAGGAATAATTATGAGTACATTAGAGGGACATAAATCACATCCTAGTTATCAATTTATTATTTATTGTGTTTAGAGTGGAGAACCAAGGCATTGCCCATGCCAATAGAATCTCCAGAAGGGTATCCTTTAAATCATGGAATGAAATAAGATGAAATAAAATTTATTAAGTATTTGTGTATTGGGATTCAACAATTAAATTGTGTAATTATTTTACCAATAGTATTTTGGTTATAAGAAAATGAAACATCTCGATATTGTGATAAATTTTAGAAAAAATATGTATTAATTAACATAAGTTTTATCGATACCATCATGGGTTTATGAGTATAATTTGGATTATATGTTAAAAGTATTAAACAACTAATTTTGGATTTTATGTGATGAGAGTCTACCATAATTAGGGATATTTTAGATAAATATCATACAAATATATGTTTTATTGGAAAAGTTATTTGAGTAATAATGACTTTAAATTTCATAGAAATAATTTTATAGATATTTATAGCATTTAGGGATAATACTATCATTAGTCAAATTTTAACATCATTTTAATATTATTTTTTGACATTAAAAAATAAATTGTATTAAAAACATAGTAAAATATTATCTAGAAATTAAATTTATTTTAAGGATATCAATCATATTTTTTTTGAACATTATAGGAATCATATTAACATAGTTTAGAAAAAGGAAAACCTACTTACTAGGTGACATAATGTGATATCTAGTAAGGTTGCATGACTTTAAACTATGATCATAGGATGGTAAGGATTTAGCACCTACCCCTATCCTATATAATTTCTTTTTTAATATTTCAATATTTTTTGGTAAATAATTTGATTAATAAATACAAATGATGATTTAGTGGTATGGATTTTGAGGGTCAGAGGTTAATGTATAATTTCGGATGAATTTTGTTAGTGACACTGATTTTGGAAAATATTTATACATAAATAGAAAGGATTATCACCCTTTTATGGATATAATGATATGTTATTATAGAGATTTAGTTATCTATGAATTGAAAATAAATTTTTAGATATTTAATTCTCATAGTATGTGATGAATTTTAAATTGGTCAATACAAACCAAATGGATTAAATTGTTCTTATGAAATAGAAAAGTACCCAGTAAGTATGATTCCTTATATTCTGATATAGTAAATGAAAACATCAACTTTAGGAAAATTAACTTGAAATATAAATTTTTTCATATGAACATTTGAGAGTTTATCTTCAATAACTAGTTTTTCATGGTATTCATGAATCTTGATATATAGTTTTTTGAGAAGTCAATATTCCCTAGAATGGCCTCATATTCATGGATGTATTAAAAAAATAGGAATCACTTTGGAATCTTCCTCTAAGTTAGGTTTATGTTTCTCAAGGGATAAATTCAAATACTCAATCATCTAATCCATTTTATCATAAATATATTCCAACATATCCTCAAGCTATTGAATCTCATATTTTATGCCGTTATTAGTTACTTTTTCAGGGTATATCACCTCAGGAATATCATCAGGATTCATGGGAGGATATAAGTAAATCTCCACTCAGGTCTTGGCCAATTGTTGATAAAATTATGTGATGTAATATAAGAATTAAATTAACACTATTCCCAATCCTTTAATTAATGGTTGTTCGAGGACCTCATTATGATTATATGTGAGGTCCTTGAATTCATCCTCTTTATTAATTTTGCTATGGGTTCCCTTGTTCTGTCTAGAAAGTAAGGAAATACCATGTTCTAAATACTATGACAAGGTAAAAAAAATTAGATTTTAAAGGAAACAATAAAAACTATAAACAATGTGAAAATAAAAAAATAAATAATATTACTGAGAAAGTCCCGGGAAATGGTTGCGGTTTTGACACACACCTGTTATGGGGAATTATAAAAGAAAATTTCATTTTTTTATATTGTAATATAGAAGGTGACTAGATTTTTCTTAATTTAGGAGCTTCATAATTTTTCACTTTTTATAATTCACAAAATTATAATTTTGTTTGTTATTTTAATTATTTATGGAATAAATTTAAAAAATAATGAGTATTTTGAAAAAAAATAAAAAACTGAAATGAATATATCCTGAAATTTAACTAAACCCTACAATGATAAAATGAGTGAAATTTGATAAGAAAGGAAGTTATCCCAAGAGGCTTTTATGGAAGGACCTTCATAGGCCTATTTCAAATCAAATTATTGAGAATACTCTACCCTATGTTTGAAAACCTCAATGTATGTAAATTATGAATGATATGTGTACTTAGAAACCACCAAGAACACTCTATATCTAGATCATAAACCATGAGATAAGGGTTCTGAAACGATAATATCAACCTAAGGTAACCATAGTGAGGATTAATCCCATTATAAATAATCCTTAGATGAACTAAAAGAAGAATAAATACATGTTCTTGAGTTCAAACTCCATATTTATTTCCTAGGACATTCATCGGTTAGTTACTCATTACCTTGAGAATAAGTGTTTATAGTGTAATAATTTTCTACATCAATGAATTATCATATATAATTGAGGGTATAAAGGAATAAAATAAAACTAAAAATAATAATAATGAGATAGAGAGAAATATAGAATTAAAATAACAGAAAATAAAATAAATTTAAGAAAATTAAATGGATAGAATAAGAAGAGGAAGGTAAAAATGAATGGATGGAGTATTCCAGTTGAAAATAAAAATAATGCACAAATTATTTTACATAATATACTAATAATAATTAAAAAAACTAAAAGTAAATAAAAAAGTAAATATAAAATAATATAAAATAAAATAATTTAGAACAAAGGAAGAAGTAGTTACAAGATGTGCTTTCTCCTCTATTAGAACATGACCTCCCATTGTCTTGAAAGTAACTTATTCATTTATAGATAATCAATAATTCTATATCATTAAATAATTTAATTTTTTTGAATATGTTTATTTAAATAAATAGTGATATATGTGAATGAAAATATTAGAACACATGAAGAACATGAGTGTTTCCATTATATTCAATATGGATTGAACACGGTGTTGACAACATAGACGATTCTTGTGCAAGGCATTTACTTAGGTATGGAATAGAGGAATTGGTTCTTCATGGATATTGTAGAGGAAATAGAGAAGAAGAGTGGTAGTATTGGCACTCGTCCTTTATTCAGCCTAAACAGCAGCCATATGAAGCTTTCATAGCTTTAATGGAGATCATCCATAGAACTGGAAGTGATATAAGGTGGTCAAGTTGAGATATGCTGGATTTTGAGCTTCCAAGGTGATATAGATGGTGTCTTCGTGGATTATCAATGAGTTTTAGTGTTATGGACAAATTTGGTCAGTGGTTCAGGATGGTGGGTTGTGTGTGTCTGAGGAAGGGTGGGTTATGTGGAATGTAATGAATACATTATGGTTGAAATGAGTAGTACCCTTAGTTAACTGCTCGTACATCATACTAGAGGATTCGAGGTTCATCTTTTATAAATAATTTCCTCCCATCCATATCTTAGAAGACTACTCTGAGGATGGGATTCTGGTACAAATGCACACACATGTTTAAACATGACCCTTACATGCCTTTAACCCACCCCTAATTTGCACATGCTTAACTCCACGTGGTGTACTCACCTGAATGTGACTAATCCCCTGTGTGGCTCAGCACCTTGTCATGTCGTGGCCTTCCTCACGAGCTATGCAAGGCCTTTTGGTTCTTTATGAGACAACTATATGGAATTCTTTCATTGAGTTGAGGGATTCCTTGCTAATTTTTTTGTAAACACTTGAATGGTTTTTCATTTCACTTAAAAGAATATTCAAAACATGATTATAACATTAATTAATAAAATAAATCAGTAATATCCCCCATTTAAATACATTTCAGTTTTTTTTCCTAAAGTTTCTCATATTCTAATTATACATTAGTTTCCATGAGATTATTCATTTAAATCCATAAAAAATAAGTAGAAAACATTTTACATTTATCATGTAATATCATTATATCATGAAATCATGGATAAAAAATAAAAACCTAACATTGAAAGATATTTAGAGAGTGATATAGAACATAGTATGAAGAAATTTTACCATAATAATATGATAAATCTATGACGGTTTCAATGGCCATATATTTCTTGACAAGAAAATTAAACGGATAATGTTTTTATTTCAAGATCGTTTTCCTAGAGTTTCATATTCCTTTTATCATCTATACTTCAATAATATGTAAATATACGTACTTATCAAGAAATATTTAATCTATTTATAAATTTACACCACATAAACATATTTATTTTCCAAATGAAGAGTATTATAGAAGATTGGTTTATGCATGAAAAACCAAAATCAACCTAAAATGTATTACATATTATACAAAATTTTAATAATTTATTCATTATTTCTTTAAACATTATCCAAAACTAAAAAAATTATAAAAAGATCAGATAATTACCAAAATTAATAACGTATTATATGAAGATAATCTACATTATCTGAAAAATTTTAATAGAAATACCCAATTTTAAACATAATTCGTTCAAATAAATAAGCATCCATAAAATTCTTCAAATTTTTTTTATAATAATATTGAAATAAAAATTTAAAAAATATTTCATCACATGGTCTTCCAAGATAAATTTATTAGTTTTCCTCTAAAATAACATCAATAACTCTTAATGCATCATTGAAAAAATATAATTTACCTAATCATATAATATCCATCATATGCTAGTCATTTATATAAATAAACAGAATAAAAATTAGTTACACTAATCTCATATAATCTTCCAAAGGATAATTATACATTTATTTTTCAAAAAATATAATAGTATAATGTTTACATTTTTTCAAAAATGCACTCCAAAATTATAGTTACATTTCTTAAAAATAACTTCATTAAGTTAATCACCAACTCTATCTGTAATCCCATTTGTTATTTATAAGACAAAATATATGTTCAAAAAATAAACTTAACCTATATATGTAAGATTATTAAAACAAATAGAAACACTGTTACACTAAATAGGTTATCATATAAACTAGTGGTAGGTGATGCACCTTTTTCACTCTTCTGTTCTGCGTTCAAACATAACAACCTTTCATGATGAGACACTTTTTCACTCAACCTTTTGGTTGTCCTTTTTATAAAAATTAAACCCTTATAAAATTTAAAAAAAAATTAAGACCATCCTAAAAAATAATCATTATATATTCAACTTTAAATAAATAATTTAACGACAAATTTTATTTTATATCTTTCATATTGCATCACAAAATGTGATAACCAATAATTACCTCAACATTATGTATCATATATTCTTTAAAGGAAATACAAACATAAAAAGTTATGATAAAAAAATTAAAATATAATTATTCATTAATTATTTTTTCACATAATAAAATTAAGGGTTAAAAATACAAAAATCATCTATCAAAGAAAAAACAATCACCCAAACTAATCCCATTATAAAAATATTTTTAATGATTTTAAATGTATTATCATCCTAAAATGATCCACTAAATTATAAATCTTTAATGTTGACACATTCAATATTCAATGTTTTTTTAATCCCTTAAAATTCTTTTTCCATCATATTCCATAATACACATTTCATACAAATAAAAATAATTACATTTCCTATGATTCTAAAATGTTAAAGAAGAATCTAAAAAGTAATCCATACCTTACACATGACATTTTTATTTTTCTCATATTTAACCACAATGACAATATGTATTGGTAATTAGTCATATATACAATCTTCTTGAACCCATTCACAAGCCTTCCCCTTAGAGAATCATTTTCAATAATGACCTTTCTACCCAAATTTAAAACATTCAATTATTTACACAAGAATAATTAATTCCCCTTCACAAAGTTGATTGAATGCATCCTTTTTTCCTTGGAATATTATTGATTTGTGACTTACTTTACCACAAATTAGTCAGCATCCCATTCATTTAATAAAATTTTCAAGTTGAATCATTCCATATTTAAGACACATATATAGTTTAATATTTTTAATTTTATGATATTTACAATCTAAAATTCTAGGTATCGTCACTTTATTCATATTTGATTTGATGGGGAAGGTACCTAGGTTTAATAGGATATTTGTATCTCATAATAGTTGATAAAGAATAAATATAATAGTTATCAATACTTCTCGCATTCTATTCAGTTTTACATTTAGAAAACCACCAAATTTTTCATTACATGAATTATTACATTTTTTTTGTTGTATCAAACCATCTAATAAAAAAATTCAAGTGTATCCAAATTAATATAATCATAATATAAAATATTATTAGGGTTAAATACTAATACAGTATTATTTTTATTATCATAAAATATTCTTATTTTTCCAAAATTACTATAATTATCTATATCATACTAACCATAGTGGTTATAAAGACTTGTAACTTATGTATAAATAACATCCTCAGCACTAAATTTGTCTAAACTGTACTCCGATAAAAATGATAAGGACCCATCCTTAAAAATTATATATTATACTTACTTAGGGATAAAATTCAATTTTTTATGTTCAAAAATATATTTTAGTATTTTATTTTTATATAATTGGATCAGAACTTCTACATAATCAAACCATATTTTACAAACACTTATGATATGTATCCATTTTCCCTAAAATATAAAATAATTAAAATAAAACCTGATGATAAATCACCATGACTTCAATGTGACTTCATACTTTTCCTTAACCCCATCTAATCCCTTTTAAAAACATTTTAAAAATGTGGGATGAGAACAAACATCTCTACATGGTATATAAAATAGAATAATTCAATTATTCTGGTGAAAAACCTAAAAACCCATGAAAAATATTTTAATAAAAACATACATTTTTATTTAAAAAACCCTTCATATTTTCTTTATAAACATCATTATCTTACCTTTATAAATAAAAATACTTCCATGAAAACATATTATAATGAATATAAAATTCGTATAGGTTCCTTAGGACATCATCATCATAAAATTTAAAAAAACCTTTATAATTAGAATAACCAAATAGATGACTCCCATTTTTGTTACCTGGAGAAATAAATTATTACCCAATGAATGGGAGAACTAAATTGGAACACCCATTTAATAAGTTATATGGGGGTCACCCATATTAATCTTAGTTTACCAATCTTATAAGATATATTAGGATCAATCGTGAGCTATAATGGGGTTCAAACCATCATAAACAATGTCCAAGGACCATATCATGAATAAAATTCTCTAAAACATTTATGAAAACAATGAGAAAACATTGAAAACATTAAATCCCAAATTTTAATAAAATTTTTTTTTACAGAAAATAATTACTCGAAAAATAGATATTTTGATTTACTTTTTAGAATACATGAATTCATGTAGAGTTAGAGAAACATAAAATAACAATTACAGTGGTGGTAAAATTTTAAGTCTGAAGTACACAAAAATGACGGTTTTGTTTCCCATTTTATAGAAGAAGATATATATATATATATATAAAAGTTATTCCATTAACATAAAAACAATGTAGTATATGAAATATGTCGGTGTTATTATATTTTCATGATTGAATAATATTTGAATGAGTTGGGATAATAAATAAAACTAAAACAAATGGCAAAAACTATACATATTCGTTATAAAGTATCCATTTATTAATAATTAAGACTTATAGGGTTAGTACTATTCATAAACTAATACATATTTAAATGAGAGAAATTATATCAAGGTATTGGGGTAGATATTTTCCAAACCAAAATGGTTTTGATGTGTGATGTGAAGTTAAGGAGAGGTGATATTTCATAAGAAATGGTTGGGGTAGTTTTAAAATTTTCTCAAAATATTAAATTAATATAAATTAATATTCAATAAAAAACGACTCCAAACATGATTATTTCAAATTCATTATGATAATGAATCGAAATAATATCATACAATAAAAATTAGATAATTTTTTACTATGTTTTTACCAATACATTATGGTTTTAACCCCTCAATAACCCCTTTTAAACATATAATGACAACAATATTTTTTATACATTCTAGGTCAATATAGATACTATAAATTTACAAAAGGCACATAAATAGACATTGGTTGATATTTTAAATAATATCCCTATAACACAAATTAATATATTATTTTTATTACTTTTATATCATTTATAAATTATTATTTATTATAATATATCATTACTATCAATTTTGAAAACTACTAATTACATTGAAATTATTCTCAGGAAGAAAAATAATTTCAATTAGAAAAAAAATATTTTTTATACACAAAAAAACCATTTTAATATATAAAATTCAAGGATAATATTAATTATGTTTATTATATTACTTTAAATATTTTTAATATCGTTTATTTTATTTTTCCAAAAATTGAAAAATTAATGCATCTATGTTGTGTAAGAATTTAAAGTGTTCATTTATTCACTAAAATTTATAAATAAATTACCATCATTATGTTAATGCTTTTAGATTTAAAAATAATATTCATAACAAAACATTTTCCCTTACTATCCTTTTTTGTAAAAATCTTTTTGTTTTCGAAAACAACAGCATAGATTTTTTTTAATTTTCAATAAATAAAATATTATAAGGGTCATAATCACCCCCAAATCGAAACAAAAGGTCATAAATTTTACCTTCATATGATCACAGATGAGTTATAATCTTATAGAAAAATTATTTCAAGTGTTAGGGTAATTTTGTTGTCATTATCATATACTTCTTAACACTCAATTTCACAATTTACCCTTTACCATAAAATAACATTTACTATGTTAAAAATTAATATAGGAAGAAAATAGAGAGGGAAATATTATCTAGTATTGGACCTCCTGATTCCAAATATGTAATCAATTTTTAAAAATTAAATACACATAATGGGAGAAATTTTATTTAAAAATGAACCTGAAAAACACAACAAAATACAGTATTTGAGAAAATTTTCCTTTAATATAAAATATTTTTTAATAAAATTGAGTACAAAATTCATTTCAAAAACAATAATGGGATAATTTTAAAATTAATATAATCTCCTAAAATTTTAAATCTAATCCAAAATATAATCTTACTGTTTAAAAACATCAAATTAAAATATACTGAGTAATATTAAATTGACATTGATAAATTAGTTATAATATTAACTCATAAAATAAAAAGAACAAAATTTGAGAAGATAGAAAAGAATTTTTTAAATTAGATATATTATTTTCTAAAAATTAATTAATATATTAGTAAATGATTAGGAGAATTATATATTTCATAATATGGGTAGTACTATTCATTCCCACCAATTTAACAGCTACGTTATAATGGTAATATTTAAATAGTTACTATTCATTGTTCATTTATCCTCACTGTTGCATATATTATATTATATGAAACATAATACGTCTTTTTAAAATATCTAGACATTACAATGTGTCTATGAGATTTGAATGAAGTGATAAATCTCCATTAGTTGACTAAAAATCTATCATATAGTATCATGAGTCCTTCAGGTCTTGAAAATCCCTATAAAAAATCCTATCATATAGTCCTCCCACTTCTACATGTGCACCAAATGTGGATGGAGAAAACCACTAGAACCTTGATTCTTGATATTTACCCTATGGCAGTTAAGGAATTATGGGACAAAAACAAAAATGCTTATGGTCATACGTGGACACTATAAATACTACCTAATGCCTTTTTATATCATTGTATAACTAAATTTTACCACCCATCATAATGTATAGAAATCAATCATCAACAATAATTTGATAAATACAAATACTACTATACTACCATGTACAAGGATCACATCATATTCACCGAACAACCAACCGAGTGGCTGGTCACCTTCTACCAATTTTTGTCACATCACTTGATACACTAGTTATGCTTTACGTCAATAATTCACCTGGTGTACTAGGGTATATTTGACCACAGATAGAGCACATGATTTTGATACCTAACCCTTGTAACTATCCATCCTAAATCAGAAAATATTTTTATGATCCAACAATTCTCTTTGAAAGGCCGCTAACATTCTCTTTCTCAACTTTCATCTTATGGATAAGAGTATCAAAAATAAATATCATTCCCATGGTGCATATTCCATATCAATTTCAATAATATACAGATACTCTACCCAGATCCTTTTTATCCTGTTCATTTACCACTATGCTAATATATAACAAAGGCACTTATGGTCAGTTTGGAAAATATCTCCCCGAAGAGGTAGTGTTAGAATCAGTTCAGTTCCCAACTGTTTCTTTCTTCGAGTCATGAGTAGGGTTATTCCACTCCTGGGATCATAAATAAAATGGTTCATAATCTACCACCTTCTTCCAATGTATCAATAATTATCATAGAGAAACACTAGATGTGTCATTGTAAAATACATATTATATCATATTCTTTGGGATTGTTAGCACAAGTTCTATAGTAAACCACCTCTTCAACTCATGAAATTTATCATCACACATAAACCAAATCTTATACATTACTCCCTTATTTCATAGAAAATATAGGGGTGTTGATATTTTAGATATGTCCTAGATATATCACCAATAATATCTCTATTATCCAAAAAAATATCTTGATGTCAAGTACGTTTTGGGGATGTGTTGTAGACATCACTACATGAATGTTATCTAGGTCTATCGATATACTTGTCTCATAAAACACTTACACACAATGCTTTGTCTCATGAATCTAGATGTTACACTATGAAATCTTATCATAATGATAATGTGCTTAAAGGTTACTTGGTACGATCACAAGATGGATAGAATACTACTTCAATGTTGATGAGTAAATGAGGATAACCGCAATGAAAACTATGACCAATTATAGTTGGTATGTGTGGTATATATTGTTCAAGAGATCCATGAACACTACTGATGCATTTTTTATTCTAACCAAAATCACTATGTACTCATAATATCCACACATACACTGAAACACGATAATGGGGAAATCATCCTCTTTAACTCATAATTGATGATATTTATATTGAAGCTCATTATTGGAGAGCCACTGGGTTCCCTACAATTTAGATAAAATATCATTGAATTATGGAAAAGTATATCTATTATTTACCATCACCTGGTTCAGATTATGGAAATAAAAACAGAGTTAATGACCGCCTTCTACCTTATTGGTGAAAAACATAGGTGCACCATAATGTGAAGAACTCATCCACATAAATCCCTTCTATTCTAAGAAATCATGTTGTACCTTGAGATCTATTAGCTCGGCTGGAACCATATGATATAGTGGTTTTAAAATGGGATTTATGCCTAGCATGACATATTTCTCAATTTTAGATACTCAATCAAGAGAATGTTCCTTGATTCCATCTATAAAGACATCGTGATGGTGATCCATCATTGGAGGGAAACTTTTTGGGGATACCAATGATCATGCCAAAAGATCCAAGACCAACATTTTTTATGTGAACATACCAATATGACTCATGTTTGTGTCAAATATACCAACTCCCAATTCCCATTCATCAACAATGATGTAAATATTTCAATTTTTTGTGTAAAATGACAGCTGTCATTAATAGAAATCAATGTGTGATCAGAAGTTTCTCATTCTATCTAAACTAAATTTTACAATGAATCTTTTCATATCAAGTTTTATGATATCCCATAGATATCCATAATCTGAGATTACAATATGAAACTCTAGGAATCACTAAATATTATTTACATTCATTCCCAATGGTTTATGAAGGTAAACTATCTCAAAGGGATGTTTTGCATGTTACTTATGTTTAATAAAGAATTGTGATGATATGAAGAAATGGGAATCATTTATGTGAAAAAAGGATTTAGATAAAGTATATTTAATCAAAACATTAACCCAAACTATAGATAGTCTCCCACCACAATCTATTAGACACTATTACACTATATAATCCCATATTGTCTTTGCTCTGCATCCCTATCCCTATGTTTGTATAGACTAAGTAGTATATGTCCTCTACTCCCAGCCTACAATGATCTTTCAACACCCAAATAAAAAACTATCAACATGAAATTATGATAATTTATATCCTTTATATAATGTTAGAGCTCCAAAAATGGATTACTACATGTACTACAATAATTCCCCGTTTTCCTATAAGTGTAACACCTGGTTGAATCACATCCCACAGAGCATAGTGAAGTAGTCTAGTTATAACCCAACTATTTACTACCCTAATTCTCCAAGTCTACCTTCTTCTTATTACATATAGATGAAAATCCCACAACAATTGAGATAAATAATTGTCATAGCCCCCCTATGGTCCATATGTAAACATTCTATCCTATCTTTCTCTTGACCATTATTAAAGGCAAGGACTATACGAAGATCCTATGTGTATATCATCATATCAAAGCCCCTAACTTGAAGTATGGGATCTTTTTAGAGGATTATATGAAGATTCTAATCCATTAAATAAAAACATACATCCCAAAAATTGAAAAGAAAAGTAACTCCCTAAACCATGAATAATATGCCGAGATAGTCATATAAACCTTACATAAATCCATAAAATCCTAGGCATGTACCTCCTTAATCATGTTAGGATTTTACTACTTGATAAACCTCACCTTAAATTTCACCTATGTAATACAAATTCATCTCATATCTTGACTCATAATATTCCAAAAATATTGAATTGGGTCTGCAGAAAATTATGGTCTCCAGAATCACTCTCCCCTCTTCAAGAGTCTAGAAAAACTTGACAATATACTTGATAAATTCAATAAAATACTTAACATCTTGTGGTATACCAATTACATGTAATGATACCATATTCGTAATCTTGAAATCATGAATATGATTAGTGATGGTCTTATAAATGGTTCCGTATTGTATAGGTACAATTTAAATGTGTGCTAACTATATGGACGATGAAGCTTGAATCACTTTTTTTAGTTCTAGGGCAGGTTGTGGTATATCCTCTCGTATAGTGAGTGGTTGTACAATATAATAATAGGATACATTAATTATTATTCTAATTAAAATACTCCTAGATTGGATCTCTGTAATGAAGAAAACACACTGAATTTTTAATAGGAATACATCCCTATCTATGAAACCACAAAAAGATTATCCTATAAGTGTACCCATCTACCCCAGATATAACCACACTTGAATGAAATAAATAATAATGACAACTCGTTTGTCAAAGTCATCATTTAAATAATAAAAAATTATAGTATTATTAGTTTACTTAATTAATTCCCATCGAGATATATCACATAAAAAAGATAAAATATCATAAAGAGATATTACAAATCAAGGTTTTTAATAAAATTACTATTATGCAACTAGAAAATATGTATGTAGTGCGAATGTGGACATGCGTTCCAAATCATGATGCAATAATGCATCTGGAATATAAAAACATAGTAATAGAAATATCTTTCATGTAAACACGGAGGTTCGTTACACTTATAATGATCAAGCACATGGAAACTCACCTTCTGGAGTCCCACTCAACAATCACCTTTCTACTATGTCCTAGGGTTGTCCATGAAAACGATATTGTTCTCAATTACCATTTTGTAAGACTATTATCTTAATCAGATGGTATTATCTAGAGTTATACAGGACCATATGCAATCCCCCCCATGTAAAAGTGTCTGAAGACTACTAGTGATGTTATAGGTCCATAAGTGTGGATAATATACCCCCAATATCTTATCATATCATTAATAACAATATAAAAAAACTAAAACAAACAATCAGAGTATTCAAACTAAAGGGAAAATAAACATATTGTTATATGGAATATATATCATAAAATAAAATGTAAATTAGCTCCCAAAGTGGAAATTAAAACAAGAGCATACCTAGTTTAAAAAATTAAATGAAGCAGTAATAGTCAAAGTATGTCCTGACATTTTCTCCATCATAAAGTTTTGGTATCCTAAACAATATATCATTGGACTATTTCCCTTTATATTATCTCTATTCATGACGTCTTCATGAACACAAACATTCCATTATAGGGTGTGTGTAATATAACCAGTACAATTACCCCAATGCATGAATAACATTAGTTCCCACATATATAAAATAGTGACTGAAATAATACATGTGAATTATCAATAAACATAGTGTTATGCATGTGATGATTTTTTTGATAAAAAATAATCCAAGAACATCATCCCCACCTTCATTGTCTCATTACATGCAAGTATTTCATGGTATGTTAATCCAAGTAATTTCTTTGTGGGAAACAAAACAATCCCCCAGATAGTGGTGGCTATTAGAAACACCGCATGACTCACCATGATGGTGGTGATCATTTAAAACTCTATGGATTCCACCATTTCTGTGATAGTTATCACATTAGATGGTAGGTACCACCAGAATTGATAAAAAAAATAAATAACTCAAAACACCCTGCATGGAACGCTCCCACTCCATCCAAACATTGTGGATTATTGTCACATGATTGGTATAAACCTGTGTCAGAAAGAATATTCGTGTTCTAGCCCAAACCACCATGATTAGTATCCCTCATCAAATTATCACACTTTATATCCAATGGATTTATATGAAATGTTGAACATCCTGGTTATCTTAATACCCAAAGAATAGTTCCACATGCTATACACCAAAATAAGAAATACAAGTCATAGAAATAAAAAAACATTATATCAAGAATAGAACTCAATAGGCTACAAATAATCACATGATCAAAATCAAAATGTTCTTAAGGAAACTGACACTCAAACATGAAAATAGATAACATGAATTTTTATTATGAATATAAAACCTTTTATGAAAATTTAATTGATAAGTAAAATATGGTAAGGAACTTCCTACCCTAAATATGATGGTAATCAAATACATGATTATTCAAGGAAACAACAACCGAATCATGTCCACACATACATTGGCTCAAGAAACTCACCAAGGATTCCTAGAAGTGAATCCCAAGATATTATTTCTAAATTAAATTAAATATCACATTTGATAATAGTTTCTCTCACCAGGGTAATTTCTAAAATATCACATAAATCTATATCATGTGATCATAAATTACTTATTAAATAATAGTCAAAACTACACATGTGATGATAATATCTCTCTCTAAAATAATTTTCTATAATTATCTAGGTGATTTTCATTCTTTGGTAATTGATGATAACAATTCCTTTATCATTATTTGATATTCCATGATAATGAATCATTTATAATTTTTTGATAACATCTAGATTATTATTTTTAAGGAAAAATTATCCAAATATCTATTTTAAATAATGAATCAAACCTATAGTAATTCATGAATGAAGGAAAAGGAATATATATTTGGATATGGTCATTCATCCTCTCTTTCAAATTGCACACCAAATTGAATGGGGGGGGGTGTTTTATGCATTGATATATAGAAAAACCTAAAGAGAACTTTTTTTGGATGATGAAGGAATTAACTGATCATAAATGAAAGGAATTTTGGGATACGTGAAGTCAACATTATCACCAAAATTAGAGTCCAAAATGGTTGGGATATTTCAAAAATAATGACACCTCATATAGAGTCATAACTTTAAAGACACAAATTAAATTAATAAATTAATTTAAAATTTTTACTATTTATTAATCGAAGAGGGTTTCAGTGTTTATAAATATTTTAAATAAGGAAAAAAGAATCAAAAGAATTTAATTCCATGACATTATTCATTTAAAACAATTGATTTTTTTAATTTCAATATGGGGATGGGGAATGAAAGAGGTTTTTCAAAAATTGTCATCCTAAAAAGGGCTATGTGTAAGGTTAGCATTGATTAAAATTATGTAAAATAGGTTTATTTTTATAGAATTTTTTCTTACCATTAAATTACCTTAATAAATTACGTTTTCCCATTATACATATCTCTAGTAACCCTTATGTAACATTTATAATGTAATAGATACCCTTAAGTTTCCTCTGCAAACTATTACAAAGTGGTTTAGTACCCTTATAAAAATCCAACTTTTTTAAAATAATGATTTATAAACCAATTTTTATTTTTATATAATTTATGGATTATCATTACTTATCTCAGGTAATTTCTCTTACCCTTATGCAAAGGCTCATGTGCTGTTACGCAACACCTGTCTTACCCTTACACAATACATGCAAAATGTCTTTCCTCGACAAATCATATGAAAATGACTTATTCCCTTACATGAACATTAAAAAACAATGGATTCCTTAATAAATAACCTATAACAAAAAATAAGATTGATTTTTAACAAAAATATGGATTTAAATATAAAATTACTTATAAATTTTAATCAATAGAGGTAATTAAGGACATATGAAAAATTATAATATTATGTTTAATAAACAGGGTGTGAGTAAAACTCAACTGAAAACATCCTAAAGGGTTTCATAAATAACCAATATGTATATTTTATACACATGGGATATGAAATTCATGATAAAGTGGATAAATAATTTAAGTATGTGTATGTAAAAAACCATCAATGATTAGGATCTGATGAGACGCTTGAGAATGACTACATATGCTTTGGATATTTCTAGACTGTCTATAAGTGTGTGATGCACCATACAATTTTGTATCAATATTAATGGTTGGATCTAAGAAAATATACTAGAGATCCTAATATTAGTGGTTTGAATCCCTATACCAGTGGAAGTATAAAATGCATCCAATGTAGGAATAAGTGTAATCTCATTTATTAGGCGTGGGAATTAAAATAATCATAATAGCTGGATTCCAGGTAATGCTATGAGCATCACATGAAGGTGTACGTACTGGATATGTGGTAATAAATTTTTAATCATATATTCATAAAACATAATCATTAGATCCTATATAGTATTCTAGAAATCCCATACATATTAGGTACACCCATTAAATCCTAGTTAGTATCTTAGGTCTCTCATTTAGTAAGAGAAAAGGGAAGATCCTATAGAGTATCCCATGAATTCTGATCATACAAATCCCCACAACTAGATCCTTATATGTTTCTTAGGTGTCCTAGAGTCTCCATGAAGAAGGTCTAAATCCTTGTTAGAAACATAGGAACCCTATAGTAGTATGAAGAATGGAAATATCCTATGAAGTGTCTTAAGAACCCCACCTTCATCAAGAATAAATTCTGAATTATATGTAGTAATCAAGTCATACAATAATTTCATGTTAAACATCCAAACCTAGAGAAATTAATCCCGAATTCCATATTCAAGAGGAACAATTTCATGATCTAAGGTAATATCATAGGGTTCTTATAGTTGTAGTATTATATCCAGATCATAGAGAGTATACCAAGAATCCAATGACATTGAGCAGATGATTATATCAAGGATGATGCATGTGAATCCAATAAAAATACATACCAACTGTATAATTTCCCCTATCAATATTATAATCTAGTCATCACTATACACATTGATCTAACGTATTTGATTTGATTTCAAATTATACACTTGAAAATCATCAATATCCATTACCTCATGCACCTAGGTCATCGAAAACCTAAGGAACACTCTAATATCATCTAGGTCACAACACATAGGAGATACTAATCATGGTTTCATTAATGATAATATACCCTTGTGGGTAACAACACATCACTCAGAGGGTATAACATCCCTAAACACATTTACAGACACGTGACTACTTCACTAGAACTATAAATCATGCCTAACTAGAATCACTCTCAAGAGATTCGATAATACCCCCATCTTATGTTTCTGGTCAATCCCCTCATAAAACATGTTATCAAGTGTTACACAATATATACAATCAAAAAACCCTATATCTTAATTGATCAAAAAGTCTCATTCCATGATCAACAAAACATTACACAATAAATTAAGAAATCTCAAGGTTACAAAAACCCATACTAGGGCCAACAATTCACATCCACCACACTACTATACCAAGATCACAATAAGGGAACACACTCATTAGACTATTATGCATTTTACAACTTATATAATTTATATTAAACCTAATAAGGAACATAAAACATAATTCATACATTTATAACAACAATTCAACCATTTGTAGGTGAAGACCAATCCATTATAATAGGGATCCCAATGGCCCATAACATAAGGTCTATTTTTGATAATTTCATTTAAATAAAATAACTCATTTAATCAAAATGGGAGATCACACAAAGTGGTGATACTAAAGATAACTCACTAAATAATAAATGTTTATAAATAAATGGGACATAATTAAGGACTAAAAATATTTCTCATTTGATTTACTTGAAATCATATCCTTTCAACTATTTTCTATGCTCATCTAAGCCCAAACAACCATTTATCATCACCACAAAGCCATATATAATGTAGAGAAAGTAAAATAAATTATATACTATAGTTAAAAATTAATAAATAAATTCAAATTTAATGGATATAATACCTAAAGAATCACTAATTGGAATCTATTCATGAAATCCTTAAGCAATAGAGTTTAGTTGAATCCAAATACACACTTAGGCCAACGTCGTAGAAGCTCCCTAACTCCTTTGAATGACTTACAAACAAATTTAATAAAAAAAATACAATGGGGGATTTTATTTTATCATAATGGTATGTGATACCATGTGTTCACATCTCAATATTTTCCCTCTCAATTCCAAAAAATGTTCACATTATCCTCACTCATTACACAATTATCTAGTGAAATCAAAAATAAATCCCAAGTTGTGTTACAATAAAAATATAAACTGTAGAGAGAATCCAAAACCTAAGGAATAATATGTAGGAAAACTTATATAAGTAATAAGAAACACCCCCAATATCCATTTATTAATTACCGATCAATGGTGGAAGGGGAGGGGGAGGAATCAGTAGAATGTCCATCCATGTGGAAAACTATTTTTTTAAAAACCTAGATACTTGGTAACAAAATGGGGGTATTTACCCCACATATTAAAACATCCATGCCCTTATCATAGTGTGAACATATTATTTATAGTGTGATTATCCCCTTTTCTCAATGAGGTCATGACATTATCAGGGGTTGTATCTTAACTAGTGGTTAGAGCATGAACACCCTCGGCCTCTAGACTTACCATAGACCAATAACTAATGCGACACCTCCCACTTTTATAGAATGAAATATATTTCATAAGAATATTTCCCTTACTGAGAATCCATAAAACAATTTACAATGTCGATTCATAGTTTATGGCGTGACCCCTCTATATAAGGTTCATGACCTATAGGTTGCATTGTTATCTACATCATGTATTATTTCTACAATGCCTCCCATCCATTCCTAAAATCACACAGGATCACCCAAAACAACATATGATTCTCAATCCCTTTCTATAAACATCATCCTTAGTTTATATAAATACAAAAATTCTTATATAAATCACAATTTATAAAAACATATTTTCTCCGGGATAAAAAATTCAAATTCCTTACATATTTTCTAATAAGAAAGACCATGAGGTTTTAAATAGTTAATACACAAAACTATAAAATTATCACAAATAATTTTTAAGGATCCATTGATTTCATAAAATGGATAATGTTTTTTATTAGTCAAATCATTAAATATAAATCATCCATTTATAGAATAGTATTCTTATTTTTTATATTAATGTCTACCATATAGTTACTGTAGAAAAGTATGAATGATCGCAATTATGGAATTATAAACAACTATGGGAATTATATAGGAACAGTTAAAATATATGTGGATATTTATTATTTCTATAGTGACATACAAATCATGATTTCCATAAGAGTATTATATGTCACATTTAATATTACCAACCTTAACGGAATTAAAATTAGTTAATTGAACATAATATATAACAAATACATAAAAACTAGTTTAATATCATGGAGATCAGGTATTTTAAAAAGATTTTATGTCTTAATGGGTTAATAAAACATCATAGAGTAAAAATAAAAGGGTATAAATTGCAGTGATAAAAAAAATTTATTTAGGTATTAGCATACTGATATCAATAAATACAACAAAAATTAATTTAACAGCCAATAAATAAAAACACATTTAATCCGTTATTTTATAATGAATTAATTATTTAATTCCTAATTGTATAAGGGTAAATTAAATTCTATATTTTAATATAAGACTAATTTTTTATAAATTTATTTAAAATTTTAATATAATAAAATATAATGTTTGAACATTCACTTAACTAATATATATAATAAAATGAGGGATTATTTTATCCATTTTTCTAACGAGGCTATTTGTGGGAATGCCATTACTATGATAATTCTAAATAGTTACCAAGACTTTAATTTGACAATGATGAATCAAAATGTTTATAAATACAATATTATTTTTTTGGTTGTGAATATATTTATAAATAACAAATAGTTTTTTAAATATAGAACCAATAATCGAATAGTGATCGAGTCGATGATTATCGAATGACTAATTGATAATTTTCAATGTATTTTATAGATTAATTCATTGAAAGATAAATTTTATTATAAAATGGTCATTCTTTAAAAAATTAAGTCTCATTATACAATAAATTTATTTAAAATAAAAAATTTTATTATTTATTTATATTAATTCCAACTAATTACATTTTAGTCATTTGTATGGTGAAATTTAGTATATGTTTTTAGGATTCACAATAGTTTCTTCATAAAAAAAATTTAAGGTGAATAATGTTTCTCCATTTTAAATAATTAAAATATACCATAACAAGAAATGATGTAAATTAAATTCATCAATTATATATCTATAAATATTAATTAAATTGATGTTATTATGATTACCTTTCACTAGTTAATATGAGATAATATTTTCCCCAAAACATGCATATTTTAAAAATGGTTTTTTTCGACACGTCTGCGGGTTTAATTTTAAAATATGTTTTCCCTATAATATTAGTAGAATGTTGAAAAATGGATTAAATATTTGGAGTTAGAATAATTTATATTATCAATTAATTTCAAATTAATTTTTTGAAAACAATTATTAATAAATGTAGAAAAAAAATTTACCATGGTTTAGGTAAAAATGAGATTACTGGCTGGTTAAAATAAAACAATAAGTGTTAAAAATGACCAAAAACAAATATAATTCCTATTGGATGTATAGATTTTCATATTATATCTTTCTATTACAATAAATGATTCATTTTTCTAACTTATTTCCTTGAATGTGACATGGAATTATTGAGAAACATTGAAATTTAAAACGTAGAAACTCGCCTCTATTATAAAATTCCACCCCTACCCTAATCTATTAAAACAATAAAAACGAATTGGTTGGTATAGTACCAAAAAAATACCATATTTAATTCCCATTCACAATTTAAAATACTTTTATTTATTATAAGGATTACCTAGTAATAATTTTATGAAAGCCAAAAAAAGTTTCCCAAAGATGAGGTAATGTCCTTAAGTAGGAATTTAATTTTATTTATTATTATTAAAAAGTTTTTATAATTCAATGGAAATATAATAAATATACTCATATGTTTTTATTGTATGGTAATAACAAAAAATAATACTCTCCTTTCCCAAATGGTAAATGAAATCATTGATCGTGTATACGGAAGACTACCGCCTCACTAACCGATTTAATTAATTTTCTATAATAGATTATCACATATTGATATAATGATGTATAAAATCATTAAATATGATATTTATAATATAATTATACTTATAAAATTGTAAAATCAAATATAACTACTTACTACAAATTCAATAGAGAATATGATAATATCATGTGTCTGTACAGTGGACAACCACCTCCCTAAGCGATGTGATTCGTATCTCACTTACACATTACATAGAATGTAATAAGGATTAGTTTAATGAATATATATGATATTAAAGAAATATTAATCAATATGGAAAATAAATATATTATATAATTTCTCATATAACCATCCATTTAATAAATCATAACATCGTTTGTGTGCCCCGAAGACTAACGCCTCGTGAAGTGAAGGGATATTTTTTTATTGCTGCATCACATGGGTATAATGTGTAAGGGTATTAAAATAATAATATTATAGTGATTATAGAATTATAATACTTGAAATATAATATAATACTTAACTTTGTTGGATCATGACCACTAATAAATGAAAACGTTACTCTTGCATACATACAATGCACCGTCTCAATAATTGTATCATAGTTCATTATTCCTAACCATATTTCATGATTCATTTTAAAATTATTGGTCGGAGTGGATACTCAAGAGGGGGGCGGGGTGAATTGAGTTCCAATTAAAATTTCTGTTAAAAACTTTTAGGATTACAATCCCCCAAATTAGAACAGCCCAGTCAATTAAGGTAGTAGAGATATAAGTGAGTCATTGTTCAATAGGTTTCTCAAAGGTTGATTACTCCTTAGTTGAATCAGTATGAGAACTAATTCGACTTTTGAAACAAGTTTACTAAAAAACTTATATATACACACTATCTAGAAATAGCTATCAGAGTGAATGTAAAAACAGATTTCTGTCTTTGAAAATATAAGCACAGTGGATAGATGTTAAACAGAGTAAAGCAAAAATGAACACATCAAATTTAAACAAGAGGTTCAGTCTTAAGTCAAGACCTAATCTTCTCCACTTGGTGATCACTTGCCACCATGAAATTATATTAAAAGTGATAAACAGCCTGTATCGGGCTTTACAATAGCTTTCACAAACTGTCCAGGTTTTTCAACCTCTACCACAGTTCTACGTGGGTAAAAAAATAAACTACCAAGCCACACCTAACTTCTTCCACAGTTATACGTGGGAAAAAATGTAAAGATAGTTTGGTATAGGGATTTTCAGTATCCCTCAGTTTGAGTACAAGAGTCAGTGTGTGTATCACATACACACTCCTCACAATTGTTAAGTATTTAAACATAGTATAGATAATGATGGTAGGGATGAGTTCAGAATGCTCTATTGTGTTGTCAGATCAGCTCTGGACTCGTTGGAATGAATGAAGTGAAGTTTTTGTCCTTCTCTGCAAGTTGTCTCCAGAACAGAGTGTCGCAACTTCCAGGTTATGACTTCCAGATGTGGAGATGATTAGCTACTTGGATGTGAAGCTCTTTGCAGTACACTACTACAGATTTTAGAAGGTTCTTTTCAATAGATCTTCATGAAGCTCTTGTTCATTTTGGATTAGTGCATGAGAGTTACCTTCTTATTTCCAGTATATTCGGGTTCTTTTGTGTCTCCCTTCTGTGTCTTTTATATAGTCTCTTGTTTTTGTGTTTTGTTGTTCAGTAGGGTCTGACCAGAGAAATATTTCAACCAAGTGTGGTCTTCCTCGTACATCGTACTGTTTCTTGATATCCCTGCAAATATCATTAAATAATGTCAGGTGCATTAATTTTTTCAGACATGACTGTTATAATAGTATTAATAAAATAGGTAAATAAAAGAGGGGAATATCATTATACTGTTAGTAGGAGCATGTCACATGGTAGACTTAAACTATGGTCTGTTAAACTGTGAACTGTATTCTTTCCGTCCATAGACTTCAACTGTATTATTTCCATCTATAGACATCAACTGTAGTCTTTACATCTGTATACATCAACTGTAGTCTTTCAATGGTAGTTTTTTATTCTTTGTAACAGTGGATCCTCATCAGTGAACTCCATTGGTAGGCTCAACATTAAACCTTTAACAGTAAGCTTCTAATTGGTAGTTCTGTAACATTAGAATACTTCAATTTTAACCTTTCCAACTGCAGGCTTGAACTGTGAAGTTCTCAATAGAATACTTGAGAATGAGTTTGACAGTGGACTTCTAGTAGAAACCTTGTTACAGTAGTGACATTATGACATCAACTCTTGTCTATGAGCTTTGATAAGTAGATCATTGGTAGACTTGTGACAGTAACCTTGTACCGGTAGCTTCAAATAGTGACTGTAAATATTCAACATTGATCTTCTAGCATCAGTGACTTAAGGTGATAGAAAGCTATAACGATGACTTTGAACATAAGGCTCTTACCAGTAGCCTTTAATAGTGAGATTATATTTAAATAGATATGGACTGTAAGTTTATGTAGTAAATTCATGAGCCTTAAGAATATACATTTTTGAGAATAATATAATTGTATATGTAGATTAAAATGATTAATGATTGACTTAATATATTATGATCTGTATTTAAACAAGATTTGTGATTTTTAAAACAGTTGAGTCCAAAAATCTCCCCCTTTTTGATAATCACAAATTATGTTAGTATGTATTAAAATTTGTCAAGTATCAGAGACTAATAAGCATAGTATTTTCATATTAGTTTCTCAATCAGCATAGTATTTCTCCCCCTTTGTGATTAGAAAAAATAAAAACAAATGAGATAAAAATTGTGAAGGATTATATTAATAACACAGTACATTACATGACCAAAAAGAATACAAAGTACCTATCAAAAGACATAAAAAAACTCAATCCACAGCATCCGTAGGTAAGGGATCTTTCCCTTTGGATGATGAAGATGATGAAGAACCTGGTGGATCAGCAGGTTTAGGAATAGATGCAAGAATGACTGGAGGGGCAGCAATAGAAGCTCATGTGGGTCTGTAGTGGGTAGCGCGTTGAGGTATCATTGGAGTAAGACTTCTGATAGCTTTCGTAGGAGACATGGTGGAAGAACCACTGGGTTGAAAAGCAGGTAAAGCAGGAGGAATGATGACAGGGGTGCAGTCCACAAGGATAAACGGTAGAAGAAGGTTTCTGAAATCCATAATAATGCTTTCTCCTCTTTCAATGGCAGATAAAAATCATCTTTATTCTCTAAAAACTTATCCAACGATGCGGTCAATTCTCTCAAATTTCTGACCTGCTCCATAAATTCCTGAGTCACTGGAGGAAACATCATATTCTCTATCAAGATCTTGAAGTTGTTGGTCATTTGATGCTTGGTATAGACCTTCTCAAAGTAGGAATCCACCTTATTCTTAATGGCCTCTTGAGAAGTAGTAGCTTCCCGTAGGTTATCATGAACAAAACTACTAACTTCCCTAGTAGTAGCAAGTATCTGAGTATCAGAGGTGCCACTGGTACTGGCCTTAGCAAACTCTTCATGGATCACAGTTCTGATCTGGTCAATGTTCACAGTGGAGTTGGATGAGGGAAGGGGTTTGACCGAGAAAGCTACTGTCTCTTTGAAAGACTATGTCAAATTAGTAACCACCTTCTGGACAAGTGCATCTTGAGCGTTCAAATGTTCTTTGACTGATGTCTTAAAAGCCTCAAATACTTCCACAAACTGCTTGAATACTTCTTTGATATGTCTAATATCACCATTCACTTGGGTTTGAGAACTGTTCATGGATTTCAATGAAGCAATCAATTGTCTTAGAGCAACCACAACTCCTATCTAACTCTTAATTTAAGTATGGCATACTTTAACATCATCCATCATTTCCTTCACTGGACTAGACACAGCACATCCCAGAGATAGATCTAGGGACTGCTCCACACTCCTCATCTCTTCAACCAGGCTTTTCTCTAAATCTTCCACTGATTCTCTCAGTGCTTCTTTCATTTCAGCCTTTAAAGACTCAAGTTCCTCCTTGGTTACCAAATTTTCAGCCACAACAGGTAGGATAAAAAACTCCCTTTGAGGCTAGTCTTCCTCATTAGAATATCCATAATTGAGTTCAAGTACCATATATCCTGGATCTGATGACCAACCTTCGATGTCATACAGCACAGAAACTTAACCAAGATGCTCCCCCTCACATAGAGCATTCTCATGAGGAATCTCCTAAAACTGTTCTGCTCGAGGTAACTCCACAACCTCATCTACAACTTCAACATATTCAACAACCATTTGCTCTGATAGTTCAACAATAGGGTTAGTCCTATCCTTTTTTGAGTCATCTATGAATCTCTCCTCAATGGTATAAGATGCCACTCCTACTTTTTGATCAGGCACTATATTGTCTGTATTATCAATCAGAGGGATCAAACTGAGCTCTTCTTCTTCATTTTCCTCATCATCTGCTTCAGCAACAGTATCCTTTTCTTCATGAGCATAATGATCTGACTCGGTTGCCTCATCCTCCTTAGAGGTGCCCTTGACAACATTCTGATATGCTTCTTCTTCTTCATCAGTGGTCTCAGTATCACTATCCTTTAGAAAAGTCTCTCTCTTAGGTAGTTCTTTTGGAGGGCTAGCTGCTCCAATAGCTACTGTCCTTACAGGACTGTGAGGTAAATCAGGATCACTCCAATCATCAATGGGGGTGTTCTCTCTTTGTGGGTCCACAGCTCCATCAACCTCCTCCTCATCAGAATAAACCTGTTCTGGCTCATCAGGCTTCAGGCCTGGATCTCTTTTGTCTCTTGGCCTAGTTGGATGAGTATAGGGTCATACGTTTCATAAAACTTTCCTTCATCATTCAACCACACCTTCTTCCAGGGATTCCAACTAATTTTCATGAACTTGCATATTAACATGGAGATACAGACACTGTTCTTGGACACTATCATCTCTTCTTGATTTCTAGCCACACCTTTTACCTTTAACATAACTGAAATGGACTTGGAATGAAATAAGGGATTGGACTTTGATCTTTCCTTGTTCATATCCTCCAATTGTGCCATCAGTAACCTACATAGTTTAATCTTCTTCCCATGCTTCAGTAAGTAAATCAGGAATATGTCCCGGTACTTTAGTACAGCAAATTCCCCATCCTGGGACTAAGTACATGCTGAATGAATATGAATAAGAGCCTGTCTTCTCCATTCATTTCAACTGCAGTGATCCTTTTTGATTTTCCATCTCCTGTCAGTTCTTCTAGAGCTTTTTCATACACAAAAACAACACTTTCTGGAGGAGCCACTCTAGAGTAGTAGTCATAAATTCCTTCATGAGGAACTCTCAGGAAGGCATCCCACTCAAGAGATGTGAAACTAACTTCATTTCCATTGACTCTGGACATTAGATTATGCAATCCTCTTCCTCATCGAACATCAGATATTCATAGAATACTTTCACAAGCTTCGAGTAGTAAGGTCCATTGTTGTTGGAAAAGCATTCGTTCCATCCTTGGGCATCTAGTACTTTCAGTACTAATGACTTGCTCGACAACAGCCATTATTCACTTAACTCTTTCTCAGAAAATATTTGTCTCTTGGTCAGATGCGGGTTTACAGGTCCCGATGAGGTGTCACTGGTGCAACTGTATTTGGATTGAGTTCTCTTAGGCCTTGGCGCATCCTCATTTACAGTTAGAGGTCGCTTGGTTCTGTCCAAAGAGATTGATAAAGGTTCGAGGGCTCAGGTGAAGGGTTAGGGTCTAGGAATTTCATGAGCAAAGTTCAATATTGGTAGAGGAAGGTGGATTGAAATGTGTTCGTTGCCTTTGATTTTATCATTTAGGGATTAGAATAAAATAAAATAGAAATAATAAAAAGAAATAAAACTGTTCGAATTCCCACAAAAATAAAAACAAACAGCGAGGTATCCAACAGTGAGATGCATTAGTGAGGTATAACAGTGAGGTTCGACTGTGAGATCTAACTGTGAGGTTCAACTGTGAGGTCTAACTATGAGGTCCGACTATGAGATCTAACTATGAGGTTCGACTGTGAGGTCATATTGTGAGGTCTGACTGTGAGAGATAACTGTGAGGTTAGACTTTGAGGAAATTAATCATACCTAACTCATGTTTGATGTAATTTAACCTCTCATAATTCAAAGGCTTTGTGAATATATCATCCAAATTTTGTTCATTGCTAATGAATTCAAGATTGATATCACCCTTTTGATAATGATCCCTCAAAAAGTGATGTCTCACATCAATATGCTTCATCCTAGCATGAGCTACTGGATTTTTGGAAATGTTAATAGCACTTTTATTGTCACACTTTTTAAAGACATGTTTTAATTGATATCCATAGTCTAGTAAAGTATGTTTCATCCAAATAATTTGAGCACAACAACTACCAGAAGCTATGTACTCAGATTCAGGAGTAGATAATGCAACATAATTCTGCTTCTTACTACACCGAGATACTAGTGACTTGCCTAAAAAGTGACATGTCCCAGAGGTGATTTTTCTATTTAACTTGAACCTGGAAAAATCAGCATCCGAATAACTCAACAAATCAAATTATTGCCCTTTTGGATAGAATAATCCTAAGTTGGGAGTATGTTTGAGATATTTAAATTTATTTCACAGTAGTTAAATGAGACTCTTTGGGATTGGCTTGAAAGCGAGCACACATGCATACACTAAGCATGATGTCAGGTCTACTAGCTGTAAGATAGAGTAGACTCCCTATCAAACCTCTGTAGTTGGTTTGGTCCCCTGGTTCTCCAGCTTCATCTGTATCCAACTTATTGGTGGTACTCATAGGTGTGTCACTGCCTTTACTACCATCCAAAGAAAAACGTTTTAAAAGATCCTTAATATATTTTCTTTGATTCAAAACAATGCCATTTTTATTTTGAAAGATCTGAAATTCAAGGAAAAATTTGAGTTCTCCCATTAAACTCATTTCAAATTCATTTTGCATCATTATTGAAAAATCTACACATAATGAACTTTTATAATATCCAAAAATAATAACATCCACATAAATTTGTACTATCAAAACATCTTTAGAAATCCATTTAATGAAAAGAGTAGGATCAACTATCCCATTGATAAAACCTTTTGAAATAAGAAAAGAGCTGAGCCTATCATACAATGCTCTTGGATCTTGTTTTAAGCCATACAAATCTTTAGACAGTTTGAAAACATGATTGAAAAAATGGGGATTTGTAAAACCAGGAGGTTGTTCAACAAACACATCCTCAAGTATGTATCCATTTAGAAAATTACTTTTAACATCCATTTGGTAAAGTTTGAAATTCATATGATCTGCATATGAAAGTAGTATCCTAATGGAATCTAGTATAGCTATAGGTTCAAAGATCTCCTCATAGTATATTCCTTCTTCTTGACTATATCCTCGCACAACTAGCCTAGATTTATTTCTAACTATATTCCCAGACTCATCTACTTTGTTTCTAAAAACCCATTTTGTGCCTATTGTTAAAGTGTCCTTAGGTGTGTCAACTAATTCCCAAACTTTGTTTCTTTCAAACTGATTTAGTTCTTCTTTCATAGACATTACCCAAAATTTATCATTGATTGCATCATTAATATTTTTGGGTTCAAGCTGTGAAAGAAAATATTGATGTTCAACCTGGTTTCTTAGAGAAGCTCTAGTTTTTGTTAATCTATTTAAATCGCCTACAACAACATCTAGAGGTTGATTCTTGAGAGTCCTAATACCTCTAGGAAGGGTTGAACTAGATTCTTCGTAGTTTTCTGTTGGTTCAAAATCAGCAGGTGGAGATTCTGGAAAATTTCCAGAACTAGAAACTTTTGCAGGGGATTCATTATTTTTATCATTAAGGTTCAAATTTGATAAATCTTCCTCAAGATTTTCAAGAGAAGCTTTAGGTTCATGTGGATCATTCTCATCAAATTTGATATGAAATGATTCTTCTACACATTTGGTTTTCTTATTAAACACTCTATAGGATTTAATTGAAATAGAATAATCTAGGAAAATCCCTTCATCACTTTTGGGACCAAATTTGTCAAGATTATCTTTAGTATTAAGATTAAATATTTTGCAACCAAAAACTCTAAATTAATTAACCTTAGGCTTCCTAATATTCCAAAGTTCATAAGGGGACCTTTTTAAAATAGGTCTAATTAAGACTCTATTAATAGTATAACAAGCTGTATTTACAGCATCAGCCCAAATATAAATAGGTAATTCATACTCATTAAGCATAGTCCTTGAAATTTCTTGAAGGGCTATATTTCTTCTTTCTACAACTCCATTTTTTTGGGGTGTCCTAGGGGCAGAAAATTTGTGACTATAGCCATTATGCGAGCAGTACGATTCAAACTAACGATTCTCGAACTCACGGCCATGATCACTTCTTAGGGTTTTAATCTTAAGCCCAATATGGTTTTCTACAGACGTAGAGTATTTGACAAAGTAGGAACAAGCTTCACTTTTGTGAGCTAGAAAGTATACCCAAGTATACCTAGAAAAGGCATCTACAAGAACATAAATATAGTGCTTCCCATTTAAACTTGAAACTCTTGATGGTCCAAACAAATCCTTGTGAACCAACTCAAGTGGTTGAGAAGTTGAAACTTATTTCTTTGGTTTGAAAGAAACTTTGTGTTGCTTTCCCTTTTGACAGGGATTATACACTTTATCATTTGGGAATTTTAGTTTAGGTATGTCTCTAACTAAACATTTCTTAGATAGCTTCCTAAGTGAGTTCGCATTATAGTGTCCTAATATTCTACGCCACAACCAAAATTCTTTATGAAAAGAATTTAAACAAGAAACATTTTGTTTGGCTAAGGAGTTTAAATCAACAACATACACTTTCTCATTTCTATATGCGGTGAAAACTAAATGATTTTTTGAATTAAAAACTTTGCATGAATCATTTTAAAATTTAACATTAAGTCTATCATCACATAATTGAGATATACTAAGTAACTTATATTTTAATCCATCAACCAAAAGTACTTTAGAAATTAATATTGTATCAGGATTACCAATCTGGCATAAGTCGATGATTTTTACTCTTGAATTGTCACCAAAGGTGACATGCCCACCATCAACTTTAATTAGACTCTTAAAACATGAATAGTATCCTATCATATGTCATGAACATCCACTGTCCATATACCATAGAGTGTTACAGGAACTCATTAAACAACTTCCTTACAAAAAAGATTAAACATGGGATAATTTTGGTACCCAGTTATTCTTGGGTCCAGAAAGGTTATCCAATAAAACATTGGGAACCCATATTTTCTTTATAGAATTTTTGAAATCAACAAACATATTTTGAGACATAAATAATTTGTTCTATCCTTTAGAAAATTGTTTCTCAAAAGATTTTCCAGAATTAGCAGTGAATTGTCCAGATTTTGGAAGAAATTTGGTTTTGCTAATGTGTCTCTGTCCAGGCTGATATCCTAGACCAGTTGTATATTTTGGAGCAATATGTTTTTCTAGAAACTGTGTCAAAGAATCTCTACCAGCAGTGAACTTCTCAATATCCTTTCTTAATTGTTCATTAGATAATTTGAGTTGGGTATTCTCTTTCAAAAATTGAGCATTCTTTTATTTTTCTACACTTAGATCTATTTTAATGTTACTAGCTAAGGCATGCTGTTTCTTCAAAGATTTATATTTATCTTTTAGTTCATTGCAGGTATCTTCCAGTACATTTCAATATTCAAATAGTTCATGCTTACACATATTTTCATCATTATCTGAGTCACTATTATTTTCATAATAATAATCATTTAAAATAGGGGAAACGTGTACCTTGGATATGTTAGTCATGAAGCACATATTGGCATGATTCTTTTCAGATTCAGTAGCTTATGATTAACTTTTGCTATCTTCCTAAGCACTCCAGGTAGATTTCATGGCTCTCTTGTACTTTTTGTCCTTATAGTCATATTTCTTTTTGAATTTTAACTTTGGACAGTCTGCCTTGATGTGTCCTTTCCTCCTGCATTCATATCAGACTATATCATCTTCCTTGTAAGATTTCTTCCAATCCTTTTTCCACTTACCTTGTTGATCATACTTACCCTTGTAGTTTAGTTTTCTGAAAAACATCTTCTTCCTATATAAATTCTTAAATCTCCTAGCTATTTGTGCCATTTCTTCATCACTGTCTGAATCTAAATCTTCACTAGTTGAACTTACAGTAGGTACATGTATTTTCTCCTTGTCTTTTCTATTTAAAGTAGTAGACTTGAATGCTACTGATTTTTTTGGCTTCATCATCTTCTTCTTTGTTCACCTTCAGTTCCTCTTGATACATCATTAGTTTACCAATAAATTCCTTAACCGGTAGCTTGCTAATGTCAAATGACTCTCGGATAGACATAGATGTGTCTCTCCATCTGTCAGGAAAAAATCTGAATATTCTCATGATCTTCTCCTTTTCTGGAACAGCTTTTCCCAGTGAACTCATGGTGTTGAAAATCTCATTGAACCTAAGATACATATCAGAAATGGGTTCATCAGGTCTCATCTTAAAATTATCATATTTAATAGTATAAGTATTTAATCTCATTTTCTTCACATTGGTTGTTCTTTCATGAGAAACAGCCGAGGTGTCCCAGATTTCATGTGTTGTTTTACATGCATAAATTCGGTTAAATTCTTCATCTCCTAAAGTGCCGTAAAGAGAATTCATAGATTTATAGTTATTATTATAGTTAGACTTTGTAGCATCATCTCAAGTAGATCTAGCAGTTTTGGGAATTTTATATTCTGATTCTATAGAAGACCAAATATCAAAACCAATACTTTCCAAATAAATTTTCATTCTAATCTTCCATTGAGCATAATTCACACCATTAAGAAAAGGTGTCCTGTTAGTAGCAGCAACTTTTAGTATAATGTCCATAACTAGATTTTAGAAAATATTAAAGAGTGAAAATTTAGAAGTAATAGAAATTTAAGATCTTTAAGAAAAACTAAAATCACAGTTTGAAAATAGAGGGTTTGAAAACCATTTATAACTAAGAATAAAACTTTGATACCAAATGTTGGTCAGAGTGGATACTCAATAGGGGGGGGGTCAATTGAGTTCCAATTAAAATTTCTGTTAAAAACTTTTAGGATTAAAATCCCCAATATTAGAATAGCCGAGTCAATTAAGGCAGTAGAGATATAAGTCAGTTATTGTTCAACAGGTTTCTCAAAGGTTGATTACTCCTTATTTGAATTATTATGAGAACTAATTCTACCTTTGAAACAAGTTTACTAAACAACTCATATATACACACTAACCAGAACTAACTATCAGAGTGAATGTAAAAATAGATTTCTGTCTTTGAAAATATAAGCACAGCGGATATATGTTAAACAGAGTAAAGAAAAAATGAACACAACAAATTTAAACAAGAGGTTCAGTCTTAAGTCAAGACCTAGTCCTCTCCACATGGTTATCACCTTCCACTAATAAATTATATTAAAAGTGATACACAGCCTATATCGGGCTTTACAACAGCTTTCACAAACTGTCCAGGTTTTTCAACCTCTACCATAGTTCTACGTCGGTAAACAAATAAACTACAAAGCCACACCATGCTTCTTCCACAGTTATACGTGGGAAAAAAATGTAAAGATAGTTTGTTATATGGATTTTTAGTATCCCTCAGTTCAATCACAAGAGTCAGTGTGTGTATCACATACCCACTACTCACAAATGTTAAGTATTTAAACATAGTATAGCTAAAGATAGTAGGGATGAGTTTAGAATGCTCTATTGTGTTTTCAGATCAGCTCTGGACTCGTTGGAATTAATGAAGTGAAGTTTTGGTCATTCTCTGCAAGTTTTCTCCAAAATAGAGTGTCGCAACTTCCTAGTTATGACTTCCAGATGTGGAGATGATCAGCTTCTTGGATGTTAAGATCTTTTTAGTACACTACTACAGATTGTAGAAGGTTCTTTTCAATAGATCTTCATGAATCTCTTGTTCCTTTTGGATTATTTCTTTAGAGTTCCCTTCTTCTTTCTAGTATATTCGGGTTCTTTTGTGTCTGTCTTCTGTGTCTTTTATATAGTCTCTTGTTTTAGTGTTTTGTTGTTCAGTAGGGGCCGACAAGAGAAATGTTTCAACAATGTGTGGTCTTCCTCATACATCGTATTGTTTCCTGATATCCCTGCAAATATCATTAAATAATGTCAGGTGCATTACTTTTTTCAGACATGACCATTATAATAGTATTAATAAAATAGGTAAAGAAAAGAGTGGAATATCATTAGACTGGTAGCAGAAGCATGTCATATGGTAGAATTCAACTGTGGTCTTTTCAACTGTGAACTATAGTCTTTCCATCCGTAGACTTCAACTGTAGTCTTTCCATCTATAGACTTAAACTGTAGCCTTTCCATCTGTAGACTTCAACTGTAGTCTTTAAATGGTAGTTGTTTATTCTTTGTAACATCGGATCCTCATCAATGAACTCCATTGGTAGGATCAACATTAAACCTTTAATATTAAGCTTTTAATTGGTAGTTCTGTTACATCAGACTACTTCAACTGTAACCTTTCTTACTACAGGCTTGAACAGTGAAGTTCTCAATAGAATACTTGATAAAGAGTCTGAAAGTGGACGTCTAGTAGAAACCTTGTTACCACAGTGGCCTTATGACAGTAACTCTTTGTCTGTGAGCTTTGATAAGCTGATCATCGGTAGACTTGTGATAGTAACCTTGTACCAGTAGCTTCCAACAGTGACTATAAATCTTCAACATTGATCTTCTAGCATCAGTGACTTAAGTTGATAGCAAGCTATAATGGTGACTTTGAACAGATGGCTCTTACCAGCATCCTTTAACAGTGAGCTTATATTTAGATAGATATGGACTGTAAGTTGATGTAGTAAAGTCATAAGTCTTAATAATATACATTTTTGAGAATAATATAATTGTATTTGTAGATTAAAAGGATTAAATATTGACTTAATATATTATGATCAGTATTTAAACATGATTTGTGATTATTAAAACAGGTGAGTCCAACAGAAATTATAATTTATCCTATAATTAGATATTTATTTCTGGATTATAGTTCATTATATGATTAAATAGTAATTTTATTGACCTTATTCAACATAACAGTATAGTTTCATACATATGAGTACTTCATCGTTAAAATGTCTGACATGTGTTTAATTAGATAAGTAATTGAATATGTCAATTTAAAAAATAGGGTGAAAAGAATAATAAAACCTAAAACATTTCTTAATAAAGTAAATAATTAACATAAGTTTATTATGTATAATGATAAGTAACAAATATAATGATTTGTTCGGTGTTAAGTGATTTTTATCTCACCATTATTTCTGCGAGACATACCATATTCACCACTTATTTTATTATGTGATGTATATTATAACAATGATTTTATTTTATGATTTTTTTCATGATTTGTTTATTTAAATAAATATATATATATATATATATATATGTGATTTTCTCTCTTTCATACGATTTTCATCAATATATTACTAAAGCAGTATGAGACTTTGTCTCAATTTTCATTCATTGGGGAATATTGTATTATAATGAACTTAATTTCTTATATTTTGTTTATATACTGACCCTTTTACATATAGTGTAATTAATAGTGAAAATATTATGGTATTATAAGTTCCAAATTGAATAATTTTCTTCATGGGGACTTTACATGGATGTTACAAAGTGGTAAATACTTTCAGAATTCAATTTATTTTTACTGGGTTATATAATAACTTCATGGTATTTGAAATTATAATATTATTTTTTAGTTAGTATTATTATATTATAATTTATTTTATATTCTATTATTTTAATTTTAATTTTATACATATTTTTAAATAATTTATTAATTATAACAACAACCTTATGATCATTGTAAGGGTTTCTCATATCAAATTGTTTTCTTTGGGACATATGTTATGTTATACACCTATCTTTTTTTATGAGTCATATCTATCATATCATTTTAAATGTCATATAATGAGTCAACTTATTTTCTACATATTAAAACTATTATTTAAAATTAGTATTTCATTTTTCATATGACTGAAGAGTTACAGAAGAGGAAAATGCATTATGTTACAATCTATTCTAATTTAAGATTGTTAATATTGACGGCTCTATTAGAGTAAATCATGTGATCATATTTTATTCAAACTATTATATTTTTATCTCATTTAGATATGAATGTGGATAATATTTAATAATTAATTTTCCTCCATTATAGATGGATTAAATTTCAATAAAGTCATTTATAAGTGATACAAATATTGTATCTTCTTCCAAATGAGTAATCTTTCTCTTCCATATCTGTATTTTCTAAAATATTTTAAAAAAAATTATTTTTAAATAAATATGATTTAAAAAATATATTTTACATGGTCTATAAAAATCATTTAAAGGTTTTAAATGGAAATTTTTAATATTTTATAAGTGGGAAACTTTTGACACCCTTTTACAAAATGTTTTGAAAAGAATGTTAATTTTTAACTATCAAAAAATGAATAGGATTTCAATCCATCATGACCAATATCTTAATTAAACAATAATTGACAATATTATAAATATATTATCAAGGAAAATTAATTTTATAATATATTTAACATTTCATGTTTATAAAATTTATTTTCATTGTGAAATGGGAATTTTCATCAAAAACTTTTATAATGTAATTTTCATGGTATTTTTATTCATTAATGAAATTAAATGTTAATTTCATGGAATGATTCTAAGTAATGAATATATTTATCATACATAAACACCTTTCTAATATACCCTTAAATTTTTGTGATAAAAAATTACTTATGTTAAACTCTCCAATTCCTTCATTTTAATGATTCCTATTATTATGATATGTAAATATATTATGCAACCCATTTCCTTCCATGGGAAATTAGTATGTTTATACCTTAGGATTGTTATAATTATGTGACATGAATATTCATATATATTAAATGAATGATACCATAATTATATATCCCTCCAATGAATTGGGTAATGTCGTAGTCTCATGGGATATCATGTGCTGGATTTGAGAACAAACCTAATACATTATAGGAATTTTTCTACCACGTGATATTGTATCTACAATTTTCATTGACTTATGTTCATGTATTGTTTTATGATGCATCCATATTTCATATGAATCAATGTTCGTTTGATACCATTATCTTTATGTTATGATCCAATGTAATTACTCATGTGTAATAAATTTTATGATACTAGGTTATACCCTTGAATCACATATTATGCATCCTTATCATGTTCCTTAATGAACATTTGAGATGACCAATTTATTTATATATTCACTAGGATAACCTATTAATTTTAGGGTATAAAATAGATTTAGGATCTCACATATGAAAATGAATAAAAAGAAGGATTCTGTGTTTTAGTTTCCTTTAATATATTATGATCCTAGTTTTCCAATGACACTGGGCCTTAGGAGTACTGAGTAGTATAAATGGATATTAATGGTAAAAAACATTTAATATTATGTGTAAAAATATTTTATATATATATTAATATCTTGATAAAACATAAACAAATAAAAATTATATGTCAAATCTTCATCGTAGTAGGGTATTTTAAACATGACGGACATCAAAACTCTACCCGTCAATTTCCATGCATGAACATGACCAACCATCCTCATTTAATCACATATGGAATAAAATAGGATATATATACACTAACCACTATCTAATGAATAAAATATGTATATACCTAGCTTGAGATATAAAAACCTATTTTACATCAAAAGGTAGAGTGGGAAAAATAATAAAGCCCACTATCAAACCCCTATACAAACTAGATATTAGGAAAGAATACCAGAATTTATATACTCATATGAGGGTTGAAATGTTACATGAAATGGGTGGTTATAAAGTAGAAATAATATAAAAAAGAGGCTATTATTCACATAAAAATACTAACCAAGTTATTCCGAAAAAAATACACTATAATCACCCACAGTAGCTACTAAAATATAAATTCCACTCATTATTAACCATTTTCAATACTACGAAACAAACCATACTATGTTATTTAAAACAAGAACACTATACCAACATCATTCAATTCTTATATCACCTTTCATTGTAAATTACCATGATCTGAGTAGCCCATATCTTGTGGATACATTGCTAACTTGGAATAAGTTACAAATTATTACATCCAGAAAGACCTATTTGTATAGTATTCTTTGTAGAATATATAGATACATGAGTCCAATGTTATATTGGTAATAAAATATAAAATATATTGAAAAGAAAAATTTTATACGCTTGATCTCACACAAATATTCTATGATCATATACTGGGGAATGAGAAAAAAATATGGGTGATCTTAGATTATAAGTAAGGGTCATGTATGATGGAAGCATTCATTATAACGTAATTCATAATCAATATGAAATGGTAAATAACTGAAAGTAAATTACATTTAATCAATAACATTAGCATGAAGTATATTTTGGAAGAACTATACAATGTTCCGATAATGCAATAGAAATAATCAAATGATCTTGAAATGTATCCATGGATTTTGGAAATATTAAAATTTTGACAATGATGTCAACAAGTAATTTTATAGTGATGGAATTCGTAATGGAAAACATCATAAACATAGTGTTAATATATTATATAAAGACACCATATAAAAATTGGTGATTCCATTAACAAATACCCAAACTAGTTTTTTTATGATACATATAGATTCGTAGAGGTTTTATAGAATCATCCTAAAATCACATACAATTTTCAATTCATTATTCATATGAAAGTGTATAATAACAATTCAATAAATAATAATCATAATGCTTCTAATTGAAAAAGCTGTATATAAAATATTTGTATCTCCCTAGTCATTATAATCATACAACATCCCTAAATAATTATAGTAACAATACAACTTATCCCTAGTGGATTATATTTAAAATAATTGGGCATTATCAATGATGAATATAAATACTATAAAATATCATTAAAAACAGTATTTATTAAAATGAACCTTTCACATTAAAAATAAATTTTAAAAACAAAAAAAAATGAAATATTAGGATTTTTTAAAAAATAAACATAGAAAAATATACAGATCGATTTAAAGCATTGATCGGTCATGGTGATGGGAAATTATGTTTAAGTTGTATATGTAAAAAAATCATTTCACACTTTTGTGTGAAAAGTAAAAAAAACATAATCTGGAATGAGTTATGTAACACCCGAAGCTTCCATGGTATGTCTACCTTTGAATAATACAATTTCTTGTGTTGTATGAAACATCGAGTTTAAGCACAGCACAACCAATCAAACTAGCCGTTATGAATAGTAATACCAACTTTTTAAAATTTCATAAATTTTATCATTCAAAATGGGCTTCATTTTTGGATTCGGAACATTGAAATTAGATTATGGTGGATTTTTGGTATTTTAATGAAAACTTTCAATTTTTGAAGAATAGTGATAAACACTAAGTTATTGTTTAAAACTGACTTTTTATTTATTTTATTTAAACTTATTTTAGGTCAAAATAGATACATAGTTTTTATATTAGAGAAATTTAATTCATTGAGTCATTTTATAATGAGTTTAGATATATAAAAAATTTATTGAACTTTTTACTCTCTTTTACCCACCTCCTAGGAGCATTTGAAGATTTTCATAAAGCATTATTTTACTACTTCTGTATGTTTAATTTCAAAAATATGATATACACGTTTGAAATTAGTATGTTTAATTTGGTTCAATAAGATGAAAATAGTTTTTGGTGAACAATAACTTTTTATTTTTATTTACCACGGTTAAAAGTAAATAGGGTAATTAAGGGTTGAAGTGATATTATAATTACCCTAACACATGTCCTAATTTTATTGGATAAGTGTAATTAGACCAAAGAAAAATTATCAATAAAATATGATTCTTTTGGTTCACTTGGATTAGAATAGGACATTTATTATTATTTTATTTAAAGAAGAGTTAAAAGAGTAAAATTTTAATATTAATAACAAAACCATTTTTAATATAAGGTTACACACAAAATAAATTCGACTATAAATATTCATTAAAAATATAAAAATATTTTCTTTATAATGGTATTTTATTTGTAATTTTTAGACATTAAATAATTTAATTTATTTATGACACAATGATGATGCAATAATTACCTTATTAAAGAATGATTAAAATAATTGATATTATAAATTTCAAAATAAATGTAATTTGAGACTTTTGATGAATTAATCTAATTTTATAGGTTAATATTACAAGTTAGGATTTATTAAAAAAATTCTATGCAATCACACTGTAATGATGTTCACAAAAATAAAATACTAAATAGTGTCAAAATTGACATAATTGTGTTTTTAAAACAAATACTATATTATTAATAGATATAATATTCTTAAAAATCTAGTTTCCAGCCAGTGGAATTTGATAAGGTTATATATATTAATAATCAAGCACTTGGGGTTTGATTGGATGTTTATTGTAAGTTTATTAACCATATAATATTAAAATACAAAGAGACATGGTAAATTACAAACTATTTAACTAAGAGTTAAATCTAAACGATAAGGTTAATATGGTGACCTAAACCTATCTAAAACCTATTTTTTGAGATGTTTTTGACCCATATAAACCTTATTTTCTAGATAAATCATTTTAGAGCTATTAGAAACCAAAAATTATTTTCTTATAAAATAATATTTCAATCTTTTCCTACGGTGCCCATCACCCCTCTTATAAAAGAGAACTTCCCCTTCTCTCAAATTCACACCTTCAAATCCATTTGGATTGGCCAAACCCTACCCCAATATCCTACCAACATTACTATATTCATCTTAGAGGCATTTATTTGGTCATAAATCCAACCTAAAGATCCCTTTTGGTCACATCAAAAGGAAGAACCCGAACAAGATGTAAATATTTCATCAACTCTTTCATGTTATTTTCTTGTTCCACATCCTTGTAATTTTTTGTTTGCATTCTAAAATAATATATCTAGTATCTTCTATATAATTTGATGTTATTATAAAAATTATACAACCATATTGATTTGTCTGTCCATCCTATAAATGACAAAGTCACCATATGTGCATACATACAGATTACAGTCTCTACGTCGTGGTGTAGATTGTTATTCAAACACATCATTATTTGGATGGGCATAATATTGAGTATAACTGATGGAAATAATTAATATAACATGTTAATTATTATGTATATATAATATACTATACAATACATATGATTTTTCAATAAATATAATGATATTGTCGCTCATGCGTACGTACGGATTACCATCTCCACGAACACAATGAGATTCATTCCCCGTCATAATAATTTAAGAATAATTTTCATTTTATGTTAAAAAAATGATTATGAACATAATATAATTATTTATATACATTAAATAAATCCTATACATAATAATCATGGCTTAAGTAACCAAACATATAAAGGAAAACGAATCAGTTAACACCCGAAACGACGATAATACTAAAATATTATTAACAAAGTAATATTAAAAGATCGTATATGATATAATATTTACTTATATGGTTCTTGTATAATTTAATAAATTTGTTTTAACTATTATAAATGAGGTTAATATACCCTCAACCTAGGAAAAGTACAATGTAAAGGTTAATTTCACAATCTCTCTATTATCCGATGTTGTTTCTGCGTAAGTTTCTACTAGGTCCTCATTATCATCCAAATTCATGTTTCTTTAATATGTATTTCAAAATATTTTTATTATTTAATATACAATGGGTTAAAGTAATTTATACCCTTATTTTACCATATATGTTTTAAAGGAATATTTCTGTCGTTTTCCAAACAAGGTACTTTATGACGTTTTCGACAAAATTAAATTAAGAATGTTTTTTTAACTTATACAGTGGGTGCGTCTATTTTCCGCCATTATAACATCATCGAAAAATCCCATAAAATATTATAAGAATATTTTCAAAATAAATGTTTTCTTTTATAATTACATGACTTTAAATGATTTAATAATAGAAAGAGATATTTCTCTCAAAAAGTTTGGATTTCATCTATGTCAACATCCTTTGATGGATTTAAAGCTTGTTTGATGTTGATTTATTATGATACAAAACTTCAATATTTTATTGAATATTTTGTGATATGTTTGATTGTGGATGTGTTTTTTTTACACCATTCATAGTTTATATATATAGTATTGACATTTCGTATGCTTGTTTTAATATGAATGTTTATGTTATGTTTAAACCTTTTAATATGAGGAATGCATTGGACTTAGTAAGTGATGGATGGTGCCCTCTATAGCTTCTCAATGCATCGGTAGGTCTCATGATACAAAATAGTATCTTGGAAAAAGTCTTTGAAATAATATTATTTGTAGTCTTGGCACAAGACCTTGACTATTTGGTTATGATTTCTGGCATTATTCATTCCATCATTATTAAAGATGCTATTGATATTGCATTTGATTATTCGACTAGTAGAATATCCATATGAATAAGTAAATGGAATTATTTGATTCTATATTTTCCATATTATGATTAATTTTATGTTTAAAAGGCTTTTGTTTTAGCCTTGTATATTGCTTTAAATGTTTATGCTTATTTATGAAATTTTCCGCTGTATTTTTATCCTTACTGAGCATCTTAGCTCACCCATCTCTATGTTTTATTTTTCCCTAGATGTAATGAAGTATGTTATGGTTGACCTGTAGGTATAGTCTAAGGGATATGAGTGTGGCCTATGTAGACTATTTTGTTGTAGTTTTTCATTTATAATGTAATGTAAAACTTATGAATGTATCTAGTATTTCTAAGGGTACTAAACTGATTGGTCTTTTGGGATTTGAACCCTTTTGATCATGCCAATGTTATGTAATAATGCACCGAATCTGTGTAACTGGGGTTGGGGAATTATAGTTGGTATTAAAGGAATTTTAGAAATAACCTTGGAAATATATTTAGATAAACTCTTATTAGAGTATATTAACCTAAGATAGGCTTTGAGGATTAGTATAGAAGAACTTCCTAGAATTTTGGTACTATAGAGATTTTTTGAGTTTTCGAAAAAATAAATCCCTATCTAGATATGAACAGGTAGAAGAATCTTTGTAATAGATGTACCAAGGGTTAAAACTTGAAAACACTACTTTGATCTAGACTCAAATGAAAACTGGTGCACGACAAAGGGCCTTGTTGCACTCTTGGTTACAAAACTCATGGGGGATATGATTAGGATAATTCTTATTTTCATTAAAAAAATTATGAAGGGTTTATGAGTATATAATTTCTCAAATAAATCATTTTTATGAATATGGATTATATCCATAAACTGTTCAATTTGTGTTACGTGTTTTACAAGTTCATAATTATGTATTACGATTTTTAAACTAATATAGTGTATGCCATTGTTTCGAAATGGCACCTAGTGGAAGGAATGGAAACCCTACCAAAACATGTAATCCATGTAGGGATTTCCCACATAATCAAGATAACTGTAGTAGAGCTGGGGATGCAACTGGTGCAGGTCAGCATATCACCACACCGGGACAACTCACTCAGGTTATGAATAATAACCTTACCCATATGGAGCACCCTGATCCACAACACAAAGAATAAAAGTTAGTTCGCTTGATGAGGAAACATCCTCCAACATTCAATAGGATTACAAATACATTAGTATCTATGAAATTGATAAATTACATAGATAAAATATTTCACACATTGGGGAGTAGAAAAAGGGAAAAAGTTGTCATCGAAGTTTATAGCCTCACGAGAGATAGAGATCAATGGTGGTCATTGATTCAAAACACAAAGGAATATTCTGAATTATCAAATATGGAATTGAGGGAGTTTTAAGAGATTTTATTAGAAAAATACATTCCTTGTGACCATCGAGCAGATATGGAAAGATAATTTCTGATTCTGAGGAAAAAAGAGGATGAGAATGTCACAAAGTATGAGGCTAACTTTACAAGGTCAGCAAGGCATGTTTCAAAATATATACATAACCCATGGAGAAATATTGATCGATTATTTGGTGGGTTAAAACCATTTCTCTATCGATCATTAGTCTCACAATAATTTTATTCATATGAAGATGTCGCCTCATGTGCTATCAAGATAGAAAAATAATCCTCTATGTCTTATGACATTAAAGCAAAGAAAAAGAAGAAGAGATCTGATAAAAGCTCTAGAAATGGAAATAAGGAGAAGAAGCGAAAAGTTGAATATCCATCATGTGGTAAATGTGGGAAGAAACACCCTGGTACTTGCCTGAAGGGAATGTGAGTTTGTTACATGTGTGATGAAAAATGCCACAAATCTTGTGATTTAAAGGGGAAGAAAGAGGACGTCAATGTTGAATGCTACAATTGTAGAGAAAATGGTAATTATGGAAATGAATGTCCAAATCTCCAAGGTAACTTATCTCAGAAAAGGCCAAGGGTGAAAGTTCAATCTTATGCAATCACTACTACTATGTTTGATGCATCGAAAGACATGGTGGAAGGTAATTTAATGGTTTCCTCAAGTTTAGACAATGCTTTGTTGGATTCTGGATCATCGAATTGTTTCATATCTTCCTAGTTTCCTAATAAAATTAGATATTTTCAATTTTACATAACAAGGGAGTTGTCAGTCAAAAAACCTAAGGGAAGTATCATTACAACCATGTTTTGTGAATCTGTTCCCATTAGCCAATATAAATGTTATTTATATGCTGATCTCATCGTCATACCTATGATTTAATTTTATATAATCCTTGGTATGGATTGGATTTCAGACCATGATACGAAAATTTATTATAAGAGGAAGGAGGTTACAATTTTCAATGATGATAAGGAGTACCTTATCTTTATAGCAAAAACATTACCACTTTTTTTTATCTAGATCCACCCCCTATAACTCAACTAAATTCAATTATTGGGGAAGAAGAGAATGCAATAACTATCGGTGAGGAAAAGAATGTTGGAATAGAGGACATACCTATTGTGAAAAATATGGTGATGTGTTTTTAGATGATTTACTTGGACATCATCCAGAATGAGAAATTGAGTTTTCTATTGACTTAATTCATGGTTCATGGCTTATATCAAAGTCCCCTTATAGAATGGCCACTGTGAAATTAGTTGAACTAAAGAAAGAACTAGAGGAATTGAGTAATAAGGGATTTATTCTACCTAGTGTTTCTCTATGGGGAGCCCATGTTCTTTTTGTTAAGAATAAAGATACATCTATGACATTGTGCATTAACTTCAGAGAGATCAATGATTTAACAATAAAGAATAAGTATCCCCTACCTCACATTAATGAATTATTCGACCAACTTCATGGAGCTCAATATTTCTCAAAGATTGACCTTCGATCTGGATATCATCAGTTGTGTGTGAAGAAGGAATACATTCCAAAAACAATATTTTGAACCAGGTACATGCATTATGAGTTTACACTAATGCGTTTTGGATTGATTAATTCACCCACTATCTTCATGGATCTAACGAATAGAGTTTTCAAGGAATATCTTGATGACTTTGTAGTGGTATTTATTGATGATATTTGGTATATTCAATAATCTTCTAAGAACATGAAAATAACTTGTGAATTATCCTAAGTACATTTAGAAGAAATGAATTATATGGGAAATTTAGCATGTGTGAATTCTGTCATCACGAGATTTCATTTCTAGCCCATATTGTCTATAAGGTTGGAATCTTTGTTGATCCTTCAAAGTCCAATGCAATCCATGAATGGCGAGCACCGACAACTATAACTGAGGTACAAAATTTTATTGGTTTAGCAGGTTATTATCGACGTTTCGTCTAGAATTTTTCCCAGTTTACTAACTCTTTAACCAAGCTCACACATAAAGGGGTCAAATTTGTCTGGAAAAAAGAGTGTGAATAATTTTTTGAAGAACTGAAGAGAATATTAGTGCATGCTTCTATCTTGACTCTACCATCAGGGAATGATGGGTTTGTTATTTATAGTGATGCTCCAAATAAAGGACTTGGTTGTTTCCTTATGCATAATGATAGAGTTATTGCCCATGCATCACGACAACTAAAAATTCATGAACAAAACTATCCCACTTGTGATATTTAGTTATCAGCTATAATCATTTCTCTGAAAATATGAAGACATTATCTATATGGTGAAATATGTGATATTTGTACTGATCATAAGAGTTTGAAGTATATTTTATCACAAAAAGAACTCAACATGAGGAAAAATAGATTGTTTGAACTACTCAAGGATTATGATTTCCCTATACACTATATCCTAGGGAAGGCAAATAAGGCAAAAGATGCTTTGATTAGAAAGGATCATGGAGTTTTGAATCAGATTAGAATTTAAAGGGATCCTATTTTCATGGATCTAGTAACGATATATATGGGAATAACCATGGAAGGTAAAACATCAATGTTTTTTCAAATGGTTTCCAAACCATATTTACTATAAAGGATTATGAGTTCTCGGACTGATGATGAGGAGTTTCAAAATAATATTAATATAGTGAATGATGGGAGATTGCGTGACTTCATATATGAAGTTGGGATTTTGAAATTTGGGAAGAGACATTGTGTTCCCCATTACCTAATCGTAAAAGGGAATTGATGGATGATGCTCATAGATCCAATTTCTCTATACACACTAGAAGCACTAAGATTAATAGAGATTTGAAGGAACATTTTTAGTGGGACAACATGAAGAGAGAGATTGCTGATTTTTTATCATGATATATGGTTGGTCAACAAGTTAAAGATGGAAGGAAATAGCATGTAGTAGTCATGAATCCTCCTCCCATACCTAAGTGGAAATGAGATAATATTATGTTGGACTTTTTCATAGAGCTACAAAATACTCGTAGAAGAAATGATGCAATACGGGTCATTGTTGATCTTCTTACCAAGTCAGCACATTTTCTTGATATAAGAGAAAATTTACCACTTGAACCTATGGAAAGACTATATATTAATGAAGTAGAAAGACTTCATGTAGTACCCGTATTGATTTTTTCTTATTGTGATCCCTGTTTTACATCAAGATTCTCAAAATGTCTTTAGAAGGCCCTAGATACTGAACTTCGTTTGAGCACTGCCTACCACCCTCCAACTGATGGACAATCAGAACGAACTATTCAAACCATAGAAGACATGTTGTGATTTTTCTCACTTGAGTTTCAAGGTATGTGGGATAAATATTTACCTCTATTATAGTTTTCCTATAACAATATCTTCCATTCAAGTATTCAGAAGACATCATATAAAGCGTTATTTAGAAAGAGATGACACACACCAACTTGTTGGGATGATGTTGGTGAAAGAAAACTTGTAGGACCCGAAATTTTTTAGGAAACAACGGAAAATGTAAATGTTATCCAAACACACATCAAAGAATACCAAAGTAATCAAAAGATCTATGCCGATAACTGAAGGAAGGATTTGGAATTTCCAGTAGGATACCATGCTTTCATAAAGGTATCTCCAAGGAAGGGTATTATACATTTTGGTAAGAAGGGTAAATTAAGTCCTAGGTATATCTGACCTTTTGAAATTCCATAATAAATTAGAGTTGTATCATATCGTTTGAAAATGCCTCCAAGTCTCTCTAATGGTCATGATGTATTCCACATATCAAAGTTGAGAAAATACATGCCTGGCCCAATGCATACACTCACCTATGAGTTAATTGAACTGGAACATAATTTGTCTTATTGTGAAGAGCCTATCAAAATTGTTGATACCAGAGAACAAGTGCGGAGAAACCAGACGAATCGTCTAGTAGAAGTTATATGGAGAAATCGTAAGATGGAAGATGAAACTTGGGAACCTGGGGAACATATGATGAAGAGCCACCTGAATCATTTTATACAGTAATATTCTAGAAATTATGAGGATAATGTTATTTTATGGAGGGGAGAATGTAACACCCCAATCTTCCAAAGTATGTTTCCCTTTGAATAATACAATATCTTGTGTTGTAAGCAACTTCGAGTTTAAACACACTACAACCAATCAAACTTGTTGTTATGAATAGTAATACCAACTTTTTGAAATTTTATAAATTTTATATTTCAAAATTGACTTCATTTTTGGGTTCGGAATATCGAAATTAGATTAGGGTGAATTTTTGGTATTTTTCAGAAAACGTTCAATTCTTGATGAATAGTGAAAAACAATGAGATATTGTTTAAAACCGAATTTTTATTTATTTCATTTAAATTTATTTTAGGTTAAAATAGATACATGATACCAATATTAGTTCAATGTAATTCATTAGAGTAATATTTTAATGAGTTTAGATATATAAAAATTTTATTGGACTTTTTAAAGTCGTTTACCTACCTCCAAGGAACATTTGCAAATTTGCATAAAACATAATTTTACCTCTTTTATGAGTTTAATTTCAAAAATTTAAGAAATAAGGTTGGAATCAGTAATTAAAATGTTGTTCAATAAGATAAAAATAATTTTTGGTGAATAGTAACTTTTTACTTTTATTTACCACAGTTGAAAGTAAATAGAGTAATTAACGGTAAAAATGATTTTATAATTGCCTTAAAACAAGTCCTAATTCTATTGGATAAGTATAATTCAAACAAAAACAACTTTAGGAATAAAATATGATCCCCTTTGGACCACTTGGTTTAGATTAGGACATTTATTATTATTTTATTTAAAGAAGAGTTAAAAGTGTTAAATTCAAAGTTTAATAACTAAACCATTTTTAATATTGGGTTAAACACAATATAAATTCAACTATAAATAATCATTAGAAAGATAAAAATAGTTTCTACATAATGGTACTTTATTTATTATTTTTAGATATTAAATAATTTAATTTATTTATGACCCAATGATGATGCATTAATTACCTTATTAAAGAATGATTAAATTAATTGATATTATAAATATCCAAATAAATGTAATTTGAGACTTTTGAAGAATTAAAATTCTTTTATTGGTTAATATTACATGATAGTATTGATTAAATAATTTCTGTTCGAAGTAATCATGCTGTTATGAGTTTCTGAAAAATAAAATACTAAATAGTGTCAAAATCGAGATAATTGAGTTTTTAAAACAAATATTATATTATTAATGTATATAATATTCCAAAAAATATAAGTCTTAGCCAAAGGACATAGATAAGGTTATATATATTAATAATTAACCACTTGGGATTCTTATGGAAGTTTATAGTACGTTTAGTAACCATATAATATAAAAACATAAAGAGACATGGTAAATGAAAAACTATTTAACTAAGAGTTAAATCTAAAAGATGAGGCTTATATGTTGACCTAAACCTATCAAAAACTGATTGTTTTAGTTTTTTTCGACCCATACCCACTATAAACATTAAAGAATCATTTTGGAGCCATTATAAAAAGAAACTAATTTTTTATAAAATAATATTTCAATCTTTTCTTAAGGTGCCCCTCACCCCTCTTATAAAAAGGCACTTCACCTTCTTTCAAATTGATGCCTTTAAAGCCATTTGTCTCTGCCAAAACCCACCGAAATATCCTAAAAAATTTCATCTCCTCATCTTAGAGGCCTTACTTTGGTTGGAAATCCAACCTAAGGAGCCCTTTTGATCCAATCAAAACGAAGAACCCAATGAATAGGTAAATATTTCATCACCTCTTTCATGTTATTTTCTTCTTCCACTTCATATTTATTTTTTGTTTGAATTATTTTATAATAACTCCATTATCTTCTATATACTGTGATGTTATTATAAAAATAGTACATCCATATTCATTATTCTATCCATCATATAAATGACATTGTCACCATACGTGCGTACGTGTAGATTATCGTCTCCACGTCGTGGTGTAGTTTTTTATTCAAACACTTCAATTTTTGGATGGGTATAATAATGATTATAACTGATGTAAATAAAAAATATAACATGTTAAGGATTATTTATATATGATATACCATCCAATTACATCGGATTTTCCATCAATATAATGATATTGTCAATCGTGAGTACGTACATATTACCGTCTCCACGAACGCGATGAGATTCATTTCCCATCGTAATCATTCAAGAATAATTTTCAATTTATAATTATAAATAATGACTAAGAACATAATATCCTTATGTATATGAATCAAATAAATCCTATACATAACAAACCTAGCTAACTTAACAAAACATATAAAGGAAAATGAATCAGTTAACACCAAAAACGATGATAATACTAAAATATTATTAACAATGTAATATTAGAAGATCATATATGATATAATATTTACTAATATGGATCTTATATAATTTAATTACAATGACTTAACTATTATACGTGAGGATAAATTACCCTCTACCAAGGAAAAGTACAAGGTAAGGGTTAATTTCACAATCACTTTATTATCTGAGGGTTTTTAGGTAAGTATATACTGATAACTCTTTATCATCGACATCCATGTTTCTTAAAAATGTATTTCAAAAAAAATTTACTCTTCAATAAAAAATGTTTTAAAGTCATTTATACCCTTTTTTGACAATATAAGTTTTGAAAGGAATCTTTCTGTCGTATTCCAAACAAGGTACTTTATGAACTTTTAAACTACATTTAGGTAAGAATGTTTTTTTAACTTATACGGCGGGTGATGCTATTTTCCAATGTTATAACATCCTCGAATCTTCCCTTAGAAGATTATAATAATATTTTCAAAATAATTTTTTTCTTTTATTATTACATGAATTATAAATGATTTCAAAATAGAAAGAGATATTTCTCTCAAAAAGTTTCAATTTCATCTATGTCAACATCCTTTGATGGATTTTAAGCTTGTTTGATGTTGATTTATTATGATAGAAAACATCCATATTGTATTTAAGGTTTTTTGATATGTTTGGCAATTGATTTTTTATTTTCACACCATTCATGGTTAATGGATAAAGTATTCACATTCCATATGATAGTTTTAATACGAATGTTTATGTTATGTTAAAAAAAATTATATGAGGAATGCATTGGACATAGTAATTGATGGGTGGAGCCTTCTTGTAACATCCCAACTAAGTAAATAATAATATATTAAAATATATATTTTTATTTATGAATTAGATAGTGTTTTAGAGGCTTAAAATGAGAAGAAATCCAATTTTAAGCATAGAATACTCTAATTTTTTTTAAAGATTGTTTTACCACCTTTTGATGGAGAACCATTTTTAAATATATCATTTGAAAATTTTATGAGTTCTATTTGTCAAAGTAAACATATTCTATATATTTGGGACATTGAAATTTACTTTGGATAAATTTTTGGTATTTTTCGGACAATGTTCATTTTTTAATGAATAGTTAAAAATACTGCATTTCACTTCAAAACATCCTTTTCATCTAATTTAATTATATGGTTAGATTATATTTTTAATTGGTTTTAATGTTTATTTAGAATATATTTTTACCATTTAATCAAATTTTGGTAATTTTAATTAATTTTACTTCGTAATTGGGCATAAAAAAGTGTCAAACTTTTGACAGATATTGTTTCTTAAAAACCCGCTATTTGTTATGACAACGGGAATTATTTTTAAATTAATTACTGCTATTTCTGTGTTTGTAATTTGGAAAAATGGATTCAATATTTGGAATAATAAGGTAAAGATAATGTAATAAAGACTCTTTTGTTTTTGGACATTATGAATAGTAATGATGGCAATTATATTTAATTATCGTGATTAATTAGTAATCGAGTAGTTAAGGGTAATAAAATAATATCATAATAATATAAAATGACCACAACATGTGTCCTAATTCTACTGGTTGTGTCGTGGAAGACCATTTTATGACTTGTGCCAACATAGGGACCCCATGGAATCACATTTGAGTGATAGTGACATTTTATCATTTTATTTTTAAAGAAAAGAAAATATAACAAAAGTATTTAACACCTAAGTAAAACAATTTTAATTTTGTGTTAATAAATGATCTCTTAGACTATAAAAAATAATTGGAAATATAAAACTATTTCTTACATCATGGTATTTTTTTATAATTTTTATCCATTAAATAAATAAATTTATTTATGACATCGTGATGATGTAGTGATTACCCTATTAATGAATGATTTAAATAAAATGAAAAGATAATGTATAATATAAGACAAATACTTGTCAAATACCTATTGGATGAGTGTATTTAAGACCCTTATCACCTTATCTTTGAAATATATCATTGTTGGACCTTTAAAATCTGAAAATATTTTTATAATAATGTAACATTTGAAGACTTTCCAAGAGTTCCCCTCATCCCACTTATAAAAGGCCCCCACCTCTACCCCCTTACCTGCACCACTCAAGCCATTGGCTCGGCCAAAATATACTAATTTTATGTCTCCAAATCACTCTCTTCATCCTATAAGCCTTACCTTAGGCACAAATGTCTTTAAGAAACCCTTCTGGTTAAAACAAAGGGGAGTTACCCGATCTAAAAGAGATTAAAGAACGATCGAGTCAAGTCGGACACCAGGTAAGGGACTTCATCTCAATCTCCTTTAATTGAGTCATATTTTGTTTTATACAAAAAAATCTTTTATATGGTGTATAATTCCATTTTAATTTTATTTTTATTCAAAAATAATATTCTTATACGAAGCGTTTTACTAAATGGAAAAAGGGAATGTTTTTGTCATACGTATGCGGCGACAACGACTTCTCCACCGCCGTGACCATTATTTGAGTTTCAACTTCCTCTACACGCCAAAACTTTTTTTAAAATAAAAAATAAATACCATGTTTTAATTTTCTTTTATTTTGGAATTGAAAATTGTTTTGATAATGTTTTGATTATTTCAATGTGTTTTTTATATTTTTGATTGAGATATAGAAATTGTATGTTTCCTTTATGCATGTATTATGTGATACGATTATGTTATGGTTCTTGGGCATTGTTTATGAAGATGGGTTCTTTCATGATAAACTAAGGGCGGGTGAGCCGGATATATCTCTCCAATTCATTGGGTAACACGAAAGAGTTAAACGCTATGGTTTCTCCGAAGATATTTAAGGAATGTACTGTAATGGGTATTCCAAACATAACCATGAGGGTTACTCCCTATGTAAGAATGTTAAGAATGCGTCAAGTTACCTATATGTCTTATGATTTCTATGAGTTATTCATAAACCTTATGATTTCTTGAGGTATGTTAAAGTTATTATATCTTATGAATAAAGTATTATTTCATTGATTCTTATGTATAAATGGACTAGTATTTTCATTTGGCATTTTTATATCCCTTACTGAGATTTTTTTTTCATCCTAAGTTTTTGAAATGTTTTTCACAGGTCTAGGGAAATGTGCATGATGTGATGATAGTATCGAGGAAGTTTCAAGAATGAATCCATGTTTTATTTTAAATATGTTTCCTTGATGGGAGAAAATGAATAATGTCTTATATGTAACCACCTTGTTTAAATGTGGAATGAAATGCATGATTTATGATCTAATGATTTAAATATGTAAACCTGAAAATATCCTCAATGTGTATTCTTGTAATAACTCAAGATTATGTAATATTTAAAACTGGGGCCTTATAGTTGGTAACATAGGTCGGTTTAGATAACTTTTGGAGTTAGAATTTTATTAAATTATTATCCAAAAATATTGTTTTAGAGTCAAATTGAAATGATATAGCATTTGAAGATTATCATGTTGCTTCGTCTAAGACATGTTTGTTCAGAATGATTTTCCACAGAGGAAATAGGGAAGTAGTTCTAGGAAGGCATACTGAAGAAAAAGACCTTCCGAATTAGCATCCTGAGAAGGTTGGAATTGGAACTGAACAATTTGTTGCAGCAATGACACAGTGGACTCAAACGATAAATGGTGGTGTTATCCATGCACGAGATCAACCAGATCAACCACAGAGGAACATTTCAGTGGTGGAACATTTCATGAGGCAACATTCCCCATAATTCAAAGGATCATCTGACCCTGTGATAGATGAATAATGGATTATAGAACTGGAGATGATATTCGATGTCATGGGGAGTTCAGACAATCAAAAGGTTAGTCATGTTGTTTAAAATTTGAATGGTGAAGTAGATCAGTGGTGATCAATGGTTAAAAATATCAGGGATGCTGATGAGATTGATTCTCTTGACTGGGATGAATTCAAAGGTATGTTTCTTGGGAAATATTTTCCTAAGGCTGTTCAACTTAGTATGGAAAAACAATTCTTTGAATTTAAGTAAGAGGATAACTTAGTGGATGCTTATGAAGAAAAGTTCACTCGATTGTCAAGGTATGCTCTAAATTTAATCTGAGACATTGGTATTAAAAAAAATCATTTTTACTCAGGATTAACGCCAAAATATCAAAGGTCATTAGCTTCTCGTGAGTTCAAAAGTTATGAAAACCATGATCGATGAGCTGAGAATGTGGAAATGGAGTTTTCCGATGACCAAGTGTTCTATAACAACCAATAAATGAAGAGACCGAGGTGGCAGGAGAAAGTTAAGAATCCATCAAAAAGGTTTGATGGTAAGAAAACTACATTTTAATTTTGTGATAAATGTGTTAAATAACATGCTGGGGAGTGTCTTTTGAATTATGGAAAGTGCTACCGATGAGGAAAGAAATTTATTGCAATGTAAAATCATACTTTGTAAAAGTAAAGAGGAGTATGAAAGATATTTAAGGGTTATTTTTCAAACATTAAAAGAAAAGAAATTGTATGGGAAATTCAGAAAGTTTGATTTTAGGTTGCGACAAATTTCTTTCCTCGGTCACATTATTTCTAAATATGGAATAACTGTTGATCCTTTAAAAACAAAGGTTGTTGAAGAATGTACAAGACCCACAAATGTAACCGAGATTCATAGTTTTCTTTGTTTGGCAGGCTATTACCGAAGGTTTGACAAAAAAAATTCATGGCTATCTAGTCCAATGACTAAGTTAACTTGAAAAGTTGTTAAGTTCATCTGGACCAAATAATGTGATGATTGTTATCAGGAATTGAAAAGAAGATTGGGGAATGTTTTTGTTTTGGCACTACCTTCCAAGAATGGTTAGTTTTTTATCTACAATGATGCTTCATTGAAAGGACATAGTTGCGTGCTAATGCAGACTAATCAGTTAATTTCTTATGCTTCACGTTAGTTGAAAACTCATGAGGTAAATTACCCTACACAGGATTTGGAATTATCTTCTGTTGTTTTTTCTTTAAAAATTTTGAGGCATGATTTTTATGGTGTAAAGTGTGAAATATATACTGATCACAAAAGTTTAATGTATATATTCACTTAGAAAGAATTGAACATGATATAGAAGAGATGGCTAGAATTAATCAAGGATTATTATTGTACAATTCATTACCATCTAGGGAAATCAAATAAAGTGGTTGATGCTTTGCATCGTAAAAGTAATGCTAAATTAACCATATTACATTTGGAATGTGATCCTTTGGTTAAGGATTGGATGAAATTTGGCAAAGAAGTTGTTAGTGCAGAATGTTCTTCTGTTTTGTTTTAGGTATCAGTGAAATCTTCTCTATCCGACAGAATTAAGCAAGCACAGAAACAAGACATTGAGTTTCAGAAAAAGGTAGAGCTACTTCAGAAGGGTATGTTACCTGAATTCAGCATTGATAATGATTGTGTTTTGAGATTTGGGAAGAGATTGTGTGTGCCTTGTGATTCACAGTTGAAGAGAGGGTTGTTATGTTAAGATCATAGTTCCCTGTTTTCTGTTCATCCTGGCAGTACTAAGATTTATAGAGATCTTCAGGAGTATTACTGGTGGGGTGTAATGAAAAGAGATATTGTTGATTTTACAATGAAGTGTTTGAATTTTTAACAGGTTAAAGAAGATCGGCAGTTACCGAAAGGGATTCTTTAGCCTTTAGCAATGCCAGAGTGGAAGTGTGAGAATATATCCATGGACTTTGTTGTGGGATTACCGAAGACACCTCGAGGTAATAATGCAATCTGGGATATTTTTGATCGCTTGACTAAATCTACTCATTTTTTTTCTATACGAGATACGTTTTCCCTAGATCAACTTTCTTTTTTGTATCTTAAAGAGAGATTCAGGTTACATGGAGTTCCCCTCTCTGTTGTATCTGATCATGATCCCAGGTTTACTTCTAACTTTTGGAAAGGCCTTCATATGTCATTGGGTACTGAACTAAATTTTAATATGTCTTCTCATCCTCAATCAATGTGCAGTCAGAACAAACAATTTAGACTTTGGAGGATATGCTACGTGCTTGTTCAATGGATTATCAGGGAATTTGGGACCTACATCTTTCTTTGGATGAGTTTTCATATAATAACAGTTTTCATTCCAGTATACAGATGACACCATTTGAGGCATTATATGGGAAGCAGTGAAGAACTACAGCTTTTTGGGATGAAGTAGGCGAAAGGAAGTTGATGGGACCAAAATTGTTAAAAGATTTGGCAGAAAAAGTTCAGCTGATACAGAAACACATGAGAATATCTCAGAGCATGCAGAAAATTTATGCGGACAATAGGAGGAAGGATCTCTTTTTGAGGTAGGTGATCATGTCTTCCTCAATGTATCACTTTGGAAAAGTGTGATACGATTTGGAAATAAAGGAAAGCAGAGTCCAAGGTTCATTGGACCTAATGAAATTATATATAGGGTTGGATCAGTTGCATTCCGAGTGGCTTTACCTCTGAATTTATCTTAGGTACATAATGTTTTTCATGTTTCAAGGTCAAGGAAGTACATGCCAGATCCATCTCATGTTTTGAGTCCAGAGGTAGTTCAGCTGGAAGGGAATATATATTATGAGGAACAACCGATCCATATTCTTGACCACAAGGTGCAAGTACTGCAGAATAAGGTGATTCATCAATTAATAGTTTTGTGGAAAAACAATGAGATTGAAGAGGCAACAAGGGAATCTGAAAATACAATGAGGGATAAATACCCCCACTTATTTGATAAGTAAATAAAATGCAGTGATGAAATTGTCTAAGGGGAGAAAGTTGTAACATCCCATGTAAGTATGGAATAATATATTTTCATATCTATGTTTATTTATGAATTAGATATTTTTAGAGGCTTAAAATGAGAATAAATCTAATCTTAAGCATACAATACTCTAATAATTTTTGAAAGATTATTTTACCGCCTTTTGATGGTGAACCATTTTTAAATATAACTTTTGAAAATTTAATAAGATCTATTTTTAAAAATAAACTTATTCTTTAGAGTCGGGACATTGAAATTTACTTTGGATAATGTTTTGGTTTTTTCTGACAATGTTCATTTTTTAATGAATAGTGAAAAATACTACATTTTACTTCAAAACTTCCTTTTCATATAATTTAATTATATGGTTAGATTATATTTTTAATTGGTTTTAAAGTTTAATTAGAATATATTTTTACCATTTAATCCAATTTTGGTCATTATAATTAATTTCAATTTTTAATTGGGAATAAAGAAGTGTCAAACTTTTGATAGATATTGTTTCTTAAAAACATGCTATTTGTTTTCACAATGGGAATTATTTTTAAATTAATTACATCTATTTCTGTTTTTGGAATTTGGTAAAATGGATTCCATATTTGGAATCATAAGGTCCAAATTTTGTAATTAAGACTCTTTTGTTTTTGGACACTATGAATAGTAACGACGATAATTATCATTAATTATCGTGATTAATTGGTAATCTGGTAGTTAACGGTACTAAAATAATATCATAATAATATAAAATGACCCTAACATGTGCCCTAATTCTACTAGTTATGTCATGGCCGACCATGGTATTCCTTGTTCCAAATTAGGGACCCCATGGAATCACTTTTGTGTGATAGTGACATATTATCATTTTATTTTTAAAGAAAGGAAGATATAATAGAAGTATGTAACACCTAAGTAAATAAATTTTTATTTTGTGTAAATAAATGATCTCTTAGACTATAAATAGTCATCAGAAAGATAAAAATATTTCTTACATCATGGTATTTTTTTATAATTTTTAGACATTAAATAAATAAATTTATTTATGACAACATTATGATGTAGTGATTACCTCCTTAATGAACGATTTAAATAAATTGAAATGATAATGTAAAATATAAGACTTACACTTGTCAAAAACCTATTGGATGGGTGGATTTCAAACCCTTATCACCTTATCCTATAAATATATCATTTTGGGACCTTTAAAATCCGAAAATCATTTTATAATAAAGTAACATTTCAAGACTTTCCAAGAGTGCCCCTCACCACATTTATAAAAGGTCCCCACCTCTACCCCCTTACCGACACCTCTAATGCCATTGGCTTGGCTAGAACCTGCTCATTTTATCACTCCACATCCCTCTCTTCATCTAAGAATCCTTACCTTAGACAGAAAGCTCCTCAGGAAACCATTTAGGTTCAAAGAAAGTGAAGTTACCCAATTTAAAGAAGATTGATGAACTATCGACTCAAGTCGGACACAAGGTCAAGGATTCGTCTCAATATCCATTCATCGAGGCATATTTTGTTTTATACACAAATTTATTTTATACGGTGTATAAACCCCTTTTACTTTTTCTTTTATTCAAAAGGAATCTTTTTATACGAGGCATTTTACTAAATGACAAAAGGGAATGTTTTTGTCTTACGTATGTGGCGACAATGACTTCTCTGCCGCCGTGACCATTATTTGAGTTTCGACTTCCTTAACAAGCCATAATTTTTTAAAATGAAAAATAAATAACATGTTTTAATTTTTGTTTATTTTGGTATTGAAAATGGTTTTGATAATGTTTTGATTATATCAATGTGTTTTTTAAATCTTGTGATTGAAATGTGGAAATATTATGTTTCCTTTATGCATGTTTTATGTGATACGATTATGTTATGGTTCTTGGTCATTATTTATGAAGATGGGTGGTTCTGTGATAAACTAAGGGTAGGTGAGCCTGATTGAGCTCTCCAATGCATTGGGTAACGCGAAGAAGTTAAACTCTAGGGTTTCTCTGAAGAGATTTAAATAATATACTGTAATGGGTATTCCAAATGTATCCATGAGGGTCACTCCCTATGTAAGTATGTTATTAATGCCTCATGTTACCTTTATTTCTTATGATTTCTATGAGTTATTCATAAGACTTATGATTTCATGAGGTATGTTAAAGTGATTATATTCTATGAATAGATTATGATTTCATTTATTCTAATGTGTATATGGACTAATGTTCTCGTTCCGTATTTTTATATCCTTTACTGAGATTTTTTTTTTCATATTCCAAGTTTTTGAAATGTTTTTCATAGGTCAATGGAAAGGTACATGATGTGATGATAGTATCTAGGAAGTGTCAAGAAAGAATCCATGTTTTATTTTAAATATGTTTCCTGATGGGAGAAAATTAATATTGTCTTCTATCTTACCACCTTGTTTAAATGCAGAATGCAATGCATGATTTATTATCTAATTCTCTAAAACACTAAACCTGAAAATATCCTCAATGTGTATTCTTGTAATAAATCTAGATTAATTAATTTTTAATGCTGGGGTCTTATACTTCTACATCTTCTCGATGCATCGGTAGGTCTAATGAGAAAAACTAGTTTCTTGGCACAAGGCCTTGAAAAAATATTATTTTTAGTCTTGGAACAAGGCCTTGACTATGTGGTTATAAATTCTAGTGTTATACATTCCATCATTATGAAATTAGCTATTGATATTTCATGTGATTATTAGACTAGTAGAATAACCATGTGAATAAGTAAATGACATTATTTGATTTTATCTTTTTCATATTATGCTGAAGTTCTAGTTTAAAAGGATTTATTTAGTCTTACACATTTCCTTAAGTGTTTAAGGTTATTTATGAAATTTTCTGCTATATTTTTATCCTTACTGAGCATCTTATCTCACCCCTTTCTATGTTTTATTCTTCTCAGAATGTGAAGAATTATATTATGGTTGACCTGTATGGATAGTCTAAAGGATATTAGTGTGGTATATGGATACTATGTGGTTGCAGTTTTTCATTTTACAATGTAATGTAAAATGTATGAATGTATCTAGTATTCCGAAGGATACTAACCTTATCGGTCCTTTGGGATTTTATCCCATGTGATCATGCCAATTTTATGTAATAATCCACCGACTCTGGGTGACTGGGGTTGGGGTGATTCAAGATAGGATGATTCTTGTTAAACCATTAAGTAAATTTCCGACATAGGTAAACCATTATTTAATAAATAATTTGAATATATTAAAACTATATATTTAAAAATTATGAGGAAAATTTCGATATAATAGAAACATATTCCATATATGGAAGAAAAATGAAGTCATTTTTCATTAAAAACATGATTTCTATATCATGAGTTATTAATGAGTTTTAAATGAATGGAAATATGTAAATTATTAGAAATAATCAAAGGATAAGTTAATATATTTTATTTAAGATAGAGAGATCATATAATCTCCTCCCCAAAGACCTAAACTAACATAACATTGAATAAGGATGACAGTGTGAACTAAACCCTCACTCCTTTAGAAACTTTTGAATTATAATTCCCATAAAATTAATAAAATAAAATGAATCCCTAAAACCCATTTATATAACATTAATCATGAAATATCATATGAAAGGTGCAGTATATACATCACATGTAGAAGGACTTGGTGAATAAAAATTGTGTCTCACATATACGAAAGTGAGATGAGAAAACATTACAAAGATTGTATAATTGGAGTTAGAATTCAATCCATTAAGTGATTAAATGTAAAAAATGTAAATTTATATAATATAATTGTAATAATTATATAAAATAATCAGACCTTATTACACTCATATCGTAATCATATCAGAGACAATGAAGAAGTAATAAAACCCAGTGGAAGGAAATTGAGTTATGAAACCCTTTACCTTAGGCCTGAATCATCAAATATGTTAATTATTTTTTAAAATAACAATCTTATGATAATGATTTATTTTCTTAATAACAATTTTAATGTTTATTTTATTTATTACAATGATATATTTCGTTACTTGATCAATTATGTTCACATCAGACGTTTTGAAGATATTTAGTTCATATGTATAATATGAAAATGGTATGTTGACCATGGTAAAATAGGTCATTGTTATATCAAAATAAGAATATTAATTATGAAAATATTATCATCTATAAACAATAATTTTAATTTTAAAACGAACCATAAAATATGGTTTTGAAAAATAAACTGTGCTACAATAATGGAGACTGTAAGATGTACCTATACTTGGGTAACGTTTCCATTTTCCCATGATCATGATGGAAATAAGGTAACTATTATTTTATTTTTATATAATGATAAATATATATATATAAGGCTATAATATTATTTAATAAAATTATATATATCATTCATTAGATGTGGTGATGTAAAATGAATCACATCTCATTATGGAGGTGGTAGTCCACATGTATGCATAAATGACGTTATTTTTGTTTAATGTATGAAAATATATGAAATTAAATGATATATAATCATTGAAAAATGATACATATTTCATTAATATAATATGTTTTCCTTAACTCCATCATTATAAATATTCACAAGAGGTAGGAATGTAAAAATAATTTCATTTTTTCAGGAGGCGGTAGTCTGTCTTGCAAAAGAAAAATGATTGGATTTCCCATTTAATGGAATAGAAGACAGATGTAAGGAATTTCTATAAATATATATATAATTATATGGAATTTATTTTTGTCATTATTTAATAATATTTGATGATGGTTTTAAGGAGGAAGAATAATAAAAAACTAAAACATTCGGTTAAAATCTAAACGTCTCCATTAGAGAAACTCTTTTATTATACACCTTAAACCTTATATGGTGGATATCATGTAAAAAAATACAATTAGAATGTTTCAAGGAAATTTAAGAAGGTTCTTGGGTATGTATTGGATAAATAAAATTTTACTTGAAGTTTGATGAAAAGAGGGGAGGGCATGTGCTTTTATAATGAGTGGATGGGAATTCTTGGTTTATCTTAAAGTATTAATTTATTATCAACTATTTTTCTGGTTAAAATTTATATAAATATAAAAAATTATAAAATAAAATGAGGAAGAGTTTAATTAATATCATTTGATGAAAACAATACTAGTTGGGGTTATGTTTTCATCCTTATTGTTTTGTTTTAACCCTATGTTATCCCTTTTGACAATTACAATGATAACCATATTTTTTGTTATTTACTAGCCACGATAGATACTATAGAAAAATTTACTCATTAATGTACCATGGTTTATATTTAAAACCTCATCTAAAATAAATTTCTAATGATATAATTTTTATGAATTTTAAATCATTTAATTGATAATTATTTATTATTAAATATTATTATTTTTTAATTTATTAATTTAATATGGCATTGAAAGCCACATACCATAAATTGAATCTAAATATAATTCTTTCACACATCCATATAATGTTATAATTGTCAAAATAATTCCATGAAAATAATAATTCATTAAAATAATATTAAATTTAATATGTTTATTACTATTTATTATAATCTTCTATTAATTGAATAAATACTTTTTGGGCATTGCATAAGAATTTATGGTTATTATTTCATCACTAAAAATTAGTGTGAAATATCCCTAAAAATATATATTTAAAATTACCATTTATAAGAAAACAAATGTTGTTTATGTCTCTATCAGAAAATATTATTGTTATTATAATCAAAAAAGTTCCATTTTTACATTATCTTTTAAATAAATATTGTAAATGTCAAAATTAAAGAAATATGAATCCTAGTTTCCATAATATAAATCCTTGGATATAAATGGGTGAAATAAATTCATAAAATTTAATAAAAATAGTTTTTAGGGTCTATTTTTAGTCTTTATCAATTTTTTTGATCTCAGTTCTCTGATTTACCCTTTCTCTTTTGATAATTATTTACTAAAATTACTATTAATAATTATAAAATATCGAATGGTAAAATTAAATAACTTGTTATCACCTAATTGAAAATAATTAATTCACATTTCATGATTTAATTTCCAGAAATGCGTGAAATTTAGTTAATAATAAAATGAAAAAACAATGAAAATAATTTTTTAGAAAATTGAAATTTAAAGTATAACAGACATTTTTATAACAAATTTAGTCATACAAATGATTTAAATAAATATAAAGAGATTTTCAATAATATAACAAAACTTATTTAATTATAGAGTTTTTTAAAATAAATTGTAACTTCGTAAATTCTTGAATGAAAAATACATTTTTGAATAGAAATTTTTTTATTCATTATTCAGTGGACAATCGATCTTTTGATAAATTCCCAAAAAACTCACCATAAACATGTTTTATTATTTTGATTAAAAAAATTATATTATTTTTATTAAATAAAAATTAAGAAACATAAAAAAAATAAATGATAATATTTTATCATAAAAATAAACAAAAACCATTATTTAAGAAAACAAATTTTGGATAAATAAAATGAATTTTCTAAAAATTGTGTTCTTATCTATTAATAATTGCTTAAAAAAATTTCTTGATTAGAAACATTATATATTTTTAAAAATGAAGTTAATACTATTCATTCCATGTAACTCAAAATATAATAGTTTAAAACTATAGTCAATTAATAATGTTTTGTGGTTAGTTTAAGCTAGATATATGTTGTCAAATACACAGTCGAACATATAGTTCTTTTAGGATATTGGGGTATCACATTATCCCCATTTAATAAATTGAATCATTTTAATTTTATCAGGATATCGATAATAATCGGTTTTAAATTTTAAAATATATTTTTTTGAAAAACCATATCAATAAAATGGTTAATAAAATTTTTTCTAGGAAATAAGGAAAGAGAAATGTGTAGGTCATCTAGAATGACACATAACTATGAATATAAATTGGAGAACATTAGTGGAAAGTGGAAATATGGACTTGGATGATAATACTAATGACCTGAGATTAATATGTAGTTATTAAAAACATGGTTAGAAGAAATATAATGACCATAAGACATTAAATAATTGATGGGCTAAAAGACTAGAAATTCATTATAAATGATCTTAATTGGAGAAAATTATTTGATTTCAAGATCCTATTTCCATGTGTTTATGATTTCTTTTATCATATAGACTAATATTATAAGAAAACATATGGGAAAACAATTATTTCATCCATTAAATAATTTCTTCCAAAATTTAATCCTTTATCTAAATAATGAGTATTCAATATAAATATTTCCTACCTGAAAAAACAAAATCATCTTATAATGGATATCATAAATCACAAAACTAAGACAATATATTATACATGTATTTAAATTTTTACATTTACTATAATGGTTTCATCAAGGTAATAACATATCCAACATGTATAATCCCTTACATGAAGTAACACAAACCTTTACTTGTAAATTTAAATAATAACACCAAAGGACCAATTGCGATTATTCCATAAATAAAAAATCCTCCATGTTAATTACATGAATAGCCTCAAAATTAAATAATGTTTTAAACTAAATGGTTTCCTAAAACCATTAAACAAAAATATCAAAAATTTAATTACATTCATAAAAAAAATCATTCATATTAAAACCAATGTTCATCCTAGAGGTTACATAGACCTCAATTCATTAAGGTATCTATAAAAAAATATATCATTAATCATAACAAAAAATAACTATATAATCTTATAATATATAAAAAATCACACAAGATATCATGAAGAAAATATAGATAACAACATGAAAGGTAATCCTTATCTTCACAAAAAGTATCTCTAAAAATATCCCCTCTTAATGAATAATGTTTTTTAAAAAAATTATTTATATCCCACTATCCAATAGAATATAATCTACATCACATAAATTAATATAATATCCCAAAGGGTTATTCAATCCTTAGTAGAATATTCCTTCAAAAACCTAGTAAATTTCTTGAATCAACTCAAAATTCATTAATAGAACAACTAAAAAGGGGTATCATTGAATTTTGAGTAATTTTTAAATTTGAAAATATAATCCCTTTTTAATTTCTATAACTCTTATGTTGAAATAATATTTGAAAATTTATGAATCCAAAAACATAAAAAATCATTTTTTCTCAAATAAAATTACATTTTATATAAATAAATCCAAAAACTGAACAAAATTATTCAAAGTATAATTATTGATATTTTTTATCAAATAACTAAACAATTTAAAGGTCCCCATAATTGTACCATTTAATCCTTCAATTTCAATCATATCTTAATCCTAACTAAAAATTATCATATTATAACTAAATCTATTTTATTTTTCATCAGTGTCTTTCAATATATGTTTTCAAATTTGTAAAGATAACATACTATGTAACAATTCATATATATATCATGATTAATCAATCCATAATATCATTTATATAAAAATTATATAACATAATTATCATTTTATAATATAAAAATACTTCAATAAAAAAACTTCAATGATTAGTATAAAATATTTCCTTCCATAGTCTAGAAGTTAACCCTTGGATTGGGGAATTGGATTGGATAAGTCATACACTCCACAAACATAAAATATTGAGATATATTTAGTAACATAATATTAAATTCATATCCCTCCATTAGACTCTATTTTATTCAATAGTTTTTTGATATATTCCGCTATTTTTCAAACATAAATCATTTTCCTATTTCTTTGATATATTACCACAGGAATCCATTCCACATTTCAAACATGAAAGTAATTTATATTTATATAATCCATCATCTCCACCACCCAATATCTAAGAAATATTTGTCTTTCTAATATTTACGGAGTCACATAGTTTGTTAAAGAATTTGTTTCTAACTATATATCATGATAAGTGATTAGGAATAATATAATTTTTTCCAGTTATCATTCAATTTGGTTTCTCATAATTACCCCATTTACCATAATAAATAGTCTGATCATTATCCATCCATGTTCTATCTATTATGTGAAAATAATAATTATATGGGAAACAATAATCATATTGGGAAACCACAAAATCATGAAAATAATTAATTTACCATAAACTGTTGTTAATTCCTTACATTGTGTCAAATTAAAATTTTATAGAATCAAACTATATTAACTAATTTTAAATGGATATTATGTATAAATCCCGGTACATTCATAGAGAAATAAAATAAATAAATTAGATAATTTTGAAAAAACTGTATGATAATGATCTATTAAATTTATGTGGAGAAAATAGATAATAGGAGTCCGGATATTAGAAGAAAGTTAGAGAGGGAGAAGAAAAATAAAATCAGGATTTGATAATCAACTCGAAAATAGTGATGAGGTTTAGTTGTTTTGTGTTTGGGATAAAGTTGGATAATGAATTTAAATTTATAATTATTTAATGAAATTGGATTCATTATGGGGATACAGAATGAAAAATATTTTCCCCCTCATTATGGAAACCCCCCTTTTCCCTTGGTCCAGTAATTTAGGGTATGATCTAATCGAGTTTTTCGAAATACCATTTTTACTCTTGTTTATCCTAAACTAGAAAATGGTGATTCTCTATTTTAGGTAATAGGTTGTGCAATTTTAAAAAGAAATATTTCTATATATTATTCATAATTTTCATGATAAAATAGAAAAAAGAGATTGGTGATGAAGTTCAATTGATAGACGATATCTATCGTAATGAAAATAATAATATATAAATCAAAAAATACCTTCCACCTTCATCTACATCACCCCGACGCATGGGGGAAGTTACCCTCTAATCTTACTGATGATTCTATAGTTGATATGGGGGAAAAATTCATAAAATGGAAGATAATCGTAAAAGAATATTGGTGGAGTACCCCGCACAACTTAACTTCTCTCCATATATTTTGGTATATAGATAAATGTTTAGGTGTATTTCATCAACAATCTCTTTATATATTACTTTGGTATGCTCATGTTGATTTAATTACTAATGAATGGGGATCATTAAGTGTTATAAAGTTTTCCTAGGTTATCAATGCCATCCTTGGGCTCTCCAAGATATAATATAATGGTAATTGTTGAAATTAATGTTGAAGGCTTTCATAACTTGGTCTTCTAGGACATAGTCAAGGAATATATTTTGGTGTCACATTTTTTATGTGTCAAAACCACATAATAATGGGTTTTAGTCACATAACATCATATATTTGATTTATGAATTCATTTTTTTCATGTTATGATAATTATTCACGACATGAAATGACTTTTTCCAGCTTTGAATTCTCTTTTTCAGCTTGGCTCTTTAGTTTTGACCCATTGAAACATCCTATATGTGTCCATGGCTATGGGATAATTCTTACATTATAATTTTTGATCAATTTTTGATTGTTTTTTAATTATAATTAAAATATGGTTTCCATTCAAATAAGAATAACATCCTTAAAAATATAATAAAAAATTAACCATTTGAATATCAATAATGAATGTATTTCAATAAAAAAATAAACCATAAAATATATATAACAATAATTTAGAGGATTTCTAAATCATGACACATTATTTCAATTTATAACACCATAGTTTTATTATAGGACATTAATTTTCATTATATAATCAAATATGTCATAACAGATTATAAATATAATGTGAATTAACACTAGAATTTCCCCTCGACGTGTCAAAATAAGGGTCTAGTAAGGGAACAACCACAATGCACCAGAATTATGGAGAATGTATACACACAAAATATTTTAAGGTTATTACTCCATGATGTATCTATATAGAAAAAATTTCTTATTATAGTAAACATACATGGATGTACTGATAGAAAAACTATATAGCTCAACCTTCACGAAAATTTTAGATGTTATCAAACACATAAAAATATCACCAAATTTAGTCATTGGATTATGGTACATAATATATTTATTGTTTAATATTTTTCCTAAGTATAATATTAAACATATTCTATGACCAACTATAAAGAACCTAACTTGGGTTTCCTAGATCTGGTGGTTACTGTATTACACTTGCATAACGTAAGACCAATCAAATTCAAATATAAAAAATAGATTAGTAGTCATTGTAAAATATATACATACAATATTCTCATATTACATTGGAAATAATAAAAAAACATTGTAAATTTAAATATTCTATATCCTAAAATCATTCAAATAATCCATCTTTATATCCTTGTGAAATGAAAAAAAATAAAGATGAGCTCAAATCCTCATTAAGGGTAACATATAATGGATGATATCATGACAAAATTAATCATTATAAACATAATAAGTTAAATAATGGAAATCATATGTCATTTAATCAGTAACTTAAGAAGAATTATAATATGGAATTAACATATGTTTATCAACTAATTTCATATAAATAATCACATGATCATTAATGATATTTGGGGATCACGTAACTAATAAAATAATCAAAAGGAATTTAATAACTAATTTCATAATGATAAAATTAATAATTTTAGACATCATAAAATTATTGTAAAGGTCTCATCCTAGTACATCTTACAAAAATGGTTAAGGTATTAATAAATTGCCCAAAATAGATTGTAACATGAGACCTACAATTATATCAAGGGGCTATACCAAGCCTCACCCATTAGATACTAAGTCTAATGTATTCATTTTATGCAATAGTAGAATAAAAAATCAGCAAAATTTCATCACAAACCATCATATTGTAAAACTATTATATGAAATGTCAATATTTTTCCTGGAAAACATATTATAAAATATTCAAATAAATAAGGGTGTAATTATTACCATATATTCCCATTCAAGTATATGTAAAATAAAATTTCATTTTCATTTAAGAATAAAATTACAATAATAGATAATTAAAATCATTCATGATGAAAATAATATTTTCACTTTGAAAATGACTTTTAAAATATTATAAATTTACAAAATATAACAAAAAAACATTTTCTATGAGAAGAACAATTTAAAATTGTAATTGAAACTTCAATAAATTGATTATTCATTATGTCATTAAATTAATATCATGTCATATAATTTAGAAAATAATTCATTTAAAACATTTTTATGAACATTCACAGAGTACCTTAATTATAAAATTATAGGAAGATTCTTTTTAAAACATTTTTAAATAGAAAAAATGGTTATAAATACCTTTATGAAATCATTTGGGGATAATTTATAATATTATTTACATCAATTTAAGGAATATTTGTTAATGGAATAAATTTATTCTTGATTGAGTAAGAAAAAAGAGTTTATTTTCCATAAAAAATATGATTTCTATATCTTAAGTAATTATAGTGAGGTAAATGAAAGGAAAAATAATAATTTCTAGAAATAAAAAGATGTGAATAAAATATATTGCTTTTGGGATAGATATATTATATAATTTCCTAAGAAAAAACATAAACATAAAGTATCTAGAGTAATGAAAAGATGTGAGATAAAATGTTACCAATTTAATAACAATAGAATCCTAATACTTACTAAATAGATAAATTCAAATGAATCATTAAATACCAGGAATATAAATGAAATCATGATATATCATATAAAATAATAAATATATACACTAGTTGAAAAAATCTTTTAATGAATATGACTTATGTCTCTCTGAAACTATAGTGAGATGATAAACCCTTAAAAAGATCATATCATTGGAATTAGAGTTTAATAAATGAAATGATTATTTGTGAAAAATTTAAATCCAAAAAAGTGGAATATTAATATGAAATAAAAAAAATAACATTACACACATATTTATTGTATATATGACATAATGAAAAATTAATAAAACTCAATGAAAAGGAACTGGGTTATGAATCCCCTTAACTAATGTACAACCCTCTAGGTATATTGTTTATATTCTTGAATAATAAAATTATGTTAATTAATTACATTCATATGATCATATTTATTTATGTTTATTCATTTCATTTTATTTATTAGCATTTTATATTTATTTAATTTTTCAATTAAATTCACATCAGATGAATTAATGATATTAGGTTCATATGTATAAAAGGACTTTGATTGGTTCACAATGGTAAAAGTGGTCATTGATCAATAATCTCCAGAATAAAAAACATGTAATAATTATAATTTTTATACATATATTTATATTTTAAAACCATCCATGACATACTGTTATGAAAAATCAACTATATTACTCTCATGGGTACAATAAGTCCTTCATAGGCAAGAGTAACATTCTCATTTTTCAACAATCATGATAGAAATGAATAATGTACTATTTAATATTCCTATAATTTTTATCGTATAATAAATATCAAAAAATTTCATAAAATAATCTTATATATATTATCTATGTGATGTGGTGATGGAAAATAAATCACAATTTTATGTCTGTGTGGTAGTTCACATGTACGTAAGTACAACGTAATTAGTTTTCAATCAATGCATTGGTAAAAAATTAGATGATATATTATAATTTAATAATGATAATTATATCATTAAAATAATTTATAAACATTAAACAAATATCTATAAAATACAATGATAGGAAGCTATGGAAAAGGAATTACATTGGTTTGTGAAGTTGTAGTCCACTGTACATATGAATGATGATTTAATTTCCAATTTGATGAAAGAGGAGATGAATGTTGGGTATTAAATTCAAAAACAAAATATATTTATATGTGAGACACTAATGTTATTATTTTACAATATTTTTATATTATTTAAAGGATGTATATAGTGAAATAAAACTAAAACATTTGGTTAAAATCTATACATCTTCTTTGGATAGCCTCCTTTTTTTACACCTTAAACCCAATATGGTTTATATTAATCGCAAAATAAGACCACTAAAATGTGGAATGTATGGGTATAATGTTATTTTTGTAGGGATTAAATGATTTAATGGTTCATTAATTGTTAATAAACTATGAGAGGGTGTGTTATTTTATAATGAGGGGACGTGCATTCTTGTTTTATATTGAAGTATTAACATAATAAAAATTAAAGTTAAAGAAAAAATAAATAAAAAGTAATATAATTATAATATACTATTTTTATTATTATAAATACTCTTCGAAAATAAATATTTTATATATTTGGGTGATCTTTCCACAATTTCATTTTTTGTTTCAAATCTGGAATAACTATTTTGATGTTGACCTTGATATCAATTTTTATACACATTAGTGGTAAATACAGTTAATATAGAAAGAAAATTTTCCCATAACTATACCATTATTGGTCTTATATACCTTATCAAAAGAACTTCTGTGAATATATAATTTTTAGGGATTTTAAATAACCATATATATTTTTTAGTTTAACATTATCATTAATGTTTTTTTGAATTATTCATTTAATTTGACTTTGATAAAAATATAAAAGTATGTTAATTAAAATATAATACCATAAAACATATATAAAATTTTATAGTTATCTTGAAATTTGTGGGAGACAATGATTTATTCAAATTATTTCACATTTAAAATTTTAGAATTAGTTATTTTAATAGTATTTTAATTGAATTAATACTATGTCAACATTTCATAAGAGTTTAATGTAATTATTTCCTCACAAAAAACTAGAAATAAAATAATATATTAACAAAATAATTTAAATATAAAGTAAATATGTTTAAAATAATATATATTTTTATCCCTCTAAGAATGTATTATATATATTAAAAGAAAAAAGTCACATTTTTTACTATATCTTTTAATAAAATATTATAAAGCTCAAAATTAGTGAAATATTACACTAGGATCCCATAAATTCAAAAAATGGAAGTAAATGGCTCTAATAAACTCATCATATACTATAGTTTCAATTATTTCGGTTAATTTTTAATCTTTTTAATATTTTTTGTGACCTTAGTTACTTGATTTACCCTTATCGTGGTGATAATTAATTATTATGGATAATATTCAAAATGGGAAAATATAAATGGCACCTATTTACTAAATTAGGACCCCATAATTTAAAATATATATTTAGTTATTCTATATTCAATATATATAATTAGAAGATATTAATACAATATTAAAATCCAAAATACAACGAAAAATAGTTATTCATAAAAAATCCTTTTTGAGGTACACAAATTATTTTATTGGAAATCAACTCATAAAATTTATTACAATAATAGTAAATAAAGTATTAAAAATTTAATATTACTTATATTAATTTTGAATTTTTTTAATTAACATTTATCTTTCTAAGTGATTGGAAAAATACAATTTTCAATAAAAAAGTTTATTTTTCAATATTCAATGGAAAATCGATCCTTGTAAAAAATCTCCAAAAATAATAATAATTTAATTTTAATAATTTTTCAAAAATATAATATTTTTATATAAGAAATTTCAAATATTTTACCAAATTAATTATACAATTTTCTCATAAAAATCAATAAAACCCATTTTTGAAGGAAATATATTTTAGATGAATAAAATGACTATTGAAAATTGAGATCTTATTTCTTAAAAAGGAATCCATAGATATTTATTTGTTGGGAAAATTATATATTTTTCATAATGGTTTTAATCCAATTCATTCCTTCCAATTCCATTGCAAGGTTATAATGACCGGGTTTAAATAATAATATTTCTTTATTTTTTTAAGCTTAGTGTTCTAGGTCTTATGCGCTAGCGAATGTAGTGTCCATTTAAAATCATAGGGTTTCAGATAATTACTATTTTTGGAGTGTAAATATTAATAAATTATTTTATTAAATTATTCATTATTAATTTCAATGTGTGTTTTCAAAGACAACCTAATTTCTGAAATTAATTATTCATTTGTTTCATTTATTTCAGAATTTATAATTTAATAGTTATATTTATTCTATCCATAACCATTTATAATTTAATTAAAATCAATACATCCATCATCGCAAATAATTTAATCATTCCAACATTTATTGAGTACAGTCCCCCATTACTTATGTCATTAATTTCCACCGCATTCTATGCCACCAGAAAACTACCAGAAACCGCTACAACAACTAAATCATCACCACATAAGTTTACAAAAAATTGAGGAAATCAACCCTAATATTAGAAAACATGGAAAAACTTTTCACAAAACCATCCATACCACTAAAACCATAACAATAAATTTACACAGTCTATATTATCACATCAAAGTTAGAAAAAAACACCCCAACAAGAATGGCCTATCATTACCAACAAAAAACAAAACCAATGAATCTAATAAAAAACACTACCATCCCCAATTTTTGTTATGCTTCCACTATAATTCATTAAATATCACATTAAAATCAATTAATATAAATTTGAGATTCCCATTCCATTTTTTCTTATTATCGTTATGTATTTTGTCAATATATATGAGAAGAGGAATATCAACAATAATAACAATGTTATCAAGAAATATTTTTATAATCAACTATATTTCTAGTATAAAATAACATATAATAGAATAGTTAAAAATATTAATAAACATTCCTTACTAATACCCTCAAATCATTTTAACATCTTATTAATAATTCTTTAATATTAGATATAAATTTCACCTAAAATAGTCATAAAAAAATTAATTATTTCCACACAATTAGTTCAATATCAGTATAAAGTGATTAACACATTATGAAATGTGACTCAAAAAATTCAATTTAAATAAAAACATACATAAAAATAATAAAAATATTTCACTTGGGATTAATAATAAAAAATTCATATATAAAAAATATATATCTTGAAATACCATTTTTGGTATTTGAATGCCTCTATAAATTAATTTCCTTTATCATAGTTCATTATAATATTAGGATAAAAATTATCAATCCCAAAATTTAAATAAACCATTCTAATTAAAAAAAATCATATAATAAAGATAGAAAAGTTCATAATTCCCCACCTTAACAAGATCATGGATAAGTCATGTCCATGAATAATAAGTATTGGTTAGCCATACACTTGAATGGTAGAAGGGAATCCCTCAACAACCTATAACACATAAGGACCCATAAATAAGATTACCCAATATAACGTAAAACAAAAAAAATATCATTGATGATATAATAATGGAAAAAAGGGGGTGAAAATGAAATAGAGAGAATCACCCATCATGGAACAAATTTTTTTCTCAAGATTCCATAAATAAAAATGTAATGACCCGGAAATTTCAAGGAACTTTTTTTCTTAATTTCCTTGGAGTTTTACGAGTCCACAATCTCGGACGGCACATGATTCCGAGGCTCGGTGAGCCCAGAATCAATTTTTGAAGGTTAGCTCGGGTACTTTTAGTAAACGAACGAGTAGGTTTTTCTAACTTTTGAACCAGTTCATGGAACTGAAATATGAGGGCACCGATGAAGTTACAGCGCCGATTTTCGCTTAAGGGGACCTTCATCGTAGTTTCATTTTATGCGGGTCGAAAGTTTATAATTGGGAAATTAGCTTAAAATAAATAAAATTGGTGTGTATAATTTTTTTTATATTTGAGTTAGTTATATCTTAAAAAGGGGTGTAAAAGGTGGAACCCACAACCACCTAACTACCCATGTGTGGATGTTTGAGAGGTGGGGCCCACATGATCCCCAACCTTTCATTTTCCCCTAAACTCTTTAAACCCCATTCATTAAATTGGATACACCCCTTTAATTGCCAGACTCAGCACCTCCCTCACACCATTAATTCTTGACAACTCCTTTAATTTATGAGGACCTTTCCTCTTCCACTCCCTCTCTTTAACTCTTGCCAACATACCTTAATTAATGAATGTAAATTCATCATTTAATTAATTAACTATTTGAATTTTTGAATTTTAAATGGATTGTGTTAATAAAATAATGAGTGTAGCTTATTATTTTATTTTGGGAGGGCTCCTGTTGTGTTAAGAAAGAGAGAGCTCTTGAGAGGATAGTTTTCTTCTCCAATGAAGAATGGTGACTTCTTCAACGATGAACGCCGGTTCAATGAAGAATGACAACATGCCAAACATTCTCTTCTCTACGAAAAGTGAGGATATGCCACTTCCTCCTTGGATGCACTCTGACGTTGCCTACGAATCCATTCTTCACGACACCATCTTCCGCAACACCCGACGTGTGACTTCAATTATCTAGGTAGGGGATTAAGTTCAACTTTTAATGAATTAAAATTGTGTCTCGGTTTGTTGTTGTATAACCCTATTTTTTTTCTCGGTCCATTGACATCGCTTAACGCAGAGGGAATGGGCCGAATAAACACGGCTCGATGACCCTCCATTTGATCTTTTATAATTATATGGAATCGAAGATCAGAGGCGGAACATAGAAGAGACCGGAGGCACAAGGGTCGCCATCACACACGCAAAGAAAAGTCGTGGTGAAGCGGTCTGTGGACAAGGAAGCATGGTGCCATCACGCCGTGCTGGGGACGTGGAGCTGCGGACAGTGAAGGCCAAGGCGGAGGAAGCCGACGCCGGCATGCCAGATGTGGAGCATGAACTGCGGCCCGCATTGTGGTCTGCTTCCATGGGAGGACCGGCCGGACGGGTGGAGCAAGGCCATAGGGCTAGGAGGGCGCCGCGCTGGAGAACCCGCGACCGTCCCGTGAGGGCCGCTGGCGCCAGAAGGTCGGCCAGCTTGGGAGGGCGGCGCCATAAGGCACCACCAATTCGGACATCCGGGGGGGGGGGGGGGGGGTCACGCCCCCTCGGACCGCTCGGCCTTCAGGCCCAGCTGCTCGGCCAGCTGAACAAGCCATCCTAGCTGCACGCCTAGTTGGGCCGCACCACACTAGGTCGGGTCGTGCCCCGCCGGGTCCAGCTGCGCCACCTCGGGCCGGGCTGCGCTCTCTTCGGGCTGGGCCGCACCGCTCAGGCTGGACCACATGAACCTTGGGTCAGTCCGACACCCCTACCGGGATGGACGCACCAAAACTGGGTGACCCGACCCACCAACCCACTGGGATTATCGGACCGGGGCCATTATTCACTTAAACGTAAATAATGTAAAGACCACGCTTCCGATCGACGCGCCGTCTATGGAAATGGAACCCTTTCGATTAGGTTGTCCTTTTACGATTCTCTAATTTAGTTTTGGATGACTTTGGAACAATGGCCGGGTTGGTTCAAAACCAAAACCAACCGGTCTCTCAGAGCGAAAATGCTTATAACATAAGGAATGAACGTCCGATTGAAGAGCCGTTGACTACATTGGATTCCTCTTGTTGAGACAGACCTTTTAAAATACTCCACATAGGATTCAGATGTGGTTTGAGTATGGTAGGGTTGGTTCGTACACGAAACCAACCGGGCCCCTGGAACGGAAATGCTAAAAAATCACAGACCAGGCATTCGATTGACGCGTCGTCTATTGCGTTGAGACCCCTATGATGAGGCGGTCCTTTGAGATGATTCTTAGTGGGACTTCGTGATACTTGGAGGGTCTACCAGTAGCTCGTGGAGTGGATCCTCTTGTAGATGATCATATGGAGTACGATGACCTTGTAGCTGGCTGAGACCTGATGACTTCTTGTCCGATTCGTATCAGAGTGACTTGACTAGACCAGTGGGAAGAACTACCATGTTGGGGTGGTAGACCCATAAAGGAGGAGCACTACAGTGTTGGGGCGGAAGACTCGCGGTACTCGACATGATGAGTACATCTATAGGCTAGTAGGGGGAGCGCTACTCTGTTGGGGTGGCATACCCATGCCGGAGCACTACTATGTTGGGGTGGCAGACCTGCGGTACACAAAAGGAGGAGTACCTCAGTAGTATATGTTTAGTGACTCACACCTCGGAGTCATGACAGGACTACTGCACTCAACAATGGAGTATTTCTCTAGCAGTTGTGTTTTTGTCATCGTGAATAAAAATCCTGGTTTGAGCTGAGTCAATGACCTTTGTGTTTTCCTCATGATTGAGATGGGTTATTTAACATAGGTATATGTATGGGAATATAACTAGGTAAAGGTTATCTGTTGAGATATTCATTTTAGGTTTATCCTTGTTGGATTTAGTGAGACCTTGAGGGTCTCGGGGCCCCTACTGAGTATCGTTATACTCACCCCTGCACGGGCGATGCCCGCACCTCATTGTGTTGGATGCAGATGACAGACAGTGCTAACGGAGGCCGAGTGTACAAGGACTAGATGACACCTGGAGGTGGACCTCATGAAAAGTCAGTACCAGGAGGAGGTTGACGGACGAGGGCGCTGATGAGGCTATTTGTTCCTACCCTTCAGGTAGGATCCGTGGTGGACTATCTAGGAGCTGAGCTATCTGTACCTACCCTTCAAGTAGGATCCCTAGTGGACGATCTAGGAGCTGCATGTCACATTCCAGCTATTTTGTCTTTTACCATATAATTTACAGTTGGTCTTGTATTTCTTGCCGCTTAATTTCAGAACTTATTTTGTTTTCAGTTTTAAATAGTGTTTTCTTCCGCTTGTACTCTGGGTGTGTGTGTGTGTGATTACGTTTCATAAAGGCAATGCCTTCTAATTTTATCGGGATTTACGCCTTTGGTGCTAGTTGCCAGCCCCTGGCCTATGGAAGGTGGGCTTTGGGTAGTCACGACATGGGCCCCAAGGACAGGTCGTGACAAATTTGTATCAGAGGAGTTGGTTCTAACACAGAACATAGGACTCTGATATTTTCATTCTATGTTGAAATAATGTTAAGGGTACTAAGTGTGGTTTTCAATTCCGGGAGTCCAGTGTTGGTGCGGGTGGCCGATGTATCCATACACTAGGACCCTGAATTCTGATTTCCAACATAGTGCACAAAAACACTGATTTCGTGTGTGTTTAAAAAATTTCTTTTAAATAAGCTCAAACCAGTTCAGCTCACCAGGTATAGTCTTTTGACCGTTTCACATCTATTTCTTTCAGGATGTCTTCACCCAGTCAGTCAGCGTGGGTACCGACTAGAGAGCGTGATGATTTCCCACTGAGCAGAGAGGCCTCAGTACAGGGACCTCTCCCAGTTCAAACACCAGTAGAGAGTGCATGATGCTTGAGTGCATTCCATGAGTTCCAGCAACAGTGAACTCTGAGGTTTCAAGGCGAGTTGAATTTTCAGATGGTCGGGCACTGGCTGGAGTTTATAGCGCGCGATTTCTACACAGTTGCGACACCCAATGACTTGATTGTGTGCCAAGATATTAGTCTATTTCAGGGACCAAATGTTAGGTGGTGGATCCATATGCTCTAGTTTTGCGATGATACGACCGTCACCTGGGGAAGCTTCGAGACCTTTTTCAGGGTGGTGTTTATACCAGCGACTCTACACTCTGAGCATGCTCATGAGATTCTTCCCTTTCCATAGGGTTTTCCAACCTTAGCGGAATCTTCCCCAGCCAGCAGTAGACAGATGAAAAAGATGTCCATGCGGACTAGGCCAACAGGTGGGCGACATCGGGATACAGGTTCGATTATGCGAGGCACACAAAACAGAGCCAGCCATACGAGGAGCAGGAAGTGCTATGAATGCAACAGATAGGGTCACTTGGCTCGAGATTGTCCGACCTATCCAGCAGATGAGAAGCAGGGAGTAGACTAACCTACCATACCGAGGCAGAGGAGATGTCCTTACAGCCGGTGGTGTACGACGCTTTGAGGTGTTGCCACCACCACCACATGGAGGTCCACCCCGACCGCCGGGAACGGGTGGATATCGGAGATCCCACCTTTAGGAAGATGAAGCATATGACTATGGAGATCCGGAAGCAGGTGGACAGGAGTGAGACTACTTCCAGGCATGGAAGCCTTTGTTCATGGTGCTTCTAGTTTCCATGTTTTTGTTGTTCTGTTTTCTTTGTGTACTTATACATCGAGCTGTAGTAATAAAAGCCACTTATCCTTGTGATGTTTTCTTTCCTATATTTTTTGTATGGTTGATACTAAGAGGTTCCAGTTAAAACTGCTGACTTGACCCTCACTTGTGAGATTCCTATTGGAGGAGAACCAGTAACCACACACTGATGCCGATAGTCTGACTCAACTCTTGGAGGCGAGAGTAACAGTTTGACCTCATAGTAGTAGCTTCGAGGCCTTACAACATCATTCACGTCATTCATTGTACAGTTCATGTTAGAATTGACAGTATTAGGAAAATAACGTGGTTTATCCTTGGGATGAGACCAGATTTCTCTTTTCAGCAGAGGAGAAATCTCAGCAGCTCTTGTAGAACGTAGACGAAGAACGGTGGAGATGAGTTCTTATAATTGTCTAGTCTCACCATTGTTCGTTGAGAAAACAGTTTATAGTTTATTCTAATATCAACAGTCTCAGGTGTACCTTCTCTCAGAAGGACCTGAATCTGAGATAGCAGCAATGGCTTGAGTTCCTCTAGGACTATGACTGCGAGTTATTTTATTCTCCTGGGAAGGGGAACGTTGTAGCAGATGCTCTTAGTAATAGATAAGGCAATCAAATGTTAGGAGTGGCGAGATAACAGTTGGCCACATTTCAGATATCCTTTGTGGATAGTGATGGAGTCAGCACATTTAGAACTTGAGATTGTTCAGGCTACGACGGAGAAGTGCGGGTCATCCAGGAGCGTATGAAGACTTCACAGAGAAGACAAAAGTCCTATGCTGATAGGAGATGAAGATCACTGGAGCTCGAGGATGGATACCACGTCTTATTACGGGTCTCACCTCGACGAGGTCTACATAGATTTGGCCCGGGCGACAAGTAATCTCCGCGTTTCATCAGACCTTTCCAGGTCCATAGCAGAGTAGGCGAGGTGGCTTACCACTTGGCCCTTCCACCTCGGATGCACTGGGTGCATGACATCTTCCACGTATCTCAGTAGAGGAGATACGTTCTCAACCCATTCTAGAACATCGACCATGGAAAGCTAGTTATCGATGATGGGGCGACTTTTACGGAGGTCCCAGTGGAGATCGTGGATCGGTAGGAGCGGGTCCGACATGGACGGTCGATTCCTCTGGTGCACATTCGCTGAGAGCACATGAACTTCTAGTAGAGCACATGGTAGAAAGATGCTCAGATGCATGCTCACCCATTTAGTTTCCCTAGTGTGTGTTGAACCTTTACGGGGATGTAAAGCCCTGAGGCGGGAGTATTTTAGTGAATCAAAAATTTCAAGGAAATTTTTTTCTTAATTTTTTTGGAATTCTACAAGTTCTCAGTTTTTTACGGCACTTGATTCCGAGGCCCGCTGTGCCTAGAATCAATTTCCAAAGTTTATTTTGGGTACGTTTAGTGAACGAATGAGTGAGTTTTTCTATCTTTTGAATAGGTGCTCGCAACTGACATCCAAGGGAACCGACAAACTCGTAGCACCATGTTTCGCTTAAGGGGACATTCACCACAGTTGCGTTTTATGCGGGTCAAAAGTTAATAATTGGGGAATTAGCTTAAAATAAATAAAATTTGTTGTGTACAATTTTATTTATATCTGAGGTAGTTATAACTTACAAAGGGGAGTTAATGGTGGGACCCACAACCTCTTAAATACCCATGTGTGGATGTTTGAAAGGTGGGGCCCACACGAGCCCCAACCGTTCATTTTTCCCTAAACTCTTTAAACCCCCTTCATTAAATTGGCAACACCCCTTTAATTGAAAAACTGACCACCTCCCTCACTCCATTAATTCCTAAAAAATCCTTCAATTTATGAGGACCTTTCCTCTCCCTCCCCCTCTATTTAACTCTTGCCAACATACCGTAATTAATGAATGGAACCTCTTCATTTAATTAATTAAGCATTTGAATGTTTTAATTTTAAATGGGTTGTGTTAATAAAATAATGAGGGTAGCTTATTATTTTATTTTGGGAGGGCTCTCATTGTGTTAAGGAAGAGTGTTTGTTTGAGAGGATAGTTTTATTCTCCGATGAAGAATGGTGACTTCTTTGATGAAGAACGCCGGTTCCACGAATAACGATGACGCGCCAACCATTCTCTTCTCCGCGACAAGTGAGGAGATGCCACTACCTCCTTAGACGCACTCCGACGTCGCCTACGAATCCTTTCCTCGTGACGCCGTCTTCTGCAACACCCAATGTGCGACGTCAATTATTGAGGTAGGAGATTAATTTAAATTTTTAATTGATTAAAATTGTGCCTCAGTTCATCGTTGTATAACCTTGTTTTTTTTCTCGGCCTATTGCTATCGCTTAACGAGGAGGGCACAAGCCGAACGAACACGGCACGACGACCCTCCATTTGATATTGTTTAATTATATGGAATCGATGATCAGAGGTAGAACATAGAAGAGACCGGTGGTGCAAGGGCCTCTGTTGCACACACACACAAAATCTGCGACCAAGCGGGCCACGACGTAGGAAGCACGGTGCCGTCACGCCTTGTAGGGGATGCGGAGCCGCGTCCCGTGTAGGCCGCGACAGAGTAAGTCGGCGCCGTGTCGCGCCACTTCGGGCCAGGCTGTTCTCCCTTTGGACTAGGCCATACTGCACGAACTTTTGGGCTGGTCCGACACCCCTACCTGGACGGACCCGCCAAAACTGGGTGACCCGACCCATCCCACTAGGCTTATCAGACCGGGCCCATTATTCACTTAAACGTGAATAACATAAAGATTGTGCATCCGATCGATGTGCCATCTGTGGAACTAGGTTCCTTTAGATGAGGTGGTCCTTTTACGATAATCTAAGTGAGTTTTGGACGACTTTGGAAAAACGGCCGGGTTGGTTCAAAATCGAAACCAACTGGGCCCTCAGAGTAAAAACACTTATAACATAACGACCAGACGTCCGATTGATGAGCCGTCGACTACGTTGGATTCTTATTGATGAGACAGACCTTTTGGAATACTCCACACAAGATTCAGATGTGGTTTGAGTATGGTCAGGTTGGTTCATACATGAAACCAACCGGGCCCCTAGAATGGAAATGCTAAAAACTCACAGATCGTGTGTCTGATTGATGCGCCATCTGTTTTGTTGAGACCCATATGACGAGGAGGTACTTTGAGATACTTCTTCGTGGGAATTCGTGACCCTTGGAGTGTCGACCAGTAGCTCATGGAGTGGATCCTCAAGGAGACGAGCATACCGAGTACGGTGACTGTGTAGCTTGATGAGACCTAATGACTGCTTGTCCTATTTGTATCGGAGTGACTTGACTTGCCTAGTGGGGAGCACTAACTTGTTGGTGTGGCAGACCCATGGTGGAGGAGCGCTACTATGTTGGGGCAGTAGACCCACGGTACTTGACAGGAGGAGTACCTATATAGGCTAGTAGGGGGAGCGCTACAGTGTTGGGACAGCAGACCCATGGCGGGGAGCACTACTGTGTTGGGGTGGTAGACCTGTGGTACTCGACAGGAGGAGTACATTAGCAGTCTAAGATTAGTGAGTGGAACCTCGGAGTCGTGACATGACTACTGTGCTTGACAGAGGAGGAGTTCACCAGCAGTCCTGTTTTTGTCTTCGTGAATAAAAATCCTGGTTTGAGCTGAGTCAATGACCTTTGTATTTTTCTCATGATTGAGATGGGTTATTTAATTTAGTTATATGTATGGGCATATACCTAAGTAAAGGTTATATATTGAGATCTTACTTTGTGGTTTATCCTTGTTGGATTTAGTGAGACCTTGAGGGTCTCAGGGTTCCTACTTAGTATCGTTATACTCACCCCTACACGGGCTATGCCCGCACCTCGTTGTGTTGGATGCCGACGACAGACAACACTGAAGGAGGCTGAGTGTACAAGGACTGGACGACACCTAGAGGTGGACCTCACGACGAGTCGGTTCCCAGAGGATGTTGATAGATGAGGGCGCTGAGGAGGCTATCTGTACCTAACATTCAGGTAGGATCTGTGGTGGATGATCTAGGAGATGAGCTATCTGTACCTACCGTTCATATATGATCCATGGTGGATAATCCAGGAGCTTCTTTTCACCATACAGTTGTTTTGCCTTTTAATTTTGTACTTTACAGTTGGGCTTGTATTGTCGGACCCTTACTTTTACCACTACTTTTGTTTTCAGTTTTACTTAGTGTTTTCTTCCACTTGTACTCTAGGTGTGTGTGTGTGTGTTTACATCTCATAAAGGCAATGCCTTCACATTTTATTGGGATTTACGCCTTTGGTGTTAGTCACCAGCCCCTGGCCTATGGAAAGCGGGCTTGGGTTAGTCATGGCATGGGCCCTGAGGACGGGTCATGACAAAAAATCTACCACCTATGTCTAAACTATTCACACTATTTCACTATAAATTACTTTATATGAGAGAGGATTGATTAAAAATTTAATAATATTCCTGGTATTTTAAATTTTTAATTGTAGTGGATAATTATTTACTCATTATTTTATTTATTATTCTAATGAGTTAATTTTTTAGAATATGATACTAATTAGAAATAATATGTAAGTCTCCATTCATCTATCCTAGAATGTCATGATAAAAAATCATATTGACTAAAATAATTTAATGAAGGAAATGAAATAACAAATATTGACATATTGTGGCACAAAAACTATCAAGAATCACTTTTTGATCATTGGCTTCCTTGCTTCATCTTGATGAACCCCAAAAAATACCGTGGTGTGATGGATTTCGGTGTCCTACTTCAAACATTACAAAGACTGACCCTATTAATTGATCACATGGTCCCCCATAGTGTGTGAAGGGGATTTATATCACAAAACATAACATGAAAGGATAAATAGAAAGGGTCAGTAAATAAAAACATCAAAACAACACATATGATAACAAGACTATGTACAAAGTTCTCAAAACCCCTTATAGACATCATTTCATAATACCAGCCATCACATTACAATGAAAAATGTAATAGGTAAACCATTGAAGACTCATTTTTGTTAAACTTATTCTCACTTATATATAAGAATACTTTGGGATCCAAGATTTCATAACTATACCACATCCTAGAACAACCAGAATACTATGTAATAATAGAATGAAATCAAACCACATGGTTAAATCATTTGACCATACCAAAAAAATTTAATTGCATCCTAATGTGTATTGAATAAATAACCTAAAATTTATAAAAATGATATCCTCTAACGAACTCATGACGGTTTAATACATTGGACCTTGATGACATGTATCTTTCTAGCCATAATTCCATATCCCACTCCATATTCCTTTTTTAGGTAACAGTTGGTACCCCAAACACTAACTAAATAGAATTTAAAAGATCAAAAAGGACATGTATATTATCATAAATATTATTGATTAGGTTCTAGTTTTGTTATTAGTGTATTTCATAAATTTCCTAATAGAATTGTTTTTGTGTTTTGATAAGTGTTACCTGGAGATTCAATCTAATAATACAGATGAGAATTTACTATATTCTATTTTTCAGTTTTAAATAATAGATAATAGATATGGTTTTTTGTGAATAAAATCAAAAAATACTCATAGAATTAAAAATATAATAAATTTTATTAATAGAGGAACAGAATTATGTGTTGGTAGTTATGAAAGGCCAATTTCCTTGGAGGTTGGCTTAAATAATCTATAAATTTAGAGTTGATAGATTAAAAAATTGGATATCTATTACTATGTTTAAACCATATATAAAATTATTACTTACATATATTTTTTAACATAAAATTATTCATTTTTTTGTAATTAATAATAAGAGTTTTATAAATACATGAATGAAATATTATAAAAAATTGGGATTATGTTTTATTTTTTTATAAATAATGAAGATAGAAAATAATTTCTATAACATTTATGAATTGATTTTTCATATATTAGATTTAAATACTACCTATCATTGACATTTTCTCCTTAAAAATTTCAATGAATCTCACTTTTTGAATAAAGATAAAGATAGATTTTTGGAATCATTTGATAGTGAATAATGTGAAAAATTTGAATCTTACATAGTTTAAAATAATAACTATATAACCTTTTAGTAAAAATTATGAATGGGAATGTATTTTATTAGTCAAAATTCATAATTATATATATTAAAATTTTAGTACATTTGAATTTGTTTGGTATAAGTACTTGAAAACTGTTAGTGATGCATTTAGTCATTATTTTTACTTCTTTATTATTATATATATGAATTAATCATTATAAAAGTTCAAAGATTCATAATATTATTTATAGAATCTATTCTATAAAAAATATTAAAATGAATTTTATAAGACATAGTTGGGAAATACTTGCTTGTAGAGTTTATTTTTGATCAATGCGAGTGTGTAATAGTTTTTACAACACACTCCTCTTGAAAAGAAACATTTGAATGTGTTTATTGAGTATACTAGTAAATTTTTTAGATATATATTGTTTAATGATATATTAATGTGACCTTAAAAAAATTAATCATGGGACATATTTATGAATTAGCCATATTCCTATTTAATTACATTACAAATAATGTAGTTATATGATCACCATATGATATATTGACTTGGAAGTGTCCCTTGTAATATTTATGTTGTATCCAGGTTTTGAATAATATATAAAAACGTTTCATTATATAAAAATATAATGAAATATGAAAAAAAAGTTATTTATGAAAGTAAATGTATACTATTTTTTATAATTTCACATTATATAAATTTATTTTTATAAACTTTTTTTCTTTATGAAGGAATATTTGAATCCTGGGGATGGTGTGTGAAAAATATAATTCATTTAAAAATTTGAATATTATGAAAAATTACACTTATGATTTAATGTAATTTATATTTTATAGAAACTAAATTGAAACAATTTACCCACGAGCCTTAAGACCTTGGATATATTTTTATGTCATTTAAGTGATATGGATATATTATATATAGTAATACTAGATTGAAATTTATAGTTAATGAGCTTACTACTTAAAAAGTTATCATTTTGATTTCTAATTTTATTAAATTTATAAAATTCATTTGATTTGGGTTAGACACAATAATAATGTTTGGAATTTAGTTGTTAAATTTATGTTGATACATATTGGGCTTGTATTATCTAAACAATAATCGTTGAATCTTATTAATTTTAATTATATAAAATACCATTTTTATTAATTTAATTACATTAAATCTTTTTTTATCAATATATCTCTCTATAAATTATTCTCTTTTACAGGTTAAAATATTAGATTATGTATTTTTCCTGTGTTTGAATGTATTCTAAAATCTATGTTTAAACGCTACATTTATAAGAATAATATATGGTGTGGTAACCATATGATTGGAATAAAACATATGGATCATGTACCCTACAATGTTGAAAATGTATGGATAAAAAACATTATATTTGTATGAAAACCTATGTTTAAGGTAATAAAAATATGATCTGTCAACATTAATTTTGTAAAAAATAACTATATTCTTTCAACCATACTTTTGATGTTTATCAGTATGTGAAGGAACATTTCATTTGAATAATCAATGATGGAGTTTTAAATTAATTATATGATCCATGTTTTCTAAAATGGTATTCCAGGAAGTAAATATCTCTTTAAATAATTTTTATGACCAATTCAAATGCTCGTAATCAATGGATTAAATTTTTCCCATTCCAAGTGAATTTGTGACACTCTTTAATGTTTTGAATTTAAATGATCACAATTTGTAAGGTCATATACTTGGATCATTTATGAACAAAAGAAATAAATATATATTTTGATAAATAGAAACATTATTTTTATTCTCAAAGAGTAGTGAAATATATTTTTAATGAACTACTAAAAAAGTAAATTGTTTTTTCATCTTCATTATTTCGATGAAGTTACACTTTGGAGACATAAATGCTTCAATTTTTTGGTGTGTAATATAATGATTAACAATTGTTACTACTATTTGTTTTTTTAAATATTATTGAATACTATTTTAAAACTAGGATCTCTTTGAACATGTTCTTTATGGATGAAATTTATCATTTAAGAAAAAGAAATATTTTCTATAATTTTTTGTTTAAACTGTGAGAATGAATTTTTTATTCAGTCAAATAAAAATCTCTTTATTTATTGGAGTATACTGTACTCAAACTCAGTCATGGTAGATTGTTATCTTCTTAAACTAAGATATGGATTTTTGGTTTCTTGATAAAGAACCAGAAGGCCACGTAAAATTCTTATTGTTAATGCGTCAACTGCATATACTAAATTTTTAAGGTCTTATAAAAAGAGTGGTATTATATAGAAAATTCATAAAATCACAGGGAGAGAATTGGTGGTGTGGAATGAAGTATCTTTATACAAAAACCACTGGAAAATTACTATTTTATTCATCTATATTTATTCACTTCTTGTCATTCCTAAAGAAGAAAACACCCACATCACCATAAATTATAAAGAAGGATAAAATCAGAATACTATCCAAGATTATCATAAAAACCATTTCACAAACATAATCAATGTATTTGTATTATCATGAACCTGACCATTCATATCAAAGGAGTGATTTATGAAGAAACTTGATATGATCTAATGAGCTGAAAGTTTATTATCTACAAAAAAGACATATTTCAATGACAGAATTAAAATATTACATTTCAACGATCTCTACTCCGTACATAAATTGTGATAATTAATATTTTTGGAAATCATGTAAAATTTTATATTTTAAAAATCCTCAATTCAAATGATACATTAATATTGTCACTCCATATCTAATCCCTAAAAAACCTGAAACATGAAATGCTACCAAATAAGTTGAGTATGGTATAAATTCAAGATAAATGATTGTTATTATATAAGGAAATGGTCAAGAAGAATTGAACCAAGTATATTAATGTCATACTATCTATGGAATCTGAGAAACAATTGCTAATTCCTCTGAAGGAACTGAAAATTTTAGACAATTAACGTACACAACTACAAAACTAAAATTTGATAACTTCAAATTGTGTGCTGGTGAAAGAATCACTCAGATGATAGGAATATTGACAAAAATATTCAATTTTGTTTCAAATTTAGGAAATCAAATATCAAAACCATATCACACATTGAATGTACTCAGTGTTCTACCCTAAAAACGAATGGAATATACTATACTATATTAAAATCAACAACATTCAAAATTTTAATAATGAAATAATTGATCAGAACCATGATGATGTATGATGAATAAATTAAATTTAAAACAGAAGATCATAAAATGAAAAAAATGAAAAATACTTCCCTTAATGTAACTAATAAAAGGTATGAAAAAAATCAAATAAGATGAAAAATTCTCAAATTATTTAGAAATCATATATCTTGAAATGAATCTGGATCAATTAGATAGATGATTCAAAAAAATATTATAATAAATATATATGTTTTAAGAGATCATTAAATAAAGTTAAATAATGAAATAATGAAGTATGATTCAATAAATATAAAAAGATAGATCATTTCAGACCAGATTTGGCCCCAATAACGGAAGAAAATTGAATGATAGAGAAGTTATAAAAGAAAAATTAAATGAGAACTAGTTATGAATGAAAATGCCTGAAATATATTAAGGATGCGTGAGTATATATGAATAATCTAATAGGTTTTATAAATAAGGCTCAGAAAAAAGTTCCAAAAATTTTAAATGAAAATATGTTTTTATGGATAAGTAATGGTATTAGGTACAAACTTATTAATATTTTTCTTTTTATTCATACTGATTATCTAAAATTAAAATATATACTTATTACTACATGGTTTAATAATGATTTGAATATTTTGTAAAAAAGAAAAAATAAAAAAATAATATTCATTATATCATTTTTAGTAAAAAAGATTCTATTATATAAAAAGATTAATAGTTAATATAAATACTTTTCAAATACACTTAAAAGTATAAAAATTATTAACGAATAATAAAAATAATTAAAAAATGAATTTGTTTCATTGAAAAGTGTTTCAAGAATATTTTAAAAAAATAGAGGAATCCTTAAATTAAATTATTTGAAAAACAATTGACTAAAAAGAAAAAAAATGTGGAATTATATGAAAGGGATAGAAATGTAAATTCTAAAAAAATTACTTTTTACCTAGTTCTAAAAATAACATGTCTATAATTATAAGTTTTTAATATGGAATTAAAGTACATTATTCTAATAACTGAACTTTAATAAATACCTAGATTATTGGTATTAAAAAAGATTTTATTTACCAAAAATATATCTGAAATATATATTGGAGTTTATTTTAAAATTAAAAAAATGTTGTTACCCAGATCATCTCTTCATTACATAGACGAACCTTATGAATTATGGGTACCAAAGTAAACATTTTTATAAATGATTTATATAAATAAGGTCATAGACACCAAAATGATGTATATAATATAGTTATTGGTAGATGAAGGGATATAAGTGGATAATTTTTAAATTTTCATACATTAACATAATTATATAGAGGGATGGTTACCTTCATTAATAACTATAAAAGAAAATTAGTTGGAGTTGGATCAATTGGAGATCCAAAATCAATTTAAATTTATAAAAAAAATCAATGGATAAATCACAATATGTTAAGTATGTCTCAACTATGTGATAGAAGATTTTATGGAAATTTCTTTAATAATTCATTCTTAGATCTTAATGTTATATTTCAAGAGTTTAGAGCACTTAGAACAGAAAATGTTTATACCTCGATCTCAATTCCTTTTGTTATGAAAAGATGAAAATTTTAACTACTGAGGGAAATTAATTGTGGATATAGCATTGGAACCTAAATCAATACAATATATTTAAATAATATAAATATTCAAAAAAATTAGTTTCTAATATTATTATTCGTAAATATGATAAAGATTGATTTTTAGATGCATACAAAATAGGAAAGAAACACAATTCATCATTAAAATTTCTACATCCAATACTATAGAATTTGTTTATATAGATTTTTTTGTACCATTTATACTATATTTCTTTCCTTCCAAATTTATTTTGATGATTATTCACGATTTACTTGGGTTTATTTACTAAATCATAAAATTGAGGTTTTCCCTTTTTGAAATATTTTGTAAAATTTATAAAATGATAAATATTATAAAATAATTTCATTAAGTGATAATGGTGTGGAATTTTAGAATTAGGAATTTAATTCTTTTTTCTATGAATTATGTATTAAACAAATCTTCTCTACACCAAGAACACCTCAAGAAAAGTGAAATATATAAAAAAGAAATATAAAAACTCATGAATTTGAATGAACTATGTTAAAGGAATACATGCGTCCTACCTAATTTTTGGAAGAAACTATAAAAACATCTTTACATATTATGAATTGAGTTTTCATAAAACACTTTGATTAACAGAAACCGTAAAACTATTGAATAACAAAAAAGTATATGTTTAAATACTTTAAAATATTTGGATTCAATGTGTATATCTTGAATACCAAGTAAACCATGATAATTTTTTTTTCAAACACCTATGAAGGAATATTTTAAGAATATTATTCCACCATAGAATCTTATAGAGTGTATAATAAAATGACTAGGATTTTTGAAGAATCTGTTCATGTAAAGTATGATAAAAGTGATCCTTTTGATAAAAATAAAAATCAAATATATGAAATTGTTTACTCTCTAAACAAAATGACTCTTGATTCATATATAATTGAATTTAAAAATAAAATAAATTTAATTTAATCCACTTTAAAATAACATGAAACTGGTGGACTTAAAAGTGTCTTACCTCGAAAATCAAGAACCATAGAGGATCATCCTATAGAAATAATTATAGGGCATGTAGATAAATGAGTGAAAATAATAACGAATGTATGAAATTCATCTATGTTCTATACCTTCCAATCCCAATTATATCCATAGAATATAAAGGAAGTATTAGAATATGAACTATGGATAATAGATTTTCAAGAAGAACTTATACATCTTAGTTGAAATAATTTTGGGTAATTAGTTGATAGACCATTTAAACATGTATAAATAGGAACCAAATGGGGTTTTGAAATAAAAAAATACTACCAAGTAATAATCACCAGAAATAATTATATATTATTACTGAAGGATACAAATAAGAAGAAGTACAATATTATGATGAATCCATTGAACCTGTTCCTATATCAGAATCAATTAGAATCATTTTATATCATGAATCTCATATTAATTTTAAATTATTTCAGATGGATTTAAAATCTTATTTTCCAAATTGAAATTTATTGGAGGATATTTATATTAAATAACCACCAGGTTTTGAAAATTAGTATCTACTTAATTTATTAGTTGAAAATACTAAATATCTATATGGAATTAAATAAAACCTCGAGTTTGGTGAGATTTAATATGTTCTTTTCTATTTGAAAGGAAATTTTATGTAGGATTTAAAAATCCAAAATTATGTAATAAATTTATTTTTTCTAGTATAATTTTATTACATTTTTATGTACATGATGTTATTTTTTGTTCAAAAGTTAAAAATATTTTCATTGTTTTTTTACTGTTATGCAAAAATACATGGAGACAAGTATGGTGGGAGAATTAAAATTATTTGATGGATATATAATATTTATAAAGGATTTAGTTTTCTTTATATAAAATTAAATATATTATTGATTTATTCAAAAAACAATTCTAGAAAATAGTAATACTTATAAAAATCCCATGTGTACTAATGTAAAACATGATTTGGATGAAGCTGAAAACCCAATTAAAAAAATTTCATATGGTGATATGATTGGAATTTTATTATATATTACATCTTGAAAACCAGACATAGTGTTTTCTATTTTTCTATGTTATAGATTTTAATAAAACCAAAAATAATCCCATCAATCTACTATTATAAGAATTTATAGATATTTTAAAAGTACTATTTTCCAATCATTAATAAATAAAATAACTTATAACATTAATTTAATTTGATTATCAGATTCATATTTTCGAGGATGCAGATTAGATAGAATATTTGCATCAGGAATGCATCACTATTTATGGGGATTACATTGTTTAATTCTCAATTAAGAAACAAAATTCAATTTCACTTTTAATATATGAACCCATATCTTCTTTTCAGGTATAAATATTTCAATCTAGTTGTTTTTTAGAAAAATAAATGTTTCTAGAAATTTCAGGAGTATATGCCATGTACTTACACGCCGTGTACCCGGTTTCCACAGTTGACCATGTGCTTGTCGTGTAATTTCCAAGAACATGGTCGTGTGTGGTGGCCTTGAGATCGCCTAAAGTGGAGGCTGGAAAACGCAAGTACACGTCGTGTACATTTAAAATACACTCCATTTACTTTTTTTTCACTAAACGTGCTAGGGTCACCTATGATAGACAGAACACACTTCTTCTCAACCTATTTCATCCTGGAGCATCTGTATGGTCATGGATCTTCTCTGAGCCCCCAACTTCCCATCCTATCTCTGAATCGACTGCTATAGATTGTGTTGGAATTACATTGTTGAGTTCTCCTTTATTCTTGAACTTCATCTCTTGATTTCTCCTCTTTCTCAAGTTATCCTTAGTTAAATGTTTTTGATTTTTTTATTGATCAACCACGTTATAGGTCAATCCAAGGGCCTACACCAGAGTATATCAATCATACCATGCTGAGGTAGGTGGTTTGTGACCTTCAATAGAGAGTCTTTAAATTTTATATGCAAAAGTGCCTAATACCCTCGCTCAGGGTATTGCGTGTTTATGGGGTTTAGCCCTATTTTTTCCTGATATGCCATGTTGTTTAGATAGAGGATAATTTTTTATGAATAGGGTAAACCTTTCCATTCTATGGAGGTTTTTCCCATGCATTCTTGTTTTTGACTAGTTGGTATAGCTTTGGCTATTAGGTTGCTGCTTTTCTTCCCACGACTAGTATTGTTAGGATTGAGTGATTTTTATCTGATATGATATGATATGTTGTAGTTTGTTTATCCAAGTAGTTCGTGAGGTTTAAATTTTCTTCCACATACCGTTTATGCACAACTGACATACACAGGGTTGCGAGAACATGGTGTAGTAGACCATAGAGAGAATGGATGTGGAGGGTTTCTTTAGAGAGTATGTTTACTATTACGTTTGGAGACCATAGGGAGTATGGATGTAAGTACTCCCTCAGAGTGTCTACAGATCCTCTATGTGAGACACATGGGGAATTATAATTTGTGTTGTTCCTCAGAGTTCTTATTAGTTAGTGATACAAGATTATAGGGGGAATTGACAGTGAGTGCTTCATCAGAGAGTCTGTACTAAATCTGAACCACAATGGTTAAACATTGTGTGCTTCCAAGAGGGTTTATTATGTTGTTTTAGATGAATGATAGGGATTAGGATGTTAGTAATTATCAGATGTTTAACTATTTATGATTACCTACTTGCTTGATATATGAAACAGAATGCATTGAACTATAAGATTGTTTACTTTTGAGTACATCTTTGGTTTTTTCTTCTTTTTGATTATTTCCTTCCATATATATTCACTGACTTTTATGCACAAATCATTGGGTGGGTTCTTATTGGGATTCTTCTCACACACTATTTTGGTCATGCTTTTGGGCCCAAAAATATTATATTGTTGCAGGTCTAGATAAGGGCAAGAACCCTTCTACTTTTGGTACATGATTGTTATTGAGTTGGGGAGCATAGGACCAAGATGAGGCTTGCGATGCTGGGGAACTATTTATTGATTTTATTTTTTACTTTATTTTAGAACTCTATTCTATCATTGGGACTTGTTTGGTTATTTTACTAGACATATGTATCATTCATCATTTATTTATTTGCTCCAGTCATTTATTTATTCAGTCTTCCGTTGTTTACTTATTTCATGCTTTTAAGGCTTCTACAATTTCTATCTATTTTACTTACACTATGTTACTTTGCAAATGAGGGAATAGTTTTCTAACAATCACACTTAAGGCCCTCACTGCTAGTCAGCAAGCTCTGGAATTCGGGGAAATGTGCATGAGGCCATGTGACCAACCGGGTACGGGGCACCTCTAGGTGGATCCCAAAACTAGGACATTACAAAGTGGTATCAAAGGATGTTATTTTCTTTTTGACATAAAATTTAGAGCATATTTTCATGGATAGGAAGAAAATAGGTACTTGTTAATAATATGTGACCAGGAGTAGCTGACCTGTGAACAGAGAAAAACCAAACTACCTTGTTATTGAAATTTTTCTAGTTTTTCAATTTTACAATTGAGTTGATTTCACAATTGGGTGATTCAAATGTTTTGGTTGTATTAATTGATATTAATATGGTTCTACTTCTGATTCAACTCGATGAGATCATGGTATTCCATCACATGCATCACATATGCACTTGTTAGAAATCAGAGGTCATGAATTCCTTCCCTACCATTTAGGTTACATTAGTGATTTCATGTTGTTGTGATAGATGTTGTTCTTGATATTCATGTTGCTTTTGATAGATATCTTGATAGAATACATGATTTTTGATATGGTATTGATTTATGTAAGGTATGTTTTAATGAATGCCAAACATTGGGTTTTGAGGTGTTATGGGCCCTTTTGGATCAGAATTTTGTGGACCATTTCCTTGTTAATCCTTGTATATGACATGTATATGATGACCAATTTTGATTCGGGGGGAGTATGGTCCCTCACGAATGGAATTAGGACCTTTAATGTTTGTTTCAGTGTTTTCTAGGATTTTAGAGTAGTTGTGAGGCTTACTGTCCAGAAAAACCCATAATACACAGTGTGTAATGATAAATACATGCCATGCATCCTTCTGTTCACGAAGGAAAACTTTTCTTAACTACACATCGTGTACTATAAGTACACACCATGTATTCTCTAACTGCTTCACTTGCTCTGTGGGAAGATACATGGGGTTGGAAAACCTTTGGTTGAACATGCTGTGTTCCTGATGTACATGCTATGTTGTGAAAACCATGTGTCCACCCATGTGACTAACGAAACAAATGTATAAAAAATTTATACATGTCATGTTAAGCTTGAACACGCCATGTAGTGTAACCCATGAATTCATCCATGTAGATAACAACACAGGTAAATGAAATCTTCCTAGTACACATTGTTTCTAGCACAAACACGCTTCGTAGAGTCAGTTGTGTAATCGGTCGTGCAACTAACAGCATGTGTTGGTGAAGTTTGGCTGGTACAAATTGTGTCTAGAACTGACATGCCATGTCATCTTGTTCTAGGAGAACCATGTAGCTTATCTATGTAGAAGAACTCGGGCAGGGGAAAAGGATTCAAGTACATGTTGTGTGTTAGGATAACAAGCCTTGTGTGTGGGGTGTTACACGACTTGGGTTGGTAGTAGTACACGCCCATGTGAAGGAATAAGGGAATATGTTGTGTATGAATTTTACACGCCATGTATTCATGTTTTGAAAATATAGAATGATTTATTTCTCTTGTTCCCTTCTTACACTTCTATGTTTCAGTCCCTGTTAATCTTGATCTACGGTGTGTGCTTAAACACACAGAGTCATGCCACCGAGACGACCTCTGATTGTACACCAGTAAAAGGGCAGTGATTAGACACTAGATGTAGCTTATCAAGGACTAAAAGTAGATCATTATGTTTTTCCAGTCTTGTCACCATATTCCATCCCAGATACAGGTGTTGGGGCACAGTTCCAAGAGGGCTTTTGAGGTTTATGCAGACCTTCCAAGGAGTACCGCATTCTGCCCTGTCTATGGAAGAGTTCACACGTGTTTTCCAGTAGTATCATCCTCCCACCTTCATAGGGGAAGGAGGACATGAGGCTACATTGTCATGGTCATAATCCATGGATTTTTTCATCGAGCATCTAAAGGTGCCTCCAGAGAGGAGGCTGAATCTCACAATGTATATTCTTCAGGATTCGTCTAAGAGATGGTGGGATGTGATCTCACTGGCGAGATGCTAATGGGTTATTGAGTGAGATGAGTTCTAGTATTCATTTTATGACTACTACTACCCAAAGACTTTGAGGGTCGATCGAGCCCGAGAGTTTATGAGTCCAGCGTAGGGTACTCTTTCTGTTAATGAATATTCTTCTCACTTTACAGGGAAATAGCACTGCACTCCTATTCTAGGAGGTGATGAGTTATTTATGGAAAGGAATTTTTAGGATAGTCATAGGAATGAAATAAAATCTGAATTGAACATCTTCAGGTCGAATTACATCATCTCTATAGTCAACAAAGTGCTGATCAAAGAGCACAATCCGAGGGATTCTAGAGTGGTGAGCCCGGGTGGTTCAACATTCGGAGTTGGTATCCCTCATATTGACAACAGAAAGCACCGCATGAACTAAACTTGTGGATATTGTATTAGGCAGGATACATCTTCGTATGGCTAGGTGGTGTGATACCAGTGTGAGAAGAGCGGTCATACAAGACCACATTGCCCGAGAGACCCAGTGGACTGTCAATCTTGCAAAAAAATGGGTCATCTTCACCACTTCTATCAGTTCCTCTCACCAGCAGCTAGTGACATGGGTTCCTCTATGACTCCTCATTTAGGATCAACACCACCCATTTCTCATTAGTCATGGAACTAGAGCTATCCCGACCATTAAGGCCAATATGGAGGTCGTAGTCATAGTAGCCAGTCGTTAGGCATTCAACAACAACAGGGTGGATCAGCTCAGAGTGGTCAGGTAGGGTCACAAGGCCGCAGAGCTGGTTAAACTTTTTTAGTTGAGTAGACCTAGCAGGATAAGGATCCCCGACCCTCTACAGTTTGAGGTAAGATTCTAGTTGCCTCATTTTTAGCTTCAGCTCTTTTCGATACAGGGGCTTCCCATAGCTTTATTTTTTTTATGTTGTTGAGAGCCTTGGGCTCTATATCTTTTCTTATACTGATATCTCGATGCTAGACATTCCATTGGGGACTAGAACGGCTTGTGTACGTCATTTCAAGGAGTTCCCCCTTAAAGTTGGTGGGGTGTCACTTCTTATGGGACCTCTATGTCCTAGAGATGATAGGTTATGATGTCATTCTCAGGATGGACTGGATTGTTCCCTTCCAAGAAGTTAGTCGATTTCTATCATTGTAGGGTGAGTTTCATGTTACCAGAGGGCAGATCATTTCATCATAAGGGAGAATGGTGTGTCCAGGCTAGAAGAACGGGACTCGAGCATCATGGGTTTGGAGGAGTTATAGCCTAGATTTATAGTCTATATCTGGATGACCAGGGGAATTCCCAAATGAACTTTCATCTAGTGGTGGATCGTTTCAGGGATGTCTTTCTAAAATAATTTACAGGTTTTCCTCTAGAGCATGAGGTAGAATTTTCTATAGAGCTCGTGATAGGAGCGACACTAGTTTCTATTCCTATTTATAGGATATCTACACCAGAGTTGCAGGAGATCAAGAAGCAGTTGGAGGAGGTGTAGTCAAAGGGTTTCATCCGACCCAGTACATCTCCTTGGGGTTTCCCTGTCCTATTTGTGAGAAAGGCGAACGATACCCTCAGAATTTGTTTGTATTATCGTATGTTGAACCATTTGATGGTCAAGAAATGATATACCGTTTCGAGGATTGATGATATCTTTGGTCGTCTATGAGGAGCTCTGGTGTTCTTGAAGATTGAAATTAAGGTTTGGTTATTGTCACTTATGTGTTAGACCATCAGATGTACCTCTTACAGCCTTTCAGAGTAGGTATGGTCTATACGAGTATGTGGTTATACCGTACGATTTCACAAATGTGCCTACCGCTTTCATGGAACTGATGAACCGAGTGTTCCATCCATACTTGGATTCCTTCATGGTAGTCTTCATGGATGATATCTTGGTATATTCTCACAATCGACATGACCATGCCACACATCTTGATATCATTTTGAGTACACTAAGAGATCATCGGTAATATGTTGTGATTTCAAAATGCCACATTTGGATGGACCAGCTTCACTTCATGGATGATGTTATCTCAGAGAAAAAAGTATGAGTAGGCCTAGAGAAAGTGAGAGAAATAGTTTCCTGGGAGCAGCTGAATATTGTTTTGAGGTACATAGTTTTCTAGGGCTGGTGGTTTACTAAAATAATTTTATACATCTCTTTTTCACACTTATCACTGCCACTAACGGGACTGACTAAGAAGGGTGCCAGATTCTTGTGGTCAGATTCTTGTGAGTCAGCCTTTTAAGAGCTAAAAGGGAGTTTGAATTCAACATCGATACTAGTTTTTCAAAAGCTGGGAAATATATATACTATATACTGTGATGTATCATGTATCGGGTTGGGAGAAATGCTTATGCAGGGAGAAGGGGTCGTTGTGTACATGTCTCGGCAGTTGAGGCCACATGAGAGAAATTACCCAACGCATGATCTCATGTTTGTTACAGTGGTTCATGGATTAACATGTAGGATACACTACCTATTTGAAGAGTATTTTTTTTGGTTTTCACTAACCATAGAAGTCTCAAGTATAACTTCACTCAGTGTGATGTAAATTTTAGACAGTGAAGGTGGGATGAGTACCATCAGTCCTTTGAACATGAGCTTGTATACATGCCTATGAAGGGCAATACTATGGCTGATTTGTTGACTAAGAGGACTCAGATACATGTAGTCCATAAAGAAATTAGTGAGTGGTAGCTTATGGATGTATTCTCTAAGATGCATTTGGAGGTTCACTACATTCAGGGGCAGTTGTTTCTTTCTTCTGTGGATGTTACCACTACTCTACTTGATCAAGTGTGAATGAGTCAGCTATCAGATTCAGAAGGACTGGTCCTACGAGAGAGCGTGTCAAGAGAGAACCCTATTCTTGGATGGATAGTAGGTGATAATGAGATATTATGTTTTCATGAATGTGTGTGTGTTCCAGCAGACATACACGAGGATCTGATGTGAGAATTTCATTCCTCAGTTGGGGTTGTTCATCCTTATGTCACAGAGATATATCGAGATCTGCACAATCAGTATTGGTGGTCAAGTATAAAGGGAGTTGTTGCTATTTTTATTCTGAGGTGTTCCACCTGTTAGTAGGTGATGGCAGAGCATCAATGACAAGCATGTATTTTACAGTAGTTACCCATTCCCGAGTGGAAGTGGAATAATTTCTCCATGGATTTCGTGGTCGATTTTTCATGGTTGCCTCTAGGGAATGATGCATTATGGGTTTTCATTGACAGACTCACGAATGTTGGTCACTTATTTTTGATCAAAGAGATATTTAGAATTCATGAGTTGGGAAGGTTGTGAATTTGAGAGATTGTACATTTATATCGGGTTCCACACTCCATTGTTTCAGATAGGGATGGATGTTTTACTTCTCGGGTCATGTAAGGAATATAGAAGGATTTGGGTACACATGTACTTTTGAGTACATATTACCATCCCCATACAGATGGCTAGTCTGATTGTACGATTTAGGTGCTTGAGGACATGCTTTGAGCATGCACATGGATTTTGGATGTTCGTAGGAGAAGCACATACCTCTTGTGGAGTTTTCCTACAATAATAGTTTTTAGGAAACCATTCAGATGGAATGTCATGTGGCTTTGTACAGTAGGTCATAATGATCACCCGTATGTTGGATGGAGGCTGGAGAGGTAGCTATATTGGGACCTCATCTTGTCCAAAAGACCACATAGCATATAGAGTTGATTCAGAAAAAGATGGCTACTGTACAGTCATGATAGAAGTCTTATGTTGATCGATAGAGACGAGCTCTAAAGTTCGAGGTCAGCGATATGGTTTTCCTGCATTTCACACTATGGTTGGGACACATGAGAATTAGGAGGCAAGTTAAGCTTTCACCGATGTACATCATACCATTTGAGGTGTTGGAGAGAGTTGGGACGCTTTCCTATTGGCTACAATTTCCTTAGAGGTACCGGGCTATGCACGATGTCTTCCACGTTTCTCAGTTTCGATGTTACTTCTCAGACCCACCCCGTATTTTACAACTAAAAGAGGATGAGTTAAAGGTGGACACATCCTTCAAGGAGAATCCTATCTAAATTTTTGTTCGAAGTGAGAATGGTCTCCATGACTGGTTGGTTCCTCTATTATGAGTGCTATGGAAGCATGAGAAAGTACAAGATGGTACTTGGGAGTGGGAGGCTGATGTATGATCACTATGGCTGGTGCTATTTGAGGTTTCTATTTCTACGCATCCTTGCTAGGGAAATTCAGTGACAAATTTCATTAATTGGTGAATTTTTTATGAACCCAGATCTTTTTTTAGGTATGAATCCTACTTTCAGTTTGTTTTGAGAAAAAGAATAGTTTCTGGATATTTTAGGAGTACATGTTGTGTACTTTTAAGTGCATGTTGTGTACCTAGTTGTCGCTGGTGATTGTGTGCTGGGAATGTAACAGTTGAGGACATGGCTTTGTGTGGTGACATAGAGACCACCTAAAGAGGAGGCCGGAAAAGGCGAGTACACTCCTTTTACTTTTACAATACACTTCATGTACTTTTTTTCATTAATCATACTGGGGTCGTGTCTGACAGATATAAAACACTTCTTCTCGACCTATTTTTTCCAAGAGCATCGGTACGACTGGATATATTCTCTGAGCCCCCTACTCTCCATCCATTCTTTGAATCGACCTCGTTTGATTGCGTTGGAATCACATCGTTGAGCTCTCCATTCTTCTTGAAGCTCATCTCATGATTTTTTCTCTTCCTCAAGTTATCTTCGGTTGAAATTTTTTAATTTATTTTTGTAGATCTCGAACGTTCTCAGTCGATCCGTGGGATGATGCCAGAGTATATCAATCATACAATGCTGAGGTAGGTTTTTGTAACTTTCCATAGATAGTCTTTGAATTTCACGTGAAAAAGTTCCCAATACCCTAGTTTGGGTATTGCGTGTTTATGGGGTTTAGCCTAATTTTTCTCGCTATTCCTTATTGTTTGGATAGAGGTTAATTGTTTATGAATACGGTTAACTTTTCCATGCAATGGAAATTTTTCCCTTGTTTTCTTTTTTTACTCTGTTTGGTCTAGCTTTTCCTGTTAAGCTGCTGCTTTGCATTCCATGCCTAGAATTGTTAAGATTGAGTGATATTTTTTTGATATACTATGATATGTTGTAGATTGTTCAGACAAGTATTTAATGAGGTTTAATTTGGATTACACATACCATTTGTGGATGAATGACTTACACAGGGCCATGAGAACCTAGTATAGTAGACCATAGAAAGAATAGACATTGAGGGCTTCTCTAGAGTGTCTGTTTACTGTTACGTTTCAAGACCATAGGGGGGATAGACGTAAGTGATCCCTCAGAGTGTCTGTAGTTTCTCGATATGGTCCACATGAGGAATTGGAAATTTAGTGCTTCCTCATACTACCTATTAGTTACCTATATGAGACTATAAGGGGAATTTACGGTGACTACTTCCTCAGAGAGTCTGTTCTAAAGCTGAACTAGAGGGGTTAAACTATGTGTACTTACCAGAGGGCAACTAGTGTTGTTTTGGTTGAACCAAAGTGATTAGGATATGAGTAATTTCTATACGGTTACCTGTTTGTGAATAGCTTCTTGCTTGATATATGAAACTGAATGCATTTAACTGTAGGATTGTTTACTTTTTATTATTTCCTTGTTTGGGGCTTCATTTTTCTAATAGCCTTCCATATACATTCACTGATGTTAGGCACATATATTTGGGTGTTTTCCTACTTGGGATTCGTCTCACACTTTCTTTGGGTCATGCTTCTGCTCCAAAATAGATTATATTTTTGTAGTTCTAGATAAAGGAAATCCCCCTTCTACTTCAGGTACAAGATTTCATTGGGGTTGGGGAGCATGGGAACAAGTTGAGGCTTTTACTGCAGTGGATCTATTTACTTATTTTATTTCGTACTTTGTTTTAGTAATGTTTTTTAGAATTCTGACTTGTTTGGATATTTTCCTAGACATATGCATCATGCATCATTTATATATGTAATATAGTCATTTATTTATTCAATATTCCATTGTTAACTTGTTGCAAGATTTTAACGATTCCTCTATTGATATCTGTTTTACATTTACTGTATTACTCTGCCAATGAGGGAATAGTTTCCCCATGATCACACCAGAGGCCCTCATTACTAGTCGACAACCTCCATTGTTTGGGGAAATGCACTTGATGAAATATGTCCAACCGACTGCGGGGCACCTCTGTGTGGCTCCCGAAACCTAGATGTTACATTTAATAACTAACATAGAATATTTAATTTTCGGTTGTTGATGTGCACAAGTTTTGTGGATAGAAACAAACTCAAATGGTCTTTTGAAATGATTTTAATAATTTGCTTATTTTATTTGACAAAATATTTTCAATTAATATATCAAAAAAAATGAGTATCTTAAGATCCTTGTAAATTTATATAAGACATCATTTTCAAAACGATATTTTTTTTGGAAAATGTTATATATTTATAATTTAAAAATTATGAATATCAACATGAATATATTTTTACTAAACCACTTCCCACTACTTGTTTTCAATTTCTTAATGGGGAGTTTGGAATATTTATTTGCAAATATTTTTTTAATTTATTTAATTTAATTTTGTCTCAATTATTTCATTTATTTAGTGAGAATATAATTTATTAAGTAATATTTAAATAAAATATGAGTTTATTATTATATTTGAAGAAACACATATTTTCAAAATAAATTTAAATAATGATTACACTGCATGTTTGGATCTAGAAACCAAATCGACATTAAAAAAATATTAGAATATCTCTCTATCTTTTCCTCAGTATCTAATCAGTTTCAAATTACAAAACTCTCAATTTTCCCCTTCTACAACCTAGAACCACAACCACAGACATTATTATTTTCAGAAATGAAAAATTCCAGGATGACAGATAAAGAAAAACCAAGTGGACCGAATCATTATTGTCCGAAGGCAACTTTTAGAAAAAACTATTCGTGTAAACGTTTTTGATTTTGAATAGCTATGTTAGAAAAATATTCCACTAAAGCATGGTCGAGAATTTCATGGGTACAAATTCATTTTTAGTAAGGAAAACACAATGTATTTATTAGACTATAAAATAACGGAGTTATATAAAAATGTTAATTTCAGTTTTAGTGATAGAGTATATAATCTTTTAATGGATAATTGATCAGGAATTTTCTATTTCATCAGTTGTGATAGCTGATATAAAAAATTGTCCTCTTAAAGGTTTTTTACATTGATCTGGGATCAATTTAAGATGAAGAAAATAAGTAAAAAAATTTTTTCCATTTTTTGCATGAACCTAGTTATAAAAATGTTTGTAAAGTACCTCAAATTAGACCAAAATGTGTTGGTCAAATTCATTCAATAAGAAATATTTCCATGAATTGTTGGGTTTGAAAAATTCATTAATCCTCATATACTTGTAATGTTTGTATTGATGAGTTATATGAAGTTCAATTTACCTAGATATATGCTATGGTATATACATCATTACTGTTAAAGATACATAAGGATGTCTTATTATCCATATGAATGAATTATTTTACTTACTTTGTGTAAGAAGAACAATATTTGAGACATCAAGGCATCATTAGGTATCATCATAGTAATATCCTAAATTATGTAAATCTCCAAAAGATAGGTATCTTGTAGATCACAATAAATATGATTCTTCTTCTAGATTGGGCTAATGAAAAAAATAAAGTCCAAATACTTAGGGTGATTTTTTTTGAGATATGCTTATACTGTTCATTTTAGTGATGAAGTTAGTTAATCTATAATCGAAAATGTTTTTGGAACATCAAGAAGAAGAATAAGGTTTCGTGTCTCTGACCTAAAAACCTCATGAGATGTTAATAAATTTATTGATGAAAATTTTGTAGAATCAATCAATGTGACCCTTATCACATGGCCTAGAACAAGATAAGAACAAGCAGTATTGTCTATAGAAGTTTATGTTTCTATAACCAATGAACTTGAATAATCGGTGTTTATAATAGAATTGACTATAGCTGAAGAAACTGAAACTGATAATAAATATGCTCAAATGGATTATTCTAAAAGTCAAAATGAAAAATAAATAACAGGAGAAAAATAATTATAATAAAATTAAAAAATATCATGTTGAATAATAGTTCAATAGAATACTCAAGATACATAGAAAGAACAACCCTCTATAGATGGAACTAATTAATTATTTGACAATCAAATAATCCATGATTCAATATAATCTTTGGATAAGGTTTCTCTTAAATTTGATGCAAGTACACAAGTTTTAGATAATGTATTCTCATTTTCCAGTTATAAATACTTTGGTCAATCCTTTTCATTTGTTTCATATTCCCAACCATCTCAATTTCAAGAAGAATAATCTTCTAATTGATTAAATTCTCTAATATTGATTTTTTTCATGTATAATAAATTCATGAAAGCAATAAAACATTTCAGAGTGTGATGGAAATTTCTATGAAATCTTTATAGGATTTGAGAAGTTAAACTATTTCAAGAGAATAATTAGAATTATTTAAATCTCTACATCAAAATATCAGTAAATATTCCATTTCAAATGAGATTTCATTCCATTCAAAGAGAATTGGATGATCAGTTCAGGATGATAAATATTGAATATGTTTCAAAATTAGTCTTTGAATTTTTAAATATGTACTTGGAAATATTGTCTGAATTATTAAAAACTATTTCTAGTTAATAAATAGCTTCATCTTCTATACCTCAAACTTATAAATACATAATAAGAAAACATGACAATATTAATATAGTTATATCTAAATTGAATGATCGTCTTCATAATATTTAATATGATAGTACTACATTAAATGTGAGTTTAAAAAATATTTGAGACTTTGTTGAGAGGTTATCTTCTAGTAAACCATGAGTCATAAATATTTTGAATCAGTTGAAAAAGTTATTGATGTAGTTTTTTTACAGAGAAGGAATTTTTTAAATGTCTTTGAAGAAAATTTTATGGGCAATTTGAAAATGGGTCAGGATTCAATGAAAATGACGAAATAATGGGATGAAATATTTAATCTAAACATCAATGGAATTATGGAAGAGATAAAATATATTCATGAGGCTATTTGAGGATTATACCCTAAACAAGAATCTGAACCAAAACCATCTTTTTCACCCCATACTACCTCTTTAGGTGATATCATTCAAATATTCATTGTAATCGTAACATTATTTTTCATAAAATCTATTTCACCATTATATAAGTGATATTTATGTGTTTTAGTTTTGTCATTCTCTCAAATTTATAAATGAAATTTAATTCATGCCTTAGCATAACAGAATATTTAGTATCAGATATATGCTAAATTGAATATGTTATACATCTTTTCCCAACTACTTTCTTTCTGATAACATAAAAATGGGGTCACTATTTGGGTAAACACAACAATATTTTTATCGTTTGACTTTTATATAATGTTTTTTAAGAGATAATAGAATAAATTTATCGTAGTAATCTCATTCGTTATTCTTTCAAATAAATTCTCTTAAATTGATTTACATAATACCTTATGTTTACTGTTAAATTCTATAAAATTATAAATAAATAATTTTCTATTTAAAATATATTTTTTTATGTTTTCATTTCCTATATTTCTTATATGTAATTATATATGTTTTTTGTGATAATCAAAAAAATTGGGGTCATTGGGAATGAATTATCTCAACAATACTCTATGGATCTTATTTATTTCAATGCTAAAAATAACCATTTTATACTACTAATGAAATTACAATATGTATTTTTCAGGAATATATTTCTTAATATTTTTTATAATTTATTGTTTAAAATATTAGATTATGTTTTCTAGATGTGTTGTAAAGTATTCTAGAAACACTTTTCATAAACTACATTTTTATGACTAAAATATGGTTTTGGAAACCTATGTTTGGATTCAAATGTATGATAATTGGACACTAAAATATTGAAAATGTATGGATCCGTAGATTCATGTTTTAAAAAACACTTTCTTGTAAAAGAATAAACATATGGTTCATCAACCATAATTTTTTAAACAACCATTCATTTTCAACCCTATATTGTGTTTTTTATATCTATGGTAAGGAACCCTACGTTTGGCTCGTCAATGATGGAGAATTAAATAAATGATATTATCCTTGTTTTCTACGATGGTCTTTCTAGAAATAAATATATCTTTAATGCAATTTTACAAAAGATTCAAAGGATTTTATTAATTGTGTTAAATGTAAACAATTTCTAAGGGAATTTATGAATATATTGAATGGTTTAAACTAAATTGATTTTGATTTTTATAAAGATATTCTTGGATCTGTTATGAACAAAATCATGAAAAATTTATCTTAGGGAATAAAAATAATTTATTCGATTCCAAGGTGTGGTGGAATATATTTTTATATAAATTTTGTAAATTAAATAAGTCTGATCATATCCATTACTCAAATGAAGCTACACTTTAGATACACACATGCATAAATTTTGTGTTGTGTAAATATGCTTATTAAATATTACTACTGATATTAGTTGGATTATATTTTCTTGAAGGTTATTTTCATCCAGGGTCCCTATGAAGATGTTCATTGTTGATGAAATTTACCATTGAAAAAGAAATACATTTTTTTCAGTTATTACTACTAATTTTATAAAGATTCCATTTATTCAATAAAATAAATCACTATTGATTCATTAGAGAATAATCTTCTTTAAATCAATTTTAGTGGGTTATCATATTCTCAAACTATGATTTGAATTTTTAGTTTTTCTGTAAAAGAAATAAAAGGCCCTATAAATGCATTATTTTAGAGTTTTCAATTACTTGTACTCAGTTTTGATGGTCTTACAATAAGATGTCCATTCTTTCAAAAATCAGCAAGCTCACAGACAAAGCATTAATGGAGTGGACTGGGTGATATTTTTTCAAGGAACCACTATAATTTTTTTCTATTCTTATTCTTTATTTATTTACCACTCAACTTACCTAAATAACAGAATCATATATATATTCATATATTACAAAGAATTATGAAATCCAGATTCTATTTATGATTATCAAAAATACTCAATTATCCCCCATCATATGTATCTTTTTATTTTGAGGACCTATAATACCTAGAGTGTGGAGGGTTTTTTTCCCATCAAAAATAATGTGGATTGTAGAATTTTTACCTATAATTATATCTTTATGACAAAGGGGTATTGAAATATTAGTGGTAATAAATTTGATTATTCCATTTTATATATTGATATGTTATATACTATTCATATTTTTCATTCCAAAAAAGTCATTATGAGTATGAAATATAAAAAATTCCTTTTAAAAATTATTTCCCCAAGGGGAATTTGTTTAATATTGTGTATATGAAATATACAAATATTTAAGAGGCTCTGATCAGTACTTTCATGGTATAAAAGTTTAGGTGAAATATTTATACATCAATGAAATATTCAGAATGTTTTAAAATTTGGTTTTATAATTAAATAAATGAGAATGATTTCATTAATAAAAAAATAATATTTAAAAATACACGATGGTGTGTGTGAATGTTACTGTATTTATGGAATTTTACATAGAAGATATAAAAATCATTATAAATGATATTAAAATTTACTATTAGAAAATGTATGCTTTGGGTAATGGTTTTCATTAAAATTTTGGCACATATGTAGTGACTTTAGGAGGGGGTGAATTGAAATTTAATTTTTTTTTAAAATTTCTACGACATAATAAAATTTATAGATAAAATTTAATAAATTCAAAACAGTCAAAATACAATATTAATCAAGGTAGTTGTAATTAATCATCCCAGATGTTATATTCTATCTAATATAAGAAATAAAATATAATAGGAAAAATCATGGAATGAAACAAAATATAATGGTTTCAAACAAAAATATATATAATCATTTATGAAAATTATATTAAAATATACAAACATTTCTACTAAATGGATATCAATTATTTTAATCCAATAGGTTAGGTGGATAAGTAATTAGATCAAAATGACCCATGTTTTGAAACTGCACATTAAAATTGATCTAAAAGAATTAATGGCATCTGTTCTATCCCAATACATACATAACATAATCTTGTAACATAAAAACATACTATTAAAAAAGTTACCCATTATTTTAATATATATAAATTACAACTCAATTGATTAATATTAAATAAATTTCATAAATACACACTTAAGGACCATAATGATTTATTTCATTTAGTGACTAAATACATAGTCTGATTGTTTCATGATTGATATTAAACATCTCTTGCAAATATATTCCTATTTACTAATCACCATAGACATGCTATAATTAAACTATTAATGGTATATTTGGGAAAGGAAAAATAAAAAATTGCGAGATCATATGATCAGTATGGATTATCATGGAAGATATCAATCGATGATTACAAGAAAGATTTAGATAATAATAAGTGTATGAGATCATGCATATAACTTAAAAATTATCATATATAATCTATCATGTATCTTAAAATCTAATAATGAATTTAAAATTTATGATTTCAAAAAAAATGAATAACAAGTGTCATAAATCATCATAAATCAATGATGAAACATTCATTCATGTAGAAAACATTCATTACAATAATAAGTATAGAAACTATTTCATATCTCAAAGTTCACTATTGAGAACATATAATAATAATATATTAGGAATTGACACCTATATCGTATAGTTTATCATGCACATGGACTTGTATCGATAACGAATCAAGAACATGGACTTGTTTCCCATATCGGATCTAGCACATCGACATGTTTTTCACAATTATTACATGAGATATAAAAAGAACCAATTTCGTTGGAGGGATATATAATTCCAACACCAACCTCTAAAATAACGAAAACCATACTAATGTGTAGAAAAATATTAATAACCATTCATCATATCATCAAATCATAATCCATTCAATTAAAATAAATATGTTTTCTATAAATTTCATAATTTCACCATAGCATAACCCATGAAAAAAGAATGGGTTTGATAAAAATTTTATCATTATAATCATTAAAAATATAGACAATTAACAAGGATGGTATCATTGGATCATATCCCATGTAAACCATAAATAATAGAAAAGGATGTTATCATAGATTAAAATTCCATTTAAAGAATCAATATAATATTTCATAATAAAAATAACTTTTTCAAATTGAAATCATGTATTTAATATATAAAAATATGAGAAATTTTTATGAAATCATCTTATACGAAAAGTGCCATAAAAAATGAAATGTAAGAATCATATAATTGAGAAATATTGAACATGGTAAATTCCATTAATTCTAAATATTTTAAAAGAAAACATTTCTTTTACATATTTTTCAAAAGTTAATAAGTACCTCATTAGAAACAACTAGAATATTATATTAATTTTTTTTAAAAATAGATAATAATGGGTAGTAATTAATTTTAAACAATATAAATGGATTAGTTAAAATAATATTGAGTAATTTATTTTGAAAACATGTTTATGAATTAATAATGATTTTCAACAAAAGAATGAAATAAATTAGGTTTTTCAAAAAATGATTGTGTGGTCTCCTGAGTACTTATACTAAGGAATATGAAAGGAAAAAAATTTGTTATTTAAAAATAACTATTAGAGAAAAATTAAATGGAATTATTATATAAGGATCATTTAATCTATTAATGGAAATCCAATCATATAAAATCTACACTAAAAATAGGATTGAAACATAAATCAAGTACCACATGTTTGATATTTCATTTTAATCATTAAAAAATAAAGTATAATAAATTTAGATTTATTATAAATTTATTCTAGAACTATAATTATATCTATAATAATATTTATGATTTACCTATGACATAATTCCATATATTTATTAAGAATTTGTTATTAAAATCACTTTTTTTGGGTGATAACTGCTTCATTTTTCATGTTTCTTTATATTCAGTAGTACCGATCATTTATATTGAACATTGTTCCACAATCTAAATAAAATTTAAGCATGATAAAAATATGATATAAATTTATTATATATATATATATACTCTTACATTAATTGTAACCATCGAAAAATGAATTACACCATTCACAGAGATGATATGTCGTACATAAGAATGACCATTGTATCCACTGTTTGAAAGATTGAATAAACGATAAGTAAATAACAAATATCCTATAAAAATTTTATTTATATCATATATATCATATATATTAATTATATCCATCGTTATAACCATCCATGTAATGTGGAAATGACAAATGAATCCCATTACATCATTGATGTGGTAGTCCCCACACACACAGAAACAATGTCATCATTTTCTTATGATTATAATGTAAGAAGATAGTTACGATATTGACATTCATGAATCTTTATTATAGAATATATATCATATATAAATTCCAAAATCATCAAAATAATCATCCATAAAATATGGCGATGAAAAATGAATTTTATCTCCTCATGGGAAATGATAAGTTTTATGTATGCATTAGCGAAACATTCACATCCCATTTGATTTGATAGAGAGTGAATAAATCAGATTTTATTTTAATAATACAAATTATTTACATTTAGGATAATTAAATTATATTTTTAATATAAATACCAAATATTTATAAAAGGTAAATTTAATGTCAATAAATGTGATCGGATTAAGTAACAACATATTCTTTTAAAGAACATATTTATATATCCTCCTAAGTATACTAGGGTTAGTATTTTCGGAATAATAAAAACCTCAGAAATATGTATAAGTATTTTTAAAATATAACATTTTTGGTTTTGATCATTCTATATAGCTCAATGTGGTGTAAATAAGGGAAACGAGGGGTGTCATTTTATAAGGGAAGAATTGGACACCCCTTACAATTCATAAATAATTAAAATATAATAAATACATTATCAATAAAAATTATTCAAAATGAAAAATAATTTGAAGGAAAATATTATAGTGTATAAATTACATCATCCATGAAATTTTTTATAGGATTTGACTTTAGTTTAAATAATATATTTTAAATTAACCCATACATTAATATTTTTTTACCTTAACCACAGTGATAACCATTTCATTGTTAATGGTTAATCAATGATACCATAAAATAATTATTGAATCATAAATGGAATATTTTTGGTATTATCAACCATAATCTATTCTCTAGGATGTTAATATGATGTTTTTTAATTTTAAATCCCTTAATAAATTAGTATTTATTATAAAATAAAACTAAATTAATTTTTGAAAAAATTTATTCAATCTCACATTAAAGTCACCAAGAAAATTAATTAATTAAAATATAATCCTTTAACACCAAAATAATAGTAAATATTCATCTTGTAAATTTTATTACTTTAAAAATAACTCGTATTATATTTAATTAAATACTTTAAAAATAATTTATATTATTCCTCTTTTAATCGAGGAAATATTTTTTCTACATTGCTCTGGCTTTTTATGTAGTTTTTAAAAAATTATTTATCAATAAATAAATATTATTGAAAATTGTAATTTAACGTATAGATAATTTTTTTTTAAAAAAACCTCTTATTATAATTATTGAAAAGTTTTACTGATATTAATATCAATAGAGTAATTTTTTTTATATATTCCTTCCTTAAATTAATATAAAAGGAATATTCAAAGAAATATTAAACAATATAGAAGTATATTATATAATCAGATGGAAATATATAAACACCACTAATTAACATGGAAAATTAATGTCTTAGATAAATTTTAATGCCTTAACCCAATGTTATAACAAACTATTACCAGTTTTACCCTTATCGATGTGGTAGAAAATTACTATGGTAATTATTAATTTTGATAAAAAATTAAAGGGTTGTGTTTAAATTTTTTTACCATATTTATTAAAAATATAATTTAAATATATTATGTTTTAATTTTTATAACACGAGTAAATTGAAATTAAAATAGATGCATAAAATTCAATGAAAAGAGATTTTAAAACATTAAATATTTATGCATAATTTTTTATTTATTCATATAGAAAAAATTGAAAGATTAATATATGAAAGTTAAAACATTTATTGAATATATAATATTTAAATATTAATAATATAAATAACTTTTATTTATCGATTTAATTTATTGTAATAAAATCCCATTTAACACATACAAACTCTCTTTCAAGAAAACAACTCTTTTATTTTAAATTGATTTTCATATTTCAATTATAATAAATTTGTCACCGATGAATTTTTTTATACTTGTGTAAAAAAATTATTACAATTCACATAGTCATACCCAATAATCCAATGGATAAGGGATAACTATATAAATAAATATAAATAATTTAACACTATATTTATATTTGTTTAAACTCATCATTTTGTGTAATAGAAATATATTGATGATATAATTTTTTTTTAATTTTTTTTTTCTAAAATATAATTTTTTTAAATTATAACCCAATAAAAAAAATTATATATTTAAATTACATTATTCTCATATAATAAACTAAGTATATATCTATTTCATTATATCATTAGGTTCCCATGTAGCTTCATTGAGTTTCTGATTCATCCATATAACCATAACCCTATGATTAGTCGTATTCCATATAACTTTATCTATATGAGTCAAAACTTTTACTAGTTATTTATCATAAAAGTATCTTTCTATGATATTATATCTTTATAGATCACTACATATGTTAGATCAAGTATATATTTTCTTAATAGGGATACATAGAACACATCATGAACATTGAGAGTGGTTCAGTGGAAGCACCATGATAAAAGCTACCATCCATAGTCAATCAAAAAAATCAAAGGGGATAACATAAATAAGGATTAAAATTTCATTCTTTACATATCTAACAACCTGATTCCTTGAATAAATTCATATAATTCCATTTTCAGCAACATCAAAAAGAAGATCTCAGCAATGATTATTAGTATACCATATCTATCAACTCTAAATAACATTTATGTGCTTTTGAATAGATTTGTATTTCCCTTCCATTTCCATAGTAATCTAAGATCCTAATAAATTTAATTCTCTTACATCAACCTAGTATATTGTATTTTTTATTTTCTGACAGTAGATGGTCTAATAAAGATTATTCTAAATTCTCAAGTGAAAGATATTGTTGTAAGAAGACTCTACTTGAAAAAGGTGTTAATCATAAACATGTTGAAATTATTTAGAAAAATATATCAACATATCATCCATTTTTTTAATGGTTCCCTCATATTTAATATCTATTTGTGGATGTTAATGAATTTTGAATCATAACTTCGTAAAAGAAGCCTACTAATAAATTTCCTTGAAATTCAAGGTAAACCACATATCCATACCACTAATAATAAAACGTCATACTACATAAAACCATACAAATTTATTTATGTATATCCCATGAAGATGATATATAAAAAATATTATATTATATCAATTATTTGTGTTATATTTGTAAGGATAGAAACTATAACCTGAATATTATTATGTCATTTATATGATTTGGGGAGTCTAAAGAAAAAATCCATGGAGATTTTCTCTAATTTCTATTATTTTATGTGTAATAGTTGTAACAACCCCACAGCATCTTATCTCTCATCACTAACCTGCTCACATTACATGAACTATGATATATATTTTATGTATTGTCCCTTTTTATGTTTTCCAACTAGAAATACAATTTTAGATCACTATATATATATATATATTTAGTTCTTGGATAAATAGATAATGATTAACTATAAGCTTCATTCAATAGCTCCGTGTACAAAATTATTATGGATAAGAAACAAACATAGTTCTTAAACCATAGCATTCTATAATAATCAATGTTCAACATAGTGAAATGTATCACCATATTTTACAGCTATATATCTTTCTTATATGCCTCATTGATCCTTTCATGGAAATATAGTTGAAAAATCATTTGTTAAATATAATATTTCTCTTGAACCATCAATATCTCTCTATCCATTCATTGAAAATCCTAAAACGTTGGAATTGTTTTATCCTTATCATAGATAAGGTAGAATGATTCTTCCTACACAGAGATTTTGTCACCTTGTTTTCCATCCAAGGTTTGTAGTATATTGAGTATTCAAAATCACTAATCAGCTCCAACCATCTTCTTTGGAACATATTCAACATATATAACCCTTTTTTTTGTTCATGAACTATATTGATAAATATCATCCAATATTTTCCGATCCAGTTTATGATATGACATGTAATTAAAAGACCTGATGCATTCAGAATTAATTTTATAAAAATATTAAAAATATTTTACATCCAGATCACATAACTTTTCATAAATTAAAGTATATAACGTAAACAAGTATTTAGATTGAAAATATGATATCATAATTTAGATTTATGTAAAAGATATACACTATGTACAACCTAATTTTGGTCGGTTCCAGGAATTTAGGTAATCTATCTATTACCTGTTAAGTTATGTTAATTAATTAATTAACTCATTAAATTAACTAAAATTTATTCCCTCTATAAATATGACGTTATAGAGAATATATTGGGTTATATTCATAAACCTATGAACTATGATAAAATTATTCAACCTTTCTTAATTGTTAAATCAGGGTTAGATAATGACTGACTTTTAAAACTAGGTGAATTGAGGCACATCAAAAGGAAAAATGTCATCTTCTTTATTGGTCACCTTGTTCTTCTTAAACGTTATAAATAAATTGAGGTAAGAATATTCCATTGATTATTCTACCCTTATGATTAAAATATTGAGCATTATAAAATTTCTATTCCTTGATATGCATTTACATAAAACTGGTGCATGAAACTGTATATCGAATTAATTAATTTATTCGATCTATTATAGCTTATTCCATGAAATCACCATTACCAATCCATGGTTCTGATAGCCTTGGCCAAAAATTCTTGGCCATAAAAAATATCACCTTTTTATTACTACTTTTCCTCAACCATTTTCTCCTTATTTATCATTAGATCATTAGGTCATGATTCTACTACAATTGGGCGGGTCTGAGTGTAATCCAACCTCCACATTCAAAGTGGATGTACTGAAAAATGGCCAGATCTGGGATTCAAGAATCAATCAGTGTGAATTTCTGGTAGTGGTTATGGATTCATGGATCCATGAACTGATATTTATTTTGATGTTGAATGGTATTTGCATTATGTGTGTTCAAAATTTTATTCTACCGATTAAAAATTTGAATTGAAGCTACTAGAGGGATTGAATCAATGAACATAGGCCATCCCATTTTATTTTGGGTGAACATTTGTTGTGATCAAGATGTGACTGTAGTATATCATGGATATGTCGAGGAGATATAAAATTATAAAAAACCATTACTACACACCAAACTGTATTAAGAACACATGGTGTTTATACTACTAGTATGACATCCCGCCTTTTTATTACATACACATTTCATTACATGATATAAAATTGAGGATAATTTGAATTTTAGTTATATAGAATTCAATAACATCATACAAGAAAATATAAAATAATCTTCAAATACACTTTATGTTATTCTTCGTGTGTTTATCTTAAGTACAGTTACTACATCTCATAGCATGGGGACATACATCAAGGAAAGGGGTGAGCATGAGGTCATCTAAGGGAAAATAATTTACATGTGATCATGAGGAATATCGATAAGAAGAATAGAAATGTAATTAGTTTATGGGAAAAGTAAAATAAATAATATAATAAAAAAATAAAATTAATTATTACAAGGAAATGTTTATAGAACATTTAATGTATACATTCATAAGCATATCACCAAGGTTAATCAACAAGGCACCGTAAATGAAAATTACCAATGTTATTTACCTAAGTATTGTTAAATATGTCATATATTGAGATTAAATTCATTACCAAATGAAGTGGAGGACTATTAGGGTGCACCATTCATATATATTATTTAATTCTATCTACATATATCATAATAATTTTTTTTATAAAAAACCCATAGAGAAATAAAAACAGGTTTCATATCAAAATCAGGATGTTTCAAAATTGATTAAAAACATAATCATTATATCCTTTTAAACCCTTATAAATGGAATAATGGTTTCTTTTATATTAATACTAGAATAAAATATATCACTTTTAAATTTAGGTGAATAACCTTATAGAATAATGTGGATTGGGTATTCACAAGAATAAAATAAAATAAAATTTCATAAGAAGAATAGAGAAATTATGAGAAGTAAATATGGTAGCCTATTATGTATAAAAAGTGTTTTATGAAAAGGATAAAAGGATATGGGAAAATATCCTCCTAATGATAAGACCCAATTTTAACATATTTTTATGTTAGAAATGGAAATTAAAAAGATTAATTATAACAGTTAGAAGACACTTATAAAAAATAGTCATTGAAATGAAGAGAAAAGAAAAGGAATTCATATATCATGAAAAGTAACTACTTAAACATGAGTATTGAGACATTGAAAGATTGTGGAAATCATGGGATATAAAAATAATATATATTCATGGTGCTTTGATTTTGAGTGAATGGAAATTGAGAAATGGGTGGTTATTTAGAGCAAAATTTGAGGATTTTCATATTAATTTCCTAATATAGGACTTAGAAATCAGGGTGATCAAAATGAAAAACCATGTGCTTTCCACAGTTTCTTCCCATTTTTTTGACATTGGGACATATATTATATCATTTTAACCAAAATAAGATGAAAATAATATTAGTTTACTAATTTTTTCAAGGAAAAGTATACCTTTCACAACATATGATTTCTAATGTAAAAGTTTTCATTTTAGACTTTGGAAAGTAACTTATAAGTTTAGAAATTGACTAAAATCTAGGAAAATACATAATATTAATAAAAAATATTTTAGGTTAGGTATTTTGGTTACCTAATTATTAAATTACTATTAAATAATTATTAGTTTATTAAACATTCGAAAAAACTCAAACTATGCTTTCAGTATTCATGAAAAAATAATGTATATTAGAAAATTATCATAAATTTTCCCTAATCTAATATATACCATATTATTTAAAAATAATTTTTATATTAAATAAATAATTCTATAACTTTGATAATTGTCCCTTTTAAATATAAAAACCCTTATTTATTAAAAAAATAGAACGTTTAAAATGCATAGTAATATTTTTGAAACTTAAAATTTATGATGTTAATAAAAAATGTTTAATAATTTATGTTTAAATAAGACTATTTTTCACCAAAAATTTTATTATGATATTAATAATTCATAAAACTTTAGTTTTTTATAACAATTTATATCATTTATGAAAAGTGAAATTTGTGTATGAAAATCAATTTATTAAATTTGTCAAATATTTTAGTAAAGAAAACAATTACAAAAAAGGAATTAGAGGAATAATAATTTTATTTATAACAATTAATTTAATATTAAGAAACTAATGCTTAGAAATTTAACACCTTATTACATCCACATACTTCCTAAGAGTTAGGTGTGTGATGGTGGTAATTTCATGTGGTGTGTTCTATAATATCAACCATGTTGTAATATCCACTGTCTTTAACATCCCCCATATAGGATTTCATTAAAGATTAAATTATTGAATCTCAACTTAGTATTTTTAGTGGAGAATCCCTGTGATGATACATCCCTCCCATGTATTGACTGATGGGCTTAAAAAAGCATGTCTATACTAGTTGAGGTGATCAATTCTCACTTTTCTCTCAATTATCCATTATCACTATGACTTATAATAACTTAATTATAATGGTAATATTATTACAAAGGGTACATTTAAAAAAATTTATACTAACCAATAGTCATATTTACAAATGGTCATAATTGACCAATGATCATTTAACATTCAAATCTAGGTGGTCACACTTACCTTTACATTAACATCATTAATAAAGAGATCTAATTTTGTTGTTAATAACATAATATAACAAAAAATTTCAAGAAACAATTATCAATCCAAAATTCTCAGTCATTAATTTATTCCCCCCTTATGAAAAATCATCCATGAAATTTTAACTCATTCTCTCAGTTGAGAAAAGTTGTTCTCCTATGGTTTTGATATCGTTAATTCATATTTTATGGTTGTTCCACAAAACATTGATGAGGTGCATGTTATTATTTCATATAACATTGTCTATAATATAAAATATATCCACAAACTATTCCTTATGAGAATTTTCAAATTCTTGTTACACCTCCTCCACATTCAGTACATGTGAATATTCAGGTTTGTACTTCTTGAAGAGTGATATATTGAATATATAATGGTCATGATCAGGATTTGTAATAAGTGATATCCAATGGGCCCCAACTTCTATTAATAAAAGGAATTCATTAGGGAAACTTTACATGATCATAATCTTCCCTTTCATCCCAAACCGCATGACTCTCTTCCATGGTGATATTTGCAAGAACATTTTGTCCCCAACAACAAACTCCATATCCCTTCGATGATTGTCATCATAGATCTTTTTTTGAATCATATAATCCCATATATGTTGTTGGATTGAATGAAAATTTTCTATAAACTCATTGAAAATATTAATACCATATACCTTTCTCTCACCAACTTTATCCTAACAAGTAAGAGTTCTAAATCACTTCCCATATTGAGATTCATTGGGAACCATTTGAATATTCTAATTGAAGAGATTGTTGTATGAGAAATAAAATAATAGGATATTTTTTCTATTCAACCATTAAATTCCATCAATCAGGTTCTCAATATATCCCCATGTGAATGAATAGTCCTTTCAGATTAGCCATCAGTTTGGGGGTGATTGGCCCTACAGAAATTATATTCAGTACTTAGAGAATGTTGAAGACATATCTAGAATTTTTATGTGAGCCATGGAACATGATCAGAAATGATAGAAAATAGAACTCTATAAAACCTCACCAATTCAATTATAAAATTCTTATAATATTGGTAGTGAGAGAAATATTCACAAAAAATCATTAAATGGGAAGTCCTGGTGACTCGATACATTATATGCCATATCAAAATGTTTCCATAGGATGTTATTTGGAGACCATTGATGAAGACTATAGTAAAATTTTCCAAATTTCATGTAGGTATGAGTAGTGGTTGAAATACGCCTTTATGAATTTTTCGTACCACCTTCACTGGTTAACGCACCAAGAACATTTTTGTTTTGTAAAAAATATCCCTTTTCATATTATCCCATCAATAATGAACAGGAGGGTACCGATACTGATTTTTTCTTCAATAATGTATATATAATGTAGATCCATGATCATTATCTATCATCTTATACATTATTTATGAAATATATAGGACATGAATCCTTGTACAAAATTTTATTACACCTTATTGATCAATATTGAACTCAAGAAACATCCCATTACTCAAATTCAATATCTTATTCTGTAATAAGGGATTTGGTATGTGATATTTCTTAAACTTATATAATAATTATAGTTGTGAAATCTTTTGGGATATGGTAGATAATTTACATCCCCTTATGATTATGATGTCCAGTTTTACTAGGTCACTGATCAAGGGATCTGTTGGAATCCTCATCATTTCCAGCACAACATGGTAATTCTTAAATATCGCATCTGCTACATTGTTTTATCTTCTAGAGTGATAATGAAATGAGTAGTAATAATATTTAAGAATTTCCAACCATCTCATTTTTCTTAGGATCAATTACATTTCCATGAATATATAATGCAAACTTTTGTGGCCTATGTGTAAATCACATTTCCTACCATAAATATCATGCCTCTAATTTTTATTAAAAACAACTTTCACTGATCCAAGTCATGCATTGGATTACTTTTCTCATGAGCCTTTATATTTTTAGATACAAAAGAAATTACCTTGTCATTCTTCATGAGGACACACTGACTAACTTTCATAGATTCACCACTAAACATAAATAATCCTTATCTAATGTAGTGTAAAGTTAACACAGGTGTAATAACCAATCTCTTCTTCAGTTCATGGAAACATTCTTCACACTCCATTGTCTAGATGACCAAATCGCATTTTCAAGTTAACTTGGTTAGTGTATTTTAATGTTGTGATATTTGTTTACAAACTGCATATAATATTTTCAAAAACTATGAAAACTATTAATCTCAATTACTATTGTAGGATGAGGCCAGTCCTCCACATCCATTATCTTATCATGGTCCGCTAGTATTCCTAAATTGGTTACAATTTCCCCATGAAATAAATATATTGAGAAAAATTCACATTTTTTAGACAATCCATGTATTCTTTCATTCCTCAAATAATTCTATAAATCTATTATATGATCATCATGATCCTCATGAATTTTGAAATATATCAGAATAAAATTGAGAAAAACTACAATAATTCTATCAAGGTATTCTTAAAGACTCTTTTCATCAATTAAATAAATATTGTAGGATAATTAGTCAAGAAGAAGGGCATAACAAAAAACTCATAATGCCAATATCCTAATCGGAAGGCAGTAATTGGAATATCTTCTATCATCACCCTAACTTATTATAACTACGTCAAAGATCAATCTTTGTGGAGAATTGAGACCCATGAATCTGGTTAAATAAATAATCAATGAGTGGGATAAGGTACTTATAATTCATTGTGATCCCATTAAGATATCTATAATTAATTCATAGCTTCAAGGATAAATCATTGTTCTTATCAAAGAGAAGAGGTGATCCATAGGGAGACCCACATGGTCGAGGAAATGCCTTCTCAAAAATATCTTGACGTTGTTTCTTTAATTCCAAATACCCTAAATTTTCTATTCTATACGGGGTCTATGATATGGTCCTGGATGTAGGTATGAGATCATTAAATAACTTTACCTCTATTTCTAGTGGAGGACTAAGTAAATCATCAGGAAACATGTAATTGTGTTCTTAAATGATGGGAACATTTTATATACATATACCTTAATTTACTTCTCCCTCTTCTCCAATCATCTCTATAAAAAGGGAAACATGTGGAGATTCTTGAAAAATTTTAGGTCATGATATATCTCCTTTTAAATAATTGTAATTTTTCCACACAAGACTATAGATATTTAATTTTTTCTAAACTGGATCATATAATTATAATTTGAGAGCCAATATATCCATATTATAATGTAGAATTCCATCATAGGAATGACTATTAGATTTGTGATGAGAATGTGATCTCAAAATTCTATAGTAGTGTTTATATAAATTAATGATATTTGGATAATCCCTCAAAGAGTATTGGATGATAAATATACTTCTAATAAATTAGGGATTGATTCTATATTATTTTAAAACATGGAGGAAATAAAGGAATTAATAGAACTAGAATTAAACAATGTACCTTCTAACTTTTGGAGGAAATGAGAGTACCATTCACCACATCATTTGGTTCTTCTACTTCCGCCATTGTGATTCACAATTCGCAACCATTCTCCATTCCCTTATTATATGTTTTATGGACATTCCCATCCATTACCTTCCTATATGAACTTTTATTAGAAAATTTCTCAATAAATATGCACTTATAGGATTGGACATGTGGTTGGGATGCACAATCTTCACTTATTCATTAGTGTTTATAAATTGTGAAATCACATCACTATGCTAGTTTAGAACTCTATGGCCATAAAAGCCACATTTTTATCATTTCACACAATCTAGAAAGTGGTTTCCTGAAAGTTTCTTCCCACATTTATCACATTTTAGAATTTTCACTTTCATGCTTCTTCATTTGTGATCAATGTTACCAATAATGCTTACCAAAAAAATATTCCTTTTTTATTATGATTTATGTAGAAAATAAACCTCTTCGAACTCTATTGCAACCTTCATATTATTCCACACAATTTCTCCTAGATTTCATAGTCTTAATTGGATAGATATCTTAATAGATGGGGTCTTAGTCCATTTAATAACCTATAAACCTTCCCATTAGAATCCATAATAGTGTTAGAGGTGTTATGAAGAAGTCTTGTAATGTTAATCTCATATCATCCCACAAATTCATTTCCCTTATGATTGAACTCTTGAAATTATTTCTCCAATGTCATTTGCAAAAAATGGTGGGAAATGTTATTGAAAAAGTATCCCCTGAACTCTTCCCATTCTATAGCACCAATCTCTCTTATTGTCTTAATATTTTTAATTTTCATCTCTAATTGTTCAGATATTTACTCTAATATATACATATCCATGGTGAATTTCTCATGTTTCAAAAAAAATAATTACATTAAAAATATTTTCTATAGAGCTTTCTGTTGTTCAGAAATTATTGGGTTGGTAGATCATCCAAAAGAAGGTGGTTGTTGATCCATAAAGGACTCAATGAAAAGTTGTTCCATTAGAGGTGAATTTTTTCTCTTATCTTGAATCATGTTATTGTTCATAAATATTTTTAGTTAATTCATTATTTGTTTCAATTATTCCATTATAGTATTATTCAGAGGGCTATCAGAGCATGGTATGTTGTCCTCATTTTTTATTTGGATCTTATAATTTCTGTCCATTTTCTAAAATAATAAAACCATAGTGAAAAACTTGTTTCATTAACAATATTATAATTTAAAATTAATTTTATGTCCTAAAAAGTCATATATAAGTATTTTGTTATTTAAAAACAATTACATTTTCTATATATCATTCATAATGGTTCATAAAAAACATCTAATTAACAATAAATATCCCCCAGGAGTGTGAAACTAGGAGTGATGCAATGCATGATATCGTGATTTATTTCCCATTCATGTAAATCTTGAAAAACCATTTTTAGGTTTCTCCCCATGATATATTTATTCGAGAGCCACATCTTCTTGTTCGTATCTAGATATGTATTTCATTTTTCAGAAACCACTTACATAATTCTTCACCAAAATACCAGGTAGTTTTCCTATATTTAATCTTTTCTCCAGGGTTATTCCTACTGTTTAAAATTTTAATTTATATTAATAACTGGACCATACTTTTATAGATACTATATAATACTACCTCTTTATTAAATAAAAAATTCATTACTTGGTACAAAATAGAGGATCTTTTAATTTTTATTTTCATGGAAATCAGGAAAATAATACATGAAATTATAAAGTATTCATCTAATTCACATTATTGGATTATTAATACGATAAACCACAGTTTATTTAATACATCTCATATCCTGGGGAAATACATCAATGAATGGGGTGATCATGAGTCCCAGTAAGGGAAAACAATATACAAGTGATCATAAGGAATATCAATAAGAACAAAGGGAAAGGTCGTCGAGGAATGAGAAAATGAAGATAAAGCATATAACAATTAATATAATAAAAATTTTATCATGGAAATTTTTTCACAACATTTAATTTATACATTCATAAGTATATCATTAAGGTTAATTTCTAATGTTTCATAAATGAAAATTGCCAATATTGTTCAATAAGACATCATAAAAACATGCCATATATAGAGATTAAAATATTTACCCATAAATCAGAGAAATGTAAGAGACAAAAATTAATTTTTATTATTTAATGTGATCAATATATATCATAATAAAACATTTCATAAATAACTTATAGTGAAATAAAAAAAAATTCATTTCTAAATCATGATGTTTCGAAAGATTTTAAAAACATAATCATTATGTCATTTTCAACCAATAGAAAAAATATTCACATTTCATGTATTTAAATACCAGAATAAAATTTATAATTTTTACATTTAGGTGTGTAACCTTTTAAAATAATGATTATTTGATTTTCACATGAATGAAATAGAAGATAATTTTTTGAGGAGAAGAGAGAAATTTTGGGAAGTAAATCTATTTGCATATCGAGTATAAAATATAGTTTTAGAAAATGGTAAAATGATACGGTAAAGTGTTCACATATTGATAAAAAAATTAGATGTATGGATATAGTAAAATAATGGATAAAATTCGGTAATAATAAAAACAAGAATCCATTTACAAAAAATTGTTCTTTAATTAAATAGAAATGAAGGATAATTCCCAAAACATGGAATATAACTCTTAAGAATTGAGGAATAGGGCTATGGGGGATTTACGAAATATTGGTAGGAAAAATTTAGATATAACACCACTATATATTAATGTATGATGGGTTTTTAGTGAATGTATGTGGAGTAATTAGTGGGTATTTATATCAAAAATAGAGGATTTGCTTATTAATTTCCAAATATAAGCCTCATTAATCTATGTTTTGTAATATGAAAAACCATGGGATTGAGCAGAGGATTCTCTTACTGTTATAGAAATTTGGAACTTATTTTATGTTATTTCAAACCAAAAGGTCAAAAATAATATTATATTACTTATTTTTTTTGGAGTAGTACAATTTTCCCAATATATAATTTTTAAGGTTAAAGATCTCATTTTAGACCTTGGAAAGTAACTTATATATTTAAACATTGAATAAAATATATTAAAATACATGATATTAATAAAATAAAACATTTTAGTTTATTTATTGTGGTCAAATAATTATTACATCACTATTAAATAATTATGAAGTAATTTAACAAACCAAAAAACCAAAACAATATTTTTACTATTTATTGAAAAAAATGTATTTTAGAAAACTCTCATAAATTTACCCAATCATAATTTTGATATTATTATTTAAAAAATTATATTAATATTATAATAATAATTCTATAAATATTATAATTTTATATTTTTAGAATAAAAATATATATTTATTAAAAAAAAGTTGGTCGAAAATGCAAAGTAAAATTTCTGACACATAAATCTCTTCAAAGTCACGATAAAATTGCTTTATCATTTGTTTTTAGATGAGGGTGGTTTAACATAATATGTTGTTAAAATACATATAATTAATAACACCATAGTTTATTATAAAATTTTATTTCTTTTTTAAGTAATATTAGAGTTAAAAAAATTACATTTATTAAATTATTCATTTTTTTTATTAAGAAAAACTATTCTTATGCTAGAATTGATGGAATACAATTTTATTTTTACAATGAAATTAAACATTATGTAAATATGTATAGGACATATAACCACTTGTTACACTAACATATTCCCTAAGAGTAATGTGTGTGATGGTGATGATTTCGTGGTGTGCCTCAGCTAACATCAACAGAGTGGAAATTACCACTAACTTGGACTCTTACCATTGGTGATTTGTTTTTTGATTACCTTTTTGAATCATTGATTGGGAATCATCAATGGTGAACCCCAGTGATGATACCTACCTCAAAATTTCTACAAAATGGGATTCAAATGACAAGAATCTACTGGTTTAGGCCATTGATTTTTCTTTATGTATCGAACATCATTCATCATTATTAATTTTTTGATCTTAATTGTAATGGTAAAATAATTACCAAGAGTATAGTTCCCAATGGTCATATTGACCAATGGTCATAATTAAAAAATCAACATATAATGGTTATATCCATATAATCACATTTATATTTATATTCAATTAATTATTAAGGAGATATGGTTTTTTGTGAATACAATAAAATAGAACACATTTTCATGAATAAACTATGATTGAAAAATTATATGTTATTATATATAGGATTGGTGGATAGGGTTTCTTGGTGAGTTAAATATCACATGCCATGTGATCTCAATATTCCATGTGATTTGGTGCTAGTGACCCGACACGTAGTCTTGGAGTACACAAACATGGGCATGACTAGTAACATGTATCTTACTTCCACATAACTAAGGACCCAATCATGATTTGTAAAAGGCAACCAGGATAGCATGGTATCTGTCAAAGAGGCTAATACATGATGTTTAATACACATAAAGACAATGTATATAGATAGTATTCTATTTTCCTGAAAGGAAACATGCTATATGTAGAGTATGACCACATTCTGGGTGGGTCCCTTACACATATTCGACTCATTCAAGAAACATAAACCCATTGTATAAAATTCATTGGGACTCAAATTTTGTCTTGTGAGTATCCTATATGATGTTTTTTGCATGATATATGTTTATATCTTGAGTAGTGTATTATATGATATGATGGGATTTTTTCCAAGTGTGACTATTCATTAGGTGGGGATCGATGAATGTAGTTATCAAACAAGATAATTAGAGTGAGGCCCTCGTAATTGGATAGGGAATGATTTCTATATTTATAGGTTGGAACCCCTTGGATAGACTAGGGTGTGTATCCTATACTTACATAGTGGAACCATCATTCTTGGACAGGGCATGTGACCTCAATCAATAGATTGAAACCAACCATTACGGATTAAAGAATAGGTCTTCTTCTTATAGAGAAAAACCCTCATACTAGTACAGGGTATGGGTCCTTTATCTATTGAGTGGAACACCCCTGATGGAGTAGGGCATGTGTCCTCATTCTATATACTTAGTGAAATACTTAAGTCATATCAAGGCATGATTCCTCTATCAATCTACTGAGTGGAAGCCACATGTCATATCATATAATGGGTCCTCTTTCAATCTTCTAAGTGGAACCGTCCAATCATGCTGAGGCATGGGTCCTTTACGTAGAGATTTTATCCCCTTTACCACTAAACAAAGTGGAAAGGTATGGATTCACATGGATATTCATCAGACAAAAACACGAGATACTGGGAATCGTTGACGGTTATTTGGATGTTTGGGAAGATTCATAATCCTATGATGGGATGTGATATAGAGATCCCCTTTCTATATTATATGGGTTTCTTGTATGATACATATATATCTACTTAATGAATATCATTTCAATTATTTCTATGGGTTGAAATTTCTTCATTTATCATGTTTTAAGTTGATTCAACTTCAGTTTTTAAAGAATTCATTTGTGTATGTATATACATAGTATTTCATGGGTTTACCCAACATTTTTCATGTTTTATGAGGATGAAAAATAGGTTGATGAAGTTAACAAAGAATCATATAGAAACACATGTGCCTCTAACCAGATACAGTTGCCAAGTCAAAGAGATCTATAGACGTTCTATCAAATAATTTATTTTCTAGATATTGTTAGGTTGAGACTTCATTTATTGTTGGGAATGTATTTCCCCCCTTTATTTTTGGATAACACTATCTTAAACATTTTTATTCCATATTTGATGTTACATGCATGGATACTACTCTAAATGTTTATTTCTTCTGTATTATTAATATAATTTTTTTTGATATGTTTTGATTCATGAGTTATGGTACATAGTGAAAATCATCCCATTTTCATTATGAATTTTGGTGCTCATCGTCATCCCCTGGCCTATGGAGGCATTTTTACATTAGTTGGTGACTAATCCCCATTTGATCTGATTATAATATATTGGTATCAATGGGTGTCCGACCATTGGATGATGTTTAGAGTGATTTCCTCTCTTGAGGTATTAGAGAGAACATAGGGAAACATTTCCAATGCTTCTTGAGTGTTGCTTTCATTCTAGAGAACCAATTCATGTTTCCACTACTAATGTATCCACTCACAATTACTCTTTATGTATGATTGTCAACTCAGGATACAAATAAATTGTTTTCAGGGTGAATTGATACAAGAATCATATAGAATTGATTATTTTTATTTTCCTTCTTGACAGAAATCCATATATATATATATATATTTATATTTGTGTTCATCTAATGATGGTATATCTTGATTAACTTTCAACATTCCTCTATGAAGATATTCTATAGGGTTATTGATTCTAGACCACGATGAAGATTATTTGATGAGTTATGAGGTGTTAGTTTATGGGACATAATATGGGATCTTTCCTCTAGGAGGGAAAATTTTATAACCCCACCTAGTGAGAAGTAGATTTTACTAATAGTTAATTTTGAGGAAAAATCCATACATAGTGAAATCTATGAGTTTTAGTCTCAGTGGCTGATGATGTTCCATAGAGAGGAATATCTACAGGTGTTGGACGATTTGTGTTAGTCAGTGATCTAGTGTTTCGAAATTCTGGGAACACCGATTGATTAAATGGTAGTTGTAGGAGCAATCCTTTTCCATGGAGTAGTTAGACATTGCGGTAGATTTTTCCCATAGAGGCATTATGAGTATGAAATCTCATGGTATGACCTCTGGTAGCGATTTCATGAGCTGTAATATCCCACATTCCTACAATCAGCTTGTATTATGGTGTTTCTGGAGAGATAATAGGTAGTTATGATTTTTTATGAGTATTTTGTGAGGTCTAATGACAATACAAGGTACTAACTTGATATGATTTCAGATATCTACTTTAGGAATAAATATTTGGGAAAGGTATTTATAGTGACATCCATGCTTGAGTGATAACAATGTGAATTTATTTTTTTGATGGAGTGTTGGAGAGGGAATCAGTTATGGATGGATTTTATTCAAATGTATTCCATGTAACTAGATCTAGAAGTGGGTTTCATTATGACTTGTGTTCTATAGTAGCTACTAGACTCTATTATAAAGGGTCCTGAAATAATAGATATTATCATGAACAAAATAGATGTATGATTTTGTGTCACATGGACCTCATAAAGGGCCAGGGAAGCCTGAGAGGGGTGATGTTATCCATGTGATATATGAGGTTACATGGAATAAGATTTCATATCAAAACATGATGAAGAGGGATGGAATATAGTACATGGACCAACATGAATTAGGAAACTCCATGATCATCAATATCCCATGTAATGCTTGGGAGGACCCTGGGGAGGTAGAGTTGGAAGAGGATTATGTGGAGCTCTTAGAGGAGTTGTGGGTGGTGTATGAAATTATAAGCTCCATCCACTACCACCACTAGGTAGCAGATGTCAGGATTAGGTAGTCCAAGGTAAAGGCTATAGGAGGATGCATGCTATAGTGGAAAATGAACCATCAGATCAAGAGATTATTAGAGGTATGATATATATATTCATTATACAATTACATCAATACTAGTAGGCACAAGAAAAAATCATTTCTTCATATCTATAACCTTGGAACAAGAGATTGTTCTCCCAGTTGTGAATTTAACCCTACAATTTTCCCTTAGGTTCTTATAGAGAATTTTTTTTTGATATCATTTATCTAAATATAGTTCGAACTGTCACTTTTCGGATAGTGATTATCATGGGACATCTTGGTCACCATGATGAGACATTATGATTTCAACTTGGGTATGCACTAGATTTCTATGGTTCAAGCCCATATTTACTACCACCACAGACAAGTCAGATCCCTTTGGAATGATGGGAAAAGATTCCCATTTTTGGATGTAGAATATCTTGTGGTAATGTCAGTGGGTCTTGTGAATAGGAAGCTATAGCTGATCACCCATAAAATAGTGAGTTTATCCCTTGGAATATTGGGATTCATCATAAATATGGATTCCTTTAATCATGGTGGATTATATTAATGTCTTATCTGAGGACATTATTGGACTACCACCAAGGGAGGAGATGGTTCTTTTCATCAAATATCATAGTAAGAGAACAATTATATCATTTGTGACATGTTGGATTTTCCCCTAATGAGATCCAAGTTCTACTGTAGCTATTAGAGGGCCTTCGAGTGAAGGTTTTCGTCAGACCAAATGTGCACCCAATGGTATCTCTAGTGTTATTCATGTAAAAGGCTTATGGTATGTTATGTAATTGTGAGGATTGTAACTTCCTAAACAATTCCAATATAAATAACAATAACCTATTACCGAATATTCATAACCATTTTGACTAGTTATGAGGCATGAGACGGTTCTCAATGTTAGATCCCCAGTTTGGCTACCACTAGTTGAGAGTTTGGGAGGTTGATATTAAAAATATGACATCAAAAACATAGTATAGGCACTATGATTTCCCAATGATGCCTTTTATTGTGGGGAATTCCCCACTTTGTTTATGGATTTGATGAACCTAATCTTCCTGACATACTTGGACAACTTTTTTTAATCATTGAAGACATACTCATCTACTCTACATTGGAGGAGTAGAATACAATGCATAGAGGATGGTCCTAGACTTACTTTGGGAGAACCATATTTATAGTAATCTCATGAAGTAGCAGTCATAGAACCGTGAGTTTCATATTCTAGGGAATTTTGTTTCTGAGAATGGATTAGATGTAGATAAGGATATGATTAATATATTTCTTTTTTGGGTTCCACCCAAGAGGATGATAGATGTGTGGAATCTTTCTTAGATTGGAGTGGTAATATAAAAGGTTCATTGTAAGATTATCCACGATCTTATCCCCCTTTACACCACAATTATAAAGAGGGAAAATGTTTACCTAGATTGAGTAGTGTAATAAATTTATTGAGAAGTTGAGGATAAGGATGGAGAGTGCACATATTTTTAAACATCAATGGAGGGTGTTGAGTACATTATGTGTTGATATGCCTCTAGAACTATGCTCAGTAACATGTCAATGTAGGGTGAAGAAGTTATTTCATATGGGTGGATGATGTTGTGCCACATGAATAGAACTATCTAACTAATGATATAGAGATGGTGAAAATATTACTCTCTATAAGGATGCGGTGGAATTATCTTATGGGAGAGTTCATTATTGTTTAATCATGACATCAGTGTCATAGATATTTCTTCTTATGGAGATACCTGAAACTGAGATAGAGGCAATGGTTGGTGTTCCTATAGGACTATGACTTTGAGATAGTTTATACTCCTAGGAAAGATAAAATTATAGATGATTCCCATATTAGAATGTCCCAAGATAGTTTTTAGAGAAGAATTATTTGTAATTGGATTCCATTCATTTTACCCTAGTAGAGGTGGATGGTGAATATTTTCTTCAATTGATGGTGTTGAATCCTCTACTTCTCCAGCATGTGAGTGAGGCTCAGTTGGGAGATATAAAATTTGAGGTTCTAAATGGATTGATATCCTTAGGGTATTCACTAGATTGAAATTTTAAATGTATGTATCACATAATCATTTTCATTGGATTGAGTTTTTTTTCATGATTTGAGTATAGTTGATGAGAATGTTCTAAATTTATCCTTATGTTATACATCAAAGTGTAGGAAATATGTAACAAGACATTCAATGGTGGTTTTATTGGGTTGTAATGAGATAGAGTATTAATAGGTTCATCTCTCAGTTTATGGACTTTCAATAGTTGAATTATGAGTAATATGTTCCTAATGGTTTTCTAAATCCTCTTGACATCACGAAGTGGTAATGGGACACCATATTAATGGAATTTATGAAATGGATTTGATGGTATATAAGAGGACATTAGTCAATCTATTTGGTAGTGGACTTAATAAAAAATTCATTGAAATTCCTTGAAACCAAGGAGTATAGATTAGTGGAGAGTATGGTCCGTTTTATGTGAAGAAGATATCCTACATCAATGTGGTTCCCTCGATTTTTTTTCTAAAAAGGATGTTTGGTTTATGTTAAGATTTTAGAGAGGCCTTTAGGTGGCATTATATCTTGATAGGAGGATTGGTAAAGTCTTTCATCACCATATGGACAGTCAAACCAAGTTAAATATCCAGGTGTAAGAGGATATTGTGAGGGATTACATGATATATTTTTTTGGGATCTTGGATGATGAATTAACCATGATAGAGTTTGATTACAAAAATATCTATCCCTTATATATAACATGCCTACTTTAATAGACATATATAGAAGGTGCTACATTTTAACCTTATAATGGATTGAGTTTAGTGAGACATTTCTTGTTGGGATAGAGTTGGTGTAAGAGATTATAGGGAAGGTTTGGTGATATGAGAGCATAAGAGGAAAATATAGAGTTGAGATAAATCTTATGAAGACCTGTGTCATATAAACTTGGAGTTTGATAAGGGAGATAATATTTTCATATGAGTAACCCCAAAACAAGGATTATGGAGATTATTCCAAGGGGGAATTATATCCATGGGGTTTATCAGGATGCTCAAGATCTAGCAGAGGGATAGTGAGGATGCCTACCACCTCACCATACCCCCATAGTTTAACCGGGTACATGACCTCTTGTATGTTTCATATATGAGCATACACTTCCATGATCCAAAAAACATTATGAAATAGGGTGATATGGACATAAATGAAGAATCCAAGATCATCTATAACTAGGTGATGATAAAGGATTTATAGAAGATGGTCAGTTTTGGAAACACCATTCCCTTTGTTCATGTGTTTTGTTAGAATTGGAGAATGTAAGAGATCTTCTACGAGCGGGTTTTGAAGACGTCAGTTCAATATCCCCAACATTGATGATAATATTGAAGGTTATAAAAATATAGAGACACAACATTTTCATTTTAAAAATTTCAAATACATTAAAGAATATTTTCTGGGAAAGGATGAGAGAATGTTCCTAGTTCTATGGCCTAGTGAGTTCGGAATTAATATGACAAATATATTTTATATATTTTATGTAAAATTTGTATGAAATTAATGAAATTATGGGACATCTCAAAAATGGGGTCTCATATTGAAAATGTGGGGCTAAGTTTGAGTCAGGAGTGCGGGATCAACTATAGTCACAACAAAAAGTGGTTGGTGTCAGACATTCAAATAAAGAAGCTATTGGTGTGTACATTAAGTAAACTAATTATTTATTTCATTAAATAACCTAAAATATATTCCCTATATAAACACATTTATATGAAAAATATACTGGGATAACTATATATACATGGGACCATTGAGAGAAGTATTCCACCAATATTTATACGTAAGTCAATATTTGATAAATACGAACTTCTGGATCAAAATTAATTAAGATACAATGAATGCAACAAGTCATATCCATCAATGGTCACAACATTATTCATCAGTGATCAATATGAATCGAGGTAGGAATAATCATTTATGGATTCTCCCATTATGATTAAAATATTGAGCATGATCAAAACATTATTCTTTAATATTAAATTACATAAACACTTTACATGAGAATGTATATCAAATTAAATTTTTTAGATTAGCTATAGTGGATTATGCCATGAAATTATCCATGATATTCCTCGGTTCTATGGTCCTTGTCCATGAAATCTTGGATATCAGTGATGTAACAAGGTGTTTATTCCACTCAAAGCCATTTTTTATGTCCTTCATCATTAGACAATGGGGTCATGATTCAACTACTATCAGGTGGGCCTGAGCATGATCTATCCCCTATATTCTTAGAAGATGTACACACAATGACACAATTAGAGTTTTGAGAAAGATGTTTCATGGGTTATGGGTAGTAGTAATGTCATCATGGATTTTGGATCTAATAAAGAGTTTGAAAAAAAAATGGGATGCATGCGAGGTGTGTGTAGGATTTTAGAAGACCAAAGAAAATATGAATTTAGGCCATAAGAGGGCCAAAATCGATGAATAGAGGCCTTCAGGTTCAATTTTAAGAGACATTTATGCACGATTAGGCTGTAGGAGCTGTATATCTATGATTTGATATGGAAATATAACTTTAAATGAAAGAGCCAACTATATATTGTGTAGTCTAAAGATCCAAAAGAATTTAGACCCTTGGCCATAATGGATATGTTTTCTTGGTGATTTAAATATCAAATTCTATGTGGGGCCCCCACACTCCATGTGACTCGGTGTTGGTGACCCAACATGTAGTCTAAGAGTACATGAATACATGCATGACCCGGAACATGTCGATTACCAACACACAACCAAGTACATGGGAACAACTTGGAGGAAAGGACGATGAGAGAAGAGCTAGGGACCAGGAGGCCAAGACACGTCATGTAGTACTAAATGGCTAGAAAGTCATGTGTTGGTATGGAAACAAACATACAGAAGTGTGTCAACACACACCATATGGGTCTCTAACACATTGTGTACCCCTTCAAGAAACTGAAACCTCTCATGCCACCAGAGTTTTTAATGAATAGAATATGATAGTGGACTTTTTAGTAAAGTATCATATATGTTTTAAGCGGTTATTAGTGTGATTTTTGTTTAACCATTGCTAGATATAGTTAGAGATCATGCAGGATCATCAGAGTGGAACCCTTATGATGAGACAGGGAATGTGTCTTCAATATATAGAGTGGAACCCCATGATGGATAAGGGTATGGATCCTCTATATACATAGTGGAATCCTAATTCTGGGTTAGGGAATAGTTCCTCTATAAATAAAGTGGAACCCCGTGATATATTGTGGATAAGGTACTCTATTTAAAGAGTGGAACCGTCTTACTGGGTTAGGAATGGGTCCTCTTACTATAGAGTATAACCCCCTTGGATTGAAAGGGCATGGGTCTTCTATCTATATATTTAGTGGAACCCTTCAATCATATCTGGGAATGGGACCCCTATATATCAATAGAGTGTAATTGTACTATTATATCTAGGAGTTGGTATTTTATAAGGTGGAACTATTTGGTCATACCCAGGAATGGGTATTCTACATTGAGATTGTGTCCTCATGACATTGTGGCATCATGGATAGGTGTGTCTTCATGTAGATACTTTTCTAATAGATATGTGAGATGATGGTCATCATTGATGGATATTTGGAATAGTTTGAAGTCTAATCTTATTGGGTTGGGTTATGAGATGAATACACATTTTCCCTTCATCTATCTTTCTTGATTAAAATATATATCTTTATGGATTGGATATAATGCCTCTATTGCTATGGATTTGGCTGTTTTATTCTATTATATCACCTATTTATACCACTTCAGATTTTGGGGTGTCATACTGGGAATATATATACTAAACCGAAATGGTATTTTCCCACATGTGTCATGTCTCTTACAGATGTCAGACAAGTCAGGGTTGATTATTGAGGGAATAGAGATACATGGGTACATTTGAAAATGTACAATAGTTAGGTCTTGTAGTTATAGAGCTAGGATCTCTCAGTATTTTCATTAAAGATATTTTCATATAGGGACATCTATTCTAGTTGGCTATGTATTTTCCCCTTTCAGTTTTTTTTACACTGTCATATATTTTTTATTTCCTAGACAATGTTTATTCCATGGATTGTACTCCTTATTTTTCTATCCTTTATTATTATTACAAAGAACATCTATATGAAGGTGGTTGAGAGAATTAAAATAAGTAGTTATGATAAGGCCTCCTATTTAAGTTATGATTTTCAATGTTTGTCACTATCCCCTAGCCTATGGAGGAAGGCTTGGGGTAGGTGAAACTTGAGCCCTATAGGGCCAGGTCAGGACATACCTCTTTTTTTATGAATATATAAACTAATATTTTATAACCAATATATATATATATATAACATCATTCCCCATAGATATTATTATCAATAAATTTAACTAAATTTTTTAAATAACTAACTATAAATCCAATGTTTTGAAATTATCCAAAAAATCATCGATAATATTTTTCCAAACCAAGAAAACTAAGGATCACAATAACTATGGTTTTTCTAGGCCATTAACCAATAACTTTAATATTTTAATGGTCTATTTAAATACCCTCACATGAGAATATATGACTCAATAATATTATTATTTATAGAATAAAAATCATAATTTGTAAATTTCTTTTTTAGAATATTCTTCTAAAGGGTATTAAATAGATTCCTAACGAGATCCGCACGCCCTTCCTTTCACTATGAATATATTATAATATCATCTATAAATACTGATAAATGATAAAAATAATCCATAAATAAATTATTAATTAAATCAATAAAGATATAATGGGTATTAGTAAGACCAAATGACATAACTATATATTCATAGTGTATATATGTTATACCAAATGTAGTAATAGGTATATCCTCTTTCTTGACCCTCAACTGATGATATCCATAATAAAGATCAATATTATATATTTATTAAGATCCATAAAGTGGATCAAACAAGTCATCAATATGAGGTCGATGATATATATTCTCAATAGTGATATATTTCAATTGTATTTAACCAATACACGCTCACATTTCTATTTATATTTATATAGTAAAGAGAACGGGTGCACCCTATGGTGACAAATTTTTTCAAATGAATAACTTCTCAAGATTATTTAAGAGTTTCTTATATAATTCATGTGACTCAGAATGGTTCATTTCTATATAGATCCATTAAAATATATGATGTACAACATGAAATTTATATTAAGAAATCAACATCATACTTTATTGGAACACTAGAAAAATAATCAATAAATAAATAAAAAAACACCCCCAAAATAGAAATATCATTGGTGCTGATTTTCTATAAAGGATGTTTTTGTAATCACCCATTTTTATTAGGAATAAAGACCCATAAAATTTAGAAAACATCTATTATATGGTTATAATTATCATCAAAATAATATATAACCATAGGTTTCTTTGAAATATATAATATGACTTACATTAATAAAAAATTGATCTAATATATTTTTAAAAAAATAAATTCCATGCCTAAAATAACATCAAATTCAAATAGAGGAAGAATAATGGGATTTATAGGAAGAACATTCCACAAAAATTCAACTAGAAAAGAATCATAGAATAGACATGGTATCATCATACCATCATGGGTTTTGACTCCTATTTAAACATTTAATCATCAGGAATGTATTATGATACCTTTATAAAATTCATCGAATATAAATGAGTTGCTAGATTCGAAATAATGTAATCCATTATAATTTCTTTATTGAATGACATTTGTTCCTTTCACCACATCATTATAATAATACAATTTCTAAATTATAGGTTATTTCACTTTTTCAATGACATTTAGAGGTTACTGTTGCCTATCATTATCCTAATCCATCACATTTGTGCACTATTTGTCATAATTATCATAGTACTTGAATTATAAGAATTGAAGTACTGGTTGTTCATTATTTGGGAAAATATTTTACTCTATTTAATTAATCATCCCGTTCATTTCATATCAACGGTGATGAGATCTATAACACACTATTCCACATTTATATCACCTACTAGTTTGCAGTCAAATAATTACCTTATTGTTTTTCCCATATTTATGGCATGTAGATGGTGCAATATTATTGACACCATGATATTTATTCAAGTTTTCATGAGTCTCGATCTTTTTTAGCTTATTTAATACTTATGAATGGTTATAATTCCCAATTTCCATTTCTACTAAGAGTGAACATCCAATTATTTCTTCATAGGTATTATATTATAATATAAACGATTTCTTTTAGATAACTTGATTTAAGACACCCATGAAAATATCAATTTTTCATTTAGGGATAATGACAAAACAAGATGAATTTCATTGATGTCTTAAAAAAATTACATTATAATAACCGGTTACTTTTTCCACTTTTTTATTTAGGAAAAGGAATTCATTATCTATCATTGTATATAAAATTTAAGGGGATAGCATTCTTAAAAAAATTCCCAATTAAAAGCATGATTATAATTGTAATAAATTTCATCCTCTTATATCATATTTTACATAATGTTCCACCACTAATATTCTTAATCATCAATATAATAAATAGTTTGGACTGACTTCACATATTCCATGAGCTAGAGAATAGAAAATATATTCTCATTGGTTTTGATCCATTACTTAGTCACTAGTGGATAAAAGGACAACAAAAAGAAGGTGGAGGTTTCATTATGAAAGCATCAATAATATATTTACCACAATTGATAATTTTGATTCTTAACAAGATTTATTTCTTAAATAAATTGTGTGAGCAACGAAATAGATCCCTTTGTTCCATATCCCACTACATTTATGTTTTTAGGTGGACAATCATTTCAATATCCATCACATTAATTATTACCATGATGTTTTCTTATTCGTACCATCGAATAAAAAAAAATATAGTCTACAAAATAATAATCATATTGGTAAACCACATAATAAAAAAATTATAGTATTTCTAAATCATGAAACATATTTTTCATTCTATGAAACCTCAGTTTTATCATAGGCCATCCATGATCTATTCCAAATCATTAAGATGTTATATTGTACGTTTAATTATCCCCATATGTCTCACTAATTTTTTCTCATACTAGTTTCCAAAGGTAATTGAGCCTCCCTCTAAAAACTATAAAATGATCCCAATATTTACACATATAAATATTATGTATTTATAAATGAATATTCAATACATTTCAAAAATACACACTTGAATACCTTAAAGGATTAGTGTATTTGGAGATATCATAGAAAATAATATTTTTAATGAAATATATTCTATATCACCCACAACGATCTTTCCATTTAGTAGTATCATTTTTTATAGGCTACTTAAACCATACATTATATCATGGGGAAAGAAAACATACGAAGAGGTTAGATAAAATTTCCTATAGGGGTAAACATTGGAGATATCAATTGATGATCATATGAGATAATAAGATAAGAATATTGGTATTAGATCATGAATATTGATCAAAATGTTTATATAAAGTCTATGATGGATCATAAATAAGAGTCATGGAATAAAAAAATTTGTTTCCAATGTCTTGAATAATAAGAGTAAGAAATCATCTAAAATAAATCATGAAAAATAATTGCATGTCATAAATTATTTGAAGTATCATAATTTTAAAAACCATTTCATATGTCAAGGTTAAATATTCATACTGTGAAATCATAATTGATTGGGTCTATATAACTATTTCCAATAGCCGATCATGCACACAAACATGTATTTTATTAGAAATTAATCACCTTGACTTGTTTCCCATTTCAGATCAAGAACATTAAGTTATTTTGAATAATTATCTCATGAGATAAAAAAATTAAACAATTAATTGGAGAGTTACATAATTTGAGGCCCACCAATAACATAATAAAAACTATAAAAATGTTTTCCACAAAACCTTAAAATTTTCATCATATCAATATATAATAACCTATATAAAGGAAAGGGTTTTGATAAAAATTTATTTATTTTATCATATAATTACCATTATAAAATAAATATGTTTCATAAACACCAAATAATCCTAGTAATAGGAAATTGGATAAATAATAAGGATGAAATCATTGGATAATATCCCCAATATAACATAATTTTACTTAAAGCAAGTTATCGTAGAAGAAAATTCATTGCAAATAACTGTTGAAATATTTCCTGGGGGAAACACACTTTTTAATTTGAAATAAATTATTTAAAAAATCTCAAATTATAAATATATATTTTCAAAATATCCTTGAGAAAATGAAATGGAATTTTTAATGAGTTAAACTATCTTGATAGTGATAAATTCTATTCATTCCATATAAGTTAAAAGAAAAAAAATTCACACCTTTCTAAAAATTCAAAAAGTACATTAAATTTAAAATGAAAATAAAATTCATTTAAAACTATTTAGGAAAAAATTTAATCATTGGAAGGAAATCATAGTGTAATATTTAATTCTTGAAAACAATTATTGTTATACATTGAAATGGAAGTAATTTATTTTTAAAAAAACAATTAATGTTGATCTTAAATTAAACAATTCTCAATCCCATCAATAAGTAATCTATTGAAAGTGAAAGGAAAAGATAAATTATTTATAAATAACCACTGGATAATAAAATTAAAATAATTTATCTGATAAGTATCAAACAATATCTTAAATAGAAATTTCTCTATATATAACCCCGATTACCAATAAGGTTGAATCACAAGTCCCATACCTCATGATTTTTCAATCTTTATACACCTCAGAAACACATATATAATAAACATATATTGAATATAAATATACTAAAGAAATATAATAATTACTAAAAACCTTTGAATGATTTATTTATGATATTTCATCATCTGTTTTTAACAATTATGTAGTAGAATCAATGTTTTGGTTGATAACTACATCATTTTCTCTATATATCTCCATTTGTTAGTCTAAACCCTTGTAAACTGATCACGTTTACATCATATAGAAAATTTTAATATTGAAATAAATTTCATATATATTCATTATAGATATATACAAACATATAACTAGATTTTAGAAAAATAATTACATTGTTCAGTGAGATGGTAGGTTGTACATATGCATGAACAATGTTTTTATATTTTAACATATGGAATGAAAGAAACATAATTAAATATTATAATACTCTGACCTTAAAAATTACATATTCTAGTTATTTTAAATATATTACACTTCTTTTCATTACCAAATATATTTTTGGTTTATATTTTTATAATTTTAGGACATAACTCATACATATAAACCCACAAGAATACAATATGGGTATCATTAAAATAGTATCCATTTCTTCCAAAAAATAAAAATTTCAACACAAAACAACAACATGATTTATCTAAAAAATCTTCATAAAATCAGAATAATCTTTTCTATATCTTTTAAACATCTTTATAGCATATATAATTCATTTAAAAACAATATATGAGCATAAAAACATCAATAAGGGATATAAAAAGAAGGAATGAAACAATTAGTCCATGAATACTTATAAACATATGAAATCATTTTCACAAAGACACACTTCGCACCAATAAAGAATCATATATATACTAAGTGAAACATGGTATTTATAAAAATCATAGAAAACAAAAATAGAGAATAAGGGTATATTTTGGCATCACTTAATTAATTTTGTAACCCTCAATGTTACATTATGATTTGTAACCCTCATGATTACCTTACAATGCAACCCTCACTACTACCCTATGATGTCACAATCATAGTTACCCATAGAGTAACCATACGATCGACTTACACATACCCAATGAATTAGAGAGAGAGATAGGTCCCACCATTAATGCTAATCAATTTCCATGAACAATAACATATTTTAAGAACATGAATAAATTCATAAAAATACTGGTTTTGAATTTCATAAAATAGAATTTTAATAGAGGATTTTAAAAGGAAAGTTTTTTACAATTATCATATAATTGATGTATGAATTAATGGAATTAGAAAATTTGGTCTATATACTTTAATACATAAAATAAAACATAATATAAAGGAAAATTAATCAAAAAATAATCTAAATACCACATAATGAATAATGTTTAAGGTTAACCCAATGAATAGAAATTGGGTTATGAATTTAATTACCTCAGGTTTGTGTTACTTGATATTTTTTTAAACCAATGGTATAGAGGTTAAAAGTTTGTTATTAATATTTTATAGAAGAATAAATATGTTTATAACACCTAATATTATCATTTAATAACATCATTCCATCTATTTATTAATAATATTTTATTATTTCAATTGTTTCTGGTGCATGGTACACATGATTTCCATGGTCGGTTTGTAATGGATTTTCTTTTTGAATGGATGAAAAATCCAGAATTGGAATAAAATTGTATTAATATGTTTATAGAATATTAAATGATTCCATAAATAATTTTGGTCATATGGTACAATGATGAATCATTAGACAAATAATTAGTGATATTGGTTTAGTTCATTTTGGTCATTCTTCATTAATCACAAACATGTTTCATTATATACGACAAGTATTATGTATATATGTTAATTTAAGAAAAAGACAGATTTCATCTCACAAATATTAAAAAATATTTTTACTAATTAAATGGTTTTACAACTAACTTTGATGGATGTAAAAGAAATTGAAGATATATCGTCCATGATGTGGGTAAATCGACACATCATAGGCGGTGGTTATATTTTTTGAACAAGAGGAACAGAAGAGGAAGAATGATGATGAATATTTCCATAAAAATGATAAATATATAGAATATATATATTAATATATATTTAATTCCTCATGGATAAGGAAGGAGAATATATTATTAGAAAATAAAATAATTCAAAAGAAAACCTGAGAAAATGAAAGATTATCTTTACCTCTTGATCTCTTCTCCTTGAGATCATCCTTAAAGCCCTTCGTTTTGGTCTTTTGGTGAGACCATGAGGTCGTGGGTGTGTAAAAAATACTTTTTAAGGATATTGGTTCAAATTTATACAATTATTAAACCTTGATAAGTGTGAGAGGAAGAGTGGGGTGTGGGTTGTATTTATTGTGGAGAGGAGAGGGTTTCCATTATTTTAATTATTAGTTTATTATATTTGTTCAAGACAATGAATAATATTGATTCATGTGACCCAAAATTGTAATTAGAGCATGTTAGGTTGAACCAAGGGTTCTAACATCTATCATGATATTTTTAATTGTGTATTTAACTAATAATGTGTATATATGGTATATTACCATATTTTACTATTCATAAAAAATTCATGAATTTCAAAAAAATCCCATAAAATCACCATAACCATTTTTTTGATATGTATAATTAAAAAATGAACTCCATTTTTTAAAAATAATTTTATAAATATTATTAATATATTTTTAAATATATTCACATCTTATTCCAAAAATACCAATTTTAAAACTAAAACTGATTTTATATAACCTAGAAAAGTTAACCAAGATCTCATTATCTTATAACCTTAACAAAATAAAATAATAATATGATTTAGTATTCATAAGGATAATATTTTTTTTATATTACAAATCATAAGGGTATTGTTAATATTCACAAAAAAATCATGTTGGTTCTATTAGATTCCAAATAATTTACTGATCAATACTGTAGATGTCCATTTTTCAAAATTCAAGTCATATAAGTGGAATAATTATGCTTAAAAAAATTTATAACTATATCCTCAAAATTATGTTTCAGAATATAGATATTCAGTGTTTAATACATTTCAATTTTTTAAAACCTTGGGGTGTTACACTCTCCCAACCTTCTAGAAAATATGTTCTCATGATTATTTTATTTACATATTAAACAAGTAAAGGTTATATTCTCCCATAGAATTTTTAAATTCCCGCCATTCTTCTTCAAACATGTGGTCTCTCTAGAAAAACCTTTACCTAGTGGATTTCCTTATTCCACGCTACTTTTTCTCTTCGATCAAGAATCTGAACAAGTTTCTCTTTATAAAAATGTTTCTCTTCCAGTTGGACTGTTTCTGGGCACATAACATGAGATGAATATGGAAAATAAATTCACCATATTGAAACATAGAAAACATTTTGTTCTTAATATAAACTTGGAGGAAAAGATACTCAATAAAATAATTTTCCAACATTATCTATTATATAATAAGGTCCAATGAATCATGGACTTCGTTTTCCTTTCTTACCCAAGAAAATAACACTTTTCCATGGTGACATTCTATGAAAACATGATCACCTACCTTGAAATAAATGTCTTTCCTCCTATTATCTACATAACTTTTCTACCTACTCTATGATTTACTCATAAGTTGTTGGATCATCTTTACATTCTCATCTACTTCCTCTACTAATTCGGGTATCATCAACTACCTTTCCCCAACATCATCCCAAAATGTTGGAGTTCAATTCCGCTTCGCATATAATGCTTCAAAAGGTGCAATATATATACTGGGATGAAAGAAATTATTATATGAAAATTAAATTAACGAAATATATTGATCCCAACATCCCTGGTAATCCATTGAACAAGATTGAAGCATATCATCCAAATATGGAATTTTTTGATATGACTATCTATTTGATTTGGGATTAAAAGATGTACTAAAATTTAATTTTATTCCTAACAACTTATGAAGGCCTTTCCAAAAGTTATAAGTGAACATTGGGATCACAGTCAGATACAATAGAAATTGGAACTCTATATAACCTGAAAATCTCTTTGAGGTATAGTTGAGAAAACTGGTCTTTAGGCATTGTATCTGGAATAAGATGGAAATAAGTAGATTTAGTAAGTCGATCAAAAATAACCCGAATTTCATTGCTACATTGAGAATTTTTTGGCAGCCCCATAATGAATTCCATGGATATATTTTCCCATTTACACTATGGAACTTGTAAAGGCTGAAGCGTCCCTTTCGGTAACTTCCTCTCTAATTTAACTTATTGAAATTTAAAACATTTCAATGTAAAATATGCAATATCTATTTTCACTTTATCTCACTAGTAATACTCCCAAGAGTATCTGTATATCTTTGTGATTATATGATTAACTAAAAATAAAGAACTATGAGATTCACAGAACAAATTTTTCTACAATATAGAATCACAAGGTAGACACAATATTTTTCTAAATCTAAAAACACAATCTTTATCAATGTTAAATTCTGTAAACCTCTTAATTTTAACATATTCTATAATTTTCTATAGCCCCATGTTTCTCATATGTGCTTGATTAATTCTATATAAAATATATGATTCCACTGAAACTTAAAACAAAATATATTAATTTCTTGTACCAACAAAATCCAAGCCAGAAATCAATAAATCATTAATAAATGAGTCATGATCCAATCATAACATGGTTAATGATCCAGGAGGTTTTCAACTCTTGGAAATTAACACTTTGTCTTCTTTTTCTTGATGGTAATTTATCATGAAATAATAATCCTTTATAAATTATATCCATCTTCCCTTCCTAATATTTAGTTCCTTCTTAGTGGATATATACCACAGACATTTATGGTTGGCATATATTTCACATTTGAATCTGTTTAAATGATGTCTACAAATTTTAAAATAAAATAACCATAGCTGAAAATTACAAATCATTTGTTTTTTAATTAAACTCATACAGTTTTAATTATCTCGAATCCTAAAAAATTACCTAATCATTCTACCTCTGAAAAAACTGTCCCCTTCAATGAATTATCGTTTTAGATTAAAAACACTCCATTTCTCAAAGAAATGGAAAAAAATTATAGCATTCAACAATATCTTATTTAGTTTCTAAAAAACATCAAATTTTTTTGTCAAACTATTTTAACCGCTTTTTTTATCTTACACAGAGGTCTAGGTAACAATTCAATGTTTTTAAAAAACCATCGGTAATAACAAGATAATGTAAGAAAATTATGAATATCTATAATATATGTAGGTATTTCCCATTCAAAAACCACTTTTTGTTTTGGTAAGATAAACTATTATTTCATCCTTATTTATAATATACCCAAGAAAATAAATTTGTTGCAACCAAAATTCACACTTTCTGAATTTTATATATTGTTTATTTTCTTTTATAGTCCTAAAAACAACTATTAGACGTTTTTTATGCTCCTCTTTAATTTTACAATATACAATAATTTCATCAGTAAACACAACGAAACATTTATCTAGGAACTCATGAAATATTACATTTATAAGATCCATGAATACAAAATGTGCATTAGTTAACCCAAATGGAAAAAAATTCAAAATTATAATATTTATTAGGGAACAAAGTCTTCAGAAAGTCTGAATCCTATACTTTCAACTTATTAATCCCTAAACTCATGTCTACCTTTAAAAAATACACCGCTCTCTATAGAAGATAAAACAAATAACCGATATGAGATAAAGGATGCTTGTTTCTATCCTTGATCTTTGTTGAGGCTCTATCTCCAATGGCCCGAATGACTTTATTTATTTATTTATTTTGATAATCCACCTTTCAAGGGGAGTGGTGGAACCCTTACAAGGCCCATAAACAATACAAATTATCATTGAACCATCTTTTTTTCCTAACAAAATTAATGTCCCCCATGGTGAATTGCTAGGATGAATGAGGCCTTTAATAATAAACTCCTCCATCTGAATTTTCAATTCAATAAATTCCATTTGGGGAATTCAATAAGGGGGTGATGAAATTGGCTAAGAATAAAAAACTATTTCAATTATGAATCCGACTTCCCGATCTAGTACAACACCAAATAACTCATCTATAAAAACATAAAGGTTTTCATTTACCACTAGCACATCATTAATCTGAACGATTCCCTTATTTCAAACAATATGAACAATATAACAATCATTTCAAATTTTAAATAGTTTATGATATTCTTAATATGTTATCAATTTTATGGGTTCATTATTTTATAAAAACTATATATATTTTGGTTTAACAACTTCTTTAGATCTATAATCAATATTATCATGATAAACAGAAATCCAATCTTTACCCAGAATGATATCAACATGTAATAAGGGAAACCAACAATTTTTGCTGGTAATTTCCTTCCACACAACTCAATATAAATATTCTTATAATTTATATTTAATGTCATATTTCCCAAAGTGTTTTAACAATATATTGTAGTCTCATTTTATTTTTTGATATTACTAATTTACTAGAAAATTTCTCATAAATAATTGAATTTCTAGACCCCGTATCAAACAAAACAATATAAAAATCTTAGTAAATAACTAAGATAAATAATAAAACATAATTGGATGGCCTGACATACGCTGAAGTAGTCTCAAATGATCACACTACGCCTTTCTTCTTATAGTCTGGCCTCTTTTAATCATTCATATCTCTCAATAGGTAGTCATTTTTATAATGAACCATCTCAACACATTTAATATACATTAAAATGTTCTTATCAGTATTATAATTTAGTTGTTTTCTATCATAATATCGGGACATATGTGCAATCATACCACATCAAAAAAAATTCAGGGGTTTGGTAAGGATTTACCAGGGTTCTTCAACCACAATTTTAAAAAACTAGAAACTCAAATTTCCTACCATCAAATTTCGTTGATTGATTATTATCCATTACTTTCCATATATACCAATTATTCTAATTTTCTCAAGGTACTCATGGTCATCAGAAAACATAATTTCTACCCTCTACACACATCGGACAAGTTTTTCATAAATTTTGAACTCATGGGATTCTACCCCTTCAATATATTGGTTCAATCCTAAGTATAAAATGATTGATTATTTTATCAAGATACAGAATAAAATTTAGAGCACACATAAAAAATCGGGTGAATTTATCTTCATAAAAAACCAATGAATCTTCTTCCATCAACTTCAATTAATGAAATTGATTTTCCATCCTATGTTGAACCACCTTTGGAAAGTATTATTCAAGGAGACACTATTAAATTATTCCCACTCTAAGTCCTCAATCATTTCCATATCTCAGATATTATTATCCATTGACCACCAATGATAATATTAAACTTCAAAAAAATAAAGGGAAATACTAACCTATTGATTAAATAAACATACAATAACAATGAATATATTTTCAAGGGATTTATTCCATCATTAAACAGCTATTGGGTCAAAAGATCCATTAAACGAAGGATGGTGTTTCCTTATAAAATGTTCAACTATTGTCATGTTCATTTTTGGAATCTCTGGTTGTTCTCTTACATCGATGTATGATACATTTATTTCCAATTTCTAAGGATCCAATACTATCTCAAACTTCTCAGTTTTAATTCCCACAATTCCTAGTTGTGGATTCAGAATGATGTCATCTTCTTGGTTCCTACCAATATGAGCTTCATTATTTTGTCTATAAAATACCATTCTTACGAGACATATCATAGATGATGTGACATGGTGATCTCTACATTAAATATCATGTTAGAATTAACATATGTTAATAATATTTGACCGTATTATATTAAAATCATCATATCCCAAAAAGTTATCTAAAATGTGCTCTGATACAAACTATAAGACCATGACCTTAAAAATTACATATTCTAGTTATTTCAACTAGATTTCACATATTTGCATTCCTAAATATCTTTTTGGTTTATTATTTTATAATGTTAGGAAATAAGTCATACATATAAATCCACTAGCATAAAAAGTGGGTATCATTATAACTATATCAATTTTTCCAAATCATAAAATTTTAAACATAAAACAGCGACATGATTTATTTGACAAATATTCATAGAATTTTACTTAACATGATTCTTTCCCTTACACATCCTTATAACTTGTGGAATGAATTTAAACACATGGGATTAGAATTAAATTCTCAGAAAGGGATATAAAAATATGCAAAGAAACAATTATTCCATGAATACTTATAAATATATGAAATCATTTTCACAATGAAATACATCTCACCCATAAAGTATCACATACTTACTTTGTGAAACATGATATTTCCATAAATCATAGAAAACCTAAATAAAGAATAAGGGTATCTTGGGGAATTACAACATAAATTTTTTATTTCTCATGACCACCTTATTATTTGTAACCCTCACGACTACCTTATGAACAAACCTTACGACTACCTTATCGTATATCCATTGCAAGTACAGTTGGAGTAACCATAAAACCGAACTCTAAATTAAACATAACCAATGAATTGGGGGAGATATAGGTACTACCCTTATTTAAAAAAAATTCCCAAGAACTAGAAAATAATCATATTACTTGAATAATTTCATAAAATCATTTCCTTCAAATTTCATAAAACAGAATTTTAAAAGTGTATTTTTAAAGGGATATACATTAAAAATACCAAATAATTGACATGAGAATTCATAGAATTAATATAATATGTGTATATATTGTAAATAAACATAATAAATAATAATATAAACGAAAATTCATCAGAAAAATAATCTTAATACCATATAATGAATAATGTAGAAGGTTAATCCCGAGAATGGAAATTTGGTTATGAATTCCATTACCTTCGGTTTGTCCTACTTAAAACTTGTTTAGACATACTATAAAGGGTTAAAAGAGAGTTAGTAATATTTTAAAGAATCATAATCATGTTTATAACATATTATATGGAAATTTTATAACATCATTCCACCCATTTATTAATAATATTTTTATTTCCTTTGTTTCAGGCACATGCTTCACATGATTTCAATGGTCAGTTCGTAAAGGATATTCTTGTTGATTTAAAGTGAAACTACCAAAGTGGAAGGAACTATTGTTAATATGTTTCCATAATATTAAATTATTCCATAAATCATTTTTTATATGGTATTCACATGAATCTTTAGATAAATTATTAGTGATATTTATTTGTTCGTTTTGGCAGCTCTTCGATAATCATGAACTTGTGTCATCATATACAATTAATATTATGTGTATATGTTAATTACAAAAAATAATTGTTGTTATATTATAATATTTAGATTCATTTTTACCTTTAAAATGGATTTAAAACCATCTTTGAAAGAAGTAATTGAAATTGAAGACATGTTATCAATGGTGTCGGTAAACAGACACATCACGAATGATGTTTTTATTTTTCGAATAAGAGAAATATATGGGGAAGAATGGTGATAGATTTTTAAATAAACATGATAAAAATCCAGAATATAGATAATAATGGAGATTTCTTGCCACTTGTATAAATTTATGGGAAGAGAGTATAAGAAAAAAATAACTGAAAAGAAAACACAAGAAAATGAAGGACGCTATTTACCTCTTAATCTTTTCTCCTTGAGATCCTACTTAAGACCCCTATTTTGGGCATTTTAGTTAGAATGATAGGTTTTGGAAATTGGGAAGTTGATTAGGATTTGTATTTTGTATAATTTAAACAATTCTATAAATTTTAGAGGTGTGACAGAAAGAGGGGGATGAGGGTGGTATTTATAGTGGGGGAGAGGAGGGGTTTCCCATTATTTTAATCATTAGTTTAATATAATTTCTAAATACTATGAATAGTCTTGATTCATGTTTCCCAAAATAGTAATTAGAGAATTTGAGTTATAACCAAGGGCTCCTACATCATCCCAGATACTAGGAATAATGTATTTACCTGATAATTCCAATATAAAATATATTACTGTATTTTACTATTCATCCAAAAAATTCAAGAATTTCAAAAAAATCCCAAAAATTCACCTTAACAATTTTTTAGGGTTATAATTTAAAAATTAGCTCCATTTTTTGAAAATAATTTTCTAAATATGGATAATTTATTTTTTAAATAGAATCATATCTAATTCCAAAAAATAAAATTTTAAATGTGTTACTATTTTTATATCACCTTGAAAGCATAATCAAGATCTCGTTATATTATAAACTTAAGAAAATAAACTTATAATATGATTTAATAATAATAAGGTTCATATTACAATTCTTATTATTATTTATATGGGTATGTTATGATTCCATAAAAAATAAAATTTGCTCTATCAGACTCCAAATAACTTACCAACGACAATGGTATATGTCAGTTTTTTCGAAATTCAAATCATAGGAGTGAAACAATTATTTTTAATGGCCAGTTTATAACTATCATCTTAAAATAAAGATTAATTATCTCGATATTTACTGTTTCATGAATTTCAATTTATTTTTAAAACTATGGGGTGTTAAAAAATCACCATTAAAATTAATTATTATGTAATATATATAACATATATTTTAAAAATACATTATTATTATGGACCATAAAAATAAAAAAATAAAAATGAGTGTCATTTCTTTGTGGATGTGGTATTCCATATGTACTCATAAAAGACATTATCATTTTCCAACAGATGGGATGAAAAGAAGGTAGATATGATATTATCATTAAAAAATTAATTATGTCATAGATATTATATATAAACTTTAAACCCACTACATTACCCATCTATAATATATGCTAATAAAAAATGAATTATTTCACGATGTAGAGATAGTATGTTGTACGCATGTAGGAGTGATACTTTCACTTCCTATTTGATGGGATAAATTATGAATAAATTTGGTTTCAAGATACTAATAACAATATGTTAATTTAAAATACATAGGTTATTAGTTTATGATAAATATAATACATTAAGAAGAAGGTAATATAAAAAAATACTGTGATTAGTATAGGATATTATATATTATTTGAATGAACTCCCTTAGATCTCATCTTAAGGATAAAATTTATAGTATTATAGGTTGAATAAAACCTATTAATTGTGTATAATTAATCTTATAAGTTAGTTTTTAATGATTTGGTAGAGCTAAGAAGATCAATGTGGGGTAATGAAGATAAATGTGGTGTGTTATTTGATATGGGAGGAAGCAGACACATAAATTTTATTAAACGATTAAAATAAAAATAATTTCAATATGAAGTGAAATGATTCCAAAAGGTAATTAAATAGAATTAAAAGTGTATTGGATCTAAATATCATCATCCAATTCAATTAATATAGGTTTTTAAATAATTTTAAAACTTATCATTCTGATCAACCCCTTAACCATTTTAACATTAAGCATGGTAATTTCCATTTAAATATTAAAGGATTAATCATGTTACTATAAATATAAAATTACAAATAAATGGACTTTGTTTGACGTTTTTAACAATATGATCTTCCCTTTATTTAATATAATATTTTTATGAATTTTAAATCATATAGATAAGTATTATTTACTATAAAATATCATTAATAACAATTTTGGAATTATTAAATAAAATTTACATAAAAGTCACCAATAAAAAAATATAAATTTAATATAATATTTCAATATAATAATAATATATCATATTCATCTTTAAAATTTATCGATCATTTTAAATATCTCAATGATATTACATTTAATAAATTAAAATCATTTAATAAAATACAATTTTTTTTGGATTTTCATAAGCGTTTGAGGTAATTATCAAATCACATATAATTTTATATTAATTAATGTTATAAAAAATAATTTATCTTTCAAATAAAATTTTAGAATAGAACTCATCCTCTAATTATGCTTATGTAAATATTTTATATATTTTAAAGTCAAGAGAGTGACATGTCTTATTCTTCCCTTAAATTAATATAAAGATGTTATTAAAATAAATATGGAACAAAGAGTCCATATATTATATAATTTAATTGATATGGAATAAATAAACTCATAAAATTTTATAAAGGAATGTTTTAGTAGAATACTAAATTATCTCAATATTACAACCCGCATTAACCTGTTCTATCCTTACCAAAGTTCCAAAAATTATTATGGTTAATATTCGTTTTTAAATACATAAATAGGTATTATTTTACAAATTTGGTCATACTAATTAAAATCATGGAATAAATTTTAATGGTTTCAATTTCATTATGTTTTAGAAATTCATTTTAAAATAAGTTTGAAAATAAAAAAAACTACTTTTTAGAATAGTGTAATTTTAATTATCACACTGGTTTTATTCTTATCATAGGACAAGAAAATAATATTAGATGAATGATAAAAAAATATAAATGAATAAATAATATATACTTTCCATTAAATTAATTCAAAAATAGTGATCAATTTAATTATTTAGTTAACCACCCATTGTATGCATAAAAAGAGTTCCCCTTAATATCTTATAAATAAAAACTTTTTGTTTTCATTTAGAATTATTTGATAGGCAATGAAAAATATTTATACATGTGTAAACCATAAATGTTCATAATTTAGTTTGCCTCATTCATACCCTTTAATCCAAAATCTAGGAGATAATTTTAACATTAAATTAATATATTTTAATAGTATATCACAATTTGATAAAATTTGTTGTTGTCAGTAACATAAGATGTCAAGGAAAATAAATTTATCTTAAAAAAATATTTCATAAAATCATGGGTTGTGAAACTTATTCTTGTATTTTATCAAATATTATGAATAATGTTCTATCACTAGGATTCTTCCCAAAATAAATATTTATGTATATATATATAATATAATCTATAAATTTGGATTGGAGGAAAACATTATAAAAATAAATCATTATGAATTTATAATGAAAAATATTGATAGAAAGAGTCTCTAAGTACCCACTAAGAATTGGATACAAATGAAATAAATCAGAAAATTGGGATATTATAAAACACTTGATTGATGTTGTTTCAATAACTATAAATCAAAATAATGAAATCAGATTTATATGATGTGGTGTCTGAATCCCCCAAATGATGAAATATTTTGACACCAAGAATGACTATATCATTGTAACAAACACTGAAGCTCTCATTTTGTATTACCATTGAAGTGTTTTTGTTAACATTAGTTTTTTTCCTAAATATTATCATTCAAAATAATCTCATATAAGTGATGAGAAAGTGGAAGTCATTATAAAAATAGAAATAAAAAACTACATTGTCTAACCAATTAACGAAAAAATTTGATGTGACATAAAAAATAACAAAATGAAATTCCATATAAAATCTCCTCAACATACAATGCACAGGTAAAGTAACATAAATATTAGTAGTAAATATATAAAGAGATATAAGAAAAATGCCTCTCAGTTTAAGTCAGATTACATATATTTATAAAATGTACATGTTTTTTATCAAGTACGAGTATATTAAGTGAAAATTACCAGGGTTATGTTGAATAAACTATAATAAGTATTGGTTTCATTCTAATGAGTTAGAAAAGAAATACATTAATGAGATTCCTTTCATTAAAAAAATGTTCTATCATCTACTATATAATGTGCGTTAAACTAGATGTCACATATGATAAGAAGATATCAAGTATAAACCAATTTAATAATAAAAATATTTTATTTAGAATAGAATATAATTTCATAATGTAATTGGTATGATCTAAAAACTCATTTTTAAATGAATGTGAAAATTCATTTTATGTTGTTATAATAATGGTAGTTCCTAATATAATTTTGTTTCTCCATGATCTCAATCTAGTATAAAATTTTACATCAGTAGTATATAATTTAACAAGTATTGTTTTAGATAACCCAACATGACCACACTAATAATAGAGTATGAGTAAAACAATGAATCTGATGCAACAAATGTAATATTTTAGATTCTGATGTGGATCATTGAACATGGGTTGGTTCCTAAAAAATATATATAAATTGTTATATAATGTGAAAATTGATAAGTGGTTTACCTAGAAAAGAAATCCCAGTTTCACTAAAAAAAACATTTCCTTTTCATGTATAATATTATATGTGAAATTATTTAAGGAATCATTATAATTATTAGTTTGGTTGATACATTTGAGAATAAAGCAAATCCATTGACATAATCTTTATAACAATAAAAACATGAGATTCATTTAAATTATCGAGGTATTAGTTTCAAATGAAAACATATGTAATAATTGATTAAATATAAATAAATTATAGTTTTATGATTGAGGAAATCCATTTTTATCATTTATTTCTTTATTATTCATATTTTTCATTACATTGGAATGACAAAAATATAGAAGAGTTTTATATTGAGTTTTATCTATTGAATGATTTTTATGGACTGTAATTGGTTTCTATAATATATTAATTTATTATATATGGGGTCTTTTATAAAGATAAAATGTTTATTCATGTGATGAATATAATGAAAGGTTATTTTAATTGATCCATAATAAAATGTAAAATTGTCAAATAATTGATTCCCCAATGAGAATGATGACGATGAATAAATGGTGGTTGTCTTTCAAAAGTTATTTTAATATGAAATAAAGGTTTTTTAAGTCAATATACTCTCCCATAATGTATTTTACTCTATATTACTTTAATATAATAAATATTTAAATATTATAAGGCACAATCAATTTTTATATTCTTTGTACATGGTGTGAGTTTTTAATCTATTTTATTTTTGACTACTACATAGCCATGAATTCTCAAAAAAAATATTATAATAAATTATAGATGTATTTTCTAAGTACCATCCAATAACTAAGTCATCGTTATCCAATATATGTTTTACACAATATCATTCGAGTCACATTTTTCATCCCACATGTTTTAATGAGTCTAAATATTTCAGATAGATAACTAGATGCATCGAGTTAATTTTACAACATATTTTGGTCTTATCCACAAGCCTTTAGAATACTTAGAAAATCAAACTCACTATAGTATGTAACATCCCCAAATGATAAAGGGTTAAATGACAAAATGATATGACTCATGTTAACAAGGTGCACCTTCCTTTTTAGTAGCCTACCTGGTTAGAACTCCATAGTTAAGCGTGCTTAACCTGGAGTAGTGATCAGGATGGGTGACCTTCTGGGATGTTTTCCAGGGTGTATGTGAGTGAGGAAAAAGAACACTAGAAATGACATGGGTTGGCCTATGGGGACTATCATTAGTCAGATGACCCGTTCAGGCATGTGGGTGGACCCTAGGGTGGGCCCCACATGTCTGCGGGGCAACTGGTGGTGCCTGGTAGGCCAGGACATGACGACCATGTTAAGGCGGGGTGGCTGTGATATCAGCAGGACCCCGTTGTCACATTTGGTATCAAAGGAGGAACCTAGACTTAAGTTCGGTGCACTGCCTGGGTTGAGATGTAGGTCCCACAATGAGGGCGTTGTGCTCTAAGGGGTGGGGTGATTATAAAATCCCCAAACGATAAAGTGTTAAATTATTAAATGATATAACTCATGTCAACATGGTGCACCTTCCTTTTCGGGAGCATACCTGGTTAGAACTCCATAGTTAAGACTGATTGACCTGGAGTAGTGCTCAGGATGGGTGACCTTCTGGGAAGTTTCCCAGGGTGTGTGTGAGTGAGGACAAAGCAAACTGGAAAGTACATGTGTTGGCCTATGGGGACTATCATTAGTCAGATGGCCCATTCAGGTGGGTGGCTATGCTATCACCAGGACTCAAAAGTCACATAGTATCTGAGGTAGATATTATTTTCAAATTTTTTTGTATAATCTCAATCATTATATTGTTGAGTTCAACAAATTTTTGATATTGAATATTTTACTTCACAATCTTGGATGAATACTCTTCTAAAATAACTCCCATTTTGTACCTCTATTATATTTTCACAATCTATCAAAATCATTAGGATAAATGTTACTAAATTTCCCTAAATTTAGGTATATTAAATAGATCCCAAAAAAATATTATCCACTAAATGAAAATATTAATTCTTTATAGTTTTAAAAATAAATTACCATTATAGAAATCTGATTTTTCGTTTCCCACTAATTTTTTTGAACTGCCTCATAATGTATGACATGTGATGTTATTTTTCATATTTCTATAAATCAATGCGAATAAATAAGTTTCAAAAAAATATATAGTGAAATAGATTTTTTTTTCTTCTATGTGAAATAAAAATAGTGGATTTCAAACTCATATCTTCTACTTATCATTTCATAACTAAACTGGATCATTCACAATAATACACATTATTTTAATAATCTATGAAAATATATATGATTTCTCATTTCTTTTCAAAGTATCTCAAAAAATAATCTAGCATCACTTCTCAATCAATTAGTGAAATAACATTTTAGGATTTGTATAACATACTTACAAAAACATTCCCAATTCAATATCAAGAGATTCATCTCAATCAATATTAATTTTGAGAATCAATGATTTATTAGAATATTAAATATCATCATTCCATGAAAAATAAATAACAACCATCTTATAAATTTTATTTTTTAATCTTGAATCACATTTTAGATTGTTTTTTTTGTTTTTTCTTTGAATAATGGTTCTTGTATCATCAGATTTTATTTCACTAGAAAATTTAATTTCCAAAAAAAAATTTCCCACCCAATAGAAGATCATAATTTATCTAACTTGTGAATATTTATGAAGTTTCATCAATTTTTGATGCTGATTGAGGGCTTATCATGAAGTATATATATTGGATTAAAGTCTTATGTTTGGTGCTTCAATGGTTTAAACTCAAAGACTCGATGTCATATGATTAATTCCAAATTCATACGCTCGAAGGTTTAAAGTATTATGATTAGTGAAAATTTCATTTGATAAGTACCTAAGTCTTATATTTTAGTACAAATACATACATATTGATATCAAATCCTTAATCATTGTATAGAAGATGTATTCATTGTATTTTTTCCATTTCAAGTGTTCTTTCAAATTTTTTGGAATGACATCAATGCGTCTCCTAGATGCCACCATCCTTTTATAACATTCTCTAACACTTACACTAATTCTAAATAATGGATAAAAAAATTTAAATAAACATAAATATTTATAAACAAGTCTATGGGTACTTTAATCTCCAACTTTTTTATTTTTAAGAAGTTTTATTCAACTCTTTCTATGATACACAAATAAATTTGAAATTCAACAAATCATATGAGAAACAATAAATTAATCCCTTCCTCAAATGGTAAATATCTCCCCCCCCCATTCCAAAATTTCATTTCACAATAGAAAAATCATTCCAAATATTAAATTTTCAAAAATTAAAATGAAAAAGTAGTGAATAATACAGAAAATAATTCCATCCATATGTAGTGAAGAGTTACAATACCATTTTACCCCATTTCCTACATAATTCAAAACAATGTGGGGGTGTTTCTATTCATAACATATAATTTAACAAAGGAATGATGACCATTATGTTTTAGCATTATCACATCATGATTACCCATTGAAATTTAATTTGTTAAAATATCAGCAATCTGACTCTTAATGATAATATAATCCAGCTTTAAATCAAAACTATCCACTTGTTAATTGATAAAATGGTTCTTAAGGATTATCTGTTAGGATTATGAGTTCAGTATGAGACTTTATGAAATTTATAGAACTCATCTTATCATTGGAATGGTGTAATGTTTTCTCAATAGTAACATTCACATTTGGAAAATTTATTTGCATTGACAAAATTTGTGTCCAATAATATGCTACAATGACATAATTGGGTCCATTTTTAATTAGATTCATCAATAGCTACTTCTTGTTATGATAACATAAACAACTATTTCTTATAAAGAAGTATCTTATTATTGTGGAATCCCCATCAATGCAAGCTACTACTCAATATTCACAAGTGGGCACTAGTAGTTAAAGGTATTATCTACTTATGTACACTAATGCACTATGATGTGTTCACATGATATATATCATAAAACATGTGGATTGTATCATATGAGATTAATATGGATCACACTATAATTGGGAACGTAGAGTCACAACAAATATAATTTTTATTCTTAATATTTTTTGACAGAGTTGGCAAAAACATTATTGTTATTTTTATTAACTCCCTATCCATTATCATCTTTGTTTAATTTGGATGCGATGAAAATTGGAGTGGGGATGCCCTATAAATCATTCATTTTATGTATTGTCAATATATATATTAAATACTTAATTTAACATAAAAATAAACAATTAGTTCCTTGTAAATTTTTTAATCATTAAATTAAACTCATCTCCCTTTGATGTGTAATATCAAAATTCTTTTCATTTTGGTTGAAAATACTTTTGTTAGATTGTAAAGTCCCTGACCCAAGAGCCACTAAATTAGTGCCCCATGCTAGGTCACCACATGACCTCAAGTGTGCCTCCCCATAAGCTAGATGTTGCTGACTAGCATAAAGGCCCTAATAAGAAATGTGAGGAGACTATACCCTCTTAACCAAAGTATGCCACATTAGAAACAATTTAACTGGCAGAAACAATATGATACAATCAATAACATGAATTAATAACTGACTACCAAATTTGGTACAAACCATATCCAATAGTAAATATATCATACCATGAAATAGTTATGTGTAAAAAAATCCAAAAAAAAGAAAAATAGTGGAATTCACAAAATGGTCTTGGATCCATGTCTCAGACCTCATCTGTTAACATACTGAACACGACTCATTTACCAATCATAGGGACCTTTCCCTTTTCATGACCTACAACCATGAAATTTTCTAGGGTACCCAACGTCGGTCCAAGCATGGTGTGAGTATAATATAGTAGGCCACAACCAATGATGTATATAAAATATCCAATAATAGTAGATTGTGCATGAAAGTGATAAATAATGGAAAGTAAATGTAAACAGTTTAATATGCCATTCTAAATTATGTTCCCTTAAATTATACTACCATTGAATATATGAATACTACATATGAATCACATGGATTGATCTATATTTTTCATGTGCGCAATGGATTAGAATTGTTCATCATTATCAAGAATATATAAACAAAATCAATTGTTCTCTCATTATGCATCACATGATGATAACCTCATAATATTCACCTCGAAGCCTTTGTCTAGGTGGAATAAAACTATTAGAAGAATAGAACTCTATCCCACTCCCTAACAACACTCCAAACTGACTTCGATCCACAACTTAAGGAACTCCAAACGGCCTTCAGATGAGGGGGAAACACCCCTAGGAGTCCTTGTATATTTTGGCACATCACTTGGATTAATATTTTAAGAATGGGGTAGAAATACCAAGTTGGTATAAGAAATACTGTAAATGAATTTTTTTTAATTTTCTCAAAAATACATGGCCACACAGTTTACCCACATGGTTTTCTAAACCGTGTGCAATCCATACAGATACAAATGTCCAAAAATATCCCCCCCTCATACAGATACCTAGGATTTCTATACAATTTTCACTAACTAGGTGAAAACTATGAAGCACACCTAAAAACCCCATTTTTTGTCCCCTTTCATGTCTTAATCTCGGAAAACTCGTTCGGTTCTTCACATAAACTTGGGAAAAAATTATTGAACCAAAATAAGAAAATTAAAAAGAAACATAAACAAAAACATACATTAAGGGAGATCTGGGAACTTACAACCTCCCCACCTTATGATAGCTCATCCTTGAGCCACTATTCCCAAGAATGTTTTGGTTCAAAATGAAAATTGATCGAGAAATTGGTCCTATATATCCAATTATCACTCCCAATTTTCCTCTTGAACATTTCTATACATCCATATAACACAAACCAATGGAACAAACTTTCCCCACAATACATTTTCTTTATGATCCACAATACACACCAGGTTCTCCTCAAAGGATGCATAATCCTCAAGCTTGACATCATCATCTTTTATCAAATGAGAAGGATCTAGGAAATACAATTGGAGTTGTGAAATAATAAAAACATAATGAATCCCACTATACCACTGTGGTAGAGATAATATGTTTTCCACGAATCTGATCCTTTATACAATCTCAAATGGCCCCACATACCAAGGTGAAAATTTTCAGAGATTCTAGATACAGCGGTGAACCAACCATGGAGACACCTGAAAAAACTCACTATCACACACCATATACTAAAGTGGTCTATCACCCCGATTAGCATATGAATTATCTCTAATATGAGCTGTTGTCATATATTTTAAATCAATTAAACCTTATACAATGTCTTCTATATGATAATTGGTCCTAACAGCTCAGACTCCCCAACCTCTAACCAACATAGTGGAGATCTACACAGTCTCCCAAAGATGAAGTCAAATCCATCCTTCTAGTTTGTATCCTCTAAAATGTTGTGGTAAGAGAACTCAAAAAACAACAAGTTCTATCACCACGAACCACCAAAATATAGAACATAATATCTTAACATTTATTCTAACACATAATTTGTTCGATAAAATTTCCCATTAGTCTATAGGTGACAATCCATACTCAAAAATAGTTGGACGTTATGTGCCTTATGTAGTCCCTTACAGAACCATGAGGTGAAACATGGGTCATGATCTAAAACAATAGTTCTCGGCAGACCATCCAATCAAAATATTTATCAAAATACAATTCTTCCAATTTATGGACTGTATAGGTTTTCTTGATCAGTAAGAAATGAGCCACTTTGGTCTGCTGATCTACCACCAACCATTTTTCATAACACTGTTAAGGCGTCCTAGGAAGGCCAAATACAAAGTCCATCATTACATCATTCCACTTCCACTCTAAAATAGGAAATCACAGAAAAAACCAACATGGATTCTTATGTTATTTCTTCACATGTTGACAGGTAAGGCATCATTCCACAAAACAATAAACATCTTTCTTCATTCACATCCACTAAAATTTCCTACAAAGATGGCAATGCATCTTAGTCAAGCCCAGATGCACTGCCCACATTGATGTGTATAACTCAGGCATCAACTCCTCCCATACAATTGTCAGCACCACAACATATACATTAACGTAATAAACTCCATCATCACCAAATGTCAAACAAAAAGGTGACTCTCCACATTTAAGACATTCCCTTATATCCATGAACATCATATTCCCCATCTGACTCTCTTTAACATTCCTCAAAAGTTAAGATTCAACTGTTATAGATTCCAGGGTCATCATCCCATACCCATCATGTACCTCCAAATTCATCTCAACAAACAAGGCCATCAACATCTACTCTGAACTAGATTTCTAAACCACCTGATTTTGAGTCTTCTAGATCAGAGCATTAGTGATGCTATTCCCATTACCTAATATATAGTCCAAATCAAAATTAAAATATTATAGGTAATCGACCTAGCTTCACATTCAAAGATTCAATTTCCACTCAGAGGAGATGTATTTGAGACTTTTATGTTCAATAAATAGTATTAAAGGTTCTCCCAACAAGTAATCCCTCCAACACTTCAAGGCCTAAACCAAAATATCTAGCTCAAGGTAAGGAATAGGGTAATTTATTTCATGTGGTCTTAACTGCCTCAACACAAAATCTACAACCTGATCATCCTGCATCAACACATAAATATATAAAACACCACATGTATCGCAGAACAAGGTATACTTATTACCTGGTTCAGGTAATATCAAAATTGGTTTGGTAGTCAATGAATTCTTCATCTCATCAAAATAATTCTCACAAGCCCATGACCATTAAAACATAACCCCCTTCTTGGTCACACTTGGGAGTTGTGATGCCAAACAAGAGAAATCTCTAATCAACCTCTAATAATAACAGGAAAACACAAGAAATCTCCAAACATCAAGAAAATTCATGGGATTCTCCCAAGACATCAGAAACTGTAACTTCTCCAGATCCACCGATATAATAGAATCAGAAATGATGTTTCCTAAAAAGTGGACCTAATCAATTGAAAAATGTCATTTTGATAGCTTGGTGTAATGTTTATGCTCTCTTAGTGTACTCAAGAAGATGTCAAGATCTTTGGCATGAACATCATGAGTTCTGGAGTACACCAAGATGTCATCAATGAAGTCAACTACAAACTAGTCTAGGTATGAGTGGATTATCTCGTTCATCAAGGCCACAAACACAACTGGTGAAATGGTAAATCCAAACAGAATCACAAAAAAATTCATAAAAACCATATTTTATCCAGAAATCTATTTGAGGTATGTCAGAAGATCTCACCCTCAACTGATGATATAATCATCTCTAATTAATCAATGAAAACACTGAGGCGCCTCTGATAAAATCAAAAAGGTCCTTGATTCTAGGAATAGGGTATCAATTCATAACTGTCATCTAGTTCAGTTTCCTATAATCGACACATATCATCAGTTATCCATCAACCTTACTAGAAAATGTCACATGAGATCCCAAATGTGATGTACTAGGATTGAAAAAACCAGTTTTTTCCAACTCCTCAATATTAAATCTGTGTTCATGGAGCTCTATTGGTGAAATTCATTATAATGGAATGAAAACTTTCTCTACCCCAGAAATAATTCGATTGTAAACTCATCATCTCTCTCATGTGGTATCACTGATAATTCCTAAGGAAATATATCCTAAAACGAGTCCACAACCATAGGGAAGACTTTATAATCTATCCCTCCATTATCTAACATAATGCATGTACATGGGATGTGAGTTCTCACAACTATTGGAAATACATCCCAGTGTGAGCCACTCGACCATCCCACTCACCACGATGGACAAAAGTTCTTGCATAGAGAGAAGTTAATGCTACCTGATGTCGGTAACAGTCGATAAGGGTTTGATATAACACCAAACTGTTTATCCCCATGATTAGGTTAAAACCTTAAATCACTAGGATAAACAGATCCCATATAAACAATATCCACCAACCTCTAGATATCAACGCGTACAATGCCTGATGTCCTAAAATAGTATCCCTATAAGAGTATCAAGTGACATTACTCCACATGAACACTCCATGATTTGGACCAAAATCACAATGTGTTGAGATTAAATAAAAGAACACATATACGATATATAAAATAAAGCACTAGGATATGTGGAAGCTATAATTATTGTATTTGGAATAGTATATGGTCTCACCTCACCACCTTCTGGTGCTGCTTGAAATGCATGGAGACGACCTACCAATTTACCTTGGGCTTCCTATTTAGAACCCTGAACTGAAATACCCTATTAATAAGGATGATCTCACCCTCGAGATCCATGTCTAATTCCAATACTAGTATGACCTTTGGAGATCCACCTACATTCCTGATTTTGGGTAACTTACCCACTGTACACACTCAACATATGCTTCTTAAACTTTATCATTCCTTGACTATCGTGGGTTCCTGCAGAACCTCTACATGTAGCCTAACCTTCCGCACACTCGGCACTCAACCAGTGGACAGGGACACTGGTCACGCTTTATCCTTGAACATCCAAACAGATAATAGAATACCTGGTCTCCAACCATAGAAGCTAACCCCTTCTTTTGACTACTCTGTGCACTTGCACCGTACTAAAAATTTCCAAAATGAAACTTCTTACTCTCAGAAGCTGCACCACATATCCACCCAATTGGAACCATATGTTCACTACCTGATTATCCTGTCAGGTTCCCCTCATAAATAAGGGATTGTTCCACCACTTCCAAAAATCTTTTCAGATAGAAGATACTCACCTCAGACATGATATCTTGTCTCATCCCATCCTAGATTTTTTCATCTATACTACCTCATATATTATCAAAATCAAGAAAAAAGTGTCTCAAATTAGTGAAATGACTAAAATAGTCTATTATCGACATTTTTCCCTAGGTTAAACTTATAAAATCCATAGCTTTCTCCTACCTCATGGTTTCTGGGTGAAATATTTAATGATCTTGTCTCGGAAATCTGTCTACAAAATTCCTTCAGCCTGCTCCATCTGAACCATGATGTCTCACAAACTCATAATGGTACCTCTTAGCATATAGAATACTAAATTGACTCACTTCTTGAGATGATAATCCAGATGTTCAAGAATAGTTTGGATGATATATACAAAAAACTTTTCTAACACACGTCCACCCTCTATGGTAAAGGTCAAAGGTTGTTGTAGCTGAAACTCCATGGATAGGTAAAAAATACTCTATGTAGCCCGCCCTGGGTCATGTTCCACCATTTTCATAAAACAAGAAAAGATATAACATAACTACACTTTTTTTTCTTCTTGGATCACCATGTTATATTTCTGTTCTACATGATGAGAATTCTCAACAACAGCTCCTATATCCCAATTGGCACATGTCTCTGCTATGGAATTTACCTATAATTCAAAACATGAGCTTTAGGATGAAATCGTAAGTCATTATATGAAATGGAAAATATATATAGGTAGTCTCGTCACTTAATATAACCAAACCAGTTCTCATAAACTACCCAAATAAGCCCACAGACAATTGTAACACTACCCTTGGTTGTCTATCCATAGGCCATGGCTAACATAGTTATCTCATTCACACTGTTACAAGCCTTATATTTTTACAAAATTCAAAATATTTTCTAAATTTTTATTTACTCTTACAACATGGTAATCCAATTTTACTTAATTATCAAGGACCTCTTTCTAATTAATACATGATATTTTCACTTCTATTTTTACCCATTAATACCATCTCATTAGCCACAATTTAATTACATTTATGAAAGCCAAATACATCCTAACAATTATATCCTGCCCACCTATCCCTTGCGTGTGCCTAACATGATGCATGTCACTTACATATTTTCCTAGAATGATGAACAAGTCCTCAACCTTGTACGCTATATACCATGAGATAAATATCAAAAAACAATTAAATCTCATAAGAATTTCATCACCCGATGGTGAAATATCATCAAATATAACAACAACCAACAAGAACAACAATCCCCTCCCATGGTGACTTGGGTATTCCCTCATACTCAGGTTAGATACTTCCAAGAACAAGCTCATTAACATGGAATGACGCTGTCCTAACCTCTTTTATATCATCACCAAATATTAAGAAAGATAAAATAACACCTATGATTCCACCTTTTTACTTCCCCAACCCGGGAGCCACTAAATTGATGCCCCGATCTAGGTCTCCAGATGACCTCATGCACGCCTCCTCATACGCCATAGGATGACAACTAGTATAAAGGGTCTACCAGGATATGTGGGGAGAATATACCCCCTTTACCAGAGTATTCCACTATAAAAAACAATTTAAATTGAAAAACATATTGGAAATAATCAATAACATGAATAAATAACACACTCCCAAACTAGGTACAAACCAAGTCCAATAATAAACATCTCATGCCATGATATAGTGCAAAGTAAACAAAACCCAAAAGGAATTAAAAAAGTGGAATCCCCAAAATATTCCTAATTCCAATATCCATATATAATATATTCACATACTGAACATGAATCACTTCCCAAGCATGGATCCCTTTCCCTTTTCTTGATCTGCAACCATGAAATCTGCTCGGGTATCCCATGGAGGACCGAGAAGAATGAGAGTATAACTTAGTAGGACACCAAAAATGGTGTCTAAAAAATATCTACTAAAACTAGATAGTTCATTTAATCAATAAATAATGTAAATTAATTGTAAAGAGATCAACAAACCATACAAAATTATGTTCCTTTAATTTATACTACCATTGAATCTAGGTATACTGCTTAGGTATCCCATGGTTTGGTATACTTTTTTCATGTGTTCAATGTATTAGGCATGCTCAACATTCTAAATAATATGGGAATAAAATAAAGTCCTATATCACTAGGAGTCACATTATGATAACTTCATAATCCTCACCTTGAAGCCTCAGTCTGGGTGGAATGCAACTATTAGGGGAATTGAACTATGTCCCCTACCCTGACACATGCATTTATTGGTGGTGCTAGAAACTCAGTTTGACTCGACCTAAGGGCATAGAAACCCTTGTATATGAACCACTTACCAAGCAATGTGCATGTTCTTATTTATCATTCACAAAAAATAACCATAAAGAATAATAAATACAATTAAAAATATTCAAATAATAACATCTGGGGAATTAATATCATGCCACAGTCCATTAACACACATAATATTCATATTATATACCATTATCCCAATTCCATTTTTCCTGTACCTATATCACTATGTATGATCAAATGTTAACAGATTACATTATCATGTGACCATTAAACCCATTTACATTCCACCCAAATAATCAATTATCCCTTATCCATAGTAGGCATAACTACACATAATTCCATTCTATCTCATTACGTAACCAATTAACACATTTTCTAGGGCTTTACCTCATAATGGGTTAATTTCACACATTTCAGTACTATTAGCCCAGTCAGGATGGTCGACACAGCCTACAGGTGGCCCTAATATTGTCATTTCATCCCCCGTGCATCCCACGAGGATCCTGAGGGGTTAAATTGGTTGATTTGACACACACTATGCTAACACATTCAAAGAAAATGAAGAACACAACAATGGTGAATCAAGAACATAACCCTAAAAGCACAAATATATAATAAAATAAAATGATATAAATTTTAGACCACCTACCTTGAATCCATTGGAGAATGCATTTCCAATAGAGGACATAGATCACGACTCAACCACCCTTTGAAGCCTCAACATAAAAATCCTCGGTAAAGAATTTTTTTAGTGTTTCAGATGGAGAGAAGGTAATGATGTGAACTCTAACCCTAAAAGGGAAGCAATACAGAGATTAGACTCCCCGATACATCGATCCACAACTTATGACACTCCAAATGACCTTTGGATGATGATAGAACACCCTTGGGAGTCCATGTACACCTTGTCTCATCACTAGGGTCGAAGGAGGGATAAGGGAGAAAATTCTAGAGTTGATCTAAGAAATCTCTTAATGAAATTTTTGTAATTTTCTAAAAAATACTTTAGAGGTATGGTTTACCTTCATGGTTTTCTATACCTTGTGCAAACTGTGTGGATGCAATAATCCAAAAATAGCCTCCTCACATAGTTAATTGGGATTTCTGCACGGTTTGAAATAACCATGTGAAACCATGAATCTTGCAAAAAAAACCTCTTTTCATTCAGGTTTTGTGTCCCAAACACCCAGAACACCCCTAGGTCTTCCCATATACTTAAGAGAACACATATTAAACCAAAATAAGTAACATAAAACTGAAACATAAAAAAATTATGTTAAGGGAGATTCGATATCTTACATAGATTCTCTCACTCCCATGAAAATATTTTCTCAACAACTTATATCATGTAAATCAGTATAATTATGATAAGTTGATTCAAAAATAATTTTATTATCATCCTTATTATTTGTAAATATCATATTCACCAATAATACATCCAGAATGGTTCACCAAGTCATTGGGGATTTTTTCATTCCATATAATTATTTCTTCTTTTTTTAGTCCATGCTACAATATTTCTCAAGAATAATGTCCCCATTCATTTAAATAAAAAATCATCTTTAATACCTCTATTTAGGAAAGTGGAATTTACATTCAATTGGTAAACTATATGTTTTCTATGATAATCCACTACTATTAACACCATGACGGATTACATCCATGAAACTGGAGCAAGTAACTTCTCAAAATAGAAGACATCCAATAGAGAGTATCCCTTGAAAACTAGTAAGTATTTTTTTACTAAATAATTAATTTATTATTGAGTTTGTCTGTGGTATCCCACATGGTTCCAATTATATTATTTCTTTATGTACATGGAAATTTATTCCAACTAAATTAATTCTTAATTTTATCAAACTAATAATTAATGCTATAAATCCACTATTTATTTTCATCTGCCTATGATTTAGATTTCCCAAATTTTTGAGATGTGGTAATTTCATTACCCATTTTGAAATTTCTTCTGGGCTAGGTTGGAAGAATATTATTAACAATAATTATTTTTAGTTTAAACATTTTTATTTGTCCTTGGAAATCTCATTGTCAAATCACCCAAAATATCATCATCATTTGACACAAAGCCTATAAAAATAATCATAAAAAAATAATGCATTGATACTGTGGTTTAATTATTAAATCCCATTAATAGTTTCATAATACATGGAACAAAAGGTTTAGTGACACAAAGACTAGAAATAGTAAAACACATGTTTTACATGCCATGTAAATTTCTCTATAAAATAAATTTAATCATAAATTCCATGAGAGATATTCATATATAAATCTTGAGGATGGGATAGCATAAGAACAAAGACCTCAAACACCTAGAAAGGGATAATATAACAAAGAGTGTAATGGTTATATCATAACAAATGGAAAATCATGAATGAGGTAAAATATATGAGTTTTTAAACATAAATCAATATGAGTGAACTATATTCATGAAACATAGTCATATCAATTAAAAAGATAACACTTTTACTATGGAATGAGATTATGAAATATGAATCACATATGAAGATGTATGAAATATGGGAATGATTGTGCACAATCATAAATATAGGATTTTCAATCATTGTGTACCTGGATACCCATCAAACCATTCATAGATAATATTTTGGATAGAGAAAAATTAAAACAAACTCAACCTTTTTGAACCTACCCATTCAAATATAAGTTCACATGTGAAATTGTGAGTACAGATAAACACCATCAAACTCCCCATTATTGAACATAGATATGTGCTGAAATGTTCACAAGGCATCTTTAGCTAATGATATATAAGATTTTTCCAAATTAATTGAAGGTGGATATAGAACATAAAAATCACATAATACATATAATTTTTTGCCACTTGAAAAAAAATCATCACACAATAAAATAACACATAGTATGAAAAATGGAATTCATTAAATTATCAAATAAAATATCACAAAATAGATTTAAAAGTAAAATAAAATGAAACCAAAATATGTTCACCCAAATGTAATACATTATAAGAGAATATAGAGTGAGAGTTATAAAATACTCTTTTGGGGTTAGATCATTTTATTTTAATTAAAAAAACCAAGAAAAGAGAAATTTGAAAATCTTTTTTATTTATCAATATAAAAGTATTAGTTACAAGTCCCTTTTAAAATATGTCTATTTTTTAAAAAGAAATTAATAAAATAAGAATATTTACATGAAATTTATTTGAATCAATAATTATTTTCCATATGAATTAAATAAAGAACATACATAAAAATTTAATGTTATAAAAAATTATTTGAATAATAATTTGTATACCTCAATGAATGGATTTTGATTTACCGGTACCCCTTCAATAAAAATTAATTTCCATGAATGTTATTTAACATCCAATAATAAATTTAAAAATATTTATTAACTATATAAAACTAATATTCAAAAATATTTTCATTTATACTTTTTCTTGAAAATGTGTTTCCTCATGTATTATATTGTTTTGATCCCATTTCATGACTGGATGTTATTATTCTTGACAGATTTGAACATGGATAGAAATAGTGGTGTCAATATTCATTTTTCTCCAAAATATATTCATTTTAAAAACCATTAATGTTACATGAATTTATTTTTAAAATATTTATAATGTTATTATTCCATTATATGAGAGTTTTCAGGGCGCATCCTGTTAATGATAATAGTGGTGAACTAGTTTGTTATTATTTTTTGATATAGATAGATTTTCTTATCACAATGATAAAACTACATGTTATAAAAAACCATATTAATGATATATATTTATAATATACATAATATAAACTCATACACTATAAATTGACATCATTAAAATCTAGAAGTGAAGGAAAATGAAACATGTTTATTCTTGGAGGAGGTTTTCGGAACAATGCACAATTAGAATTTTAATTTTCCATAAAAAAAGGGGACGGTTGTTAATCCTTGTACCATCATTATAATAACATATTAGTATAATAATGATTTTCATTAATTTTTTTAAATATTTTTAATGAAATTCTAGGTATAAGTAATGTATAAAATTAAGTATAGAAGAAAAATATAGGAGAGAAACATATTCCCTGCTTAATTTATTATCTACTTTTCAAATGGGATTAATGAATTGATGGAAGACCTTTTAAGATGAACATAACCTTAAGATAGTGTAGAATATTTTTTATGAGAGTTTTTTCTAGAGTTTTTGTTAGTAATTAACCCACTAGGTCCTCTATTGTATAGAAATTAGTCCAATAGTGACACCCAAGCCTTCCTCCAATATTAAGGGGACTGAAAACAAAAATCAAGTAGGGATATTAGAAAAATGGGAGGCCATTACCTAATGTTTCTATGGAAATGAAAATGACCAGATACATTAATATTTTTATAGATATATAAAGAAAATTATCATCTAGAGATTAAATAATTCATGAAACAACCCATAAAAAATACATCAATGTGAAACATGATAATAATTAAAGGATATAAAGAGTCAAAGTATACACCCAATAATAAAATAGGCCCCAATCAAAAAAATATGAAATAGGAAAAAATGAAGTGATGAAGAATCATATTCCCTAAGACTAATATCTAAACAAGGTAAACACATCCATGTACTCATATGATCCTCCAATATATTGTCCACCAATGTCATAGTCAATATGTATTTTGTATGTATAAGAAATAAAATATGTGGTCATAAACCATGAATAAGTGAGTATAATAATACAAGTTATGACACCCCAAAAAACCAACAAGGTTGAAATATAGTAAAATAGTCATCTCAAATCTTAAGAAAAGTGTGAAAAAAATCCATCATTGGATATAATCAAACTGAAACCCCTGTCATAATAAGGGAGAAGTCTCAAAACTCTAAAGTCAGGTAAAGAGAATGATTATTCTACCTATTTCTCCAAGGGACTCATATCCTATTATAGGCACCACACATAAAGCCGCAAAAATGAGGGTGGAGGGCCCACTCTTCACTATTGTAATCTACCTCTAGGGAATAACTATCTATAGTGGATGACTAATTCACTCTAAGCCTTGATAATAGTGAATTATCACTCCATAGAAATGGGACATACACTCTATGTTGTGTGTGGGAACCCAAACCCATTTCCTTGTGAAATAGTGGAGTAACAAAGCAGACATAACTGGGATTTTCAAACCCAATCACTTCCATTGGACAAGAATCACTAGAAGAATATTCTTACATGTAACACCTCATGTCATATCACTGTTGAAAAAATAATGGGTACCATCACATTCAACATGGAAAACAACTCGGGATACGATACTCACGTGCCCAAATCTATGTACCAAAAAATGGGATATGCATGCAATGGATTTCTAGGAAATGTATATGGAATTTAAATTGGATCACATGACCAGTGTATTCACTATAAGGTTGGTGTGAGTCATTTCAGGAATAGAAAAAATCCAACCATGTGGTGCTGCACAACATGTCCCTATATGGACACAATATGTTGGTTCACTTAGGTTCAGGGGTGTGTACTCATGGTAAACATTATGAATATCTAGGTAGTGTCATGAGATGTGTTTGATTATCCACACATCAATTGAAACTTAGTATGGATGAAAACATATCTACTAAAAGACTTTCAGGAATAAGAAATTTGTTCCTCTAATGTACATGTAGTGTACTCATGTTTTTCCTACACAAAAACACCGATCTCTATAAAGAATCTATATCTAATTTTTTTCTACCTTTCATTCCCATTGACTCAACTATATACACCGAAATAATTGGGGAAGGATTCTATTCATTGATAGTTATCCCTCAATTGCTGGGAAACATAATTCTGATCTCCTGAGATTTAGTCGTCACACCTATCATCACTGTTCGTGGTCCTAATACCTTGATCCAAATACAAATTATTAATCTCTAGTATTTAAAATATCCATTATGATTCATAGGGTTTTATCATGATCGATCCATCATAATAATTCCAAATTTCCAAAGCCATATAGAAATCACAAAAAACAGATAAATCTATGTTGGAAAGGAATAGAATGAAAAAAATAATATTATCATTAGTAAATATGATCATAGCTAATGATTAGAAATCATGAAGTCCAAAGTGTTTATTTAGATAAAATATTTTCAGATAATCATGATACAGGGAATGGATTAATTTATTTTATCATGTGAATAATGAGTCCTACCACAACAATGGATTGAGTGCACGAAAAGTACATGTTCTCTAGTGATGAAGATAAAGATCATTATCTATTTATCATTCATCTTATGATTACTGTGATCATATTTCCTTGATCCATATTATACCCTTATTAATCACAATATATCTATCCCTTCACTACTATAATCTCCCCAGGTTATACCGCCAACCCTATTGATTTTTTTGTAATTGTATATTCAATATGGGTTGATTAGGTTTTTGATATTAAAAAAATAAATAAATATTTAATTTTTTTTATGAAAATTCCAACATTAGCCTCCCATATAGAATCCGATGAAATCCAACATTATGTTACACATAGGTCAAACCCCACATTTGGGAAACATTAATTTCCATAGATCTTCCATTAAAGGTGAGGATCAATTGGAAAATAATTTATTCAAAAATGATATTATTGTATGATTTATAATATATTAATAGTTTTAATATAATAAATCTAGGGTCAAATGAAAACAAAAAACTAGTGCCATCTCTGAGGGAAAATACATTTATTTATTTTAAAATGTTTAGAGGATCAAACTATGGCAAACATAGTTTGTACATTCACCCCATCATTAAAATTTATCTACTAGAAAAGCACCATATACAGAAAATTATGGGGTACTGGTCCTATATATGACTATAACTCTCATAGAATATGTTTCACATAATTCCATTCTTCCAAATCACTCAAACTATAGAAATGGTTCATCAATTCGGTATCATCTCTTATCGATGATTGATTAGTTCTTGTTTCTTCAAGAATGTGGTTCCACCCAGGATGTCCAGTTTATGCCATTCAATGACATTCCATGGATTATGAGAACATATTCTAACCTATAAAACATTGAATATGTTATGAAATCATTCAAACTATAGGATTAAGTCAAATAGGTATGCAACCAGACAAACCTTTTTACGATTTGGAATAAACCAATGATCCTTGAGATTATCTTACTTCCCTAGCATGATCATTTCAACCCTATTAAAGAAGAGAATCATAGTAATATATAGTCAAACAACTCAAAATTTAAAGGCATCTTATATATTTATGCTTAAAATTTATATAGACAATGGGATTTACTCAAAAAAAAGTGAAGATAACATATACCTTCTCCTTCATTTCATGTACCAACACTGGCATAGAAAGAGATGTTTATCAAACCTCAGTCCAATATAAGGTTTCCCTTTAGGATATCCCATCTAGTGCATCGAAATTTTACTTTTTGATAGTGTAGTTGTTGATATTATTATATGAAAAATCTACTAATTTAATGTTATACTCCACACTCTAGACAAAGTACAACATGTAGGCTCTCATCATATCCACTAAAACATGGATGTTCTGATTCTTCCATCTCTCTTCTTGAGGGTAAATATGAATCGTTATCAATAATTTAGTCAGAAAAACCTATAATAACCTCTACATTACTATAATGTGAACTGATCATCATGTGAAAATATGATTTTGGTGAGTACCCCATGAATCTGGATGATCACATGAGTTTACAAAATCCCCAAACTCTCAAATTAAATATTTTTTTGAATGGAAAGAATGTTTGTTGACTTGATAAAAATATATCAATAATCATTATTATAATATCACATAATCTCTCTATCTATGTAATACCTATGATAAAAATCTTTGTTATTCATAAAAAATCTATTTAGGAATCTTAATCAGTGTATTTAGTCTTCATATAACCTGATGTTCCTCCTCAGCTAACTAACATGTGAGCCTTCACAAAAAACTCTCAGCAACACCCCTTCAAATAAAAAACCACCAAACTACTTTTTAATGTAATTTTTTATCATTTCCATACCAATATGTACATTTATGTAGGATGTATGAAAATACCTCAACACCAAGTATCACAATGTGACCATAACTACCTTCTATCATTGAAAAAAATTATTTTCGCCAAACTTTTAGAAAAAACCATCTGGTGCATTTTCTAAGGAAATCTAGTCACAACAAATATATAGTAAAAATATCCCAAATGAGACTCTAAAACACACTCAATATGTGGTGGTGTCACCATATTAAACTGAAGTAAATTTTCTGCCCTCTCCTCTAATAGGGTTAGCTATAAGAAAGATGACTACTTGGGTGCCTCCTCGACAAAGAGAGAATTAGATTTCATGCTATTTTAACATCCACCATGTTTCCATTCACCATAGAGTTGTATGTCATAATGTTTTTGTCTAGTAGGAATCCAAAAAAAATGCCTCTATAAGAGTTTTAATTCTCTCAAGATGAAGATATACATGAGACTATGGTGTTCTAAGTAAAAAATGAAGCATTTACCCAAAAGATAATTCCATCACATCTTCATGGAAAAGTATATCACAATCAAAACCAAGTTAGTTATCACATAGTTCTTATCATGGGGCATTAACATCATAACTCTATATTCAAATTATACCTACCTCTACATCAAAATGAATACATGACTTACTCTATAAGCATAATAAAACAACATAAACTCAACTCCTTCCACTAGTTTTGTCAACAAAGGATCATTATTTGTCTACTACATCATCTCCCCAAACGACCCTAACACTTCTCAATCTAGGAAATAAATATTATTTCCACACTGAGGTAGTTACTAAGGCTTTAATACAAGAAAATTGTATAATAAATCACTGATTCTACGATATCAATCTTTGGAAACACTTTAGTTGTCATATTATATTGGCTGTTTCCCAAGAAATCCCTATAAAAATCATTAATAGATCAAAAAAATTACCATGATCTATGAGGTAGTCTTATATAAAGTGAGAAAATCAAATTGAAAAAAAAAACACTTCATGAGATTACCTCATTTTTTTTAGTAATAAAGTCGAAGAGCATTCTAAAATAATCATTATCCTTATGTTCATTTATATACTATAGGATAATTTAAATGATAATGATATCCTTGAATCAATAACGTATAGATAGAAGATATATTTTATAACTTCCATGGATATAGTGGGGGGTATTAGTGAAACTCAATTCCATCACTAAGAACTCTAATGCATGTAGAGACATCAGAATACCATCTTCCACATATTATTCTAAGGAACCATCAAATGATGTGTAGTACCCCTAGTTTTTGGTATGTAGATTTTAAATTGTGTTTATTATATTTATAATGTGTAAGGGTGAAGGGTATGATATTTGTGTAAACTTTGGATATGTTTTTAGGGGAAAGGGGGATGCACATGGACTGCACATGGTTTGTCACAGCCCTATAGAAATTATAGAATCAACTATGTGAAGTTTATGTTTTGAGGAAGTAGATTTGGAAAGGTGGTAAAAAAAATTTTGAGACCATTTGGGGAGGCCATAAAAATTTTTTCTTAAGAGATTAGCTAATACATGGTTAGCACAATGTTTGTCTTATCGTGCCTTCTAACTGTGCGTAGAGTCAAATCTAGAAAAAAATAGGGAATCTCACTTTATTTGCCTCTAACTTCATAACTATTTCTCCTTGGGGGTCCTAAGTAGATATTATTCCCTAATTAAGGTAGTAAAACCTCTCTCAAGAAATTTTAAATCATTTTGGAGCCCACCTTTTGTGTTTTTAAGCCTGATTCTTGTGGTAACATCCATTCATCTCTGTTGTTGCCATGTTTTCTCTGATTTAAATCGATATACATCTCTTATCCTCTCCTTTTCTCATATATATATGAAAAGTATGTGAATATATAAGATATCGGATGACCAAAATGATGAGATTTGGTCTTTATCATGTTATAAGAAGATATATAAGGTTGTTTTTTTGAGAACTAACCTGATTTTCGTGAGCTTTCTTCAGTTATTCTCTGTTTTCATCAAAACCTTCAAGGTAGGGGGATTAACTCTCAAATAGTCTGAGAAGAAAACAATTTAATGGTTCTAAATTTATTTATTATTTTGAATTTTATTGTGAATTGTATTTTTTGGATTGATTCAAAACCTCTTTGGTGATGGCTGTGGAAATATGGAAAATTGGTGATTGTGAATAAAGTTATTTATTCATGATTTTAAAATGAAGTTTTAAAATTAAATTTATCTAAAATTATAGTACTTTTATATGAGTAAAGGGTTTTCAAAAAAAAATTAATTGTTTTATATTAATTTAAGGGTTTAATGTTATTGGTTTTTCAAATGGGTTTGAATAAATGAACATTTTTTATTGAAATGGTTATTTGAAATGGTTTGGACATAATAGTGGTGTGTGTCTATAATGAATTTGTGAGGATTGGATAGAATATGAACATGTTATTGGTGTCTAATATGTAATTGAACATGGGGTGTAATTAACATGTAACAATATGGTAGATCAATGAGAGACCACTTATATGTATAGAAATGTCATAACAAAGCATGCATGGTTAGATGCATGAATAAATGGAAAGAAATGATTATACCAAAATGAGATTAGAAAATTGTTTTAAAGAATTTTTTGGCTAGTTTTCTAGAATTATTACTTGATGGAAAATGGGTGATCATATAAGTTGTTTACATTTGGATATAAATGGTTTCATGAATTGGATATATTTAGTTATAAACTATTTTGGGAATTTGTTTTTTATAATATGTTTTATATAAATGTTTCAAACATTTATATAATAGTGGAATGAGTAGGGAAGTCATTAGGTAAAACCTAATGATATTTATACGCATCCCTGTATTGGAAAATCTGTGCTTTTGAAGATGTTATCTTTTAAGAAATTATAAATGGTAAAGTATCACATGTATTTTCTATCTCATGGTGATACATGGGATGTTTGGTGATACATGGGATGTCTGGTGATGTTGAAGCATAGAGTTTTTGGAGCACTGAGTCTTGGGGTTGTCATGGAGTTTATTATTTTTATTCTTCACTATTTTCTTTGATAGATTCTTTTTCTTCTGTTGTAGTACACTTGGGTGCGGTTTTGTAAAAAATATGATGGTTGAGTTGTATTTTTCATCATGCATTATATAATGATTGTTCAGTGAGTGTTTTAAAAAAAAATGGTAAATCATTCCCCATAATCACTTGAAACACTTTGGGATTTATTTCTAGCCTTTAGCATCTTGAGGATGTCTCATAAGGTCTAGAAATTTTTATTTTTTCTCAAGAAAATGAGAATAAGTGGGTCATTACAAATTGTATTAATTTGATTGATCCAAAAGTATAATTAAGATAAATGGTATAATATTGTTCCTTCCCTTGTGGAACAAGTTGTCATTAGTTTTTTCGTTCTTGGAGTTGAAAGTCATTCTTCTCTTTTCTGTGCGCCATGATCTTATATAGGAGTAAGATTATTGGGAAATGAAATGTACAACCTAAAAATACATGGGTAAAATTTTTATGATGAAATTCATGTTACCAAGGAGTTTGGTACACAAGTTTTTTAGAGACTCTTATAAGATCATGTAATATAATTGTTATGGGTTTAGATAATGATAAGAGTATGACATGGAATGAAGATGAATGAAATATAACTATGATTGCATATTTCATTTTGAGTAATGATTTATGATTGTGTACATGTAGAATATTTTTGAAAAAATGTTTCAATTTTTTTCAAATAAATGATTTTGAAAAGATCATTGTAGGTGAATTTTGAAAATTGGATAACTTTCAAACGTATGAATAAATATTTTATAAAATAGTTAATCCTAGAAGAATCTATTTGGGGAAGAAATGATATGAATTTGAAATGATAAGCCATCAATTTCTTGAGAGTGAGACTTACAGAGTTTTTTGTCGGTTTAGAAAATGACACTCAATATGGATCATAAAAACTAACCAAAAGAAGTTGTGTAAATTTGGTTGCACCTGAACCATAGGTGGACTATGAGATGGTTATGAGTATCGTCCATTCCTTTCATGCTATGGATTCTGGGAACTAGAGGTATGATCCAAGGTATGTGGATCATTCCATCTAGTTCATGAAGCTAAATCCACCAATCTTCTAGGGTGATTCTAAACTAAAAAAGAAGGTGGTGTGGCTGAATATGGTGAATTGTGTCTTTGAATTCAACGACACTGAATTAGATATGAATGTAAATATGGTGACTTATATTCTCTAGGATCTCACATGCCAATTGTGGGATTTGGAGATAATGTATAAAATGGATAAATCACTTAGTAGGAAGCATTTTGAGGAATTTATAAACAAAGAAATCTATCCTCACATGTTCAAGATCAAAAGAAAAATGGAATTCTTCAACCTACTATAAGAAAATATCTCTGTCACAGAATATGTAGTTAAATTCATGAATTTTGTGTGACTTTCACAAGAGGGTGAGGCTAGTGCATCCTTCAAGGAATGCATCGTCGAATCAGGGATAATGTAGGACATTTGATCGAAGATTTCAGTGCTCTGTATTATGGATTATACAGATATTGTGAACAAAGAAACATTGGATGCATGTGATATATTAGGATAAGTGGGTGCAATAAGTATGACGATACCTACATGAAAAGGTGGGGACACTAATGTTGGGAGAAAACTAAAGAGGGGAAACTATTTCCAAGGTGGGAGTAGGACATAGAATTAGAAGGATGGATCAGTGAACCTTCCTCTACGACCAAATAGCCGTATGGGGTGTTTCCAATGTGGTTCCTTGGATAAAATGAAATTAGATTGTAAAACATCACGAATATCATTCATTTATTTCAACAATATGGTACATCTTAAGAACTATTATCACATATCTATGAGATAAGGTGATCAAGACACTTCTCTTGAGTCATAGTCATCATATGCTTTTACCAAATGAGGATGACATAATCATTCTCTTTAGAATACTAGAGCTAGACATGTTGATGATAGGAACACCATAAATCCTTAGCATGGTCAATCTCAGTAGGAAAACTAGGAGAAGATTGTAGCGACAATGTAAATTAATGGATCTAAAAAGATGATTTTAGATGATCAGGATGGACCACCTATGGTGAGCTGTATGATTCTATTGAATTCTACCAATACATATGTGATGTTTGATATTGGTGAATCTTATTCCTTAATTGCTTCTCATACTATTGAATTTATAATTTTAAAACATGATAAGATTTTTTCAATGTTAAAACATCAAACCCCACTTGGTGAAATATAATTTCGAAAAATTGTGTGTAGAGCATGTTCTATAACTATTAATGGATCTTAATTGAAGTGGGACTCTTAAGTTTTGGATATGGATGTATTTTATGAAATCTTATGTATGTATTGGTTGAAAAAATTCAAGGAACACATCGAATTCTATTGTAGAATGGTTAGTTTAACAACAGAGGATGACATTGAGAATCTCTTTAGCGGACAAAGAGTTATAAATACTGTTGTAATGGGTTTGTTGGCACCAGTAGTGGGAATAATCTCTTACCAGTTTGTGACATTGACTTTGGAATAGATAGAAGATATTGAGGACACCAATTTTCTAGATGTTTTGCATCAATTTTCAGATTTATTTCCCAAGAACATCTCAGTCTTATGATCTATAAGGGAAGTTGAGTTTATGATTGATATCCTTCTGGGAACTACTACTATTTCCCTTCCATCTTATAGGATGGATCCAAGAGAGATAAGGGAACTGAAAGAGAAATTCAATTATTTAGAATGAAAATGTATCACTTGGCCATGTATATCTTTGTGGGAAGAACTAGTATTGTTTGTGATGAATGAAAATGGAAAACTAAGGATGGGTGTGGATTACTATAAGATTAAGCATGTTATGACATATAATTAGTTTCATCTTCCATGCATTGATGATCTATTTGATCAATTGAAGCGATAATAGTGGTTCTCAAAAATTTACTCATTACTAGGATATCATCAATTGAAAGTTTCGAAGGATGATATTATGAAAATAGCATATAAAAGAAGACATGTCCACTAAGAATATGTATTAATGCCTTTTGGTCTCAAAAAATCACCAGTGGTCTTTATGGAATTGATGAATTATATATTTTAGTGATATTAATATTCTTCTAATGTGGTTTTTATGGATGACATATTGGTGTATTCAATGAAAAAGAATGAGCATAAGAAACACTTGGTGATAATGTTGGGAATTTTTATAGACCATTATTTTTCTTCCAAACTATAAAAGTGTCATTTTTTAATACAAAGGAAATGATTTCCTAGACAAGTAATATCTAAAAAAGATGTGTTAGTGGATCCTGAAATGAGAGAACCTATTTTCTCGTAGCAACCCCCAATGAATGTTATTGAGATACATTGTTTTCATGGTTTAGATGGTTATTTTTAAAACTTTGTGTGTGAATTATCTTGACTAGCATCGCTGATGGGAGATTTTTTAAAGAAAAATGGTCCATTCAAATGGATAGAGTAATTTCCAAAAAAACATGTGCTTCAAGTTCTTATTACAAAATCACATATCTTGATTTTTCCAGAATCAGTATAGGTGTATGTGGTGTATTTCGATGCTATGGGATCTGGGTTGGGATTAATTCTCATGCAAGGAGACCACGTAGTTTCCTATCATTAAAGGATGCTCAGAGTGCATGATAATTATTACCCAAACCATAATTTGGATTTGGATGTGGTTTTTCATGCCATGATTACCCGGATTCATTATATCTTTGGTGAGAAAGATACAGTGTTCATAGAAAAATAAAGATTGAAACATATTTTCTAAAAATGGTATTTGAATCCAAGGCAATGGAGATGGATGGAGTATATCTAGATGTTTGACATAGACATAATTTCTATATTGGGAAATGGTAATTTAGTGGATGATGTATTAAGATGAAATTAATATACTAATTTAGAAAATTAAGCTTTAGATGAATGGATGTTAATGTTTTTCCTAGCCAATATGCATGTTGAATGTCATGACCATGGTGGTTTTGTGGTTTTATTTTCCGTCTCTGTGGTTCTTAATTTGGTAAATTTGGTCAAAGATGTAAAAACATCAGATGCAGAATGCCTGGTTATGAGTTCAAAACTCAATGGTGGGGAGAACATTGAGAGATTGAAACTTGATGGGAGTCTAGTTTTATGGTTTATATATTGGATGGTTGTAAATATGTCATTTCAGGAACAACATCTTCATGTTTAGCACCATTCAATATGGGATATAAATTTGAGAATATAGAAGATGTATAAGGTGTCAAAAGAGTCATTTTGGTGGAGAAAAATTAAAAGGGAATTTGTTGTGCTCATTTCAAGGTTCTCAATGTGTTAGTAAGTCAAGGAATTACATTAGAGACCACTATGTATGTTTCATTATTTATATATTCCCATGTGGAAATGGGACCAGATGGCAATAGATTTGTTTATAGTTATCCTAAGAATGGTATGGAAAGACGAAGCCATATGGATGATTGTGAATTTCCTTACCAAGTCACCCCATTTCATCTCTATTCATGAAATTCATAAAGTAGTGGATCTGTTCAGAATATTTTTGTAAGAGGTTATCAGTAGACATGGATTAAAAGTTTCTATAGTCTTAAAAATAGATTCGAAGTTCACGTCTTGATTCAGGAAATAATAATAGAAAGCCCATGGGACATAGTTGACTATGAGTGTGGCATATCACTCTTATATGGATGGACAATCTGGTAGGAAGATACAGATGTTGGAAGTCATTTTTTAGTCTTAAGGAATAGATTTTGGTGGCTCATGGGAAGAGCATATCCCCTTAGTGGAGTTTTCTTATAATAACATCTATCAAGCCTTGATACATATGGATCCCTTTGATGCATTGTATGAGAATCCATGTCTTTATCCACTGTTCTAGGTGGAAACATGTGCGATATCACTATTTGGGTTGATCCTTGTCCCAAAAACAAAGGAGAATATTTTGGTCATCAGAAAAGAGAATGGATACAACATAGAGTCGTCAAAAATCATATGAGGATCATCACTGAACACCTTTGACGTTCACAGTGAGTGATAATGAGTTCATGAGGATCTCTCCAAGGCCTAGACACCATCGTTTTGGGATATAGCGAAATTTATCCCCATTATGTTTTGTTATATTTGAGATACTAGAATGGGTTAGAGAGGTGGAATATCAGTTGGAATTTCCACCACAGTTCAGTTCTATGCAGAATCTGTTTCACGTATCTTAGTGGAAAAAGTATCAACTTGATCTTCTTGGATCTAGAGATGTTCTTTGCTGGAAATGGATTATGGTTTGGGTTTGTAATAAATCCTATAATGGATGATGATAGAGATTACACGGAATGGGATCATACAGTTCAAGCCATAAGTAGTATTCGATGAATGGAAAGCATTGTGAACATTGGTTATTCTTAAATATCGCATGAAAATATATAAATGTATGAGTTTTGTAGAGATGTGATTTATGAAGTGTGATCTATGATTATGAGAATTTGAGCATTGTAGCAGCATGAATATATTTGATGGAGAGATTTTCGGTTACAATGAGAATTTTTAATGCGGAATATTCATAGAGATTATGATGGGAGATACGTCGTAAAGAAATTTTTGACTAATCCGGAAATTACACTAGAAGAAGTGGAGAACCACATTCTATCGTGCCTATAAATATGAGTTAACCCCTTTCCATTCTGAAAAAAACATTAGAGAGAAAATATAGATTCAATTTTATTTCTGTGGTAATGGGTGTTCCGTGAAGGTGGTTCTTTATGAAGGAATTATCATTGAAAAATGACTCCTTTAGTCTTGAAAGAAGTCAATGCTTCTTTGTTTTGAGTTCTTCATGATGATAAGACAGTCCACATTGGATTAGTTAGTTTTGATAAGGATGTTTCTTTGTGAAGGAATTTGATCTTTGTGACGGAAGTGGGTTCTGCAATGGTAGTTGTGATTTTCGATGGGGTTTGTTCTGTGAAGGCTAGAGCTCTATGAATTAGTTAGCTCTATGAAGTAGTGAGCTCTGTAAAGTAGTGAGCTCTGCGAAGCAGTGTACCCTGCGAAGGTGTGTGCTTTGTAAAGTGTTCTGCTCTGTGAAGGGTTGAGCATCATGAAGGAAGTTCAAAAAGGACAGTATTGGATATCAGAGTAAAGTGGATAATGATTTAAGTGTTCTTATACTCAGTTCTTTATTGAAAGAACTGTCTTGTGCTAAATAGATACAAAGACTTCAATGAAAATATATTGAAGTGAAATTAATTTTGATAAAGTGAGTTAGACTTCTCTCAAAACAGTGAGCTAGGGGAGTTGATAGAAGTTATCCAAGGGACGCAATGAGCTATCCTTAAAATATTGTAAAGGAAGTGCAGCTAGAATAAAGTGACTAAACCGATCCATTGTATTCCACATCTAGTAAAGATTAGTGTATTGTTGTACAACTGACTCACTATCAATGTAGTATCATTAGACATATCCCTTTATGGTGAACTAAGTAAAATTGTTGTGTCATCTCTTTGTATACATTTTTTTGAAAGGTTTAACATGTTCCTACCAACATGAGAACTAGATCCATTAGTTTAAAATGTAAAATTTGAAAACATGATTCACCTTTCCCCTCTCAAGTATTTCCATGGTCTTTTTATCCTAACAATGTGATCATATGGAATCACATTTACCAATATCCAGATGCTTTAGTGGTTCATATCTTGGTGTAGATTGTGGATAAGAAAAAGAATGTATTTCATGGAAAAAGAAACAATTTAGTGAGGGTTTTATGGTGACATGGTCAGATTCAGATGTAGAATTGGGAATGTGAGAAGCAAATGAATGAGAAATGGATGGAACTCTTTTAGGGTAGTTATGGTTTTCTACATTCCATGGATGGAAAGATCAATGTTGGGGAGAATGTAGTACCCCCTACTTCTGGTATGTAACCCTTAAATTTTGATTCATATTTCTATAAAGTGTAAGGATGAATAATGGGAGAGTTGGGTGAACTTATTATATGTTTTGGGGGGTAAATGGGATGTGAATGGGCTTACTACGAGCCTATACGTAAGTGGTAAAGGCGCCTGGTTGGCATCCAAAAGACCCAGGAATGAATCGGGGTAGAGAAAAATTTTCAGGTATTATAGAATATCTATAGCAGGACATTGTAATATTACTGTACTAGTGGTGGAATTTTATTATTGGTGACACTATTGCGGAGGAGGTACTGTAGTGAGAACAGTAGCCGTGAAAATAATGTAGCACATACTGTAGTTTTCTAGGTACTGTAGTAGTACTATTCACTGGAAATCCATTTATGAAAAAATGGGTTTTCTAGGCATCAAGTTAGGACTTCTTTCCCTTGATCCTTTGGTCTATTTAATGGGTCCCCTTATACCCAAATTATAAAATATTTTTATTCTTTAATAATAAAATTGAGGTTTTGACCGCAAACTTTTATGAAAAAAGGGGATGAGCATGTGATACTCCTAATTTTAGTAATCCATGCAGAAATACTAGAAAAAACCTTGCGTATTATATGTTTTGCGACAGTGTACCATCAAAGTGGGAGAACTATTAGGGAGATTTTTCTAGGAGGCCCATAAAGGTTATCCTTAAAGTAATATCTAACACACTTTTTGTCAAATTGTATGGTCTAACTACGCGTAGAGTCAAATATTGATATTAAAAAATAGGTTCTCACACATTTTTGTTCCAAGTCCCTCATAGTTTTTACTTGGTAGTCCTAACTCAATATTATTATCCATTTATTGTAGGAAAACCTCTTCCAAGAATTATAAAATCAATCTGGATCCCTGGGCTAGTGTTTTGAAGTTCGATTCTTGCAGCAAGTGTCATTCTTCTCCGTTCTTGTCACATTTTCTTTGGTCTACGCGAGATATAATTATCCTCAACTCTCTAGTTCCCATCTATACAGACATTATGGGTATATCTAAGATCATGTATTCCAATGATTTTGTGGTTTGGTCTTGATCATGTTATGGGAAGAGATCTAAGTAGGTTTCCGGGAGAATCAACCCTATTTTCATGAGTATTCTTTGTCTGTTTTAATTTTTCAACAAAACCTTCAAGGTAGGTGGCTTCACTCTTTAATAGTCTTAGTATAATTGAATTGATTGGTTTCAAATTGATTTATTTTTTTGGATTTTATTATGAATTAGATGCTTTATAATTGATTGAATCTTTTTTGGTGATGGTTTTTGAAATCAGGAAAATTGGTGCTTGTGAATAAAGTGTTTGATTGTTGATTTTAAAAAGAAGTTTTAAAATTTAGTTTTTTGGAATCTTGGTTCTTGGATGTAATTAAAGGGTTTACAAAATATGTAATGGATTAGTTTAAATTGAAGGGTTGTTTGGAATTGGTTTGTTTAAATGGGTTTCAATAACAGAATAATTTTATTGAAATGGTTTGAAATAGTTATTTCAAATTTTTTTCAAATAATATTGGTATGTGTTTATAATGAATTTACAATGCATGGTTGGAATATGACCATGTTATTGATGCCAATGGTGTAATGGCACACATTGTGTAATTATCATGTGATGACATGGTAGATCGATGAGAGACTGTTGATGTGTATGGAACAATCATAACGAAACATGCATGGTTGGATGCATAAATAAGTTGAATGGAATGATTATTACAAATTGACATTGGGAAATGGTTTTAATTCCTTTTTTGTTTGTTTATTTGGAATTATGACATTCTAGAAAATGGGTGAATATAGGAATTTTTTACATTTGGTTAAAAATGTTTTTGGAGATTGTTTATATTTATTTATAAATGATTTTCGTAATTTTTGTATATAAATTATATTATATAAATGTTTCTAACATTTTTATCCTAGTGGAATTAGTATGGAATTCATTGGGGAAAAAATACAATGTTTTATACTCACCCCAACTTGTTCACATTGGCTCTTTTTCTTATTATTTCTTCCGGGGCATGGTAAAAGGTAAATTATCACACATATTTAGCACCACCTCATAATACTTGGTCTATTCGGTGATGTTGGAGGATGAATCTTGTGGACTATGTCATTATGTAGTTGTCTTGGAGTTCCTTTTTGTTATCTTCCAATATTTAACATAATATTTTATTTTTAACTGCTATGGTACCCTTTGGTGTTGTTTCATTAATAATTTGATGGTTGAGTTATCATGTTTTTATCATGCATCATACTATAGTTATTTGGTTATTGGTTTATTGCAAAAAGGTTAAATCATCCCCCACTTTTACATGAAACACTCAAATATTTATTTCCAGCCTTTGGTGCCTTGGGGATGTCACTTAAGGCCAAGTAATGATTTGTTGATTTCTAAATTCAATTAGAATAGTTGGGACATTACATAATGGTAGTGGGACTAGAGAACAATTTTTAAAAACCAAATCCAAACTTTTTGTTGGTTTAAAAATCCATTAATACATTGAAGGGGATACTTTTTGTTGATATTCACATGATTTAGGTGATTCAAACCAACAAATAATATTAAAAACCCATTTTTTTTATAAAAATATTCAGTTCTACTTGAGGGGCCATAATAGTTCAAATGAAAACCATCTATTGATGGTCTTACAACTATACCATCAAAATTGGATTCTTAGCAGGATCCATCAAATATCTTATACAAGATATTGGTATGGTCTCAAGGTATAGGTTTTTGTATTGGTCAATATACCACCTTCGTGGTATTCCTAGAAAATATTCATGAATGATATCCATATAATCATGTACTATATCTAGATTTCAGATTCATCAAAAAATAATCAAAATAACGTCTAAAAAATCGATCTGGTGAGTGATTTGTTGCCACTTCCTACTTATAACCTCCACTCACCGTCCCATAAGATCTTTTTCACCCATAAAGAAGAATATAATCCCATATTTTTGTAGGCATATAACACTTTTGTGATCACAGTCTATCTGGATATTCTCTACATATACTAGTCAATACAAAAGATGCAATCATATTGATTCATCACAATTACCATGAGTTCCCATGATAAACAATCTCTCAGGGGAACCAAATCACACTTTCATAAGTTGTGTGATGTAAAAGAATCACCACCTATAGAAATGTCTATCCAAATAATTCGGTCCATGTACTCAACTAGAATCACTTTTTCCCACACAATTGATATGGTGACTTTTCCCACACAATTGATATGGTGATAAAGGAATGAATCTCCCTATCATCAATAAGTACTGATGATAATGTAGATTAGATATAGATCATACCTAGAATCATATCATGAATAGGAAAACCATAGACCTATATGGATTGAAAATACCAGTGATCTCGCCCACTAGCCTATAATCATAGCATGGGAAACCTAGTTTAGATTATGTGAGGAGATCATAGTTACATCATAATCCTACAAATATTCCATTAGGAGCTATGCCCACTCATCTTTCATTTTTCCTCCCATGGGTCTTCCCGAAATAAACCTTTGAGATCACTGATCCTGATGTTTCTTATATCTTATAGAATCATCCATGTTCTTTCCACCATTTATAGCAAATGGTGTCGGGAAATCATGATCCATGTGTCATCTCGTGATAGAATTGTAACATCATCCTTACCTATTCTAACTAGACCCTTTATGTGAAACCTATAATGAGGATCCATTTATGCGAGTAAATGAATAATTATTCCACTTGTGCAGAGAACTGATAACTAATACATGGTATATTTTATAGACCTCAAGTCCCCAAAATGAACACTTCAATCCCAAAAAACCCATCATACATATACATGATTATTATTTATAACCAAGACATTTTTTACCACTCTCACATAAGTGGGAATTCCTAAAGAGGCCACACTATCATGAATATCCCTATGAAATCCTTTCTAAAAATTCTTTAATTATAATAAAAAATCATTCACCTTATCAATATATTATCATGTATGGTTTGTAATCCTTAAACCATAAGAAAAAAATTACACATCACCCATATATAGACCAGGAAACCGCTAGATCTATAAAGAGAACATGATTAATCAACAATAGTGATTGTGGAATAACTGATGAATGTCTATCAACAAGTGTGTTGTATCATCATGAGAATGATTCATTGAACCCAATCAGTTCCCTAGTACTCTATGAATAGGCCATGGTTTAATAGAAACCATCAGATAGTTAGGTTTTTGTGTAAGTTAGAGGGTTTGAACCACCACTATGAGCAAATCCACCTTTTCTTAAGGGTATATATTTACAAGAAACCCAAAGAGTCTTCGATTTCAGAACTCAGGTAATACGATGAGCCTGTATGTATCATCATCATGGCCTATTGGAGATGTCATCTTCTCAACATGTATTTGATTATCCACTAGGACCACTGAAAGTGGATCCCAACACTTTAATTTAGGTGGAAAGACTACTATTTTTTATCATAGTGGTAAAAAATCATGGATATGACACTACACCAAGGTCTCATTGATCATATAATAATTTTCATTGCCCTATTTTTGTATCATAGTAGGTAGTAATTGTTTCAGAATGAAAAAAGAAAATATAAAATACCATGGTTATATTAGAATGTCTAGGTAGCTATATCAATAAATACCTGAATTAAATTCTTCTAAATCATATATGACACATGTACCATTGGTTTCCCTTAAACTGATGTCTGATCATGATGAGTCGATGAATTGGTAATTAGATACCTAGTATACATATATATCGTTATCTAAACAATCACTAGATTCAATGACATAAGGAATGAACTTGAGGAACTCTTACATAATTTCATTATGTTTATAAAGTAATCCTTGTGAGATGTAAAAATCAAAAACACCCTTCCAATGATAACCATCCTTTGATACCACAATATCAGGACTAAACCTACCCGAGCCCCTTGAGGGTTAATAGTATTCCATGGGTGACATCTCATGCATTCCACCAATTAGATTGGGAAAGATATAAGCACCATGTAGGAATATCATTGAAATGGGAGGGATTGAATTAATTTACCTATATAAAATCACATGACCAACTCCATAAAATAGTGAATATATATATATAAAATAATAATATAGCATCTAGAGAGTAACAAAAGATTAAAATATTCTATAGGAATACATCAATGTGAGGCATGGTATTATATAAAACATATTAACAGGGAAAGTAAAAACCAAACTAGAATGGATGTACGCAAATGAAAACAACTATAAATGGGTAAAACTAAGGACGTCCTAACTCACATTCTTCAAGACTAAACATTGAACATGGACAACACCTCTTAGTACTTTTATGCTTCTCTAATATCAGGTCTAATAAACTCACTTCAAATCATTTTTTATTCTAGATAATAAAATACCCATGTGGAATAACCATTTTAGGGGTGGCTATAATCATACATAGTTGTATTCCCAAAAAAATTATGAGGGAAAAAATAGAGGAAAATAGTAAGCTGATCCCATAAAGAAAGAGGGAAATAAGACCCAATCAACAGATATAGTCAAAATGAAAACCAAGTTATACAAGTATAGATGTATTAATCTCCAAATCCATCTTTATGTGATAATGAGTCTAGGTATAGTTATTACGGTCCCATATATGATGAAAACCACCCTATGAATCCTCACTAGAATCAATCTAGAGGGTATATTCCTCCCAACAATGCTCTATAGCTGATGGACTGTGACCTATAGTAGGGGAATCATTCTTTGAAAAATCTCAATGAAGGGTGAGTACTAAAATATAGATATATTAACCATATTCCCTTTTTTGGGGGGTGTACCTACTCTACTTTTATAATGTGTACCATGGAACCATGCCCAAGTGCGACAAGGGTGTACCCACCCTCAAATATCTCGGATGATCAAAACTGGTCACTTCTATTGGTCAAGTGTATTTAAAAGGATCATATCAGTTATAACACCTCATTTCATATCTCTAATACCAAAATGGAGGCCACAAACATTTTTTCCCTAAAGAAATAATCATTATAGGAAATACTCAAGAGCAAATATGAGTTTCAAAGAATGAGATACACAGGGTATTTATTTTGTAGGAAAAGTACATGACATGTATGTAGGATCATAGAATGTATGACATTTAATATTTATCTAGGTGTGTCATTTCATGTAAAATTAACATCCATCCATGTGTCTCCACACTTTGTCTCCCTATAGGGACACATTGTGTCGTTTGAAATGTGGTCTTGGGCTTGTGCTCTAAGCTCTTGGATTGCCTACCTAAGAACATTCATGTTTATTATAGTCTAATCATATTTCTCCCACACACAAAAATATGATCTCTATATGATCAATTGATCCACTCATTCATCCACATATCTCTTAATTTAACTCACTAAAATCCACAAAAATCATATGTTTGTGTCCCTATCCACCAATTCCTAGACCCTAGTAGTCAGTGTATATAATTTTTATCACAATATAAGTATCCATCATACCTATTTTCATAGATTAGGTTCGAAATCGATGAATCCAATAGTTATATTTTCTTTGTTTTCCATAATCTATATGAGAACAACATATCCTTATTTCTTTCTTGAATCCATCTTGATTATGGGGGATCATTCATATTTTAACAATCCCATCAATGTCAAATCAATAATCCCATGGGACAATGATGATAAAAATGATTAATAGTGGTGGGAAAAATAATAATAACAATGTAATATTATCATGGTTCAATTTGATCTTGGACAATGATTAAAACTCATGTAAACCAAATCGGTGAATTATTGGAAAAAATGATAATTATTTTTAGAAATACTAAATAATTTTTTGGCTCCTGCATAGAATGAAAATATTGAAAAGAAATTTGATGTGTCATCCATGATACAAAAATGAATAGAAAAATCATAAATCCAAAAAAAAATGAACACAACATCGACAATAGATAAAATATTGGTCAAGAACAAGTTCTATATATATAAAGAAGAAGATCCCACTATGTTTTTCATTTATCTCATGATTCCCTTGATCATTAATCATCGATCCTCATTCGCAACTAATCAATACCAACAGAGATATAAATAGATAACCTTATAGATACTCCATAATGTCATATTTATAAATATAATAATATGATTTATCCACTAAATAAAATAAATTATCCATTTAATTTATTTTAAACATCCGCCAATATCTTCCTCCCATGAAACATCAAGTACTAACAAACCTTATATTAGTAATAGGGTAAAACCTACATTATAAAGAGAACCACATTCCAAAATATCATATATGATTTCATATTCAATGGGGAAGAAATTTATTTTAAAAATATTATTGTGACTAATTTAAAATATATTATTGTTTTTATTATATTATTTTTGATGTCATGAACCAAAAAAAAGTAAACTCTAGGAGAGATTACATAAATAAATGTTAAAATATTAAAATGATCAAAAATAATAAATAATAGTAATTAAATATGGAAAGAATATAAGAGATTTGGTATGAGGGGAACTAAGGAGATCAGTGGACCATCTATTAGGTAAAATGATTGACATTTTTCAAAATACTAAATACTTCTTCAATGATGGTAAGTCACATTTAAAGAATGTGGCTTTGAAATTGATAAATTATATAGATAATATGAGATGATTCTAGGACACACACTCACCATTCATATTGAAACATGTTTTTATAATTTTATACCATATACCTCTTACATTACTCACATTGACTCTTTTAGTCTTCATAATATTAAATATTTTTTACCTTGATAATATGTATTTATGAATAAAAATAAAATGATCCATATTATATAATATATAAGGAATTATTCTAAATTTTAAATTCATATTGTTTTATTAATTTTATAAAAATTAAAATAAATAATTTTAAAATAGTATTTTTACAATGTATTAATTCTTTTTAGATATAATATCAATTCTAAAATGTAAAATATAGGTTTATAAATAAATAATACTATTATAAAATTATAAATTCACATATATAATAAATTTATTTTAATAATGTATCTTTAATAAATTTTTAACTAATTACAATATAAAAATAATTGTATTAGGTCATGTTATTAAAAAAATAGTATTTTTCCAATTTTCACTTAAATTATACTATTTCACGAAAATACAAAAAATTCATATAAGGATTATATTATTATAATCAATAAAAAATGATTTTTATATCTTAAAATTATATTATATACATTTTAATAATTCAGTATTTAAAAAATTCCTTTATATAATGGGAATCAAATTATACTCAAACAATATTTGTTAAATGTTGACTTTAAATTATTATTATTTTCTATCATTTAATAAATAATTTATTGTTAATATATAAATAAAATTATAAATAAATTTTTTTATACTTTAATTATTATCAAATTATTTTCTTAAATAGAACACATGTTTTGGGAAAATATATTTTAATCATAATATGACATTCTTGGTTATTTAATTTACAATAAATGAGTTTTGTTATTATTAAAACTAGCACTTATTTTTATTTTACCCAAATTTCATAATGTGGTTAATATTATAAATACAATACAATTAAATTGGTATGTTTTAGTGGTTATATTTAATATTTATATTTTACATATATATATATCACAAAATTCTTTTTTATTCACTGTTCTATATCGAGAAAGCTATCGAATATTTTTTATTTATGGAAAACAAATAGTGAACCATTAGGCCCTAAATTTTCCCCCATAGACAAATTTATTCCTCAATGTTTTAATTTTTAATTAATAATGATGTTATATAAGGTTATATATAAATATATATTCAGATAAAATTTCCTGAGTCATATTAACCATACAATCATTAAAACATCTATATCTCTTCTAAATAAGAATAACTCTTATACTCGGTTTTCCTCTACTATTTGGTTCAATAATCTAAATATATTCAATATCTAGTCTCTCATTAATAGAATATCATGGGTTATTAATAAATCATTTTTCCTTACCATGGATAATTTTTTCACTATTTGGGTCGTAGAAATCCATCACTAAAATCATATTCAATTTCTCTATTTGAAGGATGATATGATTTCAACAAGGTATAGTCTTATAATAATTTAAATAAATTATAATAAAAATTCCATTAGATTATTTTTTGTTTATAAAATAACTGGTGTGATAAATTTATGTTCTTATAAAACATCTTATACACGCTATGGTTCTAAGAATCAATTTCCATAAGGAATATACAACTCTAGATTTGAGGATACATGTAACATAAAAAGTAGGATCCACATAGAGAGTATATATTTAATAGGTATTCCATTAAACACTTGGACTTGTATTTTTTTGATGCTCATTATTCTAGTTAGATCATGGATTTGGACATTGACATGTATAATTCAAAAGGTAATCACATATATTACATTGAATTATTAATGTAACCCTCAGATCTACTCTATTTCAATCAATCATGTAAATCAAAATCTTAAATTTTCATTAATATTTTGATTCTAAATGACCAACTCTTCCACTTTATATGAACAATATATTCCCATAGTGTCCATTAACTTTTGGAATATTTCTAAATTTTTAATATATATCAAATTAATCATTTCATTCCTTCATGATCTGCATCAGATGATCCTTTATGAGACTCTCTATTTCTTATTATGTGTTTTTGTTACATTGACGATATAAAAATTGTTAATCATAGTTTTCAATTTATATTATGGAATAATGAAACGGTTTCTCATTATATATCCTATTATGAGAGGTTGTTCTTTAGGGAAATCTTAACACTATCCTTCGCACCCACGAGTCCTTCAATTTACAAAAATTAGTAAAATAAAAAAGGTTGACATGAGTGACAAAATATAAAAAATATGAGTGATTTGTCAAAGTAATAAAAGTTAAATTAGACATAGAAATTCCATATTACATTATATTATAAGTTTTTCCTATAGTTCATTTAGTTTAATATATAAATGTTCTTGTTTAAACTTGGATACAATAATTTGGGTTAGTATACATTTCCTAAACAAATATATTAAATTATGTATCAAATAAAACCTATATAGAGGGTTGTAAAGAGAATATTATCAACCAAATAATTTCTTAAGGAGTTTCATACAATATGTGTAGTTATATATCTTTTTTCACCAGGTGATGGTTAAGTTAATAGCCAACACACCATTGTCTACGTTATTACCCCTATGTACATCTAATCTAGATCTAATATAGACTTATAATATCTGGATTACGATTTATTTCTACGGAACCCCATATACTCTCGTATTTGTGAATATTAAAAATGTGAACCTATAATTATATATCTCTCTTATAATTTCTACTTGGGGTTTCACCAACTTCTCTTAAATATTTTTCCAGAATAAATAAATGTATATCTGATACCAAATGATGTGATCAAAGTTAAATATATGAAAATAATTCATTGATACCATGGTTAAAATATTATGTCCCATAAATAGTTTCACAATCTAAAGTCCTAATGGGTTTTCTCTGATATACTAGAAATATAAAAAAAATTATTTTTCATCGTAAATACATTTGTTAACAAAATAACTACACTTTTAGAAATTCAATGAGAAATTATCATATTAAAATATATTGGATGGGAAACAATAAGAAGGGGTGGCCTCAAATTCATATTAAGGTATTTCCTTCTAAATTACATAATGGTTGAAACAAAAAAAATATGGAAAAGAATGAATAACGAAAATTTTCATATTTATAAGAACGAAATTAATATGTGTTTACCAAAATAATGAAGTATTAATATAAAATCACAAATAATTACTCTTATAATGTAAAATGACAAAATAAAAAATTAAACATACAACATGAGACTTGGATCATCGTGAAGTAACATTCACAATCATAAAAACATGGTTTCTAACTCTATAAACATGGTAACTGCCAACCCATTCCAACATAAAAGTTTTTTTATAAATAAATTCTATAATAATAATTCTTTTTGAACATAACTAACCACTAAACTATTCAAATATTGATTTTTGAGTAGATATGAACACCATCGGTCACACCCTATGTGAACCTATCAACTCACTAAACTATTTACAAAACATCTCTATCTTATGAGATATAAGACATTACCCATTTGTTAGAGGGAGATATTGGTCACACTTATCTCATAATCTATACATTTGGGTGACACTTAGAAAAAATCATCTTGTTTTAAAATAACCCACAGAATGAAGGATGGGTCATATAAAATTACCAAATGAAATATCATAAAAAATATAATTAAGTAAAATAAAATCATTCCAGAACATATTCACCTAAATGTTACACATTAAAATGAAAATATTCTGATAAAAATAAAACAAAACACCATTAAGGATATATTAGTTTAATATATTTGAATCTAAATCCTGAAAATTTATTTTACAAAACATTTTTCATTCATCATTGTAAAATTCATAGTTACAAGTTTCTTTTAATAGAAAATTATATTTTCTATAAAAATAAATAAAAATTAAAAATTTCATGGAAATATTTTGGAACAAAAATATATTTTTCACAAGAAATAACAAAAAAAATAAATTAAAATGTAATTTAATGGATATTTATTGTTCAATATGAAATTGTATAACTCAGTTAATGTATTTTTAGTTTCCAAACTTTTACCTTTACATGTGTTCCAAATTAAGTTCCTTAACCAAATGTATTATAAAGATAAAAAACAAAACTAATTTTTTAAAACCTATTTTTCATAAATTCCTTTTAAAACTCTTCATTAATAACAATTCAACTCATGTATTATATTATTGTAGTCACATTTCAACATTAGGTGTTAATATCTTGAATGTTTTGAAGTAGGTATAGATTAGTGGTGTTTGTAGTGATTTTATTACCAATTATCATAATTTGAAATCATTTAATGATACTAGAATTAATGTTTATTTAAATTCATAAAATGTAAAAATAAAATTAAATGGTTATTTTAGTTACATTTCATGAAAAAATGGCAATGAATTAGTTTTGGGTTATTTACCGATATTGATATATTACATTATAATTGTCAATAATTATTTTTTTATAAAAAAATAAATATATTAATGAAATATAATAATGATATATATTATATATATTCATGAAATAAAAACTAAAACTATCCATGTTTGGATTTAAATTAGAAAATAATATTCTTATTTGTGTAGAATACAACCCTCACAATGGTAGATTCATATTTTATATTTTCATAATAGAAAATGGGTGAGTAGATAATTCTTGTAGAATCATAATAAGAATATACAAGAATAATAATGATACTGCTGTTATAATTTTATTATACTGAAATAAATGTTTTGGAGGAAACAAATAACATAAAGACAAGAAAAATATAATGTGTGGTTAAAAACATATACCTCACTTCCATGATTATCTTCTCTTTGTAGTAGAGTGAAAATTTTAGAGTTGGTATTTTGAGAAACCCATAACCTCAATAAGGTGTCTAGGAGTGTGGAAGATATTTATGGGTGGTTTTTTGGTCTAAAATAATAGGTTTTATGAGTAGTGAATTAAGGTGATGAGTTCCCCTCATATAAGCTAAAGGGAGTCTCTCTTTTGTAAAAAGAAAAAAATATAAGGTGATCTCACTCTTAAGAAACATTTCAAAAAAATTTCTAACTCATGTGTATAAGGATATAATATTTCATTAAACACATCCACCACACATATAGAAACATGTTTAAAATAATTAAGGTCATTTACCTCTAAGGATGCTCACTTGTTAAAATTTTGTTTTCATGTAATAACTAGTTTTAACTTATGTAGTTTTTTAATAAAATACTATAATGGTCTTTATTATATAATTTAGAACTAATTATTCATAATATTACATTATTGTATCAGAATAATGTTTCAAAAGTGATAAAAAATTTAAAAATTAAAATTTTATAATCTATTAAAAATAATCTTTTGAATAATATCCTAATAACACAAAAATGTTAAATATAGAGATTAAAATAAAAACTAGGAATTTTATATTTTTAAATAAACTTATAAAATAAAATTTTGTTCACATAAATGGTTGAATAAATTTTCATTTCATACTTATATACTAATAATCTCCGGAGGCCATGTTATTTGTAAAAAATGGTATTTTTCACAATTATAATAAAAATAAAAGGTCCAAAAAATATAACAAAAAATAACACTAAGGTTTTGTTTTTTTTTATTAATCCAGGAATGATGTCATTCTTTTGAAATGAAATTTCAAAAATTTGAGAACTAAATGTTTAATTAAAATCCCATAATATAGTGGATATTGTTTATATTGAATTTTTTTTAAAATAGATACTACACTTTAGTTTCATTTTCTATATTAGTAGTTAATTTATTGGTAATAAATTATTAAAATTGTCAATATATTTTATTATTATATAGTCATAAAATACTTCTTTTCATGAAACTAAATAATATATTTGGAAAATTTGGTTTGATATCATAAAAAAACATTCTTTCTAGTTTTAGGTATACTAATTAAAGTTCAATAAAATTAAAACTATTGTTCATTATCATTTTAAAAATATTTCAAAATCTTGGTACTCCTTTTAATTACAACTAATTAATTAGATATATTTAAATATTTATATTTAATATTTATATATTACCATTATAAACATATATCTATTTATTTTACATCAGTGTTGTGTATGGAACTGGCTACCTAAAAATGTATTTATTTAAAAAATATATACATTGAATCCCTGTGCCCTAAAAAGAAATTTATTGCAATTCAACAATTTCAAAAATTTCATTATTTTATGTTTTTACCATTGATTTTTTATTAAAATAATTCTCATTGATATATTATGAAAGGATATATACTATACTAACCAATTCATCCTTTTTTTAGGATTAGTTTCAATTATTTTAAAATCAAAATTTTCAGAAATATTATAATGCCATTTGTTCCATCAATTTTTTTCACATCCATTTTGAAATAAAAACAATGAAAATTAATTTATATTATTTTCATTAAACATATTAGATTTATGCAGTTAATATTTATTAATGATGGAATTAAAAACACATTTATATACTTAATAGTTGGATTTCTTCATAATGACATACAATAAGAATAATTTTTTACCTCAATTATCCTAATGCACATATTGTTAAAATCTAAAACCATAAAAACAATTTTTATATAAAAAAAATAGACATATTATGCTTATCCAACATAGTGTTTCCTATCTATACAAATAACTAATATCTTCTATGAAAAATTACAGTATGTTTTGTATTGTAGGAAGGACTATATTGATGTGAAATAACAAGATTTTCTAAATAATTCCCAAATTATTTCCATGTAAATTACCTTCTATAGTCTATTATCATATTAAATATGTACAATTTAAAAATTTTCATAACTTGTTATGTAATAAATTTATTCATGTTAATAAATTTAAATTCTATATTAATAAAAATGACAATAATAATTTGGGTGAATTAATTTTTTAATGTAATAAAATACAAGTAACATATGAATGATGGATTCCTCATAGAACAATTTAGATTTTAATTAATTAGAGTAAGTGGTCTTGATGATAAAATATAGACTCTTTTGTGTGTATATTAAACCATCATAACCTTTTTAACATTTCACAGACCCTCTCTCTTTCCAATTTATATTTGGGAGGGTCCCATAAAATGTTATGATGTTTGATTCTACTTAGAATCCTTTGTTAAATATTTCCATGTTCTTATGGAAATGTCCTTTTTCATATTTGTCTCCCATATAGAATGATTTATTTGAATAAAAAAATATATAATAGGTTTCTACATTTTCACCAACATATTATTATTATTAAAAAAATCCACAATTATTTTAACAACAATTGACTTTTCTAGAATATCTCATAATTTCCATCATCACACAATTGGATTAGGATCAAGATATTATGCCTAAAACCTTATATATATTGAATTTCTCTATAATTATGTTTACTTTATTCATTATTCATTAATCCAAAAAAATTAATCTTGATGAACTATGATTTTGGAATGTCTCTACTCATCCATCAGGATCATAAATGTTCATACAAAGTTGTGTGTCCTCATAAAAATATGGTGATAATCCATTTTATAGGGCCCATCACATTTCTCTAATTATATACATTAAAGATCCTTTAATAAGGAAAAAAATTTGTTCGTAGTTCTTCAATAATTTTACTTTCTCTATTTTAATGCTATTTTTTATGAAAAAGGTCATGTAATATTTATCCAATGATATTGTCTGGTTTTGGGAGTAAACCATATAAAATTTTATTAATAGGCATTCAAACATTATGTAAATAAAATATTCTATTTCAGGGTTTGAAAAATGATTTATTAAAATCATTAAGAGCACACCATCACTCCATGTGGGACTCAAGATTTTCTTCCTACAACAATGCATTATTGAGTATAGGGAATGATTCTTTGAATTAATATGGGTATTTACACCCATATTACAGATACTAATTAGAGCACCCTATAAATGGGATAAAATAAAACTTCTATGATATAACCCAAGGGTATCTGATGTTCCTCCCTATGATATGAAGTCATGTAAATAATAACTCCCACAATATAACCTGTTATATTGTACAATTTGGGGAGTAACATTCTTAAATTTCCTTCTGCATGATTATTTTCTATTATCCTTGTAACTAGATCCCATTTCCTTATAAAATCTTTAAATTAAAAGAATTTTTTTTCATCATGGAAAATATATGTTTAGAAAAAACCTTAGTTATAACCAAATATTATAAACCAAGTTCATATATAAATATATGAGTAATTTTTGTAATTTTTATTGGATTGGAATACTATTGATGGAAATTTATTATTTCCTTTGTTTTGTTTTATCTCATTTTTTCCTCTTCTCACCATTAGATGATGATGATGATATACCATCAATTTTTCTTAACCAATAAATTATAAGGTTTTGAGTATAAACAAATATGGTTAGAGAAAGTTGATTTAAATTCAGACATGTCAGATTATATTTTTTGATAATCCTTTCAATTTCAATTTTATTAGACTTTTATGACATGGACTTGATATCTATGGATCAATCATAATACCCAGAAAACATTATCAATTCCTTTTCATATTCTAAATAATTTTATTTAGTCTTATGGATATATTATCCATTCATCTATCCTTTCTAATTAACGGTATTCATAGTATTGTAATATTAAACAATATTTATATTTGATTTCTTTTAGTTTCCCTAATATGTGCAGGCCCAATTTTGGTAAAATCATCATGAATCATATCACTCTATTAATCTATCTTGCTGAAAATAATAATTTCATTATTGGTATTGACATTTTATGGAAGATATGCTTCAAATTGTTTTCCAACATATATTTTCTATAGGATATTCCATCGTATTTACCTTCAATTAATAAATATGAATCTTGTTTCACTACATGATCCATGGAATTTGTAAACTTATTAGTATCATCATCATCATATTGTAATATAGGAAGGATATTCTCTAATTATTTAATTAATTAAAAATTTCATTCAATTTCTTCTAAAAAACCTCATCTTATAGTAAATTGATTTTAGGTTTCTTTATGAACAATATCCATCTCTTATTTTGAGTCTCCTTATCATAAACATCAAAAACTCTACCCTTCTTAATTGGAAAATTAATGGAATGACTCCCCATATAACAAAAAATAGAGTATTTGTGATGTATAATCCCTTAGTAAATAACTGTTAATTTCGTGTATTTCTTTTTTATAAGTTACATGATTCTGTTTTGGTCTATATCATTATTAGCATCACTTTTAGATGAAATTTGTTAATTAACCACTTCATCCTTGAGATTATACATTATCATAGATCCAAATTCTATTCAATATTTGGATTTCAATTTAAAAACTATTTCCATTATCCTTTTAAATGTAACTATAATATTTTTTATCTCATCTAGGAAAATATCCTTCATTATTCCTGATCTGAAATCGTAGGATAAAATAAATTGACATAGTTTCGCATCAACATGTTGAAAATATTATAAGATATTTGTCTCTAACCAATTCCTCTATTGTTACATAAAATTTCATTAAATATTATAATGATTTCATAAATATTATCATCTTAAATTTTTTTGAAAAATTTAACTTTATTAATCTAGATTTTTTTGTTTAATTTATTTAACCTTTACTTTTCTTTCAATGATACATCCATTGTTTTCCCATATTTCCTTAATAATTTTTATTACCATAATCATAGTGTATACATAATAATATAGTAAAATGATAATTTTACTTCCTTCATTCACATTAGTTTCTTTCTCTAATTTATCAATGAATTCTATTTTATGTATTTGGTCAATAAATGGAACCATTTAAAACCATATCTACAACTTCAAGGCCAATTGATAAATGATGGTGAGTAATTGGGGTCTTCCATGCATTTTATTTCATGCCATAAATGTTTAGAACACATACACTATTAAATATAATAATATTATCCATCATAAAAAATTCATGAATATAATAAATAAGACTTTTTTCTCTAATACAACATGAAATTTCCTAAAAATCGATACACCACTGATAACATGGTATTATTCACTAGTTATTGTCTTTCAAAATTTCATCCAATAATTGATAAAAATAATCTTATCTTTGACACACAATATACTACTATGAATTACATAACAATACCTATATGGATGAAAACATAAATTCAGAGAAGGAACATACAATTTTTTTTATCTTCACACATTATGTGGGACCTATTTATGGCCATGCTTGAATTCAACCATGCCATAGATTATCTATTAAATTTTTTATGATCATGTAAGGTACTTGATAATTTTACCCCATTAATTTTTATATTCTCATGGTATTTAGTTCTTAGAGGAATCAGAGATTATGATAAATGGAGCTAGATATCTATAATTTGGAAAAAGAAGATATCGAAAATGTGAACTACAAATTCATGATGTGATAGTTTGAATTATGGATTGAATAGGGATGTGAAACATGTGAATGGAAATTATCTTTGTGTGATTTATGATGTTAACCATTTTTACATGAAGGGAATGTGTGGGTGATCTACTTTGGTGAATCAATTTCTAAAATCCAAAGTCTAAAAACATGTCTCACAAAGAGAATTAATCCAATTATTGATGGATATCAGTGGGGAATTTTTTGGACAGACTTAAACTCAAGATATTCATGAAGTAAATGATCCATTCATACCATTAAATTCTATATTTAAAAATCCTATAAATCGTCTTACTATCTTGTGTTTTCCAAAATCCACTAATTTTCTCCCATCCGTAGGCGAAAAAAGGAGCTATCTCAAGGCATTCAGAAGTACATATGAAGGGATTGGTCCACATATCCCATTTTATACCTTTAATGATCAAAGTTGAGTTTTCACTATATTCCTTTTTGTTTCTTCTATAATAGTACTTATTGATCCCATTCTATATTTTAGTTTTTTATTGTTTATATCTTTCCCGATCATGGAGTTATATTGATGACTTTTGGAACATTTGTGGAATGACATCCTTATAGACCTATTTATTCCTTTTGGGAGAGGATAGTGAATATCCATTTTATTGTTCATTGCTCTTTTGAGGAAAAAATGAAATTATTAGGGCAAAGGATTAATTTAAACTCTTTTTTTATTATTTTTAATAAAAAATTAATCATGCTTTATCTCTTTCTGTGTCAGTGGAATTACATTAACAATGAATATAACATAAATAAGAAAAGAAATAATTTATGGTTGCAGTGATCATATATGCTTCAATCAGGATAATTGTTTGCCTCTTATTGTACATTATAGTGTTCTATCTATGTTTATTCTATTTTTAACATGTTTAAGATACTTGTATTTTTCATTTTGATATGATGGAAACAATTATGAATGTAAAGGTGGTATTGTAGCTGTATAAAAAGTTAATGTGGAATGTTTATTGAATCATTTGATTCCTATAATTTCATGGAAATCAAATTATTCCTTATTTATGTTTAGTTAAAATTTTACTTTCAAAGGTTAATGGAATTTTTAACCAAACATGAATATGGAAATGATTTTTCTTGAAAATTATAAATATTCTCATTAATTGAATTGTTCTCCCTTGATGTTTTTTAATTTAATTGTATGATAAAGATCATGTATAAATAATTTACATCATTTAATTTCCAAATCCTTATACTAACATTGTTATCATATTTTGATATATTTAATACCTAAGAAAATATGTTGATATATTTTTAATAAATATATACATTTGGGGTCAAGAGATTAGATTTTTATGTGTGGTTAGATTCATTATTTCTTAGGAATATATGATTAATTGACTCTGTCAATTGTTTTCTACCTTATATATTTTATATGGATCTGATCCTTGAAATTTAATGTGATTGTATCAAGAGATGACTGATGATTAATGACATAAAGGAAGAAATATTGGGTTTGATATAATATTTTACTCATGTGATAATGGGATGCATGATCATACACATGGTGGCATACCAGATAGCACTAGGATAGATGGAAGTAGTTTATATATATATTTCATATTATTACGATAAATTATGGGATTATTTATTATTATTTTTCTTCCATAATTGTTTAATGGAAAGGATAATTGGTTCTACGTTCATTTCCCCACCACTTGTAGTAGTTGGTTGACAGTGACTATGTATGTAATGAATTGAACCTTTATAAATGAAATTTTGTCTAATAGAATGAATATATTCATCATTAAGTAATGATTTTATAGAAAACACAATCATCACATTGGTTATTTTAGAATATTATATCCTATTAGAATTAAAAGATAGTTATGAATCACAACCATTGATAATATTGTTTTTTAATTGGAATCATATAATTAATATATATTTAGGGTAATGATAAAGTCCATTGATATAGAAGAAAAAGAGATGGCGCCGAATAGTAGGATCATACCATATGAAGAACATTATTAAAAGATTTTTAGGGGGATAAAATCTCTAGGATATTAACTTGAAAAAGGCCAGGATTATATTTAAAAAACAAATCATCTAGGAATCCATGTATGTGATAAATTCAAACTTATTTATATCACAAACTTAACCATATTCGTCAAACCACCCTAACAAAATAATAGCATCATACACCTTACACAGAGAGAGTTTTTTGGTTCTATAATGTGATATTTATCTCTACAATAATATCATGAATATGTATATTTTATTTTATATGAAAATGTAGTTCTATATATCCCTCATTGAAAGTTTATTATATTTGATTAAAAAACATGTTTGATAAATATAATATTTCAATATGATAAAACAAGAACTATATTTTTTGTGTAATAATAAATTTCAATAACTATATTACATCTGAATAATTCATGATTTTTAAAATAATAGATATTTTAATGAAATATTATATTTATATAATATTTTTTTTAAAATATTATGTTACAAAGTCTATGATAATTTTTATAAGAGCGAGAGAAATTTTATTATAAAATACTAGTATTTTTTTTATTAAAATATGATATTTATTTAAAAGTAAAATTTATCATATTTATGTAATTATTTTGATAATGAAAATAATTTTTTTTGGATTTACCACATTGAAATTATCCAATTTTGAATTTCCCATAATTTTATGAGACTATCTTATTTTTTGTAATAATTAAATACAGTATAACCATATTTTATTTCTTATAAAATCAGAAAAGAAAAAAACAATACAATAAAAATTATTATGTGAATAATCTACCAAAATAATGTTTCCACTATAAAATAGTTTCTTTTTGAGTTAATTTTAATAATATCAAAAATCATTTATAAATCCCCCAAATCATAGATTATATATTAATTTTTAAATATAATTAATTTAAGAGTATTACATTCTTCCAAATCATCAAGGGTAATATTTTAATGAATTTAGTTTATGGAATTCTAAAATAATTAAAACTTTTACTCTTTTGATGAATAAAAGGTATAAACAAATGGGATGGGTTTTTTTATATTTTTGTATAGATTCAAAAACCTACGTTTAGGATACAATAAAGAACAACTCTTAATTTTCCTTTATAAACCACCCATAATACCATTTCACGTCACAGAAAAACATGGAATAAAGAATAACTATTCACATTCCTCTTTATATACTCCTCATGGTTCCCCCAATTTCCCAGGAAGCTCCTCCCATGCTTTTAGAAACACCCTTTCCATTTATTGGGTCATCTCATTCTCCTATTTATTAATGTAAATTAGTTACATTATTCCTTTTTATTTTCAGTTAATAATGTTTTGATATGTTTTCCCAAATCAGTCATTCTACCCATTTTATATCAAAATTATGAGTTACCCCATTTAGTATCATTGAAAAATATTATGAATCCTTTAGCACTACTGTTATGCTACAAAATATTTTACTCTAATCATTCATGTTAAATGATTGTGTAGTGAATTATAGTTCCCATTTCATCTCAAAGGTATTAACCAATGTTTAAATTTACATATATTATTGGGAACACCCATAAAAGTATCTTAGACTTCTAAATCATTGGGTTAATAGTGATTAAATACCTTTTTATGTTATATGATCTATATGGAACCTTAATGTAGGTAAATGATACGATTATGATAGGTATCCCCAAATAATGCTCCAATTTATGGAGAAATATTTCAATCCAATATTATTCCTTGAATTTTTCATGGGAGGTTATCCAAAGAACACTATTATATGATTTCATGTTTGTTATCCTTGACGTATTCTTATGATTCGACGCATTATTTTTTTCATCATTTCCATGTTTCCATTATGATATCATGTTGTGTCAAGATACATTTTTAATGATTAATATTGTCACCTATTTTATGAACCATTGAAATACCTATTGTCTAAAATGTGATAAATTCAAGTTTTTATAATTTTTATTCCCTTAATATTCTTTACACATCACCTATTTCTTATGTATTCACTCTAAGTCATGTTAAGTAGTTTTAAAAGCTATGCAATATTAGAAGCATGTTAATTATGTGTTTAAAATGTTGGCACATCCATGTATCAAGTTGTTTTGTCATGTAACTAATAGAAAATTACACTATAATTTTGGATAATTTGGAATTGTATCATGTGTAACATTATGTAAAAAAATAATAAAATAATGTATATTAAAAAACGGATGTCATAGTTTTTATCATAGAAATGTAATTTTATTTTTAGGATTATGATTGGAAAACTTGAGTAATATTCACATAGATAAGAATACTCACAAAAAAGAAATTAATTATTTTTAAAAGTATAGGGTAACTGGTTTCCAAGTTAATACAACCCTGTGTATACTACAACTTAATGTGTATCTAGCATAGATGTAATTTCAGTTAAAAACCTCGAAAATGACTTATTAAGGTAGTCTCGATCTGGAACCGGCACACAAAAATTTGACTTGTGGCACCTCTTGTTTAAATTCCAAGGGAATGTGATTTTTTAAATTAATAAGATAATTATGTACCATTATTAATGGATCAAAAGACTCATATACAATTTTATGTTAGGAAATATATCATATATTACATTTATTGAATCACAAGAAACCCATAGCCTAAAGAGTATATTCCATTTGTGAGTAATTCCTTTAATGTTAGTGGATTACAATTTATGTGTTCAGTATTTTAAAATTACACATCCATAATTTTCTCTTTATTCTAGTTAATGTCATGAATTATGAAGAATAGAACCAACAACCGATGTTGGGGGAAATTTTATGACATCCCAAATTAGATGATCAACCTGGTGGGAGTAGAAATCACGAACAATATAATGAAACATTCATAACGAACTCAGGTATTGAACTCAAACCATAATAAGGAAGAATGAACATATACATAAAATAAATATACTATTTAAATTGATACCTTCATTTGAAAAATTAATTCTAATTTTTTAGGAGAATATGATCCCTTGATTGAATAATAATGGTTATGCTACATTTTAATGATCTTCCCTACCCAACAATTCTCTAAGTTTGAAGTGGTCATACTAGTTGTTTAACTTATAGGAGGAGAAGTTGATAAATGGTGGATGCTAGTTAAATATATGAAGCCGGAGAATCTAATCAGAGTGATTGAGTAAAGGGATTTCTTGAAAATGTTTTTAGATAAATATTTCCATCCCAATGTTCAAATCAAAATGAAGAGGGACTTCCTTATCCTATAAAAAAATAATGACAAATATATCAAGGATTACATGGAATGCTCTATAAGACCTGCATGTTATTCTTTTGGATTTATCATTATCCCTGAATTTAATTTTAACTGCATATTTGGTCGACTAATGTTGAGTCTATAAAAATTCTAGTCAATTTCAGACTTCTACATTTATGATGAAATTTTACAATGTTCCCTTAAAGTTGAAATGAATACAATTTGGAGTTTAATTTCTGAATTTTTATTGATAAATCTAACTGTGGAATGAAATTACAACATCCCAATTATCAAATTTGATTGAATAAGAGCCATGGAAATTGGATGAAGTATATTATGAAATGTTATACTTATGGGAAGGAATTTCCACTTTTTAGAGATTTCTATCAGGAGAAACTAACAAATTTGATAAAAGAGGTAATGATCTAGTAAACCCTGATCATATTGTACAATGTTTAAACATCATGGTACATGGAAACAATGTGAAATACTTCCCAATGTTGAGGGGTTTTAGTAATGATCAATGATAATAACCTCAAAGGCATCAATGGTGAGAAAATTCTTTCACAACTGTTGAGGTGGATTTCAATAATGAAGTGGTGATGGTATGCCAGTTATTCATTAAATAATTTAAATTTTTATTTTTTATTCTATTTTATGGAATTATTTGATATTGTTCATTTTTTTTAAAATAAAGTAACCAAAAAAATAATCCTTGAAGTAGAGATGTCAGTGAAATTGAAAAATTATGTAATTGTTATATATAATATATATAACTCCAACCCCATCCACATATGATGGATGAAGTTCCCGATGATCCATTTCATACTCCATTTAGTATAATTTGATGTTTTTCAGGAATGGATTGTGTTTCCTTATATATATATCTAATATAAATTTTTGAATGAATAAAATTATACTATATATGACATAATACCCTATGATTGTACTCATGTTCATGGAAGAAGATGAATCTTATTTAGTACCATCATCTCAAGAATTGATGTAATTTATTTATGATAAATCATATCATAATAAAATAATTGAAAATAAAAAAAATATCATCCTCGAAGACATGCGTATGGTGAGGGAATATAGAGATGTGTTTCTGGAAGAATTATGCAGCCTTCCTACTAGATAATATTTTGAATTTCCAATCCTTTTTACAAGTGGTTCTTTGTCAATATACAAGACTTAATATATAACGGTCACTATTGAACTCAAATAAATTATTAAATAACTACCATAGAATCTAGATAATGTTTTTATATTACTGAGTGCTTCACTGTGGGGTGAACTAGTACACTTTAAAAAGAATAATAATAGGAGAATGTACATCTTCATTGAATACAGTGAATTCAATACGATCATGATAATGAAAAAGTATCTACTACCACATAGTGATAATTTGATCAATTAGATAGATGGAGCCTAGTATTACTCGATGATATATCATTGGTTAGGATATTATCATGTTAATGTTAAGATGGAGCATATCCCCCTGACTAATTTTTATAGTTCATAGCGATTCCATTCAGAATATTCAATGCTCCCATAATCATCATTGACATTATGAGTATAGTCTTTAGAGATTACATCCACCAATTCATGGTAGTATTTGTAGATAATTTTATTATCTACTGAAAAATCATTGACAATCATGGAGTGAATGTGAATACTACAATGAGGATGTTTAGGTAATATGATATGTATGAAAAGTATAGTAAATGTGAGTTTTGGTTAGAGAAAGTAACATTACAATAGAATTTCATCACTAAAAAAGGGATTTATATGGGTCCTTCAAAAAATAAGATATTTTATTTTAGGTAAATACCAACCATTGTGATGGAAATATAGAGTTTTCCTAGATTATTTGGATGTAATAATTTATTTTTCAAAAAGTTTTCATTTTTAGGCCCCCTAACCAAGTGAACATATAAAAGAGTCGAGTTTTTCTTGAATGATGAATGTGAAAAATGTTTTAAAGTGCTAATGAAGAGGCTAATAAATAATCCTATTATCAAATAATCAACTGGTGTAGACGTATTTTTTTATGTACAGTGATGTATCTTAAAAGGGATTATGTTATATACACATGGAAAATAATGATTTGAAAGTATATGCCTCCTAAAATTTAAATATTCATTAGATTAAGTGGACATATCATGACCTAGAATAAGATGCATTGTTATTTTCATTAAAAATATATATGCATTGTCTCTAGGGGAGAACTGTGATATATATATGGAAAATAAAATACTGACATATATATTCTCAAAAATGATCTTAATATAAACTGACATAGTTTGTCAATTATGATCAATAATGGTGCTGGTTCAATCAATTACAATCATGGTAAACAAAAAAGGTTCTAGATACTGTAAGTAGAAATGATGTTGTCATGAGGAGAATTATATGTGATATAATCATCTTGGACATTAAATGGATGGATATGGGAATAATAAACTGATGTCCATCCTTCCTTTCTCATATAACAACTCAAAGATCCATTATTGAGAGAATCAAGGAGGCTTATAAATATTATAATTTTCTATAGAATAAGGTAGATAATATTACAGGGGATTTTTTTTATGAATATAGAGTTATAATGTTTGGAACATGGATATGTGTCCCATCAAATCTAGAAGAAAAGAGAGAACTTGTGGATGATGCACATAGCTCTTCCATCTCTACTAATTTGATAAAAAATAAAATGTATAATGATTTAAAGAAAAAAATTTACTGGGAAAACATAATAAAATTGTTTGTAGAATTTGTAACTCTGTAGTTATTATGCCAACATGTCAAGGAATATTGAAAATGGTTAAATGTATGATAGAAACATTAATAATACTATTAGATAAATGGCTAAAACATAACCATGTGTTTCATCATTAGACTCTCTAGGACACCTAAAGAAATAACTCCATCTTGGTGGTAGTCAGTATCATTAACAAATCAATGTATTTAATTTCCATTAAGGTATATTTTTTACTAATCCAACTCACCATGATAAATATAAGTTATGTGGTAAAACTACATAGAGTACCTCTCTCTAATTCATCTTATGAATATATAATTATTGCATCAAGGTTTTATAGAAACCTCTAATAATAATCTAGTAAAGAACTGAGCTTCAACATTGATTATTACCCTATAATATTTGTTAGTGTGAATAGGATATTCAAACCCTATAATATATGATGCGATCATTTTCAAAAGATTTCCAAAGATTTTTCAGTCAACACCTTCCTCTAGTGGGGTTCTCGTATAATAATAGTTTTCATTTTATCATTAAAATATATCATTATGGGGATCTATATTTGAAGAGGTTTCCAATTATGACATGATGGGGTGATGTTAAATGGAACAAGTTGATAGGACTTTGTCTTATAAAATATTTGGGAGAGATGGTTCAAAGATTTCAGTGTCATATGAAATTCGTATAAAGTAGAAGAAAAATAAATGCGTAAAATCATTAAAGAGACATTGAGTTTGAGGTAGGTGATATAGTTCTCCATTATATATTTCCACTGTGTAAATTCTAGAGGTTTGGGAAGAATGTAATGCTTAGTATAAGAGACATTGGCCACTTTGAGATCCATGATTGAATTTGAATGGTGTCCTATAAACTAGAACTCCATCCAATCATATCTGAAGTTCATGATGTGTTTATTATACCCCCCATCAAAACATACACTCCAAACACTAAAATTTAATAAATCCACAAATGGTACCATTTAACAAAGATGTTTTATATAAGGATTAACTGGTAAAGACCACGAAAAATGGAAATAATTGTCTTATAAATAAGACTACTCACCTGGCCAAAGTGTTATAGAGGAACCACAAGTTTAAGGTAGTGACTTGCGAAATTGAAGTGGAAATGAAATATAATTATCCTCTCCTCATTTAGTGTATGAAATTAAAATTTCATGGGTGTAATTTTTAAATGAGGAATATTGTAGTGACCTAGACTTTTACAAATTAAATTCCTTTTCATCAAATATTTCAATGCACCATTAAGTAATAATGTTATTAAAAAAACATGCACTACTTTAGTTATTTTATAATATTATATAATTTATTATTTTAAACACCATTAAACATCATCACAGTTGACAATTTAGACATTTAACAATGATTGTAGGATTAGTATATATTTAGGGTTATGATAAAATTCATTGAGAAAGATGAAATAAATGATGACCTCGACTTGTTGGATCATACCATATAAATCCCATTATCAGATTTTTTTAGGAAGATAACATCTCATGGATTTTTCATTAAAAACTAAATCCTAGATTCATCAATTAAAACATGATACAATCCATTTATGGGAAAATTTCAAGCTCATTTGGATCACAACAAAATATATATTTGATGAAAAAACATATAAAAATATCATTATCACACACCATACTCTTAGGGTGTTTTCTTGTGTAATAAAAGGACACTAATATCAACCCTAAGAACATGAATTTTTTTATTTTTTCATCGTAATTAATTATTATATTTATTAACTATTTATTTCACTTTGTAAACAATGAAATAATTAATTTGATACAAATTACATTTCAATATGACTAATGTGGAATTGTATTTTTAGGTAATAATAAATTTCAATTAAGACATTCCAAAGGAAGAATTCATAAATTTTCATAAATTTATCTATTTTAGTAATCTAGTATTATTAATTAATATTTATTAATAATATGTTATAATTTCAATTTAAAAATTCAAAAATAATATAAACAAGGGATTCAAAATTTTCATTTTCAAAAAAAATTATGTATTTTTAAATAAATATTATTTTTTTAAAAGTATAAATTTTAATCTTCATATATTTATTTGTAAAAATAAATATAATTTTTTTATTCATATTTTCTAAATAATGAAATGATGAATTTTTCATTATTTTTTGAGATAGTAGTATTTTTGGAAAAAAATAAGGTATAGTTATATGGTATGTATAATGACATCATAAAATCCAAAAACAACTGTAAAAAATTCTGTAAATATTCTTCTCAACCAAAATTTATTTCCACATTAAAATAATGTATTTTTATGATTTTCTAATATTTTTTAAATCTTTTATATATCCACCAAAACTTATTTTATATGTTATAGTTTAAAAACCATTTCTTTAAGTGTATAGCTCAGTTACACAACACCAAGGGTAACATTTAAATGAGTTTAGTTCATGGACATATAAATTTTCAAAAAAACCCTCCTAATTTTTATAATTCATGGGATAAAACAATATCATGGTTTGGGTTTTTTTATCACTATATTATGTAGACTTCAAACCCTATGTTTAGGAAGTAGTAAGGAACTCCCTCTCTTTTCCTATACGCACCCACCATGATCCCATTTCCCTTCACTAAAAACAATAGAATATTAATTTACCATTTCCACTCCTCTATAGAGCCCTCCCAATGTTCACCCATGCTCTCAAGAATATCCTCCCCTGATTTTGTAAGCATTCTATCAATGGAATGGATCATGTAATTATCCTCTCTATTCCAGAACCTTCTTTAGTTTATAAAATTTCATTTTCAATTACTAATGTTGGGATATGGTTTTAAATACCCCTAATAAATGTATTTTTTAAATTTAAAATGATTATAAACACATGTTTCTCTCATTAAATGATTTTATTAATTTTTTATTTCAACTGTTATGATGCTGAAGATTCGCTGTAATTTTTCATGCTAAATATTGTGATGTGAATTACTATACAAATTTCCTCCCATTGGTATTTTCATATATATACCTATATGTATTTTATTTGTGAGTTACATTTATATAACACACAATCCTCAATCATTTGGTTAATATAAATGGGAAAAATTATTATTTTATATGATATTTGTGTCACACATATGCATGTATATGATATGATTATGATGAGTATGCTCAGATAGATCTCAAATACTTTGTGTAACATTTAAATATCAATATATTTCATTAATTGTTTATGGGTTGTTATCCACAGAACATTATTTTATGATGTTTTGGTGGTCAGGAATGACATATAATTTCGATTCCATGTTTTATGTTGTTTTAACATTCCCTTATTTCCCTTAGGATTTTTTATGTTACAATTCCACATTTTTCAAGATTATAATTATATATTTTTTTAGGTACCATTTAAAGGCGTATTGACTAATATTTAAAAAAATTATCAGGTTATTCATTAACTGTTACCTTAATTGGATTTACATGTCACAAACTTATTATGTATTTCCCCTAGTTATCCTTTGAAATTTTAAAATATATGGAATAATAGAAGCATCATAAGAATATTTTCAGTAATTTTATTTTATCCATGAATCAATTTGTTATTGTTTTAGTCTAATTCTCAAAAAATGTATAATTCATGAACTTTGGGGATTGTATCATGTGTATTGTTATATAAAAAAATCATAAAATATAGTGTATTAAAAAAGGGTTATCATAATGAATCCTATTTTGGTATCCTAGGATGTTTCTATGATTAAATAGAATTATGGAATGATAATAATTATTAAAATATTTGTAAAGTATGATTGGTTCATGAGATGTATTAAAATGAAGATAATATTTTGGAACTATTGAATAAGTTATATTATACCTCAAGAGCATAGAATTGATGTACTTGTTAATAAATTTTTTATGGAATAATTTACAATAATGAATAAAAATTCAATTTAAAAAATATTTTTTAAAATAATTAATTAATTAAATATAGATCCCTGAATTATTTTGTTCTTATAAGAAATATTGTCTATTATTGTGGTAGTCGGTGGTCTGAGAGATAATAACTACTTTTGATCATAGGGTTAGGTTAACTCACATTGTGTTATTGGGATGTATATTATAACCTTTATATTATGTGATTTTATAAACTACCCCCTCATGTTAGTTGGGTAATTAACACCCAGTCGACTCTCTGGGGTTATTTCCCTAATATCGTGGTTGGAAATAAATGTATGAAAAACTACTACCTCAGACCCTAGTCCCTTATGTTGGTAGTATTTTGTGAAAATATATATAGTGGATAAATTTAAAAGATATGTGTGTAGTGGGATATAATATCATGTGGTTAATTCAACCACATATTTCTCTAGATACAGTATAATACTATTTATTATAGGTATACATTTTATCAGATTTGATTTTTGAGGTATAATATACAACATACGCTATGTGGTGGCCCCTAAAAAATAATCAATTGCTATCTAGATATCTGGAATGGGCTGTTGAGTTGATGTGATACACAAGATGAATGGAATGTGATAATTTTGTGATGTCAGGATTTAGTTTCTTGTTAAAAAAATTATTCAATGTTTAATTAGGTTTTCTTGATTTTTGAGAGATATTTCTCAGGACGTGCAACATTGGGGTAGTTTGTAAATTCAATGGGGAAGTGGAAGTGGGGTACCCTTAATTGACATTTTATTATATAATAACTTGTCTAGGATACATAGTGAGACATATACATGATGAAGTTGGGAACATTGTATACTCTTTATGTTAGGAGTTACCTTCACTTATTGGTCACTATAATTTATCTTGATTTCATTATCTTTTCCACAAGAGGATATGAGGAGGATCCTACTAGAATTAAATAGTATGATCACACTATATATATATATATATACTGGATTCTAGGTTTGTAAGAGCTAGTTGTCTATCAAGATAGACATTTCTTTCTTGTGTGTTTTTCTGGAGTTGTTTGGGACATCATGGTCACTTTTAAGGATAATCATTTTGTAATTTCTGTACAATTTTATAGTTTTATTATATTAATTGAATTTACATTTTTCTTTTAATTTTTTTTTGAGTTGGACATTTTTGATGGATTTAATCTTACCTACCTAGTTTCTTTTATTTTTGTCGTTAATTCTTCCAATATATTATTACGTTAAACTATCCTTGATTATCATCAACATGTAGAAAATTAGACGTGTTTTTTATTTTTCATTATCTTGAATCTCTCATGGGTGAACTTGGAGGAATAACTTCACGGTTAGGTTCATGGAATGGTGGTATTAAAGGTTCATGTAGTGGGATTTGATGTATTTTGAATGCATGAACAGGTGAAAACTACATGGTTTTGTTGGGAAACAGGTTTATAAAACCATTTAATGTCATATAAATAAGGTATACCTTCCTAGAGTCATATATTTTGGAGACCATTTGATCTGATCCACGTTCCATTAAATTTACCAATACAACTAGACAATGTTATTCTTGTTATAGGGTAGAGACTACGAAATGATCATACATTATTCTTCATTACGTCTATGTTTTATATTCATGGAATTTCTGAATATTGGGTAAATTAAATAATTAATCAATTATAAATATTTATTATTCTAGGTTTATGTGTATTTAAACAATTTTTATAATGTATGGCTCCAGGTCAACATCCTCATCAAGTTCGTGCTGAATATGGTCAATATTATATAAGATAATATCACCACAAAGATGAGTTCTATGATAAAAATGTGTCGATTAGGGCACTCTGAGAGTTTCAATGAAATATTTTTTAAATATTTGAGAGATTCATTTCAGAATCACTGAAAGGGGACTTGTTTTTTGTGGTGGAGAAAACTTTTAGTTTGATATATGATAAGAAGGGTGACTTGGTTTCATTGAAGTTAATGATTTTTTGTTTATAGGTGAGGTTGTGGTGGATATTTTCTATCGATGATTATGAGTAGTCAGTAGTATCATGGCAGAGGTTTTGAGACTAGTACCGTGTAGTGATTATTTAATCATCTGAAAATGTTTCCAGTTTCCAAGAGTCTGTAACCCTTCAACATGGTAGTTTTATCATTTGATATTTTGGGATTTGATTTAAGATCCTTCTCCACTATGATTTCAACCTATTGTAGAGTTTTTAGTACATGGAATTTTATCTTCAATGTGAATTTTCATCAACAAATATATCTCCATGTAACTTTGATTATGCTGTTGACGTATGTCATGTTACAGGTGAGAGTAAAGGTTCTTGAGGGGATTATGGTCTAAACCAAATCCTCATGAGATTAGAGTGGTCTCAATTCTATCATATGTAATTATTTTCTCCAAGGTTCCCAGTTTCTTATATAGTAGGGATTTTGGATCGCTAAGGTTAGGTCGAAACCCTTATTATCTTGATTTATCAGAGGTGGTGACTCATAGGATCCTTAAAATGGATTAAACACATGTTTTATATATGGAGGTCAAGATCATTAGTAATTATAGAGACAATATTTTTAGAGCTGGTAGTGTCAAGTTGGTGTTCCACTTCATTATCCTCCATTTATGAAATTTTAGTCGAAGAAGCAGTAGTAGGGTGCTCCATCATGGGATTGATATAGATAAGATGAGGTACATGGAGGATATCTTGGTGATAATCCCTCTCATCAAAGAGTAGGTTATGTATATAGTGGTGGTCACCATCATAGTCAGAGAGTTCATACAGAAGGGTTTGGTCATCTGTATGATTTTGTGTTTCCAATACATGTCATGCAAGACAACATATGAGGTTACAATTCCTTGTTTCCCACTTGGGTACATTTTTTTATTTTAGAGAAATACGCTCCTTTATATAACCTAATTTGTTACGTGTTATGGTAATTATGATTGACAGACATTCAGTTCCATTAGAACCAACTACACGATTTTGAGGTTGAGTTTATCAGTTTGATTTATGTTTCGATATTGAGATATAGTTAGGGTATCATAGCTCTTTGTGAGACTAACTATATTAAAGAATAGAATCATACGACATAAATCATTGAATGTACTCTCTATATTCATTGAAACCTATTATAGAATTACATAGGAGATATATTATTTTATATGATGATGATGGAGTGTAACAACATAAAATTATATATATATATATAATTACCTTTTAAAATAAATGAACTCTTTACCATGAAATATAGTTACAAAAAACACATGCACATATTTGGATATTTTTTATAGTTATAATCTACCATATTTTGAATACCATTAAGAATATTAATCTTTTTTAATATAGTTTTTGTGTATTATCCTTTAATATTATTATATTCATAATTTTGAAGTTGTCTAATTGACACATATTGAATAGTGGATGAACTGAACCTATAGAATTATACCCTATAAAGTCCATTTATCAAAGAATATGAGGGACATGTCATCATTGATATATTAACATGATCAATACCAATCTAAGATTCTACAACAAATGAATTACAAAAACTATTTATGGGATATGTTAAAACATATTTAGATCATCAGTCAAATCATGTTCATCGAACCTTCTTAACAAAATAACACCGTCTAAAACTTTTCCTATAGTGAACATACTAGTGTAATAAGGGGTTATGTATCTATAAAATTAAAGTACATTTATTTATATTTTTTTAATAATATAATGATTGTAATTATATTTTTATTATTAATATATAATAATTAAATAATATGTTTGAATAAAAATTAGATTTTTATATAGTGAAACTCATGTATTATTTTTGAGAAATATGTAGTTTCAATCATGAAACTCATTTTTATTTATTCAAAAACATATGAAATAAATTTTATTTTCATAATATAATACCATAATATTTATTTAAATACAAATAATAAAATATCTATAAGGTCCAAAAACTATTATCATCGTAACAAAAATTATTTTTCAATAAGTGGGGATCATTATTTAAAAGTGTAAATTTTCATACTGAAAGAGTAATTTTGAAAAACTAAAACCTATTGTTCTATAGATAATGTCAAAATTATCAAACATTGATTTTTTTATTATTATGTGACATTTGACTTTTTGGATAAAAATTAAATATAGTAAAATATACTATATGTTTAATGAAATAATAAAATCACAACCGTGATTTAATAACAAATTATAATGAGTATCCATTACAAAAATAATGTTTAACGTTTTTTAGTGATGTTTACAATTTAAAATAATGTTTTTTTGAAGTCATTTGATTAAATATAAAACCCTTAATGAATCCTCTAAACCTATATTATATTTTAAGGATTTTTAATTTATTATAGATAAAAATGACTATCTTTAAAATCACTCATGGTAGTATTATAATGAGTTTGGTTCTAAGAAGTATGAATTAATGAAAACCACAAATCTTTTTTTGAAACCTTGTCTTAAAACCAATGGATGGATTGTGGTTTGGATTAATTTATCATATAGAGCGTGAAACCAAAGTTTAAAAATTAAAAAAAGTATTCATCTATATTTTATTATAATAGCCCACACAAACACACATTAAGAATAAATAAAAAAATTCACAATTAACTTACTCTTACCATCGATATTTATATCCCTATTAAGGTGTTACAAAAATCTTAGAAATATACTCCCAAGATTTTAGAATATCTCTCTCTATGTAAGCAATCCTCTCCTCCTCTTTATTCAAGGGACTTCATTATATTATGCCATTTTATTCAAATTGTTCAAGTATGGCCATTTTTTACATCCCCTTTACTATATGTTTTATTTTCATGTTACGATATACCCCTCCCACTATACTTAGACACTTCCATGAAACATTATTTACCTGTATTATGCTTCTAAAATTATCCAATGATTTTTTATTCTAATCATTATTATAGTGAATTACAAAACCTATTTCCATTAATGGGTATTAACCTAGATGTACAAATAATTAATTTATTGTTGAAATCCATATTTTTAACCAATATACCTTATGTTAGGATTGAAATCTATGAAATACATCCTTATGTTTTATTATCTATAAGGAAAACTAATAAATGTACATGATATGTATGTGACGGGTAGTATGAGAATTATATAGCACTCAGATTCATTGGGAGATATTTTTATCTCATGAGAAAACATATAAATTGCAATAAGTATTATTCTAAGTACAATAAATTTTGGTTTCTTCATGTTCATACTTGATTTTTGTTTATTATGTCATGTTTTATGTTGTTTCTGCATTCCGATGTTGCCTTTATTTTTTCATTTAATATCATGTTTTGGCATTTGTGTTCATGATTCTCATCCATACAATGTTATAGTCATATGTAACATGAGTCACATATACTTATTTGCCTCATTTTATTCTTTTATTATTTTCTTATTAAGAATTAAATATCACTACTTACATAATTATGCCCCCGGTTATTTCATTTATTTTTAAAAGAGTAAAAGAACTTTAAGAGAGTGGTGCGTGTAATGTAATAAATATAAAGAGAGGTATGGATCCTTATTTTACATTATAAAACCAATTTATTAATTCTAATATGGTTATCAAATCACTAAGGTTTGTTTTGGGAGAGTTTAGAGCTCGTTTGGAGCTTGGAGTTCTAGAAACTGGGAAGAGAGGTTGCGACACACAGTTAGTGGATGATGAGTGATAACAATGATATTCAACTATATGGGATACCTAGGGAAAAGGGTGAGCTTCATGGTATATCTGAAACCTTTGTGGAATGGGGTGCATGATATTACAGTATTTCAAAACCCTTATTATAGTAGAGTTACAAATGGATAGTGCGCTGCTAGCCAAACCGTGTTCCTAGCCCATGCGATGATGCCCTTTGAGTAGAACTGGGTGTGTGGTTGGTGAATGTTTTGGCCAACCATATAGACAAACCATGTAACCTCATAAATAAAGATGAAATTATAGTCTTGAACCACAAAAGTTTTAATACCCAATCTCTCTCCTCCACCTATGTTTTTTCAATGTACTACACACCTGAGCTCCATTTTCTCCATTCTCTAAGGGATTTTAAACCCTCCTTCATATGGTATCCAAATCCATCACCACCAGATTCATTATAATACTCATGGTATTTTCTATTAAATTATTCCTTCTATTCATGTTATATTCTCCTTTTCTTCTATTTTTGTGTGACCTCATTTTTTCTTTTTTTAGTGAATTTTATATTTTTTCTGAAAATAATAGTTTATGATTTATTTAGAGGTATACAATAGACAAGTAGTCTTATATGAGCCTAAGGTTGGGGTTATAGAAATTTATATTTTTCTTATCTCTTTCTATATCATGTGTTTTTGTTCCCCTAGCTCACCATTCTGGTGACACTAAAAAATTGGTTCATATCTTAAATTAAGTGGTTATTCGTGTCCATTATGAACATAGCGAGTGGTGAATCAACCATTTGGGTTGATCACTTTGACTTAATCCACCTTAGCGGGTGTGTTCCATCCACGAGTCATATTTTCCCTCTTTCCGAATGTTTTTAAACACCCCTTTAGGTGTTTTACCATATAGTTAATTTCATGAAATATTAAATTGAATTAATAGAATTGGTTAGTCCCTTATACATTATTTCATATTCTATAAACTAATTGATAAAAAAGTACTTGGAAAACATATTTTTTATTTTGTAAATTATTATTGTGTTAGATGGGATGATCTATATTTCCAAATAGTATCTTTATCATTTGATGAGGGTGATACTAGGGTCCCAAAATAAGGACACTATGGATAGTATTATCATTCCTTGTATAAAGTTTTGTTTAGTAAATTAGTAAATGTGTAGGGGGAGATTCTAGCTATGCTTGGGAAGGTCTCTCTATTCATTTTACCTTTTTACTCTAGAAGAGTGAATCTTATTCCCTAGTCCAGATCTTGTGGATGGGATCAGTAGGGAGATGGTTGTACTATTCCATGAGAGAGACATTTAACCATATGTTAGATAATATGGAAGGACTTAGAGGCTAGTTATTAATGTATTGACAGCACAATAGGAGTGAAACATGGGAACTCATTAATGGGTCACCTTCGACAATCTCCCGCGATATTGAAAAAACACAAATCCAATAGAGAGATACTCGATAATCTATTTTTACAACATTTGATGGGCTCCGGGAACCTCTTAAAAAATCATAAAGTGGTTAATTAAATTAAATTAAAGAGGAAGAATGAGAAAATAGATTTATTGAAAAGCATCTGCTAAGGAAAAAAATTCTTTGGGGTGGTATGACCTTGGATTTTCATTTATATTGATCCATTCATTGTACTTCTATAAATGTGTAGGTTAACTCATTTAAGAGACATCTATCTTAGGGGTAAGTCAGGCATAGAGGTCAGGTATACCATCAGAAACCTTGTTAGAAATATTTAATTTGTTATTACCCTAAAATTATAATTTATGGGAAGACAACTGATTTTATATTCATATACATGATTGATCTACACACAACTGATAAATGACTACTAAAAATATCTCACACCCTTATTAGGCCACTATTGGTACCTATTCATACTTCATGTTTATTGGTATTGATAAATAGATGTGTGAAAATTTTGATGATTTATTCTTATTACTATGATAGATTGTGGGTGAAAGGGACTGAGTCTATGATCATGATACTAAAAGTTACATATCTTTAACCTTATAGTATTTTTATTGGCACGTGTTTTATTCTGGTATCCCCTATTTCCCGAGTACTCATTTTTTGTATAGTTACATTATATCATGATCATCACCTTTTTTATCTAATTATTTATTTTCATAAACCTATTGTTTGATTTTCTAGAAAGACTATATTTTATTATTATTATACCATTGAAGTCGGTATCATCGTATCCTTATACAACAATGATTTACTAGTCCTAATCTCACAATGACTTCCTTTTTTGAATCATAATACATATATCGAGGTGATATAATCTACTTTATGAGTTCATTGTTTTTAAAATGACTCACCCTATTCCCTTGTTGTTATTATATATCCACTAGCATATGGGGAGTTTTTCTAGATTCCATGTGGATCACCATCTTGAGGCACCACTATATAGATTTTTGGGAAGGAATCTACATAGTTGTATTAGAGACTCTTTTCCTTTTTTTTCTTACTATTTAGGTTTATACAGGAGAATAAGAATATTTTGAATAATGATCTTGTGCATGTTAGTAGTTAACCAATGTACAGGGGAAACACAAATTACTTAGGATGGGTTGATATTGTTTTTTGTTTTTCTTGTTATTATTTCTCAAATTTCATGGTTGGGAGATAAACTTTTTTCCTTTTTCTATTTTTTAGAATTCTTATTATGAGGTATTCTACCCCAGACCAATGATATGAGGGTGTATTACAATCAAGGCCTCATAGTCGACACCATATTTCTAAAACACCACGCATTATTCCATATGATATCAATATTTCTATGTTCATTTATAGTATTCAATACATCTTTTGTGGTGACCTTTTTATGTATTTTAGTGTGCTACAATTCATGGAGGAGTGAAATAATTTTCTTAATTAAAGTGAATAAATCAATATAAATGGTATTTTTCCATATTTATTGATGATGAATCCTCAATTAACCAATTATGTCACGTTAGCTGGTTTTATTTATGAATACTAATGAAAATTTATGAGGTGAGACTTCTATAAATTGGAAATATATTTTCATTTAATAAAATTACATACCATGACCTTTTACATATTTAGATTGGATGTAAAGGTTATATCATAGTTACTTATAGTGAAAATTTAATTTTATATATACTATCAGCATTTAAAAATTTTGAATTGGTGATAAAATTTATTAGATGAAAAACTGAATATCAAAATAAATAAGTTATTTTTTCAAAAAATTATTTATTTAAAGTAGAATTGTCACCCAAAAATATGTATCCCAAATGTAAATTAAGGGTTTTTTTCCTCTATAACATTTATTTGAAACATCATATACCAGAACATTTGATGGATAATATGAACCTTGACCTTGACAGTTCCTCAATAATGAAGAGTAGGATGTTTCTTTTTATCCTTCTATTTCCTTTTATTGTCACCTCATTCTGGCTCCCAGAGTAGGTAGTGAGGTGTAAACTATTCATAAGATGGAATTATGCATGTTCTTTTATTTATCACATTCCCTATCTTTTACAAATCTTGGTGTGTTCATAGAAATTGCAATGTCACAAAACCATGATTCCCCCGCAAATAACACCATTAGGGTGATGAACACCATGCATCTAAGGGGGGAGGCCTTGAGCAAATTGTAGTACCTTATGTAGTTTCATGTGAGCCACCCCTTACACTTCTTCCAATTGGCCCTGATGCCCTATTACAAGATAGATTCTATCAATTAATTAATTCAGTGCAAGTTTCTCATTGGCCTGCACCTACCATGGAAGAACTGACATATGAGTACCAGAAGTAGAATCCTCCTACATTATCAGGGGATGAAAGAACTCAAGATTCTAAGGCAAGTATAGGGTCCACGGTATCTAGAATTGATCATATTTATACTCCTATAGAGAAAAGGTTCATACATGTTACAAATATGATTTGTGGATCTACTAAGAATTTGTGGGATGTCCTTACATAGGATTTTCGAAATTAGGGCATCATCTCCATAGAATTATAGACATCCTTTTTCTTCTTCTTGTTTTCCTAGATGTTGTGAGCTGACAACTCTCAATATTTCATGAACCTTCTTGAAGGTGAAAATTTATTGACGGAATACTCATATAGTTTAACTGAATTGAAATTTTTTCCCTTTATATTGTGAGGGAATAGAAAATGTTTAAGAGATGATTTTATGATGGGATTTAAAATTCCCTTAAATCATAAGAGAATATTTTTCCGCTAACCATAGTTTCAGAGATAGTGAACTATAACATCATAACATAGTGGAACCTGAGGGATGCTGGAAATATGAGTGAGGCTAAATTATCATCTCGAAAGGAAATTAGTCTCTGTAGTGGAATGAAACTTCATTTTGAGGGTGCACATGGGAAAATTACCAGCCATGTTGAATGAATTGATAGTTATGTGGGGTGGCACTAGTATGGAAGGTAATTCCCTAAAACGCCTCAATGCATGATAAATAAAATTTAGTTCTAGTCTTATGGTAGAATGGGTCACCTCCTTCATTTCTATTGATATTTTCCTCTATTATCCATTAAAAGGTGGTTCGAACTGACACCACATTCAGGTATAAGATTAATGACTCCATGTTTTGATGAGATTTGGTATTTTATTTGCTGATCGGGCCAAATAGGTGTTTTAGTTGAAGTTATTAGTCCTTATATGCTTACCATAATCAGAGTGAACCTTATTAGGTCCTTTGAGATGTATCTATTGGATGTGGTTTGGAACAGATCTATACAGTACAACATATATAGGAGGAGTAGTGTTTAGCGACATATATGACTAGAGGTTCTATTCTGGTAGCATTAATTTTTTTTCTCCCCTCGCTGATATAGGTTAATTAAAATCCATTATATATGTAGTAATGATGGGATTTTTGGGCCCTGGAAAAGAACACCTTTGTAGTTTCAAGACTTTGATACACCAATGGGTTCAGAGCATAGAATGTGTGCTAGAGTAGGTATTTACCTTTGAAATAGGTAGGTATTGTTTGCTATGGAATTTATTCATCATCAAGATTATCATATTTGATGTCATTCTTGGTATGTATTATCTTGTACTTTATAATTCCCATATGGACTTGTATCACCTAGTGAGAATTTTTTAAATCACCCAATAATAGAACACATATCCGTAAGGGTTATTGGGATATCCATGATAGCAAGATGGAAAATATCTTAATGGAATGGGTAGGGTAATAATGAAAATTTATAGTCTCTTTTTGAGGGATGTAACGTCCTAGGATTTCTAGAGAGGGTTGAAAACCTCTCCCATTTTTATTTTTTTGGAGTTTTGTTCCTTTTTGAACTCCTCCCTGGTTTATCAGAGCCTAATTCTATATTATTCATTGATCTAATCCCTTAATTTTCTAAGAGCTTTTTTAATTAGAAAAGTATCAGGTTTTCATAAGGGTTTTGGGAATTTTGGAGGCATGATGGACCAATTTTGGATAAGTGTAGAATTAGGTCAACTTTTATATCAAATCTTGTGACTACTTAGTGAAAATATTGTATCCCTATTTTTTCATTGAGAAATAATTGGTGAAACCATTAATGTGAGGGTGAATGACCATTCAATAACCTCTACAATTTTTATAAAAGGAATCCTCACAGTTTGTTGATGGTTTTCCAAACCATTTTCAAGTGGCATAGTTAGAGACAAATAGGCTGTAACCTTACACTATAGTCACACGGGCTTCACACGGTTTGAACAACCAATGAGGGGTTTGATCCTTAGAATTAGGAACTGAACAATTTTGAAATACATGCACAATATTACTGTGATCCCTAAGAAATATATGAAATGGCCATTTCCCCCTTTCTTCTTAATTAGGATTCCCTCGTTTTTCTCTCCAAATTATGAACAAAAGAAAGTAGATATCCTTCCTTTATCCGCATTGTATTTTACTTATCTCTTCTATCTAAACTCTATTATTCATGATTTTTATAGCATTGGATATTTCATAGTGAGTATCTCCTATCCTATATGTATATTTCTTATTTCCCTTTTCTTTAGGGGCTAGATTATCTTTTTGATTCATTTTCACCTATTTTTTGGGTATTCGTCAAAGATAATTATTTTATCCAAATCAGTTGGAGTTAGAAGAGAAGATAATATTTGCATACATCTACAACTACAATGTAGGTGTGGAATATTTTACCTGTTAGTTAGCTAGTGTTTTGGGGATTTTGAATTTATCATGCTGATTTTTAAACTATGAAAAACACAAAAATTTAACATGTCACTTTTAATTGGTTTTATTTGATATTGTGGGATGTCGATGGAATGTCCTACACGTGTCTTCATATAGATAAAGCCATGTGAGAGGTGATGAACCTTGGGTATTTATGTCGGGGTTTTACTTATATTAATTGAGTTTTTTTATTTATTTTAGTTGTTTAGTTAAATAACATTAAATTATCTACTTAATTTGAGTTTATTTTTATAAATTTTTTTTGGCTCAATACTGGGTTCTAATGGAATGTGACCGTAATGGACTATGGATTGAGATAATGATTACTATATGTTTGAAGTAACATGTGTTGGAACCATGGTCTTCTATGAATGAATTGGAATGTGGTTTGTGTTTGTTGACAATTCTCAATAGAAGTACAGAATGTGTACCAGCAAAGTGATCATACAGTTCAAGCAGACAACAGTATTGAAGGTGGGTCCATTTCCCATTATTTGCCAAATTTTTGGGCATAAAAACCGACAAATGAAGAAAATTGATTTTGGGAAAGAGACATGTGAACCACGTACTTGAAGGAGAGGGAACATGCGTGCCTAGAGTTTTTCAATATCAGAACGTGGAAAATGGGAAAGGGATAATGGTTGTGAAAGTATTGGTGTGGTCGTGCAAGTGACATGCGCGTTGAGAAAGGACTTGCGCGTCTGTGCCTATGAGGATTGTAAACTTGCGCACCTATTTTTCATCATGATCATAACTTCAAAATATGGCAAAGGAAAGAGGGTTGCGCAAGTATTAGAGTGATCGCGCAAGTGATAAGCACGACAGAGGCTTGGGCGGTTGGAACTGCACGTCGGGACATGCGCGCCATGAGGACACTTGCACGCCACCGTGCAGGGGGTCCAGTTTGCCTATAAATAGAAGACCCCCCTCATTTTCAACGATGTTCAAGACTTATAGATTTTCCGAGATCTCATCGCGCAAGTGGTAGCCGGGTTGCGCAAGTAGAGGTTGTGCGCCGATTGTTTGTTGTGTGACGATGGCGGGTTGGGAGTTAAATGCGCAGCATCGCGCAAGTTTGGAGTTTAAAGAGGTAGTGTAACGCAAGTGAGTTGGTGACACTTGCGCGCTAAATTTTTACCGTACAAGTGACTTGCTCTCCATTCTTGAAACGTGTGTGCCGGTCTTGGAGAAGCGCACTAGGAGAGGTTGGAGTACGCCTTCCTTTTTGGAGCTGCAAGAAAGCTGGAAGATTTCCCGATATCATCTGTGAAAAGTGAGATTAGTCTTTGAGTAATAGTTGGACTTCAACATAGCATCTACACACAACAGAAGATTCATTCTCTTGCAGTGATGAAGAGACCTTCATGTCTATAAACTGAGTGTGACTTAACCAAGGGCAATGAGCCAGAGGGAGTCAACGGTAGTGACCCGAGGGATGTTGTGAGCTATCCCGGAACCTTTTGTAATGGCAGTGAGCCTGCAACAGAGTGAATATTCCCAAACCTTTGTAATCCACATCTAGTGATGTTTAGTGGAATTAGGTATAACCGAAAACCTTTCGGCATATGCTCCTTGGACATAGCCCTTAGTGGTGAACCCAGTAAAAAGTGTTGTGTCTTCATTGTGCTTGTGAATGTTTACATTTTGATCATATTCATCAAACAGGTTCATCAAGTTCCTACCAACGTGGGAACAAGATCCATCACATTGAAAGAAAACGTTGTCACCATGATTCACCCCTCCCCTCTCAGGGTTTCCTGGGGTCCTTCAAGTGGTATTAGAGCCTAAATGTTGCTGGTGTTGAATCTGTTCTTTATAGTTATGGAGAATGCAGTCAATTTCGGGGGAGTCCCTCACTTCGATGGAAGTAATTTACAGATCTGGAAGAACAAAATGAGATCTCATCTAAGATCTATTGTAATGGAAGTTCTATTTTCTATTGTGCAAGGAATACAAGTCACTGATCCAAGTCCTAGCTATGACTGACACAGATAGGAAAATTCTTGATGCAGATGCTAAAGCACAAAATGAACTCACCGTAGCCCTTTCTGATTAGATATACCTAAAGGTGATGAATTCCTCCATATTAATATCCTTTTATGATAAACTCGAGAATATTTAAGAAGGATATTTAAAAGTGAGGGAGGAAAAACTACAAGTTCTGCACAATAGGTTTGATGATTTGAAGATGCATCCTAATGAGAATGAAGACTCCTTCATTAATCGCATCACTGAAGTAGTTGGAGAAATTCAGGGCCTAGGAGAAGAAATAAAAGATGTTTACATTGTGAAGAAAATACTGAGAAGACTTCCGCCCCTATAAAATGCAAAGGTATCATCCCTTTAAGAAATAGATCCTTCAAAACTTTCTCTAGATGACCTTCTAAGTATCTTGGTAGCATATGAAATAAGAATCAAACCAGGAGATGCTAAGACTCGTGTGAGCAAGGAAATGGAATTTAAGGCCATGGATAAACTAAAAATTACCAAATATAGTAGTGTTTAATTTGATGAAGAAAAAGAAATTCTTTCTCTCATTTCAAATAAGATCCTGATGGGAAATAGTTAAATTCAAAGGGAAGTTACCTCTCACATGTTTTAGTTGTGGAAAAGTTGGGAACATTGCCTCTCAGTGCGTAAGAAAGATTAATGATGAAGACAATGAAGATAAAAGCTTAGAGAAGCCTTGGAGAGGGTTTTTCAAAAAGGGGGACTTTAGATCTGGAAAGAAAATGCAAAGGAATAGTTTTTTCTATGAAGTGGAAGAAGATGATAATGAATTCTGGGATGAAGAAGAACCAGAATTCATAACTGGGAACCATGCATCCATGATGGCCACTGTTGAAAAGTCAGAAGATATTGGTGGAGAAAAATAGTTGGAAACTTGTGCAGATTTCAAGATGCAACTTAAGGATTCTGTTTGTAAGCTTAAGACTAAATTTAAGAGTTGAAATAAGTGGAAATCAATTATAGAAGAATCAACTTAATACATTGATCAGCTTGAAGGTGAAATTGAATGACTGGAAGAATTTTTGAAGGTACAGTCTAAAATAATTGAAAGCAATGATGATGTAGTGGATATGAAGCTGAGAATTGAAGAGTAGGCAAAGGTCATCAATTACCTCACCTCCAGACTAGAATAAAAAACCAAGTCTGCTGAGGGTCTTGATGAGGAAGTTGTTACTCTTTGGAGTAAACATGAGACTGAATCCATTCCAAAAGAATCAAGGAAGGAAATACAGTTTTGAAGATTCTCAGATGCATAATTACTAGCAAGATCCACGTGTGGTTCAGATGGGGTTGGATAAATATTGAGTGATCAAAGACCCACTTGCATGGAAAAAGAGTGGAATTGGCTATGATGCTGAGACATCAACTGCTGTAAGTGAAAAGATCCAAAAGAAAGATTAGATGAAAGTTGAACATGTGGAAACATTGCCTAAAGTGCTGAAAAAGGAACCCTCAATCCAAACTAAAAGGAGAACTGAATATTCTCATCAAACATTCAGAAATTATAGATAGTCTAACTATTCTCCCATGGAAGAAGGTATGAGGATAAATTCAAGGGAGTTGACATTTCCTCTTATGAAGTGTCGGTTCTGTGGCTATCTGGACCATACCATGTCTTATTGCAAAGAGACAAGAAGCTATATTAATGGAGAAGATATAGGAGTTCAAAAAAGGAGAACAAATTCATATCCTAATTCATATAGAATAACTAGTTTCTATGGATATTGTTTTCGTTGTTCTAACATTGGTCATAAGGCTGATAATTGCTAGTAGAAAAGCGACATGGACACCTCAAACCGAAGTTTAAGACAAGTCAAGTCTTGTCAGCAAGACAATGTTGCTCTTTCAAACAAGTTTTCTCCTCTCAAAGAGTATTTTGACTATGAAGAACCTGGGTACGCGGAAGAGATAATTGAAAGGACATTAGTACTCTATACTCAATCTATTGTCTCATTGAAGGAAAGGAAAAATATTGAGAAATCCAACCTTGCATAGGTGGAACTCAAAGCTACAAAGAACATAAGTACCTGGATTCTAGATAGCGGTTGTTCATCTCATATGACGGGTATTGTCGGCTTGTTAACAGTTATCAAAAGGAATATTGATGGTATAGTATGATTTGGTAATGATGGAGCTCTAAAAATCAAAGGGAGTGGAAGTACCGAATTCGCTAAAGGAGAAAAAAAAAAAAAGACTGAAGTCCTTTATGTAGATGGCCTACATCATAATCTACTCAGCATGAGTCAAATTTGTGAATTGGGACTTATAGTTACTTTTAATCAGAATTTCTTCACAATCAAGGGAAATAAATGAAATTCACTTATAAAGGGATGTATAATAGAAGTCAACTTGTATCAGGTTGATAGTGAAGAAAATGTTTGTTACATGACTATTGAAGAAGAAAAAAATTTGTTGCATCGGAGACTGGGACACATAAATAAAAAAGACATTGAGAAAATATCAAAATTGAGGATTTTCATGGAAATTCCCAACCTGAAGTGTGAGCATGAAAAGTCTTATGATGCTTTCATTTGTGGGAAGATGGTCTGCAGTTCATATCAGCCAAAGGCGAAAATGGAATCTCACCTTCTTGATCTGCTTCATACAGATGTATGTGGGCTGATAAATGTTTCTGGAACTCATGGAGAAAGATACTTGGTCCTTTTCATATATGATTATAGTATAATGGCATGTGTGATGGTAATTCAAAGGAAACGACAAGTCCTTGACTGCATGAAAACATATCGGCGAATCGCCAAGAATGATACCGGACGAACAATCAATGTGTTGCGATATGACAATGGAGGAGAATACACATCCATTGAATTCGAAAATTTACTCGAGAAGCATTGGATTTAGAATGAGGTAGCTGCTGTGAGAACTCCATAAAAAATGGAGTTGTTGAACATAGGAATCGTTAGGTGAACAACATGGCACAAACTATGCTAATTGAGAGTCGTATTCCACATAATTACTGGAAAGAGGATGTTCAAGCTGTAGTGTATATTTAGAATCGAACAGAACATTATATGGGTGAAGCAAAGACACCATATGAATTGTGGTATGGAAGGAATCCCTCTTTAAAATACTTTAGTGTATTTGGAAGTAAATTCTTCATCAGGAACAAATAAGGAAATGAAGGGAAGTATGGTGATAATGAAGACGAAAGAATTTTCCTCAGTTACTCAATGAACAACAAAGCCTACAAATGTTTCAACAAACATTTAGGAAGGATTGTTGAAAGCAGTGATGTTAAGATAATTGAAGAGAAAACCAAAAATGCTTCAAGGACGTCATATGCCAATGTGATAGAATGTGAGGAAGAAAGAGAACGTGGAGAAAACACAAATAAATAAATAGAGGAAGTTGTACAAAACAGTCCGCAGTCACATCATGATGTTGATTCAGAAGAATAATCTGAAGAAGAAACTATGGCTGATGAGAATGCAACTAAACCTCTCAGGAGAAATCGAAGAGCTGATATTGATCCATCCAACATAATTGGGGATAGGAGTGCATCCACTCAAACAAGAAGGATGAGGAATACCACGCAATCTAAATTTTTTTCAGTTGTGGAGCCATCCTCATTCAAAGAAGCTGAAAAGGATGAATCTTGTGTGAAAGCCATGAATGAAGAATTAAATCAGATAGACAAGAATCAAACATTGGATCTTGTCCAGAGACCTGAAGGGCACAATGTGATTGGTACCAAATGGATCTTCAAAAATAATTTTGATGAGCATGGAAGTTTAATCAGAAACGAGGCACGACTGGTATGTAAAGGATACTCCCAGATTGAAGGCACTGATGTTGAAGAAAACTTTTCTCCAGTGGCTAGACTAGATTCAATCTGGCTTTTTCTTTGCCATGAAAATACAAAGAGGAGATAAAGTATATCAAATGGATGTCAAGACAAAATTCTTGAATGGTGTACTCGAAGAATAAGTCTACATTGAACAACCAATGGATTTTGTTCTACGTACTGATGAAGAGAAGGTTTGAAACTGAAGAATGCTCTATATGGTTTGAAGCAGGCACCAAGAGAGTGGTACTCATGGCTGGATTCATATCTTAGGAAGGTTTAATTCAAAATAGGATGAGTAGATCACATTCTATATGTGAATAATTATCCAAAATATCAATTCATGGTTCTAGTCTATGTTGATGATATCATATTTGTTAGAAGCAGGCAGAAATCAGTGGTCAAATTTTTCAATCACATGAAATCAGAATTTGAAATGTCTATGGTTGGGGAGATCACATATTTCATGGGGCTACAAGTGAATCAATAGATTAATACACTTTCATTTCTCAGGAAAAGTATACAAGAGAGATATAGAAAAAGTTTAATATGCAAGACTCCAAAATAATGTCAACTCTGATTATAGTTGGAACTAAACTTGGAAAGCATCAGGATGGGGCATCTATTGATCCCACTATGTACATGAGGATCATTGGGAGCCTATTGTACTTGATAGTTACACAACTCGATATTGTCTTTTCCACATGTCTTGAGGCCCACTTTCAGAGTAATCCAAAGGAGGAACATATGGCGGCAGTAAAAAGAACTAAGAGGTACATTCAAGGTACACATAACTTTGGGTTATTTTTTGCTACAGGAAGGGACAGTGAATTATCAGCATTTTCTAATGCTGACTGGGATGGTGATGTAGTAGACAGAAATTCCACTAGTGGCGGATCCTTCTATATTGGGAAGAAATGTGTTGGATGGTTGAGTAAGAAACAAGAAATTACCTCTCTTAGTACTACTGAATCTGATTATATATCCTCCACAAATTCATTCAATCAACTGTTATGGATGAAGAAAAAACTTACAGATATTGGTGATGAGGTGAATCAACCAATGGTAATTTACTTTGATAACAAGAGCGCAATTGATCTCACAAAGGATCATATTCAGCATTCTCGTAAAAAACATATTGAAATCAGGTATCACTTTATCAAAGAAAATGTTGATCTATGGTTGATTAGAATGGATCTTGTGGGAACTGGTGAGCAAGAGGCTGATATCCTGACCAAGCCACTGTCAGCGGCTGTGTTTGAGAAGCATCGGTTGAACCTCGGTGTTCAGAAACCTCCCAATACATAAGGAGGTTATGCAATTCCCCTTTCCATGTTTATGATAGCTATTTTTAACTATTTTTTGGATGTGATGCAGGATTGTGGGGTAGATACTATCCAGGGGGAGTATGGTTTGAGATGAACAATGAAAAAATTACCGGTCTTGGGGTTTATTGTCATCGGGGGAGAAAAAAATAAATTCAGGCATGTTCAGGCAGGTAATGCTTCATGGGCGGCATTGAAAATTCCAGAAACAGAGGAACCCAATTCAATATTCATCTCTTGTTTTATACACCATGCATTGCTCATGTATACTTTGAGTGATGGCTGAGTTGATTCTTGCATTTTTGGTTTGCCCATGGATGGGGATCTATTGAATTTATTTTTTGATTGCCAAAAAACAAAACGGGGGAGATTTTTGGAACCATGGCCTTGTATGCATGAATTGGAATATGGTTTTTGTTTGTTGACAATACTCAATAGAAGTTTAAAATGTGTACCAGCAAAGTGATCATATAGTTCAGGAAGACAATAGTATTGAAGGTGGCACCGTTTCCTAGTGTCTGCCAAATTTTTGGCCTGAAAATAGACAAATGAAGAAAAGTGATTTTGGAAAAGAGACTTGTGTGTTGTGTACTTGAAGGAGAGGGAACATCTGCACCTAGAGTTTTTCAAGATCAGAACATATAAAATGGAAAAGGGATAAGGGTTGTGAAATTATTGGTGTGGTCGCGCAAGTGACCTGCGTGCCAAGAAAGGACTTGCACGATGGTCCGTAGGAGGATTGGAAACTTGCACGCCTATTGTTCTTCATGATCAGAACTTCAAAATATGGAAAAGGAAATAGGTTCGCACAAGTATTGGATTGATCGTTCAAGTGAGAAGCATGACAGAGGCTTGAGTTGTTGGAGCTGCGCGCCGGGACTTACGCGCCGTGAGGACACTTGCACGCCACTGTGAAGGGGTTCCAGTTTTCCTATAAATAGGGGACCCCTCCCCCGCTCATTTTCAATGAAGTTTAATACATAGAGATTTTTCGAGATCTCGTTGTGCAAGTTGTTGAGTCGCGCAAGTGGTAGTTGGGTCGCACAAGTAGAGGTTGTGCACCGATTATTGGTGCACGACCAAGGCCGGTTGAGAGTTAAAGGCGTAACGTCATGTATGTTTGGAGTTGAAAGTGGCAGTGTCACGCAAGTGGGTTGGTGACACATGTGTGATGAATTTGAACAGTGAAAGTGACTTGTGTTCCATTCTTGAAACTTGTGTTCCGTTCTTAGAGAAGCGCACCAAGAGAGGTTAGAGTACACCAGTCTTTTTGAAGATGCCAAAAAGCTGGAAGATTGCCCGATATCATCGATGCAAAGTGAGATTAGTCTATGAGTAAAAGTTGTAATTCAACAGATCAACTGCACACAATAGAAGATTTTTTCTCTTGCAATGATGAAGAGACCTTCACGTCTATAAACTGAGTGTGGCTTCACCAAGGGCAGTGAACCAGTGAGAGTCAATGGGAGTGACTCGAGGGATGTTGTGAGCTATCCCTGACCCTTTTGTAAAGGCAGTGAGCTTGGGACAGAGTGACTATTCCTGAACCTTTTTAATCCACATCTAGTGAAGTTTAGTGGAATTAGGTATGACCAACAACCTGTCGGCGTATGCTCTTTGGATGTATCCCTAAGTTGTGAACCAAGTAAAAATTGTTGTGTCTTCTCTATGCATGTGAATGTTTGATTTCTGATCATATTCATCATACAAGATCAAAAAGTTCCTACCAACGTGGTAAAAAGATCCATCACATTGAAAGAAAAAGTTGTCACCTTGATTCCGTCCTCCCCACTCAGGGTGTCCTGGGGTCCTTCAGCATGATCCTAAAGGTGGGATATCCATGATACCTTTGGGTGGTGATGACCATTGCTTCAGCTAAGAAGTTGTAAATTGAGTTTTATTGGATATCAGGATGTGATAATGCCCTGATACATTTTAATGGCATGGCCATCAGATTGTGTGATGTGTTCATAGGGGCACGAGTTATTGGGTTTCGTGTGGACTAGTTTCTAAATTTGGGATTATGATCACCCATGAATGGACAAAGTTCCACATGGACTTGTGTGAAAATAGGTTGACTTAGTGATGAGGTGGTTTGGACTACCAATGTGGGTAGAGTCCCCATGTATTTGCAGGTCAGGTAAATGGTTGGGGGTATTTCCATATAAATCCCTGGTGATGGTTATTTGATATCATAGGATAGTGTTGATATTGTCAGATAGGGGGTGGGGCACATTGTCTTTGTGGATTTTTGGTAGGGATCAATTTAGGGGATGGGGATGTCCATTCTGATGTGGGTTGGTTATTGATCTGACAACAGTTAACTATTTAAGGGAAGGTATCGTTGTGCCTCCTAGTGTCAGGATTTAATCCAACTGGGGATTTCGAGTAGTTTTATGAGGGACCTAATAATTTGACTTGGGTTGCCTTTGGGATTTCAGTTACACGGTCAATGGAAAAAGGTTCTAATTGATATCCCAAGGTTGATCCCAATGGTTCACCTGAGCTTGTAAAATTAGAATATTCCTTAAGATATGAGAAAAGGATCTTATCTACTATTACATTAAATCATTTTTGGATCCTCTCCACTATGACATTCATGAATTTTTAAAGGTTGGTGGTAGCTTCTTAGTGGGTTTTTTTACCAAGAGAACTTGTGTATATTTATTAATTTGATTCCACTCATTTATTTTTATTATAAACCTTCATAGTAAAAAATCAATGGTTTAAACTTGTAATTGGAGCCCTATCAAGAATCTTTCTAACAACATATATGGTCCCTTCAAGAGGGGCATAGATTTTATTCTTTTGCATTTGGGTAAAGGTACACAATTAGGAGGTGGATTATAGTGGCTATTATCATGTGATGGAAGGAATGTGACAATTGGAATTTCCTTTCATGGAGTTTTTATTTGAGTTTTACTTTTTATTTGAACATGTTTATATATTTATATACTTACTTCATCCATGGGATATCCCTTTTGTTTATATTGTATTGCACAAAAAGTAATGGATGCAAGATCTATTTTTTAGTTTTGATAAATGGAATTTTTCTTATTCTTTATTTCCCCTATAGTTGTTTACTATTGCTTCATGTTTTGTTTACAATTTATTATGAATCTATGATTTGGTGGGTTTCCTGTTCATTTATCTCTTTAATTCCTTCAACTATAGATTATATATCTACATAAACCATTATATCATTATCACTAGAGGGTATAGTATCCCATTTTTCAGTCCTTTATATCCTATCTTTTTTTCTGGAGAATTTGTCTTTCAGGGAGGTGTGGCTAAGTCCAGTGGATCTCTTCCTGAAAGTACTTTGTGAGTGGCTAATCATGTTAGGGTGATGCAAATGGTAATATAGATGTTCATGTCTAGGAATTAGTGGAAGCATACAGACATTTAATAATGGTACAAAAGTATTAAATTTTTTAATGGTATTACTCATTGGGTAATGGTAGACTGGAGACTCGGATGTTTTCAGAACATGGTTAAGAACACATGTTTGAGTTTTTGTAGAACCAGACACGGAAGTTGAACCGAGTTACCGTTGGTGTTATTTTTCTATTTTTTCATTTTATCGTTTATATGGTTTCGACAAAGATATGTACACTTGAAATGTGATTGTTACCTGTTTTGATATTGGATCCTTTTCATAGTATGGTATATAGGTGTTGGCCATTGGCACAATATGGTAAAAAGTGTATGCTTTTATTGATTCTATATAGGAACATAATAGGACATTTTAAATTTTATATACATGTTCCTATGAAATAAAATTCTTGAAATATCCATTAGGGACCTAGATTATGCTAAAAGGGATTGGGATTTCTGAAGTGTCAATAAAGGAAACTAACCATTTTTTTCATTCCAATATTCTAATTGGATACATCATACTCAACCGAACCACATAAGTATACCTAATGGGATTTGTTTGTGATATGTGAAATATATCTGTATGGAAATGGATCTTAAATAAGTAGGTAGGGGAAGTGACACAGGGTGGTGTTGATCTACAGGTTTGAAGATTTGGTATTAGGATTGAGGGAACATTGTTTGTTAGGATTGGAATCACCCAAGGTGTATTTTATACTTGGATATGACATGGTTGGGTAAATAGGCCTTGAGATGGGATGTTTGGTTACATGGTTTCAATGGGGGAGGGTTTGGGTTGTGATATTGAAATTCTTGTTGTTGACTTTCCATTTTTAATATATATATATATATATATATATTATCTCTTATCCTTAACCATGTAATATAATTAAATGGGTTTTTATATAGGAAACTCGGATGGAGCGCCATGCAGGTGGTGATGTTATGTCATAGGAGCATCATCATGTTGAGTCCCCTTAGAGTCATGCATATCATGAGACATAGGTACATGCTCTTGCTCATATTCCATTTTAGTCTTAAAAGCTACTAGATCTGATATATTTTTTGACACAACATTATTAGCATCTCAGAGAGAGCATTATATGTTTTAGCCAACATATCGATAAGGGATCTCTGGGAGAGGATCCTTCTATGGGGTATCTGATGAAGGAATTATAGTCACAACAACCACTATTTTTTCTAGGTGAAGGTGTTCTATAAGAGGATGAGAACTATATTGAATCACTTAAAATGATCTTCAAGAATCTAGAGACTCTTCCAAGGTGGAGGTTGTGGGTGGAAACGAACATCCTCAGTAGAATAGAAAATCCCTAGGGCTGTGTTGGTTCAGGAATGAAGACACAAGAGATCGGCCTAAATGGACTTAGAGTCCTTGTTATTTGATCACTTCTTTTGAGAGAAACTATGGGAAGAAAGGCTCGTGAGTTCTTGAGCCTTCATCATGGTTAATTTTATGTAATGGGATATGAATCATCCTTTACCAAATTGTGTCTCTCTGCACATGGTATGGTGAGAGATGACACATTTAGGGTGAGGAATTTCACGAATTTTTTAAGAAACACCATTAGGGTGAAAATAAAAATATTTAGGTTGGTCTCATTTTCATAGGTAAAGAAACGAGAGCTCATAGATGAGAGAAACCTGACATATAGTTTATTCCCATGTTTGGTAGTTGATTCATGTCATTTTAGTGGTGATTATTTAGATTATTGAAAGAGAGGTCGAGATTAGTTCCATTAGGGAAATTATGATAATGAGTCGAGAATTCCACCACATAGTGGTCCATTTATGGTGTTTTTATAGCGTGGGAAGCCATGAAATGTCCAAAATCAATGTGATAGGCCTTCAAAAGAGTGATTGGAAAGTAGAAATTTACAAAATCTTGATAGGATCAGTATAAATCTTTATTAGAGAGCATGTAATCATCGAACAATGTAGAATTAAAATTATGAGATTAAACTGGGAGGGGTAATAGGTGATGGTGTCCAAGATGTAGCTATATGTAGATGTCTTGGTAGAGTTAAAGAGGCATGATAGTGGGGTAGTGGATGGTGGTTGGTGAAAAACTATATAAAGGTTAGGGTTTATGTAGTCACGACTAGGGCCAGGTGCACACTATGAAGCATCCAAGGTCAGGGTAGGATGGTTAGCCAATGATGGTCAGAGGTACATTGTGGGTGTGAACAAATTTCTTTTCTATTACATTCAGGCCTTTCATTTTATGTAATATATATTTTGAGTGAATGAGGTGCATAAGATAAATACATACATATATATATATATAGAGGGGGAGAGAGAGTAACCACATACTGAAGAGTTGGTTGGAATCAAATTAGATTTGTTATATATATATATATATGAGGTCCATGACAACAGGAATTATGCAAGAGCATTGTGGATGCATGATTATTGATGTGATTTGATAGCAGGGAATCTGGTTGATGTATCTTACTTGTGGTTTGTGGGAATATAAGAATAATTTTGATGTGGGAATTGACTAAGGTTTGTGGCACTAAGATTTTTTGATCACCTGTTTAGATGAAATGCTTTGTTAATTTCATTTATTACACTTTCATGATGTGGGCATCGATGTAGTGTGACATTATGATGGACGTTAGGTATTATACAAGAGTTTTTGATGAGGTTCAGGAGTGACGTTGCATTATGTGGGGACTTTGAGTTAGGATATGTTCGGTGGACTATCATTTTTCATTGTGTTTTGTTTGGGATGTGACTGGGGTAGGTGACTGCTATGGTGAAGATCCCCTCATGGTAGTTAACCCATACCATTTCAATCTGGGCTATTCAGGGTTGGTTTTATTATATTTTTATTTTTAGTACCATCTCTACCTTTTGTATTATAGCCCTATGATGATATATATTAAGTTGGGGAGATTGCAATATCAAGAGTTTTCAAGAGTAGGTAAAAAACCTCACCCTTTTTGAATTATTTGGTGTTTGGATCCCATTAAACATCTTCAATCATTTATTGAAACCAATTTCCAATTTTTCCTATGATTAATGTTTTTTGGATGGGTTGGGAGATTTGAAAAAATCCACAGGTGTACATACGGGTTTCAGGTTCGTTAAGAGCATGAAGGCCTTATTTTGGAGAAGTGCATTCGAAGGGGAACAATTAGACCAAACTATACTGTAATGTAGTGAAAACCATGGACCAAATTTTTTCATTGAGAACATTTTTGATAAACCATGTGTGATGGGGTGAACACAAGTGTGAGAACCTCTACAATTTTTCAAGAGGAAATCCACATGGTTTCTGCACATCCTTCCAAATAGTGTTCAAGCCACATGGACAATGCCAAATAAGAAGTACCCTTACACTGTAGCCACACATAATCCACTTGGTTTAAAATATTAATTCAGTATAATCTTATTGTATTTGGTTTCATATCAGTATTAGCAGCATGGAAAGAAGGATTAGTGATCCCCAAATATTGGTATTTTTTATAAAATGTTTTAATACCCAAACCATATTCTCTACATATTTTGTTCTAGAGGACCGCATTCCTGGGATCCACTTTTATCCTTCTCTTAGGGATCGTGTTCTATCGACCATGGGATCCCCAAATACTTTAAATTCTAATGCATTAGAATCCTCTCAGTAATATGTATGACCTATTCTTTATATTTCACGGTTATCGTCTCATATGTTTCATGATTTTGGGGCTAAATCATTTTCCCCATTTTCATGTCATTATAAATTTTATTGAATAATTATAGTTCTAGGATGATTCAAGGGACAATAGTGGATGAGTGGTCTTTTACAAACCTATGGTAGAGGGTTTATCTTCTCTCCCTATGTTTTATAGCCTTCTATATCGGTCCTTATTGTCTCATATACTATAACATTAAAATTAAACTGTTAAATTTATTAATAATAGAAACTATATTCTTAACAATTTGCTTTATTTACCCTATAGAGTAGTAAATATACCTTTTTGGCTGGTCACCTTGACTTAACCCACAATAATGGGTGAATTCTACCCTTGAGGTTTAGTTTCCTTATATTGTTTATACACCATGTGTGGGGTATTTCCTTATAATTAATTCCTGTAATTAATTATTTATGTTATGAGAATATGTGAGGCCCTTATGTATTATGTGTTATGTGATATATGGATTTTTTAAATAGATTCCATTTTTTTCATTTTCTTATAAACACTATCCTTATAATAAGGGATAATAATTTTCACAAAATCATACATTCATCATGCACACATTGAGGAACAATGGTCCTAACATGAGGACACCATAGATAGGATCATCATTCATTATAGTTAATTTTGGTTAGTGAATTTGAAAATATACCTTGGTGATACTTTCTATTCATATGATGGTATCACCCTGCATTTTTCTAATTTACCTCTAGATGAATGACACCAGTTATATAAAGGAGACCCCATGGAAGGGATCAGTGGTGATATGGTTATACCATGCCATGAGAGAGACCCGTACCCCTATGTGAGATACCAGAGGGGATTAGAGGTTAGTTATTTTTGTCTTTAAACCATTCATGGAAGGATATATGGGATATAATTCATTTGTTTCCTTGTACGGACTCCCACAACATTAGACATAAAGAGATCCCCATGATCGACACAGAGGATTAAATTGGGATCGTCTTGGATGGGCATGGGGATCCTATTAATAAATCAAAAATAGGATTATTAAATTTAATTAAATTGGAATAAAGATTAAATTTATTTTCAGGGATGTGTCTTCTAATAAAAAACACAGTATTATGTGTGTTCCTCATTTTATGTTTCATTTTTATTGATCAATTACAAATATTTACCTACATCTATAGGCTACCTCAGTTTAGAGGCATCTGACTTAGGTCAAAGTGGTTGTTAGTAGTTGAGTATCCCATGAGAAACTCTATCCAATATAGTTATTTATTTATTTCATTTGATTTATTATATATTGGAAGACTGATTATTTTATAAGAACATACTTGATTGATATATACATTGTTGGTGGTGGCCTACTGAGTATATATAACACCCTTCATGGGACACCATTGGTACCCAAGAATACCTAATTGTTTCAGGTATTGATAAATAGAAACATACTTATTCAAATGTCTGATTATGATGACTCAGATGGGGTGCATGAGCAAGGAACAAATTCTATTCTTATAATTCTCATAGGCACATCCATTTATCTTCACTACTAGAAAAATACCCTATAAAAATGGTTGGTAAATGTTGGTATAAGCCTCCAAACCGTTGGTATAGCCTATACCAAGGGTTTGGAGAATCATTTCCAAGTAAGCCATGGGGGTAGGCCAATACTAATGGTATTAAAAACCATTGGTATAGGTAATATGAAAATTTATACCAATGCTTCTATAAAACCGTTGGTATATGTAATTCAAAAAACAATCATTCGGTTTGTTTTGATCCCATCACCTTTATTTTATGATTGAATGACCTAACCACAAACCTAACTTACTTTAGTGAACATATTTTCATATATATATATATATATTATCATTAGAATTTTAAATTTTGATTTATTTAATGTCCTATATAAGAAGATTCCATTAAAAATACATGTACATATACCAACGGTTCTCAAAACCATTGGTATAGACCTATATCAACAATTCTCAAAACCATTGGTATAGACATATACAAATTCTTTTGAGAACCGTTGGTATCAGTTCTTTGATTTTGGGCCCAATACCAACGGTTTGCCCAAAACGGTTGGTATAGGGTCTCTATAATGGACATATACCAACAGTTTTTTCCAAACAATTGGTATAGGTCCAAATTAGTGAACTATACCAATGGTTTTCCAAAAACTATTGGTATATCCCCAAATTAGTGACCTATACCAATGGTTTTGTCCAAACCATTTGTATAGGTCCAAATTAGTAAACTATAGTAACGGTTTGACCAAAACTGTTGGTATAGATCATATTTCGAGTAGTGCTTTTTCTTATTATTTTAGTATGTGGTATATTCTGAAAACACATGTTCCCCATGTACTCAATTTTTTATAGTTACATGCCAACATGATCATCACATTTTGTATATAATTATTTTATCCTCTGTTGTTAGTTTATTTGTCTAAAATGATTCATTATTATTTTTATTATTATACTACTATTGTATTTCTGATCTTATGCATTCACTATTGTGGGTGACCGGTCTGGTTGACATAGGGGTAAATTATCCAATTTATTATTATATATATACCAATTTTCTCTACTATGATCTATGAGGGAATAGTATCCTCATAGACTCACCATAGGCCTCCACTACTAGTTATCGGGCTATGGAATACTATGAGGTGCACTTGAGATTATATGGCACACCATCTCAGGGCTCCACTTAGTGGATTATGGGTTGAGACACTACATTGTGGAGTTATTACATAATGTTGTTTTATTCATATTTCAAGTTGTTATGCAATGTACCTAATTTCCTAAATAAACTTGAACTTGTGAACTTGAAATATTTTATTATGTGTAACTCTATGAAATATATAATGAATTATGGTGTATAAAAAATATGGGTTATTATATTAGAAATCTAAATAACATCTAGATATTTTTTTATAGTGATTTTAAATGCCCTGTGAAAGCCGTAGATATAAGACTAAATATAATAAAACATCACTTAATTTTTTGGTAAATTATAGGGGAATTAGTTTCCAAGAAAATAATACCCTATGAGGAAACAACAATTAAATGTGTATCTGGAAAAGATATACTTAGGGGTAAAAATCGTTAAAATGGTGTATTATACATGTCTCACTCATCACCCAGTGCATGAAAAATAGGCCTTACTGCACACATTTTTAAGAAATCCACGGGGATTTGATCTTGTAAATACACAACATCATTAAAATAAATTATGAAGGGAATAAAAATATACATATTATTTCAATTTAAAAAATAGACTGTGGAATACTTAGGTTGAAAACTGAAAATTCATAGGTTCAATAGTTTATGGCATTTATGAGTTATCCCATCAGTGGTCATGGTTTCCATTTTATGTGTTTAATAGTTTTAAAAATCTAAATAGTAAGTATATTTTGGATGTGTAAAATGATTGGAAAAAAATCTAATAGTGTAATTTAGGATTATAATACATGGTTCTATATATTATTTCATATCACACATGTCTGGAAGAACTATTAATTCACCACCACATAAAATAGAAGTTGTGTTATCAATGTTGATGAATATTAGATCAATCATTTCATCCCAACCATATAACACATCCCTTATCATAATTTTCTTGATGAACCCCCATGAGAACCATTTGATATGACATTTATTAGAGTTTTTTTCTCTTCTAGATGTGGATTGGATTTACTTTTTTATAGACAACATAGAATTATTAGTTGAGGAAATCACACTCTACATCAAAATTAACCATCAGATTCTATAAAAGTACAAGAAGGAGGATCAATATACATTGGTATGATAATATCTAACATGGATTTTATTTCCTTGTTCGTTATACCATCTTTCTCAAATTAGAGAGACCTAGAAAAAAATCATTATTGATGACTTTCCCATCTATTTGATTTTTCTTGTGTGTTTTCAAAATAATTTTAGTATCTTTATTTTATTTGAGAGGTTGAGTTCTCAATAAAACCTATACTAGGATAATTCCCAATATCAAAGAGTCTATATAGAATAGCCAATGATTAACATCAGGATTTGAGGAATAAAAAATTGTATAAAATGGATAAAATGTTTATGCACCCAAGTGATTCACTGTAGTGTGAAACACTCCTCTTTGTTAAGAGGAAGCATGGGTCAATGTTCATCCACATTGTTTATGATGATCTCAACATGATCATGAAAAATTGTATGTATCCTCCCCCATGGATTGATAACTTGTTCCATCAGCTTTGTGGATGTTAATATTTCTCAAAGTTTGATCGTCATTTAGGGTACTATAAGTTAATGTTTAATAAGTGGGATATAACCACGACTAATTTTCAGACTAGGTAAGAGAACTATATTTTTTGTGATTCCATTTGGGCTCTAAAATTATATATCTATCTTTATGTACATGATGAAAAATTTATTTATGGATTACTTTGATAAATATGTGGTAACAATTATAGAAAATATTCATATCTACTAAAAAATCATTGATGAACATGAGGATCATCTTAGTGATGTACTGAAGTCCCTAACAAAGGAAAATATCTATGAGATGTATAAAATGATAGATTATATTATGGTGTAATTAACATTACTGGGGGTTTTTTTCATTTTTAAAGGGATATTTGTAGATCCTTCAAAAATAGAGGCAATTACATCCATAAAATCATTTTTGACTGAAATCCAGTGTATCCTGAAATTGGTTGGTTAACATTATTAATTTTCAAATTGTTTTATGATTTTGAATACCAATATCCATGATAACATGTGAAGGATAAATTTTCCACTATACTGATGAGTGTCAGAATTTCATTAACGAGTTATGGAAGAGGCTTATAACAATACCTATACTCACATTACCCACCAATGTGGAAGAGTTTTTATCTATAATGATAGGTTAAAAAGGGGTTGGGTTTTTACTCATGAAAGATAAAAATTTAATAGGATATTCCATCCTAAAATGAAGTATTATTTATTATAAATACCTAAAACATTGTCTTGAATTAGATGGGGTGATCTTCTCATTGATTATTTGGTGAAATTTTCTCCATGGGAAGAAGTGTGACACATATACATATTATAAAATCTACAATATTACATTCCCAAAAATTGATCTAAACATGATCTAACAAAATGTTGTTAGATCTAATCAAGTATTATGACAGTTCAATCTAATACTATCAAGGAAATATAGACAAAGTGACATATTTTGTGAGTATAAATCATCCTGGAACCAAATCTCTAATGGTTATTTCAAGGCATCATATCATATTAGACATAAAATTGACTATCATGGGAATAAAAAAAGAATATTCATCTTATATTTAAAATATAATTTATTACCCATCCATTTAATAGAGTATGAAGAGTCCCTTAAGGATTAATATATGCTTTAAGAAAAGGTAGTGAATATCCTAGAGGTCAACATTTCTGATTGAAAATTAACTTTTTTATTATCAAAAAACGTTTGTAGAAAATGTAACAACCCGAGATTTTATAAGATACAATATTTTTAATTTCATTCATATCTTCTATTGTACGACACAAAAAGATTATCTTGCGCTATACGCAACACCGTATTATCTTGCAGTATACGCAACACTTTTCTTGGCTCTTGTTACACACAATTTAAAATTCGTTTGATAGAAGTTATTCTATGCAACATTAAGTGTATATATATATATATATATTCAATGTATAAATAAAATATGGTTGGATTCTATTATACGCAACAACAAAGTATTCGTGAACTACACACAACCCTGACTTGGCTTGCATTACACGCAATCACGACCTTCCTCGATAGCGTGTGTTGTACGCAATACCGAGATTTACTAAACAACGATATATTATTATAATATTGTTATGAACAAGCCGTTATGAATAGTGTTAACTAAATTTTGAATTTTATAACAATATTATTCATCTTACACATTTTCTATAACATGGTATAAGAACAAAATAAATTTTTCAGGTAAAATAAGTATTTTTTAAAAAAATGCAGTTTTGCCGCATTTTGATGGCGCACCCACTTTAAATCTATTTTTTGACATGTTTATAAGTTCCATTTGACAAAATAAAATTATTCTTTGGAATCAAAAAATAAAAACTTACTTTGGATAAATTTTTCATTTTATTCTGATGACTTTCATATTTTAATGAATAGTAAAAACACGCTATATTTTAATTAAAAACATCTTTTTTCATCGTAATATCTTATGTGGTTAAATTATAATATTGAATGGTTGTAAAGTATAAATAGAATATATTTTTACCATTTAATATAATTTATGTCATAAGCATGGATTTTACCTTGAATTCGTAGGTTAAATCAATTCAATCTTTTGCAATGTTTTAAAGAAAAACTCGTTTTCTTTTGACAACGGGATTAATTTTAATTTAATTTCTGAAACTTTTGTGCATTGAATTTGGAAAAATTGATTGCATATTTTTAATCAGTGGATCCAAATTATGTTAATAAGCTACTTTTTATTTTTTGGAAATATGAATAGTAACTATGGTAAATTTTATTTACCATAGTTAAAGGTAAATCAGGTAATTAAGGGTAAATATAATATTATGAAATTACCCTAACACATTTCAAAATCAAATTGGATGACTAAAAGTCGACCCATATCACCTAAGGGTCGGATTAGATTCATTTAATGGACTTTTGTCCATGAAAATAATTTAATTATTATTAAAACCATAGAATGTGACAACATGTCAGTTTCTTAAATCTTATAAGTATAATAATTTTAATTTAGTGAAAAACTTCATGAAACTTCGACCATGAATAGTCTACTGAAATATAATACAAGTATCTACATCATAGGAATTTATTTAGAATTTTTAGGGATTAAATAATTATCATTTATTATGACACAAAAATGATGCAGTAATTGTCTTATTGATGAAATATTGACATAATTGATGTTATAAATGCCCAAATAAATGTAATTTGAGACTTTTTTTGAATTTCACTAATTTTATAGGTTAATATGACATGTTATTGTTGAGGTAAGTAACTTGGTTATATCTTATCATTCTGTTATGAATTTCATAAAAATCATGTACCAAATAGTGTCAAAATTGACATAAATTAGTTTTTAAAACAAATATTATATTATTATTTGTTATTTTTTTCCTAAAAATCTAAGGATCGGCCAAATGACTTATATAAGGTTATATATATTAATAATAAACAACTTGGGGTTCGTTTGGCTTGATATAGTATGTTTATTAACCATACAGTGTAAGAAAACAAAAAGACACTGTGAAAGTTAAATTATTTATCTTAGAGTTAAATCTAATTGATAAGGTTAAAATAATAACCTAAACTTGTCTAAATACTATTGTATGAGAGGATTGTGAACCGTACCCACTTTATCCTCGAAATAAGACCCTTTTGAACCATTATATACCGAATTTGACCTTAATATAAAATAATATTTTGAGATTTTTCTAAGGTGCCCCTCTCCTCCCTTATAAAAGGGAACCTCCACCCTCTCCTCCTCACACCACATTGAGCATTCAAGCTCGGCCAACCCCTACCAAAATCTCTTCTCCACTTCCCTAGTATCATCCTAGAGGTCCTGGTCTTCTTCAAAGACCATCCTTAGTTCTTTAAGTGGAGGTTAAGTGAAGGCGCGTCAAAAAGAGGTAATATCCATTACCGATCTTGTTCAATTTCTTTCTTCTTAAACTTCTTCTTCTTTAGTTGTTTCTTAATAAAGTAATAAAATAAGTATTTCTTATATACTGATATGTTATTATAAATATTAATAAACTCTAATTAACCTTCTATCCATCATACGGAAAAATGAAATCACCGCGTGTTCGTACTTACGGAATACCGTCTCCACGCCATGGTGTAATCTATTTTCCGCCACCACCTTAATTGGCTGGGTATAATGGTGTAATGAGTAACTATATATGATTATTATAAAGTGATGTTGATACTGAAATAGTATACATACACTTCAACACAATTCCACGACCATGGGAACGATATCATCGCTCGTGCGTACGTACGGACTACCGTCTCCACGACGCGATGAGATTCATTCTCCACATTAACCATTCATGAATGATTATAAAGTATAGAAATGTATGACATGTTAAATCTATTGTATTTATGTATATATATATATTTATGTCATCTACTTACTTCCATTCAAGACAATAAGGAAAGTAAAACAGCGTTCATGCGTACGTACGGACTACCGTCTCCATGAGCGGTGTGTTTCATTTCATTTATCTATCTATTATATATATATATACTGAATATATATGATATATAAATCATGTTTTATATTCTGGAAGTAAGTAAATAATGATATAAGTAATAATAATTCCAAGAACAACAAGTCCAAACACATACGATAAATAAAACGATTTTACCCAAAACACTTCTTTAACATGGAATTTACAAAAAAACGGGTAATATAAAGTCATAAGTTAACCATATATGATATCATAACAATGAATATGATTCTGTAATAAGTTAATGACATTATTTAAATCATTATACAGGAGGTTCGGATACGTACAAATCATATCGGACATAAGGTAATGGAAATATCACAATCTCATTTTTATCCGAGATTGTTTATACTTTGGTATTTACTGGGGTGTATTTTATCATCAAAATCCATGTTTCCTCAATATGTAATATTATTTCCATCCATCTAAAAATAATTTTAAATCCATTTTTACCTTTTACCCATTGGTGAGTTTATAGTAAAAGATATGAAATGAATCTTTTGTCGTTTTTCATATGAGGTACTTTTTGACTTTTCCGACTAAAGTACGAGAAGAATGTTTTTTTAACTTATACGGCATGAATGTATTTTTAAAACATTATTTCCAAGAAGCTTCCTTTACAAGTTTTCATGTTTATTTTTAATCAACTTCTTTTAGTTTAAAATTTTATGACATTTTAAGAAATGAAAAATGTTTTTGAAGTAGAAAGGATATTTTCCTCAAGAATGGTGTTCCAGTGTTTTATCAAAATTATTTTCCATCTAAGATAATAAAGGGTTATATTTTTATCCCTATTATTACATATATTTTACTATGTTGTGATGGAATTATATTTTGTTGAATTCCTGTATCTTATATGAATTGTTTTATGATGTCACGATGTTTAAGATTCCCATTTTTGTTACATGGGTTATGCTATGATGTATGGTTTATGATTTTGTGGCACACATAAGAATGGTATAATTATGAGATGGGTGGGACCTATATCTCCCTCCAATGCATTGGGTAAAGATTTTATATCTCATGAGATATACATGGCTGAAATGGTAGGTTATACCGGTTCAGTGAAACAGGACTGAAACGAGGGTGACTCGGTTCAGAAATGGACTTTGTCCACTAAGATTGTCTTGGCAATGTGTCTTGACTAATAAGAAATGATTCTCTATGATTATGTTTGTATGCCACAAAGTTTCATGTTTTATTTTATGATTATTGGGATTACATTTCACTTCTATTATTTATCCCATGTTATGATATTATGATCTCTTTTACAGGTTAAGATTTCCAAAAGTTATGTTCCTATGTATATGATGTGATTGATATTTCTTTTGTTTACCCTTACTGAGAATTTGAGCTCACCCTTTTTTATGTTTTATTTTCCCCAGGATATAAAGAAAGGTTTTAGGTAAGAAAAAAACGGGAAGATCTTTATGGGAGATGTTGAAGATCTTTCACCATGATTAGAAGATTACGTTCCGAGTTTCCAAAGACACTAAACTATTACAGTCCTTGTGTCTGTGTTTTTGTTATGTAATAAGTATTCCGCAATAGTAATGTAATGTCCTTGTACGTCAAGCTCCAGGACTCTACAGTTGGTATCAGAGGAAAGGATTAGTCAACCTTTGGAAACTAGGATGCGAAAACGTTAATGAGATCCCTAGAGATATTACTAAGGTATGTCTAGGGATGTCCCTAAGGATAAGTATACGTATAGGATATAGTCCTAGAACTACGGTAAATATCTTAGAATTTAACCTAAGATGTTAGATATTAAGGGTACTCCCCCTTTACTATGTTTCTTCCCTAGCATTATTTTTTCCTCTCACAGTATTCATTTTAGGTTTTAGACAATGGCTGGAACCCGAAGGAACCGTGTTGATCACTGTAATGGACAATGCAATGATTGTCCTCCTGAACAAACAAGTGTTATGGGATATAGAGTGCAAAATCTTATTGCTATACTTACACAAGCTATGAATCATTGTGGACTTCCAAATGAGAAGAGAAGGGAACAATATTCTATTGAGTCCTTCATGAGGCAACATCCACCTTCTTTCAGTGGGTCTTCCGATCAACTTGTTGCTGAACAATGGATCAGTACCACTAAAAAGATATTTTCAGTTCTTCAATGTTTTGAACATGATATAGTCATCTTAGCAGTATATCGTTTGGAAGGTTAAGCCGATCAATGGTGGAATATTATCAAGAATACGAGGCCAAGAGACGAAATTGAGTCCATGGAATGGTACGAGTTCAAGAAATTGTTTTTCAGTAAGTACTTCCCTCATATTCTTTGAACAATGATGGAAAAGGAGTTTCTTGAGCTGAAGCAGAAGGATGATAAATCTGTTGGTATATACGAAGCGAATTTTACAAGACTTTCAAGGTATGCATCTGGCATTATCATCCAACCTGAATGTAAAGTTGATCGATTTTTCAGTGGCTTAAAACCAAGTCTTAGAAGGGAATTAGCTATAAGAGACTTCATTAGATATGAAGAAATTGTGCGTTGTGCTGTCAAGGTAGAAATAGAAGTTCGTGTTACATATCCATCTCATGGTTTTGACAAGAAACGAAAGATGGAGTTCAAGGATAATTCTCAGAATAATGGTGAAAAGAAGATGAATGTTTTCTTATGAACAAAGTGTGGAAAGAAGCATGGTAGAGATTGTCTTAAAGGGACTAGAAAATGTTTTATGTGTGGAAAAGAAGGCCATCGAGCAGCTGAGTGTCGAAGTAATGGAAAAAGGATTTCTAATGATGTGAATAATGCAAACACTGCAGAGAACGCACCACCAACACTTCAATGCTTCAAGTGCAAGGAAATGGGGCATTATGCTAATAAATTCCCTAATACAAGTGTTAGTGATGATCGGCATGAGAAACCACTTAAGGAAAAGGACAAAGGGAAGTCACATGCGATCACTATTGGCGATGTTGAATATGACAACGATGTGGTGGAATGATTAAGTGTTTATGTAATGGGATTCCAAAATAATGTTGTATCATTGAGTATTGGAATATTTATGTATTGATCTAATGTGGTATTCAAAGTGATTGAGATATTTTTGGAAATAAGATGATATGCGCATAATGAAGGGAAAATGAGAAAATGAAATGTTTAACAGTATTCATGAGCTCATGATTGATATAATGACTAAGTGATATCATGGTTTGAGTATATAGAATTTTGAGGATTTTGGTATGTGGAAAGTGTTAACTTTTAACTGCATTCAAGTTTTCACTATGGTTCAATGGGTATTCATTTTTTTCAAGAGAATACATGATTAAGGTATTCACATGATTGGAATGTGACCAAAAATATATATATATGGGGGATAAATGATGGTATTCACATGCTTGGTTGATTACATTTCACGTAATCATTTTCATTATACTATGAGCTTGGACAAAAGTATTTTAGATAAGCCTAAATATTGGAATGGATTATGTTGGAAATATGCTAAGTATTGTTTAAGGATAGAACTGTTTTCGATATTACTGGTGGGATTTTATAGTAATGTAGTTTTAGAAAAAGGATAACCTGCAGGATGGGCGACAACCCATCGCGTCGGACAGGGCTGTTGGAATCGAACCCACAACCGAAGTGCGACTGGACTTTATCGCCTACCACTGGCCTACAGGAAGTCCCTGTTTAGTAGAAACTAGTTTTATTATATTAAGGAGTATGATATATGAAGTATAAGTCCATTTTAGGAACTATATAAGATTAATCTCACTATAGATGGACTTATGTATTTTTTTGATAACTTTTCTAACCTTTTGTTTGAGAAAGATGGAATGACCCATCATTCTATTACATGATCTGCTAACACATCACGAATGACAAATTCAACTTTATTTCTTTAAGAGATGAAGTGGAAATTGTCCAAAGAATGACAAACGGTGAGAGTATACCAAAATCACGAAAGTATTTCATCTAATTCAAATTTCATCAACTTTAGGGAAATGATCTTGAAAAACCAAAAATGTTGTCCTACTGCCCTTATATCTGATGAATCAGATGGTACCTTATATAATAACAAATCAAAGGCTTTGTGATTGTTGGCTTTTTCTTAGCCATGTTCTCTACCACTCTCTATCAGAACATGATGGTTAGATTTCTCTTCCATATCCATATTTTCACCTATGTGGAAACCCAGTGATTAGTTTATTGGGGTAACCGTTACGTTTCATACTTTTGTTTTTAAAGATTGGTTTTGGTATTCCTTTTTACGATGTGGGTTTCTATTAAAGAAACTTTCGAATAGTAAACCATTTATAACCCCGACGAATTTCGAGGGCGAAATTCATTTTAAGGGGGGTAGAATGTAACAACCTGAGATTTTATAAGATACATTCTTTTTAATTTCATTCATATCTTCTATTGTACGACACCCCAAGATTATCTTGTGCTATATGCAACACCGTATTAGCTTGCAGTATACGCAACACTTTTCTTAGCTCTTGTTACACACAATTTCCAGTTCGTTTGATAGAAGTTATTCTACGCAACATTGAGTGTATATATATATATATATATATTCAATGTATAAATAAAATATGGTTGGATTCTATTATACGCAACAACAAAGGATTCTTGAACTACACGCAACCCTAACTTGGCATGCATTACACGCAATCGCGACCTTCCTCGATAGCGTGTGTTGTACGCAATACCAGGATTTACTAAACAACGATATATTATTATAATATTGTTATGAACTAGCTGTTATTAATAGTGTTAACTAAATTTTGAATTTTATAACATTATTATTCATCTTACACATTTTCTAGAACATGGTATATGAACAAAATAAATTGTTCGGGTAAAATAAGCATTTTTCAAAAAAATGCAGTTTTGCCGCCTTTTGATGGCGCACCCACTTTAAATATAGTTTTTGACATGTTTATAAGTTCCATTTGACAAAATAAAATTATTCTTTGGAATCAAGCAATAATAATTTACTTTGGATAAATTTTTCATTTTATTCTGATGACTTTCATATTTTAATGAATAGTAAAAACACGCTATATTTTAATTAAAAACAACTTTTTTCATCGTAATATCTTATGTGGTTAAATTATAATATTGAATGGTTTTAAAGTATAAATAGAATATATTTTTACCATTTAATATAATATTTGTCATTGGCATTGTTTTTACCTTGAATTCGTAGGTTAAATCAATTCAATCTTTTGCAATGTTTTAATGAAAAACCCGTTTTCTTTTGACAACGGGATTAATTTTCATTTAATTTCTGCAACTTTTGTGTATTGAATTTGGAAAACTAGATTCCATATTTTGAATCAGTGGATAAAAATTATGTTAATAAGTTTATTTTTATTTTTGGGAATTATGAATAGTAACTACGGTAAATTTTATTTACCATAGTTAAAGGTAAATCAGGTAATTAAGGGTAAATATAATATTATAAAATTACCCTAACACGTGTCAAATTCATATTGTATGACTAAAAGTCGACCCATATCACCTAAGGGTCGGATTAGATTCATTTAATGGACTTTTGTCCATGAAAATAATTTAATTATTATTAAAACCAAAGAATGTGACAACATGTCACTTTCTGAAATCTTATAAGTATAATAATTTTAATTTAGTGAAAAACTTCATGAAACTTCGAACATGAATAGTCTACAGAAATATAATATAATTATATACATCATAGGAATTGATTTAGAATTTTTAGGGATTAAATAATTATCATTTATTATGACACAAAGATGATGCAGTAATTGTCTTACTAATGAAATATTGATATAATTGATGTTATAAATGCACAAATAAATGTAATTTGAGACTTTTTATGAATTAAACTAATTTTATAGGTTACTATGACATGTTATTGTTGAGTTAAGTAACTTGTTTCAAACTTATCATTCTGTTATGAATTTCATAGAAATCATGTACCAAATAGTGTCAAAATTGACATAAATTAGGTTTTAAAACAAATATTATATTATTAATTGTTATTTTATTCCTAAAAATCTAAGGTTCGGCCAAATGACTTAGATAAGGGTATATATATTAATAATAATAAACTTGGGGTTCTTTTTTCTTGATATAGTATGTTTATTAACCATATAGTGTAAGAAAACAAAAAGACACTCTAAAAGTTAAATTATTTAAATTAGAGTTAAATCTAATTGATAAGGTTAAAATAATAACCTAAACTTGTCTAAATCCTATTGGATGAGAGGATTTCGACCCATCCCCACTTTATCTTTGAAATAAGACCCTTTGAAACCATTATAAACCGAATTTGATCTTAATATAAAATAATATTTTGAGATTTTCCTAAGGTGCCCCTCTCCTCCCTTATAAAAGGGCACCTCCTCCCTCTCCTCCTCACACCAATTTGAGAATTCAAGCTCGTCCAAACCCTGAAAAAATATCTTCTCCACTTCCCTAGTATCATCCTAGAGGTCCTGGTCTTCTTCAAAGACCATCCTTAGTTCTTTAAGTGGAGGTTAAGTGAAGGCGCGTCAAAAAGAGGTAATATCCATTACCGATCTTTTTCAATTTCTTTCTTCTTCAACTACTTCTTCTTTAGTTGTTTCATGATAAATTAGTTACATCAGTATTTCTTATATACTGATATGTTATTATAAATATGAAACAACTCTAATTAACCTTATATCCTTCCTACGGAAAAAGGAAATCACTGCAAGTGCGTACGTACGGAATACCATCTCCACGCCGTGGTGTAATATATTTTCCACCACCACCATAACTGGATGGGTATAATGGTGTAATGAGTAACTATATATGATTATTATAAAGTGATATTGATACTGAAATAGTATACATACACTTCAACACAATTCCACGACCATGGGAATGATATCATCGCTCGTGCGTACGTACGGACTACCGTCTCCACGACGCGATGAGATTCATTCTCCACATTAACCATTCATGAATGCTTACAAAGTGTAGAAATATATGACATGTTAAATATAATGTATTTTTATATATATATATATATATATATATATGTATGTCATCTACTTACTTCCTTTCAAGACAATAAGGAAAGGAAAACAGCGTTCATGCGTACGTACGGACTACCGTCTCCATGAACGGTGTGTTTCATTTCATTTATCTATCTATTATATATATATATATACTGAATATATATGATATATAAATCATGTTTTATATTCTGGATGTATTTAAATCATTATATAAGTAATAATAATGTCAATAACAACAAGTCCAAACACCTACGATAAATAAAACGATTTTACCCAAAACACTTCTTTAACATGGACTTTACAAAAGAACGGGTAATATAAAGTCATAAGTGAACCATATATGATATCATATCAATGAATATGATTCTGTAATAAGTTAATGACATCATTTAAATCATTATACAGGAGGTTCAGATACATAAAAATCAAATCAGACATAAGGTAAGGGAAATATCACAATCTCATTTTTATCCGAGATTGTTTGTACTTTGGTATTTACTGGGGTGTATTTTATCATCAACATCCATGTTTCCCCAATATGTAATATTATTTCCATCCACCTACAATTTTTTTTAAAAATCCATTTTTACCTTTTACCCTTTGGTGAGTTTATATTAAAAGATATGAAATGAATCTTTTGTCGTTTTTCGTACAAGGTACTTTTTGACTTTTCTGACAAAAGTACGAGAGGAATGTTTTTTTAACTTATACGGCATGAATGGATTTTTAAAACATTATTTACAAGAAGCTTCTTTACAAGTTTTCATGTTTATTTTTAATCAACTGCTTTTAGTTTAAAATTGTATGACATTTCAAGAAAGGAAAAATGTTTTTGAAGTAGAAAGGATATTTTCCTCAAGAATGGTGTTCAATTGTTTTATCAAAATTGTTTTCCATCTAAGATAATAAAGGGTTCTGTTTTTATCCCTATTATTACATCGATTTGATTATGTTGTGATGGAATTATATTTTGATGAATTCCTTTATCTTATATGAATTGTTTTATGATGTCACGATGTTTAAGATTCCCATTTTTGTTACATGTGTTATGCTATGATGTATGGTTTATGATTTTGTAGCACACATAAGAATGGTATCATAATGAGATTGGTGGGACCTATATCTCCCTCCGATGCATTGGGTAAAGATTTTATATCTCATGAGATAGACATGGCTGAAATGGTAGGTTATACCGGTTCATTGAAACAGGACTGAAACGAGGGTGACTCGGTTCAGAAATGGACTTTGTCCACTAAGATAGTCTTGGAAATGAGTCTTGACTAATAAGAAATGATTCTCTATGATTATGTGTGTATGCCACAAAGTTTCATGTTTTATGTTATGATTATTGGGATTACATTTCACATCTATTATTTATCCCATGTTATGATATTATGATCTCTTTTGCAGGTTAAGATTTCCAACAGTTATGTTCTTATGTATATGATGTGATTGATATTTCTTTTGTGTACCCTTACTGAGCATTTGAGCTCACCCTTTTGCATGTTTTATTTTGCCCAGGATATAAATAATGGTTTTAGGTAAGAAAAAAATGGGAAAGATCTTTATGGGAGATGTTCAAGATCTTTCACCATGATTAGAAGATTAAGTTCTGAGTTTCCAAAGACACTAAACTATTACGGTCCTTGTGTGTGTGTTTTTGTTATGTAATAAGTATTCCGCAATAGTAATGTAATGTACTTGTATGTTAAGCTTCGGGTCTCTACAAAAAAGTGTGAAACTGGAAGATCCAACATTAAAACCAAATAAAACAACTATGATAATAGGATTTACCTCCCCCTAGTGACTACATCATGATGAAAAGTCTTTACCATTGCATGACCGCTCGACTAGCTATCCAGTGCATGGTGGCGTGGGACCGATACTGATGGAAGATCCATACCCTCTCTATCTTCCATATCCAAGAAGTGTTCTGGTTGTGAACACACCAAAACATTACAATATTATTGTTGAGAAGATTCATCCAAAAAATGATCCTGAAAAATAGATGTACAACCAAAGAAATAATTCAAAATCCTCAAAAACCAATAGCATATTCCTCTAAAACCAATAGTAGATCCTCCAAAACGAGACATGAAATCACAAACACCATAACACCTCACATGATCCTCCACCGAATAGAGACCATCAAACTAGAAACACACTCCAGAAAAACAAAACAAGTTGATAACCAATCATCACCTTTCTATAAAACTTTGAATGCAAAATATATTTCACGCACCTAAAGGGAGAATCCTGCAAGACCTGATAAGACCCCATGCCACTAGATGAAGCCAGAAGAGATGAACCTAGTGAATAATACAAGCCACATCTCTAAATCTAAAAGGGAAATGACCATATCTAACCCCACACAATCGCACAATACTTTTTAGAAAATAGAATATTTTAATAATATATAATAAACTATTTAATCTATATAAATTAGTTAACATATCCAATTAATTATCAAAAATAGTTACTCTTAGAAAAGTTTTATACATTTAATATATACATAACATGATGAAATGGAAGTATATTAAGGGTTGAGATCATATTCTCACTTGTCATAAAAAAAATTATAGAAATCGTGGATTTTAAGTGATCATAAAATGAGAATATGAGTATAATTAGTATATATAAGAAACAATGTCAAAATAATGAGCACAATATTAATCATGGGATTATGATGAATAAACATAAGAGTTGAATCCAAATGGTTCACAAAAAAGAGTCAATAAACATTATACATATTATAATATCAATTCGATTATAATAAAAATAAACCATCATTCTAATATAGAATAATCTTATTATAAATAGTAATAATGTTTAGGATCCACAATACTAGTTCCAATGATTACAAGATTCTAATATGTACAAGAGAGTACTTATCTCATGATATAAAAATTATATATAGATGAATTAGAGGGTGAAATAAGATCCCAAAAAACATTCATATGTACTTACACTTGAATGATGAAAAAAAATTAATTTTCAAGATAGAAAAAACTGATGGATATGAAGTGGATTTCATAAAACATTCAAATGAAAATTATTCACGTATTATAGTTTAAATAACTAATGTAAAGAATATGGGTTTCTTTTATTACATAATAAGGGACCCATGAGAGAAATTGCTACACATATTCTTTATCAGGACATCATTACTATTGTTGTGTATAATCATAATAGTATAAATGCATGGAAATGAAATGGGATTCCTGTGAAAATAATTATCATTTTATGTAAATAGAATTCAATTAAGATAGGAAATCGTGTAGTACTAAAACCATTTTGACAAATGGTATTATGTTTAAATAATGATTTCCTAAATAAATCAATGTATGGAAACTATATAAACAACCTCCAATTAAATGAATTGATAAGAGAGTATTAATTATGAAAATATATTTAAGGAAACATTATTCTCTTTGATGGAGTAAAATTATGTAGAAAACATTAGGGATTGGTAATATATTTAATATAATGAAATATTATAAAATCCATCTAGATAAATAAGGTTTTTGGTTACTAAATAAAATATCCCTCTTGTAATAATCTTATCATATAAAGATATTAACATAGAAAAAAAATCCTTGAAAAAGAATGATTTTAAAGACATCACATAAGACATGGTGTATAATTATGTTGTACTACACCACTAGTTAAATCCCCCAAAGTATAAATATGTGATATTATTATAGAATATATAATATAATATAAACCCTATGATTTTACATCATTTTTATTATAAATAAAAAATAGGGGTGAAAATATATAGGTGTGTTTAGAAAAAAAAAATTTAAGATTCACTTAAAATACACACATACATGTCACAGTCAACTGTAACATTTCAAAAGGTGATGTGATTGATTTTGAAAAATATTACATTTAAAAAGAACAAACAATATTATATACAAGAAAATAATATAATGTTTTCTATTGGAAATTTGTAGCCAAATATATATCATTAGATAATTAAGGTAAAGAAACATTCTGAATACTTTGGAAATACCATTATTGAGAACCCACATTGTAAACATTCCATTAAATAGAAAAATATCTTCAAAAAAATTGGAATATAAAATACTATATACAAATATATTAGGGTGTAAAACCCAATCATAACTAAGAAGAATAATTATTTCAAAATGAGTGAAAATTGATTTAAAAATAAGTATTGTCATTGGGGTAATGATTGGATCAATATCTATATATTAGAAATGAACCTAATTATCCTAGTATATCTCATGAATGGGTAAATTTTTGATAATGATATTATTATGATTAAAAAAATATATGAAAATTATGGTGTATAAATATAACATGTCTCAAAGGATTGGAATTAAGATGAAAAACCCATTACAGTTTGAGTTATAATTTAATAAATACCTTATTCCATATCGGAATATATTTTATCCATTGAATTAATTGAAACTACATGGTATGTATCATAAAACCATAAGAGTATAGAAAAATGCATTCATTAAAATTTAATGACATCATATTAAATGGTTCTTGTTATAAATTATAAATCATCCTTAAGAAATAATATTTTAAACACTAACCACATATCTGAATTTTTAAATAGTAGAAATGTGATCCAAAATCTTTTCAAAAAGAAACTATATTAATTATCTATTCCATAAAATTTTCCATTTCAATATCATTTTAAAAACATAATTTATAATTATTCAATAAATTTAAAACTTTAGTTATTATCAATGATTGATATTAGGTGTGAGTAATCTTGATTTTTTAAAACTAGTTTAATAATAACTGTGTAACTATTTATTCTTCTCAAAATGATAATAATTAAAAAATAAAAAAACGTACTGTAATTGATGTTCTACAAGTATTTATAAAATATAAATTTCATTCAACGTGAGTTTTTATTATGTTTCTTAATGATGAATTTGGCGATGAGCATGTTTTGATGAAATAAATTTTTATCTTTAAATATTATTTTATAAGGGTAAATTTACCAATATGTTTTTTATAATTTTTTTAATATGATAATAAATTTACATTTCTAGAACATTAAAAAATCATTATAAACTATATTTATCAATTAAAAATGATTCCAAGGCCATCCATGTTTGGATATTCTGAAAAGAAAAATGGAAATTAAACATCTTATGGAGGTAGTATGCCACAAGTAAACGCGGGTAATGATTTAATTTTCTATATAATAGGGAAAATATGTAATATTTTCTTTATTTAAAAATTGAAAATATTTATTAAATATCATACCTATAATTAAATTTATTATTTTTCCTAGGTGTGTAAGGTTATGAATGAATATTAATCATGTTGTGTCATTGATGTGGTTGTCCTCACAACACACCAATAATGATCTGTAGTTTTTATTAGAAAATGGAATAATTTTCAATGATTATAAAATCATTATAAAAACCAACCATTGTACCAATGATTTTTTTATCATTTTAAGAAGGTGTAGTGTAATTTAGGAACAATTAATGCACAGAAGTAAATAAATTTGATAAATGAGTAGTTTGAATTTTATAACTCCCTTTTAGATTATCCATTTTTCAAATGGGTTTTATGAATTGAGGGATAGTATTTCAAAAACAATTTAAAGGTGTATAATAGTATTTGTGGGTTTTTTATATTTTTTATAAAATATGTGGGATTTTAAGTGAGGTGATGTGATAATAGATGTACCCTTTTATATTCTAAATGTGTTGAAATATTTGAAAATACCAAAAAAATTATGAATGGGAAGTAATTGTTAAATAATATGGTGAAAATATTGAGAAAGAATTTTATGATGAAGTGATAATGTTGAGAAATGAAACAATAACCCATTTATATCAATAACTAAAACAAGAATTCAACTAATTTCCAATATATTTTTCACTTTTATCCATTAATATTAAACCATGTTAACTAGTTTTATCAAAGGATACCTATCCCTTATGACCTCAAATAAAATGGACCACATTATATAATATTATACTATATATTTCAAAACAGAAATACATTTTAATTTTACTCGATTTATAGAATTGATAAAAAATTTAAAATATTAGGCATATATTATATTAAAATCAATTTCTAGAGAAATATATCACTGAATCTCTAAAAATTAAACATATATATTTAAAATAGAATCAATATTTTCATTGTTATAATAAAACTTATAGAAATAAGTTTTTTATCTATGAAATGGTTTCACTTTCCTAACAATAATATTTATAAACTATTAATGCTATAAATAGCCCAATTTTGGATAACACTTTATAGATATCAATTCACCGATTTTTTAAATTATAATTTCATAATAAGATAATACTTAAATGTTAAATGTAAAATTGAATTTTTATTTTTCAATTTAAATTTAAAAAAATTTAAAAAATATTTTAAATGAATATAAATATTATAAAAAATGCTTGGTAAAAAAATATTTTAATAATTTAATATTTTTTAATATTATTTCATAACAAAATTACTAATATTTGAATATTTTTATATTATTGTATAAATATAAATATTATCTATTATCATAAACTTTTTTAGATGATCAATTTTATTTTTTTAGGAAAAAATACAATTTCCTCCTCTTTAAATGGTTCTTCTAAAGTATTTTTCATTGAATTAGTAATCAATGAAAAATAAGGAATAATATATTTTTTTGACTAATTATTATATTTTTCATGTAGTTTTAATATGTATAGGTTTATTTATTTTGGTGTTCTATTATATTGGTGTTGAGTGTGAAATAATTTTTTTAAGATTGTATCAATTTAGAGGTTCTATGTTCCACAATCAATTCACATATCTTAATTGACTCCCCTAGGGTGATGGAAGTACACCATAAATAATATAATCATATCCAAGGAATCTACCTTAGATGATTATTAAATATTAAATAATGAGGCATGTCCTTTAAATACATGGTCACCATTAAACCCTTGTTATGTTTCTCCATTAATGGATATATTAGAGTTGAATAAATGTTTTCAATATAAGAAATGTTCATAATCACCCTTTTCATCATCTTCCTCATAATTATGATTCTTAAAGGTATAATTTACCATCATCCACTCCCCATTTCTTCTAGTAATGCTATAACATCCTCCCGGTTACCCTATCATACCATTTGGTATATTAAAAGGTTATACATGAAAAATATATATATATAAAATTTCAAATATTATATTAGTGGTCGATTATTTGTTCTAATATTTACTGATCCTTTCTATAATTCATATTTCTTTCAAATGTGTATCCTTTGAATTATCCTCATTTTTCATAATTCTTGTGATTCTCATGGTCGTGTGGGTTTTGAATCTATTTCATCATTATCACAAATGATGAAAACTCATTTCAATCCTTGAAAATTGATATTATATTGTTTTTTTAATATACATTATCATAATATGTTAAATGGAATGGTAATATCCTTATCCAATGAAATAAAACAATGGAATGCCCTTTCCCTTTCCCTTATGAACAACACATGTGTCACATCTGACTTCTACCATATCGGCCTCTGGATAATTAACTATATTTATTTCATCTATATATGGTTTTTAAAGAAAAATATGATCATTTTCATTGTCGCAATCATTATCTCTATCCTCATATTGATTGGGAACTTTGTTGTGAGTTTCCAGGTAAATTAATTTTAAGTTTTCTTTATTTTGTGCTACGTAATCAATATTTCACTCACATGAATTGATTCTTATTTAAAATGATAAAATTTAAAAATAAAATATTCTAATCTGAACCAATCCATAGTTCTCCTTTTCTTACCCACGTTTTTTGTTCCAATTGAATCTATTATCTTCTTGTTTACCAACATGGAAAATGTTGATTTATCTACCTAATTCGTTTTTCCACGCTATATGACCTTGAACTATTTTCCCCATTGTCACTAAATTTTCATGTACTTAAAATATTGTGTTACCCTTGGCCTATCATCCATTACCATAAACTAGGTGAATCTTCTCATGGTAGTCATAACTTATGGTACGTTGCAAAAGAATACCATGTTCATATCCCAATATAGTTATACAACCCATTTCAAATATTGGTATAATATTATCAGCATTAAAATTCATGACATTTATCTAAAAAATATGACTTTAAACATTATCCACAATGAGTTTAATGTCATGTGACCATAAACTAACCATCCTTTGGGATCACCCTTGGTCCCCCCTTAGAGAAATAAATTATTCTTCTCATTTTTCTCACATGATTTTCATTTGTATTTTCCCTAATGAATTTCATGAATATGATTTTTTTTGTTATGTCTTCAAATATATGATTTCACAATAGAGTATCCATATGATTCTATAAAAATTTATTATATGTCTCACTCCTCTACAAACATCAATTTTTATCCCTACATTTTGTTTGAAAATACTTTTTGTTTACAAATAGGTTTTCTAATAGAAAAAATAAAATATTATGAACATTTTAATCTAATCCTGGGTACATTACATTAACTAAACACTTCAATAATCTTGAAAAATGTTTCCCCTATAGTAATGACACAACACACCAATGGTTTTCCTCTAGTCTAGGGTATGTTTCATCGAGAAACCATCCTTATTATTATAGTAGTTGAACCTATATTTTAAATTAAATGAATGGGCTTCCTCATCATATTTTCTTCCATCAACCATCCTTTCAGACACATTGAAACACAATTTGACTCTCTCAAAATTCCCTATTTCCTTACTGAATTATAATAACATTTATGATTATCCATCTTGAATCTGACTTTTTGATAGGTAATTTAACTCTTATAGGTAGACCAACCCAATGACAGCATTTTCATGGGTTCCCTTCTGGGTCAAATTTTCATTCATCCCTCACTAATCCACATGTATTCAGAAATATAATGTGATTTAGAATTTATCTATTTATATATTTTCTTTTGAAAATAATAATGACCTATGTGGACTAAGAAATATGTACTATTTTTTAATTAATGTGATTACTATGGACGATTTAAAAAAAATATAGATTATGAAAAATCAATATTGATATTTTTATAAAGAACAATCAGATCATCCACATATATGAGCCTCAAACTTATTATATTTTTATTTCACAATATTCTTCCACTCAGGAAATAAATAGACCCTGTTTGGATTATAATTTTGACTATTTAATAGCTTTTCATTGTCAATCTAACCCCACCAAAATATCTTCTGCCTATATAGTGTTTAGAAGGCATTATCACCTAACTACTTAACTGAATGAAATTATTTCATTAAAAAATAGTCAACTAATCATTACATTTTTATAGATTTATACAATTAATTAAATACGTTTATAAAAAAATATTACTATTTAAACCATTGTACATTAACCCACTATATAATAATATAACATAACAATAAAAAGTCATCATCATCTCTCACAATTTTATACACATGATATTATTAATGACACACTTGAGGTTCCATGAAGTGTAGTTTTCTTTCACTTAGAAGTGGGATTTGATTCATGTAGGAATGTTTTTAAAATTTATTCTCTATAGAAATATACATATTTAACTTATTGTATTCTTGTACACTCAAAATAAAATATTTATTCCTCACATGATTATAATGGAAAAATAATGAATAAGGAATAATCAACTTATTTGTGGTTCATATCCAATAGGGATTCCTACTCATTATTGTGGATGTTTTCCCTCTCTAACTAAAAATTCATTTCTATATAAGAAAATATAATTTAAAAATATAATAATTCATGTGGAATCAAACCCAACACATCATGACCCACAACTGACATCATAAATTCATACGGTAGTCAAAATAAGATTAATAGAAGTGAATGAAAACCACTAAAAACTAGGTTTATTCCATAAAAAAGTTAAATATCCACCTCCCCAAACCTCCACAATATCAAGAATTATTTTCCACAATGCATTATTGATTTAAAATTCACTAATAATTTAATAATTATATCAAATGTCCTAAAATTTTATGCTACATCAGATTCTGGTAACCAAATATCTAACCCAAGCTTCATATTCTTCTTTTTCCCAAATTATAAAATATTATAAACCCTATCTTGATTTTATATAATATTTTTTTAGTGATATTTACTTTTTCTAAAAACCATCAACTAAAGAATTATTAATTCTTTATTGAATAAATTTTTAATTTCCTTTCAAATCATTATTTTATATCCCATGATGACTTTAAAAATTAATCCATTATAAATTTTAATATCAATATCTCAAAAATGATTTTAAATCACATTGAGAAATCCTTAAATATTGATTCTCCCAAAAACTTAGGACTTTTATTGAATTTACATATACATCTATTTCTCATGGAAATTCAAATTTTTAAAATTTTAGCGTATAAAATTGAATTGAAATACAGGAGGATAAAATACCTTACATTGTTCTCAAATGTTCTATATGAAAACCATATGTGGTGGAATAGATTGCATCAGCTACATCACAACAAAAAAAATACATGGTTAAAATATAATATTTATCAATACCATTAATCATATGATTAGATACGTGGGATGTTCAACTATGAATCACTACAAAAATGCATACATATCATATTTACCAATATGATTATGCTATGGGGATTACATACCGTCACATACATAGAAAACAATTATTTAAAGATTTTATAATAACATTTTATTTTCTACATGGGTAGTTTAACTACATAATTTATTCAAATACATGAAATCCCATACGTTTTTATAATATTGATTTTTTCTAGAAAAATATTTTATCCTAATGGTTTCAGCTATATAGATCTGTAAAAATAAACAAATTACTCAAATAAAAATAAAACCCCCAAATCTCACATCAATCCTTTCTAAAAAACAAATTCTATCATATTTAATGATATCATTACTGAAATATATAATCCATAAAAATAGATATACTATTGTTGGAAATAGTGAGAACATTATAACATGGTTTTCAGAAGATAGAACAACCCAATCTCACTAAATTACATGAGATATTTAACAATCATTATACCAAGAAACAAATCAATGTAATTCATCAATTTCTTATGTATTGTTTTTCATCAAATCATTGATAAATAGAAAAATAAGGTAAAGATTTTATTAGATACTCGATATGGATAAATATAACAGATATGAATCAGAGATAATAAATGAGAATTACAGTAGGACAGAGGTATTGTAATGAGACATAAGTGTGTTATTCCCAATATATCATAAATCCTAAATCATGGGAAAAGGATGGAAAAAATATAAAAAATGAATAATATGATATTAGAAACATGAGTGAGTTAAGATGAGTAATCATAGAAAAATATTATGGTTTGAATAATTATAAAATGTATATCATATCATGGAATACAACATGGAAATATAGAACATCACAAATCGTAGGAAAACCATTTAGAGAAAACTAAATATACCCATACAGGTGCGAAAAAACTTATTATGGCCATGCATGAAAATTATTGGAAAATAATAATGTTCATACCTAACTATCTGGTGAGATAAAAACTTAAACTAATTAATTGGAGGGCGATATAAGTCACCATCCCTCACCATCTATACATTTGTGTGCCATATAAAACCAATCACATCAAAAATAACCTATGGAAGGAAAATGGGTGTCATACCATTATCAACTAATGTCACATAAGGAAAACATTCATAATGACATTAATTATTACAACATTATATACTTGTGTAAACTAAATGTTATCCAAATATATTCACTAAATTTATAAGAAAATACCATCAAAACAAGATAATAATGAATATAGTATTCGCATTTCATATATAAATGGTATATAGTTAAATAATAATCTAACCAATCAATAATTGTGTGAAATATAATTTAACACCCTTTAGTGATGTAAATAGAAAATAGATTTTTCAAAATGATAGAAAATGGGATATAATATTTTTTTATTCAAGGGGATGTTTAGTCATTAATATAGTAGTAATTGATTATATTAGTGATGAAAAAATTTATATAATATATAAAAAATGAATTTGGATATTAATATTTGAATAATATAATTGAATAAGTCATATTTTATATCAAAGGAAAATAAATTATGTCATTACTAAATTATAAAATATTTATAAAAAATTATTTTAAAATAACAAAAATCCATCATATTTGAATGAATTATTTTAAAATTTATATTATAAAAATAGGATAGAAATTACATCATTCAGAATCCAAGAATATATTGTGAGAAATTTTCATATAAAATTGAATTGTTTAAGAAAATATGTGTTCACATAGAGGAAAACTAAAAACAATTTCTTTATATATATTTTATTATCATAAAAATTATGTTATAGATTACTATTAATATTTATTTTTTAGATGGTGGAGTGACATAAATGAATTATTTATGTTCTAAATTAAAATTAAAATAATAGATCCTTGAAAATACATAAAAATATGAAAAAAAATTAGAGGAGAAGTTAAATTATTTGTTTCTTAATGGATGGAAACAATTATTTTTAATATTTTTATATACCTTTATATTAAGACAATCATTACAAAAAGAGTACTAAATTTTTGTTTATAATGGGGTAAATAGTGTCATGAGTATCATATAAAATAATAATCACTATCATTTCCAAAATTAAAGTAGAACATTAATGGTTTATAGAATATAAATAATGAAAAAATTATTAACTTGTATGAATGAGAGTTATTCATACCCATGTTAGAATTTATTTGAATTTTATTTATCAAAGAATTGATTATTGATGTTGAGATGTACTTTTTCTAGAAAAAAAGGAAATAAAATATAAAATTAATTAATGGTAGGATCATATAATGATTGAACTAAAAATTGATTGTGGATCCTTTTAAATAGGTTATTATCACCCTCTTATATGAAATAGTAGACAAACAATCATCCTAATATCAATGAAGATGGGAAGGTCATTTTTACATGAATTGCCTATAAATATAGTATTCACTAAAACTAACATAATTAATTTCATATATTTTAAAATTTATTGTTTGTTTAAAGTCAGTTTCTTACTAAATTATGACACCGAGGATGAATACTTGTCAGAGTAAGTCTCCCCTAATAGTTAGATTAGTGTTGGGTTGATACTTCTTTTCTAAAATGATTAAAAACTAGCCATAGAATGTGATAATATTTGAAAAATATGAATTCAACCGAAATAGATTCCTCGATTGAAAATAATAATGTATTTAAATAAGTGCATATACAACTATTTTAAATCATATATAATCCATATTTTTTTAGTCCTTACATAGATCCTTTATTATTCTATGAGATATACACAGTAACTGATGTCAATAAAAAAGATCCTCTATTATTAGTCTCATCACCTTGATTTTATTCACTGTTGGAAATAGAGTATAAGGCTTAACTTACCTACACCATTCTACTCCACAAAAATAGAAGGACCTAAAGAGAATAATGAATAATAAGTGTGGAGTGAGGGGATAGGCTCAACTATAAATAGAGGGTCTGAGTGAACACATGCCTTTCTTTCACCCAATTCATTCCATTTATCAAACTTGATTCATTATAGATATTAGTTACAAAAAGAGATTTTATCCTTTTATTTGAAGCAGTCTATTTTGGAAAACCAAATGAATATAAGGGATAAATCATAGATAACTTATGTATTATAGAAGAGAATCAGATTATTACTATACAATAATTTCTTTATAATAGAGCAAAAAATATGATGTCCTAGATGAAGGTAATGGATGATGGAATTGTATTTGAGTTCTATGAATTTTCTATAGTGTTTTTTAGAGGGAAATTTCAGTTTTCTATAGAGCATTCATCAAATATAACAATGTCTTCAACCAATAACCCTATTAGCCTCATTTTAAACCCTGTGATTTCCAAAATATTTCATAGAAAAATATTGTATTCTCATGAAAATAGTTCATTTAATAAGAATACCATCTTATCCATCTAACTTTTTATGAAATATTATTATTATTATCCAACCTTATATGATAACTAATGTGAGATTCCCACAACAATGATACAGGAACATACAGAAATAAGTATAAGTGCTCTAACACCCTGATAGGGAGAATGCTTTTGAAATTAGAACATATAATTAAATTCTACATTTCATGAATAATGTATCTATATAGTGTAATACCCTACATCATAATAATCATAATACAAAGATCATTTTGTGAAAGGATTGAACATATGAAATGAAAAATACAAGTGGATTACATCTGAGATTGGACCAAAACTAGTATTGGGTGAGCTATTGACTAAGACATAATCTAAAGCATTAGGTTCCCCATCCACATATAATAATAAATAATTACATCCACACCCATATTATATCATATTCTGAGTAGGAGTGTTATAAATACATTATATTTATCATTTTTATCTCTATATTTTTATTATTATTCTTACTCATAGGGATAGATCCATAAAACCTTATTGACGTATCTGATTAGCCAATGATTGTCAATTTCTTAAGTATTTCACCGACAACTTAGGATCCCATGAGGAAGAATCCATCCCATGTCAAAATAGAAGGATATATAGATATATAAAAGTACCTAAGGTTCATAATTTTATGTAGAAAAAGTATAATTTCATGAGAATGTGTATTCCTTAGGGGTTGGAAATCATGAATAAGACTAATATCTAATCCCTATGCTGAAATATAGCTCATGTTTTCCATGATAACTAGAAATTCATGTAGATGAAGCATTATAAATGATATAATTTTATGTATTTGGTATTGATGGATCCCATATTATTTCTAATTCCGTTTAGGGAGTATTATCCTTCCCCCTTATAAATGAAGGGATAATTCTATAAAGGTTACCAGTGATGTCTGAAAAAGATCGGTTGCTGAAACTAGACATCAGAAATGAATTATTAATACCATTGGAGGCTATAGGAGGGATGAACAAGACATTCAAAGAGTGTTTGAAAATAAATATTGGAATGAATAAATTTGACCCCAAATGGTAGTTTGACCTTAAGATTTTATTATTGATAGTTGGGTTCCAATATTAGAGGAGGTATTCAATGAGAAGAACTGCACTGGACTACTAGAGTCCTTGTATGGTAGCCGGATTTCAGGTCCCCAATAGGGTCAAAAGGATATTTAAGACATTTGAAAAAAATTGAGTCAACTAAAGATAACATATCCTTTAGAACATTGACTTATTCCTATAAAATATTTTGGAAATGTCATTATCCCCTCTCATAGATATTGCTAAGGCTACAATGGAAAAAAAACAGTAGATGTATCAAAATTAATAGAGACGTGTGAACTTTTAATGAGTTCGGTGCTAGGATAGGTCATTCTATATGAATGACTTATATAAATAAAATAGAAATGGTAGAGTGAAGATAATTGGATTTAATTTTCCATCTTTTTCTTGAAAGTAATAAAATGAAGTCAATTGGACTGATCATTAAATTTAAAAATCCAAAAGAGACAGATTAAATGACATTTTTTGAGGGAAGAGACACATTTCTAATCATACCCTATACAACATTATCTTATTAGCTAGATTTTGCTAGTATTTATTCTCAAATAGTAAAGCTTATACCATCCTTTGATCCCTTATTTTCGAGTAAATCATTTTTTCCCCAATATATTATAAATAGAAGATCCTAACCAATTTATTATAGTATGATAAAAATTACATTAATTAAATTTTGTAAAATGTTGTTGTAGAATATGTATAGACCCACCATATCTATTCCATATAATGCTTCTTGTTCACAATCATATACCATCCCATAATATATTTATTTTACATGTCATCTATGCATGTTATGTTATGTCACTATGTAGTGTAACCAATAAAGGAAGCGGTGAGAAATGAATATGTTGATGGAAGAGACCCAGGAAGAGGAATTAAATAAATAGAAAATGCAAAACCCTTAGCCCTCATATATAGCACAACCCTTTATCTAAATAGAAAGAGGGTAGGAAAGGAATATTTAACCATTCATTATCTTTAGTTCACAACCATATGGTTTATTGAATAATGAGTATTTTATCATTCTTATTGACATTACATGAACATGCAATGTACCATATATTAATTTTATAATCTTGTTGATAATGAAAATTAGACACAGTAGAAAATCATCAAGCCGCTTCCTACCACTCTAAAATAATTTGATTATTGATTGGGATAATAGTTTATCAGATATATTCATGTTGGTCTGATGATTTTATTTCATACAATATCATTAGTGGATCTCCATATTCAATTTAGGAAGCTATCCCACAAAATCACTATCTTTTTTGGTTGGCGGTCTCTCATTCGACATGTCCTAAATGTAAAAAAAGAAAATAAAGGAAGGAAATAATTACTCATTCACCGCATGAGTTATCATTTTATTGACTTTTCTACGCTATTTCTAGAATTTTAGAGTCACTCTTACCAAACATAAGACTTTACTAGAAAAATCATTTTTTCACAGGAACTCACTAGGATACTCCATGTATCTCAGGAACCCACAAGGTTACTTCATGTATCATAGAAATTCAGTTGAATACATTATGCATCCTAGGTCCTCCTTGGTAGACATGAAATATCACAGACCTAGGATACTTGATGTGTCATACTTAGTGCCTAAGAGGCCCGAGTTTTAGATATACGAAGAATCTCAGAAATAGAGGACCTGAATGTAATGGCCAAGGAAATCCTAGGGATCTACTACTAAATCAAATCGTTCAAAAAAAGGGACCTACACCCTATTCCCAATAATATCACTATTCAAACTTTACCATATCCATTACTCCTCTCATTTTCCCAAATCCAACTTTTTCACTCTATATGGGGAAATGGGCTTCCTGATTGAGGGATTTTAATATTTTTATGTGTGCCTAATAGCCCTAACTGGATGTTTTGACTAACAATAATCAAATGGAAGTTGGGTTGTGTTTGGAATTATTTTTCCAATGATATGTTTTGAATACTTCCCTTCCAGAATTATATATGAAGAAGAATAAGACCCGTCAAGTTCACACATTGCCTCATCTATTTATGGTGCACATATAATATACAAGATTTATTTGACCGAAACATAAACATGGATACTTAGGTCATAATGCTTTATTTTTTCAACGAATGGTTACACTACTCTTTAAAAATCATATTGAGAAATCATAGATTTATATGGAGTAATATAGTCCTGATTTAACTAATGAATGTGGATGAATAGTAAATGATGTATTAGGGAATCAACTTTCTCGCAGTAAATTATGGTCAAAAGGGAAATGTTTCGTGTTTTTCTTTTATAGAAAATAAATCAATGTCATACAAAATTTTTCTGAATATGATTCTATATTCTGTAAATTTTAAGGATATATCCATTCATTTTTGGATCTCGATAATCACAATCAATCAATATAAGAAGTGTTTTTCTTTTCGATTGAGATTCTCTTGGCCCCTGAGACTTCAATGAAGCTAAACTAATATACTATCATTTTTATCAAACTCTATATCCTACGTCATATAAAAGTGTCTCCTATTGGAATAATTAATATTGTAATTGACCAAAGAATTGAAATATTCAAATAGAGAACGCTATCCTTCAACCATGTGATTCGGGTATCACAACTATTAAAAGACCTATTCACTAAAATCATTTGAAAATTTATTTCCATTTTAATGTATAATCCTAGTTACCATGAATATCCCTAAAATGGGATTCACCATCAGAGGAGAGTAATAGATCATCAGACGACTATCCCAACGATGTTCAAATTCTATAGGTCGGAATATTGACTTTTCATTTATTCCTCTCTATGCCTCTCATTTTCTTCATTCTTTTTCATGGGACTGAGTAGTCACTTAAAATGTTACATTAACTATTGATGGAATTAGATGAACTAATTATATAGATACTCATTTCCCCTAACAAATATTGTTCAAAAAATCCTGATGATTTTACTGGATACCAAGTAGGGCATCCAATATTAAAGGTCAGAAATTGGAAAAAGATGGGCATTTTTTGGATAGCCTCTTCTAATTTCTCTACTATTGGTTTTTCGGATCTCTATATAGTTATTATTCTAAATATATATGGTCAAATAATATAAATAAAAGTGATGTTCCATCATTAAGAACACACACACATATATATATATTATACTTTTTCGCAACTCCTTTTTTATTTTTCTATTCTTATTCAAGGAATAGAAGCTATTTATCTGAATATTTTTCATTAATTAAGGATATATTGTTCCCTACCAACTTATTGAACTCAACCATAGCTATGGGTAGTAGTATTCATAGTGGAATAACCTTAAATTTTATTTTTTTATTAATGAGTCTGATACAAATCATATCATTCTTTGGAATGTAATATAACTATTGAATTTTCTAGATGGAACATCAAGATAATAAAAATAGAGGTGAATGTCAATTTAATTGAGTTGAAAGACGATTAGAAGACACAATATAACTCTTCATCTTTGATAGGGGATGGGGTATTTGGATCATTAAAATTTCATTAAGGGTGTGAAATATTATGATTTTTGAAGAGTTTCTATTTTCATCACTACCTAAAAATTTCAAGCTAATGTAATGTATTTTTTTGGGATTTGTACTTTCCTTGATGTTAGAATAGTATATTATAGAATTGGTTAGTGTTCAGTGTTATTTAGTATATGATAAAAATAAATTCATTGAAATCGATGTGATATATAAAAAATTAATGAGGGATAATGTAAATAAAATAATAGTATAAGAAAAATTTATATAAGGTTGAGATGTAGTACACTTGGTCCATAATGTTTTAACACTATAGGGACCAATCAATTTTTTTCATTGTCTCATTAATCAAATTTGGGACTTCTAATTTTTATTCAAAAACAATTATATTTCATTATTCTACAATGTGAGTAAGGAGTTAATAATCCTTGTGGGTTATTTTAGTGTTGGTATTTGAATATGTTTTTTATTTTTTTTATTAGATCATAATTTTATATTAATTATGAGAGTAAACTAATAAAACACCAAATTCTATAATGATATAAGAAGAATGTTTTCCTATTAGGAAATATAATTATTTTCCAAAATTATTTTCTTCTCCTATGTATAACTTATATGGTTCTTATATTCTATATAATTGGAGAGGTTTGTATTTTTGAGCCACAATTTAAAAGGATTTATTTCCCTCAAGGAACAAAATCCATTTCATCACTTCTCAACAAGATGAGGGGTTACTAAACAGGATCCATGGTAATTATATTGTATATCAATTTTATCATAATATCTAACGTTACACCCTTAAATAATTATATTCTACTAGATGAGGGTTTTAGAAAAAGAATCTCATTATAAACTATGTGAACATTTAGCCGAGTCATCATCATGTGAAAACTCTAAAGCTATCCTCAATAAACAACCTCTAAATCATCACTATTAACACCCATAATTGATGAAAATATTCTATGACAGTAACCCAACAATCGATTAGGAATATATTGGTTCAATTATACATATAATGATGATGTTTATCAATTATTTTTTAGGATTGACATCCTAATTTAAAAGCATATCGATATATCATTAGACGTCAAAGGATATTGTCATCTGTATTTAATTTAAGAAAAAAGTTAGATAATAGATTGTAATTATATCCTTGAGGAAAAGATCATTCAAATTTAACTTATCTAAACTATTTAAATAAGATTTGGGAGAATGGAATGTGGAATTTTGTTCAATATCTCTATATTATGAGAGCTTTCAACAACTTTGTGTTTTTTTAGAAAAAAATTAATATATATGGAATATGTCTTAGTTTTTTACAATAGGTTAGGTTCACTAATTTTTCTAGGACTCAAATTAATTTCTATTATTTTCCTATAAGTTCATGTAAGATCTATAGTCATTTAATTCCACTTCGTTTTTATGATCATCTTATATATCTCATTTAAGAATCTTATTAGTCAAACTGGAGGAGCTTCTTGATGATGGATTGGTATGAAAGAAACCACTTATATAGGTTCTAACCTTCAGTTTTTTCTCTATTTTATTTTTGAACATCATGATCATATGGAAAGGTTGTTCACTGGATATTCCTTTTGATCAAAATGGTGATGGCTTCAGTTTACCTCTTTAAAAGTCCCTTTTTCATTTTTATTGTTCTTTATTCACATTATTATATTAATTACCTTTTAATCCGCCTAAAATTTGGCTTCACGTCATCATTCATACACAGAATTAGTGATTCTAACTTTTTCTATTTTAATTTAATGCTTGGCCAGATTCACCATAAAGAATATTTAAAAGTGGTCATGGGACATACTTGATTCCTTATAGATACTACTATCCCTCTTTAATAAATTATTTTTCACTAGGAACTGTGTCAACATTTCAATTATTGATTTAAATAATAATTAGTCTATCCAATTGAAAAATCAACATTCCCATACCATTTGAATATTATTTTTCCTCACTTATTGATTTAGTTTATGTCACCTTTATCTTCCATAGAGAATTGGATTTTATTTCCCATACACTTCTCCTTTATTCCACAACACTTCATGATAGTGGAATGAAATATGATACAAACATATCTATGTAAGAGAATTTACTATGACTACACTTTATATAATGTATTATTCTAAACATAGAAGTTACTACCTCATTTAATGTCTAAAAATTGATTCTTCATGTTAACATATTCTTACTAATACTATCCATCCTATCTATTGTATACCTAATTATAGGAATAATTCAACTCATATATTATGAAATGATATTAAAACACATTAATTCCCTTAATTTTTTATTGTTTAGCATGACAACTCACTTCCCCTCAATAAAAAATATGTCTAAAGCCTGACAGCATCCATGTTCTAATGGTTATAGGTATGTTCCCAAAAAACACTTATGTGGTAAAATGGACATATAATTATGCATCACATTAAAGAAAAAATAAATAATCCAAAAAATTTCTATCTATTATAGGATCAAAATAAGTTCATTAGCAATTATAATTTGGATCGATAGTCCTAAAACCTCAAAAGTTGATCCGTCATTTATTTAATTACATATAGAATGAGATCTATTTTCAATTGGTGAAGACTGGTATAAGGTAATGATTTACATAATGATTAATGAATGATAAAGAGGATAATATAACTTATTTCCAATTTGTTTTTCTACCATATCATATATAGATGAAATACCACATCTGTTGGGAAAAAACCCCTCAAGGTAACATTGCAGCATTTTTGGGTTGATTGTGTTTGTTGAAAAAGAAGGTTTCCATGGTGAATTGTCAAGTTCTAGAGATGTTGTTGGAAATACATGTTGAAAAAGAACCATGAAAAATGAATGGATGATCTGGAGGAATTACAAAAGATAACGGGAAAAAATATGTAAAAGGAATTATTTTCGCAAAGATGGGCCTCTTGATGTGGATTTCAGAAAGACATGAAAAAAGATGATGGTGTCCTTCACAATTATGATAAGTTTTGCGAACAGAATTATTGAAGAGCATTGTAGTGGTGAACGTAATTGTGAGTGTAGCATCGTAGAGAAGACATAAAATAATTGAGGGAATGCTCTATGATTACGATGAGCTCTGGGATCCGAGAATTTCGTTGGTGATTCGCAATATTGAGATAATTTCATAGGAAATTTAGATGCTTTGTGATTTGAGCTGATGTGGCGCTGACTTCACGCGGAAGGATTGAGGGTTAGTTGAATCGCATATAAATAGACGTCGGCCCCCTAATGATAAGTAGAGAGTTTTATAAGAAACCTTTGTTGCTCTCAACTCACAAAGGAGGTTCACAGAGGTATTATGCTTTGTCAAAATAAGAAGCTTCGCGAAAACTAATTTTGCTCTGTGAAGGAAGTATCTCTGTGAGTACTTGAGATCTGCGGCGGCCTAAGCATTGAAAAGGCTTGTGATTTTCAAAGGATTCAGCATCACAAATTTATGTGATCCATGAGGTTGTGATCTATTTGATGGCATGTGCTTTGCGAAGAGGCAGGAACTTCACGAAGGCTTGTTTGAGCTTCATGAAATTGGGAGCTTTGTGAAGTAGGCTGCATTATGAAGGTATTTCCAAAGTGTGATGCCTAGAGATCAGTTTCAAAGGGGTATTCATTAGTGGATGAAATTTGGACTTCAATAGAGAATCTACATACAGTGGAGGATTCATTCATTAGTGATAATGAATAGACCTAAGGTCTATAAACAATGAGTGGATCTTCTGAAAAGTAGTGAACTCACTATAGTTGAGAGAGAAGTGCATTCTCAAACTGTGAATGGTTGTAAACAAGGAGGGATAGTGAGTCCACTTCAAACTTATAAACAGTTGTGCACTTAGAGTGGATTTGGTACATTGACACATTGTCGGTGTATTCTTCTTAGACGTAGCCCAGTGAGGGTGAACCATGTAAAATTGGTGTGTCATGTGAATGTTATACGATTTATTCATACTCTACAACGATAAAGAGAGAGAGAAGGGGGGTTTTGTCTAACAAAAAAATATGATCGAAGGGGATGTTGTTTTAATTTTTCATACCTTGATTCACCCTCTCTTTCGGGGTATCTATCCCAGGGGACCTAACAACATCTGATGACCCAAAGAAAAAAACTTCATTCATAAAGTATGGATTTATGGAATTAAACCTTTTAATAGTACTTAAGACTTAAACTAGTAATGATTTTCTTGTAGTAAAAATATCTATTAACATATTTGATTTTCTAACTAATGAATGATGTGATTGAGTAGGAAGGATGAATCAATTTTACCCTATCTGGTATATCTTTTTTTAACTTCTACCACTTCATCTCATATTTATAATGAGTTAACTTTCATTGAGGAAGAAGGGGAATACACTCATTCTAATTTGTCCTCTAAATAAATAGTATAAGCTAAATGGAATAGATCATATAATATCATTGATAAATTGAATGGATAGTTTCTAGGGGTTGTGATAAAATGAGATCTTATTAAAACTTATAAATGAATTGGCTCTTATGGGGCCCAAAATATATCCTTTGATAGGAAAATCATGCTATTTTATGGGGGTCTTGTGCAAATGTATTAGATTAGGGGAAATTCATCTATATATTACTCTCTACTAGGATAAATTAAGAAGTGGGAAACATCCATGTCACAATATATAACAAAACAATAATACTAATATCTAACAATAATAAAATCACTTTATATCAGATTTGATTCACAATCAGATTACATATTATAATAAGAATGTATATTATTGATTTCTTCTTTCAATTTGATATTTTATTTCTTCTAAAATGGTACATTCTCATGTTTAATGCCTTATTAAATTAATATGAACCGTGGAATGGAAAATATAGCTTTCTTAACAACATATTTTTTAGTCAAAAAAGAAATTAATCCATAAATTAGTAAAGAATAAATATTTAAAAAAATCCAAATAATGAATGTTAACCATATTCAATGGATAAAGGGGACTCAAGTTTTTTTACAATATATTATAGTCTAGACATCTATATTCATTAACACTACATTATTATTTGGTAGTGTAGTAGTTCTACCATTAAGCAATGATTTGGAAATATTGAAAACACTTCTCTTATACCCCATCCAAATTGATCTCATGCCTCTCATAAAACACTTTTTGGTTTCATTATATGGTCTTAGAGGTGATTTAAGTATTTATCTCATACTATGCTAATGAATCATTTTCTAATATCAATTATAGTGGAGGCACATTTTCATGTATTCTTAGAGAAAGTATATAATTTATTTTACAATATCTTCATGTTGAGGATTTGGTTATGAAATCGAAGAGGTTCTCATATATGTGTGAGCACCCAATGTCACCTTTTGAGTAGAGAACGGATGACCATAATATTTGATAGAGTGACCAATATCTCACTAAGCCACGCATACCTATGATTTTATTACATCAAGGCTGATTTATCATAGTAGGGATAATGATTTTAATCCTTAACCAATAATATATTCCAACTAGATTAGTGTTTAGCCAATTATATAGACTTCAAAAGACCAGTTGGTGGAAATAAACCTAGAGTGGGGTTGTAAAATCAAAACCATCTATATAGATTATGTATGATCTTGCATTATTTTTATCTTTATAGTCAAGTAACTATTGAACAATGTGTTGGATCTTCATCAAAGAACCATCTTATATGCCAATTCATATCACCTCTCCTAGAAAAATATATCTCGAATGGGCCAAATCATTGTTAGTGGTGGTATGACCTCCCTTTTCATGGTCCTAATCTAGTTTTGGATAACAATAGTTCCTTAATATGTTTCAATACAAAATCCAATTAACAATCCTTGACACCTATGGAATACAATTATTAGTACGATAAGATATTGATCCTTGAAATCTATATTCTATAATACACCCAAAATAGGCAACATGAAATTTGAACCCATTAAAAAAATATTCCTATAAAATGATGTAATGAATGACATATAGAATATTGAGAAATACCAAGAAAATAACCCTTAATAGAACTTATAAATTTCTTCAAGACAAGAATGAGGAAACTTGTTTGAGAAAAAAATAATACAGTTATTTACATATTCAGTTTGTTTTTTCATGGGAGAATAAGAAATGTGAAGATCCGTTAACTAAAACATGCATCCAATATAGAGAACAAATAGGGAAATAAAAATTAAGAAATTTTTTGAAAACAATAGTATTCACCATCTACTAAATAAATAGATACTAACACAACATTATAAAATTATATTCCTACAAATATTCCTACCCAAAACCATACATAGAAAAAGATTCATATTAAATAATTAAATTACTAATTCCTTATAAGAAAATAATCTAGGAATAATTCAATAGCATATACTTATTTAATATTGAATTAGGTGCATCCATCCCTTTTCCTCTCAAATATCTCATTCTCTATGCCCTATTTAGATAATATTTTTCTATCTGTAATGATTCCATTATGTAAATTACATGGATTATCATTTTACATAATTTAAAAAATTATTCTAAGATATCATTATTTATTAGAAGAATGAACAAATAAAAGATACACATATTAGAAAATTATATGCATAGGGTTCCCTCAAATAAAAACACATTAAATTTCAATCTATCATTCTCCCATGACTCACATGGAAAACCATGTATTATCATATTATAGTACGAAACAACTATAAACACTATGTTATGTACTTTAAATTGAAGTGAAAACAGATAAATATACATATAATATCTATTATACAACAATTGATTTTTCAAATCTAGATAATAAATGAAAATAATTGGGGGATACTTCAGTGCATAATAAGATGCTATAATATAAGTGATAGAGCATTAGGGACTACATACCCCATGATCAAAGAGGTGAGTACTACAATAAACCTTTTACATTTCGATTTAGGAATAACCCATATGATTAATGTTTAAATTATTTAGTCTTGAAACCCTTATGATGATATTAAATAAGAAATACATGTAGATATGTGTTCCAGGGGTGTCCTGCTACTGAGCCAAATATAAAAAATATCATGAACAATAAGGGTCTTAGTCACCAAAATTAGAAATTATAAAAATGAGAACTTAATTTTTGATCCAACTATGAATTTTGATAATAACCCACACCAAAATTTTTAGTGAGATAGTAGAATCAACTTATTTTAAAAGAGTCTCAAGATAAATGGTGGTAGAAGTGATTAACCTCGGTGATTAATATAGTTCAAAAATAAAACAATAAACTTTTCACTGTCAACCATTTTAATTTTGTAAAACATAATTGTTGAATGATAAGATGGTTTCTATTGTCAATTTTTTTTGTAGAGGCATGAAAAAAAACCACACTATTTACAGTTTTTATTAATTATTTAATAACTCAACATCATAAGAACTGCAAAGTTCTCTTCTAATTGTTTTTTATTTTTAGTCGAACCTCAACACGGGGCTCACAAACCTTACCCAACAAAATATATTAGATTTATCGGTATCAGGATTTCATGACCAAAAAAGAGTTTCCATCATTCTTTCAGCCTATTTAACCACATTACCATAGTTGGCCATCAGTGAAAATAGAGATTGTGGACATGTAGACTTCAAACAACTCTATTTGACAACTTCACTCTACCAAAAATTAATAAAGTAATTCCCCAGCTATTCTATATTTTATTTTTTGATGACACCACCTTAAATAAACAATAACTTTATATAATACCCACAAATACTACAAATGTCATTTTTATTCATTTATATTAATATTGGTAGTGGATACTAATTTTTGTTTATCAATTTTTTTGTGTCTATAGGTATTTATTCATATATAGATTTCTTAAATACATAGAGTTGTTGTGTGTAGCTAATCAACTGAAATAATATTTAACAAGATGTCTTAGTTCCTTATTTCATTGAGGTTGTTTCTAGGGGGATTATAGCTCTTGATTTATGTGGCATCCCTTCCTTATATATATCTATATAACTACAACTTTAAGCTATATTAAATTTTCTTTTTTTTAAAGGTTATTAATCGAAATGTTAGTCATTATAATAGGAATTTCTCTATCTTATTACAATATATATTTTTTATTGTATCCACTACAGCATATTGGGGATTAGTCATGATGTTTATCTATTTATCCACTCTTAATAAACCATTACAATATGATGAATAGAATATATTACAAACCCAAGAATATGTTTTATCCTTATTCATTTCTATATTAATCATTGGTACTAGGTATATCTATATATGTTGTAGATTTATCCATGTAGTTACTTTTTTAGCCTCAACTAGTTAAGGGAAAATATTTTATAAAAATTTGTCTTCCATTTTTAGTCAATGGGAGAAGGTTGTGTCAATATCTATCCTCCTTTACTTACTACTTTTAGTATTCAATAATCAGATAGTCCCTCACCCTAGTTAATGGTATATCATGGTATCTAGCTATTAGAAAAAAATTGAATATATTTTTCTTTATATGGAAAATGAAGCAATATTTTTGAAACCACATAAAAAGGGAATGAAAAATATTGACAATACATAAGAAGGTGTTCTCAAATCTTCATCCACAGTAGTCATCTACTGGTCCAATATACCCCATGATGTTAGTTTGATGTAAGATATTAACAAGTCTGAATGGATAGAAATGACAGCTTCTCCAATCATTCCTAATTTTCATGGAACTTATCCATTTATAGTGATTTAGGATTTTGAAAACCTTAATTAACTATATTTAAATAAAGGATCACTTCATTCTGTCCTTTCTTAAGGAAAGGGAGATCTAAATGACAGGGCTAATTCAGTGATATAAACAGAAGGGGTAGGTGTCTAACAAACTAGAGAAACCCTAAACTAACTAAACTAGTGAGCTAAAAAATAATGGGGGGATTGATAATATATTTTAATTCACTATTATAATTATAGTAATTTAGAGATCTACCTTAGATAATAATGGGGTAGAGAACCGGGATCACCTAATTCATATGTTTATCTTCATCCCGTTTTCATTCCGTTACTTTGTACACTCCCCTTATCATGAGAGGTTACCTTCTTAATATCTTTTCGAGAAATGGTACAATATTGTCTTGAATAATGATGCTAAATGAATAATATTTAAATAAGGGACGTGATCCATATGAGTCTTAAGGAATATATGAAGGAATCACTATACTTGGATAGTCTTATTTAAATGATTAATCAAAAAAAGAACATGAATTGAAAAACCTAATGGTCATTACTAAATGGTAAATAAGGAACTCATTTCCTATTTTAGTCTTCCTAGATAAAGGATCTTCTCTTGTAAACTTTTTTCCCATTAGTCTCTAGTTGTCTTCCAATGCAGGAAAGAATAAAAATATGGTATAAGAAGCTGAATCTAGCTAGTAACTATAGTTTCTAATCTGTTAGGCCTAAGATTTGTTTTCTAAAAATGTAGTAAATGGGACTTAATAATGTCTACAAATGATATTGTTCCACTTTGGAACCATTACCTAGGAATATAAAAATGATAATTAGTAGAATAATTATGTGTTTAATAGAATCCTATTTCTATAATGATGTTCTATGAATGGTTTTCACACTGACATCAATATGGGATTATGAAATCCAGTTATTGAATATGAAACTGGGAGATAAATGGATTATTCTTAAAAAAAATAATCCATGATGGATTTATTATTTAATTCACCAGTATTCTCCATTCAGGGTGGGAGGAATGTGTAATGATTGTTATAAGATTTCGAGGGAATAGTGATATTCCCTCCCCATTGAACAATGAATCTATTACCTATTTAAGTTAAGACATGGTAATTTCTGACCTAAGGAATAAATTGAGTCATTTATAAAACTATAGTGGGACTAGATCCTTAAATGGGGATCATTCATAGTTTGACAGTCCATCCTATCATCTTAGCTATCATGAATAGAACACGTGTATTAATCACACTCCCTATAATCCAATATTTTTGACAAGTCATTTGGTCATGATCACTTTATTGTATAGATGATCCAATAGATGTATATTCATATGAAATCAATATCCATTAAAACGAATAATAACTACCAACTGGTCTTGGGTATTTTAGGTAGCTCATTTGAGTTGGAGGATTTAATACGAAGATATTACCATGGTATTTTTCATGTGTTTGATGATCCAAAGGGAGTATCCAATAGTATCATATGATAACCATTGAAAATACGGATAGGTTGAATTGATGAATGGGAATATCCCAACCTTCCATTAAAGGATTGATATATCATTCAACACATACTATATTTGGGATAAATATTCTGTTGAACAGTTGGGTTAGGTTGTGGATGACTGGATTGTGTAATTACATTTGCATTAGGGGACTGAGAACCATACTAATCAATCTATGGTGACAATTTTTCAAAAAAAAATCATCATATGGTATTTCTTATGAAATAATGAGATTTTTTTTCTAAAACAATATTTTTGGGAGTAATTGAAAACATTAGAGTCAACCCCATCCCACACTCTACTCTTATATTCCTTCAATACCACAAAATAGCTAGAAATTCACATAACTGTATACCATTAGTTCCAAGATGATTTGAAAGGAAACCTTACCCTAACATCCATGAAAAAAATATAGTTGTCTATCAAGATGTTAAAATATATTTACTACTTACTGTAACACTATATTCATATTTTTAGTGATAAAAACCAAGAAAAATAGTTGAACCACATAGATATTGTCTGGTGAATCTGAACTCTCAATGAAAATTGCAGTATAACATGACTTCTATGAAAATAAAAGTACCCTATCCTCACCACCTACATCTGAGCTGACTAGTGTGATAACACCATTTATGTGTCCACTACATACCAAATGTTCAAATAGATCATAGAATAAACCTATTCCATGGATTTTGACCAATCTTGTAGTAGGTTACCCGTTCAATAATCTAACCTAATAGAATCCCTCGATCGAATCATTTAGAACCAAACTCACCATGTTTTATTTTTTCCAACTACCATCTTTCATATTCAATATTGATGATGTTCTTTAGTATCCAATATGAAATGCCCCTACTGTACATAGAGAATCATGAAGATTCCACACATTCCACTGCAGGGTTGTTGGGGAAACTAGTTGTGGGAAAATAGGAATGTCCATCTTAATAAGGTATCGAACAAACCACCTTTTATTATCATAGATTATATGACAATGATCTTGATTATAGTATCTAGAAAATAAAATTACTCGATGAGTAATCAAATTTCCTTCCTTGTAGAGATGTAAAATCATGTGATTAGTCACATTATAATATTTGTAGTAGAGTGGAAGGTTTTCATCAATGTTAGAAAATAGATAGACATTTGATTTTATGTTATAAGAATAAATTTTAATATGTTGGTCCCAAATTCCGTGGAATAAATGGGGTGATTATAAAATCTATAAATGTAAAGAAGTAGTGCACATGATTTCATTTTTTATAGGATTTCCATTGATCAAAAAGATGTTGAAGGCCAATAAATGGAATTATATATGAATCAAATAAGAGTCTGCCTCTAGTAGAAGAATATTTTTCACTTTATACATTATAATATCCCAAAAGATGATATCTTGCTCAATAGATGACCATAGTGTGTGAGATAGTAAAGAGAAGAAAACCATTCCTGAGCTGTCAAATTATTGTGCTCAGTTCTTAATTTTCTACTCTATATAGTATGGATTTTAGACCAATATAAAATCTTTGGACCTTACATTAAGATAATGATATATACATTAGCTACAATGTCATCACTGATTCAATATATATACATAGACACGTGTTAAATCATTGTCAATTATGCTTCCTGAACACTAGAATGTTGAATTCTAATGCTCCTTTCCTGAGGCCAGATGAAGTGAGATTCTCAGCATGGTCATCTCCTAGTTGTCACTGAACATGGAGTATATAGAATGTATTTTTTCTATGATTAGAACATATTAATCATTTTGAAAAAACTAATTAGGATAAACAAGTATATTTCATTTAATATAACCAAATATCTTATTGTGAAATAGAATTAGGGGATTGAGGGGTGGTATATGATGTCAGGATATTTTTGACCAGTAAGTTACCAAGTGAAATAAACCCCCTACATTGTTTAACTCCATTTAAATGTGGGTCTCACTTTTCATTACATTTTTCATATGATCAAGAATACATATATATAGATTTTTTTATTCATCCCATTATCCAATAAAATAAGTTGACTAAATAGATAATTAATATTTTTTTCTTGATTCCTTTAATCTGTATTTTTAAAAATTATTTTTTTAATCATTAGGTGTTGTTTTGTGATTCAAGAAGACTGTCCTTTCTATTATGAATTGAAAACTGTGCAATCCCCCACTTCTAAAGATAAAATAAAAAGGTAGTACAATGATAATAATTTCTATGATATTTTGTATCTTGACATCAAGGACTCCCTACCTTGAGAATCTTTAATAAGTAAAAAAATTCTACCGAATTTTGTGTCTTATCCTCAGGAAATTCTGGCAAAATTTCTAGACTACTAGAGAAAAGTAAATAACTTACATAGAATGATTTTTTTAATAAAAGAATGTAAAATATACTTTTCTGAGTTAAAAATAATTTTTTGACATATTCAGTAACATTAAATGATTATATATGAATAATTTCTCAACAATTTGGGAACCTATCATGAAATAAAATATGTTATTATTCATAGGTAATGTTGAATTTCAATTTGTACCAAGAATGGTCATTCATCAAGAATTTCAAGTGTCTTATAGGCCTCCAGAATCTACTCATGGGACATTGTTTCTCAACCAAACTAGAATTACCACAATCTAGAATGACCTTAACGGAGAATGATATATCATCATTGGGATTTACATTGAGATGATATAGAGTTGAAAATAATAATTTAATGGGATTACTATTATTCCAACAGGTTGATATGATATATAATATGATGGAATAGCTAGTATAGAAAACTAGTTATGTCAATATGAATGCAATTCGTCAATAAGAATGAATAAAAATAAGAGTTCTAACTCTTTGACTCAAGGGGTTTGCATTCTCTACATTTTTAGACCCTTGTATGAGCCGTTTAGTACATATAGTTGTTCTAATATCATTTTTTATCTATTCAAACATAGTATTCAAAAGTCATTTAGAGGAATGAAAACATTTCCAGTGGGTGTTATAGATATAATATATGGTAGTGTGGAGGGATCATAGTGTTTGATTATCAAACTATCACAAATGATATAAGAGAAAAATTAGTTCATATAAATGGTATAATTGATATGAAGGATTCACATGTCTCTATATTCTATCATAAATATTATCTATGAGGGATAGAACATTCTTTAGCTGCATAATATCATGAATATGAATTTTATTGATTAAATAAACATTCTATCAAAAGGGTATGATAGTCGACCATGATAGAATACACATAGAAGTGGCTACTCTAGTATTATATTCATCGAAAGATGATTGGTCAAATATACCTAGTGACTAGATAAATCATTAATGATTTGATTAGTATGGGTGGAGGATGGGTATAGAACCGATTTTCAAGGATGTATGACCTCAAAAAATCCCATGGATAAGAACAAAGAGGATAAAAACATAGATGATATTTTTATAAAGTAACAACATTGAGTGGTATGGACAAGGTTCATCAATAAGATCTCTTTCCCCACTCTGTTACTACATCAACAAGATCCCCATGGAGGAGATGAGATCATGTTTTCACTTAGATGAATTTTGTTTTTTTCATCACTAACAACTACATCCTCCCCCACCTTTCCATTTTTCACTTCTATCATTTCTCTATTTTTGAACATGATATAACTGTGATGATATATAAAATCTCTAATTTGAAGTCCTGTAATGTATATTATGATTGGATTTCATGAAATCATTATCATACCATTTTACTACATATTTAGGATTGATTTGTATATCTTCATCATCACATGAGATACACTGGTAACTCACAACATTACAACCTTTTTATATAATAATTCAAAGATAAAATAAGTGAAGAATTAATTTTATTGAACATATATTATTCTTTTTGATGCTCTAATAATGTTTTGAAATATTTATAAAGAGATACATGTACTAAATAGAGAAACAGGGCATGGAACACAGAATTATTTGATAGGATATTATAGATATTCAAACTAGAGTTCGGAGTTGTGTTTCTCACACTTGAAGAAATAGTTTTGGTAGAGGAAAGGTCAATATTTTCACAATAATCATGTTTTTATACTACTATTCATGAAGTTATGATAATAATTATATTCTAATAATTGCTATTTGATTAGTGGAATAGATAACAGGTATAATATATTTTGTACAATCCAACCACCAAGGGAATGCTTCAAATAAATATGATAAGAAGCCTCTCACATGAAGTGATGTAGGGAAGGAAGTCAACAAACTGAGTAAATAAATATAAACAAGGTGGTGTACTATACCAAAAAAATTACATAGAGTCATATATAAATATAATATTGAGGTACACTTTCATACTTTTTAGAGGTCATTCGACGTGAATGTGATTCTAATAGAAATAATATTCTCATAAATATATAATATATATTGATTGAATTATATTATATCATTATAATATATTTATATAGGATACCTATATAGTTTATATATATTATAAATTCCCCACATGATTATGTTGAAGGTAAATTCGTTAATAAAAGTTATACTTTTCTTTTGTTCTCGAATACATGAGAAGAGACCCAGGGTGTTTACTGGGAAAGATGTATCAAAATAATGCAATGTGGGGTAATGGTGTGGGAGTTCATGTTTGAATGAATGAACTCGATCTAGTTGTTAGAATTTGAAATAACATGGATCTCAATAACTAGTGATTTACTGGTAATTACGAGGCTAGAAAAAATATTTATTGGGAATCATGATGTATCATAGTTCAAGGAGGACATTGCCATTTCCCAGTTCTTACAAACTAGTGGGAACATGGGATAAATGTTGTATTTTAGTCATGAGAGGTCTTATAATTTATGTTCTAGGTTCATTAATAAATTACATGTATGGAACATATTGAGAATATTATTGTATATTATTAAAGAAATGAGATTAGTTTTAACCCCTAAATGATGAAAATGGATGATCTACGTATTTCACCTCTTAGGTGTTTGGGTTCATATCCACAATAGCTTCTTGGTTAAATTTTTTTACACCTATATGTGATTTCAGGGTGGGATGCTGGAAAATGGATAGTATATATGTGGGATTGTTCTACGAAATAGGTTGGTCCTGGTTGGGAAATTGAGATATGCATGATATAGTATGTGATACATCTGAAAAAAACCTATAACAATAAGGATAAATGATTTTCATCATAAAGAAAATTGGACATCCCAACTCTGTATATCTAATCTATAGTACGATAGAGTACCTAAAATCTATATCAGTAATTCATTAGGAATTATATGGAATTAGAAGCACTAATTAAACTCCAATTATCCTCTTCAATTTATTACACCTATGGGTGTTTGGGGTAGTGATACAATATAGTTCAATATGTGTGGTTTAGAAAGTTGATTGGGTTTACTAACAATATTTTACTATAGGTGGCTTCATTTTTGAATCAAACGGTTAGGGGAGTGCCATGCATTTATTACACTATAAGAAATAAAACTTGTATTCACTATTGGAACCTTTGGGTCAGTATTGGAGAGACAAAACTATTTTCCCAGAATGCCTACATACAATACTATAATAAGAACCAGGATCTTGATGATGTGCAATATATAGATGAATAATGTATGAGGGAAATAAATAAATGGGGGGGTGATAGTATCTGCTAGAGTTAGAATGTACATTATTATGCTTAATAGTGTGGGGGAAGGAACATGAAAATAGTAGGAACCCATTCATGAACCCACTTCTAGTTTCACCATTTTTTGTCATCGCATGATTGAACATATAAGATTCCTATTTTATGTTTCTATTAATGTAAAAAATGACCATGTGAATATGACATAATGGGGTTTGTGAGACTAGGAATTGGGGTAGTTGTAGTTGAATTTCATAACAATGGGACAATGTGAATGGATTCCATATTGAGGTGTTCAATAGATATATTGTTCTTAATAGGATTTCAGAATAAAATTATTTCATAGATGACAGAATTGTGAAAATATTCAACTATATGTGGACGAGGAAATTCTTATCATGGAATATCAGAACCTACAAAAAAACATAGAAAATGGTGGTTGGGTCTTGGATTACCAGTGAATATAAAATTCCTTGAATTATCTCAGGCATGTACCCTTAGCACAAAATCTCTAAAAAAGAGTTCAAAGAGACTAAATTTTATATAGGTAAAAGGGAAATAGGTGTCTAGCTAAAAAACAACAATATCTCGGCTTAAAAAATATCTTAATAGTTTGGGAAGGATATTACAATAAAAAAATATAATACAAAGTTTTATATATCAATAATTATATGTCAAATGATATGTTTTAAATAGAAACCTCATCACCAAACATTCGCTCCCGTATTCCAACTATAATACACCAATACCACAAACTCATTATTCTATAGAAATAGTCCCCCTTCAACTCCACCAGAAGTCTCACCATTCAATTGAAAATTTTCATAAGGTAATGGTTTCTCATATGTATGAAATACCATTTATAATATAGGTTTATGAATATATTGGGTCATCTAACCAATAGAGATGATATTGGAGTGTAAATAGTGGAGTTTGTTTTTGTAATTTTCAATGGAGTTGGGGTGATGATAAAATATGAATCATTGATATGAAACCCATACACACCGTTGGGTGAATCAAAACATATAATTCTGAGATTCATTCACAACCTAATCTTTTATATCTATACACTAGGATGAGAGATAATTTTATCCACCCTTCAGAATTCTATCTCAGTAGGGAAACATTATAGTTCATAGAAATATATGAGTCAATGACAACATGGAATTAGATAGGAATGGATTATTGTTCTATTAAGGTGGTAATGCAGTTCCTTTTGGGTTTTCATTTCTATGAATAAATGGAAAAAAAAATATTAGAGTAAAAAAATTTCACGAATCCTTAAAACTGGAAGCACAGTGGCCTATAGAACTGATGAGCACACCATCATTAAGATTTGTTGTGGGGAAGAAATTTATAAATCATGTACTCAAATAGAAATTGTGATACTGTGGAGTAAAATGGGTACAGAAACAACACTAAACAAAAGAGTAAATAGGGAACCCAATACATTCTAATAAAGAATGTTTGCTCAACTAAGTCAGGAATGTAGCTCAAACCCAAAAACAGTCATGGAAACCCACTAATCCATTAATGTGTAACAATGTACCGTGATGGTTAGTGTGGTACAAGAACGGGATGTGGTAATGAAATAATCCTTTCCAACCATTTATAGATCCAATAATCATAGGGGGATTGGGAACTCACAATCACCTAATACCTTTCAAAAAATGCATCATTTAATTGAAAAGTGTCTAGACTATTCTAAAGGGGATCAACATTGGAGTTGAAATAGTCATTAATGAGAGATACACATTCCAAAAATATATTTTGTAATGGGGTTGGTGTGATAAGTCCATAATTCTTGATATTAAGATATGGGATTGATGATTGAGGTAGATACCATTATACACTACTTTTAAATTGGGTGGGGTATCATACTACATATTATAGATTATGAATTGATGCGATCAATTTAACTAGGATTCCTAATGAAACTATAGTGGATAATGTCAAATTGATTCATCTATAATTACATAGATATAAGATTTATATAGTAATGAACATATACCAACAAGTCTATACCCCTGTGTGACCCAATTTAGTTATATCCATTTCGTTTAGAGATTGAGCTACATAAGCCTTATTATTTCAATTTCTTGATTACAATATAATAATTATGATATGGTTTAGTTGAATAAATAAACCAAAAACATAGAGTAATGAGTGATGAACCTCTGTAATGTTATGGTGTTTTTATTGATAACTATATATTAATTATTACAAACATGGGTTTTTCATGGATCACATATGATTATGGGCATGATATGATTCATGATGTGAATTTTGATATTCTATGAGTGTTTGATTCGAACCTGTTTGGGATCTCATATAGTTAGATATAAGCCACTCCAATATCCAAAAAGTACCATGTTTCATTTTATTTTCCACTAAAAACCACTATAACACACTCTAACTTTTTCATTTAAGATAATATATTATCAATCCGATGTGGGTTTTATAAAAAATGATATCTCATCATAGCCTACATAAAGAGTACCCTTTGGTTGAAATAGCCTTTGGTTTTGGGGAATATAAGTAATTGAATGGGGACATAGTGTGGAATAAAAATGGAATAACTTGAGAAATTATGTGGGATTTTATAATTCAATGCTAATGTGATTGGTTTGGGTAAAATGTATTAGAACATACGATTTTGCATCCTCTACCTCTATATCTTTGGTATATAGTTGGGATGATCATGTAGTAATAATGTATCCTTCCCTAGTGGAATCCCCCCATGATTGAGTCAATTAGTTCCTTAGCTATCATGAACATATTGAATAAGATCAACCAAATTTTTCATGTTTCCCAATATAAAATGATTATACTACACCATAAACCATGATTATTTTCTATGGTTGAATTGGCCATTTCACTAGAATTAATATTGGGAATCAAAAAGTGCATACAAGATTAAATCGATATTGTGGTTGAATGCCTGATAATGATTGAATCAAAGATAAAACTTAATTGGTTTCAGGACCAAAAATTCCAGTCCAATTGAGGGAGATGAAAAAGCCTATATACATTTTTTAGATCTCAAGTCATGAATCAAGAAGTAATCAATGATGTTCCCATCACAATATCCTAGGTATTAGTATACATGGAAATAGTAGAGTGTCTCATGTAAAAGATGGCAGTTCAGGAATTTCTTGTTAAATTAATTAGGCATTTTGGTTTGATGGAATGATTGAATATACGAATTAAATAGCTATTGATCATCGTGAAGTTAAAATTTCTCTACAAGAACTCATTTTCAATTATTAGAATATGAGACACTTTGTGTCAATAACCCTATCTACTATTTTACTCATAGAATCATTCAAGATCCAATAAAAATATCAAAGTGAAACATTCATCTCTCAATATGGATCACTTTTCTTTTGATAGTAAATCCACCCCATTCATTATATCACTACTTGTATCTATTGAATTCTATTGAGAAATATTTCATAGAATATGATCAAGTGTCTCGATCATTGGTATACTAGTAAATGTTATTGGTGGAATTTATATTTCAAATTAAATTCCTCATAGTGGACACAAAATTTGTGGGTTGCTTGAGTAAAATGTCTATTATACTGTGGATGGTGAATCCACTCAATATAGAATGCCTACAGTGAAAGTGTGGATCGAATTAATCCATAATCCACCCAATTCATAGTCATGACCAACCGAGTGACCTTCCAAAAATGAGAACTATATATAGAAATTTCTATAAATCTAAGAACAAGGAAACAAACCTAAATGTAATATGACATTCTTATAATAGATATTGTAACACTACTACTATTTTTTCTCATATTACATTTCAATCAGTAGCAGTAGTTACTAGTTCGATCATTGACTATTTCCAAAAGGGGAAGAGATGTTCCTGAGTAAGATAAGTGCTTCTATTTACAAAAAACCCCCATATTTTATACATGGGAATATGATAATGGGTACCAAAGGTATTGATGGATTATGTCTCCCAAAGATAAGTCCTATTTGAATTTGATGTTCAATAGTACTTTTTTGAGATGATAGAATATCAGTTAAAAACTATGTTTAATATCTATGGGTGTTCAATGGTATAAGAAATTCCTTGAATAGATCTTATGGTTCCATGCATGATCCCTTGTCCCCTATATTATCCCATTCTACCGATACACAATCCTTATGTTGTCACCCATATGATGTTCAATCCACCTCTCCAATATCATAATCCCACCTCTATAATACCGCATAGATCATTTCATCAAGTTGTTCAAAATTGTTGCAGCACTCATTTATGCTTGAAAATAGGTCACATTCAAGTTTAAATATACTTACCCACATTATTTGATGGTACATGAACCTGTGGTCCTCCGATTGTATCCTAGATTCCCCCTATTATCCTAATTAGTACCTCATTACCACTTCCCTTAATCTAATTCTACAATTTCTAGTACATGAACATTTCAAACCATTTGATCCATTAGATCCAGAGGGTATTGTAGGTGTTGAGATAGTGCTTCAGGCAACAAGAACTGTTATAAGATGATCCAACTGATAGTGTAGTATGGGCCATCAAATATTCAAGAATTACTAGCTCCATTTTCTTTAAAATTATTATTATGAATAATGCCTATGTCAAAATCAATCAACCTATAATATCAACAAGTGCCTCTTTTTGAGACCATATTCCAAAATTGTTGATATTTAGATGTTATAAGTCAATATATTTGTGATTCCACACGTACATTTCCTTCATTGTGAGTGGTGAAACGTTATACATTAATATCATGGTCTTTGATCTCGAGCGGTGTTGTTGGGTTCTAAAAACCAATGCAACCTTTCTAGAATCCCATTTTTACTCATCCTTTCATTGGAATTTTAGGTATCTATGTGCATAAATATCAGGTTTTTAGTGTCCCACTACCTGAATTTGGTGATGATATTGATATTCTAAAATTTCACTATGACACCCTTAGTATAAATTAGATATACTCTTTCTATTTGAGTAAATGGTGAGACATGTAATCTCTACTTTTGTTACATCTCAACCCGACTTACAACAAATTTTGTAGCTGAACCAGTGGGTCACATTACCTCAAGCACATCTCCCGAAATGCCTGAGGCTGGTGACTAGCTGAGAGGGATTAGGGTGTGTCCATGTAGATAAAATTACCTCATAGATCAATGTTTCAAAATGATATTCTAATGATAAACAAATAGGAAATGGAGTAATTAATAAATAATTGATAAATAAGAATAAGGCAAATAATAACAATTTAATAAATGTGGAGAATACTAGACTATACAAAACATTCTTCCATATTGTAGTGAGGAATAATTGAAATCTATATACATGAAATATTCCTTGAAATTTAGAACAAAATAGGACTTAAGAAAACAAAATAATGAAAAAATGCCAAAGGTGATCTCCTCAAGCATCCTAAGAAAGAGCCTAGTCGTATTCTCCCAAACTCCCATGTATGAATCACATCATACGAAATCAATCAAATGAGTTGCCAGCATAAAGGACTACTTGGTTACTCTGGTGCAATTGTGGCCAGAGTAGGGTGTGAGACATATTCTTAGTTTGATGGTAACACGTGTGTCTAGCCCAATCCAAATAGTGAAATATAAATTAGGAAGTGTTCCTTATAGAATAGATGAAAAGTGATATTAAATTAAGAATTAAAACATTGTCTGGATACATAAACCGACACCCACCCCATACAACCTATTTTATCCTAATCCAGAAATTATAGAGGAGGTTTATGTGCAAGTGTAATAGGTGTAACAATTCAAAAATTAATCAATGAAATTAAAATAGTTGAACCCATAAGCTTTTTCTTATGCATGGGGTCTAATTCTAATGTCATCACATATGTATGCTAATAAGAAATAAAGAAACATCAAAACTGCATGAAATTATAAATAGATGAACAAAGTATAACACAATAAATTAACCAATGTAATAAACAAATTAAATTAAATAAATCCATCATGTACATTAGGCATGTCTCATTCCCTTCCAAGGTGTTCTAAGAGGAATCCTAAGTCTCGTAATGGGATCAACTGATAATAAAATTCCACTGAGTCCATCTAAGAAAATATATATATATTCCCATGTATCCCTATGAGGAATTTTAACTTTGAGTTCATCCTAGGTATCTCACTAAAGGAGATAGTGTCACCCAAGGCATGGTGTAGTCATCGTGCCATTGGGTTCGTCCACAGTTTCCCCCCTAGGGAACCTATATCACTCGAATGATTAAATAACTACACAGGAAGCCCTATCCTTTAAATCCAGATCATTTCCACCAAAGCATCATGGTATAACCACCTGAGAATAGGAGTCCATCCATTATTCCTTAATATGGAACCCATGTTCTCACCCAACCATGATCAAGTGAACCACGTTCCCAAGGAACATTGCAAGTGAAACATCAAAAATATTGCAAGGCAATGTAAATACATAACTACAAGACAAAAATTATCATATCAAAACACCATGATTTACATTAACCAAGCTAAAAAATCCAAGAACAACAAAAAAGGAAAATTTCATATATAAATACACACAAAATATAATAATATCCAGTATGGTATGAGGCATATTCTGTGGGGAATAAGCCTTAAGTACTTACATGTCATTGAAATGTATCGTAAAGCCACGATCTATTCAAGCTATCCAAATAATAAACTTTAATACATATATATGGAATAATTAATTTATCACCAAATTAAACTCAATGTTATAAATAAGGATAACTAGGTAAGTATATAATTAAAACCACACAACGTGGGCATATGTATTAAACACTTTCATAAGATATGGGATACAAGAAAAATGGCCATCGTGTAACACCCTAAACCTAGTTACCCAGAGTCGGTGCATTATTACATAAAATTGGCATGATCACAAGAGATCAAGTCTTTAAATTCATTTTAGTTTAGTATCCTTAGAACTACTAGATACATGCATAAGTTATACATTACTTCATAAAATAAAAAAACAACAACATTGTGTCCCATTTGAACTCACTCATATCCCTTATCATATCCTTGGAGGTAAAACATAATATACTTCTTCACATCTTGGGAAAATGATAAAATAATAAGGAGGGAGCTCAAATGCTCAGTAAGGATAACAATATAGAGGAATATTTCATAAATAAGTATAAACATTTAATGCAATGTATAAGACTAAAACACAAGCCCTTTAAACATAACCTTCAGTATAATATGGAAAATATAAATCAAATAATTCCATTTACATATACACAGGGATATTCTACTTTCCAAATAATCACATTTAATACCAATAGATAATTTCATAATGATTAATTGAATAATTACATACATCATAACCACATAGTCAAGGCCTCGTTCCAAGACCACAAATAAGATTTTTTCAAGGCCTTGTGCCAAGACACTAGTTTGTCTCATGAGACCTATCGATGCGTTGAGGGGCTATAGCGGGTACCACCCATAAATTATTAAGTTCAATGAATAACTCATATAAAAAATGGTGAAACATAACATAAAATTTTGTACTATAACTAGAATACGAAATGTCAATACTATAACCATAAACAATGAATGGTATAAAAATAGCACATCCACAGTTAAACATATCATAACTAATTTAATATAATATGGAATATTTTATTATTGTAAATCAACCTCAATAAATAATAATTAAGGATACTGACATAGATGAAAATAATTAGTAAAACTATTTACGAGAAATATCCCCCTTTTCTTCAAAACATATAAAAGTATCACTGTTTATCAAGAAGATGTTAAAATTAGATTTTTGAATCAAAGTGTCCCATATAACTTTTAAACCATTAAAAGGAGTTTTAATTTTAAAAAATTCATATCTATATAAATAAATCATTTACACCATTTTTAAAACATGGACATTAATGAGAAACATTTAGAAGAATAAATCATTAAATAATTTAAAATGATATTTTAGTTAGAGTTCCAAACCAAACGAGAGACGCTTGAATACAAATAATTGAGGTAATAAAAACATTATAATATCATGAGAATAAATGGATTCATGATATACAATATCAAAGTACAGTATGTACATAATAAAAAAGTTAATTGGTGCATAACAACAAACAAGTCTCAATGGAATGTAAATGGAGATGAAATCCCTTATAAAGACCACATCCTTAGGTTAAGGATAAATCAATGACATAATTACGTGTGAAAAATATAAATACACTCAATATTATTGGATATTCAATGTAAATCAATTATAGGACATTCACACATATTCTTGTAAAAGAACTCCAATGACATGGATGTTTAACTCAATGAATGAAAATTTAGTTAAGATTACACTTATCAAGTACATATCGATGACTTGAGAATTTATAAATGGAGTGATTATGTGTACCAAATGTATATCCACACAAAGGGGAGTTGAAATTACTAAATAAATATATAAATATTGATTTCACATATAATATTGGAGTAAAATAATCAATGAAGTTTGGGTAAAACCAAATGTGTGGAAATGGAAATTACAAATCCCCTTACCGATGTTTGTAAATTACGAAACCTACACCCCATGAAAGAAGTATCATATAATGAATATGGAAATTCCCATAAATTAAATTATAATACAAAAGGAATACAATCATGGGAAGTAAATACACTACAGAAAAATAAAATAGTGCCAATATAGCATGAATCTCACCGAAATAAGAAGTGAGATGAAAACCCCTTACCTTGTACATTTCCTTAGTCGAGGGTATGTTAACCTCCTGTATAATAGTTAAATAATTGTTACTAAATTATACAAGAACTAAATACATAAATATTATATAATATATGATCTTATAATATTTATTTTTTAATAATATTTTAGTAGTATCAATGTTTCGGGTGTTTACTTATTAATTTTCCTTTATATGTTTTGTTACATAAGACATATTTGATATAGATATGATATATTTTATTCATATCTAGAATGATATTACGTCATTAAAAAATATTTTAAATCATAAAATAAAAATTATTCTTGAATGGTTACAATGGGAAATGAATCTCATCGTGTTGGGGGAGACGGTAATCCGTACGTACACACAAGCAATAATATCATTCTTTTGATCGTGAAATCATATGTAATTGGATGCTACATCATATAAACATAATAAGTAACATGATATATATATTATTTACATAAATTATACTAATTATTTTTTCCATCCAAATAATGAAGTGTCGAATAACATTTTACACCATGACGTTGAGATGGAAAGTTGTATGTACGCACGTATGGTGACTTTGTCATTCATAGGATGGATAGAATAATGAATATAATTGTACCGTATTTATAATAATATCAAATTATGTATAAGGTACTTGAGTTATTATTTTGGTATGGAAACAAAAATGAAATAATTAGTGGAAGAAGAAAAGAACTTTGAAAGATGTGGTGAAATTATCACCTCTTCTTCGGGTGCGTCCTTTTGATTTGATCAAAAGGGCTCATTAGGTTGGATTTCAGATCAAATTAAGTCCTATAAAGTGAATTTTGGGTAGTTGATAGGATATTTGAGTAGGTGTTGGACGATCCCAATGGATTTGGATGTCTTATTGTTTGAGAGGGTGAAGTACCCTTTTATAAGCGAGGTCAGGGTAACTTTTGGAAAAGCTAGAAATATTATTTTATTATAAAATAATATTTCTTTTCTAATGGTTAAAAATGGAATTACTTAAAGGATAAGGTTGGTATGAGTCTAAATATTCTCGACTAATAGGTTTTAGACAAGTTTAGGTCACCCTATTAACCTTATCATCTAGATTTAATTATTAGTTAAATAGTTTAACTTTTACCATGTCTTCTTGTATTTTTATAATACATGGTTACTAAACTTAATATAAAATGAAAAGAGAACCTATAGTGGTTAATTAATGACATATATATAATTATATAAGTCCACTAAAAAAACATTATAAAGTTTGAAATATTAAATAGTTTAATAATATAATTTTTGTTTTTAAAAACTCATTTATGTCAATGTTGACACTATTTAGTGTTTGGTTTTTGTGACAGTAAAAAAACATGATTACTTACAAAAAAATACTTTAAATCAACCCTAACATGTCATATTATCCCATAAAATTAGTTTAATGAATCAAATGTTTCAATTTACATTTATTATAACATTTATAACATCAATTATTTTAGTCGTTCATTAATAAGGTAATTACTACATCATAATTATGTCACAAATAAATTAACTATTTAATGTCAAAAAAATATAAATAAAATACCATTATGTATTAAATTGTTTTATATTTCTATAGAATATTTATAGTTGTATTTATCTTATGTATATCCCTATATTAAATATGTTTTAGTTATTATACTTTGAATTTAACACTTTAAACTCTTCTTTAAATAAAATAATCATAAATGTCCTAATCTAATCCTAGGGGATAAAAAAATATAATATTTTATTCCTAAGGTTTTTATTTTGGTCTAAATACACATATCCAATAGAATTAGGACTTGAGTTGGGGTAATTATAATATCATTTTTACCTTTACATGCCCTATTTACTTTTAACTGTGGTAAATAAAATTCAAATGTTACTATTCACCAAAAAAAAATTAATCCTATTGAACCACATTTTAGTTACTAATGTCAACCATTTCTCTCCATTTTTTAAAATTCAATTCATAGAAATGGTATGAAAATTTGAAAATGTGCCTACATGGTGGGTAAAAGACGGTAAAATGTTTAATAAAATTTAATATATCTAATCTTATTATAAATTGACATTAATGAATTACATTGGATAAATATAGATATTATTTATTTATTTTGACATTAAAATAAATTTAAATTAAAAATAATTATTTATATAAAAAGTCATCTTTAAACAATAACACAATGTTTTTCACTATTCATCAAAAATTGAATGTTTTTAAAAAATACAAAAAATTCACCCAAATATAATTTTGATATTTCAAATTATAAAATGATATATGTTGAACCAAATTCAAAACATAGAAGTTGTATAAACTAATTTAAGAAAATATTCTCATTTTCAAGAAAGCCGGTTTTTGAGAAATAAAAAATATCCAAAGATTGAGATATGTTTATGTCCAATTTAAATGTAAAATTACATCCAATGAACAACATTGGATTAAATGATAAAAATATAATCTAATTATATTTTAAAAACCATTCATATGTATAATTTAACACTATAAATCATTTTTATTAAAAAAGTTGTTTTGGAATAAAAATTTAGTACTTTCACTATTCATCAAAAAATGAAAGTTTTCAGAAAAGCACAAAAAATTTACCCAAACTAAATTTTCATATCCCGATTATAAATAAGAAGTTTAGTTCGTCAAATAAAATATATAAAAGATCCAAATATGGTATTTAAAAAGGGTTTTCCATTAAAAGGGGGTAAAATTGCATTTTTTGAAAAATACTTTTTTATCTGAAAAATGGAATTTGTTCTTATGTTATGTCTATGAACCACATAAAATGAATGTTAAAATTATATGGAGTATATAAAATTCAAAATTCCGTTAATACAATTCATAACCTCTTTTTGAACGACTAGTTTGGTAATTCATGGTGCGCTCGAACACGATGGTGCATGTATCATAAGATATTGAATTACTTTAAAGAAAATAACATACTATGAAATCATTATGTGTTTCATTATTCCCCCTTTTTAAAAACTACATCCACCAAATTTTAAAATTGGGCTTTGGAACTTCATTGAAGGTCCCACATCAGAAAAAGTGTTAATAAATCTATCACTTTAAAAGAAAGAAATAGAAGTACAAAGGTCACCTAAGATAACCCATACCAGGATTCCATGTCATTAAACATGGATAAGGAATATAAACTAAGTGTCAAGTTATGATGGAGAGTGATAGAAAACATGATCAGGAGAATGTTAACAAAAATAAAACTACAAGCTTCATGATGGGTTTAACGGTCATTAGTTTCCCAGTAAGAAAAGTAAATGGACAATGATTTTTATTTTAAGTTTCATTTCATTCATTTTAGGAATTTATGTATGATATTGACTATGAAAATAAAGAGTTATGCTTAATTTAAAAGTAGAGTTTCATCCTTTAATAAATTTCTACCACTAACTTATCTTTTCTACAAACGATGAGTATTCAAGATTGCATGGTCATGCCTAAAGTACTAGAATCAACTTCTAGAGAATCAAATTATCCACAAAGGATAAACTATATATTTACCTTGTCATAAGAGATTAACAAAAAACAAAATGGTAAGTATAAGATCAGATGACATCCAAAATGGATAATCCATTATAGAAAGAAATAATAATCTTAAATTTATAAAATTAAAGAAACAATTCCCAAAGGACAATAAAGATCATTCAATAAAAAACCATCCTTAAAATCCATCAATATAATCCAAACTAATATTGAACCCCAAAACTCAGAACAACTTAATCACATAGTCTTTTATAGTAAATCTTAACATTTATCTCCAAATAATATCAACTACTCTTAAAGTCTCATACTGAAGTATAATTAACCAAATCACATATTCTATACTATAAGGTAATCATTTCAATTAATAACATGAATCTCTATATAAAATATAGATTATTTGAAAATAAAAATCCACCATTACTCCTCAAATGAAATCCCATAGTATTCTTTTTTCCTAAGTCATATAGCATTCTGAATAGAGTGATCGTATTCCAAAATAACATTTATCACGTAATCACCAAATCATTTTACTACAGTAAGGATTTAAATTTGATATAGCATAAGATACCAAATCAACTTATTATTGATCAATGAAAAAAATTAACTAAAAATAATTAGTCACACTAAATAGGGACATAACATAGTCTAGTGGTAGTCGATAAATCCCAATCGCATGTTGGTTGTGGGTTTGATTCCAGCAGCTTTGTCTGACATGACGAGTTGTCACACGGTCTGCATGTTGTATATTTTCAAAACCATTATTTTATAACATTCCCAAAATGAGATAAATTCATCAAAACAACAATAACATAATTTAACCAAAAAATTTATCCCATACCTCTGATTTTCATCCCAAAAATTCATAACCTGTAGTTGCCTCAAATTCAAGGATCATATAAACCAAAATAGTTATTTATAACTATATCCACAAAAGAAAATATAATTCTTCCCAAAATAGAATTTTCACATAACAAACTGTTGGGTTACACATACAAGAGAAAATTCATCCAATGTAATCCCATTAACAAAGAGAATTAATACTTTTAAACATTTCTCTATCAATTTATTTCCACATAGTCTCTTACATGACCTAGTGGTTATCATATAAAATAGGTAATTGACATGAGTAATTCTCAGGTCCCCTACATTTACAAAAAATCACTATAAATATATTCTTATGATTATTTTTATTTTTTTCCATAGTACTATTCATTTTTCCTTTATAATTATTTTCTTTATATTTTTCTTTCCCACACATAAAGCATTTCATTGTTTTATTGAGACACATTCTTGGGTGTCTCCATCCAAATTTCTTAGATGATGGGAATTGATATTTCTTTTCCCGACGGTCTCCATTGTTGGAGCTCTTATCATTCTCCCCCTTTCTCTTTTTTGTTGAGTTTGGCAGTTGGTTAATGTATATGTTGTTGTTCATATTTTAGGTTACATGCATCAGCATGAACATGATATGTTTTACACCTATCAACATTATATTTAGTTTCTCATTTTCACCATCGTTCCCACCTTATACATCATGTTCAATGTTACAATGTCTTCCTTGGAATTCAACCGTTGACTAAAACTAGAAAAAAATAGTGTGATTAAAAATAGTCATAAAATCATTCAGAGAATATAATGACACCTAATTTTCAATCTAAAACACCTTTGGATTAACCATGGTTATTTATTTTCATATTCTATTAAAATCATTAAAATGGTATTGTAAAGAAATTGTGAATTATCCTTAAAATATTTCCTATGGGTATCATAACCAAGAGTACAGCAAGGTCTATTTTCGTCCACCAGTTCCCATTCGAGTCCAGCTCAAAGAGGTGTTTTTGGGTTTTACCCCTAAAGACATCATTGCCAGAGCCACCTCTTCTTAATTGTATTCTGACATGGATGTGTTTCTTGTAAAACTCACAAAATCTATACATTACCAAAATTCTAGAAAGTTCTTCTATACTAATACTGAAATTCTATCATAGGGTAATGTTCTTCAATCATATTTTTTCTCAATCTAGTTTCCAATGTTTGTATTATACTTCCTCTGATACCAACTGAAACTCCACGAACCTAGTTATCTAGATTCGGTGTATTATTATATAAAAATGGCATGATCACAAGACATAATGTCTCGAAATACCGATTAGTTCAGAATCCTTGAAAGTACTAGATACATACATAAGTTTTACATTACATCATAAAATAAAAAAAACTACAACATTGTGTCCCCATTAAACACACCAATATCCCATTGTCTATCCCAGCAAGTCAAACATAATATACTTCTTTACATCCGGGATAAAAGAAAACATAAGAAAGGGGTGTTCTCAGATACTTAGTAAAGATAAATATATACCAGATACTTTCATAAATAATCATAAAAATTAAAGGAAATTTATAAAAATAAAACACAAGACTTTTATACTTTAACAGCAGTATAATATGGAAAATATAAATCAAATAATTTAATTTACATATTAAAATTGATATTCTACTTGTCAAATAACCACATGTAATATCAATAGCTAATTTCATAATGATGAAATGCATAATTCCAGACATCATACGCATATAGTGAAGGCCTCATGCCAAGACCAAAAATAAGATTTTATCAAGGCCTTGTGCCAAGACATTAGTTTCTCTCATAAGGCCTTCTAATTCATCGAGGGTCTATAATGGGCCTTGCACGTCACTTATTAAGTCCAATTCATTCCTCATATGAAAAAGGGTGAAACATAACATAAATATTCATACTAAAAGTAGAATAAGAAATGTTAGTACTTTAACCATAAATCATGAATGGAATAAAAATAGCACATCCACAGTAAAAAATATTATAACTCATTAAATACGATATAGAAGATTGTATTATTGTAAATCAACCTCCATCTATAATAATTAATGATGTTGATATAGATTAAAATAATCAGTAAAACTATTTGAGAGAAATAACCCATTTTTCTTGAATACACTTAAAAGTATCACTATTTATCACGAAGCTGATATAGATTTTTGAAACAAAGGGTCCCATATAAATTTGAAATTTTTAAAAGTAATTTTAATTTTAAAAAATTCATGTCAACATAAATAAATCCTGAACACTATTTTTAAAACATGTACATTAATGAGAAACATTTAGAAGAATAAATATTTAAAACATTTAAAATGATATTTTAGTTAGAGTTACTAATCAAATGAGAGATGATTGAAAACAGATAATTGAGGTAATAAAAATTTTATAATATCATGATAATAAAAGGATTCATTATATACTATGTCTAAGTACAATATGTACACCATATAATGTGAATTGGCATATAACAACAAAAAAGTCTCAATGGAATGTAAATTGAGATGAAATCTCTTATATAGACCGTATCCTTAGGTTAAGGATAAATCATGGACCCAATTATGTCTGAAAAATTTAAATACACTCATTTTTATTGGATATTTTGTGTAAATCAATCAGAGGGCATTCACACATATTCTTGTAAAAACAACTCTAATGACTTGGATGTTTAACTCAATTAATCGAAATTGAGTTTACAATACTCTTATCAAGTTCATATTGATGACATAAGAATTTATCAATGGAGTGATTATGTGTATCAAAAGTATATCCACACAATGGGGAGTGGAAATTTATACAAAAATAAATAAATAGTGATTTCCCACATAATCTCGGAGTAAAATAATCAATGAAGTTTGCGTAAAACACAATGACTATAAATCGAAATTCGAAACTTTCTTACCGAATTGTTAATATATGAAAAATTCACCCCATGGAAGAAGTATCATAAAATGAATATGTAAATACCTATAAATTAATTTATATTACACAAATAAAATAATCATGGGCAGTACATACCCCAAACAAAAGGAAATAGTGGCAATATAGCATGAATCTCACAAGAATAAAAAAGTGGGATGAAAACCCCTAACCTTGTACTTTTCTATATACCAGGGTACATTAACCTCTTGTATAATATTTAAATTATTTTTATTAAATTATTCAATAACCATGTACATATATATGATATCATATATTATTTTTGAAATATTTTTATTGATATTATTTCAATAGTATCATTGTTTCGGGTGTTAACTGATTCGTTTTCCATTATATGTTTTGCTACGTAAGTCATATTTATTATGGATAACATATATTTTATTCATATTCACAATTATATTATGTTCATAGAAATTATTTTAAATCATAAAATGAAAATTATTCCTGAATGGGTACAATTGGAAATGAATCTCATCACGTTCGTGGATACGGTAATCATTACGTACGCACGAGCGACAATATCATTATATTAATAGTGAAATCTTATTTAATTGTATGTTATATCATATATAAATAATAATTAACATGTTATATTTATTATTTACATAAAAAATACTAATTATTATACCCATCCAAATAATAAAGTGTTGAATAACAAACTACACCATGATGTGGAGACGGTAACCCGTACGTACGCACGTATGGTGACTTTGTCATTCATAGGATGAATAGAATAATAAATATGGAGGTACCATATTTATAATAACATAAAAATATGTAGAAGGTACTGGATTTATTATTTTTTAATGGAAAAAACAAATAAATATGAATTGGAAGAAGAAAAGAACTTTGAAAGAGATGGTGAAATTATTACCGCTTCTTCGGCTGCGTCCATTTTATTTGATCAAAAGGTCTCTCTAGGTTGGCTTTATAATCAAAGTAAGGACTCTAGATTTATGTCTGGGTATTTGGGAGGATATTTGACCAAGGATTGGACGATCCAAATGGAATTGGCTATGTGATTTTGAGAGAAGGGGAAGTACCTTTTTGTTAGAGAGGTGCGAGTCACATTAGAAAAAGCTTGAAATATTAATTTATTATAAAATAATATTTTTTTTAATAGGTAAAAATGGATTTATTTAGAGTATAAGGTGGGGATGGGTCGAAATATTCTCAAAAAATAGGTTTTATTCAAGTTTAGGTCACCATATTAGCCTTATCTTTTAGATTTAATTCTTAGTTAAATAGTATAACTTTAATCATGCCTTCTTGTTTTTTTATATTACATGTTAAATAAAAATACTATAAAAATACAATAAAATTTAATGTGATTAATTAATGACATATATATCAATATATAAGTCCTTTTTCTAATCCTTATATTTTTTTGGAATATTATATCATTTAATAATGTAGTATTTGTTTTAAAAACACATTTATGTCAATTTTGACTCTATTTAGTATTAGGGTTTTTTAAAGTCAAAAAAACGTTATTACATTGAACAAAATACAGAAATAAACCCTATGATTTCATATTAACCTATAAAATGAGTGTAATGTATAAAATGTTTCAATTTACCTTTATTTTAATATTTATAACATCAATTAATTCAGTCTTTCATTAATATGGTATTTATGACATCATCATTATGTCATAAATAAATATAATTATTTAATGTCTAAAAATTATAAATAAAATACCATTATTTATTAAATCATTTTATCTTTCTAATTAATATTTATAGTAGAATTTATCTTATGTGAAACACTATATAAATAAAAAATTTGTTATTAATCTTTTAATTTATCACTTTTAACTCTTTTTTAAATAAAATAATAAAAAATATCCTAATATAATACATGTGGATGAAAAAGGTTCATATATTATTACTGATGATTGTTTGGGTCGAAATACACTTATCCAATAGAATTATGACATTTTTTGGGGTAATTATAATATCATTTTTACCTGTACTTACCCTATTTACTTTTAACCAAGGTAAATAAAATTCAAAAGTTACTATTCACCAAAAATTATTGTCATCTGATTGAACCAAATTTTACTTACTGATTTCAACCGTGTCTCTCATATTTTTGAAATTCAATTCAGAGAAGCGATATGAAAATTAGCAAATGTGCCTAGAAAGTGGGTAAAAGACAGTAAAAATTTCAAGAAAATTATATATATATATATATATAATCTTGTTATAAAATGACTTCAATGAATTAAATTAGACTAATATAGGTATTATTTATCTATTTTGACTTTGAAATAAATTTAAATTATAAATAATTATTTAAATAAAAAGTCATCTTTAAACAATAACGCAATGATTTTCACTATTCATCAAAAATTGAATGTTTTTAGAAAAATACCAAACATTCAGACGAAGATAATTGAGATATTCCAAATTAAAAAATGATTTTTATTTCACCAAATTAATAAAATATAAATTTCATTAATTAATTTAAGAATATATTCCCATTGTCAAGAATGCGGGTTTTTCAGAAGTAAAAACTATCAAAAGATTGATATGTGTTTATGTCCCATTTAAATGTAAAATTACTTCCAATGACCAAAATTAAATTAAATGATAAAAATAGAATATAGTTATACTTAGAAATAATTCCAATTTATAATATAACACTGTAAATTATATTTATTAAAAAAGATGTTTTTAATTTAAATCTTGTATTTCTCACTATTCCTCAAAATATAAAAGTTATCAGAAAAACTCTAAAAATTTATCCAAACCAAATTTTTATGCCCCGATTAAAAATAAGAAGTTTATTTTGAGAAATTTAATATATAAAAGTGTCAAATATTGGATTTAAAAGGGGTTCTCCATTAAATGATGGAAAAATTGGAATTTTTTTTAAAAAAAATTTACTCTAAAAAATTTAATTTGTTCTTATATTATTTTTAATAAATGAATAATATGAATGTTAAAATTATATGGAGTATATAAAATTCAAAAAGTAGTTAATACTATTCATAATCACTTTTTGAACGGCCAGTTTGTTATATAGTGGTGTGCTAGAACTCGGTGTTGTGTGTAGCGCAAGCTATTGAATTATTTTAAGGAAAATAACTTACTATGAAATATTGAGGTGTTACAAATTACATCAAAAAGCCTCCCAAATACTTGTAATAATATAAAATCTAAATAAAACAAGCTAACAAGATTTTTCAATAATGTAATTCAATTCCATATATTACATTAAATTTATAATATAGTGCACAACCCAATAATGTTTATGCATTTCAATAGTCATGTTCAATTCAATTTCAACCATTTAATTCAAGAAAATAAATTCATTGTGACTAAAATATCTATTCAAGGTGTTCCATTTGGTGTGAGTCATCCTAATCTGGTTCATCACACTCCTTTTTCCTAAATATAGAAAAATTGGTTTAAGGTACAGGTTTCAATGAATGGAATCATATTCGTTACACTAAAAACATTACCATATTACATAAACCATTATAATAATTCGTTTTTTCTTTACCAAATCATTTATACCATTTAGATATTGAAACAACTTTTCAAGGGATCAAGTATAAGGAGGGGTGTCAATGCAACAATTCATGTGCCTACTTGGGAAAATGAAACATAAAGGGGCCAAACACCCTAACATTCCATTTAGTAATTATAATCTCATGAATAATGAGAAAAGAAGGAATTAATATAGGATAACATAAATTTATATCACTAATTTTTTGTCATGAAGGCTTCACACCTCCGTTGGAGGGGTTTTATTACAAAACCATGACATTGTTTTGCAAAAAATCGTTTATCACCTTTCAGAATTTCATTGAATTATTTAAGTTAAGAGTTTAATCTAAAATAAGATGCATTAATTATATTCCAAGAATTGTAATCAATTAATTAAATCATAAATATGATTAAAGGTCATGGGAAAGGGATCCTACCTCTAAATGGAATGAAACTGAACATTTCGTCTCTGGGTGCTTTCTAACTAGTAGTTAGTGCTCCCCCCCCGAACATATGCTCCTTATCATACATATAAGTTCACCTACCTTGTAGAGACCCGAAGCTTAACGTACATAGATATTACATTACTTTTGCGGAATACTTAGTACATAACAAAAACACACACACAAGGACCGTAATAGTTTAGTGTCTTTGAAAACTCGGAATATAATCTTCAAATCATGGAGAAAGATCTTCAACATCTCCCATAAAGATCTTCTTTTTTTAATTAAACCTTACTTTATATCCTGGGGAAAAGAAAACATAAAAGGGTGAGCTCAAATGCTCAGTAAGGTTAAACAAAATAAATATCAATCACATCATTTTCATAAGAACATAACATTTTGGAAATCTTAACCTGCAAAAGAGAGCATAATTTAATAACATGGGATAAATCATAGTAGTGAAATGAAGTCCCAATAATCATAACATAAAAACATGAAACTTTGTGGAATATACACATAATCATAGAGAATCATTTCTTATTAGTCAAGACTCATTGCCAAGACTATCTTAGTGGACAAAGTCCATTTCTGAACCGAGTCACCCTCGTTTCAGTCCTGTTTCACTGAACAGGTATAAACTACCGTTCCATCCATGTCTATCTCGTGAGATATAAAATCTTTACCCAATGCATTGGAGGGAGATATAGGTCCCACCCATCTCATAATGATACCATTCTTATGTGTGCCACAAAATCATAAACCATACATCATAGCATAACCCATGTAATAAAAATGGGAATCATAAACATCATGACATCATAAAACAATTCATATAAGATAAAAGAATTCATAAAAATAATTCCATCACAACATAATCAAATAAATGTAATAATAGAGATGAAAATAGAACCCTTTGTTATCTTAGATGGAAAATAATTTTGATAAAACACTTGAACTCCATTCTTGAGAGAAATATCCTTTCAACTTCAAAAACAGTTTTCCTTTCTTAACATGTCATTAAATTTTAAACTAAAATAAGTTTATTAAAAATAAACTTGAAAACTTTTAATGGAAGATTCTTGGAAATTTTGTTATAAAAATCCATTCATTCCATATAAGTTCAAAAAAACATTCTTCTTGTACTTTTGTCGGAAAAGTCAAAAAGTACCTCGTATGAAAAACGACAAAAGATTCCATTCATATCTTTTACTAAAAACTCACCGAAGGGTAAAATTGGATATAAACTATTGTATAAGGATATAAATATTACATATTGAGGAAACGTGGATGTGGATGATAAAATACACCCCAGTAAATTTCAAAGTATAAACAATCTCAGACGCATGAACGCTGTTTTCCTTTCCTTATTGTCTTGAATGGAAGTAAGTAGATGACATATATATATACATAAATCCAGTAGATTTACCATGTCATATATTTCATTATTATTCATTATATATAATTTATAATCATTCTAGATTGGTTAACATGGATAATGAATCTCATCGCGTCGTGGAGACGGTAGTCCGTACATACGCACGAGCGATGATATCGTTCCCATGGTCGTGGAATTGTGTTGAAGTGTATGTATACTTTTTCAGTATTAATATCACTTTATAATAATCATATATAGTTACTCATTACACTATTAGACCCATCCAATTAAGGTGGTGGTGGAAAATAGACTACACCACGGCGTGGAGACGGTATTCCGTACGTACACACGCGCGGTGATTTCCTTTTTCCGTAGGATGGATAGAAGGTTAATTAGAGTTGTTTCATATTTATAATAACATATCAGTATATAAGAAATAATGATGTTATTAATTTATCATGAAACAACTAAATAAGAAGAAGTTGAAGAAGAAATTGAAAAAGATCGGTGATGGATATTACCTCTTTTTGACACGCCTTCACTTAACCTCAACTTAAAGAACTAAGGATGGTCTTTGAAGAATACCAAGACCTCTAAGATGATACTAGGGAAGTGTAGAAGATATTTTGTAGGGTTTGGACGATATTTAATGCTCAAATTGGTGTGAGGAGGAGAGGGAGGAGGTGCCCTTTTATAAGGGAGGAGAGGGGGACCTTAGGAAAATCTCAAAATATTATTTTATATTAAGGTCAAATTCGGTTTATAATGGTTCCAAAGGGTCTTATTTCGAAGCTAAAGTAGGTATGGGTCAAAATCATCTCATCCAATAGGATTTAGACAAGTTTAGGTTATTATTGTAACCTTATCAATTAGATTTAACTCTAAGTTAAATAATTTAACTTTCACATTATCTTTTTGTTTTCTTACACTATATGGTTAATAAACTTACCATAACAAGCCAAAAGAACCCCAAGTTGTTTATTATTAATATATCGATCCTTATATAAGTCATTTGGTCGAACCTTATATTTTTAGGAATTAAATAACAATTAATAATATAATATTTGTTTTAAAAACTAATTTATGTCAATTTTGACACTATTTGGTACATGATTTTTATGAAATTCATAACAGAATTATAAGTTCAAACCAAGTTACTTATATCAACAATAACATGTCATAGTAACCTATAAAATTAATTTAGTTCCTAAAAAGTCTCAAATTATATTTATTTGGGTATTTATAACATCAATTATGTCAATATTTCATTAATAAGATAATTACTGCATAATTGTTGTGTCATAAATAAATTAAATTATTTAATGTCTAAAAATTACAAATAAAATACCATTATGTAGGAAATCTTTTTATATTTCTAATGAATATTTATAGTCGAATTTATCTTATGTATAACCACATATTAAATATGATTTACTTATTAAACATTGATTTTAACTATTTTAACCCTTCTTTAAATAAATTAATAATAAATGTCCTAATCTAATCCATGTGGGACTAAATGATCATATTTTATTCCTAAGTTTGTTTTTGGTCGAATTAGAATTATCCAATAAAATTAGGACATGTGTTAGGGTAATAATAATAACATTTTTACCCTTAATTACCCTATTAACTTTTAACCGTGGTAAAAAAAAGTAAAACGTTACTATTCACCAAAAATTATTTTCATCTCATTGAACCACATTTTACTTACTAACATCAACCATGTCTCTCGGATTTTTGAAATTCCACTCATAGAAGTGGTAAAATTAAGTTTTATGAAAAAATCATTTTTTTATCTACCACTTAGTAGTTTCACTATTCATGAAAGTTTCCAGAAAAATACCAAAAATTTGGCCTAAGCTATATTTGATATTATGAACTCAAAAATGTTGTCTATTTTACCAAATTAAATACATATTAGTTGCATTAATTAATTTAAAAATTAATTCCCGTCATCAAAATAAATAGCGTGTTTTTAAGAGATAATAACCATCAAAAGATTGACACTTGTTTATGTCTGGTTTAAATGTAGAATTACATCCAATGACCAAAATTGTAATAAATTGTAAAAATATATTCTAAATATACTTTAAAACCACTCAAATTAATAATTTATCACTATTAATTAATTCTATTAAAAAAGTTTTTTAATTAAAATTTAGTAATTTTCACTATTCATCAGAATATGAAAGTTATCCGAAAAGTACCAAAATTTAACCCTAAGATAATTTTGATATTCCGAATCCAAAAATGAAGTCCATTTTGAAAAATAAAATTTACAAAATTTCAAAAAGTGGTTATTACTATTCATAACAGCTAGTTTTAATAATATTTTAATAGCATATCGTTGTTTAGTGAAACTCGGTATTGCGGACTACACACGCTATCGAGGAAGGTCGCGATTGCATGTAATGCAAGGCAAGTCAAGGATGCGTGTTGTGAAAGCTCCTTTTGGTGTAGCGTACAACACAAGACATTAATGAAAAGAATATTTTTTATAAAATCTCGGGGTGTTAAATTCTACCCCCCTTAAAATGAATTTCGCCCTCAAAATTCGTCGGGGTTATAAATGGTTTACTATTCGAAAGTTTCTTTGATAGAAACCCACATCATAAAAAGAAATAACAAAACTGAACTTTAAAAACTAAAGTATGAAATATAATGGTTACCCAAATAAACTCATCACTGGGTTTCCATATATGAGAAAATATGGACACGGAAGAGAAATCTAACCATCATGTTCTGATGGAGAGTGTTAGAGAACATGGCTATGGAAAAGTTAGCAATCACAAAGGCATAAATTTGTGACGATCTAAGGTAACATCTGATTCACCAGATATAAGAGCACTAGGACAACATTTTTGGTTTTCAAGAACATTTCCCTAAAGTTGATGAAATTGGAATTAGAAGAAATACATTCGTGATTTTGGTATAGTCTCACCGTTGGTCGTTCTTTGGACAATTTCCACTTCATCTCTTAAAGAAATGAAGTTGAATTTGTCATTCGTGATGTGTTAGCAATTCATGTGATAGAATGATGGGTCATTCCATCTGTCTTAAACAAAAGGTTAGAAAAGTTATCAAAAAATACATAAGTCTATCTATAGTGAGATTAATCATATATGGTTCCTAAAATGGACTTATACTTCATATATCATACTTCTTAATATAATAAAACTAGTTTCTACTAAACAGGGACTTCATATAGGCCAATGGTAGGCGATAAAGGCCAGTCGCACTTCGGTTGTGGGTTCGATTCCCACGACCTTATCCGACGCGATGGGTTGTCGCTCATCGTGCAGGTTGTCCTTTTTCTAAAACTATATTACTATAACATCTCATAAATAATATCGAAAATGTTTTATCCTTAAACAATACTAACTTATGTCCAACATAATCCATTCCAATCTTTAGGCTTATCTAAACTACTTCAGTCTAAGATCATAGTATAAAGAAAATGATCACGTGAATGCCATCATTTATCCCCCATATATCATAAGATATATCTTGTTGGTCAAATTACAAACATGTGAATACCTTAATCATGTATTCTCTTGAATAATGAATACCCATTGAACCTTAGTGAAAACATTAATGCAGTTAAAAGTTAACTCTTTCCACATACCAAAATCCAAAAATTCTATATACTCAAACCATGATATAACCTTCTCCTTATATAAGTCACGAGATCATGAATACTATCAAACATTTAATTTTCTCTTTATCCATTCATTATGCGCATATCATCTACATTCCAAAAATATCTGAATAACCTTTCATGGATACTGGTACCATTAATCATACACTTTCAAAACTCAAGGAAAGACAACAGTTTAACAATCCTTAGATGTCGCTTTATTCAATAGTACCATGAGATTACTTATACAACATTACGCATGATAAACATGTAATCATTCCACTACATTCTTAAACCATTGACCGAGCTTCAACAATTCATTCATCTCACATATCATTTGTAGTCTCTTCATCATCATCAACATAAATACTACCCATACGACCATATTGATTCTCTTCATGAGACTTTCCCTTAGGGAATTGGTTTGCATAATGCCCGTACATTGCACATTTAAAACATTTAACCATTGTTGATGTCATAGAAATACCATTATCCTCATCCCTGGTGTTAACTAAACCTTTTCCATTTGCACTTACTAGCTTTGTGTCCTTGTTTTCCACACCCAAATCATCTTCTAGTTCCTCTGAAACATTCTCCTTGATGCCACTTCCCACATGATTTACATAGAAGAAATTGAACTTTCTTTCCTCTATGATCATCATGAAACTCCATCTTTCTCTTATTAGCTGGGTCAAGAAACTTAACAAATTTTACTTTATTGATCATATTATGAGATTGCTGATGTGGCATAATAATGATGCATGGACTTCCAAATCCCATTTCATTTGGTTGCTCATGAAGAATATCATTCCATTGTCCATTATATCCTCCAGTATCGTGAATCATCTTGTTTCCAGCCATTTTATAAAACCTAAAAAGAATAGTGTGAGAGGCAAAAATCATAATAAAGGGGGAGTAACTTCAATATCTAACATCTTTGGTTTAATCTAATATCTTTACCATAGTTCTAGGACTATATTCTATACGTATACTTATCCTTAGGGACATCCCTAGACATACCTTAGAAATATCTCTAGGGATCTTACTAACGTTTTCGCATCCTAGTTTCCAAAGGTTGACTAAACCTTTCCTCGGATACAAACTATAGAGACCCGAAGCTTAACGTACATAGACATTACATTACTTTTGTGGAATACTTAGTACATAACAAAAACACACACACAAGGACTGTAATAGTTTAGTGTCTTTGGAAACTCGGAATATAATCTTCTAATCGTGGAGAAAGATCTTCAACATCTCCCATAAAGATCTTCTTTTTTTTACATAAAACCTTTCTTTATATCCTGTGGAAAAGAAAACATAAAATGGTGAGCTCAAATTCTCAGTAATGGTAAACTAAAGAAATATCAATCACATCATTTTCATAAGAACATAACATTTTGGAAATCTTAACCTGCAAAAGAGAGAATAATTTCATAACATGGGATAAATCATAGTAGTGAAATGAAATCTCAATAATCATAACATAAAATATGAAACTTTTTGGAATACACACATAATCATAGAGAATCATTTCTTATTAGTCAAGACTCATTTCCAAGACTATCTTAGTGGACAAAGTCCATTTCTGAACCGAGTCACCCTCGTTTCAGTCCTGTTTCACTGAACCGGTATAACCTACCGTTCTAGCCATGTCTATCTCATGAGATATAAAATCTTTTCCCAATGAATTGGAGGGAGATATAGGTCCCACCCATCTCATAATGATACCATTCTTATGTGTGCCACAAAATCATAAGCCATACATCATAGCATAACCCATGTAATAAAAATGGGAATCAAAAACATCATGACATCATAAAACAATTCATATAAGATAAAGGAATTCAAAAAAATAATTCCATCACAACATAATCAAATAAATGTAATAATAGGGATGAAAATAGAACCCTTTATTATCTTAGATGGAAAATAATTTTGATAAAACACTTGAACTCCATTCTTGAAGGAAATATCCTTTCAACTTCAAAAACATTTTTCCTTTCTTAACATGTCATTCAATTTTAAACTAAAAGAAGTTGATTAAAAATTAACTTGAAAACTTGTAAAGGAAGATTCTTGTAAATTTTGTTTTAAAAATCCATTCATGCCATATAAGTTAAAAAAATATTCTTATCGTACTTTTGTCGGAAAAGTCAAAAAGTACCTCGCACGAAAATCGACAAAAGATTCCTTTCATATCTTTTACTAAAAACTCACTGAAGGGTAAAATTGGATATAAACTATTGTATAAGGATATAAATATTACATATTGAGTAAACATGGATGTGGATGATAAAATACACCCCAGTAAATTTCAATGTATAAACAATCTCGGATAGAAATGAGATTGTGATATTTTCCCTTAGCTTATCTCCGATATGCTTTGTACGTATCTGAAACTCCTGTATAATGATTTAAATAATTTCTTTAACTTATTAAAGAATAATATTCATTATTATTATATCATATATGGTTCACTTATGACTTTATATTACCCGTTCTTTTGTAAATTCCATGTTAAAGAAGCGTTTTGGGTAAAATCGTTTCATTTATCGTAGGTGCTTAGACTTGTTGTTCTTGACATTATTATTACTTATATCATGATTTACTCACTTCCAGAATATAAAATATTATTTATATATCATATATATTCAGTATATATATATATATAATAGATAGATAAATGAAATGAAACACACCGTTCATGGAGACGGTAGTCCGTATGTACGCATGAACGTTGTTTTCATTTCCTTATTGTCTTGAATGGAAGTAAGTAGATGACATATATATATATACATAAATCCAGTATATTTACCATGTCATATATTTCATTATTATTCATTATATATACTTTATAATCATTCTGGAATGGTTAACATGGATAATTAATCTCATCACGTCGTGGAGACGGCAGTCCGTACGTACGCACGAGCGATGATATCATTCCCATGGTCGTGGAATTGTGTTGAAGTGTATTTATACTTTTTCAGTATCAATATCACTTTATAATAATAATATATAGTTACTCATTACACCATTATACCCATCCAATTAAGGTGGTGGCGGAAAATAGATTACACCACGGCGTGGAGACGGTATTTCGTACGTATGCACGCGCGGTGATTTCCTTTTTCCGTTGGATGGATAGAAGGTTAATTATAGTTGTTTCATATTTATAATAACATATAAGTATATAATAAATACTGATGTTATTACTTTTTCATGAAACAACTAAATAAGAAGAAGTTGAAGAAGAAAATGGAAAATATCGGTAATGGATATTACCTCTTTTTGACGCGCCTTCACTTAAACTCCACTTAAAGAACTAAGGATGGTCTTTGAAGAAAACCAGGACCTCTATGATGATACTAGGGAAGTGGAGAAGAGATTTTGTCAGGGTTTGTCCGATCTTGAATGCTCAAATTGGTGTGAGGAGGAGAGGGAGGAGGTGCCCTTTTATAAGGGAGGAGAGGGGCACCTTAGGAAAATCTCAAAATATTATTTTATATTAAGGTCAAATTCGGTTTATAATGGTTAAAAGGGTCTTATTTAGAATCTAAAGTGAGTATGGGTCGAAATACTCTCATCCAATAGGATTTAGTCATGTTTAGGTTATTATTTTAACCTTATCAATTAGATTTAACTCTAAGTTAAATAATTTAATTTTTACCGTGTCTTTTTGTTTTCTTACACTATATGGTTAATAAACTTACCATAACAAGCCAAAAGAACCCCAAGTTGTTTATTATTAATATATAGATTCATATATAATTCATTTGGCCTAACCTTATATTTTTAATAATTAAATAACAATTAATAATATAATTTTTTTAAAAAAACTAATTTATGTCAATTTTGACACTATTTGGTACATGATTTTTATGAAATTCATAACAGAATGATAAGTTCTAACCAAGTTACTTATATCGACAATAACATGTCATATTAACCTAGAAAATTAATTTAGTTCCTAAAAATTCTCAAATTATATTTATTTGGGTATTTATAACATTAATTATGTCAATATTTCATTAATAAGATAATTACTGCATCATCGTTGTGTCATAAATAAATTAACTTATTTAATGTCTAAAAATTACAAATAAAAGACCATTATGTAGGAAATCGTTTTATCTTTCTAATGAATATTTATAGTCGAATTTATCTTATGTATAACCCCATATTAAAAATGATTTACTTATTAAACTTTGATTTTAACTATTTTAACCCTTAATTAAATAAATTAATAATAAATGTCCTAATCTAATCCAAGTGGGCCTAAATGATAATATTTTATTCATAAGGTTGTTTTTGGTCGAATTACACTTATCTAATAGAATTAGGACATGTTTTAGGGTAATAATAATAACATTTTTACCCTTAATTACCCTATTTACTTTTAACCATGGTAAAAAAAAGTAAAAAGTTACTATTCACCAAAAATTATTTTCATCTCATTGAACCACATTTTACTTACAAACATAAATTGTGTCTCTCGTATTTTTGAAATTCCACTCATAGAAGCGGTTAAATTAAGTTTTATGAAAAATTAATTTTTTTAACTACCACTTAGTGGTTTCACTATTCATGAAAGTTTCCAGAAAAATACCAAAAATTAGACCTAAGATATATTTGATATTATGAACTCAAAAATGATGTCTATTTTACCAAATTCAAAACATATTAGTTGCATTAATTAATTTAAAAATTAATTCCCGTCGTCAAAACAAATAGCGTGTTTTTAAGAGATAATAACCATCAAAAGATTGACACTTGTTTATGTCTGGTTTAAATGTAGAATTACATCCAATGACCAAAATTGTATTAAATTGTAAAAATATATTCTAAATATACTTTAAAACCACTCTAATTAATAATTTATCACTATTAATTATTTCTATTTAAAAAAAATTAATTAAAATTTAGTAATTTTCACTATTCATCAGAATATGAAAGTTATCCGAAAAGTACCAAAATTCTACCCTAAGCTAATTTCGATATTCCGAATCGAAAAATGAAGTCCATTTTGAAAAATAAAATATACAAAATTTCAAAAAGTGGTTATTACTATTCATAATGGCTAGTTTTAATAATATTTTAATAGCATATCATTGTTTAGTGAAACTCGGTATTGCGTACTAGACACGCTATCGAGGAAGGTCGTGATTGTGTGTAATGCAAGCCAAGTTAAGGATGTCTGTTGTGAAAGCTCCTTTTGGTGTAGTGTAAAACACAAGACATTAATGAAAAGAATATTTTTCATAAAATCTCGGGGTGTTACATACCCTCAATTCACACATCTGCATAGCCAAGAACATGTGAAAGGGGATCCATATATATATTCATATATGAATATACTGATCTCTACTCAGATATATATTCATTTCATTATATACATATGAACTCCTGGCCCCATAAATTTATATTCACTACCATGGTTTCATATACACATAATGGGGGAACATATATATATATATATATACTTACTTATGAATACGCAGGAATGTTTCCTTTTACACGACTACATGAAAACTAACAGTAGGGTTCAATGCACTATAGAGCAAATACTAGAAACACTAAAACACCCAAAGAACATGGTATTATAAGAGAGAAACGAAATAGTAGTTATAAAACCTTACCTCAGAAGGTGGTGGTGAGCATAATAAAATCCATACACCTTTCCTTCTGCGAAGGATTCATGAATTCACACGTAGGGGTACCGAGAGTCCCTTTTTATACACTAACATCGACGAAAAAAAAATCAGATTACTCAAAACCCTAGGTTATCATAATTCAACAGGGCGAAGAGAGACTGAAAATAGGTCAAATAAGAGGGAGATGTTGTTGATGGAGCCTTACCTCAAAGAATCAAATGAAAAACTAGTGGTTGTCGCACCATAAGAGGCCATGAAGAGGGAGGTCGTGTAGAGGGAGGTCCCTAAGAGAGAGGTCACATAGAGAAGGTCACACATCTTGGGGGTTCAACCAAGAGGTAATGGGAGACACTCCATTTTGGGGTTTTTTTCATAATCATAACATAAAGTAAAAGTAATAAACATAATAATAATAATAAACATAATAAAAATTATTATATTATTATTATTATAAAGTTATTTTTTTTATTTTTTTTTGTTTTTATAATTTATCTTTATTAAATTTATTTATATTTTAAATACTAATTAAATTAATTAAATTTTATTAAATAAATCACATCTCAGTGTCGACTCTCAAAAAAATATTTTCCACACTCTGTTTTGAAAACGATTTACCCACAAAAAATCCCCTATAATTATTTATAATTTTCAAAACTTGAAATGTGTAATATTTCCTTTCCCTTTGTTCAAGTATCTAAAACCCTATTCAGATGTTCGAGTGGATCATGCTCTAATAATAGGTGTGAAAGTATTATTTTTCACAAAATTTTAAATCCACAATTTTCTTAAACATTAACTCAGGATATAAGAATTTATACAAGCACATCTCATAAAATCATTGGTCATTTTCTTGGGTTGGACCTTTCAGCTTTTCTTGTCTTCCTTTACCTTTCCATATGACAATCATAAATTGAAGAATAGCATGATAAGAATTCAACCTATTACCACATTATTCATTTGAAATGAAAATAAAAACTCTAGAAGAAGGTGAATCTTCAATACTAAAACAAAATAATATACCCACTCCACATTAATTACTGAATTTGTGGATTCATTATTGATGCTTCCCAGATAAATTTTAAAACCATCCTTCACATCTACACGTCTCCATCCCTCCTTCAGATTAAATTACTACCAAATAACCCAACTCATTCTTCCCGGAATAAAGAAAATACACTAAATTTTCTTATATTTCTCCACATATTTTATCACTTATCCTAGGATCAATAATAGGGGAAAAATGAGAAAAAATGAATTTTTTCATTGAAACCCAACTCCTTCATCAAAAAATTTACAAAATTATTACACTATATAAAAATATTTCATATAAACAAAATTCAGTATTTTCAAGAATATTAGGTCCCCAAATCATTATAATCTTTATGATAGTTTAATACGGATACTACACCATGCCTCACCTTAGTGAACTATGTTAATTATGGAATCTTCAAATTTTCGCATTCGATAACAACATCTATATCAATTTTGGATATTGGATTATACCTGATGGGTGATTGTATTTGATATTACCAATACCAACCTATTATAGTATAGTATTGATCTTTCTTCAAGTCCATATACTATTAGAGGTTGTTATATTCATAGATCCCAAAATAAAGGAATTTCCAAAATATATGAGTGTTCATAATGATTATACAAAAAAGAATGATTCAATAGAACTATATTTATGGTATTTCTATTTTTTTCACATCCCACATATTGTACATTAAATTAAAAAAAGGATATAAGACACTGTAGATCATAAATATCATAAAATAAAATTCCTCCAAGAAACTAGAATGGACATGAATGTGTCTTTATGAAATTATATAGGGGTTCAATAGGGAGGATATGTGTGAAATGAAAATTTTCTGATCATACCCAATGATAAATGGAGTTAAAATAGTATTTACTTCTTAATGATATAAATGGTTTCATAAATACCTCACTAGTGGGGAAATGTGTTTAAATTGGGAATGATCAAAGTGTTATATCCTTACATAGAGAATTTCTTTGAAAAATGGATCATGTAAAATGGTTTTAGGAATGCTTCCATGTGATGTCAGATCATGAGACTTCTACATTAAAAAAAATCTCAAAATTTATTATATGTTCACATAGGTGATTGTAATAGAATCTATTGTGATCCTTGAACTTTTCAACATACCGTCTAATATAATGATTCTTAATTAGATTCAATATATAGGACTACTTGTGAGTGTTGAGGAAGGATTTTTAGTTCTACTTTAACTTCCCAAAGATTCCATTTTCATTCCCAAGGTTGACTAGATCTGATATCGACTAGGAGGGTCTAAGAAGATTCAATATGTAAGAAAAATATATTATGATCTCCAAAAGATAATGTGTTAATATAATCACAACTCTTATAAAAACTAGACCACACAATAAAAATATATTATTTGTATGGTCTACTTTATATGTCTTTCTCCTAGTGGACTATTTCTCAATGAATTTACAGGAAAATATAGAATTACTGATTTAATAAGAAGTTATTCAAGCGTGGTAGTTTCAATGGAATAATAATTAGTATTCACTAAAGTGAGATATGTCAAATCATGGGTTATCTATTTAAATATCAAAATAATAATGATAGCTAATTCATTTGATGGAATGGTGGAAGGAGAAAATACTAAATCTGGAGAAAGGACAAGGAAATTAAGAATAATGAACTGGATAAAGGAAAAAGAAACTATCTTATTTGGATTCCTTATTAATATAACCCCACTTGAAAAAACCATTAGAAATGGATGATGTCCCATCATGAAACATCATCTTGTTTGATTCCCTACACGAGTATGTTTCCAAAAAATCATAGAGAAGATAGAGTGAAGAAATATTCATTTTTCAGTGACAAAATCATTCATATATCTTAGGAGGATACTTAATGAAATGATCATCTAGAATCATAATTATATATTTCATATTTTTTGGGATCTTTTTTGTGAAACTACGACCATAAAATTAATCTGAGAGTGCCCTTGTTAAAAAAAATTTCTACTCACCCCCTCTTAAATAATGTGAAACATGTAAAGAGAATAAAATTTATCACCATTTTTATAGTTTACCCAAAATTTTATAATTAATAGTAAGGATTAATATGGGATTGGATCAATAATAGTTGACATACAAATAGTGATCTATCACCTTTAAAACCAACAAAAATAGGTAATCATACCACTAAGAAATGTTATAGAGACTTAAACTACCTAATTAATCTACAAAGATACTAATGGAACTCTTATTCATGTTATTTAGTTTCCCTCTATATTCAAATAATGTATATAACCATCACTTAGATTTATGGGGGTGTAATTTTCATCAATGAAGATGTTATTCATGGTGGAAGGAGACTAAAGGGGTGTCGACAAGGGTACAATAGAGAAAGTGTGGAATAGATCTCCCTAATTTTGACAATAGAGTTCTATTCTAAGAGATATACTATTGAGGATGATGAAAATGTAAAGAGATTTAAGGATTATATTTAGTTAGTATTTATAAATAAGTGTTTAATAAATATTATTTAGTTACACACCCAATTATACCCATTGCACTCTATTCTCATAGGCATCACCATCAAGACTATTCAGAGTGCCTTATTGTTATTTTATTCAAAATATCAGTAGGCCCCTAGAAAAATTATAAGAACGTGATTTTGAGAAAGGGGGTCTATAGAAAATTTCTTTTTAAATTGAATGGGGTATGGTAATTTGATTTCAAAAATCACATATAGGGTATTCACTTTACGGATCATCTATTATTAAATGTGATAATATTGAATCATCATATGGAGATGTCGATGATGGTACATCAGAGAGGGAAATTAAGTAGACTTGAATCATATATTTAGTCATTATATGATTTTTTCTTTTTCAAATAAATATATTTTTCCTTTACTATTCTTATACATTTCATAAATCATATTCTAAACATAAAATCATAGTGAATTACATTCTTTTTTAGCACTCTTCCCAAGACCTATCAAGCTTTCTGATAGCTATATTCCATGTGTGGATCAATAATTCATATGTTTTTAATCCTTTAATATTGTATTTAATTTAATTAATTAAGGTTTCATCTTCCATGATTATATATATCAGCTACAGTTTGATCTCTGATCAGAGTAATCGGCCCTTACTTTTTGCATATATCAACTAGGTCAGACTCAATATTGTGTTTTCTTATATTTTGAAGAGTATGATGTCATTATCAAATGTAAGGGTGTTATTAGTTGAAGACGAATTTTGAAAAAATACATCTCTTCCTATTTCATATGTCAAATCATAAATAAATCCTCAGTCTATAGAGGTTGTCATTTCATGTGAATGTTATTGAAACAAAGAGAAAATCAAGTATCCTAATGAATAATTTCCTTCCCAACTACATCCCTGTATGTTATGCCACCAATTCAGTATTTATTCCATAATATAACAACTTGTAAAAATAATCTTTTATTAAAACATGGGGTTGAATTTTTGTTTTAGTATAATTATTAATACAATTTCATCCAAATTAAAACCTATATTATACTAAATTCCCATAAAATAATTGATCCCAAAAATTTATGTTACACATAATGGTATGTATCTAACTATAATATAAATATTTGTGTTAAATGTTAAGAATGGAGTAAGCCTCAATCAAATGAAAAATAATAGTATAAAAGAATGTGTAAATCATTCTAAGAGTCAGCTATATAGTGTAATTTTTTTTTTGAAAAATAATGCATCATATGAAAGATAAAATTTCATATGGGCCTTAGTTTTCATGATTCCTCTACTCTAATAAGGAGATAAACATATGAATTTATTTTTTTAGGATTATATATAATTATTAAACTTATACGGTTTACCACAATATAATCAGGGTATGGACTACATTCCCTTTTTCAGTAGTCATGTTTGATGGATGATACTATATTTTATTCTATGGATTATATCTACATTTTGAATAATCCAACATTTTTTTTCAATTGTACACTATAAAATTCAGGAATATGGTTTTTAGAATGGATTTTATAATCTCATACATTTTGTTTATTTTCCCGAAAAAGTATATGACAACAAGTTTGGCCGTATGACCTATAAGTATAGTTGTAATTTAATAAATGAAATTGTCCGGATCTCAATCAGTTAAGAATAATAAATCACATTTATTTACAAATAAAGGAATGAAAAAAGTTCCATAAACCCTTAATCCATACATGAATTAAGGAAGACATTCAACTGAACATGGAGTTGATCATCTAACTCAAACCTAATCATGTATACATGAAACAAAAATTCTAATTAGAGCAGAGTACTAAGAATTCCACATTATCTTCTCTAATAGTTAATTAAATATAAGATATCATGAAAAGTTCACATTTTCAATGTTAGTGAAATTAGTCAGTCCGGTATTTATATATTATAAAAATAATTTTATTATCTTTATAAATAATCAGATTTATTCTTAGTCAGTAAAAGCACCAAATAACGATCTTCCTTATTCTAGGACAACATCACCAAGTTGTAGAATTTCCTACATAGATAGAATCCTGGAAGATTAAATCTAAAAGACTCAAAAAATTATCTTTCTAGTTTTATCAGTTAAACTAATATAATATCTAATATAACATGGCTAAAATTAACCAATTCCATGAATTCCCATCATTATTTCAAGTGTTATTTATTTAGGAAAACTATAATGAGAGTCATTAATGACTAAAAGGTCATTGACTAAAAGGTAACCAACTAGTAAGACTTATAGTTAAATATTTAATTTTTAACTTAATATTTTATTTAGTTGGATTACATATTATAAATTTTTTAACATTATGTTATCATGTTCTGAGTAATCTCTAGATTAGCTCTTAAATATGAGCCTGTTTGGGTCCATCTAGTCATTCTCATACACCTCAGTCCTTTTAATAAAGGATTTGTATCCATCCCTATCAAACTCGTCTCATGAATGATATATTTACACTATGGCTCATTATTAATTACATTAGGATATCTTAATAATCACTAGAGATGTGATATTGTCTAAAGATAACAATTTTTATTAAAAAAATACAAACCTTAGATTTCCATGATGAGGCAATTCTTATTCTCTATTGGTTATGAATTCTTGGTTTTCCACTAATAATCCATATTACATATTGAATTTAATGACAAAAAATATATATTTTTATATTCTCTATTTTATCAATTAAACTAAAACTTTCTTATGATGTACTATCTCAATCTAGAGAAAAATTCATCCATTCATCTGAAAACATTTCATTCCCACTTTTAACATTGATTATTTCCATGTATGTTAGTAGATTTTATCTCCATTAGCTTATATTTATATTATCTTATTGATAGATTAAGTGAGAATTCATAACCAGATATGAGGGCCACGAAGCATTGACACATTATAGATTAATATAGAGATGTTAGTGATAGGGTATGTTCCCTTGTTGGGTTAACCACTTACATTACTTATTTTATTTAGGTATGAAAAAGATTTATTAACACATTATACCATTATCCACTCTCTAGGGCTATGTCATATCTGTGTTTAGTTCCATGTTCATATTGTTAAATTTCATTCAATTAATTCTCATAGAATTCTGACATAATGAAACCCTTGGTGGTTATCCAATTATAATGTATATCTCAATAAAGATCTACTCGTGAAATGGGGGTGGTGAAACATCAAAAATAATATAATAATTTATCTTTATCAATTGGAAAATAATGATATAATAGAACTTTCAATGGATAATCCCATACAATCAGTTTCACATCTATAGAGTAGCGACCACCACTGGACCTTGAACTGACCTACTCATGTAAGACCAATACATGAAGACTACACTTCCCACACATTGTCAATTTTCTATGATATTGATGGAATTACCTAGTGTAAATAAATTAAATTATTATTGTGGATATTGAATGATGATTGTGAGCCAATAGAGGAAATTAAGGATCCCAAAAATCTAAGAGCCTCATTCCATGATATCTTGATTCTAGTATACATGTTTTCCCCATAACTCCTAAAAAATGGTTCATTAGTGACACCATTTATTATTAATTTCAGATATACATATTTATCTAGATTCAACAAAAATATCCAATTGAAGTTCATTAATTTTATAAGGGAAGGTTGAAGGAGTGAATCTATAAATTAAAGGACCATTTCTACCTATACATATTTTATTAAATAATAATATGTGGCACCAGATCCACTATTTTCATTAGATACAATCCTTGATGAACTTTGTGAACTATTTAACTACACATGTGGGACCTCATACTTTACCAGCTGAATGGGTTCGGTCCTCTTTCCTTGTAATTATTTAGGTGGAGATGTCGACCAAAAACATAACTATATAGGTAAAAATAGTGGTGTTATAGATTTTAACAGTGTCGGTAGTGATTGAATCTTGATGATTCTACTCACCCCTAATGAAATGCGGGTGCTATTATTGAGGTCCCAAATCCATTCTGAGATGGTGATAAAGTAGAGGAACTTATTTCTAACATTAATAACACTAGTTTTCTAGACCAAGAGATATATGATTTGGAAATTTTTTTAAGTCAAAGTTCCAATTGGTATTTTTCAATAGAAAATTAAGAGCTATTGTGATTCTAGATAAATCCATTCCATTAACTCATTGGATCTATATTTACATACTTACTAGATTGATAAGAAATCTATATTCATAGAGGCATTGTTCCACTTAGATGCTTATACTATCAATTATTTGTTAACATCTAACTATTTTCTATGTTGATAGAGCTTGTTATGATCAATTTATGGAGAATAATATCTTTTAATTCCTCAAAATCTCTTCAATTCCCCAAATTAAAGAAAAGCATTATCCTGATTACTTTTAAAAAAGATTTTTATCATTATAGGATCACCCATGACTATGGAATGGGTTTGAGAGTTGGGAATGTCTAGTAATGACATATTACTAGAGTAAAAAACATCTGTTAAGACAATAAATTTTTTTAACAAGAATATCACTTCACATCAATATTTTTTTAAGAAACCCCAGATTGGGTAGTCAAACTCCATAGCTAAACCTATGGGTTTTAGTACTATTTCCTGATGGGGTTGAAATCCATTAATATATACTAAGAGAATTTATTATTAATCTTACTACAATTACCCAAACTACAATATATTTTTTTATCTATCGAAAAAAGATAAAAAAACTAAACAAGTTACATTTTCCTACCACTATTTGTATTAATTGCATTGATTTATTTAAATATGTATTAATGTATTTACTATTTACTAGTTATAAATTAATAAGAGAAGCACTTATAGTTACATTATTTCATTGATTAGAATATAAAATGATTCTAGAAGAGTATTACATGAACCATAAATGGTTGGAATGATATAAATGGAACACAGTCACTCTCTCAATCTCATATTCCAATGAGTAGATCACTCATTCTCTCATTTTCACCCTGAAAAAATGGTTCACACATAGTCATACCATGAAATGGAATAAAATAAATCATAAGGAATATACTGTTCTGCAAAAAAACTTCTTATATCAAAGGAAACTTTTTCACACTATAGATCACTCCATCCTCAAATATAGAAAATAATTTCTTACAGACTATTTATATAGATTCTATCTCTTAAGGTAATTGTTATATGTCTTGATATAATAAAATTTGGAACATTAATGGTTGTAATTAATAAAATATTTAGAGCTAATTATATTTATAGATATAGTGAATCTAGATATAAGAGTAATCCTAAGGGCTTCATACATTCATAGAAGAAGTCTCTATTATAGATAAGTCTATTTTTGTTGATATGTTACAAAATTTTGTTCTTATTATAAACAAAAAAAGTTATAGATCAATCTAGATAAGTTAATGGGAATACACTATAAGAATATTGATTCTGTTACTTTCTATATCCCATTCAATAATTCATTTTTTATATAAGACATATCAATCATGAAACCTTCATATATACTATTTATGGACTTTTCTCCCTGTCATTTTGAGGTTTTGTAAATGTTTTCATTCATTCTCTATCATTCATTGACAAGAAAAATTAAATTTTTAATCTTCTTTGGTAGCTCCCACAATATTTCCTATTTATTTTTATTTCCATTATTACATAAGGATGTTGGAAGAATTTATTGATGAGATCCTATAGGGCCTCATCAGAAAAGGTATCACTCTTTCCTATTGATTATACATGGTATGGGACAGAATAACACATGATATATTGTTAGAATTCATTATCATAGAGGTTCATCACTCTTAATATATCAATTTAATGGGACAACACTGATCCTTAGTCTATGAATTACTCACCCATTATGAAATCCCCCTTCATACAAGTCCAGAATGTCAGATAATCATGCCAAACAGATGTATGAGAAAGAATAAAAAAAGAATCATAGAAAAATAAGAACCAAACCCAATTGGAGGAGGATCTCCCAAGTTTTAATACCCAATCACTCCATGCTAACCTGGCATAATTAATCCTATCATTCCATACCCTCCCACCAATGAGTACAATAAAATTCTAAAAGTCATACATTAATTGTTGTCCTCTCTCAATATTCTTGTTCCGGCTTCCATGTCAACTTCAACTTATTTCTCCCTCTGTTCCCATACATGATTCATATTTTTTCATTCTTTCAAAACCACTGAAGATTAAATTATGTTATAGGAAGTAAATTCACTATCTATAGCTTTACACATCCCCAAATTCATCCTAGTACTAAACTGGCTAGGTGAAAAGAAATGGAACAAAAAACTCTCTTCGCATAGATGTTATAAAGCTATTTCATGTTAATAATAATGAAATATATTTTTTTGTATTCATTTATATACTCCACTAATTACATCCTATAATAATTATAAAATATATAATATGTGATTTGTTAACTATAAAATATGAGGTGGGTCATTTTGAATAGTCTTTCATACATTGCTTTTACTAATTTATAGACTTCACACCAAATAAATCCCTGTGAAAAAGGGAAGAACCTTTGAAATCAAATATCCTTTTGGAATTTTGTTAAAATTAATATAGACATCATTTTTATTATACAATGTAATTGACAGTTTTATCATTGAATGTTCTATACTTAGTTCTTTTGATTAAGGTTCTTAATTTTTAGAGTATGTATCCATTAATTTTTATATTAGTACATGAGTGATTAGTCCTTTTGGATAGAAAAAGAGACTCACCTCAACTTGTGGTACCAATTGAACTATAGTATTGTTTCTGAATAATATTCATCAATTTAAAGTGGTTGATTATTTTTGTTAATTATTCTCACCCATATGTTCATTCTAAAATAATATATTTTATCTCTTTCCTTACCCTATTCCTTTCACCTTCTATGATCTTTACACTTTATCTGATAGGAATAACAAGTTCAAAATCTATTGGCCATGTCATATTGAGATTATTCATGGTTGTTAAGGTAATGGGTTGATGATAATAACAACAACATTATCATCTATCAATGATAATTCCCTAGAGAGGAAGAAAGGATAACAATGTGTGGAGTGTGGGGAGAAGCACAACTATATAGTGAGGGTCATACATTCATGTAAGATTTTACCTATAAACAATCTCTTTTACTATGATAGTATAAAACAAAGACTCCAGATCCTGGTCCACCATTGGAATCTGAATAAGAACTACCATCAACATCAATAAGAGTATATCCACGTAAAACATATCTCTTAGAGAAATTAGAGTCGGGACATCTAGACATTTAATTTCCTTTGTCAATTAAGTACCTCACTTCGGGATAACAGGGAACCCAAAAGAGGCCTATTTTCCTTTCTTATAACTCTTTATAGTACCAAAAATTGACTAGATACAATATTTTACTAGATAACTTTCTTATGAATAAAATACCCTTCTTCATCATTCAGTTTTTTCCAAAAGAAGGTGAATTTCCATTAAGAATATCCACTCATCACCTCTGAAATGGATCTTTGGCTGTAAAAATTCAATACACTTTGTTATTAGTTAGAACACTATAGAAACATCAATAAATAATGGATTACCCTTAGATAGTACCTTATTACTTTTAAGGAATCCACTTTAGCTGCTTATTTACTTGATCTCATTTGATAATAGAAAATCACTCCTTGTAATTAGGGGAACTAACAGAACTACTTAGATTAGATCATGAATTCCTAACACCTTTAGTAGGGCTGAGTGTGAGAGAATACGTTTCTAACTAACTATGAGGAATTAAAACCTAGTATAATAAAGAAGCATTAGTGAAGAAGATCCCAACAACATCTATTTTTATAGTACTAACTGTACTAGCCATTTTTAATTCAATTGGCTTAGTTTCAATAGCTGTGAGTTGATAAACAAATTATTCAATACATATAAGAAATATCACACAGTATGGATTGGTCAATTATATTTATTGGATGTATTGAATAGAAATTAAAAATACATAAAAAGTATTCTTATCCCACTGACAATAAATCCCAGGTAAATAGAATGAGCCACTTGTAAATTGGTATGACCAATAGGGAATCAAAATGAACGACTGAGAGATAAAATCAAAGGCTAATAACATTCCATTATTCTACATCCTTTTCATTTTGAAATGCTAATAGTTCTTATGATATTAATGATCTATGAATTTTATGATTTTATTCTTAGCAATAGGAAGATAGTTATGAGACAAGACACATATTTCGATACATAAAATATTATGTGCTTCCACAAGAGTAGTTATTTATCATCTTACATGATTATTCACAACCATGACAACACTAGGAATCCATGCCTAAAATGTATGAGTATATATATATATTCTAAAAAAAATTATTCTAATCAATGGAATAAGATTAATCTCCTCCACATATCTTACACTAAAAAATTGTCTATACAAAATGAATCAACTAGTCTAAAACACTATTCATACAATCATTACAATACTCAAATCAACTATTTCTGTAGCAGAATCAACATAAGATGTCTAACCATTTCAATTTTCATGTAAATTGGGAATGGAATAATATTAAAATAACTTGATAAATTAATGGTAATTGGAATTAGTAGAGTTGGTATTTAATGAATGTGTATAGGAATGCAAGAAAGAAAGGATATATAGAGAGACTTGCCTACCTGAGTATATTTCATTTTTAAAAATTATAGAATACCATTAGAATGTGTTAAAATCAATCATACTCTAAAACTATAAGGTTCAATTTAAATTCAAATCAATGATCTTGTTAATGGTACCTACAATAATCATGTTAGATGTCCTTTTAGTGGTACTTAATTTTACTTGATTTCAAACATAGAAATTGTTCCTTTCAATTAATGGATAGAAAAGAACACAAACATAAAAAAAAGTGATAACATAGGATATATGGAAAAGTATCATTAGGTTTATATTTTATATAAGTTATGGGATGTTGTTTTTGGTATGTAGATGAAATTCCTTTTGGAACTCAAAGGAAATGGAATTTTGGTATTATTGCTTCATAATAACACAACTCCATAGCATTTGGTTTTTATCTGGATTCAAGATCATACAGTATCATGAGATTATAGAATTTTCCACATGATACCAGTAGTTAGTGGGTAGTAGTTCTATGTAATAATGCATTATTTTCCCATTGATACATTTCTCATATGTGTATTGAATAAAAGAGTTCTAACCAGTTTGAAATATATTACAATATTTTACTCTAGAGGTTGGGCCAGACTCTATATGGTTACTGCATCTCTCTTACTATCAAACCATATTGAAATTTTTTTTCCTTTAGAATCTATTTTATTATATCCTATATCATTTAAAATTCTACCATTCATGTCCCATATCATCCATTATTCATTTTTCGAGAAGAAAATAATTCCAAAATCATGTCATGTTGTAAAAGTTTATATTGTGATTTGTATTGTAATGGGAATAACAAAATGATGACTATGAGAATTAAAAAATTTTCATTTGGTAATCCTAATAAGTCATTCCATCATTAAAGAATTACTATGGTTGGGAGGTGATTTATATATTTTAATATGACTATTATCGTGATCTTTGGAGATGATTAGTAATGGAAGCTCTATAGTCACATTAGTTCTAAATTGAAACATTATAGGAGTTCTGAACCATGCCATGTTTACATTTTTTGAGACAATTCAAGTAGATAATTATTCTTCAAATGTAATGGAATAAAACGATTTTGAAAATATGGGTTTGATAATAATTTTGGTGGTATATGGTACCAATGAAAATAAATGGCCCAATGTTTGAAATATATAGGAGAAATCACTTATAACCCTCTCTGAACATCTGCAAACTACTATAATGGAAATGGGGAGGTGGGAATACCATCCATTACAAAATTTATTCTATAATATATAGAAATTGGATTTGATTCCAAAATTAGGTTGGGGGTGAAAGATAAGATATCCTTTTAGATACATGATGAAAAGAAAAGCAACAGTCCTAGGTTTCATATAATCCCCAAACATTGTCACTCAAAAAAATGATCTTTTAATTAAAAAATATTTCACCCTTTTTTCATTGTAGTTGATTCTATTAGTCAATTATTGTAGCACTTCTATATTATTTTTGGAATGTTGAAGTTGTTGATCATTATATCTTCCACTGAATTCTGGCTCCAATAACATATGTTGGTTAAAAAAATAATTTTGGAATGTTGATTTCATACCGTTTCAATGTGGCTTTATTATGTATTTCTTCCAACTAGTTTAATTATATCTATAATGAAATAATAAATATGAAAATGGTTATCCTTTTTAGTCCTTCCGCTAATCAGGAATTTTTTCTATAGGAAAATACCCTAGCCATCTAACAGCAATCCCTGGCTAAGGGTAATGATGAAGAGAAGATGAGTCCCAAATAGATTACATATATCATACTCTTTTTGAAAATGTATTTCCATTACTGAATGACCTAGAATTTGGAAATTTATTTTTTTATTGTATATTATGGTTGGATCTTATATTTAATGATGGCCTTTAAATAAATCAAGGGTGATTTTTTTCCAATCCTTGGTCATGTACTTGAGGTCGGTAAGGTTGATGATTTAAAGAGGTATATAGATCTTCATCGAAAGTGAAATAAACCTATTTTATAAATCCTCATACATGTATATTTATATAGAATTTGGTCACAATAAGACAATCAATAAATCTAAAAAATGAAATGGTTTTGTTCCGGATATATAGAGTAAGGGTTGTTATAAGACCGGGTCTATTGCAAACAAGGTGTCTATATTAAAAAAATTAATTGTACCTAATGTATCATAAATTCCATTAATGAGACAGATGTTAGACCATATCATAGTCTAAATTAGACATTGATACTAGGAAAAGGTGAGAAACTTGTAGTTGAGTAGAATATTAAGTATAAATCATCAGATGTACCCTTTTTGATGAAGACATGTCAAAAATATCTTTCATGATTTATTCAAATGCATTTTGTCACCTTGATTAGTCTTAATTAATAAGGTTAATTCTAGCCCCTCGTTCAATATCTCATATCTAGATTGGGATCCACATGTGAAAAACTTATTAGTATAATTATAAAATCATCAATCAATGTATTCTAGACCTGATCGTATTTTTCCATGTTGATGTTCTCCTTGAGGAAAAGGAAATGTCAGGTGGGTAGAAATTTCAAGACTATGAATGATTCATATGTGGTCTGATGCCATATGTCACTATTTTATCATTCATATATATGCATGATAAGGAGGATAAAATTTCCACCCATAATTAAACCTCTTCCCTCTTACAAAACATCTTAATATGGATAGAGTTTCGGGACAAAAGAGGATGACATCACACTATTCTAGTCATCAGTATTGTTTTCTAAGAATGAATCGATTCTAGAGCTCTTATAGAATTAATTACTAGTGTTAAATGAATCATATCTAAAGAGGGATGTATGAATGACATCTATAATTTTTTAGACTTACTATGAGAAAGGCATATATGCATTGACCACACAGCTTGGTGAAGAATGATTGGTGTGGTTTTCTTTTTTTTCATTATTTATTATATCTGGTGACTAAGTTAATCATTTTTAATTAAATAACTGGTGATATGGGGGAATAAATTCACTAGGTTATTTAGTTTTTTATGTTTGAGAAGTAACTCTATGTGTATGAGGACTTTTTCACCCAATTTTTCTCTTTTCTCAACGTTGATTCGTAGTTTATATTAGTTCATTATTGAGATTCTATCATTATCTATGAAATATATGAATTAACAAATCCCATATAATATAAATGACCAATCCCAAATCAAGTATTTATTATATATGTGAGTCTGATCAGTACTCTACTCTAAAAGTTCTATAATAGATATTAGAATAAGTAGTATTGGAAGAAGGCAATAGAGTTTAGTTTTCTGAAAATTATCTAATAGATTTCTTAAGAACATTACCTTCTCAATAATACCATCATATTTATAAAAAAGGAATTCTTCATCCAAACTATGTATGAGGATCCATTAAAAACTCAAAATGTGAATGAAATTATTAGAAAAATTGTTTTCATTTTATATGGAGTCCATTTCCCACAATGTCTTTCCTATCAATATAAATTTTTATGAAAAATTATTATTCTTGTCTCACATTATAGGGGAACTTTAGTGGTGTCCCAAACATATCCTTTTCACACCCATTGCTATATCAATTAAGGAACATAAAGAAATAGTTCTACCTGAGATTTCACCATGACATAGTAAAGATCGGTAAAATTCAAGGGAAATTTTTTCTTAATTTTCTTTGTAATTTTATAAGAACGCAGTTTCAGACGGCACCTGATTCTGAGGACCGGTGTGCCCGGAATTTCTATCCGAAGTTTAGCTCAGGTACGTTCAGTGAACGAACTAGCGGGAATTTCTAACTTTTGAACCGGTGCCTGGAATCAAATTCTGAGGGCACCGATGGAACCGCAATTCCGGTAATTGCTTAGGAACTCCTGTTCCGGAGTTGCGTTATCATGGGTGTGGAAGATAAAAATTGTGGATGTTAATTTATTATTATTCTACATTTTTTATTCTAAGTGTTTAGTTCTTGATGGAAGGTGGGTAACCACCCAACCTCCCTTGGGAGGTTATGAGGGTAGTGGGTCCCACATGAACCCCACCCCTTCATATCCTCTAACCCCTCTCAACTCCCATTAAATGTTGATAACTTAAGTTTACTTAACTTATGGAATTAATGTTGTGAGTTAAATGTATGTTTTTGAAATTCAAACCCTTGAATTTTCATAAGGTTTAGGTGTGTTAATAAATTAAGACATAGGCTTATTTTATTAATGTTAGAGTTTATGCCACGTTGAGAGGATTTGGGAAGCGTGAAGATCTTCTTCATCTCCAACGAAGAACATCTTCGACGAAGAACGTGAAGTACCCCTCGGACTCTGACAAAGAAAACCGTTCTTCAATGAAGAACATCTTCGCCGAAGAATGCGGAGAAATTCTCCAACAACGTTTCCTCTTCGGACGCACCTCGACGACAACAGAATCAACGTTCATTTTCCGCGATGCCTGACCTCCACGATGCTCATTTTCCGTAGCTCGTTGATGAGAACCGTTCTTGAAACTGATGTAGGGGATTGTAAGTAATTAATTTGTTCGTGTTACATCCTTGATTTTCTTCGTGAATTTTTTTAAAACCAATAGTTATCGAATAACGCGAGGGGGGCCAGACCACACAAACACGGCCTACCCACCTCCTTATTTCATGTTGGTTCCTTTGTGGTTTGGTACGGGAAGACGTGGTGCCGTCGAACCATGTGGAATCATGCGAAAGGAAATGTGCGGCGCCGTCGCGCCGCGTCGTGGAATGAAGATCAAGGACGTGAAGTCGTCGTGCCGCGCTGTGAATTAATATAAGGACGTGACGCCATCACGTCGCGTCGGAGACACCCAAATATACCGCAGCCGGTACCGGGGCCACGGCGGAGGGGCGCGGCGCCGTCGCGCCACGCCGGACGACAAGGGTCGCGGCCGGTTCCTGGCTGCGGCGGAGCAAGGTGACCGGCGGCCGGACCGGGCCACCGGTGTCGGAGCTGGAAGGGGACCGGCCATCGCCGGTCCCGTTGAGCAGGAACTGGCCGGCCAGGTTGGGCCGACCTGACAGGGAGGAGCCAGGGGAATTAATTCCCCCGGCTGGACTTCAAACGGCCCCCATAAATTGGGGGCCACGGTTACACAGGGTGGCAGGCGCCCCCCCCCCCCCCCTTGCCAACGGCGCGGCCTTAGGTCGGGCTGACAGCGCGCTGGGCGGGCTGTGCCCAACCGGGCCGCGCCGCGCCGCGCCGCGCCGGGCTGACCCGGACCCAGGGCGGGTTGACCCTATTCGGGCCGACCGGGGGGTCTAGGGCGGGGTCGGTCCGGGCCCGAAACCCCCGTTTTCGGACCATTTGGGTTCAATTGCCCATAACTCAGGCTACGGACCTCCGATCGATGCGCCGTCAGCGGCAACACGATCCTTGGAATGAGAAGTTAGTTTCGGTATATCGCACTCAAGGTTTTGCAATACTTTGAGTTCAGCCGGGTTGGTTCGTACACGAAACCAACCGGGCCCCTGGAGCGGAAACGCTCATAACTTGAGCTACGGACGTACGATTGACGTGCCGTCGACTTTGTTGTTTTCATCTTAGTGAGACGGATCATTTTTCTTACTCCGCCCCAGGTTTGGACGCAGGTGGAGTCTGGTCGGGTTGGTTTTGCCTTAAAAACCAACCGGGCCCCTGGGACGAAAAAGCCAATAACTCTCAGACCGGGCGTCCGATTGACGCGCCGTCTGCGATGTTGAGTTCCTGTTGACGATACAGAACTTTTGGATACATCAAATTTGGACTATGTGTCAGTTGATGTATTAGCCTCTCTGCTCGTGGAGGGGACCCTCCCGAACGAGCTTGCTCTTTGCAGGAACCCTAGAGCTGGCTGTGACTGCTACTGTGACGACGACGATTGTACAGAGATCCTCAGTGGATTCGACGGCGACGACTACAGCACTCAGCGATCCTATGTGGATCAGTGCTACCGATCCTGTGTGGGTCCTATCCTGTGTGGGTCAGTGCTCAGCGGTTCTGTGTGAGCTAGCGCCTACAGATCCTGTGTGGGTCTGATCCTGTGTGGGTCTTTGCGGTGGTTAGTTTCCTACCGATCCTGCGTGGGTCTTTGAGGAGGTTAGTACCTATCGATCCTTTGTGGGTCAGATGACTTAGATGGATCAGTGATCATCTCTATCGTCTTCGAAGAAGTATACCTGTGTGAGCTGAAACCTGTTTTCTTTCCTGTGAGGATTGTGTTGTGCTATCCTGTGTGGATTATGTTTTGCTTTCCTGTGTGGAATACGTATACTTTCCTGTGTGAACTGGGTTGTACATGGGTTTGGAGGTTGGAGAGTATTGGAATTGATGACTTAGGTATATGTATGGTCATAGACCTAAGTAGTGTTGGATGTTACTTCGTGGTTGTATCTTTCCTTTGTGGTTTATCCTTTGTGGAATTTCAGAGACCTTCGGGGGTCTTGGGGTCCCTACTGAGTATCTTATACTCACCCTTGCACGGGCTATGCCTGCACTATGTGGTGTTGGTTGCAGATGACGGATAGCGCTGATCGTGGTGGAGGCTTGCGGAGCAGGACTGTACCTGGAGGTGGACCACTGGGCGAGATGTACTCGGAGCGGTCGGCTGGACCCGAGGAGCAGTGGAGGCTTTCTGTACCCACCCTTTAGGTGGGACTTCCAGTGGACGGCTCGACGTTGCGGATTTACTTTTCAGTTGTTGCTTTCCCTTTTCGAGTTTTACTTTACTTTCAGTTTGGGTTTGTATTCTGGCCCACTTACATTCTGCACTTACTGTTGTACCAGTTTTTACTTAGTGTTTACTTTTTTCCGTTTGCTTGCTCTGTGGTGCTTGTTTACTTTAAAAAGGCAATGCCTTCCCTTTACCAGGATTTACGCCTTGGTGCTAGTCGCCAGCCCCTGGCCTATGGAAGCCAGGCTTGGGGTAGTCACGGCACATGCCCTGAGGACGGGTCGTGACAAATTGGTATCAGATGAGTTCGGTTCTACTGCAGAACTTTGTACTCTGATCTTTTTCTATGTGAAGCAATAGTGTTTAGCGTATTGAGTGTGGTTATTAGTCTAGGGAGTCCAGTGTTGGTGCGGCGGCCGACGTATCCGTACACCAGGACCCTAACTTCTGATTTCCGACTAAATGCACGAAAACATTGATTGTGTGTGTGTTTCAAGTTTTCTTTGTGATTACTTTGTATCAGCTCACCAGGTATACTATTCTGACCGTGGAACACCTGTTTCCTTTTTAGGATGGCCCCACGATGGCAGCCAGCTAGGGTTCCAAGAGTCGAGCGTGACGACAGCCCACCGAGTGATGGGGCCTCGGTGCCGGGCCCTTTGTCACCAGTGGCACCGGCGGTAGCTCTACCCACCGAGCAACCGATGCTTCCAGCACCAGCCGCTGACGATGCATGTCACCTCAATGCACTGCATGAATTCCAACGTCAGCGACTGCCTAGGTTCTGTAGGGAGACATACCCCCAGGCAGCTGAGGACTGGCTGGAGGCAGTGGTGAGAGTTTTCAGGTTAGTGAGGACACCAGCAGACCTCATGGTCATCCTCGCAGCGAGCCTACTGCACGCCGCAGCAAGCAGACGGTGGAGATTGATGGTCCAGGTGCACGATGAGGCATCTCTTCTCTGGAAGGACATTGAGAGCCTCTTCCGCTCGGAGTTCCTCTCAGCCACCCTCCATGCGGTGCGCGTCCAGGAGATTCTTTTGCTGTGGCAGGGCAGCATGACGGTCGCCCAGTACTCGGTGAGATTTACCGATCTCTCGCGCTACTCTACAGACATGGTACAGGACCCATTCTTCCGGGCCCGGACCTTTGAGCAGGGATTGAGACACGAGATCAGGGAATCTCTGATCTCCCTCAGCATTCCGACTCAGACAGGAGTACTGGAGTGGGCCCTTTTGATCGAGATATTTCTTTCTGAGTCTACACCAATGCCGAGACCCACTGCAGGGCGGCACGTAGAAGAGTCTTCTGCAGTAGGCAGTTGATGGATGACTCTTGGGTCCAGGAAGACTAGACCTTCAGGCAGACGACCTCAGGAAACTGGCTTAGTAGTGCAGGGCACACAGCGCAGATCCAGTCTTTCGAGAGGCATACAGTGCTACTCATGTGGCGGGCAGGGCCACATGGCTCGTGATTGCTGGACCTGCCGTGCCAAGGAGCAGCAGACGGTTGAGGGACCACCGAGGCAGAGGCAGAGGGTCGACCGTGGCGGTCCTCAGGGAGGAGGCGGACGAGGCATAGGAGCTGGCCAAGCAGCAGGTGGTGGGCGACGCTTTGACGCTCTACCACCACCACCTCCAGGAGGTTCACCCTGACCACAGGAACTGGCAGGCAGAGATAGGCACACCTCCAGGCAGCAGAGGCCTACGACCACGGTGCGCCCGAGATGATTCAAGTTACTATCTGTGTCTATTCCACCCTTGCTGCAGTACTTATAGACTCAGGAGAGAGTCACTCTTTCATAGCTGATGCCCATGTTCGGAGCTCGGAGATTCCGACAGAGCCGTTGGCTTGATCCTTACGGCTAGAGACTCCTACGGGAGCAGGCTCAATGATTACGCACTGGTGTCGGCAGTGTGAGCTTAATCTAGGAGGCGAGAGCTTCGGCTGGGATATTCTTGTAGCAGCTTCGAGGCCTTACGACGTCATCTTGGGCATGGATTGGTTGTCTACGGTCCATGCACAGATTGACTGTATTAGGCGCAAGGTGCGATGTATACGCACCGACGGGAGCAGGTTCACCTTCATCGGTGAGAAGGGAGCCTTCGTAGAATAGGATGGACTTCCGCAGAGGAGAGGAAAACCCATCACTCATTAGTTGGCTAGCCTCATCCTAGGAGATGATGACGTGCAGAGTCCTAGTTTTCCTGCAGTGGTGGATCAGTTAGCGGACATTTTTCCCGACGACGTTCCAGGACTACCTCCTCGCAGAGAGGTAGAATTTTATATTGACCTGTACACTAGGACAGCCCCAATATCGACTCCAGCATATCGGATGGCCCCCGCTGAGCTTAGAGAGCTGTGGGTACAGTTGGAGGACTTGCAGGGCAAGGGGTTCATCTGACCCATTGTTTCACCCTGGGCTTCCCCGATTTTGTTCGCCAAGAAGGCGGACGGGAGCTTGCGCCTTTGTGTCAACCATCTTCGCCTGAACCAAGTGATAGTGAGGAACAAGTATCCGCTACCGAGTATTGATGACCTCTTTGATCAGATCAAGGGAGCACGGTGGTTCTCGAAGATAGACCTCAGGTCAGGCTATCACCAGCTTAGAGTTTGAGACGAGGACGTGCAGAAGAAGGCCTTCAGGTGTCGGTATGGCCACTATGAGTTCTTGGTTATGCCTTTCGGCGTAACTAATGCTCCAGCAGTGTTCATGGGCCTCATGAACAGGATCTTTCAGCCATACCTCGATCGATTTGCCGTGCTCTTCATCGACAACATTTTGATTTACTCGACGACTAAGGACGAGCACGCCTACCACTTACAGGTTGTACTAGACACACTATGAGAGAACCAGCTTTATGGAAAGCTCTCGAAGTGTCAGTTCTGGATAAGTGAGGTCCACTTCTTGGGGCGCGTCATCTATGAAGTGGGAGTTGATGTGGATCCGGTAAAGATTGAGGCAGTGTTAGCTTGGGAGCCACCCACGAGCGTGACAGAGGTGCGGAGTTTCTTGGGACTAGCTGGATACTACCGGAGATTTGTGCCAGACTTCTCCAGAGTTGTGGAACCACTCTCAGCTTTGATGAAGAAGGGGAAACCCTTCATGTGGTCAAACAGATGTCAGCAGAGCTTTCACGAGCTGAAACAGAGATTGACCAACGCACCTATCTTGAGGTTGCCTGAGGAGGGAGTAGGGTACATAGTCCACTGTGATGCATCAGGGACTGGACTTGGTTGTGTCCTGATGCATGAGCGGGCAGTGATCACCTATGGATCACGTCAGTTGAGGCCGCATGATCAGAACTACGCTACCCATGACCTGGAGTTAGCAGTAGTGGTCTTCGCTCTGAAGACATGGCGACACTATCTGATGGGAGAGCGCTTTACAATCTTTTCTGACCATCAGAGTCTCAGATACATCTTCTCTCAGAAGGATCTGAATCTGAGACAGCGACGATGGATCGAGTTCCTACAAGACTATGACTTTGAGATAGTCTATACTCCTGGGAAGGGAAACATAGTAGCCAAGGCTCTCAGCAGGACGACGGGCATTCAGCTACTTGAGGTGGCGACAGAGCAGCTAGCCTCTTTACAGATATCATTCATGGATAGAGATGGATCAGCCTTACTTCAGTCTCTCACATTCACTCCTCCACTACTACAGCAGGTCAGAGAGGCACAGCATGGGGACACTGACTGTGAGACGCGGCGTGCACAGATATCCTCAAGACAGGCACCTGATGGTTTCTCCTTTGGAGTAGAGCACGACATACTTTTAAGAGGACGTACCTTGGTACCAGTTTCTTTACGGGAGGAGGTGCTGAGAGAGTTTCACACTTCCCCCTTGGCGGTACATCCCGGAGTGGCGAAGATGTACCAAGATCTCAGACGATAGCACTGGTGGCCAGGCATGAAGAAGGCTGTGGCAGATTTCGTTTCTCGATGCCTCACCTGCCAGCAGGTGAAGGCTGAGAAGCAGGTACCAGTAGGCTTGGTACAGCCCATGGAGGTTCTGGAGTGGAAGTGGGATGGAATATCTATGGACTTCGTGACTGGACTTCCACGCACATCAAGAGGGCACGACTCCATTTGGGTGATTGTCGACCAACTCACCTAGTCGGCTCACTTCATACCCATCAGGGATCAGGGCTTAGTGGAGAACTTGGGGCGTCTATACGTTCAGGATATTGTATGGATTCATGGTGTTCCATCATCTATCGTCTCCTATCGAGATTCTCTCTTTACTTCCCGGCTTTAGAAGGGGTTGCAGGAGGCTTTCAGGACGCAGCTACGTTTGAGCACCGCTTTTCACCCTCAGACGGATGGTCAGATGGAGAAGACCATTCAGACTCTCGAGGACATGCTCCGCGCATGTGTCCTCGACTTTGGTCATAGCTGGGAGGACCACCTACCTTTAGTGGAGTTCGCATACAACAATAACTACCACTCCACCATCGGTATGGCACCATACGAGGTGTTGTACAGACGACCTTGGAGATCTCTTTTGTGCTGGACAGACCCTGGGGAGTCAGCACTTGTGGGACCGGAGATGGTCCAAGCCATGACAGAGAAGGTCCAGGTCATCCAGGAGCGGATGAGGACAAATCAGAGCCGGCAGAAGTCTTATGCTGACAGGAGGCGGAGGCCACTAGAGTTCGAGGATGGCGACCACGTCTTTTTGCATGTCTCACCTCGACGTGGATTGCAGAGATTTGGCCGAGGCGGCAAGTTGTCTCCACACTTCATCGGACCATTACAGGTCCTTAGTAGGATTGGCGATGTGGCTTATCGCCTGGATCTACCACCTCAGTTGCACCGGGTGCACGACGGCTTCCACGTATCTCAGCTGAGGAGATACGTGCATGAACCGACGCACATCATTAACCATGGGCAGCTAGACGTTGATGATGGGGAGACTTTTGCAGAGGTCCCGATGGAGATCGAGGATCGACAGGAGTGGGTCCTATGTGGATGGTAGATTCCTCTAGTGCGCATCAGATGGTAGCACGGGAACCTCCAGGAGAGCACTTGGGAGCAGGAGGCTCAGATGCGTGCTCAGTACCCTCATTTGTTTCCCTAGTTTTCGATGTATCTTTACGGGGATGTAAAGCCCTGAGGTCGGAGTAATTTAAAGGCCCGTAAAATTCATAGGAAATTTTTTCTTAATTTTCTTTGGAATTTTACAAGAATGTAGTTTCAGACGGCACCTGATTCCGAGGCCCGGTTTGCCCGGAATTTCTATCCTAAGTTTTGCTCGGGTACGTTCAGTGAACGAACGAGCGGGAATTTCTAACTTTTGAACCGGTGCCCAGAATCGAATTTCTAGGGCACCGATGGAACCACAGCGCCAATAATTGCTTAGGAAATCCTGTTCTGGAGTTGCGTTATCACGGGTGTGGAAGATAAAAATTGTGGAAGTTAATTTATTATTATTCTACAATTTTTATTCTAAGTGTTTAGTTCTTGATGGAAGTTGGGTAACCACCCAACCTCCCTTGGGAGGTTATGAGGGTAGTGGGGCCCACACGAACCCCACCCCTTCATATCCTCTAACCCCTCTCAACTCCCATTAAATTTTGATAACTTAAGTTTACTTAACTTATGGAATTAATGTGGTGAGTGAAATGTATGTTTTTGAAATTCAAACCCTTGAATTTTCATAAGGTTTAGTTGTGTTAATAAATTAAGACTTAGGCTTATTTTATTAATGTTAGAGTTTATGCCATGTTGAGAGGATTTTGGAAGCGTGAAGATATTCTTCATCTGCAATGAAGAACATCTTCGACGAAGAACGGGAAGAATCCCTCGGACTCCGACGAAGAACACCGTTCTTCAACGAAGAACATCTCCACCGAAGAATGCGGAGAACTTCTCCAACGACGTTTCCTCTTCGGACGCACCTCGACGAAAAAGGAATCAAAGTTCGTTTTCCACGACGCTCGACCTCCGCGACGCTCATTTTCCACAGCTCGTTGATGATCACCGTTCTTGAAACCAAGTTAGGGGATTGTAAGTAATTAATTTGTTCATGTTACATCCCCGATTTTCTTCGTGAATTTTTTTTAAAACCAATAGTTATCGAATAACGTGAGGGGGGACAGACCGCACAAACACGGCCGACCCTCCTCCCTATTTCATGTTGGTTCCTTTGTGTTTTGGTACGGGAAGGCGTGGTGTCGTCGCACCATACGAAATCATGCGAAAGGAAATGTGTGGCGCTGTCATGCCGCGCCGTGGAAAGAAGATCAAGGATGTGCCGCCATCGCATCGCGCCACGAATTAATATAAGGACGCGGTGCCATCGCGCCGTGTCGGAGGCACCCGAAAATACCGTGATCGGTACCGGGGCTGCGGCGGAGGGGCGCGGCGTCGTCACGCCGCACCAGATGACAGGGGCCACAGCCGGTTCCGGGCCACAGTGGAGCAAGGTGACCAGCGGCTGGACCGGGCCGCCGGCTTCGGAGCTGGAAGGGGACCGGCCATCGTCGGTCCCGTTGAGTAGGTACCGGCTGGCCAGGTCGGGCCGGCAGGATAGGGAGGAGCCGGGGGAATTAAATCCCCCGGTCGGACTTCAAATGACCCCAACAATGGGGGGCTGCGGTTACACAGGGGGGCAGGCGCCCCCCCCCTGCCAACGGCTCGGCCATCGGCCGAGCTAGCAGCGCGCTGGGCGCGCTGTGCCCACCCGGGCCGGCCGCCTCGCCGGACCGCCTGGCTGAGCCGGGCCGCGCCCAGCCGGACTGACCCGGACCCGGGGCGGGTCAACCCTGTTCGGGCCGACCGGGGGGTCTCGGGCCGGGTCGGTCTTGGCCCGAAACCCCCGTTTTTGGACCGTTTGGGTTCAATTTCCCATAACTCGGGCTACGTACCTCCGATCGACGTGCCGTCAGCGGCGACAGGATCCTTGGAACGAGACGGTCCATTCGGTATATCACACTCAAGGTTTAGGAATACTTTGAGTTTGGCCGGGTTGGTTCGTACACGAAACCAACCGGGTCCTCGGAGCGGAAAAGCTCATAACTTGAGCTACGGATGTCCGATTGACGTGCCATCGACTTTGTTGTTTTCCTCTTAGTGAGATGGATCTTTTGGCTTACTACTCCCGAGGTTTGGACACAGGTGGAGTACAGTTTGTTGTACCTCTCGTATCCCCTCGTGGTTTAATTTTCATGATCACAATCACTTTCATGTTTATCTAATTGTGTTTTAAGTGTTTTTGTTGATAGGCAATTGATTGCCAAAGGATTGGCCCAAGAAAGATGAAAAAATGGACTGAATTGCAGTCCACCGGCCAACCGGTGTGATAGCACCGGCCAGCCGGTGGACCTGGCAAAGGCATTGCCCACTGCCAGGTTCCACCGGTCAGCCGGTGGCTCTGTCACCGGCCAGCCGGTGGCAACCTGATGCAACAGTGTTTGCTACTATCTCCCCACCGGCCAGCCGGTGGCTCCTCCACCGGTCAGCCGGTGGCGCCTGGACCAAATTCTTCTCCTCTGCCAAGGCACCGGCCAGCCGGTGGAGCAGTACCGGCCAGCCGGTAGCCCAGTCAAACTAGCCGTTGGCTTTGACCAGTCAACCCTCTTTTGGCCTCCAACGGCTCCGAGGCCCTTTACAACGGCTCCGAAGACTCCCCAAGGGTTCCATGCCTATAAATAAAGGCTGAGGAAGCCCCGGACATGACCCGGATCATATACCAAGCGCTCGGACATATTGTTGAACATTTGGAGAACCTCCGGCGCTCCACCTTCAAGGATCCTCAAGTGATCCAACCAATTTCAATCCAAGGAGCACCTCAAGAAGCTTGGGAGAGCACGTTACATCAACTCCATCATAATTTGGCGCCCAAGTCTTCCTCAATTACGGTTTTTCTTGCTTTATATATTTTGAGCTTAAAATTGGGTTTGTGCCTACAAACCCCAAACTTTTCTCATCCCCTCTTTCTTTTGGGTTTCACATCACCACTAAGGTGTGAAGAGGTTGTCAAGCTTTCCTTTAAATAGCTTGAGACATAGGTGAGCTATCCTTCACCTGTAAGAAGGATAGTGGGTTCTTGCTAAACCATTAAAAGCAAGTGGGGTCTTGCTCAACCACCAAAAGCAAGCTGTAATAGGTCCTAGTGCTACCTCAAAGCCTAGTGGGTTTCTTGCTAAAACCATTGAAAAGCATGCGGTAGGAATCTCTCAACGGTTTAGTTGGGAGCGGAGACGTAGGCCGGGTTTTGGCCGAACTCCGTTAACAATTTCTTGTGTCTTGCCTCTTTACTTTCCGCTGCATTTTTAACTTTGATTTTAATTTGTTAATCTTTTTTTTAAAAGGCAATTCACCCCCCCCCCCTCTTGCCATCCTTCTCCTTTTTCTCCGCCCAACAATTGGTATCAAAGGGAGTATTTGAATAATTCCCTAACCGGTTTCAAATTAAAGATCCTTTTTGATGGCATCCACCTCTTTCGCCCCCGAGGGCTACTCTTTGAGTCGGGCTCCATTTTTTGATGGGACCGACTATAATTATTGGAAAACCCGCATGACCACTTTTTTAAGAAGCATAGGATATCCTATTTACAAAATTGTCATGCAAGGTTATACTTTGTCTACCCCCGACGAATCCAAATGGACCCCCGCCGATATTAGAAACTTTGAGCTCGATGGCAAAGCCATGAACGCTCTACATTGCGGCCTTGAACGAAATGAGTTCAACCGAGTTTCCACTTGCACCTCATCTCATGAAATTTGGAAACTATTGGAAGTGACCCATGAGGGCACTAACAAAGTTAAGGATACTCGGTTAGACATGTATAGACAAGATTTTGAAAGCTTTTCCATGCATCCAAATGAGTCCATTACTGAAATGTTTACGCATTTTACTGATGTTTGCAATGGGAGAAAGTCCCTTGGTGATGATGTTTCTGCAGAAACGATGGTCAAGAAGATTCTATGGGTCCTTCCGAGCTCATGGGCACCTAAAGTGACGGCTATCCAAGAAGCTAAGGATGTAAAGAACATGCCGGTCGAAGAGCTCATCGGATCCCTAATGACGTACGAGATCACGATGAGGAGGCAAGCTCAAAAGGAGGGCACACCAATCAAGACACCAAAGAACATTGCCCTCAAGGTACAAAAAGAAGTAAGCTCCTCCTCATCATCCTCTTCTTCCTCATCTCCTTCATCTTCAAGCGGCGATTCCGAAATGGAGAATCTAGCCCGCCAAATGCAAAAATTCATGAAGAAGCACAAGAAGAAGAAGAAATCTCGCAAGGCGCGAAAGCAAGAACCCACCGCAAGATCGGAGCCCAAGGTAAAATGCTACGGGTGCGGCGAAAAGGGCCATTACAAGCCCGGTTGCCCACTCAACAAGAAACGGGCTAAGGAAAAAGGAAAGAAAAAGGTCCTCAAGGCGACATGGAGTGACACCTCCTCATCATCCTCCACCTCCTCCTCCTCGAGCGACCAAGGTACAAAATGCCTAATGGCATTTCACGAGGTAACTTCTTCCGATTCCTCATCCTCGTCCTCATCTTCAAATTCTTTTAATCATTTATCATATGAAGAACTCCAACATGTGCGAGACCAATTAGAAAATGGTTTTCACGAACTCTCGTCAAAATTCATTGCTTTGAAAAAGAATTTCAAAAAGCTTTCCTCCGAAAAAGAACAACTTCTCAAAGAGAAGGAGGAACTCTCCCTAAAAATCCAAAATTTCCCAAATGTTGATTCTTTGGAATCAACCATCAAGGACCTTAGAGAATCCCTAGCCAAATTCACCCAAGGGGAACAAAATCTTTCAAAATTACTTGGTTCCCAACGAGTATCTAGAACCACCAATGGACTTGGCTACACCAATATAGCTTCCTCCTCCCATGCACCCACTGTTTTTGTAAGGGGGAGCTCTAGTTTTAAATTTTGCAACTATTGTAAAAAACCAGGGCACCTCATTTACGAGTGTGATTGTAAAAATGCCCGGTACGGCCAACCCAAGTCTATTTTCTATTCAGATGAGTTTTATAGGAGAAGACCCGCCATGAGACAAATTTGGATTGAAAAATCCCTTTTGGCGAGTCTCTCCGGGCCAAAAATAGTTTCCTTTCCCCGGTGATTCATTGTTTTTATTTAGGGGGAGAACTTTCTAAATTGTTTTCAAACCTTGTCTCAAAACTCTTAATTTCAAAAATTTCATTTGGTTTCAAATTTAAAATTTCAATTGGTTTTTTGATTCAAAACATTCAATTCAAACTGTTATTCAAATTTTTTAATTCAATTTTCAAAAATTCCAATTGATTTAAAAATCTTGATTTTCAATTTTCCCTCAATTAAGTTTTATTCCCCACGCTATTTTGATAATCACAAAGGGGGAGAAATTTATTGATTGATTGGGGGAGAATCCTTTTCATCATGCTTAGCATTTCCTTTCAATTTCAGTATTTTACATTAATTGTTTTGGTGATTGTGATCATCAAAATAGGGGGAGATTGTTGTACCTCTCGTATCCCCTCGTGGTTTAATTTTCATGATCACAATCACTTTCATGTTTATCTAATTGTGTTTTATGTGTTTTTGTTGATAGGCAATTGATTGCCAAAGGATTGGCCCAAGAAAGCTGGCAAAATGGATTGAATTGCAGTCCACCGGCCAACCGGTGTGATAGCACTGGCCAGCCGGTGGACCTGGAAAAGGCATTGCCCACTGCCAGGTTCCACCGGTCAGCCGGTGGCTCTGTCACCGGCCAGCCGGTGGCAACCTGATGCAACAGTGTTTGCTACTGTCTCCCCACCGGCCAGCCGGTGGCTCCTCCACCGGTCAGCCGGTGGAGCCTGGACCAAATTCTTCTCCTCTGCCAAGGCACCGGCCATCCGGTGGAGCAGTACCGGCCAGCCGGTAGCCCAGTCAAACTAGCCGTTGGCTTTGACCAGTCAACCCTCTTTTGGCCTCCAACGGCTCCGAGGCCCTTTACAACGGCTCCGAAGACTCCCCAAGGGTTCCATGCCTATAAATAAAGGCTGAGGAAGCCCCGGAAATGACCCGGATCATATACCAAGCGCTCGGACATATTGTTGAACATTTGGCGAACCTCCGGTGCTCCACCATCAAGGATCCTCAAGTGCTCCAACCAATTTCCAATCCAAGGAGCACCACAAGAAGCTTGGGAGAGCACGCTACATCAACTCCATCATACTTTGGCGCCCAAGTCTTCCTCAATTACGGTTTTTCTTGATTTATATATTTTGAGCTTAAAATTGGGTTTGTGCCTACAAACCCCAAACTTTTCTCATCCCCTCTTTCTTTTGGGTTTCACATCACCACCAAGGTGTGAAGAGGTTGTCAAGCTTTCCTTTAAATAGCTTGAGACATAGGTGAGCTATCCTTCACCTGTAAGAAGGATAGTGGGTTCTTGCTAAACCATTAAAAGCAAGTGGGTTCTTGCTCAACCACCAAAAGCAAGCTGTAATAGGTCCTAGTGCTACCTCAAAGCCTAGTGGGTTTCTTGCTAAAACCATTGAAAAGCAAGCGGTAGGAATCTCTCAACGGTTTAGTTGGGAGCGGAGATGTAGGCCGGGTTTTGGCCGAACTCCGTTAACAATTTCTTGTGTCTTGCCTCTTTACTTTCCGCTGCATTTTTAACTTTGATTTTAATTTGTTAATCTTTTTTTTAAAAGGCAATTCACCCCCCCCCCCTCTTGCCATCCTTCTCCTTTTTCTCCGCCCAACACAGTCGGGTTGGGTTTTCCTTAAAAACTAACCGGGCCCCTGGGATGAAAAGACCAATAACTCTCAGAACGGGCGTCCGATTGATGCGCCGTGTGCGACGTTGAGTTCCTGTTGACGATACGGAACTTTTGGATACATCAACTATGGACTATGTGTCAGTTGATGTATCAACCTCTCATCTTGGGGAGCGGACACTTCCGAACGATCTTGGTGTGTGAGGGAACCCTAGAGCAGGCTGCGACTGCTACTGTGACGACGACGACTGTATAAAGATCCTCAGTGGATTTGACGGTGACGACTACAGCACTCAGCGATCCTATGTGGATCAGTGCCACCGATCCTGTGTGGGTTCGATTCTGTGTGGCTCAGCGCTCAGCGGTTCTGTGTGATCCAGCACATACATATCCTGTGTGGGTCCGATCCTGTGTGGGTCTTTGTGGGGGTTAGTTTCCTATCGATCCTGTGTGGGTCTTTGCGGGGGTTTGTACCTATCGATCCTTTGTTGGTCTGACGACTTAGATGGATCAGTGATCATCTCTATCATCTTCTAAGAAGTATACCTGTGTGAGTTGAAACCTGTTTGCTTTCCTATGAGGATTGTGTTGTGCTATCTTGTGTGGATTACGTTTTGCTTTCCTGTGTGGAATACGTATACTTTCCTGTGTGGGCTGGGTTGTACTTGCGCTCGGAGGTTGGAGCGTATTGGAATTGATGACTTAGGTATATGTATGGGCATATACCTAAGCAGTGTCGGATGTTACATCGTGATTGTATCTTTCCTTTTTGGTTTATCCTTTGTCGATTTTCGGAGACCTTCGGGGGTCTCGGGGTCCCTACTGAGTAGCTTATACTCACCCCCGCAAGGGCTATTCCCGCACTACGTTCTGTTGGTTGCAGATGACAGACAGTGCTGATCGTGGTGGCGGCTTGTGGAGAAGGACAATACCTGGAGGTGGACCACTGGGCGGGACGTACTCGGAGAGGTCGGCTGGACCCGAGGAGCAGTAGAGGCTTTTTGTACCCACCCTTCAGGTGGGACTTCTAGTGGATGGCTCGACGTTGTGGATTTACTTTTCAGTTGCTGTTTTCCCTTTTCGAGTTTTACTTTACTTTCAGTTTGAGTTTGTATTCTGCCCACTTACTTTCCGCACTTATTGTTGTACCAGTTTTTACTTAGTGTTTAATTTTTTCCGCTTTCTTACTCTGTGGTGCTTGTTTACTTTAAAAAGGAAATTCCTTCCCTTTACTGGGATTTACGCCTTGGTGCTAGTCACCAGCCCCTAGCCTATGGAAGGCGGGCTTAGGGTAGTCACGGCATAGGCCCCGAGGACGGGTCGTGACAGACATGGGAAAATTTTTTATAAATAGAATGTGTAATTAAAATAATGTATTTAATTTCTATAATATTTATCCATGATAGTCACATAATACTATGGAATCATATGAAAATGATCACATATTGAAATTATTGAACTTATCTAATGTAAAATTCAAGTGGTTCACTACTGATATTTTGATGAATCGAGACTATGGTGGGCTAATAACTCACTTGAAATGATTCATTATGGGTCACTACTCCCATAAACTATGTGATTACTCCACTTGTTCACCACTAAATCTATTTTATCATTCTAATTTTTTTAACACTCGATTCATTCCTTCAAATGGTAAAATACTTGTACCAAAGTGGATGATAAATATAACGAGACCCTTTGATAAAAATCGTATCATTTTTTAGCATTTTTGATTTCTTGTACGCTACATAAATGAATATATTATGAATATTTAATCTATTTATAGATATTAAAAATGATGTTATGGTGTTAGTAGAGAATATTTATTATGAAACATATTCAATTGAGATATCATATCATAAATGTTATATGAAAAAATTGGTTGATACTCTTGTCAGTTGTCCTTCTAGGGTCAATAATGAATGGACCATGCTAAATTTATCAATTATTTGATTGATAAGAATATGTTGATTTGATTCAAGAAGAGGGTGAGATTCTTTTGACACATTATGTTCAAACATATCTGGAGAAAGCGTCATATAGGAGGAAACAACTTATGTGATCTATCAAAAACCTGATTCCTTTTTTGATTGATGTATTCAATATTGTTGACATTGACTTTTAAATCCCTACATGAACATGGGCATAGAGGGAGTCAAAATGGAAGGATATTATAGACCAAATAAATAAAAAATGGATCAATTGGAGCTTATAGATATGATTACTAGATAACAAAACTGATTGGGAAACAAATCATGTTGTACATCTAATAGAGAGAAATCAATCACCGCCAAAATAGAATAAGAAAAACTCTTGTGGGAAAAAATGATATGAAAATGATTCCATATTTCATTTAAGACTCATTGGTTCTTTATTATAGTGTCTAATATATTTAGAAACCCTAGGTGTTTTTGTATTCCATACCATGACCACATCAGAGACCTATAATGAGAAATTCAACATAACATCACTTGACCTACATGACCGTATTTCACAGTTATTTTCTGAGAAGACTACAATAGCGACTATTGTAATATTTAACATGTTCTTGTTACATTTGTTATACATATTCATACATTATAATATAAAAAATAACCTTATGTCTCATTATATTAGTAGATACTATATGGTTAATCAAAGGGATCATAATTTATGAAAGGATTGTCTTTGAAGATTTAGGAATGATGTTTTGAAACATGTTCTATATTAAAATAATTAGACAGACCACTCTCCAGTCAGGTATTATTTCATCATATTCCATTTAAATCTTGATGAGGGTTCACTTTTTATAGAAACGTATAATTTATCTCATTGAATGTATAGAATTCCATATGAGTCAGTATGTCCCAATAAGTGAAATAAACACCATTTTAATGGTGTATGAAAGTGTTTTCAACCATTATCATCATATATATTTATTATAGTGTTGTATTAATGACTTTATATTCAATTATTTTACATTCACTATGTGTAATAATTTTCTTTAACTCTATCACATAAGGATTCAAATATTTAACAGATTTTGTCCCATCTCAAGTGGGATAACTGAATGGGGAAGGTTAGAATGGACTATTTCTATTATTATCTTGGTCTCTATAGTAAGGTAAATAAGATTATGGAATCAGTTCACACATGTTAAATACCAAGGTGATATCTTTTTACAACATCCTACATAGAATAGTCTCTATAAAAGAGTGTAATTTGACCTCTTTGAATGGTGATATGAGAATTTTTTTTACTATTTTTCATGGAGGTCGTGCTATGGACCATAAAAATAATATCAAAGGCATATAAAACTTGGTATGTAGTTATAGAAGAAATAAATGGCAGGAGGACCTATTGGGAAAAGAATGTAATATATCAAAAATATATCTATAAAATATATCCCTCTTTCTATGACAAATTCCATTATAGTTTTGATGATAGGACTGAGGGGTCTAGGAGTAGAAGAAGACTCATATATCTAAATGTACCAATAAAAATAATGGTAACATAATTATCCTAATGATATTTCCCCAATATGTTATACTTTATAATTGGTGAATCAACATAATCCAAAAATTGATAAATCATGATGTAACAGATTGATCTTGTTACATGATTAGACTATATTCTACTATTCTATGTGGAAATGTCTGATTATGATGAGGGTTGTTGGGATTATACATCCTAAAATATTCTTATATGATGTTCACTTGTTCACTATAAATTTCATCAAAATTTAATGTTTATAATTTAATTTCCTTCTGAAAATACACAATTTTTAGTTTTCCATAACCTTGATAAATAATCAGAAATATCATAAATGAAATAGAAATTTAGTTCAGTTATCCAATAAGTGTATATTCACATAAATGATTATACTTAATGATATTTTTCTTAATGTGAGGTTATCTAAAAATTTTATTAATTAGTTGATCAAATTCCAAAAAAGTGATTTTGAATAAAGGCTACTCTATCATGTCATAACTAGATGCCTCTATCTAGTTTATACTAGAATGAACTAATACGCTCAAAGAAATTACCTTTTGATTTATTAGGCTCTGGTATCCCCTTATAATATCATATCATTACTATCTCTCTTTTATATGATAGTACCGTGAATAGATATTCCATTTTTATTTTCATCTTTATCTTGATCATTGCATAGGACAACCAATTTATGCCACCTCTAGTCAATCAAATACTATTAATCTCCCTTCATATAAGGGAGGGGATTATACATTATATAGAATCAATTAATGAGGTGAACTATCTTTCTTATGCATTCACATACTTATACCCTCTAGAATTTTTTCAGTGAAAGGGTTATGAAGATCCTATGATTTATTTTATTATCCTTTAAAAATGAATTATTTTAATATATAGATCCTCAATGGAACATTGTGGAGGAGCATGAGAGAAATAGTTGATGCTAGTCCACCTGTATGTTGGATATCATATGAGAAAATACTCTATTGCAAAGAAGTATTCAATGTTTCTACAATTCAATGAAAGGTTTCTTTAAATATATAATGCACCAGCCTTGATAGTTTCGATTCATGTTAATGGGAATATGTTTATTTAAATACTATTCATGAATCGAATAAATTAATGAGTGAAATCCAGGGATTTTGAAAGAAACTATTATTAGATCAAGGGATTCTATGTGATTAATTATGTGGATAATCTTATCCATTCATTTTTTCCTCCCAATAACAAATGGAATGATCCATTAAACTATTCTGTGAAATTGAGATTCAATTTTTGTGTTTATTCCCTTGAATTATATCAAGATACTCTTTCTATCAAAGTAAGTACAAATTCAAAATTCAAAATATATTTCATCTACTTATATAATTTTCATGATAAATTTTTTCTAAAAATGGGGGTCTTAGTTGATTTACCTATGGATGTACCTATCCCACACACTTAATCTAAATAATTGGGTTCATCATTCCCCTATAAAAAGAAGAAAATTAATCATTACTCAAATTAGATCAAAGTCAGAGCAGGAGTGGCTATACATTCATTATATAAATCATTAATTCTACACCATCTTCTACTTCTTATTTTTTGGGGAAATATCCCCATGTCCTTGGCAACATATATAATTAGACAATAATTACCCCTTTCATTATTATTCAACTATAAACTAATGATACCCCATATGATGAAACCATCCTAAGATAGATGGGAAGGATGTTTTGATATATAGAATTTCGTCAGGACCTCAACAAAGAATGCAGAAGATTTAATTTCATTAACATGAACATTTTATGTGTTAAAATGAATGTTAAAGACTCATATCAATTCTCCTCATGCATGTTTAGGACATTCAGGGTATAATAACATGAAATATAAGAAGACTAATCATTAGAAATTACATACCTTTATGGTTGAGGGATTGACTCATACCACCTGATTTTTTATTTTACCTCAATTATTGTTAGCCTCCGTCCCTCTAAATTAAGAGGCCATCATGTGAAGGTTTAGTTGATGTCTAAAAAATGGAGGTTGTTCAGACTAGATATTATAATAACATATTCATAACATGGACATCTATGGGAGTGAAGAAGTGGCCTTTAAAATATTGGCTAAGCATGAAAATGAGAAATGAGATAACTAAATTCAAAAGGATGTTTAATCATTAGATGTCATTTTATAATGTCATGTTCCAACCACATGAGATTCATTCAATGAGAATAACATGAATGGTGCACTAGAGCCCTTGTTTTGTAGCTGGATTTTGTGTTATTGATTGGATCAAGTGGGAATGTGGAATAAGTGATGTTAATTTAGTAAACTACAAATAATGTCGCATTATGAGCTTGTACATATTAAAATATAATAGATTGTAAAAACTATCATTCCCAACCATATATGGTAATTAGACAACAAGAAAAATAAGGAAACCCTAATGGATGTTTTCAAATAACATGATGCTTGTGGACTTTCACTGAGTTTGGTGGTAGGTTAGGGAATTAAGTATGCATGGCATATACATATCAAATATAAAATAGAGAATAATTATAATTGTAATTTCTTTTCCTTCTCCATTAATAAAAGAATAAAATGATGTCTTTTGGACTGATCTAGAAAAACCAAATCAAAAGCAAGTAAAAAGTGAGATACCTATGGAGAGGAATAGATAAATTCATTAATATACCTTAAATAATAATATCTTATTTTCTAGGGTTATTTGGTCCCCAGTCTCAAATAATCTTATTTCCCCACCCTTGGTTAAATCTTGTATGTTTACCCATATCAATCACTTGATATGTTATAGATAGAATATCCATAACAATATCTTGTTGTTTGTTATGAAATTGAATCAATCAAATCACATTGACAGTTGTTGTAGATTTTAAATATCCCCTCCCAATTAATTCCATATAATTCAACCCACGATCAATTACATCGATTAAATTTATCTATTTATTTTATTTATCATTTATTTATGTTTCGAGTCCCTCCGTGTCCAACGTTTTAGCTTCAGGAATGTTGTCTACAAGGCCTTAGGTATGATTTCTTATATGCTAATGTCAACATACTAGTAGCATGGGTCTAAATAGGTGATAGTGGGGAGAATATACCCTCCAATGGTTATAATTAAAATGTTTAATATGTTTATAACACAACATAAATGATAAATAAACTCATTATAAGAATAATAAATGTAAGAAATAGTAAATAAACCCAATTGGATAATACAATTTGTAGATGATAAAAATTCCATACGTATTATAAAAAATATTAATTCCAGGAATACCACGTACAAAAACATAAGTACATATTTATAAATGCTAAAATTATTGTTTTTTCTATTATAAATTAACCACCAGGTACACTGTGATTCATTCGATGAAAATGGTACAACACGATCAATAAGGCCTATCTCCTAATCTTGATATCTTACCTAATCTCAATGATAAAATGGATACATGCATCCCAAGTTTCCCTTGTAGGGTCTGACTATGAAACCAATATTACACCTCATACATGTTCATATATTTCATCCACAATTATACAATGTATGAAAATTATAAATAAAAACTCAACGTACACCCACTCAATGAGTAAGTTTATTCCCTTATGATCAACATCCCCAAGCAACCATTTTCATGCATCTATTAATTCCTGTTCATCCATAAATATATTCCAAAAAATATATGTGGTATAAAATACCTATCTTTATATATATTTTCTTTGATGAGGCCCCATGGCATAATTCCAAAGGTGTCCCTTGAATAATATCATAACTAGAGAGCCATCGAGAACCTTGAATAAATATATCTCCTTGAACAACATTCTATCAGACACCTTACATACCATTAATCAAATTTCTGAATTCCAAACAATATCCCCATTGACCCAAATCCCCTCACACTTATGCTCATAAAATCATCATAGACATGCAACGAACATCCTTAGGCACAATGATACTTGTCCTCTAGTAAATAAATAATTGTCGTATCAAACACCAAAAATCTCACGACATGGTGATATCCATCCTAACCTAATTTTAAATAATTGTAAAAAATTATAATAGTGATAATTATCCCCAAAAATATTTTCCCTACACCATAAACTGATGGTACATCACCGTTCACATGGAATTATATATTGAACACCACCAAAATAACTGATGGTCAATTCCTTCCACTATGTTGTAATATCTATATAGGCCTCTACTCATAAAAAGTGGTATAGACCATGTCAAATGAGTCAATTATTTGTAAAAAAACTCATTCGACATTTCATCCCACAACGGTGAGTGAAAATCACTAAAAATACCTAATCCACTTCATTCCAAAAATCAGGCCCCTACGACTATGCCACAATGTCCTGATGGTCATCATCATCTCAAATCTCAAGAGCCATACCCTCATCTTGAAAAACTCAAAACCTCAATGTCTATTACCATGGAACATCGCCCTGGTGATCAACATCTCTCTACATATCTCAATCCAAGCCCAATTTTATGACCCTAAAAAATTAGTCTAGTTGATTGACATCACCTAAATCATGTGGCCATGACCACCACATTCCCATGGAACTAATGAAATCATATAAAATATTAATTAATTTGATACATGAAAACATCCTAACCTTCCAAAATGGTCCCAAGTCCTCACCCAGTATAGCATGGATAAAATAGGGTATAGACAACACCCCCCGTTAATATCTTTTAATAAATTAAAATATAATAATTAATTATTTAGGGGTTTCACTCACACAAACCAACATATTCATTTAGTTAGAAACCCTAAAATAACAATAATATCAAGTAAAAATCTAGAAACCACCCTCCTTATACTCATATGCACTCAATCAGCTGATATCACCATTTAACATGATCCAAATTAAGATAGGATGGAATTTAGGCCAAAGTATCAAAAAATAGCACAACCAATCTCTCTTAGATATTCAATTACCTAATAAAAGATAAAATATAAAACGAATTTAAATGTCTGATATCCTTCAATAGATGACTCTATTTCCACCAATAGGGCATGAATTAGAGATCATATGTAGAAAGTGGATCAAATTCTATTAGGGGAGAAGAAATGGAGAGATCCCATACTATGTGCATGTGGTTGAGGATAAAGGTGAAGAAAAAACTAAAAATAGGAGGGATAGTTTGGTAATTTTACACCTTGTAATGGATTTCATGGTTTTTCCACATAGTTTGGATAATATTGCACCCAACGGGTGGTACTAAAAGTACAGAAACAACACCTCAAATATCTACGTGCACGATTCGACCAACCATTTAGAAACCTTGAATATCCCCATTATTAAAAACATTATATATCACCCATGTTCATGTGACCCCAACCATGTGGTTTAAAAAAATTTGTCTAGTGAAAAAGTTGAATGGTATGGTTACTCTTGTGAAGACACACGATTTGATCAAACCATGTGCAACTATCTGTAATTTTTTTAAAATGGGTTTTTGGGCCCTGATGCTCCAAAAATTAATTCAAACCCATGGGGTACCCAATGTTCCTTAACCCCCATTTAAAACAAGGCCTTGGGTCTACAGAACTATTGGGATTATTTTCCAAAGATAAAGAATTTTTTTTCCTACTCACCAAACAAAAAAATTACCAAAGGAATGAGGATCTTGACCTACTAGAAAACCATAACATTATAGTCTCCCCACCATAAAATTGTTAATCCTCGAGAAATCAGGTTTTACATGGATATGGTACTAAATATACCCATATATTTTTCATCGAAGACCATCCTAAATTAATAGTCACAATCAATTACCTTGGTGTCACACTCCACCTTAGCAATTACCTTTTGGATCACTTTCTGGCCTTGAAATTAAAAAATCCTGAGGGATTCACTGATCATCCCTAGACATAAAAGTCCTCCAATAACATAACATCATTCATGCTTGTCATCAGGTTCTCAAATCATACATGTGTCATACCTAACCCATGCAAATCGTCACATCATAATATACACCCTTATTCCTGCTCTCTTAACATATGATCATTTGTCCTACCACTCAATAGATAGTCAATATTAATCTTTCATCATATATATGCATACCAATCACTCTCCCAAGGCCTACAAAATTTAAATAATCCATGTGTAACACTTGATTCCAACTATAATCCTCGATGCCAATGCACCTCATATATATATATATATATATATTACGGGTCAAAACTGATTCCAACATACTAACTATAACCTGGTTGGTCCAAAATAACACATTCACCTCATGAACCCTTAACTAGACAAGCCAAACCAAATGAAATCTCAATCATTCCTATGACACAACTCTGACTATCATTTTCTACCTAGTATGATTTTCACCTTGTGTATCATCATTATAGACCTTTCCTGAATGCTGACTACTTGAGTCCTGGACTCTGTATAAAGATACACCAGCTTCCAGCCAGTATCACCACTCCTAGGTCATCATATACTAGCCACAACCTCTTCATGTAGGTGAATACACACTACTATCTCTTAGTACCAGTACCAAATCTACCTTTGATCACTAATTCAAACTTAGTCCCTAACTCCTAATAAGACAATATGATTCTTATAGAATATATATATATTACCCATCCTACCACATGATCATAACTCATTCAAAACCCAGTCACACTAAGTATGAACATGTCCTAACTATGCACTCTAAAAGAAAACCATATAAGAACATCTCTTTTGTGGTTAAAAAGAGTCTCTATCCAAACATTCTTTCCTATAATCCAAACAGACTCTCTTCTAGCTATATGAAGAATCACTGCTAAGATCACCTGATCCCATCGACTAGCTCAAATATGAAATTTCCATAAATATTCCCTTAACTATTAAAACCCAATTTAATGCCAATGAAAATAAGGTTTGTATGAAAATATTTACGGAATCCATGATGGGTTTTCACAACCCATTATCTAAACATCTCACCTGAGTGATGTCATATCCCACCATAGATGGTGAAAATTAGGATAGTTCAATGAAATTGGATGAATAATTCCTTATATATGTTTCACCCTACTATATGTTTGTGAAGTTATGGGTCTTATCCCCCCTTAGTGAACTAATTTATATTTTCTCCAATAATATGGCCATGAAGTCCTTCCAAGCAAGTTCCTCATGTTTTCTTATCTATACCTGCACATCCCACTAGAACTTTTCTTGTCCTCTGAGAATGTACATCACCTGCTTGACCCTGCAGCATGGGGGTTTAATGTGTTGGTCAAATATTGTATTCACATAATCAATCTCGTCTATGTTTATTGTGGTCCACACATTCCTTGAAATAAAGGTGTGTGACGAGATTGGAACTCACAAGTCAAGTACGTTGTCGATGGATCAACTCCTTGAAATATCCAATCAATACCATGTATTTCCTAAACCAACATTCCGCTTTGTTCATCACATAACCATGGTGTAATGTATACCATATTCTATCACTGAACTTCATGTACGAATGTCTGTACCAACAAATCATTACAACTCAACCCTCATGGCCCTCATCCCAGCCGTGAGGGGCTTAATCCCGTGCTTGTCTTTTGGAACCATAACACCGACCTCTAGAAGCTCCCTAAAAACCTTCCATTTTTTGAATAATGTATAAGAAAAAATACTATGTTCAATCAACCATAACAATATACATCTATCACAAACATGAAAATCTATAGAATATCACGCATCACACCACCCTTACACTCACCTACAACATTAATGTCCCATGACATCCATCTTCATGGCCCCTTTCCAAACCATATCAAAAATATGAATCATATATTATCAAACCTCAAGGGCCTTAACAACCCGTAATATAGTCATACCCCACATATCTCATATATAAATATGGTTAAGTTGAGTAGAATATCACCAAAATGGATTAAAGGGAAAAAATATTATCATTTTTTTTTTTGAAAAAGGAAAAAAATTACACCCTATAATAATTCCTTCATACCCTTAACCGAGACAGTCTCATATATCACATATTTGTATAACTAGAAAGCACATGTTGAATCTGGAAGAGAAGAATTCAATGAAATATCATATTAATGGAAATTTTATTTAGCTTATTGGTTAACACATTAAATAGCCTGACCTCTCTTATAAAATTTCGAGTTCAAAGAAATAATTTAAAGGAACATACATATAACAGATAAACCATTTCCACTATCATCATTGATAAACTATTAACCCATTCCATTATAGTCCATGTTTAAAATCTAAATAATTCACTAACATAACACCCATGTATTTAAATTGAGACTGAAGTCAATCAACTATAAATGCGCAAATCATAAAACCAATTCCAATACAAGAAAAAATGTTTTATCTCCTTTGCATGCAGATACAAGAACTCAATCATGAGATATTTACCCAGTTCCAAGTACATCAATGTCTCTGGTATACCATGGAAAAAATATTAACACCAAATAGGGATAAAATCCAATTGATAAAATTTTTATCCTTCTATACACAATTACAATTTTATTCCATGGACATGTGATGCTACATGGTAAAAACATCAATGAACCTTCTCTGATACCATTTTTTTCTCCCCAAATCTATTTTCCCCACAATCAGTTCTCCAAGAAAATTATGAAATGGGCCTTAAGTGTGCCTCCCAATATTCTAATGTCTATTGACTATCATAAATTGTATGCATAGGTTATTGTGGAAAAGCTATATCATTTTTGTGTGATAATAATAAATGTCTATATGTATATAACACAGTGGAAGAAATAAATTAACTCTAAATATACATAATAAATGGAAGTTACAATAAATACTCCTTAAGAAATTACACAATTTGTAGATGTTAAACATTCCATACATGTACAAAGAAGATGATAATCAAGGTATTCCATGGCCGAACACATAAGTACATATATGAAAACATAAATAGAATGAATATCCTGATGTAGAGGAACCAATCAGTACACTTCCATACATCCCATACAAAAGGTACAACTTGATCAATGAGGTCCAGCTCCTGAGCCGAATCCCTTACCACTTCTTAAAAAATAAAGTCTACACCCATCTTGAGTGGCCCATATATGGTGTGATTATGAAAATTTTAGGGCACCACCAACATGTTCCTATCACGCATCGTTAATTCTATAGTATATACAAAATATAAATAAAAATACAATGCATGCACATTTAATAATTAACTTTCTTCTCTTTTTTTCTATAGCCATATGGAAACATTCACCTGCTTCAACTATCTCCAATATGTCTCTTAGAATATGCCACCAAATATATAAATGGAAAACAATACTAGTATATATATATATATATTCAGTGGCGAGTAGCCATGGATTAATTCCCAAGGCACCCTTAATGAATATTTTATCTCAAATATCTGAAGAACCTCGCATAAATATATCATCTGACACCCCAATCCATCTAACACCTCACATGAAATTAATCGAGTACTCAGTATCTAAATGAAATTGTAATATATTCCTTGTTCCCTCTAACTTATGCTCAAAAAATCACCTATGGTAAATTTGTAACATCCCAAGGCATGAAAAAACCTATCCATTGATAAATAAAACATAGTCAGATCAATAGAGTGATTTCCAAAAGCACAATGTTATCTATCCCCCAATAATCCTGATCCATTGTCCTCAAGTATAACTATGAGACTCAACGCCCAACTAATGGTCTCAATACAATTATGTGATGGACCATCACCGTCTTTTTGGATATCTATGGTGAGAACCTCTAACATAAATGAAGGTCAACACAATCCCCTGAGATACAATATCTACAGAGGACTCCACCAAAAACGAGTGCTCAGACCAACTTCAAATGAGTCATATATTTATGCACACAAATTCAATGTTGTGTCAGCAAACAAAATTGAATAGAAATTATTTACATCTCCTAAGAAAAATCATATGATACCTCTTTACCCTAGGAACATGTCGTCATGTCCCTATGGTCATCTCCGAATGAAATCTCGATAGCTATTCCCTCATCCTAACAATATCATCTCTTCAATCCTAACCACCATGCTCCCTCAAACAGGTGATCATCATCCCCCATTTATTTTGAGTCTACAACATCATGATGAACATGTCTCCTCAGTCTAGGTGATCCAAATCACCTTAATCATCGACCATTCACCATCACATTACCATTGATCCAATTCAATTATATGATAATTTAATTAATTTAAAAACTGCTACTGGTCAAACTATCCTAGTTGGTCCAAAGCCCATTAACCATATTAGTATGGAATATATAAAATCATACATAACAAATGGTATAATACAATATCATTTAATTAGTTAAAATATAAACATAAATTAATTATGGTTTCTCTCAGATAACCCAACATGCACTTTTAGGTATGTAGCATAAAATACCAATAAAATTACAGATGAATCTTGGAACCACATACCTTATAGAAATATTTTCTATATCATATGTTATCATCCTCTACCAATATCTAAATTTATACAAATTGATATTTTATTATAACTACATTAATATAGGGTAAATTTATCACAACCTTTTGGAATTCCTCATGGTGGAAAAAGGAAAAAAGAAGATAACAAACTTAAGGTCGTACCTAGAGGAACCTATTCACACAAATGGAGCTTCATTTGGAGCTCAGTGTGAAAATGATGGTTGAATATTAAAGGAGAATATGAAATATAGAGATCCCTAAATTTGTGTGTTAGTGGGTAGAGAATGGTGAAGAAAATCCTCAAATTGATAGAGGGTTAGTTTTGTCATTTTACCCCTTAAAATGACCCACATGGTTCAATTAACAGGGTTCCAACCATGCAGTTCCCACTATCAAATAAAACATATAACATGGTTAGGTGCCTAGTTTTCCAAAACACACGCAACCTATGTATATAACCTCTATTAAAAACTACATAGATCACACATAGACATGTCACCCCACAAAAAAAGTCTGTAAAACTATGTCCAGTGCAATAGGTGGGTTGCACATATATTTTTGGGAATCATCATGGTTTGATGAAAACACACAGCACTGTATGTATGTTATGAAATATGGTACATATATCCATAATGAACCCAAAAACCATCCATACTCCAGAGTTGCTTAATGATACATGACCCCCATGTAAAAAAACTATTTTGGTCAAATAAATAATTCTCAGACTAAGTTTCAATGTTTAATAAAAATGCTAGTCTACTAACCCACCTCAAAAAATTTAAAAATAGTTGACGATCTCAGTCTTCTAAGAAACACATGATGTCACACCTAGTAATGTCATTATATAAAGTACCCCATAGTGTAAGTAGTGATAAATGAAGAATATTATGGAAGAAACCAATGAAATATTATTAAATCAATAGAAAATTTATAACACTTATCCCTCTAACATAACACAACCCCTTCAGTACATAAAAGAGAGAATGAAATGAAAAATAAAAATTTATCTATATATAGTTTGATACCATATGATGTCTTAGTGAATGAAGATTTTATATTCATCTAGATATTACATGAACATAAAATGTACCAAAAATTTCCTTGAGTGTCTAGTTCATTAATTTAATCAAATGAAAAAGTGAATCTTAAAGCCGTTTCCTGACAATCTGATGAAATTTTATTACTGATAAGGAAAAAAATTCATTTTATTGAAGTTGTAGATCTAAGGTTTTTCCTTCACTAAGAATACACAGTGGGTCTAAATCTTCCCTTGAGAATGTCATTAATAATCAACCCCAAAATTTATTGTAGGTTATTGATAATTTTGAATATCCTATATAAAAAAATGAAAAATAAGGGAATGAATTATTTATCAATTCTACTCTTGTGGTATAATTTTTTCAAAATCTCATAGATATTTCATAGAATTCAGAATCACTGTCAACTAATACGGGTCATTACACAAGGATATTGTTTTTTCAGTGAACTTAATGGTATACTTCATTTACCCCAATCCTCCCTTGTATACAATATTTCTTCTAGACACTAGGTGCATAATGATTCTTATTGAGTTTCTGGTTGTACATAGCCTAGGATACATGAAGTATCCCATTAATATATTACATGGATTTAGTGAATGGGTATATCCATGGGATCGACTAATATTTTATCTCTATAGATCTCTAAGCTCACCTCCACATTAAAATTTTTAAAGAATTTATTATTTATTTTGACTACCTTTTTTCATCACAAATAATGATCATCTTACTTCATTATTCATTGTCATAAGGTTCATTCCATGGAGCTATATTTCCTATATTTGGTGACAAAATTTGATCTTAGATTAAAATGAACCAATATTTCTTCCTTTTAAATTTGTTAATCCAATTGGAATCAGGATGGAAAAAGCAAGGGTAAGGTATTTAAGAATAGATGAAAAATTGATCAATATTTTTTAAAATAAATCCTAAACGTTACCAATCACATTGAATAGGTTGTCTCAAATTGGTCTCTAAATTGGTATATATGATGTCTAATGGTACACAATACCTTATTTTAGATCGTAGGTATTTTAGAATATAATGATTCTTCTTATAAATAATAAACATGTCTTAGCTATTTTGGGACTGCACCATCCCTGGTTCGGATGTGTGGTTCTCACTCACACGACCAAAGATGAGATATATGAGAGATCCCCCCTAACCCCCAACAATAGTAACTATCAATGCTCTCTTACGCACAATACACTTATTTTTAAGAGGAGTTATATCATCCATAGATACACATTTACTTGATTTAGAGATAAGGAATGCAGGTGAAAGTTGATCAAGAACATAGAATAGAGAACTAAACTATTAAATAAATTATAGAATCCATATAGGAATCTTTATGAGTAGAGGACTGGTGAAAATAATTATCTATCAAGGGTAAGGGGAATATGATATCATATATAAATATTATTCTATTTCTTGTAGAAATATATTTATTTGGAGGGTGGGGGATGCGAAGTTAAAGTCCAGCATTGATATTTCCCTTGAATGTAAAATCAATAAACCCACTTATTCCAAAAGGACGAAATAAAGGTGAAAATTTCATGGGGTTTATTGGAAGGATGGTCATTTCCAACTGGCTGACCACCATATTAGTATTATTATTTTTTAACTACAGTGGTCTCATTCACCTTATATAAACAACTAGGATACCATCTTCAATCCAATTATATTATATAAGAGTATTACAGGTTTGAGTGCATTAAAAAAGCATCCAAGTGACTAAAAGTTGTATAAATTATGCCAAATCCACCTATAAAAGTGGTAGATCCATAGGCCTACCAACTTAGGTATTCCAATCCACCCCAATAAAAAAATTGTAGAATAAGGCCATTAAACATTGTTTATAATAAATATCAGGAAGAAAATTGTGCATATTATATATTTCATAGTACACTATAGAACACTTTATTTCACTTATTTTAGTGGATGAATTGACCTCACCGCATATAATTCCTCATTGTTATATAAATTGGGTTGTCAAATTTGATATTTTCGAATCATATCCAATGACCTTCCAATACCCCATTCATTCATTGGGGACATTCATAGAAAATATGTGTGGTGTGGTTACCATTTAGTTGATATATTCTATCTAGTATTTAGAGAATATTTATCAATAAACCTAAAATTAAATATTAATACAATGATATGAACCAATGAATGGATACATTCCATTTTCTAGTGCCATATCACAAGATCCCTACCATAACATGTAAATGTGATTAAAGTCATCATGTTGCCCACATTTTAATATAGTGATAAGATTATCATTTCATTAACATGTCCCTAGTGGTGTGATACTTCCCAGGATTTATTTTATAGACCAGCCCCATCTATAAGTACATGGCCCCAAGTACAAAGAATGGTAACATGGATATCAAAGATGTATGAAAAAATAGATACTCTTACTTGGATTAAATGAACATGAGTTGGTAGATCTGTATATGGGTAGGGGTTAATTGTAGGGTTTGGGTGTTGGGGGTTGAGGTAGTGATTCATTTGGGGGATATTTATATTGTATCTTTCAGTATGTAATGCCTCTACATATATATGTATAAATTTTTCCAATTCATCTCATGGGATTTGGTGTGACCACTAATTCAGCTATGGAAAATCCTCAATACTCATAGAATATAAGGGCCCCACCTATTATTTAAAGGTCTAACGAAGGACCAATAGATGTTTTGGATACCACATGTTGATGGGTAATGCAATATATTACTGATAGAGAGTATTTTAGAGGGTTTATAATACTGATGAAATATTTTATTCTATTTCATGTTAAAGCGTATAGTCCAGGATCATACATTAAAAAAGGAAATAGATAGTGGCTATATTTCTATGTATATATTCCCTCTCTATGATTCCATGTTGTTGTAAAAAAAATAATTGCCTCAACTGATGGACCAACAACGACAAAGACTAGTGACCCTCTTCTTTTCATTTTTGTAAATATTTGTTAGTAATCTAGTAAGCTTATAAAATAAGTGATACCAAGTGACTGAGAATGGTAGGAAAGGCTTACACAAGGGATTGGTAAATTTTCCATGTCAATATATATATGAAAGAGTCCTATCAAGTAATTAGGATGATGATATGTTTCCAATATTACTAGAAACTACCAAAAACACTTAAATGAACATGATGGATTTGATCAATAGTCTTATAAAAGGATCAAATTCCAACTTGGAAATAATTTACTTCTATTTATAGAATCATACATACCTCAATTAAGAGATATAGATTTGGTTAGGTATTATAGGTATGGAATTTTAGTATTGAAAAACATTCAGCCGTAAAAGCGTGTTTCCTTTATGTGATTACCTAGGACCTGATTCAATATTTTTTACTAATGGTATTATCTTTGTCTCCCAAAACGGAATTGGTTTTCTATGTATAAATTTATTTTTCCACATTTCTTATCACAATACTTGACTTTAGGGACTGGAATATATAGATGGATGTCATAGGACATGATTTATTCCATCTTCTCTACAATATCACACTCAATTCCATTACTATGATAAAGAACTTAGGGAGAGGATAAAAAATAAAATTAAATAATGATAATTTTACACCTATTTTTGTTTTTGATTCATAATGTGTTCGAATCCCTCAAGATGTTTTCAGGTTGGTGGTAATAAACTATACTGATTTTTATAGTAGAGTTATGAATAGAATAACTGATATTCTATAATGATTTATTCCATTATGAACGATAAATGGGGGGTTTGTTTTATATATGAGAGGTATGATCAAGCTTTAATTTTAAACCTGTAAATGAATAATGATTTCCCTCGGTGTAATGACACACAAACAATTATTGGGACCCTTTCTTTCTTTGATTTCATGTGTCTCTACACTATATTCTTGATAAAAACATTCTAGTACTTGTAGGAATATCAGTCCCTACTACTATATATTTTATCTCAAGGTCTATTTAAGGGTAAAAAAAGGTTATTTGAAAACTTATTTCTATTACCTATATTAAACCAACTCATGACTTGAATGAAAGAATGATTCTGAGGTCGTGGGAAATTAGATCTCATCATTATCATCTATTTTCGAAAAAACAACAATTACAACGACAAAAATATTCCCCTAGGTGGATTAGGATTTTATTGGAATTTTAAAACCATCCATATTAAATCTTCCATCAATCCCATATTGACATGTATTATTCAGTGTTTCCATCATTCCATTTGTTCCAAGCGATCCATGAATTCATACCCTTAGCTCCTCTAATTGACAATCACACCCACCCACCATCCACTAAAACATTACAAATGCATCAAGTTAAACATGATTCTGGTATCCCATGGTGTTCCTAGAATAAATTATTTATCATAATGATAACCTAGGATGCATGATTCATGTATCCCTATGAGTTCATAGAATATAGTTTACTCGAGGATTAAGTCATTCCCAATTGAGTCAATCAGTTCTTAAGGGTCAACTACTAGTCATAGGGGCTTTGTATTTCTCTTTGGAGAATCCATACCCTTAATTCTCCCTTTATAGACTTTATATAATAATTCCATTTTTTAAAAAGTTATTCAAAAACCCATCTTATCATAATTCAAAAAAACGTAGTTGGTGTGTTAGGGATATTTTGGTCAAGGTACCTCACCTTTAAATAAACTATTAATAAAACTATAGTATTCTTACCTTGATAAAAACTCTAGAGGGTTTTTCATATCACTAAAATATTATTAAAAACTTCAAAAAGATATTTAGTTCAGGCTCAATAAATAATTATTAGTGATGAAATCTCCAATATTATCTAATTTTCTATGATTATGTATACATTTTTCAATATTTTTACTTTCCCATGGATTAAGGCCTCATTACATTATAGATAGACTACTTTGGTAATCAGAAAGAGTATTTGAGGAACCTAGATGAGAGAGATTAAAATTTTCATCTTTTTATTGAACTATATAAGGGATGGAGATCAAAACTATCATGATAGGTTCCATTATATGTGCCATATTTTATATTATCATGTTTTTTCTTGATCTAGAATATCATTCACAAATATTAAAATACTTAGTTACTTCCCCATGTATAATGCGATCAATATAATACTCCACAGAATCATGACCACATTTTTATCTACTACCATAACCATGAAATGCTACATGTATCATGTGTTATGTCCTAAAATTGTGAATTTCTTATTCATGAAGGGATGTTTCTATTATATTTTAAGAATTAATTCACATAGTCTACAATAAACTATCCTTAAGGTATTTAGATTCCATTTCATAACCATATCTCATACATAAGGGAATCAATAGAAGAGAGGAGGCCACTGATCAATCCATGAGTTCAGTTCAAGGTTTGATCATTACTATTCATCAATCATTCCTTTCTATGAGGTTTAGGTTGGAATGTTTTGGAGGAACATTGACCATTCAATCGACCTATATTCCATCTCATTATTCCCATGTTTCCCCATTTCACCAACATTAGTAGGTCTCTATAGTCCTATATCTATCTTGTCTGGTGCATGTATGGATATTTTATGAAATTTATCTTCTAGTTTCAAAGGATAATTCTTACTATAGATTTTAGTGGTGGTGCAGTATGGTCATTGTTTGTAGTGTGTGGATATAACCATGGAATCAACATCATTCATAAGATCTTCCATTACGATTCTCAATTAAATTAATAAAATTAGATGAAGAAGTATTAAATCTATAGATATAGTTTCATAAATAATGAATAGGAATTATTAGGAGGGAATGTTAATAGTTGTTTCAGTATTAATGCATGATTAACAAATTTCTTTTTACAGTGAATCTTTTAATTACAATTCATCCTACTTTACATTTAGGAACACATCACATTCATCATGTGTATGTGGGATCCACTTAGTGGATGGAATTAATCTGAAAATTTGGTGATATATGGGAGAGAGTAGTGAGAATGGGGAACAACAAGTGGGTATTGAATCTAGAATTGAAAAGAAATCTAACAGAATGAGTTTCATCTCTTTAACTCAATATTTCTATAAACCGTGGATTTATGTGAATTGAATGAAAGAGATAATGAGGATGACTCAGTTGTATTACCCACATAGATTCACCTTTACAAAATATGTAATCTTTATATCACTAAATACTAAATTCAGCTATTTAGATTTTAATCTCTTATATATGAATCATTTCTTAACTATAGTTTCACTTCACACCAATGAATAATAAATAGAATTTAGGTTTTTAGGGTCCATTATCACCTCAAACATGTGAATACTTTTTTTGATCTGTAAAATAAATTATTCTTATAGAATATTACCAAGGTCAAGGTTATTCCAAGGGAATGTATATCATAGTCCAGTCAGTAGGTATTGTTTCTTTGGAAAAATGATATAGATTTAATCACATAACCAATCATAGGTGTGCATTTATATCAAAAAAAAGGTCTATAATACTAGTCGTACAATTCCAATACATTTGTATGTCTAATTGCCGATTGATTTCATATCCCCAACTAATTCAGTAATCCCCCCATGGCTAACAGAACCAAAAACTACAATTCTGCTACCTTCCACATGCAACCACATCCATACCAGCCACTTTTTTCAAAGATAAATGATAGGTTTTTTTATGTAACAGGACCAATTTTGACTTTTAGGTTCATATGAAACACAAAAATGATGTTTGAGTTAAACATCAGAGATGAGAGACAAGATGAACATTATTCTCTATGATTTTATATAGAACAGTTTCTTGTTAGTTCAAAATTATTGAAATTGTATTGGACAATACTGAGGGGGATGATTGAATGTGGGCCTTTGTTCAACAATTTCTTAATATTTTTTCAACATCACTATGTGACAATTTATGTTTGGTAAATGGATAAATAATCATTTTTCTAATTTTTTCACCATGGTATGTAATATAAAAATGTCCTTATGGTATATAATATATGAATAATATATAATATGAGTTTGACATCAATCCATCCATCCTCCAGCTCTTAGTATTTTTAACAATAACACAATGTTAAAGGAAACAAAATCAATCTTGTGATGTGGGAGAAGATATAATTTTTTTACTCAAATCATGATACAAAATCCATGTATTTATTTTTATCCTAATGATATATACCTATAAGAAAATGACGTCTTACTATAAAACAAGACTACCTAAAAACATTTTATCTTGCAACTCCTGAGTCTGTCTATAATGTTATATATAAGATATGATTAGAATGTCGATATCCTAGTAATAATTCCACAAAGATATATTATATCTACTTTACATAACAATTTTCATTTCCCTACTTCTTGAAATTGATTATTGTGGTCTATCTATAGCTGAAAGAGGAAATGATTTCTCATTCGAATCAATTATTCGGGTTAGGGTGGTCGATAGGTTGTTTTGATTATTGTCTCATATAAATCCCATTTTCGTACCCTAAAAATTACCAATATCAAACAGCCCTCCATATATATTTGACTCTCATATGGGATTCATAACCTATATCAAAACATCACCATGGTAATTCAATTATTAATACTTGAACTCAAATAAAAGAAATAGTGTGGTCTGTTGTTTACCTGATGTATTTCTTTCAGCACCAAATTAATTTCCCTATCCTGTAACTAGTATAGTGTGAAAGTACGGGATCGATCCATAGAGAAGCAGTATTGGCATTTTATGTCTCTTGATTTGAAACCACATAAGTGTAGATGATGAATTTAAATATGATTGGTTGGATCATGGTACGGATCTCAAAAGATAACCGATTACTTGGTCTTTTCTAATTCACTACGAATCAAACTTGAAAACTAAAAATTACTTGAAATTGGATTTTGGATTTTAATGAAAATGTGATGGGGCTAGACATTAATGTGGGAAGTTAAAACTTATTACCTATTGCGTAGTGTTGTTCATAATAAGCCACATTTTTGGGTTTCATTTGTGTCGAAACTACCTTGGTCTGGCGAGTTCAGATCAAGTCAGTAGGAATCAATCCCTTGGTCTGGAAATTCATTTCTACTAACTATTAATTTAGGAACTGCCCACGTATATCCAATGGTCATGTATATCCTTGTTGTAATTCTCCCAAAGATCCATGGAAACTCTATTCTTGGTCAGATATGGGGTTTCCAGCGAAATTAGAAATGGATGTTGGGAGAATTATGTGAGAAACAATGAACAACCATAATAATAGAGAAATTGGTTCTAATGAACCCACATTTTCCCCAGTCCTATACCCCCCAGCCTATGTTCCTTCATTTCTAGACTCCCCCCCCAAGTCTTCATGGTCAAAAAAGAGCTTTTTACAGTTGTCCAAAAGTAGGTAGAAAAGGGAACCCCAGGTCAAAGAGTGGGTGAAAAGTGAAAATACAAAAAGGAGAAGGTTGCACTGGTTTGCATGGTTTGGGTGCATGGTTTGGTAGACCATGTTCCAATTGTAAAATTCTACTATCTCAAATCCTTGAGCCACACGATTTTCCTAGATCGGCCACACGGTTTGGGCAGGTTGTGCTCCAACCCTATGGATGATACTGTTAAAGGTATCTTCTTTATCACGCTTTGCACACTGTATGGATAACTATGTGAAGATCGTGCGGGTTGCCTCTTTTATTTGAAAGTCTTGAATTAGCTCTTCCTTCATGTCTAGTGCTTGATTTGGGTGACTTCATTCCTGCATAGTCAGAAGAAAAGGGTCCATATGCCTCCTATTCCCTTTTGAATCTCTAAAATTCATAGACTCCATGCTTTATCCTTTGGTGACCAAAATACAAAGAACAGGGTACATCAAAAATGTAAAACTCTTGCAAAACCAACCACACAGACCATTTTATAGATATTAAACCATGTGGAAATTACATATGCATAGAAGTTCATCATAGTGGAACTCCCAAAGGACTCTAGGTGAAATTAATAATAGTCGGTCCTCTAATTGATCATGAATTTTTTATAGAGAAAATACAAGTGGAAGGTAATTTTATAGAAGATTACTGATAGAACAAAATTCCCAAATAAACAAAAATTTCATGTATTTAATCTAAATATGATATATATTTTAAAAAAACCATTACATATATGGATCATCTTTAAAAAATTTGTCACATTTCTTTTGGATGGACAACTAAACAAAAAAATTCTCTTAAGAATAATTGATTTTATTTCATCTCACTCTGGTATCATAATGGATAAACAATGTAGATTTTCTTTCCCCCTTTGTCTATATACTCCTTCTAACCTAAAATCATCATTTTCATTCTCTTAAAGGATATTGAAATAATCTCATGTCGTTCCCTAACTCAAAGATGGGACATCCTCATTTCAAAAAAGATTGAGAAGAAGGTGCTCGATGCATTACTATTTCACATACATTGTGGGATGGACTATTCTTCACCGCTGGTTTACATGAGAAATGGAATGGTCATGGAGAGTAGTGTGAAATATTTTCTTTGTGGAAGGGACGGGTAAAGATAATATACATGTTAATAAGTATTTATATATATAACTTGAGATATATATAATCAATAATTATGAATACAGTACATTCTATAATAAAAAATATCAAATACTGAGGAATAATAATGAAGGTTTCTACTGGATGGATGTCTGCATTTCTCTTTCAAACAATTCCTCGCATATAAAAATAATTTGATTCAACTAAAGACTGATAGAGAGGAGACCATGGTGGAAAGATACCTCTTGGTATGTATTGTCATATAGATTTTGGAAACCTCCTTTAATAATTGTGATAAAATTATATATAACTAATTACATTTCATACAAATTTTTTTTAGATATTTCACATCCCCCATTGGAACTTGAGTTGATCTGGCCTTTCCTTCCCAGTTAAACCACAAAAAATCTATTTCATCATTATCATAATCGTTATTCATAAAATCCATTTCTAAGAGACCTTAACTTTACTAAATCATCATATATTGTCAAGTTTATTAACTCAATCATTCTATGTAATACCGCATTATCTAGATAATTATATTTGGATTTTGTTCAACTTTTTACCAACTTCTATAATGCTCTAAACAACTACAAATGGATTTAGAGAAGATGGGTTGGTAGAAAATGGATAATAATATCTTGTGAGGTTTTCCTATAGATATAATGTTGATCGGTATTCCCTATATATTGAATAAAATAGAGACTAATAATTATAGTAAAAGTGTAGCTTGTATGATTTAAAGAATATTTGAGGAAAAACCTAACGAATATATGTATGTGAGAAATCACTAAAGTTGAAAATATAAAGAGGCTATTTGGTTACATTACCTCCCATGACTCTCCAAAAAATTAGAAGACTGAAAGGGATTTGTCTTGAGGATTATGCTTCAAGAAAACCTACATGGATAGAAAAAGAAACACATATCAAGAACCAATTTGAGCCTTGATTCCCTATTATTGGGAGTCACATGCACTCTAGTATTCATTCTTTTCATTATTTTTTGAATTCACACATTTGGGCTATGAAGCCCAGGATGAATCTAGCTAACTCAATCAATTAGTGGTATTTATGTGTATACGTACTATATGATTTGAATGATAAATTCTTCCCACTGTCCTCTATGGCCTATGTGGGAAGATGAGAAATTATGGCTTGAATAAAACTACATCTTCTCCAATATACTTTTTTCTACCTATTTGTGTGTAGATATGTGTCTATTGGTCTTCTATACAATGTCATAATGAATTGGGAAGATCCAACAATGTTCATTGACGTAGAATTGAAGTTCCCACAACTATAGGAATATGAATACCAATTTGTCCATTAATATTCAATATTATAAACATTTCCAAAAATTAGTTTGGTCTCTATTCAGAATCTATTTCTATTATTAAGACTTATATACCTTCACCATTCTATAAAAACCCAAGAAACCATAACATAAACTAGAAGAGGTGAGGGATGAAAACAAGTAGAACCTTCCTATTATAGTTTGAGAGAGATTTTATTTTATAATCATATATGGTATAGGATTGACAGTGCATTGATAATTGCTATCCTAGATCAAAGTGTTCAAAGGATTCATCAAAATTAGATTTTTCCATTATTTAGATTTATCCACTAGTAGGATAGAAGAATCTCAATAGGAAGGTACTATATGTTAATATTGTGGATCTAGTATAGTTTAGTATCATCTATAAATTACTAAAGATTTTTTTGGTTCTGAGATCATTTTAAGTGGATCATTAACAATATATCACATTCTAGAATAGCATAGTAATGAAATTTTGGTATTCTAAGAATCATTTCCCTTTTGAAGTGTATGAGATTCTAGAAGACATGACTCTAACATATCTTATTGTACATTCCCTCTATCTATATCATTGTAAATATATTATTATTTTTCTATTCCAAGAATTATATTCCTGATAATTTAATGAGAAAAAATAATAAGGGATTTGATGATGGAACTAAGCTAATCGTTCTGTCCCACATGAATCTATTATGATACTGGTGAAAATCGCTACCTATTAGATGGTTGAGGTTGACTCTATCCAAGTATGAGATAAAGGTCATTAGGGTTATAGAGTGATAATTAGAATTAAAGGAAAGAGGATACTTCAAGGAATTTAGGATAATTACTCCTATAACACTGAACCCATATTACGTATGTCTATAGTCATTTTTTAGTTTTTAATCTTTTTATGGATGTCATGGACATAGGTAATGGTTTTTCAACTATAGTTCGATAGTGATATTCTGATTCTATACAGTTAAAAATTCTCATTATACAAATTATTATCTTCATGGAATCTATCCATTTATATTTTTATGCTTAGTATTGAATTAGACATTCATATGAAAGACCCAGACCCTCCAGTAGCACCACAAACAACACATACAATTATTGGTTGATTTGAATGGAATGTTGATAAACCTCATTTCACTTCACTCCAAGGTGAAGGTGGGAAAACCAAATATCATTCCACTCTATTCATTGATACAAAATAAATTCTTTATATCCACCCCCAATAAACGTTTAGATAGATCTGTGTGGAAAAAGGAAATTCCACCATCAATTATATAATATAGTCCAATTTATTTCCTGTTCAAAAATTCCTTATTTTCAATATCATTATTTAGTTCTAGTAGATGACATTGTATTTTTGATACCCAATTCTATTGACTTTATGTATCTTGTTTACCATCATAGGATAGAATCAGCAGGAAAATAAGAGGACCCATAGATGATTTTTAACTTAATAAAATGATGGTAATAGACATTTCCCTAGTTTATTTCTTGTTATATTTATTGAATAACCTAATATAATGGCAACAATAATCTATTATAGGGACTCTCCCACCCGAATGGCCTCAAACGTTTCACCCTAAAAGATGTCGAGGCATCAAGAATAAAATAACCAATCATAACAATCACATATGTATGGTTTTAATGAAGAGGGAATCTTGATATTATTATAATTGATGATAAAAAGATAAACATTATCCCTTTACCCTAACTAATAGTTTTTTTAGATTAGACTACTCTCAATTTTATAAGCACACAAGTCTACCAGGCTCACTCTTTAAGATGTCGATGAACTACTTATTGAAAAAAGATCATATAGCCCCACCTATTTTTGAAAATCCATTTTTTATATCCACACATAGTGGTATGGATTAATTTCAAGGTCTTTTACTGTCAAATTATTGAATTGGTGATCTCCATTCCTTTTATCAATGTATAATGGATTCCGACAAGATGCAACAAATCAAATGGATGAAAAGGACTCATAATGGTCCATATGGTATTTGCCTATGTTTCATCCATACTATATATATATATATATATATATTCTAACTAACCATAAATAAAAAAATAAGCAATAAAGGGACGTTATTGTGATAGTTTATAGTTGGCATCAATAAGGGAATTAATTATTGGCCAATACATCATTTCCAGGAAAATGTTCTAACTTATGGTTTTTATGACCGAATATGGGTTGAAATATATATTTTCCCCTATAACTAAAGAACTGATCCTATAATATTGGATCCCCCAAAAAATAATCATGTTGGAAAGGTTGTATATTGAATGAGATTCAAGGATGGAGTAACTGTGTGGGTAGGAGAAGTATTACAATCTGTAATTATTAGACCAGAGTGTGTATTTCATGTAAGAGTTAAAGGAACAATGGGTTGTCAAAGGTGTAAATTACATATTTATGTTACTCGGTACAATATAGGAATTAAAAGGATTATCTATAGGGTTGATCAATTCATTTTAAATCATATAAGTTTCCATGAGTGATTATTTTATGGCCTGTTTATGGATTACATCCATGAGAAACATAGATGGTCAAAAAGAAAATCTTCATCTAGGAGAGTGTGTGAATAGAAAATAATGTTTTAGGTTGGAATTAAAATGATAATAAATGAAATATCACTACCAATATTATAGATATTAGAGGATGTTTCATTTCAATCATATGAAAAAAATAACCATTCTATCCTATAAGATATGTAATAACCTAACAAGATGAAGATTTAAAAAAATTTCAGTGAATTGAATAATGTATTAAAGTAAAAGAACCACCCATTGAGATAGGACATCACATTATATGTAATAAATAAAAATATATTATAGATTCATAATATTAAACATAAGTATTACATAAATAATCAATAATTATTAATTCATGAATCTAGTTCAGTAGAAGAGACATAGAGAATTACTACCATAACTATGAAAAAATTAATGATACCCCAACAAATAAAATGAATTTTAAACAGTAATTGTTAAATTTATATTTGAGATAAACTCATTTTTATTGATTATTTAACTCCAGTTAATCAGGAGGTGACAAATAACATTATATGGTACCAACATGGTTTTTGACTAGTGAAAGGAGGAATGGATTTAGGGGAGTAGTGGGGCACAACGTTGTTTAATGTAATTGGATGTATTGGGTCATTAGGTAAGAGATAAAAAACCAAATAAAATAAAACAGAATAACGATTTTTCTAGGAAAAAACAACAGAATATTTATCTTTTTATTTCCCCTTTGGTGTTCTTTTCAGAATGATTAGAACATAAATTTAATTTTTCATTCATAATTAATAACCAACCACATGAGATCAAAATATAGGTGAGAACCATCATCTCTATATAGTTTTTATTATGAAACCCACTATAGTAATGATTTTTTTTCATGGTGATTTTTCACTATGATAGGATGTTATTGAAATTTTCTTAATCAAATTCTGATTTTGTCAGATGAAATTATATTTCCACACTTCAATATTATATCGTTATGGTTGTTCTCTATGAGTCTATTTCCCCTATTGTGATGACAAGTAGTGAAATTTGGGTGAGGAACTTGTTGGATAGTCTATCCTACCCTATGTGGGACAACTATCCATTCAGGAGGGAAATTATATTGTACAATTTCTAGTCTGCATCTAACTGGGTTATCATTCATTTTAGGTGTGTTCGATTTTATTTCAATGACATAAAACATGCATGTCCCAAAAATGATGATGCATAGATCACCCCGTCTAGTGCCTTATGTACATATGACTAACTTACCCATGTAGATGGATCTTACAATATTATATGGGAGAATCAAAATGTTATTATTGAATAAAAACACCAATACAATGTTTTCATATGAAATAGGTGGTGGATAAAATATTTTGAATAACATATAGGTTGGTTCTTCAGTTTAAAATGGAAGATTTCATATTCAAATTTGAATATGAAATGTACTATATGTTCGAGAAATATAATTGATGGTACACAAACTATGTTTATATGAGGAATTATAGTAAAACCAGTATCTAGTCAAAATGTACTATCCATGACACAATTAGTAGGTCACCAAAGACATAAAAGTTTTCTAGTTTGTACCATATAGACAACATGTGGAACCACTAATTCAAAATCCTTCAAAGTTTGGATATCAAGAAATATTGATCGTGATGAATGTATTCCAGTGAGTAAACAAGGACATACTTATCTTCAAATTATAATGGGACTTGAAGATATATTAATACTATGTTACATCAACCATATTCTAACATGATGTATTAAAATATTATTAGGTTCTAAATATTATTTTTACCAACTTCAACATCTACATGGTATGTTAAAAATCACATGTTGTGTTAATGGTAATATTAGAAAGTCATCTGTAAAACATCAACTACATCATGTGTGTCATGAATTTGATATACCTAACTTTATACCTATTACACTAGTCACTCATTCTAATTGGTTTGTATGATTCTTTGATGCTGATTATAATATTGGTATCTCTATAAAGCATAAACTACCTCAGTACAATATTCAAGTAATTAAAAACACTTACTAGATTTAGAGTATTATTTTGTAATATTTGGAAGAAATATATACATTGATAGTTTTATCCATGGTTAAAATCAAAGGTCAAAACAAAGTGAAAATGATGTGACCATGATGGTATAACATGTTCAATAATGTAGTTTTTAATTCATCATTTAGGATGATTGTTGCTTGTTATGGAATATTATCATCTTCATCATTTTAATGAATCTATCCCTGATATGTATCATAGGAAAAAATGGTTATATTTCCTAAATGAATGGAATAATATGATAATATAGTCCACCATTTTTCGTTAATATTGGTGAGTGGAAGTGATAAACACATATAATTTTATATACTAATTATACCTAGAACAAAAATTATATGTCATATTGTTTCAATGTATTGAAAAAATTGTCACAAGATATATCAGAATGGTATATCCCATGATTATTATTGGTTTCCTTGGATCACTGGTTTAGGTGTATCATATGTATACTGTTGTACTGGATGATAATAGTCTTTTATACTTCACTGCTGATACAATGAAGATATATGTTTCTAATATCATTAAAATATCGAGCTGGATCACTACCTGGTGGGGTTCTTCGATCATCTACTTCAAAACACCCATGTTGTTTGTTGTGGGTTTTATCATTTTTTTCATGATTGTTAGAATCAATAGAGTAGTACTACATAATTTTGGGTTTGAAATTTTAGTTCATGATGCCTATTTTATGCTGGAACATTTCCATTATATACATTCAATATAAACTATTTTTTCTTTAATTTTGATATTTAAATATCTTATTGGTGAATTCGCAGGGCTAATATGCCCACAACACTTATGGAAACTCTAGTTTTTGGATCAGTTCTTTTAGGTTCAATCCTACCCTCTTTTCAATGCATGTTATAGTACTAGTGAGAATTCCATGCCACATTCCAGATTCTCTTGATTCTGTTGATTATTGTAAAGACCTGAACTACTATAGAACATATCTGCCAGTTGTTTGGATTGTTTTTATAGTGATAATGAACATCAATTGTTTAATGGAACCTACATGATTTTTATGTTCAAACATTTATATTGATAATACTCCGAACACAATATAATGAATTCTTTTGAGTACCCTATTATTTCATACATTTATTTAACTTACAGATATTAATAAGAAATTATGAATTGAATTAATACGATATCCTTTATTAAAAAAATAAAAACTCTAGAACATGGATGAGTAGTTGGTATTTTTCTAATGAAATTGGTTTATTAATGGAGTTGTTGGGATAAAAAAAATAGAATAAGTATGCATCTCATCACATACCTAAAAAAAGATTCATAGGTTTATGAAATCATATACTGGCTATTCTAGTGAAATATTTCTCCATAGAAGCTTGTGTTCCATTTTTTAAAATTATCCCAATGAATTTTCAAATTATTTCATGTCCACTTACCTTAGTGTTATATTTTAGTTCGTGCCCCCAATACTCTAATATAATAGTGTCAAAAAAATCTCTTTGAACCGCCCTGAAGACATGTACTTTTTTACCATTCCACTACACATCTATCCATATATATACAATTCAACAACTAATATGACAATTTAAAATGAATTTCGGTGCCTAATGAAACACATTATACGCATTCATACATAAAGTGTACAGAGAATAAAATGATATCCTTACAAAAACTAACTGAGAAACAATTTCACAATTCAATGATAATCATACCATATTAATTCCATTCCACTCCATGAGATATTAACTACTATGATACCTTTTTGTACATGGATAGTGCACTATGGATTTCTAGACACACAAACTTTGTACCCATCTCTATTAATTTACATTATTTCAGTCCTATATCCTTCAATATTAGCAAACATGTGAATATTCCTCTATGATCCACACACATTTACCCATTGAATCATGGAAGATAGGTAAAACGATTGATCCTTTGTTTTTGGTTTGTTGGAATTGAGTTTCCCTTCAATGTAGTACTGTCAAATAAACAATGACATCATTGATCCAAATGGGGATTAAAAGAATTACTAGTTTATATTTATTTATTCCATATTAGATCAAGTATTTTTATTTATTGTGATTTTAGACCTTTTGTATATATATAGGTATTACGAACCAAATTCCCTACTGATGTAAGTAGCTATATATGATCAATTCATAGGGAATGAATACACACCCAGGTTGTTGATGTCAACATTATGAGCACATTAATGGTTTGTGTACTCTATTTCATAGTGTTCTTGGTCACCAAGTCCTCCCTGGCTTGGGATACATGAATTATCCCATTAGTTGACATTCTTAAGCACATATTGAGCCTCACTATAATGTGAGGTAGATATGGTAGATTGAATAATATATTAATTCATTAGCTGATATATAGTTTAATGCTAAATTATATTCCTCATTTCCTCAGAATGGTGATTCATTGGCTAATCTATAATCTTGGAGCTAGAATAATCATTATGGTATGAGGTAACATTGTCAGATAATTGGGTCTATTTGTAGCAATCATGATCCCGAAAATATTATTGGAAAATGGGATGGAATCATAATATATCCTTCTATGATATAGAAAATATGTTCTGGGTAATGCTAGATGTGGTTAAACTTGTGGGAAAAGGTCATGTATACCTTCCATTAAATACATTTCATTGTCAGTTGATGTTGATGGATAATTACTATAAAGAAAAAATGGGGATAGTATTCATGGTGTCCAATTCAAAATGTGGGTATTGAAATAAGGCTATATCAATGTTTAATAGTGTTAGTTTAAATAAAGATGTCTACGTGAAATGTGGGATAATAGGTAATGTACATCCATGACACACTACTTTGTACTGGGTCTCAAAATGTAGGGGGGGTCAAGTTTGATGGTGTCGTTATATATAGAAATTGGGAATAGAGGGTATATCCATATTTCACCATCAATGTTATGTTTTTTACACTACTTATTCCTCATATACGTATGGTAAATCCTATTTTGAGTATATCATAGTAGGGTAATGATTGTATATATGTTCATGTAGCATCATTTTCAGAATGGACTTGGAATAGGTACGTCAGTATCTCTATAACAAGGTTCAAAGGAAGTGATGATTTTTTGGAAGGGTGTGATGATTAGGGGACATCTATTCCACCATAACAACATAAACTCTTTTAAATGGGAATGATATTATGGACAATTAATCTAGGTGGTATTGAATTAGATCATTATGATATTTTTGAACCACCCATGTCGAACAATGCTTCGAAAAATAGAGGAAATCAGTTGGGGTGTGCCACTTATTCTGAGTTGAGTTACCATTTTAACAATTCATGAATTACATATTATTAAATTGAGATGAATAACCACCATTTCCACACCCCCGAATGCCATTGAATATTCCAATTTTTATTCCACATTTTTTTATACAGCCGCTCTTTCACATCCGAAGTTGTTGAAAATATGTCTCATTCCCATATTCCATTATGAAACATTCAACCCACCCTATTCAAGTGATCCCACATCAGGTTATTCTTGACCCTTATTAACCATGTAAAATATCCCTGGAAACTAGTTTGTGTTGGCATAAACCAAAATGGAAACTAATAGAATCAACTTAGTCATAATGGGAAAATCAAACCCCATCCATATATAATCGATGGAATTCCCCATGTATAGTGGTTGGAAGGATAATCAGATGTTATTTTCAACTATAGCATTGAATTTACAAGAAACCTCAAATATAAAAGGGAGGATGTGTGAACCAAAGGGAATATAATATTTCATCATAATACCATATTTATTATTCATTCTCTTAATGATGATATCTAGTCAAGATATGGTAATGATCAGTTATTGATGGGGGTGGTGTTCATGTACTACTTCCCTAGGGTGATGGCGGATAGTTGATATGAAATTTGTTATCCCAAGTATCTAATCATTGATAATTTAATCATTATCACCTAATATGGGTATCAAGAATAATAAATAGTGTAAGTGTGGAATGCAAAAAAAATAGAAAAAAAACAGTTTGAATGTATTTTAATTGATATCTACTGCACATACCCCTACCCATATACTTCAACATGATGTTTGGTGGTAGAGATTTTTCATTTCATTCCAAATCAATTTTGGAAATCCATCACATTGGGTATACTCCTATATCATTATCTCCATATCCACAAACATGGTTGGCATTGTTAAACTGGACTTCTATAGTCACCATGTGACCAAACAAATTCAATAGTAAACATGGAGACTACATAAGATAAACAGAAAACATGGCTAGTCCAAAATATATAACAATTTTTTCATAATTTTTTTTAATTTTTACTATACCATAGATCATTTATATACTTTTATATTTTTTTATTAAGTCATTATCTCATTTCTCTCCATGTTTCTATTCTTGGTTATGGGAGGTCTAATATATAAATGGGGTCATAGTGTTCTATCATGCCTCGTAGAATGTTAGAGATGAGGTTTTTATTCACTTCATATGTGGTTGGAAAAGAAATGGTTTCACCATTTTACTTTGTATGAATGCCACTAGCATAGTGGGATATGCCCATATTAAACTCAAATTATACATGGATGGTTTTACTTTTAATAATTGATTTTGATAAAATGGAGAGAAATATTGAAGGATAAAAATTTAAAATATACTTCTTATTTTATACTCTCTTATTTAAAATAACAGTGACACCATGTGTGCAATCAAAAATTCATAATATTATTAGATATTTTTGGAGAGACTCAAAGATATCAGGTTTAAATATCAACATAGGTTTATGAGATACTTTCAATGAGTGAAATATGCTTCTTGAGCTTTGGTGTGGGTAACAACCCTTTCACTGAGATACTTATTCTATCTCATCCACCACCTACCCAGTATCCCCTTTGACTGAAGGTGTACTAATGGTTCTGCACATTGCAGACACAATGATGCCCCCCTTAAATATAGTACCATGGCTTAATGGAAAATTATATCCAATGGAGAAGGTATCTCATAGCCTAGTGTATTGTTTGATATCAATTCCCAGAAAAGGATATCCAATCCTTCATCAATCTTCTAGGACTACTTTGAAAAAAGATAATGACCCCTGAATAACTCATGCACATTGTCAGGCCACCATTCCTTTTACACCAAAGGGGTGTTCAACGGACCTATAATGGAAAACTAGTAGTATGGATGGTTCATTAATGCATGGTTAAAGGATTGAGTCCAATGATGATAATTTCAATCAATTCAATTAGAGTATCATTATATTTCTTATAGATAACTATGGATGGATTAAAAATGGTAATTATTTTCATTATAATATAGGACATGGTTTCTTTTATTTCCTAGATATGTTGGTGGTTAGAATAAGTGGGAAATCATTTAGAATCTAGGTCCTAACTGAGAGACTTCATGTAACTCTAGATTGAACATTTTTTAGTACCCACTAACCTTGGAGTACATATGAAGGCATCAAATGAATAGAAAAAGTATCCCAAATAATTACCAGCACCCACCATATTAGGGTCTTGAGTGAAAAAATAAAAGATAAGAGAAGAAAGGGATATCTTAATGTCCCTCCATTTTTTTCGGAATGGATTTCTCAGGGAATTAATATAATAAAAAATAGTGGTTGGGAAATTATGTATTAGTAATTGAAACACCCATACACTCGATAAGGATTGTCATATACCATGGTAATGGAATGGAACACTCATGGATAGTGGGTTTTGTGGACAAATGGAACTCAGATTTTGGTTTCCAAATCATAGGAGAATGGTGTTTCTAGTAGTAGGGACAAAGGTGGTTCTATGTAGATGAAAGAGAGGTCAAATTGGGAATATGTGTTAAGTTATTTTATCTTTTGAGGGAGATTCTATATAAAAAATAGAGGGAAGATAGTTAGGAAAATTTTTTATATATCAATTTTGAATGCGACAACATGATCCATTCACCTATTTGACATAATTAATATGGTTGTTCCTAGTAGTCCCAAAATAATCTATATATATGGTAACGGTTTGTGATTGGGTTGAGTATCATTTGGAAAGTCTATATTTTTCTACCAATTCTAGTAATGACCATACTATAAAAAGAGATGAACATGGTATTCCACATTAATGATGAATTCAGTTATGGGTTTCACACAAGTGTAGATTATCTATCAGAGTATGAATTCCATGTATCCATGTGGTGTAAATGAATGTATTAGTACATGGATCACCAGATCAAATAAATCAAGATTATTAGAATATATGAAATCACTGTAAACTATGTGTGGAAGGCCATATAAGTTTTTTATCAAGGTCATATCTCACTAAGAGGGGGTTTCCATATTGTACAGATGTTTTTTACCAATTTCTACTCATCCAAAATAGTATATTTTACTACCATATGAGCACTTGGTTAATTGAGGTGTCCCCATTTCAATGAAAAAAACATTGATTCTATGGTATGAAATCCATTGATATCTACCTCATGATTTAGAGTGGTGGGAAGAAATTTGAACTGTCGTATGTTGATATTGGGGTTGGGGGTTTGGCTATGTCAAAAATGGTGAACATTATCTTCTCACTGGAAGTATAGAATCTAACAATGGGATTATAAAATCATATATCTACATGGGAAACATTGATATGTGTGGATCACTATTGTTTAAATAAGGGATACCTGAATATTGATGTGGGATGGCATAAAAATCATCGATAACTACCATCAAATTCACAAATCTTGAATGATTTTTTCATTAGTAGATCAATAGGTCTTTTTTGATATAGCACACAAATAATAATAAACATGGAATTGGGTCCTGACACTAAAATCAATTTATGAATCTATGTAGGCTCAGTTCCTTATATCTTATAGTTACATGCACTTATCTATTCCAAATGGATATTGCTATATTAGAATTTAAATGGTGGATGTGGTTGTGTTGTGTTTGGGGGATGCAGTAGAAGGAACTCAACCCACTTTACAGGCATCATACATTAGGATATGGATGTATATTTACATCGTTGTAACATGTTACTGGGTGAAATGAAATTGTAGTCCAAGTGAACAAGGTGGTTTCGTCATGACCCAACCCAATGCGGCTCGAGCTGTGACTCCCCAAGCCCTCCTCCAATAGGCCAGGGGTTGGTGACTAGTGTCAAGTAGGCTATCACACAAAAGGGAGGCATTATCCTATGGTACCTATACACATGCACCCACATACACCTCCATAAAACAATGCAGAGATATATAAAACTGAATAGTAAATGCATTAATAAAACTATCCCAAACTAGAGTGAGACAACAGTACAAAAAGGTAAAAATAGGGCCCACCAAAAGAAAACTACAAAAGCATATAACTTGCACAGAAGAAGGAAAATGCTACCAAATGCACCCACCGGTAAACGCCTCAGCAAAGCTCTGGTAAACACCTCGGTCAATCTCTCCCACTAAGATCCGCCTGCTCCGAGTCCTCCTGGGACTCTGTCGAAAGGCATGTGGTCTGCACAAGACACAAACATTTGTGTGCAAATCCCTTGTAGGGGTGAGTATGAAAATACTCATTAGGCACCCCAAAATCCCCGAAAAAATAAAATGGATCAACAGAAAGGAAACCGTTAGCTCCCCATAGCCATATGGAACCCAAACAAGAGTGAAAATCCATCTTGAGACCATCCTCTGGTAAACAAGACTAGTCATATCATCTCAAGTGTATGCCCATACATACACCATGAACATCTTCTCATGTATATGCCAACAAATATTCCATGAGAAACTATATATACTCATTCACGCACCAAGCCTCATGAGGTACTGACCTCATCACCAGAAATGATTCACAACTAGGAGAACACACTCCACGAGCACTTTCATACCAAATGACACTCGTTTGAGAGATACACTCCATCGGGTCCCACACAAATATCTTAGATGCTCACCTGAGAGATCACGGTAATCAGATATCGTCCATGAGGGAACTCTGCTGAAACAACATAAAAAACAAACTCCTTTAATAGGGGATCGCTCCTAGGGTCGGCTAGGCGATACCAAAACCCACACTAGTATATGATTATCTCACAGATAGGGGATCACTCCCAGGGTCTACTGGGGGATACCACAACCCAATTTGGAATTCTCATATCTCACAGATAGGGGATCACTCCCAGGATCTACTGGGGGATACCACAACCTGAACTGGAACTCGTTAGAAATAGGTCACTCAGAAAGAGGATCTTCGCCCATGTAAAGGTGGTCACGATGATACCAGAACCCTATCTAGTATAACTCACGATGTAGGGGATCGAACCGATGATACACCGACCCTACCGAAACCATGTGCTAAGTAGGGGATCGTATAACCAATGATACCACAAACCTACTATAATCCTCATGCTGAGTAGGGGATCGTATACCCAACGATTCCATAACCCTTCTGAGCATGGCCCACTACGTAGGGGATCATACATTCAATGATTCCACAAACCTTATGGGGTTAACCTGCTAGATAGAAGATTTCCGCCCATGGATATGTGGTCACAGCGATACCAAGAACCCAATCTAGGGAAACAATGCTAGAGGACCCCACTCTAGGCCCACTGGAGGGATGCCACAACTCTAACAGATTAAACATACCATCGAGAGGATAAAAAACCTATACTAATGTTGTGATGTTTCACAAACCCTCATAGTAATGAACCAAGGGTGTACCATTTAACCACTACTGTTCCAAACGTCACTAACCCGAGCGACCCGCCATAATGCCACACCGCGCACCTCAAGGCCGATAGCAAGTCCACCTTCGCGATCCACGTGAAAAAACACAGAGGATAGGATATTTACTCACTCGAAATGGACAACCAGTGAAAAAGGAACTATTCAACATAGCTAGTCTGTGTGGGGGCCATACTACAATCCCGAAACTCATCAAGCTGATCATACCACTACGATCCCCTCGGAAAAACACATGGGGTCGACTACTCGATCGTCCCAAATGGACACCTGGTGAAAAAGGAACTATTAACTGAAGTCAGCCTGGGTGGGGCCCACACGACACTCCTAAAACTCGTCAAGAAGATCGCACCATTGTTATCACCTCAAAAAAACACATGGGATCGACTACTCAATTGTCCCAAAATGGACACCCGACAGAAAAGTTGTGTTTCTCCGAAAATGCCAAAACCCAACCTCTTGAGGAACACACCTTTTTCTCAGTCAGAACACCAAACAAATATCATAAAAAGTCCTCCGCACCATCAGGGTCTCAATGCCACTGACGACACATCAATCAGATGCTCTGTGTAGAAGATACAATGACCCCAAGTCGATTAATAATAAAATATCATTATTTTATTCAACGTTTCAAGCTCCCAGGCCACAATCCCGAACCTTTAATCTCTCAAACCCACCTCAAAGGGTTTGCCTTATCTCCAGGGTTGTGTCGCTGCAAACGGCACATGATTCTCACCTCCAGGGAGCAAATTACGGGGGTATCAAAACCCCCATGCACCAGAAGAGGGCAGGACCGACCGGAACCAGCCGCCATCGGCCGTTCTGGCCGGCAGCCCTGCTTCCACGGCGTGGCATAGCACACAATCACATGAAAAACCCCCCTTGTGGGGTCGCTATTGATTGACCACTAGACCACTGCGGGGGAGGAAGTCTATTTTCCTCACCGCGGCCCGCCACCGGTGCTGCACCGACGAAGCATCTAAGGGCCTCTGGGGGCACCATGGGGGTCCAAACGTGCTTTCGAAGCCATCTACGTGCCCCCCGGGACTGGATCTATGCATCAACATGCTCAAAATGGAGATAAACAAAACCAATCAAGATCTGGGACTTCAAAACACAAAAAACCTACCTGTTGGCGGATCACCAAATCTTCAGGTGCAGAACGACGCCCACGACGCCATGAAGCTGGATCCGATGACAATTGGCGCCAAAAAACAGACTTTTGCAGCTCTATTTGGTGAATAATAGAGGTACGGGGAGGATTTTAATCATTCCGGCATGCGGGAGGAGGGAGATGAGTGGTGAGGTGTTTTTCTCTTTCATTTTTTAATTTAAATTAATTCATTTAATTTAACACCCCTGACCAGACCTCCCGACACGGAGGAAATTAAGTCTCCCCTAGGGTAAATGCGTCGTTCTGAATGCAACGGCGGGATCAGATTTCCGATCCATGACTCCTTTCATAAGTTATTCGAGAAGACACTCGTAAATAAACTTTTCAATTTATTCAAAAAAAGGCCACTGGTGGATTTTTTCCATAGTAGGGTCGCGCCCCCAATGTTTACAACCCGCCTAGGGTAAAAGACATGCTCCAGACGCAACCATACACTCAGATTCCTGTTTTGAGCTACATTTTAGGAGATAACACAGCCCCACCATGTTCATAGTATATAAATACTTAATATTTTTGTAAAATTTATGTCGGGCACACCGGGACTCAGAATCGCACCCCGTCTTTGGGCCTAGATCTAGAATTATTCATAGGAATATTCCAAAGTTTGACAAGGCCAAAAAACGATTTTCTAAATCCTCCCCACCTTAGAGATTTTTGTCCCCGAAAGGAAATAAGCATGAGTAAAGAAACTGGACTCTCAACTAGATTTCCCACACCAGTGAGTTCACCAACAAACACCCATGCCCGAACAAATATGTCAGAGGGACTCATCCACCACACCTCAACACTATCCGATTTGGGCAGCACTGACTGACCCACATGGTTTTGATCGCATCTCAAAGATGTGTCTCAGTGGGGGAAAGATCCATTTTCCTCATGCATTCGAAGCACGCCGAACAACACCCACACAGGGTCTTACCAATGCCCCGAACAAAACATGAGCAAGAAATGAAAAGGGAAGAGTACCACTAAACAGTGTCTATCAAAGATGTTTCAGAAAGTAGAAAGGGCACAAGGTATACCTATATCCATCCACAGAGCCTCTAGTTTAAAATCCTCTAATGATTGATGTTTTCCTTGCCCTCATCCACCAACTCCCTGAGCCCGTCATGGACCACCTGGGGGTGGTGGTGGTGGAATCTGATACTGGTGACCACCTCCCACTACTGCAACAACTCCATCACCACGTCCACCACCCTGCGAACCTTTTTTCTTGAGAAGTTGCTGCAACCAAGGCGGCCTATCAACCAACTCCCTCTTAGCAGCATGACAAGTCAGAAAATCTCTACCAAGATTTCCCCGACCGTCGCAAGCCTAACACTGCCACCCCTACGGATGACCAAAACTGGCCTGAGATCCCTATGTGCCCTAAGCCTCAGATTATCTATCCTTGGGTCACCTCCTAAAACATCAGCCACATCTATACCCTTTCCCCTGTAGATGACTACCAGTTGCCGACGTCTCAGCTGCCACACACCCAACACTAACTGGATGAATCTGCTCAGCCAGAAAGCTCTCCACCACCAAGGCTCACTCCATCACTCCAGCATAGGTGGGAAGACATTTGGAAACCACACCTACCCAGATGTCTCTTCTTAGGCCCTGCTCAAAGTTCCAAGTCCTAAAGAACGGGTCTCGAATAATATCCCGAGAGTAGTGCGACAGGTCTGTAAACCTCACCAAGTACTCTCACACAGTCACACCCTCATGTTGAAGCTGCAGAAGCTCTTGATTCTGCACCGACCTCAGCATCACCAGATAGAACTATTCCTTGAAGAGCTTATCAAACTCTGGCCATGTGAATATCTCCTCATCATGGGAGTACGTCACCAAACTCGACCATCACCTGGCTGAAGCATGCAGAAGGCTCGCCGACTGCTTCGAGCCAGTCATCAGCTGCCTGAGAGTCTAGATCACCCCAAAACCTCAGAGGTCGCTACCTCAGGTACTCGTTTATTGCACTCATCCTGCACACAACCTAAACCGACACTACAAGCACAACTAGCTGCTCGATAGGTGGTGGCCCCTCGGGAAAACCACCCGGAGGTCTAGCCTCAGAACCTCCACCCTTCCCCAAAGTGTCTACACGGGGCAGATCGTCTCCACAATCTGGCTGCGGAACCCTCACTAGCTATCGTCTTGGAGGAATCTTGAAATATAATCAAGATTCCTCATAGTCAAAGAGTATATATGGAGGGCTGACTCAAGAAGAAAAAGGGAAACCCAAAAACCCAGCCCTATATGATGCATGTACCGTTATTTTCATGTGGTTAGTGTCCTAATGTCCCGAGTTGAAAGGAAGGTTATCAGAGTCCTCATGAATGGATACATAAGCTGCTGCACCAACACTGGAGTCCCTAGACTGAAATTCGAACTCAAAAAATCTTGACACTAACACTATGCAACCCAAACCAAACTTACTGCTAGACCAGCTACACACTGAGATCCCAAAGGCGGAACCTCCTCTGATACCACTCTATCACAACCAAAAACAATGGGGCTTGATCCGTGACTCCCCCATCCCTCCTCCAATAGGTCATCTGTTGGCGACTAGTACCAAGTAGTATTTTACACAAAAGAGAGGAATTACCCTAAGTTACATGTACAAACGCACCCACATACACCTCTATGAAATAATGCAGAGATATATAAAACTGAACAGTAAATGCATGCATACAACTATCCCAAGCCAGAGTGCAACAGTAGTACAAAAAGGGAAAAACAGGGCCCACCAAAAGAAAACTAAAAAAGCTTCCAACCTGCTCAGAATGAGGGAAACAATGCCAAATTCACTCATCGGTATGCTCCTCGGCACAACTCCGGTAAACACCCCGGTCAGTCTCACTCACTAAACTCCTACTACTCCGGGTCCTCCTGGGACTCCGTCGAAAGGCATGTGGTCTTTACAATACACAAACATGTACAAGCAAAGATCGTGCATGGGTGAGTATAAAAATACTTAGTAGGTACCACAAAAACTCCAAAAAAAAGGGAGCAACTGAAAGGAAACAATTAGCTCATATCAGTTATAGGGAACCCAAATGTGAGTGAAACTTCATATCGAGAACATCCTCCACTAAACAAGACTTTCCATCTCAGCTCAGGTGTATTACCATACATACACCATGAACATCCTCTCATGTATATGCCCACAAATATACCATGAGAAACAGGATATATTCATTCACACACCAAGCCTCAAGAGGTACCGACCTCATCACTAGAAATGGTTCACAACCAGGAGAACAAACACCACAAGAACATTCATCCCAGATGACACTCGTCCAAGATATACACTCCATCAGGTCCCACACAAACATCTTAGAGGCTCACCTAAGAGATCACGCTCGTCGAATATTGTCAATAGGGAAACCCCGCTGAAACAACATAAACACCAAACTCCTATGATTGGGGATCGCTATAGGGTCTTATAGGGGATACCAGAAAAAACACTGGTATACAAAGATCTCACAGATAGGGGATCACTCCAAGGGTCTGCAGGGGGATACCATAACCCGATCCTGCATTAGTAGATCTCACAGATAGGGGACCACTCCCAGGATCCACTGGAGGTACCACAAACCAAAATGACACTCATCAGAAACACATCACTCAGATAGAGAATAATCACCCATGTCAAGTTGGTCATGATGATACCAAAACCATATCTGGTATATGAATAGACCTTAAGCTTGACGTACATGGACATTACATTACTTTAGCGGAATACTTAATACATAACAAAAATATACACACAAGGACAGTAAGAGCTTAGTGTCTTTGGAAACTTGGAACGTAATCTTCTAATCGTGGTGAAAGATCTTCAACATCTCCCAAAAAGATATTACCCTTTTTTTCTTACCTAAAACCTTTCATTATATCCTGGGGAAAAGAAAACATAAAAAGGGTGATCTCAAATGCTCAGTAAGGGTAAGCATGGATAAAATAAAACATACCATATACATTTGAACTTAAAAACATGAACATAATGTTTAAACATCAAAGGCTTGAGCAATGACATAAAACATGGAAGTACACAAGGCATAGATCATAATGAAACATTAAGAATGATAAAATAGCATTGGAATAAAACATGTAATTGTGGAATCCATTAAGCACATGTAATTATTTCCATAGTAGCCAAGGCATTGCTGCCAAGACCATCTTAGTGGACAAAGTCCCTTTCTGAATCGAGCTCACTCCTCGTTCCAGTCCTGTAATACTAAACTGGATTAACTTACCATTCCAGCAATGTCTATCTCATGAGATATTAATCATTACCCAATGCATTGGAGGGAGATATAGGTCCCACCCATCTCATAGTGAAATAATTCTTACTTGTGCCACAAAATATGCTTAAAACATTCATTATAAACCAAAGAATAAAATGGGTTTCATAAACATCATCCCATCAGTTCATAATCCATATAAAACAAATGGATATAATTTCATAATAAGAAAAGTGAAACCATGTAAATAAAAGAGACATTATACTTAAAACATACACATATGAAATAATTTCATTTTATATTGAAAATGGTTTTGATAAAACACTTGAAATGAATTCTTGAGGAAAATATCCTTTCTTCTTTAAAATCATTTTCTTTTCACAAAATGTCATGAATTTTTAAAAGAAAAGGATTTTCCTGAAAATATTCATGAAATATTTTTGAGGAAGCTTCATGAAAATATGGCTTTATAAAACCTTAAAAATCATTTCATTCCGTATAAGTTAAAAAAACATTCTTCTCGTACTTTTATCGGAAAAGTCAAAAAGTACCTCGTACGAAAAACGAAAAAAGATTCCTTTCATATCTTTTACTAAAAACTAACCAAAGGGTAAAATTGGATTTAAACAATTGTAGGTGGATAGAAATAATATTACATATTTAGGAAACATGGATGTGGATGATAAAATACATCCCAGTAATTTCTGAAGTATAAACAATCTCGGATAAAAATGAGATTGTGATATTTCCCTTACCTTAGGTCTGATTTGCTTCGTAAGTGTCCGAACCTCATGTATAATGATTTAAATAATGTCATTGAATTATTCCATAATCATACTCATTGTTATGATATCATATATGGTTCACTTATGGCTTTATATTACCTGTTCTTTTGTAAATTCCTTTTTAAAGAGTGTTTTGGGTAAAATCGTTTCATTTGTCATCCGTGTTTTGACTTGTAATTATTCATATGATTAATTAGATCATGATTACTTAATTCCAGAATATAAAACATGATTTATATATAATATATATTCAGAATATATATATATATATACAATAGATCAGTAAATGGAATGAAATACACCGTTCATGGAGACGGTAGACCGTACGTACGCATGAACGCTGTTTTCTTTTCCTTATTGAGTTGAATGGAATTAAGTAGATGACATACATATATATACACATAAATACAATATCATTATTAGGTCATATATTTCATTATTACTTATTATATATACTTTATAATCATTCATGAATGGTTAACGTGGAGAATGAATCTCATCGCGCCGTGGAGACGGTCGTCCGTACGTACGCACGAGCGATGATATCGTTCTCATGATCATGGAATTGTATTGGAGTGTATGTATACTATTTCAGAATCAATATAACTTTAAAATAATCATATATAGTTATTATTTACACCATTATACCCATCCAAGTAAGGTTTTGATGGAAAATAGATTACACCACGGCGTGGAGACGGTATTCTGTACGTACGCACGCGCAGTGATTTCGTTTTCCGTAGGATGGATAGATGGTGAAATAGGGTTGTTTCATAATTATAATAACATATCAGTATATGAGTGATACTAATGTTATTACTTCATAATGAAACAACCTAAGAAGAAGAATTGGAAGAATAAATAAAATGAAAGAATCGGTAACGGACATTACCTCTTCTTTGAAGCGCCTCTTTGAGTCTTCCTTTTAGGGCACTAAAATTGGTCTTTGAAGAAGACCGGGATCCCTAATATGTATTTATGGAAGTGGAGAAGAGAATTTGGAAGGGTTTGTCCGAGCATGAAGGCTCAATGTGGTGTGAGGAAGAGAGGGAGGTTGTGTCCTTTTATAAGGGAGGAGAGGGGCACCTTTGGAATAACTAAAAATATTATTTTATTATAAAGCCAAATTCGGTTTTAAATAGCTCCAAATTGATTTATTTCAAAGATAAGGTGGGGATGGGTCGAAATCCTCTCATCCAATATAATTTAGACAAGTTTAGGTTTCTATTTTAACCTTATCATTTAGATTTAACATTAAGTTAAATAATTTTACTTTTACCGTGTCTTCTTGTGTTCTTATACTATAAGGTTAATAAACTTACTATAAGCATCCAAAAGAACCCCAAGTTGTTTATTATAAATATATATATCCTTATATAAGTCATTTGGCCGAACCTTATATTTTTAGGAAGAAAATAACATTTAATAATATAATATTTGTTTTAAAAACTATTTTATGTCAATTTTGACACTATTTTGTAATTGATTTTTTTGAAACTCATAACAGAATGATTAGTTCGAAAAACATTAATTTAATCAAGAATAACAGGTCATATTAACCTAGAAAATTTTTTTTATTCATAAAAAGTCTCAAATTACATTTATTTGGGTATTTATAACATCAATTATGTCAATATTTCATTAATAAGATAATTACTGCATCATCTTTGTGTCATTAATAAATTAACTTCTTTAATGTCTAAAAATTACAAATAAAATATCATTATGTAGGAAATATTTTTATATTTCTAATGAATATTTATAGTCGAATTTATCTTATTAATAACCCTATATTAAAAATGATTTAGTTATTAAACTTTGATTTTAACTATTTTAACCATTCTTTAAATAAATTAATAATAAATGTCCTAATCTAATCCAAGTGGGCCTAAATGGTCATATTTTATTCCTAAGGTTGTTTTTGGTCGAATTACACTTATCCAATAGAATTAGGACATGTGTTAGGGTAATAATAATATCATTTTTATCCTTAATTACCCTATTTACTTTTAACCGCGGTAAAAAAAAGTAAAAAGTTACTATTCACCAAAAATTATTTTCATCTCATTGAACCACATTTTAATTACTGACATCAACCGTGTCTCTCGGATTTTTGAAATTCCACTCACAGAAGCGGTAAAATTAAGTTTAATGAAAAATTCATTTTTTTAACTACCACTTAGTGGTTTCACTATTCATCAAAAAAATGAATGTTTCCAGAAAAATATCAAAAATTAGGCCTAAGCTATATTTGATATTATGAATTCAAAAATGATGTCTATTTTACCAAATTCAAAACATATCAGTTGCATTAATTAATTTAGAAATTAAATCTCGTCGTCAAAACAAATAGTGTGTTTTTAAGAAATAATAACTATCAAAAGATTGACACTTGTTTATGTCTGGTTTAAATGTGAAATTACATCAAATGACCAACATTGTATTAAATTGTAAAATTATATTCTAAATATATTTTAAAACCACTCAAATTAATAATTTATCACTATTAATTATTTCGATTGAAAAAGTTGTTTTTAATTACAATTTAGTAATTTTCACTATTCATCAAAATATGAAAGTTATCCAAAAAGTACCAAAATTTCTCCCTACGCTAATTTCGATATTCCAAATCCAAAAATGAAGTTTATTTTGAAAAATAATATTTACAAAATTTCAAAAAGTGGTTATTACTATTCATGACGGCTAGTTTTAATAATATTTTAATAGCATATCATTATTTAGTGAAACTTGATATTGCGTACTACGCACACTATCAAGGAAGGTCTCGATTGCGTGTAATGCAAGGAAAGTCAAGGATGCGTGTTGTGTAAGCTCCTTTTGGTGTAGCGTACAACACAAGACATTAATGAAATTAAAAAGAATATTTTTCATAAAATCTCGGGGTGTTACATTCTACCCCCCTTAAAATGAATTTCGCCCTCGAAATTCGTCGGGGTTATAAATGGTTTACTACTCGAAAGTTTATTTAATAGAAACCCACATCGTAAAAAGGAATACCAAAACATGGCTTTAAAAACTAATGTATGAAATGTAACAGTTACCCAAATTAACTCATCACTGGGTTTCCACATAGGATAACATAGGTGAAAATATGGTTATGGAAGAAAAATCTAACCATAATTTTCTGATGGAGAGTGGTAGAAAACATGGTAATGAAAAATCCATCAATCCTAAAGCCATAGATGTTTTATGATATAAGGTACCATCTGATTCATCGGATATAAGGACACTAGGACAACATTTTTCGTTTTCAAGATCATTTCCCTAACGTTGATGAAATTGGAATTAGAAGAAATACTTTCATGATTTTGGTACAGTCTCGTCGTTGGTCATTCATTGGACAATTTCCACTTCATCTCTTAAACAAATGAAGTTGAATTTGTCATTCATGAAGTGTTAGCAGATCATGTGATAGAATTATGGGTCATTCCATCTGTCTCAAAAAAAGGTTATAAAACTTATCAAAAATACCTAAGTCCTTCTATAGTTAGATTAATCATATATGGTTCCTAAAGTGGACTTATACTTCATATATCATGCTGCTTAATATAATAAAAATAGTTTCTACTAAACAAGGACTTCTTGTAGGCCAGTGGTAGGCGATAAAGGCCCGTCACACTTCGGTTGTGGGTTCGATTCCCTCAACCTTGTCCAACACGATGGGCTGTCACCCGTCCTGCAGGTTGTCCTTTTTCTAAAACAACATTACTATAAAATCCCATCAGTAATATTGAAAAAAGTTCTATCCTGAAACAATACTAGAATATGTCCAACATAATCCATTCCAATCTTTAGGCTTATCTAAAATACTTTGGTCTAAGCTCATAGTATAAAGAAAATGATTACTTGAAATGTCATCAACCAAGAATGTGAATACCATCATTTATCCCCCATATATATATTGTTGGTCACATTCCAATCATGTGAATACCTTATTCATGTATTCTCTTGAAAAAATGAATACCCATTGAACCTTAGTGAAAACATGAATGCTATCAAAACTTAACTCTTTCCACATACCAAAATCCAAAAATTCTATATACTCAAACCATGATATAACCTTCTCCTTATATCAGTCATGAGCTCATGAATAATATAAAACATTTAATTTTCTCTTTATCCCTTCATTATGCGCATATCATCTATTTTCCAAAAATATCTGAATAACCTTTCATGGTAACTAATACCATTAATCATACACTTTCAGAACTTATGAAAGAAAACAGTGTAACAATCCTTAGATGTCTCTTTATTCCATAGTACCATGTGATTACTTATACAACATTACACTTGATAAACATGTAATCATTCCACTACCTTCTTAAACCATTGACCGAGCTTCAACAATTCATTCATCTCACATATCATTTGTAGTCTCTTCATCGTCATCAACATAAATACTACCCATACGACCATACTATTTCTCTTCATGAGACTTTCCATTAGGGCATTGGTTTGCATAATGCCCGTACATTCCACATTTAAAACATTTAACCATTGTTGATGTCGTAGCAATACCATTATCCTCATCCGTGGTGTTAACTGAACCTTTTACTTTGCCATTACTGGAATTATGTCCTTATTTTCCGCACCCAAAGAATCTTCAAGTCCCTTTGAAACATTCTCCTTGATGCCTCTTCCCACATGATTTGCATAGGGGAAATTGAACTTTATTTCCTCTATGATCATCATGAAACTCCATCTTTCTCTTATTATCTCAGTCGGGAAACATACAAATGTTTAGATTATTGATCATATTATGAGATTTCTGATTAGTCATAATAACGATGTTTGGACTTCCAAATCCCGTTTCATTTGGTTTCTCATGAAGAATATCATTCCATTGTCCGTCATATCCTCCATTATCATGAATCTTCCTGTTTCCAGCCATTTTCTAAAACCCAAAAAGAATAGTGTGAGAGGCAAAAATCATGCTTGGGAAAACAACATAGTAAAGGGGGAGTACCCTCAATATCTAAAATCTTAGGTTAAATTCTCAGATCGTTACAATAGTTCTAGGACAATATCCTATATGTATACTTATCCTTTGGGACATCCCTAGACATACCTTAGAAATATCTCTAGGGATCTCACTAATGTTTTCGCATCCTAGTTTCCAAAGGTTGACTAAACCTTTCCTCTGATACCAACTGTAGAGACCCTAAGCTTGACATACATGGACATTACATTACTTTAGCGGAATACTTAATACATAAAAAAATAGACACACAAGGACCGTAATAGTTTAGTGTCTTTGGAAACATGGATCGTAATCTTCTAATCATGGTGAAAGATCTTCAACATCTCCCATAAAGATCTTCCCCTTTTTTTCTTACCTAAAACCTTTCTTTATATCCTGGGGAAAAGAAAACATAAAAAGGGTGAGCTCAAATTCTCAGTAAGGGTAAGCATGTATAAAATAAAACATACCATATACATTTGAACTTAAAAACATGAACATAATGTTTAAACATCAAAAGCTTGAGAAATGACATAAAACATAGAAGTACGCAAGGCATAGATCATAATGAAACATTAAGAATGATAAAATAGCATGGGAATAAAACATGTAATTTTTGCATCCATTAAGCACATGTAATGATTTCCATAGTTGCCAAGGCATTACTGCCAAGAACATCTTAGTGGACAAAGTCCCTTTCTGAATAGAGTTCACTCCTCATTCCAGTCCTGTAATACTAAACCGGATTAACTTACCATTCCAGCCATGTCTATCTCATGAGATATAAATCTTTACCCAATGCATTGGAGGGAGATATATGTCCCACCCATCTCATATTAAATCATTCTTACTTGTGCCACAAAATAAACTTAAAACATTCATCATAACCCAAATAATAAAATGGGTTTCATAAACATCATCCCATCATTTCATAATCCATATAAAACAAATGGATATAATTTCATAATAAAAAAAGTGAAACCATGTAAATAAAAGAGACATTATACTTAAAACATACACATATGAAATAATTTCATTTTAGTTGGAAAATGGTTTTGATAAAAAAACTTGAAATGAATTCTTGAGGAAAACATCCGTTATTCTTTAAAATCATTTTATTTTCACAAAATGTCATGAATTTTTAAAAGAAAATGATTTTCTTGAAAATAGCCATGAAATATTTTTGAGGAAGCATCATTAAAATATGGTTTTATAAAACCTTAAAAATCCTTTCATGCCGTATAAGTTAAAAAACATTATTCTCGTACTTTTGTCAGAAAAGTCAAAAAGTACCTCATACGAAAAATGACAAAATATTCCTTTCATATCTTTTAATAAAAACTCACAAAAGGGTAAAATTGGATTTAAAAAATTTTATGTGGATGGAAATAATATTACATATTTAGGAAACATGGACGTGGATGATAAAATACACCCTAGTAATTTCTGATGTATAAACAATCTCGGATAAAAATGAGATTGTGATATTTCCCTTACCTTAGGTCCGATTTGCTTCGTAAGTGTCCGAACCTCTTGTATAATGATTTAAATAATGTCATTGACTTATTAAATAATCATACTCATTGTTATGATATCCTATATGGTTCACTTATGGCTTTATATTACCCGTTCTTTTGTAAATTCCATGTTAAAGAGCGTTTTGGGTAAAATCGTTTCATTTGTCGTCCGTGTTTTGACTTGTAATTATTCATATGATTACTTAGATCATGATTATTTAATTCCAGAATATAAAACATGATTTATATATAATATATATTCAGAATATATATATATATATATAATAGATCAGTAAATGGGAAGAAATACACCGTTCATGGAGACGGTAGACCGTACGTACGCATGAACGGTGTTTTCTTTTCCTTATTGAGTTGAATGGAATTAAGTAGATGACATACATATATATACACATAAATCTAGTATCATTATTAGATCATATATTTCATGATTACTTATTATATATACTTTATAATCATTCATGAATGGTTAACGTGGAGAATGAATCTCATTGCGTCGTGGAGACGGTAGTCCGTACGTACGCACAAGCGATGATATCATTCTCATGATTGTGGAATTGTATTGAAGTGTATGTATACTATTTCAGAATAAATATAACTTTACAATAATCATATATAGTTATTATATACACCATTATACCCATCCAAGTAAGGTGGTGATGGAAAATAGATTACACCACGACGTGGAGACGGTATTCCGTACATACGCACGCGCGGTGATTTCGTTTTCCGTAGGATGGTTAGATGGTGAAATAGGGTTGTTTAATACTTATAATAACATATCATTATCTGATTGATACTTATGTTATTACTTAATAATGAAACAACCTAAGAAGAAGAAGTGGAAAAAGAAATAAAGATGAAAGAATCGGTAACGGACATTACCTCTTCTTTGAAGTGCCTCTTTGAGTCTTCCTCTTAGGGCACTAAAATTGGTCTTTGAAGAAGACCAGGAACTCTAGGATGTTCCTAGGGAAGTTAAGAAGAGAAGTTTTCAGGGGTTGGCCGATCTTGAAGTCTCAAAGAGGTGTGAGGAAGAGAGGGAGGAAGTGTCCATTTATAAGGGAGGAGAGGGGCACCTTTGGAATAACTAAATATATTATTTTATTATAAAAACAAATTCGGTTTTAAATAGCTAAAAATTGATTTATTTTGAAGCTAAGGTGGGTATGGGTCGAAATCCACTCATCCAATAGAATTTAGATAAGTTTAGGTTCCTATTTTAGCCTTATCATTTAGATTTAACATTAAGTTAAATAATTTTACTTTTACCGTGTCTTCTCGTGTTCTTATACTATAAGGTTAATAAACATACTATAAGAATACAAACGAATCCCAAGTTGTTTATTATTAATATATATAGATCTATCTAAGTCATTTGGCCGAACCTTAGATTTTTAGGAATAAAATAACAATTAATAATATAATATTTGTTTTAAAAACTATTTTATGTCAATTTTGACACTATTATGTAATTGATTTTTGTGAAAATCATAACAGAATTATTAATTCTAAAAAAGTTAATTAAATCAAGAATAACATGTCATATTAACCTAGAAAATTATACTAATTCATAAAAAGTCTCAAATTACATTTATTTGGGTATTTATAACATCAATTATGTCAATATTTCATTAATAAGATAATTACTGCATCATCTTTGTGTCCTAAATAAATTAAATTTTTTAATGTCTAAAAATTACAAATAAAATATCATTATGTATTAAATATTTTTATATTTCTAATGAATATTTATAGTTGAATGTATCTTATGTATAACCCTATATTAAAAATGATTTAGTTATTAAACTTTGATTTTAACTATTTTAACCCTTCTTTAAATAAATTAATAATAAATGTCCTAATCTAATCCAAGTGGGCCTAAATGGTCATATTTTATTCCTAAGGTTGTTTTTGGTCAAATTTCACTTATCAAATAGAATTAGGACATGTGTTAGGGTAATAATAATATCATTTTTACCCTTAATTACACTATTTACTTTTAACCATGGTAAAAAAAAGTAAAAAGTTACTATTCACCACAAATTATTTTCATCTCATTGAACCTCATTTTACTTACTGACATCAAACGTGTTGCTAGGATTTTTGAAATTCCACTCACAGAAGTGGTAAAATTAAGTTTTATGAAAAATTCATTTTTTTAACTACCACTTAGTGGTTTCACTATTCATCAAAAAAATGAAAGTTTCCAGAAAAATATCAAAAATTAGGCCGAAGATATATTTGATATTATGAATTCAAAAATGATGTCTATTTTACCAAATTCAAAACATATCAGTTGCATTAATTAATATAAAAATTAAATCCCGTCATCAAAACAAATAGCGTGTTTTTAAGAGATAATAACTATCAAAAGATTGACACTTGTTTATGTCTGGTTTAAATGTGAAATTACATCCAATGACCAACATTGTATTAAATTGTAAAAATATATTCTAAATATATTTTAAAACCACTCAAATTAATAATTTATCACTATTAATTATTTCAATTGAAAAAGTAGTTTTTAATTTTAATTTAGTAATTTTCACTATTCATCAAAATATGAAAGTTATCCGAAAAGTACCAAAATTTCTCCCTAAGCTAATTTCAATATTCCGAATCCAAAAATGAAGTTTATTTTGGAAAATAATATTTAAAAAATTTGAAAAAGTGGTTATTACTATTCATAACGGCTAGTTTTAATATTATTTTAGTATCATATCGTTGTTTAGTGAAACTCGGTATTGCGTACTACACACGCTATCAAGGAAGGTCGTGATTGCGTGTAATGCAAGGCAAGTAAAGGATGCATGTTGTGAAAGATCCTTTTGGTGTAGCGTACAACACAAGAAATTAATGAAATTAAAAAGAATATTTTTCAAAAAATCTCGGGGTGTTTCAGTATAACTCACCATGTAGGTGATCAAACCGACGATGCACCAACCCTACCGAAATGATGCGCTGAGTAGGGGATCATATACCCAAAAATACTGCAACCCTACTATAATAGTTATGCTGAGTAGGGGATCGTATACCTGATAATTCCATAACCCTACTGAGCACGGCCCACTGCGTAAGGGATCATATTTCCAATGGTACCACAAACCCTACGACGTTAACCAGCTAGATAGGGGATTGCCGCCCATGGATAAGCGGTCAGAGTGATACCAAGAACCCGATCTTAGAAACTATGCTTGAGGATCCCAGTCCAGGCCCATTGGAGGGATTCCATAACTATAACAGATTTAACATCCCATCGAGAGGACCACAAACCTACACTAAGGTTGTGATGCCGCGCGAAACCTCGTAGAATCAAAACAAGGGAGTGACCTCAACCACTGCTAGTCCAAATATCACTAACTTGAGCGACCTACCACAATGCCACACTACACACCTCCAATGCCGATATCGAGGCCACCATCACAATCTCCATGGAAAAACATGCAGGATAGGTTGTTTACATGCCCGAAACTGACAACCGCTGAAAAAGGCACTATTCACCGTAGCTAGCCCATGTGGGGTGCACACTATAATCTTGAAACTCATCAAGCAGATCATACCACTGCGATCCCCTTGAAAAAACATAGGGGATCGACTACTCGATCGTACCAAATGGACACTCGGTGAAAAAGATACTATTCATAGAAGTCAGCCCAGGTGGGGCCCACACCATGCTCCTAAAACTCATCGCATGTCACACCATTTTGATCCCCTAGAAAAAACACACAGGATCGACTACTCAATCATCCAAAAACGGACACCCGGTGGAAAATATGTGTTTGTCTGAAAAGGCCAAAACCCAGCCACATGGGGCCCACACCCTATCCTCCTTTAGAACACCCAAAAACCATCAAGAAAATTCTTTCGTACCATTAGGGTCTCAATGCCACTGACGACACGTCAATCAGATGCTCTGGGTAGAAGATACAATGGCCCGATGTTGAATAATAATAAAATATCACTATTTTATTCAACGTTTCAAGCTCCCGGGCCACGATCCCGATACATTAAACTCCCAAAACCACCTCAAAGGGTTTGGAATATTTCCAGGGTTTCATCACCATAGATGAAACACAATTTTGACCTCTAGGGAGAAAATTACAGGGGTTTTAAAACCCCTGTGCACCAGAAGACGGTCGGACCGACATGGGCCGATGGACCCCGCAGCCGCAGCGCGTGCAAACAGCCGACCCCCTCACGGAATCACCGTTGATTGACAGTCGGACCGCCGCAGGGGCGGTGGCCAATTTTCTTCATCGCGGCCCCCTACCATGGGCCGACGCAGGTGAAGTTTCTGAGGGCCGTCGGGGGCACCCCAGTGGTCAAAACACACTTCTGAAGCCATCTGCGCACCCCCCGGGACCAGATCTACACATCTGTAGGGTCAAAATGGAGAAAACCCATACCAATCAAGATATGTGATTTCAACACTCAAAACGCCTACCTGTTGGCATATCACTGAAGCTTCGGGTGCAGAATGATGCCCGTGACGCCTTGAAGCTTGATCCGCTGACAATTGGCGCCAAAAACAGACATCTGTAGCTCGATTTGGCAAATAACAGAGGTAGGGGGAGGGGTTTCTTCCTTCCGGTGTGTGGGAGGAGGGAGGTGAGGGTTTAGGGGTTTTTCTCTATTTTTTTTAATTTAAATTAATTCATTTAATTGAACACCCCTGACCAAACCTCCCAGCGTGGAAGAAATTGTGTTGCCCCTAGGGTAAATGCACCATTCTGAACGCAACGGCGGGCTCGGATTTCTGATCCGAGTCTCCATTCAGAAGTTCTTCGAGCTAACTCTCATAAATAAACTTTTAAAATTGTTTACAAAAATTCCCCTGATGGCTTTTTCCACAGCAGGGCCGCTCCCACAAAGTTTACACCTAGCCTTGGGTAAAGAGCACGCTCTAGATGCAACCGTACCCTCAGATTCCCATTCTGATCTACTATTTATGAGATAACACAACCCCATCACGTGAATAGAATCAAAATACTTAATATTTTTATAAAATTTATTACGGGAACATCAGGCCTTGGAATCACAATCCGTCTTTGTGCCTAGCTCGAGAATTATTCATATGAATATTCCAATGTCAGATAGGACCAAAACTCAAGTTGCTACATGTTTGACATATATGGATCTCTATATTTGAATGAGTAGATTTTTGGTGATGTGAGAGAAATATAATAAGTCATTGGAACTCAACTAGGATATTATAGTACCATTTTAAGCATTATATCAAGTTAGTTGATGACTACAGACTATATACGATGAGGTATATGTGGTTCTAATGGGCGGTCAGATGAAGGATTAGACTACAACAATGTTTGGTGTTAAGGAATGACATCTTGGTAATGTTTAAATTCAATTGAGGTCATTAGTTAGTTTTGGAATAAAAACCAACAACTGATGACGAGGTATGATCATATTCAAAACTATTTGTAAAACTACTTAGCTAAAATGTCAATGTGAATGGGGGAATCATGGTTGGTTTATGAAACCTATCAAGCTGGTAATGAATGATTTATTCGTCAATTCACTCCTTTTATTTAGTTGATCCATGTCCCTATACAATGAAATTATCTATTGGAATTAGGGATACAAAAGTTGGTAGTTTATTTCACATGAATCTAGTCCATGGTCGTTTCACATTTGGAATGATGGGTCTAGTGGTGAACATATACACCATGTTTCATTGATGATAAGATGTGAATGTATGTCAAAAAACTATAGTTGTAAAAAATGGAATGAGATGTGGCTCTTTTCTATTCATTCCCTAGGCTGTTATGATGATCTTTCTCTATTTTTAGAATCTTATTATTATTCTATGTTTCCAGAAGTAGAGGTCAGAATGTTATATCTACCCCAATTCATCATGAATTTCAATCCATGAGAGCTTCAATGGATAAATAACATTATTCCACCAACATCTGGAATATCAATCACATAGGATTACCATGATATACTGAATGATTGGAACCATCATTGAGATTTAATATTACTCACTACCATTACATTGGATCTCATTTTAAATGGGTTTCTTGGTTTTGAATATGAACATAAGTGCTTCTCATTACATGGTAGTATATATAGTTCAATGTTTTACTTAGTAACTAGGTGTCATGGGATACGTGTGATCATTGGTGCACTATACTCGAGCTTATGTTGTTATCACTAATTGATAGGGTAGTTTGGTAGGGAACATCTCTTTGGAATTGAATGAGAATTTTGGTATTTTCATTTTTTAGACATTGTTTGATTCATCCTCATTGCATCACTAAATTGTGGGGGGATCAGTGGAAATCAAAACTACTAAAATAATCCTATCGAAGTAGAATTCCATATCAATAGTTGGTTATTATAATTGGAGAATTGAGGGTGATCTTCTGAAATATAATGGGTTAATAGAGGATTGTATGTATATATTTTTATAATAAAGGATGATTCAATACTTCTTGGACCGAGACTCTGACTTTTTTACTATTGGTTTGTGTTTGAAGATATATTGGATGATTATTTCTTTTCCATGTTTCATAACATGATTATCTTAGGATATTTTTGATTGTTCATGGTGATCCACCATAATGATGTTTTTGGACTATTATTCATAGAAAAATAGCATTGTAATTTCATTTATATATTAATCAAATAGAAGGTTGCATTGATGAATGAGCAGGCCATTGAAGTGTTTTCTTTCTTGGAATCACGAATCATGATGGAGCCAAATACACTCTAAAGAACCCCCAAAAAGGGATTTTAAACCTAATCTAAAGACATATGTATCATATATTCATTCTCCAGGTTCTCTATGTCACTATAGATTCAGGGCTATGACTTTGTGGTATAGAGTAGTGGATAATGGGGTGGGGAGGGAGGTCATATGATAGTCAATAAATATGGTATTTTCGGTTCTGAGATATGGGATTGATAAGACATGTGATATTGGATACATAAATTCAAGGAGGTATAACTGGACATACGAATATTTTATGATCATTTATTTGGAGTATATTTTGACCTTGTATATAACTTTCATTGAATCCCCAAATACACCTACTCATGAATAGGCTTGATGGCGTGTTGAAGCCTCGTTCAATTGACTCTAAAAGTGTTCCTCTAACATCATGAAAAATGACTTATACCATATATTATTCCACTATCTCAACTCACAAATGGGGGGTTCTTCTATAACACCCCTTAGATCATATCAAGCACAATGTTTGACAATTTTCCATGTTGAAGTTTATAAAGACCATAATAATTCCGTATGAAAAAATTTCTATTTAGGGGAAATAACATGCAATAGGTAAGAATCTCAACCATTCATCCAATCATCCACTAGGATCATCAATATTATGTGGATATGGTCATTAGGAAGATATCATGGCGGTTGGTGGTTTATCTAGTACTACAGGAAATAGGCTTATAGTAGGAGGTTTCACTAGAGATTTATATTGGAGAACACAGTCCAAGGTAGGCTTTCATTTAGAAAATTAATGGACAGAAAACATACAATGACAAGATCGATCACTATCATCTATCCCATAATATTTCCTTGTATGTAGTGTATATATTACATCATTTCACTTTCCCTCAAATGGTATTAGTGAATTTCCATTTTCATACCATTCAATAAATCCTAAAGGGTTCGAATTGATTAACATAAGATGTTCATGAAATTAATTTTTATATTGAACTGTAATATCCACCCACTTCCATGATGTACAGAAGGGTGAAAAAATAGCTCTTCTTTATTCTTGAATGTCTTCTTCTAGCTGTAAATTAATATAGAACATTTCTCAATATAGAAATAGGGGGATACTAACTTTCTGACTCCAAATCATACTAATATAAGTCTACCCTACATGACAAACTAATCTTGCTCAATTTGAATTACCAAAGTGACCTGATGACTTTGGATGATTGTATAGATGAGTGGACTAGAGATATGATTTTTTTCACATCCTTAATAGCTGCACACAAAAAAAGTCAAGCTTACTGTAAAATAAAAGGTTGGTAGGATTTTAGAAATGTTATATGAGTTTTAGAGAGTGGACTGTTTTTTCTACAAAAATGGGGGTAGAGGGATATTCTCATAAACTAGTACTATGGGTTGTAATTCAAGATAACTCATGAATTATTAATGATATGGTTTGAGTATGGGATAAATTAATCACTATTCTTACTAGGTAGTTCACCATCTACCCTAACTTGAATAGTGGATTTTTTGAGGTTCTACTACATATATTATTCCAATACTGGTTTTCTCTAATGGTTGTATTAATGAGAGGGATAAGGAAAAATATGGGAATTATCCTCTTTTTTGGTATACGCTGTATAAAAATCTAGATATGTTACCAAGATTGTAGATCATTGGTAAATGGGGATGATATTGGGAAAATGATAAAGGAATAGTTCATGAAAATTATAAATATGGATAAAAACGAATGGGATTATAAAATTTCCAACAATATATTTTTCTTAATTATATAGTGATTTTTTATTCCCAAACAAAAATAGGAACCATTGAAGAACTGAATTATGATTAGTCGACGATAAAATAATTGACCTTTTAGTGATAATCTTGCTATTATAAAGTTGAGGTGAATCACATTGATAATTGTATGATGGAAATTGATTTACCATTATAGTTTGGAATCATATATCATTAAATGGAGGGTGAGGGGTTTAAATATAACAGGGATTTTATACACTCTCAGTTTGATATAGTTATTATAATTGTAGTTCTTTCTCTAGAAATTAATTTTGGCACTCTTCTAGATCAAATATTATTCATTTTTCAGGCCCATACCATGAGGAAGCTCCCTGTACATTCACTTTGTATCCGATGAACACAATAGAAAATAAAAAATCCAATATAGATATGTTCTTATCGTATATATCTGAGGATATCGATTGCATAAGTATCCTAAAAAGTATATAAAATTACTAATGTGTCAGCAATTTCCTTCATTTAAATCCAAGAGGAAGTATTTTAAGATACCACATGATCTAGACATCAAAATGTGGACGTTATTGGCATTGAAGTAAACAATAATAGGTACTATAATCGGTGTCTCAATTAGAATGAATGGATTAACATTAGGGTAGAATCTTCCAGTTTCTTGTGATGGTGAAACAGATCTATCACGCACATATATATCTATCGATATACTTTTCTAATGAAATAGTATTACATCAAGTTATGTACATACTTGTGAGATGAGATATATCCACTTTGCAGTGTCATGCTGATTGGAATTTATGAATCTATCTTTTATATATGAGATTGAGAATAAACAATAAAAACAGATTGATTTAAATTAATGTTTGAGGGAGAAAACGTAAGTATGTGCTATCCAAGGCGACTTACTTTTATAATGGACCTATGATAGAGTACCAATACTTCAACTACATAAATGAAAGATAGACTATTTTATAATATATTTAATGTCTCCTAGGGATATCCTAGATATACATGGTATTGAGTGGTTTCAAGTACAATGATCAGATCACTTTCAAAGGGAATCACATGTGGAGGCATTGATACCTAAGGATAATGAAATAAGTTGTCCTTCGAGAATGTGATGGGGAGGTAAAAGATTATTGTAATATAATTTTAAAAATTAAATAATAACATCATAAATGGGGATAGTTATAAATTCAAGAGATGACTTAGCCTGACTAATATCAAAGGATCCCTATCCCTTAACTTTTGTTGATGGGACTACTTGAATAAGACACAACCTCACCCATTACCCCATTTGATATATTATCAAACCTATCTTGGTGTCACATCCATGAGTTGATCAGAACATAAAGGATGATCAATAATTCTCTTATTATATTTCAATGTTCAACTATAATAGATCCCGTAAAGAAAAAATACAATACCCACTAGGATATGTTATGAATCCCAGAGAGGACCTGGTCATTTCGTTGTTCTCAATGACCAGGGAGTTCCTTAGAAGTACTATCATTGGATACATGAAGTATCCTTGTAAGTTATTGGAAATGAACATGACTTAATAAGGTAGCAATGAGGTTTTACTCTATTTTAATTGATTGACATAATTTTATAAGACTCATGGCATTGAATTTTTTTCATATCATTCCACTTACAGTGTCAAATCAAGGATACACACCACCATACCTTCATTTTAACTATCATTTTCCCTCTTATAATATATTTTTTACCAGTACCAATGTAATAATGATAAATATTACATTTTATTTTCCCATCACACCACCAATTAAGAGGTACCCTTCGTGTACATATGAATTTATTCCTAATGTTGTTGTCAGGCACAACATCTATTTGGTTATAGTGGTACATGGACCATGGGTTTTAACGATTGGTGGTGTTTTAGGAAGGAGATTCCACCAAATTGGGAATGTCAACTAAAGCATTTAGCGAGAAATTTTCAATGGAGGAAACCACCCAAAACAACATGGACACCAAATTAAAATGGTATATCCCCATAATGCATGAATTTGGAATCCATTAGACAAGTTATCTCAGATGTTCCATTTGGTGAAGATTGTGCCAATTACAACTTCAATCACAATCGGATTTCTTTAAAATAGACACAGTTGAGAGAATTTGTCCTTAATGTACCCTTCCAATCATACTATCATGACTACTAATATATATTCCTAAAGGGCGTCAAAACTACCTATGCTACATTCACTATCGAATCAATATGATGTATTTCAGAACATATCTCAATCAATTATATCCCTTGGTGTTTACTACTAGAATCTTCAATGATGGATAATCATATACCAACATAGAATGGATCTTCTAAACCTCAGAAATCTGCATAATTTTTTTTATTGACATCTCATCTTTCATCTGGACAATGAAATTTTCCTCGATGATTGGTCCTATGTGTTGTGATTCATGTTGACTACTCATAAAGGAATAGCCTACCTTGATACTCACTTGACTATTTCACTAGATATGAAACATCACACCGCTTGACACATAGGCTGCTATGTTTCTATGGTATCCATCTTTGTATAACACACCATGAAACTAGGAGGACCACCAATATTATAAATAAGTTTTACCTAGGCCATAAAACCCACTAGTGGCTTCACATTTTTTATAGTAACCCCATGTATTATATTTTTCTGGGTCTTGTTGATGGATGGTTATTGGTTCAACAATATAAAAATAATAGGTCATTAAATCCTCTTACAATTAATCTGGTACGAACTATATATATGCTCATGGATATTTGAAAGGAATGTAATGGAAAACATTAGGCTTAAACCATTATGAATCATTGGGATGTCCATCATCACCTCCAAGGGACAAGATCATTGTTCCCTATACGCACTAACCGAACCCCCAATCCTTTTGGTAGAAAAACAGCAGAAATTTCTCTTAAATATTCCCACATTTCAAAGAATTTGATGTTCTTTACATTTATAGTAATATAGATCGGCCAAACCACTAGATCCTTGAACCACACACAAATTGTTTCCCCAACCGCCATCAAGTTTCTGATTTTTATCCCTTTTGCAAACCTCCAATACCAACTTGTGTTTCTCGTGGACCAAATTTCACCCTCCTTCCAAACCATCCCAGTAAACTTACTGGCCTCATGGTCATCAATGGAACCACACAAGTATGAAGTTGTATCCCATATCATGATAAATTTCTATAATGTAAATTTTACAACCCCTTGTTCAATACAATCCTTAAAATTTTTGATGAAACACCACATTAGAAAAAATATCAGATAGTTTCAAGGTTATAGGCAATGTTAGTTTAAATATTAGTATATCTATGTCATGTTATAGAATATAAAATTTTATATTATAGGTAATAGAATGGAAAATGAGATCAAAATGACAGGTATGAATGACCAATCGGATCACCCATTTTCATCAAAATAGATATAAAACCACATTAAAAGTTGATGGGTACCCTAATATTCATTTCACGTTGTATTTTACTTTGTAATATACATGGGGATAGAAAAGAGGAAATGAGTATATCCATAATATTAATAGAATATAAACTAGATAGAGCACAATTATGATCTATAGTATTTTTTTTTCTCAGTAGAAATATAGGGTGTGCGAATGAATGTGATTCATTAGACTACCATTGTTCTAATATATCCAAAATGTGGGTTTTCAGAACATGAAAACCACAATCAGTTTTTAATGTATTATTCAATCCCATGTCATGTATTTCTGCACCAATGTGAAAAAAACAAGGATATTCAAAAAGGAGGTAGTGATTCATGTTCTCAAAACCAGTGCAACCATAGAGACATATCAAATAGAATAAGAGAAGACAATCAATCTTATATTCTCATTGTGTCACAACCTATCTCTCACATTTTCCTTTCCTTATATCAACCAAAATGTATTTTATAAAACTCAATTATATGTCTAAAATTGAGTTAAGTGTATGTAATCTACTCATATATAATTTTTTGTTGTTTTTATAGAACCTATATTACTTATCAATTTATCCACTAATTTGATCTAGGTGAGTCTAAAACCAGCTCTATAAACCACCTAAATGACATACCTTGTATATCGAGTAGAGAAATGATAGAAAATATTCTAGACCAACTATATATATTCATCAACGTTTCTTCCATGATGTTATGACCCTATGAGAGTCATTACTCTATGTCCATTTATTCACAATGGGAAATAAATTCTATTTAATGGAATGTGAAATTCCATTACACATACCATAAAAAATAAATAAGATTATTTCATGGAGAGATAATGAATTTAGTGATGGATGCACCCAAATCATTGTGAATGATATTTACCATATTCTATTGAATCTATGACAGTATAATATAGTGTTATTTTGTAGCAGATTTCTCTATATTAACTGAAAACCTCTTATACCTAACTAGAACGATTTCTATGCTTTATTATAGGATGTATACATTCTTGTGGAATTTGATTCAGAGGAGTATAGTTAGAAAGAATACTAGTGACCAGAAATGAAGCTAGCTTATTGATTGGGTATAGAGGAAATGATGTATTCCCTAATTTTGGTCTTAATAGATATACTTCCCCACCAGTAATGAAAGGATAACATAACATAGTTCAATTATGCCCTATAATTGATTTAGAGGTCAACTACATGACTTTCTCCATCCCAAAGGGGTTCCAGAGAGGGATGATGATCAAATATAAAAAGAATCTAATTTTATAGAGTCATATATGATAAACTGACTCAACCTATACTCTTTTTAGTCACCCATGAAGAGTATATTCCTATAAACATGCATTCTTCCTCGTTATCCATCCAAATCTAACAGATCTACAAACAAGCCTAAAATAATGATTGAACTAAATGGGGATCTATCCTATCATGTACGGGTTAGATAAATCCTCAATGTAATTCTTTTACAAGGTACCACATTACGACACCTGTTTAAATTTTCCATCATGAATCGGCACACAAATACATCCATCCAAGAGGAGTGAGATAGATACCTATAACATGTAGCCTGTATTACCGACTCAACAGTGATAGTTGCAACTAGGATAGTCACAATTATACTTGATATATTGTGATATATAAATTACATAAATTTTTGTACTTGATCACAATACTCTACTTTAATAGTGTTTACTGGTTCTTCTTGTAAAAATCAATTTCAACATTATGATAATAATGCAATAGTATAATCTAGTTCCATCATTTCATTAAATTTTCTAGGTTTGTAAATTTTTTGACACATTATCCATTGTGTTTTGATAAGTGATTATATTTAAGGATTGATCATCCAAAATCATCAATATGATACTATTATAGACCATGTTTGATGGAATCATTATATTCATAAGATATTATTATTGGGATTAGTTTTCTCAATCCTTAAGGTTATCCGATTTTCATATTTCATGATTTCCAATTTCATAAAACATGAATTGAATGGTTAAAGTTTTTGTTCATTCTTTGAGAATATCATATAAGGCCAAACCCCTTTTTCCCAAATCAATATATTCTTATACTTGTGGCTTCTGTGGTTAGGTCACAAAAATTTATTTATAGTTGTACATGGATAAAATTAATCATTATAGGTGAAATGATGGGTGATTCTTGGATCACATCATCTTCTGAATTAGTTTTAAATCCTATTACTTATTTTCACCTATCTATGTAATTGGAGGTCCTTTCACCCATTACCATAGACACACATGGACTACACTCAAGCTTGTTGTGGTTTGTTCTCATTCAATTAATTTCCCTATTCACTGTGGTTACTAATAATGAATGAAGGTGTGTTTATAATGTTCTATGAATACTACAATTCACACCATTCCATTCTCTTTACAGGTCCAATAGAAAAAATTATAATATTTCTCCAAAAACACATTTCTTGAGCTAGTCTAAGGTGGTCCCTAAAGCTAGCTTCCCTCACCTTTCCTATCACGCACTATATTCCATACTTCCATTTCCATACAAACCAATCTCTATACCTACAATCCATTGACCTCTAATCATATTATACTTACATTGATATTACATTATTGAAGGCATGACCATAGATTTATATAATTATAGACTATTGGGATATCATTAAAAATATTATGATTATATGTTGTCCAAGTAAAAGAGAATTGTAGTAGAAACCATAGAACCCATCTTCACTTTAGAAAAACTTGTTGGGGATATTAGATTGGTTATACAAAACCATCCTCCATCATATCAATTATGGTATTTTTGGGTGTGGATAAAGGGATATGGTAGCATGCCTTTAACAAAATAATATATATTGGGAATAAAAAGGTGACCAATAGAAAGATACATTATGTATTCCAAGAACTTACTATCCTACATGAATAATGTATCACATGTACTCCTTTGTTAGTTAGAACCATGAAATGACCAAGAGCACCATTTCATAGGATACTTCATACATCTCAATAAAGACATATATTTCACGACTATAGAGATCCTAGGATTGAACTCATCTCATTTTTAATAGGATGTTTAGGTGAATCAGTGTACATACTAGGGTGATGGTGTTGGAAATCTCGTTGAATGGACAATACATTAAATGCAATATAGAAAAACTCCTCTTGTCATAAGGACTTTAGAAACCCTTGTATTTTTTTAATTGATCATCTTTTAATATCCAGCCCTTCATTCCTATCATTTGAGTTTTGATGATAGGTGGGTTTAATAAATATAGAGTTTCAGAAGTCCAATGGGAGCATCTATACCCCAATTCACAACCCCTAAATTTCCATCACTTTTGCATCCATCTACACCCCATTTCTAGGATTCCAATTATCGAACTATCATGAATTTCTATCATGAACCATAATTTAACCACTAAATATAATCAAATTAATGTTTTCTATACTAAATCATGAATGAAACAGATGTGATGAGTGGTGAGGAAATTTATGCAAGAAAAGGGTATATTAACCATATAAATATAAGTGTTACAAATATTCCAAAACAGAAAGATGAATAATCTATGAGATCCTGAAACCACTAGAAACCTTTACCTAATTCATGATGATCCCATCATCGAATTGTTTGAACTAACATCTGATCACTCCAACCATTACCTTTCATGTGAATCAATCCTATTATGGAATTGAGTTAGTCTCTTTATTTTGGTATCTCAAGGAATAGATTTTGGGGTTTGATGATGATTACATGAGATATGGGCTTAGTTTCTCCCTGGACACAATCCTGTGTCGGACATTCAGTGATGGCCCATCCTTGGGTGCCTCTTTATGTTTATAGAAAATAATCATCTTAGAGTTATTTTCAAGATATTTTTTAGTTTCATAAATCATATAATATATATTCCCTCTAATGTAATGCCTATTAAAAGAGGGTTTGTTAGCATCATGTGAGATAAGTACTTCAACCACCTCTAATAACTTATATTATAGCAATAAATTTTTGAATGTAGGCATGAGATCCCATTAAGTTGGGGAGAGGAGAATAGTTTCTTAAAATTATAAATGATTGGCCATGAGTAGAAGTGTTGTTAAATAAAACCATACATTATTGTAAGATATTATATTCATCTAACCTATAATAAAAGGAATAATAAGGTGACTCTTTATTCTTTTTTTAATTTGGTAATCTTCGGTTATCCAAATTCTATATTTAAAGAAATTTATTTTTATACTACATTACAGAAGATGTTTTCTTATGAAAAGATTTTCTTCCAATTATCCATGTTTTCCATCCCACTCTTTGAATTCATCTAATAAGGCATTCATGTTTGGGAAGAGATATTCTATAAGAAATAATCGATTAATGGGATAAATGAAAGAAAAAACATATAGTCCAATTATATTATGAATTTGGAAAGTGAATCACACTTAATAGTAGGATATTATATTAATTTGGACTATAGTAATTTTTGTTATGGTATATATTATAACAATATTGTTTCTTACTTCTCAATGTAACCCATTCATGTGTTTGACATGGATAAATCTCCCCAAATTATATTCATGTATACAAGACCCCCTAAAAGATCCTATGATTCCAGTCAGATGATATATTTTTGAATCCATAATAACATATTCAATTTTGAGTTGTACATATATATCCTTATCTAACATTCCCTCAAAGTAGGTAATTAATTGAATCAATATTATTTTATGAAATATTCTATATTCATTTTACTATTTATTAAGATGAAGAAATTATAATATTTTATTCCCCTTATTCCACATAGAACATTAAATATTTATTAAAAAGAGTGACATTGGTTTAATGTTTAATTGAATTTCATATGGGGTAGGAATATATTAGCTATCTTATTGAATAATGTCTGGAATCAGTTGGGAAATGAAATATGATACCAGATTATCTTAATATAGGATATAGAGTTCCTAAGAAGTCTCTATTATTACAAGAAGATTTAATTCCATAAAACATTCCTATGGGAGTGGTGTTTTATTCATGGGTCATAAAATGTTGAATTAAATCAATTATTTGATACTATAGAAAGTGGAATGGGAATGAATTTGGTCTCTCTATTTATTCATATGTTAAATCATATGCCAATTATTCTCATTCTTCTATCATATACCCTTGAAAATAGAATCTATTATTACTATACATTAATTAATGATGAATACCATTCTGTGAAAAAATACTATGGTTTTATATCTAAACTAATGATTAATGAAATTTAGGCCCAGTAGGGAGATTATTTCCTAGGTTCTTATTACTTTTAGAAAAGTGTGGAATATTTATATGTTCATGTTATTATATCAGTTTCCACTTTTGAATTCCCATATAAAAGAAGAACATAGAGGTTATTCAGTTTTAGATGTTATTTCCATTGGATAAAATGTGATTTATGATGTTAAAGAATGAAAAAATGAATGTAATACATGATGTTCACACACATTTTCATATGTAAGAGTAAGCTTACAACTAATAAGCCAATAGTTTTGATGGATGGGATCAATAAGAATTAAAATTGAATGTTTCTTGATGCATGAAATCATACGAGTGTTGGGGTGTATCATATTTTTATATTTGAGTAAGAGTATATATAAACTATTTTCCGAGGCAATTCTGTAATATGGAGTCGTATATGTCATCTTTGCTTCCTCTTGGATGAAATGTGGGTTAGGAAACTATAGTAGTTAGGGAAACCAAAACTAATACCCTGAGGAATATAAATGTGTAATGTGATGATTCAACATCAAAGGAAATAAATTTATATTTTATTGATATGATATATTTATTTCAATGATTGGATTGATCAACTATTTAGTAATTAGAGAGTTCAATTAAGATTGCCCTACCCGAAAAAAATTCTCTGCAGAAAAGGATACTAGTATTCATAGAAAATCATGTTTGAATATTGATATATTCATAATATTTGGTGTGGGGAATATGATAACCTTCAAAATAAAAGGGAAAGAAATACCAACTAATAGATTTAGGTAAGAATATATAAGTGAACCGAAATTTAATGGTGGAAGGAAAAAAGAATTGAATATAAAAATAAGAAGCGACCCTCAGAGACATAACCAGAAATACATTATCTCAGTAGGCACTATAACAATAATACTATGGATCAAAAGGAATATCCAGTGATCCACCATTCATTATGATCATGAATTTTAAAAAGTATAAATAAAAATAATTTTCATTTGGTATTTATAGTAATGGAATTTTTATTGCCAAGACATCATAGAATGATTTTCTAGTTCGATTAGTAATATTTATGAATGAGATATGGAACAAGATTATAATAATTAATACAAATTAAATGACTATATCTACTATATGAACTACTAAGAAGATCATAGAAAATAATTTTATACATAAAAATTTTGTAAACATTAACTATCATGAAACACTACGATATGTTCCATATATATTTAATTTAATTCTAAAATAAGGTCATTTATATTCAAAGAACTCAATATTTGGTGATATGGATTATTTTTTGTGCTTTATTATACCAAATAAATTTGAGAATGTAACTATATGATGGTTCTAGAAGTGGATATCCTCCTTGAAAAAATAAATATAATCATACATGGATTATATATGCAGGGATAGACTTATGAGAATATCTATTGGTGACCAAATATATATTTATTGAATTTTAAATTTTAAATTTTATCCTAACAATAGGGTCTCAAACATCATCATTTTATTTATAACCTAAAAAGGGATTCCAAATTGATAGTTGAGTTCTTGTCTCTGAATAATGTCATTGAGTATGGGGGATTTGGATGCTATGGAATCATGGGCTATTGATTGATGTTGGATTTTGATATTTCACATGATGATTACTCTAATGATAGTTCGTTTAGTTCGAAATGATATTACATACACAAAAACCCATATCTAGTAGAATATAATAAGTTATGTGAGTAAACATGGATGCTAGGATGGAATTCACTGAAAATTCAATTTCCAACGATAGTGTTCCGCATCAAATCATCTTGATAATAAGGAATGAAAGGTATTACAAAGTATGAGATAACGAAATCCATTCAAATAGAATGTCACAGAGACAAACCCCACAATTTAAATAGAAGATAATGATCATATAAGAAATGAGTAGGAATAACATAACGTGTTTACAAACATGATTCTTTCATAATATGTAAACGTTTTTCTAGATCATCAGAGAATATATCAATATGTTAATATATTAAATAGTATAAAAGAATATAGTGAACATTGAATGAAAAAGAAAAAAATATATAAAAATACTAAAATTCATATATCCCACTAAGTTCATTCACTCCATACTCATAGATAGAAATACACAAAAAAGTATGATTTTGGGAAAAAGTAGAGGATTCTAATTTGATTAATTAGAAAATGGAGACAAATGACTAGGGACTATTAGAGTAGAACCTAGTGAACTGAGCATACTACATAACAACCTTTTATATACTGGTCTTATGTGATGAATTTATTTTCTTTTTTTCATCTATGTTAATTTTGGGTCCCAAACTTGTAATGTAATTCATTCCCTTCTTTCCTGTACTATAACAAAATGAATTTGAAATTAATCAATTCTATAAATTTTTAAAATCAAGTAATATCTTGTTACTAGAAATAACTATTATATTAGGTCAAACATTCATGTAAGAGATGAAAAGAACCAAACATCATCTTTTAGAGAATCACTTTCCCATAAAAACATTAATGGATTTTTTGACCCCATTCCCTATTATATAAGAATAGTTATGTTTTTCCATGTCATCACCTATTCCGAATAAGGTACATGGCATTTTCTTTTAGTATAACTAGTTTAAAGATGTAGCATATACTAATATAAATTTTACACCATTCCCAAGAATAATAAGAGACAAATCAAACTATTTTGTGATAAAAGATGCAATAAATTGATATACACAAATTAATAATATGAGTTGTATTTGTGCTTTCATCCATGATGCATGAAAGGAACAATATACCATTCTTTAAAATAATTTAGTTGCTGAAATAAACTATATTCCATGTATTAAAAAGAAATCAAACAATTTGGATATCAGAGGGGTAAATATGAATATATATCAGTTATTCACCTTCTATATTGAATTTGATATAAAATATTTGAAAATATCACATTTTAAAAACTAAAGAGGATGTAACCAAACAAACTAGTAATTGAGAACTGACAAGTGGCTATCTTGGTGAAGGTATCAATTTGATGAATTCTAATCCTAAATATATAGTTCTTAGTATGACATATAGTACATTCTCATGGACGTATTGAAAAACTGTTATTAGTTTGAATAAGGATCTCTATAATTGGATAGTCATAATAGAATAAGAATAATGGAATAAAAATATTTCTAATGAGGCCAAAAAGATAGAAATAAGGACAAGAGAGTCATATAGGTTACTCAAGGATAACACAAAACCTAGACCAAAAAATTTTATATTAATTAGAAAGTCATTACATATATCAGTTACTATCCATTGAATATTACATTTATTTGATGGTATTTCATGGTATCCAGGATCATACATCAAAATCTAAATATGAGATTAAAAGTCTATTAGGGAAGTAGGACCCTACTAGTAGTAATTCCTCAATATCATGGATGATGGATAACATTTTCTAATGGAATAGAGCAATGTGTAGATCAATTATTCTTTTAACTTTTCCTTCTATGTATGTTTTCCATGATTTAGGAAAAGGTGGTAGAAGATAGTTCCATAATATCTGTTTAATTTCATCCAATGTTAATGGGTAAATAATATCTCAAATGAATGTAAAAACAATAATTCTATTGATTGAATTGATCTGTTGAAGTAAAAAAAGTAATGTATTTTCCCCCACACTCAATGGAAGAGAAAATAAGATCCAGCTATATTTTATAAAATATTGTAAGATTTTTCATAAAAAGGTGAACATGAATGTGAATTATTTTAAATAGACATTATTAGGTGAGATCGTTTTTTCAGATTCTACTTTTACATGATTGCATCATTTTTATTGAAAAATGGACTTGAATACTCTAGAGAATGGTTAGAGTCTACATAATAACTAGTAGGGGGGAGTGTATCCACTTAAAATAAATTTAATCACTCTAATTAAAATGGAACTATTTATTCATTGATCAAGGCCATTATTTATAGTGTTTATACACCTTGAATGGATGGGGAAATGAGTAAACCCAAATGAAATTAGGCATCTAATATATGAGTATTTTAGAAATGAATTTAGAACATCTCATAAATAAATAGACTTCTTTAAGAAAACCCAACTACCATTAAACTATTTGGAGTTAGAGCATATTATCAGGGCTAATTGGGACATACATAAAGAGAAAAATCCCTCACTTAAGAAGACGTATTCCAAGCATAGACATATTGTGTTTAATCATGAGAAAATAACATTTTACAAAAAAAATGTATGCAAGAATGAGTGATCTTCAAGGGAGGAGAGGGCATATAATTTTCATTGAATTTTTTGATTAATTATATTTTACACTCTCAGTTCATGATCAATGAGATTAATGATTGATACAAATGTATATTTTTATCACCTTTTTCTAAGCTAATAACCTTGTTCACCAGGAACTACCCATGCATTTTATAAAAAATATATTTCATGTAATCATAATTAGTGATTTGTTTTTCTATATTTATCAACAACAATATCATGTATATATCCATATATTTTTAAAGAATAATTTTTTAAATTTTAGTTCATTTGGAATACGGTCTCCTTGGTAATTTCTATATTCAAGGACAAGATCATTGTGTGTCATATCAAACAAGGTGAAGGAGAAAGAAAAGTATTGACATAAGATGTATCCAAAAAAGGAGGAAATGAGTCATCCTCATTTAAATTTTGTATTGATCATGATAATCACATCAAGAAAATGATCAATGTAGTGATTTAAATGATAATTCAAATGATTTTTTACAATTTTAAAAATACTAATGAATGATAATAATTTAACACACACAAAATTAACATTAATCTATTATGGACGACATATATGTTGTCTTGAAATTTAATTTCATTCAATAATGTAGGATTCACTTAATCATGGAATGCATCGAATCATATTATAATGATATGAAAATAAGATACTCCTAAATATTCTTTCCACTTAGATACCTATAAGATTATATTTTAGGGTATATTATCTTCATTTGAATATATATTAGACCAGTGAATATACATCCAACATTGGGCGGTGAACCTTATAAATTGTTGCACCCTTTCTGGTGGTGGGTGTTTGATGTGTGTGGAATGAAAAATATCACTCATCATTATATGTATAATATTTTATTTGATTTTTTTTTTATGATCACTGTTTCAAATCCCCTCATAGTTATCTCATAATGACCATATAGGTGGTTCAACAGTTGTATCACAGTATCATGTTTCTTTTCATCATAATTGGAGTTTGGAAAGTTAATATGTGATGTATCAATAGATGAATAAATAATCACCAATTCTAAATATCCACAATGGTTAATTTAAACATATTGAAAAAAACTATATACTCACATTTTTTTGAATAATTATCAAATGGATGGAAAGGATTTTTCTTTCCACTTACCCATCTATTATGATTTATTATAATTTTTAAATAATGGGTTTTCCCTATGATATAATGTTTACTATATTATAGGAAAAAAAAAATATAAATAATTAAAAATGTGGTAGAAATTATATTTATTCACTTTATTCACAGTTTGAATTTTAAAAAATTGTGAAATAAATAAATAAAATGAATTATGGAAAATAATGAGAACTTTAATAAATGAAATATCCAACTGAAGTAGGAAATTTAATAGGTTTAGAGACAAATGTAATAAGATATCTAGATTCATGATAATTAGGATATGGATATACTATCACATGGGTCAATGATTTTATATGAATGATCTATGGAATTAGTGAGAAATTGTAAGATTACTCAATAGTAGATTAGATCTTTTGCATCATACATGAAATTTTTGATGTTAATGTGTCAACATTAGGAGGTAATTATCATAGATACATTTATCTTCATGATGTACATAAAATATTAATATCTTATTAGATGAAAAAAATATGATTATATTAATAATTATAGTAGGATAAAAAGGATATTTTTTGATTAACAAAAATCTAGGAATTCTAATAAAATTATTTCCAAAGAAGAAGATACAAGAAGATGAGATTCTAAAAAATATTTGACTTGATGGTTTGATGAATTCATTTGTCACAACCAAAAATATATATTTATCTATTTATTATTTATTTATTTAACTGCTTTATATTTTTAAATATAATGTGCAATATTCAATAAAATTTTATGTTCTTTGGAGGATAAGGTGTGCCACATTTCTAGAACATGGTTAAAACATGTCGTGTGTCAAGTATGGAAATATTGTAGATTCAATGTTGTGAGTTTTTTTATGGTTTCAACATGTTTTTTAAATGCATGTACAAACAACAAAATATTATTCATAATAAGGTAGGGACACCCATATAACTAGTCAATATTTTTAAAAATCGTGTGCATAGACCATGTGTACCATCATGATCATAAATTGTTTGAAATAAAAAGTTTAACCTTATCCCAATTTAACTCATTTACCTCTAATTACTCACCAATATCAAATAATACATCACCAGATGCGTCACCACCTTCGTTCAATCTCATTAGCCACTATTGTTTTTTTTTGTGATTTGTTACAAGATTCATCATGAAACCATTGTGTATATAATTCCACTCCATTTTAATTTTAGTTTTCTTCCTTATATCTATGTTTTCCCATGCGAAATTTTTGTGGATACCTTGGGTTGGTCTTAACCAAAACATAGGTTGTGAAGGTTGATGTTTCTAATTGTTTCATTCTCACATAGGTTCCCCACATGACTCTTCAAGTAGTTTCAAACATGTTACAATAAATTTCATTAGTAAAGGTAGTTGGTTTCATGTTGTACAAATATTTTATGAATAAAATATCATTTAATAAAGTTTTAGTTTCCCCTTAAATTTATATAGTTTATGTAAAATATGATTTAATGTATGTGTTTGTTGGGGATGTTGGTTTGGAATTGTTTTCCCTATTGAGAAATGGTTTTAAAAGTTTTTATTTGACATTTTTTATATGAAAAATGATGTAATGGATTTTTTGATAAAAATATTAAATGAGAAAGACACTTAAGATCCTAGATACAAATGTGGGTAAGCTAAAACATTTACATAATGAATTTTCACACCCTAAAAAATATTTTTACAAGATAAAACTATCATAATTAAATTATGATGTGATACAAAAGATTACTGATGGATCTTTGGTTTTATCCCCCCCAACTACTAAATCAGGATTGATGATTTATTTATTTCTCGATAACTGAGTGTTTGATGATTTTAGGACCATGTATTAGCTACCTAAGACTATCCAGGATGATTATTATTATTTACCCTCTTTTTTTAGATTTTATGTTATTTTATTATTCATTAATGCATAAAAATGTTTTAAAAATTAGACTGTATATTAAACTAGATAGTTATTTTTATCTCTAAATAGATATGAATAAAACAGAAGGTCGAATAATTCTATGATGTTATATCACACACAAGATTCACCTTGTGGATTTATATAGACATTATTTCTTGACACATGTATGAGAACAGATTCACAACATGTCGGTGGTTTTTCTCCATAGCTACATAGGGGTTAGGTTATAGTGGTTACATGATAGGTGGTTGGTTATTTTGTTAAAAGTAGTTGGGTGACTCATTTTTATATTTTTATTTTCTATAATTTATTTTGTTACATTTCAATGGATGTATAGTCTTATATTTAGGTATGGTATTTTTGTTATGAAATTTTATTTTACTGGTTCTATGGTGATATATGCTAATGTAATGAGAGAATTATCCCAAAAGGAGTTCCATGTTTCATAGGCTATATCTTCCAAACCAAGGGAACATGAACTGCCCTACATGTGATGTCAGGGGATTGTTTAGTTTCAATTTCGAGGAGATCATTGTTGTTTCACGAGAAAATGGTATTATATATGGATCTTCATTCTATTTTGGGTTTTCTTATTTCGGAAAAGTCTGGGTAGATGTTATCTAAGAATTTCAGTGATCATGTTATAGGTTGTGATTGGTTGACTTTCAAACCCAACTTTTAAAATTACTTGATATTCCCAGGGTTTTTGGGAATTTTTATACTCCTCTATAGTTTATGAAGGACATGATGAAGACTAGGAATGTATGTTAAGGAGGGTTGAGTTTTTTCAGTTCATTTAGGAATTCATTTTATTTTTTGTGGATGTTTATTATATAATATTATATAATATTATTAATTTATTACATTGATAATTTCCATTTTATTTTTTCTAAAATACATACTACCATTCCTCCCCGCATATATTCAGTATAGGCATAAGATGTGGATCAAGAGAATTTTTCCACATCCAACCCACTAGTTGATCAGAAGCATAGAAAGATAATGGTTCATGATGTCAATGAAAATTAATTTTGAAACGGAATTGGTACTTCCGAAACCATGGAATATGAAAGGATACCATATAATGATATGGAATAAGTGGTTCTCAAGCATAAAACTCATTCTTGTTACGACATCACTAACCCACAAGAAGGGGTGGACTTAGTGGAGAAGATTGAGAATATAACTTTATTTATTAGAGAAAAATATGATTTATAGGTAAATTTACATGGTTTTATATTGGTCTTACCTAGTCATAGTCTCATTGAGATGATTGTTTATAATTTTAAAGATAATCATTTTGTGAGGAAGGGTTTCAAAAATTTCATTAAAGACATATTCTACGATGAGTCCTTAAACCTTTTTAAATATGTAAAACTATTTGAAATTTATTTAGGTGATATATCTGTGATAGTCTATTCCAGTGTTTTTTAGATCATTTACACTAGTCCTCTTATGATGATATCTAATTGAAGGGTTAATCATTCATTGGTCTGAAATGTTTTTGTGATAGGACATTTGGTCTCAATCCTTCCATCACAAGTTGAATAAATATGTTGAAGTGGTTTATTAGTATTTTACATTAGGGAATTAACAAAATGGTTTGTAATTGTCAATTAATATTCCTACTATACATAACAATAGTTTTACCATCTCTTGTGAGTAATATTGGAAATTGGAGGAGTATTTGAAAAGGGGTGGTAGTTGTTCAGGGTACCCACCCCTGACCATCATCATCTACTATTACATGTGGTATAAACATTAAATATTTTCACTATGTAAGGAATATGACCATTTTATCAACTTGTTAGCTACCAATAAGGGAATTACTTCTGTGAGGATCCTTGGGTCATTTATATAGATTTTTCCAAAATGGTTTCCCCTCTTAGAGTTGTGCATATTTTACTACTCGTAGAGTCTCTTAATAATTTTATGATGCTATTATATCCATAGGGAATCACCCAGGTTTGGATAGTGGTAAGTATAATAATTATTATTATTAGAGATATCATAGATTAGATTCATAGAACAGAAGTTAACCTCATGAAACCTTGAATATTAAGGATCATTATGAAGAGAATATGGATTTAGTGGTATTTTATATTCCCACTGAGAATGTCAAAGGTACCATTCATATTTTTTTTATAGGAAATTATATATTAAAAAAAGGTGTTTCTAAAACTTACTTATCTTCTCATCTTTTCAAATTTATTAAACTCTCTTTTTAAATCATTCAATATTCCATGACAAAAGTGACACCCCATGTGATGATAAAGGGGTGAAGTTTTTTATACTTGTCAAATGATATAACTATATCATAAGTTTACATGGAGTGGAAATTTATCATCTAGGATATTGACCTATTTTATGTGATGAGAGGGATATATTTTATTTTATTCTAAAGGGGACATAATGATTTCTACCATCAGTAAGTGACCTTCATGTTCATCGATTGGAGAACATAGGTCTTTTCAAAGAGAATGGGGTCCAGAATTTGGTTTTGAAAGCCCTGAAATTCATTATTCTGTTAGATATACCTATCATGTATATTATCTATTTATTAATGGTGTTGAATTGTTTTTATGGAGAGAGAATTCAATATAGTCTAGTGAGTTATTTGGGGTGTTTAAAAAGTATCTCTAATGTTTTATTCTAGATAATGAACTAGAGTTAACCTACCATTTGGTGTCGAGGATGGAACCAATTTCTCTCCCTTCCTACCATATAGATCCACCTATGTTGAGGATGTTTATTATTCATAAATATGATTTAGATTCCATTAGATTCATTCATCCAAGCATCTCATAGTGGTTTGATCTGGTACACACTACAAAGAATGCCAATAGATTTTCTTTAACATGAATTTATTATCATGTAATAAAACAAGTCATGAGTAAGAATAAATACAAATTTCCACACATCAATGATTACTTTTACAGAATTAAAATGGAAATATTAATTTTTTATAACATTCTTACCTTTGGGTGTCTATATATATAGCTGATGTAGGATAATGGTTATTAGAAAAAATTTCAAAGTAGGTACTAACACTTAAAATCTACTGCAATGTCATTTTTGAATAAATATTTCCTTTTATTTTATCACGAACCAATTCAAATAACTGTTCAATAGGTATGTTGATTAATTTGGAATGTTATATAAAGATGAAATCATTGTTTACTAAACATTAAAAGAAGATCATGGAATATATTTGAGTCTTATTTTGGAATGTTGTGGGAGCTTCTTCTATTCACCATGATTTTGAAATGTAATTTTCTGATCTAAGAGTTCATGTTTCTATAGAAGTTTATATCAATTTATGTCTATTTAATTGTTTTGGAGAAGATAAACAAATTGATGTATTGGGAGAAGCCAATGATTTTCAATAAATCTTGATTTTCATAAGCCAATAAGGTATAACATGTATTTTTTCAATGTATATTATCAACTCACATCACCTCTGAATGATTTTACCGAAAAAGTGGTGAAGTTTTATTGGAGTTAAAAATGTAAATAATTTTTTATGAGCTCAAAAAATAGTTGACATTGACTAATATTTTGAATTTACCATAATAATTTTTGGGTAATTATGTTTGGTGACCATATGGTTTTGCATGGCTCCCTCTAACTCTGGACACATGAGAAAAATGTCCCATCAAATTCTCCGGAATGCATAAATGTATCTAATTTCTTATGCACTACCATCAATACATATTTCGTTAAATTTTTTATGGTCAATTTTTATCCTAAAATATTGAGATACATATTTTCTTATATTTATCAATATTTTAGTAAGATATGATTGCTGGAGTATCATCAAGGGTTTTATTTCAACACCAAATAAACCTTTGAAAAAATATTTGTTTCCATTTATCCATTAATAAGAGATATTTTTTTAGGATCTAAATCATTATAGAAGTGAGTGGAATCTTATTGGTATTTTTTATGGATACATTTGGAAGAAAATTATGACAAGGAAGCCAGGTTCTCATCTATAATGTAATTTATACATTCTCATATAGAACATATCCATGAAAATAATCTGATAAATGTAGTCTATTTCTTCTCTAGATTGATACTAAATGGAAATGATGTAGTACGTGAATGGACTTTGTATTCATAGGTATGAATTTATTTGGATGTTATTTTTATGTTTTCGTCTTTGTGAAATGTTGTGATTTAGGATTTTCAACAATCATAGTGGGATGTACACCCTAGTTCCATCAGGATATATTACAATATAAAAAACTTGTTCTTGTTTCCAGACATGCGATGAGATATTTCTATATTAGTTTCACAATTTTATACATATTAGTAGATCATGATCAATCATCAAAAACTGTTAGAATGTTTCCAAAACATCATATTCATACATCTATGTGGGTTGAGGTTTCAATGGTTTTTATCTCAAGGATACCTAATAATCACATTGGAATGAATACTATGTGGGTGGTAATTTATTATCTGGGTAAATCATTTCACTTCATTTTGATCAAGGACACCACAAAAGTATAAGAGATATGATGGCTCTATGTTTAATTGATTTTGAAATTTCATGGAGTGATGTATGTTATAATTTCAAATAGGGATACCCAATCGACCTCATATTGATTGGATAGAACTAGAAATGTATATGGGATGCATTATTGTTTTTTATCGACATACCATTACAATGAAGACATCTTTATTGATCTAATGAACCAAATTTTAGGGGATATTCCCTTGTAAATATTTTGAGACATTGGTGGTTCTTAGGAGAACAATCAAGAATTATTGTAATATTTTTTTAATAATAGTTACCAATTCACGGTCTATATGGATCCCTCTAAATCCTTATTAGTTCAACCTCAACAGAGTATTTTATTTTTGACTGAAGAGGGTGATTCATCGATTATATAACAATTCATCAATCCTGACATGACACAATTATCTAGATGATTATTCTATATTTGATGAAATAATTGATATGCGATGAGTAATATTCTAATACATAAATTAAACACCTAGAAATCTATATGGGTGACCAATTTTTTTATATTGACACCACATTCGTGACAACACTACCTTTGGAAACAAGGGAAACATACATCTAGGTATTTCATACAATTTTTTATCATTAAAATAAATTGTAAATTCATATAACACAAATATTTTCAATATAAATTTATATATATTCACAATGTATTATATGAATCTCAATTTAAACATTATAAGTAGGAAAAATCCCATGTCTTTAATTAGGAAGAGCCCAAGATGGAACCCCATTTATCAGTGACCGAATATCTGGTTAGAATAATCAATTATATAGTGAATTTTTTGTGAGTAAAATACATCTTGATAATCTAGATTCTATATAAATTTTAGAATGATGAGGATTCCATATGAAAATAAGAATGTTTGTTAAGGAGGAAATGAAGTCACTTTCTTTATGATCATACTTTTTATTGACATTATAGGGGTTTAAAGAAACAATGTGGTGATAATTTCTATACCCATAGATCCATATATATATATATATATTATTTATTTATTTTTCTTATCATTATTTATGATCTTTTGGTTATTTTTTGATAATTTGTATTTTTTATTTTTTGGGTGGATGTTCATGGAGCTTGTTTGGACCAAAAATATAGAAAATTGATTTGCCACCAAAAAAAATGATATTGATCATAGTTATTGTGGTTTGGATTGGTTATTTCATGGTTTCTTATGTCTGTAATAAACACCATGTTAACACACATGTTGAGACAAAGTCACCCACATGGTTTAGAAAACTGTTTGGCCTAACCATTTGGAATTCATCTATCCTAAAACATTTGAAATTCAAAGGATTCCATTTGACCGATATTCCGAATTTCTCTCCATTACTCCAAATTTTAAAACCCTCGTTCCCCAGGAATAAAATATCTCTTATAACCTTGCATTTTTTCCATCAATTATTTAGTTACTTCTATAAATTTATCAAAAAAAAAATTTATGTAAGAAATTAACCTTTTGTATCTTTGGATTTTTCTACCATGTTTCATAAGTTCCCAGACTTGATGGTTATGAATACCTAGGGTTTTTATAATATGGAATTTATGGTGTGAATATTTATATTTAGGTTGTTTACTACTCCCTTAGAGTTCCCACCCATGTTGGCTTATGTTTCCAACTGGTTCTTGATGATTTCATAGGTAAAGGTATGTGGTTTCTTGTTGTGGAATTATTTATGTAATTACATTTAAATGATTCTATTATTAATATCTCTGTAAATTTCATTCATGAGAAAAAATGTGGTTTAAATAATGTTTTGGGTGTGTGTGATGGTTCAGAATTCTTAACCATATTTAAAAATTGATGGAAATCAGTATATTTTTTATGTAATTATGTGAATGTTTGTTTAATTGATTTTTTTCAAATGAATATGAAATAGAAAAGATATATGTGATCCTAGATAACTTGGTTGGTGGGTTAGTATATGTACTCTATTCATTCGTTGGCCCTATATAACTGGTTTATTCTACAACACTAAAAAACTGAATAGTGATGTGATATAGGTGATACCGTTGGGAAATTGGTTAAGTCCACCCTAAAATCTCATGCACAATAATATATTTATTTATGGATAAATCACCAAGTGTATTAGTATATATGAAAACAACAATATATAAATTGGGCTTCTCAAGGTGCTTATGTTAATTTACTAGATTTTTATACATTGTCATTAATATTTTTTAACATCTTTAATGAGTATTTTTTATGATAAAATTTTATTTAAAATCAGAAGGTTACATATGTCTCTCAATGGTTACACATGATAAATATGGTGGGATCTTACATGGAATGTGAGATCACACCCTATTCCCACCTGACAGGAATATGCATGGTTAATTATATTTAAAATAGGTATGTTCAAGGTTTCACAGAAAGATGGTAGTTATAATCTCTAGTGAAATTGTGTTAAGGTGATAGTTGTTGCACGAGGGGTTGTCAGACTTTGTTTGATAAGGATATATGTGACTCATTTTGTTGATCTCCCCTTCGATTTATTATTTTTTTACATGTCCAGGGACATAACTTCATTTATTCATTTATGATATTTTTTTATTGTTGTTAATATTAATTTTTATTGTGATGTTTTTTAGATTATGGGTTTTAAGGTGATGTGAATATCCTTATATAGTGTATTATAGTATTCCCATGAAATATTTAACAAAACATGGGGATCATGAACACCCTTCGATCCATGTCATTGGTCATTTAGGTTTCCAGTTTGATGGAATCATAGGATGGTTAATGACATCATGTCTCATTTCTCAAAAAATATGAGGAGTCTGAATTATTAATACATGGTAAATTTCACTTTTTATTGATTTGGTTTTCAATCCAATAATCACATAATTATAATATAATCAAAATCACGTGTTGATGGAAATTTTGTTTAAAAAGAATAATAATATCCATTAAGATACATAATATGAATAAAAAAAATAATGGATTTTCTAAAAAATAAGGGTATGATATTCTCCATCTTTAAAAGGAGATAATTATTTTTTAAACAAAATTAATGAAGAGGATATGAAGATATAAATGGGTAATATAATGAACAAAAGGTAGAATTATTTATTTATAATATTGATGATAATATAATTATAGGTGGAGAAACATATTTTGAAGAATTGATAAAATATAATAAAATGTAATTCATGATTAAGGGAGATTTAAAATAATGTACCTCAAATACATCTACTACTGTGAAATGTATCAAAATGTATAAGAAGAAGAAATAATCATGCATTAGTAGTGATTTTGTATTCATTGAACAAATTTAATGATTTATAGTGTATAATGATTATTTTAATATGATATTGTATGGTATTAGAATTATTATCATATATATGGATAGTCATGTAAAATAGAAATATAATGAATTTAAAAATATTTAAAATAAAATTCCATAACGTAAGAAGAATTAAATAATTGTAGATCTAGATTTTTGGATTACATATAAAAAGTATGGAAAGCTAAATCATGTGTGATTATAAATGGTGAAAACAAATAACATAATCTAATGAAATATTTGGCTCTAAATGTTTCATTGAAAAGTAAATAAGAAGAATCACTTCAAAAGAAAATCTGTAGTAAAATCTTGCAATACAAATTGTAACGACCCAATGTTTCATTAAGGGAATTCCATTCATATAGTCATATAATATAGTATAATCACATTAAATCACTTTAGGAAATAGAATTCCACATAATTCATAAATGAACTACTAAATTCTATGTGACCTCTAAACATAATTTTTCCACTTCTATGATTTGAATTTCCAAAATTTGGAGTACACGGTTGTGGTCTATAAGATGTTAGGAGTCTCATAAGACAAACATACTGTTTTTTGTGAATAGAAACGTACCCGTAAAAATATTAGTGTTACCCTTATGAATAGTAATATGACCCTTCAGAATAGTAAATTTCCCATATTAATAGTATTCTTACCAATGATATTATAAATAAAATTAATCCATCTTATAAGTACCAATATGACATAATTATATTATAGTGTTGGTATTTTTGTATGTTATGAATATTTAATGATTAATTTAAAAATTTAAAATAAAATTTCTTCATAAACAATTATTTTTATGTCTTATGATTATATGATAATTTTACGAGACCTTAATTATTGCTTAAAAGTGTTAGAAAAGCTATTTTAATTTTAAAATTTTTATTTTTCATGTTAATTATGAATTTAAATAAAAAATGAACTACTTATATTTAAAAAATTATGTTTTTCAAATGGGTTTAATTTCTTAGTTATACTCATTTTTAAATGTTTAGTTTGAATTTTTGATATTTTTCATAAATACATTAATTTTCGGTGAATTGTGAAATATCATAATTTGAAAAATATGCAAAATAAATGAATTTATGTTCATGTTTGAGTCAAGAATGATGTAAATGGCCATTGTTTTGAACTCACATGCCCTCTATACTATAATTAGTCATTTAATCATCACTATTTCTTGTCTTCAAATAAATTAATAAACTAATTAATTAAATACTAAGAAAACACCCCTCCCCTCCACTATAAATACCACCCTCACAACCTTATTTCCTCACACCTCCCATGTTTGAAGAAATTTAAAACTTTTAAACCAATGTATTCCCTAGACCACCCTCATGTAAATTGTCTATTGGAATAAACTAAATACCAAGACTAGGTTCCCTAAGGTGGTCCTCAAGATGAGAATTCAAGAAGAAATTTCTCTCTCTTTTCGTTCTATTTTTTTTCAAATTTCATTTCATTTCATTCATTATCAACAAATTATCTTATCAAAATGACATGATAACTTCATTATATTGAAATAATATTATTATATCATGTTAGTGGAATATTATTCATTAAAGTACTGTCTCTCTCTCTCTCTTGGTGTCATTTTTTAAAATGAAATCATTACCCGTGTTGTGTCAATTTACCATCATAAGGAGCGATGCCCCTTTATTTTATTTCAACGCCTTCAAGGATGTCAATAAAAACATTAAATGGTTGAAAATATATTATAGTAAATTTTAAACCCCTTTTATGTTCTGTAAACAACTTTTATACATAATACTAAATGAAAAAACAAAACATGTTCATTGTAATCTAAAAATTGCACAAATTAACCTAAAACGACAGTCATTAAATTTTATCTAATGATTCATCATCATGGAATATAACCAAATAAATTATAAGATCATTTAAACACCTATAATTTTATTTTTAAAATGTAATATAAATTATGGACTTTTATCTATGATCTACATGAACATCCATTCATGTGTACAAGTGCGTTGTTATTGAAAACTAAGAAAAAAGACAACACGAAACAATTAATTTAAACTCTATAACACATCCAAAGGCCCGTAAAATAACTTAATGAAACCATAATGAATAATATTTATTTATAAAAGGTTCTATACTTGTTAATTAATGAATCTAATTTCATTATAGATGAAATTAATGTGAAGAAAGAATTCAGACATAATGTAAGTAGAATTCTTGAACACAAATTTCATTCTTTGGGATTTCACTCTATCAATCCATTCTCAGTATGGTTATTAAATAAAAATCATTTATTTATCACTATTTAAACTTTTGGGATATAAATGTTTTCAACTGGTGTTTATGACAAACAAAATGTTTTTTAAAAGATTTTTTTCTTTAAAAAATAAACCTTTTACTTCTCCCTCAAGGATGATGGTTCTTGTGTCAATAATTTTATTCCCTTTTTCATTTGAGAACCAATATTTTATGAATATATTATTTATCAAATGAAACCCATTCCATTCCCTGGATTATTTATGACCATGATTGATATACATTCTATGTAAGATTCATGATAATGTTAACATTATGAGGTGACAAGTGAACCCAAAATTATATAGCGCAATGTTAATGTTATGATGTGATTGGTGTGCCTAGAAATATATCGCACGCCAATTAATTGAGTAATATGATGAAACTAATGAGTAAAGTATAATATGTGTGAACATGATTCTAAATGTGTTCATAATTATGTGTGGAATTATACCACTAAGACATTATGTTTCCTTTTTATGCGTTAAGACATTTTATGTTATTATATAATGATTCCTTTCATGATTATGATGATGATGTTATAAATATGTTAAAACCATGTTATATTGTTCCATGTTATTATCTGTACTATTTCTGGGACTTTATCTCACCATGTTTTTATGTATATCATCAGGGTTCTACATGTACTAACGTGTATGTAAGGTCCAATATGAAGCTAGAGAATAAGAAATTAAATAAATGATAACATTTTATGTCGTAAATATGATACATGATCCCATTTTTCACAAGACCCTAAACCTTTGGATCCTCATTTTGTAGTTTTTTTATATTGTTTATTAATAAAAAAAAATTGTAGTAATGTATGAAATGTTGGGTCACTATAGCTGGTATCAGGGGATAGTTGAGTAAATTAGGGAATTTCGATTGAGAACCTTATTAAAGCCCATAGTATGAGACTATGTATTTGTAAGAACACAAGAAGATTTTATAAAAATATGGATCCCATAAGATATGATTTTAATGTTAATTTCACAAAGTAATAAATTATATATTCCTAGATCGTTGACTTATGTTTTATTTTAAAATTTATTTTTTAGAAAATGGTCAGAACCCAGAGAAACCAGGATAATAACCAATGTAGTTGACAATGCACTGAATCCCTGAAAGTCAAACCCAATTAATTTATTGGTTTAGTTAAAAAAATCATGGCAATGCATACCCAATTTCATTAGGTTATGAAGAATTACCTGAACAAAGTGGGATATCCTCCTCCACCCAATAGGGAGAAATAGGTTTTCGAGAGTTTTATAAGGTAGCGACCACCGATGTTTGTGGATCTTCTGTACCACTTGTCGCAGAATAGTGGGTCTACCCAATGTAGAATATATTTTATTTTATTCAATATTATATGATGGAGAAGGTGACTCTCACAATTTATCTACTCGATAGAGAGGTCTTCCACTTGTGTGATTTGATTAAGAACACCAATCTAAGGGATGTAATTAAAGATATGGGGTAAGAATACTTTGAAATAATGTTTCATAACAAATACTTCCCACCAAGTCTTCATATGAATATGGATAGAGAATTCATAGAGATAAGGAAAAAGGATATAGAATCTGTTATGACAAAAAAAAAGTGAATTTCCCAAGGTATGAAAAAGTAATATTCTGGTTTTAGTATCTTTAATGACCGAAAAATTAATATATTCTTTAGTGGATTAAAATCACACCTTTGAAAAAACTCTCACAAATAGAGACATTTAGAGTTATGAAGAAGTCATTTGATGTGTTATCAATGTAGATATAGAGTTGGGTGAATAGTACCATGGATATGGTGATAATAAATGAATGATGGAGTTTTCTTCTAGAGGATCTAAAGAGAAAGGTGGTGTTAAAACTGAACCACCAACATTTCAAAAATGTGGGAAGAAGCATCATGATAATTTCCTCAAAGTGATGGGAAAGGATACAATTGTCAGATATAAGCCCACCAATCACAAGACGGTTGAAAATAAATGTGAACGTAGGATAATTTTGTACATGAAAGGATATCACCACCCATGGTCTAATGATACGACTATAGGGAGCAAGGGCACTATGTAAGATAGTGAACTAAACCTCATGACTTCAAGGATAATCAGTGTCAGCAGCCACCAAGGCCAAATGAACACCAGAGGGATTATTCCATCACTTATGTGGATGTCGAGCATGAAAATGAATTCAGACAAAGTGCACTTAAAATTCAGTCAATAATTTAAAAAGTCTTATTTATTTTGGTTCTACACATTCTTTTATATTTAATAAATTTTGTTGAACTGTTGAATCAAAGCACCAAAACCATGAAGTAAAGATATATGTAATAAAAGAAAGTGGTAAAATCATTTCAACCCAAACATTGGACTCTAATCCTATTAGCATATGTGGGAATATTCCAACAATGAATCTCTTGGTAAATTCCTTGGTGGAATTAAATTCTATAATGTGAATGAATTGGATCTCATTATATAGATAACATATCAACTTCTAGGAAATAGAAATGTCTTTTCTATATTCTAAACCATCCTATGATCATCTGAAAATGGAAGGAATATCATCAATATCCTTTGAAAAATCCTTCAATGGTGTGGGCGTTGATTCCCAAATGAAGAGCCAAGCCTCGATCGAATGTTTGATTCAATGGAAGTTACCCACCTAATGGAACTTCCCATTATGAGGGAATACAATGATTTATTTTTTGAAGAGTTACCTGAACATCCTCCATATCAGGAGTCATTTTTATCAATAGGAATCATACTAAGAGATACTCATATCTAAATGTTCCCTTATCAGAAAACGCCTATCAAACTGGAGTAGTTAAAGAAGTAGCTTTAGAAGAATTTGGACAAAGGGTTCATATGCCCTAGTGCATCACCTTGGGTTGCAGTAGTGTTCTTTCGGAATAAGAATAATGGATCAATGTGGCTGTGTATCGATCATCGGGAACTCAAAAAGACCACCATAAAGAACAAGTATCCTCTTCAAATAATTTAAGACTTGTTCGATCAGCTACAAGGAGCACACTACTTCTAAAAGTTGGATGTTCATTCAAGATATAATTAGGTAAAGGTGAAGAAGGAAAATATTTAGAAGACTACCCTTCGTACAAGTTATGGGCACTATGAGTTTTTGGTTTTTTCCTCCATACATACTAATTCCCCTACTAATTTCATGGATTTCTTGAATATAGTCTTTAGGGATTACCTCAACAAATTTTTGGTTGTGTTTATCGATGATATTCTAAACTATTAGAAGATCAAAGAGGAACATAAAGAACATCTAAGAATTGGGTTGATGAAAATGAGAACGAAGAAGTTGTACATGAAGTTCTGTAAGTGAGAATTTTGGATGAAGAAAGTCACGTCCTTCAGACATGTGGCCAGAATTGACAAAATTTCTATGGACCCTTCATAATAAAATGAAATTGAGGAATGGACTAGACCCTGTAGTGTCACAGATATCCGTAGTTTTCATGGTTTAGTAGGGTACTATTGTCATTTTGTGAGAAATTTTCCATGATTGTCAAGCATGATAAATATGTTATAATGGAAAGGGGTAAAGTATGTCAGGATTGAACAATGTGAGGAAGGCTTCGAGGAGCGATAGAGAAGTATGATCACGTCACCTATACTCACATTACTAAAAAGTGGAGAACGTTTTTCTAATTTATAGGGATGCTTCCTTGAAAGGAATGGGTTTTGTACTCATGGAAAATGATAATGTGATAGCCTATTACTCATAGAAGATGAAGGTCCAATAGATGAACTACTAGACACATGATATAGACATAGAATCTATTACATTTCCTTAAAAATATGGAGGCACTAACTAAATTGTGATAAGTGTGACATATATACCAATCACAAGAGCCTAAATTGTATATTCTGAAAATAGGATCTAAACATGTATCAAAAGAGATGTTAGTGCTAATAAAGGACTATGATTATATTATTCCCTATCATCCTAGAAAGGCTAAAAAGGTATCTAATTCTCTAACCCAAAATACAATGGTTTTTTATCTATTTTGTGGAATGAGAAAACCCTCTCTTCATGGATATAAAAAGGACGGATTTGGAAATAATAAGGGCATGAAATACATAATATTTTACCCAAATGATTTCACAACCATCTATCTAAGAGGGGATTTTGGAGTCACAAAGGGATGATCCAGAGTTATATAAGATGTTGAATGTATTAAAGGAAGGGAAGCTGCAAGAGTTCCATGTCAATGAAGATAGTGTGATTCAGTTTGGAAGGAATCTTTGTGTTCATTAGAAACTTGAGATAAATATGGATCTATTTGATAATGAATGTAGATCACCATTATCTATCCATACTAGTATCACCATGAACCAACACGATATCTATGAACAATTATGGTGGGATAACAGGAAGAAGGAGATTTCGGAATATATCTCAAGGTGTTTGATATGTCAGAAAGATAATGTTAAGAAACAGAAGTCCAAAGGATTGATTCAACCCTTTTCTATACCCATGTATAATTGGGAGAATGTCATTGTTGACTTTTCCATGGGTATCCTAAAGACATCCAAAGGAAATAATGTGATATGGGTTTTTGTTGACTGACTCACAATGACTGACAACTTTATCTCTATTCGGGATGATCTCTCACACGAAAAACATGAAAAGATATATGTGGAGGATGTGGTGAGACATCAAGGGGTTCTAGCCTTGATTGTCTCTGATTGTGATCCCTGGATCACAGCTAAATTATAGAGGATTCTAATACATACATTGAGTGAAGAATTGAATTTCAACATGGCCTATCACACCCAATACGATGGCCAATCTGAAATGACTATTCAGATGCTCGAAGATATTCTAAGAGCCTGGTCACTGAGATTAAATGGTGGATTGGATTAGAATCTCTCATTTTTTAGTTCTCATTAAACAATAGATTCTAATCAAGTATTCATATGGCTCCATAAAAATATCTGTATTTAAGGAAATTTAGAACTCCAACTTGTTGGGATGAAGTTGGAGAAAGAAAGATACTTGGACATTATCTTGCAAAAAAATAACTAAGAAGGTTCAAGTCATCTAGGAACATATAAAATTTTCTTAGAGTTAGCAGAAGAGATATGCTAACAACCATTAAATGGACTATGAGTTCAATTTTAGAGATAATTTATTCTTTCACATCTCACCATGGAATATAGTCAGGCAGTTTGGAATGAATGGGAAGCTATGCCCAAGGTACATTGGCCCCATTGAGATCCTTGAAAGAATAAAAGATGTGGCCTATCTCATATCGCTTCCATCAGATATGGATCAAGTTGATGATCTTTTTCATGTAAAACCCCTGAGGAAGTACATACTGGATCCCTCAATGTTCTGAACTTAGAGGTGGTACAGCTGGAAGATGATCTCTCTTATGAGGAGCATCCAGTAAAATTTTGGACCAGAGAGATAAGATTCTATGCAACAACACAACCCACCTTGCCATTGTTCTATGTATGATCCATATTTATGAAAATTAATCAAGAGAACCAAAGTATGTGATGAAGGAGAGGTACAATCACCAATTTTTGTAGAATTAATTTCGAGGAAGAAATTTCAAAAGGGTGGGGGGGAGAATGTGATGACCCAAAGTTTTTACAATGGAATTACATTTTTATAATTATGTCATATAGTATAATAACATGAAATGAAATTAGGAAACATAATTCCACATCATGAATAAATGAACTACTAAAATCTACAGGACATTAAATTAGATTTTCCCACTTCTGTGATTTGAATTTTGAAAATGTAACATACATGGTTGCGATTTGTAAGTTGTTTTGAGTTAAATAGGACAAGAATAATTTTTGGTGAACAGTAACATACCCTTTTGAGTAGTAATCCTACCCATATGAATATTTATATGATCATTGTAAATAGTAAATTGGCTAAGTTAATAGGAACCTTACCAATGATATAATAAATAAATTGGATCCATTCTAAAAGTAACTATATGATATAATTTTATTATGGTGTTGGTATTTTTATATAAATAAATATTTAATTATTAATTAAATATTTTGAATGAAAATTTATTTTATATACTGCTATTTTTATTCATTATTATTATATGACAATTTTATGAGACCATAATTAATTTTTTTAATATGTTAACTAGTTTAATTATTAATATTTTTATTTTTCATAGAAATTATGATTTTAATTATAAATTAAATTCCACATATATAGAAAATTATTTTCATAAAATGGAGTTCATTTTTGAGTTATACACATTAAAAAATATTTAGGTTTATTTATTTATATTTTTCCGAAATATTTTAATTTTTGGGGAATAATGAAATTCAATAATTAAAAAAGTATACTAAATAATTGAATTTTTGCATCATTATTGAGTCATGGTGGATGTAAATTGACATTTTTTCAAACTAATATTACCTAGTTACTATATTTAGTTATTTAATGTTCACTATTTTTTCCTTGAGTGAAATTAATAAAGAAATGAATTAAATATATAGCCATCACACCTCCCCTCTACTCTAAATACCCACCATCACAATCACATTTCTTCACACAAATCAAGAATCAATAAATATCCAAATTTTTCTATTAAATTTTCCTATATCCACCCATGGTATCATCAAAATACCAAGCATAGGTTCTTTGAGGAGGACCTTAATAGTAGAATTAATGAGGTAATTTCTCTCCATCTTTTCATTCAATTTCCATTCCTATTTCATTATCTTTTACTATTATACTCTAATTATATTATAAAAATTTCATGATAACTTTGGTATGATTGATATATTATTATAATATCATTTTAATGGGATATTTTTCATCAAAATCTTCTCTCTCTATCAATCATTTTTTAAAATGAAATCATTATATGTGATGTGTCAATTTACCATCATTATGGGTGATGGAAATTCATTTTCCATAAACACCATAAATTAAGTCAATAAAATCAATGAATGGTTGAAAATTTATTTCAATATGTATGTTTTAATCCCTTTATTTTATGGAAAAAACGTTTATACATAATACTAAATGTTGAAACAAAACATGTTCGCAGTGATCCAAAACCCTCCCAAATTAAACTAAAATGATCATCATTAAATTATATCTAATCATTAATCCCCAGGGTAAATAAAAAACATAATTATAAGATCATTTAAACTCTTTTAATAGAATTAATAATATGTAATATCAATTTTTTATTTTTATCCATGTTTTACAAAAACATTTATTCTTGTGTACAGGTGAACTTTTCATGAAATCCAAGAAAAAGTACACCCCCGAAGAATGATTTTGAACTCTATAACCTGTCCAAAGGCCCATAAAAGAATTTAATGAAACCATAATGAAGCATATTAAAAAATAAATGGTTCTGAAATTGTTAATTAATTAATATAATTTCATTATATAGGACATTAAAGTGAAAAAAGCGTTCGGACACAAGGTAAAGTGAATTATCAAACCCAACTTTCTTTCTTCACGATTTCTGTCTTTCACTCCATTTTCAATATGTTTGTTCATTAAAAATAATTTATTTCCCATTATATTACCTTCTCTAGGATATAAATGTTTTCTAATTGATTTTGAGTGAAACATAATGTTTTCCAAAATTACTTTTCTTTCAAAAACACACCATTTACTTCTAACTCAATGATGATGGTTCTTGTATCAAGAATGTTATTCCCTATTTAATTTTAGAACCTAAAGGTTAAGAATGTATTATTTGTGAAATGAAACAAATTATTTTACATTGGTTATTTATGACCAAGATTGATATATTATCTATGTGGAATTCATGATAATGTTAAATCAATTTATGGTAGTAGACCACTAAGACATGATGTTTCATTTTTATGAATTTACACATTATAATCAATTATATAATTCTCACTCTAATGATTATGATGGTGATTTTATGAATATTCCAACCACTTTTTATATTGTTTCATGTTCTTTTCATTCCTAATGGGCTTTTAGATCACCCCTTTTTGATGTATATCCTTACGCGACTACATGTAATGAATAGTACATAAGAACCAATTAGAAGTTAGAGAAGATTGAATTAAATAAATTATTTTTTTTATATTGTAAATATTATGTATGGTAATTGTTTTTCGCATACACTAAACCTTGTTAAGTCAAAATTATTATTTTTTAATTTTATGTCTATTGTTTTGGAGATAACAAATATTTTTATACTCTACTAAAATAATGGATTTACATTGATTATGGTTCTCTTTCAAACATACTAACTTCATCTATCATATTGACTGTGTCTATCATACTGACTCTGTCAATCGTACTGACTCTATTTATTATACTGACTATGTCTTCGTATTGACTCTGCCAATCGTACTGAATTTGTCAATCGTACTGACTTTGTCTATCATACTGACTCTTTTAATCATACTAGATTTGTCCACCGTACTGACTATGTTCATCATACCCACTTTTTTCAACATACTCACTTTTCATCATATCAATACATTACACTATGTAATATTAATCGTACTCATGTTTTAGTATTATCTCATGCATGATTTTATTATTTTTATCAAAACACTTGTTCCATATCAATCGTACATGTAACACCCCAGGTAAATAAAGAATATGACATTTTTATATTTATCCCTATTTGTGAATAAAATGTTAATATTAATTTAAAGGGAACACTATTCTCGATGGCTTACCCAATACGCAACAATGAGTTCCTTTGAAATCTTACGTTGCACTCTAATAATAAATAATTTTATTTTAAATGGTAGTTAACACCTAGCTGTTGTAGTGACAGGAATGAACAAAACTAATTAAAAAATTATTATATATGTTTGTAAAATATTTTTACTCTTTACAATAAATGTTAGAGGATTAAAAATGTGAATGAATCCAATTTTAAGCATAAACATTCTAATATTCTTTAAAAGGTCGATTAACCGCCTTTTGTGGGCGAACCTCTTTTAAATCCACTTTTTGACAATTTTATGTGTTATATTTTACAAAATAAAATTCTTCTTTAGAATCGGGACATCAATATTTACTTTGTGTAAATTTTTGGTATTTGTCCGATAAAGTTCATTTTTTAATGAATAGTGAAAAATGTTGTATTTTAAATCAAAACCACTTTTTAATATATTTTATTTATATGAGTAGATTATCTTTTTAATTGTTATTAAAGTGAAATTAAAATATATTTTTACCATTTAATCAAATGGTGGTCATCGGAATTAATATCACTTTAAGATTGGACATGAATGAGTGTCAATCTTTTGATAGATATTATTTTTAAAAAACACGCTATTTGATTTGACAGCAGAATTTAATTAAAATATTAATTAATGAAACTTCTATGTTATGAATTTGGTAAAAAAATACATCATTTTTCAATTCGGAATATCAAATATATCTTAGGGTGAATTTTTGGTATTATTCTGAAAAATCTTATTTTTTGATGAATAGTAAAACCACAAAGTGGTAGTTATAAAAACTGATTTTTCATTTAAATGGAACTTTACCACTTCTGTGATTTGAATTTCCAAAATACAATATAATTTATTTTCATTATTAAGTAAAATGTGGTTCAATGGGATGAAAATAAATTTTGATGAAAAGTAACTTATAAGTTTTATTAATCGCGATTAAAGGTAATTAGTGTGATTTAAGGTAAAAATGATATTATAATAAAATGAAAATATCATGAAACTTGTCCTAACCCTATTGGATGAGTCGTGGCCAGCCAAGAAAACCCATGGGTCGATTTTTGGGACCCCATGGAGCCACTTGGGTAAGATAATGACATTAATGCCTTTTATTTAAAGTATAAGTAAAAATGACACAAACATGTATTATTTTACTAAAAAAAATATTTACATGGGGTTATACAAGTCATATATTTGACTATAAATAGTAATTGGAAATCTAAAAAGATTTCCTACATCATAGTATTTTTTTTATAATATTTATACATTATATAAATTAAATTATTTATGACATCATGATGATGCAGCGATTACTTCAATATTCAACGATTTAAATAAAATGAAAGGATAATGTAAAATATAAGACCTAAACATGTCAAAAACCTATTGGATTTGTGTATTTCGAACTATAATCACCTTATCCTTGAAATACATCAATGTGGGACCTTTAAAATCCGGAACTCATTTGAAAATTAAGTAACATTTTATACCATTCCAAGAGTGCCCCTCCTCTCCTCTTATAAAAGGCCCCCACCTCTACCTCCATACCCACACCTCTGAAGCCTTTGGCTCGGCCAATCTCTGATCATTTTGTCTCTCCGCATCCCTCGCCTCATCCTAGAATCCTTACCATAGGCAGGAAGCTCTTCAAGAAACCCTTTTGGTTCAAACCAAAGGGAGTTACCCGATTTTAAGGTAACGTCTTCACTTGTGCTCTTTTGTTTTATTTTGCTTCTCCAACCCCCAAAACTATTTTTATTCATTTCTTTTGTAACAACACCAGTATATTCCATATACTAGGATGTTTTTATAAGAAGAATTCGAGATACACTTACACAAACCTACGTCTAATAGTTAAAGAACATACTGTTTCTGCGGATGGTGAATTTCTGCCTCACGAAACGATGATTGTTCAATATTCTTTTAACACCTTAAAAGGTGGCCATTAATATGTCAATATATTTATATATGATATATAATATGTCTATGTTTTCCATAAGCTTCTGTATTTTTCATTTATGGCATAACTTTATGGTTTCCATTATGGGTAAACGCAATATCTTCATTTTAGGAAGTGTGGACTACCGCCCCCTCAAAGTGATTTGGTTCGTTAATACCATATGTGGTACGTATAAAGGATGGAGTTAATGTTATTATATATGAAGTTATATTTAATTATAATATAACCTTATATAATTACGATTTCACCCCATTAAATACGAAATATAAATGAAAGTAGCGTTCATGCGTACGTACGGCTTACGGTCTCTATGAACGGTGCATTTCATTTCTTACCTCTAAATGTTATGTACAATTATAAATACATGTATATGCTGGATATATATGGTATATATGATATCCAAATAATGAATATCTTTCTGGATATAATGATCCTTTGACCACCTAAACAACATGTAATTGTAAGAAGTCCATTTTTTTCACTTAAGTACCAAATATTGACAAAATGATCTTTATTAAATTAAATAATTACATAACGTTTTTAACATGGAAATAAGTTATATGAAAAGGAATAATAAACTTGAAAAAGGTTATTAAGAAATTATAAATTAACACTAGTTTATTATTCAGGAGATTAAAGAGCAATCGAGTCACGTCGGACATGAGGTAATGGATCCAACCTCTCTTGTTCTTTTTAAGTACTCTCTTTTATGTAATTTCTTATAATCTCATCATTATTATGTTTGGGGATGTTATTTTAAATTCATCATAGTGTATTTTTTTTTGTTCATTTTATGAGAGACCCTTTTTGATCTCATAAATCCATTTTTGGAAGTTTTAAGTGGCGTCGTTAGGCTGCCGAGTTTTCGTAAGGGATTTTTCATCTCACTTTTATTCTAGTGAGATTTATGCTACATTTTCCACCATTTTACTTTTAGTGTGTTATGTACTGCCCATTATTCTTCTCTTAGTGTAATATAATTTCTTTTATGGGTATTTACATCAATGTTGTATAGTCCTTCTTTTATGGGGTGTACCTTTCGAAAGTTACCCAATTCGGTAAGGGAACCTTTCACCCTCCTCATTTTAAAAGACATCTTTTTTAGGTCTTTTAATATTATTATGATTGGATATGTTATTATATGTACTTATTTCTATAAATGTTATGTCCAAGTGCTGAGATACCCTTTTTTATCTGTTATCAACTCATTTAATGAATTTTGAAATGACGCCGTTAGGATGTCAAATTTTTGCAAGGGAACTTCTTAACCCAATTTTGATTATTTGGGATATACTTGTACTCCTTGAATATGTCGTTCTATTAATATGTGTGAATAACCTCTGATTGTTTTACACTTAATATCCACTTATATTTGGTGTATTCGTCTGTCACACATAATTATGTAATTGATTTATCCTTAATCCAAGGATACCGTCTTTGTAAGGGACTTCGTCTCGATCTCCTTTCATTAAGGCATATGTTTGTTCCAATACAACGATTTCTTTTATACGGTTTATAAACCCCTTTGATTTATACTTTTATTCAAAATGAATCTTTTCTATACAAAGCATTTTACGAAACGTCAAAAAGTATGATTCTTTTTAACGTACGCGGTGAAAATGACCTTTCCACCACCGTGAGTATTATTTGATCTTTGGCTTCCTCAACAAGCCATTATATTTTTATAATGAAATAAATACCATATACTCTTTTATGTATTTTGTTATTGAAAATGGTTTTTTATAATGGAGTTTGTTTTATGTCAATATATTGAAGTGATATATTGTGATTGAAATGTGGAACTATTTTCTTTCCTTTACAATTTTTATGATTTTATAATGGTACTTGGACATTTGACAGGTGGTTACGTGATAAACCATATTATGGGTGGTGTCGTGAATACCAGGACGGGTGGTTATGTTATAACCTCCAATGTATTGGGTATGGATGTCGGCCGTATGGATATTCCATTAAGTATCTATGGAAGTCGACCGTATGGTTATTCCATTTAAGTATGTTTATGTCCCAAGTTACCTTTATATGTTATGTGATCTTTATACGGGTTTTATGGTAATATTTTGGTTTCAAAAGGGTAAGTAATGGTCTTTTATTCAGTGAAGAGTTTTTACTACTTCATAAAGGTGAAAAGTATTACTTTGGTAAAGTACTCATTATTTACTTGTTGTTTTTGAAAAACTAACAGTTTTCCTTCCCTATGTATCCTTTACTAGGATTTTTTATGCTCATCCCAAGTTTTTGAAATGTTTTCCACAGCACTTAACGATGAATAGGGTCAAGGATGGGATCAAGGAAATACATTCTATCTAAAAGATGGAACTAGACATGTTTCTTTTTTAAGTGTTTTTTATTTTATTGAAACATAGTAGAAGTTTCTACTATGTAATCTTTTGAGATGTAATAGTTATGACCTAATTCTCTATAAATCTAAACAAAAAAAGATCCTATATGTGAGTTATTCATTTAATTACTGATTAAGTAAGGTTTAAGGACGGGGCCTTATAATTGGTATCAAAGGTCGGTTTAGATAACTTTAGAGGTTAGGGTATTCTCTAAGCATAAATGACATTACCATTATGGTTAGGATTTCAGAATGAGTCCTGGTTTTAGATAAATTGAATGAGTAAGTATATCTTAGTGTTTATCTTCCTCATTAGTACATGATGTATTTTTTGATCTACTCACACTAACCTTTTTGGTTTTAGTAAATGGCTAGATCTAGAAGGCACCAAAGTAACAGTGGATGTGAAGGAAACTGTGACAGTTTTCTGAGCGAGCAACTGAATGATATGGGAGCTGCAATGAGAACTCTTGTGTTTATCCTCAACCAACTATCTCGAGTCTTGATTGACCACCTAAACCTTGGTGATTTCAATAAGGCATCATATATGCAAGAAACAAATCCCTACGGAACTATAGGTAATAATAATAAAGGTAAGTGTGTTCAAAAACCTATGTGTCAAAGATGTGGAAAGAAACACCTAGGAAAATGTTTCAAAGGGACAGAAATATTCTATAGATATGGAAATGAAGGTCATAAAGAAAGAACCTACCATGGAAAAAAGAAGCGTGCAGTTGACTCGAGGAAAGGGAAAGAAGTTCATTCTGAGGGATCAATTGAATATTTTAAATGTGGTGTGCATTTTCATTATGCAAACACAGGTCCTATGAAGAAGTTTCAGGAATGGGATCACCAAGATCGTACAAATATTCGTTTACCAATACCTAATGCCATTCTGATTGAGGATGAAGAAACTGACAATGACCAATCAAAGGTATGGATTATTTCTTAACATTTGTTTTCCAATTTTGGAATCTTAGGTTACGATTCATGATTTTGTTTGTAGGATAGAAGTATTTCAGAATAAGTTGGAAAGGAATGTTTAATGGATCATGAAGAATGTTGAATGAGTAAGAAGTCAACATATAAGGGCTTCAAGAGTTATGGTGAAATTCTTAAGAATATTAAGTCTCTTTTGATGATGGGGATTACATTAAAAGTCTTTTTATAGTATGTGTAACTGTGATGTTTGATATATGAAAATTTTATTCAAGGAATAGTTATTTGTTCTTTTGTGGACATAGTTATAAAAAACCATTTGGGTTTATATGATCCTTATTTTGAGGTAATTATGGGTTACTATATGTTATGATGGAAAGTTAAAGGCATGAGATAAGTTTGAGGTTAAATTATGTTATGGTTATTTTTGATGATTTTACCTCTTTTTGGGGAATGATTTTAGATTTATAAAGTTTGGAAAAAAGGACAACACGCAGACCGTGTGACAACCCGTCACGTCGGACAAAACTACGGGAATCGAACCCCCAACCAAAGTGCGACTGGTATTTGTCACCTACCACTGGACTACATGAAGTCCCTGGTGAGTTTGACTAATTATTTTTAGTTATATGATTTTATGAATTAAGAGGAAGTTGATTTTGGGTTATTTATGGAAATTATTAACCTATCATGGAGGATATGTGATTAGGTTAATTACTTTTCAATACGAGACTTTAAGTGCAACTGATGTTGTTTAGAGATAAATGTTACGATTTAACTTAGAAGACTATGTGATTAAATCCTTCAAATATTTGGGTTTCAATCTTAGTTTGGTTTACTTTTGGTCTTCATTGGACTTTGGGTATTGTTGGACAAATTTTGGAGATTAAGAATATATTTTCTTTTTATAAAGGATTATCCTTTTTGGGTATTATCTGATCTCATACTAACCTTTTTTGTTTTAGTTTTGGTTATGGTCTAAAGACATGGGAATTATACAGTTCTCTATTGTGTATTAGGTGATTATCTAGAAGTTTATTATAGCTCTCTTAATGTAAACAAGTCATCCTAAATACTCATCTTTTGGAGAAAATATGAGTTCGTGTAAGAAATTTAGTGAAAGTTGAAAGTCAACATGACAAGTAAGTATGTTTTCTTATGTTTTAGTTAAGCTCAAAAATAAATTCCTCAATGAAAAGTAACTTAAAAAAATGTTGTCCGTTAAATTTTCCTTCTGGGGAATCGAATACTGTTTAACCCACCACAAGTTTGTGATTTTCTTGTGGTTAACTTTCTCCTAAACAAGGTTTCTATCACTCTCTATCAGAACATGAACCTTTGCTTTTTCTTCCATATCCATGTTTTTCTACATGGAATCCTAGTATGGGTTAACTCGGGTGACCTCTGTACTTCTCTTTATTTCTTTTAAAGTGATTGTTTTACCGACTCTTGTTCTGATGTGGGACTTTCAATGATGTTTTCGAGCCCAATTTTAAAATTGAGAGGATGCAATTCCCAAAATGGGGGAAGGATGTAACGCCCCAGGTAAATAAAGAATATGACATATTTATATTTATATCTATTTTTGAATAAAATGTTACTATTAATTTAAATGGAACGCTGTGCTCGATGGCTTACCCAATACGCAACAACGAGTTCCTTTGAAATCTTAAGTTGCACTCTAATAATAAAATTATTTTATTTAAAATGGTAGTTAACACCTAGCCGTTGTAATGACGGGAATGAATATAACTAACTAAAAAATGATTATATATGTTTGTAAATTATTTTTACTTTTTACAATAAATGTTAAAGGATTAAAAATGCAAATGAATCCAATTTTAAACATAAACATTCTAATATTTTTTAAAAGGTCGATTGACCGCCTTTTGATGGAGAACCTCTTTTAAGTCCACTTTGTTACAATTTTATGTGTTATATTTGACAAAATAAAACTCTTCTTTAGAATTGGGACATCAAAATTTACTTTGTGTAAATCTTTGGTATTTGTCCGATAAAGTTCATTTTTTAATGAATAGTGAAAAATGTTGTATTTTAATTCAAAACATATTTTTAATATAATTCAATTATATGATTAGATTATCTTTTTAATTGGTTTTAATGTGAAATTAGAATATATTTTTACCATTTAATCCAGTGGTGGTCATTGAAATTAACATCACTTTGAGATTGGACATGAATGAGTGTCAATCTTTTGATAGATATTGTTTCTTAAAAACGCGCTATTTGATTTGACAGCAGAATTTAATTATAAAATTAATTAATGAAACCTCTATGTAATGAATTTGTTAAAAATGACATCATTTTTTAATTTGGAATATCAAATATATCTTAGGGTGAGTTTTTGGTATTTTTCTAAAAAAACTTAATTTTTGATGAATAGTGAAACCACAAAGTGGTAGTTACAAAAACTGATTTTTCGTTTAAATGGAATTTACCACTTCTGTGATTTGAATTTAAAAAATCCAATATAAATGAATTTAATTATTAAATAAAATGTGGTTCAATGGGATGAAAATAATTTTTGATGAAATGTAACTTTTAAGTTTTATTAATCGCGATTAAAGGTAATTAGTGTGATTTAAGGTAAAAATGATATTATAATAAAATGAAAATATCTTGAAACTTGTCCTAACCATATTGGATGAGTCATGGACGACCAATACATCCCATGGGTCTATTTATGGGACCCAATGGAGCCACTTGGCTAAGATAATGACATTAATGCCTTTTATTTAAAGTAAAAGTAAAAAATGACACAAACATCTATTGTTTTACTAAAACAATTTGTACATGGGGTTATACAAGTCATATTTTTGACTATAAATAGTAATTTTAAAACTAAAAATATTTCCTATATCATAGTATTTTTTTATAATTTTTAGACAATAAATAAATTAAATTATTTATGACATCACGATGATGCAGCGATTACCTCATTATTCAATGATTTAAATAAAATGAAAAGATAATGTAAAATCTAAGACCTAAACATGTCAAAAACATATTGGATGGGTGGATTTAGAACTCTTTTCACCTTATCCTTGAAATACATCAATGTGGGACCTTTAAAATCTGAAACTCATTTGAAAATAAAGTAACATTTTATACCTTTCCAAGAGTGCCCCTCCTCTCCTCTTATAAAAGGCCCCCACCTCTACCTCCTTACCCACACCCCTAAAGCCTTTGGCTCGTCCAAGATCTGATAATTTTATCTCTCCACATCCATCTCCTCATCCTAGATTCCTTACCATAGGCAGGAAGCTCTTCAAGAAACCCTTTTGGTTCAAACCAAAGGGAGTTACCTGATTTTAAGGTAACGTCTTCACTTGTGCTCTTTTGTTTTATTTTGCTTCTCCAAACCCCTAAATGCTTTTTATTAATTTCTTTTCTAACAACACCAGTATCTTATATATACTATTATGTTGTTATAATAAGGATTAGAGCTACATTTACACACACTTACATCTAATTGTTGAAGAACATACTGTTTCTGTGGGTGGTGAATTTCTACCTCACGAAACGATGATTGTTCAATATTCTTTTAACCCCTTAAAAGGTGTCCATTAAGATGTCACTATATTTTAATATGATATATAATATGTTTATGTTTTCCTTAAGCTTATTTATTTTTCATTTATGGCATAACTTTATGGTTTCCGTTATGGGTAAACGTGATATCTTCATTTTAGGAAGTGCGGACTACCGCCCCCTCAAAGTGATTTGATTCGTTAATACCATATGTGGAACTTATAAAAGATGGAGATACTGTTATTATATATGATGTTATACTAGAATTATAATATACCCTTATATCATAATTACTTCACCCCAATAAATACAAAATAGAAATGAAAGTAGCGTTCACGCATACGTACGGCTTACCGTCTCCATTAATGGTGCATTTCATTTCTTACCTCTAAATGTTATGTACTGTTATAAATACATGAATATTCTGGATATATATGATATATATGATATCCAAATAATGAATATAATTCTGGATATAATGAACTTTTGACCACATAAACAACATGTAATTGTAAGAAGTCCATTTTTTCACTTAAGTACCAAATATCGACAAAATGAACTTTATTAAATTATTTAATTACATAACGTTTATAACATGGAAATAAGTTATATAAAAATGAATAATAAACTTTAAAAAGGATATTAAGAAAGTATAAATTAACACTAGTTTATTATTCAGGAGATTAAAGAGCAATCGAGTCACGTTGGGCACAAGGTAAGGGATCCAACCTCTCTCGTTCTTTTTAACTACTCTCTTTTATGTCATTTCTTATAACCTCATAATTCTTATGTTTGGAGATGTTATTGTATATTAATACTACTGTATTTTTTTGTTCATATTATGAGAGACCGTATTTGATCTCATAAATCCATTTTTGGATGTTTTATGTGGCTCCGTTAAGCTGCCGAGTTTTCGTAAGATATTTTTCATCTTAGTTGTATTCCTGTGAGATTTATGCTACATTTTCCACCATTTTACTTTGAGTGGTGTATGTACTGCCCATTATTCTACTCTAGGTGTAATATACTTTCTTTTATGGGTATTTACATCAATGTGTTATAGTCCTTCTTTCATGGGGTGTACGTTTCAGAAGTTACCCAATTCGGTAAGGGAACCTTTCACCCTCATTATTTTAAAAGACCTCTTTTTAGGTATTTTAATATTATTATGATGCGATATGTTCTTATATGTCCTTATTTCTATAAATGTTATGTCCAAGTGATGATATATCCCCTTTTATCTCTCATCAACTCATTTTCTGAATTTTGAAGTGACGTCGTTAGGCAGTCAAATTTTTGCAAGGGAACTTCTTAACCCAATTTTGATTCTTTGGGATAAACTTGTAATCCTGGAATATATCATTCCATTAATATGTGTGAATAACCTCTAATTGTTTTAAAATTAATATCCACATATATTTGGTTTATTTGTTTGTCACACATAATTATGTAATTTATTTATCCTTAATCCAAGGATACCATCTTTGTAAGGGACTTCGTCTCGATCTCCTTTCATTAAGTCATATTTTGGTTCCAATACAAGGCTTTCTTCTATACGGTGTATAAACCCCTTTGACTTATACTTTTATTTCAAAGGAATATTTTCTATACGAATCGTTTTACTAACCGTCAAAAATTATGTTTCTTTTTAACGTACGTGGTGACAATGACCTTTCCGCCGCAGCGAGTATTATTTGATATTTGGCTTCCTCAACAAGCCGTTATATTTTTAAAATTAAATAAATACCATATACTCTTTTATGTATTTTGTTATTGAAAATGGTTCTTTATAATGGATTTTTTTATGTCAATATATTTAAGTGATATATTGTGATTGAAATGTGGAACTGTTTTCTTTCCTTTATAATTTTTATGATTTTATAATGGTGCTTGGACATTTGATGGGTGGTTATGTGATAAACCATATGACGGATGGTGACATGAATACCAGGACGGGTGGTTACGTTATAACCTCCAATGCATTGGGTATGGATGTCGGCCGTATGGTTATTCAATTAAGCATGTGTGGAAGTCGACCGTATGGTTATTCCATTAAAGAATGTTTATGTCCCAGGTTACCTTTATATGTTATGTGTTTATATATGGGTTTTATGGTAATATTTTGGTTACAAAAGGGTATGTAATGGTCTTTTATTCAGTGAAGAGTTTTTACTACTTCATAAAGCTGAAAAGTATTACTTTGGTAAAGTACTCATCGTTTACTTGTTGTTTTTGAAAAACTAACAGTTTTCCTCCTTTTTGTATCCTTTACTAGGATTTTTATGCTCATCCCAAGTTTTTGAAATGTTTTCCACAGCACATAAAGATGAATAGGGTCAAGGATGGGATCAATGAAAGAAATTCTATCTAAAACATGGAACTAGACATGTTTCTTTTTAAGTGTTTTTTTATTTTATGGAAACTTAGTAGAAGTGTCTACTATGTATTCTTTTGAGATGTAATAGTTATGACCTAATTCTCTAAAACACTAAACCTGAAAAGATCATCTATGTGAATTATTCATTTAATTCCTGATTAAGTAAGGTTTAAGGTCAGGGCCTTATAGTACATATGTTATCATTTTCATGTATCTTTTGTTTTAACCAAAACGTTGTTGTGGGGTTAGTTATAAACTAATAAAAAAGATTTCGTGTTTTCACTTTCAATATGATCATTACAATAATAGGTGTCCAAGTCCCTCTGAGTTTTCTGGAGTAATATGTCCATCACAGAAAATATGACTGTTGGAAACTAAGGACAATAAATAGGAGGTCATTTGAATCAGACAATTAATTTTAATCAACTTTTTGTTCAATCAATTTCTAGAGAGAGATGATGTTCCTTCTCTCTTGCTTCAAAAAAAGACATAGAATTACAAAACGGGATAACTTGTTCTTATATTTTTTATTCCAACAAGCACTATGTTTTCCCATGAGAGACCAATCAGGTAATAACAATTGATGGCTTCTATGAATACACTATTGGAAATATGATCTTTTCCAACACTTCTATACCAACGGTTTGTAAAAACCGTTGGTATAGGTACCATTTCCCAACGGATTGGCCAAACCGTTGGGAAATCCATAGATTTCCCCACCTTTCCCAACAGTTTGGAAAACGGTTGGGAAAGGGTCACTCTTTCCCAACGGTTTATGAAAAACCATTGGGAAATGGTGTGTTTTGAGCCTCTTACCCAATGGTTCACCAAAACTGTTGGGAAAGAGTGACCTTTCCCAATGGTTCACCAAAACCGTTGGGAAAGGGTGTGTTTTGAGCCTCTTTCCCAATGGTTCACCAAAACCGTTGGGAAAGAGTGACCTTTCCCAACGGTTCCCCAAAACCATTGGTAAAAACCATCCAACTATCCAAAAAGAATTCAACCCACCCCTAACCTATCCAAACGGTTTTGAAAACCGTTGGGATAGGTTCTTTGATTTTTTTCCAGATATACTAACCGATAACATTATATAAATCAAAATTTTAAATAATTATGATAATACATATATATATTTTTGAAATTATGTTTACAAAAGTGATTTTAGCTTAGTGGTTAAGTCGTTCGATTATAAACAGGGGGTTCTGGGATCAAATCCCACCGAATGTTTTTTTTGAAATACATATACCAACGGTTTTATAATCATTGGTATAGATATTCATATTACTCATACCAACGGTTATCAAAACCGTTGGGATAGGTCTATACCAACAGTTTTGGGAAAACTGTTGGTATAGACCTATTGTCACGGCTTACTTGCCAACTGTCCTCCAAACCGTTGGTATAGCCTATACCAACGGTTTGGGGGCCTATAGCAACGGTTCCAAACTGTTGGTATAAGGTATTTTTTCAGTAGTGATAGGAATATGTTCTGCTGATCATTGAATCAAGGGACATTAATTGCTTGAAGGATAGAGGTTTCGATTACCTTCTTAATCAAGGACTTCCGGGGTTATGAAGACAGTTTTATGGAGAAGTCACATCAAGGGATTACCAAGGTGTTTGTAAGATATACCTTTTATCATAGGTGAAAGGATAACCTTATCATTGGGTTAAAAGAATTGTAATTCTATTACATTTAAGCTTCTATTTTTATTATAAATGGAATTTTATTATCTCTACCTTTTTTCATATTGTAACATCCCGGTTCTGGAAGCCGCCCAGAGGTTCCTCATACATGATTGGTCACATGTCCTCAAGCACCTTTTCCGAATTCCAGAGGCTTCCGACTAGTAGCGAAGGCCTTGGGTGTGATATTGGGGAAAATATTCCCTCATTGGCAGAGTAACACAGTAGATGTAAAACAGATAATAATATCAGAAACAACAATAATATAATAAAATATTAAACAATGGGGGATTGAAGTAGTAAAAACTAAGAACATATAATTATATATGATGCATGATACATATGTCTTGGAAGGAAGCCAAACAAGTCATTATTCTAGAATAAAATACAAAACCAAATTACAAAGAAAAGCAACTAAACAACTCTACAACATCACAAGCCTCAACTTGGTCCCATGCTCTCCAGCTCCACAACAATCACGTACCTGAAGTATAAGGGCACATTCCCTTATCTATAACTACCACAATAAAATCTGTTTGGGCCCAAAAGCATGACCCAAATAGTGTGTGAGACTAATCCCAGTAAGAAACCACCAATAGATCTGTGCCTAATAGTCTGTGAATATATATGGAAGGCAATAAACAAAATGAAGGAGTAAAAAAAGAAGTACACATAGTAACAATCCTAAAAATTCAATTGTAATCATTTTCATATATCAAGTATGGAGCTAATAAAAATAAGGTAACCCTGGGGGATGTACTCACAGAATAACCCCTCTGGTTCAACCAAACAAACAAAACTAACCCTCTGGGATGTACTCGCAGTCTAACCCCTCTAGTTCAGATTTAACAAAGACTCTCTGAGGAAGCACTCACCGTCAATTCCACTTGTTCTCTCATATCGGTATCTAATAGGAAATCTGAGGAAGCAATCAACTTCCAATTACCCTTGTGTCTCATATTGAAGAAATTATAGAAACTCTAAGGGAGCATAATTTCCATACACCATATGGCCTAGCAACGTAAAAGTAAAATAGACACTCTGAAGAATTCCTCAATGTCCATTCTCCATATAGTCTACTACACAAGGTTCACACAGACCTATGTAATTCAGCCATGGAAAAATGATACATGACAACAAAAGTAAACCTCCAGAAATACTTGGCTAAACAATCTACAACATATCATAACATGTCAGATTACAATCACTCCATCCTAACAATACTAGGCATGGGAAGCAAAGCAGCCTAACAACAAGCTGGACCAAATGGTCAAAATAAGAAAACATGGGAAAAACCTCTATATCATAGAAAAATTAACCCTATTCAGAAAAAACAACCTCTATCCAAAAAAACAAGGCATAAATGGAAAAACATGGCTAAAACCACAAACATGCAATACACCATTCTTGGCCATTGGGAACATTTGCACATAAAATTCAAATACTATCTACATAAAGAAACAACCCAACTACCTTGGAATTGTACATACGATATACGAGATCCATAGGCCTTGAATCTCCCTAGAACATTGTAGATCTACAAAAATGATAAAAACGTTCACCCAATGATATCTCATGAAAGAGGATAAATTAGGAGATGAGGTTCAAGAAGAAAGGAGAACTCACTGATTCGATTCCTATGCAACTGACAGAAGTCGAATTTGAATACGGATGATGAGTTGGGGGCTCGGAGAAGATATGTGGTTGTTCAGACTCTCCTGGAAAAAATAGGTGAAAAAGAAATATGTTTTGTCCATTAGACGCGACCCCGGTCCGTTTAATGAAAAAAAAGTACATGGTGTGTCCTTTAAAAGTAAATGGCTTGTACATGCCTTTTCTAGCTTCCACATTAGGCAGTCTCTAGGTCACCACACACATCCATGTACCCAGCTATTACATAGCTGGTACATGGTCACCCGCAGCAACCAGGTACACAGCATGTACTTATAATACACGACATGTACTCCTAAAATTTCCAGAAACTCCTCTTTTTCTCAAAAACAACCATAAAAGAAAAAAGTAACTGAAAAGATGATATGAGTTCTTACAAACACCCCCCCCCCCCTAAATAAATTCATCCCTGAATGTCCCTAACAAGGCGGCATAGAAGAAGAATCCCCAAACAGCTCCGACCACTACAATCGTACATCGGCCTCCCTCTCCCATGTCTGGTCCTATACTCGCTCGTGCTTCCATAAAACTCTTACTAGAGGAAAAAAATAGCCACAGATAACCTTCATACGTAGATCAACAAACCAGATAGGATTCTCCTCGAAGGATGCGTCTACCTCTAACTCAAACTCCTAATGTTGGAACACATGAGAAAAGTCCGAGAAGTAACGCCAAAACTGAGAAACGTGAAATACGTCATGCATAGACCAGTACCTCTGAGGTAACTACAACCGATAGGAAACCAGAACGACCCTCTAACAACTCAAATGACACAGAATACCTCGGAGAAAGATTACCCTAACTCTTAGTCCTATTGTTTCCAACCTCAGTCTAACTCGTAGAAAAGCCTGATCCCGGACCTCGAACTCCTGAGTTCATCTCCATTGATCAGCATAAGACTTCTATCTTGATTGTGCAGTAATAATCTTCCTCCAAATCAACTCTATCTACTATGTGGTCTCTTGGACAAGAAGAGGTCCCAGTATAGCTACCTCTCTTTCCTCTAGCCAGCATAAGGGTGGTCGGCATGGCTTACCATACATAGCCTCATAAGGTTCCATATGAATAGTTTCTTTAAAGCTATTATTTTAGGAAAACTCCACAAGAGGTATGTGCTTCTACCATGAACCTCCAAAATTCAGGATGCATGCCTAAAGCATGTCCTCAAGCACCTGAATCATATACTTGGACTGACCATCTTTCTGAGGATGGTAAGATGTACTCAGAAGTACCTCTGTACCCAAAGCCTTATGTACTCCCTTCCAGACCTGAGAAGTAAAACAGGCATCCCTATCTGACACAATGAAGTGTGGAACCCCATGTAAATATACAATATCTCAGATGTACAACCATCATATTTCATCAATACTAAAGGACTTCTTGATCGGTAAGAAATGAGAAACCATTGTGAGTGTGTCAATGAAATCACAAAAGGAATCATTCCCTCGAGGTTACCTCGGTAAACCAGTCATGAAGTCCATCACGACATCGTTCCACTTTCACTCAGACATGGGTAACTACTGAAAAAGCTCTACTGGCTGCTGATGCTCCGCCTTCACCTACCGATAGGTGGAACATCTCATGACAAACCCAGAAGCATATCTCTTCATACCGGGCCACTAATACTGATGGTGTAGATCATGATACATCTTCATGACACCATGATGAGCTGCCCAAACTGAGGAATCAAGGTCAAACATCAGATCCTCAAATATGTCTTCTGACAACCCTATGAGCCCATGAAAACTAAAGATCTCATTCTCATCTATAGTTCATCCAAGAATGGGGTCCTCTCTGGACACACTCTCTTGTTGGACTAGGCCTTCATTATATGATATCTACCTCACTCACACTCGATCAAGAAGAGTAGAGGTAACAACTACCGAAGATATAAACGTCTGTCCCAGTATGTCATGCACCTCCAAATGAATCTCAGAGAACAAAGCCTTAATCTACCACTCACTGTTGGACTCCTGAAATACATGTGTCTGAGTTATCATACTCAATGCATCTGCCACTACTTTACCCTTACAAGTCATGTAGGTAAGATCAAAGTCAAAAGACCGAAGGTACTCAACCCACCTTTGCTATCTCAAATTTAGGTCACGCTGGGTGAAGATATACTTCAGAATTTTGTGGTTGGAGAAAACCACAAAATGATTTCCCAATAGGTGTGTCTCCAACAGCATAAAGCATGAACGACTATAGCTAGCTCGAGTTCGTGTGTCGGGTAGTTCCTCTCATGTGGCCTCAACCTTTGATACCCATACACAATAACCCCTTCCACCTATATAATCATATCTCCCATATCAATACCTGATGCATCATAGTACACAGTATAGCTCTAGCTCAGCTCTTTAAAAACTAGTATGGGTTCTGAATTCAACCACCCTTTCAGCTCATGAACGGCAAACTCACAAGAATCTGACCACAAGTACTTCACACCCTTCTTAGTCTGGCTCTTCAGTGGCACTACTAAGCATGATAAGTCCTGTATAAAATTTCTGTAGTAACCAGCTTTCCTTAGAAAATTTCATGCCACAATGAAATTCATTGAATTCTACTAGGTAACTACTACTCTCACTTTCTCTGGGTCTGCTAATACTCTTGTCTCTAATATAACATGACCCAAAAAGTGAATTTGGTCTATCCAAAAGTGGCATTTTGAGAGATTAGAATATAACTGGGGCTCTCTTAGTGTACTAAACACATTCTCATGATGGGTTGCATGTTCATGTAGAGTGTGAGAGTATTCCAAGATATCATCCATAAATACTACTATGAAAGAATTCATGTATAGAAGAACACTTAATTCATCACCGCCCTGAAAACTGTAGGTAGGTTCTTGAGACCGAAAAACATAACCACATACTCGTATAGACCATACCATCTCCAAAAGGATGTAATAGGTACATCTTATGGTCTAATGTGTAACTAATGGTAACCCTATCTCAATTTAATCTTTGAGAACATCCAGGCTCATCGATTTTAATCAATGAGATCATCAATCATCAAAAAGAGATATGAGTTCTTTACTGTTAACTTGTTAAATTTCAAATAATACATACAATGTTTGAGGGTACCATCCACCTTTTTCTCAAGCAGGATAGAAGAACCCAATGGAGAAGTACTGGGTCAGATAAAACCCTTTTCCTGAAACTCATCCAACTGCTTCTTGATCTCCTGCAACTTTGGAGTAGCAATCCTATAAGGAAGAATGGACTCCAGTGATTCTCCTAGAATGAGCTAAATAAACAAGTCCACCTCTCACTCCGGAGAAAAACATTAAATGTCCACTAGAAATACATATTTAAAAAGATCCACTACTGGAGGAAATTATTTCTGCGAAGTCCCCTTTTCATCTAGATATAGACTAGAAATCTGGGCTATAACTCCTCCCAACCTATTATTCTCAGGTCCTGCTCTTCTTGCCTGGACATCCCACTCGCACTTATAAAGAAATGATCCACCCTCTGGCGATGTGAAACTAACCATACGATGATAGAAATAAATAACTACTTGGAAGAGAACTAACCAGTATATTCCGAGAATGACATCACAGCCTGTCATCTCTCTAACATAAAGGTCCCATCGGAAGTGAAACCAACAAACCTTGAGAAGGCACTCCTTGCACTAATGTAAACTATCTGTTCCAGTCCCCAAAAGAGTTTCTAACATCAAGATATCAGCAGATGAAAAGATACAGAGACCAAGGCTCTCAATAAAAAACAAATATAAAGAAACCACTATATCGAAAAGAGATGAAGCTAAAACTGAGGAAACTAGGATCATACCATGAACTGTAGAGGGTCTTTGATCTTGCTCCTACTGGGTCTGCAATACTACAAATGTTTGACCTGCACTGCAAACCTGCGACCCTGCCTGACCTCCCTAAGCTGATCCACCCTATTGTTTCTGAAAGCCTGGAAACTAGATACCATGTCCATGACCTCCACCTTGGCCTGAACGGCCTGAAGAACTTCAGTTTATTGACTGATGAGAAACTATTTGTGTTGTTTCTGAACATGGAGTCATATCACAACTCCAATCACCAGCTACTGGTAAGAAAAACTGATAGAAATGCTGAAGATGACCCGTTTTTCCGCATGATTAGCACTCCACAGGGTCTGTAGGGAAATATGGAATTGAATTCCCACTCTTCCTACACTGATAGGACACCACCTGGCGACCAGAAGAAGTATCATGTCTCCTCAGATCCCCACGCATAGACTCCCTACGACGCTTCCTGCTATCAGTTATAAGGATACAAAATTCGGATGTCAAACCTTCCTTGCTCAACACTCCAAAATCCCTCATATTACACTCTATGATCAACACCTGGTTGACTATAGAATTAATGAAAGTCAACTTGAAGATGTTATCCCGAGATCAGATGTCATTCCTGAGACCATCCTAAAACTTCCTTTCCATAAAAAAAGTCATCACCTCTTGGAATAGGCGTGAAGTGTTGTAGCTATGTGAAGCGATAATAATATTCCATAACAGAAAAATTACCCCAATCAAGACTCGTGAACTCTTGGGATCGATCATCCCTAAAAGTTTCTATGTAGAAGTATTCATAGAAAACATGATGGAACTCATCCCATTCTATAAGCTGCTACGTCTCGCCTGTGAGATCACATCCTACCAACTCTTAGAGGAATCCCAAAGCATATACATAGCAAGCATCAACCTCTTCTCTGGATGAATCTATAGATTCTCAAAGATAGAAATCATGTATTCTAACCATGACTCTACATCCTGAGGTCCTCCTTCCCCTGTGAAGGTGGGAGGATGTTGCTGCTGGAAATCTCACGTCAAATAATCCATAGAAGGGGTAGGATGCAGTACTCCTCGTAAGGTTTTCATAAGCCACTTAATACCATCTCAGAACTGTGCGTCACTAGCTATGTATGAAATTAAGGCTAGTGCCCTTACTAGTACAACTAGAGGATCTACTGGTATCCCCTGATCAGCCACATCCGGTGTCTGATCATTGCCATGTAACTGGCGGACAACTGGAGGACGTCTCGTTGGCATAACACTACATGGTCAAGCACACACCTTAGATCATGATTAACATGGACTGAAACATAAATGTGTATGAAGGGAACAAGAAAAAAATCATTCACATTTTTTCAAAACATGGATACACGGGGTGTATAATACCTACATGGTGTGTTATCTTAAGCCTTCACATGGGCGTGTACTTCTGCCAACCCAGGTCATGTAATGCATTAAACACAAATATGTTTTCCTAACACATGGTGTGTACTTGAATACTCATTCCTTGCACGAATTCCCTTACACAGATAAGCCACATGGTTTCCCATGTACAAGACTACATGAACTGTTAGTACCAAACATGACATGTACTAGACAGACTTCACTGACTCGTATTTTTAGTTACATGTCCGGTTACATGACTGACTCTACATGACATGTTTGTAGCAGACACAGTGTGCACTAGAAAATTTTCAACTTCTTATGTTGTTAGTCACATGGGTGAACACACAGATGTCTATACACGACGTGTTTATCCATGACAAAACATGTTCAACAAGGTGGCAAACCTCTCGTGTTGTTCGATACATGGTCAGGTACATGGGTTAAATTACACGGTGTGTTCAATCTTGACACAAAATTTATAACATATGTTTTATCCATCTGTGTCATTGGTCACATGGTTGGACACATGGTCTGCTCAACACGACCTGTATATCTGGTACACGGTGTGTCCCACCAAAGAATTCCCAACCCCGTGTCTGCCCACAAATCTAGTGACACGGTTAGAGACTACATGGCGCATACACATAGTTCACGATGTGTACTTAAGAAATACAGTTCCTTCCTGAATAAAAGGACACATGGTATGTATTTATCATTACACACCATCTATTCTGGGTTTTTCTGGACAGTAAGCCTCAAAAACTACTCCAGAACCCAAAAATAACACTGAAACGAACAGTAAAGTGCCAAATTCCAATCTGTGAGGGCCCATACTCCCTGCGAATCAAAGCTTGGAACCTTTTACATGTTATATACAAGAGAAATGAGGCAATGATCCACCAAATTATGATCCATGAGGGCCCATAACAGCTTAAGAACCAAATTTTGGCATTTTTTTAAAAGAAACCTTACAAAAATCCAATACCTAATCAAAATGCAGGTATTCTATCAACAAATCTATCACAACAACATGCATATCTAGCACAACATATATCACAACAACATGCAATCACTAATGTACCCTAAATGGCATGGTAAGAATGCATGACATGTGATCTCTAACATGTACCTATATGATGCATTAGATGAAATACCTTCATCTCATCAGGTTACAACAGAAATAGAACCTCAATAACATCAATGATGACAACACAATACATGTGAATCACCTAATTGGGAAATCAAATAAACTATAAAATTGAAAAGCCATAATAATCTCAATATAAGAGGTAAATTGGATTTTCCCTATACATGGGTTAGCTACTGTCAGGAAAAACTTATTACTAAGTACTTATTTCTTCATATTCATGGCTACAGGCTCCAAACAGTAAGCCAAGAGGAGAATAATTCCTTTGATACCACTTTGTAATGTCCTGGTTCCGGAATCCGCTGAGAGGCACCCCGTACCTGGTTGGTCACCTGGCCTCAGGTAAATTTCCCCAAACGCCAGAGGCTGATGACTAGTAGTGAGGGCCTTGGGTGCGATAGTGGCGAAACTATGCCCTCATTGGATGAGTAACAGAGCAGAAGTAAAACAGATAATAATAGCGGAATTATTAATAATACAATAAAATAATAAAAAGAGGAGGAATGGAAGTAATAACAACTGATCACATATTAATATATGTGATGCATGATACATATGTCTAAGAAAGCATCCAAAAAAGTCACAATTCATGAATACAGTACTAAAAAAATACCAAGAAATGAATGTAAACAGCTCCATAGCATCGCAAGCCTCAGCTAGGTCCCATGCTCCCCAGCTCCACATCAATCAAGTACCTGATATAGATTGGAACTTACCCTTATCTATAACTACATCAATACAATTTATTTGGGCCTAAAAGAATGACCCAAACATGGTGTGAGACTAATATTAATAGGAAACCACGCAAAGATTTGTGCTTAATGGTTAGTGAATATATATGGCAGGCAATAAAAAAATGAACCAGTAAACAAAAAAGTACACATATTGACAATCCTACAAATTCAATTTCATTCATTTTTATATATCAAGTATGAAACTAATCAAAATAAGGAAACCCTCTGGGAAGTACTCAAAGCCTAACCCCTCTGGTTCAACCAAAAAAACACAAACAAACCTCTGGGAAGTATCACAGTCTAACCCCTCTGGTTTTGCTTTTGCAAAGACTCCTTGAGAAACCACTCACCGTTAATTCCCCATGTGGTCTCGTATCGGTAACTAATAGGCACTCTGAGGAATAAATCAACATCCAATTCATCCAATGGACCATATCGAGGAAACTGCATACACTCTAAGGGAGAACATAGTCCATCCCCCCTATGGTCTCACAACGTAATAGTAAAACATACACATTGGAGAAGCCCTCAACATCCATTATCCCTATGGTCTACTACACCAGGTTATCACAGCCCTATATAATTTAGTCGTGAAAAAAAGATACATGGAAGACAAAGTAAACCTCAAGAACTACATAGTTAAACAATCTACCATATATCATAGCATTTCAGATAATAATCATTCCATCGTAACAATACTAGGCATGGGAAGAAAAGTAGGATAATAGTCAAGCTCGACCAAATGGTCAAAACAAGAAAACATGGGGAAAACCTCTATAGCATGTAAAAATTAACCTTATTCATAAACAAACAACCTTTATCCACAAAAACTAGTCATAGAAGGGAAAAAGGGATAATATCCATAAACACGCAATACCCCATTTTGGGGTATTGGTCACTTTTGCACATAAAATTCAATGAATAACTACATAAAGTCACAAAACACCTTCCTTGGAATTGAATGGATGATATACGTGAACCTCAGGCCTTGAATCACCCTACAACACCGTAGATATACAAAAATGATAAAAATGTTAAACTGAGGATATCTCATGAAAGAGGAGAAATCAGGAATGAGGTTCAATAAGAATGGAGAAGTCACTGATGTGATTCCAACACATCTAACAAAAGTTGAATCAGAGGATGGATGGAGAGTCGGGGGGACTCGGAAAAGATCTGTAGCCATATAGAAGCTCCTGGATGAAATAAGTCTAGAAGAATGACATTCTATCCATTAGACACAACCTTGGTCGATTGTATGATGAAAAAGAAAGTGCATGGCATGTTCTTTAATATTACATGGTGTGTACATGCATTTTCTGGCCTCTACATTAGGCGGTCTTCAGGTTACCATACATGGCCATGTACTCGTCTGTTACACGTGAAGTACACAGTCACCCGCAGCAACTGGGTACACGGCATGTACTTATAAGTACATGGTGTGTACTCCTGAAATTTACATAAACTCCTCTTTTTAGAAAAAACAACCAAAAAATAAAAATGTACCCGAAAAGAAGATCATGTTTCATTCACATATTCAATTCAATTGTAATTGTTTCAATTAGGATTCTTTTGATACATATTGTATTAATATATTCTATACACCATATGGTAGAATTTTTCTCACTTGTATTACTCTGATCATTATATTCAATTAGAATATGAATGATTTACATTACTAGTATTACATCATATCATATATATTAGATCCAAGACTATTGTGGTAAATTTTATATATTGTGAATTATATTAGTTTAATACCTCTTGAACTAAGTTCTTTCTTATGTGTTTAAATATTTTTTTAAACATACAATTCACCACCTATTGTATTGTGCCATATAATATATATATAAAGCTATATCATGATCCAAAAATTTGTATTAGAGGAGGTTTCCACTATATTGTATTACTTTCAATATTTCATTACTCAATATAATTGTATTTCTTTTTCAAATCCTTTGTTTAGGACTACTTACTAATCTAACGTGTGAAGTAGAAAAGTATTGTTTTATAAGACAGAATGAATGAATATTGGATAAATAGATAACTTAAATCCAACTAGATAACAAATTTTTAATGTGAATGATTATGAGTATAGGATAGATTGAATGAAGGCCTTTTTTATTAATAATGAAGTAGACAACGTTATTATGCTTACTGGAGGGTACAAAATCCCTTACAAAGAAGTCAGTACATTCACCAATCAAGAGAAGTAAGAATATCAATTGAATTAAAAGGTACACAAAACATTGTTATGTTCTATGAAAATAAATATATACATTCAGATATCATCATGTGATGCATCCAATTATATTTGGATAAAATTGGATGGACCACGTTTTGGTACATCTAAAGTTATAGAAACAGGAAGAGTAATGCTTCAAGCTAAATATTATGTGTTTATTTTTCATTATAAGGAACCAGTATATAATGTGCAACAAAGATTTATGAAAATCATCACCATTTTACAATCTATGAGTGAAATGGGTTATAATGATGAAGCACTTTTGGTTAGGATAATTAATATAATGCCAAATTAATGGGAATCAAAAAGTGAATCTATTGCTGAAAATAATAAAGTTACACAAATAACTCTTGATGTGTTATTTGGAACTCTTCTCCAGAATGAAACAAGAATGAAAAGAGATGTTGATTACAATAATAACAAGAATTGTAATGGAAGTGTAGCTTTTACTACAACATCCAATGCTAAGACACCAGAAAGGGTGATAAGATCCAAAGCTAGGAAAGCTGTTGTTATATCTAAGTCAAGTAATAGTGAACAATCTGAGAATGAGTTGGCCAATATTTCTCTAAGGTTTAAAAAGACTGTTGGAAATAAATACTTTCCAAAAATTTTGAAAAATAATGATATAAAGGATAAGAATAACTCAGAAGTAACATGTTATGAATGTAGAGGAGCAGGTCATAGTAGGCCAGATTGTCTTTTTCTTAAATGAAAAGACAAGAAGGATAAACATTATGAAAGAAACAATAAAAATTATTATAATTAAATGAAAAGTAAATTCAAAAAGGAAAAAAGTACTTGGAGTGCAGATGGTGGTGATTCATTAGATAATTCTTCAGAATATGAATCATTTGGACAAAGGAATATTGGAATTATAGCTAGAATTCCTATTGAAAATCATTGTTTCATGGCTAAGTTACACAATACTGAATCACATACAAATGTTTCTTCAGATTATAATTACCTTGATGAGAAACATTATTGCTCTTCAGATGAAGTATCTTCCTCAGCAAAGAAAATTTACCTTCTTTTGATGAAGTATCCCAATTTACTGAATTACTTGAGAATAAAAATTCCAAACTCAAAAAAAAATCTTGATAAAGAAAATTCGAGAATAAATATTATTATAAAATAAATATTAGATCTTTCAAGAGATCATGATAATAAACATCTTTATTATAATATTATATTAAAAAACCTTGTCGAAGTTAATTCTAAAGAGAATAAACTTTCTAAGGATCATGAATATGAAATTTCTGAGAAAAATATTTTAGAGGATAAATCTAGTTCTAAAACTAATGTTTTAAAGGATAAAAACTTGGTTATTAAAATAGAATAAAAAATATTCTCTATAATGAAGTGCCTATCAAATTTTACCTTAGGTAAGGAAAATATTAGAAATATTTATTCTCAAAATTGACCATTAGGTAATCATTTTGGATTTGGTTATACTCATTCACAACCAGTTTTTAGAAATAAATATTTTGTTCCTCAAAGTGCCCCATTCTATACTAAATGTGAATGTGGTTGACATTGAGAAATAAATTTTTCTTTGAATAGAACTCAATCATTAGTTTTTCATTAATCTCATTTTTTTAAAAAAATGTGGATACCCAAAATTCGTTTATCTAACATTTCCTAATCCAAACATGTTTGGGTTCTGAAAAGCTGATTCTTTCCTTTCCATGAAAACAAGAAGTGTACCATCAAGAACATTTGGTACATGAATAATGGTTATTATCGGCACATGACTAGAAAAAAATATTTCATTGAAAAGATTATTGAAAAAAGGTTGAAATGATACCTTCGAAGACAATGCTCATGGAAATATTATTGGTATATGTAACATTGTTTCCCTCAACAATGTTTTAGTTTAAAATGTTTTATTTTTATAGCGTCATAATCACAACCATATTAACATAATTCAATTATGTGATGAAGGATACCTTGTGAATTTTAGGAATCATACGTATTTAGTTTACAACTCCAAGGTTGAATTCATTCATTCTACACATAAGTATGAGAATGTATACACAATTAACATAGAATACATTTGGATCCACGACATAGCTTTATTAAGTGAAATGGAAGACCAATCTTAGTTATGGCATAGAAGGATAGGACATTGTAACCTTAGAAACCTTTGTAAAAATTCAAAGAAAGGACTTTCTAAGGATCTATAGTATTTTAAGTATGATTCTTCAAAATTTTGTGATCATTTTAAATATAATAAGAAACATAAAAATAGATTTAAACCATTCAACGATGTTTCAACTTATAATGTATTACAGTTAGTGCACATGGATTTTTTTGGTCCTACACAAACTGGAAGCATTGTAGGAAAATACTATGTATTTGTTTTAGTAGATGAATACAACATATTTAAATGGGTCTATTTTATAGTAATGAAATATGATGCATTTTTATATTTCAAAACATTCATAACCCATGTTAAAAATAGGAAACCCTACCACTAATAACTATTCGTACTAATCATGGTGTTGAATTTAAAAATTTATATTTTGATACTTTTTGTAGTAAGAAATGTATTACTCATTATATTTTAGCTCTAATAACCCAACAAAAACATGATATTGTTGATAGAAGAGATCGTATTCTTCAGAAAATGACAAGAACCATTTTGAGTGAATAATCAATTGTAAAGAATTTAGGGGATGAAGCTGTTAGTACTGCATGTTATACTATAAATCAAGTTTTAATTAGAAATTTTCTTAATAAAACACCTTATGAATTGTGGACTGGATGAAAACCTAATGTTTTATACTTCTGAGTATTTGGATGCAAAGTATTCATATTGAATACAAAATATAATTTACATAAATTCTCACCCAAATCCGATGAAGGAATATTTCTAACATATTCCACAACTTCTAAGGATTATAGAGTTTTTAACAAAAAATATTGTACTGTTGAAGAAAGAGTGTAGAGACCCGAAGCTTATCGTACATGGACATTACATTACTTTTGCGGAATACTTAGTACATAACAAAAACACACACACAAGGATCGTAATAGTTTAGTGTCTTTGGAAACTCGGAACGTAATCTTCTAATCGTGGGGAAAGATCTTCAATATCTCCCATAAAGATCTTCCCTTTTTTTTACCTAAAAACCTTTCTTTATATCCTTGGGAAAAGAAAACATAAAAGGGTGAGCTCAAATGCTCAGTAAGGGTAAACAAAAGAAATATCAATCACATCATATACATAAGAACATAGCTTTTGAAAATCTTAACCTGCAAAAGAGCTCAATTATCATAACATGGGATAAATCATATAAGTGAAAATGAGATCCCCATAATCATAACATGAAACTTGAAACTTTGTGGCATGCACACATAATCATGGAAAATCATTTCTTGTTAGTCATGACTCATTGCCAAGACTATCTTAGTGGACAAAGTCCCTTTCTGAACCGATTTCACTCTTCGTTTCAGTCCTGTATCACTGAACCGAAATAACCTTCCGTTCCAGCCATGTCTATCTCATGAGATATAAAATAATTACCCAATGCATTGGAGGGAGATATAGGTCCCACCCATCATATAATCAATCCTTTCTTATGTGTGCCACATAATCATAAAACATACATCATCGCATAACACATGTAACAAAAATGGTATTCTTGAAACATCATGACATCATAAATCAATTCATATAAGATAAAGGAATTCATAAACATAATTCCATCACAACATAGTCAAATCAATGTAAAAATATGGATAGAAACATAACCCTTTATTATCTTAGATGGAAAATAATTTTGATAAAACACTTGAAATGAATTCTTGAGGAAAATATCCTTTCTTCTTCAAAATCAATTTCTTTTCACAAAACATCATGCAATTTTAAAAGAAAGAGATTTAATTGAAAATAGTCATGAAATATTTTAGATGAAGCTTCATGAAAATAAGGCTTTATAAAACAGTAGAAATCCGTTCGTGACGTATAAGTTAAAAAAAACATTCTTCGTACTTTTGTCGGAAAAGTCAAAAAGTACCTCGTATGACAAAAGATTCCTTTCATAGATATTACTAAAAACTCACCGAAGGGTAAAAATGAATTTAAACAATTGTAGGTGGATGGAAATAATATTACATATTGATGAAACATGGATGTGGATGATAAAATACACCCCAGTAAATACTTATGAATAAACAATCTCGAATAAAAATGAGATTGTGATATTTCCCTTACCTTAGGTCCGACTTGCTTTGTAAGTGTCCGAACCTCCTGTATAATGATTTAAATCATGTTATTGACTTATTAAAGAATCATATTAATTCTTATGATATCATATATGGTTCACTTATGACATTATATTACCCGTTCTTTTGTAAATTCCATGTTAAAGAAGCGTTTTGGGTAAAATCATTTCATTTATCGTAGGTGTTTTGACTTGTTGTTCTTGACATCATTATTACTTATATCAGGATTTACTCACTTCCAGAATATAAAATATGATTTATATATCATATATATTCAGTATATATATATATATAATAGGTAGATAAATAAAATGAAAAACACCGTTCATGGAGACGGTAGTCCGTACGTACGCATGAACGCTGTTTTCCTTTCCTTATTGTCTTGAAATGGAAGTAAGTAGATGACATACATATGTATATATATACATAAATCCAGTAGCTTTATAATGTCATATATTTCATTATTATTTCTTATATATATATTATAATCATTCTTAAATGGTTAACATGGAGAATGAATCTCATCGCGTCGTGGAGACGGTAGTCCGTACGTACGCACGAGCGATGATATCATTTCTATAAATATTGAATTGAATTGGAGTGGATTATACAATATATCAGAATCAATATGATGTTTTAATAACTATGTATAGTTATTCTTTACACCATTATACCCATCCATGTAAGGTGGTGGTGGAAAATAGATTACACCATGGCGTGGAGACGGTATTCCGTACGTACGCACGCGCGGTGATTTCTTTTTCCGTAGGATAGATAGATGGTGAAATAGGGTTGTTTAATACTTATAATAACATATCAGTATATGAGTGATACTGATGTTATTACTTCATAATGAAACAACCTAAGAAGAAGAAGTGGAAGAAGAAATAAAGATGAAAGAATTGGTAACGGTAATTACCTCTTCTTTGAAGCGCCTTTTGGAGACCTCCTCTTAGGGAACTAAAATTGGTCTTTGAGGAAGACCAGAACCTCTAGGATGTTGCTAGGGAAGTGGAGAAGAGATTTTGGCAGGGTTTGGCCGAACTTGAGTGCTCAAATTGGTGTGAGGAGGAGGGGGAGGAGGTGTCCTTTTATAAGGGAGGAGAGGGGCACCTTAGGAATATCTCAAAATATTATTTTATATTAAAGTCAAAATCGGTTTATAATGGTTCCAAAGGGTCTTATTTCGAAGCTAAAGTGGGGATGGGTCGAAATCCTATCAACCAATAGTATTTAGACAACTTTATGATATTATTTTAACCTTATCAATTAGATTTAACTCTAAGTTAAATAATTTAACTTTTACCATGTCTTTTTGTTTTCTTTCACTATATGGTTAATACACTTACTATAACATGCCAAACGAACCCCAAATTGTTTATTATTAGTATATATATCCTTATCTAAGTCATTTTGCCGAACCTTAGATTTTTAGGAATAAAATAACAATTAATAATATTTTATTTTATTTAAAAACTATTTTGTGTCAATTTTGACACTATTTGATATATGATTTTTGTGAAAGTCATAACAGACTTATATGTTCGAACAAAGTTGATTAAATAAACACTAATATATCATAGTAACCTAGAAAATTAGTGGAATTCATAAAAAGTCTCAAATTACATTTATTTTTGTGTTTATAACATCAATTATGTCAATTTTTCATAAATAAGATAATTACTGCATCATCTTTGTGTCATAAATAAATTAAATTATTTGATGTCTAAAAATTACAAATAAAATACCATTATGTAGGAAATCTTTTTAGCTTTCTAATGATTATTTATAGTCGAATTTATCGTATGTATAACCCCATATTAAAAATGATTTACTTATTAAACTTAGATTTTAACTATTTTAACCCTTCTTTAAATAAATTAATAATAAATGTCCTAATCTAATCTAAGTGGGGCTAAATGGTCATATTTTATTCATAAGGTTGTTTTTGGTCGAATTACACTTATCCAATAGAATTAGGACATGTGTTAGGGTAATAGTAATATCATATTTACCCTTAGTTACCCTATTTACTATTAACCGCTGTAAAAAAAAGTAAAAAGTTACTATTCACCAAAAATTTATTTTCATCTCATTGAACCACATTTTACTTACTGACATCAACCGTGTCTTTCGGATTTTTGAAATTCCATTCACAGAAGCGGTAAAATTCAGTTTTATGAAAAATTCAGTTTTTTAACTACCACTTAGTAGTTTCACTATTCATCAAAAATTGATGTTTTTCAGAACAATGTCAAAATTTCATCCTAAGCTATATTTTATATTCCGAATTCAAAAATAAAGTCTATTTTACAAAATTCATAACATATAAGTTTCATTAATTATTTTTATAATTAAATCCCGCTGTTAAAACAAATAGCATGTTTTTAAGAAAGAATGTCTATCAAAAGATTGACACATGATTATGTCTGGTTTAAATGTGAAATTACAACCAATGACCAACATTGTATTAAATTGTAAAAATATATTCTAAATATACTTTAAAACCACTCAAATTAATAATTTATCACTATTAATTATTTCGATTAAAAAAAAGTTGTTTTTAATTATAATTTAGTAATTTTCACTATTCATCAGAATATGAAAGTTATCCGAAAAGTACCAAAATTTCACCTTAGGCTAAATTAGATACTCCGAATCAAAAAATGAAGTTCATTTTGAAAAATAAGATTTACAGAATTTCAAAAAGTGGTTATTACTATTCATAACGACTATTTTTAATAATATTTTAATAGAATATCGTTGTTTAGTGAAACTCGGTATTGCGTATTACACACGCTATCGAGGAAGGTCGCGATTGCGTGTAATGCAAGGCAAGTCAAGGATGCATGTTGTGAAAGCTCCTTTTGGTGTATCGTACAACACAAGACATTAGTTAAAAAGAATATTTTTTATAAAATCTTGGGCTGTTACATTCTACCCCCCTTAAAATGAATTTCTCCCTCGAAATTCGTCGGGGTTATAAATGGTTTACTATTTGAAAGTTTCTTTAATAGAAACCCACATCGTAAAAAGGAATATCAAAACTAATCTTTAAAAACAAAAGTATGAAACGTAACGGTTACCCAAATAAACTAATCATTGGGTTTCCACATAGGTGAACATATGGATATGGAAGAGAAATCTAACCATCATGTTCTGATGGAGAGTGGTAGAGAACATGGCTATGGAAAAGCCAGTAATCACAAATCCATAAATTTGTGACGATCTAAGGTACCATCCAATTCATCAGGTATAAGATCACTAGGACAACATTTTTGGTTTTCAAGATCATTTCCCTAAAGTTGAAAATTTGAATTGGAATAAATACTTTCTTTATTTTGGTACAATCTCACTATTGTTCGTGCCTAGAAAAATTTCCACTTCATCTCTTAAATAAATGAAGTTGAATTTGTTATTCTTGAAGTGTTAGCAGATCATGTGATAGAATGACGGGTCATTCCATCTGTCTCAAACAAAAGGTTAGCAAAAATTATATACATAAGTCGATCTATAGTGAGATTAATCATATATAGTTCCTAAAATGGACTTATACTTCATATATCATACTGCTTAATATAATAATACTAGTTTCTACTAAACAGGGACTTCCTGTAGGCCAGTCGTATGCGATAAAGGCCAGTCGCACTTCGGTTGTGGGTTCGATTCCTACAGCCTTGTCCGAAGCGATGGGCTGTCACCCGTCCTGCAGGTTTTCCTTTTTCTAAAACTACGTTACTATAACATCCCATCAATAATATCGAAAAACTTCTATCCTTAAACAATACTAACTTATGTCCAACATAATCCAGTCTAATCTTTAGGCTTATACATAATACTGCAGTCCACTCTCATAATATAGTGACAACGATTACCAGGGATTTAATACTGTCGTTGATCCCCACATATCATAAGATATGTCTTGTTGGTCACATTCCAAACATTCAAAGTCCTTAATCGTGTATTCTCTTGAATACCGTAGTGAAAACATGAGTGCAGTTAAAAGTTAACACTTTCCACATACCAAAATCCTCAAAATTCTATATACTCAAACCATGATATCACTTAGTCCTTATATCAATCATGAGCTCATGAATACTATTAAACATTTCATTTTCTCGTCTTCATTATGCGCATATCATCTTATTTCCAAAAAATATCTCAATCACTTTGAATACCACTTTAATAAATATTGCAATACTCAATGATACAACATTATTTTGGAATCCCATTACATAAACACTTAATCATTCCACCACATCGTTGTCATATTCTATATTGCCAATAGTGATCGCATGTGATTTTCCTTTGTCCTTTGCCTTCAGTGGTTGCTCATGTTGATCATCACTAACCCTTGGATTAGGGCAATTATTAGCATAATGCCCCATTTCCTTGCACTTGAAGCATTGAAGTGTTGGTGGTGCATTCTCTGCAGTGTTTGCTTTATTCACATCATTAGAAAACCTTTTTCCATTACTTCGACACTCAGCTGCTCGATGACCTTCTTTTCCACACTTAAAACATTTTCTAGTCCCTTTAAGACAATCTCCACCATGCTTCTTTCCACACTTTGTGCATAAGGAAACATTCATCTTCTTTTCACAATTATTCTGAGATTTCTCCTTGAACTCCATCTTTCGTTTCTTGTCAAAACCATGAGATGGATATGTAACACTAACTTCCATTTCTACCTTGATAGCACAGCGCACAATTTCTTCATAGCTACTGAAGTCTCTTATAGCTAATTCCCTTCGAAGACTTGGTTTTAAGCCACTGAAAAATCGATCAACCTTACTTTCAGGTTGGATGATAATTCCAGAAGCATACCTTGCAAGTCTTGTAAAATTTGCTTCATAGGTACCAACAGATTCATCGTCCCTTTGCTTCAGTTCAAGAAAATCTTTCTCCATCTTTGTTCGAAGAATACGAGGGAAGTACTTATTGAAAAATAAGTTCTTGAAATCGTCCCATTCCATAGACTCAATTTCATCCCTTTGCCTTGTATTCTTAATAAGATTCCACCATTGATCAGCATCTCCTTCCAAACGATACACTGCTAGGATGACTTTATCATGTTCAGAACATTGAAGAACTGAAAATATCTTTTCAGTAGTACTAATCCATTGTTCAGCAACTAATGGATCAGTAGACCCACTGAAAGAAGGTGGACGCTGCCTCATGAAGGATTCAACAGAATGTTGCTCCTTCCTTTGCTCGTTTGGAATTCCTGCATGATTCATAGCTTGAGAAAGTTGTGTGATCATGGCTATAAGATTTTGCTTTCTAGCTCCTATATCGTTTGGTTGCTCAGGGGGACAATCATTGCATTTCCCATCACATTCCGCATTAACACGGTTCCTTCGTGTTCCAGCCATCGTCTAAAACCCCAAAAGAATAGTGTGAGAGGAAAAAATCATGCTAGGGAAAACAACATAATAAAGGGTTAGTACCCTCAATATCTAACATCTTAGGTTAAATTCGAAAATCGTTAGCGCAATTCTAGGACTATAACCTATACGTATACTTAACCTTAGAGACATCCCTAGACATACCTTAGAAATATCTCTAGGGATCTCACTAACGTTTTCGCATCCTAGTTTCCAAAGGTTGACTAAACCTTTCCTCTGATACCAACTGTAGAGACCCGTATCCTGACGTACATTGACATTACATTACTTTTGCGGAATACTTAGTACATAACAAAAACACACACACAAGGATCGTAATAGTTTAGTGTCTTTGGAAACTCGGAACGTAATCTTCTAATCGTGGGGAAAGATCTTCAATATCTCCCATAAAGATCTTCCCTTTTTTTTACCTAAAAACCTTTCTTTATATCCTGGGGAAAAGAAAACATAAAAGGGTGAGCTCAAATGCTAAGTAAGGGTAGACAAAAGAAATATCAATCACATCATATACATAAGAACATAGCTTTTGAAAATCTTAACCTGCAAAAGAGCTCAATTATCATAACATGGGATAAATCATAGAAGTGAAAATGAGATCCCCAAAATCATAACATGAAACTTGAAACTTTGTGTCATGCACACATAATCATGGAAAATCATTTCTTGTTAGTCATGACTCATTGCCAAGACTATCTTAGTGGACAAAGTCCCTTTCTGAACCGAGTTCACTCCTCGTTTCAGTCCTGTATCACTGAACCGAAATAACCTTCCGTTCCAGCCATGTCTATCTCATGAGATATAAAATCATTACCCAATGCATTGGAGGGAGATATAGGTCCCACCCATCTTATAATGAATCCTTTCTTATGTGTGCCACATAATCATAAAACATACATCATCGCATAACACATGTAACAAAAATGGGATTCTTGAAACATCATGACATCATAAATCAATTCATATAAGATAAAGGAATTCATAAACATAATTCCATCACAACATAGTCAAATAAATTTAAAAATATGGATAGAAACAGAACCCTTTATTATCTTAGATGGAAAATAATTTTGATAAAACACTTGAAATGAATTCTTGAGGAAAATATCCTTTCTTCTTCAAAATCAATTTCTTTTCACAAAACATCATGCAATTTTAAAAGAAAGAGATTTTATTGAAAATAGTCATGAAATCTTTTAGAGGAAGATTCATGAAAATAAGGCTTTATAAAACATTAGAAATCTGTTCGTGCCGTATAAGTTAAAAAAACATTCTTCGTACTTTTGTTGGAAAAGTCAAAAAGTACCTCGTATGACAAAAGATTCCTTTCATAGATATTACTAAAAACTCACCAAAGGGTAAAAATGGATTTAAACAATTGTAGGTGGATGGAAATAATATTACATATTGATGAAACATGGATGTGGATGATAAAATACACCCCAGTAAATACTTATGAATAAACAATCTCGGATAAAAATGAGATTGTGATATTTCCCTTACCTTAGGTCCGACTTGCTTTGTAAGTGTCCGAACCTCCTGTATAATGATTTAAATCATGTTATTTACTTATTAAAGAATCATATTAATTGTTATGATATCATATATTGTTCACTTATGACATTATATTACCCGTTCTTTTGTAAATTCCATGTTAAAGAAGCGTTTTGGGTAAAATCGTTTCATTTATCGTAGGTGTTTTGACTTGTTGTTCTTGACATCATTATTACATATATCATGATTTACTCACTTCCAGAATATAAAATATGATTTATATATCATATATATTCAGTATATATATATATATATATATAATAGGTAGATAAATAAAATGAAAAACACCGTTCATGGAGACGGTAGTCCGTACGTACGCATGAACGCTGTTTTCCTTTCCTTATTGTCTTGAAATGGAAGTAAGTAGATGACATACATATGTATATATATACATAAATACAGTAGCTTTATAATGTCATATATTTCCTTATTATTTCTTATATATATATTATAATCATTCTTAAATGGTTAACATGGAGAATGAATCTCATCGCGTTGTGGAGACGGTAGTCCGTACGTACGCACGAGCGATGATATCATTTCTATAAATATTGAATTGAATTGGAGTGGATTATACAATATATCAGAATCAATATGATGTTTTAATAACTATGTATAGTTATTCTTTACACCATTATACCCATCCATGTAAGGTGGTGGTGGAAAATAGATTACACCACGGCGTGGAGACGGTATTCCGTACGTACGCACGCGCGGTGATTTCTTTTTCCGTAGGATAGATAGATGGTGAAATAGGGTTGTTTCATACTTATAATAACATATCAGTATATGAGTGATACTGATGTTATTACTTCATAATGAAACAACCTAAGAAGAAGAAGTGGAAGAAGAAATAAAGATGAAAGAATTGGTAATGGTAATTACCTCTTCTTTGAAGCGCCTTTTGGAGACCTCCTCTTAGGGAACTAAAATTGGTCTTTGAGGAAGACCAGAACCTCTAGGATGTTGCTAGGGAAGTGGAGAAGAGATTTGGGCAGGGTTTGGCCGAGCTTGAGTGCTCAAATTGGTGTGAGGAGGAGGGGGAGGAGGTGTCCTTTTATAAGGGAGGAGAGGGGCACCTTAGGAATATCTCAAAATATTATTTTATATTAAAGTCAAAATCGGTTTATAATGGTTCCAAAGGGTCTTATTTCGAAGCTAAAGTGGGGATGGGTCGAACTCCTATCAACCAATAGTATTTAGACAAGTTTATGATATTATTTTAACCTTATCAATTAGATTTAACTCTAAGTTAAATAATTTAACTTTTACCATGTCTTTTTGTTTTCTTTCACTATATGGTTAATACACCTACTATAACATGCCAAACGAACCCCAAATTGTTTATTATTAGTATATATATCCTTATCTAAGTCATTTGGCCTAAACTTATATTTTTAGGAATAAAATAACAATTAATAATATAATATTTGATTTAAAAACTATTTTGTGTCAATTTTGACACTATTTGATATATGTTTTTTGTGAAAGTCATAACAGAATTATATGTTCGAACCAAGTTGATTAAATCAACACTAATATATCATAGTAACCTATAAAATTAGTGGAATTCATAAAAATTCTCAAATTACATTTATTTTGGTGTTTATAACATCAATTATGTCAATTTTTCATAAATAAGATAATTACTGCATCATCTTTGTGTCATAAATAAATTAAATTATTTGATGTCTAAAAATTACAAATAAAATACCATTATGTATTAAATCTTTTTAGCTTTCTAATGAATATTTATAGTCGAATTTATCTTATGTATAACCCCATATTAAAAATGATTTACTTATTAACCTTAGATTTTAACTATTTTAACCCTTCTTTAAATAAATTAATAATAAATGTCCTAATCTAATCCAAGTGGAGCTAAATGGTCATATTTTATTCATAAGGTTGTTTTTGGTCGAATTAAACTTATCCAATAGAATTAGGACATGTGTTAGGGTAATAGTAATATCATATTTACCCTTAGTTACCCTATTTACTATTAACCGCTGTAAAAAAAAGTAAAAAGTTACTATTCACCAAAAATTTATTTTCATCTCATTGAACCACATTTTACTTACTGACATCAACTGTGTCTTTCGGATTTTTGAAATTCCATTCACAGAAGCGGTAAAATTAAGTTTTATGAAAAATTCAGTTTTTTAACTACCACTTAGTAGTTTCACTATTCATCAAAAATTGATGTTTTTCAGAACAATGCCAAAATTTCATCCTAAGCTATATTTTATATTCCGAATTCAAAAATAAAGTCTATTTTACCAAATTCATAACATAGAAGTTTCATTAATTATTTTTATAATTAAATCCCGCTGTTAAAACAAATAGCGTGTTTTTAAGAAACAATATCTATCAAAAGATTGACACTTGATTATGTCTGGTTTAAATGTGAAATTACAACCAATGACCAAAATTGTATTAAATTGTAAAAATATATTCTAAATATACTTTAAAACCACTCAAATTAATAATTTATCACTATTAATTATTTCGATTAAAAAAAAGTTGTTTTTAATTATAATTTAGTAATTTTCACTATTCATCAGAACATGAAAGTTATCCGAAAAGTACCAAAATTTCACCTTAGGCTAAATTCGATACTCCGAATCAAAAAATGAAGTTCATTTTGAAAAATAAGATTTACAGAATTTCAAAAAGTGGTTAGTACTATTCATAACGACTATTTTTAATAATATTTTAATAGAATATAGTTGTTTAGTGAAACTCGGTATTGCGTATTACACACGCTATCGAGGAAGGTCGCGATTGCGTGTAATGCAAGGCAAGTCAAGGATGCGTGTTGTGTAAGCTCCTTTTGGTGTAGCGTACAACAAAAGACATTAATTAAAAAGAATATTTTTTATAAAATCTTGGGCTGTTACAAAGAGTGCATGTTAAATTTTATTAAAATGAACCCTTTGTTTTTAAACAAGACTTACCCACATCAATTGATGTATTTTCACAAACTGATTATCACCCTACAATTGAAAACTCTTCGGAAAAGGGGAATAATCAAGAAAGTGTTTCTGAAATATTTACCCCAGAAGACTTTCTATCATATGTTGATGAGAAGGTTTTACAAAACCCAAATCAATTATTTCATATAATTCATCCTCGTGATAATATAAATGGTGATGTAAATCAACCAATAAGGACGAGGAATTCCTTGAGGAAGGAAATAGAACATCTTACTTTTCTATCTCAAATTAAACCTAAAGCTCTTTGTGAGTCCTTAGGTGATAGAGATTGGATTAAATAAATGAAAGATGAAATAAATGAATTTGAAAGGAATAATTTGTGGAATTTGGTTAAAAAACCTAATGAAACATCTTTAATTGGTGTAAAATGGGTTTTTAGAAACAAATGTGATGAAAATGGATTCATTGTAAGAAATAAAGCAATACTTATTACTAAGGGCTATAATCAACAAGAGGGAATAGACTATGAATAAACCTATGATCTGGTGGGTAGACTTGAATATATTCATATTCTATTAGCCTTTGTAGCATACTTCAATTTCAAAATATTTTAAATGGAAGTAAAATGTTCGTTTCTTATTGGTTTTGTATAAGAAGAAGTTTTTGTAGAACAAACTCCTATTTTTTTGATCGAAAACATCATTATCAAGTTTTTAAATTTAACAAAGCTTTATATGGAATTAAACAAACCCCTAGACCATGGTATGATAGACTCACATGATTTATTTTACAAAATATATATGCAAAAGGTACTACTAACCCAACCCTTTTTATAAAAATGGAAAAAAAAAATTTTAATTGTTCAAATTTATGTTGATGACATTATATTCAGATCAATTTAGCAATCCATAACTGATTATTTTTCAAATATAAAGAAATTTGAGTTTGAAATGAGTATTATGGGAAATTTAACATTCTTTTTAGGTTTTCAAATATCTCAAAAATCAAATGGAACCTATATATATCAACATAAGTATATTATATACTTACATAAAAAGTATGGATATGACATAACTAAAAGTATTACCACTCCAATCGGTACCTCAAATACACTTGTTCTTGATGAAGATGGGAAACCTGCGGGTCAAACAAATTTTAGAGGTATGATAGGAAGTTTGTTATACATGATAGCAAGCCATCCAAACAAATTTTTTTCAGTATTCTTATGTGCAGGATATCAATCAAATACCAAATAATCTCATTTATAAGCTGTGAAAAGTTTTTTCCAGTATTTAAAAGTAACATTGGATTTAGACCTTTATTTATTATTTAGGAAATTTTTTTGTTTTGTATTGTTTTTCAGATGCAGACATTGGTGGTTGTAGAATGGATAGAAATAGTACATTTGGAACATGCCATTTCGTAGGAGATTCATTAGTTTCTTGGTCATGCATGAAACAACACTATGTATAACTCTCCACTATAGAAGCTGAATATGTAGCGGCTAGAAGTTGTTGTGATGAAGTGTTGTGGATGCAACACACACTCATTGACTATTGAATGTTTTTTTTCAAAACTCAAATACTATGTGATAATACTAGTGACATAGCTCTTAGTAAAAACCTAGCACATCACTCACATAAAAAACACATTGATATTAGGCATCACTTTCTTAGGGATCACACACAAAAAAGAAGATATTATTTTACAATTCATCGAAATATAAGAACAAAATGATGAAATTTTTAAAAAATCATTACCTTATGATAGATTTGATTTTATTAAACAGAATCTTGGAATGATTACACTAAAATAATCATTCACATATACTTTCTATTTTTACAATTCTTCTTACATTTATACACTCCTTCTCAAGAAGAGAATTTTTTTATTTTCTCTCATTGTTTTACATATTTTAATGTTTTTTTTATTTTATATTTTATATTTTATTTTATCTAAATTTTTTAAGATTAGTTATATTTGTTTTATTTGATATGTCATTCAGATTCATTTTCATTTTGACATTCTGTACATTGTTCAACATTTTGAAATTATGTTAATCAGTTCGATAGAGTCTTTTCTATTGGCTTGACAACCAATGGTAATGACATTGTTTTCCATCGTATTGACAATGAGTGGTAATGACTTTGTTTTCCATCAGCTTGACAACCACTATTAATGATTTTGTTTTATATCAGCTTGATAATAATTGGTAATGAATTTGTTTTCCATCAGCATGACAACCAATAGTAATGATTTTTTTTCATCAGCTTGACAACCAATGGTAATGACTTTATTTTACATTTTCTTTACAACCAATGGTAATGAATATGTTTTCCATCATCTTGACATTTTTTGTTTTCGATCGGTCTAAAACAGATCATATTTACTATATTATTCATTGGTTTGATGTTTGATTGTATTCTATTTTAATTATTTTACCTATTTTCTTTCGGTATTGAATTATGTCTTTACTTTCATGATACTATGACCGACAACATACTTGAAATATCCTATAGGTACATTCTATTTTCTTTTTATATTGATTTTATTTCATGTTATTGTATCTCAGTTTTAATCTTTTTATTTTTTTCAAAAAAATGTATCTTTTATTCTCTACCATTGCATTATTTATTTTCTAATCTCAATTGTAAAAGACCAATGGTCATACAAATTCTCATATAAATAGAGGACCCCCCTCAAACCCATAACAGTTTTCTAGATTTCTTGGTGAAGCTCTAAATCTCCACCTTTAGACTCGAAACGATATTTTCTTTTACCAATCATATTTATGTCTCAGTATTCTTCAAAAACTTCTGCAGAAATGTCTTCAAAGACATTCATAGATATATATTTATTTAGAGAAATATTAGTTTCTTGAGATTTTTTTAACAGTTATGACTCAACAATGAAAAAGTTTTTTTTATTCCAAGGGTGGTAACATCTTTGTGTTGAGAAACCCATATCTAAAGAGAAGGTTCTTGTTAGAGATGTTAGAAAGTTCTATAATATAGTGTCTTCTGATAAGAATATGATGATTAACTTTACTATGTACGACAGAAAATATTCAATGTCTCTAAAATAAGAAGCTAATTTCCTCAATGTTCATATGGATGGTGAAACTTTCTTTCTTTATCATAAACTACATGATGATGTTGGTATGTTTAATATGGAAAGAGCTGAAAAGTCATTATTTCATATAAATTAGGAGAAAATTAAAGTAGCTCATTTATCTCTAGACAACTAATTTGTTGTTCTTTGGATGCGAGGTTTTTTAATACCTAGGTAAGGCGATAGATAAAATCTTAATGTGCGGGACATATTTATGTTATATTATCTTGTAAACACAAGAATGGTAAATCTCAAGGGTTACATTTTTAATGTATCAAAAATGTGAATTATGTAATGGTCTAGTATCATCTGATCATGTATCTATCTATTCTCACAATGTTCATTTTTGAATGTTTGATGTTTTGTAATATTCCTATGAAAGATAAATTGAAAGAGTTGAAGACTTATTGGATAATTAAGAATGCATATAAGAAATTTTATATTTATTTTGATGAGAAATCAAAACTCTTCATCAATTATGTGGAAGAAAAACTGACACCAAATCAACCGAAAACAAATCAATTGACACTGATTCTAATAAAATCAGCTCCAACAATTTTTTCTTCTAAAAAGTCAGATCCTAAAATCCATGCAATGATGATGAAGAAAACCATATAGAGTAAAGAGGTTGTAGCCATGTAGAGAAAGTAAAAAAAGAACAAAGAAAATAAGGTGCTCCTAATGTTGGTCTTGATCCAGATGAAGCTCTAGATGAGAAGAAAAGGGTAGAAGATACTCTACAAGGTGAGAAGGAAATGAAAAATCTTTTAAAAAGAAAATATAAATACATTGATGTTCTTAAAATCCTAAAATGGGTTGAGTCGGCATGTTTTAAACTTACAGAAGATTTACAATAAGAACCGATTGTACAGAATTCTCTAGAGAAAGAGAAAGGGAAACAAATAGTGCAATAATTTCGAGAACGTGAAGAAGAGGAAGTTTACTTTCTTATAGAACATCTTAATTGATCTAAGAATAGTAGATAATATTATTCTCTTCAAAATAAATGTGAAAGAATATAACTTATTTCTCATACCGATCAAACACCAGTTCAAACATGAGAAAATCAATCAGAAGGGAATCCATATCTAGTTAAGCAAATGGACCAATGTTCTTATACTGAGAAAGTAATTTTCATAACTGGTAAAGTTGAAAAAGTAAGAGAAGAAGAAGAAGTAAAAATGGTTGAAAATTAAAAATATAAAGTAAAAGGAAAACAACATGTTGATGACTCGAGCTGATCAAATGAACTTGAATCATACAATGGTGATACTGATTCAGAATATAGAATTTCATTAAAGAAAAGAGATTAAATTGTTCAGGTTTTATGAATAATTTAGAAGACTATTCCATATTTTCCCAGAATTTATGGAAACTTTTATTTTATTACATATAATCAAAGGAATAGATTTGTTTTAGTAAGAGATCTTAGAATGAGTGTAATGACAATAAAAGCTGATTTAAATGTTTTGAGCTTTAGTTTTGTTGTTCATAAGAAGGCTTCAAACTAGATGACTAAGTGGTCGTACAAAACCGAAAGCTCTGTAAATGAACATGAGAAATAAATTGAATACTTAAGTATAAATTAAAATGTTATTTCTATTTCTTTCAATAATCTTGATAATAAAAAAATAAAAATGTTGAATCAGATTCCAAAATCTCTTAGTGCTGATTCTCTTTTAGTAAAAAGAATTACATGATAGTTTTAGTTCTTAAAAATCCTAATTCTAAAAGGTTTGATCTTTAAAAGATGAAATATTTTTGGTAAAGAAACAAAAACACTTTGTTTACTAAAGAAAACAAGAATATTCAGAATAGAATCGATACTCTTGAAGAAGTGATCAGTATGAAAGAAGTCACTATCAAAAACCATGTTCAATTTTTGGCAGACCAACAGGAGACTCTCAAATATCAGGCTAATTCTATCACAGATGATAAGAAATAGATAAAGAAGATGGAGTCTATTCTTTATGAGTTGATCAATAAAGAAAAAGGAATATAAAAATGATCTTTTTTTGTTTCTTTTTTTCTTGGTTGTTATTTCAATTTCTCTAAACGTTTGGCAGTTTAATGTATTATATGTTTTCATTTACATTGTTTGGTATTTTTTTCTTGAACCCTTTCAAGAAACTCAACATCATCCCATTATTTTTGTAAATCACAATGAGGGAAAATGTTTTTAAAAAAGGGAAGAATGCTTTCAAAGGGGTAGTATTCTTAAAAGTCTTACTCAAAGGTATACACCTAAATCAATGAATATCTACAAATACAATCATTTGGAAAGCCTATATGTAAGGGGGAGTTAGTGGTATTAATTTTCTTATTTAGAAGAGTTTGTCTAACTCAGAGGTATATACATTTTTCAATGGTTTTCATTGTGTTTTGTGATTTCCAATACGGGGGAGATTTTTAAGTCAAAATTCTTTTTTTACTTTTATATATTTAGTTTCGGAAATCAAAAAACTATTTATAATCTTCTAAAATAAAGGATTTATGTTGAATATGGTTATCTTTATATCGTATTGACTCTGTCAATCAAATTGACTAAGTCTATCATACTGACTCTGTCAATCATACTAACTCTATCTATCATACTAACTCTGTCAGTTGTACTGACTCTGTCTACTGTACCTACTCTATTAATCGTACTGACTATGTCTATCGTATCGACTCTATTAATCATACTAACTCTATATACTGTACTGACTATGTTAATCATACCCAGTTTGTGCATCCTACTCAATTTTCATCATATCAATACATTATACTAAGTAATATTAATTGTACTCGTGTTTTACTCTTATCTCATGCATTATTTTATTCTTTTAATCAAAACACATGGTCCATAACAATCGTACTAATGTTATCATTTTCATATATATTTTGTTTTAACTAGAACAATTTCATGGAGTTAGTTATAATCTAATAAAAACAATGTAGTATTATCTGTGTCAATATGACCATTAAAATTCCAGGTGTATAAGTACCTCCAAAGTTTGCAGAGAAATATAACCACTGGAACCTAAGACCTATAAATATAAGTTCATTTGAATTAGAGAAAAACTTTTGATCAAATTTTTCTTCTATCACGTTTTATAGGGAGAGGATGTGACTTATCTCTAACATCGTGCAAAAGACTTGGAATCACAACACATGAACGACTCATTCTTAACTTTTATATTCCAATAAGTGCTTTGTTTTTCCTTGAGAAACCAATCAGGTAATAATTATCGAAGGCATCTGGGGATATGAAGATGCGTTGATGATCATCGTATCAAGGTCCATCAATTTCATGAAGGACAAAGGTGACAATTACCTACTTAATTGAGGACTTCGATGGATAATAATACATCTTTACTGATCGTCGTATCGAGGGCTTACCAAGCTGTTGGTAAGATAGAACTTTTATCCTAAGTGAAAGGATACATTTATCTTTCAGTTAAAAGAATTGTATGTATTTTAAATTTCCGCTTCTATTTGTATTAAAAATGGAATTTTATAGTTTCCCCTTTCTTTTCATATTCAATTCAATTGTAATTGTTTCAATTATGATTCTTTTGATACATATTGTATTAATATATTCTATATGTTTTATGGTTGAATATTTCTCTAATTTATTACTCGGATCAAATTATTCAATAAAAATATGATTATTTTATATTACTAGTTTTACGTCACATCATATCTATTATATCCAAGACCATTTTCGTAAATTTTATTGATTTTGAATTCTATTAGTTTAAGACCCCTTAAAATAAGTTTGTTCTGAAGTTGTAAAATACAATGTTTTTAAAAAAAATCAAATCACCCTCTCTTGTATTGTGCCATCTAATATACATATACATCTATATCACGATCCAAAAAACCATTGGATCCTTGTTCTGTATTTTTGAGGTAGTTTATCAATAAAATTATGTAAGAGTAATGTAGGAAAAATGGGGTTGTTATACAAAAATATTTGGAAAATCATAGAACACTATCCATAATGAAAACACTTATACTATTGATGAATCAAAAAGTCTCAAAAGAAATACAATATAATAAATATCAGTTTAATTGTTCACTGTAATTTTGGTGTATAAAAAGGACCCATCACTAGTGACAAGTTATGTGATGAAAAAGGTACATTAATCTAGATAGAATGACGTATACAATGAAAAATATTCTGTCAATGTATTTTTTTAAATAAATAGGATCTAGGAAGATAAAAAATAAATACTTGTTTAATTATCATTAAAATTAGATGAATAAGAGGCTTGGAACGTTTTTTATAGAGGTTTTCAGTCCCTTAATAAATTAAAATAATCAAAACAATTTAAAAAATAAAGATAGGTTTCTTATAATAGTTCTAAATCTATAATATTTGTACATAGAAGATGTTAATATCTATGTCACATTGAAAATGAATTCCTTATCTATGTAATATCCTAAAAAAAATTGAATCTAAATACTAATTAAACTAAGTATAAATTGAGATAATGGAATGTTAAATATTTTTTTGCGGAAGATTAATAGGGTAAAATATAGGGATCATGTATAGTGTATGTTCCTATCATATGAATTGAGACTTAAACCTTATAAATTATAATTGAAAAGTGAAATAGATTCTTAGTGAGATTTCAAAAAAAGGGGTCACTACATATTAAATGAGTGGGTTAATATTTTATTTTGATTAAAGAACAATATTCAAAAGAAATTTATTTATAAATTGATTAAATCACAAATATGATACGTTTTACAAATATCTGGGAAAATGGGAATTTAATTTAATTTAGTAGTTCTTGTTTCTCTTTTATTAATCATGTAGATATAAGAGTGTAAAAAAGATAACATCATTATATTATGAATTTATTTTATTGGTTATATATAATATCCATGCTATATAAGAATCCATGGAGGTAATGAATTGCAGCATCAAATGATTCGTTTTCTTTGAATAAATAAAATAAAATTTAATACCAATGGAGAAAATTTTCATGATGTACCTTTCTAAAAATGCAATTAAATATTTTTTCTAAACATTCTTAAAGTAAAAAATGGTTACTCTTCATATAAGAAATGAATATTGAATCTACTCAACCTTTATAGATCATTTATTCCGATGTGTGTAGCCCCATGATGTGGAAATCAATCAATGGGGAAAATAACTCCCTCACATCTATTGAGAGATTCAAAATATTCATTCTATATGGTTGATAAAGCACTAGTCTAATGAATTATTAATGTTTTTTTAAAGTATGAAATAAAAAGGGTGTGGATTTTTAAAAAATATTATCTAGAAAAACAATGGGTCTGCATTTACAAATGGTATATTTGAAATTTATCTCTTGGAGAATAAAATCATAAAGGAAATTTATTTTTTCCATACACACCATAATGAAAATGTGTTTTTGAATCAAAGAACATATTATTTGGGGAGATATGAGTGGCTATGCTGGTCAATATTGATACACATTGATATATTTTGACGTAAATTATAGGTATATAAGTTCACATTGAAAATACATTTTTTGGTATGATTTTAATCATGTAGCCTCATTATATTCATTAATTGTCGTTTTTTAGTATAATTTATACTGTTTCATTTAAAAATCATATTTTTATCATCTCAAAAGGTAAATTATGGGGAACGTTAAAAATTTAGGAGTGGATTAGATCTTCCTAGGATAACCTCGAAATAAAATTGTATAACACTAAAATAAAAATAAAAATAAAAGGACTGTTAATACATGTGATGTCATGGTATCAAAATATTGAAATAAAAAAGTAGTACATGATAAAGAATTTTTCAATTCATTTGATGATATGGTTTAATTAAAAACTACATGATATTTAAGAGAAAGATAATACACATAAAATGAACAGTTTGAGGATGATTATTTACCCATTTTATGTTATTATGAACAATATCATGTGTCTCTTTTAGGGATGTAAAATAATTTGGAGGTACAAAACATCATTATATATCAATTATAATATTTTTGAACTAGGAGAACATTATGGAAGACAACTCGTACGTCAAAATTTTATAAATGTTAAGATAATAATCTGGAAGAATAATTTAATCAGCAAGAGTGTTTTGATTCTATAATAGATGATTTTGACTATTTTGAGAGGAATCACACATGAGAGTTGGTACCCAATCCAAATTAGAATAATTTCCTCAGAAGAAAGAATTTTCATCAAAAAATAATTTAATGAACAATGTGAATTAGTGAGAAATAATGAATCATTACTGTTTAATGGAAATTATCTGGTTGAATTATTATATATTTATCACATCTCTAAACTAGTTATAATTTATGAAAAAACATGACTATTTTTTATTATTACAATCTAATTAAAATTTAATATTTTTCAGTTGGATGTCAAGTATGTCATCCTCACTAGGGATCTATAAGAGGTGAGATTCACTGATAAAAACTATGGTTTCATTGTTTAAAAAGATAAAAATTATACATGTAGTTTAAATAAGGATTTATTTTTTTATACATCTCGCCCCATAAGGATTTATATAATCCCTACAACATTATCATGATGTTTTATTCTTGGAATGGAATATTGTAAATAGAACTCCATATTAAAGTTGAAAAGTGAATCTCTAATAGTTTTTAATTATGCAGATTATATCTTATTTTTTGAAGTAATGAAAATTATCGTGATATGTTTTCAATGCAGATGAATAATTTGATAGAAATTTTTATTCCTAGATGAATTAATTTATTAGCCTTAAATTTTCTCATTAAAATTTGTAATTTTTATTTTTATAGTGAATTACATTTGGGAACTCTTGAAAATGTTTTATATGAAGCATTCAATGAGTATTTTGAAATCAATTTAAGTGGAAACAAAATTATCCATTGTTCAATAATGAAAATATGTCTATTGAATGTTGTATTTAAAAATGATTGGATGTCTATTTAATGTAAAATACACACGACGTAATATTTTCTTTGTTCTTACACATTGTTTCAGGAACCGAAGTCATCCTAAAGAATACAATTTTAGTGAATCATAGAAAATTTCAGAGGTTTACTAAAGTCACAATAGGTGTTTAAATAATATATTTTAGTGGGGTTTTGATTAATATAGATGGATAAATAGATAAATATTTATTATTTTTTTTATTATAAGTGATTCACATTTGTATAAATTTTTCTCTTAATGATTAATTATTTTCTTGGAATATTATTATATTTAATTTTATTACACTATGAACTGATAATGTAGAGTACGTTGCAACCAAAAATGAGTATAGAAAATTAATATGGGTGTAAATATTGTAGAAATATTTTAAAGTTAATTATATGTTACCACTACTCTTTGAATATGATAATTAATGTATTATAAATATATAAAATAATGTTGTTTTGTATTTGATACTAAAATAAATTTAGGTCTAGTATTATTTTAACATGATGATTATGGAGAGTATTGGACTAATGTTGTAATATTTCAACAAATAATAAAATACATAAAGTAGTCTATATATAAATTACTAAATGAATTTTTTTTTATTTTCGATGTTTACACAAACTCATATAATGTACAAGGAATTGTGTACCAGTCTATTCTATGATTACATATTAGGATATTATTGAAAATTCTAGAGAATAATTTTAATCATAAATATTCATTTATGTTAATAGTTTTATGTTTTTTCCATAAATGTAGGATAATATAATATAGTGAGAGTATCCATTGATAATAATAACATATAGAGAGATATATTAATCAATTATGGGGAGAATACAATTTTTTAAATTTATAAAATTTGTAGTTGTGAACTTATATTTGTTCCGGAGTAAACTATTTTTAATAATTTTGATAAATCTCTTTAAAGAATTAATTATTTAGCATGATCCTTACAATACTATATTAAGTTTATAATTGAATTTATATTATGATAAAGTACTGATATTGGAATATGTTATTATTATTTATGATTATTTGATATTTATTAAAAATATTTAGTCTCTCATATTTACTCATAAGTGGTATAATTTCATCCAGGAGGGTAAAGAAAAAAATATTTTAAGATGTTAAAAAATTTTAACTCTTTTTATAGATAGAATGATATTATTATTCAATATCTATATTTACTATATTTATATAAACCAATAAATCATATATTTAATATTTATTGATGCATTTCACAGAATTTTTACTTTTCTAGTGATATATGTTATTTTATTTATGGAAAATATTGAAAATAGATATTATTGAGACCATGTATTAAGTTGAGTCAATGTTTGAGAAAATTCTGTTTTTGGAAATTTGTTGAAGTGCTAAGATGGATATTTTATGTTATTATTTTTATGGTTTTCATTTAGAATGAGTATTTTATGTAAGGAATAAATATTAGTGTTTTTACTGAATTTGAGGTGTGTGTTTCATTTTTTACTATAAATAAATCCGAATGAAACACATGTTAGGTTTGGAAAATAATTATAGGTTATAGTAATTAATATAATTCATAGTTTTTATCATTATTAGAATTATTTTTAGATGAATATTGGAACAATAATGACTTTTTGTTAAAAATGATGAGATTTTGTCTAAGTCCTTGTCTTGTTATAAAAATCATTTTACACTAAGAGATATCATAAAAATGGAAATGACATGGTTTCATTATCAGGGATCCATATGTCCTATAAAAATAATTTCCCTATATTTAGTCACCATAATACCATTTTTAAACATTAGTTATATAATTTAAGAATAAAAAATAATTTTAATGAACATTAATTTATTTATTTATGGGCATGAAATAGTGAATTGATAACAATAATTTATTTTCTATATATTTTTTTAAGAACCATATATGAATCATCTTTATAGAAATAAATCAATAAAAATTTCATATACCACTATATAAACTCTATTTCTTATTAAAATGTTTTTATATTTAACAAAAATTATTTCAACATTAATGAAATTCAAATTCTGAAAAATTTAATTAAAATTAATGATGGATTTTCAATATTTTCATCATGGTAATTTGTGAAATAATTAAACATTGTGATTGATTTAGTGATATAAAAAATTAGTATGTTATTTTCAAGTGATTTTTTTTATTAAAAAATAAATATCACGTGGTTTGATAAAACCATGATCCAAAATATTGATATTTTTAGTAAAGAGGACATTTTCATGGGATAAGAAAGAAATATGACACTGTGTCTAAGGAAGTTCTTAGTATAGCTTTTGGAAACCATGTTCATTGTAATATTTTACATGGATTTTAACAAGTAATTTTTAATATGAATGATAGACCATGAAAACTCAATTATCAGTGTGGAATTATTTTTGGTCTTTAAAAGAAGTAAAATTAAAATATTTATGACTGTTTTATTATAATATTATTTCTAAAAAAGTAGAAATTCGTGGCATCATTATCCAAAGGGTTCTGTGAAGAAATAGTTTAATAAAAGGATGAAAAATAATTCATTATTCCATTTGAATTGGTGAAAATATACTAAAAATTAACAATGAATATATTTTTCAGAAGATCGGGAATGATGGACCTAAATTTTTTATGAGAGTGAGAGAGGAAGAACAAGTTATTTTAGAAGTATATTGTGAAATTATTTTCTCATAATGATTGATTTGAGAGACGTCATTATATGCACAACCATTCATGAAAATTGATGTTTTTAATTTATATTATGAAAGAAAAATAGAAGGATAAGAACTATGGACACTATGAATCTAAATAATAGTCAACTCATGGATGAAATATCATTTTATTCAATATTTAATATCATTTTAAAATATATGAGACACCTTGGCGTTGGAGGCAATGATTAATATTGAGGAGAATTGAAAACATGAGTTTTGAGGATATAACTATCTCATATGTACTTGTAGGGTTTTTAGAATGTAATGTGAGATATGTGTATTCCATATCATATCAATGAGTATCCTTCTTGTGTTGATAGAAAATCCTTTTAAATCATTATTGTCCATATTTTTCTGTGTATTGGATGTCTGCGGACTATAAAATATAACAAATATTAATTGGTGGTGAATGTTTCTTCGAAAGAAAAATAAAAATTTTTAAGATCACTGATTCACCACACTTCTAGTTATCTCCCAATGATCTTAAAAGTCATTCATTAGTACAAATTTTGACATTTTTTGTATGATCACCATGGGTCAATTTTATTATAATATATTGTAGATTATATATTATTTATAGTAAACTCTATTTTATAAATCCGTGTGTCTAATCTACTTTTCCCTGATGTTTATGATATTATATTGATATTTTTCATTGTGATACAAATAATATAGCATCCTTAGTAATTGATATTTACACTCTCCCTGATTCATTAGTATTTACATATACAAAAAAACATAAGAGGCCTTAAAGTATCTATAACTTGATTGTAGTTTGGGAGAATTGGATCCAGAAATTATGAGTACATACAACTCAACTAGATAATAGTTTATTTATGTAAATCAAGACATACATGTAAGGGTTTATAATGAAATCAATATATTACATTCTCATTTATTTCACACACACACTATCGACAATACAACCAAACTGATTAGTGTTTCATAATGAAATTCTAGTCCGATGTCAATTCATATATAAGCCAAATATTGTATTCAAATTACTATTATGATAACATGATTTTCATAAAACCAGTAACTAGATATTCTATTACGGAACCATTTTCTAATTTTTCAATACACATACCCCTTCCCAATTCAATGTCATATTGAAACATTAAAATAAATTTGATCAAAAGTTTTTCTAAATCATAGACAGATTCCAACCTATTCTATCTAACATTACTAAAATTAAATTATGATTCAATAACTAAAAAGATACATAATCGGAAGACCATTGTCTATATTAATATTTCCAAAAATATTTTAGCAATATTTATATGAAGACATTTATGACAATTACCAACAACATAAAAAAATTATATTTATAACTAGAAAATTATTACTTTTCTATTCCACTCCAAAGGAACTCAACACCTAGATATTTGGTATGAATAAACAAGAATACATATAATTTTCGTCATTTATAATGACATGACATTACAAATCACAACAATATAATATTCTTTCACCCAATAGTATAGTGAATTTTGATATTAGTTACCCACCCAACTTATTTTATGATAATGTATAAATTAGTTTTAGTACCATTATTTATAAATAATTCCACGAATAACATCAGAATATTATATTTCATTTCTTCTTGAAAAAGGGAACTATGGAAATGAGTTTCTTGAAATTCCAGATATAGGGAATCCATAATGAGACGAATAAGAATAAATAACATGAGAAATGATGGAATAATAATAAATCCATGAATTTAAAACTAGAACCATAAATAGATCATCATGAAATAATTCTATGTATCATGTTATATGAATAAGAACTCAAAAATTAAATGTTATGGTTATATGACTCTGGAATGTGAGACATGCATATGAATAGAAAATCATAACTTATATCAGTGATTAAATATAACATAATAAAAAAATTATGGGGAAATATACTAATATAATTTCCAGACATAAAATTAAGAACATAATTAACAAAATAATTCCTCCTATAAAATTTAAATCATTGTTGACTGAATTATAAACATTTATAACTTATTGACCTCCTAAGATATAAATTTTTAACCTTTCATTTTGACGGATGAATATGTTAATGCCCACGTGTTGCATAATGATAATCAAATCATCTGTTTTCCACATGAAAATGACCCTTTATCTTTTAATATCATAATAGTTTTATCTTTTGGAAATAAAATGAGTTATAAAACAATTTTATAAGGAATATATTGAGGTGTAGTAAAATATTTTATCAGATAATGGTAAAATTATACTACCCCAAATGATATATATCATTGTGGAGTTAATTTTATAAGACATAATGAAATATCATAATCATAGTTGATGGATCATCTAGAGTTAATAATTATACCTATGGGTAAGTCATGGATAGAATATTTGGTAATGATTTTAGAACAATAATTATTTTACTCACCATTAAAATCATATTCAAAATGTTACATTAAATGTATCGTAATATATTTTTTTCATAACAAATGTCTAAAAACTTAATACATTAAATGAAATAATTATAACCTTGATAAAACATGAAGAAGAATATAGTAAATTGTATAGAGGTTGAAAGAAATAAATTTCAAGATATTTTAAATAGTATTAAAGAACCATGAGAGGATAAAAAGGGAAAAAATTTAATTAATTGAAATAAAAATAAACACCTAATGAAAAAATATATATTTCACATAGAAGTATTAATATAATATTTTCGGTATAAAATAACATGGTTTTAGTTGATAAATATGAAACATGAAGAGTAGATTTTATACATATCAGTGAAATGTATTTAAGTAATAATATTAAATAAAACATGATAATTTTATAAGGAGTTTTAGATTCATAACAATAGGGTAAAAAATATGATACATTTGATTGGAAAACTATACTCAACATAGAATTTCATGTTTGATGAGTAATTATATATCTGAATAAAATGAGTTTGACTTGAGAAAACCCATTGATGATATTCCTATTTTAAAAATAATCAATTAATACCTATATAACCATCTTAGGTTAATTATATTTATAGGATCCCTATTTTTACTTATTTTACTTAGAATAATTCATTTATATTTTTTGATTTATCCTATATAATTCATTAATATTTAATATCAATCATAAGTTTTTTATTTTTCCATTTGACCCACAATGTCTCTGTTACAGAAATTTTGGTAATTTGACCTTGATCAAGAGTTTATAACATCTAGAACGATTTTTTAAATGATATACATATTTCTAAAATAGTTTTTGATTTTCACAATTATTTTTTATTACTATGGTAACAATTTATAATAAATGAGAATATTTTTTCAATCATTTAAACAATTAAATTAGTCAATGGGATTGAATTTATTTGTTTTTATAATTATATATTTTACATTACGTAGTGATATTTTGTTAAAATTTTAAAGTGGGAGGTCGTGGAATAAAAAAATGAAATTTAAATGCACTAAATTTGAAAAATCGCATTCTTCTATTATAAATTTTATATGAAATCACCTTATATATTCGTGGGATATTCTTATAATGAGTTAGCAACTTCAAAAAATATCTAGATCATTTTTTCGAATGGTTTTTGGCGGATATTTGGAATGGTAAGTGATTCTGGAAATAAAGATGTATGGGTGGAATATGGGTGTAAATATAGGTGATGGGAGGGTTGTTTTAAAATAAAATATTTATTTTCATAATTTTATTATTACTAAAGACTATAAAAAAGTATTAATTTGTGTAATTGTGTATATAAATTGATGCATATGGGTGTGATATTATGGTTTCAAATAGCATTGATAAATTTTATATGTCCTTACCTTGTTATAAAATACCATGTTATAAAATTTACCTACATATTTTACTATGTATGAAAATTTAAAAACATCACCCTAAATAAATTTAAATGTTGATTTCAAAAAAGGAATCTGTTTCTTTTTTATTAAATTATAATTTAGGTAATTATAAAATTTCTTTATTGTAAAATTATTTCTATTTAAAAAAATAATTAAAACCTTTATGGTTAAAAATTTATAATGAAATATACATTTTGTAATATTGATAGAGTAATTATTTTATACTATATATATATATATATTTGGATAAATAATCATTCATAAATATTACTTATATAGATGCATAATTTTTTATATTAATGATTATATTTCTATTTGATTTGTCATGTTACTATTTAAAAAAGTTATGTTTATGATATAATGTTAATATTTCAATTAATCATCAAAATATGTAATATTTTTTCCATTTTCATCTTTATAAATTTCTCTCAAGGTTCATTACACATTATTTAGAATATTAAAATATTTTTCTAATTAATTATTTCACTTTCAATGTATTTTTTATTTCAATTATAAATCAAACAGAATATGAATTACAAGAATTTAATATTATTTTTCGGTTCAATGCAAGGGGTCTATTATTCCATTGTACAATTTTATATTTTATTAAGTCATTTTTCACATAGTGTACAATGTTTTATAATTTCATTCACAAATATTATATGAAGCATAATAGTGAAAGTTTTAATTATTATGATGTTGAAATAAATGTTGTGGGTTTTAATTATATATGTTTTTTAAAATATTGAATATTATATTTCATATATTAAAAATTGTTATTATATTGTATGAGGAACCATCTTGAAGTATTTTGGGGAGAGACATATGTTTCAATGCATGCAAGTAGTTTAGAGTCTCAATTATCACTCCACTAGAGTCATACTGGAGGGATAAAAGATTTTGGAGAAGTTGGATTTACAAATATTTTAAAATATGTTTGGGGGTATTTTTTATCCATATATTTGTATTAGTAACAATATTAGGGAATTGATATACATAATAAACCATTCATGATGAAGATCATTCCTCCTTCTTTAGTCCACCTCATTTATAGTGGGTAGATCATATACTATGTTGAAAACTATTTTTATAGTAGAAATGTGAATACAGATTTATTTTACAATGAAAATCATGTATAATACAATTGGAATAAATAGTAATTGAATTTTTATTATCAGCACAAAACTTGAATAATTTTTATTCCTTGGAATCAATATTTATATTTATTCTATATAAAAATTTAAAATTGAATTTAAATTAGATTATGAATATCTGTAGTGTTTAAACATATTGGAATATTTTGATATGGAATTATACACACTGGAGTAGGGTCTAAGACTAGAATATTGTAATATTACAAGGCACACATCGGGTAAATACCTCCTTCAAATTCCCACTCTGTAATATAATCTTTTTTTTCAATACATCATAGGGGAAGGCTAATGGTAAAAAATTATTAATAATCTCATTTCTAAATAATGGAAAAAAATTCACTGATAAGATTACGAAATTAAAGATATAACATGATGACTTCCAATTGGTGGGACCATGAACATAACCAACTCTCATACAAATTACCACATGTGAAAATCATAAATAGAAACCATAATATACTATGAAAATAAAATATATGATAAGAAAACAATATATGTGACCCATTATATTGATTCCATCAAACCATAGGACATATATATAGATATAAATATTTTCATAACACGTCAAGGTTCTCATTTTATTAGGGTGCAGTTGGGGTGGTCTCTAATTGGTATAACCTATAATTTTACACCCAAAAGGCCAATTATCGAATACTGGATGGACCCATAAAGAATTATGATGCTAGTGGTGATCCAGGAATGATGTGAATCAAGTGACATAGGCAACAAAATGTAGGAATGGAACTACACTTGTACATCAAGCAATGTCTATGGGCTACTTAACCTTGGGAATTCGTGTTGTGCAATGGTTTTACCTCTAACCAAATCGAATGATTCAATTTATTTACTAATAAAAAGATTATTATACCCCAATATTTCATTATAGTGGGGATCTTTTATATCCTTTTATGTGAAAAATACTCAGGGAAAAACTAATATTAATGTTACATAATAGAATACATTTCCTATGAGATTATATTAATTAATATCAATGTATTTAAATATTTTCAATATAAAATCTAAATTTATGGTTCTAGGGTAGAAACTGCAACACATTCTACTAGAGATATATCATTAAATGAATCTCTCACCCAAGAGTTAACCCTTATAATTTATGAAGGGATAATTCTAGAAAATAGTTTGATACTATATAAAATGTCTCCAAAACCATCCTCAAGTTCTTTGAATGTGACACACCCACCACTTATGTTATGATATACCTAATTATACAGTTTTAAGGATGAAATCTATAGAAAGCAACATCCAATTCATAGAAAAAATAATACCTCACTACTATTATGGTGGTATAACACCAATTCCTCTCTTAGAAATGAACTTATTCCTATAGTCATGCTAAATAATACATATCTGAGATGACTTCTATGCTCTTCATGTTCCGATCAATAATAAAACACAGTTATTTATCATTCCTAACCACTACATATCATGTTGGTCACTTATAAATATGATATACATAATTTTAATATGTGTATGACGAGACCAACTCCCAGGAAATAAATACACGAAGAACCCCAAACAGGAAACATAATACATATACATAAATGAATGAAACACAATAATAATGAATATACATACATAGATTGTAGAATAAATATGAAATATGAGGATAAATGAAAATGAAAACAGTAATCCATCCACCAAAACCGATTCTATGGTCCATATCCCACTTATATTATATATATAGTATTGAAACCATGATCTATGTCATTACAGTGGATATCAACAAAGGGGTGATATTACTACATCTGCCCCACGATCCCTTGGCTAGAATTGTGAACATTCCTATCAAATGAAGCCCAACTATCTCCTTGAGGTTCTCATCAACATGAAATGAATGATTATATATACCTTAAACCACTACCTAAGTAAATACATTCCATTATTTAATATAAGAAGAATAGTGTTTCCATCATAAAATGAATGAAACTCTATTGGTGTACATGTACATATACAATAGAAAATCCATTTCTGAATACAGTAATAGTAAAAAAGGATAAGTCCACTCAAGGGATAGATTAATAAAGAACATCTCTACCAAAACTATTTACTTTCCACCATGATTCCTCATATTAGACCTTATATTCCAAGTCATTCATGTGGAACTGAAGACACCACCTGAGTGGCCACAACTCAAACAAAATAATTAATGATTTCATTCTATAAATCCTAATCCAATCCATTTGCAACATACCAATTTTTCTCCAAGGTAAAAGCCATTCATTTTCAGTTAAAATTTTTTTATCTCTCCCCAATAATAATTCCTAATGAATTGAAGGATGTATAAGTGGCATCCAGGGTGGGTTGGGATCATGGATCCCTAAAAACTAAAGATGAAGATTGGGATACATGGATTTTAGAGACCATACAGCCCATCCCACATGGTTTCCCAAAACCATGTTGTTGCAGACAGTGGGGACCTAGGGGCCACAATATTTGTCTGAAAACCTATGGTCCCATGCACATGGTTGATCAAAAATTTCAGACATCATGGTAGTATAATTTTCAATGGTATTAATATGGTTAGATAAACTACGATCTTAATCATACAAGGTTCCCCTTGAAATAGTGGCTTTTCACATAGTTGGTGCAATGTTTTTTCCAACTGTGCAGCCAAACCATGCACCAATATATTTGATGTTGAAATTTTATTTTTTTTCCATATAAAATTATTTAAAAATTTCTTTCATACTGTACCTATTAATTTTCAGTTGGAAACTCCTTATTCTTAATGTGGATCTCTCCTCCCTCTCAGTAGAGGGATCGATCATTCTCCCTCATTTTCCAAATGTTTTACTCACTGCCAGATCCAACAAAAAGATATGAGTAACCTCATCAATCCTCTCCCATCTATTCCAAGCTTCATATATCATTAGTTGATCAATCATTGGTCAAGCTCTTTTTCCCCATTCATTGGTCAATTGATGATTTCCTTGATTTCTTCCAACATAGATTGAATCAAAGGTCAACACTATAAGAGATACGATCTATGAGGATATGGTAGGAAGTATAGGTTTTTTCCCCCATTTTCATTATGTTACATAATATGTATTTTTGTTCCATGATATGGACCACTCTGATGACACCACTTTTTTATTAATTTAATTTTACAGGAGACCTCACTATTCTAATTAAAACCCATAATAGTAGATAATGAACACCATGTCCTTATCAAATTTATTTATTGCACATAAAAAATCATTTCATTACCTTTCGAGCATAAATTCCCTTTTTCCATATCTTATTTAACACCCTTATGGGGTTAGACCACATGTTAAATCCCTTGAGTAATCCTTATTCTTCATTTCATAATTTAATTGGTCAGTCTATGTGAATTATATAGGTGTTAATTCTTACCCATATGTTTCGTTTTAGGTTTTTAATTGAAATTTTATTAGTCTAATTCCAAAAATTGATATAAATGTCAAATTAAATGAAATGAACATTATGTTGAGGAGTTTTATAAATTATTTCCTCTTTAAAATGATTTTACCTTATTTTTCAAGCGAGATAAAAGTGGATCTGACATAGGGATTCCTTGGAAGGACTCTCTTATCATTGTGTTAATGTTTTGATGACTGTAAATATGATTGGGGTGATAGTAGGTATGCTTGGGATGGGATCATTGAGAACTATGGATTTTACCTCTAGATGAGTGAAAAAGGTTCTCTTTGGGAGACCTATTTGATTTTCATAATGGTTTGATTGTTGTACCAAGCCAAAATAAAGATTTGGGACACCACATTCAATACCTAATAAAAACTCAAATGTTAGTTTGTTCTATTTTCACTTAATTACAAGGTTTTCACATGGGATATCATCATTTGGACACCATAGATGGAATAATTTGAGTTGGACTCATTGACCGCGTTGTCATGACACATCAAATTGATTAAGTTTTTAAGGTTGATTTATTGTCTAGGGAAGATCCTAGGTCATCTCTCAAAGAGTGTTGCTGGGTTCAGAGCGTGCATTTTTAATAAGAAGTTCTAAAATATGGGGTGGTTTTAAAACATTTTAAAGAAAATGACTTCATTTAAAGAGGTTAATAGTTGATAAATAAAAGTGGGGTTTTAGAATTATTAAATAAGGAGATAATTTCAAGTTCAATACACATCATGGTGAGTTCATAATTCAGAAAAATACACATGGTTTAAGGGAATCATTTTGTTTAGGGTTGTCAAGATCTCAACTACCCTCTTGCCTCTTAAACGATTCTCAGAGTACCACCCCTTGACATGAAAACTGTGTTGTCAAGGTTTGGGTATCAAGCATAGAAATTAAATGCTACCAAATCATATATAAATATTATGTATGTGTGAGATAAATATGAATCTTATCTTTTCCAATCATAACAACCCAAGATTCCCACTTCAAATCTCATCCCAATCTGCATTGAAATAAAAAGTGTTTCACTTAATTATGAAAATAGAAATGAAATCAGAGAAGAATAATGTCATGATAATAAATAATTGAAATATTTTGAACACAAATTACACAAAAAATGTAGAAGAACATGTTCTATAACTCCCTCCCAAGTGGGTTTAGCTCCCTCAAAATGATCATCCACCGTTTAGCTCGACATTGGGAGGAGAAGAAAGCTCGGGTGGAACATCGCCTTCATCCATGACCCCCTATGAGGATAGGGGTCTCCAGTACTTCGTGGATGATGAGAGGACTCTTTTGGGTATCCAAAATACAAGATATTTTCCTCCTGGATGAACTTACAAATGGGGAGCCCAAGATACTATTTTATAGGCATAGTGGAAGGTGGTTTTGAGCATCCTGATTTCGAGAAACCACTTGGTTCATAGTTTTCAGTGGACATACAGTCTTATATCACTTTATACAAAACTAAAAATATGTAACCCAACCACCAAAATATCTACATCAAATGTTTGGTGCCATTTGGACAATCATACCTCAAGATATTGACATATTACAAAATTCCACTTTTCACATTTCTATATTTGGTGACTTGAATAAATCAGTTCATATGGGCCCCTTATAAGCCAAATCGAGATTCAGTTCTTTGATATAAAATGTAGCCTATTAAATATTGTACCAGACGACAAAATTTCAGCCCATTTGGATGCACATTATAATAACAGTGTGCGGATTAATATACTCGTGTGCTTGGATCCTACACTGTTTGGCCCATTTTTCTTAGACTTCATCCTGGGTCCCCTAAATTACTTCCACATTCAATGAAATTTTCAAAACAAGTAACATTGACATTTTTAACAGTGATAAACACTAAATAATTGAATCAAAATTGATGTGACTTTTTTTCTTATATTTGAAATTTAAAATACAAATTCAGTTTAATACAATGGTGTAAGGGTGAAAATGACACAGGGAATCATGGTATGATCACAACCCCACACCAAAAAAATTTCACTCCTGGGAAAATTAATATTTCCAAAAATTATGAATGTAGATATTTCCAACTACACAAAGACTTAACATTCAATGAAAATTAATTCATGATAGAAATGTGATCGAATCAAAAATTATACTGATTAATTCTCAACGATCATTGAAAAAGACGTCTCAAAAGTTGTATCCAAATAAAATTCCAAGAGATGCATGATGCCAATAAATGAAAATAATTCAAAATATAATCATGTCACTAATTCTCCACGAGTATGTGTGAAAAAAATTTCATGCTATTCCTTCCACATTTTTTCCAGTAAATATAAGTTATTTTAATAATTGTCTACTTACAAGATCGTTTCCAACGAAATTTCCCTACATCCATTGTAATAAAATTTCCATACCCACTCACTTATGAATTCTTTGAAGTCAAAACATAAGCTCTCGACCTAGATATCCCCATATAATTTAATTTTCTTCACTCCCCTAATTTATTATTTTTTTCAAAAGTTTCACTTCGAACAAATCTCACACTCTTCTCCCAACCGATGTTTGATCTCATCATGACACTAATTGTAACAGTTATTACAAGATCAAAGGTCGAGGAAGGGTGGTTTTGACCTTCCCAAAATATAACATTTTTTTAACATTTTAATTTTTTATTCATATATGATGGCGTACAACAGTTAGATAATAGGTACAAAGGCATAGGTCAATCTGGTACAGTAATGAAATAGATCAGATAAGGAATGAAGGAATGGTAAAATGATTTTTTATAGTATAGAAAAATCATCCTAACTTATATTTACTTTCCATTATGTAATAAATTTTCACACATCATGTTCGGGTGAGAAAAATATGTGGAGAGATTGAGTGACACAATTTTCTTTTAAACTATTCATAAAAAGGGAACCATTCTTCTAAAAGGATTAAAAATGATAAAACTATTTATATCATCAACAAAGAACTAAATTGTAAAAGAAATTAACATCATAGTATTGAATTCTTGAAGAAATTCAAATTTCATCATAAAATTTGAATGTTAAAACAACATGAAATACAAAAATTACACATTCATTTTCAATAACTTCCATGTTTTAACAGGCATCATTTTCTATGATAAAGTGGGCATAAAAATAAGTAATATTTTGGAAAACAAAAATTGAGGGGGAGGGAAGTGAGAAAGTAATAATACAATTTGGCAAGATAAACAGAGAAAAAGAAGAAAGAAGATGAAAATTTCCAACTATCCCAGGAATATACCCTTCCCCCCACACCTAATGTGTGCAGTGTCCTCAATATAATTAAATAAAATGTGAGAATTAAGGACAAAACCTAGTGGGTGTCATTTGTAAACTGTTTCTTCAACTTGGAGTTCCTCCACTAGGGATTCCAGAGGGGATTTATGGAAGTGCTTTAGCCGCAGCCCATTGACAATGAAGGTTTTATTAGTTGCTTCATTGTGAAGATGGACAACACCAAATAGAGAGACATTCATAACAGTGTATGGTCCAAAATAGTGGGAAAGAAACAAACCTGGATGCAACTTAAACATTGCATTTTAAAGGAGGACATTCTTCCCAACGTGTAACTAACGATGATGTAAGAGATATTCATGGGAAGCCTTGTTTCACTCCTTATAAATCCCAAAATTTTAAAATTAATCTCTTATCATTTCTTCCAACTCCTGAATTAGCAACTTCTATTGAGAACCTTCACCAGAAAGATTAGAATTACATTGTTCGATGGACTAGTAGGCTCGGTGCTCAATTTCAATAGGCAGGTGACAACTCTTTCCTAACACATGTCGATAGGGCGACATTTTAATGGGAGTTTTGAAAGTAGTACAGTAGGCCCATAATGAGTCATCAAGTTGAAGACTCCAATGTTTTCTATTGAGTTGAATCAATTTTTCAAGAATCAATTTTACCTCTCTATTTGACACCTTGATTTGACCATTGGTCCATGGGTGATATGCAGTAGACACTCTATAACTGACCCTATACTGACATAATAGAGATTTCGTTGTTCGGTTGTAGAAATGAGAACCCTAGTCACTAATGATAAACCTAGGTAAGCCAAACCTATAGAAAATTTGGGTTCTCAAAAATTCCACAACTAACATAGAATCATTGGTCCTTATAGATCGTGCCGCTACCCATTTTGAAACATAATCACCTTACAATAGAATGTAAAGGTTACCAAATGAATTGGGAAATGGTCCAACAAATTCAATGCCCCAAATATCGAAAATGTCATGGAAGAGGAAGGGTTTTGTGTAATATCATTTATTTTAGATACATTCTTCATTCTTTGACAGCGAGCACTAATACAACTTTTCCTTTTATCAGTGCTAAAAACTGTCATTAACAGCTCTAGAAAAGCGCTGTTAATGCTGGTTTATATAAGGTAGGGGGGGTCCCCTTTATCAGCGCTCCGAAAAGCACTGTTAAAGGCGACCTTTATCAGCGCTAAAAAAAGATCTGATAAAGTGTGTCCTTTATCAGCATTTTTTTAGCACTCATAAAGGTTTCCTTTAATAGAGATATTCAGAGCACTCATAAAGGGGAACCCCCATTTATCTATGCCGGCATTAAAAATACTTTTATAGCAATGATAAATGTGTTCCTTTATCAGTGCAACCTTGAGCATTGATAATAGGGCCCTTTATCAGCGATCTTTTAGCGTTGTTAAAGGTGGCCTTTATTAGTGCGCAGAAAACCACTGATAAAGGCACCTTCCCCTGCACCGGCACAACCAGCACCTGCACACCTACACAGCTGCACAAACCAGCATACCTTCAAAAAATAGCACCTTCACACCTGCACAAAATAGCACCCGCAGACAATATTTTGACAAACAATGCTATATACATTTACTTAAAATCCTGAATACAAAAAAACACACTGTTATATACATTTCAAACAATTTCATACATGGTTACAATTACAATTATCCAAGAACAATTATAAATATTAATGTTTCATCCTTTGATATCCGTGATCTGATCACAAAATTTGTCGTCCACGGTATTTGTTGCAGAACAAAGCATTCGAACTCAAGGAAAAAATTAACCTATATAAGAAAAAAATATTATGTTAGTAATAAAAAAATGAAATAAATTAAAACATTAATATGAATGAATACATTAATATAGAAATGTGAAACTAAATTATGAAAATGATAAACTCAAATGTTTTCATTCTGATAATAATGAAAGGAAATAATGTAAAATCAATATGATTTTGGATGATTTATCTCATTTAATAAATACTGATTCTTTATCTAATGAAAAGCTTTACTGGTCTCACCGTGCGTGAAATTGAGGTGAATTCGATTTGTATACGTCAAAAATGACTCATGGATCATTTTCCTAATGTATCAAAACAATCTGAACGCATTTGCTCAGTTTTCCGTATGTCAGTAGTGTTGTTTTTTAATGTTTATGTAAATTTGAAACTGATATCTGACACTTTTAGCCATATCGGTCACACCGTGAATTGAATTGATGTGAGGTAGATTCATACACATCAAAAATGACTCATGTATCATTGTACAGAATAATCAAAACAATCCAAATTCAGTTTTTTAGTATTCCGTATGCCAGTACTTTTGTTTTCTAAATCTTATGTCAATTTGAAACTGATATCAGACACTTGTAGCCATACCAAAAATACCATGCATCGGATTGAGGTGAGGTTGATTCATACATGTCACAAATGACTCATGGATTGTTGTACTAAAGTATCAAAACAATCCGAAGGCATTTTCTCGGTATTCTGTATGTTAGTAGTGTTGTTTTCTAAAGTTAATGTCAATTTGAAACTGATATCAGACACTTTTAGCCATATAAGTTACACCATGTGTCGGATTGAGGTTCGGTCAATCATAAACCTCAAAAATGAATAACAGATCGTTGTCCTAAAGTATCAAGACAATCCAAATTCATTTGCTTAGTTTTTTGTATGTCACTTTTCTTATTTTCTAAAGTTTATGTCAATTTGAAACTGATATCAGACACATTTAGCCATACCGGTCACACCATGAATCGGATTGAGGTTCGGTAGATTCGTACATGTCACAAATGACAAATGGATCATTTTATAGAGTATCAAAATAATACAAATGCATTTTCATAGATTTCCGTATGTCACTTGTGTTGTTTTCTAAAGTTTATGTCAATTTGAAACTAATATCAGACACTTGAAGCCATACCGGTCACACCGTGCATCAGATTGAGGTGCGGTTGATTCGTACACATTACAAATGACTAATGGATAGTTTTACCAGAGTATCAAAACAATCCAAAATCATTTTCTTTGTTTTCAATATGTCATTAGTGTTTTTTTCTAAAGTTAATGTCAATTTCAAACTGATATCATACACTTTTAGCCATACCGGTCACACTGTGCATCAGATTGAGGTGTGGCTGATTCGTACACATCACAACTTACTCATGGATAGTTTTTCTAATGTAAAAAAAATCTGAATGTGTTTTATTTCTTTTCCTTATGTCACTTGTGTTGTTTTCTAATGTTTATGTCAATTTGAAACTGATATCAGACACTTTTAGCCATTCTGGTCACAATGTGCGTCAGATTGATGTTAGGTTGATTCATACACATCACAAATGACTAATGAATCGTTTTACTAGAATATCAAAACAATATGAATGCGTTTTCTTAGTTTTTTGTATGTCAGTAGTGTTGTTTTCTAAATTTTATGTCAATTTCAAACTGATATTAGACACTTTTAGCCATATCAGTCAAGCCATATGTCAGATTAAGGTACGATATATTTTTACTCATCAAAAATGAGTCATAAATCATTGTACTAAAGTATAAAAACAATATGAATGCATTTTCTCAGTATTCTGTATGTCAATAGTGTTTTTTTCTAAAGTTAATGTCAATTTCAAACAGATATCAGACGCTTTTAGCCATACTGGTCACACCGTGCGTCAGATTGAGGTGCGGTCAATTCGTACACCTCAAAAATGACTCATAAATAATTTTACTAAAGTATCTAAACAATGTAAACGTTTTTTCTCAGTTTGTTATGTGTCACTTCTGTTGTTTTCTAATGTTTATGTCAATTTGAAATTGATATCAGACACTTTTAGATATACTGGTCACACTGTGTGTCAGTTTGAGGTGTGGTAAATTCTTACACGTCACAAATGACTCATGGATAATTTTCATAGAGTATCAAAACAATCCAAACGTGTTTTCTCCGTTTTCCTTATGTCACTTGTGTTGTTTTCTAAAGTTTATGTCAATTTGAAACTGATATCATACACTTGTAGCCATACCAGTCACACCGTGTGTCGGATTGAGTTACAATTGATTCTTACACATCATAAAAGACTAATGGATCATTGTCCTAGAGTATCAAAACAATCCAAATGATTTTTCTTAGTTTCCCGTATGTCACTTGTGTTGTTTTCTAAAGTTTGTGTCAATTTGAAACTGATATCAGACACTTTTAGCTATAACAGTCACACCGTGCATCAGATTGAGGTGTGGTCAATTCATAAATGTCACAAATGACTCATGAATCTTTTTCCTAGAGTATCAAAACAATCCAAACGCGTTTTCTCGGTTTTACATATGTCACTTGTGATGTTTTCTAAAGATTATGTCAACTTGAAACTGATATCAGATACTTGTAGCCATATCGGTCACACCGTTTGTCAGATTGAGGTGCAATCAAATCATACAAGTCAGAAAAGACTAATGAATAGTTTTCCGAGAGTGTCAAAACAAACCGAACGTGTTTGTTTAGTTTCATGTATGTCTGTAGTGTTGTTTTCTAAAGTTAATGTCAATTTCAAATTGATATCAGGCACTTTTAGCTATACAGGTCTCACCATGCATCAAATTTAGGTGCGGTCGATTCGTACACATCAAAAATGACTCATGGATCATTTTACTAAAGTATCAAAACAATCCAAACACGTTTTCATGGTTTTCTGTATGTCACTTGTGTTTTTTTCTAAAGTTTATGTCAATTTGAAACTGATATCAGACACTTTTAGCCATTCCGGTCACACCGTGTATCAGATTGAGGTGCGGTTGAATTTTACACATTAAGAATGACTAATGGATCATTTTCCTAAAGGATAAAAACAATATTAATCCATTTTCTCAGCTTTTCTTATGTCATTAGTGTTGTTTTCTAAAGTTAATTTCAATTTCAAACTGATATCAGACGCTTTTAGCCATACCGGACACACTGTGTGTCGGATTGAGGTGTGGTTGATTTGTATACATCAAAAATGACTCATGTACCATTTTACTAATGTTTCAAAACAATCTGAACACGTTTTCTCAGTTTTTCATATGTTAGAAGTGTTTTTTTCTAAAGCTAATGTCCATTTCAAACTGATATCAGAACCTTTTAGCCATACCGGTCACATTGCTTGTCGGATTAATGTACGGATGATACTTACACGTCACAAATGACTCATGGATTGTTTTCCTAAAGTATCAAAACAATCTGAACATGTTTGATCGGTTTGTCATATATTAGTAGTGTTGTTTTCTAAAGTTTATGTCAATTTAAAACTGATATCAGACACTTTTTGCCATACTGGTCACACTGTGCATCAGATTAAGGTGTGGTCTATTTGTACACATAAAAATTGACTCCTGGATCATTTTCCTAAAGTATCAATACAATCCGAATGATTTTTCTCATTTTTTCAAATGTCAGAAGTGTTGTTTTCTAAATTTTATGTCAATTTGAAACTAATATCAGACACTTTAAGCCATATTTGTCACACCATGTATTAGATTGAGGTGCAGTTGATTCGTACACATCACAAATGACTAATGGATCATTTTCCTAAAGTATCAAAACAATCTGAATGAGTTTTCTCGGTATTATGTATGTCAGTAGTTCATAAGAGTCTCTCATGAAGTTATTCTTTACTAGAACCTCAAATCATATCTAAAACCATTCTTCATAATATAGAGATATGAAATATAAGAAAGGGTGATCATAGATGAACAATAAGTGTAAACAAGGGAGATATGAATGATCATATATAGATAACATAAGTAGTATGAATTCACCTTCATTGTCCTATTTTTTTACATTCTTCCATCAGGTACACTACCCATTCATTTCTAAACACATATATATCATCTTCTGAATAGTAGTTTTTGCGACAGTCATAGTAGTATTGAAAAAATATAAATACACAAAGGATTAATAATTATTTTAAATGAAGTTGTAATTATTTTTAAAAATACCTCTTTAGTGATTCTAGTTTGTTCATGAAATGTGATCTCTTTCATAAATTTACAGACATAATAACCGCAGTCCTTGTCCTTTGTTTGTTTCGGACACTAGAGAAACATTGAGAAAAATAAGTAATCTGTTTTTATATGTATTTGGATAGTGAAATATAATTATATATACCCCGATACTTCTCTATTTGTAGATCATATGCACCTTGTCATCCTTAGGCCTTGGATTCATTCCAGCCTTTAAACGATATTCATACACCACCCTATCATAACAGAATCCTCATTAAAAGATAATATAAAATATATAAATAGGTATTTAGTACTAAAATATTGGATCTAGTGTATTACGAACTGAAAATCACCATCATGTGTGGTTGGTTTGTTGGATATCCATGTAGTTAATCCAGAAAATAAATCTTTGGAGTATCAAAATTGACTACAATAAGCATATAATATTTCCTAAAAACACAAAATGTAATAAGTACTAATAGAAATGAAAATATAATTGATATGATTAAAATATAGAGTTTTACCCCTACAATGTTGTTATTAAAAAGAGTATGTCAGTCGTAATTCTACATTGAAACATTCTAAGGATGTTTCACATTAATTCAGCCTGAAAATCAGAAGCTATTTCTTCTCATTGTGTAGAAATGGTGTGAGGACTAATGAGTCCAAATTTTTATTCAAGGTAAAATCCCTTCAATTGTATTTCATATATACTCCTGTGAAAAATATGAATTGTATTTAGACATAATTAACATAGTATACCAACTTCTGTAAAATCAAATAATTAAAACATACCTCTTGTATACATTTATAACTAAGGCGCCTAGCCAGTAGTATGTGATGATTTCATCTACAACGTCAACACTAATGAAATATAATGTTTCCTCTCCATTCATATATTTTTCACAAACAATTTTGTGACATTTTCCGCCTTTCATTTTAATATCCACATGAGCTTGAAATGATATTAAATGTGGATATAGAAGAGGCAGGGTGAAGGTGCTCTCAGGAGATTTTTTTGATCAGTTGGTTGATCCTTTTGAGCCGCTCTTTCGTTTTCGCTCCTCCATTTGTCCTTCTGTAATAACATTAATCGGTTCATCCATTTTCTAATTTAATGTTAAAGGTTCATCTTGAAAATTGAATTAGCAATGAATACCTCCTGGTCAACAAGTTTTTTTACAAGATTCGACAGCCATGCAAAGAATGTTCCAACAACTTTTTCCACTATATGAATGTCCTCATCATCATTTGGCATGGGTACCTCGGCACTCGGATCATTAGCTACGTTAATAGACACTTTGACATGACCAGCTGGAAGTGATCTGGAGTGTAGCGTGTCATTCTGCATATTGAACACCTTAGCCCTAGCTACAAGGATTTGGGTGGGAGTTGACAGATATAAATAACAGTCATTTTCACCTCGTAGAATATTATTACAAGAAAGGTATCAGTGCCTATGTGATTCACATTTCACAGAAACAAATATTAGAACATTGATTACCTCGGTTAAGTCAGGTCATTGAGGGGAATGGCTCACCTCAAAGATGGTGGGGGTTGGGGCGGGATATTCTTGCATGGGTTGTCCTTGAGTTGTTTGTTCTTTTTGCCTCTCCCCCATCAACGTTGCAAGCAAGCATCCCTGACTTTTGATTCTTTCTTCAAGGGTAGATACTCTATCTCCCATCATTTTCATTTCTTCAGTTTTTCCATCCTCTTGTTTTTTTTTCTAAAAATATGTCTGGGGTGTCACCCTAAAACCCACATCAATCGGCATGCATTGCTGAGTGATGATTCCAATGTAGCTACTCAACATGGATTTTTTGGGGTTTACATTCTATCATTGCTTATTCCATCCCACCTCATATTTGATGACTTTTGATTTTTCCTTATGGATTTTGGCCAAAACTAAAAAACTATGGCGCACCTGTTTTTTTTTGTGTTGTCGGGGTTTCATTGCATACCATTTCCTCGTTTTTGGAATCATCATTATGTTCCTCTGAAGTTCTAGAATCATCACTGGGACCCGTAGCAACAGGATGAGAAACCTGTTGTCCCTCAGTAGTGGGACCAGCTGCAACAGGTTGAGAGACCTGTTGTACATCAGTAGTGGGAACATCTGTAACAGGTTGAGAGGCCTGTTGTGTCTCGGGATTGGGTTCATCAGCAGGTGCAGAAGTCATTATTTGCAGAAGTGGTTTAACATTTAATTTAGATAACATAAAAGTAGCAGCGAATAGATAATAACATATTGCAACACAATCTATATTACAATGAAAAAATAACATGATTATTGAACTCTCTTTTTTTTAAAGGCTGAAGGGATTTGACCCCTCTATCGACTATCCAGATATCTTCATTATGATATCTTCTGACATACAAAACACCTTCCACATTGGGACCACTACGAAATGATTGTGAAGTCCCAATGAAAGGGTCATCCTCCGTTGAATTTTCATCTGACGCTTCAACTGTTTTGGTTGATAATAGAAAAAATGACTATTTTCGGTTTGCAGGATCTGAAACATAAAATACTTGCACTACATGTGATTACATTATAAATGGTTCGTCTTTCTCCCCTTCCTTACTGAAATCAACTTTCACGAATCCCAAATCATGTATTTTAACAGCACTCCTATTATCAACCCACTTGAATTAAAGAATTGTAACTTGGAATTCCGTATAATCCAACTTCTATATTTGTTTGATGATTCCAAAGTATGACATATTTGCATAAATTGGATTTCTATCCTTAGCACTGGAAACATGCATCGCTTTAGCCACAAGTGTAACCACACTATTCATCATGGTACTATCTTGATCATGTTCATTGTTATAAAATATATAGCCATTAACTACATAATCATCGTAAGATAATACATACACACTTGGTCCTCCGACTATCCATCGAAGCCATTCTAAAATTGGCTCTGGATTTTAATCCGAATTATTAAAAATATGGTCCTGAAACCATCCTATAAACTACTAACTATGTTTATCTGATATCCATTTTTCATCCCTAGATAAATTCAAATTCCTAATAATTTCTTTGTAGATTTCATCATATGGGTCAACGTTGAAACTGTTATGCAAAACATAAAGGTGTGCCTGCTCCAGATCTATAATATTGATTGTGACAACCTGTCTTCTAAAAATTCCTTCTCCGAAAAGCCACCTAGTGTGACGAGATTTCGGTAGGCCCATGATTTCCTCACCAGATAGGCATTCGATACAGAATTCAACAGCTTCCTCAACAATATATCGCTCTGCAATACAACCCTCTGGAAGACTTTGATTTTTGACATACCCTTTCAGAATCATCATATACCATTCAAATGGGTATATACATCTATAATGTATAGTACCACATAGTTGAATCTCTCTCACCAAGTGGGCCATCAAATGAACCATCATATCAGAAAATGAAGGTGGGAAGAACATTTCTAATTCACATAATGTGACAGAAATTTCTCTTTCCATAGTTGGTAATTTCACCGGGTCTATACATTTGTTTCACATAGCATTGAAGAATAAACACAGTTTCATTAATGTATGGCAGAAATTCTTGGGAAAAATGCAACACAAATCAAAAATAATGAGATCATTAATCAGAACATGACAGTCATGTGATTTTAGAACTTTTAACTTCAAGTCTCTCATTGACACAAGGTTCCTGATATTTGATTAATACCCCTCTGGAACCTTTACGTCATTAAAGATGTTGCCAAACTAATATCTCTCCTGCCTGGAATGAGTGTAAGCTGCAGGAGGAAGAAATTTTCATTTTTCACACTTCACTAGTGCCAACTCTTCTCATACTCTCATCTCTACCATGTCCAACCTAGCCTTAATTCCATCTTTTGTTTTTCCAGATGTATTTAGAAATGTGTCGATGACACTATCAAATAAATTTTTTTTCAACATACATAACATCAAGAAAATGTATGACATACAGATAATTCCAATATTGTAATTCAAAAAAAAATTGATCTCTTTTTCCAACTGATTTTCGTAAGGTTTTTTGAAGCCAGTTTACCAAAAGTAGTGCCCACATTTTAAACTTTCTCAAACCATTGATTGCATGTTAGGGGAGATGGTGTTGTACTTTCTTCTGACCTTCCATCAAATGATGTCGTCCAAGAACGGTACTTATGTCTTTAGGGTAGAAATCTGTGATGTCCTAGAAACACAGTTTTCAATGAATGTTTCATCCTAATTGATTGTGTACCTTGTTCGTAAACGAGACACCCTTGAAATCCGTTAATGCTATATCTTGAAAAATATCTATAAGTAGGGAAGTAATTTATCGTCCCATTAAACATGGCTCTCAAAGTGAAATCTTCCTTTCTGTAAGCATCATACAATGTAATACCTGAATCCCACAATAATTTCAAATCTTCGATCAATGGAGATAAATAAACATCAATATCATTACCTGGTTTTATTGGTCTTGATATTAGCATAGATAACATGATGTATTTTTGTTTCATGCATATCTACAGTGGTAAGTTATAATTTACCAACATAACCAGATATGTACTATGATTGTTTCTTTGAAAACCAAAAGGACTCACTCCATCTGTAGATAACGCAAGACAAAGGTTTCTCAACTCATTTCCAAATTCAGGATACTCATGTTCAATTCCCTTCCACTGAGGAGAGTCTGCTGGGTGACATAGTATCCGATCTTTAATTCTTGTTTCTGCATTCCATGTATATTGTACTGCAGTCTCCGCACTTCCATATAGGTGCCTAAACCTTGGAATTATTGGAAATTACCATACAACTTTAGTAGAACTGGATTCATATTTATTGTATCGAGAAGCACTACACTTTGGGCATTCTCTAAGTGATTTGTGGTCCTAGATAAATAGTATACAGTCATTCGGGCTGGTGTGTATTCTTTTAGAGATCATACCCATCGAGCGTAGAATTCATTTGGCATCGTATGTTTGGCTTCGGAGCCCATTATCTTCTAGGAGCATGTCATTCAAGAGAGCAATTAGTTTCGTAAAATTGGCATCACTCCACCCGTTATCTTATTTCAAATTATACAGCTTCAGTACGGCTGACAATGATGTATATTTAGTCTAACCAGCATACAATGGAATCTTTGCACAACATTTTTACTTCTCAAACGATTTTTGGAAATCACGAAGTTCATCTTCGATGGTCCTTGTCATTTACTCAATACAATCTTCATCATTATTCACATCTATAATCACATCCTCCATAAGGTCATCTTCATTGTTCATGTTTTTAATCATATCAGATGATCTATGAAACTCAATGTTATCCCAGCCACTACCTACATTCATTGTTTCCCAGTGTTTATTCCAACATGTATAAATCAGATCTATTTTGTGACAGATCGAGTGTTCATCCAACTCCTCTGGACTAATTTATTTTAAATTACAATAGTGTAAACACGGACAATGGATTTCAGAAGGGTCACATGCATGATCTTTTGAAAACTTGATAAACTCTTTCACGCCTTCTTCATACTCTTTTGTCAACCGATTGGCATTCATCCATTCTTTATTTATATTCAACCTATATGAAATCCATAGGATGGGTATATAGGTTAGGTGATAAGGAATATGAGTATAATTTAGATAAAAAAACTAGATACTTCAAAAATGGTGGGGGCGTGATCATTAATAGAAAATCTTGGGTGGTTCTTGGGATTCATCATTCTCTTCCTCTCTTCGATCCCCCCTGATGAGGGGCGGTTCATGGGAGTTTTTTATAGTTCTTTAGTGAGTTCTTCCATCATAATTCCTCCATTAATATTGTCCTTTATTTCCCTATGATTTGGGATGATTTTAACTAGGATTTTTGTGATGAATTCACTATATCATCTTCAAATCAATTCAGATGATGTAGATTTTGTTTATAATGGCTAGAGGTTTTCCTTGAATGATGAATGCACCATGTTTTGTGTGGTTTAGGTGGTGTTGTTTTTCTCAGTGAGTATTTAAAAGATTATTCCTAATTATATTAAGGTGAATAATTAATTATAAGTTTCTTTAATTAATTGTTTTGGAATTGTGCCTTGATATTGGGTCTGAATCATTGGTATAATATTAGATAAGGCATGTATAGTCTTGTTTGAGGATGAGTTGATCTTGGTGAGGGTGTTACTCCATTTTTTGTGGTAGGTGGACCCTATATTACAAAACCATGTTCCAATATATTCATGATTGTGCATTCATTCATGAGTATATGTGTTCCAGTGAAAGGAATAGAAATCAAGAGCAACAAAGGTGAATAAATAGGGTGTTTTTGATCGACCAAGAGATAGAGTGAGGGTTCTATTGAATCTTTGTAATTTTGTGATCATCCGGATATTATGTCTCCATGGAGTAGTTGTGTTTATTATAGGATCACATTTGGTATGATATTTTTATATCCTAGTTAGGTTTTCTAAGGATATTTGAGTTGGTATTAGATTTTTAGGCCTAAAGAAAATGGATCATATCGTCTTATATCTCACGTATGATGAGGAACACACTATTAAGTATATATAAGAGTCATGGTGTTTGTGATGAGTAGGATATTCTATATAGGGATTGGTAAAGTGTGACATAGATGATTTCCTCATTATAATTGGATTAACAGATCTCCAAGGGGATATATGATATGGCACTTATGTGAGGGTCATGGTAATAGTCTGGATGGCTTAGTATAAGGTATCCAAGGCTCTTAGTGTGAGTTTCATAGGATGGTCATTATTTATTTTTAATGAGTTCTAATGTGGGAATTAGAAGATCATATAGACTTGACTATCGAGGCCTAGATCGTGGGTTGTGACATTACCATATGGAGATGAGTGTGTGTTGGTATTAATGAGTAGATATGGGTTAGGTTTTTAGAACTCATTAGATTCCCTTATAGGAGGAATTAGAATTTTGATAGGTTGGGAATAATTTTCATGTATAACCAAGATGGGTTTAAGGAGATTATTATTCAAGGATAAGTTGATGGTGACTTTTATCATTTATGGTCAGACCGTATAAGAGATTGGGACTTCATATGACTTTCACCTTGTTGAATTATGATCATCCATGGGGCCCACATATTGATGATGTGGTTTAGATAGTACGATAGGTTGGATATCTAGATACCCTCCTTAGATTACTATTTATATGTTTTGTGGCATGAGACAAGATGTATGGACTTTATTTAAATGAAAAGGTGTTGGTAGGACCCTACTTTGAGTGAGCAGGAATTGGTCAAAGGGGATTGGTGTGTGACATCCATGGGATCCACCTATTGATGGTGCATTTTAACTTGTGATAGAGTTTGGATTTTGTGATTCCCTCCTTAGATCATTTGTTTATGATAATATGATGTGAGATATAGAAATGGGGATTACTTCGTATTGGTTTGGAGTATTTTTGTGAGAGGTTGTCTATAGAGATTCCCTCCTCATTTTTATGTGATGTGGTGGTGAGACCCACTGTAAGTGGGAGGGGAGTAGCTACTATTTTGTGGAATTAGAGGATATGTGAATCACACCCAATGTGAGAGGTTGGTGGAACTATTATGTTTTCAGAAATGATGTGATTTCTAAATTGGTATATGACCCATCCCAGAGAGAGTGGGTAGTGGGCAGGAATTGGTAGAACCCCTATTAAGGTTCATTTTTTTTGAACCCAATGAGAATAGTGTACAATATAGTGTACAATGTAGAACATACTAAACATATGCCTCATCCCATTGGCATGCATCACCTGATGACACCAACACGGATAGTTCAAACCCTACCTGGCCTAAATATGGGGTAGTATCCACAATCAGAAAAAGATACACATTAAGGGACACTAGACAGAGTGAAATCCTATTCTTGTATAACAACCTTTCACAAAAAATACTCTCTCTATTCCGGTTTATATCACAAGGATATAGTGGGGAGAGATAATCAAGATCAATCAAGTAAACAACCACATATACATGTGTCACACACACAAGCATCACAGAAAAGAATCACGCCAAATCACACCAAGGAACCATCCCTAGCCTTTTAACCAATATTTCATGAGGATTCCCCATTCAGGGGATTCCTATCACATTCAATATAACCAGGGAAAAACATGGCGTGTATAGCTTAACAAAACAATACCATATACATCAAAATAATAAGGAAAAAAACTCATTTCATATCAAACAATTATCCTAAAAATCATACATCACTAATTAATATCATTTTAAGGTTAGAAAAGATAGAAATCATTGATTCATAAGGACTTCGATGATTCCACCTTAGAGTTGCAAGGTTTGAATAAAACTATGTACAACCCCTGAAACACAAACTCTATAATTTCAAAATGAACTAAAAACTGACCTACCTTTAAGAGTATTCACAATTACATATTAACAATGTACCTAAACTGTGAAGTAGAGGAAATGTAGGTAGCAGGGGCAGCATAGAGGCAGTTCAGAGGCAGCGTGGAGGCATCAGAGGCAGCTGAGCCAGCTCCGAGGAAGCGGAGGCAACAAAGGCAGCGGAGTAGGCAGAGGAGGAGGAAGAGGAGGTGCCGATGGAGGCGGAGGAGGAGGAGGCCGTGGTGGATGAGGAGGAGCAGGTGGAGTCATGGTGGAGAGGAGGCAGCGGTGTAGGTGGAGGAGGAGGAGGAGGAGGAGGAGGAGGCACCGGTGGTGGTGGAGGAGGAGGCCATGGTGGAGCAGGAGGTGTAGCATCGGAGAGGGGGCCGCAGCGTAGGAGGAGGATGAGGAGGAGAAGTAGGTTCTAGAAGAGGATGAGGAGGCAACAGCCACAGCGGAGGAGGAGGAGAAGGAGGTGACGACTACGGAGGGGAGTAGGCAACGACATAGAGGAGGCAGCGACATAGGGTAGGGATTCCATGAAGGCTTGACAGGGTGAGGGGAGGAGGAGGAGGACCTGGTGGATTTTATGAATCTCATTTGGACCTTTATCAACTCTAGTAAAAAACACTGATAAATGGGGTCTTTATTAGAGCTAAAATGAAAATCACTAATAAATACTCCCTTTATCGGCGCTTTTTTCGCGCTGATAAAGAGTGACTTTATCAGTGCTTTTCATTTTAGCGTTGATAAAGACACTCTATATCTGTGATTTTGTAGTGCTGATAAAGACATAGTTTATCAACGATGATAAATGTATAAAATTAATAATTTCATTATATTATTATATATTTATTTAAAATGATATTTTTCATATATATATATTTATTTATTAATAATTATAACTCTAAATAAATATATCTCTATTTTTACTTATAATATTATTTGAAAGCTATATTTATATATATATCATTGAAAATATAATAAAATATATATTTATTATTTAAATATAATTTAATTTTAATTATAAGTGTACATTTTTTATAACATATATATTATATGGGTAACATAATGAATTATAAATCAATAACTCATCAATGTGACATGTAATTATAATCTATAAATGAACATTATTCATCCACATATATATACGCATGTATGATATATTCATTAACCCCAATTCATTGGAAAACACATATATATTCAATAATCTTAATTATACATATATATTAAAACGTATTATATATTTATAAATAAAAACAAATACATTAAATATAAACAAATATAATAAATAAGAATATTATATATAATGAATTAATAAATCTAATAAATATAATGAATTAATAAATCTAATAAATCTAATAAATATATTGTTTATTAATCTTATAATTATTTAATTATATATATACATTTATTTATAACATGTTTATTATTTAATGTATACAATAAATATTATCAGTGCTAAGAAAAGCGCTCATAAAGGCCTACCGCTTTATCAGCGCTTTTCTTTTAGCGTTGATAAAGGCAGTTTCCTGCCTTGCCCAGTTTTGTGGTAGTGAAGGAAAAAATTTACAGAAGTCAAGGGAATCCTGAAAAATTGTGGGCCAAAAGAGACTAGAATTGAGGACGTTGCGAGTAGTCCGTTGGAGACCAAGGTGGACCCCGCAAGCAAGAGTGTGAAAGAATATAAGGACAGATTAAAACTCACTATTAGAAACACAACACCTAAGGACTTGATCACTACATGTGCGCTAATGCTAGGGGTCATCCCAAATTTACCAATGAGACTCATGTTTTAGATGGTCGGCCTGATTTTTGTTGAAACAAGTAGGAATGCAAGATGTTACCAAATAATTTACAATTTCATCATACTATAGGATAACATATTTCACTCTGAACAATTTCTCATTGGGAAACATATCATTAATAAGAATACAGGGGAATGATTAAATGTCCAAGGATGGAGGAATCCTACTGATTCGGTTGACCACCACATTCTCTGCTCCTTTTTGATCTGTAATTTCTAGATTGAATTCTTGAAGGAGGATCATCCAACAGATGAGATGTGGTTTGGCTTCCGATTTGATAAAGAGATACCAGAGGGATGCATGGTCTGATAACATAATGATTTCGGACCCCAAAAGATATGACCTGAATTTTCTATGGGAAAAAAATGGAAAGAAATTCTTTTTCAGTGTTGGTGTAGTTTTCTTGGGCAGGGTCCAAAGTATGTGAGGTATAGGAACTGACATGTGGAGCTCGATAAAAACTTTTGTATAAGACTGCCCCAACTGCATAGTTAGAGGCGTCACACATTAGCTCAAATGGTAAATCCCACCGATGTGGTTGGATTATCGGGGGTGACGCGAGAATCCATTTTAATTTATAAAAAGCTTCCTCACATTATTTTTCAACAATAAATCTTATTTTTTTCATTTTGGAGTTATTAGGAGAGGGGTAGTGCAATTTTACTAATTTCATGAATGAAACGATGGTAAAATCAAGAATTACCTAGGAAATACCACACATACCGTTCATTTTAGGGTAATGGTCGGAAAGAAATGACTTCCACTTTTGATTTATCTACTTGGATACCATCCCAATAAATGACATTCCCTAAAACTATACCCTGCAGCACCATGAAATGGAACTTCTCATAATTTAATATGAGATTCATTTCAATAAATCGATGTAGAACTAATTAAAGAATACTCAAACATTCATGAAATGATGAACCATAAATAGTGAAATCATCCATGAATACTTCTATGCAATTATCTAGGTAATCAGAAACAATAATAACCATACATTTTTGGAATGTACTTGGAGCATTGCACATACCAAATGGAATCCTTCTAAAGGAAAATGTGCCGAAGGGGCAAGGGAAGGTCATCTTTTTCTAGTCATTAGGGGAATTATGGATTTGATAGTATCCAGAATACCCATAAAGGAAACAGTAGCGGGACTTACCCACTAGTTTCTCTATCATTTGTTCAATTAATGGAAGATTAAAATGGCCCTTCCTAGTGTGTCAGTTTTGTTGTAAATAGTTTATGCAGACACACCATAAATTATGCCCATGATTTGGAACCTATTCATTGTTTTCATTTTTGATTATTGTAAGGCCTATTTTTTTAGGAACTACTTTAATGGGACTGACCCATTGACTGTTAGAGATGGGGTAAATGATTCCTGCAGCCAATGATTTTGTCACATCATTTTTCACAACTTCTAAGAGGTTTGGGTTTGATCAAAATTGTTCTTTCCTCATTGGTTTACCCTCATCATTTAATTAAATTTAATGTGTAAAAATTTATTGGCTAATACTAGGAATGTTATCTAGTTTCCATCCCAAATCTTGTTTATACTCACTCAAAAGTTCATGAAATCACAATTCATGTTCAGGAGGGAGTGAACTAGCAATGAATATGGGAAACTTGTTTAAATGCTCATGATATGAATATTTTAAATCTTGAGGTAGTTATTTGAGTTCCAATTCAGGTGGATTTTGTATTTATGGGATTGTGTGAGAAATGGAGACGTCACTGATCTCATCTAGTTGCTCAGTCTTATCATCCCTATAAGAGGAATGAGGTTTTACAAGAATAGTAGTATCATCGATGGTCAGTGGATCCTCAGTGTTCATGAAATCATCAATTAACAAACACACATTACATATCCCTAGACCACCACAACAATCAATACATGATTTATTACCAAGAATTTCAATCAAGGATGAAAACAACGAAAGGGGATCGGGGGAATGATAAGAAGTGTTTTTAGGAGAAGGGGGTACATCAATTGAACCAATAGAGAGAGAGGAATGTTCTTCTGAGGGTTGCTTCATGGAATCAAGGATGTTGAAATGGACTATGTCACCACCAGATTCCATAAGATAATGTACCATTATTAACATTAATTTTGGTTTTGTCAGTTTTCAAGAAGGGTCTCCCCAATATAATTGTGGAATGTCCATTCATCCTATCATCTTTCATTTTTAGCACATAAAAATCAGCTGAAAAAATAAAAAAAATCACCCTCATAAGAACATCCTATAACAAACCAGAGGGGTGTGTTGTACTCTGATTTACTAGGTGAATGACTATTTGTGTGGGCTTTACTTTAGCAATCTGCAATGAAGAGTTAATGAAGTGAGGGATCACATTAACAGAGGCACCCAAATCAAGCATATAATTAGGAAAATAATACTCCCCTATGGTGCATAGAATTGAGAAGGTTCCAGGATCATTGCACTTTGTTGGCAGTGATAGTTATATTAATTCTGATATGTTTGTATCCAATATCACCTTCTCATCTCCATGAATTCATCTTCAGTGTGTACACATTACCTTCAGAAATGTAGCGTATCTTGGAATTTTCTTTATGGCATCAATCAAAGGAATGCTAACCTAAACTGTTTTAAAAGTTTCCAATATTTCCTTATCAAGTTCAGTTTACTTTTGATTTTTTTAGTTAGGTGGACATTTGAGTAAATAGAAGAGAAATGGTTGGGATAGGAGACTCATCGACATACACACTCTTTCCTTTGTAAGAGATTCTCTCAACACATGGTTTTTAAATATTTGGAACATTTTTAGTTGTTGGGATGGTGGTTTCATCAGGAGTGGATGAATATAATGGAGGGTTCCTTTGGGATTTAAGATTTTTCCCACTCATAAGGATGATGACACTAACATTTCATTTATCAATATGGTTGACTAATGGTTGAGATGGTAGTTTACCCGACCCATGACTTTGAATCTCACCCACTAAGTTAGCTAGTTGGCCTAATTGGGTTGTGAGGTCTTGTATGGATTCCTGTGTGGATTGATGGAATTAGAGATTATTGGAAGCCATTTTCTTCATCGTATCTCTTAGGCTAGGCTCGGGTTTGGGAGAGGGCGGTTGCAAAGGCCTTTGGAGTGGTTGATTATTTCAAGGTGGTGGTGGTGGATGACTACTCTAACCCTGTTGGTTCCATGGTTGTTGAGGTTGGTTTGAATAATTCCCTTGGCTATAGGCTTGGTTTTCTTTCCACCCAGGAATGGATGGGTTGTAAGGTTCTTTCCTAAATGGTTGGTTATAGGGGCGGCATGGAAAGATTTCCTCACAAATCTCAGAATTTTATCTCAATTGAAACCCTTGGTCATAGTAGTGGGTATCAAAAGAGTAGATTCCACAATGGATAGGAGGAGGATATTGTTATTTCTCTTGGGAGAGAGTGAGTTTTCGTAAAAGGGTACTTACCTATTTAAACATTGTTCCCACATTCTTCTCAAATTCAGTACATTTCACCTCATGGACACCTCAAGTGGTTACGCTGGACCTTGTACCAAATTTTTGAGTATTTGTGCCATGTTGTCAATTAGGGTTCTTAAAGATATTGGGGTATTATATACTAGTTCACGACCCGCAGCAACATCAATCCTGTTATGATTAATTGGAATTAAACCTTCAAAAAAAAAATACTATATTAAAAGTTGGTCTCTTATTTGGTGGTGTCGAGAACTTGAACACAATATTTTAAATCTTTCCCAATATTTATGAAGAGTTTCCCCCTGAGATTGTCTTATCCCACAAATTTCATTCCTTATTATTTCATTTCGAGAGGTTGGAAAATAATTTTCAAGAAAAAGGAATTTCATGTCTTCCTAGCCTCTTATTGGTGAATTAACAAAGTACAACCAATGTATCGTAGTGTATTTTAAAGAAAATGGGAGTTCTATATGATTTATGTTTTCCTCATCCACATTAGCAGGTTTTAATTTTGGAAAAATAGTATGAAATTATTTTATGTGATTGTGTGGATCCTCTCCCAGAAGTCCATCGAATCTTGGTAATAGATGAATTAAACCAGATTTTAGTTCAAAATTGGGTTCCTCTACCTGTAATTGAATGTATATGGGATAGATATGGACAATAGGTGAGGTTAGTTATTTTATTTTTCTATTTTTTCAGACATGTTGTACAAGTTTATTTCAGTTTTGATGTCAGTTTTTGAAGAAGATGAATGGCGAAGAAGAGTTTCAATGTACGGTGTGTCCTCCTTCAAAGTGTTGTCTTGTGTGTCTCGGTGTCATTGATGTAGGATCCTCTCCTATTCGGGTTTGAAAAGTTGTTAGTATCTCGGAGTAGAACACATAATACACAGAACCTATAGAAAAAATAAATCAGAATACAAATGTATGTTATAAGGTAGATGATAAAACAATTAAATATTTAAAAAAATTACAGAAATCTTATAAAAAATCACACTAAAACCAATGCACTCCCCAAAAACAATGCCAAAATTTGACTGTGATGTTGTAACACGTGAAATTGATTATGTTTATAAGGTTGATATATAGTCTAGGGTAGACCCCATGTCATCTCTCAATGAGTGCTGGCGGGTTTAGAGTGTTCATTTTTAATAATAAGTACTAAAAGAAGGGGTGGTTTTAAAACAATTTAAATAAAATGACTTGATTTAAAGAGTTTAATAGTAGATAAATAAAAGTGTTGTTTTAGAATTATGAGATAATGAGAAAATTTAAAGTTCACTACACATCTTGGAAAGTTCATCATTCTGAAAAATAGACACAGTTTAATGGATTCCTTTGGTTGAGGGTTTTCATGATCTCAACTAACCTATTGCCTCTTAAATGATGCTCAAAGTACCACCCCTATACACAACAATCATTTTATCAAGGTTTGGGTATCAATCATAAAAACGGCTACCAAGGAATATTGAAATCTTATGTATGTGTGAGATAAATTGGACTCTTATCTGGTCCAATCGAAACAACCCAATATTCCCACATGAAATCTCAACCCAACCAGTGTTGAAATAAAATGTTTTTCACTTAATTATAAAAATAGAAATTAAATCAGAGGAGTATAATGTCAAGATAAGAATTAAGTGAAATATTTAGCACACAAATTACACAAAACTAATCAAATAAAAAGTGATGGAACTATCTCCCAAGTGTTTTTAGCTCCCTAAAAATAACCATCCACCATTTATCTCGACATCAGGAGGAGGTGAAAGTTGGGTGGAACATCATCTTTAACCTTGATCATCATATGAGGATAGGGGCCTCCATAAATCATTGAATAATTAGAGGACTCCTTTGGGTATCCATTATACGAGATATTTGACTCCTGATCGTACTTACAAATGGGGATCCCATGTTCAATTTTATAGGAAAAGTGGGAGTTGGTTTGGAGCATCATGATTTTGAGAAACCACTTTGTTAATGGTTTTCGATTGCCAGACAGTCTTATCTCACTTTTTAAAAAAACTAAAAAGTTGTATCCAAACCTTGTTAATATCTCCACCAAATTTTTGGAGCCATTTGGAAAATCAAAACCCATGATTTTAACATATTATAGAATGCCACTTTTGATTTTATGCAAATTTGGTGGCTTGGATAGATCAGTTCAGATGAGCCCCATAAAAGCTGAATCGAGATTGGGTTCATTGAGATGAAATGTATCCTATTAAATATTTAACCAAACCACATAATTTCAGAAAATTTTGATGCATGGTATATTATATGTGTGCGGATTAATCCACTAGTGAGCTTGGATCCTATGTAGTTTGACCCATTTTTCTTGGACTAATCATGGGTCCTCCTAATCACCTCCACCTTCAATGAAATTTTCAAGACAAGTAACATTGAACTTTTTAACAGTGATAAACACAAACTAATTGAAACAAACTTGAAGGGGTTTTTTTATTATATTTGCAATTTACAATACATATTCAGTTTAATATAATGTTGTAAGGGTGAAAATGAGATGGTGAATAGTTGTATGATCACTCATGCCGATCCCCTAGAATGATTCATGGAATTTCATTAGTGTATCCATGGATGATTTTACAGTGCCTCCCTATATTTTTATAATAAGGATTAATTTTATTTAAAAGGTTTGTGAATTTTTTTTCAAATAATAAATGATTCGTTGGATTCATAAATGTATGGATGTTCTCTCAAATCCCTATCACATGACCGGGGACAATCCACCTTCTCACATATTACCCACTAACATTATATTTGTGGGATTCCTTGGTACAAAATTACTAGCTGAGGAAGAATATGGTAAATTATATGGGTGTCAAACTGGAACCATGTCCAATGTGAATATTTATTTATTTTTTTCATTTATTATTGTCGATCACCGTTTATTTATTTATTTAATGAAATTAATTTTCCTAGACATCGTGGGTAGAAGAGTTCTACGATTGATTTTCACACACTAATTTAACCACCTTTTGTACCCAAATAGACTTTATGGATTTTGGTATTGATAATGTGATGTTTCGAGCTTCCAATTCAGGATTCACATTTCTGGGAGGGAGTTTATGGAAGAGGACCAGGCATAAACTCAAGATTATTACTCTGTGTTTGTATTTTTTTTATATCCTGATAGAATTTGTTATTTTCATGTATTCCATGACCCCGTGTATGATTTTTATAGTTCGAGAAATTCCATCATAATATTTTGATTATGTTATTATTATTTATATTCTACATATTATATTAATTATTTTTCATGATTATGTATTTTGTTCATATGTTTTTATATGGTCAATACTTTTTATACTATTTCATATATATATATATATATTACTGTGTTTTACTGTGATCAATGAGGGAATAGTATCAAGATGGACACAACCAAGGCCCTCACCTCTAGTCAGTAGCCTATGGTGTTCATTGAGTCTGGCTTAAGTTCTGGTTGCCACCATCTCAGGGCACCGTTAAGTGGTTTATAGGACGTGGGTTTATAATGTTTCATCAATTTTTTTTCAAATCGTGTATTACAATTTTGGCTTCAGGTTAGAGACTATACTATTTTAATTTTTCAATGATACTATTCATGGATGTAGCTACCCTGTGTATAAGGGAATCAAAAATTACATGGGATGGGTAAATGCAGTTATTTATAGCATTTTTACAGTATAATGTATTTCCCCATAGAGAGGAACACTTGATTTTAATGGATATAATGTTTTTTTATTTTTTCCATTAGACTAATTATATGAGGGTACATCAAAAAATCAACATATTAGGAACCTTATGAAAAAAAATTTATATATTATTAAAGTCCATATTTACTCACTGAATATGTTGTTTGTATTGAATGTGATTGTTATATGTGCCTTGTTTTTATTTCTTGTTGTTATTTGATTATTGTATATAAAAATGTTCAAACTATCCAGTCTAGATAGAAAAACATAATTGAAACATAGTTCTCCTTCTTTAACCAAGCATTGTTTCCAAAATAGGTTGTTGAAGTCACCTAAAAAAGTTGGGTATATAATGTTAAGCACTTAACCATCAACAATAAGGGGTGGAACGTGTTATGGTTAGGATTATGTGGACACCACGTCTCAATTTATAAGGTGTATGAGACATTAAAATATTTGATGTGATGATCCATATGGTTCATCCATTTAACATAAAATTAAATTCATAAATGAATTTAAGTAGTTAAACATTAAATTGAAATGGATCATTTTATGTCCAACATGAGGCAGTGACCCTAACCTCAACACGGTAACGGGTTGTAGGTTGTGTCACATATGTTTCTTCATTTACTCATTCTAATTACCCTGAAAATTTTCAAAGAGTAGGGAAATTGATTTAGCTTTCTTATAGATAGGATTCATAGATTTCCTTAATTAACACTTTCTCTGTCATTCAAAAATCTCATCTAAGGATTTCTATTTGAATTTTTAGAGCTATGTCGCCGCTATATCTTCATGATGTATTCCACGAAAATGTTGAGGAGCATACTCTTGATGTATTGGGACTATAGACACACATGGTACCTCTTATAATTCCACCTGAGGCACCTCCTCAAGATCATCCTTGGGTTATGGATTCCATATTCCATGAAATCATCTTATAGATTGTGAAGAACCCTTAGGGTGCACCACGAACATCTGCATCCACAGATGAGCTACTCCATGATTTCCACCAGCAGTATCGTTACATAATCACAGGGAATGGGGGACCTCATGTTGTTGTATCAGGGATCAATCCCATGCTATAATATTTGAGCATATCGACATGCATCTAGATCATAGGTTTGTACTCATGACTTATATGATATTTGCTTCATACATGATTTGACAGGATGTTCTAACTCAGGATTGTCAACACCAGGGTATGGTCTGGGAAGACTTCCATAAATCTTTCTTTGACTACATATTTCATAAAACAATAAGAATATATATTACTCAAGAAAGTATAAACCATCATCAATGTGACATGTCAATGATGGATTTCTCATCTCTCTTTAATGAATTGTATCATCTCACATTGACCATGACTAGGATGATTTGGCTATTATGAGGAGATTTGAGGATAGGAGTGCAAACAAAATATGATCATAGGTAAACATACATGGGGTGAACACCATTTTGGATATTGTAAACGAGGTCATCATCACTAAGAGGTACATGAGGGAATTAGGTGACATGAAAAAAGGGCGTTTAACAACTAGGATGTGTTGTCGTTTATCCAAAGGAAATAATAGAAATTTCAAGGGAACATCGGGGGGTACTACTAGCCAGATGGAACACATTTGCATCTTTTTGTTGTTTCACAAGTGTGGCATGATAGGCTACAAAAATCCCCAGTATACAAGGTAGTAGATCTATTATCAGTCTTGTGGCATGGTGGTCAACCCCCATCATTTCCACCAATCCATTCCCCCATTCCAATGTGGGTGATTTTTCATACTAGATCTACATTTATGTGACACATTAGAAACACCTAATTATGAAGGAAGTTGGTATTATATTGATATTCAGGCTCAGGAGGTGGACGTGGACAAGTCAGTCAGGCCTCATTGTTTCAGCTTCATTAGAGTGGCCATGCTCGAGCTACTCAGGCAACATGTCAGGGTTGTGGTAACAACTACATCTATGTTTGTGAACCCTATTCCAAATGAGAAGATTCCATTGAAATATTTGGTCAGAGATGCAATTCTAGAAGCCTCTAAATTAGTATATTCCTTGTTTGATATAGGTTCTTTGCACATTTTTCTATATATTGCAACTATGGGATGTCTGGGATTAGTGATAGAGTACTTCAGTGGAGTTATGACTCTTGAAATTCTATTAAGATTTTGAGAAAATGGTGGAATAATGAATCTGGAGTACCCCATTGAGATAGGAGGGTACCATATTCTATAAATTTTCTTCATCCCTGAGATGACCAATTTTAACATTATTCTTAGTATGAAATGGCTTGTGCCTTATAGAACACATGAAGACTACTATCACTATTTGAAATAGTTCACATCACCAGAGGAAAATACATATATCCATATGGGTGATGGGATATTTATTAATGTCTAGCATGATTGAATAATACTAGGATTTGGGGATTGACAACCTAGATGGTTGTCCTATTTATGAGTGATTAGGTAACGCATCATGTGGATTTTCGTCATATGGTGGATCATTTTTGGAAAGTATTACCTAAAGATTTCTCAAGATTACCTCCTAAATGTGAGGTCTGGTTAACCATCTGCCTTATTTTTTAGTGGAATCTATTTCCAATCATCTATATAAGATGGAACACACATTGTTACAGGAACATTGGTAGAATCATTAAGATCAAGATGCTAATGATTTTATCTAACCCAAAATGTCACCATGGTATTTACCCATCCCTTTGTCCAAGAATGTAGATGATACACTAATATGTGCATCGATTAACATTGAATGAGTCATCTTACTGTGAGAAAATGTTATCTGCTTCCTTGAATTGACGACCCCTTCAACCAACTATGAATATTTACCATTATCTCCAAGATCAATTTGAGTTTTATCTATTGTCAGGTTCGTCTCATCCAATTTTACATACCATATACAATGTCCAAGAGTAGGTACAACCTATAAAATTATATCTTCATGTAGTTTGGTCTGAATAATTAACAAAATAATTTCATTGCCTGGACGAATCTGGTTTTCCACACATATTATGATTTCTTTTTAGTGGTATTCATAATCAACATATTGGTGTACTAACCTACCAGACACATCCACTCCAATATGCTTGATATCATTATGGGCACACTGATAGAGAACCAACTATTTGTATTTCCCATTAAATTACACTTCTAGATCAGTAAGGTTTACTTATTGAGTTATATCGTATTTGAGTATGTCTTATTGGTTTACCAAGAGAAGGTATTGTAGTGGCTTCCTAGGAGAATCCCAAGAAACTATTTTATATACACAGCTTCACAGGGCTTAACGGCTATTAATGTAATTTTATCTTGGACTTATCACACATTTAAGTGTGTCATATAGTTATCACAAGGAAGGGTGTGAAACTCAAATGGACTAAAGCATGTGAGGTATAATTTTAGATGTTAAATGGAATAATGACTTTAGAAAAGATATAGATTATACCTAGCATGAGAAGATTCTATTCAATTTATTATGACACTTCATGAATCATGATGTGGAAGTGTGAATATAAGGTTATTAGGATGTATCATATATGCCCCACTAGTTGAGACATAGTGAGTGGAATTATTCTACACATGAAATTGAGCTACCCGACATGGTTCACTCATTACTATGACATAGGAACTATCTTTTGGGTGAGCATTTTATCATTTAAACAAATAAAAAAGGCTCTAATACATATATTAGATGCAATATTTCAATATCAGGTATAACAGTTTGGTTGAATACCTAAAATGATTTCAATATAATCTTGATTATAAACATTGGAAGGTAACTATCATAGCTTTTTATTTTATCTAGATGAATAAGATGTAGGTTGTCAAGGATGCCAGATATGAGTGGAAATTGAAGGTTAAATTTTTTGATATGCATATTGTGCTTCATGAATGGTACAATAATCCAGTTCTAGATGCTCCAGCACTAACATCCTTCCTTTTTGGGAGTTTTTAGATGAGTAATTTTTTTGACCCAAGGGGCCTTGTATTTTAGGAAAGAATAATAGGTGAGAACCCACCTCCTAGATGTGTTGTTGATGCAATTGGAATACTACTCTGATGTCGATGTGTATGGGTCACTTCAGATATATAGGATAATTTGATGATGGAATTATAAGCTTCTATTTGGGATGTTAAACCTCGGTCAAAGATCTAAAAATAGAAAATTCATTAGTATTAGTGTTCAGGTATGAAGTGTAAAATAATATGATTTATCATTGGTTGCACCACCTTCCAGCCTTTGATTAAAGAGCACCAGTTACTTGCTGAACTTTTATACCCTCTCACCATTCCTGAGTATAAATGGAATGAAATCACCATGTATTTTGTGATAGGATTTCTAAGCACCCCTTGAGGATGTAATGTAGTATGGGTGATCATCAATAGGTTGAAATTTTTTGACCACATTAAATAATTCCCTGATACCTTCTATATTGATCAGATGTGAATGTATTATATTTGGAACATAGTGTGTGTTCATGGTGTCCGTAGTTTTTTCATATCGGACCAAGACAACCAGTTTACTTCATGGTTCTATCAGGGGATACATAAGGCCATAGGTTTATAGGTTATCTTAAGCATGAAATATCACCCTTAGATCGATGAGCAGTCTGACTAGTTGATTCATGTGTTAGAGGACGTGTTTAGAGCAAGTATACTAAATTATGGATGTTCATGGGAAAAGAATAACAATCTGGTTGAGTCTTCAAACAATAACAACTTTAATAATGAAACCCAAATGGATTCATATGAATCCCTTTATGGGTTTTCTTTCAATTCACTCCTCATATGGATGAAGGCATGTGAAGAAGATCTACTTGGTAATCATCTCGTTCAAGAGAATTCATGTATGGTTCGACTAATTAATAAGTGTATGGGTACATATCAGTCTATGAATATATATTATATAGATCTTCAGCATATAAATCTAGAGTTTGAGGTGGTAAATTGGGTCTGTCTTTTTGTATCACCTATATTTGGTCGCCAAAAAACTCTATAAGAAAGAAACTTATCTCCTTGACATGGTAGGCCTTTTGAGATAGTGGAGAGAGTATGAAAAGTTTTCTATTGAATGATACTACATTAGAGGTGTAATTCCATGCATGAAATCTTCCATGTATCTCATCTATGCTATAGTCATCCTGACCCATCTCATTCCTAAATCCCTAAGGAAATTGATATGGAGGTGGATGTCTCCTTTTAGGAATGTTTGATTCATATTGTCGATCAGAGAATGAAGTCTCTCTGAGGTTAGTCTTTTTCCATTGTCCGGGTTCAATGGCTACAAGAACACATTCATGATGATACCTTAGAGTGTGAGGCCTATGTAAGTGAACATTGGTTGGAAGTATACTATAAAGGTGTTTCACTTCCCTGAGATGTGGATTTCAGGGAAGAGTTTTCTAAGGAGGCGATATTGTAACATCCCATATTTTTTCATGTTATGGACCATTTTTTTAAATTAAATTCATTTTTTAAGCTCTACGAACAATGCGTAATTATGTAAGGGATGTCTCAGTGGATTCCAGGGCCCATTCAAGGCCTAGAAATCCAAAAACTAAAGGTGAAGACCGTGCTACTTTTTTTATTAGAAACCATTCCACCTTGTATTTATGCTTTAACTAAACTATGCAGCTATAAAAATTGGGTACATGGAGGTTACATGATTTCTATAGAATAGTGAAAACACATTATCACAATGAAGAAACAATTTCAAACCCCATGAAATTTTATTTTTCATTGTTTTCAAATGATTAGATAAATAATGAGCCTAACCATTTGGGGTTTCAATTGAAGGAGTTTCTTTGCACACAGTTTTTGTATGGTTTGTCCAACCATGCGGCCAAATTGTGTACCCATATATTTGAGGTTAAAATAAACAAATTTATCCTCTTAAATTATTTAATACTTTCTTTATTTCCATCTTCCACCATATTTCGAGCTTGAACCTCATTCATCTTCACATGGAGCTCTCCTTCCTCTCAGCCTACGGATCAAGTCATCTCCCTTATTTCTTGTCTGTTTCAATCATTGTTGGATCCATCAGAATGATCATCATAAGCTCCTGAATACATTACTATATATTCCATGGTTATCAGGACATCTATTGTTCTATAATTTTTCAACCTCATTTTCCCCATTTTTATGGAATTTTATTATTTTTGTAATTTCTTTAAACCAAACTTGAATCCAAGGTCTATGTTGGATGAGGGAAGCTCTATGAGGTGAATGTAGGTGGCCTATGTTATTTACCATCATTTGATAAGTTATATATTATGAACCATTGTTTTGTGAGGAATACCTCTCAAGTGATGCATCTATTTTTCTTATTTAAAATAAATGTGAAACCTCTCCATTCCAATTGTGAGTCAAGATATTGGTGAATCTACACAATGGGTTGATCGCATTGATTTATTCCTCCCAAATGTGTTTTATTTTACTTTAGAGATTAATTTTCTATTTCCCAATAGCTTGTTAGAAAAACTTAAGGGGTTATGTCGAATAATAAGTCCCTTGAATAATCCATGCAATCCTTTCCGAAAATCCATTAGTTAGACTATGTAAATTGGACACATTTTAATGCTTATCATTGTGTCCTTATAGGGTTGTTTAATTGAAATTCCTATGAACTTATTCCCAATACAATATAAATGGTATAATTAAATAAAACAACCACTTTGTTGATATTTATTACAAATTATTTTCTCATTTAAATTCCATTTCATTAGTTTCATGGATGTTTAAAGGGATTCCAATATATAGAACCCTTGGAAGGACTATCGTGACTTCATGTTAGAATTGATAATTCCTTGTAAACATGCCGAGGGAGACACTATATATGCATGGAATGGGCTGTCTATGTGTTATTTATTTTACCTATAGCCATGTGAAACAATATCCCTAAAAGAGTCACCATGGATGGGCTCCATGGAATGATGGTTATACTATTTCTTGAGATATACTCAGTCCCCTAAATGGGATATAAGCTACAAAATCGGAGTTTAAATTGAGATATTTTACTACTATGACCAAAGTGATACTTGGGACCTCATTCTTGGGTTACCATGGAATGACTCATTATAATTGGACTCATACCAAACTCCTAGATCGATTCATGGAATGCCTTTATTGAAATAGACGGGCTGAGGGTTACTCACTATATTTTTATAAAAATTGTTTAATTGGATTTAAAATAGAAATTAATGATTTCAAATAAGAAATGATACTTTGGTTTGGAAAATGCAGGGAAGTTTCCACTAAGCCCAATCACATGCTCGAGGATATTCCATCTTCTCATGTAATATCCCACTAAATTTATCTTTGAAGGATACCTTGGTTCATGAATCACTATTTTATTTCAAGTAATGTTAGTTGGATCGGTGTCCAAGTGGAATGTAGAAAAATATATTTATTTATTTATTTCATTTTTTCATTTATTATAATTGAAAAAAAAATCATTTATTTATTTCATGAAATAGATTAGCATAGATAATATGGGTGTAAAACTACTGAGACATTATCTCACACTCTTCTTAGGCTACCTTTATAACCCAAGCATACTTTATGACTACTGGTATAGAAATTGGGATATTGCTAGCTTCTAAATCACGATTGGTAGTTCTAGGATAGAGTTTATGATAAAGGAACGATCCTATATTTAGATGATTTCTATAGAAGTTATTGGATTTTTTGTATATTTTTTTCATGTAGTATTTTATAGCATCTCATTTCCATGTTTTATAATTTTTTCTCTTATATGACATACCATCATCATATTTTTTATCTTTTATTACTATTCAACTTCCATATATTTCATTACATGTATTGGATGGTTAATTATTTTGATTCATTATATTCATATGGTTATTATTCATTATTTTATTTCATATATATATGTGTATGTTGATGTTCTCTATTATGATCAACGAGGGAATAACCTACCCAAAGACACATGCTAGACCCTCTATGCTAGTTGACAACATCTTCCATTCAGGGAGGCATGCTTGAGGTCATGAGGCAACCATATCAGTGAAAAATTAATTGTTATCCTTGGTTGGATTCTACATCATTTATAATTGATATATCATTATAGGATATATTTAATTGATACATAAAGTTAAACATCATGATCTTTAGCCTCACCTCCAGTCAAAGGAAAATCTCAATTTTGTAGACAATTCAGAAAAGATTTCCTACTAGAAATGAATTTTAAAAAATAGCATAAAAAATGAGAATCCTAGGACTTCATTAAAATCATCCCTTTTATATCACAATAATAACTTATTCTTAACCGATCACTAGTATATAGGGAGTGAACTTGTCCTAGAATTTATCCACAAAAGCTACAATGATTGGGCCTAAAAACCATGAGGAACACCCATACCCTATACTACTGGATGGAAATATAGAGGAAAATCTAGTGTGAAGTATTATATGGTAGGTCCACCTTAATGCATTGCTCTAACCTAGACTAGTGCTTTGTAAAGTAGTTCCACCTTCAAAATCATAGCTCCCTATACCACTAGAGTGGCTATGAATGTATTCTAATACCACCACCTATATATTTGGAGCTATAAAAGTATCACCCATAAAAAAAATCATAAACCCTATCCTTAGGTGGATCCATGTATCATCATAAAGGTAAAAATTTTTATGAGATACCAAAATTAGGGGAATGAAACATCATTTGATAACTTAAATGCTAATAAATATAAATACAAAAAATACAAAAACACAATAACAAAAAAGATATTGAACATCCGCTCACAATTTACCCATAACCACAAGTCATAAATACCCACAAATGAACCAACAACTAAACCCATAATACATGTACAATAACCTTATTCACAATCATAAAAAAAATTAATGACGATGAGGTAAAATTAATTTGGTTACAAAAATTATTTTATGGGGTAAAAATTAATATATTTGTACATTTTAATAGTTATTACTCTATCAATCATAAGAAAAAAACAATGACACATAAACATTTTTACTAATTAATTATTCTATGACCCACAAGATTTCAGCATACTCGATATATGGGAGTAATACATTAATATATAACTACCCCAAAAAAGAAAAATAATTGTATAAAACCATAGTAAAACAAATAATAAAATTTAATACACTTTAAAATCAACTCAAACATCCAAAATATAGGTGATGGATAGAAACAAGAATAACTTAACAACATAGTTTTCAAAAATCCACTCTCATATTTATAATTACCAGAAAAACTATAAAAAATCATTATCTGAAAATATGTTTTATTTCTTTTCAATGATGTATCAGTTCCATGATTGTGTGACATTGGTACTTATGAAATACTCTACATCTGAATATGGTAGAAAACACGCATAAATGGCTTAGGTCATGCAATAGAGAAACTATATCCTTAATAATAGATAATAGAAAAACAGAAAAAGATATATTTATTAATTTAATAAATAAAAAAGATATAAATATAGAATAATAATAATGGTAATAACCACACACATTATATATGGTTTAGACACATTAGTGATTATATCGATGTCAAAAATACAAATTTATTTAGCAGATTAATAATTTCAATTGGCCAAAATAGAAAAAGAATATATTAAGAATGTAGATATAAATTAAAATAAAACATTTCCATGAATTTCCTCAAATCAAAAACTATAATCACATGCTCACAAAACTGAATATTTCCCTTGGATATTGTATGATTCATGAACATAATAATTTCCTGCACACAAAGGGGAATATGCATAGCGTGAGTATTGAACATAGAAATAAAACACCAATGTTCTACCAATAGAAGAGAATAAAATATATGAGAGAGTTTTCAATGATAGAATTTTCATAAAGGAGTAAGAATATTATTTTTTAGATCATCATGTTCCAAATTACAGACAAAAAACACAACTTATACTGAATTCAACTCATTTTATGAAGAATGACTCGTCTTAATCAATAAAAATATCCTATAGAATGAATAATACCATATCACTCGAGGTATGATCCCACATAAACTTCCATCTAGTGTCCCATATAAATCAACATGCCAACCAATATAACATGGGGGACATGTAATATTCAATAAGGGTATATTTTATTAAGACCAATTTTATGTTTAGTAAAAAGTGTACTCATCCATTACCACCTTACCTTGTAAATGAAATGATTCATATTTAACATACATCCACCAAAATATACCCTGGAGAAAGGAATATCAATCGAACAAAACATAAACCAAATTACTAAAATAAAATATACTAGAAAAAACATAAATAAAATTTCTAAATCCAAAAAAAATATGTGTAATGGTCCAATTTAATTTCATACCTAATAAAATTACATCCTAGTTTAATAAACATACCACCAGTACATATAGAATGCAATATACCCAAATATTGTTCTATATAAAACCACCATCACTCATTTCCATTCCAAAAAGAAGAATTAATTTACATGAAACACATGATTCAATATATTAAAAGGAACCATGATACCCAAGAAGGGGTTGAGACAAGTCCCAATTTGATATTTCCAATGATCATGATGGTCCCTATCAACATCAAACCAACCATGCCACAAATTTATTTTAGGAAATATTCTGAATCACAATATGATTGATAACACCATTAAAAAGAACATTATTGATAGAAAATATTTCACTTATTCATTTAACAACCATAAAAAGGAATATAAATCCATATTATGGTAAAAAAAATCATCCAATAAAAAAATATAACAATAAAATAACATTTCCACAATAAACAATAAAAAAATTAATACAAGTTACACTGACCAAAGATATCATTTATACTATGAGTAGTATTAATAATGGGAATAAAAAACTCACGAGTGGACCTAAAAATACCAAATAAAACTATTTATCTCAAGATAAACGCATAACACACATATTTGTTTTTACAAAACACATCTTTATGAAATAAAAATGAAACAAAATATCAATGTCACAAAAATAATTCTAAGAAACACAATATAAAATTAAAAAATGATAAAATACAACAAAAATCAATACAAAATCCAAAAAATAATACCTATTTTGAAACTCAATTCACAAGAAAAATAACATCTATCCTTAAAATCAATTAACATAAAGCAACTATAACCTTTAAAAATAATTTTAAAAAATAACCATAATACTCAATATAGACACACCACGTTAAATCAACCAAGAAACTCAATGAATACCCAAATGACATTAAATAATAGACTCATTAAACACCAAAAAAAGAGAATCATGAAACTCAATACTAACGTAAATAATAACTCCAAATTAAATGAATGGTTGGAAAATATCATCCAATAATACATAACATAAAAAATATAAATAATCATTATAAAATTATTCTAAGAAACCTACAAATCCTAGACATTATTTTAAATCCATCTTTTTAAATACCCTAATTTTTTGAAACCCACAAAGGAACAAAAAATTTCACCATATTAATTTCTCCACAAAACTCTCAAATTAAATCTCGTATTTACCATGATACATTCTTGATCATAAATAAATTACATTGAATCAAAACATTAATTATATAATCCACATTTTTTTGGATGATGATTTTCACCACATAGTGTCCTAAGTTAGAACCCACCAACTTAAATATAATGATGTGGTTATGCCTTTCTACTAGATCCACTATGATCAATCTTCATATAATTATTGAAAAACTATAAAATTTTGAAATAAATTTTAATATACTATCATGACTCATTGAAAAACACTTTTCAAAAACCTCAAATATGGATAATTGAAAATGTGAAGAAATATGGAATGTAATAACATTAATCATCCATCCATTCTTTAATGATTTGAGGAAGAATGGATTTGGAGAGATAGATCCGCTAAAACATACTCCAAATGAAACAAAGTTGGTTATTTATTTTGTTGTGTTAGAAATATTGGAGAATGGGGTTTTTAATAATTAATATTAAATTTATGGGAAACTGTTTATCTTTTTCACAACCAGACTACACAGACATGAAAACCCACGAATCTACCATTGAAAACACAGCTTTTTAAATCCCCAATTGTATATTTCCACATACATTATCATGGGTGACTGTGATTTATTTTTTCAATAAACCATACTCTTAAACAATTATTCAGGATCCTACATGAATAGAAAATGATAATTCATATACATATTAAATTTAAGACAGTTTACATCAAAATAATATCTAAACTCTATCAATAGAATAAACTAACATCCCTAATACTAATAAAAATATCAAATTGGCGTTAAATAACCTCCAAGAAAAATTAATAATATAGCCAAAACCATTTATCATTATTTCACCAAATCCATGAATTTATAATTTTAAAATAAAAAATATTTTTTCTTCCTTGGATAATAAAAAAATATACTGTATTAACCTATTCAAAAAACAGAGGTTCAACAAACATCTTTCCATTATTGTTTTCACCTTATAATGGATAGTGGGAAATTCATGTTTACCTATACCTTTATAAAGAATATATAATTATATGGACTCCCCCCACCACCACAAAAATTATTTATAGTCTATAAATATCCAATAAACCATGAATTATTAGTAGTTTCTTATTTTTCATACATATTTGAGACTGGAAGAAATATAGATTCACCTCATTATCAGAAATTATCCTATTCAATAACTGAAATCTGATCACTATAGTGAATATAAATGTTTATAACATGAAATTTTAATTTATAAAACATCTAATAAACACATTTAATAAAAAAATTATAGTCACTATTTCAAAAAAATAACCATCCTTAAGATCTCATTAACATTTGTTCCTATCACTACATCCCACTATTCAACCTAAGTCATGAAAATAATAAAAAACGAAAAAAAATAAACTAACATTTCATTAATGGGACACGATTCCTAAAAGGATTATTATATTAACCAACCAATAAAACAATGAAAAAACCATCATGAAACCACTAAACCATCCATCTACAAAAATATGGAAATAGAATATTGATTTGAAACTATATATATATATATATATATATATCACTTGTAATTTATACACCTAAAAATAATTAACTAAAATATAAAACGTAGTAAAATTATTATGAAACCCATTTTCTAAAAACCATACAGAATCATCAACTATCAAACATTTTAGTTGAACCATTTCGGTTATAACAAAATGGTATGGTACCCTCAAATGAAACTAGCTTAAAGGGCTTTTCATCTATCCCAATGATATGTATCCATTGATAAAATCATCACAAATCATACACCACTATGAAACATGTATACATTAATTTTATTTTCAAATAAAATATATTAAAATAATCAAATTAATTATTTAAATCCATTAAATTAATAATTAATTAAAGCCAAATCACAATCAAGAAAAGCATTCTCATTAAAAAAATATTTAGATATCCCATATAAAATAATTGTTTTAAAATCCCCATAACTATGAAATAATATATAACATTATGCAGAAAAATAGTCTACCTGAAGGATGTCATATTGGAATGATCATATATAAATTTGAATACCATAAAATTGACACTACCAAATGTTATTTTTTGTTGAAGGAATTCAACAGTCACTAACCGTAATGAACATTACTATTCCATAATCCTTTTTTTAGTCTAAACACTCACACATATAATTTAATCGTAGACTCTATGTTATATATCCATACTCCCCCAATAATGATATAGGTTCAATATCACATTTCATTAACATAGGAAATCTCAAATGTTACAATGAAATAAAAATGAAACCACAATATTTAAACCCTTCATTCAAATTTCTACCAATTTCATGCAAGGGGAAAATATGAAAAACTTGTAATAGACCCATTAAAACAATCCCATACACCTTTAATAACTTAATTATATAATAACCAAAAAGTAATATCTATACTAAAATACATTCCCAAATAGAAAAATTCACATGAAAACACAATATACCACACATATTATTAAAAAAACTATCAATTTATCTGAAACAATATTTTTTCTCATCCCTATGAAATAGATCCATATGATAACAATAATAATTCTACTACCCATGGGTAGAACCCAAAATAACACATATTAATAAAAAAATATTAACCCTCCATTATCCATTTAGTACCCATGAATAAAAAAAATAATGAGTTAAAATACAAAACATGTCACGAACCAAGACGGGTCACCATCCAACCGGGCACCCGAATAGGTACCCGACATGGTCCAAAGGGCGTTCTCAATCCCCATTGGCTAGCACGAGCACCCGAGTATCAAAACTAACTCATGGGAATGATTTACCCGAAATAGTAAACACAAAACCACTAACAGGATAAAAAACTAAAAATGAAAATAAACAACCAAGCATGACCTTAACTAAAAACAAATTTAATGGTTTACAACATAAACCAACATCCCAAAAGTAACGACAACAAAAGAAACTAAAACTATAACTCAAAAACTCTAAGAAACAATAGAAGTGAGACATCCAAAAGTTACGAGCACCATTCTACATGAGAAGACCACCAATAACTTGAACCACCATTACTGAGCACAATGTCACAACCTGTAATACATAGGAAACAAGGTCTACATACACCGAAAGGTATATGTAGGGTGTGAGAGAAAGTCCTAGTAGGAATTCACCCAATAATATATTCCATGACACGACATAAAAAAGAAAATTTAACATGCTTATTTAAAACCATACTTTTAAAATGCTTTGTTTTTAAGGAAAAAACTTAAAAGCTAATAGTTAAAAGAAAAGAGTAGTAGAATAAAACTCATTCCACAAATAATTCTTTAAAATAGAATAGAAAATTTATAATGAACATGCCCATACACAAGTGGTCCTCCGGATGCCGGCTGAAGGCACTACATCATGAATAGTAGAGCATTGTGGGTAAATCCCCTAAGGTATATAGTATGTGTGGTGCGCTATAGAGATCATAACTCACTGTAAACGTGGAATAAGAACAACAATAATCAATGCTCTCATGCACGAACCAATAGTAGGGAAACACATCCACAACATAGTGGTCTCCAATCATCACAAAAGATTAGTTACTATTGTAAAATCAATCATGTCAGATGAAACTAGGAAAAACCACTCACGTGTCATCTAGTGTACTAGTCCTAATCCACCAAACTAGGTACCCATAGTTTTTCCTTGGGTTCAATCATGTTCCAAACTCACATCATGTATCACTTTCACAAATCACTCACCAAGAAAGACATTACACACAAGATTCCACCACAAGCATACTCATACACCATTTCAAAAACACACACAACAATATACCTTTCCAAAATATATTTGTCGTTACTAAATCATTTCAAAAATCTCTATTTGGTAACACCTAAAGAATAACATAATCAATTTTCACAACATATAAATCCTTAGTAAATAGAAAAATAAGGGCTTACATAATAAATATACCAAATCCCAAGTAGGAAAGTCGTTTCAAATCAATTTCTTAACAAATTCCCCTTAAGACGAGTTTCTCACTAATTAAAAAATTAAATGAACTTTTTTCACCACTTATGAAACACCATCAAGCAACAAAAAGTGTGTTTACACCAAAACATTTCCCGTTTTATATAAACATACTAATTTCGCGCCATCAAAATAAATCAATAAATCATTTAACCTATTTGTTAAATAATTCCAAGAAAAAACAAGAAAAATTTACACCAAAATCCACATTATCCCATATATGAATGTCACTTTAAAACTAAATATTCAATGTAAAAATAAAAATACATTTTTTCCATTATTATAACAATTTACAATTTAATTTCAAATGTGAGCAACAAAGAAACACACCCAAAGTGACTCATTTTTCATTAAAATTCCCATTTAAATATACACACACCTCAAAGACTTTAAAAATAATATCTCACCTACCAAATAACCCCAAAAACATTTCCAACCATGTTTAATACTCAAATTACAATTAAATAATCAATTTCTCAATTTATAAAACATCACACGTGCATCACACAAGGTCTCACTTTTAAACACACAAGTGTTTACATGTATAAACCATTTTTTTAAATCAATCACACATCCCAACCCGTCTAAAACCTCATTTTCACCCCAAAACAATTTTTTAAACACTTTTGGAAATTAATAGAACAAGACCAAAATGAAAGGCACAACCATTTATAAAAGAAAATGAAATTTCATCACACATGCATGTCAAAATATTTATAAGGCACGTTTCACACAACCTATAATGTATTACTATTATGAAATGATAGTTTATATAAACAAAATGCCCAAATTCATGTAAACATGGATCTTAAATATCAATCGCACATCTTAACCTTTCCAAAATATAATTCTAATAACAACAAAATCTAATAAATTCTTTACACAATTGAAAAACAAATATGACTTGCCCAAAATTATTTTCTAATCACTAGAGACCAACTCATAAGTATACAAAACACAAATACCATAGAAAACATAGTTTTATCCATCCAAACAACCCCTAAACCCCATTTTGAAAACATTTCACCAAAACAACACAAAACATTGTCATTTTCTTAAATCATAAATTTATTTCTAACTAACAAACACACTAGCCATTTTAAATATATAATTCTCCCCACAAAATGAAAAAAAATAATCAAATATATAAATTCAACTAAGCATAATAAAATTATCCAATGATACTAGGGCACCAAACCACCAAACTTCAGTGAAGAAATATCTGAGGTATGGTGTTGAACTTCAATTACACATAAAACACACCACAGGAAAATGAAAACAGACCCTAATCAAAAGACTGAAGCAAGATTATCAAGATCAATCCAAAAATAACTCGAAACCCCCAAATCGAAACCCTGTGATGAGTGTAAATGACTTACCAGAGGTAGGGGTAGGGAAGAAGGGTTGTGGTCCCTGGAGAAGGAGGCCGACGGTTTAGAGTAGGGATAAGGTGACACTAGATGTTTTATTTCGGTAGCTGGTCGATCAGCGCAGGAGGCGCGTGTACGATGGGGCTGGCCAGGGAGGGTGTGGGGTAGCGGTTGCTGGATGGAGTAGGAGGGTGGTAGTCTGTGCGTCACTGGACGACCGAGAGGAGCATCATGCTGGGGCACCGATCAAGGGTTTGAAGAGGGGGGTGGGGGAAGCGGCTCGAACGAGGGGGGTGGGGGAGGGAGGTTAAAAGAGAGAGAGAGGTGGGGATGGGAAAAAGTAAAGGGAAAAAAGAAAGTAAAAAATAAACCAAGAAATAAAAAAACATAAATATGAAATTCACCCATAATAATAATACAGATACCAAAAAAATAATAAAAAAACATATCCTTTACAATAATAACAATATTAATTTTCTCAAATAATAATATTATTTAAAACAATTATTTAAAACTTATTCTACTCATGTTTCTTAATTTTATTTTATTGTCACTTTAATATTCATATCATTTTATTTAATTAATTGAACATCAGGTAGGCCTTGCAGTGAACTAGGGGAGGTCACGTGGCTACCCAGTCAATGTTGCATAGTTTTGACAGTGCCCCGCACGTGCATCGGATGTTGTCAAGCCGCAACAACTTGTTTATCAAAAAAAGTCAAAATTCAACCAGAACTCATCTTGCACCTCGATGGAATATTTTAATGACAAATAAATAATAAGGTGATAGCAACTTAATATAATATTAACTATAATAATAATTTTAATATTAATAACAACTCAATAAAATTTATATTCTTAACACTATCAACATTATTAATAATAACATAATCAAGAAATGTTATTATAATTAATATATTCCCTTATATTTTATTACACTTCTAAATTTTTTATTTTATTTTAATTTTACTATCCATTACATTATATTCATATGACTTGAACATCAAGAGGGTCATGCAGTGAGCCGGGAAAGGTCACGCAATGACTCTAGCAAGGCTGCGCAGCTTCGAACATGGTGCATTGGATACAGTCAAGGTCAAAACATTTTTTTTTGAATTAAAACTCAAAGGGTTATGTCTGTCTTCAACATGAACTACCCTATACCTAGAAAATTAATAAAATAATTAATTTAAAAATGATGGGTGAGATAGTTCTCCCCCCCCCATAACACTTTCCATCCCTAGAAATCCACAACTTAAGATGAATCCCCAAAACAAAAAGTGGCAGCCCCTTATGGTTTGAAAAGAATTCCTATGAAAATTTAGTGAAAAGAGGGAAACAGACCATGATCAGAGAAAGTGTCTTAAATGAAAAACTCAAGAAAACCATAATAGTATTTTCAATATGTATCACATGCCCCAAAATTTTGGAACACCTACATTTGATTTATCAAAGTAGGGAACTCTCACATCCACAAAAACCAACTTTACAAACCGAAACAAGACTGGGGAAACAAAGATGAGAGTGCGGAAATCGCCACGGGGCAACCGACATGGGGAGGCCCAAGATGACTCCCAAACATAGAAATAGGCTAGCATCAACATACTCTAGAGAAATTTTTGTGAGACACATCGTGAGTATCCCCACCATTAGACCTAATAAAAGGTATATAAATTTAAAGAAGTTTTGACGGGGACGAAACACCCAACCAAAAGGGTGGAGAGGAAAGGGCTCAACTACTGTGTCATTAAAACTATAACTAAAGAAAAACCAACATATCCACATACTTGGATGAGCACCATTCCAATTTGAGACAAATTCACCCGAATAGACCCCATAAGTTTCACTAAAAGAGGATTCATCCAGTGGGACACAACCCACAAGACTTTAAAGTATCGAGATGACCACATCTCCTCATAGCCACGGGAAACCTCATGCACCCAGATGGGTCATTCAGAATAGAACAACTACATGAGATGATTGAAAATGATCTAATATTCAATAGTTATGATTTAAATAAATTAAATGTCCCATACACTCTCTGGGTTCCTGACCACACACCTACTTCACTCGGATGCCTATGGCTGGTGTAACCCCCTGAGATTTTATGAGAAATATTTTGTTTTTTTGTATTATTTGATATGAAACACCAACGTAATCTTTTACTACACACAACACTGTCTTGGATTGTTTTACACGCAAGAGAAACCTTCCTCGATAGCTTGTGTTTTATGCCATACCGAGTTTCACTAAACAACGATATGATATAAAAATATTATATAAACTTGCCATTATGAATATTAATTCCCACTTTTTGAAAATTTATAAATTTTATCATTCAAAATGGACTTCATTTTTGGATTAGGAATATCAAAATTAGCCTAGGGTAAATTTTTGGTATTTTTTCTGAAAAGTTTAAATTTTTTATGAATAGTGAAAACACTAAGTTATTGGTTAAAATCGACTTTTTATTTAAATAATCATTTGTTTTATTTAAATTTAATTTAGATCATAATAGATACATAATACCTATATTTGTTCAATGTAATTCAATGGAGTCACTTTAAAATAATTTTAGATATATAAAAATTTTATTGATCTTTTGACCTTCTTTTACCCACCTCCTAGGAGAATTTGCAAATTTACATGAAACTTAATTTTACTACTTCTGTGAGAAGAATTTAAAAAGTCCGAGAGACACGGTTGATATCAGTAAGTAAAATATGGTTCAATAAGAAAAAAATAATTTTTGGTGAATAGAAACTTTTTTCTTTTATTTACCATGGTTAAAAGCAAATAGGGTAATTTTGGGTAAAATTGATATATTTATTATCCCAAAACATGTCCTAATTCTTTTAGATAAGTCTAATTCGACCAAAAACAGCCTTAGGAATAAACTATTACCTTTTAGGTCCACTTGTATTAGATCAGGACATTTATTAATATTTAATTCAAAGAAGAGTTAAAAGAGCTAAAATCAAAGTTTAATAAGTAAACCATTTATAGTATAGGGTAATAAATTAGATAAATTAGACTATAAATATTCTTTATAAAGATAAAAATATGTAATACATAATTGTATTTTATTTATAATTTTTAGACATTAAATAATTTAATTTATTTATGACAAAATGATGATGCATTAATTACCTTATTAATGAAATATTAACATAATTAATATTATATATACCCAAATAAATGTAATTTGAGACTTTTTATGAATTAACCTAATTTTATAGGGTAATATAACATATTAGTGTTCTTTAGATGATGTTTTTTCTATGTAATAATGCTGTTATGAATTTAGAAAAAACAAAATACCAAATAGTGTCAAAATTGACATAAAAGAGTTTTAAAAAAAAAATATATTATTAATTGATATTATAATCCTAAAAATCAAAGGTTCACCCAAAACACTTATATAATAATATATATGACCTTAATGAACCAATTCGGGTTCTATTGGAAGTTTATAGTATGTTTATTAACCATATAGTGTAAGAATACAAGAAGACATGGTAAAAGAAATATTATTTACCTTAGAGTTAAATATAAATGATAAGGTTAAAATGGTAAACTAAACATTTCTAAAAACTATTGGTTGAGATTATTTCGACCCATACCCACCCTAGCCCTTAAATAAGTCACTTTGGCACCATTATAAACCGAATATGACTTTATTATAATATAATATTTTATGTTTTTTCTAAGGTGCCCCTCTCCTCCCATATAAAAGGGAACCTCCTCTGTCTCCTATTTACTACATTTTGAGCATTAAATCTCAACCAAGACCTGAAAATTCATCTTATCAACATATCAAGTTATATCATAGTGGTTATTGTCTTCTCAAAATACCATCTCCAGTTCCCTAAGAAAAATTTTAAAAGAGGCACGTCGAGGAAGAGGTAATCTCTTCTACCTATTCTTTCAAGTTTCTTTCTTCTTATAGTTCTTCTTCTTTATTTGTTTCATTATAAAGTAATAAAATATTTATAAATCATATACTGATATGTTATTACAAATATTAATCAACCATTTTTCACCTTCTATCCATCCTACGAAAAATGAAATAACCGCGCATGCGTATGTACGGAATACCGTCTCCAGGCCGTGGTGTAATGTGTTTCCACCACCACCTTACTTGGATGGGTATAATGGTGTAAAGAAAAACTATATATGATTATTATAACATGATACATATTCTGAGATATTATATCATAAACTCCAATTCCATTCATGTAATTATGTGAACAATATCATCGCTCGTGCGTACGTAAGACCTACCGTCTCTACGATGTGATTCGACTTGTTCTACCTGATCTTCATTGAATAATGATTATATAAATGAATTTAATGAATATATATGATATATATTATACTAATACCATTCTGTAAATAATATATCTATAATCTTAAAAGTGTTATAAGAATTTATTCTACAAAACAAGCATAATAACATAAATCAATGAAAACCCGAATAACAAGGAGAAATGAAATATTATTAATAATCAGATAAGAATATGACCATATATGACATCAAAATAATTACTATGATTCTGTAATAATTCAATGAAATTATTTAAATCATTATACAGGATGTTTAGATACATACAAAGCATATCAGACCTAAGGTAAGCGATAACTCTTCCAATCTCATTCTATCCGAGATTTTTTATTCGTAAGTATTTACTAGGGTCATATTTATCATCCACATCCATGTTTAATAAATATGAAATATTATTTCTACCCTCCTAAAAAATTTTATATCCAATTTTACCCATTAGTGAGTTTTTAGTAAAATATATTAAATTAATCTTTTGTCGTTTTTAGTTCGAGGTACTTTTTGACTTTTCCGGCCAAAGTACGAAAAGAATGTTTTTTAACTTATGCAGCATGAATGGTTTTTTATGATTTCATAGAAAATCATTCCCATTAAGCTTCTTTTACAATTTTTCAAGTTTATTTTCAATTAACTTCTTTTAGTTTAAAATTTTATGACATATTGAGAAAGGAAAATGTTTTTGAAGTAGAAAGCATATTTTCCTCAAGAATAGAGTTCAAGTATTTTATCAAAATTATTTTCCATCTAAGATAATATAAGGTTCTATTTCTATCCCTATTGTTACATTGATTTGATTATTATATGATGGAATTATTTTTATGAATTCCTTTATCAAATATGGATTATATTATGATGGCATGATGTTTAAGAATCCCATTTTTATTACATGGGTTATGGTATGATTTATGATTTATAATTTTGTGGCACACAAAAGAATGTTGTCAATATGAGATGAGTGGGACCTATATCTCCCTCCAATTCATTTGGTAATGATTTATATCTCATGAGATAGACATGGATTAAATGACAAGTTAATCCGGTTCAGTGATACCAGACTAGAATGAGGAGTGAACTCGGTTCAGAAATGGACTTTGTGCGCTATGATAGTCTTGGAAATTAGTCTTTACTAATATGAAATTATTATATGTGATTATGTGTGTATTCCACAATGTTTCATGTTTTATGTTATGGTTATTGGGATTACATTTCACTACTATGATTTATCCAATTTCATGATATTATGATCTCTTTTACAGGATTAAGATTTTCAAAATGTTATGTTCTTAAGCATATGATATGATTTATATTTCCTTCATTTACACTTACTGATAATTTTGGCTCACCCTGTTGTATGTTTTCTTTTCCCCAAGTCAAGAAGACGGTAATTAAGTTGGACATGCCAAAAGGGACTCTAGATATGATGAAATAAAGGGGAGACAATGTAGAAGATTTATGAACCAGTTGTTTTTGTTTCCCAGTTTCTAAATACACTATACCTATATGTTCCTTTAATGGTTTTCTTATATTTTTTAATAATAATGTTTTAATTATGAATTAATAACAATTAATGTAATGTATGGGTCGTTATAGTTGGTATCAGAGGGAGGGTATAGTCAACCTTTGGAAACTAGGATGTGAAATCCTTAGTAAGAACCCTAAGGATATATCTAATCATAGAACACAATATTAGTGTTTTATAAATGGCCATGAATAACCTATGATATTCCCTAAAGTGTAAAATTTTATTACTGATTATGTTGTTTCTCTATTGTAATTAGTGTTTCTCAAACTATTCTTCTTGGTTTTAGTCAATGGCTGGAAACTGAAAGAACCATGTTAATGCTGAATGTGATGGGTAATGAAATGATTGTCCCCCTGAGAAACCAAACATTATGGGATGTGGAACAAAAAAACATGTAGCCATGCTCACACAACTTTCTCAAGCTATGAATCTAGCAGGACTTCCAAACGAGCAAAGGAAGGAGCACAATTATGTTGAATCCTTCATGAGGCAGCGTCCACCCTCATTCTGTGGGTCTACTGATCCATTAGTGGATGAACAATGGATCAGTACCACTGAATAGATATTTTCAGTCCTTCAATGTTTTGAACATGATAAATTCATCTTAGCAGTATATCATTTGGAAGGTGCAGCTGATCAATGGTGGAATCTTATCAAGAATACAAGGAAAATGGATGAAATCGAGTCCATGGAATGGGATGAGTTCAAGAACTTATTTTTCAATAAGTACATCCCTTTTGTTATTCGAACAAAGATGGAGAAGAAGTTTCTTGAACTAATGCAAAAGGATGATGAATCGGTTGGTACCTATGAAGATAATTTTACAAGACTTTCAAGGTACGCTTCCGGAATTATTATCCAACCTGAGAGTAAGATCGATCGATTCATTAGTGGCTTAAAACCGAGTCTTCGAAGGGATTTATCCATAAGGTACTTCAATAGCTATGAGGAAATTGTTTGATGTGCTCTCAAGGTTGAGATCAAGATTGGAGTAACCCATCAGTCTTATGGGTTTGATAAGAAGAGGAAAATAGAATTCAAAGGAAAATCTAAAGACCACACTGAAAAGAAGATGAGTTTTCCATTATGCTCAACGTGTGGAAAGAAACCTGGAGGGAATTGTCTTAAAGGGGAAATCAAATGTTTTAAGTGTGGAAAAGAATTTCATCAGGAAATTGAATTTTGAAATAATGGGAAGAAGATTTCTAATGATGCAAACAAAGAAAGGTATATATAGAATGAACCTCCTACACATTAATGATACAAGTTTATGTAAATGGGGAATTATACCAATAAATTCCCTAATCCAAGGGTTGATGATGATGATCGACGTCAACAAACTCTTAAGGCTAAAGACAATGTAAAGTCACATGCAATTTCTATCGGTGATGTGGAGTATAATAACGAAGTGGTGAAAGGCACACTTACCATCCACTCTACAGAAGAAAATGTTTTATTTGATTCTGGATCCACCAACTCTTTTATTTCTGAAGAATTTTCTAAGGGTATCACCATATTACCTCAACAATTAGATGTTGATTTAGCTATGACAACCCATAATGGCACAATAGTCTTATTAAAAGTTTACAATTATTCTCCGATTGAAGTTTGTGGAAAATTGCTTCCTACAAAACCTGTGATCCTTCCTATAGTGTCATTTGATGTAATTATTGGAATGGATTGGCTTTCATTATATGGAGCTCATATCAATTTCCAAATAAGCGGAGTCACATTTCATATTCTAGATCAATAAATGACCATCTATAGATGCAAGTATGAATATAACCTTTTAGTGGAAATTTCTTTCATATTATGGGTCTTGATTCCAATAAATGAAGGTTATTTATCTCAAATGGTTGGAGAGAAACTCACGATTTAGAATATTACCATTTTATGAGAGTTTGATGATGTCTTTCCAGACGAATTTCTCGGTCTTCCACCAAATCATGAAGTTGAGTTTTCAATAGAACTCATACAAGGTGTTATTCCCATTTCAATGACACCTTATAGAATAGACCCAATTGAGTTTCAGGAATTTAAGAAGCAACTCCAAGATAATCTTGATAAGGGATTCATATGATCTAGTGCATCACATTGGGGAGTCACTGTTCTGTTTTTTAAGAAGAAATATGGATCAATGAGACTCTGTATTGATTATCTTGAACTTAAAAAGATCACTATCAAGAAAAAATATCCTCTCCTACGCATTGATGACTTATTTGACCAACTAAGCGGAGCTCAATACTTTTACGAGATTGATCTTCATTCAGGGTATCATTAATTAAGGGTCAAAAGGGAGGATATGACAGATACAACTTTCCGTACAAGGTATGGACACTATGAATTTATAGTGATGACATTTGGTCTTACTAATGCATCTTCTATCTTCATGGATCTAATGAATAGAGTCTTTAGAGACTATCTTGATAAGTTTGTGGTAGTCTTTATAGATGATATTCTTGTCTATTCAAAGAGAAAAGAAGAACATGAAGATTGCTTAAGAATTGTACTAAAGACCCTAATAAAGGAGAAGATTTATTCCAAATTTACCATGTGTGAATTTTGGATTCAGAAAGCTTCATTTCTGTGTCACATAATCAAAAAGAGGGGATATCTGTGGATCCAGCAAAAAAAGAGGTTATCGAATGATGGTCGAGACCAACAACAGTAACTGAGATCCAAATTTTTCTTGGTTTGGAAGGATATTGTCTACATTTTGTGAATGAATTTTCATGATTATATAATCCACTCACTAGGTTGACTTGAAAAGGAGTTAAGTTTGTTATGACTGAGGAGTGTGAAGAGAATTTCAAGGAGTTAAAAAAAAGGTTATCCAGTGCACCTGTTCCCACACTACCTTGTATTGGAGAAAGGATTGCGATCTATAGTGATGCATCTAAGAAGGTATTGGGGTGTGTTCTCATGAAAAACGATATGGTGATATCTTATGCCTCACGACAATTAAAAATCCATGAGCTAAATTACCCAACTCATGATTTGGAATTATCTGCGGTAATAATTTCATTAAAGATTTAAAGGAATTATCTTTATGGTGAAAGGTGTTATATTTATACTGATCATAAAAGTTTAAAGTATATTTTCACACAAAAGGAGCTGAATATGCACCAAAGAAGATGGTTGGAACTGATTAAGGATTACGACTTCTCAATTCATTACCACCTGAGGAAATCAAACAAGGTGGCAGATGCATTAAGTCAACAAGACCATTCTAGTTTATCAATGATGAGGATTACAAAAGATCCAATATTTATGGATTTACAAAGGATGGATCTTGGAATTATAATTGAAGGGGAAAAATATTATCTTTATCAAATGAATATTCAACCATCTATACATGTGAAGATTAAAGATGCTTAGAAAAAATATGTAGAGTTACAAAAAAAGGTTAGAAATTTTCATGAATTCCACATTGATTGTGATGAAATAATAAGGTTCAGAAATCAGGTTTTTGTTCCTCCCATCCCAGAGTTAAAGAAGGAAATATTGGATGATGGTCATAGCTATTCATTCTCTATTCACCTAGGAAGCACAAAGATTTATAGGGACCATAAAGAGTACTTCTGGTGGGATGGAATGATTAGAGATGTTGCTGAATATGTCTCTTGATGCATGGTTTGTGAACAAGTTAAAGCTGAGAGGCAGATGTCTAAGGGGATGTTAGAACAATTACCCATACAAGAATGGAAATGGGAAAACATCACTATGGACTTTGTCACTGGACTTCCTAAAACATCCAAAGGAAATAATGACATCTGGGTTATAGTTGATCTTCTTACAAAGTTGTCACACTTCAATTCCATTAGAGAAGATTTTTATCTTGATCTTATTTCCAGGATATATCTAAAGTAAGCGGTAAGATTTCACGGAGTTCCACTTTCCATTATATCTTATTGGGATCTGATGTTTACCTCGAAGTTCTAGTAAAGTCATCATTATACTCTAGATACATAGTTGAGTTCCAGCACTGTTTATCATCCTCAGACAGATGGTCAGTCTGAGAGAACAATTAAAATTCTAGAAGACATGTTGATAGCTTGCTCTATGGATTTCAAAGGTGGTTGGGACCAACACACACAATTGGTGGAATTTTCTTATAATAATAGCTTTCACTCCAGTATTCAGATGGCTCGTCATGAAGCCCTCTATGGAAAGATATGCAGAACACCAACTTGATGGGATGAAGTTGGGGAAAAGAAAGCTATTAAGACCTAATCTTGTTGATGAAATGGTAGAAAAGGACAAATCTATTTAACAACACATAAGAGTAGCTCATAGTCGACCAAAAAGTTAAGACAACAACTGAAGAAAAGACGTAGAGTTTGAAGTGGGTGATAAAGTGTTCTTATGAATATCTCTCTGGAAGAGAGTAATGAGATTTAGAAAAAAGGGAAATCTGAGCCCTAGGTTTATTGGTACTTTTGAAATACTTGATCATGTTGGGAAGGTAGATTACCGATTGGAACTTCTACCAAATCTCTCTCAAGTTCATGATGTGTTCTACATATCTCTCCTGAGAAAGTACATACCCGATCCTTCACATGTAATAATCCTAGAAGTTGTACCCCTAGATCAAGATATTTCTTATGAAGAATAGCCAATAGAGATTCTGGATCGTAGCGAAAAAGTACTACAGAGCAAGACCACTCACTTGGTGAATGTTTAATGTAGGAACCACCAATTAGAAGAAGCTACATGGGAACTTGAGGATGTAATGAGGGAGAGGTATCCTCATCTATTTGTTATGAAGTGACAAATTTCGAGGGAGAAATTCTTTTTAAGGGGGGTAGAATGTAAGGCCCAGAGATTTTATGAGAAATATTTTGTTTTAAGAATTATTTTATACACAACACCAAAGGAATCATTCACTACACACAATACTGTATTGTCTTGCGTTACACTCAAAAGCAACCTTCCTCTATAGCTTGTGTTGTATGAAAAACCGAGTTTCACTAAACAACGATATGTTATTAAAATATTATATAAACTAGCCGTTATGAATAGTAATAAAACTTTTTAAAATTTTATAAATTTAATCATTAAAAATGTAATTCATTTCTGGATTTGGAATATCGAAATTATCCTAGGGTGAATTTTTGGTATTTTTCAGAAAACATTCAATTTTTTATGAATAGTGAAAACATTGAGTTATTGGTTAAAACCAACTTTTTATTTAAATAATTATTTATTTTATTTAAATTTATTTTAGGTTATAATAGATACATAATACCTATATAATTTCAATGTAATTCATTGGAGTCATTTTATAATAATTTTAGATATATAAAAATTTTATTGAACTTTTGACCCTCTTTTACCCATCTCCTAGGAGAATTTTCAAATTTACATAAAACTTAATTTTACCACTTATGTGAGTGGAATTTTAAAAATATGAGAGACACAGTTGATATAATTAAGTAAAATGTTGTTCAATAAGTTAAAATTATTTTTTGGTCAATAGTAACTTTTTACTTTTATTTACCACTGATAAAAGTAAATAGGGTAATTAAGGGTAAAAATGATATTATTATTACCCTAACACATGTCCTAATTATATTGGATAAGTATAATTTGACCAAAAACAACCTTAGTAATAAAATATTACCCTTTAGGTCCACTTTTATTAGATTAGGACATTTATTATTATTTAATTTAAAGAAGAGTTAAAAGAGTTAAAATCAATGTTTAATAAGTAAAACATTTTTAATATAGGTTTATACATAATATAAATTATACTTTAAATGTTAATTATAATTATTAAAACATTTCTTACATAATGGTATTTTATTTTTAATTTTTAGACATTAAATAATTTAATTTATTTATGACACATTGATGATGCATTAATTACCTTATTAATGAAATATTAACATAATTAATATTATAAATAACCAAATAAATGTAATTTGAGACTTTTGATGAATTAAAATTATTTTTGAGGTTACTATAACATTTTAGGGTTGGTTAGATGAATTGTTTTCAAAGTAATAATGCTGTTATGAATTTAGAAAAAAACAAAATACCAAATAGTGTCAAAATTGACATAAAAGATTTTGTAAAACAAATATTAAATTATTAATTGGTATTCTATTCCTAAATATCTACGGTTCTTCCAAAAGACCTATGAAATAATATATATGACATTAATGAAACAATTGGGGTTCGATAGGTAGTTTATAGTATGTTTAGTAACCATATTTTGTAAGAATACAAGAAGACACCGTAAAAGTTAAATTATTTAACTTAGAATTAAATCTAAATGATAAGGTTAAAATGGTACCATAAACTTGTCTAAAACCTATTGGTTGAGAGTATTTCGACCTATAGCCACCCTAACCACTAAATAAGTGACTTTAGAACCATTATAAACTGAATATGAATTTATTATAAAATAATATTTTATGCTTTTCCTAAGGTGCCCCTCTCCTCCCATATAAAAGGGAACCTCCTACCTCTCCTATTCACAACATTTTGAGCCTTGAAGATTACCAAAACCCTGAATATTTCTCTTCTCAACATCTCTAGTTATATAATACAGGTTATGGTCTTCTCAAATGACCAACTCTAGTGCCCTAAGAGGACGTCTAATAGAGGCACGTCGAGGAAGAGGTAATCTCTTCTACCGATTCATTCAAGTTTCTTTCTTCTTCTACTTCCCATTATTTATTTGTTTTGTTATAAAGTAATAACACAAGTATCACTCATATACTGATATGTTATTATAAATATGAAAAAAATCCTATTTCACCTTCTATCCGTCCTTCGGAAAATGAAATCATCGCGTGTGCGTATGTACGGAATACCATCTCCACGCCATGGTGTAATCTGTTTTCCACCACCACCTTACTTGGATTGGTATAATGGTGTAAAGATTAACTATATATGATTATTATAACATGATATTGATTATGAGATATTATATCATCAACTCCAATTCCATTCATATAATTATGGGAATGATATCATCGCTCGTGCGTACATACGGCCTACCGTCTCCACGATGTGATGCGACTCGTTCTACATGATTTTAATTGAATAATGATTATATAAATGAATGGAATGAATTTATATGATATATATTATACTAATATCATTATTTAAATGATATATCTATAATCTAAAAAGTGGAATAAAAATTTATTTGACTAAATACGCATAATAACATAAAGCAATGAACACCCGAATAACAAGTAGCAATGAAATATTATTAATAAGCAGATACGAATATGACCATATATGATATTAAAATAAGTAATATGATTATGGAATAATTCAATGACATTATTTAAATCATTATACGGGAGGTTCGGATACATACAAAGCATATCAGACCGAAGGTAAGGGATAACTCTTCCAATCTCATTCTATCCGAGATTGTTTATTCGTAAGTATTTACTGGGGTCATATTTATCATCCACATCCATGTTTCCTCAATATGAAATATTATTTCTATCATCCTAAAGTTTTTTATATCCAATTTTACCCATTTTTGAGTTTTTAGTAAAAGATATGAAATCAATCTTTTGTCATTTTTAGTATGAGGTACTTTTTGACTTTTCTGGCCAATATACGAGAAGAATGTTTTTTTTAACTTATATGACAAGAATGAATTTTTATTATTTTGTAGAAAATTATTCCCATGAATAATCCTTTACAATTTTTCATGTTTATTTTAAATTAACCTCTTTTAGTTTAAAATTTTATGACATATTTAGAAAGGAAATATGTTTTTAAAGTAGAAAGTACATTTTCCTCAAGAATGGAGTTCAAGTGTTTTATTAAATTTATTTTCCATCTAAGATAATATAAGGTTCTATTTGTATCCCTATTGTTACATTGATTTGATTTTTTTATTATGGAATTATTTTTATGATGTCCTTTATCAAATATGGATTATGTTATGATGACATGATGTTTATGAATCCCATTTTTATTACATGTGTTATGCTATGATGTATGATTTATGGTTTTTTGGTACACATAAAAATGGTATCATTATGAGATGGGTGGGACGTATATCTCACTCCAATGCATTGGGTAAATATTTATATCTCATGAGATGACATGGTTGGAACGACATGTTAATCCGGTTCAGTGATACAGGACTGGAATGAGGAGTAAACTCGGTTCAGAAATGGAAATTATCCGCTATGATAGTCTTGGAAATGAGACTTGACTAATATGAAATCATTTTCTATGATTATGTGTGTATTCCACAAAGTTTCATTTTATATTTTATGGTTATTGTTATTACATTTCACTGTTATGATTTATCCCATGTCAGGATATTATGATCTCTTTTACAGGATTAAGATTTTCAAAATGTTATGTTCTTAAGAATATGATATGATTGATATTTCCTTCGTTTACCCTTACAGAGCATTTTATCCCACCCTATTGTATGTTTTCTTTTCCCCAGGTCAGGAAGAAGGGTATTAAGAAGGATATGCCAAAACAGACTCTAGATATGATGAAATAATGGAGAGACAATGTAGGTGATTTATGAACAATTTGTTTTTGTTTCCCAGTTTCTAAAGACACTATACCTATATGTTCCTTTCATGGTTTTGTTATATGTTGTAATAAATATGTTTCAATTCTGAAGTAATAACAATGTATGTAATGTATGGGTCGTTATAGTTGGAGGCCTGATGTTTGAAGTATCTCCTGACTCGCAATCAGGTATTGAAGACTCCAGAAGGGAGATTCTCCCTTTGGTGTTGCACGCAACCGCACTGCAACCGAGACTACAACAACAAAGACAACACAGCACCAAACCATAGATTATTTAAAAAACCAAATCATTTTTACTTAAAAATTGTATTTCCATGAATTAAAAACTGAGGTACGAGGAATGATGCAAGAAGATACTAGTTCCAGTCAGTGACTGGTATATATGGTTGGTGGCCATATGCCAATCATGCCACCACCATTGAGAGTATTGTAGGACAATGTCCCTATCTATACATGGATTTCCAAACCTTGCGAGCTCACTAGGACCACTAACCCTACTCCCTTTTCATTTCCCTTAAACAAGATTATCCACATGGACCAATGTTTCAGAAAAACCTCAACATACCACGGTAACTCGAGTCTCACCATGAGGTGTGCTAGTCAGGAACCATACTCAAAGCTAGAACTCCGAGTTACCTCAACCATAACTCTATTCTACCCTGACCCTTACTAAAATAACACACCCCAGGAGAGAGGACATCACTTTGACACCATTTTTTCACAAACCAAGATGGTCTGCCATCCGACTCGACACCCGACCTTGTCTGTGACATGGCCCGAAGGGTGTTCCTGATCCCCAAGGATTTGAACATGTTCCCGGGTATCAAAACTATCAAATGGGAATGATTTACCTGAAATAGTAAATAAAAAACAGTTGACAAGATAATAAAAATAAAATAGAAAATAGACAACCAAACATGACATTAACTAAAAACAAATTTAAAGGTTTACAACTTTAACTAACATCAAAAACGCAACGATACCAAAAGAATCTAAAACCCTAACTCAAACCACAAAGAAACAAGAGTGGTGTGACATCCACAAGCTATAAACACCAACCTACATGAGAAGATCATCAATAACTAGAACCACGATTGCTGAGCATGATGTCACAACCTGGAATACACAAGAAACAAGGTCTACAATCACCAAAATTATTATGCATGTTGTGAGAAAAATGTGTCGTATGAATTCACCCAATAGAATATTACATGAAACAACATCAAAAAGATATTTTAACATGCTTATTTAAAACTATACTTTTAAAATTCTTTGTTTTGAAGAAAAAAATTTAAAATCTAAAAGTAAAAATAAAAGGGCACTGGATGAAAAATCCTTTCCCAAATACTACATTAAAATGGAAGAGAACTTTTATAATTAACATGCACATACTCAAGTGCTCCTCTGTATGCTGACGAAAAGAACCACATCTTGAATAGTAGAGCACTACAGGTAAATCCTCAAAGGTAGCTTGTATGTGTGGTGTGCTAAAGACATCGTATGTCGGTGTAAACGTGTCTTATGAACCAAAATAATCTACTCTCTCATGCACGAGCCACTAGTAAGGAAACACATCCATAACCTAGTGGTATCCAATCATCAAAAAAATTTAGCTAGTGGTGTAACGTGATTACTTCTATATGAAACTGTGAAAAACCACTCATGTGTCATCTAGCATACTAGTCATAATCTGCCCACCTATGTAATTGGAGTTTTTCCTTGTTCTCAATCAAGTTCTACACTCACATCATGTATCACTTTCACATATCACACACAAAGAAGGACATTACACACAAAAATCTACCACATGCATACCCAAACACCATTACAAAAACAAATGCACACCAAAATAACTTTCCAAAATATATTTTTCGTTACTAAATAATTTCACAAATCCCCATTTGGAAACACCCAAATAATAACATAATCCATTTTCACAACATAGAAATCATTAGTGAATAGAAAAATATGGGATTACACAATAAATATAACAAATCCCATGTATGAAAGCCATTTCAAATCACTTTCTTAACAAATTACCATTGAGACTAGTTTCTCACTAATTTCACAATTAAATGAACCATTTGAACCACTTATAAAACACAACCAAGAAACACAAAGTGGGTTTACACCAAAAACATGTCTCTTTTTATATAAACATACTATTTTTGCGCCATCCAAACAAATTAATAAATCATTAAATCTATTTTTTAAATCATTCCAAGACAAACCAAGAAATCTTTACACAGAAGACACTTTATCCCATATAGGAATGTCACTTTAAAACCAAATAATCATGGTAACAATATCAAAATATGTTTTCCATTATTCAATAAATTTTAAATTTAATTTCAAATGTGCACAACAAGGCAACACGCCCCAAAGTGACTCATTTGTCATTGAAAATCACAATTTAAATATACACACACCTCAAAAACGTTTAAATGAATTCTTTACCTACCAAATAAACCAAAATACATTTCTAACCATGTTTTTTAACTCAAACACCACTTAAATAATCAGTTGATCAATTTATAAAACATCACAGATGCATTCCACAAGTCATCACTTTAAAAAAAAGTTTTTACATGCTAAACCCAATTTTTTTTTAAAAACTATATGCACATCCTAGCCCTTCTAAAACCCCATTCAAACCCTGAAACAATTGTCTAAACACATTTGGAAATTACCACAACAAGACCAAAATGAAAGGCATAACCATTTCTAAATGAAAATGGAATTTCATCGCACATTCACGTCAAAATATTTGTAAATCATGTTTTTCTAAACCTATAATCCACTACCATGATGAAATGAGAGTTTATATAAAAAACACGCCCCAATTCATGTAAAAATGACTCTTAAAAATAAAACACACATCCTAACCTTTCAAAAATATAATTCACACAACAAAACAATCTAATAAATTCTTTACACAATTATACAACAAATTCTACATGCTCAAAATAATTCTATAATCATTGGAGACCCACAATTAAGCATACACAACCCAAATAACCTTGTAAAGTTAGTTTTATCCATCCAAAAAAACACACAAAAACCATTTTAAATAAATTTCACAAAAAAACACAAAACATTGCCATTTTCATAAATCAAAAATTTATTTCTAAATAACAAACAAACTGACTAATTTAAATATATCATTCACACCACAAAATTAAACCATGAAACACATTTATAAATATAACTTAGCATGATAAAATTATCCAATGATGCTAGGGCACAGAACAACCTACCATCGGTGAACAAATATATGAGATATGGTGTTAAAATTCAATTACACATCAAACAAACCACAATAAAAACACTGACCCTAAAATAATGGACCAAACAAAAATTATCAAGATCAGACCTAAAATAACTCGAAACCCTCAAATCAGAACCCTAAGATGAAGGGAAATGACTTACCGAAGAGAGACAAACGGGCAGAAGGGTTCCAGTCACCGGAGGAGGAGGCCGGCAGTTTGCGGCAGCAAGAGGGGGATATCTGCAGTTCCGGCTTTTGGCAGAGGGCCGATCAACATAGAATGCACACACATGATGGGGCTGTCCGGGGAGGGTGTGGGGAAGTTGTTTCCAGATGGAGTAGGAGGGTGGCGATTGGTGTGTTGCCGAATGGTGGGGAGGAGAAACATGTAGGGGCACCGGTCAAGGGTTTAGAGTGGGGGGGAGGGAGGGAGAAAAAAATTATTGGGGAAAGAAAGAAAGTTAAAAATAATTCTAGAAATAAAAAATCTAAAATCCTAAATGCACTCATAATAAAAATAATGATACCAAAACATAATAATAAAAACAGCATATCTTTTACACTAATAACAATATTATTTTTCTCAAATAATATTATTATTTTAAATAATTCTTTAAAATTTATTCTACTCATGTTTCTTAATTTTATTTTATTCTCACATTAATATTCTTTTCATTTTATTTAATTAATTGAAGATCAAGAAGGCCTTGTAGTGAACTGGGCGAGGTTTCACCTCGACCCAGTCAACGTCGCACAACTTCGACTGTTCCCCATTTGTGTGTCGGACGATGTCAAGCCGCAAAAAAATCATTTATTGACAAAAATCAAAATTCAACTGGAACTCATACCGTACCTAAATAGAATATTTTAAATCCAAATAAATAATAAGGTGATAGTAACTTCATATAATATTAAATATAAAAAAATTATAAAAATAATAACCATTTAATAAAAGTTATATTCTTAACATTATATACAACAACAATAATAATAGTCTCAAATAATAAAATTATAATTAAAATAGTCCCTTATTTTTATTACACTTTTTTTTATTTTATTTACATTTTACTATTTGTTAAATTCTATTAATCTGTCTTGAACATCAAGAGGGTCATGCGGTGAGCCGGGCAAGGTCACACGGTGACTCTAGTAATGCTGTGCGGCTTCGACCATAGTGCACTAGACGCAGTCAAGGCCAAAACATGGGTTTTTAAATTTTAACTCAAAGAGATTTGTCATGATTCAACCTGAATTACCCAATACTGAGAAACATAATAAAGTAAATAATTTGAAAATGATGGGTGTGACAATAAACTAAACAAAAAACACTAAATATCTTACCATGGATGAAAAACAATCTCTCACATGCTAAGATTCATTCAATTAACATCAAAATAAGTGGATCGAATTCTCTAACATGGGATATCCTTCCCTCCATAAAATAACCTTATTTATGAGATAACCTATCATCGAAACTGAATTACTAGATTTCATACATCTAAAAAATCATACAAGCCTATCCTAAACATATGAAACCAATTTTTAATACAAAAAATAATGTTTTTAATAATAAATTTTCAAAAATATATTTTAACTCAATTTTAAAAACACTCGATATCTATATAATAAAGGAGACTATATTTTTTGAAATCATCATCAATCCATACAATATCAGTTATTTATTAACCACACTATTTAAAACACCATTCAAACTTTAAATCAGTTATTTCTAGAATTTTTTTCAAAATAACCTATCATAAAACATACACCAAACCCCATTTTCTGAACCCCATAAAATAACGAAGTAAATTACTATTGAGGATTTACCCTAATCACATTTACATGAAAAAACTAAACCATTAAAACATTAGATCCCAATATATATTGTATAACCACAATAACACTATTAAAATTCTTAAACACCTAGAATTTACCAAAATTTAACTCTGACAAAAAATTAAATTCAGAAAAAATGGATGAAAAATAAATTTCTGAACCCAAATCCAACATACCAAACAATAAAAATATACAACTTTCATAATAACGATAAAAAATAAATATATAATTAAAAACATTATTATTTTCGTAGAATAGCCTGAATTATAACATTTTATTGAAACATCCATGTCCAAAAAAAATTCATAAAATAATATTTTATCCACATTTAATGAACAAAGGTAAAACACTTAAAATATTTGCAAGCATCCATATGAAACCCCAGAATCTATTACTATGTTTAAAATATATTTCGAAATATAAAATCAATTAATTAACAAAATAACATTTCAAATATAAAGTGTCATTATGAAATTCCCCTATGAATTTTTATAATTCAATCCACCCTGAAAGCATTTTTTTCCATTATAATACATATTACTAATAATTTATTAAATTATTTTAAATAAATGAATTATTCCAAGGAAATAAAAAACAAAAAAAACAATTTCATTAGAAATTCAGTTAAATTTTTCATTTCTATTTTAGAATGTGAACTTCCAATATTGACCAAATTAGGTAGCCACAAAAAAATTGATTAACATTACCAATGTAGTCATTTGTTGACTGGTAATATATTTACTTTACATCCCATAGTATGGAATAGTATAAAACATAAATAAGACTCTATAGATGTTATCATTATAATCTATATGGTCATAATAGAATATATACAATATATATATAAACTATTATACAAAATGAACACAATTGTTTATAGAACTGAAAGTACACTATTATATATACCAACAACCATCGATTATTCTTTTTGATAAATAATATCATGAACGTTTGAAAACCAATACCTTATAAAGAATCATTAATTTATTATAATTTATTCCATTATAAAAATAAAAAACTCCTCCACCTATTTTTTAAATAATATTATTGAAAAACAAAATAATAATATATTCAAATAAACTATATTATATGAATTTCCTATCATGTTACTTCAGGATACATGTAACACAATACCCATTTAGTTCACTATTTCCAAGTAACATTACCTAAGAGAAACGATACCAAACATTTTCCATTCAAGTCAACAAATACCTAATAGTACCAAAATTACCTAACGACTCTAAATTCACTATTATTATGGTGATCATCCATTTTTATTGTTTTCATCCATGTTTCAATATAATATTTCTCTATAGATATCATCCCCTAAACAACCCTAATGTGACACAATTTGTATCATCCTTTCTTATCCAGAAAAACCAATATGAACTGTTAAATGAATTATAATTCTACACATATAATGTTAAAATCCCCTTACCATAAAATCATGAATTTATAAAAACAGACCCCATCATAAACCATAAGTAATGATGAACATCCCATATGAATTACGTACTCTAATGAAAGTACACAGTGAAGACCATTAATATAATGAATTACTTATTATATATATATAATAGTAAAATTTAATAACATTGATGATATATATAACACACAGAAAAATAACAATATAGATATAATGTATGACATGACCCCATCTCATAAGTCTCCACCAAACCCCCCAAACCACAAAATTTTATACCATGATGAAACATTTAGCAACTTAACACTAATATAACATCATATAGAAAAAAACCAAGATTCCCATGTTAAGGGATATTAAAACATAATGTTAGATAACACCAAAGATACCTTTGAATGCTACCTATGTGAAAAATAATCAATCATGTTAATAAAATATTTTAAAAAATAAAAAATAAGAACATTTGAAATCACTTTAACAACCAAAATCCCATTTTTGTACATGTAACATTAGTAAAAAAATATTAATCCATATAATAATAATAATAATAGTGATTTTAATAATAATATTAAATGAAATAATAATATAAACAAGTTAAATAAACCACATACTTGTATAAACAACTAGAACCAATGGGAACCCTTAGAGCATGAGTAATTTCCAAAAAATAAATTATAATATCTTTAGTGGACCTACTACCACAAATCCTTTAGTGGTCTGTATTGGTATGATCCCTATACTTATATGGAATATAATCAATACCTTTTTATAACCACATCAAAAACACAAAACCAATGAAAAGAGAACAAAATCCCATTAAACTCATTACCTAAACCACTACAGAAACAACCCCTACTCAACTAAATGCACAATCCAAGACAATATCACGAATATATGAAAGTTGATAAGAAATACCTATAACAACCACCATACATCCTATTGCTAACTAAATAACATCAAAAATAAAATAAACGCACATAAAAAATATCATCAACCAAAAACACAATATATAGGCTCCAAATTACATTGAATGTGGTACTAAATGCATACCCCTAAAAATATCTTAATCATCTCAATTCTTGTGCAAATAAAAAATAAAAAAACCAAATAAAAAATATAATAAATCATAAATATCTTCTAAATACAATAATTAATCAAATTCCCTATTTTAAATATTATTATATAAATAAGATAATTTTATGGAAATTAGTCAGGCACCTAAAAATCCACCAGTTTCCATTCCACCAAAAATAATTCAAACAAAATCTATTTTTTTACCATGAAGTAATATAAAAATAAAATAAATTTATCTTACCCCATAATATTATTATTATAAATCAAAATATTCATAACCATTATATTGATTACATAATGTATTTGTTAGAAGAATTATATCAATTATGATTTCAAATTTATGTTTCTATAATAAATCTAATATCATTAATCCTTGTATAATTTTATATCCCTACGAAAATAGTATTGTTGAATTGAATTAGTTTTTCTATGAATTGAAAAAAACATCAGGTAAATACACTTAATCTAAATAGAAGAAAACATATAGGAGAAAAACAATTATATACAATTGATATGGAAATATATCTTCTAAATATTTTAAGGATAATAGATATCTAGTGAGATGTGGCACCCTATAGTTCACAAGTATGTTTATTTTGATCTATTAGTTCAACAATTTTTTTTGAATGTGTTGTAATTTAATAATGGATTAAAATTGGATTTTTATCCTTTTAACTATGAATAATAATTTTGAAAACATAATGTAATATTCTATGTTGTGATTGGGAACTACTTTGTCAACTAGGGAATTCCAAAATTCTCATGGTAGGACGGTATAGGGAATATGATTCATGGGGTTTTATTATTTAGAATAGCTGGGGAAGGAACCATCACACAATTTTGTAAGGAGTGGTTGGTCCAATATGGCTTTGGTTCTTAACAATGGCATATAGTGTCCCAATGATATTATATTTTGACCTTGTTTTCTTGAGGCCTCTATGATCTAGTGGTTAGATATAGATTGTTGTGGTTATTGTTTTATTACATGAAATGGTGAATTTGGATTCCAATAATTTTTGTGGAGTTTTTCATGATAATGTGTGTATTTACTCTCATTAAGAGGATATTTTTAATATATTTTAACTCAATTTCCTCAATATTAATCTACTCTCCAATATTATGTATCTTGGGTCCTAGTATATCTAATTTCAATAATAGTTCTAGGTATTTATATTTATATTGTCAATGTCATAGATAAGTCCTCTAATTCTATGTTTTCTCGTTATGTATGTAAAATTTTGACCATTAGATCTATTTATTTCATCACAAAATATGATGACATTGATAATTCCTCTTTTTTAGTGTTAGGTGTTGTTATCAATTGGATTCATTTCAATTTAATTTTTTAATGTTTCTAAAATATCCTTTTTTGGAATATATAAATAATTATATTTATGTTGTGAAGGATAAATTTCTTTCCCTCATATTTACTTTATCTTTCATAGTGATAAGACATACTTTAGATAAAATTTTATTCAAAAATTGTTTTTATAATCATTAAAAATTGAATGAATTTTTAAAAAGAATATATTTATATTTTGGGCCAAAATTCAATTTAAAGTGATGAAAAACATTGACACATGGAAAATGCGCAGGCATATGTGTCTCAATGTGGACTGAAATTCACTATTCTTTATAGAGACCTTGGATTTCCTAGTATCATTGACATTGTCATGTGACCTATTTTGTTCATTGTCCATAAAAAATACATTTGGTATCATTATTATATATCAAACTTATTATACTATACATTTTTTTAGATACCTGTTATTTAATTAAAAATATATTATATCAATGTTCTTAAATTTTTTGGATATGAAATTTCTTTAAAAGGAAAAAAAATGGATTTTTATGAATTTTTTCTTATGTATTTCACTATAAAACTAGTATTGTTATTAAATTTGGAATAAATTTCCTCTTGGTAAAAATATTTGTATAGACGAATAATGGTATACTAATAAGCATTTTTCACCATTCATATGCATTTGGATTTATCTAGAAAATTGTAATGAATCCAATATATGGAATGGTGTCTTAGAGTTTGAAAGATCCTCCATGTTGATATTGTATTATGTTTGTTTTGGATTGGGGTGATACAAGCTCACTCGAAGCTATATTCTTGGATTGTGGACTTTTGTGCTTTCTAGGTCATTAATGTTTTTTAGAATATAAAACATTTTTTAGACATCCTGTTGGAAATAATTTTGGAGTTTATTCTCCAACATATTGTTCATTCGGTATATGAGACATTACATAGTGATTTTGTGGGTTAATACTTTCAAATTATTTTTTATATTGATACCTAAGTTCTTGTAACTATCCCGTGGAGATGAGGAACATGGTTTGGACTTTATGGTAGGTTGAGGTAGGTGACATATCTGGATGGTATGTTATAGTTCATTAAAAAGTAAAGTAATATATATACCTAGATAGAGGAGTTATGTAACTACTCATTATAGGGTTAGGGTATATTATATATATGAGTATAAATGTTAGAACTCCAGTAGTAAATGTGGTTCAGTGATTTCATAGTTCACTTCGATATTTAATATTGATCTACCATTTTTAGGTATTCATTTTTAATCATGAATTAGTTTGATTATGTATTTATATAAATGAGTTTTATTTAGAGGTTTATTTAAACCTACCTCCTATTGTCTTCGAACTGTTTTCAATTTTTAAATCTCTTATTTATTGAAAACATTAATTCCTTATATCATTAATTTTTAAGGATTTTAATATGGATTATTAGAGTTCATATTAGGATTAAAATATCTATTTATAATAAAATATGGTGTAATACCTTATGATTAATATATAATGGTTCTAAAAATTTCATTAGGAATTCATGAGAGGTGGATGTGAGATATGAACACCCGGTGAATCATCTAGTATACCATTTGATTTTGGTAATAGTTGTTCTGATAATCCATATATTTGGTTAGGTGGTTGTTGTAAAACATTTATTGGTAGTGGAATATGATTTTATACTTACCAATTAGAATCCACCGATCATATATGTTTACTAAACGACCCTGGATCTTGGGTAGTGTCTCATGTCGATTCAGTGAAAATTCCATATTTTGAGGAAATCATAGGAATCAAAGGTGGGTTTTTCCTTGTATGTTGTTTAAAGACTATGAAGGATATGCATAGATTCCATTATGAAATTTATGTTACCTGAGGGTCTTACCTTGATGAATTTTATGAATTTCTTTAATGTGATGTTTTATCAAAAAACATTATAATTGATGAAGAATAATGAATTTGGGAAAATGGAGTAATGGGAACATTTAGATATAGAATATGTAACCATTTCACAGAGTTAGGGAACTTATCATCCAATATTTATTATAATAAAACCATAAAAAGAAGATATTTGTAAAATATTTGAGAGTTAATATTTGATAAATTATAGTTCTATTATGCCAAACAATAATTTTTGAGTTGGTTTAAATTCCATTTATAACTGAGGTGGATGTATTATGAAATACCTATATTATATGATCTTTAAAAAACCGAATGTGAATCCATGATGTGTCTTCTTTCTAAAATATAATGATATCTGAGCCATTATAGAGTAGTGGTAGTGGTGAAAATATGTTTTTTGGGGAGGATAATGTTTTTTAATGTAATTATAAGGGATATGGACACATAAAATTTATTATAGGATAATAAAAATAACATGTCACATATGTATAATGTCTTATTATCTTCAATGATTCTCTTGAAAAAAAACCTCAATACATAAGAGATTGATCCATAGTGACTAAGGGATTTTATTTATAGTCTTATGTAGATAATTTAAGTGGTTAAAACTGTTATTATAAATGGTATATTTAATATATGAATTATTAGAAATGAGGAGTTAAGGCTGGAGATCATTACATGTTTTACTATTCTTTTGATGAATCTAATGCTAATCCAACTATTTGAAGTGTTAAAATGATTATTTTATTTTCTATGGTTATGAAATTTATTGATATGAGAATATATAATTCACTTATATAATCTAATATTACTAATAAATTTGTTTTTTAGTTCTTATTCTAATCATGATGGATCTTCCCAATCTATTGGGAAAGTGGAATGAGATATTTCTTAACTACCTAAAGTTCCAGGTGAAAATTTCTATCCTCATTATCAAGTGGGATTTCATGGTTCTTGATATTGATATAATAAATTTAATTAATAGGATATATTGGATTTGAGTTTCCGAGGCCAACATTATTATTATAATTATTGTGTACTATTTCAATTTTTTGATGTGGTGTAATATGTCATTTAATATGATTTTCAACCCAGATAAAGGGGATTTGGTAACATTTTTTCTTATACTATAATTATATAATGAAAATTTCAAAGATGATTCATGTAATAATTAAACAATTTTTTATTATTATATTTAATTAAATGGTAAGTTAGTTCACTTAGACGATTTATGATGATTTTTCTGCTTACCACCAGAAAATATAGTTGAGTTCACTGTTGACCTTCTTCCATTGTTCAAAAACATTTAAATGAAAACAAATAATATGGAATATAATGTGTTTAATGATATTAATGTTCGACATTAGGATATTGTAACTAGTGGATATATCGTTTATAATGTTTCATCATGGAGATCTTCAATTCTCATGAGAAAAAGTTTGATAGAAACTTATGGATCTGTGTTGATGAAATAAATCATAATCAAAACACTATTTTTCATCTAGTTTTTGTATGGGTTTAGATTTTTTGAATTTATTTTGAATTTATTTTATATGAGGTGTTGAATTATGATAAGATAATTGGAATGGAATTATGGGTGTCAAAATTCCAAATAATTCACAATTTTGAATTGGAATTATAATACTTGGGGTGTGGAGGTTTTGGGAGAACCCCAATGGATCATGGCCTAATGTTAATGTTTTAGGAAAGAAATCCTAGAGAGCATAGTTATAAAATCATTTGTTCTAACCAAGATCCCCAACCATGTTGAGAAAAAATCACAAGAACAACAAATTTTAAACCTTTTGGCACAACAGGTTATATCATTAAAGTGAATATATTAACTAATATGATTTTTTATGATTTCCTCATGGTTTGAGTAAATGTTCACTATTACCATGAAAAATTGATACCCTTAGACAAATAAGGATGCATAATTAGAAATTGGTTTGGATAATAGTGTGGTAAAACCATAAAAAACATTTAAATATATAGAAATTAAAATATTTTAATATTTAATATTTAATATGGAAGTCCACTTTCTCTCCTCTAACTATCATTCACTACCAAGGGGCTCCACCCCTCTATGTTGCCTCTTTGATATTGTGTTTGTGTGGGTTTTAAAGACATTTTTTGTGATTTTGGGTGCATACATTACTATGGTAGGTCATTTTCCTCTTATTTTCCTTATTGATCTAATTTTATATCTACTATTTTTTCTTTTCAGTTTTAATTCGACCTGGTCATTGTGGAATTTAAAAAGTATGAATGTGGGTTTAATTATTCAAAAAATAGTACATATAAAGATGTTATTTTAAATTTCCATGTATTGTTTTTTAAGATATATCTTCATGGTCAAATATTAAATATGTTGAGATTAAATTAAGCTAAAATAAAACATTTATTTTCATTATATTTAGGGATTTTTCTCGAATAAATGTTGGGTATATGCCTCAACACATTATTGATAATTGGTCCTTGTTATGAACTATTGAGATTAGTTAATGTTAATTTGATAATTAAGAATAGATGTAAAAAAATATATTAATTAATTATAATATTTTGATTTTAATTAATTTATTATGATAGGGATATCAATAATTAATTATTTTTAGTGGTTCGGTTGAGAAAAATGGCCTTTAATTTATTGTATGATGGTAGATGATCTTGGCCAGTCCTTATTATCTTTTGTCATCCCTAGGGGATAAATTAAGACATCTTTTCCCAAAGGTATGTTGTCTCACATACATGAACTAATAGATTTATGTTTTTTATGTTACATGTGGAAGGTCAGTTATCCCATAGAGGGATATTATTCTTGATAAATTTAATATAAATATAATATTAATAGTTATACTTAATATGTTTAAAAAAATATGTGATCTAAGGTTAAAGAAAAACCCTCCTATTATGGTTTGAAAATTTATACACTAATGATTGATGTCAAGATTGTTGAGCTATTGTAAGGTTCCAAAACACATGAGAGCTATGTTCGAGCTATATAGAATCCATTTTCCAATGCATAGTGGGTTGTGATTCCTCCCTAAATAATGAGAGGTATGGTTATAAATCCTAGTATGTGTAGGATATATAGGACCCTCTTTATAATTTTTTTTACTCAATCATGTATTGATACGGCTTGAATGTGATATAATCTCTTATATAATGTAACATGGGATAGATATATAAAACATAGGTAGTTTGACATTGGGTTGGGTGTGTAGACATACTTAGCATGACCCAAAGAAATGAGATAGGTCATATTACATCTCATGAATAATTCATAAGTAGAATGACATATTATATACTTTAATGTTATGTTACCTTGATGATATTATAGAGGGATGTGGTATTCCATGGTAATTGGGTTCTTATTGAGACATTGACTGATACTTAGGAATTGAAGTAGAGTTCCTCTATTTTATTTCATAGAAAAGACCCTCATAAGAGCTTGGTGTCATTTTACATTAGTGATAGTGTGTTTATGGGACTTTATAAGAGAATTTTGTGTGTATCTTTTGAACTGATATCAATGTTTTTATCCTTTTAGTTTTTGAGAATCTACATTCTATTCTAGGGACATTGGACATATTATTCTTAGCTTCCTTGAAATATTTATACCAATGTTTATAATTTTATTGTTGATTCATGATTCGGTAAATATATTTTGGTGTATTTATTAATGAATTGAAACACCCATTAGGGAGTGTAAGATCCCATATCTTTATTTCAGGTATAGATCATGATTTCGGGTTGTTTTTTAGGAAAAAAGAAGAAATGGAACATTTTTTATATGGACAAAGTGTACTTTTGAGTACACACCCTATAGTCGTGTAGTGTCTGTTTAATGGTTGAGTACATGGATGTTTAAGTGACATGGTAGTCCTCCTAAAGTGGGTGCCAGTTGAGGCTAGTACAGGGTGTGTACATTAATTGAACATGCCGTGTAATTTTCTTTTTATTAGATTAATCGGATCGGGGTCGCATCTCATTTCCATAAACCAATCATCCCCTTAGTTCATACCAGATAATGACAGAACACTGAACAAATTCTAACCCCTATCAATTCACTAACTTATATACTTTTGTGATGCCTTCAACTGCATTGGATTCCCATCGGTGCATTCTCTCTTCCCCTAGGGGTTTTTTTATGAATCCTCCTCTCTCGTTATAATTTCAAGGATGATTTTTCATGATTTTTTTGATCTAAATCGTTTTAGGATGATTCCAGGGGATAATTTCAAGAGAATTTATTCTACAACAACAATGTATGTGGTTTGTGACTTTCATTGATTGTCTTTGGTATAACATGCTTAAAGAGCCGAAAACCCATGTTTGGGGTATTTCATGATTTGGAATTCTGCCATTCTTTTTTAGGTGTTATGATTTGGAAGATTGATAAAAGGGTAATTGTTTATGCATAAGGCTTTATACTGTGATAATGGGGTTGTTTCCCTTATTTGATTTATTATAGTCATTTGGTCTAGAATTCCGGTTAGGATTGATTTTTTTCCACGCCTCGTGTTGTTTGGATGAACTTGCTGATTATATGATATGCATGTGATTCATATTGTGAAAGTTTTACCAAGGGGAATTAATTGTGATAACTTCCTGAGGTGGTGTCATTTCTGTATAACTGTTGTTATGTTGACCCCGAGGTATTGACTCTGATAGCTGCCAGCTGGTCATAGACAAGAGGGGTTAGACCAAGAGAGAAACCCAGAGGGTCATTATTAAATAAATTTTGGACCCTAGGGAATTGATTGTGGGAGCTTTCAGGTGTTCATTATAATTTTTTATTTCATTATAGACTAAGGGGGTATTGATTGTGAGAGCTTCTGAGGTAGTCGTCTATAAATGATTTGTGCTATGTGGGAAAAAATGGGTTGGGATATGTGAGATTTCTAGGAGGGTCGTTATTTTATTCAATTAATGATATGTTAAACCAGAGGGGTTATACGGTGTGATCATTCCTAGAGGGTTTCTTCTGAATTATTAAATGATTGTGACGAGTCTGTCAAGATAGAGCATAAGCTTCGAATTCGACAGACTTGGTAGTTTAGATGGGTTTTCTAAGACATCGTTAGTTACTATTACTCAAGTGATAGAAAGAATAGGATACATCCCATGTTTTACATGATTCAACTGATAAATAATAAATGTAAAGGAATGTAATTAAAAATTGTAGGATTTTTTACTTTTGACTATCTCTTTGTTTGTTACTTCCTTCATGCATATTACCATTTGTATTTATTTAGTGAAATGTAGGAACGAATATTTTAGTGATTTCATACTAGGATTCATCTCATACCCTGTTTGGGTCCTGATTTTGGACACAAACAATTATATGGTTCCAGGTGTAGATAAGGTCAAACTCCCTTCTTCATCATGTACTTTATTACTGTTTGAGTTGGAGAGCGTGGGACCAAGATGATGATTTCTATGTAGTTGGAGTTTAATATTTTTTCTAATTTGGTTTCAGTATGGTATTTCCATCATTGTGAGTTTTTTAGATTCTATTTGGACACATGTAGCATTAATTATTTATATATTCTCTAGTTGTTATATTACTATCTTTCTTTCGTTATTTTCTTTTGTTGTATTATTTTACTACTTCCACTACTATTTACTATTAGTTATTACACTTTTTATACTCTACCAATTAAAGAATTTTTTATCCAATATTAGACCTTGGCCCTTATTGCTAGTCGGTATTCTCGTGCATTTAGGGAAATGTGCTTGAGGTCATGCGACCAACTGAGTACGAGGCATCTTTGGGCGGTACCCAGATCTGGGAATGTTACATAGTGGTATCAGAGAATGTTTATTTTCTGCAATGTCTTAATATTTGGAGCCTATATATAGTGATAGGAAGGAATAGCTAGTTGGTAATAAATTGTGCCTAGGAGTAGCAACCTCGTGTATAGGGAAAAGCCGTTTTACCTCTAATATTGAAATTTGTCTAGTTTTGTGATTGTTATAGTTGATTTGATTGCACCATTGGGTGAAATACTTTATTATGCTATTACTATTGATATAATTGGGGTTATATTTCTATCTCAACTAAATAGGATAAGTGTATTTCATCACATGCATCATATATGCACTTTCAAGAGACCACAAGTCATGTATTCTTGTCATGCAATTTAGGATGCATTACAGATTGAATGCTATTGTGATAGATATTATTCTTGATATGAAATTTTTTGTGACATATTCCATGATAAAATAACTTCTATTTTGATAAGGTATTCAATACTATCAATATTAATTTGGATGTATGGAAATCATTGGTCCCTGGTGAGTTATGGGTCCCCTTGGATATGAATTTGGTGAATCTTGTATGAAAATTAGTGGAATTCTTCCATGTTATGGTGGGAAAAAGAATTCCAAACATTGTTTTTTGGGGATTATGGGCTCTCACAGGTCCAATTTTTTCATCCAAGGATGAAATTTTATGTTTTTATGGTTTATGGAGAAGTTTCAGAGGCAAAATATCTAGAAACCCATGGAACATGACATGTGATATTATGAACACACACCATCTGTTCTTCTATTCTGAAAGAAACAACTTTTATTAAGTACACTCCATGTACTATATGTACATGTCATGTAGTCCTTGACCATGTGACTGACTCTGTGAGTAGATACATGAGGTTGATAAATTTTGGTAGAACTTGTTCTGTCTATAATTTACATATCGTGTTGTAAAAAAACAAGTATCCATCAGTTTGACCAATGACACGGTTAGAGGAAACATAGTTTGTAAATTTCATCTCTCATTTATACATGAAGTGAAGATTCGAACATGTATCTGGTTGTGTGACCAACGATAGAGGTTGATGGAAATCAACTGGTACAGGTTTTTTCTAGGGTGAACATGTCATGTAGTGTTACACTAGGAGAGAATCGTGTAGTTATATTAGTGTAGAAGTACTTGGGTAGGTTGGATAATTCAAGTACACATCATGTCCTAGGAGGAACACACCGTGAGTAGGGTCATTACATGACCGAGATTAGTAGAGGAAAACTCCCATGTTATGTCATAATGGGAACACATTGTGTGGTAGATATACATTCAGTGTAACCCTGTTATGTAAATCTTGATTATTTTCCTTCTCCTGTTACTTTCGTGTACTTTTATGTTGTATTCCTTAATAATATTAAACTGAGGTGCTATCTTGACCTTAGCGAGCCATTCTTCCATGACATCCTCCAGTTTTACACAATGTTCAAGGCCTTCATCCGAAGATGGCAATGGTATATCAAGCACTTCTATAAGATCCCTGCATCGTGCCCATTTGGTCACCAGTTGTTATACCAGACACAGGTGATAATGCACAATTACATGAAGGATTTTTGAGGATGTAACAGACTTTTTAGGGAGCACCACATCCTTCCCCAGATATGGAAGAGCGGACGTGGGTATTCCAACAGTAGCATCCTCCATCATTTTCTGGGGATGGAGGCCCACAGGCTACAGAGTCATGTTTAGAGGCCATGATGTCTATCATTGAGCATATAGAGATGCGTATTAAGAGGAGGGTGAAGCTCATGACAGACATGCTACATGATTCCACCATGATATGGTGTGATGTCATATTACAGGTTGGAATTCATTGGTATATGTATTGGGAAGATTTTCGTAGGACCCTATATTATAATTTCTATCCCAAGACATTGAGGCCTGATCAAGCCGAAGAGTTCATGCATTTAGAGCAGGGCATTCTTTCAATGACAGATTAATCTTCTCATATCATAGAGCTTCAACGCTTCACACCTATTCTGGGAGGTTAAAAGTTATCATTGGATATGATATTTGAGAATGGTATCATGTATGACATCTGATTTCATGTTAATGATTTCAGGATGACTTCAATGACGACTATAGTGAATTAGGCACTGAGTACCGATAATAATATGATGGAGTTGGGAGCTGTGAGCTGGGGCGGTTCAGTATCTTGGGCTACTACTCCTTCGACAGCTAAGTGGATGTGCCACAGGGAGCATTCACATGATGTTTCATCAGGTATCCAGGTGGTATGCATCAAGTGCGTGATGAGATGAAATACAAGACCAAATTTCCCAAAGGACCCAATGAAATGCTGATCTTATTACAAGATGGGACATCATCAACATTTTTTCTAGATTCGTTCACCAACAGCTAGTGAGAGAGGATTAGTTATGACTCCATGTTCAGGAGAAGGACCACTTGTTTCTCGTTATTTAGGAAACTAGAGTTCATCAATCCATTCAGGCATAGGAGGGGGTTGTGGCCATGGTAACCAGATGGCATGTTTTCAGTGACAACATGGTAGATCATCTCAGGGTAGTCAGGCAGGGACCAATGGCCATGATACCAGTTAGAATATTGTATTAGAGAAGACCCAGTAAGAGAAGGATCCGTAAACCTCTATGGTAAGGGGTACGATTCTATTTTCCTCAGTTTTATATTCTTCTCTTTTTGATAATGGGGTATCCCATAATTTCATATATGTTGCTGTTGTGGAAAGTGTTCGGCTTTGTATATTTACGTATGATGACTTTATGATGATAGAAACTCCGTTGGAGATTAGGAATACTATAGCATGTTAGTTTATGGAGTTACATCTTCAGGCTGGTGGGTGTCACTTCTTGTGGGACATCTTGTCTTAGAGATGAAAGACTAAAATTTTATTCTCAAAATGGACTAGTTGGACTCTTTTTAGGCCTTTGATAAATGATATAGTCATATGGTGAGTATCACATCACTAGATGGTGGGACTTTACTACACAAGGGCGAATGGGATATCCATGTAAGCCAATCAGGACTCGAATATCATGGTATGGGAGGAATTACATCCAAGATTTCTACTTAAAATCTAGATGATTAGGGAACTTAATAGACGGAATTTCCCCCAGTGGTGGATCATTTTAGAGATGTCTTCTCAGACGAATTTTTAGGTTTACCTCTAGAGAGAGATGTAGATTTTTTTATTGAGCTTGTTCCTAGAGCAAAAAGAGTGTCCATTCCACCTTATAGGATGGCTCAAACAGAGATACAAGAGACCAAGATACAGTTAGAGTAGTAGCAGGAAAAGGGTTTCATCTGACTCAGTACTTCTCCTTGGGATTTTCTTGTTTGTTTGGAAAGAATATGGATGGTACCCTCAGAAATTGTGGGGACTGTCAGATGATGAACAAGTTGATGGTTATGAATTGATATCCCTTATAGAGGATTGATTATCTATTTGATCAGCATTGAGGATCCTAGGTGTTCTCAATGGTTTACTAGATATCCAGTTATCATCAGTTGTGAATTAGACCATCTGATATACCTCTTAAATCTTTTCAGAGTAGGTATGATCTATACAGGTATTTGGTTATGTTGTTTGGTCTCATGAACATGCCAGTAGTTTTTAGGGATCTGATGAATCGAGTGATCTACCCTTACATGGATTATTTTTTGGTAGTCTTTTTGGATGATGTCTTGGTGTACCCACACACTTGACATGACTAGTCCACCCATCTTGAGATCATCTTGAGTACATTGAGAGAGAATATGTTTTATGGTATGCTCTCAAAATTCCATGTTTTGATGAACAATATTCACTTCTTGGGCCATGTCATCTCATAGATAGGAGTATCAATAGTCCCAGATAATGTGAGAGATGTAGTTTCTTGGGAGGAAAGAAGAACATCTTTGAGGTAAAGACTATTCTTAAGATGTTTGGATACTATAGGCACTTCAATCAAGACTTTTCAAGCATAGAAGCACCACTGACAGGCCAGACTAAGAAGGTCATGAAGTACATGTGGCCAGATTCTTGTGATTCAGGCTTTTAAGAGATGAAATGGACATCGACTTCTGCACAGATACTAATTTTTCTAGAGACAAAAAAGAGTTACACCATTGAATATGATTCGATAGTTATCAGGCTGGGAGTATTTATTATTCAGGGTTAAGAAGGTGTTGCATATGGGTATCGACAGTTGAAGCCACATGAGAGGAACTACTTAACGCATGAGCACATGTTAGCTGTAGTTGATAATGATTTGCGCTATTAGAGACATTATTTTTATGGAGATAATTATTAGGTATACACTAAATATAAAAGAATCAAGTATAAATTTACTCAGAAAGGTCATAATTTGAGACAACAATGGTGGGTTTGGTACCATTAGTACATAAAATTTGAGCTTGCCTACACACCTATGAAAGGAAAAGAAATGGATGATGCGTTGAGAAGGAGGACTCAGATACAAGCAGTTCAGGAGGCTAGGAGTGAGTGGCATCTTATGGATCTATTCTATGAGATTCATTTGCAGGGGCATGACAGATAGGGGAAAAAATTATTTCTCTATTACTGTTAACACTACTCTAATATAATGAGTATGAATGAGGAAGCTATCATATTTTGAAGGTCCAGTCCTATTAGAGAGTGTGTCAGTCAAGAAAACTACTACAAGGTGGAACATAGGTGAGGATGAGGTTTTTCATTTTTATGGAAGAATATGGGTGTCAGTAGAAATATGTGATGATATGTTACAAGATCATCATTCCTCAGTATGAGTAGTTTATCCTTGTGTCACCATAATATAATGAGATCTATACCATTAATATTAGTGGTCAGTTATGAAGAGATATGTAACTAGTTTTTTAATGAGATATTTCACATATCAATGGGTTAATGTAGAGTATCATGGATGGGAAATTCATTTACAAAAGTTACAAAGTTTTGAGTGTAAATGGAATGATGTCTCAATGGATTTTGTGATGGTTTTAATGAGGTCACCTTGATGGAATGATGTAGTTTGTTTTTTTGTTAACTGACTCATGAGGGCTTCACCTTTCCTACCAATTAAAGAATATTTTAGTGTTGATGAGCATGGAAGGTTGTACGTCAGATAGATCATGTGTTTGAATGGGGTTATTCTCTCTATTGTTTCAAATAGGGAAGCCCAATTTACTTCTCATATTTACATGGGACTATAGAGGGCTTTCAGTACATAGGTACTTATGAGTATTACTTACCTCCCCAAGATAAATAGCTTGTCTGAGACAATAATTCAGGTTTTGGAGGACATGCTACAAACATGCATCTTGGATTTTAGGGGATCTTGGGAGAGACACATACCCCTACGAGAGTTTTCCTACAATAAATTTTTTTAGGCAATGATCTAGATGGAACCTTATTTTTATTTTTACAAAGTTACATGTCGATCACCCCTATGTTTTCTAGAGGCCAGAGAGGTAGCTATGCTAGGACCTCATCTTGTCAAGTAGACCACTGAGTAGGTGGATTTGATTTAGAAATGGATTACTACTAAACTATATCAACAAAAATCTTAGGTTGATCGATGGAGATGACCTCTGGAGTTTCTGGTGGGGGATTAGATTTCCTTCTATGTCACATCAAGGTTGGGACACAAGAGGATAAGGATACAAGGGAGGATTTCACCGATATATGTTGGGTTGGTTGAGGTTTTCATGATAATTGATCCAGTTACCTATCGATTGTAGTTACCTCAGAGGTACTAGTCTATGAACAATGTTTCTCATGTTTCTTATCTATGGTGTTACATTTCAGACCCATATCATGTTTTTCAACCCGAGGAGGTTGATTTGGAGGTGGATTCATCTTTTAGGGATCACCCTATTTGGATTTTCGATCACATAATGAAGGTTATTTGTGGCTGTTCTATTCCTCTAGTATGGGTTCTATGGAAGCATGGGAGAGTATAGGACTAGACTTGGGAGATAGAGGCTAACATATGATCCTAGTGGCCAGAGTTGTTTAGTGTTTCTTTTCACCACCCTTAGATGGGAAATTTAGGGATGAAATTATTTGAAGGGGTTAGTTTTTGGAAACCCAAATCATCATTTTAGGTATGAATCTTGATTTTGGGAATTTCTTATGAATGATTAACAAATGGTAAATTTTCATAGTACACATCATGTACTTTTGAGTACATGCTATGTACTCGACTTCCATGTGTAACCATGTATTGGTCATGTAATGGCCGATTAAATGGATATGTAGGTGACCTGGAAGACCACCTAATGTAGGGACCGATTATGGCAAGTACACAGTGTGTAAATTTAATGAAAATCATTTTTTATTTTATTTTTATTTGATAAATTTGAGAGTGGTCACATCTCATATCCAAAAACCACTCCTCCCCTCGGTTCATAAGTGAGAGCGATGGAAAACCAAATAACTTTGAACCCTATCGATTCTCAATCTGATCTCTAATTGAGTCGTTTCCTGGTGCATTGAATTCCCACCGGCGAGTTTTCTCTTCACTTAGGTCCTTCTGTCATGATTTATCCTCTCTTGTGAGAATTTCAAGGATGGTTGTTTTTACCCTTTTGAATATCTACATCATTTTAGGAAAATTCAATGTCCTATGTTTAAGAGTGATGATCTTATGACATCAAGGTAGGTGGTTTGTTACTTTATTTGATTGTATTTTGTATATATATGTTTAATGTTCTGAATGCCCTTTTTTGGGGTATTTCATTTTTTGGAATTCGACCCTATTTATTACCTATTATGATTTGGTATATTGATTAAAGGGTATTTGTTTATACATAAGGATTTATACATGGATAATGTGTGTGTTTACCTAGTTTGATTGATTATGGACATTCAGTCAAGAATGCTTGTTAGGAATAATTTTTTTCCACTCCTTATGTTGTTAGAATGGAGTTTCTGATTATATGAGATGCATGTGATTTACATTGTGAAAGTATGACCAAGTGGAATTTACTATGAGAGATTCATATGGTAGGGTAATTTATGAATAATTGATGGTATGTTGACCCAAAGTTATTGACAGTGAGAACTACTAGGTGGTCAAAGACCATAGGGGTTAGATCGTGAGGGATATTGAGAGGGTCATTATTAAATCAATGTTGTACCCTATGGAATAAACTATGACAGATTCTAGGTGGTCATTATAATTTATTGTTGTTATGAAGACCATGAGGGTATTGACTATGAGAGTTGCCCTGGTGGTCGTCTATAAATGATTAGTGCTATGTGAGACTAAAGGGGATTGACTGTGTGAGATTTCCCAGATGATTATTATTTTATTGAATTAATGATATTTTAAACCATAGGTGTTAGCCTTTTGTAAATTACACCGAGGGTTACTTATGAATGATTAAATGATTGGAAAGAGTCTGTCAAGATAAAGCACAATCTTGGACTCAGAATTACTTGGTATTTTAGATAGTTTTTCAAGACGTCTGTTGTTACTTTTACTCAAGGGATATAGATTATAGGCTAGATCCCAAGGATAACGTGATTAAAATGATGAATAATAAATGTAAACGAATGTAATTGAAAACTGTAGGATTCTTTACCTTTGAGTACCTCTTAGTTTTATTACTTCATTTATGCATAATACTTGCTATAAATATAATCACTGATAGTTAGGCACATATATTTTGGTGATTTCCTACTGGGATTTGTCTCACACTGTTTTTGGGTATTTCTTTTGAACCAACATAAATTATAGAGTTATAGGTATAGATAATGGCCAACAAACTTTGTAATCAGGTACATGATTACTAATGGAGCTAGAGAGCATGTGACCAAGTTGAAGCTGGAGATTCTTTTTGAGTTTTCTATTTTTCTATACTTTGGTTTCAGTATTGTATTTCAAGAATTGTGACTTTTTTGGATGCATTCCTTGACACATGTGACATGAATTATTTATATACGATTCAGTTTTTATAATACTATCAGTCTTCCATAGTTTTATTTTGTTGTATGGTATTACTGCCTCCACTTTTGTTTACTATTTTTTAATCTTTTGTGTATACTCTTCCAATGAGGGAATAAAGTTCTCTTTATTAGTATTTAGCCCTCAATTATGGTTGGAAGCCTCTTTCATTTGAGGAAATGCTCTTGTGGTCATGTGAACAACAGGGTATGGGGAACCTTTGGGTGGCACCCGAAACCAGGATGTTACAAGAGGATGATCAATGTTTTATAGGGTGAATTCCCAAGATATGGAATCCTATATAATCAAGGCCGATATAAATGCCTATAGGTATTATACCATGGATTAGAAAACACCAATTGGGGAGGTATGTTTTAATATTTGGGATTATATAAATTTTTTGATAGATATGATTGATCTAGAACTTTGTTGGAGATCAGATAAGGTTTGTATTTCATGTATTTGGTGTTGGGATGATCAAAAAGACATCCATGTGAAATCCTCCTGGGGGTCATTTAATGGGGGTCATGTTCTATAATTTACAAAGTCATGTTATAAGTTGAGTCATGTCAGATTTGGTATAATTTTATGGTCTTTTCTAAGAGTTTTTTCTAAGACATTGATACTATTGGGCAAGTACAACTTGAGTAAATGTCCTTAGGTGAGGGGTTTGATGACGAAAAAATAATCCCATGTTATATGTTTTCTACTCTATTAGTTAAACCAATCAATGAGTTTTTAGGTTTTTTATGGGTGGAAAATTTTTTATGTGATCAGATACACCCCGACATCGGGCTAGAGAAAGTAGAATCCCTCAGGGTCCCAAACCCAAGGACCAAAAATGGATAATGTTTATTTATTTATTATAGATGAGATATTGACATGGAAATATAAAATCACATGATGGTATGTACAAGACTATATTTTTGTTGATATGATGTGATTTTTAATCAAAACCTACTCGGGCTACTACTACATGGGGGTACCCAAGAAGACACTCAGTTGAATAAAGGAATATGTAGGTTTTAAGCCTACAGTTAATCATGTGGGGTGGTACAAACATGAATATAGTGCTTGGGGTGAGTATTTTATCCAAATAATGTAGTGATGGTGACCTTTATTTAATTTTCTTATTATACTAGTATATATTTTTAACCATACTTGGGGACTATCAGTCAACGTATAGAATCAGTTTTTTGGACACTATGAAATTTTGTTTTTTGTTTTTTTATTTCTAAATATACATTCATAAAATTTCATATTTCATTACTATTATGGATGATGTTTGGTTTTTTATTTAGTTATAATTTCACACTCAAATATAAGGTATATATTTTCTCCTTCATACTATATTATAACCCAACTACGTGAAAACATCTTATGGAATTATTGGGGGTGTTCATGAGGTAATGTGGGGACTGATGTTCTAGGAACCAAGTAATAGTACATAAATACATGATGTTATAATTTTTTATTAGATAATTAGACATATTTACCTTATGATTTTGGAATATATTATATCAAATATTTTATAATATTTCAAATAATGTGATGGATATCATAATATTTCATTGATAACAATTGGTTCAAAATGATGAATTTTTTAAGAGGGAAAGGTTCACTATTTTTAGATTGTGATGTAATGATTGAATTTCATTTTCTCATTAAGATATTCACATGCGGTTGGTATTTGATGATTTATTATGGACATCAGGCCCTTTCCCATATAATGAGGCCAATGTGTTTTTTTCTCATACCAGACATATGAATGAAACAAATCAAAAAACATATCATACACATAGAATTCATATGAAATATAATATCACTTCTATGTTTTTATCATTAACTACTAATGATCTATTTTTTAATGTCTCAAAAATAGTTTATAATATTTTCCGCTATATGACATGGTCTAATTAAACCCATAAGTGATATTTTTAATATATTTCATTTTAAAGAGATATAATGTGTATCTATGGTGATATTTTCAATAATGTGGATGGCGATGTAATAATTATGCATAAGAGTTTTAGTGTCACATGTGGGTCAACATGAAATTTCATTCATTGTGACAAACCCCTTCTAGGGATGTTCGTATTTAGGATTGGATATTTAATATTATAGTGAAAACTAATTGGTATCTTTCCCATGATTCTTGGAATGATATTCTACTTAACCAAACCATATTTTTTCAACTATACATATCATCTTGGGTGATGTCATTGGATATGGTGTGGTTTGACTAGTGATGAATGATTCTAAAGGGAGAAATTTCAATAATATAGGATAATGATAATGGTTTTCCTAGTTATTCATAGTAGTAATCCAATAATTTCATTATATATAAGCATTATGAGTGACTTATTTTCATGTTTTTCCATCATAAATTTAATATAGGATCATATATGATGATCCATGAGCTACAACCATCTTGAGGCAACAATGGAATTACCATGTGGGTAACCAAAAGATAAATATTTATAACATGGAAACTATTGGTCAGTTTTTTTTTTGATTGAAGGTGACACGTTAGAGGTTTGGTATGAGTTTTGGGGTTCCTTTATAAGTGGATAGCATGGTCGTATTCTTATGAAAATTTCCATAACAGTGAGGGGTAACTAAGAATGTGACATAATTAGGAGTATTCCATTTGTTCCCAAGGTAGTACATAGTGTTATTCTGTATTATGTGAAAATTTTGTGGGTATGGACTAAGTGGAAATATTTCTAATGTGTTTGGATGTACATTTAGATACATTTTTTGTGCGTCGGAGGAATCCAATTACAGGAATGATGTTGGGTGGTAGACATGTTTTTGAATGCGGTTTTTATTCCTTAGTCGAAAGATGGTTGTCTATGGTTTCATAATGAACCCATGATTCACTGGCCATGTGATGTAACTTTGAATGAGTAGAGTGGAAATATTTTAAGATGAGTTCCAATGGAACTCCTAGTGTGTCGATATTGAATGGCTATAGAGAATGGTCATCTTGTGTTACTATAGTATGACTATTTAGAGCATGAGTGAGGAAATGGACTGGCTGTCAGGGAAGGTTGAGGTGTGGTTTAACATTGAAAATAATTTTTTGGGTGAAATCATGTTGGAGTTTGGTAGTGGATAGTTGTATCTCATGAGGGTACATACATATTTAGTGACATGACCTACTAAGGTTATTCTCGGAGAGTTTTTTTGGACATGTTAGTTATTATGTCTTGTAATGGATATGGTGTGTATCATAGTAATAAGGAGGTTATTAGGGAAATATGAAGATAAAAAATAGTTCACTGGTGGGAGTGGTATGTTGGTCATATGCATGCAACCCTCACAATAGAGGGTTTGTTGGAGTGGAACTGGTCATTGGATTGTTACATCAGGAATTGGATACCAATGAAAATGTTAATTATAATTTTTATCCACATAAAAATATTTAGTGTTAGGTACAAGACTCAATGAGCATGAATGGATGATTGCATGATTCTATTGGGGGTCAAGGTATCATGATCATGTTTGGGTTTTACGACAACTGTTAGAGATTAATATATTTTAAAGGAATAAACTTGGGTTAGTTGTACTCATGTCCAATTAGATATTTATGAGAATTAAGTGGAGAAATGCATCAGAAACATAATTTAGGATATGATAGAAACATGTTATGAAATCTTCATGGAATTTCAAGGAAATTCCAACTTCCTCATTTTGGGACTCGATGATGGAGGTGTGTCTTATCTAAAGTGGGATCTAAAAATAATGTTGGGTGTCATTTTATATATGTTTTTATCTTAATTTTATGATTTTAGTGATTTATTTACTATTCAAAGATAAAATTTGGAAAACAATATTGTTGTTTCAATATGTGGCTCTAATCATGGTAAGCATCCTGTCTTATTACAATATTTCTCATCAAAAGATAAATGGTAGATAGTAAAATTTAATAGTTGATAAATGAGATGATGAAATTATAATTTATGAATTTAGATAAGACTAGGTATGTGCTATCATAGTTTTTAATGGTGTTTAATAAATATGGCATGTGGTTTGGGGCCTTAAACACCCTAGTAAGAAGCGGATTGTTAGGAGAACATGGGAAATTTCAGGAAAGAATGTGGAAACTTGAGAGATAATTATTTATTGAGGAGTATTATGCAATTTTTTTGATGACCATAAACGATTATCATGGATAATAAGTATTATGATGTGAATATTGTAAGATCAAGTCTCAGTATGAGCTCCAATGTTCACAAGGTAATTGAATTTTTACTTATTGTACATGCCCAATTTTAACTGGAATTGGAAAAAGAATTTTGAGGGGATAATCCAATTAAAAGAAAAAATAGGGAAATGTAATGATGTTTCATTGATTGTATAGATGTTTTATGATGGATATATGGGGTTGGGGATCATATATTGCATATGTGGATAGGAATCATAAGGTGCATTATTGAAGAATAGTTAGTGCTAGAAATTCTATGCAACATAGTTTCCAGTAATGCATTGGTGAGTTGTTTTCAAAATGGTGTGTAAAGCCCTAGTAAACTGTGAGAGTTTCTATATTAGGTTTAGATATGTTTCATGGTTAGTTCATGGTATATTTTATTATTTTCCATAATTGTGTGTAATGGATGGCCTTGGATAGTTGAAGATGCATTATTGGATAAATGTTTGGATAGAAATTATGCTAAACCATGAAACATATTTAAAGAGGGAGAACGTATAATTTATTCATCATGGGTTTTTAAAAGAGAATCACCCTCATTCTCCTCCCTATCTATGATTATATAATGGGGATCTACCCCTCCTATTTCTTTTCCCCATTGTATTGGGTTGTGTTTTAAAGCTATATTTTAGTGATTTTAGGAACACCTTTTACTACAGTATGATAAATGTATCTTATCTTACCTCCTGATAATGTTTTTGATTACATGGGTTAGGGATTCAGTTCATATTCCATTTAGTAATAGTTTTATAGCCAGAGTATGAAAGATTATTTACACAATATAGGAATAGGTTATCTTGTGATGTCGTATATACTTCATCCCATGTCATTTAATTTAGTTATGGTGCAAGAAGGAATATTTGAGGATGTTTAGATGATATTAAATTAAGGTTAAAATTCTCAATCGCCATTTGTTATGAATATTAACATATTAAAATGTGGTGGTATTTCAAGGCTTGTTTCTGAGTATTTGGTGTAGTTCTTTTTTAGAATGTTTTTTCATTATTTTTCAATAAGATGTCAATAAGTTGTCAATGAGATGTCAATATGATAATGAAAGGTATTGATGACGAAGTTTGCGATGCCTTGGAAAATTATTTTTTATTAAAAGTATTGAATACCAATCCTGATCAATTCTCCAAGAGGATACAAATATGACAATTGATAAATTGGTTCTAAGTTCCAAGATTGTATCAAGATGATACATTGTTACGACACTTGAAGAAGTCTATGAAATAATCAATTTCTTGAGAAATGAAGTGATGATCCATCAATAGTGACTAAGTTGATGAAGGGTTGAATATTCATCAATTGAATCTAAATGGAGGATGTTTAAGATATCAGATGATTTTTTGATCTAGTCATCAAAGTCCAAGAAATGTGTTAATGGAGAACACATACCTCAAAACAATGAGAATCCATGCATTTTGTTTTAATTCATGAGGCATAAATATATGATCCATGCGTCATCCATGGTTGGATTAAAAGAATATTGAAGATATTTGGAATTATCATTCCAAATAAAAGAAGAAGAAGAAGAGAAGATGGTTGGTGGTTTGAAATTCTAGAGATAATGAAGAAGGTGGCCATGCATTATTCTTATACTATTGACTTGGTTCTTAACCAAGTATATAATATGACCTTACATAAAAAGAAAGGGGCCAACCATGGAGGGCCAGCCAAGGATCTCACCTCAAGCCCATGTGGGACCCGAGGGTCAATCGTGCTCAAGGGAAGCCCTCATGGCCAACCCCACATGGGGAAGGGCGTGTGGGCTATGTACAAGCCCACAGGTTGTGCGCACGGTGGTGAACCCATGCGGCGCTAGTATCCCGCCCGAGGAGTAGAGTGGGTGCTAAGAGTGCGCCCGTAGGGTGAACACGGTACGGGGTGGTACCGTAGAGGGAGGAGAAGATTTTTTTTGTGGTTAGGGGGATTGTTTTATAAATGAGCCACGTCCATGTGTCTATTTCGATGTGGGAATATTTTAAAAACACAATGAAAATATGGGCCACTCATCGAATATACATGAGAGCTCAGTCGCACGACACATCCCCTGTCTCTGGATCTAATCACCACCGAACATCTATTAGGGCCATGTGGTGTTTAAATTGTCACCGTCTGATCTCTCCATTGAGGTTTCCTTCAACCTCCAGACACCCGACCTCCACCTGCGAACCAGTGATGAAGCATAACATCATTCTCATAACTCGAACCACAATTTGAGCTCTGGTCAAGCACAAGATTATTGTCCAGATGAACCAAACACATTTAGGAATTAATATTTTTATTCATGAATCGATATAAAAGGATCATATGTTGGCTGATGGAAAAGGAGTTGTGAGGCCACTTGAAGCTTCTAGGTAAAGGATTTTGATGCATTCATAAATTCCATCACGTGAGGATCATGCTACAATGAATAAGTTAGTGTTCAAAAGAAATCTACCAAGATTATCATCTTGACTTTGTATCCCATGTTTTAAGATTTCAAAACAATATATTTCTCATGCATTCACATATTTATCACCATGGTATATCTCAAGTATTTTGAATGAAGAAGAAGGAGTCACCCTTCTCTATAAAAGGAGTCCCTTGACTCATTCAGGGGTTGGTAAAATATTGTGAGAGGCTCTAATTTTATTGAAAAAAAGAGCACCACAGAACCTAGTTTCCGTGTAGCTCCTCAATGCGAAGGAGAAGATGATACCACAAGATTTCAACATGTGCTACACACTCTTGAACCTTCCTTGCGATGAAGAAGAGCATCCACACCCTCTGTGTAATGTAACATGAGAGCATGTGACTAGTTCTTATAAACCCTCACTGTGACTTCATGAGGAGGTGATCCCACAAGTACAAAACTGGTTCTACTCACTCTTATAGTGATTTTCGATGACATACCCATGAAACTCTTAGGTTCTATGAAAAAGAATCTCGTGCACCCTATGTGTAAAAGAGGAAGAACTCATGCCCCCTATTTTCACAATGAATATGAACCCGAGCCCTTGTTTTTTCACAAAAAGGAACACATGCATGAGGTCAAGGCTTTGATAATCACTTGAGATAGTGTGTGAGCATGTAAATAAAGGAGGATAAAACATCCAAAGGCATAAAACCATTTGGGTTTGAAGAATAACACACATACAACATAAATTCATCCGAACTATTTGCATGAGAAGAGATAGAACGAGAACACAATAATGAAGAGACTGTGATTTACACCAAAATGGGAATACATGAACTTAAATAACACAAATTGATGTCAAATTAGGAGAACAAGTGTGTGTGTGTGTGCTAAGTACCAAAATGAATGAAGAAAAGGATAAAAATAAAGAAGAAGTGTGTGTGCTCAAAAGATTACACTCATTAGGTGTTTCACACAAAAAAGAAGAAAAGAATTATGCATGCATTCATGAATTAACATGAAAAAGTAAAGACACATAAATTAATAATCAAGATTGTTAGTATAACAATGTAAAAAAAATCATTTGCATGAAAATCATGCATGAAGAATAATTAATTCATATGATTCCAAGTGAGATGATCTTTAGTTTTTGAATGATCACATAGGTGTATGTGATTCTTTCCAAGAAAAAAATGAAGTTTTAGTACATTTTATTATTTCAAAAAATAAGAAAAACTTGAGATATCAAAATAAAATAGTTATTGGATCTAATGAAATCAATGAATGAAGTTGATTTATTTTTAGACTAAATCCAGAGAGAGTTAAAGAAGATCTTCTATCTGGGTTTACATAGATTGAGAATCCCTAAAGAAAGACAGTATTGATTTTGTGCAAGATTATTCTTGCATATTATATTCTTTAAGACATTGTGTGCACAATTGTAACACATCTTAGTGAGGCCATATCTTCATCAGAAGAAGAAATAATTGTCTAAGAATTGTTGAACTGAGAATTGATCAACTCAAGTGATCTGAATTATTGAGCAAGGCCAACAGACAATACCAAAGGATATTGAATAATCTTGAAGAGATACATATGCAAGTGTGATTCAGCAAGCCTGTGTGGGAACATCATAAGATCATCTACAGTGAATCAAAAAATAGCTTAATGAAGGTAGTTGGTCATGTGACTCGAGAACTAGATGACCCCTATGAGATTCAGGGAGGAGAAAAGGTCTTGAATGGGACTCTGAAGCAGGCCCGTGGGACTCTGGTAACATTGTGAGAAGAAGTATAAAGGACCTCCATTGGGACTCAAGAGAGATACAATGGGACTCTATATCGACCATTGTAATTATTAATCTAATTATAGTGTGGAATCATTGTTGTGGAGAATAACAAACACATCAAAGAGTAGGTCTTTGAACCGAACCTTGAAAATCCTTGTGTTCAGTGCCTTTACATTTACAGAATGATTAGAGGAATGGATAAGAGACATAAGAAGAGTGGATTAAGGCTTTAACTATCCATACAGGTATAATTTAAATTAATCAAATTGTAAAATATATTTAAAGGGATCACTGATTCGCCCCCCTCTTTGTGATTCACACAGATCTAGGAACATCAATTGGTATCAGAATGGAGGTCACCTCTAAAAGATCCAAGGGTGTCTTTGTGAAGTGAATATTTTAGAAGACGAGTGAACAACCTCAAATGGAGACATTTTCCAATAATCAAAATAACCTAAAGAAGATAAATGAATGGAAGATGAAGAATAAGCATTCTACTAATGGGGAGACACTGTCTACTGAAGGTAATGTGAATGGTAAAACATGTGATAATGATTATTATTCTTCTTGATGTAGCATCTTCATCCTTTTATGATGATATATCAATTAGTTATCTTTAGACTTCTCTCAAAATTCGTCTAAAGAATGTCTATAGAGAAGTGGAAAGACCCTCTGCTGTCAGAATTAATGCTCTTCAAGATGAAAAATTATAATTTGAAGAAGAATCAAATTCCATGGAAGAAGCATTGGCTAAAAGGGTTTTCATATCCAACACTCTCACAAAACATGTGAAAAAAAGGAAGAAAAAATTTATATTTGAAAGGAAATAATTGATGAATTTACTGAATAATTACATGAATGTATTTGTGAGAAGGAATTTTTTTAGATTGTGTTTTTTAGAATCTTTAAATGCATTTAAAAAGTTGCACAACGTTTCTATGGTTGCCAAAGATGCTCAAATAGATGAAAAATCCAAAAATATAAAGGATATTGAAATCTATTTGAAATAATTATGAAATTTGCATGAAGAACAAATAAAAATGATGAAAGAAAATTGGGAAAGTAAGTTGATATTAGTTGAGGATGAGAAGAACACTCTCAACATGATATGTTTAGAATTTGAAGTGATATTTAAGAATCAACAATCACACCAATCTAAAACATTACAACCACCTAGAAGAAGAGATGTTTCCAATCACGTTTGTATTGAGGAATATGATTCCCAATGGAACATCATATCATCATCTAATCCAAATAAAACATCCTCCATGAAGAAGGTATCCCATAACCCATTTGTTTATGTTTCTACTAATGCAGTTTCACCTGCAAGTACAGGTTCAAAGAAAATATCTAGGAAGATGTGGATTGATAAAATTTCCATACATACATAAAAAAATAAATGGTGGATACTAAAATTATTAAGAATAGAAACACCCAAAATCACTCTCCAAAAAAAGAAATACACTTCCAGAAATAGAGATGCACTAAATCGTGCCCGATAGATACTACTAGTAAAAGAATGAGATTTTTTTGCTGTTGTTGGTGTTGTTGGAATTTATGGAATCAGGCCAATGATTTATAGAATAATATGTTATCATATGAAAATTCTTTAAGGCCTAAATTCAGGGAAAATAGATGTAAATAAATGATGTAACCTACAAGGAAAAATCAGAAATTACAGATGAAGATGAATATGTCTTCTAAGAAAATATTTGAATATCATGAAGGCATCTGTGATATGTTAAATAGAGGTTGTCATAGTTATGATGAGTGATGTTTCAGTCCTAAAATTCCTCATTCATAAGTTAATAAGAATCCTAGACCACATCAAAGCAATGATAAAGAAAAAGGAGTTGAAATTTCATCCATTCGGAATATTCAATTTAGTGAATTAAATAAAATAGTGACATAAATTATTCCCAAGAAGTTGTTTAAGCCAGATTCCATGAATATCATCTCATCAAGGAAATTATGCTTATGCTATGGAAATATAGGTCATACAATGGATAAATGAATACAATCCATGGTAATGAATGGAAGCAATCTAAAAATAAAAAAAAATATTCAATATAGAAGAAGACAAGATTGATTTAATACATTCTTGAGGAGAATAAGTTTCCTTAGAAAGGTAACCTAAATGAATTGAAGAATCCATGTGGAAGAACCAAGCTAAAAAATGCCAAGAAGGAGTTTTTAGTCATCTGTCCTAATCAATTGAAAATTGATAGAGAACTAAAATGATATAAATATTAATACTAGATAAAGCCATGGAAAATGGAAACATATCTGTCCACAAGAAAGAAAAATTCAAATTTTATAAAAGGTTGTCAGCACATGATAACCCAAGTGTCTCACCACTGCTGTGTGAATGGTGCATGAAGGTTGGATATCATGAAAAAAATGCATAACTATTTTACCAGGTCAAATAGAGATGTTTAAAATTTATAATCATGCACCAATGGTAGCTACATCGCTAATCGAATATGTTAAAGGAATAAAATCCACACCAGTTGAAGGTGAATGAGTGTAAATGGTCCATGCTAACAAAGAAATATAAAAAAGTAAAATTTAGAGGAAACACTAGCATGAAGAGTACCAAACACTTCAGAGTTTAACGTTATTGAGTTCTTGGGTTGAGATAGAATTCTCATCCCCATTGCTTATATTATGAAGCTCACAGGTGTTCCATCATATTCCCTTATATTTTTTTTGTATATGTGTGCATAAATTGTAGGGAATTGAAGATAATGTTCATTATCAAAATGATAATTGAATGAAAAACATAGAGAACTACAAGTTGGACTCATTATTCATGATTTGATAATTACTTCAAGTGTTCCAAAGTTGAATATTATCAATATGAACATCTTGAAGGTCATCTGATGATTATTTTCAACCAAGGAAAATCAATGGGAGTGCACCCTGTGAGGGATAGAAAACATGAAGGATATTATATGAAGGATTATTTCATGAAAAAATTTGAAATACATGTCATCTCAATAAGTTGAAACTAGAGGTATTCCAATCACACTTTAATCTCTTATTCTTAATTGTATTTATAATGTCAATTAAGGAGGAGTGATTGATTGTTGACAAGATGGGATGAAAGGGGGGAGCTTTATTTTTCACTTTATATTTTTAATATGTTTGGTGATGTATGTGCATTATTTATCATTTCATTGATACATTTCATTATCTCCAATAACTTGGTCAAGAATTGATACACCTAGGGCATGATTTCACATGTATGATTGTTTATGGACTATACTGAAAACTTTGGTCATATCTCTCATGGTTTATACACTGGGTAAGCCCAAGTAGACTTAGTGTTAATTAATTAAGGACTATTTTCTATGTCAAACATGCGACATAATCCCTCTCTCAAAAATATTCCAAAATATATTATTCAAAGGGAGGAGAACGTGTTTTTTTAAGAGACCCCACAAACACCTCTGCATTTGGTTTTCAATAAGGGGGTTTAAATTTTGGCACACATATTGACCAATTCAAAGAATGCTTAAGTGATATTTAAAATAAAATACAAAGGGGGAGACTTATGAGCATGATGTCTCATTTTTTTCAATAACATGTCAATTAGTTGTCAATGATAATTCAATATGAAAATTAATGGTATTGATGAAGAAGTTGGTGAAGCCTTGTAGAGTTTTTGTTGATTCAAAGCATTGAATACTACTATTGATCAATTCTATATGAGGATACAAATATGATGATTGATGAACTAGTAATAAGTTCCAAGACTTGTATCAAGATGATACATTGTTACAACACTTGATGAAGTCCATGAAATACTCAATTTCATGAGAAAATAAGTGAAGATCCTTCTATAGTAACTTGTTGATGAAGTGTTGAAAATTTATCCATTGAATCTAAATGGATGACGTTTAAGATATCATATTATTGTTTGAGCTATTTTTTAATGACCAATACATTTTTTAATGGAGAACACATCCCTCGCAACAAGGAGAATCCATTCATTTTGTTTTAACACATGAGTAAATAAGAAATGATACATGCATCATACACGGTTAGATTAAAGTAATATTAAAGATCATGGGAATTCTCATTCAAAAATGAAAATGAAGAAGAAGAGAAGAAGGTCGGTGGTTTGAAATTATAAAGATAATAAAGTAGGTGCCCATGCATTATCCTTGTTTTATAAAATTGGTTCTTAACCAAGTATATAATATGGAATTACATAAAAATAAAGGGGCCAACCATATAGGGACATCCAAGGATATCACATAAAGAACATGCGGGACCCAAGGGTCAACCACACTCGAGGTAATCCCTCAAGTCCATCCCCACATGAGGTAGGGTGTGTAGGTTGTGTATAATCCTATAGGTTGTGCGCACGGTAGTGAACACCTGTAGCACATACATTTTGGGCTCTAGTAGCATACCCGAGGAGGAGAGTGGGTGCTAAGAGTGCGCCCTCATAGTGATTAGGGTATGAGACTGTACCATGAAGGGAGGATGAGAATTCCAAGTTGCAGGTGGGGAAAATTTTATTATAAATTAGTTATGTATGTGTCTCTATTTCTATGTGGGATAGTTTTAATAAAAGTGGAGGAAATCCTGGCCACTCATCTGATCTCACATAAGATTTCGTCTGCATGAAGCATCCCGCGTCTCCAGATCTAATCACCATTGTACATCTATCTGCGCCACATGGTTTTTAAACAATCCATGTATGATCTCTCCACTAATTTTTTCTTCAACCTTCGGGCACCCAATCCCCACCCACGAACCAGTGATGAAACTGGATATCTTTCTCATCACTCTGGACACCATTTCAAGCCAAAAGAGATCATCTGGATGAACTGAACACATGCCTACATTAAATGTTTCATGTATGAATTGATATAGAAAATAATATAGAGGCTAAAGAAAAAGTAGTTGCGAGTCAACTTGAATCCTTTGGAGAAATGATTTACATTAATACATAAACGCATGCATGTGAGGATCATTCTACAATGAATAAGTTATCATTCAAATGAAAAATCCCAAAATTCTTAGCTTGAACTTCTATCCCGCGTTTTATGATTTTGAAACACCATATTTCTCATTAATTTAAATCTTTATCACCACATAAAATCCTAAGTATTTTGAATTTATAAAAATGATTCACCCTATTTTATAAAATGATGAGTCCCTCGACTCATTCGGGGGTTGGGAAAATATTGAGAGTGGCTCTCATTACCTAGAAAAACATAGCACCGCACAACCTTGTTTCTACACATCTCTTACATGTGAAGGATAAGAGGATCATGTAGGAGTTCACCAAGTGCTACACACTCTTGAACATTTTTTGTAGAGAATAAGAGTATCCACACCCTCTGTGCGAAGTAACCCTTGAGCACATAACCAGTTCTTTTGAACCCTCATTGTGTCTTCATGAGGAGGTGATCCTATGGGTAAATAACCAGTGAAATCCACCCTTGTAGTCCTTTTTGATGACATAACCATGAACCTATCAGGTTATTTTAAGGAGACTTCCATGAAGCCTAAGCATGAAAGAGGTAGAACTCATACCTCTAATTTTTCCTGAAGAAGAAGAACCCGAGGCCTTGTGTTTTCACAAAAAGGAACCCATACATGAGGCTGAGGCTTTAATAATATATCGAGAGAGTATTTTTGCATGTGAAGAAAGGAGGAGAAAAAATCCAATGGCATACACCAATTCAGGTTTGAAGAAGAACACACATACAACTTAATGTCACCAAAACCATGTCCATGAAAAGGGAGAGAAAGAGAACAAGATAAAGAAGAGATAGTGATTTTACCTAAGATGGGAATACATGCACATACATAACACACATTAAAGTCAAATTAATTGAACATTTGTGTGTGTTATAAGTACAAAATGGAATGAAGAAAAGGAGAAAAAGTAATATAATGTGTGTGTTCTCAAAAAACTACAGCCATTGGGGTTTTTAAAAAATATATAATAAAATAATTGTGCATGCATGCATGCCTGAACATTCACATGTGAGGACCTGTAAAAGAAGAATCAAGATTGTTAGTGCACATGTGTAAAAAAAATTGAAATTATATTCAAATCATGAATTGAGAATAATTAATTTAGACGATGCCAAGTGAGATGATCCCTTGTGTTTGAATAATCACATAGGTGTATGTGATCCTTTCTATGAAAATTGAATGATGTTTTACAGCATTATATTATTTCACTCAAGAAGAAATTGACATATCCAAACACAAGAGGTATTGGATCCCATATAATTCATGCATGAAGTTGATTTAATTTGAGACTGAAGCAAGATAGATGTAAATAAGATCTTTCATCTGAGTTTATAGTGTTTGAGAATCCAAGAAGAAAGATAGTGCTAATATTGTACATGATTGTTATTACATATTATATTCTTGAAGAAGTTGTGTGCACAGTTGGATCACATCTTAGTGATTCTAGGTCTTTATTAGAAGAATAAAGAATTTCCAAAGCACTGTTGAACTGAGAACTGATCATCTCAAGTGATTAGAATTATTGAGCAAGGACAATAGATCATACCAAAGGTTGTTGAAGAATACTAAAGAGATACACATGAAAGTTTGATTCAGAAATCCTATGTGGGAAGATCAAAATATCATCTGTATTGAATCAAAGAAGTGCTTAGATAAGGAATAGGATCATGGGACTCAAGAGCTAGAAGACCCCTTTGAGATTTAGGGAGGACAAGAAGTATTCTTTGGGACTCTGAAGTAGGCTCGGGGGACTCTGGTAACAATGTAGAAGAAGTATAAAGACCCTCTAATGGGACCCATGAGAGATATAATGGGACTCTGTATCGACCATTGTAATTACTAATCTAATTATAGTGGAGAATCAGTGTTGGGGAGAATAACCAACATTGTAAGGAGTAGGTCTTTGAACCAAACCATGTAAATACCAATGTTCAGTGACTTTACATTTACAACATCATCCAAAGTAATGCTAAGAGACACAAGAATAGTGGGTCTAGGATTTAACAATCCATATAGGTTTAATTAAAAACAATAAATTAGTAAAAATATTTAAATGGACCACTAATTCACCCTCTCCCCATCTTAGTGATTCAAACTGATCTAGGCACATCAGTTCCTATGTGACAAGATTGGCTAATGAGAGTTTAGTCATTATTTATAATATGATAATTATCTATTAAAATATAGTTTATTGATGTTGATAAATCATCTATGATGTGTTTATACATATATAATTATTATGTTTTAGTTGTGATCAAGGGTATCAAATGTCTTGGATTATTATAGAAAAACATTGTTGTGACTTGTCTGCAACTTCCAAACCTTGGATAAAATTAAAAAAAGACATAGAAAAAGGTAGGCTAACACACATACTTTCTCTATTGAAAAATTACATATATCTGTGTGTTTATGTAGCATATGGATGTTATGGAATCCCATTGAGATAAATTACACTTGTTATATTTGAGTACAAAATAATAAATTAATTAAAAATAATTACTTTTATCTAAATTGATGACATTAAAGGGGAATGAACAACCCTTTTTTGCTAGTGTGATGCCTCGTCTAACAATGACTGATATTAGGATTTTTCATAAACCTGGTGGTCTCTCGATGTTATGTGAGGTGAGGTCGAACGGGGTATGAACGACGAGACTAGGAGATTGAGAATCCCCCAATATATAGGAAAATGTACTCAATATATCCTTGGTTATGTATCCCTTAGAGTACACTTCTTTTGATTTATGTTATTCAGACATGTCAATAAAAGGGTAAAATGGGAGATCATATCATGTCAGTTGAATCTAGGCCTCAGTGGATAGGCTGTATCCATCTCACGAATTGGTTATGTTAGTTGTACAACCTTGTGTGACCATAATAATTTTTATTGACCATGGAGATTCTATTGAATTATGTATATGTGGTTAGACCCTGTGTAGCTGACAAGGACATGTTTGGTCATCATGGTACCAAATGACATGATATTCCAAAAACATCATGTGATAACTGAGTAAATGATTGAGATCTTTTGATATCTATTGAGTAACTATATCTTAAAGGAAAATGGGGATCCTAGTCAATGCATAGTGACCTATAATAATAGTGAGATGGTTTTTATGAGAAGGGTTTATGTGATCATGGGTTTCACTATAGAACCCATATAGATATTTCAAGTATATTAGGATGTGAAGATATATGTCACTATATAGAAAGTTCATCCCCTGGTTACTCAGTGGGATGGTAATATTAGAACCCATATTTAATATTTTATTAATGATCTGTTCTGTGTTATATACCATGGGGATCCATGATGATTAGATGAGAACATCTATATTGGATGATGAAAAAATTATTACATGGTGTATACACGGGACGTAGAGGTCGGTTATGAAGGAAATAAGTCCATTGCATTGGATGAAAAACACCCAAATGGATGGTATGTTCTACTATTTTTTATTCAATGGCTCAGAGATAGATATTATAAAGATTCCAAATAGTTAAATGTTTGATACAGTTGGGATTCCATGGATTTGGAGCTAGAATGACCGTGTTGATCATTTCATGCTATCTCAGTAGTGTAATTTCACAGGGGTATTGTGCCAAACAATTTTACATAGGCCTAATAACAACTGAGTCATGTCTGGTATTATATAGTAGGATAGAGATATATAAGAGAATTACCTAGGTATATGTTACCATTGAGAAATTTTTGGATGAGAAAACTCCTAAAATATAGGACTGTGATGACTATGGAATAATCCCATATGGGATATTTGTGATACTAAAATGGAAAAAAAATCTATAAGTGGTTTGAGATTTTGTTTTGAGAAAAATATCACAATATTATCAGAGACCCTCAAACATTAGGATGAGGAAGGAATGTCCCATCAGATTCACAGAACAAAGGATCAATTTTTAGGTTTATTTAATAATTTTCAATAATTGTGTCATAGGAATATATCATGAAATATGATGGTTAGTACGAGACCACATTGATGGTACCCTAATGTGTTTATTGGTAACACACTAGTAATTCTATGACTTCACATAGGTTCCCAACAAGACTCTCACTTCGAGAAAGTCATTTTTTTTGGATGCGGTCTAGGGTTGATCTAGAAAGATGAATTAGATGCATAGGTTCATATTAGTTCATATTTTGTATAGCTATGACGTTGAAAAAGTTTTTTTTGAAGGTACATGTAACAAGTCTAGTAAGAGGTCATTATATATATGGAATGACTATTTTTGAATTTAATGAATTTATTATAGTTATTTTGGCCTTATTATATTTATCTCCATTTTTATTTTGATTATTTACATTGGTGGATTATGTTTAATTAATTATTTATCATTTTTTACCTAGATATAGGGGACTTAGTATCTCCAATGTACTGTATTACTCTATTATTTCTTGTATAAATCCTCTAACATTAATTGATGATCACCTATGGTATCGTGATAGCATTAGTTCAGGAACAATTCAGGGGTTCCTTAGGGTGGGAAATTAAAGCCACTATAACAAAACCATCTTTCCGAGAATTAATGATATTTTTGATCTAATAAGAGGAGTCCAATCGTTTTCTAACAAATACAAACATTTATGGTTTGATCAATTGAATGTGTATAGAAAATATATACATTCGATACTATTTAAAATATGGTATATTCATTTGGAAGTTGTATTTATTCCATTAAACCATATTAATAAAACTATATTATTTATGGATTTTATGAATAAGAACATTCATTTATTATTTTATATCCTCCTTGTTGTTTCTGTGGATGATATCTGAGTGTACTCAAGACATAGAAAAATTAAAATGTCCAACGAAATCTGATCTTTATAATCATCAAATAAATTTTTTATTCTAGATGTCTATCAGAATGTGTGTTTTTTAACTAATAAGAGATGTTCTTTGAGATATATTTATTTTAGTGGGGGTGAATCAATGAATCTTTAGAAAACTTAGGAAACCATGTATTAGAAATTGAAATGAAATTTGTTTGATATATTATGATTATTTGGTATAGAATGCTATTACAGAAATTTTAATTATAAATTATCAAATATTAAATCTCCTATAAAAGATATGACCCATAAGGATATTAAGTTCAAGAACACTACTAAATTTAAAATATATTTTTTTTGATGTAATGGGGATAATCACTTTATCTTTAGTTCTAATTCTTCATAATTGAAGTTGAGATATATTGTTTTTTATAATGACATAGGTATGATGTTTGAGTGTTTTCTGATTTGGGGGAATAATGTGGTGGCATATGGTTTGGACCAATTATTCCCTCATTTGAGTAATGGTCCTACCATGAACATGCATTAAAATCAGAAATTAATTCTCTCTAAACATGGAACCATATCCCCTTTAGTGTCAAGTTTATTGTGTATTCAGATTATAAGATACATAATTATATTTTCAGCCAAAGTGACCTTAATATTCATACATTGATTCCCTGATGAATGTCATCATAATTCTGCTTGTCTAATTTTCTTTACACTTGGGAAAGGATATTTCATTAGAAACACATTGAGAAATATATTTCCTACTCAATTATTTAAGGAATGAATTTGGGAGTGGTCAATGATGTGTATGTTAATTTATATGGGAATGGAGGTGTAAGAGGCTGATAAATAGGGGGTTTTAGATTTTTTGAGTAATTATTTTTAATTTAATGATAACATTTGGATTTTTTAAGAACTAAACATCGATTATCTATGTTTTTATAAAATCTATAATAGTTGGGAGAGCATGGGTGACTGATTTTGATATCCTAAAAAAATTATTTTCCTGGTATATTTCTGATTATGACATCATTATGAAATAATTTTATTGGTTATGAACATCAAACGAATTGGTGTATGCCTTCAAAAGATTCCAAAAATATATCACATATTCATATATCATCATCAGTGGATGAGGATAAAGGGGTTAATTACAGGATTCATATCATGATAGATTATCTATAAAAATATTAAGGAGGTTTAACAAAGACCTGTGAGTTTTTTAAATACCATACTTATTATAGATAGGAAATTAGATGTGTTGTTGATGGACATCATGTCCAAAATACCTTAAAAAACTAGTGAAATGTATACCTTCTTAATGATCATCAATTAAGTCATTAAATTTTACTATTTCTATTATATTAATGTGATAATTAAGGTAGAAAAAATTAATCACATTTATGCCCACAGAATCTTGAATCAATGTAGAGTGACTTATATAGTTATATTTCATATATACTAACAATATACATCTAGGTTTGGGAAGATATTTCAAGAGGTAAAGCATACAAAATTTAATGGGATCATGGAATATCATATTTATAATCATTGAGAAATATAAAGTCCCATTATGATTCAAAATTTTATTCTTCAAGATTGTTTTATTGAAATTAGTGGTTTATTTGAGAATAAAATTCTCCTAATGTTATTTTCTTTTTAATATATTTTTCATTTTTCTATTAAAATTGAACCCTATGAAGTGCAATATGGGAATCCATCAAAATCATAGATGTGACTAGAAGAAAATAGTGACTGTCACTACTTAGACCATGTCATATTTATGATATAGAGGAGAAGGATCAGTTGATCCACAATTGGTCAGTTAATGATCATATTTACTAGAAAAATTACTCTATTCATATATGTAGACTATTGGAATTTATGGTTGGTGCTCATGTTTTTCTCATAGTTTCAACATCGTTGTGGCATCATCGTTTGTAAATGTAGTTTATGTTGGCTCTATGATATATTTGTCCCTTTTTGATAATTGATTAACATAGAAATGTTGTAAAATCCCGTTACATTTGCAGGTATGTTTTGATGTATCTTAGTACCTTCGTTCTGGATTAAAGGATTGGGAAGCGTTTAGGAGAATTTTTGGGAAAAGTTAAAGCACAGTGTGATGTGCACGATTTGCGCATAGTTTGACAAACCGTGCGACCAAACAGTGCCAGCCTTGAAACCTGGAAAGAAGCATATGCACGGGTGGCGCACGGTTTGTCTAACCGTGCAGAAAATCCATGTGTGAAGGGTGGCCGAGGTAGTAGCTCACGCATGGTTAGCACACGGTTTGTCAAACCGTGCGGCCAAACCATGTGGTCACTTAAAGGAGATACTTAAATTGTGGATCTCGCTCGATTTTTCCTCTAAGTGCCTCGTTTTTCCTCATAAGCGGCCCTAACTTAGGATTTGTCTTCTCCTATGGTTATAGAGGGTTCTCCAATCATTCTGAAGGTGATCCAAAGGCTCCTCTTGGTGAATCGAAGCCAGATTCTTGAGGTATGTGATTGTTCTTCATCATTCTTGATTGGTTTCATAGATCTAATTATATCTACTTCTCTTCTTCCCTCAGTTTCTTAGATATACACCCGTTATAGGTAGATCTAAGTGTGCGGTACCATGTTTGATGAGTTTTGGTCTTGATATTTCTAGGAGAAGAGATATAAGGTTGGTTCTTGAAGAAGCAACCTAGTTTTCTTGATCATTCTCGACCGTGGTGGTCTTGGTCAAAACCTTAGAGGTAGGTTGTTCCATCCCGACTTGCCAAATCGATTAACATTGTATTTTCTTTGTTTATTTCAATTATTGATTTAAATTCAATTTCTCAAGTTTCTTTCAATTAAATTGATAAAAACTCAATTCCATTGAATCGAGATATTTGAAATGGTTTTGGCGTGGAAATTTGGAAAACACCAATTCCATTGAATTGGGTGTTTTTATGGAAAATTGTTCGATTTAACTTGTTTAATTTATAATGTGGATATGATGGAAATTTTTTCTATTATAATTTTTAATTTAATTGTGGAAATGAAATGTGTAATGATGGGATTTGTTTTGAATGGATTTCAGACATATTAACATGGCATGAAATGATTTGATAGAAACCCATTGGTTTTATCTTGTGAAAGAGGAATATTTTGAATTAAACCTGTTTGGGTTTTAAATGGAATGAAATTGGAACTTTTTAAATGGAATAATGAGATTGATCTTATTTTAAGAAATCATAAAATAGTTTCCCCATCATGTAAAAGCGCATGCAAGCCTTAGGTAGTTAGTGATTTATTTGGATACACTATACACTATGACAAAGTTCTAAATCATATTTGTGGTAGGTCACATCCCCGACAAGTTTGTTACGTGTCTCCTTTGTCCACTTTCAAGGTAACGCATGGATACACATCTTGTTGAGTTCACATATAGAGTTCGGAATCCTATAACTGGTTAATACTATCGTATCTTTTGGCAGATGACCATGTTGGTCACTTGTTTATTTATATATGAGATATAAATGTATGCCAATGTTTTTGAACTTCTTTTCATGCTGCTGAATTTTATATAAAATATTTTATATAAATTTTTTTCTTTAGAAATTGATTTAGAAATATCCCCTCATTTGAGAAGCTTTTTCTTAAAATTATTTATTTCCATAATTTGAAAATGTATAGCACATTTTTGTTAAAATATGCTTTGGAATTTCCAAACCTGTTTATTTGAAAATGGAAAGCCTTTCTTTGGATAATCTATATTTGGAATCTATTATGGAATATTTTGTGGTATCCTACTAGGCTTAGGCTCACACCCTACTTTTTCCTTCGGGTTTTGTAGACATTCTTCTTCTAGGGCCGAGAAAAGGGAAGGGACCTCTTGAAGGTGGATCTAGTTGTTGATCTATGGAATTTCTGAGTTCTGTCCTTTGGGACCTTGGGACTGTTTTCCTTTTCTTGTACATGGGTTGTTCTATTTTGACTTTTTGTACCTTTTTGTATTCTGGTACATTACACCTAGTGGATTTTCTTTTGTTATTCATTCTGTTTTTTATACTCTTGCTTCCAAATTCTTGTGGAAAAATCATTCCCAATTGTATTTTGTACGATGCCTGATGCTAGTCACCGACCCATGGGGATCTGGAAGACCCTTCGGGCTATGTCAAGGCCAACTCGGTTATCGGGTTACCAGGGTACCCGGGCTGGTTCGTGACAGAATGTTATCATAGGCAGGTTTAGCATCTTTCCTTGATGACAGTATGCATTGAGTATTCTTGTCGGGACGTAGGAGGTAGTTGCGATTGAGTTTCTGGCCAGTTCTCACCACAATGAACCTTAAGTTTCCAGGGGTGGTTAGGGAAAGTTGACTTCTGGATAAGTTCTAGTATTTTCCCTATTTTGATTTCGATAGAGTGAAATCCAAATTTTGTTATCCATTCTTTTAAGAGTAGTTTTCCTCATTACTCAGGTTGGGTGTTAATCTAATGTCTTCTTTCTTGTCTACTACAAGTCTGAGGAGGATCATGTGCATCATCTGAGAACAGTTCGGAGTCTTCTAAGAAATCACTAACTTTTTTCCAAGCTTTCAAAGTGTTATTTCAAGATTCGGGAAGTAAAAATCTTAGGACATGTTGTGTCAGAACAAGGAATATCAGTTGATCTAAGGAATCTTTTGACTACTGCGCTGGTGTTAACTCTTCCTGAGGCTGGAATAGGTTATGTGGTATTCTGTGATGCATCGGTTTCAGGTTTGGGATATGTCCTTATGCAAGGTAATCACGTTGTTTCCTATGGATCTCATCAGCCTAAGCCTAATGAGAAGAATTATCCTATCAATGACCTTGAAATTGTAGTTGTAATGCATGCACATAAGTGTTGGAGACATTACCTTTATGGAAAAAGGTTTACTGTGTATTCAGACCACAAGATCTTGAGTTATATCTTCTCTCAAAAAGATTTGAATCTTCGCCAGAGGCGTTGGGTGGAGTACCTGCAATCTTTAGACTTTTAAATTTCCTATACCCCAGGGAAAGGGAATGTTGTTGCAGATGTGTTAAGTAGGAAACTTCCATCATAGGTTGTGAAAGAATCTACAGAAGAGTGGAGTTTGATGGTTCTTTTTTCTCAATTGCATATTGGAGTTCAGTGGAAGGGGAATGAAGTTTCTTTAGCCAGTGTTTAGTTGACTTATTCTCTCCTAAAATTGATTATTTGGTAACAACACCTTGATGATGAATTCCAGGGCATTAGGGACTCTCTTTATGGTGGGGAGACTGACACCCAGTGTTCGTTCTCCAAAGTGGGTGTTCTGTGTTATCGAAACTGTTATGTTATTTCATTATCGGTAAGGAAGGATGTGATGGGGGTTTTCAATAACTCTCAGTGGGTGGTACACCCAGGAACCATGAAGATTTTCTATGACATGCGGAAATTTTTTTGGTAGCCAGGTATGAGACGAGACATTGATGAGTTTTTATCTCGTTGCTATACATGCTAGCAGGTGAAAGCCGAGCACTAGAAACCTTCAGGTTTGCTTCAACCACTTCTAGTACCTACTTGGAAGTGGTATGAAATCTCAATGGACTTTGTGGTTGGGTTACCTCAAACCTAGAGGAAGAAGAACGCGATAGGGGTTGTGATCGGCAGACTGACTAAGTCAGCTCACTTTATACCAATTCGAGATATGACCAATGCTGAGGAGTTGGTAAATGTTTATGTGAAAGGAATTGTTCGTTTTCATGAAGTTCCATCTGCTATATTTTCTGATAGGTATCCTAGGTTAACTTCTCGCTTTTTGAGAGTCCTTCAGGAGGAACTTGGATCCCCGATCCATTCGAGCATGGCCTACCATCCACAGTCAGATGGCCAGACAGAGAGAGCTATTCAAATCCTTGAGAATGTGCTCCGTGCTTCTGTTCTCGATTTTGGTGGGTCTTGGGATGACCATCTGGGGCTAATTGAGTTCTATTATAATAACAGTTATCAGTCTATAATCATGTTGGCTCATTTTGAGTCATTGTATATCCTTCCTTGTTAATCTCCTTTATGTTGGTCGGAGATTAGTGAAAGTTCTTTGGTAGGACCGAGTTTGGTCTAAGAGACGACAGCTAAGATCCAGTTGATTCATTATATAATGTTGATATCACAGAGTTGGTACATGTCTTATGATGATCGTCGTCGTAAACCCTTAGATTTCTTAGTTTGTGACCAGTAGTTCCTGAAATTTTCACCCCGATTAGGTCATCGATAGCTTGGGAGGAAAAGGAAGATTTATCCTCGTTATGTGTGATCTTTAGAGGTTGTGGGTCCTGTGGGGAAAGTTTCTTACCATTTAGCTCTACCACCACAACTGACGTTCATACATAACATGTTCCATGTATCGCAGCTGCAAAATTATCTCTCTGATCCATCCCATATTGTGAGGTGGAGTGATCTTGAGATTGAACCAAATTTATCTATTTTTGAACGGCTAGTCAGGGTTGTTGATTTTTAGACCGAGGTAATTCATGGGAGAATGATACCTCTGGTCCATGTACTATGGAAACATGGTTCTGATCTTCATGAGACGTGGGAAAGGGAGGCACTAATGATAGATCAATGGCCTCATCTTTTTGATGTGGAGGTTTCTTCATAGGATTTCTGGGGGCAGAATGATCTTATGGTGGGGAGGTTGTAACAACCCGTTATGTTTTCAGGTACTTTTTGATGTTTCTAAGTACCTTCGTTCTGGTGTATAGGCTTGGGAAGCATTTGGAAGAATTTTCGGGAAAAGTTAAAGCCCAGTGTGCTGTGCACGGTATGCGCACGGTTTGACAAACCATGCAACCAAACTGTGACAGCCTTGAAACCTGGACAGAAACTTCCACACGGGTGGCACAGGGTTTGTCTAACCATGCGGTCAAGCCATGCGAGATGGGTGGCCGAGGCAGTAGCTCACGCATGGTTATTGCACGGTTTGTCAAACTATGTGTCCAAACCGTGTGGTCACTTAAAATAGATCCTTAAATTGTCGATCTCACTCGGTTTTGCCTCTATGTGCCTCATTTTTCTTCATAAGCGGCCCTAACTCAGGATTTTACTTATCCTAAGGTCAGAGAGGGTTCTACCATCATTCTGGAGGTGATCTAAAGGATCCTCTTGGTGAATAGAATCCAGATTCTTGAGGTATGTGATCGTTCTTCATCATTCATGATTGGTTTCTTAGATTTACATAGATCTACTTCTCCTCTTCCCTCAGTTTCGTAGATCTACATCCTTAATGAGTATATCTAGGTGTGTGGTACCTTTTTTGATGAGTTTTGGTCATGATCTTTCTAGGAGAAGAGATCTAAGGTGGGTTCTTGAAGAAGCAACCCGGATTTCTTGAGCATTCTCGACCGTGGTGGTCTTGGTCAAAACCATCAAGGTAGGTGGTTCCGTCCTAACTTGCCAAATTGATTAACATTGTATTTTCTTGGTTTATTTCAACTATTTATTTAAATTAAATTTCTCATGTTTCATTCAATTAAATTGATAAAATCTCGATTCCATTGAATCGGGATATTTGAAATGGGTTTGGCATAGAAATTTGGAAAAACTTAATTCCATTGAATTGGGTGTGTTTATGGAAATTGGTCTATATAAATTTTTTCATTTAAATTGTGGATTTGATGGAAATTTTTTCAATAAGATTTTTTTTAATTTAATTGTGGAAATGAAATGTATAATGATGTTATTGGTTTTGAATGGATTTCAAACTTATGAAAATGTCTTGAAATGATTTTATAGAAACCCATTGGTTTTATCTTGTGAAAAAGTAATGTTTTGAATAAAACCTGGTTGGGCTTAAAATGGAATTAAATTGTAACTTTTGAAATGGAAGAATGGGATTGATCATATTTTAAGAAATATTATAATAGTTCTTCCATCATGTAAGAGTGCATGCAAGCCTTAGGTAGTTAGTGAGTTATTTGGATACACTCTATGATACGACAACGTTCTAAAACATACTTGTGGCTGGTCAGATCCCCAATGGTTTGGTGACAAGTCTCCTTTTCCATTATCATAGGGACGTGTATATAAACATCTTTCTAAGTTCACATAAAGAGTTTGGAATCCTATAACTGGTTAATACTATCGTATCTTTTGGCATATGACCATGTTGCTTGCTTGTTTATTTATATTTGAGATATAAATGTATGCTAATGTTTTTGAACTTCTTTACATGATTGATGAATTTTATATAAACTATTTTATATAAATCTTTTTCTTAAGACATTGTTTTAAAAATATCCCGTCATTTGAAAAGCCTTTTCTTAAAAATATTTATTTCCATCATTTGAAAATGTATAGCATGTTTTAGTTAAAATATGCTTTTGAATTTCCAAACCTGTGTATATGAAAATGGAAATCCATTCTTTGGATAATCTATATTTTTCATCTGTTATAGAATCTTTGGTTGTATCCTACTGGGCTTAGGCTCACACCCTACTTTTTACTTCGGGTGTTCGTAGACTTTCTTCTTCTAGGGTCGAGCAAAGGGAAGGGACCTCTAGGAGGTGGATCCAGTTGTTGATATCTGGACTTGGTGAGTTGTGCCCTTTGGGACCTTGGGACTGTTTTTCTTTTTTTGTACTTGGGTTGTAGTATTTTCACTTTTTGTACCTTTTTCTATTCTGGTACATTACTCTGAGTGGATTTTCTTTTGGTATGCATACTGTTTTGTTTTAATCTTGCTTCCACATTCCTGTGGAAAAAGCTTTCCCACTTGTATGTTGTATGATCCCTGGTGTTAGTCGCCGACCCATGGGGATTGGGAACGCCCTTCGGGTTATGTCAGGGCCAACTCAGTTATCAGGTTACCAGGGCACCCGGGCTAGTTCGTGACAAATGTAGAATATAAATTAGATATAATATTTTTCACTACAACAATTCACAATATGTTCCACGTTTCCCAACTGAATTTTTATCATTCATATCAATACCATTTTATTGCATATTTATAAAATGGGTATAAACCAGATAAATAATTCATTGAATAATCAGTTTATATTATGGATCACCTCGATAATGTTATTTGTAGAAAAATGATTAACTCGATTAATAATTTTTTGCCTAAATTAAGGGATATCTATGAGATAATGGAGTAGGGAAAGTTTACAAGATAGTATGGGACATATCTATTCATGTATCTTGAATATTGGAAATTTTTGGGGACAAGATGATTAATTGTGAGGAGAATTTTTATGCCCTTTGGAATAAATGTATGCTTCTTTTAAACCTCTTGTTTGTTAATTTATGTTTCAAAAAATGACATAGTTTCATGATTGTAGAACAACTATATTTGGAATTTTATCTATGTAAATTTGTAATGACCATTCCATAGTCCGTAAATATTTTTTCTTAGGAACTAATTTATTGAAATGGGTAAGGATAATATACCGAAGGATTATATGGTCTTAGGATGGGTGTTATGGGGATATTTCTATAGTCTTTAGATAGATTTCTTACAAGCACACTATGGTGGACAGAGTGATGAGTCAAAAAAGACAATGGTTTATACACCACACAAAATATGTTTTTTATGTCTAGAGACTATGGTTTTTCTATAATTGAGGCCCCATGTTGTGGTAGGAATAAGTTTTCCATGGTATAGGCTTGATCATAAATTGTAATGGTCAATTTTGGAACTAAGAATATGTAGGGGTGATCTATTAATGTTTTTCTACACACATATAGGCAAGGGATGTTTATGGCATCTTAAAATTGATTTACAAACTTTTAAGACGAACTCCATAATCTTATATCATGGTTAATATTCAGTATATTCAAAATCAGTTTATATAAATAAATTGTTAATTAAGAAGTAGGATTTTTGGATTTACATTTTTAGGGTCTTATCATTGTGGGTTGAAATGTGTGTGGATTGAATCAATTCATTATCATCAAGGAACTTGAATGTGTAGATATTTCTCCCATTGCATCCGTAGGATTATATATCAAATGTATTACATCCCATGTAATTACTGAGTTTTGTTCAAATATTGATTTTTTTGGAATATGAAAATGATTGGTAAGATGTTGTTAAGGGATACATTTAAATGTATTATTTATTATGTGTTCCATGGTTGTGATTTGAAAAGCATTATCTATATTTTCATTAAAATGGTTATTTAAAATCCATCATTTGATAAAAATTGAAAAAGAAAACATGAAAGTGATTTTCTTGGGTTCTCTTTTACACAATGGAAAACAATAGAAATTTGGGAATACCATGTGATATATGTCATGATTGGGTAGTAGGACTCAGTATATATTCTTTAGACCTTCAATGTATTGGAATAATACTTTTAGTATTGATCCCATTTTCATGTTTTCACTACACAATACAATAATGTTGGTTCTTCACTCTCAGATTTGTTTTTCTATACATTTATTTCTTGGTTATTTCCCATAATTAAATAAAAAATTAATAATATTAATCTTCATATGGATTATTAAAATTGAATTCTTTTCAAATTTAAAACCAAAGTATTGTTTCATGAAAAATGGATTTCATATGTACTACTTTATAAAAATAGTTTTTTAAAATCAAGGAGTAACTAATTAATTTTGAATTACTTTTTATAAAATCATGATTGTATATTGCTGGTTTTTACCCAAAAACCTACAATTAACATTGGGATCAAACTGACCTAGTTTTGTATGACCCAGGTAGAGGGAAGAGCATCATGTAGTTTGTGAGATCTTCTTAATCGATGTCATCTTTTAGTAGGTTTTTATGATAATGAATACAGTCAAACAAAGAAGCAATATTTTCTCATTGTTTATTGATTTTTTGGACCACACATATATTTTCTTATTATGTATCTTTATTGTTTTAGTCATTCTATTATTACTCTATTGTGACTATATATTTAACATAAATTCCTTCATTACATAAAAAATATCATGGTTATTATCAAGATTAAATCATTCCCATATTTCCTATATCAAAAACCATGTGATTTTTTGAAGCCTATGAAAAATGGGGACATAATTTGGGCATTGTGGTGGGAAAAATATAGTGACAGGTTATCTTTACCTTTAATAGTTTATTATAATATTGATCTAATAGTTTTACAAATATCATTAAAAAATTTATCTCTACCATTTCATGGTTGAAATGGTGGAAAAAAATGTTTTTTATCATTAAAAAAAATATAATAAAACTTTTAATTGTTTCAAGAATAGAATAAATGGTCATGAGAAACATTGTGTTAACTATAAAAACCATACTAACCAAAACCCCAATCTAGGAACTCCCATTTCCAAGATCTATAAGGAGCATGTTGATGCTAATACCTCTATAACTAGGAAGAAAAGTCCATCTTGGATTTCCATGGGAGTATTACACCAAATATTTTTATTTCTATAGACACACATATTCTATATCCACCCTATATAAACATATCTAAAACTCAATAACCATAACCACATATGTTTTTGTACAAAAACTTAGTTCATAAGAAAGGCCAAACATCATGTCATAGACAACACTATCACACTAATTAGTGATTGTACATCAAGTACTAGACAATATAATATAACATAAGGTATGTTTTACATACATTATAACACCACAAACTCACACATAGGATTTTCTGAAAATAATGTATGAAAACATCTTTTCTCACATAAGGGTTGTCACACATCATCATATTGGGGTAAATGCTCCCACTAATTGACAACTTTTATACATGATCACATGCCATCACATCATAAAAAAATATCCTATAACTAAATACATATAGATACCAAGGTATAAAATACATATACATTTTATTATTTCTGATGAATATTCATTATATTACATAAACACACTCTTGATGAACTTAATAGATTAGTGCCTTTGGAATTATGGAATCCTAAGTAATAGTCCATAACTGATCTACGTCATCTCCCACTATATTTATCAAAACTATAACCCTTCATAGAAAAATCCTATATGATACATATATTCAAAACATTGTTATAAGAAACATATGAAAATGGTGAACTCAGATTATTGGTAAGGGTAATCAAGGGTTTTATATAAGCATAACATTAACATACCGGAATGTGAATAGGAATATATCATTTGAGAACCATACCCTACATATCCTATTTCAAAAAATCAAGTAATTGGATGAGTATTGGTTTTTTATTAGTCATGAATAATAATAGGATGACAGAACATGATCCATGATAGCATGACATTGGCATTAGACATGGAATTTGTTACACATACATAACCATAGAAAATAATATCTAAATTAGTTGAGGCTCATTGCTAGGATAATCATAGCATATAATTCCCTTCAGAAAACTATGATCAATCCCCATTCAAGAAATGTCTTACTAAATAGTGATCAAGACATATTCCATCCATGTTTTACTAATATGCTTTCTCTCCCTATTCCAGTCATGTCTCACTGAACTGGGTTCCCTCCCCATTCTTTCACATTTTCACTAAACTTGGTTCACTCCCAGTTATAGTTCTATCTATGTGCTGAGATATAAATCATTATCCATTGTATTTATAGGAGATATATGTCCCACCCATCACATAATTAATGAAATTTTTTTTCCAAAATATAATAAACATTAATCACATCATAACCTATGGTAAGGATATAGGTGTTATAATCATTTCATCATATATTAACCTATGAAACGAAGTGGTATTCATAATAAATTACTCATCGTATAACTAATGAAAGAGAAAATGTCTTTATAAACATCATGTATTAAAAAAATAATTTAAATATTAAAAAATAATGGAATCTTTGCACCATATCCTTAGTAATAAATAGGTTACACCCAAAGACATCGTCTCTGATGGAAAATAATTTTGAAAGATCATTCAAAACATTTCTTGATGAAAATTTACATTATAATTTGAAAAAATCATTTTAAAATTAAAATATTTTTGAAAATATTTTTTTAAAATAACCATGATTACTTATAACACATTTTTTTCAATGACATCATAAAATAATGTTCATATCATCCACATTAAAATGAATTTTTGTTTCACAATATAGATATAGTCCAGCCATGGATTTTTTGAAATATGATATGAATATTATTTTAAAATAAATTTGAAAAAATTAAATCATGGGTAAAAATTTAATTTAAAAAACATAATATATTAATAAATAATTTGTGAAAAAATATTCAGATAACATGTTTTTTTGAAGAAATATGATTTCCATTATAGGAGTGAAATAAAGTATGATTTTCTTAAAAACAATTATGAAAAATTTTAGTTACCATGAGTGTAAAAATTAGACTATTATTAGAATATATGACGAATAAAAAAGGGAGAAGAAAATTTCAGTATCATTAATGAGATAAAAATTGTGAGTTTTCATTATTGTATAATTAATCATTAATTTTTTTGATAAATGATGATATTTTAACATGAAATCATTACAACTTCTGTAACTTAAAATCACAAGAACCATGAAGGAATAAAAACAATAAAACATAAAATAACATTAGGATGAATAAATTATTGATATTAAATTCCAAAGTCTTGTTATATAATCTATTTTTTATGAATATAGGTGCATAACATAACATACATCTCATAGAATGAAAATTGAGACAAAAACCCCATACCATATGTCTGGACTTTTGTTTTACTCTATTAAATATATGAAATTTTCAATATAATTTTATTATATATATATATATATATATTACATAACCATATTCTTATATATCTTATAATATATGATTTTCTTATGACCTTTTAGTACATACTTATTATTAATTTCTTGTTATAGTTATGTTTTAGGTAAAATTCACTTTATTTTTGTTATATATTTTTATTTTTTAATTATTTTTTACTCTTAAATTAACACCGGATTAATCACCTCCATCACTATAAACATGATATAAATAATATATATTCATTAAATATATATTTATATTAATCCAAATAATTCTGATATATAATTAAAAATACAACATTCTTGGACATAGTAGGTAATACGTATGCATGAACACTATTTCAATTTTCATGGTACATTAAAAGGAAAAAATTTAAATAATATATATTATAGGAAAATAAAATAATTTATATAATATATATAAAAAATTATTATTCCCATCCTTAAAACATCCCATTTAAATTATTAATGAATCACATTACTTCATGAGGTGGTAGTCCATCACACACAAGAACAATGTTATCGTATTCACATAAAATAAAAAGTGTGATGGTATGTGTTATATGAAAAACCTAATAACATAATAACATCATATATATCCTATATAAACATTGAATACATCCTTGTGACTATCTTTGAAAGGTGGTTGTTTAAAAAGAACAACATCGGTTCACAAGTGGGTATTCCACAGTACAAATGAACGATGATTACCTAAACGATTTATTAGAAGTGGAGATGGTTGTAGGTAACTACCATAGAATAAAAAAATCATTTTTTATGTAATATAAAGATATTATTATATAATCATGATACTAAAATAATTTTTTTGGGTGGAGAATGAAATGATATAAAAGATATTTGTTATGAATGTTACAAAAAATTAAGGTATCCTCCTTAGGGTTTTTCACTAAAACCGATCCCATGTAGGATTTATTCCCAAAATAAGAATTATAGGGTGAGGATATGGAATGTTGGAGTTTATTTGAGTAGTTATTATCTAAAATTTAAGTCTAATTATTTTATTATGATAAGAGAGGTGGTGACCTTTTATTAGAAGTAGAGAGGACACATTTGGTATTTTTGATATGAAATAATTAATACTATGTTTTTTATAGGAAAAAGGTTATAAAATCGACCAGTATTGAATAATATATGTTTAATTCTATAAATTTCTATATATAATAGTTATCATACATGTTTAATGTTTATTGTTATCCTTATTTTTTAGTTTAACTATCGATAATCCAATTATTATCTTAAACTCATTAAATAATTTTCACAACATTAAGAATTCATTTTGGTAAAAAAAAGAAGGTTAAATTAGTAGGAATATTATATTATTATTAAAAATTATATATAATACATTTAATAAAATTCCATTCTTAGAATTATAAAAAATTAGTTTAATATTAATCTCACTGACTTAATGAGTCTTTGTTCTCTATGTAAAAATGACTAAAAGATGAACATATTTTTTATATCAAATTTTTATAAGAAATTTATTAAATTAACTAAATAGGGTTAATGGATGTATTATTCAAGTTATGGTTCTATAGGATGAATCTAGAATTTATTTTATCTATATAAATAAATGAAACCCAAATCTATTTTTCAATAAAAATTAGTATGTTTTTCTATTAGTAAAAAATGAATCATTTAAAAAAATACCAATACTCAACCTAAGATAATTTTTAAAATTTTAAGCCAAATGTTGATTATATTTTACCAAATTTATTTTTTAAATGTGTAAATAATTAATTCCATTTTTTTTCAGAAATATGTATAACAATATTTTTGTGAGAAAATTTTATTTTTGAACTATATAAATACATTACCAATAAATATTTATCTTATTAATGAAAATTATATAACACCATTATAAATGATATTGGAAAATTAGTTATTTCTGTTAATGTTATCATATTTAACATCTTGTTTACAAATTTCATGCTTAAATTACTATATTAATAATTTATTATGGTTTTAGTAAAAGTAATTTTTCATGTAATGAAAGTGAAGATAGTGTTACATATAGAGCACGATTTTCATGTTTTTTAGTATAGAATAATCTTAACATGTTTTACCATGAACCATAATTCATCAAATAAATATCATTTATTTGAAATAAACACATAAAACTCACATTTTTATATTGTACAAATGTTTAAATGAATTTATCCTCTAAAATTCATGAATATAATACAAACAAATGAGGATAATTTTACCTCACAATATCCTAATGTTTTCACATACAATCCTCAAAATAAAAGTTTCACCATAAAAAATATAAGAGGTTAGTGGTATTGTTTCATATAAAATTAATTGTATGATCTATAATCTCCCACAATTGTTCCATATAAGAATGATCCTACTAAATATATATATAATCTTAGTTATGTAAAAGTGATGGGTTAGGTGCGTAATTCTTTAAGATAGATACATGGAACACATTATGTACATGGGGGAAGTTTTTTTGGAAGCACTCTGTAATAGAATACTATCCTGATTCACTCAAAACTATATAAAGATACTAATATACATAGGTCATGGTTTCCCTTTTTCTGGAATCTCATTACCTTCTTCCATAGATAAATTATTAAAACCCCTTTAATACCAATTATAAATTATATATCAAACCAGTGATTTTCAGCATGAGGTTTCTATACACTCAAGCCTATATTGATGTGTTACCCAATTAATTTAACCTTATCTTCCATATCTTCAGCTATCTCATTTACCAATATCTTTATTTATTTATCTTTATTCCGACATAGTGGAGCTCAAAATTTCCTTCCATAAAGGTCTTTATAATGATCCATTTGAATTATTGAGGGAAATTTTTATGTATAAATAACTCATCTACAGGAAGGTGTTGAACCAAATCATATTCTCAACATATCCTCTGGGGTTTTAATTTGTATTTAAGAATTAAAATCTTTTTGAGTCTAATAAATATTGATGAAACTCAACTATATATCAAGAGATTACTAAATTCTTCACATGGTCATAGATTTAAACCAAATATACTAATTTGAAATAATGGAATGTGGTATTCCATGAAATCATACCACTTTGTTATAGTATATCCTGGTAAGATGATCTATAGAGAAGAATTATCTAATAGTGAGGATGTGGGATGAATTATCAATGCTATCAACAACAGAACATACATTGATAAAAAATTAGGCATTTTGGAGATTCTAACAAAAAAAAGACATGGTAATGTCTTTCCATTTCAATCTTTTTATGTGTAATAGATTAAATATCCACTAACACTTTTTTCTTTCAACCATATCTTTTTGGAATACTGATCATCGAGAAAAAAACATTGAAATATCTCTCTTTATGTCTCTCCATTATAATTATTCTTCTACATTACTATACATCATCAGACATTAAGTATTAATAGAAACAAAATAACTGTGATATTCCTCTAAAAAATCTCTCTTCATGCATGTAATTAATGAAAAACATACATGGTTTCTAGACCTTATCATTACTTCATGATCAAGGTAAAATTGAGAATTATTTGTAACCAGATTTTGTAGCTCTACATCTTCCATATGCACCTCCTTATCAAAAACATGAAAGGGTGGATTAACATTAAATTTTAAAATATGAGATTCTTCCCCATGCTTATGAATTTCCTAATTCTTCCAATACTAATATGAAAATATTAAATCTTTTGTTATCCTCTTCATGAATAAGATAACATGATCTTTTAGACTCAAAGCATTGGGAACCTTGTTTGATTTTAATTGGGTGGTAATGTATTGAGTAGTCATAATCATTAATAATATATAAACATATTCTTTTTAACATAATAATATCCTTCTATGTGAATATATGATTATATTTTTTTTATCATTATATATATCCCAATTTTTTCCATAAAGATAATGCCTCCTTTTAATTTATAAAAAAATTACCACAACTAACTCCAAATCATGATTTACATAATTTTTATCATGAATCTTCATTTTTAGGAGGGATAATATATAACCATGTAATTCTTTAAAAAGACACAACCAAATAACTTAATGGATACATGGTTTTAGATTAAAAACTCTTATCAAGTATAGGATATTGTAACCACATGTGAGATAACTTAGCTTATTTTAGATCCATGAAATTTTCCACATGTTTATTTTTACTTAAGAACATGGATACCATCTTAGTTGACATGGTAATAAGAATATATTTGCATAATAAATCACCAAAAAACATCGAAAATATCAATCTAATACATGATAACAATGAATCTTAGTCATCAGTGTTATTTTTGCCAACAGCCAACAGACATCATATTTGATTCATCTTTTAATATACCCTCTCATGAGATTTTATAACCTATTGATTGAAACCTTTTGGAGATAAAATTTATAATTTATAATTTTTCATATAGATTCTCTTTTTTTAAGTGTTTATTACATATCTCAAGTGATCTTCATTATCTTTCTTACTCCTTGTTTAGATAAGAAGATTTTCTATAAATACTACCAAAAACCATTCAAAGTAATCTCGAAAGATTATATAAATTAAATCAGTGATGATAAGAATGAAAATACTAAGACTATAAGTAATCGATAAAAATTCACATTTTCTATAAATTTGTCAAAATTCATTATTTGGTATATCTGCCTCCTTGATCAGGAATTGATTATATGAAGAACAAAGGTCAAAGTTTGAAATGTATTGATATCCAAATAGTTGATCAAATAAGTAACCAATAAGGTGAATAGTATAATTGGTTATAATTGTGATCAAATTCCAATCTCAATAATCAATGAATAGTTTCAAGGATGCATCTTATATTTTTAACAAAAATAATGGTTCACCCAAAGGTTCACACATGAAAAAAAGAATCCATTTCCGTGTTTTTCCAAGATTTTCTTATTCAATTCCTTCAATTAAATTAGGTCATTTTTATGGATTGTATTTAAATTTTTAGTGGAATTTGGTCTAAGTTATATTAGGAAAAAAATCAGGTTTTTTTGGAAAAATATTAATCTTTTGAAGTAGGATATCAATAAATTACCAAAAATATTAATATAATCTATGTTGGGTATCTCCCTAAAAATTAAAGATAAAACAAATTCTAAATGGAAATTTAGACTAATATAATATATGTGTCCACCAAAAGATTTTCATACATATCATCACATTGATAGATGACCAGAGGTATGTTTGAATATCAAACATAACTTCCAAACATTGGGTAAACATGTGAGATTTATGTAGAGAAAGACCATACTTTCTTATAGTGAAATCAAATTCTACTAAATGTAAGATGAATAGATTTCTAGGAAGAACATTCTCACCAATGTAAACCGGAGATGAATCATATAATTGAGATGTGAGCATTAGAAGATTACAAATTTTCACTACTAATTCCATATCTAATATTACGGGAGGAATCTTTATACCCATATCAAATTCGATATATAATATATAATGGGTAGATCTTTTGTTCAATAAGACACTATCAGCTTTAGAGTGGATTGTATGTGTACATTTACCACTTTATTTTCAAAACCTCATAAAAGATAGTGAATTCATGAGATTACCCCTTGTCACTTTTCCTAAGAGACTGATGAAATCAATCATTGTCATGAACCATCGGGTTGGGGTAGTAGTTAAAATAATTCCTATTATCCATGAACATGAAGCACTGAACTATGGGAGGTGCATTCAGTGTATGCTTTCCTTGATTCTAATCAGTAGCTAACATCATCCCATCAATAAAACAATAAATTACTTGATGACTATCCATTAGACACTTAAAATGTTTTTTACTCCCCTAAGACAATTTTAACTATGATTCTTCCCCAACATTTAGAATAAATAAATTATCATCTTATCTGCAACATGTTTCTTCGATTTAAATTCAAAATTTATCATCTTTTTATTATAAAACCCATGAGAATAATATGCAACCCAACCCTCCATTAAAAACATGACAACACATCAATAAATATCTTCAATACTAATAATTTATTTTATGGATAACTCATTTTAGAGAATTGATTTTATGTCACTGAAGAATAAATCAAACTCACTATAATTATGGATCATAATACAAAAAGTTTAACTCGTAAAATTTGTATAATTACCCTCATTGGTAACAACTGATTCATTGTCATTTTTTCAAAGTTGAAGGAACAATTTTTTCCATCTTCATATGAATAATATGGAGAAATTACTTATTAGAAAATATGCTCTCGAATTCATCCCAATATATATAGTAAATTTCAGCTTGTTGTCTATTATTTTTGATAGGGGTACACCGTTTTTCCTCTTCACCTTCCAAATGATAGAAAACCAAAATTATATTTTTTACGTTCTAAACATTGTAGAATGAAAAAAAAATAGTTTTACTTATCCAATTTTCAAAATATACTAAATTAAAAGAGCCACAAAATGAAGGGTTACATTTCCTCTTGAATGACTCAACAGAGCTTCGTTCCCCATATTTTTAGTGTATCATCATTCCCAATATTCCATAAAACAGTTATATGATATGGTCTCTACATGAACTCAAGCACATATTTGCAAATTCCAAAGGCTGCTAACAAGCAGCGAGGGCCTATCATGTGTCTGTGGGGATAATATTCCTTCAATGATTGAGTATGAACAGTGAAAATGATACGTAATAATTATCAAAACCATAATAAAGAAAATAAATAAGTTAAAGAAATGTAAACAGCCATGAAATATATAAATTTATGTAAAATAGAAACTAAAAAACCAATATTGGATAAAAATGATGATTTCCATCATTGCATACAAAATGTGATTATGTGTAGCTTGGTATACAATCATAAAAATTATGGGATGAAATAAAAAATAATGAAAACTGTTACTATAAGAATATTAAGCATACTATTGTTCCTCTTCCCCATTTTCCATTCTATAGAATCAATTATATCAGACATATAATTCCATACACTTCCCCTTGTCCATACATCGGATCATAATGTTTAATCGAGTAATGACTGACACCTGAGCAGGTTGTGAGATCTCAATCTCAGCATGCCCACACCAATGGTGTATAGGATAATCCATTTCATGTAATATAGTATGTAACAATGTTACAAAATAGTTAAATCAAGTTAATAATATATTAAAAGGTATTAGCCTCGGTCTGAGACCCTGAAAGGGAACCTGACGCATACAACTAACTTAGACCTATGATGGAAATTTAAAAGAATTACATGGGATAGTAATGATTGATATATATATATATGATATTAAAATTTAATCAAAAAAATTAAATAAGACCACATGAATGGTAATTATCTTAGAGGTCACAATTATATGTCATTACATAAGCATGATAAAGTATAAAAAAGAAGCCACTTGAGACAACACAACTAGATCATGGTAATAATTAAAGATGCACCTCATATGAGAAAACCAAAAATGAATTGGTGAAATACCAAGGTGGTGTCACAAGCTCATATAATGTTATCTATTGATAATCTTAATATTCTCTATGGGTGCCTCTGATATAAACCAATACCACTAAGTTTCTCAAAGGAATCCCATACGGTGACCCCTATATCACTCTAGGATGGTGAATCAGAGCCTATTCCATGTATTTCACAAAAGGGGATGAGTATCACCCGAATCATGGAATATCCATGTTATAAAATGGGTCCATGCAGGGTATCCCTTTGGGTAACCGGCCTCACTTGTGATTATATGTAAACTAACCTAGAAATCCCGTACATGGAAAAGCCAAATTTTCTCTCCCAGCACGGCAAGTGATTCCAGCTAGTATGGCGAGTCCATCAATGTAATCCTTAAATACAGACCAATGTTCTCTCACATCCCTTATGGGTAATCCATATAAACAAGTAATATATCACAAGGCATGCATTTATAATTTCAATCCATTAAATAAACATCACATGACAAAATATATCAAGCTATTCGATTAAACCAAATAAAAAAATATCAATTCATATGGCATGGAATAATGAAATAGAGGAGAACAAGGAATGATCTAGAGTCATATGAAACAAGTCATATAATTTAAACATTTACATTTATTTTTTAGTATTCAATATCTCAAGATAAAAAGCTTATAAAAACATAGAATTCAATTTGATCAATGAAACATGGTACATGAAGCATGAATCAATATTAACAAAAATAGAATGATCGTGTAATAGGGAAATTATCTAAGGGATCAATGTAATAAGAAAATGGAATGGAATATGTAAATAAGAATAATTTATTTTAAAGATAAATCAGAACTATCAGAAAGAATAAAAAGGCATATGATATTTACACAAGTATCCAATGAATGCGAGTTATTTTAGGCATTCCATGTAATGGATCCAACCCATGGTTTTTCATTAATTTTAACCCATTTTATAACCCAATGTCATTTAACCAAAGGTAATAAACACATTTATGGTGGTTCACAAATATGCATTGGAAAATTGGGCATAAAGGATGGTAAAACCCAAGGGGTGGCCAACAAATAAGGTGTAAATCGTACAGATGGGTTTCACCTCAATCTATGGTCACTAAAAAGAAGAAAACCCATTTCAATAAATTGAATATGCAGTAACAAAGCATAACTGGGAGGTATAGTTTGTATAGTAATGACACATTAAATAAAATTTTCAATTGATGGGAAATATAATATACCCCTACCAGGATGTTGTAATAATCATCTTGTTCATTATCATGACTTGATTAAAACTAAAATGAATAAAATCGATAGATTTCAAAAAACCCACAAAATGGAAAAATTTATTTCACACAAAAATAGTGCAATATATTGGATAAGAACCAAGAAATAAAATAGAGTAAATGGTATATTTTATAGATGACTTTATATAGCTTTTATCGGTGAAGGAATCTGACGAGAGATGATAGATATTTCAAAAAACATATGGGTTGAAGGAGGATAACACCATGCACCAATAGTAAAGAAAAATCACAATAAAAAGAGGTGCTATGATAAGAAAATAGGTTAAGAGGTTCATTAGGTTAAAAATAGAATTTCAACATAAAAACCCTACGCATAGTTTGACCTCATATTTTGTCTATCCTTTGCACCAACTGTGTGCCTACTACTTTTTCAAGGGGTAAACCACATGGTTCATCATAAGGTTTGTCCGACCATTAAAGAACTATGAATTTGGCCTCTACCCAAAACATATAATCATTTTTATGGCCATGTGACTGGGGTCACACTATTTTAGATAAACCATGTGTCTATCTACACCCCACTGTTTTCTACCGCACAACTTCCTCTATCAATGATCCATACTGTACTTCTTCTATTTTTAGGGTTATGGGCACTTTAGAATCCCTAGACACACTTGATACTTCCTTTAACCTTTTTTTCATACAAAACATGACCATCTTAATGAAATTTTAACCAAAATTTAAATGGAATGTGCCATTGGATAAATTTGAAATGATACAACCTACCCTAGTTAAAACAACTCTTCCCAAAGCTTCCCTTCCGAGGGTGGTACAATGTCATAAAAATACAGTTCTATACACTACATAGATAAATCATCCTACAAATCCTTGGTTTATTTCAGATGACATATGTTATTCCATAAAATATGGAAAAAAGGAAATAACCTTCTTCAGAGAACTGTGGTGCTATGATCAATTATATGAGTTGGATGCTCATAGAAAGACACATACACTTATAGACCAATATATATATGATCAAATGATTTCAATGGGTCTAGATGATACTATCAAAGATTTCACACATGGAATATGACTTTCATGAATCATTTCCTCTAATATAATAGGAATCGATAGACTACCATCCCAACATGATCCATTATCTCAAAAAGTCCCAACATGTCTCATTGATAACATACCGTGTCTCGTGATTACATTATGATCCATCCTAGATGATACACAAAATAATCCCAATGTCCAAACTTGAGCTCTAGTGGTATAAGAAGATGATCAGTATAATACATTTATCATGATGTAGTTGTATCCATATTCTTCTGAATTAGCTAGACTTACTTTGAAGTATCCTTCACAAGGCCATGACCTAATAGAGCTACCTCCCCTGACTTCCACCAGGAAAGAGGTGAACAAAAAATTTTACCATAGATATTATGATACAAAGACATATAAATTGATTCATGTAGGTTATTATTATATTTAAATTAAACTAGAGTAATATTATGTTCCTTATATCTTCTAGAATCATGTATACAGTCCTGGAGAATATCCTCTAACACATATTTGGTCCAATCTTACTGCCCATCGGTCTAAGGGTGATATGAATCATTCAAAAAAACCTATGAACCAAGTGACTTATCCAACCCATTCCATAATGATGGAGTTTCCCGAGAATCTCAGTCTAAAATGATAGAAAAACTCACACCATGAATTTTCACTATCTATAAGATTTAAATCCTTCCCAACTCATCAACATATAAGGATTCCTTGATTGGTAGGAACTTTGTGAAATTTAATGACATATCGACAATCACCCATACCACATCACTACATCAAGAAGACTTCGACCAGACATTCATGAAATCCATTTTTAGGTAGCTCTATTACCACTTAGGAATAGATATATTTTGTAGATGTCCAACATGTCAGTAGTACACAATCTTCACCTGCTAACAGGTAGAGCAAAGAGTAATGATTCCTACAATCTATCACTTCCTTCCTGGAAACAAATATTGATGATGGATATACTGATACATATTGGCAATACCATGATGAAATTCCAAAACAAATGTCCTAAGAACCCCTTATCATCTCTTCCCATATATATGCAGGCACCCAAACATGCCCACTATAGAAAAGGGTCTCACTTCCATTAACAACACAACCATGATATGGGTTTTCTCCATGATAATCTCCCACAAAATGAGGTACATCGATTTTGATATCTAAAACATTTTGACCCATTCTATAAGATGTTTTTCCACTGTCAGAGCTAGTAATAATGGTTGTCAGTAATATTATGGAACCTGTAGATGAAACTAAGAAAACATATCCACAATCTTCCACTAACTTATGGCCACCTTGATGTCTTGTGTCTATGTTTTCTGGCTCAAATCATGATCCATGACATTAAACATGATAGGTGTATAAGAATGGTCAAAGACTATGAATTTTGTCTATTCTATGCACCTTTATTACTTCAAATTCAAGTCCCACTGTGTGGATATATATTTTAAACATCTATGATCTATATAAATAATTAATCACTCTACCAATAGGTAGAGTCTCCCATATCACTAATCATGTACAATTACTGAAATCTTGAGGTCATCCATACCACATTTTCACTTTTGAGGCCTCAGCAGGGATGTTCTATATTCCAAAACACAATTACCTTACATCAGTACTTCACCTAGCGAAATCCCAATATCATCATATTAGACTATATAAATCCTACCATCTTGAGAATAATAAAAATTATCGATGAAGTGAGTATTCCATTTAACTCATGAAAATCCTTATCACCTAATTTAGTCCACAGGAACTACACACCCTCCTTAATCCGAGACATACCAGGCACTATAGAGGAGGAGAAGTCCAAGATAAATCACTGGTAATATCCAGAATGCTCTAATATTATATGTATGTCAAACAAATTTTTAGGTTAATCCTATAAAACCATGGAACCCTACTTCTATTGTTCAACATATACACCTTCCTCTGATATGACCATACTAATTAATTGAACATTACTGATCTAAAATTAAGATTTATTGAGCTTCACATATATATGGTTCTCCCTAATTATAATGAAAATTGTCTAAAGATAGTTTCCATGGAAATGTATGTCATGTGAGTACACCAATATGTAATCTACAAAAACTACCATGAAGGAGTCTTGATACAGGTGGTAAACTAGATTCAACAAATCCACAACGACTATAGATGTTGTTGTCAGCATAAATATAAAAACTAAGTTCTCATACAAGACAAACATGTTCTAGAACACATTAAATGGTATATCTAATGTTCTTAAATGAACCAAGTGATATCTCAACCATATAAGTATACCATAGAAAAAAAATTCCCCTTAGAGTTGGTCTATGATTCCATCTAAATGAGGCAATGGAAAATGGTTCTTCATTTTATGCTCATTGAACCCATTTAATCCCTACAAAATAAAAGTGTATCATCCAAATTCATGGTGAAAAGGACTGGTGAACCCCATAGTGATGTCAAGGATTGTATAAAACTGTTATCCTCAAAATCTTTAAGAAGATTTTTTATTTCCTGGTGCTTTGTAGGAGACATCCTATATAGAGAAATGGACACTGGTGCCCCACCTAGAACTAAATATATGGTGAACACAACATATCTTTAATGAGGTATTCAATATAAATCATCATGACTGATGTCATATAACTAATCCAATATATGTAAGAGTTCTACTATATATTTTACTTGATTTCTCATAGAGACTCGCTGACTGAGTTGTCACTCTGCCATGTCTAACTAACATGGGTCTAGCTCGATCTACCTAGATATACCATCTTCCCTTTTGTAAACAGATACTTCTATTATATGTTGTGAAGTTCATTCTATGTCAATATAAATCTACATGGTCATGATATAGAAAAAACCACTCAAGACCAAGAATTCCATCAAATCCATTCATTTTGAGGATGAAGAAACTCAAGAGGAAATGACACTAAACAATATCAAGGGGAACTCCTGACACAAGGGTATTTCCTCTGTTCTGACCCTCAATTTTTTTGGGAGGGACATTACACCACATAAGTACTTGATAGAAAGAACAATACTATCCACACAAGAAGCTAATATATAAGATTGGAATGCAATGGTTTCAAAAATGGTAGGAACTAATATAGAGGACTCTAGAAAAGTACCTATTATCATAGATAGAACTATATTATTCTCTTCCAGTAATGGATTCACCACATGAATATATCTTGATCCTTGGACCTAGGATTCCATATTACTAGACTAATAAGATCCTCACTAATGACACATAAGATGTATCCCCTAACAACCTCATACAAGGCCACTACTGTCTCCCCTAGATCAAATATGAGATAACCAAATCATAACTTGGAATGGCGTCATAGACCTTTTACATGATATGGGTGTAGGTAAAGATTTTTTCCACTAGATGATGGAGAGAATTTTGGAAGATGTACTAACGATGACCCAACCTGCTGCATTCTTGTCATTCGATCGAGTTCCTTATGAACTGAGGATTCTTGTAACATGGATTTCCATACTAGGGATATACTATAGAATCATTTTTCATCACCTAGATGGATCTACCCACATATTCAACCCTTAAATGGTGCTTCGAAATACCAGAAGAACCATCACCTTTTTTGGAACTGAACCACCCAGGCTCAAATGAAAGGTTTCTATGAGATTTAATTCTGTAATTTGGGAATGGTTTATAATCTCTTTCATGGAAGTGAAAGAGAATAAGTCAAAAAGATATCAAACATAATTCCAAAGAACATCCTCAAAATTCCATGTTTTTGTCAACTCGTCACTAGTTAGAGATAGAGAAAAATGTTTTATCTTAGTGAAGAGAGAAGAGTACTCAAGAAATTTCATAGATACCTATTGATGTTCCATGGACTCTCAGTCATGATTTTCAATCAATGTGTATGTAATGAACTAGTCAAATAAATATATTTAGATGTTTTCCCAAATAATTCCTCATAAATGTTATCATTGAGAAATGACATCGCACCAAAACTTGGTGAAGTCATGAAGCAAGTAGGTAGAAATCTTGACCATTATCTCTAGTTTCCTCTCAAGATATCATAATATAGAAACCATAACATCTATCCTTGACTCTATAGTATGTCTTCTTCCATCCCCTAAGAAGGTGGATAGATGCTACTACTGAAAGTATCATTTATGAAATATCATAGTATGATCATGATGGGGGGAACCCTGAAAAAAATTCATGAACATGAGAAAACTATCCCTTAACTAAGCAAATACACCTAGAGGAATATCATCTGGTGGTACCTTATGTGTTACTATTGGATATATCAAAGGTGGCTCATGGAAAACCACCACTAGGGTGTGCTCATCACCACTCTTTTGGTGATCATCATGTGGACGTCATGATGGCATAGTTATGTAATTTAAAAATTCACCCCTTATACAATATTAATAATAGGTAGATTATGTAGGTAAAGAGTGTAAATAAAGAAATCAATAAGTAGGAAAGATACAAAGACCACCTCTAAACACAAAAATCTGACATCCTGCTCTTAGAGTCAGGTTTAGATAGGAAGAAAAGCTATTAGAAGGATCACCAGGGGCATGGAATACAACCCATATCCATGTTAGGGTCATAGTTATGGTCTCAAATTACCATATAAGCTATCCATTTCTTTTTAAATGGTGGTTTTTACCATAAATCATTTATAGGTTTAATGACCCATTTAGTTTTGAGGAATTGGGTGGATCACCCTTCCAATTCATATGGGATCACACACCTCCTGAGTGGAATGTGGAATCCACTTAACACAAATAGTTTCATATTTCTAGAAGATTTATTGGAAAACATTTAAATTTTTAACAAAATAAGAACTACAAAGAATAATAATAAATCACATGAAATCTAAAAAATTAACATGGAAATTTAGAAATGGAATGGAAATGATGTATGGAATTTTTACTTATATTGTGTCTAATATAATGCATTCCACAATATTCCCTCATCATAATGGGATTATGTAACTGAAATACCCATTTTAATAGAATCAACATATTAACACCATAAAACATGTGAATCACCCAATAATGAGGTTGTATCCATGATAATTGATGTAATGTATAACTGAAACACCAAACCAAGGACATTTCAATTTCCCCTATACATGGTTTTGCATTGTCCAATCATATGGTCATGTCTGAATCCCAAGGTCCTTATCCCATGTCTAAAACCAAATAGTATGAAAAATGAAATAGTTCTATTATACTACTTTGTAGGATCCTATCCCAAAATCCACTCAACAATGCCCCGAGAAGGTGGACACATGACTTTAAATACATCTCTCCAAATTCCATAGACAACTGAATAGTATCAACGGCCAAGGGTGTTTATTTGGGGTGATTAATCCCACATATATCAAGTATGTAAATAAAAATATGATAGGTAATAAATAGAATAATAATAATAATGAATAGACAGTAGTAGAAGATAAGTAAACATCTATGCAATAGAAAAATGAATAATCAATAGAAACTGAATAAACAATATTAAATACAAAAATTATGATGTTCACGATGATATAAAAAATGAAATATTTAAATCTAGGGATACAATCAAATAAAACATGATGGAATGATATATAAAAGTAAAAAAAACTAATACTATAATAATATAAATCATATGGTCAGTCCTCGGACCTATGCTCCATCCTATAATAGAAAATAAATCAAACATCAGATACAACATGTTTCCTATTGACCATACTTTTGACCATAATTTATACTTGAGTTCCAAACAGTGCCTGAGCAGGGTGTGAGATATGAATCTCAGTATTCAAGCACCCAAGGTGTCTAGAACAATAAATTTTATTGAACAAAATATTTAATAGTTTTTAATAATATAAAAATCCAAGTAATAACGGAATAAAAATATATCCACCTCGGTATGAATTCTTGAAAGAACTCCCGAACAATACCACCTACTTCTTCCTAATAAATATGACATAAAGTATTGTCTATTATGTTACTAATTGATATATATATATATATATATATATATTCCATTACAATTTACCCAACTGATTTAATAAATACCACATGTTTTTTCATTATCTTTGTGGTCACATTTATATATCATTACATATATATTATCTAATTTCATGAAGAAGAAATATGATATAGAACAACCAGATCAATATAATAATAAAGGATTCATATCATATGAGAAAAAAAATGATCAATCCATAAAATACAAAGGTGGAGTCCTGAGCCTTTCTAAGGTGGTCAAAATAGAATACCAACAGTCTCTATGGTTGTATATGATATATCCCAATACCTTCAAGTCAATCTAAGGTGACTGATATGATGTTCCTAGTATCACACATGGATGGTGACTATAGGCCTATTCCATATACATGACATACGGGGTCGGGTATCACTAGAGGAATGTTGTATCCTTCATTCCATGTGAGTTCATCCTTGGCTGCTTCCCTGGGGAAATGACCCCGCTCATCAGTTTAAGTAAACCCACCTAACTAGCATAGAAATGGAAGGCCAAAGTATCAATCACAAAATGATAAGTGATTCCAATCAAGCATGGAGATTCCATCCCTAGAATTATTAAATCAAGTCCAATGGTAAATCCAATCCCATAAGGTAAATCCATAGAAACAATGAACATATCACAAGGAAAAAATTTATAATTACATTCCATTAAAATAACATCACATCCCAAAAAACTATCAAGCTATTAATTAAATCCAAATCATAATGGTTTAATTCATATGGAATGGAATAAATAACTAATGATGATAAAGGTTTGAGAAAGATTCATATTCCACAAGGAATAGCATGTAAGAATTTACATGTCCACATAGAAATTCCATATACCAAGATAACAATATTACCAAAACATAACATTCAATTCAAGCCATTAAACATGGAACATAAATAAGAAACCATGATTAACAAATGTAGAATGGGAACATCACAATGAAATTATCTAAGGGATCCATGTAACATTAAAATTTCATGGAATATATAAATATGCATAAACATATAGCTAAAGATAAAGACCAACTATCAACAATCATATAAAAATGAATATTATATTTAAACATATATACCATAAATAAGAGTTTTCAAAGGAATTCCATGGAAGGGATCCAAATTAGGGTTCTTCCTTCTTATAAAACCATTCCATAAGCCTATGTAATTTTACCAAAGGGAACACAAAAAAAAACAAGGTGATTCACAATCTAGCATAAGAAAATTGGACATAATAGATGGGAATAAATAATTGGTGGACACAAACTTGGAGAAAAACTTATGGATGGGTTTATACCTATACAATGGCACTATATAATCATGAAGTTGTTGAAATAAATTTAACATAAAATCACGAAGCATCGTCGTAATGCTCTGTGTGTAGCACAAAAATGCATCTAATAGAAAGTGATGAACAATGAGAAGGAGAGTAGCCCCTACCTCAATGTAGTAATTATCCACTCATCCATTATAAATCATTAATTCAACATAAAATGGAACAAATTGATGGATTTAACACAACCTCAAAAATAAGGAAAAATACCATCACACCAAAATAGAACAAAATATGGGAGTTGAACCAAGATATAGATGTGGTCAAAAGGTATATCTTAGAGAGGGGTATTTGTATCCTGCAATAGTTAAAGAATATGTTCATGTTAGAGGGATATATGAAAACCCCTATGAGAGGGGGGAAGAGACCACCATGTATAAAGGGAAACAATATAGAGTGAAACAGGGTTTTGGAGAAGAAAAGTGGTTAAAAAATTAATTAAGGGAAGTAAAATAATTTCTCCCACAAAAAACACGACCCACAGTTTGGACAAAACATGAACCAACCATGAACCTCCGACTACATCGAAGGGACATACCGTAGGTTTATTTACATAGTTTGACTAAAAATACATAAAATGTGAATTTGGGATCTTTAACAAACCCAAAATGAATCACATGTCCATTATTTTGGGGATGCGCGATTTTAGAAAAAACATGGGACCCTCTCACCCCTATGTTAGCTTCCTCGCAGTTTCCTCTAATGGTGTAGCCTGGTCTACTTCCTTCATTTTTAGGGCTCTCAACTCTGAATGAGCCATGGATGCACCTAAAATATCCTCCAACCCTTTATTCAGTAATAATATTGATTACATAAAAATTTAAGCCAGAAATTAAATTTTATATACCTTTGCATAAATCATGGACATTACAATTAGTTTAGATTTCCAGCATCATTTATAGAATGAGAATGTTTTCTAGGAATTAATATGATATTGTTCCTTCCAAATACAATAACATTTTAATTCTTATGAGAAAAATCAGTTCATTGATCTTTTCATTTAGCATTAATGTGGTTCCTTCAGGTTCCATCCATTGACCAAAACAGAAATACAAAGTCTAAGAAATTGTAATAATAGAGGGGAACCACATAATCATGAAAAATCATTTATTGGATGTCAAAATTATACCACCATTTTTTAATCTAAGATAGAATAGGATTATAATAGTATATTCATAATTATATAATATTTACATTTATAATGATTTTTTGTTATGATTTTGTAAATTCTTAATGCATATCCTCCTTGAGTTTCAAACTAGGTGTACAACAAGAAACATTATCATTCACAAGTTCTCAATCGAGTCTTTCTCAATATGGTGTTTTGGTTCTATTACCCCTATGTATAATCTGTATCAGTGCCATATTCACTTGTAGAATCTATATTGGGATATATTTATAGGAAACAACTCATTCTATCCATTAAAAAATTTCAAGGAAATTTTCCAATACTTTAATTCTTCTTATGAACTGTCTCATACATTGCCTTAGAGATATTTATAAGGGGTTTTCAACATGGGTTCCATAGGTTAACTAAGATACTAGCTATAATAAAAAAATAAAAAACCCAAGTATAAAATTCATTGAGATTATATCATTTCTGGAGAAAATTGATTATATTACATAGTCAAAAACCTCAGGGATGTCAAAGTTTATTGCCTTTGGAAATTAGGAAACATAAACACCAGTTTATAGGTGAGCTATGTTATCTCCAAGTATGTTCTTCATAACTAGAAAATATTTTAGGCATGTCATGCAAAATTCAAATTTTCATAACATAGGGATATGGAACATATGAAAAGGGTGAACTCAGATTCTCAATAAGGTTAATCATGGGAGAAAGATAAGAATAACATGAATATAAGGGTTTTGGAATATTATTGTAACATTATATAACCATACCCTTAATATCAAATATTATAATATCAAGTCATTAAATTAATATTTGACTTTCATAAGACATGAATCATTATGGAATAAAAGAAAAAAATCCATCAGATAATAAAATTGACATAAGACATAGATTTTTTTGCATAATCATATGCATATAAAATCATTTCCATATTAGTAAATGCTCACTTTTAAGACCATTATATTATAAATATTCCATTATTAAATCTAGTTCACCCCCAGTTCAAGCCCTTTAAATTTAATCGATGTTTACTTAACATTCCATCTCAATCTTAATGAACTGGATTCACTCCCCATAACTGTTGTGTCATACTGAATCGAGATAACATTTCATTCCATAAAATTTTTCTTAAACTAGGTTCACCCCACATTCTAGATTTTTCAATATAATGACATATAAGTTATTACCCATTACATTGGAGGGAGATATATGGCCCACCCATAATGTAATAAAACAATTATTTATGTGTCAAAAAATATCATAAAATCATTAAATCATAACATATGAAATGAAATAGGAATCATAAACCTTTTATCATATCCTAACTTATGGAAAAAAAATTAGAGTCATTTCATGATAGAATAAACCATTAAAATAGGAATATTTAACTACCAATTTCTCATGGAATAACCCATGGAAGATAAATTGGTTCAATAAAAACCATGAAGTAAAAATATAAACCATTTATATAATGAAAATGAGTGTTATCCTAATATAATATCCAATTTAAGGTATAGGTATTTCCAACAGATTTCATCTAAGTATGAAAATAACTTTTGAATGATCATTGAAATCATTTCTTGGGAAAAAATATCCTCCCTTTCAAAAATTGATTTTATAAAAAAACATTAAGAAAAACTTTTTAATTGAAAATATACTTGAATAGTTATATAGTACGATACTAAGAAGTGACTTCAAAAAAATATTTGCATACAGTGCGCATCAAAATAGATATTCCTTTCACATTATTAGTTAAAGAAAAATTGGTATTGATCGTATAAAAAAATGAGTATTACATTTAATAAAAATTTAAAAAAAATAAAAAATGTGTAATAATTTATATTATATAAAATTAGAAAGTAATAAAAAAAATATTGTATTTTTTAGAAAACATGATTTTTGGAATAAAATAGGTTTTTGAATGAAGTAGGAAATATAGATAAATTTCCTCAAGAATATTTTCTAAATAATTATAATTTCCACAAGTGGAAAAATGATACCATTATTTTAAGATAACATGAATAACTATAGTATAAGATAATTAATGATAATTATTTAATGGTATGTTGGGTATTTTAGACATTGGATATTTAACAAATAAAAATCTTGAAAAATTATGTGATTATAACACAAAATCATTACCAATTTTCTAATATCTTATCATAATTTACATGATGGAATAAAATAAATTTAATCATAAAATATCATTGGAATTAATAAACTGTATATATTACATGTGAGAGGGAAAATATATACACCCTATGAGGGAATATAGATGTATTACATAACATGTGTATCAAAGGAGGCATATTGAGACAAAAACCCCTTACCTTAAGTCTTGAATTCCCTCGTACATCGTCAAACATCTTGTATAATAAATATTTTTTTAACAAAATTATAAAAATAATATAATCATATATATAATGTGATATATTATTTTCCTATGACCTTTTATTACACATTTATTGACAATTGTACGTTAAATTTATGTTCCTGGTAATAACAACTTTGCTTTTCGTGTATGTCCTGATTTGTTATATTTATTTCTTTTAAACTTTTACCATGGATCCATCATTTCCAAAATGATATAAATTATATAAAAATATTATATATTCATTATATATTTATATAAAATAGTCCATATAACCTAGCAATTTAAAATAAAACAAACTGTTTATGGAGATAGTAGACCATACGTATGCATGAACATTATTTCTATTTTCTTTAGGGTTTTAAATAATGAAAATTATATGATATATAATATCATTTAATATTAATTTTTATTACATTTATATATATATTTATTTAAACCCTTCCAAAATAAATTCCACGTAATATGATAATAAATCATATTTATCTGTATGGTTGTAGTACACCATACACACAAACAACATTATCATATTCCATCAAAATGGAGAGTATGATGGTATGTTTGATATAATAACTCTATATTCATAAATACATAATAACATTAACATATATTAGTTATATATAATAAATACATCATTACATAAATCATTGATAGGTGGTAATGGAAAAAAATGACATCATTATGTGAGGCGGTAGTCTATCATACACAAGCTGGATGATTTTGTAACCCATTAGATTGAACCAGAGATAGTTGAGGGTCATGATCATAATATAAGAAAATACCAACATACAAAACATAGTATGGTTATTATAAATTTTTTATATAAAATATATTTATTTTTGTTGATTAAGAAATAAAATAATAGTGTTTATTGATGAACGTTACCTCTTCTTTGGGTATACGTCTAATTATTTCCATAAATATATTCATAATATGGAGTTATTCCCAAAATAAGGCTTATAGGATGATAGTATGAATGTTAGAATTTGATATGGTCATGTATTTTTAGAAAAAAAGAGTTTTTAATGTGTTAAGAAGATAGGATAGGGGTTTCCATTTATGATTTGGGGTGAGGTGACACTTGTTCTTTTTGATAATAAATAAGTTCTCCAACAAGTTTCATGTGTCACAAGGTTGAAAATGTACCATTTTCAAACAATAGATGTGTAATGGTATAAATATAGGAAAATATTAGTTTTTATAAATGATTGTAGGTTATGTTAATACTTATTTTCTTAGTTTAACCACCTATCCAACTCATTTATACTTAGACCACATTAATTAGGTTTTAAAACAATCACTAATCATATTTTTAGAAAATTATGTTGAAATTGATACAAATTATAAATTATCATGATATAAAATATGAAATACATTTTTTCAAATTCTACAAAATGAATCGGAAAAAACTAATTTAATATCAATCTCAAACATGTGATAATAATATGGGGATTTAGTGTGAAAATGATCAACTGATTACAATATTTTTATATAAAATTTCAACAATTTTTTTTCCAATTAAAAATATTATACTAATTGATGCATAATTGAGCATATTTTTTAAAAAAATTATAAAATATAGAATAAATTTATAAATAAATTATGTAAAATGGATTTTTTTTTTAAATATATGTATTTTTCACTATTCATGAAAAAATCATGCTTATCAAAAAAATATAAAGAATTATTAATAATCTAATTTTGGCATTATTGATTAAAAAGTTATGCTTATTTTATAAAATTTATTTTTTGAAATATTAAAAAATAAATTTTATTATTTTTAACAAAAAGGAATGAACACATTTTTTTGAAAATATTATATTTGAAATAGATAAATACTTTATCAAATAATTTTTATTTTAGTATCTATATGTTTTTTTGTTTAAAACTACTTTATAAGATATTTAAAAATAATTTAATATAATTGATGTCACTATTTTTAAAAAATAATTTATAACCTTCGTGTGTAAATAACTATATTTATAATATATAATGGGGTTTTAAAAGTTATTATTGTATGTTACACAAGATAATGTAGTGTTTTATAGAGAGAATTCAGAAAATGGCTACCTTAAAAAAATAGTCCATATATTAAATTTCCTTTATTTGAAAAATAACGTATAAAAACTCATTGTGTTATAGTGAAAGGGAACATGAATCTATGTTAACAAATGGTAAATAAGAAACATGAGCATTAATAATTAAATAAATATATAGGGTCTCAAACTTTTAAAATACATCATTATAATCATAAGGATAACATATAAGTTTCTCATCAATTTATACATTTCTATCCTTTCTAGGAAACCCATATTGCGAATAATTTCATTATTAAAGGATGCATCCCCAAAACCCACACTCCAGTCAATTTGGAAACCTTATCAAAAATTGATCTCAAAAAAACAAAATATAACTCTAGATTACCCATGTTGATAATCCTAAATCAAACCATAGAACATGGAAATATTTCACTATACCCAAATCATTTTACCCTTAACTAAATTATAATGGGTCAATAAAATAATTCTATACCCACCTCACCACATAAATACCTAATGAGGAACAGTATTGCACCACCACATGGACCCACATAAATATAAATTTATAAAACCACAAATAAACAATGTAATATGGTAAAATTCTTACTTAGACCTTATGGGAGAAAATTATTCAGTACCTCTCAACTGAATCAAGCCAAAATCATCAAATCAATGATTTTGTAAAAAATATTTACTAATGGGATACTGAAAACTAAGAAGGTGTGACACAAGGGGAAACAAAATCATTTAAGAAATTTGGCATTCCAATACAAGACTATTTTTATGAGAATCAATTCAACTGAGAAAACATAGAGATTTGTGGGGCATATACTGACAATAGGGATCTCAATAATAATGGAAAAATAGACAATGTGGGGAAGAAGGATTATAATAGGTTTAAAAGATACATTGGGGTAATTTCCAGTATATTTTGTCTTTTTAGAGTGATAAATTTACATTTTAATCCTGTATGAGACATGTATTAAAATATTGGTTGTGGTGATTTTCATGGAATATGGTAGTCATGTAGAACTGTAGTAATAATGTTACAAAAGAACATACTATTGTTGCTTACATCGGTAGTGTTACTATTTTAAAAAATTCTTTTTTAGACCACAAAGTTATTACTTAAGTATATAAAGCCTCCATGCATTTAAATATGGTTCATTTGAGTTGTATATTGTGGAAGATTATAATTGGTGGGGTGTTGGACTATGGGGTGATTAAACCTATAAATTAGGATAGGATATGGTAATAAAATCTATTATTAGACACTTTCATTACATAATGGATAACATATAACAATATAAGATGATGTAATAACACACTTCTATACTGTGTAGTGATAATAATTTTCTTGTAAGATATTAGGGGACTGACATATTAATAGGACTTTACACAAAATAAGGAGGTCTTATTTAAATTTATGATATTCTGGAATCATCCTATGTCCTTTATGAATTTATCCATTAAAGACATGAAATCATGATATTTTAGATCACGTATACACTCCCTCTCAAAAAAAATTCCATAGTTAGGTATCCTAGAAATGTAGATAAGAATTTATTCAGAATTTGTGGAATTTATATATCTCTTTACTAAAAAAATAACTGTAAGGAAGGTTATGGTGTTATTATACCAATCATAGTATTCAAAATCATATTTGGGTAATAATATGTTGTCAAACTATAAAAATATGAATCAAATCAATTAAAAACTAGTGGGACTGTTATATTTTATACCACCACTATAGTTACTTCATGGTGTAGCCACACGTATAAGGATGTGATCCTTCCTAGAATAATAAATTTAATCCCATGTGGGATTATAATTTTCTTATAGAAATAAAACAGTTCAATGATTCCTCATGAATGTATTGATGTTAATGATAAATAGGTTTAGACTACCCCCCATACAATTGATCGTTTATACCACCCCTTACTGTAATAGATGTCATAGACACAAACTACGTATGGCTCCCAAAATTCAAATATAGTCAACTGAAAACACTCCAAGAAAAAAACTCAATATTGAATTTATGATTAACCAAAATTCTATATGATAATTATTTTATTCGGGATATACAGTGGCAAATAAACCATTAAAAATTTCATTATTGGGGGTTAAATTTACCATTTATATAGTTTGTTAAACTTGAAAATAGATAAATAGAGGATAAATATGTATAAATATTGTGTCTGTAAAGTTTTAACAATTGGTTAAAAACATAAATTAAATGATAATATAATATCTTATAAATTTATGAAGCTTTGGGATAGATTGAAAAATGGTAAAAAATGAAAAATGAAAAGTGAAAAAAAATAGTGTATTTTTATGTCATTACATAATTTTTATTCATTTGTTATAAGAAAAGGGCCAGGAAATAAAGAGATAGATACCACCAAAATATTCCAATGGAAACTAGAAGGAATAATGGATGGTAAATGAGTGGAACCTGTGAAATGTAAAGTGTTAATTATTTTATTATCTAAGGGGAGGGAGATGGGCAATAGTTGATTTATGGGGGGGATTTCAAATGTAAAAATAATGATTAAAATATTATTTCCATAGTATGTATATAAATATATAAATTCACTATCATTATTATTTATATTTTTTAATAATTACATTTATTAATGTTTTCATATTGTAACAAAATAATACATTTTATTCAATTAAATGATTAAAAAATTATAATTCGTTTTTAATGGAAAATAATGTCTTTATAAACATTTTTAATTATTTATTTATGTTTTCAAATTGATATTATAGTTTCTTAATTGATCAATTATAGTAATAAAGTTATTTTATAAATATGTAATCATTTTATGATTAATCAGATCATTATTTCACTAATTTTACACCAATAAATGTTAGAATTTTAAATATCCTACTTTTATTATTCACATAAACATTCATATTATTCAAAAAATTACTAAAACACCATGATTAATCAATTTTAATGTGATGATTCAAAAAATAAAATTCATTTTCTCAAACTTATTATCTATCTTCTGTAATTTTAAAATATATTATATGTCAAAATATGCTACATTAAAAATGAACTTTTATTCTATTCTATGTTCTCTAATTTGAATATATTTATGATTTCATTGTAATATTAATATTTTTATATTTTAATTACATGAAATACAATTTATAATTCAATTTTCAATTTCATTATTTCAATTACTATGTATATTATAAAATTTACATTTCTTAAAGTCATGTTTATATGGACAATATAATATAAAAATTACAATGGTAATAATATATTTTTTCTTAAAAAAGTTCACTAATTTTATTCATTAATAATTTAATTATTTTTTATAAATATATTCAAATATAATAATCATAGTATACCCAAAATATTTCTAATCAACTACTTTATTAATATTATGTTTATTTCAATTGTACTGTTTTTAGGTGATGAAAACACAATAGATTTTGAAATTATACATATCCTTTTATTGGAATAAATTATTTTTATTTGAAATGAAATTATTGCAGTGAAATGACCACTTTAAAGAGGACTAAATAGATTGGGTCCCCAACCTACCAATAAGGACTACTCATTGGTTATCATGAACTAGTAATAGAAAACCATAAAAAACAAGTAGCCAATCTGTGCCTTCGATGTACCCCTATTCACAACTAGAAACAAATACCCACTCTATCTTCTAATCAAAAACATCAAGTGTCCCAATATTATTTTATACATAATAAGGAGGACCAAGTCCACATCCAAATTTAGATATATGAAATCATATAAATCTCTACAATAAAAAAACATCTACACATCTACAAAATTGGAAAAAATGATGATTAAAAGAATATTCCCCACCATTTTATATTTTATCATTCAGATTTTAATTTATATATCCAATCATGAATAGGTTAGTATAGTTCTATTTTATTTCATTATTAGGATATGATGTTTTGTGTTCATGATTATGGTGACACCCATGTACATCGGTCATATGAGTTGTCTTATTACCTAAAACATTGTCTCTATGATCCATGAATGTCATGGGTATCTCTTCATAAGATTTTTTATATTTTTTCAAAAATAAATTTAGTATAAATTTTGGATTTATTGTGTACATTATCTAGAAATATATAGGGGAAATATTGTCAACATGATCCATTCTTGTGGAAATATATGTTGATCGACCGAAACTCATATAAGATCTTATATCTCAAAGGGGATAACTTAAATACTGATAAGATTTCCCCTCTTTCCAGAAAAAATTAATTCCATATATGTAGAAATGTAGACTAACAATTTTTCTTAATTTACAAACTCATAATTTTTTGTATGATTCTTTGGATAGGCCTCATATCAAAATTTTGTCGCTTTTTGTGTTTTTAACATCTTGTAAATATATTGGGATCACAAACACATGTCCAGGTCGATGCATCATTTGTTATGAAATTCTATCCCATCATGTTGCAGTTATATATCGTATCTCATAATGATATTTTTATGGTTAATTCTATGTATATGAGATGAAATAGTTTTTACATGAGAACACAACAAATGAATGATGTTAAACCCAAATTCTTTTAAAGTCCATCAAGTAAAATGATTACATGATAAGGATGTTTAAATTGTCTTTTCATATAAGAAACTATTCTTTGGGTGATATTCCAAAAATAATTTCAAATCAATAATCATGGGATGTTTGAGACTCCTCAACTACATAGAGTAAAACCTTAGGTATTGGTTTGAGATGATCAAAAGTGGTGTCACATGCATCATCAACACATAAATTTCATATATAAAAAATTATAGTAGGGTGAAAAGTCATACTAAAATATAATTAATATGGATGTATTGGTATTTGGATAAATTATAACCCATATAGTATTTTTTTCATTATATTTATTCAGATTATTCATGTAAATGAGTATTGTCATTTTTTCTAAATTCAATATTGTAATTAAAAAATATCTAATCATCCCTTAGGACTTGTGATGCAGTAATTCCACTTACTGACATACCATGAACAATTATGTGGTCTCAAAAATTTTCATCAACTTGTTGTCCAACCAAATGTGATATTGAAGATCCTAGTAATTAATTCAACATCAAGGTTAAATTGAGAATGATGAGTTATGTGCATCATCTAATATCACATTTGATATCTATAAATATGATGGAATACACATTATAATTCCAATATTAATGAATCCATGTTTTTCAATGAAAATTTACTGGTTTTTTCCTTTTTTTTTCTCTAACTTTCTTTTGATATGTTAGGTCATTTGTTAATACCTCATTGATTATCTATTGAATATATTTTTTGGAAATCATTTGTAAACTTTTAAATATATTAACATCATTTATTACATCTATATTAATTCTTAGCATCTCCCTGAATATTGGGTAATTATCAATCCTTATCAAGGATATAGTAATGGGTTTTATAGTTCTATGAGAATCTGCTATATTATTCACCAATCAAGGATAGACATGTAATAAAAAATAATATTTAATAATTAATAGAAATAATATTTATTTATGTATTCTAAGATACTTATCTACACATATATGATTTAATATATATATATATATATATATTATTATATATGTCATTCTTCTATTCATAATAGTAATTCTTGTAAATAATTAATTAATATATCAAAGTTTTTAACATTAAATCCATTGTTGATTAGTTATAGTCATCTATTTTGAATTTTTATTTAACCCAATAAATATATTTTAAATTTTTGATTTTTAATAGACCATGACCATTTCTTAAAGAATAATTATATGTTAAACCCCATATATACGTATGGGTGGTTTGAGTAATAATACTGTGATTATCCTCATCCTAAAATTATTAATTGTCTTTTCACATACATTAGATTATAATGACTACCAAACATGAAGAATTATTTTATTTATTTTTTGGAAACATTATTGAACTTAATTATTTTACATTATTTTATGTTGTATTCCATTTTATGTTTTAGTGAAATTTCAATTCATAATATACTTTAAGGGTTTTCTCACTATTTGTAGAAACCATGTGGTCACAATAAATTTTTTTAGAATTACTAAACTATCAATTTAAAAATGAGGTTTAATGGTTTCAAAAACATGTAACAAATTTATATGACTATTAAAAATGGCTTTATCAGATTATAAACAAATAAATGTTTATTTTAAATATATAATTTTCCACCCCTATTGAAATACCATGACCTATGCGCATCTCCCTTGGTTTTATCATATCTTCACATTGAATGTTTATTATTTTTCTTAAATATATTTTGTTCATTATTACATGTATGATCATTCTTTTATTCTTGATATCAATCATAATCATTCCATCAAAACCCTACAATTTTCCATGTCCTAGGAACAAAATTTGATTGTGTTTTATTACATTTCATATTGTTTTAGTGTTTCCATTGGTCGACTATGGTTCCCTCATGTTTCGTTGTGGTGGTGTATGATTGTGCATCATTGATATGACATGGTTGATGTTGGTTGTCCATGGATAGTAATATAAGTATAATTACCATATATTTATACATTTTTAAACACCTTTTCTAAAAAATTTGATATTATAACAAAAATAAAAAACATTTTATCTCTTATAGATCCATTTACCACTATTTCTTTACTCAAATATATTTTTTAAATTAAGGAAGACACAATTATTTTTTCCAATATTGGAAAGGATCCTTCAATATTTGTTTTATATTAAAATTTTTTGGTTTTATTTTTGCAAGAATGATTTTCTCTGATTTTTATTTATCGATTAAATTATTTAAAATGATATTCTTTGAGTTATTATTTTAAAGTGAGTTTAAAATAGTTTTTCTAAAAATAGCATGTTGGAACATTCTAAATTGATTCCTTATGAAATAATTGAACCTTAATGTTTTCCCCATATTTTATGTTTGTCAAATATATGAATACTTCTGTTCCATTTGACATGTCATGATATATATGTATTCTAGTGAAGAAGAGGATTGTCTTAATGAGGGGTTTCAAAGTATGAGATTATGTTATCGTTCATAGATGATTTTACAACTCTATACAATTATTTAGTGGATCCCAGAAAATATATATAACATATGAGATAATGATTTTTTATTGGATTTCCAGGTACATATATTATTTTATTACAAATTATGCTCCACCTAATGACCACATGTATAATATTAATACATACTTCTGTTTTTACACCTAAATTTGTACATACAGTTTAATATTGAGTATTTATTTGTTTATAATTAATATGATACACCTCTTATAAAGTATTATATTGTGTACTACATTGTATAATCATATATTTCCATGATATTACGATAAATTTTAGTTTATGTTTCAATTTTGATAGATATAACACTACTTATTATATTTTAATTCAGTTATGAATTGTTTAAATTTTGATACCCTAAATTTTTTTACATTGATATGATTTATTTTATATTGGATAAATTGGTTCCCTTTATTTTAGATGATTTTTTATAAAGGATTCAACTTCTTCACTTTTATGCATATGTTTTTATTTTACGATGTAGTGTATTGAATTTTTTTTTTAGAAATTGTATAATCCTATTAAATAATTTAAAAGAATAATTAATTTTAAATTATTTCCCTCCTTAAATTAAATTTAATGGTCTTAAATTGTGTACAATTATTATTGTTTTCTAATAAGAGTAGTGATTTTATTTTTTAAAAATTTCAAAACAAACATTAAATTGATTTTATTTTAATGTGTGTTCATCATGTGGGGGGTATAACTAATGGGTCTCGCGATAACACCAAGAATGGAAGATTTTTTATTTACTTCCCTTTCTTTTACTGGTTTATATTTTGGTTTTGGTTTTGGTTACATTACTATAGACAGGTTGGAATTATATGCACGGGGTGTGGTAAATCATTTTTATTATATTTTGGCATTTATATTATATAATTATATATCATTACCAAGTATCTGTGTTTCTTTTTATTTTTAATTTTTTTTCAACGTGAATTTATTTATATTGTTGTATATATGTCTATTTTTTCTTGAAATAAATTTTATTAGTTTTTGTTTTTTTCTTATGAATTTAATTTCTATGTTTTTTTTGGTTTCTACTTATATCTATGTTGTGGCCTACCATGGTATTTGACACTCATTAAATGATTTTACATGGAGTACCATTAGTTTTTTATTTTTTTAGTTTCCAAATAATTCTAATATGTGATACATGGTTCTTATCAACTAGTTTGAAGTGACTATGTATTTTAACTTACATAGTTTCATATGAGTAAACCTTTTTATGATTTTCTTTAATGTAAATTGTTTGGGTGATTTTTTTGGAGAGTTTGATGAATATTATATTGGTTTGGGAATTTATTTAAAGATGCATTGTTTGTGGAAGCTATGAAACTCCTATATGAAAATTGTGAAAGATAAAACATGGAATTCTGGGTGGGTGCATGGTTAGGCACACAGTTTCTACAAACCAGGCCACCACTAGGATAAAATATAAACAGTTAGATAGATAGATTTAGTATGGTCGGTGCATGTTTTTTCTAATTTCATGTGAAAAACATACAGGGTTCTCCTTGAATCAGAGGTGGGTACACAGTTGGTGCATGATTTTCCAAACTATGTGGATAACCATCCACTGTTTAAATGTGAGATCCTAAAAAATTAGATCTCACTAGATATTAATTCTAAGCCACTCTTTTTCATCAATTTCATCCCTAAATCAATTTTTAATCCTCTATAAGGCTGTATAGGCTTCGCCCCTAAAATTGGATGCAATCGGCATACCTTTCTTGGTGCGTTGAAGCCTGATCCCCATGGACATTCATTATTTATCATAGTTTTTCATGGGTTTTATTATATCAACTTTCTTCCCACTCACAATTTCTCACATACAGTCCACTTCAAATATGTCAATCATTATTAATGCCATTTATGGTTATATTTATCCTTATTTATATTATAGGAATAAATATATGGTGAGTTTTTGGAGATTAAACTAGTATTCATTAGCATTTTAATATCATTCTTTATTTTCACTATAATTCCAGTGGTTGATGGCTTCACACTTGATTCCTCTTACTATAACCTAGAGAAATGCGTTTAAATTTAGTTTTTTCTTGAAATTTTTTGCGAAATCAGGATGTAATTGTTAATGGAAGTCTTCTTGGGTGCTAATTTTTGGAATTATGAATGTTGGGTGTTTTGGAAAAAACTAATAATTTTAAATTGTTTTTAAAATGATGATTTTAATGTGGTTGTTTGGTTTTTTTATGGAAAATGTGTTTGCAATAATTTTTTTATTTAAATGGTTTGGAAAATATTGATGATCATGTGGTTGTATTAAATGATTATTTGTTTGTGGAATGGAATAGATAATAAACATGATGTAACACCATAAAAGGGACAAATTATGGACATAAAATTTCACCATCATTGCTAACACCTAGATTTCAGGGTTTTGTTGTTTACTGTGTTTATGGGGTGATTTGTAAAAGAATGTGTCATGCCAAAATGGAATTTCAGATATATTTAAATGTATATTTTGATGTTTTTTGTGTAATTTTCTGTTGGTTTCAGAAATTTTTTTTATTATGGATCTTGTTTTATATTATGATATAAATTATTTTGGATTTTTTTATATAAATTTTTTATATAAATGTGGTTATATACTATATCCTGGTGACATGAGTCGGGAATTATTTGGTGGAATCCTACTATGTATCAGTACTCATGCCTGCTTCATCAGATTAGTGGATTTTTAGATATTGTGTATTTGAAAACAGGTAAATGTAAATAATCACACATCTTTATTGGTGCTTCGTGATACATGGTCAAAGTGTAAAATTTGGATCATGCTGTCAGGTCTTGGTGTCTTGGAGTTTTTTTGTTTTATCTTCTGATGTATACTTTCATAACTAGTAGTATTCCTCTTTATTACATTGTTGTAGTTTTGTTTTGATATCAATGGTATTCATTTAAGTTGTTTTACATTGCTATTTTTGAATCAAGTAATAATCATTTGATTCAAAAAGTTTGGTTTATTTATTCATTTTCTCAAAGGTAAAATCAACCCTTAATTGTCTTGAATCCCTTTGAATATATTTATATCTTTTGATATCTTAGTTATTTTTCTTATTTTGATATAGAAATTCAGCCTAAACAATATAAAATGATTTTTTGTGGGATGTTACAAGTTTTATGATCTTGTTCGGTACATTGACATGCTTGTGATATTATTCATTGTCAGCCCTTGAAATTGAAATAATTCTTCTCAATAATGGATTTGAAATTCATTCTGGTCAGTTTATAGAGTTGGGATGATATAAAGGAGAAGGAATGTTAGAAATTAAAATTCATAGAATAAAAATTTATATCTAATGTCAATATTTTGATCATCATGTTACCTAGGAGTTGCTTACATCATTATTTTTAGACAATTGTAGAAATTGGAATCCCATTTTCATTGGCATATATAATGATCTGAGAATGACATGAATTATAGAATTATTTCCCACTAAGAGTTCATATTTCATTTTGATTACTGATATATGATTTATTATAAATAATTTTTTTTAAATGTGTTATTGTTTTTTTCAAATGAATTATTTTGAAAATGATCATGGTTGTGAAATGTTGATAATGGTTTTTTTTAAAAGAATTATTATTTATTTTTTAAACATGGAAATATTTTAATATTTGAATTAAATCATGTTCTATATAAAGTTATATAATTGATAATTTCTAATCCTTTAGTTTATAGATAAATATAGAGACATATGGTGTTTGTTGTGTTTATGGATAATGGAACCCTATAGGCATCTTAAAAACCAACAAGAAGAATATTCTTATAATGTGGTTTCACCTGAACCACTTGTGAACCAACAGATGGTTCATAGTATAGTCCAAGATTTTCTAGATATAGATAGAGGGAACTACATATATTAACAAAGGAATGTGGATCATTTAATCTAGTTCTAGAAGAAGAATCCACCATCAATTTTAGGTGATTCATAAAATGAAAAGGAAGTGGAGTGATTAAATAGGATAAATTGAATCATTGATTTTGGAGGCACACCAGCAGAGCTAAATTTCTAGTTTGTGACATATATTATATAGAATCTCAGACAAAAATGGTGGTATTTAGTAGTTCAAGATAAATTAGACCAAGGAATTTCCTGGGATGATTGTGATGAATTTTTCAGCCAAAGATTATATATTCACATGTTCAGAATCTCTAGAAAATAGAATTCTTATTCTTGAAGTAGGAGAGCCTAACCTTGAAAAAGTATGTGACTAATCCTATATTCTAGGATAAACCTTGAAAAGTGGGACAAAGATATTTTTCATAGTAGGAAAACAATTTATCTAATCCTATAGGCCATCTATATGAGGTTCTCCTTGAGGAAGAGGGTGGTGCAATGTCAGCACAATGTTTTACTAACAGTGGGACTATCCATGAATTGCTTAAACATGGGATCCTAAAAAATAAAATCTCACTTGATATTTCTTATTGGCCGCTCTTTTTTCCTCCATTTCATCCCTTACAAAAATTTTCTTCATCCAGAAAGTTTTAGAGGCTTTCGACATCGAATCAAAAGATATCCTAATTAATTTCATAGTTTGTTGAAGCCTAATCCCCATGGCAAGTCTTATTATATTTTATTTTTTAAAGGTTTTTATTAGATCTACTATCTTCCCTCACTAGTTTTCCTATATCTAGTCCACTGATGAAATATATAAGGTTATTTAAGAAAATAAGGGCTATTTTTTTCCTTTTGATGTTTGTGGATGTTATCTAATGTAGGTTTTAGAAGATTCAACACTTTTTCATGGGTATTTTATTCCTGTTCTTAATTTTCACCAAACTTTCCATGTTAGGTGTCTTTACCCTCAAATCCTATTATTATAACATGAAGTCATTATTTTAAATTAATTTTTTTACATAAATTTTAATGTGAAATTAGATTAAAATAATTTAAGGATTCTTTAATGTATGATAGATCTTGGAATTGTGAATATTGGGTGTATTGGGGAAAATCTAAAATTTTGACATGATTATAAAATGAGGATTTAAAATGGTTGTCTGTAACTGTTTCATGAAAATGTTTTATCAATATAATAGAAGTTTTATTTAAATAGTTTGGAAATAGTGGAATTAAATGTTTTTGGAATATATTGTTATGCTTCTGTGGAATTTGATGGACAATGGTTGTGATGTACAACCATTAATGTTATAGGTTAGGGATATGAAGTTCCACTATTAGTGGGAACACAAATATTGTGTGGTTGTGTAGTTGAGCATGTGTGTTGGGATATGGGTAATGTAATTTGTAATGACATTATGGAATTTGATAAGATTTTAAATTTCTTGTTTGATTCTTTCCTTGGAACATGATTTTTTTTATAAAACTATTTTATTTTCGCTCTTGTTTCATATTTTTATATAAACTGTTTTGGAATTGATTTATAAAAACATTTTTTATAGATATGATTATATGTCATATCCTAGTGGCTTGAGTAGGGATATCATTTTGGTAGAGCCTAAAGAGTTTCATTACTCGCCCTTGCTTATTCATTTTGGTGTTATTCTTGGTTTTTTTTATCAGGATACAGGTATAGGTAAAGCATTACACTTTTTTAGTGGTGAATTATGATATTTTGGAATGGATTTCAAGTTGGTTCATGTAGTTATATATTGTATTGCGTGATTTTATTTGGATTTTCTTCCTTTATGTAATTTGATGATCAGTAGTCTCCTTCTATAGTACTTTGATATTTTTTTATATAAATGCTATTAAATTTATTTTTTCCCAAAAATGGTAAAGTCATTTTATTTATAGATAAATTAGTTAAATGAGTATAATATAAAAAAATTTAGGATAACCATTACTCCAACTAGAAAACATGTCTTCAAGAACATAATTATTCCAAAACATTTCTTTAGCCTCTTATTCAAGGTAGAAAATCTATCATCCATGATAATTTCATCATGATAAGATTTTTTAATAATGTAATTCATTAAAAAAAGATTCTAAAATGTTTTCCCAAATATTTGTAAGATTCAAGGATAAATTAAATATTACATTTATGATTAAATAGATAGAAGTGGTAATGTCAAACTAAATACAAAAGATAAACAAATTTTTATGTGTTGCAACTTCAACTTCGTTAATGATCCCAGTAATTTCTTCATCCATAAGAGTACTGATTGAATATGTACCATAGTTACATCCCAAATCATTTCTTCTGTGTTCTATAAAGATGGAACCATTCAAAACATGGCATGGATTTCCACTTGAAGCACCATCTGTATTGCCCCAATCCATCTAGGGAAATGAGAGACCCATTAAAAATATAATTTACTTTAATGATGGTAATAATTACCTATAAATACAAATAATTCTACAAAATTAAAATCAGTAATATTGTTTTCTAAAAAGCCGTATTGAATATTTTTCCATTTATTAATATTTTATGAATATGTGCCAGAGAATATTGTAGGTTAAACCAAATCCCTTTATATAAAATCCTATTGCAGTTATTCCAAAATATATGAACTATTTCCACTCTATCATCATGGTATATATTTTTCATTTCTTAGAATATATGTATCTAAAAAGAATCTATATGAGGATAAAAAATTGAACAACATTAAAGTTACTGAACCTAGAATAGATTAGACATTAAAAACCACAAGGAAGATTCTACAACATAACTTAATAGAAATGATCAATGCAATCATGATGATCTTTACACATAACACACTTTGAACAAATACTAATACCAATATATTGTAATGAATAATTCATAGGTATCTTTGAATGAAAAATTATACATGAAAGAGTAAAATGGGAAGGAAGGATATACAGTTTATTAATGTTTTTTTATCCAAAAAATATTTTATTATTTTCAGGTTTTTTGATAGGTATATATTGAATACAACATCCCATAAACAGTTTTTTCCATATAATAATTTCATCCCCACAAATAATGTTATATTGAGAAAATAATTCATAAATTTTTGAATGAAGGTGTATGAAGGTGATTCAAGATTATCTTTAGTTTAAATATTAGTATCAAAAGACATGTCACTAGATGAAATATTGTTGAGATGATTTATTCTGGAAAAAATATATTTCTATAATTTTAGATAAGAATTAGTTCTGACATTCCAATGACATTTTTCCATAATATAGAAATATGAAATATTTATAGTGGTCCCAATAGATGATTCCATATAAGTTACTTTTACAACTTTAGGAATTCATACTATTTAAAGTTAATACCTTTATATTTTTAATCGATATGTATTAACATTAGATTGGATTGTATACAAAGATTAAAATTGAAGATATTTTTAATACCTAACCCTCCATATTCAATTTTTTGAAAACATATTTTTTATGGAACAATATAAATATTTATTCGTAGAATCATTCCACTCCAAAGGAAATGTTTTATAGGTATTTTAACAATTTTTATGCGGGAAATGGGCCATTTGTATGCCATGAAATAATAATAAAAACATTGAAACTATTATATATTTTACTAGACATGTGTGACCATCCATAGATAATAATTTACCATTTTATAAGTATAATTTGTTCCTTATTTGAATAAAATTATTGAAAAAATAAATATACAAAGGCTTAATCCATCATAATGGAAACCCAATAAAATTAAAAGGTAAATTACCTTCCCTAATCCCTATTTCATTAATGATGTTCATATATATATATATATATATATATATTCTTATAGTAGAATAAAAAAAGACATCTCCCAACTAATTTCTCGACCACAAACCTTCTCATAATGAAGGATAGAATTTTTAAAATTCTTGATTCATCATTTATCTCAATGTATAAAAATAATGATTTCATCATCATAAAAAATATGCATATGAGAAATAATACCTCTACCAACACTAACAGATAAAATTTTAATCTTAGTTACCAATATAAGTAAAAACCTTCTCAAATAATCTTTTTTTTAGAAGAGAATAGGTGAATGTGCTTCTACATGCCATACACTGCTTATACAAATGAAGAATCCCTCATGGGATATATTTATCAAAACAGAAATTTGGGAATAACATAGAAGTATTTTCACCCAATTAACAAAGATATATTTAAATCCAAGAAAAGTTAAAAATTTATAGATAAGACCCCAATAATTAGTGTTAATGGGTTTTTACAACTAACATGATAAAAATGTAGCCTCCTTTAGTAAAATTCCTGAAGTGATTCATACATTAATAATCCATGAAAAAAATCCTATATGTTTCTACCTTTGATGAATGCAAATTAATTTTGAGAAACTATATTGTTGGAAATGTTAGCAAGCCTATTAATGAATTTTTTTGTGATAATTTCTTACTATTTATTAACAAGTGTGAACAATATAAAAATTTGTATTACATTAGGATTATATTTTTTGGGGATGAGGGTAATAAATTTTGCACTAATTAGATGAAAAAGTTGAACATTTTTACAAAAAGTAATTATCCAATGAGAAACTTTCAATATGAGTATTATCCCATTTTTTTAAAATGAAAATGAATTAGTAAAACCATCATGACCAAGAGAGAATTAAAAATTCAGAGAAAATATATCCTTACTAATATCAAAAGCAACATGAATGGAATATAGATTAGAGTTATCCTCTTAGGTATAATGTTTTAGAGTTATTTTTCTAGAGACTCATTTGAAGTATTAAGAAAACCAAAATTTCCCATGTAATAGGAGACACCGTGTGATGAAAGGTCTTCCCTATTTTATGAAAAATCCATTATCAGAAATAATGTCTAGGTGCCTATTAATTTTCCCAACCAATTAAAGAGTTTTATAGAAATTTGTATTTCAATCCCCAACATTGATCCATTTAATTTTAAAATCCTCCCTTTGAATGTTCTTCTTATATTAGGTAACATATTTAGATCATTAGCAATCTAGGTTTTCTCTTCAAGACTAGTAGGAATATTATTTCTTGATTCATTTTACTTTGTTGAATGATGAAATGATTCTGGATATTATTATTTTTCATCAATCCTAATGAATTTTTTCTTACTCAATGATGTCATTTTTTTCTTCTTGATATCTTTTTTAAAACGCACTAAAGGGAATCATATTTGATGTTAAATCCATTCCATATTTCTAGAATTATATGTTTAAATTCAATTTGAGTACTCTATGTATTATTAAATCTAGTGGTATTTCAATTAGAGAGGTAATCAATGATAAAATAGGATGGTTATTAGAATTGAATTTATCAATGTTAATGAAAACATTTAGGACCATCTATTAAAGGAATTTTCATTTGGGAAAGCTAAATGATATTTTTTGGAAACAACTGATTGGAGGATCCTTCTTTTCTAAGTGTATTCTGATAAAAGTGGTTGATTTCTTAAATATTATTATTTTTAATACTGGTTCTGAATTATCAAGTAGTGTCATTAGAGAATTTACATGCCAATTTTGTTATCACTATTTAAAATAACAATGATGTATCCTATGAGAGTCCATGGAATTATAATAAATATAATTTTTTATAAAAAAAATTCGAATGTTTTCTTATATAGTGACAACCATTAACGGCGTAAATTATGGAAAAAATTTTTAGGTTAACATCAAATATAATAATGAAATAAAGAATATTATTAGAGGATATAATATGAAGATATTCCATCCAACCATATATGAACAAGAACAAAAAATATATAAATTTTAGAGATGAAAAATATTTGTTCCAACAAATTGATAACATAGTGTATGAATAGATGAAACATTCTATGAGAAAAAAAAATTTGCTCTAAAGAGACAAAAAATATATTAATTATTCATATTAATAAATAGGTGATGGTATATAACATTTTCATAGATAGAGATCCCTTGACAATTCCAAAAAAATGATTATCATTTAACAACATTTTGGAGGAAGGACCACATTTCTTCTTCCTAAAATAATTTTTGTTTCTAATAGATTTCCAAGGGAAAATTGGTTTTTTATCGTCCTTTTTTTACATTTTTTGGTTATTTGGGAATAAATTTTCTTGGTTTTAGTATTATAATGATATATCCTTATTGGGATTCATATCAACAGTCACATCAGCAACAATAATTTCATTACAAGTGTCATATTAGTATTTAATATGAGTATTTGAGTTTATTTTATTATCATTTTTCTAATAGTAATATTGAATAGATAGATATGTGATTGAAACATTACTACATTAATTTTCAGGTACATTAAGAATAATATAATGGGATATTTTGTTGGTTTGAGATAGGAATACATAAAATTCTTGTTGGTTTAGATGTTAAAACATATGACTAACCATTACATGGTTTTTCTACTGTTACAATACCACTAAAAATAGTAATTAATGTTTTTTCACTATGGTGGGAATAAGAATAATTAGAATGAGCAGATAAAATTTTTTCAATTGGAATGTGGAAGGGATATAATTTTGATGTGAGAAAATATTTTCTGAATCAACAATCATGGAAATGAAAATCTTCATAACATAAATGTTGATATCCAAAAATCTTTCTTTTCTTCCTCATCTACAATATAGCCTAATTTTTTCTATTTAATAGTTTTAACTTAAAAACATATGTTATCTTTTAAATCCATTTTCATGAATCATTTATCATCCAAGAATCATTTCAATATAGTAACATATTATTACCTCTATTTTTTATACTGAAATCATTCCATTAATTTGGGATAACAAGATGTCTAGATATTTTTGAGCAGTGTTACTATTTATATAATCATATCCTATACTCATCCAAAATTCCCCAAATGAAGGAATAAAATCATATTCAATTTTAACTAGAAATTTAATATCATTAGTAGTAATGTTGATTACATATAGAGGGTTTAAATAAAGATATAATTGAATAAGGATCCCAAAATACATTCCCATTTCATCATTTATCATGGGATTATTAATTTTTAATGGTATACCCACACCAGTAGCGATATCCTTCCGAATTATGGGGTTCCAAAAAAAATATTATTTAACCCCTCTAATCTATTCAAAATAAAATCTATTGATTATTTTGGATTAAATATATAGAAATTTATGATCTTCTTAAAAATTATAAGATTATTTGTTTTATGAAAAATTATTACAAAATTCTAGATAGCATTGAGGTAAAATTTTATTTTCAATAATATGTGGAATGAAAACCCTTCTGATTGGAATCATCATCTGGTCTTTTCTCAACTATAAATGGAAAATACAACGTTTAATATCATCATAATACCATGTTTTTTCTTGTTTATAATACATGGTAGTCCCAAGAATGGATAATTTTAAGAAATTCAGCATCTATTGAAACCCATATGGATCAAACACCACCATAAAATAGAAATCATTTGTCTCCATGAAAATAATAGGTTTTTTATGTTTCCAAGACCCATAATATCATCCATGAAGATCTTTTAGAAAATATATTTATGTAATTTTCATAATAGAGAATCATTTTTTATATTTATGTTTTCATCTCGATGCGTCGTTGAACCATCTGGTTCGTTCTTCCCATGATTGAATAATTTATTCCATTCTGAATTAAACGAATATAGAAAAAATGGAATTAGATTATAGATGAATGGAATTATATATATTTTTGTGTAATATTCTTCCCCAATAGTACAAGATCAATATTCAATAATTTGGGGTGAATCCGGCATGATTTCAAGAACGAGAAGTAGATGTCAGTTAAATTCTAGGTTGTAGAAATAAAACCCCAAGGATTTAAAAGTAAATTCAAATGCATGATGCAAAAAGAATCTATGAAACAATAATTTTTTTATATAAATATTTTCAAACAATTGTTTAACCAAAATTTTATGGCTTCTGTGATTTTTATTTAAAAAAACAAACATCTATGTTTGAAATCAAAATTTTTTTTAGTGTTTGATAGAACCACCATTATTTTTTGGTGAGTACATTCATAACATTATGAATAGTAATAATATCTATATAAGTATTAATTAATATTATAAATTTATTTTCAAAAGGTTATAATTTAAAGATATCATGATTAATATTTCAAGGTGATATAAAATTAGTTGTTGTTTTTAAAATTTTATTTTTGGAATAATGTTTTTTTTTAAAAAATTAATTATCTCATATTTAAAAAAATTATTTCCATAAAAAGTAAATTACTTAATTCTACACATCCAAATTTTTTTTGGGTTAATGTTTGGGATTTTTCCAAAAATCGTGAATTTTTTTGTCAATAGTGGAATAGTGTAATGTACTGTATATATACATTATCAATTAAATACACTATTTATAGCATTATCGACGATTTATGAATCCTTGGATGGAAGTCACATTCTATAATTACTACTTATGATCACATGAATTTTGACCATTTATATTCTTGACCAAAAATTATAAACTAATGATTAAAATAATAGAAAACCCCTCTTCTCCAACATTATAAATACCACCCAAAGCTCGCTTCCTCTCTCACCTATTATACTTTGAAAATTGTCCAAATTCTGCCCAATACGCTTCCCAAGGATGTTCCCCATTTCCAAGATATACCTGTCTAACCAAAATTCCAAAACCAAGGACTTTATAGAGGATCTCAAGGAGAAGATATCTAGAGGTAAATATCCGCTTTCATTTCCTTGTGTTTTCCTTTAAATTATTTTCATTTCTTATAACCTATTTTCATCCACTTATCCAAGAGTAATTAGAGATCCATAATTATATATATATGATGTATTTTTATTACTTTTAGGTAATAATTAATCATCATTCTTCCTCTTCTAATCCTCTTATTCTAAAAATCAAAACAACATCCACGATGTGTCGATTTACCATCATCGTGGATGATGTGTCTTCAATTTCCTTTACATCATTTAATGATGATTGTAAAAAAAATTTAATGGCAAAAACAGTATCTAAAGTTTATTATATGATCTTTCTTATGTTCTATAATTAATTTATATGTGTAATATTAAAGGTATACGATGAAATAAGTTCGTGATTATCGAAGAACCTAAAAAATGAACTGACAAATTTCACTAAAGATTTATCTAATGATTCATCTTCATACCGTATAACCAAAATTATTTATGGAATAATTTAATATTATTAAAACATGTTAATTAAATTTCATCACACATATTTTGTTTTTCTACCATTCGGTAAGAAAATTCATTCTAAACTGACTATGGAAATCATGTGAAGCACCCACCCAAAATAAAGGAAATAATAAAATATTTTTAATAAATAGGGAAATGATTTTATAAAATGATCATATAAGGTGTTATAAACATTATTATTATTGTTTATAAAATTAATAATACAATTATAATATTTATTGATGAGGTTTAAACACATGTGATGTAAGAAAAACCTGAGGTATGTTAATTCTTAACCTAATTACTATTCTTTGGGTTTACCTTCTAAATTATTCATTATCTAATGTTAAGATCAGTTTTTAGATAAATTTTTATTTATATTATGATTTATTTTTTCTATATATAGTATATAAACATATTAATTTCATTATATGATATCTCGAATCAATTATATGATATTGGTAAAGGACATTCCTTTAAAAATAATTTTAAACAAATATATTTTATGAAATTCAAAAGAAACGATTTTAGGGAATTATTCATGTTTTATGATTTTTTTTGGTTCTTGGGAATATATTATGATGAAGTATGGGTCCTATATATACCTCCAATTCATTTATAATGTGTATGTTGGAGGTCTTCTGTATGCTTACTCCATGCGTAATAGTGATGGTTACACCATAAGTTAGCCGTGAGGGATACTTTTTAAGGTACTAGTGAGGGTTAAAAATTATAATGTAACTGTAGGGGTTACAAAATTATGTATGTATTCCCCAATATACATTAATTATATATTTATATTTTATATTATTTATGGAAATATCATGTTCGATAAAGTTAGTATATGATTCATTACGGGTGAGAAGTATGTATTTTTTAAAATGATATCTGATGTTTATAAGTATTGATGGACTAATAGTTTCATTAAATGTTTTATCACTTAATGATATTTTTATTCTCATTCTATGTTTTTAATTGATTTAAACATGATATAAAAAATATATAGATAAATAAAGAAGTAAAGTTAAATTTTATGAAGATTTTTCAATGAAATCATGTCGTTGTTTTGTGATTAATGTTTTTTGTTTTTGATGAAATGGATATGGTTCTAATGATACCCACTTTGTATTCTTGTTGGTTTATATATATAATTTATGTACTAATATTGTTAAAATCTAAACTAAAATGATATTTTGTAATGTAAAGAAGATAAATCATGCTGAAATAACTATAATATGTAATGTTTAAGGTAGGGGTCTTATAGTTGGTATCAGAAAATAGTTTAGATAACATTAAAGATTAGGTTGTTTTTAACAAAATATCATCAATGAATATTAACTTATTTTTATGATGAAATGATATATAATTTAAATATTACCATGTTACATCATCATTGATATGTCTATTAAGAATGGATTTTCATAAGAGAGATAGGTAATCTTAAGATGGAGTGAACCGAGAGGCTAATATCCTTCCAAATCAACAACCAAGAATGGTGGAAATTGGAACTGAAGTTTTTGTGATTGTAAAGGATTATTTTACATTGTTAACAAATCTTACTAGACTCTATTAAAGTTAATAACAAGAGATTCCATAAAGAAACGTGATGAAAATATAGCATTTTAAGTGGCAACGACCTCCAACTTTCAATGGATCATGTGACCCAGTAGAAGATGAAGGGTGTATTAAAGGACATGAAATGACATTTTATGTTATTTTATCTTTATATAATCAAAAGGAAAGTCTTTACATTAATCATTTTAATGATTATGCTGATTAGTGGTGGTTAATGGTATATAATATTATGGATGAAAAGGATATTGATGCCTTAGAGTTGGATGAATTTAAACTTATTTTCCTTAAAAATATCTTCCAAAGATGGTTTAACCTATGATTGAGAAAATATTCATTGAATTGAATAAGATGGAGGATTCAGCAGTTATGTAAGAAGCAAACTTCACCCAATAGGCAATGTATGATCCAAATCTTATTCTGGATCATGATAGAAAAATAAAACTATTTTACTTAAGATTGAATCCAAGATATTAAATGGAATTAGCACCCTGTGATTTATAAAGTTATGGAAAACATATCTGATATACATAGAGGGTAGAAATATTGATTTGGGATCATCATGTGTACCTTGAAAACAAACATAAGGAGATGTCTAGATGGAAATAGATGGATAAGAATCAATAAAAGAAATCTGATGGTAACAAGGTTCAGTTTCCAGTTAATGAAAATTTTTGTAAAAAGTACCCTGTGGAATTCCATACTAAAACTGGGAATAGTTTTCAATGTGATAAGTTTATTAGTATGGGCCAAGATTGTAATGAAAATGATCTTTAGACTAATCCTGATAAGAAAACAATAAAGTGATTTAGGTGTGGTGATATGGGTCATTATGAAGATGTATACCCAAATAGAGATCCCAATGATGCCATGAAACCATAATTTATGTAGAGAGGTGTTGTGAGATCATTTGTGACTATTTCATTAGATGTAAACCCTTCCAATGAAGTTGTATCAGGTACCTTGTTTTTTTCATAGATTTTTATAATGTTTTGTTTGATACAGGGTCTATACATTTCTTTATTTCTGAGAAATCTTCTTGTAAATTGGAAATTTCAACTAAAAAATGTTACCAAAATTTATTCATAAAACACATGGGAATATATTAACACAATGTTGAATTATAGGAATATTTATATTGTGGTATGTTGAATGATTTTACCTGAAAACCATATTATCTTTCCCATAGTAGAGTTTGATTTCATTCTGGGTACGGATTGACTTTCTGTTTATCATACAAAGATTGATAGTAGAACTAATGAGGTTGTTTTTAGAAAGAGTTTAAATTTTTATACAATATTGAACACATACCATTGATAAAATATTAGGAAGCATACAAACTATTGAAATATTGAAAATGAAATTTATGTTTCTCTTATTATTGAAAAAAGAGAATTGTTCAAATTAATTATATGCTAGTGGAAAATGAAAGCATATATGTTTTTTTTCAGATTAGTTACACAATATTATACCTGATTGAGTCCTTTAAATCACAATTGACTTAGTTTATAATGCTAATCCAATTTCAAACCCAAATTATCTAAGTGATTAAATTAAATTTATGGAATTGAAAATTTATTTGAAGGAAATTCTTGATAATGGATTCATTAATCTTAGAACTTCACAGTGGGGAGGTCTAGTTATGGTAATTAATAAGAAATATTGTTCAATGAGACTTTTCATTGATTATAGATCCATGAATAACATCATTATTAAAAACAAGTATCCATTGCCTCATATCGATGATTTTTTTGATCAGATCCAAGGAGGACTATATTTTTTTTAAGATTAACTAGAGGTCTGGGTACCATTAGTTGACTGTAATGGAAGAAGACATCCTAAAGACTATATTCCGTAAAAGATATGAGAATTATGAATTTATTGTAATGCCATTTAGGTTAACTAATACACCTGATTTATTTATGGATCTTATGAATAGAATATTTCATGAGTTATTGGATATTTTTGTGGTTGTTTTCATTGATAAGATTTTTGCATATTCTAAAAGTAAATAAGAGCTGGAAAAACATCTAAGGGTTTTTTTGCAAACCATAAAAAAATATAATGAAAATTAAAAATGTCTAAATTTTTGTTGCAATGTAATAATTTTCATAAGAATATTGTAAATAATAATGGAATAAAAATTGATCATCCCAAATCAAAAGTGGTTGATTAATGGACAATACCTAAAAATGTTACAGTGGTTTGTAGTTCTCTTTGATTAAAAGGTTATTACTGATGGTTTTTTAAAAACCTTGCATGGTTATCTAGCTCTCTAACTTTGATAACCCAAAATGGTGTTAATTTTTTTGGAAAGGATAATGTTATTTTTTTAAGAACTGACAAAGTGTTTGGGGAATGCTTCAGTTTTGGCCCTTCCTTTTATAAAATGGATTTTTGTTATCTACATGGATTCTTCACTGAAGGGGGTTTGGTTTTTATGATGAAGAATGATCTGGTAATTTCTTATTCTTCAATATAACTAAAACCTCATTAGATGAATTATCCCAGACATGATTTTGAATTAGTAGTTGTGGTTTATTCACAGAAAATTTGTAGGCATCATTTATGCAGAGCCAAATTTGAAATATTTACCAACCTTGAATGTCATAAGTATATATTCAATCTGAAGGAACTAAACATGAGAAAATGATTATGTGTTGAATTGATAAAGGATTTTGATTACATGATCAATTACAATCTGAGAAAAGATGTCAATGTAGTATATTCCATGAGTCAAAAACATCATGCATCATTACACATGTTTTGATTAGAACATGTCACCTTAATTAATGATTTTATGAATTTTTATTTGGATATTGTTATTGAAGGAGATTCCTTTATTTTTTTACAGGATTCAATGTAGCCATTTTTTTCATAAAAAATAATTCAATCACAAAAGTAAGAAGAGGAGAAATTGAAAAAGGAAAAATTGGTTAATATGGGTATGTTTCTAGAATTTAACATTGATAAAGATTGTATTTTTATATTTTGAAAAATATTTTATGTGCCTTGTGTAATGAACCAACATTCATTAATGAAAACTCCTTTTGTACTAATTAAATGTTCTATTATGTGAAATGGTTCTATAACATTGTCACTTCTTTGATTTTATGAATTTTGAATTTTAAAATACCATCATGAATTGTGATCATTGATAAAATAGACATTGAATAGTGATCACATGATTAGTATAAATATAATGCTTTAACAAATCCATTTTTCTCAGACAAAGGAAGAGATGGCCTCATCCAGTAGAATTTCCCAATATGAAACCCATTTGTCAATGCTAGGAAAGGTGGTGGCATCATTGGGTGTTGCTCTTGACCATTCACAATTCGATCTTCAACATTTTAAGATCGAATAGAAGAATGTATGGGAGAAGTGGAAGTTCATAGAGATTACCATATGAGCAATGTTATTCGAGCCACCCAGAGAGTTTGTCATTATTTCACGCCTTACCTTTCAGTAATATGTGTTTGTTATAAGGGGTTATGTAATAAGACCTTAACACTATGATTATGTGCATTATTTTTGTATATAATAAAGATATTACATTCATTTTATTATTGTTACTTTGTAAATAGTTTTTAATGAAAAAATTGTTTTTTAGATAATATTAAACTAAGAAATCTATTTTTATAAATTAATCTATTTTTGAATTAAATAATATTTTAACAAATTATTATTATTATTATTAAATTACATTTTATTAGGTATGTAAAGACCCAGAAATTTCCATGTATTTTTTTTAATTATATGAAAATTTTATGAGTCTGCGAAAATTGACGTCGTGTGAATCCGAGTCCCGGTGTGCCTGAAATGAATTTATGAACTTTTTTATGTACGTTCAGTAAACGTGCAAGTGGGTTTTTGTAAATTTTGAACCGGTTCTAGAAATTGAAATCTGAGGACACTGTTGTGCTCGCAACGCCGATATTCTCTTAAGGGAGGTTTCACCTCGACCGTAGTTGAGTCAAGAGTAGAAGTTGGTTTTTTGGTTTTTCGTGGGAGATTGAAATAAAATAATTTTTTAATTTAAAAAATCTCCAACCATCCTTTTTGAATTCTGGTGACGGGGAACACCCAAGGGAGGTCAAGCATTTAATGATGGACATTAAATGTCTTCTTATACAAAATGTGTAACCACCCATAATAAGATTTATGAGGCTAACTAATTTTACATATTAATAAACCTCTTTAATTAAACGAAGAAGAGTTAAGTCCCTTGGGATCCTCCCTTTTAATACCAACAAAACCCATTTAATTATGCCAAAACAATACAATTAATTGTGCCAATTAATTATGGCAACGTAAATTAAATGTCTTGACTTGTAAATACTAAGTAACAAAGTTGTTGTAATTTAAGAAGGTTCCTATTAAATGAGCCTTCAAAAATTCCATGATCATTAAACAACATCGCTCCATCTTATTTATATGAAGCTGGGGGGGTTGTCATGGCTTCACCAAGCGACGAAGCTCTGGTAATGTGCGGTGATGCCCAACACGTTGAGGTTGGAGCCGGTTCTGGCGGGTAGTGACGAGTGACGCCGAACCATGAATCGAAGAACGAGGAACCTACCCTGATCCCGGATCGGAAGGGACATGTGGAGATGAAGAACGTCGATGTTCTTCACCCACTCTTTCTTCTTCCTCACACCTCCTCCTTCGGAACCATCATGGTAGGGGTGTGATTTTTATTAATCTTCATTGATTTTTATTTTACGATGAATCTCTGACCATGAGCGGCTTGCTACCGCTATAACACGGAGGGTGCGGGTCAAACCAACATTTTCCGACCACTCCAAAATCCTTGTGATTTTCAGTGAATCCTATGTGATGGAGGAGGACGACAACTGGTGCCAGAGACCGACATCAGTGGGGCTTTGGAAAGTTGGTTGGCACTCTGGCCAGCTGTGAGGAAGGCGACGACGCAACCGCACCACTGGAGAAGAGTCACGGTCCGTCAGCCGTTGCGGAGAAAGGGAGGGGGCCGGCGGTGGCCTACCGCACGAAGGGATGGCGTTCGATGGAGGCCTACCATGCGAAGGGAAGATGGCGCACGTCCGCACCACCTGGTGGGTAAGAACGTCGACCGTGTGCCTCGACGGTGAGGAAAGGGTGGCTGGCTCGCTATCGGCCAACAGCGATGGTGTGGCGCACGACCACACAACATAGTGGAGCGGCTAGCCATCTGAACATCTGGACGTGCCCAACAGACTGACTAGAGTGGACCACAAAGTGGGTAGCCGCACCGCATGTCACCGCCCTGCGGGCCACCGCCCCGCAGGCTGACACACCATGGGTCGTACCGGACTCAACGAGCTGGGCAAGACCCAACGGGCTGGGTCGAACCCTACGGGCCAGGTTGGACCTAGCGAGCCAGGTTGGGCCCAGTGGGTCAGGTCAGTTCGGTTAGACTGGGTTAGACCAGACCCGAACAAACTTCAACCCCTTTTTTCTCTTTCATCCATATCTTGAGCTACGGGCGTCCATTAGACGAATCGTCTATGTTGTCGAAAAACATGGATTTGGACTATCCTTTTGGATTACTCCACATGAGTTTTAGATAATTTCGAAGTATGGACGAGTTGGATCGAACCCCAAATCTAACCATGCCCTCGGAGCAGAAACACTAATAACTTACAGACCGGGCATCCGATTGACACACTGTAGGTTGCGTTGTGTCCCTTTTGATGTGACAGAACATTGGGATACATCTTCGTGGGACTTCGTGGTAGTTGTATTATCAAATTGTTGTTTGAGGAGCGGAACTTCTTAGAATTAAGCGAGCTTAGTGTGGGACCCCTTTAGCTGGATGTAACATGAAGAAAGAAAATCAATCCGATATGGGTCAGAATCTAGTTATCCTATGTGGGTTAGAACCTGTGTGGGTCAGCGCTCAGCGATATTGTGTGGGTCAGCGCCTACCAATACTATGTGGGTCAGATCCTATGTGGGTCATTGGGGGTTAGTTACCTATCGATCATGTGTGGGTCAAACCCTGTGTAGGTCAGCGGGGTTTAGTTAACTATCGATCTTGTGTGGTTCATTAGAAATGCTTCTAAATAGAATATAATGATCTAGCATATGAATAATCATATGTAATTCTATACATAAGTTATAATTGGTGTGATCTGAGTCTTACCTTTGTGGTAATATTCTATGTAGCGTACCTTTGTGTTTCACATCATCATGGTGATACCTTTGTGGTATTCTTCTGTGTGGAGTACCTTTTTGGTACATACCTTCACATTGGTTACCTTTGTAGTGTTCTTTCCTTTGTGGAACAGTTGTACATTGGAAAATAATTTGGGCCTTGTGTTGAGATGGGTTTACTTGATAACTAAGGTATATGTATGGGCATATTTCTAAGTAGGGTTGTCAGTTTTTTACATGCTTTTTGGTTTATCCATTGTGGATTTTGTGAGACATTTAAGGGTATCTGGGTCCCTATTGAGTATCGTTATACTCACCCCTGCATGGGCTACGCCCGAACCTTTTTCTGTTTGGTACAGACGACGGAAAACCCTGACTGGGGACGGGAGTACCAGGACTAGAGGTTGCTCGAAGGTGGACATTAGATAAGGCATACTGCATGGATGGACGTTCTAGATCTATAACTACGCTTTAGGTAGGATCCTTGGTGGGTGGTCATAGGAGCTTTTTTAGTTTTGTTATACTTTCTAGTTTTCTTGTACATTCCAGTTGAGATTGTATTCTGGCCCCTTTTTCTTACTGTACACAATATTCCTACTATTCAATTTACTTGGGTTCATATCTTACTGTGTACTTGGTTGCATGTGTTTATAGGTTATAAAGGAAATTCCTTCCCAGTTTTGGGGATTACTCCTTTCAGTACTAGTCATCAGCCCCTGGCCTATGGAAGGTGGGCTTAGAGTAGTAACGACAAGGGCCCCAGGGGACATGTCATGAAAAATTGGTATCATAAAAGTCAGTTCTTCTATATAACATAAGAATCTGATCTTTTAAAAGCTATGTTGTTAAGTGTAACGAGTATGGTTATCAGTTTAGGGAATCCAGTGTTGGTGCAGCGGTCGACGTATCCATACACCAGGACCCTGACTTCTGATTTCTGACTCAGTGCATGAAAAAAAAATTATTTTTTGTGTGTTTAGAAGAGTGTTCTTTGTGATATCTTTGAGTCACCTCACTAGGTATACCTTATTGACTGTGGCACACCTATTTTTTTCATGATGCCTCCACGCAGATAGCTAGCTAGGGTTCTGGGTATAGTATGCGATGACAGCCCACCGGGCGATGATGCCTTAGTGTAGGACCCTCTTCCAGTAGAGGCACCAGCAGAGGCACTAGTGGTACCATTAATCGTTGGACCACTAATGCCACTAGGACCAACAGTAGAGGTTGCACGCCACTTGAGCATGTTGCACGAGTTCCAGAACCAGAGGCCACCGAGGTTCATGGGATAGATGGACCCACATGCAGCTTAGGATTGGATGGAGGTTGTGGTGAGAGTCTTCCGACTAATAGGGACACCAGCTGATCTCATAGTGATCCTTGCTTCCAGTATTCTATAGGATACAATAGTCAGATGGTAGAACTTGATGCTCCAGGTTCACGACAAGGTGACACTTCTCTGGGAAGACTTTGAGAGCCTGTTTCGGGCAGAGATTGTCCCAGCGACCCTTCAAGCAGTGCGCATGAAAGAGCTTATTCATCTGCATCAGGGAATCGGGATTGTGGCTTAGTATTCAGCGAGGTTCACCAAACTCTCATGCTACTCCACTGATATGGTGCGGGAAAAAGTATTCAGGGCCTAGAACATCGAGTAGGGACTCATGCAGAAGAATAGGGATTTGATTATTTCTCTATGTATCCCGACACAGGCGGGGGTGTTAGAGCGAGCCCTCTCAGTGGAGGTTTTTCTTTCTAAATAGTCACCAGAAGCGAGACCCACCACTGGGAATCATGTAGCAGAGTCTTCTTTAGATTGTAGCAGACAGATGTCAAATATGTCCAAGAGAACCATACTTACAGGTGGATGACTGCATGATTCGGTGTCGGTTGTATGGGGCACCGGAGACAGAACAGGTCATGTGAGGAGCAGACAGTGTTTCACATTCAGCGGGAAGGGTCGCATAGCATGTGACTACCCGACCCATCATATGGATGATCCAAATATGGTCAATGGATCACACAGGAAGAGACAAAGTTTCCACCAAGGAGGTCTGCAGGGAGCCGGTGGATAGGGGCTAGCTCAGCTCCTGGCAGCTAAGGCCTATGCCCATGATGCTCCGGAGATGATACGAGGTATGATTTGTGTCTACTCCACCTTAGTTTCAATACCTATAGGCATAGGTTCTAGTCATTATTTTAATTTCCACATCCCTCGTTCGGAGCTCAGAGATTCTGATTGAGCCGTTAGCTTGATCCTTACGGCTAGAGACTCATACAGAAGAGGATTCAATGATTACACACTGGTTCCAACAGTGTGAGCTTACACTAGGAGGTGAGAGCTTCAGCTGGGATCTCCTTGTAGCAGCGTCGAGGCCTTATGACATCATCTTTGGTATAGACTGGTTATCTATAGTCCATGTTCAGATTGACTATATTAGGTGCAAAGTGCGTCGTGTCCGCACATATGGGACTAAATTTACCTTCACCGGAAATAAGTGAGCCTTTACAGCAAAAGGTGGACTTACTCGGAGGAGAGTGCAACCAATAACTCATTAGTTGGCTAGCCTTACCCTTAAATTTGTTGATTAGGAGAGTCTGAGCTATCTTATAGTGGTGGACCAATACATGGATGACTTCCCTAATGACGTTCAGGGTCTACTTCCGCGTAGAAAGGAGTACATTTACATTGACCTATACATCGGGATGAAATCAATATCTACCACAGCATATCAGATGGCTCCCACAGAGCTTCATGAGCTGTGGGTATAGTTGGAGGACTTACAGGGAAAGGGGTTCATCCGGACCAGTGTTTCTCATTGGGTATCCCCGATTCTGTTCACCAAGAAGGTTGATGGGAGCCTGAGACTTTTTGTTGACTATCGGTGCCTGAACCAGGTGACTATGAAGAACAAGGACCCACTCCGAAGGATTGACATCCTCTTTGATCATCTGAAGGGGGAACGATGGTTCTCCATGATAGACCTCAAGTCAGGCTATCACTTGCTTAGAGTACAAGACGAGTATGTGTGGAAGATGGTTTCTGATGTCGGTACGACCATTATGATTATTTGGTCATGTCGTTCGGCAGGACCAACACTCCAGTAGTGTTCACGGGACTCATTAATAGGTTCTTTCGTCCATATCTTGATCACTTTGGGTTGGTCTTCATTGATGAACTCTTGATCTACTCTGCTACTGGGGAGGAGCATGCCTATCATTTAAAGATAGTTTTGGACACACTCCGAGAGCACCAGCTTTATGGTAAGCTCTCGAAGTGACAGTTGTGGATCCGAGAGGATCACTTTCTAGGAAAAGCAATCTCGGAGGTTGTAGTTGCAGTGGATCCAGCAAAAATTGAGGCAGTACTTTCTTGGGAGCAACCCAAGAGTGTGACATAAGTACGAAGTTTCTTGGGATTGGCTGGTTACTACTAGAGGTTTGTTCCATATTTCGCCAGAGTTCTACCACCTTTTTTAGCATTGATGAAGAAGGGGAAACCCTTCATGTGGTCAGAGAGATGTCAGTGGAGTTTTTAGAAGCTGAGGCAGAGGCTGACTAGTGCCCCCATATTTAGGCTTCTATAGGAGGGCGTTGGGTATGTAGTCTACTGTGACGCATCAGGGACCAGAGGTGGATGTGTCCTGATGTAAGAGTGAGTAGTGATCGCCTATGGTTCTTGATAACTGAGGGAGCATGAGCAGATCTACCCTACCCATGACCTGGAGTTATCAGCAGTGGTCTTCTCCTTAAAGATATGGTGACATTAATTTATGGGTGAACATTTTATTATCTAATCTTATCACAAGAGTATCAGGTATATCTTCTCATAGAAGGACCTGAACATGAGACATTGATGTTGGCTTGAGTTCTTCTAGGACCATGACTTTGAGATAGTCTATACTATTGGGAAGGGGAATGTTGTAGAAGATACACCTAGTAGAAGATCTGGTATATAGCTGCTATGTGAAGCGACAAAGCAGATGGTCGCTTTACATATATCCTTTGTGGGTTGAGATGGAGTAGCTTTTCTTCAGTCTCTTATAGTCACTCTCCCACTTCTTCATCGATTCAGGGTGGCGCATCAAGAGGACACTGACTAGAGGCATGACATGCTCAGATATCCATAGGACAGGCACCTAATGGATTTTTTGAAGGTGGGGAGTGCGTCATCCTTTTCAGAGGACATACCATGGTACCAGTGACACTTCAGGAATAAGTGTTGAGAGATTTCCACAAATACCCTATCGACATACATCATAGAGTAGTGAAGATGTACCAAGACATCCATTGACAGCACTAGTGTCTGGGAATGAAGAAAGCAGTAGTAGTGTTTGTCTCTCAGTTCCTCACTTGTTAGCAAGTGAAGGCAGAGCATCAGGTGCCAGTAGGATTAGTTCAGCCTTTAGAGGTCCCATAGTTGATGTGGGACGGGATATCCGTGGACTTCGTGACCTGACTTCCATGTACATCTGGGGGTCATGATTCTATCTGGGTGATCATCGATCGAGTCACCAAGTCGGCCCACTTCCTACCGATTAGAGAGTAGAGTTCAGTAAAGAGCTTGGGTCACCTCTATGTGAAAGAGATTGTGCGGATACATGGAGTAACCTTGATGATTATCTCCAATCGTGATGAACATTTCACTTCCAGGCTATGGAAGGGGATTCAGGAGGCTTCAAGACACAAATTTGTTTCAGCACCGCCTTCCTTCCTTCGACGAATGGCCATACTGAGTGGACCATTCAGACCCTCGAGGACTTGTTGCGTGCTTGTGTCCTAGACTTTATTCACATCTAGGAGGATCACTTTCCCTTAGTGGATTTTTCATACTAAAACAGATATCACTCCACCATTGGGATGACACCTTTTGAGGATCTATACAGCCATCCTTGCATATCGCCTTTGTGCAAGACTGTCCTTGAGGAGTTAGCACTCATAAGACCAGAGATGGTATATGCTACCACAGAGAAGGTGCAGACCATCCAGGAGCAGATGAAGACTATACAGAGTAGGTAGATGTCTTATGATTATAGAAGATAGAGACCTCTAGAGTTCAAGGATGGTGACCACATCTTTCTACGGGTCTCATCTCGATGAGGATTGCAGAGATCTGGCTAGTGCGACAAGTTATCTCTGAGGTTCATTGGTCCATTTCAGGTCCTAGGAAGAGTTGGTAAGGAAGATTACCGCATATAACTTCCACCTCTGTTGCATCGGGTGCACGACGTTTTCCACGTATCCCAGCTGAAGAGATATGTGCATGACTCATCACACATCATCGACCATGACGAGCTAGACATCGACGATGGGGTGACGTTTACAGAGGTTCTGGTGGAGATTGGGGATCGACAGGAGAGAGTCCTTTGTGGGATGTCGAAACCTTTGGTGCACGTGATTTGGTAGCAAGGGAACCTTCAGAAGAGCACATATCGGCGAGAGGCTCAGAATCATGGTCAGTACCCTCACTTGTTTTTCTAGTTTCTATGATGTGGCTTTAGGGGATGCAATGAACTTCAGTGGGGAGAATGTAAAGACATGAAAATTTTTCTGTATTTTTATTAATTATATGGGAATTTTATGAGTCTATGAAAATTGCTGGTATGTGATTTCGAGGCCCGATGTGCCTTGAATGAAGTTCTTAACTTTCTCTAGGTACTTTCAGTAAACATTTGAGTGAGGTTTTTTTAAATTTTGAACCAGTTCTCAGAATTGAAATTCAAGGACACCATTTAACTCACAGTGTCGATATTCGCATAAGGTAGGTTTCAACTTGACCACAGTTGAGTCGAGAGTGGAAGTTGGTTTTGCGGTTTTTCGTGAGAGATTTATATAAAACATATTATTTTAATATAAAAAATATTAGAATATTCTATTTGAATTCTAGTGGACGGGACTACCCGAGGGAGGTCAGACATTTAATAATGGACATTAAATATCATATTATACAAAATTTGTAACCAACAATTGTAGGATTTATGAGGATCATTAATTCAAAAATTAATAAATCTCCTTAATTAAATGATAGTACTTTGGGATCCTCCCTTTTAATGCTAACACAACCCATTTAATTATGAAAATGAATTACAATTAATTGTGCCAATTAATTGGGCCAACGTAAATTAAATTCCTTGAATTTCAAATATTAAGTAATAGCGTTGTTGGAATTTTGGAAGGTTCCTATTAAATGAACCTTCATAAAATCCACCATCGTTTCTTTCCCTCCCCATATCCAATTTATATAGATCTTGGGGGGCGGAGTTGGAATGATTTCACCAAGCAATGAAGCTCTTGTAATGTACTGCGACACCAGACACTTTGAGGATGGAGCTGGTTCCGATGGGCGGTGACGAGCGACCCCGTACCATGAATTGAAGAACAAGGAACCATCCCCAAGCCCAAATCTGAAGCGCCTTGTGGAGATGACAAATGTCAACTGTCTTCAAAGACATCGTCTTCTTCCTCGCGCCTCCTCCTTTGGAACATTCAATGTAGGGGTGTAATTTTGATTAATCTTGTTTCATTTTTATTTTATGTTGAATCTATCCCCATGAGCCGTTTACTATTGCTCTAACATAGAGGGTGCAGGCCAAACGAATATGGCTTGACCACTCCGCAGTCCTTGGAATTTTCAGTGCGTTCTATGCGACGGAGGAGGAGGTCGACCGGTGTCGGCGACTGGAAATGGTGGAGATCGGGAATGGTGGCTGGCTACGATGAAGGGTGTGGCGCAACCGTGCCCCCGTAGAAGAGTCATGACCCATCGTCCATGGTGGAGTGAGTGCAACGGCAGGCAGCAGCCGACCGCGTGAAGGGGAGGCGATGCACATCTGTGCCGCTTGGCAGAGAAGAACCGTGACCTTATGCCGCAGTGGTGAGGGAAGGGAAACCAACTCGCTGTCAACCACCACTGATGGTGCAGCGCACAACCGTTCCATGCAGAGGAGTTTCCATCCATTCGGCCAGCCCGGGGTGCCAAGTGGACCGCCTAGAGTGGACCACACCGCGGGCCGCCACAACACGAGCCCAGCAGACGGCCACACTGCAGGCCGGGCTAGACCTAATGGGTCGGGTTGAACCCAGCAGGCCTGTTCAGACCCAGCGGGCTGGGTGGGACCCAGCAGGCTGGGCCGGACCCATCTGGTTAGGTCAGGTAGGTTCAACTAGGTCGGATCGGACCTGGACCATCTTTTACCCATTTTTTCTCTTTTGGCCATATCTTGATCTATGGGCGTCTATGTGACGAATCATCTATGGTGACAGAAACCTTGGACCGAAATGGTCCTTTTGAAATAATCCACTTGTGTTTTTGATAAAGTTGGATTACAACTATGTTTGATCGAACCCTAAATCCAACTGGGCCCTCGGAGCAGAAACACTAATAACATACAGACTGGGTGTTCGATAAACACACCATCAGTGGCATTGGGTCCCTTTTGACATGACATACCATTGGGATACTTCTTCATGGGACTTCATGTAAGTAGGAATATTGACATGTGGCTTGAAGAGCATACCCTCCTGGAATCAATCGAGCTTAGTGCGGGAACCATCTAGTTGGCTGTAACGTGAAGAAAGAACATCGATCCTTTGTGGGTCAGCATCTAGCGATCTTGTGTGGGTCAGAAACTATATGGGTTTGCGCTCAGCGATCCTATGTGGATCATCACATACCGATCTGGTGTGGTTCAGATCCTCTGTGGGTCACCGGGGGTTAGTTACCTATCGATTCTATGTGGTTTAGATCCTGTGTGGATCAGTAGGGGTTAGTTACCTATTGATCTTGTGTGGGTCAGCAGTAGTGATTCTTAATAGAATAAGATGATCTAACCTACGACTAATCATCTGTAATTCAGTACATAAGTTAAACCTGGTGTGAGATGAGTCTTACATTTTTGGTAATATTTTATGTGGCGTACCTTTGTGGTACTTACCTTCATGGTAATACCTTTTTGGTATTCTTCTCTATGGCATACCTTTTTTGTACATACCTTCGTGGTGGTTACCTTTGTGGTATTCTTTACTTCATAGAATAGTTGTACTTTGGCTAAGGATTTGGGCCTTGTGTTGAGATGGTTTTACTTGATAACTTAGGTATATGTATGAGCATATACCTATGTAGGGTTGTCATTTGTTTACATGCTTTGTGGTTTATCCATAGCGGATATTGTGAGACCTTTTAGGGTCTTGGGGTCCCTACTAAGTATCTTTATACTCACCCCTACATGGGCTACACCCACACCTTGTTGTGTTTGGTGTAGAAAATGGACATCGCTGACTTGGGACGAGATTACCAAGACTTGAGGTAGTTCCATGGTGTAAATTAGACGACACGTACCACAGGGATGACATTTCGAGAGTTGTACCTACCCTTCAGGTAGGATCTTTGGTGGGTGTTCACAGAAGCTGTTTTAGTTTACTTGTATTTTCCAGTTGGGCTTGTATTCTCGCCCCTTTTTCTTCTTATAATCACTCTTTCTAATATACAGATTACATGTGTTCGTATCTTGATGTGTGCTTGGTTTAATGTGTTTACAGGTTATAAATGTAATGCCTTTCCAGTTTTGGGGATTACACCTTTCGGTGGTAGTCGCCAGCCCCTGGCCTATGGAAGGCGGGCTTGTTTTATTCATGGCATGGGCCCTGGGGATGGGTCACGACAATGTATAAATGATCATATATTTTTATTGTGAATACAATTGTAATTTTTATTAAGTATTGGAAGTTGTTTTTGTCAAAACACATAAATTTTGGATAAATGTAGATTTATATTTTAAAATAAAAAATTCACATACTTATAAAATTATTTAGATAAAATTAATCTTATTTTTTGAATCAAGATGTCGAAATTACCCAATATAAATGTTTTCAAAATTTTCCAAGATAGTTAAATTTTTGGGTAAAAATTAATTAATTTTTAAATATATAATGTGTTTTCTGACTTCATAATGACCCAGTTGTGATGTAATAAAAAACAATATACACTATGTTCGGCCAAAATATTTTTTCCCATTAAAATAATGTTATTTTAGTTTTGTTTGATTTATTTTACAGAGCTTTAGTGGACCCTCCATGCCATATAAAACATTTCAGCTTTTTAAATTGTTTTCCTTGAGGGTGTGACTCACTTCCACATAACCAACCCTATTATTTTAAGATGTTAGTACATTTGACATATAAATTATTTTTTCCAATCCCCTTTGGAAAATACTGGGGGTAAAAACCATGGGTTGGTTTGTGGTTTTGAATTGTTTAATTTGTGGTGTCCCAAACCTAAATAATAAAGCTCTGTAAAATAAACAATGTTACGCTCCCATATCACTAGATCACACAACCAAAATCATGCACCCTTTATTTACATGACATCAAACATGGGATCTCTCACATAAACATCTAACCATGCTCCTCTATAGATTATCATCATCTTGATATAAATAATGGTTTCTTATATGAAAAATATATTGAAAACTCACCCATTTTAAAAAATACTATGTGTCCCCTTATCACATAGGCATCTTTCCAAAATAAGAAGTGTCTACATAAACTCAATCTATCATAGATCTACACTTCTAGGACCATGATCCCAAATATAAATGACATCTACACTGTTAACCCACATATCTAATAACATTTAATGAATATTAATAATAAATTTACGTTATATACCAATGACTCATTTCTCTAAGGGTACTCACAAGTTTTCGTTAACCCCTATATATGTTTACACTTTTATATTATATATTATATGGAATACTCAATACTATCATCTTAAATATTATAGGGAAACTCAAATTCTAGTATACCCAATCAATGTTATTCCCTGTATCTCTCTCACAGACATTGATATATATATATATATATATTCTAAATCATATTCTGAGCTTACCCAAAAATCTTAGAAAACCATACAGATAAGGGTCCCACATACCATATTACCCCTCTAAATGATAATTTCTCTCCCTTGTGAATAAATTGAAACCACTCATAGAAGATTCATATTGAGTATCTTGATAGTCATGTGGTTTAGTTTTACATAATTCATCCAATAAAATGAATGGGGAAATAACATATATGTTATCATGTCAACATTATGTTTACAAAATAGTATCCTTAGCACCAAAAGGTGCTCATAAACAAAGAATACAATGAATATACTAACCAAATAAAAATTACTATAAACCTCATTGAAAAATGGAATATAATAATATCATTAAGGAATATCGTTCCATATTCCGTACATGGATTTTAATTTCAAAAAATATATCATGGGATAGTTTAGTTGGATTACACCAACTTGTTATATTGGAAAAAATAATATGTATTGTTATTATAATATTAAAACACATGACCATTTATTGATAGTAAAACCAATCACACAAAATTAAACATATGTCATGTTAATTATATATCCTAATAATGAATCAAGTACACTATCCTCTAGAAAAAAAACATAAAGATCAAAAAACATAAATATAGTTATCAAATAGACACAACATATCCGAATAAATATTTCAAATGTATCAATGAAATCCAGAAAAAAAAAATAACATGTACCAATTAATCTGGATAATATATTGAAATGGTGTTCCTGATGCATGAGTATAAGTTCCATTATAATCACTCACGCATCTTTATCCCACAATTTTCATACACTGCAAAAATATGAAAATAAAAAAGATACTATGATCTGACATTTTAACACCCCACTATTGAGATTCCATGAATCCACTCACTTGTGACCTATCTAGTGGTGTCACATAGACATTGGAAAATCTACCAAATGTTGTATGATTCATAAATATTGTAAGGGAATATATTGTAACCATAGAGATACTATTAATATAAAAAAATTTAAACCTCATAAATAGTTGATAATCATGTACAATTTGAAATATAGGATTTATAGTGACAAAATAAATGAAAAATAATTCTATACACAATGAAATGAATAATAACATCACAAATAATATCTGATCACCCTCTGAGCTTCAAGACATATAATTATGTCAAATTCCAAAAAAATATGTTATTTCAATAATTCAATCATGTGTCAAATTTATTCATGAACATATGAATATATGGGCCACTCAGGTATAAAATTCCTTGTCACACATTATCTTTATGAGTGTTAACATTAGGTGGCCACGAACAATAGTTTTTCAAAATAAAAACTATAAATATAGTGTATACACAAAACAATATGATCACTATAAATAATGTTTATTAATGATGAATATGTAAATAATTACCATCAATTATTTCATTCTATCGTGATATCTAGGATCAACCATACCATATTTGGATAGTGTTATATGACTTTGATACCCAGATATACCACCAATGGGAAACCATTTATAGCTACATGATAATATAAATAATAGTACCATGAACCACATCATACACTAGATCAATATTAGTAAAACGTATGGCAAAAAAAACATGTCAATGAATTATATGGGTATTATAAAATTGATGGAACATTTCAAAACTATAACCTCATAAATCCTTCCAACTAGGGGGTTGCACCACATTAAAATAATCATCACTTTTCCACCATCTCAATGGGGTCTTATCCACTACATATGCCCAACTTATACATTGGGGTCCCCAACTAACAATAAATCACTAGATTTTATCTACCAAAATATGTTCAACCATAGAAACACTTACCACATAACCCTATGGAAGACATATACATATGAAAAAAAATCATATATAATGAGATAATCATATTAAAAAACCTCATGTAGAGTACACCTTTGTGTACACACCAATATTTAAAATATCTACTTATCCATAATTACAAAGGGTCATATCCCACCTTAGAATGGGTTAATTTATTCATATATGGCATAAAATTTATAATGCAATCACATATAAAAGAGGCAAAACCTCCATAGACATATGTATCATAATAAATGAGGTGGAAAATCACATGAACAATCAACAATTACCTGATTATACTCTCATTAAATCAAACCATTTCATTCAATAAAACCATGTTTAACTCACACCATAATCCCTTATACTATAATGTGAAACAAATGACTGAATATAACTATTTCTAGACGCTATCACTATCTTCGGTTTACATGAAATGGGGAAATCCAATGAGTCCCCAATCCCACATCATCATCCTGACAACCAACATGGGATCCACTCTCTCATTGTCTAACCCTAAGATACAACTAATAAATCATAGTTCCTAATTTTTCCTAAAAAATGTAATTATAAATGTACTCATTTTCCCTAGAATAAATTTTATACGTTAATGGGACTAGGGGTTGGCCTCAAGCCCACCCCCTTCTATAGAAAATTGTTTGAGTAAATCATATCAAACCATTAATATTTAATAAATGACATATAAAATCATTTAATCATATATTTTTTAGATTAAATGTCAAAATAATTTGTAATAAACTATACTGAATTCTATATGTGCCTTAATTTTCATATGTGTTATATACATTGGCCTATAATTTATAGTCCAACACTCACCCACACACAATGGAACTGTAAAATCATATTATAATGTATAATATGTTTGTTCAATGATTTTGTTTATATCTCATGTTCCAGAATCTCATGGAATGTATTTACATTCAATCCAATGACCATAAAAGAAAGATCTTACAATTTTGTAAGCATGGATCAATAATGTTCATTGACAATTCCATTAATTTTTTTGGATCATAATTAAAAAATTCCTTTGATATTTAAGTTCAATTATCCTATAATGAAAAGAAAAATTATTCCATGTATAAAAAATAACTAAACAATATGGAGTTATAATGGTAATAGTTAACACATAGATAACCATTCCCTTAATAGATTAATTTTCAAAAATTTCCTCATTAAAACCATTTTTTTATCAAATTCATGTTAACAACTCTTATTATATTTTAAGCCAAAACACTATAATTTTTCAATTATATCTACTTATAAATAATTTTACTATAAATTAAAATAGGAATAATAATATAAAAACTCATTTATTAGTGCCAAATTACCAAAATATCGACCAACTATATCTTGATGGTCTATTACAACTCCAAACCCCATCCCTATAAATATCATTATGAACTAGATCCTGGTTAATAGAAAACATCATTCTATATAATATAAACCCATAGAATATTTATTAGGAGACATACATAAAATGAATCTATGATCAAAATCATTTGATATCCCTCTTTGAATTTTTCCAATCCAAGCAATGAAAAAATAAAAACATCCTTGTAAAATTATTCCATTATCAAATGGAATTTATTCCAAAACCCATAGTTGAATCACCACAAATAGTATGCATGCGAATAAAATTAATAGTAATGGAAGGATATAAAATTATTTATATATACTATTATCTATATCACCCTGATTAATTCAAAATTTAGATTTGTATAAATATGAGGAAAGAGACAAGACTCTTTTGGTTCACTTTTTGAGTGAGAATGAAAAGCGGTAGAGATGGAATAAGTAACTGAGGAGTGTAATGTTAAATTTCATATTTTATGTAAATATTTAATGCCAAAAAATTATAGAAAAACAATAACAACAAAAATATGCACTATATTGATCCATACTCCCTCAACTACTTGATCCAGACGTTTACCCAATTATGACCCAAATATGTAACACATTGTTAAATAATATATTAGTACATGTGTTTTGTATCACATGGTTCTCTTCGAAAGGTGGTTAGTCATAAACAAATAAACCAAATGTGAAATTCACCCACACTATTTCATTTGATGAATTTCATGGTTTGGATTAACTCAAGAAAATTACAATCAAAAAATAAATTATACAAACAAAGGGTCTCGATAATCACCAAATTATCTAATACCACTCCCATGACATGTTCCTTTTACCAAAACCTATATATGGTACTATCCATCTCCCTAAATTCTAATCAGAACCATGACTCCTAAAAGATCTCTGAAATTTTGGTGAGAATTTTAAAATTATTATAATTTCAAAACTATTAATGATATCATTCCTTACAATAATAAAAAAACGATGGCATCATTATTGATGTTTACATAATTGTGGTGGTTATAAATATGACATAGTAATCAAAACCAGATTAAGAACCACATTAAAGATGAATATATTAAAAAAACCTGTTATTATGATGGGAGATAGGTATGAGACCTTATATGTTTTGGATGTATTTCACATAATATTTCTATAATTGATTGATATATGACTTATTCATGTAGTTTTTGAACAATTATGGTTGATATATTATATATATTATTATATTAGATATTTTTATATTCATATATAATTACATTGTTCTTCACAAGTAAAATTTCATGATGTATGTTTAATAATAATTAACAAGCATGTTAAACTATTTTTGTCCATGTTTTGAGTATTGGTACCTTTATTAATTATTGATTTGGATGTATATTTCATTTTTTTTCTTTTTAAATTTTATTCATCATTTTAAATTTTTTTAATATAATATTTTTTGGGTAAACTATTATCTATAATTATATTATATAATTAGTGCTAGTTTCTATCTTGAGTGATTGTGGGACACAGTAGAGGTCTTGTTGAGATCCTTCTAGGGTGATTTTTGAGATACCCAAATGCATGGTTTTATAACATGATATTATTGATAGAGTTTTTATGGTAATATATAGAGATTCAAATAATGACATTTATGCTCATAAAATTTAAAAAATAAATATTTATAATAATCATGACAATAATAGAAATTCAAATATCCTAGACTATCTATGATGAAGAATTGAGGGATATGGATTTTTCAACATATGTTGATATTTTTTTGGTGTCTTATGTTTCAAACATTAGAAATATATAATGAATAAATAAATTGGATGAAAATTATGCCTAAAACAAAATCAACATTGTGATAAATACAATCATTTCATGGCTTGGTTGACCAGTTTTTTGTTTATATTATTTTTTTTATTTAATTGAGGAGTTGAGAGATAGTAAGACTACAATTAGAAATTATTTAGAAAATATATCATGATCTCATGGATAATTTCATCATTATATTAGAAAAATATTCCTTATTAGACTATTTGAGATAATTATTGATGAAATTATTAGAAACAAAATTTTATTAACCCTTAATATGTTTATAAAATCAACACTATAATTGGTTGTGAAGGGGGGTGTTTTACAATTTAGTTTGATTATATGAGATGACTGGTGAGGTCAAATTTCCCTATTATGGTTTTAGAAGAATAATATATTATCATGTGGACTTAAAAATTACATTGTCATTCAATTTAGAAACTCTTGACTTATAAATGAAAAAGGAAAAATTATTATAAGATGATCATGATTAGGGAACTATATTTTTCAACTGGGGTGTAACTATCATAAAACACATCATTTTTAATAGAGCCAACATATGTTTTGAACCATTAAAATTTTTCTGTGATTTACTCTCCTCTATCATCATATTCAATTATTCACCATCTTGGGAGACTCTTAGTGAATGTGAAGGTCTATTACGAATGATTGGTTACCCAATAATGAATTCAGGAAATTATTAATTGGTGATATTAGATCTACAAGAATAATGGCTGACATTTCTTATAATTATTTTATTATATTTATTTTTAATTTTTAGAGAAATTATAAATAGTTAATGAAATTTCATTTCAAGGTATAATTTACATGACAAGAGTGAATTATATATTAAAAAAATTAATTGCATGTATATGGGAGTTTAGGAACCATATAAAATGATTTGAAAATATAATTATTCAAGAGTCATATTTGTATAAGTAATTCAGTAACTATAGAAATTTACTTCTTAATGTGGAACTATGAATCAATTCAATTGTTTTTGGTGATTTTATTGAATTAATTATATAAATTTTGTTACCTAGACGAGATGTGATATTTTTATGTTGTGTGGAATAAAATATTGATTAATATGTTTTTTATTATTCATATTTATGAAATATATTGGTTATTTAGATGTTTTATATTGATGTTGACACTACGTGATTTTGGAAAGGGTATGATTATTGGTGTTAGAAGATTCCTTGAAATCGAATTTTATAATAAAATAAGCTAAAAAATATAGGATGTGTGATATAAAATGAATTAATAATTATCATAAAAAATTTACAAATATAATTATTAATATATGGTATAAACTCGTAAATGATTGTGATATTGTAATATTGTTGTGGAAAATTGATGAATATTAATTATATAATTTTATCTTGTTATTTATTTCATTGGTAAAAAAAGACGTAAAAAAATTTAAGGAAAGAACTATATGTTAGATGACTTGAATATATGACTATAGTATGATTTATTTCTTATGATATTCTATAATATATTAATGACCATTGTATATTTAATTGTTTATATAAGAATTTATATATAATTAATTATTATTATCCACCACCACCGCAGATAAATAACCAAAAGAATTAAAATATAGAGATTATTATTGAGGGATCCATTAACAGTGATATTGTTTTAGAAAAGAATGGTGTAATAATACCAGACACATACTATCCCTTAGGTATTTTTATATTATTATAATTGTTGTTTGATGAATTTTTTTTGGTATGATATGACATATGGATTGGGATGGGAAGGATTCTGCCTGATGTTTCATGTTAATATGTGAGGGTAAATAGATTGCCTAGGATGTGAATATAGGGTTCCCCAATTATTATCATATAATGATATTTTATGTATTTATTATTTTATTTTGTAGAGTCTCCCTATGGAGAGATGAGCACAATGAAATTTCAATTGAAGGGTTAATGTATCAGTTTCACTACTATCTCAAGAAATATATTATGTGTTTCTTCTAAATTAACAAGTAAAATAATAACAGGAGCCATCCAAGAATAATTCCTAACATGTATCTTTATAACATATAAATCAATATGTTATTTATTTATTATATGGAAATTCCATATTTCTACCGAGATCATAGTGGTTCATGGCCCTGGTGGTTGGCTATCTTTCTGGGGATTTAAAATATTTCACAATAAGTGTACATTGGATTCCTAATAATGATCATTGGATTGTTTATATACATTTTTATAATATTGGGATTAATTTAAATATTTTATTATATTTGTATTGATAAATACTATTATTTTCATGATTTAAAAGGATAACATATACTATTTTGCATTTTATATACCATAGGTGCAGTCCACATGCTCTGATTTTTTGAAGGAAGGATTTAGTTTCACATGATATATCATCACCGAATAAAAAGGATTAATTATTTCATGAATGACTATATCAAGGAATTGTTTATATTTATTATAGAATTTTGTGTAGTCATTCATTAATTCCTCATTTCTCTGGTTAAGAAAAATTATCATTTATCATAGTTTGTGATATTGACTAGGAAAATTTCATGTGACCTGGAATATATACTATATAAAATGAATGGAATACTCATGTTATAATAAATAGATTAATCAAGGGTTACATAATATGTGGTGGGGATATATAATTCTGTCTTCTATGAACATAATAATACATTATTTTTTACATTGAAATTGACAAAAATCAAGAAATGATTTTTGATGTTTATTTTATTTTAGATAATACTAAAAGAATACATAAAATTAAATAAAAAATTAATTTCCATTATTTATGTATATAAAAAATTATCCAAATATAATTTGTTCTTTTATAAATACACATGATATCGAAGGTAAGAAAATAAAAAATGGGTGAGATATAAAACCCTTTAAATGCATATTCAGATTATAGTATGATGACAAGTAATACAAATCACACATGAGGCATATCATGAAGACATAAAATAGAGGAATCCTGTATATGTACATAATATCGTGACATAGATAAGAATATATCATCAAACCATGTTATCATATTAATGTGGTAAGAAAATACATGAAATCAATTGCATATGTCATGTCTCTATACTAAGACAATTTAACATAGTTAGATGTTCTCTATTCTTTTGAACCCCACATATTATTTTAATAGGTGAAAACATTACATAATTCATTTAGGATATATATTATTATGGGTTCACCAATAGCCTTAATAATTTTTACATGAGTATGTGTCCCAATAAATAAATCAATAATAATGTATAAGAGTAAGAAAAAACTATAAAAATGAAATTGGTTACATAATATTATCTTAGAGAATAAGAAAAGGACATATCATAATGATTATAATGAATTATGGGATTAAATTCATTTCATTTGTTTGAAAATTAATATTTATTTGTAAATAAATATATTAATGTTTAATAAAGGCATCAAAAATATTGCAGAACATTGTTTTGAAATAAACCGTGAAACATGTATTTTATAAAAATGAGTAAATAATATTTATAGTGGTTAAGAGAGAAATAAAATTTTAAAACATAAAATTAATAGAGGTGGGTTTCAATAATGAACATATTTTTTTTCAGTGCCTATAATGTAAAAAATATTAATTGGTGTCATAGTTGAAAATAGATATGAAACACACATTTTTTCTGTAAATTCGGTTTAATAAAAGTTGGAATTGAAGAAGCATACATGAAAACATATATTATAAAAAAATTAAAGATAATTAAAACATGGTATATAAGTAGATAATATATATATATTGAATTTAGATGAGTTACATTAATTTAGGGTAAAATTAAAGTTAGAAAAATAATGTTACTATTTGATCTAAATGTAACAGGGGTCATTGGAGGATACCTTACATCATGTAATTAACATATTTAGTATATTCGTCCAACATTTTTAAAAATAAAATTAGGTTTACTGAATAATTTATTCATAAATATTTTTATTTTTATTTTATTTTATAGAGTCTAATTATATTAATAATCTTTTTATTTATCATAATTGTTTTTGGGAACATTGGCCACTTGAGGATAGTCAATTTTTACAATGATTATTTAATTAGTTGATTAGGGTAAAAGGTTGTATTAGTTGATTAAATAATCATAAAAATTATAAATTTTTGGATACTTCTAATTATTTTACATCAAAATTCATATCTATAAATATATATCCCAAATTAATTCAAATTATAGAATATTTTAGATTATTCTCACTTTGGATTGCAAATATTATATTGAACATTAATTTTGAATCATATATATATAATTCAAATAAAAAGGTCTAGAATCTTAATAACATTATATATATTATATATATTCAATAATTTAATTATTATAACTAGATATTCTAGGTGGTTATTAAATATGAAGCATATAATCCACGAAGGTGAGTAATAGACTGCAACATAGACTACATTTTAATCACTGAATATATGGGTGGGACATATATAATGGTAATCCTATAATGATGATTTTTTTTGGAATACTATAGATGTTTTTTATTATATTATTATGGATTTAATAAATTCTTCCAATGTATGAAAATAATGAAAAATGAAAGTTATCGGTGAAGATAATTATATCTTTATTGGATATACTTTTTTATACCACTACCAAAGATTTATTACATTTATATTTCGGAATGAAAAAGAACACAATGAAATTTGAGAGATGTTCGGGGATTGATATATGTAGATTTGGTTCATTATAATGTTTTGATGTAGTGAATATGGTTATTGGTGTGAATACAAGACTTTATTGAGAGGGGATGTTTGTTTTAGAGTGAAATACTCACTAATTTATCATTTTAAGCAAATAAATTTGTATATAATTTATTACCATAAAATCATTTGGATTATTAACCATATAATGATGGATATTTGATATCCATATCATGCCGATAGAGAATGGACTCCTGCAACAACTATATTGACTAGAAAAACAAAAAACCAACATATTATTTCTTTTAATAAAACATTATTTAAATTCCAAAAAATAATAAATATGTTTTTCTAAAATTAAAGTATAATTTTTAAATATGTTTTAATATTTCATAAGTTGATTTTTAGTTGATTTTTTTCCTTCAGAAATGATAATTTTATATTTATATATTTATGTGGCCATCCAAGTAATGATATGGGTAAAAATAATTGTTTTTAAAATAGAATAATTTTTTTAAAAAAATATAATGAAATAATAACCTAAATTCTATGTGAAAAATAAAAAAACTAATAATTTAAAATAATTTTCGACTTATTGTAAATTTGAGTTCTTAATAAATTTATTTTGATGAAAAAATAAAATTTTTAGGACATGATGAAATTTATGAATAATTGAAAAATAATATATTATATCATAAAATAAAATATATAGTCATTAATAAATAAATTATAAAAAATTATTATTTTAAATCAATAGACAATAATTTTAATTATAAGAAAAGAAATATGATTCACAAAAAAATATATTATATATTTCTTCTAGTAGAACATTTTTTCATCACATTTAACTATTTTATTTATTTATATATTCATATAAATTTTTTATAGATAAAATTAAATATTAATATTATGATATTTTATTTATAATATAGTAATATTAAACATTACACAATAGTTAATTTATAAAGGAAAATCAATTAAAAATATTTTGGGTCATCATATTCATCCCACATGAAACATTTCTCCTTAATATTTTAATTTCATACTTGATAAAAGAGGGAACTTATATTTCATAACTTTTATGCATTTACTATTATAAATTCAAAAAAATGGTTTTGAATAATATAAAATCATGTATATGGTTTTCTGGCTTCATTGTACTTTGTCAAAAGTGTCTGTGATATTTATTAGACACTCCACAAAAAAATTATCATGATTTAACTATAAAACGTATGAATATAGTAGATATTAGTGATATAATATGTACTTCCAAAATATGGATACATAAAACATGTCATGTAATTGAGAAAGGTTTTTGGGAGTTCTATTTTGAAATCCTCATCCCAACTGTGATCAAAAATATAATGCTATCAATGTATTAGAGACATAGCCTACCTTATTTCAAAAAATCATTAATATCTTAAATGGAAATATATGAAAGAATAAATTACCTCAAACTTCAATATATTAGAGCCATCGATGATTTTTACTATAGTCCACTGATAAAAATTTTGTTATTAGAGGAATCTAATATTCTCACACATTTAATTTAAATGTTTTGCTCTCAAAAGGTTATGATATACATATTATTTCTAACATATCAGTGCTCTACAATTCAATCAATAGTGGGATTAATTAGGATACAAAAGAATAATTGTGTTAATGAAATTGTTATATGAGAATTTAACTAGATAAATATGTTGTTCTATGAATAAATTAATTTCTTATGTCATTCTATAATCACATCCTAATGTATCATGACAGTTTTAATATAGTAGGCATATGTTTGTGTTTGATAGGTCATATTAATTTTTAGATAAATATTTATACAACATAAATAAATTTTACGAACAATTATATGACACTTAGATTTGTGATAGATTAAATCAAAATTGGTGTTCCATATAGCCTCGCCACTAGTATGATTTATAAAATTGTGAATAGGAAAAATGAGTTGTAATCAATAATGGAGTTGAATTTATACATTCTTGTTATATATGCCAATACTACACATAAAATATCATATCATCAAGATTACTTAAATGACCCCTAAAGATTCCATGAAATGTATCTTTTATTTCAATAAAGATATAGATAATTGTTTCATCAACTGTTTGGGATTTTAAAACTTTTTACTTTCCATTATACTATGCATAGTAATGTATATTTAATAATATTTAATTTCATAGTTTTTCACTGATTTTGTTATTTGATATGTGAATTCATTTTTTTAATCAAAGAAAAGATATTGAATGATGGGTTTCTATAATAATTCTATTGCTCCTTGTTTACTTTAGGATTTGATTGCACGCCTTTTTTTGTCCCAAACCACACAACTCCATCATCATTAGTTTTTATCAATGTGTATTTCACATTTATAAATAATTTTAGAACAATTTTTATATGAAATAATCCTAATTTTCATTGTTTATCATTTGTATAATGGATAGATGTGTAGCAATTTAAGTACGCAAAAATATTTTTCATTCCAATATGAATTCTGTAGCCATCATTTATATATTTATATATATTGTATCAAATTTAATCAATGTCATGTATAAGGTTTTTGGATCATTTCTATATAGAGAAATAACCAATTTATTTTAATTTATGGGGTAGTATAGGATTTAACAGTTACTTTCTTTGATCATTTCAAACATTATTTTTTTCACTTATATAGTTTTATCTATTTTATTATATATATTTTTATTCTTTTAACCAATAAATATTTCATACTTCTCTCCACTTAGATAATAAATCCGTAAATAAATATAATGATTGTTTTCATGAACTATAGATCATTTATTGTGTAGTTAAACTAAAGAAACCTCACTTTTATAGTGGTATATGGAATCAAATTATATATTTTCATGAGTACAAAAACCATTACATTTATTTATTCATCCCTATATATAAAAAACCATTCCCACATGTGGGTATTATGAGTATTGAATTAATGATTATAACTTATTTATCGTCTTGAATAAAACCTCAAATTCATCAGTGTAGAAACAATTCACTCCATTATAATTTTTCTTGTTTAGTAGTTTTGATAATCATGGGATGTTCCTAAAAAATAATTGATAGTACCCACTAAATATGTGTAATGTGTGGATCTCCATTGCATATTTTAGTCTTCTAAATTCCTCAGTCACCATTTTCATCAAGCGATACACACATATCCCCTTAAATATATATGATATAATATGTAACAAACTGACCCAAGTTACCCAGAGTTAGTGCCTTACTACATAACATTGGCATGATCAGAAAAGATCATGTCTCGAATGACTTATTAGTGTAGCAGTCCTGGTAGTACTTGATTCTTATATAAGATTTACATTACATTATGAAATGAAAAAAAATTACCCATTGAACACACCCATATCCCATATCCTATTCTTATAGGTTAATCATAATATACTTCTTCGTATCTATGGAAATATTAAACATAAGAATGGTGTGAGCTCAGATTCTCAGAAAGGATAACAATATAGAATAAACTATCATAAATAATTATAAAAAATTTAGGTAATGTATAAAACCAAAACACAAGCCTTTTAAACATAAAAATCAGTATAATATTGGAAATATAAATCAAATAATTCCATTTAATTATTCACATGGATATTCTATTAGTTGAATAATCACATTTAATATCAATACCTAATTTCATAATGATGGAATTCATAATACCGGCCTTCATGACCACATAGTCCAGGCCTCATTCTAAGAGTAAAAAAAGATTTTTTGAAGGACTTATTCCAAGACACTATTTTGTCAAATAATATCTACTAATTCATTGAGGCGTCATAGCGGGCTCCACCCATAACTTACTAATTCCAATGCATTCCTCATATGAAAAAGTTGAAACATAACCAAAAAATTATTATTAAAACTACCATATGAATTTTTAATATTTAAAACATAAACCATGAATGGTAACACATCCACAGGTAAGTATAACACAAAAACTTAAATACCATACGGAAGGTTGTATCATAATAAATAAAGTTAAAACAAGTTTAAAATCCATCACAGGATGTTGACATAGATGAAATCAAAACTATTTGAGAGAAATATCTCTTTCTATTTTGAAATCATTTAAACATCACATAATAATAAGAGAAAACATTTATTTTTAAAATATTCTTATAAGCTTGTAAAGTAAGCTTCGGAGGTGTTATAACAGTTGAAAATAGTCGCACAGGTCGTATAAGATAAAAAATTGTTTCCTTAATTTATCAAAAAGGTCATTTAGAACCTTGTTTGAAAAATAACGGAAATATTTCTTAAAAATCATTTCATAAAAAGTAAAATAAAGGAATAAATGACTTTAACACATATTCTAGGAAATACAAAAAATGTTTTGAAATACATTATTTAGAAACATGGATTTGGATGATAAAGAAGTCCCAGTAGATACTTACGTATAAACAACCTCAAATAAATAAAAAGATTGTAAAATTAACCCTTACCATGTACTTTTCTTTATTCGAGTGTACATTAACCTCTGGTAAAATAGTTAAATCATTTTTATTAAATTATACATGTACCAAATACATAAATCTGATATCTTATATGATCTTCTAATATTGATTTGTTAACAATATTGAAGGAGTATCATTATTTCAGGTGTCAACTGATTCGTTTTCCTTTATATATTTTTCTGTGTAAGTCCTATTTTTTATGGATAGTATGTATTTGATTAATTTCATTAATTATATTAATTTATTAATTTTTTTTAATAATAAAATGAAGGTTAATATTAAATAGTTATGATGGGGAATGAATCTCATCGTGTTAGTGGAGACGGAAATCCATATATATGCACGGGCCACAATATCATTATATTGATGATGAAATCATGTATAATTGGATTTTATATCATATATATGAATAATTAAAATGTTATATTTATTATTTAAATCAATTATACTCATTATTATAACCATCTAAGTAATTAAGTGTTGAATAACAAACTACACCACGAAGTGGAGATGGTAAGCCGTATGTATGCACGTATGGTGACTTTTTCATTCAAAGGACTGATTAAATTGTGAATATGATTTTATCATATTTATAATAATTATCATAGTATGTAGAATTTAATGGTGTTATTATTTTGGTATGTAAACAACAAAGAAATAGGAAGTGGAAGAAGAAAAGAACATTGAAAGAGGTGATGAAATTATTTCCTCTTCTTCGGATACATCCATTTTATTTGATCAAAAGAGTTCCATATGTTGGATTTCAGATCAATTTATGGCCACTTGGTTGATTTGAGTGTAGTTGGGAGGATATTTGAGTCGGTTTTGGCTGAGCCAAATGGCTATGGAAGTGTGATTTTCAGAGAAGGTGAAGTATCCTTTTATAAGAAAGTTGATGATCACTTTAGGAAAAGCTTAAAACATTATTTTATTATAAAATTATTTTCATTTTCCAATAGATCCAAAAGAATTTATTTTGACGATAATATGGGTCTGGGTCGAAAACCTCTCAACCAATAGGTTTTACACGATTTTAGGTCAACATATTAACCTTATCTTTTATATTTAACTCTTAGTTAAATAATTTAACTTTTACCATGTCTACTTGTATTATTATCATAAATGGTTAATAATGATTCTATAAAAAGAAAAGAGAACCCCAAGTGGTTCATTATTGAAATATGTGACCCAATATAAGTCCATTTTCCGATCCTAATATTTTGAAGAATATTATATCATTTAATAAAATAGTATTTGTTTTAAAAAAATCATTTTTGTCAATTTTGACACTATTAAGTATTTGGTTTTTCTGAAAGTCATAAATACATTATCACTTTGAAAAAAATTATTTAATAAACCCTAACATGTCATATTAATCAATATAATTTGTGGAATGTGTCAGAAATTTCAATTTACATTTATTTTTATTTTTATAATATCAATTATTATAATTGTTCATTTATAAGGTAATTACTACATCATCATTGTGCCATAAATATTTTTAATTATTTAATGTCTAAAATTATAAATAAAATACCATGATATAGGAAATATTTTTATATTTCTCATGAATATTTATAGTCGAATTTATATTATCTATAACTCTATATTGATAATGGATTAGTTATTAAACATTGAATTTAACACTTTTAACTCTTATTCAAATAAAATAATAATAAATGTCCTAATATAATCCATGTGGATAAAAAGGATCATATTTTATTACTAAGGATGATTTTGATTAGAAAAAACTTATCCAATAGAATCAGTACATGTGTTAGGATAATTATAATATCATTTTTACCTTTAATTACCCTATTTACTTTTAACCGTGGTAAATAAAATTCAAAAGTTAATATTCACCCAAAATTATTTTCATCTTATTGAACCACATTTTACTTTCTAATGTCAACCGTTTCTCTTGGATTTTTTATGTTCAAATCACAGAGTAGTAAAATTATGTTTTATGAAAATCTTCAAATGATCCTAGAATGTGGGTAAAAGACGTTAAAAATATCAATAAACTTTTATACGTCTATTCTTATTATTAAATGATTAAAGTGAATTACATTAAAATAATATAGGTATTATGTATCTATTTTTAATTTAAATTAAATTTAAATAAAAATAATAATTATTTAAATAGAAGTCGGTTTAAACTGTAACACAATGTTTTTCACTATTCATAAAAAATTAATTGTTTTCATAAAAATACCAAAAGATCACCCTAACATTATTTTGATATTATAAATCAAAAAATGATATACATTTTGAAAAATTAAATTTATAAAATTTAAAAAAGTGGGTATTACTATTCATAACAACTAATTTTATTGGTCGTGGTGTGCTAGAACTTGAAGTTGCGTACAACGCAAACTATTGAATTATTCAAAGAGAAGCGTACTATGGAAGTTCAGGGTGTTACATTCTTCCCTCCAAATAATTTCTTCCTTGAAATTTCTAGAATATTACTGCATAAAATGATTTTTGTGGTTCTTTATCATATGCTCCTCGGGTTCCCACATTACCTCTTCCATATTATGATTTCTCGAAAGAACCTTTACCAGTTGGGTCATCTAGTTTCTCAATACATGTTCTACGACATCAAGAATATTGATAGGATATTGAAAACAAGACATATCGGGTTCCAATTATAATTCTTCATAGGTGATTACAGGCGTTACGTCACAAATTTATTTTCTCAATAGTGATACATGGAAGACATCATGAACTTTGGAGAGACTTTGTGGCATTTCCAAACAGTAAGCTATAACCCCAACTCGTTCTAGAATTTTTAAAGGTCTGATGTACCTGAGTCTGAATTTACCATTCTTACCAAATCATACAACACCCTTCCATGGATATACATTCAAGAAAACCTGATCTCCTTCTGGAATTTGAAAATCATTCTGTCTGTTATCGGTATAGCTCTTTTTCCTATATTGAGTTGCTTTGATGTCGGTTTGGATAATCTTCAACTTTTTCTATTGCTTCATCAACATGTTCTGGCCCTACATGTTATCTTTCACTTATATCATCCAAAAAAGTTTATGTGCGGCATATCTTTCCATATAATGCTTTATATGGTTCCATCTAAATACTTTAATGGAAGTTATGGTTATAAGAAAATTCTACCGGAGGTAAATACTAATCCCACATACCTTTAAAGTGGAGTGAGAAAGATCTCAACATTTCTTATAAGGTTTGAATAGTCCATTCTGATTGTCCATCATTTTGAGGGTGGTAGACAATGCTCAAACGAAGTTCAATATCTAGGGATTTTTGAATACTTTTCTACAATCATGATGTAAAATAGGTATCATGATCAGAAAAAATTGATAGGGGTACACCATGAAGTCTTACATCTTCATTAATATATAGTCTATATAAAAATTCAAGTGGTAAATCATCTATTTTAGAATGAAAATGTAATGACTTGGTAAGATGACCAAAAATGACCCATATTGCATCGTTACTTCTAAGAGTCTTTGGTAGCTCCATGAGAAAGTCCATCGTAATATCATCCAATTTCTACTCAGGTATGGGAAGAGGTTGCATTACTCCTACAGGATGTTGTCTTCCAGCCATAACTTGTTGTAAAACCATACATCTTGACACATAATCCACAATCTCCCTCTTTATGTTGTCCCACCAAGAATTTTCCTTCAAGTCCTTATAAATATTTGTGCTTCCAGGGTGTGTAGATATATTGGATCTCTGAGAATCATCCAACAATTCTCTTTTTAGATCAGGTACGTCAGGAACACAAAGTCTCTTCCCAGATTTCAAAATATCATATTCATATTAAAATTTGATCGTTCTCCCATCATTCACAGTATTAATTTTCTATTTAAAATTCTCATCCTCAATTTGAGAACTTTTTATCGTTTCGAGTAAGGATGGTTTGGCAACTATTTGAAAAAGTATTGATGTTTCACCTTCCATGAGTATTCCCATATCTATCATCACTAGATCCATTAACATAGGATCCCTTTAAACTGTCATCTTGTTCAAAACTCCATGATCCTTTCTACTCAAAGCATCTTCTACCATATTTTCTTTCCCTGGGTTGTAGTGTATCGTGAAATAATAATCCTTGAGTAGTTCTAGCCATCTTCTTTGCCTCATGTTGAGTTCATTTTGTGAGAAAATATACTTCAAACTCTTGTGATCAGTATAAATCTTACATTTTTCACCATAGAGATAGTCTCTCCATATCATCTAAGTAAATATTATAGCTGATAACTCAATATCATGAGTGGGATATTTTTTTCATGAATTTATAGCTTCTATGATGTATAGGAAATAACCTTATCATTATGCATTTGTACACAACCCAGTACATTCTTTGAAGCATCACTACTAATAACCAACCCATTATTCCCCGATGGTAGAGTCACTATAAGATCATTGGAAAATATTTTCCTCAATTATTGAAAAACATTATTTACACTCTTTTGTCCAAAAACATTTAACCAGTTTATGTGTGATATTGGTTAATGGGTATGCCAACTGGGAAAACTTATTGACGAAGCACCGATAATAAAATGATAAACCAATAAAAATGCATACCTCAGTTATACTCTTCAGTGCGGGCCATTATTGAATTGCTATTGATTTATAAAAATAAATGGAGATTCCACACTTAGAGACAACATGACCAAGAAAAGAAATCCCTTGAAGCCAAAATTCACACTTGCTAAACATCCCATATAATTCATTTCATCTATGAGTCTTTAGAATAGTGTGAAAGTTTTTTTCATGATCTTCGTAGATTTTGATGTATACCATGATATCATTAATAAACACCACTATAATGTCATCATGATATTCCTTGAAATCTCTATTCATTAGATCCATGAAAACATAGTGTGTATTAGTGAGTCCAAAAGGCATTACTCTATACTCGTAATTCCCATACATGGTACCACATGTTGTCTTCAGATTTTCTTCCTTCTTCATGTATAACATATGATATCCAGATCGAAGTTCAATCTTTGAAAAATATTAATCTCCATGAAGTTGATTGAATAAATCCTCAATGAGAGGTAGGTAATACTAGTTATTTATTGTTATAGCATTTATCTCTATGTAGTAAGTGCACAAACTCATAGATACATGTTTCTTCATAACAAAAAAATAGGGGATACCCATTGAGAAGCACTAGGGAGAATAAAACCTTTATTAATCAATTCCTATAGTTGTTTCATTAGTTCCACTAATTACATAGTGGCCTTTCTATAAGGGGTATTTGATATGAGCCATGAACTAGGAATAAATTCAATGAAAAATTTAATTTCTCTTTCTAGAGGTTGTCCAAGTAAATCCGTTGGAAACACATCAATATATTCTTTCTCAATGGGTACATCCTCTATTTGAACATTCTTTTCCTCACCCATAGTTATTTAAAAATCTTCCTCCCCAATAATTGAATATAGTAGAGCTATTAGGGGTGGTTCTATATGAGAATCATATCGTGACATTTCTGCTATGAAGATAAGGTATTCCACATCATCATCATAAAAAATTGTAACCACCTTATTTTTATAATAAATTTTAGTATCATGGTCTAAAAGACAATCCATATCAAAGATTATTTTAAATTCAATCCTGGGTATGACAATACGACCATCAGATAAAGCACGTTTATATGCCATAATGGTAACTGATTGAAAATACATGTTTTCAATGATACTTTCATTAAGAGTTTTGATTAACAACTCCCTTCTTAAATAAATTTGGAGGTATCTAATTTTCATAGAAAACTAGGAAGATATGATAGAATTCGATGATCCAGAATAAAATAAAGCATTGGCTAAATTTGAGGAAACAATTAATGTACCTACCACCATGTCTTTAAGAGATTCAACCTCAACATTAGTGATCTCAAATGCTTGGCATTTCTCCCTGGGCCTTTTCTAAGGTAACATTCCTTGGAGTGTAGAACATTCATTTTCTTAATGCCCCATTTGTCTACAATTATAGATTTTAACATTGACAACCTCTTTCTTTCCCTTAAAATCACATGCGACGTGGCCTTTTTCACCACGCTTATAACAAAATCCAATTCCCTTCAACAATGAACTATGGTGTTTTTCCCACATTTATTATACGATAAAAGTTCTAATTTTCCTTTCTTCCCATTATTTCCATTTCAAGGCTGTTCAGTAGATCTCTTCTTCTATTTATTTTCTTTAATGTAAAAACAATTATTGAATTATTTTTTTATCTTGATATCACATGAGACTATATCATTTTATGATGAGAAGGATTGTGAGACTATTGCTCAATGTAGAAATGGTTTTAACTCAACAAAGAATCAATCAATATTACTTCATGGGTTATGTATATAATCTGTAGTATATCATGATAATCTTTTAAATTTAGCCTCATACATTGCAGAATTCTCATCCTCTTTATTTTTTAGACTCTGAGATTGTCTTTCTATATCCACTCGATTGTCACGAGGAAAGTATATTTTTAAGAAAATCTATTTAAACTCCCTATATTCCATATTTGGTACTTATTCATCCTATTTTTTTTTTGAATAAATTACCACCATTGATCTTCATCTCCAGTGAGGTGATTAACTACCATGAAAATCCATTTAGTTACTACCCAAATCATGAATGTTTTTATCTATTTAACTTATCCATTGTTCAACTATAAATGGATTTGTAGTCCCATTTAATGTTGGGGGTTGTTGCCACATGAAGGTGTATAACATTGATCCTCCACGTTGTGGATTAGGGTGCTCTATATATGTAATATTATTATTCATAACCTGTGTGATTTGTCTCAATATGGTTATATGTTGTTCATCCCTAGTTGCATCACCAGATCCACAATAATTTTATTGTGTAAGAGGGAAATTCTTACATGGATTATGTGCATTGATATAGTTTCCATTCCTTCCACTACTATTTCTAATCAATATCATACACTATATTAGTTTCTAAATTGCAATAAATAATTAAAATCCAGTAAAATACAAACCATAAATTGAACAGTTTATGAATATGATCCATGTTCATAAAAAAAATATTTTGATTGAGGAATTATTTACTCATAAATTCTTAATAATGGCTTGTAATAAAAATGTGAATTATTATAAGTATATACCCTAGAAGTGTTGTAACCCAGAGTGTAGTAGGGGGCGTTGTCATGCGCCAGTTCCCATTTGAGTCTAGCTCAATATAGTGTTTTCGGGTTTTAGCCTTAAATACATATGTGTTGGAGCCACCTCTACATGATCATATCCAGAAAGGGATGTATTTTTTATTAAAATCACAAAATATCTGCATTACCAAAATTATATGAAGTTCTTCTATATTAATTATCAAATTATATCATATGGTAATGTTCTCTAATTAGTGTTTTTTCTAAATCTAGTTTCCATGGTTTGTACTAAAAATACTTTGATAGAAACTTCAATGCCCCGACCCTTGATACCTAAAGTCAGTGCATTATTAAATAACATTATAATGATAACTATGTATCATGTCTCAAAGGACCAATTAGATTAGTATCCTTGGAAGTACTAGATACATACATAACTTTTCCTTATTTTATGAAATAGAAAGACAAAAACATTGTGTACCCTTTGAACACACTAATATCCCTTATCCTATTCCTGCGGGTTAATTGTAATATACTTCATCGCATCCTGGGAAATAATAAAACAAAAGAAAGTGGTGAGCTTAGTTGCTCAGTAAGGATAGCAATATACTAGAAACTATCATAAATAAGCATAAAAAGTTAAGGCAATATATAATACTAAAAAAAGTCTTTTAAACTTAACCATCATTATAATATGGAAAATTTAAATCAAATAATTCAATTTACTTATTTACATGGATATTCAACTAGTGAAATAATCACATGTAATATCAATAGATAATTTCATAATGATGGAATGCATAATGTCTGACATCATAACCACATAGTCAAGGCCAAGTTCCAAGACTACAAATAATATTTTTTATAGCCTTGTTCCAAGACACTAGTTTGTCTCATTAGGCCTACCGATGCATCAAGAAGCTATAGCGGGCTCCACTCATCAATTACTATGTCCAATGCATTCCTCATATGAAAAAGTTGAGACATAACAAAAATATTCATATTTAAACTAGCATAATAAATGGTAATAATTTAACCATAAACCATGAATGGTATAAAATTAATACATCCATGGTCAAACATAACAAAAATCCATCAATATAATATAAAATATTGTATCATAATAAATCAACATAAAAAAAGTGTAAAATCTATCAAAGGATGTTGACATAGATGAAATAAAAAATATATGAGAAAAATAACTCTTTCTATTTTGAAATAATTAAAAATTCATGTAATTGTAAAAGAAAAAACATATTTTGAAAATATTTTTATAATATTCAAGGGAAGCATCGAAGCTGTTATAACTATGTTAAATACCCAATCCCACTGTATAAGATAAAAAACAATCTTACCTTAATTTGTCAAAAATGTCATAATATACTATGTTTAGAAAATGATGGAATGATTCATTTCAACAAAATTTATAACAATTCGAAAAAGGGTATAAATGACATTAACCCATAGTCTATGAATTAGTGAAATTGTTTTGATATACATTTTTATGAAACACTAATGTGGATGATAAAGAAGTCTCAATAGATACTTACATATAAACAACCTTAGAAATATAAATTAATTGTAAAATTAACCCTTACATTATAATTTTATTTAGTCGAGGGTAATTAAACCTCATGTATAATAGTTAAATAATTGTTATTAAATTATAAAAGAACCATATTTTGAAATATAAAATTATATATGATCTTATAATATTTCTTTTCTAATAATATTTCAGTAGTATCATTGTTTTGGGTGTTAACTGATTCGTTTTCCTTTATATGTTTTATTACCCAAGTTGGGTTTGTTATGGATAGGATGTATTTGATTCATATCGAGAATTATATTATGTTCTTAAAAATTATTTTTAATCATAAAATGATGATTATTTTTGAATGGTTATGATGAGTAATGAATATAATCGTGTTGGTGGAGACGGTAATCAGTATGTATGCACGAGCGACAATATCATTCTATTTGTGGTGAAACTGTATATAATTAGATGTTATATCATATATAAAGAATCCTTAACAAGTTATATTTAATATTTAAGTTAATTATAATCATTATTATACCCATATAAATAATTAAGTGTTGAATAACAAACTACACCACGATGTGGAGATGGTAAGCCGTACGTACGCACTTATTGTGAATTTTTCATTCATAGGATTGATAGAAAAATGATTGTGGCTGTAACATATTTATAATAATCATAACAGTATGTATAAGGTTATGTATTTATTAATTTGGTATGGAAACAACCATGAAATATGAAGTGTAAGAAGAAAATAACATTGAAATAGTTAATGGAATTATTACCACTTTTTCAGGTGATTTCTTTTTATTTGATCAAAATGGATTAATAAGATGAATTAATGATCAAATTAAGGACTCTAGGTTAAAATTATGGTAGTTGGGAAGATGTTTTAGAAAGGGTTGTCTGATCCAAATGGTTTTGGATGTGCAATTTTTATAGAAGAAGTGCCCTTTTAAAAGAGAGATGAGGGTCACTTTTGGAAAAGTATGAAATAATATTTTATTATAAAATCATTTTTGGTTTTTAATGGAACAAAAAAGATTTATTTCAAGGATAATGTTAGGAAGGATATAAAAAATATCAAACAATATGTTTTAGACAATTTTAGATCATCATAACAACTTTATCTTTTATATTTAACTCCTAGTTAAATAGTGTAATTTTTTCCAAGTATTCTTGTATTATTATAATTAATTGTTAATAAACAAACTATAAAACTCAAAGAGAACCCCATGTGTTTAATTATTGAAATATATAACCCTATATAAGTCATTTTTATGATACATAGTTTTTATGTAATATTATATCATTTAATAAAATAGTATTTGTTTTAAAAACTCATTTTTTCAATTTTGATACTAATTAGTATTTGGTTTTTGTGAAAGATTTAGAAACATTATCACTTCGAAAAAAATTATTTGATCAACCCTATCATGTCATATTTACCCATAGAATTCATTTAATGCATAAAAAGTCTCATTTTATATATACTTTGATATTTATAATGTCAATTATTTTAATCGTTTGTTAATAAGGTAATTATTGCATCATCATTATGTCATAAATAAATTAAATTATTTACTGTCTAAAATTATAAATAAAATACCATGATATAGGAAATATTTTTATATTTATAATTAATATTTTTAATAAAAATTATCATATATATAACCCTATATAAAAATCGTTGAGTTTTTAAACATTGAATTTAACACTTATACTTATTCTTTAAATAAAATATTAATAAATGTCCCTATCTAAACCATGTTGAAAAAGATCGTATCTTATTAATAAGGATGATTTTGGTCGTAGAAAACTTATCCAATAGAATTAGGACATGTGTTAGGGTAGTTATAAAATCATTTTTACCTTTAATTACCATATTTATTTTTAATAGTGGTAAATAAAACTCAAAAGTTACTATTTACAAAAAAATTATTTTTCATCCTATTGAACCACATTTTACTTACTGATGTAAAACGTGTATCTTGGATAATTGAAATTCAAATCACAAAAGCAGTAAAATCACGTTTTATGCAAATTTGTTAAGGTGCATATATGGTGGGTAAAATACATTAAAAAGTTTAATAAAATTGTATACATATATTCTTATTATAAAATGATTCCAATGAATTGCACTAAACTAATATAAATATTAAGTATCTTTTGTTACATAAAAATAAATTTAAATAATAATTATAATAATTTAAATAAAACTTGGTTTTAAATAATAATGTAGTGTTTTTCACTATTTATAAAAAAAATGAAAGTTATCAGAAAAATGCCTAATATTCACCCTAAGATAATTTTGATATTCCAAATAAAAAATATTGATGCCCATTTTGAAAAATAAAATTTATAAAATATCAAAAAGTGGGTATTACTATTCATATCGTCTAGTTTTATTTGTCTTGGTGTGCTAGAACTCGAAGTTGTATACAACACAAGCTATTGCATTATTTAAAGAGAAAAGTACTGTGGATGCTTGGGGTGTTACATAATACCCCAATAATTTTACATCCACCATCAATAACCAAATTTTTTTTACAAACTGAATTCGAAATCTTCTTCCTCAAACTCACTTGCACAATACTCAAATTCTCTTTAGGTTCATACATTGTTTTGGAGTATACTTATATAAATACTTGCAAAATTTTGGTGGTATAATTTATAATGTATTTATTTAACATTTATAAGAATATTTTAAGATAATTATTTATTTTGAATTTAATTAATATGACATAATATTGTATATACCTTGTTTGAATTTCATTCTTGGAAATATTCCCCTTATTCATCTTTAATTGATGATATACTGATTGAAATTAAAATTTAGTGAAGTATTGTGCCCTAAATAGCTAATTAGATATATTGCAATACATCATAGGGGATGCATTTCATTTATTAGGATATTTTTTTTGTTCATGGTATTCAATGTAGTAAAGTATTAACCAATCCTTCTATTAAAAAAGGATTACATAACCATTTTCTATAGTGACAAAGTTCATGACCTTCATAGGGGATAGATTTTATAATCCAACATAGGGGATACATTTTTTTATCATTATTTTTTTCAGATCATCATAATCATGTCATATCCGTAATAAGAGATCATTATTTAGGAAAACTGAATATTGAACCCTTGTCTAGAGTGATATAGTTCATGAATATCGTCATGAAATAAGGTATGTTCTTCTAATGGAGGGTGTCTATAGATTATATATTTTATGTAAAAATATTTCAGATCATAGGATGTAGAAATATATATATCAAGATTCATTTTGGTAATACTGATTTTGGAAACCCTAATAGTAATAATTAAAAAACAAGACCATTTAGTTTTTAATAATATTATTATTTTTTAAATATAGTTATCAACTCAACTATTGATGATTCATTTATGATATAGTTGAAATTATTTCCTAGAAAATATTGGAATCAGTTATGCATTCACATTGACAATGATATTTCATAGTAAATTATATTTCATATCCCTTTAAAAGATATTATTATTTTAAAATGTGTTATAATTTTAGAGGGAGTACGTCTAAAAAATTTCATTTTTAAATGAGTGTAAAACAAGATAATAATTTTATAAAATCTTACATTTTTTATAAATGACATCATAATAATCTAGAATTATTTTGATCTCAATTATAATATATAAATAAAAAATGAATAAATTAATTAATATTTTTTGAAAAAAAAATTTATCATAAGACAGAATTAAAATTATATGTTTAAGTGATATCCAAAAATAATAATATGAATATTGATTTTGTCTAATATGTGTATTTTGATGCATACCATAGGTTTAAAAAGATTCAATTTAGGTTTAAAAGGAAATAGATGTGAAATAGACATAAGAACATTATTATCAACTTATATACTCTAGATATATATATATATTTCAGATACTATAGATTGTCATAATAGATTAAATTTTCTATGTAATTCATTTTATAATTAATTATCAATTATTTATGATAATATTAATGAGTTATAAAAAAAATATCTAATAATTTTACTATATTGAGTGAAAAAGTGTAAAATAAGGAATACCAACACTCATGTTTTGGGATGAATATATATAAGTGTAAATGTGTAATTAACAAGAAAAAAATTGGAATATCCAATATATATGCTTTATAATGGAGTCATAATAGAGGAGTTAATAAGGATAGGTATTCAGTAATCCAAAATCACAATATAATTGATATTTATATATTTTTTAGTGGATGTTTAATCTACCACTAAATGACATGTAACCCTTTTTCAAAACATCCATTTTTACCATTGTCTCTAATAAGTTAGATTATGTATATCATGGAGGGTTTTTATTTAATTGTACTTTTTTGGTAGATGTTTTAAATTTTTATTAAAATATTATTCTCTATTATAGTTTTTCATTATGTATTTATTTATTGTTTATGTATTCTTTAAAATTTTATTTAAATTTTTTATTTATTGTCATCATAAAAATTTACAAATTTATTTATCCTTCAATATAGTAATTGAGCATATACATATATAGGATGTGATTCGATTCTCTTACATCTTGGTTGTTCTATAATGACACTTCCTAAATGATAAACTCAACATATGGTGAAACAAAATACAATAATATAATTATATTAATACTTAAATACAACAAAATCATGTTAAATCCCCTATCATATGTTATGATAATAAAAATTGTTATGGGAATGATGTAGCAAGGAATCAAAATTATATCCTATATCTGAAATATAATAGAATATTTAATTCAAATGAAAAATTTGAATGAATCATAAAAAAATTCATTCCAATATTCTTTCATATATGGAACATTCTTTGTAAACAACATCAATTGATGATTATTCTTGCTCTTATTTTCCCACTTCCACCCCAACCATGAGGAGACCATCCTCACTACCAGATCTAGATATTTGATGACTTATTTTCTCAATCCTTCTTATCATCCTTTATGAGGAAAGGTTTTGGGAAAGGAATTATAATCTAAGTGGCTGTAGAATAAAATATAACATAAATATTGTTGGCTTAGACTATTAGGGCTTATATGATCCATAATAATATCTAGAGTGCCAAGAATAGAGAAATAATCTTATATGGACACACACCACTCCATCTCATAACTCTTTTATGTGAACTGATTAAATGAAAAATATCCAATGTATGTTTCATCTTTGGTCGAATTGGGTAGGTGAATTAAACCATGTGTACCTATCACAATTTTTGATATTATAGGATCACTAGATGTAAAATACATGGTAGTTGTTATAAAAATAGTGGCTTGAGTTTAACTATTCATTGAAATTATAATGTATTAAATAGATAGAGGAAAACTCCCTCATAAAATTAACAATGTTAATAATTACATAAATTATACAACAATATCATTATATAAATAAAAAATCAAACAAATAGATGTCGAACTCAATGAATGAAAGACATTGGGTTTTTTTTTTCTATTTAAATAATTAAATTCACTACACTATAAAATATATCTCTACATTTATTCCCCCTTACACCCTTTTCTATGTATCATACAATATATAATCATGATTATAAACTTCGGAATTGAAATATAAGAAACCAGTGAGTTGAGATACATAACAATAGAAAAAAAATATAGTCAATTTTCAACTATAAACATAAAGGGGTACACAATAATGACTTAAATATCAAAAATAGATGTTATTAAACCATATTGCATAATTATAAAACAATATAATACATTGTATTATCATTACTTTATTTTTAGTTTGTATAAAAGTTATAACATTTCTTAAAATACATATCACTATCCGAAAACATGTGGGCATTAAATAAAAGTGTAGAAAACATTATGATGTTGATTAATCATAAAAAATTGAATAACATAGTAAAAAAATTATTAATATATAATAATCATAAAAATATTATCTCATAACATTGTTAACCTGTATACATATTAAATCATTCCCTCATAAAATTATGAGTATAGTTAAATTCATTCATTCTTAACATTTTCCATTATAGCAACTTCATAACCCATTAATATAACATGTCTACCTCATGAATTTTAATAATTAACCTAATGGAATGGATGTAAATATAGTCCTCACCCACCTTATAATTAATACAGTTGTGTTCAACATGAAAATCAATCACTCATCTCACAAATAACCCATGGAAAAATAATAATATTCTTTAAATTTATTAAAAAATAACATATCATGAACATTAGAAATTATAATATACCACAAATCAAATATTTTGAAGAAATAATTTAATAATAATTTTTATAGGATATTCAAGCCGTCACTTCATGATTTATAACACATAAATTGTATATATATTTAAATATATATCAGATTTTATAAGAACATTTAAAATGGTGATATATAAATAATTACCAAAAAAATTGGGAAGGGAAATAGAACACATTTCAAACCATATTATAAAGTGATCCAAATTAAAAAAAATATCTGTAAATTTAATCAAAATGATATCATAAAATAAATTTAAAATATATTCTTTTAAAATTATATTAAACAATATATACTTGAATAAATAAATAATGTCACCAAAAATTGATGTGATAATACTTTGAAAACTATTACATTTTAAATAATATTTAATAGTTGGGAATTTAATACTATAAAATTTATTAGAAAAGGAAGTGAAAAAGCCTTAAAATATATAACTTTAAAGAGATTTTTTGTCAATGGAAGCTTTTAAATTTCATTAATGTTATAAAAAATGCTCAGTTAATGAAAAATCATTTTAAAGTTGAATCTATGGAAAACGCTTTTGAAAAAATTGAAATGAAATTATTTAAAACCTGAATAATTAAAATATAAGATGAAATCAATTCATTAAAATTAAATAAGGTGGAAAAAATGATCATTATATATAAATAAAATTTTAGTTTCCAATAGGCAATGAAGAACATCGGTGGTATGTAAAGAAATTTATCTGAAAGAAAAATCTATAAAATGAAATGCAATTAATTCTTAATAAAATTTAATTCAAACCAATCATTGCAGTCATAGACTATAAATAATTTAGTGTGAAATTTCATCTCTCCATAAAATAATTTGGAACAATCCATAAATAATAATAGTTTATAATATATTAATCATGGAAAAAAATAGATAAGGAAAAAGTATTTTGACCCATGGAAAAGATATATATCATGAATACACATTATATCGTCGAATCATTTGAATAAATATCCCATGGGAGGTAAAAATATGAAGTATACAAGTAAATTTAATGATATATATGTGGATCATGATACAAAATGACAATATATATGTATTTACAAAATTTAAAAGGAAACATTGTGTATAGATAAACATATATTTATGAGATTCAAATATGTGAAAAACAAATCCATACATATTAATAAATTTTTGAATCAAATAAAATTCGAAATAGTAAATCCATATGGTTATATAAATATAATAAATTAGACAATGGAATATTTCAAAATATACAATTTGGTTTTATATATATAATAAAAATATAAATTTAGTGAATAACATTAAATCATATATCAATAAAAATAATTGGGGTGGTTAAACACTTATTAATTAAGAATCATTCTAACAAAAAGCACCCAAAAAATAGATTATGAATTTTTATTTCAAATACAATGACTATTAAAAATAAATGAAATTAAATATAAACGTTTTATATGTACACCTTTTAAAATAGATAGTTTTCCTAAAATTACAAGACTAATTAAAAGAAGATTTTTTGTTTTAATTTTTTCTATGTTTGAAAGCATTATTCACCTTCACATAATTCTTATAATGATTAATTATGTGCATTAGATAAAATCCCAATAATATTATTCAAGTATATTTATTTTTGTATGCCTTATTTGTTATATTTTCTTAATTATATGTAGTATAGTTTCGTTTTATTTTTTTTCACTCAGAGTTTTCAATTAATTTTATCATTAAACTCTTAGTTCAATAATCATTGTAAAATGTGTAATTAAAATAATAAAAGTACCATTAATATTATATATTTATATTCATCTTGATTCAATTGAAAAAATACTAATATTTTTATATATATTTTTCAAAAATGATATAATTTAATGGATATGTCTTATTGATTCCATTTAATGTGGTTAATGTTAATAATAAAATTTATTATAATTTTAATTATTGATTGACCTATATAATTATTTCATAAAATTAATAGTATAAAAAGAATTGATTTTTTGTATTAAATAAATTTTAAATTTCATTTATGGTATGTGGTCACGTAATACATAAGTTGTCGGTATATTGATGTGGTAGTACATACATTTCATGATTTTTATTTTTGTTTCTCGTCAAATTAGAGAGGTTATAGATGATAGTAAGTGAAAAATTATGAATCATAATTAAATTATTGACATCAAATTTAACAAAAAATATAATTATTAAATGATCAATGATTAATAGTGGAGAAAAACCTAGTGTATTACCTCATTGGTGAAGTAATATGTGAAAACACACTAAAAATGATTCATGTTTTTCTTAGTAGATGAGAGAGAATAAATAATGGGTGTACCATTATTATAATTAAATATAAACAAACTAATTAAGATTTATTTATTATTATATGAAATTTATTGTTTGATTAAAAATAGAACAAATAATAATGAATTGTTAATGAATATGTGATACATATGTAGAGACTATGAACCTTCTCTGGATGAAGGCCTTAAATTTGATGGGAGTAGGATAATTTATGGGGTCATTGGGAAATTTGGAATGTAAATTAGATCATGTAAATGAAATATGGGGATGTAATCTAGAAAATATCCAAATAGGAGTTGGGTATTGGTAGGATAGAATTGATACTCCATTTATTAGTGGAAAAGGAGGATATTTCCATTGAAAATAATTTAACAAATAGGTTAATAATGCAATGACATGAATAATAGGTATGTAACACGAGATAATGTTTGTAATTAAATTATATAATAATTTAGAACCTATAAAATCATATCTCTATGGTAAAATGACATTGTCATTCTAGTAGTATATGATCTACATAGGATTTCTCATTTATGCACTTGTTACTCTTAATTTAATAAAAATCATTTCAATTACATTATTACTAAAAATAAATATATATCAATTTTACAAATTTTTCACAATTTGATTATAAATTTTGTATACAATCAAAAAAAATTATTCAATCAACATGGGAAATTATGATTTTAAATTTGGAACACATAACACATAAATAATTTTAAGTAATTGAGTTTTCTTAAACATTATAATTCAGTATAAGAAATATTATTTATGGAAAAATATTTCAATGATAATAATTGACAAACTATAAAATATTTAATGTTATATGGATTTTAAAAAACATAATTTTACTAATTTTAACCAATAAAATAAATAATTAAATGAAACAATCAAAAACAATTTTCAAATTCAGATAAAATGATTCTTAAGTAAAAAAATATTAGAAATATAGTTTATAATTTAAAAATATCCTTTTATATCTCATAATTGCTTCTATAAAATATATATTTTATCTATTAAAATATTTTCTAAATTGTAATTCCTTAAACATTTACTAATAAACTAGTTTATATCATCTTTTTTTGTAAAAAACTAATTTGTTTTACAATTATCCAAAAAATTAATTATTTATAAGAATTAAAAAAATGTTAATATACATTTTCCATTATAAATAATAAAATGATCATATTTTTTTCAAATTCACATAATAAAATCTATTAACTAAACATTAATATAAAATAATAAATCATAATGGTAATAATTTTTAATATGGAATCATTATTTGGTAAATAAATGTTTTTTCTAAAATTATCTCTACTCATAAATATATCAATTGCAGTATAATAAAAAAATTATAAAATAAATTTTAGTTACCAAAATATATTTTAAAGGATTATTAACTATATATAGTGTGTTTTAATTTTATGTATAATTTATTTTTTTGGTTAAAATATATATTTATATAAAATTATTTTTCTACAACTCATTATATCAGGTAATTTTATAGATACCTTATGAAGGTGTATAATTTTTTTGGTTGTTGGAGTTTCATGAGGAGAATACTATATAAAATAGTTTCTATTTAATTACAAAAACATGGGATATTACATTACCTACCCTTAAATATATTGTTTCCTCATAATTTTAAAACTCATAAAATGGGACTAATTTCTATAATGAGATCATAATTTACGATTTCATGGTAGTTATCATTGACATACATAGTATATTAAGTGATATTTCACCATAAGAAATTTGATATGAGCTATTTTAAAAAAGAGACAATCTATTCCTAATATATTCCTAATAAGTGAAGTTGATATAAATATAAAAGTAATAATAGTCATCAAATAATTTTAAATATTCATATACTATGGATATAATAATTAAGAAAAAATGATTATTTATATATTTCTCAATTCATGATAGGTTAGATAATACATGTCAAAAGCCGTCGAAAATTTTAGAGTGAAAAACCAGTGATTACGTTGACTGATGTCACTGCATAGGACATTCCATATTTTCATGACCTAGGTGGTGGTTGGTGTTGGTAATATGTAGTAACCTTTTAATTGGGTCATTAGGTTTCATAGTGATAATGATTTTCACATCAAAAACCCTGAAATTTTAGTGGATACATTGGAAGATCGTCATATTTATTCATTGTATCTATCATTTCTATTAATATGTTGTTAATTTAGTCCCTCATTTACCATAAAAATGCACCATCGAGTCTTATTAAGGTAATTATCATAATTAATCATGCCACATTTTCGATATATGGTTGGATTAATATCCTTTATCTCATTGCCTTAATTTCATGTATTTTCATGAGCCTAAATCCATATGTTTATTGGTGAACAAATTATTTCCATGGTGGTTACATTTCTAATCATTTTTCCTGATTTCTTTTTTTCATAATGATTATACTTTCCATTACATCATTAATTAAAATGAGTTTATTATTTGGTTAATTATGGAATTTCCCTTCACAACGAAGGTTAACTCGGTTCTTCCTGGTTTCAACCAATAATAAAACCAAAAAAAGTGTTATTGTGAGTGATGAATAATTAACAATACAATATAAGTATCCTTGATAAAAAATAGAAAATTTATCCTGATGATTTTTACCTTATTATTACATTATTTTAACTTATTATTCCTTTTTTTGAAGTTATATAAGTCTTTTTATGACTAATATATTTAATAGAGTAACCTATATCATTTTTATATCATCTTATATCATCTTTCGTTCAATATATATCCTTTTTATTCTTCCTAGTTTAACTTTATTTGGGATCAAAATTTCATCTCATAGAACTCACTCAATATTACTAGAAATTAAGTCAATTGGGGTGGTTTTTAAATAGAATATGATTTACCAAAGAATATCTGTAATGCACATACCCTTGTATTATAGAGCTATGGCCTTACATTATTACATTAGCCTAGATAAATCATTCAAATCTGAAAGGACCAAATGCTTTAGTATTCCTGAAAATCCATTTTATATTCATAGTACCCATATTATAATGGGAGAAGAAAATACAACATAACAAAAGTAAAATCACATATTCCTTGAATCTCATTCCAATAATTCAACATCATATACGTGGTTAATGAAAAACAAATATGGGTGGGCTCAAATTAACATAAATAATTAAGTAAAATAGATGATATCATAAATATATAATCATAATAAACATGTAAATTCAAATAACATTACACACATGCCACATAAATATTGTGATAATTAATAATCATTACATAAAAGTAAATAGTCGGAAGACATGTAATTTAATTAATAAATTGGGAATAAAATGTATTAATAGATAATATCATATAGATTATACCATGAATAAAAAATAACTAAATTATGAATGAAATAAATTCCAAAATATAGGATTCTCTATTTCCTGGGACATGAAACCATTACTATTAAGACAATTCACATTATGGTTTTAAATATACTAGGTATAAACCCATTTGATTTGGCGAATCGATTCATGACATGAGACTACTATAAAATCATGGGGTTTATATTAAATGTTTCCCAACCCATGTAATATAATATAAAATCATTCCTAGTATTTTAAATAATCAAATTAATTGATAAACAATGTTCCTTATCAGATATATTTATTATGTAGATGATACATATTTTCCATTACATCCCAAATAATCAAAATCTTTCGAAATAAACACTATATGTAAAAAGATTACATAGTTTAAGAAATAATTATAGTAATTAAATAAGAATATTTATATTCAAGAGAAATTTAATTCCTAATAAAAAATAAACGAAATAAATTTATTTTTTCAGAGAAAGTATATAATCACAAAGGAAACTAATATTGTATGATAACTTTCACCACATATTAGTTTTCAAGTCAAATCCCATTGTATGAAATACTTTACCTGGTATCATAAAATAACATGATGTATGACTCGTGATGTAACAAGTTAAAGGTAGAGTATATACACTACATAAATGTGAATGGTTTGATGATAACAAACAAAGTCCAAATGGAATGTAAATTGAGAAAAAATACATTACCTCAAACATTATCTTAGTAGAACATGGATTAACATCATATTTATTGCTTTTAATAAAGATAATAACTTATTCCCAAACCATATTTTTTTAATGATATCATATGTGTTTCTTTTATAACATCTCATCACCCATTTGTTAATAATATTTCATCATTTTCATCTTTTACGGTGTTAATTGCCTTGTTTTTTTATAGAGGTTTTCCTTAAAAATATAATTGTTTTTACCATTATAGAGTTTCATTATCACCAAAATAATAATAACCAGTACTCACCAATGTGTTCTCGTGGTGATATATATTAATTATTATTTTCGATAAGAGAATACTATTTTTTTAGGTTAATAATGAACATTAATATTGAATATAATGAAATCACAAATTATTGATACATAATAATATAATAAAGGTTAATAAATTGGTATGAAATCATAAATAATGAAGATTGAAAGAATATTCTATAAAAAAAGTAGTGTATTTTCTCACTATGTTTTCTATATAATGGAATATGATAAAAATTCACGTTGAATATCATTTAAAAGATAGAAAAAATCAATTATATGATGTTATTTCTAGTCAAAGACAAATCTTAAAAATCAAAATCATAGAAAAAAATAATTCTCAAATAAAAATTAAAATATATTAAATAGTTATTTATGTTACAGTTTAATTAAAATTATAGGAAATTATATAGTATAGCTTAATATCACATTGAAACAACATAAATTTTTCATTAATATATCATATCATTGTGTAATAGTAAAATAGTTTTGTATTGATTAAAATTATGGAGAAAATACTCATGCATACAATAAAATGAAATATTGTAGAAGCTTATAGTGTAATAAATGTGTATTATAATGTGCAGTATATAAATATTTTCCCAAATGTAACTGCATCTGTCACATAATAAATAGTGATTTACTATTATATATAATAGGGTAACCCATCATTTAATGCACTATTTCCCCCTGAATGATTATTCCCTTAATCCTCATATAAAATAAAAAAATTTATTACATATTTTAGGATCAAGGAAAGAAATGCATGAATTCAATATATATAGGTCATTCAATGATTAATAATTACTTCCTCAAAAAGAAAAGTAAAAAAATGAGGAAAATTTTTGAATGGGAAAAATATCAAATTATTTTTTCTACCTTCATTTTATTGGGTGTAATATTTTTAAAAAATAAATTAAAAACGATGATGAAGAGATTTATTGCAATAAAATGTTAAATTTTTAAAAATATCATCACTCGAACCAATAAATTTTACAAGTTGTTGATCATTGTAATTTAATTAATGATATCACAATAATATATATTAGATAAATCCCTATCCTCTATGAAAATCAATGGTGCCATTGTCACCTTTAGATAATTAGGTCTCATGAAGATTTATGCATCTTAAGAACATGGATCTTATGGTGAAAGTGAATTTAAAATTTATCTATCATCATCACATTAGTAAAATTTTATCTGGTAATCAGGCTTTAGAATGATCTACCTGGATATTCAATAAAACACCCATAAGAAGAAAAAAATTAGAAAATCTCTTAACCAAAAGAAATTAATAGGAATATAAATTCAACCATTACTATGTAAACTAAACATTTCATACCCTTATAAGTTATAAATGAGAATTTTAATATATATGTTTATTTTAATAAAAATGTAAAAGATTCATTAAAAGCATATAAAAACTGATATTTGAGAATAATAGTGTTTTTATCATATATAATAGTATGATGTATGGTAAAATTGAACCCCCTAGTCACTTACTTCATGAACAATAAATAGAAGTCATCCATTACATGTAATATATGACATATTCTATTAAATGGATACTATTATTTAGGTCATCTTCTATTTACATATAACATATACTCCACTAATATGCTCATCATCATTGCACATTAACAGTAGAAAAAATAGTAGTTCATACTGGAAGAAAAATGAAGAAAAATAAGTAAAAATAAAAATAAAAATATTATGATTGAAAGGAAAATTATAAATATTTTTTCTATCATATAAAAAAAATTATTTCATATATGAAAATTTTTTCTCCTCTAAATAATATGAATATAGAAATGCAGTTTGATGAAAATAAGGTTCCATTATCACCTTGATATGAGTAGATCTCGATATATTGAATGTAGTTTATAAACATGGATCAATTTCTATTAGCGAATTGAATATTTAACAATCATCGTGAGATTAGTTATACTGCATTTGGAAATCATTCTATAATATAATCTCATTGGTGATTAAATACCTCTAACAAAAGAGGAAAATCGTTCAATAATTTCTCAATCATAAAGAATTAATATGAATAAAAATTCAATAATTACCCTATCAACTAAACAATTCATATCCTTAATAGTTCTATTTTTATATTTTACTTGTGATTTTTGTTAGTAAATAATGGAAAATGAACCATTAAATGGGAACAGAACATGAGTTTGGAGAATAATGGTGTTTCTATTAAATAGAATAGACTATTATATGAAAAACTTTAAGCACTCACTCAGTCACTGTAACACCCCGAGCTTCCACGATACGCCTCTCTTTCAATAATGCAATAGCTTGCATTGTACGCAACTTCGAGTTCTAAAACATCGCGACAAATCAAAGTAGCCGTTATGAATAGTAATAACCACTTTTTAAAATTATAGAAATTTTATATTTCAAAATGGACTTCATTTTTGTATTCCTAATATTGAAATTAACCTATGTTGAATTTTTTGTAATTTTCTGAGAACTTCAAAATTTTTATGAATAGTGAAAAATACTTAAAACAACTTTTTTAATCAAAATAATTCATAGTGATAAATTATACTATTGAGTGGTTTTAGAGTATAATTAGAATATATTTTTACCATTTTATCCAATGGTGGTCATTAGAATTAATTTAACATTGAAATTGGACATAAACAATTGCCAATCTTTTGATATAAATTGTTTCTTAAAAACACGCTATTTGTTGTGACAGCGGGAATTAATTATAAAATTAATTAATGCAACTAATATGTTTGTAATTTTGTAAAATAGACATCATTTTTCAATTCGGAATATCAATTATAGCTTAGGGTGAAATTTTGGCCTTATTCTGAAAAACTTCAATTTTTGATGAATAGTGAAACCACTAAGTGGTTGTTAAATAACTGATTTTTCGTTTAAATGAAATATTACCACTTCTGTGATTTGATTTTCAAAAATCCGACATACATGGTTGTCATAAAGAAGTAAAATGTGGTTCAATGGGATAAAAATAATTTTTTGGTGAATAGTAACTTATTAAGTTCTTAATCGCGATTAGTGGTAATTAGGGTAGTTTAAGGTATAAATAATACTTTAATAATATTAAATGACCTAGACACATGTCCCAAACTCATTGGTTGTGTCATGGCCGACCAAGACAAGCCATGGCCTAACTTGGGGACCCCATGGATCCACTTTTGTTGGGAAATAACATAAATTACTTTTTATTTAATGTTAAAGTGAAAATGACACTAACATAAAGTGTTTTACTAAAACAATTTTTAAGTAGGGTTACACAAGTACAAATTTTGATTATAAATAGTCATTGGAAATATAAAAAGATTTCCTATATCATAGTATTTTTTTTATAATTTTTAGACATTAAATAAATTTAATTATTTATGACATAATAATGATGCAGCGATGACATCATTATTTGACGATTTAAATAAAATGGAAAGGTAATATAAAATCTATGAACTACACATGGCCAAAACCAATTGGATGAGTGGATTTCGATGCCTTATCACCTTATCCACGAATTCTATCAATGTGGGACCTTTTAAAACCGAAACACATTTTCAAATAATGTAATGTTCCTTTACTTTCCAAAAGTGCCCTTCCTCTCCTCTTATAAAAGGCCCCCACCTCTACCTCATTTCACACACTCTTCAAGCCATTGGCTCGGCCAACCCCTGCCCATTTGCTCTCTCCACATCCCTCTCCTCATCCTAGAGGATTCCCTTTGGGCAGAATCCTTTCAAAGGAAGCCTTTAGGCTCAACTCAAAAGGAGTTACACTTTTTAAGGTAATTCATTCTCTCATGTTCTTTTGTTTTATTTTGCTTCTCCAACCCCCTAAACTCTTTTTATTTACTTCTTTTGTAACAACACCAGTATCTTAAATATACTAGGATGTTGTTATAAGATTTATTTGAGCTACACTTCCACACAACTACATCAAATGGTTAAAGAACATAAGGTTTCCGTGGATGGCGAAATTCTGCCTCCCGAAACGATGATTGTTCAACACTCATTTAACACCTTCAAAGGTGGCCATTATGATGTCACTATTTTTATATATGATATATAATATGTTTATGTTTTCCTTAAGCTTCTGTTTTTTTCATTTTGGGCATACCTTTATGGTTTCCATTATGGGTAAAACACGATATCTTCATTTTAGGAAGCGCGGACTACCGCCCCCTGAAAGTGATTTGATTCGTTAATACCATATGTGGGATGTGTGAAGGATAAAGTTAATGATATTATATATGTTATTATACTGGAATTATAATATACTCTCATATCATTATGATTCCATTCCAGAAAATATGAAATAGAAATGGAAGTAGCGTTCATGCGTACGTACGGCTTACCGTCTCCATGAACGGTGCATTTCATTTCTTACCTCTAAATGTTACGTAATATTATAAATGAATGTATATACTGGATATATAAGATATATATGACATCTAAATTATGAATATAATGGATATTTCACCACATTAACAACTTGTAATCATAAGAAGTTTATTTTTGACTCAAGTACCAAAGGTCGACAAAACGACCGTTATTAACTTAAATAATTACATAATGATCATATCATTGTAATAAGTGATATAATAAGGATAATGAAATTGAGAATGGTTCTTAATAAGGTATATATTAACTCTAGTTTATTATTCAGGAGGTTAAAGAACGGTTGAGTCAAGTCGGACACAAGGTAAGGGAACTTCTTAACCCAACTTCCATTCTTTGGGTTAATCTCCTACTTTCAAATTATGTCATGATATTATTATGTCCTATTTTGTATTTTTACTTTCTTTATGTGTACCTATAGTGAATACACATAATAGATCTATTTTATTTTAAAAATGATCTTTTTAAGGACTCCGTCTCAATCCCCTTTCATTGAGTCATATTTGGTTTTATACACAACTTTCTTTTATACGGTGTATAAACCCCTTTGACTTTTACGGTTATTCAAAAGGAATCTTTTTATACAAAGAGTTTTGCTAAACGACAAAAGGGAATGTTTTTCTTTCCGTACTTATGCGGCGACAACGACTTCTCCGCCGCCGTGACCATTATTTGAGTTTCGGCTTCCTCTATAAGCCATCTTTTTTTTAATGAAAAATAAATACAAAGTTTTAACTTTCTTTTATTTTGGTACTGAAAATGGTTTTGAAAGCGTTTTTATTATAACAATGTGTTGTATTGATATCTTGTGATTGAAATGTGGAAATGTTATGTTTCCTTTATGCATGTTTTATGTGATATGATTATGTTATGGTTTATGATATGTTTAAACCTATTCATATGAGGAATGTATTGGACTTAATAAGTGACGGGTGGAGCCCGCAATAGCTCCTCGATGCATCGGTAGGTCTCATGAGACAACTAGACGTGGAATTGGCCGAGGCCCTTTCCCAATTTGATTTATGGTTTTGGCCGAGGCCTTAATCATTTTAGACGTCTTGGCCGAGGCCTTGACAAAATGTTTCAGAATGTCCGGCATTATACATTCCCTCATTATGAAAGTGGTTATTGTTATTGCATGTGATTATTCGACCAGTAGAATATCCATGTGAAGAAGTGAATGGCATTATCTCATTTTACTTTTGCCATATTATGTTGAAGTTCATGTTTAAAAAGGCTTTTGTTATAGTTATACATTGCCTTAAATGTTTATGTTTATTTATGAAAGCTTCCGCAATATTGTTATCCTTACTGAGCATCTGAGCTCACCCCTTTCAATGTTTAAATATTTTCCAGGATGTGAAGAAGTGTATTATGACTGACTTGCAAGGATAGTCAGTGAAGATATGAGTGTGGACTATGAAGACCATGTTATTGTAGTTTGTTTAATTATGACGTAATGAAAGACTTATGAATGTATCTAGTGTTTCCAAGGCTACTAAACTAATCGGTCTTTCGAGACTTGATCTTTTGGGATCATGCCAATGTTACGAAGTAATGCACCGGCTCTGGGTAGCTGGGGTCGGGGCGTTACAGTTGGTATCAGAGGCAGTTTAGTACTAACCTTGGAAGATAGATTTAGATAAACTCTGATTAGATCACATAGCCCGAAGATAGACTTTGAGGATTAGTATAGAAGAACTTCCTAGAATTTTGGTATTGTAGAGATTTTGTGAGTTTTCCGAGCAATACATCCCTGTCTAGATACGAGCAGGTAGAGGCGGCTCTGGCACAGATGTACCTAGGGGTAAAACCCGAAAACACTGCTTTGAGCTAGACTCGAACGGGAACTGGTGCACGACAACGGGCCTTGCTGCACTCTTGGTTACGACACTCCCGGGGGATATGCTTAGGATAACTCTCATTTTCTTTACAAATCATTATGAAGGGTTTATGAGTATATACTTCCTCAAAGAAAACATTTCTTTTATGATTATGGATTATATCCATAAATAGTTCAATTTAAGTTAAGTGTTTTATAAGTTTGTGATTATGTATTTTGATTCATAAACTAATCTAGTTTATGCCATTATTTAGAAATGGCGCCTAGTGGAAGGAATGGAAACCGTATCAATGCACGCACTCCGTGTAGGGATTGCCCTCCTGCTCAGGATAATTATGGTGGAGCTAGTGATACAACTGGTGCTGATCAGCTTCTCACCGTACTGGGACAACTCACGCAGGTTATGAATAACAACCTTACTCGTATGGAGCACCCTGATCCGCAACGTGGAGGATCAATGCTAGACCGTTTCATGAGGCAACAACCGCCAACCTTCAATGGGAGTACAAATCCTATAGTAGCTGAGCAATGGATAAATTCCTTAGAGAAAATATTCCATGCCTTGGGGAGTAGTGAAAGGGAGAATGTTATCATGGCAGTTTACCGCCTCACTGGAGATGCCGATCAATGGTGGTCACTAATTCAAAACACAAAGGAGGATGATGAATTAACAAACATGGAATGGCAGGAGTTCAAAGAGCTATTTTTAGAAAAATACTTTCCTCGAGACCATCGAGCGGATATGGAAAGGCAATTTCTGAGTCTGAGGCAGAAGGAGGATGAGAATGTCGCAAAGTATGAGGCTAACTTTACAAGGTTAGCAAGGTATGCTGCAGATTACATACGTAACCCAAGGAGTAAGATTGATCGTTTCTTTGATGGGTTAAAACCATTTCTCCGTCGAGCTTTGGTATCACAATCCTTCTCATCATACGAAGATATTGTCTCGTGTGCTATCAAGACAGAAAAGGAATTCTCTAAGTCTTATGACAACAAAGTAAAGCAAGAGAAGAAGAGAACGGTGGAACAAGAGACAGATAAAGGGAAAAAGGGAAAGAAGGATTTTCCAGTATGTGATAATTGTGGGAAGAATCACCCTGGTACTTGCCTAAAAGGAATGGGAGTTTGTTATAAATGTGGAGAAAAGGGTCACCAGGCTCGTGATTGCAAGGGAAAGAAAGAGGCTGTCAAAGTTGAATGCTACAATTGTAGAGAAATGGGTCATTATGCAAATGAATGTCCTAAGCGTCAAGGAAACTTACCTCAGAAAATGCCAAGGGATCAAGGACAATCTTATGCTATTACTACAGTTGAAGCAGAATGACTAATGTATTGGGGCTTTTGGACTCATGGATTATATTCTGGTTATTAGAATAATGTGATCTATATAAGGATTGTACTGCAGTACTTTTTGATTTCAGTAAGGTTTTAATATGATTAAGGTAATCATATTTTTAGTATGTGACAATAAGAGAAACTAATATTTGTTTGGGGAATCTGATAAATTGATTTTGGAATTAAGAGACCTTTTAGAGAAAGTCTGGATAGAGGTATTTTGGATAACTATAAAGGTTGGAGTGGATTAAGTTGAACCTTGGATAGTAAATTTAAGGTTAAAAATTTTCTGGATATTATTCTTGGAATACTATAGTTTTATGAAAAGGACAACCTGCAGGGTGGGGCATAACCCGTCGCGTCGGACAAAGATGCAGGAATCGAACCCACAACCATAGTGCGACAAGCCTTTATTTCCTACCACTAGCCTACAGGAAGTCCCTGGTTATTACAAAATAATTTTACTAATCTAAATAATATGTGTTAATATTTGGAACCTTATACAATTAGGATAAGTATAATATTTTTGAGTTCTATTATCATTTTGAGTGAAAGATGAGTTGAAGGTTGAAACTCTAATTGTCAAGCATAAATATATATATACCTATCTCTTATTCAATGAATAAATTAATTCTTAAACTTTAGTAAAGGGATATTAAAAAAATAAAATAAAATGTGTTATCCTAATACCTTATGTTTTGTTGAACTGAAGACATTTTAAATCAACATAGATTGAAGGCTTTGAGGCCCTCAATTTGACAGTTGATTGTGATTGATGACCTCAATCACTCCCTACAAATATTTACGTTTTTCCTCCAATTATATGTCTTTAATTGCCACCAATGTTCTCCTTATCGAGATCATAATTTGGTGGTGACTTTCTTATTTCCATTTTCCCTCTTATTAAGGCTAAATTTTATTAACCTTATTTCCGATGTGGGTTTTCCACAAAGGTATTTTCTATTTTCACCCTCTTATATCAAATTGCGAGGACGCAATTTATTGAAGGAGGGGAGAATGTAACACCCCGAGCTTCCACGATACGCCTCTCTTTCAATAATGCAATAGCTTGCATTGTACGCAACTTCGAGTTCTAAAACATCGCGACAAATCAAAGTAGCCGTTATGAATAGTAATAACCACTTTTTAAAATTATAGAAATTTTATATTTCAAAATGGACTTCATTTTTGTATTCCTAATATTGAAATTAACCTATGTTGAATTTTTTGTAATTTTCTGAGAACTTCAAAATTTTTATGAATAGTGAAAAATACTTAAAACAACTTTTTTAATCAAAATAATTCATAGTGATAAATTATACTATTGAGTGGTTTTAGAGTATAATTAGAATATATTTTTACCATTTTATCCAATGGTGGTCATTAGAATTAATTTAACATTGAAATTGGACATAAACAATTGCCAATCTTTTGATATAAATTGTTTCTTAAAAACACGCTATTTGTTGTGACAGCGGGAATTAATTATAAAATTAATTAATGCAACTAATATGTTTGGAATTTTGTAAAATAGACATCATTTTTCAATTCGGAATATCAATTATAGCTTAGGGTGAAATTTTGGCCTTATTCTGAAAAACTTCAATTTTTGATGAATAGTGAAACCACTAAGTGGTTGTTAAATAACTGATTTTTCGTTTAAATGAAATATTACCACTTCTGTGATTTGATTTTCAAAAATCCGACATACATGGTTGTCATAAAGAAGTAAAATGTGGTTCAATGGGATAAAAATAATTTTTTGGTGAATAGTAACTTATTAAGTTCTTAATCGCGATTAGTGGTAATTAGGGTAGTTTAAGGTATAAATAATACTTTAATAATATTAAATGACCTAGACACATGTCCCAACCTCATTGGTTGTGTCATGGCCGACCAAGACAAGCCATGGCCTAACTTGGGGACCCCATGGATCCACTTTTGTTGGGAAATAACATAAATTACTTTTTATTTAATGTTAAAGTGAAAATGACACTAACATAAAGTGTTTTACTAAAACAATTTTTAAGTAGGGTTACACAAGTCCAAATTTTGATTATAAATAGTCATTGGAAATATAAAAAGATTTCCTATATCATAGTATTTTTTTATAATTTTTAGACATTAAATAAATTTAATTATTTATGACATAATAATGATGCAGCGATGACATCATTATTTGACGATTTAAATAAAATGGAAAGGTAATATAAAATCTATGAACTACACATGGCCAAAACCAATTGGATGAGTGGATTTCGATGCCTTATCACCTTATCCACGAATTCTATCAATGTGGGACCTTTTAAAACCGAAACACATTTTCAAATAATGTAATGTTCCTTTACTTTCCAAAAGTGCCCTTCCTCTCCTCTTATAAAAGGCCCCCACCTCTACCTCATTTCACACACTCTTCAAGCCATTGGCTCGGCCAACCCCTGCCCATTTGCTCTCTCCACATCCCTCTCCTCATCCTAGAGGATTCCCTTTGGGCAGAATCCTTTCAAAGGAAGCCTTTAGGCTCAACTCAAAAGGAGTTACACTTTTTAAGGTAATTCATTCTCTCATGTTCTTTTGTTTTATTTTGCTTCTCCAACCCCCTAAACTCTTTTTATTTACTTCTTTTGTAACAACACCAGTATCTTAAATATACTAGGATGTTGTTATAAGATTTATTTGAGCTACACTTCCACACAACTACATCAAATGGTTAAAGAACATAAGGTTTCCGTGGATGGCGAAATTCTGCCTCCCGAAACGATGATTGTTCAACACTCATTTAACACCTTCAAAGGTGGCCATTATGATGTCACTATTTTTATATATGATATATAATATGTTTATGTTTTCCTTAAGCTTCTGTTTTTTTCATTTTGGGCATACCTTTATGGTTTCCATTATGGGTAAAACACGATATCTTCATTTTAGGAAGCGCGGACTACCGCCCCCTGAAAGTGATTTGATTCGTTAATACCATATGTGGGATGTGTGAAGGATAAAGTTAATGATATTATATATGTTATTATACTGGAATTATAATATACTCTCATATCATTATGATTCCATTCCAGAAAATATGAAATAGAAATGGAAGTAGCGTTCATGCGTACGTACGGCTTACCGTCTCCATGAACGGTGCATTTCATTTCTTACCTCTAAATGTTACGTAATATTATAAATGAATGTATATACTGGATATATAAGATATATATGACATCTAAATTATGAATATAATGGATATTTCACCACATTAACAACTTGTAATCATAAGAAGTTTATTTTTGACTCAAGTACCAAAGGTCGACAAAACGACCGTTATTAACTTAAATAATTACATAATGATCATATCATTGTAATAAGTGATATAATAAGGATAATGAAATTGAGAATGGTTCTTAATAAGGTATATATTAACTCTAGTTTATTATTCAGGAGGTTAAAGAACGGTTGAGTCAAGTCGGACACAAGGTAAGGGAACTTCTTAACCCAACTTCCATTCTTTGGGTTAATCTCCTACTTTCAAATTATGTCATGATATTATTATGTCCTATTTTGTATTTTTACTTTCTTTATGTGTACCTATAGTGAATACACATAATAGATCTATTTTATTTTAAAAATGATCTTTTTAAGGACTCCGTCTCAATCCCCTTTCATTGAGTCATATTTGGTTTTATACACAACTTTCTTTTATACGGTGTATAAACCCCTTTGACTTTTACGGTTATTCAAAAGGAATCTTTTTATACAAAGAGTTTTGCTAAACGACAAAAGGGAATGTTTTTCTTTCCGTACTTATGCGGCGACAACGACTTCTCCGCCGCCGTGACCATTATTTGAGTTTCGGCTTCCTCTATAAGCCATCTTTTTTTTAATGAAAAATAAATACAAAGTTTTAACTTTCTTTTATTTTGGTACTGAAAATGGTTTTGAAAGCGTTTTTATTATAACAATGTGTTGTATTGATATCTTGTGATTGAAATGTGGAAATGTTATGTTTCCTTTATGCATGTTTTATGTGATATGATTATGTTATGGTTTATGATATGTTTAAACCTATTCATATGAGGAATGTATTGGACTTAATAAGTGACGGGTGGAGCCCGCAATAGCTCCTCGATGCATCGGTAGGTCTCATGAGACAACTAGACGTGGAATTGGCCGAGGCCCTTTCCCAATTTGATTTATGGTTTTGGCCGAGGCCTTAATCATTTTAGACGTCTTGGCCGAGGCCTTGACAAAATGTTTCAGAATGTCCGGCATTATACATTCCCTCATTATGAAAGTGGTTATTGTTATTGCATGTGATTATTCGACCAGTAGAATATCCATGTGAAGAAGTGAATGGCATTATCTCATTTTACTTTTGCCATATTATGTTGAAGTTCATGTTTAAAAAGGCTTTTGTTTTAGTTATACATTGCCTTAAATGTTTGTGTTTATTTATGAAAGCTTCCGCAATATTGTTATCCTTACTGAGCATCTGAGCTCACCCCTTTCAATGTTTAAATATTTTCCAGGATGTGAAGAAGTGTATTATGACTGACTTGCAAGGATAGTCAGTGAAGATATGAGTGTGGACTATGAAGACCATGTTATTGTAGTTTGTTTAATTATGACGTAATGAAAGACTTATGAATGTATCTAGTGTTTCCAAGGCTACTAAACTAATCGGTCTTTCGAGACTTGATCTTTTGGGATCATGCCAATGTTACGAAGTAATGCACCGGCTCTGGGTAGCTGGGGTCGGGGCGTTACAGTCACATTCCTACAAGAACAGAAAATAGAGCGTATAGTTTTCCTAAGATGGCGAGTAGGATTGAAGGATTATTGTATTTAAATATCCCATATATTCCACTAATATTTTTAACATAATTTCTCATTTATAGTAGAAAAATTTAAATGCATCATGAAATTAAAATTAATGTAAATAATTAAAATTAATAATAAAAAAATGATTGAATGGAAAATTGTAAATATTATTCCATCTTACAAACCATATTCATTTTGATTTTTCTAATTTTTTCTCCTTTAATTATTATTTGCATTATAATAATGGAATTAGAAGAAATGACAAAACATATAGAGAAGTAAAACAGTATTATCAGGGTAATCCATATTTTTAGGAATTAAAATTAATAATTCAAATTTTAAAGTCAAACTAAATCTATTAAATGAATGTAACATTATAACACATTTTCAAAATAAATCACATCTTATCAAACAATTTATTTATGTGTAAATTTTCTATTTTATATCTACGAGAAGTGAAATTATTTATTAAAGGAAGATTATATATGATAGTACTATTAGTATTGAATCATGTATTATTAATGCATTTCTTTATTATATTATAATATTTAGTAGAAATAAGTTATAATGAATATTATAAAAATAATTAATGTAACATGAATCCATAATGAAATACATTGTTTAATAATAGTTGAAAACATTATGATATTACGTGTGTAATAGATTGTGCTTATTATCAACAAAATTGAACACATTTAATAGAGATGAACTATATTCATTGCTTTTTTTTGAAATGTGTATAAATTTTATAAGGATATATGAAATGGATTGAATATTTGATAATTTAACTAACCCGTAAACATATTATTTTCTTTCTAAATATAATAAAAAAATAAAAAAATTAATCACTATTTATTGAAATAATGGGATTATGATTAAAAAATTTGTAATAAAATAAAAAATAAATAGATGAGTATTCATTAAAGAGTAATGTGAATTAATGTTTCAAAAATAGTACCCTTCAGTCAAGATATCCTTGTCTTTTAGGGAACAGAAAAATATACTCCAATAAATATAAGAAATCTATTTAAAAGAATTTATCAAAATTAAATTATAAATATAAATCACCTTTAAAACTAAATGATAATATACTAAAATGTCACTAAAATTGTATGGAGCAATGATAGAGATGAAAACAACTTCCTTGTACTCATAATCGAATAGTCCAAAAACAAAAATAACTATATACCCAGAGACACACTAGATATGGAATTAATATACTGAAAGTACCACCAAAATATAATAATAAATTCTTGGAAACAATTTATAGAATTTATATAATATCATATAAATAATATTTCATTTGATTTTGAAATATAATTTTTAAAATATTTTAATTTAATGTCGACTCATATTAAACATATGTTAGAAAAAAAGTTTCAATAATTTCTATATTTATATTAAAACAATGTATATAAAAATTAAAAAACTAAACAAGCCTTGTATCAGAAAATTTGATGATGAAAAAAATTGTATTATCAGAGAACATATATCTATATGAGATTATATATATTAAAACACTATTTTATATTTTATTTTTATTGAAAGAACTACTTATACATGAAACATGATAATTATATATTCAATAGAATTCAATTTATTATAATTTATAAAATGATTGCAGTTGTAAATGATATTTAATAAAGAACCTTTATATATTGAATAAAAATTTATAATTAATGATTTAGTAAACATTTCTAAAAATAGCTCTAAAAAATTTAAAAAATGATCTATTGAATCTTTTGACATTTAAAATTACCTTGTTGATAATAAATAAGATGGATAATATAGATGAAATCACCATTTTAATGGTTTAAATAATAAGAAATATCTATTAACACAAAGAAACATTCTATAACCCAGTTTTCCATTATTTAAATAACAATTTGATTGGTGTGAAGGTTCTGGGACATAAAAAATAACTTAAAGTGAAATGTAATCACTGTAGATGAGGTATTTCATCTCACATACCTATGTAACAAAATATAGAAAAAATATTCAATTGATAATTAATATAAAAATATATCATGAGAAATAAACAGTAATATATGACATGGTGCATGATTATAAAAAATTGACCAGCGTGACAACATTATTTACTAACCATTGGATCTATGAAAAACCAATTTTATGTTGATCCTGTGAAAATAATGTCATGTAATATAAATGTTATTCATGATAAATTTACCTCTTCAATTTAAGAAAATAGAAAAAAAATTAAATTATAGTGTATATGAAAAATTATCCATGCATCTTTGTTACTATTGGATTGAAAAAAATTATATGGTGATAAAAGAATTTGAAAAAAAGAAGACATGTATTAAAATTGTTAATTGTTAAAATATTCATGAAATGTAGAATCAAAGTACAAATCATGAAATACATCACATTTTAATGAATGGTAATCAATTATGAAACAAATATATTGACATAAAAATCCATAATGAGGTGGAGTCAAAGTCATTGGGAGGGATATGTTAAAATAAATGGTACTCAAATATAAGAATTATACAATTGAAGAGGTGGATCAAATAAGTGTGAACCATAAAAAAACTAATTAGGTAATAAAAGTATTCTAAAATATTGAATTAGATGTTTTATTTTGTTAATGGGAAAACAGATATATTGTAATGAAATAAATTTTTTTATAGAAAGTGAAGTACCAAAAATTTAAGAGTAGATATAAAATAAATACAATTGCTTTGTATAAGAGAATATAATTTTTTTGGGAATGGATGGGTCACTATAGGGAAACATAATGTTCACAATTGGGTAATACATCCAAAAACAAAGGTATATTAGAGATGAAATTATGTCGTATAAATCTGGGAATGAAATGACGCTACTATAAGGGGAATGGTTGAGCCTGAAGGTATTTAGGCAAAGCAAGTTGGATAATTAATTAATATTTGAGATGATACTCTACATTCTAAAAATATGGATAGGTGAGATAATTTAGTTATCAATGTCGAAAATTTTGGATAATATGTATAAATCATCATGGTTCGTTGAGTAGGGAAAAAATAGTTATAGAATGTGCACATAGTTAATAGGATAAAATATGCTTGTAGTTCTAGGTATAATTTAGTAAAATCATTATACAGATAATGGAAAAATATATTCCGAAATTGGGAATCATTGTTCATTTTTTATATTACGGTCTTCAATTTTAATCGAATAATATTACTAATGGATTCCTTTTTTGTAAAAGTGATGTGATGTGACACTGAAATGAAGAGTTCATAATTTTTATGAAATTCACAATGAATAAGAATTATACAATATTTATTATAACTTGTTAAATTTTCTACCATCAATGAATCAAAAGAAATGATACAAAAAAATTATCTGTAGTATGAAACTGTGTAAAAGTGGTTGGGGTCCTAGGTTTTTAAGGGAATTGATGACCAGGTATCCTAATAAATAGATGAAAAATTAATTTTAAAAGAATTGTTTCAATGTTATAGAAATAAAAACATAGAATAAAATAAAGTTGTTTTAAGAAGAATTTGAGTTCAATGTAGAAAATTAAAATTACCTAAATATTGAATCAAAGATAACATTTTTAGTAAAGGGACCGAATGATCAGCCATCAAATATCATAAAGGGGAAGAAATTTTATAATGGGTTGCAAGGTAAGGAGGCTACAACTATAAATATTGCGGGGGTACCATAGGAATGGGTGATATAAATTTCTAGTCATATGGGTTGGATGGGATGGAATGTGATTGGGTAGAAATGAATTGATATATACAAAAATCCATAAAAGTAGTCGGTGGTAGCATAATTCATGTGTTGTTATACAGGAACGATATAATGAGATGGGGGTATTTGAGATGATAAACTACTATAGGGGAGTAAGGAAATTGTCCACAATATTTCAAAAGTGGTATTAAGGAATAGTAGGACGAGTGAAGGGGAATTAGTAGTGGGAACCCTAAAAGCAGCCATTGAATCTCATGAGTCTGGTCATGTTTTGGTGGAGGAAATATAACATAGAGTGATTTAGGTGAATGTAATAGTGAAATTTATAGGGATAGAACCAGATTTAATATACATAATTTATTAAATAATTATAAAATTCATACATAAATTATATATTTAAAACAAATCATAAGTGATTGTTATCAAAATTTATGTACATTACTATTATAGAGTTTCTAGGTCATATGTACATATTTATAATGTTTTCCATTATTCAATGATCCTTATCAAAAGAAGATATTTAAAATATTACCATTACATAATGATTATAATATCATTAATAACATATTATATACTTATATATTTCATCCATGTGGTGTGGTGATGAAGATAGAGCCACATCTCTTTTTTAAGGTGGTAGTCCATACATACACAAATGATGTTATCATCTTCTCTTGAGTGAAAAGGTTGGAATGAAAATGATATATATTTATTTTCATTATCGAGTGACATTAACATAATTAGAATCATAAATAATTCATTTATATCATATATATTAACGAAAATTCTCATTATTTCCTTCCATTAAAAGCATCAGTGAATGATGAATCACATCACCTCGTGGGGCAGTAGTCTTCCACACACACGAGTGACATTGTTGTTTCTTCTATAAAATAGAATATAATAATATGTTAATAAAATATAGTGATTAAATATGTATCATAATTTAAAACATATGATATATAATTAAATCATACAACAACAATTAACCCATATTTATTTCTAGCCTTGAATTTTGGTAATAGAAAAATAAACAACATCGGTTTATGAGGTCATAGTCTGATGTACACACGAATGATGATTTTGAAATTCATTTAATGGAAGTTTGTGTGGTTGTAGTTAATGACCAAAAAAACACCTAATTATATTTAAAATAATCATGTAATTATTTAATAATGATATAATAAAATTCATGGATGAGGAGAAATAAATTTGATAACGACGCTTGTTGAAGAGAATTAACTCTAAATTTATTATTATTATTTGGTTTATAAAAAAACTCTGAAGAAATAAATTATTACCAATATTTGTATTCTAATATGTGGAGATATAATTTTAGAAGTCATTATTTCAGGGGTATTTCGAGACAAATGGTTTGAGAGGTGTGAATAATTGAGGAGGTGGGGTCCTCTTTTTATGTAGATGAGGTGTTCTCTTCTTTTAAACTATCAAATGTGTTATGTATTGGATGGCCAATCCTACCTCATGTGGCTCAAAACTTTAATAATAATTGATGGTAGGGTTAGATAAATAACCTCCACTACAAAAAAGGATTGCATTTTTATGATGTTATTCCTTAACTTATATGTTTCCCCACTTTTACTATTTTGATTTTTCACTGTGTTGACTAGTTTTCTAAAAAATTTAATTTTCCAATTAAGACAAAAATAGATTTAGAATTATTAGAAAATTTATATCTACAAACTAAAATTTTTACATATAATCTATAAAATTAAAATTCCATGTGTGATGGAAATTAATTTTAACGGAAGCGTATGTATGGCGCAAAAAGTTGCATTAACCAAAACTTCTCGAATAATGTATTTACAATTTAGGGGTTTATTAGAATCCAATTACACTTGAGGCCATAAGGATAAATTGTTTCACAACATAATTCCATTTTTTATTTACCAAAAAATTCTAATAACCCCATGAAGGAAACACATAATTTATGATGCCTATGTGCAATAAAGAAATTCGCACAGAAGGGACTTGCACGACTAATGTGACATTAAAGTCAATATTGTGCATTGTCCTCCAAAACTATAAATAAGTAATATTCATTAAATAAGAATGGTTGGTGTGCATAAGAGATCCATACCAAATACTCTTATACACCCAATGTAAAGTCAATCGGCCACTTACGCTCCACAGTTCTTACACCCAAATGTTATGATTTTCACATATAAATAGATGGAAACTCATCCCTTTGAAGGGTAACTTGGTGGATGTAAAACTATCTATTATGTGAATGAAATAAAACACCTTCTACGACTATGCCTAGGACATTTCTTTAAGGTGTATTTTCTTTCATGACAGGTCCCCCAGGTGTCCCCATTCTAGGGGCCCATAATGGATTTATCTCTAACCATTTCCATTTTCGTCTAATAAATGTTCATGAAAAAGACCTTTCTTATATATACGAATTCTCATTGACATATCCATTTTCACTCAGACACCTCTATTCTCCACACAATCCTTCATTCTCGCACACACCCACTCTTTGTAGGCTCCATGGGTTGTCTTCACATTGAAACCCCATGTTCAAGATCCTATTGTGCACACCTCCTCTATGAATCCATATATTCTTGTGCATAGTGATATCTTAGTCCCTCAAGTTTTTTCAAGTGTTTTCTTTCTCTACATAATTCTTCTCTGCATTGGTATGCTAAAATCCATTTCTTATTCACATAGCTATGCTAACATGTACCCCTCGAATGACAACTCCTCTACCCTATTTTACCCAAGAATTGTTGGTTCCCACCCTACTCCAAGGGTTCAAAGGTATCTGTTATTTATGTCCAAGGGATAAAGTGTGAGTCCTCCTCATCCATGATGTATGTAATTAAACTACCAAGAACCATCATCCTCACAACATGATGTTATACTATAGCCTCACCCCATGAAATGCATGTGGGTTTCCCTGACTCGGTAATTTAACAAACCCACTAGTCTCCACAAGAGTGATATGTTTCTCACATGGAATGAGATCATTATTTAATGGAGTTCCATATTCCCGAGGGGAAGGGAAAACATCCAGGTGTCATCCCTTAAAAATCGTTGAAAAAGGTATCTCAATTTATTATCATTTCCTCCTCTAGACATAAATACTGCATATGTGACGGGAACATGGGACTATCAATACCCCATCGCCCTCATATTGGGATTTGTATCCAGGGGATGATCACCATGTGTATTACCCAATCATCATCTCCTTTGGTCTACTGATTCCTCTTATATCACACACCAAGAATGACATACATGGGATTATAGGTTAGTATTCACCATGACACCCTTCTTCTAGGCATCCATCATAGAGTAATCCCTAACCCCCTACTGCATCATATGGGTTTTGATCCCTACCTTCTAAACGAGCTATTTGAGAATCCACTCTGAGGGTCAATCCCACCCAATAATAATCACTCGTGCTCCTTACTATGGATGTACACTCATGAGGCAATATATTCCACTTTTCAGACACATCTCAAAAATAAACCTCCCTGAGGAGTCCTAATTCAAATTTTTGTTCTGATAACCATTCATAACCCCCAAAGTGCCAATGGTAAACTATCAAAGTGTATGACTTGATGCCAACTAAAACTACATGAACCTTGATCCTTGTCTTCTAAATTTTATAAAAAGGAATCCTTCATGAGGTTCAGTCCCATCATCCATTCCCATTTTGACCCATCCCTCGAGTCCCTATGTCATGGGAGGATCACTCCCCAGCCCATAGGCTACATTTCCTTTCGATCCCCATCCATGCACTAAATTCTCACAAGCCACCTCCTTAGGTGTCTCATCACCCCATCAGAATAATGTGAACATTGATTTCCATCCATTTTTTATACATAGGAAACCCCCTATGGTTCAATCCCCAAATATTCATCCCCCAAGTATGTTCAATCTTATCCATTGCATTCCACCACAATAATTCCTCCATACTAATCACAATCTTTACCTGTGAAAACTCATCATGATGGGATAATGATATCCATTTGGGAAGCCCCCATGAATAATCCCTATAAATCTGCTCTATCACCTCACCATTATCATGGTGAGTTCACAAAATCCACATGGGTTTCTCAGAATGTAATACCCACTCTTTCCATTGCTACCCAGTGTGCAACATAGGAATCTAACTGTGCGTAATCTCCAAACAATCCATATCCATAAAACCTAGATTGTTCTTCTTGGGTCAAGATTATAGCCATGTGTGGGACCCAAATAACACATAGAACTATGTGGTTTTATATCCCTAGCTTATACAAAGGGTATATTAGATGTCTCCCTAAGAATAAAACCCATCCAATGGTAAAACATGTTGTCTCCCTCATTGAGGCCCACCTTCTCTAATATTCCCTCAGTTGTATCTAGATAAGCCATGATGGGGTGAAACCTCACCTTTATGGTCCATCTCATTCCTATGTCGATCCATATGAGACATTCAGATCCATCTAACTAGTAAAAATTCCATGTTTTCCCTTATAGTGATGCACTTATCGGATCCACCTTTATAAGAGTATTGATCCGTTTGATACATCTCCTAAATAATTTAAACTCACAAAAAACTCCAAGTTAAATGTGGGGATCTGATAAAAACATTAGGGTCATGTTGTTGGAATAAGATACCTCTTGTTCAATGTGGTATGACTGAGGTTTATGAGCCCTTGAGAAGCCCTCTAATGAGGAAGAATGTTGATTCTCCATTCTTTCAATGTATAGTAATTGTCAGTGATGTCTACAATAACTACTCTCTTTATTGATGGTTACTTCCCTAACTAGATGCTTTGGAGTTTCCTGACAGAATCAATTTAATCAACTGGGATCCATAATGCGATGGCACCATGGATGAGTTCCAGGAACAATGTCATAATCTATATTGGATTCCCAGACTATGTGAAAAATTCCAAGGAAGAATCCGAAAATGGAGGTACCAACATCTCATCATCACATTTCAGTTAAAGAGTATACATATATGAAGAAGTGATGTATGCCACTCACATTTGGAGAGAAGGAAAGTAGGTTATAATTCATCATCAGGGAACATCAACGATGACTCTCAAGGAATCGTGCCATTATGGAAAGCACTAGAAATAGAAATTGTGAACACAACATGAAATAGTAATCTTTATGCTATAAGGATTAGTAGTTCTCAGTACATTTATAGTTGAGCATGTCATGGGATCTATCTATCAGGTGATAGGTCCCACAATGAAAATATTGGGCCTTTCATGGAACTTACCAAAATTTATGGTAGTTAATCATTGTAAATTCTTGTATGTGGTATCATTATTGTTTATCCCTCTATCTAAATGTAAGACTAAATAGAAAAACATAACTGGAATGCTTTCTAATATTCATATTTATAGATAAATATTAAATAATTTTAGGACTAAGGATATAAGAAACCAATCAGACCCCATCTTTAGATGCAGGGCTATGAGGAATGATAATGCAGTTGTACTGCAACACTCCACCTCCACCATGAAATTATATACATACACGAATATTGGGAACCCACAACCAATATCACCATCATAAATTTTTCATATGAAGTTTATATACCTTAATGTGTAACGATACGAGCAAGAGGGGATCATTTTCACGAGGTCTATGCCCCCCAAGAACATCGAGTAACTTTTTCCACTCCATCACCTCCACCACAAAGTATCATTTAGGGGGCCATTACTCCCCACACTAGCATTCATCTATTTCAGGAGCCTCATCATAAAATATTCTTGTGAATCACCCCGTATTTCGATGTAGAAATGAATTTTTGAGTCACCTCAGAAACGAATACCTCCTGATAGTGGAAAAGGAGGGATCCAACTAGATCACATCAACTCAACCAATTAATGGTCCCTTAGGAAAATGAATAGGTTGTCTACACACTTTCTCCACTAGCCCCAGTCCAGAATAACCCGACTCCATCATTGAGTGAATTCTCAAGAAGATACCTATCAGGGGGAATCATATTATATAACTTCTATGACCCATTCCACCCCTTATGCATTATTCTAGGTCCCTAATACTACAATGTATAGACCCAATTATTCCTAGTCAGTATTGAGACCTTATCCACCACACGGGAAGGCGGGATAAACTATTCTTGTAATTGGCACAGTGAACAGTCTTCATTGGCTGACCTGTGATGATAAGATCTGGTATGAAGTTCCTCCCCATATCATTTTAATCTATGGTGGAGGTCCTCCCCACTCTCACTAACATCAGTTGATGATGTGGTCATCACAATCTTTTTAACATCCAACATGGAGGCCCTACTCATTCTTATGATTAAAGATACATAGTTCCTCACCATATCTCAGATATTCCACAAAAAGGTACTCCTAGAATCAATATTGGCTCCAAAAGAGGTTCTCCAGGCAACAACATCTACCAAATCAAAGGTCATCCTTGACCTTTTGCCTATCAACATTGAGTTCCTCTCTATGATTTGACCAGCATCAGCGAAGGCCCTCCCTACTCCATTATCCATTCAAGTAGAGGTCGTCCCCACTTCGTCGATAGTTAACACAAAGGTCCTCACTATACCGAGTTTTATCAATATGAAATCCCTCCTCTTACTACCATTTTTAACCAGTGTGGAAGTCATCCCCATTCCACCAACAATACACATGGAGGTCATCTTCATGTTCTAACCATCTGTTGTAGATTTCATCCCCACTCAAGCACTCTTATCTATGAATGTCCTCTCAAAAAATCAAAAAATAGACATGGAGGTCCTCCCCATGTTCCACAATACAAATGCTTAGGTTTTCCTTACACCTACAATCACCAGAGTGTAGGTCCTCCTCGCTCCATTGACAGAGAATATGAAGGTCATCCTACTCTGACAAGTAGCTTGAGTGTAGCTCCGCCATGGTCCATCACCAACCATACTAGAGGTGATAATAGTGCCATATAACTACCATACCAAGGAGATTCATCTAAGAGAAGAGGGTAGAACCATCTTCTCTGAAGGAATAAATCTAAAAATATATATTACATTTTAAATCTAGTTCATTTTTCAACTTCTAAAGCAGAATAAAAATCAATAATAAAGGTTTCAACTCAATCCTCTATATCATATCCTATGTATGGAACCCATCATATGATTTTTTTACTCCAAAAAGGTTAAATTTACAAGATCTTTGATTCCCTCCATAGGTACATTCAATAAGATCAAGATTTGGATCCCTTCTAGATTCATACCATGAATTCTTATCTATCATTTATAGACTCATTTTGTACCTCAACATGAGATCGTGGAGAGTTATTATGGGTAATGGTAGATGATGTAAACTATCCAGACTTTCCACCAACACCCTCAATAGTCACACATGAATTGGTGGTTTTCACCCTATCTTATAGGGAAAAGAAGATGTAGTCGTTACTACCCCTAATTGATGACCATGTCACCAAAATCTTATCAACTCATGCATCATTATTTCTACTAGAATTTACACTACTGAAATGGTATAAATCAATATCATTATAGGTTTATCATCCACCCCATTCAAATAATTGGGCAACCAAGATCTGGATCCTTCCTCTGAAAGGATAATTTTGTGGGACACTTTTTTATTAGATCAGTTATCTCATATGTTTTGGACAATTAGAACTCTATATTTTGATATTATAGAGTCCCTTAACAAGTATAATGTAATGTGCTTCTATACAATCATCTAGAATACTCATTTCAAATTCATGAACCATAATTTTGAATTTACGAAGTGTTATGAACACTTCAAAAACATCGACCAGCATAGTCGCATGGTTGATCTAGACATGATTCCCATGGAATAACACCCTAAAAGACCTAGGTATTAATGTGATCATTACCATAGATGAATTAAAATATATCATGTGGTCTCTATTAATCTCAAAGAGATGTCTCCACAAGTGATGATCTGATTATGGGGTTGTATGATACACTTTAATTTATCTATATCCTGCTGTAGCTGGGCCTACCTGGTGACTGCAAGGATATGCATCCAAGAACTATTGTAGTGAATATGGTTATTCCTGAGATACACCTAAAATTGCAGGTCAATGTAGGATCTGATAAAGTGGTACTATCCCTTATGAAAGCACAACATCTACTTGACCATAATGTGTTTTCACCATAATGGAAAGGAAGGTTCTTTCCTTACAGATCCCTTCGAACCACTACCCTTTTGTTGAGACCATAACAAGGGTAAAAGACCGACCATGATCTCTAAGACTTATGACCCATCAAGTTTAGTCCATAAGGAAGAGGTTGATACTACTATGGCCACATTTCTCTAGCAGCATGCAGAGTAGAAACATCTCATTGATGTGCTCCTTGTCAATAGTTATGAAGAATGGAATCCAGACTACAATGATCCTCGGTATGATCCTAATCATCTTCAATTGGGAAAAAAGGGATGCCATATGTTCCCTTTGGATATATGTATCTAGTTTATCTAAATAATTTCATTCTTCTTGAAATGTTAGACAAGAAAACTTATAGAAATAAACCGCTTTATATATCACCAAATATGACCAAGATAAATGATAGTCATCCTCAAGACCTAGAATATGTTGTATCTTTATCATTTCCTTATACATTTACACTAATGTTTCCAATTTCCACTCTATGAGATATTAATCCTACCTACGATGTTGAAGAGCCCAAAAATTCATTGGTGGTTGTGATCCCTTTCCCAGAGAGGAATCATTATCATGAAGATCTAATGGTTACTCTTATCACCCACCTCATGGAACTTGAGACAAGACAAGTGGAAATAGCACATGTTGGAAACATATATTCTTCATGGGTGGATGATATATTAGTAGCCCAAGTTTTTAGAAATCCTACCCTCTCCCCTTTTAATAGAATGGGTGATATTATGTAGAAACTACACCACTTTATTTCAAGGTGTGGGCCCATGTACGGAACAATGGAAAATTAGGAAGATTCGAGGCTCCGAATATTCATAAAAATAATTGAGGGTCATGTTTTCATCTTGTAATACTAGTAACCCATAATGTCTATAACATGTTTGGAAGACATTAGAAAGAGTTTTATTTATTAGTTCTGTTCTACAATGAAAAATAATATCATTGAAATCTTATTCGAATGAATATAACAGCTAGATGAGAGATTCATAATTTTAATATCTAGGATGAAAGGCTAGAACTATTCACTCGATATTTATCTGACTTAAGAAGAACTGTTGATGATGTGCATGTGGAATGATTAGATGTATTTGGTTCCATCCCTCATAACATAGATTTTCATAGTTGGATTCTAGGATTTCTTTGATAAGGATCAGTTCCTAAATGAGTCCTTGTAGTAGTCCTCATACAGATGCCTGTTTCCTCCCAAAAATCCAACAAGAAGAGGCACCAAGGACATGACTGCTGCTATTTCATAGGTAGAGGCCCCTAGGAGAGTAGAATTATTATCTCTAGAGCATATTCCAAAGACTTTTCAAGGACAAAAACCTTGGTTCTAGCTTGAGGCTCACCATATCACCCTGCAAAATCCAACGACACCACCCAATCAAGTACCACCACTGACGAGAGAAAATGAGGCTCTATCCCCCGTTAGGATCCATCCCATCATCGAGGCCATGCCCCTGTATCCCCATTACAAGAATTAAGAAACATGAACTAATCATTTTATGTGGTATATGTCCCCATTTATTTATAAAGTTCCATAGATCAGGGAATCATGATGTTTCTAGAATATATGGGGCACCAAGAGGGTGATATCATTGACTGACCCAAATACCACCCCTATCACCAGTTCATTGGATATACCATCAAGCAATTATATATATCCTAGGACTAGTTTCAAACCACTTTGATAATGATATTATCATATTAGGGCATATTACTAACACAAGTGGTGTAAATTTATGAAAATACTGATGATGATAGATATAGTGAATGGATGTCGGTCTCCGGATGTGGGTCTCAGAATTTTGATGATTAGATAGCCCACAGATAAGTGTATCATTCCCATGGTGTCATTAATTATCATTTTAATTGGAATTAGCCTTAAAATGTAGTCAAGTATCTTCCCTCTACAACTCCTTTATCCACATCTCATCCTAGTACATATCAAAGGAGCATGCACTAACCGCACAAGGGATTAAAAATCCCACCACAAGTGCAAAGACCATCATACACTATAAGTGATTTCATTCACTCATTGATGGGAATTTCTTATATAATTCACCAATTATTGGAAGAATCCTTAGGTTATGATACAATTTATTCATCATTTAATATCATTGAGGTTGTGGATGCCAACATAATTCCAAAAAACAAGGACCATCGGGTATATCCTCCCATTGTAACTGGTTGAGTCCATGGTCAATGAGGTCATGGATATGTGGATTGTTAGAATTATAAGGCCAATGATTCTAGCCAAGCCATGAATGGTAATAAGACCAGACATAATTCTCTATGAAGGGATTAACATTTTCAGTCTTGTCATCCAATTTCATCATGTTCACCACCATTATTGTTTTTTCTACTCAATGAGGGAGATTATCTGTGATTGCATCATGATCAGTCACATCATGATGTGGCTATAACTCAAAAATCAGATAGTCATCTAGTAATAATTTTTCATGATTTCGCTAGTGGGAAACAATACATCCCTTTCACTATCTATAATATAAAATTTGAATAGACAACACCCATTATACCTATTGCAATAGAGATACCTTTCGTCTGTAGAATTGGGCTTCTATCCAGAATGTATGATGTGATTTACCATATTTACAAAAAACACAAAAAAAAAAGTGATAGATCCTATAGGACCTATTCCTATCACAATAGATGTGTGAAGAACACACAAAGGATTTGAAAAGCCCCATCCAGTTCTAGATAGAGGTAGAAGCTATAGAGGACATCCATGCCAAGGAATTTTGATGAAAAAAAATTTCAATCCATCATATCATTATCAAGAAAGTACGAAGACTCCCCTATACTTATTAATATCCATCCAGTATACTTCACAAGCTTGATCAATGGCGTGTAATTTTATCATTGACATCTTCACACATATGCTATGATCAATCTCATCCCAACCCAAATGCTCCACTTGATAGGACTAGATGAATCATACATGAACCCATATGACCTAATGATTCATGGTTATAACCGGACTAAGAAGAGGCCATGTGGAAGAATCTTTATAAATACCTAGTTCGGTGAAAAAAAGTATTAGTAATGAATTCATGGTTATCTCATAGGACCCCAACTACAATTCATTAATGGTAAGACCAAGGCATTATCATGATGAACTATTTCCTTCCTTATATCACCAATTCCGGATGTACTCCAACAATGGTCCAGTGGGCATGCTCCAATGTGGGACAACTATTTTTTCCAATTTTGAAACCAACTATCTAGACATAGTCTTATAAAAGATAAAGGAAAAACATATTATGACCCATGAGGTTGAGAATAGTACTATTATGATCAACCCCTAGATAGACTTGGAAGATTCCTTCATTCTCCCAATTCACCTATTAGAGGCCAAAACCCAAGACGTGGGGAACTTATTTGTTGTTTCATAGATGATGGGAGAACACATTACCATTTATATTTAATGTTAGGAAATTATCTCATACTTCATCACAAGATAGACTAAAATGTTACAAGAGGATGTTAACCCTGTAAGGTTTTTATATGTTCACCGCATGGCTACCACAATACAATATACGTTCATGTTTATAAAGGCTGAGTTCAATATAAATAGACTGATCGACCTACACTTCTTTAACATGATTAATAATTTTTCCCTCAGTCGAAGGCTTGATAAAATTGGTTAAAAAACATTAATTTCCATGGTTTAAATAGTGAAGGAGACTTCTGATGAAAATTATATTTCTATTGAATCCAAAAAATATGTTCCTCCAAGGTCAGTTGACTTAGAAGAAATTTTCTCCCCTTATAGTCACATGTCCCTAGATAAGGAATAGGATTTGGAAGATTTTCTTATAACATTTATAGAGTTTTTCTCCACCAACAACAATGTGTTGGTATATGAGGACCTATGTACCAAGAAAACCCTAAGACATACATTGATCATCAAAGCTATGCCTACAGATGAACAACAATTGTATGTGTAGTTTTGAAAGAAAAATCATGATGGCTTTTCCTAGAATTATGATCAGATGTCAGGAAAAGACCCTCATATCGCCATCTACATACTTGTTCTCCATACAATTCGTTGTGGGATAAAATTTCCTATCATCAATATGTAACTATTTCATGGTCCATGATTGATGCTAAGGTTGATAAGATCATTAATATTAACATTGTTAAGGATGTCCAGTACCCCAAGTGGTTAGAAAACATCATCCATGTTATAAAAAATAATGGATAGATCAGATTCTATATCAACATCCAGGGTGTCAACCACCACGGTCCAAAGGATAGTTTTCCCCTTCAACTGATAGTGTCTTTGATTAATGCCACTACTGAGTTTCGGGTTCTCTCCTTCATCGATATATATTTTGAGGGTAATTAGATTTGATGAACCCTACAGATGAGAAGTCCACCACCGTTAGGGTTTCGAATGGTACCTTTTTATATTAGGTTATTCGTATAAGTTTCAAGAATGCATGATCCACTAATCACCATACCATACACTACATATTCAAACAAATCCTCATGAATCAAGTGGAATTATATATGGATGTTTTTAGGCCATGTCTGTCTAGTGTCCGGACCATCTCAATGATCTTGAAAAAGTTTTATTCTTCTTCAGTTCCATCCATCTAAATATGAATCCCTTGTAATGTAGTTTTAGGGTTACCCCTGGGATGTTTTTTTGATTCATCATCAGATATAGATGAAATGTTCTTTTCCATGATAATATTACATCTATTAATCATATGCCTCCTCTGAGAAACATTTTAGAGCTTCGAAGATCCCAATTAATCATAGGCTTTATAAGTGGATTCATTATGAATCTAGAAGGAATTTGTAATCTGTTTTCCAGACTCATGAATAAGGGTACCATTTACCAGTAGGATAAATAATGCCTAACTTCTTTTGAGGATATCATGAATTACCTACTACAACCTCCAGTTTTGATGTAACCTATCATTGGGATCCCATTGGTCCATTGTGTGATAGCCCAAGAATGATCCCATGACACCCGTATCACCCCGAAGAATAAAAAGAAAACATAGACAAATATTTATTTTCTCTGTCAAATGATCTTTGATACAAAGACCATATCTTTTTTCATTTAGAATAGGTTCCTCTCACTGGTTTTAATAATGTATAAGTTAAGGCATTATCTATATAATCACGAGATACAACTGATATCCTACATGTATATTATGATGTATATTCTGAACTCCCCTATGTTAACAAGTTATCTAGATCATTGAAAAGTGATATTATAATAGTTGGACACTAGGTCTATCCCGTAGAAGGAAATCAAGGGTTAGGTTCTAGAATATTTTCTTACACATGTCTTTCCCCCGTAGTGGATTCCCTAGATCATGAATTTTCTGATGAGTCCATTCTCTCAGTGGATCATGCTATGTCATGCTAGTAGTTGAATTTATATGGTGCCTCCAAGATTCCAACCAATAGGAAGATCAATTATTAATGGATCAACAATTTAGGCCTGATGATCATTTTCATCATCCCCATATAGGATATCTTTACATATTCATTATTGCTACCAGAAGGATGTTCCAATAACGAGATGGTGTATCAGCCTCTCATCGCTAGTATCGAGATGTCTATTGAGGTTTATGTTCCCCACCTATGTGTGAATGAGGACTCTAAGCTAGTCATAAAGCATGTCAATGATGACTACGTCATCATGATGTTAGAAATAATACCCTTATTAGACTCCACCTACCAACAAAATGAAAATTTCTATTCTTATCTAGAGGTGGATCATGATCCCTAGTCACAGAATAGTGGAGCTACACTGGCCAGTCTAGCCACATCTCTCGCAAATCCTTTCATGGTAGTTCTATTCATCTATATGGAACATTGAAGGGTAATTTCCCGTAATCAGTGCGAATGATTATGTCCACCATCCAATAAGCTACCTTATCCCTAATGCTTCCAAATTAGGTCTTATGGATACCCCTATTGTAGTAGAAGAAAAAACCAATTTGACAACTCATTTTGATGAGTAACAATAGCATGGTAATATCCTATCAAACAGAGCCAAGTGTGATCGAAACCATTGGAATATGGTGTAGTTCACCCTCTAGAGTAGTCCTACCCTTGAGAAGATACATTACAGTTGTGTATTTGATGAAATTTACTCTCTTTGAATTATGGGAGATGAGATTCCTTAGGTAATGTAGGAAGATCATACTGGATCTTGTAGGGAACAACAGGTAATGTCAAAACAATCTCACTAGATTCGATGGTTGGGAAACTGTTTTCCCACCATGGGTCATGACTATATAGAGTTCTCTAAGTGGTTTTAGGCATGTCAAATTCTTACCAAATTTGTGAATTGATGACATAGATCTTCTATACCACCATGTATTATTGTCCATTTGTGGTATGGGGGAATGATGTTGTGGGGACATATCTGCAAGAAACATATCCACAGTGAAGGTTCATACTGATTGAAATAGATTTCATTTCCCTGCTGGAATAAGAAATTCAACTCAAGTATGTCAAGGCCCATTTTGTTTTTGTGTTCTTGAGATAGAACATAATCCACCGATTCTGAGTCCCTCACGCTGATCTCATTGATAATAACAACATCTTCAGAGTACTTGAGCAGAAGAAATTGTAATCCAATTATATCATCCAGTATAACCACACATCTCAAAACCATGGATTAGAAAATGGATAAATTGAGGTGTTCATCAAGATCCCCTCTTACAATTTTCAGATGATGGTGGGTCAAAATAAATTGAGTTGGTCAGATAGGCTCCCCAAGGCTCTCTGAGATTATCAGATAATGACTCAAAATTTCTAATAGTGACCACATATTACTTGGTGTATGGAACTAAGGAACTACATCTCATAATGATTCAATTTACACCACTCTATAAATATGTCTATGACTAGAAAAATCTAGATAGAGCAGCAAAAGTCAATCTAGATAACCTAGAATCCCTCTATGAGAATACACTTATGGGCATTTATAATCTAGAGAGGAACCAGAACAAGATTGATAGAGAATTCAACAAGAATGGTTTTATCTTATCCTTCAATCAAGGTGAGAGAGTTATGGCATTCAGAACACCAATGATACCTGGAAGGGAACCACCGAAGAAGGAGCCCAAATTGGAGGGACCCATGATCATGTGTATGTTTTACCCTAATGGTGCATACACTATGGTTACCATGGATGGTGAGTGAGTTACTCCTTCCACCAATTCCAAGTTACTCAAACATTACTTCACATGAGAGGGGCACTATCATCCTTCATGATGACAAACTGACTGCGTCTTGAAAATAGTTAAACTACACATAACATTCAAATATTCCTTCATGGTGATAAGCTACATATCCAACTATATGGTCGGAGTTTTGGACCTCGAACTAAGATCCCTTTTATCTAAACTGTAAGGCATAAAACTGAATAGCACAATCATCCAAATCAAATGATGATAAAATGTGAGATTCATTTTCCCTCAACACATAAAATTTCATGGATATTCAAGGACTACATGATGCTATATTACCGTATTAGTGGGATGTGTAATAATGCATGCTCTTTTGGTCATTGAGGCAATCCTAGGTTAATCATTTTTGCCTTATGGCTTGAGTTTGTTTCTCATGAATGTGTGGTGTGATGATGAGACCTCATTGTTCTTTAATTACATTAGTTTGATTTGTTAAAACACATTATAGTTCCCCATGTTAGTATATTCAGCATACGGTCTGAGTTTTTCAACCCTCAACTAAAACATATTAAATCAATGAATCGTGACATTAAAATGTGCCTCCTTATTCCAAAATATTTTAATCTATTGCGTCATACCTACAAGATGTTAAAGTACATAGAATTTATGTTACTTTTATATGACCTCAAATTGAATATTCCCTACTATACAACGTCACACTAAACTGCCCCATCCTTTACGCTATTATATAGTATCCTTTATCCTTATCACATGACAATAAACATCATGAAACCCAAGAACTATGTATGTCATGATTCGAATTCTTGTGTGATACGTAAGATCTCTTATAAATTTCACCTATGGTTTAAAAGAATATCACATAAAATATATACACATAGTTTTTCCAAAAAGTGTGTAGTATGGTGGAACACGTTGGTCCTCATTCAAATTGGGTTGTAACTATCACACCATGAACCTCCCTTAGATAGATTCCAATTAATCATCATCCTTATCACATGAAGTTAAACTACATTGAACTGAAGAACTATTTATGAATTTATTACCATCATTATGGGATATGTAGGAACGCTATACCATTAATTCTTTGGGCTCATTCATAATTTCTTTTTTTCATCCCCATGGCCTATGATATCACTTGGGAGTGCTTGGTGTGATGTGGATTTCTGAGGCCCTCATTCACATTTGTTTTATCATTTCAGGTTGGGCGCATCATGTTTGGGATACCTTTAACCCATTTTCATTACATTATTGTGTTGAAATACAAGGAATTCAAGAATATTGTATGGATTGACTCACATCCTTATGTTTTACCTTGGAACGCCTGGACATATTGCCCTATGTTTCGAAACCTATTTTATTATCCTCAATATAACCATAGTGTTCTACTTGATTTTCCATTGGCCCAATAACAGTCGATATCCAAGATCCTTTGCAAGGATTCATCCTTTAAGATGGATTTGGGTCCCTCTGTATGATAATACACATTAACGCACTCGGATGCATTGTGGCATATAACCTAGAGTGTTGGATTTTTGTGGGACACTCTCTAATTATTTCTAAATGCTTCACAAATCCTTTTATTTGGGTCACCATCTACATTTAAATCTAATGGGGTCCCCTTGAAAAATAGTCTTATGTCGCTATGTCTCACCAACCCTCCTGGTCCAACGTCTCTAAAGGTTTCAAACAACATTTTTAGATAGGTATTGCATTTCAAATAAGGTTAGTGACTGTCTCTCAATGGTATATTCTTATCCAAGGTTACATGATAAGGATGTGGTATCTCGAATAAGGTTTTCAATTATCCTCAATAATTACATCACCCTCATTTTTTCCCAAATATCAAACATTGTGATTCAAATACCCTTCGACATGTTTATGTTTAGGCATAACTTCAACACCCTCCATGATACCTCTCCTTGCACATTCTTGCATTGAGTAGTCAGTTCATCATCATTGGGAAATTCTTAACATGACTTCTCTATTCCCCTACTATGTGTTTCAATGTGCATTAAGAATCATACCATCCCCTTTTTCCCCACATAGAGCATGGTTCATGTAATTTAGTAATCTTCATAGGGTATGTACCCACATGAAAAAATCTCATCATATGTTCCAAACACTGTGACCCTAGAATATGAGTTGACATCCTAGAATAATGATGTTAAATTGAGCACTCAAGTTCAAACCTAATGAATTCAATCTATGTATTGATTTCCCATATGTAATGTTTGATGTGGTGTGGATCACTTTTTCCCTCATTCACATCAGGTAGACTCAGGGCACCATAATACATATTTCCACATTTGAAGACTTATCCAATATTTTGAGATCTATGATCCAAAAAAAATATCCCCAGTGTGATTGTGGTATGAAAACAAACTTTATAATAGTCCATGTCTTTATCGTATGATGTTAAACTATATATTCTGCATTTGAGTTGTATGACGATAAACTATATAGCACCACGATGGATTCACCTAGGAATATGTCATCCATTGGAAATGAACATCTTCTATTCCATTTTGATGTTATATATATATATATTGATTCTTTCACTCAAAGGATATATAGAAACACCTAAAAATAATTCCCCCAGGTCTATTCATAGAGTCACAAACTCACCCCTTTGGATTTTTGGAATCGATATCATCTTGGAATGTTTGGTGTAGTGTAGGCATCCAGGATCTAAATTCAATCCTAAATTCCTCATAGAACCACACCGTACATCTCCCCTATAAGGGGTCCAAACTCTAAGACATTAAACAATGATTTTTAGTTTCATTGTTCACATAATAGTACACTGTGTAACAACCAAAATTTTATCATATGATAGAAAAGTGGGGAAAATAATTTCATGTAATACTATTATTAACTAACCCAAATATATATGATGGTGATGTATAGATTGTAAAAAAAATATGTACAACTATTTTCTCATTGATACGTACATGGGGATCTCTAGAATAAAAAATAATACATATAGTAAGCTCAAAACGAATAGGTGGAGGATATGAGTAGGCATTATCATTTGGATGGGTAGGTTACACAATTTTTGATGGTTGTGCATAATTAATATGTTGTGATAGTATTATATATTGATCAAACATAACCGGAACATAAATTTGGATTTTAGTTCGCATGAATTTTTCACTTATTTTAGCTTATCATTTATGGAATCTATTTTGAGTCTTTTTTTCATTGACTGATGGAAAAAAATCATAATACTAGCACACAACTCATATAATGTTATGTGTTTGGGGTGTTCTATAATTCTTAATACAGTATCTAGGATGTCCATCTTAACATTAGCGATAAAATTCTACATGGTAATGTGTATGTGTATATATATTTTCAACTAAATCCCTTGATGTTTTTTCACAGAGGCCTATTACATAAAAAGAAACTAAAAAGTTATCATGTTAAATACAAGTAAATTTAGAATATATGATAATTTCAATACCAAAAATGCATTATTATATCACTTGAATACATATTTCATCCATGTGTCTACGTATTAAACCCAATAGTTGATGAATGGGTTTTGATTATGTAATATTTTACTAATATATTTCTTTATTTTTTATTTTAAAATATATTTATTGAATTTCATCAAAATATTGAAAAATAGTTTAAATTGACTTTGTTTCATATTAATCTAATTTCATCTGTAATTGAATAAAATAAATATTAGAAATTTAAAATTTGTCATCCCCAGTTTGATTAGCCACCTATGTAGTGCTATAAGACCTTATTCCACATGCATTAGGCATACCTCCCCAAACACAAAATGTTAAAGACTAGTAGTGACTGTGTAAAGGGGGAAAATAAGTAGGTTATACCCGCTTTAAGGAGACATTATAAAGGTCGTATTACATATGAATAAAAGGATGTGGAGTTATAATACTATATATAACTCAAACCAGAATCACCAATGTTAGAAGCAAAATCAATAAAAAATAAATATCCAAAGCCTAATTCAACAACGGAAAAGTATAAATAAATAAACATTCCATCCTAAAACCTATAAAAACTAACACAAATCATCCATCCAATACAATTCATACATTTTAATATATACATGAATGGAATGGTCAACCATGGAATATGACATTACAATAAATAGAAATATATAACACTTAAAAAAAAGGAAAGAAATAGAAACCTAAATGAGGAAACACATCAAGGTCCAATGCCAACATCCCATGTCAAATAGTTTCCAACACCCATCCCACGAAGCTGATCATTTACCTAAACAAAATAACATAAAGTATACATGCATCCCAAGGGGCCCATGTAGTATGTGAGAATGTTTCTCTGTAGGATACCACCCAAGCACGTATACCGACCAAATGTGATTAATAGGATGTTAACTAAATAAATAAATAGCATATAATAAAATTTATTTTAAAAAACTTCTTTTATTCTGAAAATAAACCATAATGTTTTCACATGCTTCGGGGAAGGCCAAAATCACTGAAAAGGAATGATCATTGGCCCATGGTCCAAGGTATCCTCTTATGTATAATATACCATGTTAAACATAATGTTATTTCATCTTACTTAGTAATCTAGAACCTTGTTCTACTATACACCTCATGTCTCATACAAATCACTGACATCTCAAATGCATGCCCATGAAAATAGTAATTTGTCCATCAGAACACTTCTTGAAAGAACATGTCGGCTCAATGCCCGACATCCAAAGGCACAATAGTGTTTGTCCCCAAATAAAATCACCTTTGTCTCACAACATGATATCCCAAGGAATGAATATCTCTATCCTCCAAAATAAACCTATGCCAATGGCCTGAATCAAAGAAGTAATTATCCCCCATCTGATAGCCTCAATGTCATCATCTAAAGGCTCCTCACCTTCCCTATGAGTCCTAACAAAAAATATCCCCAATACAATTTCTTAATATGCACTACTAGGGGCCTCTAAACACCTGAGGGGTCAAAACCACCTCATCACTGAGTCTTCTTATGTGAGCATGACTCCAAATAGTGCTTTGGCCCCCAAGGGTGAGCGTCAATCAAAAATTTATACATGTAAGACATATCAAAATGGAACATCATTTCCATGTAACCTGTCACACAACCATTGTCCTTTCCATACAATTCATATCGATCCATGCCCAAAGACTAATGTTATGGACACCACAACCTAATGTCTCTAATGCCCAACTAAAGGTCTACACCACCCATATATCCTAGGCCAATCCCTACCAAATTATAAACATCAACTAAATCCAGATAGTCATGCCATCCCAATTTAATTGGTCCAATATCATCACAACCACATGGGTCTCAATAGTATATCATAATCATTTTATATATGAATTTTATATCAAATAGGAAATTAAATTTAATATTATGGAATTGCACAATTTAAAAGATCATATCATTATATTACATTCAAATTGGTTCAATATAATTTAAATAAACATCATTACACATAAATTTAATATATGTTAATTAGATAAATAAATAAATTTAATTGAAGTTTACATCTTCAATTAATAAAAAGAAATCAAATCTGTTAAAAACACTCCCCAGCCTAAATACTCAAGGTAAAAACTGGCCTCTATGCTAGGCTCTCATGATTGATTTAGGTTTGGGTATTCCCAGCAGCATCACATAGTGTCTCAAAGCAATTTATTATAAATCAAAGGGGTCTCATTCAATTTCCCAACCACATGATTAAATACATAGCACAAATAATCTGTTAAAACACAAAGACCCATATGGATAATGTAAATTGGAGGTTTAGATGTTGGTTTATCCAGTAGTAGGCTCTAACTCCAAGAGGTTTTAGGGAAATTGTCGTTTCCATCAATATCTCGGAAAATAGGGTGAGACATCTAGAATAGATTGAGCACTCCATGAGGTGAAATCAATGAATAAAAGAAGAATGGGTGGCATAAGCATTACCGAGATTGTTCTATTGAATCCAATAGTGTCCAAAATGAATATTTGATGATAGATCTTAGTTACAACTAAAAGGTTAGGATGAGGAGGAATTCTACCTTGCCATTGCATTAGACCGACACTATAAGAGATGTGAAATAAAGGATAAAACAAGGAAAATAATAGAAGAGAAAACAGTAAATTTCCTAACATTATTTGGCATCACAGTTTTCTCACACGGTTTTCCAAACTATGCACAAATCCTGTAGGATAAGTTTCATTAGTTCTGAATACATTGAAGCACCTATGTGGATTAACACAAGGTTTAGTCTAACCATGAAAACCCCATGTGTTAGCCCTCTAAATAAACTACAAAAATGTTCACTCAACTTTGAGCCTCAAGAAATGGTTTATGAAAACCATAATAAAGATCGGTATCACGACCCATGATTACCTAGAAGAGACCGCATACTTTCCCCTAAATGGTGTGCCTTGGCCTATAACACCAAACTATTGTATTAGTTCATTTGATTATCTTGAACCCATTTAAAACAAATGAATAACTCTTTAAACCTTCAAACAAATCTAAAAACATGATTTATATCTGGGAAATATATAGAATTTGGTCCAATCAATGAATAAGAAATCATCACCACCCATATATTGAATAATTTAAATCTTGAGTTGTTTTAACCAAATTCAAAAACCCGAGATTTTATAATCACTCCACCTTAACATAACTCATCTGTGTGCTATAAAAAACATGAAGATGGTATCAGACTTACCCATTCCAATAGAAACAGCCCTAACTACCCTATTTTTGGGGGAAAATTCAATTACTTAAAAAATGTGGAGTTGGTTCCCCACCTTAAGAGTCACCTACACTTGTCACAATATACCCAAAAATTAAATCATTCAAACGAGTCCAACAATGGTATCTTGGACTCAAAATTCATCTTTGGATTCATGGTAACTCTCACACCACATAAACTACCCTCATGTCATACTTAATACACATAAAATACCCACAAAACATAGATTACCATCTCATTTCAATGGATCACATAGAACGTTAGAGGCCTTGCATCTCAATTGATTCTCAAATAACAAACTGGTGTCTATCACCTCAATCAAGTATCACACTGAAATGGTGAGCATATTCCTACTCACCTCCAGTAACAATATCTTCTCAATTCCCCAATGACTAAGAAATTAAAATACTCACATCCATTGTTGTTCGAACAGAAAAAGTAGTTCCACACACCTCATATATTTATATAATGCATATGATATGATTCTAACCTACTAACAAGAGTTTGTTCAATCTATTTACATATCCTCTTCATCTTGTGCACCCAAAAAGACTTTCCACGTCATTCCATGCCAAATGAAAAAAATTATTGGCCAATATTCCCGTTGTTTACCTATGAATACCATCAGTTCCCCAGCATGGTGAAGCCCTATTTTCTCTATGGTGTGAACATACAATAAATCTTGACTTTTAGATGCCTGATCTACATTTTTCACTGCACTAGACACTGGTCGTTGACCCCAATTTTTTGTCCCACATTCTATACAATGACCTCTACATGTAGATGAAATTTTTATACCCTCACTTGGTACTAATACAGAACTAATATTAGAACGCTACATGTTTAACAGAACTAAACTATTGTCTATCCATAAAGGCTTCCTTCAAAACACTTAAAGATAACTAACTTTACCACTTTCCCTACATTCATTTAGATAATTTTCACACTATATACAGACATGTGATGGATTCCAACACAATAATTAAACTGTAATAGATACAACATGTGGTGGTCTTGTTGAGCCATTTTCCTAACTTCACTATTAGAACTCCTCTCTTCCTTTCTTCCTTCTATCTGATGCGTCAAAAAAAATATAATACCTAACATGGGTATGTATTATCTATAGTATTCCCTCATATTTGATAACATGGTTCAACACATTTTAAAAATAGGAAAACCTAAGGATGATTACTTAGAGTTGAAAGTCATATCGTAAACCATAATCAATGTTCTTCACTATTGTGGTGTCATCTCTCACCATGCCAGGTGAAAATATAGATAATTCTGTGAACGTCCAAATTTAAGTCTCAATAACACTTGATCTCTTTCCTCCCTCAAAATTGTTGGAATTAAATACTCAATGAACCTGGAATCAATATCCTACCAAGATTGCTACTTGTGTCTACCTGACTACACTTGCATTTCCCACTAATTCTTATCTACTCCCCTAATCATGTAGGTTTCTAGTTTTACCCTTTTTCCCTAGAGGTATATATATCTTTTCAGGGATCATATGCATTGATTTAATATAGTTCTCAGCCGGTTAGGGTCCACCCTCACCCTAAAATGTCAATGTGTGCTATGACAGGAACTCCTGAGTAAGATAATCATTTAAGGGCATTACTCCCAAAGAACCAGTGTTGATCCCCTATATCACATTTATTGGGCTCACTCTGAGATTCTTATTGAGAAATACTCCAAAAAATTCCATATTGGGAAGATAAGCTACTTGAAATGGGACTTTAACCTCAACATTTACATATGGATTTATATATATGGATCACACTCTTTCTGAAGCTCATTGTCCTCAACCAGATTGTGCACCAACAACACCAATCCATCACGTTGACGCAGTCCAATCTGAGTTGTCAAGGAGGAGACTCAGTAAATAACATACATGGTCGGGCATCCCATATATTATATATATATATAGGGAATGAAATTAAAGGAAATGCATCCCCTATCCATACCCTTTCCTATAACAACTATACATCATTGAATCCCAACCTAATTTCCCCCTTAACCACACTCAATAGGGACAAGTATCAAATATTCCCTAGGCCATGCCTGTTTGGACGACACCAATTTCCTCAAACTGATGACCTCGTCACCCAGCCTAGTGATAAAAAACACCCCATTTTACAGTACATTCATAATACTATAAGACCATAGACCAGTTCACCTATCAAATGTAATTATATATATATATATATATCACATGGTATATCAAATTTTATATATCATTTCTTATCATGGAAGTACATATTTATTATTAAATGATCCATATATGTTCTTAAATAGAAGAATAAGAAAGCATCAAAATCACAATATTCCATATCTGGCCATGGTTACATATCACCTTCTTTATCTTACCACACCAAAGTGAAAAAGAAATAACAGATAAAAATCTCATTATAAGTAATCCACAGAAGGTCAAAATCAAACAAATTATAATCTATGAAAAATGGAACTATAATTCTCACCCATGTTATCTTGGTGTTTCCCTCATGCATGGTGTTGTAGAAACCAAAAAATGATTTCTAAACCTAGTTCTGAAAACACTGATCCTCCAGTCTACCACATCCCAAATATTAAGACCAACATAAATTAAAAAAAATGAATTCTTGAAATTTTTATTAACTATCCTTACACTGCTACAAAATCCTAGTCATGAATTACTATAATACTAATTATAGCATCCCAGACCTGATAATCCACTTGAATAGTGTTATCAGGCTCGGTTCCACTAGTCTAATACACCCATCCCCAAACTCTAATGGATGCTAACTAGTAGGGATGGTGTATATATGGATAGTGGGGAGGATTTACTAGCTTAAATGTCATATAAAAAATGTTTGAGTACATTTTAATAACATGTCACGAATGAATAAGATTCTATAGAACTAGAACCGAACCCACAAATGGAGGAAGCATAGACAATAATGGTAAACAATTGAAGCATAATTTAATAAACGAGTAGTGGAAATAAATAAACATTATTTCATTCCACTTGAATAACCAAACACAAATCATTCATCCAATAAAATTCATTCAAATCAATATATACAATAATGGATGGTTTTCCTATTGTTGTCCCAAATAAATTACATACATATATATAATACTGGACAAAAATGTACACTAAAATAAAACACTAGATGAATAAAACCCTCAACACCCAATCCCAACATCCCATGCCAAACAGCTACTAAGACCCATCTGCAAGAGGTGATCCTTTACCTGAACAGAATAAAATATATTGCACACACAACCAAAAGGTCCCACGTAGGATGTGATAACATGTCTTAGTAGGATACTACCCATATTTTTGTATAGAAAAATGTTATTAAGGATGTGTATAATATATAAATAAATAGAATATCATTCAATTTAATTAAAACAAACAATATTAATTAGTAAAAAACATACCCCAAGAAGTTGGCAAATGATTAATCTAAGGCATGAATTATTGAAAAGAAAGGATACTTGGCACATTAACCAATGTATCCCCTAATGGACAATAGTACATAGGAACCCTCACATTGCACAAAAAAATAAGTTAATCATGACATCATGCATCCTGGTACCTCATTCATAAAAAATTCACTGATTCCTTGAAGGAAAGAACATGCATCTTGTAACAGGTCCCTCAGACCCATGATCGAATGAAAAAGTCATCTATAAGCCAGACATCAGAAGGAAAAATGATGTCTATTCAAAAATAAAATCTTTTCCATCACATATAACATCATCCTATGAGATTTATATCTATATCCATCAATATAAATTAGGCCTAAAAACCATAATAATGGCATACCTCATCCCCCAATCATTAAGGTCAACATTATCATCAAAAGGATCCTCACCTATATATGGATTTCAGAAACATATACCCCATCATAATTACCTTTGTTTCATAATCGGGGGACTATACCCACAATAGTGGTAAACACCACCTCATCATTGAGTCTTCTTATGTTCAGAAGACATCAATCTATGATTTTTCTATCGCAGATGAGTTTCATTCACCTTATTATAAACCTAATCCATATCAAATCTAGTCCTAATGCCCATGCGGCCATGTCGCTCAACCGATGACCATCTCATCCAATTCATCCTAGTCTATGTCTATATCCTAATGGACAAACCACTTCAACCCAACCTCCCTGATTCCCAAACGCTGGTCAAAACCTTCCATATAACTGAGGGAAATCCCAGCAAGATGATCAACATCACCTCCACCCTGATATCCATTCCATTCCAATTTATTCAGGCAAATCTCTTCTCGATACCTAATGTTTCAACGTTAAATTAAAAGAATTTAATATATGCATTTCATAATACATAATCAATTAAATTGAATAAAATAAAATTATTCAATTTAAATTAATATATCAATTCATTATAAATTAATTAGTTAACTTATATTAAAATAAACATCATTCTATATTAATATAAAATACATCAATTAGTTAAAAAATCACTGTATTATAATTTCACCATTTTTATTAATAAAGAAATCATAAATTAATTCAAAACGCACACCCTTCCTATCAAACCAATGTTTTCAACAACCAGTAACCCAATATCACATGAGATAATGAGGTTCAGTCATACCCAATGTCATCCCACGTGGTCACATGGAAAATTTAATATGAAACAATGGGGTGTCAATCAATTTATCAATGAAACACTAAGAGATAAACCCCTAAATCAAACGTGAAAGTGTAAATAATGTTATAAACCATCTAACAATAAGTCACTAATATAGGCACATCGAGTATTAGGCACTAACTACATGATGTTTGAGAGAAATATATTTTTCTGTCATTTTCCCAGAAAATATGGTAAAACAAATCAGATGGATATAACACTCCATGAGTAGAACGAAATGAATAAATGAAGAATGGGTGTGATTAGACTTACTAATATGGTTATATTTCACCCAATGGTGGCCAATACGTAGATTGAATGAGATATCTAAGATACACCTTAGAGGATAGGGGAGGAGAAGTTCCTCCATTATGTTGTGTCTGACCCACATGAAAAGATAATTAAAAAACTAGAGAAATAGAGAAAAATAATATAGAGGAAATTTTAATTTACTTTAATTAATGGGTTGTATAGTAATCTTAAAAGGTATTCCAAACTATGTGCAAACCATGTGGGTTATAATAAATTTATACCACCTAATTGATAGTACCTTTGTGAAAACCTTGTGGACCCTCTCAACAAAAAACATAGAAATGTCCACATGGTTGTACTCCACCCTACACACTTTAGCCAAAACATGTGGCAATTCAAAATTAGGATGCACTACAAACTTGAGGAGGAAACATGATTTCCCCTACACCGTGTTTCTTGACCTGTAGTACCAAAAAAAAATTTCCCAGCCATTGATGCTCCCAAAAACCTTCTGCACACCTGTAGAACACTCCACACCATAAAGCCCATCTAAAAACATGGTATAGGGTTGGGTAATATCTTGGAATTTTGTTCAAATCAATGGGAAAAATAGGATTCCCATAAAATTTAAAAATTCAAAACATTAGCGAATTTTAACGTGATTTGAATACTCAGATGTTATAAAAAATATATAATTATTGAATATTGAAATAAAAAAAAATCAATATATATTTATCACCATTATGGAAACCCCAAAATTCTATTTTTCTATTTAGAAAATGGATGTCCAATAAGGATTATAAATTTGAATCCTAAAATGAATCTACATGGTCATATGAAAGGTAAACAATATTTCATTAGGTCTAGTTGAGAAATTATTATCATAACATAAATATGTTTTATCTACTCTAAATGATCAAGTGAATGTTTTGATAAATACGTAATCCCATTTTTACCAACTCTAGGAATAAATTTATCAATATAAGATGGAGAACACTCATCTGAAGGAGGCGCATTAGTAGTCATGCAATAATTTTTTTAAAACTGTATTCATTCAATAAGTAACTATATTACTAAATAATTAATAATATGACAAAAGTAACATAACTCACTAAATTTTCCTCTTCCTCTGTGTATTTCATTGAAATAGGAAAATATAATGGTATTTTTGATATTATTATAAATTTTTATATTAAAAAACAATGATTAAAAAATTAGGTCACCCTAGGGTCAGATTCAATAAAATAAAATAATTATGTCATTATTTTAAAAAAACGTATAATTGATGAACTATTAAATATAAATGTTATTTTTAAATGATGTAAAATTTTATAAATATAAATATAATAGTTACAAATTTTTTTTTATTAATTAATTTTATTGAATCATAATGATTCACATTAAGGTTTATAATAAAAAATATTTAACCATATTGTTGACTTTTAAATTTCAAAGAATAGTAATATATATAATTATATATATATAATTAAACATCTAATAAAGAATAAAAATAGTGTTTCATGTATGTAAATATCATAAATTAAAATAATATAAAAACCTTATTAATTTGGAGAGTAATTAATTTTCTTCTGAATTTTCTCCAACATAAAAATTTCATACTACCTCGACTATGTTTTAAATATAGGCATAGTCATCATCAATATAAAAATTAATAGATGAATATTAATTATATAGATCTATAAAATTGTAAAAATAATACTCACCCAATTAAATTCTTTTCCCTTGAAAAATAATAGATCACTAATCATATGGTAGATCAATGACATATAAAAGTTTTCATGTGTTTCCATAAAAAGTGGTTCCTATTTGAAACCGATTCATTTTAAATCAACCAATTTTAAACCGATAATCATCATGTTTTACACCACCATTTCTATAAAAAAAATGTTACACATAAAAATTGTGACTCAAAATATTGTATGATCATCTTGTTATAAATCTACATGAACTCTAAAATATTCCATTGATAAATAAATTGGATTTTTATCCATTTTACTTAAAATATACAGTGCTTCACCAATAACCACTATACCACTATTTTAAATAACACACTTGTCATCCTAATTTTGTGACTAAAATGTACATCCACTCATATTTAAACCAGAATATGTGATCATATAAATAGAATGTCCCACATCAAATAATTTACATGTTTCTAATGTTGATATATCTAGAATAAATTTCTCATAATACGTGAAAAAATAATTTTTAAGCTCTAAAATCAACCACTTTCCATATATTTTAGGATATAATACATTTAATTCAAGACTAATTAATTATATATATGGTTAAAACTCATATATGTTGTTGAAACTGTATAAATGGGTTGATATTAATATATCACATAGAATGAAATTTCAATTTAAATCAATATTCTTAATAACTTTGCAATAAAAAGTCATATAACATGATATAGGGAGACCAATATATTCTAATTTAGACATATAACTTGTAAATAACTCAATCAGATATTTCTATAAGTATTTTAAAACAATAGAGGTATTTTATTGATTGGGAATATTAATATAACTCTACTTGATATTCATATATCATTTAAAAAGATACATACAATTTAATTTTTCTAGCCCAAAAATTCTTATCTCACTTATTAGATGAATCAACAGATGAAACATTATATAAAAAATGTATGTGGTAAATGCATTTTTAATTAAAAATGTTTAAGAAAATATTCCTTATTCAAAATATCTACAATACTTTGTCGAATTCCATATTTATAAATGTATATGAAAAATTTACATAACATGTTGATAGTCTATCTATAAAGTGTTGGTGCAATACCTTGGATTTCGTCCAGTATTAAGTTTTGTCCTCAATACATGGCATTCATGAGATTTAATACATATTAATTTACAATCCTTTATTAATAGAAAATTATTAATATTTGAATAATATTTTTTGAGTAAATTAATAAGATGATGAAATTGAAAAAATATATTATTCTCACACTTTCATAATGTGTGACATGCGGGAAGAAAATATGATATATTTCATTTCATAGTGGGAGATAACTCAAAATATATTCTCATGGATATCATTGCCAATATAAAATGAAGTCAATATTTTTTTCCTTTTATATATAATATAGTTCGAATGAAAACATTCACATCTGTTTTTCTCAACTTTAATAACAACATTGTAATGTTTTATGTCTAAAAATATGAAATATGGTAGTTTGACAAAGTTATATTTTTTTATTCTAGATATTTATTTATGCTTAGATCATAACATATTTTCTAAATTTTAAATCAATAATTTCAACCTTGAATCATATTATTCAATTGAAAATAGTTTCAAGGAATGTTATTTTCACACAAACTACAAAATTGTTATTTCAATCTAAAATAAGGATGAATAGTTAATAGAGAAACAACAATGCCCCTTGTAAACAGCCTTACATCAATTCAATAATTGATAATATAATTTCCATTCATCACAAATTACATTTATTTTTGTCAATAGACTATATATATTTGATATGTTAACATATTAAGGAATTAAATCTATATAAACATTATAATTACAAGATATTATATAATGAATTAAATATTCATAATAGGTTATAGTGGGTTCTCCTTTATCTTCATCTTTTTCTTCCTTTTAAAGAGTTCCCCTTAGTCTGAGGAAAATATAAAAATATATTTTATTTCAAATAAAATTTCTCCTATTTCTGTCTATAATCGATGAAAAACATTTCATGTGGATTCTCTTTATTTTTGGGGCCTTTATAAATTTTTATGAAATGAAATACATTAAGTATTTTGTGAAAGTTAATAAGTCACATTCTCAGGAAACATTACCTTATTATCTACTATTGTGATCTATATATCTTCTTCATTTAAAAGTAAATTTTTAAAGTGTATTCCAGTTTTATTAACAACTAATTAGACACAATATTGTGAAAATTATCCTTACATTGATTTATTAGTATTTTTTTAACATTAATATGAATATATTCCTAGAATTTCTATCAAGACATGATATTATCATCTTATTGTCGTAATAATTCATAAAACAAGATGATATCATCATAATCAACATGTAAAAAAAATTAATTAAGATATACTAATAAATAAGATACTTATAACAAGAATCTTGATCTTTTCCATAAAATCTCCTCAAAGTTTCCCTATAAGAAATCATTAAAAAATGACCAAACAATATTAAATTATAAACAGATCGTAGTTGGTTGACACAACATCTTAAATAATTAGTGAACCGTTAAAGGCTGTAATATATTTGAAATGAATATTTAAATAATAATAAGAACCTTATCTCAATCTCACATCACCTTCTATTATAATTAATATAGATATATTAAAAAATTTATATAAATGTACAATAGATCATGAATAATTATAAATGACTATAAATTTTGATAAAAATATAAATTTATATATATTCTCCTTTAAAATTAATTTAATGATAAAATTTAGATAACATCATCTATTAATTACTCAAAAACATTAAAAAATTCTTGTAACATGGATATTATTTGACTCGTGATGTTTACATTAATCGTTAATAGACCAATATTCATAAAAAATAAATGTTATTCGAATTATAATAATTTTTAAAATCCATTTTTCATTCATCTTTTATCTTTTATTTTTAAGGATTATGATTATCTCTTGTTTCTATTAATTCTTATAAAACACAACATTTTATGTTTTAATTATAGTTAATGTTCTACAAAATAATGCATTCATCACCAAAAATACGGTTCACCTTGTTATGGTAAATATTTACTTTTTAGGATTTTGGTTCCTCATAATCATTCAATTTTTTATATGTGTCAAATGATAGTTACAATAATCTCTAATTACACATATTTTGATCTCTTTCACACATATAGTGAGAACATATCAGTTATTACTCGTAATATTACACATAGGTTAAATAATTTTAAATCTTTTATCAGGATCGAATACACTTTTAGTTTCTATGGAGACACACATACATTATAGAATAATAAGAAAAAATCTTTAGAAACTTAAAACATATGCTTACATTCGTTATCAAATTTCTTCATGTCAGTTGGTCATCACATATACAATGATCTCAATTCATAGTAACATAAAAATTAATAAAATATATAACTATGGTTCACACTTCTGCTAAAGTTAAACACACATATATTGTCACATAGTAACACATTTGATGGATCCTTGATAAAAAACACTCTAATCATTGAAATATTTAGTAATTATTTTTCATAAATTCAAAAAAAAACCAATGGTTGGAGGACCATTTCAAATCAACTGAATACATTACCAATCGTCATCAATGGTTTTATAATCACTATATTAAGAAACCTATATTTTTTTAAATCATTTATGTATTATCAAGTAATAAATTAGAATTCCTCTATAATTAAAAAAAAGTTTCAAATTGAAGAAATTTTCTATAAAAGAGGTCTCATTCTAGATTGAATTGCATCTTTCATCTCCAATAATGTTTTCTTCCTTGCTAAAAACAATTACATCATCCACAAATTTATCTATTGAAATATCCATACAATTTATCTCAAACATTATTCTAATTTATGTGTAACCATAACCTAAAAGTAGTCCAACCTGATCATTCAGGGTACCATAATATTCCTATAACTCATTTATCCAAAATGATATGAGAAAAATCACATCTTGTTCTAACATGTATTAAATCATGTTATTCATGATATATGATTGTAATCTCTTTGTTATTTACCAAACATTCACATACAATATATCAATAAAAATACAATCCATTATTAATCACATTTATAGGTCATTCAACCTCTTTTATTGGATTTGTTTCCAATTTTAAATTATATAAAAACCAATTTATTAGGGGTAATTACTTATTTGGAAGATGGCATACCCCTAAATGATATTGGGAAGTGAGGTCTCAGTATGTTGGACCAAGGAATAGCATGAAATTACCCTAAGGTGGACTAATGGGATACTTGAGAGTTAGAGAATCCTACAGTTACCAAGGAGGATGGTACTAGGATTTCAGAGTTGAGGATCAATAATTTTTTTGATAGGTTGAAGTGTGAGTTTGGTGTTACTGATTCATCAAGGATGATTGAAGATATCTCAGGGGATCATGTAGTGGTGTGTGAAGCTTCAAGAATCAATCAAGAATGTAACCATCTTTTGATGATGATGTGATATTTGGGTATATTTCTCCTCAAGAGGTTTTGTTCCAGGAAATATTTGATGTTGGTTTATTCAGGCTCATTAATCAAGAATATGCTTGGTTGGGGACTTATACAAAATAGGGATTTGTTTCAACTATAGTGAACTGATATTTCCCAACTATAATAGATTCCTGGATTCCTCCCCCTCATTTTCCAATGGGTAAAACTATAATTATAGTCAATGGATCTCAAAAACATTTTTTGGTTTTGGGAGACAATTACATTGTCCCACGTGAAAAAGGGATTATAGAGAAGAATGGTAATGAAGAGAATAACCCTTTACATAGAATCTTGAAAAAAAGAATGGATAATGAATCTACCTTATAATTTTGGTCCTCAGAGCCTATGTTTGTGGACGTTTCATAACAGTTCCTTTGATCCCATTTAAGTAAAGGGAAGAACGCCCTTAGGCATTCATATGGGTTCATTCAGCTTATACAGAGGCCATGAAGATGGAAGGATTACTCTAACATACCTATTCTTCCGTTTAAAAGGTATTATTGATAAATTAACCCCCCATATATCAAATTTATGTATAATTTTAAGGATGTGGATCCAGTAGATGATGTGATGGTTTAAAATCAAATAGTGGAACTAACTTCCAGTGATGCTGTAAATATTGACTTGGAGTATATTGAATAATTTAACACCTAATATCTATTCATAAACTGTAAGGATGAAATGATAGATGATTCCTTTTTGATTAATAATTAAAATGGGGATTTACATATAATGAATCAAATTTAGATGCGAGTTGCTTTGAATTAAGCACAAACTTTATAGATACACAAACAAGATCGGATTTTTATATAAGTTTTCAATGAGGGAAAAAATGAATAGAGGAGCTCCTGTAGACTTTTAGAAAGATGGAATTTCATTTTTATGGTCTCATTTAGGAAAATATATAAGTGGCAATTACCTCTATATAATGGATACTTTTTATGTTAAGTAATTAATATTGTTTTACTTTTTTTAATGGCCTGATAATCCTTTATGAGGTTTGACTTATTTAATATTCTTAACTCTACTAGTTTCCCACTTATCCTTAAAATTTAGTCTAAAAAATATTTATTTGGAATCTTATATAATATTCTAGTTTAGGAATGTTATATTCGTCTAATTTTATTCTATCTATGTTCAATTTTCCTGACGAATTATTTGATATAATGGTGTTAACCTATTTTCATCACCAATGAGACTTATATATACCAACTATAACACTATATAGGAAAACCCATTGTAGAAAACTAGAATATTTTTAATATAGAGTAAATGTTGTATATTAAAATTACTCAATGTTGTATAAAATCATAACATTATAGTATTCTGGATATATAGTTTAATTTTATGTGATTTTGAGAACCTATATTCACATGGATAGACCTATAAAAACACTTAATTTTATGGGTATCATAAACAATCAGTTAGATAATAATCTTACATTATAAATATATTCAATATGAGATAATAAATGGGAGATTATGAGTTATACCTGATATTTTATAGTTGAAGGGGTAGTTCATAATTAAGGGATTATCTAGATTTATTTAATTATTGAAAACATAAATATTTTTCAATCATTACATTAAGGGATTTTCTCTATTCCACTTCACCTTCAATTATAGTATTTGTTAAAAATGAATGATATATTAAATGGTTGATATTTAATATCTATTAAATTATAAAACTGATAATGAGACTTACCTCTCAATAGTATTTTAAATTTATTAGATATTATAATTTGTTTATACCTAGTCAAACTTATTTATTCATTGTAATTCTTATATTAAATATTTCTTAGTAGCACTCATTTAATGTCGTTATCTACATTATAATTAATGAGATTGTCCTCATTTATCATTGAAATTAGATTTTTTTTATTCTTTTCATCTTTTGTCATCATTTTATATTCTTCTAGTTGGTCTATCCATAATTTTAATCAATAATACATAACATAGACAACATTTATTAGGATCTTGCATCCATAAAAACCATTATTTTGTTACTTTATATGACTATTTTGTATATTTATCATTATTTATTTTTTAGATATCTATATCTTGTACTTTTTAGTAATTTGTTATATATTTTTTCACTATCCATTAAAATATATTTTAGACTGTTTAATTTCCCTTATTGTGTTTATCATTGAGTTATTTATACATGTTTTGAACCTATTATCTAATATGGCTATGTATCCCTTAGATGGAATAATTAATCTACTCTATCAAGGTCACATTAAATATATAACTCATGGTCATCATATAGTGGAAAAAAATATATAATATCTTTCTAATGTATAATCATATTCTACCATTATGATTGAAATGATATTTTTGTTACAACTTTCTTAATTTTTTTCAATGATCATAACTAAAATGAAACTCAAGGAAGACTATTTGTATTTTATTGTAAATCATCTTATATTGGTTTGTCAATTTACATTCACATTGATGGATTTTTTCAAATAAGAATACTAATTTTATTAGAGGACATATATAGTAAAAGTATCAAAGAACCTATCATTAATTTAAATCTATTTTTCACTAAGATATTTTTCCAATTTTTTGATGCTCGCATTGATTTAGTTTTTGGAATTAACATTTCATTTTTAACACCTCTTTTTATAGAATCTATAAAATTCTAATACTGACATGTTATGTTATAACATGATTGACTTGTCCCCAAACATTAAAAAACCATCATCTTCCAATAGGTCTGGATATTTTTTATGTATAGTATTTCTTTATATTCATTTTTTATATACATTTAAAGTATTCAAAAAAAATTTGAATATAAAAAAGGGAAGAATGAATTCATGGAAATACTCATATCATGACTTGATGATATAGGGTACTTATCAATATTTTTATACTTATTCAATTTAGATATATATTTTTTATTCTCATACACATCTTAAAAAATAGATACATTGAAATAATATTTCTTTGAAAAGTATGATACCATTTTCTATGTTGATTTGGTAGAGGATTCTCCAAATGATCTCAAAATCATATTTCAACTTTTATTAGCCCTATTATTAAAATTAAATTCTTTCTAAAATTATGTGGATGTAGTCCTTTTCGTGGTATATTCATAGATCTCAATGTTTCATCATTGGTATTATTAAATTGGATTCTCATCTCGGAGAGTATAGGATGAGCATTTTATTATCAATTTTTCAAAATTAAACCTATATTCCTATCTCTCTTTTATATTTTTAATTTTCTTCTTATAAACATTTTCCTATTTTCCTATTTTATAATCAGTCTATTTCCATCTATATTATAGGAATTATTATTGAAAAATACTAATAACCATGGTAGATCTATGAAAAATATAAAATGAAAGGAATAATTCATTTCCTATTATTGTAAAAAATAATTTCTAAAAAATGATCTCTACAAGCCTTTAATTGATTGAAGACACATGTCATTACAATGTGAGAATCATTCACCATTTTCCAGAATAATTTTTGTGACAACATTCTTTGTGGTGAGATTTTTATGTAATTCCACTTTTTTAGCATCATCACCATTTTAAAGATATGATTTTCTAATGACAAGTCCATCGGTGGGGGAATATTTATGAAAAAAAATAATCCATGAAATTATTCATGTCACCTTTTATTTCATAATAAAAATGATGATGTCATTTATCAATCAGCCACATCTCTTCAATCCTCCTTCTCTCTTCATCAGATGTATTGAATCATGATTTAAATATGTACTTTTATAAAAAAAATATTATGTTAGTATATTATTATACATGAAACAATGATCCAAAAAACCATTGATATGTTATAATATTAATCATAAAAGTATATATATTAAATTGGTTAGTATAAAACAATTTTACAATATTAGAAATTCCAAAAGGGGGGTAAATAAAATCAGGTATTGAATATATCCCTTATAAAGATTTTATTATGAGATTTAGATGCTTGTAGCTTTTTATAATTTTCTATATAATAATAATACTATAATAAATAACAATAAATATATAATAAATTTCATATATTATAATAATTAATACTCTTGAAAGAAACCATGTTATTTATGATAGTGGAATCATCACCCTTGACTTTCACCAGAGAATACCTTTTGCTTACAACATAAACAAGGATATTAAGGGTCTATATGACTAGAAATTAGGATTATATAATCTGATATATAGTAATTCAAACATTTATTGAACATATGTTTTCATACAATTATTATCTTGAATTTTAAATTAAATGATTTTTTATTTATTGATACATTAAAAAAATTAATGATATTATTTTATTCAATAAAATTTGGTATTTTTCTATATTAGATTTTATCTGATTTGTTTAAATCTTATAATTATATTATATATTGTTTTACATTAATTTTATTTAATAAAAATTTTATTAGTGATTGATAGGAATTAAAAATATTAATAGTTAATATTTTTAAACATTATATTATATTTTTATGAAATCAATTTTAATTATATATTCAGGATTTTATTGAAATGATAAAATATAAAATTTTATAAATATTAATTATGAAATTAATCTATTTTTTATATTCATTCTTTTAATGATATCTTAAAATTATTTTTTCAATTATTTATAAGTGATTTAATAGTATAAATAAACTTCTATCAAAAGGGTTACATATATTACTTTATATTTCTATGAAAAATTCATAGATATATATTAAAAAATTCAATTCAATTTTTTTTCTTAATTTGGAATAATGTTTTTTTGAAATAATATTTTGAATTTATAAAGCTTAATATTTTTACTTTATAAAATTATTATATTCAGATAAAAGAAACTTCCACTGGTTAATTTGTTTTTATATTTTTTGAAAAATTTGTTTTCATAAATATTGAGATCCAAATAAAATTTCATTATTTTATAATGAATATATTTTTATGATGAAAATAATATTCAATGATAATTATATATGAATCATACAATTTTTTTCTAAAAAATATAGTTTTTTAATTTTGTTTATGATTTACATGTGCTAATGACAGAATTAATTTTTATTATAAATATTAATATAATATAAATAAATATATATTAAATTTTTAATAATTTGGCTATTTTTTCCAATTTGTATAAATATTTTTTTTCTAATTTAGTGTTTGGAATATTATAAAATTTATATCATAATTAAATACATTATTTCACATATTGGTTCCCCTAGACATTTGAAACCTGTCATTTCATTTTTTAAGATGAAATACTAAAAAGATTCCATTAATAGATATTTTATATATTCTCTCTCCACACCCAATAAATTCAACTCAAATATTTTTTTTCAAAATAAAAGAAGGCCATTAACCTTGAATTATACCCATATTAACCTTCCAAGAGCATTTGGTCATAATAAATTGTCTTATGACCACTGATGCAATATAGCCTTCCAAGGAAAGCCTTGTTTTTTCAATGTGAATACCTTCATTATCGAAAAAATAATTAATTTATTTTCATACCTTCAAAAAATAATTAAATGAATTCTACATTAATTAAATTATTATTTATTATGATATATTTTTTTATTATAATTTAATTACTATTAACCCAATATCCTCTATCTATTATGAATAAACACTATAATTGATGGTTTATTATTCATACTACCGCTTCCATAAAAAGATGACTTCCATTTTTCACAATAACCTATAATCATCTATTATATTGCTGAAAATAAATTATAAATATTAAAAATTAGATATAATAGTTAATATATAGTGGAAAATTTCAATCCACCTTCTTTTCCACTCATTCGTTAAGAAGTTAAAACATTAAGTCTATGATTTTCAGACAACTTCTTCCATGAAAAAACCAATTTCATTTTTCAACAAACTTATTTATTATTTTTTAAAAAATATTAAAAACCTCATTAATGATATAAAATATATATAAATAATTTCATTTTTATTTTTTATAATGAATTTTTTAAAAAATAATCTTCTATTGTAATCCTAATTTTCCATTAATTAATATATCTTCATTTTTTGAAAAGTCTAACAACATACACGAAAAATAAAAAATAAAATATCATGGATGAATATGAGAACATAATTACTAATTATAAATGATATAAATAAATAAAAAATATTTTATTATGTTTATGTAATTGTAACTATAATATTATACATATTAATAAATACACCACTAATAGTTTTATAATTTTTTTCTGAAATATGCTAATATATAATTATATTAACGTGAACCATAAAAAATTGTATCATGGAAATAACGTATATTTTTATAAAGTATCTTTATAAAACAATTATATTAAAATATATTTTTTGGGGATGATGATATTTTTTAAAATGATTTATATTAAAAAATAATAAAAAACTAGTTCAAAATGATCTAGATTTTTCACACATGATATGAGAAATAAATAAAAAGAAATTAATAAACAAGAATATAATAATTATAACTGATTATTATAAAATTTTATATAAATGAATAAATTTTAAAATAAATTATTAAGATATTCATGTTTTCAATACATAATCATAAGGTATATTCAACTAAAAGTGGATTCAAGATTAGATATGCTTTGCACATTTGTTACTCCATGGGACATGATTTATATTGTGCACTACTATGACTCTTATATCGTGTATTCACAATAGAATATCAATGACATAAGAAAATATATTCAATTTAATGATATTTCACTTTCAATTTTGTGATTTACCTATCAATATTATTTTCTAGGCACTTTTCTAATAACTTAAGGGTTTCATGGAAACAATTTCCATTTTTTGAGGTCACAGTTGATCATACATGAATAAATATATCAAAATTTATTTTTTTTCATTTTTCATTAATTATGTAGTACATAATTTTTTTATTTAGAAATTATATATCACATAAAAATACATACAAATGATTTTAAAAAAAATGTGAAATTTTTAATAATATATCTTATTCGTTAAAATGAATAATATCATCCATGAACATTTTTTACTTCACATCGTTGTTCTGATATATTTTTTGAGAACTCAAATATAGATTTGTTTAGGTGATTCACTTAATTCTCATCATAAGAATAAAAATAGAAATTTAATTTTATTATTTATAATGTGGGTATTAATTGTTTTTTTAAATAATAAATTATTTTACATATCAGACATATATTTATTATTTATAATTCCATATTTTTTCCAATAAAAATACTATATTCCATTCAAGGCCCTATTATTAGTAATTTAAAAAAATGTTTCAATATAACATAAAATTATCTATTTATCCATTTTTAAAATTAATGTTCAAAATTATTTGGTGCCATTTTCTCATAGAAAATTTTTATAAAAATATCTTATAAAACATGTATCTTAACAATTTTCACAATAATGAATTTATAATTTTTTTAATATTCTTTCCCATGATTTATAGTTATGAAAATAGAATTTATTTTTCATTATTCATTGATTTTTTTAAATGATTTTTATGGAAGAGGGTCATATTCATCATTCTTTAAAAATTTATATTATACCATTCGTGAAAATGTATTCATTATCCAGTCATTGATTAGTTTCCAATTTTAATTAAAAATAAAAAAAATTGTATAAATTTAAGGATGTATCACTGCATTATTCACTTATAATAATATTCAATTTATAACAAATCCTTAACCTCCATTGATATACCTTCTGTAATAACCTATTTTTATCCCTCCAATTTCATGGAGATTACCTTGATGATATCCATTAAATTAATGGATAAATTATTTACGTAATCATACACATTTATTCTAGACAATTTGAATAGAATATTTTTTATTATCATGACATAATTTTATTTTACACTATTTTTTTCATAATATCATTTAACACCAATTTATTTTTATTAGTTACATGGTATACTTATAAATGGAAATATATGTGACTTCCTTTTGTGAATTCATTTAAAATTGGAATCAAAATTATTTTCATTCCATGGGTTATATATTAGGCGATTAGAGGGACCCATATTCTTACAAATGAGTTATTATGAATAGAGGGATAAAATGATTTCATGAAGCACCCATAAGTAAGGATAACAGATTGGTGATGTCACATATTTACCTCCAACTCATTGGTTATAGTTTTATATCTCATGAGATTATTGAGTGTTTCCCTTCATGGAAACTCTCACAAACTAATGGTTGGGTGTTCGTGGATATTCTCAAATAAAAATGGGTTATAATTCATTGATATGATCACAAAATAATGTTTTGGTAATCATGGTTATGTTTATAGGAAAAATAATAGACCATCATGGATACACTAAAAATATGATAATACTTTGTGATATTATTTATGAAAAATTCATATACATATTCATATAACTATGTAATCCTCTCATGGATAATGATTATTAAATCATGTTACCTCTATCAATAATTATTTTCTTCTATCACTCCGTGTTGTATGCTAGGACTTACTTTTTATAATCTAATAATTTTTGGGAATGATATTCATATATATATTTATAATACCTATATTTTAATATTTATAACACCCAGACCCTAGTTACCCAGAGTCTGTGCATTATTACATAACATTGGCATGATTACAAGGAATCAAGTCCCAAAGGACCGAGCAGTTTAGTAGTCTTGGAAAATATATTACATAAATTAAGTTCAAAATTACAACTTGAAAAGGAAAACAACACTAATTTATTCTATTAGAAATGTCCAAGCCTACTAGACTATGCCTGCAAGTCACTAATAAATAACTTCCTCATATCCTGAGAAAATAAAACATAAGAAAGGGGTGAGCTTAGATTCTCAATAAGGGTAAATAATTTATCATAATATATAAACTATTAAGGCAATATGTGTAATAAAACAACATCTTTTTTAAACATAAACTTGAACCTAATATGGAAAAGATAAATCAAACAATACCATATAAACATGTACTTGGATATTCTACTAGTTGAATAATCACATGTAGTAACTAATTTCATAATAGGGGAATGTATAGTACCAAACTTTAATTTATGTGTCAAGGTATTGTGCCAGGACATATGGGATAACTGTAACCGGACCCCAACCCGGAGAGCCTCTAAAATCGGGCTCCATCCCGGAGAGCCTCTGTAATAGGACACCAACCTGGAGAGCCTCTGTAACCAGACTCTGACCCGGAGGACCTCTATAACCAGACTCTAAAACGGAGGCTCTACTATAACTAGACCCCAACCCAGAGGGATTACTTTTACTATCCCCCAACCCAAAACATACTAGTCCAACACAGTCATCATAAGAAGAGGTTCAAATGTAACATAAACATTCGTATTAAAACTGACATATGAAATGTCAATATGTTAACCATAAACCATGAATGGTATAAAAATAACTCATCCATAGTCAAACATATCACAAAAACTTATATAAAATATGTATGATTTGTATCATAATAAATCAACTTCAAACAAGTGTAAAATTTATCAAATGATGTTTACATAGATGAAATCAAAATTATTTGAGAGAAATATCTCTTTCTATTTTAAAATCATTTAAGATACACATAATTATAAAGATAACATTTATTTTGAAAAAAAATTATAATCTTTTAAGGGAAGCTTTTATGTTGTTATAATGGTGGAAAATATCCACACCCGCTGTATAAGTAAAAAAACATTCTTACCTTAATTTTTCCAAAAAGGTTATAAAGTACCTTGTTTGGAAAACGATGAAAAGATTGATTTCAAAAACTTATAAGGTCAAATATGGGTATAAATGAATTTACCCTATTTTCTAGTAAATAGTAAAAAGGTTTTGAAAAACATTTTTAAGAAACATGGATGTGGATGATAAAGAGGTCCCAGTAGATACTTACATACAAACAACCTCAGAAAATAAAGACATTGTGAAATTAACCCTTACCAATTTGGTGAATAATAAAACATACACCCCATGAAAGAAGTACCATACAATGAGGATGTAAATATACATAAATTGAAGTGTATTACACAAATAATACACTTATGGGTAGTGCATACACCACATAAAAGGAAATAGTTGCAATATAGCATGAATCTCACGTGAATAAGTAGTGAGATGAAAACCCATTACCATGCATTTTTATTTGGTCTAAGGTACAATTAATATCTTGTATAATGACCATTGTATGTTATTATATTATAAAATAACCATATTCATATTTATTATATCATATATGATTCATTTATGACTTTATACTACCCATTTAATAACGAATTTCATGTTTAATTAACATTTCGGGTAATAATCCCTTTCTTTATCGTACGTATTTTAACATGTTAGGATTGACCGTATCATTTAGATCATGATTTAAATACATCCAGAATAAAAATATTGATTAATTTATCTTATATATTTAGAATATAAATATTTATAATAGATAGATATATGAAATAGAAAACACCATTTATGGAGATGGTAAGCCTTACGTACGCATAAATGTTGTTTCTGTTTTCATATCGTATTGAATGGAAGTAAGTGAATAAGATATATTTAAGTACATATATATATATATATTTAGTATCCTTATTATTTCATATATTACATACTTATTAGAAATATGTTTTTTAATCGTTGACGAATGGTGAACTTGGAAATGAATCTTATCTCGTCGTAGAGACGGTAATCCGTACGTATGCACGAGTGACAATATAATTTTCATGAAGGTGTGGAAGTTGATGGTATATTAAATTTATAGAGAAATTATCATGTTATTTTCACTACTTATATACATATTAATCATCATTATATCCATCCAAATAACATAGTGTTGAATAACAAATTACACCTTGGCGTGGAGACTATAAGTTGTATGTATGCACGCATAGTGACATTATCATTCATAGGATATATAGAATAATGAATAAGGTTATGTTATATTTATAATAAACTCATAGTATAAATAAGTTACTCTAGTTATTATTTATAATTGTAATTACAAAGAAAGAGTAAGTGGAGGAATAAAAGAACTTGAAAGAGGGTGGTGAAATCATTACCTCTTATTCAGGTTTGTTTTTTTTTATCTGATCAAAATGGATATTTAGGTTGGCTTTATGACCAAATAAAGGCCTCTAGGATGAATTTTGGATAGTTGGGAGGATATTTAAGCATGGGTTGAACGAGCCAAATGGCTTTGTAGATGTGAATTTGAGATAAGAGGAAGTTCCCTTTTGTAAGAGGGTTGAGAGGCACCTTAGGAAAAGCTTGAAATATTATTTTATAAAAAATAATTTTCGGTTTCTAATGGCACCAAAATAAATTATTTAAATGATAAGGTGGGTATTGGTCTAAAACCACTCAAAATATTGGTTTTAGAGAAGTTTTAGTCACTATATTAACCATATCTTTTAGATTTAACTCTTAGTTAAATAGGTTGACTTTTACAAAGTCTTTTTTTATTTTTATATTATATGTTTGATAAACATACCATAAAATTCAAAGAGAACCCAAATAGGTTCATTAATAACATATATAATATTATTTAGGCCCTTTTTCTGAACCTTAGACTTTTAAAAATATTACATCAACCAATAATATAAAATTTGTTTTAAAAACTGAATTATGTCAATTTTGACATTATTTAATAATTTATTTTTGTTAAAGTCATAACAGAATTATTACATAAAAAAATAATTAAATCAACCTTAATATTTCATATTCACCTATAAAATTCGTGTATGTCATAAAAACTTTGAAATTATATTTATTGTAGTGTTTATATTACAATTTATTTGATTCTTTCATTAATAAGGTAATTACTGCATCATCACTGCGTCATAAATAAATTTAATTATTTAATGTCTAAAAATTATAAATAAAATATAATTATTTAGGAAATATTTTTAACTTACTAGTAACTATTTATAGTGTAATAGATCAATTATATATCCTCATATAAAATTTTTTTTCTAAAAGATATTTTCTTTTGTTATTTTTGTCTCTACTTTAAATTATTTAATATATAAAGTCATTATCAATTCCAAGTGGCTCCATGGGGTCCCAAAATCGACCCCAAGATTCTCATGGTCGGAAATGACTCATACAATAAGGTTATGACAAGTTTTAAGGTAATTTTATTTTATTATAATATTCTTTTTACCTTGAATTACCCTATTTACCTTTAACCGTGGTAAATATAAGTCAAAAGTTACTATTGAAAAAAAAATCATCTCATTGAAACACTTTTTACATACTTGGTTTAACCATGTCTCTCAGATTTTGGAAATTCAACTCACATAAATAGTAAAATTATGTTTCATGCAAATTTACAAATTCTCCTAGGAGGTGGGTAAAAGACGGTAAAAAGATCAATAAAATTATTATATATCTAAACATATTATAAAATGACACCAATTATTTATATTGAAATTATATAGGTATTATATATATATTTTTACTTAAAATAAATTTAAATAAAATAAATTATTATTTAAATAAAAAGTTGGTTTTAAACAATAACTCAGTGTTTTTCACTATTCATCAAAAATTGAATTTTTTCAGAAAAATACCAAAAATTCACCAAAAGAAAATTTTGATATTCCAAATTCAAAATGGAATTATATTTTACCAATTTCAATACATAGAATTTTCATTAATAGATTTTAAAATTAATTCATGTTGCCAAAACCAAATAGCCTTTTTTTTAAAACAATAACTATCAAACGATTAAAACTTGTTTATATCAACTTTCAAAGTGAAATTACTTACAATGACCATAATTGGATTAAATGGTAAAAATATAATCTAATTATATATCCAACTGACTAAAATGTATAATTCAACACTATAAATTATTTTGATTAAAAAAGTTGTTTTTAGTTAAAATATAATATTTCTCACTATTGACCCAAATATGAAAGTTATCAGAAAAACACAAAAAATTTCTTGGAAATAAATTCTTATTTATTGATTGTAAATAAGAAGGTTATTTTTTCAAGTTGAATATATAAAATTTTCAAATATTGGATTTAAAAAGGGTTCTCCATTAAAAGGCGGTAAAATGGAATTTTTTGAAATATACTTCTTTCATCTGAAAAAAATGAATTCGGTATTACATTTTGTCTAAGAAACACATAATCTGGATTCTAAAATCAAAAGGATTATAAAAAGTTCAAAATTTAGTTAATACTATTCATAACTTCTTTTGAATGGCTATTTTGGTAAGTCATGGTGCGCTTGAACTCCGTGTTGTGTGTAGTGCAAGTTATTGAATTACATTGAAGAAATAACATACTATAAATTCTTGGGGTGTTAAATTCTTCCCACCTTCAATAAATTGCATCCTCGCAATTTGAAATTATTCTTCAAAAATAAATGGTTGAAAATAAAAAATATCTATGTGGGGAAACTGACATCAGAAATTGGGTTAACAAAATTTCATCTTAATAAGTGGATAAGGGGAATGAAAAAGTCACCATCAAATTATGATCTCTATTAGGAGAACATTGGTGTAAATTAGAGACACATATTTTTAGAAAAATGTAAATATTTATAGGGAGTGATTGAGGTCATCAGTTACAAACAATTGTAGAATTGAGGGCCTCAAAGCCATCAATATATGATGATTTAAAATATTATCTGTTTAAAAAAACATAAGGTATTAGGATAACACATTTATAGTTTTAAGATCCCTTACCTAGAGTTTATTAATTAATTTCATTATAGAATAAGGAAAGAAAATAATATATACTAGATAAATAGAGTTTAATCCATTAACTAATTACTACCAAAAACTCATCTTTCACTATAAAAGATATTAGAACATAAAAAAATATAATATATCCTATTCATATTGGGTTCCCAAAAAATGAATTTATAATTCATCGACCATATCTTTTTTAAAAAATACATTATTCAATCCAGGACATCACGTGGGTTAGTGGTAGGTGATAAGCCCTTGTCGCCCTTTGGTTTTGGGTTCAATTCTCACGGCCTTGCTGGACGCGATAGGTTGTCGCCCAACATTCGGGTTGTCCTTTTTATGGAAATCCAAAAATAATCTCAAACGAGACTTATCCAAAATACTTCTATCCATACTCGCAGTCCAAAATTTATAAGGATGTTAAACACAATGAAGATCTTTTTTTCATGTAATAACATGTGAAAAACTTCAACATGTATTCTTTTAAAACACTGCAACATCTTCAACTACCATAAAACCTTATTGATTACATTCATGCTCCATTATTCCTTATAAAATACTGAATATACTCCTTCTATCCAAAAAATGTTGTAAACTCCAACAATGATGGAATATACAAATATTTAATCAATTTCAAGATAGTCAAGAATATCCAATATATATTATCCAAATCAATCATGTATTATTCCAAAATCACAACCTCAGTAACAGAACCCCATTATGGTTTAACTTTCTCTCAACCATATATTCTCCAAAAATTTAACCTGCTATTGAGTCATATTTCATGGTTCCACACAATCTCAAGTATTTAATAAAATAGTACTATAGTACAATCCTTATATACTCTATAATTCTTATAACATGTACATTTTAATATAATACTCAAATGACAAAATACTTGAATAACAAAGTATGAAATCTAATCATTCCTCCTCATCTTCGGTAGAATAAGAACTCTTTTATTATCCAATATCAGCATTTAGGGTATACTCTGATGATATGGACATTAATTCGTATAGTGTCCTAACTCCTTGCAGATGAAGCATTGTACATTTGAAACTTTTTTCTTACCCTTGAAATCATGTACTTGGTGTCCTTTTTCTCAACACTTATAACAAACTCCCATTCCCTTCAATCATTTACCAAGGTGATTCTTTCCACAATTACCACATATGGGAAAATCCTTCTTTTCCCTCTTCCCATTATATATCTTTCTCTTTTCCATCCTTTTCTTCTCTTGCTTCCCTTCAAAGCCATAGGACTCAGAAAATTCTTTACTTCTCTTATTAACACATGATATTATTTCTTCATATGTTGATAATACATGGGAGACAATTTCCCTTCTAAATGTTGTCTTAATACTGTGAAAGATATTATCCTTCTTAATCATTGGATCATACGTATTTCTGGAGTTCACATTCCTTCTAATGGGTGCCATTTCTATACAATGTCATACAATAGGTGAGTTTATGAATTGAAATAAATAATTCCAAACTTTTAAAATACCTAATGTAAATTTAATATTTTATGGATATAATCCATAATCATAAAAATATTTTCTTTTTGGAGGTATATACTCTTAAATATTTCAAAATTATTTGTAAAGAAAAAAAGTATTATCCTAAGCATATCCCTCGAGAGTGTCGTAACCAAGAGTGCAGCAAGGTCTGTTGTCGTACACCAGTTCCCATTCGAGTCTAGCTCAAAGTGGTGTTTTCGGGTTTTACCCCTAGGTACATCTGTGCCAGAGCCGCCTCTACCTGCTCGTATCCAGACAGGGATGTATTTTCTTAGAAAGCTCACAAAATCTCTACATTACGAAATTCTAGGATTTTCTTCTATACTAATCCTCAAAGTCTATCTTAGGGTAATGTTCTCTAATCCAAGTTTATCTAAATCGAGTTTATAAGGTTATTTCTAAACTTCTTCTGATACCAATTATGACACCTCGACCCCAATTACTCATAGTCGGTGCATTATTACATAACATTGGCATTATTACAAGGAATCAAGTCTCAAAGGACCGACCAATTTAGCAGTCTTGGAAAATATATTACATACATGAAGTTCAAAATTACAACTTGAAAATAAAAACAATAGTAATTTATTCCATTAGAAACATCCAAGATTCCAAGATTATGCCTGGAAGTCACTCATAACTAACTTTTTCATATCCTGGGAAAATAAAACATAAGAAATGGGTGAGCACAGATGCTCGGTAAGGGTAAATAATTTAGTGGAAGCTATAAAATATTAAGTCAAGATGTGTAATAAATCAAAATCCTTTTTAAACATAAACTAGAACCGAATATAGAAAATATAAATCAAACATTACCATATAAACATGCACTTGGATATTCTACTAGTAGAATAATCACATGTAATATCTAATTTCATAATGAGAGAATGTATAGTATCAGACTTTATTTTTTTTGTCAAGGCCTCATTCCAGGACCTATGGGCTAACTGTAACTGGACCCAAACCCGGAGAGCCTCTGTAACCGGACTCCATCCCGGAGAGCCTTTGTAACCGGACTCCAACCCGGAGAGCCTATGTAACCGGAATCTAACGTAGAGAGCCTCTATAACCGGACTCCAACCTGTAGAGTCTACTGTAACCGGTCCCCAACCCGGAGGGCTTACATCTACTGGTCCCCAACCAAGAATATACTAGTCTAACATATTCATTATAAGAAGAGGTTGAAATATAACATAAATATTTGTATTAAAACTAGCATACGAAATGTCAATACTTTAACCATAAACCAAGATCGTTATGAAAAAAACTCATCCAAAGACAAACATATCACAAAACCTTAAATACATTATGGATGATTTTTATCATAATAAATCAACTTCATAAAAGTGGAAAATTTATCAAAGGATGTTGACATAGATGAAATCAAAACTATTTGAGAGAAATACCTCTTTCTATTTTGAAATCATTTAAGAGACACATAATTATATAGAAAACTTTTATTTTTAAAATATTTTTATATGATTTTAAGGTAATCTTCAAGGATGTTATAAAGGTGGAAAATATCCGCACCCACCGTATAAGTAAAAAAACATTATTACCTTAATTTTGTGGAAATGTTTATAAAGTACCTTGTTTGGAAAACGACGAAAGGATTCCTTTAAAAAAATATAAGGTAAAATAATAGTACAAATGAATTTAACCTATTGTCTAGTAAATAGTAAAAAGGTTTTGAGATACATTTTTATGAAACATGGATGCGGATGATAAAGAGGTCCCAGTAGATACTTAAGTAAAAACAACATCGGATAATAAAGAGATTTTGAAATTGACCCTTACAAATTTGGTGACTTATGAAACATACACCCCATGAAATAATTACCATAAATTGAAGATGTAAATAAAAATAAATTAATGGGTATTACACAAATAATACAATTATGTGTAGTACATACACCACACATAAGGAAATAGTGGCAATATAGCATGAAACCATGGGTATACGGAGTGAGATGAAAACCCCTTACCTTGCACTTTCCTTTGGTTGAGGGAATGTTTGAAATCCTGTATAATGACAATTGTATGTTATTAGATTATACCAGAACCATATTCATATTTATTATATCATACATGATTCATTTATGATTTTATACTAGCCATTTAATAATGATTTTCATGTTAAATTAACATTTCGGGTAATAATCCATTTCTTTATTGTACGTATTTTAACTTGTTATATTTGACTGTATCATTTAAATCATGATTTAAATACATCATGAATACAAGCCTTGATTCATATATAATATATATTAAGAATGTAGATATTTATAATAGATAGATATATGATATTGAAAACACTGTTTATGGAGACGGTAAACCATACACACACATAAATGTTATTTCTGTTTTCATATCGTATTGCACGGAAGTAAGTGAATAAGGTATATGTAAGTACATAAATAAATATATATATATATATATATATATATATTAATTATCATCATTATTTCATATATTAAATACTTCATAGTAATATATATTTTTATAATCGTCGATGAATGTTGAATGTGGAAATGAATCTCATCGCGTCGTGGAGACGGTAATCCGTACGTACGCATGAGCGACAATATCATTTACTTAAAGATGTGGAATTCGATAATATATTAATTTTAAAGAGATATTAGCATGTTAGTATCATTATTTATATACATATTACTTATCATTATTTTCATCCAAATAACATAGTGTTGAATAACAAAGTACACCACGACGTGGAGATGGTAAGCCGTGCGTACGTAAACATGGTGACATTATCATTCATAGGATAGATAGAATAATTAATATGGTTATTACATATTTATAAAAACATCACAGTATATAAAAAGTACTAGAGTTATTATTTTGTTATGGTAATAAGAAATAAAGAGTAAGTGGAAGAATAAAAGAACTTGAAAGAGGGTGGTGAAATCATTACCATTTCTTCAGGTTCTTACATTTTATTTGATCAAAAGGGCTCTTTATGTTGGCTTTATGACCAATTTAAGGCCTCTAAGATGATGTTCGGATAGTTGTGAAGATATTTGGTCAGGGTTTGGCCGAGCCAAATGGCTTTGGATATGTGAATTTGAGAGAAGGAGAAGTTCTCTTTTATAAGAGGGGTGAGGGGAACCTTAGGAAAAGCTAGAAATATTATTTTATAAAAAATAATTTTCGGTTTATAATGGATCCAAAATGAATTATTTAGAGTATTAGGAGTATATGGGTAGAAAACCACTCAACCAATTGGTTTTAGACAAGTTTGGGTCACTTCATTAACCTTATCTTATAGATTTAACTCTTAGTTAAATAGTTTGACTTTTACCATGGCCCATTGTATTTTTATATTATATGGTTAATAAACATACCATAAACTTTCAAGAGAACTCCAATAGGTTAATTAATGACATATATAATATTATTTAGGACCTTTTTCTGAACCTTAAAGTTTTAGAAAGATTATATCATCGAATAATATAGTATTTGTTTTAAAAACTCAATTATGTCAATTTTGACATTATTTAATAATTTATATTTGTTAAAGTCATAACAACATTATTACTTCAAAATAAATTCATTAAATCAACCTTAATATGTCATATTCACCTATAAAATTATTTTATGTCATAAAAACTGTTAAAATATATTTATTTTAGTTTTTATATTACAATTTATTTCATTCTTTCATTAATAAGGTAATTACTGCATCATCATTTTTTCATAAATAAATTTAATTATTTAATGTCTAAAAATATTAAATAAAATACCATTGTGTAGGAAATATTTTTAAATTTCTAATAAATATTTATTGTCGAGTAGATCAATTATATAACCTCATATAGAAATTGTTTTACTAAAAGATATTTGCTTTTGTTATTTTTTTCTCTACATAAAATTATTTAATATATAATGTCATTATCACTTCCAAGTGGCTCCATGGGGTCACAAAATCGACCCAAGGATGTCCATTTTCATAAATGACTTATCAAATAAGGTTAGGAAAAGTTTTCAGGTAATTATAAATTATTATAATATTCTTTTTATCTTGAATTACCCTATTTACCTTTAATTGCGGTAAATAAAAGTTAAAAGTTATTGTTAAGAAAAAATTATTTTCATCATATTGATCCACATTTTACTTACTATGGTTAACAATGCCTCTAGGTTTTTTGAAATTCAACTCACAGAAATTGTAAAATTATGTTTTATGCATATTTACAAATTCTCCTAGGAGATGGGTAAATGACTGTAAAAAGTTCAATAAAATTTTTATATATCTAAACTTATTATAAAATAACTCCAATTAATTATATTGAACTTATATATGTATTATTTATCTATTTTAACCTAAAATAAATTAAAATAAAATAAATTATTATTTAAAAAAAAATTGGTTTCAAACAATAACTTAGTGTTTCTCACTATTCATCAAAAATAGAATGTTTTAATAAAATACCAAAAAATTGCCCTAAGAAAATTTTGATATTCCAAATTCAACAATTAATTATATTTTAATAACTTCAAAACATATAAGTTGCATTAATTAATTTTAAAATTAATTCCCTTTGTCAAAACCAAAAACTATATTTTTATGAAATAATAACTATCAAAAGATAAACACTTGTTTATATCCAATTTCAAAGTGAAATAACTTACAATGAACATCATTGGTAAAAATGGTAAAAATATAATATAATTATACTTCAAAACCATTAAAATGTATAATTTAAAACTATAAATTATTTTGATTAAAAAAGTTGTTTGTAGTTAAAATATAGTATTTTTTACTATTCACCCAAATATAAAAGTTATCAGAAAAACACCTTAAATTTATTGAAACTAAATTATTACATGTCTATTCTAAAGAAGATGTTTATTTTGTCAAATTTAATATATAGAAGTTTCAAAAATTGGATTCAAAAAGGGATCTCCATTAAAAGGCGGTAAAATTTCATTTTTTAAAAAAATACATCTTTCATCTGAAAAAAATTAATTTGTTCTTACATTATGTCTAAGAAACTCATAATATGGATTCTAAAATTATATGAATTATATAAAGTTTAAAATTAAGTTAATTTTATTCATAAATTCTTTTGAACGACTATTTTTGTAAGTCGTGGTGCGCTTGTACTCCGTGTTGTGTGTAGTGAAAGTTATTGAATTACTTTTAAGAAATCACCTACTATGAAATCTTGGTGTGTTACAATATTAATCCTACTTATGATATTGATTATTATAACTTATATTTACTATTTCTAATCATCATATCACACATGCTTCTTATGTCTCCATTTACCCACTTTGTGATTAAATGTATTACAGATGATGTGTATAAAAGAGAATGTTATATATATTTTTGAGATGTTTAATAATTAATTCCAGTCATAAAATTGTTTAACTAACGGGAAATGCTTCATTTTGTTTAAAAATAAATGAGTATTTAAGTTATTTTAGTTTCATGATATTATAAAAGTCCAAACTAAATAGTTAAGTAAATTTATTCTACTAAAATATTTTATTTAATTTGTGTAATTAAAATGGTCACTTAGGTGGGTAATCATAGTCTGTATTAGAGAAGGGATTACATAACATTAGATTTTAGGATATTAGTAGTTTTCTAGTTAATATTTATTATATTTACAATGTTAAATATAACCCTTTTTGTTAATTGAGGATATAATTAAAAATTTAGTTACTATGATTATATAAATTTTATGGGAATAGAAAGAATAAGTATACGGGATAAGTATAATTATATGACATATTGATATATTTTAGTTAATATAATGACTATATGGAATTTATAAAAATTAATTCCATATCCATATAATATTGGTTCATTTTGGATCTAGCACAATAATATCAAAGGTTAATGACCATGAAAAGGGTGTGTTGGTTATTGAATCAATAGTCACTTGTTTCAAAACAGAGATTCCAAATTACACATCTCCAATGAAACTACCATAGTATACTATTTATAAATTTAAATTATATTTACAATCTATTGTGAAATATTTATGATGTTATGGAATTATATTAAGATATATTATAGAACAAAACATAATGAATATTATTCTAAACCATGATTTATTTTGGTTAAATTGAATTAAAATATGATTATTTTCATGTGTGGTACTTTTTTTGTTGAGTTTTATAATAAAAATTTATAATATATCTATTATAATATAAATTATTCAACACTCATGTTGACCACTTTTGTTTTTAGAAATGATTGTATCATGAAGTAATCACATTAACCATGAATTCCACAACTCATAAAAAGAATGTCACAACATGAAACCAAATGGGACATGAGTTAGTGTGAAAAAATAAAGATATCATAAAAAATAAATTATCAATATAAATGAAAAAAAATATTAAATTATAAGAATTTATGGACAAAAAAAGAGATTTACAGAGTCTCATGGATGTTCATTTGATGGAGATGATGAAGGAATGCATGTTTGAATTAATTCATTTAAAAATACTTTATTAATCACCAACATGTATGTCATAATTGAACATGTATATGTTTTATCGTTGATATTGGTTATAAAAGAGTAACCAAATTGAAAAAAAAAATAGGATCACTATGGAATTGGTTAAAGGAATGTTGGGTTTATCTAATATAATTATATCAATTCACTATTTTAAATTCGTTGAACATGGACATTATCCACATTAATTTAGTAATAAAATATATAAGAAGGATTATAAGAACTAGAATCTTTCCAGAAAAGTGAATTACATTAGGAAGTAATGATGAACTTTATCGATTCAACTATACTAACATGGAATGCACAATGTACACCATATGAATGTTTATTGGTCATCTAAACCAATATATTATAAAAACCATAATGAAACCAGATTGAGGGTTTTCTACTAACTCCCCAATTGAGTATATATACTATAAATAGGATGGAAATCCACTTAATCTACACAAAATATTTGACAAATAATCACAAAAACAACATATAAAAATAATCGAGAAAAAATATTTTCATGTTTGAAAATTATTATTAAATAATTGGGGTAACACTACAAGAAATTTTCATCTCTAGAGATATAATAGAACAAAGAAATATTTATATAGTTCCTCCTGACCTAAAATTTCACAGATAATTATTCCACATAATCATTTCCATTGAACATAGGTTTTGATGAATAAAAATCTTCTCATTTGGGACAACACTACTATTTATGTAGTTATTCTTATGGTTAATATGTTTTATAGAACATAGATATTCATGGATAACCTCCATTTTCCTAGGTAACCTCCAATTCCCTATTGAATCACCTAGTGAAATTGCTCTAATGATTCAATTATTAAAAAAACAATGTATTTAGTCACCAAACCCAATGAGAAAAAATCATAAAGGAAAACATTCAAAGACTATATCAAACAATTAATTTATAATGAATCTAAAATCTCATAACACAATTTTTCTTCCAATAATATATCTTATGTGACTGTTTCTAGTTGACTCCATCTGATGAATGTTTATCTGGGGAATCATTTACACTAAAAACACATACAAATCCTACTGTAGGAATACAGTCATCAATTAATATTGACATAATAAATTTCCATATAGAATAAATATTTTCTGAAACTGAATAACTTATACAAAACCATTCAATCTCTCTATACAAAATTTCTTTAGGCCTTTATCCTTCTTCAACCATTCTTATTTAACAAAACATTCAATATTATCCTTTCTTTGATTCACACAATGTTGTACACTCTTCCAAATCATACATGAAAGTATTTAAAATTATTAATCCCATAAGTAGTTCCTACTACAATTACACACACACTAGATACAAGTAACCCTGAAATAATGGACAGAACTATTTAGTAGTATTGATAATCATTATACATACAAGATTGTTTTATTATAATTGAATACCAAAATTTTGGCACTATTATTTTTCATGAATATCTTTATGAAATCAGGAGAACAACTATATATCAGTTGAATTATTATTTTTTTTAAATCCTCGGGAGCGGAAAAAATATTGGTGAGCTCAAATGCACAATATGGGTTACGTACAATAGATGAAAAAATGAATTTATAATCCTAATAAAAATGGAAAGGTATATAACTGATAATACAGTCCATTTAAATTACATAACTACTTGAATATAAAAGAAATAACCAATATAGAACTGTTAATAATTAAAAAACAATCCACATAATCAAGATACTAAGGATGAAGTGAATCCATATATTTTATCAAATTGAATATGTCATGGAAAATATTTATTATAAATTTTAATGAAATGCTTAGTTAGAGCATGTCATATCTTAAGAACATGAACACCTATATTATAGAGATTATTCCTCCGAATACTTTAAAATATTTTTTAGAAACCCATTTAATTTTTAAAACATATGTTTATTAAGGGAACCTATCGATGCATCATATCACTATATAATTTTCAGTCCACACACATCACAATGTGTCCAAAAAATTACAGAAACATTTTATAATTGATATAAATAAGGAACAATGTGCCTTATCATCCAATATATTTATTTAGTAATAGATATAAAATAATCATTATTTCCCCAGTTAAAAAAATAATTATCAAAAGTTAACAAAATAATTAAAAAGGTAAATAGTTTAGGAAATAATTGGATTCATGATATTTAATGTGGATATTTAGGGGAAATTTAATGTTCCATTATCACTATAAAGAGAATAACCTATAGGGAAGATAATTATTACTATAAAGATTTGAGGAATGTAATATTAATACAATCAATTTTAGAAATAATCATAATCCATCTAGAGTAAATATATTTATAGTATCAATAGGATGTATACCCTTTACTGTAAGATTATGTGTTTTTATCATTAATGAAATAAAAAAATATAATTAAAAAACTATGGAAAAAATAACATTTTCAATTTGAAAAAAATTAAAACACTTTTCATTTAAAATCACATAAAAATATAGTTTCCTTAAAAATAAAATTGTAAAATTGTGATGGTTGGTTCAGTAAAATGACAGGAATCTCTATGTTAATCCCTTACATGTCCAAGAGAAATTTTTTATATGGTAAAAACGTTAAAAATTTCCATGTTTTGATGTGATAGGAATATCACATTGATAAAACTTGTATTATATAAAATGGTTTATAATATATTTAATAAATCATATTAAAAATGTAAAAGTAAATTTGAATTTTTTTTATAAAAAATGGTTTGGGATGAAAACTAATTTATATCAGAATAGATAAATGGTATCATCTTTTTGTAAAACAATTATTAATGATTATAAGTAATAAAGTGTACAATAATTGTTCTATTACCAGAAAAAAAATATTGAATTACCATATTAGTATAAACTGAAAGGTCTTATTAATAAATAATCATATAATTTCCCTTAACTAAAATTCAAGAATAAACTGTATCGATTAGAATTATATTGTGAGATAAAACCTTAAAATGATCTTAACATTGAAGTGGGAAGTAGTCAATTAATCCATTATGTGTATCATCTAAAAATAGAAATAAAAAACTTGAGATAAAACATAAGATATCCATAATTAAATACAAATAAAATAAAAGAATATTAATGACAAGGTGGAATTAATATAACATAATGATAATATATTTATTTATTAAATTATTTACCACTATGTAGTCATTCATTAAAATACATATAGATGAAATTATTCAAAATAAAACATAAAATACATTAAATAGTGAAGTATTTGTAATATTAAATTTCATAGGGGAACTATATATAGTATTTAAATGAAACTAGGTGAATAGAAATACAACATGCCTCAACAAAATGAAGTTGAGGTGAAATCCCTTACATTGCACATTTATTTTTTACTTATATTATTTAACCACATTTATAGTGTTTAAACGTGTTAATAAATTATCTAAGAAACATTTTATTATTTATAATTTCATATATGATCCATTTATGACATATTAGTACCAATTCGTTAATAATCATTCATTGTTTTCATCATTTGTTTCCAATAATCAATTTTATGTATGTTTTGACATGTTTTTTCTATTAAATTGATCTTGATTTTATCATATCTCAAATGTATAACATTATGAAAATATTATATATATCCAATATATATATTTGGTGTAATCCATCAAATATGTTTATGGGAGATGGAATACATTGTTCTTGTAGATGGTAGGACATATGTACGTATGAACATTGATTACATTTTTATTTTGTATTAATAGAAAGAGAAGTAAATGATATATCACTATATTTAACTATATTATAATTTTTATTACATATATGTAAAATATGTTCACTATAACCACAGATAATAAATTCTAGGTAATGTGTGAAATAATAACATCACATCATGATATGGTATTTTATCATGCAACTAAATGATGTTATAATATTCTCCAAAAAGGAATAAATTACATATTATGAAATATAAAAATTAAAAAAGAATAATAAAATTATAAATATTTTATATCACAAATTTAAACCATTAATCCATCACTTTTATCATCTTTTAATGTGTATACGTAAGAATGAACGACATTACTTCATGATTCAGTAGCTCTCTGTACAAAGGAATGATGACTTCATATCCCATTTTCTAGATGTTTGGGGATTATTTTGTACAGGGGTTATAAAAAAATAATTTTATTCAATATACCATGGTTTTTTATATAATAATTATATAATAATAATTTAATGGGTTGATAAATAAATAAAACAAATGTGATCGTTGATGAACTCACCTATTTTTTTCAGGTAACTGATTTTTCTTTATACAAAAATCTTTCCTTTGTATGATTTAATTCCGTAAAAAGATTCTAGGATCAGGTTTGGTATGTTTTTATTTGATTCTAGTTGTATTTGGATGATTCAAAAAATCATTAATGGTCAGATGAAGTTGTGGGGGGGGTGAGTGCGTCTTTATAGTGGAGGAGTGGCATCATTGAGAATATCAAAAGGGAATCACTATTAAGAGATCTAAAAAAAACATGTGACTCAATTAAATAACCATTATTGATAAAAGAGGGTAAATTGTTATAATATGGCCACCCGCTAGGTTTTAGACTTAGTTCTGTGTCATTTTTTCACTAAATATTTATGTTGGTGTGTTAAGAAAACTCACTTTTACCATAATTTCTAATTTGTTTTTAAAACAAAAGTTAAATATACTAAAAAATTAATATTATAATAATTTCAAATATTGAATCAATTTTCACATCATAAAATCATGTTACTGAAAAAATTAATTTAAATTTAACATGACTGATAGGATGAGAAAGCGTGTTTTTAAAGTGAAAATGATCACCTGTTCACTATGTTTTGACATATCAATTATATATAAAAATGATTCCAATATAAATAATTAGATTAATAGATTAATTATTTATTTAATTAGACTTCAAAACTAATTAAAAATATAATTTAAAATAATAATATATTTCGATGAAAAGGTTGATTTCAATAAAAATTCGATATTTTACAATATTAATCAAAAAATTAAACTATTAAAAAAATACATAAATTCAACATCAGATATTTTTGACATTAATATTAAAAAAATTAAATAATATTTATAAAATTTTCATGATTTTTATTTCAACAAATTCTCCATTAAATTGTAGGAAAACGTCCATCATAATAATATACCTTTTTTGTCTTAAATTAGATTTATTCTTTTATTATGAAAATAAATTATATTGTACTAATTTCATGAAATTTGATAAACTATATAATATATAAATTTTATTGCTTTTGTATTAGTTAGGTACCATTTAGATGAGGCTGAATCATAAGTAAACTATTTTTAAAAATTATTTTAATTTTGATTATTCCTGTCAGACTGATTAAGGTATTGATATGTCATCTTTTTTATTTGATATCTCCCTACCAAAAATAATATCAAATAAAAAACAACACAAATTTATATAAATGATGGTATACAATATCATAATCCATTCTATATTGGTTGGACCCCAAAACAATGATTCTCCCCTATATATAAATTTAATTTCAAAAAATATTTGTTAGATTCCCCAATTTCAAAATGTATATACCCCCTGTTCCAATAACCCTTCCATAGTTGGAAAGAACCCACCCCACCCATGACTTCACCTTCATCATATAACAGCTCATACCCCCCAATAATAATCATTTTCTTCTATTTCGACCCATTATCTAATTCCTACAAAATTAAATGTCTCTATACACTATAGAAAGAATAATTGAAGGAAAAACTCTATAATATTATTGGATCATTAGCATGGTTTAAAATGCATGTACCTTTTAACTAATTGTGTAAATTATCAATATTATATGATAACAATATATATCCACCTACATAAATGAAACACTACTCAAGAATGAATTCATTCTTTTGTTGATGACCTTCTCTAACTAATTATTGAAATAATAATACAAATAATTCTTTGGAAATATTTATTATTCGAAATCAAAATCAAATTACTACAACCAATTCATGTTATGTTTTTTATGTTTTCAAATATTTAAGCAACATGCATGTATATAGTATATTTTGTTATCTAGTCATTCTATTCATGGACTAATTCATGGGCATAAAATGTACCTCGTGTATTTTTTGAAATAATCCCATAATACCTTCAAATAAGAAAATCACACAATTTTTTTTCACTTTTGTATAATGTAGGAAGAAATTTTTTCAAAGAATAAATCATCCTCAATTTTTTTCTTCTATAAAACTTATAAATTGAAAACTAAATATATAAATAAAAACAGTACAATATTTATAAACACATTTAACGCACTGTCTATTTTTTTAGTTCACTCTTCATGTGTAATTCATGAGTATCATTAATCAAGAGACAATATTAAATAGATGTGTGTGAATATTATTCTTCACTAAAACATTCTCAATACTTATTGCATGTAGATTTTTCATATAAAGACATAGTGTGAGTGTGTACACTGCCTTGAGGATGTTTCAAGAAATTATCACAATAATGAGAATTCTACTACTATTTTTCATAGGACTTTGATTCTCTTCTTTGATCTAGAGATATGCGCATAAAGTAACTTACTACCACATATAGCTTCACAATATCAGTTATTATCATTGCTGATTCGAGAGTGTAAAATACTTGTCGAAGGCCTATAGATTTCTATTATACTTCACATATTATTAATGCGGGAGAAGGATTGTCTTTAGAGAATTAGTGGGTCATTTTGGATCTTTTTTAATGAATTGAGAGATTCTCAAAATGATATTTGAAATAAAAACACTTATCTCAGTTCATCACATTTTTATAAGAAAAAAATATCCAACCTATTTCATTCCCACTACCTCTCCTCATACATCATGACAATAAGGATAACCTTCAATGAAAATTTCACATTTTCTTCCCATTGTTTTATTTTCTTAAATTTCTATTATATTATGAAAAATAAGTTGCATAATATTTCTATAAATTTCAAATAATTATAACACATAAATGATTACCAATATTCTATGCTGGATTTATTATCAATGCTTCTTAGATGAAGATCGATGCACACATATCCACTAATGGCTCATGGAATAATATTTCATATAGATTTTTATCAAATGTTATGGATCAATTGGATTTGATGGGTTGTGTTTTTAGGTGTTTTTAATGATGTTGCAATAGTAATATGAATTCAATGATCCCTCATAGAAATGATATTCAAAATCATGATAATTTATCATAAATCCCACATACTCAACCTCTATGAAAGTAGTTACTAGCCACTCCACTATTTTGTATAATTGAAACATGCTATCACTCTAGTACACCACTATGAAACCCCTCTAGGTGGCTCAAAATATCTATTCACATTAGTTCAGGTGAATTCATGTGGCCATAAAGCCACTTGTTGGCATATCCCGACCTGACTCCCACTCCCGTGGTCGATATATGAGTCCCACATATGGATGAGGTTGAGGAGGTAAGAACAAGACCTTGGGTTGTATGATATTTTATATAATATCCAATTGGATAAAAAATATACGTAATAAAATAAAAAACAAAGCCATAAATTCCAATCTAATATCAACTAATCAAATAAAAATTAATTTCCTTATTTGTTCAGGGACATATTTTGTAGTATCAATATAGAAAATTCGTAGAAAATGTCTCCATTTTCTAGAAATATCTCTTAAATTAACACATTTAGAAACATCATAACTTATTGAAATCTTCACACATATAACTATTGGAAATATATGAAATTCACTGGAAACCTCAGTCTACCATGATGTGTTTTTTGTCGATGTACTCATTAATAAATATGCCATATTTTCATTATTTCTGTTATTTGAAGGGAATAAAAAGGTTAATTTAAGAGTTAAGATACTAAACAAATTCTCATCTACTTCAGTTACATTAAAAAGAGTTAATAAAAAATATGGAAATAAATTATATATCAGTTAATAATCTATAAGATTACATGAAAAAGCCAGATTTAGAAAAAAGCTGAAATATTTCATAAGAATCAAAGGTAACAAAATTGTATAATGTGATAGTCATTTTAATATTTTCTCAAAAAAATCATAACAATAAAATTTTTAGAATGATGTTTAAGAGATTTTCTATATATTTCTCATCTAATAAATCAGTTTGTTCATGTGTAAAAACATATACTTCCATTTTTTAAAAATAACATCAAAACTCATATAAATTTTGTTTATATTAATAATTTGAGAGTGGTCATCATTTTCTTAAGATTGTGAATATTGTGCAACTTCAAATCAGTTATGATCTCAATCAATGGTTGAATCCATCACCTTCATTTTCAAAATATTTTATTAAAAATGAATTAATATAATGTAATTAAGAGTAACATGTTTATTACATAGAAACAGAACTTAAGATGAGAGCTTACTCTCTACATTAGTTATTACTTATTAATATTAAAATTGTATTTGGAAGAGGTATCCATAATCTATTTTCTTGATATATGCCCAGTTTTTTTCATATATATTAATTTTAAATACTTCATCTTTATATGACTCCTCGTCATCATTAAATTCTTCAATTTCCAAAATTTTCATTTTTGTTTTATTTTATTTAAATCTAATATTTTCAAAGTTGTTTCATCATATAAAAAAATTCCCTGGTAACTATCTCCTCATTTTCTATATGAATTCTCTTATAATTTTATTTTGGGGAAATTTCTTTGGATAAATAAACCATGCATTTCACAGCATTTTCAACTTCTTAAAAACATATACCACTACCATCATTCTAGAATTCATAACAGTTCTGACCTTAAGGTTAGATGATTCTTGGATCATATGAATCTCTTTCTAATAATATGATAGAATTTTATCAATATTGAACCCCTTAATTCTGACCTTCTACTTTATAGTGAAATGTTTTACCAGTATGAATATTCTTTATGACCAAACACACCAAGAAACTAGATATTTACTCTAAACATTAATCTTCTAAACTGATTTATGTTATAATCTTAAAATTTTATGTGTTTATTTTTAACATATTTTATATGTATATTCATAACAGGAAAGCATCTAGATGAATTAATACACTCATCCTTTATAGAATATTTTTTTATCATTTTCTATTTTTTTCCCATTGGATCCAGTATTGTCTTCAATGCATGTATTGTTAGAAATACATTATGTACATTTAGATTTATTTAGTGTAGTATCAACCTTTTTATGTGGAAATTTTTTCTAAATAGATTTAAAATAATCAATCTAAATCTCAATATCTTTAGTGAAGTATTATATCATATTTATTAATAAACAATGAAATAACGGATAGAGATTGTCTTTGAGATAAATTTTACACTTTTTCAAAAATTCATTCTTCACGATCATTCAATATAATATCAAAATTTTCAAAATTTTAATAATTTTTTTATTCACTCCATCAAATGATGATTCATTATTTTTATTATTTTCTATTCCAATAATACACATATTTCTTTCTAGATGAGATATATTCATCTAATTTTCTATTATATCATTAAGATGAATATCCTCTATCCCCATACGTTCACTATTTTTAATGGAGATGTTGTCAATTTAATTCTCTAGTTTTTTATTTTCCTTATTGAGTAGCATATTGGTCACAATGGTAACTTATTTATTTTATTTTTCCACGCACAATATATAAGATATATGATCCCTTTTATTTCCATCAAATTATTATTTTGATTTAATATATTTTTGCATAAAGAAAAAACAATTAATAGAATATTTTTCCATCTTCTAATTATCTAATTATTGATGAAAATTCAAACATTTATCTACTTATAATATTTATATTCATATAATTAAAAATATATTTTTGTTATTTATAGTTCATTTTTGATACTTCATATCCTATTTATCTGAGGTAGTGTTACCATCATTCTTCTTTAGACAGTTACCAGAAAAATTACCACAATTGTGAAAACATCAGAACACTAGTGGTTGTTTTCTATTTCATTTCCATATGCCCCTCTTGAACATACTTATAAAAAAGTACATCATTTGAAAAAAAAAATCTTATTTATCTAATTCATTTTCAGAATCACAATAATCTTGTTCTCCATTTCTTCTAGTTTTACCATTATCCTTTCTTCGAAGTCAATGTCATATATTTATTTATTCATCAATGATGAAACTTTTCTCATATCATATTATATGAGTGTATTATGTAATTCATAAAATTAGAGATCATCTCTATCATCCAGATTTGAAATCTTTAAGGAAAATATATCTGGTACATTTCTCTTAATCTTTATCAAAATTGTAGAATGATCCACTATCTCACCAAAACAAATGGTATTTTTGAAAATCTAATTTACTCATGTAATGTATTCATCAATTATTTCATCATAATCCATATTAATATCTTTAAACTTTATTTTTATATTTTCCACATATAATCCATGACTTCATGATTTATTCTATAATTTCTTCTATGTTTATCCAAGATATCATTGGATGTATGGAAGCCTGGAAAACCATTTTTGATAATTCAATCATGATTTAATTATGATAATTACAATCGATATAAATATTTATCTTATCATCTTTATTCACAGAAAAATATTCATTAATATGTGGGAAACCCACTTTTTTTGTATCTTTGACATCTAGGCCAGTATATATATGATATGGAAGCATCATATTCCACTTGTTGAGGTAGTTTAAGGAAAAAAATGTATGATTCCTTTATTGTTCACTGAATACATATTTTAAATTTCTCATCTGGTTTTTGGATCTAATAAGGGTACCTTGTTCTATCATATAAATTTTAGTCTACAAGGGTAAGTTAGGTACCATCGAGGGTGAGGTGAATTAATGGTAAAATGTTTTTAAAAAATCTTTGACCTCTGTGATTCATTAATATCTTGATACCCCTTCTTATATACTCATCCTCACACATAAGAAATATTAAAAATAAAACACATCATAAAAGTAATTTCAAGGATATTAAAAAATAACTACTCATTTCCATATTTGTCAAACTACCTAACATAGAATCTATACTAAATTAGAAGGTGATTAAAAAATAATATTTAAGACACGCCAATTACAAATTGGGTTTTCACCCTTGGTTCTATCCATCATTAAACATTTGTTTAATCCCTACAACATCACTATATTTGTAGTGATATTTTAGACCGCCAATCATAATTTTTAGCAATTGGTTAGACCACCCATCTACAGCCTTCACCATTAGATGGTTTGATCCTCTATAGAAGGTCCAATTTAATAACCTCATACACAGTCTTGTTGTATCACACTAGATTCTGTACTATTTCATATACATTTTCATTGATATTGGAGATCTACAATAATATTTTACCATAATATATAATAATTTGATTCAATGAAACACATCTCATTCAATAATTTTTGCGTTTTATAAAGATTCTAAAACACTAATAACTACACAATAGTATATAATATTACTATTTTTGTATATTAATTCTCTATATTAAGTGTCAATTGAATGTAAAAAAGTAATGAAAAATAATTTTCAAGTTTACTACTCTTCAATTATCATGTATGTATGTAATACATTTTATGATCTACTAATTATACTAATGCATTTATTCATGTTCATAAAAAATACCTTTTGTTTTTTACAGGAATATCATACATCATTCGTTGAAGATGATAACACACTCACACATTGATGTTGTATTATATAGGAAAACACCTTTTGAAAAGAATAATATATTCTAAATTTTCCATATTCAGTATACATGTAAATTTCATAATGCCTATGAAAATAAACACAACACTATATTTATAAATTTATATCACATAGTGTATATAGTTTTGGATCAACATACATTCATCTTGTTTGAGTATCATTCATCATGAAGGACCTTCACATAGCGGTGGGTGAACTACATTCATTAATATTTTTTTCTAAATATTTCTTTCATGAATTTTTTATTCACAAGGAATAGTGTGAGTGTGTGCACTGCCTTAAAAATGTCTCAATCTAATCATGATATAGTGATAATTCATTATCTACCTTTCAAATGTTTTTGTAACTACCTCAATTATCATTCTTCATTGCATGTCTAAATTTAATACTTCATATGAAAATAAACATAGTAATTTCGTTATTAATTCTTATCATAAACAATCTATTGTTAGTTTCCCTGTATCTAAATATTGAATGAGTATCATACATTATCAACGACCTTCACATAGATGTGGTTGAACCATGTTATTACCTAACTATTTCTCAATAATTTTTATGTGAATGTTATTTTTTACAATAAATAGTGTGCGCATGTACACTGCCTTATAATTGCATCAATGCCTTTGCTCTATCGTGAGAGTAAGATTTTTTTTTCACATGTTATTGATACACAATCCTAACAAATAGATTTTTGTGTAAATTTTCACAATATCTTGAATGGATCCAAAATATTAGTTCTTCGTTGGTCTATGTCGAGAGTGTTAAGTACATGGGAATAGACATCAGTTACCTATTCTTATTCACATATGATTATCATGATAGAAGACTACTCATTTTAAAATCTGTGGGTTGTAGTGATTATTTTCTTCTCAAAATAAGATATTATCAAATTGATATATGAAACAACATATCATACCTCAGTTCATCACAAATTTATTGGTGAATATCACCAAATATGATCAAGTGAACCACATCTCCTATTTATTTATGATAAATTTTATTAACATGAATGCAAATATCACATCTTCATCCCATTGTTTATAAATGTGTTGACAACTATTAAATTATTTAAATGAATATTCATCATATGTCAATCCTTTTGAAACATTAGAACAATCAAACAATGATCATTAGTTAATGTTTATTGACGATCGATGATGGATTGTGTTTTCTTGATATAGAGATCTCCTTCAACGAATCTTAAAAGAAGACAACTCATATCTTTGATAGAACTGTGTAGATCTAGTTGATATTAAGTTTAGTGACCACTGAATGTTTTCAATGGAAGAGTAAAAATAAAATTAACATGAAAACCCCACATAGAAATGACATTTGAAATCACGAACCTTTTTAATACAACTCACATCTTTACCCTTAGTGATCAGTTACCTACCACTCAATTATTCGCTTGTACCTCCCAATGCTAGAACTCTCATTCGCCGCCATGAATTAGCACAATTTGGCTCATTGAATCTATTAAAATTATTATGGTCACTCTCTGGTGCCCACTATAACTCATTTTGGCTAGGCCGATGCTGAAACCTTCTACAAAGGTTGACCCTCTAGGTTCCACATATAGTTAAAATTGATCTAATTATGGATGATCATTAGGTTGGACAATTTCTACATAATCCATCACAGTGTAAATAGATCTATTGTATATAATAAAACGAAATAAAAATCCATAAATTCCATTTAAAATTAAAATCTTCAAATACAAATCCAAAAACTTTTTTTATGGCCATATTTTTTTCGTAGCAATGTGAATATTTCTTAGAACATGTCCTCTACATTTTTGACCAACTATACAGTCATAACATTTAAGAACCATAAATAATATTAAAATATTATTTCAGTTAATCATAAAAAAAATGAAATTAACTAGGTCCGTCATAAAATATCTTACTTTTATTTACTAATATTAATTTACTTAATCATTTAAGATAATTTTCCTATTTGCATAAAAATAAGTATTTTATTAAAAAATTATTTTATATTCAATTAAATTTTATTTCAATTTCTGATGAATATTAAAAAAATATTCTTGTATATTTTAAAAAGTTAGTTAATATTATTTATAACTTCTATTTTAATTAATTTTTGATAACTATATATTTTAAATAAAAATATTAATATCATTTTGTAAAATTCATTCTTCCATGTAATTTAAGAAATCAAGAAAATTAGTTATAGCTAGAGATATACAATAACATAGTATTTCATGCATTCCATGCTATAAAAAATATTAAATTTATTTAAAATAGTAAATATATCATAAATTAATGGTACATTGTATTTTTTTCTACACTTGGTGTTGTTCTTCATTCATGCTATTGAATACAATGTAATTAATTTATAATTTTAAGTGTGTTAAATTCTACACATCCTAAAAAAATTGAGTGCTCAAAATTGACACTATGTCCTAGAAATAAAATTAATGATATTTGAAAACTAATTTGTGGAAATATCACATCTTAAGAAGGGTTGGTAAAAAAATCTATTTACAAGAATGATTGAAATGTGCCATTATCATATATAAAAACACATAAATTTGTTTCCTAGTATAAGAACTTCAGTGAGATCTAATGATGTGGATTAGGAAGAAAATTAAAAATAATTACCAAGAGTAATTTTGGTAATTGATCCAAATTACATTAATGGTCAATTGATATTTAGGTCACTGAAAACCATAAATATGTGATGATTAAAAAGACCATTGGTTCAAAGAAATTAATTTTTGTTGATAATATTTTATTTCTAAATCATTTTCATAATGGTGAGTAATTATTTTACAACCAAATAACAAAAGGAAATGTAATTACTTGATATATTTCTATAAAAGCACTTTTATCCTTTTTTGGTGTCTATATAAATTTGTATTTATTCCAATACATCATGAAACGACTATCCAAAATTGATAATTTGTATGCATTAGTTAATAAAATTCATTTTTAATTGATCATAAGATCCATAAAACAAGTCTTTAAAACTGTCTCCAACTAATTTTTGATAATAATATAGTTAATAAATTAATCTCTAAACCCAAAATGTATTAATATTGGTTAAACATTAATATTTATTTCATAAATTTTTTATCTAACAAAATTAAAAATTTACAAGGACATTTAATAGGTCAATGGTTGGAATAAAGCCCTTACCATTCATTATATATGGGTTCAAACCCTACGATCTTGCTAAATACGATGGGTTGTCACCCAACATAAATGTTGTCATTTTTAAAAAAAATTAATATTATTCTTATATCATTCCAAAAATTATGGTTAAGTTTCTATAAATATAATATATCATTAAATAATAATAATATTAAGTTATTCAATAAAACATAATTTTTTTACAATCTTAAATAGTGTCATTTGCCAATAATATAATTAATGATCATATCAACCCTAATTATTATCAATAATAATAAACTTATGTACATAAAATGTAAAGGCATTATTCTAAAAATAAAAATTCCACAAAAATAAATATATTCTGAAACATTATCAATAATTCAGTTAATAATGGTAGACCCTCATCACAGGAAACATAAAATATGTATTTATGTCCTCAAACTTATTTGAAATCTTATATTCATTACACATTATGGTATATATTTCTATTATATCAATAGAGACCTGTATGATTATAACATAATTAAATGATATTGAAATATTCATATAACCCAAATTATCATACCTAAAAAGGCTTCAAAAATTTCTTTTGTGAATTATGAAACATAATTCTTAATCAATTTAATTTCCACATAGGACTTTCCTTGGCCTAGAATTTATATTACTACATTGATTACCATTATCTATTAAAATAATTTATAAATATGTGTAATGAAAATTAAAAATATCCTAGGATCATTCAATGAGAGTTTCAGAGCAGTTGTACAATAGGGCCCATTGTCATGTACTCGGTTACGCTTGAGTCAATCTCGACACACTATTTTCCAAGTTATTGCCCCTAGGTACATCTAATATGGTAACATCCAAGGTAATTACAGAATATTACTATCTTACATTTATTATTATTTATTAATTGTGTAGTAATTATACATTTAATGGTATGCTATGTCTAATAGATTACCCAAAACACAACAATGGGATTCTCTAAAATCATTTGTTACATGCATTACTGAGTTATACCGAAAAATAATATATTATTAATATTATACCATTATTTTATAGTACTAACATATATTTTATAATTATTTTTATAAAATATGGTAACTAAATTATTAAATAGGGTTTACACATGTTTATATATTGATTTAATGGTTATAAATTAAATAGGAATGTAAATAAAAACCATTAGAATATCAGAGACACATTTTTATAAAAAAACTATTTAAGTGTGAATAATATTGTCTATAAAATAAAAAATTACCCTTTTTATTATATTAATGAAAAATTAAATAATTAAAATATTTAAAATTCATCTGATGTGTTTTTTATATATTATATAATAACAAAATCAATTTTACGGATAAAATGAGTTTGTTTTTTGAAATTTAGTTTTACCATCTTATTATGGACTATATATTTTAAATGTATTTTTTTTAAATTTAATATGTTAAATTTGAAAAAATTAACTCATTAATTAAATGACTGACATAATAATTTTATTTGATTATTTTTTTTATATTTCAAATAAAATTCATTTTAATGAATAGTGAAAAATACTATATTTTTATTAAAAACTGTATTTTTATATAATTTAATTATATAGTTAGATTATACATTTAATTTGATTTAATATATATTTGATTATTTTTTTTATCATTTAATCCAATTTTGGTCATTTGGAAGTAATTTCACATTGAAATTAGATACAAACGCATGGATATCTTTTGATGGTTTTTACTTTTAAAAAACATTTTTCCCCATTTTGACAACTGGTATTAATTTTAAATTAATTACTGAAATATATGTGATTTTAGATTTGAAAATTGGATTTAATATTTTGAATCTTATGATCCAAATTATTTAAATAGATTTTTTGGACATTATGAATATTATAGTTAGTAATTATTTTAATTACCATAGTTAAGTGTAAATCGAGTAATTAAAGATAAAAATTATATTATAATATTATAAATCTACCCTAAAACATATACTAATTTAATTTTATTAGTTTATCCTGACCATGATAATCCATGGGTCCATTTTAGGAACACATTGATCCAGTTGTATGTGATTATGACACATATAATCATTTCATTTAAAATAAAAACCAACATGTCCAAATCACGTCTTTCACAATTAAAACAATTTTAATATGGGGTTATAATAGTGATATATTAGAATTTAAATAATAATTTTAATGATAAACATATTACCTATATTATGGTCATTCATTTAAAAAAATTTTGAAATAAATAATTAAACTTAATGGTCACAAAAAGATAATGTAGTAGTTTCTTAATTAATGAAATAATAAAATAATTTATATTAAAAATATTAGAATTTATATTATCTGATATAATTAATGCCATAAAAAATTTTATATATAATTATGGAATGTTTTTTTATACTTTAATGTAGCCATTAAAAACATATCTTCCTATTATGATATTTCTAAAAGTCAACTAATGAATAGTGTAAAAAATGACAGTATTGGAATTTTAGAATATAATATATTTTTAAAATGATATTAAATTTTTAAAAATATAAGATTCTTAAAAATGGCTAGGATATGTACTAGAATTTAATTAATGCCCCTTTTTTGGGTGCTTTACATTTTATGTTTATTACATAAACACACATAGTGTAAAGAACATAATTTCATTGTAAGATTAAAAAGTGTAAAAAAGGAAAAAACCAAAAATTTAATAATTATAAAATAATAAAAACTTATATAATTATAATTGGATGATGTTTATTAGAACCAAAAACATATTATATTCGATATAAAATATTTTGGGACCATTTTGAAATGAAAATGAATTTGTATTAATTTAATATTTTAAAAGTTTCCAAGGGTTCTCCCTCTCCTATAAAAATATACCCATGCTTATCAAATACTCACGCAACCTAAGTATTTTTGGATTAGAAAATATATACCAATAAATATTTATTTAAACCCTCCTCATATTCTTGAGGCCTTAGTTTAGGTAGAAAACCCTCCATAAGGATGTTAAGGTTTTCTTCTAGAGTGATCAACAGAAGAGGAGATATTTTTTTCTTAAAGTATTTCTATTATATTGTTTCATACACGTCCTTTAAATCAATTTCAACCATGATTAAATAATAACTCATGTATCCTAAATAAAGTGATTTTTTTATGTAAATATCATCACCTGAATCCATCACTTATCTTTTCAAATTGGAAAGGGACTTTTCGATCATTTATACATTGGCATACAACCTCACGAACCAATATAGTTTGTTTCTCATTACCATCACTAATGACTAGTTCTAAATATTGAATTAAATGATCATATGTGATATTCATTAAATATTTCTTATTATAATGTAATAATATATCAATTAGGGTATTACTATTTATGCACATAAAAATAATAAAGTGGTTCGTGAAAACGTGTGAACTATCACCTCCACGAAGCGATGCAAATCACTTTTATTTCACCACATCACTTGTATGATATATATAAGTATATTTAATTTATTATTATTTTCATAATAATATAATCATAATTCTAGGTGAAAAAATTACAATAACTATATTTTTATATTGATCAATGAAAAATGGAAATGTTACTCCTGCGTACATATGACCTATGACTTCCACGATTGAAATGTTGTTCATTTTTCATATACATATTTAATTAATGGATATAAGGGTATAATTTATATAAAAAATTATTATTATGTAATTAGTTTTTTTTGAAGATGATGGTCGTATGACTATATGAAACATTTATATTATAGAATGTTCATTTTCGACTAAAGTACTGAATATCTACAGAAAATCCAAAAAGAAATTAAATAATTTTGTAATTTTTGTATCATTGTAATGAGAAATATAAAAGAAATAATAAAAATGAAAAAGGTTCTCAAGAATTATTAAATTAACCTATGTTTGTAATTCATGAATATAATGATAGTATGTGATGAGTTAGACTCAAGGTAAGGGGTTTTATCTTAATTTACATTCCATTGAGACTTATTTGTTGTTATTCACCAATAAAATTATATATGGTTTATATACTACACATTTTCATATTTTACCATTAATATCTTTATTCTTATGATATTATATGTTTTGTTTAATTTTATTCCTTATTTATTTGTTTCCAATTCTTTTTCAAGTGGTAATGGAATTTTTAACTGAAAACCTTGTTTTAATGTTTTGATGCTTTATGAATATAAATATTTATATTTAATTTCAATGTTTACAGAATGGTTTTTATTAATTTATTTATATGTAAATGATTTTTTTAAAAGGAAACTCTTGTATTTCTCTAAAATTATTTCATAAAAGGATCGTTTTAATGGGATTTTTCCCAATATTTTTTCATTAAGGAATATTTTGATAATATACACTCCCTTTTTTATATGGTGTATAATTAACACCTTTGATATTTAATTTCATTCAAAGGATCTCGAAAGGATTCACTGTCTATGAATAATTTTACTAAATAAAAAAATAATTTTTTCTTAATGTACATGGTTTCAATGACATTTCCACAGCCAAGACCATTATTTAGTATTTGGCATCCTCTATAAGACTTAATTAATTTAAAAGGAAAATAAATACTATATTCCCTTTTAATGTGTCATGGTATTGAAATAGGTTTTTATAATAAATTGAATATATATATATATATATCTTGAAATTATACCTTTTAATTACAATATTGAAATGTAGTTTTTTCCTTTATGATTTTTTAATGTGTTATGACTATCTTATGTTTCCTTGTCATTTTATATGCATAATAGTGGTTTCATGATAAATAGAGGGAGGGTAATCTCATGAAGTCTCTCAATTTCATTATGTAATAAGGAAGAGTTAAATGATAAGGATTCTCCTATGAAATTTACGGAATATACTGGGGTGTGTATTCCAAACGTTACCATGAAGGTTAATCCCTTTGTAATTATCAGTGATAAAATGTAATATGATATGTATTTCATAAGTAACCTCTATGATTTATGATTTCTAGTATTTTATTCCTGAGTCTTATGAATTCATGAAGTATTTTAAAGATATTGTGGTTTATCGATGAAAAGTATGATTTCATGGGATTTTAAATAATAATGAACTACTGTCTTATATCCTTATCATATTTACCTTACTGAGGTTTTTTTGATCATACCAAATTTTTAAAAAAAATTATTGGGGGTATGTATGGGTAACAAAAAGGTAGATTTCAAGATTAAGGATAAGAATATTTTTATCAAAAATAATGAAATTATGTTTTATTTTAAGGAGTGTCATTTTTTGAAACAATATGTAGTTGGTAAAAGTGTATACATTGTAATATTTGAGTTGTTATGTAATATTTAAGGCCTAATTATCTATTACTCTAAACTCAAAAAGATCATAAATGTGAATTTTGGATTTAACTCCAAATTATATAATTTTAATCACTAGGGCATTATAGTTGGTATTAAGGGCCATTTTGGAAAAATTTATGGAATATCAGTGTTAGTTAAACATATTGTAACATAATATGTCTATTATTTTTCTAAAATCCTTATTATATAAGTTTTTTAGATCAAGGGGATGTGGTTACAAATAGAAGTAGGGGGATTAATAACAATATTCCTATTTCTTCTTGATGACTAGCTTACAATAATTATTGCAATGTCATGTCCAGATGATTCTGAAAATTTTTCTAACATACTACTCAAATATAATTATTTGTTTAAGATATAAAAAACCTACACTATACCTTGATACCATCTTGGATCATGGTTTATTTTTAATCAAAAAACATTTAACAAATATTACCATGTTTTCTAAAAAGGTAAATATAATCAATAAATTTTTAGATATTTTACCTTATCACAAGATTAGAATGAATACTATGACCTTGAATAAGATGCTGAAGAAATATACCCTTGCACAAACTATTTATATTTTATTTTAAAATATATTATTTCAGAATAATCTTATGGTACTTTAAAAGGATATTTTATTGAATGTTTCAACTCAAACTCGTTCCGAATGGTTTATAAAAAAATTTATATCAGCATTTTGGAAATTATATACCATATATGATTATTAAAAAAAATTGTGAAAACCCATATGATCCATGTTGTACAAGGTGTATTTGGAAAAATGAAAAAAGTGATTTTTATTAATCTCTAAATAATTGTTGCAATGCTTGGAGCTTCTATCTATGTTAAATAAATGAAGATAAAACAAGGTGGCCACAATGATCACAATATGATGTTCCTTATTCTGGTAATAGTTATATTACATCATGTGAAGGTGAAAACAGTATGACAACATATATAAGATGTTTTTAATTGATATGTTGAGGTTAAGATTAATTGCAAATAAAATGAGAGGTATAAGACAACCTATTGGTTTAAATCACATTATGGATGTTTTTAATGACTTTATATCATATTTCCTGTATTTTATTATAATAATATTATTTTAGGAAAACGACAACCTTTAGAATGGGAGAAAACCAGTTATAGCCAAATATCTCATGGTGATTGAACCCACAACCGGAAGGTCACAAGGGTGAATCGCCTACCACTGCGCTACATTAAGTCCCCAGATTTTATGAATTCATTTTTTAGTTAAATGTGTTTTTTTAATAAAAATAAGTAGATTTTTTAACTTATTTTTTATTTAATGGATATACATGGTATTGGAAAACAATGTGGGGATTGAGTGATAAATGTTATTATGTAAGAAATTTAATATTTTGGGAAGCATATATGCCTGATGAAAATAGATTAATATCATATTTTATTTGAGATAGAATCTTTTAACTATATTTTTGAAGAATCTATGGTTTAATTGTAAATATATGGGAATTAAGTTATTTATGGAATTAATTAACCAATCACAAACTACATGTGATTAGGTTAATAAATTTTTAGTATGAGGTATTAATAGTGATTGATGTTATTTAGAGATATATGTTAAAATTTATCTTAAAAGACCACTTGAACATATCCTTATGAATTTTGGGTCTAAATATTAATTTGGATTATTTTGTGTAATTTTGATAAAAATTATATTTTTAATGGTATTAGTTGAAATTTTGATATTAATTTTTAATTTTGGAGATTACAAGTATTATTTATTTTTACAATGGTTTATTCTTTTGGGGTAAATTATCTAATATTGTACTATCTATTTTTGGTTTTGGTTAGTGTTTCAAGATAAGAGAAATAAATAGATAATATTTCTTGGATTGTGTGACTCTATATAATTTTATTCTAGTTCTTTAGGTGGGGTAAAATTCATCTTAAATACTTATCATTTGGAGAAAAACATGAATTTGTGGTGAAATTTTATTAATGGATGAAACTATACTTGTCAAGTATTAGTATTTCCTTGTATTTTTATTATATGTTTTAACATAATTCTACAAATCTATGGAAAGGATCATACCAAAATTTGATCTTTTACTTTTCCTACACAAATAGTCAACACCATTTGACCCATCACATGTTTGTGGTTTTCTGGTTGTTTACTTTATTTTCATAATGTTTTCTATCACTCTCTATCAAAATATAATTGTTATTTTTTCTTCCATATACATTTTTCACACATGGAATCATAGTATGTGTTATCTCAGGAGGCCTTTGTATTTTAATTACTTCCATTTAAAAATTTTATTTTATTGAATATTTTTCTGAAGTGGTATTTTAATAGTGTAATTTTGAAAATTGAAAACTATGTTACAGAGCCCAAATTTAAAATTGTGAGGATGTAATTTTAAAAAGGGGAAGGATGTAACATCCCATATAATTATAAAATAATACATTATCATATTTATATTTATTTATGAATTATGTAGTAGTTTTACTTTTAAAGGTATGCTGTGTATAGTAGAGTACCGAACATGCAATAATGGGTTTTTTCGGAATCTTAGGTTTTACACTAGGCAGAGTTATAATGAAAAATACTATATTATTAAAATTACCATTTCATGTTATTGTAATAACATAGCCATTACAATGATGGTAAATAATTATATTAACTAAATTATTAAGTTGGGTTTACACAAGTTTATATTATTATATAATGGTTAGAAAATAAATTAGAAATGTAAATAAAAACCAATTGAATGTAAATAACATGTTTTTATAAAAAAATATTTATGTGAGAGTTACTGTGTTTAGAAAATAATTAAATATATATTTTTATATTTTATTAATTAAATATTAATTCAACATAACATTAAAAATTTATATTATTTTTTATATAGACATTATATGAGAAAAAATACAATTTTACTGATAAAATGAGTGTTTTTTCTAAAAAGACAGTTTTACGACCTTTTGTTGAAGAGCCATTGTAAATCTAGTTTATTCACCTTTTTTATAGTTGACAAAATAAACTACTTCTTTAAAATATGGAAATAAGCATTCAATTTGGAATATGTTTTGGTATTTTCTTGATAATATTTATTTTTTAATGTATAGTAAAAAATAATGCATTTTTATTCAAAAGCTATATTTTTGTCTAATTATTTTATGTAGTTATATTTTCTGTTTAATTGGGTTTAAAGTATATTTATATAATTTTTTTATGATTTAATACAATTTTTGACATTGGATGTAATTTTATATTGAAATTATATATAAACACATGTCATTCTTTTGATTTTTTTTCTTTTAAAAAACTCTTTCTCTCATTTTGACAATGAGGATTAAATTTAAATTAATTACTAAGATTTATTTGACTTTTATTTGAGAAAATAGATTCAATATTTTTAATTATAAAGAAATTTTTTTAAAATATGACTTTTTTGTTTTTATTTCATTATGAATAATAAAATTACTTATTTTTATTATCACAACGACTATGGTTAAATAGTGTTATTAAATGTAAAAATAGAATTATAATAATATAAAACTAGCCTAACACATTCTTTAATAAATATGTACCAGTGTATCCTGAAGATGATGACCCTTATTTTTAATTTATGACCTTGTGGAGCCACAAGGATCTGATTACGAAACTTATAATCATTTTATTTAAAATAAAGACAAAGATGTCATAATCATGTCTCTCATAACTAAAAAATATTAATATGGGTATATAAAGGTGATAAATTTGACTATAAATATTCATTATAACTATAAAAAGATTATATATATCATGGTTATTTATTTATAATTTTTATGAAATAAATAATTAAATTAAATGGTGACATAAGGATGATGTAGTAATATCGTAATTAAGGTATAAATTAATCAAATGAAATAATAAATATATAAAAATATTTTCTCATATAATTTATTCCATTGAATAATTTCATGGATACTTTTTATATATTTTTGATTATTTAATGGATTTTTTTTTCTTATCTTCCTATTATGATATTATTAAAAGTCAACTAATGAATAGTGTCAAAATTGATGCTATTGGTATTATAAAATTTGAAAAAATTTATTTAATGATATTCAATTCCTAAAAATATAATAATAATAAAAATAGTTAGTATAGATAAAAATATGTCAAAAATTTTACTTTTTTGGGTCTTTTGAATGTTATTATAATTACATTAACCGAAAATATGTAAATTAAAAAATATCTTGATAAGATTAAAAAGGGTAAAATAAGGATTTATTCAAAACGGTAAGGTTTGAAAAATATTTTAAATGTGTCTAATATTAATTAGATGATTGGTATTTGACCCAAACAGATCATATATTCTAAATAAATTATTTTGGTACCATATGGAATTGAAATTAAATTTCAATTAATTTAATATTTTAAGAGGTTCCAAGGGTCCCTCTCCCATCTTCTATAAAAAGGTACCCACTCATATATTTTAATCACACATCCAAATCCTTTTGTATTAGAGTATTTATAGAAAAAACTATAACAATAAACCCTACCTAGGTTTTTGAGGCCTTATTTTCTGTAGAACAACCTCTTTAGAGGTGTTAAGGTGTTCTTAGAGAGTGATCAACTGAATAAGAGGTATCATTTTCTTTAAGTATCACAATTTTATATATTCATACACTTTGTTAAAATATATTACTAACATGATGAAATAATAAATAAAGTATCCTAAATATACTTAATTGTTCTTATGTAGATATCATCACCTGAGTCTATCTCCAATGCAGTAAAATGGAAACTTTACTTGTAATTTGTGTGTACGATGGACTACCAACTCACGAACCAATATAGTTTGTTTATTATCACCATAATTAAATAAAATTTCTAATGATGGAATTAAATGTTCATATTTTATCTTTATGAGATTTTAATTATTATACTATAATAATATATAAATTACTTTCTTACTTTCAATGTATATAAAAATCATAATGTTGCTCATGCGTATGTGTGAACTATCACTTCCACGAAGCGATGTAAATCATTTTTATTCATCACATTAAATGTATGATATATATAAGTATAATTAAATTATTTTTATGATTTTCATAATATTATTATTTATATGGAAAGATAAATTAATAATTATTTTATTTTTATAATGATCATTGAATATTGGAAATGTTACTCATTCGTACGTATGACCTACCATCTCCATGATTGTAACATTGTTCATTTTTGATGTTCATATTTAATGAATAGATTTAAAGGTATAATCGATATATAAAATTTATTATTATGTAAATATTTTTATTCTTTAGATTATGTAATTATGACCCCATTGACAATTTATATCATAGCAAGTTCATTTTCGACTCAAGTAGAGAATATCGACTAAACGTCTGATATGAACATAAATAATAATGTATTTTTTATAAATGGTAATAAGTGATATAAAATGAATAATAAAATTGAAAATGGTTCTCAAGTAATTATTAATTGACCTAATTCTATTATTTAGTAACATAATGATTTTATTTTTTGATTCAGACTCTAGAGATGGGATTTCATCTCAATTTACATTCCATTGAGACTTATGTATTGTTATGCACAAATTCACATATAAATGGTGTATATACTACACTTTTACATATTATACCACAAATATCATTATTACCATGATATTCTATGTTTTATTATTATTATTCTATAATTAATTTTTCAATTATTTTTCATGTGGTAATGGAATTTTTAACTAAAACATCATTTTAATGTTTTCATGATTTATTAAGATAAATATTTCTACTTAACATCCATGTTATAGAAATAAATTTTATTAATGTTTTGAAATTGAAATAAATTATATAAAAGTAAAAATCAGGACTTTCTCACAAATACTTAGAAAAATGGATCCCTGTAATGGAAATTTTCTTAATTATCTTTCACTGTGTAATTTTTCGATAATATTTACGACCTTCATTGATATGGGGTATTATTAACCCCTTTGAAATTTAATTTCATTCAATGGTTTTATAAAGGAAAACTTGTATGCGAAGTATTTTAATAAATGGAAAATGGAATGTTTTTTAACAAACAATGTGATATGGGATTTCCCATTGTCGTAACCATTATTTGGTATTTGGCTTCTTTTATAATCCTTAATGATATTATTTGGAAAATAAATACGGTATTCAATTTTCATAAATTTTGGTACTGAAAATGGTTTTTAAAAATGGATTGATTATAAAAATATCATGAAATCATATCATTAGATTACAAAATGGAAATTTTATTTTCCATTTATGGTTGTTTTATGGGCTATGACTATGTTGTGGTTCCTTGTCAATATTTATGTTTATGGGTGGGTTCATGATAAACTGAGAGTAGGTGAGCCCGTGATAGCTATCCAATGCATTGAGTAATGTGATAGAGTAAAATGATAAGTCTTCTCATAATTTATTTAAGGGATTTAATGTGGTGGGTATTCCAAACATATCCATGATATTAAAACCATATGTAGTTGTTCGTGCTACAATATTAGTGTCATATAGATGCCACAAGTTAACATTTTTTATTTATGATTTCAAACATGTTTTTAAATAATCTTATAAATTCATGAGGTATTTTAAATAGATTATGGTTTATGGGTGAAAATTATTATTTGATGGGATTATAAGTATCAATGGACTATCATTTCATTTCCATATATTATTTCCCTTACATACATTTTTCACACATCCCATATTTTTGAAATGTTTTTATAGGGGGTAAGGATGTGTAACAGAATGGTGGATTTCCAAATGAATTATACGAATATTTTTATAAAAAAATAAATTATGTTTTATTATAAGGAGGATCATTTTGTTGTAAAAATGTATAGTGTGTAGAAGTGCCCACATTTTCATATTTGAGTTGTTATGTAATAGTTATCGAATATTTCAATAAAACTATAAATAAAAAATGATCCCCAATTTGATTTTCATATTTAATTCAAGTCTATATAATTTTTAAAGTAGGGGACTTAGAATTCTAGAGGCACATCTAATTTTATTATCTAGTCAAAGATGTATTGTAAGAGAGACCCCTATAATCTCTTTCTTCTAAAAAAATATCTTATTTTATTCTATAATTATCCACAAATTAAATCTTTGGTTTATTATCTATAATCGTTTTTCCAAAATATTACTCTTGTGGTTACTACTAAATATTATATGATACCAATTATAGGGATCAAATCCCATTTTTCTATAATTTAGTGCCAAATAACATTAAATTGCAATAATATACAAGGAAACCATATTCTAAATGACCGAATAACATAGTATTCATGAAAAACTAGATATATACCTTAGTCTTGTATTACAATTGAATGCTCAAATTAAACCATATTTTTTAATGAATAAATATATTTCATATGGAAAATTTTAGTATATCAGTCTTAGAAAGTTTATTGAATTATATGAAAAGGAATAAAAATGACAGTTATGCCAAATTCTATTTAAGGGTTAAGTATATTATAAGAAACATTTAATCAATAAGTAATGGTAAATAATTAACCACATAGTCCATTTAAATAACATGACTTGATGAAGAGATAAGGTAGAACCCGTATAGATAGATAAAAAACTATAAAATTATATTTCATCAACAAACTGAGAGCTAATTGAATCCATTGATTTTATGTTCTCTAAATTATGAGGGATAATAATTATAACTAGAATTTTATAAATTATAAATTATCTGACATCATGTCCTAGGAACATAAAATCCTATATAGTAAACATCGTTCATCTCGAAATTATAAAACTATATGTAGATCCCATTTAATTTTTCCAATTAGTTTCTCTATTGAGATACTATTAATGCATCGAGGAGATATATAATTTTTGGCCCTAACCCATGATTTCATGAGAAAATTATTCCTCATATATCAAATAATCAATTTAATTACTGAACCATGTTCCTTATCGAAAATTATAAACATTGAGAAAATGTTATTGATCAATCATTTATTCATCATTTAATAAAATAAATGGTAAACAAGATATTTACAAACTGTATACACTTTAGATAGTTGTAATATACCTGATATGTAATTTGTATATTCTTGGAAAATATAATGTTCAATTGTCAATAGAATGGGAATAACTCATGGGGAATTTTATGACTACAAAAATGATCCAATGTAGTGAATTTCAATACTCTCCATTGTAAAAATAATAATAATCCATAGATGAGATGAATAATAATTGTATTAATATGAATTATACCTAATATAATATGAATTAGGTATTTTTTCATTGATTAAAAAAATTATTTTTTTAGGGAAATGAAAATTGAATTCTATAAAACATTTTTAGAATATTTTCATACAAAAATAAATATTAAAAAAAATTATTTAAAAATAATACCATAATCATTAAATGATGAATTCAATGAAATTACTTTCATGCTAGTGGGAAATCCCACACACTCTTCAATAAATGATCCTTTTGCATGGTAAAGTGGTAAAAAATTGAATTTTTCAAAAAAATACAAGAATATTAAATTCAAAGTATATTTCAAACAAAAAATGGAAAAAATTACTTTAATAAATCAAATTGAAAAGTTCAACAACATTTTTTAAATCATTTATCGAAATCATGTTTCTGGATTATAACATGCTTCTGATTGAAGAGAGAAATGAGTTTGTGTTCTCTTAAAAACATTATATAAACCATTTTAAGAACCAATGAGTGGTAAAGTGGTATTGTTACCTGAATTTTTTCATTAATAGCCATAAGATAAGAAAATTAAAGGATTTTTCAAGGATATTGGGAAATAAACCAATAAAATGATCCTAATATTTATGTGAGAGTTAACTAATGAATCCATTATATGTATTATATAAGAATTAATATAAAACACTTTTATATTCAACATAAGATATAAAAAATTCATTACACTCATAATAATTGATTATTAACAACAATTAAGAAGTAATATATCCCAATGAAACAAAATTGAGATATTAAATTCATTTCCACTCGGTATCCCTTAATTTAATTCCCCAATGATGAAATAATTGAAATTAAAACATGAAAAATGATTAATATTGGACTATTCATGATTTTATATTAAAAAGGGTCTTTATATAAACCATATAAATGAATCTAGGTGCATAGAAAATCAATTTTGCTTAATGAAAATAAATTGAGATGAAATCCCTTGCCTCACACATACCATTTCTTCATTCATAATTTCCCCCCATGTATAGTGGTTTTAAAAAAATTATTAACATATTACTAAGACTTTATTATTTTCAATATCATATATGGTCCTTTCATATAATTTTATTTCCCATCCATTATTAAACATTTAGTATTTTTCATCGTTTTGGGTAATAACTGGTTTGTTTTTCTAGTATTTTTAGATATGTTTTGTTTTGGATCCTATTAATTAGAAGTTTATTTATTCATATATAAAAGGTATGACATGGTATAAAGTTCATATATATTTTGTATATTTTTATTTATAGTAATCCATACCGATTTTTATAGGAAATAGAATATAATGTTCATAGAGACGATATGATGACTGTATACATGAACACAATTTCCATTTTCATTTCATATTGAAATAAATAAACATAAATGATATATATATATGTATATTATAAATATATTAAAATTTATATGTCTTATATGACACATATTTTTAGGAAAATTATCCTTACTACATTCTAGGTAAATCATGAATAACTCTCATTGCATTGTGATGTTTTAGTTCGTCTGACACACAAACGATGCTATCAAATTACTAAAAAATGTAAATCATGAAGGATTTTGTGGCATAATAATTACAAATCCACAATAAAATTTTGAATATTAAATATAAAAAATATCAATCCATAATTATTAGAAACCTTGAATGGTGGTAGAAGAAGATCGAATGATATCAGTTAACAAGGTGCTAGTCCAACATACACACAAACGATGCATGTGTATCATATAAGATTGAAATGTGTAGAGTTGTATATTGGAATATAATAAAAAGAACAAATATTTATAATTTTTATACTGATTTTATTATATTATCAATATATAATTTGAATTTATAGGGGTTGATAATGAAATAAAATAAAAGTGATTGTTGAGGGACACTACCTCTTCGACGTCCAACTCCATTTAGTTTATACAAAAACCCTTAATTTTCATGATTTAAGTATAAAAAATTATAAGGGGATTTAATGGGTGTTTTTGGTATTTTTTTAGGTTTTTGATGAACCAAAAGGCTATATAGGTTTCATGATGGTTGGGGGTTGATTTTCCATTTATATTGAAAAAGTAGTGAGATCCTTGAAAATATGAAAAAGGTAAACAATATTTGGAGGTACTCCAAAAATAATTTTCCTTTATTAATGATCATTTATCAATTAAAAAACATATTTGGTCAATATATGGAAATATAATGGGTTTTGAATACTTTTGTGGTCATTTGGACCATTAAAAATTAAAAATTAACCACCATTTAAAAGCATTCTTACCTTAACCATTGTAATTAATTTTAGTTTCTTTCACTAATGTTTTAGAAAAAAAATATGCATAATATAAATTTTAAATTATACTGATCCACAAAATATAAACCATATTTCTAAATTGAAATGATATAATTTGAAGAATTAAATTTTAAATTAATATCATAGACATGATGAGAATGGAGGTTTTTAAAGTGAAAATGTTCAAAAGTTCACTATTTTTTTTCTCTGAACTCAACATAAAATATATTTATAATGAACATAAATTGATTAATATATTTATAATTAAAAAAATAAAAACCAATTAATATTATAATTTAAATTAAAAAATATTTAGAGAAAATTAATTTTTCAATTAAAATTCAGTATTTGTTACTATTCATAAAAAATTGAAATTCTCAAAAAAGATTAAAAAATCACTCTATTCTAACTTATAGATTCTCTTTTAAAAATGCATTTTTTTATAAAAAATTTTATAAATGTTAAAAAAAATCTTTTTAAATAAGTTCTCTATGGTAAGAGAAAAAAATACCATTTTGAAAAATATAAATTTTTATTAAAAAATTGGATTTCTGGTTATATTATGCCTCTATAGTCTATTTGATAACTATAAAAAAAATTATTAAAAATATAATATATAAATTTCATTATGATCATTCACATATAGAAATTAATTATTATTTTTACAAATAAATTTTATTTGAGCACATAACATTAGATCAATATAAAAATATTTTATTCTTATTCAATATGCTTTTATTTATATATAAAAATAATTAATAACAACAGAATTTATACATATTTTCATTTTTCAGTTAATTATTTTTAAAAATAATAATTCTTTAGATATTATATTTTTTTATTTTACAAAAACAATATTAATAGTGGTTAGTAAAACATAGTCTTGCGTGTAACACAAGGTATTTGAAAAATTTGTTGTTGCATGCGACAGAAGGTAACTCAGCATTTCTTTCATTGCAAGATATAAAAAAAATTAATAGTTATAAAAATAGTAAATATAAAATCTTTTCTCAAAATATTATATTTCTTTATATACATAGTGTTACTTTTCATACATGTTGTCGAATTAATTTTTTATTTTTTAGAATTTATGGGGTGTTATAAGAAATGACCAACTAAGAAATAACGTTACATCAAAAATGAATTAATTATAACCTTTTTGAACGTATAATCTTGATTATTATTTCTATAAATATTATATTTATCAAAAAGAATATCATTAAGTTGATATAGAAAATTGTAATAATTATATTCAATGTGTTTTATTCCTGAATAAAATATTAGAATGTGAGATATATGAATGGAACATTTCCTATCAAAAAATAAAATTCATATGTATCATCCTATATTGATTTTATTCTACAACCATATAAAAAATATCTATACTTTAATTATAACAACATACTCTAAATCCATTGTAGATATTGTAACAAATAAAAATAGATCAGACATATATCAATCCAATGTTCTAAAAGAAGTAAAAAATGACATTACATACATCATTGGGATTCTATGTATCTTGAAATAACATCTTTTATATAACCATTCAATAGATCATCATAATCTGAAAATAAATATATATTCTCCATCCACTTCACATATCAAATGTTTTAGATTATATAATTACAATTATTTTTTATAGTATTTCATATAAAATGACAAAAAAAATACACCATAAAATAAATTATAGATCAGGTAAAACATTAAATATATAAATTTTTCTACTATTTTCGAAAATGGATCCTTCCTCGTATAAGGATTATCTCTATCCATTGATGGTTTGTATGATTTAGAATATTTTAGTGTAAATTGAGGGGGTCATATGTATGTTTACAACATTTTCATTTTAAATATATTGATGAATTTCGAAATTTATTTCTTTTGTGATAAACCCTATGAATATAATATAACTTATATTTTGATTCTCATCCTCAATTTATTCATAGCTTTTCCAAAGTTCTTCATCTAAAACCATGTCTACATTTTTCTATTTAAATCCATCTCCAATTGAACTCTACGGTAGTAATAAAATTATCATCCAAATGAAAAAAGTAACATGCAATATATTTCATCATATAATTTCTTATTATAACATCAAATCTCATAATCCCTATGACTGAATATTTCCTCAATCATTAAAGTCTAAAAAATTTGATTCATTATCTTAGAGTATGAAATAATCCAAAAGAACATCATTTAAACTTGAAAAAATAATAATCCTTTTGATAAATTTAATAATGCAGTCATTGTACCATTTAACTTTAATTATATAAAATAACATAATGACATTTTTCATTAAATGCACATGCTGCACATATAAATCTTTCAGCATAATATAATTTTACACTTTATAAATGTTTTTACATTAACCATTATTGAAAATAATTCAAAATATTAATTACAAAACTTTTATAAATTGACAATAAAAAAATAAATTCATTGAAAAAAATTCATTATTCATCAATTTAATTTATATTAAAAAATTATTTCATTGCTCACCTCCCCTTCAATTATTTATAAATCACCCTTATATTTTTGAGACATAAAAAATTTATTTACCATTACATAGATGAATCCAAATATTTTAAATCTCTATGAGTACCTGTTTTCTTTATAAATTCCAGGCCCCTAACATCCATTTTATTTAGAATCATCATATTAGGAAAAAAAATTACATTATATTCCTAATTCAAGATAATCAACTCATTATCTCATTAGGTTTATATAATAAAACCTATAGTTCCAATACCTATTTCTGAAAAATATATTTTTTCTTTTCGAGGTATATTTGATTTTTCATAATATGAAAAAGTCTATTTATTCTTCTTGCATTTTGTAGGATTACTATCAATGAACCAACCTACAGTATTTCCCATAATCATTGCCATCTAAGATTATTAGGTATCCTCTGTCTGATTTCCATAAGCACATGCTTTTTTTTAAATCAGGAATTCATTTTAAATTTATATCTTCTAATTATATGTTTTCAATTTAGAAAAATGGATTCCAAATTTGGAATCAGTATGTCAAAATTGTGTAAATAGTTAACTTTTATTTTTAGACATTTTAAATTTATATCTTCTAATTACAGTCCTCTAATTTCACCTCAAACTAATATCATTCTTTATTAATAATGTGAGTGTATGTGATACATTCAAATATTTTGATTTAATTCTCATATATAATTCTATTATAAAAAATTTAATTGGTCAAATCTTTCCTAAATTCTTAATATATTTTTTACGATCTGCACTTTTGTAAATACTAACTATTAATAAATTCTCTTATGTACCCATGACTAAAACATCATACATGAGTTTTTTATTATAGTTTATTATTAATCAAACTAAATAATATATATTTTTATGGATTTGATAGAATAGTTTTATCATTATTTATTAATTTATATCAACACATGTTATGAAAAATGTCTCTCAGGTATTCCTTAACATTTCCCATTTAGAGACATTTCAATATTTGATCACAATATTTTTGGGAGAAATTTTTATAATGAATAAATTGTTGAAATAAAAATATATTTAATCATTAGGAAGTAATCCAAAAATATTCATTTTGAATCATCAATGAATATACAAAATAATAAGTATATTCCATTACACTGAAGTGTTTCCGGTCCCTAATAACCAAAATATTAAATTTCTAACTTGTGATTCATTAGAGTCCTACTATCTTAGATGAAAAAAAATTAATCTTCTATTTCTATCATAAAATAGTAATATAAAACTAGTTGTGATTAATATAATTTATGGATTCCATTCACCACAAGTAATGTAAGATTATTCTGAATGAGGTGACCGAACCTATAATTATATGATTTTGGACCATCTAAATAAGTGATTCTAATTATTGCATCATCATCCTAACATTATTTCATATATAAGGTTCCATTTTTAAATCTATTAGTAATAAAAAAGTACCCTCTATTAATCATCCATAATCTATTTTATTTTTTTTCCAAAAACCTGAATAAATAATTTTTCCCACTAACATTAAGTTCGTCCAAATACATGGGGTATCTAACACATTATGTCTCAAGACACATTAATTCAACATTTGAATGCCAACATCATAATTATAAAATATCTCAATATAATCATCATTAAAATGATGTACTATATACATGATTCATAGTACATAATCAAACAAGAAGCCATAATCACTAATTTCATAAAAGGATTCCATTAAGTTAGTAATACATGGATCAACTGGAATGATCATATTCACTATTAAATAAGTGCTCTATTCATTGAATGTACTGAGTTTCAATATATAGAAGTTGAATAGTAGATCAAATTCATAACATTAGTAATGATATTATCCATCTTCACAACAATAAAATTTTTAGTACCATGAATAGTATTTTATGTGTCTTCTTCCATGGGATATTTCATATTATGATTTTTTCCTCCAATAGTCTTTCTGTTGGTTTGAATCTCCATGAATAACAGTATTTATAGAATAAAATATAGAGTATGAATATCCTTCCACGTTATCTAATAATTCACGATTATGTTTGTAATATAATAAAACACAATATACGTGTTCAAATATGATATTCTCACTACTGTCACCCTTGACACCCAACATTCAAGGAATATTGAAAAAAAAGAGAAATCAAATCTTCATATGTTAATGTTACCTTCATAAATTCCAACTAACCAATGATCCCAACGAATTCCATCACATGAAAATCTATATTTATATCATAAAATAAACAATGTTTTAAAATTATAACATAATGAAATCATTATTAAATGAAATTGTAATCTCATACATTTCATCCAATGCTTTCAAAACCAATATACTAGCTTTAAATTCTATAATGTTGAATATAAAATTCTTAGTGATAGTCCTTCTGATGAAGGCTAAAGACTTTATATCCAACTTTTACAATTACATATTAACATTTTATTAGAAAATTTATCAAAAATGGGTATCTATATTTTTATTAATCAATAGCTCCAATGGTTTTATTATATTAGAGGAAATGTCCATTGCATAATGTTTATCGATAAAAACCATCCCTATTACTGAATTACTTAATCATGATAAATGTTGAACCAACCGAAATGAAATAAAAATTCAAGGTATAGAGAGAAGAAAACTTAATTCATTGTAAAAACTAGAACTGATACTTTTGATACAAACGATTGTGAAAGGATGAGGAACTTGGTGGATTACTCTATGTGGATTGGATATGATCAATATAAAATAGAGGGAAGTAATCCAATCTTATCATTATATATAACGTAGTACACAATAACATTATTATAGAGTGGTTTGTTTGATAAATACATTCTATAAGCTTATCAAATAGAACTATTATAAGGGACCATATAATTGTCACACAGTATCTATAAACAAACTTAACATAAATAGAAAAAATTGATGTAAAACATTAGTTATTTATGTGTTTTAGATAAATATCATAAATCCATGAGAGAGAACTACAACAATTATTCATAAATAGTGGTACAAGAGAATATCAATCTTTTCACATAGTTACTATCCAAAAACACTGTAACAAAAAATTAATGTAGAAAATATCTTCCCTTTAGCATATTAATCACACAATGATACAATTTACAATTGGTCACCCACCTTTATTTTAGAGGTATTCTTATAGTAAAGCTTCCACACTGAACATCATGAATTACTATCAAACTCCCATTTTCCTTGGTAAAATATGAAAAACTGTTGAATAATCAGATGGAATTGGAAAAAGAAAGTAACCTAGCACACATCCCATGTTTTGGATTGAGACCCTTTAGTTAGCAAAATATATAAGAAAAATTTCCAATGACTCTTTTTGATCAAATTTTTCAAATTAAACTGGTACCTCAAAATAAGATTCCATTTTATGATTATCATTGTATGATGCTACCTTTTTGAAGAGACCATCTGATGGAAGTCTTCTTAGATAAAAATTTCTCCTCTAATATCTTTAGATATTTATAGAAGGAAAAAATCCATCAATTAATTCATGTTTCATTATCTATATCCAAAAATGAATGTGTAGTAAATATATTATTTCATAGAAAACCCATCAAATTGATTTTAAACTTTATCCATGTGTGTTATTTTTGATGATATGTTTGGGTGAGGAACATTATCCATGCACTAAGAAACAATTATTTCTGTACTTATGTCTTATTCAACCTAATTATTTTTACCAAAGAATTTTCTATGAACATAAAATTTATACCCTTGTAAATTAATGTATATCCATTATAAAAAAAATTTCTTCCACAATTAATGTATTCTATGTATAAAAAACCATTCTAATATATTTTAATATAAATATTTTCTCTCTAACACTATATAGAAATTTCTTTATTAAGTAATTATGTTATAATACGAATGGAATGTATCCCTTGATAATGTTAAATCCCATGATAGTGAAATCAAAACATAATGTCTAATTATGATCACCAATTAATAAATAGATGAATAATTTTCATATAAAATATTTTCTCACATATTATTTTTTTTATTTATAATTAATTATTAAATAAAAACATAACATTAGTTATATTACTATTTTGAGGAAAAATTTTAGCTCACTAGTCAATCATGTGATAGAGGGGACAAAACCTCATTTAAAATTACATCATGCATCATAAGATATAGTGATAAACTAAATTATGATGGAGAAACCATTTTAAAGGTTGTAGAATTTAATGATATAATATTAAACAATCCATTTTAATTAGTTAAGTATTATATAAATTTATTTTTATACACACAAAAAAATGAAACTATTGTAGTTTAAAACAAAATTTGATAATAGAAATATTTCAATTATATTAGCAAATATAATACCAAGTTACCATTTTATCAAATTATTAATGAAAATAAATGGTATTGAGTTGTGAAATTAAACTATAGGATTCTTATTTATCATAACATGGGAAGGAGTTTTCTTTTGTAGTTTTTTTATAGTCGAAGACCAAAAAAATCAATAAAATTACTTCATGGGAAAAATAATATATAATTTAAATTCAAGATATTTTAAATTAACTCGAGATCTATGCTGGTACAATAACTCCAAATAAGTACCACTAAAGCTTACCTTATTAATATATCACATATGATGATTTGGGGGTGATATTTACATATAAATTAGTATGATATAATCAAAAAAATATCAACAAAATATATTATTTAGGACAAATATAATGAAAAGTTTCCATTTTCATTTTATAGGAAAATAAATCCTATATTCTAATTAATTGACTTTTTTAATGAGATTATTTTAGTAAAAAGGATATCACAATAATAAATAGCAATTTATAGATCTTAATTTATTGAAAATATTGTTTTTCAAAACTGTGACCAAGATACAATATTGACAACAATTTTATAAGTAATTTATTTTTAGTAATAATCAAAATAGTAAATGTTTTTTCAATATTTTATTATTTTCCTACGAAAAAAATATTGATTATATTTTCATATATTAACATAAATGATAAATTATAAAATTATAGAATTAAAAAAAATCATCTATTATTATGTGTCTCAATATTAGATGACGATGAATTTATATATATATATATATATATATTTAAATAATATATTATTTAAAGAAAATATTTCTTTTAAACAATGTATCATTTCATAATTTATCATTATATAATAAAGATATATATATTTATCAAATTGTTGAATGTATATAATATCTATTAAATTCATTACATTATATGCATTTAAATAGTAATAATAATTTACAAAAAATCATATAATATTTTTTGGATGATAATTAATATTATACCATAAAATAAACTGTTTCATAGACTCTTATATTATTTATGTTTGTTGTTTTATAAAATTATGTTCCTAATTTCATTAAATGCATAATTAAATTTAGTTTATATATAAAAACCCAATTTATTTTATGAAATTAGATATAATTTGTTCTATATTCTACACATAAATTTTAATATTAAAAATTAAATTTTTCAAAAAATGGGGATTTACGCATTATGTTCACTAAAATGAAAATTAATTTAATAAACACACATATATCTTACATATAAACATATATGAAAATTTTAAATTTTTAGTTCTAATAATTGTAATATGGTGTGTTTTATCTTGACACATTAAATTTAAATAACTTATGTAATAACTTGTAACCTTATTAAAATTAATAAATAACGGGGAATAGGTCTTGAAAGATGTTTAAACATGTTTCTAATTGTGTAATTGATATATAACCGACAATATATCATCCTCCACTCAATTATTGTTTATTTCTGGATCCACATGAAAATATAATCAGGTTATACTTTTATATTAATATTATAGATGTAAAAATATGTCATTATCAAAACATTTAAAAGGTTTCTCTCCATATCCCTTAAATACAACTTAAAAAATTCATCTTCAACCAAAAAATATTACTATTATCCATACTATATAACAATATTCAATTTCTTTAGTAGTCTATGAGACACTGACAATATCAATAAGGTTATTATTTTTTATTATTTAATGAATATGGTTTTCATTGTATATTTTCATAGTGTTTTAACCTAAAATATACAAATTATTTGAGTTTTATTAACAACATTTTTTTTATTTATTCTTTAATAGGAACAATATAGGATCCCAAATTGGACTTATTTTATAGTTCCCTTTATTCAACTAATTTTTATCTTGTATGGGTGGTGCAGAATACAGTATAAATTTTCTGACCCATAGGATAAAATGTGATGGACTTTTGGTGTTTTTGGGTTATAAAAAATGTCCAGGACATGGTTTGGAAAAAATATGTAATAAATTTTTAGATGATTAGTGATTTTTTTTAAATATACCTGGAATTTTTGGAGTTTGGTTTCACTAACCAACTAGGGTCTATTGAAAAACAATGTAGTTGGGTTTTTTTCTAGGAAATGTCTTTTGAATATTTTAACTCTTTTTGTCAAAACATTTATACGACACTTTGGCCTGCCAATATTATTTTAATGTATAAATTATAACTTTACCCTTTATGATTTTATGTCATTCAGCCAAATTTTCTCCTCTTTCTGGCTGAAATGTACCAATTTCACTAAATAGTACTTCCTCCCATCTTACTTCTTCAATTTTAATCATCATATAACAAGAATTCAAGTAGTGTTTTTCATGGTAATTTCTACTGATCATATAAATCATTAATATTAATACCTTAACCTATTATTTTTATTCTTATATGAACCCTAATATTGATTAGAGGATATTTAATTACTTGTATTGTTCTGATTCATGGGGATTTTCTCATGTATGGTTTATAGAGGATACATCTTGGATTATTATATTGTTCAACAACTTAGGTGATAACATCCAAAAAATTCATTATTGAAAAGTGGAAGGTTATTATTTAATTTAACTTCTATTACATTATATTAAAATCATTGTGGTTTAAAAATTATTTTTTATTATAAATATGTGTAGGTGTATAAACCCAGAGAGGATAATTTGATTGAAAGTTATTTTAAACCCTATAAGTTGATGGTATTGAATCCCTTGTGATTTGAAAAATTTCTAAATGGTATTAAATTAATTATATACACTTTAAATTTTGGGGGTATACCTAATTTTAAGATTATATAAATGATATTTTTTAACATTAAATATATGTTTTTGTGTTTCAAAAGTGTTGAAATTCTTAGTGATGGGATAATAGATTAATAATGTTTTCATTTATCTCCTGTTTTGTTTATTTGAATCCATCTTATATCAATAATTAATTTTTATATCAATGTATTATGGAGTTTCATGCATTTCAAGTAATCATGTTTGTTTGGTTGGTTTTAAATGGATTGTTTGTCCAATATGCTATATGATTGAAAACTAAATTGTGCATTTAAATATATTAATTGGTGGTTTTAAGTGGATTTATGATTTCTAATTCAAATTCATATTTTTTTAAAAAGAAATATTCACTTATATATTGAGAGATATTTTTTCAATGGAGTATAATATTTTCATTCAACTAATGTATCAAAAGAGATAAAATTATTATAATTTTATGAAAATGAGTTTTCAAAAATGATGTGATGACTTATTGAATCCTATTATAATTAAGTATACCCATGAAGCCTTGTTATCCAATTTGGATATATATATATTATTAATGAATTTAAATATTCATAATTTTTATTGATGTTAATGGAAATTATACTTTATCAGGGTATCAATTATGAGGGATGTTCTATTTCATATGTTTTTTATTTTATCTAAGTGATGATTTATTGTGATCATCTCTATTGGACACATCATAGTAGTCATAGGGATATAGTAGATGAAACATGTTTTAGTATCCTATAGAGTCGATGTTGGTTTAACTCAGGAGCATTTAAAGGATTATATGATATAGTTAGGTAGAATCAAGAACCATGACTTTAGAATAACATGTCTTGTTAGATACCATGGATTAATTTATTCAAGGATCATTATCTCAATGTTGTTTTTCATGGAATATTGGGATGTTGAAAAGCTCACTAGTGCCAACCTAGTTTTATGTCGCCTGTTCTTGTCCTTTTTAAATAGAACCTATGGTTGATTCTAATGAGACTTGAATATTTTTTAGTTTATTTTTATGGTATTTATTTGTAGTATTAATTTCACTATTTTCTTAATTGATATTTTTTTAGAACCAATGTTTTTGTTACATATTTTTCATTATTATATTACTTATCATAGTGGGACTTAACTGTCTACATCCGTCTTTCGTGTGTGGTTTACTTTCAAATAATTTGAAAATAATTTGTTAATGATTTTAATAAAATGAAAGATAATGTGTTCCTTGAAAGTGATTTTATACTTTTTGAATATTATTTTGAAAGGTGTTTCTATTTAAATTGTAATGTGATAATTTTTATTATATTTTTGAAGGTTTTTAAATAAAATTGTTATTTTGGAATCGTTTTAGAATTTCTATTAAACAAGGTTTTAGGATTATGAGTCTTATTATATTTTAAAAATAGGTTTTAAAAGATATTTTGGAAAACCATTTGATAATATAGGACCAATATTTATTTTAAAACATTTTAATTAACCAAATATATTTATAAAATATCATTATTGTGGGATATTAAAACATTGTTTCATGAAGAGTCAATGGCTTGGGAAGGTGTTTCTCGTGAAATTGTTATCATTTAATAAAATTTATGGATGAATAGTTTAGTCACACCATGTACTTCATGAAATTTAATTATTTTAATTATTATTAAATATATTTATTATTATGTTGTATTTTAAACTATAACATTTTAGATTTATAATGAAATAGATTGTATATTTTCAGTTAGTTATGGTTTTTTACTGGAAAATTTATCTAATTCCTATATTTAACTGGTCCATATTGACTTTAGTTTTTTAGACTCATGATGTTCTTGGGGAAATGTATGGATGATTGGTAGTCATGGGTGATCTTTATTATTATTGAAGATGGTTTGTATTTTTATTCAATCTTTGAGTATTTTGGCTATTTGGCGCACTATATGTTATTCTCATGATTATGTATATGTGTTTCTATTGTCCATTTATTTTTCTATCTGTTGTACATCATACATGTATTTTCAAATTTATTTATCTAATATTAAATTTTTATTTATTTGATTTCATGTTTTTTATTTATTTTATGGATCTATGGTGAAAATATTCCCAATTTGTGTTCTGTGAAGACTCAATGTATATCGTCATCCAATGGGGATTGGTAATATCCATATGGATGTTTTTAATAACTTGTTTGGATATAGGATATAATTATTCAATAGTGAGTTAGTTATGAAGTGGTATTAGATCCAAGATTGTTTATGTGCATAGTTAATTCGAATTAACACTTGTTATTTTAGGTTAAAATAATATTCATATTTGATTGTCATGATAAATAATATTTATTTTAAGGGAGTGTTAGGATATCTTTATCACCCTAAGCCTTTAAATTCCATGGGTAGTTAGGGTTTTTTTAAATTTATTATTATTTCCTTTAATGGATTTTTCATAATATGGTTTTTTCAAATTGTGGTACTATTTTTGATTATTGATGGAATGGCATAAGATTCATGAGTGGAATGAATTTTATGTTGGTATGTATATTGATAAGAGAATTAGATAAGGAGGTATGATTTTAGGATATTAAAACTGTATGGAAAACAAATTATTGATTTCTAAAATGTAATAGAGACTAATGCATGATAATAATATGACCTCAAACAATGTGAATATATGAGTCGAGGATCCCAATATATTTTTTATTTAAACCTATTGGCCCCTATATTTCTTTGTGTGGTATGTAAATTGGATAAGATTAACTTTTGGTAATTTTATTTTTCTACGTCTTTGGATTTAGTTGGATTGAAACCTATGTTATGGCTATATTAAATCAATTTTTCATATAAGGTGAAATTTAGTTTGTATGTGAGAAAGTGAAGTTTATATAAAATATGGTTTTTGTTTTATAAACAGTACTAATTATATGTTTGTTAAATTATTTGGTTCTAATGATTATTTTTGAAATAATTGATTTCATTTTGAAAATTTTCTATTTTTAAATGCATATATTTTTTTCTAATAATGTGAACATATTTTTTAGAAACAAAATGGCCTCCTAAATTTGTGTGATACCACTGTATTATAAATATTTAATGTGTAAAATATGATTATGTGACCTTTTTATGAGTTTGAATTTGTGTAAAATATTATAAAATATTTAAAATATGAAGTTTTTCTATAATTATGACATTAAAATTAATGTTTCGTGTTAAAATAATGTTTGTATTTATTTTGAAATCATTTTTCAAATCATTTTATAAGATAATGATGAGAGAGAGATTGGAGTATGAGTAGTTAAATAGACACTATTTTTATTTCAATAGATAATGCACATTTTTATTTCTTCTTTGGAAAAGAAAAATAGACTTCAAGACATCATTGTATGGTTTTAGGGGAATAAACATGTAATGTTATATATAGAATTTGGATTATTGTATGATTTTTAGAATGATATAGTGTGTAACTAGTGTGTTTTTCATGGAATCCATACCACCTTCCATTAATCATTTCTTAGTCATCGAATAGAGTGACATGTATTGTCTTTCATTTCTTATAGTATTCCTTGATGTTATTATTGTATATAAGCCTTTTATTGGTGGAATTAATAGTGATATTTTTTTAATTTTTGAGACAGATTCATTATTTTTTTAAATAATGTTACTAGTGATGAGATTGTAATTATTTTTGTTTGATGTAAGAGTGTCCCTAGTTTAGTGTTAACATCATCTATTTGGAAGAGTATCTTTTAAATTATAGACCTTTTTTGGATTTTTTTTCTCATAGAGTTTCATGATTATGTTTTCAAATAATTTATTTGATGGTGTGTTATTTGGGGTTTCCTTGTGGATATCATTCCTCTTAATAACAATTTTTGTGATATTGTTTGTTGTTTCCAATTTTTGGTATGGGTCATGATTCTAATTTTTTTGATATGTGTACGAACCTATAGTGAGAACCAGGATATGTTGGGGGTGTATTTTATATCATGATTGACTATGGATCCATCTAGCTTATGTTTTCTATCATATTAATGTTGTCACTATATTATATTAATTGTCATATAAGAATCCTCATATGAAATATGTGACACTTATAGGTTAAGGACATGTAATGTATTGATGTGGAATGTCCCTATTTTTTATGATCTTTGGATTTTGGATTCCATTAGATGGAAATATAGTTTAATGGTTGGCTTTGGCTGGGTGAGTGTTATGAATTCCATTTGATGATTTTAGGTACAAAAGTTTTATTAATGTCTCCATATTTCAAAATATTTCTTTGTTGGTTGTTCCACTATTACAAATATATTCGGAATTCTTGGGAAAATTATGGTTAATCTATATGTATATAGAGAATATTCATGACTTTATGTTGATTGATAAATCTTTATGTAGTTTTTTTATGATTGAAAAATCATGTGGATTTTAAGGATCGCATTTTTTCATTTATAGATAATTTTGGAATCTATTTTTATTTTTCTTGTACATAGATGTAATAAATATTTGTTGATCACTGTAGAACAGTAGAAGTAATTATAACACCCACTATGTTGTTGTGGCATAAATTTTATTTTATTTTGTTAGTATAGATATAATATATGTATCCTTATAGGCTTTTCCAAAATCATATAAAATTTTAATGTTTTCTTTATTTTCATGGTTTATATATATTCTATATAAGAACCCATGTTGGTATCTATAAAAATCTAGGATATAATACATCTTATTTTTCTCCAGGATATTTTATTGAGTGTTAGAGTGTTAAATTTAAAGCAAGAGATTCCTAAGAGAGACATTGGAGGTCCTTTGGCGAGTATGAATTATAGTACATGACCTATAGCAGGTTTTCTAAACCATTTATCATATATGAAAATTATATGTGCATTGTAATGGATCAATTGGGTTATATTGGTGTAGGGCTTGTCAAACCAAGATGAGTCTATAAGAAAACAATTATCATGGTGGTTTTCTACGAAGTGACATACAAATGTATTTTGAATGATTTCATAATGATACAAGAAAACTAAACATCTGTCCAGGATTAATTATAATTTGAATGAACCATTTTTTCCAATGTGTAATTTAGGTACACCGGCATTCATTTATCCTCCCTTGTGGTTGAACAAACCAGGTGTCTCTTTAGTATCTTCCTCATTTACTCCTTTAATATTTTTGTTGTTTAACCTTTGATTAAAGTGGAATTCATGACTATATGACCCACTAAGTATCTTCTAATATCATATTATTATTTTCTCCACTAATTACTCTCAATATATATATATCCTAATTTTAATGTTGGAAAATTTTATTATTTGGGTTAATATAAATCACATGAATTTTCCATTACTGTAGTTGTAGAGTCAACATCTCGTCTCACCGTATCATTCTACATTATATAAGACATCATCCGACTAGTTGATAATGGAATGATGTTAGTTAAATAAATGTGGTTTCCCTAAATTATAGGAACTTAATTTTGTTATTTCTTTAAATGGGGTTTCATTATTATTATCTAATAACATATGACCTACGAGGATCCAAGGTGATTCAATTTGATTTTAAAACATTCCATCAGATGGAATTTCATTCCATGTGTGTGAAAATTAATAATGGGAATCTAAATTAGCCATTTTTTCTAAAAATTTATAATGGTAAATAGATTGAATATTTTAAAATTGAAAATTTTTTAATTAAATTTCAAAGAATATCTTTTGTGGTTTTCAATTTTGTGACACTATTTTGGGTGTTTTATTTGTTTTAAATATGATGTTTTATACCTTATATGCATTATTTGGATTTTTTTTATAAAATGGTTTTTTTTATATCAATGTTTTGATCTTAGTAATTATTATATAATAGTTGAATTTTGTTGGTTGTTTTCAAAATAGTGAGTTATCGCATGTGTATTCTATATTTAATCTAGATAGCAGATTGGAATATGTTCAAATATGGGTTTAAAAGAAAATGTGAGTACTTATTTATTTTTAATGGTATATTTGTAATATTATTCTTAACAGTATATATAGATAGTTTATTTATGTAGTCAATCCTATTATCATTCCATTCATTTTTTAAAAGAGATGGCCCATTTGGAATTGTATTAAGAATAATTTTTCATAAATATTATGAATCCCTCTTCATTAACTTGTTAAATATCTATGAATCTTGAGTATTTTTATATATTGTGGGGTTTTTTATTGATGATGAATTTGTATATTTTTTTATCTAAATCTGTGATTAATATTTATGGGGATATAGATGGAGAATCATTTGGGAATTTAAAATTTTCGATTTCAATATAATTGATTTTTTGTTTTGATCACCTCTTTCTGACTCATCGTGGGTGTCGTAAGGATGTAGTAGATTACCTATGTGATGGAAATTTCCATTGGTTATTGTTGGTTAAATTAGAATAATTTCATAGATATATTGATATATTTATACCAAAATCATTTTGAGGACCTCCTGTATAGATTTCTACTTCGACCATATAGATGAATGTGTGCTAAAGAAGACATCTATTTTTTATCTTGTGGATTGAGGTGTTATAAAGAAATTATATTTCGGTATATTCCAGGATATTCTAGATATGAATACAAGTTGATTATTGTTTGACTCATTTATTTATCACTATTATACATCCATTATTTCCTAAATACTATAGTAGAGGCCGATGAAAACATGATCGTTTTATTAGTATTAACATGAAAATCAATTCTATTCACTATATCATGGATTATTGTTTTGAACATAGGTTCATGATTTTTATTGGTCTTTATTTTTTGACTTAATAAAATGGTTCCTTACCGTGTTCTTATCTCTGTCATTTTGGATTATTATTTAAATGATTTGAAAAGGGTTTTGAATGTTTTTAGGAGAATGGAAAATCATGCGTCTTTTAAATGATATGTCACCCTAATTTTTAAATATAATTTAAATAGGGTGTTTATATAGTGTAATAAGTTATTTTCAAGATAAATTTTTATGTATTTAAATTCAAAGGTGTTTATGTATTGTTTATAACACTCTATGTGTGGCAATATTTTAAAAATATTTTTTAAAGAAAAATGTTTATAGTTATGTGGAATGTTTTTTTTCTAATTTTTTTTATAACACCATTAGTGAATTTGGAATCACTTATTATGATGGAATTATCCTTTTCATATAGTACTATTTATCAAATGGTTTTGAACATATAATTCAAGAATTTGTTTTATAGAACTATTGATTGGGGAGAATTATTTCCCAAGGGATTTTATTAATTTAATGTAAATCCTAAAAAATTATTATTATAACACATTTTTTGTGTTAATGTTTTATTGTAAAAAAATATTTAAAATATTTAATTTTAATATTATATATCATTGTACTATATTTATGATATATTTTAGAATTTACTTCTTAGATTCGGTTGGTTTTAGTGCCTAATGTGAAATTTATCTCTTGCATATATTTTATTGGTTTGTTATCATTCTAGTTTTTTTTTCTTTTTATATTTCAAATAAAATTTGATGGTGAATAGGGGTTATGTGGAGGTTTAGTTGAGCTTGTTTGTGTTTTGATCCAGTATTGAGTTTTTTATTTTTCCCCTCTGAAAATTTCTATGATATGTTTATGTTTAGAAAGATCCTATTATGCAATTTACTTAATTATTAATCTATTATACATAATTTTTGGTGTTTAGAAATATTTATTTCCAATTATATATATATTATTTTATTCTACCTATTTAAATTATGGTCTTATTGTGAAACCATTAACAAAGTTTTTTTATGTTATACCTTGACTATGGTAGCCATCCCATCGAAATTCGAAAGGCTCTTCAAGATTTAAAAGAAGATTTAGTTAGGTGATGGGTTTGATGAAACCTTGGTCTAGTTCATTACATTATATTCATAAGAAATTAATAAAAGACCTAAATTTATAATGAATCAAAAAATTTAATGACTAATTTATTAATGTTCTTATTTTGTTTTCTTACAAATCGAATATATTTCATTATCACCTTCCATAACTTATTTTATAATTCCTGTAAAAATATATATATATATTTTTTGAATATTTATTATTATTATTCTATGTGAAAAAATATTAACCGTATACCAATTTTCTATTATGATAAATATGAGTTTCATTTTTTGGATGTGTAGCCTTTAAAATCCATGAAGTGGTGACTTATTTTTTCCCCCACTATCTACCTTATATTATTAATGGGTTACAATGACTAAAAAATTAATAACGAAATAAAATTTTCATTTGGATGGAAACAGCTCTAATCCACCTTCTCCCACTCTTATTTATCAACAAATAAAAATGTTAATTGCATGTTTTGTGAAATACCACACCCTCTAAGTAACATATACAGTTTTTCATCTAGTGAAAATCATTTTTATTAAATAATTTTCAAATATAATTCACCTCTATGAGATGGTCTAAATAATATCACTTAGTTTCCATAATATATATTTCATGCCCAAATAATCATCTTTTATAATAATATTCACTGATTAATTATGATATACTCATGTTTCGGATGATCTAACCACATAATGGAATAGTGAAAGAGAATAATTTCATGAATGATATAAAGAAAATAATTACTAATGATATACAATATAAATGAGTAAATAATGGTTATTTGGTTATGGAATTGTAGAAATAAATCTAAAGGCAATAATAAAAATACCACTATTTGTTTTACTAAAAACCCTTCATATCATTATTGTATCTATTTTTATCTAGAATACTTGAAACATGAAATCATCAATAATGAAATTATAAAATTATATACTATCATAAAAAATCAAATCTAGTATATTATAAAATATTTTAATGATTTATTTTTGTAGAATAATTTATAATAGGAAAAGTAATATTAAAGTAAATGAAAATGAAAAGGATTACTCAAGAATTATATTGAAAATAGATAAGATCACAAAAATATTCAATTAGATAATTTTTTTAACTAGAGTCTATAAAATTTTGGGAATAAGAATATCTGTCCTAAATAAAATATTATTATATATATTATTTTTATAAATTATATGAAATTAAATTTTTCTATGTATGGAATCTTGGAAGGGTTTATAATATTTACTCCCAAACCTATGGGACATGTTAGATATAATAAAGCATCGTATAATTTATATTACTTAATCACAACTAAATCCCATTTATATACGAAAATACCATTCATTTCACCAGGCTTTAATTCTTATTTTATTATCTTCTATTCATTCTTCATTGATTATTATATTACCAATACCATAAGTATTTTATGTAATAAACTATAAATTAATGAGGTTATAATATTTTATACATGAATAAACCATCTATGATTTCATTTACCCTTATATTCAATTATTTATATATTTTTTCATTATTTTATTTTATTAAATTAATTCACATCATCTATAAAAACATCCATGATAAATTCCTTATAAAATAGAATTACAATGTTTCTTATAATAACACCCATGATTACCAATAAATATTTTCTTCCAAGTTCATAATTTATATTTGATCATTATTTTCATCTATATTTTCGGAACTAAATTTTATATTAATTCATTTGATACTATTACTTCCCATCAATTCATATAAAATGGAAATATTAATTGCCTATTTATGATGTTGGTGTTCAGTATAAGTCTTTTGAAAATTTTATAATGTTTGACATATAATGGATATATTTTTTATCTACCCCTCGAATTTTTACCTAAGAATTGGTAAGTTATTTTTTAAAATTAATGAGAAATATATTTTATAAAAATTATTTCCATAGTAAATTGTTTTTCTTTCCATCCATCGTTTTTGAATATTTTGTTTTAATAGAAAGTAACAGCTTTTTCAATAATAAATTTTCTATAAAAATATGAATGGAAAATAAAATATAAAACATTTTTATAATAATATTTTATTATTCTTCTAAATCACCTTTAACATGATTCATGGGTTGAAAATTAAATTATTTAAATATTATATATAGAGTTTCATTTTAAAAGGTTTTCATGGTGAATGGTATAGTTTCAAAATTTTCTTAATGTAAAGTTCATCACAACATTGAAAATAATTATTCATCCACCATGAAATACATTACACATGTTTCCATAGATGATAATTGTAAAATTGATATTAGATAAATGATCAATCACTTAATTTAGCATGGCTAATAATTTTTAGATTTTTAACCATCATTTTTATTTTAATTACATTCATTATGAATGACCTATTGTCTGTTCCATTAATGAATGTTTTTTACAAGACAATATATATTTATTTATAGGGGATATCATTTAAAAAAGCATATAAATTTTATCTATATATTGGAATTACTATATGATTTATTATATGTATCGAAATGTATTTACCCAAAATATTAATTCTATCATGGGATACCAATTTTATTCCATGAATTAACATGTTATTATTATTTTCTGATTTATAAAATAAATTCTTAAGTGAATAAAATTTAATGGGGTTTGAAACACAGTTTATCTCTGTGATATTTATATAATTTGATGAATAAAACCAATATTTATAAAAATTTTTCATTTTTATTTGATGATGGAAAATATTTCTTGCGACACATGTAATTATTTATGAGTGGTGGGTGGGGTATTATATTTCTTTTTGATGCATTCATTTTTTATTTATCATGAGATAATATCAAGAGAAATTTTTTTAAGATATTCTAAAAATTAAAAAAAATTACAATGACACTTCTTGGATATTTTCACAATCCAAACAGTCATCCTTATTGTATATTATAACTAACTGAACTATGTGTACTTATTGATATGATAAAAATCTAAAGAAAAAACCTTATAAATATGGTCACAATACAAGGATAGACTTTTATTATGTTTATACCACTCTATTTTTCTTATTCAAATGACTATGGTATGGTAATATAGATCATGTTTATTGATTCATAATTCCACAGTCTCTATTTCCTTTATTATATCATTCCATTCCATATTCTAAGACTCATTTTTTATGATCAAATAATTATTTATTATGATTTTCTTATTTATTTTTTTTACATCCACATAATAATATAATTCTCATATACAATCATTGATTCAAATTTATTATATTGATCATTACTGAGTATTTGACCTCACCCTTTAATTAACCATCCATTTAAAAATATTAATAATAAAATAAAAAAAATTCTAGAATTTCATTTTTTGGGAATGTTTTTGTAACAAATTTATTATTAATTTTGGTTTTAGAAGTTTTTTATATAATATGAAAATTATATTACAAAAAAGATATACTTTTATTAGTTCAGGATTCATAGAAATTATCATAGAATATAATCCCAAAAAAATTTTGGGAATGTATTTTACGGAAATATTTGATTCATGTAATGTAGTATAAATGGTCACCTCCATGGAGGGTTAATTTATAAGAATACTATGAATCATAAAAAACACAATAAATAATATTATTAATACTATTATAAAATATGTATTCCTTTATTGTTTTTATTCTATTTTATTCCATTTTCTCTCATTCTTCCTCCTATTTTTCAAGGGATGTTCGAATAACTCGGTTTTTTTTTCACTGGGGTACATGGTCATGATTCTCTATATGGATATATGTTTACCTACTCTAAAAAATATCAATTAAATAGATAATAATATCTATTTTAATTAAATTTGTGATGAAAATAAATCAAAATCATGTTAACATACAAAAATTCTAATTTTTCCCTTGAGGATCAGTTTAGAGACCCGAGATATAATAAATTTGGTGTTTAGTAATTTTACCAATATAAAAATACATTATGAATTATTATCCTCTATTATTTATGATTATATACTTTAAGTTAGTTTACACAGATATATTTTATTTAATCCTACAAAAAATCAATTAAAATCATGTATATATAAAATAAATATGGTATATGATATTTTTGTAATGTTTGGATCAAATTCCTAATTCATCCCTTGTTTTGGGACTATCTGAAATCAAGTACTCCCAATTCTAATAAGTCAAACATTATAATGTGTTCATTAATTTTCACAACTGCAATTACAAATTATAAATAGATATATCATTACTACTAAATATGGTCCATCGTAAAATGATTTTTATAGTATTAAATAATTTTCATTTCACTTCTCTCATATTACTTTAGTCAGAATAGTACCACATCTTCCAACCATTTATAATAAAGTGATTTTTTATTATTTAATATAGATTTCTATTAACATGTAAAGATAATCATATAAAAAAATAAACCACCTTCCTCTAAAATGTTGATTCTTTGAAATCTATAAGATCACTAAAAAAGAAAAATGAAATCCATTTACTTCTCAACTCTACTTCACAGATTTCAAAATAACATTCTCATAATGGATTCTCGCATCTCATTCACCATGGAATAAAAAAAATTATTTTGTGAATGGAAACTATTTTGATGACATTATAATATCTTATTATTATTTAAAACATTGAATTAATGGCTCGGTCATCACTATTAATCATATTTAACACTTGGAGTCTTCTCATGTAGTAGTCAGATTATTTTTCCTCACATCATCAAAATATACCAAATATGATTAATAGTATAAAATAAAATCCACTTCTTCCATATATTGTTTTCAACTAATTCTTCTTCTTTTTCATATTATTTTACTGAGTTATCACCTATCTTAGGTATGTCACATAGATAAAAAACAATTTTTCATATAACACATGTAATCTCGTTTATTTTTCTTTTATCTCAATTCAAAGCTATGTATGAGGCTATCATTTATCTAGGATTTTGAACCATATTTTCAATAATTCAAATAATATAAAGAATACATATAATCCAACATGTTTATTACATAGGTCATATCCAACATTTCAAATTTTCACACACTCTATATATAAATCCAATTTAATATAAAATTCTTATAGTGCGTCTCTTTTTCTATAACTACTCATCTTAATTAGTATAAATACACCCCATTATTTTAATATAATATTTGAAACTCACCAAAAAATATATTTATGAAATATCTATAATAGGATCAAAATACATATATTTTTTTATGCATCTTTATTGAAACAACTCAATATTATTAACTTTAACTAGTATTGGTACACAAATATTCTATAGGAACAATTTTTATTTAATATGATATCTATATATATGAATAACTTTTTATAAAACATTACTCTAAAAATCCCTCTATTGATCAAAATTAATAATATAACATAAATATATATTAAATATATATTTTTTCATTTGTGATGAGTTCATTTTCATGAATATTGAGTGAATCAAGAAAGGTATGTACATATTACCCTTTAATTTGGTTACAATATTTAACAACACTTCTCAATATCAATTAATCATCATTCACCATGTATAAATGTATTGATTATTAAATTTATAACCATAGTGAATATATCATGCATGTAACATCCCAGGTAAATAAAGAAAATTAAAATTTCCATATTTTTATATATTTTTGAATTAAATATTAATTCTTATTTAGAGGTGATGCTATGTTCAATGGCATACCCGATACACAACAATGAGTTTCTTTGAAATCCTATGTTGCACACTAATAATATATTATTAGTATTTTAAATGGTAGTTAACGCCTAGATAAGTATTGGAAAGAATGAATATAAATAACTAATTTATAATTATACATATTTTTTTAATATTTTTACATTGATACAATAAATTTTAGATGCTTTAAATAAGTAAAGAATTCTATTTTATGCATAAATACCCTAATATTCACTAAAAGGTCTATTTACAACCTTTTAATGGAGAACCCACTTTAAATCTAGTTTTTGAAACTTTTTATATATTCTATTTGAAAAAATAAAATTTTTTTTTAGATTTGGGACATTAAAATTTACTTTGGGAAAATTTTTTTTATTTTTATGATAAATTTTTTTTTAATGAATAGTGAAAAATACTGTATTTTAATTCAAAAGTGCCTTTTAATATGACTTATTTATATGGTTAAATTATCTTTTTAATTGGTAATATAGTATAATTAGAATATATTTTTACCATTTAATCCAATTTTGTACGTTAGAATTAATTTTATTTTGAAATTTGACATAAACAAGTGTCAATCTTTTGATAGTTATTATTTATAAAAAACACGCCTTTTGTTTTGACAGAGGGAAGTAATTTTAAATTAATTTATACCAATAATATATTATGAATTTAGAAAAATGTATTACATATTTGGAGTTAGTAGGTCAAAATTTTTTAAATAGGTAACTTCTATTTTTAGATATTTTAAATATTTACTTCAGTAAATATTTTAGTTACCATGATTAAATGGTAAATATAGTAAACAAGGGTAAAATATAATAATATAATAATATAAAATTACCCTAATATGTGTCTTAATCCTATTTTTTTATACATATATGACCATGTAAATTTTTGGGTTGAATTTGGGAACCCATGGAGCACATGGGAGTAATAATGACCCTTTATATTAATTAATTAAATGTAAAGACAAAAATGACAAAAAAAATATATTTTAGTAAATCAATGTTTACATGGGTTTATATAAGTTATCATTTCGACTATAAATACTAATTTTAATGATAAAAATATTCCCTACATCATCGAAGTTTTTCTAGAATTTTTGAAAATCAAAAAAAAATAAATTATTTATGACACAATAATGATATAATATTTATCTCATTAATAAATTATTTAAATAAATAAGATTATAAATATTAAAAAAATACCCAAAACCTGTAAAATTCTTGTGGGATGATTTTATTTCAACCATGAGTCATCTTAAATATGAATTTTATGTTTAGTTGACCTTTTTAAACTAAAGATGAGTTTATAATAAAATAATTGTTTCAAACATTCTTAAAGATCTCCTCATCTCCCTTATAAAAAGACCAAACATCCTACCCATTTCTCAAACTTCTCAAGACTTCGGCTTGTAAAATCTCTACTCCAATAAGCTCTCATGATCCTTCAATTCATCTTATAAACCTTACCTTTGGCAGAAATTATTTCAAGAAACCCCTTTGGTTCAAACCAAAGAGAGTTACCCGATGTAAAGGTAACGTCTTCTCTTAAGTTATTTTGTTTTATTTTACTTCTCCGTCCACCTAAAATATTTTTAATACATTGTTTTATAAAAAAAATCCAGTATAATAAATATACTAGTATGTTTTTATGACAAGGATTCGAACTATACTTACACACACCTTTATCTAAAGGGTAAAAAACATAATGTTTCTTGTGGATGGAAAACTAACGCCTCAGGAAATGATGATTGTTAAATTAACTCATACTACCTCTCATGGTGGCCATTATGATGGATCTATATATTTATATGATATATATTATGTTTATTTTTTCATTATGCTTCTATAATTTTCATTTATATCATACCTTTATAGTTTCCATAATGGGTAAATGTGATAATTTTATTTTAGGAAGTGCAGACTACCGCCCCCTCAAAGTGATATAACTTGTTAATTCCTTATGTGGGATGTATAAAAGATTTATTTAATTATATTATATATGATATTATACTGTAATTATAATATATTTATGTATATATATGTTTTAATTCCATTAAAATAAGAAATAGAAATGGAAGTAGCGTTCATGCGTACGTACGGCTTACCGTCTCCATGAACAGTGCGTTTAATTTCTTATATCCAAATGTTATATACTATTATAAATAGATATATATACTGGATATATATGATGTTTATTATATGTAAATAATTTATATAATTCTGTTGATAATAGAGTTTTGACCACATGGACAAATTGTAATTATAACAAGTTCATTTTTAACTAAAATTCTGTACATCGACAAAATGTCCGATATGAACTCACATAATTAGCTAACTGTTATTGCATGGTAATAAGTGATATAAAAGTAATAATAAACATTAAAAAGGTTATGAATCATGTATAAATTAACTTAAGTTTATTATTCCGGAAGAATAAGGAATATATGAGTCAAGTTGGACACGAGGTAGGGGATTTCTTATCTCACTTTTAATTCCATGAGATTTCCATTGTTCACCTTTAATTTATTGCATGTGGTGTATTGTGTACTGAAATTTGATGTATATTATCATTATTCTATTTATATTAATGGTATTCTGTGATTAATTTTATGGTTATTAAATTTTTCTAATACGACTTGATTGATTACAATGTGTAAAGATTTTTGCATCTCACTTTTTATTCCAGTGAGATTCATGATATATTAGCCACCGTTTCCTTTTTTCTGGTGGATTTACTTCCCATCATTGTATTATTTGTGTAATATACATTAATTTATGGGTATTTACATATTCATTATGTGATATTTCATTCATGGGTAGTATGATTTGTAATTTACCAAATCGGTAAGGGAACCTTTCACCCTCCTCATTTTAAAAGACTTATTTTTATTATGTCTTCACATTTACATCCTATTATGTTGGGATATATTCTTATATATCATTATTGATGCAAAATCTATGTCTAAGTGATGAGATATCCTTTTTTCTCTCATCAATTTATATTTCTAAATTTTAAAGTGACGTCGTTATGCTATCGATAATTTTTATAGAAAACATCTTATCCCAATTTCTATTTTTGGGTTAAAAATCTACTTCAAGATTATGTCGTTCTATGAGTATGTGAAAGTAACATATTATTGTTTTATACTTAATATCCAATTATATTTGGTGTATTTATATTTTTCACACATTATTATGTAATTGATTTATCCTTAATCTAAGGATATCGTCTTTGTAAGGGACTTCATCTCAATATTTTTTCATTGAGGCATATTTTGTTTTATTCTCAACATTATTTTATAGGGTGTTTAAAAAACATGGACTTTTAATTTCATTCAAAGGAAATATTTTCCTACGAGTTGTTTTACTCAATGACAAAAAAAAGAATGTTTCTTTTTAAAGGAAGCGGTGAGAATAACCTTTTCTGTCGCTGTGAGTATTATTTGATATTTAGATTCTTTTATAGGTCATAATGTATTTAAAAGGAATATAAATACCATATAATCTTTTAACATATTTTTTTATTGAAAATGGTTTGATAATGTATTTTTTATTACAATATATTTAAATGATATATTGTGATTAAAATGTGGAAATGTTATCTTTCATTTATTTTTTTGATGTGTTATGATAATGTTATGTTTCTTAGGCATTATTTATGAATACGGGTGGTTTCGTGATAAACCTAGGGAAGGTGATCCCGAGGTAGTTCTCCAATGCATTGGGTAAAGTTATGGAGGTATACGTGAATGTTTATCCTAAGAGATTTAGGGAATATACAGTGATATGTATTCCAAATGTGACTCCCTATGTAGCTGTGATAGCTATAATGTAAGTCTGATATGGATTCCACAAGTTACCTTTATGATTTATAATTTCTGTGTTTTATTCATAAATCTTATGATTTCATGAGTTATGTTACAATTGAAAAGTATTTCTTCATTTTTTTTATTTATTTATGGGCTAATGTTATTATTCTTTATTTTATATCTCTTACTGAGCTTTATAAGCTCATCCCATGTTTTTAAAATGTTTTCCACAGGACATAAAGATGAATTAGGGTCAAGTATGGGATCAAGGAAAAGTCATGTTGTCTAAAACATAAAACTAGACCGGAATCCTTTTTTCAAGATTTTTTTATTTTATGGTTACTGAGTATAATTGTCTACATATAATATCCATGTTTTTATGTAAATTTTATGACCTAATTATCTAGAACTCTAAACCTGAAAGGATCCTGAATGTGAATTATCCATTTAATTCAAGATTATGTAATGTTTAAAGATTGGTCCTTATAGTTAGTATCAAAGGTCTATTTAGATAACATTAGAGGTAAGGTTGTAATTTAATCATAAGTGACATTACCATAATGTTTATCATATTAGAAAGAGTCATGGTTATTTTAGATAAATCGAATGAGTTTAAGATAACATGAATAAGTATATCTTAGTGTTTACCATCCTTATAAGATAATGTATGACTATTTTAAGGATAAACACACCCTAAAATTTTTGTGTTTAGTCAATGGTTGGATCTAGCAGGAACCAATGTCATAATAGATGTGAAAGAAACTGTAGTAGTTTTCGTAATGAGATACTGAATGAAATGGGAGATAAGATGTGAAATCTTGTAGTTAAAATATGTTATGTCTATTTTTGAAGAATTTATCTCATTTTTGGGATTTTTATAAAATTATATGGTTTTAGAAAAAGGAAAACCTGTAATAAGGGTGACAACCCATCACATCCGGAAAGGTTGTAAGAATCAAACCCACAACCGAAGGGCGACAAGGGTGTATCGCTTACCACTGGCCTACATGAATTCCTTAGTTTGTATGATTAGTTATTTAAGTTAAATGATTTTATGGATCATGAATAATTTGATCTCATGTTTTATCTAATGGATATCCTTATTGTGTAAATGATTTGGTAATTAATTGATAAAGGTTATTTAGGAATACATTCTCTCTTTTGGGGAACAATATATACCTAATGAAAATTAAATACTATGGGAGTTAGATTGTGGAGTAATGGTTGAAGTATTATTTTTGGAAGAATTTATGCTCTATATTGAAAACATAGATATTTGAGTTATTTATGGAAATGAATACCCTATCATAGAGAATATTTGATTAGGTTAATTACACTTTAGTATGAAACTTTAAGATAATTCGATGCTATTTGGAGATAAATCTTAATATTAATTGTGGATGACTATGGTATTAAATCCTTCTGAGTTATGGGTTTCAATATTAGTTTGTATTATTTTAAGAATTTTAAGGACTATTATGTATTGAATCGTCTTTCTTGAAGTTTGGGTATTTTTTGCTGAATTTTAGAGATTAAGAGTTGTATTTTTTTTATAATGGATTATCCTTTTTGGGTATTGTCTAATATCACGCTATCCATTTGGATTTGGTTGATGCCTAAAAACATGGGAAATATACAATTAATCTTTTGTGGATTATGTAAAACTCAAAAAGTTGATTCTAGAGCTTTTAATGTGACCAACTCGGTTTGAAAACTCATCGTTTGAAGAAAAGATGATTTTGTGGTAGAATTTAGTGATATATGAAAGTCTATATGACAAGTAAGTATGTTTCCTTTTGTTTTTAGTTAATCTCATAAATAAATTACTCAGTGATAAGTAACTTAAAACAATAATGTTTTCTATTAACTTTTCTTACTGGGGAATCAAGGACTGTTTAACCCATCACATGTTTGTGATTTTTTTGTGGTTAACATTCTCCTAATAATGTTTTCAATCACTATCCATCAAATCATGATGCTTTTTTTCGAATCCATATCCATTTTTTCCTAGAATCCTAATATCATTTGTCTCAAGTAACCCTTGTACTTTTATTTCTTTTATTTTAAAGTGATAGTTTTATTGACTCTTTTTCCAATGTGGGACTTTCAATTATGTTTCTGAGCCCAACTTTAAAATTTTGAGGGCACAATTCTTAGAAGTGGAGAAGGGTGTAATATCTCAGGTAAATAAAGAACATGAAAATTTTCATATTTATTAATATTGGTGAATTAAATATTAATTCTTCTTTAAAGGGGATGATATGTTCGATGGGGTACCCGATACACAACAATGGGTTTCTTTGAAATCATACGTTATATACTAATAATATAATATTATTATTTTAAATGGTAGTTAACACCTAGATGTTGTATTTGAAGGAATGAACATAACTAACTAAAATATGATTATACATGTTTGTTGAATATTTTTACATTTATCCAATAAAATTTAGAGTCTTAAAATAAGTAAGGAAATCGATTTTAATCATAAATACTCTAATATTCACTAATAGGTCGATTTACCACCTTTTAATGGATAACCCTCTGTAAATATACTTTTTGATACTTTTATATGTTCTATTTAACAAAATAATATTCTTATTTAGATTCGGAATATGAAAATTTACTTTGTTTAAATTTTTGGTATTTTTCTGATAAAATTCATTCTTTAATGAATTGTAAAAAATACTGTATTTTAATTCAAGCGTGTCTTTTAATCTAATTTATTTATATGGTTAGATTATATTTTTAATTAGAACAATAGTGTAATAAGAATATATTTATACCAGTTAATTCAATTTTGGACATTAGAATTAATTTCCCATTGAAATTGGACATAAACAAGTGTCAATCTTTTGATAGTTATTATTTCTAAAAAACATGCTTTTTTTTAAATCAGGAATTCATTTTAAATTTATATCTTCTAATTATATGTTTTCAATTTAGAAAAATGGATTCCAAATTTGGAATCAGTATGTCAAAATTGTGTAAATAGTTAACTTTTATTTTTAGACATTTTAAATTTATATCTTCTAATTACAGTCCTCTAATTTCACCTCAAACTAATATCATTCTTTATTAATAATGTGAGTGTATGTGATACATTCAAATATTTTGATTTAATTCTCATATATAATTCTATTATAAAAAATTTAATTGGTCAAATCTTTCCTAAATTCTTAATATATTTTTTACGATCTGCACTTTTGTAAATACTAACTATTAATAAATTCTCTTATGTACCCATGACTAAAACATCATACATGAGTTTTTTATTATAGTTTATTATTAATCAAACTAAATAATATATATTTTTATGGATTTGATAGAATAGTTTTATCATTATTTATTAATTTATATCAACACATGTTATGAAAAATGTCTCTCAGGTATTCCTTAACATTTCCCATTTAGAGACATTTCAATATTTGATCACAATATTTTTGGGAGAAATTTTTATAATGAATAAATTGTTGAAATAAAAATATATTTAATCATTAGGAAGTAATCCAAAAATATTCATTTTGAATCATCAATGAATATACAAAATAATAAGTATATTCCATTACACTGAAGTGTTTCCGGTCCCTAATAACCAAAATATTAAATTTCTAACTTGTGATTCATTAGAGTCCTACTATCTTAGATGAAAAAAAATTAATCTTCTATTTCTATCATAAAATAGTAATATAAAACTAGTTGTGATTAATATAATTTATGGATTCCATTCACCACAAGTAATGTAAGATTATTCTGAATGAGGTGACCGAACCTATAATTATATGATTTTGGACCATCTAAATAAGTGATTCTAATTATTGCATCATCATCCTAACATTATTTCATATATAAGGTTCCATTTTTAAATCTATTAGTAATAAAAAAGTACCCTCTATTAATCATCCATAATCTATTTTATTTTTTTTCCAAAAACCTGAATAAATAATTTTTCCCACTAACATTAAGTTCGTCCAAATACATGGGGTATCTAACACATTATGTCTCAAGACACATTAATTCAACATTTGAATGCCAACATCATAATTATAAAATATCTCAATATAATCATCATTAAAATGATGTACTATATACATGATTCATAGTACATAATCAAACAAGAAGCCATAATCACTAATTTCATAAAAGGATTCCATTAAGTTAGTAATACATGGATCAACTGGAATGATCATATTCACTATTAAATAAGTGCTCTATTCATTGAATGTACTGAGTTTCAATATATAGAAGTTGAATAGTAGATCAAATTCATAACATTAGTAATGATATTATCCATCTTCACAACAATAAAATTTTTAGTACCATGAATAGTATTTTATGTGTCTTCTTCCATGGGATATTTCATATTATGATTTTTTCCTCCAATAGTCTTTCTGTTGGTTTGAATCTCCATGAATAACAGTATTTATAGAATAAAATATAGAGTATGAATATCCTTCCACGTTATCTAATAATTCACGATTATGTTTGTAATATAATAAAACACAATATACGTGTTCAAATATGATATTCTCACTACTGTCACCCTTGACACCCAACATTCAAGGAATATTGAAAAAAAAGAGAAATCAAATCTTCATATGTTAATGTTACCTTCATAAATTCCAACTAACCAATGATCCCAACGAATTCCATCACATGAAAATCTATATTTATATCATAAAATAAACAATGTTTTAAAATTATAACATAATGAAATCATTATTAAATGAAATTGTAATCTCATACATTTCATCCAATGCTTTCAAAACCAATATACTAGCTTTAAATTCTATAATGTTGAATATAAAATTCTTAGTGATAGTCCTTCTGATGAAGGCTAAAGACTTTATATCCAACTTTTACAATTACATATTAACATTTTATTAGAAAATTTATCAAAAATGGGTATCTATATTTTTATTAATCAATAGCTCCAATGGTTTTATTATATTAGAGGAAATGTCCATTGCATAATGTTTATCGATAAAAACCATCCCTATTACTGAATTACTTAATCATGATAAATGTTGAACCAACCGAAATGAAATAAAAATTCAAGGTATAGAGAGAAGAAAACTTAATTCATTGTAAAAACTAGAACTGATACTTTTGATACAAACGATTGTGAAAGGATGAGGAACTTGGTGGATTACTCTATGTGGATTGGATATGATCAATATAAAATAGAGGGAAGTAATCCAATCTTATCATTATATATAACGTAGTACACAATAACATTATTATAGAGTGGTTTGTTTGATAAATACATTCTATAAGCTTATCAAATAGAACTATTATAAGGGACCATATAATTGTCACACAGTATCTATAAACAAACTTAACATAAATAGAAAAAATTGATGTAAAACATTAGTTATTTATGTGTTTTAGATAAATATCATAAATCCATGAGAGAGAACTACAACAATTATTCATAAATAGTGGTACAAGAGAATATCAATCTTTTCACATAGTTACTATCCAAAAACACTGTAACAAAAAATTAATGTAGAAAATATCTTCCCTTTAGCATATTAATCACACAATGATACAATTTACAATTGGTCACCCACCTTTATTTTAGAGGTATTCTTATAGTAAAGCTTCCACACTGAACATCATGAATTACTATCAAACTCCCATTTTCCTTGGTAAAATATGAAAAACTGTTGAATAATCAGATGGAATTGGAAAAAGAAAGTAACCTAGCACACATCCCATGTTTTGGATTGAGACCCTTTAGTTAGCAAAATATATAAGAAAAATTTCCAATGACTCTTTTTGATCAAATTTTTCAAATTAAACTGGTACCTCAAAATAAGATTCCATTTTATGATTATCATTGTATGATGCTACCTTTTTGAAGAGACCATCTGATGGAAGTCTTCTTAGATAAAAATTTCTCCTCTAATATCTTTAGATATTTATAGAAGGAAAAAATCCATCAATTAATTCATGTTTCATTATCTATATCCAAAAATGAATGTGTAGTAAATATATTATTTCATAGAAAACCCATCAAATTGATTTTAAACTTTATCCATGTGTGTTATTTTTGATGATATGTTTGGGTGAGGAACATTATCCATGCACTAAGAAACAATTATTTCTGTACTTATGTCTTATTCAACCTAATTATTTTTACCAAAGAATTTTCTATGAACATAAAATTTATACCCTTGTAAATTAATGTATATCCATTATAAAAAAAATTTCTTCCACAATTAATGTATTCTATGTATAAAAAACCATTCTAATATATTTTAATATAAATATTTTCTCTCTAACACTATATAGAAATTTCTTTATTAAGTAATTATGTTATAATACGAATGGAATGTATCCCTTGATAATGTTAAATCCCATGATAGTGAAATCAAAACATAATGTCTAATTATGATCACCAATTAATAAATAGATGAATAATTTTCATATAAAATATTTTCTCACATATTATTTTTTTTATTTATAATTAATTATTAAATAAAAACATAACATTAGTTATATTACTATTTTGAGGAAAAATTTTAGCTCACTAGTCAATCATGTGATAGAGGGGACAAAACCTCATTTAAAATTACATCATGCATCATAAGATATAGTGATAAACTAAATTATGATGGAGAAACCATTTTAAAGGTTGTAGAATTTAATGATATAATATTAAACAATCCATTTTAATTAGTTAAGTATTATATAAATTTATTTTTATACACACAAAAAAATGAAACTATTGTAGTTTAAAACAAAATTTGATAATAGAAATATTTCAATTATATTAGCAAATATAATACCAAGTTACCATTTTATCAAATTATTAATGAAAATAAATGGTATTGAGTTGTGAAATTAAACTATAGGATTCTTATTTATCATAACATGGGAAGGAGTTTTCTTTTGTAGTTTTTTTATAGTCGAAGACCAAAAAAATCAATAAAATTACTTCATGGGAAAAATAATATATAATTTAAATTCAAGATATTTTAAATTAACTCGAGATCTATGCTGGTACAATAACTCCAAATAAGTACCACTAAAGCTTACCTTATTAATATATCACATATGATGATTTGGGGGTGATATTTACATATAAATTAGTATGATATAATCAAAAAAATATCAACAAAATATATTATTTAGGACAAATATAATGAAAAGTTTCCATTTTCATTTTATAGGAAAATAAATCCTATATTCTAATTAATTGACTTTTTTAATGAGATTATTTTAGTAAAAAGGATATCACAATAATAAATAGCAATTTATAGATCTTAATTTATTGAAAATATTGTTTTTCAAAACTGTGACCAAGATACAATATTGACAACAATTTTATAAGTAATTTATTTTTAGTAATAATCAAAATAGTAAATGTTTTTTCAATATTTTATTATTTTCCTACGAAAAAAATATTGATTATATTTTCATATATTAACATAAATGATAAATTATAAAATTATAGAATTAAAAAAAATCATCTATTATTATGTGTCTCAATATTAGATGACGATGAATTTATATATATATATATATATATATTTAAATAATATATTATTTAAAGAAAATATTTCTTTTAAACAATGTATCATTTCATAATTTATCATTATATAATAAAGATATATATATTTATCAAATTGTTGAATGTATATAATATCTATTAAATTCATTACATTATATGCATTTAAATAGTAATAATAATTTACAAAAAATCATATAATATTTTTTGGATGATAATTAATATTATACCATAAAATAAACTGTTTCATAGACTCTTATATTATTTATGTTTGTTGTTTTATAAAATTATGTTCCTAATTTCATTAAATGCATAATTAAATTTAGTTTATATATAAAAACCCAATTTATTTTATGAAATTAGATATAATTTGTTCTATATTCTACACATAAATTTTAATATTAAAAATTAAATTTTTCAAAAAATGGGGATTTACGCATTATGTTCACTAAAATGAAAATTAATTTAATAAACACACATATATCTTACATATAAACATATATGAAAATTTTAAATTTTTAGTTCTAATAATTGTAATATGGTGTGTTTTATCTTGACACATTAAATTTAAATAACTTATGTAATAACTTGTAACCTTATTAAAATTAATAAATAACGGGGAATAGGTCTTGAAAGATGTTTAAACATGTTTCTAATTGTGTAATTGATATATAACCGACAATATATCATCCTCCACTCAATTATTGTTTATTTCTGGATCCACATGAAAATATAATCAGGTTATACTTTTATATTAATATTATAGATGTAAAAATATGTCATTATCAAAACATTTAAAAGGTTTCTCTCCATATCCCTTAAATACAACTTAAAAAATTCATCTTCAACCAAAAAATATTACTATTATCCATACTATATAACAATATTCAATTTCTTTAGTAGTCTATGAGACACTGACAATATCAATAAGGTTATTATTTTTTATTATTTAATGAATATGGTTTTCATTGTATATTTTCATAGTGTTTTAACCTAAAATATACAAATTATTTGAGTTTTATTAACAACATTTTTTTTATTTATTCTTTAATAGGAACAATATAGGATCCCAAATTGGACTTATTTTATAGTTCCCTTTATTCAACTAATTTTTATCTTGTATGGGTGGTGCAGAATACAGTATAAATTTTCTGACCCATAGGATAAAATGTGATGGACTTTTGGTGTTTTTGGGTTATAAAAAATGTCCAGGACATGGTTTGGAAAAAATATGTAATAAATTTTTAGATGATTAGTGATTTTTTTTAAATATACCTGGAATTTTTGGAGTTTGGTTTCACTAACCAACTAGGGTCTATTGAAAAACAATGTAGTTGGGTTTTTTTCTAGGAAATGTCTTTTGAATATTTTAACTCTTTTTGTCAAAACATTTATACGACACTTTGGCCTGCCAATATTATTTTAATGTATAAATTATAACTTTACCCTTTATGATTTTATGTCATTCAGCCAAATTTTCTCCTCTTTCTGGCTGAAATGTACCAATTTCACTAAATAGTACTTCCTCCCATCTTACTTCTTCAATTTTAATCATCATATAACAAGAATTCAAGTAGTGTTTTTCATGGTAATTTCTACTGATCATATAAATCATTAATATTAATACCTTAACCTATTATTTTTATTCTTATATGAACCCTAATATTGATTAGAGGATATTTAATTACTTGTATTGTTCTGATTCATGGGGATTTTCTCATGTATGGTTTATAGAGGATACATCTTGGATTATTATATTGTTCAACAACTTAGGTGATAACATCCAAAAAATTCATTATTGAAAAGTGGAAGGTTATTATTTAATTTAACTTCTATTACATTATATTAAAATCATTGTGGTTTAAAAATTATTTTTTATTATAAATATGTGTAGGTGTATAAACCCAGAGAGGATAATTTGATTGAAAGTTATTTTAAACCCTATAAGTTGATGGTATTGAATCCCTTGTGATTTGAAAAATTTCTAAATGGTATTAAATTAATTATATACACTTTAAATTTTGGGGGTATACCTAATTTTAAGATTATATAAATGATATTTTTTAACATTAAATATATGTTTTTGTGTTTCAAAAGTGTTGAAATTCTTAGTGATGGGATAATAGATTAATAATGTTTTCATTTATCTCCTGTTTTGTTTATTTGAATCCATCTTATATCAATAATTAATTTTTATATCAATGTATTATGGAGTTTCATGCATTTCAAGTAATCATGTTTGTTTGGTTGGTTTTAAATGGATTGTTTGTCCAATATGCTATATGATTGAAAACTAAATTGTGCATTTAAATATATTAATTGGTGGTTTTAAGTGGATTTATGATTTCTAATTCAAATTCATATTTTTTTAAAAAGAAATATTCACTTATATATTGAGAGATATTTTTTCAATGGAGTATAATATTTTCATTCAACTAATGTATCAAAAGAGATAAAATTATTATAATTTTATGAAAATGAGTTTTCAAAAATGATGTGATGACTTATTGAATCCTATTATAATTAAGTATACCCATGAAGCCTTGTTATCCAATTTGGATATATATATATTATTAATGAATTTAAATATTCATAATTTTTATTGATGTTAATGGAAATTATACTTTATCAGGGTATCAATTATGAGGGATGTTCTATTTCATATGTTTTTTATTTTATCTAAGTGATGATTTATTGTGATCATCTCTATTGGACACATCATAGTAGTCATAGGGATATAGTAGATGAAACATGTTTTAGTATCCTATAGAGTCGATGTTGGTTTAACTCAGGAGCATTTAAAGGATTATATGATATAGTTAGGTAGAATCAAGAACCATGACTTTAGAATAACATGTCTTGTTAGATACCATGGATTAATTTATTCAAGGATCATTATCTCAATGTTGTTTTTCATGGAATATTGGGATGTTGAAAAGCTCACTAGTGCCAACCTAGTTTTATGTCGCCTGTTCTTGTCCTTTTTAAATAGAACCTATGGTTGATTCTAATGAGACTTGAATATTTTTTAGTTTATTTTTATGGTATTTATTTGTAGTATTAATTTCACTATTTTCTTAATTGATATTTTTTTAGAACCAATGTTTTTGTTACATATTTTTCATTATTATATTACTTATCATAGTGGGACTTAACTGTCTACATCCGTCTTTCGTGTGTGGTTTACTTTCAAATAATTTGAAAATAATTTGTTAATGATTTTAATAAAATGAAAGATAATGTGTTCCTTGAAAGTGATTTTATACTTTTTGAATATTATTTTGAAAGGTGTTTCTATTTAAATTGTAATGTGATAATTTTTATTATATTTTTGAAGGTTTTTAAATAAAATTGTTATTTTGGAATCGTTTTAGAATTTCTATTAAACAAGGTTTTAGGATTATGAGTCTTATTATATTTTAAAAATAGGTTTTAAAAGATATTTTGGAAAACCATTTGATAATATAGGACCAATATTTATTTTAAAACATTTTAATTAACCAAATATATTTATAAAATATCATTATTGTGGGATATTAAAACATTGTTTCATGAAGAGTCAATGGCTTGGGAAGGTGTTTCTCGTGAAATTGTTATCATTTAATAAAATTTATGGATGAATAGTTTAGTCACACCATGTACTTCATGAAATTTAATTATTTTAATTATTATTAAATATATTTATTATTATGTTGTATTTTAAACTATAACATTTTAGATTTATAATGAAATAGATTGTATATTTTCAGTTAGTTATGGTTTTTTACTGGAAAATTTATCTAATTCCTATATTTAACTGGTCCATATTGACTTTAGTTTTTTAGACTCATGATGTTCTTGGGGAAATGTATGGATGATTGGTAGTCATGGGTGATCTTTATTATTATTGAAGATGGTTTGTATTTTTATTCAATCTTTGAGTATTTTGGCTATTTGGCGCACTATATGTTATTCTCATGATTATGTATATGTGTTTCTATTGTCCATTTATTTTTCTATCTGTTGTACATCATACATGTATTTTCAAATTTATTTATCTAATATTAAATTTTTATTTATTTGATTTCATGTTTTTTATTTATTTTATGGATCTATGGTGAAAATATTCCCAATTTGTGTTCTGTGAAGACTCAATGTATATCGTCATCCAATGGGGATTGGTAATATCCATATGGATGTTTTTAATAACTTGTTTGGATATAGGATATAATTATTCAATAGTGAGTTAGTTATGAAGTGGTATTAGATCCAAGATTGTTTATGTGCATAGTTAATTCGAATTAACACTTGTTATTTTAGGTTAAAATAATATTCATATTTGATTGTCATGATAAATAATATTTATTTTAAGGGAGTGTTAGGATATCTTTATCACCCTAAGCCTTTAAATTCCATGGGTAGTTAGGGTTTTTTTAAATTTATTATTATTTCCTTTAATGGATTTTTCATAATATGGTTTTTTCAAATTGTGGTACTATTTTTGATTATTGATGGAATGGCATAAGATTCATGAGTGGAATGAATTTTATGTTGGTATGTATATTGATAAGAGAATTAGATAAGGAGGTATGATTTTAGGATATTAAAACTGTATGGAAAACAAATTATTGATTTCTAAAATGTAATAGAGACTAATGCATGATAATAATATGACCTCAAACAATGTGAATATATGAGTCGAGGATCCCAATATATTTTTTATTTAAACCTATTGGCCCCTATATTTCTTTGTGTGGTATGTAAATTGGATAAGATTAACTTTTGGTAATTTTATTTTTCTACGTCTTTGGATTTAGTTGGATTGAAACCTATGTTATGGCTATATTAAATCAATTTTTCATATAAGGTGAAATTTAGTTTGTATGTGAGAAAGTGAAGTTTATATAAAATATGGTTTTTGTTTTATAAACAGTACTAATTATATGTTTGTTAAATTATTTGGTTCTAATGATTATTTTTGAAATAATTGATTTCATTTTGAAAATTTTCTATTTTTAAATGCATATATTTTTTTCTAATAATGTGAACATATTTTTTAGAAACAAAATGGCCTCCTAAATTTGTGTGATACCACTGTATTATAAATATTTAATGTGTAAAATATGATTATGTGACCTTTTTATGAGTTTGAATTTGTGTAAAATATTATAAAATATTTAAAATATGAAGTTTTTCTATAATTATGACATTAAAATTAATGTTTCGTGTTAAAATAATGTTTGTATTTATTTTGAAATCATTTTTCAAATCATTTTATAAGATAATGATGAGAGAGAGATTGGAGTATGAGTAGTTAAATAGACACTATTTTTATTTCAATAGATAATGCACATTTTTATTTCTTCTTTGGAAAAGAAAAATAGACTTCAAGACATCATTGTATGGTTTTAGGGGAATAAACATGTAATGTTATATATAGAATTTGGATTATTGTATGATTTTTAGAATGATATAGTGTGTAACTAGTGTGTTTTTCATGGAATCCATACCACCTTCCATTAATCATTTCTTAGTCATCGAATAGAGTGACATGTATTGTCTTTCATTTCTTATAGTATTCCTTGATGTTATTATTGTATATAAGCCTTTTATTGGTGGAATTAATAGTGATATTTTTTTAATTTTTGAGACAGATTCATTATTTTTTTAAATAATGTTACTAGTGATGAGATTGTAATTATTTTTGTTTGATGTAAGAGTGTCCCTAGTTTAGTGTTAACATCATCTATTTGGAAGAGTATCTTTTAAATTATAGACCTTTTTTGGATTTTTTTTCTCATAGAGTTTCATGATTATGTTTTCAAATAATTTATTTGATGGTGTGTTATTTGGGGTTTCCTTGTGGATATCATTCCTCTTAATAACAATTTTTGTGATATTGTTTGTTGTTTCCAATTTTTGGTATGGGTCATGATTCTAATTTTTTTGATATGTGTACGAACCTATAGTGAGAACCAGGATATGTTGGGGGTGTATTTTATATCATGATTGACTATGGATCCATCTAGCTTATGTTTTCTATCATATTAATGTTGTCACTATATTATATTAATTGTCATATAAGAATCCTCATATGAAATATGTGACACTTATAGGTTAAGGACATGTAATGTATTGATGTGGAATGTCCCTATTTTTTATGATCTTTGGATTTTGGATTCCATTAGATGGAAATATAGTTTAATGGTTGGCTTTGGCTGGGTGAGTGTTATGAATTCCATTTGATGATTTTAGGTACAAAAGTTTTATTAATGTCTCCATATTTCAAAATATTTCTTTGTTGGTTGTTCCACTATTACAAATATATTCGGAATTCTTGGGAAAATTATGGTTAATCTATATGTATATAGAGAATATTCATGACTTTATGTTGATTGATAAATCTTTATGTAGTTTTTTTATGATTGAAAAATCATGTGGATTTTAAGGATCGCATTTTTTCATTTATAGATAATTTTGGAATCTATTTTTATTTTTCTTGTACATAGATGTAATAAATATTTGTTGATCACTGTAGAACAGTAGAAGTAATTATAACACCCACTATGTTGTTGTGGCATAAATTTTATTTTATTTTGTTAGTATAGATATAATATATGTATCCTTATAGGCTTTTCCAAAATCATATAAAATTTTAATGTTTTCTTTATTTTCATGGTTTATATATATTCTATATAAGAACCCATGTTGGTATCTATAAAAATCTAGGATATAATACATCTTATTTTTCTCCAGGATATTTTATTGAGTGTTAGAGTGTTAAATTTAAAGCAAGAGATTCCTAAGAGAGACATTGGAGGTCCTTTGGCGAGTATGAATTATAGTACATGACCTATAGCAGGTTTTCTAAACCATTTATCATATATGAAAATTATATGTGCATTGTAATGGATCAATTGGGTTATATTGGTGTAGGGCTTGTCAAACCAAGATGAGTCTATAAGAAAACAATTATCATGGTGGTTTTCTACGAAGTGACATACAAATGTATTTTGAATGATTTCATAATGATACAAGAAAACTAAACATCTGTCCAGGATTAATTATAATTTGAATGAACCATTTTTTCCAATGTGTAATTTAGGTACACCGGCATTCATTTATCCTCCCTTGTGGTTGAACAAACCAGGTGTCTCTTTAGTATCTTCCTCATTTACTCCTTTAATATTTTTGTTGTTTAACCTTTGATTAAAGTGGAATTCATGACTATATGACCCACTAAGTATCTTCTAATATCATATTATTATTTTCTCCACTAATTACTCTCAATATATATATATCCTAATTTTAATGTTGGAAAATTTTATTATTTGGGTTAATATAAATCACATGAATTTTCCATTACTGTAGTTGTAGAGTCAACATCTCGTCTCACCGTATCATTCTACATTATATAAGACATCATCCGACTAGTTGATAATGGAATGATGTTAGTTAAATAAATGTGGTTTCCCTAAATTATAGGAACTTAATTTTGTTATTTCTTTAAATGGGGTTTCATTATTATTATCTAATAACATATGACCTACGAGGATCCAAGGTGATTCAATTTGATTTTAAAACATTCCATCAGATGGAATTTCATTCCATGTGTGTGAAAATTAATAATGGGAATCTAAATTAGCCATTTTTTCTAAAAATTTATAATGGTAAATAGATTGAATATTTTAAAATTGAAAATTTTTTAATTAAATTTCAAAGAATATCTTTTGTGGTTTTCAATTTTGTGACACTATTTTGGGTGTTTTATTTGTTTTAAATATGATGTTTTATACCTTATATGCATTATTTGGATTTTTTTTATAAAATGGTTTTTTTTATATCAATGTTTTGATCTTAGTAATTATTATATAATAGTTGAATTTTGTTGGTTGTTTTCAAAATAGTGAGTTATCGCATGTGTATTCTATATTTAATCTAGATAGCAGATTGGAATATGTTCAAATATGGGTTTAAAAGAAAATGTGAGTACTTATTTATTTTTAATGGTATATTTGTAATATTATTCTTAACAGTATATATAGATAGTTTATTTATGTAGTCAATCCTATTATCATTCCATTCATTTTTTAAAAGAGATGGCCCATTTGGAATTGTATTAAGAATAATTTTTCATAAATATTATGAATCCCTCTTCATTAACTTGTTAAATATCTATGAATCTTGAGTATTTTTATATATTGTGGGGTTTTTTATTGATGATGAATTTGTATATTTTTTTATCTAAATCTGTGATTAATATTTATGGGGATATAGATGGAGAATCATTTGGGAATTTAAAATTTTCGATTTCAATATAATTGATTTTTTGTTTTGATCACCTCTTTCTGACTCATCGTGGGTGTCGTAAGGATGTAGTAGATTACCTATGTGATGGAAATTTCCATTGGTTATTGTTGGTTAAATTAGAATAATTTCATAGATATATTGATATATTTATACCAAAATCATTTTGAGGACCTCCTGTATAGATTTCTACTTCGACCATATAGATGAATGTGTGCTAAAGAAGACATCTATTTTTTATCTTGTGGATTGAGGTGTTATAAAGAAATTATATTTCGGTATATTCCAGGATATTCTAGATATGAATACAAGTTGATTATTGTTTGACTCATTTATTTATCACTATTATACATCCATTATTTCCTAAATACTATAGTAGAGGCCGATGAAAACATGATCGTTTTATTAGTATTAACATGAAAATCAATTCTATTCACTATATCATGGATTATTGTTTTGAACATAGGTTCATGATTTTTATTGGTCTTTATTTTTTGACTTAATAAAATGGTTCCTTACCGTGTTCTTATCTCTGTCATTTTGGATTATTATTTAAATGATTTGAAAAGGGTTTTGAATGTTTTTAGGAGAATGGAAAATCATGCGTCTTTTAAATGATATGTCACCCTAATTTTTAAATATAATTTAAATAGGGTGTTTATATAGTGTAATAAGTTATTTTCAAGATAAATTTTTATGTATTTAAATTCAAAGGTGTTTATGTATTGTTTATAACACTCTATGTGTGGCAATATTTTAAAAATATTTTTTAAAGAAAAATGTTTATAGTTATGTGGAATGTTTTTTTTCTAATTTTTTTTATAACACCATTAGTGAATTTGGAATCACTTATTATGATGGAATTATCCTTTTCATATAGTACTATTTATCAAATGGTTTTGAACATATAATTCAAGAATTTGTTTTATAGAACTATTGATTGGGGAGAATTATTTCCCAAGGGATTTTATTAATTTAATGTAAATCCTAAAAAATTATTATTATAACACATTTTTTGTGTTAATGTTTTATTGTAAAAAAATATTTAAAATATTTAATTTTAATATTATATATCATTGTACTATATTTATGATATATTTTAGAATTTACTTCTTAGATTCGGTTGGTTTTAGTGCCTAATGTGAAATTTATCTCTTGCATATATTTTATTGGTTTGTTATCATTCTAGTTTTTTTTTCTTTTTATATTTCAAATAAAATTTGATGGTGAATAGGGGTTATGTGGAGGTTTAGTTGAGCTTGTTTGTGTTTTGATCCAGTATTGAGTTTTTTATTTTTCCCCTCTGAAAATTTCTATGATATGTTTATGTTTAGAAAGATCCTATTATGCAATTTACTTAATTATTAATCTATTATACATAATTTTTGGTGTTTAGAAATATTTATTTCCAATTATATATATATTATTTTATTCTACCTATTTAAATTATGGTCTTATTGTGAAACCATTAACAAAGTTTTTTTATGTTATACCTTGACTATGGTAGCCATCCCATCGAAATTCGAAAGGCTCTTCAAGATTTAAAAGAAGATTTAGTTAGGTGATGGGTTTGATGAAACCTTGGTCTAGTTCATTACATTATATTCATAAGAAATTAATAAAAGACCTAAATTTATAATGAATCAAAAAATTTAATGACTAATTTATTAATGTTCTTATTTTGTTTTCTTACAAATCGAATATATTTCATTATCACCTTCCATAACTTATTTTATAATTCCTGTAAAAATATATATATATATTTTTTGAATATTTATTATTATTATTCTATGTGAAAAAATATTAACCGTATACCAATTTTCTATTATGATAAATATGAGTTTCATTTTTTGGATGTGTAGCCTTTAAAATCCATGAAGTGGTGACTTATTTTTTCCCCCACTATCTACCTTATATTATTAATGGGTTACAATGACTAAAAAATTAATAACGAAATAAAATTTTCATTTGGATGGAAACAGCTCTAATCCACCTTCTCCCACTCTTATTTATCAACAAATAAAAATGTTAATTGCATGTTTTGTGAAATACCACACCCTCTAAGTAACATATACAGTTTTTCATCTAGTGAAAATCATTTTTATTAAATAATTTTCAAATATAATTCACCTCTATGAGATGGTCTAAATAATATCACTTAGTTTCCATAATATATATTTCATGCCCAAATAATCATCTTTTATAATAATATTCACTGATTAATTATGATATACTCATGTTTCGGATGATCTAACCACATAATGGAATAGTGAAAGAGAATAATTTCATGAATGATATAAAGAAAATAATTACTAATGATATACAATATAAATGAGTAAATAATGGTTATTTGGTTATGGAATTGTAGAAATAAATCTAAAGGCAATAATAAAAATACCACTATTTGTTTTACTAAAAACCCTTCATATCATTATTGTATCTATTTTTATCTAGAATACTTGAAACATGAAATCATCAATAATGAAATTATAAAATTATATACTATCATAAAAAATCAAATCTAGTATATTATAAAATATTTTAATGATTTATTTTTGTAGAATAATTTATAATAGGAAAAGTAATATTAAAGTAAATGAAAATGAAAAGGATTACTCAAGAATTATATTGAAAATAGATAAGATCACAAAAATATTCAATTAGATAATTTTTTTAACTAGAGTCTATAAAATTTTGGGAATAAGAATATCTGTCCTAAATAAAATATTATTATATATATTATTTTTATAAATTATATGAAATTAAATTTTTCTATGTATGGAATCTTGGAAGGGTTTATAATATTTACTCCCAAACCTATGGGACATGTTAGATATAATAAAGCATCGTATAATTTATATTACTTAATCACAACTAAATCCCATTTATATACGAAAATACCATTCATTTCACCAGGCTTTAATTCTTATTTTATTATCTTCTATTCATTCTTCATTGATTATTATATTACCAATACCATAAGTATTTTATGTAATAAACTATAAATTAATGAGGTTATAATATTTTATACATGAATAAACCATCTATGATTTCATTTACCCTTATATTCAATTATTTATATATTTTTTCATTATTTTATTTTATTAAATTAATTCACATCATCTATAAAAACATCCATGATAAATTCCTTATAAAATAGAATTACAATGTTTCTTATAATAACACCCATGATTACCAATAAATATTTTCTTCCAAGTTCATAATTTATATTTGATCATTATTTTCATCTATATTTTCGGAACTAAATTTTATATTAATTCATTTGATACTATTACTTCCCATCAATTCATATAAAATGGAAATATTAATTGCCTATTTATGATGTTGGTGTTCAGTATAAGTCTTTTGAAAATTTTATAATGTTTGACATATAATGGATATATTTTTTATCTACCCCTCGAATTTTTACCTAAGAATTGGTAAGTTATTTTTTAAAATTAATGAGAAATATATTTTATAAAAATTATTTCCATAGTAAATTGTTTTTCTTTCCATCCATCGTTTTTGAATATTTTGTTTTAATAGAAAGTAACAGCTTTTTCAATAATAAATTTTCTATAAAAATATGAATGGAAAATAAAATATAAAACATTTTTATAATAATATTTTATTATTCTTCTAAATCACCTTTAACATGATTCATGGGTTGAAAATTAAATTATTTAAATATTATATATAGAGTTTCATTTTAAAAGGTTTTCATGGTGAATGGTATAGTTTCAAAATTTTCTTAATGTAAAGTTCATCACAACATTGAAAATAATTATTCATCCACCATGAAATACATTACACATGTTTCCATAGATGATAATTGTAAAATTGATATTAGATAAATGATCAATCACTTAATTTAGCATGGCTAATAATTTTTAGATTTTTAACCATCATTTTTATTTTAATTACATTCATTATGAATGACCTATTGTCTGTTCCATTAATGAATGTTTTTTACAAGACAATATATATTTATTTATAGGGGATATCATTTAAAAAAGCATATAAATTTTATCTATATATTGGAATTACTATATGATTTATTATATGTATCGAAATGTATTTACCCAAAATATTAATTCTATCATGGGATACCAATTTTATTCCATGAATTAACATGTTATTATTATTTTCTGATTTATAAAATAAATTCTTAAGTGAATAAAATTTAATGGGGTTTGAAACACAGTTTATCTCTGTGATATTTATATAATTTGATGAATAAAACCAATATTTATAAAAATTTTTCATTTTTATTTGATGATGGAAAATATTTCTTGCGACACATGTAATTATTTATGAGTGGTGGGTGGGGTATTATATTTCTTTTTGATGCATTCATTTTTTATTTATCATGAGATAATATCAAGAGAAATTTTTTTAAGATATTCTAAAAATTAAAAAAAATTACAATGACACTTCTTGGATATTTTCACAATCCAAACAGTCATCCTTATTGTATATTATAACTAACTGAACTATGTGTACTTATTGATATGATAAAAATCTAAAGAAAAAACCTTATAAATATGGTCACAATACAAGGATAGACTTTTATTATGTTTATACCACTCTATTTTTCTTATTCAAATGACTATGGTATGGTAATATAGATCATGTTTATTGATTCATAATTCCACAGTCTCTATTTCCTTTATTATATCATTCCATTCCATATTCTAAGACTCATTTTTTATGATCAAATAATTATTTATTATGATTTTCTTATTTATTTTTTTTACATCCACATAATAATATAATTCTCATATACAATCATTGATTCAAATTTATTATATTGATCATTACTGAGTATTTGACCTCACCCTTTAATTAACCATCCATTTAAAAATATTAATAATAAAATAAAAAAAATTCTAGAATTTCATTTTTTGGGAATGTTTTTGTAACAAATTTATTATTAATTTTGGTTTTAGAAGTTTTTTATATAATATGAAAATTATATTACAAAAAAGATATACTTTTATTAGTTCAGGATTCATAGAAATTATCATAGAATATAATCCCAAAAAAATTTTGGGAATGTATTTTACGGAAATATTTGATTCATGTAATGTAGTATAAATGGTCACCTCCATGGAGGGTTAATTTATAAGAATACTATGAATCATAAAAAACACAATAAATAATATTATTAATACTATTATAAAATATGTATTCCTTTATTGTTTTTATTCTATTTTATTCCATTTTCTCTCATTCTTCCTCCTATTTTTCAAGGGATGTTCGAATAACTCGGTTTTTTTTTCACTGGGGTACATGGTCATGATTCTCTATATGGATATATGTTTACCTACTCTAAAAAATATCAATTAAATAGATAATAATATCTATTTTAATTAAATTTGTGATGAAAATAAATCAAAATCATGTTAACATACAAAAATTCTAATTTTTCCCTTGAGGATCAGTTTAGAGACCCGAGATATAATAAATTTGGTGTTTAGTAATTTTACCAATATAAAAATACATTATGAATTATTATCCTCTATTATTTATGATTATATACTTTAAGTTAGTTTACACAGATATATTTTATTTAATCCTACAAAAAATCAATTAAAATCATGTATATATAAAATAAATATGGTATATGATATTTTTGTAATGTTTGGATCAAATTCCTAATTCATCCCTTGTTTTGGGACTATCTGAAATCAAGTACTCCCAATTCTAATAAGTCAAACATTATAATGTGTTCATTAATTTTCACAACTGCAATTACAAATTATAAATAGATATATCATTACTACTAAATATGGTCCATCGTAAAATGATTTTTATAGTATTAAATAATTTTCATTTCACTTCTCTCATATTACTTTAGTCAGAATAGTACCACATCTTCCAACCATTTATAATAAAGTGATTTTTTATTATTTAATATAGATTTCTATTAACATGTAAAGATAATCATATAAAAAAATAAACCACCTTCCTCTAAAATGTTGATTCTTTGAAATCTATAAGATCACTAAAAAAGAAAAATGAAATCCATTTACTTCTCAACTCTACTTCACAGATTTCAAAATAACATTCTCATAATGGATTCTCGCATCTCATTCACCATGGAATAAAAAAAATTATTTTGTGAATGGAAACTATTTTGATGACATTATAATATCTTATTATTATTTAAAACATTGAATTAATGGCTCGGTCATCACTATTAATCATATTTAACACTTGGAGTCTTCTCATGTAGTAGTCAGATTATTTTTCCTCACATCATCAAAATATACCAAATATGATTAATAGTATAAAATAAAATCCACTTCTTCCATATATTGTTTTCAACTAATTCTTCTTCTTTTTCATATTATTTTACTGAGTTATCACCTATCTTAGGTATGTCACATAGATAAAAAACAATTTTTCATATAACACATGTAATCTCGTTTATTTTTCTTTTATCTCAATTCAAAGCTATGTATGAGGCTATCATTTATCTAGGATTTTGAACCATATTTTCAATAATTCAAATAATATAAAGAATACATATAATCCAACATGTTTATTACATAGGTCATATCCAACATTTCAAATTTTCACACACTCTATATATAAATCCAATTTAATATAAAATTCTTATAGTGCGTCTCTTTTTCTATAACTACTCATCTTAATTAGTATAAATACACCCCATTATTTTAATATAATATTTGAAACTCACCAAAAAATATATTTATGAAATATCTATAATAGGATCAAAATACATATATTTTTTTATGCATCTTTATTGAAACAACTCAATATTATTAACTTTAACTAGTATTGGTACACAAATATTCTATAGGAACAATTTTTATTTAATATGATATCTATATATATGAATAACTTTTTATAAAACATTACTCTAAAAATCCCTCTATTGATCAAAATTAATAATATAACATAAATATATATTAAATATATATTTTTTCATTTGTGATGAGTTCATTTTCATGAATATTGAGTGAATCAAGAAAGGTATGTACATATTACCCTTTAATTTGGTTACAATATTTAACAACACTTCTCAATATCAATTAATCATCATTCACCATGTATAAATGTATTGATTATTAAATTTATAACCATAGTGAATATATCATGCATGTAACATCCCAGGTAAATAAAGAAAATTAAAATTTCCATATTTTTATATATTTTTGAATTAAATATTAATTCTTATTTAGAGGTGATGCTATGTTCAATGGCATACCCGATACACAACAATGAGTTTCTTTGAAATCCTATGTTGCACACTAATAATATATTATTAGTATTTTAAATGGTAGTTAACGCCTAGATAAGTATTGGAAAGAATGAATATAAATAACTAATTTATAATTATACATATTTTTTTAATATTTTTACATTGATACAATAAATTTTAGATGCTTTAAATAAGTAAAGAATTCTATTTTATGCATAAATACCCTAATATTCACTAAAAGGTCTATTTACAACCTTTTAATGGAGAACCCACTTTAAATCTAGTTTTTGAAACTTTTTATATATTCTATTTGAAAAAATAAAATTTTTTTTTAGATTTGGGACATTAAAATTTACTTTGGGAAAATTTTTTTTATTTTTATGATAAATTTTTTTTTAATGAATAGTGAAAAATACTGTATTTTAATTCAAAAGTGCCTTTTAATATGACTTATTTATATGGTTAAATTATCTTTTTAATTGGTAATATAGTATAATTAGAATATATTTTTACCATTTAATCCAATTTTGTACGTTAGAATTAATTTTATTTTGAAATTTGACATAAACAAGTGTCAATCTTTTGATAGTTATTATTTATAAAAAACACGCCTTTTGTTTTGACAGAGGGAAGTAATTTTAAATTAATTTATACCAATAATATATTATGAATTTAGAAAAATGTATTACATATTTGGAGTTAGTAGGTCAAAATTTTTTAAATAGGTAACTTCTATTTTTAGATATTTTAAATATTTACTTCAGTAAATATTTTAGTTACCATGATTAAATGGTAAATATAGTAAACAAGGGTAAAATATAATAATATAATAATATAAAATTACCCTAATATGTGTCTTAATCCTATTTTTTTATACATATATGACCATGTAAATTTTTGGGTTGAATTTGGGAACCCATGGAGCACATGGGAGTAATAATGACCCTTTATATTAATTAATTAAATGTAAAGACAAAAATGACAAAAAAAATATATTTTAGTAAATCAATGTTTACATGGGTTTATATAAGTTATCATTTCGACTATAAATACTAATTTTAATGATAAAAATATTCCCTACATCATCGAAGTTTTTCTAGAATTTTTGAAAATCAAAAAAAAATAAATTATTTATGACACAATAATGATATAATATTTATCTCATTAATAAATTATTTAAATAAATAAGATTATAAATATTAAAAAAATACCCAAAACCTGTAAAATTCTTGTGGGATGATTTTATTTCAACCATGAGTCATCTTAAATATGAATTTTATGTTTAGTTGACCTTTTTAAACTAAAGATGAGTTTATAATAAAATAATTGTTTCAAACATTCTTAAAGATCTCCTCATCTCCCTTATAAAAAGACCAAACATCCTACCCATTTCTCAAACTTCTCAAGACTTCGGCTTGTAAAATCTCTACTCCAATAAGCTCTCATGATCCTTCAATTCATCTTATAAACCTTACCTTTGGCAGAAATTATTTCAAGAAACCCCTTTGGTTCAAACCAAAGAGAGTTACCCGATGTAAAGGTAACGTCTTCTCTTAAGTTATTTTGTTTTATTTTACTTCTCCGTCCACCTAAAATATTTTTAATACATTGTTTTATAAAAAAAATCCAGTATAATAAATATACTAGTATGTTTTTATGACAAGGATTCGAACTATACTTACACACACCTTTATCTAAAGGGTAAAAAACATAATGTTTCTTGTGGATGGAAAACTAACGCCTCAGGAAATGATGATTGTTAAATTAACTCATACTACCTCTCATGGTGGCCATTATGATGGATCTATATATTTATATGATATATATTATGTTTATTTTTTCATTATGCTTCTATAATTTTCATTTATATCATACCTTTATAGTTTCCATAATGGGTAAATGTGATAATTTTATTTTAGGAAGTGCAGACTACCGCCCCCTCAAAGTGATATAACTTGTTAATTCCTTATGTGGGATGTATAAAAGATTTATTTAATTATATTATATATGATATTATACTGTAATTATAATATATTTATGTATATATATGTTTTAATTCCATTAAAATAAGAAATAGAAATGGAAGTAGCGTTCATGCGTACGTACGGCTTACCGTCTCCATGAACAGTGCGTTTAATTTCTTATATCCAAATGTTATATACTATTATAAATAGATATATATACTGGATATATATGATGTTTATTATATGTAAATAATTTATATAATTCTGTTGATAATAGAGTTTTGACCACATGGACAAATTGTAATTATAACAAGTTCATTTTTAACTAAAATTCTGTACATCGACAAAATGTCCGATATGAACTCACATAATTAGCTAACTGTTATTGCATGGTAATAAGTGATATAAAAGTAATAATAAACATTAAAAAGGTTATGAATCATGTATAAATTAACTTAAGTTTATTATTCCGGAAGAATAAGGAATATATGAGTCAAGTTGGACACGAGGTAGGGGATTTCTTATCTCACTTTTAATTCCATGAGATTTCCATTGTTCACCTTTAATTTATTGCATGTGGTGTATTGTGTACTGAAATTTGATGTATATTATCATTATTCTATTTATATTAATGGTATTCTGTGATTAATTTTATGGTTATTAAATTTTTCTAATACGACTTGATTGATTACAATGTGTAAAGATTTTTGCATCTCACTTTTTATTCCAGTGAGATTCATGATATATTAGCCACCGTTTCCTTTTTTCTGGTGGATTTACTTCCCATCATTGTATTATTTGTGTAATATACATTAATTTATGGGTATTTACATATTCATTATGTGATATTTCATTCATGGGTAGTATGATTTGTAATTTACCAAATCGGTAAGGGAACCTTTCACCCTCCTCATTTTAAAAGACTTATTTTTATTATGTCTTCACATTTACATCCTATTATGTTGGGATATATTCTTATATATCATTATTGATGCAAAATCTATGTCTAAGTGATGAGATATCCTTTTTTCTCTCATCAATTTATATTTCTAAATTTTAAAGTGACGTCGTTATGCTATCGATAATTTTTATAGAAAACATCTTATCCCAATTTCTATTTTTGGGTTAAAAATCTACTTCAAGATTATGTCGTTCTATGAGTATGTGAAAGTAACATATTATTGTTTTATACTTAATATCCAATTATATTTGGTGTATTTATATTTTTCACACATTATTATGTAATTGATTTATCCTTAATCTAAGGATATCGTCTTTGTAAGGGACTTCATCTCAATATTTTTTCATTGAGGCATATTTTGTTTTATTCTCAACATTATTTTATAGGGTGTTTAAAAAACATGGACTTTTAATTTCATTCAAAGGAAATATTTTCCTACGAGTTGTTTTACTCAATGACAAAAAAAAGAATGTTTCTTTTTAAAGGAAGCGGTGAGAATAACCTTTTCTGTCGCTGTGAGTATTATTTGATATTTAGATTCTTTTATAGGTCATAATGTATTTAAAAGGAATATAAATACCATATAATCTTTTAACATATTTTTTTATTGAAAATGGTTTGATAATGTATTTTTTATTACAATATATTTAAATGATATATTGTGATTAAAATGTGGAAATGTTATCTTTCATTTATTTTTTTGATGTGTTATGATAATGTTATGTTTCTTAGGCATTATTTATGAATACGGGTGGTTTCGTGATAAACCTAGGGAAGGTGATCCCGAGGTAGTTCTCCAATGCATTGGGTAAAGTTATGGAGGTATACGTGAATGTTTATCCTAAGAGATTTAGGGAATATACAGTGATATGTATTCCAAATGTGACTCCCTATGTAGCTGTGATAGCTATAATGTAAGTCTGATATGGATTCCACAAGTTACCTTTATGATTTATAATTTCTGTGTTTTATTCATAAATCTTATGATTTCATGAGTTATGTTACAATTGAAAAGTATTTCTTCATTTTTTTTATTTATTTATGGGCTAATGTTATTATTCTTTATTTTATATCTCTTACTGAGCTTTATAAGCTCATCCCATGTTTTTAAAATGTTTTCCACAGGACATAAAGATGAATTAGGGTCAAGTATGGGATCAAGGAAAAGTCATGTTGTCTAAAACATAAAACTAGACCGGAATCCTTTTTTCAAGATTTTTTTATTTTATGGTTACTGAGTATAATTGTCTACATATAATATCCATGTTTTTATGTAAATTTTATGACCTAATTATCTAGAACTCTAAACCTGAAAGGATCCTGAATGTGAATTATCCATTTAATTCAAGATTATGTAATGTTTAAAGATTGGTCCTTATAGTTAGTATCAAAGGTCTATTTAGATAACATTAGAGGTAAGGTTGTAATTTAATCATAAGTGACATTACCATAATGTTTATCATATTAGAAAGAGTCATGGTTATTTTAGATAAATCGAATGAGTTTAAGATAACATGAATAAGTATATCTTAGTGTTTACCATCCTTATAAGATAATGTATGACTATTTTAAGGATAAACACACCCTAAAATTTTTGTGTTTAGTCAATGGTTGGATCTAGCAGGAACCAATGTCATAATAGATGTGAAAGAAACTGTAGTAGTTTTCGTAATGAGATACTGAATGAAATGGGAGATAAGATGTGAAATCTTGTAGTTAAAATATGTTATGTCTATTTTTGAAGAATTTATCTCATTTTTGGGATTTTTATAAAATTATATGGTTTTAGAAAAAGGAAAACCTGTAATAAGGGTGACAACCCATCACATCCGGAAAGGTTGTAAGAATCAAACCCACAACCGAAGGGCGACAAGGGTGTATCGCTTACCACTGGCCTACATGAATTCCTTAGTTTGTATGATTAGTTATTTAAGTTAAATGATTTTATGGATCATGAATAATTTGATCTCATGTTTTATCTAATGGATATCCTTATTGTGTAAATGATTTGGTAATTAATTGATAAAGGTTATTTAGGAATACATTCTCTCTTTTGGGGAACAATATATACCTAATGAAAATTAAATACTATGGGAGTTAGATTGTGGAGTAATGGTTGAAGTATTATTTTTGGAAGAATTTATGCTCTATATTGAAAACATAGATATTTGAGTTATTTATGGAAATGAATACCCTATCATAGAGAATATTTGATTAGGTTAATTACACTTTAGTATGAAACTTTAAGATAATTCGATGCTATTTGGAGATAAATCTTAATATTAATTGTGGATGACTATGGTATTAAATCCTTCTGAGTTATGGGTTTCAATATTAGTTTGTATTATTTTAAGAATTTTAAGGACTATTATGTATTGAATCGTCTTTCTTGAAGTTTGGGTATTTTTTGCTGAATTTTAGAGATTAAGAGTTGTATTTTTTTTATAATGGATTATCCTTTTTGGGTATTGTCTAATATCACGCTATCCATTTGGATTTGGTTGATGCCTAAAAACATGGGAAATATACAATTAATCTTTTGTGGATTATGTAAAACTCAAAAAGTTGATTCTAGAGCTTTTAATGTGACCAACTCGGTTTGAAAACTCATCGTTTGAAGAAAAGATGATTTTGTGGTAGAATTTAGTGATATATGAAAGTCTATATGACAAGTAAGTATGTTTCCTTTTGTTTTTAGTTAATCTCATAAATAAATTACTCAGTGATAAGTAACTTAAAACAATAATGTTTTCTATTAACTTTTCTTACTGGGGAATCAAGGACTGTTTAACCCATCACATGTTTGTGATTTTTTTGTGGTTAACATTCTCCTAATAATGTTTTCAATCACTATCCATCAAATCATGATGCTTTTTTTCGAATCCATATCCATTTTTTCCTAGAATCCTAATATCATTTGTCTCAAGTAACCCTTGTACTTTTATTTCTTTTATTTTAAAGTGATAGTTTTATTGACTCTTTTTCCAATGTGGGACTTTCAATTATGTTTCTGAGCCCAACTTTAAAATTTTGAGGGCACAATTCTTAGAAGTGGAGAAGGGTGTAATATCTCAGGTAAATAAAGAACATGAAAATTTTCATATTTATTAATATTGGTGAATTAAATATTAATTCTTCTTTAAAGGGGATGATATGTTCGATGGGGTACCCGATACACAACAATGGGTTTCTTTGAAATCATACGTTATATACTAATAATATAATATTATTATTTTAAATGGTAGTTAACACCTAGATGTTGTATTTGAAGGAATGAACATAACTAACTAAAATATGATTATACATGTTTGTTGAATATTTTTACATTTATCCAATAAAATTTAGAGTCTTAAAATAAGTAAGGAAGTCGATTTTAATCATAAATACTCTAATATTCACTAATAGGTCGATTTACCACCTTTTAATGGATAACCCTCTGTAAATATACTTTTTGATACTTTTATATGTTCTATTTAACAAAATAATATTCTTATTTAGATTCGGAATATGAAAATTTACTTTGTTTAAATTTTTGGTATTTTTCTGATAAAATTCATTCTTTAATGAATTGTAAAAAATACTGTATTTTAATTCAAGCGTGTCTTTTAATCTAATTTATTTATATGGTTAGATTATATTTTTAATTAGAACAATAGTGTAATAAGAATATATTTATACCAGTTAATTCAATTTTGGACATTAGAATTAATTTCCCATTGAAATTGGACATAAACAAGTGTCAATCTTTTGATAGTTATTATTTCTAAAAAACATGCTTTTTTTTAAATCAGGAATTCATTTTAAATTTATATCTTCTAATTATATGTTTTCAATTTAGAAAAATGGATTCCAAATTTGGAATCAGTATGTCAAAATTGTGTAAATAGTTAACTTTTATTTTTAGACATTTTAAATATTTACTTCAGTAAATATTTTATTTACCATGATTAAAGTGTAAATATAGTAAATAATCATAAATTATAATATTATAGAAATATTAAATTACCCTAAACTTGTGTCTTAATCCTATTTTATGACACATATCTGACCATGGGCATCCTTGGGTAAAATTTTGGACCCCATGGTGCCACATGGGAGTAATAATGACACTTTATAATAATTAATTTAAAGTAAATTCAAAAATGATATAAACAAATATATTTTAGTATATAAAATTTTACATGGAGTTGTATAAATTATATTTTAGACTATAAATATTAATTAGAAATATAAAATGATTTCCTACATAATGGTATTTTTTAATAATTTTTTGACATCATATAAATTAAATTATTTGTGACACAATAATGATGCAATATTTACCTCATTAATAAATGATTTAAAGAAATATGACTATAAATATTAAAACAATATCCAAAACCTATACAACTCTTATTGGATGATTTTATTTAGACCATGAGTCATCTTAAATTTTACTTTAACAATTATTTGACCTTTTGAAACCGAAGATGATTTTATAATAGAATAATTGTTTCAAACGTTCCTAAAGAGCCCCTCCTCTCCGTTATAAATATCTGTCACTTCTTACGCATTTCTCACACTTATAAAGCCATTATATCATAAAATATATACTCCAATAATCTCCCAAGATCCATCTATTCATCTTATAAGCCTTACCTTAGGCAGAAATCACTTCAAGAAACCCTTTTGGTTAAAACCAAAGGGAGTTGCCCGATTTAACGGTAACGTATTCTCTTAAGTTATTTTGTTTTATTTTACTCCCCAACCCCTTAAACTATTTTTATAACATTATTTTATAACAACACCATTATCCTAAATAAACTAGTATGTTTTTTTAGAATGATTCTAACTAAACATTCACACACCGACATCTAACGGGTAAAGGACATAATGTTTCTGTGGATGGAAAACTAACAGCTCATGAAATGATGACTGTTAAGTTAACTCCTACAGCCTCTCATGGTGGCCATTATGATTATAGTACCCCCAGTTTCAGGTATGTAACCCTTACTTAATTCTGTAAATGATTATAAAGGTTAAGGGTGATGAATGGGTGAGTCGGGAGAACTTTTAATGAAGTTTTGAGGCAAAGGGGAAGTCGCACGGAAGACGCATGGTTTTTCTAAACCATGTGGGAAAACAGTGCGTAGTTGGTCTTGTAGGTTGTAGTTTCCATATGAGCGGTGCATGGTTTGTTTAACCGTGAGTCCATGCCATGTGTGGAGGGTCTGCGGAGGTAGTGGCTAATGAACGGTTAGCGCATGGTTTGTCTAACCTTGCAGGAAAACTATGTAGCCACTTAAATGAAATCCTTTAAAGGTGATCTCAAGAGTTTTTTCCTCTAAGTGGCTCATTTTTTCCTTCTATGCTGCCCTAACTCGTGATTTTGCTTCTCCAAAGGTCAAATAAGGTTTTTCCATCATTCTGGAGGCAATCTGAAGGCTTATCATGGTGAATCTAAGCCGGATTCTTGAGGTATTTAGACTTTATTATTTGTTCTTGTTTGGTTTATTATATCTACTTAGATGTACTTCTTCTCGTCTCTCAGTTTCATAGATATACTCCCTTTATGTGTAGATATAGGTGTGTGGATGCCAAATATGATAAGACTTTTTATTGGTCTTTCAATGAGAAGATATCTAAGGTGGGTTTTTGGAGAATTGACTCGGTTTTCTTGAACTTTTTTCGCTTGTTGTGGTTTTCATCAATACCTATGAGGTACGAGGCTTCACTCTCAACTCTTTTTATTATTATTGATTGTATTAGATTAAAATTGGCTTATTTGAAAGCAATTGACTGTGAAAATCATGAGATAACTCTTCATTAGTGATGATTTATGGTTTTAAAGAAATTTTGAAATCTTGGTGATTTGTTGTGCAAAGTGATTTGGATTAATGAATTTAAAATGATGATTTAAAATTCTGATTTGCAGGAATTGTAAATGGTTTGATGGAAAATAGGATTTCAATAAAAGGGGTATTTTATTGAAATGTTTTGGTACTGAAATGACTATGATGGAATTGGTTTTCAATAAAAATGGAGTTTTATTGATGTGGTTTGGAATGGAAGTGGTTTTTCATTTAAATGGTTTTGAGAGAAATGGGATTCAATAAAAAGGTGTTTTATTGAATGGGTTGTTTTGGCATGAGTTTTGGGAATATATGTTGTGTTTTCATGTATCATTTACGAGGATTAGTTGAAATACAACCTTGTTCTCGGTGCCAAACGTTTAATGGAACATGGTAATTATATGAATGAGGCTTGGTTGAAATATGACATTGTTCTCGGTTCCAAAGGATTAATAGTACATGGGAAACAATTACCTTGTGACAACTTGGTATATCAATGAGAAATAGCTCATGAGTATGGAAATGTCATAACATAGCATAAATGGTTGGTTGCATGGGTTTGTGAAATGGTTAGGTATTTGAAAAAGGTATATTGTTAAATGGTTCTAAAGCTTGTTTAGTATTTTTCTCGAAAGAAAACTTGATCGAAAAATTGGTTTTAGTTGCACTTGTATGATTTTGGAATAAATGAGTTGGAAACTTGTTTATATTTAGTTATAAACTGTTTTTGAGAAATTGCTTTATATAAACCATTTTATATAATTGTGGATAAATTTTCCATCCTGGTGGTGTGAGTAGAGAAGTCATTGGGGAAAACCTACTAAGTTTGTTTGTCACCCCTGCATTAGTACTTTGGTGCTTTTGCAGATTCTATTTTCTAGGGAAGTGGAAAAGGTAACATTTCCCATGTTTTTAGTAATACCACATGATGATTGGGGTGATTCGGTGATTGTAAATATTAGAGCTTGTGGAGCATGGAGTCTTGGTATCTTTTGAGAGTCTTGAGTTTTTTATCCACTGTGTACATTGATATTTGGTTTGGTCTTCTGTTGTTGTGAAATTTGATGTGGTTTGACATAAATGAATTTTTTTAGTTGTCTTTCTGTTGTTCATGCATCATATAGTGAATATTGGTTGGTTAGTTTATTGGTTTATTTCATAAAGGGGAAATCATCCCCCACTTGTATTTGAAGCCCATTGAAATTTATATCCAGCCTTTGGCATCTTGGGGATGTTTCTTAAGACCTAATAATGACTCATTGTACTCTCAAGACAATGAGAATTGGTGGGTCATTAAAAATGTTATTAGCTTGTTCGGTCCCTTCCTAACAAGTAGTCATCAGTGTTCTTGGTCTTGGAGTTGAAATTCCTTCTTTTTTATTCCTTGGGTAGAAATCTTAGACCGGAGAAGGATTGTCAGAACATGAAATGTATAGCATAAAAGGACGTAGCTTACCCATTTATACTAAACTTTATGTATCTATGGTTTTGGGTACATAAGAGTTTTGGATACACTTCTAGAATGTTGTAAATCTCATTGTCATGGGTTTAGCCAACGAGATAAGAATGGCATGAATTGTAGAGGAAAGAATTCCGACTAGGATTGCATATCTCATTGTGAGGAATGACTTATTATTTTCTTCAAGGTGTGAATTTTTAAGAAAAATGCAACAATTTTTTTAAGTGGTAGATTTTGAAAACATGATATTTTGTTTTTTTCGAAAATGGTTTGATTTTAAAAAAGCATGTGGAATGTTTTCAAAAATGATTGAACATGGAAAAAGATTTTTTGGAAAAGAATGTTGTGATAGATGATGTGATATAATATGAAATGCTAAGACATCAGTTGATAGAGAGTGATATTGATGGAGGATGTTGTTTGTTTATAAATGGAACTGGGTAAGCGTCGTAGAGACCAACCAGAAGTGAACGATGAGAATGTGGTTGCACCTGTGCCCCAGGTGAACAAGAAGTTAGTCCAGATGATAGTGCAAACATTCCAGGAATTAGGACATGTGAATAGAGTGTAAGAGCGAAAGTATGTTGATTATGTGCCTAGATTCAAAAGCAGGATCCACCTGTATTTAGGGGTGATTCGGACCCGAAAAGGGAAGAGGCATGGCTATCCAGAATGAACCGAATTTTCTAATTCATAGGGACGATGGTAGAGCTGAAAGTAAATCTAGCAACATACAAGATATAGTGTCTTGCCCTTCAGTGGTGGTTGTTGGTAGTACAAGTAGGAATAGACCAAGGTATGATGTGGGAAGACTTTGAGGAAATGTTTAATAAATAATTCTTCCCACAAACATTTAGAATTCAGTGCACAACTGATTTATTTAGTTTAAATCAAGAGAATATGGATGTGATGGATTATGAATCTATGTTTATGAACTTAGTGAAATTTTCACCTGAGGTGGTGGGTATTACATTGTTGAAAGCTTGTATCTTCGAATCTAGTTTTATGCAAGAGATCCGTTCAAAATTATCAGTGTTGTGTATCGGTGATTACACAGAGATGGTGAATCGAGCATTGGTAGATGAGTAGGATCTGTTGGGAGATCTTGGAGGAGGAAGCATGGTGGTACCCATGGGGAATAGTGGGGACTCTAATGCAAGGTTCAAGCGAAGGAGGTACACTTATTCCCGAGGTGGGAGTACGGAATATAATCTGATGGTAGGATCGGTAAACCTTCCTCCGAATCCCTAGAGCAAACAAGGATGTTTTTAGTGTGGTTCAACAAGCCACCTCTAGCGGTACTATATGACACAACCTTGAGCATGTCATAAATGTAAGTAGATGGGAAATCTATAGTGTTATTGTCTAAACACTATGAGTTCGGGTGCGTGTGACACTCCTCAGAGATCACAGATGTCGTATGCATCAACAGTTCTGGGGATCTTGAGGGATCATCAGTTGAATTAAAAGTTTTCAAAGTTTTACTTTTGGATACAAGAAGTCTGTTTTCATGGCCATGTGATTTCTGAAAGGGATGTTTTAGTAGATCCGGAAAAGATAGAGGATGTTATCTTGTGGGAACCACCAAAGAATATGTTTCAAGTATGGATTTCCCTCGATCTAGTTGTGTATTAACATGGTTTTTTTCATGATTTTTCGGGATTGCCTTCACCAATGACATATCTGAAAAAGAAGAATCTTCCATTCCTTTGGAAAGATGAATGTCAGAAGTCTTTCTTGGAACTGATGGTTCATCTTATGTCAGCACCTCTCATGATTTTACCAGAATCTGGATAGGGGTATGTGGTGTATTGTGATTCTTAGGGATCAGGGTTGGGATATGTTCTCATGCAAAGAGAGCATGTTGTTGCTAATGGTTTAAGTCAGTTGAGGGTTCATGAGATGAATTACCCAACACTTGATTTGGAATTAGTTGTAGTTGTCCATGCTTTGAAAACATGGATACACTATCTCTTTAGTAATAAATTTACTATGTTTATATATCAAAAAAGCTTGAAACACATTTTCTCACTGTGAGATTTGAATCTCAGGCAGAAGATATTGATATAGTATCTCCAATTGTTTGACATTGACATGTCATACACACTGGGGAAAGGAAATTAGGTGGCAGATGCATTATGTATAAATCGAAATGCTTAGTTGGTGAATGAAGCTTCAGATGAATGGTAGTTGATGTCAGTCTTAGCCGACATGCATGTGGAATGTGAAGACCGAGGTGATTTTGTAGTTTTCTTATCATCTACTCTTGTTCTTGATTAAGTAAAAATTTTCAATGAAGCACAAACATATGATTTAGACTGTTTGGTTGTAAGTTCAAAACTCAATAGTGGGGGGACCATTGATGTATGGAATTTATGGGGGGTTATTTTTGTGTTTCAAAGATATGATGGTAGTACCTTTGGTTTTTCAAGAAAAACTCCTTCATTCTTACCAACATTCAAAATGGGATGTAAATCTAGGTACACAGAAGATTTATAAGGCATTGAAGGTGTAGTTTCGATGGAGCGGTATGAAAAGGAAGGGGGGCGAGTTTTTATCGCAGTGCTTAACTTATCAGCAGGTTAAAGCAGAGCATCAGAGACCAGCTGATATGTTACAATATTTGTTTATCCCAGTGTGGAAATGGGATCAGATAGCAATATATTTTTTTATAGGTCTTCCAAGAACGGTCATGTAACACGATGCCATTTGGGTGATTGTTGATCGTCTAACCAAGTTATCCCATTTTATCCCAATACGTGAAACTCATACAGTGGAGGATCTTTAAAAAATATATATCTGAGAAGTGGTAAAGAGGCACGGTGTACAAGTGTTTATAGTCTTAGAAAGAGATCCAACATTCACATCTTGTTTCTGGAAATCATTACAATAAGCCCTTAGAACTCATTTCACTATGAGCACTGCATTTCATCCTTAAACAGATGGGAAATCCAAGAGGACAATACAAATATTGGAAGACATGTTTTGGTCTTTGTAATGAATTTTCGTGGCTCATGGGAAGAACATATAACCTTAGTGGAGTTCTCATACAATAACGACTATCAAGCCTCGATAAGCATGGATCCATTTGAAGAATTGTATGTGTGTCCTTGTAGTTCTTTACTATGTTGTGTGGAAATGGGTAAAACATCACTAGTCCGGCCAATAATTGTTCAAGAAACAATAGAGAATATTCAGTTGATTATAAAGAGGATAAAGACAGCTTTGAGTCATTAGAAATTTTATGCAGATCACCATCGAAGACCGTTGTTGTTCGTTGTGGGTGATCAGGTCTTCTTGAGAATCTCTCCAAGGCTTAGACATCATTGTTTAGAGAAGTAGGTAATTTTATCTCCTAAATATATTAGACCTTTTGTGATAATCGAATGGGTTGGATAGGGGCATATCGGTTGGCATTACCACCATGATTCAGTTTGGTGCATTATTTTTTCCATGTATCTCAGTTGAAAAGGTATCAGCCTGATCCTGACCATGTGATTAGATGGGATCACATTGACCTAGAGCTGGATGCTTCGTTGATACATATCCCGATACAAATTCTGGATAGGTAAAAAAAAGTCTTTCTTGGAAAAAGAATCGGTCTTGCGTGGGTTTTATGGAAGCATGGTCAGATTCAAGAAGAGACATGGGAACATGAAAAGGAAATAAAATAGCAGTGGCTGGAACTCTTTCAGTTGGGTGAAGGTTTTCTACTTTCCGAGGAAGGAAATACCAATGGTGGGGAGAATGTAGTACCCCTGGTTTTAGTTATGTAACCCTTAATTAATTATTTTAATGGTTATAAAGGTTAAGAGTGATGAATGGGAGATTCGGGATAACTTTAAATGATGTTTTGAGGCAAAGGGGAAGTCGCACGGACGGTGCACAACTTGTCTAAACCGTGCTGCAAAACTATGTGTATTTGGTCTTGGAGGAAGTATCTTCCACACAAGAATTTCATAGTTTGTTTGACCGTGCATCCAAGCCGTCCATGGAGGGTCTGCGATGGTGGTGGCTAATGAATGGTTTGTCTAACCGTGCGGGCAAACTGTTCCACCACTTAAAAGAAATCCTATAAAGGTGTATCTCACACGTTTTGCCTCTAAGTGGCTCGTTTTTTCTCCTTAGTGGCCCTAACTCGAGATTTCTATTCTCCTAAAGTCAGATAAGGTTCTCCCATTGTTCTGGAGGATATTCAAAAGCTTCTCTTAGTGAATTGAAGTCGGATTCTTGAATTATGTAGACATTCTTTGTTGTTCTTTTTTGGTTTCTTAGATCTACATAGATCTACTTCTCCTCTTCCATCGGTTTCTTAGATCTATTCCCGTTATGGGTAGATCTAGGTGTTTGGATGCCAAATATGATGATATTTGGTCTTGTTCATGCTAGGAGAAGAGATTTAAGGTGGGTTTTTGAAGAATCGACCTGGTTTTCTTTAACGTTCTTTGATTTTTGTGGTTTTCATCAGAGCCTTTGAGGTAGGGGGATTCAGTCTAGACTCCTCTTGTTATAATTGATTGGACTAGATTAAAATTGTTTTATTTGAATGGAATTGATTGTGAAAATCATGGAATATATATTCCTTAGTGAAGATTTATGGTTTTAATGAAATTGTGAAATCTTGTTGATTTTTTGTGCAATGTGATTTGGATTCTTGAATTTAAAATGATTATTTTAAATTTATGATTTTCTTGAATTGTAAATGGTTTGATGAAAAATAGGTTTACAATAAAAGGGGTGTTTGTTGAAATGGTTTTGTATTGAAATTATAGTGATAAAATTGGTTTTCAATAAAAAAAATTGTGTTTTATTGAAGTGGTTTTGAATTTAAATGGCTTGGCATTTAAAGGGTTTTGAAGGAAATGGTTTTCAATAAAAAGGTATTTTATTGAAAGGGTTGTTTTGGCGTGAGTTTTTGGAATATGTGGTGTGTGTTAATGTTTCATGTATGAGGCTTGGTTGAATATTACCTTGTGCTCAGTGCCAAAAGTTTTATGGAACATGGTAACTATATATACAAGTCTTGGATGAAATATGGCCTTGTGCTCGGTGCCAAAGGAGTAATGGCACATGGGAAACAATTACCTTGTGACGGCGTGGTTTATCGACGATAAACTACTCATGAGTATGGAAATATCATAATGTAGCATGCATGGTTGGTTTCATGGGTTTGTTAAATGGTTGGGTATGCCAAAAAGGGGATATTGTGAAATGGTTCTAAAGCTTGTTTATTATTTTTCTTGAATGATAACTTGTAGGAAAAATTGGTTTCAATTTCACTTGTTGGATTTTGGTATAAATGGTTTGGAAACATGTTTATATTTAGGTAAAAAGATTATTTGAGAAATTGTGTTATATAAACTATTTTATATAATTTTTTATAACTTTTTTGTCCTAGTGGCGTGAGTAGGGAAGTCATTTGGGAAACCCTACTGAGTTTTATACTCACCCGTGCTTTGGCACTTTGGTTCTTTTGCAGATGCTATTATCCAAGACATGAGAAAGGGAAATGATTCCCATGTTTTTTGTACTACTTTATGATTATTGGGGTTGTTTGGTAATTATGGATCTTTGATCTTGTGGATCATGGAGTCTTGGTGCCTTTTGGGAGTCTTGAGTTGTTTATCCGCTATGTACATTGATATTTGGTTTGGTATTTCGCTGTTGTGCACTTTGATGTGGTATGACAAAAATGAAGTTGTTTAGTAGTCTTTCTTTTGTTCATGCATCATATAGTGAATTTTGGTTGGTTAGTTTATTGGTTTATTTATTAAAGGGTAAATCTTCCCCCACTTGTATTTGAAACCCTTTGGCATTTATTACCAGCCTTTGGCATCTTGGGGATGTTTCTTAAGGCCTAGTAATGACTCATTGTACTCTCAAACCAATGAGAATTGGGGGGTCATTAAAATTATGGCACTGTATTTATATATGATATATATTATGTTTTTTTTTCTGTTATGCTTATGTATTTTTCATTTATAGCATACCTTTATGGTTTCCAAAACTGGTAAACGCGATAATTTCATTTTAGGAAGTGCGGATTACTTCCCCCTAAAAGTGATATGACTCGTTAACGCCTTATGTGGGATGTATTAAGAATGAATTTAATGATATTATATATGATATTATACTATAATTATAATATACCTATGTATCAATATGTTTTAATTCCATTATTATAATAAATGGAAATGGAAGTAGCGTTCCTGCATATGTACGGCTTACCGTCTCCATGAACAGTGCATTTCATTTCGTATATCCAAATGTTATGTACTATTATAAATACATATATATTCAAGATATATATGATTTATCTGATATCTAGATCAATAATATCATTTAATAGATAATGGAGTTTTGACTACATGGGCAAATTGTAATTATAACATGTTCATTTTGAACTCAAATTCCGAACGTTGACACAATGTCCGATATTAACTCAAATAATTAACTAAATATTATTGAAAAGTAATAAGTTATATAAAAGTAATAATAAACATTAAAAATTTAATTAAGAAAGTAGAAATTAAATTATGTATATTATTCAGGAAGAACAAGGAACATATGAGTCAAGTTGGACATTAGGTAAGGGATTTCTTATCTCACTTTTAATTTCGTGATATTTCTATTGTTCACAACTTATTTATTGCTTGTGGTGTATCATGTACTGAAATTTGATATATATTATCATGATTATATTTATATTCATTTTATTCAATGATTAAATTGGTGTTTCTTAACATTTTATCATACAACTTTATTGATTACAATGTGTTTAGGTTTTTTTATCACACTATTTATTCATGTGATATTCATGCTATATTAGCCACTATTTGCTTTTGTGTGGTGGATGTACTACCCATTATTGTATTCTTTGTTTAAAATAGTTTAATTAATGGGTATTTACATATTTATTGTGTGATGTTACTTTCATGGGGTGTATTTTTCTTAAGTTACCAAATCGGCAAGGGAACCTTTCACCCTCCTCTTTTTAAAAGTCTTATTTTTATTATTTCTTTTAGTTTACATCTTATTATATTGGGATATGTTCTTCTATATCCTTATTGATGTAAATTTTATGTTCAATTGATGATATATCCTTTTCTCTCTCATAAACTTTTATTTCTGAATTTTAATGTAATGCCGTTAGGCTATTGATTTTCTGTAAGAAAACTTCTTAACCCAATTTCAATTTTTGGGTTAAACATATACTTTTTGATTATGTCATGCTATGAATATATGTGAATAACCTCTTATTTTTTACACTTAATATCCTCTTATATTGGGTGTATTTATACTTGTGACACATAATTATGTATTTTATTTATCCTTAATCTAAGGATACCATCTTTGTAAGGGACTTCGTCTCAATATTATTTTATTTAGAAATATTTTATTTTATTCTCAACTTTCTTTTATAAAGTGTATACATACCTTTGAATTTTCATTTTTTTCAAATTGAATCATATCCTACATGTTGTTTTACTAAATGACAAACAAAATAATGTTTCCTTTTAATGTAAGTAGTGACACTGACCTTTTCCACTGCTGTGAGTATTATTTGATCTTCAGCTTCCTTAACAATCTGTAATGTTTTTAAAAGGAAAATAAATACCATATACTCTTTTTACATATTTTGGTATTTGAAATGGTTATGATAAAGAATTTTTTATGTCAATATATTTAAATAAAATATTGTGATTAAAATGTGGAAATTTTATCTGTCCTTTATTTTTGTTTTATGTGTTATGAATAAGTTATGGTTCTTAGGCATTGTTTATGTATATGGGTGGTTCCGTGATAAACCTAGGGAGGGTGATCCCAAGATAGCTCTCTAATGAATTGGGTAACATGACGGAGATAAACATGAATGTTTCTCAAAAGATATTTATGGAATATACTGTGATGGGTATTTCTAATGTGACTCCCTATGTAGCTGTGATAGCTACAATGTAAGTTTGATATGGATACCACAAGTTACCTTTATTATTTATGATTTCCGTGTGTTATTCATAAATAATACAATTTCATGAGGTATGTTATGATTGAAAAGTATGGTTTTATTATTTTTTATTTATTGATGGGATAAGGTTTTCATTCCTTATTTTATAACCCTTACTGAGATTTTTATGCTCATCCGAAGTTTTGGAAATGGTTTCCACATGAAATAAAGATGAATAAGGGTCAAGGATGGGATCAAGGAAAAGTCATTTCGTCTAAAACATGGAACTATACATAACTATTTTTTCAAGAGTTTTTTTTTTGTTTTATGGATACTGAGTAGAATTTTCTACATATAATATTCATATTTTTATGTAAATGTAATGACCTAATTATATAAAACTCTAATATTGAAAATATACTCAATGTGAATTAACCATTTAATTCAAGATTATGTAATGTTTAAGTACGAGTACTTATAATGCATCTCATATTTAATTCTTCTTTTTTGATCACAATGTTTTAATTTAAAATTGTATCATTTGAAAATTGTGTTATACTAGAATAGGTAACACCTTATATTAAGATTCATAAAAAACTCTTAATTAAAGCATGGATCAAATCTTATAAAAGATTAATTATTTTAGATAGATTAGAAAAATATAAATAATATTACGATATAAATTCCATTTTAATTATAATATTTTAAAATATCACATTTTTATTCACTTTTGGTGTTCCCTTTAAATGGATAATTATTCATTTATTTTTCATTTAATTATTCACTCACAAACCATTAAATAAGGTTGTCATGTTTAAAACACTATAGAAAATCATAATATTCTCCCTAATAATTTTAATATTTTGATATTAAATATGAAATTATGACTTTTTTGATATTTACTATTCTTTTTTTTTGTATGAGTTGAATGAAATGTATTATCAGCTTATACGAAAAATACACTAAGTAATTTCTGACATATGTTGAGAGTTTAACCATTATTATATATAATATTACACGTACGATAAGGTAGATGACCCAATGACTAGCATAAAACACATTGAAACTCACCATGGAGTAACAAGTATACTTTTTAAGGATGATTCATATATCAGACTGAAATGGCACATAAATTTATATATCTATTCCAATTTCATCCAAACATTATCATGTCATGCATATTGTTGTCTCAATTCACACTTATAGTCTAAAAAAATACTATGGTTTTATAGTTAGTATAAATATAAGAAAATTTAGGTTTTGTCTTGATGACTCATACATTGGATCCTTGATGGAACATATTATCTCAATGAATTACAATATATAATTCATGTTTCTGGAAATTCAAAAATAAATTTAATTGTTAAAGGACCTATTCAAATAACCTACATCTTTTACCCACAATCATTGAGTTGTATATAAACCCTAAATTATTATTCAAATACACATTAAATCTCTATGATGCACTCCCTTGGAATAAGGAAAAATTCCTCCTATCATTGAATCAGATTTCTAATTTATTAATGAATATTCACGTGTTTTCTAAATTTTAACATAGTAGTATTATTATTTTACTTTATAAAATCCATAAAATATTGATTATATTACTAATATCACTTATGTAACAAATGTTTTTACCACAAAAACATCCTCAATCTGTGGATTGATTTATTTCTACCAATAATAAGAAGTTTTCCAGCCAAATATTTATAGGAAACAACATATTCATTTAAATTCCTTATCCCTGAATATATGGGTATCTGTTATATCCATTTCCATCCTATATTAAATAGTCTTTTTCATGATTCATGGATTCCAATTATTAATTATTTATTAAACATTAACAAAAATCATAAAGATAACTAATATAATATGTATTTCATCAATTATAAGGTAACATCAAATGATGAAAGGAGATTCAAAAATTTCATCTAATTTTTAATGGACCATCACGTGTAATTTTTTGTGATGAATCTACAATTTTTTAAAAAAACTATTCATTCACAAAATTAGTACACATATGAGTAAAATGTAGTGTTTTTAATGAATTTAAGATGAGACCTTTCTAAACCATGTAATGGTAGTGTGCTAAGAAATAATGTTATTGTGACCAAGAGGCATATATCTGCAAAAACTTATTTGATAGTAAATTATAGTACAATTGTAAATCACCACTCTTACAATCATTATATATGCTCATAGTGGTGATAACATTGAAATCCACATATTGATTTTCATTTATGTTATACAATTACATTTGATTTTATGTTTGATATATGAAAAGTCAAAGTTAGATTATAAAAATTATATCCAATGAGGGAAAATAACATACAATTTTAATTGGACTTTAATAAAGAAAACATTCATTTTATATGAACAATAATTAACCTAATAGACCTTCCTCCCCTCTTGGGTTTCTAACATTCAGTTTAAACCCTTCAAATAATGTAGTCATTTTGAGGTGATTTTTGAGATGGACATAAATAATGTATGTTCATGTTTAAACTATCATTCTATAAAGAGTTATTTGTTATAGTAAATATTTATCTATTATATAATTATATTAACATTTTACTCTATATACGTAGGTTAATTATGTAATATGGCGTTTGGAATCCTGATGTCATCTGAATGATGTCATGTTTTAAGAGAACCACATTTATTTAGTGTATTATCAAGATTAGAAAGTCATATATATATTTAAATTGGTATTATTTTATATTTAATTGGATTATATTCATAAAAGAACTATATTTATATATATGGTTTTTATTAAAAATATCATATAGTGAGACTAAATTTTAGAATTGTGTGGATTTTATATTTATATTATGATTATATGATATATGAAAATATTATGTAGGACATTTAATAAATAATCATTTTCTATATTATATTATCTTTGTAGATTAAATTTTCCCTTGATGATACATCGAGACCTATAATGTTATTGTACACTACTTTAGATTGAGGAATAGTCATGTACTCTATATCACTATAATTCAGGAATGGTTTAGGTATCTAGATTATTGTTCTTAGTAAAATAATTCTATTTTTTGAAATAAAACATATTTAATTATGAGGTAAAATTTATTTGTTAACTACATATGTATACATATGTTATTACATGTGACTAGAAAAATAAAGGGTCTAGTGTCTTATTTATAAATTAAAAAAAATTATGTTTGTGGATATTAGTTTATATAAATAAAAAAACACTTTATAAAAAAATAAATGATATTGAAAATAATAACCATTTTCTCTATTTGAAACATGATATTAAACTAGATCAAGAACACACCATATGTGAAAATACAATTATCTAAATTATAAATAATAATTTTTAAATAAATTATCATAACAAAGAGGTAATATATGATGAAAATTCACATTTTTTTAATTTAAATTCAACTGATATTTTAATAAACTGAATGAAAACTTCACATTGATGTCTCTACCAAATAATTTGATCACATGATGTTATACACTAATTTTATAAATTATAAACTCTCACCTCACGAATATTACAAACTATATACATTACTCATTAATTTATCCTCTTAAAATAATATCATATACAAATATTATCATTTTAATATTTATGTTTTTTTTATGTTTTTTAAAAAATTATTAATTACTTGATATTAGAATTCAGGATATTTAATTTTTCAATTAAGAACAAAATACCATTGTCTTAGTGATGAAATTTTCTATTAAAGAACTATAATTACTAATAAGACATCATTATCCTCTTTATAAAATTGAAATTTCTTTGGATATTAAATATATAACTCTACCTCAAGTGAAACAATTATGAATTTTTATTGGATATAGGGTTGTAAAATAATGTAATATCATTATACTAATATAGAGAAGAATCGTCAAATTATTTATATCATAATCATAAAAGAAAATTAATTTCCTATAAGAATTTAATCAATCTAGGAATAGTTGTTTTGCAAGAATAGTTACTTATTTTAAATAACCATATATTATTAATTTATATTTTTTTGGAAAAACAATTTTTTTAGTAATAATTACATATCATATCACAAAAAAATCCCATGTTTAGATAATATGGATTTGGATATTATCTTAATGCATCACATTACCCATGTAAATCTCTATTGCAACCTCTTCAAAACAATAGAGTTAATATTTGGAAAAATTGTTTGTTATCCATAGGTTTCTTTATTAATCATTTTTGCAATAGAGTTAATAGTCATGAATATTATATTATTCTATGATTTAAACCATTAAACTTACCTTTCATGGAGATGTTGATCTCCATTTATCCACCACATCATATATGTTTTCATTAATTCAATAACCATCCCATTAGTTCCACATGAGGTACATTACTCATTATAATACTCTGCAAAATAATCCAAACTATTTTGTTGATGATTTCTCAAATTCTATAAGATACGAAACTTTTGTCATTTTTTAATTATCCAAAAAAATTTTGAAACAATTATATATATTTTTATTGGACAAGAAGACCTGAAATAGTCATTCATCCTGACAATATAGAAATTTCTCATTTTTTTATATTTTTATTATAATGAATTTATGTATATTGAATAGATTTTTTTTAATTTTTTCTTTATTCTTTTACCACATACTATATTGAGAACTTTATTCAATGGAAACAAAATAGATCTATATTTCATATAGACCTATATCACAACCACTCATTTCTAAAAAATAATTTCTATGTTATTTGAAATGATAATAATTAAATCCCTGTTGTAAGGGTCTGTTTTCTGATATTGACAATATTATTTTTTATGAGTCATTATCATGGTAAATTGATATCTAATCTCATAAATATATTGGTATTACATTGTATTGATATTGGTGAATTACATACCATGTAGAACAGAAATTCCAATAATTTTTTTTAGACCATATTATTATACAATCAATAATGTTGATATATTCAACTAAATATCATTGATTTGTGAGTGATCACCATTAACCATTAAATAGTTATGACCCTACTATTGAATATCAAATTACACATATTTCCATCACTGTATTATAGTGATATTGTCCCAAAAACATTATCACAAACCCTCTATAGTAATGGAACCAAGCTTAAAAAATTAAACTTTTAACTCCTCTAAATAACATTTAATATTTTCCAGGTGTCACCCATTTGTGGACTATCACATAATTTTATAGGGAAATCAATATAACTTTTATACATCAGTGAAACATCTACTGAATTATATATCACGCATATTATAATATTATTATATAAACTATATTAATCATCCTCATAATGTATTTTCATATCATCTTCTCCATTAATGATAATGAAATTCCCCTTCATGTTATTCCCTTTTATCTCAATTTAATAATATTTTACAATTGTAGGATATAACTTTAAAGGTAAATTAAATTTATTACCTAATTCCAAAAAATTGACTACTCACATATCAATTTTTTCTATTTCCTTAATCATAAATATATTTTAGGTATCTCACATAATTTCTTCTTAATTTTATTTCGTAGAGCCTATAAATTTTATTCATTCACTATTATTAAATCTTATAACATATTTAATATCCTAAAATATACCTTTTTCAAAAACATTATTTCTAATTATATATAATATGAAACTAAATCCAACAATATTTACTCATATTCTAATTTTTTGATTACCCAAACAGACAACATTGGAATCCTGTTAGGAAATTATATTGTTTTGAACTTTTCTATTTTATTAACTCTTCCAATAGTGTACATTCTTTTCCTTCAATGTATATAGTTGACCATCATCAACTCACAAATATATAAATTGATTTTACATTTCAAACACGATTACATATGTATTAAAATAGTTCCATGATATAGATTGGAACTTCAATAGAATACGAATCTATTTTTATATTGGGTATCCAATTGATTGATATTTATAAAATATTATCTAAAATTACATGTTTGGAAAAAAATTCTATTTATATTAAATTGGATTAATTTAATTCTTTTTTAGTTTTTCCTTGGAATTAAAAGCAATAATGAACATATATACTATGTATTCTCATTATTTTCAAAATAACATCACATAATATATTCTTTATAATATTATTCATTTTGGGATTCACCAACTTACTTTTGGGACTTTTATGTTTCACCCTAATACAAAATAATTTGGGGATTGGATTGCTTATTATTATCATTAACCATGATGACAAATTTATTATAATATAAAAATTAACATAATTTATATTTTATATTATACATTTCTTGGTAAATAAAATCAACTATATTTTCAACTAGACTTTCAGGACATATATTTGTTTTATTTGAATCCCATGATATAAAATCTCCTAATGTCATACAAGAATTCATTTCCCTCACATGATCAAAAAATATTTATAGTATATCAATAATATTTATTCAATATCCTTATTTGTTTTACATGCTAATTCACTCGTTACTGAACATATCAATAAGTAGTCTCTACACATTCTTTTATATTATTAACTCGACCAACATCATTGATTTATCTAGAGTTGATATGCATATGACTTCGATATCAACTATCAACTCATATATAATCTCAGTTTAATGTGGTCTGTTGTGTTTTTAATCTTGAATCACTCTACTTTACTTATTTGTTTCACTCCAAATATGTATATTAATTTGATTTTATTATTCAATTACACTTGTACGATAAATATTCCATTAAATTCAGAATTTAAATATCACTTCTTTTATATTTTTATTGATTATACATGACTTAAATATGAACTTATTTATTAATATCTATTCTCTCATAATTTTTTTTTCAATTTAGATTCCAATTATATCTAATTATTTTAAAAATTAAGGTTTTTATTCATATCGTAATTTTTATAGGATGTCCCCTCTACCACCACATAATTTCGTGATTTATTTATTGAAACATTGTCACTCTAATTGTCATATAATTTATAGGGAAACTTACTAATGTGTTCCCCAATATTTTCATATGTATAAAAATAAAGAGTATGTTTACCTTTAAACATTACTTTTAAACTTCGTATAATTTTGGAAGGTAATGAAATAAATCCATCAACATAGTTTTCTTTGAGATAATCCTCAAAATAAGGTTTCTTCAAAATCATTAATTTACACAATATATTATTTATTATTTTCCATATAATAATTATAATAATTAAAAATAACATTTGTAATGGGATTTTTATTATGACTATATAACGTATCATGGTATGAATCCTTTTTCTCTAGAAATATAACCATCTGGTTGAATCAAGGGGGAAAATATTCATAAAATTATCATAATTATATTTATATACTATTGGGTTTCTCTGATTCTACATAGTTCCCATACAATAATGATCACATGATTAATGAAGAAATTAGAGAATTTCTTTATATTTCTCCACTAATCATCAAAATTTTTCAAAGATCGTACAATATTAATTCATGTTCCTTCAAAAACAAATTATATATATTGTGAATAAATTCATAAATTTTATGTGGTAGTTTATATAAAATTACCTTTATAAATATTGTGTCGAAAAAAGATCTCTGGAATATAATGTTTCATTTAGAATCAGTTTTTTTCCCATTATATTGTTATAAAATAAATCAACACATTTCATATTGAAAATAATTAAATATATGAAATTCATAAAAGTATCTGAGAAAAATAATATTTTATACTTTTTGTATCAAGATATTACTAAGTATAATTGTTCCTCCATCTATTAGTAAAATACCCTTAATATTTACAATTACATGAAGAACATAAAAATATTGAATATAACAACTATTAATGTGATATTTTATCAACTTATGGTCCCAATCAATTATGAAACATTGAAAAGTGGTTTATCAGGGTATATAAATTCAAAATAACAGTTCCAAATGAACTTTTCCCATGACTCTTCAAAACACTATTCTCACAATAAATATGATATAATGATGTTATAAAAAATGAAAGACATAAAAATTCATTAATAGGCCATAATTCATTTGTCCATATTAAAGGATCATATGATGGGGATTTGAAGATGTTGATAAATAATATATGTGCATAATATAACTATTATAATTCTATAGTAATTAAACTGAAACATATGTTTCATGCTCAAAAAATGAATATGAAGTCACCACACAAATCACTTAAAAGTAGACCACTTATCCTTTATGAAAAAGAGTTATCATGTATGAACCAATAATAAAAATCAAAAAATGATCATATATGAATACATCCTTCCTACATCTGTGTGTTTATTACCCATGAATATGAAAATGTATAATCTCTTTGATCTCATTTTTTAATTAAAAAAATTAAATATGTTTTTTACTATATTTAATCGATCTATCATTATAATACTTTACTTATATAGAAAGAAATATTTATTCAAATGTATGGGAATATCCATTTTTTGTATGACTACGATCTTCATGATTCATTAATTAGGATGGAATAACATATGAAAAAACTTCTCAAAAAATGAGTAAATCACTTTTAAATCATCTAACATGTGACATCATGAATTATAGGGACTTTGAAAACAAAAAATATTCTATCTCTTCACCTTCAAAAGGTGACGATCACTAGAGAAATGAAAAAAATTCCTACAAACATGACACAATACTACTAAATATATTATATTATTCATTCTATGATCTTGGTTTTAAAAATGTCTCAAGTGGATTTTTAATTTCATAAACTACTCTCTTTGGACTAACATCCACTAAAAAGTGGAGAATCAGAATTTAATTGTTTTTATTTAACATTTAAATGATGATATTCATGAAATTATAATACTAATTATGTAATGAAACATTGATAATTAGTCATTAGTTTTCTTTTTCATTCCTATATGAAATCACCATTTTTTTATATAATACATAAAATCTACAGTATACAAATTTTATAATCATACATATATTAAAAAATTTGTGGTATATTTTTTTCCCAACACAGTATGTGAACTTAATTAATTAGATATGTTATAAAAAAATCAAGATCATTATTTTTATAGAATATTTGAAATTATAGAGGAGTGATTGAATCCTCTTTAAAATAACATAATATATATTCTTTCCAAATAAAAAAATAATGTCACTATACTATAATTTACTAATATATAATTTAGATGGTTTATACCATTCCTCATTGAATGTAAAATAATTGATAATATTATTTCTAACATAATGAATATAATGTATTAAATATTTTATGAAAATGATTACTATTTGAGTGTGATGGTTGTGAAATTATGGGAAAATGATATACCAAAACAATGTTTTGTGGGTATCCAATATATCTCCTAATTCACTCAATCCCAAGAGGACGTCATAAAAAATTGAAGTGGTTATATCCCCCACTATAAATTTAGTATAGTGGAATATAGTTTCACTCATATTCCCACTCCCAATCAAATATCATGTACATTATGTGTTTTAAAATCAAATGTGTATTTCGTTTATACATGGTAGTTATATTTTTTAAATCATAGTCTATAACCTGCTCTCCAAAATCATTCACTAAAAACATAAGCATTGCATTTCCAAATTTGATATAGATGAAGGTGACCCAATTTTTTCCTCCACATCCTTTCAACCTTGAAATGAAAAATTATATAAAATACATTCTATTGATCCTTTTAGGTTTATTGTTTAGGGAATTAAAAGAATATATAACATAAGTAATACACGTGAATCAGATAAAGTATCATTCCAACAATAACCATTATTTGATATTCCATATATGGCCACCAATATCATCCATATGAAACACTTCTAGAAATAGTCCATTTAACATAATTATTGATTACCTTGGTAAACAGATTCATATGAAGGGTGTGATAAAATTACCAATAATTGTAAATAAAAGCATTGGTAATTCGATGTCATTTTGTTGGAATAAAGAAGGAATAAGGGTGTGATATAGTAATCCACCTGTATGATTATATCATAATAATAGTTATACCCATAAACACATGGTTCATTATAAATTGAAACATTAAATATGTATTTAACAATGAAAAGAGTCATCAGATTCCACAATAATGATACATGTAACATCTATATAGATTATTAGAAACATTATAAACCCATATAAAGTATATAAAATAGATATTTCCATCATATAACATCATCATAACAGAACCCATATAGAACCATTAAACTTTTAAAAACTATAAGGCTCGCTTCTAATATAATTTTCTAGTGAAGGTAATAATCATTCAATCCATTATAGTTCTATCTAGGTACTCATATCATATAATCCATAATGGGATCAATTGACTCTCTGTGGGTAAACCCATTATATAAAAATATCTATGAACCTTAAATAAATCATATAGATATTCAATTTCATTACAAAATCATTATTCCTTTTAAAAATATTTTAATCTATAGAAAAGTAATAGTATCTATGAAGATGTATTTTCTACATGATTAACCAATGGAAAAGAAATGGGTTCCATATAAATACCATTGAGACATGATTGATCCAGGGAAAAGAAATTGGTTTCCTAAAAAAAGTCATTGAAACAAGATTAACCATTGGAAGGAAAACAATTTCATAAAAATATTACCATCACAACCAGAATCCATCTAATGAATGAATACTAATTGAGTCCCTACATTATATATATATATATATATATTAAAGAATATGTAACATAAATGGATGTAAACATATATGGAAGATGATATTAATAACAGATGGATAATTTCTTTTGGAAAAAATGTTTAACTGAATATAATTATTTTTAATTTAGAATTTGAAAAAAGGTAATTAAAATAATTTAATATAACCCGTAATATATATAATGTAATCTATAATAATTATTAAAAACAATTCATCCTGAAAATATATTTTAGACTTTAAAGAAACCTTCTAAAAGATAAGTCATTTTTAAAACTATTTTCTATAAAGATAATCTTTAAAACATATAACATAACTGTAAATTAAATAATTATCATGATAGTTGGGAACATATTTCATTACACACAAGTTAACATTAGGTTAATTTGAAATTTTCAGTAATGGTCCAACATGTAGTGTTTGGAAAAGCACCATAAAATTTATTTCAATAACTTCATAAAAAATTCAAACATGGAAAATTATTACTTTCTTTAAATATTTTTATGAATTTAAAAAAATTTGGTTTTTTATAAAAATGGGTTTGGATGAAAAATTGGTTTCAATCAAAGATATAATTAAATAATATTTTCCCTAAAAACATTATTTTTAGTATTTACAAGATAAAATTAGGAAAATGATGGGGGACAATATTTTTACAATCTAACTATATATGTGTATATTTAATATTTTCCATTAGATATGAACCATAAAATTTCACCATTTAATGAATAAATATAAAAAATATTAATAAAAGGTGATATTGTATCATAAAATAATTACAATGCGAGTATTGATTATTCATAATCCCCATGAAATAGAGATCAGGAAATAAAAATTTAAATACCAATAATTTTCTAATAATAATCATATAATAAATTAATTATAATTATATATTCTACATAAATGAAATTTGTGGTTACTATGGATTATTTCTCATAGAAGTAAAAAAGTGAGACCGAAATCTCATATCACTATAGTAATATCATGTATAATTAGACCAATTATATAATAATAAAAAATTAAAATGTTAATATCATGATAATAAGTATATACATGTTATAACATGTCAAATGGGTAGTATATATGTAATGGCCCAGACCTCTCCAGTCCATTCCTTTGGGAAAATACAGTACTAGAGGTGTTCCAGGAAGTCAAGGTGACTTGGGGGTGCATTTGGGTGGACTTTTGAGGAAAGTAAAAGGGTAATAGCTTTCTCACGGTTGGCACACAGTTTTCCTAAACCATGCGGCCAAACCGTGCAAGGATGGTCTTGGAGGTAGTGGCTAACGCGCGATTAGCGCACAGTTTGTCTAACCGTGTGGACTAATGGTGCGAGGATTGATTGTCGAGGTAGAAGCTAATGTACGGTTAGTTCACGGTTTGTTAAACCGTGCGGACCAACCATGCGTGCACATAAAGTTAGATCCTAAAATTGTGGATCTAACTCTTTTTGCCTTTAATCACCACGTTTAAGCCCCTAATCAGACATAACCCGGTATTACCCTTCCTTGGAGGTGGAAGAACCTCTCGCAAGCGTTTTGGAGGTTATCCAGAGGCTTCTCTTCGCTGATCGAAGATGGTTTCTCAAGTTATGTGATCCTTTTCTTCGGTTTCTTATATCTACCTAGATCTGCTCCTCCTCTTCTCTCGTCTTCTTAGGTATATGCCCGTATCGGTAGATCTAGGTGTGTGGATGTCATTTGTGATGAGCTTTGTCCTTGGTTGTGTTAGGAGAGGAGATTTAAGAAGGATTCATGGAGAATCGACCTAGTTTCTTGGGAGTTCATCGACCATTGTGGTTTTCCTCGAAAACCCTTGAGGTAGGGATTTGTGTCTTCTCTAATTGTTCACGTGGAATCGTAGAGTTAGCATGATTTATCCCTTTGGATCACAATAAAATTGACCTAAATAAATACTTCAACCGGATTATGAGATTGCATTGAACGCATGTTGTTGTCTCATGTTTGTTAGATAGTGTGATATCTATTCCTTGCTTGTTAGCATGTTGTTCTTGATAAATTTGATAAAGAAAATAAAGCCGGAATTAATTGATAATTAATTGGATAAAAATAAAGAGGCATGAAAAAGAATCTGGTTCTTGTGGTAATTTGAGATTGCTTATGTTGGCATAGTAAGCATGTTTAATCCTTGTGATAGCTTACTATTTTGGTTCATTATGCTGAAACTAAAGAATTGAATATGTTAATTCAAGATGGATTTATGAACTTGATTGATTGGATTCCTTGAAGGTTTCAGATTTACCATCTAGTTGTTAATTAGGGCAAAAAGCCTATTTGATGTGATTTTTGGTGTTTTTTGTTTGAAGGTCAGATGCCTTGTTAAAGGGCAAAGAGTCCATTTGTTGTAATGATTGTTTACCTGCTGCTTGTGATGTGTTGTGACCCTGGAAGGGGTGCTGTGATATCTGATGTGGTGATGTGACCTTGGAGGGGTCTTGTGATATGTGGAGGCAGGGAGTCCTGGTGGTTGTGGAAGCGGATGATGCCTAGAGTGGCGAGATGCATCGGTTTATTCATGTGGGTGTCAGGGAGGACCCCATGGATGATGGAATGGGGTGGTTGTGATTGTTGGATATTGTTGATCCTTGGTTGTTTATCTACATTAATTTTCTACACTGCTCAAGGAGGCTGGATTTGCTTACCCTTCTTCCAAAAGGGGTGAAGACATGTGGGGTAAGCCACGTGATTTCCGTGTTTAGCCTCTCAAGGAAGAATGGGCCTACACTCTTTCTATAGGTGGCAAAGACTCGACGGGTAGTATATATTCTCACCGTGTTGAACCCCCTTGTGTTTAGTATCATAGTATGCTTTTCTAGAATTCCGGGGAATATGGGAAAGTAATTCTAAATTGAAAGTTTGATTAAATGGTGATAATCCACGGGGATGGAGATGCTAGTATTTTAATGGGGATGTTGTAACTTTAAAGGAACAATAAATTTTGAATGTGATTCCATGAAAGTTTAAATGTGGTTTTTGTTCATGGTTAATTAATGTACAAAGAATTAATTAACATAAAGTGGAATTAATGAAAAATGGAATGAATTAACCTAATGAAATTCTTTAACTGGTTGTGTGCTTATAGGATTCATAGTCTTAGAAATAGTAGCCCAGAGTCCGGGAGACGTTAGCTGAAGTTGATGCTAAGACTAGGTTATTCCCATAGTGTGGTTGTGAGTTATATATATTCTGTACTTTTTGTGTTTCTATACGCTACGCCACCCTGTAGGTAAGGGAAACTAACACCCCGGGGATTCTAAACCTTGTGGGGGGTGTTTTCCCCAACATTCTGATGGGAGGGTGAATGGCAGACTACCCCCTTTGACCACGCTCTCTTCTCTTGGTAGATACTAGTGCTGTTGGCACAACGGTTAGTTTTCCACATATATGTGTGTAGAGGGTTGTAATGGATTGACGTTATTTCCACACATATATTCTATATATAGTATCATATGGACTACTATAGGTGTAACATGCATAGGTTGGGATGGCTTGAGGATCCTTACGCGGTGTATGGGCTGTAACGGCTTGAGGTACAATACCCGATGTATGATACACGTTATGCGGGCTGTGGGGGCTCTCGAAACCTACCTATTTACCTTTGGTTGTGAGGATGGTGTGGTTCTTAGACCAGGTGTCTACAGGCAAGCCTTTGAGGTGCACATGGTGCAGATTGTGGAGCTTAGCCCAAGTTTATATAGGTATGCCTTTGGATAGAGATGCACATGACGTATGTCGCTGGGCCAAAGTAGTGAACTAGTGGGGAATTAGTTTCCAAGTACCCTTGATATTCTTTACTATATGCTATATTCTTATATTAGTTACTTGGAGAGTGTATCCATGGTGAGGTTGGGATCATAGTACTACTATTAGGTGACGAGTTAGTTTCACGGTTGTTCACTGTGCTTTAGCATGCTTTCCTTACTTTTGCACGAGAGGCTTCGGGGAGGATACTACTGAGTATGCTGTTATACTCACCCTACGTATATATAAAATGTTTTTCAGGTCACTTGGAGCAGGTTGGAGATCAGGCTGGTTACTACTAGCTTGTGGTTGCAAGAGCTGTTCGGGCTTGTGATCGCTGCTGATTTACATTCTTTTGGGTACTTTCCGTTTTCCCTTTTCGGTTGTAGAACTTTTTCATGAATTTACATATGCACTTGGGTTTTCTTTTATACTTTAGTTCTAAGAAGGAATTGGTTGGTGTCTATCTTATCTCTCTCTTCTGCATGTGTTCTATTAGAGGATAATGCCTCCCATTTGTGTGTTTATTATACCCTCAGTGATAGTCGCCTACCCGGGGCCTACTGGAGGTGGGACTCGGGGGTCATTATCTCCATTTTCACATTTCCGGCCCAGTAGGGGTACACTTTGTGGGGAGGTGGTCATGATAGAGTGGTATCAGAGGCAGATTGAGGGATAGGATGGATTTTGGAGTTAGGCACAGGTGAGGTTGCATGGGTTGGTAGGGCAACGATGTCATTCATGTTTAGCAAGTGGGGTAAACACTAGAGACCGGCAGAGAAATAGGCATTTAGACCCCACCTATGATCAGTTGCACGGACCATTAAGTTTACAATGGCTACTAAACCGGGTGATACTAGTTACAGGGTAGAGACCTAGTAAAGGATCATGCATTATTCTTATTTTTTCCTGTGTTTGAATGGGTAGACCTTGGGGTAGGTTAACCTAAAACAAATGCAAAAAAACTATTAATTAATTAATGTTGAGTCTTCCATATTCTAGGCATAGGAGCTCTAATTGTTTGTTATTTTGCAGGTATGGATCCAGGTTGACGTCCTCATCAAGTTTTTGTAGAAGACATTTAGCAGGTCGTTCCAGGAGGTCGTCTCATGGTAGAGGTTGACATCGACGACGCATGGAGGAAGACACTCCGAGAGTTTCAGTGCCATAGTCTGCAGAAGTATGAGGGCTCTGTTTCAGATGTTGTCACAGAAGACTGCTTGGAGGAGGTTGAGATAGGATTTAGTTCGATCCGTGCTCAGAAGGAGCACTGGGTGTCCTTGGTTGTGACGATGTTGCGTGGAGTAGCAAGGCAGTGGTGGTTTTTGTTCCTCAGGGATCGTGAAAAGTCGACGATATCATGGGAGGGGTTCTGAAACAATTTTAGAGCTGAGTTACTTTCTTCGACTGTGAAGGCATCCAGTTTCCAGGAGCTTATTACCCATTGGTAGGGGAGATACAGTGTTCGAGAGTTTTGAATTCATTTCAGGAACCTTCTACGATATGATTCAGACCTATTACCAGATGAGGAGGCCAGGGCGAGGCATTTAGAGGAGGCTTTGCATCCGGATATCCAGCACAAGGTCACCCAATTTATGTTGAAAACATATCTTGAGGTGTTAGAGAGGGAAGAGGTTGTTGAAAGGAGTTTTTCCAGGATCGGATTGTCATGAGAGGGGAATCAGCATGATTCCTCACGGAGCAGAGCTGTGTTCTGGGGTTCCCGGTTTTCAGGGCAGATGAGTTTCTGTTCAGCCAGGGGTAGGTCCCAACCCTTCACATCTTGTTTCTCCGGAGGAAGAAACTCTCAGGGCTATGCCAAGGGATAAGGAATTTTTTTTTCTTGTGGTGGTCGTGGCCATCAGCAGTAGGAGTGCCCGACCTTTCAGAGCAGTCACCGTGCAGCCGGCACTACGCTCCAGGTTCCTCCGTTGAGGTAGTTCCTGCCAAGGCAGCAGCAGTAGGTTGGACTAGATTTCGATCAGCAAAGGGGAGATGGGGAGGGTAGAGGAAAGCCCCATGACGCTCCCTGTCCTCAGAGATCAGAGCACGGCCATGGTGGTGGTCATCATCAGGGTCAGAGAAGTCGTGGAGGAGGTCGTGGTCAGCTTCATGCTCTAGTGTTCCGAGCTCCAGACGAGCCAGATGTCGTTCGAGTTACCCTTTGCTTGTTTTCTACCTTAGTGTATGCCTTGTTTGATTCAGGAGAGACACACTCCATCATATCACCTACCCTTTTCCACGCTTTGGGACATGAGGTAGAGAGGCTTCCGTGCCCTTGGCATTGACTACGCCAGTTAGAGTATGAGCTAGCTTGTTTGAAGTATGTAGAGACTGTGAGCTAGTGTTGGGGAAACACCACTCTTGGAGAGATTTCCTATTATTAGGGATACAACCATATGATGTCATCCTTGGCATGTATTGGTTGTATTCGGTGCAGGCTATCGTGTATTTCTTCAGGAAGAAGGTCATCTTCATTGGTGCGGATGGTGAGTAGGTGTTATTTGTTGGTGAGGGAGATCCACGAATGGGTCATTGGCATGTTCCATTATTATCAACCATGTCGGCTGAGATGATGTTGAGTTCTTTATAGTATCAGTAGTTGGAATTTCCGAGGGTTGTAGAGGAGTACCCTGATGTTTTTCCAGAAGAAGTTGTAACCTTACCCCCTCGGTGAGAGATTGAGTTTGGGATCGAGCTACAGCCAGGAGCGTCTCCTATATCTATGTATCCATATAGGATGTCCCCTTTTGAGTTACGAGAGCTACGTATATAGCTTGATGTTCTATTGTAGTGCGGTTCTGTTCGACCAAGTGTGTCACCATGGGGTGCACCAGTTCTGTTCGTGAAGAAGGCTGATGGCAGTTTGCGGGTGTGTGTCGATTATGGTCACTTAAAAAAAGTGACAATAATGAACCGTTATACTCTTCCGAGGATCGATGATTTATTCGATCAACTGAAAGGTGCAAGTTGGTTCTCAAAGTTTGACTTGCGATCAGGATGTCATCATATGTGTGTGAAGGATGAAGATATCCCAAAGACTGCTTTCTGTTGTCGTCATGGGAATTATGAGTTCATTGTAATGTCATTCAGCATGACGAATTCTCCAGCTATGTTCATGGGATTGATAAATGATGTGTTCCATGAGTTCCTGGACAAGTTCGTTGTAGTTTTCATCAATGACATCCTTGTGTACTCCACATCTGAAGAGGAGAATTTAGAGCATCTACGCGCTGTTTTGGGACTTCTTCGTTGACATCAGCTATTCGGAAAGTTGTCAAAGTGTGAGTTTTGGGCTCAAGAACTCCATTTCTTGGGGCATGTTGTGTCCCAACCAGGAGTATATGTGGATCCATCGAAGATAGAAGCTGTTGTGTCTTGGTAATCCCCCAAGACAATGTCATAGGTGTGAAGTTTCCTTGGTCTCGCAGGCTACTACAAGAGTTTCATAGACAATTTCTCCCCAGTTGCAACTCCTCTGATAGCTTTTACCATGAAAGATCAGGATTTCATATGGACTGATCAGTGTCAGGCAGCTTTTGAGTATCTAAAACGGATGTTAGTAAGTGCTCCAGTCATTTTTCTTCCAGCTGAGGGAGTTCAGTTTGATGTTTTCTGTGATGCTTCTCCTCTGGGATAGGTTGTGTCCTCATGCAGCAAAGGTCAGTTGTTTCTTATGGTTCTCAGCAATTTCGTCCCCATGAACGTAACTATGCCACCCATGATCTTGAGTTGACAGTTGTGTTGTTTGCTCTGAAGTTGTGGGGACATTACCTCATTGTTGAACGCTTTGTGGTCTTCACTGACCATAAGAGTTTGAGGCATGTTTTCTCCCAGCATGACTTGAACTTGAGAAAGCATCGATGGATGGAGTTTTTGAAGGAATACTACTTTGATATATCATATACACCTGGAAAAGGGAATGTTGTAGCTGATGCTCTGAGCTGAAAGTCACGTAGTGATGTTGTGCATGAATCTAGTGATTCCTGGAGAGTAATGGAGGAACTTTTAGCTTTGCATCTTGACATGGGAGATGTTGGGGGTAGAGGTTGTCTTTTCCAGATGAAGGTATAGTCATCCCTGATGCAGAGGGTGGAAGAGTCCCAGTTGGGGGATCTAGAGGTGGAGGTTTTGAGAGACCGTGTTGTTTGTAGTGAGGCCCCTGATGGTTGCTCTAAAGATGAACAACACAGAGTGTTGTATCATGGAAGTATTTTTATTCCCTTTACGATGCGGGAGATGGTCCACAAAGAGTTTCATGGTCCTCCTTTAGCGATGCATCCTGGTGTGAAAATGATGTACCGATCCTTAAGGAGTTAGTTTTTGTGGCCTGGGCTGAAGCGTGTGGTTGCGGAATTTGTGTCTCGATGTTTAGTCTGCTAGATGGTGAAGGCTGAACACCGTGTTCCTGGTGGTCTTCTCCAGCCATTAGAGATTCCTCAGTGGAAGTGGGAGGACATCTCAATGGATTTTTTTATAGGTTTACCTCGAGCTCTGGGAGGACATGGTGCTATATGGGTGGTAGTGGATAATTTAACAAAATCGGTCCACTTCATAGCAATCAGGGAGTCGAGCTCAGTGGATGTTTTGTTGAGGCAGTATCAGGAGGAGGTGGTGAGACTTAATGGGGTCCAAAGGATGATCATTTCTGATTGAGATCCTCATTTTACCTCTAGGGTGTGGAGGGGTATCCATCATGCTTTTGGTTCTTAGCTATGCCTTAGCACTACTTTTCACCCTCAAACAGATGGCCAGACATAGCGAACCATCCAGACTCTTGAAGACATGTGATGCTCCTGTGTTCTTGATTTTTGAGGTTCATGGATGAGGCACTTACCCTTGGTGGAGTTCTCTTACAATAATATTTTTCACTCCACCATCGGTATGGTGCCGCTTGAAGCCTTGTATGGCTGGCCATGTCGTTCTTCGTTGTGCTGGACTGGGGTTGAAGAGTCAGCAATTCTCAGACTGGAACTAGTGCAGAATACAACATAGATGGTTCAGGTGATTTGTGAGAGGATTTAGATAGCGCAAGATCGTCAGAAATCATATGTCGATCAAAGATGGAGACCCTTAGAGTTTGTCGTTGGGGATCATGTGTTTCTAAAGGTGACTCCCCGTCATGGGCAGCGAAGGTTTGGTCATGTCCTAAGCTTTCTCCCCTCTTTGTTGGGCCTTTCATGGTGTTATCTCATGTTGGAGTTGTGCCGTATCGAGTAGCGCTTCCCCCTTAGATGAGTCGGATACATGACGTTTTCCATGTATCACAGCTATATTGTTATCTTCATGATAACTCCCACATCATCGATTGGGTATATATCTATGTTGATGATGATGCCACCTTTGAGGAGCGACCTTTAGAGATCTAAGACCGCAAGGAGAAGGTGTTTCACGGGCGATCCATCCCTTTAGTTCATGTATTGAGGCGAAACGACGGCTTGTAAGAGAGTACTTTGGAAAGTGAGTCACAAATACACACTCAGCACCTGGAGTTGTTTGATGTTTAACTCTTTTCGTGTATTGTTGTAACTTATGTGGTTTTGGAACTTTCATGTTTATGAGATGAAATCCTTTGTTTCTTTGGTGGCTATATCACTTTTGAGAGGTATCTCGGTGGGTGTTTGTTCAGACCCTATTTCGTTTTCTCTTTAGGTGGGTTTTGGATTCTCGAGGATGAGAATGTTTTGAGAGGTATCTGATGTAATGGGTCGAACCTCTCCGGTCCATTCCTTTGTGAAAATGCGGTACTAGAGGTGTTCCAAGATGTCAAGGTGACTTGGGGGTGTGTTTGGGTGGACTTTTGAGGAAAGATAAAGGGTAATAGCTTTCGCATGGTTGGTACACTGTTTTCCTAAACCATGCGGCCAAACCATGCAAGGCTGGTCTTGGAGGCAGTGGCTAACGCACGGTTAGCACACGGTTTTTCTAACCGTGTGGACTAACTATGAAGGAGTGATTGTCGAGGCAGAAGCTAATCCATGGTTAGCGCATGGTTTTTTAAACCGTGCAGACCAACTATGCGGGCACGTAAAGTTAGACCCTAAAATTGTGGATCTAACTCATTTTTCCTTTAATCACTTCCTTTAAGCCCCTAATCGGCCATAACTTGGGATTAACCTTTCTTGGAGGTGGAAGAACCACTCCCAAGAATTTTGGAGGCGATCTGGAGGCTTCTCTTCATGGATCGAAGCTGGTTTCTCAAGTTATGTGATCCTTTTGTTTGGTTTATTAGATCTACCTAGATCTGCTCCTCTTCTTCTCTCTTCTTCAAAGATCTGTGCTCTTTATGGGTAGATCTAGGTGTGTGGATGTCGTTTATGATGAGATATGTCATTGTTTATGTTAGGAGAGTAGATCTAAGGAGGATTCATGGAGAATTAACCAAGTTTCTTGGGCATTCATCGACCGTTGTGGTTTTCCTCAAAAACCCTTGAGGTAGGGGATTTGTGGCTTCTCTAATTGTTCATTTGAAATCATAGAGTTAGCATGATTTATACCTTTGGATCACAATGAAATTGACCTAATTAAATACTTGAACAGTATTAAGAAATTTAATTGAATGCATGTTGTTGTCTCATTTTTTGCTAGATAGTGTGATATCTATTCCTTGCTTGTTAGAATGTTGTTCTTGATGAATTTGATAAAGAACATAAAGCAGTAATTAATTGATAATTAATTGGATAAAAATAAAGAGGCGTGAAAAATAATCTGGTTCTTGTGGTAATTTGAGATGGATTAAGTTGGCATAGTAAGCATGTTTAATCCTTGTGATAGCTTACTGTTTTGGATCATTATGTTGGAACCAATGAATTGAATATGTTAATTCAAGATGGATTTATGAACTTGATTGATTGGATTCCCTTAAGGGTTCGGAGTTACCCTCTTATTCTGAATTAGGGATAAAATCCAATTTGATGTGATTGTTGGTGTTTGTTGTTTGAAGGCTGAATGCCTTGTTAAAGGGCCAAGAGCCCATTTGTTGTAATGATTGTTTTATTGCTGATTGTGTTGTGTTGTGACCCTGGAAGGGGTTGTGTGATATCTAGTGTTGTGATGTGACCCTGGAGGGGTCTTGTGATATGTGGAGGTCGGGAGGCCTTGTGGTTGTGGCAGTGGATGACGCATAGAGTGGCGAGATGCATCGGTTTATGCATGTGGGTGTCAGGGAGGACACTGTGGTTGATGGAATGGGATGGTTTTGATTGTTGGATGTTGTTAATCCTTGGTTGTTTATCTTCTTTACTTTTCCCCATACCTCAAGGCGGCTGGTTTTGCTTAACCTTCTTTCGAAAGGGGCGAAGACACGTGGGGTATTCCACGTGCTTTTCGTGTTTAGCCTCTCAAGGGAGAATGGGGCTACACTCTTGCTACAGGCGACAAAGACTCGATGGGTAGTATATCTACTCACCATGTTGATCCCCCTTGTGTTTTGTAGCATTGGATTATTTTCATGAATGCTTGGGAATATGGGAAATTAATTATAAAATGAATGTTTGATTAAATGGTGATAATCCACAGGGATGGAGATGCTGGTATTTAAATAGTGATATTGTAACTTTAAAGGAACAGTAAATTTTGAATGTGATTCCAAGAAAGATTAAATTTGGTTTTTGTTCATGGTTAATTAATGTGCAAAGAATTAATTAATGTAAAGTGGAATGGATGAAAAAGGGGATGAAGTAACCTAATAAAGTTATTTAATAGGTTTTGTGCTTATAGGATGCCTAGTCTTTGAAATAGTAGCATGGAGTCCGAGAGACGTTAGCTGTAGTTGAAGCTAAGACTAGGTTATGCCCATAGTGTGGTTGTGAGTTATATATATTCTGTAATTTTTGTGTTTCTATATTGTATTCCACCCTGTCGGTAAGGGAAAATGACACCCCGGGGATTCTGAGCCCTGGGGGTATTTTCCCCAACATTCCAATGGGAGGGTGAATGGCTGACTACCCCCTTTGACCTCGCTCTCTTCTCTAGGTAGATACTAGGGTCGTTGGCACAACAGTTAGTTTTCCCCATATATGTGTGTATAGGGATATAATGGCTTGCAGTTATTTCAACACATATATTCTAGATGTAGTATCCTATGGACTTCTATAGGTGTAACATGTATAGGCTATGATGGTTTGAGGATCTTTACACGGTGTATGGGTTGTATTGGATTGAGGTACAATACCCGATGTATGATACACATTATGCGGGCAGTGGTGGCTCATGGAACCTACCTAGTTACTTTTGGTTGTGAGGATGGTGTGGTGCTTAGTCCAGGTGTCTGTGGGAAAGCCTTTGTGGTGCACGTGGTGCAGATTGTGAGTCTTAGCCCATGTTTATACGGGTAAGCCTTTGGAGAGTGATACACAGGACGTATGTCGTTGGGTCAAAGCGAAAAACCAGTGTGGAAGTAGTAGCGGGGTACCCTTGATATTCTTTACAATATTCTATATTATTGTATGCGTTACTTGGAGAGAGTATCCATGGGGAGGTTGGGAACATAGTACACATGTTAGGGGACGTGTTAGTTTCACTATTGTTCACTGTGGTTTAGCATTCTTTCCTTACTTTTGCATGAGAGTATTCAGGGAGGATCCTTCTAAGTATGCTATTACACTCACCCTAAGTATATATAAACTATTTTTCAGGTCACTTGGAGTAGGTTGGATATCAGGCTGGTTACTACTAGATTGTGGTTGCAGGAGTTGTTTGAGCTTGTGATCACTGCTGATTTACTTTCGTTTGGGTACTTGCAGTTTTCCCTTTTCGGTTGTAGTACTTTTGCATGACATTACATATGCACTTGGGTTTTATTTTATACTTTAGTTCTGATTTGGAGTTGGTTGGTGTCTATCTTATCTCTCTAAGATCATGTGTTCTCTTAGAGGGTAATGCCTCCCATTTGTGTGTTTATTATACCCTCGGTGTTAGTCGCCAACCCGGGGCCTACTGTAGGCGGGACTCGGGGGGTCATTATCTCCCTTTTCACATTGTCATCCCAGGAGGGGTACACTTTGTGGGGAGGGGGTCATGACAATATAGACCTCGTTAAATAAACAACTGTTGAATATGGAATATGTCTCCAATAAATAAATGAGAATAAAAATTCTTTAACTCAATTATAGAAATTTAATTCATGCCTATGAACTCTTACATAATATGTTTACATAAATCATATTATTTATTAATAAAAAAATTAAGTATTAATAACTTATAAATGAATAATTTATTTAACATCTTTTTAATGAAATATTTAAATATTTTATCAGTTAATTCTAATTTGGGTATTTTGAGGGTGATCAGTTCATTTTTTAAATACAGATTCACTATATAGGTCATGGTAAATAGGTAATTATTCTAAAATATCCATAATAATAATCCTGAAATTATTATCATATTTATTCATTTAATAAATATTTAATTAATATGATGAATATTTTTTATGAAAAATGAACTACATTATGATGATGGAGACATTTTTTCTTATGTACGCTTGAATAACATTTCTTTTTTTAATGATCATAATTGAGAGAAGTTATATTTTATTTAAATTTTACATAATTATAATAATATAATACATAACATATTATTTCTTCAAATAAACTGAAATATATAATTCAAGTGATGTGTCAATGAAAAAATAATCACATCACTTCATGGATGTAGTAGTCTACACATACACAAATGACACAATCATTTTTAAATATATTAAAAAAATTATATATTTCATTTTAAGAATGAAAAATATTGAATGAATATATTTTTTATTTTACATATATCCTATATATTTATTAATATTATTCTTATTAACTTCCATGTGAAGCATTAGTAAAAAAAGAATGGCATCGTTTCGTGAGGCTGTAGTTTTCCGTACAGAAGAAAATTTGTATCGTATCCTTAATGTAGTGGATTTTTAAAAGGTATACATGATATCATAACTACATAATTATAAATATTTTATAATATTCTAATTATACATTAAATATATTAATAAAAAAATCTTTGAGATTCAATGATAAAAAAATAAACAACATCGGATCACAAGCAATAGTATTTTCATACACATAAAGGATGATATTGTATAACATTTGATGGAAAAAATATATACACTAGTCATTAAATTAATAAAATTTCATACATTTATATTGAATAAAATGTTTTTTCCATAGGAGAATAAGTGAAAATATTTGAATATGGGTGAAGAATAAGAAAAATGTATATTTTGGAATTTCAACTCTTCTCATACCACCTCTTAGGATTATAATCAAAGTATTAATATAATGTATTTATTACAAAAAATGAATCTAGGATTAGTGGATAAAATTTTAGAAGTTATTTTATATGTATTTTGGATGAACCAATGGGGATTTAAATTTTGAATATGAGAGGATAGGAGGTGGCCATTTATTTGTGAGGTTAGAGGAATACTTGTAATTTTTGAAAAGAAAAGGTTTTACCCATGTCTTCAAAATTAAAAAAGGGTCCATAATGGATTATCATTAAATAATAATGAGTTAAATGGCTTATATATTTCAATGAAATTTTTTTCTGAAATTTTTTTGAACATTTTGAGGCGTATCAATTTAGTTTAACTACACTGTAAGCATGATTTTACATTAACTATGTTGGTTACCCCACATTAACCCATTCAGTGCATAATAACACCATTCAACATTCATCTCAACCATCCCACTATAACCACAAATTAAAAGAACCACACTTTAACCCATTCAATGAAAAATTACACACTTAAACATAAAAATCCACAACAATCTAGTTTATGGGATTATATATCATTATATCATCATTATAATGGGGAATTGTAATATATTTTAAAATATCCATGGGCTATTAGTTCAAAAACCATATATAAGTGATTATCAATTTAATTATTAGTGATCATAATCAAATCAAGGATCGCATAATTAAAAATATTTATTGTTTATAAAAGGATCCAATAATGATTATCATCAGTATGTTAACAAACAAGGATAATCCTTTGAAACAAATCCAATCCTATTAAGTGAATGAGAGTAACACATTTTTATAAAACAATATATTAATTATCTTATGTGGTTATTACATTCTATTTCTAGATAATATTACTAATTTTTAAATTGACATGACATGTTATTATATGAATAAAAACTATTTATATATTGAATAATTATTTCTAGGGAATCAGTCATCAAAATTATGATGAAATAAGAAAAAAATAATTTTAAAACTCTTCATTCCAATTGATTTAATTAACTCCAATTGACTATATTAATTAAGAATAAATTTAACAATTTCATAAAGGAAAAATTAATTAAAATATTATACATGGTCTGGAAATAATGTGATAAATAATACCCCTGTATAGTATTTCATTTCTAGTGTTAATTACTACACACAGAAGAACTATGGATAGAGGATGTGGGTATGTGTATAGCCTAGAAGTATGACGAGGCTCTGGAAACTAGTAAGAATACTTCAATAAACCAAAATTCTAGGGTCATTAGTCACCAAAAATAATAAAATCAAAGAGAAACCCAAATCATAGAAATAATATCGTTGCTTACATTTATAAATTTCTCTCCTCAAATACTCTATCAAATATACATATTTTATTCCCTATATAAACTAAATTGAAAAAATTATTAATTATTATCTATTCTAAGTCATTGAAAACACTAGATATAGTTTAAACAAGTAATGATAAATTAAAACATGAATTTTATGGTTTAAAAGAATTGTAAATGTTCCTTATAGGTTGAATTAGAATAATCTAAAAAAACAGATTAAAAAATAATTTTCATATGCAACAAATATATACAGTGTAAGGGTGACTTGGTGTTACCCTTAGATAACATTCTACTCATTAGTGAGATGTGGAAATTAGGGATTCAAAAAAATAGTGATGGGACTCCTTCACGAAGGCTTCTGGAAGCACATGTTACCATTGCAAAGGATTTATAATAATTGGATTAAATTTTATAATGGTTTTTGTTACACATATGTGGTTATATCAATTACCTCAGAACACATATACAAGTAAAACATTACCTTTACATTATTTGGGATTACCATTATGTATGTATTAAAAAAAATGTCAATCTTACATGCTCTGGGTATGACTGTTGTATAGAACATAGAATCATTCCCTTATAGTTAGATAATATGGATCATACCATTAAATGATGAAGGACATATAAATTTTCCACTATTTATGTAAAAAACCATTAATCTAAGAGGGAAATCTTGACTCAACAATATATGGAATGAAATATACCCCTAAAAAAGTAGTCTAACATTGTGATTATCAATTCAAAAGTTAAAAAATCCACAATATAATAGTACATAATTAGAAGGAAAATATGGATAAACATACATAACACATAGAAGATATATTATACCCTTAAATAGTCATTTAATGTCTAGAGTCACCCTTAAGAATAAGTATGTCCATTAGAATTGGTAAAAACATTAAACATATTTAATTTAAACATATATAAAAATATAAATCATTATGAAAAATTTAGTATAATGACTTCCAAAATAATAAAAATACATAGAATTACTTTTAAATATTCCAAAAATAAAACAAAATATATTTTGTTAAAATTTAAGTTACACATGTAATTTCTAAACCCATTTTAAATAATTTTAAATAAAACTATTTAATTAATGATATTTCTCCTGAACCACTATTCATCGAATAATTTTTAATATTTTCCAAATATTATTATGTACTTTTAAATCATACAACTCTCAATACATTTTCTTCATCATGATTTATGATGAATTAGAAAGAAAAATTAATACTAAGGGGAAAAAATTTAACAAACATATGAAGCACCTCTAAGTGATCAATATTTATGGGGAACACCAACAAATATTGAGAAATAAAATGGGTATATTGATATAAAAAATTGATAATTAGGTATAAAATTCAATGGTAAAATCCAACATGGATGGAATAAAAATCAAACAACTAAAAAATCAAAAATATTACAATGGGATACATATTGAAATAATCACATCAGAACAGACCTGTTGAGACATATATAATAGAAGATATTTCTACCACAAAAACATCAATAGATTACCTAATGAATGAAATTAAAGGAAAATATAGACATGATTTATTCTCATTTATCATTACATTAGATAACATTCAGAACATATAATGTTTGAAATAAACAAAAAATACAATAATGATTGTATAATAATTTAACATAGACCACAAATAGGATACTCATATTAATGTGTTAAATCAGGTAGTGTACAAAGTTCATATACGTCAGATTTAGTTTTCATATAATTGTTCACATGTTATGTGTTTATCAAAAAATTTCATTTGAAAACATGTTTTTTCAACAACATGATTTCAAAATACATTTCACTAAGACTCTTGTATTTAGGATGATATTGTTGGTTAAAAAACCATTATAAATTAATAACCATTTTAGTAAATCCCATAATAATGTATTTATCAAAATAATATTTGTAATAATATATTTAGCATATTTTTTAAAACAACCAACTAATTCAATAAAATTATTTATAAAAATTCTGTGGTATAATTTTGAAAAGCTGTAATGATAATATATTTTTTTCAACTGGGTCTCACTAAATTATATGAAAAAATATGATGGGATTATACAAGTATGACATAATAATGTATAATTTTTGTTTTTAGAAAATATATCATCATTAATCAAAAATTCGAGATGTCCAAAATACAAACTAATATCCCCAAGAATGCATCAAATGATTTAATTTATGCACCAGCTACAGTCATTCATAAATGATATTTTTTCATATCAAATTTCATTGATGATTATAAGAGAAATTAAACATCACTATCATGACATAGAAACATATATATTTAATATATTTTCCAAAATATAGACCCTGATGACATACCATTAACAAATTTATCTCATTCAGCTAACACTAATATACTATTTTTATTACCATATAAATATCGATATAAAAAATTTAAAAATATAGAAACCATGTTAACATTTCACATGAATCGCACATATAAAATATTATTAGAATAATCCATTATATCTTATTTCTAATTTATTCCATGTTTTTTAATAATTTATTATTTAATATTTGTATATTTCTAAACAAGATACAATGAATATAAAATTTTATATAGCATTTGTCATAATTGAATTCCATTACCTTTTATAGTATTCAAATTTATGTCACATTACATTCCCTAATCATCACATGAACAAAGATCAACCATTTTTCGAGAAGTATACAAGTAAAAAAGGAACCCTTCCCACATATAATGATTTTAACTGCTTTGGGAAGTACTAACTCACCAACAATGTTTATAATTTTTCTATAATTTAACGCATCATGATCAATGATGTTCCCTAATAAATCATATTCTCGTGGACATAAAAATATAAATAATACAATATAAATCCCATAATGGGATGTAAGTATATAATTACACAAATAATAAATAATAATATTCATTTTCTTGAAAGCATCTCATCTTGCATTATCACAAAAAATTGAAATCCCATATTTAACATGTCATGTAAATATTTGTTCCATCCTCAAAATCATATCACATAAAATAATATCTACTACACCATTCAAGCACCATAAACATTACAACACCCCATTCTACTATTACAATCATGGGCAGAACCACCCATAAAATCCCCAAAATTGTTACTGTTACCCTCCATTATTTCCTTGGAAATCTTCGTACATATAGAATTACTCAAAAACCATCCTCGACACACAGAGTGATATATAATATGGATAACATCCGAAGAAAATTCATATGATATAAAAACAATTGAGTCATCATACGCTACAGGACCTTAATAAAGAATCAAAACATCATAAGAAAATGGGATAACATCACCAAAAACATTTACATTTATCAATATTTTTTTATGATCTTCAATTATCTGATTAATTTATCATTGGTCACCACTCTAGGTAATATAATCCATCATCTATGTAATCCCAAACACATTTTAAACATCCCATCATGCATAAATTCTCATTTCCAAAATATTTAATTAAAGAAATAACATTCAAATTCACTTATATTATTTCCTAAAGAAGTAATTTCCATCACCACGTTCTCTAGGAAATACCATTAACATATAGATGAATAAATATAATTAAACATTCGTTGCACATATTTGTTTTAATCAAAAATAATATTATTAACATATACAATAAACATGTATCTATAATCAACTATTAACGCATATTTATATTATTGTTGAGATTAACACCAATTTTTTATTGATTATGGGTGATTCTATTCATACAATGATAGCCCAATAAAACACATAATCACATTATTATTAAATTTTATCAATAGAAATAATGTAAATTTCATTGATCACACTATTTTCCAAGTTAAGAATCATAATTTCATTATGTCAGTAACATTAATACATAAAGATTTTTCTTATATATATTTTAAAACAACATATGATAATTTAGAAAATATGAATTTTGAAAGGAATGTCAACTATTCATTATAGATTTATATAATTATAGAACAAAATCAGTCAATATTTCAATGTTAATCATAATGAGACATCATCCATTAAAAATATGCATTTGAATGATGTGGTTAATATAAATAAAAAAAATAAAATTTCCTTATCTCATGAACCATGCAGGACATGTTAGGATAAAACAATGTAGGTAATTCTTGTGACCATGGAAACAACATCCAAATATAATTGAAATTTTTTGAAATTTTAGATTTATGTTCTCAAATAAAATACTACATTAAATATACATCAATATTTCAAAATAATCCAGATAATTCTATCCATTAGATCCCAAAATTATAACTGCACATGTTGAATTATGATATATCATAATCAACAAGGTCGAAATATTCATTTTTTTAAAAATACCAATTAGGAAAACAAGCTTATATACTATAATAATGTTAACATGATTTCATGTATTTAATTAAATACAACATGATTATTATATAAAATCTTATAAAACACTAAATAAAACATATTAAAAATTCTATAAGATCAAGTCACATATATTATAAATTGAATATTTTTAATTTTTTTCAACATTAGAATTGATTCCCATTACAAAATACTCATGGATTAACATGTTAGGAATAATTATCATAGAATTAAATAATAAATTAGTATAAAAAGAATATTAAGAATAACATAAAAACTTTTGATTCAAATTTTTTAAAAAAATTGTTTATATTTTCTCATAGAACATAGAATCAAAAGATAAAAAAATTATCCCTTAAATTGTTTCCAAGAACATATTTTACACACAAAAATATATGAAATATATATAATTAATATAATTCAAAAAAATGGTAATAAGAAAATATGAATACCAATGTTTTTAATTTTTTTATGATTTATAAATATTCATGATCAATATTTTTTAGAAATTTTAGAATTTATATATCAAAAAAAATTATAATGAGTACATAACACATTATTTTGAGAAATTAAAATGTTAAAATAATTAATATAATAAAATCCTATATGGAATATAAAATGATATAAATAGAGGAATAAAAATAACTTTTCAATGTGAAAGAATATAATTTACTCCAAGTAAAATAAATAATAATGTTTTTAAAATTAAATAGATATTCACATAAAAATTCTATAAGCAATCTTCAGTTAAAATCTGAAACATTAGGAAAGTATTTTACAATTTTATTCATTATAACCATAGAAATAAACTTAATACCAACAATATTTTCTTATAGTATGAAAGGAAAAAATAAATGAAAATATCAAATAGGTTTTAACCAAATATTCAGGAAACTTAATTAACATTTTAATAATTCCTTTAAGGTTATATAAATAATACAAAAAAATATTAAAGGATTATAATAAACAACCACATTAGAATATTTAGAGAAAAATATATAAAATTTCATGATATTATTATTTAAATTAAATAGAATAAAAAGAAACCCTATTTTAGTCCCAATCCCAATTAATAATAATTCATGCTCCTCTAATTAGGCTCCACCTTATAAGAGTCATCACCCCACAAGGTCATTGTCTATGATCATATTACATGAAAAAAATTATTGGTGGGATCTAAAATAAATTTTCCATGTATTATTCTATGGCCTATGTCACACACAAAGGATGGCTGGAAATGTTTCCCTATAAACCAATGAAACAACAGTTGACACTAACTCGTTACTCTATATTATATCTCAAACTAACCATTGAAACTACTTCCACCAGACCACATTATTCCTATGGGAGATAATTACCCTCCTAAATTCCCACCTTCAATTGGACCTATGCTGGCCTAAAAAATAAAGGGTATACAAAAGGTCAAATAGTAGGTTTTATTACCCTTAATGAAATGAAATGTAGGATTATAAAATTCTGTATCAACCCCAAAACAACTCCATAAAAAATGAAAATGAAAAATAATAAAATATACCCTCTTATTTATAATTCCATAGAAATAAAATTATGGAATCCAAGTAAAACAATGAAAAAAATCCTCTCAATGAAACTCAATAAAAACTAAAAAAAAGATAATAATATCTAGCTTAGTCTCTAAATTCATCCTTGAAACCTATAAATTTTTTTCTATATACATATGTTCAGAATACATGTATACATTGTAGGATAATACCCATGGATACATTAGAAGATCTGAGAAGATTATTCTAAAGGCTCAGTAAACAAATATCATGATCAGTAAGACCCTATCATTTAAAATTTTTCACATCCTTACTATGTCCCCCACAAAATAATTCATCAATTCATAATAACATAATATGAAAATATCAATAAATGGTATCTTGAAACCATTACCACTGATTTTTCACACGCACACCCCATCATCATAAATAATGGAACTCACATATCTTAAATTTAATCCTACTAGATTAAATCTATAGTACTACATCCTTCCAGGAACCCCACATAAAACTGGGATTCACATTACATCTCACCCAAAGACACCTAAGTTATCACACTACCTCTTAACTATATATATTATGTGAATAGTAGGGTTTGATGACCATAATGTACATAAACCAAGTTATATCCTCCGACCATGAGATTCCCCCACTATAAGGTGCCTCACAATACTCATCCATCCAATATGTATATATATATGAAATATTTTTGGATTTATTCAAATCACATTGAAATTTTTTTCCCCGAATGATAGACCATGAAAGACTGAGTAGCTAGATTTAAAATTCACCATATATTTAGTGGGAAAAACATCTCCAAAACATTTTGAAATCAAAAAAATTAGCAAAAATCATGCAGGGTTCATATAGAAATAATATATATATATATATATATATATATATATATACAATAGTAACATGCATAAGAGTGGCCAATGTGTTTTTAACAAGAATATAACCCCACACAAAACATAACCACAAGGGCCACGAAACCCCCACCACATTTACTACAAAATATAAATTCAACTCACCACAAATAAATTCCATAAACCACAATCCATATTCTATATTTTTCTTCAAGAAAATACAATTTATTATTATTACAATTAATCTCCAATGTCATCTATCCACCATGTTCTTTTAATATTATAAATAAACCAAACTAACAACACAAACCACTTTAAATCATATTCATATTATAAATTCCAACCAATAAAATTTTTAATTCATCAATAATAATTAATTTAATCAAATTACCACACATCAATTCAATATTTCTCAATTAACCACATCAAATTCAAACCATTTTCACATTCCTTAATAATCATTATTTATTATATTTAATCATTACTATCAAACATACAATTAAATATTTTTATCCCCAATAATCAACAGTCACAAAAAAATACATGCCAATCCATCAACACTTTAAACAGTCTCACATCAATTAGAAATCAGAACCACCACATATCATTCTATATCAAGAAATAACAACACACATCACATTCCATATCCACAATAGTGCAGTTTTAGTACTTCCATAACAATACAACTATTTTTTTCTTATGTGTTTTATCAAAAATATAGATTCCAATGGATTGTTGTTTTAATAACATTATATATCTTAATTACATTATAATTTATCGTGGTATTAATTAAAAATAAAAATAAAGGATCTCATAATAGTAAACATTCAATTCATAAAGAATATTTCAAATGACCATTCCTTTCTAGAATCTAAAATACATGTAGAATTCTTTAAAAAATATCACAAATAGGGAAAATTAATGTGAGATATCAATTTTCATAAAAAACAATTAACTATATTCATATGGTTATAGCATTCTCAATATAGAATAATCTTTTAAATATATAAATTAACACAACAAATGAAAATAAGGGTAATTATGAATTATTGATGTGATAATAATTTTTAGGGAAAAATATCTATAAAAATAAGATATAAAATAAAATAAAACTATAACCCACTATTCCAATCAATATTATTATATCTGATTGATTATCTTATTTAAACCAACTGTTACCATTCACCCCAACAATATAAAAATTAATCATATATCCCTAATGTATAAGAAATAAGTAGAGAACTTGGGTTCTTTAAATGTAATTTATTTTCTTATATAAATCAATATATCCAAAAGGGAATGGTGGGAGGGGAGAGGTTATGCACAAATATTGTAAGAAACAGAAGCATCATAAAATTTGTAGATAACATCTGAAAACTTGAACATTGAGGTGTTATATCCTTAGAACCTGAGAGAAACAATGAGAATCATCAAAGAGATATTGAATCCTATTTTACAATCATTCATATCCCTTATAATATAGTATATAAGATTTATATATATTATTACCCATTTAAATATAATTCAAATCAAATATTTTTTTAATCCATTCAAAACCTCTTAAAATATAAGATATAATTTTAAAAAGTCAGAAGAATTCAAAAACGCAATTTTATGTTTTTAAAACATTAAAAATGTGAATTATTGGTAAAATAATATTTAAATTCATAAATATTGTTAAAAATGATACACATACACAACTCATATATTTTTTTCAGTGGAAATAGAGTTTTGGCGATACATAGTTTCTTATCCTTACATGTGTTGATTATATATGAACCTACACTTTAGATGAGAATGGCTACGACTAAAAAGGTTTGTGAAAACACATATATCACTTAAATATGCTTTAGAATCCACATCATACAATTTGACAATGATTATCTTACCATTATTTGGGTATATGAAATTTTTTGGTTCCCCAAGACATGTAAGAATTTTTTTAGATGAGATGGTTAGATCGTTACCTATTATTAGAAAATCCAAACTATACTTATATTAGTAGGTGAAGACATTTATAGTAATCATATAATCATTCAAATAACCTTACATAATATGGAACATACCTTTAAAAGAATAAGGATAGATGTACTAACATCAATCAAGGTAAGAACCGTAACATTCAATAACTAGAAGGGTTTGGATAACCTTTACAGAGAGGGGGAGAGAACCATATGCATCCAATTTAAATCTAGACAATTTTTAAATAAATGAAACCACTACATACCCTTATAAAACTTCGATAAAAATGGAATTACACTTATCAAATACATTGAAAATATAATGTACCCTTATACATACCTTTAAAAAAATATTTATTATTATATAGAGTTATGGACATGCATAATGATAAAAATTAAATTAAAACTATTTTACATCAACTTACAATAAAATTGATATAATTATGAATATCCTTTAGCAACACTTCCTAATTCCCTAAAAAGATACTCATTAAAATATAGCAATTTTAATTCCAAATATTATTTTCAAACATGTAAATTACATCCATAATTTTAAAAACCATTTTAAACCATTTAAAGTCATTTTAAAATAACATTTAAATTGTATGAAAATGATATCGACTACAGGGAACCACTGTGTCAAATAGTAATGATTGGGTATATTTTGGTGACATATAATTATATTGGGACTATGGAATAAACAATAGAATATATAACCATTATAAATTATAGTATGTTACAAACTAAGATTCTCAATAATTATAGAGAAGGCCTCAGTACCTCATTCCTATAATTGAGTGATAATTCTATAATAATTTCTACTAATAATTTAATGAGGTCCAAATCCTTTACAATTGCACTGGAGGGTGATAGAGGACCTCACTGATCATCATCCATATACTAGTCTGGAAAATAAAATAAATAATTCATCATATAATAAAGAAAAAATGGAATGAATAATTGGTTTCATTTATCAAATTTTAAAGAGACAATGGATGGAAAATGGGTTTCAAATCCATGAAAAATGGAATCATATAAAAACAATTAATAATCTCAACAATAAAAACTTATGGAAAAATTGGGCATGGAGAAATATTTAATATATTTGTAGGAAAATAAAATAAAAATTTGTTTATGAGGTTTTGGGGATAACAAAATAGGATTTTCATACATATAAATTAAATTTTAGATTTATATTTATTACTATTACAAAAAAATGTGAATGATGATTGTAATTGTATAGTGCCTTTGGAAACTTAGACACATAATGAACTAGATCATATTTGAGTTCCATCATCTCCCACTATTTTATACATAAGTATCTCCATTCATAGACATACCATACATAATATATTTTTCCATTCCATGGAGAGAGGAGTCGTAATAAATGTAGAGATCAAATGATTAGTAAATATAAACAATTGATATATCAATATAACATGACAATTTGGGTATTATAACATGTGAATAATATATGAAAACCACAATAATCTTATACAAGATTCATTGATTAAATCGATGCTTTTCATAATATATGAATAATAATATAATCAAATAACCTGATCCATGAGGATATAAAGTTGTTATAAGACACAAGTTTGTGGAATATAAATAATCATATAAAGTATTATGTCAAGGATACAAACCAAACATTCATAAAATGTTATTCATGTGATAAACACCCGTGTACCAAGATTGGGGTTGGGAAAACCTAATGCCTACCCAGAATCATGATTTATATACACCCCATGTACCATCTATTGGTCTTCATATAACCTCGTATTCACTTTTTGAACTTATATAACCTTAATCCTTACCCAACTCATTAAAGGGAGGTATAGGTTTGACACCTCACAAGATGAAATTCATAAATACAGTATCCAAAATATCAGAATAAATCCATCATATTAAAACCTAATAATGGGAATTTTTTTCATAATAATTTCATCATTTTCTCAAATCCTAACTCATTGAGAAAATTTTTATTATTAGGTATGAATTTTGTCATGGTATAATGAACTAGATAAAAACTAGTTTTATAAATGGATTTTCATTTTAATAAACTTATATAGAAAGAGTAATATTTTTATTCAAGGCTCATTTACCCATTAAATAATAAGTAACATTAAAATATGTAATCTTTGATAAAAATTGATTTTGAAATAAAAATAACATGGAACGTTTCTTGGGGAAAATATCCTCAATTCAAAATAAGATTATCCATTAAAATAAAAAAATTATAATATATTTCCAAAATTATAATTTTTAAATATAAATGATTAATTATAAATTATGTTTGAAATAAAATCATGATCATTATTTATATAAATTTTCTTTACTTCCTTACTTATTAAAACAATGATTCATTTCACATTTCTAGTTACGCCTATGTGGTCCATTTTTTTAAACAAAAATAAATATTTCATTTAGAACACCTTAAAGTGGTCAAAAGAGGGAAAATGATATTAAAAAAATAATATATTAAAATTTATACATTTTTTAAAAATGGTTTTATAAAACAAAAACGTATTAGATAAAGGGGTTTTTACTGAAGAGTGGTATAAATAATTTGTTCATGAAAAATATTATTACAAAATAATGAGTGTATTAAGAGAAGAAATTGAATAGAAAACTTTTTTCTCATGAAATATAAAGAATATAATTAGTTTATTGAGATTATTGAAATATTTACAATAATATTTCAGCATGGGAATCATAATCATTAAAAATCCCATTGAATTATGAGATTATATAATAAAACCCTTTCTATATTGGTAACATTTAATCATATGTACCATTCAAGAATAAAATAAATAGAATAATTAAATATAATTAATATTGTTATATTAATGATATTAAATGTCTAGTTGGATTTATATGCACCTCGTTAAATAATATAGGTGCATAACATAACATATATCTCGAAGAAGGATAATTTAGACAAAAATTCACTACCCTAAGTCTTGCATTCCATCGTACGTGTTCTAAGATAATTTAAAATTAATATATGATTATTATACATCGATTAGATAACAATAACTATATTTATGATTCAATATATAATTTAATAATGATATTTTATGAACCATTTATAAACAATTCCATGTTAATGTCATTTTTTCGGGTATTAGATACATTGTTTTCATGTATATTTGGATACAATACTTTTTTCAACATAAATTTATCCGAGTAACTTAATATTTAGATGTTTTAACATGATATAAATATCATATATATTAATTATATATGTTTTTATAGTAATCCCTAATATTTAGATATACAAAATGAACTACATCATTCACGAAGATGATAAGACATGTTTATCCTAAAACACTATTTCCATTTTCTGAAAGGATTAAAAAAATTAAATTAATATAATATATTACAATCCAACAAAAATAATAATGTAATATATATCACATATTTTCACTAATCCAATTCTTATTATCATTCATGTAATGTGTGAATGAATCACATTTCTTTGTGAGGTGGTAGTTTGTTGTACACATGAACGATGTTATCATATTCCCATAGAACAGAAATATATAAGGAATATGTGATATCATTTTTTAGATACATAATAATTTAATAAATAAAATTATATGAATTTAAAGAATCAGTTTATACCATCATGATTTGTTATAATGGAAAAATGAAAAACATCTATCGAGGAGGCATCATTCCACTATACACAAAAATGTTTATTCCAAAAAATAATTTATGAAAGATTAGAATTATTTGTGTTCTCACATAAAAATGAAAACATATAAGTATTTTTAAGATTATGAGCGTGTTATTTTATAATTTTATAATCAAAAAAAGTTAGTAGGTTGGTGAATAAATAATTAAAAACTCTCAGTTATCATTATTACCTCTTCATTAGACAGCTTTTTTTCATCTACACCAAAAGTCTTATTATGTTTCATTTATTTAAAAATAAGGATTAAATAATAGTATTAGATCATTAATAATTTTATTTGTGTATTTATAGTCAAAAAATCATTATTTTTTGAAAGTACAGAGTATAGTGGAGAGGGGGTGGACTTTTATAAGTAAGGTGAGTGTCACACTTGTAATTTCTAAAAATAAAAAACTATAACCATGTTTCCCACATTATATAGGGATAAAAAATATAAAAAAATCCAAAATAAAAAAATATATAGGGTAAATATGGCTATAAAATTGTTTTTATTGATGTTTTATTCATTTTTATCTATTATATTTTTAGATAACAACTTGATAAACAGAATTTATCTTTTACCAGGTTAAAAAATTTCCTCTACAGTTAAAATTCATTATTTTCAAAAAAAATATGTTGACATTATTATAAGAAATAAATATTTATAATCAAAAATATGTAATCTAGGTTTTAAAATTCCATTCAAATAATAAGAAAATTTTAATTTGAAATTAAACAAGAATAGGTGAAGAAAAAGTGGGTTTCCAAAGAGAAAACTTCCGATAGAATAATATTTTTTATATGTAAATCAAATATGAAATTTATTAAATTGAAAAAATGGATTAATTTATATATTATATAATTAATATTAATTTTAGGTCCATTTTACATTAAAATTGAACGTAATGATTTATTTATGTTAAATGGTTATTTACAATTAAAAACAACATTTTATAATCTAAACTGAGATATTAAGAATTTCTAAAATATTCCCAAAAACATTAATCCAAGGATACTTTTTAAAATATGGATGAAAAAATTATATTTATTTTATCAAAAGAAATTTACAAATGTTTCCATAACTTAATATTTATTGTATTTTCAAGAAATAAATACAAAAAATTCTTTTCGAATATTGTATTTTAAAAACATAAAATGAATTCTCTAAAAATTAAGTGAATCATGTATCAATAGTATACTCATTTTATTTTATAGGACTGAATAATTTCGTGTATGAAACATAAAATAATGGTTCTAAAATATAAAACCCTTGGTTTTATGAATCATTTTTTAGTAAATTATTATTTTTGATAACTTTCCTTATATGAAACACTAATTTTATCTTGCATTACATGCAATATTGATTTTTAATAAAAAAAATTATATAACAGATCCTAAAAATTTTAATTCTAAAAATCATTATATAGAAGTCTTTATAAAGAGAAATATTATTCATGAGTGAAATCTATTATTTCATAAAAAAATCCAAAAAAAGAATAGTATTGTTTACAAAAACTTTTGAAATCCGTAGATCATGATATCATCATAACATTAGGGTTATAATTATTATGCTTTATTGAAAATATGTTTAAGGATGATATGATGTGATGAAACATGACACCATATTGATTTTATATTGAAGAAATCACCATGACATTGAGTTAAATATAATATCTCGATTAAATATGATGAAATTTGGTTCTTTATGAAACCTTAACCATTAATTTATTTAAATTCTGGAATAATGATTAAGAGGGATGTCTTATTTTCTAATAATGAAGTGTAATTACATTTTATAGAGATTTAATAAAATCCATTTATCATTATTCCATTTAGATGTTTTGGGTATTCCAATGATTTAATAAGTGGAACTGTTTTCATATTTAAATTCGGTTATGGGTAATAGATGAAAAATAAACTTAATTTTTTTTTCATGAATTATCTTTCAGAAAAATGATTCACATAAACACAAACTCAGTGAGAAATCAGTTTATGAAATCCAAATAGAAATTCTATTTCCAATATATATACATCTCTACACTTTAGGGATGTATAGAGAATGAAAAACTATGAGTTTTCTCTAAAAACTCAACACTCAAATCTTCTACTTATTTGTTATATTCTTGGTTCCTGAAAAATATATTTATATCATGATTGGGGTTTAACTTTATGGACATTTTGTCATTTGTTTCATTATATCACCGTTTAAAACATCTTTAGTCATCACATGGATAAGTAACTGATCACTAAATTGAGATATATTATATTTATCCCATTAAATTTGGATATCTATATCCATCATTCTAAAATCATTAAATACTGAATCTTTTATGATCCCTATCATGGTTAATCATAGCATGATCCTTTCATCACAAATTATTTTCCACCATGATCATTTTATTAGTGTGATAATGTAATGAGAAATCATAATAATTATTTATATTTGACTATCTTCTCTGAATCATATTCTACTCCTTCTATTTGAATATATAATTTAAATTTCTTGTTCTTAAATATATCAAAATGTTATCTATAATGACAGTTAGTCCCCATATTTAATTCAAAAATTGATACAAAAAACACAAAATCATTAGTTGGATAGTTTTTCTCAAGATCATTCATGATTTAAGACTCATAAGCTATAATGAAGTCAATTTTCCTAATAAGACATTACAATGTCTTATAAGATGAATCAAAAAATATTTCACACTATTCTCCAATATAGTTTACTATAAGAATATGTATCCTATGTAGTATTATATTCAGTTCATTGAACATTTCCACACACTCATGAGTCTATAAAAATAATAATTTCGTCTAAGTTACCTCAGTTTCTTGATTATATTCTATTGATATATTCTCCACAATCCATTGATTATATCTACATAAACCATGCAAATAAATGATCATTGTCACCATGGTGGGTTTGAGCCAACACTTAACAACCTTTTTTATATATGGATCTACAATATATAATCTCTTAAGATTAAATGTCAAAAAAATAAACCATGTGTATTAGGAATTTAAATTTTTTTCAATTTTTCTAATAGTTCCCCCTTCTTTTGGATGTTTAATACAACTATCTGGTTATATTTATTCTCTTTTTATATCATTCATGTGATAGTATCATAAAACCCTATCTATATTGGTAAAATTGAATCATATGTAACATTCTAGAATAAAATAAATAGAATAATTAAATATAATAAATATAATTATATTAATGATAATAAATGTCTAGTGGGTATTATATACACCTAATTAAAACAATATTAGAGTATAATAAAACATATGTCTTAAATATAGAAATTTTTGAATAAAAATCCACAACCATAAGTATTGCATTCCTTCATAAGTTTTATAAACTAATTTAAAATAAATATATGTTTATTATACATCGATTAAATAAGAAAATCATATTTATCATTCTATATATAATTATATAATGATATTTTATTAACCATTTATAAACCATTCCATGTTAATGTCATTTTTTGGGAAATAAATACTTTGTTTTTCGTGTATGTTTGGATACAATACTTTTTCAACAAAAAATGATCATAGTTACATAATATTCAGATGAAATATCATGATATATATAACATATGTATTCAGTATATATGTTTTTAGAGTAATCCATATTATTAAGAGATACAAAATGATCTATAATGTTCAGGGAGATGATAAGACGTATTTATGCTGAAACATGTTTTCCATTTTCCCAATATATTAAAGGACTGAAATGAACATAATATATTACAATTAAAATAATAATAATAATTTTATATTTATCACATAAGGTCATTAATCCAATACTTATTATCTTTCATTTGTTGTGTGAATGAATCAAAACGCTTTGTGAGGTGGTAGTCCACTATACACATGAACGACATTATCATATTCCCAAAGAAAGGAAATATAGAAGGAATATGTGATATCATTATTATAAATTCATAATAATTTCATAAATATAATATATATAATTTTAAAAAATCATAATATCCAATCATGATTAGTTCTAATAGAAAAATAAAAAACATCAGTTTAGGAGGCATCATTCCACTGTGCAAATAAAGGTTTATTCCATAAAATAATCAACGAAAGAGGATAATGATTTATTTTTTCACATTAAAATGAAATAATAAATGTATTTTAAGATACAGAGGGTGTTATTTAATCATTTTATAATAAAATATTATTACTAGGAAGTATATATAATTAAAAACTTTTAGTAAAAATTATTACCTCTTTATTAGACAACTTCTTTTGGTCTTCCCCAAAAGTCTTATTATGTTTAAATTATTGAAAAATAAAAAATTTATATTAGTATTAGATAATAAATAATGTTATTTGGATTGGTATAGTCCAACATAAAGTATATTGAATTTGTGAAGTTGAGCAGAGATGGGGTGTCCTTTTATAAGTGAGGTGAGTGGCACACATGTAATTTCTTAAAATAAAAAACTATATCCATGTTTTTCACATTACATAGGGATATAAAATGGTAAAATATAAAAACTAATATATATATTGTGTAAATATGGATAGAAAATGGTTTTTGAGATTTTTTATTCATTTTCAACAATTATATTTTTAGTTTAACAACTCGATAAACAAAATTTCTCATTTATCATAGTAAATAATTTCCACAATTTAAAAAAACACTATTGTAAAAATGTTTGTTGACTTTATTATAAAAAATAATCATTATAATTAAAAATATGTAATCTAGGTTGTAAAATTCTATTTAAATAATAAAGAATATTTTAATTTCAAATTAAACATGCATAAGTGATGAAAATGCAGTTTTCCAAAGGAAAACATTTTAAAGAATAAAAAAAATTTATATGAAAATCCAATATGAAATTTTATAAAATGAAAAAAAATTGGATTAAATTATATATTAAAAAATTAATTTAACTTATAAATTTATTTTACATTTAAATTGAACTTAATGAAAAATTTAAATTTAAAGGATATTTTCAATTTAAAAAAACATTTTTCACTCTTTACTGAGATACTAATATTTTCAATAAAAACTACCAAAAACATAAAATAGATTATAATTTTTACAATATAGTTTAAAAAAATATATTTATATTATCAGTATTATTTTATAAATGTTTCAAAACGTTATTTTTTTTGTTTTTTCAATAAATAAATTGAATTTAATATTTTATAAAATTGTATTATAAATTATATAATTAATTCACTAAAAAATAAGGTATTTTTGTATCAATATGTTTCAAATATATAAAATCATTAATCATAATATTTTAAAAAAATTTATAACTAATAATACTTTAATGTTTAATAGATAATTACTAATGATTTAATTTAAATAATAATGTTAGTTATATATATTTATTTATTCAAAATCTATATTGTGTATAATAAATGATAAAATCGGTGGTTCATTTAATGGGTGTTATCAAAAAAAATTATTTTATTAAAAAAATGAATCATAATAATCTATGGTTTTATATTTTGACAACATTAATATGAGTTTCATGCATGAAATTATTCACTCTTATAACATAAAATGAGTGTAATCTTGAATAATCATTTCCATTGGTTTCTACATAGCTTATCAAATTTTTTTTTTCACCATGATACTTGGACTACTGTAGTTGTATTGTTTCAAGGAAAATTCTGTTTAGGATCCTTAATATCCACTAGATATTCATCATAAGTAAGTACCTACTCTAATAGTATGAAATCTATGTTTAGTACATGTGATGGATCATGTATATACTTTCTTCAAAGAGATATTTAGGACATATTATGGTCTTGAGAGAGGTTTGGTCGAAGTGACGACTGATATTATACAATCTTAATATGATTAATAATATAAAAGGGAAAGACATACCAATGGGTTATTTTTACCTTCTTGTAAATTTTTATTAATTTTTTCCACGGTTAAATTGATATAATATACTTTTTACTGACATTAAATTCTAGATTATGTTGGTTATTATCAGCATATCTTTGCATCCCACAATAAGATACATTATAGATATTTTGAATGGATAAAACCATCTTTATAAATTTTACATTTATATCATATCCCAATAATGATCATTCCCCAAAATCAATAAATCATGTTGGATTTCTACAACTCATTATATAGAGGTCATTATAATGATAAATATGATTCATTTTTGAAATCTATTATTTCATATGGAAGTCAAAAAGATGATGGTTTTTATGACAAAATCCTTGTAAATCGATAGAACTTGATATCATCATAACATTAGGGTTCAAATTGCTATTCTTTATTGAACATATGTATGGGGATGATATGATGTGATGAAACATAACACCATATCGATAGTATATTGCAGACTTCACCATGGCATTGGGTTAAATATCAGATCTTGATTAGATACGATGAAATGTAGTTCTATAGGAAACCTTACCACTATCTTTATTTATATTATTGAATGATGATCAAGAGGGAAGTCTTATTTGATAATAATGAAGTGTACTTATATTTTATGGATATCTACTAAAATAGATATAGCATTATTCCATTTAGAGGTTTTTGGTAGTACAATGCTTTAATACAAGGAACATTTTACATATTTAAATTTGATTATGGGTAACAGATGAAAAATTATCTTAAAATTGTTTTTCTAAGAAATATCTTTCAGACTAATTATGAAAATAAATAAAAAATTAGTTATATATCACTTTATTAAATATAGATATAAATTATATATATAATATTTATACTTATCTATACTTCACGGATGTATAGAGTGTGAATAACTATGAGTTTCATCAAGTAAATAAATCCTAAAATCTTCTATTTGTGGGTCATATAACTGGTTCAGAAACAATATAATTATATCATGATTGGGGATAACCTTAGTGGCTTTTTTGCTATTTTTTTGAATTAAATAACTATTTGTAACATCGTTAATCATCACATGGATAGATAACTAAACACTAAATTCATATATATAATATATATATCCCCTTAAATAAGTATATCTATATCCATCATTCAAAAAATCATGAAATACTGGATCTTTTGTAATCCATATCATGGTTAATCTTAGCATGATCCTTTTAACTAAAGTCTTTGGCTGCATTGATCATTTTCTTAGAGTGATAATGTAATAAGAAATCATAATCATTAATTATCTATAACCATATTCAATGAATCATATTCTACTCCTTTTGTGTGAATATATAATTTTTTTATTATATATATCAAAATATTATCCATAATGATAATTACTCCCCATATTGAATTCAAAAATTGTTACAAATAACTCCAAATCATGAGTTGGGTAGTTTTTATTATGAGCCTTAAATATTCGCGACGCGTAAGCTATAACCAAGTGATTTTTCTTAAGAACAAATACCAATAACTTATAAGATGAATCATGAAATATTTCAAACTGTTCTCCACTATATCATAATATAAGAATATGTGTTCTATCTAATATAATATTTAGTTCATTGAACATTTCATTACACTCATGAGTCTATTAGAACATGGATTCATTATAAATTAACTATTTTTGTTGATTATATTCTCCTGATAAATTCTTCCAAAACCATTGATAATATCTAGATAAACCAAGAAAACAAATGATCATTATCACTATAGTGGGTTTCAGCCAACACCTAACAACCTCTACTATATATGTATCTACAATATACAATATCCTAAGAAGAAATGACAAAAAAATTAAAACCATTTTTATCAAGAATTCCATAATTTTAAATTGTTTCATATAGTTTTACCTTTTTTAGGGTGTTTAGTACAATTATCATGTTATATTTATTCTCTTTTTATCTCTATTAAGAAATTGTATCATGAAACCCTTTCTACATTGGTAACATCGAATCTTATGTACCATTAATCACTAAAATAAATACAAGAATTATATATAATTAATATATTTCTATTCATTATATTAAATTTCTAGTGGGTTTTATGTACACTTAATTTAATAATAGAGGTGTATAATATAACATATTTCTCGAAGAAGGATAATTTTGACAAAAATCCCCTACCCTAAGTATTTCATTCTATTTTAGATGTTCTAAGATCATTTAAAAAATATATAATTTTATTATACATTGATTAAATAACCATAATTATATTTATTATTCAAGATATAATTTTATAATGATGTTTTATTAACCATTTATGAACAATTCAATTTTAAAGTAATTTTTTGGGAAATAGATACGTTCTTTTTCATGTAATTATTGATACAATACTTTTTTAAACAAAAATTGATAATAGTTAAATAATATTGAAATGATTTTACATGATTTAAATATCATATATATTAAGTATATTTGTTTTTATAGGAATCTATAATATTTGGAGATGCAAAATAAACTACATAGTTCATTAATCTAATCCTTATTATATTTCATGTAATGTGTGAATGAATCACATCTCTTTGTGAGGTGGTAGTCCGTTGTACACATTAACGACATTATAATATTCCCACAGAAAAGAAATATAGAAGGAAAATGTGATATCATTATTATAGATGCATAATAATATCATAAATATAATATATATAAATTTAACAAATCTTTATATCCAATCATGAGTGGTTTTAATAGAAAAATTAAAAACATCAGTTGAGGAGGCATTAATCTACTGTACACACGATGGATAATTCGATAAAATAATTGATGATATGGGGGAAAACATTATGATGTCCCAATAAATTGAAAATATATTTGTTTTATTATGATAATGAGGGTGTTATTTTATCATTTCTAATAAAAAAATTTGTATGTGGAGGAATAAAAAATTAAAAAAACTCATTTAGGGTTATTACCAATTCCTCTGACAACTTCTTTTGGTCTATACAAAAACACTTACTATGTTGCATTTATTAAAAAATAAGGATTCTATAATAGTATTAGATAATTACTAAGGTTATTTGGGTAGGTATAGTCCAACAAAATGTGTTTTTAATATATGAAGTGGAGTGGAGAGGGGTGGCCTTTTATAAGTGAGTGTCACATATGTAATTTCTCAATATAAAAAAATATAACCATGTTTCTCACATTACATAGAGATAAGAAATTGAAAAATAACCAAAATAAAATATATATGGTGTTAATATGGAAATAAAATGGTTTTTTAGATGTGTTATTCATTGTCAACTATTATATATTTTGTTTAACAACTCAATATAGAAAAGTTTTCCTTTTCCATGGTAATAAATTTAACGTTTTTTTTAATTCATTATTGTTAAAAAAATTATTTAAATTATTATAAAAAATAATTATTTATAATTTAAAATATGCTATCTATGTTTTCAAATTCCATTCAAATAAAAATACATTTTTAATTTAAAATTAAACATGTAGAGGTGATGAAGAAGCAGGTTTACAAAGAGAAAACAATCGAAATAATAAAATATTTTTATATGTAAACCCAATATGAAGTTTTTTTAAATGAAATAAATTGGATTAATTTATATATAATAATATAAATTTTACTTTTAAATCCTTTTTTTATTAAAACGGAACATAATGAAAAATTTAAATTGGAAGTACATTTCTAATTAAAAAGAACATTTTTCAATCATTATTGATATATTAATATTTTAAAAAAATTACCAAAAACATTAATCCAATAATAATTTTGACAATATTTTTTAAAATTTTATATTTATTTTATAGAAATAAGATTATAAATGATTCAAAAATTTATTTATTTTTTCCATGAAATAAATTTAAAAAATATTAGAAAATTATATTTTAAAATCAGATAATTAATTTTCTAAAAATTAATTTTATTCATTAATAATAATATCACACTATCTAACGGATAGTTAATAATGGTTTAATTTACTTAAAAATAATAGTTATATAACTATTTTTATTAAAAATCTATATTTTGTTTAATGAAAGATAAAATTGGTGTTTGATATAAGAGAAATTTATAAAAGAATTTATTAAAAAAATGTTTCATAACAACCAAGGGTTTTATATTTTAACACCATACTATGAGTTCCATGCAAGAAATTATTATCTCCTATAAAATAAAATGAGTATAGTATTGAATCATCATTTCCATAGCTTCCAATATAGCTTATTCAAATTGGTTATTCCACTACGAAACATGGACCAGTGTAGTTGTATTGTGTTATAGAAAATTCTCTCCCTGATCTGAAATCTCCACTGAATTTTCAACATAATGAATATACTAATCCAATAGTATGAACTCTTAGTTTAGTACATGTGTTGGATAATGTATGTACTTCTTCAAAAGATACACGTAGAAAATATTATGGTCTTGAGATAGGACTGATTGTAGTGACAACTGGTATGATATAGTCCTAATATGATCCTAAATTGTAAAGGTAATGATATACCAAGGGGTTAGTTTTACCTTCTTTTAATTTTTTTCTTACCTATTTCCATGGTTAAATTGATTCAATCTACTATTCACCGACTATAAATTCTAGATTATGTCATTGATTGCCAGCACAACATTTCTTCCCACTACAAGCTACATTATCATTATCTTGAATGGATATAACCTTCACTATAAATTTTATATCTATATAATATCCCAATAACATATATTCTTCACCTTCTATAAATCATGTTGGATTTCTACAACTCTTTTTATAGAGGTCTTTATATAGAGAAAGATGATTCTTAGTGAAATCTATTATTTCATTAGAACATCAAAAAGTGGATTGTGTTGATAAAAAACCCTTCAAATCCATAGAATATGATATCATCATAACCTTAGGGTTTGAATCGTTATGTTTTATTGAACATATATATGAGGATGATATGATGTGATGAAACTAAACACCATATCGATAGTATATTAAAGACTTCACAATGTCAATGAGTTAAATATCAAATCCATATTAGATATAATGAGATGTGGTTCTATATGAAACCTTACCCCGTTTATTTATATTCTGGAATGTTGATCAAGAGGGAAATATTTTTTGATAATAATGAATTGAACATGCATTTTATGGAGATATACTAAAATAAATTTAGAATAATGTCCTTTAGTCATTTTGGTTAGTCTAATTATTTATTTAAAGGAGCTATTTTCATATTTAAATTATGTTATGGGTAATAGATGAAAAATAACCTTAAATTTGTTTTCTAATAATTATCATTCAAAAAATGATGAACATAAACTGAAAATCAGTTATATATCACATTATGAAATCCTAACATTATATATATTTTCAATATTTATACTTTTATATTATTCATGTAATATTATAGAATGAAGAACTATGAGTTTCCTTTAAAAACCCAATCATCAAATCTTCTATTTATGGGTCATATTCCTAGTTCCTTAACTATAGAATTATTTAATTATTGGGGATAATCTCAGTGATTGGTTTTAATTTTTTTTAGCATTACATCACCATTTGGAACATAATTAATCATCACATGGATATATAAATGAAAAATAAATTGAGATATATAATATTTATCTCCTTAAATCAGGATATCTGTTTCCACCATTCAAAGATACTAAAATACTGCATCTTTAGTGGTCCATATCATGGATAATCTTAGAATAATCCTTTAAACTCAAATCATCTGCCGCCTTGATCACTTTCTTAGTGGGATAATGTACTAAGAAATCATAATAATTAAATATATATAACAAAATTCTCTGAATCATACCCTACTCTTTCTGTGTGAATATATCATTTAATTTTTTTATCATTATATATATCAAAATTTTATACATAAATGAAATAATCCCCATATTGAATTCAAATATTTTTACAAATAACTCCAAATCACGAGTTGGGTAGTTTTTCTAATGATCCATCGATATTTTCAAGCCATAATATATAACCATGTAATTATTTATAAGAAGACATACCAATATCTTATAAGATGAATCACAAAATATTTCAATTTGTTCTCCACTATAGCGTTATATAAACATATGTGTCATATCTAATATTATCTTCAGTTCTTAGAACACTTAATTACACTCATGAGTCTATAAGAACATGGATTCTTTCTAAGTTAACTCAATTTATTGATTATATTCTCATGATAAATTATTCAGAAATAATTTATAATATCTTTATAGACCATGAAAACAAAGGATCATAATCCCCATGGTGGGTTTGAGTAAACACATAACAACATATGCTATATATGGATCTATAATATATAATCTCCCAAGATTAAATAACCACAAAATTAAACCATTTGTATCAATAATTCAAAAAAAATCGATTTTATTATATTTCCCCCTTATTTAGGTTGTTTAGTATAGTTATCTTGATATATTTATTCTCATTTTATTAGATTGATGAGATTCCAATATCTTCAATAATGACTATGACAAAATTTTCAATTTAATAACTATGTACTATATTCATTAAATACATGTAGATAATGGGGGGATTGGTAAGTATTAATTGAATAAAAATATATAAATAGTCTACATACCATGTAATGAATAATTTATTGGGTATATCCACCTTATTTAATAACAATTGATGAAATCTAGAATAAAGGAAAATCCAGGAAATGTATTGGCCTCTATATTGTTGATCAAATAGGACATCCATAAGGATAAATGATTATTTATCATCATTTTGACCATTAAAATGGCCTTATAATCAATTAATTTTCACATAAATCCATAATTAAATTTAATTATAATATAATGTTCACCCAAATGTTACACACATTAATGAATGGATACATTGTAAAAGTTCTCACGGGGTTGCATTATCAATTACTACTACTCAATCAAGCTCAATTTAGATGATGTATTTGAAATTGGTGAGGAATAAGGTATGAATTCTATTTTAAACACAATATCGAAATTTGGTGGAAGTCTTGGAAACTCTACAAGAAAGATAAAATACTTCTCACACAATATGACTATCATCAATGTTGAGTTTCTCCCTAACCATCTGAGATAAAATCTACTCATTAATAGGAATCAACATCTATATAATGTTTGTGATTTTATGGGAATATTATATTTAACCTCACACCAATAGATGATAATATGGTATTTTTTAATATCATATGTAACATCCTTTACATTGAAATTGTTGAGGGAATTATCTATAGAAATTCAATCTGTTCAAAAGATAACATCAAATTCATCCAGAAGAAGAATTGAAATTATTAAAGTAAGAACATTATCAAAAACTCCAACCTAAGATGAATCATATACTTGAGGTGTTATAATCATAACATTTTATGGTTAAACTAAAAATTATATATCAAATAATTTGGGATGAATCATTATTCCTTTATAATATTCATTAGATATGAAATAATATATAGATATGTGGTCAAATAAGATATTTATAGTTATAGAGTGAATGGTAAGTGTACCTCTCACCATGTTGCTATCACTCCCCTCATAATAATTTATTATCAAATGATAGTTTCCCTTTTCACATTGATTATGAGGTTTCACACATTGATCATTGTCACCAACCATCAAATTTGGGTACATAATACCATTAGTTTCAAACACCATGAAATTGAATCACTGAATTATGGGTTGAGCAATGTGTGTATATTTCTCAATATAGAAATATCTTTATATCTTCTTCCCATCACATCATCTTTATGATTCATCATGAACATCCCTTCAACACAGAATACATTTAAAAGTTCCCTTAAGAAAATTTGTCCCAAGACTACATCCACAATTCGAGCATGTGGGAAGGGTTATCTTCTTCCATCCATGTTTTTTTTAGTATTACATGAATTACATCATTATTTTATTATCCAAAACATGTTATTAATGGGTAAATCTGATCCAAATTTTATTATTAATATCAGAATGAACAATTTATTCAAACCTATATAAGTTTTATATGAAAAAAACACATCGTATTATTTTTTTAAGTCAAAAAATAATAGATAATCCTTAATTTTTTTATGGATTATTATTCCAAATGAATATATAAAATGGTTTTTAATATAATCCTTGCATATATAATTAAATTCAATGTCCTTCTAATTTCCCTCAATTAATTCTTTCTTATGTTTTAAGAATATTTAATGGGAATTACTTTTTGAAAAATAAGTCCATGAACATGTTCCAATCCATGGAGTCATATTTATCATGATCCATTGTATTTTTTATGAGATTCCTCCATTGATACAATTTTTCTTTTAAATGATATGAAACCGAAATTAAATTTCAAGCTAAAAATTTGGGATAATAGAAAATATCTATTTAATTTAATTAATTAATTTCTTAGTATCAATAATATCATTGGATTTACTAAGGGAAGGATGGAGTTTCCTCTTGAAGGGCTCAACATAATGATGTTAACTCCTTTTATTAGGTGGATGTTAATCATGATTGTTCTCTTGATGATGTTTCATGAGTACATAAATTAAATTTTTCATTCCATCTCCCATTACATTTGAATTATCAAAAGGACATTCATATCACATACCATCACACTGATTATTAATATGATTATTTTGAGATTCAGCTATTATCATAAAAAAAATAGTTTAACCAATAATAATGAAAGTGTAGAAACACATAATCATGAAAAAAACTTATTGAATGTATAAATCATTGTTATATGTTTTTTCATTTATAACACATTATGTTTATACAAGGATAATCATATTTATAATTATTTAAATCCATTAATTTAGTGTGTAAATAGTTTGTGAATTTCAAATGAATATTTCCACTGTGTGTCAGAAAAGGTGTGAAACAAGGACCATTTTCATGTACCAGGTGACAATCAAGTCCATATCAATCCTCTTATTTCAGTGTACTTACTATATGTTATCTCCATGAATGATAAAAATATACTTTTATTTTCATTATATGGATGAAATTTATTAGTAAACAGTTATTCTATCATTTTCACAAAAAATCATGATTATTTTCCTATATATTGACTCCTCCATGAGAAATATCCTAATAAAATTACTTATTGATCAAATAAATGGTTTATCATCATAGTTTTTATTGGTTAACTAAAACTATCCTATGCTACCAACTTTACTAAAGTAGGATTTTCACACAGAGTTGTTACACCATTTAAATGAAGATTCATTACTTTACACAGAAACATGACTAAGGATTATAATGGTATAGTGACTTTGGAATCATTGAAACAAAACACACATGTCTATAAATGAGATATTACTTACTCTATGATGTTATAAATAACTACAACCCCTCTAAGAAAATTTATACATAATACATTAGACCATATCACATGAATCAGAAGCATAATAATGTGTTAGATGAGATTCTATGTAAGGGGAAAAGGGATACATAAATTGAAACTTATAATATTGGTATGAGAAAATGATAATAAAATAGCAAACCCATGTATTTTATATCATAGATCACAACAATATGGCATGACATAAATCATATCATTTCAAGAGGAATGAATCATAATAGAGTCAATAAACATGATCCATGAGACCATAACCACAGTAGAATGTATAAATTTTTGACATATGTATAATCATATGAAATTATATAACATGGTAACCCACAAAGACATTAACAACATTTTAGGCCTTAGAAAACCACCTCTGTAATAGTTTCAATCTTTAGATAACATCCTTTGAACCCTCTTTCAGGATTGAGATAACCTCCTATATACCCTCTGAGCTCATAAAATATTAATCATTACCCAAATACAATATAGATTGATATAGATACAACATGTTGTATGATGAAAATAATATATACATGTTCCAAAATATCATAAACAATCTATCATATCAGAAACCATGATATTAAATGTGTATCAAAATCCATTAATCATTTCTCCTATGCCTAACCCATGGAAAATGAATAAAGGTTTGTTACAATATTAACATGTTAAAACCCATGCAAGGGAAATGGGATTCTAAAAAATCATTTCCTAATAATCATAAACCATTGAAATAAATAATATTATTGGTATCATTAGTTTACATAACTTTTAAATAAAATGGAAAATAAAACTATATCATTATAGATGGAAAATGATTTAGACTGTAAAATAACTTGGAACATTTCTTGATGAAAATTTATATTCCTTGAAAAATTATTTTAGAAAAAAGTTAAATTTGATAAAATTATGTGGAAATAATTTCCATTAAAATTTAATTTGCAATATATAATTGAATCTTTAATTAAATAATATTCGTGCTATCTAAAAATTTTCATTCATGTCGACACGATAATACAAAAATTAAATTCAATATAAATTGGCTATATCTGAAAAATATATTAAAACTAATTTTATATAGCTTCTAAATGTATAAATATGAGAGAATGTGACTTTAAAACCCATCAAGGAACAAGAAATAATTTGTTCTTTTATATAAAATATAGACCTTGAATAGAATGTTATTTCGACCAAAGTGATAAATAAGGATGGATTTCAGGAAAATCATTATTTAAAAATATTGACTGTATAATGAGAAGGAAATGACGTGAAAAAATATAATATAATTACATGATCATTAGAGAAAAAATATATTATGTTCCATGTGATATGGATCAAAATATCTCATCAATAGAAACATAAATATAAACAATCCTAAAAAATGATGATATTATATCATAAAACCCTTATCTCTTAGGAAACATTGATTCATTCATACCATTAAAGAATAACCTTAAATAAAAAAATTAATTTTTATGAATAGAAATATATTCAATATATAACATGTCAAATGGGCAGTATATACCACTCAAAAAAAAGGATGGTTCCAAAATTATAACTTGTGTCAAATAAATTAATTGAGTAAAAAACTTACATTAAGTCTTGAAAATTATCATACATGTTAATACCTCCTCTATAAAAAAATCATTTTACTATAAATACATTAAATATATGCATTTATATATATCATTGTATATTTTATTTGATTACGATATTTTATTGGAAATTTATTAACAATTTCCTATTAATGCCATGTTTTAGGATATAACAAACATTATTTTCGTATATGTATTGATATTTTTTGGACCTCATAAATAGATCATGATTCTATAATATCATGAATTTTAAAAATGATATAATTATCTTAAATATTAATTATTTTAATTTTTAGAGACATTCATAATATTTAAAGATATAAAATTTAACACACTATTCATTGAGATAGTATTCTATACATGTACACGAATGATATTTCCATTATCATGAATAATTAAAATAAATAATTTTATGTGACATAATGAACCATTTTACACTAAGTGGATCCCTAAAACAAATTTTCCACATTTCCTCATGGGTTCCTCCATGTATTCTAGAGGCTACTAACTTGTGGAAAAAAGAAAGGGTGTGTTTATGGGGAGCTTATTACCTTATTTTTTATTATATAAAAATATGTATATAAAAAATAATGGATAAAAACAATTAAAATTAGTATTATAAATATGGATGTAGATGCAATCAAAAACATAATTCAATAATAATAAACTGAAAATATGAATATTATCATGTTAAAAATATAAAAATGTAATTCAATGTCTCTACTTAAGAGGAAAACATTTATACATGAATGTATATAGACAGTAAAACAAAAGATTACAAAATAAGAAAAAGATGAAAATAAATTATCTGGTCATCCTAATATCTTGATCAATTATTTTATACCACGCTCGAATCTATGAATGAAAGAAATTAGGGTTTCTATGGTGATATGCTTACCATTTTTCATACCTATGATCACATAATATTCCATCATACCAAATATGCCCTGTATATAATGTGAGATAAATCTCAGTAGGGTACAACCAATATCATCTATACAAGTCCAATATATAAATATAAACTGATTGTTTATAGGTACATATATAAATGTATATTATTGGAAAAATAATGATAGATGCATGATTTTTTCTCAGCTGGTAATGTCTATGAACAAGAAATCATTTAATTAATTAATTTATGTATAGTTTATAATGATAAATCATATAAATGTCTCAATATAACTGTAATATTTCATATTAAGAGAAAATTTGGATGTATAGTGAAACCATGACATCCTTTACCTAAGGGGTCGACCAACTCATAGTAGTAACTCATAAAATATAGAAATAAGGTTTTGAGTGGAATTAAATATGAAACACCTATGAAATTCCATTTTAAATGATATTAACTCTGTCAAAGGCTATCATCCAATATAAAAAAGGACATGCATGACTTTTCCTAATAAATTGAGTCTATATTTCTACATTTCTGATGATATGAAGCTGGATATAAGGAGTGTATTTGAGGAAACCAAATATCATAAATTTTCTTAATTAAATATATGAAATCATTTTCAGAATCCAAAATAAGAAAATATTCGTGTTCAAATGTATTTATCTCCCTTGAAAACTGAATCTTTTAATAGTAATGGGTTCCTATTAGTAATTACAAAATTCCCAAAGAAATCCATTGTGGGCTCAAGTCTGACATGTCATATACTGATAAAATTTTCTTTTCTCAATTATCACATTATAACCATGTCATTCTTTAATTTAGGTTGTGTAATAGTCAATGCATTTAAATATATCATTTTGTTTATTATATTACCTTTCATCAATGTGATAATGTTAAATATGGAAATTCCACCATTTATCATTTAACCCACTTAATCATTTGCTGGTTTCGTTCCATTACCATTTACTATACATTAAATGGCATGATTAGGATAAGAAGAAAATATACAATTGATTTACATTAATTTTTTTGATTAATTAAATTTCCATTAATATAGCATGACATAGGTATTTATCATAATGAAACCAATTATAATTAAATTTATAACATAACTTTTCCAATAGAAATTTATAGATATAAATTCCATTAAAAAATTAAAGAGTTATTATTTAATTAAAACACTTATCTTATCATGGTCCGTCAATATCACACAAAAATAGTGGTACATATATTCACAAAAAAGAAACTATAGACATTATATAGATAAAAAAATTATATTGGGAGAATGATTTTGAGGTTACAACATCTATTTTCATGGTGATCATGTATAAAAGGTGCCTAGGAATATGAGCATAATGATAATAATTACAACCTATAAATTTTAATATGAAAAACCAAATTAAATCAGTGTTCCTACAACAATGAAAATTTATAAAAGGGATGTATATCGGTTAAAAGTCATAAGACACCTAAAATAGGCCTATATAACTCTACTCAACTAGTTTTGGCCTTTAATTTATCCTTGATTATAATAAAGTAGAAGAAATGATGAGACCCTGAAAATAGGGTAAATGATTTTTCAAGAAGATAAATTCATTAAGGGGAAGAAAAAGAATGAACTGGTCATATGGAATTATTAATATACCAATACGAATCCAACATTTCTATTATATGTTGAATCAGAATCTAGATAGTGAATTAGTCCAAGAATCTTGGAAATTACAAGCTGGGAGAACCAACATAAAAAGGGGGATCTCATTATGACAACTAAAGGAGAAAATAATAGTGGGGAAGGTGTTTAAAGGATTTATGGATGAAGTGGTCATTTTATACAGATAAGTTAGTCCAAATGTGGTGGAAATATTATTAGAAAACCCATATATCAACCGTGAACAACACAAAACCACAAGAGGGAACCCACATTACTTGCAAAATAATGTGCCAACCCTTCTATTTGGATCTACAAAAATGTTCAGACAACTGGTACTATCTTACAACCCTAGGTGAATAGTTAGTAAATACTATGAAAACTACTTTTCACACCAAAATTCCATCCATGATTATGAGAATCCATATATTATGGTAATAAAAGATTCTACTAAATATGGGGACTAGTTCTTTCATCCATGGGCTAGGATTCCGAGTTCCTAACAATCCCCATTCAACCCGAAAACATTAATGGCCCCATCAGGAATCCATAATAGGTTAATGAAAAAAATTGATTGAAATTTAATTGATAGGTAACTCAATGAAAAAAATTGGTTCTTACTATTATCCCCCTTAATGAAACCTGTCTTGGAGATCTTCTCCAAGGGAAGAAAATTGATGTTTGAGAAAAAGTATAACCACTAAGAATATACATCAGCCTCATACTCCCATTCTACATAATTTATATGAATATGATTCTAAATAAACAATACTAATGGGACATACCAGCCACAATGATCATTCCTACTTTGGTCAATGGTTCATATAGGATACTTCATAAATTAATCAGAACCATATAACTCAAACTCAATGGGATCAAAAGTGTGATATGGGTCGACATGATAATGTTGAAGCTCTGAAACCTGGAATACATCATTAATTGAATTATACCTATAAGATTATAAAAAATTATGTGCTACCACACTAAATCTATCCATGATCTCAAATAGTCAAATATAATGAGGTGATATATTCCCTTGCCTCTGTATCTGGCTATGTCATGGTCTTGGTGATACCCACAAGAATAATTATTCCATTACATTGAACAAAATAGGTCATAAATAGTGACAGAAATATGATTTAATCCCAGATATAGTATTATACATATGCTTCATGATAATTTTTACCTTCTCTTATATATCATTAATGAGATGAGGGCCAAATAGTGTTGCCCTACCGACCTCTATTATGTACAGAAGTGAATGGATTGACTTATCAATCAATGACTCATACAGATCCCTCTAGATCATTTCTTGATAACTATTATTATAGGGTAAATAATTTAAATAGATATATATATATCTCTAGTGAATAGTTTAAATAAAGAACTTATAATGAGATCATGTCCTCTGAAATCTATATCAAGCATTCCGACTTAACATAGGTCTATGGGTGAAATATTATTGTTATATGCTCATATGTACCCAAAATACTTTTTAACACTTTTCAAAACATCGATGAAAAATAAGAATCCCTATTTAAAACAATAGTATTAGGTACCATATGTTTCCATATAATCTCCTAGACCTACAATCATCCCAGATCAATAATTTAAAATGACTTCTAGATAAGAAGGAAGTGGCCTACGTTAGTCAGTCGATCAATGACTACAAAAATTGTGTCACTACCTACATGAGGCCTCTGTAAGAAAATTTGAAAATCTATTTTTCAATCATAAAATTTCTATTATAGGACCTAAATAGTAGTTTCAAGCCATATGGTTGATGGTTCTACACCTTCACTTGATGAAAAGTGTAACACTTATTAATAAATCATTATATCTAACATTTTATCCTTGGAAAAAACTAGATTCATATTTCATGACTCATCTAGGATATTCTTCGATTAACATCCCACTAAAAAGTATGAGATTATAAAATATGATAATATCTCATTTCATTAGGAAACCATAGATTTCCACGTATATGTACCATGTAATCTCAATCAATAGACTAAATTGGATGATGGTCCTCACATAAAATACTATCTCATGGAACTAATACTTCAGGATATAAAAACTTCTTACACATCCCCCTATATATGAGTGAGGATGGAACTTGAATGTTTATAATATAATAGTTCTTGTCAATCTATTTAATCTTCATATGTTTCTCAAAATCGAGGGACATCAACATGCATTCATTGTATTATTACCCTATGACCTTTTCCTATGATTTACACCATATACCATAAGCTACAAAATTTCCCTTTCCAGGTGTATCGGTATGATCAATGTTAAATGTGATAAGGTATTCGAAACATATTCACTATATGAGATTATATTCATGTAGTGATAAAACATATTTTGGTCTATAGTTTTATGTGTCCACCACAAAGTTCTCACGCATCAGTTAGTGTCCCCAGTAGTGAAAGGCATGGAAAATTATTTTTGGATCAAGGTCATATGTCATGTAATTGTTCTTAATAGATATCAAATGGGGGGACCCTTACAAAAAGACACTATCCTCCTACATCAGTAATGAACCATACCTGATTTCTTATGCCTCAAATAACACTATATAGCCTATATCAAGATCACACAGAATCAACTTTGGTGTCAAAGAAAGTGTTACTTTTAGATCCTGAACAACATTCTGAAATTATTCACACTCTTGTAACATCACACCATTATTTATATAAATATTCATAGGAGAAAAATGTTTTATTAGACCAATATTAAATGACTATAATATCTATCTAGCCTTATGAAACACTATATATTAAACATGTTCATGGGATTCTTGAAGGGAACCATAAAAGCAACTTCCCTAGGTCATGTGGTATACCAAATTGTATGATAAAATTACCCAATAATTTATTTTCTTTTATTGATAAGAGACAGTTGTGAATCTTATAATATAGTTTATGCTATCTCAGTGTATTCAAAATTATCTTAATCATTTTAACATAGTCACCTAGGTTATAATAATACACATTGATGTCATCCAAAAAAATCAATGAAGAGGAAGAAAAAAAGGGGTGAAAATAATTATTTATTAAATCAATGATAATGGAATTCATGTTGGGAAAAAAATTAGATAATAAGATACTAATATAAGCCATTCCAACTTCAGAAATAAAAACATGGTATATCAGAAGGTGTCACTCACAACTAAAGATAGCCCAATATCATGTCGATATTATAAAATACCATAGATGTTGGATCTGGTTGAATAGATGTTATATATTTGTAGAGGTATATAATTTCATTAATATAATTTAGTTTAGACATTATTAATCCACACATATCCTAAGGGACCCATGAACCTTTTTGGAAAAAAGAAAGGGTGAGCCCCAAGAATACGTACTAGTCTGGATAAAACAATTTGAATTTTTTTCCTCTAAATATCTCTTAAGATCTTATAGATCAGTATGTGCCATCCTCTTTGGATGAATATATAATTTTGATGTTACTATAATTACATTGATCCCAAAATATAAATCTCTTCCATGATATAAGATATAAATTTTTTTTGGAAAATCCCTAAAACAATCTACCATGGGAGTAAATTTTTTCAGACATGTTCCAAGCTCTTCCATGAAAATACTACTAATATAGCTGGTCACCCCACTGATCCCATGATATATTGGCTATTCTCAACTATCATAGACATAACACTCACCATTTTGAAGATAACTTCCTCCCATGCTTATGTAAATGAAACCATTCTCTAATTTCAGAACAAATAGGCATGATATGAAACTGAAAAATCTATTCTGGTAATGTGATCTAGACCCCCATATATATTTTGATGAGGTCTCAATTGAAGGGGTGACTTCCATTATAAAGGTGAAAATACATGAAATGGTGTATTCCCTCTATCCATTCATCTAATGGTGAATCTGGTTCCATCACCCCACACTAGTGATTAACATACAACCCCATACATTCCATGGTCGATAAAGGGATAATGGAGTGGGAATCAACTCTATAGAACAAACATGATACCATAGTAGAAGCTACAAGAATAGTAACTCACTCTATTGATAGTCCTATAATTTTATCCTCTTTTATATGATCTAAATACTGTAATTGGACTTCTCCATAGATTTATTCTTCAAATGGACAACCCTGAGATGGTAAATTATACTAGCATTATAAATTAGAATTCATGGATTTGTGGAAATAATATCATCCTCAATATTTTTGTACAGTTCTACTCTAACTATTATCCTAATGAAGTGTCCCTAATACTACTCCTATAGGAGAAGCTAGAGTATATACTACTCCACTACAAACATTTTTAAAGGTTAGACAACAAATTTTAAGATGAACCACATTACAGAAATCATGACAGTCAATAGGGTCTATATCAAACTGAGGATATATATTACATTTCCATCAACACTAATGGCATATAACGGAGCTATCAGTGCAGATAACTTGGCCCAACAACTCTGATGAGAAACCTTAATGCTACACTTCCTACTACAAGAATATGTACTTCATTGACTCTGTAGTGAAAATATGTTCTTGATACTATCGACATATCATAGATTATGATATGTGAAAATAGTATGATCTAAAATCTATTAAAATTTAGTTAGGTGTATGAATTTCACCCATGATTATATGGTATTCATAATCACATCCTCAAAATGTCTCTCTCACAATATCTTAGAAACAACTATAAGTGGTGAAAATAATTTCATTTTATAAAAATACGCTTAATAGTATATGGAAGACATTTAACCCTACTCTATGTGAAAGAACTCTCTAGCTCAGTCATCTCTCAACATATATGGGAAAATATATTCAAATAAGGTATCCTAGAATTCCACCCAGACCATGCCTTGTCTATAACGAGATGGAATAACAATATTCTACTATTTACTGGAAGAATAATGAATTATGTAGTTAGAATGAACGAACTTACATATATAGGAATATCTATATTATCATAGATTGAATGAGTGGACTCCAGCCAAGACTCAGTATCTTGTGAACCACCATACCTAGAAATTATTTGAGGTTTCTTCTATTAGAAGTGATAAGTCAAATTAGCCATAGTAGGTGAAGGTCATAGAGATCTTTTCATAGACAACGTCTGATATATAAAATACATTCAAAACAATGTTTTGGTTCATAGTATTGGGATGGATGGTGATGACTATTGTGTCAGTACATTAGGTATCCATACTGTATCATGTCCCACCACCTATGAAGTGTGTTCATCACCACCCCTCTACCACATGACTAGAAAACATATTTGTGAAAGAGAACTAGAAATTCAAGGAAAATTCCATATAAAATTGTTTATGAGTATATAGAAGAACTAAGAAATGAATATCATGGGAACAATATCTCAGAAACCTAGTTTGTACCCCGACTACATGCATAAAAATATTTTGTATTGTCATGTATTAAAATTTAACTGATTCATATTTCGATAGGTGAAAGGTCCATTCCACTTTTCATCTGTATTTATTTAAAACCAAATAATTTTACAATACATTAAATTCATTAGGAGGTGTTAATTTCTTGTATACCTATATCAAGGCTCGACTATATATATATATTCAATTCAAATTAAAAAAGGATCATTATAACTGAAAGTGAAAACCAGGTAATTTTATTCAACCCCCATTACTTTCTATCCCTAAATGTAATATGTGTAAATAAGGTGGATCGAATCTATTTATTACACATTAATATTCACAAGAAACCATACACATAATAAATAAAATCTAGTAGTCACTCAATCATTGAAAAATCCCACATCATATAAATAGGAATACATAATAGATATGGGTAGAAGAATTAATTTATTATTCCCCTATTGAACCATATAAATTTTTTTTATCTTGAATGATTTTTAAATTTTAATTAACCAATTATATTACCACGTAGAAGATGTTATCAGTATTAGAATCTATAATAATTGTGTCTTACTCAACACTACTTAGATAAACAATAAATTGAAGCCTTTGGAAACACCAAAAGACATGATATATGAATAGAATGATAATTATATCTGACAATAATGATGAATGTAATAATGCATTGTGTCCTCCTAGGAAAAGGTGAAAAATACATAAATCATATCCAATACTAGAATTAATTTGAATCACCCTAAAATGAATATATATCAACTATAATAAGAAAAATATAGAACAATAATTTACTTTCCTAGGAATCTTTTTATATGCCCCAAACATGGGTTAATTACACCTTATGATGTTATATAACTAATTTACACCAATTTCCAAATACCCTATATGTTTATCCCAGATTTTAATTCAAATTAATAGAAGTAACTCTCGGATACCAAATTCTGATTTATCGATCCACATTCCACTCAATGGTGTCCCAGACAAGGATGGTGACATGGACACAAGAACTCTTCCTCATCTGCTAGAGGATGCCAACTAGCATTAATTGAATATGGTATGTTCATGGGGATACTATTACCTCATTCAAGAAAGGAGAAAATTAGAAATATAATAACATATGGATAAATAATTGCAGAAATAGTAAAATAAATTTGGCAAAAATGTTTTCATAAGAATCCTACTATAATAAAAAAAACTGAAATATTAATATAATCAACACCAAAATACATTGATATAATGATGTGCCTCAAAAAACATGAGATATGTATACATGGTCACAAGATGAAAATACAATAATTTCTTTACAAAATAATAAATAAACAAAAACTATCCATGCATCTTGAGCTCTGGCTCAGTCATCTGCTACCATGTTCCATCCAAAATAAAAAAGAATGTCATGTTTCCAAGGTGGGATGATACCCTTTTTCCCGAATCATGATCATTTAATCTTCCCAGGAATGAACAAATTGCAATGATTGTTTGTGATATAAATCTCAGTAGGCAACCACCAACTAAATATGAAAAAATCATATCTGTAAATTTAAATTGATATTGTGAATGTATATATATTAATGCAAAGCCTTACCGGAATAATAACTCATTAATTATTTATAATTAGTATATAACATTGATAAAAATGAGATCATTTAATTATTTCATTGAAGACTAGTTTATATAGATAAATCATCAAAATATTCTAGTTGAACTGTAATAGTTCTTAATAATTTTAAAGGAGTATCGAAGGTGAAACTGTAGAATCCTTGACCATAGGTGTTAGAAAATTATAAAAATATGTAATGAATATTATAAATAAGGTGATGTGTGTAATTAAAGGATAAAAATACTATTTCATTCCACTACAAATGATTCTAATCGAGTCTGAGGATATCATCTAATGTAAACATAGGGTATGCATGACTCAGCTAAATAGAGTGAATCCATGACAGTAGACATCGAAAGACATCAGTATTGATTCAAAGAGTGTATCTCATGACCCCTAAAATATATAAATTCAATGAAGGTATCCTATTGAATCAGGATATGAATATTCTTATTGATAATGATCTTTTCACGTAAGGGTATCATTCATAGGAACCTACTCCTGGAATCAAAATGGTGCATTATGACTGATCAAGGAATTTACATAAGTATCAATGACTATATCAAATATAAACACTCCTATTTACATAAAATGAAAAAAATAAAATAGGAATGATATAAAATTATTAATTTTCATTATAGAAAATTTATAATCATTCCTTTTAATTAATTCCTACAGTTTATTCTGTTCCCTATTAACAACATGAAAAGGTTAAAAAATACATGAAAATTTTTTCATTTAAATTACTAAATAATTAATTAGTTTTATTCCTTTACCTTTCATTATACATTAAAATGAATTCTAATAATATTCAACCATAATAAAAATTCAATTATAGTCATTTATTTGGATCATACCATTTCATTTCATTTATAATGATTAAATGATTTAATGGCATGCAACTAATTACGATTAAATTTATAATTTAAATAGGAAATGTTATATATATATAAATAAATAAAAATCATTAATTCAAATATTAATTCAATAATTGATACACATACCATATAATGGAAAATATAAGGCTCACAAAAATATTGGTGTAGATATTTATAAAAAATCACTACATTAATAAAAGGGAGTACGCAAAAAAAGGGGTGAATAAACTTGAGATTCCAACCACCAATAACAAAATTAAAATTTAAAAAATGGGAACTAAAATAATATAACAATGATTATAATTATGTAATATGAATTTTAATAATAAATTCCAAGTCGAACCAGAATTTAACCAAATAACAGAAAATTTTAAATGACCTAACATTTATGAAAAAATCATACACCACCTTCCTTATTAATATAAAACTATCTGTATAGAGTATCAAATCTTTTGGATTTCATTTATATGAAGAAAATTGATGAATGTATTAACACCCATAAAATATGTCTGATGAGACCGCATCAATATTCCATGGTTGACATATAGTGAAATGATGAATACAATGTAAGGACTGAAGCACTTACTGAGAGAAATATAACATGATGATGGGATATAAAATCAGAGTTTAGATGGAAATGAAATCCAAGAACATAAATTTTTCTAAGGTGGGACCTCCAAAATCAGGTTGGATATCACATCATATCAACAAATATAAAATATTATAGTGTGGTGAGGAGTTTATATGGTTTATAGGAGAAATAGTAATTTTCCCTAAAATACTAGGTGATAAGGGTTGTCTACATAGTTGGACAAATTGTATGCCAAAATTCCACACCTCACAACCTCAAGAGGGAACCCAAATTTTTTATTCTCTGAATTTTATAAATTATGAGCCAACATTACTATTTTGAAATTCTATACATTACAGGAAAACCACACTCTGTTACGGACCTTGGCATACTATTATGTAACACTGTGCACCCCTCTTTCCCTCTAAGAAGATTCACACATTTTTAATAACCCATTAATGATAGGAGGAATGGTTTCATCTAACAATCTGTCCAAATTTTTTCTTTTATTATCAGCCTTTTGAAATATGAATCATCCACTTACACCCCCAAAGCATCTATTACCTCATTAAGTTCTATAATAGGTCCATGATAAAAATTTCAATAAAATTTAAATGATCCATGCCATATAAAAAATATTATTACAGAGAAAATAATATATTAAAATTGAATAATAATATTTCTTTCATATATATAACATGGTTTAAATAAATCAGTCCTAATTACATTCCTTGTAAAGTGTGACTGAATCACTTTGATTCAGGATGTCGTAGTCTACCGTACACATGAATGATGTTATGATATTCCAAATAAATTGAAATTCATAAGGAAAATACGATACCATAATTCTAGAATAATGAAAATATCATAAATATTTAATATTGATATTTAATACATAATTATATCTAACCACATGATGTTGTAATTGATAAACGAAAGACATATTTTCATAAACCAGAAGTCGACCATACAAAAAAAACTTCCCTAATATATTAAATGGAATATGAGAATAATTTAGGTTATTGCATTAACATAATATAATATTTGTATGTGGAGACACTTTGTTTATTATATAATCCTTTTTAATTGTAATTGATGTCATTGGAGGGAAAAAATAAATTTCTTTATTGGGGATGTTACATCATCTAATGAAAACTTTGTTTGGTATTAGGAAAAACGTTTATTTGGATAGATTTATGTAAAAATATTTGGATTTAATTATGGGATTGGGTAATTATGAAAATTATTTGATATGTTTTAGTCTGAATCATTTTGATTTAAGATTTTTAATGGGAGAGGAGTTAATATGTCCATTTAAAAGTGAGGTGAGTGGCAGACTCATAATTTTTTAAAAGAAAATGGTGTAACACAATTTTTACCTTCATAAAGTTTCATAAAAAGACTATTATAGGTTCTATAAGATATATAGATTAAATATTTTAAAAAAATTAATTTGGTTTTATTTTTTCTTTTTTAATAGTTATATTATTAGTTTGACACCACCATGTAATCCAATTTTATCCTTAACTGCATTAAATAATTTTTACTAATTTAAATTTAAATTACTATAAAAATATATTTGGACATAATTATATACTATGAATTAGGATAATTTGAAATATGTGATCCATTTATCAGAATTACATATACTAAAGTGGATAAATATATTTAAAAAATAAACTCACGTAGGTGAAGAGATTGCAGTTTTCTAAAGGGAAACTAATCAAAAGTTTAAAAAGTTCATACGTAAATATTCAATATGAAAATTATTCAAATGAACTAAATTGGATTAATTGATATATAATTGATTTTTTTTACATTTAATAAAATTAAAATTGTAAATGGAATTTATATATTTTTTAAATGAAATTATAGTTTTCAATAAAAGAAAATATTTTTAATTATTCACTAATAAATTAACATTTTCATAAAAATATAAAGAATTAAAATTTTGATAATTTTAAAAGGTTGATTTAAAAAAGAAATTTTTATTAATGAAATTCTTTTTATCAATATGTAAAATCTAAATTATGTTAACTTCAATAGAAATAAATATAATATGTTTTTTTGAATATATTATTTCTGAAAGATAAAATACTTTTTAGAAAACTAAAATTTTTTATCCAAATAGTTTCATTATTGAAAAAAAATTAAATAGAATAATAAGAAATAGAATATTAATATTCATATATCTATTTTTAATATCCATGTTATAAAGTCTTTTTAAATATTATAATATTAATAAATTATCATAGTTTTTTAAAAATCAATGTTCTGTGTCGCACTTGATACAATATGTGTTTCGTTTAACACACATCATCAACAAAATATAATTTATTTGAAAAAATTATTAATAAAAATTTAGTGTATTACATGGGTTATATTTGAAATATATATAATAAGATACATGTTTTAGTTGATAATTTTTTCCAATGATTCAATGTATTGTGTCAAGGTGAACACACTATAATCGAGGAGATAAGATTCATGATATTCAAAAAGAATTTACATCAGAAGAAAGATCATGGCTAAAATAGATGATGAATTGTAAATTTATAGGTAGTAGTAGATCATATATTTCATAGATAATAACATTCTTTAATCTATATATAGAAAATTTTAGAAAGAAAAATTTAATGGATGTCATTAATGTAGCATAAGATATTTTAAAAGATAGTGACACGTATAAAATCTCTGTAATCTACATAGATAAGATGCTAATCTTCTATTTAATTCTTATGATACCTATTCTACACTTTGGAACAATATTATTGACATTATTGGTTGTATATGGTTGGATCATGACTCCGTTAAGACTCAATTAAAAAAATGCGTAGAAATGGACGACTCTCAACAAATCAATAACCTCTTCCTAGTTGTAGTTTCTGAGCTCCATCATGTAATCTGGTATGTTCAGAATTATATTATTCATTACAATTACTTACCCAATATAAATTTAGGTTGGATGTGGATCCGCATTGACATACATGAAACCGCTTTGATTCCAAATGGACATTGCTACAACACCATGCATGACTTTGAAATCCTGCAACATCTTCGTATTAATGGAAATTATTATCAACCTCGTCATACTTTAGAAGTGTTTTGGAAATATCCTTTCCATATGTGGATTAAATTTAATATTGATGGTGCCTCCAAAGGAAATCAGAGCCCTGTGAGTTACAGTGCTCTCTTCAGAAATCACCTCGATCAGATCCTTGGATGCTTCATGGGTTACCACAACATCGCCACCTCTCTTCAACCTGAGATGGTGATTTTAATACAAGCTATTTCCTTCTAAAAACTCATTGTTTTGAATAAACTATGGATTTAAAGTGGTTATACTACCATCGTTCAAGTTATTTTTAATGGAATAATACATCTTTGATGGTCTATTACTACCCATTAGATGGAATGCACCCATTCTCTTATCAATCATAACTAAATCATCACACATGTTTATTGAGAAGAAAAAATTGTGGAAGATGGCTTGAAAAACATGGGTTTAAATAAAGACATTACCTGGTTCAAACACCTTCCTGTTGTTTTACTTCCTTTGCATGAAAGTGACAGTAATAGGATCCCATATTTGAGACTTCTATAAACACATTATTTTGTAATTATTATGCCTTGTTAGTTTTGGGCTGAGGAATCATCTTAAAAAAAATCATTTGCATTATCTATTAACATAAACAGTTATTTTAAAAATTTCCATGATGATGAAAATTTCATAATATTGGTAATTTAATAATAAATGGATCATATGAGGAACACAATGAAATATTAATTAAATTTTCCAAAAATGGTAGGAAGTTTTTATAATAAATCAATAGGGTGGTTGATACACTATATAATAAGAATAATGGTGTTAAAAATCAAACTTGTTTCATAAAACCTAATATTGGACATAAAACCTTTTGAAAAGATTGAAGAATTTATGTTAAAAAATTTTTTACATATGTGATATCAAATTGAAATTAAATATAATTAATTAATTGTATTCCATGATAAGAAATATAAAATATTATTAGATAAAACATTCTAATTAAGGTGTAATGTATAATACGAAACATGTCTCACGGGTGAAAATTGTTTAAAATAAAACCTTACCTTGATTGTCTGCATAGCTGAATGTAGAAATATATAATGTATTACAAACAAAAATATAATTATTAAAAATTTGGAATCTTATTTATAAAAATAGTTTTTATAATCATAATTTATAATATTCTATGCATTTTATTTTATTTATCTAATATTTTGAATAGCTGGTGTGACTAATTTTAATTGTTTAGAAATATTTTCATAATATATTTTTTGTTATTAAAATATATCCTTGAGTTCATAAATCACATAAAATAATAGCTACAAGATATCATGTTATATAATTTTTTTACATATTTAATTACATTCTATATTAATTTATTTATATTGGTTGTCGTCAAAATTCACAATAAGAAATTTCCAGTGTTTGAAAACAAAAAAACTGTGGCATGATTATTTACTTGTTTAATATTAATATTACCAACATAGATCCAATATTAAGTTATTATTTGAATATTTATATTACATATTTTCAATAGTTATGTTCTAAAATTCATCCAAGATATTTTTTTAGCATGGTTCAAGTTTTTTTTCGAGTGGCCCAAACCTGATCAAATCAAAATATAAGAACCCGAATTTTTAATTAGGTATGTTTCATTTTAAATTTTTATCTTGATTAATTATATTTTAGATAATATGGATTCATAATGATTTAAAAAAATATATTAGGTTGTTTGAGGCTTGTTCAGTTCCAAAAACCCATCTTTTTGGGAACTGGCTATATCGCACGGTTGGAGCATGGTTTCCCTAAGAGTGCAGATGGTTTATTTTCATATATAACCTTATCAAAATGTTGGTGCATGGCCATGTGGCCTAATAATGGGATTGGCCCTTCTTCCTAGGCACCTATGCATGATTGTTTTTAAGGATTATCAAACTGTTTGGAAAAACCATGCATAATTTAATTTATGGGGAATTTTTTAATTTTTTCCATGATGATCTAATTAATCTACCCCATATTCCCCTAATCGATATCCAGTGGGAAAACCTCAATTTTCTCCCAATTAGGTACATTTTATGGAAGAACTATGGACTCTATAATCTACTTCTGTTTGGATCTGATCGAGATTTATTTCATCCCATTGGGTGAACAAGAGTAAGTACTCGAGTCTATTTTAGTTGTTCTTCTCCTCTTCCGCACTAAAGCTATTTATCAAGGTTTGAGTGTTTTCCCTATTTCATAGATGTACAAAATTAAAAGAATAATTATAAGTGAATATCATAGGAGATGTATTTTAATACACAAAGGTGAGTGTTCTATATCTCACCCCTCATGTTCAGTGATTTTCGAATTGTCGTGTGGGGCACACCAATTTCATCGATAGCCTGTTATTCAATTTCGATGTCACTATTATATTCACTAGAACTGTATGATTATTATCTATAAATATATCTGACTATTTCATTGTGGGTATGCAAAAAAATTCTTCCAACCAATGTAAGATGATATCCCATAAAAATATTTCAGTGTTTTGACACATTTGAGCCATTTTTGGTTGTTCTCTAGATTTTCCACACTAATAGTAGACATCATTATCATAAATCATTATTGTATCATGCAATGGTGAATTAAAAGTACCATTTCACTTATAAATGTTGTAACATATCAGGTTTTTATAGAATAAAACATTTTCATATCTAATAATATTTATGAATAATATATTAATTTTTTGTTAAAAAGGAGAGTTTTTTTGATAGCATACCCAACACTCAACAACGGGTTTCTCGCAAAACATATGTTGCACACAACACTTAGTTAAATCGAAAAATAATACAACATTAATATTATTATTTTAAATGGTAGTTAATGCCTAGTTGTTGTATTGGAGGGAATGAATAAAAATTACAACACTATAATTTTACATATTTGATTAATTTTTTCAAATTTATCTAAAAAAAATTAGATTCATAAAATGAGAATGAATCCAATTTTAAGAATAAAATATACTAATAATTTTGAAAAATTAGTTTACCGCCATTTAATGGAGAACTATTTATAAATATAATTTTTCAACTTTTATATGTTTTATTTGACAAAATAAACTTATTCAGTAGAAGCGAGACATCAAAATTTAATATGCTTGAAATTTTGGTATTTTTCTGATATAATTTGTATTTTAATGAATAGTGAAAAGTAATTCATTTTAATTCAAAATAAATTTTTCATATAATTAATTTATATAGTTTCATTTTTCATTAAATTGGTTTTAAAATGAAATTTGATTTTTTATATAATTTAATCCAATTTTAGTTATTGTAAGTAATTTAACATTGAATTTGGACATAAACACATGTCAATATTTTGATAGTTTTTTCTTTTAAAAAGATTATTTTTTGATTTGACAACATGAATTAATTTTAAATTTATTTATTCCAATTATGTATCATGAGTTTGGAAAAATGAAATCCATATTTTTAATCATAAGTACAAAATTGTTTGACTATGTACCTTTTATTTGTGGACATTATGAATAGTAACATCTGTAGTTATTTTTATTTACCATTGATAAAGGGTATATCTGGTAAACAAGGGTAAACAAATAATATTTTAATATTATAAAAAACCCTAAAATGTCATAATCCAATTATATTATTTTTTTTTCCGACCATTTTCATGATTAGGCCGAACCTTTTCCATTTGGGAGCCACTTGGGAGTGATAATTACATGTTATAATAAGCAATTTAATCTAAGTGATATCTTTGAATATAAATAATAATTATAAAGATAAAATGATATAATACATGTTGATATTTTATTTTTAATCATTTGAAATTGTATAAATAAATTTAATTATGACACAATGATGATGTCGTGATTGCTTCATTAATAATGGATTCAAATAAATGATATTATAAATATTAAAATAATTATTATATAACATAATTAATTCCATAAAAAATTCTATATGTGAATATGACATGTTTTGATTGATTAAATGTGTTTTTTGAGTTAAAATATTTTTTATGATTTTTTAGAAAAGTCACATAAGAATTGTCCAAAATTGACTTAGTTCATAACTAGAAATAAAAAATAGTTTATTAATTGATATTAAATTACTAAAAATATAATATTTGTCCAAATGGTTATGGAATGTCTAAATATGTCATAAATGACTATTTTTGGGTCTTTTGACATTTTAGGTTAATTAAATTAGCCTACAATGTGTAAATAACATGATATCACTATAAGAATAAAAAAAGTAATATAAGGGTAAAACTAAAAATAGTAGGATAAAAAATGTTAAAATCATTTATAAATATTATTTTATGATAGTTATTAAAACCAACATAATCATATATTTTTATTAAATGTATTTTGGACCATTTTTAATCGATATTATAGTTATAATAAATAAATATATCAAGATTTTCCTAAAGTGCATCTCCTCCATCTTATAAAATTCTACCACATCTACCCGCTTACTCACACCTCTGAAGACCCTTGTCTCTTCCAAATACTACTAAAATAATCCCCCAAAATCTCTAAATTTATCCTATAAGACTCAAAATGGGTAGATGGGAACTCAAAGAATTCTTTTGGCTCAAAAAAAAGGAGTATAACATTTTAGAGGTTACGTCCTCTCTCAGGTTATTTTCCTTTATTTTCCTTCTCCACTACATTCTCTATTCTTGTTCATATATTACATAAAAACACTATTATACTAAATATACTATGATTTTGTCCTGAGAAGTATTAAAACTACACTTACGCACACTTCAATCTAATGGATATGAACATCATGCTTCAGTGTACGATGAATTGATGCCTCACGAAATGATAATTGTTAAATTTTTTCCTACCACCTCTCATGGTTTCTATTATGATGGAAATGTATTTATATAAGATATATATTATATTTATATTTTATTATTCTTATTTAATTTTCATTTACAACATACTTTTATTATTTTAATAATGTCCAAATACAATAATTTAATTTGAGAAACTGTTGACTACCACCCACTCAACGTGATACGACTCATTCATTCTATACATGGAGTGTTTAATGGATTGAATTAATGAACTTGTGTGACATATATAACATAGATATTATAATATAATTATAACATAAAAAACTTTCATTTATTTTTCATTCCTTTAATTTGGAAATGAAATAAAAGTATCATTCATGTGTACGTACGACCTACTATCTCTATGAATGGTGTATATAATTTATTGTATTCATATGTTATATCATATTATAATTACATATATAGTTTATATATAATATTTTTAATTAATTAATATAATTCTGGAGATTACATAATTTTTACCTCATAGACAATTTTCATTAAAACAAGTTCATTTTTTACTCAAGTATCAAGAATAAAAAAACTTCTGATATGAACTCAAATAATTAAATAATTGTTTTAACAAGGTAATAAGTGATATAAAATGAAAAATAAATTTTAAAAACGTTCTTAAAAAAGATAAAATTTACATATGATTATTATTCAAGAGACTAATGATTTCACGTGATGAGTCAGAATCAAGGTAAAGGAACTTCCGAACCCAATTTCCATTCTTTGGTTCAATCATCTACTTCTTGATTATGTCATGCTAGTATTACGTGAGAAATAAATTTTGTTATTATATATTGTATTTATTATTTTATTATGTTTATTTTTAGTGAATACACATAATTGATATATTTTATCAACATAATGATCTTTGTAAGAGAAATCATAACTCAATCTCATTTCAGTGAGATAAATATCCAGGTCATTGGTTTTGTTTTTCATAAATATATGGGACTATCCTCTGATTTTTTTCAATAAATATCCACATTTTTTTGTATGTATTTATATTTTTCACAAATAATTATGTCATTGATTTATCCATAATATAATTATATGATCATTTTAAGGGATTAAATCTCAAATAACATTTCATTGAGACTTATTTGTTGTTATGCACCAATTTACATTGATATGAGTATATACTATACTTTGACATATTTTATCATGAATCTCCTTTTTCTCATGATATTAAATGTCTCATTTAATTTTTATTCTTTCATTAATTTTCTTCATGTTTTTTTTTCAATTTTTTAGGGACTCATCAACTAAAACAATGTTTTAAATGTTTTAATGATTTAATATTCAAAATATTTTTCATTAATTTACATATTTTATAAATGATTTAAGGATTTATTAAAATGTTTATTAATGTATTAAAATTTCAGTTCTTTTAAATGTTTCAATGTGGTATGGGACACTTTGTTTAAAAAAATATATGTATTTAATGTTTTAAATGGTTCTAGAAATGGATTGAATATTTCAATATCTTGAATTGATTTTGTCAGATTGATGAGTGAAATGTTGATAATTTAAATATTTTAGGTGTTATTATTATGTAATGGTATACAGAAAATTGAAATTTGGTTATGTGATATACCAAATATGGGTGGTTCCATGATATTCCTAGGGTGGGTGATCCTGTGATTGCTCTCCAATGAATTGGGTAACATGATAGAGGTAAACATTAAAGTTTATCATATAATATTTTTGGAATATAATGTGATGAGTATTTCAATCGTAACTATGAAGGTTACTCCCTATGTTTCTATGAAACCTACAATGTATATATCTTATGGACGCTACAAGATACTTTTTTGGTTTTTTATTTCTATGATGTTTTATAGTAATCATGAGATAAAATGATGTAATGGAAGTAGTATATTTTTTATGGGTGAAAAGTATAATTTTTTAAAATATTTTCATGGGTTTTAAATACTCATTGACTAATGGTGTTATTACTTTTTTTAAACTTTTTATGCAGATTTTTATTCTCATATAATGTTTTAGAAATGTTTTTTACAGGGTATAAGGAAGGATAAGAGAAAAGAATTATCCAATAATATTATTATCAGGAAAATAATTCTAGTTTTATTTAATGATTTTTGTTATTGTGAAAAAATTTTGATAGTGTAGAAGTGTCTAAATTGTAATTTTTAAGATCATATATAATAGTTATAGCATAATTCTATAAAACAATAAACATAAAAATATCCTCAATGTGAAAGAAAGTAAATTCTTTATCAAAACTAATGATTATGTAATGTTTAAGGATTTGGCCTTATAGTTGTTATCAGAGAAAAGTATTAGAAAAATGTGGAGATTTGATGTTTTCTTTAATTTCATGGTAGTCTCTATGTCTATTCATTAAATTAAATCCTCATTAATTTTTTTTCAGATCATGGAATTTCAATAACAATTTGAATGAAGAGGATATAAAACAAAATTTCTATCTCATCCTGAATACTTTCTTTCAATAATTATTTCGAATTCATGTCTGGATGATTGTAATGATTTTTCTAACATAAAAATCAATTGAAAGCTATTGTTTTAGATATCATGCACATCCACTATACCAAAATACCATCATGGATGATGGGTTTTATTTAATCAAAACCTATTTTCTCAATATTCTCATATTTTTATGAAAGGTAAATATTATCAAGGCATTTTCAAATATTTTACCTTATCACAATATTTTAAAGCATATTATGATTTTGGAAAAGGTGCTGAAGAAGGAGACCCTTGTGTTACCTATTTATAATTGATTTTAGAATATTGACTTATATCAAATACTTATGGTATTTTAAAATGACTATTAATTGAAATATTCAACAAAAACTTGTTCCAACTGTATTATAAAATTCATGTTTTGTCCGATATTTTGAAATTATATGTCATACATGATTATTTTTTTAAATTATTTTCTGTGAACATCCAAATTACCCAAGTTGTACAAGGTGTAATATGATAAAAGAAAAAAAATGATTTTCAATGATCTATAAATTATAATGGAAATTCATGGACCTTCTATCTATCTAAATAAGATAATGATGAACAGGTGGACACCATGATCAAGATACAATGTTATTTCTTTTGGAATAATTTTATTTTTTACATATGGAGGTTGAATAATAAAATTTAAATATATATAATATTTAATGAATTAATATGTTGAGGTAATTATTATTAGGGATTAAAACATGAGGTATAAAAAACCATTGATGTCAAAACATTCTAGGGTTATTTTTGTGCTGTAAAAGTGGGATAATGAGCAAGATGGGTGAAAACCTGTTACATCTGGAAATGCAGCGTGAATCAATGTATGAATCATTATTTTTAGTTAAATTATATTATAGATAATGAATAATATTATTGTTGGAATGGTATTTTTTATCATATGGATTTTCTTAGGATGATCACTTTTCAGTATGAGACTTTAAGAGTAGTAGATGTTATTTTGAGATAAATGATAAAATATATCTTAGAAAACAATGGGATAAACTCTTTCTAAATATTGGATTTCTAATTTAGTTTGGATTATTTTGAATATATCTATGGAAAAAAATTTATTTAATGATTTCTAATGAAAATTCAGGTATTGTTTGATGAATTTTGGATATTAAGCGTATTATTTCTTTATATAGAGGATTATTCTTTTTGGGTGATTATCTGATCTTTTATTAACCATTTTAATATTGGTTAACATATAAAGACAAGATAAATATTTGGTTCATATTTTTTTGGATTATTTGATTCTATAGATGTTGATTCTAGTGATTTAGGTGTGGCCATGTCATCTCAAATACTCATCATTTGGAGAAAAAATGACATATTGGTAGATATTTATTAAATAATGAAACTCGACTTGACAAGTATTTATGTTTCCTTATATTCGTAGTCAAGATCATAAATAAATTACCGAAAATTATGAAAAGTACCCTAAAAAAATTCTCTATTTAATTTACCTACTAGGAAATCAAGTACTATTTAACCCATCACATGTTTGTGGTTTACTGATTGTTAACTTTCTCCTGATCATGTTTCCAATCACTCTCCATCAGAACAAGAGGGATAGTTTTTCATCTGTATCCTTATCTTTATACATAGAATCATATTATTTGTTATATCAGGTGACCTTTTTAATTCACTTTATGCATTTTAATGTGGAATTTTTGTTATCCTTTTTTCAATGTAGTATTTTCAATGAAGTTACAGTACCAAATTCTAAAATTGCGAGGACAGAATTTCCCATAAGGGGGAATGAAGTAACATCCATATATTTATAGAATAATACATTTTAAAATATAATAATATTTATGAATTACATATTAATTTTATATTAATGGGGTGAATTTTTCCCATAGCATACCTAACACAAAAAAATAGGTTTCTCTAAAATCATATGTTTCACACAACATTGAGTTATAAAGAAAAACAATACAACAATAATATTATTATTTTATAATTTAATTAATGCCTAGTCATTTTATTAGAGGGAATGGATAAAAGTAACTTCAATATTATTTAAAATCTTTTTAAAAATCATTTTATATTTATAAATTAAATTTTAGAGGCTTAAAATGAGAATTAATAAAAATTGAAGCAAAAAACACAAATATTTTTAAAAGGTCTTTTTTCCACCTTTTAATGTCGAATTTTATATATATATATTATTTTTCACTTTTATATGTTCTATTTTAATAAATAATCTTCATCTTCAGAATAGTGACACAAAAATATACTTTGTTTGAAATTATGGTATTTTTTGGATGAAATTTGTATTTTAATGAATTGTGAAAAATACTGTATTCTAATTCAAAACTGTCATTTAATGTAATTTATTTATATAGTTAGATTATTATTATAATTGGTTTTAATGTGTAATTAGAATATGTTTTTATAATTTAATATAATTTTTGTAATTTTATTTAATTTCACATTTAAATTAGACATACACCAATGTCAATCATTTAATAGTTTTATTTCATAAAACCTCGCCTTCTAGTTTTGACATCATGAATTAATTTTAGATTATTTTCTGTCAATTAAGTGTTTTGAATTTGGGAAAATGGATTCCATATTTTTATTCATATTGACAAAATGTTGTGAATATGTATCTTTTATTTCTGTACATTATGATTTGTAACATCATTAATTATTTTTATTTACGATAGTTAAAGGGTAAATCTAATAAATAAAGGTAAAAATAATATTTTAATAATATAAAACTTTCCTATATCATGTAATAATATTATTGGATGAGTTATGTCTGACCATGAGAATAATTATCCTAAACACATTGTATTTGGGAGCAACTTTGAAGTGATAATGTCAGGTTATAATAATTAATTTACTGTATTGAGAAAAATAACATAACCATGTATCTTCTAACTAAAAAAATTCTATATGGGGTTATATAAGTAATATCTTAGACTATAAATGATAATTATAAATCTATAAATATTAACTACCTCATGAAATTTTATTTATAATTTTTATATATTAAATAAATAAATTTAATTACAACACAATGATGATGTAGTGATTTCTTCATTACTAAATGATACAAATAAATGTTATTATAAATAATAAAAGAAATATTATTTGACATAATTAATGACATCCAATAATTTTATATGTTGATAAGATATTTTAGGAGAGATTCAATGTTTTTGAGTCTGAATAAATCATTTTTTATGAATTATAAAAAAAATCATGTTTGAATAGTGTCCAAAATTGAAATAATTCATAACTTTAAATATATAAGACCTTATTAAAATAGATTAAATTGAAAAAAATATTACAATCATCAAAATTGTTAATATAATTATAAATATTCCATAAATTACTTTTTTTGTGGGTCGTTTGACATGATATTGTTATTACATTAACCCAACATATTTGAATAACATGATATCACTCCATGATTAAAAATGGTATAATAAATGTTAATCTTAAAATTTAAGAATAAATAAATATTTTAAAAAAATGTAAATTTTTTTGATGATTGGTATTCAATCAAAAACTATATAAACTTTGAATAAAATCACTATTGGAACATTTTCAATCCAAAATGAATTTATAAAAAAATTATATTTTAAGTCTTTCCTAAAGTGGTCATCCACCATCTTATAAAAGGCCACAACCTCTACCCACGTAATCAAACCTCTAAGTATCTTTGTATTTTCAAAAATATGATCAAATAAGTTCCAAAAATCCCTCAATTTATACTATAATCCTTAACATGGGAAGAAGGAAACTCAAGGAATCGTTTTGTCTCAAATCAAAAGTAGTTACCCAATTTAGAGGTAACACATTCCCTCAGGTTTCTTTCTTTTATTTTATTTCTCCACACTTAATTATCTACATATTAATTGATTAAATAGAAAAACCAGTAACTTAAATATAATAATATGTTTAAATGAGATGTATTCTAACTACACATACACACAACTCCATATAATGGATACGAATATACTGTTTTTGTGTATGGTGAACTATTGCCTCACGAAACGATGATTGTTAAATTTTATGATACCACCTATCATGGTGTCTATTATGATGGAAATTTATTTATATATGATATATATTATATTTATATTTTATCTATGCTTATGTAATTTTTAATAACAACATAACATTATTCTTTCCGTAATGTGTAAATACGATAATTTCATCTAAGAAAGTGCGGACTACCGCCCCCTCAAAGTGATTTGACTCATTCATTCCATAAATGCAATATATAAATTATGGGATTAATTAAATTATATTTATTTTATAACATGGATATTAAAAAGGAAGTATAAAATACATATTAATCATTTTTTTCACTGATTTAATATGAAAAATAAATGAATGTAGCGTTCAAGTGTATGTACGACCTATCGTCTCCTTGAACAGTGAATTTCATTTATTATATATAAATGTTATGTAAAATTAAAAATATATATATAATGGATATATATGATATTTAAATGATTAATATAATTCTGTAGATGATCGAATTATGACTGCACAAATAATTTTAATCAAATCAAGTTCATTTTTGACTCAAGTACCACATATCGAAAAAACATCTGATATGAACTCAAATAATTATGTTTTCGTTATAAAAATGTAATAATTGATATTATATGAATAATAATCTTTAGATATTTTCTAAAGAATATAAAAAGTAATGTATTTTTATTATTGAAGAACATAATGATTGTAGGTGATGAGTTGGACTCAAGGTATGGAACATCATAAACCAATTTATATTTTTTTGGGTTAATCTTCTACTTCTTGATTATGTCATTATATGTTTATTTGAGAAATAAATTTTGATATTATATATTTATATTTATAAAAATTCTATTTTTATTTATATTTAATACATCTAATTGATATATTTTATTAATAAATTGATCTTTGTAAGGGAAATATTAACTCAATCTCTTTTCATTGAGTTAAATATCCATTTCATTGGTTTTGTTTTTTCAATAGTATGTGTGACAAAACTATAATTGTTTTACAGTGAATATCCACTTATATTGGGTGTATTTATATTTTTCACACATAATTATGTTATTTATTTATCCTTAATATAATTATACAATCATTGTTCATGATTTCATCTCAAATTACATTCCGTTGAGACTTATTTGTTGTTATGCACCAATTCACTTTTATATGGTTTATATACAACCATATGACATATTATATGATAAGTATCCTTATTCAAATGATATTATTAGTGTAACATCCTAGGTAAATAAAGAATATAAGGTTTTCATATTTATTAATGTTTGTGGAAAAAATTTTAATATTACTTTAAATGGAATTCTATGTCCAATGGCGTACCTAATACGCAATAATGAGTTTCTTTGAAATCCTACGTTGCACACTAATAATATAATAATAATATTTTAAATAGTAGTTAATGTCTAGCCATTGTAATGGTGAGAATGAACAATACTAACTACAAAATGATTATATATGTTTGTTAAATATTTTAACAATTACCCAATAATTGATACAGGCTTAAAATGCGGATGAATCAAATTTTAGGCATAAATACTCTAATATTCACTAAAAAATAAATTTATCACCTTTTGATGGTGAAACCTATTTAAAAATAGTTTTGGTCACTCTTATACATTATTTTTGACCAAATAAAATCCTTCTTTAGAATCACGACATCAAAATTTACTTTGTGTATGTTTTTGTAATTTTTCCGATAATGTTCAATTTTTAATGAATACTGAAAATTGTTGTATTTTAATTCAAAACCTCTTTTTAATATAATTTATTTATATGGTTATATTATCTTTTTAATTGGTGTTAAATTTTAATTAGAATATATTTTTACCATTTAATCAAATGGTGGTCATTTGAATTAATTTCACTTTGAAATTGGACATAAATAATTGTCAATATTTTGATAGATATTGTTTCTTAAAAACACGCTAATTGTTTTGACAATGGGAAATAATTATAAAATTAATGAATGAAACTTACATGTTTTGAATTTTTTAAAATAGACATCATTTTTTAATTCGGAATATCAAATATATCTTAGGGTAATTTTTTGATATTTTTCTAAAAAACTTCATTTTTAGATGAATAGTGAAACCACTAAGTGGTAGGTAAAATCTGAATTTTTCATTAAACGAAACATTAATGCTTATGTGAATTTTATTTCAAAAATCCGACATACATGGTTGTCATTTTTAAGTAATATTTGGTTCAATGGGATGAAAATATTTTTTGGTGAATAACAACTTTTCAGTTTTTTTATTCACGATTAAAGGTAATTAATGTAATTTAAGGAAAATATAATATTAAAATAATATGAAATTACCTTTACACTTGTCCTAACCTTATTGGTTGATTCATGACCGACCAATACAATACATGGGTCGATTTTTGGGACCCCATGGAGCCACTTGGGTAAGATAATGACATTAATACCTTTTATTTAAAGTAAAAATAAAAATGTCACAAACATGTATTGTTTTACTAAAAAAGTTTCTTCAAGGGGTTATACATGTTATATTTTCAACTATAAATATTTATTATGAAGATAAAAAGATTTCCTACAACATGGTAATTGTTTTATAATTTTTAGACATCAACTAAATAAAATTATTTATGACACAATGATGATTCAGTGTTTACGTCATTAATGAATGATTTAAATAAATATGAAAATAATGTTTAAAATAATATCCAAAACTTGTAAAATTATTATTGGATGATTTTATTTCGAAAATTTCCCACATTATCTTTTACCTGAATGATTTTGGGGCCTTTATAAACCGAATTTCATTTTATAATAAAATAATAGTTTCATGCTTTCCAAAAGATCTCATCCTCTCCCTTATAAAAAGACCCCACTTCCTACCCATATCTCACACTTCTAAAACCCTTTGGATCGTCGAAACTCTACTCCAATAAGCCCAAAATATCCCTATATTCATTCTAGAAGCCTTACATTAGGATGAAAGCTCTTCAAAAAACCATTTTATTTCAAACCAAGGGGAGTTACCCGATTTAAAGGTAATGTATTCTCTTATGTTCTTTTGTTTTATTTTGCTTCTCCAACCACCTAACCTATTTTTACTTCTTTATTTTGTAACAACACCAGTACCTTAAATATACTAGGATTTTGTTATGAGAAGTATTATAGTAACACCTACACACACTTCCATCTAATTGTAAAATAACATACTGTTTTTGTGGGTGGAGAATTACTGCCACACGAAATGATGATTGTTCAATATTTTTTAACACCTTTCATGGTGGCCATTAAGATGTCAATGTGTAGATATATATGATATATATTATGTTTCTGTTTTCCTTATGCTTCTTTATTTTTGATTTATGGCATGCCTTTATGGTTTCTATAATGGATAAATGTGATAATTTCATTTGAGGAAGTGCGAACTACCGCTTCCTCAAGTGATGTGACTCGTTCATGCAATACATGGAATGTATAAAGAATGAAATTAATGAACTTATGTGACCTATATAACATATATATTATACTGGAATTATAATATATATATATATATATATCACTCATTTATTTTTAATTCCATTAATATGACAATCAAATGAAAGTAGAGTTCATTCGTACGTACGGCCTACCGTCTCCATGAACGGTGCATTTAATTTTTTATCTCCAAATGTTATGTAATAGTATAAAATGAATATATACTGGATATATATGATATTTAAATAATTAATACTATTCTGGAGATTATGTACTTATAACTACATGGACAATTCATTTCAAACAAGTTCATTTGTTTGACTCATGTACCGAACATCGACAAAAACGTATGATATGAACTCACATAATTAACTAATTATTATAACATTATAACATGTGATATGAATTTAATAATAAACATTAAAGTATTTATTTAATCAATTATAAATTGACCAAAGTTTATTATTCCTAAATTTAAAGAAATGAACAAGACAAGTCGGACTTGATGTAAGGGATCCTAACTCTCTCATTTTTTTCAAGAACCCTTTTGTATGTCATTTCATTTAATCCCCATGTTCTTATGTTGGGGGATGTTATTTTATATTCCTATTTCTATAATTTTTATTTTCATATGATGAGAAACCATATTTTATCTGTCAATCCATTTTTGGAAGTTATAAGTGGCGTCGTTAGGCTGCCGAATTTTCGAAAGGGGATTTCTTAGCTCACTTTTAATTTTGTGAGATTTCAATTGTTTGCCACTATTTTATTGCATTTGGTGTACTTTGTACTACCCCTTAATATAAATTATAATGATTATATTTATATTCATGTTATTATGTGATTGATTTGGTGTTTATTATCTTTTGGTCATACGACTTGATTGATCACAAACGAGGTAAAGGGTTTTATCTCACTTTGTGTTCCTGTGAGATTCATACTACATTTGCCACTATTTCCTTTTGTGTGGTGTATTTACTAACCATTATTGTATTCCTTATGTAATATACTTTATTTTATGTGTATTTAAATCTTCATTGAATGACCATTCTTTCATGGGGTGTGTGTTTTGAAAGTTACCCAAATCGGTAAGGGAACCTCTCACCCTCTTCTTTTAAAAGACTTCTTTTGTTATATATTTAAATTTACATCTTATTATGTTGGGATATTTTCTTCTATATCCTTATTGATGTAAATTATATTTCCAAGTGATTAGATACCCTTTTATCTTTCATCAACTCATTTTCTGAATTTTAATGTGACGTCGTTAGGCTGTCGAATTTTTGCAAGGGAACTTCTTCACTCAATTTCAATTCTTTGGGTTAAACTTGTACTCCTTGAATATGTCATTATATAAATATGTGTGAATGAATCTGATTGTTTTACACTTATAATCCACTTATATTGGGTGTATTTATATTTTTCACACATAATTATTTAATTGATTTATCCATAATTTAAGGATATCGTCTTTGTAAGGGACTTCTACTCAATCTCCTTTAATTGAGGCATATTTTGTTTTAATACAAGACTATATTTTATAGGGTGTATAAACCCCATTTAATTTTAAATTAATTCAAAAGTAATATTTTTACACAAACCATTTTACTAAATGACAAAAGGAATGTTTTTGTCTTACGTATGCAGCGACAATGACTTCCCCACCGTTGTGACCATTATTTGAGTTTCGGCTTCCTCTACAAGCCATAACTTTTTTAAAAATGAAAAATAAATACCATGTTTTACTTTTATTTTATTTTGGTTTTGAAAACATTTTTGATAATGTTTTGATTATATCAATGTGTTGTATTGATATCTGGTGATTAAAATGTGGAAATGTTATGTTTCGTTTATGCATGTTTTATGTGATATGATTATGTTATAGTTCTTGGGATTTGTTTATGAAGTCAGGTGGTTCCGTGATAAACTAAGGGTGAGAGAGCTCGAGATAGCTCTCAAATGCATTGGGTAATGCGAAGGAGTTAAACGATAATGTTAGTCTGAAGAGATTTATGGAATATATTGTGATGGGTATTCCAAACGTAACCATGAGAGTTTCTCCCTACGTAAGAATGTTATGAATGCTTCAAGTTACCTTTACATCTTATGATTTCTATGAGTTATTCATAAATCTTTTGATTTAATGAGGTATTTTAAAGTGATTATGTTTTATGAGTAAAGTATGATTTCATTGATTCTTATGTATACATGGACTAATGTTTTCTTTTCGTATTTTTATATCCCTTACTGAGCTTTTTAAGCTCATCCCAAGTTTTTGAAATGTTTTCTATAGGACATAAAGATTAATATGGTCAAGGATGGGATCACAGAAAGACATGCTATCTAAAACATGGACCTAGACATGTTTATTTTTAAGTGTTTTTATTTTATGAAAAAAATGGAAACTGAGTAGAAGTGTCTACTTCTTAATCTTGTGAGATGTAATAGTTATGTCGTAATTCTTTAAAACTCTAATCCTGAAATGATATTCAATGTTAATTATTCATTTAATTAAATATTATGTAATGTTTTAAGGATGGGGCCTTATAGTTGGTATCATAGGTCGGTTTAGATAATTTTAGAGGTTAGAGTATTGTTTAATCTTAAGTGACAAGTTGTTTATAACTACAATGGTTAGCATATTAGATGGATTCATTTTTATTTTTGAAAGTTGGAATGAGTTTGAGAGAACTTGGATAATTATATCATATTTTTTATCTTCCTCATTAGTACATGTTGATTTTTTTTGATATACTCAAACTAAAAATTTTGGTTTTAGTAGATCGATGGATCTAGTAGGCACCAAAGTTACAATGGGTTTGAAGGAGACTGTGGTGGTTCTCTGATTAAGAGACTGGATGAAATGGGGGATTCAATGAGAAATATCATGGTTATTATAAACCAACTATCAAGAATCATGATTAACCACTTGAACCTTGATGATTTATTTAATGCATCATGTACAAGAGATCCAACTCGATGTGGAAGTTTAGGTAATAATTATAAAGGTAACCATTAGGGTTTATATGATCCTTACTTTTGAGGTAATTATGGGTTTCTATATGTTATTATTGAAAATGAAAGTCATGAGATAAGATTGAGGTTAAATTATGTTATGTTTATTTTTTAAGATTTTATCTCTTTGGGGGGAATGTTTTAAAAATTATATAGTTTTGGAAAAAGTACAACACGCAAACCATGTGACAACCAGTTGCGTCGGACGAAGCTGCGAGAATCGAACCCACAACCAAAGTGTGACTGGTATTTATCACATACCACTGGGCTACGTGAAGTCCCTGGTTAGTTTGACTAATTATTTTTAGTTAGATGATCTTACGAATCAGGAATAAGTTAATTTTGGGTTATCTATGGGAATTCATAACCTATCATGGAGGATATGTGATTAAGTTAATTACTTTTAAATATGATACTTTAAGAGTAACTGAGTTTAGTTTGAGATAAATAGTAAGATTTACCTTGGATTACTATGTGATTAAATCCTTCAGAGATTTGGGTTTCAATCTTAGTTTGAATTACTTTGATGAATTTTATGGATAGATATTTATTGAATGGTCTTTGATGAACTTTGGGTTTTCTTTGACAAATTTTGGAGATTAAGAGTATTTTTTTATTTTATAAAAGATTATGCTTTTTGGAGATTATCTGATCTTGTACTAACCATTTTGGTTTTGGTTAATTTCTAAGGACATGGGAAATATATAGTTCTCTTTTGTGGATTAGGTGATTCTAAATAAGTTGGTTATATCGTTCTTAATGTGAAAAATACATCCTAAATACTCATCTTTTGGAGAAAATATGAGTTCATGTTAGAAATATAGTAAAAGTTGAAAGTATACATGACAAGTATGTATGTTTCCTTATGTTTTAGGTAAGATCATAAACAAATTCCTCAATGAAATGTATCTTAAAACAAAAATTTTGTTTGTTATCTTTTCCTAATGGGGAATCAAATACTGTTTAACCCATCACAAGTTTGTGATTTTATGGTGGTTAACTTTCTCCTAATCATGTTTTATATCACTCTCCATCAGACCTTGATGGTTTGTTTTCTCCTCTATATCCATGTTTTCATGTAATTATAGTATTTGTTGTCTCAAGTTACCTTTTTCCTTCTCTTTCTTTCTTTTAAAGTGATAGTTTTGTTAACTCTTATTCTGATGTGGGTCTTTCAATGAAGTTTTTGAGCCCACTTTTAAAATTGAGAGGATAAAATTACCAAAATGGTGGAGGGATGTAACATCCCAGGTAAATAAAGAATATGAAATTTTCATATTTATTAATATTTTTTGATAAAATGTTAATATTACTTTTAAGGGAATGTTATGTTCGATGGCGTAACCAATACGCAACAACGAGTTTCTTTGAAATCTTACGTTGCACACTAATAATATAATAATATTATTTTAAATGGTAGATAACACCTAGCCGTTGTAAAGTCAGGAATGAAAATAAATAACTAGAAAATGATTATATATGTTTGTTAAATATTTTAACAATTACCCAAAAAATGATAGAGTCATAAAAGGCGGATGAATCCAATTTTAGGAATAAATACTCTAATATTCATTAAAAGGATGATTTATCACCTTTAGATGGAAAACCCTCTTTAAAAATAGTTTTGGTCACTCTTATAAATTATTTTAGACCAAATAAAATCCTTATTTAGAATCGGGACATCAAAATTTACTTTGTGTTTTTTTTGTTATTTTTCTGATAAAGTTCAATTTTTAATGAGTAGTGACAATGTTGTATTTTAATTCAAAACCTCCTTTTATTATAATTTATTTATATGCTTATATTATCTTTTTAATTTGTTTTAAAGTGTAACTAGAAAATATTTTTACCATTTAATCAAATTTTGGTCATTTTAATTAATTTTACTTTGAAATTGGACATAAATAATTGACAATCTTTTGATAGATATTGTTTCTTAAAAATACGCTAATTGTTTTGAAAATGGGAAATAAATATAAAATTAATTAATTCAACTTATATGTTTTGAATTTTTTAAAATATACGTCATTTTTGAAATCGGAATTTGAAATATATCTTAGGGTAAATTTTTGGTATTTTTCCGAAAATTTTAATTTTTTGATGAATAGTGAAACCACTAAGTGGTATTTAAAAAACTGAATTTTTCGTTAAACGAAACAATACCACCTCTGGGAATTGAATTTCAAAAATTCAACATACATGGTTTTCATTAGTTAGTAAAACGTGGTTTAATGGAATGAAAGTAATTTTTTGTGAAGAGTAACATTTATGTTTTATTAATCGCGATTAAAGGTAATTAATGTAATTTAAGGTAAATATAATGTTAAAAAAATATGAAATTACATTTACACTTGTCCTAACATTATTAGTTGATTCATATGCGACCAATAAAATATATGGGTCAATTTTTGGGACCCCATTTAGCCACTTGGGTAAGATAATGACATTAATACCTTTTATTTAAAGTAAAAATATAAATGTCACAAACATGTATTGTTTTAATAAAAAAAAATTCTCATGGGGTTATACATGTTATATTTTCTTTTAAAAATATTCATTATGAATATAAAAATATTTCCTACAATATGGTAATTTTTTTATAATTTTCATACATCAAATAAATAAAATTATTTATGACACAATGATGATGCAGTGTTTACATCATTAATGAATGATTTAAATAAATAAGAAAATAATGTTTAAAATAATATCCAACACTTATCCAATTATTATTGGATGATTTTATTTCAAACATTTACCACCTTATCTTTGAATTTAATGATTTTGGGACCTTTATAAACCGAATTTCATTTTATAATAAAATAATAGTTTCATGCTTTCCAAAATAGCCCCTCCTCTCCCTTATAAAAAGTCCCCACTTCCTACCCATATCTCACACTTCTCAAACCCTTTTTCTAGTATAAACTCTACTCCAATAAACTCATAATATCCCTCTCTTCATCCTAGAATCCTTACCTTAGACAGAAATCTCATCAATAAACCCTTTTGTTTGAAACCAAGGGGAGTTACCAGATTTAAAGGTAATGTCTTCTCTTATGTTCTTTTGTTTTATTTTTCTTCTCCAACCACCTAACCTCTTTTAATTGATTTCTTTTGTAAAAACACCAGTATCTGTAATATAATATGATTTTTTTATGAGAAGTATTTTAGCTACACCTACACACACCTCCATTTAATGGTTAAATAACATACTGTTTCTATGGGTGTAGAATTACTGCCTCACGAAATGATGATTGTTCAATATTTTTTTAACACCTTTCATGGTGCCCATTAAGAGTTAAATGTATTTATATATGTTATATATTATGTTTATGTTTTCCTTATGCTTTTTTATTTTTCATTTATGGCATACCTTTATGGTTTCCATAATGGATAAATGTGATAATTTCCTTTGAGGAAATGTGGACTACCGCTCCCTCAAGTGATGTGACTCTTTCATGCAATACATGGAATGTATAAAGAATGAAATAAATGAAATTATGTGACCTATATAATATATATATTAAACTGGAATTATAATATATATATATATATATATATATATCACTCTTTTATTTTTAATTCCATTAATATGACAATCAAATGAAAGTAGTGTTCATGCGAACGTACGGCCTACCGTCTCCATGAACGGTGCATTTAATTTTTTATATCCAAATGTTATGTAATATTATAAAATTAATATATACTGGATATATATTATATTTAAATCATTAATACTATTCTGGATATTATGTACTTATAATTACATGGACAATTCTTTTCAAACAAGTTCATTTTTTTACTCATGTACCGAACATCAATAAAAACGTCTGATATGAACTCACATAATTAACTAATTATTATAACATTATAATTTGTGATATGAATTGAATAATAAAATTTTAAGGATTTATTTAATCAATTATAAATTGAAAAATGTTTATTATTCCTGAATATAAATAAATGAACAAGACAAGTCGGACTTGAGGTAAGGGATCCTACCTCTCTCATTTATTTCAAGTACCCTATTGTATGTCATTTCATTTAAACCACATGTTCTTATGTTGGGGGATGTTATTTTATATTCCTATTTCTATAATTTTTATTTTCATATTATTAGATACCATATTTTATCTCATCAATCCATTTCTGGAAGTTTTAAGTGGCGCCGTTAGGCTTCCGAATTTTTGTAAGGGGATTTCTTAGCTCACTTTTAATTCCATGAGATTTCAATTGTTCGCCACTAATTTATTGCATGTGGTGTACTGTGTACTACCCTTTCATATACATTATCATGATTCTATTTATATTCATGGTATTATGTGATTCATTTGGTGTTTATTATCTTTTGTTCATATGACTCAATTGATCACAAACGAGGTAAGGTGTTTTTATCTCACATTGTGTTCCCATTAGATTCATGCTACATTTGCCACCATTTCCTTTTGTGTGGTTTATATACTTCCCATTATTGTATTCTTTGTGTAATATAAATTAATTTATGGGTATTTAAATCTTAATTTAATGACCCTTCTTTCATGGGTTGTGTTTTTCCAAAGATACCCAAATCTGTAAGAAAACCTTTCACCCTCCTCTTTTAAAAGACTTATTTTGTTATGTATTTTAATTTACATCTTATTATGTTGGGATTATTTCATCTATATCCTTATTTATGTAAATTTTATTTACAAGTGATAATATACCATTTTATCTCTCATCAACACATTTTCTGAATTTTAAAGTGACGTCGTTAGGCTGTCGAATTTTTGCAAGGGAACTTCTTCACTCAATTTCAATTCATTGGGTTAAACTTGTACTCCTTGAATATGTCATTATATGAACATGTGTGAATGAATATGATTGTTTTACACTTGTAATCCACTTATATTGGGTGTATTTATATTTTTCACCCATAATTATTTAATTTATTTATCCTTAATCTAAGGATACCATCTTTGTAAGGGGCATCATCTCAATCTCCTTTCATTAAGGCATATTTTGTTTTAATATAAGACATTATTATATACAGTGTATAAACCCCATTGAAGTTTAAATTCATTCAAAAGGAATCTTTTTATATGAACCATTTTACTAAACGACAAAAGGAATGTTTTTGTCTTACGTATGTGGCGACAACGACTTCCCCACCGTCGTGACCATTATTTGAGTTTCATCTTCCTCTACAAGCCATACCTTTTTTTAAAATGAAAATTAAATACCGTGTTTTACTTTTCTTTTATTTTGGTATTGAAAACGGTTTTGATAATGTTTTGATTAAATCAATGTGTTGTATTGATATCTATTGATTGAAATGTGGAAATGTTATGTTTCTTTTATGCATTTTTTATGTGATACGGTTATGTTATGGTTCTTGGGAATTGTTTATGAAGTCGGGTGGTTTCGTAATAAACTAAGGGCGGCTGAGCCCGAGATAGCTCTCCAATTAATTGGGTAACATGAAGGAGTTAAATGCTAAGGTTTCTATGAAGATATTTAGGGAATATACTCTGATGGGTATTCCAAACGTAACCATGAGAGTTGATCCCTATGTAAGAATGTTATGAATGCCTCATGTTACCTTTACATCTTATGATTTCTATGAGTTATTCATAAATCTTATGATTTCATGAGGTATGATAAAGTGATTATGTTTTATGAGTAATTTATGATTTCATTGATTCCTATGTATACATGGACTAATGTTTTATTTTCGTATTTTTATATCCCTTACTGAGCCTTTTATGCTCATCCCATGTTTTTGAAATGTTTTCCACAGGACATAAAGATGAATAGGCTCATGGATGGGATCAAGTAAATACATGCTATCTAAAACATGGACCTAGACATGTTTATTTTTATGAATTTTTATCTTATGAAAGAAATGGAAACTGAGTAGAAGTGTCTACTTATTAATCTTGTGAGATGTAATAGTTATGTCCGAATTCTCTAAAACTCTAAACATGAATAGATCTTCAATGTGAATTATTCATTTCATTCAATATTATATAATGGTTTACGGATGGGGTATTATAATAGGTTTTGTTTAATTTTATTATTTAATTATTCTTATTCGTGTATTTTCTCAAGTGGTAAGGAAGTATTTAACAAAAAAATTGTTTTAAATGTTTTAATGATTTAGTCTTTTATTCTTCTCAATAATTTCCATGTTTTCAAAATGGTATTAAGGATTTATTAAAGTGATTATTAGTGTTTTAAAATGTTAATTACATTATAATTTTCAATGTGTTATGGGAAACACTAATTAAAAAAATATCATTATTAAATACTTTAATTTTTTTTGGAAATAGATTGAATATTTCAATATCTTGAATTAATTTCTTTTAATTGATGAGTAAAATGTTGAAAATTACAATCTATTATGTGTTCAGATTTTGTAATGAAACTTGGACATTTAACGGGGTGTTACATGAAATACCAAATACGGGTGGTTTCGTGATAAACCTATGCCAGGTGAGCCCTTGATAGCTCTCCAATGAATTGGGGTAATGTGATGGAGATAAAGATTAATGTTTCTCCTAGTAGATTTAAGGAATATATTGTGATAGGTAATACAAATGTAACCATGATGGTTACTCCATATGTTAATATAAAAGCTACAATGTAATTATTATATGAAGGCACAATATACCTCTATTTTTTATGATTTTTAGGTTTTTTTAGTAATATTATGATTACATGATGTAAGATAATTATTTTATGTTTAATGGATGAAAAGTATGATTTTTTTTAAAATGTTTTTATAGATATTAAATATTCATAGACTAACGGTTTTATTCTTTATTTTATATTCATGAATGAAATTTTTATTCTCATCCCTTGTTTTTTGAAATGTTTTTCATAGGTTAAAATGAAGGATAAGAGATCAAAATAATTCATGATTATTTTTATCAAGAAAATAATTCATGTTTTATTTAATGTGTTTTATTATTTAGAAACAATTTATTTAGGTTATAAGTGTCCTCATTGTAATTTTTGAGATGAAATATAATAATTATGGCCTAATTCTCTAAATCTCAAAACCTAAAAAGATCCTCAATGTGAAAGAAAGTAAATTCTTGATGAAAACTCAAGATTGTGTAATGTTTAAGCCAGGGTCCTTATACATGACACACCCAAGGTAAGTAAATCGAATATAATTTTAATTATGAATGTTAAATCGGAGATTATACCATGTCTATGACATGACCATATTATATATTAATGATATATATGTTTCATGTTAGAAATTAATAGGTTTCATGCTACTTGACCGTATCACACTAATGGAATGCATGATTTGAACAAAATGTACTTATTCATTAATTATGGATTTATTAAATGGATTAATGATACATGAAATTATCACACTAATTTAAGGAATGTCTTGAACTAAATTTAATTTTATATGACTTCATAATCAAATAGGGGTGGCCAAATTCAAGATCGTAGTGGATTCTTATCAAGTGTTTCCTTGATCACTCAGAAACCACAATTTTATTCAATGAGACAGATTTCTTAGGTTGAGACCCAACAATATCCAAATCATTTTATATTCTTTGAAAGCCTATATGAATCTATAGGATCCCTCACAATGTATTAATGGATTCCTGGGATACATTCCTTCGATCCAACATAGACAAGTAGGTCACATGGTTATAGCCCATATGGACATCTCTCTACTAAGCCCCATTTTACCTTGGATTAACACATTGGACTTAGTAGGTGTCTCATTTTGGAATTCCTTGGAATGTGCTCCTTAGATTACACTCTTACCAGAATTCCAGGCTACAATTATTAATAGGTTTTCAACCCTCAAGGTCTATGTTTCGTTGGTTATTACCATTGGAACATCATTATTAAATATCATTCTATGTTTTCTTGTTACATCTCAGAACTATTACTATTATTATCATGTGGCTAATTTGTAAACTAGGTAATAATAAATTTATGAACTGGTTACATGTGTAGACACCAGCTGAGGGATAAAGCAGGTACATGGGTATTTAGTTACAATGTATTTCTTCACTTTAGATATGCATTCTTGAACACTATTACATTTCCATTACACATGCACGGTGTTAAATACAACTTTGTTGGTGGCCCACTAGGACTCATCTCATAGCCTCTCTAGGCGTTTTTTGGTACTCAATGAATATTACAAGGGTTTTATTGTTGATAAAGGGAAGAATTCATATTTTAACACTTTATTTCATACTATTTAGGATAGAACTTGATAGAAGATGGCTGAGATAGAGCTCGAGATTCTTGGGATAGTAATTTAATAGCTTGTATTCTTTTGTGAATCATTTCATGTCTGCTGTCATGACTCCATATTTTCTAGTTTTTATAGACACATGACATATCATCATCAGTTACTGTGTGGTATTCTATTTATTTCAATTATTGTTACTATTGTATCTATTTTATAATATGACTTCTATTTACTTTTATTTATTCTATTATTCACCTCAGTTTATATTTATTTTCTAAGATACATAGTGTAAACGATGACATAGTCTCCCCCCAAACACACCCTAGGCCCTCATTTCTATTTGGTAGACTCTGACGCTTTTGGAGATTCTCTTGAGGCCATTTCTCCCGCTGGTCTTAGGGAACACATTACATAGCTTACGGGTATGGGATGTCACAATGTGGTATCAATGGAGTTTCCTTTATTTATTTACTATTTGGAGAGAATATATTGAAGACTAGGAACACTGTGAACTTGGTCCTAAGTTATTCTTGGGATTCCTGAACCCATGATTGGGGTAAAATCCATGTTTCTTAAATTATAATTGATTGTTCTATTTTTTCTATTAAAGAGGTAATATTTCACCATTGGAGGAAACACATGATGTGTGGTGTTATTGATTATTACTCCTTTTGAAGATATTATTTCATCCTTTACCCAATTGTATGATGGAAAGGATCGTTGATACATGAATCATATTAGGCACCTAGATATCACATGTCCTGAATATTTCCATGTTATATATCTGCATTTCTCTTCCTTATACTGAATTATATATTTTTTTTTGAGTGATGTTGTGATAGTTATATTACAATTTTATTATTTTCTGTATTAGATTGAGTGATGTCATTTCTTAATTCATTTGGTATATATTAACTAAAGTGTTGGGATAGGTAAATTACCAAGTCAAGAAATTATTCAATAATTAAATGTTTGTCATTTCTATTAATAAGGTATGTGGACAATTAGTAAATGGAACTGGAAGTAAATTATATGGTAAATCATGAAATATAAAATGAATTGGTTTCACATCCTTATCACACATTTACATGATTATTAAATCTAAAGGAGTGAACCTGGTAATTAAATGTAAAATTAAATGAAACATATACAAGAGAACGTAATGATACATGTCTTTGCAAGCGGGTAGTTGGGGTAGTATTCCTTGGGTAGTGATTTTTTTTATGTTCATCATCTTATAGTTACACTATCATTCTTATTAATATGGTTATGAGGCATGTTCTTTAAATTTTTAGTCTATTGATGCCACAACGTCCATGTAGCTTACTCTATGATTGTGATGATGACCACAATCAGATGTTTTGGGACATGAGCCGCCACACATACCTCCATGAGTGAAACTATATAAACCCCCATACGTTACCTAATATAGGAACTAATTATCATGTTCTAAATAGTTTCCTACATATAATGAAATCCGTGTGTGGTGCTTCATGGCTTGCACTTACAATCGATGATCTGACTCGTGGGTTTCGGCAGTAGCATCTTTGACATTCTATGGGGATGTCAGTCCATAGGCTACAGATTCTTGGTTATAATCAAGTATATCTATATATTATCATATATAGATGCCTCTAAAGAGAGGGATTGGGGTTTCCACATACAAGATTAACAATTCGGCCAAGATCTATAGGGATTTGATTACCCAGTCTAGTCATCATAAGGGCATGTTATGGGTTGACTTATAGACTAACCACTTTGAACAATTATTTCCTCATAAGTTGAGCAATGAAAGAGATAAAGATTACATGCATCACAAGTAGCTTTCTAATCCAGTTATGGAGTATTGAGAACATTTTTATGAGTTCCAACAATTTTCACTGCTTTTAGTCGGTGAGAAGCTTTTGCATGATAGGCGCTTCGAGGATAGGCTTGTGTACACCATCTGTATGCAGGTGCATATATTTCAAAATTCTATATTCTCCAAAATAAACAATCATGCTCTTATAAATAAGCATAATCTATGGGAATGAAATAGTACTAGAGATTGGGTACTAGTACCACATCATGCCAATATTTAACCTTCTAGTAGTAATATTTCCATCGAGAATTCTCATTATGGGAGTGACAGCCATAGTAACCATTTCAAAAGCTCCAATGTCTATCATCTGTGTGGAAGAAAAGAGATACTGAAGCCTCATTGTGATAGACACCCAATATAGTTCTGGCCATGGGGCCATGTGAGGTGTGTCTATCATATCTATAGGATAATGTTGTATCATTGAATGAAAAAGGATATCTTTCATCTCCTCATTAAGGACTAGTTTCTTTTTCACCATGTTAGGCGAGAAGATGGAATAACACTAGAAGGACAAGATGAGGAGGAGTTCATGGGTTTGGGAGCTAGACCCCTGATCAAATTCAACACCAATAGAGCATTTATGACCATAGTAGTCCATTTTTTTCACATGTCCATGAATCTGGTCAATTTCATGCACTACAAATAATACCCGAGGATAATTCTACATGACTATCTATGGTATGAGGAAATATTATTGTGGAATCTACAGTATTATCATCTTTATTTTATATGAGTTCTCCAATCTCTTTTAACACTATATCTATATTTGGGAATGTCTCAAACTAGATATATAATATTTCTATGGGGTAAAGACCCTGTATAACCCATTATGGGCATGAAAAAATTGCACACAATAGTTTACAAGCTTCCTCATTGAGATAGGAAATTACAAAGTCTTATATAAAATTTTCATTCAAGAGATTACATTCTTTAATTTCATTCATTGGATGGTTTAGTTAGATTAGTATCATGGTTTTTTATACTGCTATTACGTTTTACTATAATTTACATAATCATAGGGTAGTAGTTATCTAAAAAAGGGTGAGTTGGATGTCTAGGCTAGTAGATCTGGACTAGGTACTCATGGTTTAGATCTAGTGACCACCCATATTAAAAATATCCTTATAGAGGATATGGTTTTATGATTATTTGATGTTCCTCAAGTAATGGATAATTTCATGGATGTCATTTTCGTCAATTTTTCAAGATTACCTTGTTAGAGATAGGTAGAGTTTGAAACTAAACTTCTAACAGGAGGAGCTCCATTTACCATTCCTCTGTACAGGATGACACCAATAGAGCTTCAAGAACTGAAGTAGGAGTTAGTGGATTTAAAGGCCAAATGTTTTAAATGGCCCAGTCTTTCCACTGGTGGTTCACCCATTCTTTTCTCCAAGAAGGAAGATGTAACCTGACATTTATGTAGGGATTACAGAATGTTGAATCAACTTGTGGTCAAGAAATGATATCCACTGCCTAGAATAGATTATCTCTTCAACTAGCTCCAGGGAGCTATGGTCTTCTCTATGATCAAACAAAGATCATGTTATAATAAGGTGTGTCTTAGGCCATCAGACATATCGTGTACATATTTTCATAGTAGTTATGGTTAGTATGAGTTCATTTTTATATCTTTTGGTGTTATTTATGTTTCATCCTCTCTCATGGCTCTAATGAGTAAGATTTTACAACCCTACTTGGACCCTTCTGACATGATATTTGAGGATGAATTTTTTGTGTATTCTCACACTCACAAAGACCATACTAAAAATCATGAGGTTATTCTGACTACACTGAGATGAAATTATCTTTATTCCAATATTTATATATTCCACTTGTGGATAAACAAATTTCACTTATTGGGTAATATAATATTAGAAACAATATTTTTGGACCCTATAATTGATAGTGTTGTTGTTTCCAAGGAGCATCCCAAAATGTTTTTTCATATACAGTGTTTCCTAGGAATGGCTGTTTATTTATGTGTTTCATACAAGAATTTTCACACCATGCATAACCTTTAATTACACTAACAAATAGATGGGTCAAATTATTGTGGTTAGAATAATTTGAGAAATCCTTTTAGGACCTAAATGGGAGGCTTGTATCGACAATTATTCTAACTATTCTGGAGCCAGATCTAGGTTATAACATCTTATGTGATGTATCAGTTATTTTTCTTGTAGTAGGATTGATGTTGGTGGACTCTGTCAATTCCTACAGATCTTGAAATTTGAGTTCTCATAAGATAAAATACTCGATGCATGACCTTAATCTAGTAGTAGTTGTTCATGCCTTACATTGCTCGAGACAATAACTTTTGGGTGATCGCATTGTGATTTAGATGGACCATAAGATCCTAAAATATATCTTTTCACATAGTGACTTGATCCTTAATACAGAAGGTGGGTAAGATATCTACAATCCATTTATTTTGAGATTTCCTATATTCCTAGGAAGAACAATGTTCTTGTTGATGTACAGTGTTGGAAAACTAAGGGACATGTCATATGAGAAGCTAGTGATGACTGGAAGTTAATATCCCTATTTTTTGAATTACATATTGAGTTTAATTGTAGTCACAAAACGCCATACATATCATATTTGGATGTTACCTCTTCCCTATATCAGAAGATGATGAGTATGCAATTTTCTGATCCAAAAGGATTTTTTATCAAGGAGGGTATATCATGTGATAACCTGCCTCTGGATTGTTCTATGCACTATGATGACTTCTTGCACAATATTGTACATCTCTGGGTTCCTACAGTCATGATGGAGGAGTTGATGAATGTGTCCTACACCTATCAATAGAATTTTCATCCAAACATCTCAAAGATGTATTTAAATAGGTGACATAAGTATTGGTGACCTGAGATGAAGCTTCAGATGGTAGCCATCATCACTAGTTGTTCCACTTATCAATCAGATAAGGTGGAGCTCTAGTGACTTGTAGGCCTATTACAACAACTTCAAATCTCGGAATGAAAATGGAATGATGATTCAATGGTTTTGGTTGTCAGTTTAACTATGTGTCGTAGAGGTAGAGATGTTGTATTGGTTGGCATTGACTTAATGATGAAATCATTCCACTAGATTCCTAATCAGGAGACCTGCTCAATTGATGTGATTGAAAAACATTAAATTCATCAAATCATATGACTACATAGGGCCCCTCATACTATCACTTCATATAGGGATTCTTCTTCCACTTCATGGTTCTAGAATGGATTTCAAAAGTCAATGGTAATACATGTGATTCTAAGAAAAACTAATCACCATTAGAATGATGGAAAATCAGAATAGACAAGACATGTTCAGGAGGATATGCTTCAACTAGGATTCCTTTATTTTAGCACTTCTTGGGAAAAAATATCCCTATCACTATGTTCGCCTATAATAATAGTTTTTAGGTGAAAATTTATGTGGATCCTTTTGAGGACTTATATGGTAGGTTGTTTCGTTCACCTTGTTCCTAGCTAGAGGTAGGTAAGGCAACCCTTCTAGGTCCCCATTTTGTTTAGCTAACTTCAATGTAGGTTCAGTTGATCAAAAAGAGTATTAATACTACAAAGTCTAGAAGAAAATATTATTCCATTAACCCTAAAACAACCTAAAGAGTATGAGGTCTAGGATCATGTTTTCCATTATTTATCACCTAGCCCTGGGAATAAATGGGTTGAGTAGAAAGGGAAGTTGTCACCTCATTTTGTAGGTCCGTTTGAGATCCTAGAGAGAGTTGGAAAGGCATCCTATTAATTACTACAATCTCAAAGGTATCTTTCCATGCATAGTGTCTTCTATGATTCACATCATAACCTATATCATACCGACCTGTCTAAAAACATTGATCCTGAGAAGGTTGAGTTAGATGATGATGCTAATTTTGAGGAATATTCAGTACACATCATTGACCATATCATAAAGTTTTTCCATAATTTGACTATCCCTCAATTATGGGATATGTGGGAATATGGCCCAGAATAGGATGATAATTTCATGTGGGAGGTTGAGAAATGTGCTCAGTGTCCCAAATTATTGTTAGAAAATGTTTATATAACTATAACACCCGAGTTTTTTATGAGAAATATTTTGTTTTTATGTTATATACATAATCAAAGGAATATTTCACTACACACAACACTAAATTGGCTTGATTTACACGCAATTGTGACCTTCCTCGATAGCTTGCGTTGTACGTAATACCGAGTTTCACTAAACAATGATATGCTATTAAAATATTATTAAAATTAGCCGTTATGAATAGTAATACCCACTTTTTGAAATTTTAGAAATTATATCATTAAAAATGGACTTCATTTTTGGATTCAGAATATTGAAATTAGCCTAAGGTGAATCTTTGGTATTTTTCTGAAAACTTTTAATTTTTTATGAATAGTGAAAACACTGGGTTACTATTTAAAAAATGACTTTTTATTTAAATAATTATTTATTTTATTTTAGGTCAAAATTGATAAATAATACTTATATAAGTTCAAATTAATTCATTGGAGTCATTTTATAATAATTTTAGATATATAAATATTTTATTAAGCTTTTCACTGTCTTTTACCCACCTCCTAGGAGAGTTTGAAAATTTACATAAAACATAATTTTTCCACTTCTATTAGTGGAATTTCAAAAATCTGAGAGACAAGGTTAACATAAAGGGGTAAAATGTGGTTCAATAAGACAAAAATAATTTTTTGTGAATAGTTACATTTTACTTTTATTTACCACGGTTAAAAGTAAATAGGGTAATTAAGGGTATAAATGGTATTATTATTACCCTAACACATGTCCTAATTCTATTGGATATGTATAATTCTACCAAAAAATACTTTTGGAATAAAATATGACCATTTAGGCCCACTTGTATTAGATGAGGACATTTATTATTATTTTATTTAATGAATAGCTAAAATAGTTAAAATCAAAGTTGAATAACTAAAAAAATTTTAATATAGGCTTATACATAAGATAAATTCAACTATAAATATTCATTAAAAAGATAAAAATATTTCCTACATAATTGTATTTTATTTATAATTTTTAGACTTTAAATAATTGAATTTAATTATGAAACAATGGTGATAGAGTAATTTCCTTATTAAGGAAATATTGACATAATTGATATTATAAATACCCAAATAAATGTAATTTGAGACTTTTTATGAATTAAACTAATTTTATTGGTTAATATAACATATTAGTATTGATTTAATTAACTTTTTTGAACTAATCATGCTGTTATGATTTTCACAAAAATCAATTACCAAATAGTGTCAAAATTGACATAAAATAGTTTTTAAAACAAATATTATATTATTAATTGTTATTCAATTTCTAAAAATCTATGGTTCAGAAAACTGACTTATATAAGGTTATATATATTAATAATTAATCACTTGGGGTTCGTTTGTCTTGTTATAGTATATTTATTAACCATATAATGTAAGAAAATAAGAAGTCCCGGTAAAAGAAAAATTATTTAACTTTAAGTTAAATCTAAATGATAAGGTTAAAATAGAAACATAAACTTGTCTAAAATATATTGGTTGAGAGGATTTAGACCCATCCCTACCTTATAATTGGAATAAATCAATTTGGATCTATTAAAAACCGAATATGACTTTATAATAAAATAATATTTTATGTTTTTTCTAAAGTGCCCCTCTCCTCCCATATAAAAGGGAACCTCCTCTCTCGCCTTCTCACACCACTTTGAGCCTTCAAGATCAGAAAACCACTTCCAATTTCTCTTCTTAACTTCCTTATAAACATCCTAGAGGTCCTGTTATTCTTCAAAGACCATCTTTAGTTCCCTAAGAAGATGTTAAGAAGATGCACTTTAAAGAAGAGGTAATGCTAGTTACCAATTCTTTCAACTTTATTTCTTCTTCCATATCCTCTTTTTTAGTTGTTTCATTATGAAGTAATAACATCAGTATCACTCATATACTGATATTGTTTATAAATATGGAACAACCCTATTTCACCTTCTATCCATCCTACGGAAGAGAAAATCACCGCACGTGCGTACGTACGGAATACTATCTCCATGCCATGGTGTAATCTGTTTTCCACCACCACCTTACTTGGATGGGTATAATGGTATAAATGATAACTATATATGATTATTGTAAAGTTATATTTATTCTTAAATAGTATACATACATTTCAATACAATTCCACAATCATGGGACCGATATCATCGCTCGTGCGTACGTACGGCCTACCATCTCCACGATGTGATGCAACTCGTTCTACATGATCTTCAATGAATAATGATTACATAAATGAATTTAATGAATAAATATGCTATATATTACACTAATACCATTCTATAAATGAGGTATCTATAACCTAAAAATAAGAATAATAATTTATTCGACAAAAGACGCATAAGAACAAAAAGCAATAAACATCCGAATAACAAGTAGCAATGAAATATTACTATTACGAAGCTAAGAATATGACCATATATGATATCATAACAATGATTACGATTCTAGAAAAAATCTATAACAATATTTAAATCATTATACATGAGGTTCGGACACGTACGAAGCAAATCGGACCTAAGGTAAGGGGAAATCTCACAATCTCATTTTTATCTGAGATTGTTTATACATCAGAATTTACAAGGAAATATTTATCATCCACATCCATGTTTCCTAAATATGTAATATTATTTTTTTCCTCCTACACTTTTTTAAATCCAATATTACTCAATGTTGAGTTTTTAGTAAAAGACATGAAAGGAATCATTTTTCGTTTTTAGTACGAGGTAATTTTTGACTTTTCTGGCCAAAGTACGTGAAGAATGTTTTTTAACATATACGGCATGAATGGATTTTTATGATTTCAGAGAACATTATTTCCATGAAGATTCATTTAAAAGTTTTCATGTTTATTTTTAATCAACTTCTTTTAGTTTAAAATTTTATGACATGATTAATAAAGTAAAATGTTTTTTTGAAGTGGAAAGGATATTTTCCTCAAGAATGGAGTTCAAGTGTTTTATCAAAATTATTTTCCATCTAAGATAATATAGGTTTCTGTTTCTATCCCTATTTTTACATTTATTTTTTTATGTTATGAGAGAATTATTTTTATTGTTTCCTTTTATCTTATATGGATTATGTTATGATGGCATGATGTTTAAGAATCCCATTTTTGTTACATGGGTTATGCTATGATGTATGATTTATGATCTTGTGGCACACATAATAAAGGTATCATTATTATATGGGTGGGACCTATATCTACCACCAATGGATTGGGTAAAGATTTATATCTCATGAGATAGACATGGATGGAACGACAGGATAATTCTGTTTAGTGAAACAGGACTGAAACGAGGAGTGAACTCAGTTCAGAAATGGACTTTGTCCCCTAAGATAGTCTTCGAAATGAGTCTTGACTACTAAGAAATGATTCTCTATGATTATGTGTCTATTACACAAAGTTTCATGTTCTTATTATTGGGATTACATTTCACTACTATGATGTATCCCATGTTTTGAAATTATGACCTGTTTTGCATGTTAAGATTTCCAAAATGTTATTTTCTTATGAATATGATGTGATTGATATTTCTTTTGTTTACCCTTAATGAGCATTTGGGCTCACCCTTTTGTATGTTTTCTTTTCCCAATGTCGGGAAGAAGGGTATTAAGTATGATATGCCAAAAGGGACTGTAGATATGATAAAATAATAGGGAGATAGTATAGATGATTTATGAACCAGTTGTTTATGTTTCCCAGTTTCTAAAGACACTATACCTATATGGTCCTTTCATGGTTTTGTTATATGTTTTAATAAGTGTGCTTCAATTCTAAAGTAATAACAATGTATATAAAGTATCGGTCGTTATAGTTGGTATCAGAGGAAAGGTATAGTCAACCTTTGGAAACTAGGATGTGAAAGCCTTAGTAAGAACCCTAAGGATATGTCTAATCATAGGAAAAATATTATTGTTTTAGAAACGGTCATGAATAACCTATAATAAGACCTTAAGTCTGAAATTTATTATTCATTATCTGGTTTTCCTATTATAATTTGTGTTTCTTACACTATTCTTCTTGTTTTTATTAAATGGCTGGAACTTGAAGGAACCGTGTTATTGCGGAATGCGATGGGCAGTGCAATGATTGTCCCCCTGAGCAACCAAACGTTATGTGATCTGGAATAGAAAATCATGTAGCCATGCTCACACAAATTTCTCAAGCTATGAATCATGTAGGACTTCCAAACGAGAAAAGGAAGGAGCAATATTCTGTTGAATCCTTCATGAGGCAGCGTCCACCTTCATTTAGTGGGTCTACTGATCCATTAGTAGCTGAATAATGGATTGGTACCACTGAAAAGATATTTTCAGTTCTTCAATGTTCTGAACATGATAAATTCATCTTAGCAGTATATCATTTGGAAGGTGAAGCTGATCAATGGTGTAATCTTATCAAGAATACTTGGCAATGGGATGAAATTTAATCCATGGAATGGGATGAGTTCAAGAACTTATTTTTCAATAAGTACTTCCCTTGTATTCTTCGAACAAAGATGGAGAAGGAGTTTCTTGAACTAAAGAAAAAGGATGATGAATCTGTTGGTACATATGAAGTAAATTTTACAAGACTTGCAAGGTACACTTCTAGGATTATTATCCAACCTGAGAGTAAGATCGATTGATTCTTTAGTGGCTTAAAACCAATTCATTGGAGGGCGTTATCCATAAGGGACTTCAATAGCTACGAGGAAATCATTCGATGTGCACTCAAGGTTGAGATGGAGATTGGAGTAACCCATCAGTCATATGGGTTTGATAAGAAGAGGAAATGGAATTCAAAGGGAAATCTAAAGAGCACACTGAAAAGAAGATGATTTTTCCCTTATGCTCAAAATGTGGAAAGAATCATGGAGAGATTTGTCTTAAAGGGACAAGTAAATGTTTCAAATGTGGAAAAGAAGGTCATCCGACATTTGAATGTTGCAATGATGGGAAGAAGATGTCTATGGATGCGAACAAAGAAAAGGCTACACAGAGTGCACCTTCTACACATCATTGTTACAAGTGCATGGAAATGGGGAATTATTCCAATCAATGCCCTAATCCAAGGGTTGTTGATGATGATCAATTCCAAAAAACTCTTAAGGCGAAAGATAAAGGAAAGTCACAAGAAATTTCTATCAGAGATGTGGAGTATGATAACAAAGTGGTGAAAGGTACACTTATCATCCACTATAAAGTAGCCAATGTTTTATTTGATTTTGGATCCACCCACTCTTTTATTTATGAAGAATTTTCTAAGGGTATCATCGTATTACCTCAACAATTAGATATTGAGTTAGCTGTAACAACCCTTAGTGGCACAACAGTCGCATCAAAAGTTTATAATTCTTCTCTGATTGAAGTCTGTGGGAAAGTGCTTCCTGCAAATCTTGTGATCCTTTATATAGTGGAATTTGATGTGAATCTTGGCATGCATTGGATTTCTTTATATGGATCTCATATCAATTGCCAAATAAGGGATGTCACATTTCATATTCTAGATCAATCTATTATCATTTATCAATGCAAGGATGAACATAACCTTCCAGTGGAAATTTCTTCCATATTATGGGTCTTGATTCCACCAAATGAAGGTTATTTACCTCAAATGGTTGGAGATAAACTCACAATTATGAATATGCCCATTGTACGAGAGTTTTATGATGTCTATCCATAGGAATTTCAGGGTCTTCCACCAAATCGTGAAGTTGAGTTTTTAATAGAACTCATACTGGGTGCTTTACCTATTTCAAATACACCTTATAGAATGGACCCAATTGAGTTGTAGGAATTGAAGAAGAAACTCCAAGAAAATCTTGATAAGGGATTCATACGCCGTAGTGTGTCACCTTGGGGAGCACCTGTTCTGTTTGTTAAGAAGAATGATGGATCAATGAGAATCTGCATTGATTATTCAGAACTTAACAAGATCACTATCAAGAACAAATATCATCCCCCACGCATTGATGACTTATTTGACCAACTACGCGGAGCTCAATACTTTTCCAAGATTGATCTTCATTCATGGTATCATCAATTAAGGGTAAAAATAGAGGATATACCAAAGATGGCTTTCCGTACAAGGTATGGACACTATGAATTTATAGTGATTCCATTTGGTCTTACTAATGCCCCTGCTATCTTCATGGATCTGATGAATAGAGTCTTTAGAGACTTTCTTTATTAGTTTGTGATAGTCTTTATAGACGGTATTCTCGTCTATTCAAAGAGCAAGGAAGAACATGAATATCACTTGAGAATTGTATTGAAGACCCTGAGAAAGGAGAAGCTTAATGCCAAATTTACCAAGTGTGAATTTTGGTTTCAAAAAGTATCATTTTTGGGTCACATAATCTCAAAAGAGGGGATATCTGTGGATCTAGCAAAAGCAGAAGTTATTGAAATATGGTCGAGACCAACAACAATAACTGAGATCCGAAGTTTTCTTGGTTTGGATGGATATTATCAATGTTTTTTGAAAGAATTTTCATGATTATCTAATCCACTCACCAGGTTGACTCGAAAAGGAGTTAAGTTCGTGTGGACAGAGGAGTGTGAAGAGAATATCAAGGAGTTAAAAATAAGGTTATCCAATACACTTGTGCTCACACTACCTTGTATTGGAGAAAGGTCTGTGATCTACAGCGATGCATCAAAGAAGGGACTGGGGTGTGTTCTCATGCAAAATGATATGGTGATAGCTTATGCCTCACAACAGTTGAAAATCCATGATCAAAATTACCCAAATCATGATTTGGAGTTAGCTGTGGTAATATTTGAATTAAAAATATTGATGCATTATCTTTATGGTGAAAAGTGTGATATTTATACTGATCATAAAAGTTTAAATATATTTTCACACAAAAGGATCTGAATATGCGCCAAAGAAGTTGGTTGGAGTTGATTAAGGATTATGACTGCTCAATTCATTATCACCCAGGGAAATCAAACAAAGTGGCAGATGCATTAAGTCGATAAGACCATGCTAGCTTATCCATAATGAGGATCACAAAAGATCCAATATTTATGGATTTACAAAGGATGGATCTTGGAATTATAATGGAAGGGGAAAAATATTATCTTTCTCAAATGAATGTTCAACCATCTATAAATATGAAGATTAAAGAGGCACAAAAAGAAGATGTAGAATTTCAAAAGATGGAGAGAAATTTTCCTGAATTCAACCATGCTTGTGATGGGATAATAAGGTTCAGGAATTGGGTTTGTGTTCATCCCATCCCAGAATTAAAGAAGGAGCTGCTGGATGAGGCTCATAGTTCTTTATTCTCTATTCATCCTGGAAGCACGAAGATGTATAGGGACCTGAAAGAGTACTTCTGGTGGTATGTCATGAAAAGAGATGTTGCTGAATATGTATCTCGATGCTTGGTTTGTCAGAAAGTTAAAGCTAAGAGACAGAAGTCTAAGGGGATGTTACAACCATTACCCATACCAGAATGGAAATGGGAAAACATCACTATGGACTTTGTCACCGGACTTCCTAAAACATCCAAAGGAAATAATGCTATCTGGGACATAGTTGATCGTCTTACAAAGTTGGCACACTTCATTGCTATTAGAGAAGATTTCTCTCTGGATTAGCTTGCCAGGATATATGTGACGGAAGTGGTAAGATTGCATGTAGTACCACTTTCCATTATATCTAATCGGGATCCAAGGTTTACCTTGATGTTATGGAAATGTCTTCAGCATACTCTAGATACAGAGTTGAGTTTCAGCACTACTTATCATCCTCAAAAAGACGGTCAATCTGAGAGAACAATTCGAACTCTAGAAGATATGTTAAGAGCTTGCTCTATGGATTTCAAAGGTGGTTGGGATCAACACCTACCTTTGGTGGAATTTTCTTATAATAATAGCTTTTACTCCAGTATTCAGATGGCTCCTTATAAATCTCTCTATGGAATGAAATGAAGAACTCCAACTTGTTGGGATGATGTTGGAGAAAGAAAGATATTAGGACCTGATCTTGTTGATGAGATGGAAGAAAAGGTCTAATCTATTCAATAACACATAAGAGTAGCTCAGAGTTGACAAAAAAATTATGCCGATTACCAAAGAAAAGACCTAGAGTTTGAAGTGGGTGATAAAATGTTCTTACGAATGTCTCCTTGAAAGAGAGTAATGAGATTTTGAAAGAAGGGAAAGTTGAGCCCTAGGTATATCGGTCCTTTCGAAATATTGGATCGCGTCAGGAAGGTAGCTTACCAATTGGATCTTCCACTGAATCTCTCTCATGTTCATGATGTGTTCCATGTATCTCTCCTAAGAAAGTACATACTCGATCCTTCACATGTACTCAGCTCAGAAGTTTTACCATTTGAGCAAGATCATTCTTATGAAGAACATCCGATAGAGATTTTGGATAATTGCGAAAAAGTCCTATGGAAGAAGACCACTCTCTTGGTGAAAGTTTTATGGAGGAACCACCAATTAGAAGAATCTACATGGGATCTTGAGGATATGATGATGGAGAGGTATCCTCATCTATTTGTTACAATGTGACGAATTTCAAGGTTGAATTTTATTTTAAGGGGGGTAGAATGTAACACCCGGGATTTTTATGAGAAATATTTTGTTTTTATGTTTTATACATCATAAAAGGAATCTTTCACTACACACAACACTATATTGGCTTACTATACATGCAATCTCTACCTTCCTCGATAGCTTGTGTTGTACGCAATACCGAGTTTCACTAAACAACGATATGATGTTAAAATATTATTAAAATTAGCCGTTATGTATAGTAATACCCACTTTTTGAAATTTTATAAATTTTATATTTCAAAATAGACTTCATTTTTGGATTCAGAATATCAAAATTATCCTAAGCTGAATCTTTGGTATTTTTCTGAAAACATTCAATTTTTGATGAATAGCGAAAACACTGGGTTACTATTTAAAAACCGATTTTTTATTTAAATAATTATTTATTTTATTTTAGGTCATAATTGATAAATAATACCTATATAATTTCAATGTAATTCATTGGATTCATTTTATAATAATTTTAGATATATAAAAATTGTATTGAACTTTTTCACCGTCTTTTACCCACCTCCTAGGAGAGTTTGAAAATTTATATAAAACATACTTTTACCGCTTCTGTGAGTGTAATTTCGAAAATCCTTGAGACACAGTTAACATCAAGGAGTAAAATTTGGTTCAATAAGATAAAAATAATTTTTGGTGAATAGTAACATTTTACTTTTATTTACCACGGTTACAAGTAAATAGGGTAATTAAGGGTAAAAATGGTATTATTATTACCCTAACACATGTACTAATTCTATTGGATATGTATAATTCGACCAAAAACAACTTTAGAAATAAAATATGACCGTTTAGGTCTACTTGGATTAGATTAGGACATTTATTATTATTTTATTTAAAGAATAGTTAAAATAGTTAAAATCAAAGATTAATAACTAAAACATTTCTAATATAGGGTTATACATAAGATAAATTAGAATATAAATATTAATTAAAAAGATAAAAAGATTTACTACATAATGGTATTTTATTTATAATTTTTAGACTTTAAATAATTTAATTTATTTATGACACAATGATGATGCATTGATTTCCTTATTAAGGAAATATTAACATAATTGATATTATAAATACCCAAATAAATGTAATTTGAGACTTTTTATGAAGTAAACTAATTTTATAGGATAATATAACATATTTTTATTTATTTAATTAACTTTTTTTTGAACTAATCGTGTTTTTATGATTTTCACAAATATCAATTACCAAATAGTGTCAAAATTGACATAAAATAGTTTTTAAAACAAATATTATATTATTAATTGTTATTTTATTCCTAAAAATATAAAGTTCGGAAAAATGACTTATATAAGGGTATATATATTAATAATGAATAACTTTGGGTTCTTTTGGCTGGTTATAGTAAGTTTATTAACCATATAGTGTAAGAAATTAAGAAGTCACGGTAAAAGTAAAATTATTTAACTTAAAGTTAAATCTAAATGATAAGGTTAAAATAGTAACATAAACTTGTCTAAAATCTATTTGTTTAGTGTATTTAGACCCATACCAAACTTATCTTTGGAATAAATCAATTTGGAGCTATTAAAAACCGAATATGACTTTATAATAAAAATAATATTTTATGTTTTTTTCTAAAGTGCCCCTCTCCTCCCTTATAAAAGGGAACCTCGTCCCTCTCCTCCTCACACCACTTTGAGCCTTCAAGATCGGCCAACACCTACCAATTTCTCTTCTCCGCTTTTCTATAAACATACTAGAGGTCCTGGTATTCTTCAAAGACCATCTTTAGTTTCTTAAGAGGAGGTTAAGAAGAGGTGCTTCAAATAAGAGGTAATGTCAGTTACCGATTCTTTCAACTTTATTTCTTATTCCACTTCCTCTTGTTTAGTTGTTTCATTATGAAGTAATAACATAAGTATCACTCATATACTGAAATGTTATTATAAATATGGAACAACTCTATTTCACCTTCTATCCATCCTATGGAAAACAAAATCACCGCACGTGCGTACGTACGAAATACCGTCTCCACGCCGTGGTGTAATCTGTTTTCTACCACCACCATACTTGGATGGGTATAATGGTGTAAAAAATAACTATATATGGTTATTTTAAAGTGATATTGATTATAAAATAGTATACATACACTTCAATACAATTCCACGATCATGGTAATGATATCATCGCTCGTGCTTACGTTCGGCCTACCATCTCCACGATGTGATGCGACTCGTTCTACATGATCTTAAATGAATATTGATTATATAATTGAATTGAATGAATAAATATGATATATATTACACTAATAACATTCTGTAAATGAGGTATCTATAACCTAAAAATAATAATAAGAATTTATTCGACAAAACACGCATAAGAATAAAAAGCAATAAACACCCGAATGACAAGTAGCAATGAAATATTACTAATACGAAGATAAGAATAAGACCATATATGATATCATAACAATGAGTATGATTATGGAAAAAAGCCAATAACATTATTTAAATCATTATACAGCAGGTTCAGACACGTACGAAGCAAATCGTACCTAAGGTAAGGGAAAATCACGCAATCTTATTTTTATCCGAAATTGTTTTTACATCAGAATTTAATGTGGAATATTTATCATACACATCCATGTTTCCTCAATATGTAATATTATTTCTATCCTCCTACAATTTTTTAAATCCAATATTACTCAACGGTGAGTTTTTAGTAAAAGATATGAAAGGAATGTTTTGTCGTTTTTAGTACGAGGTACTTTTTGACTTTTCTAGCCAAAGTACAAGAAGAATGTTTTTTTAACATTTACAACATGAATGGATTTTTATTATTTCATAGAACATTATTTCCATGAATCTTCATTTAAAATTTTTCATGTTTATTTTTAATCAACATATTTTAGATTAAAAATGTATGACATGATTAACAAAGTTAAATGTTTTTTTTGAAGTAGAATGGATATTTTTCTCAAGAATGTAGTTCAAGTGTTTTATCAAAATTATTTTCCATCTAAGATAATATAGGGTTCTATTTATATCCCTATTTTTATATTTATTTGATTATTTTATGATGGAATTATTTTTAAGATTTCATTTTATCTTATATGGATTAAGTTATAATGGCATGATGTTTAAGAATCTCATTTTTATTACATGGGTTATGATATGATGTATGATTTATGATTTTGTGGCACACATAAGAATGATATCATTATGAAATGGGTGGGACCTATATCTCCCTCCAATTCATTGGGTAAATATTTATATCTCATGAGATAGACATGGCTGGAATGGCAGGTTAATCCGGTTCAGTGAAACAGGACTGAAACGAGAAGTGAACTCGGTTCATAAATGGACTTTGTCTGCTAAGATAGTCTTGGAAATGATTCTTGACTACTAAGAAATGATTCTCTATGATAATGTGTGTATTCCACAAATTTTCTTGTAATTATTATTGGGATTACATTTCACTACTATGATTTATCCCATGTTATGAAATTATGATATCTTTTGCAGGTTAAGATTTCCAAAATGTTATGTACTTATGAATATGATCTGATTGATATTTCTTTTGTTTACCCTTACTGAGAATTTGATCTCACCCTTTTGTATGTTTTATTTTCCCCAGGTCAGGAAAAAGGGTATTAAGTAAGATATGACAAAAGGGACTCTAGATATGATAAAATAAAAGGGAGACAGTGCAGATGATTTTTGAACCGGTTGTTTGTGTTTCCCAGATTCTAAAGACACTATACCTATACAATCCTTTCATGGTTTAGTTATATTTTGTAATAATTGTGCTTCAATTCTGAAGTAATAATAATGTATGTAAAGTATCAGTCGTTAAAATAACAATTGAAGGTGAACTTGGGGACGAGTATATTTATGGGAGAAGACTGTATGTACAATGTTTTCACTCACATATGGGTCCTTTAAATTTCAATCTAATTATAAATTTTCGATTTAATATGGATGAATAATGGGTTAGAATAGGTAATAGGGTTTTTCGAGGTTTGTTCAGAGACCATATCCTATCTTTTTGTGAAAATGGTTATGTCGCACAGTTGGTGAATGTTTGAAAATGGTTTTCCTAATTATGTTGGTGGTCTATTTTTTCACATAACTATATCAAATAGTTGGTGAACGATCGTTCCGACTAACTATAAGAGTCACCCATCATCCTATGTATCCATTAATGGTTTTCTCATGGGTTTAGAAACCATGTGTAAAAACTGTGAACATGCCAATTTTTGGGTAATTTTAATATTTTTTCCTTTATGATAAAATTAAGCCACCCCTTCTTCATGAACATTGGATCCAAAACTTTATACTCTATTTTATCTCAATTTGGTGTTTTTTGAATTCCTAAAATTTGTATTGGTAAATATCATTATCCTAGCATCTGATCAATCTTCTGATCATCATGATGGATAGTCCACGATATATAATCACATACATTTTAACCATTCATCTCCTCTCTTCTTGTAGACCAAGTTATCGAGGTGTGAGAATTTTTTACTTTTTCTTAGATAGACTACATTATAAGTTGAATAAGAGGATGATATCAGAGTATAACGATTTTAAAACCCTAAGGTGGGATGTCTATAACTCATCCCTTAAGTTTCTTTTATTTTAGAATGGTCACGTAGGGCCTGTCGATTTTATCAGGTGTCATTTATTGAATTTATATATAATGATTATAATCATTAGAACTGTATGATTATTATCTTTTCATATATGTGATTAGTTTATGGTGGCTACGACCACAACTCCATTCATCACATGTAAGATGGTATTCCATAATTGTGTTTTATGTGTTTTTACACTTTCGAGCCACTATTTGGGTGTGATCGAGAAAAAAATAGTTATTTTAGGCCATCCAAATATAAATCTTGTTTTTATCATGTAATGGTGAATAGAAAGAACCATTCCACATTCACTTGACTCGCTATGGTAAGTGTGTTGAATTCAATATTAAATATGAAATTTAAATTGGAAAGTATAATAATCATATGACTTGAACTTATTAAATGTTAATGAAATATAGGTTGTATGTCTATAGAACCCCTTACCAAATTAATGGAAGTTAGTATAATAATCCTTAATTGTTGAATATTTCTTAAATTAAAGTTAAATGGTTGCATGCTACGTGACCTTATCACACTAATTAAAGAAATGGTGTGAACCAAATGGTATTATTGATTAATTAAAACTTGATTAAAAAGAATTCATGTAACATTACCTTATCAAACTAATTAAAGGAAATGATTTACCAAAATGATATATTACACAAGTTTATAATAAAATCAGAGTGACCTGAATTGATCTCTCCTTTTATTCTAATCTGAGAATTCCTTGGGCACATGGGAACTCCATTCTGATTCAAGGATACAACTTGATTTTGTTAAGACCCACTCATATCCAGATCCTTGTCTATTCTTGGATTCCTAGTGTGATGCCATAGTATCCCTTAAAAAGTATTAATGTATTTCATATATAAACCCCTTGGATCCATCTTTGACAATGTAAGAACCTGGTTCTTACTTTTGAGGTAAGGGTTTCTTTTTATTCTCTTTTCCTTAAGTGTTTTTCAGAAAATATGGAAAATGGGGGAAAATCCAAAATTTTGGAAGTACACGCCGTGTACTTTTCCACACGCCATGTACTTTTGGCCATGTGGGATGAGTACACGGGTCATGTGGAAATGCCAGCAATGAAGGGTGTAGGAGCCAACTACACGCTGTGTAGTGGTCCTTTACACGCCAGCAGAATAGTAAGGTGGTGGACAGCTGTGCGACAGAACACGCCATGTACTCTAGGAGACACCAGTGTAGTCAAGTCGGCAGATGAACAGTGCCACGCTGGAAGGAAACCACCAGAGGAACAGTTAAAAAATGGTAAGTACATGTTGTGTACTTGGACATACACACCATGTACTTTGTATTTTTCAAATAAAATGGGCAGTATCATCCCATGTTCATAGGGAATTCTAAGAACCGAATGAGAGCTCGAGAGGGATGACCAAATCTTCGAGGATCCATCGAGTGCACGTTGGGAATCTGTTTTCTGCACCGTCGATCTCCCTGGAACTGCACGGGTGAGTTCTCCCTTCTCCTGGGGTAGTTCTTACCAATTCTTTTCCATAAGGAAGTTATTTAATTTTAAGAGAGTTTTCTTCTACGTCAGATCTATGTCATTCTTGGGATTTTCTGGAATCAACGTTCATGTATATCATTCTTTGGCATTTAAGGTAGGTGGATTGGTGTTAATTTTACAACTGTTGTGCGTTTGTGTGAATTATTATGCCACGAACCAATGTTGGGGTGTCATGTGGATGAGGTCGTAGCTATTTAAATACTTATAATTGTATAGGTAATTAAGTGTGATATTAAAATGCTGTTTGGGATCGCTTCTTGGATCTAGGACCACCCCAGGGGTGCGTTCCTCGGTTTAGCCGTTTGGCCAGGATACCCGAGGGCATGCCTTATTTATTTTTCACATTACTTTTTCCTTGAGAGGAATTGTATGTGAACTTCTTATTTACATGTTGGGCATGGCCCGGTTAATTGTTCCTATAGGTAGTGTTTTACTATAGCCTGGGGGCATGACTATATTAGCCTGAGGGAAATCTTCTCTTAGCCTGAGGGAAACTTCATCCATGCCTGTGGGCAATAGACTTTGTGCTTGAGGGCGGCACCTTTGTACCCCCGAGGGAAATATCCGTATTCCTGTGGGAATATTCTTATGTGTGGATTATCTTTACCTAAGGGTAGGGGTTTACATGTCTGATTACATTGTCTGTTTACTTAGAATATTCACTATGGTGATATTTTAAATTAACTAATTAAATAGATATTAAAATGGAAATATAACTAGTAAGTTAGTTACTTTTGAGTGCTGCTTAGTTTATTGCATTTACTTTTTCACACTTCTGTTGCATTTTTACACATAGTTAAGCACATGCCTTTGGTGGGTGCCTACTGAGATTATTTCTCACACCCTATTTGGGTCATGCTTTTCAGCCCAAACAGATTACGTTTCTACAGGTGTAGATAAGGGAAAGGGTCCTTATACAGGTACATGATTTCTAATGAGGAGTAGAGGATCATGGGACCGGGATGAGGCTCATGATGCTACCAGCTGTTTTGTTCTGTTTTGATTTTCTGTACTTGTACTGCATTGTATTCTTGTGTAACATGTTCTGGATGCTTTCTTAGAATTTGAGGCATATTGCACCATTTTATATACTGGTTGGTTATATCTTCTGCAGTTGTTTATTTCAGTTGTGTATAGTTTACTGCTTCTACTGTTTCTGTATGTTTTATTCCATTCCACTGCACTACACTTTGAAAAATGAGGGAATAGTTTCCTCACTATCAGAATTGGTCCCTCACTGCTAGTCGGTAGCCTCTGGCATTTGGGAAAATTCACTTGAGGTCATGTGGCGAACCGGTTTCGGGACACCCATTGAGTGGCACCCGGATCTGGGACGTTACAAAGTGGTATCAAATGAATTCTTTTCTCTGACATACTATTTGGAACCTTAGTCATGGATAGGATGGGAACAGTAGTTGGTAATAAGCTATTCCCGAGTGTAGCAAACCCATGTACAAGGGAAAAACCAATTTACCTTGTGTTGTAATTTTTTCTGATTTTGAAATTTTAAAGTTGAATTGAATTTCATTGAAGGGTGACGCACTTGTGATTGTGCTATTTATATTTTATCCTTGGGTTCTATTTAGTTACAAACTGATGAGATGAGGGTATGAAATCTCATGCATCATTTAGAAACATGTGAGAAATCACATACCATGAATAGTTCTATCTCATGTAGGTGCATTTGAAATTGCATGTTATTGTGATAATTGTTTTTCTAGAAAATCATGCTGTTGTGATGGCTACTTTATAAATACTTGCTATGTGATAGGGTATTTTTTATGATCCGGTTATTAGAATGAATGATAAACTTTGGTTTTTTGGGAGTATGGGCCCCCATTAACCGGAATTTGGTGGATTATTGACTGTTTGTTATGTTATAACACATATAAGATGCCAAACTTTGATTCGCGGGGAGTATGGGCTCTCACGGGTCGGAACATGGCACTTAGGTGTTGTTTTTCAGTATATTCTAGGTTCCAAATATGTTTTTGAGGCATACTATCTGGAAACCTAGTATACACGTTGTGTAGTATCCTAAACACACCGTGTATGTTCTTCTGTTCAGGAAAAAAAAGAAAAATTTTTGAGTACACGCCATGTACCCTAAGTACAGGCCATGTAATCACTTCCTGTGTCACAAACTATGTGGGCAGCAACACGAGGAAGGTAAGAGCTTGGGGAGAACATGCCATGTACCGAATTTACACGTTGTGTAGTGTTGACCCAGAGACCCAGCCATGTAACTAACAAACACGGGTCGGTGTAGTCATTTCTTGAACATGCCATGTCAATGAAGAACATGTCGTGTAGTGTGACCTGGGAACCCGGCCGTGTAACTAACTACATGGGTCAGGGTAATACTTTTGAGTATACGCAGTGTGTATATAGAACATGTCGTGTAGGTTGAGCTGTGTATTCGGCCATGTATTAGGCCGTGTAACTAACAACACAGGTCGGGGGAGCTCGTTTAGTACATGTCGTGTACCTGTGGGACACGTCGTGTAGTCTTGTCTGAGGATAGATAGTGTGGATTTTTCCGTGTGGTTGGGGAGAAAAAGTAGTGTACACGCCGTGTTTGGGTGTAACACTCCATGTAGTTCAAGTTGATTAGTCATCCATGTCACAAACGGCATGGGCAGTTGTAAAATTACACCATACACGCCGTGTAGATTTTATACACGCTGTGTAGTTTTGTTCAAACAGAATCCATCTGGATTAGCCATGTGGAAGGACCCTGGCAGGGGAAGAAAAGTCAGGTACATGCCATGTAGTAAGTACACACGCCTTTTATTCTTGTTGTGAAATTTTGAATGCCTTATTCCTCCTATTTCCCTTTTGGTTTCTTCATTTTTAGACTGTGATAATCTTGATCTAAGGTGTGCGTTTGAACTTGTAGGGTCATGCCGTTGAGACGACGACGCGTTGTTAGCCAGGAGAGCGGAAAAGAGTATACTCCTGAGATGGTGGGACATGGGATACTAGTGGATCCTCCAGCAGATCCAGATGTGGCGCCAGCCATTATACCAAACTCAGTCGTAGATGCGTAGTTCCGCGAAGGCTTTATGTGGTTCATGCAAACCTTTTAGGGAGCACTGTAGGCTACAACATCTATAGCTGTGCTGACACGTATCTTCCAGCAGTAGCATCCACCTACATTTTCAGTGGATGGTAGACCATAGGATGCGGAGTCTTGGCTGGGATCGATGCAGACTATTTTTGAGCATCTTAAGACGCCTCCATGGCGGAGGGTCAAGCTCGCGACATATATACTGAGTGATTCTTCCAAGAGGTGGTGGGATGTTACCACCAAGTCAGAGCATCACAGAGACGTGGCATGGGAATATTTCCAGACATCCTTCTATGAATTCTTCTTCCCAGAGACACTGAGGGCAGATCGAGCTTGAGAGTTCATGAATCTGCAGCAGGGTGCTATGTTAGTGATAGATTATTCTGCTCGCATTACCGAGCTTCAGTGTATTGCACCCGTTCTGGTGGGTGATGAGACGCTGAGAGCCAAATGCTTTGAGGATGGTCTTCGATATTACATCTGAGCACTGGTGAATGTTTTCAGGTTTCCATCAGTACATTCTATTGTAAACCAGGCACTGATTACAGAGAGAAACCTGTGGGAAGCTAGTGGTGTTGGCTAGGGCAGTTCAGCTCCAGTTTCTGGTACTATTTCTACTGGTAAGAGGAAGAGAAATATGGACTACTCATAGGGTGGCAGTACCTGTCATAGGAAGGTTTCAGGTGGCAATGTCATGTGGTACCATTGTGGTAAAGAGGGGCACAAGAGACCTCACTGTCCACGAGACCCAGTGGAGTGCCAAGATTGCGGCAAGATGGGTCATCTGCTGCATTTTTGCAGGGCATTTCCACTAGTGGCTAGTGAGAGGGGTTTTGTGAAAACTCCATGTGCGGGAATAGGACCAGTAGCTTCTTACTAGTTGGTGAACAGGAATACATCAGGGCATGCAGGCATGGATGTTAGTAGTGGTCGTGGTAGCCAGACACCAGGGTGTCAGAGGCAGTAGGGCGGGACAACTTAGGGTTGCCAGGTTGTGTCGTAGGGCCACATCCCTGGGCAGGCATATGCAGTGCAACAGACCCAGCAAGAGCAGGGTCCCAAACCTTCTACTGTCAAAGGTACTATTCTAGTAGCTTCTGTTTTATCTTCAGTTCTTTTTTATACGGGTGCTACACATAGTTTCATATCTTTACCCATAGTGGAGAGCATTGGGCTCTGTGTTTCTACTTCTTCTGATATCATGACGCTAGACAGTCTATTGGGGACTTGAATGGTTGGTGTGCATAAGTGCAAGGAGTTCCCCCTTGAGGTTGGTTGGTGTCACATTCTTTGAAACCTCTATGTCTGAGAGATGAATGCTTATGATATCATTCTCTGGATGGACTGGTCGGTTCCCTTTAGAGCCTTTTTGGATTTCTACCATCTCAGGGTGAGTTTCACATCACTAGATGCCAGTGTGTTTCTATATAAGGGCGAGTGGGATGTTCATGTGAGTCGAGCTGGAGCAGAGCATCATGAGTGAGGTGGTATCACATCCCAGATTGTGAGATTATATCTGGATGACCATGGGACTTTTCAGAAGGATTTCCCTCTAGTGGTTGATCATTTTAGGTATGTCTTCCCAGATGACTTTTCATGTCTTCCTCCGGAGCGTGAGGTGGATTTCTCTATTGATCTTGTGCCAGGAGGAGCACCGGTGTCCATTCCTCTTTATAGGATGGATACACCAGAGTTGCAGGAGATCAAGAGATAGTTAGAGGAGTTACAGGAAAAGGGTTTCATCCGACCTAGTACTTCTCCTTTGGGTTCTCCTGTCCTTTTTTAGAAGAAGGAAGATGGTACCCTCAGACTATGTGTGGATTATCAGAAGCTGAACCAGTTGACGGTTATGAACTGATATCCATTACCAAGGATTGAAGATCTTTTTGATCAACTTCATGCAGCATGATTGTTCTAAAATATTGACTTGAGACCAGGATATAATGAGCTACGCGTTAGACCATTTCATATACCTCTCACAGCTTTCAGGAGCATGTATGGTCTATACGAGTATACGGTTATGCCGTTCATACTCACGAACGCACCAGCAGTTTTCATGGTTCTAATGAATCATGTATCACATCCTTATCTGGATTCTTTTGTGGTAGTATTTGTGGACTATATCTTGGTGTACTCACACACTGGACACGACCATGCCACACATATTGAGACCGTACTGAGGACACTGAGAGAGAATCAGTTATATGCTAAGCTCTCAAAGTGCCTCTTTTGGATGGACCATATTCACTTCCTGGGTCATATCATCTCATAGGCAGGAGTTTTAGTAGACCCAGAGAAGGTGAGAGTAGTATTTTCTTGGGAGCAGCCTAAGAATGTGTTTGAGATAAAGATTTTCTTAGGGATGGCTGGTTAATATATAAGTTTCATCCCGGACTTCTCCCACTTAGTTGCGCCGTTGATGGGTTTGACTAAGAAGGGTGTAAAGTTCGTTTGGACGGAAGCTTGCGAAATAGCCTTTTAGGAGCTAAAGGGAAGGTTGGCATCAGCACCGATCTTGATACTCCCAGAGCAGGGACAGATCTATACAGTTTACTGTGATGTATTTGGTATTGATCTAGGAGCTGTGTTGATGCAGGGCGATCGATTTGTTGCGTATGGTTCTCGGAAGCTGAGGCCACATGAGAGGAATTTCCCAACGCATGATATAGAGTTGGCTGCAGTTGTTCATGTGTTACGTTGTTGGAGAAATTATCTTTTAGGAGATAATTTTGTGGTTTTCACCGACCAAAAAAGTCTCATGTATATTTTTACTCAGTGTGACATGAATCTGAGGCAGCGAAGGTGTGTCGAATACCTTTAGTCTGTTGATTTTGAGCTTGCCTATACACCTGGTAAAGGTAATGCAGTAGCAGATGCACTAATTAGGAAGACTTAGGTACATGTTGTGCAGGAGGCCAGTGATGAGTGGAAGCTCATGGCTTTGTTCTCTAAGATGCATTTGGAGGTGCATGACAGTCAGGGGAAGACTTATCTTTCCTCTTTAGCTGTGATTTCTACCCTACTGGATAGAGTGAGGATGAGACAACTATCTGATTCAGAAGGCCTAGTTCTACAGGAGTCGGTGGAAAGTGATGACCCTCCTCCTGGGTGGACGATAGGTGATGATGAGATTTTGCGTTTCCATGGACGAGGTTGGGTTCCAGGGGATATATGCAAGGATTTGATGATGGAGTTTCATTCTTTAGCTTGGTAAGTTCATCCCGGGGTTACCAAGATGTACCGTGACATGAGACGTCAGTACTGGTGGTCGGGTATGAAGAGAGATGTAGCTAGTTTTGTTACAAAGTGTTCCACCTGTCAATAGGTGAAGGAGGAACATCATAGGACAACTAGACTATTACAGCAATTACCCATCCTAGAGTGGAAATGGGATGATGTCGTGATGGATTTCGTGACCGGTTTACCGAGGTCACCTCCAAGAAATGATGCAGTGTGGGTTGTTGTGGAAAAACTCACAAAGGTAGCTCGCTTTTTTCTGATCAAGGAGAATTTCAAAGTTGATGATCTCAGAAGGTTGTATATATGAGAGATCATACATCTTCATGGGGTCCCTCGTTCTATTGTTTCAGATAGGGATGCTTATTTTATGTCTTATTTCAGGCAGAGTTTTCAGAGGGCTCTAGGTACACAGGTTCTTCTGGGCATAGCTTACCACCCTCAGACTGATGTCCAATCAGAGTGTACGATACAGGTTCTTGAGGACATGTTGCGTGCATGTTTCCTAGACTTTGGGGGATCTTGGGAGAAGCATATTCCCCTAGTCTATTTTCCTACATTAATATTTTTCAGGAAACTATAGATATGGCACCTTATGAGGCTTTATATGGTAGGCCATGATGGTCTCCTTTGTGCTGGTTAGAGGCAGGTGAGGCAGTTTTACTGGGACCACGTCTTGTGCAGGAGACTTCTGAGCAGGTCCAGTTGATTCAAAAGTGGATGTCTACCACGAAGTCTCGTCAAAAGTCTTACACTGATTTCCACAGACGACCTTTGGAGTTCGTGGTCGAGGATCATGTTTTCTTACCTAATTCACCGTGGTTGGTATACAGACGGATTAGGAGAAAGGATAAACATTCACCGAGGTACGTGGGGCATTTTGAGATTCTAGAGAGAGTTGGGCTGGTTGTCTATCGGTTGCAGTTACTATAGAGGTATCGAGCCATGCATGACGTCTTCCATGTATCTTAGTAGTGTCGCTATCATTCAGACTCGTCTCACGTCTTTCAGCCCAAGGAGGTTGAGCTTCAGGTCGATGCATCCTTCGAGGAGCATCTGATTCGTATCATTGATAGGAGAACGATGTTTCTACGTGGCCGGTCAGTTCCTCTCGTACGGGTTCTATAGCAGCATGGCTGAGTGTAGGACGAAACCTAGGAGTGGGAGACTGACGTACATGCTCAGTGGCCAGAGTTATTTTTCAAATTTATCTTTTCAACCCTTGGAAGGGAAATTCGGGGATGAATTGCTTTAAGGGGGGAAGTGTGTAAGAACCCAGTTCATACTTTTGAGGTACGGGTTTCTTTTTTTTTCTCTTTTCCTTAAGTGTTTTTGAGAAAATATGGAAAATGGGGAAAATCCCAAATTTTGGAAGTACATGTCGTGTACTTTTGGCTATGTGGGATGAGTAAACGGGTTGTGTGGCAATGTCGGCGATGAAGGGTGTAGAAACCGACTACACATCATGTAGTGGTCCTTTACACGCCATGTAGTTAGTCGACAGGAGAATAGTAAGGCAGTGGCCAGATGTGCAATAGAACACGCTCTGTACTCAAGGAGACACGAAGTGTAGTCATGTAAGTAGATGAACAGTGCAACGCTGGCAGGAAACCGCAAAAGTATCAGTTAAAAAATGGGAAGTACACGCCGTGTACTTGGAGATAAACGTCATTTACTTTGTTTTTTTCACTTAAAATGGGCAGTAGCCTCCCCTGTTCACATGTAAGGCTTAGAACTAGACGAGAGATCGGAAGGGACGGCCGAATCTTCGAGGATCCGCCGAGCGCATGTCGGGAATCCGTTTTCTACACCGTCGATCTCCCTGGAACCGCACGGGTGAGTTCTCACTTATCCTAGGGTAGTTCTTACCAATTCTTTTCCATAAGGAAGTTATTTAAGTTTAAGCAAGTTTTCTTCTACGTCAGATCTACGTCGTTCTTGGGCATTTCTGGAATCAACGTTCACGTATATCGTTCGATGGCGTTAAAGGTAGGTGGCTTGGTGTTAATTTTCCAACTCTTGTGCATTTGTTTGAATTAATATACCATGAACCCATGGTGGGGTGTCATGTGGCTAAGGTCTTAGCTGTTTAAATACCTATAATTTTATAGGTAATTAAATGTGATATTAAAATGCAGTTTGGGATCGCTGCTTGGATCCAAGACCACCCCAGGGGTGCGTTTCTCTGTTTAATCGTTTGGCCAGGATACCTGAGGGCATGACTTATTTATTTTTCACATTACTTTTTCCTTGATATGAATTGTATGTGAACTACTTATTTACATGTTGGTCATGGCCTGGTTACTTGTGCCTGAGGGCAGTGTTTTACCATATCCTGAGGGCATGATTGTATTAGCCTGAGGGAAATCTTCTCTTAGCCTGAGGGAAAATTCTTCCATGCATGTGGCCAATAGACTCTGTGTTTGAGGGAAACAACTTTGTATGCCCAAGGGAAATATTCGTATGCCTGTGGGAAGATGCTTGTGTTTGGATTCTCTTTACCTGAGGGTAGGGGTTTACATGTTTGAGGACATTGGTTGTTTACTTATAATACTCACTGTGGTGATATTTTAAATTAATTGATTAAATGGATATTAAAATGGAAATGAAACTGGTAAGTTAGTTACTTTTGAATACGGATTCGTTTATTGCATTTACTTTTTCACACTATTGTTGCATGTTTACACAGATTTAATCACGGGCCTTTGGTGGGTGCCTACTGAGATTATTTCTCACACCCTGTTTGGGTCATGCTTCTCGACCAAACAGATTACGTTTCTGCAGGTGTTGATAAAGGAAAGGGTCCTTATACAGGTACTTGATTGCTACTGAGGATTAGGGGAGCATGAGATCGGGCTGAGGCTCGTGATGCTACCGGCTGTTTTGTTCTGTTTTGCTTTTCTGTACTTGTACTGTACTGTATTATTGTGTAACATGTTTTGGCTTCATTCCTAGAATTTGAGGCATATTGCACCATTTTATATACTGGTTGGTTATATCTACTGTAGTTGTTTATTTAAGTTGTGTATGGTTAATTTCTTCCACTGTTTATCTATGTTTTATTTCATTCCATTGCGCTACACTTTGACAAATGAGGGCATAGTTTCCCCACTATCAGACCTGGGCCCTCGCTGCTAGTCGGCAGCCTCTGTCATTTGGGAAAATGCGCTTGAGGTCATGTGGCGAACCGGGTTCGGGGAACCTGTTGAGTGGCACCCGGATCTGGGACGTTACAGATAACTAGGTTACAGTGTTACTGTCCAAAAGTCCTTATCTTCACATAGCCTTATTTTTCTTTGAATGAACTATATTGACTTGATAAGAATATTAATGGAGAATTCCTGGGACTATACTCCTTATATTTAACTCTTACCCCCATACTAGGATATAGTTATTACTGAATTGTAGGCCCATGAGATCTATGTCTCCTTGGCTATTAACATGGGTATTCTTTATTAAATGTCATTACATGATTCCTTATTATATCATATAACCTTCACTATAATTATAATTATACATAATTTTAAATAGGTAATAATCAATTAATGAACTGGTTATATGTGATGACATGATCCGAGGGCTGAATCAGGTACTTAGGAAGTTAGTTACATTGCACTTATTTATTATATGTATGCATGCTTTCCTATTATTTTATTTCCATTACACATAATAGATGTTATAGATATCATTGGTGTTTCTCCACAATGATTTATCTGACACCCTCTCTAGGTGTTATCTAGTACTCGGTGTAGATTACATGAATTCCAAAGTTTATAAAGGGAATAATACGTCTTCTAACACTTGATTTCATAATATTTTGGATGGATATTTATAGAATTTGACCAATCCAGAGCTTGAGATTCTTAAGACAGTATTTTGATTTCCTTTATAATTTTGTGGAACAGGCTCTTCTTACTACCATGCCTCCATGTTTTCATGTTTTTTTAGAAACATGGCATTTCACCATTAGTTGTTGTATCATATTTTACTTATTTCAGTTTTTGTTAATATAGTCTCTATTTTCCACCATTACTTTTATTTAATTGTATTTATTCTATTATTTACCTGATTTTATATTTATCTACTATACTATACATTGTTAATAAGGGTATACTCTACCCATGAACACACACTAGGCCCTCACTACTAGTCAAAATCCACTGTCATTTTGGGAGATGTGATTTATTCCATGTTGCCCAATAGGCTCGGTGCACCTATTATGTAGCATTTGGGTTTGGGACTTCACTCATATTGAGTGAATGATTATGATCATGAGAGTGGATTGTTTTGGAATAATATCATTATTAATGTTGTATAATTATATTATTTTTAGAAATTTATGATGTTGAATAATATTTTATTTGTTTTTCACAAATTAATATGAAACTAGATGAAAAAAGTTATGTTACATCATGGATATGGTAGTCTACGAAACACATGGTTAACATTTTAATTTCTAACAGAATGAATGTGAATATATATGGATAATAATTTACCTATTTATAATCATAATTGTATTAAATATTTTACATTTATCAATAAATTTAGTAGTTATAATCAGCAATGAGAGGGGGTGGTCAAAAAAGTGGTCAACGAACCCTAAAGGTAACAGTACACATAATGCATGAATACTAGTATAATGTTATAAAGAGTAACATTATAAAATTCGTTAATATATATTACATTTTAATAATAAAATTCAGGTTCGAATTGATAATGACATGATTATATTGCATTTAAGAAAATTATATTTGGGTTATTATTAAATAAAAGAAACAAGTAAGGAAAGAATTATATATATTAAGGACTTATGAATCACCTTGAATGATTGCTACGAAATATTGGTAATATGAAAATAGAATGTGTACAAAATCATAATTGGTATAAATAATATTCTATTATAGGTATTAATGGTTGGGTTTAATAAAGAAATATAAATTTTTATGGTATATATAGGGTCATGAGAGATCCCTTATATAAATGGCGGGCCCATAATATTTGAAAATATTGCTATTTTGAAAAAAATATGAACAAGTTGGAGATGGAATGAATTGTAAAGAATAAAAAAAATCTATTTTATGATTATATAAGTTAGAAAATAACTTAATTTATTATTTTTTCACATATTTGTATATTCATTACACTTTATTTTATTAAATTGTATTTTTATTTTTTTTATTCGTAAATATTTTTCTAAGAAATTTTTTTTAATGAATACAAATAAAATGATGGTTATATAATATTTTTAACTTAATTATAAAAATATATAGTCTATTTTATAACTTAAAATTATGGTTAATTTATTTTAACATTAGAAAATGTAATGTGTAAAAATTCATTCTTAGAAAATTTATATTTTTACACATCAAATTTATTTATTGTGTATACTTATAAATGTGATTAATTTTAATAATATAAATAGGTTTATAATAAAAAAATGTCAATTGTTTTTCTATGTAACAAAAAAATTAAATTTTAAAAAAATTATATTTAATTTATTAAAAATAATTAAAAACATTTTAATTGAAACCATTACTTATGTTGTTAAGAATCCCTTTTTTGAAACCATTATAGTATTTTGAATTTATATATCTTTTATATATATAATTTTTTTATCATAAATATTTTATATGTTTTTATGATATATTTATATATTAATATACTCATAAACACTCTATTTGAGTGAAGCTTTTATTTTAACTATTCACCCAAAATCTATAATATCTTATAAATCTCAAAAATTGAAAAAAAAAGTTTATTTTGAAAATATGAAAAAATTATGTTATAATTTTCAAATTCACATATATATATATACATATGATTCAATTAGTATAAAAAATATATTTATATATTTTATTTTTTGGAAAAACATATTTTTAAAATTAAAATGCCCTTAATATTATTTCATATAAAATTATAAATTGTTTAATGGTAAAATAATAATTTATAAATATATATATATTACCAATTATTATAATTTTTAAATATGTTTAATTTTTTATATAATGGAAACATTCAACGTCTCCTTACATTAATGGATCATCAAAAGATATTGTTTAGAAAAAATATATGTCAAATGAAAAAAAATATATAATTATATCAATTATCTTTTAAATTTTTATTTAATAATGATGATATCTGTAACTTAATAAATTCTATTTTCTTTTTTATATAGTTTTGTTTTTGATTAGTTTAGTGTTTTATTTGACTGAAACTATTGATTACAATAACAATTTAAATGATAAAAATGTTGGGGTCATTAAAAATGAAATGTGATACATTATTTATGGATAATACCATACAATGAATCATAATGGGAGAAAGACCCTAGTAATACATTGATTTTATCCCATGTATATATAATTCATTTATTAAATACTGTGGGGATGTGATTCATGTAAATCCAATTATTTTCCCTTTAGTCAAATTGGATTTATTTTTTTTATTAATGAAATATTCCCATATTTAGGCCATATTATTTTTACGATAGGAAATTTAAATTTATTATTCTATATCATCGAATGATCATATTTTATTGGAGGATTTACAATGATCTCTAAACAGATATTATATTATTTATATTTTCCTTAAAAAAATTATAAGACCTATTTGGCTCTAGTGATTTGAATGAATTTGAATACAAGGGATATGACTAAATTCTAGGAAATGATATGGTTATTATATTATTATAACATTATGATGGTGAAATATATTTAAAAATCTGGCGTATTTTTTAATTTTATGATACCATATAATATTTTCATTATTGATAAATAATTAAAATATATTGGTTTCAATTAATATAATGGGTTAAAATATAATAACGTATGATTATATTCATAATTCACATTATGTACTAATTTTAATGTCTTGTTCAACACATAATACATGATTAAAATAAACCATATAACATTTACTTGATATAAAATACAAAAATTCAGAATAAAAAATACTATATTATAAGAATTGAATAAGAATCATCCCTATTAAACGTACAATAGAAATATATCCCAATGTTAATAATTAACATGAACATGAAATTATTGTCACAATAGTTTTCCCATATGTTCATAACATTAATTGAAACTATTGAAATAAGGCAGATAATTATGAATATAATATACCTACTGGAAAATAATTAAATCAATAGGGTGATTTATTCTATTAATTTTTTTACTACAACATATTTTAAAAATTTCTTACCATTATAAATATGTTCACTTTCAATAATGGCACTAAAAATATTTTCATTAGTAGTATAGTCATTGGATATATTGTATTTGGGTATTGATGTATCCAATTGTTATATTTATCTTATATAATTATTATTATAAAAATGAAAATAATTATTCACAAAAAATATATAATTATAGAATAAAATAAAAATATTATTTTTTGTTGAATATTCTCTATAAGAATATAATTTCTAGTATTATATATTATATCTATTTTTATAGAATGATTTTATTTTTTAATAAAATTCACTAAAATAATATAATACATTTTTTTTATTATATTTACTTTTTTTTAATGATAAATAAAAAACTTTATTGTGATGTGATAAAAATAATTTAATTTTCAAAATGTGATATTTGTAAAAAAATTGTTTAATGTGTTGTGTATTTTTTCATAATGAAAAAAAATTACCCATATTTATATCCTGTATGTTTTATATAGTTTAAATTTATGGGTATATATATTAAATCACAATCACTGAATCATTGATTTGAAATATTGATAACAACACTTAATGTGTACAAATTTATTTCTATAACAATAGTTTTTCTATATATATAAATTTTTTAGTTAAATGATCTATTTTTCATATATAAAAATTTTGCTTTTAATGGAAAAAATATATATTATCCTCACATCATAATGACTGAATTATTTAAAAAAAAAATCGGCATAAAAATATGTTACATACATAAATATTGAGTTATGAGTGTTATGTTAAAATAATGTAAAAATCAGTTAAAGAATGTGGTAACGATTCAAAATGTCATAATAACGTATCTATAAATGTGTCTATAATTAATTTATCTACCATACCATATCTGAAAACTATTATATTTCAACTTTTTATCCAATTACTTTTGAAAATTATAGACTTATACATTAAGGAATTAAAAATTAGGAAAAAGGTATTCAATAAGTTCCAATAAAATGACCACTTATCTACCAAATATACAATAAATAATTCCTCAAAAACTGTCTTAAAAAATCATTATTTATCTCAAAAACATTTTTTAGATTATAGGATTCTTATTCATTGAAGAAGGAAGATTAAATTCATTATTTTCAAGGATACCATGTTAAGGACTAAATGAATGAATGTAAATATATAGTTCACCATTATTTTTATAAATAAAATTCTTATGTACACTATTTATGAATAATATTACCCCTAAAAAATATGTTATATTAACATAATTTTTTATTTGAGGAAACGATATTACTATTATATTACTATATACGCTCACTTATTCATTAGTAATTGATTTTTATGTCTGTGTTGATTCAACAACCTACATGAAAAATATTACAACAAAATCATTAAATTATTTATAAATAAGTTTCAAGATATTAAAATTTGTTATTTAATTATATTATGGATTAAATAATTTCACATATATGATTAGATAATGATTTCATAAAAATTTTGTCATATTATAAAAGTAACATCTTTTTATAAATAAATTACCCAATACAATCTCATCAGGGATTCAATAACCAAAAACCATACTCATATTATCAATCAAATTAATATTGGGATAAATTAATAATATAATAATATTCATTACAATGAACTAAAATATACTATGATGATGATTATTTTATCACTGAATGAGGATCATCAATTCAAATTTGAAAATTCAATAAAAAAATTAAAACTACCAACTTAAATTGATGAAACTAAATAATAACCAAATAATATATATGAAATGAAGGATTAGAATTAAATATTATAAATTGTAATATATATATATAAGGATAAATATTAGGTGAAAAATTCAGTTATTTGTATTATATCTAGGTTAAGGTGTTTTTATGGATGTTGATAGTATATGTTGGAGTTCTCTCCTCTCGGTTTTTTATTGTTGAGAAATATTTATCATCAGTAACTATCATCTACTATATTGTGTTTATAATACACATTCAATATATAATAATTTAATTTTAATTTAATTAATTTGATTTAAAAGTCCAAATCATGTTATTTATTTTAAGGATGTTCGATTCAAAGTATACCAGTACCATAACATTTTATTTTAAAATCTCACATTAAAATCATGGTTGGTTGTGTTTAAAATTATATTAGGGGTAATTATATGTCCCCTTCCACTAACAACCAATATATATTTTCTCAAATTGTTATTTTTGATCTATACAAATATTTATATCATTTTACATATATTTAGTTCTTTAATATATCAAAATGATGTTTGTATATAGAGCATGCCTTATCTTTTAATTATAGTCAGGAATCCCTCTCCACTATGTCATAATTATTAATATTTCATTATGGTGGATACTATGAATACATATATGATTGTTTAAATATATTTTATATTGTAGTTGAATTTAATTATAAAATTATTAATGGAATACTTTAATATGTTTTTTGTATATGTCATCTTCTATGGATCGGAATTTTATCACAGTAGTTCAAAATGAATATTATTTTTAATATTTATAGAATGAATGAATTTTCACTTTATTAAAATCATTATTAATAATGATAATTGTTTACATTTTTATGGTTTCCAAATGTAATTTATATGGGACTTTATTTAATATTTATTTAATTTAATGAAATTTTATTTAATACATAAAGGGTTTTTCATCTAATTTATCAAAATAAAATCATTGACTGCCTAAAAAATGTTGTTATTATATATGTCACTAGCCTTTAAATTATATTATTCTTAAATTATTATACAATATAATGATAGTATACATCTTCATTATCAGTTCTGAATTTGATAATTTCTAATGGATGTTTGTTATAAACATGTATTTTCTAGAAGTAAAATAACCAAATATAGAATTATTAATACAATCTTGTTCCATTATCAAATATAGATAAGGTTTAATTTTTAATATGTGTCTATGAAATCAACATACCATGAATTTTATAATTAATAATGACTCATAAAAAATTATTTTATGTCTATAATTTTTTATTAGTAGTTATGATCACAAGTTTATATGTGGGTATGATTTTATTTTTTCAATGTATATAAGTTTATACAGGGAAATGATTTCCTGTAGCTGTGTTTATATTATTATATATGAAAATGATTGAGATTAGTGATGTTCTCTGGTTAATTAATTATTATGATTTCACTTATCTATATTTATTTTTTTATACATCGACATGATAATCTTTAGATATAATCTCATGTTTATGTGTAGACATGATTCTATGTACATATATTAATAAGTTTTTATGTGAACATGTTTTATGGTCAATATTTTCAAAAAAAATAAATATGAGTTTGTGTATTGTGGTCCCCATTGATTTGAATCCCTCATATTTTTTATATTCCACATTTATATACATTTGTTAGGTTTAAAGAATATTTGATTATATTTCAACACTGTTATTTCTCATGGATTATTATATACATCGGTAATTATTATAGGAATAATGAATTATGATATATATATTTTGGATTGGATTATTTGTAATTATAGTCCTTTATTTAGTTCACAAACCCACATTCACATCTAATTATCACGTAATATGACTGATTTTATCACTAATATTTTTCCATTTCATGATTCATAGAACTCCGTTTAATTATGATTTAATTATACTAGATATGAGTAAGTATATTATATGTGATGTTTTTAGATTGACTTCATGTGTGGAGAATATTTTTCAATATTTTAAAGACTTGTTTTTAAAAAGTCTATTATAGAGATAAAGTTCATAAAAACATTTTTTTTGAGAATGAATGAATTTTATAAATAGAATATCATAATTATCTAAATAATGTAAAATATATGTGTTTCAATATTTTGTAATATCACATGTTATCAATGAATATGTATAATTCTTGTATTTATAGAACTGTATATGGGAGAGTGTGTGTTGAGTTCATCACTTCATACAAAAAAACATGTTCAAATATAAATGATTTCATGGAAGAAATTATTTTTTGTTATTCATGAAATATATATATAAAAATTTAAATTTGTTTTTATAATTTATTCATGAGTGATTCAAAATAGTAAGAGTGTAATAACTGTTAATGTTCACTACTTATTAAAAAATAATGAAAAATTCATCCTTAAATATATAATAAGAAAGTATCGATTAATCTGATTAAAAAATATTATTTTTTATGTTTTTAATTTTTAATTTCTATAATGTATATTTTTTTCTCTATGAATCAATGAATTACTCTAAATAATTCAATTCAGGTCACATCATATTGATGAAAAATGGATATTATGCTATATAAAGTGGCCTCTTTATTATTGTTTCATATATGGAAATAAATTATCATTATATCATTGTGTCTATTTTAACTTATATTATAGTGGTGTTGTTATATAGAAAAGGTAATAATTTATTATTTTATTCATTTTTAGTGAATAATCCATTATTTTGAACTCTATCATGGAAAATTATTCAACTTTTTTTTAAAAATAAAATCTATCTAAATAGACGAATAACAATATATAACTATGATGATTCATAAGAATTTTGAAGAAATTAAAATTGTGTGAATTTCATATACCCATTAATTACTGGGATTCACAACACTTTTAAGATAAATTTATTATAAATATTATGGAACATTTTAGTTCAAAAAAATTTGATATAATTTACCACTTCATCAAGAAGAAGGATTAATTCCAAGAGTAATAATTGCAATATGTTTTACAAAATTTTCATATATCATATATCATAAGAAATATTATATTGTGGAAGACTTCAAGAACATATGAGTCTTATTGGGATATTATTTTTTAACAGAAAATTCCAATTAGTACATTGTTTTCTTTTATATATTTCATTCCAATTCAGTTATAGGAAAAGGTGTACCTACAAAGGATATAATCTAGTAAATGGAGAGTGACAAAAAAAATTAGGTGATTAAATCTGGGGGAGAAGAATAATATCTCATACAGGGTGACATGTGAGGATCAACTATGTAACACTGAGAGAATAAATCATTTTATTTATAAATTCATTCTCTAACTATAAAAGTGATGATTTAATAAACCCTGATGATAAGGGGGATATATGAATGGAAATTATGTTAATTGAAATGTTTATAATGTTATTATTGAGGAATGTTTAATGTAGTATAATTCATTAAATTAGGAGTTGTAAAAATATAAAATAAATTATCCATATAAATGTGTAGTGTTTACATATCTTCTAAAATTGATTCATGATAGAAATATTTTGAAAAGTGAATTTATTAATTATTATTATAGATATATCATAATATATGTACTAGTAACAATATCATATATATGTTTGATTCATATTTGGGGTAACTTTATGTATTATTTTTAGATGATATAGAAACTGAAACATAGCAGGATTTATGAAGCCATAATTGTCAAAAATATAGTAAATATTTACCTCGATTATAGAATCCCACCTCAATAATCATCTTGAATACTATGATTTATTAATATGGAATTAAAATATTTGAAATATATTTGTATAATAATGCATGTAGTAGAATTTTGTGTTGAGACATATTTAACACCCAATAGAATTAGTCTAGAAAACATTACTACAACAATAGATGTATGTGTTGGACAATAAAAAATTAGATCATGTAATTTTTATTCATATAGAATTCCCATATATGATTATATTAATATTATTATTAAATGACAAAAATAAATACATTGTAATACTGTAAAAAATAATACTATATTAGTTTATCATTATGAATATTTTAAGAGATATATTATAATTTTTTAGATATTGAGGATCACTATACAATTAATATCACAATAGTATAATTTTTTTAGGCCTTTAAAAAAGGTGGTTTTCATTTATATATTTATGATGAAATATTTTGATAGACGAACACATAGTTTTAATGACATGTGTCATTTTTTGGTTGTATATTTTGATTGGAATCCTGAAAAATTATTACGATGAATGTATTATACTATAAACTAGGTGGATAATCAATATTTTTTAATTTTAAAAATATTAGAGAGTTTTATTTTAACATAAAAAGACTCTAATAGGTCAAACTGAGGAACTATAAAACAACTAACGATGCTCGTAGTGCTACAACAGCCACTAGATTTCATTTAGGGTGGGAAGAAACCCTGTTTCTCCAAAAACATAACTGATATATAGATAACCCTCACTAAAATTTTACTAAGCTAGAAGAAAAAGATTTTACAATATAAGTACCACTATATATAAACTTATCGTACAATGGATTGAAGATGGGCATGCTAGATAGTTCTTAAAAAGAGACTATTCTGTCTATTTAGACATAATGATCCCTTCAAGATTTATTCCCTTCATTTAATTTTTATTGACTCGTTGAATCTTTTTCTCTAACATTATTTACTCTATTAAGACTACATGATCTAAAGTGAAATCAAAATTATGTGTTTGTAAAATCCAGGTGAGATCCGCTATTTTCCATAAATCATGATATACTACATCACGATGTTGTTATGGATCATTATTATTTTACAAATGAATTATCCAATTGGTAAGTTATATAATTTGTAATATATTGACATATCAACAATATTAATATCCTCATCATCTTTATTTTATTAATCAAAAAATTATTTTTTGCTAGATCCCAATAAAATAATGTTATAACAATTCCATCAGATCATGGAAGAGCTTCATATCAAAATGAAATGTGGAAGTGTCATGATGATAAATGTGTACCATTAGTGTGATGTTTTTTTAATGTATCACCCTTTGTAATATCCTCTTTAGTATTTAGATTAATTGAGTTAAATAGGAAATTATCAAATATAATTTACATGGCGATGTTTCCAATCATAAAATTAGGATTTTACTAGTAATAGCTCGAATTCCGATGTATGATGATGCATATGTGGTACATTTCTTGTTCTATTTCTACTTGTATCAAGGATAACTATATTAAAACAAACATTGTTTAATTTTAACATGATATTTTTTTTACATCGAATGAAATCAGATTTTTATTATAAAAAATCCCAAACTGGTTTGTCAAGCTCTTGCCTTGGTGGGGTAATCGAGTGATCCAGTTGCTGTGTATTCCATTCCCCTGTGAATGTGAGTTCTTTGTATTTATTTTAATTAATTATAATTTTTTATAATTAATTAATTTAGTAGATTTTAATGAGAATACCGTCTTATAAATATGTAGAGGATGAATGTAAGAGGCTGAATTAAGTAAAATATATGGGATTTTCATGGTTTAGAGTTGACTACATTTTAGGTATGTGATCCCATGTAATATACCGTATAGTTTGGATTAGTTTATGGAATGTTAAATGTGTATATCCACCTTATAAATGACAACTATTTAATAATTTTTATGAATGTGTAATTAATATTTTGTTGATCAGTATATATTATCCAACCAATTTATTTTTTAATAATGTAATTAGACTCATTGGGGTGTTTAGTTGTGCTATAAGTGTCATAAAGCTCTTGGAACCTTGTATAATGATATATTCCATGGGTATTCATACATTTACTACTATATTTTGTCAAATAATTATCACATGTGATGCTGTTATGAGTCATGATGATATTCCATGGTAAGTTTAAATGTGAAATCTTTTATTACATGACATGATACATGTATTAGAATAACATGTTGACCAAGTATTATAATGACTACATGTGGGGGTTTGTTTTTATCCCATGGGGCGGGGGTTATTATTTTTAACTAATGTTGAGTATCATTATAACTTGATGTCTATTGGAATTTGAGCACTACATTCCCTCAAGAAATGATGGATTCCATTTAAAATATGGTAAATTGATTGATATTTCAGGTTGAGTATTTTGTTTTTTAGTTACGGGTGATTCCAATTATCATGCCAACTATATTTATAGAGAATATTGATAAACATGTAACTTCAATACCTTAATGATATTGAGTGACTTGTTGTATCCACACATGGAGGAAAAAAATTTCATTATATTCATGACTAATATCATAATAAATTACGACTATCATTCTTACATGGAGCCAAAGATGCATTGGCTGGTTTTCATGGTGGCATGGTAAGTGAACAAACACTCATTATATGTTTATTGTTTCCTTTCTTGTGAAATGGTATTATATATTCTATATTCTAAAAAATATTTAGTACCATTTAAATTTATGCTGATCATATCCTATGTGCACACACTAGTTTTTCCATTTTTCTATTAGACCATGATCGTTTTTTCCTACGTATATGTTTTGATATATTATGTAAGAATCTATGATGCATGGGAACTTAGGTACCCTCCAACTATTATGAATAAAGGTCAGGTTATATCACTTAGAGGGACAAATCACTGCATTTGAAGAGATTCTGATGAGATATGGCACAGAGTTTGACAGAGAGCCTCTTTTTTTTATTGTTTATTTTTTGTATGAGTGATAACAACATTGGGAGATCAATGTACTAATAATATGTAAGGTGATTCAAAAACCTTTATTCATTCATTCAAACAGTTTGTATTTATTTTATTTTCCCAAACACTAATTTAATATATTAGAAATATATAGTCATTTATTTTATCCTATGAACTATAATGTTGTGTATAATCTCCCAATGATTCCACCTTTGACCCCCACCTATAGTTGGTAGACTATGGTATATGGGGAGTTGCACTGATGATCTCATATATATTGATCACGGTCCAAATGATTCAGGTCGTGTTGTTATAAATATGATCACAATAATGATTTGATATATGTACCTTTTGGTTGAGACTATAGTGAGGATGTTGGATTGATCTGTCAATTCTTCATAGTAATGATGTATTGAGATCGATGATTTTTGGATTTTCTATTCAATATTCCAAGAGATCCTGTAAAAGGAATACTAGAAATATAGAAACATGTTTATCTAAATGAACCAATTTAGATTCTGTTGGAATCTAATCTGTCTCAGAATATCAATTACTACTAAGATTTTTTAGATTAGTTGGGGCCTTTTAGAATTGTTTTCATCTTAATTCGCCATTGGTTGATCGAGTCTTCTTGTTTAGGGTCGATACTAGGAACATGGTAGGAATTGACACTAACACATACTTTGAATTTAATCAAGAATAGTGGATTTGAAAATAAATATTCCTATAATTATACTATTATAAAAAAATTTATGTATGGTGATTTATTTATTAGAAAGCATTATTTTCATGAACCACTCTTGGTCGACCCTAAACTAGTCACCCAAGCCGTTGTAAGATAAGCCACGAGAGGCATTCCTGATCCTACTATGATGGCAACAAGGGCCGAGGGAATGTGTTAGAGTTAAAATGGAATGTTTTATCCAAAAAATAAATAATAATAAAAACAGAAAGAATAATAGACAACCCAATACACACATATATAGAAATTTAACTAACATCATTTATATGACAAAAATGAAGGTAAAATTGAACAATAACACTAAACCTACCTAACTGGATGACCAACTTACTCCATGAGACCACTCTAGTCACTCTCCAACACAATTATCCCAGGTCACTCATGGTGATAGAACGGAAGATGAAACATACAAAATAGATAAAAACAGAATAAGACAATTAGTGTCATTATTAAAAATTTGTAGGTTAGCCCAATATTCTATTCATAATTCACATAATTTAAAATAAATGAAGCATCAATTTTATATTTGAAATAAAATATATAAAATTATGTCTTTCAAACAAGTTTCCATGGTATGCAAGTTATCAAATAAAATCATGAAATATTTTTACACTGCAATTCTATAACAACTTCTAAAGATATGAAACTTCAAATGAAAAAAAAATTCAAAAGTGATGCATTAAATATAGTGAAGTTTTAAATAAAAACAAAATTAAACTAAAATTTTCTAGTAAAATACATTGTATGTCGATGGTGAATACAATATATCCAATGAGCACTAGTCATGAGAACATCCCTAGGAACTAGCTAGCTGTGGGCCCCAGGTACCTCGTATATCGGTAAAAAGTAACCAAAAAAATATCCATTATTCTGTATGGGCCACTGGTAGGTAACAATACCCATAAACTCATGGTCCCCAGCATCATTATCATATTTTATTTAGTGTTATCTTTTTCAATCATGCTATGTGAAACATGGAAGAAACCACTCCGGATCAGCAGCTCACAAGTAGACTTCTTTCCACCTAAATTCTGGGGATACCCACTTTGTGCTAAATAATGTTTTACATTTTATTGAATAAACATTTCACATGAAAAATCCATTTCCAAACCATATGCACACAAAATAGCATGAAAACATGTTTCACATCTCTTTCACAAATCAATAAACCACTTAAATCATTCATAAAAAATATTAAGATGTATAATGTGGATTTGAACATAATATCCATTCGAATATACTATTTGAAAGTCAAATGCCTTGCAATAACATATAAAACCATATTTGTAAACCCCAGAAATAATTAATCAAACAATTTTGTGAATCATAAAATGACCCCATATGGTTCCACATGAAACACACATGAACATAATTTCCTTAAGAAACATTCCAAATGTGCCTTTAAGGATTTTACCCAACAAACATATATCCAAGAGTAAAAATTCACCTTTTATAATTTGGTTTAAATACACTATTATAAGTATAAAAACATTTACATAACCCCTTTAAAATGTTTTGGTGACACATTCAAAGATGAACCATTTTTATAAAGATGCCAAATGTTCCATTTTTCGGTAACACGGGCCAAAAAATGTTATAAACCAAAACCCATTTGTTTTTAAAATAAAATCCACACTATATGACCCTATAAGGACCCAAAATAAATTTATTCACATGCTTATAATATTTTTCATATGCCAATACAATCATCTTATATCACTATGAGAACACAAAATCCAACCAAGAACAATCCTGAAAACATGGCATGCAACATTTAATTAACCAATTCTTTTTAACACTAAAATGGTCATAAAATACAACTGTCATGCCAAAAATATATTTAAATTTCTAAATCAAGTTATAAAAATCATATAATAGGTGTGAAATATAAAATAAAATTTTAACAAACACTTGGTGTGATCTTTTATAACAAACCCACAGTTTTTTCACCAAATAAGGTATAAACTCCACATTCCACACCAAATAAAATTATTGAAGGATTATATAATAATAAAAATAATAAAAATAATATGTATAGGATAAAATAACCATGGAAAATTTGAATATTAAATAAAAATTACATGTGAATAGAGTAACCAATCTCAAATCCTTGGTGGAATAGAAAGGTACACCCAATAACACATTATGTGGGTTCGAAAACCCTAGATCTATGAAGACCAGCCCTAAAAATTCCCTATAATAATTGATGAAAAAATAAAACCATAGATCTATAATGACTAGGGTTTAAGAGTAATCCATGAAAAAATTAAATAAGATGAATGAGGGGAGATAAAATATAATTATTTAATGAGAAAATTAAGAAGAAACAAAACCATTGGTGAGAAATTTCCCAAAATAAAGCCCAAAATGAAGAACCAATGGGGAGGATCCAGTGGATGATATCCAGTAGTTAGGAATTAATTTTTGAGTTGGAATCATATAATAATGTTTAAAAATGAATAAAACGTAAAAGAAATAATATTTTTTTCCAAACATGAAATGAGCTCACAGGGTAGCCCAATACATGAATAAATGACCCAAATCCAACCTGATTATGAGTTGCTAAGGGGTCCAAATAGATATGGTGGTCTGAATAGGTTAGGTGAGGTCATGTGGGACGTATAATGGGATATTTGTTTTAAATAGAAGGAGTTATAAAAGAATAATTTGTTTTTTAAATCTTGAAATCAGATCAAAGTATGGCGCACATCATGATGTAACCACCTTTTTCTCCAGACACTTCCAAACTAGAAATATGGTAGCCACAATAAGTTTTTTAGACATACACTTCACATCAAAAATCAATATTCATCTCTCCCAAATCAGAATAAAATGATATGGATTTCTGAAAAACTAGATCAAAAAAATACATGAAAAATAGGGCGTGACAATTATCCCCACCATTAAATCTATCCACCTACAGAATTCCATAACACATTCCTACAGAATGATCAAAACTGATGGATTTCATATCAACACAATATATCCTCTCAAGCCAAGTAAATGTCATCCAAAATCAATGGAAAATTATCCTCTTGTAAAAACAAAACACCAATTCACAACCACTTCCTAAGAATCAACGGAAAGATCAAGCCACCACCTCCACAACCAAGCCAAAAACCAGATTGTTGTTCCTTCTTCCAATGAACCGAATGATCACCCAATCCAATGTTCTCTCACAATATCCAATTACTAGGGTGGAGTCTAGAATGGTAACCCCATAATTAAATCACAACTACCTTATAATAAATCATTAATTGAATGAGCTTCGAGACCCGTAGTGGGTCTCTCCACAATTAGAGACCAACTGGAAATGAAAAAAAAACAATTCAACATAAAATAGAATTGGGCCACACCCACACAGGCCCTCCAAAACACTTCCACAAAAACCTAAAAACCCTTGTTAAGAGAATTACAGTGTGGAAATTTAATCCACCAAATCCCGAATGAAGGGGACAACAATTTGGCCAAGACTTTCGGCATGAATCAAAACCCCTCCAATCGGGGCGGGGAGGGAAGGGGACCCAATTATTAAGTCATTGAAATGAAAAAAATAAAGGAACCACACAACACTCTCCACCTATTAATAGTTAAAACTAAGTCCTCATCCAATTAACATTGGTCATCTACAAAGGGGCATTGATCTGAAACCCACATCCGAGAAGACTTGATCATAGACACTACGTGAAGGGTAAGTACACCATGCTCTTTGCAAATAAATGAAAATAAAATATATGAAAAACCAAAATAAAAATATGTAAACTACTTTTCTATATTGGTGTAGAAAATATCATACTCAAGATCCCCAAACCTCTAGAGATTTCCTAAGAATGTGAAATGATTCACTCTTTGGCATGTGGCTGGGGCCCTGATATTTGAATCTTGTATTGTGCCATAACCTAGAGTTAAGGATAACAACACCCCATGAAAATCACTTTCTAAACAACACACATTCATCTAAATAGGAACTCATAGATAAATATAACCATTAACTCTAAGTCCAAACAAGAAGAAGAATATACAATAAATGTGTTGAAACACATCAACATCACAAAACACAACTGCTATATCAAAACGATTTTTCACAACCTAGAAAAACTTTAAATAAAACCCAAACATCTCTCTATTAAATCAAATGAGTTGAATAATCATTCGAATAGATAGTTTTAATGATTGAAAAAATAATTTGGATGATAAACTTGAGGTTCTACCTACAGAAAACCATCCATGGCCACATCAAAACATCTAACACATCCTTATAAACCCATTGAATAGTACTAAAAAAATGAGACACCAATAAGATCCCATCTCAATACACACCAAGAGTATTACATTCATCTCATGAGGAGTCATACCAAACAAACAAAAATTCTAAAACATGAAAAATAATCCCACATAAAAATCAGTTTACCAAATCTCAGAAAATAATTTCATAAATAAAATTTTAAAAACAAACTAAATTAGTTTATTTTTATATTCTCTAATAGTGTTTAATCATGTATCACTCACATGAACATTCCCATTCCACCCAATCACCCAACCACATTTCCATACTAGTCATAAATCAATATATCTACACAAAAACATGCATGTGAGCACCCATGAAAACCCCAATTGCCAAAATAAACATCCTAATTTTACACGCCAAATAATTAAACTCCTTTCTAAAATCTTGTACCTTATATATACACACTAGCCACCTATTTAAAAAAAATTAGATTTTCACACAACAAACCATTTTACCAAACCTGAAAAATAATCATCTTATGTCTCCATAAAAATACTCTCCCTTTATTTAGAATACATTGAATCATGTCAGAAAACCACCATTTTTCATGAATCAATTTATTTAGAACCCATTTTATTTATTTTAAAACAACTACCAAAAACAAACATGTCATTCAAACATCCCATCCCCTTTTAAAAAAATATAACAATGTCTATTTTCTTAATCTGACTACAATAATGGCCAAAACCATTTTAAAAAAACACTAATTGCTCAAAAAAATTCCAAAATCCAATTCATCACATTAAAACACTCTTCAATATCCAAAAACATTCAATTTTAAACAAATTTTCAAAATCATACTGAAAAATTTCACGACTTCCAACCCATTTATTTAATTAATCTATTTGTTTAGATTATGGAAATTTGATCCTATTTGATCATTCCACCTTCTTCCCAAAATATTATTTCGAAAAACCCAAACATAATAAAAAAAATTCTTATATTATGAATTGAAAATTTACTTCCACAATTATTACACAAGGATTTTTGAAATGAAATTTAGAATTCAAGAATGGCCTAAGAAACCCACAAAAGGTAACTTGTGTCAGTGGGTGACTTGACCATTTGGTTACCATCCATATGTATAACACAACACCATCATGAAGAGACATATTGGGAACATGCCCTGGCTCAAAAGGGATTTCCAAGACCTTTGAGATCACAGAGGAAATTAGTCCAACTCCCCTTGTTGTATCAAAATAACAAAACAATCATTAAGAACCAAATAAACTAATTAAACCGAATTTCCCATAGACTACTGAGGATCATAAAGAGAAAGATTTGGAGATGATCTTCCAAAACCAACCCATAAAGTCCTTAAAATCCTAATCAATCTACATCGATCACCCCTAAATAACATGGCTACCCTAAGAATCATGGTCCACTAAGATCTAACCTCCTGGCATACCATTTTTCCATGAACTAGTCTGGGTCGACTGGGAACCGGTCACCCAGGATGCTCCGCAACAAGTCCCAAGAGGCATTCCGGATCCTCCTGGGATGGACACAAGTGACGAAGGTATCAGATAGAGTGAAAAAATAGTGTTTTACCCAAAATAAAAAATAAGGAAAACAACTGAAAAAATGGTAACCCAATACAAATTTATATAAAAATTAGACAAACATTATTTATGTGACAAAACTGAAAGTAAAACTAAATGATACCACTAAACAGGCTAGACCTGATGACCAAATAACTCCATGTGACCTCTTTGGTCACTCTCCAACATAACAATATTGTGTCTCTCGGGGTGAATGAAGTCAATCTAAAACCTCTACAAGGGATAAAAACATAAGAAGACTATAGGCAAGAGTATTAAAACATAGTAGGTTAGCCCGATGTTCTATTCCCAATGCACATCCATTAAAATTAATGAAACAAAAACTTTATGTTTTAAATAAAAGAAATAAAATAAGTGTTTCCCAACAAGGTTCCAATCTATTGATGTTATCAGACAAAATATAACTTATTTTATAAATAATAATTATAGATCAATTTCCAATGATACGGAACATCAGAATGAAAACAATTTTCAAGAGGTAGGACTTACAGAAAGTACACTTTTAAATAAATGAAATATGATACTAAATTTTTCATCAAAATACATTGTATATTGACAGTGAAAATATTATATCCAATGAGAACAATTCATGGGAACATCGATATGCACTAGTTAGATGTTGGCCTAAGGTACCTAGTATCTCGATGAAAGGTAACCATTAAAAATATTCATTCTCATGCACAAGACAATGTTAAGGAACAATACCCAAAAAAATTGGTCTCCCAAATAATATTAATAGTTTAGTTAGTGTTTTCATCGTCAAAATTTCTATGTGAAGCATGGATGAAAACACTTCATATCACTAGCATACAAGTACACGTCCTCCCACCTAGATACTCGGGATTCCCTTTTTGGGCTCAATCAAGTTTAATATGTTATCGAATACACCTTTCACATGAAAATTCCATTTTCCAGTAATATTCACACAAAATATCTAGAAAACATATTCTACATCTCTTTCATAAATCAATAAACCATTTAAAACATTCATTAAAAACATTCAAGAAGTATAACTTGGCCTTGCGCATAAAATCCATTCAAAGATTGTCTTTCAAATAAAAATTCCCTACAATACAATAACAAACCATATTTTTCATCCCCAATAATATTTAATAATACTATTTCTTGAATCATAAAATCACCCACAAGGTTCCACATGGAACACACATGAAAAAACATTTCTAAAGGAAAATGACAAACGGGCCTTTAAGCATATTACCCAACCAAAATATATCCAAGAGACAAAATTCACTTTTAACAATGTAGTTAAAAACACCATTATCAGTAGTAAAACATTTATATAAACCCTTTAAAACATTTGGTATACACATTCTAAGTTCGTCCATTTTTATAAGGATACCAAATGGTCCATTTTTTGGCAACACAGGAAAAAACATGTTTAAACCAAAACCTATTTTTTATACAACAAAATCCAAATCTTATGGACATTTAAAGACCCCATAAAAATTTATTCACATTATTCTTATATTTAACATATGCCAAAATAATCATTTTATACCACCTTGAGCACAAAAAACCCAACCAGGCACTTTCTCAAAAATGTGGCATGCAACATTTAATGAAACCAATTCTATTTAATAATAAAAACGTCATAAAAAAATTTCATTCCATATATTTATATAAATTTCAAAAGAATATTTTAAAAATAAAAAAATATCTATGAATGTTAACCAAACATTTAAATAATCACTTTGTGTGCACTTTTATAAAAAACCAAAATATTTTCCACCAAACAAAGTACAAACACTACATTGCACAACAAATAAAATTATTGATGGCTTATAAAAAAATTATCATAATATTTAGACGGTGAAAATACCATTAAAAATATTAATCTTAAATAAAAAGGATATGTGAAATTAATAACCTACCTCAAATCCATGGCAGAATATAAAGACACAACTGATAACATAAGCCGCATGTTCGAAAACCCTAGATCTATAAAGACCAACCCTAAAGAAAAAATCCCCATAAAATAATGGGAAATAAGATCCATTGATCATTAATGAATAGGGGTGAATTGAAATCCAAGAAAAAATGAATGAAGAAGCAAGAGGGAAGAGAAAGAAGAAATATTTGATAAAGAAATTAAGAAGAACCAGTAAAAATTGGTGAGAAAGATCCCAAAATGGCCCAAAACGAAAGAGAATCATAAGGGAGGTGCCTCTGGTAGATATCAAAAAGTATGGGATTCATTTGGGATATGGAATCACCAAAAGATGTTAAAAAATAAGTTAAATAAAAAATAATAATTTGTTAAAATAGATAATGGGCTCATGGGCGGGCCCAATACCTGAATAAATAACCCAAATCCACCATGATTATGAGTTTCTAAGGGGTAAAAATCGATATAGTGGTTTGAATAGGTCAGTTGAGGAAAAGTCGAAGGTATAATGGGTGAAGAATTTTAAAAAATGAATGAGTTACAAAATAAAAAAAATCTATTTGTAAATCTATAAATGTGATCACGGTTTGGCCCAAATCATTAAGTAACTACATTTTTCTCCAAACACCCCCAAAAAAGCTATAAGGATCCCAGGGTATGATGATTAGACAAATATTTCTCTTCAAAACTAAATATTCAACCCACCTAAAGCCTAAATGAATATTTTTATTTACAATGAACATGATCAAAATCCAGACATGAAATACTGGGTGTGACAATTCTCCCCATCATTAAAGCTTTTTGTACCTATAAATCCATAACACATTCCAGATGAATGATCAAAACCTAAGGATTCTATATAAACATGGTATATCCTCCCAATACATGTACGTATCATCCATAATCAATGGTACTTAATCCTATTTCCCAAATAAAACACCAACTCACAACCACTTCTTGAGTATTAACAAAATGATCAAGCGACCACCTGAAAAACCAATACAATAAACAGATTGTTGTGCCATCATCCAATGAACCCAATGGTCACTGAAACCAATGTGAACTTAAAAAAGATAATGATATGGGGGAATGGATGCTAGAATAGTCTCTCTACAATTAAAAAGAATAACTTATGATAAATCCTTAATGGAAAGATCTTCAAGACCTACAACGGGTCTCCCAAGAGTGAGTGACCAACTAGAAATAAACATATAAGAATTCAAAATATACTAGAATCAGGACTCACCCACACAGGCCCACCAAAACTCTCCCAAAAAAACCTACAGACCCATGTTAAGTAGGGTTCAAGATGAAAATTTACACCACCCAATCCCAATCCATGGTGACAAGAATTGGGCCAACACCTTCATCATGGATCTAAACCCCACAACTCAGGGCGGGCAAGGAATAGGACCCAGTAATTTGGACATTGAAACAAAAAAAATAATAGAGGAACCAAACAACACTCTCCACCTATGTACATGAAAAACCAATACCACACCCAATTCACATTGTTTATCTACAAAGGGTCATTAATCAGAAACCCACATCCGAGAAGGCTTGACCATAGACACTACATGAGGGGTAATTCCACCATGCTCTTGGATAATGAAGTATAATAATAGTTATGAGAAACCATAATAAAAAATAGAAACTACCTTATCATATCGATGAAGGGAGGATCTTATTCAACCTCCCTAAACAATTTGTGATTTTTTGATTGAATGAAATGTTTCTCTTTGTGGCATATGGTTGTATCCCTGATGTTTGATGCATCTGATGCACCATAGCTAGCAGTTTAGGATCACAACACCCCATGAAAACAACTTTCCCAACAACACAAATTCACATAAATATGATCTCAAATATATATAAAACCATTCTCTATCACTCCGAACAAGGATAAGAATAGATAAATAATATGGTTAAACACATCAATATCACAGAATATAACTTCTATATAAAAATAATTATCACAATAGGGAAACACATTAATTCAATCATAAATATATTTATATTCCATCAAATTAGTTGAGGCTTCATTCGAATAGGTGTATTTAAAGTTTGAAACGACCCCTTAGGTTGATCAATTAGAAGTCCTTCCAAAAGAGAACCATCCATGGCCACATTATAACCTCTAACATATCCTTAGATACCCACTGATCATTACTCCAAAACTGATCCTCCAACAAGATCCCATATCAAGACACACCGAGAGTATCACATGCAGCTCATGGGGAAGCATAACAAACAAAACACACTTCTAAAACATGTAAAATAAACCTATATAAACACCAGTTTCCAAAATCGATAGAAAATTTCAGTACAAAACACTTTTGAAAAACTAACTAAGATGGTGGATTTTCACATTCACCAATGGTGTTTCATCAATTCTTCCTCACATGTACATTCCCATTCCACCCTTGTCACCCAACCGCTATTCTATACCAGGCATCCATCAACATATCTATACAAAACCATGCATTGGGCACCCATTAAAACACCAAAGGCTAAAACAAACATCCTCATTTTACAATCCAAACAATTCCACCCATTTAAAATATCAATTTCATTCCATAGGCACAGTAACCACCATGTCAAAATCCATTTTTATATTTCCACACAATAAAGCATTTTTTTAATATTAAAAAAGAAACCCCATAGGTATCCATCAAAATAATTTCCCATTATACAAAATATTTTTCAGCAAATCCAAAAAAACAAACTTATTCAAGAACCATTTTATTTAGAACACATTTTTTTTATTTTAAAACAAATAAAAAACAAACATGCCATTCAAACATAATTTTTCAATTTTAAAAAAATCAGCAAGGCCTCTTATCTTAATTCGATATCCACCAACTCCAAAACCCTTTTAAAAAAACCAATTACTCAAAACCAATTACCAAAACAAATTCATCATATTCAAAAAATCTTGAATAGACCAAAATAACATATTTAAAAGAAATTTTCACAATCATCTTTATATAATTCATTACTTCAAACCACTTTATTTTAATAAACCATTTGTTTAGATTAAAGAATGTTTATCCAATTAAATGATTCCATATTATCCCCAGATATTTGTTTCAAAAAAACCCAACATGCTAAAAAAACATTCTAAAGTTAAGCATTGAAAACCCACTTCCAAAATTATTACCCCAAGATTTTCAAAATGAAATTTAGAGTTTAGGAAAAGTATAAGAGACCCAAAAAGGGAACCAATGTTACTGGGTGACTTGAAGATATGGTTAGAAGACATATGTGAAACACACCACCAACAAGTAGATCCTTCTTAAGACCTTTCCCTTTCTCCACATGGCTTGACAGGCCCTACGAGTTCATAGAGACAATCATTCGAGATCCCCTTGGTGTATCCTAATAACAAAAATGTCCTTAAGAACTAAAGAAACTAATAAAACAACACTTCACATAGACAACCAAGGATCAAAACGAGCAAGGGTTTGTTACTCTATTCCAAAACCTACCCCTAAAGTCCTAAAAATGTTACTTCATATACATTGATATCCCCCAAATAATAAGGAAACCCTAATAATCACGGTTCACTAAGATCCAACCTCCTCAGATAACATATTTTCATGAACCAGGTTGGGTCAACCCTGAACTAGTCACCTAGTCCACCCTGAAACAATTCCCAAGAGGTGTTCCTGATCCTCCCTGGATCACGACAACCATCGATATCATTATTTAGAGTGACAAGGGCACATTTTTTCCCAAAAATAAACTATAACATAGACAGTGGAAATAATGAACATCCCAATACACATTTATATAAAAAGTTAACTGACATAATTTATATGAAAAAAATAAAAGTACAATGGAATGGTACCCCTAAACCAACCAGACCTGATGACCAAATAAATCAACGTGACCTCTATGGTAACTCTACAACACAATGATCCCATGTCCCTAAGGTTGACCGAACTAAATCTGAAACCTGCACAAAGTATAAAAACAGAAGTATACTATAGACATGAGTATTAAAACTCAGTAGGTTATCCCAATATTCTATTCAAAATGCACATCCATTAAAATAAAGGAAACATCAATTTAATGTTTGAAATAGAATATTTAAAAGTGTCCTTTCCAAACAATATTTCATTCTATTGATGTTATTAGAAAAAATCATTCATATTTTATACACAAGAATGCTAGAACAGTTTCCAAATATATTAAACATCGAAATGAAAAAAAAAATCATAAAGGATTCATAAAAAAAGTACACTTTTAAATAAAACACACATGATAATGAATTTTCTATCAAAATATACCATATGTTTTTAGTGAACACAATATATATAATGAAGAGTATTCATGGGAATATCCCTAGGCACTAGTTAGATGTGGGCCCTAGGTACCTCATATCTCATTGAAAAATAACCATAAAAAATATTCAATCTCATGCATGAGACCCAAGTAGGTAAAAGTAACCATAACCTAGTGGTCCCCAACATCATCATCATATTTTATTTAGTGTTTTTTTTGTCAAAAATGCTATGTGAAATAGGGAGAAAACCAATGTGGATCACTAGCATACTAGTACACATCCTCCCACCTATATACCGTGGATTCTCTATGTGTGCTTAATCAAGTCCCACATGATATTCAATAATCTTTGCACATGAAAATTCCATTACCAACTTATATTCAAACAAAACATCCTATAAACATGTTCCAAATATCTTTCACAAATAAATAAACTTAAAACATTCATAAAACAATTTAAAGAAATACAATGGGGATTTGCACATAAAATACATTCAAGGATGGTCTTTCAAGGCCAAAACCCCACCAATACCATATAAAACTATATTTGGAAGCCACAATAATATATAATAAAACAATTTCATCAATAATATTATAACCCACATGGTGCTAAATAAAACACCCATGAAAACACTTTTCATAAGAAAAATGTCAAACGAGCCTTTAAGCAATTTATCCAACCAACGTATATCCAAGAGAAAAATTAACCTTTCATAAATTGGTGTACACAAACCATTATTAGAATAAAAACATTTATATAAACCCTTTATAACAATTGGGTTTCATATTCAATTCCCAGCAATTTTTATAAGGATGTCAAACATGCTATTTTATGGATACTTGGTCCAGATCAAGCTATAAACAAAAACCCATTTCTTTATAAAACAAATTCCACATTGTATGGCCATATATGAACCCCAAATACCAATATTCACATGCTTCCAATCATTTTAATATTCAAAAAAAACATTTTATACCACCTTGGGAACACAAAATCCAACCAGGCACTTTCGAAAAAACATGGCATGCTACATTTAATAAAACATATTCAATTTAATACTAAAAAAGTTATTAACCAATTTTTTTCAGGCCAAAAATTTATTTAAATGTCTAAAAAATTTCAAAATATATTAACATAGGAGAAAATTTTAATAGATCATTTAAAAAAATACTTGGTTTGTGCTTTTATAACAAAACCACAGTAATATTCACTAAACAAGCTATAAACACCACATTGCCCAAGAAATAAAATTATGAAAGTCTTACAAAATAATATTCAGAATTTTTTTATGGTGAACATACCAATAAGAAGATGAATCTTAAATAAGGACATGTGCAATGAGGAACATACCTCAAATCCTTGGTGGAATGGAAACACACACCTGATAACACCCATCGTGGGTTCAAAAATTCAAGACTAGTGAAGATTATCCCTAAACAAAAAAACCACAATTAAAAATTATGGGAAAATAGAACCTTATATTGATCATTAATAGGGGAGAAGATAAATCTAAGAAAAAAGGATGAATAAGGAAGAGGGAAGATAATGGTGAAATATTTGATGACGAATTTAAGAAAAACAACTACACTTTGGTGATAAATAACCCAAAAAGAGGCCCAAAATGAAGATCAAAAAGGGAGGTTCCTCCAGTCGATATCAAATAGTTAGGGATTGTTTTGGGAGGTGGAATCACAGAAATATGTTAAAAATGTATAAAATAGAAAAGAATTTTTTTTTAAATATTGGAAATGAGTTTATGGTCTGGCCCAATACATGAATAAATAACCCAAATCTACCATGATTAAATGCTCTTAAGGGGTAAAAATGAATATGGTGGATTGAATATATTAGGTGAGGCCATTTGGGAGGTATAATGGATAAACAATGATGAACAAATAATTATTCACAAAGTAAACAAAAATTTTTTGTAAATCTAGACCTGGGCTCGCGGTTTCATCCAAACCATGATGTAACTACCCTTTTCTCCAAACACTCCCAATCAAGTTATGAGGTGACCATTGTTGGATTATTATTCTTATATTTCACTTAAAGACATAATATTTATCACACCCCCAACTCATGAAAAGGATTGAGATTGACAATGAACCAGATCAAAACAGAGACATGAAAAACTAGGTGTCATAATAATGACGCATTTGAAGGGTTTGGTAGAATAAACTAGAACATGTCAAGTTAACCTGGGGTATGGATCACGATAATTATTTTTCACAATAGATATATATTCGATCAACTTCTAACTTTAATTCATGGAGTACCCAATCAGGACCACAATGTACATTCAGAGATGAATTCATCCATGAGGTGATGAGATGGCATTTAAGGATGGATCCCAGAGATATCATTGTGAATAATGATCAAGGTTGAACCAGATTCATGACTCACATTCTACTAAATATTACTATAAAAAATATCCTCAACGGTTGAGATAATATAATGAAAAATGTCACTAGGGGTTACTAATATTCAATTTTAAAATAAAATTTTCATTTTCTGAAAGGATAATTTATAGATCAGATATTAAAAAAAGATAATTAAATTTTAAAATCTTAACGTAGTGATTTTGGACATTAATAGTGTCTCGATAGTTGTCTTGACAATCTAGAATTCATCATATGAGTCTCAATTCTACTCTAGCTAGAAAAGAATCTATATGTATCTGATAGCAACTAATAGATACTCAATTGGATTGATAAAGGCCTTACTATCCAAAAAACTCTACAATGATCCGATGAGGTTGGAAGAACACTTTATCTTTAGTAAAACTCATAGAAAAAAATTTGGGACACTCTATTTACTTTGGGAACACTAGAAACATGTTTTGTAATGGATGTTTGGTATTTCTACACCATATAACACCAAAAATTTATATTCTTTTGTATCAATTTTTATAGACTCTTATAAGAATTATTTCAACTCTTCATCCCTCCAATTGACCCCCTTGATAATAGGTGGATCTAGACTCAAACTATAGGTGAATCATGGTGAGATAATGTAACCTTCATCAATCAATATCTCTTTCATTATTTTATAGAGGTTTATTGTTATGTCTTTCATCATGGATGATCCTCTTGGTATATTGTGCGATTTTTTATTAAGTTATTTTTCAACACTTTATATGTCCCAATATATGTTTTATATTGATATCAAATTTATCAATTTCATTAACCCAATTAAAGAATTGGATTTTAATTCCATTGAATAATGACAGAATTTTCCCTGAACAACGGAGCCTAAAAAAAATTTATAAAGGATATATCATAATTATAAACACATGATGTTGTAAGATGAATCATTAGTGTTATGTCACATTATAATATATCCTATGGTTTTTTTAATTTAGCTAAATTTTCAAACATATTATTAAATTTAATTGTTCTTCTCCCATCATTGATTTTGTATTATGCTAGGAGTTTCTCAATATCCATTGGATGAGTATATGATTATGGTATGTTTCATGATTATTTTAATCAATTATTCAATTAGTTATATTATATTGGTTAATGTGTAATTTATATGTGAATCTATCTTCCATGAATGAAGTTAGAAGCATATTACAGACCAACAATTAATTTTCGGGTCATGTTCTGACTATGTGATGGTATACACTATGAATTTTTGTGTGTGATCCATTCCTCCATGAATTTATGTTATTTTAAATAATATAATTAATTATTTAATAATTATATTGAAATAACTGGAATTTATTTCCACAATAAGAACCTACAGTTGATCTATTGAGTTTGAATGAGCATAGAAAATGAAGACAAATATACTAGACTTTTATTGATTTCATGTGGACTAAATTTGAGGTATGAGGTCCTATGTACTATACCATATGGTTATTATTTGATATTCTCATGTGGTATTAGGTTATCCACCATGGTTGAATAACTAATAAATTTTGACTCTATTATGAATTTATATTACTTAAATACATAATGATCATAAATCTTAATTAATCAAATGAATATTGATTATTTTAATTGGACACCTTATGGTATTTAACAATATTACATGAGAATTGAAACCCATGGAACAATGTCTTATGATTTTCTATATGAGTTTTCTTATATATATAATTACATAGTGTTGAATCTTGATCACATGTGTAGCTTATAAGACCCCTGATGGTATTATATGCTTTTTTATATATGAACTCTTATTTTTCATAAAGTGATGCCCGTATTGGTATAATGATTTTACTCTGATTTAGAGTGATCTCATTTTGGTTCATGTTTCACTCATGAGACATATTGTGATTCATGTTTCCATGAGTATTCTACTATAGATTATTTTATGATGATCAATTTTATTTTTATATTATTAAAAAAATATTGATGTTGATATGATATTCCCTACCTATATCTATTCTCTTCCCTATTTTGTGTTTTATCATACTTCATTAGAGGTTTTGTTATTTTATTTGAATATAAGTGGATTTTTGTTATATGGTTTCCCCTATGATGGTGAGTGTACATGGTTTTTGATGAATATGATGGACTATAATATAGGATTAGGGGTCAATGTATTCATTGAATGACATTTGACAACATGCTTTGGGGGTTATATGATGTTATATTGGAATCTAATCATCATGCTCAGTTAATGAATAGTTTATAATGTATAACATGTTCAAATGGTGGAAAATGGATTCTATAAAACATTTTTACTTGATTCTTAGGGGATTATGAGTATTATGTACTCTTTATTATTTCAGATTTCATGTGACATGTTCATTTCATTATTTTTGGATACTAAGAGACATCTAACCTCGATAAAAAAAGGATGATGAGGGGAATTTATTCTAGAATCTTGGTATATATAACTTTTGGATTTACCTTTATTAGTCATGAAATTGATAGGATTATACTAAAAACATGGGGGAAATGAATATTGGACAGGGTTTTGTGGTCACTCGGTATGTGCACACCCACTTGGTATATATTTTTTAATTCTATTCTTGTGAAATGATATTTATATTATTTTTTTCAATGATATTTATTTATTGTTTACATATTTATGTGATTATAAATTAAAAATAAACTAAATTAAATATTTTTTTTATAGACCATGTCGGTATTTTCCTATTAAATTGTACTCACACCCTAAATGGGAGAACATAGAAATTTGGAACAAGAGAATATCTCTCAAGATACAGATATAGGCATAGATAATACCTAGGTAAGATTATTGAGATATATAGTTCTCTAATATTATATTTACTATTATGAGATTTTTCTTAGAGTTGGGTGTATATCTAATTATAATTTTTTCCCTATGAGTTATATATTTGATGGGGGATCATTGCATAATTTTATTGTATGAGTATTTCTTTATTTCTTCCTATATTTATTCCAACAATTGGTATGAATTCATATTCTATAAACTCAGATTATATATTTTTTACATGTTAGTTATATAAATGATTTTATGTATTATGATTATGGGTACAATTTCCTCATTATTGCATTGCATTCCATAATTTATAGTTGGAATCCTATAGCATTTGGGTAGGCACACCTATGGTCAGGTGGAAGTCCAACATGGAGTTAGAATGTTGTAATTTTGATGTCAGTATTATGGACAGGATTGGTATGGTATTTCTAATAAAAACATAGTGTGGTAGTTGATCCTTTACGTAAATCCAATGGAATAGGTAAAAAAAATATTGATTGAATTAATGAAAAATATTTTTATCATTATTATACATAGCGTTAAATACCATATAACTACTCATACTCTTTATTAATGTGGATAATATGATAAGAAATTGGGAAGTGGAATTATTGTAGTTGGATAACATGTAGTCAATACTTAATAAAAATTTTGTGTGAAACATATGAAAATCACATATCATGTACTCCATCACAAACACACACACACACACACAAACACACTATTTATCATAATTTCTAGATGGATTCATTCAGGGATCATATATTTTAGTATGTAATAAGACTAATGTTTTGATTTAATTTTTCAAACACTTATTTATGACCTCTTTTTAATTTATCATTTTCATTATTTGGGAATATTAGGCACTCCGGTACACATTTTATATCCACTATATTACCTCTCGTCACTCAAAATAGAGTAATATATATGAGAAAAATGAATGTATATATTATTCTATCTAATATATTGTTAACAAATCTGAAATGTACTATTATGTCTCATTTACCCATTCATTGACTTGAAATCAATATCTCTCTTTCTCAATCCTTTCTCCAAAATCATTAAATTCATATCATTCCATGTGTACTCAAAAATTAATAGATGAAGGAAAATGTATATCATTGCTCGTTAACTATTAACCATATAAATTTCCTTACCAACCCTAGATATCAATTATACAATCATACAGGATGGATAGATATCATATGAGACACTTTTAAGAAGCCACACAACTTTTGGACTGTCCTCTTAACATATTCATTCATGTTTCCAATAGAATTAATCATCACCTATTTTTAACGGCATCAATATTTTATTAACAATTGAAATTATCTATTCGGTTTTCATGCAACAACCACATTCCCCAAGTGTCTATATATCCATATTCTTGATAACATTTTCTATTATTAAAAAATTCATATTATTCTAAATAACATATATGAATATTGTATAAGGGTCCTTATATTATTTCAACTATAGTAATATGAAAAAATTTCCCCAACATCTCCAAAAATGATTCATTATTCATTGTAACATCATCAATGATAATTGGATGATTCACAAAAATCCATGATCAAACAATACAATAAAATATTTTGTTAAGATATTATATAACCATCCAATATCTATTGGTAAAGTTAAATAATTTATGGATGGATAAAAAGTTTTAATAGTTTTTCGTCATCATAATTTTAAATGTATAAGTATTAATTGATGACAAAACAACCCATTAGAATATCACCTATTTCATACAATGATTGGATATTTTTCTTCACCCACTTATTCTAATATATAGATTGATGTAGTGTATATAACTAGTAACTCAATATCGACGAATGATATACCATATTAGTCCTTAGGATATAATTTTAGTAATTCATATCTTTATAATTTAATCTATATTTTATGAATACAATGCTTACATTTATATTAGTCAAAAATAGAAGATACTCTTATCCATTTTCCAATTTCATATACAGTAATCTCAAATACCTGATAATAATGATGAAAATTGTTTTATGTTATGAAATATACGAGAATGACTACTTAATACATTTATTTCTATATTTATCTGTGATTTCATTCGTAAAAAGTTATTAATGATACTACTAGTTACAAAAAAAATTCATCACAAAGTTTCATATCCGAGGACATGTTTATATATCCTCTAATTTGAACATCACTCTGTTCATTTCATCGTATCAAACATTATTACATTGGCATGCCACACTCTATGCTATGGATTCATATATAATTTCATTAATTTTGTTCTATTTATTAAATTATCATTCTATTAAAATAATTTAGGTGCACTTAAAAATTCTATTTATAGTATTAATAATTTATCTTATTCCAAGAGATATTTATTTACAATCCATTCCATCACCACACAAAACATTTTACAGCATCCATTGTAATTATTATTATTACGTGTATTTCATTTTAGTTAAATAAAATTTAACTCAGTTATTTTTATATCAACTCTTATGATGTCCATATAAATACAACATATTCTACTCTAATACTATACTTGAATTTTCATATTGTCTAGTACACTCATTTTCCAACATCAAAATTAAATTATTAAAATTTATAAAAATCACTATAATTAATAAAATTTACTTTTTGAATTATGACCCCGGTTGTCTACCTTTTTTAATCCATCACATGGATTATATAATTACCCTTGTATTTAATGATTGATTACATGTAATAACAATATATTTTTTAATCTATGGAGGTTACTAAGGTATTGATTAAATATATGAATTATTTTTTTTTTTGAGATTATTGAAACTAATAATCATTTTTTAAGTTAATCAATAGATTTTTAATGAAATATAGAATTTATTTTTTATAAGGACTTTATAAGGGTACTTTTACATATAAATATTTCTTTATAATGACCATTAGACTCTAGAACCACCATTGAGTGTGTATGAATGATTCTCATATCTATTAATGTTGATCCATTAAGAATAAATGAGCAAGTATAAGTTACTTTAGGCTAAATCTCATAAAGATGATTCATATAATAAGGATCATTAAACCATATTAATAAATTTAACTATACCCATTATGTAAACTTTTTCTTTCTAAATATGTATTCACAACATAATAAATGTGTCATATATCATAATGGTGATCATACTGATCATTACACAAGTAAAACTAGAAAATTTAAATCAACTATAATTTGGTTTATAACCAATTAAATTTTGATTGAAATTATTTGGTTTTCATTATATAGTGATCCTTTTATCCTTTTAGTTTTTAGTGATTAATGAGTCATTTTGAAGAAAACCTCATGTCCATCAATGTATAGTTTGATAGAACTCAAAAATAATATTCTTAATACCTTCAATAATCATAACAGAAACACATTTCTAATTTTGATATATAATTTTATTATTTCAAATCCCCTATATTTTTAGACACAGACCATTTCAATGATTGTTATGTATCTATTATGTTTCGCAATATTTTTAGAATATTTATATCACTTATCTTGTAGGATGAGTATCCACTATAAAAACCCATGATTTGTTTTTCTAAACATAATGGAGATTATATATATTAAAATTATATTTTATAATCATTAATTTAGTGATGTTATATATATGGAAGGCTTGAATCAAAACTATTTATTATTAGTTACCTTTTTTATTCGAATTATGTTATTAAATTTTTTTCATGGATCATTAAAATAATAATGGATTTAATGATTATTACAAAATTCAAAACATGAATTGAATCATATGTTAAATTGTGATATTAAAAATTGGAAACGATTTTTACTTTATTATTATTCCTCATGTAATAATAATTACCAACCAATATAATTACACTTAGTATTGGTGATATAACCTCTAATGGCATGACATATATTTACAACATGATTGAGTCCAACACACTAGTGTGATTATAATATTATCAAGGGTAATCATTTTAACAATAACTAGTGTAATAGCTATTTTTATAATAATAACTATAATCAATGTCATTAAATTAACGATTTCAAACTCTTGTTACAGTTAATTATTAATCTGTCTCCTTAGATGTACTATTAACAATATAGTTTTATTATAATATCAAGTAGTATATTATTCATCCAAATTTATTATCCCAATAAAATAATTGATAACTTGATAAATTCTTAATAATAAAATATATTTAAAAAAACAACCATGATCATGTATTCACAAATACTATATGTATTTCCTTCATTAACCACTATCTATTACCCATTTTTTAGTTTGGAAGGATTATCTACCATTTTTCTTCAACACCATATACATTTATTTTTATATTTGTATATTACATCCTTTGAATATTCTAGATACATTATTTTTACATTGGATCTCTATATAATTAATAATTTCTAATAATAACATAACCAATATACACAATAAATTACTATTGGAAAAAAAATCATATTATAACCAATATATATGATCTAATTAAATTTATGTATATTATTAAATTAATATACGAAATATTATTAAAAAAATCTAAATCCTGAAAATTAATTTCATTATGTTTATTTATTGTTAAATAAAAATTATTGATTATTTAAAACTAATATAGTGAATAAAAATTAAATTCTAAATATTTTAAATATCATCGACCAAATAAATTAACATTTTTATGATTTCTATGTATGAAAAAATTATTATGTATATATATTGTAGTGAATTTAATATTTTTAAGGGTATTATATGATGATAAATTAGTGATGTTTGAAAAATAATTTCAATTTGGTTACTTGGTAAAATATTGAGAAATTAAAATCATTTTAAAAATGGATACTAAGTTATAATATAAAGCAATAAATAAACAGTGAAAATAAATTAATGTATTTGATTGGGTCCCAGTTATGGGAACATAATAAGTAATTTTTTTTGAATGATAAATGGCTTGTGAAAAACTGATATCCTAATAATAATATAAGATAATATGAAAATATTAATATGACGGGTAAGATATAATTTTTTTATTATTAATGAAAATGACCTATTATTAAATTTTTTACGATAAAGTAAATATTATTCAATGTCTCGTTTTCCGTTAATGTGGCTAGTGTATTTGATTATATATGTTGGTTTCTATGAATTCCCAATATTTATAAAGTAATATATAGTAGTATTGTTGACCACATCTATATTAATTATATAGTTAGGGATATATTATAGATAGATTTCAACTTATACATGTAAAATATTGTTGTAAGGTTAGTGGATCCATAATTCCATGGTGAAAATTATGTTTTTACATGAAATACACATAAATTTATATATGTATATATAGTGAGATAAGTTAATCATTATTAATTTTTTGTTTTAAAAAACAATGATTAATGATAAAACATACCATTAATAGATAAATTATGTTGAAATTAGAAAATATATAGCAGATGGAAATTGTACAACCTAGCATGAAAACATTCCATAATCATTTTCCTTTAAAACATATATGAATTTAATTAATATTTAGGGCCATAATAAAAAAAATTAGACTTATGCTTGTCATATAAAATAATACTTTTTTAATTGAACGGTCCAAAATTACATGTTTTCCTTTTAGATACTATGAAAATGTTACATTTCACATACTTAACCACCATTAAATCTTTATTTATTTGTTAATGTATAAGGTTTTTATGTGATTAAACAATAATTAAGGATGAATATAAGGAGGTTATTGTTAAAATTTAAACCATGAGTTTTTATAATTGATAATATTCATTTATTCATCCTATAATTCAAAAAACTAAAATTTCATGTCTCTGAAAATAAATTTTTACAAACAAAAAAGAAAAATTTACTTAAAGAGAATAGATATAATTGAATAAAATCATTAAGTGGTGTTATATTATATGTTATTCACAACCAAACATTTACATTGGATACAACAAAATCCAATGTTGATTGATGATTTATTATTAAATCCCACCAAAAATGGTTTCTCCCAATATACATAAGTTGACATAGGGAGGTAAGAGACCTAATGGTAGTAAGTTTACATCATATAACCCAAATTAATAAAATTTAAAATAATGTGAGAGATTATAATGTAAGGAGTCGCTCTATATGTTTTAACTGCATTATATAGGTGCCTAGATTCATATTGATGGTGTAGATACTTCCAAAAATGGTGTATATCGACGATATTATAATTATTCAACCACAAAAAATGTAGTATTTTCCACAATATGAGAGTGTGTATATAGGGGTAATTTATTAAAAACATCAAGATAGAATCAAAAAATAATATTTTCTTGTATAAAACTGAATCAATAATAATCCAAACCTAATTATAAATCATTTATGTTAGTATTATAAGGTCATTATTTATTTACAACCCATTAAATATATTATTCAATAAAATTAACAATATTTTTAATTAATGCAGACTTATTCATGTTTTTCTTCAAAAACAGTGGTTATGTGAAACTTATATAAACATGAAAATCCTAAACAAGGGCAGTCAAAATTCATTTCATGAAGTGAAAAATCATATAAATTATAATATGAATATGATTAAACCTATTTTTTGTGAAAAATCATGAATCACTCCCCATATAGTGAATTCATATAAAAGGATTTCTGAACTATTAAGGATAAGTGTATTGACAAGTTATTTTCCCACATCCTCTATGTATTCGTTTTTACAGGACATGGGAATAACTTCAAATTATTTATATTTTTATCCTTTCTACATGAATGCTTAGAAGGTGGAAACTATAATAGTTATCATTTAGATTAATTTTATTATGTATTTTTTCTATTGTAATTTTTTATCCATTATCAAAATTATTGTTTTTAAGTGTTTAATATAATTTGGTTATAGTTTATATTTATATCTGTGATGTGAGAGTAAGTGATTTTAATTCTTGTTGGGTTTATTAGAAATGTATCCTTCATCCTGCCACATGTTTGACTCCTTTAAAGGTTTTTTATTCTTTGTCCTACGATATTTATTATTGGTATCATGGAGAAGAGAGACTGGTATATTTTAAATAGTTTTTATAGGTTATTATAACTGACTATAGTATATAATTTATCAATATTTATTGTCATGCCATAGTTAATGGAATAAATTAGATATTTTATAAACAAAAATTAAGAAATATGTTACTTTAAAATTATTCCATGAAAAATAAATGTTTTTTGTCTCATTAAAAATAGTTCCCATGTTGTTAGGTGGATGGGTGCCTTCTATTGAAAAAAAATTATTCTCATGGAATTAGGTATAATGGGGTCGATAAATGTATTCATAATAATAAATATTCCAGTACACTCACTCTCATAGGAAAATATTTTCTTTTTGATGGTTTACGTAATTAATAATAGAATAGAAATTGTTATTGGATGAATGGAAATAAATAATAAACATGTAAATGTAGATAAATTAATGAAATTTCATGATGGATTAATACTATTATTCACATTTAATGATTATTTATTATCTCACAATTTTAGTTCCATATTATATACTCCATGTTCTTCAAAATATTTTGATACACCCCCATTTCAATAACTGTTTGAATAGAAATAAAACCATGTAATATACTAAGTGTTCTACCCACCCATATCTTAGTAGATCACAAAATGAAGTCCACTACACCCGAAAAATACTGATCACTTTTTATAAAAAATAAATATGGATATTTACGTGTAACATATATTTTATGAATTTTAATGGATTTTGAGGAATGTTAAATGAATATTATTTTTTCTCACCACTCATCCTTGATCATCTATGATATCATAGTAAAAGATTATATATAAAGTTCATGGACTCATGAATAATCATATGTTAATTCTATAGGTGATCCTTATATTATCCCTTAACTATAGATATGATCTTGATATAAACAATTTTGAATATTCTAATAAGAAAATATGATGAAGGAATGACAATATGAGACACATAAGTATAATCTAATATAATAAAAAAACATAATAAACAATATATATATCAATACAATCATGAAGTTAGTGGTCTCAAATATATTGTATGTGGTGGATAAATGTATATTTAATGGAATCAAAGATCACTAACTTTAATCCTCTTAAAATTAGCAAAGATATGCCCCAACATGAATCATCTCACATATATATCCTAAGGGAGACAATTCATCATGAATTTTCAAGATCACTCCCATATACCAATTCTTCTATATGATTATTGTATAACTTAGTTTTGATATGATTCATATATGAAAAAATATATATGATTTTTTCAACTAAATTATAAAATATTAAAATTAATATTTTGAGGTTTACAAAAAGAACATTGAATGAATGAAAACAACCAATGCACTATTACATATTTACTATTTTATTCTTAAATGAAGTAAAGTATCATATTTATAAGTAATTCCATGAGTAAACTCTTATATAATTAATGGTAACTATTTTATATGGGCTGGTGACTGTTATATATCATGATTCTATGCTTAGTAAAAGAATATCACTCTAATTTATCATCAATTTCATCCACATAGAATCCATATTTACCCATATGTATCAAGGGGTTGTGGGGTATTCTTATATATATAATGGATAACTATTACATATCAAATTTTTAATTTTTAGAGGTACCTTTACATATCAATGACCTATAAAATTTACTATTTCATATCACTTCATTCTATATATAATTTTGTCTGGTTTCATGTTTTCAATCATTTTGTTATATGGAGTAACTATTAAACATGGATAAATTTTTCAATTATACACTACAAAACATTATTCTAATAAAACAATTTAAAAATAAAACATTATCATATCTAGTGATACATTTTCATATAAAAAATAGAAAATAATCTACATCATTATTGAAATTAACAAAATAATCCCAAAAATAATTACATCAAATTTTGTACCTTTTAAAATAAAATATTGGATTCATCAATTGCCCTAAAAATTTATAAATTTTTCAGGGTTTATATCTACTCATAAGGAATATGAAATGAAAATTATAATAATATTTAGAATATATGGTATCTTATAAATCCATTAAACTAAAACAATTTCACTCTTATGAAATTCAAAGAATTCCACCAAAAATACCATCCTCCCTAAATTAAATACTCAAAAATACCATATATGAAAATTACTAATAATACAATATTGAGAATACCATGATTCATATACTTGTTAAGGATATTTATCAGGAAATTTCTAAATAAAATTATATATTATATGTTTATTTTGATGCTCATAAATACCCTTGATTTTTTTTAAAAATTTACCTGAAAAGATCAGTCAGAGGCAAGCTTCTGACCATTTACTAATTAAAATAATGCATTAAGAGACTACAAAAAGGTAGAAAAGGGAACTACAAATCATAGAAATCATACCTATCACCATATCCATTATATATTTCTTCCTCTACAGTAGTTAATTCCCAATTTTAGATTTCATAATGATTATAAACTTTGGCCTATTTCCTTCTAATATTCAACTTCTATAAAGACATAACCTCTTTCTATGAGTTTATTTCCCCCACATTCTTTCCCAATAGAATTCCATGTATTCACCTACCTTGAAAGATAAGAATATTTTTTACGGCCTTCTTCGTGGAGGGTAGGTCCTTACATCTTCATTATCGTGCACCTTCATCCTCCCACCCTGAGAATCATCGTTGTAGGAAGGACGGAACATTCAATTCTCATTTCCCTTGTCACTGTCTGAGATGTCTCCTCACATTCCCATGATTTTCACCTCTTAGTAACCCTCATTCCATCCCCATTCCTATTGGACTTTTCTATTATAGGTAACCATCTTAAGACATTGTGGATCCTCCACAAGATTCTGCATAACACCTTATCCAGTTGCAATATCTTTCGATGAATCAAGATGTATATTTCAAGCCCCCTTCCTTGTAACAACCTCCTCTTCAAGCAATTTCTCCTAAAAATCATACGTTTTGGAATCAATTAATGTATGGAATTTCTTCCTTATATTTGATTCCTGATGTTTTGTTTATACCCCATTTTTTGGAAATTAAAACATATCGTTAACCAATGCTACATTTGGAATCTTATACTGAAAAGTTTAATAGTATAGATCATTATACTTACATTAAATTTATTCCCAATGTTACATTCTGATAAATGAATGGTTGAGGAACCATACATTAATAAGAACCCTATGATATAAAAAGGAAACCTACACTACATAATGGATCTTTATTCTACCTAATAAATCCATTTTTTACACAATTCAACCTTAAGTTTTCTTCTCAATAGTGGAGTTTTAAAATCTGATATTTAATCTGAGTTACATTTAATAGACATTAAAAAATATTAGGCTGATTAAAATATAATATTATACTAATTCAATGCTATAAATAATCAATTAATAGATCAATTTTTTTAGAGAAAACACTATTATTATTAAGGGGTGCTCTGAATCCCGGGGTTAATTATGATTTGAATATCTATGTTATTTCATGAAAATTTCATAGTTCTGTTCATTGAAAGACACACTATATATATAATGAAAGTATTTTTGAATAAAGAAGTGTGTAAGATATACAACTGATATAATTATTTGTCTTATTCAATGAATAACAACCTACCATGAAGCATAAAACATATTTGGGTGACATAGATGTCTAATCATTTAATATTGAATGATTACTACTTTTATCTATTTCTGCTTTTATTTTACGATCATTTTGAAACATAGATTTCATCAAAACATACCTTTCATGAATACAGTACTTTCTAAAAAATAATATCCATCTAATATATGTTGTCACTACTGAAATTCTAAATTTCATCCAAAAACATCAAACCATGGTCTTTTGATTTATTGGTGTTTCAACCACTTGTACTATGTTGTGGTGGAGTATCAGCTTCCTAACCTAAGTTGTGTAAAATCGGTTCTGTATTAAAGAACTATAAATCCTTATGCTTAGCCTATTGGTAAAGGTTTCGACTAACTATTCTCATTTTTTATTTTTTTGTCTTCTCATATGATGACCATTCTAGTTAAATTCATCAAAATTGTAGAGGTATTTATTGGTACAGTGTACCAAGGGATTATTATTCCTTGAATAACATGAAAAATTTGTGTTATGTCTTTCTATAAATCTTCTTATAACCTTTTCATATATAATAAAAATTATTCATAACATCATAATTCACAACGAAATTCAAAATTAAGTATTGTTCGTGTTTATTAAAAAGAAACAATTCACCCCCTCTTGTATTACTTTGTTTTTTTTTTTGAATTAACGATTTGTATCATAGACAGGTCTTTTGATAGAATGATATAGAAATATTAAAAGTATAATATCTATAAAATGTAGATGGAAATGGATAATCCTAAATAGGTAATGACCATGGTAGTTTCATTATATATTAATGGAAATAATTATGAAACATGAAATCCCGATTGATAATATTTCTAAAAAATCATGGTATCAATGTTTATTAAAAAATCATTAATCCTTAAAACAATCTTGAGAAACCATAGACATGGACTACTAGAATAGAATAAGTGTATGATATAAACTCTAATGAAATGAATTATATTATCTATGGACTTGGTCATGATAAATTTAATCATGTATCACAATTCCCTACTACCTATGAGATGTAGAAAACTCTTGTAGTTTCCTATGAAATAATATAAAATGTAAGATTGATGATGTATTATTTAACAAATATTATATTTGGAACCATTAAAATGATTGATGGTAAATTAATCACATAGATGAATCAAAGTATTACATAAATTTTCAAGAGTAGTAATACCTAAAGAGAACCCATCAAATGATATGATCAATCATTAAAATTACTTATAGTACAACCCTCAAAATAGAATGAAATAAATTTTTCTATTAGAAAATCATCACCTTGAAAGGATATGAAAATAAAATAAATAATTGGAAAAATAATATTATATGAAGTATATATTCATGATGTTGATAATGATCATATCATTATAGTAAAAAATGAAAATACTATTTTCAAATGTAATATCTCATAAACATAATTGAAAATAAATATAAAAAGATTAAAAAGAGAAAAATGAATGTTCTACATAATTTGTAATTGAACTGTCATAGGTAGAAACAATGTTCATAAAATACTACAGGAAGAAAATAGGAATTATATAATTTTTATGATTAATTATAAAGAACATAGATAAGTTTGATACTATGAACGCAAAAAAGTTTTCGTCACATCAAACCTAATTTCCCTCAATTTAATGATGAATAAAAGAGGAAATAAAATAAATATAAAAATAATTACAAATATGTGAAAAAGGGAAAGGTAAATGAAAGATATGTGGAGTGTGTCTGAAGGATATAATAACTCCACCCAATCAAATTTAGAGAAAGAGCCACAAAAACTGGAATCCAACATGTACATTATGGCTAAAGATGAAGAAGACATAAAAACCAATTACTCATCCATTTATGATATTAATCATTCCTAGAGTTGTATACTAACTAAATATTGTACAATGATAGACGATAAATAGGATTCTTTATTTAATAAACCTTAATCTTTGAAAAAAATTCACAATGTTGACTAGAAGAATGTGACACTATGCTAAAATAAAATGAGGATATAATTGAAAATTTTAATTTTTGTACATCAAACAGAAATAAAAATTAAAAATGATTTAATGAATTTAGGATGAATTATAATCCTATAAAAATTCCATAATTTCATTTACCAAAGGATAAATTGATTTGAATAAAATTATTGGAAATAATTTCATTTATCATAAATGATTTTGAATAGAAGTTAAGGGTGAGAAATATAAATTTTATTTGAATTATTTTATTTTAAATTCAAAAAACAATACTTTTTGTTTCTTTAGAAAAAAAGTTCATAACAATAATAACTGATATTTAGAAAATACTCAAATATGTGGTATTAAAAATCCTTTATCTATATGTTTTTTTTTCAGATGTATGTTATATGAAATATGGAATAATAATGAAAATCTAGATTCCTATATTATTGTAAGGAAAAACTACTAGATACAAGCAGATATGGGTACCAAAAAAACACATTATTAATTTCCTTTGAAAAATATATGTCACATGAATAAAAAATTCATATGGTATATAGAAAATGTCTGTTTTAGTCACATGAGTGGAGTCTTGGCAAATATCTATACATTGAGTCTAATGTATGGAGGGCTAGTAACACTTCATAAAAACACCAACAGAAAAATAGTTGGAGTTGAAACTATTGGAGATCCAAATATTATCTCTATTAAAAATGTAATTTATGTTCAAGGGATATAAAAAATCTGATAGGTATTTATTAACTTTTTTATGATAGTTTTTATGTTTATTTTTTTACCATATCATGATCTATGTTTAAATATTAATTTCATAAATTTTGAACACCTAGAGCAGATAATGATTATACTTTGGATTTAGATTACAAATTCTAATAGAATGTGAATTTCTTAACTATTAAGACAAATTAGTCAAGGATTCTGCATAGATGACTTGGACATTAATATTTTTTCTTTAAACAAATTGTCGAATAAATTGATAGTTTCTTATTGTCATTGAATCAAGTTTTACAATGATTGATTCTGTGATGCATGCCAAATTGGAAAACAACAGAAATATTAATTCAAATATATTAATAAAATTAATGCATCTAAACAATAATAACTTATCCATATCAGATTTTTATACCATGCAGAATAAAAATATTGGCCAGAAAATTATATGTCTATGTTTTTATAGATGACTACTATTGATTTAATTGGGATTATTTTATAAAAAACAAACCTTTAGTATTCACTATTTTTTATTTTTTTATACTTTTTTTAAAATTAAAAAGGATTTAAAATAGTTTCATTATTTAGTGATCAGGGGGTGAATTTGAGAATGAATGATTTAATTCATTTTTTCTCAAATATAAGAATTGAACACACCTTCATTACACTAAGAAAACCACAAAAATGGAAATTTTGAATGAGAAAAAATAAATATTCAAGAAATGGCAATTACATGTTAAATGAATGCAGACATCCAACCTAATTCTGCGGAGAAGTTGTAAGAATAGCCAGCTACATCATGTATAGTGTTTAAATAGGGACTATTTTTAGAAGGGCACCCTATGAACATTGTAATAACAAAAATCCAAAGGAAAATTACTTTACTTTTTTCAGCTGAATGGTTTATATCGTGAATACTAAATAAGAAATTAGTTGTGTTTAATCCAAAATATGATGAAGGAATGTTTTTAGGATATACTACAACTCATAATTCTTATAGAGTTTTTAATAAAAAGTCATAGATTATTGAAAAATATTTTCATCTAAGTTTTGATGAAACTAACAATTTTATTAAAGAGAAATATCAAAATAATGATTTTACTAACACATATAAAAACATGGGTCTTTAACCACTAATAATGATTTGTAACATTATATTAATAAATCTCATTCTTGTTTAGAAGAACATGAAATTGAAGAACATAAAAATTTCTTCTTAGAAAGACTAAAACCTTAAAAAACCATCCTCCAGAAACATTGTTAGGAGACCTAGACACAAGAATTATAACTTGAAGAAACCTGGGAATCCGAGATGAAATTTTTATGTTTCTATATAAGTGAAAATCTTTAACTATTAAAGAATCCTTAGAAGTTAAATGATGTATGTATGTAGTGCATGAATAACTAAACCACTTATAAATGAATGAGTTATGGTAACTTGTTGAGGGAGAAACCAAATATCTAGTCATAGGAACATAGTGGGTCTTTTGAAATAAACACAATGATCAAAGAATCATAAATATAAATAGAGATAGACTACTATCTAAATGATATAATCAAGAATAAGTTATATATTTTGATGAAACCATTTCCACTATATCTATATTTTAAGACATCACTATCATTTTAGATTATGCATCACATAGGAATTTTAATTTATCTCATATGGATATTAAATCTCCCTTTTTAAATAGATATTTAATGGATGATATTTATGTTGAACTACATCCTAGTTTTGAAAATCCTCAAAAATAAAAATCCATTTTTCAACATACTAAAGCTATATATGGCTATAAAAAATAACCTAGAGCATGGTATGAAATATTTGGTTCTTTTATTTAGAAAAATTTATTTCTTATTGGATTAAAATATCCAACAGTTTTTAAGAAATCTATTTTTTCTAATATTATATTCGTACGAATTTATATAGATGATGTTATTAACTGTTAAAAAAATAAAAAATGTTGTAAATGTTTTTAAAATAAATTGAAAAAGAATTTTAAATGACTATAATGGGAGAACTAATTGTTTTTAGAATTCTATATTTATCAAAAGGATTATATAAATTTTTTAAACCAATGTAAATATTTTATTGATTTACTGAATATATTTTGACTTGAGGTAAAAGAGACATATTTTAATCCTATATGTACCAATGTAAACTGTGAGTTAAATTAAGCTAGAGAAATGGTGGAAAAGAAGTTATATTGACGTATGATTGGTAGTTTGTTATATCTTACAATTATAAGTCTATAAATTATATTTTATGTATGTCTATATGAGATATTTCAATATAATACCCAAGAATACCATATTACTACTGTTAGACAATTTTTTATATATTTAAAAGGATCTATTTTTCAATATATTATTTACTCCAAATATTTTAATTTCAATTTAATTTCACATTCAGATGATGATTTTGGAGGTTGTAGATTAGATAGAAAAAACACCTCCAGAACCTTTCCCTTTTTAAGAAAATATTTTCTATCATGGTCATGTAAGAAGAAACACTAAGTTTCCCAATCCATAGCCAAGTTGTAATGTGATTTTGTGGGTAGTTTCATTGTAGATGTATTATTGAATGAAAAATACAGTACTAGAATTTGGAAAAAAATTATTAATATACCTATTTTATTTGATAATACTAGTGTTATAAGTGTTTCAAAAAATCTTATATAGAATTATTGGACTAGGAATATCAATATATGGAATCATTTTATTATTTATCATGTTTTTAAAGATGATATATAAATTGAATTTGGTAGTACTGAATATCAAATAGAAAATAATTTTAGTAAACCACATCCTAGAGTATTTGTTTTGATTTTACTAAGGGGTAGTTAGGGGTTTATTATTTTAAATAAATGTTCAGTAATTTATTTTATTCTTTATCTATCTATATTTATTTTTAAAACCCTATATTTGATATATATTATTGTTTATCTATATTTATTTTATTTTCTTGATAGTATATAGTTTTAAAAAATGGTAATTATAATTTTTTTTATTACCTATTTCAAAATTACAACGTAATGTCTACAATCTAAAGTGATATAATAAAACTATTATCCTTATCTTACTCATCTCTTTTACATCCATTCATATTACAATGCTTCTATCATTTCATTTTACTATATCCCTAAATCATTGAACCTTAAATTTCAAAACCTTCAGAACTGGAAGGAATAGATATTGTTGAAGATGTAGGCCCATGTGAACCCATTTTCATGTTGAAGTATGGAAAGATTCTTCAGGGAAGCGTAATTTATTTTGATTGAAAAAAACAAATAAATATATCATTTAAGTATTTAATTGGATTCCATGGACTCGAATTAATTATTTATAATATCAATACACCATTTGTTTTCAATACATAAATAAAATAGTTTTTTCAAAATAATTTTTTTAGTTTTGAATCTGATGATGACGTTGTTTTAACTAAGATTCATCATTATGTGGTTTCTCTCTCTATGGTTTATATTACTAAATTGTTATAATTTATAGGGGAGTGGGATTTCAATTTTATTTATGAAATATAGGTGATGAGAGTGATCAATCATAAGATTACATGTATTCTTCTTTTGAAACTAGAACTATTATGAAAACGATGACAAGAGATTAGAAAACTTTTAAGAAAGTTATGATGAAGATAATTTGGTGATGAATAGTTCTATGAATAGCAGTTCCTGATAAATTAATTTATCAGTATATTTATGTTATATTTTTATTGTTAAACAATATCAAGCTAAAATTTAATAGATACAAGATAAGTTATCTGAATCATTAAAATAAAAAATATTCCATGATGGGTTTTTATCCCTATGGAAGGATTTTATACCTGTTGTTTTTTAGAATGGGAAATATAATATATTTTTCATTTATATAGAGATTTCATCACAAAAACATTATCAGTTTTGGAACTGTCCTAAAATTAGTATTATCTAGAGTAATTCATGCAATCATCTTGTTCCATTTTGTATTGAATTACCAGAATGTTAGATGTCTGGTGCTCAGGTGGATAAAATATTTTTACCAATTGTTTGTTATATAAATCCTAGAAAGGATTTGGAAGAATAATCTAAAATTTATGAGTAAATACATTTTCAATTGAGAATAATTTCAATCAATATTTCTGAAATAGTGATAGATCACCATGATGGGCAACAAGAAGTTAAAGAGTATGAGTCTTGTGTAACAGAACGTGTGGCTGAACAAAAGGCTCTTATTACTCAAAATGAGGAAGAAGATTCTCAAATAAATGTATAATACTGTGAAATTTATCTCAATACTAATCAAGAAGACCTTTGGAATCATTAATTAGTTATTTATGATTCGGCTAATGTAGGTGGATCCACACTAAAATAAGACGAAGGGCTCAGTTTTCATTTAGCATGAGTTAGTCAAACAAGGGTATAATCTAATTATTTTTTTAACTAATTAGATAGAGATACTAATGAGATAGTACATAGTTTGAACAATATGCATCCTTAAAATTATTCACTAAGGAAAGAATTAGAGTCTAAAAAAAAAGAAATATGAGGACCTCATAAGTTAAAATCTTCCAAGAGCTATGTTTGATGCTAATCAAACTCAACATAGAGATGTAAAATAGAGTTTGATTTGAATATATGATGTATAATATATAATGACTAATTTAGATAGATATTTCAAATCATTGAAAGAGTATTCTGTTAATATAGTTTATTGTGATGAGTTAAAAAATTTGTTGGGAAGATAATTTCAGTCTATTATGGATAGTCATTAATCTTCACCCTCTACCCCACAACCATCTTATCATATCCTGATAAGAAGATTTATAGTTATTAATGCTATGATGGATGAGTTAAACAATAGGATTCATACTCTCCATTGTGAATTACACCTATGAATGTTCTTTTGGAAAATCATAATGACTTGACAAGTATGTTGACCTCTAATAAACCCTCATTGGGTCCAGTTATTCAACATTTTAGATATATATTAAAATACTCTATTCAATCAGAAGAATCTGTAGATGAGTTCTTAATGGTGAATCTAGTAAAAATATTAAAGGAAGTTCTATATTTATGAAAACTTCTACAGAAATGTATGTGTGTCATCAACAACCATTGTCAAAGTCTTTTAGTAAATTTTCATTAAGTTAATAGTCTTGTAAAGTGTAATCATTATCCATCTACCGAACCTAAAAACCCATAGATATTCAAAAAAAGAATCCAATTTGTCATGATCCACTCATTTTGAAGACCTGATATGTTTATTATTGTTATGTACTCATTAATTTTCCTAACATTTGATCTTCTTTGCAATTTTACTTAGTTTTAATTCATTTTTTATTATCTGAGTTCAGCTATTGACATCCAAATCACATACATTATTATTTTTAAATAGTGGACTATAATCTTCCTTTATAGTTTATTGTGATATCAACACTACTAAATGTCATATATTCTTTAAAATTATTCTTTAATATATAAAAATGGAGAGAATATTTTAATACCACTAAATTTCAATTCTTGGGGAGAATATTTTCAGATTTTTGATACTTTTGGGAGATTTTGTTAAATCAAAATAATTCTGTAAATTCAAAATATTTTTTTAATTTTTTTCATTCTTATATTTGTTGTTCATTATGTTATGGGGTGTTTGTTCATCAAAGAGGGGGAGATTATTGGGCAAGTATTTTATCACCCATACTCTATTTTAAACATTGATTTTAATACACACAAATACCCTTGTTTTTTTATAATTAGGATTAATTTTATATGTTTCATAAATATATATAATTTTTTTGTTTATATTTATTAAAAAATGTTAGATAAGGGATGTGTTATGTAAACAATTTTAAAACCATACATTCAGTAAATAATTTTATATATATTCATTCATATGCTGTGCTGAATAGATTGTTCATGGAATAAAAACCCAACACTATTAGTATGGTGTATTAATCAACAACCATGTGTTCAAGAATCAAAAACAATGTGTAGTATCATAGCTAAATTAGAGTCCAGAATTACTATTTGTAACATATGTTTGGGAAATTAAAACTAATTATTAATAAATGATATGTTTGGAATCATATGTTGAAAATTTTGTACATATAGATAATTATTCCTATATTACTTTTGTCCCCAACATTTAATACTAACGAATGTTTGGTTATGAAATCATAAATTGGTTGGAACCCTATGATACGCAAAGGAACCCTGTGTTACATGATGGAAGCCTATTATATGTAATTAAATCCAACATTTTCCACACAATAGTGGATTTTTAAACCCTTGCATTTTATCCATGTTACTTGAAAAATTCTTTGAAGAATATCATGATTATTGAAATAATACCATTGACAGATTGAAATATATTTAGGATCAATTAAAAATAACTATTTTTATCATAGAAATTCACTCATATTCTTAAAAGAAGTTATGACTCTTCTGGTCTATTCTGATTTTAATTTCAGTTTTCTTTTAGGTGACCTTCTAGGATCTATCCAACCAATGAAAATCTATTTTTATGATTGAATTACATTCAAATCCATACGATTGTACAAGATATGGGTGATACATTTTTTTCTTATATTTTGAATAAATATCAACCTTGTAAAAGATAATACATTTTAAAGACAAACATGACTAATATTTTATATTGTAAGATTACTACTCTTATTTGTTGAAACTTTTTCTGAAAATCATTTTGCAACAATGATCTCTTATGAACTAACCATTCATGAAGACTTTATTTTATGATTATGATTATCTATATACTGTCAATTTATACTGTGGTAATTATAATGTTCAACTCAAAACATCAAATCAAACTTTATTGATTTATTTGAGTATCAACTGCTCGTATTCATTTATAGTTTAGTTTTAACTTCTTGATCTTTGATGTGTACAACTATTTATTTGTTAATAAACCAAAAGGCCTTGTGGTTTTACTATTTGTAAAGGTGTAAAATTGTTTCAATTAGTTGTGATTTTATGGTCTTGTGTTATGAAGACCATTCTAGTGGAATTCAGGAATCCCTCTGATAGATTGACTTGTAGAGTGGACTAGGGGATCTTTGTTCCATGATCCACTATAAAAGTTGTGTTCTATATTTTTTAATCAAATTATTATCTTTTCATAAAAAAGGAAAATGTTGCATATTTTTATAATTCACAAAAGGAGTCTAAAGTAATGATAGTGGAAGGTTATAAAAAATATATAATTCACACCCTTATAGTGTTACATTGTATTATTCTGACCTATCAAAGTCCACATACCACTTCAACATAAATTTATTTATTAAATTAATCCTACCATGCCACTAAACGACTTACCTGTCATAGAAATTTCCCCAATTGATTGTTGAATCATTTTATATAGTGTTTTTGTTTCTTTAAGTGGAAATGTTATCTAAAATATTCATCTATGATATAGTGTTATCTTTTTGGATGAACACATTTAATGATCAAGATTGATATTCGAATGACATTTTGGGTTTAATATCTTGTAGTATTTATTGCTAAAATTATTGAGGTATAAAATAACCCTGGATAACATGAGAACTATATAATTTATAATTTATCTTGTGTAAAATATTGTAGGATACTAATTCATTACCTCACAAGATATATCACACCCAATAAAATATTTCCTGTTATATTTTAGTTCATATAAATACTATAATAAATCAATGAGTAAACCACACCCCATTTTCATTTCCTTTGAATTTATATTATCTTCTATGTTTTATTATGTTTGTTTTATTTATGTTAAAATTATATTCAAATATATATATGATTTCTTGTATTGTATATGTATTCCAACATCTATAAAACTAGTTAATATAGTATAAGACCACACTCCCCAAATATTGATATATAGGCACCACAATCATCCCTAAAACATTGAACATCCTCCCAATAATCACCATGAATAATCTATGTACCCCCATTCAGCTAAAAGTATAGCATGAAATGAACAAAATATATGGCCAATAAAGGATTAATTTATATTTTAATATTTATTACCTCATAGATATTTCATCGATTCTATGTCTTAAAAGAGGTTATATATAATGGTGTCTAGAAAATTGTATTTAATAAGTTAATTTTTCAATAAAATAGTTTTCTCTATTAGGTATTGAATACATAAACTCTATATTTCCAAACAATAATAACGGAATATTATAGCTTCTAAAATTTCCCTAGACTCTCAGGAATTGTATTATAAGAAAAAATATTGATAATATGTCTTTTAATGCCTCAGAAAAAGAGGATTAAAAATAATTGATAGATAATTCATTGAATGCAATTCCATTTTCAACCAATATAAATAATTAAATTACCATAAAAATTTATAATATGATATAATAAATTATAAAATCATAATTATAGAAAAAATTAAATTTAAAAGACTATATTTTTAGCCATCACAAGGCAATATCACATTTAACTGAAGTTTCCCAAAATAATTAAACCCAAATCTAAAAAATTAATAATAGAATTAATTTTCAAATAGATCATATAGATACATTGAATCCCTCTAAAATATATCTATGAAAAAATTTTATGTATTTTTGAATTCATAAATAATAGTGATTATTATTCTATATTAAAGGACAAAAAGAAATATGATTATTATACTTTTGGTATCCTTGAGTTTTACACCTCGTTTCTATCCACTTATTCTTCCATTATGATATACATATACTAATAATATTTCTATTTTAAATAATTTCATATATGGAAAATATGTAAGGGAATGAGGAGATATATATTGGGTTTTAAAATCCCATGTGGTTCAACATTTTACACAATTTGTTGCTCGATAGTTGTATTGAATTACACAAATTCGAAAGGAAAAGTGGGTTTTTTCATTGAATCCTTTACATGCATTTTTTATAAAATAATATATATGGATAGATGGAGTGAATATCCCTAAAAAAGTGTGTATAATCATATAAACCAACTAAATATAATATAAATTAATGGTTGGGAACAATATTCTTGGTGTCTCATATTATTTTGTAACTCCATCCAATAAGTTCTTGGTTTATTGTTGTCATAGAAGATGATTTACAATTAGTATGAGAGAATATTATTCTTATCATTTCACAAACTCCATGATTTTATTATATAATCCTTCCATGGTAGTTTTTAGGGATTCAATTATTTAAATATCAAGTGTTATGTCAATTATAGGTCTATTATAAAGAAATTATAAAAATATTAATTGGGTTATGATTCTCCCACATAATTTTCATCTATGGATGTTATTTATTTAATAACTGCATGAGAGAATTTTGTTTTCAAAGAATTTAAGAAATTTTTTATTTATATCACAACTTCATTATTCTTTAATTCACATTCCAAATATATGTATGGGTCAACCATACATTTAAATTCCAATCAAGTGTAGTCAACATCCATTTCACATTTTAAAATTATATGTGGAACAAAATATAAAGATGGGTATACTTATTTTGATTTTTATTTATGTAGATATTTAAAATGATTTAATTCACCTTGTATGATATATTGAATTTTATGGAGCTAATGTATTAATGGTTTAAAATTCACACACTCTCACTCTTCTTGACAAAAATACTTGGGAATGTCATTAAATTTTTCTTATTATTGTGGTACATTATTTTTGAATACATTGAGAGTTATGGTCACGATAACCATCATTTAAATTATTTTTCATATTTTATGTTCTATCTTATTGAGGTTTTGAAGTATTGGAAAAGATATAGTGAGTTATTATTGAATATGTTCTGTTTTTATTTCATTATCATTTTATATTTATAGGGGAATGTGAGTTGAATATTGGACGGGTTTGTTATCATAGTACATTTCTTCCTTGAAAATAATGATATGATTCATAGGCTATTAATGTTGTGGCCTAATATATTATTCAATCAAATCAATTGGGAAGAATGACCATTCATTTTGAATGAGATACGTGAGGTTGGATTCTAAATCCCCCATAGTGATTTTAGAAATCTATATGAAGTAGGTACATATTATGGGATCCATTAATGAGTGGTCTCACATTATTTATTAATATAGTAGTAAAATGAAATATAAAAGTAAATAAATGATAATAAGTAAATGAGAATATTAATTTATGGAAAATAAATAATTTTTCAATAACAATTATGTGCAATGTCATATCCCCATCAATTTCACCCGTTATTTTTGGCTATCTCGAGACATTAAAGAGAAACACATGTAATCATGGATGTAATTGAATTGGGAAGAATATTGTAATCACATGAATGTAAGAAAAAATAATGAAAAATTTAATAAAATAAGAATAGGGATATTAATGATATAACATATAAAAATGGGAATCATATACCCTGTTAGAAAATAATATGTGGGGAATATGGAACATGTCTCATAAAAGTCAACGTGTGGAACGAAAATATTATCACGTGTTTTAATCATATGTATGTGTTTACAAATAATATATAATAAATAAATTACTTTATTATTAATATATTATATATCCAAAATCATTTCTATCGTAGAATATAATATTTATTTATTTTCCTTTATTTCCCATTTATTAATAATTCATTGCTAAAATTGTGGTTTTGTGTGATAATTTTTCTTTTTTCCTGAATATTTTGGTTCTGTAATTTTGGAACTTTAATTTGATTATGGTTAAATTTTCTCCAATATTTCCTAAATTATAAAAATATAGTACATATTAAGTATATATATATATATACATTTTCACCTATAAATGATATAGTTAGAAAATGGATAACACCAATCATGGAGAGGGTTGACTAAACCAACATAGGAACGATGTTTCTATTTTTTATCGATAGGTGGAAAGAAAGGAAAATAAATATTAGGTAAATTTTAATGAGTATGTTATTAAATTTATATTATATAATATTAAATAAAATAAATCCATGTTACAATTATTGTAAAATTAAATGAAAATCATTTCACATCTTTACGTGTAGGTGAAAGTCTACACTTACATATAAGAAATGATATTTTTTTCCAATGGATTGAGAGGTAAGAATTTATTTGAAATATTATATTACATAAGTGTTCATAAGTAATAAATATAACAAATTTGAATTAATATTAACCTTAATACCATTCTTTTAAACTGTACCCAAAAAACAAATCACATCACTCCATTGGATGGTAGTCCACCATATACAAGAGCCACATTAACGAGCCCCCCCCCCCATATAATAGAATGTAATAATATATATGAATAAAATTATCTAAAAGTATAATAATTTTATAAATTTCAGTGAAATATTTTAAACCAATAATTTTTTACATCAATAAATGATGGTGATGGTAACAAGTTACATTAGTTCATGAGGGGTTAGTCTGCCATACATAGGATAAATAGTTTCATCTTCCATTTTTATGGAAGTGGTTATCGATATAGTTCATCACATACACATATTATAATATTAGTATATGGAAAATAAGTTTTATTATATTACCATGGTTGAAATCATTTTTAATGAGTTGGGATAAGGAATAAAATTAAAACACTCATTTTTTATTATTACGTCTTCTTCAGATGGAATATTTAGGTTTGCATAAAAAAAGATAGTTGGATGGAATTGTGAGAAAATAAAAATTATATAATCTAGGGAGCGGGTTATTTAAGGTAATTGTTTAGGAAAATCTTAGTCAAATGGTTATTTATGTTTTAAGAGGATATTAGATGGGGTTTTATTTTATACGAGTAGATAAGGACACATATAAGATTTATGAAAATGATCAAGTGTGCCAACATTTTTCAAATTAAAAAATGATAAAAAATGATAAATTAAATATACTTGTAGATATATGGTTAAATTATTTCCTTAAAAATGTATTTGGAAATGTTTTAGTTATTTTTCAATTCTTATCTCTTTTATTTAAAACCCGATAAACCCCTTTTCACCTAATCTAAAGTAATTATATTTTACAAAATTCACTGTTAAATATTCTTAAAAAATTATATTTCTATAATTATATAATATAAATTATTCTAATTATAAAAATTACATCCCCTTTTATATATTCAATTAATATAATTGTTATAAATTAACTTAATGTGAAACGTAAAAAGACGTTCAAAAACAGTTTTTTCAAAGAAAACATTACAAAGTTTATATTTATTTTGTATAACAAAAAAATTAAAATACGATTATAATGACCTAAATTTATCATAATGTAATAAAATTTAAGAGATTTTACTTTGAAAGAAATTTTAAAAAATAATTAATATATTAAATAATTTAAATGAAAAGTAAATATCTAAAAAAATCATTATTTTTCACTATTTATAAATACATCAGCCTTCTGAGGAAATTATAAAAAATTTACCGAATGATGATTTCTACATGTATAATTAAAAAAAGATGTCTCATTTTTAAAATAAATTTTTTAGATATGGTAAAAATATGTTTTAAATCATGTTTATAAAGCATGACAAATCTGTCTTTATGAAAAATACAATTTTCAGTGAAAATCTAATTTTTTTCATTCAATCAAATCTTATTTTATTTATAATCAATAGATAACTTTTTATTTTATGTTATACATGTATAAATAATCTAATTTTAAAAATTTAGGTATATTTATTCATAAAAAAATAAAAAAATGTAGGTTATAATAGTATTTATTTAATAATAATTTTTTATAGATAATCATGTTTCATTTAAAACTGATGTTTTATGCGTCGTAAGCTATTAGCGATAATGTATTTATTTAAAATGAATTTTCAAAAACTGGGGTGTCAAATTCTATTTTAAGAATAGTTTTTTGTGCCATATTTTTTTATCAAACATCATGTTTGGCATTTAAAATTTTTAGGTTTTACAAAATTCAATCGTTAAACCTATCAAAAATATAATATTTATTAAAAATAAGTTTCTTACATTTATTAATTTTTCTTAAATAAAATATTATAAAAATTATAATCCCACCCAAATAGAATAAATATGCCATATAATCAAATCATTGAGTTTATCGATGTATTGGAGACATCTAATAGTCATAATTCAATTGTTTGTGTGATTTTATAATCATTATATTTACTAGATTAAATTTAATTATCGGAATTACACTTCACCATGGTATAATAAATTACTAAAGATAACTTTTATATTAAAAAAATAAAAGGTACTTATTTACTAAATTTGGTCACAACAATTTAAAATATTTATTATATTTTCCAAAATTCAAAACATTGAAATTATAGAATTTATATGAATAAAGTGCGGAAAGTGTGAAAAAAAATGTTTTTTCAGAATAATGACTTTTCAAAATTGAAAATATTTTTATACAAAATTCAGTAATAATATTTAATTAAAAATAATAATTTTATTATTTTAAATCGATAGAGTAAATATTATAATTTTAAACTAATCATGAATATAATTTTACTATATAAATACCTTGTAATTAAATAAAATATTAATTAAAAATTAATATTTTTAAATATTCGTTGAAAAATAAATCATTTCTAAATATTCTAAAGAAGTCATCTGAAAATAATCATAAAATTATAATTTAATAAAATTAAATTAAACATATATTATAATTTATTTTGAAACATCCTAAAAAATATTATAATATTGAACCATAATAGTACAAAAATAGAACATTGAAGAAAACATATTTTTTGAATAACAAAATGGAATTCATAAAAATAGAATTTTATTTGAAAAAAATTAAGTAATAAATTTTAATTGATTAAAACAATTATATAGTTTATAATTTTTAAAATATTATTCATTCCATATAATTTCACTCCCTTATTGTTAGAGTCACATTAATATAATAATAATTAATTGTCCAATTATGATTTTTGCTACATATCATGTGAAATATCAAATAAATACATTAATTTAAAAAATATCATTATATTATAGATTCATCTAATCGGGTAATATAATACCCATTTTTGGTGTAATTTATTTTCTATTTAATACTGTATGTTACATTCTTCATAAAAAAGTTTTTCATACTAAGTGATTTTCTTGTCGATATTTTTAGTTATAAATTTAAATGTTATTAGTAATTATTTATTATTTTTTATATAGTTTCTCATAGGTTTTGTATTTATATTTATATTTCATAAATTAATAATTCTTAATAAATTTTTCATTTTCTTTTGAACAACCTGATGGTCTTTGTATTTTTTTTATGTTGGATACTCCCCTTTTTATCATGGATGAGAGGGAAATTAATCATTGACCATAGGCCTAGAGGCATAAGGCCCAAATAGGCCTAAAGACATAAGATTGCTAACACCACAAGACAATCCTTCCCATTATATATATATATATATATATATATATATCATGATGAAACAAACAAAATTATAAGGCTACATAGTTGGAAGTTCTATATGCATGCATAATTCCTAGTCTCTATGGAAGATTTCAAACCCAATAATTTGACTAACTCTGGTATCCATGAAATTTTTTGAGTTGTTTATTGAGCCCCATATAGATCTTTACCTTGTGGAGGATAAAATTCTATTTATTTTATTTTCTATCATCCATCTTTTGTTCCTCCATCATCACTTACCATTTTTTCACCCACACCACTACTCCTCCTCCTCCAATGATCATCATGAATCCCACTACATCGTTTGTGCACTGATCCTCAATATTATTGAAGATGAAAGTTATTTTTTAATATTACTATGATTAAATTTATAACTACTAATAATCTTAATCCAATATCACCAATGATCTTTGAAAAATTTTTTAGTATTATTGGGATGAAAAGATAAAAACATTTATAATAATTATTTATGTTGATATAAGTATACAAAATATATATTTAAATTTATGTGTATTGTAATATATAATGTTTTTTATATGATATTTATTAAATGGATAGATATAAATAATATTTCTCAATAAAATGAATTATATATCATCATAAACCATTATCTGAGACAACAAATGAAATGTATAGATAGACTATTCACTTTAGATCATCAAAATTTCATAACACATAGAAGGAGATACTAATTTGGGGTTATTATCCCTTTTATTATTTAAATAGTAAACTAGGGAAAGAATGAACTATTCTGTTATGAATTTTACTAATAGACTATAATCATTAAAAGATTAGGAAATTATAGATGATAATATTTCCAGAAATCATTATTACTATTATTTTGTTGGAATTGGAATTCTTGAAAACATTGAATGAAGGTAGTAAGCATATGAGAAAAATTATTCGAGATGATCATCATATAAATCTTTTGGAACAATAAAATTTAATTAATTGAGATGATACAAAGGATGTAAAAAATATAAAAAAAATATTCAAATATTACCTCTATGATCAAAAATTAATTTTACAAACCTCAAATCTTATTCATTTGATGAATATTTATATTAATCATTAAGAATATTTATACATTTAATTTATATATGTTGAAACTACTAAAAATTAAATAAATATGAAATAATATTATAGGTAAAAATAACTATTAATTTTTTTATATAATAGTAATAAAAAAGTATAAGAAGAAAATATCATCAGAAAATCATCTATGAGGTGAGAAAAATTAGGTGATATTAGTCAGGATATTAATTTCTCTAAGAAAAGAAATAATAATGGGTAATCATTAATGTGAAAAGAGATAAAATATTTTAGAGAAACCAATGTTACGTGGAGTTCTATTGAATATTTATCTTCTTAATGTTTCAATGATCTAGAGACTTATTATATTAGGAAGGCCATATGTTTTTGTTAAAATATTACTAATGATTTTTTTTCATTTATTGGGATGGTTTGTTTGGGTTTTTCATTCATAGTGGTCTCATAATTAACTTCTTCTCCCACGATAGATGATAAAATAATTTCAACTTCATTGGAATATGAGAGTGATATTTTTTTATATGAATAGATGGCATGGTATATTATTATGATAGAGAGGATAATAAATATGAAGGAAGACATTGAAATGGGAAAAATATTATTTAACTAAAGAAAATATTCAATTTTTAAGAAGAGTTATAATGTTTCTATAATTACGTGTGTGTTAGATTCAAAATATATATGCGTTTAAAAAAAATAATGCAATAAATGTAGATGTAAAACTAAAAATCAGTATCTATTATTTAATTAATATTCTATCTAATTTCATGTAAGGTGTGATTAACATTAATAGTACTTTAAGATATTTGAAAAATTTGAACACATATTCTGGATATTTTATACATATTGAAAGACACATTTCAAAAGATATAATTACTAAAAAAATTATATTTTAATAATAAATTTATATTAGGATAAGACTTTTTCATTGAAAACTATTCAATCATTTTGAAGTCGCAGGGATATATTCATATAAATATAGATTATATTCAATATTGTGGGTCTAGAATGATGTGGGATTTTTTATGTTAAATTTTATATAAACATTAATAAAATGATATTTTTTTGTATTAAACTCTTTGTCCTGATTGATTTAGTAATACTAGTCAATTATTAGTATCCAGATCTCTTCTTATGTTAACAATTGTTGTTCTCATCATAATAATGGAGAAAACTATATTTTTGGAATGTTATAAAATCTGAATGGTGAATGTGTATGTTTTTTATAACTATGCATGGTAAAATATTATTATGTGATATATTATTTATCATAGTTTGACTTTTATTCTAAATTTACATTATATTATATGACATAAGGAAAGAAAATTATTATAAAAAAAATTTATGTGGTTTAATCTATAAACCATTAGAATGAAAAATTTAAATACAAAATACAAGAAGTCCCTTACAAAAAAATACATTATTATTGTAAACTCCAATAAATTTATTAACATATTAAAATGACACTCCCTTGAATGATGAATGTGAGATAGTAAGTATGTGAGGCGTGATTAAATAATTTTATAGGAATAGGGGTAATATTTTGACTGAATGGCTTATGTATCTTTTGGTTGTTAGAGTTCAAAATATCTTAATAAAAATAAATGACAAAAAATATATAATTTTAGAAGAATATGTCTACACTATTCTAAAAGAGTTATTATTAAGAAAACTTCATAAATAATCAAACACATTTTCTTTAGTATGAAGAATGTTGGCTATATAATTTTTAATTTAACTACTGTAACATATTACTTATACTTTATTTAAAATGAGTACAATGATACCCTTATATAATACATATATCTATGATGAATTATATGTTAATCAAACCAAAATTAATAATTTTCGAAATTTCATAAAAAAATAGATTGATTTACAATGACACTATCCTACCATAACCAATCCTAGATATCCTATTATAAATTATTTTTAATATTTTTACATCAAAAAAATTACAATAAATAAAATCAATATCTAACTATTTTTTATGAATTTATTTAATGAATTCATCATTGTGAAAATCTATGTTACTAGCATCATTTTTGGTTCAGTACAAAAAACACTATAGAATATTATATTGAATCATATAAAATTTGAATTAGGTATTAATATGAGGGTTGGAAAAAAAACCTCATTGATTAAGAAAACAATAAGAATATAAATAATTTTCTTATCTTGAAATAATTATATAATATATTAATAGAAATGTTAAAAATTTAATAACTAATCTAGTATTATTATACTAAAAGGATCCTCTCGTAATCATGACTATAATTAATCTAAGAAATTGTTTGATAAAAAATATTATATATTGGGGATGATGAATATAATTATGATAACAAAATTCAAATAGATAAATTTTACTCAATATAGATACGTGAATGTTTTTTAAAAAATCAAAACATTTATTTCATGAGGAAGATGAAACTATATATTTCTAAAATAATTGTAATTTTGGAGGTATATGTTTTCTTTATATTAAAATATCTTTTACTATTAAAAGGTATTAAAAAATATTGAAATTTTTTTAGAGGATCAGAATTGTATGTTCATAATTTTTAATTTTATGGGTGTATCCTTAGTTTCATTTTACATTAAAAAACAATATTTAGTTTCAAATTTTAATTATTTGTGATTAATTTGTGTTAAATAGATATAACATAAAATTATTGCATTTTGGTATTCTTAAAACTGTTTTTTATTGGCCTTTGGTTGGGTTTTGTGTGGGGTTGTTTCGAGTTGTAAATATAAATGTTTGGAATTTTCTGGGCTACTTTTTCACTTGAACGTGGGTTTACCAAACCATGATCCCTATCAGAGTACAAATGAAATCTATTACAATGGGATTTTTCATGGTTGAAACATAGTTAGTCTAGTCAGTTGCCATCATAGTAGAAATTGTGTGACCCATTTCAAATGGCACATTACTACCCTACATAGTATGTTCTATTCATGCAGGTCTTCCTAGTAAATCATGTGTATATAATTTTAAGATATCTGATTTTTTTTTTAAAAAAAATTCCTATTTGAGTTCCAATATGGACATACTTCAACCCAAACACATCTATATATTCCTCAGTTCATTCAGGGATGATTGTTTACCCCTCATATCCCTCTTTGAAGTGATCTAAATCTATGGGAACATTGGTCGATACTCTTTAGGTTAGTTTCCTTCTCATGTGATCTATCTCTTTCTCAGTAGGGTTCCATGGATCCTCTTTTTGATTTATGGATATAATAACCGATATTTTGGGTAAATAATATATGGATTGATCTTTTTTTCCTTATTTCAATGATCATAATTCTGCAACGTCAAATCCAATCCAGAGTTTTGTGATTTGAGATCTTTTGAACATGATGTTGGGGGTTCAGTTATGATTCCTAATTTATATTAAACTTTTTTTCTTTAAATTACAATTGATTGAATTTATGTGTCATTTTGTTATTTGGAATATATTTATTTAAAATTTTTATTTAAAAACACCAATTCCAATGAATTGAGGGTTTTGAGAAAAATGGATTTTTAGCTTCGAATATGAAAATAGTGATATTTAAATTGTAGAATTTAAATTTTTTTATTCGGGAAAATGGATTGAATAATTTTTTAAATTTAATTATAGAAAATAATTTTATGGGAAAATTTTTATAAACCCAAACTCTAATGATTCGGGGTTTTTTTTATGGAAATCATTCAGTTTCTTCTGGGTGAAAATCAATGTTTTTTATTAAAACCTTATTATTGGATTTAAATTTTAATTCTTCATATTTCAATTATGGGACAATATTTAATTATATTTTGAGTAGTGTTAAAATAAAATTCTCATCATAATTTGGTGCCTAGGAACATACAATCCTTAGGTAGTTAGTGGGTTATTTTTGATGTATGTTTATGACTTACAATGTTCTACATAATCATATCATCATGTCATTACTCCTTAGGTGATGGGGATGTGTCTCCTTTTTCATAAGCCCGAAGGGATATATGTTCATATTTTCTATTTCATAGATTTTCACTCCTATTATCTGAAACTATTTTTCCTATTGGGAACATGATTATTTCTATCAATTATTTTTGGTTCAAATTTATATATTCAATTTTTTAAAATCTTTTACTTCCCTACTGATTTTATAAAACTTATTTATATAAATGTTTTTATTTAATTCAATTTTTGAAATGTGCAATTTATGTAAATCACCCTTGATGAATCGAAAATTCCATAGCTAAAATATATTTCAATATTTTTAAATGTGGATCATGATTTTCTATTTTTATTACCATCATTTTAAATTGTAATTCATGATTTATTTAAATTTGATTTTTGTATTCAAAACATGATTATTTGAGAATACTGAAAGAATTTAATTGGTTAATTTTGATATTGGAATCATAATGTGAATCTATAGGTTAAATCCTACATGGATTTCAATCACATCAAAATTGTTCCTTTAGTGATTGTGTATTATCTCGTTCTAGGTTCGAGAAAGGGAATGAGATCCTTTGGAGGTGGATCTACCTATTTTTTCTTAAACCTATTGAGTTGTGTCCTTCAGGACATCAAATTATTTCCCTATTGTGGTATATTTTTTGTAGTTCATTTTCATTTAATGTGTGTTTTAATTATGGTACATCAATCCCATTATAGTATATTTTTATATCCACATTGACTTGTCTTTTTTACTTATGCAATGTTTGAGGAAAAACCATTACTAAATTCAGTCTTTATGATACTAGGTTGAAGTTGCTGACCTATGGGGGCCGGGAACGCCCTTTAGGCTATTCTATGGCCGACATGGATATGAGGTTACTAGGGTACCAAGGAAGGTTCATGAATTATTGGAATTGATGTTTCACGTATAACTTCTTGTTATATATTTAGTATGTAATGTCAAATATTATTAGTATTTTGGAGGTAGTCTTGATTGAGTTCATGACAAGTTTTCCCATAATGAAACATAATTTTACAAGGGTATTTAGCGAAAGACATGTTTTGGATTTTTTCTTTCTCATTTAACTACTTTTTACATTGATATGATTGAAATCAAAATCCTTTTGTGTAATATATTAAGATTAATTTACCATGATTCCATATTTGAGTGTAATTTGATATCTTCATTGTTGTCTCATGATTTTGCGTAGCATCATGTCATTGAGAATCATTTGTATAACCTCATCGAGTGATTCATGTTGTTGATCTGAATCTATTTGTTGTGATTGTACACACCCTCCTAGGAGTGGAATTGGTCCCACCATCAGTACCCATTCATGATCCAATTGTGGAACCATAAAGAGAGGCTCTCAAAGTTAATTCTCAGAAGTTCCATCAAAAGCATCCAACATTGTTTAATAGAACAAATGACCTCATGAGGTAGAGGTATTTTTAAAAAGTTTCAAAGTTGTGTTTGGGTTCTTGAAAATTCTTGAGGAGATCAATTGGAAGTGATCCACGTTTATTGTGGAAGAACCGAGAAGAAGATGTGGGGAAACTATAGTGATGGTTATGAATCATGAGAGAATAGAGTGGAGGAAAATGAAGGTTATTTTCACAAAACATTTCTGCCTAGAGTTTATTTTGTTTCCAATGTCTCTTAGGTATTCATACATGATAAGGCTGACACGATTTTGATAGATTATACAAACCATTTTGCTGAGATCATGAATTTTGTAGGTGGGATACTATAGAATTAAAGATTGGAGGCATGAAGGTCTGAGTTATAACTTTAACCAGATATTAATTATAAGATTTTTATGGTGAAACTAGATTACTATAATGATTTTTCAGATAAAGTGGTGATAATGTAGATGGATCTAGTTGTATATTCAGGGTTTTAAGAGTTCCTTTTTCTAGTAGTGGAAATGTGTATTCCTCTATGGTAAAGATCAATGTGATCATTCTCATGAAGGTTCTGAAGACCAGGTTCATTCTAAACCTCCTAAAGTTCATCATAGAGGTCCTTTTGTCTGTTACTTTTATAGAAATCTAGAACAGTCAAATTGGGGTTTTACTGAGGCACCCATGAACTATGGCTCATATAAACCTTCATACGATTATTTTATCTTGTGAAATGGATATTTCTACACCCCTTGGTACAAAGAGGTAGTGGGGTCACTGTAGTCTCACTTTTGTCTTTCTCTCTGTCGGATATTGACATTGCATGAAATTCTTTAAATTCCCAACATGATACATCTTCATTACAAATTCATGATGGATTTTCTAATTTCAAATAACTCTCATATTAATGGTTATATTTGATGAGTCTCCTTTACTGAACCCTATTATGTGTCTTATGTTTTTCAATGAGAGCGGAACCCAATGTCATGAAAATGTGAACATTATTATCCAAATATGGGGAATGTAATATTTTTTTAGTTTTACATTGACATAGGGGTAACGTCATTAAGTGGTGATATCCCTCCAATTTTCATCGAGTTTCCTGAAATTTTTTCCTCTAACCTCTATGGTTCTCCACTAGTAAGGGAGGTTGAGTTTTTCATTTATTTAATACCCAGTACTCAACCATTTTCCATTCATTCATAAAGTAAGAAACCGATTTAGTTGGAAGAGATAAATATCAAGTTCGATGTTTCTAGATAATGGAATTATAAACCTGATTATGTTACATTGGGCAGTTCAGATACTATTTTCTAAGAGTGATGATGGTTCACTATGCCTATGTGTTGATTATTAAATTCTTAATACAATAATAGTAAATAGATTGTATCAGTTTCAACAGATTGATGATATTTTTTTTGTTTTAGTGGGAAAATTTATTCTCGAAGAATAATCATTCATTTGGATACCATTAGACATGAATAATGTATTATGACATTCTTAAAACCTCTTATTGGAAAAAGGTATGATTATTATGAGTACATTATTATTTTCTATGATCTAACCAATTCTCATGTATTTTTCATGGAAGTAATGAAAATGATTTTCAATGAGTATTTGGATACCATTGTGCTTGTCTCCGTAGATGAAATCATCATTTACACTATGTCCAAGGATGGTGATGTGCATGACTTTAAAATAGTTATGAGTTTTCTGGGAATTTACTGACCGTATTCCAAACTTTCTATGTTCAATTTATGAATTTGGGAAGTGAAATTCTTGGGAAACTTGGTTTTGGAACAAGGTATATCAGTTGAACATGATAATGTGAAAGCACTTATGGAATAAGAATATCTATGGAATGATTTTGCGATTTAGAGATTCTTCTGCCAATATATATATTATCACTGGTTTGTTAAGAACTTCCCAAATATGGTGCATTGGAATACTACACTAACTCATAATGATGTAATGTTTTCTAGGAATTATAAATGTCCAATTTATTTTTTCAAGATGATAGATATTTTGAATAATGCGGTAGTGTTTCCTCATCTAGAGGTTGTGTTGGGCTATGTGGTCTCATGTGATTCATCAACCTCATGTTTGGGGTACCTTATTATAAAAGGTAGTAATGTTATTGCATATGGATCTCAATAGCTTAGAACAAATAGGAATAATTATCTAACCCCTGACATTCAACTCAAAGTTTTGACTCACATGCTAAAGGAATGGTTTTATTACCTTTACCGAAAAAGGATTTCTTTTCTTTTTGAAAACACAAAAGTTTGAGTTAAATGTTTTATAAAAAATATTGAAATCATCACGAGATACATTGTGTGTAATATCGATAGTATTTTGAGTTTGAAATCAACTATACCCAATGGGAAGGGAATGATATTATAGATTCATTATGTATAAAACATCCCACCAACTCCATGAACGAATCTTCAAATGATTGGAATTTGGCATATCTCTTTTCAATGTTTCACATTTGAGTTTAGGAGAATGGGGCTAATGTTTCCTTAGATGATGTTCAGTTGACATCCACTACTCTATACAAGATTATCCATGATCAATAGATTGATGATGAGTTTCCTAGCATCATAGACTCACTTTATGGTGGGGATATGGTTTTCTAGTTGTTGTTCTACAAATATGTTTTTCTATGATATCAGAATATCTAAATTATTCCATTTGTGGAAATATAATCTGTGAAGTGTAATTTTAATAACTTCCAGTTGGTAGTTCATGCTATAACCATTAAGATATTCTATGGCATGCAGCATATGTTCTAGAGTCCTTGTATCATACTGGGTAATTCTTAGTTTGTCTCTCATTTATATGCATGGTAATAGGTGAAGTCCAACACCCCAAATCCATCATGATTTTTCAACCACATTTAGTACATATATTAATGTGGTATGAGATATCTATGAACATTTTGGTTGATTTACATTCACCTAGAGAAATAATAACGTGATATGGGATAGGATGGATAGGAAATCCATGTCGGCTAAATTTGTACACCTTTTTTATACAAAAAAATGTTGAAGAGTTGAAATGTATTTATGTGATTGAGATCATTCATTATCATTTAGTTCCTTCTTCTATAGTCTCTGGTAAGGATCCTCCATTAATTTTTTGTTTTTTGAGAGACCTTCAGGAATCATTAGTATCTCACATCTATTTGCGTACGACATACTATCCACAATCGGATTTCAAAATAGAATTATCTCAATAGATTCATGAGGATATTCAGGCGTGAGTGTTCTCTGATTTGGTGGGGATTGGGATGATCATTTGGGGGTTGATGTGTTTTCTTATAATAATAGTTACTAGTTTGAGATCAGGATGGTTCTTTTTAAGATATTGTATGGAAGACCATGTAAATATCTATTTCATTGGTTAATGATTGGTGAACGTTCCTGGGATGGAACAAGATTCATGCAAGAGAAATCAAAAAATATTTAGTTGATTCATTAGAGAAGGTGACAGTCCAAATCTAATATATGTCTTATGCTATTCTTCATAGTAGCCTACTGGAGCTATCAACTGGTGACTAGGTGTTATTGAAAAATTCACCCTACATGGGTCATTGATGGCTTGGGAGGAAAGGGAAGCATGTTCCTCATTCTTTTGGGACTATTCAAGGATATTGAGAAGGTGTGAAATATTTCATACAATTTAGAAATAATATAGAAACTGAAGTCCATATATTATTTGTTTCATAAATCTAAAATATGAATGTATTTATATGATCGCTATCATGTTCTCAGCTGTAGTGATCATGATGTTGAACATAATTTCTATATGAATGAATGGACATTCAAGATATCTAATCTTTAGACAATGGAAATTAAATGGAGGTTGAAACCTCTGGTTCGTGTTCAATAGAATCATTATTTTGATTCTCATGAGACGTGAGAGAGGGAGTAATTAATGTGGGAGAAGTGGCCTCATATTGTTTTGTCATATAATAATATTTATTGTCTTTTTGTAGAAATAGTGCTTCTATGGTGGAAAGGATGTAATATCCCATTATAGTTATCAGGTATAGCTAAACCCCTCTTTTTACAGACCATTGGTTGGGTTTTTTGTGTGGCTATTTTGGGTTGAAAATTTAAATGATTGAAATTTTATTGGATACTTCTTGATTGGTGCACAATATTCCCAAAATGTGCATCCTTTCAGGGAAAACCATGATACTCAATGTATTAGTAATTTTCACGACCGCGGCATGGTTATTCATGATATGGGTCCTCTTTGTAGAAACTGTGAGCACTATTTAACACAGTCACATAGTTTGGTCTAGCTATGAGAATCCACCTATAAAACCATGCTTATGGTATTTTAAGAGATCTTAAATTTTATAAAAAAAAATCATGAACCATAATTTGGGGTTATGGATGGTCCTCCATCATCCCAAACTCATTTATCCTTTCTTATGATCTCCCTTGGAGGATACTAGGCACCATGTATCCCTCCAGAAACTGATCTAAAGTTAAGAGAACATCGGTTGATCCTCTTTAATTATGTTTCATTATCTAATTCATGACATACCATGATCTCTCACTTCCTTATTAAGGTTCTATGGTTCCTTGGTTTGATTTATGGGTCTAATGCCCTCTATTTTGTGTTAATAAATGTAGGTTTGATCCTTTCTTCTCATATTCCTTTATCTTGATTCGTCATTGAAGAATACCAACGAGATTTAGGTGGTTTGTGATTCTTTGATCCTGAAGTGGGTGATTCCGTTATGATGCTGAATTTATAGTAAAAATAATTTTTTAAAATTTTATTTGTTTATATTTAGGTGTTTTTTTTTATTTTTATTATATGCATATAATTTTTTTTAGAATAACCATGTTTTATTGAAGTGGGGTTTCTGATTTTAACATATTTTTGGAATGAAATTTTAAATATGTGACATATAAATTGTAAAATTTAAATATTAGTATTTATTGATATTGAAACAATTTAATTTTTTAATTTAATTGCAGAAATGGATATGATATTAAATTTCTAAAAACCCCAATTATAGTGAATTTTGGGTTTTTGATGAAATTTTTGGAATTTTAAGAAATTTTAATTATATAATTTTATTTGGAATGGATTTTGAATCGGTATGAATTGGTTTCAAAACATTGTCTGTGAAATAATAATATAAAATGATTTTATAGAATATTTAGGTTTTCATCATGGTGAAAGGGAATGTTTTTTATTATAAATTACATAAATTTTTTAACCACAAATTGGAATATTTAAAAATAGGGATGGTATTTAGTTTTATTTTGAGAAGTCTTAAAATAAATTTCTCATCGTTGTTTTTCACTTGAGAATATACTAGCCTTAGATTGTTATTGAGTTATCTTTTGTGGAAATTAATAACTTAAAATGATCTAAAACCTCATATCAGCACATCATCATTCAATAGGCAATAGTGATGAATCCCATTTTTTATAGGATCAATGGTGTTCATGTACATATTTACAATTTAAAAGTGTTGGATCCATATAATTTACAACTTTCATACCTATTTGGAACATGTCCATATTTCTCTCTAATATTTTATTATTTTTTTACATTACTTGATAGTTTATATAAACATTTTTATATGAATGTGTTCATTTATACCATTTTCTGAAATTTTCATCTATGCAAAGCGACCTTGATTAAAGGTAAATTACATGATTAAAATACATTTCCATAATTTGAAATGTGGATCTATAATTTCATGGATAATTTCAATGTTTTAATATTATAAAGAATTCTTTTTAAATATTATTTTTTTATGCTATACATATTTTTTAGAAATTAATGGATAGTGTATAATTGTTTAATTTGATATTATCATCCTATTATTAAATCAATGGGTGAAATTAAACTTGGACTTGAATCACACCCTACATGTTCCATTGGGTGTTTCAAGATTATCTCCTTCCAGGTTTCATCAATGGAAAGTGATCTCTTAGAGGTGGATCTAGTAGTAGAACCCTGAACATGGAGAGTTATGTCCATGAAGACATGGGTTGTTTTCCCTATTTTGGTACATAATGATATTTTGACATTTGGATCATTACTCTCATTAGAGTTTATTTTTAAATTATTAATGTCTTCTCTCTTTTAATTCCACAATGTCTGAGGAGAAACTTTTCCCACATTTTTGTATGATGATAGGTGCTAGTCACTGATCCATGGGGATTAGTATCACCCTTCGGGATTTGTCTGGACCTTTTTATTTATCGGGATACCAGGTTACTGATGATTGTTTATGAAAATAAAATATATTGAGATGAATTCGTTTGGACATAATATAACCTCGTGAAATTTATTTTTTATTTTTACTCAAACCATAATTTTTTATAACAATCATTATCTTTCTTTTAAATGTACTATACACATAATTCATGTGATAAACATATAGAAATATGACAGCACTTCCTTTGGAAAATACTAGAAAAATGATATATTATCCATTTGTTTTTTAAATAGAATTCATTATTCTGATCTTTATAATATAACATTAAATTCTCATATATGTATATATATAAAACATAAGTGTTGTATGATGATCAAAAAAAGACCGCAAGTTACACTTATTAAATATATATCATATGACATTGAAAAATTCTTTCAGAATGGTTGAGGAAAATTTTTAGGACTCTACTATCTTTTCAAAAATGGATATTAAATTGTCAAGTTGTTTATTGTGTGGATCAAATCAGATTGTTTACAAACATATATTATCTCACTATCGATAAATTATGATTTTAGTTTTATATCTGTACTCAATATTTTTTCCTTTATTTCTCCAAAATATAAGTTATTTTTTTTAAATTGTTCATTTAAATCATATTTTTTAGAAGTATATAATCCATTCGAATTAAAATAGTACTTCTCTATGTTCATATATTTTATTATCATTAATTACTGACTTTTTAAATATATATTGATTATTTAATAATGGGAGAATCAGTATCCTTTGAATTTATTGTTTCAGTAATAGGGAGTGTGAAATACAAATGAGATATAATGATTATTATAAGAAGTTAGTTTTCTGAAAATAATATCAGTGTTTCCCTTATTTAGATAATCATTATAAAATACTACAGTTACTCTTAATTTAATGTTTCTTAATGAATTTATTTTTTTCTATTCATTTCACAAATAAAAATTGCAACTAAATTTTATAAATGAATGAAATTTAATGAAACATTTCCTTTAATTTAATCATAAAATGATATTGATATTTTTGGTTTATTTTATCTCTTTTATTTAGAGACCTAATATTTTATAGATTATATTTTTTTATTGATATTTATAATGATTTACCATATCATATTTTTAAATCATTGATGTCATTATCAAATATTTTTTAACTAGGGTATATTTATATATTATATAATTATATTTGTTTTTATATTATTGTAAAACAATCAATTAATTGATTTTTCATTAATGTTTTTCAATTTTCAAAAAGTGAAAGATTATTGACTCCAATCGAATGTTATCTTCTTGTCTTGAAAATAAAAATATACCACAAATTAATATTTTCCTAACTTATTAAATTTTTCAATTTACAATTTATAAAGAGTTATCTATAGGTTATCGTGTATTAAAATTACCCATGAGATTCATCATATTAATTCAATGTCCCGAAATCATGCTAATATATTTATACGGAATAATGAACGCTTCCTCAGATAGTATATATTCACTTATCTGTAGATATTTTACAATAAAATATTTTAGAAGCATAATCTTTGATCTATGGGCCATGACCATGGGAGTTTTCTGCAATAGATTATAGTAGTTGGATTGAGTCTTTGTTTAATAATAGATGTGAGATATTATTAATTATATAATAATCCAATAGAATTATTAATTATCTCATATCCTAAAGGGATTCTAAATGTGATTCATTTTATTATATAGTAACTTTATCTCGTGGTGATATTTGACAGTAAATATATTAGCTTAATAAGTGTGATTTCATCTTAATGTGTTCATGATCAATGATAGTCTAGTGAAAATTTTAATTTAATATGTTTCCATAATCAATTATTCACTAAGATATGGATTCATAATATTACTAGAAATGGGTTTTGATAATGTACTATGATATATGAATATCTATAAATCATTTTTGTTCAAATAGGTTATCGATTATAATGTTACTCGATAATATATAACTATTAAAGAAGACTATGAGTGGAAATTTATCAACAGATTATAGATAAATCAAATAAATTCCATTTTTTGTACATGATAATACCTTATATATGGCCTACAAACGCATATTATTTTTCAAAAAAAATTATTTATTGTGGATTAAGATATATTATAATATTAAATACTAACATATTTTTTAATATTATTATAAAATTATTTGTGATATGCCCTTGATCAAATTGTTTCAATTTTTAATTGATATAGTTATTATTATTGATTATTGATTATCAATATTTCAATAGTTCTATATTTATCTATGTATATTGTTTTTGATCATTTGATTATTTAACTTATGATTTATTTAGTTCTAAATTTGGATGGAATTATTATAATAATATCTACAATATTCATAAATTTTTTCATTTGATAAGGTTATTCTTTCAATTAGACAAATATAGTAAGTCTTATTTGTGAAAAAATCCACTCAACTTATGGATTCCATATTGGTTACTTAATAAGATGAATATATTGATTCAAAATTTGTGGATAAATCAGGAATATATGTTTAAATTGTTTAATATATTTTATATAATATAATAAATTCCACCATTAAGAAAAATATATATTTGTTCCATGAACTTATTCAAGGGAATTGGGTACCTGATGTGTAACATATAACACTTCCAATGATTACAATTTTTATATATTACTTATTAAATTAATTTTTAAAAACATGATATCATTATTTTTATATCTATCACATAATGAGTGCTTTGAAATATTAGTATTATTTTAATTATTCATTTTTTCGATAGGTTATGTTTTTGTAATAGATTAAAAATGGTATTATTATAGTTTGGACATAAATATGTAAGGTTTAGGAGATTAATTATTCTAAAGAGGTATATTAGGTTATTGGTTGGGTCTCTTGAGATTCTAGTAAATTTCTATAGGTTTATGTGAACAATGAATATGGTTTATGGTTTTGTAAGTATAGTTTATAGAAAAATATGTAGTTACTATTACATGGATCCAGGAATCCCATACATGTTGTTCATTTTTAACACACATGTTTTGGGTTATGTGGATGGTTTTTGGGTTTCTCACAAATAGTGTGTCAATGATAAATTGTGTGATCTTGTTTTGGTTGGTGGATTGGCACATGGTTGCTAGAAAAAAATGAGATATTATAGTCTGATGTTGTTCCAATTTTTACTAACGAGACATTGTTTGGAAAACTATATGGATTAACCACTTATGAGATGTGTTTATAGACATAACCTATCTGATAATTTTAACACGTTTTGTAATAACTTGATTTAATTTAATTTGACTAATAAAATGTACCTATTTACCCTTTCCATTATAATTTTCTATATGGGTATCCTCCCATTCAATTTAATCATCCTCATGTGTGAAATATATAACCTCATCCCCTTTAGGACATTCTCACATACTAATATGGGGTGGATTTTGGAATTTTTCCTTATATAATTATTGTGTGTAATTGAATTTGGACATATCCTTGGATATAATATTCCATTATTTTCTAATTTTAGTCATTCCCATATCAGATTTTTTTTAATTCCTCTGTATCATTGTTAATTCAGCTAACTATTATTGGGAGTTCTTGCTCCTAGTAACGGGGGAATCATGGTTGGGGGGGTAATTTCCACTCATTAACATGGATATTCGACAAGGTATGTCACAATTATTCATAATCATTGATTTTTATATTAAAATTTCAATTTATTTTGATTATGGATTTGACTATGAAGGCTAGGTCCATAGGTCATATTAGGCATTGAGGTGTCTCTAGGGTAGTTGGAAAACAATTAAATGATGTTTTAGTGTATGATTATGTCATAGTAGGGTGTTAAAAATTAGTAATACATAAATTTTATTGATTAATTATCATGTATATTAAAGAAATTAGCTTCCGATATTTTAATTTCATTAGATGATCATGTTCTTATGCATTCATGGAGTTTACATCATTGTGGTTAATCGATCTTTGGTTGGGCCTTAGAAGATAATATAGTCCATGGAAACAATTAATAGAAACATCATGGACAAGTAATGTGGTCCATTTATTAATCCATTATATTTCGTTAGAATCTATGTTTGTGTGTTGGCAGTCACATAGTTTATCTTACTAAGGAAAAAATAAAATTTTTTGGACTATAAATTATATTTTCCTTGTAGACATTGATTTTCCATTAAACTCAAGGGAAGTTTATTTCTAATGGAATACCATGGTAATAATATTGAATATGGAGTAGGATACTTATTTGTATACCTTCCTAGAAATTATTTTAAAATTAGTACCTTGAAATAGGGAATTTTAGAATAATATCATTTTCTTAGATTTCAAATGAATTTATAGAATTATAAATTGATTTTTTAAACTTTTAAGTGGAATTTCAATAAAAATGGGTAATGGTTTTTTGATAATGTACAAAAAAAATTAATTATAAATAGTTCTAGAATAGTTTTTTGAAAAAGGTGTTTTTGTGAAATTTTTCTAAAATAGAATAGTGAAATCTTATTAATGAAATGAGGGTCATTAGTTTTGGGGAAAAAAATTTGGAAATTTTATTTTGATATTATTTTAATAAACAATATTTTTAAAATGGGATTTAAAATTAAAATTAAATGTACTTGGATAAAAAAAATTGAACTTTTCTTAGTACTGAATTATTAACTGTTTATATTCAATGGTTTTATTACTATTTCTAATAAAAAAACATTTTGTTTAAATTATTTTTAATGAATATGGGTTATTTTCATGTGTTTATTAAAAAATATGAGGAAAGGTACTTTTAGTAGAAATTTAGATTTTTGGTTACACATAGGATGAAGATAGACCCATGGTGGATATTGGTTTTGATGTATAATCTCAAGATGAACATGAACCCTGATTGGATACGGGGATTTACCACTAAACTAGAGTTGGACAATACCCCAAGGTGGTTATTGTGATTATTGGTACAACCCTAGGTAAATACAGACCACCAGTGATATTTGTTTAGGCTATAGGAATGGTAATTAACCCATGATATAGTTTGGTTAAATTGGGATGGGAATATTAATCCTCCATTAAGATTGTTTTTGAATGGTCCATAGAGACACTCTTGTTCTAGCCGATGTAGATATGTACCATCCATTGGGTGAATATAACACTATGGTTTGGACTTTTATATGGTGTATAATTTGAATTTTTAATTGATTTATTATTTCTAATTTATCTTAAGAACTTATGTATACCATTGTTTAGATGGGAAATTTTAGGGGCAGCATTGGTGGTGGTGTACTAATTTGTACTGACGCACCCTCCTCTGTCATCCTTTGTTATTGGGTAAAAGAGAAAACACTCACTAGTATGAAGCAACGTATTAGGATGAGGACCAGGGTTGACCCAATGGGAAATCATTGATTGGAATATGGATAATGGGAAATAGAATGGTTCAGGGTATGACTATATCCATTATGTGTTCATTTTCTGATTACCTATTCTTTTATACAATCCATTTAGTGGGTAATCAATATAGTATCCCAACATATAATGAATTACATTACCATATGTCAGCAATTTTTTTTATTCAATTATCTTTTGATCACTATTATAAATTATATTTAGTTATTTATCATTCCACTCTATAGTAACATAGGGGGTATAGACTCTACATTATATCTATTTCGACTATCACTTCTAGTTAGTATTATCAGTCATTCGGGGAGGTGCACCCAAGGTCATGTGGTGGTCTGGTTGGGTTAGTGTTCATTTCAGGATGAGATATAGTATTAAATATTAATATACCGGAATTATTTTATTTTTACTTTTTGTATTAGGATATGGTTAGTTAGAGACATATAAACATGTTGAAGAGTGTGATGGAAGCCGGTCTAGTGCATCATGAAAACCATTTCTCACGGGTGTTAATTAACAATTTGTAATAGATTAACATTTTTATTATGTGGCATGATGTTTTTTATTTTTAAATAGTTTCCAATCACTGTGTTTGGGATTTTGAAGTTAATATTTTTTGGTATTTTAGTTATTTTCCCTGTTAGAAGGAAATTAGTTATGAATATTATAAAATTTTAAATATATTCAATTTGAATATCATGAATATAAATTAGTAGTGTAGGAACAAACTAACATGTATGGTACTACTAGGATGATTTTTATCATTTATGATGATGAATTCCTATTTTATTCATCATCAATGGATCAAATAATTTTTCTTATATATGTATTGAAGGAAATATACTCAACTGGGATTGTGTGTATATACAAATCATTTTTATGGAATATATTATGAATCATGTGGTGATATGACCTATGTTAGTGATTAAATACATACATGTTACATATTTTGTTTGCTATTATTTCTGTACAAGAAGTTGATTACATTACGATGGACACGTAATTCTTCATTATTTATGTTATGGTATTTAATGTTCAAGTAACATCTTATAATCTATTTTCCAATATTTTATGGAAATACATTATAATAAAAAAGGATAGTGGATATCATTTCACTTGATATCTATAATCATTTATTATATAATTGTGTTTGGTAGTTTTTACAATCAATGTCGAGACTCTCTTGGGGGAAATTTCATGTGTTGAAGCAAGTGAGAATTTTTTTTCCCATATGAGAAGATGGTTTGGGTTGTGATGGATTATGTTATATTGGAACCAAGATTTTGTTTACTTATTTTTTGTATCCATTGGATATTGGGAAAAAATTATTTTGGTGATTCCCTTTATTTATGGACTTTTTGAGACATGACTGGTTAGGTTGGGAGGAAGACCTAGATTCCCTTACATTGGATATAGAATATAGTTATAACTTATTTGGTACTATCTAAAGGTTACCTATGAGAGGGATTGGAAAAAAAAATTAATTCCTTAAGGGTTTAATTTTTGTGCAAGTACATTTTGTAATTGTATCAATTCATTGTATTGATATTGAGTATATTATTAATATAAGAGAATACTTTATTTTTTCATGATAAATTAACATAGAGTGCTAGAATTGGAATCTTTTATGTGTAGTTCCATCTTGGTTGTTGACTTTATTGACATTATATTTTTATTATTACATGTTAATAACATGGTGGATAATTTTGGTTTTTAAATTACGATGGTAGGTGGATGGTGTTGTGGAAGATTTTTTATTGTGATGATTTTATGATCTTGAAGTAGAATTAATAGAGATGTCCTAGTATTATAGGACCTACATAATCATGGTACATGTAATGTTATGAGACACTTGATCTTAGTTTTGGTAATTTATGAATCATGGTTACATGACTCAAACTGGGTTATTGTATAGTGTAAGGTCGCTCAGTAGTTATATAGAATAATACTATATGACATGCATTTGGTATGTGTGTGGTCATGGTGTTTTAGAAATGTTATGTCCATGATAAAGCCAAGGAAAAATAATTTTTTATAGGTACCTAAAATCAATGTCACAAGAATATTTTCACAATATAAAGGGTGTTCTTATATCAATCTTGTATTAACATACATGGATATTATATCATTATAGATGTATGCTATGTACATTATAAAGTAAATTCTTAAAAAACGTAATAGTTTTATGTCTTTAAAAACATGAAAAATAATTCTTCTGTCCTAGGGAAATATATTAAACATCTCCCATAAAGATCTGATCAATTATTAATTTTATCTAAATACTTCATTTGTAACCTATGTGGATCATACACACATATAATATATCATATACATAAATAATGGAATAAATAATGGCAGTTCATAAGCCATGAATCATGATAAAATAATTATCTTAATCCAAGAAATCATAACATATTAAAAAAACATTTAATTATGGTAGAAAAATAAATATATATTAGTATTTCCATAGAAGTCGAGGAATTACTAAAAATACCATCTTGGATGTATGAGTTCACTCCAAAAACCTTATTGGTAGTCATGGTTTACTTCTATGGACATCTTAGTAGCATGAGTTCACTCCTCATACCGTCATGGTAGTCATGGTTCACTTGAATTTTCATATTAGTAGTCATGGTTTATTCCCAATACTATCTTAGTCTATATCTTGTGTTATAAATATTTACCCAACACATTAGAGGGAGATATTTGTCACACCCATCCCATAAAAAAATCATACATACATTTTCCAAACGATCAAAAATAATAACATCTTAACCCATGAAATGAAATGTGTATCATAAAAATGAAAATATACCAGAACCTATAGAAATAGATATAGGATTCATAATCATTTCATCAAAAGGATAACCCATAAAAGCAGAATAGTTTTCATAAAAAAAATAACCCGTGAAATTAATAGGGTTTCATAATGATACTGACATTAATAATGACCCATTAATAAAAAAATATGAATGAAACATTTAGATCATTTTATAGAAGGCAATTACTAACATCAATAAATTTCATCATAGATAGAAAATAATTTTGAAATAACTTTCTAGAATATTTCATGAGAAAAGTACAAATTATTATTTGAAAAATGATTTTTCAGAAATAAAATAATTTATATTGAGAATACATTGAAAACTTTCAATGAATACTTGAAATCATTTTGAAATCAATTTTCCTATAAAAATATAAAATACAATTCAAAACATTTTTATGATTTTTTATTTGAAACCACTATAAAATATTATTAAATATACTGGAAATTTTTTAAGAACCTTTTAACATGAAAACATATGAAAGAATCTTGAAAACACATTGAAACCAATTTCCCATGAAAATAAATGGAAAACAGAAAATGAAATCATGATAATGTTTTCATAAAAATTTATTTTAAAATACATTTAAAAAATAATTAAATCTCAAAAATGTTTTGAATTTCATTTCATTGAAAATACATGTAAAACACATAAAAATTTCTAGAAAATGTTTTGAAAATTTTTTCACTGAAAATACTTTGAAAAGGTATAAATAATTTAAGGAAACATATTAATAACCATTTCTTAGAAAATACACAGTGAACTTATAAATAAATATTGAAAACATTTTTTAATCCATTTCATTTATAGAATTATGAATACTTATAAATAAATCCTGAAAATGATTATAATACTTTTTAAAACATAAAATATTTTTAAACAAATTGTGAAAAAAAATTTAAAAATAATGATTATCAAGAATTTAACTAGAAAATTTTAGTATAAAATGAATAAATTTTTAATAGTGTACAGGAATATTCTAGTGTATGAAGGCAGATAAATCTATATATGTCATATGAGGGGAAAAAACATTCTTTTTCGATGGTGGAATGCATAGAAAAAATTACTCATTCCTAAATCGATAATAAGATTCATTAGTAAATAATGGTAAAAGATAAATAGTTAAAATTTTATTTCAATGTTAAGAGGATATTTTTATAAAATTCATTGAATAAATTATTATAATACATTTTTTTTAAAGAATACATATTTCCAACCAATATATAGTGGGCAGTCGTCCTTCCTGAAAAACACATTCTTAAATAGAATATTTACCATTGAATGAAAAAATGGTACCAATATATGAATATATTTGGACCCACTAGGTCATTGTAAATTTCACTAATTTTATTTAGATATGTATCATATGATTTCATCAATGGAACCATAAACCTAAAAAATCCTGAAAAGTGATGACTGTGTTTCAATAGACTCTTATCATTGGTAACATGGGATCATACATTCTATGTAGGAGAAGGAAATTACTTGAAGCACAAAATATTACCAATATAATTATATTAGTGGAATAACATGTCCAACGGAAATATATACACCTCAAAAAATAGTATATGTTCATGATAATACCTGAGTCTCAAAGAAGGAAAAATGAGACAAAACATTTTAACTAATTCTGTAACATTTAAAACATAAAACCATGAAAGAAATATCATAAAATGAATATGTTAAAAGCCATAAATTTATGTATAGGATATATATAATAAAATCATGGTATATACATACACTTTAAAGAATTAAATTCTAGTGAACATAGCATATATCTCATGGAAATTGAAAGACATATGAAATATCTTTACCTTCTGTGTTGACTCTCATTGTACTCATTCAAAACACCAATATAATAAATATAAATTCATCATAAATATTGTATATAACCATATTATTATATATAATTCCATATTTGTTGTTATTAATACATTATATTACCTACTTATTAATAGTAATGTGTCATGGTTTCACATTGGGTAATATTATCTTTATTCTATATATCTGTTTTAATTTAGTACATCATTGGTATATAGAAATTATATAATGATTTATTAAATGTAAAACATGATATTAATATCATTTATTTAGAATATATTATCATTAAAATATTTTATAAAACATATATGTATGAAACAGAATACATCGTTCATGGAAACGGTAGGCCATAAGTAGAGTGGAATGCTATTTATGTTTAATTTTCGTATAGAAAGAAAAAAGTAAATTGCATTTCTATATATATATGTATATATCATTATTATAGTCCATTTATAATAATATATATATATATATATATATCTTATATAATAACTAAAACCATATTTAAAATAATCAATGTAGTGTGTTAAAGAATCTTATCTCTTTTAAGGAGAAGTAGTCCACACATCCTCAAACAAAATTATCATATTTAGAGCAATTGAAAAGTAAATATATATGTGTTGTAATAGTAATAAATAATATTAACAAATAAAAAATATAATAAATGGAATTTATTAACATATTTACCATCATAATGGACACCATAGTAGGTGGTAATTAGAAAATGAGCAATCAATGTTTAGTGAGAGAAAAGTTCACTATAAAGAAAAATATTACGTTCCTTAACCATTAGATGGTGGTGTGTTATATTAGGGAAAAACCATAGCATAAAAACATAATAGTATATTTATGATACTATTTTTTTTAATAAATAATGTAATAAATATATCATAGAGGTGGATAATGAAAATAAATAAAACGACCTTGAGAGATGTTGTTACCCCTGAATCGGGAAACTACTTTTGGTTTCTGCAGAAATGCTTTCTTGAGTTTTATTATTCCAAATGTAAGAATTTTAGGAGGATGTAAAGGAATTGTGGAGATTATTTTAGCTCTTTTTGGTCATGAAATTGGTTTTTATAGGTGTGAGGACGTTGGTAGAGGTGGTGGCCTTTTAAGGGGAATGGAAAAGACTAAGCTGGAATTTTATTTGAAACTAGTTATGTGTACACATGTTCTTACAAAAATAAATATATCTGAAGAATTTAGTGTGTAAGTTAGATATATATAATTAAAATGGGTGTTTTACATGTTTCTAAATCATTTGGGACCTTACTTATAATGTTTAATCCCTATTTAAGCTTAATTTTTCATTAATAACTGTGATTAATTTTAATCATTTTTTCAAATCATTTTTTTCAAAAATAAAAATGATCGAATAAGACTAAAAATATTATACTGACTAAAATTTTTTATATATTTTTTTTGTAATTCAATTCACATTGGTTAAATATTTATTATTATGGGAATCAGGTAGTCGAGAGGAAGATACAAGTTTTTAATTTAGAAAGAAGTTCAAGAGTTAATAATGATTTTATATAATTTTTCAAAGTGAAATTGATTCTCACAAGTTAAATTGTATTAATAGATGAAATATTTATCTAATTTTACCTTAAAAATTATAATATCATTTAATATTAATAATTAATAAAAAAAATTAACCAAAAGGTAGTATTTTTTACTATTCACCAAAAATGATGTTTCTCATAAAAATCCAAAACAATAACCCTAGGATAATTTAGATGTTATGAATTGTAAAATGAATTTATATTTTACCTTTTTAAATTTATAAATGTGTTTAAAATAAATTTTAATATTTTTTACAGAAGGACATTAAAAGTAAGTCATTTGAGAAACTGATATTTTTTATCCTAAAAGGTCTTTAACAAAAATCATATCTTCCATTATCAATATGTTTTATTTATATAAAAAACTTTGATAAGTAGTTATTTCTATTTACATATCTGTGTTTTAAGTTTTAGGTAACTCAATATTGTGTGTAACATGTTACATGTCGATGTTCCTTGTAAAAGGAATTATTGAATTACTGCATTGAAAGACATAAATATATATTTAATTTTTTAGGTTATAACAAAATTGTAACCATAAAAATATTTATTTTAATATTCAATCGGTTTTAATATTCAGTTATAATTAAATTTTAACCTATGAATAAATATTATATTGTATAAACAATATTTTTCATCAATTAGTAAATAATATTAATAACCTCTAATATTACATCATGGTTTTATCTTATTATATTAGATAACCATATTTTAATATTATATTATTATTCAAAAAGCCTCTATCTTTCATGTTATGAATGTAATTAAGGAAAGTCATTGTTTTGTATAATTCAATCTAACCTCTATGTTTTATGTAGAGCATGAAAAATTGTATGTTGTGTGTATTGAATGGTTAACTTTTTGTTGTGAATTACATTATAGAAACATACTACTTCAATGTGTTCAGTATTTCATGAAATGAAAAATATCAAAAAGGAAATATTAATTCATAACAAATTCAATATTTTTTTGTGGTTTTACATTCTACATCACTTAAATTGAATTTCAGCCTCAAAATTCTTCCGATTTAGAAAATTTTAATACATGAATGTTTCATTCATAGAAACCCATATATTAATAATTAATTATATTGCTTTATTTAAAAAGGTAATATTGTATCCATAACGGTTACTAAAAAGTAACATATAATAAGGTTACACATAGGATAACATAGTTTGGGAGTGAATATTGGACATGGAGGAAAAGCATAAATATTTATACGATGTGATTGAAATCATCAATCAAAAACGAGTGAATAATAAAGAAAAAATAATGGTCTCAATTTCATAAATCTATGATAATTTAAAATGCCATTAGTTGAACAGAAATCAAGGTATCAAGATAACAAAAAATCATTTTTATCATTGTCCTATCATTTAGTATTTCTATTATTAACCATGAATACAACAAAAAATTTAATATTTTTTTATTTTTTCTATTTCAAATTCTTCCTTTAAATCATTAAATGGATGTACAAATATTAAATATAATGTCTGAATCACTAAAATAAACATTGAGTATATTTTAAGTCCTATAAAAGAATGAAAAGTATAACTATTTATCTAAAACTATTCTTAAAAATCAATATTGTTAGTAGAGTAATATATAAACAAAAAAATTAACAACACTATTTCATAATACATTATTATTTATAAAAAATAATTATACATAAACTTGAATATTTTGTAGGCCAATGGTATGTGTGAAACCCTTATCATCCTTCAGTCATGGGTTTAAGTCCCGTAGCTTTTCCGGACATGAATAGTTGTTACTTGATATACATGATGACCTTTTCAAAAACAACACTACCCTAATTTCAAAAATAAATATGGATGAAATACTTTAAATAAGGTTAATCACGTAATTAAATTTTTTCCAAGGCCATTAATAAATAATCAATACATAAATACATCCTTAAAAGTTTAACATAAATATTCTAAAATGATTAACATTATAACCTTTCCCAAAGTTTAAATTCCAAATATTATAAATAATGTCATGAAATCAACTTGATATTTATCCCACATATATCCCAATGAAATACTTCTCTGTCACATTCAAAACATGTGAATACTATTATTGTATATTCCCTTGAAACAAGGTAATAATAAAAATTACTATACATATGACAATAAATTTTAAATACGTAGAGAAAAACATAAGAAGAAAACCACTTTTATATTTCATAATTCATATATCATTATTCTGTTAATCCAAATAAATATAAAATTTATTTATTACACATCATTTTATTATATTAACATTGATACATCATTCTATTACACAATTCTTATTTCCTTTTACATTACATGTGAATCCTCACCACCATTTACAATGTAACCATTACACACACAACATTTTTTACTCTCTTTAATAACTTTCCACATGGGACATTGAGTTGCCTGATGACCATTAACATCACACTTAAAACACATAAACTTTTACGATGGATTAGGCAGGCCAATATTCACATTAATTTCATTAACAAAACTATTTATTTTCCCTTGAGGTCACTTACTTTGTGTCCCACTTTTGCATAGTCAAAACATATTCTTTTTCATATAAGACATTCAAATGGGTGATTATTTTCACATTCTTGGTATAATGGAAACAAAATATTATTTCCTCCGTTATCTCAATTACCCATATTGTCAGCGAAATCCTCCATTATCTTCCTTGGTGAGTATGAGAGTTAGGTAAGGTTCACATTTTTCATCATGTAACTTGAAAATTGATTAGTCTTAATCGTAATATATATCAAACCATTAATCATCCCACTTGATAGAAAATTTGTAAATCTTCCATCATGTTCATCATTAATATAGTTTCTTAAAGGTTTTTCCATTTACTAAATCCATAATCATAGTTTCAGTGTTATTTATCATTGTAGAAAATCACAAAATAATGAATATATTTACTTATGGTATTTCTAAATCATGAAACCAACCATATTATATGACCCCTGGCTAATCCTAGGTTATTCAAAGACCTCATATATTAAAATCCATGATCATAGTGTTTATAGAGTTTGTGACCATCAATTTTATATCCCACAGGACTGTCAAATTAGCTATGAAGCAGGTCCCCTTGTTGTGTTGTAGATTACCCATGGTTAGGCCGGTAATATCTTATTAGGTTCGTTACACCTAGGTATATCTATTCTAGATCCACTTCCACCATTATTATTCGGACATATATGTATTTATAGAAAACCACACACTCTACCGTTATCCAAAATTCTAATACATTTTTCTAAGTGTTGACTCATCCTAATTCATTTCATTAGATAAATCCCAAGAATTAACCTTAGAAATATACCTTGGGAAACCATTAATTTTTTAACATCATAGTCTTTAATGTTTGACTAAAAATGTACTTTCATACAACGTATTGAGACCCTAGATTAAAAAATATGGATATTATAAAACATTAGGTGAATATTCCTTACATTAAAAAAATATATGCTCAAGACCATAATAGTATAATATCTTAAGAAAAATGTAAATAAAATTTTTTATCTAGATTAAAGATATTCAAAATATCTAATAAATATCTCCACCTTTATTAGTAATGCATAAAACATTACTTCATAACATGGGGAAGGGAAACATAATAAAGGGGTGTGCTCAAATTCTCAGTAAGGGTAAAAATGGGATATATGTATAAATAATGATGAGAATAATAGTATGAGAACTTGATAATTAAAATAAAAAGATCATACCCATCATATAAAATATCATATAAAGGAACCATGGAATAAATTATGGAAAATCATAAGACATTAATCATTATAAAATAATGAACAAAATCCAATAGAGCATAACACTGGAATAAAAAATGGAATTATAGTAGAGACATAAGAATATTATATAATTTTCATAATATCCATGTCATTGTTTCCAAGAACATGTTGAGAAAATTGGTACACTCTCCATATAATCATGGATGTCAAGGATCACTCCCATGGCCATATTAGTAGCATGGGTTCACTACTCATACTATCTTGGTAGTCATGGTTCACTTTTGTGGACATCATAGTAGTCAAGGTTCATTCCCAAGACCATATTTTTGTATATAATGAAATAAAAATCCATACCACATTCGTTGGATGGATATATAGTTTCCATCCATCTCATAATAAAATCATACATATATTTCCATTACCAACTGAGGGCTAAATAAGGTACTTGGGTATTTAGTTACATTGTACTACATCACTTTATATATGAATTATTTAACACTATTACATTTCCATTAATCATTATTGATGTTAAAGAAAATATATTTCATGGCCCACTGGGAATTATCACACAGCCTCTCTAGGCGTTGTTTGGTACCCGAGTCATATTACATGGGTTCTGTTTTTTATTACGGGAATAATACATATTTGAACACTTTTTTTATGATAAATCATGATAGAATATGAATAATCTGGAGCTCAGGATGCTTTAGATAGTCATTTTATTGCCTTTATTCTTTTTTGAATTATTTCATGTCTCCTGTCATGTCTCCATCTTTTCAGGTATTTCTAGACACATGACATATTATCATCAATTATTGTGTGGTGTTCTTTTAATTTCAATTATTGTTACTATTGTATCAATTTTTTAATGTGCCTTCTATTTTATTTTATTTATTCTATTATTTAACTCAGTTTATACTTATTTTCTACACTACACAGTGTAAATGACGACGTATTCTCTACACGAACACACCCTAGGCCCTCGTTGCTTGTCGTTAGACTCAAATGCTTTTGGAGATGCTCGTGAGACCATGTGTCACATTGGGGTTAGGGATCCCAGTACATATATTATAGGTCTGGGACATCACAATGTTGTATTAATGGAGTTTTGATTAATTTTTTTCTATTTAAAGACATTATATTGAAGACTAGGAACATTGTAAACTTGAACCTAAGTTGTTCTTGGGCTTCCTGAACCCATGATCATGGTAAAATCCAGGTCTTCTAAATTATAATTGATTGTTCTATTTTTCCTGTTAAATATGACATTATTTCACCATTGGGGGATGCACATGCTATGTGGTGTTGTTGATTGTTAATCTTTTTTAGGAATTTATTTTATCCTTTACCCGAAGTTATGAGGGAAAGGATCATTTATACATGTATAATATTAGTCACGTAGATATCACATGTCCTGAATATTTTTATGTTATATATCTGAATTTATCATCCTTACATTGAATGATATTCTTGTTTTTGTTGTGTGATGTTGTGATAGTTAGATTAAAAATTTATTATTGTTGGATTAGAATGAGTGATGTCATGTCTTAATTCATGAGGTTTATAGGACCTCAAGGGGTGGGATGTGTAAATTACTGAGTCCATCCATTATTCTATAATCAAATGTGTGTCATTTCTAGTAATAAGGTGTACGAAAAGTTATTAAATGAAAATGGAAATAAATTATATGGTAAATCATCAAATTTTAAAATAATTGGTTTCACATCCTTGTCACATATTTCCATGATTATGAAATCTAATAGAGTGATCCAGGTAATTAAATGTAAAATTAAATGAAACATATACTTGATAACTTACTGATACATGGTTGTGTAAGCGGGTAGTTGGGGTATTGTTCCTTGTGTAGTGATTTTTCATATGTTCTTCATCTTCTAGTGACGCTATCATTCTTATTAATATGGTTATGAGGCATGTTCTTGGAATTTTTTCTCCAATTATTCCACAACATCCATGTATCTTACTATATGAATGTGATGATGACCATGCTCAAATGTGTTGGGACATGAGCTGCCACACTTACCTCTATGAGTGAAACTATAGGAACCACCTACTTTACCTAATCAAGGAACTGATTTCCATTTTCTTAATAGTTTTATTCATCTAATGCAATCCATGTGTGGTGCTCCATGGCTTGCACCTATAATGGATGATCTGAATCCTGAGTTCCAATATAACATCCTCCTGCTTTCTATGGGGATGTTAGTCCATAAGCTACTGAGTCTTGGATAGTATCCACTCTATCTATATTTTATCATCTAAAGATTCCTACAAAGAGATGGTTCAGGCTTTCCACATACATTCATAAAGATTTGGCAAAGAGATAGAGGGATTTTATTACCCAGGCTGGTCATCATCAGGGCATGTTATGTGTTGAATTATAAACTAACCTATATGAAAAATTGTCCCCTCAGACATTGAGTGATGAAAGAGATAGGGATTTCATGCATCTCAAGTATGTTTAATGAAAATCTATAGATTATTGAGAACATTTTAATGAGTTACAATGTTTTTAACCACCTCTAGTCGGTGATAATCTTTTGCAAGCTAGACACTTTGAGGATGGGCTTGTGTATACTATTCGTATACAGGTGAATTTATTTCACCTTTCTACCTTCTTTGAAATATTCAATCATGATCTTATAACTATGTGTCACCTAATGGATGGAAATAGTACTAGACATTGAATACTAGTGCCACGTCATGGAAATATTTAACCTTGTAGTAGGAATAATTCCCTCAAGATTTTTTGTTTTTGAAGTGACAACCATAGTTCCCATTATGATAGCACCAACATCTGGCATCCGTGTTGAATAAAGGTGATCCTAAGGCCTCATTGTGATAGATACCAAATATAGTGCTCGTCATCGGGACATATGAGGAATCTCTAGCATATCTATAGGAGTATTTCCCCAGCATTGAATGGAAAAGGATCTCTTTCATCCCCATATTCAGGACTAGTTTATTTTTCACAATGTTAGTCAAGAAGATGAAATAACACCAGAAGTATCAGATGTGGAGGAGGTTGTAGACGTGCAAGATAGACCCCTGATCAACTACAACACCAATAGAGCAGTTATGACCATAATAGTCAATTTTTTTCACATGGCCATGGATGTGTTCAATTTTATGCACTACAACTAATACCTGAGGATCATGCTACCTGACTTTCTATAGTACCAATAAATAATCTTTTCAAATCTACAATATTATCTTATTTATTTTATTTGAGTGATTTGATATATTTTAATTCCAGATCTGTATTTTGGAATGTCTCGAACTAGATGTATAATATTACTATGGTGTAATGATCCTATATAACCCATTAGGGTTATGAACAAATGGCATAAAATAGTGTAAATGATTCCCCATTGTGATAGGAAATTAAAAATTCTTATGTTACATTTTCATTCTAGAGATTAAATTATTCAATTTCATTAATTGGATGTTTTAGTTATTTTAGTATCATGGGTTTTTAGACTACTAATGCGTTATATCATAACATATATAACCATAAAGAAATAGTTATATAAAAAAGGTGATTTGGATGTCTAGGCTAGTAGATCTGGACAAGCTCATCATGGTCTAGGTCGAGTGACCACCTACATTGAAAATATCTTTATAGAGGATAAGGTTTTATGATAATTTTATTTTCCTCCAGTAGTGGATAATTTCACGGATGTCATTCCCGAAATTTATGAAAGATTACCTCCTTAAAGAGTGTTAGTGTTTGAAACTGAGCTTTTTACAGGAGGAGATCCATGACAATTCCTCTATAAAGGATGACACCTAAAGATCTTCATGAACTGAAGTGGTAGTTAGAGGATTTAGAGGCCAAAGGTTTTATATGGCCCATTCCATCCACTTGTGGTTCACCCATTCTTTTCTCCAAGAAGGAAGATGTAACGTTACATTTATGTAGGGATTATAGAATTTTAAAATAGCTTATAGTGAAGAACTGATATCCACTACATTGAATATATAATCTATTCTAATAACTCCAGGGAGATATAGCCTTCTCTATGTTCAAATAGAGATCGTGTTATAATAAGTTGCATTTTAGGCCATCAGACATATCGTGTATATCTTTTCATGGAATTTATATTCAGTATGAGTACATTGTTATGTAGTTTGGAGTTATTAATGTTTTATCCTTTATCATGGATCTAATGAATAGAGTTTTGACCCCTACATGGACTCTATTGATGTGATCTTTGAGGATGAAATCTTTGTGTATTCTCACAATCACATAGACCATAATAAAAATCATGATATTATTCTGAGTACACTGAGAGAAAAATAACATTATTCCAATATTTCTATTTTCCACTTGTGGATCAACAAAGTTCACTTATTGGGTCATATAATATCAAAATCATGAGTATTTTCAGACCCTATAATGGACAGTGTTTCTATTTCCTTGTATCATCCTAATAATGTGTTTTCTATAAAGTGTTTCCTAGGGATTTTTGGTTATTATTGGTGTTTCATACAAGAATTTTCTCACCATGCTTCAGCTCTCACTGGTTTAACAAAGAATTGTGTCACATTCTTCATGTTATAATAATTTTAGAAATACATTCGAGACCTGAATGGGAGGATTGTATCAAAAACTATTCAAACTATTCTGGAGCAAGATATAGGTTATGAAATATTCTGTGATGTTTCAGGGATTGTCCTAGGAGTAGGGTTGATGCCGGTGTACAATGTCAATTCATAGAGATCTTGGAATTTGAGTCCTCATAAGAGAAAATACTCGATACATGACCTAGATCTAACATTATTTTTCCATGCCTTACATTTCTAGAGAAAATAAATTTTGGGTGATCACATTGTGATTTAGATGGACCACAAGATCCTAAAATATATATTTTCACTGTGTGAATTGATACTTAATAGAGAATGTTGGTCAAATATCTACAATCCATTTTTTTTGAGCTTGCCTATATTCCTGGGAAGAACAGTGTGCTTGTAGATGCACTATGTTGGAAAACTATGGTATAGGTCGTATGAGAAGTTAGGGATGAATGGATGTTAATGTACCTCTTTTTTTGAATCACATCTTGAGTTTCATAATAGAAACAAGAAGTATTACCCCTCATCTTAGGTAGTTTCCTATTCTCTCTAACATAATATGATGAGTAGGCAATTTTTCAGATCCTGAAGAATTTTTTCTCAAGGGGAGTATATCAAGTGATAACCCGCCTTTGGATTGGTCTAAGCACTATGATGACTTCTTCCACAATCATGTACATATTTGGGTATCTATAGACATAATAGAGGAGTTGATGAAATGGTACCACACCACTCAACTGAATTTTCATCTTGGTATCTCAAAGATGTATCGAAACATGTGACACTAGTATTGGTGGAATGAGATGTAACATCAGATACTAGCCTTCATCGCTGGTTGTTCCACTTATCAATAGGATAAGGTGGAGCCCCAGTGACCTATAGGCCTGTTATAGCCACTTCAAATCATGAAATAGAAATTGAAAGATGATTCAATGTATTTTGTTTTTAGTTTAAAAAGGTATCGTATAGGTAGAGATGTTGTATGAGTTATCATTGATTGAATGATAAAATCATCCCACTCGATACCTATTCATGAGACCTGCTTAGTTGATGATCTAGAAAAACATTATGTTCGTCATATCATATGACTACACAGGTCCCTTGAACTATCATTTCAGATGATGGTTTTAGAAGGGATTTCAAAAGCCAATGGTAACACATGTGATTCTAAGAAAAACATATCACCCTTAGAATGACGGTCAATCAGAATAGACAAGACGTGTTCTGGATAATATTCTTCAAAAATGTGTTCTTGATTTCAACACATCTTGGGAAAAAATTTCCCTCTCAAAGTGTTCACCAATAATAATAGTTTTAGGTAAAAATTTATATAGATCCTTTTAAGGCCTTATATGGTGGGTTGTTTCATTCAACATGTTGCCATCTAGAGGCAGGTGAGGAAGCCCTTCTAGGTCCCCATCTTGTTTAGAACACTTCAATACAGGTTCATTTAATCATAATGAGTATAAATACTGCCCAGTCTAGAAAAAAATATTATTCTATTCACTATTAACAACCTCTAGAGCTTGAGGTCCAGGATCATGTTTTCCATTAGTTATCACCTAGGCCATGGCATAAATGGTTACAGAAGAAAAAGAAGTTTTCACCTCATTTTGTATGTCCGTTTGAGATCCTAGAGAGAGATGGAAAGGTAGCCAATCAATTCCTATTGTCTCATATGTATCATTCCATGCACAAAGTCTTCCATGTTTCACAGCATCACTAGTATCATGCCAACCTATCTCAAAACATTGATCCTGAGAAGTTTGAGTTAGATGATGATGCTACCTTTGAGGAGTTTTCAGTACACATCAACGACTGCAGCATAAAGTTTATCCATGGTCGATCTATCCCTATAGTATGGGTTCTATGGGGACATAGTCATGAGTCGGGTGATAATTGTGAGTATGAGGTTGGAAAATGTTCTTAGAGTCCCAAATTTTTTTAGATAATGTTTATATAACCTTTGAAGGTGAACTTGGTGATGAGTACCTTTAATGGGGAAGAATGTAATTACAATGTTTTCACTCATACATGGGTCCTTTAAATTTTATTCTAATTATATATTTTCAACCTAATACAGATGAATAATGGGTTAGAAAAGGTATTAGGGTTATTTGGTGCTTGTTCAGAGCCTGGATCTCATCGTTTTGTGAAACTGGCCATGTCGCAGAGTTGGAAAAAGGCTGGAAAATGGTTTTCCTAATCATGTTGATGGTTTATTTTTAGGAATAACAATATCACACGGTAGGCGAACGACCATGCTCCCTAACTATAGGAGTCATACATGTTTATATGTATTCATTAATGGTTTTCTCATGGGTTTTTAAACCATGTGGACATACCCTGCACATACAAATTTCTTGGTAATTTAATTATTTTTACCTTTATGATCTAATTATGCCACCCCTCTTTCATGAACATTGGATTGAGTAATAGAACCTCCATTTTCACTCAATTTTGATATTTTTTGAAGTCATAAAATCAGTATTGGTATTTATCATTATTCTGGAATCTGATCGATCTTCTGTTTATCAAGTATGATATGCAATGATAAGTAATCACGTACTTTTTTATCATTCTTCTGCTCTCTTCCAATAGACCATGTTATCAAGGTATGATAATTTTTTAATTTTTCCTAGATCTACTACATTACAAGTTGAATAAGAGGTCGATATCAAAGTATAAGGATTTTACAAACCTAAGTTGGGATGTCTATAACTCATCCCTCAAGTTCATTGATTTTTTAATTGTCTAGTGGGGCCCACCAATTTCATTGGGTGTCATTTATTGAATTTATATATAATGCTTATAATTATAAGAAATTTATGATTATTATCTTTCTATATATGTGATTATTTTATAGTGTCTACGACTACAACTCCATCCATCTCATGTAAGACGGTATTCTATAATTGTGTTTTTAGTGTTTTGACACTTTTGAGCCACTATTCGAGTGTGATCAAGCATGACTATATTTATTTCAGGCCATCCAATCATAAATTATTTTTGTATAATGTAATTTTGAATAGAATAAACCATGCACATCAACTTGACCCACCTATGGTAAGTGTGTTGAATTCAATATTAAATATGAAATGGAAATTGGAATGTATAATAAGTATATGACTAGACCTTGTTAAATGTTAATGAAATATAGGTTTTATTTCCATAGCACCAGTTACCACATTAATGGAAGGTAGAGAAACAAACCTCTATTATTGAATATTCCATAAAAGGGATTTAAAAGGTCACATGCAACTTGAGCTTATCTCACTAATCGAATGAAATGTGTGAACCAAATGAAATTATTGATTAATTATAACTTTATTAAAAGAATGCATGTAAATTGACCTTATCACACTAATTAATGGAAATGATTTAACTAAATGAAATATTATAGTAGTTCATAATAAAATCAGAGTGGCCTGACATGATATCACCTTTGATTCTTATTAGGGAATTCCTTGAGCACTTGGGAACCCCATTTTGATTCAAGGATACAACTTTCTTTTGTTGAGACACACTCAGATCCTTATACATATATATTCTTTGATGCATAGTGTGACGCCATAGGATCCCTTAAAAAGTATAAAATGATTTAATATATAAAGCCCTTGGATCCATCATTAAAATCTAGGTTTCAGTGTTACAGCCTATATGTCCTTGTCTCTACGTAGACATGTTTTACATTGAATTAACTAGTTTGACTTGATAGGAATATCATTGTAGAATTCCTTGGACTATGCTCCTTGGATTACACTCTTACCCCATACTAAGCTATAGTTATTACTGAATTGGAGGCCCATGAGGTTTACATTTCCTTGTCTATTAACAAGGGTATTCATTATTAAATATCATTATAGGTTTCCTTGTTGCATCATAGAACCTTCACTATTATTATCATGTGACTTAATTTTAACTAGTACATAATCTATTAATGAACTGGTTATATGTGAAGACAAGATCTGAAGGTTGAAGCAGGTACTTGGGAATTTAGTTATATTTTACTTCTTTGTTATATGTATGAACGCTTGTATACTATTTTATTTCAGTTGCACATAACGAATGTTACAGACACCATTGGTGAGCCCCACGATGATTTATCTGACACCCTCTTAAGGTGTTGTTCAGTACTCGGGATACATTACAAGAATATAAGAGTTTATAAAGGGAAGAATATGACTTCTATCATTTGATTTCCTAATATTTTGGATGGATTTTGATAGTAGATGAACAACCCAGAGATCGGGATTCTTAAGACAATATTTTAATTTTTTTTATACCTTTGTAAAACATCCTCTTCTTAATATCATGCCTCCATGTTTTTGTGTTTTTCTAGATAAATGACATTCAATCATTTGTTTTTGTATCATATTTTATTTAATTCGGGTTATCTTAATATTGTCTCTATTTTCTACTTTTCTTTCTATTTACTTTCATTTCATCCATTATTTACCTCATTTTATATTTATCTACTACACTACATATTGTTAATACGGGTATAGTCTACCCACGAACACACAATAGGCCCTCACAGCTATTATAAATCCACTATCATTTGTGGAGATTTAATTTATGCCATGTGGTCCACTGGGCTCAAGGCGACTATTATGTAGCATCTGGGTCTGGGACTTCACTCATAATTTGTAAATCATTACGATCATGAGAGTGGTGGTTTTTCGAATAATATCATTATTAATGTTGTATAATTATATTATTTTTATACATTTATGTTTTTTAATCATATTTTATTTGTTTTTGACAATTTAATATGAAATTCGATGAAATAAAGTTATGTTACTTCATGGATATGGTAGTCTATGAAACCCATGGTTAACATTTTAATTTTTAATAGAATGAAAGTGAATATGTTTGTATAATAATTTACCTATTTGAAATCATAATTATATCAAATATTTCACATTTTTTCAATAAATGTTATAGTTATAATCACCAATAAGAAGGGGTGCTAAAAAAGGTGGTCAATGAACCCTAAAGGTAATAGTCCACATAATCCATGAATGGTTGTATAATGTTATAAAGAGTAATAATGTAAATGTGGTTAATACATATTACATTATAATAATAAAATTTATATTTGAATTGATAATGAGTTGATTATATTGTAATTAGAAAAATTATAATTGGGTTATTATGAAAGAAGATAAATATGTAAGGAATGTATTGCTGACATTAAAGAATTAGAAATCACCTTGAATGGTTGATACAAAATGTTAAGAATATGCAAATAGAATGTGTACAGAATCATAATAGGTATAAATAATATCCCATTAAAGGTATTAATGGTAGGTTTTAATAAAGAAAGTTAATTTTTATGGTATTTATGGGGTGATGAGAGACCCCTTTTATAAATAGTGGGCCTAAAATATTGGTAAATGCTATAATTTTGAAAAAAAATATAAACGTGATTGAGATGGAATGAATTGTCAAGAATAAAAAAATCAATTATATTATTATATAATTTATAAAAAAAACTTAATTGATTTCAATTACACATATTTTTATATTCCTTAATCTTGAATATTTTAAATTGTACTTTTATTGTTTTTTGATTTGTAACTATTTTTTCTAAAAAATTAAATTTTATTGAATAAAATTAAAATGGACATTATTTAATATATTTTACATAATTAAAAAAATATAATATCTATTTTATCACTTAAAATTTCAATGTTTATGGTGAATTTAGTTTAACATTATCAAATGTTACGAGTAAAAAGTCATTTTTAAAAAATTTATATATTTACAAATCAAATTTATTTATTGTGTATAATTATAAATGTGATTAATTTTAATAATATAAATAAAATTATAATAAAAAAATTAATGCTACTTGGGTTTCTATGTAACAAAAAATTATATTTAAAAATATATATAATTTATTAAAAAGAATCAAAAATATTTTAGTTGAAAACATTACTTCTGTTATTAAGCATCACTTTTTTAAAACCATAATAGTATTTTGAAATTTATATATTTTTTATATATATAATATTTATCTCATAAAAAATGTATATGTTTTTATGTAATATTTATATCATAATGTACTTATAAACACTCTGATTTGAGTGAAACTTTTATTTTAATTATTCAACAAAAATATATCTTTTATTTTGAAAATCAAAAATTCAACAAAGTTAATTTTATAAATATGAAAAAATTAGGTTATTTTTTTCAAATTCATATATATATATACATATGATAGAATTAGTATATAAAATATATTGATATATTTTATTTTGTGGAATAACATATTATTAAAATTAAAATGTATTTAATATTATTTCATTTAAAATTATAAATTGTTGAACTATTACCTAATAATATATATATTACCAATTATTATAATTTTTAAATATATTTTATTTTTAATATAAAGGAAACATTCAATATCACCTTACTTCATTGGATCATCGAAAGATATTTTTTTACAAAAAATATTTGTCAAATGAAAAGAAAAAAATATAATTATATGAATTATGTTTAAATTTTTATTTAATAATGATGATATATATAACATAATAAATTCTATTTCTTATGATGGGTTTTTCATTAGTTTATTTTTTTTATGTGGCTAAAACTGTTGATGACAATAACAATTTAAATGATACAAAAGTTGGGGTCATTAAAAATAGAATGTGATACATTCTTTATAAATAATAATTTACAATGAATGATAAGGGGGGAAAGACCTTAGTAATACAATGATTTTATCCCATGTGTATATAATTCATTAATTAAATATTTTGGGGATGTGATTCATGTAAATCCAATTATTATCTCTTTAGTCAAATTGGATGTATTTTTTGTTATGGATGCAATATCCCCATATTTAGGCCACACTATTTTTAGGATAAGCAATTTACATTTATTATACTATATCATTTAATGATCATATATTAATGGATGATTTACTATGATATCCAAATAGATTTTATATTTTTTTATATACCTCAAACAAATTATGAGACATATTTGTCTCTAGTTATTCGAATGAATCTGAATACAAGGGATGTGACTACAATTTAAGAGATTATATGTTTATTATATTATAATAAGATTACGAAGTTGAAATATCATTAAAAATATTGAGTAATTTATATTTTTATGATACCGTAAATTTTGTTCACTATTGATAAATAATTAAAATATATATGTTTCTATTAATATAAGGGGTTAAAATATAACAACCTATGATTTTATTCATAATTTACATTAAAAACTAATTTTAAAGTCTTGTTCCACACATAATACAAGATTAAAATGAACCATAGAACATTTACATGATATAAAATATTAAATTCAGAATAAAAAAATAATATATTATAAGAATTGAATAAGAATCATCCCTATTAAACGTACAACATAAATAAATCCCCAAGTAAATAAGTAACATAAACATGAAATCATTGTTAGTATTGTTTCCCCATACGTTCATAAAATTAATTGAAAAAATTAAAATAAAGTAGATAATTATTAATATAATATACATGTTGGAAAATAATTAAATCAATAGGATGGTTTATTCTATAAATGTATGTACTATAACATATTTGAAAAATATCTTTCAATTATATATAAGTTCACTATTAATAATTTCACTCCAAATATTTGCATTAGTAGTAAAGTCATGGGATATATTTTTTTGGGTATTCCTATATCTGATTGTTATATTTATCTTATATTATCATTATTATAAACTTGAAAATAATTATTCATAAATAATAAATAAATATATAAAAAATAAAAATATGTTTTTTAGTTTAATATTCAATATAAGAATATAATTTGAAGTGTGAAACATTATATTTATTTTTATAGAATGATTTTATTTATAAATAAAATTCTATACAATAAGATAATACATTATTGATAAAATATTTCTTTATTTTAATGATAAATAAACAACTTTATATTGATGTGATAAAAAAATTTAATTCACAAAATTTGATATTTTGCAAAAAAAATTGTTTAATTTGTTGTGTATTTTATCATAATGAAACTAAATTAACCATGTTTAAATCTTGTATGTTTTATATAGTTTCAATTTATTTGTAAATATAATAAATCTCAATCACTGAATCATTGATTTGAAATATTTATTACAACACTTAATGTGTAAAAATTTATATCTATAAAAATAGTTTTTCTATATATATAATTTTTTAAAGTAAATGTTTAGTTTTTCATATATAAAAAATATTTTTTTAATCAAAGAAAAATATATTATCATCACATCATAATATTTTAATTATTTAAAATTTTTGTAGGCATAAAATTATGTTACATAAATAAAAATGGAGTTTCCAGTGTCATGTTAAAATAATTTAAAAATCGGTTGAATAATGTGGTAATGATTCAAAATGCCATAATAACATGACTATAAATGTGTGAATGATGAATTTATCAACCAAATCATATCTGAACACTATTATTTTTCAACTTTTTATCAAATTAATTTTTAAAATTAAAGCCTTATACATTAAGGAATGTTAATTTATGAGTATGGAAGTCAATAATTTCCAATAACATGGCCACTTTTCTACCCTATATACACTAAATTATTCCTACAAAACACTCTTTAACAAATATTCATTATTTATCCCGTAAATAATTTTTAGATTATATTTTTCCTATTCATCAATGAAAGAATATTAAATTCAGTATTTTTAAAGATCCCATGATATGGAATAAATGCATGAAAGTAAATATATAGTTCTCCAATATATTTATTAATAACATTCTCATATACACAATTTATGAATAATATTACCCACATTAATTATGTTATAGTAACATTATATTTCTTTGGAGGAAATGATATTACTATTATATTACTCTATACTCTCACTTATTCATTAGTAATTTATGTTCATGTTTGTGTCAATTCAATAACCTAAATGAAGAATATTATAACAAAATCATTAAATTAACCATAAATATTTATCACAGTTTTAAAATTTGTTCTTTATTATATTATGGATTTAATTATATCACATATATGATTAGATAATGATGTCATAAAAATTATTTCATATTATGAAATTAACATCTTTTTATAACTAAATTTCCCAATACAATCTCATAAGGGATTCAATTACCAAAATCCATACTCATATTATCAATCAAATGAATATTGTGATAAATTAATAATGTAATAATATTTATTACATTGAACTAAAATATATTGTGAGGATGAAATTTTTAACACATCATGAGGATCAAAAATTCAAATATGATACTTCGGTGAAAAATATAAAAACAACAAACATAAATTGTTCAAACTAAATAAAAACAAAATAATATATATGAAATGAAGGATTATAATTAAATATTATAAATGGTGATATATATAGATAAGGATAAAAATAAGTGAATGATAGGGTTATGTGTATTGTATCTAGGTTTAATGGGTTTTTATGGATGTTGAGAGTATACATTGGGGTTCTCTCATCTTGATTTTTTGATTACTCAGAAATGTTTAGCATCCATAACTATCATCTACTATATTGTTTTTATATTACATATTTAATATATAATAATTTTATTTTATTTTATTAATTTTATTTAAAATTCTATATCATGTTATTTATTTTATGGAAGTTAGATTCAAAATATACCAATACCGTAACATTTTATTTTCCAATATCACATTAAATTCAGGGTTTGTTATATTTAAAATTCTATTAGGAGTAATTATATGTCCTCTTTCACTAAAAAAACCAACATATATGTCTCAAAAAGTTAGTTTTGATCTATACAAATCATCATAACATTTAGCATACATTTGGTGCATTAATATATCTAAATGATGTTTGTATGTGGAGCATGCCATATATTTAAATTGTAGTTAGGAATCCCTCTCCACTATGTCATAATTATTTAAATTTCATTATGGTGGATTCTATTAATATATATATTTGATTATTTAGGTATATTTAAAATTGTATTTTAATATCATTTTAAAATTATAAATGGAAAATTTTTATAGGTTTTTTTTTGTATCTTTCATCTTTTATGGATTTGAATTTCTTTACAATAGTTCAGAATGAATATTATTTTTAATATTTCCAGAATGAAATAAATTTTTACTTTTTTAAAACCATTATTACTAATGAAATTTTTTTCATTTTTATGGTTCCCAAATTTAATTTATATGGGACATTATTTAATATTTGTTTCATTTAATGAAATGCCATTTAATATATAAATGGTTTTTCTTTTAATTTCTCAAAAAAAAACCTTAAATAGTATTATAAAAGTTGATATTATATATGTCTATATCCTTTTTATTGTATTATTATTCAATAATTATACAGTATAATGATATGTTACACCTTCATTATCAGTATATATTTTGATAATTTCTTATGGATTTTTTTAGAAACATGTATTTTCTAGAAGTACAATAACCAATGATTGAATTATTAATACAATCATATTCTAATATAAAATATAAATAATGTTTAATTTTTAATGTGTGTCTATGACATCAACTTACCAAGAATTTTATAATTATTAATGACTCATAAAAAAATTATTTTATGTGTAGAATTTTTTATTGTCATTTATGATCACAAGGTTAACTGTGGCTATGATTTTATTTTGCAATGTATATAACTTTATACATTAACATGATTGTTGTTAGCTATGTTTATATTGTTATGTAAGACAATAACTAAGATTAGTGATGTTCTCAAGTTAATTAATTATTATGATTTCATTTATTTATGTTTATTTCTTTATACATTAACTGGACAATATATATATATAATTTCATTATAATGTCTATACATGATTTTATATACTTATATTAATAAGTTTTTATGGGAACATAGTTGAACGTAATTATTTACAAAAAAAATTATATCAAAATGAGTTTGTGTATTGTGGTTCACATTGATTTGAATTCCTAATCTTTTTTATATTCCTCGTTAATATACATATTTTTATATTTTGGGAATATTAGATTTTATTTCAATGCTATTATATCTCATTTACTATTATATAAATCAGGAATTATTCTAGGAATCATGAATTATGATATTTGGTTTTTTTGGATTGGATTATTTGTAATTATAGACATTTATTTTATTCTCAAACCAACATTCTCATCTAATTATCCCACATTCTAATTGATTTTATCTCTAATATTTTTCTATTTGTTTAATCATAGAAACCCCGTTACATATGATTCAATTATACTTGATTTGATAAAGGATATTATTTCTGATGTGTTTAGAAGGACTTCATGTGTGGACAATATTTTTCAAAATTATAAAGACTTGTTTTTAAAATGTCTATTATAGAGATAAAGTTCATAGAAACATATATTTTTCTTTTGATATTGAATGAATTTTCTAAATATAATATCATAATTATGTAAATCAAAAAAAAATATGTGTGTCAATATTTGGTAATATCACATGTAATCATTGAATATGTATAATTCTTGTATTTATAGAACTATATGTAGGAGAGTGTGTGTTGAGATCATCACTTTGTACCAAAAAAACATGTTCGAATATAAATGATTTCTTGGAATGAAACTATTTTTTGGTATTCATGTAATATATGTATAATGTTTTAAATTTGTTTTTAAAATATATTCATGAGTGAATAAAAATATTAAGAGTGTAATAACTATTAATGTTCACTAATTATTAAATTACTATTAAAAAATCATCCTTAATTATATAATGAAAAATTATTGATTAATATGATTAAAAAATATTAATTTTTAAGATATTTTAATTTTTAATTTCTATAATGTATTTTTTTTTTCAAAGAAACTATGAATTACTCCAAATAAATCAATTAGGGTCACATCATATTGATGAAATATGGATATTATGCTACATAAAATGGCTTCCTGATTATGGATTGAGATATAGAAATTGATTATCATTATATCATTGTGTCTATTTAAACGTATATTATAGTGGTTATGTTAAATATATAAGTAAAAAATTTATTGTCGTATTCATTTTTAGCAAATAATCCATGTTTTGGATCACTATCAAGAAAAATTCTTCGATTTTTTTGAAAAATAAAATATATTTACAAAGTCTAATAACAATATAAAACTACAATGATTTATCATAATTTCTAATAATTATAAATGGGTGTGAATTTATTATACCCATTAATTATTGGGATTCACAACACTTTTAAGATATATTTATTATAAATATTATGTAATATTTTAGTTCCAAAAATATTGATATAATTTACCACTTGATCAAGAAGAAGGATTAATGTAGAGGGTAAAAATTCGAATATATTTTAAAAAAAAATCATATTTCATATATCATAAGAAATACTATATTATGGAAAACATCAAGAACATAAGAAACTTGTTGGATATTATTTTTTTAACAGAAAAATCCAATTAGTACATGGTTTTCATTTTTATATGTCATTACAATTTAGTTATTAGAAAAGGTATACCTACAAAGGATATAATCTAGTAAATGAAGAGTGACAAAAATATTTTTGGTGATGAAATATAAGGGGGAGAAGAATAATATCTCATATTTTGTGACATGTTAGGATCAACTATGTAACACTTAGAGAATAAATCATTTCTTTTTTTTCATTCATTCTCTAACAACAAAAGAGATGATTGAATAAAGCTTGATGATAAGGGGGATATATGAATTGACTTTAAGTGAATTTAAATGTTGGCAATATTATTATTGAGTTATGATTAATTTAGTATAATTCATTACATTAGGTGTTGTAAAAATATTAAAAAAATTATCTATATAAATGCGTATTGTTTATATATCTTCTAAAATCGTTGTAAGCTAGGAATATTTTGAATAGTCGATTTATTATTTATTATTATGGATATTTCACAATATATTTACTAGTAACAATATCATAGATGTGTTCTATTCTTATTTGGGAAAAGATTATATATTATTTTTAGATGATATAGAAACTGATGCATATCGGGATTTATGTATCTATAATTTTCTAAAATTGAGGATACATTTACTCTGATTAAAGAATCCCACCAAAATAAAAATATGGAATACTATGATTAATTAATAATTAATTAAAATGTTTAACATATATTGGTATAATAATTCATGTAGTAGAATCATGTGTGGTGAGATATTTAACACCCAATAGAATTAGTCTATAAATATTTATTGCCCCAATAGAAGTAAGTATTGGAAAATATAACATTAGTTCATGTAATTTTTATTCATATAAAATTCCCATATATGTTTTTATTAGTAATATATTTAAATGAAATAATGAAATACATAGTAATACTATGAACAATAATACTATATTATTTTATCATTATGAATATTTTAAGAGATATATAATCATTTTTCAGATATTGAGTATCACTACACAATTAATATCATCAGGGTATAATTTTTTTGAGGCCTTTAAAAAGGGTAAGTTTTCATTGATATATTTGTGATGAAATATTTTGATAGATGACCACATAATTGTAATGACATGTGTCATTTTTTGGTTTTATATTTTGATAGGATTCCAAAACAATTATTATGATGAATGTATAATTCTGTCAACTAGCTGGATAATCAATATTATTGAACATTAAAAATATTAGAGAGGTTAATTTGAACATAAAAGGAATATTATAGGTTAAATTGATGCATGAGATTTCAACTGACGAGGCACCTAGTGCTATAGTAGCCCCTTGATTTCCTCTAGGGTGGGAAGATACAATATTTCCCAAAAAACTCAACTGATAGCCAGATAACCCTCAGTAAAAATCTAGTGATTCAGAAAAAAAAGATTATACATAAAATTATCACAATATATAAATTTATCCTACAATGTATAGCTGATGGGAATTCTAGATTTTACTTAAAAAGAGATTGTATTGTCTTTTTATACATAATGATCCCTTCAAGATTTATTCCCTTCATTTAATTTTTTTTGACACATTCAAACTTTTCCTCTAATATTCCTCGCTCAATGAAGACTACATGATCTAGACTGCACTTACAATTATGTGTTTATAAAATCCAGGTGAGATGCTCTATTTTCCAAAAAACACGATATGATACATCACGATGTTGTTATCGATCATTATGCTATTAAAAATGGATTATCCAATTGGTAAGTTATAGAATTTTTGATAGCATGACATATCAACCATATTATTATCCTCATTAGCATCATTTTCTTAATCATGTAATTGTTTTTCCTAGATCCATATAAAATAATGGTATAACAATTCAATCAGATCATGGGAGTGCTTTATATCGAAATGAAATGTGAATGTGTCAGGATGAAGAACTCTTTCCATTAGTATGATGTTTTTTAATGTATCAACCTTGGTAATATCTTCTTTATTATTTTGATTAATATAGTAAAATAGGTAATCATCATATAAAATTTAAATGGCGATTTTTCCCATCATAAAATCACGATTATACTAGCAGTAGCTCGAACTCCATTGAATAATGATTCATAAAATGAACATTTCTTGTTTGGTTTCTAATAGTATCAAGTTCAATTATGTTAAAATGGAAATTTTTTAATTTCAACATGATATTTGTTTAACCTCAAATTAAATTTGATGATTTTTATAAAAAATCCTTAATTGGTTTGACCGGATCTTACCAGGGTGGTTTAATATAGTGATCCTTTTAGTGTGTATTCCATTCCCCCATGAATGTGAGTTCTTTGTATTAATTTTAATTAATTATAAATTTGATATAATTATTAATGGAATACATTTTAATGATAATAACTTCTTATAAATATATAGAGCATGAATGTAAGAGGATGAATTTTTTAATATATATGATATTTTCATGGTTTGAAGTCGACTCCATTTTAGGTAGGTGATCCCAATTAATCATCCTTATAGTTAGGCTTGGTTAAGGGCATGTTAAAAGTGGATATTCACCATTCTAAATGACAATTATTTATTAATTTTTTATGAATGTGTAATAAATATTTTGATGATAAATACATATTAGCCAACCAATTTACTCATGAATAATGTAATTGGACTCTTTGCGGTGTTTAGTTGTGCTATAAGTTTCATTCAGCTCATGGGTGACCAAAATCAAGATGAAACCTGCAAAATTGATAAAAACATAATAAAACAATTAGTTTAATTGTTATAGATATATAGGATAACCCAATATTCTATTCGTAATTAACACAATTTAAAATAAATTAACCATCAATTTTATATTTGAAATAAAATATATATAATTATGGTTTCCAAACATGGTTCCATGCTATGGAAGTTATCAGAAAAAATCATGAATGATTTTTACACAACAATGCCAGAATAATTTCCTAATATATGCAACTTCAAATTGAAAACAATTTTCAAGAGAAATGCCATAAATGGTATAAAGTTTTAAAAAAAATTAAATTAAATTTCCAAGACAAATACACTATATGTTGATGGTTAATATAATATATCCAATGATAACTAGTCACGAGAACATCCATAGAAACTATCTAGGTGAGGCCCCAGGTACCTCGTATCTCGGTGAAAAGTAACCATAACAAATATCCATTATTGTGTACGAGCCACTAGTAGAGAACAATACCCATAACCTAGTGGTCCCCAATATTATCATCATAGTTTAGTTAGTGTTTTCTTCATCAAACATGCTATGTGAAATAAGAAATAAACCACTCTAGATCAAAAGCACACTAGTACACTTCTTCCCACCAAAATTTTAGGGATACCCTCTTTGTGATAAATAATGTTTTAGATGTTTTGAATAAAATTTTCATTTGAAAATTCTATTTCCAATCATACAAACAAAAAATATTCTGAAAATATGCTCCACACCCCTTTCACAAATCAAAAAACCCCTTAAATCTTTCATAAAAAAAATTCAAGATGATTAATGAGGTTTCGAACATAATATACATTCAAATATACTCTTTGAAAGAACAATTCACACCAATAACATATAAAAACATATTTGGAATACCTAATAATACTTAATAAAAAAATTTGTGAAGGATAAAATGACCCCACATGGTGCCACATGAAACACACATGAGAATAATTTTCTTAACAAACATTACAAATGGTCCTTTAAGGATTTTACCCAACAAATTTATATCCAAGAGTCAAAATTCACCTTCCATAATGTGGTGTAAACACACCATTAGAAGTATAAAACCATTTATATAACCCCTTTAAAACATTTTGGTTACACATTCAAAGATGAACCATTTTTATATGGATGCCATACGTACCATTTTCTGGTAACGTGGGAAACAAAATGATATAAACAAAAACCCATTTGTTTATAATATAAAATCCACATTTTATGACTATATAAGGACCCAAAATAAATTTATTCACATGCTTCTAATATTTTTCATATGCTAATACAATTATCTTATATCACGATGAGCACAAAAAATGTAACACCCCAAGAATTCATAATGTGTTATTTCTTCAAAATAATTCAATAACTTGCACTACACGCAACACCGAGTTCAATCACACCATGACTTACAAAAAAAAATCCATTCAAAAGAGGTTATGAATAGTATTATCTAAATTTTAAACTTTATATAATCCTTATAATTTTAGAATCCATATAATGAGTTTCTTAGATATAATGCAAGAACAAATTCATTTTCAGTATTTCACTTTTATCAACTTTTAATAGTGAACCCTTTTTAAATAAAATATTTTAAACTTTTTGACTAAATGTAAAATGAAACATACCAAGCTTCCACGGTACGCTTTCTTCGAATAATGCGATAGCGTGTGTTGTACGCAACCTCGAGTTCTGACACACACCACAACTAATTAAACTAGCCGTTGTGAATAGTAATACCTTCTTTATGAAATCATATATATTTTATATTTCAAAATAGACTTAATTTTTGGATTCGGAATATCTAATTTAGCCTAAGGTGAAATTTTGGTACTTTTCGGATAACTTTCATATTTTGATGAATAGTGAAAATTACTAAATTTTAATTAAAAACAACTTTTTTAATCAAAATAATTAATAGTGATAAATTATGAATTTTAGTAGTTTTAAAGTATATATAGAATATATTTTTACCATTTAATATAATGTTGGTCATTGGACATAATTTTACAATTAAACCGAACATAAACAAGTGTCAATCTTTTGATAGTTATTATCTCTTAAAAACACGCTTTTTGTTTTGACAGCGGGAATTAATTTTAAATTAATTTCTACCACTTATGTGTTTTGAATTTAGGAAAATGGATTCCATATTTGGAATCAGGATGTTCAAATTGTGTAAATAGGTAACTTTTATTTTTAGACATTTTGAATAATTACTGCGGTAAATATTTTATTTACCATGGTTAAGGGTAAATCCGGTAAATAAGGGTTAAAAAATAATATTATAATAATACTAAATTACCCTAAAACGTGTCTTAACCCTATTGGTTGATACATGGTCGACCATGGTCATATTTGGGTCGATTTTGGGACCCCATGGATCCACTTGTAAGTGATAATGGCACTTTATTTTAATTAAGTTAAAATGAATACAAAAATGACACAAGCATATATCTTTTAGAAAAACAATTGTTACATAGGGTTATATATGTTGGATTTTAGATTATAAATATTCATTAGAAAGATAAAAAGATTTCCTACATAATTATATTTTATTTATAATTTTTAGACATTAAATAATTTATTTTATTTATGACACAATGATGATGCAGTAATTACTATAATAGTGAAAAATTAAAATAATTTATATTATAAATACCTAAATAAATATAATATGAAACTTTTAATGAATTAAACTAATTTTCTAGGATAATATGATATATTAGGATTGATTTAATTGACTTTTTTTGAAGTAATCAATCTGTTATGAGTTTCACAAAAATCAACTATTGAATAGTGTCAAAATTGACATAAAAGAGTTCTTAAAACAAATATTATATTATTAATTGATATTAAATTCCTAAAAATATAAGGTTCGGCCAAGAGACTTATATCATTATAGTTTCATCATTAATGGACCACTTGGGGGTCTCTTGGATGTATATAGTAAGTTTATTAACCATATTATATAAAAATACAAAGAGACATTGTAAAAGTGAAACTAATTAACTTAAAGTTAATACTTAAAGATAAGGTTAATATAAGTACCCAAACCTGTCTAAATTCTATTGGTTGAGTTGTTTTCGACCCATCCCCACCTTAAACTTTTAATAGTCAACTTTGGAGCCATTGGAAACCGATTATGAATTTATTATAAACTAATATCTCTAGCTTTTCCAAAGGTGCCCCTCACCCCTCTTATAAAAGGGAACTCCTCCTTCCCATTTCTTCACACCTTCAAAGCCTTTTGGTTCGGCCAAAATCTGTCCAAATACTCTCCCAACATCCCTCAATACAACCTAGAGGCCTTATTTTGATCATAAAGCCAACCTAAGGAGCCCTTTTGATCAAATCAAAAGGAAGAACCCGAAGAAGAGGTAATGATTTCACCACCTTTTTCTAAGTTCATTTCTTCTTCCACTTCTTCTTCCTTTGTTGTTACCATTCTAAAATAATAAATACAGTATCATATATATACTGTGATGTTATTATAAATATGGTACAACCATATTCAGTATTCTATCCACCCTTTGAATAACATGTCACTATACGTGCGTACGTACGGCTTACCGTCTCCACGTCGTGGTGTAATTGTTATTCAATATAATATTATTTGGATGGTTATAATAATGATGTGTAACTCATGTAAATAATAAATATAACATGTTAAGGATTCTGTATATATGATATACCATCCATTATATATTATTTTAATATCAAAAGAATGATATTGTCGCTCGTGCGTACGTACGGACTACCGTCTCCACGAACGCGATGAGATTCATTCTCCATTGTATCCATTCAAGTATAATTATCATTTGATGATTTAAAAGATGATGTTTAAGGACTTGATATCATTCTGGATATGAATAATATAAAACCTATCCTTTACAAACATGTCTTACGTAACAAAACATATAAAATAAAACAAGTAAGTTAACACCCGAAACAACGATAATTCTAAGATATTATTAACAAATCAATGTTAAAAGATCATATATGATATCATATTAATATATATGATTCTTGTATAATTTAATAACAATTATTTCACCATTATACAGGAGGTTAACCTACCCCAACCAAGTAAAATTACAAGGTAAGGGATTTTCTTATCTCACTTTCAATTCCGTGAGATTTCTATTGTTCGCCACTAAATTATTGAAAGTGGTGTATTGTGTACTGCCATTTGATATATATTATCATGATCCTCTTTATATTCATGTTATTCTGTAAATCATTTGGTGGTTTTTAACTTTTGGCCATACGACTCAGTTGATTAACGTGGTAAGGGGTTTTCATCTCACTCCTTATTTCCGTGAGATTCATGCCATATTGCCACCATCACCTTTTGTGTGGTGTATGTACTACCCATAATTATATTATTTGTATAATACACTCTAATTTATGTGTATTTACATATTCATTTTATGATACCTCTTTCATGGGTTGTATGTTTCATAAGTTACCAAATTGGTAAGGGTTATTTCACAATCTCTTCATTATCCGAGGTTGTTTATACGTAATAATCTACTGGGATTTCTTTATCATCCACATCCATGTTTCTTCGAAATGTATTTCAAAACATATTTATTATTTACAAGAATATGGGTTAAAGTCATTTATACCCTTGTTTGACTTTTATAAGAGGTTTATAAAGGAATCTTTCTGTCGTTTTCAAAACAAGGTCCTTTTTAACCTTTTCGACAGAATTAAGGTAAGAATGTTTTTTTAACTTATACGGCGGGTGCGGCTATTTTCCGCCATTATAAGATCTTCAAAGCTTCCCTTACAAGCTTATAAGAATATTTTCAAAGAAAATGTTTTATTTTATATGGATCTTAAATGATTTCAAAATAAAAGGAGATATTTCTTTAAAAAGAATTTTGATTTCATCTATGTCAACATCCTTTGATGGATTTTAAGATTATTTGAAGTTGATTTATTATGATACAAAACTTCTATATTGTATTGAAGGTTTTGTGATATGTTTGACTGTGGATGTGCTATTTTTATACCATTCATAGTTTATAGTGAAAGTATTGACATTTCATATGCTAGTTTTAATACGAATGTTTATGTTATGTTTAAACCTTTTCATATGGGAATGCATTTGACTTAATATGTGACGGGTGGAGCCCGCTATAGCTCCTCGATGCATCGGTAGGTCTCATGAGACAAACTAGTGTCTTGGCACAAGGCCTTGACAAAATCTTATTTGTAGTCTTGGCACGAGGCCTTGGCTATGTGGTTATGATAGTCTGGCATTATGCATTCCAACGTTATGAAAGTGGTTATTGATTTTTCATGTGATTATTCGATTAGTAGAATATCCATGTGAACAAGTAAATGGCATTATTTCATTTTACTTTTTCCATACTATGTTGAAGTTCAATTTTAAAAGGCTTTTGTTTTAGTGATTCATTGCCTTAAATGTTTATGCTTATTTTTGAATGTTCCGCTATATTGTTATCCTTACTAGGCATTTGAGCTCACCCCTTTTCTATGTTTTATTTTTCCCAGGATGTGAAGATGTAAGTTATGAATGACCTGCAGGGATATTATGAGGGGATTATAGTGTGGACTGTGGAAACATTATGTTGTTGTAGTAGTTTTTCATTTTATGATGTAATGTAAAACTTATGAATATATCTAGTGTTTCCAAGGCTACTAAACCAATCGGTCTTTCGAGATTTGATCTTTCTTGTGATCATGCCAATGTTATGTAATAATGCACCGACTCTGGGTAACTAGGGTCGGGGCGTTACAGTTGGTATCAGAGGAAGTTTAGTACAAACCTTGGAAACTAGATTTAGATAAACTCTGATTAGAGCACGTAGACCTAAGATGAACTTTGAGGATTAGTATAGAAGAACTTCCTAGAATTTTGGTATTGTAGAGATTTTGTGAGTTTTCCGAGCAATACATCCCTGTCTGGATACGAGCAGGTAGAGGCGGTTCTGGCACAGATGTACCTAGGGGTAAAACCTGAAAACACCGCTTTGAGCTAGACTCGAACGGGAACTGGTGCACGACAACGGGCATTGCTGCACTCTTGGTTACGACACTCCCGGGGGATATGCTTAGGATAACTCTCATTTTCTTTACAAATCATTATGAAGGGTTTATGAGTATATACTTCCTCAAAGAAAATATTTTTTATGATTATGGATTATATCTATAAATAGTTCAATTTATGTTAAGTGTTTTATAAGTATGGGATTATGTATTTTGATTCATAAACTAATCTAGTGTATGCCATTGTTTAGAAATGGTGCCTAGTAGAAGGAATGAGAACTCCAGCAATGCACATGATCCAAAGAGAAGGAAGGATCATATATTTCATGGTCTTAAGCTAGAATTTATAAGAGAAATAGTCTCCCATGTATTATAATCATATGAAGAAATAATATCATGTGTTGATAAGATAAGTAAAGAGTTTACTGAGTCCTATGGCTTTGAAGGGAAGCAAGAGAAGAAAAGGATGGAAGAGAGAAAGATGGATAAAGGGAAGAGGGAAAAGAAGAATTTTCTCATATGTGGTAACTGTGGAAAGAAACACCCTGGAACTTGCCTGAAAGGAATGGGAGTTTGTTATAAGTGTGGAGGAAAAGGGAACAAAGTACGTGACTGCAAGGGTAAGAAAATGGTTTCAAATGTACAATGCTTCATTTTCAAGGAGTTTGGACACTACGCGAACCTATGTCCCAGTCATCAGACTATGCCGCAAATGATGTTATTGGATAATAATCAAGTTATGATACTACCACAGATGAAGAGGAATGATTAGAGTTCTTATGTTGATTATGTCAATTGAGTGTTGTATCAACAATGTACTTGTTATAATAATTATGGAGTATATAAGGATTGTACTGCAGTACTATTTTATTAAGGACTTGAGATTGTGTGGAACAAAGAAAAGTGACTCAATAGCAGGATAAATTTTTGGAAAATATATGGTTGAGAGAATGATAAATCATAATATAGTTCTGATACTGAGGTAGTGATTTTGGAATAATATGTGATTGTTTTAGATAAATTATATTGGATATTCTTGACTACCTTGGAACTGATTAATGATTTGTATATTCCATCATTGTTGGGGTTTAAAACATTTTTGGATTAATGAAGTATATCCAGCATTCTATATGGAATAAGGGAGCATGAATGTAATCAATAAGGAATATGGTAATACATGATGAAGGTATTCATATTCTATTACGAGGTAAAAAGGATCTATATTATGTTTACCTTCCTTATAAATGTTGGACTGTGAGTTTAGACAGAAGTATTTTGGATAGTTCTAGTTTGGATTATTTTGGATTTCCATAAAAGGACAACCCGGAGGTCGGTCGGCAACCCGTCGCGTCCGGCAAGGCTGCGAGACTTGAACCCGCAACCGAAGGGCGACAAGGGTGTATCACCTACCACTGTCCTAGGAGATGTCCTGGATTAAATAATGTAGTTTTTATTAAAAGATCTTGTAGATTAATTATAAATTCTTTTATTTTGGAACCCTATACGAATAGTGTAAATAGAATTTTTTACATTCTATTATCTTTTAGAGTGAATGATGAGTTTGTGGTAAAAATTTATTAATGGATAAAACTCTAATTATAAAGTAAGTATATCTCCTTATGATCTTAGCCAATCTCATAAATAAATTCCTCAACATTAAGAAAAGCAACTTAGAACAAAAATGTTTTCCTAGATGGTACCTTAAATCATCACTAATTTATGGCTTTGGGATTGTTGGCCTTTTCATAGCCATGTTCTCTACCACTCTCCATCGGATAATTGATGGTAAGATTTTTCTTCCATATCCATATTTTCCTACATGGAACCCTAGTATGTGTTATTTTCGGTAATCTTCATACTTTCGACTCTTTATTATAAATAGAGGCCTCATTAATTCATTTTTCGATGTGGGATTTCAACTAAGATATTTTGAAACGTCAAAAATGTGTTATCCTAATACCCTATGTTTTGTTGAACCGATGGTATTTCAAATCATCATAGATTGATGAATTTAAGGACCTAAATTTTACACTTGTTTGTGATTGATGACCTCAATCACTACCTATAAATATTTACGTTTTTCCTCCAATTATATGTCTCTAATTTCCACCAATGTTCTCTTAATCGAGATCATAATTTGGTGGTGACCCTTTGATTTCTCTTTTCCTCATATTAAGACTAAATTTTAGTAACCCAATTTCCGATGTGGGTTTTCCCACAAATATATTATCTACTTTCAACATTTTATTTTCGAAGAACAATTTCAAATTGCGAGGACGCAATTTATTGAAGGAGGGGAGAATGTAACACCCCAAGAATTCATAATGTGTTATTTCTTCAAAATAATTCAATAACTTGCACTACACGCAACACCGAGTTCAATCACACCAGGACTTACAAAAAAAATCCATTCAAAAGAGGTTATGAATAGTATTATCTAAATTTTAAACTTTATATAATCCTTATAATTTTAGAATCCATATAATGAGTTTCTTAGATATAATGCAAGAACAAATTCATTTTCAGTATTTCACTTTTATCAAATTTTAATAGTGAACCCTTTTTAAATACAATATTTTAAACTTTTTGACTAAATGGAAAACTAAACATCCCAAGCTTCCACGGTACGCTTTCTTCGAATAATGCGATAGCGTGTGTTGTACGCAACCTCGAGTTCTAACACACACCACAACTAATTAAACTAGCCGTTGTGAATAGTAATACCTACTTTTTGAAATCATATATATTTTATATTTCAAAATAGACTTCATTTTTGGATTCGGAATATCTAATTTAGCCTAAGGTGAAATTTTGGTACTTTTCGGATAACTTTCATATTTTGATGAATAGTGAAAATTACTAAATTTTAATTAAAAACAACTTTTTTAATCAAAATAATTAATAGTGATAAATTATGAATTTTAGTAGTTTTAAATTATATATAGAATATATTTTTACCATTTAATATAATGTTGGTCATTGGACATAATTTTACAATTAAATCGAACATAAACAAGTGTCAATCTTTTGATAGTTATTATCTCTTAAAAACACGCTTTTTGTTTTGACAACGGGAATTAATTTTAAATTAATTTCTGCCACTTCTGTGTTTTGAATTTAGGAAAATGGATTCCATATTTGGAATCATGATGTTCAAATTGTGTAAATAGGTAACTTTTATTTTTAGACATTTTGAATAATTACTGCGGTAGATATTTTATTTACCATGGTTAAGGGTAAATCCGGTAAATAAGGGTTAAAAAATAATATTATAATAATACTAAATTACCCTAAAACGTGTCTTAACCCTATTGGTTGATACATGGTCGACCATGGGAATCTTTGGGTCGATTTTGGGACCCCATGGATCCACTTGTAAGTGATAATGACACTTTATTTTAATTAAGTTAAAATGAATACAAAAATGACACAAGCATATATCTTTTAGAAAAACAATTGTTACATAGGGTTATATATGTTGGATTTTAGATTATAAATATTCATTAGAAATATAAAAAGATTTCCTACATAATGATATTTTATTTATAATTTTTAGACATTAAATAATTTAATTTATTTATGACACAATGATGATGCAGTAATTACTATAATAGTGAAAAATTAAAATAATTGATATTATAAATACCCAAATAAATATAATATGAAACTTTTAATGAATTAAACTAATTTTATAGGATAATATGATATATTAGGATTGATTTAATTGACTTTTTTCGAAGTAATCAATCTGTTATGAGTTTCACAAAAATCAACTATTGAATAGTGTCAAAATTGACATAAAAGATTTCTTAAAAAAAATATTATATTATTAATTGATATTAAATTCCTAAAAATCTAAGGTTCGGCCAAGAGACTTATATCATGATAGGTTCATCATTAATGGACCACTTGGGGGTCGCTTGGATGTATATAGTAAGTTTATTAACCATATTATATAAAAATACAAAGAGACATTGTAAAAGTGAAACTAATTAACTTAAAGTTAATACTTAAAGATAAGGTTAATATAAGTACCCAAACCTGTCTAAATTCTATTGGTTGAGTTTTTTTCGACCCATACCCACCTTAAACTTTGAATAGTCAACTTTGGAGCCATTGGAAACCGATTATGAATTTATTATAAACTAATATCTCTAGCTTTTCCAAAGGTGCCCCTCACCCCTCTTATAAAAGGGAACTCCTCCTTCCCATTTCTTCACACCTTAAAAGCCTTTTGGTTCGGACAAAATCTGTCCAAATACTCTCCCAACGTCCCTCACTACAACCTAGAGGAATTATTTTGATCAGAAAGCCAACCTAAGGAGCCCTTTTGATCAAATCAAAAGGAAGAACCCGAAGAAGAGGTAATGATTTCACCACCCTTTTCTAAGTTCATTTCTTCTTCCACTTCTTCTTCCTTTGTTGTTACCATTCTAAAATAATAAATCCAGTATCATATATATACTGTGATGTTATTATAAATATGGTACAACCATATTCAGTATTCTATCCACCCTTTGAATAACATGTCACCATACGTGCGTATGTACGGCTTACCGTCTCCATGTCGTGGTGTAATTGTTATTCAATATAATATTATTTGGATGGGTATAATAATGATGTGTAACTCATGTAAATAATAAATATAACATGTTAAGGATTCTGTATATATGATATACCATCCATTATATATTATTTTAATATCAAAAGAATGATATTGTCGCTCGTGCGTACGTACGGACTACCGTCTCCACGAACGCGATGAGATTCATTCTCCATTGTATCCATTCAAGTATAATTATCATTTGATGATTTAAAAGATTATGTTTAAGGACTTGATATCATTCTGGATATGAATAATATAAAACCTATCCTTTACAAACATGTCTTACGTAACAAAACATATAAAAGAAAACAAGTAAGTTAACACCCGAAACAACGATAATTCTAAGATATTATTAACAAATCAATGTTAAAAGATCATATATGATATCATATTAATATATATGATTCTTGTATAATTTAATAACAATTATTTAACCATTATACAGGAGGTTAACCTACCCCAACCAAGGAAAATTACAAGGTAAGGGATTTTCTTATCTCACTTTCAATTCCGTGAGATTTCTATTGTTCGCCACTAAATTATTGAAAGTGGTGTATTGTGTACTGCCATTTGATATATATTATCATGATCCTATTTATATTCATGTTATTCTGTAAATAATTTGGTGGTTATTAACTTTTGGCCATACGACTCAGTTGATTAATGTGGTAAGGGGTTTTCATCTCACTCCTTATTTCCGTGAGATTCATGCCATATTTCCACCATCACCTTTTGTGTGGTGTATGTACTGCCCATAATTATATTCTTTGTGTAATACACTCTAATTTATGAGTATTTACATATTCATTTTATGATACCTCTTTCATGGGTTGTATGTTTCATAAGTTACCAAATTGGTAAGGGTTATTTCACAATCTCTTCATTATCCGAGGTTGTTTATACGTAATAATCTACTGGGATTTCTTTATCATCCACATCCATGTTTCTTCGAAATGTATTTCAAAACATATTTATTATTTACAAGAATATAGGTTAAAGTCATTTATACCCTTGTTTGACTTTTATAAGAGGTTTATAAAGGAATCTTTCTGTCGTTTTCAAAACAAGGTCCTTTTTAACCTTTTCGACAGAATTAAGGTAAGAATGTTTTTTTAACTTATACGGAGGGTGCGGCTATTTTCCGCCGTTATAAAATCTTCAAAGCTTCCCTTACAAGATTATAAGAATATTTTCAAAGAAAATTTTTTATTTTATATAGATCTTAAATGATTTCAAAATAAAAGGAGATATTTCTTTAAAAAGAATTTTGATTTCATCTATGTCAACATCCTTTGATGGATTTTAAGATTATTTGAAGTTGATTTATTATGATACAAAACTTCTATATTGTATTGAAGGTTTTGTGATATGTTTGACTGTGGATGTGCTATTTTTATACCATTCATAGTTTATAGTGAAAGTATTGACATTTCGTATGCTAGTTTTAATACGAATGTTTATGTTATGTTTAAACCTTTTCATATGGGAATGCATTGGACTTAATATGTGACGGGTGGAGCCCGCTATAGCTCCTCGATGCATCGGTAGGTCTCATGAGACAAACTAGTGTCTTGGCACAAGGCCTTGACAAAATCTTATTTGTAGTCTTGGCACGAGGCCTTGGCTATGTGGTTATGATAGTCTGGCATGAAAAAACCACACGAAATATGAATATTAAATAAAAAGTACAAGTGAAATGAGGAACCTATATCAATTCCTTGGTGGAATGGAAATGTACACCCAATAACACATGTTGCGGGTTTCAACACCCTATATATATGAAGACCAGTCCTAAAAAATCCAAATAAAAATTGATGAAAAAAACAGAACCATAGATCGATAATGGCCAGTGGTTAAGAAAAATCCATGAAAAATTTGAAAGTGGAATGATGAGTGAAGAGAAAATAGAATGATTTGATGATGAAATTTAGAAGAACCACATTCCATTGGTGAGAAATCTCCCCAAAAGAGTCCAAAAACTAAGAAATAATGGGATGATCCAGACTATATCAAACAGTTATAGATTCATTTGGGAGGTGGAATTATAGAATAATGATTAAAAATGAATAAAATATATAAGAAATAATATATATTTTTCAAACAGTAAATGGGCCCAAGAGCAAGCCCAATACCTGAATAAATGACCCAAATCCACCGTGATTATGAGTTAATAAGGGGTCCAAGTTGATATGGTGGTTTTAATAGGTCCAGTGAAGCCATGTGGGAAGTATAATGGGATATGTTTTTTATAAAAAATAGAGTTATAAAAGAATAATTGTTTTTTGTAAATAATGAAATTACATCATAGTTTGGGGTAAATCTAGATGTAACCCCTTTTTCTCTAAAAACCTCCAAACAAGATTTGTGGAACCCACATTAGGATGTTTAGACATACCTTAAACATCAAAAATCATTATTCATCTCTCCCAAATACCAAAAAAATGATACATATTTTTAACAAACTTGATAAAAACAACTACATGAAACCCGGGTGGGACAATTCTCTCCGCCATTAAATCTTTACACCTCAAGAATTCCATAAAACATTCCAACTAAAAGATAAAAACCAATGGATTCTTTATCAACATAGTAAAGCCTCTCAAGCTAAGGGAATATCATCAAACAATAATGTAACTTTATCCTCTTGTCAAAAAAATCATCAATTCATAGCCACTTCCTGGGAATCAACCAAAAGATTAAGCCACCACCCCCACAACCAAACCATGAACCAGATTGTTGGGCCTTCTTCCAATGAACTGAATGATCACCAAAACAATGTCCTCTCACAAAATACAAGGACTTAGGAGGAGTCCAGAATGGTCTCCACACCCTTAAATTGCATCTACCTTCTAATAAATCATTAATGGAATGAGATTCAAGTCCCGTAGTGGGTCTCCACACAATTAGAGACCAACTAGAAATGACAAAAAATCCACATAATCAAGAATCGGGCCTCATCGAAAGAGACCCACAAAAACTCTTCCACAAAAACCTAAAAACCCTAGTTATGAGCATTACAACATGTAAATTTAAACCACCCAATCCGAATGGAGGGGACAATAATTGGGAGAATAGTTTCAGCACAGATCCAAACCCCACCAATCAGTGCAGGGAGGAAAGGGGACCCAAATATTTGGCCTAAAAAATGAAAAAATAAATACAAGAACCACACAACACTCTCCACCTATGAACAGTTAAAACCATGATCGCACCCGATTAAAATTTGTCGTCTACAAAGGGACACTGAGAAGAAACCCACAACTGAGAAGGAATGATCATAGACATTATGTGATGGGTAAGTCCATCGTGCTCTTTGTGAATAAAATAAAATCACAGTGATGAGAAACCCCAATAAAAATATTGAAACTAAATTAACATATCAGTGAGGACATGATCTTAGTCAAGCTCTACAGACCTCTAGTGATTTTCTAACTATGTGAAATGATTCACTCTATTGCATGTTGTTGGAGCCCTAATGTTTGAAGCTTCTATTGTTCCATATCTAGGAGTTAAGGATCACAACACCCCACGAAAATCACTTTCTCAACAATACACCTTCATCTATATATGAAATCCTAGATACATAGAATCATTCCCTCTAACTCCAAATATAGAGCAGAAGAGACAAGAAATACGGTGAAACACATCAACATCACCAAACACAACTGCTATATCAAAAAAATTTATCACAACATAGAAACACATTAAATAAAACTTAAACATCTTTTTATTAAATCAAATGTGTTGATGAATCATCTGAATAGAGGGATATAATGATTTTACAAAATCCTTTTGTTGATCAACATGAATTCCTGCCAATGGAGATCCATCTATAGCCACATCACAACATCTAAAAAATCCTTATAAATCCATTGAACATTACACCAAAACTGAGACACCAAAAACATCCCATCTCATGACACACCACGAGTATTACATTCATCTCATGAGGAAGCATACACAAACAAATAAAACTTCTAAAACATGAAAAATAAACCCACATAAAAATCAGTTTACCAAATCTCAAAAAAAATCTTAAAAAAAATTAAAAAAACTAAATTAGTTGATTTTCACATTATCTAATGGTGTTTCATCATTTCTCACTCAAATGAACATTCCCATGCCACCTGAGAACCCAACCACTATTCTGTACTAGGCATACATCAATCTATCTATACAAAACCATGCATCTGATCACCCATGAAAAACCTAATTTCTTAATCAAACATCCTAATTTTACAAGACAAAAAATTCAAACCACTTAAAAAATCTTGTACCTTCAATGTACACACTAACCACCAATTAAAAAAAATATTTATATTTCCACACAACAAACCATTTAACCAAACATGAAAAAGAAACATTATATGTTTTCATAAAAATCCTCTCCCTTTACTCAAAATATTTTCAGCATCTCAAAAAACCACACTTTTTCGAGAATAATTTTATTTAGAACCCTTTTTTAATTTTAATACACTACCAAAAAAATTCAATTCCAACAACCCTTTCCCATTTTAAAATTTTCATCAATGTCTCGTTTTTTAATCTAATATCCATAAAGGGAAAAAACCTTTTTAAAAAACACCAACCACTAAAAACCAATTCCAAAAACCAATCCATCACATTCAAACACTCTTCAATATCCCAAAACATCCAATTTTAGATAAAAATTGGAATCATATTAAAAAAATCCATGCCTTCCAAACCTTTTATTTCAATAATTTATTTGTTTAGATTAAGGAAATTTGATCCTATTAAATCATTCCACTTTCTCCCAAATATTTATTAAAAACCCCAATAACCCAAAAAAATATTATATTAAGAATTGATAACCTACTTATACAATTATCAGAAAAGGATTTTTGAAATGAAATTTAGAATTCAGGAAAGTTCTATGAAACCCACAAAAGGTAAGTTGAGTCGGTGGGTGACTTGACCATTTGGTTAGTAGCCATAAGTCAAAAAAAACACCATCATGGAGAGCCTTCTTAGGACCATGCCTTGGATCAATATGGCATTCCAAGACCATTGAGATCACATAGGCAATTAGAAAAACTACCCTTGATGTATCATAATAACCAAACAATCCAAATGAGCCAAAGAAACTAATAAAAATAGATTTCCCATATATTACTGAGGATTAAAACAAGAATGATTTTGTGATACTATTCCTGAACCTACCCATCAAGTCCTAAAAATCATACTCCATCTAACTTGACATCCCCCAAATAATAAGGCCGCCCTAACAACGAAATGTTCTCTAAGATCCAATCTCTTATGATACCATTTTGTTATGAACCAGTCCGAGTCAACTGTGAACCAATCACCCAAGTTTCTCCGCAACATGTCCCGAGGGGCATTCCATATCCTCCTTGTCACGACCCCCTCCCCACAAAGTGTACCCCTCCTGGGCCGGCAATGTGAAAAGGGAGATAATGACCCCCGAGTCCCGCCTCCAGTAGGCCCCGGGTTGGCGACTAGCACTGAGGGTATAATACACACACAAATGGGAGGCATTACCCTCTAAGAGAACACATGCAGAAGAGAGAGATAGAATAGAATCCAACCAACTCCAACTCATAACTGAAATGTAAAAGAAACCCAAGTACATATATGAAATGTCATGCAAAAGTACTACAACTGAAAGGGGAAACTAAAAGTACCCAAAAGAAAGTAAAACGACAGCGACCACAAGCCCGAACAGCTCCTCCTCCAACCGCAAGCTAGTAGTAACCAGCTTGATCTCCAACCTGCTCCAAGTGACCTGAAAAACAGTTTATATGTACATAGGGTGAGTATAACAGTATACTCAGTAGGATCCTCCCCAAGACTCTCGTGCAAAAGTAAAGAAAGCATGCTAAAGCCCAGTGAACAACAAGTGAAACTAACTCGTCACCTAAACAGGTATACTATGTTCCCAACCTCACCATGGCTACTCTCACCAAGTAACACATACAAGAATATAGCATATAGTAAAGAATGTCAAGGGTACCCCGCTACTACTTCCCCACTGGTTTGCCGCTTTGCCCCAACGACATACGTCCTGTGCATCTCTCTCCAAAGGCTTGCCCGTATCAACATGGGTCAAGCTCCACAATCTGCACCACGTGCACCACATAGGCTTGCCCGCAGACACCTGGGCTAAGCTCCACACAATCCTCACAACCAAAAGTAACCAGGTAGTTTCCGGGAGCCACCACAGCTCGCATAACGTGTATCATACGTCGGGTATTATACCTGAAGCCATTACAGCCCATACACCGAGTAAGGATCCTCAAGCCATCACAGCCTGTACACGTTACACCTATAGTAGTCCATAGGATACTATATCCAGAATATATGTGTGTGAAATAACCACAAGCCATTACAGCCCTCTACACACATATATGGGTAAAACTAACCACTGTGCCTACCAGCACTAGATCTACCAAGAGAAGAGAGCGGGGCCAAAGGGGGTAGTCAGCCATTCAACCTCCCATCAGAATGTTGGGGAAAACACCCCCCCCCCCAGGGCTCAGAATCCCCGGGGTGTCAGTTGCCCTTACCGACAGGGTGGAGTAGCGTATAGAAACACAAAAAGTACAGAATATATAAGTAACTCACATCCACACTATGGGCATTACCTAGTCATAGATACAACTGCAGCTAACGTCTCTCAGACTCCAGGCTGCTACTTCTAAGACTAGGTATCCTATAAGCACACAACCAATTGAAGAGCTTTATTAGATTACTCCATTCTCATTTATCAGTTCCACTGTACATTAGTTAATTCTTTAAGCATTAATTAAGATTGAACAATTCCCCATTTAACTGAAATGGCGTCACTTTCAATACAACTGCTCCTTTTTAAGATTCACATCACCTTTAAATTCTAGCATCTCCATCCCCGTGGATTTTCACCATTTAATCAAACATTCAATACAGAAATACTTTTCCACATTCCCAGGCATTCTAGAAAACATCCTATGCTTCTAAACACAAAGGAGGCTCAACACGGTGAGTAGATATACTACCCGTCGAGTCTTTGCCGCCTATAGAAAGAGCATAGACCCATCCTCCATCGAGAGGCTAAACACGGAAAGCACGTGGCATACCCCGCGTGTCTTCGCCTCCTTCAGAATGAGGGTAAGCAAGACCAGCTGCCTTGAGCAGTGGGGAAAAGCAAAGCAGATTAACATTCAAGAAAACCACAAGCAACCAGCAACCACATCCGTCCCATTCCATCACCCCTGGTGTCCTCCCTGACACCCATATGCATAAACCGATGCATCTCGCCACACTAGGCATCATCCGATGCCACAACTATAAGGCCTCCATGCCTCCACATATCACAACAACCATCCAGGCTCACATCACAGCACAAGCAGCAGGAAAACAAACATCACAAAATGGGCTCTCGGCCCTTTAACAAACAAGAGGGTAACTCAGAACCCTTTTTGAAATTCCCACATAATATGTTCTCTAAACCATATTGAATTAACAGATTTGTTATTCGTAGGTTCCAATCATGGATACCTAATCAGTAAGCTATCACAATTAAATAACCATGCTTACTTCCCTAATTTGATTATCCTCAAATTAGAACAACTACAACAACGACAACAACCAGATTAATTTACATGCCTCTTTATCTTTAGCCAATTAATCAACAATTAATTCCGGCTTTACGTTCATTATCAATTTCAATCATGAACGAACAATAAATCAAAGAAAACATAGATATCACTATATCTAGGAAAACATGAGGCAAACCGTTATCACGGTATAAAGCAACAGCATGCGATCAACCAATTCTTTTAATCCGGTTCAAGTATTTAATTAGGTCAATTTCATTGTGATCCAAAGGAATAAATCATGCTAATTCTACGATTGCACATATATAATTAGAGAAGCCATGAATCCCCTACTTCGAAGAGTTCTTGACGTCCTTTATCCACACAGCAGGTCACGATCCTCCCCTCGCGACAACTTATGTGGAAGAAAGATCGACACAGCTTGGTTGCATCCAACAGAGCGGGACTGATCCTAGGAGTAAGGGTTGTTTGTGCAACTCCTAAGGAAAGGATTGAAAGGTTCTAGCGCCTCTTAGTTAAGAACAAAAGGGAAGGAACAAGGGAGAATGATATCTCATCCCTTTTTAAGATTTAACGAGGTGACGGTTTAAGATCCGGTTAATTCTCCATTAAAAACGGATCGCATTAACCCACGCGGTTTGACCAAGTAAAACATTCCAAGCCTTAGGAATAATTAATATTAGGATTTATGGCATTTGAAACGGCCTTATGAGCCCTTAAAATAAGGCTTTAAATGTATTTTACGTCAAAGGAAACGTCGAAAGGGGCAAAACTGTAGGAGTCTGGAAACACTGTTCACCCACCGTTACTGTACATGAAACTGATCTGTGAAACTGATCTGTCACACCGATCTGTGAAACTGATTTGTGAAACTGATCTGTCACACCGATCGGTCTCACCGATCTGTCTCACCGATCTGTGAAACTGATCTGTGAAACTGATCTGTCACACCGATCTGTGAAACCGATCTGTGAAACTGATCTGTCACACCGATCTGTCTCACCGATCTGTCTCACCGATCTGTCTCACCGATCTGTCTCACCGATCTGTCTCACCAATCTTTCTCACCGATCTGTCTCACCGATCTGTCTCACCGATCTGTGAAACCGATCTGTGAAACCGATCTGTGAAACTGATCTGTGTAACCGATCTGTGAAACTGATCTGTCTCACCGATCTTTGAAACTGATCTGTCTCACCGATCCGTGAAACTGATCTGTCTCACCGATCCGTGAAACTGATCTGTCTCACCGATCCGTGAAACTGATCTGTCTCACCGATCTGTGAAACTGATCTGTCTCACCGATCCGTGAAACTGATCTGTCTCACTGATCTGTTACTATTCATAAAACTGGAAACACTGTTCACAGAACTAGAAAATTGGCAAAGTGTTGGGGATAAGTCCCCTTGACCTCCCGGAACACCTCCAACACCAACATTTCACAAAGTAATGGACCAGAGAGGTCCGGGCCATTACATTAGATACCTCTCAAAACATTCTCGTCCTCGAGAATTAAAAACCAACCCAGAAGAAAAGAGGGGTCCGAACAACCACCCCATAAGATACCTCTCAGGGGAAACCCACCATGAGTTGTTCGAAAGCTGGAACAAAACTATGACATCCGGGAACAAACAATCCATACCCAAACAATTCATTCACAACATCACATCAAAGGTACATAAATAAAACATGAAAGGTCCAACCACAGAGAAAACATCATTACATGAAAGGAGTTAAACATTAAACAACTCTGGGTACTGAGCACGTATCTGTGACTCACGCTCCCAGGTACTCTCCTCCATGCCACCGTGTCGCCACAAGACACGAACTAAAGGAATAGAACGCTCACGCAACACCTTCTCCTTGTGGTCTTGGATCTCCACAGGTCGCTCCTCGAAGGTTGCATCATCATCAATATCGATCTCTCCCCAATCGATAACATGAGATTCATCATGAAGATAATGACGGAGCTGCGATACATGAAAAACATCATGTATCTGACTCATCCAAGGGGGAAGTGCTACTCGATATGCCACAGCTCCAACACGAGCTAACACCTCGAAAGGCCCAACAAAACGGGGAGAAAGCTTACTTCCGCGACCAAACCTTCGATGCCCACGACGGGGGGTCACCTTCAGAAACACATGATCCCCAACATTAAACTCTAAGGGTCTCCTTCTTTGATCCGCATAAGATTTCTGACGATCTTGTGCTGTCTTCATCCTCTCACGAATCACTTGAACCATCTCCGTCGTATTCTGCACTAGTTCTGGTCCGAGAATTGCTGACTCTCCGACCCCAGTCCAGCACAACGGAGAACGGCATGGCCGGCCATACAAGGCTTCAAACGGCGCCATGCCGATGGTAGAGTGAAAACTATTATTGTAAGCGAACTCTACCAAAGGTAAGTGCTTCACCCATGAACCTCCAAAATCAAGAACACAAGAGCGCAACATGTCTTCAAGAGTTTGGATGGTTCGCTCTGTCTGACCATCCGTTTGATGATGAAAAGCAGTGCTAAGGCATAGTTGAGAGCCAAAAGCATGCTGGAGACCTCTCCACACCCTCGAGGTAAAACGAGGGTCTCGATCAGAAATGATCGTCTTAGGAACTCCGTGAAGCCTCACCACTTCCTCCAGATACTGCCTCGACAAAACCTTCACTGAGCTCGACTCCTTGATTGCTATGAAGTGGGCCGATTTAGTTAAACGATCCACTACCACCCATATAGCATCATGTCCTCCCGGAGCTCGAGGTAAACCTGTAACAAAGTCCATTGAGATGTCCTCCCACTTCCACTGAGGAATCTCTAAGTGCTGGAGAAGACCACCAGGAACACGGTGTTCGGCCTTCACCTTCTGGCAGACTAAACATCGAGACACACATTCTGCAACTGAACGCTTCAGCCCAGGCCACCAAAACTGACTCCTCAAGGATCGATACATCTTCGTCACACCAGAATGTACAGCTAAGGGCGAGCTATGGAACTCTCGGAGAACCGTCTCGCGCATCGCCAGGGGAACAAAAAGCCTGTCATGATACAACACTCGGTGTTGTTCATCCTCTGACCAACCATCAGGGGCCTCCCCACAAACAACTCTGTCTCTCAAAACTTCCACCTCTAGATCACCCAACTGAGACTCTTCCACCTTTTGCATCAGGGATGACTGCACCGTCATCTGGAAAAGACAACCTCTTCCTCCAACTTCTCCCATATCAAGATGCAAAGCTGCTAGCTCTTCCATCCCTCTCCAGGAATCACCAGATTCACGCACAACATCATTACGTGACAATTCTCCCCAACATTAAAGACAATTGGAAATAAACAAATAAGATTTCGGGAGGTCAAGGGGATTATTAGACAAATATTTCTATTCAAAACTCGATATTCAACTCACCCAAAGCCTAATAAAAATATCTAGATTTCCAACGAACTGGATCAAAACCAATACATGATATATTGGGTGTGACAATTCTCCCCAACATTAAATCCTTCAGTACCTAGAAAGCGAGAACACATTCCAGTTCAATAATTAAAACCTATGGATTCCATATCTATATGGTATATCCTCTCAATAAAAGTACATATCGTCCATAATCAATGTTACTTAATCCTCTTTCCAAAAAAAAAAACACCAACTCACAACTGCTTCTTGAAAATTAACAGAAAGATGGAGCCACCACCTATAAAACCAATACAATAACCAGATTGTTAGGCCATCTCACAAGGAACCAAATGGACAACGAAACCAATGTGCACTTACGGAAGATGAGCCCGTAAGGGGATTCGCGGAGCTAGGTTTCCCCCACCGCCGCCTTCTCCTCCTCTATCTTAGGTCGACTGCGGTTCTCCTCTCGGCGCTTCAGCTTGATATGTTCACGGAGTGTGGTTTCTCCCAGTGGCGGTGATGCAAGGGCTCATCCCTCTCGAGATCCTCAATGTTTGATGGCCCCTTTACGACCTAACCTTCAAGATGGCTAGGGTTTACTTGGTGGCGCGGTGCTGGTCCAGGGTTCGAGTTTCTGTTACTACGATCTAGGGTTCTCAACTTCAATTGGTGTCGGCTGTGGGTGTGTTGGGAGGATCCTGCCTTCATGTGCGACTTTGAAGGCAGCGATGGGATCTGAGGTTGGTTTGCGGCGAGGAGTTCTTCCGGTGGATTCTGGAGTTCGTCATTTTGGTGAGGGTTTTCTTTTTGATCTTTTGTCAGCAATTTTGGATGCACTGCTTCTCGTGATTCGGATTTGGGGGTTTTTCATTTTTTGGCTTTGGATTTTCTATTTGTGATTGATTCTAGCGTTAGGGTGTGGCTAGATTTTGATTGTTCTTGAAGTTAGTGGTTCTCTAGTGGTTGTTTAATTCTTGGAGCTGAGTTCTTGTGCAAGTTCATGTTTGCTTTTCATTGTTTTTTGTTGAGATGCTGGTGTTCGGTGAAAGGATGATGGTGGAGCAGTGAAAGTTTTGATGATGGTGGTGTTGTTACTTCGTGTAATTTGGTTTTAGTTGCGGATGAATCCTGATGCGTCTTGCTTGCCGATTGGGGTCGATCTTCGGTGTTTGCAGTTCTTTGAAATGGCATTCTATGACAAGGCGGTAGAGGGATTTGTGTTTCCTTCAGTTTTCTTTGTTATGGTTGCTGTTGGCTTGAAATCCGGGCGATGTTTTTAGATTGCTGTTTGTTTTGCGAATGTTTTGTGCTGAGTTCGAGAGCTGTAGGCAGTGGAGCTTCAACTTAGTGCTGGAGGTTCTTTGTTTCTCTGGTTCTGTTTGGAGCAGGACAGATCTGGGTTTTTTGTTCTATGGTTGGAGTCTTTTGGATAGTGTTGGAAAGATGGAACGTTTTTTGACTGGATTGGAATTCTGCGGAAACCGTTTGAATGGCTGGATTCGTGATTTGTCATTTTATCATTTGATGGTTTGTATTTTGGATGAAGGCTTGGTCCAGACTCTCTCCCAAAAATGCTTCAGATGTGGATTTAGAGCAGGTAGCTTTCACTATGCATAGTACTCAGATTCGTAAGATTGAGAGGGTATGGTTTAGCCATCGGTTTCAGGTCCATGCATTTTTTTTTGCATGGGACAACTCCTTGAGTAGTCATGCTTTGATGGAGGCTTTCCATAATGATGTTGATTCTGGGAGGGGTACTTTTAGTAGTCTTTTTTTGGTACGGGTTATGTTTATGTATGTATGTCTTTGATGTCATGTGAGGTTTCCCCCTTTCTCCTTAAAATGTGGTTTATTCAAAAATAAATAAAAATTAAGGCCTTCGGGCCATTCAGTCAGTCAGTGCACTTACAAAAAATAAAGAATTGGGGAATGGATTCTAGAATAGTCTCCCCACCATTATAAAAGAAACAACTTCTAATAAATCATTAATGTAAAGATATTTGAGACCTGTGGTGTGTCTCCCAACAATTAGAGACAATTGGAAATAAACAAATAAGATTTCAACATATACTAGAATCGGGCCTCACCCACACAGGCCCACCAATACACTCCCAAAAAATCCTACAAACCCGTGTTAAGAGTGTTTCTAGATGAAAATTTAATCCAACCAATCCCGATCAAATGGGAAAAAAATTGGGCAAAATCATTCAACATAGATCCAAACCCCACAACTCAGGGCGGGCAGGGAAGGGGACCCAATCATTTGGCCATTGAAATCAAAAAATTAATAAAGGAACCACCCAACACCCTCCACCTATGAATATGAATAACCAAGACCACACATGATTCACATTGACTGTCTATAAAGGCTCATTGATCAGAAACCCACATCCGAGAAGGCTTGTCCATAGACACTACGTGAGTTGTGTGTCCACCATGCTCATGGAGAATTAAGTAAAATCACATTGATGATAACCCGGAATAAAAATTAGAAACTACCTTAACACATCAGTGAAAGAAGAAGCTTAGTCAATCTCCCCACAGATTTGGTGATTTCCTGACTAAATGTAAAGCTTCTCTTTGTGGCCTATTATTGAAGCCTTGATGTATGAACCATTTGTTTCACCGTAGATAGGAGTTAAGGATCAGAACACCCTATGAAAATAACATTCTCAACAACAATGCTTTATCAAAACATGATCTCAAATATATATAGCACCATTCTCTCTCACTCCGAAAAAGGTTAAGAACAGATTAATAATATGGTGAAACACATAAAAATCACAGAACAAAACTACTATATAAAAAGAATTATCAAAACAGGAAAACACATTATTTCAATCACAAATATCGTTATATTCCATTAAACGAGTTGAGGAGTCATTTGAAGAGGTGTATTTAATGTTTGAAAGGACCCCTTGGGTTGATAAATTGGATGTATTGCCAATAGATAACCATCCATGGCCACCTCACAACATCTAACATATCCTTATAAATCCACTAAAAAATACTCCAAAACTAATCCATGAACAAGATCTCATCTCAAGACACACCTAGAGTATCACATGCAGCTCATGGGGAAGCTTAACAAACAAACCACAATCATTTAAAATAAAACTTCATAGACACATGTTTTCAAAATAACAAGAAAATTTCAGCATAAAAAACTTTTAAAAAACAAACTAACATGGTGGATTTTCACATTAACCAATGGTGTTTCATCAATTCTTCCTCACATTCACAATCCCATGCCACCCTAGTCACCCAATAACTATTCCATACTAGGAATCCATCAACATATTTATACAAAACCATGATTTGAGCACCCATGAAAACACCAAAGGCCAAAAAAACATCCCCATTTTATAATCCAAACAATACCACTCATTTTAAAAACCATTTACCTTCCATAGGAACACTAACCATGAAGACAAAAACCATTTTTATGTTTCCACACAACAAAGAATTTTAACAAGCTTGAAAAAGAAACCATGTAGTTATCCATCAAAATACTTTACCCTTATACAATTTTTTTTTTCAAAAACTCAAAAACAAATAATTATTCAAGAACCATTTGATTTAGAAAACATTTCATTTATTTTAAAATAAATAAAAAACAAAAAATCAATTCAAACATCATTTTCAAATTTTCAAAATTTCAGCAAGGTCTCTTATCATAAATCGATGGCCAAAAATACCAAAACCATTTTATGAAAAAAAAACAACTGCTCAAAACCAATACCACAAACAAATTCATTAGATTCAAAGAATCATTAATAGCTCAAAACATATTATTTTAAAAAAAATTCAGAATCATTTTATATAATTCATTACTTCCAACCACTTTATTTTAATAAACCATTTGATTAGATTAAAAAAAATTATCCCATTAAATGATTCCATATTATCTCCAAAAATTTGTTTCACAAAAACCAAAAATGATAAAAAAAACATTCTAACATTACGCATTGAAAACCAAATTATAAAATTTTCACACCAATATTTTTAAAATGAAATTTAGAATTCATGAACGATCTAAGAGACCCAAAAAAAGAAACTAATTTCTGTGGGTGACTTGACCATATGGTTGGAAGACATATGTGAAACACACCACAAACATTTAGATCCTTCTTATGACCATTCCCAAGCTACAAATGGCTTGAAAGGTCCTGTGAGCTCATAGAGTCAATTAGTCGAACTCCCCATTGTGTATATCAATAACCAAAAGAATCCTTAAAAACTAAATAAACTAATAAAATTGGACTTCCCATGGACACATGAGGATCATAATGATCAAGGTTTCGTGACTCTTTTCCCAAACCTACCCATAAAGTCCTAAAAATCTTACTCCATATACATTGATATCCTCCAAATAACAAGGGATCTAAAAAGTCAAGGTTCACTAAGATCCAACCTCCTCTGATAAAATCTTTTAATGAACTAGGTCGTGTCGACCCTGAACTGGTCACCCAGTCTGCCCTGCGACAAGTCCCAAGAGCATTCACGATCCTCCCTGGATCACGACAACCACCAAGATCATCAGTTAGAGTGATAAGGGCACGTTTTTTTTCCTAAAAATAAACAATAATTTAGATAGTGGAGACAATTCACATCCCAATACACATTTATATAAAAATTTAACTGATATGATTTATATGAAAAATCTAAATGTACAATAGAACGATACCACTAAACCGACCAGACATATTGACCAAATAACTCAATGTGACCTGTATGTTAACTCTCCAATACAGTGATCGCATGTCTCTTAGGGTGACTGAACTCAAGCTGAAACCTCCACAAGGTCTAAAATAAGAAGTATATTATAGGCGTGAGTATTAAAATTCAGTAGGTTAGCCCGATATTTTATTCATAAATCACATCCTTTATAATAAATGAAACATAAATTTAATGTTTGAAATAGAATATATAAAAGTGTCTTTTCAAAACAATATTCCATGCTGTTGAAGTTATCATACAAAAGCTTTCATGTTTTATACACAAGAATGCTGAACGATTTCCAAAGATATGAAACATCTAAATGAAAATAGTTTTCAAGATGGATTAATTAAACAAAGTACACTTTTAAATAAAATACACATGATACTGAATTTTCTATCCAAATACACTATATGTGTTTTGTGAACACAATATATCCAATGAGAACTATTTATAGGAATATCCCTAGGCACTAGCTAGCTGTGGGCCCCAGGTACCTCGTATCTCGGTGAAAAATAACCATAAAAAATATTAAATCTCATGCATGTGATATTTTTAGGGGATAGTAACCATAACCTTGTGGTCCCCAACATCATCACCGTATTTTAGTTAGTTTTTAGTCATCAAACATGCTACATGAAATAGGGACAAAACCATTGTGGATCACTTGCATACTAGTACACATCCGTCCACCTAGATACCATAGATTCCCTATTTGTGCTCAATCAAGTCCCACATGTCATCGAAAAATATTTGGACATAAAAATTCCATTTCCTAACCATATTCACACAAAACATCCTACAAACAAGTTCTACATCTCTTTCACAAACAAATAAAAAACCTAAAACATTTACAAAATAATTTCAATAAATACAATGAGACTTTGCACGTAAAATCTAATCATAGATGATCTTTAAATGCAAAAACCAAACCAATACCATAACAAAATATATTTTGAAGCCCCAATAATATTTAATAAAAAAATTAATCAATAATATTATGTCCACACATGGTGCCACATGGAACACACATGAAAACACTTTTTGTAACATCCTAGGTAAATAAAGAATATGACATTTTCATATTTATTAATTTTTGAAATAAATATTAATTTTACCTTAAATGGGTTGCTATGTTCGATAGCGTACTCGATACGCAACAACGGGTTTCTTTGAAATCTTACGTTGCACACTAATAATATAATATTATTATTTTAAATGGTAGTCAACTCCGAGCCATTGTATTAGAAGGAATGATCAAAACTAAATACAATATGATTATACATGTTTGGTAATTGTATTTACATTTATCCAATAAAAATTTAGTGGCTTAAAATGTGAATGAATCTAATTTTCAGCCTAATTTACATTAAAAGGCCGATTTATCGCCTTTTAACGGCGAGCCCTTTTTAAATATAGTTTTGGTCACTTTAATACATTATATATGACCAAATAAAATACTTCTTTAGAATGGGGAATCAAAATTTACTTTGTGTAAATTTTTGTAATTTTTCCGATAAAATTCATTCTTTAATGAATAGTGAAAAATATTGTATTTTAATTCAAAAGTGCCTTTTAATCTAATTTATTTATATGGATATATTATCTTTTTAATTGGTTTTAATGTTAAATTAAAATATATTTTTACCATTTAATCCAATGTTGGTCATTGGAATTAATTTCACTTTGAAATTGGACATAAACAAGTACCAATCTTTTGATAGTTATTGTTTCTTAAAAAACGCTATTTCTTTTGATAACGGGAATTAATTTTAAAATCAATTAATTACACTTCTATGTTTTTAATTTTAAAAAATAGACATCATTTTTGAATTTGAAATATCAAATATAGCTTAGGCTGAATATTTGGTATTTTTCTGAAAAACTTCAAATTTTGATGAATAGTGAAACCACTTAGTGGTAGTTAAAAAAACTAAATTTTTCATTTAAATGAAAATTTACCACTTCTGTAAATTGAATTTAAAAAATCTGACATACATGGTTGTTATCAAGAAGTAAAATTTGGTTCATTAAGATGAAATTTCTTTTGGTGATTAGTAACTTTTGACTTTTATTTACCGCGATTAAAGGTAAATAGGTTAATTCAAGTTAAAAAGAATATTATAATAATTCACAATTACCTTAACACTTGTCTAAACCTTATTGTTTGGGTCAGTAACGACCATGGGAATATTTGGGTCGATTTTGGGATCACATTGAGTGACTTGGGATTGATAATGACAATTTAGATTAATTAATATAATGTAAAGACAAAATAGACATTAACAAAAATATTTTAGTAATTAATTTTTATATGGTGTTATAAAAGTCTTATTTTAGACTATAAATATTCATTGGAAAGATAAAAATATTTACCACATCATGGTATTTTTTGAAAATTTTTAGACATCGAATAAATTAAATTATTTATGACACAATAATGATACAGTATTTACCTCATTAATAAATGATTTAAATAAATAAGTTTATAATGATTAGAATATTATCCAAAACATGTACAATTATAATTGGATGATTTTATTTCGACCACGAGTCATCTTATATTCATCTTTAATTATTTTTGGACCATTATAAACCGAATATAATTATATAATAAAATAATAGTTTCACACTTTTCTAAAGAGCCCCTCCTCCCCCTTATAAAAGGAGACCACTTATAACCAATTCCTCACACCTCTCCAGCCATTTGGATAATGAAAACTCCACCAAATTAAGCTCCCTACATCCCTAGACTCCTCCTAGAATCCTTACCTTAGGCAGAAGACACTTCAAGAAGTCCTTTGCTTCAAACCAAAGGGAGTTACCCAAATTAAAGGTAACAGTTTCTCTTAAATTGTTTTCTTTTATTTTACTTCTCCAACCCCTAAAATATTTTTATTGCTTTCTTTTGTAACAACACCAGTATCCTAAATATAATAGGATATTGTTATGATATGGATTATAACTACACTTACACACACCTCCATCTAATGGATGAAGAACATAATGTTTCTGTGGATGGAAAACTAACGCCTCACGAAACGATGATTGTTCAATTACATCTTACCGCCTCTCATGGTGGACATTATGATGGAACTGTATTTATATATGATATATATTATGTTTATTATTTCCTTATTCTTCTCTAATTCCCAATTATATCAAGCCTTTATGGTTTCCATAGTGGGTAAATACGATAATCTCATTAGAGGAAGTGCGGACTACCACCCCCTCAAAGTGACGTGACTCGTTAATGCCTTATGTGGGATGTATAAAGGATAGAGATAATGATATTATATATTATATTATACTGTAATTATAATATACCTATGTATCCTTATGTTTTAATTCCATTAAAATAAGAAATAGAAATGAAAGTAGCGTTCATGCGTAAGTACGGCTTACCGTCTCCATGAACGGTGCATTTCATTTCTTACCTCTAAATGTTATGTACTATTATAAATACATTTATATACTAGATATATATGATATATATGTTATCCAAATCGTGAATATAATTCTGGATAGAATTAAACTTTTACAACATGAACAACATGTAATTATAAGATGTCCATTTTTGACTCAAGTACCAAATATCGACAAAATGATCATTATTAACTTAAATGATTACATAATGTTTATAACATGATAATAGGTGATATAGAAGGAAAAATAAACTTGAAAAAGGTTCTTAAGTAAGTAAAAAATAACTTTAGTTTATTATTCATGAGATTAAAGAATGATTGAGTCATGTCGGACACGAGGTAAGGGATCTGACCTCTCTCTTTCTTTTCAAGTACTCTCTTTTATTTCATTTATTTTATTCTCCACATTCTTATGATGGAGGATGTTATTTTATATTCACCATACTGTAATTTGTATTTTCATATGATTATATAACCCCTATTACTCTCATCAATTCTTTTTAATAATTATTAAGAGGCGTCGTTAGGCTGCCGAATTTTTGTAAGACATTTCTTATCTCACTTTTAATTCCGTGAGATTTCCATTATTCGTCACTTATGTATTACATGTGGTGTAATGTGTACATACATTGTTATATATTATAATTATTAGCTTTATATTCATTGTATTCTGTGTTTCATTTTGTGGTTATTAACTTTTGGTCATACGATTCAATTTGAATACAATGAAGTAATGATTTTTCATCTCACTTTTTAATTCTGTGAGATTCTTGCTATATTTGCCACAATTTCCTTTTGTGTGGTGAATGTACTGCCCATTATTGTACTATTTGTGTAATATACTTTCATTTATGAGTATTTACATCTTCATTGGATGTTCCTTCTTTCATGTGGAAATTTCTTTGTATGTTACCAAATCGGTAAGGGAACTTCTTAACCCAATTCCCATTCGTTGGGTTGATCTTCTATTTTTATTTATGTCAACCTATGAATATGTGTGAATGACCTCTGATTGTTTTACACATAATATCAAATTATATTGGGTGTTTTTATATTTGTCACACATAATTATTTAATTAATTAATCCTTAATTTAACGATACCATCTTTATAAGGGATTTCATCTCAATTTACATTTCCATTGAGACTTCATTGTTGTTATGCACCAATTCACTATTATATGGTGTATATACTGTACATTGACATATTAAATCATGAATTACTTTATTATCATGATATTATAATGTTCTGATTAAATTTTATTCTCCAATTATTTGTATTCAAGTGTCTCTCTTTTTGTTAGTAAACTCTTTAACTAAAATAATATTTTAAATGTTTTAAAGATTTATTATTCTAAATATTTCTCATTAATGTCCATGTATTCAAAATGGGTTTTAGGATTTATTCATATGGAAATTAATGTTTTCAAATGATAATTCATTTAAAAACTTCAAAGTGGTATGGGACACTTTGATTCAAAAATACCTTTTTAAATGGTTTTGAAAATGATTTGATAAAACATTGTTTATTTCAATATCTTGATTTAATATATTGGAATGTGGAAATGTTATCTTTCCTTTATAAATGTGTTATATGTTATGATTATATTATGGTTATTGGGCATTTTTTATGTATACTAGTGGTTCCATGATAAACCTAGGGTGGGTTAGCCCTAGATAGCTCTCCAATGCATTGGGTAACGTGACAGAGGTAAACATGATGTTTCTCCTAAGAGATTTTGGGAATATACCGTGATGGGTATTACAAGTGTAACTCCTTATGTAGTTGTGATAGCTACAATTTAATTTTGATATGGATGCCATAAGTAACCTTTATGATTTGTGATTTGTGTGTGTTATTCACAAATATCATGATTTCATAAGGTATGTTATGATTGAAAAGTATGGTTTCATTGATTTGTATTTATTTAATGGGAAAATGTTTTCCTTCCTTATTTTATAACCCTTACTGAGCTTTTTATGCTCATCCCAAGTTTTTTTAAATGTTTTCCACAGGTCTTAATGATGAATAGGTTCAAGTATGGGATCAAGGAAATGTCACGCTGTCTAAAACATGGAACTATACTTCTGTCTTTTTAAGAGTTTTTATTTTATGAAAAAATTGGATACTAAGTAGTAGTGTCTACTTGTAATATTAAAGTTATTATGTAATAGTTATGGCCTAATTATCTAAAACTCTAAACCTAAAAAGATCCTCAATGTGAATTATTCATTTAATTCAATATTATGTATGGTTTAAGGCCAGGTCCTTACAGTTGGTATCAAAGGTCAGTTTAGATAACTTTAGAGGTTAGGGTACAATTTAAGAATAAGTGACATTACCATAATGGTTAAGATTTTAGAAAGAGTCATAGTTATTTTTATAAAGTGAATGAGTTTAAGATGACATGAATATGTATATCTTAGTGTTTACCCTCCTCATAAGATATTATATGATGATTTTACTGATTTACTCACACTTACCTTTTTGGTTTTAGTAAATGGCTGGATCTAGTAGGAATCAAAGTAACATTGGATGTGATGAAAACTGTGATGGTTTTCTGAAGGATCAATTGAATGAAATGGGAGCTACAATGAGAACTCTTTTGGTTATTCTCAACCAACTATCTGGAGTCATGATTGACCACTTGAACCTTTGTGATTCTTATAAGGCATCGTATATGTGAGAAATAGATCCCCATGGATGTTCACGTAATAATCATAAAGGTATGTATGTCCAAAAACCTATGTGTCAAGGATGTGGAAATAAACACCTAGGTAAATGTTTCAAAGGGACGGGAAGATGCTATAGATGTAGAAATGAAGGTCATAAATCAAGAACCTGCCCTAGAAAAAGTAAGTATCCAGTTGACTCTAGGAAAGGGAAAGAAGTTCTTTCTGAGGGATTAATTGAATGTTTTAAATGTGGTGTGCATGGTCATTATAAAAACACATGTCCTATGAATATGTTTTGGTAATGGGATCACCAATATCATACAAATATTCATTTACCAATACCTAATGCCATTCCAATTGAGGATGATGAAACTGACAATGACCAATGAAAGGTATGGATTATTTATTAACATATGTTTTCCTATTATTGAAATCTTAGGATATGATTCATGATTTTGTTTGTGGGAAATAAGTATTTCAGAATAATTTGGTAAATAATGGTTAATGGATCATGAAGAACGTTTAATGAGTAAGAGGTCAACATATAAAGGATTCAAGAGTTATGGTAGATTTCAGGATGGTGAAATGCTTAAAAGTATTAGGGATCTTTTGATGATGGGAATTACATTAGAAGACTTTTTATAGTCTGTGTAACCCTAAATATTGATATATGAAAATTTTATTCAAGGAATAATTATCTTATCTATTGTGGATATAGTTATAAAGAACCATTTGGGTTTATATGATCCTTGAATTTGAGGCAATTACCAGTTTATACATTTTGGGATGCAAAACGAAAGTTATTAGATAACCTTTGAGGTTAAAATGTGTTATGGTTATTTTTGATGAATTTATCTCTTTTGGGAATGTTATAAAATTATGTAGTTTTTGAAAAGGGACAATACACAAACCATGTGACCACTCGTCGCATCGGTCGAAGCTGTGGGAATCGAACCCACAACCAAAGTGCGACTGGTATTTATCGCCTACCACTGGACTACGTGAAGTCCCTGGTTATTTTGACTAATTCTGTTTATTTAGATGATATTTTGAATCCTTAATAAGTTTGTTTTGGGTTATCTATGTAAATTATTAACCTATCATTGAGGATATGTGATTAGGTTAATTAATTTTCAGTATGAGACTTTAAGAGTAACTGATGTTATTTGGGGATTAATGTTAAGATTTAACTTGGAAGAATATGTGATTAAATCCTTCATAGATTTGGGTTTCAATCTTAGTTTGGATTACTTTGATTAATTTTAAGGGTAACTGTCTATTTAATGGTTTTTCTGGAACCTTGGGTTCTTTTTTATGAATTTTGGAGATTAAGATTAGTATTTCTTTTTATAAAGGATTATCCTTTTGTTGGTTATATGATCTTATACTAAACATTTTGGTTTTAGTTAATATCTAAATTCATGGAAAATATATAGTTCATCTTTTGTGGATTATGTGATTCTCTCGAAGTTGATTATAGTGCTCTAAATGTGAAAAAAAGTCATCCTGAATATTTATCGTTTAGAGAAAATATGAGTTTGTGTTAGAAATCTAGTAAAAGATGAATGTCTACATGACAAGTAAGTATATTTCCTTATGTTTTTGGTTAAGATCATAAATAAATTCCTCAACAAAACGCAACTTTAAACAAAAACCTTGTTCGTTAACTTTTCCTATCGGGGAGTCAAAGACTGTTTAACCCATCACAAGTTTATGATTTTCCGGTGGTTAACTTTCTCCTAAACATGTTTCCTATTACTCTCCATCAGAAAATGACCCTTTATTCTCTCCTCCATATCCATGTTTTCATAGAATCTTAATATGGGATACTCAGGTGACCATTGTACTTCTCTCTATATCATTTAAAGTAATAGTTTTACTGACTCTTTTTTCCTATATGGGACTTTCAATAAAGTTTCCGAGCCCAAATTTTAAAATTACGAGGACGCAATTCCCAAACAGGGGGAAGGATGTAACAACCCAGGTAAATAAAGAATATGACTTTTTCATATTTATTAATTTTTGAAATAAATATTAATTTTACCTTAAAAGGGTTGCTATGTCCAATAGCGTACCCGATACGTAACAACAGGTTTCTTTGAAATCATACATTGCACACTAATAATATAATATTATTATTTTAAATGGTAGTCAACTTCGAGCCATTGTATTGGAAGAAATTAACAAAACTAAATACAATATGATTATACATGTTTGTTAAATGTATTTAAATTTATCCAATAAAAAGTTAGAGGCTTAAAATGTGAATGAATCTAATTTTAAGCATAATTTAAATTAAAAGGCCGATTTATCACCTTTTAATGGCGATCCCTTTTTAAATATAGTTTTGGTCACTTTAATACATTCTATATGACCAAATAAAATCTTTCTTTAGAATGGGGACATCAAAATTTACTTTGTGTAAATTTTTGAAATTTTTATGATAAAGTTCATTTTTTAATGAATAGTGAAAAATATTATATTTTAATTCAAAAGTCCCATTTAATATAATTTATTTATATGGTTAGATTATCTTTTTAATTGGTTTTAAAATAAAATTAAAATATATTTTTACCATTTAATCCAATTTTCATCATTGGAATTAATTTCACTTTGAAATTGGACATAAACAAGTATCAATCTTTTGATTGTTATTGTTTCTTAAAAACACGCTATTTGTTTTGATAACGGGAATTAATTTTAAAATAAATTAATTACACTTCTATGTTTTTAATTTGGAAAAAAGAAATCATTTTTGAATTCAGAATATCAAATATATCTTAGGATGAATATTTGGTATTTTTCAGAAAAACTTCAATTTTTGATGAATAGTGAAACCACTTAATGGTAGTTAAAAAAACTGAATTTTTCATTTAAATGAAATTTTACCACTTTTGTAAATTTAATTTCAAAAATCCAACATACATGTTTGTTATAAAGAAGTAAAATGTGGTTCATTAAGATGAAAATAATTTTTGGTGAATCTTAACTTTTGACTTTTATTTACCACGGTTAAAGATAAATAGGTTAATTCAAGGTAAAAAGAATTTTATAATAATTCAAAATTACCTTAACACTTGTCCAAACCTTATTGGTGGAGTCATTAATGATCATGGGAATCTTTTGGTCGATTTTGGGACACCATTGAGCCACTTGAGAGTGATAATGACAATTTATATTAATTAATATAATGTGAAGACAAAATTAACATCAACAAAAAACATTTAATAATTAATTTTTATATGGTGTTATATAAGTTCTATTTTCAACTATAAATATTCATTGTAAATATAAAAAGATTTCCCACATAATTTTATTTTTTTATAATTTTTAGACATCTAATAAATTAAATTATTTATGACACAACAATGATGCAGTATTTACCTCATTAATAAATGATTTAAATAAATAAGATTATAATGATTAAAATATTATCCAAAACATGTCAAATTGTGATTGGATGATTTTATTTCTCCCATTAGTCATCTTATCTTCTTCTTTAATGATTTTAGAACCATTAAAAACCGAATATAATTATATAATAAAAAAATAGTTTCACACTTCCCTAAAGAGCCCCTCCTCCCTCTTATAAAAGGAGACCACTTCTAAACAATTCCTCACACCTCTCCAGCCATTTGGATCGTCCAAACTTTGACCAATTAAGCTCCCTACAACCATATACTCTTCCTAGAAGCCTTACATTAGGCAGAAGACACTTCAAGAAGTAATTTGGTTCAAAACAAAGGGAGTTACCCAAATTAAAGGTAACATTTTCTCTTAAATTGTTTTCTTTTATTTTACTTATCCAACCCAAAAAATCTTTTTATTCCTTTATTTTGTAACAGCACCAGTATACTAAATATACTAGGATGTGTTTATGATAATTATTAGAACTAAACATACACACACCTCTATCTAATGGATGAAGAACATAATGTTTCTATGGATGACAAACTAACACCTCACGAAACGATGATTGTTCAATTACATATTACCGCCTCTCATGGTGGCCATTATGATGGAAATGCATTTATATATGATATATATTATGTTTATTAATTCTTTATTCTTCTGTAATTCCCAATTATATCAAGCCTTTATGGTTTCCATAGTGGGTAAATACGATAATCTCATTAGAGGAAGTGCGGACTACCACCCCCTCAAAATGACGCGACTTGTTAATGGATTATGTGGGTTGTATAAATGATAGATTTAATGATATTATATATGATATTATACTGTAATTATAATATACCTATGTATCATTATGTTTTAATTCCATTAAAATAAGTAATATAAATGAAAGTTGCGTTCATGCGTACGTACGACTTACTGTCTCTATGAACGGTGCATTTAATTTCTTACCTCTAAATGTTATATACTATTATAAATACATGTATATACTGGATATATATGATATATATGATATATAAATCATGAATATCATTCTGTAAATAATTAAACTTTGACAACATGAACAACATGTAATTATAAGAAGTCAATATTTGACTCAAGTACCAAATATCAACAAAACGAACATTATTAACTTAAATGATTACATAATGTTTATAACATGGTAATAAGTGACATAGAAGGAATAATAATCTTGAGAAAGATTACTAAGCAAGTAGAAATTATCTTTAGTTTATTATTCAGGAGATTAAATAATGATCGAGTCAAGTCGGACATGAGGTAAGAGATCTGACCTCTCTCTTTCTTTTTAAGTACTCTCTTTTATGTCATTTATTTTATGCTCCACGTTCTTATGTCAGAGGATGTTATTTTATTTTCACCATACTGTAATTTGTGATTTCATATGATGAGATAACCCCTCTTACTATCATCAATTCATTTTAGGAATTATTAAGAGGTGTCGTTAGGTTGCCGAATTTTTTTAAGGGATTTCTTATCACACTTTTAATTCCATGAGATTTCCATTATTCGTCACTTATTTATTACATGTGGTGTAATGTGTACTTCCATTGATATATATTATCATGATTAGATTTATATTCGTGGTATTCTGTGATTCATTTTGTGGTTATTAACTTTTGGTCATACGATTCAATTTGAATACAATGAAGTAATGGTTTTTCATCTCACTTTTTAATTCTGTGAGATTCATGCTATATTTGCCACTATTTCCATTTTTGTGGTGAATGTACTGCCCATTATTGTACTATTTGTGTAATATACTTTTGTTTATGAGTATTTACATCTTCATTGGACGATCCTTCTTTCATGTGGAATATGTTTTGTATGTTACCAAATCGGTAAGGGAACTTCTTAACCCAATTCTCAGTCTTTGGGTTGATCTTCTCTTTTTATTTATGTCAACCTATGAGTATGCGTGAATGACATATGATTGTTTTTCACTTAATATCAAATTATATTTGATGTATTTATATTTTTCACACATAATTATGTAATTGATTTGTCTTTAATTTAAGGATACCATCTTTATAAGGGATTTCATCTCAATTTACATTTCATTGAGACTTCATTGTTGTTATGCACCAATTCACTATTATATGGTGTATATACTGTACTTTGACATATTATATCATGAATCCCTTTATTATCATGATATTATAATGTTCTTATTAAATGTTATTCCTCAATTATTTGTATTCAAGTGTCTCTCTTTTTTTTAAAAAAACTGTTTAACTAAAATAATATTTTAAATGTTTTAAAGATTTATTATTCCAAATATTTATAATTAATGTCCATGTTTTCAAAATGGGTTTTAGGACTTATTTATATGGACATTAATGTTTTTAAATGATAATTCATTTAAAAACATCAAAGTGGTATGGGGCACTTTGATTCAAAAATCCCTTTTTAAATGGTTTTGAAAATGATTTGATAAAACGTTGTTTATTTCAATATCTTGATTTGATATATTGGAATGTGGAAATGTTATATTTAATTTATAAATGTGTTATATGTTATAATTATGTTATGGTTATTGGGAATTGTTTACGTATACAGGTGGTTCCCTGATAAACCTAGGGCGGGTGAGCCCGAGATAGCTCTCCAATGCATTGGGTAACGTGGCAGAGGTATACGTGATGTTTCTCCTCAGAGATTTAGGTAATATACCGCGATGGGTATTCTAAGTGTAACTCCCTATGTAGCTATGATAGATACAATGTAAGTTTGGTATGGATGCCATAAGTAACCTTTAGTATTTATGATTTGTGTGTATTATTCATAAATCTAATGATTTCATAAGGTATGTTATGATTGAAAAGAATGGTTTCATTGATTTGTATTTATTGATGGGAAAATGTTTTCCTTCCTTATTTTATAACCCTTACTGATATTTTCATGATCATACCATGTTTTTAAATTTTTTTCCACAGGTCTTAAAGATGAATAATTTCAAGTATGGGATCAAGGAAAAGTCACGTTGTCTAAAACATGGAACTAAACATGTATCTTTTTAAGATTTTTTATTTTATGAAAAATATGGATACTGAGTAGTAGTGTCTACTTGTAATATTCAAGTTGTTATGTAATAGTTATGGCCTAATTATATAAAACTCTATACCTAAAAATATCATCAATGTGAATTATTCATTTAATTCAATATTATGTATGGTTTAAGGCTGGGTCCTTACACTTATCTTTAGAAAAATGTGAAACAATCCTTTAAGAATTTCACCCAACAAACATATATCCAAGAGAAAAATTAAACATTCAAAAAATGGTTTACACACACCATTATTATAATAAAAACACTTACATAAACCTTTAATAACATTTGGTTTACACATTCAATGTTCAACCATTTTTAAGGATGCCTAACAAGCGATTTTCTGGAAACTCGGTCCAAAACACGCTATAAACCAAAAAAAATTTCTTTATAAAACAAAATCCACATTGTAAGGCCATATATGAACCCCAAATACCATGATTCACATTTTTCCAAAAAAATAATATTAAAAAACAATTATTTTATACCACCTTGAGCACAAAAAATCCAATAGGTACTTTCTCAAAAACGTGGCAAGCCATATTTATTGAAACCTATTATATTTAAAACTAAAGAGGACATAAACCCAATTTTTCATGCCAATAATTTATTTAAATATCTAAATAATGTTCTAAAAATTACATCATAGGATATAATTTTAACATATCATTTAAACAAACACCGGGTGTGGGATTTTATAACAAAACCCCAGTAATTTTCACCAAAGAAGCTATAAACACCACATTGCACAAGAAATAAAAATATGGAAGTCTTATAAAATAATAATAAAAAAAAATTGGGTGAAAATACCAATAAAAAGATGAATCTTAAATAAGGACTTGGGAAATGAGGAACATATCTCAAATCTTATGTTGAATGGAAACACACACCCGATAACACCCATCGCGTGTTCCAAAATTCAAGATTAGTGAAGACCAATGAAAAACAAACTTACCCTTATAAAAATGATGGGAAAATAGAACAATATATCGATAATTAATAGGGGAGAAGAGAAATATAAGAACAATATAATGAATAAATATGAGGGAAGATAAAGGTGAAAAATTTAATGAAGAATTTAAGAAAACTCGTTATACATTGGTGAAAAATAACCCAAAAAGAGGGCCAAAATGAAGAAGAAAAAAGTGTGAGGTTCCTCCAGTTAATATCCAATAGTTTGGGATTATTTTTGTATAGGTAACCACTCAAATATGCTAAAAAATAATAAAGTAGAAAATATAAAATATTTTTTTATTCCTAGAAATGAGCTCATGGTTTGGCCCAATACATGAATAAATAACCCAATTCGACCATCATTAGAAGTTCCTATGGGGTCCAAAAGTATTTTTTAGTTTTAATATATTAGGTGAGGCCAAGTTTTAAGTATAATGGCTGAAAATGATAAAAAAATAAGCATTTACTAAAGAAAAATAATTTGATTGTAAATCTAGACATGGGCACACGATTTCGTCCAAATCATGATATAACTACCCTTTTCTCTAAACACACCCAAACAAGATATGGTGTGACCATGGTTGGAGGATTATTCATATATTTCACTTCAAAACACAATATTCATTTTACCCACAAATCATGAAAAGTATCGAGATTGACAACAATCCAGATCCAAACTAAGACATGAAAAACTATGTGTGATAATAATGATGCTTTTAAAAGGTCTTAGTAGAATAAACCAAAACATTCCAAGGTATCATGGGGAACAAATCACGATAATTATTTTTTACAATAGATATATATTGTATCAATTTATAGCTTTTATTCATGGAGTACCAAATCACAACCACATTGTACATTTATAGATGAATTCATCCCTGAGGTGATGATTTGGCATTCAAGGATTGATCCTAGGGATATCATTATGGATAATGATCAAGGTTGAACCAGATTCATGATTCACATTATACTAAAACTTACTAAGAGAATACACCACAATGGTTGAGATACTATAATGAAAAATGTTACTAGGGGTTACTAATATTCAATTTTAAAATAATATTTTCATTACCTGGGAGGATAATTTAGAGAACTGGTATTAAATGAAGATAATTACATTTTAAAAATATAATGTTGTGATCTTGGACATTAATAGAGTCTTGATAGTTGACTTTAGGATCTATAATTTATCATATGAGTCTCAATGCTACTCTAGCTACAAAATAATCCACCTTTAGTACAACTCATTGAACAACTAGTGGGACACTCTATTTACTATAGGAACACTGAAAATATGTTATCTAATAGATGTTTGGTATTTATAGACTATATAACACCAAAAATTTATATTCTTTTGTATCAATATTTTTAGACTCTTATAAGAATTATTTACATTCTTAATTCCTCCAATGGAACCCCTTGATAAGGGATGGATCTAGAATCAAACTATTGGTGAATCACGGTGAGATAATGTAATCTTCATCAATAAATATCTCCTTCATTCAATTTTAAAGGTTGATCATTGTGTCTTTCATCATGGATTATAATCTTGGAATATTGTGGGATTTTTTAAAGTTATTTTTTAACTCTTTATATATCCCAATCTTTGTTTTATCATGATTTCCAATTTATCATTTTCATTATCCCAATTAAAAAAATAGATTTAAATTCCATTGAATAATGATATAATTCTCCCTGAAAAATGGAACCTTGAAAAAAATTAATAAATGGTATCCCATAATTATAAACTTATAATGTTGTAAGATGAATCATTAGTGTAATTTCACATTATAATTTATCCCATGGTTTCTTTGAATTTAGCTAAATTTTCTAACATATCATTGAATCTAATTGGGGTTTTCACATCCTAAATTTTGTTTTATGCTAGCTGTTTCTCAATATACATAGGATGAGGATATAATTATAGGATGTTTCATGGTTATTTTAATCAAGTGTTCAATTAGTAATATTATATTGGTCATTTTATCATTTTTTGGGTGAAATGATTTCTTCCTTGAATGAATTTGGAAACATATTACAGACCAACCATTAATTATCAGGTAGTGTTCTGACTATGTGAGGGTATACAATATGAATTTTTAATTGTGATCTATTATCCCATGAATTTTAGTTCTTTTGAATAATATAATTATTTATTGAATTATTATATTTAAAAAATTAGAATTCATTACCACAATAAGAACATAGTGTTGATCGATTTAGTCTGAATGAAATTTGAAAATGTATACAAAGATACTAGAATTTTACTGGTTGCAAGTAGACTACATTTGAAGTATGTGGTACCACGTACTATACCATATGGTTATTATTTGATATTCTCATGTAAAATTAGGTTATCTACCATGGATGAATAACCAATAAATTTTATCTCCATTATGAATGTATATTACTTAACTACATAATGATCGTAAAATCATAATTAATCAAATGAATCATGATTATTTTAATTGGACACTTTATGGTGTTTAAAAATATTACATGAGAATTAAATCCCATGGAACCATGTCCTCTGATTTAATATATGTTCTTTATTATATATCCAATTACATAGTGTTTAATCTTGATCTCATGTGTAGATTATAAGAATGTGATTACATTGCACGATTTGTTTACATGTGAACTCCTATTTTTCACCAAGTGATGCCCATATTGGTATAATGTTTTGACAATGATTAAGAGTGATAAAATTTGTGTTTATGTTGCACTCATGAGACCAATTATGATTCATGTTTCCATGAGTATTCTACAATAGATTATTTTATGATAATCAAATTTATTTATATATTATTTCAAAAATATTGACGTTGATATGATATTCCCTTCATATATTTATTTCCTTCCCTATTTTGTGTTTTATCATATTTCATTGGAGATTTTGTTATGGTATTCGAATATAGGAGGATTTTTGTTATATGGTTCCCCCTATGATGGTGATTTCACATGGTTTTTGATGGATACGATGGACTATAATATAATGTTAGGGATCGATGTATTCATTAAATGAAATTTGGCAACATGCTATGGGGGTTTTAAGATGTTCTACTAGAATCTAATCAACTTTCTCAGTTAATGAATAATGTATAATGTAGATCATGTTCACATTGTGGAAATGGATTCTATGAAACATCTTTACTTGATTCTTAGGGGATTATGAGTATTATGTACTCTTGATTATTTTGGATGCCATGTAACATGTTCATATCTTTATTGTAGGATACTAAGAGACATATAACCTCGATAAAAAGAGGATGATGAGTGGAATATTTTTTAGATTCTTAGTATATCAACCTTTTGGATTTACCTTGATTAGTCACCCCATTTATATGATTATACTACTATATTGGATGAAATGAATATTGGACACGGTTTTATTGTCACTAGGTATGTGAAAAAACACTAGGTATATATATTTTTTATTCTATTCTTGTTAAATAATGTTTATATTATTTTTTCAATGATATTTATTTATTTTTTACATATTTATGTGATTATAAATTAAAAATAAACTAAATTAAATATTTTTTAGTGAACCGTGTCAGTATTTTTCTACTATAAAATAATAACACCCTAAATGGGAGAACATAGAAATTTGGAACATGAGAATATCTCTCAAGATGAAGATATAGGCATAGATAATACCTAGATAAGATCATTGAGAAAGATATTTATCTAATATTATAATGACTATTATGAGATTTGTCTTAATGTTCGGTATATATCTACTTAAAAAAATTTCTTATGGGTGATCTATCAGATGGGTGATCATAGCACTATTTTAAGATATGAATTTTTATTTATATGTTCCTACATTTATTCCAACAATCGATATGAATTCGTATTCTATAAACTCAGATTATATATTTTTAACATGTTTGGTTATATAAATTTCTTTAGGTATTCTGATGATGGGTATAGTTCCCCATTATTTTACCATAGGCAATAATTTATAGTTGGAAACCTATAAAATATGGGGAGGCACACCTATGTCAGGTGGAAGACCAGCATGGAGTCAGAATGTTACAATTTTGAAGTCAGTATTATTGATAGCATTGGTATGGTATTTCTAATAAAAACCAAGTGTAGTAGTTGGTCATTTATGTAAATCCAACTGAATTGGAAAAAAATATTTATTGAATTAATGAAACCTATTTTTATCATTTTTATACACATAGTTAAATACCACATCACAACTCATATTTTTTATTAATGATGATAATATGATAAGAATGTGGGAAGTGGAATTATAGTAGTTGGATACCATGTATTCAATACTTAATAGAAATTAAGTGCGAAACATATGAAAATCACATATCATGTAATCTATCACACACACACACACACACTATTTAATATAATATATGAATGGATTCATTCATGGATCATATATTTTACTATGTAATAAGACTAATTTTCTCATTTAATTTTTTAAACACTTATTTATGACATTTTTTAAATTTATCGTTTTCTTTTTTAGGGAACATCGAGTACTCTAGTACACATTTTATATCCACTATATTACCACTCCTAACTCAAAATAGAGTGATATATATTAGAAAAATGTATGTATATATTATTCTATCTAATATATTTTTAACATCTCTAAAATGTACTATTATGTCTCATTTACCCATTATTTGACTTGAAATCAATATCTATCCTTCTTAATCTCTTCACCAAAACCATTAAATTCATATCATTCGATGTGTACTCCAAATTTAATATATGAAGGAAAATGTATATCTTTTACCCTAACTATAATCCATTTAAATTTCATTACCAACCCTCGATATCAATCATACAATCATTCCAGATGAGTGGTTATCATATGAGTCACTTTTAAGAGGCCACACAACCTTTGGACGATCCTATTAATTTATTCATTCATGTTTCCTATAGAATAAATCATTACATATTTGTAATGGAATCAATATTTTTTTAATAATTGAAATTCTCTATTAGCTTCCCAGGTAACATCCACATTCCCCATGTGTCTATATATCCATATGCCTGATAACATTTTCTATTATTAAAAAATTCATATTAGTCTAAATAACATATATGAATAATGTATAAGGGTTCTTAAATTATTTCTAGTATAGGAATATGAAAAAATTTCCCCAACCACTACAACAATGATTCATTATTCATTGTAACATCATCAATGATAATTGGATGATTCAAGACTATCAATGATCAAACAATACAATAAAATAATTTGTTAAGAAATTATATAACCGCTCAATATCTCTTGGTAATATTAAATTTATTTTTTGAAGTATAAAAAAATTGACCATTTTTTCATTATCTTAATATTAAATTTATAAGTATTAATTGATGAGAAAACATCCCATTCAAATATGACCTATTTCATACAATGATGGGATATTTTTATTCAACCACTTATTCTAATATTTCGATCAATATAGTGTCCATAACTAGTAACTCAATATCGACCACAGATATACCATATTAGTCCTTAGGATATCATTTTAGGAATATATATCATCATTATTTAATTCATATTTTATATTATATAATGATTACATTTATATTAGTAAAAAATAGTAGATAATAGTATCTATGTTCCAATTTCATATACAGTAATCTAAAATACCCGATATTAATGAAGAACATGGTTTTATGTCATGAAATATACAAGAATAACTACTTAATATATCCATTTTCATATTCTTTTGTGATGTCATTTTTAAAAAGTTATTGATGATACTACCGGTTACATAGAAATTTTTCATCACAAAGATTGATATCCAAGGACATGTTTATGTATCCTCTCATTTGAACATCACTCCTTTTATTTCATCGTATCAAACAGTATTACATAGGCATGTCACACTCTATGATATAGATTTTTAAATAATTTATTTAATTTTATTCTATTTAGTAAATTATCATGCTATTAAAACAATTTAGGTGCAATTATAAATTCTAGATATAATATTAATAATTTATCTTAATCCAATAAAAAATTATTTAAAATCCATTCCATCACCTCACAAAACATTTTATAGCATCAATTGTAATTGTTATTATTAAGAGTATTTCATTTTTGATAAAATAATTTAACTCGTTGGTTTTGATATCTACTCCTATTATGTCTTTATTTATACATCATATTCAATTCTAATAGTATACTTAAATTTTTATATTTTCTTATACCTTAATTTTATAACATTGACATTAAATTATTATTATTTATAATAATAACTATCATTAATAACATTTACTTTTTTAATTATGACCACTATTGTCTATCTTTTTTAATACATCACATGGACTATATAATTACCCTTATATTTAATGATTGATTACATGTAATACCAATAATTTTGATAATCTATAGAGGTAACTAAGGTATTGATTAAATAAAAGAATTATGTTTTTGAGATTATTCAAACTAATATTGGTTTTTTTAAGTTAATCATTGGATTTTTTTTAAGGAAATAGAGAATTAATTTTTTATTAGAACATTAGAAGGGTAAATTTTTATATAAATCAATCTCTATAATGACCATCAGACACTGGAACCATCATTGAGTGTGTATGGATGATTTTAATATCCATTGACATTGTTCCATAAAGAATAAATGAGCTAGTATAAGTTATTTTAGTCTAAATCTCATAAAGATGTGTCATATAATAATGGTCATTCACCATATGCATAAATTTGAGTATACCCATTATGAAAACTTTTTCACTATTAATAGGTATTCACAACTTAAGAAATGTGTCATATATCATAAAGGTTGTCTTACTGATAATTACACAAGTAAAACTAGAAAATTTAAATCAACTATTATTTGGTTTATGACTAATTAAATATAGATTGAATTTTTTTTAATTATATAGTGACCCTTTTATCCGTTTAGTTTTTAGTGACTAATGAGTACTTTTTAAAAAAACCACATGTCCATAAATGTAGAGTTTTCTAGATCTAAAAAATATTATTCTTAATCCCTTCAATAATCAAAACAGACACACATTTCTGATTTTGATATCTAATTTTATTATATCAAATCCCCTATATTTTTAGACACTGACCATTTCAACGATTACAACATCTCTATTATGTTTCCCAATATTTTAGAATATTTGGATCACTTATCTTGTAGTATGAGTATCCAATATAATAACCCCATGATTTATTTTTCTAAAAATAATGTGCATTTTCTTTATTAAAATTTTATTTAATAATCATTAATTCAGTGATGTTATATATATAGATGGTTTGGATAAAAAATATTTATTATTATTTACCATTTGGTTGATTGGAATTATGTTATTAAAAACATTTTAGGCATCATTAAAATCATGATGGATTAAATGATTATTACAAAAGTAAAATCATGAATTGAAACATATTTTAATTAGTTATATATAAATTTGGAGAAAAAAAAATCCTTTATTATTTTTCATCATGTAATGATCATTACCAAACAATGTAATTACACATTGTGTTGGTGATATTACCTCTAATGGAATGACATATATATAAAACATGCTTGAGTCCAACAAACTAGTGTGATTATAATATTTCCAAGGGTACTCATTTTACCAATTATAAGTGAAATAATTATTTTTTATAATAATAACTATCATCAATGTCATTAAATTAATGAGTTATAAATATTGTTACAGTTTATTATCAATATGTCCCCTTAGATGCACTATTATCAATATAGTTTTATTATAATATCAAGTGATATATTATTCATCCAAAAAATTTAATCCAATAAAATAATTAATAACTAGATAAATATTAGTTAATCAAATATATGTAAAAAATCAATCATGATCATTTATTCACAAATAATATATGGATTTCCTTCATTAACCAATACCTATTACCCATTTTCCTATATTGGAAGGATTCTATACCTTTTTTCATCAACACTATATACATTTATTTTTATATTTGTATATTATCACCTTTGAATATTCTACACACCTTATTTTGACATTGTGTCTGTATGTTATTAATAATTTCTAATAAAAACATAACCAGTATACACAATAAATTATAATTGGAAAAAAATATAATATAACCAATCAATATGATCTAATTAAAGGTATGTATTTTATAAAATTAATATATGAAATATTATTAAAAAAATATCTGAATCATGAAAATTAATATCATTATGTTTATTTACTGTTAATTAAAAATTATTTTTTATTTAAAACATATATAGTGAATAAAAATTAATTTTGAAATATTTTAAATATCATAGGCCTAATAAATTAAAATTTTTACGATTTACATGTGTGATAAAATTAGTATATATATATATATTGTAGTGAATTTAAATTTTTTTAAGGATACTATAGAATGACAAATTAGTGATGTTTGACAAATTATTTCAGTGTGGTTAGTAGGTAAAATATTGGAAAATTAAAATCATTTCAAATATGGATACTAAGTTATAATATATAGCAATAAATAAACAGTGAAAATAAATTAATATATTTGATTGTGTCCTAGTTTTGAGAATATAATAAGTAAAAAAAGATATGAATGATAAATTGCTTGTGTATAATTGATATCCTAATAATAATATAGGATAATATATAAATATTAATACGATGGATAAGATATAATTTTTTATTATTAATGAAAATGACCTATTATTAACTGTTTTATAATAAAGTAACTATTATTCAATGTATCTTTTCCCGTTAATGTGGCTACTGTATTAAATTATATATGTTGGTTATATGGAAGTATCAATATTTATAAGGTAATATATATTAGTAAAGTTGACCACATCTTTATAAATTTTGATGTTATGGATATATTATAGATGCATTCAAACTTATACACGTAAATTGTTGTTGAAAGGTTAGTGGATCCATAATTCCATGGTGATTTTTTTTTAATTTAAAGAAACATAAATATATATATGAATATGTAATGTGATTGGTTCATCATTATTATGCTATTTTAAAAAAAAATTTGATTTATATAACATACAATTAAATGATAAATTATGTTGAATTTTGAAAATATATAACATATGTGAATTATACAACCTAGCATAAAAACATTCTATCATCATTTTCCTTTAAAACATATATGATTTTCATTAAACTATGGGTCCATAATTAAAAAAATAGAGAGTTATGATGGGTCATAAAAAATAATACTTTATTATATTTAACGTTCCAAAATTACATGTTTTCATTTTAGATCCTATAAAAATGTTACATTTAACATACTTAACCACCATTTCATCTTTATTTCTTTTTAATGTATACTAGTTTTAAGTGATTAAAATATTATTTAAAGTAGAATATAACTTGGTTATTCTTAAAATGTAATCAATGAGTTTTTCCAAATTGATATTATCCATAAGTTCTTCCTATAATTCAAAAAACTAAAATGTCATGTCTTTGAAAATAAAATTTTACAAACAAAAAAGTAAAATATACCTAAAGGGAATATATATCTTGGAAAAAATCATTAAGTGGTTTCATAATATATTTTATTCACAACCAAACTTGTACAATGGATGCAACAAAATCCAATGTTTATTTATGATTAATTGGTAAATCCAACCAAATATGTTTTCTCCCAATATCTATAATTTGAAAAAGGGAGGTGAGAGACCAATTGGGAATAATTTTAAATCATATACCCTAAATTAATAAAAATTTAAATGATGTGTGGGATTATAATGTAAGGAATCACCCTATATGTTTTAACCACATCAAATATTTTCTATTTTTGGTATTGATGGTGTTTATACATCAAATATTTTGTATATGGATGATATTCTTATTATTCAACCACCAAAAATGTTTTATTTTCCTATATATGAGAGTGTGTATTTAAGGATAATGAATTAAAAATATCAAGATGGAATCAAAATAATAATATTTTTTTTATAAAACTGGATCAAGAATAATCCAAACCTAATTATAAATAATTTATGTTATTTGTAGAAGATCTATATTTATTTACAACCCATAGAACATATTATTCAAAAAAATTAACACTATTTTAAATTAATGCTGACTTATTCATTTTTTCATAAAAAATAGTGGCTATGTGAAACATATATAGACATGAAAATACAATAAAAGTGTAGTCAAAATTAATTTTATGTTGTGAAAAAATCATCTAAATTATAATATGAATATGATTAAACATATTTTTTGTGAAAAATCATGATTCTCTCCCCGTATAGTGAATTCATATAGAAGAATTTTTGAAATGTTAGCGATAAATTTATTGACACGTTAGATTCCCACATCCTCTTTATCCTCATTTGTATTGGACATGGGGATAAATTCAACTTATTTATATTTTTATCCTTTATACATGAATTCCTTGAAGGTGACATGTATAATAATTATCATTTACTTTAATTTTATTATATAACTATTTCTATTTTAATTGTTGATCAATCATCAACAATATCGTGTGTAGGTCTTCAATATTATTTGGTTATAATTTATATTTTTATTGAGGATGAGAGAGTAAGTGATGTTAATTCTTGTAGGGTTTATTAGAAATTCATCATTCAACCTGCAACAGGTTCGACTCCTTTAATGGTTTCTTATTCTCTATTCTAAGATATTTATCATTGGTTTTATGGAAAAGAGAAACTGATATGTTTGAAATAGTTTGTATAGGTGATTATAACTGACCATAGTATTTAATTTATCAATATATATTATCATACCATAATTAATTGATTAAATTAGATATTTTATAAACATCAATTAACAAATTCGTTATTTTATAATTTTTCCAACAAAAATAATTGTTTTCTTGTCTCCTTAAAAATGTTCACATGTTGTAAGGTGGATGGGTGCCTTTTATAGAAAAAAATTATTCTCATGGAATTAGGAATAATGTAGCTGATAAATGTATTGATAAGAATAAATATTCGAATACAATCACTCTCATAGGAAATGATTTCCTTTTCCTAGTTTATGTAATTAATAGTAGATTAGAAATTGTTATTGGATAAATGGAAATAAATAAAAAACATGTAAATGTAGATAAATGAATGAAATTTCTTGATGGATTCATACCATTAAGCATATTTAATGAATATTTATTGTCTCACTACTTTAGTTACATATTATATACTCTACGTTCTTAAAACTATTTTGATACACCCACAATTCAAAAACTATGTGAATAGAAATCAAACCATTGAATCCAATAAGTGTTCCACCCACCCATATCTTAGAAGATACAAAAAAGAAGTCCAATACACACGAAAAATACTAATTTTTTTTAATAAATTAATTTATATAGTTAAGTGTAACATAGTTTTTATAAATTTTAATGGAATTTGGGGAATGCTAAATGAATATTAATTTTTTCACGACTCATAGTCAATCAACTTAGATATCAAAGTAAAAAATGATATATATGGTGCATGAATTCATGAATAATCATACATTAATTCTATAGGTGATCCTTAGATTATCCTTTAACTATAAATATGTTCTTGAGATAAATTATTATGAAAATTATAATACATAAATATGATGAAGGAATGACATTATGAGACACATAAGTATAATTTAATATAATGAAAAAACATAATATACATTATATATATAATTACAGGTATGTAGTTAGTGGTCTCAAATATTTTATATGTGGTGGATGGAAATTAATTAAATGGAATAAAGGTTCATCTACTTTAATCCTTTAAAAATTAGCAGTGATATACCCCAACTTGAATCATCCCACATATATATCCCAAGGGTGACAATTCTTTATGATTTGTCATGGTCACACTCATATACCAATTCTCCTATATGATTATTGGGTCACTTATTTTTTATACGATACATATATGTAAAAATATATATGATTTTCCCAAATCAATTATACAATATAATAGTGAATATTTTGAGGTTTAAAGCAACAACATAGAATTATTGAAAACAACCAATGCACAGTTACATGTTGTATATTTTATTCTATTATGAATTATAATATCTTATTTATAAGTAATTCCATGATTAAAATCTTATATAATTCATGGAAACTATTTTATATGGTATGGTGACCATTATATGTCAATATTTTATGCATATGAAAAAAAATCTTTCTTCTTTATCACCAATTTCATCCACATAGAAACCATATTTACACATTTTTATCATCTTGGTTGTGGGGTATTCTTAGGTATATAACGTATAACCCTTAAATATAAAATTTTAAATATGTAGAGGTACCATTAAATATCAATTAACTATAGAAATTATTATTTCATATCATTTCATTCTATAAGTAAAGTTGTCCCATTTCTTGTTCCCAATCATTGTCTTATATGGAGTAGTTATTAAACAAAGATTAATTTTATAATTAAACACTAAAAAACATTATTCAACTAAAACCATTTATGACTGAAACATTATTATATCTAGTGAGACATTTTTACATAAAAAATAGAGAATAATCAACATCATTGTAGAAATTATCATAATAATCCAAAAAATAATTAAATCAAATTTTATTCCTTTTAAAATAAAACCTAGGATTCATCCATTATTCTTGAAAATTATTAATTTTTCTAGTTTGTATCAACTATGTGAGAATATATAATGAAAATTAGAATAATATTTTGAAAATATGGTATCTGATAAATCCTTTAAACTAAAACAATATCACTCTTATGAAATTCATTGAATTCCGCCAAAAATATCATTCTCTCTAAATTAAATACTCAAAAATACCATATGTGAATATAATTAATATTCAAAAATTGAGAATACTAAGATTCATCTATGTTTTAAGGTTATTGGTCATGTATTTTCTAAAGTGTATTCTATATTAAATGTTGATTTCGATGCACATTAATAAACTTGATTTTTTTTCTAATAAATTTACCAGAAAAGCTCAGTCAGAGGCAAGCCTCAGAACATTTATTAAATAAAATAAAAATACATTAAGCAAGTACATTAATGCAGAAAAGACAACTAAACATAACTCAAATCATACCCATCACCACATCCATTATAAATTTCTTCCTCCATATTAGCTAATTCCCACTCTGAGATTTCATAAGGCTTATAAACTGTGGAAAATTTGTTTCTAGTATCCAACATCTCCAAAGAAATAAACTCCTCTGATGACTGCATAGCCAAACATTTTTCCCAAATAGAATACCTTGTAGACACCATCCCTATAAGATAAGAATAATCTTTACATGGACTTCGTCATGTAGGGTCATTCATCACATCCTCATTCTCATGCATCTCCATCCTCCCACCCTGAACTACACCCTAGTAGAAAGGACGAACCATACCATTATATCTTCCCATGACATTGATTGAGATGTATCCTCACTTTCTAAGGATTTTCACCTCTAGGTAACACTCATTTAATCCCCATTCCTGCTGGACTTTCCTGTTATAGGTAAACATATAAAAACATTATGGATACTCCACAAGATTCTTCATAACATCTTCTCTAGTTGTAACATCCTTCGAAGAATCATGTTTCAAATTGTCTGCCCCCTGCCTTGTAACATCCTCTTATTCATGCGATTTCTCCAAAAGAAATCTCTATGTGGGGGAATCAATGAACGTATAAAATTTCAACATTATATTTGATTCCCAATTTCATGTTTATACCCTATGTGAAATTAAAACCAATTTTTAATCAATGCTGCATTTGGAATCTTATGCTGAAAAGTGTAACTGTATAGATCATTATCCCTACATTAAATATTTTCTCGACATTACATGCTGATAAATAAATGGTTAAGGAACCATACATCAGTAGGAACCCTATTCTATGATAAGAAACCCTATGCTACTTAATTATAACTTATCCTACCCAATGAAAACTTATTTTACATAGTTCAACCCTACATTGTCTACTCAATAGTGGAGTTTTAAAATATAATATTTTATCTTAGTTATATTCAACAGTTTTTGACGAATATTAAGCTGACTGAAAATTATATAATACTAATTAAATGCCCTTAATAAACAATTAATAGTTCAATTTTTTCCTAGAAAGTCACTCTCATCATTATGGGATTTCCAAATTCCTCGGGTCAATTCTGATTTAAATTTCAATGATATTTCAAGAAAAATTCATAGGTCTGTTCAACCAAATAAACATTATTTATATAATTGGAGTATTTTTGAATCACTAAATGTATAAAAGGTAAAAAGGATATAATTATTTGTCTTATACGATGAATAACAACCGACCATGAAGTAGAGACTACATTTTGGTTACATAAATGTTCAATCTTATATTGTTGAATGATTACTGCCACTATTTATTGCTACATTAAAATTATGATCATTTTGAAATTGGGATTGCTTCAAAACATCCCTTTAATGAAGACATTCCTTTCTAAAGTAGAAGATCCATCTACTGTAAGTTGTTACTGATCAATTCTAAATTTCATCCTAAAACATCAAATCAGGCTGTTTTGATTTATTGGAGATTCAACCACTCGTACATTGTTATGGTGGATTATCAGCTTCTTAACCTATGTTCTATAAAATAGATTCTGTATTAAAGAACTAGAAGGCCTTATATTTATCCTATTTTTAATGTTTTCAACTACCTATGATCATTTTTTATTTTATACTATTTTGATTAAAGGACCATTCTAGTTAAATTCACCAAAAACTTAGAGGTATTGATAGGTTGAGTGGACTAAGGGATTCTTATTCCTTGAATGACTAGAAAACGTTATGTTCTGTATTTCTAATAATATTCTTAATATATTTTTATATATAATAAAAATTCTTTACAACATCATAATTCACAAAGAAAATCAAAATTAATAATTGTTTATGTTTATCAAAAATACACAATTCACACCCTCTTGTGTTAGTTTTTATTTTTATAAAATTAATAATTTTTATCATAGTCAGGTCTTTTAATAGAATGTTAGAGCAATATAAAATGTATAATATCCTTAAAAAGTATATGGAAATGGATAATCCAATAGAATGAATTACTAAGGTAAGCACTTCATACATAATGGAAAAAATTATGCAACCTGAAGTCTTTATTGATAATATTTATGAAAAATCATGGTATCAATTTTTATTTGAAAATTATTACTCCTTAAAAATTTCTTTAGAAACCATAGAATTGGAAAACTTAAACAGAAAAAGAGTATGATATAAAATCTAATGAAATTAATTCTATTATCTATGCATACGGTCATTATAAATTTAATCATGTATCATAGTGTCCTACAACCTATGAGATGTGGAAAACTACTTTATTTTTCAATGATGGAACATGGAATGTAAGATAGATGAGGTATTCTTCAACAATGCTTATATTTTTTACCATTAGAATTATTAATGGTGAATTAATTACATAGATGAATCAAATTATTATGTATATTTTCAAGAATATTACAGCCTTATGAGAACCTATCAAACTATACGATCAATCTTTAAAAGTACTTATAGTACTACCCCCTAAATGGAATGGAATAGATATGGAAATTAGCGAATCATCACCTATCAAGAATTTGACAATAAACTAAATAATTAAAGCACTAATAATTTATGATGTGTATATTCATGTTAAAGATAATGATAATAACATTATTGAAAAAAAATACTACTTTGAATGTTACATCTCATAAAGATAACTGAAAATCAAAATAAGAATCCAAAAAAGAGAAAATTTAATATTCCACAAATCTTATAACTGAACTATCTTAGGTAGCATCAATGATTAGTAAATTCTACAAGAATATAAGTGGCTTCATATAATAATTTATGAATAATGATAAATAATGTGGATAAGTTTGATGTTATGAATGAAAAGAATTTCATGTCACATCGGACCTAATTTCCATCAATTAAATGATGAAATAAATATGAAATAAAATAAATATAAAAAGAATTATTATTATGAGAATAATGGGGAATATAAATGAAATATATTTGGATTGTGTCTTATGTCTCTAGTAACTCCAACCAATCTATTTCATAGAAAGAGCCACAAAAACTGGAAGACAATATGTACTTTATGGATAAAGATGAAGAAGAGGTAAAACACAATTAATCATCCATTTTCAATAATAACAGTTCCTAGAGTAGTAAAATTACTTAATATTGTACAATGATAAAATATAAATATGATTATTCATTTAATAAACCTAAATCATTGTAAAAAACTCACAATTTTGACTCCGAAGAATGTGATACTATTCTAAAATAAAATGATGATTTTGTTGAAAAATTTAGGTCCTCTACATCCAACAGTTCTAATAATGAAAAATGGATTAAGGAATTTAAGAGGAATTATAATCCTATAAAATTACCATAATTAAATTTACCAAATGAGAAAATGTTTTGATTGAAATTATTGGAAATAATTTCTTTAAAATTTCATGATTTTGAATAGGCATTAAGGGTTAGAAATATTAATTTTATTGGAATTATTTTATTTCCAATTTAAAAAATTATATATTTTATTTCTTTTGAAAAAGAGATAATAACAATAATAACTATTATTTAGAAAATACTCAAATATTTGGTATTTAAAATCCTTTATCTCTATGTTTTTTTCTAATTTAAGTGATATGAATTATGGAATAATAATAAAAATCTGGATTCATATATTATTGCTCAGAAAAAATACTGGACACGAGAAGATATGGGTACCAAATAAACTCATGATTAATTATCGTTGAAGGAAATAAATCAACCGAATAGAAAATACATATGGTATATAGACAATGATTGTTCTCGGACCATGAGTAGAGACTCAAAAAATTTCTATACATTGAGTCAAATAGATGGAGGTCTAGTCACTCTTCATGAAAACACCGTTAGAAAAATAGTTGGAGTTGAAAATATTGGATAACCAAAGACTATATCTATTAATAAAGTAATGTATGTTCAAGGGATATATAAAAACATGATATTTATTTATCAACTTTTTCATGATGCTTTTTATTTTTATTTTTTTTGACATATCATGCTCTATGTTTAAATATTAATTTATTAAATTTAGAACACCTATAGCTGATAATGTTTATACTTTGGTTTTAAATTACCTTTGTAAATAGAGTTTGAATTTCTAAACTATTAAGACAAATGATTCAGGGATTCTGCATAAATGACTTTGAAACTAATATGTTTTCCTTACAAAAATTTTCTAATAAATTGATAGTTTTTAATTGTCATTTTATTATGTTTTATAATGATTGATTATGTAATGAATGCCAAATTTTAAAACAACACAAATCTTATTTCAAATCTATTAATAATATAAATGCATCTAAACTATTAGAACTTATCCATATCGGTGATTAGACCATCCAAAATAGATAGATTGGCTGGAAAATTATATGTCTATGTTTTTATATATGGTTATTATTGATTTAATTGGGTATGTTTTATAAAAATCAAAACTTCAGTATTCACCATTTTTGAATGTTTTTTTATAATTTTTTAAAATTAAAATGGATTTGAAATAGTTTTATTCTGAAGTTATCATGGTGGTGAATTTGAGATTCAAGAATTTATTTCATTTTTTCTCAAATATAACAATCAAACACACCTTCATTGTACCAAGGGAACATCAACAATGCAAAATTTTAATGAAGAAATAGAACTATTCAAGAAATATAAATGACTATGTTAAACAAATATAGACATCCAACCTATTTTTTTGGATAAGTTGTAAGCACAACCTATTATATCATGTATAGAGTCTTAATAGGGCCTATTTTTAAAAGAACCCAACGAACATTGGAATAACAAAAAAAAATGAAATGTACTATAAATTTATCAGACGAAAGGTTTATATATTGAATACTAAATAATATATTCGATAACTAAAATCCAAAATATGATGATGGATTTTTTAGTATATTCTACTACTTCTAATTCTTATAGAGTGTTTAATAAATAGTCAAGGACTGTTGAAAAATATTTTCATGTGAAGTTTGATGAAACAAACCCTTTTATTATAGAGAAATATAAAACTAATGATTTTACCGACACATCTAAAAACAATGGTCTTAATCCCATAATGATGATTTATAAAATGATATTAATAAAATTCATTCTTGTTTAGAATAACTTGAAAATGAAAAACAAAAAAATATCTTGCCTAGAATGTCTATAACCTTACAAAACCATCCTCCGAAAACTTTGTTAGGATACCTAGACACAAGAATTACAACTAGAAGAAACACGGGAAACCTAGATAAAATATCTAAGTTTCTGTCTATGTAAAAAACTATAACAATTAAATAATCATTAGAAGATGAATGAGGGTTATTTTCAGTGTAATAAAAACTAAATCAATTCAAAAGTAATGACTTATGGGAACTAGTTTATGGGAAAACCAAATACCCAGTCATATGAACATAGTGGGTCTTTTGAAATAAACATGATGATCAAGGAATCATAAATAGAAATATAGATAGATTACAATAAAAATGATATAATCATAAATAAGGTATAGATTATGAGGAAACCATTTCCACTATATCTATATATTATGACATTAGAATCATTTTAGTTTATGAGTCACATAATAATGTTAATTTATATTATATGGATATTAAATCTCCCTTTTAAAATAGATTTTTAATGGATGATGTTTATGTTGAACAGCATCCTTGTTTTAGAAATCCTCAAAAACAAAAAACTATTTTTAAATATATTAAATCACTCTATGGCGATAAACAAGAACCTTGAGCTTGGTATAAAATATTAGGTTCTAATATTTTCAAAAATTGATTTCCCGTTAGATTAGAAGATCCAACAGTTTCTAAGAAAACTATTTTATCAAATATTTTATTTGTACGAATTTATGGTGACGATGTTATTAGAAGTTCAAAAAATAAAAATCATTGTAAATATATTTTAAAATTAAATTAAAACATAATTTTAAATGACTATAATGGGAGAACTGAATTTATTGTTAGAATTCCAGATTTATCAAAAGGATTATGTAAATTTTTTAAATCAAAGTAAATATTTTATTGATTTACTGAACATATTTGGACATGAGAACGAAAGGACATATTCATCTCTTTTATGTCCCAATGTAAACTGTGATTTGTATTAAGCTAGATAAATATTGGAAAAGAAGTTATATTGATGTATGATTGGTAGTTTGTTATATCTTCCAATTATCAAACTATAAATTATATTTTTTAAATGTATATATTAGAGATTTAAATCTAATACCAAAAAATCCCATAATACTACTATTAAAATAATTTTTATATATTTATAAAGGAACTATTTTTTAATATATTATTTACACCAAAACTACAAATTTTAATTTAATTTCAAATTCATATTATGATTTTGGAGGTTGTAGATTAGGAATAAAAATGACATCCAGAACCATTCCCTTTTTTGGAAAATAATTTTTATCATGGTCGTGTATGAAACAACACTCAGTTTCCCAATCAACAGCCAGGGAAAAATGTTCTTCTGTGGGTATTTACTTTGTATAAGTATTTTTGGATGAAAAATATAGTACTAGAATTTGGAAGAAAAATTAATATTATACCTATTTTATGTGATAATACTAGTACTATAAATATTTCAAAAAAATACAATATGGAATTATAGGACTAGGAATATTGATATAAGGAAACATTTTCTAATTTATCATGTTATTAAAAAGGATATATACTATGAATTTGATAGTACTGAATATCAAGTAGGCTATAATTTCTGTAAACCACATCCTATAAGAAGGTTTGATTTTATTAAGGGGGAGTTAAGAGTATATTATTTTAAATAAATGTTAAGTAATTTATTTTATTCTTAATCTATCTATATTTATTTTCAAAACCCAATATTTGATATATAATTTTGGGTATCTTTCTTTATTTTATTCGTTTAGATAGTATATAGCTTTAAAATATAGTAATTATAATTTTATTTTATTTTTATTACCCAATGCAAAATTAAAACGAAATATCTACAATCTGAAATAATGAAATTATACTATTAGCCTTCTCTTTCTCATCCCTTTCACATCCTTTGATATTATAATACTTCTCCTGTTTCATTTTACTATAACCATAAATATTAGAACCTTAAATTTCAAAACCTTCAGAAATGGAAGGTATAGATATAGTTGATGATTTAGGACCAAGTGAACCCATTTCCCAATTGATGTATAGAAATATTCTTCTGGGAAGCATAATTTATTTCGATTAGAAATAAAAAATAAATATTTCATTAAAGTGTGTAATAGGATTTCAAGGACTAGAATTAATTTTTTATAATAACAATACGCCATTTTTTCAATACATATGTAATATTATTCTTTGAAAATTATTTTTTTAGTTACAGATCTACTGATGATGTAGTTTTAAATAAAATTTATCATGATGTGTTTTTCTCTCTATGGTTTAGATTACTAAATTATTGGAATTCCATTAAAAGGGGGATTTAGTTTTTATTTAAGAAATATAGGTGATGAGAGTGATAGATTAGAGGACTACATGTATTCTCTTTTTGAGACTAGAACTATTATGAAAATAATGACAAGAGATTTGAACACTTATACGAATGTAATGATGAACCTAATTTAGTGATGAATCGTTTCAAGAATACCAGATCCTGATAAATTAATTTATCAATATATTTATGTTATGTCTTTATTCTTAAACAATATCAAACTAAACTTCTATAGATACATTATAAGGTATCTCAATAATTTCAATCAAAAATATGCCAAGATGGGGTTTTATCCCTATAAAAGGATTCTATACCTCTTGTTGTTGAGATTAGGAAATATCATATATTTATCATTTATATAGATATTTCATCAATAAAACATTACCAGTTTTGGAACTGTCCTAAAATTGGGATTATCTAGAGTAATTCATTCAATCATCCTCTACCAGTTGGTATAGAAGAACCAGAATGTTGGATGTTTGGTGCTCATGTGGAGAAATTTTTTCACTGATTGTTGGTTCTATGATTCCTAGACTAGATGAGGAAGAAGAATCTCGAATTTATATAGAAATAAATTTTCAATTGAAACTAATTTCAATCAATATTTCTGAACCAGTGGTAGTTCACCATGCTGGACAACAAGAAGTTGTGGAGAATGAGGCTTCAATAATATAACATGTAGCTGAACAAGAGGCACTTATAACTCAAAATGATGAATAAGTTTCTCAAAAGGATGTATAATACCGTGAAATTGATCTCAATATTAATTAAGAAGCTCTTGGGAATCATTATTTAGTAATTGCTGATTCGGTTTATGTAGGTGGATCCACACTAAGAGGGGAGGAAGAGCCCAGTTTTCATTTGGCATGAGTTATTCAAACAAGGGAACAATCTACTATGTTGTTTAACTGATTAGATAGAGGTACTAAAGAGATAGTACACAGTTTTAATAATATTATCCTCAAAATGTTTCACCAAGGAAAGAATTATAGTCTATAAAGAAGAAATATGAGGACCTCATAAGTTCAACTCTATTGATAGCTATGTTTGAAGCTCCTCAAACTCAACATAGAGATGTAAAAGAGAATTTGGTTTTAATAGATGGTTCATAATATTTAATACCCAATTTAGATAGAGATTTAAAATCATTGAAAGTGGTTTCAGTGAAGAAATATGATTTTGATGAGCTAAAACATTTGTTGGTAATATAATTTCAGTCAATTATGGATAGTCATAAAGCATCACCCTCTACCCCACAACCATCTTCTCATTAAATTATAAGAATATTTAATGTTACTAATGCTGTGAAGGATGAGTTAAACAATAGTTTACACACTATCCAATGTGATATTACACCTCTGAATGATCTTCTTGAAAATCATAATGATTTGATCAGTTTTTTGACCTCTAATAAACCCTAGTTTGGACCAGTTATTCAACAATTGAGGTATATATTAAAATAATCTATTCAATCAAATTTATCTATAGATGAGTTCTTGAAGTTTAATCTAGTTGAAATATTAAAGGATGTTATAGATTCAAGAAAAATCTAACATAAATGTATTTATGTCTTCAACATCCATTGTCAAAGTCTTTTAGTAAATATTCATGAAATTAATAGTATTGTAAGTGTAATCCTTATCCATCCACCGAAACTAAAACCCATGGTGATTCAAAATAAAGAATCCAATATGACATGATCCACTTATTTTGAAGACCTAATATGTTGATTGTTGGTATATACTCATTAATTTTTCTAACATTTGATCTTCTTTGAAATTTACATTATTTTTAATTCTTTTTTTATTGGTGTTCAAATTTCGACTTCCAAATCACATATCCTTTTATTTTTAAATAGTATAATATAATCATCCTTTGTAGTTTAGTGCGATATCAACTATACTAAGTTTCATATATTCATTCAAAGCATTATTTATATATAAAAAGGTAGAGAATATATGAATACCACTAAATTTCATTTTTTGGGGAGAATATTTTCCTATTTTTGATACTTTTGGGAGAAGTTTATAAATCAAAATAATACTATGAAATAAAAATATTTATTTAATTTTTACCATTCTTATATTATATATTCATTATGTTATGGGTTTTTTTGATCATCAAATAGATGATGATTATTGGGAATGTATTGTATCACATATACTCTATTTTAAATTTTGATTCTGATGCCCACAAATACCCTTGTTTTTTTATAATTATGATTCATTTTTTAGGTTTGAAAAATACATATCATGTGTTTGTTTATATTTTTTAGGGATTGATAGCTACAAAATGTGTTATGTAAACACTGTTCAAACCATATGTTCAGTAAATAATTTTATGGATTTTCATTTTTATGTCGTGTTGAATAGATTGTTTATGGAATAAAACCCCAATAATATTAGTTTAGTGTATGGATCAACAACTATATGTTTGGGAATCAAATAATTTAGGGAGTATAATACCTACATTAGAGTTTAGAATTACTATTTGTAACATACGTTTGGGTAATTAAAACTAATTATTAATCAATTCTATATTAGGAATCCTACGTTGAAAATTGTGTACATATAGATGTAGAGACCCGAAGCTTGACGTATATGGACATTACATTACTTTTTCGGAATACTTAGTACATTACAAAAACACACACACAAGGACCGTAATAGTTTAGTGTCTTTGGAAACTCAGAATATAATCTTCTAATCATGGTGAAAGATCTTCAACATATCCCATAAAGATCTTCCTTTTTTTACCTAAAACCTTTCTTTATATCCTGGGGAAAAGAAAACATAAAAGGGTGAGCTCAAATGCTCATTAAGGGTAAACAAAAGAAATATCAATCACATCATATTCATAAGAAAATAACTTTTGGAAATCTTAACCTGCAAAAGAGATCATAATTTCATAACATGGGATAAATCATAGTAGTGAAATGTAATCCCAATACTCATAACTTAAAACATGAAACTTTGTGGCATACACACATAATCATAGAGAATCATTTCTTATTAGTCAAGACACATTTCCAAGACTATCTTAGTGGACAAAGTCCATTTCTGAACCGAGTTCACTCCTCGTTTCAGTCTTGTTTCACTGAACCGGTTTAACCTACCATTCTAGCCATGTCTATCTCATGAGATATAAAATCTTTACCCAATGCATTGGAGGGAGATATAGGTCCCACCCATCTCATAATGATATCATTCTTATGTGTGCCACAAAATCATAAATCATACATCATTGCATAACCCATGTAATAAAAATGGGAATCTTAAACATCATGACATCATAAAACAATTCATATAGGATAAAGGAATTCATAAAAATATTTCCATCACAACATAATCAAATCTATGTAATAATAGGGATAGAAACAGAACCCTTTATTATCTTAGATGGAAAATAATTTTGATAAAATACTTGAACTCCATTCTTGAGGAAAATATCATTTCTACTTCAAAAACACTTTTCCTTTCTTAACATGTCATACAATTCTAAACTAAAAAAAGTTGATTAAAAATAAACTTGAAAAATTGTAAAGTAAGATTCTTGGAAATAATGTTTTAAAAATCCATTCATGTCGTATAAGTTAAAAAAAACATTCTTCTCATACTTTTGTTGGAAAAGCCAAAAAGTACCTCGTACGAAAAACGACCAAAGATTCCTTTCATATATTTTAATAAAAACTCACCGAAGGGTAAAATTGGATTTAAAAAATTGTAGGTGTATGGAAATAAAATTACATATTGAGAAAACATGGATGTGGATGATAAAATACACCCTAGTAAATACCTAAGTATAAACAATCACGGATAAGAATGAGATTGTGATATTTCCCTTACCTTAGGTCTGATATGCTTTGTACGTATCTGAACCTCCTGTATAATGATTTAAATAATTTTATTTACTTATTCCATAATCATACTCATTGTTATGATATCACATATGGTCATATTCTTATCTTCTTATTAGTAATATTTCATTACAACTTGTTATTCGGGTGTTTATTACTTTTTGTTCTTATGCGTTTTTTGTCGAATAAATTCTTATTATTCTCTTTAGGTTATAGATACCTCATTTTCAGAATTTTATTAGTGTAATATATATCATTTTAATTCATTCAATTCATTTATATAATCATTATGCAATGAAGATCATGTAGAATGAGTCGCATCACATCGTGGAGACGGTATTCTGTACGTACGCACGAGCGATGATATTGTTCCCATGATCATGAAATTGTATTGGAGTGAATGTATACTATTTAAGAATCAATATCAATTTAAAATAATCATATATAGTCATTATTTACACCATTATACCCATCCAGGTAAGGTGGTGGTGGAAAATAGATTACACCACGGCGTGAAGACGGTATTCCGTACGTACGCACGCGCGGTGATTTAATTTTCCGTAGGATGGATAGATGGATAAATATGGATGTTTCATACTTATAATAACATATCAGTATATGAGTGATACTTATGTTATTACTTCATAATGAAACAACTAAAGAAGAAGAAGTGGAAGAAGAAATAAAGATGAAAGAATCGGTAACGGACATTACCTCTTCTTTGAAGTGCTTCTTTGAGACCTCCTTTTAGGGCACTAAAATTGGTCTTTGAAGAAGACCAAGACCTCTAGGATGTTTATAGGGAAGCGGAGAGGATAAAGTGGTAGGGTTTGTCTGAGCTTGAAGGCTCAAAGTGGTGTCAGGAATAGAGGGAGGAGGTTCCCTTTTATAAGGGAGGAGAGGGGCACCTTTGGAATAACAAAAAATATTATTTTATTATAAAGCCAAATTAGGTTTTAAATAGCTCCAAATTGATTTATTTAGAAGCTAAGGTGGTTATGGGTCAAAATCCTCTCATAAAATATAATTTAGACAATTTTAGGTTCCTATTTTAACCTTATCATTTAGATTTAACATTAAGTTAAATAATTTTACTTTTACCGTGTCTTCTTGTGTTCTTACACTATAAGGTTAATAAACTTACTATAACAAGCCAAAAGAACCCCAAGTTGTTTATTATTAATATATATAACCTTATATAAGTCATTTAGCCGAACCTTAGATTTTTAGGAATAAAATAACAATTAATAATATAGTATTTTTTTGAAAAACTATTTTATGTCAATTTTGACACTATTTAGTAATTGATTTTTGTTAAAATTATAACAGAATTATTAGTTCGAAAAAAGTAAATTAAATCAATACTAACATGTCATATTAACCAAGAAAATTAGTGGAATTTATAAAAAGTCTCAAATTACATTTATTTGGGAATTTATAACATCAATTATGTCAATATTTCATTAATAAGATAATTATTGCATCATCTTTGTGTCATAAATAAATTAAAAATTACAAATAAAATACCATTATGTAGGAAATCTTTTTAGATTTCTAATTAATATTTATAGTCAAATTTATCTTATGTATAACCTTATATTAAAAATTATTTACTTATTAAACTTTGATTTTAACTATTTTAACCCTTCTTTAAATAAATTAATAATAAATGTCCTAATCTAATCCAAGTTGGCCTAAATGGTCATATTTTATTCCTAAGTTTGTTTTTGGTCGAATTAAACTTATCCAATAGAATTAGTACAAGTGTTAGGGTAATAATAATATCATTTTTACCCTTAATTGCCCTATTTACTTTTAACTGTGGTAAAAAAAAGTAAAAAGTTACTATTCACCAAAAATTATTTTCATCTCATTGAACAAAATTTTACTTACTGACATCAATCGTGTCTCTCGTATTTTTGAATTTCCACTCATAGAAGCGGTAAAATTAAATTTTATGAAAAAATTCAGTTTTTTAACTTCCACTTAGTGGTTTCACTATTCATCAAAAAATGAAAGTTTCCAGAAAAATACCAAAAATTAGGCCTAAGCTATATTTGATATTATGAATTCAAAAATTATTTTTATTTTACCAAATTCAAAACATATCAGTTACATTAACTAATTTAAAAATTAATTCTCATCGTCAAAACAAATAGCGTGTTTTTAAGAGATAATAACTGTCAAAAGATTGACACTTGTTTATGTCTGGTTTAAATGTGAAATTACATCCAATGAACAACATTGTATTAAATTGTAAAAATATATTCTAAATATATTTTAAAACCACTCAAATTAATATTTTATCACTATTAATTATTTCAATTAAAAAAGTTATTTTTCATTAAAATTTACTAATTTTCACTATTCATCAGAATATGAAAGTTATTCGAAAAGTACCAAAATTTCACCCTAAGATAATTTCGATATTCCGAATCCAAAAATGAAGTCCATTTTGAAAAATAAAATTTATAAAATTTCAAAAAGTGGTTATTACTATTCATAACGGATAGTTTTAATAATAGCATATCATTGTTTAGTGAAACTCGATATTGCGTACTACACACGCTATCGAGGAAGGTCGCGATTGCGTGTAATGCAAGGCAAGTCAAGGATGCATGTTGTGCAAGATCCTTTTGGTGTAGCGTACAACACAATACATTAATGAAATCAAAAAGAGTATTTTTCATAAAATCTCAGGGTGTTACAATAGATAATTATACCTACATTATTTGTGTCCCCTATATTACATGATGATGAAAGTATGGTTAGAAAAATCATACATTGTTTTTGAACCCTTTGCTACACAATGGAACCCTAAATTACATGATGGATCTCTATTCTATGTAATTCAACCCAATATTTTCTAAAAAATTGCAGAGTTTTAAACCTCGCATTTTATCCATGTAACTTGAAATATTCTTCGAAGGATCATAGGATGGTAGAAATATTCTATTTGAAAGATAAAAATATATCTAGGATCAATTAAAAATAACTATTTTTATCATTGAAATTCACTCACATTTTTAAAAGAAGTTACGAATACTCTGGTCTAATCCGATATGAATTTCTGCATTCTTTTAGGAGACCTTTTGGGACCAATCCAAAAAATGAAAGAATATTTACATGATTGAAGTACTTTCAATTCCAAAAAATTGTACAAGAAGTAAGGGATACATGTTTTTGTCTTTGATTGTGAAGAAATATAAACCATGGAAAAGATAATACATTTTTGAGAAAAACATGACTAATCTTTTACTATCTTATGATTAATACTGATATTCATTGTTATTTTTTATAAGATCATTTTGCAACTAGGATCTCTTATGAACTAACCAGCCATGAAGAATTTATTTTATGATTATTATAATCTATATACTGTTAATTTATACTGTTGTAATTGTAATATTCAACAAAAAACATCAAATCAAAGTATATTGATTTATTTTATTATCAACTGAACATAAAAATTTATAGTGGAGTATCAACTTCTTTATCTAAGATGTGGACAACCGTTTCATTGTTAATGAACCAAAAGGCCTTGTGGTTTTCCTATTTCTAAAGGTGTCAAGTTATTTAAATTAGTTTTGATTTTATGGTCTTATGTTAAGAGGACCATTCTAGTGAAATTCATGAATCTCACAGAGAGATTGATTTGTGGAGTGGAATATGGGATCTTTGTGCCATGATCTACTAAAAACATTGTGTTTGGTATTTTTTAATCAAATTCTTATCTTTTCATACAAATGGAAAATGCTACCTTTTTTTATAATTCACAAAGGGAGTGAAAATTAATAATAGTAGAAGTTTACTGAAAAGATATAATTCACACCCTTCTTGAGATACATTGTATTATTCTAACCTAACAAAGTCCACATCCCTATACAACATAAATTTTTGTATTAAATTAATTCTACCAAGACACTAAATGACTTACCTATCATAGAAATTTGTCAAATTTATTGAAGGATCATTTTATATAGTGTTACTATTTCTCCATGTGAAAATGTTAACTAACATATTGTTCTATGATATAGTGTTATCTTTTGGGATAGACATGTTTAATACTCAAGAGTGATTTTCGAAGGACATTTTAGGTGCAATATCTTGCAGTAATTATTGTAAAAATTGTTGAGTTATAAAATAACCTCAGATAACCTGAGAACTATCTAATTTATAATTTAAGTTGTGTAAAATAGTGTACGTTACTAATTCATTAACTCACATGGTATATCACACCCAATAAAAAATTCCCCATTATATTTTGGTTCATAGAAATACAATAAAAATCAACGCGTAAACCACCCTAATTTTCATTTTCATTTAATTTATATTTTCTTATATTTCTTTTTATTATATTTATTTTATTTATGTGAAAATTATATTCATCTATATATGATTTCTTGTACGGTATGTTTATTCTAACATATATAAATGTAGTGAATATAGGATAAGACCGCACTCCCAAAATATAGATATATAGACCTCACAATCATCCCTAAAATAATTAACATCCTCCTAATAATCACAAAAAATAATCCATGTACCCCCACTCAGCTAAAAGTATAACATGAAATGAAGAAAATATATGGCTTATAAGGGATTAATTTTTCTTTTAATATTTATTACCTAATAGATATTTCATGGAATTTATTTCTTAATGGAGGTTAGATATAAAGGTGGCAAGAAAAGTGGATTTAATAAGTGAAATTTTCAATTAAATAGTTGTCTCTGTTAGGTATTGAATATTGAAACTATATATTTTCAAATAGTAATAATGGAATATTTTTGTTTATAAAATGTCCATATACTCTCCTGATTGGTATTATAAGGAAAAATATGGAATATATGTCTTTGAATGCCTCACAAGAGTAGGATTAAAAATAATTGATAGATAATTTATTGAATGTAATGCCATATTCGTCCAATAAACACGATTAAATTGTCAAAAAAAATTAATATCATATAATCAGTTATGAGAAAATAATAATATAAAAACAAATGGAATTTAAAATAGATTATTTTTGCTTCCATAAGGCAGGATAACATTTTACAAAACTTTCCCAAAATAATTAAACCAAAATCTTAAAAAGAAATAATAGAATTAATTTTCAAACATATAATATTAATCCATTAAATACTTCCAAAAAATATCTATGAAAATGTTTCATGTATTTTTTTATTCATAAATCGTAGTAATTATTAATCTAAATTAAAGGATAAAAAAGAAACCACATTATTCTACTATGGGCGTCCTTGAGTTTTACACCTCATTGCTATCCAATTATTATTCCATTATGAAATATAGATACTAATAATATTGTTATTTTAAATAATTTCATAGATGGAAAATATGTGAGGAAATGAGGAGATATATATTGGGTTTTGAAATCCCATGTTGTGCAACATTTTACACAATTTGTGACTCGATAGTTGTATTGAATTGCCCTAATTCGAATGTAGAAGTGGTTTTTTTCAAGGACACCATAACATATTTTTTTTTATAAAAGAATATATGTGGATAAAGGGATAGGATATCCCAAAAAAATTTATATAATCGTATAAACCAACTAATTAATATATAAATTAATGTTTTCAAATAGAATTCTTGGAGTCTCATTTTATTTTGATACACCATCCAATAAGTTCTTGGTTTATTGTTGTCATAGAAGATGCCTTACCATAAGTATGAGAGAATCATATTCTTATCATTTCAAAAACTCTTGTATTTTATTATATAATCAATCCATGTTTGTTATTATGGATTCAATTATTTAAAAATCAAGAGGTAAGTAAATTATAGGTCTATTAGTATAAAATTTTAAAAAATTTAATTGGGTTATGATTCTCCCACATTATTGTAATTTATGGATGTTATTTTTTCCAACACTACATGAGAGAATTTTGTTTTCATATATTTAAAGAAAATTTTCATTTATATAATGACTTTATTATGCTTTAATTAACATTCAAAATATATGTATGGCTCAACCATACATTTAAATTCCAATCAAGGGTAGTTAATATCCATTACAAATTTTAAATTTATATATGGAACAAAATATAAAAAAGGTTCTAGTTTGCTATTTATTTATTAATCTATTTCCAATGATTTATTTCATCTTGTATGATCTATTGAATATTATGGAGGTAGTGTTTTAATGGTTTAAAATGCACACACTCTCACTCTTCTTGATAGAAATACCTGGGAATGTCATTAAATATTTATTATTATTAGGATACATTATTTTTTAATTTATTGAGAGGGATTTTCATTATAACCATAATGTATATTGATTTTAAAATTTTATGTGGTTTCTTCTTGAGGTTTTCATATATTTGAAATGATATAGTGAGTTACTATTGAATATCTTCTTTTGTTATTTCATCTTAATTTTTATTTTATAGGGGAATGTGAGTTGAATATTGGAAGGGTTTGTTAACATAGTAGATTTCTTCCCTAAACATAATGATGTGATTTAGAGACTACATATGTTGTGGCCTAATATATTATTCAATCAGATTTATTGGGAAGAATTACTATTCATTTTGAATGAGCTACGCAAGGTGGGATTCCCTATCCTCAGTACTTATTTTAGAAATAAATATAATGTAGGTATGTAATGACACATACCACATTGATCCATTCCATTTCGAAAATCTATTGTATGGGGTTTTTCGAGAGGTCAAGGTGACTTATCCAGAACACTTTCCAAATTTCCATTTCTGTGAACAGTTCCATCGGTGAATAGTTCCAATGGTAGAACGTTGTGAATAGTGCATCAGTAACCTTCAGTGAATAGTTTCATTTGTAACATTATGTGAAGAGTACAATGGGGACCTTCTATGAACAGTTTCAATTGTAACCTTATGTGAACAGTGAAACGGTGACCTTATTTGAACAGGATCATCGGTAACCGTATGTGAACTATGCAACGGTGACCTTATGTGAACAGTGAAATATATGACCTTATGTGAATAGTGTCATCGGTGACCTTATGCGAACAGTGTCATCGGTAACATTATGTGAGCATTGTAATGGTGGATTTATGTTAAAAGTGACATCAGTGACCTTATGTGAACAATGTCTTCGGTGACCTTCTGTGAACAATGCAACATTGACCTTATGTGTACAGTGCATTAGTAGCCCTAAGTGAAAAGTGTTATCGGTAATCTTCTGTGAACAGACAATAGTGAGGTTTCAATAGTGACCTTTTCCCATTTCCAAATTTTGAGTTCATGAACTGTGTTTTCAGAACGGTGAGGTTCCAATGGTGACCTTTTTCATTTTCAAAATTTTGAGTTCAATGAACAGTGTTTCCAGAACTGTGAGGTTCCAACGGTGACTTTTTTCCTTTACCAAATTTTGAGTTCATGAATTGTGTTTCCAGAATGGTGAGGTTCCAATGATGAGGTTTATGAACAGTGTTACTAGATTGGTGAGGATCCAATGGTGAGGTTCCAATGGTGAGGTTTGGGAACAATGTTTTCCCTTTTCCAAATTTTGAGTTCATGAACAGTGTTTCAAGCCTCCTACAGCTTTGTCCTTTTTACATTTTGATTGAAGTAAAATGAATTTAAAGCCTTGTTTTAAGGTCTATAAGGATGATTCAAAGTTTGTGACACCTTTATTAATTTTACTTATGTATCGGGATGTTTTTACATGGTCAAACCATGTGGTTTAATGCGATCCTCTTTTAATGAAAAACCCAGCATATCTTAAACCACTACTCTATTAAATATTCTAAATGGACTTGATATCTTCCTCCCTAATTCTTCCTTATTGTTCTCAGGTTTGAGATGCTTGAACATACCATTCCTTTCCATAAGATTTATGCAACAAAACTTTCCTCCTAGGATTTTCTCAGCCCTATTTTGATGTAACCAAGAAACATTGATCTGTCTTCGATATAAGGTACAATCTATCTTCATTATTTTGGGTTCATATCCTTCTTTATCCTTTCCCTTTTTATATAATTTTACCCTAATGTTCCAAATGGGATTTTATTGGGTGTTTCCGGATGTGGTGGTGTCTCTGCATCCCCGGGTCGATCCAGTTGTCACAAGGGAGGAGATCATAACTAGCTTTGTGGATCATTCTCGTATAAAGAATGTCAAGAACTTTTTTATGTAATGGATTCATTTCTTCTCAATTATTTTTTTAGAAACTTTATTGTTAGCATGTTTTATCCCATTGGATCATAATGAAATTGACATAATAAATATTTTAATAGAATAAATAAATTTTTATCTATCGTATGTTATTGCATCTAGTTTTTCAAGATAATTTGATATCAAAGCATTCTGTGTTTAGCTTTTTGTTCTTGTTGAAAATTGGTAAAGAATGTAAAGCTGTAATTAATTTATAATCACTTGTCTAAAGGTAAAAAGGTATGTTTATGATTCTTATTGATGTTGTTGTAATTATGTATTAATCAAATTAGTGCAGTAAGAATGTTCAATTATTTGTGATAGATTGATGGTTAGGTTTCCCATATTTGGAACCTACGAGTAATAAATTAATTGATTCAAGATGCAATAAAGAACTAGTTGTTTGATAAAATATAATTCCATGTAGGCTATTGAGTTACACATTTTGCATGTTTAAGGGCTATGAGCCCAATTGATATGATGTTTGTTATCTTGCTACTTGTGTTGTTATGTGAGCCTGGATGGCTGTTGTGATATGTGGTGTAAAGACCCGGAAATTTCAAGGAAATTATTTTTCTAAAATTCTTTGTAATTTTATGAGTCTATGGCCTCTAATGACACTTGATTCTGAGGCACGTTGTGCCCTGAATCAATTTCTGAAGTTTAGCTCGGGTACATTCAGTAAACGAAAGAGCGAGATTTTCTATCTTTTGAACTGGTGTTTGGAATCGAAATTCGAGGGCACCGGTGAACTGGTAGTGCCGGTAATTACTTATGAGGACCTTTACCGAAGATTCGTTTTCACGGGAGAAGAATTTAATTTTTCTTGGATTAATTGAGAGGTGAATAAAATTTTGGAACAATTTTTTTTATATCTTAAGTGGTTATAACCTACATGGGGAAGTTAGGGTGGGACCCACTAACATCCTAACTACCCATGTGAGGATAAATGTGAGGTGAGGCCCACACGATCCCCAAACCTTCACATTTCCATAACTCTCATAAATTCCCCCTTTAAAAATTGTTAAGTCCCTTTAATTAAGTAACTCTCCCTCTCTCCCTCTTTATTGCATGCCAACACACACATTAATTAAATAATTGAAACTCTTCATTAATTAATGAAGTGTCCGAATTTTTTAAATTTTAATGCATGTCATGATTTAATAAAATAAGGGAAGCCTTATTTTATTTTTGGGGGTTGGAAAGTTGTGTTGAGATTTTGGAGAGAGAGATCTAGTTTTATTTGAAGAACTTCATCCTCAACGAAGAACATCAACTCTTTGATAAAGAACATCGACTTGGCGACCCCGGTTTCTCCGTCCTCTTCTTCCTCCACGATAAGGGAGGAGACACCGACGTGGGAACTCTCCAACGACGTCACGACTTTCAGTATTCTCTCCGTGAAAAAAATTGGAGACGCCACTTCCTCCTCAGATGCTCTCCGTCGACATCTACGAACCCTCTTCTCGCGATGCCAACACTCATCATCTTTTATTGAGGTAGAGTGTGTTGATTCAATTTTATTGAGAATAAAATTTTTCATTATGTTTTGTGAACCTTTTGCATTTTTTTCCATGTGATACCGTCTAATATGGATGGCGTGGGTTGAACAAACACGACCCGACAACCCTCTGTTGGAAATTTATTCCTTTGGAATTGGCATCTGGAGGCGGAGGAAAATCACAGCGCCGTCGCGCTTTTCCAGGATCGTGACAAAGGAAATCGGTGTCGTCGTGCCGGTTGGGCGGAATGAACCGTGGCCCGCAACGGTGGAGGAACCGGTCAGCCCGTCAGTTGGGCGGGTGGAGCTAGACCGCGGCATCGGGAGGGCACCGCACTGGAGAACGACGTCTCACGTGCGCAGAAGACCTGCTGGTCTAGCCGGTCAGTTCGGGGATGGGTGGCACCGACTATAGCCTTCGGTGCAGAAGACCGGGAGGGGGGGGGGGGGGGTCGAGCCCCCCCCTGGAGCACGCTTGGCTTCGGCCGAGATGTGCGGCCAGCTGGCCGAGCCGGGCCGTGCGAGGTCGGGTTGGGCCGTGCCCCGCCGAGTCGAGCTGGGCCGTGCGAGGTCGGGTCGGGCCGTGCCCCGCCGAGCCGGGCCGCGCCACTTCGAGCCGGTCCGCACCCCTTCGGGCTGAGTTTTTTAATTCTTTGGACCGGTCCAACACCCCTGCTGGGTCGGACACATCAAACTGGGTCAACCTAACCTGTCAGCCCACTGGGCTAAACGGGTCGGGCCCTGTTATTCTCATAAACGCGAATAACTTAAGGACTGCACATCTGATCGACGCGTCGTCTGCGGCACTGGGACTCTTTCGATGAGACGGTCCTTTTGTGATACTATAAGTGAGTTTTTCGTGATTTTGGATATCATCTGGGTTAGAAACGAGCGTATTTCTAACCGGGCCCCTGGAACGGAAAATCTAATATCTCTCAGACCAGACGTCTGATTGACGTGTCGTCTGTCACGTTGAGTTCCTATTGATGAGATGGATATTTGGGATACATTAAGTCTGGACTTCATAAAAGATGATGTATTGACCCCCTTGGCTCGTGGAGCGGACCCACCTGGAATCGAGCGTGCTATGTGTGGGAACCCTAGAGATGGTTGCGACTGCGACGACGATGACGACTGTACTTGGATCCTACGTGGGTTCGGCAACGAGGAAGACTGTACTTGGATCCTTCGTGGGTTAGGAAGCGATGATGATTGTACATGGATCCTACGTGGGTTCAGCAGCGATGGTTACGGTATTAGAATCCTACGTGGGTTTGGCAGCGATGACTTCTGTACTTGGATCCTACATGGGTTCAGCAGCAAAGATGATTCAGAGCCTACATCTATCATCTCCACCCCTCTTCGTGAGTAGTATACTTGTATGAGCTGAGCCTTGACTTTCAATCATTATCATCGATGTGATTGACTTGCTTTTCTGTGTGGACTGGGTTGTGCCTTATTGTGTGGACTGGGTTGTACTTGGGCTCGTGAGTTGGAGCCGAACTGGAATTGATGACTTAGGTATATGTATGGGCATATAGTTAAGTAGAGTTGGTTGATACATTATGTTTGTATCTTTCCTTTGTGGTTTATCCTTTGTGGATTCTGGGGGACCTTCGGGGGTCTGGGGGTCTCTACTGAGTATCTTATACTCACCATTTCATGTGCTATGTTCGCACTACATTGTGTTGGATGCAGACGACAGACATCACTGATCGAGATGGATTCTTGTGGAGTGGGACGGTACCTGGAGGTGGACCACTTGGCGGGACGTACACGGAGCGGACGACCAGACCCGAGGAGCTGAGAAGACCATATGTACCCACCCTTTAGGTGGGATAGCTGGAGGACGACTCAGTGGTTGGTGATTTACCTTACTGATGCTGTACTTTATTTTTAGTTGTACTGTACTTTCAGTTGGGTTTGTATTCTGGCCCATTTACTTTTCAGCACTTACTTTTGTACTCAGTTTACTTAGTTTTTACTTAATCTTGTGTACTCTGTTGTGTTTTTTTACTTATATAAAGGCTATGCCTTCCTTTTTTTTGGGATTTCCGCCTTTGGTGCTAGTCGCCAGCCCCTGGCCTATGGATGGCGGGCTTGGGGTAGTCACGGAACGGGCCCCGAGGAAGGGTCGTGACAAATTGGTATCAGAGGAGTCGGTTCTACTGCAGAACTTAGGACTCTAATAATTTCCTTCTATGAAGCAATAGTGTTAAGCTTATTGAGTGTGGTTATTAGTCCAAGGAGTCCAGTGTTGGTGCGGCGGCCAACGTATCCATACACCAGGACCCTGACTTCTGATTTCCGACTCAGTGCTCGGAAACACAAATTGCATTTGTGTTTCCAAAGTTTTACATGTGATTACTTTGTGTCATCTCACCATGTATACTATATTAACTGTGGTGCACCTATTTCTTCTCAAAATGGCCTCACGACGGCAGCTAGCTTGGGATCTGAGCTTTGTGTGAGATGACATCTCACAGAGCGACGAGGCCTCGGTGTAGGCCCCATTACAGCGGAGGGGCCATCGGTACCTCTACCCCCTGGGCCACCGATACCTACAGCCCCAGCTGCGGAGAGTGCACTCCACCTGAGTGAATTTCCCAAATTTCAGTGATAGAGGCCACCCAGGTTCCACAGATAGACGGACCCTCAGGAATCAGAGGATTGGCTGGAGGCTATTGTTCAAGACTTCAGATTGGTAGGGACACTAACAGATCTTATGGTGATCCTTGCGGCGAGTCTCCTGCATGCAGCAGAAGGTATATGGTGGGGCCACATGATCCAGGTGCAAGACAAGGCATCTCCACTTTGGATGGACTTCGAGAGCCTCTTCTGCTCGGAGTTCGTTCTGGCCACCCTCAGTATGGTGCGCATCCAGGAGTTATTACAGTTGCGACCGGGCAGTATGACAGTAGCCCAGTACTCAGCGATATTTACAGACCTCTCGCACTACTCCACGGACATGGTACGGGATCCATTCTTCCAAGCTCAGACCTTCGAGCAGGGACTGAGGCATGAGATCAGGGCTTCGATGAACTCCCTCAGCATTCTGACGCAGGGAGGAGTACTGGAGCGATCCCTTCTTGTGGAGAGCGTCTTTGCTGAGCCTGAGCCAGTAGCGAGGCCTACTGCAGGGCGACACGTAGTGGAGTCTTTTGCTGCAGGTAGTAGGCAGATGTCGCAGAGGTCCAAGAAGACCAGTCCATCAGGTGGGCAACCTCAGGATAGTGGTTTGGAAGTGCAGGGCACCCGTAGTAGAGCTAGTCATACGAGAGGCAGGCAGTGCTATGCATGTGGCGGGCAGGGCCACATGGCTTTTGATTTCCCGACCCGCCATGCAGAGGAGCATCAGACGATTGAGGGACCACCCAGGCAGAGGCAGAGGTGTGACCGTGGCAGTCCACAGGGAGAAGGCAGACGAGGCAGAGTAGCTGGCCGAGAAGCGGGTGGTGGGAGACACATTGAGGCTCTACCACCACCACCACCAGGTGGTCCACCCTGACCACAGGGAGCTAGAGGATAGAGGCAGGCTCAGCTTCAGGCAGTGTAAGCTTACGACCAGGTCACACCTGAGATGATTCGAGTTACAATCTGTGTCTACTCCACCTCTGCTGCATTTCTTATAGACACAGAAGCGAGTCATTCTTTTACTGCTACTGCCCTTGTTTGGAGCTCGGAGATTCTGATGGATCTTTTGGACTGATCCTTACGGCTATAGACTCCTACGGGAGAAGACTCGATGATTACACACTGGAGCCGGCAGTGTGAGCTTACTCTAAGAGGAAAGAGCTTTAGCTCAGATCTTCTTGTAGAGGTGTCGAGTCCTTACGATGCCATCATGGGCATGGATTGGTTATCTACAGTCAATGTGCAGATCAACTGTATTAGGTGAAATGTGTAGTGTGTCCGCACATATGGGTGCAGGTTCACATTCACCAGGGAGAAGTGAGCCTTTGCAGCGCAGGATGGACTTACGTAGAGGAGAGGGAAACCAATCACACATTAGTTGGCTAGTCTCATCCTCAGAGTGGTTGATGTGCGGAGTCCGAGTTTTCCTGTTGTGGTGGATCAGTATGCGGACGTTTTCCCTGATGATGTTCTAGGACTACCTCCTCGCAGATAGGTAGACTTTTACATTGACTTGTACCCTGGGACAACCCCGATATCTAATCCAGTATATGGGATGGCTCCAGCTGATCTTCGTGAGGTACGTGCACACCTAGATGACTTTTAGGGAAAGGGATTCATCCGACCCAGTGTTTCACCCTGGGCTTCTCCGATTTTATTCACCAAGAAGGTGGATGGGAGCTTACGACTATGTGTCGACTACCGTCACCTAAATCAGGTGATCGTAAAGAACATGTATCCAATCCCAAGTATTGAATACCTCTTTGATCAGCTCAAGGGAGCATGATGGTTCTCGAAGATAGACCTCATGTCAGGCTATCATCAGCTCAGAGTTCAAGAAGAGGATGTGTAGAAGACGACATTCAGGTGTCGGTATGACCACTATGAGTTATTGGTAAGGCCTTTCAGTGTAACCAATGCTCCTGCAGTGTCCATGAGTCTCACGAACAGGATCTTCTGGCCTTACCTCGATCGATTTTTCATATTCTTCATCGATGACATACTGATTTAATAAACTACTGAGGAGGAGCACGCCTACCACTTACGGGTTGTACTGGACACACTCGGAGAGAACCAAATTTATTTTAAGCTCTCGATGTTTCAGTTCTGGATTCGAGAGTTCCACTTCTTGGGGCACGTCATCTCTGAGGCAGGAGTTTCAGTGGATCCTGTGAAGACCGAGGAAGTACTTGCTTGGGATCCTGTAGAGACCCTAAGCTTGACATACATTGACATTACATTACTTTTGTGGAATACTTGGTACATAACAAAAACACACACAAAAGGACCGTAATAGTTTAGTGTCTTTGGAAACTCGGTATATAATCTTCTAATCGTGGTGAAAGATCTTCAACATCTCCCATAAAGATCTTATTTTTATTTTTTAAACCTAAATACTTTCTTTATGTCCTGGGGAAAAAACATAAAAGGGTGAGATCAAATGCTCAGTAAGGGTAAACAAAAGAAATATCAATCACGTCATATTCATAAGAACATATCTTTTGGAAATCTTAACCTGCAAAAGAGATCATAATTTCATAACATGGGATAAATCATAGTAGTGAAATGTAATCCCAATAATCATAACTTAAAACATGAAACTTTGTGTCATACACACATAATCATAGAGAATCATTTCTTATTAGTCAAGACTCATTGCCAAGACTATCTTAGTGGACAAAGTCCCTTTCTGAACCGAGTTCACTCCTCGTTTCAGTCCTGTTTCACTGAATCTGTAACACCCCAGGTAAATAAAGAATATGACATTTCATATTTATCCATATTTGTGAATAAAATATTGAAATTACTTTAAAGGGGACGCTATGCTCGATGGCGTACCCAACACGCAACAACAAGTTTCTTGGGAATCTTACGTTGCACTCTAATAATAAAATAATATTATTTTAAATGGTAGTTAACATGTAGCCGTTGTATTGGCAGGAATGGATAGAAATAACTAAAATATGATTATATATGTTTTTATATTTATCCAATAAAAGCTAAAGGCTTAAAATACGGAAAGAATTCAATTTTAGGCGTATATGCCCTAGTTTTCACTAAAGGTTCACTTATCGCCTTTTAATGGAGAACTGTCATTAAATACATTCTTTTGGACCAAATCAAACTCTTATTAAGAATCGGGACATCAAATTTTACTTTGTGTAATTTTTTGGTATTTTTCCGATAAAGTTCATTTTTTTAATGAATAGTGTAAAATGTTGTGTTTTAATTCAAAACCTATTTTTAATATAATTTATTTATATGATTAGATAATATTTTGAATTGGTTTTAAAGTGAAATTATAAAATATTTTTACCATTAAATCCAATAGTGGTTGTTGGAATTAATTTCACTTTGAAATCAGACTTAAACTAGTGTCAATCTTTTGATACTTATTGTTTTATAAAAACACGCTATTTGCTTTGACATCGGGAATTAATTATTAAATTAATTAATGTGACTAATATGTTTTGAATTTTGTAAAACGGACTTCATTTTTGAATTCGGAATATCAAATATAGCTTAGGGTGAAGTTTTGGTATTTTTCTGAAAAACTCCAATTTTTGATGAATAGTGAAACCACTAAGTGGTAATCAAGCAAACTGATTTTTCAGTTAAATGAAAGTTTACCAATAATGTGTATTGAATTTTGAAAATCCGACATACATGGTTGTCATTAGTATGTAAAATGTGGTTCAATGGGTTGAAAATAATTTTTTGGTGAATAGTAACTTTTTTTCATTAATCGCGATTAGAGGTAATTAGTGACATTTAAGGTAAAAATGATATTATAAGAATGTGAAAACACCATGACACTTGTCATCCACCTATTGGGTGAGTCATGGCCTACCAAGACAAGCCATGGGCCAACTTGGGGACCCCATGGAGCCACTTTAGTTGGAAAATGACAATAATATATTTTTATTTAATGTTAAAATTAAATTGACACAAACATGAGTTGTTTTACTAAAGCAGTTTTTAAGTGGGGTTACACAAGTCCAAATTTTGATTATAAATAGTCATTGGAAAGATAAAAAGATTTCCTACATCATAGTAATTTTTTTATAATTTTTAGACATTAAATAAAATAAATTATTTATGACATAATAATGATGCAGCGATGACATCATTATTTGACGATTTAAATAAAATGGAAAGATAATGTAAAATCTATGAACTAAACATGTAAAAAACTTATTGTATGGGTGGATTTAGAACCCTTATCACCTTATCCACGAATTATATCAATGTGGGACCTTTTAAAACTGAAACAAATTTTCAAATAAAGTAATATTTCTTACTTTTCAAAAGTGCCCCTCCTCTCCTCTTATAAAAGGCCCCCACCTCTACCTCATTTCACACACTCCTCAAGCCTTTGTCTCGGCCAAACCCTGCCCATTTACTCTCTCCACATACCTCTCCTCATCCTAGAGGATTCCCTTTGGGAATAATCCTTTCAAAGGAAGCCTTTAGGCTCAAATCAAAAGGAGTTAAACTTTTAAAGGTAATTCATTCTCTCATGTTCATTTGTTTTATTTTTCTTCTCCAACCCCCTAAACTCTTTTTATTTATTTATTTTGTAACAACACCAGTATATTAAATATACTATGATGTTTTTATAAGATTTATTCGAGCTACACTCTCACAAAACTACATCAAATGGTTAATGAACATACGGTTTCCGTGGATGGCGAAATTCTGCCTCCCGAAACGATGATTGTTCAATACTCATTTAACACCTTCAAAGGTGGCCATTATGATGTCACTATTTTTATATATGATATATAATATGTTTATTTTTTCCTTAAGCTTCTGTTTTTTTTTCATTTTGGGCATACCTTTATGGTTTCCATTATGGGTAAACACGATATCTTCATTTAAGGAAGTGCAGACTACCGCCCCCTCAAAGTGATTTGATTCATTAAATACCATATGTGGGATGTATAAAGGATGGAACTATGATATTATATATGATATTATACTGGAATTATAATATACCTTTATATCATTATTATTCCATTCTATAAAATATGAAATAGAAATGAAAGTAGCGTTCATGCGTACGTACGGCTTACCGTCTCCATGAACGGTGCATTTCATTTCTTACCTCTAAATGATTATGTAATGTTATAAATACATTAATGTACTGGATATATATTACATATATGATATCTAAATCATGAATACAATTCTGGATATAATAAACATTTGGCCACACGAACAACATGTAATTGTAAGAAGTCCACTTTCGACTTAAGAACCAAATATCGGCAAAACAAATATTATTAACTTAAATGATTACATAATGTTTATGACATGGTAATAAGTGATATAAAAGTAATAATGAACTTGAAAAAGGTTCTTAAGGAAGTATAAATTAACTCAAGTTTATTATTCAGGAGATTAAAGAACGATCAAGTCAAGTCGGACCCGAGGTAAGGGATCCTACACCTCTCTTTCTTTTTAAGTACACTCTCTTATGTAATTCCTTTTAAGCTCATATTTCTTATGATTGGGATGTTCCTTTATATTACTCCTACTGTACTTATTATGTTCATATGATGAGAGACCCTATTTCCTCTCATCAATCCATTTTGGAAGTTTTGAGCGGCGCCGTTAGGCTGCCGAATTTTCGTAAGGGATTTTTCATCTCACTTTTATTCCCGTGAGATTTATGATACATTTGCCACAAATTCCATTGAGTGGTGTATGTACTGACCATTATTATACTCTTTGTGTAATATACTTTCATTTATGAGTATTTACATCAATGATCTATTGTCCTTCTTTCATGGGGTGTATGTTTTGAAAGATACCCAAGTCGGTAAGGGAACCTTTCACCCTCCTCTTTTTTAAAAGACTTCTTTTGTTGGGTCTTTTAATTTACATATTGTTATGTTGGGATATGTTCTCATATATCCTTATTGATGTAAATTTTATGTCCAAGTGATGAGATACACTTTTTATCTCTCATCAACTCATTTTGATGTGATGTCGTTAGGCTGTCAAGGGAACTTTTTAACCCAATTTCGATTTCTTTGGGTTCAACATGTGGTCATTGAATATGTCATCCATTGAATATGTGTGAATGACCTTTTATTGTTTTACACTTAATATACACTTATATTGGGTGTATTTATATTTGTCACACATATTTTTGAGATTGATTTGTCCTTAATTTAAGGATACCTTCTTTATAAGGGATTTCATCACATTTGACATTTCTATTGAGGGTTCATTGTTGTTATGCACCAATTCACTCTTATATGGTGTATATACTATCCTTTGGAGTATTATATCATGAATCCATTTATTCTCATGATATTATAAAGTTCTGACTAAATGTTATTCCTCAATTATTGTATTCAAGTGTCTCTAATTTTGGTAAAACCCCTTTAACCAAAATGTCATTTTAAATGTTTTAATTATTTGTTCTTATTAATATCCATGTTTTGAAAATGGTTTTAAGGATTTATTTATATGGATATTAATGGTTTAAATTTTTAAGCTTCAAGGTTGTATGAGACACTTTGATTCAAAAATCTCTTTATTAAATGTTTTAAATGGTTTTGAAAATGGTTTTGATAAAGGATTCTATTATGATATATTGTGATGTGGAAATGTTATCATTCCTTTATATTGGTTTTATGTTTTATGATTTTATATTGGTACTTGGACATTTTAACGGGTGGTTACGTTATAAACCATATGACGAGTGGTGCCGTGAATACCAGGATGGGTGGTTACGTTATAACCTCCAATGCATTGGGTATGGAAGTCGGCCGTATGGCTATTCCATTAAGTATGTATGGAAATTGGCCGTATGGCTATTCCATTAAGTGATATGTGTGGAAGTCGACCGTATGGTTATTCCACTTAAGTATGTTTATGTCCCAAGTTACCTTTATATATGCTATGTGTTCTTTATATGGGTTTTATGGTAATCCTTTGGTTACAAAAAGGTAAGTAATGATACTTTATTCAGTGAAGAGTTTTACTACTTCATGAAGGTGAAGGTATTACTTTGATAGAGTATACATGGTTTACTTGATGTTTGAAAAAGTAACAGTTTTTATTATTTGTGTATCCCTTACTGAGTTTTTTATGCTCACCCCAAGTTTTTTTGAAATGTTTTTCACAGGACTTAAAGTGGAATAAGGTCAAGGATGGGATCAAGGGAATGTCACGCTATATAAGACATGGAACTAGACATGTTTCATTTTAAGAGTTTTTATTTTATGGAAATTTAGTAGAAGCGACTACTTTGTAATCTTTTGAGATGTAATAGTTATGTCCTAATTCTCTAAAACTCTAAACCTGAAAAGATCCTCAATGTGAATTACTCATTTAATTCAATATTAAGTAAGGTTTAAGGCTGGGGTCTTATAGAATCGATATAACCTACCATTCCAGCCATGTATATCTCATGAGATATAAAATCTTTACCCAATGCATTGGAGGGAGATATAGGTCCCACCCATCTCATAATGATACCATTCTTATGTGTTCCACAAAATCAGAAAACCATACATCATAGCATAACCCATGTAATAAAAATGGGAATCTTAAACATCGTGACATCATAAAACAATTCATATAAGATAAAGGAATTCATAAATATATAATTCCATCACAACATAATCAAATCAATGTAATAATAGGGATAAAAACAGAACCCTTTATTATCTTATATGGAAAATAATTTTGATAAAACACTTGAACTCCATTCTTGAGGAAAATATCCTTTCTACTTCAAAAAAAACATTTCCTTTCTTAACATGTCATAAAATTTTAAACTAAAAGAAGTTGATTAAAAATAAACTTGAAAACTGGTAAAGTAACCTTCTTGGAAATGATGTTTTAAAAATCCATTCATGCTATATAAGTTAAAAAAACATTCTTCGTACTTTTTTCGGAAAAGTCAAAAAGTACCTCGTATGAAAAATGACAAAAGATTCCTTTCATATATTTTACTAAAAACTCACGGAAGGGTAAAATTGGATTTAAACAATTGTAGGTGGATGGAAATAATATTACATATTGAGGAAACATGTATGTGGATGATAAAATACACCCCAGTAAATACCAAAGTATAAACAATCTCGGATAAAAATGAGATTGTGATATTTTCCCTTACCTTAGGTCCGATTCGCTTCATATGTGTCCAAAACTTCTGTATAATGATTTAAATAATTTCATTGACTTATTCCAGAATCATAATCATTGTTATGATATCATATATGGTTCACTTATGGTTTTATATTACTCGTTCTTTTGTAAATTCCATGTTAAAGAGCGTTTTGGGTAAAATCGTTTCATTTTTCGTCCGTGTTTTGACTTGTAATTATTCATATGATTACTTAGATCATGATTACTTAATTCCAGAATATAAAACATGATTTATATATAATACATATTCAGAATATATATATATAATAGATCATTAAATGGAAATAAATACACCGTTCATGGAGACGGTAGACCGTACGTACGCATGAACGCTGTTTTCTTTTCCTTATTGGGTTGAATAGAATTAAGTAGATGACATACATATATATAAAAATAAATCCAGAATCATTATTATGTCATATATTTCATTATTAATTATTATATATACTTTATAATCATTCATGAATGGTTAACGTGGAAAATGAATCTCATCGCGTCGTGGAGACGGTAGTCCGTACGTACGCACGAGCAATGATATTGTTCTCATGATCGTGGAATTGTATTGGAGTGTATGTATACTATTTCAGAATCAATATCACTTTACAATAATCATATATAGTTATTATGTACACCATTATACCCATCCAAGTAAGGTGGTGGTGGAAAATAGATTACACCACGGCGTGGAGACGGTATTCCGTACGTACGCACGCACGGTGATTTCGTTTTCTGTAGGATGGATAGATGGTGAAATAAGTTTGTTTAATAATTATAATAACATATCAGTATATAATTGATACTGATGTTATTACTTCATAATGAAACAACCTAAGAAGAAGAAGTAGAAGAAGAAATAAAGATGAAAGAATCGGTAACAGACATTACCTCTTCTTTGAAGCGCCTCTTTGAGATCTCCTTTTAGGGCACTAAAATTGGTCTTTGAGGAAGACCAGAAACTCTAGTATGTTTCTAGGGAAGTGGAGAATTGAAATTGGAAGGGGTTGGCCGAGCTTGAAGGCTCAAAGTGGTGTGAGGAAGAGGGGGAGGAGGTGCCCTTTTATAAGGGAGGAGAGGGGCACCTTTGGAATAACTAAAACTATTATTTTATTATAAATTCAAATTCGGTTTTAAATAGCTCCAAATTAATTTATTTAGAATATAAGGTGGGTATGGGTCTAAATCCTCTCATCCAATAGAATTTAGACAAGTTTGGGTTCTTATTTTAACCTTATCATTTAGATTTAACATTAAGTTAAATAATTTTACTTTTACCGTGTCTTCTTGTGTTCTTACACTATAAGGTTAATAAACTTACTATAACTAGCCAAACTAACCCCAAGTTGTTTATTATTAATATATATAACCTTATATAAGTCATTTGGCCGAACCTTAGATTTTTAGGAATAAAATAACAATTAATAATATAATATTTGTTTTAAAAACTATTGTTTGACACTATTTAGTAATTGATTTTTGTGAAAATCATAACAGAATGATTAGTTCGAAAAAAGTTAATTACATCATTACTAACATGTCATATTAACCTATAAAATTATTGGAATTCATAAAAATTCTCAAATTACATTTATTTGGGTATTTATAACATCAATTATGTCAATATTTCATTAATAAGATAATTACTACATCATCGTTGTGTCATAAATAAATTAAATTATTTAATGTATAAAAATTACAAATAAAATACCATTATGTAGGAAATGTTTTTAGCTTTATAATTAATATTTATAGTTGAATTTATCTTATGTATAACCCCATATTAAAAATTATTTACTTATTAAACTTTAATTTTAACTATTTTAACCCTTCTTTAAATAAATTAATAATAAATGTCCTAATCTAATGAAAATGGGCCTAAATGGTCATATTTTATTCCTAATGTTGTTTTTGGTCGAATTACACTTGTACAATAGAATTAGGACATGTGTTAGGGTAATAATAATATCATTTTTACCCTTAATTACCCTATTTACTTTTAACCGTGGTAAAAAAAAGTAAAAAGTTATTATTCACCAAAAAACTATTTTCATCTCATTGAACCACATTTTACTTACTGACATCAACCGTGTCTCTCGGATTTTCGAAATTCCATTCACAGAAGCGGTAAAATTATGTTTTATGAAAAATTCATTTTTTTAACTACCACTTAGTGGTTTCACTATTCATCAAAAAATGAAAGTTTCCAGAAAAATACCAAAAATTAGGCCTAAGATATATTTGATATTATGAAATCAAAAATGATGTCTATTTTACCAAATTCAAAACATATCAGTTGCATTAATTAATTTAAAAAATTAATTCCCGTCGTCAAAACAAATAGTGTGTTCTTAAGAGATAATAACTATCAAAAGATTGACACTTGTTTATTCCTGGTTTAAATGTGAAATTACATCCAATGACCAAAATTGTATTAAATTGTAAAAATATATTCTAAATATACTTTAAAACCACTAAAATTAATAATTTATCACTATTAATTATTTTGATTGAAAAAGTTGTTTTTAATTAAAATATAGCGTGTTTTTACTATTCATCAAAATATGAAAGTTACCAGAATGATATGAAAATTTATCCAAAGTAAATTTTTATTTCATGATTCCAAAGAAGAATTTTATTTTGTAAATTTGAACTTATAAACATGTCAAAAACTAGATTTAAAGTGGGTGCGCCATCAAAAGGCGGCAAAACTGCATTTTTTTAAAAATACTTATTTTACCCGAAAAATTTATTTTGTTCTTATACCATGTTTTAGAAAATGTGAAAGATGAATAATAATGTTATAAGATTCAAAATTTAGTTAATACTATTCATAATGGCTAGTTCATAATAATATTATAATAATATATCGTTGTTTAGTAAAACCCGGTATTGCGTACAACACACACTATCGAGGAAGGTCGTGATTGCATGTAATCCAAGCCAAGTCAGGGTTGCGTGTTGTGCAAGGATCCTTCGTTGTTTCATATAACATAATCCAACCATATTTCATTTATACATTGAATATATATATATACTCAATGTTGCGTAGAATAACTATTATCAAAATTGTGTGTAACACTTTCCAAGAATAGTGTTGTGTATACTGCAAGCTAATACGGTGTTGCGTATAGTGCATGGTAATCTTGGTGTAGCATACAACACAAGACATTAATGAAATTAAAAGAATATTTTTCATAAAATCTCGGGGTGTTACATTCTACCCCCCTTAAAATGAATTTCGCCCTCGAAATTCGTCGGGGTTATAAATGGTTTACTATTCGAAAGTTTCTTTAATAGAAACCCACATCGTAAAAAGGAATACCAAAACCAATCTTTAAGAAAAAAAGTATGAAACATAACGGTTACCCAAATAAACTAATCACTGGGTTTCCACATAGGTGAAAATATGGATATGGAAGAGAAATCTAACCATCATGTTCTGATGGAGAGTGGTAGAGAACATGGCTATGGAAAAGCCAACAATCACAAAGCCATAAATTTGTGACGATCTAAGGTACCATCTAATTCATCAGATATAAGAGCACTAGGACAACATTTTTGGTTTTCAAGATCATTTCCCTAAAGTTGATGAAATTGGAATTAGAAGAAATACTTTCGTGATTTTGGTATAGTCTCACTATTGGTCGTTCTTTGGACAATTTCCACTTTATCTCTTAAAGAAATGAAGTTGAATTTGTCATTCGTGATGTGTTAGCAGATCATGTGATAGAATGATGTTTCATTCCATCTTTCTCAAACAAAAGGTTAGAAACGTTATCAAAAAATACATAAGTCCATATATAGTGAGATTAATCATATATGGTTCCTAAAATGGACTTATACTTCATATATCATACTGCTTAATATAATAAAACTATTTTCTACTAAACATGGACTTACTGTAGGCCAGTGGTAGGCGATAAAGGCCAGTCGCACTTCGGTTGTGGGTTCGATTCCCACAGCCTTGTCCGACGCGATGGGTTGTCGCCCGTCCTGCAGGTTGTCCTTTTTCTAAAGCTATATTACTATAACATCCCATCAACAATGTCAAAAAAGTTTTATCCTTAAACAATACTAACTTATGTCCAACATAATCCACTCCAATCTTTAGGCTTATCTAAAATACTTCGGTCCAAGCTCATAGTATAAAGAAAATGATCACGTGAATGCCATCATTTATCCCCCATATATCATAAGATATATCTTGTTGGTCAAATTACAAACATGTGAATACCTTAATCATGTATTCTCTTGAAGAATGAATACCCATTGAACCTTAGTGAAAACATGAATGCAGTCAAAAGTTAACTCTTTCCACATACCAAAATCCAAAAATTCCATATACTCAAACCATGATATAACCTTCTCCTTATATCAGTCATGAGCTCATGAATACTATCAAACATTTAATTTTCTCCTTATCCCTTCATTATGCGCAAATCATCTACATTCCAAAAATATCTGAATAACCTTTCATGGATATGGGTACCATTAATCATACACTTTCAAAACTCAAGGAAAGACAACAGTGTAACAATCCTTAGATGTCTCTTTATTCCATAGTACCATGAGATTACTTATACAACATTACACTTGATAAACATGTAATAATTCCACTACCTTCTTAATCCATTGACCGAGCTTCATCAATTCTTTCATCTCACATATCATTTGTAGTCTCTTTATCATCATCAACATAAATATTACCCATATGACCATACTGATTCTCTTCATGAGACTTTACCTTAGGGAATTGGTTTGCATTATGCCCGTACATTCCACATTTAAAACATTTAACCATTTTTGATGTCGTAGAAATACCATTATCCTCATCCCTGGTGTTAACTGAACCTTTTCCTTTGCACTTACTGGCTTTGTGTCCTTCTTTTCCACACCCAAATCATCTTCTAGTTCCTTTGAAACATTCTCCTTAATTCCTCTTCCCACATGATTTACATAGGGAAAATTGAACTTTCTTTCCTCTATGATCATCATGAAACTCCATCTTTCTCTTATTAGCCGAGTCAGGAAACTTAACAAATTTTACTTTATTGATCATATTATGAGATTGCTGATTCGGCATAATAATGATGTTTGGACTTCCAAATCCCATTTCATTTGGTTTCTCATGAAGAATATCATTCCATTTTCCATCATATCCTCCATTATCGTGAATCATCTTGTTTCCAGCCATTTTCTAAAACCCAAAAAGAATAGTGTGAGAGGAAAAAATCATAATAAAGGGGGAGTAACTTCAATATCTAACATCTTTGGTTTAATCTAATATTGTTACCATAGTTCTAGGACTATATCCTATACGTATACTTATCCTTAGGGACATCCCTAGACATACCTTAGAAATATCTCTAGGGATCTTACTAACGTTTTCGCATCCTAGTTTCCAAAGGTTGACTAAACTTTTCCTCTGATACCAACTGTAGAGACCCGAAGCTTGATGTACATTGACATTAATTAACTTTTTCGGAATACTTAGTACATAACAAAAACACACACAAAAGGACCGTAATAGTTTAGTGTCTTTGGAAACTCGGTATATAATCTTCTAATCGTGGTGAAAGATCTTTAACATCTCCCATAAAGATCTTCTTTTTCTTTTTTAAACCTAAATCTTTTATTTATGTCCTGGGGAAAAAACATAAAAGGGTGACCTCAAATGCCCAGTAAGGGTAAACAAAAGAAATATCAATAACGTCATATTCATAAGAACATATCTTTTGGAAATCTTAACCTGCAAAAGAGATAATAATTTCATAACATGGGATAAATCATAGTAGTGAAATGTAATCCCAGTAATCATAACTTAAAACATGAAACTTTGGGGAATACACACATAATCATAGAGAATCATTTCTTATTAGTCAAGACTCATTTCCAAGACTATCTTAGTGGACAAAGTCCCTTTCTGAACCGAGTTCACTCCTCGTTTCAGTCCCGTTTCACTGAACCGGTATAACCTACCGTTCCATCCATGTCTATCTCATGAGATATAAAATCTTTACCCAATGCATTGGAGGGAGATATAGGTCCCACCCATCTCATAATGATATCATTCTTACGTATTCCACAAAATCAGAAAACCATACATCATAGCATAACCCATGTAATAAAAATGGGAATCTTAAACATCGTGACATCATAAAACAATTCATATAAGATAAAGGAATTCATAAAAATATAATTCCATCACAAAATAATAAAATAAATGTAATAATAGGGATAAAAACAGAACCCTTTATTATCTTAGATGGAAAATAATTTTGATGAAACACTTGAACTCCATTCTTGAGAAAAATATCCTTTCTACTTCAAAAAAAAAACATTTCCTTTCTTAACATGTCATAAAATTTTAAACTAAAATAAGTTGATTAAAAATAAACTTGAAAACTTGTAAAGGAACCTTCTTGGAAATAATGTTTTAAAAATCCATTCATGCCGTATAAGTTAAAAAAACATTCTTCATACTTTTGTCGGAAAAGTCAAAAAGTACCTCGTATGAAAAACGACAAAAGATTCCTTTCATATATTTTACTAAAAAATCACCGAAGGGTAAAATTGGATTTAAACAATTGTAGGTGGATGTAAATAATATTACATATTGAGGAAACATGGATGTGGATGATAAAATACACCCCAGTAAATACCAAAGTATAAACAATCTCGGATAAAAATGAGATTGTGATATTTTCACTTACCTTAGGTCTGATTCGCTTAGTATGTGTCCGAACCTCCTGTATAATGATTTAAATAATGTCATTGACTTATTCCAGAATCATAATCATTGTTATGATATCATATATGGTTCACTTATGGCTTTATATTACCCGTTCTTTTGTAAATTCCATGTTAAAGAGCGTTTTGGGTAAAATCGTTTCATTTGTCGTCCGTGTTTTGACTTGCAATTATTCATATGATTACTTAGATCATGATTACTTAATTACAGAATATAAAACATGATTTATATATAATATATATTCATAATATATATATAATAGATCAGTAAATGGAAATAAATACACCGTTCATGGAGACGGTAGACCGTACGTACGCATGAACACTGTTTTCTTTTCCTTATTGAGTTGAATGGAATTAAGTAGATGAAATACATATATATACACATAAATACAGAATAATTATTATGTCATATATTTCATTATTAATTATTATATATACTTTATAATCATTCATGAATGGTTAACGTGGAGAATGAATCTCATCGCGTCGTGGAGACGGTAGTCCGTACGTACGCACGAGTGATGATATCGTTATCATGATCGTGGAATTGTATTGGAGTGTATGTATACTATTTCAGAATCAATATCACTTTACAATAATCATATATAGTTATTATGTACACCATTATACCCATCCAAGTAAGGTGGTGGTGGAAAATAGATTACACCACGGCGTGGAGACAGTATTCCGTACGTACGCACGCGCAGTGATTTCGTTTTCCATAGGATGGATAGATGGTGAAATAAGGTTGTTTCATAATTATAATAACATATCAGTATATAAGTGATACTGATATTATTACTTCATAATGAAACAGCCTAATAAGAAGAAGTGGAAGAAGAAATAAAGATGAAAGAATCGGTAACAGACATTACCTCTTCTTTGAAGCGCCTCTTTGAGATCTCTTTTTAGGGCACTAAAATTGGTCTTTGAGGAAGACCAGAACCTCTAGGATGTTGATAGTGAAGTGGTGAATGTAAATTGGCAGGGGTTGGACGAGCTTGAAGGCTCAAAGTGGTGTGAGGAAGAGGGGGAGGAGGTGCCCTTTTATAAGGGAGGAGAGGGGCACCTTTGGAATAACCAAAACTATTATTTTATTATAAAGTCAAATTCGGTTTTAAATAGCTCCAAATTGATTTATTTCGAAGCTAAGGTGGGGATGGGTCGAAATCCTCTCATCCAATAGAATTTAGACAAGTTTAGGTTCTTATTTTAACCTTATCATTTAGATTTAACATTAAGTTAAATAATTTTACTTTTATCGTGTCTTTTTTTGTTCTTACACTATAAGGTTAATAAACTTACTATAACAAGAAAAACGAACCCCAAGTTGTTTATTATTAATATATATAACATTATCTAAGTCATTTGGCTAAACCTTATATTTTTAGGAATAAAATAACAATTAATAATATAATATTTGTTTTAAAAACTATTTTTTGACACTATTTAGTAATTGATTTTTGTGAAAATAATAACAGAATGATTAGTTCGAAAAAAGTTAATTAAATCATTACTAACATGTCATATTAACCTATAAAATTAGTGTAATTCATAAAAAGTCTCAAATTACATTTATTTGGGTATTTATAACATCAATTATGTCAATATTTCATTAATAAGATAATTACTACATCATCGTTGTGTCATAAATAAATTAAATTATTTAATGTCTAAAAATTAAAAATAAAATTGTGTGTAACACGATCCAAGAATAGTGTTGCGTATACTCCAAGCTAATACGGTGTTGCGTATAGTGCATGGTAATCTTGGTGTAGCAAACAACACAAGACATTAATGAAATTAAAAGAATATTTTTCATAAAATCTCGGGGTGTTACAGAGCCACCCAAGAGTGTGACGGAGGTGCAGAGTTTCCTTGGTCTGGCAGGGTACTATCGTAGATTTGTGCCAGAATTCTCCGGAGTTTCATCACCACTTTCATATTTGACGAAAAAGGGGAAACCCTTCATGTGGTCAGATAGATTTCAACAGAGCTTCCAAGAGCTGAGGCTGAGATTGACCAGTGCACCCATCTTGAGGCTACCGGAGGAGGGCGTAGGGTACGTAGTTTACTACGATGCATCAGGGACCGGACTCGTGTGTGTCCTGATGAAGGAGGGGGAAGTGAAAGCTTATGGTTCACGATATTTGAAGTAGCACGAGCAGAAATACGCTACACATGACCTAGAGTTAGCAGTAGTGGTCTTTTCCTTGAAGATGTGGCGGCACTACCTGATGGTCGAGCGCTTTACAGTCTACTCTGACCACCAGAGTCTTAGGTAAATCTTCTCGCAAAATGACCTGAACCTTAGACAGCGTCGATGGCTCGATTTCTTCCAGGACTATGAATTTTAGATAGTCTATACTCTTTGGGAGGGGAACATAGTATCTGATGCTCTCAGCAAGAGATCGAGCATTCAGCTACTTGGAGAGGTGATAGAGAAACTAGTCGCGTTGAAGATATCCTTCGTGGATAGATATGGAGAAAACATTATAAAGTCACTCACAGTCACTCCTCCACTACTTCAGAATGTCAGAGAGTCACATTGTGGGGTCGTTGGCTGTGATACGCGACGTGCATAGATATCCACAGGATAGGCACCTGATGGATTTTCTGTAGGAGGAGAGCACGTCATCTTCTTTAGGGGATGTACCATGGTACCAGTTTCATTACAGAAGGAGGTGATGAGGGAGTTTTACACTTCCCCTTTGGCAGTACATCCAGGAGTGGCGAAGATGTACCAGGATCTCAGACGACAGCACTGGTGGCCGGGTATGAAGAAGGTTGTGGTAGAGTTTGTTTCATGATGCCTCACCTGCCAGCAGGTGAAGGCGGAGCCCCAGGTACCATAAGGCTTGGTACATCCCTTAGAGGTCCCGGAGTGGAAGTGGGATGGGATATCCATGGATTTCGTGATGGGGCTACCTCATACTTCCAGAGGACATGACTCCATCTGGGTGATTGTCGACCGACTCACAAAGTCATCCCACTTCCTACCTATCAGAGAGCAGGGATCAGTGGAGAGCTTGGGATGCCTCTACGTTCAGGAGATAGTACAGCTTCATGGTGTGCCATCATCTATCATCTCCGATCGAGATGCTCACTTTACTTCCCGGCTTTGGAAGGGGTTGCAGGAGGCTTTTGGGACGCAGCTACGCCTGAGCACCGCTTTTCATCCTCAGACGGATGGCTAGACGGAGAGGACCATTCAGACTCTCGAGTACATGCTCCGTGCATGTGTTCTCGACTTTGGTCGCGGCTGGGAGGATCACTCACCCTTGGTGGAGTTTTCGTACAACAACAGCTACCACTCCACCATCGGGATGGCACCATATGAGGCATTGTATGGCCGAACTTGTAGATCACCTCTGTGCTGGACTGACCCTGGGGAGTTAACACTAGTAGGACTAGAGATGGTCTAGGCTATGACGAAGAAGGTGGAGACCATCCAGGAGCAGATGAGGACTGCATAGATCTGACCGAATCCCTACACTGATAGGAGGCAGATACCACTAGAGTTTGAGGATGGCAACCACATTTTCTTACGGGTCTCACCTCGACGTGGATTATGGAGATTTGGCCAGGGCGACAAGTTATCTCGGTGCTTCATCCGACCATTCTAGGTTCTAAGTAGGATAGGTGAGGTGGCTTATCGCCTAGACCTTCCACCTCAGTTGCACTGGGTGCACGACGTCTTCCACATTTCCCAGCTGAGGAGATACATGCACGACCCGATGCATATCATTGACCATGAAGATCTGGACATCGATGATGGGGAAACTTTTGCAGAGGTTCTGGTGGAGATTGAGGATCGACAGGAGCGGGTCCTATGTGGACGGTTGATTCCTCTAGTGCGCATCAGGTGGAAGAATGGAACCTCAAGGAGAGCACATGGGAGTGGGAGGATCATATGTGTGCACAGTACCCTCATTGTTTCCCTTGTTTTTTTTGAAGCTTTACGGGGACGTAAAGCCCTGAGGTGGGAGTAATGTAAAGACCCAAAAATATCAAGTAAGTATTTTTTTCATAAATTCTTTGTAATTTTACGAGTCTATGGCTTCTGAAGGAACATGATTCTGATTTCCTGTGTACCTGGAATCAATTTTGGAAGTTTAGCTCGGGTACGTTCAGTAAACGAACGAGCAGGATTTTCTATCTTTTGAACCGGTCCTCAGAATTGAAATCTGATGGCACCGGTGAACTCGCAGTTCCCTTAATTTCTTAAGAGGACCTTTACCGAAGATGCGTTTGCACGGGAGAAGAAGTTGATTTTTTGTTGATTAATTGGGGGGTGAATAAAATTGTGGAACAATTTTATTTTTATATATTAAGTGGTTATAACCTACATGGGGAAGTTAGGGTGGGACCCACTAACATCCTAAATACCCATGTGAGGATAAATGTGAGGTGGGCCCACACGATCCCCAACCATTCACATTTCCATAACTCTCAAAAACTCCCCCTTTAAAACTTGTTAACTCCCTTTAATTAAGTAACTCTCCCTCTCTCCCTCTTTATTGCATGCCAACACACACATTAATTAATTAATTGAAACTCATCATTAATTAATGAAGTGTTTGAATTTTGTAAATTTGAGCGCATGATATGATTTAATAAAATAAGGGAAGCCTTATTTTATTTTTGGGGGTTGGAATGTTGTGTTGAGATTTTGGGGAGAGAGCTCTAGTTTTATTTGAAGAACTTTATCCTCAATGAAGAACGCCAACTCTTCGACGAAGAACATCAACATGGTGACCCCGTTTTCTCTGTCCTCTTCTACCTCCATGACAAGGGAGGATACACCGACATGAGAAATCTCCAATGACGTCACTCTATTCAATCTTCTCTCCGTGACAAAAAGGGGAGATGCCACTTCCTCCACGGATGCTCTCCGTCGACGTCTACGAACACTCTTCCTGTGACGCCAATGCTCATAATATTTTGTTGAGGTAGGGTGTGTTGATTCAAATTTTATTTAGAATAAAATTGTTCGTTGTGTTTTTTGAACCTTGTGAATTTTTTGGCCATGTGATACCATCTAACATGGAGGGCGCGGGCCAAACGAACACGGCCCGACAACCCTCCGTTGGAAGTTTATTCCTTTGGAATTGGAAACTGGAGGCAGAGGAAAAACACGGCGCCACCGCGCCCTTCCGAGATCATGACAAAGGAAACCAGTGTCGTTGTGCCAGTTTTTCGGAATGAACCGCGACCCGAATCATGGGCCGCTTTGGCGGAGGAACCTCCCGGCCTATCGGCTGACCGTTTGGAGCTGGATCGCGGTGCCGGGAGGGCGCCGCTCTGGAGAACGGTGGACTGCCGATGTGGGATGTGTGCGCAGAAGACCGGCCGGTCTAGCCAGCCAGTTTGGAGAAGGGCGGCACTGCCGATGCAGAAGAACAGGGGTGTCGAACCCCCCCCCCCCTGGAGCCCACTCGGCTTCCGCCGAGCCCGCCAGGTTGTGCCGGGCTGAGCCCAGTCGGGACGCGCCGGGCCAAGCTGAGCAGGGACGCGCCTGGCTGGGTCGGGCCGGGTTGTGCCCCTTCGGTCCAAGTTTTGTAATTCTTCGGACCGGTCTGACACCCATGCTGGGTCGAACCCGTCAAACTGGGTCATCCCGAACCGTCGACCCACTGGGCTAAACGGGTCGGGCCATGTTATTTACTTACACGTGAATAACTTAAGGAACACGCGTACGATCGATGCACCATCTGCGGCACTGGGACTCTTTCGATGAGACGGTTCTTTTGATATACTCTAAGTGAGTTTCGGGTGATTTTGGATATCATCCGTGTTAGAAACGAGTGTATTTCTAACTAGGCCCCTGGGACAGAAAAACCAATATCTCTCGGACCAGGTGTCTGATTGACGCGTTGTCTGTCACATTGTGTTCCTATTGACGAGGCAGAACTTTGGGATAAATAAAATCTAAACTTCGTGACAGTTGATGTATAGACCCCCTTGGATCGTGGAGCGGACCCTCCCGGAATCAGGCATGCTGTGTGCGGTAACCCTAGAGATGGCTGCGACTGCGACGACGATGATGACTTTACTCGGATCCTATGTGGGTTCGATAGCAAGGAAGACTGTACTTATATCCTCCATGGGTTTGGTAATGATGACAATTGTACTTGGATCCAACGTGGTTTTGGCAGCGATGGTTACTATACTAGGATCCTACATGTGTTCGGCAGTGACGACTTCTGTACTTAGATCCTACGTGGGTTTGGTAGGGAAGATGATTCAGAGGCAACATATATCATCTCCACCCCTCTTCATGAGTAGTATACATGTGTGATATGAGCCTTGAATTTTGATCATTATCATTGATGTGATTGACTTGCTTTCTTGTGTGGACTCGGTTGTGCCTTCCTGTGTGGACTGGGTTGTACTTTGGCTCGTGAGTTGGAGTCGAACTGGAATTGATGACTTAGGTATATGTATGGGATATACCTAGGTAGAGTTGGTTTATACTTTATGTTTGTATCTTTCCTTTTTGGTTTATCCTTTGTGGATTCTGGGAGACCTTCGGGGGTCTCAGGGTCCCTACTGAGTATCATATACTCACCCCTACACGGGCTATGCCCGCACTACATTGTGTTTGATGTAGAAGAAAGACAACACTGATCGAGATGGAGTCTTGTGGAGCGGGACGGTACCTGGAGTTCGACCACTTGGTGGGACTAACACGGAGCGGACGACCGGACCCGAGGAGCTGAGGGGACCATCTGTACCCCCTGTTCAGGTGGGATAGCCGGAGGACGACTCGGTGGTTGTTGATTTACTTTAATTCTTCTATACTTTCTTTTCATTTGTACTATATTTTCAGCTGGGTTTGTATTTTGGCCTATTTACTTTTATGAACTTACTTTTGTACTCAGTTTACTTAGTGTTTACTTCATCTTGGGCACTCTGTTGTGTTTTTTTACTTATATAAAGGAAATTCCTTCTTTTTTTTGGGATATACGCCTTTGGGGCTAGTCTCTATCCCCTGGACTATGGAAGGCGGGCTTGGGGTAGTCACAGAACAGGCCCTGAGGATGGGTCATGACATGTGGGGGGAGGAAGGCCTATTGGTTGTGGTAGTAGATGAATCCTAGAGTAGCGAGATGCTTCAGTTTCTATATGTGGGTGTCAGAGTGGACACCAGGGATGATGGAATGTGTTTGATGAGAATGTTTGGATGATTTTTTTCATTGATTAGTTGTCAGATTTAATTTCCCCAATCCTCGAGGCAGCTGTTCTTTCTTACCATACTTCCTAAAGGGGTGAAGACGCAAGGGGTATGCCACGAGCTTTCCATGTATAACTTCTCATGAGAGGATAGGTCTACACTCTTTCTATAGGCAGATAAGACTCAACAGGTAGTTACCTACTCACCGTGTTAATCCTCCTTGTGTTTAGAAGCATTTAATTTTTTTCTATAATTCTTTGGAATATAGGAAAGTAATGTTGTAAATAAATAATTGAATAAATGATGTTATCCCATGGGGTTGGAACTTACTGGAATGAAATGTTGAGGTTAAAATTTTAAAGGGATAGTGGAATTTGGGAGTGATGCTAATGGAATTTAATGTGGATTTTTTAATTCTTAATTAGTGTTTAAAGAATTAATTAACGTAAATTGGAACAGTTAAAAAGGGAATGATGTAAGTCAATAAAGCTCTGTAAATTTTTTTGTTCTTATAGGATACCTATTTTTAGATGTGGTAGTCGAGAGTCTGAGAGACGTTAGCTGCAGTTGAGCCAAAGACTTGGTTATGTCTATAGTGTGGTTGTGAGATAGAGAATATTCTACCCTTTTTTGGTTCTATATGCTACTCCATCCTGTCAGTTAGGGAAACAGACTCCCCATAGATTCTGAGCCCTAGGCGGTGCTTTCCCCTACATTTTGGTGGGAGGAAGGATGGATGAATACCCCATATGGCCCCACTCTCTTCTCTTGGTAGTTACTTGTGCTAGTAGGCACAATGGTCAGTTTTTCTCATATATGAGTTTATAGGGCTGTAATAACTTGTCCTTATTCACACACATATATTCAGGATATAGTATATTATGGAATACTATTGGTGTAACATGTATAGGCTGTGATGGCTTGAGGATTCTTACTCAGTGTGTGGGTTGTAATGGCTTGAGGTATAATACTCGATGTATGATACACATTATGTGAGTTGTGGTGGCTCCCAGAAACTACCTGGTTACTTTGTTAATGTGGAAGTGGTGGTTTTGTTTCCTGAGGTTCATATTATAGTGCATCCCCCATGTGTCTGTGGTAATGTCTTTTTAGAGATAGATTCTTAGGATGTGTGATGTTGGGGAAAAGCGGAAAACCAGTGTGGAAGTAGTAGCAGGGTACCCTTGATATTCTTTATTATAATATAAACTCTTGTATGAGTTACTTAGTGAGAGTAGGCATGGTGAGGCTGAGAACATAGTATATATATTTATGTGATGAGTTTGTTTTACTTATTGTTCACTGTGCCTTAGCATGCTTTTTTACTTTTCCAAGAGAGGCTCTAGGGAGGATCCTACTGAGTATACTGTTATAATCACCTTATGTATATATAAACATTTTTTTCAGGTCATAAGGAGCTAGTTTGAGATCTAGCTGGTATCTACTTGCTTGGGGTTACAGGAGTTGTTCGGGCTTGTGGTTGCTACTATTTTTACTTTCTTTTGGGTACTTGCAGTTTTCCCCTTCCAGTTGTAGTATTTTTTTCTATACATTACATATTTTCACTTGGGTTTTCATTTATATTTCATTTTGTGTTGGATTTGGTAGGTTTATTTCTTATCTCTCTCTTTCGCATGAGTTTACATTGAGGGTAATGCCTCTCATCTGTGTGTTTACTATACAATCGAATTTAGTCTCTAACCCGTGGTCTAAATAAGGTGGGACTCGGGGGGTCATTATATCCCTTCTCACAATGTCGACCAAGGAGGGGGTACACCTTGTGGGGAGGGGGTCATGACAGAGTGGTTTCAAGGGTCTGGTTGAGAGATAAGATGAATTATGTTGTCAGGAACATGTGAGGTTGCATGGGTTGGTAGGGAAAAAGTGTCATCCAAGTTTAGTAAGTGATATAAACACTAGGTTCTAGCTAAGATATAGGTGTTTAGGGCCCCCTATGTTATGATGTACAGACCTTTATGTTTACAATGACTACTAAATGAGGTGATACTAGTTGTAGGGTAGAGACCTAGGAAAGGATCATGTGTCATTCTTCTTTGTGCCTATTATTGAATGGGTAGAACTTGGGATAGGTTAACCTAAAATAAATAAAAGAAAACAACTGTTAATTAATGTTGAGTCTTCCATATTCTAGGATTAAGAGCACCAACTGTTTGTTATTTTACAGGAATGTCTCCAGGTTGACATCCTCATCAAGATTTCATAGAAGATGTCCATTAGGTTGTGCCACCAGATCGTTGTAGGGTATAGGTTGAAGATGAAAACACTTAGAGGAGGACACTCCGAGAGTTTCAGACCCATAGTCTACAAAAGTATGAGGGCTCTATTTCAGATGCATTCACAGAAGACTGGATAGAGGAGGTTAAGATAGGCTTCACTTTTATCCATTCCTAGAAGGATCATTATGTTTTTTTGGCTGTGATGATGTTGTGTCGAGCAGCGAGGCTGTGGTGGTTCATGTTCCTTCGGGATTGTGAGGAGTCAGCGATCTCATGGGAGGAGTTCTGATACAAGTTTAGATTCGAGTTTCTCTCTTTGACCGCAAAGGTGTCCAGTTGCCAGGAGCTTCTTACCCTTCGACAGGGGATCTCCATTGTGAGAGATCTTGGAATCCATTTTAGTAACCTTATATGATATGGTTGGGACCTTTTTCAAGACGAGGAGGCTAGGGTGAGGCATTTTGAGTAGGTTTTATGTCTAGAGATCTAGTGCAAGGTCACCCTATTTATGCTGAAGTCATATCTTAAGGTACTGGAAAGGGCATAGGTCATTGAGAGGAATTTTTCTAGAACCGAATCATCATGAGAGGGGGGTCATCATGATTCCATACGAAGTCTATCTATGGTATGGGGTTCCCAGTTTTCAGGAAAATAGAGTTTTCATTCAGCTGGGGGTAGGTTCCAGCACTTAGTATCTTGTTTCTCCTGGGGAAGAAGCTCTCAGGCTTATGCCAAGGGATCAGGTGCTTGATTTTTATATGGTGGTCATGGTCATCAGCAATGTGAGTGCCCGAACATTCAGATCAATCATCATGTACCAGGTGTTTCACTCTCGATTCCTCCATTGAGGCAGTTTCAGCCGAGGCATCAGTAGCAGGTTACACCAGCTTTAGCTCAACAGAGGGTATATGGGGCAGGCAGAGGAAAACCACGTGACACTCCCCATCCTCTGGGAGCAGAGCGTAGCCATGGTGGTGTTCGTCATCAGGTCCAGAGAGGTCTAAGAGGAGGTCGTGGTCATCTTCATTCTTCAGCTTTTCCAGAGACAGGCGATCCAAATGTCGTCTGGGGTACCCTTTTCTTGTTTAATACCTTAGTGTATGCCTTGTTTGATTCAAGAGTGACACACTCTTTCATATCACTTAACCTTTTCCATGCTTTTGGACTTGAGGTAGAGAGGCTTCCAGTGCCCTTGGCGTTAACTATTCCAGTTGGAGGTCAAGAAGACATGTTTAACGTATGTAGATATTGTTAGCTAGTGTTGGGTCCACACCGAACTTGTGGAGATTTCCTATGTTTACGGATACAACCAAATGATTTCATCCTCATCAAGGATTGTTTGTATTCAGTGCAGGCTATCATGGATCACTTCAGGAAGAAGGTCATTTTATTCGATACAGATAGAGATCTGGTGGTGTTTGTTGGGAAGCAAGATCCCTAGATGGGTCATAGGTGTGTTCCATCATTATCATCAATAATGTATGAGATGATGTTGAGTTATTTAGAGGTTCAGCAGTTGGCGTTTCCTATGGTCATAGGAGAGTACCCGGATGTCTTTCTAGAAGAGGTTGTAGCTTTACCCCTTCGACAAGAAATGGAGTTTCGGATCGAGCTACAACAAGAAGCATCTTTTATATATATGTCTCCATATAGGATATCCCTTTTGAGTTATAAGAGTTATGTATATAGCTTGATGGTCTGTTACATTGTGATTTTTTTCGGCTGAGTGTGTCCCTGTGGGGTGCACCACTTATGTTCATGAAGATGGCTGATGACAGTTTGTAGTTGTGTGTCGATTTTTGTCTCCTGAAAAAAGTGACAATAAAGAATCGCTATCCTCTTCCATGGATTTATGATTTATTCGATCAAATGAAGGGTTCATATTGGTTCTAAAAGATCGACTTACTTTCAGGATATAATTAGATGTGTGTGCAGGATGAGAATATCCCGAAGACTGCTTTTCGTTGTCGTCATGGGAATTATGAGTTCATTGTAATGTTGTTTATCATGAAAAATGCTCCAAATGTGTTCATGGGATTGATGAATGTTGTGTTCTGTGAGTTCTTGGAAATGTTCATTGTAGTTTTCATCGATGACATCCTTGTGTACTCCACATCTGAAGAAAAGAATGCATAGCTTTTACACACTGTTTCAGAAGTTATTTGTCAACATCATCTATTTCGAAAGATGTCAAAGAATGAGTTTTGGGATTGAGAAGATCATTTCATAGGGAATGTGGTCTCCCAGTAGGGAGTAGCTATGGAACCATAGAAGATATAATCAGTTGTGTTTTGGAAATCCACTGATACTGTGTTAGAGTTGTGATGTTTCCTTGGTCTCATAGGCAACTACAGGAGGTTCTTAGCTGATTTCTCATGAGTTGTGACTCCTCTAACAACTTTTACTAGGACGGATCCAGAATTCGTATGGACTGATCAGTGTCAGGAAGATTTTGAGTATCTAATGAAAAAGTTATTAAGTGATCCAGTTCATTTTCTTCCATCATAGGGAGTTCAGTTTGATGTTTTTTGCAATGTTGTGCATCTGGGGTGAGGTGTTGTTCTGATGCAGAAGAAATAAATTTTTTATTATGGGTCTCATCAGTTACGTCCCCATGATCATAACTATACCACCCACAATCTTGAGTTATTATCCATAGTGTTTGCTCTGAAGTTGTGGATACATTACCACATTGGTGAGAGTTTTGTGGTTTCCATCGATCATAAGAGCATAAGGTATGTTTTCTCCCAGAATGACTTGAATTTATAACATTGTCATTGGTTGGATTTCTTACAGGAATACTACTTCAAAATATCATATACACCTAAATGGGGAATGTTGTAGTTGATGCGCTGAGTCGAAAGTCATGTAGTGATGTTGTGCGGGAATATGGTGACTCTTGTAGAGTAATGGAATAATTATTAGTGTTACATATTGATATGGGGGAAGTTGGGGGAGAGGTTTTCTTTTTTAGATGATGGTATAGTAATCTCTAGTGTAGAAGGTGGAATATTCCCAGTTGGGGGATCTAGAGGTGGAAGTCTGGAGAGACTGATTTGTTTATGGCGAGGCCCTTATTGGTTGGTCTGAGGATGAACAACACCGAGTTTTGTATCGTGCAATGATATATAATCCTTTGGAGATGCATGAGAAAGTTCTCAGAGAGTTCCATAGTTCTTCTTTAGCGGTGCATCCTGGTGTGGAAAAGATGTACCGAGCCTTGAGGAGCCAGTTTTGATGTCCTGGGCATATTCATGCGGTTGCAGAGCTTACGTCTCAATGTCTGGTCGGCAAGAAGGTGATGGTCGAACACCGTGTTCCTGGTGGTCTACTCTAGCTGTTAGATTTTCCTCAGTAGAAGTGGGAGGACATGTCTATAATGGATCGGACCACTTTGGTCCATTCGTTTGCGAAAATTAGGTGTATGAGGTGTTTCAGAAGGTCTTGGTGACTTATCCACAACACATTTCCAAATTTCCATTTATGTGAACAGTTCCATCAGTGAACAGTTCCAACAGTAGACCATAGTGAACACTGCATCTATAACCTCTTGTGAACAATGTCATTGGTAACCTTATGTGAACAGTGCAACGGTGACCTTCAGTGGGCAGTGTCATCGGTAACATTATGTGAACAGTGCAACAGTGACCTTCTGTGAATAGTGCCATCAGTAACCTTTTGTTAATAGAGCAATGGTGACCTTATGTGAACAGTGACTTTGCTTACCTTATGTAAATAGTTTCATTGGTGACCATATGTGAACAATGTCTTCGGTGACCTTCTGTGAATTGTGTCATTGGTAACCTTATGTGAATAGTGCACATCGATCTTATATGAATAGTGCATTTGTAACCCTAGGTGAATAGTGTCTCTATAACCTTCTTTAAGTAGTGCAACAGTGAGGTTCTAATGGGGACATTTTTCTTTTTCCAAATTTTGAGTTCATGAACAATGTTTCCAGAATGGTGAGTATCAAACGATGAACTTTTTCCTTTTCCTAATTTTGAGTTCAATGAACAGTGTTTCTAGAATAGTTAGATTCTAATGGAGACCTTTTTCCTTTACCAAATTTTGAGTTCATGAATAGTGTTTCTAGAAAGGTGTGGTTTCAACGGTGACCTTTTTCCTTTTCCAAATTTTCAGTTTGTGAATAGTGTTTCCAGAATGGTAAGCTTCCAACGGCGACCTTTTTCCATTTCGAAATTTTGATTTCATGAATAGTGTTTCCAAATTTGTGAGGTTCTAATGGTGAGGTTCATGAATAGTTTTTCTAGAATGTTGAGGTTCCAACGATGAGGTTCATGAACAATGTTCTTACTTTTCCAAATTTCGAGTTTGTGAATAGTGTTTCCAACTTCTAATAGTTTCTCCCTTTAACAGTTCCTTCGACGTAAAATGCATTTAAAGACTTTTTTTTAAGGACTATAATGTTAATTCAATGATTGTATCTCCTATATTAATTTCTCCTAAGGCATGAGGAGTTTTTACTTGGTCAAACCACATGGTTTAATGTGATATACTTTTAATGGAAAACCCATCATATCTTAAACCACTGCTCCATTAAATATTTTAGAGGGACGAGATATCTTCCTCCATAGTTCGTCCTCTTTGTTGTCGGGTGTGAGATGCTAGAACATCCCATTCCTTCCCATAGTATTTGTGCAATTAAACATTCCTCCTAGGACTTGTTCCGCCCTTCTTAGATGTAACCAAGATATATCGATCAGTCTTCGAAATAAGGTATGATCTATCTTCGATATTTCGGGTTCATCTCCTTCTTTCTCCTTTCCCCTTTTATTGAAATTTACCCCCATGTTCCTAATTGAGTTTTCATGGGTGTTGGCTGATGTGGTGGTGTCTCTACATCCTCAGGTGGATTAAATTGTCACAGGGGAGGAGATCATAACTCTTTTTGTGGATCATTCTCGTATAAAGAACGTCAAGAACTATTTGAGGTAGAGGATTTGTTGCTTATCTCTTCATTTGTGAGAAACTATATTGTAATCATGTTTTAACCCACTAGATCACAATGGAATTGAAATAATAAATATTATAATGGGATAAATAAATTGATATCAATTTTATGTGATTTCCATTTGTTTTTCTAGATAGTGTGATATCAAAGATTTCTTTATTTAACTCATTGTTCTTAATGGAAATTGGTAATGAACATAAAGCTGGAATTAATTTATAATCACTTGGATAATGATAATGGGGCATGTGAATGAATCTGATTTATGTTGTTGTAATTTTATGTTAATCAAATTGGTACATTAATCATGTTTAATTATTTTTAATGTATTACTGGTCAGGTTTCTCATATTTGGATCCTATGAATAATAAATTTTTTGATCTATGATGGATTAAAGAACTGGTTGTTTGATAAAATATAATTCCTTGTAGGGTTTTGGGTAACCCTTTTGGATTGTTTAAGGCCTAAGAGCTCAATTTATATGATGTTTGTTTTCCCACTACTTGTGTTGTGATGTAAGCCTTGATGGCTGTTGTGATATCTGGGGGAAGGGAGGCCTATTGGTTGTGGAAGTAGATAACACCTAGAGTGGAAAGATGCATCTGTTTATGTATGTAGGTGTCAGAGAGAACACCAAGGATGATGGAACAGGTTGGATGAAAATGTTTGGATACTTTTTGTTTCTTTAATTGGTTGTCTGCATTACCTTCCCCACTACTCAAGGCAGCTGCTCTTGCTTACCCTTCTTCCTAAAGGGGAGAAGACATGAAGGATATGCCATGTGCTTTCTATGTTCAGCTTCATAAGGGAGGATGGGTCTACGCTCTTACTATAGGCGGAAAATACTTGACAGGTAGTTACTTACTCACTGGGTTGATCCCCCTTGTGTTTAGTTACATAGAATGTTTTTCTAGAATGCATTGGAATATGGGAGCGTAATTCTGTAAATAAATAATTGAATAAATAATGTTAACCAATGGGGTTAGAACTTACTAGAATGAAATGTTGAGGTTACAATTTTAAAGGGACAATGGAAATTGGGTATGATGCTTATGACATTTAATGTGGAATTGTTAACAGTTAATTAATGATTAAAGAATTAATTAACATAAAGTAGAACTGATAAAAAGGGAATGAAGTATGGAAAAAATCTATTTAAATGGTTGTGTGCTTATAGGATACCAAGTCTTAAAAGAGGAAGTCGAGAGTCTGAGAGACGTTAACAACAGTTGAGTCTAAGACAAGGTTATGTCCATAGTGTGGTTTTGAGATATAGTATATTCTGTACTTTTTTTGTTTCAATACGCTACTCCACCCTATCAGTTAGGGAAACTAATACCCAGTGGATTCTGATCCCTATGGGATGTTTTTTCCAACATTCTGGTGGTAGGATGGATGGCTGACTACCCCCTTGGGACCCATTCTCTTTTCATAGTATTTATATGTGATAGTAAGCATGATGATTAGTTTTCCCCATATATGTGTGTAGAGGGCTATAATGGCTTGTGGTTATTCACACACATATATTCTGGATATAGTATCCTATGAACTACTATAGGTGTAATGTGTATAGGTTGTGATGTCTTGTGCATTCTTACTCAATGTTTGGGATGTAATGGCTTGAGGTATAATACCCGACATATGATACACGTTATTTTAGATGTGGTGGCTCACAGAAACTACCTGGTTACTTTTCGTTCATGGATGTGATGGTTTTTTTGCATGAGGTGCATGTTATGGTGCTTTCCCTAGGTGTTTGCGGGCAAGCCTTTTTGGAGAGAGATTCTTAGGACATGCAACATTGGGAAAAAGCAACAAACTAGTGGGGAAGTATTAGAGGGGTACCCTTGATATTAATTATTACATTATATACTCTTGTATTCATTACTTGATGAGAGTAGCCATGGTGAGGTTGTGAACATAGTATACCTATTTAAGTGACAAATTAGTTTCACATGTGGTTCACTATGCTTTATCATTCTTTCTGTACTTTTTCACGAGAGGCTTTGGGGAGGATCCAACTAAGTATACTATTATAATCACCCTATGTATATATAAACTGTATTTTTAAGGTTACTTGGAGAAGGTTGGTGATCAAGATCGTTTCTACTAGCTTGGGGTTGTAGGAGCAGTTCGGGCTAGTCGTTTCTATTGTTTTTTACTTTCTTTTGGGTACTTGCATTTTTTCCCTTTCAGTTATAGTAGTTTTCCATGACATTAGATATGTTTCCTTGGGATTTCATCTATGTTGTTGTCTCTGTTGGAGTTGGTTGGTTTCTAACTTATCTCTCTTTTCTGCATGTGTTCTCTAAAAGGGAAATGCCTCCCAATTGTGTGTTTACTATACCGTTGGTGCTAGTCACCAACTCTGGGCCTAGTGGAGGCGGGACTCTGGGGGTCATTATCTCCCTTCTCACATTGTTGGCCTAAGATTTGTACACTTTGTGAGGAGGGGGTCATGATAGAGTGGTATCAAAGGTCTGTTTGAGAGATAGAATGGAGTATGGTGTTAGTCAAAAGTGATGTTTCATGGGTTGGTATGAAAAAATTGTTAGTCAAGTTTTTCACGTGATGTAAAAACTAGAGGATGGATAAGACATAAGCATTTAGGTCCCCCTATGATCTGATGTACAGAACTTTAAGTATATAATGGATACTAAATGTGGTGATTCTAGTTGCAACATAGAGACATAGGAAAGGATCATGCATCATTATTCATTTTTCCTATGTTTGAAAGGGTAGAACTTGGGATAGGTTAACCTAAAATGAATAAAAGAAAAAAACAAATTAATTTTTTCTGGGTCTTCTATATTAATGGTTTAGGAGCTCTAACTATTTCTCATTTTATAGGTATGGATCTAGGTCGATGTCCTTATTAGGATCACATATAATATGTCCAGTAGGTTGTGCCAGAAGATCACATCAGGGTAGTGGTTGACGACGATGACACTTGTAGGAGGACACTCTGAGAGTTTTAGTTCCAGAGTTCGTAGAAGTACAAGGGCTCCATTTCAGATGCATTCATGGATTACTAGTGGGAGGAGGTTGAGATATGATTATGTTTTATCCATACTCAGAATGAGAATTGGGTGTCCTTGGTTATGACGGTGCTATGTGGAGTATTGAGGAAGTGGTGGTTCTTGTCCCTCAGGGATCGTGAGGAGTTAGTGATCTCATGGGTGGAGTTCCAAGACAAGTTTAGAGTCGAGTTTCTTTCTTCTACCGCAAAGGCATCTAGTCACCAAGAGCTTCATACCCTTCGATAGGACAGCTCCAGTGTTTGAGAGTTTTGAATCCATTGCAATAACATTTTATGATATTCTTCAGACATATTTCCAGATGAGGAGGCTATGGAAAGGCATTTTGAGGAGGCTTTGTGTCTAGAGATGCAGCACCAGGTCATCCCATTTATGCTGAAGACATATCTTGAGGTGTTGGAAAGGGTAGAGGTCGTTGAGAGGACATTTTCAAGAATTAGATCATCATGAGAGGGGAGTCATCATGATTACTCATGAAGCCGAGCTATGGACTGGGGTTCTAGGTTTTTAGGGAAAAGAGTTTCAGTTCAGCCGGGGGTAGGTCCAAACCCTCAACATCTTGTTTCTCTGGGGGCAGCATCTCTCAGGCCTATGCTAAAGTATCCATTTCTTTTTTTATTGTGGTGGTCAAGTTCATCAGCAGTGAGAGTGGCTGACCTTTCTGAGCTGTCATTGTGCACCAGGTGTTCTGTTCTAGGTTCTTCCGTTGAGGTAGTTCCAGCAGAGGCAGCAATAGTAGGTTGCACCAGCATTAGTTCAGTAGAGGGTAGATGTGGAAAGTAGAGGACAACCCCATGATGCTCCCCAACCTCATATAACAGAGCACAGCTATGGTGGTAGCTTTCATCAGGGTCAGAGAGGTCATAGAGGAGGTCGTGGTCAGCTTCATTCTTTAGCGTTGCCAACTCCAAGCGAGCCAAACATCGTTCGAGGTACCGATTGCTTGTTTTATACCTTGGTGTATGCCTTGTTTGATTTTGGAGTTACACACTCTTTCATATCACCTACCCTTGTCCATGCTTTGGGACTTGAGGTAGAGAGGCTTCCAGTGCCCTTGACGTTGACTACGCTAGTTGGAGGTCGAGATGGATTGTTTTATGTATGTAAAGACTATGAGCTAGAGTTGGGGAAGCAACACTCTTGGTGCAATTTCCTATGTTTACAAATACATCCATATGATGTCATCCTAGGAATGGATTGGTTGTATTCAGTGTAGGTTATTGTGGATTTATTTAGGAGGCTGGTTGTGTTCTTAGATGTGGATGCAGAGCGAGTGGTGTTTGTTGATGAGGGAGATCCTCAGATGGGTCATATGCGTGTTCTGTCCTTATCATCCATGATGGCTGAGATGATGTATAGTTCTTCATAGGTTCAGTAGTTGGCATTCATTAGGGTCGTAGAAGAGTACCCTGATTTCTTTCCAGAAGAGGTTTTAGCATTACCTCATCGAGGAGAGACGTAGTTTGTGATTGAGCTACAACCAGGAGCATCTCATATCTCTATGTATCCATATTGGATGGCCCCTATTGAGTTACGATAGCTACTAATATATCTTGATGGTCTATTATAGTGTGGTTTTGTTCAGCTGAGTGTGTCACCATGGCGTGAACCAGTTGTGTTCCTGAAAAAGGCTGACAACAGTTTATAGTCGTGTGTTGATTATCATCACTTGAACAAAGTGAAAATAAATAATTGGTATCCTCTTCCACGAATTTACGATTTAATCAATCAACTAAATGGTGAAAATTCGTTCTCAAAGATCGACTTGCGGCCCAGATATCATAATATGCTTGTGAAATATGAGGATATCTTCAAGACTAATTTCCGTTGTCGTCATGGTCATTATGAGTTTGTTGTAATGCCGTTTGGCATGACAAATTCTTTATCTGTGTTCATGGGATTAATGAATGCTGTGTTCCGTGAGTTCCTAGAAAATTTCATTGGTGTTTTCATTTACAACATCCTTGTATACTCCACGTCTGAAGAAGAGCAAGAAAAGCATATACACACTATTTTGGTAGTTCTTTGTCAACATCATCTCTTTGGGAATTTTTCGAAGTGTGAGTTTTGGGCTTGAGAAGTCCATTTCATAGGACATGTGGTCTCCTAGTAGGTAGTGTCTAAGTATCCATAAAATATAGTAGCATTTGTGTCTTGGGAAGCCCCCAAGAATGTTTCAGAGGTGAAAAGATTCCATGGTCTCATAGGATACTATAGGAGGATCATAGCTGACTTCTCTCCAGTTTCAACTACTCTAACAACATTCACCAGGAAGGATTAGGTGTTCATATGGACTGATCAGTGTCAGGTAGATTTCAAGTATCTAAAATAGAAGTTAGTTAGTGCTTGAGTTATTTGTCTTCCAGCCAATGGAGTTCAGTTTGATGTTTCCTACGATGCTTCTCATATGGGTTTAGCCTTAGTTCTGAGGCAAAAAAATATCATTTGTTTCTTATGGATCTTGGAAGTTGCATCCTCGTGAACATAACTATTCCAACCATGATCATGTGTTGGCATCCATGGTGTTTTTTCTATAGTTGTAAAGGCATTACCTCATTGGTGAGAGCTTGGTGGTTTTCACCAATCATAAGAGCCCGAGGTATGTTTTCTCCCAGCATGACATGATCTTATGATAGACTCAGTGGATGTAGTTCTTACATGAATATGATTTTGAAATATTTTATACACTTGGTATGGGGAATGTTGTAGATGATTTGATTTGTCAGAAGTCAAGTAGTGATGCAGTTCATGAATCTGGTGACACCAGGATAAGAATGGAAGAACTGTTAGCATTACGTCTTGATATGAGAGATATTGGGGGTAGATTTTTTCTTTTTCAAATGATGGTACAGTCATCTCTTGTGCAGAAGGTGGAAGAGTCCATGTTGTGGGATCTAGAGGTGGAGGTCTCAAGAGACTGAGTTGTTTGTGGTGAGGCCCCTGATGGTTGGTTTGAAGATGAAGAACACCGAGTGGTGTATCATGGAAGGATTTTTTTTCTTTTGAAGATGCACAAGATGGTTCTCAGAGAGTTCCATATTTCTCTTTTAGTGGTGAATTCTGGCATGACAAAGATGTACCGAGCAATGAGGAGATAGTTTTTGTGGCCTGGGCTGATGTGTGTATTTGCAGAGTTTGCATCTTGAAGTTTGGTCTGCCAGAATGTGAAGTCCGAACACCATGTTCCTAGTGGTCCGATCCAACCAATAGATGTTCCTCAGTGGAAGCAGGAGGACATCTCAATGGATTTTGTTATTGGTTTACCTCGAGCTCAGAGAGTACATGAATCTATTTGGGAGGTAGTGGATCATTTAACAAAATCATACCACTTTATATCTATCAAAGAGTCAAGCTTAGTGGATGTTTTGTCATGGAAGTATCTAGGGGAGGTGGTGAGACTTCATTTAGTCCCATGGACAATCATTTCTGATTAAGAACAATTCTTTACATCTATGGTGTGGAGAGGTCTCCAGCATGATTTTTGGTTCTTAGCTATGTCATAACACTACTTTTCATCCTCAAATGGATGGTAAGAAAGAGAGAACCATCCAAACTCTTGAAGACATGTTACACTCTTGTGTTCTTGATTTTGGAGGTTCTTGTATGAGGCACATACCCTTGGTGGAGCTTGATTACAATAATAGTTTTCACCCCACCATTGGTATGGTGCCATTTTAATCCTTGTGTAACCGAACTTTCCATTCTCCATTACACTGGACAACGGTCATAGAGTTAGTAATTCTCAGACCAAAACTAGTTTAGAATACAACAGAGATAGTTCAGGTGATTCGTGATAGGATAAAGACAATGCAAGATTGTCAGAAATCATATTTCGTTCAACGGAAGAGGCCCTTATAGTTTTATGTGGGGGATCACATGTTTTTGAAGGTGACTCCCCATCATTGGAAGTGAAGGATTAGTCATAAGAGTAATATTTCTCCCTGGTTTGTTGGTCTTTCAAGGTGTTAGCTCATATTAAAGTCCAGGAATATCGAGTAGTAATTCCCCCACATGTTGGTGGGATACATGATGTTTTCCATGTATCACTGCTTTTTCATTATCTTGATGATGACTGTCACATCATCGACTGGGGAGAGATCGATGTTGGTGATGATGTGACCATTGAGGAGAAACCTATGGAGATCCATGACCACAAATAGAAGGTGTTGTGCGGGAATTATATTCCCTTGGTTCGTGTCTTGTGGAGACCTAGTGGCATGGAAAAGAGTACCTTGGAATGTGAATCATAGATATGTGCTCAGTACCCAGAGTTTTTTGATGTTTAGCTCTTTTCATGTATCGATGTAGCCTTTGTGGTTATAGACCATTCATGTTTAAAATATGGATTTATCTTTGTTTCTTATTGTGGCCTTCTCTTTTTGAGAGGTATCTCGATGGGTGGTTGTTCAGACCCCGTTTCATTTTCATCTTAGGTGGGTTTTCAATTCTCGAGGATGAGATTGTTTTGAGAGGTATTTGATGTAATGGCCCGAACCTCTTTGGACCATTCCTTTGTGAAAATGAGTTGTATGAGGTGTTTCAGGAGGTTAGTGTGACTTATCCCCAACACTTTTCCAAATATCCATTCCTATGAATAGTTCCATCAGTGAATTGTTCCAATTGTAGACTATTGTGAATAGTTCATCGGTAACCTTCTGTGAATAGTTTCATCGGTAACATTATGTGAATAGTGAAATGTTGACCTTTTGTGAACAGTGTCATCGGTAACTTTATGTGAATAGTGCAACTGTGACCTTCTCCGAACATTGTCATCGGTAACCTTATGTGATCAGTGCAATGGTAACCTTATGTGAACAGTGAATCAGTGACATTATGTGAATAGTGACATCGGTGACCTTATGTGAACAGTGTCATCAGAGACCTTCTGTGAACAGTGTTATCAGTAACCTTATGTTAACAGTGTAATGGTGACCTTATTTGAACAGTGCATTTATAGCCCAAGGTGAATAGTGTCATCGGTAACCTTCTATGAATAGTGCAATGGTGAGGTTCCAATAGTTACCTTTTTCCTTTCCAAAATTTTGAGTTCATGAACAATGTTTCTAGAACGGTGAGGTTTCAAAGTTGGCCTTTTTCAATTGCCAAATTTTGAGTTAAATGAACAATGTTTCTAGAACTTTGTGGTTCCAAAGGTGACCTTTTTCCTTTTCCAAATTTTTAGTTCATGAACATTGTTTCCAAAATGGTGAGGTTCCAATAGTAACCTTTTTTCGTTGCCAAAATTTGTGTTCATGAACAATGTTTCTAGAACAGTGAGCTTCCGACGGTGACCTTTTTCCTTTGCCAAAAATTGAGTTCATGAACAGTGTTTTAGAATGGTGATGTTCCAATGGTGAGGTTCCAATGGTGAGGATCATGAACAATGTATTTCCTTTTCCAAATTTCAAGTTTGCGAATAGTGTTTCCAGCTTTCTACAGTTTCACCCTTTAATGTTTTTGTTGGTGTAAAATATATTTAAAGCCTTGTTTTAAGGACTCTAAGGCTTATTCAAAGACCATAACTCATATATTAATTTCTCCTAAGGCTCAGGATGTTTTTACTTGGTCAAAACGCTTGGTTTAAGGTGATCTTCTTTTAATGGAAAACCCATTGTATTTTAAACCATTGATATGTTAAATCTTCTAAAGGGATGAGATATCTTCCTCCCAAGTTCTTCCTCCCTATTCTCAGGTGTGATATGCTCAAACATCCCATTCCTTCCCTGTAGGAGTTATGCAATCAAACTTTCCTCCTAAGATTTTTTCCACCCTATTTTGATGCAACCAAACAATATTGATCAGTCATCGATATAAGGTATGATTTATCTCAAATATTTTGAGTTCATCTCCTTCTTTCTCCATACCCTTTTTAATGAATTTTACCCCAATGTTCCTAATTGGCCTTTCTTGGGTGTTGGCCAATGTGGTGGTGTCTCTCCATCCTTAGGTAAATACAGTTGGCATAGGGGAGGAGATCATACCCTGTTGTGTGGATCGTTCTTGTATAAAGAACATCAATAACTGTTTGAGGTAGGGGATTCATTTCTTCTCTCTTCTTTTTGGTGCCACTATATTATTAGCATGTTTTCTCCCACTAGATCACAATGGAGTTCACATAATAAAAATTTGAACCGGATAAACAAATTAACATCGATCGTATGTTATTGCCTCTTATTTTTCTAGATAGTGTGATATCAAATCATTCTTTATTTAGATTTTTGTTCTTGACAGAAATTGGTAAAGAATGTAATGCCTGAATTAATTGATAATCACTTGGCTAAAGATAATGAGGCATGTGAATGAATCCAACTGTTTTTATTGTAATATGATGTTAATAAAATTGGTGCAGTAATAATGTTAAATTATTTGTGATAGCTTATAGGATAGGTTTCCCATATTTGGAAGATACAAATAATTAATTGGTTAATCCAATATGGATTAAAGAATAGGTTGTTTGATAAAAGATAATTCCCTGTAGGGTTCTTAGTTACCATTTTTCTTGATTAAGGTCTAAGATCCCAGTTGATATAATTTTTGTTTTCCTACTACATGTGTTGTGTTGTGTTCCTGAATGGCTGTTGTGATATGTGGGGGCAGGTAGGCCTATTGGTTGTGGTAGCAGATGATGCCTAGAGTTGAGAGATGCATTAGTTTATGCAAGTGGGTGTCATAGAGGACACCATAGATGATGTAATGGGTTGTATATTAATGTTTGGATACTTTTTGTTTCATTGATTGGTTGTTTGCTTTACTTTCCCCACTACTCGAGGGAGCTGGTATTTCTTACCCTTCTTCCAAAATGGGAGAAGACGTGTGGGGTATGCCGCATGCTTTCGATGTCCAGCTTCTCAACGGAGTATGGGTCTATGATCTTTCTATTGTCGGCAATGACTCTACGGGTAGTTACCTACTCACCGTGTTGATCCCCCTTGTGTATAGGTACATAGAATGATTTTCTAGAATTCCAGCGAATGTGGGAAAGTAATTTGGTAAATAAATAATTGAATACATGATGTTATCCCATGGGATTGGAGGTTTCAGGAATGAAATTTAGAGGTTAAAATTTTAAAGGGAAGTGGACTTTGGTTGTGATGCAAATGAAATTTTATTTTGAATTGTTAATGGTTACTTAATTTTTAATGAAATAAATAAGGTAAAGTGAAATTGATAAAAATGGAATGATGTAAGGCAATAATTTTCTTTAAATGTTTGTGTGCTTATAGGACACCTAGTCTTAGAAGTGGCATTCGGGAGTCCGAGAGATGTTATCTTTTGTTGAGTCTAAGACTAAGTTATGACCATAGTGTGGTTGTGAGATATAGTATATTCTATACTTTTGTGTTTCTATACGCTACTCCACTTATTCAGTTAGGAAAAGTAACACCATGGGGATTCTTAGCCTTGGGGGGGGTGTTTTCCCAAAACATTCCGGTGGGTGGATGGATGGCTCACTACCCCCTTTGGCCCCACTCTCTAATCTTGGTAGTTAATTATACTGGTAGGAATAGTGGTTAGTTTTCCCATATATGCGTGTAGAGGGATGTAATGGATTCTAGTTATTCACACACATATATTCTAGATATAGTATCCTATGAAGTACTATAGGTGTAATATGTATAGGATATGATGGCTTGAAAATTCTTACTTGGTGTGTGGGAAATAATTGATTGAGGTATAATACCCGATATATGATATAGGTTATGTGAGCTATGGTGGCTCCCAAAAACTACCTGGTTACATTGCTTACATGTACTTTGTGGTTTTGTTGCATGAGTTTCATGTTGTGGTGCTTCACTCAAGTGTCTGCGGGCAAGCCTTTTTGAAGAGAGATGATTAGGACATGCGATATTTTGGAAAAGTGGCAAACTAGTGGGGAAGTAGTAGCAGGTTACACTTGATATTCTTTATTATATTATATACTCTTATATGCTTTACATGGTGAGAGTAGCCATGGTGAGGCTGGGTACATAGTATACCTGCTTAGGTGATGAGTTTGTTTCACATGTTTTTCACTTTGCTTTAGCATGATTTCAATAATTTTTCACAAGAGGATTCATGGAGGATCCTACTTAGTATACTACTATACTCACCCTATGTATATATAAACTATTTGTTTAGGTCACATGGAGCAGGTTGGAGATCAAGATGGTTTCTACAAGCTTGGGGCTTTAAGAGTTGTTCGGGATTGTGGTTGCTTCTATTTTTACTTTCTTTTGGGTACTTCCAATAGTCCCCTTTTAGTTATAGTGGTTTTTCATGACATTACATATGTGTACATGGGATTTCATTTATGTTGTTGTCTGAGTTCGAGTTGGTCAGTGTCTATCATTTCTCTCTCTTCTTCATGTTTTCTCTTCGAGGGATATGCCTCTCATTTGTGTGTTTAATATACCCTCGGTTCTAGTCACCAACTCGTCGCTTACATGAGGCAGGACTCAGGGGTCATTATCTCCCTTCTCACATTGCTGGCCTAGGAGGGGTAAACTTTGTGGGGAGGGGGTCGTGACAATCTCAATTAACATTTTTACTAGTTTACCTCGAGCTTAGGGAGGACATGATGCTATTTGGGTGATAGTGGATCGTTTAACAAAATCGGACCACTTAATAGCAATCAACGAGTAAAGATCAGTGGAATTTTAGTAGAGGTAGTATCTATAGGAGGTGTTGAGACTTCATGGAGTCCCAAGGATGATCATTTATGATCGAGATCCTCATTTTACCTCAAGGGTGTGGAGAGGTCTCCATCATGCTTTCGGTTCTCAGCTATGCCTTAACACAACTTTTAATTCTCAAACGGATGGTCAGACAGAGTGAACCATCCATAATCTTGAAGACATGTTACGCTATTGTGTCCTGGATTCTAGAGGTTCAGAGATACGACACTTACCCTTTGTGTAGTTTTTTTACAACAATAGTTTTTACTCCACCATTGGTATGGCGCCATTTGAATCCCTGTATGGCCATCCTTTTTGTTCTTTGTTGTGCTGGACTGGTGTCGTAGAGTCAGCAATTCTTAGACCGCAACTACTAAGAATACAATAGTGATGGTTTAGGTGATTTGTGAGAGGATTAAAGAAGTTCAAGATCATCAGAAATCATATACCGATTAAAGGAGGAGACCCTTAGAGTTTGATATTGGGGATCACGTTTTTCTGAAGGTGACTTCCCGCTATGGGCAGCAATGGTTTGGTCATGGGATAAGCTTTCTCCCCAGTTTTTTGGGCCTTTCAAGGTGTTAGCACATGATGGAGTTGTGGAGTATTGAGTAGAACTTCCCCCAAAGATGAGTTGGATACATGATGTTTTCCATTTATCACAGCTCTGTCGTTATCTTCATGATGACTCTCACATCATCGATTGGGGAGATATCGATGTTGATGATGATTTTTCCTTTTAGGAGAGACCTATGGAGATCTAAGACTGTAAAGAGAAGGTGTGGCATGGGAATTCTATTCCATTGGTTTGTGTCATGTGGTGACACAGTGGCATGGAAGAGAGTACCTGGGAATTTGAGTCACAGATACATGCTTAGTACCCAGGTTTTTTTGATGTTTAACTCTTTTCATGTGTCGATGTAGCCTTGTGGGTTATATACATTTCATGTTTATGATATATATTTCATTTTTTGCTTCTTGTGGCTTGCTCTCATTTTAGAAGTATCTCAATGGGTGGTTTTTTGGACCACATTTCGTTTTAACCTTAGGTGGGTTTTGAAATCTCGAGGACGAGAATGTTTTGATTGGTATCTGATATAATGGCTCGGACCGCTTTGGTTCATTATTTTGCGAAAATCAGGTGTTTGAGGTGTTTTGGGAGGTCAATGTGACTTATCCCCAACACATTTCCAAATTTTCATTTCTGTGAAAAGCTCCATCAGTGAACAGTTCCAATGTTAGACTGTTGTGAACATCGCCTTGTTAACCTTATGTGAACAGTGTCATTGGTAACTTTATGTGAAAATTTCAATGGTGACCTTCTGTAAACAGTGACATAGGTAACCTTATGTGAACAGTGCAACAGTGACCTTATGTGAATAGTTAAATCGGTGACTTATGTGAACAGTGTCATCGGTGACCTTTAGTGAACAGTGTCATCGGTGACCTTATGTGAACAGTGACATCGGTGACCTTATGTGAACAGTGTCATCGGTGACCTTATGTGAACAATGTCATCTGTAATGTTATGTGAATAGTGTAATGGTGACCATATGTGAATAGTGCATCAATAGCCATAGGTGAACAGTGACATTGGTAACCTTATGTGAATAGTGCAATGGTGAGGTTCCAACAGTGACCTTTTTCCTTTTCCAAATATTTAGTTCATGAATAGTGTTTCCATAATGGTGAGGTTCCAATTGTGACCTTTTTCCTTTTCCTAATTTTGTGTTCAATGAACAGTGTTTCCAGAACGGTGAGGTTCCAACAATGATCTTTTTCCTTTTCCAAATTTCGAGTTTGTGAATAGTCTTTCTAGTTTCCTACAGTTTCTCCCTCTTAACATTTCCTTTCACGTAAAATGAATTTAATGCCTTGTTTTAAGAACTCTAATGTTGATTCAAAGGTCATAAATCCGATATTAATTTTTCCTAAGGATCGGGATGTTATTACATGGTCAAACCACGTGGTTTAATGAAATCTAATTTTAATGGAAAACCCACCACATTTTAAACAACAGATCTGTTAAATCTTCTAAAGGGACGAGATATCTTCCTCCCAAGTTCTTCCTCCTTGTTCTCTGGCGTGAGATGCTCGAACATCCCATTCCTTCCGATAGGATTAGTGCAATCAAACATTTCCCTTAGTATTTGTTCCTCCATGTTCTGATTCTACCAAGAAATATTGACCAATCATTGATATAAGGTATGATCTATCTTCATTATTTCAGGTCCATCTCTTTCTTTCTCCTTTCCCTTTTTATTTAATTTTACCCCATGTTCCCAATGGGATTTCTTGGGTGTTAGCTGATGTGGTGGTGTCTCCATATCCTCGGGTGGATACAGTTGTAATAGGGGAGGATACCGTAACCCATTGTGTGGTTTTTTATCATATAAAGAACATCAAACACAATTTTGAGAAAAGGGATTCGTTACTTCTCTCTTCTTTTTCATGCAACTGTATTGTTATCATATTTTATCGCAATGTATCACAATGAAATTGACATAATAGATATTTGAACCTGATAAATAAATTTATATCCAACATTTGTTTTTGTCTCTTGTTTTTTAGATAGTGTTTCATCAAAGATTTCTTGTTTAGCTTTTCTTTCTTGATGGAAATTGGTAAAGAACGTAATTCCAGAGATAATTGATAATCACTTGGAAGAAGATAAAGAGGCATGTGAATGAATCTGATTGATGTTGTTGTAATTAGATGTTAATCAAATTGGTGAAGTAAGACTTCTTAAGTATTAGTGACATATTATTAGTTAGGTTTCTCATATTTGGAACCTATGAATAATAAATTGGTTAATCCAAGATGGATTTAAAAACTGGTTTTTTTGATAAAAGATAGTTCCTTGTAGGGTTCTGAGTTAACTTTTTTATCTTGTTTAAGGTCTAAGATCCCAACTGATATAATGTTTTTTTTTCTATCTTCTAGTGTTTTTAAGTGATCCTGGATGTCTATTGTGATATGTGGGGGCTGGGAGTCCTATTGGTTGTGGGAGAAGATGATGCCTAGAGTGGCGAGATGCATCGGTTTAGTATATGGGTGTCAGAGAGGACAACAGGAATGATGGAACGAGTTGAATGTAAATGTTTGTATGCTTGCTATTTCTTTGATTGGTTGTCTGATTTACTTTCCCCACTATTCGAGGTAGCTGGTCTTGCATACCCTTATTTTGGAAGGGGTGAAAATGTGTGTGGTAATCCACGTGCTTTATGTGTCTCGCTTCTGAAGGGAAGATGGGTCTACACTCTTTCTATAGGAGGCAATGACTCTATGGGTAATTACATAATCAACGTATTGAGCCCCATTATGTTTAGTAGCATAGAATGTTTTTCTATAATGACTAGGAATATGGGAAATTATTGTTTTAAATAAATAATTGAATAAATGATGTTAACCCATGTGAATGGAGCTTACTGGAATGAAATTATTAGGTTAAAATTTTAAAGGGGTAGTGGACTTTTGGTGTGATGCTAATGATATTTAATGTTAAATTGTAAATGGTTAATTAATGTTTAAATAATTAATTAATGTAATTTGAAAATGATAAAAAGGGAATGATGTAAGGTAATAATGCTATTTAAATGTTTGTGTGCGTATAGGGTACCTGGTCTTAGAAGTGGAAGTCGGGTGTCCGAGAGATGTTTGCTACAATTGATTCAAATACTAGGTTATTATAATAGTTTGTTTGTGAGATATAGTATATTCTGTACTTTTATTTATCTATACAATACTCCACCCTTTTAGTTTGGGCAACAAACAACCCGAGGATTCTGATCCTTGGGGGGTGTTTCCCCAACATTCTAGTGGGAGGATGGATGGCTGACTACCCACTTTGGCCCCACTCTCTTCTCATGGTAGTTACTTGTTCTGGTAGTCACAGTGGTTAGTTTTCCCCCTATATGTGTGTAGAGGGTTTTAATGGCTTGTGGTTATTCACACACATATATTTTGGATGTAGTATCAAATGGAATACTATAGGTGTAACGTGTATAGGCTTTGACGGCTTGAGGATTCTTACTCATTGTGTGGGTTGAAATGGATTGAGGTAGAATACCTGATGTATGATACAGATTATGCGAGTTGTGGTGTCCCCTATAAACTAACTAGTTACTTTACTTACATGGATATGATGCATTTTTTGCACAAGGCACATGTTGTGGTGATTTGCCCAGCTGTCTACATGATAACCTTTTTGGAGGGAGATTCTTAGGACGTGCAACGTTGGGGAAAATCAGAAAACCAATGGGGAAGTAGTAGCGGGGTAGCCATTATATTCTTCATTATATTATATAATATTGTATGAGTTACTTGTTGAGAGAAGCCATGGTGAGGCTGGGAACATAGTATATTTATTTAGGTGATTAGTTAGTTTTACTTGTAGTTCACTATTCTTTCGCATGCTTTCATTAATTTTGCACGAGAGGCTCCATGGAGGATCCTACAGAGTATAATATAATACTCACCATATGAATATATAAACCGTTTTTAAGGTCACTTGGATCATGTTTGAGATCATGTTGGTTTTTACTATCTTGGGGTTGCAAGAGCAGTTTGGGCTTATTGTTGTTGCTATTTTTAATTTCTTTTGGGCACATGAGGTTTTTCCCTTCTAGATGTAGTATTTTTTTCATGACATTACATATGTGCACTTGGGTTTTCATTTATATTTCATTCTGAGTTGGAGTTGGTTGGTGTATTTCGTATCTCTATCATTCGTATGTGTTCACTTAGAGGGTAATGCCTCCCATTTGTGTGTTTACTATACACTCAGTGATAGTCGCCAACCCGGGGCCTACTGGAGGAGGGACTCGGGGGTCATTATCTCCCTTCTCAAATTTCTGGCCCAGGGGGGGATACAACTTATGGGGAGGGGGTCATGACAAGGTACATATTATGGGATCTATTAATGAGTGGTCTCACATTATTTATTAATATAGTAGTAAAATGAAATAAAAAAGTCAATTAATGATAATAAATAAATAAAAATAATTGAATAGATGAAAAATAAATAAATTTTCAAGAATAATTACGTGCAATGTTGGATCCCCATTAATTTCACCTGTGATTTTAGGCTTTCTCGATCCTTGAATGAGAAAAACACTTATTCATGGATGTAATTGAATTGGGATGAATATGGTAATCATGTGATTGTAATAAACTATAATGAAACATTAAATAACATGAACATATGGATATTCATGATATAACATATTAAAATGGAAATCATATACACTGTAAAAAAATAATATGGGGTTAATATAGAACATGTATCACAGAAGTAAATGTGTGGAATGAAAATATTATCACTTGTTTTTATCCTACGTATGTGTCTAAAAATACTATATAATAACTATATTACTTTATTATGAATATATTATGTACCAAAACTCATATATACAACACAATATATGATTTAATTATTTTATTTTATCGCTCATTTATTTATAATTCATTGTTAAAATTGTGGTTTTTTGGGTTAATTTTTCTTTTTTCATGAATTTTTTGGTTCTTTGATTATGGAAATTTTATTTGATAGTGGATAAATTATATAAAAAAATTAAAAAATTGCATAAATATACTACATTTTAAATATATAAATATATATACATACATAAATCATAATCTATAAATGATAGAGATAGAAAATGGATAACACAATTCATGGAGAGGGGTGACATCACTAACATAGAAATAATGTTTCAATTTTTTATCGACATGTGGAATAAAAGTTAAATAAATATTAATTAACCTTTAACTAATATGTTATTTATTTTAAATTGTATTATATTAATTAAATAAATCCATATTACAATTAGAGTAAAATAACATGAAAACCATTTCACATCTCTATGTGTAGGCGAATGTCCACACATACGTATAAGAAATGATATTTTTTCCAATGGATTGAAAGGTAAGAAGTTATATGTGATATTATATTACATAAGTGTTATTAATTAATTAATATAACATATGAGACTTAATATTAACTTCAATATCATCCTTGTAAACTATAACCGAGAAATTAATCACATCACTTCATAGGATGGTAGACCACCATACACATGAGCCACATTAACAAGCCCCCCATATAATAGAATGTAATAAGATATATGAAAAAAAATCTAGAAGTATAATAATTTTATAAATTTCATTCAAATATTTTAAAACAACCATTATTTACATAAAAGAATTATTTTTATGGAAAACATGTTACATTAGTTCATGAGGGTGTAGTCTGCCATACATATGATCAACAGTTTCATCATCAATTTTTATAGAAGTGGATATCAGTATAGTTCTTTAAATCCACATATTATAATATTAGTATATGGATAATAATTTTTATTATATTACCATGGATGAATTTTTTTAATGAGTTGGGATAAGAAATAAAATAAAAACACCCATTTTTTATTATTACATGTTCTTCATATGATTTCATTAGGTTTTCATAAAAAAGATACTTGGATGGAATTATTAGTAAGACAAGATTATATAATATTTGGAGAGGATTATTGAAGATAATTGTTTAGTAAAATCATAGTCAAATGGTTCATTATGTTGGAAGATGATATGAGATGGGGTTTCCTTTTATACGAGTGGATAAGGACACATATGGATTTTATGAAAACGATCAAGTGTGACCACATTTTCCACATTCAAAAAATACAAAAATGGAACATTATAGATATTTAGTGAATATATGGTTGATTCATTTCCATGAAAATGTATTTGGAAATGTTTTAGTTATTTTTCAATCCTTATCTCTTTTATTTAAAACCCGATAAAACCCTTTTCACATTAATCAAAGTAATTATGTTTTACAACATTAACTATTAAATATTCTTAGAAAAATTCATTATAATATAATATAATTTATTATAATTAGAAATAGTGCATTTATTTTTGGAAATTCAATTAATTTAATTATTATAAATCATCTTAACATTAAACCCACAAGGACATTCAAAAAATTGTTCTTCCAAAGAAAACATTACAAAGTTTATAATTATTTTGTATCACAACTCAAAATGAAATATGATTATAGTGACTTAAATTTATCATAATGTAATAAAATTTAATATATTTTACTTTGAAACAAATTTAAAAAAATAATTTAAAATCTGAAATAATTTATAAGAAAGGTAAATATTTAAGAAATATCATTATTTTTTACAATTTATAAAAACATCATAATTTTGAGAAAATTATAAAAAAATCACTGAATTATGACTTCAACATGTTTAATTAAAAAAATGTTGTCTATTTTTTCAAATTAATTTCCAAGATATGGTAAAAATATTTTTTAAATCATGTTTGAAAAGCATGACAAATTTTTCTTTATGAAAAATATAATTTACAGAGAACATTTAATTTTTCCCTTCAATTGGATCTTATTTTATTTTTAATCAATATATTACCTTTGATTTTATGTTATACATATATAAATAATATAATTTTAAAAATTTATTTATATTTATTCATACCAATATCATAAAATGTAGGATATAATAGTCATGTTTTAATAATACATTTTATAGAGAATCTTGTTTCTTTTAAACCTGATGTTGTTTGCATAACAAGCTATTAAAGATAATGTACTTATTTAAAATAAATTTTCAAAAAATATTACCTTTAAATTCTATTTATGAATGGTTTTTTTGTGTTATATTTTTTTATCAAACTTCATGCTCAACTTTTAAAATTTCTAGGTTTTACAACGTTCACTCGTTAACCCTATAAAAAATATTTATTAAAAATAAGTGTGTTACTTTTATTAATTTTTCGTAAATAAAATATTATAAAAATTATAATCCCACACAAAAAGAATAAATATCCCATGTAATCAAATCTTGGATGTTTATGAATGTACTGAAGACATCTAATAATCATAAGTCTACTATTTTTGTGATTTTATAATCTTTATATTTACTAGTTTAAATTTAATTATCAGAACTAAAATACACCATGGTATCATAAATTACTAAAGATAACATTCATATTGACAAAAAATAAAAGAATATTATTTACTAAATTTGGTTACAAAAATTTAAAATATTTATTATATTTTCCCAAATTCAAAACATTGAAATTATAGAAATTAATTTGAATAAATAGAGGAAAAACCTGAAGAAAAATGTTTTTTTTCAGAATAATTACTTTTCAAAATTGAAAACATTTTTATACTAAATTATATAATAATATTTAATTCAAAAACAATAATTTTATTATTTTAAATAAATATTGGAAAAATTAAATTTTAAAACTAATCAATAATATAATTTTACTATATAAATACCATGTAATTAAATACAATATTTATTAAATATTAGTATTTTCAAAATTCCTTGAAAAATAATTCATTTCTAAATATTTTGAAAAAATATTCCGAATATAATCATAAAATTATAATTTAATGATGATAAATTAAACATATTTTATAATTTTATTGGAAACATCTTACAAAATATTATAATATTAAACCATAATAGCACAAAAACAAAATTTTGAAGAAAACATATTTTTTAAATAACAAAATGGTTTTCATAAAAATATAATTTTATTTGAAACTAATTAAGAAATAAACTATAATTGATTATGAAAATTATATAGTTTATAATTTTTAATATATTTTTCATTCAATCTAATTTCAATTCATGCTTGTTAGAGTCACATGAAAATAATAATAATTAATTGTCCGATTATGATTCTTGCTACATATCATATGAAATATAAAATAAATTCATTAATTTATAAAACATAATTATACTATAGATTTATCTAATCTGGTAATATAATATCCATTTTTCATAATTAAATTTCTATTTAATACTGTATATTACAATCTTTATAAAAAAAAATTGATACTAATAGATTTTCTTGTCAATATTTTTAGTTATTAATTTGAATATTAGTAGTAATTATTATTCATTTCGTATATAGTTTGGGAAATGTTTTGTATTTATATTATTATTTATTTAATTACTAATGCTTAAAACTTTTTTACATATTTTGGAACAACATGACGGTCTTTGGATTTTTTTTATTTATGATGTATACTCCCCATTTTATCATAAATTAGAGGGAAATCATACATTGACCATAGTCCTAGATGCATAGGGCCCAAAAAGTCCAAAAGACATAAGATTACTAACACCACAAGACAACCCTTCCCAATATAAATATATATATCATGATCAAACAAACTAAATTATATGGATACATAGTTGGAACTTCCATATTCATGCATAATGCCTAGTCTCAATAGTAGATGCCATACACTTCAATTTGTCTAAATATGGTATCCATGAAATGTTTTGAGTTATTGACTGAGAACCATCTATATCTTCACCTTGTGGAGGAAATAATTTTATTTATTTTATTCCTTATAATCCATATGTGGTTCCTCCATCATCACTTACCATGTTTCCACCCGCACCACTGCTCCTCCACCAATGATCAACATGACACCCAAAAGATTGTCTGTGCCCTGATCCTCAATATTATAGAAGATTAATGTTCATTTTTTAATATTACTATGATTCAGTTTATAACTACTAATAATCAGAATCCAATTTCACCAACGATCATTGAAAATGTTTTTTATTATTATCATGATGAAAAGATAAAATAATTTAAAATCATTATTTATGTTGATATAAGTATAAAGAAAAATATATATAAATTTGTGTGTATAGTAATATAAAATGTTTTTATATGAAGTTTATTAAATGGTTAGAGATAAATTAAATTTCTTAATGAAATGAATTTTCTATCATAATAAACCATTATCTGAGACAACAAATGAAGTTTATAGATATAATATTCACTTTAGATCATCTAAATTTCATTACACATCGAGGGATATTTTAATTTATGGTTATCATCCCTTTTATTATTTAAATAGTGAACTAGGAGAAATAATGAACTATTGTTTCATGAATTTTATTAATAGACTACAATCATTAAAATAGTATGAAAATATAGATGATAATATTGTCAAACTCATTATTACTATTTTTTATTGGAATTGGAATTATGGAAAACATGGAATGAAGGTAGTAAGTATATGAGAAATATTAGTCTAGATAATCATCATATAAATCTTTTTGATCACTAAAATATAATTAAATGAGATGATATGAAGGAGAAAATAAATAAAATAATATAATTCAAATCATACTTCTATGATCAAACATTAACTGTACCAACCTTAAAATATATTCATTTGTTGAATATTTATATAAATAATTAAGAATATTTCTACATATAATTCATATATGGGGAACCTACTAAACATTAAATATATATGAAATAATATTTTTGGTAATAAGAACTTATAGTTTTTTGTATAATAAGAATAAAAATAATGAGATGAAAATATCATTAGACAATATTCTATGAGGTGAGAAAAATGATGTCATATTATTCATAATATTATTTGCTTCAAGAGATGGAATAATTATTGGAAGTAATTAAAGTTAAAAGAGATAAAATATTTTAAAGAATCCAATGTTATGTAGAGTTCCATTGAATATTTATCTTTTTCATGTAATATTAACCTAGAGACTAATGGTATTAGTCGGAATGCTCAGGTGAAACCCCCCGCTGCGCTGCAATAAAAATTAGGGTTCTTACCTCTGGATTCTTTGCTTCCACCACCGATGGCTGGAATCTTCATGACCCTAGGGCGTTTTGATGCTTACAAGCATGCAATGTCAGATTTGGGAGACTCAATCCCCGCGAAGCTAAGCCCCCCCCCCCGAAGATAACCTAAAAGAGGTCAGTGCTCACAATAAATCATTCTCAAATTTTAAAGGATTGAATGTTGCCATCAGTCGAAAGGGATCAGTGGTGCACATTAAAGTAGATCCGGCTGCAGTCTCAGAGATGCTTAAAATTGGAGCTCATTCCATCATTGCATGACTCTTCCTACTTAAAGGTGTTGTGTCATGGAATATTGATCAACTCAACTAGAGGTTTTCTGCTATATGGGTCTTTGAAAATTGGAAGTGCATCTCCTTAGGGAGAGGATACATCCACTTACTCTTCCTCTCTGAAGATCTCAAACGCGTGCTTGGGGTCATGGATCTCTCTCTTTCAAGCCAGGGGTGCTGCACATCCATGAATGGTATCACAAATTCAACCCACTGGAAATTGGAAACTCAACAGTCCAAGCTTGGGTGAAGGTATTGGCCTTAACTGGATTCTATGGCACCCCCGAATACTTTAGACATTGCATTGGAAATTGGGGTCCCGATCATAATGGATAGGGAGATATAAATTGCTAGATATGGTCATTTTTCTAGATTCTTAGTTAAACTGTACCTTTCTTCCACATTGATTGATAAATTTTTTCTTTCTACTGATGAAGAAGAACTTGAATTAAGGATTTATTTTGAGAACTTACCTCGGTTCTACCCAGACCGTAGGACCATTTTCCATTACAAAAATAACTGTAAGAAGTCTTTGACATGAAATTTATGTTCCTTACATGGACATGATCATGGAAAATGTTTTAGGAAACTAAAATCAGATTCTGGTTTAAAGGATACTAAGAACCAAGGCCTGCATGTTTTAATTGGAAAACCTTTTGCTGTTACTCTCCCTCAAGGTCCTATTTTAGACATCAGGTCCTCCCAGAAGGGACCTGATGACCATAGACACTCTTTTGATGGGTCATCTACCCCCTCTGGCCATGGTGTTTCATTGGATGACATAGTGGAAAAAGGACCGGTTGAACTCCCATCGTTACCTTTTAGCCTTAATTACTCAATGTCTTGTGACATTGAGGGGCCTTCACATATAGAAAATAATTTCTCTTCTCAGAAGATTGCTTCCTTATACTGTTCTCTATTATACTCTGAAAAATTTGAAGTTGGAAACAACCTTCCTCCTGCATTTTTAGCAGCACAATCATATTTTTAGAGGTCAGCACATGTGACACAAGAAACCTCTCCTAAAAAAACTATTTCCCATTATTTCGTTTTGGTTGCTACTGAAAAATTGAAAGCTGACAACACCTATCCCCCTATCTTGCCAGAATCTCAGCCCCTTCCTCCTATCCAGGCTGTTTAGCAAACCTCGGTGCATTCACTTGACTGTAGGTCTAAGGAGGTTCCTTTGGCCTATTTTTTCACACAACTTGCACATCACATGACACTGACAATCTTCTTCTTGTACAATATTCTCATGCCTCTCATGTAAAGAAAAAGACAAACAATGAGCTACAGATAAATAAGGACAATCCCCTAGTGAAGAAAACTAGTTGGGCAGAACATTCCACTGCAAAGGGGGAGGACCAGCACCATGTAGCAGACGATGATAACTCTTGGCAGCAAACTAAGACTTGTAGGAAAGCCAAAGATTGCCAGAATGGGCAGGAGACAAATGAACCAGTAGCAAGGAAGGAAACACAGTCAGAAATATCAGACTCAGATACAGATATTGAGACTCTCCTACAGCAAGAAAGATATTTGGAAGCACTTCACTGAAGAGGACATGGACGTGGATGTGGGTGTGGGCGTAGTTGAGGAATGGACTGGGGTGCCTTGTAGGACAAAGATCGTGATATTGGTGATAAGATCAGTAAAAAGTTTGGGCGATGATAGACTTGTTGTTTTGTCTTTTCATCTATTACTTTCCTTGTTTCACTTATTTTTGTTCCAATAAAAGGAGACTTGAACCCTTTAAAAAAACTAATGATATTTGGAAGACCATATGTTTTTATTAATATATTACTAAGGATGATTTTTTTCATTTATTGGGAAGGAATGTTTGGATTTACATTTATAGTGGTCCCATAAATAATTTCTTTTCCAGCTTTAGATGATAAAAAATAATCAACTTCATTGGAAAATAAGAATTATCTTTTTTGATATGAAGAGATGGCATGTTATATTACTATGATAGAGAGGATAATAAATGTGAAGAATGACATTAAAATGGGAAAAATATTATTTAAATAATGAAAATATTCAATTTCTAAGAATAGTTCTAATGTTTCTATAATTACATGTGAGTTAGATTCAATATATATATGTGTTTAAAAAAATGACACTATAAATTTAGCTGTAAAACTCAAAATCCATATCTTTTATTTAAATAATATTCTATCTAATTTCTTATAAGGTATGGAGATAATTAATAATACATTTGGAAAGATGAAAAAATTTAACACATCCTCTGTATATTTTATACCTATTGAAATACTCATTTCAAATGATATAATTATTAAAGAATTAATATTTTTATTCTAAATTTCAATTAATATATCGTTGTATATGTCATTTTTCAGTGAAAGTTATTTAATCATTTTAAACTCACAGGGATATATTTCTATAAATCTAGAAAATATTCAATATTGTGGGTCTGGAATGATATGAGATTTTGATGTTAAATTATATATAAACATTATAAAAATGATATTTTTTGTATGAAACTCATTAGACTGATTGATTTAAAAATAATAGTAAATTTTTAGTATCCAGTTCTCTTTGTATGTCAACAATTTTTGTTCTCATCACATTAATAGTAAAAAGTTTAATTTTTGAATTTTTTAAAAAATGAATATTGAATGTGTTTGTTTTTTATAACTATGCATGGTAAAAATATTATTTTGGGATATATTATTTATCATAGTTTGAATTTTATTCAAAATTTACAATATATTATATGACATAAGGTAAAAAAATTTAGTATAAATATTTCTTATGTGGTTTACTATACAAACATTTAGAATGAAAATTTTAAATTCAAAATACAAGTAGTCCCATAAAAAAAATACATGAGTATCGTAAATTGCAATAATTTTTTGAACCTATAAAAATGAAACTCCCTTGAAAGATGAAATTTAGATAGTAAGTATGTGAGGAATGATTAAAGAATTTTTTAGGAATAGGGGTAATATTTTGACTGAATGAATTATGGATCTTTTGGTTGTTAGAGTTGACTAGATCTTCAGAAAAATAATTGACAGAAATTATATAATTTTAGAAGAATAAGTATAGAATATTCTAAATGGGTTATTATTAGAAAAATTTCATAAATAATCAAATACATTTTCATTATTACGAAAATATTGGGTATATAATTATTAATTTAACTGGTGCATCATATTAATTATACTTTATTTAAAATGTTTATAATTATTTCCTTCTATAATATTTATATCTATGATGAATTTTATGTTAATCAGTCCAAAATTTATAATTTTTTAATTTTCTTCAAAAATTACATTGATTTAAAAATAGAATATATTAACATAACTAATCCTAGATATCCTAATATGAATTATTTTTAATTTTTTCACATGTAAACAATTAAAATAAATAAAATAAATTTCTAACTGGTTTTTAATGAATTTATTTAATGAAAACATTATTGTGGAAATATATGTCACTAGCATCATTTTTGGTTCAGTCCAAAAACACTATGGGATATTATATTAAATCATATAAAATTTAAATTTGGGATGAGTACGAGTGTTGAAATAAACCTTGCGGATTAAAAAAGCTATAAGACAATAAGGAATTGTCTTATATAGAAATAATTGTATGATATATTAACTGAAATGTGATAGATTTAATAATTATTCTATTATTATTATACTAAAAGTAATCTCTTTTTATCATGACTATAATGAATCTAAAAAACTGTTTGATCAAAAATATTATATATTTAGAATTATAAATATAATTTTCATAAAAAAATTCAAGTAGAAAAATTGTACTCAAAATAGGAATGTGAATGTTTTATAAAAAATCAAAACAATGATTTCACGAGGAAGATAAAACTCTATATTTCTAACATAAATGAATTTTTGGGTGTAGATTTTTTCATTGTCTTAAATTTTTTCTTACTATTAAAATGTATTCAGAAGAAAATATTGCATATTTTAGTGTGGATCAAAATTTTATGTTCATAATTTGTAATTTTTTTGAGTTTATCCATAGTTTTATTTTACATTAAGAAACATAATTTAGTTTCAATAATTAATTATTAATGATTATTTTTTGTTAAATAGATGTAACATAAATTTATGGTTTTTTGGTATTTCTAAAAACCTCTTTTTGTTGGGCTTTGGTTGGGTTTCGTGTGGGGTGTTTTTGGGTTGGAAATTTAAATGTTTGAAATTTTCTGGGCTACTATGTGGTTGGCACATGGGTTTCCGAAACTGTGATCCCTAGAAAAGAAAAAAATGAAATCCAATACAATGGGATTTTTCATGTTTGGTGCATAGTTAGACTAGTCATGTTTCCTCATAGTAGAAACTGTGTGACCCATTGTGAAGGTCACATTACTTGGCTATACAGTTTGTTCTAACCATGCAGGTCTGCCCAAGAAATCTTGTGTATATAATTTTAAGATATCTGATATTTTTATAAAAAAATCCTATTTGAGTTGCTATATAGACATACTTCATCCCAAACACATCTCTACATTCCTTAGAGCATTCAAATTGGATTCTTGGCCCTTCAGATCCCTCCTAGAAGTGATCTAAATCTAGGGGAACATTGGTCGATACTCTTCAAGTTAGTTTCCTTATCATGTGATCTATCTCTATTTCTGTAGGGTTCCGTGAAGCTTCTTTTTTATTTATAGATGTAATAACCTATATTTTTGGTCAATAATCCATAGTTTGATGTTTTTTCCCTTATTCCAATGATCATAATTCTTCATCATCAAATCCCAGCTAGGGTTTCGTGATTTTAGATCTGTTGATCCCAATGTTGGGGGTTTTGTTATTATTCCTAATTTAAATTAAACCTAATTATTTTTTAAATCACAACTGATTGAATTTATGTGAATTTTTTTCTAGACTATATTTATTTTAATTGGTTTTGTAAAAACCCAAATTCAAATGAATTGGGGGTTTTGAGAAAAAGGATTTTTGGATTCAAATATAAAATTGGTGAGATTTAAATTCTTGATTTTAATTTTTGTTAGAGAAAATGAATTAATCAATTTTTCAAATATAATTATAGAAAATGATTTGACTGGAAACAATTTTATAACCCAAATTTCAATGAATTAGGTGTTTCTGATAAAATTGATGGAATTGAATGAAAATTTAATTGAATAATGAAATTGTGAAATGGATTGTGAAGCTTTAGGTATTGGTTTTAAATATTTTTTTGTTAAATAATGGCCTAAAAAGTTTTTATTGAAACAATAGGGTTTATTCATGGTGAAAATCCATTTTTTTATATAAACCCTTTTATGGGATTTAAATTTTAATTTGGAATATTTTAATTATGGGATGGGATTTAATTATATTTTCTGTAGTGTTAAAATAAAATTCCCATCATTTTTTGGTACATAGGAACATTTACGTTCATATTTTATATTTCTTAGTTCTAGACACCTATAATCTGGAACTATCTTACCTATTTAAAACATGAAGATGTTTCTCAATTATTTTTAGGTCAAATTTATATATTCCATTTTTTAAACTCTTTTACTTCCCTTGTGATTATACAAAATTATTTTATATAATTTTTTTATTTAATTCATTTTTTGAAAATTTCTATTTTTATAAAGCACACTTGATGAATAGAAAATTCAATAGCTAAAATATATTTCAATCATGTGAAATGTGGAGAATGAATTTCTATTTGTATTTCAATCTTTTAAATTGTAATTCATGATTTGTTTTGTTTTGATTTTGTTAGTCCAAACATGATTATTTTAAAAAACTGAAAGCATTTTATTGGTTAATATGATATTAGAATTTTATTTTGGAACTTATTGGTGAAATCCTAATTGGATTTAAATCACATCCAAAGTGTTTATTCAATGTTTGTGTATTATCTTGTTCCAGGTTTGAGAAAAGTAATTAAATACTTTGGATGTGGATCCAGCTATTGATTCTCAGACCTATTGAGTTGTGTCCTTCGGGACATCAAATGTTTTCCATATTTTGGTATATTTTTGTAGTACATTTCATTTAATGCGGTTTTTAATTCTCGTACATCAATCCCATTAGAGTATATTTTTATATTTCCATTGTCTTATCTCTTTTACTTATACAATGTTTGAGAAAAAACCATTCCCACTTTCAGTCTGTATGATGTCGTGTTCTAGTTGTCGACCTGTGGGGGTCGGGAACTCCCTTTGGGCTATTCTAGGTCCATCATGGTTGTCAATTTACCAGGGTACATAGGAGGGTTCATGAAATATTGGAATTATTTTTTCATGTATAACTTTTTTTCATATATTTAGTATGTAATGCCAAATATTGTTAGGATTTTTGAGGTAGTAGTTTTTGAGTTCATGACATGTTTTTAGTGTAATGAATCTTAATTATCCAAGGATAGTTATCAAATGACATATTTTGGATTGTTTATTTTTCATTTTCCTACCTTTTACATTAATATGATTGAAATCCAAATCATTTTGTGTAATATATTGGGATTATTTTCCCTTAATTCTATATTTGTGTGTAATTTGATATATTCATTGTTGTCTCATGATGTTGTGTAGCACCATGCCTCTGAGAATCATATGTTTAACCTCATCTAGTGATTTATGTTTTCATTATGAGTATAGTTGAGGTGATTGTACACACCCTCCCATGTGTGGCATTGGTTCCATCGTCAGTACAAATTCATGATCCAATTTTGGAACCTTAGAGGGAGGCTTTCAATGTTAGTTATCAAGAGTATCGTCAAAAGTATCCAATGCCGTTTAATGGATCAAATGATCCTGAAGAGGCTGAGTAATGTTTCAGAAGATTCAAAGGCTTGTTTGGGTTCTTGTAAACTCTTAATGTGATCAATTGGAAGTGTTCCACCTTCATTCTGGAAGGACCAAGAAGAAGATGGTGGGAAAATATAGTGATGGTGAAGAATCATGAGAGAATAGAGTGGAGGTGAATGGAGGTTATTTTCATAGACCATTTCTATCTAGAATTCATTTTTTTCTTGTATATTAGGTATTCATACTTGAGAAGGCTAACAAGATTATGGTAGATTATAAAAACCATTTTGTTGAGCTAAAGAATTTTGTTGGTGGGATAGTATCTAATGAAAGAATGGAGGCATCAAGGATTGATTTAGTACTTCAACCAGATATTCATTATTAGATTTTCATGGTGAAACTAGCTTATTATATTGATGTATTAGATAAAGTGCTTATCATGTAGATGGAACTGGTTGAAAATTTATGGTTTTTAGGAGTTTCTTTATCTGGAAGTGGAAATGTGTATTCCAATAAGATAAAGAAAAATGTGATCATTCTCATAGAGGTTATCAAGTCCAAGTTCATTATAAGCCTCCTAAAGTTCCTCATATAGGTCCTTTTATGTGTTAAATGTATGGAAATCCAGAACATTCAAATTGGGGTTTCTATGAGGCACCCTTGAACTATGGATCATGAGGATGTTTGAGGTGAAAACAGAGGTTCCACCTTATTTATTTTACTACTTGTAATGTAATGGAATCATACAAACCTTTTAAAACTATAGAGCAATCATATGAATCAGATAAAAAAGGGTTCTAGCTACAGGCATCCAAAATAAAGCCACATCACACAATGAAAGAGTCTCTTGAGGAAGAAGATACATGTCTAGTTATCGTGAGAGGTACCATCAATATATCATCATCATTAGTGACAAAATTATTTGATATTAGTTCATTACATTAATTTATTCCATCCTATATTGTTAATCTTATAAATCTTTATATGATGCTTTTATCTTGTGAAATTGATATTACTACACACCATGGTACAAAGAGAGAGTGGGGTCACTGTAGTCCCACTTGTGTCTTCTCTCTGTCAGATATTAAACTTGAATGGAATTTTTGAATTCAAGAAATATGAAAACTTCATTCCAAATTTAAGATGGATTTTCTAATTTTCAATAACACCTGTATTGATGGTTATAAATGATGGGTCTCTTTTATTATAGCCTATTGTGTGTCTTATGTTTTTCAATGAGAGTGGGACCCAAGGTCAAAAAAAATTGAACCATCTGATCTAGAGATGAAGATAGTAATATTTTTTGTTTTACATTGATCAAGAGGTATCATCATTGAGAGGTGACCTCCCTCCAATTTTCTTCGAGTTTCCTGACATATTTTCTTCTCAATACTATGGTTATCCACTAGTTAGGAAGGTTGAGTTTTCCATTTTTTTAATACCTGGTTCTCAACCATTTTCCATCCATTCTTACAGTATGGGACCAGTTGAGTTGAAAGAGATGAATTTCTAGTTAGATTATTTCTAGATAATGGAATTATAAACCCGAGTATGTCACATTGGGAAGTTCTGATACTAATTTCTATGAGTGATGATGGTTCACTATGCCTATGTGTTGATTAAAAAATGATTAATAGAGTAACAATAAATAAAATGTATCAGTTTCAACTGATTGATGTTCTTTTTTATCATTTTAGTGGGGAAAATTGGTTCTCTGAGAATAATCGTTTCATTGGATACCATTACTTATGAATAATGGAATATGACATTCTAAAAACCTCTTATCAAATAAACGTATGATCATTATGAGTACTTTATTATTCTCTATGGTCTAACCAATTCTCATGTAGTTTTTAGGGAAATAATTAACATGGTTTTCAATGAGTATTTGGATACCATTGATATAGTCTATGTGGATGTCATCATCGTTCACAATATGTCCAAGAAGGAAGATGTGGATGACCATAAAATAGTCATTTGTTTTCCAGGAATTCACTGACTGTATGCCAAATGTTCTATGTGAAATTTATGGATTTGGGAAGTGAAATTCTTAGGACACGTTGTTCTGGAACAAGGTATATCAGCTAAACCTGTTTTTTTGAAAGCACTTATGGAATAAAAATATCTACAGAATGTTTATAATATTCAGAGATTCTTGATACTAGCTATTTATTATCACTAGTTTGTTAAGAACTTCTCAATTATGGCTTATTATATGACTACACTAACTCATAATGATGTAATGTTTTCTTGGAATTATAAATGTCCAATTTATTTTGTTGAGATGATAGATATTTGGAATACAACGCCAGTGTTTCCTCATTTAGAGGTTGAGTTGGGCCATGTGGTCTTAAGTGATTCATCATCCTCATGTTTGGGCTACATTATTATAAAGGTAGTAATTTTCCTACATATGGATATCAATTTCTTAGGACACATATGAATAATTATGTCTCCCCTGACATTCAACTCACAGTTATGACTAAAAAGCTAAAGGAATGGTGTTATTACCTTTACATATAAAGGATTTTATTTTTTGAAAACAAAAATGTTTGAGTTAAATGTTTTATCAAAAATATTTTAATCATCACTATAGAAATTTTGTTGAATATATGTAGTATTTTGAGTTTGAAATCACCTATACCTCATGGAAACAGAATGTAATTTTATATTCGTTATGTAGAAAACATCTGGACAACTCCTTGAAGGAATCTTTGAATGATGGGAATTTGATGGATCTCTTTTCAATGTTGGATATTTGAGTTTAAAAGAATGGGGATAAGGTTTCCTAGGATTATGTTTAGTTGACATCCACTACTCTCAAAATTATTATCCATGAACAATAGCTTTATGATGATTTTCCTAGAATCATAGACTCACTTTATGGTGAATATATGTTTTTCTAGTGGTTGTTCTATAAATATATTTTTCTATGATATCAGAATATCTAAATTATTCCATTAGTAGAAATAAAATCTTTGATGGGGAATTTAAATAGTTACCTATTGGTAGTGCACGAAAGAACCATTAATATGTTCTGTGACATGCGGAAAATGTTCTGGTGTCTTGGTATCATACTGGGAATTGCTTTGTTTTTCTCTCATTTTTATACCAAAAAAGAAGTGAATTAAAACCCCAAAATCATTCATGATTTTTACAACCAAATTTAGTACATATATTAATGTGGGATGAGATATCTATGGACATTTTTTCTGGTTTCCATTCACCATGAGAAAGAATAATGTGATATGGTTTGGGATGGATAGGCAATCCATGCCATCAAAATTTATACACATTTTTAATACAACAACTGTTGAGGAGTTGTAATGTATTTATGTGAATGATTTCATCCATTTTTTTAGTTCCTTCTTCATAGTCTCTGGTAAGGATCCTCGGTTCAATTTTTGTTTTTGGAGAGTCCTTAAGGAGGCACCAGGATCTCACATCTATTTAGGAACAAAATACCATCCACAATCATATTTCTAGATAGAAACATCTCTATATATTCATGAGGATATTCTTCATGTGTGTGTTCTCTGATTTGGTGGGGATTGGGATGATCATTTGGGGATAGGAGTGTTTTTTATATAATAGTTACTAGTTCGAGATTAGGATGGTTCCTTTTAACACATTGTATAGAAGATCATGTGAATATCTATTTTGTTAGTCAATGATTGGTGAATGTTCCTTGTTTTGAACAAGATTCAAGAAAGAGACAACAAAAAAGATTTAGCTGATTCATCAGAGAAGGTGACCGTCCACATCTAATATATGTATTATGATATTCTTCATGGTATCCTACTGGAGCTTTCAATTGGTGACTAGGTGTTCTTGAAAAATTCACCCTACACGGGTCATCGATGGCTAGGGAGGAAAAAGAATCATGTTTATAATTTTTTTGGGGCCTTTAAAGGATGTTGAAAGTGTTGTAAATATTTCATACAATGTTGAAATAACATAGACGTTGAAGTCCATATATAATTTGTTTCATAAATCTCAGATATGAATGTATCAATTTGGTCGCTATCAAGTTCTCAGATATAGTGACCATGATGTTGAACCTAAATTCTATGTGAATGAATAGACATTCAAGATAGCTAATCTTGAGTCAAATATAATTAAAAGGAGTTTGAATCCTTTGGTTAGTGTTCTATAGAATCATTATTCTGATTCTCATGAGATGTGGGAGAGGGATTCATTGATGAGGTAGAAGTGGCCTCATATTTTTTATTCATATACTTATATTTATTGGATTCTTGTAGAAATAGTGCTTCTATGGTGGAGAGGATGTAACATCCCATTATGGTTTTCAGGTATTCCCAAACACCTATTTTTACAGACCTTTGGTTGGGTTTTGTGTGTGATTGTTTTGGGCTGAAAATTTAAATGATTGAAATTTAATGGGTGTCACAACCCGTCCCCCGGGGCCCGCTCCGTGACTACCCCAAGCCCGCCTTCCATAGGATAGGGGTTGGAGACTAGCACCAAAGGAGTAAATCCATAAAACTAGGAAGGAATTACCATTCTAAAGTGTAAAAACACACAACAGAGTATGAACTAGAAGTAAAACACTTAGAAAAACTATATCCAAAGGACTACTGAAAAGTAAAGGGGCTGAAAAAACAAGCCCAACTGTAAAGTACAAGTACAAATGAAAATGAAAAAACAACTGAAAGGTGAAAAGAATCTCCTGGATCATCCACCAGGGATTCTACCTAAAGGGTAGTTACATATTGCCTTCTAGGCACTCCACGTCCATCAGTCTCCATCGAGTACCAACTCATCTTGAGGTCCACCTCTGGGTACCGTCCAGTCATCGTACACTCGGCCTCGGTTAGCACTTTCTGTTATCTGTATCCAACACAACCAAGTGCGGTCATATCCCATGCAGGGGTGAGTATAACGATACTCAGTTGGGACCCCGAAACCCTCAAGGTCTCACAAAATCCAACATGTATAAACCACAAGGTATGAAATCAACAGATAACCCCACTTAGTTTTATGCCCATACATATATCTAAGTTATCTTATAATCCATCTCAATCATGAGGAAAACACAAAGTTACTAACTCAGCTCCCACATGTATACAACTTTTGAAGAGAGATAGATATGATCAGATGTAACCACTGAATCATCTATTCTGTCAAACCCACACAGGATCCCGGAAAAATTATTCAGTCGAACCCACACAGGATCCAGGAATAGAATTCAGAACTGTCAAACCCACACAGGATCCAGGAACAGTAGCCAGTGATGTCAAACCCATACGAGATCCAGAAACAGTCGTCAGTGCTGTCAAACCCACACAGGATTTAGGAACATTCATCAGTGCTATCGAACCCACAGAAGTTCCAGGAACAGTCGTCAGTGTTGTCGAACCCACACAGGATCTAGGAACAGTCGTCCATGCATAGCCATCCATAGGGTTCCAAACTAAGCAAGCCTGATTCTGGGAGGGTCTGCACCTCAATCCAAGTTTCGATACATCAACTGGAAAGAAGTCCTAAGAAGAAGTATCTCAAAGTTCTACCTCGTCATAGGGGTCTCAACGCAATAGACTGCGCGTTAATCAGACGCCCAGTCTATCAGTTATTAGCCTTTTAGTCCTGGGGCCCTAGTTGGATTCGTGTACAATCCTACCCAACCGTATCTCAACTAAAATCGGAACTATAGTGGGTTATTCTCAAAGAGACGATTATACTAAAAGATTCCTAGCGCCACTAAGGGATCATCAAACGGACGTCTGGTGCCAAAGATATGGCCAATGAAAGTAAAGGGGTCGGTAGTGGGCCCGGGTCTGGTCTGCCCCAGTAGGACCGAACCAACCTGACTTAGTAAGGGTCGACCCAGTTCGGGTCGACCCATGCTAACCTGATGGGACCGTCCTAGCCTGTTGGGTGGTTCGGCCTGGCCTGTTGGGCGTGTCGGCCTGTTAGGATTGGCCCGACACACTCGGCCCAGCACAGCGGACCCCGAGGGCAATCCGACCCGGTATCTGGGCTGGTTCGGCCCAGGGCACTATGAGATCACGACCCAACATGGCTCGGCCTAGAGGGCGTGGCTGGGTGGCCGTGAGGAAGTCGGGATCCCGGCTCAGCTGGGAGGTCACGAGGGGGCCAGTTCGCCAGCTCGGCTGGGAGGTCTCAAGGGTACTGGTTCGCCGGCTCGACCGAGAGTTCTCAAGGGGGTCAGTTCACCAGCTCGGCCAGGAGGTCGCAAGGGGGCCGGCAGGCGGCTAGTTCGGGGTGGCGCACACGGAGGCTGGCAGGGCGGCAGGGTAGCAGCTCGGCTAGGTGGGTCGCGGGCAGCCGTGGATCAGCATGGCCATGTGGGGCGTGGCCAGGAGGGGCAGGGCCAGGCGCGTGGCCATGTAGGCCAGGGTGCGCGGGAGGCGCAGGGTTTGGCCCAGGAATCTGGCGGCGATGCAGGATGAGGTAGCTCTACCGGTTCGCCGTCATATAGCGCGGCCAGGGTGGCTCGGCTGGAGAGCTGCGGTTCGGCCCAGAGCACTAGAGGGTCATGGGGCGGCACAGTTCACGGAGGTTGTGGGTGGCGCGGCCTTTGTCGTCCCTGCCTTCTTCATTCCGTATCCTCATCGCCATGCTGAAGAAACGTCACAAAGAAATTGGAGGATAGAGTTGGGCCATGTAGATTTGGCCTGTACTCTCCGTGTTTAGGGGTGATAACAATTGGTTCAATAAATAGGAAGATAGTTGAACTTAATGTATTATTAGAATCCTCCGTAACAATTACTTTCATTAGAACAAGAGAAAAAGGACAGAATTATTACACAAAACAACCTGTACCTTTAATTTTCGAGCGTTGTTTGTTGACGGAGTCACGAAATGTAGACAAAGAGAATCATCATTTGTCGCGTCTACCACTCGCTTCAAATTCTGAGCTGCGTCGGCTCATGGATGTCGCTTCACGTTGGTAGGTGTCTAAGGAAGAAGTCAAGGAAGGATCATCACCGGCGTTGTTCGTTAGAAGAACGCATTCTACGTTGGAAGATGAGGTTTCTTATAGATATATTTCTCTTCAATCAACCAAGTGAAATCGTTGTGCCAAATAATATATTAGTTAGTATATTATTTCATTGGCTTAAATTCTAAAGGGTGAATTAAATTAAAAGACTCCACCTCATTAATTCACGTGTGTTGGAATAAATTAATTAGGGAGTTTCCACAAATTAAATTAAGAGAAGTTCAAGAGGCTCTCCCTCATTAATGATTGAGAGTAGAGAGGTTATACTCATCTCCCATTAATAGGGGTTGGGTGGTCCCCACCGTTGTTATTAAAATGGGAGGTTATGTGCTCTCGGGTGGTCCCCATGCCGTAACCTCTCGTAGGAGGTTATGTTTGAGTGGGCCCCACCACCATAACCCCTCATGAGAGGATGAAATGTGGTGGTCCCACCTAAAACTTCCATGAAGTTGTTTTAACTACCATTCACCCACATCGCAGCTTAAATAAAATAAATTGTAGCTCACTTTGTTTTCTTATTTTTACAAGAAAACCCAAAAACTAATTTCAATTCTCGACTCACTGTTGTCGAAGTGAAAGTCTTCTTAAGATAATACCAGCAATTTTCAAGTTCAACGGTGCCCTTGTAATTCAATTCCATGCACCGGTTCAAATGTTATAAAAACAAACACGCATGTTTACTGAATGTACCCGAATAAAACTTTAGAAATTGATTTCGGGCACACCGGGCCTCAGAATCAAGCACCGTCAATTTTTGCAGACTTGTAAAATTCCCATGTATTTAAGAAAAACTTTTCCATAGAAATTCCAGGTCATTAAATTATCCCCACATTAGGGATTTATGTCCTCGTAATCTACAAGTTGATCTATAGGAACAAATGGGGGTAATGAGCATGCATTTGAGCCTCCTTCTCCCATGTGCTCTCCTAGAAGTTTTCGTGCTGCCAACGAATGCACACCAGAGGTATCGACCGTCCATGAAGGACACGCTCCTATCAATCATCAATCTACACTAGAAACTATGTAAAATTAGACCCATCTTTGACATCTAGATCCTCATGTTCCATGATGTGAGAAGGGTCATGCACATTTTTCTCAGCTGGGATACGTGGAAGATATCATGCACCCAGTGAAACTGAGGAAGAGGAGCTAAGCGGTATGCCACCTCACCAGCTTTGATGAGGACCTGCAAAGGTCTGATGAAACATGAATAAAGCTTTCCACCTCAGCCAAATCTCTGTAATACTCATTGTGGTGAGACATATAGAAAGATGTGGTCACCATCCTCGAACTCCAGAGGTCTCCGTCTTCATTCGTCATACGACTTCTGTCTGCTCTGTGCTATCTTAATCTTCCTCTGGATGACCTGTACCTTCTCTGAGGTATCCCATACCATCTCTGGTCCCACTAGTGCTGACTCCCATGGGTTTGTCCAGCACAATGGTGATCTACAAGGTCGACCATACAAGGCCTCAAAAGGTGTCATCCTGATGGTGGAGTGACATGTTGTAGGAAAACTTCATTAATGTTAAGTGATCCTCCCAACTGAGACCAAAGTTGAGGACACAAGCACAAAACATGCCCTCCAAGGTATGAATGATCCACTTAGTCTGATCATCTGTCTGAGGATGGAAGGTGGTGCTCAAATAAAGTTGTGTCCCGAAAGCCTCCTACATCCCCTTTTAGAGTCGGGAAGTAAACTTTGGTCACAATCGGAGACAATAGATGAGGGTACTCCATGTATCTACACAATCTCCAACAAAAAGAGGTGTCTCAAGCTCTCTACTGAACCCTGAACTCTAATCGATAGAAAGTGGGCCGACATGGTGAGTCGGTCAATGATCACCCAAATCAAGTAATGATTCTTGGATGTTGGTGGATGAATCATCACTAAATCCATGGATATCCCATCCCACGTCTAATATGGGTCCTCTAAAGTCTGAAACAAGCCTGGTGGTACCAGATACTCTGCCTTCACTTGCTGACAAGTGAGGCATCGAGAGACATACTCTGCAACTGCCTTCTTCATCCCTGGCCACTAGTACTGTCGTTGAGGGTCCTCAAACATCTTTGCCACTCTTGGATGTACCGCTTGAGGGGAGGTGTGGAATGCCTTAAACACTTCCTCCTAAAGTGAAACTGGAACCATAGAATGTCCTCTAAAGAGGATTATGTGCTCCCCATATTTAGAAAATCAATCAGGTGCCTGCCCTGTGGATATCTAAGCACGCCATGTCTCATAGTCAGCGTATCCACGATGTGCCTCCCTGACTCGCTGAAGAAGTAGAGGAGTGACTGTATAAGACTGAAGGAAAGATTCTCTATCTCAGTCCACAAAGGATATATGAATGCAGCAAACTGCTCTGTCACCTTGCCTAGCAGTTGTATACCAGACCTCCTGCTGAGTGCATCTACAACAAGTTTCCCCTTCCCAAGAGTATAGACTATCTCGAATACATAGTCCTGGACTCAATCCAACATCATTGTCTCAGGTTAAGTTCTTCTAAGAGAAGATACACCTGAGACTCTTGTGATCAGAGTACAGGGTAAAATGTTCACCCAAAAAATAGTGTCACCACATCTTAAAGGTGAAGACCACTACTACTAACTCCAGGTCATGGGTAGCATAGTTTTCCTCATTCTCTTTCAGCTGATGAGAACCATAAGCGATCACCGCTCGCTCCTGCATTAGGACACACCCATGTCTGTTCCCTGATGCGTTGTAGTAGACTACGTACCCTAAGCCCTCCTCTAGGAGCCTCAAGATGGTGGCACTAGTCAGTCTCTGTCTCACCTCCTGAATTCTCTATTGGAATCTCACCGACCACATGAAGGGTTTTCCCTTCATCGTCAAGGTTGATAGTGGTGCTTCAACTCTAGAGAAGTCTTGTATGAATCTATGGTAGTAACCGGCCAAGAAAAAGTCCCTATCCCTTAGGGGAGGTAAACCTAGAAACATCTTTTGAAAGGTTGTATCCAAACATTGGAACTTCTATTGAAAACTCAAAAACTCATACACATGAGTTTATCCTGTGCTACCCTAGTTTTCTTTTTTTCACTAACCAAGGAAAATCACATTACAATGTTTTAGTTAATCCATAACCCTTTTTCCTAATACAGTCAACCTGAGTATGAACTGTGGATGTACAGTCATACCCAAACTAACGTCGTAAGGCCTCGATGCTTTTACCAAGAGGTTCCAACCGAAACTCTCACCTCAAGGGTCAGATCACACCATCGGTGAAAGTGTTATTATCGAGTCTCCTCCCTAAGGTATCTTCAGAAGTGAGGTTCATGTCAATGGTTTATCCAAAAACTCTAGGTTTGGGACAATATTATTGGAAGGAAGGAATGATTGGTTCAAATTTCTATTAATACGGCAGCTATTTGTAGACACAAAATATACCTCAAATCATTCCTAGAGCCCTTGGGTCATACTCCTTAACCGCATGCAGTTACTCCCTTTCCCCTATCCTCTAGCTTCCTGAGCCTGGTGTGAACCGTATTTGGGTGGTGTTTGTAACATGTCATGATGTTCACCACCTCATGCTGATCTCCTAGCTCTGCTTCCACATCTTATGTCCTACAGATTCATCTATCCTTAACAATTCCTCTTTCTGAAACATTTTACATGCTCAAGTCACTGAGATTGGCGCCAGTTTTCTACTTTTACACTGTTAACATTCACTGGATGTATCTGTTTATCCAAAGAACAATAAAAAAAAGGTTCTTTGTAGCACCCTAACATTGGTAGGCATGAATAGAGAAAAATATGTTGGTTCGGATGTCCCTAAACACACCTCACTTGGTGGTCCAAGCCCTGAAGCATTTATCGTATCGTATTCATAGAGTACCAAGAATGATTGGTACACCTCGATGAATAATCAGCTACAGACATGTCATCCTGTTGAAGCTCTAGAAGCTCTAGAGAACTCTCAGCCACCTCCTCAATCCACTCCTCATCCCCATGTAAGTCAGGCTCACCTTGGAACCTGAGGAGTATCTAATTTTGAAACACATGTAAGGTACTAATCCTATAGGTGTCCTCTACCTGTTCTTCCAGTTGTAACTGCTGACCAACAGGCAGTGATATAGCTGACACACTACCCAAAGGTACTATCTCTGGAAATGGTCCACATACCGAAGCCTCATCACTATGTGGACCATCCTCATGGGCACTCATTGAAAAAGAATAGTATCCAAGATCACCGTCTTCTCTACTGGTGTCTCAACTAGGAGGAAAACTCTAGAAATCACCTCAAGCCAACCCTCATCTATGAGGGAATCTGTCTCACCTCGATACCTTAGAGGCCACTACTGCTGAAACTCATGCAACGCGTTCAGTCAGTGTGCACCATCTACCAGTGCGGCTAGGGGTAACGGTTTCCCAATGGGTGGTGCTGCTGCTGGTGCACCACCCGAAGGTGCCAATATAGTAAGAGGGCCCTACACCGGAGCCTCGTACCTCGGTGGGCTATCATCGTGTACCATCTCACAACCCTAGATGGTGGTCTACGTAGAGAAATCCTAATGAGGACCAGGTGAGACACATTCATTATGTTCTACCCGGTGATATGATTCAAAGATATCACAAAGAAAACTCTTGAAACACACACACAATCAATGTTTTCATGCACTGAGTCATAAATTAGAAGTCAGGGTCTGGTGTTTGGATACGTCAGCCCCCATTCCAACACTGGACTACCCGAACTAAAAACCACAGTCACTAAAAAAAAAATATTGCTTCACATAACAGATCAGAGTCCTAAGTTCTACGGTAGAACCGACTCCTCTGATACCAATTTTTCATGACCCGTCCCCTGGGGCCTGTGTCGTGACTACCCCAGGCCTGCCTTCAATAGGCCAGGGTTTGGAAACTAGAATCAAAGTCGTAAATCCCTAAAACTGGGAAGGAATTTCCATTCTAAAGTGTAACCACACACAACAGAGTACGAAATGGAAGTAAAACACTAAGAAAAACTGTATACAAAGGAGTGCTGAAAAGTAATGGGGCCTGAAATTCAAGCCAAAATGTAAAGTACAAGTACAAATGAAAAGGAAAAAAATATGAAAGGTGAAATGGAGATCCTAGATCATCTACCACGGATCCTACCTGAAGGGTAGGTACAAATAGCCTCCTCATCACTCCATGTCCGTCAGTTTCCACCGGGTAATGACTTGTCATAAGGTCCACCTCTAGGTACCGTCCAGTCCTCGTACACTCAGGCTCAATCAGTGTTGTTTGTCGTCTTCATCCAACACAATGAGGTGCGGGCATAGACCGTGTGTTGGTGAGTATAATGATAATCAGTGGGGACCCTGAGACCATCAAGGTCCCACCAAATCCAACAAGGATAAACCACAAGGTATGAAATCAAAAGATAACCCCACTAAAGTATATTACCATACATTTACTTAATTTATCTTGTTATCCATCTCAATCATGAGGAAAACACAATGTTACTGACTCAGCTCACATAGGTATACAACTTTTGAACATAGATATAGATGATCATATGTAACCACAAAATCATTTATTCTGTCGAACCTACATAGGATCTAGCAACAGAAATCAGAAATGTTGAACCCACATAGGATCCAGGAACAATTATTCTGTCGAACCCACATAGGATCCAGGAACAGATGTCAGAAATGTTGAACCCACACAGGATCCAGGAACAGTAGTCAGAGCGGTCGAACCCATACGGGATCCAGAAAGAGTCATCAGTACTGTCGAACCCACACAGGATCCAGGGACAGACGTCACTGTTGTCGAACCCACATAGGATCCAGAAACAGTCATTAGTGCTGTTGAACCCACATAGGATCCAGGAACATTCTTCAGTTCACATCTATCCACAGGGTTCTGTATGATGCATGCTTGATTACAGGAGGGTATTCTCCTCAAGTCAAGTGTCAATATATTAATTTTCATGAAGTCCCATGAAGAAGTATCTCAAGGGCCCGCCTCGTCATAGGGGTCTCAACGCAACAGATGGCACGTCCATCGGACTCCCAGTTTGTGAGTTATTAGCCTTTTAGTCTCGAGACCCCGGTTGGATTCGTGTACGATCCAACCCAACCGTATCTCAACTAAACCTCGAATTGTAATAGTGTGTATTGAACAAGACAGCTACGCTCCAAGATTTCTTGTACCACTGATGGATCGTCGATCGTCTGATGCCAATGATATGGCCAAAGAAAGTAAAGGGTTCGTTAGTGGGAATGAGTCTAGACCGACCCATTCGGATCGACTTGACACGACTTTGTCTTGGTAGACCCAGTTCGGGTCGACCCGTGCTGACTCGAGGGGTCCGACCTGGCTCGTTGGGCGTGCCAACCCGTTCGGTTTGGCCCGACCCACTGGTCCCAGCCTAGCAGGACACGAGGTAGGTCCAACCCAGGCTCGAGGACAGTTGGGCCCAGTGCACCGCGAGAATGCGGATCAACCCAGAGGGCGTAGCCGGGACACCAGCTCGACTGGGTGGCTGCGAGGGAGCCGAGATGCCAGCTCAGCCGGGAGGCCACGAAGGGGCCGGTTCGCTGTCTCGGCCAGAAGGTCGCAAAGGTGTTGTTTTGCTGACTTGGTCAGGAGGTCTCAAGGGGGCTGGTTTACCGGCTCGGCTGTGGGTCCCAAAGGGGCCAGCAGGCAGCTGGTTCGGGGTGGCGCGTGCGGAGGCCGGTAGGGTGGTCGGGGAGCCGCTCGTAGAGGCGGGCCGCGGGCGGCTGGGAAGTTGCATGGCCAGGTGGAGCACGACCAGGCGGATCGTGGCCAGGTGGGGCGCGGCCAGGCGGGCAGCCAGGTAGGTCGGGGCATGCAGGAGGTGCGGGGTTCGACCAAGGAAGCCAGAGGCAGTGCGGGCTGGGGTAGCTCGGTCGGTTCGCCGGTGGAAGGTGCGATCAGGGCGGCTCAGCGGGAGGGCTGCAGTTTAGCCCGGAGCACCTGAGCATCGTGGGGGCGGCACAGTTTGTGGAGTCCTCGGGTAGTGTGGTCTTTGTTATCACTACCTTCGTCGTTCCGTTTCCTCATCTCCATGCCGATGAAACGGCACAAATAGATCGGTGGAAGGAGTTGGGCCATATTGGTTTGGCCTGCACCCTCCGTGTTTACGGGTGATAACAATTGGTTCAACAAAGAGGAAGCGAGTTGAACTTTAATTATTCTTACAATCCTCCACAACAATTCTTTTCATTCAAAGAAGAGAAAAATGAAAGAATAATCACACAAAACAACCCCCTAAATCTAATTGTTGGGCATCGTTTGTTGATGGAGTCATGAAATGTTGACGAATAGAATCGTCGTTCGTTGCCTCCATCGCACGCTGCCAATCCTGATCTGCGTCATCCTGTGGAAGTTACTCCATGTCGGTAGGTGTCCAGGGAAGATGTCGAGGAAGGATCTTCTTTGGCGTTCTTCATTAGAAGAAGAGGTTTCTCATTAGGAGCTTTCTCTTCAGTCACCAAAGTGAAATCGTTGTTCCAAATAATATATTAGTTAGTCTATTATTTTGTTGGCACAAATTCAAAAAGGTGAATTATATTAAAAGTCTCCACCTCATTAATTTACATGTGTTGACACAAATTAATTAGGGAGTTTCCACCAATTAAATTAAGGGAAGGTCAATATTCTCTCCCTCATTAATGGGGGATATTTGAGAGGTTATACTCTCCTTCCATTAATAGGGGTCTGGTGGTCCCCACACCTATTATTCAAATGGGAGGTTATGTGGCCTCAGGTGGTCCCCGCGTCGTATCCTCTCATGGGAGGTTACGTGCGGGTGGGTCCCACCACCATAACCTCTCATTGGAGGTTAAGGTGTGGTGGTCCCACCTCCAACATCCATGAGGAGGTTTTAACTACATGTCACCCACATGGTAGCTTAAATAAAATAAAGTGAAACTCAATTTATTATATTATTTTTCCAAGAAAATAGAAAAACTAACTTCTATTATCAACTCACTACCATTGAATTGAATATCTTCTGAAGCGAATACCTGTGCTACGAGTTCAACGGTGCCCTCATATTTCAATTCCGAGAACCAGTTCAAAAGTTACAAAACTAGCTTGTACGTTTACTGAACATACCTGAACAAAATTTCAGAAATTGATTTCATGCACACCGATCCTCAGAATCATTCACAATCAATTTTCATAGACTCATAAAATTCCCATGTATTTATGAAAAAAAAAGTCCACGGAATGTTCGGATCTTTACAATGGGCTACGCCATTGATGGAGCACAATATTCCCAAAATGTGCATCCTATCAGGAAAAGCCATGATACCCAAGGTATTAGGAATTTTCATGATTATTTCATAGTTAGTCAAGATGTGTGTCCTCTATGTAAAAACATTGATCCTTTTTAAAAATATTCACACAGTTTAGTATAAATATGGTAATACTCTAATGAAACCATGCTTATGGTATTTTATGATATCTTAAATTTTATAAAACAATTAATGAACCCCAATTTGGGGTTTTAGATGATCCTCCATCATCCCAAACTCATTTTTCATTTCTTATGATCTACCTTAGATTATACTTTACCCCTTGAATCCCTCTAAAAATTGATCAATAGTTAAGAGAACATCGGTCGATCATCTTCAAGTATGTTTCCTTCTCCTATTCATGACATACCATGATCTCTTACTTCTTTATTAAGGTTCCATGTTCTTTGGTCTAATTTATGGGTCTAATACCCTCAATATTTTGTCAATAAATGTAGGTTTTATCCTTTCATCTTATATTCCTTGATCATGATTCTTCAATGACGAATCCCAGCGATATTTTGGTGGTTCATGATTCGTTGATCCTGAGGTAGGTGTTTCCTTTACGATGCTAAATTTATATTAAACATAAATTCTTTTTTAAAATTTCAATTGCTTGAATTTAGGTGATTTTTTTGTTTTTTATGTGGATAGAATTTCATTGTTCGAATAACCAAATTCCGTTGATGTTGGGTTTTTTATATTAATATATTTTTGGAATGAATTATTAAAACTATGACATATAAAATGTAAAATTTAAATTTTGGTATTTATGGAAATTGAATGAATAGAATTTTTTAATTTAATTGCAGAAATGGATTTGATAAAAAATTTATAAAAACACTAATTATAGTGAATTTGGGGATTCTGATGAAATTTATGTAATTTTAGGAAATTTTAATTGTATAATTTTATTATTAAATAGATTTTGAATTGGAATGAATTGGTTTCGAAACATTGTCTATGAAATAATGATATAAAAAGGTTGTATCGAATCCTTTGGGTTTCATCATGGTGAAAGGGAATGTTTTTTTATTATAAATTTCTAATAGTTTGTAAAGTGGAAATTGGAATATTTGAAATTGGGGATAGGATTTAGTTTTATTTTAGGATGTCATAAAATAAATTTCTCAATGTTGTTTTGCACTTGAGAACATACTAGACTTTTGTAGTTATTGAGTAATCTTTTGTATAACATTATAACCTAAAATTTTCCAAAACATCATATTAGTACATCCTCATTCAATATTCAATGTGGATGATTCCTCTTTTCCATAGGACCAATGGTTTTCATGTACATATTTACCATTTCAAAGTGTTGGATCCGTATAATCTGGGACTATCATGCCTATTTGGAACATGTCCATGATTATATCTTATATTTGATTATTGTTTTAAACTAAATGATAGTTTATATATACATTTTTATATAAATGGTTTCATTTAATGAATTTTCTGAAAAGTTCCATTTGTGTAAAGTGCCCTTTATTATTTTTAAATTACATGATTGAAATATATTTCCATGATTTTAAACGTGGAGCATGAATTTCATGGAGTATTTCCATATTTTAACATTTTATTGTATGATTTGTTTAAATATTATTTTGTCATGCTATATATATTTATATGAAATTAATGGATTGTATATACTTCTTTAATTTGATATTTTCATCCTATTAATAAATTATTGGGTGAAATCAAACTATCCCTTGAATCACACCCTACATGTACCATTGGGTGTTTGATAATTAGCTCCATACAGGTTTGATCAATGGACAGAGATCTCTTGGATGTGGATCCAGCTATTGGACCCTGGATATAGTGAGTTACTTCCTTAATGGCATGGGTTGTTTTCCCTATTTTGGTACATTATTTGTAGTAATTTGGGATTTAATGCTAGATTGACTTTTGGAGCATTACTCTTGTTGGGGTAACTTTTTAAATTATTAATTTCTTCTCTATTTTAATTCCACAATGTTTGAAGAGAAACATTTCCCACTTTTTTATATGATGGCTAGTTCTAGTCACTGAACCATGGAAATCAGTAACACCATTCAAGCTATGTCTAGACCTATTTTTATTGGGTTAACAAGTTATCGAGGATGGTTTGTGAAAATAAAAACTATTGCAATGAATTTTTTTAGACATAATATACTGTCATGAATTTTTTTTACTCCAACAAATATTTTTTAACAGTCATTCCCTTTCTTTTCAATGTACTATATGCATCACACATGTGATAAACACATAGAAATATGATAGCACATCCTTTGAAAAATACAAGAAATATGATATATTGTTCATATGTTTTTGAAAATTAAATTCATTTTCCGAATGTTTATAATATACCATTAAATTATAATATATGTTTATATATAACATATGTGTTGTACGATGATCAAAATATGACCGTACGTTACACTTATTATTCCTCAATCTTATGACATTGAAAAAATCCTTCTGAATGGTTGAGGATTTTTTTGGACTCTACTATCTTTTCATGAATGGATATTGAATTGTCATGTTGTTTATTGTGTGGATCAAATCAGATAGTTTCAGAACATATATTGAAACTTTTCCATATTAATTTTATCCTTTTAATTTTATTTTAGTGGAAAATAAATTCTAATAGTTAATATATACTTCTGGTTTTATTAATATAATATCACCTTTTATAATATTTATTGAATTTATATATATATATATATATATTAATCTTAGATAAATTAAAACATATATTAATTTTTTTCCAAAAAAATATTACATATGGCTTTGGCCCTAATACTCATCCATTCATTCATTCTTATATATTTTTATTTATTTACTATGAAATATCAAACATTTATTTTTCATATAAACAAAATAATTTTTAGTTGTTTCGTTATGACTCACTCTCATTAAATTTTGATTTTAGTTTTATATCTACACCTAGTATTTTTCATTTTATTTCTCCAAAATATAAGTTATTTTTTAAATTGTTCATTTGGAACATATTATTTTGAAGTATATCATCCTTAGGAATTAAAATAGTACTTCTCTATATTCATATATTTTAATATTATTAGTTACTAATTTTATAAATATATCTTGATTATTTAATAATGGGAGAATCAGTATCTTTTGAATGTATCGTATCAACAACATGGATTGTTAAATACCAATGAGATATAATGATTATTATAAGAATTTCATTTTCTAAAAATAATATCGTTGATTCCATTTTTTGATAATCTTTATAAACTACTACAATTACTCTTAATTAAATTTTTATTTAGGAATTATCTTTTTTTCTATTCATTTCACAAATAAAAATCGCAACATAATTTTAGAAATGAAATAAATTTAATGAAATATTTCCTTTAATTTAACTAGGATATGTTATTGAAATTTTTGGTAGATTTTATTTCTTTTATTTAGGGACCTAATGATTTTTAGTTTATAAATTTTTTGATATTGATATTTATAAAGATTAAACATGTCCTCTTTTTAAATAATAGATTTCATTCTCAAATATTTTTAAACTAGGGTAGATTTATATATTATATAAATATATTTGTTTTTAAATTCTTATAAAACAATCAATTAATTTAGTTTTCATTAATTTTTTTGAACTTCCAAAAAGTTAGGGATTATTTACTCCTATGGAATGTCAGATTCATGTCTTCAAAATAAAAATATGACACGAATTAATATTTTCCAAAATCATTAAAATTTTCAATTTACTATTTATGAAGAGTTATTTATAGGTTCTCATGTATTACAATTACTAATAAGACTCATTATATTAATTCAATGTACTAAAATCATGTTAATATATTTATATGGAATAATGAATGCTTTATTATATAGTAGATATTCACTTATTAGTTGATATTGTATAGTCCAATATTTTAGAAGCATAATCCGATGTCTATAGACCATGACCATGAAAGTTTTTGTAATAGTTTATTATAGTTGGATTGAGGCTTTGTGTAATAATATATGTGAACGATTATTAATTTTATTATAATCCTATTGAAATATTAATTATCTCATATCCTAAAGGGATTAAAACTATGATTCATTTTATTATATAGTAAATTTTATCTCTTGGTAATATTTTATAGTAAATATAATAGTTCAATTAGTGTAATTTCTTCTTTATATGTTCAATATTAATGATAATCTAGTGAAAAATTTAATTTAATAAATTTCCATAATCAATTATACACTAAGGAAAGGATTCATAATATCACAAGAAATGTGTTTTGATTATGTACTAAGATATATAAATATCTATAAATCATTGTTTTTCAAATAGTTTATTAATTATAATGTTACATTATAAGATATAACTATTAAATAATTCCATGAGTGGAAATTTATCAACAGATTATAGATAAATCAAATAAATATCATTTTTTGTACCTAATAATACCTTAGATTTTGTCTAAAAACCTATATAATTTTAAAAAACAATTTATTTATTGTGATTTAACATATATTACAATATAACATACTAACATATATATTAATAGTATTATAAAATTATTTTTGATCTGTCCTTGATCAAATTGTATCAATTTTTAATTGAAAATGATTTTATTATTATTTATTGATTATAAAAATATCAATAGTACTATTTTTATCTATGTATATTGTTTTTTTATCATTTTATAATTTACCTTATGATTTATTTAGTTCCAAATTTGGATTGAATTCTTATATTAATATCTACAATAATCATAAATTTTAACATTTGATAATGTAATTCTTTCAATTAGACAAAAAAATTTGTTTTATTTGGGAAAAAATTCACTCCACATGTAGATTCCATATAGTGTAATTAATAAAAATGATATATTGATTGAAAATTTTTGGATAAATAATGAATAAATGATTAAATTGTTGAATATATTTTATATAATTTAAGAAATTCCCCCATTAATAAAAAAACAAATATTTGTTCCATGAAATGATTCAACGGAATTGGGTACCTAATGTGTAACATATAAAACTTTTGATGATTAATATTTTTATATATTACATAATAAATTAATTTTTAAAAACAAAATATCATTATTTTTATATCTATCAAATAAAGAGTGTTTTGAAATATTAGTATGATTTTAAATAATCATTATTTCGATTGGGAATGTTTTTGTAAGAGATTAAAAAAGAAATTATTATAGTTTGGACATCAATGAGTAATGTTTAAGAGATTAATGATCCTCAAGAGGTATATTAGGTTTTTGGGTTGGTGTCTTTAGATTATAGTAAAATTTTATATGTTTATGTGAACCTTGAATATCGTTTATGGTTTTGGAAGTATATTTTAGAGAAAACTATGTAGTTACCATTACATGGGTCATGGAATCGCATACATGTTGTTCATTTTTAACACCAATGTTTTGGGTTGTGTAAATGGTTTTTTGGTTTCTCACAAATAGTGTGAGTACATGAGAAATTTTGTGAGAATATTTTGGTTAGTGGATTGTCACATGGTTGTAGGATAAAATGAGATTTTATAGTCTGATGTGGTTCTAATTTTCACTGACAAGACTTATTATGGAAACCACATGGCATAACCACTTCTGGGAGGTCTGCATGGAAATAACCTATCTCATAATTTTGACACTTTGTGGAATAATATGAATCCAAGCCATTTTTCCAATAAAATGTACCAATTTACCCGTTCCCATATAATTTTCAAGATGGGTATCCCCCATTCATTTTAATCATCCTCATGTATGACCTATATAACCTCATCCCCTTATGAACATTCTCAAAAACTAATATGGGGTGGATTTTGGAAATGTTCATCATAGAATTATTGTGTATCGTTAAATTTGGATATATCCTTGGATATAATTTTCCCTTATTTTTTAATTTTAGTCATTCTCATATCAGTGTTTTTCTCAATTCCTTTGTATCATTGTTAATTCAGCTAAATTTTATGAGGAGTTTTTACTAATATTGACGAGGGAATCATGGGGGGTTCATTTTCACCCCTAAACATGTAAATTCGACAAGGTATGTCACAATTTTGCACTACTACAAAACAGGGAAAGGGAAGCACTGCCCTTTATCAGCGCTAAATAGAAAGAACTGATAAAGGGGTATGCCTTTATCAGTGCTATCTAAAAGCACTCATAAATGTTACATTTATCAGCTCTAAAATAAACCCTGATAAAGGGCACCCCTTTATCAGCGCTTTTTTTTCACTGATAAAAGGTAACATTTATCAGAAAATTTTTTAGCACTGATAAATGCATCTCTTTATCAACACTAAAAAAGCACTGATAAATGAATTTTTTATCAGTGCATTTATTTTAGCGCTGATAAAACATACCATTATCAACGCTTTTCATGAGTACTGATAAAGGTTCCATCGGTTTTTATTTAATAACCCTAATAGGCCATCCTCGCTCGCACGCAGTCAAGCTTTCGTAGAAGCTAAACCAGGCCCCTCCCCGTCGTGACCTCTTCCTCCTCCTCATCCTCCTCGTCCTCCTCCTCCTCATCCTTCCTCCTCCCCATTCTCCTCCCCCACCACCACCCCCGCCGCCTCCACCCCCACTCCCGTTGCCGCGACCGCTGCTGCCTCTTCCACCTCCACCCTCGCTACCGCGACCGTCGCCACCTCTGCCACCACCACCGCCTCTGTTTCTGCCACCGCCGACAAGGTGGGTGTGGTTATATTCTTTTCTATGTTGTTTCTTCTATTTTAGGTTTCACTTCAGGAAACATTATCAAAGTATGGTTTGTAATGCATTACTATAGATCAATACATAGGTGGTGTGTAGTCGTATGTCTTATCTTGGTATGAGGAATATGCCTTAATTCTGAAGATGAGAAATGAAAGTGCTCCGGCTGGTTGGGACTAACATGATATAGGGGAATAGTCGGTTGATTGTGTGTTTTAGAATATTTTTTTTGTTGTCTGACTCATGTGAGTCTGATCCCAGTTTTTCATTCAGGTTTCATGAGGACCAATGAGAGGTTCTTGGGGATTCACTCTTCATTGAAAGGATAGTGGTGGTGAGTAGTTGAGGATAAATGTCTATGAATCCATATAGGGAGGAGTGCACCATTGGTCATTGGATATTGTGATCCTCAATTAAGTGGATTGTTGAACATGTGGGATGTCATTCATGGTCATCTGGGAATTGGTATTGGAAACTATTTTCTTACTAATTCATTGATTTCTAATCATTTCATTCAGTTTTATATAGATCACGGGTTGTGGTGGTTTATTATTTCTTCTATGGGGTGATTATAATGATATTCCCATGATGGGAAGAATAAAAACAGTCCTGGATGAATGAACATCATGTTGGAAGTGTTGGGGGAACTTTGAGACTGGTTGTTTGATATTCAAGGTGTCATTTGATTTGACGGTATCTAAGGTGAAATCAAGGATATTGTTTAACCTCCAAGGCTTTTCATGTAAGATAATCATTATGGGGGAGGTTGTGCTGACCAACAATGTTATGGGTTGAGAAAATAGAGGGAAATTTGAAATTCTATTGCTATGTGGTTTTAAGACTTCTTGGTCGGTCTCATTACATTTTATGTGAGGTATGTTTTAACATTTTTTTGGATTTTTTTGGTTGAGGAATGCAGAGAAAGGATTTGGAGGACACATGTATTGGTAAATTTATTGATCTTTAGGGAATTTTTTGAAACAAAACAACATTTTTTACTATATTCTGAGAAATTACATGACGTGTAAATGGAGTACATGACATGTAATGACCTCAAAAAATGACACATTAATTGGATGCACAATGTGACAATTTTACAAGTTTTGTAATGGTTACATATCTTTTAAATAAAAAATATAATGTTTTAAATAAAAATTGACTTGTTTTTTAGTCAAGAGGATTACACAACATGTAAATTTATTACATGTAGTGTCAATTTCATAGAGAAGGTTTTTTGGGATCCATATAGTTCTTGAGGTTTCATATTTTTTACAAAATTATCCTCTTTGATAGATCTTTATCATGATGATATTTTGGGTCACTCCCTCCAATCTAGTTCACATTGTTCTATGGTTGATCACTATTTTGGTTGGATTTCTTTTCTCGAGGTATGTGATCCTTCTGATTCCTATTTGGATTTGTTTCCACCTATGGTTTAGATAAAAATTAGTGATCAGATAGTGATTTCTATCAAGAAATTTAAATTTATTTGCATGAATTTTCTTTTGGGGTTTGTGGGATATGGTAAATGGTGTACTCGGTTTTAAATTAGTTTATTTTCTTGGGTTTCCCCTATTTTATTTTGTCATTTCAGTTGGAAATATCCTCTGTTGTGCGCCTCTCCTCTATCATGGATGCTCCTCTGCCGTGTGGAAAACGAAACCTTCGTGGAGAGTTTTCTCCTATTACTGATTGGTTTCCTCTTTTTCTCATGTTATTACTATTTTATATTGATGGTTATAATGTGAAATGTACAGGATAAACGCCCCGCTGAAAATCGTGGTCGTTAGTGGTCCTTGTTTGCGCACTAAATGAATTGAATGTTGGTTGGTTCTTGTTGAACATTGGAATATATAAACTGGTAATTTACATATACTTAACTTATGAATGAACACCCTAGGATGATAAAACATCTGTGATAACCCCAGAATTAACAAACAAATTTTAATAAGGGATTATTTTTAAAATATAAAATTTTGATTGTTTGGTTTGTATGGTGTTGCGATTGTGATAACGATTTTGTTTTTGTATGGTGTTACAGTTGTTGGCATGATTGATATGCCATTTGTTTTCCATGTTGTATTTCTTCTACCATTAAATATCAATCCAATCTTTACCCATTTGAATGGAACCACTACTTTGTTACTAGTGAAATTCCACTAAATCATAGAAAACCACTTCTAGTGTACTCTATGAGACACTTTAAAATACATGGAACATGCTTCACTATACATGGATTTCATATAGATTTTAATGCCACACAACATTTATCTCCAAAATATACACCACATGACTAATCTTCTGACTCAAAATAGGAATAAGTTTCATTTTAAATGTTACATGTCATGTGAACCGAGGTCACACACAATGTATCTTCAAGACATATACTTCAGCATGAAACCATGTACATGCCATGAAATAATGGTAGAACCATATGACATGTGTTGTACTTCACTCACACTATGTATAGATACCATAGATACTTGATGTGTATAGACTATACACCCCTAGTGGTCATGTAAGGACTACACACCGTGTATTCCACAAAAATGTGATGCATAGCTGCTAAGGTGACTCAATATGTATCTAAAGTACCAGCCTTTAGCGCATGTGGTTCTAAATGTAATGTATTTTCAAAGGAATCATTCAGTCTTTGTAAGACTATCTTGGAATAAATTTGATATATGTCAGATTAAATCATGTATCTTATACATACACAATGTTCACCCTACTGGACACACCATGTATATGGATTTCGCATGTGTTTAAAGGAATTTGTACCATGATTTGTTTTTATAAAACCCAAACAGTGCTACCTGATTAATTAAAACATAATATTAAGAAAGTTTGAGATCAAACCCATAAAGATGATGAATATGAATAAAGAATGGATGAATTCCAATCGGTTGACAAAAGAGTATAAAGATGGCGTGAAAGAGTTTATCATGTTTGCAGAAGATCATGCATGTGACCCTTCTCATATCCTTTTTCCGTGTTTACGCTGTTGTTATTCAAGAAAAATTAGTCCAGAGGAGTTGGAAGAACATGTGATCTGTCACGGAATAGATCGAAGTTATACATGTTGGAATAAACATGGGGAAAAAAAGAATGTAGGTAGTGACTCTGAGAACATGACATTTTATAGATCATCTGATATGATTAGAAGTGTGAACAGTGAAGACAATCGTATGGAGGGTGTGATTATAGATGTGAATGATGATGAAGATCTAATCGAGGAAATGACAAGGAAAGTTTAAGATGAACTTCGTGATTGCCCAAAATTTTTTGAGAAGTTAAGGAGTTATGCAAAAACACCATTGTATGATGGTTGCACTAAATATAGAGCATTGTCAGCCATATTGAAGTTGTATAATTTGAAAGCAGGCAACGGGTGGAGTGATGCCAGTTTTACGGAACTACTTGCTCTCTTGAATGACATGCTCCCAGAAGATAATGAACTCCCAAGACGAACATACGATTCCAAATGAATGCTATGATCGATGGGTATGATCTCTGAAAGAATACATGCTTTCCCGAATGACTGTATATTGTTTCGCAAGGACCAAAAATCACATAAATAATGCCCAAAGTGTGGTGCTTCCCGATACAAAAAAGATGATTCTAGTCCTATGAAAGTTGTATGGTACCTTCCAATCATTCCCAGGTTTAGATGCCTATATGGTAGTGAGGAGACTATAGGAAAATTGAAATGGCATACAGATACAAGAATTAAAGATGGGAAACTACATCACCTAGAAGACTCTCCTCAGTGGAAGAGAATTGGTCATGAGAATCCGGAATTTTGGAACGAGCCGAGAAACCTTCATCTGGCGTTATCTACAGATGGGGTGAATCCTTTTGGTTTTGAAAGTAGCAGTCACAGTACATGGCCCGTTATGTTGGTAAAATTTAACTTACCACTGTGGTTATGAATGAAATGAAAATAAATCATGTTATCTATGCTTATATCAGGACCAAAACAACCGGGTAATGATATTGATGTTTATTTGGCCCCAATGATCTAGGATTTGAAAATATTGTGGGATTCAGGTGTTACGTTGTATGATGCTTAGAAAAATTAACATTTCACTTTGAAATCCATGTTGTATGGGATGATAAATGACTTTCCTTCTTATGGAAATTTCTCAGGATATAGCATTAAAGGAACTCAAGGGTGTCCCATTTGCAAACAAGGTACACAGTTAATTAGGTTGAAACATTCATTGAAAACCGTGTTTTTAGGACATCACAGATTTCTACCCCGATGACATAAGTACCAATCTTAGATGACATCATTTGACGGAAGTTCAGAAGAATGTGCAGCACTGTATCCACTAACAGGTGATCAATTGTTTGAGAAAGTAAAAGATTTGGACACTACTTTTGGTAAACAGTTTTTGAAAAACATTATGAAAACAGGTTGGAAAAAGAGATCAATTTTTTTAATTACCATACTGGAATTGTCTGTATGTTAGACATTTTCATGATGATATTCATGTTGAAAGAAATTTATGTGATAGTGTAATCGTCACATTTCTAAATGTACCCGGCAAAACAAAGGATGGAATAAAGTCTAGATTGGACATGGTTGAGATGAAAATACGAGAAGAGTTGGCACCAGTAAAGGGTAAAAAATGAACATTTCTTTCTCCTACCGCTTACACACTTTCCAGGTATGAGAGATATCAGTTTTTCAACTTCTTGAATGACGTAAAGGTTCCAGAGGGGTATTCATCAAATATAAATAACATCGTGTCAATGGGTGATTTAAAATTAAAGGTTCTAAAATCACATGACTGCCATGTTTTGATGCAAGATCTAATTCTTATAGATTTATGTTGAATTTTTCCCAAGAATGTCCGCCATACATTAACGAAGCTCTGTTTCTTCATAAAATATATATATGCAACAAGGTTATAGACCTGGAAAAATTTCCAACTATGGAAAGAGAAACTGTCGTCACATTATGTGAATTGGAAATGTTCTTCCCGCTGACATTTTTGGATATAATGGTTCATTTGATGGTTCATTCGGTGAGAGAGATTTGACTATGTGGTCCTGTACATTATAGATGGATGTACCCCATTGAACGGTATATGAAGATTTTGAAAGGGTATGTCAAAAACCGAAGTCGTCCAGAGGGTTGTATTGCGGAGAAATATATTGTTGAGGAAGCTATTGAATTTTTTACCGAATACCTGTCTGGTGTGGAAATCATTGGCCTACCGAAATCTCGTCACATTGAGTAGCTTGAGGGTGAAGGAATTTCTAGAAGAGAGGTTGTCACAATCAATATTACAGATCCGGAGAAGGCCCACCTTTACAGTTTGCATAACAGTTTCGACGTTGACCCATATGTTCAAACCCACAAAGAAATTTTTAGGCATTTGAATCCTTCTAGGGATGAAAAATGGATATCAGATATGCATAATCGATAGTTTATAGGATGGTTTTGAGACAATATTTTTAAGCAGTTAGATGAAAATCCAGACACAATCTTAGAATGACTTTGATGGCTAGCCGGAGGAGCAAGTGTGTAAGTATTGTCATACAATTCTTATACAGTTAATGGTTATAAATTATATACTAATGAACATGATGAAGACAGTACCATGCAGAATAGTGGGGTTACACTTGTGGCTGAGGTGATGCATGTTTCCGGTGCTAAGGAAAAAAATCCAATTTATGCGAATATGTCATACTTTGGCATCATAAAACAAATATGGGAGTTGGATTATACGAAATTCAAAGTGCCGATTTTTCAATGAAAGTGGGTTGATAATAGGAGTGTTGTTAAAATAGATGAATTATGATTCTTGAAAGTTGATTTTAGTAAGGAATGGGAGAAAGATGAACCATTTATAATGGCATCACATGCAGTACAAGTATTTTATGTTCTAGACCCCGCAAACCAAAATTGGTCAATTGTTCTGTTATCGACCAAAACAAATGAAGGTTCAGAAGAAAGATCAATAGAGGTTGACCTCTTTATAGGGACTTCACAATCTTTTCACAGTGGTCCCAATGTAGATTGCGTTTTGTATGAAAGAGGAGACCACAATGAGGGGATTTACATAGTCGATAGAGGATTTAAATATCTTCAGCCTTCAATGAAAAAAATAGAGTTCAATAATCAGGTTATTTGTTTATTGTAACATTCATTGTGTTACGTTATGTTATTATCTGTTCGCTGCTATTTTTATATAATCTAAATTAAATATTAAACCACTTCTGCAGATAATGACTTCCGCACTTGCTAATGCGCCCAATCCTGAGGCACAAAATGTCTCTCAACGAGCAGCTGGTGGTCCCACTAGAGAGCAACAACAGGTTTCTCAACCAGATGCTGGTGGTCCCAGTGCAGAGCAACAATAGGTTTCCTAACCTGTTGTTGCTGGTCTCAGTGCTGAGGTTCAACAGGTTTTTCAACTTGTTGCTGCTGGTCCCATTGCCGATGCTAGCGCTCCGGGGGAAGATATTGATGCTACTTGTGAGGAAATGGTAGGAAATGAAACCCTGAAATCACAAAAAAACAAGAGCGTCGTAGTTTGATAGTGTTAGCCAAAATCCTTAAGGAAAAAATCAAAAGGAATTAAATTTGAGGTGGTATAGAATAAGTGACGCCAACATGTTAACCCCAACAGATCCATCTTTAGTAGCTATATTGGAATCATCACTCGGCAACGCGTGCCAATTGATTTATAGTCATGGCATCATGTTGTCACTGGGCTAAAGACACTAATGTGGGAAGAGATTACGGTAACATTATGACATCATTTTTTTAAATTATTAAAATAAAATAAAATACCAAAAAATTGACTTACTCTTCATCATCCACTGCAGAGTGCATTTATAGTAGATGCCTCACACAAGGAATATGTATTAAGAGTTGCAGGAAGGATTCATAGAGGTTTCCGCAAAATTTTAACGAAATATCATCTTAAAGATGTAGAAGGTAAAATCAAGCCGCACCCACCTCCTCTTTACGCACACTTGATATCCCAAGGAACATGGGATGTGTTTAGAAATCATCATGGGGAGAAGACTTTTTAGGTACATTGTGTGGGGTAATACATTGTTTGACATTTGATTGTATTCATCAATCTGATTGAAAGTTTCTTTATTTATGAAAAATATATAGAGTGCTGAAAATAAAAAACGCACAACTGAACTAGTGTACCCTTACTGTAAAGCAAGGATGGGGTACGCTGAACTTGAGATAAAATTGGTAAATCTTTTAAATCTACCCTACTACTAGTATGTGACATAAAACAACACCATAACCATGTTTTTTTATGTATATGAAGATTGATGAATCTAAATCAAAAGTCATATCCATCTCATGCCATGTGCTATGGAAGGTGGCTCGTGTAAATAAATTTGGGATACCGATAGATGAAAAAACACAAAAAGTGTGGGAAAAATGTGTAAGTATGACATAATATAAATTTGATTTTCTTTAAATTTCTATTAAATTACAATAACTACTTATTTTTCTATATTTTCTATCTGACATAGTCACAAGAATCAACAACAACCACACCAGATGCAGACATACTTTCAGTAGCCTTGAAGTAGCCATAACAGTATGGTCGTGTCAGAGGTGCGGGTTTTGGGGTGACACCCCATACATATTTTCAAAAACAAAAACAAGCGGAGGATCAAAATGAAAAAGTAAAAAAGTTGCAAGAACAATAATCTATTTTTCAAGAATAATTACAATACCATAGAGAGATGAAAGAAAAATTGATGGGGGAGAGGCAAAGAGAAGAAAAAACTCAACAACAACCCGTGTGTGACGATCCCGCCCCACCCCCCACCAGCTTTGAGGTGAGCCATTCCCCTAAAAAATCTAACTCAGATGAGGTAATCACGGTTTTAATAATTGTTTCTATGAAATTTCATTTACATAGACACTGATACCTTTCCTGTACTAATATTCCACAGGTTGAAAATGACTATGATTTATATTTATCAACTCCCAGCTATCGCCTTGTAGAGAGGGCTACTGTGTTCAGTACGCAAAACGACATGCTAAACAACATAAATATTCTAAAAGATCGTCTTAGAGTGTCAATTAACGTAGATAATGAGTCGAGTGCTGAGCTACCTATTCCAAATGACGATGACGACATTCATACGGTTGAACAAACTGTTGGAAAATTCATCACATAGCCGACAGTTCATGTAAACAAACATGTCGACAAAATGGTATTTATTTCCAATTTATTTTTCAAGATGGACCTTTAAAATTTAATGAAAAAAGGTCTGAACTGATTAATTTTATTACAGAATGACAAAGACTATGGGGTGAAATGAAATATCAACTCAAAACTACCTCAAGGATCAAACAACCGATTAAAATGGTCTACTGAGAGCACATTCACCCCACCCGTTCAATATCCATAGTTAATATCATTGAAGGCTCATGTGGATACAAAGTTGAAAGTTGTCAATACTCACAAAGTTGATTTCAAAAAAGATATGTATGGAGATGAAACATCAGATTTCATTAGTGCTGAAAATGTAAATGAACTCCTCAAGTATGAATGGCTAGGTGCCTCAGTTGTAAATGTATACATGAGGTATGTTTTCATGATTTGATTTTACAAAAGCTGATATACTCTGATAATTATGACTAAATACATTTTATATTTGTGGCAGGCATATATATGAAAAACAATTGAAGGGATTTCCCCATGAACAAAAATTTGGACTCGTTAGTCCTCACATCACCTCTTCAAAAGATGAAATAGATTCTTATAAAGAGGCTGCAATAATGTCATCCCTTCTCAAATAGTTTGAAAACAAAATTACGGTTGATAGACTCTTTTTAATACCAACGATGCAGGGGTAAAACTCTACAATTTAATAATATAAACAATATTTTCATTTTTTTCTTTACTTATTCCTTTTTGTATTTTTAGGAACCACTGGATGCTAATTGTAGTCAATTTGGATACTCCAAAGATTTATTTTCTGGATTCAATTCATGGATATCCAAAAAACCGACCACGCATGATGGCATTTGTTAATTTGTAAGACGCTAGATGTATCATTTTAAAACTAAACATATAGTTATATAATTTATGTTATATTTTAATGAGAATTATGTTATGATAGGGTGGTGCATCAATATTGTATAATGCATGGAATGAATCTAGGTCCTAAGGATAAGAATGCCTAAAAGATCTATAACTGGAAAAGTATCCTGGTATATATAATAACATTACACTATCCAAACACATATCAAAACAAATTACGTATTGTTGTCAATGTTTCTGTAGTGTCCAAAACAAACAAACGGAAAGGACTGTGGGTATTATGTTTGTAAATTTATGAAAGAGATCATATTTCATCAACAAACTATCATCCCTGACGAGGTATTTTCGAAAATAATTACGAGTTCATTTAAAATATTTATTAATCCTTTGTGTATTTATATTTTTTCAGTACTACCATGACTGTCGCAAAAAATCATATTCAAAAGAAGATATAGATGTGTTTAGAAGTGAATGGGAAACATACCTGATGGAAGATTGTACACAAATAGGATAAAGTTGAATTCCTACTACTTATGTTATCTAGATATGATCATTGATTATCCACCAACCATATTTAGTGAATTGAGAATGCTCTGATGTATTGAAATCTTAATTTATTAATCAATGTTTTCTATCCTCGGATTCATATTATTAATCTTTTAACAAATCAATATTGAATGCATGATGGTGTGCAGTGCGTATGGGGTGAACGAAGAAACCACCGAGGATCAAAAAAATCCATTTTCCAACAAACAATGGATGTAAACAACAAATATGGTCTATATCCACCATTTTCAGTTAGATATAGATCCTGAATATAAATATTTCTGAAATTAAAGTGGAGGGATCAGATTCAACATGCAGATATAGTATTTGAGCACATGTGTACCCCTTGGTTCATTTTTAAGAAATTTCAATGTTATGTATCTCGTTTGTTTGAACTTTTATTTGAGAACATGTGTTTTTTTTGACTTTCAAGATTATTTCTAGGTAGATGCATGAGATAATCAGTATCATTGAGGGATTTTTTGGAAGCCAAATATGTGTCCCAGGATAACTCAATTAAGGGATAATATAGTTGAGATGAAATACAAGCTCAAATAACCATTACATCATCAAAAGAATCAACCCTATGATGCACCATCACGTAGAATCTAGTTCTTGTGATGTTTTGAGTTGTTTATGGAAGGTATGGGGAGTCTGATGAGCCCCATGGCCACTATAAATAATTTTTACAGACATCTCCACATGTTTTTTGTGCCTCATTCCTCTTTACAAGGATCACTTTTTCTTCATGTCGTGACTCTAGGAATTAAAAATCCCTTTTTTCCTATAAATAGTTATCCCCCCTCATAATCATCATTACCCTGACATTTCTCCATCCAAGTTCCATTTTTTGGATCCCTTAATCACTACTAATGCAATAGAAAAATGAATCCCCCAAGGTACTAGAGCATTGAGAAACCCCCTTTCCCTTTTCATATTTACCCCTTCCTATTGTAGGGATACCCTTCACTAAGAAGGAAGGAACTTCAGGGTACATCAGGATTTGAGAAACATTAATCATTCACAATGAACTGCTTTTACAACCCAGGTCTCTACAACAAACAAGGGTTACCCTACTTCGTGGAGCTCTTATATTTACAAAGCCCTAACCTCAGCGAAGAACCTAAACATCACAAAGATCCTCCCTACGATCCCCCTATATTTACAACACCCAGGACGCTAAACATGTGTAATCCTCAAACCACCTAACTACATAGGTTTTGATCCCTATATTCTAAATAGGTGTTTATGAAGCCTCCCAGAGGTTCAATGACAATCATTGGTAAACCCTGGTTCCCTCCTCCTAGGGGTGCACGTCCTGGCTAACCATGCATAATCCCCAACCACATGTCCCATTTTTATTGGGTGGATAACCATGCATAAGCCCCATATTCCCCTATAATAACTGCGTGGACATTTATTCCTAGCCAACTAGGGAGCGTCAGATGCCCCTCAAGGTTCATGCCCAACAATTTCATTTTCACTTAGATTCTATCTCATCCATTCCATTCCACATTAATACTTCCCCCATTTCCATCGTAATTTTACTCAGGCCACCACATCCTGGCAGGATCACACCATTCACATGGTCTATCTTAGCACGTACGTCCCATTCCTCCCATTTCTACTCTTGGAAGAACCTGGGAATCTGAAAATGCATAAGCCCCAAAAAACCCATACTCATCCAAAAAAGAGTATTACTAGTGTGAAGGGAAGCTAACCATGGGTAATACCCACACCATAACTCTTTTAAATATATGGGTTTTGATCCTTGTATTTTAAATAGGGTATGTAGGAAGCCTCTATGAGGTTAAATCCGAACCAATGGTAAACCATGGCGACCCCTTCATGGGGGTACACCTTCGTTTATTTTCCCTCCTGTTTTTCCCTTAGTGGGGTCTGAATAAGTCTTCAAAATGAAAAACCATACCTTTATGGGATGCACCACACTTGGTTCAGACCTCATTGGGCGTTTTGATCCATCTATCAGGTAAACATTCTAGGTGCTCCCTCCTGGAGATATACCTAACTGATCCACCTTTATAAGTGTTTTTATCCACCCATTACATATTTGTAAGACATTAAATCATGACACTCTATCCTTGTGGGATGTTAAACTCATGGAATACCACAAGTTAAACATGGGTTTCCATTTCATTGAGAATCCATTTGACGACGATGAATACATGTGACCAATGTTCTAGTGTACATACATTCCACTGATTCCTAATGTGAATACTTTCCTAACCAAAGTATTATGCCATGGCATGACCCTTTGGAATGTCTTAATATAATCATTGTAATTAACCATCAACCATAAAGATATGGAACCAAAAACAAGTTTCATGAAAAATATCTTATTCTATAAGGGAGACTCATACTAGGTAATGAATTATGAGGAGGAATCCATGGATGGAATGAACGACATCCCATAACCCTGTTTCAATCATAGAGAAGACATCTCTTTATAAGTGATGAATGTCACTCACCTTTTTAATGAATGAATGTGTGGTACAATGCACCGCCATCGAACGTCAACATGCTCCAGGAAACGTTCCCCTGCAAAAAGTGCCAGAAACATATGTCATTCTCAATCATACGTGGCATCACATTTTCTCATAAGGACCTCTCGAAAAACAGGATATAAAATGAGGTTCCCTATAAAAGAATATAGTATAATTAAATCCATGTAAAAAGATAATCTCCATTAAAAATTGAATTTTTATTTTCTTGTAATGATTTTTATATAAAATGTATATAAGTTGACATTATTTGGTCATCCAATTGATCAAAATACATATTTAATTATTCCATAAAATGTTACACGAAAACCTAACCTAATATCCCACAGAAATTTTGTCCCACTTCCATGTCAGAACTGGAAGTAGTTGAAGAAAACCTGAAGGTCTCTAATGCTCGGATTTGATGTCTTGGTATGTATAATAATGAGATAAATTTTCATTGATATCTAATCTAATACATGGACACAAGAATATTAATGTTATATCATATAACATCTGATTATTACATTGGTACACTTCCAATGGGGAATTATGAAATTCCATAATAACAAAAAAAATCATCGAAAAAGGTACAATATACCAGTTCTAATAGGTGTTTCGAACATGTATTGCGGCTAGAGGGATGTCATTGGGTTTTGGGAGGATATCAAGGATGGTTTGGGTAGTCATTATATTGAAATGTAGTAGCATTAGGATACTCATAGTGTGAAAGGGTAATTCACAACATGAATGCATTTAATAGGGTGATAATGGTTGTGAATGGGGAAAATGGGTCAAGTAAGGGTATGGACCCAAAATATAGTGATTTCACCACTTGGTTCATTTAATGTAACATGACTTAAAACTTTTTTTTATGTGGGTTATGGGTTTATAAAGTATAAACCTCCTTATGTTACTTTATTTGGGCACCAAGTTCTTATGGGGTGGCCAAACCCCATTCTCCTCCTTCCTTACCCTTAGACCTGAGTGGATTATCGGTTGTTTGTCATTTCGAATCAATGTGGTACCTTCTACTACATCTTCCTTGCTTCTCTAAATTCTTGCTCAAAGATTTTCATTCTGTTTTTACGGTTTTAGGTGTAATTATTATACCGTAGTTTGGATAAATCATTGTTCTTCATGGGACTTTTATATATAACTCTTAGATCATGTCTCAAAATTTCATAAACTAGTAATAAATCATTATTTGATGCCGATTAAATTTTTTGGAATATTTATTTATGGGTTTTAAAATATTTAGGCTTAATTTGTCATTAATTTAGTTATATAGATTGAGTATTTAATGTTTTCTAGGCTTAGGGGTGCATCGGGAGTGGATCGAACCTAGTTTCTCAGCATTCTGTCTTTGTTGGATTACACGATGAGTTTGGCGCCTATTATACCATGCTGGATTTTTGGTAAAAAATAACTAATTATGTAATTTAATGTTGTTGTACATTAATACATGTGATAATGGACTTATTTGTGGTTGGTATGAACTGAAGATAGTTTATTGGACTTCTGGTTGAGGTAAGGGCATTGACCTAATTGTGTCTCTTGGTTAATTGGTTATTTTATGTTTTGTGCCTCACTAGTATAATTCCACTTAGAAACCCCATTCTTTATTCCATTATTGTATTACTAACATAATATTTGTTTCCTTATGTAGGTGAAATCTTTTTCCTCAATTTGAATTATTTGTTCAGAAACAGCCGCCATGGACGACAATTTTTTAGAGCAGATGGATGCAAAAAGGATGTAACATCATTGTTTTTTACTGTGTTGGATAATTGTAATTGTAAACAAATTAAACATTTCTTGAAATTTATATAGGAGTGTATTGTTTTGTATTCATGATTTCAAGTAAATGTATGTAGCATTTTTGTTCTTCTGTGCTTTGTGTGTGGGTGTTGTTTGTGCTATGAGCAGGTGTTGTTTGTGCTGTGTGCAGGTGTTGTAATTTGTCCAGGTTTTGTGTAGGTTCTGTGTAGGTTTTGGTTTTGCACAGGATCTTTGGCCTTTATCAGCGCTAGTTAAGCGCTGATAAATGGATAATATATCAGCACTATTTTGAGCGCTGATAAAGGTAGTTTTTATCAGCACTCAAAATAGTGCTGACAAAGGTAGTGTTTTTCAGCGCTATTTTGAGCGTTGATATATTATACATTTATCAATGCTGAAAATAGCACTGATAAATACTACCTTTATCAGTGATAGTTTTAGCACTGAAAAAGGGGACCCCCCTTTTCTTCTCTGAGATTAACAGCGTTTTTTAGCACTGTTAAAGAATGTTTTTAGCGCTATTATAAGCCATATTTGTAGTAGTGGTGGTTTATCATTGGTTTTTATATCAAAATTTGAAATTATTTTGATTATGGATTTGACTATGATAGATGGTACCTTGGGTTATATTAGGCATTCTGGTGTCTCTATGGTAGTTGGAAAACAATGAAATGATGTTTTCATGTATGATTATGTCCTAGTGTGTTGTTAAAAATTAATACTATATTAAATTTAATTGATTAATTATTATATATTTTGAAAATTTTAATTTTCAATATTTTAATTTCATTAGAGGATCGTGTCCTAATGCATTCTTGGAGTAGTCATCATTGTGGTTGGTCGAGCATCATTTGGGCCTTGGAAGACTTGTTATACCATGGAAAAAATCAATAGAAACATCATGGACAAGTAATGTGGTCCATTTATTATGCCATTGTATTTCATTAGAATCTATGTTTGTGTGATGGTAGTCACATAGTTTATCGTACTAATGAATAAATTATTTTGTTTTGTTTTTTGGACTATAAATGAGATTTGAATAGTAGAAATTGATTTTCCATGAATCTCAATGGAAGGTGATTTATAATAGAATACCATGGTAGTAATATAGAATATTAAGTAGGATAGTTAAATGTATTCCATCCAAGAAATTATTTTAAAATTAGTACCTTGAAATAGGTAATTTAGAATAAAATCATGGTCTTGGATTTCAAATGAATTTATAGAATTGTAAATTAATTTTTTATAATTTAAAGTAAAATTTTCATAAAAATGGGAAAAAAAATTTGATAATGTAAAAAATTATATTATAAATAGTTCTTGAATGATATTTCTAAAAATTCGTTCTTGTGTAATTTTTCTAAAATGGAATAGTTACATCTTATTGATGACATGAGATACATTTGTTTTGGGAAAAACATTTTTTGGAAATTTTATTTTGATATGCCTTTAAAAAATAATATTTTTAAAATGGGATTTTAAATGGAAATTAAATGTACTTGGATAAAAAAATTGATATTTTCTTAGTACTGAATTATTGGTGGTTCATTTTGTATAGTTTTTTTACTATATTCAATGAAAATTACATTCTGTTATATTAATTTATATTGAATATGGGTTATTTTACACTGATTATTAAAAAATATGGTGAAAAGTACCTTTGGTGGAAATTGATATTTTTTTGTTACACCTAGGATAAAGATAGACCCATGGTGGATATTGGTATTGATGGATAATCTCAATATGAACATGAACCCTGATTGGATACTGGGGTTTACTGCTATACCCAATTTAAACAGAACCCCAAGGTGGTTATTGTGATATTTGGTACAAACCTAGGTAAACATAGATCAACAGTGGAATTTGGTTAGGATATGGGGATGGTAATTAAACCATGATATAGTTTGGTTGAATTGGGATGGGAATATTAACCCTGAATGAAGTTTTTTTTGAATGGTGCTTAGAGACATCCCTTTTCTAGTCGATGTAGATATGTACCGTCCATGCGGTGAATATAACCCTATTGTTTGTACTTTTTCTATGGTGTACAATTTGAATTTTTTATTGATTTATTGTCTCTAATTTATCTTAAGAACCTATGTATTCCATTGTTCGTACTGAGAATTTTAGGGACACCATTGGTTATGGTGTAGTAATTTGTTCTGACACCCTCCTCCTACATCCTTGGATATTGGGTAACTGAGTAGAAACTCACTTTTATGAAGGCAAATATTAGGATGAGGACCAGGGTTGACCCAATGTGAAATAATGGATGGGAATATGGATAATGGGAAATATAATGGATCAGGGTAAGAGTATATCAATTATGTGTTCATTTTCTGATTACCTATTCTTTTATAAAATTCATTTAGTGTGTAATAAACATAGTATGCCAATATATACTAAATTAAATTATTATCTATCAGCAATTTGTTTATTAATTTATCTTTTGATCACAATTATAAATTATATTTAGTTATTTATCATTCCACTCTATAGAAATACATGGGGTATAGACTAGACATTATATATATTTAGACTATCACCACTAGTTAGAAGCCTCAGTCGTTCGAGGAGGTGCACCTAAGGTCGTTTGGTGGTCTAGTTTGGTTAGTGTTCATTTTAGGATGTGATATGATATTATATATTAATATAAATGAATTATTTTACTTTGACTTATTGTTTTAGGACATGGTTGGTTAGAGATATAGAAACATGTTGATGTGTGTGATGGAAGACGACCTAGTGGATCATGAAAACCATTTCTGGTGGGTGTTAATTAACAATTTGTAATGGATTCCCATATTTATTATGTGATGTGATGTTTTTTATTTTTAAATTTTTTCCAATCATCGTGTTTGATATTTTGGATTTAATATTATTTTGTGTATTTTGGTTTTTTCTCTATTAGAAGGAAAATATTTACGAATTTTGTAAAGTGATCAATATATGGAATTGGAAAATCCTGAATAAAAATTAGTAGTGTAGTAAAAAACTAACATGTATGGTACTTCTAGTATGATTTTTATCATTTATGATTGATGAATGCATATTTTAAGCATCATCAATAGATCATATGATTTTTCTTATATATGTATTGAAGGCATGATACTCAACTGGGATTGTATGTATATCCATATCCATTTTTATGGAATCTATTATGGATCATGTGGTGAGATTACTGATGTTCATGATGAAATAAATATATGTTACATATTATGTTTTCTAGTATTTCAGAACAAGAAGTTGATTACATTATGATGGACACGCAATTTTTCATTATTTATGTTAGGTTATTTAATGTTTGAGTTACATCATATAATCTATTTTACCATATATCATATAAAGATGTTATAATAACAAAAGAATTTGGAAATCGTATCACTTTATAGTGATCATCATTGATTATATAATTGTTTTTGTAGTTTTTATAATCAATGTCGTGACTCCCTTGGGGGAAATATCATGTGTCGAAGAAACTAAGAATTTTTTCCCGTGTGGGATGATAGTTTGGCATGTAAAATTTTATGTTATATTAGAACTAAGAGTGTATTTTTTGTGTATCCCTGGGATATTGAGACTGAATTATTTGGTTGTTTCCCTTTAGTTATTACCTTTGTGAGACCGGACAAGTCAGGCGGGGATGGATACCTTGAGTCCCTTACTTTGGATTAGGAAAATAGTTATAACTTATTTAGTACTATATAAAGGTTATCTATAAGAGTGATTGGATTCATGTTTTTAATTCCTTAAGGGTGTAATTTTTGTGTAATTACATTAGGTAATTCTATCAATTCATTGCGCTGATATTTAGTATATTATGAAAACATGAGAATAACTTATTTTTTCATTATAAATTAACCTAGTGTGCTAGAATTGTAATATTGTATGGGTAGTTCTTTCTTGGTTCTTGAATTTATTGACATTATATTTTTCTTGTTATGTGGTGATAACATTGTAGATGCTTTTGGTTTTTAAATGGAGATGGTTGGTGTATGGTGTTATCGAACATATTGTCTTGTCAAGTTTTGATGATCTAGAAGAGAAATTAATAGAGAGGTCCTAGTATTATTGTACTAATATAATCATGGTACATGGACTGCAATTAGACACATGATCCTAGTTGTGGTAATTTATGAAACATGGTAACATGACTCCAAATGGGTTATTAGATAGTGGAGGGTCACTCACTAGTTATATAGAATAAGACTATATGACAGGCATTTGGTATGTGTGTGGTCGTGGTGTTTTAGGAAGGTGATGTCCATGATCAAGCTAAGGAAAAAAATAATTTTTTTGATATGTACCTAAAAACAAGGTAACAAAAATATTTTTACAACATAAATGGAGTTTCTATAGCATTCTAGGATTAACATATATGGATATTACATCATTCTAGATGAATACCATGTACATTACAAAGTAAATTCTATAAAACCTTAATAGGTTGGTGTATTTGGAGACATGAAAAATAATTCTTATATCCTATGGAAAGATATTAAACATATCTGATAATGTTCTACTCAATTATTACTTTAATCTAAACGAATTATTGGTAACCTATGTAAAGGAAATATAAGAATGGGGTGTGGTCAAATTCTTAGTATGTGTAAAAAAGGGCGATATATAAGCATAATAATGAGCACAAGAGTATCAGAACATGGTCATGAAAAAAGAAGATCATACCCACATATCAAAGATCATATACATAAATAATGGAATAATTAATGTAAGTTCATAAGAAATTAATCATAATAAAATAATTAACTTAATCCAAGAAATCATAACATATTAATAAAACATTGAATTATGGTAGAAACATAAGAATATATTAATATATCCATAGTAGCCAGGGTATTACTACAAAGACTATCTTGGAAGTATGATTTCACTCCCAAAACCTTATTGGTTATCATGGTCTATTTCTATAGACATATTACTTGCATTATTCCACTCCTCATACCATCTTAGTAGTCATGGTTCGCTTACATTTCCATCTTATTAGTCATGGTTTATTTCCAATACAATCTTAGTATATCTCATGTGTTATAAATATTTACCCAACACATTAGAGGGAGATATATTTCACACTCATATCATAATAAAATCATACATACATGTTAAAAAAGATCATAAATAATAATATCTTAACCCATGAAAAGAAATGTGTATCATAAATATAAAAACATACAAGATCCTATAGAAAAAGATATAGTATTCATAATCATTTCATCAAAAGGGTAACTCATATTATAGAAATGGTTTTCATTAACATTTAACTCATGATATTAATAGGGTTTTATAATGATACTAACATTAATCATGAACCATTCATAAAAAACATATGAATTGATCCTTTAGATCATTTCATAGAAGGTAATTAGTAAAATCGACAAATGTCATCATAGATGGAAAATAATTTTGAAATAACATTCAGCAATATTTCATGAACAAGGTACAATTTCTTCTTTGTAAAATTATTTTTTAGGCATAAAATATATTCTTTGGAAAATACATTGAAATATTATAAAGAATACTTAAAATTATTTTGAAATCATTTTTCCTATAAAAATTATAAAATATGATTGAAAACGTTTTTTTATTTTTTTATTTTAAATCACTATGAAATATTATTAAATATTCTTGAATATTTTTTAAGAACCATTTAACATGAAAACAAATGAATAAATTTTATAAAAACATTGAAAATAATTTTCGAAGAAAATAACTTGAAAAAATAAAATGGAAGCATGATAATTTTTTCAGAACCATTTATTTCAAAATACATTGAAAAAATATAATTAAATCCCAAAAAAAAATTTAATTTTATTTCATTGAAAATACATGTAAAATAAATATATAAATCTAGAAAATGTTTTGAAAACCGTTTCACAGAAAATATGTTGAAGAATTAGAAATAATTTAGGGAAACATATTAATAAACATTTCATAGAAAATACTTAGGGAACTTATAAATAAATATTGAAAACATTTTTATATCCATTTATTTAAAATTATTCTGAAGACTTATAAATAAATCATGAAAATGATTTCAGTACTTTTTAAACCATAAAATTTTTGTTTAAAAAATATCTGATAAACAGTTTTAAAACAATGATTATCAATAATTTAAGATGAAAATTTTAGTTTAAAATGGATAAGTTTTTAATATTTTAAATGAATATTCAACTGTATGAGGGTGGATAAATCTGTACATGTCATACAAGGGGAAAATAATATTCCTTTTTCATGGTGGAATGGTTATAAAAATTCTTCATTCTTAAATCGATAAGAAGATTCAATAGTAAAAAATGGTAAAAGATAAAAATGGTAAAAAAAATTATTTAAATGATAACATGATGTTTTTATAATATTCATTGAATCCATTTTAAGAATACATGGTTTTAAGGAAGTCATATTTCCAACCAAATATAGGGTATAGTCGTCATCTTTAGAAACACAATCTTAAATATAATATTTACCGAAGAATAAAAAAATGGTACCGATACATGAATTTATTTTGAACCTCTAGATTACTGTAAATATCATTAATTTTATTTAGATATGTATTATATGATTTAAACAATGTAACCCTAAACCTAAATAATCTTGAAAAGTGATGACATTATTTTAATAAATTCTTATCATTTGGTAACATGGGATCATAATCTCTATATAAGAGAAAGGAATTACTTGAATCAAGAAATATTACCAATAAAATGATATTCATGTAATAGAATGTCAAATGGAAATATATATACATCAAAAAATAGTTTAGGTTCATGATAAAACCAAAGTCTCAATGAAGGAAAAATGAGACAAAACATTTTTTCTGATTCTGTAACATTTAAAACCTAAAACCATGAAAGAAATATCATAAAATAGAAATGTTAATAGTCACAAATTTATGTATAAGAATAATATAATAAAAAAACTATATATAAATACACTATATGAAATTAAAGGCTATTGAAAAAAGCATATATCTCTGGAAATTAAAAGCCATCTTAAAACTCTTTCCCTTGTGTGTTGACTCTCATTGTATTTATTCAAAACACTTGTATAATAAATATAAATTCATTATACATCTTTTATATAACCATATTATTATATATAATATCATATTGCTTTTATATTATGACTTTATATTACCCCTTTATTAATAATAATGTGTTAAGGTTTCACATTGAGCAATATTAGCTTTATTCTTTACATCTGTTTTAATTTAGTATATCATTGGTATATATACATTATGTAATGATTTATAAAATTTAAAACATGATATTAATCTCAATTATATAGATTATATTATCAATAAAATATTATATAAAACATATAAGTGTGAAATAGCATACCAGGTTCATGGAGACGGTAGGTCATACATACACTAGAACACTATTTCTATTTAATTTTCATATTGAAAGAAGGAATGTAAATTGCATTTACGTATATATATATATATCATTATTATAGTAAATTTATGATAATATATATATATATATATATCTTATAAAATCACTAAAACTACCCTTAATACTATCAATGTAGTGTGTTAATGAATCTTATCTCTTTTAAGGAGAAGTAGTCCACACATCCTCAAATAAAATTATCATATTTAGAGAAATTTAAAATTAAATAGATATGTTTTTTAAAATGATGAAATATTTTTAAAAATTAAAAAATATAGTAAATCACATTTATTAACATATTTTTCATCATAATGGCCTCCATTGTATGTGGTAATCGGTAAATGAGCATTCAATGTTTTGTGAGGCAGTAGTTCACCATTGAAAAATATTATGTTCATTAACCCTTAGATAATGGTGTGTTAGTTTATGTAGAACCCATAGCATAAAAATAATAGTATATTTATGATAATAGTTTTTCATGCAATAATGGGATAAATAGAGTGGAGGGGTGGATAAGGAAAATAAATAAAACGATCTTGAGAGATGATGTTACCCCTTAATTGGGTAACTACTTTTGGTTTGGGCTGAAAGGAATTCTTGAGTTTTATTATTCTGAGTGTAAGAATATTAAGAGGATGATAAGGAAGTGGGGAGCTTATTTGAGCAAATTTTGTGTATCACATTGTTCTATATAGGTGTGAGGACATTATTATAGGTTGTGGCCTTTTATGTGGAATGTAAATGACTATGTTGAAATTTTATTTGAAACATGTTAGGTGTACACATGTTCTTACCTAAAAAAAGTCATAAAAACATATATCTCAAGAATTTAATGTGTATGTTAGATATATGGAAATTTAATGGGAGTTTTACATTTTTAAAAATCATTTGGGTCTTCAATTATAAACATTAATATCTATTTAAACTTAATTTTTCATTAATCATTGTTATTCATTTTAATCATTTTTTGAAATCATTTTTTTCAAAAATAAAAAATTTCGAATAAGACTAAAAATATTATAGTAACTAAAATTGTTTATATATGTTTTTTTGAATTAAATTCACATAAGTTAAAAATTAATTATTATGGGAATCTGGTAGACGAGATGAATATACTGGTTTTTAAAGAAGAAAAAATTTCAAAAGATAATAATGATTTTATATTAAATTACAATGTGAAATAAATAATCACGAATTAAATTGTATTAAAATATATTATATATATCTAATTTTACCTTAAAAAATATAATATAATCTATAATTAGTAATTAATTAAAGAAAAAGTAAATTTTTAACCAAAAGGAATTATTTTTCACTATTCACCAAAAAATGATGTTTCTCGTAGAAATCCCAAATAAATAACTCTAGGATTATTTAGATGTTCATAATTGTAAAATTAATTTTATTTTAACAATTTAAATTGTTAAAGAGGTCTAAAATATATTTTATTATTTTTTACATATGGAAAATGAAAGTATATCATTTGAGAAACCAATATTTTGTAACCTAAAAGGTCTATAAAAAATAATATCTTTCAATGTCAACATGTTTTATTTATATACAAAATTATTGAAAAACAATGATAAGAATTTATTACTATTCACATCACTATGTATTAATTGTTAGGTAACTCATTCTTCTGTGTGACATATTCCATGTCGATGTTCCTTGTGAAAGTAATGGTTCAATTAGTGCATTGAAAGACATAAATAAATATTTAATTTATTAGGGTATAACAACTTTGTGACCATAAAAATACATATTTTAATATTCAATCAGTTTTCATATTAAATTTTAATTAATTGATAACCTATGAATTCATATTATATTGTATAATCAATATATTTCATAAATTAGATAATATTATTAATAACCTCAAAATTTTCATTCGGGTTTTGTCTTATTATGTATGATAAACATATTTTAAAAACATATTATTTTTCAAAAAACCTCATTCTTTAATGTTATGAAAGTCATTAAGGAATTTCATTGTTGTGTATAATCCAAGCTAACCTCTAGTTTCTATGTAGAGCATGACAAATTGTATGATGCGTGTAGTGAATGGTTAACATGGTGTTGGAATAATACTATCCAAACATACCACTTCAATATAAAATTAATTGTGTTTGAAATTTCATGAAATGAGAAATAACAAAAAAGAAAAATTTATACAATAAATATTCAATATTTTCTGTGGTTTTACATTATACATCCCTTAAAATAAATTTCACCCTCAAAATTCATCTGAGTTATCAAATATTAGTACATAAATGTTTCATTCATAGAATCCCATATCCTAATAAATAATAATATCTCTTCCTTTAAATAGGAAATGTGGTAACCATAGCTGTTACAAAAAGCAACATATGACTTGGTTCTGCATAAGATAACATAGTTTGGGAGTAATGATTGGACATGGAGGAAAAGCAGAAATATTTATATTAAGTGATTGAAATCATCAATCAAAAACATGTGAATGATAAAGTAAAATGTGATGATTTCAACAATAAATAAGGTATCTAGATTTCAAAAATTCATTTTTTATCATTATCCTATCATTTGGTAATTCTGTTATTAACCACGAATACAAAAAAAATTAATATTCTTTTTCTTTTCTCTATTTTAAAATCATTCATTACATCACTAAATGCATGTATAAATATTAACTGTGATGTCTGAGTCACTAAAATAAACATTGAGTAGATTTTTTTGGCCTATAAATGAATAAAAAGTATAACTATTTATCTAAAACTATTCTTAATAATCAATACTGTTAATACAGTAATCTATAAATATAAAAAGTAACAATAATTTTTCACAATTCATTATTATTCATAAAAAATAATTATAGATAAACTTGGATATTGTGTAGGCCAATGGTATGTGTGAAACCTTTATCGTCCTTCGGTCATGGGTTCAAGACCCACAGCCTTGCCGGACATGAATACTTGTTACTTGACATACATGATCTCCTTCTCTAAAACCACACTAACATAATTTCAAAAATAAATATGGATGACATACATAAAATAAGGTCAATAAATAAATTAATTTTTTTCCAATTTCATTAATAAAAACTCAATACATAAATAACTCCTTCAATGTTTAACATAAATTTTCAAAAATGATTAACATTATTACCCTTCCAGAAGTTGAAAATCCAAATATTAATAAATAATGTCATGAAATCAACTTAACATTAATCCCACAAATATCACAATGAAAAACCTCTATATAACATTGAAAACATGTAAATATTATTATCGTATATTCCCTTAATACACAGTAATAATCAAAATTACTAAAAATCTCTTTTAAAAAAAATCATTCATTATTATTCCAATGTATACTAGATATATTACTTAAATCAAAAAAATGTTGTAAACTTCATCAATGATAGCATAACCCACCTATTAAAAATTCTTTACATAGTTCCATGGTAATTAATAACATCCAATTTATTTGTTAAAAACAGCATTATCATAACATAATTAACATACTAAGGGATACCTTTTATTAGTCAAATTATTATATTTTTATTAATTTAGTCAACCAATCGTTCAGGAACATTTGAAATAAAATTTTTAATACTAAGTGAAAACAGAAGAATAAAACCTCTTTTATATTTCATCATTCACGTATCATAATTTTTTAATCTAAATACATATAAAATTTTATTATTACACGTCATTTTATTATATTAACAATGATACATCATCCTATTACACAATACCTATTTCCTTTTACATTACATGTGTATCCTCTCCATCATTAACAATGTAACCATTACACACACAACATTTCTTTCTCTCTTTATTAACTTTCAACATGGGACATTGAGTTGCATGATGACCATTTACTCCACACTTCAGACACACAACCTTCGAGGATGTCTTAGGGAGGACAATATTCCCAGACATTTCATTAACAAAACTCTTCATTTTCACTTGAGGTTTCTTGCTTTGTATCCCTCTTTTCCATTGTCAAAAAATATTCTTGTTCCTATAAGACATTCATATAGGTTATTATTTGTACATTCTTGGCATAATTTAAACCAAATCATATTTCTTCTATAGTCTCCATTCCCCATACTCTCAGCGAAATCATCCATTATCTTCCTTGGTGAGTATGAGAGTTAGTTATGGTTCACATTGTTCACCACGTAACCATAAAATTGATTAGGATTCATCATAATATATTTCACACCATTAATCATCCCACTTGATAGATCATCAAAAAATCTTCCATCCTGTTCAATATTAATCTAGTTTCTTACAGTTCCTTCCATTGACTAAATCCATAAGCACAGTGTCAGTGATATTTATCATTGTAGAAAACCACAAAGTAATGAAAATATTTACTTATGGTTTTTCAAAATCATGAAACCATAAATATTATACGACACCCATTGTTCATCCTAGGTTATTCATAAACATCATATATTAAAATCCCTAATGATAGGTTTTTTAGAGTTTGTGAATTTCCGAAGTATATCCCCCAAGAGTGTCAAATTAGATATGAAGCAGGGCCCCTTGTAATGCTATAGATTTCCCTAGGTTAGGCTCGTAACATCTTGTTAGGTTCCTTACACCTAGGTATATCTATTCCATTTCCACTTTTAGTTTTAGTATTCAGGCATAGATTTATTTATAGGAAACTGCTCACCCTATAGTTATCCAAAATTCTAAGAAATTTTCCTAACCATTGACTCATCCTTATTTGTATATTTAGATAAATCCCAAGAAATAAACTTAGAAATATACCTTGGAAAACCATTAATGTTTTCACATCTTAGTCTCTAATGTTTGACTAAATATTTCTTTTGATACAATGTATATAGACCCTAGATTAACCTATATGGATATTACATCACTTTATATGAATATTCCTTACATTAAAAAAAAATACATGCCCATGGACCATAATAGTATAATATCATAAGAAAAACGAAAATAAAATGTTTTATCTGGATTAAACATATTAAACATCTCCCATAAAGATCTCCACCTGTATTAGTTATACATAAAACATTTCTTCATAACATGGGGAATATAAACATAATAAAGTGGTGTGCTCAAATGCTCAGTAAGGGTAAAATGGGAGATATGTAAGCATAATAATGAAAATAATAGTATGAAAACATGATAATCAAAATATAAAATCATAACCATCATATAAAATATCGTATAAAGGAGTCATGTCATTAATTATGGAAATTCAAAAGACATGAATCATAATAAAATAATAAACAGAAGCCAATAAAGCATAAAATTGGAATAAAAAATGGAATTTTTGAAGAGACATTAGAATATTATATAATTTTTATAATATCCAAGTCATTGTTTCCAAGACCATGTAGAATAAATGGGTACACTATCCATACAATCTTAGAATCCATGGATAACTCCCATAGCCATATTAGTAGCATGAGTTCACACCTCTTACTATCTTGGTAGTCATGGTTCACTATCATGGACATCATAGTAGTCAAGGTTCATTCCCAAGACTATCTTGGTCTATATCATGAGATAAAAATCCTTACCCTATTCATTGGATGGAGATAAAGTTTTCATCTATCTCATAATGAAATCATACTTACATTTCCATTACCAACTGAGGGATAAAGTATGTACTTAGGAATTTAGTTACATTTTACTACTTCACATTATATATGCATTCTTGAACACTATTATATTTCCATTACACAGGCTTGATGATACAGAAAACATTGTTGGTGGTGCACTGGGACTTATCTCACAGACTCTCTAGGCGTTGTTAGGTATCATGGTAATATTACATGGGTTCTGTTGTTGATAAAGGGAAGAATATGGATTTGAACACTTTATTTATTACTATTTAGAATAGATCTTGATAGAAGATGAATGAGCTGGAGATCTGGATTCTTGGGATAGTCATCTGATTGCCTTTATACTTTTGTGAATCATTTCTTGTGTGTTTTCATGTCTCCGTCTTTTCTAGTTTGTCTAAACACATGACATATCATCATTAGTTATTGTGTGGTATTCGATTTATTTCAATAATTTTTATTATTGTATTTATTTTCTAATTTGAATTCTATTTACCTTTATGTATTTTGTTATCTACCTTAGTTTATATTTATCTACTATGCTACACAGTGTAAACGACATCATAGTCTCCTCACAAACACACCCTTGGCCCTCTTTTCTTGTCGGTAGACTCTGACACTTTTGGAGATGCTCTTGAGGCCATGTGTCCCATTGGGATTAGGGAACCCATTACAGAGGTTACAAGTATGGGACTTCACAATGTGGTATCAATGGAGTTTACATTATTTATTTAGTATTTTGAGAATATAGATTGAATACTGAGAACACTATTAACATGGTCCTAAGTTGTTCTTGGGCTTCATAATCCCATGATTGGGGTAAAATATAGGTTGCCTAAATTATAATTGAATGTTCTATTTCTCCTATTAAAGATGACATTATTTCACCATTGGGAGATCCACATGTTGTGTGGTGTTGTTGATTGTTACTATTTTTGAGAATTTTCTTTCATCCTTTACCCGATGGTATGATGGAATGAATCAATGATACATGAATCATATTAGGCACCTAGATATCACATGTCCTGAATATTTCCATGTTATATATATATGCATTTTGCTTCCTTACATTGATTGATATGCTTGTTTATATTTAGTGATGTTGTGATAGTTAGATTACACTTTTATTATCGTTGGGTTAGATTGAGTGATGTCAGGTCTTAATTTATGAGGTTTATAGGACCTCAAGGGTTGGGATGTGTAAATTAATGAGTCAAGAAATTATTCTATAATTAAATGTGTGTCATTTCTAGTAATAAGGTGTATGGACAATTAGTAAATGGAAATGTAAATAAATTATATGATAAATCATGAAATATAAAATGAATTGGTTTCACATCCTCATCACACATTTCCATGATTATGAAATCTAAAGAAGTGAACTAGGTAATTAAATGTAAAATTAAATAAAACATATACTTGAGAACATACTGATGCATGGATGTGCAAGCGGGTAGTTGGGGTGGTATTCCTTGGGTAATGATTTTTCTTATGTTCAATCTATTCTAGTGACACTATCATTTTTATTAATATGGTTATAAGGCATGTTCTTTGAATTTTTAGTCCAATGATGCAACAACATCCATGTATATTACTCTATGAATGTGATGATGACCACACTCAGATGTGTTGGGAGATGACCCACCAAACTTAACTTTATGAGTGAAATTATATGAACCACCTACATTACGTAATATAGGAAATGAATCCCAGGTTCTTAATAGTTTCCTACATCTAATGAAATCCATGTGTGGTGCTCCATGGCTTGCACCTACAATGGATGATCTGACTATATAGTTCTGGTAGTAGCATCCTCCTAATTTCTATGGGGATGTTAGTCCATAGGCTACTGAGTCTTGGATAGAATCCACTCTATCAATATATTATCATCTGTAGATGCCTCCAAAGATAAGGGTTAAGATTTCCACATATATGCTTCATGATTTGGCCAAGAGCTAGAGGGATGTGATTACCCAGGTTGGTCGTCATCACGACATGTTACGGGTGGACTTCTATACAAACCTCTTTGAACTATTCACTCCTCAGATGTGGAGCAATGAAATAGAAAGAGAATTCATGAATCTCAAGTAGGTGTATAGGATAGTTATGGATTGTTGATAAAATTTTAATTAGTTACAACATTTTTCACCGCTTCTAGATAGTGATATTCTTTTTCATGCTAGATGCTTCAAGGATGGGATTCTATACACCATCCATATGCAGGTGAATATATTTTACCTTACCACCTTCTCTGAAATATTCAATCATTCTATAATAACTAATAATAACCTAAGGGATGGAAATTGTACTAGACAATGAGGATGAGTTCCATGTTATGCCAATAATTAACTTTGTAGTAGGAATCGTTCCCAATAGCTTTCTCATTATGGAAGTGACAACCATAGTGCCCATTTTGACTACTACAAATTCTATCATCCATGTGGAAGAAAGGGGATAATGAATCCTCATTGTGATAGATACCCAATATAGTGTTGGTCATGGGCCATATGGGGAATTTCCAGCATATTTATAGGACTATTCCCCTATCTTCGAATGAAAAAAGAACTCTTTCCGCTCCACATTCTGGATTAGTTTCTTTTTTCAACATGTTTGGTGAGAATATGGAATAACACCAGAAGGACAGGATGAGGAGGAGGTCATGGACATGGATTCTAGACCACTCATCAACTCCAACACCAATAGAGCAGTTATGACCATAGTTGTCCAATTGTTGCACGTGGCCATAGATCTGGTCCATTTAATGCACTACAAATGATACCCAAGGATCATGCTACATGACTATCTATAGTACAAGGAAATATTCTTTTGGAATCTATAATATTTCTTATTTATTTGATATGAGTTCTCTGATCTCTTTTCACTCTATATCTATATTTTGGAATGTCTTGAACTAGATATATAATATTACTATGGTGTAATGACCTTAGATACCTCATTAGGGGTATGAACAAATGTTATAAAATAGTGTAAAGACTTCCCCATTGAGATAAGAAATTACAAATTATTATGTAACTTTTTCATTATAGATATTACATTCTTCAATGGCATTTATTGGATGGTTTTGTTAGTTTAGTATCATGGTTTTTAGACTACTATTGCATTTTATTATAATTTACACAATCATAGGGAAATAGTTATCTAAAAAAGGTCGATTCAGATATCTAGGTAAGTAGATAAGGACTAGGGAATCATGGTCTAGGTCAAGTGACCACCCATATTGAAAATAACTTTATAGAGGATAAGTGTTTATGATAATTTTATTTTCCTCCAATAGTTGATAATTTCAGGGATGTCATTCCTGAAATTTTATCAAGATTTCTTCCTTAGAGAGAGGTAGATTTGGAAACCAAGATTGATATAGGAGTGGATACATTGACCATTCCTCCATATAGGATGACACCTACAGAACTTTAGGAACTAAAGAGGTAGTTAAAGGATTTAGAGGCTAAAGGTTTTATATGGCCCAGTCGATCCACTTGTGGTTCACCCATTATTTTCTCCAATAAGGAATATGTAACCTTACATTTATATAGGGATTATAGAATATTGAAACAAATTATGGTCATGAACCGATATCCACTACCTCAATTAGATTATCTATTTGACTGGCTCTAGTGAGCTATGGTCTTCTCTATGATCAAACAGAGATATTGTTATAATATGATGTGATTTAGTCCATCAGACATATTGTGTACATATTTTCATAGTATTTACGGATAGTATGAGTACATTTTTATGTCTTTTGGTGTTATTAATTCTCCCTCATCTCTCATGGCTCTATTGAATAGGGTTTTCCACCCCGACTTGGACTCTTTTTGATGTTATATTTGAGGCTGAAATCATTGGGTATTATCACACTCACAAATATCATACTAAAAATCATGAGATAATTCTGAGTACACTGAGAGGAAAGTAGATTTATGCCAATATTTCTATGTGGCTCTTGTGGATCAACAAAGTTCACTTAATGGGTCATATAATATTAGAATCATGAGTATTTTTTGGACCGTATAATGGACAGTGTTGCTATTTCTTAGGAGCATACCGATAATGTTTTTGATATATAGTGCTTCTTATGAATGGCTCGTTATTATAGGTATTTCTACATGAATTCTCTCAACATGATTCACATATATTTGGTCTAACAATGAAATGTGTCACATTATTGTGGTTAGAATAATTTGAGAAATAATTTCAGGCCCTGAATGGGAGGCTTGTATCGACAACTATTTTAACTATTCTGGAGACAAATATAGGTTATAAAATCTTCACTAATGTATCAGAAATTGTCTTACGAGTAGGGTTGATGCTGGTGGACAATGTAAATTCATACAGATGATGGAATTTGAGTCATCATATAAGAAAAAATACTCGATTCATGACCTTGATCTATAAGTAGTTGTTCATGCCTTACATTGCTAGACCACAAGATCCTTAAATATATCTTTTCACAGTGTGACTTGAACCTCAATAGAGAAGGAGGGTCGAATAACTACAATCAATTTTTTTATCTTTCCTATATTCCTGGGAAGAACAACGTGCTTGTAGGTGCACTATGTCGGAAAAATAAGGCACATGTCATATGAGATTATAGTTATGAATGAAAGATAATGTCCATCTTTATTGAATTAAATCTTGAGTTTCCTAATAGTCACAAGAAGTATTATCTCTTATATTTGGCAGTTACCTCTTCCCTCTATCAGAGGATGATGAGTAAGAAATTTCCAAATACTGAAATATTTTTTCTCAAGGAGAGTATATCAAGTGATAACCCGCCTCTGGATTGGTATGTGCACTACGATTACTTCTTGCACAATCATGTACATCTCTAGGTTCCTACATACAAGATAGAGGAGTTTATGAAAGATTCCCTAACCACTTAATTGAATTTTAATCTAAGAATCTACAAGATGTATCGCATCATGTGACACTAGTATTGGTGGCCTGAGATGAAGCTTTAGATAGTAGCCTTCATCACTAGTTGTTCCCCTTATCAATAGGATAAGGTGGATCCCCAGTGACCTGCAGGCCTATTACAACCACTTCAAATCTTGGAATGGAAATGGGAAGATGATTCAATTGATTTGGTTGTCAAATTAACTAGGTATTGTAGAGGTAGATATGTTGTATGGGTTTTTATTGACTGAATGATGAAATCATCCTACTCGACTTCTATTCAAGAGACCTAATTAGTTGATGAGTTGGAAAAACATTATGTCCATAAAATCATATGACTACACAAGTCCCCTCGTACTATCATTTGGATAGGGATTATTTTTTACCATCATGGTTCTATAAGGGATTAAAGAAGGCAAGGGTAACATAGGTGATTCTAATAAAAACATATCACCCTTAGAATGATGGAAAATCAGAACATACAAGACATGTTCAGGATGATATTATTAACCATGTGTCCTTGATATCAGCACATCTTGAGAAAAAATATCTATCTCAATATGTTCTCCTATAATAATATTTTTTAGGTGAAAATATATATGGATCATTTTGAGGCCTTATACGGTAGGTTGTTTCGTTCACCTTGTTTCCAGCTGGAGGTAGGTGAGGCAGCCGTTCTAGGTCCCCATCTCGTTCAGAAAACTTCAATTTAGGTTCAGCTGATCATAAAGAGTGTGAATACTACCTAGTATAGACAAAAATATTATTCCATTCAACATAAAATACCTCTAGAGTTTGAGTTCTGGGATCATGTTTTCAATTAGTAATCACCCAGGCTAGAAAAAAAATGGTTACAAAAGAAAGGGAAGTTGTCACATCATTTTGTAGGTCCGTTTGAGATACTAGAGTGAGTTGGAAAGGTAGCCTATCAATTACTACTATCTCAGAGGTATCTTTCCTTGCATAAAGACTTCCCTATTTCGTATCATCACATGTTTCATGCCAACCTGTCTCAAAACATTGATCCTGAGAAGGTTGAGTTAGATGATGATGCTACATTTGAGGAGTAAATACTACACATCATCGACCGGAGCATAAATTTTATCCATGGTCGGTCTGTCCCTCTAGTACAGGTGCTATGGGAACATGTCCATGAGTAGGATGAAAATTACGAGTGGGAGGTCAAAAAATGTGCTCAGTGTCCTATATTTTTGTTTGGAAATGTTTATAAAACCTTTGAAGGTGAACTTGGGGATGAGTACCTTTAAGGAGGAAGACTGAAAGTACAATGATTTTACTCATGTATGTGACCATTAAATTTTATTTTATTTATATATTTTCGACCTAATATGGATGAATAATGAGTTATAATAGGTATTAGGGTTGTATGGGGCTTGTTCAGAGTAGGGATCCCATCTTTTTGTGAAACTGGCCATGACGCACGGTTGGCGAAAAGTTGGAAACTGGTTTTCCTAATCATGTCGAAGGTCTATTTTCGAGCATAACTACATCACACGGTTGGTGAACAACCATGCTACCTATCTATAGAGTCACCCATCTTCTTATGTTTCCATTAATGGTTTTATCATGGTTTTTGAATCCAAGTGGACAAACCATGCACATGATTTTTTTTTGGTAATTTTACTATTTTCCCTTTATGATCTAATTAAGCCACCCCTTCTTCATGAAAATCAGATCCATCAAGAGGACCTCCATTTTCCATCAATTTGGAGTTTTTGGAAATCCTAAAATTGGGATTAGTAAAGATCATTATTCTGACATCTGTTAGATCTTTTGTTCATCACATAAGATTTGCAACAGTAACTAATCACGTACTTTTTAACCTTTTTTCTCCTCTCTTCCTATATACGAAGTTATCGAGGTGTGAGTATATTTCACTTTTTCTTATATCTACTACATTATAAGTTGAATAAGAGGCCGATATCAGAGTATAAAGTATTTTACAAACATGAGGTGGGATTTCTATAACTCATCCCTCATATTCTTTAATGTTAGAATTGCCATGTGGGGCCTATCAATTTCATCAGGTGTCATTTATTGAATTTAAAAATAATGATTAAAATCATTAGAACACTATGATTATTCTCTTTACATATATGTGATTAGTTTTTGGTGGTTAACCACTACTCCATCCATCACATGTAAGATGGAATTCCATAATTTTGTATTTAGTGTTTTGACCCTTTTGAGTAACTATTTGGGTGTGATCGAGCATGACAATAGTTGTTGTAATCCAACCAATAAAAAATTATATTTGTATCATGTAATGGTTAATATAATGAACCATGTCACATCCACCTGACTTGCCTATGGTAAGTGTGTTTAATTCAATGTTAAATATGAAATGGAAATTGGAAAGTATAATAAGCATATGACTTGAAATTTTTAAATGTTAATGAAATATAGGTTGTATGTCCATAGCACCCCTTAACACATGAATAAATGTCAATTACTGAATATTCCATAAATGGATGTTATAAGATAACATGATATGAGACCTTATCAATCTAATGAAAGGATATGTGTGAACCAAATGGAATTATTGATTAATTATAACTTGATAAAAAGGATTCATGTAACTTGACATGACCACACTAATTAATGGAAATGATTTAACCAAATAAAATATTAAATTTTTTCATTATAAAATCAGGGTTTCATGACTTGAGCTCTCCTTTGATTCTTATCAGGGAATTCCTTGAGTAATTGGGAACCCCGTTTTGATTCGATGATGCAACTTTCTTTTGTTGATACCCACTCAGATCCTGATCCTTGTCGATTCACGGATGCCCAGTGTGATGCCATAGGATCCCTTACAATGTATTAAAGGATTCCATATATAAACTCATTTTATTCATCATTTACAACTAGGTCCCAGTGTTACAGTCCATAAGTCCTTGTCTCTACATATCCATGTTTTACTATGAGTGAAATCTTTTGACTCAATTGGAATCTCATTGTAGAACTCATTGGACTATTCTCTATAGATTACACTCTTTATCCATACCAGGATATATATTTTTTGAATTGGAGGCCCATGATTTCTATGTTTCCTTGGATATTAACATGGGTATTCATTATTAAATATCATTACAGGTTTCCTTGTTACATCATAGAACCATCACTGTTATTATCATGTGACAAAATTTTAAACAAGTCATAATCAATTAATGAACTAGTTATATGTGCAGACACGATCTGAGGGTTGAACCAGGTATATGGGAATTTAGTTACATTGTACTTATTTATTATATTTATTAATTATTGCATTCTATTTTATTTTCACTGCACATAAGGGATGTTATAGACACCATTGGTGGTTCCCTACAATGATTTATCTGGCACCCTCTCAAGGTGTTATTTGGTACTCAGGGTAGATTACATGAATGTAGTATTTTATAAAGGGAAGAATACAGCTTCTAACACTTGATTTACTACTATTTTGGATAGATATTGAGAGTAGATGATCGAGCCAGAGCTCAGGATTCTGAAGACAGTATTTTTATTTCTATTAATATTTTGTGGAACATGCTCCTCTTACTATCATGCCCCCATGTTTTTGTGTTTTTCTAGATACATGAAATTTCATCATTAGTTGTTGTATTATATTTTATTTATTTCAGTTTTTTTTAATATTGTCTCTATTTTCCACTTTTCCTCTTTTTACTTGTATTTCTTCTATTATTTACATCAGTTTATATTTATCTACTACACTACAGATTGTTAATATGGGTATAGTCTCCCCATGAACACACACTAGGCCCTCACTACTAGTCAAAATCCATTATCATTTGGGGAGAATTGATTTAAGACATATGGCCCACTAGGCTCGGGGCACCTATTATATAGCATATGGGTATAAGACATCACTCATAATGGGTGAATGATTATGATCATGAGAGTGGTTTTATGGAATAATAACATTATTAATGTTGTATAATTATATTAATTTTATACAATTATTTATTTAAATCATATTTTATTTGTTTTTAAAAATTTAATATGAAACTAGACGAAAAAAAATTATGTTACTTCACGGATATGATAGTCTACGCCACCCATGGTTAACATTTTCATTACTAACATAATGAATGTGAATATATATGGATAATAATTTACTTATTTATAATCATAATTATATTAAATATTTCATATTTATCAATAAATTTAATATTTATAATCAACAATGAGATGGGGTGGTAAAAAATAGTGGTCAAGGAACCCTAAATGTAATAGTCCACATAATGCCTGAATGCTGGTATAATGTTATAAAGAGTAACTGTGTAAATGTGTTCAATATATATTCCATTTTAATAATAAAATTCATATTTGAATTTTTAATGAGTTTATTATATTTTAATTAAAAAAATTATATTTTGGTTATTATGAAATAATGGAAATAAGTAAGGAAAGAATTGTTGACATTAATTAATTAGGAATCACCTTGAGTGATTTCCATAAAATTTTAGGAATATGATAATAGAATGTGTATAAAATCATAATAGGTATAAATAATATTCCATTGGAGGTATCATTGGTTGGGTTTAATTAAGAATGTTAAATTTTTATGGTTTTTAAGGGGTGATGAGAGACCCCTTTTATAATAGGTGGGCCTAATATATTTGTAAATATTGCAATTTTGAAAAAGAAAATATGAACATGTTTGAGATGGGAAGAATTTTTATGAATAAAAAGAATCTATTTTATGATGATATATGTTAGAAAATAACTGAATTGATTTTGTTTACATATATTTACTATTTCTTACTCTTGAATTTTATAAATTGTACTTTTATTATTTTTTTATTCGTAACTATTTTTTGTAAGAAATTTATTTTTAATGAATACAATTAAAATGTCGAGTATTTAATATTTTTAACGTAATTAGAATAATGTAATATCTATTTTATCACTTAAAAGTTCAATTTTTATGGTGAATTTATTTTAACATTAACAAATATAATTTTTTAAAAGTTGTTTTTGGAAAATGTGAATTTTTACACTGCAAATTTATTTTTTCTGTATAATTAAAAATGTGCTTATTTTTAATAATATAAATAGGTTTATAACAAAAAAATTAATGTTACTTGGATTTATATGTAAAAAAATTATGTTTTAAAAAAATTAGATTTAATTTATTTAAAATAATAAAAAATATTTAAAATAAAAACATTACTTATGTTGTTAAACATCCCTTTTTTAAAACTATAATTGTATTTTAAAATTTATATATTTTTTCTATATAAAATTTTTTTATAAAAAAATATTTTATATGTTTTTATGTTATATTTATATCTTCATATAATCATAAACACTCTGATTTGACTGAAACTTTTATTTTAACTATTCACAAAAAATCTATCATTTCTTATGAATCTTAAAAATTAAACCAAAGTTAATTATGAAAATATGAACAAAATATGTTATATTTGTTAAATTCATATATATATATATATGATATAATTAGTATAAACAATATATTTATATATTTTATTTTTTTGAAAAACATATTCTTAAAATTAAAATGACTTTAATATAATTTCATAAAAATTTATAAATAGTTGAATGGCTACTGAATAATATATATATATATATTACCAATTATTATAATTTTTAAATATGTTTACTTTTTTATATAATGAAAACATTCAATATCCCCTTAATCTAATGGGTCATCAAAAGATATATTTTTACAAAAAAATATTTATCAAATGAAAAGAAAAATATATAATTATATCAATTATGTTTTAAATTTCTATTTAATAATGATGATATATGTAATGTAATTAATTATATTTTTGTTTTTTATAGTTGATTTTTTCATTAGTTAAGTGTTTTATATGAATAAACTGTTGATGACAAAAAAAAATTAAATGATACAAAAGTCGGACTCATTAAAATTGAAATGTGATACATTCTTTATTGATAATACCATACAATTAATGATAATAGGATAAAGACCCTATTAATAAAATGGATTTATCCCATGTATATATAATTCATTAATTAAATATTGTGGGGATGTGATTCATGAAAATACATTTATTATCCCTTTAGTCAAATTGGATGTATTTTTTTGTTATGGATGCAATATCCGCATCTTTAGGCCATATTATTTTTAGGATAGACAATTAAAATTTCTTATACTATATCATCTAATGATCATATATTAATGGAGGATTTAATATGATCTAAAAATAGATATTATATTCTTTATATATACCTTAAAACAAAATTATGAGACCTATTTGGCTCTAGTGATTTGAATGAATCTGAATACAGGGGATATGACTACAATTTAGGAAAAGACATGTTTATTATATTATAATAAGAATACTATGTTGAAATATCATTAAAAATCATGATTAATTTATATTTTTATGATACCATTAAATATTTTTATTATTGATAAATAACTTAAATATATAGGTTTCAATTAATATAAGGGATTAAAATATTACTCCCAGTGATTTTATTCAGAATTTACATTAAAAACTAATTTTAATGTCTTGTTCTACACATAATACAAGATTAAAATGAACCGTATAACATTTACATGATATAAAATACAAAAATTCAGAATAAAATCTAATATATTATAAAAATTCATTAAGAATCATCCCTATTAAGCACACAATAAAAATAAATCCCCATGTAAATAAATAACATGAACATGATATCATTGTCACTATAGTTTCCCCATACATTCATGACATTAATTGAAATAATTGATATAAGGCAGATAATTATTAATATAATATACATGTTTAAAAATAATTAAATCAATAGGATGAGTAATTCCATTAATGTATGTATGAAATCATATTTAAAAAATATCTTGCCATTATATATAAGTTCACAATGAACAATGTCACTAGAAATATTTTTATTAGTAGTATAGTCATTGGATATATTTTTTGGGTATTCATGTATCCAATTGTTATATTTATCTTATATAATAATTATTATAAACATGAAAATAATTATTCATAAATAATAAATAACTAAATAATAAAATAAAAAGATAATTTCCAGTTGAATATTCCCTATAAAAATATAATTTCAAGTGTTATATATTATAGTTATTTTTATGGAATGATTTAATTTATTAATAAAAGTAACTAAAATAAGATAATACATTTTTTTAGAATATTGAATTTTTATTGATAAATAAATAACTTTATGGTGATGTGATAAAAATAATTTAATTTACAAAATGTGATATATTTTTTTAAACAATTGTTTAATGTGTTGTGTATTTTATCATAATGAAAATAAATTACCCATGTTTAAATCCTATATTTTTTATATAGTTTCAATTTATGTATAAATATATTAAATCTCAATCACTGAATCACTGATTTGAAATATTGATAACAACACTTAATGTGTACAAATTTATATCTATATAAATATTTTTTCAATATATATTATTTTTTCATTTAAATTTTCAGTTTTTCATAAAAAAAAATTATGTTTTTAATGGATGAGAAATATATTATCCTCACATCATAATGTTTGAATTATTTAAATTTTTTGTAGGAATAAAAATATTTTACAAACATAAAAATTGATTTAACAATGTTATCTTTAAAAAATGTAATAATCGGTTAAACAATGTTGTAATGATTGAAAATGTCATAGAAACATATCTATAAATGTGTGTATGATGAATTTATCCACCAAACCATATCCAATAACTATTATTTTTTAACTTTTTATCAAATTACATTTTAAAATTATAGCCTTATACATTTATAAAGCTAATTTATAAAAAAGTTAGTCAATAAGTTCCAATAAAATGTCAACTTATCTACCCTATATACACTAAATTATTCCTCAGAAACACTCTTTAACAAATATTAATTATTTATCTATTAAAGAATTTTTAGAATTTAGATATCCTATTAATCAATGAAGGAATATTAAATTCATTATTTTTAAGGGTTCCATGATAAAGAATAAATTCATGACTGTAAACATATAGTTCACCAATATATTTTTAAATAACATTATCATATACACTGTTTATGAATAATATTACCCCCATAAATTATGTTATATTAACATAATTTTTCTTTCGAGGAAATGATATTACTATTATATTACTCTATACTCTAACTTAATCATTAGTAATTTATGTTCTTGTTTGTGTCGATTCAATAACCTACATGAACATTATTAAAACAAAATAATTAAATGAATCATAAATAAGTATCAAGATTATAAATTTTTTTATATTATGGATTAAATTATTTCACATATATGATTAGATAATGATTTAATAAAAATGATTTCATATTATAAAAGTAACATATTTTTATAACTAAATTACCCAATACAATCTTATCAGGGATTCAATTACCAAAAACCATACTCATATTATCAATCAAATGAATATGGTGATAAATTAATAATGTAACAATAGTTATAACATTGAACTAAAATACACTCTGATGATGAATTTTTTATCACTGAATGAGGATCAACAATTCAAATTTGAAAGTTCAATGATAAAAATAAAGACAACAAATATAGATTTTTGAAACTAAATAATTACAAAATAATATATATGAAATGAGGGATTGGAATTAAATATTATAAATGGTGATATATATGGATAAGGATAAAAATAAGTGAACTATATAGTTATGTGTATTATATATATGTTTAATGTGTTTTTATGAAAGTTGTGAGTTTATGTTGGGGTTCTCTAATATAAATTTTTGATTATTGAGAAATGTTTAGCATTCATCACTATCATCTACTATATTGAGTTTCTACTACACATTAAATATATAATAATATAATTTTAATTTAATTAATTTGATTTAAAAGTCCATATCATGTTATTTATTTTATGGACGTTTGATTCAAAATATACCAATACCATATCATTTAATTTTCAAATCTCACATTAAAATCATGGTTGGTTGTGTTTAAAATTCAATTAGGAGTAATTATATGTTTGCATTCAATAACAACCAATATATATTTTTTCAAATAGTTATTTTTGATCTATAAATATCTTCATAACATTTTACATACATTTGGTACATTAATATATCGAAATGATCTATGTATGTGGAGCATGCCTTATCTTTTAATAGTAGTCAAGAATAACTCTCTACTATGTCGTAATTTTTTTATATTTCATTATGGTGGATACTATGAATACATATATGATTATTTATGTATATTTTAAATTTTAGTTGAATATCATTAAAAGTAATAAATAAAATATTTAAATATGTTTATTGTATGTGTCATATTCTATGGATCAGAATTTATTTACAATTGTTTAAAAAGTATATTATTTTTAATATTTCAAGAATGAATGAATTTTCATTTTTTTAAACCATTATTAGTAATGAAAATTGTTTTCATTTTAATGGTTTTCAAATTTAATTTATATTGGCCTTTATTTAATATGTGTTTCATTTAATGAAATTTTATTTAATACATAAAGGGTTTTTCTTCTAATTTCAAAAAAAAATCATTGAATGGTCTTATAAAACATATTATTATATATGTAACTATTCTTTAAATTTTATTATTCTTCTATCATTTTACAGTAAAATGATAGTATACATCTTCATTATAAGTATCGATTTTGATTATTTACTATTGATGTTTTCTAAAAACATGTATATTCTAGAAGTACAATAACCAATAATAGAATTAGTAATACAATCATCTTCCAAAATAAAATATAGATATTGTTTTATTTTTAATATGTGTCTATGAAATCAACTTACCAATAATTTAATAATTATTAATTACTCATAAAAAATATTTTATGTGAGAATTTGTAATTGTTAGTTATGATCACGATTTTACATGTGGGAATGATTTTATTTTTCAATGTATATCAGTTTATGCATGGACCTGATTGCGGGTAGCTATGTTTATATGGTTATGTATGAAAATTATTGTGATTAGTGATGTTCTCAAGTTTATTAATTATTATGATTTCATTTATCTATGTTCATTTTTTTCATACATATACTTGATAATCAATAGATATAATATCATGTTTATGTGTAGACATGATTTTATGTACTTATATTCATAAGTTTGTATGTGAACATGGTTGAAGGTCTATATTTTCAAAAAAAATATGTAAAAATGAGTTTGTGTATTGTGGTCCACATTGATTTAAATTCTTATTCATTTTAATATTCCACATTTATATACATTTGTTATTTTTGGGGAATATTAGATTTTATTTCGACTCTATTATTACTCATGTACTATTTTATACATCAGGAATTATTCTAGGAATCATGAATTATGATATATAGTTTTTTGGATTTGATTATTTGTAATTATAGAACATTATTCTGTTCTCAAACCCACATTCTCATCTAATTATCACTCATTATAACTTATGTTTATCTCTAATATTTTTTAATTTGTGGAATCCTTGAAACTCCTTACTTATGATACCGTTATACTAGATATGAGGAAGGATATTATTTGTGAATTTTTTATAAGGACATAATGTGGGGATAATATTTTTCAATATTTTAAAGACTTGTTTTTAAATGGTCTATTGTAGAGACAATTTTCATAGAGTCTTATATTTTTCTTTTGAGATTGAATGAATTTTATAAATAAAATTCCATAATTATCTAAAGCATGTGAAATATATGTGTGTCAATATTTGGTAATATCACATGTTATCAATGAATATGTGTAATTCTTGTATTTATAGAACTGTATATGGGTGTGTGTGTGTGTGGAGTTCATCAGTTCATACAAAAAAACATGTTCAAATATAAATGATTTCAAGGAATTTTTTTCTATTCATTAAATATTGGTATTAATTTTTAAATTCGTTTTTACAATTTATTCATGAGTGATTAAAAATATTAAGTGTGTGATAACTTTTAATGTTCACTACATATTAAACAATAATGAAAAATATAACCCTAAATATATAATAAAAATTTATTGATTAATCTGATTTAAAAATATTTATTTTTGAGATATTATAATTTTTAATTTCTATAATGTATATTTTTTTCTCAAAGAAACTATTAATTAATATAAATAAATCAATTCAGGTCACAAAATATTGATGAAAAATGGATTTTATGCTATACAAAATAGCCTATTGATTATGGTTTGAGATATAGAAAAGGATTATCATTATATTATTGTGTCTATTTTAACATATATTATAGTGGTGATGTTATATAGAAAATGTAAAAATTTATTGTTGCATTCATATGTATTGAAAAATCCATTTTTTGGAACTCTATGATGAAAAACTCTTCAACTTTTTTGAAAAATAAAATTTTTCTACATAGTTGAATAACAATATATAACTACAATGATTTATAAGAATTTTGAATAATTAGAAATGGGTGTGAATTTCTTATACGCATTAATTACTATGCTTCAAAATACTTTTAAGATATATTTATTATAAATATTATCTAATATTTTATTTCATACAATATTGATATAATTTACCACATCATCAAGAATAATGATTAAGGAAGAGAGTAATAATTGGATTATGTTTTAAAAAAAAATTCATATTTCATATATCATAATGAATATTATATTATGGAAAACATCATGAACATAAGAGTCTTTTTAGGATATTATTTTTTAATAGAAAAATCCAATTAGTATATTGTTTTATTTTTTATATATCATTCCATTTTAGATATTGGAAAAGTTATAACTACAAAGGATATAATATTGTAAATGGAAAGGGACACCAATTTTTTAGGTGATAAATCTGGGTGTAGAAGAATAATATCCCATACAAGGTGACATGTTATGATTAACTATGTAACACTCAGAGAATAAATCATTTTATTTTTATATTCATTCTCTAATAATAAAATGGATGATTGAATAAAACCCGATGACAAGGGGGATATATGAATGAACATTAATTGAATTGAAAAGTTGAGAATATTATTATTGAGGAATTGTTAATGTAGTATAATTCATTACATGAGTTATTATAAAAATATGAAAAACAATTATCCATATAAATGTGTAGTGTTTATATATCTTCTAAAACTTATTCAAGATAGTATTATTTTGAATAGTGAATTTTTTAATTATTATTATGGACATTTTATAATATATTTACTAGTGACAATATCATAGATATGTTTGATTATTATTTGTAAAAACTTTATATATTATACTTAGATGATATAGAAACTGAAGCGTAACTGGATTTATGAATCCATAGTTGTCTAAAATAGAGGATACATTTACTTCTATTAAGTAATCACAACACAATAAAAATTTGGAATACTATAATTCATTAATATGAAATTAAATTTTTTAACATATGTTGGTATAATAATTCATGATGAATAATTTTGTGTGGTGACATATTTAACACCCAATAGAATCAGTCTATAAAACTTTACTTCCCTAATAGAAGTATGTATTAAACAATAAGAAATTAGTTCACGTAATATTTATTCATATATAATTACCATATATGTTTTTATTAATAATATTATTAAATTACATAAATAAATACATAGTAATACTATCATCAATAATACTATATTAATTTATCATTATGAATATTTTATGAGATGGATAATCATTTTCTAGATATTGAGGATCACTACAAAATTAATATCACCGTAGTATATTTTATTAGGCCTTCGAAAAGTTTAGTTTTTCATTAATATATTTATAATGAAATATTTTGATATATGAACACATAGTTTTAATGACATGTGTCAGATTTTGGTTGTATATGTTTATAAGAAGCCTGAAAATTTATTATGATAAATGTATCATTCAGTCAACTAGGTGGATAATCAATATGATTCAATTTTAAGAATATTATAGAGGTTAATTTGAATATAAAAGAAATCTTATAGGTAAAAATTAGGCACGATAATTCAACTGATGAGGCTCTGAGTGCTACAGCAACCACTAGATTTTCTCTAGGTTGGGAAGACACACTATTTCCCAAAAAACTCAACTGATAGCCAGATAACCCTCACTATAATTATTGTGAGCTAGAAAGAAAGGATTATACCTAAAAAGTATCACTATATATAAATTTATCATACATTGGATAACTTATGGGCATGCTAGATAATTCTCAAAAAGAGACTATTTTGTCTATTTAGACATAATGATCCCTTCAAGATTTTTTCCTTTCATTTAAATTTTATCGACACAATGAAACTTGTTCTCCAATATACCTCACTCCATGAAGACGACATGATATATAGTGCACCTACACTTATGTGTTTGTAAAATCTAGGTGACATCCTCTATTTTTCATAAATCATGATATGCTACATCAAGATGTTGTTATGAATCATTATGCTATTAAAAATTGATGACCCAATTGGTAAGTTATAGAATTTGTGATATCATTATGTATCAAAAATATTAATATCCTCATCAGGTATATTTTCTTAATCACAAAATTATTTTTTGGCTAGATCTCAATTAAATAATGGTATAAAAATTCCATCATATCATGGAAGAGCTTCATATCGAAATGAAATATGGATGTGTCATGATGATGAATGTGTTCCATTGGTTGGATGGTGGTTTAATGTTTCACCCTTTGTAATATCTTATTTAGTATTTTGATTAATTGTGTTAAATATGAAATCATCATAAATAATTTATATGGTGATGTTTCCCATCAGAAAATTAGGATTGCACTAGTAGTTGCTCGAACTCCATTGAATGATGATGCATATATGGTACATTTCATGTTCTGTTTCTACCTGTATCAAGTTTAATTATATTAAAACAGACATTGTTTAATTTCAAAATGATATTTGTTTAACCCCGAATGAAATTGGATGTTTTTATACAAAATCTCTATATTGTTTGTCATGTTGTTACCCAGGTGGTGCAATCCAGTGATCCTTTTGGTGTTTATTCCATTACCCCATGAATGTGTGTTCTTTGTATTTATTTTTATTAATTATAAATTTGTTATAATTAATTAATGGAATACATTTTAATGAGAGTAAAGTCTTATAAATATGTAGGGGATGAATGTGATAGGATTACTTAAGTAAAATATTTGGGTTTTTCATGTTTTGGAGTTGACTCGATTTTAAGTAGGTGATCTAAAGTAATCTACTTTATAGTTAGGGACGGTTAAGAGAATGTTAAAAGAGGATATCCACCTATATAGAGGGAAATTATTTAATAATTTTAATGAATGGGTAATTAATATTTTATTGATCAATATATATTAGCCAACCAATTTCTCTTGAATAATGTAATTGGACTCTTTGGGGTGTTTAGGTGTGCTATAAGTGTCAAATAGCTCATGAAACCTTGAATAATGAATTATTCCAAGGGTATTCATGGATTTAAAACTATTTTTTTGTCAAATATTGATCACATGTGATGCTGTTATGAGTCATAACGATATTCAATGGTCTGTTTAAATGTGCAATCATTCATTACTTGATGTGATATATGTATTAGAATAACATGTTGACCATGTATTATAATGACTACCTATGGGTGTGTGTGTATCCCATGGGGAAGGGGATATTATGTTTAACTGATGTTAATTATCATTATCACATAATATTTATTGGACTTTGAGAAAAAATTTCCTTGAGGAATGATGGATTACATTTAAAAAATGATAAATTGATGGATATTTCATGTTGAGTATTTTATATCATTAGTTACTAGTGATTTCAATTAACATGTTCACTATTTTCCTAGAGAATATTGATAGAAATGTTACTAAAATGCCTTAATGATATTGAGTGACATGTTGTATTCACGCATGGAGGACCACAATTGTTTTATGGTCATGATTTATATCCTAATAAATTACGAATATCTCTCTAAAATGGTGGAAAAGATGGTTTGGGTGGTGTTCATGGTGGAATGGTAAGTAAAAAGGAAATAATTATATGGTTATTGTTTCCTTTCTTCTGAAATGGTTTTATATATTCTATATTCTCAAAAATATTTAGTACCTATTAAATTTATGTTGATCATATCCTATGCACACACAATAAATTTTTAATTAGTGTATTAGACCATGATGGTTTTTTTCTACATAGATGTATTGATATATTATGTAAAATCCATGATGCATGGGAACCTAGGTATCCCTTACCTATTATCAATAATGGTCAGGTTATATCATTGAGAGGGACAAATCACTGCATTTGTAGATGCTAAGTTTTCCTCGGCGCCGCCTTCCGCTCCCCCATTGCATATCTGCCTCGTCCCCTTCTGCTCGGCGCAATCGTGGCTCGCAGGTCTTCCAGTGGCGGCGGATTCTTCTCTGGTGAACATCCTTGCTGCGACGATTGTTCTAGATAGGGCTCTCCATGGCGACGCGATGTTGGTCCCGGGTGGTCGATGCTGCGGTCTGGGGGTTGACGTTGCGTTTCGCGTCGTCTGCGGGTGTGATGGACAGATCTGGCCCTAGGTGCGGTTTTGAAAGCGGCGCCGGGATTTGCGGCATAGGGTTGAAGAGGGGTCCCCTTCCAGCGAGTTCGGGCCTGGTTTGTGTTTGTTCGTTTTCTTCTGTATGTTTTTCTTGGTTTCATGGTGCGATGGTTGTTTCGGCGCTCGACTCGGATCCGATTCCGGCGACCGGTGATGCAGTCTTGGTGAGAGGAATCTTGTTTTCGGGAGATCGGTGACGTTTTGTGATGAATTCATGGTGGCGGTCATATTTACTCAGACTTGCTGTGGCGTTTTTGCAGCAGGTTTTTTGAATCTGTGTTTACGATTCGGTTTTCTGTTGGTTCTTGTGAATTTGTGGTATGATGTATGGTTGTCTGATTTGTGGTCCGTGAAGAGTTCCCGGTGATTTCATGACAACACTGGTGTGAATGCCGATGATGAGTTTGAGAGGCGGAAGGGTTTGGAATCCGGTGAGTTTGTAGGTTCTCACTTACCCAAAAAGTGATTTATTTGAAAATCAAAAAAAAATAAGTTTCAGCAGATGATATGAGGCATAGTTTTTTATGGAGAGCCACTTTTTTTATTGTTTATTTTTGTATGAGTGAACATAATATTGGGAGATCAATGTACTAATAATATGTAATTTTATTCAAGAATTTTTTATGCATTCATTCAAACAGTTTTTATGTATTTTTTTTATGAACTCTGATTTAATATATTAGAAATATACGATCATTAATTTTTTATTATGAACTATAACATTGGGTATAATCTCCCAATGATTCTACCTTAGTCCCCCACCTATAGTTGGTAGACTATGGTATACAGGGGGTGCACTGAAGATCTCATAGATCTTGATCACGATCTAAATGATTCGTGTTATGATGTTATAAAATAGGATCACAATAATGATTTGATAAATGCACCTTTTGGTTGAGACTATAGTAAGGATTTTGGATTGATCTAACAATTCTTCATAGTAATAAGAGATTGTGATCAAGGATTTTTAGAGTGTTTATTCCATATGACATTATATTTTGTAAGAAGAAGACTAGAAATATAGAAACTAGTTTATCCATATGAACCTATATAGATTCTTTTGGAATCTAACCACTCCCATAATATCAATTACAACTGAGGATTTTTATATTAGTTGGGGCCCTTTAAAATTGTTTTGGTCTTCATTCTTCATTGGTCGTTAGAGTCTTGTTGTTTCGGGTTGATACTAGGAACATGGTCAGAATTGACAATTACACACACTTTTCTTTTCATCAATAATAGTGGATTTGAAAATCACTATTCCTATAATTATACGATTATAAAATTTTTATGTATGGTGATTTCTATTTTAGAAAGGATTATTATTATGAACCAGTTCGGGTTGACCCTAAACCAGCCCCCCATGCCACTCTAAGATAAGTCACAAGAGGCATTCCCGATCTTTCTGGGCTGGCAAAAAGTGTCGTGGGAATCAGTTAGAGTGAAAAGGAACATTTTCTCCCAAAAATAAACAATAAAGAAAATAGTGAAAATAGCGGACAACCCAAGGCACACATATATAAAAATTTAACCGACATAATTTTTATCACAAAATTAAATTTACAACTAAACAATACCACTAAACCTACCTGACATGATGACCAACTTACTCTATGTGACCTCTCTAGTCACACACCAACACAATGATCCCATGTTTCTCAGGGTGACCAAGCTTAAGACGAAACCTACACAATGGATAAAAACTAAATAAGGAAATTATGTCATTATTAAAAATCTGTAGGTTAATCCGATATTCCATTCCTAATTCACATAATTTAAAATAAATGTAACATAAATTTTATATTTGAAATATAGTCTATAAAATTATGTTTTTCAAACAAGGTTTCATGTTATGGATTTTATCAAACAAAGTCATGAAAGATTTATACACGATAATGCTAGAACAATTTCCAAAGATATAAAACATGAAATTGAAAACAATTTTAAGGAGCGATGCTTTAAATAGAGTTAAATTTTAAATAAAAAAAATTAAAATAAAATTTTCATACAAATACACTGTATGTCGATGGTGAATAAAATATATCCAATGAGCACTAGTCACAAGAACATCCCTAGGAACTAGCTAGCTGTGGGCCCCAGGTACATTGAATCTCGGTGAAATATAACCATAACAAATATCAATTAATGTGCAAGATCCACTAGTAGGGAACAATACCCATAACCTAGTGGTCCCCAATATCATAATCATATTTTTCTTAGTGTTTTCTGCATCAAACATGCTATGTAAAATAGGGAAGAAACCACTCTGGATTAGCATCACACTAGTCATCTTCTTCCCACCTAAATTATGGGGATACCCTTATTTTGATAAATATAGTTTTAAAGGTTATTTAATGCACTTTTTACAAGAAAATTCCATTTCCAAATCATACACACACAAAATAGCTTGAAAAAATTCTCCACATCTCTTTCACAAATCAAAAAACCACTTAAATATTTTATAAAAAAATTTCAAGATTTATAATGAGGATTTGAACATAATATCCATTAAAATATAATCATTGAAAGGAAAATGCCTGACTATAACATATAAAACAATATTAGGATTCCCCAAAAATATTTAATAAAAAAAAATTTGAATCATAAAATTACCGCACATGGTGCCACATGAAACACACATGAAAATAATTTTCTTAAGAAACATTACGAATGGGCCTTTAAGCATTTTACCCAACAAACATATATCCAAGAGTCAAAATTCACCTTTCATAATGTGGAGTAAAAAAACCATTATTAGTAGAAAGAAATTAACATAACCCTTTTAAAACATTTGGGTTACACATTCAAATATGAACCATTTTAAAAAGGATGCCAAATGTTCCATTTTCCGGTAACTCGGCAAAAAATGCTATAATCTAAAAACCATTTTTTTATAAAATAAAATCCACACTATATGACCATATAAAAACAAAAAATAAATTTATTCCAATGCTTCCAATATTTTTCTTATGCCAATACAATCATTTTATATCACCAAGAGAACACAAAATCCAACCAAGCACTTTCCCAAAAATGTGGCACACAACATTTAATGAAACCAATCTTATTTCACACTAAAATGGTCATAAAACCAAAATATCATGCCAAATATATATTTAAATGTTTAAACCAAGTTCTAAACATCATATAATATGTGTGAAACATAAAATAACATTTAAAAAACACTTGGTGTGAACTTTTATAACAATAACACATTATTTTTCACCAAATAAAGTATACACACCACTTTCCACACTAAATAAAATTATTGAATGATTATAAGATAATAATAATGTTTATGGGTGAAAAAACCAAATAAAATATGAATATTAAATAAAAATTACATGTTAAACGAGGAACCTATCTCAAATACTTGGTGGAATAGAAACGTACACCCAATAACACATGTCACAGGTTCCAAATCCCTGTATCTATGAAGACCAGCCCTAAAAACCCAATAAAAATTGATTAAAAAATAGAACCATAGATAAATAATGACTAGGGGTTAAGAGAAATACATGAGAAAATTAAATAATAAGGATGAGGGAAGGGAAAAAAGAATTATTTGATGATGAAATTAAGAAGAACCACTAACCATTGGTGAGAAATCTGCCAAAAAGAGGCCCAAAATGATGAACTAAGGTGGAGGATCCACTGGACAATATCTAATGGATATATATTCATTTGAGAGGTTGAACCATAGAATAATGTTTAAAAAATGAATAATATATAAAAGAAACAATATTTTTTTCAATCAGGAAATGGGTTCATGGGCTAGCCCAATACCTGGATAAATGACCCAAATCCTTCATGATTATGAGTTACTAGGGGGTCAAAATAGATATGGTTTTTTGAATTGGTAAGTTGAGGCTTTGTGGGAAGTGAAATGAGAGATTTTTTTAAAAAAATAGAGTTATAATACAATGTATACATTTATATTAGTGTCCATAACTAGTAACACAATATCGAAAACTGATATACCATATATGTCTTTAAGATATATTTTTAAGAATATATATCATCATAATTTAATCCATATTTTATATAATACAATGCATACATTTATATTAGTCAAAAATAGAAGATAATATTATCCATGTTCCATTTTCATATACAGTAATCTTAAATACCCGATAATAATGAAGTACATGGATTTATGTCATGAAATATATGAGAATAACTATATAATAAATCACTTTTTATATTTGTGTGTGATGTCATTCATAAAAATTAATTGATGATACTACCAGTTACAAACCAGTTTTTCATCACGAAGTTTCATATCCAAGGAATTTTTTTTGTATCCTCTCATTTGAACATCACTTCGTTCATTTCATCGTATCAAACATTATTACATAGTCATGTCACACTATATGCTATAGATTCATATATAATTTTTTTAATTTTATTATATTTAGTAAATTATTATGCGATTAAAATAATTCAGGTGTAATTCCAAATTCAAGATATAATATTTATAATTTATCTTATTCTAACAGAAATTTATTGACTATCCATTCCATCACCTCACAAAACATTTTACAGCTTCCATTTTAATTATTATTATTAACATTATTTCATTTTTGATAAATAAAATTTAACTTGGTGATTTTTAAATCAACTCCTATGATGTCCATATATATACAACATCATCTACTCTAAAACTATACATCAATTTTCATATAGTCTAGTAGTCACATTTTCCAACATTGATTTTAAATTTTTATTATTTATAATAATCATTATAATTAATAACATTTACATTTTGAATTATGTCCCATGTTGTCTAACTTTATGAATCCATCACAAGGAACATATAATTAACCTTGTATTTAATGATTGATTACATGTAATACCAATATTTTTTATAATATATAGAAGTTATTAAGGTATTAATTAAATATATGAATTATTTTTTAGAGATTATTCGAACTAATATTGATATTTTAAAGTTAATCAAATGTTTTTTAAATTAAATATGAAATTAATTATTTATAAGGACATTATAAGGTTTCTTTTACATATAAATAATTCTCTATAATGACTATTTGGCTATGGAACCATCATTGAGTGTGTCTGGACGATTATGATATCTATTTGTGTTGATCCATTATGAATAAATGGGATATTATAAGTTATTTTAATCTAAATCTCATAAATATATGTCATATGATAAGGATCGTTCCACCATATGCATAAATTTTTCTATACCCATTATGTAAAATTATTCATTCTTAATAGGCATTCATAACATAAGAAATGTTTCATATATCATAAAGGTGGTCATACTGATTATTACACAAGTAAAACTAGATAATTTAAATCAACTATTATTTGGTTTATAACCAATTAAATATAGATTTAAATTATTTGTTTTTTATTATATATTTATCCTTTTATCCTTTTATTTTGTAGTGATTAATGAGTCCTTTTGAAGAAAACCTCATATCCCTCAATGTAGAGTTTTCTAGAACTCAAAAATATTATTCTTAATCCCTTCCATAATCAAAATAGAAACACATTTCTGATTTGGATAACTAATTTTATTATTTCAAATCCCTTGTATTTTTAGACACTGACCATTTAAATGATTACTATGTATCCATTATGTTTCCCAATATTTTTAGAATATTTAGATCACTTGTCCTGTAGGATGAGTATCAACTATAATAAACCCATGATTTATTATCTTAAAAGTAATGGGGATTATCTATATTAAAATTTTATTTCATAATCATTAATTTTGTGATGTTATATATATGGAAGGCTTAAATCAAATCTATTTATTATTAGATACCTCTTTGTTTATTGGAATTATGTTATTAATTTTTTTTTCATCCTTCATTTAAATCATAATGGATTAAATGACTATTATAAAATTCAAAACATGAATTAAACCATATTTTAATTGGTGATATAAAAATTTGAAAATCATTTTTACTTTATTAGTTTTCCTCATGTAATGATCATTACCACCCAATTTAATTACACTTAGTGTTGGTGATATAACCTCTAATGGCGTGACATATATATACAACATGATTGAGTCCCACACACTAGGGTAATTATAATATTATCAAGGTTACTCATTTTACCAATTACAAGTATAATAATTATTTTTTATAATAATAACTATCATCAATGTCATTAAATTAATGAGTTTTAACTCTTGTTACACTTAATTATCAATCTGTCCCCTTATAAACACTATTAATAATATAGTTTTATTATAATATAAAGTGGTATATTATTCATCCAAATTTATTATCTCAATAAAATAATTTATATCTTGATAAATTCTAGTTAATCAAATCTATATTGAAAATCAACCATGATCATGTATTCACAAATAATATATGGATATCCTTCATTAATCACTATCTATTACCCATTTTTTTAATTTGGAAGGATTATCTATCTATTTTCGTCAACACCATATACATTTATTTTTATATTTGTATATTATCACCTTTGAATATTCTAGACACTTTATTTTGACATCGTGTCCCAATATCATTAATAATAACCAATAATAACATAACCAGTATACATAATAAATTATAATTGGAAAAAATCCTAATATAACCAATCTATATGATCTAATAAAATGTATGTATTTTATTAAATTAATATATAAAATATTATTAAAAATTTATCTAAATCATGGAAATTTATATCATTGTGTTTATTTATTGTTAATTAAAAATTATTTTTTATTTAAAACTAATAAATTTAATAAAATTTAAATTTGAAATATTTTAAATATCATAGTCCAAATAAATTAACATTTTTATAATTTACATGCATGAAAAAAGATATTATGTATATATATTTTAGTGAATATAATTTTTTTAAGGATTCTATATAATGACAAGTTAGTGATGTTTGAAAAATAATTTAAATTTTATTTGAAGGTATAATTTTGGTAAATTAGAAACATTTCAAAAATGGATACTGACCTGAAAATTAATTTTTTTTTAAAAGCACTTTTAAGGAACAATCGAAAGCCACACATGTTAAACATCCACAATCAATGAGCATAGTAAGAAATGACAAAATCATTGAAGACGAGGATAAGATTATTGGATTCACTTACCCAGTATATGTCATGAACCAGGCTGGGTCGCCATCCGACCTGGCGCCCGACCCGGTCCGCAGCAAGGCCCGAAGGGCGTTCCGGATCCCCACGCGCTGGCACAAGTGCCCGGGTATCAAAACTAGCACGTGGGAACGATTTACCTGAAATAATAATCACAAAACCTCTAATGAGTTGAATAAAATAAAACTATGAACTGACCACCAAACATACCCTTAAACAAAAATCAACTTTAAAGGATTACAACAAGAACCAACATCCAAAAGAAAACGACAACAAAAGAAACTCAACTCAAACTCAAACCTCCAAGCAACAGGAGAGGAGAGACACCCACACGTCACAAACGTTAACCTGCATGAGAAGACCACCAACGACCAACCACCATCACGGAGCATGATGTCACAACCTGGAATAAACAAGCAACAAGGTCTATATACACCCAAAGGTGTATGTAGGGTGTGAGCCAAGAGCCCAGTAGGACGTCACCCAACAAAAAGGTTCCACGTATACACATTAAATGACAAATACATTTGCAATATTAACTAAAGAAAAGAAAAATGAATGCATGAACAGTTTAAAAAAATGGGATTAAAGAAAACATATTCAAATGGAACAACTCAAATTAATACACACCCACTCACTTTTTAAAACAACCAGTTTTCACACTGATGAGCGTAAGGTAACCAATGAGCACTAATACGGGAGGGGCCGCATGAGCATTAGCTAGCTTGGGTCCCTAGATCTTCATGTCTTGGTGAAACGTGGCTTAGAAGGCCAAGACCCTCAGAAAACATGGCTTAGAAGGCCACGACCCTCAGAAAACCATATATTTAGTTAGTGTTCAATCGTCCGTCCTGCCGGTGAAACCGGGTCGAGTCACCTCTGGAACACTAGCTCACTAGTCTAGTCCACCCTCCTAGCTACCCGGGCTTCCCGGTTTGTGCTCAAACAAGTTTCAAGTTCATGTAACATGTCACTCTAATGCATAAAAGTCAAACAGGGTACTTACACATGCAAAACACAATTTTTACACCCAAATCCGCTTTTAAAACTGTACGCACAACAAAATCTTTTCAAAACAATATTTGCATTGGTTACATACACAATTAAATCATCTGCGCACTTTAAAATACACTCATCGCTAAACAAACCATCACTTACACACGTAGACACTATTTTGAAATACGGCACACACTAAATCATTTTTCAAACATGTTTAGCACCATTTTCATAATTAAGTAAACCATAGAAGAAATTATAAAGCAATAGAAAAAAGAAAGGTGTCACATGTCTTTTCACAAACTAAAGTAACCATTTATAAGTTCAAACGCATTCACACGTCGCACGCACTCAAATAAAATTTTAAAGTGTGACATGCACCACCCGAGTAGTTTAATGGAAAAACCTTACACTATTAAAAACACAAATTCATAAACCGCATAATTTAACAAGCCAAAAATAAAATCTTAAAAAAATTTGAAAGAAATCGCTTGGCATTAACCACTAAACCAACACAAACCCCTCTTTTACGACGAAACGCACACGACGTCATGTCAAGGATACTATTTTCACCACTTGCACGAGTTAATAAGCCAACCGCATAATAAAAAAAATTACTAACAACTAAACAAAAGTTCACAGTAGAAAACACACACGTACATAAACAGGATACTAACAATTTTCAATGAAAATCAAACTCTAATGAAAACTCACTTCACGCTACACCAATTAATTAAATAACATGCTAAACAAATTAAACATGCAAATTAATTTATCAAATAATGATTAAACATGGAACCACCTACCTCGACGTCAAACCCTGAAAATTGATGTGGAATCTTCAAATTCTAGCTCGAACCCTCAATCGCTTGCCGTTTTCACCGTAAGGCACCTAGCGCGAACTCAAACACATGAATTCGAACCCAAAAACCTCAAATTAAAACCCCAAAACAATCAATTAACCCACAAAACTAGACTCATAACTCACTGTAAAACCAAAAACTCAAATATAGAAAAAAAAACTAGAGGAGAGGCATAACCGGAGGGGTTGCAACCGCAAGGAGGAGCATCGCGCCAAGGATGCGCTCGGCCAAGGGGAGTAGCGCGCCGAGGAGTGTTCACGCACAAGGAACAGAGGTGCGCCGGCCTTGGATCTCGCTGGACGGGGAAACAAAGGGTCGAGGAGTAGCTGGCCAGGAGGGGCGACGACACGGAGGGCAGGCCGGCTGGCTGGACGTGGGGGTGCATTCGGGGCGGTGTGCAGGTGGTTCGTCGGGGCTGCTTTCCAAGAGGATGTGGGCGATACCAGCAGGCTGGTCGAGAGGCGTGGCGAAGGAGATGATCGATGCGATGGTATTTAAGGGGGCGTCGCAAACGGGAAATGATGGCCGGGAGGAAGGCGTGAGGTCCGCTGGTGGCGGGGCTGCGAAACAGAAATGGGAGGTCGACGGAGGGCGAGCGCGGGCTGCTGCTAGGGGGTTCGGTAGGCGAAGGTCAGGCTTCTGCCGAAAGAGCCGAGGCAGGGCGACGATCATGGGAGCGGCGCGCCTAGGAGCGGGGGTGGTGGCCTTCAGCGGATAGGATAGGGGGATCCGAGGGGCTGGGTGCACGACGAGAGGCCGAGGGAGAAAGGGAGGGATGCGCGACGTGGGGTGGCCAGCTGGGGAGAGACAGCGTCACAACTAGGGGTTCATGGGGGAGGTGTCGAAGTCGGCCAGTAGGGTATTAGGGTTAGAGGGGGAATTGCGGCGCGACGGGATGAAGGAAGAGGGAAAAAATAGGGTGCAACCAGCTGGAGAGAAAGTGAGGAAGAGGGAGACAAAAAAACAAGATAAAATAAAAGGAGATAAGAGAAATTAAGAAATAAAAAGAAAAGAATAAGGACCCAAAGAAAAATTAATAAAAATAATATATATATATATATATATATAATCCACATAAATATAATAATAATACTAGTTAGTAAGAATAATATAAACAATAATATTGCTAATAATAATAATAATAACAGTAATAATAATAAATTTTTTAATTTTTTTGTCACTTCTTATTTTATTCTATTTTTATTTTAACAATAATTAAATTTTATTTCTTTATTACTAATTTATTTTATTTAATTAGTTGACCAACAAGCAGGGTTATACGACGGCCCTGGTGAAGTCGCTCGGCTTCGCAATTATGCTTCGCCCGTGCGTCACATGATGACAAGACCCGAAAAAACTCACTTAATTTTATTGATTTATTATTAATTCCTTTTTTTAATAAGTTGCGCATCTGTCAGGCAAGCGGGGAACTGAGCGAGGACGCCCGGTGACCTAGGCGATGTCACATGTCTTCGACAGCGGTGCGCTGAAACGTTGTCGAGGCCAAAATGCTCATTTATCAGAGAAGAATCCCAATCGGCTCGGCCCGTATTTCATATCAAAAGAAGAATAATAATCAAAAGGAGATAAAAATTATAAGATGAAAATAAAATAAAATAAAAATTCGAAACACGGCGTAGTGAAAAGTCCGGATGTGACAATTCTCCCCACCATAAAGTTTTCCGTCTCCGAAAAGCCACAACTAGAACTAAACTCCAAAGTAGGAAACGACACCCCCTTGGGGTTTAGAAGGTATCCCCATGAAAAGCAAGTGAAAAGAGACAAACACACCGTGCTCAGAGATAGTGAATCAAATGACAACCTCAAGGATCCTGTAAAACAGTTTTCGCTAAGTGTCACCCACCCCAGAGCGCTAGAACACCACCAGTTGATTTCTTAAGGAAAATAACTCCTGCACCCACAGAAACAAACTTCACAAACCGAAACACCTCAAGCTTCATTGAACGAAAATCACACCATTTTAATAGAATGAAGAAACGAGACCAACCCATGTCCAAAGAATACTCCAATAACCTACCACTAAACCATATCTAGGAAAAAAGCTGAATGGTCCACCACGGGAAAGCCCGATGGGGCTCTCCACTATTAAAAACTTTTCGACGCCCGAGACGATACTAGAAAATTGACACGAGGAGGCCCGGGCGGACTCCCCACCATTAAGAACCAACTATCGCCCAAGATGGGTATGGGAAATCGACATCGGGAGGTCTGAACGGACTCCCCACCATTAAAGAAGAGTCCAACATCGATTCATTCCAGAGATATTTGTACGAGATCCGATGTGGGTCTCCCCGCCATTAGAACTAACAGCAGGTACAAAACTTTAGAAAAAAAAAGATTCTTGATGGTGATCAAACACCCCACCACAAGGGGTGAGGAGGGAGGGGCCCGACTACCGGGGCGTCAAAAGCATGACCCAAGACAAACCAGTATTCACACATTCCTGGATGAGAATTATTCAGATTTGAGACAGATTTACTGAACAAACCCCATAAGGCCACCAAATCAATTACATCCAGTGGAACGCGAACCCCAAGACTTTAATGCATGAGACGAACACTCCTCCACATGGTCACAAAAACCTTATGCGACCAGATGGATCATTCGAACAGAACAACCATAGAAAACAATTTAAGCTGCTTTCACTTTCAATACCGATGACAGAAATGAAATCGGGGTTTTATACAATCCCGGGGTTCCTGACCACGTGCCAGCTTCACTCCGAGGCCTATGGCTGGAGCCCTGATGTTTAAAGCATCTCCTGCCTCGCAGTCAGGAATTGAAGACTCCAGAATGGAGCTTCTCCTTTTGGTGTCACATTCAACCACACTACAACCAAGGAAACACTAGCAACCACAACACATTACGACATCCAACTGATCGTACACTGAACATTCACCAACACAAGAGCTTTAATGGTGCATGCACATCACCCTTTGTCACACTAGATGAGGACACGACACCACGAATCGTCACCTGAACATGATCATTTCTGTTGAGAGGAACATTATATGGAGAGGGACTTCAAACTGAGTCTTAATAACACGTGATTCCTGCAGTTGACCGTAGCATCCCCATGTGACTGGGTCTGCCACACTAGTGGCCTAACGTAGACCCCTTTCTTAAACGAAACCAAAAAAGGACCAAAGGTCATTTAGAATAGTGGCATGCACCGACCACTCTAGGCTGCTTCCACCTCTCCCCACTGGAATCTCCTTCACCATTTCCAAACATAACTTTCAAATTAATGAGGTCAAACTTCACCCTTGACAATCAAAGAGAACTTAGACTGCAAGACGTCGCTGAACATGACCCTTGCAACCGATGAGAATACTACAAAGCCCTTCAAGACACAGGTCAACACTGAAAATTCTGAACCGCCTTCACCCTTCCCCGCTGGATTTCCTTTCACCGTTTCCAAGGGAAACCTTTAGACGTAACGATGTCAAACTTCATACCTGACCACTAAGACAAAACAAAGAGACCAAAGTCCCCTTCAACTCCAATCACGTTTGTCATCCCGCTGTGAGAGGATCCGCTTAACTAGAAAGGACAAGGGACAACTTATCATTATCGCTCAAAAGGGAGAGTCCTTATTTTAATCAACTGGAGGGTCGGCCAACGACGAATTGCCTGTGGCCGCACTTCAATTACATGTTAACGCTTTATGGGGGGGCGTGCACCTGTCAAGAAAGGAAACCATGGACCCAATCAAACTGGTCCAATGACCAAGAAATATCACAAGCGAATGCCAAACGTGCAGGGGAAACCACTAAAAGGGCTTCTCGCAGCACTTTTCAAAAGAGTCCATTAACCACACGCTTGCTTACCAAACTACAAATAAGAATTTACACATGGAACACAAATCATTCAAAAAGGATCCTCGGCTCAAAACACCTCACATCCGACATGTCAAAACACAAGGACATGCCACACAAACACCGTTTACAAAAACACCAAAAAAATATACTTTAACAAAACATTTTGAAAAAAAATAAGCAAACCCAGTGGGTTGTACAAACACCAATGGCATCCCATGAGCCTCGCACATGCATGGTCTCATGTCGTACCGGCATGCACCTCATGTCCATCCAGGCACTCATCCGCTCGTGCCATTAACCATTTCCCTTTTCGCATACACTCATGCATGTTGTTGCCCATGAGAGTGCCAAGGATCAAAACCAAACCATTCCATTTTTCAAAACCAAAACATTTTTACATAAAAAAAACCAAATTTCCACGAATCCAAAACAAAGAGACAAGAAATGACGCAAGGAAAAACTTGTGTCAGCGGGTGATTGGAACATATGGTTGGCGGCCATATGCCAATCACACCACTTCCATGGAGGATATTCTAGGACAGTGTCCCCAGCTCCGCATGGCTTGCCAGACCCTGCGAGCTCACTAGGACCACTGACCAAACCCCTTTTTCATTTCCCTTAGACAAGATTAACCGCACGGACCAAAAACTCAGACAAACCTCAACATACTTTGGTAACTTGAGTCCCGCCACGAGGTGTGCTGGCTAGGCACCTTACTCGTAGCCAGGACGTCGAGTCCCGACAACCTTAACTCAAGTCTACCGTGACTCTATCCCAAAAGATCACGACTCAAGAGAGCAACCCTCTCCCTCTGATACCATTTTGTCAAGAACCAGGCTGGGTCGCCATCCGACCCGGTGCCCGATCCGGTCTGCGGCAAGGCCCGAAGGGCATTCCCGATCCCCACGGGCTGGCACAAGTGCCCGAGTATCAAAAATAGCACGTGGGAACGATTTACCCGAAATAATAAACACAAAACCTCTGATAAGTTGAATAAAATAATACTATGAACTGACCACCAAACATACCCTTAAACAAAAATCAACTTTAAAGGATTACAACATGAACCAACATCCAAAATAAAATGACAACAAAAGAAACTCAACTCAAACTCAAACCTCCAAGCAACAGGAGAGGTGCGACATCCACACGTCACAAACGTTAACCTGCACGAGAAGACCACCAACGACCAACCACCATCACTGAGCACGATGTCACAACCTGGAATAAACAAGCAACAAGGTCTACATACACCCAAAGGTGTATGTAGGGTGTGCGCCAAGAGCCCAGTAGGACGTCACCCAACAAAAAGGTTCCACATATACACATTAAATGACAAATACATTTGCAATATTAACTAAAGAAAAGAAAAATGAATGCTTGAACAGTTTAAAAGAAAACGAGATTAAAGAAAATAGATTCAAATGAAACAACTCAAATTAAAACACACCCACTCACTTTTTAAAACAACCAGTTTGTCACACTGATGAGCGTAAGGTGACCAATGAGCACTAATACGGGAGGGGCCGCATGGGCGTTAGCTAGCTTGGGTCCCTAGATCTTCGTGTCTTGGTGAAACGTGGCTTAGAAGGCCACGACCCTTAGAAAATGTGGCTTAGAAGGCCACGACCCTCAGAAAACGTGGCTTAGAAGGCCACGACCCTCAGAAAATCATATATTTAGTTAGTGTTGAAATCGTCCGTCCTGCCGGTGAAACCGGGTCGAGTCACCTCCGGAACACTAGCTCACTAGTCTAGTCCACCCTCCTAGCTACCCGGGCTTCCCGGTTTGTGCTCAAACAAGTTTCAAGTTCATGTAACATGTCACTCTAACGCATAAAAGTCAAACAGGGTACTTACACACGCAAAACGAAATTTTTACACCCAAATCTGCTTTTAAAACCGTACGCACACCAAAATCTTTTCAAAACAATATTTGCATTGGTTACATACACAATTAAATCATCTGCACACTTTAAAAGACACTCATCGCTAAACAAACCACCACTTACACACGTAGACACTATTTTGAAATACGGCACACACTAAATCATTTTTCAAACATGTTTAGCACCATTTTCAAAATTAAGTAAACCATAGAAGAAATTATAAAGCAATAGAAAAAAGAAAGGTGTCACATGTCTTTTCACAAACTAAAGTAACCATTTATAAGTTCAAACGCATTCACACGTCGCACGCACTCAAATAAAATTTTAAAGTGTGACATGCACCACCCGAGTAGTTTAATGGAAAAACCTTACACTATTAAAAACACAAATTCATAAACCACATAATTTAACAAGCCAAAAATAAAAGCTTAAAAAAATTGAAAGAAATCGCTTGGTATTAACCACTAAACCAACCCAAACCCCTCTTTTACGACGAAACGCACACGACGTCATGTCAAGGATACTATTTTCACCACTTGCACAAGTTAATAAGCCAACCACATAATAAAAAAAATTACTAACAACTAAACAAAAGTTCACAGTAGAAAACACACACGTACATAAACAGGCTACTAACAATTTTCAATGCAAATCAAACTCTAATGAAAACTCACTTCACGCTACACCAATTAATTAAATAACATGTTAAACAAATTAAACTTGAAAATTAATTTATCAAATATTGATTAAACATGGAACCACCTACCTCGACGTCAAACCCTAAAAATTGATGTGGAATCTTCAAATTCTAGCTCGAACCCTCAATCGCGTGTCGTTTGCACCGTAAGGCACCTAGCGCGAACTCAAACACATGAATTCGAACCCAAAAACCTCAAATTAAAACCCCAAAACAATCAATTAACCCACAAAACCATACTCATAACTCACTGTAAAACCAAAAACTCAAATATAGAAAAAAAAACTAAAGAGGAGAGGCATAACCGGAGGGGTTGCAACCGCAAGGAGGAGCATCGCGCCAAGGATGCGTTCGGCCAAGGGGAGCAGCGCGCCGAGAAGTGTTCACGCACAGGGAACAGAGGCGCGCCGGCCTTGGATCTCGCTGGACGGGGAAACAAAGGGTCGAGGAGTAGCTAGCCGGGGGGGGGGGGCGACGACACGGAGGGCAGGCCGGCTGGCTGGACGTGGGGGTGCATTCGGGGCGGTGTATAGGTGGTTCGTTGGGGTTGCTTTCCAAGAGGATGTGGGTGATACCAGCAGGCCGGTCGGGAGGCGTGGCGAAGGAGATGATCGATGCGATGGTATTTAAGGGGGCGGCGCAAACGGGAAATGTTGGCCGGGAGGAAGGCGTGAGGTTCGCTGGTGGCGGGGTAGCGAAACCGAAATGGGAGGTCGGCAGAGGGCGAGCGCGGGCTGTTGCTAGGGGGTTCGGTAGCCGAAGGTCAGGATGCTGCCGAAAGAGCCGAGGTAGGGCGGCGATCATGGGAGCGGCGCGCCTGGGAGCGGGGGTGACAGCCTTCAACGGATAGGACAGGGGGATCCGAGGGGCTGGGTGCACGACGAGAGGTCGAGGGAGCAAGGGAGGGAGGCGCGACGTGGGGTGGCCGGCTGGGGAGAGACAGCGGCACAACTAGGGGTTCATGGGGGAGGCGTCGAAGCCAGCCAGCAGGGTATTAGGGTTAGAGGGGGAATTGCGGCGCGACGGGATGAATGAAGAGGGAAAAAATAGGGTGCAACCGACTGGAGAGAAAGTGAGGAAGAGGGAGAGAAAAAAAACAAGATAAAATAAATGGAGATAAGAGAAATTAAGAAATAAAAAGAAAAGAATAAGGACCCAAAGAAAAATTAATAAAAATAATATATATATATATCTAATCCACATAAATATAACAATAATACTAGTTAGTAAGAATAATATAAACAATAATATTGCTAATAATAATAATAATAGTAATAATAATAAATTTTTTAATTTTTTTGTCACTTCTTATTTTATTCTATTTTTATTTTAACAATAATTAAATTTTATTTCTTTATTACTAATTTATTTTATTTAATTAGTTGACCAACGAGCAAGGTTATACGACGGCCCTGGCGAAGCCGCTCGGCTTCGCAATTATGCTTCGCACGTGCGTCGCATGATGACAAGCCCCGAAAAACTCACTTAATTTTATTGATTTATTATTAATTCCTTTTTTTTAATTAGTTGTGCATCTGTCAGGCAAGCGGGGAACCGAGCGAGGCCACGCGGTGACCTAGGCGAGGTCACATGTCTTCGACAGCGGCGCGCTGAAACATTGTCGAGGCCAAAATGCTCATTTATCATAGCAGAATCCCAATCGGCTCGGCCCGTATTTCATATCAAAAGAAGAAGAATAATCAAAAGGAGATAAAAATTATAAGATGAAAATAAAATAAAATAAAAATTCGAAACATGACGTAGTGAAAAGTCCGGGTGTGACAATTATCCCCACCATAAATCTTTCCGTCCCCGGAAAGCCACAACTAGAACTAAACTCCAAAGTAGGAAACGACACCCCCTTGGGGTTAGAAGGTATCCCCAAGAAAAGAAAGTGAAAAGAGACAAACACATCATGCTCAGAGATAGTGACTCAAATGACAACCTCAAGGATCCCGTAAAACACTTTTCGCTAAGTGTCACCCACCCCAGAGCGCTAGAACACCACGAGTTGATTTCTTAAGGAAAAGAACTCATGCACCCACAGAAACCAACTTCACAAACCGAAACACCTCAAGCTTCATTGAACGAAAATCACACCGTTTTACTGGAACGAAGAAATGAGACCAACCCACGTCCAAAGAATACTCCAATAACCTACCACTAAACCATCTCTAGGAACAAAGCTGAATGGCCCACCATGGGAAAGCCCGATGGGGCTCTCCACTATTAAAAACTTTTCGACGCCCGAGACGAGACTAGAAAATCGACACGAGGAGGCCCGGGCGGACTCCCCACCATTAAGAACCAACTATCGCCAAAGATGGGTTTGGGAAATCGACATCGGGAGGTCCGAACAGACTCCCCACCATTAAAGAAGAGTCCAACATCGATTCGTTCCAGAGATATTTGTACGAGATCCGATGTGGGTCTCCCCGCCATTAGAACTAACAGCAGGTACAAAACTTTAGAAAAAAAAAAGATTCTCGATGGTGATCAAACACCCCACCACAAGGGGCGGGGAGGGAGGGCCCCGACTACCGGGGCGTCAAAAGCATGACCCAAGACAAACCAGCATTCCCACATTCCTGGATGAGAATTATTCAGATTTGAGACAGATTTACTCAACAAACCCCATAAGGCCACTAAAGCAATTACATCCAGTGGAACGCAACCCCCAAGACTTTAATGCACGAGACGAACACTCCTCCACATGGTCACAAAAACCTTATGCAACGAGACGGCTCATTCGAACAGAACAACCATAGAAAACAATTTAAGCTGCTTTCACTTTCAACACCGATGACAGAAATGAAATCGGGGTTTTATACAATCCCGGGGATCCTGACCACGCGCCAGCTTCACTCCGAGGCCTATGGATGGAGCCCTGATATTTAAAGCATCTCCTGCCTCGCAGTCAGGAATTGAAGACTCCAGAACGGAGCTTCTCCTTTTGGTGTCACATGCAACCACACTACAACCAAGGAAACACTAGCAACCACAACACATTACGACATCCAACTGATCGTACACTGAACATTCACCAACACAAGAGCTTTAATGGTGCATGCACATCACCCTTTGTCACACTGGATGAGGACACGACACCACGAATCGTCACCTGAACATGATCATTTCTGTTGAGAGGAACATTATACGGAGAGGGACTTCAAACTGAGTCTTAACAACACGTGATTCCTGCAGTTGACCATAGCATCCCCTTGTGACTGGGTCTGCCACACTAATGGCCTAACGTAGACCCCTTTCTTAAACGAAACCAACAAAGGACCAAAGGTCATTTAGAATAGTGGCTTGCACCGACCACTCTAGGCTGCTTCCACCTCTCCCCACTGGAATCTCCTTCACCATTTTCAAACATAACTTTCAAATTAATGAGGTCAAACTTCACCCTTGACAATCAAAGAGAACTTACACTGCAAGACGTCGCCGAACATGACCCTTGCAACCGATGAGAATACTACAAAGCCCTTCAAGACACTGGTCAACACTGAAAATTCTGAACCGCCTTCACCCTTCCCCGCTGGATTTCCTTTCGCCGTTTCCAGGGGAAACCTTTAGACGTAACGATGTCAAACTTCATACCTGACCACTAAGACAAAACAAAGAGACCAAAGTCCCCTTCAACTCCTCTCGCGTCTTTCATCCCGCTGCGAGAGGATCCGCTTAACCGGAAAGGACAAGGGACAACTTATCATTATCACTCAAAAGGGAGAGTCCTTATTTTAATCAACTGGAGGGTCGGCCAACGACGAACTGCCTGTGGCCGCACTTCAATTACATGTTAACGCTTTATGGGGGGGCGTGCACCTGTCAAGAAAGGAAACCACAGACCCAATCAAACTGGTCCAATGACCAAGAAATATCACAAGCGAATGCCAAACGTGCAGGGGGAACCACTAAAAGGGCTTCTCGCAGCACTTTTCAAAAGAGGCCATTAACCACACGCTTTCTTACCAAACTACAAATAAGAATTTACACATGGAACGCAAATCATTCAAAAAGGATCCTCGGCTCAAAACACCTCACATCCGACATGTCAAAACACAAGGACATGCCACACAAACACCGTTTACTAAAACACCAAAAAAAATCTACTTTAACAAAACATTTTGAAAAAAATAAGCAAACCCAGTGGGTTGTACAAACACCAATGGCGTCCCTTGAGCCTCGCACATGCATGGTCTCATGCCGCACCGGCACGCACCTCATGTCCATCCAGGAACTCATCCGCTCGTGCCATTAACCATTTCCCTTTTCGCATACACTCTTGCATGTGGTTGCCCATGAGAGCGCCAAGGATCAAAACCAAACCATTCCATTGTTCAAAACCAAAACATTTTTACATAAAAAAAAACAAATTTCCACGAATCCAAAACAAAGAGACAAGAAATGACGCAAGGAAAAACTTGTGTCAGCGGGTGACTGGAACATATGGTTGGCGGCCATACGCCAATCACACCACTGCCACGGAGGATATTCCAGGACAGCGTCCCCAGCTCCGCATGGCTTGCCAGACCCTGCGAGCTCACTAGGACCACTGACCATACCCCTTTTTCATTTCCCTTAGACAAGATTAACCGCAAGGACCAAAAACTCAGACAAACCTCAACATACTTTGGTAACTTGAGTCCCGCCACGAGGTGTGCTGGCCAGGCACCTTACTCGTAGCCAGGACGTCGAGTCCCGACAACCTTAACTCAAGTCTACTGTGACTCTATCCCAAAAGATCACGACTCAAGAGAGCAACCCTCGCCCTCTGGTACCATTTTGTCAGGAACCAGGCAGGGTCTCCATCCGACCCGGCGCCCAACCCGGTCCGCGGCAAGGCCCGAAGGGCGTTCCCGATCCCCACGGGCTGGCACAAGTGCCCGGGTATCAAAACTAGCACGTGGGAATGATTTACCCGAAATAATAAACACAAAACCTCTGATAAGTTGAATAAAATAAAACTATAAACTGACCACCAAACATACCCTTAAACAAAAATCAACTTTAAAGGATTACAACATGAACCAACATCCAAAAGAGAACGACAACAAAAGAAACTCAACTCAAACTCAAACCTCCAAGCAACAGGAGAGGTGCGACATCCACACGTCACAAACGTTAACCTGCACGAGAAGACCACCAACGACCAACCACCATCACTGAGCACGATGTCACAACCTGGAATAAACAAGCAACAAGGTCTACATACACCCAAAGATGTATGCAGGGTGTGAGCCAAGAGCCCAGTAGGACGTCACCCAACAAAAAGGTTCCACATATACACATTAAATGACAAATACATTTGCAATATTAACTAAAGAAAAGAAAAATGAATGCTTGAACAGTTTAAAAGAAAATGGGATTAAAGAAAACATATTCAAATGGAACAACTCAAATTAAAACACACCCACTCACTTTTTAAAACAACCAGTTTGTCACACTGATGAGCGTAAGGTGACCAATGAGCACTAATACGGGAGGGGCCGCATGGGCGTTAGCTAGCTTGGGTCCCTAGATCTTCGTGTCTCGGTGAAACGTGGCTTAGAAGGCCACGACCCTCAGAAAACCATATATTTAGTTAGTGTTGCAATCGTCCGTCCTGCCAGTGAAACAGGGTCGAGTCACCTCCGGAACACTAGCTCACTAGTCTAGTCCACCCTCCTAGCTACCCGGGCTTCCCGATTTGTGCTCAAACAAGTTTCAAGTTCATGTAACATGTCACTCTAATACATAAAAGTCAAACATGGTACTTACACACGCAAAACACAATTTTTACACCCAAATCCTCTTTTAAAATCGTACGCACACCAAAATCTTTTCAAAACAATATTTGCATTGGTTACATACACAATTAAATCATCCGCACACTTTAAAAGACACACATCACTAAACAAACCACCACTTATACACGTAGACACTATTTTGAAATACGGCACACACTAAATCATTTTTCAAACATGTTTAGCACCATTTTTATAATTAAGTAAACCATAGAAGAAATTATAAAGCAATAGAAAAAAGAAAGGTGTCACATGTCTTTTCACAAACTAAAGTAATCATTTATAAGTTCAAACGCATTCACACGTCGCATGCACTCAAATAAAATTTTAAAGTGTGACATGCACCACCCGAGTAGTTTAATGGAAAAACCTTACACTATTAAAAACACAAATTCATAAACCACATAATTTAACAAGCCAAAAATAAAAGCTTAAATTTTTTTTTGAAAGAAATCATTTGGCATTAACCACTAAACCAACACAAACCCCTCTTTTACGACGAAACGCACACGACGTCATGTCAATGATACTATTTTCACCACTTGCACGAGTTAATAAGCCAACCGCATAATAAAAAAAATTACTAACTAAACAAAAGTTCACAGTAGAAAACACACACGTACATAAACAGGCTACTAACAATTTTCAATGCAAATCAAACTCTAATGAAAACTCACTTCACGCTACACCAATTAATTAAATAACATACTAAACAAATTAAACTTGCAAATTAATTTATCAAATAATGATTAAACATGGAACCACCTACCTCGACGTCAAACCCTGAAAATTGATGTGGAATCTTCAAATTCTAGCTCGAACCCTCAATCGCGTGTCGTTTGCACCGTAAGGCACATAGCGCGAACTCAAACACATGAATTCGAACCCAAAAACCTCAAATTAAAACCCCAAACCAATCAATTAACCCACAAAACCAGACTCATAACTCACTGTAAAACCAAAAACTCAAATATAGAAAAAAAAACTAGATGAGAGGCATAACCGGAGGGGTTGCAACCGCAAGGAGGAGCATCGCGCCAAGGATGCGCTCGGCCAAGGGGAGCAGCGCGCCGAGGAGTGTTCACGCACAGGGAACAGAGGCGCGCCGGCCTTGGATCTCGCTGGACGGGGAAACAAAGGGTCAAGGAGTAGCTGGCCGGGAGGGGCGACGACACGGAGGGCAGGCCGGCTGGCTGGACGTGGGGGTGCATTCGGGGCGGTGCGCAGGTGGTTCGTCGGGGCTGCTTTCCAAGAGGATGTGGGCGATACCAGCAGGCCGGTCGAGAGGCGTGGCGAAGGAGATGATCGATGCGATGGTATTTAAGGGGGCAGCGCAAACGGGAAATGCTGGCCGGGAGGAGGGCGTGAGGTCTGCTGGTGGCGGGGTCGCGAAACCGAAATGGGAGGTCGACGGAGGGCGAGCGCGGGCTGCTGCTAGGGGGTTCGGTGGCCGAAGGTCAGGCTGCTGCCGAAAGAGCCTAGGCAGGGCGACGATCACGGGAGCGGCGCGCCTGGGAGCGGGGGTGGCGGCCTTCAGCGGATAAGACAGGGGGATCTGAGGGGCTGGGTGCACGACGAGAGGCCGAGGGAGCAAGGGAGGGAGGCGCGACGTGGGGTGGCCGGCTGGGGAGAGACAGCGGCACAACTAGGGGTTCATGGGGGAGGCGTCGAAGCCGGCAAGCAGGGTATTAGGGTTAGAGGGGGAATTGCGGCGCGACGGGATGAAGGAAGAGGGAAAAAATAAGGTGCAACCGACTGGAGAGAAAGTGAGGAAGATGGAGAGAAAAAAAACAAGATAAAATAAAAGGAGATAAGTGAAATTAAGAAATAAAAAGAAAAGAATAAGGACCCAAAGAAAAATTAATAAAAATAATATATATATATATATATATATCTAATCCACATAAATATAATAATAATACTAGTTAGTAAGAATAATATAAACAATAATATTGCTAATAATAATAATAATAATAGTAATAATAATAATTTTTTTAATTTTTTTGTCACTTCTTATTTTATTCTATTTTTATTTTAACAATAATTAAATTTTATTTCTTTATTACTAATTTATTTTATTTAATTAGTTGACCAACGAGCAGGGTTATACGACGGCCCCGGCGAAGTCGCTCGGCTTCGCAATTATGCTTCGCCCGTGCGTCGCATGATGACAAGCCCCGAAAAACTCACTTAATTTTATTGATTTATTATTAATTCCTTTTTTTAATTAGTTGCGCATCTGTCAGGCAAGCGGGGAACAGAGCGAGGCCGCGCGGTGACCTAGGCGAGGTCACATGTCTTCGACAGCGGCGCGCTGAAACGTTGTCGAGGCCAAAATGCTCATTTATCAGAGCAGAATCCCAATCGGCTCGGCCCGTATTTCATATCAAAAGAAGAATAATAATCAAAAGGAGATAAAAATTATAAGATGAAAATAAAATAAAATAAAAATTCGAAACATGACGTAGTGAAAAGTCCGGGTGTGACCGTATAACTCCCACTGAAATGACTTAACCTTCGTATGCAGATCATTCTTCATTAAATCTTCAAAATGGTCAATCAGTTTGTCCCAAGTCTGGATGTACTCCTCTGCATCTATCCTCCCTTCATTGAAGCATCATGCCAAAATTTGATCTTGTTGGTCATCCCCTGACTTTTGTTCCTTGTTGATATCTTTATGAACTTCTCTTTCTAAAATTCTGATCAAATCCTCCTATGAAGCATTGATTTTAAAAACCCCTTCTAGCACCTTTATCTTAGAATGGAGAATATGTTCATGGTACGTCTTTTTACCCTCATCGTCCATTCCCACCGTATCACCCATCCCTTGTTCCTCAGAGGGTCCACACCTTGCCTTACCATTTCCACTGTTTGGGACCGATCTCTTCTTTTGATTCTGGTCTTGAATTGTAGATACACTTTCCATCTCCTTGGCCCTTTTTTAAGATCTTGTTTCCATCGGCATAGGAAGCTGGGAATAGTCTTTCCGACCTTTCACCTTCTTCCCTTTAATCACAATGCAACCCCCCGCGTCACGGATCCCCTTTCGTCTTTTCTTATTCCTTGGACTGTGAAGTCTTCTAACTCACATTCCATCCACACTGTCCATAAAGAATTGAATGGAAAGCTCATCATCATCCTCTTTTAATGGTGTCTACGATCCCAGTTCATCTAGTTCTAGAGCCAGCCATGAAGCCTCCAAGTCACTAATGCGGTTGGACAGGGTAATGGGTGGCGAAGAACTCTTTGGAGACACCGTGCCCGACACCTTCACCCAGCCCTCCTGATAACCGCTGGCCCTGCTAGTGAAATAAACTCCCTCTGCCTGGGGATCCACATTAAGTCCTTCTCCAATACCCATATGAACTGCCCCTTCACACCTCTTTGGTTCAGACTGAACCTCTGGAGTCCAGCTCACCATCTTCTCCTTTTTTTGTCTGTCAACCCTTTGTTCAACCCCTTGCTCCACTAGCACATTGGGGGAGGTCGGATAGCTGAAGCGAGTTGCTGTCCACACCCACCATTCATCACAATTTGAGAGAAGGAGGGCATATTACGAGCCTACATCTCCCTTGGCACTGATTGTTGATCACCAAAAAAACCACAGCTAGGAGTAACCTCATCCATAGAAGCAGGAAGATACGGCCCTGGCTCCAACCGAGGGGGCTCTGAACAGAGTGCTTGACCTGGAAGAACACCAGAACAACTCTCATTTGGGATCAAGCTACGAGACATATGTCAATCCATATGCATATGTCCAAGACGACGACAAGACAAGAAAAAGTCGAACCAGTTCTCAAAAGCCACAGATTGGAGGCAATGCAATTCATCACTAACCTCAATCCATAAAGCTTCAATCAGAGGCTTCAAGATTTCCACTTTCACGCATATACGGGAATCAATTGGATGGAATAATGATTTAGAAATCTCATCAAAGGCTAGGAATCTCCCGACTAGATTACCTAACATCCTGAGAATGGAAGTGTTTTTGAATGGATGGGGTATGCCCGGGAAACATTCCCAAATCTCCACAACTGGAAGATCACGTTTCTAGTGAAACTCACAACTCCATCTAAGAAGGAAAAAACGGGAACCATCACAGGATCGACTCCCTTTGGACCATGTTGTAGAAAGATCTTCACCACAAGCAAAGCGCAATAGAAAGTGGCACGAATCTAGAAGACCGATGATGATTCGTTCCTGTAGGGGCCAGATGCAGTTAACAAACCTATCAAAATTATCGACTGACAGCCTTCGACGACCAAAACGAGCAACCCTGGATAATCCATGGAGTGTTGAAGCCTCTGTGAAATCCTGTAAAGAAAGTGGAAGAGAATGAACCCCTCGATGGAATGCGGGGACTTTCGGGAAAAGGCTAATAGGGGGATATTCTGGGAGGGAAGCTGGATTTGTGAATGGGGAGAAGGCTGGATGCGAGGTGAAAGAGGTGTCGGGCGGGACGACCATCGCCGCCACCTGAACGGGGCACCACCGCCTCTAGGGTTCCATGGTGGGGCGAGAGATAGGAAAAGACCATCCAACAGTTACTAATTTATAATATATAGCAATAAATAAAAAGTGAAAATTAATTAGTTTAATTGATTGGGTCACAATTATGGGAATATAATAAGTAAAAAAATATATGAATTTTAAATTACTTATGTAAAACTAATATCTTAATAATAATATTGGATAATATGAAAATATTAATATGATGGATAAGATATAAATTTTTTATTATTAGTGAAAATGAACAATTGTAGAATGTTTTATGATAAAGTAAATATTATTCAATGTCTCTTTTTCTGTTACTGTGCCTAGTGTATTTGATTATATATGTTTGTTTTCTATGAATTATAAATATTAATAAGGTAATATATAGTAGTGTAGTGGGCCACATCTATATTAATTGTGTAGGTAGGGATATATTATATATGTATTCCAACTTATACATGTAAAATGTTGTTCTATGTTTAGTGGATCTATAATTCTATAGTAAAAATTATGGTTTTATATGAAATACTCATAAATTTATATATGAATATGTAGTGTGATGGGTTAATCATTATTGTGTTGTAGTTTCAAAAAAATAATTAGGATGGATAAAACATACCATTAATTGTTAAATTGTGTTGAAATTAGAAAATATACAGGAGATGTGAATTGTACAACCAAGCATGAAAACATTCTATCATAAGTTTCCTTTAAAACAAATATGACTTTCATTAAACTATAGGGCCGTAATTAAAAAAAGATACTTATGGTGGGTTATAACAAATAATACTTTATTTTATTTAACTGTCCAAAATTACATGTTTTCTTTTTAGATCCTATAAAAATGTTACAGTTCACATACATATCCACCAGTACATCTTTATTTATTTTTTAATGTATAATGTTTCTATGTGATTAGTATATTATTAAGTATGAATATAACTTTTTTATTCTTAAAATGTAATCCATGAGTTTTTATAATTGATATTATCCATTTTTATTCCTATAATTCAAAAACCTAGAATGTAATGTCTTTGAAAATAAATTTTTACAATTAAATAAGTATAATTAACCTAAAGGGATTTGATATCATGGAAAAAAAAAATAATTAGTGTCATATTATATGTTATTCGCAACCAAACATTTACATTGGATACAAAAAAAATCCACTATTGATTTATGATTAATTGGTAAATCCCACAAATTTTTTTTTCTCCCAATATGCATAACTTGAGAAAGTGAGGCGAGAGACCCATTGGGAATAATTTTACATCATATACCCTATATAAATAAAAATTAATATAATGTGTGGGATTATAATGTAATGAGACAAACTATATGTTTTAACCACATCAAATAGTTGCTTGGTTTAGTATTGATGGTGTAGATACTTAAAAAATGGTGTATATGGATGATATTATAATTATTCAACCACTAAAAATGTAGTATTTTCCACTATATGAGAGTTCGTATTTAGGGATAGTGTATTAAAAATTTCAAGATATAATAAAAAAATAATATTTTTTTGTATAAAACCGAATCAAGAATAATACAAACATAATTATCAATAATTTATGTTAGTTATATAAGATTAATATTTATTTAAAACCTATATAATATATTATGAAAAAAATTAACACTGTTTTTAATCAATGATAACTTATTCCTGTTTTTCTTCAAAAACAATGGCTATTTAAATCTTATGTAGACATGAAAATCCAAAACAAGGGAAGTGAAAATTCATTTCATGTAGTGAAAATCCTCTAAACTATAATATGAATATTATTAAACCTATTTTTGGTGAATAATCCTGAATCTCTCTCCATATAGTGAATGAATATAAAAGAATTTTTGAAATGTTCAGGATAAATGTATGGACAAGTTATTTTACCACCTCCTATATGTCCTCATTTGTACATGACATGGGAATAATGAAAAATTATTTATATTTTTATCCTTTCTACATGAATTCTTATAAGGGGGAAACTATAATAGTTATCATTTAATTTAATTTAATTATACAAATTTTTCTATTTTAGTTGTTGATCCATTATCAAAAATATTGTGTGTAGGTATTCAATATAATTTGGTTATAGTTTATATTTATATTAAGGATATGAGAGTAACTGATTTTAAATCTTGTTATGTTTATAATAAATGCATCCTTCATCCTACCACATGTTTGACTCATTTATAGGTTTCTTATTCTTTATCCTAAGATATTTAATATTGATATCATGGAGAAGAGATACTGATAAGTTTGAATGATTTTGTATAGGTGATTATAACTGAACATAGTATTTAATTTACCAATATCTATTTCCATGCCATAGTTAATGGAATGAATTAGATATTTTATAAACATTAATTAACAAATTAGTTATTTTAAAATTATTCCAACAGAAATAATTATTTTGTTGTCTGCTTAAAAATATTTCCCATGTTGTTAGGTGGATAGGTGCCTTTTATTGAAAAAAATCTATTCTCAGGGAATTAAGTATAATGGGGCCGATAAAGGTATTCATAAGAATAAATGTTCCGATACACTCACACTCATAGGAAATGATTTTATTTTTCCTAGTTTATGTAATTAATTGGAGAATCGAAATTGTTATTGGATGAAGGGAAATAAATAATAAACATGTAAATGTAGATAACTGAATAAAATTTCTTGATGGATTCATAGAATTAAGAATATTTAATGAATATTTATTGTCTCATCAATTTAGTTCCATATTATGTACTCCATGTTCTTCAAACAATTTTGATACACCCACAATTCAATAACATTGTGAATAGAAATCCAACCTTGGAAATAACTAAGTGTTCCAACCACCCATATCTTAGTAGATCACAAAATGAAGTCCACTACACACGAAAACCACTGATCACTTTTTAAAAAAGTAATTTCTATATATATATGTTTAATATGGATTTTATAATTTTTAATGCAATTTGAGGAATCATAAATGAAAATAATTTTTTCGCACCACACATCCTCAATCGAATAAGATATCACAGTAAAAAAATGACATATAATATGCATTATCTCATGAATAGTCATATGAGAATTCTAGAGGTGATCCTTAGATTATCCTTTAAATGTAGATATGATCATGAGATAAAGTATTAAGAAAATACTAATAGATATATTTGATGAAGGAATGAAAATTTGAGACACATAAGTATAATATAATATAATACACAAACATAATAAACATTATATATATCAATACATGGATGAAAGTAGTGGTCTCAAATATATTTTATGTGGGGGATGAAAATATATTTAATGGAATCAAGGTTCATCTAATTTAATCCTCTAAAAATTATCAATGATATGCCCCAACTTAAATCATCCCACATTTAAATCCTAAGGGTGACAATTCTTCATGATTTATCATGATCACTCTCATTTATCAATTCTTCTAGATGATTATTGTATCACATATTTTTTATATGATTAATATATGAAACAAAACATATGATTTTCCCAACTGAATTATAAAATATAAAAATAAATATTTTGAGGTTTATAACAACATAATTGAATTATTGAAAACAACATATGCACTGTTACATATTGACCATTTTATTCTATTATGAATTATAATCTCTAATTTATAAGAAATTTTAGGAGTAAACTCTTATATAATTCCTGGTAATTATTTTATATGGGAATGTGACCATTATATATCTTGATTTTATGCTTAGGAAAAAAAAATCTCTCCTCTTTATCACCAATTTCATCCACATTGAAACAATATTTACCCATAAGTATTATGTGGGTTGTAGGGTATGCTTATGTAAATAATGGATAACCCTTACATATCAAATTTTGAAATTGTTATGGTACCTTTACATATCAATGACCTATAAAAATTACTATTTCATATCATTTCACTCTATATCTAAAGTTTTCTTGTTTCATGTTCTCAATCATTGTCATATATGGAGTAACTATTAAACATGGATTAATTTTTTAATTATACTCTGTAAAACATTATTCTTCCAAAACCATTTAAAAATAAAACATAATGAAATCTAGTGAGATATTTTCATATAAAAAATAGAAAATAATCTACATTATTTTAGAAATTATCAAAATAATCCCAAAAATAATTAAATCAAATTTTATTTCTTTTAAAATAAAATCTAGGATTCATCCATTGTGCTAAAAAATTATAAAATTTTTAGGTTTTATATCTACTTAGTGATAATATAAAATAAAAAATATTATAATATTTTGAAAATATGGTACCTCATAAATCTTTTCAACTAAATCAATTTCACTCTTACGAAATTCAAATAATTCCACTAAAAATACCATCCTTCATAAATTAAATACTGTAAAAAATACCATATATGAAGATAACTAATAATCCAATATTGAGAATACCAAGATTCATCTACATGTTAAAGCTATTGGTATTGTATTTTATAAATAATATTATATATTAAATTTTAATTTTGATTCTCATAAATACCATTGATTTTTTTATAATAAATTTTCTAGAAAATCGCAGTCAATGGAAAGCCTCTAAAAATTTATTAAAAAAAAGAAAAATGCATTAAACGAGTAAAAAAAGATAGAAAAGACAACTACACATCATAAAAATCATACCTGTAACCACATTTTTTATAGATTTCATCCTCTGTAGTAGCCATTTCCCACTTCGAGCTTTCATAATTCTTTTGAGCCTTGGAATATTTCATTTTAAGATTAAACTTCTCCATAGATATAAACCCTTTAGATGATAGCATTTCCCAACCTTCCTTCCCAATATTCGACCTTGTAGACACAAGCCTTGGAAGATAAGAATATTCTTTCTGTGGCCTTCATCATGGAGGATCAGTCTTAGCATCTTCATTCCCAGGCACCTTCATCCTCCCACCCTGAACAAAATCATTGTAAGAAGGTCGGAAAACACCATTATTCTTTCCCTTGTCACTTTTCGATAGGTCTCCCCACTTTCCTATGATTTTAACTACTAGTAACCCTTATTCAATCCCCATTCCTGCTAGAATTGTCTGTTAGAGGTAACTATGGCAATACATTGTGGTTTCTCCACATGATTCTGCATAAAAAATTCTCCACTTGCAACATCCATTGATGAACCAAGAAGCAAATTGCCAACCCCTACCTTATAACATCATCTTCTTCATGCGATTTCTACTCAAAAACCCTATGATCAAGAAATAATGAATGTATAGAATGTCAAACTTATATTAGATTCTTGATGTTCTGTTTATACCCTATGTTTGTGAAATTAAAACATATGGTTAATCAATGCTACATTTGGAATCTTATGCTGAAAAGTGTAATTGTATAGATCATTATCCATACATTGAATTTTTTCACGACATTACATGTTGATAAATGAATGGTTAAGAAATCATATATTAGTAGGAACCCAATGCTTTGAAAAGGAACCCTACGCTACATAATGAATCCTTATACTACCCAATGAATCCATATTTTACACATTTCAACCCTACGTTGTCTACTCAATAGTGTGGTTTTAAAATCTGATATTTTTTCAAACTGACATTCAATGATATTTTAATAATATTAGTCTTATCAAAATATTATATTATACTAATTCAATGATCTTAGAAAACAATTAATAGATCATTTTTTTTCATAGAAAATCACTCTTATTCATAAGGTATGTTCTGAATCCCTTGATCAATGATGATTTTAATTTTTGTATTTTTTTGAGAAATATTCTTAGGTCTGTTCAACCAAAGAAACTCTATTTATAGAATTGATGGATTTTTGAATTGACAAGTGTGTATGAGATACAACTTATATAATTATTTGTCTTATACAATGAATAACTACTGAACATGAAGCAAAGAGTACATTTTGGTGACATAGATGTCCAATCTTTTAATATTTAATAATTACTCCTTCTATATGTTTCTACTTTTATTTTACGATGATTTGGAAACTAGGATTGCTAAAAAAATCCCTTTCAGGAATACATTCACTTATAAAGGTAAAGATCCATCTACTATATGTTGTTACTGCTATAATTATAATGTTAATCCTAAAACATCAAATCATGCTCTTTTTATTTATTGGAGTTTCAACCACTCATGATATGTTGTGGTTGAGTATCATCTTCTTGACCTAAGTTGTGAACAATCAGTTCTCTATTAAAGAACATGAAGTCCGTATGTTTAGCATATTTGTATTGTTTTTAACTACTTATGCTCATTTTTTATTTTTTGGTCTTCAGATAAAAGGACCATTTTAGTTAAATTCACCAAAATCGTATAGGTATTGATTGGTGGAGTGGATTGGGGGATTATTATTCCTTGAAAAACTAGAAAACGTTATGTTCTATCTTTCTATTAATCTTTTTCTTATCTTTTAATATATAATAAGAATTCTTCAAAACATCATAATTCACAAATAAATTCAAAATTAATAATTGTTGATTTTTATCGAAAATACACAATTCACCCCATCTTGTGATACTTTGTATTTTTTTTTGAATTAACAATTTGTATCATAGGTGGGTCTTTTAATAAGAAGGTCATAGAAATATAAAAAGTAAAATATCTATACAAAGTAGATGGAAATTTATAATCCTAAATAACGAATGACCATTGTAGGTGCATCGTACATTAAGGGAAATAAATTATTGAACATGAAATCTCGATTGATAATATTTCTTAAAAATCATGGTATCAATGTTTATTCAAAAATCATTATTCCAAGAAAAATTCTTGAGAAACCATAGACTTTGACTACTAAAACAGAAGAATATTATGATATAAAATCTAATGAAATTAATGCTATTATCTATGGAATTGGTCATGAGAATTTTTTTCATGTATCATAATTTCATACTACCATTGAGATGTGGAAAACTATTGTAGTTTCCTATGTAGGAACATGCATTGTAAGATAAATGAGGCATTCTTCAACAAAGCTAATATTTGGCACCATTAGAATGATTGATGGTGAATTAATCACATAGATGAATAAAAGTATTACATATATTTTCAAGAGTATTACAGCCATAGGAGAACCCATCAATCTATATGATCAATATTTAAAAGAACTTATAGTATTACCCTCAAAATGGAATGGAATAAATACTGATATTAGCAAATCATCACCTATCAAGGATTTTACAATAAACTAAATAATAGGAATAGTAATAATATATTAAGTATAAATTCAGGATGAACTTAATGATAATAACATTATAGTAAAAATGAAATAATGGATTTGAATGTAACATCTCATAAACATAACTGAAAATCAAAACATGAAGCCCAAAAAAGAGAAAAATTAATATTCCACACATTCTGTAATTGAACTGTCTTAGGTAGAAACAATGTTTAGTAAATTATAGAAGGAGAAAAGAGTATTCATATAATCCTTTTTGAATAATGATAAATAATGTAGATAATTTTGATTATATGAATGGAAAAAAGATAAGGTCACATCAAACCTAATTTCTCTCAATTGAATGATGAAAGAAAGTGGAAATAAAATAAATATAAAAATAATTATGATTATGAGAATAAAGGGAAATGTAAATGAAATCTATATGGAGTGTGTATGAAGGCTCTAGTAGCTCCACCCAATCTAATTCAGAGAAAGAGCCACAAAATCTGAAAGCCAACATATACTTTATAGCTAAAGATAAAGAAGAGGTAAAAACCAATTACTCTTCCATTTATGATACTAATTATTCCTAGAGTAGTAATAAAACTGAATATTATACAATGATAGAAGATAAATATTATTATTTATTTAATAAACATAAATCATTTAAAAATATTCACAATTTTGACTCAGGAGACTATGATACTATGCTAAAATAGAATGACGATTTAGTTGAAAAAATTAATTCCTCTACATCAAACAGTACTCATAATGAAAAATGTATTAATGAATGTATGATGAATTATACTTCTATAAAAGTACCATAATTACATTTAACAAAGGAGAAAAAGTTTTGAATGAAATTATTGGAAATAATTTCATTAAAATTTAATGATTTTGAATAGTAATTAAGGGTAATAATTATAAATTGCATTGGAATTATTTTATTTCAAATTCAAAAAAAATACATTTAATTTCTTTAGAACAAAATTTTATAACACTAATAAATTTTATTTAGAAAATAATAAAATATTTTGTATTAAAAATACTTTATCTCTATATTTTTCTCTAATGTATGTGATATGAATTATGGAATAATAAAAAAAATCTGGATTCCCAAATTACTGCTAGAAAAAACGAATGGACTCAAGAAGATATGGGTACCAAAAAAACACATGATTAATTGCCTTTGAAATAGATAGGTCAGATGAATTGGAAATTCATATGGTATATAGAAAATGACTATTCTATTCAAATTTGTGGAGACTCGACAAATTTCTATACATTGAGTCAAATAGATGGAGGTCTAGCCACTCTTCATAAAAACACCAATGGAAAAATAGTTGGAGTTGAAACTATTAGAGATCCAAATAATATATTTTTTAATAATGTAATTTATGTTCAAGGGCTATAGAAAAATATGATAAGTATTTATCAACTTCATTATGATGGTTTTTATTCATATTTTTCAAACATATCATGCTCTATGTTTAAATATTAATTTCTTAAATTTAGAACACCTAGAGTTGATAATGTTTATACTATGGATTTAAATTACATATATAAATAAAATGTGAATTTCTTAACTATTAAGACAAATGAGTCAAGGATTATAAAAATTTGACTTGGACACTAATATTTGTTTCTTACAAAAATTGTCTAATAAATTGATAGTTTCTAATTTCACTGTATTTTTTTTACAATGATTGATTATGTGATGCATGCCAAATTAGAAAACAACACAAATCATATTTCAAATATATTAACAAAATTAATGCATTTAAACTGTTAAAACTTATCCATATCAATTTTTTAGATCATTCTGAATAGAAATATTGGATGGATAATTATATGCCTATGTTTTTATAGCTGATTATTATTGATTTAATTGGATATATTTTATAAAAATCAAAACTTCGGTATTAACTATTTTTAAAAGTATTATTATTTTTTAAAATTAAAATGGATTTTAAATAGTTTCATTATAAAGTGATAATGGTGGTGAATTTGATAATAAAGAATTTAATTAATTTTTTCTCAAATATGGGAATTAAACACACCATCATTTCACCAAGAACACCTCAAAAAATGGAAATTTTAAAAAAAGAAATAGAAATATTCAAGAAATGGAAATAACTATGTTAAACGAATATAAACATCCAACCTACTTGTGTGGAGAAGTTGTAATCATAGAAGGCTATATCATGTATAGAGTTTTAATAGGGCCTATTTTCTAAAGGACACCCTATGAACATTGGAATAACAAAAAACCAAAGGAAAATTACTTTAATGTTTTTGGATGAAAGGTTTATATCTTCAATACTAAATAAGAAATTTATTATGTTCAATCCAAAATATGATGAAGTAATTTTTTTAGGATATTCTGCTACTTCTAATGCTTATAAGGTGTTTAATAAAAAGTAAAGGATTGTTGAAAAATAACTTCATGTGATATTTGAAGAAACTAACCCTTTTATTAAAGAGAAATAAAAAACTAATGATTTTACTAACACATCTAAAAACATGGTTCTTTAACCCCCTAATGGTGATTTATAAAATGATATTAATAAAATTAATTCTAGTTTAGATGATCATGATACTGAAGATCATAAAACTATCTTGACTAGAATGAGTAGAACCTTACAAAACCATCATTCAGAAACATTGTTAGGAGACCTAGACACAAGAATTAGAAATAGAAGAAACATGGGAAAGCTGGATGAAATTTCTATGATTTTATCTAATTAAAACCTATTACTATTAAATTATCCTTAGAAGATGAAGGATGAATGTTTTCAATGCAATAATAACTAAAACGCATCAAAATGAGTGACTTATGGGAACTAGTTGAAGGGGAACCCAAATACCCAATCATAGGAACATAGTGGGTCATTTGAAATAAACATGATTATCAAGGAATCATAAATAGAAATAAAGTTATATTACTATCTATTTGATATAATAAAAAATAATTTATAGATTATGATGAAACCATTTAAACTATTTCTATATTTTATGACATTAGAATAATTTTAGCTTATGCATCACATAGGAATGTTAATTTATATCATATAAATATTTAATATCCCTTTATTAAATAGATATTTAATGGATGATGTTTTTGTTGAACTACATCATGGTTTTGAAAATCATCCAAAATCAAATTCTATTTTTAAACATACTAAATCTCTCTATGGCTATAAACAAGAACCTTGATCTTGGTATGAGTGATTAGATTCTTTTATTTTGAAAATTTGACTTCCTCTTAGATTGGACAATCCAAAAGTTTTTAAGAAAACTATTTATTCTAATATTCTATTAGTATATATTTATGTTGATTTTTTTATTAAGAGTTCAAAAAATAAAAAATATTGTAAATATTTCTTAAAATAAATTCAAAAAAAATTTAAAATGACTATTATGAGAGATCTAAATTTATTGTTAGAATTATAGCATTTTTAAAAAGACTTTTCAAATTTTGTTAAATCAATGTAAATTTTTTATTGATTTACAGAATATAGTTGGACATGAGAACAAAAAGAAATATATAACTCTTATATTTACCAATGTATATTGTGATTTGGATTAAGCTAGAGAAATAGTGGAAATGAAGTTATATTGATGTATGATTAGTAGTTTGTTATATCTTCCAATTATCAGACTATAAAGTATATTTTGTGTATGTCTATATGAGAGATTTCAATCTTATACAGAAGATTCACATAATACCACTGTTAAAATAATTTTAATATATCTAAAAGAAACTATTTTTAAATATATTCTTTACCCAAAAACATCTAATTTCAATTTAATTTCATATTCAGATGATGGTTTTGGAGGTTGTAGATTAGATAGAAAACTCACCTCCAGAACCGTTTCATTTTTAGGAAAATATTTTACACCATAGTAGTGTAAGAAACAACACTCAATTTCCCAATGAATATCCAAGGCTGAATGTGCTTCTGTTTGTAGTTTCTTTTTATAGGCATTGTAGGATAAAAAATACAGTATTGTAATTTGGAAAAAAAATTAATAATATACCTATTTTATATGATAATAATAGTGAAATAAATATTTCAAAAAATATTATATGGAATTATTGGATTACGAATATTGATATATCTAATCGTTTTCTTATTTATCATGTTCTTAGAAAGGAATTATACTATGAATTTGTTATTACTGAATATCCAATAGACAATAATTTTTGTAAAACACATCCTAGAGAATGTTTTGATTTTATTAAGGGGAAGTTAAGAGTATATTATTATAAATTAATGTTTAGTAATATATTTTATTCAGAATCTATCTATATTTATTTTTTAAAAACCTATATTTGATATATATTTTTCGGTATATCTCTTTATTTTATTCGATTATGCAGTATATAGTTTTAAAAATGGTAACTATAATTTTATTACCCATTTACAAATTAAAATTTAATGTCTAAAATATAGAATGATGCAATAAAAATATTAGCCTTATCTTTCTCATATCTTTCACATAATTTCATATTACAAATATTTTCTCATTTCAATTTACTATATCCCTAAATATTTGAACCTTAAATTTGAAAACCATCAAAAATGGAAGCTATAGATATAGTTGAAGATGTATGCGCAAGTAAACTAATTTTCCATTTGAAGTATGGAACTATACTTACAAAATGTGTACTTTATTTTGATTGAAAAAAACAAATAAATATTTAATTGAAGTATTTAATAGGATTCTAAGGACTGGGATTAATTTTTTTAAATATTAATACACCATTTTTTTCAATACATAAGTAAAATCATTCTTTCAAAATTAATTTTTTATTTTCGGATCTAATGATGATGTAGTTTTAACTAAGATTCATCACGATGCGTTTTCTCTCTCTATGGTTCAAATTACTAAATTAGTGGAATTTCCATATGAGGAGGGGTTTCATTTTTATTTAAGAAATATAGGTAATGATAGTGATAGATCAGAGGATTACATGTATTATCTTTTTGAAACTATATCTATTATGAAAATGACAACAAGATATTTGAACACATATAAGAAAGTTATGATGAAGATAATTCGGTAATGAATAGTTCCAATAATATCATAGTCTGATTAAGTAATTTATCATGATATTTATGTTATGTTTTTATTCTTAAAAAATATCAAGCTAAACTTAAGTAGATACATGATAAGGTATCTGAATCATTTCAATCAAAAATATGCCAAGATGGGTTTTTATAAATTTTGAAGGATTTTATACCTGTTGTTGTTGAGATTGGGAAAGATAATATATTTAACATTTATATAGAGATCTCATCACAAAAAAATTAGCAGTTTTGGAAGTGTCATAAAATTAAGATGATGTAGAGTAATTCATGAAATCATCTTCTACCAGTTGGTATAAAGAACCAGAATGTTGGATGTTTGGAGCCCGAGTGGAGAATTATTTTTACCTATTGTTGGTTCTATGAAGCCTAGACTAGATGATGAAGAAGAATCTTTAATTTATGATGAAATATATTTTCAATTGAGAATAATTTCAGTCAATATTTATAAACTAGTGGTAGTTCCCCATGGTGTACAATAAGAAGTTGTAGAGTATGAGGCTTGTGTAACAGAACCTATTGCTAAATAAGAGGCTCTTATAACTGCAAATGATGAAGAAGTTTTTCAAAAGGATGTATAATCAAATGAAATTGATCTCAATACAAATTAAGATTCTCTTGGGAATAATTCATTAGTAATTGCAGATCCGGTTGATGCAGGTGGATCCACACTAAGAGAGGATGAAGGGCTCAGTTTTCATTTGGAATGAGTTATTCAAACAAGGGAACAATATACCAAGTTTTTTAACTAATTAGATAGACATACTAAAGAGATAATACACAATTTCAATAATATGAATCCTCAATATGTTTCATAAGAGAAAAAATTAGAGTCTGAAAAGAAGAAATATGAGGACCTCATAAGTTCCACTCTTCCAAGAGCTATGTTTGAAGCTCCTCAAACTCAAAATTGAAATGTAAAAGAGAATTTGGTTTAAATAGATGGTGTATAATATTTAATAACTAATTTAGATATATATTTCAAATCTTTTAAAGAGGATTATATGATGAAAGATGATTTTGATGAGCTAAAACTTTGGTTGGGAAGAAAATTTCAGTCTATTATGGATATTCATCAGGCATTACCATCTACCCCACAACCATCTCTTCATGACCTGATAAGAAGATTTAACGTTATTACTACTGTGATGGAAGAGTTAAAAAATAGGTTGAACACTCTCCATTGCAATAGTAAACCTATGAATGTTCTTCTGGAAAATCATAATGATATGATTAGTCTACTGACCACTAATAAACCCTAGTTAGGACATGTCATTCAACAATTCAGATATATATAAAAATACAATATTCAATCAAAAGAATCTGTAGATGAGTTCTTGAAGGTCAATCTTGTTGAAATATTAAAGGATATTCTAGATTCAAGAAAAAATCTACAGTAATGTATGTATATCTTCAACAACCATTATCAATGTCTTTTAGTAAATTCTCTTGAAATTAATAGTCTTGTAAAGAGTAATACTTATCCATCTACCGAATCTAAAACCCAGGGATATTAAAAACAAGAAATCCAATATGACATGATCCCCCCATTTTAAGACCTAATATGTTTATTGTTGGTATGTACTCCTTAATTTTCCTAACATTTGATCTTCAATAAAATTTACATTAGTTTTAATTCAATTTATGTTATCTGTGTTCAACTATCGACTTCCAAATCACATTTCTTATTATTTATAAATAGTATAATATAATATTCGTTTAGAGTTTAGTGTGATATCAACTATACTAAATTTCATATATTCTTTCAAAGAATTCTCTTATATATAAAAATGGAGAGAATATTTGAATACCACTAAATATCATTTTTTGGGGAGAATATTTTCACATTTTCGATACTTTTAGAAGATTTTTTTTAATTAAAAATTATACTATGAAGTCAAAATATTTATTTAATTTTTACCATTACTATATTCTCTATTCATTATGTTATGGGTTTTTTGAACATCAAATAGAGGGAGATTATTGGCATTTATTGTATCACTAATACACTATTTTAAATTTTGATTTTGATGCTCATGAATACCCCTGTTTTTTTATAATTAAGATTCATTTTTTTATTCTTGAATAATATATATCATGTGTTTGATTACATTTTTTAGGGAATTTTATCTATGGGATGTGTTATGTAAACACTGTTCAAACCATATGTTCATTAAATAAATTTATGGATTTTCATTCATATGCTATAATGAATAGATTGTTTATGGAAAAAACACAACACTATTAGATTAGTGCATGGATCAACAACCATATGTTCGAGAATCATTGTATTTTTGGAGTATCATACCGAAATTAGAGTCCAAAATTACTATTTGTAACATAATTTTAGGAAATTAAAATTAATAATTAATCAATGCTATGTTTGGAATCATACGTTAAAAATTGTGTACAAATAAATAATTATGCCTACATTAATTTTGTCCCCTAAATTACATACTGATGAATGTATGGTTATGAAACCATATAATGGTTGGAACCATTTTCTACACAGATTAATCCTATGTTACATATGGAACCCAATTCTATGTAATTAAACCCACCATTTTCCACACAATAGATGAGTTTTAAAACCTCACATTTTAACCAAGTTACATGGTACATTCTTGGAAGAATATAAGGATGATTGAAATATTCCCTTTGACAGATTAAAATATACTTAGGATCAATTATAAAGAAATATTTTATTATATAAATTCACTCATATTCTTAAAATACATTACAACTCTTCTCCACTATTCCGATTTGAATTTCTACATTATTTAAGGTGTCCTTCTGGGATCTGTCCAACCAGGGAAAATATATTTATTTGATTGAAGTAATTTCAAATCTAGATGTTCGTATAAGATATGGGTGATGCATGTTTTTGTCTAATATTGTAAAGAAATATCAACCATGCAGAAGATAATACATTTTAGGGACATACGTGACTAATCTTTTACTATTGTAATATTACTACTACTATTTGTTGCTACTTTTTTTTGAAGTTAATATTCCAACTAGGATCACTTATGAAAAAACCTATCATTAAAATGTTATTTTATGTTAATGATTATCTATATACTATTAATTTATACTATAGTAATTATAATGTTGAACCAAAATCATCAAATCAAACACTATTGATTTATTGCAGTATCAAATTCTAATAACCATTTATAGTGGAGTATCATCTTCTTGATCTATGATTTGGAAAACCATTTCATTATTAATGAACTATAAGGCCTTTTGGTTTTACTACTTGTAATGGTGTCAAATTCGTTCAATTAGTTGTGATTTTATGGTCTTGTGTTAATAGGACCATTCAAGTGGAATTCATGAATCTCATTGGGAGATTGATTTGTGGAGTAGACTAGGGGATATTTGTGCCACGATCCACTATAAAAGTTGTGTTATATTTTTTTATGAAATACTTATCTTTTCATATAAAAGGAAAATGATGAATATTTTTATAATTCCCAAATGGAGTCAAAAGTAATAATAGTGTAAGTTTATCAAGAACATATAATTCACACCCTTATTATGTTACATTGTATTATTCTAAACTAACAAAATCCACATACCACTTTAACATTTAGTTTTATATTAAATTAATTCTACCATGCCACAAAATTACTTACCTATCATGGAAATTTCCTCAATTTGTTGATGGAACATTTTATATAGTGTTTTTGTTTCTCTATGTGTAAATGTTATCTAACATATTCTTAAATTATATAGTGTTATATTTTGGGATATACACATTTAATAGTCAAGAGTGATTTTCAAAGTACATTTTATGTGTAATATATTGTAGTATTTATTGTTAAAATTATTGAGCTATAAATTAAACTTAGATAACTGGAGAACTATGTAATTTATAATTTAACTTTTGTAAAATAGTGTAGGTTACTAATTCATTATCTCACAAGGTATATCACACCCAATAAAATATTCCCTGTAATATTTTGGTTCATAGAAATACTATTAAAATTCAATGCATAAACCACCCTCCGTTTTCATTTCCATGGAATTTATATTTTCTTCTATTTCATTTTATTATGTTTATTTTATTTATGTGAAAATTATATTCATATATATATGATTTCTTGTATGGTATATGTATTCTAACATGTATAAAACTAGTGAATATTGTATAAGAGAACTCTCCCCCAATATAGATATATAGAACTCACAATCATCCCTAAAATAATGAACATCCTCCCAATAATCACCAGGAATAATCCATGTACCCCAACTCAGATAAAAGAATTACATGAAATGAAAATAATATATGGCTTATAAGGGATTAATTTTTTTAATATTAATTACTTAATAGATATTTCATGGATTATATTTATTATAAGTAGTTAGATATAAAGGTGGCTAGAAAAGTGGATTTGATAAGTGAATTTTTAAATTAAATAGTGGTATCTATTAGGTATTTAATACACAAAATCTATATTTTTAAATAGTAATAATGTAATATTATAGCTTCTAAAACGTCTATAGACTCTCAGGAATGGTATTATAAGGAAAAATATGAAAAATATGTCTTTTATTGCCTCACAAGAGCAGGATTAAAAATAATTGATAGATAATTCATTAAATGTAATGCCATTTTCATCCAAAATACTCAAGTAAATTGTCATAATAATTTATAATATCATATAACCAATTATGCAATCATAATAATATAAAAACAAATGAAATTTAAAATACTATATTTTTGGCTACCATAAGACAGGATAATATTTAACAAAAGTTTCCCAAAATAATTAAACCAAAATCTAAAAAATAAATAATGGAATTAATTTTCAACAAGATTATATTAATAGATTTAATCCCTCCAAAAAATACTGATGAAAAAATTTTATGTAATTTTTAATTCATAAAACCTAGTAATGATTGATCTTTATTGAAGGATAAAAACATGATTATTCAATTATGGGAATCCTTGAGTTTTACACCTTGTTGCTATCTACTTATTCTTCAATTATGATATATAGATACTAATAATAATATTATTTTTAATAATTTTATACATGGAAAATATATAAGGGAATAAAGAGAAATATATTGGGTTTTAAAATCCCATGTGGTGCTAAATTTAAACAATATGTTGCCCGATAGTTATGTTGAATTACACCAATTCGAAAGTAGTAGTGTTATTTTCCTTGAAACCATAACATATGTTTTTTTATAATAACATATAAGTGGGTAAAGGGAGTGGATATCCCTAAAAAAGTGTGTATAATAATATAAAACAACTGAAAATAATATAAATTAATGGTTGGGAAAATAATTCTTGGATTTTAATTTTACGTTGTTACTCAATCAAATAAGTTCTTGGTTTATTGTTGTCATAGAAGATGCTTTACCCTAAGTATGAGAGAATATTATTTTTATCATTTCCCAAACTCTTGTATTTTATTATATAATCATACCATCTTTGTTTTTGGGGATTTAATTATTTAAATATCAATAGGTAAGTCAATTATAGCTCTATTAGTATGAAATTATAATAAAATTTAATTGGGTTATGATTCTCCCACATTATTGTCATCTATTGATATTATTTGTTCAATAACTGCATGAGAGAATTTTGGGTAGAGAAATTTTAGGACAATTATCATTTATATCATGACTTCATTATGCTTTAATTTAAATTCTAAATATTTGTATTCCTCAACCATAATTTTATATTTTAATCAAGGGTAGTCAATATACATTTCACATTTTGAATTTATATGTGGAACAAAATATAAAGATGGTTCCATTTCATTTACTACATATTTATTAAGCTTTTTACAATGGTTTAATTTATCTTGTATGATCTGTTGAATATTATGGAGGTAGTGTATTCATGGATTAAAATACACACACTCTCATTCTTCTTGGTAAAAATACTTGGGAATATAATTAAAATTTTCATATTATTATGGTACATTATTTTATAATTCATTGAGTGTGATGGTCACTATATCCATCATTTACATTAATTGTCAAATTGTATATTGAATCTTTTTATGGTTTTGATATATTTGAAAAGATATAGTGAGTTACTATTGAATATATTCTATTGTTATTTCATCTTAATTTTAATTTTATATGGGAATGAGATTTAAATATTAGAAGTGTTCGTTATCATAGTACATTTCTTCCTTGAATATAATCATATGATTTAGAGGCTACTTATATTGTGGCTTAATATATTATTCACTCAAAACCATTGGGAAGAATGCCTATTCATTTTGAATGTACTACGTGAGGTGGGATTCCCTATCGTCATTAGTGATTTTAGAAATCTATATGAAGTTGGTACATATTATGGGATCCATTAATGAGTGGTCTCATCTTTTTTAATAATATAGTTATAAAATGATATAAAAAAGTCAATAACTGATAATAAATATATATAAAAACTATTATATGGAAAATAAATAAATTTTCAATAACAATTATGTGCAATGTTGGATCCCCATCAATTTCACCAGTGATTTCAGGCTGTCTCGAGCCATTAATTAGAAAAACATGTATTCATGAATGTAATTGAATTGGGATGAATGTGGTAATCATATGAATGTAATAAAATATAAAGAAATATTAAATACTATGAACATAAGGAAACTCATGATATAACATATCAAAATGGGAATCATATTCACTGTTAAAAAATAATATGTGGTGAATATAGAACATGTCTCACAGAAGTAAACGTGTGGAAATAAAATATTATCACTTGTTTTAAACCAATATATGTGTCTAAAATACTATATAATAAATAGTTTAATTTATTATGAAAATATTATATACCCAAAATAATATATATCACCGAATATACAATTTAATTATTTTCTTTTAAATCCCATTTATTAAAAATTCATTGTTAAAATTATGGGTTTGTGTGATAAGTATTTTTCATGAATGTTTTGGTTCTGTAATTTTGGAACCTTAATTTGATTATGGTTAAATTATCTCCAAAATTTCTGAAATTATAAAAATATACTACATATTAAGTATATATATATACACACACATCCTAATCTATAAATGATAGAGATTGAAAATGGATAACACCATTCATGGAGAGGGGTGACTAAACCAACATATGAACAATGTTTCTATTTTTTATCGATAGCTAGAATAAATGAAAAATAAATATTAATTAACCTATAATGAGTTTGTTATTTAATTTATATTGTATTATATTAATTAAATAAATACATATTACAATTAGGGTAAAATAACATGAAAGCCATGTCACTTCACTATGTGTAGGTGAAAATACCCACATACGTATAAGAAATGGTATTTTTTCCAATGGATTGAAACGTATGAAGTTATAAGTGATATTAAATTAAATAAGTGTTATTAATTAATAAATATTACATATGTGACTTAATATTAACCTCAATACTATCCTTCTAATCTGTAACTGAAAAACAAATCACATCACTAAAAAGGATGGTAGTCCACCATACACATGACCACATTAATGAGCCCCCATATAATAGAACATAATAAGATATATGAAAAAATAAATCTAGAAGTATAATAATATTATAAATTTCATTGAAATATTTTAAACCAGTTGTTATTTACATCAATGAATGATCTGTTGGTAAACAAGTTACATCAGTTCATGAGGGGGTAGTTTTCCGTACATATGATCATCAATTTCATCATCCATTTTGATGGAAGTGGTTATAAATATAGTTCAATAAATAAAAATATTATAATATTTGTAAATGGATAATAGATTTCATTATATTACTATGGATGAATTTTTTTAATGAGTTGGGCTAAGAAATAAAATGAAAAAACAAATTTTTTATTATTACATATTCTTCAGATGGCATCTTTAGGTTTTCATAAATAAAGATACTTGGATGGAATTGTTAGTAAAAAAATAATTACATACTATTGGAAGACAATTTTTGATGGTAATGGTTTTGGAAAATATTATTCAAATGATTCATTATGTTGGAAGAGAATATAAGATGGGGTTTTCTTTTATATGAGTATATAAGGACATATATAGAATTTATGAAAATGATCAATTGTGCCTACATTTTTCACATTCCAAAAAGATAAAAAATGGTACGTTACATATATTTTGTTGATATATGGTTTAATTATTTACATGAAAATGTTTTTTTGAAATGTTTTAGTTATTTTTTGATCCTTATGTCTTTTATTTAAAACCTGATAAACCCCTTTTCATCATAACCAAATTAATTATGTTTTACAACATTCACTATTAAGTATTATTAAAAAATTATGTTTTCATTATTATATAATATAAATTATTCTATTTAGAAGTAATGTATCCATTTTTGGAAATTAAATCAATTTAATTGTTATAAATCAACTTAATGTTAAACCAACAGAGACGTTCAAAAAACAGTTTTTCCAAAGAAAAAATTACAAAGTTTATAATTATTTTGTATCACAACTCAAAAGTATATATGATTATAATAACCTAAATTTATCATATTGTAATAAAATTTTAGAGATTTTACTTTGAAATAAATTTTAAAAAATTATTTAATATCTTAAATAAATTGAACGAAAGTTAAATATTTAATAAAAATCATAGTTTTTTAACATTTATTAAAACAACATCGTTTTTTGAAAATTATAAAAAATTCACTGAATGATGATTTCAACAAGTATAATTTAATCATTATGTCTATTTTTTTAAAAAAAAATTTAGATATGGTAAAAATATATTTTAAATCACCTTTGTGAAGCATGACAAATCCGTCTTTATGAAAAATCCAATTTTCAGATAACATTTATTTTTTTAGTTTAATAGGATCTTATTTTATTTATAATCAATAGATGACCTTTTATTTTATGATATTAATGTCTAAATAATATAGTTAAAAAAATTTAGTTATATATATTCATATAAAAATCATAAAATGTTGGTTATAATTGTCATGATTTAATAATAATTTTTAATAGAGAATTGTGTTTCTTTTAAACGTGACGTAGTGTGCATCACAAGCTATTAAAGATAATTTATTTATTTAAATTGAATTTTAAAAAAAAATTGGGGGTTCAAATTATATTTTAAGAATAGTTTTTTTGTGTCATATTTTTTATCAAACATAATGTTCGACTTCTAAAAATTATATGTTTTACAACATTCACTCGTTAACCCTATAAAAAATATAATATTTATTAAAATTATGTGTGTTCCATTTATTAATTTTTCTTAAATGAAAAATGGTAAAAACCATAATCCCAAACAAAAATAATAAAAATTCCATATTATCAAATATTTGATGTTTATGAATGTATTGGATACATCTAATAATCATAAGTCCACTCCTTGTCTGATTTTGTAATCATTATATTTACTAGTTTAAATTTAATTATCGGAATTGAAGTTCACCATGGCAACATAAATTACTAAAGATAACTTTAATATTGAAAAATATAAAAGGGACTTATTTACTAAATTTGGTCAAAATAATTTAAAATGTTTATTATACTTTTCAAAATTTAAAACATTGAAATTATATAATTTAATTTGAATAAAGAGCGGAAAAAACCTGAAGATTTTTTTTTTTAGAATAATGACTATTCAAAATTGAAAATATTTTTATACAAATTCAGTAATAATATTTAATTCAAAAACCATAATTATATTATTTTAAATTAATAGATAAAAAAATCAAATTTTAAAACTAATCAAGAATATAATTTTACAATATAAAGAATGTGTAATTAAATACAATATTTATTTAATATTAGTATTTTTCAATATTCATTAAAAAATAATTCATGTCTAAAAATTCTGAAAAAATAATTTGAATATTTTCTTAAAATTGTAATTTAATGAAATTAAATTAATCTTATCTTATAATTTCTTTTAAAATATCCAACAAAATATTATAATATTAAACCATAATAGCCAAAAATAGTGTTTTGAAGAAAACATATTCTTTGAATAACAAAATGGCATTCATAAAAATAGAATTTTATTTGAAAATAATTTTCAAATAAATTTTAATTTATTAAGACAATTATATAGTTTATAATTTTTAAAATATTATTCATCCTATCTAATTTCACATCATGCATGTTAGAGTCAGATTTAAATAATAATAATTAATTTTCCGATTATGATTTTTTCTACATATCATGTGAAATATCAAATAAATTAATTAATTTAAAAAATATCATTACATTATTGATTCATCTATTCTTGTAATATAATACCCATTTTTGTTGTAATTTAATTTTTATTTAATAAAGTATGTTACAATCTACATAATATTGTTTTTGATACTAACAGATTTTCATGTCGATGTTTTTAGTTATTATTAAAATGTTAGTAGTAATTATTATTCATTTTATATATAGTTTCTTATATGTTTTGAATTTATATTCATATTTCATTAATTACTAGTGGTTAATAAATTTTTACAATTTTTTTAACAACCCGATGGTCTGTGGGTTTTTTTTCTTTATGATGGATACTCCCCCTTTTTATCATATATGAGAGGGAAATCATTCATTGACCATAGTCCTAGAGGCAGAGGTCCCAAATAAACCTAAAGACATAAGATTACAAACACCACAAGACAATCCTTCCCATTATATATATACATATATATATATATATATATCATGATCAAAAAAAAAATTATAAAGCTACATAGTTGCCACTTCCATATGCATGCACAATGCCTAGTCTCAATTGTAGATTCCATACCCTATAACTTGTCTAAATCTTATATCCATGAAATGTTTTGAGTTATTGACTGAGCCCCATCTAGATCTTCACCTTGTATGACGAAATAATTCTATTTTTTTTATTTAATATCATCCATCTGTTGTTCCTCAACCATCGCCTACCATGTTTCCTCCAACACCACTGCTCCTCCTCTAATGATCATTATGAAATCCTCCACATCGTTTGTGCGATTCTCCTCAATATTATAGAAGATAAATGTTCTTTTTTTAATATTACTATGATTCAATTCAAATCTGCTGATAATCAGAATCCAATTTCACCAATAATCCTTGAAAATGGTTTATTATTATTATTGGGATGAAAAGATAAAAACCTTTACAATCATTATTTAGGTTGATATAAGTATACATAATATATATTTAAATTTGAGTGTATATTAATATAGAGTTTTTTGTATATGGTGTTTACTAAATGGTTAGACATAAATTAAATTTCTCAATGAAATGAATTATCTATCATCATAACCCATTATCTGAGACAACAAATGAAATTTATAGATATACTATTTACTTTAGATCATCCAAATATCAAAACACATAGAGGGAGATGTTAATTTCAGGTTATCATCCCTTTTATTATTTAAATAGAGAACTAGGGAAAATAATGAACAACTGTTTTATGAATTTTATTAATATACTATTATAATTAAAATAGTATAAAATTATAGATAATAATATTTATAAAATAATTATTACTATTATTTTTTTGGAATTGGAATTCTAGAAAACATGGATTGATGGTAGTAAGCATATGAGAAATATTAGTCTAGATGATCATCATATAAATCTTTTTGAACATTACAATTTAATTAATTGAGATGATATAAAGAAGAAAATAAATAAAATAATCGAATCCAAATCTTACTTCTATGGTCAAACATTAAATTTATAAACCTCAAAACTAATTCATTTGATGAATAATTATATTAATGATTTAGAATAATTACACATATAATTTATAGATGGTGATCTTACTAAACAATAAATAAATATGAAGTAATATTATTGGTAATAAGAAATAATAATTTTATTATTTAATAGGATTAAAAATTTATAAGAAGAAAATATCATTAGACAATATTCAATGGGGTGAGAAAAATGAGGTCATATTATTCCTAATATTATTTTCTTCAAGAAAAAGAATAATTATGGGTAATCATTAAATTGAAAAGAGATAAAATATTTTAGAGAAAACAATGTTACATGGAGTTCCATTGAATATTTATATTCTTAATGTAACAATGATCTACAGACTGATTATATTAGAAAGGCCATATTTTTTTAAAATATTACAAAGGATGATTTTTTCTCATTTATTGGGATGGTATATTCAAATTTACATTCAATTTGGTCCCATTATTATTTTATTTTTCCATATTAGATGATAAAAAAATTCAACTTTATTGGAAAATGAGAATTATCTTTTTTGATATGAAGTGATGGACTGGTATATTACTATAATGGAGAAGATAATAAAGGTGAAGAAAGACATTGAAATGGGAAATATGTTATTTAACTAAATAAAATATTCAATTTTTAAGAATAGTTTTAATGTTTCTATAATTACATGTGTGTTAGATTCTACATATATTTGTGTTTAAAAAAATTATGCTATAAATTTAGGTTTAAAACTAAAAATCTGCCCCTTTTATTTAATTAATATTATATCTAATTTCATGTGAGGTATAAAGAACATTAATAATACCTTAAGATGACTGAAAAAATTGAACACATCCTCTAGATATTTTATACATATTTAAAGACACATTTCAAATGATATAATTATTAAAGAATTAATATTTTTATACTAAATTTCAATTAATATATCAATGTATATATATTTTTTCATTGAAATTTTTTTAACCATTTTGAACTCACAGAGATATATAATCCAATAAATCAAGAAGATATTCAATATTATTGGTCTATAATGTTGTGGGATTTTGATGTTAAGTTATATATAAACATTTTAAAAATGATATTTTTTATATGAAACACTTTGGACTGATTGATTTAGAAATAATAGTAGATTATTAGTATCCAGATCTCTTTGTATGTCAACAATTGTTGTTCTCATCACATGAATAGAGAAAAGTCCAATTTTTGAATCTAATAAATTTGAATATTGAATATGTATGTTTTATTTGAATCTTACATTATATTATATGACATGAGGTCAAAAATATTAGTATAAATATTTTTTATGAGGTTTATTATACAATCATTTAGAATAAAAAATTTAATTTCAAAATAAAATAAGTACCTTACAAAAAAATACATGAGTATCAAAAATTCCAATAATTTTTTGAACCTATAAAAATGAAACTCCCTTGAATGATGAATGTTAGATATTAAGTATGTGAGGTGTGATTAAATTATTTTATAGGAATAGGGGTAATATTTGGACTTAATGACTTCTGGATCTTTTGGTTGTTACAGTTTATTAGATCTTAAGAAAAATAAGGGACAAAAATTTTATAATTTTAGAACAATATGTTTAGAATATTCTAAAAAGGCTATTATCAGGAAAATTTCATAAATAATTAAATACATTTTCATTATTAAGAAAACTATTGGCTATATAATTTTTAAATTAACTACTATAACATATTAATTCTAATTTATTTAAAATGTGTATAATTATTCCCTTCTATACTATTTATATCTATGATGAATTTTATTTTAATCAGTCCAAAAATTATAAATTTTGAATTTTATTAAGAAATAACATTGATTTAAAAAGATACTATATTATCATAACAAATCCTAGATATCCGAATATGAATTATTTTTAATACACTAGTGGAAATGGGGTATATCCCCACGCTACTATGCCAACGGTGTAAAGAACTGTGGGGATATATGATTTTTAAGGATCTATACCCACGCTACTACTGGAAATGGTGTTTATCACCACGCTACTATGCTCCATCGCGCTCCCCACACTTCAACCCTACCTCCCGACTCCACCTCACGGCTCCACCTCCCGCTTCCACCACCCGCCTTTGTCTCCTGGCCTCTGCCTCCCGGCCTCTGCCTCCCGCCTCCGCCTCCCACCTCCGCCTCCTAGCCTCCGCCTCCCAACTCCTCCTCTTAACACCGACTCCTACCTCTACCTCCTGGTCTCTGCCTCCTGGATCCGCCTCCTGGCCTTCGCCTCCCGGCTCTTCCCCCAGCTCAGGCGATGTCCCCGTTCCCCCCTCTCGGCTCCCTCTCCTCTGGGTGTTATCTAATTCATCATTTTTCTATTATAGATGATGTTTCCCATGCGTTCCTACTTATAAATTTCAATAATTATCCTTCAAATATAATTGATATCGAGAATGTTGTGTTGGGGGTAAATTATCCGTTTGAGAAAGGTCTAATATGGATTGGTTATCGATGAATAAAGGAACTATGACGGAAGATGAAGCCTCTTTTAAGGTTTTATGTAAGAACATACATATTAAAGAAGATAAATGGGATAAGGAATCATAAGTTTAGTATTACAAGACCTACTTTTTAGATTTAGACCTCTAGAGACACATATTAAGGTCAACAAGTCATTAGAGGAGGATATTGGAACAACCACTCACTTTCTAGGTGCATTATGCCTTATTTATAGCCTTTATTAAGAGTTTATTTGAGTTATTACATTTATTGTGTGATGCATTGGGTAGATTTTGGGAGATTGGGGGGGGGGTTAGAAGAATGTACTGGTGATAATGGATAGAGGGAATAGTATAGTCCCCCAACGTAACTATGAAGCCTATTAGAGAGGAGTAGTGGGGGATATATGGTAGGGATACTTTTCGAGCTAACATGGAAACAATTCTATGGTAACTATGTAACTATAAAGAGAATCAACATCATGATTTTCTTATGGTTTACAAAACCATGTGTCCAAACCATATGGGTGACTTGAATAGGTATTGAACTTCCCATGGTTAGAGCATGATTTTTTAAGCCAAAAAAACCATTTACATTGAATTTAATCATTTTAAAATTATTATTTTGACACAAAAACACCCTAAAGACAGTCATTACTCCTCCTAAACTCAGGGTAATCAATCCAAGGGACTCTAATGAGACTTCATGGTGAATTAATTATTTTCAGAGATGAATTATATTTGATATAGAGATATCAGTCCTAGATATTTAAATATAATTTATCATTTGTTTGTTGTCATTCTTTTTATTGATAGATATTATTTATTATCCTTGTAAAGGAACTAGATATCAGATTTCTTATCCAGGTTTAGGATTTTCAATGATATCCAATGTGATCCTTTCTAGATTTACATGGAAAATAAATATAGAAAGATGGTTTTCCTGATCATTCTCAGATCCATCTAGATAGCTTAATTTTGTATTATCATGATGGATAGGTCTAAAATGATCCCATCCCATAACATTTTTTTCATCATATATCATTACCCTTGAATACTCATGTAGTTATTTTTGGATGCTTCCATGGATATTTGGTTTGAGAAATTGATTCATGTGGCGAAAATTGATGTTGGGATTTAATATGTTGAATGCAAGAAGTTCTTACCATGTTATGAAAACTATATAAAAATGTATGATATGAAATACTCATGTCTGTTTGTACAGACCATGATAATTATTTTAAAATTATATTTTTATGCCTCTATATAGATAAAAAGTTTCCTTGCTATGACTTGGGTATATATATAAGTGTATGGATAGTAGACTTATACTATCTTGTATCAAAGTTAAAAGTGGATCCTTCATTAATACATTAATCCTATATAGGGGGAGAATTTGAGATGTGATTCATAATGAATATGGTGGGGTCTTGAATGAAAAATGGAAGGGAATGAAGGCCTTGAGGCACTAATGGAGTCCTAAAGTGGGGAATGTTGACATTGTAGTATGACATGAGATAATTGATAGGGTATGATAGATTTATAGACCAACCCAATGCAAAATGGCATATACACCCATGGAGATACATAAATTGGTCCTGTGGTTTGTTTTGAGAATTTTCAAAGCAAAAAAATCTCATGTGAGCAGAACATCCACTATCCAATATCAATGGACTTTCCCCTTTGGATATTTTGGGTGAAACTTCAAGAACTAAATCGTTCTCTATCACTTTTCTATTCTTCTTTTGATGATTTAGAGTATTAAAACTCAAATATTTTCAGGATGGTATATTGATGGGGCATTCATTTTCTTCCTGAATAGGATGGGCACACCTTCCATAGACTTATTCAATAATATCAAACATGTTCTATGATTTCTATATAGATTTTACAATACGTTTCTAACTTTCATTCCTTTAAAGGGTTTGAAACCCCCCAAACATTGATTCTCAATACCCCCAAGTATATCATGATGTTGATTTTAAAAACCATATTTTTTCTATAAGAACAAATATTCCAATGTTCCAATTGAATCCATAAAAAGTATATAGTTTAAGAATCATGTTGTACAAAATTTGTAGGATACCTTGAAACATTTTTTCAATATTAATTCGCAAACATTAAAGTTATAACTACTCTATTTTCATTGAATGTTTTATTTCACATCAAATAACCCATAGAAAATAATCTATAAAATTATAAATTAATTTTATTAAAATAAACTTTTCTTCCCATGTGTATAATGCCTCTATATCTATAAAAGAGTATTTTAAATTTTAAATTTCCTTTTTATTACCCATCAATGAGTGTCTTTTTTAACTTTTTTCTTTAGTTAACATCTCAAGGAAGAAATTTTTTCTTTTTTCCTACTTAAACTATTTTTCATATACTCGGAATGCAAAGGATGTTCATCAGGAGAGTATGACCGTGTCCTCCACTTTGAATCAGAAGAGCTCATCTATTGAAGGCGTTGAGAAGGTTTAGTTGCTTCTGATATTTTTCATTAAACGTGAAGGCAATAATTGGTATGGGATCTGATAGTTATATGAATATTCTAGGTTTACTAACTAATTTAGATGTTGCATATTATTTTTTTAGTATTCAACATTCCTTTCTCTAAATTTTTAATGTGGTTTTTTGTGTTTTAGGAAGAATCCAAACACAAAAGAAAAAGCATGTTCAGTGGAATCCTGATTTAGGTTTCACTCCAACTTTGTATATATATCAATTGTTGAATGACATTGTAATACATGTTTGTAAGAAAATAGTTTTTTATACCAATTCCATGAAAATGTTGTAAAACAAGTCTCATGGATTTTCTGTAGTGTATAGTGAAGCAAAATACGAACATAAGAAAGAGGGAGATGAGCCTTGCTGAGACATATACAAATCAACCAACAACTACCTGAACAAAGTCCATATGAGGGAGATAGATCAATCCAAAAAATATTATGACAAATATGAGCCCCCAACTCATTCCAATCACACAAAATCACTATAATCATCCAAAAAATTCACATATTTTGGTTTAGTCAAATTAAATCGAGGAACTGAAGAAGATAGGGAACGTAGGGATTTAAAAGTGTTTGACGCACCAAATGAGTGTATCTATAATGAAAAAAAATTTAGATAGATAATAGATGAGATTGAGGGATCCAAAATACTCAAGGATAAGAATCTCATTCCATTCAAGCTATCTAAAGTAGGTAACCCCACTGGATGCTGCATTTGACACATTACAAGGTATTAATCCTCCATATGATTTATCTCTTCCATGGTTATTTTACTCTCATTATCAAGGATTTAGACCCCCAATAATACTACAATATAGGGATGATGTGGAAGTGATAGATTTACAATAGTTCATGTTCATCGATTTTATGGTACTCAGGGCATTTCAGTTTTATTTCAGCGTTCATATTCCAATGGAGTTGATTTTTTTAAATCAATTTCCTACTTGACCATGGTAACTTATTTCCATAAGAATATTTGGGTTCATTTCATTGAGTTTAACTTTTTTCTTGTCTTCCCTTGTGCTTTTGGGGTGTCCTATTGAGAATGTTTAAACTCACCCATGCATTGGATTTGTAACCACATATACTTATTTTATGCATATGATATACAATTTAGCAATGATCTCAGAGGATTTGGAGTTGGTGGACCTAGTGTGTAAAGGATATTGGAAGTGTTCATTTTGGTTATGTCTTGTTTGTAAGATCCTGAAAATCCATTGAGGAATGTTCTTATTTAATCATTGGTTTAACTCCCACTAAATTTTTTAAGGGAATATTTCTTGGGAGTATGAAAAGTCTTGGGTGTTCCCTGAGGGTTCAGATCATGAAAAAGAGGAAAATATTCCATCTAGTGTAGGTTACATGGTTGGTGCACAGTTAATGCTAACTGTGCACCAGAACTATGCACCCTAGATAGTGGTGGTGCACAATTAGTAAAACCAAGCATAATGGGGAGGGAGGGGGAGGGGGAGGGGGAGGAGGAGGAGATGGGTAGTGGGGAGGGAGGAGGAGGGACTGGGCCGAGAGAGGGGGAGGGGATAGGGGAGGGGCTGGGCAGTGGGGAGGGAGGGGGAGGGGTTGGGCTGGGGGGAGGGGAGGGGCTGGGGGAGGGGCTGGGTAGGTGGGAGGGAGGGGGAGGGGTTGGGCAGTGGGGAGGGGGGGAGGGGCTGGGCAGGGGTGAACCATGATTCACCTCAGGATGAGGGGATGAAATATATTTCTATTTACCAGAAATATTTTTAGAATGTATTGGAATTCATTTCTATAAATATTGAGGATTCTATGAGGATCAATCAAAAAATTTAAATTAGAGAACTATCATTGAATTGGGTCAGTTTCCTCTTGTAATCTTCTGGTTCAATAGGCCTTGTGATAGACTCCAATTTATCCCAATTTGTTTTTTTATGGTTGTTGTTATTGGTTTAATGGTGCTTCATTGTTGGATTATTTTGGGTTCCCACTTAACCCATCAAAAGTAGGTGATTTTTTTGAAAATTTAATAATAGTTGAACTGGAAGATACAATATAATGGAATCCTAGACATTGATGTACTTGTTAGACTCAGATTGATGTTATTGAATTTTTTGTATGATTCTAATACTGGGGATTGAAATTGGTAGTGTATGGTGGTGTCGTGTTGTTGTGTGATTTCATTTCATTGCTGTGTGATTGGAATTTGGTTTATCCTACTAAACCTCTCTTATGTTTTCTATTATTGGGCATGGAACATTAGAATCATTTGTACCTATGTGGGTTGAATAAGGAAATAATGATGGGAAAGAAGAATGGGTCTCATCCTAGTCACTCTAGAATGAATATGTTAAAACACTAAATAAAACACATGATGATTCTATGGAACTTCTATAACAATGCCTTTATTTTCATGTACATATTTTTGTACCCATATGAGAGCTATGATTTTGGTTTAAAATCTAAAGGATGAGGCCCGTTTCGATGCATTAGGTCCCTTAGAGGGGGAGTACAAGTCATGTACCTTTAAAATAACAAAGGTGGTCTTTTTAAAGGGTATGTGGGTTGGGCTATCAACATATGTAAACAGGATTGTGATTAGTCATTCAAGTATGATTGACACTAGTATTACTTGGATAGGTGATGCTAGACTTTGGGTAGTGAATCCCCATGGTTTTGTACATTGGAATAAATTAATGGATGCCTTATACCGGGGTATAAGTGTGAGGTTTTATTCTTGGATGTTTAGGCCTTGAAAGTAAAATTTTGGCACCGAAAGGGGTTGAATAACCTTTCTCAATGATGTAGAATATTGTGTGGATTTTACTCTTTCATTCATTGGGTTTTCATTCATGATGATTCATGGGTAATTGTTGGATTCTTGGTGTCGTAAAGATCCATGTATAATCTTATATTCTGTTTTTAGGTGCAGAATGTTTAGAGGTGCAGAATGTTTATAGGTGAAGAATCATAGAGGTGTAGGTGAAGAATTGTAGAGGTGCAGGTGCAGAATCCTAGAGGTGCAGAATTGTAGAGCGAGATGAAGCTGCTCGGCTGCAGGGGACCTTCCTATACCCACGGTTTAATGAACCGTGGGAAATTTCTAGTTCAAATCAGCATACCCACGGTTTTGAAACCGTGGGTATACATCTATACACAAGGTTCAAATGAACTGTGGGAAATTTCTGGCACTGTAAATCATAATACCCATGGTTATAAAACCTTTGGTATACATCTATACCTACGGTTCAATGAACCATGGGTAATAAAAAAATTTCTTGGTCTATACCCACGGTTTTCTAAAAACCATGGGTATAGACCTATTGCGACAACATTCCAGTACACAGTTTTCAAAACCATTGGTATATCCTATACCCACTGTTTCAAGGGCTATACCCACAGTTTTGAACCACGGGTATAGGTGATATTTCTAGAAGTGATAAATTCACATGAAAACAATTACAATAAATAAAATAAATTTCCAACTATTGTTCATGAATTTATTTAATGAAAACATCATTGTGAAAATCAATTTCATTAGCATCATTTTTGGTTCAGTCCAAAAAACACTGTGGAATATTATATTGAATCATATAAAATTTTAATTTGTGATGAGTATGATGGTTGAAAAATACATCATGGATTAATAAAAAAATAAGACTATTAGGAATTGTCTTATCTAGAAATAATTATATAATATATTAACTGAAATTTTATAGATTTAATAACTAATCTAGTATTATTATAATAAAAGGATCCTCTTGTAATCTTGAATATAATGAATCTAAGAAACTGATTGATAAAAACTATTATAGATTTAGGATTATAAATATAATTTTCATAAAAAAATTCAAATAGATAAATTTTACATTATATAGGTACATGAATGTTTTATAAAAAAACAAAACAATTATTTCATAAAGAAGATGAAAATATATATTTCTAACAGAAATGGATTTTTGGATGTATATTTTTTCATTCTCATGAATTTTTTCGTACTATTAAAAGTTATTCAGAAGAAAATATTTCAAATTTTTGAGTGGATCAAAATTGTATGTTCATAATTTTTAATTTTATAGTTGTAGCCTTTGTTTCATTTTACATTAAGAAACAATATTAAGTTTCAATTTTAATTATTAATGATTAATTTGTGGTAAATAGATTTAAAATAAAATCATTATTTTTTCGTATTCCTAAACCTCTCTTTTTATTAGGATTTTGTTGGGTTTCAGGTGTTTGTTTGTTTCGGGTTGGAAATTTAAATGTTTGGAGTTTTATGGGATACTATGTGGTTGGAACTTGGGTTTCTCATACTGTGATCCCTATTAGAGAAAATAATGAAATACAATACAATGGGATTTTTAATTTTTGGAAAATAGTAAGTCCAATCATGTTCCCTGGTAGTAGAAACTTTGATACCCATTTAGAGAGCACATTACTAGGCTGCACAATTTTTTCTAACCATGTAGGTCTACCCAGGAAATCATGCATATATGATTTTCTGAGATCATATTTTTTTATAAAAAATAATTCTTATTTGAGTTCCTATGTGGATATACTTCTACCCAAACACATCTATACATCCCTAAGAGCATTCAAGGAGGATTCTTGGCCCCTCAGATCCCTCCTAGAAGTGATCTAAATATAGAGGAACATTGGTCAATACTCTTCTGGTAAGTTTCTTTCTCATGTGATCTATCTCTTTCTATGTAGGGTTCCATGGATCCTCATTTTGATATATGGATAAAATAACCTATATTTTTTGTCAATAATCCACGATTTTATCTTTTTTTCCTTATTTTAATGATCATAATTCTTCATCATCAAATCCCTACTAGAGTTTTGGGAATTGAGATCTGTTGATCCTGATGTTGGGGGTTCTGTTATGATTCTTAATTTATATTAAACCTAATTTTTTAAAATTACAATTGATTGAAATTATGTGCAATTTTTTAATTTGGATTATATTTATTTTAATTGGTTGTTTATACACACCAATTCTAATGAATTTGGGGTTTTAAGAAAAATTGATTTTTGGCTTTGAATATGAAATTCGTGATATTTAAATTGTTGAATTTAAAATTTGTTTTTTGGGAAAATGAATTAATTAATTTTTGATATTTAATTATATAAAATTATTTGATGGTAATAATTTTAAAAACACACATTCCATTGAATTAGGGGTTTCTGATAAAATTGATGGAATGGAATAAAAATTTAATTGAATAAAGAAATTTTGAAATGGATTGTGAAATTTCATGAATCGATGTTAAATAATTGTATGTTAAATAATGTCCTAAAAATGTTTTTATAGAAATCATAGGGTTTCTCCATAGTGAAAATCCATGTTTTTTTATTAAAACCCTATCATGTGTTTTAAATTTAATTCATCATATTTGAATTATAGGATTGAATTTATTTATATTTTGAGTTGTGTTAAAATAAAAGTTCTATCATTTATGTTTCCTAAGAACATACAATCCTTAGGTAGTTAGTGGGTTATTTTTGGTGTATGATTATGACATACAATGTTCTGCATCATCATATCATCATTTCATCACTCCTTAGGCAATGGGGATGGGTCCCATTTTCCATAATCTCAAAGGGATATATGTTTATATTTTCTATTTCATATTTTTGGACCCCTATAATATGGAACTATCTTACCAATTTTGAACATGACCATGTTTCTCAATTATTTTTGGCTCAAATCTATATAATCAAAATTTTAAACTCTTTTACTACCCTAGTGATTTTACATAAAATTTTTATATAAATGATTTTGTTTAATTAATTTTTTGAAAAGTTCCATTTGTGTAAATAACCCTTAATGAATAGAAGATTCCATAGTTGAAATATATTTAAATCTTTTGAAACGTGGAGCACAAATTTCTATTTGTATTTCCATCTTTTTAAATGTTAATTCATTATTTGTTTAAATTTGATTTTGTTATTACAAACATGATTATTTGAGAAAACACAAATCATTTAGTTGATTAATTTGATATTGGAATCATGTTATGGAATCTATTGGTGAAATCCTACTTAGATTTCAATCTCATCCATATTGTTCCTTTAGTGACTATGTTTTTTCTCGTTCCAGGTTCGAGGAAAGGAATGGGATCCTTTGGTGGTTGATCTAGCTATTGATCCTAAAACCTATTGAGTTGTGTCTTTCGGGACATCAAAATCATTCCCTATTTTGGTATATTTGTTTATTATATTTTCATTTAATGCGTGTTTTAATTCTTGTACATCAATCACATTAGAGTATATTTTTATATGAATATTTACTTATCTCTTTTACATTGTAAATGTTTGAGGAAAAACCATGCCCAGTTTATGTCTGTATGATGCAAGGTTCAAGTTTCTGACCTATGTGGGTCGAGAACACCCTTTGAGCTATTCTCGGGCTGACATGGTTATTGGGTTACCAGGGTACCTAGGAAAGTTCATGAAGTATTCTTACTAATGATTCAAGTATAACTTATGGTTATATATTTAGTATGTAATGTCAAATATTGTTAGGATTTAATATTGACTTCTGATTGGGTTCATGAAAAGTTTTAACGGCAATAAAACTTAATTATCCAAGGGTAGTTAGGGAAAGAAATATTTTGGATTTTTTTTTGATTTCCCTACTTTTTACAATTATATGATTGAAATACAAATCCTTTGTGTAATAAATTGGGATTAATTTCCCTTGATTCTATATTTATGGGTAATTTGATAACTTCATTGTTGTCTCATGATGTTGTGTAGCATTATAGCATCCCGTCTTTTTATAACATAAACTTTCATTACATTACACAAAACTGAGGATCTTTAAGGTTTAGTGTCTTGGAAACCAGGAAAATAAAACATGAAAACAACATAAAGCAATCTTCTTAAACACTTGAAAGGCTTCTACTTAATTTCATCCTAGGTTCATTACTGTATCTCATAACCTGGGGACATACATCAAAAGAAAGGGTGAGCAGAAGGCCCAGTAAGGGAAACAAGAGAAACATTTTATATGTGAACTTGAGATACTTCAATAAGGTCATGAAAAGAACTTTAAGGCATAAGAAAGAAATAATGAGATATATCATAATAAAAATAACATTTTTTGTAAATTGAATATGTGGCTGCAACATTTAATATTGACAATCATTTCGTTTCACCAAGGTCCATCCCCAAGGTGTTATTAAAAATTACCAAGGTTATTCACCAAGGTATTAGTCTAAAAAGTCATCTCGAGAGATTAAGTCTTTACCCAATGAATTGAAGTGCTATCTGGGCGCACCCTTGACATGTCTTTATTATCATGTGAGCCATATATATCATCATAAACCATTTCATAAATAACCCATATAGCATAAGAGAAATGGGTTTCATTTTATAAACATAACGTTTTAAAAACTGCTTTAAGGACATGATCTTTATGTCACTTTAAACCCACAGAAAGGGAAAGCGGGTTTCATGTATGTAAATACCAGAATTTAAAATAGAAAATTTTGATATATATGTGAATACCCCTGTAGAAAAAAGATCTTTGAGTATTCACGTAATAACATAAAATAATTTTGAGAAAAGAGAGAGGCATTTTGAGACAAAAATTCTGCAGCATAACGGCTATGTTACAGGGTTTTAAAAAACGTTGAAAAGAGAAGGGACATGGGTCACCCAATCATAAATGATCTATAAAAATAGTATAGGGATAGAATATAAAGGATATGATTCATGGTAATGAAATTTGAAGGACATACCATTTGAAATGAAACACATGGAAGTAAGACAGAAATAAGATTTCTCTTATAAAAATTCGGCAGCCTAACGACGTCACTTAAACTTCAATAAAAATGAATTGATAAGATAAAATAGGGTCTCTCATCATATTATAATAAACGATCAGTATGATAGATATAGATATCATACCCCAACATAATAAAAAGGAACTTTAAAGACTTGACATGAAAATAGAACTTGAAAAATGAGGAGGGTGAAAGAATCCCTTAAAAATTTGGCAGCCTAACGGCGTCACTTAAACTTTCATAAAACGAAATGATGAGAGTAAGAGGGGATATCTCATAATATAAACATGAAAAGGAAAGTAAGAGGAATATAAAAGAACATCCTACCACATAAGAACATGGAGCATAAAAGGAATGACATAAAAGAGATTACTTGAAAAGAAAGAGAGAGGTCGGATCCCTTACCTTAAATGTAACTCTTAAAACTCAAAGGTTGGGACCTTGAGAGGCTTGAGGGCACCTTGGGAGGACTCCTTGGGAGGTAAGGAGACCATAACTTCGTTGAGAATGATTTTAGAGTCCAAAGGATGAGATAATGGCTTGGTATTTATAGGGAAAGTGAGGGGACAATGCATTAATGGCCAAGGGACACCTCACAAGTGCTTTTCTCAAAACCATGTGCTCTCCCATGATATTTCCCATGAAGTTAGGACACATGGGCCCCCCAATACAATAATTCATCACCTTAGGTCAGCCAACTCTTAAAATATCTCATGAAATCACCATGACACAGCTATGATGTCATTAAACATACCGAAACCCTAAAATTGCTTTTTTTACTATTCACTGAAAATTCATCTTTCTCAGAAAAAACCCAAAATTTCACCTTAATCAAATATTGACGCTCTGATTACAAATATGAACTCCATTTTATAAAAATAATTTTTTAAATAATTTTAATTTAATTTTTAAATAAAAACACTATTCACTGAAAATTTATTTTTTTAGGAAAAACCCCAAAAATTACCATAACATAATATCAGTGCTCTGAGTTCAAAAATAAAGTCCATTTTATAAAAATATTTTTCTAAATATTTTTTATTTAATTTTTAATTAAAAAACACTATTCACACCAAAAAAATGAATACTTGACTAATAATTTATGAAACTGTTATTTACCCATTTTATTGAATCTCATTACTTAATCTAGGTGTCTAAATTATATTAAAACTTTATTTGGGTGAAATTACTAATCCATTTGGCCACATTACTAATCCTAAGCATAAAATCACTATTCATAATTTACTATTCATCAAAAATTAATTTGATCTTATTAGACTCCAAATTCCTTACTGAACACCTTTGTAGAAGACCATTTTTTCAAAATCATTACACATCATTAATTATTTAGGGTTTACATAAATATTTTAAAATATATTTTTTTTCAAAATTCGTCAATAAAATACATCCTAAAATTATTCAGATATTGGAAATTTCACAAACATCACTAAAGGAAGAAATCTCAATTCATTCATCCCAAATGATTACACAAAGAAGCTAGGGTCTCGTCACATATCCCCTTATAACACCAGCATATGACCTAAGTGTAAGGTGTGCTATGGTGAGAGAATCTGAGGGAGGCTCAGATAACATTGCCCTAGTGGTAATCTCTACTAACTTGAACTTCTCCCATAGGCATTTCCATTCAATCTTGACACGTTGGAGTTCGGCTTGGGCTTGGTCCAAAGCGAAGCCCAAAGATGCCACCTCCTTCCCAAGGTCTGATAAGTGGGCTTCATAAGGTTCGAGTATACTGGATGAAGCCATCGACTCCTCTTTCTGCATTAACCATTAACATCTCTATTAAATCATTAAGAGTGTGTTAATATACTACTCAAAAAGATTGGGTCATTACATTCTTCCCCCCTTAAGAAATTTCGTCCCTGAAATTTATACTTGAGGCCTAGTCGAAAAGGTGAGGGTACTTTTGCTTCATCGTTTCCTCAGGCTCCCAAGTCGCTTCTTCATATTTATGATTCCTCCACAACACTTTCACAAGGTGGGTAGTCTTGTTTCTTAGAACCTTGTCTCTACGGTCTAAGATCTCCACTGGCCACTCCTCATAAGAGAGGTCATGTTCCAGTTGTACCACCTCTGGGTTCAGTACATGCTAAGGGTCGGGTATGTACTTCCTCAAGAGAGATAAATGGAAGACATTGTGAACTTGAGATAGGTACGGTGGAAGTGCTAGACGATAGGCCACTGCTCCTATGCGATCAAGGATTTCATAGGGGCCAATGTACCTAGGGCTAAGCTTCCCTTTCTTCCCAAACCGCATGACTCTATTCCATGGAGAAATTCGAAGGAAGACTTTGTCACCAACACCAAACTCCAAGTCCCTTCGACGATTGTCAGCATAGCTCTTCTGCCGAATCTGAGAAGCCTTTATGTGTTGTTGGATGGCATGAACCTGTTCTGTCATCTCTTGCACAAGATCATGCCCAAGAATATTTCTCTCACCAGTTTCATCCCAACAAGTAAGAGTTCTACATCGCTTTCCATACAGAGATTCATAGGGTTCCATCTGAATACTTGAATGGAAGCTGTTGTTATAGGAGAACTCAACTAATGGGAGGTGTTGATCCCATCTACCTTTAAATTCCATTGAGCATAATCTTAGCATGTCTTCGAGTGTCTGAATAGTCCTTTCAGATTGGCCATTAGTTTGAGGATGATAGGCTATACTAAAATTCAATTCAGTATTTAGAGCATGTTGAAGGCTTCTCCAGAATTTTGATTTGAATCCTAGATCACGATCAGACATGATGGATAATGGTACCCCATGTAGCCTCACCACTTCCTTTACGTATATCTTGTCAAGTTGATCCAGAGAGAAATCTTCCCGAATAGAGATAAAATGGGCGATCTTGGTGAGACGGTCTACAATAACCCATATCGCATTGTTTCCTTTGGATGTTTTCGGGAGACCAGTTATAAAGTCCATAGTGATATTATCCCACTTCCATACTAGTATGGGTAGCGGTTGTAATAGCCCCTTAGGAAGTTGTCATTCTTCCTTTACTTGTTGACACACCAGGAACCTTGTAGTGTAATCAAAAATCTCCCTCTTCATGTTATCCCACCAATAATGATCACAAAGGTCTCTATACATTTTAGTGCTTCTTGGATTTATAGAGAAAGTATAGCTATGAGCTTCATCCATTAGTTCTTTCTTTATCTCCGAAATAGACGGAACACATAGTTTTGTACGAAATTTCAATACACCTTCTTGATCAATATTGAAATCAGGGAACTTCCCATCTTTTACAGCCTCCAACTTCTCCTGCAACAAAGGATCTTCTTTTTGAGACTTCTTGATCTTATCTAGTAATGAAGTTTGAGAAATCATTTGGGATATGGTTGATGATGTCCCTTTACTTATAATTCCCATGTCCAGTTTTACTAGATCTTTAATCAAGGGATCTCCTAGGATCCTCATTGTTGCCAGAACAACAGGGTGTTTTCTGCTTAACGCATCTGCGACTTTGTTTGCTCTTCCAAGGTGATAATGAATTGAACAATCATAGTCTTTAATAAGCTCCAACCATCTCCTTTGTCTCATGTTCAATTATTTATGTGTGAAAATATACTTTAGACTTTGGTGGTCAGTGTATATATCACATTTATCACCATAAAGATAGTGCCTCCATATCTTTAGAGCAAAAACAATGGCCACTAGCTCTAGATCATGCGTAGGATAATTCTGCTCATGAATCTTTAACTGTCGAGATGCATAAGCAATTACCTTGTCATTTTTCATGAGGACGCACCCAAGACCTTTCAGAGATGCATCGCTAAAAATAATGAATCCTTCTCCAATAGAGGGTAGTGTTAACACAGGTGCAGTAACCAATCTCTTCTTCAGCTCTTGGAAACTTTCCTCGCATTCCGTTGTCCAGATGAACTTAACCCTTTTTCGAGTCAACTTGGTTAGTGGATTAGAAAGCTGTGAATTTTTTTCACAAACCTCCTATAATATCCCGCTAAACCAAGGAAACTACGAATCTCAGTTATTGTTGTGGGTTTATGCCACTCCTCCACAACCATTATCTTTGTAGGGTCAACTGAGATTCCTTTATTGGTTACGATGTGCCCCAAGAAAGCCACTTGTTGTAACCAAAACTCACACTTGCTGAACTTTCCAAAGAGCCTCTCCTTTCGTAGAGTTTTCAAAACAACCCTCATATGATCTTCATGCTCCTCACGACTTTTTGAATATATCAAAATATCATCAATAAAAACTACCAAAAAGTTATCAAGGTAGTCCTTAAAGACTCTATTCATCAAATCCATGAAAATAGCAGGAGCATTAGTCAAGCCAAAGGGCATAACAGTAAACTCATAATGCCCATATCTTGATCAGAAGGCAGTCTTTGGAATATCTTCCTTCTTCACCCTCAGTTGATGATAACCAGATCGAAGGTCAATCTTAGAGAAGAATTGATCCCCATGAAGTTGGTCAAATAAATCATCAATTCTTGGAAGAGGGTATCTGTTCTTCACTGTGATTCTGTTATGTTCTCTATAATCAATGCATAGACGCATTGATCCATCCTTCTTCTTCACAAAGAGAACTGGTGCTCCCCAAGGAGACACACTCGGTTGGATAAACCCCTTCTCCAACAAGTCTTGGAGTTGTTTCTTTAACTCTTCTAGCTCCACATTTTCCATTCTATACGGGGTCTCTGATATTGGTTGTGATCCAGGTACGAGTTCAATGGAGAAATATACCTCTCCTTCTGGGGGAGGTCCAGGTAACTCATCAGGAAATACATCCAGGTATTCCTGAACAATTGGAACATCTTCTATCTGTATGCTCCCTTTTCCTTCTTCATCATCACCGATTAACTCTGTAAAGAATGCTATGGGAGGTGCTTCTAGATAGGGATCAGTTCGGGATATCACTCCTTGGAAGATAACTGTAGGCCGCTTATTCAAGACTACCGAGATTTCCTTACTTCTACATTTGATCTTAGCATTATACTTTGAGAGCCAGTCCATCCCTAGTATAACGTCGAATTCCAACATGGGAATAACTACTAGATTTTCGATAAGATTGTGCTCAGTAAAGTAAACACTAGAGTCTCTAAACACTGTTGATGCATGGATAATCCCACTTGGAGTCTTGACTAACAACTCTACCTCAAGCAGTTTGGGGATTGATTCTATATTCTTTGCAAACTTGGAGGAAATAAAGGAATGCATAGAACCAGAATCAAACAAAGTAGTTGCTAGTTTTGAGAGGACAACAAGAGTACCTGCTACCACGTCATTCGGAGCTTCAACTTCAGTTGTTGTGATAGAAAAAGCACAAACTTGCTCCCCTGGCCTTTGCTGAGGTTGATGGTGATTCCCCTCCACTGCCCTTGGATTTGGACAGAGATTAGCATAGTTCCCAAGCTGTACACACTTGAAGCAATGGACTTAGAGTAAGGCTATAACCATCTTTCATCTGTCTTTAGTGTTGGGGAGTTGAGGCTTCACCTCACTACGACAATTCCGAGCAATATGGCCTCCTCTTCCACACTTTTAGCACTTTCCACTTCTGATCAAGCAGTTCCTTGGATGCTTCTTCCCACATTTATTGCATGTGGTAAGTTACATTTACTTTCCACCTCTTCCCTGATCAAAAGTATTCCCTAAACTGGGCTCCAACGATCTCTTATTTTCATTTGATTTATGAGACCACTATGTCTCACCAAACTCTAGCTCGACCTTCATTGCACTCCGCATGATCTCCTCGTAGCTATCGTAGTCCCGGTTGGCTAAATTCTTCCGCAGATGAGGTCTCAGTCCACCGAAAAATCTATTAACCTTCCCACTTGGATCCATGACAAAGCTAGAGGTATATCGTGAAAGTTGGGTGAAGTTCATCTCATAGCTTCCGACAGATTCGTTCTCCTTCTGCTTCAGCTCGAGAAACTCTTTCTCCATTCTCGTTCTCATGGAACGAGGGAAATACTTATTAAAGAATATTCCCCGGAACTCTTCCCACTCCATAGCTTCTATATATCCTCTAGGATTCGTGTTTTTGACTAGTGAACACCACTGATTAGCTTCTCCCTCTAGGCGGTAAACAGCAAGGGTGACTTTTTCTTGTTCTGAACAAAAGAGTACAGAAAAGATATTTTCAATGGAGCTTATCCAATGTTCCGCAACCAATGGGTCAGCAGATACACTGAATGATGGTGGTCTTTGACGCATGAAGGGCTCAACAGAATGTTGTTCCCTTCATGGTGAGATCGGCCTCTCAGCTTGATTCAAGTTATTACTCATAACTTGAGTCAGTTAGTTCATCATTCACATGAATGTTTCCATTCCGGCTTCCATTGGAGGGCCGTCAGCACATGGTGCATTGCAGTCACCATCTGCACGGTTCCTCCTATTGCCCGCCATTTTCTAAAAGAATAAAACTTTAGTGAGAAACTTATTTCATTTATGAATCTTTTAACTATGACTTCATTCTTAGAAAATTACATTTCTCTATAATTCCTTCATAATGATTCATAAAAAGCTTGTGATTAACCAAACATATCCCTCGGGAGTGTCATAACCAAGAGTGCAGAAAGGCTCGTTATCATGCACTATTTCCCGTTTGAGTCTAGATCAAAGTGGTGTTTTCGAGTTTTACCCCTATGTACATCTGTGCCAGAGCCGCCTCTACCTGCTCGTATCCAGACAGGGATGTATTTGTTTGATAAACCACTTACTCAATACTTACCAAAATACCAGGAAGTTTTCCTATATTTAAAATTTTCTATAGGGTTCTTCCTAAAGTTTTTATATCATAATTTCCACAAATAACCAAACCATCCTTTGATACCAACTATAGAATCCCATCTTTTTATAACATAAACTTTCATTACATTACACAAAATTGAGGATCTTTAAGGTTTAGTGTCTTGGAAACTAGGAACATAAAAAATAAAAACACCATAAAGCATTCTCCTTAAACACTTGAAAGGCTTATCCTTAAGTTCATCCTAGGTTCATTACTGCATCTCATAACCTGGGGACATACATCAAAAGAAAGGGTGAATAGAAGTCCCAGTAAGGGAAACAAGAGAAACATTTTATATGTGAACTTGAGATACTTCAATAAGGTCATGAAAAGAACTTTAAGGCATAAGAAAGAAATAATGAGATATATCATAATAAAAATAAAATTTTTCATAACTTTAAGATGTGGATGAAACATTTAATATTGAAAATCATTTCATTTCACCAAGGTCCATCCCCAAGGTGTCATTAAAAATTACCAAGGTTATTCACCAAGGTATCAGTCTAAAAAGTCATCTCTAGAGATTAAGTCTTTACCCAATGCATTAGAGCGCTATCTGGGAGCACCCTTGACATGTATTTATTATCATGTGAGCCACATATATCATCATAAATAATTTCATAAACAACCCATATAGCATAAAATAAATGGGTTTCATTTCATAATCATAACGTTTTAAAAACTGCTTTAAGGACATGATCTTTATGTCACTTTAAACCCACGGAAAGGGAAAGCGAGTTTCATGTATGTAAATCCTAGAATTTAAAATAGAAAATTTTGATATATATATGTGAATACCCCTGTATAAACAAGATCTTTGAGTATTCATGTAATAACATAAAATAATTTTGAGAAAAAAGAGAGGCATTTTGAGACGAAAATTCTACAGCATAACGACTATGTTACAGGGTTTTAGAAAACGTTGAAAAGAGAAGGGACATGGGTCACCCACTAATAAATGATCTATAAAAATAGTATAGGGACAGAATATAAAAGGATATGTTTCATGGTAATGAAATTTTAAGGACATACCATTTGAAATGAAACACATGGAAGTAAGACAGAAATAAGATTTCTCTTATAAAAATTCGGCAGCCTAACGGTGTCACTTAAACTTCAATAAAAATGAATTGACAAGTTCAAATAGGGTCTCTCATCATATGATCATAAAAGATCATCATGATAGATATATAGATTATACCCCAACATAATAAAAAGGAACTTGAAATACTTGACATGAAAATAGAACTTGAAAAATGAGGAGGGTGAAAGAATCCCTTAAAAATTCAGCAGCCTAACGGCGTCACTTAAACTTTCATAAAACGAAATGATGAGAGTAAGAGGGGATATCTCATCATATAAACATGAAAATGGGAGTAAGATGAATATAGAAGAACATCCTCCCACATAAGAACATGGAGCATAAAAGGAATGACATAAAAGAAATTACATGAAAAGAAAGAGAGAGGTCGGATCCCTTACCTTAAATGTAACTCTTAAAACTCAAAGGTTGGGACTTTGAGAGGATTGAGGGCACCTTGGGAGGACTCCTTGGGAGTTAAGGAGACCAGAAATTCGTTGATAATGATTTTGGAGTCCAAATGATGGGTTAATGGCTTGGTATTTATAGGTAAAGTGAGGGGACAAGGCATTAATGGCCAAGGGACACCTCACAAGTGCTTTTCTCAAAACCATGTGCTCTCCCATGATATTTCCCATGAAGTTAGGAAACATGGGGCCCCCAATACAATAATTCATCACCTTAGGTCGGCCAACCCTTAAAATATCTCATGAAATCACCATGACACAGCTATGATGTCATTAAACATACCGAAACCCTAAAACTGCTTTTTTTACTATTCACTGAAAATTCATCTTTCTCAGAAAAAACCCAAAATTTCACCTTAATCAAATATCGATGCTCTGATTACAAATATGAACTCAATTTTATAAAAATAATTTTCTAAATAATTTTAATTTAATTTTTAAATAAAAACACTGATCACCAAAAATTTATTTTTTTTAGAAAAAACCCCAAAAGTTACCATAACATAATATCAGTGCTCTGAGTTCAAAAATAAAGTCCATTTTATAAAAATATTTTTCTAAATATTTTTTATTTAATTTTTAATTAAAAAACACTATTCACACCAAAAAAACCAATACTTGACTAATAATTTATGAAACTGTTATTTACCCATTTTATTGAATCTCATTACTTAATCTAGATGTCTAAATTATATTAAAACTTTCTTTGGGTGAAATTACTAATCCATTTGGTCACATTACTAATCCTAAGCATAAAATCACTATTCATAATTTACTATTCATCAAAAATTAAGTTGATCTTATTAGACTCCAAATTCCTTACTGAACACCTTTGTAGAAGACCATTTTTTGAAAATCATTACAAAAAGAAACTAGGGTCTTGTCACATAGCCCCTTATGACACCGACATATGACCTAAGTGTAAGGTGTGCTATAGTGAGAGAATCTGAGGGAGGCTCAGATAACATTACCCTAGTGGTAATCTCTACTAACTTGAACTTCTTTCGTAGGCGTTTCTGTTCAAGCTTGACACGCTGGAGTTCGGCTTGGGATTGGTCCAAATCGAAGCCCAAAGATGCCACCTCCTTCCCAAGCTCTGATAAGTGGGCTTCATAAGGTTCGAGTCTACTGGATGAAGCCATCGAATCCTCTTTCTGCATTAACCATTAACATCTCTATTAAATCATTAAGAGTAAGTTAATATACTACTCAAAAAGATTGGGTCGTTACAAGCATCATACCTCTTAGAATCATTTGTTTAACCTCATGGTGTGATTTATGTTGTTGATGTGAATCTAGTTGAGATGATTGTACACACCCTCCCAGGTGTGTCATAGGTTCCACCATTAGTACACATTCAGGGTCCAATTGTGGATCCTTAGAGGGAGGCCATTAATGTAAGTTCACAAGAGTTCCATAAAAAGTATCCAACACTATTTAATGGCTCAGAAAACCATCATGAGGCTGAGGAATTTTTGAGAAGTTTCAAAGGCTTGTTTGGGTTCTTGGAAACTCCCAATGAGATCAATTTGATGTGTTCCACCTTCATTTTAGAAGGAGCGAGAAGTAGATGGTGGGACATTATAGTGATGGTGAAGAATCATGAGATAATAGAGTGGAAGTGAAATAAGACCATTTTCACATACCATTTCTATATAGAATAGATTTTATTGGACAAGTCCTGTAAGTATTCATACTTGAGAAGGATGACAAGATTGTGATAGATTATACAATCCATTTTGGTGAGCTCATGCATTTTGTAGGTGGGATAGTATTGAATAAAAGAATGGTGGCACGAAGGTCTCAGTTTGGACTTTGACTAGATATTCATTATTAGATTTTCATGGTGAAAATATCTTACTATATCGATGTTTTAGATAGAATGATGATCATATAGATGGAACTGGTTGTAAATTCAGGGATTTTGGAGTTTATTTATCTGGTAGTGTAAATGTGTATTCCTCTAAGAGAAAGAGGAATGTGATCATTCTCATGGAGTATCTCAAGACCAGGTTCATTATAAGCCTCATTAAGTTCCTCCTAGAGGTACTTTTGACTATTACTTGTATGAAAATAAATAATAGTCAAATTGGGGTTTCACTAAGGCCCCCATGTACTGTGGATCATGAGAATGTTTGAGGCGCAAAAAGAGGTTCTCCATTATTTATTATTCTTCTTGTAATGTAATGGAATCATATGATCCTTTTAAAACTGTAGTGTAATCATATGCTTCACATGGAAAAGGATTATAGCTACATGCATCTGAAATAAAGCCATATCACACAATGCAAGAGTCTTTAGAGTAAGAAGATACAGGTCTAGTGACCGTGAGAGGTACCATCAATATATTATCATAATTAGTAGCAAATTATTTTATATTAGTTCATAAAATTAATTTATTCCATCCCATATTTTTAATCTCTTAATCCTTCATATGAAGATTTTGTCTTGTGAAATGCATATTACTACACCCCATAGTACAAAGAGATAGGTGGGTCACTGTAGTCCCTATTATGTCTTTCTCTTTATCAGATATTGACCTTGTTTTGATTTTTTTAATTCTCAACATGAGACATATACATTATAAATTCATGATGGATTTTCTAATTTTCAATAACTCTTGTATTGATTGTTATATTTGATGAGTCTCCTTTACTAAACAATGTTCTGTGTCTTATGTTTTTCAATGAGAGTGGGACCCAAGGTCAAGAAAAGTTGAACCATCTTATCCAGAGGTGGAAAAAGTAATATTTTTTGTTTTAAATTAATCTAGATGTATCATCATTGGGTGGTGATCACCCTTCAATTTTTATCAAGTTTCCTAACATTTTTTCTTCTAACTTATCTTGTTCTCCACTAGTAAGGGAGGTTGTTTTTCCCTTTATTTATTACCTGGTACTCAATCATTTTCCATCCATTCTTACAGCATAAAACCAGATGAGTTGTAAGAGATGAATTTTTAGATGGATGATTTCCAGATAATGGAATTATAAACCTGAGTATGTCACATTGGGTAGTTCTAGAACTATTTTTTAAGAGTGGTGAAGGTTCAAAATGCCAATGTGTAGATTATAAAATGCTTAATAGAGAAACAATAAATAAAAAGTATCTATTTAAACTGATTGAGGATCTTTTTTATCATTTTAGTGGAGAAAATTGGTTCTCATAGAATAGTAATTCCTTTGGATAACATTAGTTATGAATAAAGTAATATGATATTATGAAAACCTCTTATCAGATAAAGGTATGATCATTATGAGTAATTTTTTATTTTCTATTATCTATCCAATTCTCATGTAGTTTTCATGGAATTAATGAACATGATTTTCAATGAGTACTTGGATACCACTAGGCTAGTATATGTGGATAAAATCATTATTTACAATATGTATATGGATGATGATGTGCATGAACTTAAAACTGTTATGAGTTTTATGGGTAGTCACTAACCATATGCCAAACTTTGAACGTGCAATTTATAGATTTGGGAAGTGAAATTCACGGGACACGTGGTTTTGGAATAAGGTATATCAGTTGAACCTGATAATGTGAAAGCACTTATGGAATATTAATATCAATGGAATGTTTAGGATATTTACATATTCTTGAGCCTCATATTTATTATCACTGGTTTGTTAAGAAATTATCAAATATGGCTTATTTAATGTCTACACTAACAAATAATGATTTATTGTTTTCTTGGAATTATAAAAGTCTGATTTTTTTCTCGAGATGATATATATTTTGAATGCAGTGATAGTTTTTCCTCATCCCGAGGTTGAGTAGGGATATGTGGTTTTCCATTAATCATAAACCTCATGTTTGGGATACATTACTATAAAAGGTGGAAATGTTCTTAGATGTGGATCTCAGTAACGTCAGGAACATATGAATAATTATATAACCCTTGACATTCAAATCAGAGTTGTGAATCACATGAAATGGAATGTTATTGTATATTATTTATGTAGAAAACATCCCACAAACTCCATGAATGAATTTTCTAATGATTGGAATTTGATGGATCTCTTTTCAATGTTTCCTATTTTTGTTTAGGATAATGGGGTTAAGGTTTCCTTGGATTATGTTTAGTTGACATCCACTACTCTCAAAATGATTATCGATGATCAATAACTTGATGATGAGTTTCCGAGCATCATAGACTCACTTTATGGTCGGGATATGGTTTTCTAGTGGTCATTCAATAAATACTTTTTCGATGATATCAGAATATCTAAATTATTCCATTAGTAGAAATATAATCTGTGATGGGGAATTTTAGTAATTTATAGTTTGTAGTGAATGTAGAAACCACTATGATGTTCTATGACCTACAATAGATTTTCTAGTTTCCAGGTATCATACTGGGTAATGATTAGTTTGTCTCTAATTTCAATACATGATAATAGGTGAAGTCCAATCCCCGAAAGCCTTCATTATTTTTACATCCACTTTTAGTACATATATTAAAGTGGGATGAGATATCTATGGATATTGTGGTTTGTTTTCATTCACCTAGAGAACGAATAACATGATATGGGATGGGGTATAGCATCCCGCCCTTTTTATCACATAAACTTTCATTACATTTTACAAAACTGAGGATCTTTAAGGTTTAGTGTCTTGGAAACCAGGAACTTTAAACATGAAAACATAAAAAATTCTTCTAAAACACTTGAAAGGCTTCTCCTCATGTTCATCCTAGGTTCATTACTGCATCACATAACCTGGGTACATACATCAAAAGAAAGGCTGAGCAAAAGGCCCAGTAAGGGAAACAAGAGAAACATTTTACATGTGAACTTGAGATACTTCAATAAGGTCATGAAAAGAACTTTAAGGCATGAGAATGAAATCATGAGGAATATCATAATAAAAATAACATTTTCATAACTTGAAGATGTGGCTACATAATTTAACATAGACAATCATGAACATATCACCAAGTTCCATCCCCAAGGTGTCATTTGAAAATTACCAAGGTTATTCACTAAGGTATCGTGAAAATTGTAATCTCTAGTGGTTACATCATTACCCAATGCATTGGAGCGCTATCAGGGCGCACCCTTAAATTTGCCTTTATTATCATGTGATCCACATATATCATCATCATACATTTCATAAATAACCCACATATCATAAAATAAATGGGTTTCATTTCATAATCGTAACGTTTTAAAAACTGCTTTAAAGACATGATCTTTACGTCACTTTAAAACCCACAGAAAAGGAAGGTGGGTCTCATGTATGTAAATCCCAGAGTTTAAAATAGAACATTTTGGTATATATGTGAATACCCCTTTATAAGAAAGATCTTTGAGTATTCACTTAATAATATAAAATAACGTTATAAAAAGAGAGAGACATTTTGAGACGGAAATTCTGCAGCATAACGGCTGTGTTACGAGGTTTTAGAAGACATTAAAAAGAGAGGGAAAATGGGTCAAACATTAATAAATGACCCATAAAACAGTAGATGGACAGAATAATAATGATACATGATCATGGTAATGAAATTTCAAGGACATACCATTTGAAATGAAAAACATGGAAGGAAGACAAAAATTAGATTTCTCCTATGAAAGTTCGGCAGCCTAACGGCGTTACTTAAACTTCAACAAAAATGATTTGAACAGATCAAATAGGGTCTCTAATCATGTGAAAATAAGAGTTAATTATGATAGATATAGAGATAATGCACCACCATAATTAAAAAGGAACTTGAAAGACTTGACATGAAAGTAGAACTTTTAAAAGAATGAGAAGGGTGAAAGAATCCCCTAAAAAATTCGGCAGCCTAACGGCACCACTTAAAACTTCAAAATACTGAATTGAAGAGATCAAATGGGGTATCTAATCATATGAACATAAGAGTCCAGTATGATAGATATAGAGATCATACCCCAACATAACAAAAAGGAACTTGAAATAATTGACATAAAAGTAGAACTTCAAAACGAGAAGGGTGAAGAACCACTTAAAAATTCGGCAGCCTAACGGCGCCACTTAAAACTTCAAAATAATGAATTGAAGAGATAAAATGGGGTCTCTCATCATATGAACATAAGAGTCCAGTATGATAGATATAGAGATCATACCCCAACATAACAAAAAGGAACTTGAAAGAATTGACATGAAAGTAGAACTTCAAAACGAGAAGGGTGAAGAACCACTTAAAAATTCGGCAGCCTAACAGCGCCACTTAAAACTTCAAAATACTGAATTGAAAAGATCAGATGGGGTCTCTAATAATATGATCATAAAAGATCATTATGATAAATTTATAGATCATACCCCAACATAATAAAAAGGAACTTGAAATACTTTACATGAAAATAGATCTTGAAAAATGAGAAGGGAGAAGGAATCTGTTACAAAAATTTCGGCAGCCTAACGACGCCACTTAAAACTTCATAAAACAAAATAATGAGAGTAAGAGGGGATCTCTCATTATATGAACATAGAAAGGCAGTAAGAGGAGTAAAAAAGAACATCCTCCAACATAAGAACATGTAGCATAAAAGGAATGACATAAAAGAGATTACTTGAAATGAAAGAGAGAGGTCGGATCCCTTACCTTAAAACATAACTCTTAAAACTCAAAGGTTGGGACCTTGAGGGCTTGGGGGCACCATGGGAGGACTCCTTGGGAGGTAATGAGACCATAACTTCGTTGGGGGAGAGTGGGGAGTCGAATGGATGAGAGGATGGCTTGGTATTTATAGGGAAAGTGAGGGGAAAAGGCATTAATGGCCAAGGGACACCTCATTAGTGGTTTTGGCAAAACCATGGGCTTGTCCATGGTATTTGCCCATGGTATTGGCCACTTGGGACACGTCATACCTTATCTTACTATTCATAAGTCTACCATATTGATTACATACTTAATACATCATTTAATGATGTCATTAGACACCCGTAACTTAAAAACTGTATTTTCACTATTCATCGAAAATTCATCTTTCTCAGAATAATCCCAAAATTTCACCTTAACCAAATATCAACACTCTGATTAAAAATATGAACTCCATTTTATAAAAATAATTTTCTAAATAATTTTAATTTAATTTTTAAATAAAAACACTATTCACCGAAAATTCATTTTTTTCAGAAAAAACCCCAAAAATTACCATAGCATAATATCGGTGCTCTGAGTTCAAAAATGAAATCCGTTTTATAAAAATAATTTTCTAAATATTTTTAATTAAATTTTTAATTAAAAAACACTATTCACCCGAAAAAACAAATACTTGAATAATAATTTATGAAACCGTTATTTAACCATTTTATTGAATCACATTACTTAATCAAGGTGCCTAGATTATATTAATACTTTCTTTAAGTGAGATTACTAATCCATTTGGACACATTACTAATCCTAATCATAAAATCACTATTCATAATTTACTATTCATCAAAAATTAAGTTGATCTTATTAGACTCTAAATTTCGTACTGAACATAATTGTAGAAGACCATTTTTCGAAAATCATTACACATTTTTAATTATTTAAGGTTTACACAACCATTTTTAAAATATCCTTTTTCTAAAATTCATCAAAAATATGCATACTATATTTATCCGGTCATTTGAAAATTCATAAACTTCATCATAAGAAGAAATCCCAATTTTTATTTAAAACAAAGGATTACACAAGGCAGTTACGGTCTCCTTACATATCCCCTTATCACACCAGCATAGGACCTAAGTGTAAGGTGTGCTAAGGTGAGAGAATCTGAGGGAGGCTCGGCTAACATCGCACGAGTAGTAATTTCTATTAGTTTGAACTTCTCGCAATGGCGATTCCGTTCTAGCTTCACACGATGAAGTTCGGCTTGGGTTTGGTCCAGAGCAAAGCCCAGTGGTGCTACCTCCTTCCCAAGTTCTGTTAGATGGGCTTCGATCGGTCCAAGACTACTGGGTGAGGCCATCAAATCTTCTTTCTATAATAATTAACCAAGATTACTTGTATTTAGAGGCAATAATCAAAACATTTAGTTTCTAGTGGTCATATTGACCAATGGTCATATAACAGTCAAAGCCCAACGGTCTCATTTTAATTATACTCAGGTTATCAAATGAAACATTATTGTTGAGTATAAAAAAATAAAATAAAATAACACACAAAATTAGGAAACAATATTTATTCAAAATTTCGGGTCGTTACAATCTTCCCCCCTTAAAAAATTGCGTCCTCGCAATTTTTTTTTTAAAAACAGGTTTTCAAATTTCATTGAAAGTCCCACATCAGAAAAGGAGTCAGAAAAACTGTTACTTTAAAAGGAAGAAAGGGAAGTACAAAGGTCACCCGAGTTAACCCATACTAGGATTCCATGGAGGAAAACATGGACATGGAAGAAAAACAAAGGGTCAATTTATGGGGGAGAGTGATAGAGAACATGATTAGGAGAAAGTTAAACACAAGAAAATCCCAAACTTATGATGTGTGTAAACGGTCTTTGATTACCTGGTAGGAAACGTAAACCAACAACGTTTTTGTTTTATGTTCCTTTTCATAATTTTGAGGAATTCATTTAAAACATAAAACAAAAACATAAGAAAATATACCTATCTTCATGTAGAGTTTCATCCTTTAATAAGTTTCTACCCAAAACTAATCTTTTCTCCAAACTATGAGCATTCAAAACTACTTGGTCTCATCAAAACACAAAAATCATCTTCATAATCCACAAAAGATTAACTATCTATTTCTTATATCTTTAAACATTATCCCAAAAACAGAAAGGGTAAGGTAAAACACCTCTTCAAAAAGAAAGAATCCCATAGGAATGGAAACTACTTTTAAATCTTCAAAGTTCCATGGTACTACCCATAGTTCATCATTGACCATTCCATAAATAACGGTCATTAAGATTCCTCAAAATAAACCAAGCTAATATTGAAACCCAAATACAAGAAGGATTTGATAACATAGTCTTCCAAAATAAACTTCATTGTTCATCTCTAAACAACATCAACCACTCCTAACATCTTATATCAAAAGTATCTAACCTAAACATATTTTACCCAAGATAGGTTAATCATTCCCATAAGTAACCTAAATTACTATAATTCCACCTTAAATTCATTGATTCTTCAAAAAATAAGTCAACCATACTCTTAAATGAAAATGCTGTAGTAATCTATTTACCTCGATCATATAGGGTCCCCAAAATAGTGAACATCTTCCAAAATAATAATCATATTTTAATCCCCTAATCATCCCTGTCATATTAATACGACAATCATCTCATTTCCTATCACATTGGTTGTTTGGACATGTTCTTCCATTTCCCGCCATTAACTAAGAAAAGAAACCATAATTAGGGGCTTAAATACTTAGCCAATAATCATGAAAAGGAACCGAAAGCATATAAGGATAACTTGTAGAAGAAAAGTATACCCTAACTTGTGATCCCCTAGGTTCCCATATAGGTTATCCATGATCATATATTCTTAGGTGAATCTTTATTTTATTTTATCTTTGTTCCTTTAACAATGGTTCATACTAAGCTTATGAATTTACCGAAGCATATCCCTCGGGAGTGTCGTAACCAAGAGTGCAGCAAGTCCCATTGTCGTGTACTAGTTCCCGTTCGAGTCTAGCTCAAAGCGGTGTTTTCGGGTTTTACCCCTATGTACATCTGTGCCAGAGCCACCTCTACCTGCTCGTATCCAGACAGGGATGTATTTGCTTGGCAACCCCTTACTCAATACTCACCAAAATACCAGGAAGATTTCCTATTTTTTAACTTTTCTATAGGATTATTCCTAAAGTTTTCATATACTAATTTCCACAAATAACTAAACCATCCTTTGATACCAACTATAGCATCCCGCCCTTTTTATCACATAAACTTTCATTACATTTTACAAAACCGAGGATCTTTAAGGTTTAGTGTCTTGGAAACTAGGAACTTTAAACATGAAAACATAAAACAGTCTTATAAAACACTTGAAAGGCTTCTCCTCATGTTCATCCTAGGTTCATTACTGCATCACATAACCTGGGGACATACATCAAAAGAAAGGGTGAGCAAAAGGCCTAGTAAGGGAAACAAGAGAAACATTTTACATGTGAACTTGAGATACTTCAATAAGGTCATGAAAAGAACTTTAAGGCATGAGAATGAAATCATGAGGCATATCATAATAAAAATAACATTTTCATAACTTGAAGATGTGGCTACATAATTTAACATAGACAATCATGAACATATCACCAAGGTCCATCCCCAAGGTGTCATTTGAAAATTACCAAGGTTATTCACCAAGGTATCGTGAAAATTGTAATCTCTAGTGGTTACATCATTACCCAATGCATTGGAGTGCTATCAAGGCGAACCCTTAAATTTGCCTTTATTATCATGTGAGAAACATATATCATCATCAAACATTTCACAAATAACCCACATATCATAAAATAAATGGGTTTCATTTCAAAATCATAACGTTTTAAAAACTGCTTTAAAGACATGATCTTTACGTCACTTTAAAACCCACAGAAAAGAAAGGTGGGTCTCATGTATGTAAATCCCAGAGTTTAAAATAGAAAATTTTGGTATATATGTGAATACCCCTTTATAAGAAATATCTTTGAGTATTCAATTAATAATATAAAATAACGTTATAAAAAGAGAGAGACATTTTGAGACGGAAATTCTGCAGCATAACGGCTATGTTACGAGGTTTTAGAAGACATTAAAAAGAGAGGGAAAATGGGTCAAACATTCATAAATGACCCATAAAACAGTAGATGGACAGAATAAGAATGATACATGATCATGGTAATGAAATTTCAAGGACATACCATTTGTAATGAAAAACATGGAAGGAAGACAAAAATTAGATTTCTCCTATGAAAGTTCTGCAGCCTAACGGTGTTACTTAAACTTCAACAAAAATGATTTAAACAGATCAAATAGGGTATATCATCATGTGAACATAAGAGTTCAGTATGATAGATATTGATATAATGCCCCACCATAATTAAAAAGGAACTTGAAAGACTTGACATGAATGTAGAACTTTGAAAAGAATGAGAAGGGTGAAAGAATCCCCTAAAGAATTCGGCAGCCTAACGGCGCCACTTAAAACTTCAAAATACTGAATTGAAGAGATCAAATGGGGTATCTAATAATATGAAAATAAGAGTCCAGTATGATAGATATATAGATCATACCCCAACATAACAAAAAGGAACTTGAAAGAATTGACATGAAAGTAGAACTTCAAAACGAGAAGGGTGAAGAACCACTTAAAAATTCGGCAGCCTAACGGAACCACTTAAAACATCAAAATACTGAATTGAAGAGATAAAATGGGGTATCTAATCATATGAACATAAGAGTACATTATGATAGATATAGAGATCATACCCCAACATAACAAAAAGGAACTTGAAAGAATTGACATGAAAGTAGAACTTCAAAACGAGAAGGGTGAAGAACCACTTAAAAATTCGGCAGCCTAACGGCGCCACTTAAAACTTCAAAATACTGAATTGAAGAGATAAAATGGGGTCTCTAATCATATGAACATAAGAGTCCAGTATGATAGATATAGAGATCATACCCCAACATAACAAAAAGGAACTTGAAAGAATTGACATGAAAGTAGAACTTCAAAACGAGAAGGGTGAAGAACCACTTAAAAATTCGGCAGCCTAACGGCGTCACTTAAAACTTCAAAATACTGAATTGAAGAGATCAGATGGGGTCTCTCATCATATGATCATAAAAGATCAGTATGATAAATTTAGAGATCATACCCCAACATAATAAAAAGGAACTTGAAATACTTTACATGAAAATAGATCTTGAAAAATGAGAAGGGAGAAGGAATCCGTTACAAAAAATTTCGGCAGCCTAACGGCGCCACTTAAAACTTCATAAAACGAAATAATGAGAGTAAGAGAGGATCTCTCATTATATGAACATAGAAAGGCAGTAAGAGGAGTATAAAAGAACATCCTCCAACATAAAACATGTAGCATAAAAGGAATGACATAAAAGAGATTACTTGAAATGAAAGAGAGAGGTCGGATCCCTTACCTTAAAACATTACTCTTAAAACTCAAAGGTTGGGACCTTGAGGGCTTGGGGGAACCATGGGAGGACTCCTTGGGAGGTAATGAGACAAGAACTTCGTTGGGGGAGAGTGGGGAGTCGAATGGATGAGAGGATGGCTTGGTATTTATAGGGAAAGTGAAGGGACAAGGCATTAATGGCCAAGGGACACCTCATTAGTGGTTTTGGCAAAACCATTGGCTTGTCCATGGTATTTGCCCATGGTATTGGCTAGTTGGGACACCTCATACCTTATCTTACTATTCATAAGTCGACCATATTGATTACATACTTAATACATCATTTAATGATGTCATTAGACACCCGTAACTTAAAAACTGTATTTTCACTATTCATCGAAAATTCAACTTTCTCAGAATAATCCCAAAATTTCACCTTAACCAAATATCAACGCTCTGATTACAAATATGAACTACATTTTATAAAAATAATTTTCTAAATATTTTTAATTTAATTTTTAAATAAAAACACTATTCACCAAAAATTCATTTTTTTCAGAAAAAACCCCCAAAATTACCATAGCATAATATCGGTGCTCTGAGTTCAAAAATGAAATCCGTTTTATAAAAATAATTTTCTAAATATTTTTAATTAAATTTTTAATTAAAAAACACTATTCACCTGAAAAAACTAATACTTGAATAATAATTTATGAAACCGTTATTTAACCATTTTATTGAATCACATTACTTAATCAAGGTGCCTAGATTATATTAATACTTTCTTTAAGTGAGATTACTAATCCATTTGGACACATTACTAATCCAAATCATAAAATCACTATTCATAATTTACTATTCATCAAAAATTAAGTTGATCTTATTAGACTCTAAATTTCGTACTGAACATAATTGTAGAAGACCATTTTTCGAAAATCATTACACATTTTTAATTATTTAAGGTTTACACAACCATTTTTAAAATATCCTTTTTCTAAAATTCATAAAAAATAGGCATACTATATTTATCCGGTCATTTGAAAATTCATAAACTTCATCATAAGAAGAAATCCCAATTTTTATTTAAAACAAAGGATTACACAAGGTAGTTACGGTCTCCTTACATATCCCCTTATCACACCAGCATAGGACCTAAGTGTAAGGTGTGCTAAGGTGAGAGAATCTGAGGGAGGCTCGGCTAACATCGCACGAGTAGTAATTTCTATTAGTTTGAACTTCTCGCAAAGGTGATTCCGTTCTAGCTTCACACAATGAAGTTCGGCTTGGGTTTGGTCCAGAGCAAAGCCCAGTGGTGCTACCTCCTTCCCAAGTTCTGTTAGATGGGCTTCGATCGGTCCAAGACTACTGTGTGAGGCCATCGAATCTTCTTTCTATAATAATTAACCAAGATTACTTGTATTTAGACATTATCCCAAAAACAGAAAGATTAACTATCTATTTCTTCTATCTTTAAACATTATCCCAAAAACAGAAAGGGTAAGGTAAAACACCTCTTCAAAAATAAAGAATCCCATAGGAATGGTAACTACTTTTAAATCTTCAAAGTTCCATGGTACTACCCATAGTTCATCATTGACCATTCCATAAATAACGGTCATTAAGATTCCTCAAAATAAACCAAGCTAATATTGAAACCCAAATACAAGAAGGATTTGATAACACAGTCTTCCAAAATAAACTTCATTGTTCATCATTAAACAACATCAACCACTCCTAACATCTTATATCAAAAGTATCTAACCTAAACATATTTTACCCAAGATAGGTTAATCATTCCCATAAGTAACCTAAATTACTATAATTCCACCTTAAATTCATCGATTCTTCAAAAAATAAGTCAACCATACTCTTAAATGAAAATACTGTAGTAATCTATTTACCTCGATCATATAGGGTCCCCAAAATAGTGAACATCTTCCAAAATAATAATCATATTTTAATCCCCTAATCATCCCGGTCATGTTAATACGACAATCATCACATTTCCTATCACATTGGTTGTTTGGACATGTTCTTCCATTTCCCGCCATTAACTAAGAAATGAAACCATAATTAGGGGCTTAAATACTTAGCCAATAATCATGAAAAGGAACTAAAAGCATATAAGGATAACTTGTAGAAGAAAAGTATACCCTAACTTGTGATCCCCTAGGTTCCCATCTAGGTTATCCATGATCATATATTCTTAGGTGAATCTTTATTTTATTTTATCTTTGTTCCTTTAACAATGGTTCATACTAAGCTTATGAATTTACCAAAGCATATCCCTCGGGAGTGTCATAACCAAGAGTGCAGCAAGGCCCGTTGTCGTGTACCAGTTCCCGTTCGAGTCTAGCTCAAAGCGGTGTTTTCGGGTTTTACCCCTGTGTACATCTGTGCTAGAGCCACCTCTACCTGCTCGTATCCAGATAGGGATGTATTTGCTTGGCAACCCCTTACTCAATACTCACCAAAATACCAGGAAGATTTCCTATTTTTTAACTTTTCTATAGGCTTATTCCTAAAGTTTTCATATACTAATTTCCACAAATAACTAAACCATCCTTTGATACCAACTATAGAATCCCTCCCTTTTTATCACATAAACTTTCATTACATTTTACAAAACCGAGGATCTTTAAGGTTTAGTGTCTTGGAAACCAGGAACTTTATACATGAAAACATAAAACATTCTTCTAAAACACTTGAAAGGCTTCTCCTCATGTTCATACTAGGTTCATTACTGCATCACATAACCTGGGGACATACATCAAAAGAAAGGGTGAGCAAAAGGCCCAGTAAGGGAAACAAGAGAAACATTTTACATGTGAACTTGAGATACTTCAATAAGGTCATGAAAATAACTTTAAGGCATGGGAATGAAATCATGAGGCATATCATAATAAAAATAACATTTTCATAACATGAAGATGTGGCTACATAATTTAACATAGACAATCATGAACATATCACCAAGGTCCATCCCCAAGGTGTCATTTGAAAATTACCAAGGTTATTCACCAAGGTATCGTAAAAATTGTAATCTCTAGTGGTTACATCATTACCCAATGCATTGGAGGGCTATCAGGGCGCACCCTTAAATTTTCCTTTATTATCATGTGATCCACATATATCATCATCAAACATTTCATAAATAACCCACATATCATAAAATAAATGGGTTTCATTTCATAATCATAACGTTTTAAAAACTGCTTTAAAGACATGATCTTTACGTCACTTTAAAACCCACAGAAAAGGAAGGTGGGTCTCATGTATGTAAATCCCAGAGTTTAAAATAGAACATTTTGGTATATATGTGAATACCCCTTTAGAAGAAAGATCTTTGATTATTCACTTAATAATATAAAATAATGTTAGAAAAAAAGAGAGACATTTTGAGACGGAAATTCTGCAGCATAACGGCTATGTTACGAGGTTTTAGAAGACATTAAAAAGAGAGGGAAAATGGGTCAAACATTCATAAATGACCCATAAAACGGTATATGGACAGAATAAGAATGATACATGATAATTGTAATGAAATTTCAAGGACATACCATTTGAAATGAAAAACATGGAAGGAAGACAAAAATTAGATTTCTCCTATGAAAGTTCTGCAGCCTAACGACGTTACTTAAACTTCAACAAAAATGATTTAAACAGATCAAATAGGGTCTCTCATCATGTGAACATAAGAGTTCAGTATGATATATATAGATATAATTCCCCACCATAATTAAAAAGGAACTTGAAAGACTTGACATGAAAGTAGAACTTTGAAAAGAATGAGAAGGGTGAAAGAATCCCCTAAAAAATTCGGCAGCCTAACGGCGCCACTTAAAACTTCAAAATACTGAATTGAAGAGATCAAATGGGGTATCTAATCATATGAACATAAGAGTCCAGTATGATAGATATAGAGATCATACCCCAACATAAAAAAAAGAAACTTGAAAGAATTGACATGAAAGTAGAACTTCAAAACCAGAAGGGTGAAGAACCACTTAAAAATTCGGCAGCCTAACGGCGCCACTTAAAACTTCAAAATACTGAATTGAAGAGATCAAATGGGGTATCTAATCATATGAAAATAAGTGTACAGTATGATAGATATAGAGATAATACCCCAATATAACAAAAAGGAACTTGAAAGAATTGACATGAAAGTAGAACTTCAAAACGAGAAGGGTGAAGAACCACTTAAAAATTCAGCAGCCTAACGGCACCACTTAAAACTTCAAAATACTGAATTGAAGAGATCAAATGGGGTCTCTCATAATATGAACATAAGAGTCCAGTATGATAGATATAGATATCATACCCCAACATAACAAAAAGGAACTTGAAAGAATTGACATGAAAGTAGAACTTCAAAACGAGAAGGGTGAAGAACCACTTAAAAATTCGGCAGCCTAACGACGCCACTTAAAACATCAAAATACTAAATTGAAGAGATAAGATGGGGTCTCTCATCATATGATCATAAAAGATCAGTATGATAAATTTAGAGATCATACCCCAACATAATAAAAAGGAACTTGAAATACTTTACATGAAAATAGATCTTGAAAAATGAGAAGGGAGAAGGAATCCGTTACAAAAATTTCGGCAGCCTAACGGCGCCACTTAAAACTTCATAAAACGAAATAATGAGAGTAAGAGGGGATCTCTCATTATATGAACATAGAAAGGCAGTAAGAGGAGTAAAAAAGAACATCCTCCAACATAAGAACATGTAGCATAAAAGGAATGACATAAAAGAGATTACTTGAAATGAAAGAGAGAGGTCGGATCCCTTACCTTAAAACATAACTCTTAAAACTCAAAGGTTGGGACCTTGAGGGCTTGGGAGAACCATGGGAGGACTCCTTGGGAGGTAATGAGACCAGAAATTTGTTGGGGGAGAGTGGGGAGTCGAATGGATGAGAGGATGGCTTGGTATTTATATGGAAAGTGAGGGGACAAGGCATTAATGGCCAAGGGACACCTCATTAGTGGTTTTGGCAAAACCATGGGCTTGTCCATGGTATTTTCCCATGGTATTGGCCACTTGGGACACCTCATACCTTATCTTACTATTCATAAGTCTACCATATTGATTACATACTTAATACATCATTTAATGATGTCATTAGACACCCGTAACTTAAAAACTATATTTTCACTATTCATTGAAAATTCAACTTTCTCAGAATAATCCCAAAATTTCACCTTTACCAAATATCAACGCTCTGATTAAAAATATGAACTCCATTTTATAAAAATAATTTTCTAAATAATTTTAATTTAATTTTTAAATAAAAACACTATTCACGGAAAATTCATTTTTTTTTCAGAAAAAACCCCAAAAATTACCATAGCATAATATCGGTGCTCTGAGTTCAAAAATGAAATCCGTTTTAGAAAAATAATTTTATAAATATTTTTAATTAAATTTTTAATTAAAAAAACACTATTCATCCGAAAAAACTAATACTTGAATAATAATTTATGAAACCGTTATTTAACCATTTTATTGAATCACATTACTTAATCAAGGTGCCTAGATTATATTAATACTTTCTTTAAGTGAGATTACTAATCCATTTGGACACATTACTAATCCTAATCATAAAATCACTATTTATAATTTACTATTCATCAAAAATTAAGTTGATCTTATTAGACTCTAAATTTCGTACTGAACATAATTGTAGAAGACTATTTTTCGAAAATCATTACACATTTTTAATTATTTAAGGTTTACACAACCATTTTTAAAATATCCTTTTTCTAAAATTCATCAAAAATATGCATACTATATTTATCCGGTCATTTGAAAATTCATAAACTTCATCATAAGAAGAAATCCCAATTTTTATTTAAAACAAAGGATTACACAAGGCAGTTACAGTCTCCTTACATATCCCCTTATCACACCAGCATAGGACCTAAGTGTAAGGTGTGCTAAGGTGAGAGAATCTGAGGGAGGCTCGGCTAACATCGCACGAGTAGTAATTTATATTAGTTTGAACTTCTCGCAATGGCGATTCCGTTCTAGCTTCACACGATGAAGTTCGGCTTGGGTTTGGTCCAGAGCAAAGCCCAGTGGTGCTACCTCCTTCCCAAGTTCTGTTAGATGGGCTTCGATCGGTCCAAGACTACTGGGTGAGGCCATCAAATCTTCTTTCTATAATAATTAACCAAGATTACTTGTATTTAGAGGCAATAATCAAAACATTTAGTTTCTAGTGGTCATATTGACCAATGGTCATATAACAGTCAAAGCCCAACGGTCTCATTTTAATTATACTCAGGTTATCAAATGAAACATTTTTGTTGAGTATAAAAAAATAAAATAAAATAACACACAAAATTAGGAAATAATATTTATTCAAAATTTCGGGTCGTTACATGGGGTGCATAGGCAAACCATGCCGGCTCAATTTATACAAATTCATGATGATTTTTTTGAGGAGTTGTAATGTATTTATGTGAATGAGATCATTATTTTTCATTTAGTTCCTTCAACTATAGTCTCTGGTAGGGATCCTCATTTGAATTTTTATTTTTGGAGAGGCCTTCAAGAGGCACTATGATCTCACATATATTTGAGTACAACTTACCATCCATAATAAGATTTATTGATAGAATTATCTCTATAGATTCATGAGAATATTCTTTATGTGCATGTTCTCTACTTTAGTGGGCCTTGGGATGATCATTAGGGGGTGGATGTGTATTCTTATAATAATAGTTACTAGTTTGAGATCAAGATGGTTATTTTTAGAACATTTTATGGAAGACCATGTAAATTTCTATTTTGTTGGTCAATAATTGGTGAAAGATCCTTGGTTGGAACAAGACTCATCCAATAGACAAAAAAAAGTTTCGTTTTTTAAAGGTTGGGTCCGAAGCCTCATTTATTATTAAAGGAAAGAAAAGACCTCTTTAAACTAGGTAGAGGGTGACCTATTACATAGCCTGAAGGACCAGTGGAAATTTAGCCCATTACATGGCCTGTAGGCCCAAATTTATGGCCCAAATCCTATTCTGTGAATAGTACTGTTACAGTACCCACGCTGCTACAATACCACACAGTACCCGCCGCTGATATAGTACCCTACCGCCGCTACAGTGACATGCCGCCTCTACACATCCCGTCGTTGCTATAGTTCTTCCACTGCTACAGTATGCTACAATACTATTACAGTAGCATAAACCCAATGGGTTTTGAAACCCCATTTTTCATGTAGGATTAAGGGGTGCTTACCAATAATCTTAACCCCAACTACAAAAAAATATTCTATTAATTCATCAGAGAAGGTGACAATCCGCATCTAATATATGTCTTATGCTATTCTTCGTGGTAGCCTACTGATGCTATCAATTAGTGATTGTGTTTTCTTAAAAAATTCACCATACATAGGTCATCGATGTCTTATAAGGAAAGGAAAACTTGTTCCTCATTTTTTGGGACCTTTCAAGGATGTTGAGAAGGTGGGAAATATTTCATACAATTTAGCTATAACCTAGACAATGAAAAACCTTTATAATTTGTTTCATAAATCTCATATACAAATGTATTTATATGATCACTATCATGATATCTGCTATAATGATCATGATGTTGAACCTAATTTCTATGTGAATGAATGGAAATTAATTAAAGATAATCTTGAGATAAAGTTAATTCAGAGGAGGTTGAAACCTTTGGTTTGTGTGCTATAGAATCATTATTCTGATTATCATGAGATGTGGGAAAGGGAGTCATTGTTGAGGGATAATTTGGCTCATATATTTTTTTCATATAATCATATTCGTATGATTTATTTAGAAATATTGCTTCTATGGTGGAGAGGATGAAACATCCCATTACTATTTTTAGGTATACCTAAACCACTCATTTTAAAAACCTTTTGTTGGGTTATGTGTGGGGCTGTTTTGGGTTGAAAATTTATATGATTGAAATTATCTGCGCTAATCCATGTTAGGTGCATAGTATTCCCAAAATTTGCATCTAATTAGGGAAAACCATGATACCCAAGTCATTGGGCTATTTCAGGATTGTTTCATGGTTAGTCAAGATGCGTGTCCTCTTTGCAGAAATCGTGATCCCTTTTAAAAATAGTCTCATGGTTTGGTCTAACTATAAGAATCATCCTATGAAACCATGCATATAGTATTATAAGAGATATTAAATTTTATAAAAAAAATCATGAACCACAATTCGGGGATATGGATGTTCCTCTCTCATCCAAAACTTATTTATCCTTTCTAATGATCTCCCTTGGAGGATAATTTTCCCCTAGGATCCCTCAAAAAATTGATCCAAAGTTTAGAGAACATCGGTCAATCCTCTTCAAGTATGTTTCCTTCTTCTATTCATGAAATACCACGATCTCTCACTTCCTTATTAAGGTTCCATGGTTCCTTGGTTTGATTTATGGGTCTAATGAACTCTATTTTGAGTTAATAATTGTAGGTTTGATCCTTTATTCTCATATTCATTGATCATGATTTTTCATTGATGAATCCCAGTGAGATTTTGGTTGTTCGTGATTCATTCATCCTGAGGTAGGTGTTTCCGTTACGATGCTGAATTTAAACTAAACATAATTTCTTCTTTTAAATTTCAATTGTTTGAATTTAGGTGATTTTTTTATTTTTATTTTATGGATATCATTTATTTGTTCGAATAACCAAATTCTGTTGAAGTAAGGATTCAGATATTAATATATTTTTTGAATTCAATTTTAAATTTTTGATATATAAATTGTAAAATTTAAATTTATGGTATTTATGGAAATTGAATCAATTGAATTTTTTAATTTAATTGCAGAAATAGATTTGATATAAAATTTCAAAAAACCCAAGTCATTGTGAATTAGATGTTTTTGATGAAATTGACTTAATTGTATGAAATTTAATTTTTGTAATTTCATTGTAAAGTGGATTTTGAATTGGCATGAATTGGTTTCAAAATGTTGTCTATGAAATCATGATATAAAAATATTTTATGGAATCATTAGGGTTTCATCATGGAAATAATGATTGTTTTTATTATAAAATTCATATAGTTTTTAATGTGAAAAGTAGGATAAATCAAATAAGGCATGGGATATAGTTTTATTTTTAGAATTATTAATATAAATTTCTCATCACTACTTTTCACTTGAGAACATACTAGCCTTAGGTAGTTATTGATTTATCCTTGGTGGAACATTATGACTTAAAATTTTCTAAAACATCATATAAGAACATCATCATTTAATAGGAAATGGTGATGAGTCCCCTTTTCCATAGGACCAATGGTGATCATGTATATATTTATCATTTCAAAGTGTTGGATTCAGATAATCAGGGAATATCATACCTATTTTGAATATGTACATATTACCCTCTTATATTTGATTATTTGTTTACATTACTTGATGGTTTATATAAACATTTTTATATAAATGTGTTCATTTAATCCATTTTATGAATAGTTCCATTTGTGTAAATTGACCTTTATTAATGGTAAATTACATGATTGAAATATATTTCTATAATTTGAAATGTAGAGAATTAATTTCAGGGAGTATTTATATGTTTTAATATTGTGAAGCATGATTTGTTTAAATATTATTTTGTTATGCTATACATATTTATTCAAAATTAATGGATTGTGTATACTTGTTTAATTTGATATTGTCATCCTGTTATTAAATCATTGGGTGAAAAAAACTAGGCCTTGAATCACACCATATATGTTTCATTGAGTTTTTGAAGATTAGCTCCATCCAGGTTCGAGAAATAGAAAGAGATCTCTTAGAGGTGGATCTAGCCATTTAACCCTATACATGGGGTGTTACATCCATGAATACATGGGTTGTATTCCTTATTTTAGTACATTGTTTGTATTAATTTTGGATTTAATGCCAGTTTGACTTTTGGAGAATTATTATTTTTGGAGTTTATTTTAAAATTCTTAATGTCTTATCTATTCTACTTCCATAATGTTTGAGCAGAAACATTTCCCACTTTTTTATATGATGATAGGGGCTAGTCACCAAACCATGGGGATCAGTAACACCCTTCAGGCTATGTTTGGACTGGTTTATTTTTTGGGTTACTAGGTAATCGAGGATAGTTTGTGAAAATAAAAAATACTGAGACGAATTTGTTTGGGCATCACATACCCTCAATAAATTTATTTTTTATTTTTACTTGAATACAATTTTTTTTATAAAAGTCATTTTCTTTCTCTTCAATGTACTATTCACCTCATTCATGTGATAATCACATAGAAATATGATAAAACATTATTTGGAAAATACCAGAAAAATGATATATTATTCATATGTTTTTGAAAATTAAATTCATTTTCTTGATATTTATAATATACCATTAAATTTCCATAGATGTATATATATAAAACATAATTGTTGTATGGTGATAAAAATATGACAGTGCATTACACTTATTGTTCCTCTATCTTATAACATTGAAAAAATACTTTTGAATGGTTGAGGAAATTTTTTAGGACTCTACTATCATTTCATGAATAAATATTTAATTATCAAGTTGTTTATTGTGTGGATAAAATCAGATAGTTTCAGAACATATATTGAAACTGTTCAATAATAATTTCACCCTTTTAATTTTATTATAGAGGAAAGTGAATTCTAATAGTTAATATGTACATATGGTTTTATTAATATAATAAAACCTTCTATAATATTTATTTCAATTTTTTATGTAATTTTTTTACTCATCGATAAATATCATACATATATTAATTTTTAACAAAGAAATATTGCATATGTATTTATCCCTAATACTCATCTGTTCAGTCCTTATTATATATTTTTTAATTATTTACTATGAAAAATCATACATTTGTTTTCCATATAAAAAAATATTTTTTACATGTTTAATTATGACTCACTCTCATTAAATTGTGATTTTATTTTTATATCTATACTCAGTGTTTTTTCCTTTATTTCTCCAAAATAAAAGTGATTTTTTTAAATTGTTCATTTGGAACATATTTTTTAGAAGTATGTCATCCTTTGGAATTAAAATAGTACTTCTCTATGTTCATTTATTTTATTATTCTTAGTCACTGATTTTATAAATATATCTTGATTATTGAATAATGGGGGAATCAGTATCTTTTGAATGTATTGTTTCAGAAATAGGGAGTGTCATATACCAGTGATATATAATAATTATTATAATAAGTTCATTTTATGAAAATAATATCTTTGTTTACATTTTTAGATAATCTTTATAAACAACTAAAATTACTCTTAATTTAAATTTTCTTTATGAATGAGATTTTTTTCTGTTCATTTCACAATTAAGAATTGCAACTAAATTTTAGAAATGAATGTAATTTAATAAAAGATTACTGTTAATATAATCAAGATATGTTATTGAAATTTATGGTATATTTTTTCTCTTTTATTTAGGGACAAAAAAATATTTAGGTTATAGTTTCGTCGATATTGATATTTATAATGATTAAACATATCTTCTTTTTAAATCATAGATGTCATTATCAAATATTTTTTAACTAGGTTTGATTTATATATTATATAATTATATTTATTTTTAAATTATAGTAAAAAAATTAATTACTTGAGTTTTTCTTAATGTTTTTCAAATTTCAAAAAGTCAGAGATTATTGACTACAATGGAATGTCATATTCTGTACATGAAAAATAAATATCCCATAAATTAATATTGTCTTAAATCATTAAAATTTACATTTTACAATTTATGAATTGTTAGCTATAGGTTCTCACATATTAAAATTACTAATTAGATTCATCATATTAATTCAATGTACTGAAATTATGCTAATATATTTATAGGTAACAATGAATGCTTCATCAGATAGTATATATTCACTTATCATTAGATATTGTACAATACAATATTTTAGAAGCATAATCCTAGGTATATAGACCATGACGATGTGATTTTTTTCAAAAGTTTATAGCATTTAGATTGAGGATTTGTGTAATAATAGATGTGAATGATTATTAATTCTATTATAATCCTATTGAAATATTAATTATCTCATATCCAAAATGGATTCTAAATGTGATTCATTTTATTATATAGTAAATTTTATCCCTTAGTGATATTTTATAGTAAATATATTAGTTTAATAAGTGTGATTTTATTCCAATGAGTTCATGATCAATGATAATCTATTGAAAAATTTAATTTAATAAATTTCCATAATCAATTATAAACTGAGATGAGGATTCATAATAACTAGATATGGGTTTTGATCAGGTCCTAAGATATATAAATAGCAATAAATCTTTTCTGTTTAAATTGTTTTTTAATTATAATGTTAGTTGATAAGATATAACTATTAATAAAGTCCATGAGTGGACATTTATCAATAGATTATAGATAAATCAAATAAATTCTATTTTTTGTAATTGATAATACCTTATATATGGTCTACAAAGCCATATAATTTTAAAAAACAATTTATTTATTGTGATTTAACATATATTATAATATAATATACTAACATATGTATTAATAGTATTATACAATTATTTTTGATCCGTCCTTGATCAAACTGTTTACATTTTTAATAGATATTATTTTTATTATTATTTATAGATTATCAATAATTAAATAGAATTATTTTCATCTGTATATATTGTTTTTTATCATTTGATCATTTACCATCTTAATTATTTAGTTCCAAATTTTTATTCAATTCTTATGTTAATATCTACAATAATCATATATTTTATCATTTGACAAAATTATTCATTCAATTAGACAAAAATTTTAAGTTTTATTTGGGAAAAAATCCACTCCACTTATGGATTCTATATCGTGTACTTAATGGGACAGATATATTGATTAAAAATTTGTGGATAAAACATGAATAAATGATTAAATTGTTCAATATAGTTTATATAATATAATTAATTACCCCATTAAAAAAACAAATATTTGTTCCATGAACTGATTCAAGGGAATTAGGTACCTGATGAGTAACATATGGCACTTACAATGATTGATATTTTTAGATAATACATATTAAATTAATTTTTTAAATCATAATACCATTATTTAAATATATATAGCTTAAGGAGTGTTTTGAAATATTAGTATGATATTAATTATTCAATTTTTCTGTAGTTCATGTTTTTGTAAGAGATTAACAATGGAATTGTAATAGTTTAGACATCAATAAGTAACTTTTGTTAGATTATTGAACCTCAAGATGTATATTTGGTTATTTCATGGGTATCTTGATATTTTAGTAAATTTTTATAAGTTTATGTGAATATTGAATATGTTTTATAGTTTTGGAAGTATAGTTTAGAGAAAACAATGTAGTTACCATTACATAGATCCCAGAATCCCATACATGTTCTTCATTTTTAACACACATGTTTTTGGTTGTGTGGATGGTTTTTGGGTTTCTCAAAAATAGTGTGAGGCCATGAGAAATTGTGTGATATTATTTTTGGTGGTGTATTATCTCATGGTTTCAGGAAAAAATGAGATATTATAGTTCGGTGTGGTTCCAAATTTCCCTGGTGAGACATAGTTCAGAAAACCATGTGGCTTAACTATCTCTGAGAGGTGTGCATGGATATAACATATCTCATAATTTTAACACGTTGTGGAATAACATGAATCAGAGCCATTTGACCCATAAAATGTACCTATTTACCCTTTCCCTTATAATTTTCTAGATGGGTATCCCCCACTCATTTTTATCATCCTCATGTGTGACCTATATAACCTCATCCCCTTTAGAAAATTCTCACATACTAATATGGGGTGGATTTTGGAATTTTTCATCAAATAAGTATTGTGCATCTTTGAATTTGGATATATCCTTCGATATAATATTCCCTTATTTTCTAATTTTTGTCATTCCTACAATAGTTTTTTTTAAATCGCTTGTATCATTGTTAATTCAGCTAACTATGATGAGGAGTTCCTGCTCCTAGAGATGAGGGAATCATGGTGGGGGGGGGGGTCATTTTCACTCATTAATGTGGAAATTAGAAAAGTTATGTCACAATTATAGTTTATCATTGGTTTGTGTATCAAAATTTCACATTATTTTGATTATGGATTTGACTATGAAGGCTGGGTCCTTGGGTCATATTAGGTGTTGGGGTGTCTCTAGGGTAGTTGGAAAACCATGAAATGATGTTTTAGTTTATGATTATGTCCTAGAGGGTTGATAAAAATTAATACAACATTAAAATTTTCTAATTTATTATTATATATTATAAAAAATTTAATTTTCAACATTTTAATTTCATTAGAGGATCATGTTCTTATGAATTTTTGGAGTAGGAATCATTGGGGTTGGTCGAGCTTCTTTTGGGTCTCCGAAAAGTTTCTAGACCATGGAAATAGTCAATAGAAACATCATGGACAAGTAATGTGGTCCATTTATTAGGCCATTGTATTTCTTGATAATCTATGTTTTTGTGATGGAATTCACATAGTTTATCTTACTTATGAAAAGATAATTTTAAATTTTTTTGGGACTATAAATTATATTTGAATATTAGACTTTGATTTTCCTTGAAACTCAAGGTAAGGTGAATTCTTATGGAATACCATGGTATTAATATAGAATATAGAGTAGGATAGTTAAATGTATACCTTCATAGAAATTATTTTAAAATTAGTAACTTGAAATAGGGTATTTTAAAATAAAATCATTTTCTTGGATTTCAAATGAATTTAGAGAATTGTAAATTTATTTTATAGAATTTAAAATGAAATTTTAATAATAATCCGCAATGGTTTTTTTATAATCAACAAAAAAATAAATTATAAATTGTTCATGAATGATATTCCGAAAAAGGAGTTTTTGAACAATTTTTCTAAAATGGAATAGTGACACCTTATTAATGATGTGAGGGTCATTTGTTTTGGAAAAAAATTTGGAAATTTTATTTTGATATGTTTTTAAGAAAAAATATTTTTAAAATGGGATTTTAAATGGAAATTAAATGTTCTTGGATAAATAAAATTTGAAATTTTCTCAGTACTGAATTATTTATGGTTCATTTTACATCGTTTTTTACTGTTTTCAATGAAAATATCTTTCTGTTTTATTTATTATTAATGAATATGGGTTATTTTGATGTGATTATTAAAAAATAGGGTGAAAAAGTACCTTCGGTTGAAAATGAGATTTTTTATTACACCATGGATAAAGATATACCCTTGGTGAATATTTTTATTGATGAATAATCTGAAGATGAACATGACCCGTAGTTGGATACTAGGATTTACCGCTAAACCCGGGGTGAGTAAACCCCCAAGGGTATTATGTTGATATTTTGTACAACCCTGGGTAATCCCAGAACACCTGTGATTTTGGGTAGGATATGTTGATGGTAATTAAACAATGATATAATTTTGTTGAATTGGAATGAGAATATTAACCCTGCATGAAGTTTTTTTTAATAGAGCATAGAGACACCCCTATTCTAGTCGATGTAGATATATACCATCCATGGGGTGAATATAATCCTATGGTTTGGATTTTTTATATAGTATACAATTTTAATTTTTTTATTGATTTATTGTTTCTAATTTATCTTAAGAACCAATGTATTCCATAGTTTAGATGGTCAATTTTAGGGACACCATTTGTGGTGGTGTACTAATTGTTGTACCTCTCTCTCTTGGATTTTAATGATCACAATCACTCTCATCATGTTCTAACTTGTTTTCAAGTGTTTTGATGCCAGGAAAAAGGTTGCCCAGGAGTTGGCCCAAGAAGGCTGATAGTGGACTCACTGAGTCCACCGGCCAACCGGTGGATTACCACCGGCCAGCCGATGGTCTCTGGCAGAAGCATTGCTTTCTGCCTGAGCCACCGGTCTGCCGGTGATAGCTCACCGGCCAGCCGGTATGGGCACCGGCCAACCGGTTCTTGCCCACCAGCCAGCCGGAGGACCCAGGCAGTAGGCTTGCCCACTGCCTGGTGACACCAGCCAACCGGTGGATGACCACCGGCCAGCCGGTGGAACCCAGACAGAAAGCCTGTTCTGTCTGGACCACCGTCCAGCCGGGAGCTCAGCACCGGTCAGCCGGTGGACCACCAGCCAGCCGGTGAGACACCACCGACCAGCCGGTGTGCCCAGTCAAACTAGCCGTTGGGCTTTGACCAGACTTGTTCTTTTGACCCCCAACGGCTCCGGAAGCCCTCCAACGGCTATATTGAAGTGTTTATGGGTATTTCTTCTATAAATAATAGACCATGGATGCCAGAAACACTACCGAAACATATTTTGATGTCTTGACGCTCTAACGACAAATCTCCAAGGCCTCTTGTGATCCATTGCCATCCTTGAAGCTTGAGCTCCCTCTCCATCAGCTGCTCTCACACTTTTGGCGCTCAAGGCTTCCTGTGTTTGTATTATTTTACTTGTTTAGTTCTTCATTGGGTTTGGATTAAAACAAACCTCTCATTTCCATTCTCTTCTTTCAATTGGGTTTCTTGCTACAACCATAATAAAAAAGAAAGATGTACGAAGGTGTTCTAGCCTACCTTAAAATGGCTAGTGGGTTTCTTGCTACAACCATTAAAAAGCAAGCTGATGTATAAATCTCTCAACGGTTCTTGTTGGGAGCGGAGACGTAGGCTTGGGAATTAAGCCGAACTCCGTTATCAAATTGTGTCTTGCCTTTTTTATTTCCGCTGCATTGATAATTGTTTTAAATTGTTAATTATTTTTGAAAAGGCAATTCACCCCCCCTCTTGCCATCCTCTACGACCCAACATTTGGTATCAGAGGGTGAGTTTGTGTAATACCTTAACCGGTTACAAACTTAAGATCCTTAGTGATGGCTAATTCCTCGCATGCTCCCGAAGGGTATTCTATGACTCGGGCTCCATTCTTTGATGGAACCGATTACACTTATTGGAAAACTCGCATGATTACTTTTCTTAGAAGCATTGGTTATCCTATCTATAGGATTGTAATGCAAGGCTATACTTTATCTAACAAGGATGTGTCCAAATGGACCCCCGAAGACATTGCCAATTTTGAGCTTGATGGCAAAGCCATGAATGCTCTTCATTGTGGGCTAGACTGTAATGAATTCAACCTTGTTTCTACTTGCTCCTCTTCTTATGAAATTTGGAAACTTTTAGAAGTAACCCATGAGGGCACTAACAAATTCAAAGACACTAGATTAGACATGTATCGCCAAGATTTTGAAAGTTTCACCATGCACCCACATGAATCAATTACTGAAATGTTTACTCGTTTTACTGACGTTTGCAATGGAAGAAAATCTCTTAGTGAGGATGTTTCTGCAGAAATGATGGTCAAGAAGATTCTTTGGGTCCTACCAAGCTCATGGGCACCAAAGGTGACCGCAATTCAAGAAGAAAAAGATGTCAAGAAAATTCCGGTTGAAGAGCTCATTGGATCACTCATGACCTACGAGATCACCATGAAGAGGCAAGCCGATAAATAAGGTAAAACCTTCAAGGAGAAAAAGAACATTGCTTTCAAAGCAAAAGAAGAAAGATCCTCCGCTGATAGCGAATCCGAGATTGCTCAACTAGCAAGAAAAATGAGCAAATTCTTGAAGAAAAAGAAGAACTTTCGAAGGGCACGAAAGGAAGAGCCCAAAGCGGAGAATGAAGTTACATGCTTTGAATGTGGAAAGAAAGGCCACATCAAACCGAAGTGCTCCATTTTCAAGAAAAGGGTAAAATAAAAGAAAAACAAGAAGGCTTTCAAAGCATCCACATGGAGTGCAAGTGATGACTCCATGTCTTCAAGCGACTCAAGCGATGAAGGTGGAAAATGCCTAATGGCATTTGATGAGGTATCTTCTTCCGACTCCTCTTCCTCATCTTCCTCTTTCAATAATGACATGTCCTATGAAGATCTCCAAAATTCAAGAGATCAATTAGAGGAAGGTTTTCACGAACTTACCTCTAAATTTATGGCTTTGAAAAAGAAAAAGAAAATTCTCATTTCTGAAAAAGAACAACTTCTCAAAAAGAATGAGGAACTTACCCTTAAGATCCAAGATATTCCAAATGTTGATTCTTTGAATTCAACCATTAAAGATCTAAGGGAGTCTCTTGCCAAGTTCACCCAAGGTGAACAAAATTTGACCAAATTACTAGGTTCTCAGCGTTCGGCTAGAACAACACATGGACTTGGCTTTAACAAACAAGCCACTTCTTCTAGAGCACCCACTACTTTTGTAAGGGGGAGCTCTCAATATAAATTTTGTAATTATTGTAAAAAGACCGGGCACATGATTTATGAATGTGATTGTAAAAATGCAAGGTATGGAAGCCCCAAAACCATTACCTAATCGGATGAGTATTTTATATGGAAACCCTCTAGAAAAATATGGGTTCAAAAGTCTCTTTTGGCTAATCTTTCCGGACCCAAACTTATATGGGTACCAAAATCTATTCTCTCTTGATTTTATAGGATAAACGCCAAAGAAGTAGGACTTCGAAAGGCTCGTGGTATCTCGACAGCGGATGCTCGAGGCACATGTGTGGCGATCCCTCCGAGTTCAACTCCCTTGAAGAATTCGATGGAGGATACGTCACCTTCAGTGACAATTCAAAAAGCAAGATCGTCGGAATAGGTACCATTGGATTTGGTAGCACCTCTTTAATTAAAGATGTTTTATTTGTTAAAGGTTTAAAACATAATCTAATTAGAATTAGTCAACTTTGTGATAGTGGTTTTTCGGTGAATTTTCAAAATGATTTATGCAATGTGTTTGATTTTCAAAACAAATTGATATTTTCTGCTTCCCGTTTTCAAAATGTTTACATTATTGATTTAAAGTCTTTAGCTAGCCAAAATGTTAAATGTTTAAGTGCTCTTGACAATGAGTCTTGGCTTTGGCATAGAAGGTTGGGGCATTGTAGCTCTCATTCACTTCTAAAGATTAATAAAAACAAGCTCATCCGTGACCTTCCTAAACTTAAGTTTAAGAAAGATTTGATTTGTGAGCCATGCCAACTTGGCAAGCAACACAAGTATTCTTTCAAATCTAAGAAGGAAGTATCCACTTCAAAATCTCTTGAGCTCCTACATCTTGATCTTTTTGGTCCTACCCCTGTAGTAAGTCTAGGTGGAAAATCCTATACCTTTGTCCTAGTAGATGACTTTTCTCGTTTCACTTGGGTTTTCTTTTTAGCTCATAAAAATGATGCTTGTAGAACCTTTTTGAAATTCTCTAGGAAAGTGAAAACGAAAAAGGATATAAAATTATATCGCTCCGTAGTGACCATGGAGGTGAATTCGAGAACAAAGAATTCGATGAATTGTGTTCCTCTCAAGGATACAATCACACCTTCTCTGCTCCTAGGACTCCACAACAAAATGGAGTGGTTGAAAGGAGAAACCGAACTCTCCAAGAAATTGCTCGAACCCTCCTTAGTGAATTCAACCTCCCTCAATATTTCTGGGCCGAGGCAGTTAACACTTCTTGTTATACTATCAATAGAGTCCTTGTAAGACCCCTTCTTAAGAAAACCCCCTATGAACTTTGGAAAGGCAAATTTCCCAAAGTTGGTTATTTTAAAGTGTTTGGTTGTAAATGCTTTATCCTTAACACAAAAGATAACCTAGGGAAATTTGATGTCAAATCTGATGAAGGTATTTTTCTTGGGTACTCCAACTCAAGAAAAGCCTATCGTGTCTTCAACAAACGTTCAAAAACCATCGAAGAATCATCTCATGTCAAGTTTGATGAAAATCTTCCAAAACCCCATCCGGTCATTGAAGATGTTGAAGATAAGCTTGATAAACTTGAATTAAATGATTCCTCTTCTCCTCTCAAGGAGGATGATGATCATGAACCTTCTTCACCTTCTTCGCCTTCCACCTTGCCTAAGGTTTGGAAACCTTCTAGAGACCATCCTTTAGAAAATGTTATAGGTGATCTTCAAGCCGGTACTAAAAATAGAAGATAAATCCTCAACGAGGCTGAACATCAAGCCTTCATTTCTCACCTAGAGCCTCAAACCATTAATGATGCCATTAATGATGAGAATTGGGTTCTTGAAATGAAAGATAAACTAAATCAATTCTCTAGAAATGATGTTTGGACTCTTGTTGAAAGACCCAATGATCATCCAATTATTGGCACTAAATGGGTTTTTAGGAACAAACTTTATGATCAAGGAAATATAACCCGGAATAAGGCTCTCCTAGTAGCTAAGGGCTATAATCAAGAAGAAGGAATTTATTATGGTGAAACCTTTGCGCCCGTTGCTAGATTGGAATCCATTAGGATCTTGTTGGCTTTCGCCGCCCACTTAAATTTCAAACTTTTTCAAATGGATGTTAAAAGCGCCTTTTTAAATGGTTTTATTTCAGAAAAAATCTTTGTTGAACAACCTCCCGGTTTTGAAGATCCAAAATTTCCAAATCATGTTTTTAAATTAACCAAGGCTCTATATGGCTTAAAGCAAGCCCCTCGGGCTTGGTATGAGCGGTTAAAAAAATTCCTTTTAGAAAATGATTTTAAAATGGGTCAAGCTGATTGTACCCTCTTTTTAAAACACACTTCAAAAGATCTTTTGATCGTCCAAATCTACGTCGATGACGTTATCTTTGGTTCTACCAAAGAATCACTTTGTACTGATTTTTTAGATTTAATGAGAAAAGAATTTGAAATGAGCTTTATGGGGGAATTGAAATTTTTTCTCGGTTTTCAAATCTTTCAAAATTCAAAAGGTATTTTTCTAAGCCAAGGCAAATACACAAACGAGCTCTTAAGTCATTTTGGTATGGATCAAGTAAAGGAAATTAGTACCCCCATGAGTACTTCATGTAAGCTTACGTTAGATGATGTTGGGAAACCGGTTGATAACAAGCTTTATAGGAGTATGATCGGGAGTCTACTTTACCTAACTGCGACCCGTCCTGACATCATGTTCAGTGTTTGCCTTTGTGCTCGTTTTCAAGACAATCCCAAAGAATCTCATTTTAAATCGGTCAAAAGGATTTTTAGGTATTTAAGAGGATCAAAAAACATTGGTTTATTTTATCCTTCTAATACTTCTTTCAAAGTTTCTTCATATTCAGATGCTGATTTTGACGGATGTCAATTGGATCGAAAGAGTACTAGTGGAACCTGTCATCTGCTAGGCAAGTCCCTTGTATCGTGGAGTAGCAAGAAGCAAAACTGTGTTGCTCTTTCTACTGCCGAGGCCGAGTACGTAGCCGCTGGGAATTGTTGTGCCCAAATTATTTGGATGCAGCACACTCTCTTGGATTATAGCCTTTCCTACGATCATTTCCCTATTCGGTGTGACAACACTAGTGCCATTAGTATTTCTAATAATCCAATACAACACTCTAGAACAAAGCATATAGACTTAAGGCATCATTTCCTTCGTGACCATTTTCAAAAAGGGGATATCACTTTGGACTTCATTTCTACTGATTTCCAATTAGCTGATATTTTTACCAAACCACTCCCAGTTGAACGTTTTGATTTTATTAAGGGGGAGTTAGGAATTATTCGTCAATGAGAACTATTAAATATTTAACTCTTTTTTATTTTAATTCATTTTTTTATTTATATTTTATGAATTTTAATACCACCGGTCAACCAGTGGTACATCACCGGTTAACCGGTGGTGTCGGGCTTTTCTTTTTTGGGCCGGCTGGAGGAAGGGTTAAAATTAAAATTAAACCCTTCCCCTCCCTTTCTTCTCTCTCTCTCTCGTGCGGCTCCTCCAAAACCGCGGCTCCTCCAAAGCCCTAGCCTCCCTTCTTCATCCTTGCCCTCTCAAACTCCTCTCTTCTCTCAATCTCTCTCTTTTTATCTCCTTTTGCCTTCATGGGTCCTCGCTCTTCTCGCAAAGGAAAGGGTATCGCTCAAGAAACACCTCCTCCTCCTTCAATTCCTCAACTTCCGGACATATGGCATGACAAGGTCATTCTTTCAGGTAGAGTGATTGACTATTCTTGTCTTTCTTCTGCTCGTCTCGAGCTTTTCTCCATTATTGAATATCAACACTGGCATTCCTTTTTTGAACCTCCTGAGAAGGATGTTATTTATCCTTTACTTGTCAAAGAGTTTTATGCTCACTTGACGTGGTTGGTTTCTGACGACACCGATACCATTTCCACCACTGCTCTTGGGAAACCTATCACTTTCACATCTGTGGAGGTTTCCAGAATGCTAGGAGTTCCTCATGTCGGGCCTCATGCATTTTCTCAGGGGGAGTTTCCTCGAGACCCTGATTTTGATTTAGCTGTCGCTCTTGAGCATCTCACAGGACAACCCAACAATCCAATTGTCAAGCTCTCCCAGCTCACCCCTAACCATCGAATCATTGAGCGCCTTATTCAGACCTCTCTTGCGCCCCGTATCGGTGATCACGATACGGTGAAATTCATTGATATTTATCTTCTCTCTTATATTACCAGAGGGATTCATTTCAATTTGGTCCGGTTCCTGTTCCAGGCCATGACTTATGTAGCTGAGCACCCGTGCCGATCCAAAACTCTACCTTTCGGTCGCATTTCGACCAAAATCTTCACCCTCCTTGATGTGCCTCTCCATGCTACTTCCTTTGAGCAGCCAAAGAAGGATATCATCGTCAATTTTATGATGGTGCAACAGATGAATATCTGTTGGCACCCTTGGCGTCAGGAGTGGATCACTGAAAAGGATGGCCTTCTCAAGGCTTACTCTCCTCAGACTCATTCACATCCTCCATCCCATGCCATGCCTCCTGCTATTGCCGATGCTTATCCTCTTTCAGACAATGAGGACAGTGATGACGATGAAGAGGAAGGGAGTGGTGACAGTGAAAGTGATGCTGAGGCTGATGCTGGTGAGGAAGCTGGAGCAGATGATGATGCACCTGAGCCTACTGAGGCTGTGCCCCCTCCCGCTGATGCTGGTGGCTTGTCGGTGACGGCTGATCAATTCCTACGCTTCCAGGATCAAATTGAGACCCGGCTCGACTTGAAATTTTCCTTCTTCAGCTCTCAGTTTGATCAGCTCCATTCTCAGATCGACTCTCTTGATCGTCGCTTCGAGGCGATCCAGGCTCTTCCAGCTCCTTTGACCTTCAGGCGTCATCGTCACTCTCAGCCCTCTAGGAGTGAATAAAGCCTTTCCTGTTTTTTACTTGTCTTTGTATTTGTGTTTTGAACTCTCTATGTATCGTTTCATCTTTTATAAATTTCAAGTTGTCTTATCTATAATTTTTTTCTTTTTCCCTCCCATTTTGATAATCCCAAAGGGGGAGAAATTTCTCTGTTTACTAGTTTCATATTTCAATTGATTAAAGTTCTCTTTTTAAAAGTTCATTTTTTTTAAAAACCGGTAAGTTATTGATTTTTGTTATTTTTAAAAATGACCTATGGTTACAATTTCAAAATGACTCATTCTCTTTAGATTAAGATCATTTTCAATACATGGTACATCTCTTCAATTTATTTTTTTTGAAATGATCTCTAATATATTTTCATGTCCAAAATTGTTTATTTAAGTTTTCAATTGTCATATCCTTTTTAAAGCTTTCTCTTTTGTGATTGTGATCATCAAAATAGGGGGAGATTTTTGTACCTCTCTCTCTTTGATTTTAATGATCACAATCACTCTCATCGTGTTCTAACTTGTTTTCAAGTGTTTTGATGCTAGGAAAAAGGTTGCCCAGGAGTTGGCCTAAGAAGGCTGATAGTGGACTCACTGAGTCCACCGGCCAACTGGTGGATTACCACTGGCCAGCCGGTGGTCTCTGGCAGAAGCATTGCTTTCTTCCTGAGCCACCGGTCAGCCGGTGATAGCTCACCTGCCAGCCGGTGATAGCTCACCTGCCAGCCGGTATGGGCACCGACCAACCGGTTCTTGCCCACCAGCCAGCCGGAGGACCCAGGCAGTAGGCTTGCCCACTGCCTGGTGACACCGGCCAACCGGTGGATGACCACCGGCCAGCCGGTGGAACCCAGACAGAAAGCCTGCTCTGTCTGGACCACCGGCCAGCCGGGAGCTCAGCACCGGTCAGCCGGTGGACCACCAGCCAGCCGGTGAGACACCACTGGCCAGCCGGTGTGCCCAGTCAAACTAGCCGTTGGGCTTTGACCAGACTTGTTCTTTTGACCCCCAACGGCTCTGGAAGCCCTCCAACGGCTATATTGAAGTGTTTATGGGTATTTCTCCTATAAATAAGAGACCATGGATGCCGGGAACACTACCGAAACATATTTTGATGTCTTGACACTCTAACGAAAAATCTCCAAGGCCTATTGTGATCCATTGCCATCCTTGAAGCTTGAGCTCCCTCTCCATCAGCTGCTCTCACACTTTTGGCGCTCAAGGCTTCCTGTGTTTGTATTATTTTACTTGTTTAGTTCTTCATTGGGTTTGGATTAAAACAAACCTCTCATTTCCATTCTCTTCTTTCAATTGGGTTTCTTGCTACAACCATAATAAAAAAGCAAGCTGTACGAAGGTGTTCTAGCCTACCTTAAAACGGCTAGTGGGTTTCTTGCTACAACCATTAAAAAGAAAGCTGATGTATAAATCTCTCAACGGTTCTTGTTGGGAGCGGAGACGTAGGCTTGGGAATTAATCCGAACTCCGTTATCAAATTGCGTCTTGCCTTTTTTATTTCCGCTGCATTGATAATTGTTTTAAATTGTTAATTATTTTTGAAAAGGCAATTCATCCCCCCTCTTGCCATCCTCTACGACCCAACACTAATTTGTACTCACAACCTCCTCCTACATATTTAGTTATTGTGTAACTAAGTAAACACTCACTTGTATGAAGGAACATATTATGACAAGGACTAGGGGTGCCCCAATGGGAAATCATGGATGGGAATATGGATAATGGGAAATAGAATGGATCAGTGTAAGAGTATATCCATTAGGTGTTCATTTTCGGATTACCTTTTCTTTTATACAAGCCATTTAGTGGGTAATCAATATTGTATGCCAGCATATACTTATTTCCATTATTATCATTCAGAAATTTGTTTTTTACTTTACATTTTTATCACAATTATAAATTTTATTTAGTTATTTATCATTCCACTCTATAGTAATACATGGGGTATAGTCTTGACATTATATCTATTTAGAATATTGCCACTTGTTAGAAGGCTTAGTCATTCGAGGAGGTACACCTAAGGTCATGTGGTGGTCTAGTTTGGTTATTGTTCATTTTAAGATGTTATATGATATTAAACATTAATATAAATTAATTATTTTAGTTTGACATATTGTGTTAGGATATGGTTGGTTAGAGACAAGAAACATGTTGAAGAGTGTGATGAAAGCCCGTCCAGTGCATCTTGAAAACCATTTCTGGTGGATGTTAATTAAAAATTTGTAATGGATTCACATTTTTATTATTTGATATGATACTATTTAATTTTAAATAGTTTCCAATCACTGTGTTTGAGATTTTGGATTTAATATTTTTTAGGTATTTAGGTTATTTTTCCTAGTAGATGAAAAATAGTTAAATTTTTTGTAAAATTTTAATATAGGGAATTGGAATCTCATGAATAAAAATTAGTAGTGTAGGAAAAAACTAACATCTATGGTATAACTAGAAATATGATTATCATTTATGATTGATGAACTCCTATTTTATGCATCATCAATGGATCATATTATTTACCCTATATATATATTGAAGGCATCATACTCAACTGGGATTGTATTTATATTCATATCCATTTTTATGCAATCTATTATGGATAATGTAGTGAGATGACCAATGTTAATGATGAAATACATATATGTTACATATTTTGTTTTTTAGTTTTTCATTACAAGATGTTGATTACATTACTATGGAACCATAATTTGTCATTATTTATGTTAGGTTATTTAATGATCGAGTAACATAATATAATATATTTTACCATATAGCATGGAACAAAATTGTAATTAAACAAGAAAGTTGATATAGTATCACATGATATCCAACATCATTGATTATATAATTATTTTTGGTAGTTTTTAAAATCATTTTCGTGACTCTCTTGGGGGAAATATCATGTGTCTAAGCAACATAGAATTTTATTCCCATGTGTGAAGATGGTTTAGTATGTGATGGTTTATGTTATATTGGAACCAAGATTTTGTTTTTTTGTGTATCCATAAGATATTGAGATAAAATTATTTTGGGGTTTCCCTTCAGTTATGACCTTTGTGATACCTGACTAGTTAGGTTGGGAGGGAGACTAAGAGTCCCTTACTTTGGATAAATAAAATAGTTCTAACTTATTTTGTACAATCTAAAGGTTTCCTATGAGATATATTGGATTCATGTTTTTAATTACTTAGGGGTTTAATTTTTGTTTAAGTAACTTAGGTAATTATATCAATTCATTGTGCAGATATTTAGTATATTATGCATATATGGGAATACCTTATTTTTTCATGATAAATTAACCTAGAGTGCTAGAATTGTAATCTTTTATGGGCAGCTCTATCATGGTTCTTAACTTTATTAACATTATATTTTTCTTATTACTTTGTGATAACATAGTTGATGGTGTTGTGGAAGATATTTTCTTGTGAAGATTTGATAATCTACAAGTGGAATTATTAGAGAAGACCTATTATTATTGGACTAACATAATCATGTTCCATGGGCTGCAATTGGACACTTGATTCTAGTTTTGGTAATTTATGAAACATGGTAACATGAGTCAAACTGAGCTATTTGATAATGTAAGGTCACTCACTAGTTATATAGAACAAGACCATATGACATGATTTTGGTATGTCTGTGGTCATGGGGTTTTGGGATGGTGAAGTCTATGTTCATGCTAGGGAAAAAACTGATTTTTATATTGGTACCTAAAAACAAAGTCACAAGAATATATTCACAATATTAAAGGAGTTCATATATCAATCTAGGATAAAAAAACATGGATATTATATCATTATATATGAATACCAATTGAAATTCAAAGAATTTTTTTTAAAACCTTAATAGTTGGGTTTTTTGGGAAACATGGAAAAAAATTCTTCTATCATAGAGAAAGATATTAAACATCTCCCATAATGATCTACTCAATTATTACTTTTATCTAAAATCATTATATGTAACCTACGTAAAAGAAATATATGGAAGGGGTGAGGTCAAATTCTTAGTACGGTTAAACAAGAGAGATATTTAAGCATAATAATGAGCACAAGAGTAGGAGAACATGATCATGAAAAAAAAGATCATACCCACATATCAAAGATAATATACATAAATAATGGGATAAATAATTGAATCTCATAATAAATGAATCAAAATTAAATAATTAACTTATTTTAAGATATCATAACCTATTAATAAAACATTTAATTGTTATAAAAACATAATAATATAGTAATATTCCCATAGTATCCAAGTTATTACTACCAAAACCAACTTGAAAGTATGAGTTCAGTCCTAAAACCTTATTGGTAGTCATAGTATACTTCTATGGACATCTTAGTAGCATGAGTTTGCTCCACATATAATATTGGTGGTCATGGTTCATTTATATTTCCATCTTATTAGTCATGGTTTATTCCAAATACCATCTTAGTATTTCTCATGAGTTATAAATATTTTCCCAATGCATTAGAGGGAGATATATGTCACACCCATCTCATAATAAAATCATACATACATGTTCCAAAAGATCATAAATAATAATATCTTAAACCATGAAATGAATTGTGTATCACAAACATGAAAACATAATTGAACATATAGAAAAATATATAGGATTCATAATAATTTCATCAAAAGGATAACACATAATATAGAAATGGTCTTCATAAACATATAACCCATGAAATTAATAGGGTTTTATAATGATACTAATATTAATCATGATTCATTAATAAAAATATTTTGAATGGAGCCTTTAGATAATTTTATATAAGGTAATCAGTAACATCAACAAATTTCATCACAGATAGAAAATTATTTTGAAATAAATTCAAGGAATGTTTAATGAGGAAAGTACCATTTCTTCTTTGAAAAATGATTTTTAAGACATAAAATAATTTTTCTTAAAATATATTGAAAATATATACAGAATAATAGAAGTCATTTTGAAATCATTTTTCCTAAAAAATTAAGAAATATGATTCAAAACATTTTTATGATTTTTTTTGAAAAAACTATGAAATATTATTAAATAAGATTTAAAATTTTTTAAGAACCATTTATCATGAAAATATATGAAAGAAACTTGAAAACATTTAGAAAACAGTTTTCCATGTAAATTATTTGAAAACCTAAAAAAGAAGCATGATAATGTTTTCATAACCATTTATTTCAAAATACATTGAAAAAATATAAATAAATCTAAAAACTGTTTTGCATTCCATTTCATTAAAAAAACATGTAAAACAAATAAATTAATCTTGAAAATGTTAGGAAAATAGTTTCATTGAAAATACATTGAAAAATTATAAATAATTCAGGGGAACATATTAATAACCATTTCTAATAAAATAAATGTGGAACATATAAATAAATAATGAAAAAAAATTTAAATCCATTTTATTAAATATATTTTTAAGACTTATAAAAAATCATAGAAATATTTTAAATACAATTTAAAAAATATAATATTCTTTTAAAAAATTTTCTAAAAAAAATGTAAAAATAATTTTTATCATGAAATTAAGTTGAAAACATTATATTAAAATAAATAAATTTTTAATATTGTAAAATAAATTTCAACTGTATAAAGGCAGATAAATCTATACATATCAAACACGAGGAAAATAATATTTATTTTTCATGGTGGAATGGTTAGAAAAATTCCTCAATTCAAAATTGATAAAAATATGCATTAGTAAAAAATGGTAAAAGATAAAAAGGGTTAAAATTTTATTTTAATGATAACAGGATATTTGAATAATATTCATTGAATCCTTATTTAGAATACAAGGTTTTTAAGGAATACATATTTCCAACAAAATATAGGGTTCAATCGTCCTTCCATAAAAACATATTCTTAAATATAATATTTTCCAAAGAATGAAAAATGGTACCAATACATGAATATATTTTAACCCACTAGAGTAGTGTAAATTTCATTTATTTTATTTAGATATGTATCATATGATTTCATCAATGGAACCATAAACCTATACAATCTTGAAAAGTGACGAAATTGTTTCAATAAACTCTTATCATTTGGTAACATGAGATCATACTAACTATGCAAGGAAATGAAATTATGTGAAGCATGAAATATTTCCAATAGAATTATTTTCATGTAATAAAATGTTAAATGGAAACATATACACCTCAAAAAATATTTTAGGTGTATGATAAAACCTGAGTCTCAAAGAAGGAAAAATGAGACAAAACATTTCTACTAATTCTGTTACATTTAAAACATAAAACCATGAAAGAAAGACCATAAAATGGATATGTTAATAGCCTTAAATTCGTGTATAAGAGGCATATAATAAAATATTGGTATATACATACACTGTAAAAATGTAAAGGCTACTAAACATAGCATATATCTCATGGAAATTAAAAGTCATATTAAATCTCTATACCTTCTATGTTGACTGTCATTTTACTCATTCAAAACACAGGTATAATAAATAGAAATTCATTATACAACTTTTATATAACCATATTATTATATATAATTCCATATTTTTTATTATGACTTTATATTACCCTCTATTAATACTAATTTGTTAAAGATTCCCAATGGGTAATATTATCTTTATTTTTTACATTTGCCTTAATTTAGTATATCATTGGTATATATACATTATATAATGATAAATAAAATGTAAACCAGGATATTAATATCATTTATATATATTATATTATCAATAAAATAATCTATAGAACATATAAGTATGAAAAAAATACATAGTTCAAGGAGATGGTTGGCCAAACGTACACTGGAACACTATTTTTGTTTAATTTTCGTATTAAAGGAAAAACTGTAAATGGAATTTATGTATATATATGTAAATATCATTATTATATTCAATATTTTATATAATATATATATATATATATATCTAATATAATCACTAAAACAAACCTTAATACAATAAATGTAGTGTGTTAAAGAATCTTATCTCTTTTAAGGAGAGGTAGTCCACACATCCTCAAACAAAATTATCATATTTAGAGCAATTGAAAAGTAAATATATATGTGTTATAAATATAATAAAAAATATTAAAAATAAAAAATATAATAAATGAAATTTATTATAAAATTTTCCATTATAATGGTCACCATGGTAGGAGGTAATTGGAAAATGAGAAATCAATTTTTTGTGAGGCAGTAGTTCCCTGTACATAAAAATCGTATGTTCATTAACCATTAGATGGCAGTGTGTTAGTTTAGGTAGAACCCAAATCATATAAAAAATAGAATATTTATGATACTAGTTTTCCAAGCAATAATTGGATAAATATAGTGGAGGGGTGGATAAAGAAAATAAATGGAACGAGTTTGAGGGGTGATGTTACCCCTTAATCAGGTAACTACTTTTGGTTTGTGCTGAAAGGATTTCTTGAGATTTATTATTCCCAATGAAAATTTTTTAGGAGGATGGTAAGGAAGTGGGGAACATATTTGAGATTTTTATAAGAATTACATTGGTCTTTATACTTATGATCACATTGGTAGAGGTGGTGGCCTTTTAAGGGGAAGGGAAAGGACTATGTTGTAATTTTATTTGAAACATGTTACGTGTACACATGTTCATACCTAAAAAACTCACAAAACATATATATCAATAATTTAAGTTCTATTTTTGATATATGTAAATCTAATGGGTGTTATACATGTTTCTAAATCATTTGGGACCTTAATTATAGTGTTTAATCCCCATTGAAGCTTAATTTTTCATTAATCACTGTGATTAATTTTAATCAATTTTTCAAATCATTTTTTCTAAAAATATAAATAATCAAATAAGACTAAAAAATTTCTACTAAATAAAATAGTTTATATATGTTTTTTGTAATTCAATTCAAATAAGATTAAAATTTATGATTATGGGAATCACGTAGGTGAGACGAAGATTCTGGGTTATGAAGTAGAAAGAAGTTAAAAAGTTAATTATGATTTTATATTAAATTTCCAAGTGAAATCAATTCTCATGAATTAAATTGTATTAATAGATGTAATATTTATCTAATTTTACCTTAATATATTATAATATCATTTAACATTAATAATTAATTAAATTAAAATTAATTTTTTAACATAAATGCATATTTTTCATTATTCACCAAAAATGATGTTTCTCATAAAAATCCAAAAAAATAACCCTAAGATAATTTAGATTTTATAAATTGTAAAATGAATTTTATTTTAACAATTTTAAATTTTAAATTCATCTAAAATAAATTATATTATTTTTTTACAGAAGGGAATAAAAGGATGGTCATTTGAGAAACCGATATTTTTTAACCAAAAAAACATTAACAAAAATCATATCTTCTATTAAGAATATTTTTTATTTATATAAAAAATTATTAAAAAACATTGATAAGTAGTTATTACTATTCAAATAATTATGTTTTAATTTTTAGGAAACTCATTATTGTGTGTAACGTATGCTAAGTCAATGTTCCTTGTGAATGGAATGCTTAAATTAGTGCATTGAAATACATAAATAAATATTTAATATATAAGGGTATAACAACTCTCTGACCATAACAATATTAATTTTAATATTCAATCAGTTTTCATATTCAATTATATTCAACCGGTAACATATGAATTCATATTATATTGTATAAATAGTATATTTCATCAATTAGTTAATAATATTAATAACTTATAATTTTACATCATGGTTTTATCTTATTATATTAGATAACCATATTATTTTTAATATTTTATTATTTAGAAAACCTCAGTCTTGCATGTTATTAAAGTCATTAAGGAAAGTCATTGTTTTGTATAATGGAAGCTAACCTCGATGTTCTATGTGGAGCATAAAAAATTGTATGATGTGTGTAGTGAATGGTTAACTTGGTTTTGCGAATAACATTATCCAAACATACTATTTAAATATAAAATGAATTGTGTTCAGTATTTTCTGAAATGAAAAATATCAAAAAAGAAAAATTAATTTAGAGAAATTCTATAATTTTTTGGGTTTTACATTCTATATCCCTAAAAATGAATTTTACCCTCAAAATTCATTTGAGTTATCAGATTTTAATAAATGAATGTTTCATTCGTAGAAACCCATATCGTAATAATTAATACTATATCTTCTTTTAAAAAGGGAATGTTTTAACCATAATAGTTACCAGAAGAAACATATAATTAGGTTTCGCATAGGATAACATAGTTTGGGAGTGAATATTCTATATGGATGAAAATCATAGATATTTATATGAATTGATTGAAATCATTAATAAAAAACACGTGAATGATAAATGAAAAGATAAGGGTCATGAATTCATAAATCTATGAGGATTTAAATGGTCATTAGTTCCAAAAAATAATGTATCAGGATAATAAAATTTCATTTTTTATCATTATCCTGTCATTTATTAATTCTTTTATTATCCATGAATACAAATAGAAAATTAATAATTTTTTTTATTTTCTCTATTTCAAATTCATACATTACATTAATAAATGGATGTAAAAATATTAACTATTAAATCTGAATCACGAAAATACACATAGAGTAAATTTCAAGGCCTATAAAAGAATAAAATGTATAACTATTTATCTAAAACAATTCTTAAAAATATATATTGTTAATAGAGTAATATATAAACATAAAAAGAAACAATACATTTTCATACTACATTATTAATCATAAAAAATAATTAAACATAATCTAGTATATTGTTTAGGCCAATGGTAGTTTTGAAACCCTTATCATCCTTCAGTCATGGTTTCAAGCCCCATAGCCTTCCTGGACACAAATAGTTGTTACTTAACATACATGATGTACTTTTCAAAAACCACAATAACATAATTTAAAAAATAAATATGGATGGCATACTTGTAATAAGGTTAATTAGTAAATAAATTTTTTCCAAGGAAATTAATAAAAACTCAATACATAAATACCTCCTTCAATTTTTAACATAAAAATTTATAAATGATAAACATTATAAACCTTCCAAAAGCAGGAAATCCAAATATTTATAAAGAATGTCATGAAATAAAAATAACATTAATCCCACATATGTCACAATGAATTACTTCTCTATCACATTAAAGACATGTGAATATTATTATCATATATTCCCTTGAAATAAGGTAATAATCTAAATTAATATACATCTTTTTTGAAAAAAAATAATTCATTATTATTCCAAAGTATGCTGCATATATTCCCTAAATGATTTTCTTGGAAAATTCATCAATGATTGCATAACCCACCAATTAAAATGTCTTTATATAGTTCCATGGTAATCCATAACATCCAATTTAAACGTTCATAACAACATTATCATAACATAATAAACATACTAAGGGTCACCTTCCATTAGTCAAAATATCAGATTGTTATTAATTCACTCCACCAATCCTTCAAGAACACATGACATTAAATTTTAGATACATAGTGTAAATCATTAGAAGAAAAACCATTTTATATTTTATTATTCATCTGTCATAATTTTTTTAATCCAAATACATAAAAAAATTATATTCTTACACATCATTTTATTCTATTAATAATGATACATCATCCTATTACACAATACCTCTTTCCTTTTACATTACATGTGTATCCTCTCCATCATTAACAATGTAACCATTACTCACACAACATTTATTACTCTCTTTAATCACAATACACATCGGAAATTGAGTTTCATTATGACCATTTTCATCACACATAAAATAGATAACCTTTGACAATGGCTTAGGGAGGCCAATATTCACATACATTTCATATAAAAAACTCTTCCTTTTCCCTTGAGGTCACTTGATTTGTGTCCCTCTTTTCCACAGTCAAAACATATCCCTATTTCTATAATACTTTCAAATAGGTGATTATTTTCACATTCTTGGCATAATTTAATCCAAATCTTATTTCCTCCATAGTCCCCATTACCCGTATTCTCAGCGAAATCCTCCGTTATCTTCTTAGGTGAGTATGAGAGTTAGTTTAGGTTCACATTGTTCATCATGTAACCTGAAAATTGTTTATTCTTCATCGCAATATATTTTACACCATTAATCATCCCACTTGATATATTGTCAAATAATCTTCTATCACGTCCAATATTGATCTAGTTTTATGCAGTTCATGCCATTGACTAAATCCATAAGCATTGTGTTAGTGTTATTTATCATTGTAGAAAACCACAATGTAATGAAAAGATTTACTTATCATATTTCTAAATAATGAAACCATCCATCATATATGACACCTTTTATTTATCCTAGGTTATTCATAGACATCATATATCAAAATCTGTGATGATAGTTATTGGAGAGTTTGTGAATTTCCAAAGTATATCTTCCAAGAGTGTCAAATTAGCTATGAATCATGGCCCCTTGTTATGTTGTAGATTACCATAGCTTAGGTCTGTAACATAATTTTAGGCTCATTACACATAGGTATATCTATTTCAGATCCACTTCCACTTTGATTATTCAGAGATAGATGTTTTTATAGAAAACCACTCACTCTAATATTATCCAAAATTCTAAGACATTTTCCTAAGAATTGACTAACTATTATTCATATCTTTAGATAAATCCCAAGAAATATTCTTTGTAATATTCCTTGGATAAACCATTAATGTTTTCACATCTTAGTCTCTAATGTTTGACTAAAACATTCCTTTGATATGAAGTATATAGACCCTAGATTAACATACATGGATATTAAATCACATTAAATAAATATTCCATACATTACAAAAATACATTCCCAAGGACCATAATAGTATAATATCTTAAGATAAATAGAAATAAAATGTTTTATCTTGGTTAATGATATTCAACATCTTCCATAAAGATATCCACCTTTATTAGTTATACATAAAACATTTATTCATAACATGGGGAATTGAAACATAATAAATGGGTGTGCTCAAATGCTCAGTAAGGGTAAAAAATGAGAGATATGTAAGAATAATCATGATAATAATAGTATGAGAACATGATAATCAAAATTGAAAATCATACCAATCATATCACATATCTTATAAGAGAATTAGGGCATAACTTATGGAAATTAAGAAGACATGAAACATAATTAAATAATGAACAGAATCCAGTAATGCATAACATTGGAATAAAAATAGAATTATGGAGAGACATAAAAATATTATATAATTTTCATAATAGCGAAGTCATTGTTTCCAAGACCATTAGGAAGAAATAGGTACACTTTTCATATAATCATGGAAGTCATTGATCACTCCCATGGCCATATTAGTAGCACGAGTTCACTCTTCAACTATTTTGGTAGTCATGGTTCACTCTCGTGGACATCATAGTAGTAAATGCTTATTCCCAAGACCATATTAGTCTATATTGTAATGTCTTGGTTTCAGAAGCCACCCAGAGGTGCCCCATACCTGATTGGTCACATGGCCTCAAGTGCATTTCCCTGAATGCCAGAGGCTGCTGACTAGAAGTGAGGGCCTTCGGTATGATAGTGGGGAAACAATTCCCTCATTGGTAGAGTACACAGCGAAAGTAAACAAATGCATACAAGAGCGGAAGCATTAATAATGACATACAAAAAAAAATGAGAGTATAGACTAGAGAACATATATATAAAAGGATGCATGATATATATGTCTCGAAAAATCGCGAAACAAATAACAATGCTGAAATAAAGTACCAAACCAAATACAAAAGATAAACATTAATCATCCCCATAGCATCGCAAGCCTAGTCTTGGTCCAATGCTCTCCAGCTCTACAACATGTCATGTACCTAAAGTAGAAGGGCACTTGTCCTTGTCTAGACCTGCAATAATTTAATCTGTTTGGGCCTAAAAGCATGGCCCAAAAATGGTGTGAGACAAAATCCCATAAGGAAACCACACCGAGATATGTGCCTAATAGTCAAAGAGGATATGGTAGGTAAAAGTACATTAAATATTAAACATGAAAGTACTCAATAGTAAACAATCCATAGTTCAATATCAAGCAAAAGATAAACAATTAGATAAAACACAACAGGTAACCCTCTAGGTAGTACACTCAGTCTAACCCCTATGGTCCGACCTAACAAGTACAAGAAACCACTTGGGTAGTACATTTAGTATAACCCCTCTGGTTCTGCTAAGGTATAAACTTTCTGAGGAAGCACTCACTATCAATTCACCCTATAGTCTCGTATCGTAACTAAAGGCACTATAGGGAAGCACTTATGTCACATTCCCTTTGTGGTACATGTTGAGGAACTAAAGACACTCTGGGGAAGCACTCAATGCCAATTTCCCTTGTGATCTCGTATGATAATCTATAATGTCAATCTGGAGAAGCCCTCAATATCCATTTTCCCTATGGTCTATACACCGGGTTCTCATGGCCCCGTGTAGGTCAAGCAAGTGTAGCAACGTTTAACGGCCAAAGAAAACCTAAATAACTGCTTGACTATCATTATACAACACAACAACATAACTGAACAATAGTCACACCATCCTACAATACTAGGCATGGGAAAGATAAACAACATCCTATTAGGAAATCAAGACCCCAATGTTCCAAACAGGAAAAAAATGAATGGGAAATACATTCAAATCTCAACAATCGACCATATTTACAAACAATAATCATCTACATAGGCATACAAGCACAGAAGAGAAACAATTGGGTTGAAACGGTGATTGCCCAATACCCCATTCATGGGTATTGGGCAATTTTTCACATAAAACTCAAGGAATATCTTTGTAAAGGTACAAACCACCTACCTCGGTTATGGGAGATCAAGAAAATTAAACCAATAGGCTTGAAAAGCCTTATAACACTGTTGATCTACAAAAACTCATGAAACATTCAACCCACAATAACTCACAAAAGAGGAGAAATCAAGGAATGGTGCTCTAAAAGAAGAGAGAACTCATCGATGCAATTCCAACGCAACCAATGGTATTCGATTCAGAGGAAGGATAGAGGCTTGGTGGATCATCAAATATCCATGGCTGCTCGTCACTATCGGACGAACGAAACCTAGAAGAAGGGCGTTCTGTCCGTCAGACGGGACCCCAGTGCGTGTAATGAAAAAAAGTACATGGCATGTACTTTTGATGAACATGGAATGTACTTGCCTTTTCCATACTATGCTTTTATCAACCTATAGGTCATCCCACATGGTCGTGTGCAAGGTCACTACATGGATAACACACGGTTACCCGTGGTAATTGAGTACACGGTGTGTACTTCAAAAATTTCCAGAAGCATCCTTTTATCAAAAACACAAGAAAAAAGAAAAAAAATACCTAAAATAAAGATCCGTATTCTTACAAACTTCCCCCTTAAAGAAATTAATCCTTCAATTTTCCTAGAAAGGAGGCGTAGAAGAAAACACCCCAAACAGATCTGAATACTGTGATCGCACGTCTGCCTCCCTCTCCCAAGTATCATCATGTACTCGCCTATGCTGCCAAAACATTCATACAAAAGGAACAAACCGGCCATAGAGAACCTTCCTTCTGCGATCAATGATCCTGATAGGATGCTCCTCGAATGATGCATCCACTTACAACTCAACCTCCTATGATTGAAAGACATGAGACGAGTCTGAGAAGTAACATTGAAGGTGAGAAACGTGGAAAACATCGTTCGTTTCCTGGTACCTCAGAGGTAACTACAATCGATAGGCAACTAGACTGATTCTCTCCAACACCTCAAACGGCCCGACATACCTTGGTGAAAGAATACCCTATCTCTTAATCCTCTTATGTCCCATCCTCTGTGTGACATGCTGGAAAACCTAGTCCCCGACCTCGAACTACAGAGGTCGTCTCCGTTGATTAGAAGAAGACTTTTGTCGATACTGTTTAATAGTCATACTCTTCCAAATCATCATTATCTACTCTGTGGTCTCTTGGACAAGACAAGGTCCGTGCAAGGCTACCTCTCCTACCTCCAGCCATCATAAGGGTAATCAGCATGGCCTACCGTACAGAGACTCATAATGTGTCATCTGAATAGTTTCTTGAAAACTATTGTTATAGGACAAGTCCACAAGAGTTATGTGATTCTACCAAGATCCAAAAAAATCCAGAATGCATGCTCATATAATATCCTCAAGTACCTGAATCGTACCCTTGGACTTGCCATCATTATGGGGATGCTAAGTCGTACTCAAAATTACATGTGTACCCAACACCTTTTGAAACCCCTGCCAGACCACAAAAGTATAACGGGCATCCCTGTATGAAACAAAGATGTGTGAAACTCCATGTAGACATACAATCTCTCAAATGTAGAACCATCCCATCTCATCAACATTTAAGGTATCTTTGATCAATAAGAAATGAGCGACCTTCGTGAGTCTTTCAATAACAACCCATGCTGCATCATTTCTTCGAGGTGGCCTCAAAAAACTGGTCACGAAGTCCATCGCAACATCATTCCACTTCCACTCGGGAATAGGTAATTGCTGTAAGATCCCTTCTGGTCACTGATTCTCCACCTCCACCTACTTGCAAGTATAACACCTTATGACAAAACCAACAATGCCCCTCTTCATACCTATCCACCAATACTGACAATGTAGATCACGATACATCTTAGTGACTCCAGGATGAATTTCCCAAACTGAAGAATGAGAGTTATGCATTAGCTCCTCGTGTGTGTATGCTGGCACCCATATGCTCCCCTGGAAACGCAAGATCACATCCTACCCTATGGTCCATCTAGGAGTAGGGTACTCTCCTGACACATTCTCCCTTACGAATAGGCCTTCATAATCTGATAACTACCTAATTCGAACTCGATCAAAAAGAGTAGTGGTACCAGCTACAAAAGATAGAAAAGTATGTCCATGTCTATCATGAACCTCCTAATGCATCATAGAAAATAAATCCATAAGATGCCACTCACTGTTGGCCTCCTGAACTGCCTGTATTTGAGTCATCCTGCCCAATGCATCAGCCACTAAATTTCCCTTCCCAGGTGTATAGGCGATCTCAATGTCAAAGGACTTTAGGTACTAAACCCACCTACGCTATCTCAAATTTAGATCATGCTGAGTGAAGATTTACTTGAGACTATTGTGGTCGGTGAAGACCACAAAATGATCTCCCATAATATAATGTATCCAATAGTGTAAGGCATAAAAAATGACTGCCAACTCCAAATCGTGCATCGGGTAATTCCTCTAATGCAACCTCAACTGCAGAGACTCGTACGCACCGACTCCATCTCCCTGCATAAGCACAACTCCCAGCCCGATACCTGATGCATCATAATAAATAGTATAGCTCTTCCCCGGCTCTAGAAAGACTAGTATCGATGCTGAATTCCACCTCCCCTTCAGCTCCTGAAAGGCTGATTCTCAAGAATCTGACAATGAGAACTTCACACCTTTCTTAGTCAGACCAGTCAGTGGTGCGTCTAATCATGAAAAGTCTGGTATGAAATTTCTATAGTATCCATCCATCCATAGAAAAATCCAAAACACAAATATGTTCTTTGGCTGCTCCCAGGAAACTACAGATCTCACTTTCTCTGGGTCTACTGATACTTCTGTCTCTTAGATAACATGACCAAGGAAGTGAATCTGATCCATCTAGAAATGGAATTTTGAGATCTTAACATATAACTGATTCTCCCTCAGTGTACTCTAAATGATCTCAAGATGGGTAGCATTGTCATGTCGAGTGTGAGAGTACACCAAGATATCATCCACGAAGACCATGATGAAGGAATACAAGTATGGATGGAACACTCGGTTCATCAGTGCCATGAAAACTGCAGGCGCGTTCGTGAGACAAAATGGCATAACTATATATTAATAGAGACCATACCTACTCTGGAAGGCTGTGAGAGGTATATCAGATGGTCTAACTCGAAACTGATGATAACCGGATCTCAAGTCAATCTTCGAGAACATCGGGGTTCCTCGAAGTTGATCAAAGAGATCATCAATCCTCATAAAGGGATATTTGTTCTCAACTATCAACTGGTTCAGATTTCGATTATCCACACAAAGACTAAGGGTACTATCTTCCTTCTTCGCAAATAGGATAGGTGAACCCCGGGAAGATTTACTAGGTCGAATATAACCCTTTTCTTGCAACTCATCCAACTGCTTCTTGAGATCCTGCAACTCCGGTGTAGCCATCCTATAAGAAGGAATGGACACCGGTTCTGCTCTAGGCACAAGATCAATAGAAAAGAATACCTCATTCTTTGGTGGAAAACCTGAAAATTCCTTTGGAAAGACATCTCTAAAATGAACCAACACCGGAGGAAAGTATAACTATGAAGTCCCCCAGTAATCTATATATACACTAGAAATATGGGTTGTATCTTCTCTTCTCACATTATACTCTGGACCTACTCTACTCACCTGGGAATCCACCTCTCCCTTATGAAGAAATGATATGCCCTCTGGTGATGTGAAACTCACCCTTCGACGATAACAGTTGAAGACTTCATAGAAAGGAACCAACCTGTCCATTCCGAGAATGACATCATAACATGTCATCTATAGGACATAGAGATCCCATATGAAGTGAAACCCACCAACCTCTATAGGGAACTCCATACAGTGGTGTACACTCACCGTTCTAGTCCCCAATGGAGTGTCTAGTGTCACGATGTCAGCAGATGAAAATATATAGATCCCAAGGTTCTCCACAACCGCAACATATATAAAGCTATGGGAAGACCCTGTATCAAAAAGAGAAGATGCTAAAACTATTCCAACTATGATCGTAACTCGAACTATAGATGGTCAAAGATCGAGGTCCTGATGGGACTGCTCCACAGAAAATGTCTGGCCTACACCATGGCCCTGTGACCATTCCTGACCACTCTGAGCCGATCCACTCTGCTATCACAAAAAGAAGGGAGACTGAACACCAAGAACATAGCCTCTACCTCGGCATGAATGGACAATATAGATCTAGTTCCCTGACTAGTGAGAAAATGGTGGTGCTTCTCCTGAATGAGGAGTCATAGAAGAACCCCTATCACCAACTTCTGGTGAGAAGATCTGACAAAATCACTAAAGGTGAACCAACATCTAACATGATCGGCATTCCACTTCGTCTCTTGGGTAGTGTGGTCTGGTATTCCTGCACTTCCCACACTGGTAGTACACTACTTGGATACCAAAATAAGTGTCTCACCTCCTTGAATAGTTTTTCAAAGACTCCCTGCGGTGCTTCCTACTGTCAATTGGAGGGATGATAACTCCAGATGTCGAGCTGCCCTGGCTCACAACTCCGAAAGCCCTTAGATTTCACTATGTGATCAGAACCTGGTTGACAATAGAAGTGATAGAATTAAACCGGAATATGCTCACCTACGATCGGATGTCGTGCCTCTAACAATCCTTTATCTTCCTTTCCATGAAAAACTAATCACCTCTTGAAAAAGGTGTGAAGTGGTACAACTTAGTAAAATAGGAGGAATGCTCCATAATAGAAAGAGTACCCTGCTCCAGACTCATAAACTCTCAGGCTCGATCGGTCCTCAAGGACTCTGGATAGAAGTAGTCATAGAAGATACGCTGAAACTCATCCCACGCCATAAACTGTTGGCATCCCACCTGTGAGATCACATCCCAGTACCTCTTGGAAGAATCTCATAGCATATAGTGAGAGAGTATGACCCTCCTCCCTGGATGCATCTCCAGATGCTCAAAGATCATCATCATGGCTTCAAGCCATGACTCTATAACATGGGGTCCTCTATCCCCATAGAAAGTAGAAGTATGATACTACTGGAAGACCCGCATCAAATCTTCCATCGATGGGGAAGGAGACAGCGCTCCCTGAAAGCTCTGCATCATCCTATAGAAGCCCTCCTTGAACTTTACATCCACACATATATCAGGTACAATGGCTGGTGCCAAGGCTGGCACAACTGGTGGATTTGCAGGTAATCCTGGATCAGCCATTTTTATTGTCTGATCAATGTCTGGAAACTGGCGCACAACCGGAGGACGTCTTGGCCGCATGACTCTGCAAGGTCAAATGCGCACCTTAGATCATGATTATCAAGGATTGAAAACATGGAGTGTAATAAGGGAACAATATAAGAAAGAATTCATGTTTTACAAGACATGACTACACAGAGTGTACCTGTCCTACACGGCGTGTTCCCTTATGTCATTTACATTTGCATGTACTCCTACTTAAACTGGTCGTGCAACACCCCAAACACTCGGTGTGTTGTCTTAACACACAGTGGGTACTTGAATCCTTTTCCACTGCCCGAGTCCTTCTACACGGTTAAGCCACATGACTCTCCTAAGGCCAGACTACATGGTGTGTTCATGATAGACATGACGTGTACTAGACAAGCTTCACCTGGCCCGTGTTGTTGGATGTACGACCAGCTACATGGCTGACACTATAGGGAATTTTCCAGGAGGAAACTGCGTGTACGAGAAGGGATAACACAAACCCTTGTTATTCGTGACACGGCCTGGTACCTAGTTCAGTCTACATGACATTTTCAACACAGACACATCATGTATAGTTTAAGGTCTTATGCATCTGTGTTGTTAGTTACATGGGCGAACACATGGTCAACACTACACAGCGTGTTCACCCGGTACACAGCGTGTTCCCACCAGATCTTACCCATCCCATGTCGCTTCCCACACTGCCTGCGACACGGTCACAGACTACACGACATGTACATAAAGTAAAAGTTTTTTACTTAAGAAAAATAGTTTCTTCATGAATATATGAACACATGGAATGTAGTCGAAACTACACGCCATGTATTATGGGTTTTTCTATATAGTAAGCCTTAGAAACTACTTCGGAACCCAAAAAATACTGAAAAGAACACTCAAAGTGACAGATTCTGATCTGTAAGGGCCCATACTCCCTACGAATTAAATCTTGGCATCACAAACTTGTTATAACAATGTAATAAGTCAATGATGCACCAAATTCCGGTCCATCAGGGCCCATAACACATCCAAAACCAAATTTTGGCATTCATTCAAACAAAACCTTACAAAAACGATACCCTATCAAACAAAGGGTATTTTCAAAGAATCTATCACAACATCATGCATATTTTACACAACATCTATCATGACAACATACAATTTCTAATACACCCAAAATGGAATGGAAAAAATGAATGACATGTGATTTCTAGAAAGTGCATGTATGATGCATGGGATGGAAATCCCTCATCTCATCGGGTTGGGACAAAAATAGAACCTTAATAACCTCAAAAATGATAGTAGAAATCATGTGAATCACTCAAGGTGAAACCAAATAAACTGTAAACTTGAAAAACCAGAAAATTGTAATATGTGAGGTAGGTTGTCTTTTCCCTGTACATGGGTTTGCTACCCCAGGCACAACTTATTACCAAGTACATATTCATTCTTATCCCTATTTAAAGGCTCCAAATATTAAGTCAAGAAAAAAAAAATAATTCCTCCGATTCCACTTTGTAACATCCTAGTTTCAGATGCCACCCAGAGGCTCCCCGTACCCAGTTGGTCTCACGGCCTCAAGCGCATTTCCCCGAATGTCGGATGCTGCCGACTAGAAGTGAGGGACTAGGGTATGATAGTGGGGAATCTATGCCCTCATTGGAATAGTATAGAGCATATTTAAACAAATACATACAAGAGAAGAAGAAGAAATAATGACATACAACAAAAAAATGAGGGTATAAACTGGATAACATATATAAAAAATGATGCATGATACATTTTTCTAGGAAAAGAGAAAAACAAAGCACATTGCTGAAATAAAGTACCAAACCAAATACAAAAGAAAAATAGTACTCATCTCCACAGCATCGTAAGCCTAAGCTTGGTGCTGTGCTCTTCAGCTCTACAGAATGTCAATAACCTGAAGTAGAAGGGTGTTTTCCCTTGTCTAAACCTGCAAAAATATAATCTATTTGGTCCCAAAAGCATGGCCCAAACAGGGTGTGAGACTAAATCCCAGTAGGCAACCACCATGAGATCTGTACCTAACAATCAAAGAGTATATGGAAGGTAAAAGTATAGGAAACCGTAAATAGGAAAGTACTCAACAATAAATAATCCACAGTTCAATGTCAAGCAACAACTAAACAAGATGATAAAACACAACAGGTAACCCTCTAGGAAATACACTCAGTCTAACCCCTATGGTCCTACATAACAATTAAAAGATACCCTCTAGACAGTGCACTCAGTCTAACCCCTCTAGTTCAGTTAAGGTATAAACTCACTGAAGAAGAACTCACTGTCAATTACCCCTATATTCTCGTATCATAACTAAAGGCTCTCTATGGAAGCACTTACGTAGAATTCCCTCTGTGGCCTACATCGAGGAAGTAAAGACACTCTGGGGAAGTACTCAATGTCAATTCCCCCTATGGTCTCGCAACAAAAACTATAAAGACACTCTGGAGAAGCCCTCAATGTCCAGTCTCCCTATGGTCTATACACGAGGTTCTCACAGTCCCATGTAAGACAATTAAGTGTAGCAGTGCATAACGGACAAGATTAACCCCAAGAACTACTTGGATAACATTCTGCAGCACAACAACATAACATAACAACAGTCACACCATCCTATAATACTAGGCATGGGAAAGATAAACCGTATCTTATCAAGAAATCAAGACCCCAAAGGTCCAAAAAGGAAAAAAATTCATGGGTAATATATCCAAAGCACAATAATAAAACGTATTTATAATAAATAATCATCTACATAGGCAAAAAATCGTAGTAGAGAAACAATAAGGGTGAAACGGTGAATGCGCAATACCCTGTTCAAGGGTATTGGGAAATTTTGCTCATAAAACTCAAGGACTATCTACAGAAAGGCACAAACCACCTACCTCGGTGTTGGTATATCAAGATACTTGAACCACGAGGCTTGAAATGCCTTATAACACTATATATATACAATAATGTATAAAATGTTCAACCCACGATAACTCTTGAATGAGGAGAAATCAAGGAATGTTGCTCTATGAGAAGAGAGAACTCACTGATGTGATTCTAACTCACCCAATAGTGTTCTATTTTGAGGAAGGATAGAGGATCGGGGAATCATCAATGATCCATGGATTCTCAGTGCTCTTGGACGAACGAAACCTAGAAGAAGGATTTTCTGTCTGTCAGACGCGACCCCAGTGCGTTTAATGAAAAAAAGTACACGGTGTGTAATTTTGAAGTACACATCATGTACTTGCCTTTTCTGTACTCCACATTAAGTGGCCTCCAGGTCATCCCACATTGTTGTGTGTAAGGCCGTTACACGGATAGCACACAGTTACTCCTGGTAACTGAGTACACGGTGTTTACTCATAAAGTACACATTATGTACTCATAAATTACAAGGTGTGTACACATAATGTACATGGTCTGTACTTAAAAAACTTTCCATAAACTCATCTTTTCTCAAAAACATCATAAATGAGAAAAACATACCAGAAAATAAGATCCAAGTTCTTACATATATCATGAGATACAAATCCTTACCAAATTCATTTGATAGGTTTATATTTTTCATCCATCTCATAATGAAATCATGCAGACATGTTCCATAATGTCAAATATAATAATATCTTAACCAATGAAATTAAACGGGTATCATAAACAAGTAAAATTACCATAAAATATGGAATAATATATTAATTTAATAATTATTTCTTAAAAGCATAAACCATTATTTAGAAATGAATTTCACAAACATATATTTCATGAAAGTGGAATGAATTGCATAAAGACCATGATAGTAAGCATAACCAATTCATATGAAATATATGAATTAAACCTTTAAATATTTTTTTATAAGGTCATGATAACATCAACAAATGTCATATTTTGTGGAAAATAATTTTGAAATATCATTTTGAAAAATTTATTGGGGGAAATAAGCTTTTTGTTTTATAAACATTTTAAAAAATAAAACCATTTTCCTAGAAAATAATAAGAAATATTAAAATCAATTATTGAAATCATTTTTAGATCCCTTTTCCAAGAATACAATTCAATGGGTTTTATATCATATTGAAACCTATTTTATATAAAAATATTCAAAAATTATTAAAAAAGATTTAAAATTTATTGATTATGTTACATAAAATCAAATAAATGAAACTTGATAATATTTTTAAACCCATTTCATCTAAAATACTTTAAAAACATATAAATAAAGCTTATTTTTTTGAAACCATTTCATAAAAAATACATGAAATGTTATTAATATATCATGAAATTTTTTTGAGTACCATTTCATTGAAAATATAATGAAAAATTATAAATTAATCTTAAAAACCTTTTGAAAATAATTTCATTGAAATTACATAAAAAACTTATAAGCAAATATTTGAAAAAGTTTTCAATACATTTTGTAGTAGAAAACATTTTTTATAAAAATTTTCTATGAATTTTTTAAAAAAAATAATGAATAACCCAAATAATAGGAGAAAATTTTCTTTTAAAAGGAATGATATTTTTTTCATGTAATGGAATATTTAAGGGAATGATGGAATGAAAATCTATTCATTTCGTACAAGGTAAAAAAATTCCCTTTTCTAGATGAAAAATTATAGAAAAATTCCATGTTTAGAAAGAAACAAGTATATTAATTTGCATAAAATGGTAAAAGTAAAAAATGGTAAAATTTTCATTTAATTATTATAGCATATTATTATAATATTCATGGAAACCCTTTTCAGAATAATTAGTTTTGGGAGAATATAGATTTTTGACCGAAGAGAGGGTAAAGTCATGTTTTCATAAAAACACATTCTTATATATTATATCTACCAAATAATGAAAAAATGTACCAATAAAATTTGATATTATATATAAATATATAATAGAAAATCCCTTTAATTATCTTGATAGATGGATCATATGATTTCATCAAAGGAAACATAAACATAAACAATTCTGAAATGCAATGAGACTATTTCAATAAACTTTTCTCATTTGGTAACATGGGATCATACTCTCTATGTTAGAGAAGACAAATAAATGAATCATGAAATATTATGAATAGAATTAAATTCATTATATATTTTTTAGAATTTAAATATATAATCCTCAAAAAAATATTTTAGGTGTATGTGAAAACATGTGCCTGGAACAAGGAAAATTGAGGCAAAATATTTTTACCAATTTGGTAATTTTGAAACTTAATCCCCATATTATAAAGATATAAAAATTGATATGATAATAGCTCTAAATTTATGTATAATAAAAAAAGAATACCACCATGTTCAATAAATACAAAACACAAAATGAAAGGGTGTAGAACATAATATAAAACTCATTGAAATTAAAAGTGTGATGAAATCCCTTTACCTTGAGTCTTTACCCTCGTCGTCCTCATATAAAATACAAATTTTATAAATAAATTTTTTATAAATATTTTATAGAAGTAAATTATTATATCTAATACCGTATATTTTTTTTATTATTACATTATATAACTCACATGTTAACAATCCTATTTTAAGGATTCACTTTAGGGAACATTGGCTTTATTCATCGCATATTTCGGAATTTTTTATTTATTTATTTTATTCATTATATCATGATGTAAATAATTTAAACCACAATATAAATATCATGTATATATAGTATATTTTTACTACATAAGTATATAATTTATATAAGTATGAAATAGAATACAATGTTCATGGAGACAGTGGGCCGTACATACGAATAAACAATATTTTCGTTTAATTATTGAATTGAATGAAATGTAGTAAAAGGAATATATATTTATATATTTTTATATATCATTGTTAAAATAATATTATGGTATCATTTATATCTTATATATTCACTATATCCTTATTTAATGAAATCCATGTAGTGTGTGAACAAATCATATCATTTTGAGGGGGCTATACTCCTCTCTTCCTTAAATTAAATTAAGGTATTAACACAAAATGAAAAGATAGAAATTTTGTGTTATAAATGAAATAAATATTATTAAATAATTAATTAATATAATATATGACATATATATCTGGATTTTATATCATAATGGTGTCAATAGAATGCGGTAATTGAGAAATGAACAATCATCCTTTCATGAGATAGTAGTTCTCCGTAGATATAAATAGTGTGTTTTTTACCCATTATATGGATGTATGTGTACGTTTCGGTTGAAAAATTATCTTAAGAACAACCTAGTATTTTTCAGACAATTTGTTTTCTATAATATAAAGGAATAATTTAAGTTTAGGGGATGGATAATGAAGAAAGAATTGGATCTTGAAAGATGATATTACCTCTTAATTCGATAATTCCTTTTGGGTGGTGCCACAAGGATAAATTGAGTTTTCTTCTATATAAAGTAAGGATTATATTAGGAAGTTAGGGATGTTGGGAGATTATTTGATCAGATTATGGGGGTGATACAATGGTCTTGTGAGGTGTGAGGAAGTAGGTAGAAGCATTGGCCTATTATAAGGATGTGAAAATACTCACATGATATTCTTTAGAAACACGTTTTGTGTGTAGATGTTGTTAACCAAAAAAATTAATAAAAAACCCAAAAAAAATCTAATGGAAGGTTTATTTATGAAATATTTATATTTAATGGTTTTTTGGAAAAGGTGATAGATCATTTGGGCCCTTATTTTCATAGTTTAGTCGCTAATTAAGCATAATTTGGCCTTAATCACTATGATTTATTTAAATCACTTTTAATAATAATTTTTGTCAAAAATAAAAACTAAATAATTAGAATCTAAATATTATGCTGATAAAAATTGTTTATTTTCATTTTTTGAAATTAAATTCATAGAACTGGAAAATTTATGATTAATGGTTATCTTGTAGATAGGACGAAGATGCAGGTTTTTAAAGTAAAATGATGTTCAAAAAATTATTGTGATTTTTTATTCAATATAAATGTGAAATTAATTTTAATGAAATAAAATTTATTAATATATGCAATATTTATCTAAATTTACATTGAAATATATTTATAATATCATTTAATATAAATAACCAATTAAACAAAAGTGAATTATTTTCTAAAACAATTTATTTTTCACTATTCCAAAAAATGATGTTTCACTTAAAAATACCAATAATATCACCCATGAGTGATTTAAAAACTCTGAATTCAAAGATGAATTCTATTTTACCTAATTATATTATTAAATATCTCTCAATTTAATTTAATTATTTTTCTCAGAATGACATTAAAATTTGATCATTTTAAAAAATAGTATTTTAAATATAAAAAGACATTAAAAAAATAAGTTCTTTCATAATCAATGTGATTCAATTATATAAAAAATATTTTAGAAGTATTTATTAAAATTAATATTACTATGTTTTAATTACTAGTTTATAAATAAATTATTTAATTAATTTTAATAAAAAAATGACATTTTGTAAAGACTCGGTATTATGTGCCATGTAAACCTAATAATTTTTAGTGTTAAATGAATGATTGAAATTTCAAGACATAAATTCAAATTTAATTTATTAAGGAAAAATAGATCTCTGAACATAATAATATTTCCATTGATATTAAATAAATTTACATATTACTTTTTTTAATTGGTATCCTATGAATTCGTATTATATTGTATAAACTATATATATTCATAAATTAGTTAATATTATTCATAATATATAATTTAACATCAAGTTTTTATCATATTATATTAAAAAATATTTTTTTAATAATATAATATTTTTAACTAAACCTCTCTCTTGTGTGTTATGCAAGTCATCAAGGGTATTCATTATTGTGTATAACGCAAGCTATACTCTATGTTCCATGTAGATAAGGCCAATTCTTAAGGTGTATATAGTGCATGATTTTCTTAATGTTGTGTATAATGGAAGCCAATTTTTTTTAATATAAAATTAACTTTTATTAGTTTTGCGTGAAATGAAAAATATCAAAATGGTTAAATTAATTAGGAAACTAAAATCAAAATATATGGGGTGTTATATTTCCTTATAGTGTGGGTTTCTTTAGAAATCAGTTTTTGGAGGCGTTATGTTTGATATATGGTTCTATGATGGGGATTACATAGAAGAAACAAGTTGCCTCTAGGTGAGAAGCACATATTTCCATCCAATTTTGAAGAGGATATACTCAAGGAGGGGAATAGGGTAGACCATATTGTGTGTATTAAAGAAACATTCATTTAGGTTAGTGAACCTCATTAAGTGATTAAAATTAATAGATGTTGCGAATGATATTCCAATGTATTTGAGATGCATTATATGTTACATTTTTTGTTAGAACTTATTATTGAGTAGGCATGGATAGAAGAGTCAATATGATTACTATCAGATGAGGAATGTTACATTATGATTGAGATATTCTCATGGTAGATATATTAAAATGATTCTCCTATTATGGGGAGAGTTATGTATGTTATAGATGTATTAAACATGCAGTTAATGGTTTATGGGTGTATGAAGTCAATGGTGGAGTGATATGATGATATAAAAATATCAGAATGAAATGAATTTTATTTTGGTCATGAATATTCATGGAATTTCATAAAGGAAATCATACGATAATGTGTATTGATACTATGAATTGGATTCCAGGTCGGGTCGGAGTAAATTGTAACAAATGTATTTTGATCATTTGTACATTGATTCATGGGGTAGGAAATTACATTTTCATCTGACGGTGGATGACTCAACCATGAAATTAAACTATAATCTAGGAATGATAATCAATGATCATGTTTGTACAATAATGGGAACCCTCTATGTGTGAGGGATTGAAAATATTTTAAAATTTATTTCTATGGACACACTAGATGATAGTTTTCATGAAAAACTAGATAGTAGTATATTTCCAATAATTATGTATGAAATTAGATGTCATAGTCCCGAAACTACACTAGGGGAGTATCTATAAATATAAACAGTGACACGATATATATTTAATTTTAAATAATAATTTTCCTAGCCAAATATGTGTTATATTATATTATTCAGAAAAATATCTCTTTAATAATGAATTGTTATTTATACTTGATATAGAAAGAGGAATCATTAACCAGGACTAGTATATTCATTCTGTTTGAAATCGTTTTGTATGGATTTGGTAAGGTGGTGTCATAATTGGGGTTTTCCCTTTTCAAATCCCATGATGAGATTCATCATGTGTAGATAAAATGAAATCACCAATGGGATATGTTCAAGTTAGTGGATATTACAACATGGTCAATGTTATCTGATCCACCACGCAAAAATACAACCATCACACACCTTAGCCTTATGGAATATGTGGTAGTAATAATGGGTTACATGTCTAGACATTAGTTACATAAAGATTAATTATATTGTCTAACTAACATTGTTATTCTACCATTTCTATTTTTTTTGTGGATACAATTTTTAATTCTCTGGAAAGAATATTTTTTTATTATATAATAAAGTATTATAAAAAATATTTAATTTAATAATATAGTATATTAAAATAAATATTTAAATATAAAGGATACATTTTTTTTATAATCGTGAATTTTTTTTACTGTTATACATTTGACTATGAATTAACAACCCAATAATTTTTTAATTATTTAAAATATATATATATATTTAATATTTATTTTTATCAATTATAGTGAGTTATAGTCATGATATAATCATCATTTTTGAATTATTCATGTTTAAATTAGATTGTGTAGAATTTAAGAGAATTTTCTAAAATAATTTATTTTGACCGTTAATAGTGAAAATATTGTTTGTTTTTTTAATATGTTTAATTTATTTATAATTATTTCATAATGATTAAATAATTAAAAAACCACAATATATGACCTAACATATTTAATTCAATTATTATCATATAAGTAAATATATTTTAATGAATTAATAAACCTATAAATGAATTTCCAAATTCTAAAATAGATAATTTGATTTTTAAAAACATTACCATTTTTAACCATTACACCTCCTCTCAAAATTAATTAATGAAAAATGATCCTTGGTTATATTTGGTAAAAATAACATAAAATACATACCAAATATCTAAAACCATTTGAAAAAACAACTGTTAATCCAATGGTTCTTCATTTTCCACAATCATGGATTCCACAACCTATATTTTGAAATTATAAAACAAATCCTCCATAGATTCTATAAATACAATCCCAGTTATCCTCTCATGTTAAATCACAATCCATCATCCAAAATTTTATGGTGGTTTTTATTTAGAGTGTATCCCCCAAGGTTTAATAAATCACACAAGGTTCCATTCCTCAATATTTAGGAGTAACTCTTCATGGAATTGGAATTGTCATTCCTTTCTCTTCAATTCATGAATCACTTTTAGTATATGTATTTAAAAATTTATGGTAACATTTTTTATTTTAATTATATTCATACTATGACATCAAAATTATGTCTATTCAATAGGTTACCCATTTCTACTATCATATTATTCTTTTCTAAAACCATGTTTTATACATGTTATGCTGAAAATTTTACTTCCCACAACTTCCATATTCACCTATGAAAATTATCTGTTACATTCATTTTTTGGATGCACAAATTATTTTCATATCCATCGTTTTAATCCTATATGTATCAATTATTTCTTTTATTATTGTATTTACACATAAGAAACATACCTTCTCTTTTAATTGGATAAAAATGACATAATGATCATATTTTTTTGCACTTTAGTACACCATGATTTTGATTATAAAAATGTTCTTTATTCTCCATATGTTATTAATGAAATTAATGATTATACTCTATGTGGATCAACAAAATTGGATTTATTAGGGTTGTGACCTGATATATATCCAATGCATTGGGTAATGTCTTTATTCTCTATAGATGAAATATCTTATAATACGTTTGGTTTTATCCTTGGTTGTCTCAATTACAAAACCATGGTGATTATCCATGATAATATTATTATGAATGTATAAATTTAATGATTTATACACAATTAAATGAAATTATTATTGTTTTTATGATATTTTATATGTTCCACTTCTCATTCCATAATTATATTCTTGGTTCTCTTATTGATATTCATAAAGGTCACATGTAAACTGGTTCCCATGCATATTCCCCTAAAGGGCCTATTTATCACCCATTTCAATTTATATATGTCCTCAGGTTATGAGATTTAGTATATGTATTAAAGATGAACCTATAAAGAATACAATAATGTGGATTAGAATGATTTTTTATCTTTATAAGATTTTTTTTATTTTCATGTCTTAAATTCCTAATTTTCAAGAAGCTAATCTATAAAAGTTCATCCCATTTTCTGCCTATAACGAGAAAAAATTAATTAAAAGGTGGTATTCTATAAAAATTATGTTTTTAAAACTAGTTGGGACATTTCAATATAGTGTCTTTTTGTTAAAATATTATGTATAGTAAATAAGCATATTTGGGTTTCTTCATAATTGAAAATGAGAAGTAACACTGGGACATGAAAATTGGTTTTCATATTTGATCAAGTTTATTTGGGTGGAAACCTAATCGAAACCATTTTTAGACCAAGAGAATATGGTTACAATAGTATGATTATAATGGTGGATTTTATAAACTATTGTGATGACTATATAAGAGTTGATACATATGTTAGGTAGAATAATGATATAGACATTGAGTTATATTATGATGAAATAATGTTTTGGGTTGGTTGGGCTTAAGAAATAATCATATTATAGTTTTTTTAATGTCTATAATAATCTAATCATAATTAAAAAGAGTAATTTACATAGTTTTATTATTTTATTTAAGAATAACATTAAGAATTTTAATATTGGGAATGAGTGGTTGATGAAGAATTTATTATCGAAATATGTTGGAATATATCGTCATATAACCATTGTGACTTCTCAATGAAGAGAAGTTTTATGGTGGGGTGATTGTAAGAACCATTTCTATTTATGGGGTTTAAAATTATTGTGAAATATGAGTTCCCAAATTATGTATGGTTTAAATTATCATTTTATATTTAGATTGAAATAATGAGATTTGGGAATTAAATAAAAAAATTATATGTTGAATGACTGTAAAAATATTTCATTGGACCAATGGTGCTTCTCTTGATCTTCAGGTATGATTTTAGAGGGTCTGGAATACTTTGATTATGGAGTATAGTTTACATTACATGATTTAGAGAAAACCATGTGATTACCCATACATGTGTAAGAAAACAATTATGTGTTCTTTTCATGACCACATATAGTTTGGGTTCCATGTGTGGTACCTAGTTTTATCCCATAACATTACATTCACTGATAAACAATAGTATCTTGTTTGGGAATTGATTTTTGGTACTAGTTTTTTGCATTATCAGCAAAAAAATGTGAGATATGATGCAAACAGTGGAATTTATACTTCAAATGAATGGCATGTGTTTGGTAAAATAATATTTCACAACCCTATGAGATTTTTGCTCATGGATATTGATTACCACATGTTTTAGACATTTTTTGGGAGATCATGAAATCAAACCATATATCCCATTGAATGTCACAATTTACAATTTTTCAAATTCGAGTTATATGAGGATAATCCCCCTATTTTTCTACTCCATAATTATTGTGACACAGATATCCTTATACATTTTGGATTATACTTCTCACTTGATTATGATTAAATCAGGAAACCATTCATAAAAGACTTAATTTTACTATTTTACTCTAGTAATATAAATTATTCCTTTCTCACTACTATTCAAATTTTAGTTTATCTATGTCCATGCTATGGTTCTGATTCAACTAGGTCATAGTGGAATCAACAATATAACATTTTTCAACTATTATATTTATGGTTTGGGTATCCCAACACATAATTTAGCCATGTTTTCTTATAAATATGATAATGATTATAGCCATTATGTATTTATAGTGGTTTTTTCTAAATGTATAATTAATTAACCTATAATATTAGTTATAATGTTTAGTGCTTTGGAATGTCCTTGGTTTAGGGGTGTGGCTGGATAATAAAAATCTCATGTATTCTGGTTTTATAGGATGATTAAGGACTAATGAGTTGTTTGGAAATATTCAATGTAAAAGTAAAATAAACATATTAATTATAATTTTAATATAAATTGTTTTAGTTATTTGGATTGATTTATAGGATTTGGGGCTAATGAAAATATGTTTTTAGAATATTTGGGTATGGACATAACTTTTTGGGCCATTGAAGATATGATGAATCTTGGAAATGTATTATAGAGGAATAAAAAATGGGGTCTGTCGTCCCTATATTTACCCAGAGTCATGATTTAAACATAATGTACATCTGACTTTGATCTCATGTTTTTCATATGATAGATGGATTAATTAATTAAGTTTTTTGAATTGAATAATTTTCATAGATGAAATGTACATGAATTAAACAATATCATATAGTTATTTGAAGTTGATAACCCTTTTTGTAAACATGAAATTGGAGTTGGAAAATAAAATGATGTTCATCAAAGAATTGGTTTTGAAATATCTTCCTTGAAAACCTACATTTTTGAATAAGATAATTAATCCTCAATTTAAAATGAATGTAAAAAAAGTTAAATTATCTTTTTTTTTATTTTAAATATAATAAAAAAAAGATATTATTTAGGATTTTATGGAATATGAAAAAATGTATATTTTATTAGGAACATTCATGTAATGTTTGAAATGGTAATTTGGTATAGGTTTTGAAATTGGAAGTCCAAAAATCATTGATGAATTTTTTTTTCGTTCATTTTGAAATTTCATTAAATGGAAATGGTAATCTAATTTATTATTTAGACAAAATAATTTGAAAATTTAATTCAATATGGATTTAAAAGGGTCTTGGGTAATTGGAGAATGAAAATGTTATTGAAATAGAAATGTATATGGGAATATATTCATTGATTTTGTTTATATCTGATCTATGATAATGATGTTGTGTTTTCATTATACATTTAATCAGTAAGAATAGTTTTTTTCATGGTGAAAACCTTAGTGTACACGGTCCTTTGTGGACTCTCAGATTGATAGGTAAACACCGGTTGAACATGGTCTATGGATTGATACTGGGATAAATGGTTAAACATTGGGTTAACAAAGACACTAGATAGATATTGGAATTGACTAATAATTTAAGGTGGAATCAGTCATTGGTTTGAAATTATGATCATTGATTAAACCCTGATAGAACATGACCTCTGGGTATACATCGGTTAAGCTCAAAGGATTTGTATACAACCACAAGATGTTTATTATTAGAACATGGATGGGAATAATACTAAAAAAATATAATTTTGGTGGCCTCACAAGAAAATGTTTCATAGAGACACCCTTGAATTAGATAAGGTTAGATTATATCATCCAAAGGGTGAATCTAACCTTTAGAAATTAATTTTTCTAGGTTATTTTTAAATATTTTAAATCCAATATTTTATCTTGTTTAAATACATCACATTTGCATAAAAATATAAATACTAATTTTTTTATGAACACCAATTATTGGGTCCAACCATGCTATACTCACACCATTCTTGGCTCACCATAGCACTTGGGAACCCAATTATAATTTCACATAGATACTAGAACCAACTAGGATGATGCCCGAGGGTGATCGAGTGATACTGTAGATATGAGTACATGGGGTTTTGGACAAGGAATAGAACATACTATTAGTGTAGCATAAATTTATTTATTTTTTTTTATGTATTTATACGCATCTCCAACCTAGTTGCTTATCATTAATCTATAGAAATGTATTCATTATTTCATTACTATAAATGTTTTTATGACTATTTTATAATATTTATTTAAATGTGGTGGATGATATATATTTATTTATTATCCTACTATACACTATACTACATGAGTTATTTCATCCCCATGATACATCTTTTGAACCATACCACTAGTTCGAAGTCTATTAAATTTGTGGAGGTGCACTTGAGGTCATGTGGTAGTCTGGTTGAGTTTCTATTCACGATGTTCTATTTTAGGATGTCCATATTACAATCAATTTAATTTTAATGATGTCAACAGAAAATTTATATACATATTTTTCCCACATAATATTATTGTTATAAATTTTTTGGAAAAAAATTATTTATATTAAAATGTGCATTTTTTGTAAAAATAATTTTAAAAATATCCCTTGATTAATTATGGATTCATTGTTTATATAGTTTTTTATTAAATTACTTCACTAATTTTATTAATTCAATTGATTTCAAAATATCAATGTACTTATTCACTAGAAATATAATGGTAAAAATATATTGATACATGTTTTCCAATGTGTTTTTATTATATAGTTTATTTATTTTTCAATGGGGTTTTATTATATCATTTAAAAATGTATCCTAATTTAAAATATTTTATTTCAATATAATTAATAACATGTTTTATAATAAAATAAAATATTTATTTTTTTAATAAAAATTATATTGAACATTTATAGAGTTTCATACTATCAAAAATAGTAATATATGTGGTATAATGATTTTTTTAAATAATAATGGTTATTAAGATGAAAATGAAATTAAAATGTATCATGTTTGTAACTCTAACATTAGTTTATCAATTATTTATTTATAATAATAATTTCCCTAAAAAAAGAGAATAATTTCCAAAAATTTAGTAGATTGACATTATTAATTAAAAAGTTATCAATAATATAACAATTAACATATAAAAAAATAAAAAGGTTATCAATCGTAAAAAACAAATATTTTTCAAAAAAAATATATATTTTTCGCAATGTATTGTGATATTTGTTTTAATATTGATAATTTTAATTTTATGGAATTTGATTTGGTAAAATGGGAAATTGTTTTGGAATAATATAATTTAAATTATCTTAAATGGAAATTTTTAATTTTTATATTTAATTTTATTTCCATGAGACCAGTATATATAGAAATGGATTATCATGTTAAGGTTGAGTTCCTTGTCTCAAAATTTTATTTCAGAAATCTAAATGTCTCCATTAAAGGCTATGAAAAAGGATACACATAGACTAGATTAAGGGGAAATATTTAAAGACTATCTGGAATGTCTTTTTTTCATTATTGATGATAGATTTGATATTGTACAACATAAATCTTGTACCTAATTAGAGTAAACAAGTGAATTTTATTCCAATAATTATTATTTAGACAAACAAATTCAGTATTATTATATTATGAGGGGAAAATGAATTTAAAATGAGGAAATTATATACATTCTTATTATTTGAATGGGAAAATAATCTGGCATGTTGGTGTGTCATACAATTAAAAATTAATAGAACATGTAAACATTACTGACAGATGAAGAAACTTATGGGTAAAAGATCCTCCAAAGTGGGATCTTGAAATTTTCAAAGGATTTTTATAGATGAACAAGGAGATGTGCTGAAATATTCTATTCTTATTTGGTTTGAGGTAAGTGATAAATTCATTACATGGGTGGATGATCAAGTTTAATGGACACTTAAGATGTATGAGTATGGAAAAATTAGTTTTGATATATATTTAGAGATCTGGAACAAATGGACTCTATGTTAGAGAATGGATTCAAGAGTAATTCAGTTTTTTATTGAATGAATCTCACTTGGTGCTGCATATATTTCATTAAATGGGTTTTGGGTACAGATTTGACGATGTAGTTGTGAATAGATGTAAAAGTATTTCAATAATGTATAAAAAAACAATCCTTATATTATTCGTAGTTGAAGGATTAATGAATATATTTATTTTCTTTTGAATGTTGAATTGAATTAAATTGATTATATTATTTCAATAAGGGGTTATTGTTTGAATGCATGATGCATATGGTTGTGATAAGATGCTTCTGAGGATGAGCATAGTGATTTTTATTTATAGATATTGATTGGTAGCAGTATAAAGGGAACTTCATAGAAGGGGAATTCATTAAAGTATGTTTTTTACATTATAATGGAAATGGAATGTTTTATATGTTTTATTTTCACTAGTTTTTTTATAATTAAACCTATAAACTTAAAATAATAATATAATTTTATTTTTAGTATATTTCATAGTTCATGGATTTGGTTCTCCAAATACCTGGATCATGTTGTTTGACCTAAGAGAAAATCACTATATTACAATAAGGTAAATTTTTTATACATATTTCTCAATGAGATATATATTTATAGGGTAAATTTCTTTTCAAAAATAACATGATAAAATTATATAATTTATTTTGAAAGTTGGGAGACAAAGTTATATTTTATTATAATAGGTAAAAATTATGGATTAATTACATTTAATTTTTTTACTTTTTTTAATATTGTTAAAAAATAGTTTTAAATTTCAATAACAATCATGTATTCAATTATTAAAATCTATATATTTCTATAATCGATACTATTCATATTTAATTTTCATAAATGAAAAAAATATCAATTCTGTTATCCTAAAATTCCCATATAATAAATTGGAAACCACTCATCTCCCCTCCCTTGAAAAATCATATACCATAATCTTAATAGACAACATGACCTACCCATTACATGTATCTTAATCCTCCTTTTACCCTTTGGGGATTTTTAGATTAACTAAAAAACAATCTAAAAAAGTATTTCTTAAAGGTGTAAATATTTTATGAAGAGATAAACTAAAATCATTTTCATTATTTTTTTTACTTTTATCTTTCTACTCTCTCATAAAATGTCCCTCCTTATATCATAACAAAATATTTCATATATATTTTTATTTCATATTATAAATATAATGATACATGTATAACTATTTTAATATATTTATAGTACATACTATATGACCCTCTATTTAAAAAAATTATATTAATGGATAATTTTATCAGTTTTTAGGGTAATTGTCATTATTTACATATATCATATTCTATGGGTGGTTAGTGTATATTATAAAGTATAATTTTAATTTAATTTATTCTATGATTCTATAAATATTTCAAGAAAAATTACCAAACACTGTATTAAAATGATCTTTATTAAAATGAAATATTTCCTCCTTATAATAGTTTAAGAAATGTTTTGGTTTTATTCATGTTTTTTATTAAGGATTTTGGAGGAATAGATATTTGTTTTGTATTTTTCACCACACCTAAAACCACAAACCCCCATAATGTTCCCATGTGAGGAGAATTTTTATGAGGGTTTTAACATTGATCCCATTGTGTCAACCATTTGACTGCTGTGTCCCCCATGGGCATGTAGTGTGATTAATTGTGCCAATAATATATTCCATTTTGGATGTGGTGTGTCTATTAGTCCCATGATGTATTCAATTTTTCCCATGATGTCTTCCATTTTTACAAGTTTTGTACCATTGTACCCCTGGTATCAGACACCATGATGAAAGTTGACTCTTCACATTAGATATTGAACTACAATTGGTTGATTTGGACTTTAGTTTTATGAAATGAAAATATTTAATGCATTAATAATATGATAGGTTTTAAAATGGAATTACTAAATATTTTTAGGGGGCATTTCATGTGGAGAACATATGTGTTTATCCAATAAATACATTCCTGCTCCCTTAATTTCATTATTCCGTTAATGAACTCTAATGTATGAAAAACATGTGACACCATGTCCACATTTTCATCCCAATATATTATGCCTCAGTATAAATTTTCCACATAGAAATTTCATTCCATAATCAAATTATGTGTGAACTTTTTTCCATTGGGTGAATCATTATTGTCTAAATGTGATCCACTGTTCAAATATTTTTTGACATTTTTCCCAAGGTGTGTCCCTTATTCCTATGGTTTATTCCTCATTTCACTATTGTGTATATTTTTTGTTGATTCCTTCTACAACCAATCCCATGGTATGTTTTTTTACCTCCTATATCTAACTTCTCCATACATTTCTCTAGAATATTCATTATTGTAGTTTTGTATTTTTTGGAATGTTGATCTTGTGATCATGGTTTCAGTTAGTGAAAAAATGTGACACGGATATAGACACTATCATTTGACATTGATATAGACATTACACATTAAGTTATATAGTATTATTCACCTTAGGCCCTTATTTACACATGTTACTATTTTGATTTTTATGCTAGAAATTATCCCCACTGATGTCTTGATTTTTATGACACGTGGGTGTGTTTGTAACTCAATATATTATATTACATTAATTCATGAGATTTTGTTGATAACTATATTACATTATGACATGTGATCCATATTTTTAATAAAATATTATTTTACACTAACTATTATGTGTTCTATGGTTTTCTCGAAGATCTGTCTTCTCATATTTTACTTTCAGTATTGGAATGTGTATCTATGATATGTGATCATCGAGGTCGATGACTCATGGTAGGGTAATGAAAATGGAATTTTAGCAGGTATAATGGTGATTCATGATAAATTTGTGACCATGAATCTACTTTTTGAATTTAAAACTATAAGAATATGGAAGAAACATTATTCTTTTTGGATTCCAAGTATTAAAAAATTCCTTTTGGATTATGGGTAGGTTATATATAAATGATGCATTGTAGATTCTAAGTATTTTCTAATGCCTTATTTATTATGTGTAGGTTATTCACTAAATGGATTTTGGATTCTTGGTAAAACAAGAATATACTTTAGGAATGAGAGTTTTGTTTAGTTATAATATCTTATTAACACACTTTATATATTCTATCATGGATCTGAATTATGTACAACAATTATTTTGTGGCCCTTTGTTAGCACATGGACACTAAATTTTGAATTGTATGTCTATGCCGGTTTCAAATTTATTGTTTCTATGAAATAAACTATTTTAATTGGTCACATGAGGTAAGGATACATTTATGGTATCCTACTAAATCTTTTTCAAACAAATTCCTCAAGAATTTATATGTGCTTATAGATTTAAGGTTAATCCTATCAATGGAAAAGTTCCTTACAGTAGAAAAAATAGTTTATGAGCATGGAGATAAAAAAAATCGTGGATGTGATCCTAGGGAATAAATTTTCATCTTTACATTACCTACTATATATCATTGGTCAAGATCATCACATTCTATTATTTTAATATTTCTATATAATATTTATAGAATTATTTATGTTTTGGAATCATTACTCTGATTAATGTTACTAAATTTACATTTTATAAATTCTCCAACATGATATGATGTGTATAGTCACACTACATTTCCCCATAAGACCCGTGATTCTAGTTAAAATCCGCTTACATATGGGGAGTCATGCATGAGACAATGTGACATTCAACTCAGACCTAGTGGTTGGGTTGGGATGTTATAAAATATAATTATATGGAGAGAATTTTTCGAATTTCTATTTTCTCATTCCATGATTTCAGAAAATGATTAGAAGTAGTTATGATAAATGGGACTCATGTGGGGAAAATATGTTATTTCTCATAAAAAACTTGATAGTGGGCATATAAGTCTTTGAAAAATAAAGAATTTATTTTTTACTGTTATGGTTGATTAAATTCATCTATAAATTCTCACAATATGTTGATATAGGATGTGCAAGTATCCCATGGAATCATGAACCATGACTAGATATTTAGGTTAACATTCATAATATATATATATATATATATATATATTATGGTACAATGAAGAGGTTAATTAAAAAAATACCATCATTTGATCAATCAATTATAGATATTTTCACAACTCTATGATGTATCTATGATTTGAAATGTCATTTGAAATATAATTAAATTAATTTATTAGTTGAACAATGTTTATTTTATGTAATTATATATATGATTGATGACAATGAAAAATATACAGGGTTGATTATAGGGTCATCACTAGGAGGTCAAACCTTGGGATGATGGTAGAATCCTAAGAGAACCATATGTGATCCAACTGACTAGTTAGTAAATGATATGTTCCTAATATTACTTATATTATATAATTGACCACCTTGTGAAGTATGTAGGATTGAAGTAACTATATTAGATTAATATTTTACAATTATATCACCCATACTAGTACACCTAATTGATGATGAAAATACTATTCAGGTGGTACCCTTTATTATAATTCCATTAAATGGTGGAGGAGAAATTAGGTCAATGGTTGAGTTTAATATGGATTTCTATTTCTAGAATCCTCTTTATATCATGATAAATTGAGTATACTAGGAAACCATGGATTATAATTGGTTTTTTGAGAAGATATTTGAATTATTAGATACTATGGAAGATTGAAGGGTGAAGTTCTTGAACTTTATGTTGCATGTCACTATAGAATTTATGTGGGGTATAATTCACCTAGATTCTATTAAATATGGTCTCATGTAGAAAAAATTCATGTAACTTTTCTTTATGGACTTCATTCTGGGAATAATGAATCTATAATTTTTATAGGATTTTATAAAGATTTGATTATGATTTATTTAATTTTCTTCATACATTGTATTATTTATACATATCATTCAAATTTGAAATTTATTGAATGAATATAAGGATAAAAATCTAGGAATTATTAACTTGGGATTCGGTCCGAGTTGAGACATTATGTTAAGAGATTCAACCACAAGTATTATACTCAGGATCTTCACAAGCCTTAAAAATTGTGATGGATTTGTAAGAGGATAGATATGTAGATTTCCACATGATAACACATACTACTGGTACCCCTCAAATTGTTAAGGTAACATTTTTCAGTGCAATGTAGGAGACGATGGCAGATATCTATCAAACCTAATTGGTTACTAGTTAATTATATGTCAACATCATTAGTTTCTTCACAACGAGTTCATCAATTATTCAGTGATAAGAAGGTGGTACATTATTTAATGTATTATAATTCACATTATATTTTTTTTTGTAGGTGTAGTAAGCTCAGAAGATATTAGTTTTTTATTCTTCAGTATTATGAAGAATGTAAACTACAATGGTGGAGGATGATATAGATCTTAAAAATAGGGATTGTATTATGATTCAAATTAAGGGATATAGACCATTCATTCATGTAAGAAATAGAGTCCTGGAGTTGATGTTTGATATGTTTATGTATTAGATCATTTCTTGGATGATGGAGAATAGGGGCCATCTATAGATCATGTTTTGGTCTCATTATTTCCAAACCATCTATGTATTTTTTAAATATTAGTAATTTCTATTCCATTATATATAATCATCTATTAGATGTAAAAGACCTATCTATTATTGAATAAACTAAGTTATTCTACATTTATGAAGCATTGGTTAATACTGTAGACTGTGTCTAGTGATTCCCATTTTATCCTATAGTTGTCTCCAGTTATAGGCTTATATATGATGTTATGATTCAGTAAATAATGACCATCGATGTGAATTTAGACATGGATTGGCTATCTAGCTTCTATTCTCACATAGATACAGATCCGAGATATATATCATTAAATTCTCCAAAGGATGATATGTTAAAAAGGACCATATAATATAAACACAGGGCAAGTAGAGTGATATCACATATGAGTTCGGTCAATATGATTACAACATCAATGATTTTCATGGAATATTCTTTAAGACAAGTTAAATCCACACAAAAAATTTAAATCATTAATATATCTCTAACAAGATATATTTCAAAATGAAATCATAGGAAGTCCCCCTTATAGAGGTTTTGTATTTAATTTAGAGCTTATACCTGGTAAATTGTCCATTTTAATACCCCTGTACCATATTGCAGAGGAAAAAATAAAGTATATCAAGGTACTGTTGGATGACAAGGAGAAGAAGGGATTTATGAGGCTGAGTACATCACCATGGGGATCCACTATGTTACATACTAAGAATTGGGAGGGATTTATTTTACATTACATTGACAACAATTTGATTAACCCTATGATGGTGATGAATCAATATCCCTTACCACAGATAGATGATTTTTTCTATCATCTATAGGGATCACATTGGTTCTACAAAAAAGATCGTCGATTGTGATATCCCTAGTTTTGATTCAGAGTGGAGATATTTCTAGAGACGATGGATGTTGTGAGTAGTTTCAGGTGTCGTCTTGGATAAAAAATGATGATTTTATTATTTTATATCTTCAATATGATCTTTCATCAATAATTAGACTCATTCATAATAGTTTTCTTCGATGAAATCCCCATATACTTACTAATACTAGAGTATAATTCTAATAACCTAGAAATATTCATGGGTATTATTTGGAATGCTACCGTTACACCAGGTTTTATAACCATGACTATTTTATTATAGAGGTGAGGTTCCAAAGACTTATATAGTTATATGTCAACTTATCATTGATCTAGAGTAGGTTGAAGAAATCATGTCTTGGACATGTCCTAGAAATGTGTCTAAGACCTGGAGCATTTTGGGGATACTTATATTTTAATGACCCGCCAATTATCATTAGAATTGGAGTACAATGAGTCATTACTAGGACTTAAGTGACATCCCCAAGGCACCAATGGATGGCAATAAACACTGAAGAGTTTCAATGAGAGTGGTGGACGATTTACCCTTTGAGAAATAAACCAACCAAAACATCACTAACAACCACTATATGATGCATGTTAATGAAACAACCAACTCATGCATTACAAAAAGAGAACTACACTATTCCATAAACAAATACAACCTACACAATATCAGAGTACCAAGATAAAGACTAAAAAAAGACAAAAAAAGACCAAGACACACTCCACGACTCCACACCAAGCTCCATGCTCCAACACCACCACATCTCTCAAGAATCACCACGAACCACTAGTAATGAGACGCCTTACCATTACCTATGTCTCGGAATACAACATCTGCAAAATAAACAAAGTTCCAATGCAGGGGTGAGTATAAAACACAGTAGGTTTTCCCCAATGACTACCCTACTCACGCCACTAGGATAAAAGAGTTAGAAACAATTATATAAAAAAAGTTTATATAAACCATTTTCTCAAAAGCAGTTTATTACTAAATATAAACAAGATTCCAAAACCATTCGTAACCAAAAACATCCAAGAACAATTGAAACAAATTTTCCAACAAGTTATTTTTCCAGAAAAATAACAAATCAATCTTTAGAACCATTTCATAAAATCTATTTTTGGCATACCCAACCATTTCACAACCCATGAAATCAACCATGCATGTTTTGTTATGACAGTTCTGTACTCAAGAGCGGTCTCTCATGGACCTACCAAGTCATCAAAAGGTAAATTTTTCCCATCTTCCATTACAATTTTGGCACCGAGCAAAAGGCCATATTTCAACCAAGCCTCATACTTAAAATCCCCATGTGCCATTAAACTTTTTGCACCGAGGAAAAGGTCTTATTTCCACCAAGCCTCATATATAAAACATGAACACACACCACATATTCACCGTAATCATGCCAAAACCATGCTTTCAATAAAACATCTTTTATTGAAAACCATTTCCATCAAAACCAAGTGTGTTCAACAAATTCAATAAAGTTACACTTTTGTTGAAAAGTAAAGAATAAACCAACTTCATCAATGCCATTTCCATATCAACAATTTGAATAAAACACCCTTTTTATTGAAAACTCATATTTTATCTAACCATTTACAATTTCAGAAAATCCATAATTTAAAATCAACATTTTAAATTCAAGAAGCCAAATCACTTTTCACAACAATTCACTAAGATTTCACAATTTCATCAAAACCATATATCATCACTAAAGAAGATTTATTCCATGCTTTTCATAATAAATTCCATTCAAATAACAAATTTGAAACTAAGAAAATACATTCTAACCAGTGGAGTTGAGAGTGAAGCCTCCTACCTCAAATGTTTTGACGAAAACCCTAACAAACGAAGAACGCACAAGAAAACCGGGCCGATTCACCAATGATCCTACTTAGATCTCTTCTCCTAACACCAAAAAGACCAAATATCATCATATTTGACATACACACACTTAGATCTACCCACAACGACTCTAGATCTAAGAAACTGAGAGAAGAAGTGAAGTAGATCTAAGTAGATCTATGAAACCAAACAAGAACGATCACATACCTCAAGAATTCGGCTTCGATTCGCCAAGAGAAGCCTTCCAATCACCTTTGGAATAATGAGAGAACCCTCCATGACCTTAGGAGAACCAAAATTCCAAGTTAAGGACACTTATAAAGAAAAACGAGCTACATAGAGGCAAAAAACATGAGATCCACCATTATAGGATCTCATTTATGTGGCCGCACGGTCAGTTCGCACGGTTTGACAAACCGTGCACTAACCGTGCATTAGCTACTGCCTCTAAAGCCCTTCTCATAGGGTTTGGCCACATGGTTAGACAAAACATGCACTGAACATGCAAAATCTACTACATCCAAGACCCACTGTGCATAGTTTGGCCGCACGGTTTAGAAAAATAGTATGCCACCCGTGCGAATTCCCCTTTTCCTCACAACATCATTCCAAGTTCTCCCGACTCTCCCATTCAACACCCTCAACATTAAAACCATGAAAAGCATCAAGTATGGGTTACATAATAAAAACTGGGGGTACTAAATTCTCCCCACCCTTGGTATTTCCATCCTCATAAAGTAGAAAACCTTCACTTAGTTTAAAGAGTTCTAGCCATTTCTCTTTCATTTCCTTTTCACATTCCCAAGTCTCTTCTTAAATCTTACCATGCTGCCAATAAATCTGTACTAGAACAATTCTTTTTCCATGAAAGACTTTATCTTGCCTATCCAAAATACATACTAGAATATGTATAAATGAAGCATCCACCTCTAGGTCAACGTGATCCCATCTGATCACATGGTTAGTATCAGGATGATACTTTTTCAACTGAGATAAATGGAACGCATTATCCACCAAAATGAACCGTGGTGGTAATGGAAACCGATTTTCCACCTCTCCAACCCATTCTTCTATCTCAAATTGGCCATTGTATCCAGGAGATAACTTACCCAACTTTTCAAAATGATGATGTCAAAGCCTTGGAGAGATCCTCAAGAAGACAGGATCACCCACAATGAACGACAACGGTCTTCGACGGTGATCTGCATAATATTTATGACAACCTTGAGCCATATCTATCCTCTTTCTAATCAACTGAATCTTTTCCATTGTTTCTTGGACAAGTCTAGGCCCAACTAGTGAAGTTTCACTAGTTTCCACCCAGCATAGTGGAGAACGACAAGGATTCCCATACAATGCTTCAAACGAAGACATGCGTATCGAGGCTTGATAGCTATTATTGTATGATAAATCCACTATGGGTATATGATCCTCCCATTAGCCACCAAAATCCATTACAAAAGCCTGAAACATATCTTCCAATGTTTGTATCGCCCGCTTGGATTGCCCATCCATCTGAGGATGATACGCCGTGATCATAATCAACTGAGTTCCAAGGGCTTGATGTAATGATTTCCAGAGACGAGATTGATCCTCAGATCTCTATCTATGACTATAGGCACCGGTACACCATGCCTCTTTAACACTTCTTAGATATTGATTTTTGAAAGGTCCTCTACCATATCTGTTTCACGAATAGGGATGAAATGGGCTGATTTTGTTAGATGATCCACTGTCACCCAAATGGCATCGTGTTTACAAACCATTCTTGGAAGACCTATAACAAAATCCATTTTTCTCTGATCCCATTTCCACACTGGGATAGGTAAAGATTGTAATATACCAGCTGGTCTCTGATGCAATGCTTTAACTTGCTAAAAAGTTAAGAACTGTGAGGCGAACACGACCAGCTTCCTTTTAATGCCGCTCCATTAAAACTATGCCTTCAATGCCTTATACATCTATTATGTTCATGGGTGTACGACCCATATTTAATGGTGGTAAGAATGAAGGAGTTGTTCCTGACAAACTATAGGTACAAATATCTGCTCTGAAACACAAAACTGAACCCCCACCGACTTTCTAGTCATCAATGTTCTCCCCACCATTGAGTTTTGAACTTATAACCAGACATTCTGCATCAAATGTTGGTTCTTCTTTTATCATCCTTACCAAATTAAGAACAAGTGTAGATGAAAAGAAAATAGAAACATCACCTTGGTCTTTACATTCCACATGCATGTCGGCTAAGACTGACATCAACTTCCATTCATCTGTAGCTACTTTCGCTAACTGAGCATATGACTTTATACTCAATTCATCTGCCACCGAATTTCCTTTTCAGGGTGTGTACATTAAGTAAAAGTGAAACATTTAGAGATAATCCATCCATCTTTTTTTCCTGAGATTCAAATATCACTATGAGAAAATGTGTTTCAAGCTTTTGTGACCTGGAAACACAGTAAATTTTTTACCAAAGAGATAATGTCTCCATGTTTTCAAAGCATGGACGACTGCAGCCAACTTCAAATCATGTGTTGGGTAATTTTTCTCATGCACCCTCAACTGCCTTGTGCTATAAGAAACCACATGGTCTCCTTGAATGAGAACACAACCCAACCCTATTCCTGAAGCATCACAATACACCACATACCCCTGTCCTGATTCAGGAAAGATCAATATGGGTGCCAATGTAAGATGAACCTTCAGTTCCTGGAAAGGCATCCAACATTATTCTATCCATTGTAATGGAGCATTATTATTTATCAGAGATGTCATTGGTGATTCTAGTCATGAAAAATCATGCACAAAGCATCGGTAGTAACCAGCTAGACCAAGAAAACTGCATATCTCAAACACATTTTTCTATGGTTTCCATGAGATAATGTCTTATATATTTTCCGTATCAACAGAAACTCCTTTCTCAGAAATGACAAGGCCAAGGAAATGTACTTCCTATATCCAAAAATCACACTTTGATAATTTGGAATACAAATGATGATCTCGCATGATTTGTAACCCTATTTCTAGGTGAAAATCATTAACAACCCTTATCTTTGAATACACCAAGATATCATCCAAAAACACCACAGCAAAAGAATCAAGATATCGCTGAAATATCTGATTCATCAAAGCCATGAAGAACGTTGGTTCATTCATTAGTCCAAAAGGCATAACTACATATTAGTAGTGGCCATATCTACTTCTGAAATATATCTTTGGAATATCCTCCTTTATAACTCGCAATTGGTGATATCCTGATCACAAGTCAATCTTGGAGAACCACTGAGCACCCCTTAATTGATCGAACAGATCATGAATGCATGGAAGTAGATATCTATTCATTATCATAACTTGGTTAAGCTTACTATAATCAACACACAGACAAAGAGTTCCATCCACCTTTTTCACAAACTACACTGGTTTTGACCATGGAGAAGTACATGGTCGAATGAAACCCTTTATTTCTAGCTCCTCTAACTACACATTAAATTATAGTAACTCTGTTGGTTCCATCCTATAAGACGTATGGGAAACAGGACTTGTCCCCGGAAGGAGATCAATCTTAAACTACACTTATCTTAGAGCTGGTAACCTTGAGAAATTCTAGGGAAAGACATCTGTAAATTGATCCACGATAGATGGAAAAATATTTTCCTCAATCTATTCCATTTATGACAAAGTCAACGCTGCTAGTTGGTAAGAGATCGTTCCCACCATTGGTTCCAACAAGCTCTTCCCACCTCTATTTACCATCCTCTCTCCTCTGAAGATATGGTTGATGTCATCCTCAGTTGTGAAACTATCCATTCTATTATAACAGTCGATGTGAGCCTTGAACATTGTCAACCAATCCATACCCATGATTACATCATAGACATCCATGTCCAATTTATCATTCACCGCTAAATCCCACCACAGATGTGAAAGATCCTCGAGAATATACGTCGCTAACATGACTTTGAGTTCTGATGGTGTGCCGATGAAATCGAAGATACGATTCATCATACTTAGCCACACCTCCACCTTTTCGGTTTCAACGTCATCCCAAAAGTTCGGTGGATTTGGCTTCATGAACTAGACGGTATGATCCACTTGTTGTGGCTCATTCCTCCGGTTCCCCGTATCCATAGATTGAAAATCATGGACAATACTCTGAACCAGCTATTGGTTCACCTGTGGTTCATGTGCAACCACATTCTCTGCATCCTAATCGGGTTGGTTCTGACGGCACCTACTAGGTGCCATTTTCAAAACCAACAACAAAATCTATCAATCTCACTCTCTATCAACTGATGGCTTAGAATTTCCAATTATATCACATCATATATCACAACATTGTTTTCCAAAACATCCTTTTTTCCATGTTCAACCATTTTTTGAAAACATTCAACATACTTTTTGAAAATCAACCTATTTTCAAAACACACCAAATACCATGTTTTCAAAATCTTTTACTTGAAAAGAATTTCTGCATTTTTCAAAAGTTCACACCTTTCACAACATGATTTTTTATTCCTCACAATGAGATATGAAATCCTAGTGGGAATTCATTCCTCTACAATGCATGTCATGCTCATCTCATTGGCTAAACCCATGACAATGAGATTTCTAACATTCTAGAAGTGTGTCAAAAACACTTATGTACCCAACACCCTGGTAACTTGAAGTTCAGCATAAATGGGTTTGCTACATCCATTTATTCTATACATTTCAATTTCTAACAATCCTACTCCTGTCTAAGATTTCGACCTAAGGAATAGACAAGAATAAATTTCAACTCCAAGACCAAGAACATCGATGACCACTTGTTAGGCGAGGACCAAACAAGATGATACCATTTTTAATGAACCACCAATTATCATTGGATGGAGAGTACAACAAGTCATTACTATGCCTTAAGAGACATCCCCAAGGCACCAAAGTTTGAAAATAAATGTTGAAGGGTTTCAATGCGAGTGTGGGATGATTTACCCTTTGAGAAATAAACCAACCAAAACATCACTAACAACCACTATATGATGCTTGTTAATGAAACAACCAACACATGAATTACTAAAAGAGAACTACACTGTTCTACAAACCAATACAACCAACAAAATATAATAGTACCAAGAGGAAGACAAACAAAAGACCAAAACAGTCCAAGAAACGCTCCACGACTCCACACCGAGCTACATGCTCCAAGAACCACCACATCTCTCAAGCATCACCATGAAACACTAGTAATGAGATTCCTTACCTTTACCTGTGTCTCAGAATATGACATCTATGAAAGCAACAAAGTGCCAATGCAGGGGTGAGTATAAAACTCAGTAGGTTTTCCCCAATGACTTCCCTACTCACGCCACTAGGATATAAGAGTTAACAACAATTATATAAAAACATTATATATAAAATATTTTCTAAAAAGTAGTTTATAACTAACTATATACAAGTTTCCAAAACCATTTGTAACCAAAAGCATCCAAGAGCAATTGAAACCAATTTTCAAACAAGTTATTTTTCCAGAAAAATTACCAATCAAGCTTTAGAACCATTTCACAAAATCCCTATTTGGCCTACCCAACCATTTCACAACCCATGAAATCAACCATGCATGCTTTGTTATGACAGTTCCATACTCATGAGTGGTCTCTCGTCAGTCAACCAAGTCATCACAAGGTAATTGTTTTCCATGTCCCATTACACCTTTTCCACCGATCCCAATGTCATATTTCAACCAAGCCTTGTACATAAAAGTCTCATGTTCCATTAAACGTTTGGTACTGAGCACAAGGTCCTATTTCAACCAAGCCTCATATATAAAACATGAAAAAACACCACATATTCACCATAGTCATGCCAAAACCATCCTTTCAATAAAAAAACTTTTATTGAAAACCATTTCCGTCAATACCAAGTGTTTTCAACCAATTCAAAAAAAGTACTTTTTTTGAAAACCAAAGAATAAAAAAATTTAATCAATGCCATTTCCATACCAACTATTTCAATAAAAAACAATTTTTATTGAAAAATCATATTTCATCTAACCATTTACAATTCTAGAAAATACATAATTTAAAACCAGCATTTTAAATTCAAGAAGCCAAATCACTTTCCAAAACAATTCACTAAGATTTCACAATTTCATCAAAACCATATATCATCACCAATGAAGATTTATTCCGTGATTATCACTATCAATTCCATTCAAATAACCAATTCTAAACTAAGCTAATAAATTCTAACAAGAGGAGTCGAGAGTGAAGCCTCTTACCTCAAAGGTTTTGACAAAAACCCTGATAAACGAAGAACACACAGGAAAACTAGGCTGATTCACCAAGGATCCTCCTTAGATCACTTCTCCTAACACCACCAAGTACAAATATTGTCATACATGGCCTCCACACACACAAATATAACCATAACGAGTGTAGATCTAAGAAACCGAGAGAATAAGAGAAGTATATCTATGTAGAACTTTGAAACCAAACATTAATGGTCTCATATCTCAAGAATCTGACTTCGATTCACCAAGAGAAACCTTCGGATCGCCTTTAGAACAATGGGAGAACCCTCCATGACCTTAGGAGAACCAAAATCCCAAGTTAGGGCCACTTAGAAAAAAAAACGACCTACATAGAATAAAAAAAGCGTGAGATCCACCTTTATAGGATCTCATTTATGTGGTCGCACGGTTTGACCAACTGTGCGCTAATTGTGCTTTAGATACTGCCTCGATCGCGCTTATCGCACAGTTTGGCTGCATGGTTAGACAAACCGTGCACCGGCCGTGCGGAAGCTGCTGCCACCAAGCCCCACTGCACACGGTTTGGCCGCACGGTTTAGACAAACTTTGCGCTGCCTATGCGACATCCCCTTTGCCTCAAAACATCATTCCAAGTTCTCCCGACTCTCCCATTCAACACCCTTAACTTTAAAACCATGAAAATCATCAAGTAAGGGTTACATACCAGAACCCGATGGTAATACATATATATTATAGATGGATTATGAAGGTCTTATCATGAATTTTAACAACCATGATTGTGATAATGACTAAGGTAGTGTATCTAAAAATGTTGGATTAGTGAGAATAATATTTTCTTGAGGTAAATAGATTGATGATTCCAGATGTAATAATAATAATAACTGACTATGGGGTTTCTTATATAGTGTACTGTGATGAATTAAGTTATTTAGTGCAAGTAGTTTTGATATTGAATAAGGATGTTGTTTCATAAGGGTCACTTAATCTATGGTCTCATGATATGTACTACCTTACTCATGACTTGGAATTATATATTTTGGCCAAAACTTTAAATTATTAGAGATAATATAACTTTGGTTTGAATATTTTCTATATGTATGTCAAATGAACCATCACTATTTAGGGATATGATCCTAAAAAAGGAAATGAGTTTAGTATCTTGGGAAATTTGAATTCATATGCATGATTCACAAGGGAAGGGAATCATCATTTTGGATTCCCTCAACCATAATACACAGTCCGAGAAGGAGGTTTATTAGTGTCCACTAAAGGATGAGTGGTGCATGTAAAGCCAGTTGGATGATTTAAAGATGGATGGTTTTAGGGTTCAAAGATCAGAAAATTTTAATATATTGATTATAAAATCCACATTTTTTAATATATATTGATGTATAAAAGTGAAAAATAGAGTGTTTTACAATAATGATACAACTTGTTGGGGGATACTAGATATATGTGTGGTTAATAGATTATTGTAATTTGGTCTTGGTACATGGAGTAGTATTCCCTTAATCCAATAGAGTAAATTTGATTATATAATTCCATAAATCTTAATGGGAATTATATACTAGGGTCCCCCAATAATATCATGATATTAGATTCTAGTTCTGGTGGATGTGGATGAAGAGATACATTACTGGTTTTTTCACTTGATGCCTTACCTAATAGAAAGTAAAGGTTGACAATTAGTGAACATGTGGTTTTATACAGAGAAATATTGTTCCCATGTGTATGTGGAAATAGGTGATGATGTTTGTTGTTATGGGGTTACACAGAAACCTGAAGAGTCATGTTTTTGATTTTTTTATTATTGATCAGAAACTAAATATAACTCACATATTACTGAACTAAAATACTAACTCAATAGAAGAGATTGGATAAATCTATGTTCATGAGACATATGTCATCATGGAGTTCCCTTTAGCATTTTATATGACATCTATTATTGTTTTACATCACATTTTTGGAATCACTTTCTAAAATGCCCAGGGAATCACCTCAGATTGAGTGTTGAATACCATCATCAGATAGAGGAATTGTATGAGGGGAATAAATGAATAATTGGGGATATTATGTAGGAATTAATCATTGTATGTGTCGGAACATGGGACGATTAACTATAATTGGTTAAATTTTTATACAGTAATAGTTATTAGGATTCTATTAAATAGTATCCTTATAGTTTTCAACATAGGAGGACATGCCGATCACCACACTGTTGTAATAAGGTTAGTGATGTAGTAGTTATGGACCCATCATGGTTTAAGAGACCATTGATAGAGTGAAGATTATTTATAAAGAGCACACTTACTTCCCATAAAATACATAGATCTTATGCATACTAATGGATAACAAATTTCTTGTTTGCTATGGGTGAATGCATTTTCTTCATGTTGACTCCACTATTTGTTCATCGATGTATGAGGATGTATGGAAAGGTAAGAAATTTTTTTGTGGTATCATTTTAGATAATCGACATTAAAGTGGTAGTCGATAACCAATGATATCATCCTTGTCACTATTAAGGTATACATGAAATGTTCCATGTGTCACAAATTCGATGCCACATAGATGATCTTTCAAATGTAATTCATTTTATGGATGTGGATATTGAGCTTGATGCATATTATGAGGACCCAACAATAAATATTTAATATCATATAATTAAATTCCATCAAGATAGGATGGTATATATTTTCTATATTTGGTGACTTTTTAGACTTATCCAGAAGAATACATGGGTGAAAGAGGATGAAATCATGTTTGAGTGTCCAGAAAAGATAAAGAATAAACCGTATAGATTATTTTTATTAAAAAAAGTATTGTTTGGTGTAGAATTATACAACCTAAACATTTATTGATGTTAAATTAAAATATTTATTTTATATTTATCTATAGTTAAACAATGATTATGTATTATCTTTTTCTATCACATAGTGTTTTAGAGGGTTTGAGGGGTATTTTGGGATGTTCAACTCATCCATGGCCACAGTCCCTGTATTATGGCCATGTTGTGTACATTATTCCCATGGTGTGAATATTGATCCCATGGTGTCAACCAATGTTTCTATTGTGTTTCCCTTATTCCCATTTTTTAATAATTTCACCCATGGTGTATTCGATTATTCTCATAGTGCCTCCCATATTTAAAGGGTGTATAACCTTATGAAATATGTCCCCCATATTACTATGTTATGTAACATTGGGGCCATGGTATCAATCACCATTCAATTTGGTGATTATCTTAAACAATTATCGAACATCAACCAATATTTTTTATCATTGGTCTTCTAAAACCGTTAAATTTAAACCATTGATTTGATGACTTCAATTTGAGGGGAATTAAAGGTTTAGTTGAGGAGGTGTTTCAATTTAAATAACCGGTTAGGTTATTATATAAATACAAATTTGCTCCATTCAATTTAGTATTCCATTAGATAATCCTAACATCTACAATATTTGAATAGCCATGTCTCAAGACCCAAACCCATTTCTTATGGTGTAGTTAACAATTTCGATGACCATGTTTATTTCATTGTGACCAGGGTGTGATCATTGTGGGAATTGTGTGATTCATTACACCCATGGTGTGAAATATTGTTCTCAAGGTGTATTATATTGTGATAATGTTGTATCCCATGTTTCTATGGCTTATAACATTGTTCCCATACATTTTTCCTTATACCCAATGTGTGTAGATTCCAATGTTGAGACCTTCAGTAACCTATACCATGGTATGATATTAGATCAAGGTAAAACCAAAAAGATATAAAAAATATAATATTATTAAATATAATATTATAAAATAATTGAGTTTATCTTTTGTTACATGCAAAAAAAGTTTATCTCATGTCAAGAAAAACGTTTCTTCAAATGGTTACACTACATGCAATGAAGATGATTAACAAAAAAGAATATATAATTAATATTATTATATTAAAATTATTTTCTATCCATTAGAATGGTGGAAATAATTGTATAAAATAACTTGTGTAAAATTATTATTTACACGTGTTTTTTAATTATCAATTTATTAGTAATAAAATAAGAATCATTTGGATGAAAAAAATGTTTTCTAAAAACCAATATTTTTTTTAAAATGATAGTTTAATCATGCTTTTCACACATAGATTAAAATTAATTTTTACAACTTTTTAACTATATACATATGAAAAAAACATTATTTTTCAAATTAGTATAAAAAAATTATAATAGGTTAAAAACTTGTAATTTTTCTATATTTTTTAGTTTTTTATGAATATTGATGAATAATAAATTTTAATCGAAAATAGAATTTTCATTTAATAAATTTATAAATTTAAATTATATTTTTAATTGGTTTAAATGTTAAATTAAATAAAATTTAAATCTATTTAAAAATATAGTTCATTGGGATCAATTCCATATTTATTCTTAATATAAAAACATTGTAATCATTTGAACATTTTCACTTCACAAATCTCAAATTCCCTTCTCATCTACAATATGATTTTTTAATTAAATCATGAGAGTTGTTTGGGTTTTTTTCTTGAAAATGAGTATATATATATTTTAATTATAATTTATATTATCCATTATGTTTAACATAATTGTATATCATAATTATTACAAAAATTTGTTAAAATTAATTTCACTGATTAAGATAAAGACGAGTTTATGAATTGGTTATACATAGAATAAATGATGAAAATGACATATAAAATTTTCCAATACCAATTGGATTTACATATTTAGAACTTTATCACCCTAGGATTTGTTTCTAGGTATTTAGGGTATACTATTCCATGAATGCTACCTATTTAATAGTTTATTTAATGAAAAAGACAAAGAAGGACCTTTCATTAGTGTGTTTACTTATAATCATTAGTGATATAGACAAAAATAATTTGGTATAGTTATAAATATTATTCTGAATTATAAATGAGTTATTATTATCTTAATATTTTATATTTAATTATTAGAGATGAATTAGTTACATAAAATTCTTATGAAACACAAATGTAGTACTTATTTAGATATTAAATTACTAAATTAAATCATATTAAATTTATTAAAAGATGTGTAAGTTTAATAAATTATTATAAAAAATTAATTTTTTGTATAATATAACATTTACATATATTTAATTTCAATATCTTAAAATTCCATCATTATACATATATTTTTTTAAAATTTATACTAAATAAATAATGTCAAAATTTATATTAGTTTCATTTTCATGGAATTATATTTCATCAACTGATTTTATATTTCTAAAAATCCTTACATATAATTTTGTTAAAATGTAATTATATATCAAATTTTTCTAATACATTGAAAAATGTATCTTTTTATAAACTTATTGACAACTAAATATTAAAAACATTTTTATCATGGTTAATGTGAAAGTAATGTTTTTCCACGTTACATGCTCTTCTGATAAAATTAATTTCTAGATCACTTTGTATTTATGTTTTGTAAATATGATATCATATTTATAATTATTGGGTTTAAATTTTATAATTTTTCATAAATTAATTTAGTATTAGTGAGTAAAATATATAGGCTTGAAAATCAATTACCATAGTGATTCCCTGAAAGGAACAAATATATAAACATAAATGATAAGGAATTCCTTTATTAAAGCAATAATTTCACTATGTGGTAGATGCATAATTTTACCTTAAAATCGCTCCAAAAATTTAACATTCATATTTTGGTCATGTTGATAAAAATTTACCTCTATATAATGTATAATTTTGTGTAATTACCAGAACACCACTCCCCCTCACCAATATAAGGGAACTAAATACCTTCACTATATCACCCCTAAAAGACATTTGGATCATGAAAAAACTCCACTAATAAATTCAAATTATCCATTCCCTCTCACTATAAGTCTCTATTTTGGAATAAATTCATCTTGGGATGGGATTAGTGCAATCAAATGAAAATTAATCGAATGATAGGTAATGTTATAAAATTATATCTTTTATATTACATAATTATCCACCTACATAAATTCTTATTATGACATGATGAAATAATAACTATATATTATTCAATATACTGTGATGGGTATAAAATAATTTAATGAACTATGACCATCACCACTGAAAAAATGGGCTTCCAAATTATAATTTTTTTGTAAGTCGGACTGCCAACTCATGAACCAATGTCATTTTTTCATCTATTTCCTACACTAAAGAATTGATATGATGAGGGATGTAAAGTAAATATATGATGTTTATAATAAAATTTATATAACTATACTAAATTTAAAATATATATATTTTTACCTTCCATTTAGAAGTAGGTATGATAACATCACCCGTGCCTTTAACAGACAACATCCTAAAAAAGTGATGTGATTCATCTTTCAATAAATATTCACATACAAGGGAATACATATCATAATAATTATTATATGTGATATAAATGAAAAATAATTAAATTAATGAAATATTTAACATTATTTAATGAAAATATTCATCACTTTATTTATTTACTTTTCACTCATGAATGGATGATATAATTATCCATGTATGTGCGGACTACTAATACCTTCAAGAAGCAATGCGACTTTTTTTCATTATCACCCCATGTATATGAAATTTAAAATTATATTATATTTTTATATAATATCATTAAAAGTCAATATGTGTAATATATTATTTACCTCTTTTCCATTATTATTAGTGAAAAATGGAAATGTTACAAATGAAAACATATGGATTGCAATCTTTTTTATCATTATATACTTCATTATTCATAACCATCATACAATATTGGTTTTAAAAGTAAAATTTATTTAAAAATAACTATAAATTTGACACTGTTTTTATACAAGATATTATATAAAAATCTATTTTATTCAATAACAATAAGTTTCATAACAAAAAAAACCTGATAATATAAGACAATTAACACCGAAAACAATATAAACAATGAAGTATTTTTATTTAATAGATAATAAGAAGTTATAAAAGGATCATATGTGATATTATATATTTTAATATGGTTCTATAATATGTTAATAAAATGTTTCAAACCAATATAAAAGAGGTTAAATCATGTTGAACCCAAAGGAAGGATAATATAATTTATTTCAACCCCATTTTACTTATTTAATAGTTACAATATATTAAAAACTTATATAATTTCATGAAAAGTATTTAAAACCCATTTGATGTATAATATCATGAATATTTCATTATTCATAGTGATTTATGTATCCATATTATTTCATCCAAGGGAATTTGAGTTGGAAATTACCAAATGGTTACAGTTATTGTACAATATCACATTCTTTTGTGATTGTAACCTTTTTCATAAAACCTTAATTACATTGAAACCATTTTCATAGGATATAATATTTACCTAAAATATCCTCATTATTGTATGATGCATATGATATTTTCTTATAGAACAATAAATTTTTACATAAAATTATTACATTTTCTGTGATTTGATTAACTAGAGATTATTAATAAATCTATATCCTTTAGTCATTATGGATATTTGATACAAAACATTTTTTACGAGTTAAATAGATTATTTAATTTACGAGGAATTCCTTGAAAATGAAATAAAAAAGTTGGGGTCTAGTTAATGAAGTCCCTTGATGCATCACTAGTCTCATAAAAAAAAATTAAGTAGATTAACCCTATGTGTTTATAACCAATGTGTTTTAAACTGTCTTGTGAAAAGTCTTGAATAGAGTATCCAAAACTTTATTATAAATGGTCTTGATGGTAAAGTAATCATTTGACATAGTAACATGAAATATTATTAAATATATTTTACTTCATTAAAAGATATTTTATTATTATCCATGATATTTCTACTATGATAATATCTATGGATTCAATTCATTATCTGTTACTGATTAAATGTGGAATATTTTTGGTTATTTACCATGAAATATTTATTATTCTTTATCTATTGATGTATTAAATTTATTAAAATTCATTTTCTGATAAATTCCATAAATGTCCATATTTTTTATGATTATTGATTCATGATTTATGCCATTACACTGAACCATTTTAGATCAATTTAGATCAAATTTTTTTTAATTTTCTTTCCACAAGAAATAAATGACGATTAATATGAATAATATGAAGGGAAATTCAATATGGAATAAATAAATTCTCAAAAAAATTATTCTAAAATATTTGTATTCTGATGTAATATAAATCACATGTTTGTTTGTAGTCTTCAAATAGAACAAAAATATTCAGCACATTAGAGATCGATTGATTAAATCTTATTCAAATGTTACAAATAATGAAATTGGTCCAGGAATCTAGGGTCGAGGTCACTGAAATTGGTATTAAAAAATGTTTTTTAGAAACATTGGGAATAAATTTTATGAAATAGATAATTATGGATGTAACAATACAATAATATTTGATGATAATTATAAAATAACATCCTAATTTTTTTGTTATGTAGTTATTATGTGATTTTATAGGAACAAAAACCATATAGGGATACTAATATTGCACTTGGTTCTAACATAGATGTACCTAGGGGTAATAAAACTAAAAAGGGAACATTGAGAAAGACCTAATTATCACATGGTTCATTAAAATGGGTCTTAATGCACACATGGTCTGACACTTCTTCTGGATATGATTATGACGATTCATATTTTGTTTACAAAACATTATAAAGGCTTTATATGGATAATGACAATATAGGGGAAATGTTAAACATTATAAAAATAAAAGAACCTACTGGGAAATAAAATGAAGGACATATTTATGTAATGGGAATAAAAAAATTAAAATTTTGAAATATGTTTACCGAAGTTATTTTTTGTTATCGGAATCATGAAACACAATTGGTTGATCATAGAATCATATATTACTTCATTAAAGTATGTGTTATGGATACCATCATGGGTTAATGAGTTTATGATTGATACTATGATCAAATTCAGATATAATTTTTTAGGGTTTATTTGATGGGATTTTGTGATAAATTAAAATATTTTAGATTTATTTAATGAAATTATATGTTTTAGTGGAAAATTTATTGGAGTGATAAGGTGTTCATTTTTTAATGAAACAATTTTAATGTTATTGATATACTTTATTTTTAATATGATCATTAATAAATTTTTAATAATATTGAAATAAGATTATTAGACTGTGAAATAGTTGTATTGATAACCCTAATAAAAATGTAATTCAGTGACTAATTTTATTTCATGTATTTCTATCATATTTTCAGAAATTTTTAAGAAGTATAATTAAATATTTTTAAAATGATCAACCCACATGCTAGGTGAACAAAAATAATGTTGGTAATGGGAATGGGGAATGGACACATTACTGAAGGGAGAGAAGGGTTTCATACCTACCACTTGAATATACTATGTCGTAGTAAATATTTTATTAGTTAAATTATTTGAAAAATAAATATTAATAATGAAAAAGTGGTATTATAATTTCAATTTTGATACTAATTTATTGTATCATATTACTTATTCTTCCTATATTATCATTTTAAAATAGTTGGAGACAAGTGGAAAGACTAGTAACACTTTTATGAATCTTATGATCCATTAAAATTGAATGTTCATGCTTTATGGATAGTAGAAATTTATTTTTGGATATCCAAATCATAGATTAAGTGTTGAATAAAAAATTGATTACAAAACTACCAAAGAACAAAATTTTTCTTCTGAGTTAGAAACATACCACGTAAGGATATATCAATATATACATAGACAATAAACAAATTTCATAATTGGGGGAAAAGGATAATGAATCAAAAATCATTTACTATGAAATTATTATCTGATAAATCATAAAGGATTTTAATTCCCCACATATTTATGGTTTTGATTCCATTAACCTCACATTTATCATTCGATTTCTTATGATTGTTGAACTTTATCACTCTCTATAATTATTTACTCTTTTCATCCATTTCAATGTATTCAATTCCTCCAATGTTATCCTACATAGAAACATAGTTATGTTCTAGTCCGTATGAATTCTTTACTTTCCATTCATTTTTATTTAGAGTATATTTTGTTATCCCTTTTATGATGTTAGTTTTCAATGATGAATTTTTTTAAAAAAACATTTTTATTGTAGAGATCATGTATAAATTTTGAGGATGTAATTTTGATAAGGTGTGTGGGGACTAGAACACCACGAAGTAATAATAGAATATAATTTTCTAATAGTTTATTTTACATGAAACACGTATTATATAATCCCTTTCACACAACACTATTTATTTCTTCCCATACATTCTAGGAAGTGTTTTTCTATAGCTTGTGTTATACGCAATGCCATGTTTTAAAGGAAAAATATATTATTAAAATTAATAAATGAAAATTATCACCTAGAAAATAAAATTGTTGGTAAGAATATTATTAACTAAATTATCAAAATATACAGTTTACACAAGTTTACTAATTATATATTTGTTTATAATACAATAAAAGTCATTTTAAAGGAAAACAAACATTTTTTAAAAATCACAATTTTTTAAAAGATGATTAAATCCTACATGATGCACATAATAAAAAATTATACTTTACCAATATTATAAAATATATATGAAAAAATAAAAATCATTTATGAAATTATAATACTAATTTTATAATAGGGTGATTTTATTATTTTTTTGAATTGCGCCATTTTTTCTTAATAATGAAAAATAATGAATTGTAATTGAAAACTACCTTATGATTTAAATAATTTATAGTGATGAATAATATTTTTTCATTATTTTTGAGTTATATTATATACATTTTTATTTAATTTATTCCAATTTAGTCATTAGAATCAATTTCATATTGAAAGTTGATATAATAATATTGTATGATTTTGAACATTTTCACTTCAAAAACCAATTGTCTATTAACACTTATAAGAAATAATTATAAATTAAATTCTTCCAATTATGTGAGTTGAATTTTACCAAATTTATTCTATATATAGAATATTTTTATTTTATATTATATAATTAGGACATAATAATTTTTTATGATAATGATTAGATAATATTGTTAAAATTAATAACATTTATAAAAGAAAAAATTTGTTTATCAAGTTTTTTAAGATAAATTTTAAGGTGTTAAATGAACTAGAAAAATTTACAATACTCATTAGATGGCCATTTATATACCCTTATCACAATATATATACCAATAAAATTTGTCGACAAATGTAAATGTCAAAAAAGGAACTTTCTTTTCTTTAATATTATATTTCTTTTTGATATGGAAGAAAAAAATAATTTGGTTAAAAAAATTATTTTTAATGATAAATATGTAATAGTTATCATAATAATTATATTTAATTGTATTAGATGAGTTAGTTATGTAAAATTACTATGCTACACCAACATACTAATTATTTAGTTAAAAATAAAATATAATAAATGTTACTAAAAATACTAAAAGACAAGAAAAATTTGGTGAATTACTGTCATAAATTTATTTTTAAACAAATATATCGTGATACCAAAGTTATAATTTAATTTATTGAAATTACATCATATTATTAATAATTTATATATTTTAATTAAAATTAAAAATTTCAAAATTTAAATTAATATTATTTTATAATAAATGATTTTATATTAAATTATTTAAAATTACTAAAAACCATATCCTCTAACAAGTGAAATTTAAAAATATAATAAATATTATATTTTTACCATTCATGAAAAAAATAATATTTTATAGTGAACATATTGACCCATAAATTATAAAACATTTGTTAACATGGTGTTATTATAATAGTGTTTTTTGTTCATTTCATGCACTTCTGTTAAAATTAATTTACAACACATATGATTTTAGTATTTTACAAATTGTATATTATATTTATAATAAAAGGTTACAAGTTTTATTTAGAAATCACTTTAATTCATAAATATTGGATAAATTACCTATGATAGATAATTAGATACTATTCTGATAACACAAAATCATAAAAATATTGAAACATATAACTTATGAAATCTAGAATTTAAAACATGTGTTCCATTTTGTGATGGAGGTATGGATTTCCTATATTTACCCCCAAATTTATTTGTTAATTTTTTTATCATTTGATAAATTAATGTATTTCCAATAATGAATACTTTTTTAGAATTTACTAGAATTCCACCCCATAAACTGTTAAAAGAAACTCACTCCCCTCACCTCTTGACACACCTCGATATATTTAGGTCAAAAAAAACATAATAAAATTGATCCACAACATCCCTCCACTCATCCATTTATGTACCAACTAATCATTTTGAGTGAACATAATTATTCATTATTTTTATTACGCTCGATAAGCTTTCCAAAATAGAGGATTATTATTTTTTTATATCTTAAAAGAATGATATTGTTTGTATTTCACAATTATTACATTAATTTTTGTTATTTTATTTATTTATAATTGACCCAATGAAATCATTATGTGTTTATAGTCTTGTACAATTTCCACTCCATAAAATATATTCTAAACAACAAACCTCTTACATACTGGGTGCTACACAAGAGGGAATGTTGAATTTATCATGGATCGAATGGTCGGGTCCAAATGTCATAATTTTTAATAACATATTATGAACACACTAAAAATTTGAAAATGGTATAATTGAAATAAAATATTCTTTTTTCATATCATTAATTCATAATAAAAAATAAAAACAAACAAATTCCAATTATTATAACACTTTGAGAATGAAAAAATTAAATTAAATTCACTTTTAGAATCATATTTCATTAAAAATAAAGTAGTAACATATATAGAGAATTATAGAAAAAAAATGATGGAATTTTTTTAAGAAAGGTCTACCGTAATAATTTCCGTGGGAATAAATCTATATTAGTGATATTAATTTTAGAAAATACTATGTATTATGAACACTAACATTGAATGTAATTTATAAATAATTATTTTAGAATATAATTATTTTTTCATTTTGATCATAAATATCAACAATTCAATGATACGAGACGAAATTCATATTAGGATCATTTTTGGTATCTATTTATAGGATTTATTCTATTTTATAAGAGTTATTAAAAATAATTTATGTGTTTTTTAATATATAAATACCTTATTTATTTTAATATTATTTTTATTTTTGCGATATATATAGAAATTCAATTTAATATATATGATTTAAGAAAATTTAAAACATTATAATGTTTTTATCAGTAATTCTTGAACCATGTTACATTATATAAATTATCTTCCATTCATTATCTTTACTTTTTATTATCCAAAAAAATATTCTAAATTTATGTTTACACTTAACTCCCATTTATTTTATAGAGAAAATAATGTATCTACTTCTACTAGAATATTTTCAGGACTCATATAATTATTTATTGAAACCATAATTATTTTCCAAAATCCTTTTTTGTTTCCTCATGATATATTATTAATTCTAATTTTGAAAAGTTATTTTTTAGGACTATATTTAATGTCAAAAAACTAATTTCATCTTTTTCTTTTGGAAACCTAAAATTTAGTTCATTTATATATTTTTTCAGATACTTATTTGAAATAAATTTATTTTATTGTGTTTATTTAATTTTCTTAACTATTACTAGATTTATTTTTTATTTAAAATTCATGGTTTTGAGCTTATTATAATTTTATGGGATGAACTATAATGGTATATCACAATCAATCAAAAGTTAAAATTATTTGTCTTATAATAGTATGTTAATTATAAATGGACCTGAATATATATATTTTTTCAATTTTATTAGTGTTTTTTGTTCATAAATTTTATGAATAGGAACAATTGTATCTTTTTTGAAAATGTATCTGTCAGATTTCGAAGTAAATTCATAATGGCTGGGTACTGATCCTTTACTGATGTATATTATTACAAGTGTTATATTTGAGGAAAATTCTTATGATTTTCAGGATTACAATAATCTAATGAAATCATATATATTATTTCATTCTCCTATAATATATTTCATGTTATGATTATTAAGTGTAACAATTTTTCACATCATATTATCCCATGAATTATTATTATGTTTCTATTATCCTTTTTAAAATCATATGATTATATGATATGAATCTTTTAATCATTCTGTTTCACATATGATAATGTCTCCCATTTTATTATGACACTTTGTTACCACAATTTTTTTTGTAACTGTTATTTTGAATTTTAATGTCTCATTTTTTATATTTCAATTGTTGATAATTAGTTATAATGAGTGTGTGAAATGTTTAAACATTCTTTATAAAGAATGTTTTTATCAAATTTTATGGTACAATATTTAATAATGATGTTTTATGTTCCATATTTTGATACAAATATAAATTTTGATCAATGTTGTTGGTTATAATTAATGTAATGTTTTAAATATATTGACTATTCACACAAGATATATAATTGTGCATATGGAGTCAACTCCATTTGTAGTAAACAATATATTTTTTATTTTTGGATCTTTTTGATCATCTAGGTATATATTATTAAATATATTCAAATTTTAAATTGAGTACCATATGTATTACATCTATTATGACCACTTCATATTAACATAAATAATATTTATGTTAACAATAACATTTATTATTGTGATTTATGAAAATAACTATAGGTATTAACTTGTTTTATTAACTAGTAAAATAGGATTGATGAAATTTATTTAACAAGTGGAATGTAACATCACATATTTACAGTGAATATTTTTGTAATTTTACTTGTTTACCAAAATATTTATATTAAATAATAATTTCATTTTTGGTAAAATAAATTATTTTAATGAACAATTGTTATACATATTTATAAAATATATTGTTTATCTTAAATTATTCTCTTCTAAATAATAAAATTAGTATTTTGGAATAAAATATATATATAATGGGTTTGTTTAATTAGTTTACTCTATAAACAATTCCTTTTACATATATAGTTTCATTTGTTAAATACATTACATTTTTATCTATTTTAATTCAAAATCATTATTATAATTATGTTATTTTAATAACATGGTTAGCAAGGATAAAAAATTTTCTCTAAGTTACAATATTCTAATGTAAAATTATTGAATATAAGATTAGAAGACATTTTAATTGAATCATATGATGAATGGTTTATTATCTTATAAACACTAAAATGACACATAAACAATGGTTTTTAATTTACACTATAGTTTATTTAATTTCTTAATGGTTGTTATCTTATTTTATTACTTGTATTATTGCCCAAATAAATTTATTTTTACAACATAAAGTTACATTTTTATTATAAAATAACAATTTTTTTGGAAAATGTACCCCATATTATGTATATTTTCTTGTTGTCCCAAAATTAGTAAAAAATATAGATACTGTTGTATTTAGAAATTTTAGATGCCTATTGACCTTCAATTTTTGTATCATTGCATAATATACACACACAAATAGTGTATTATCAATTATTTGTTTCGATTTTGAATTTAACTAAATTTAAAGAATAATTTCAGGAAATTTATGTAATTAAAATAAAATAAAACTATTTAGAAATAATATAATAAATATACGTTAATAAAAAATAAATTTAGTAATTAATTACACCTAAAATAGTTTTTATTCTATATAAATTGTATTCATATGTATAATATGATTTTATTTAAAAGTTATACATTTAAATTTTAGATTCTGAATATCTGGATATACTTAATAAGAAAAATCAGCATAAAATTCTTTTTCTAGGTGCATTTATTTAGATTTCACGATAAAATTTCAATTTTGGTGAACAATAATAAATAATTTTTTTACATGTATAATAAATTTTACGACATAATCATAATCTATGAAAGATATAGAATTATATTAATTTTTTTGGAAAATGAATTGTTTTGGGAGTAAATTGTTTCATTCAAAAATTATATTTCAAACATAGAATCCTGTGTTTGGGATTTTTTATCCAATGATATATTTTATTCTAAATAATTAATTATTGATTCTTTATAACTAATTAATTAATTATTAGAATGTATTTATTTTTAAATAGTGTAAACAAATAATAAAACTCATTTATTTAATTAGAAAGTATTACATCTAATATAATTCAATAATATTCACATTTCCTTATCATAACTAATGAAATAATCAATTTTTATGTGAAACCCCCCCCTCTCATATATTAATGCCTCATATCTCTTACCATGTAAAATCACGAACTCTATATATTTCAAAGGATATATTTAAAACACTTCCTATATATTTTATACTTTCTAGACCTATGTAAATTTTTATTTCATTCAAAACTAGATATTAATCGTTTGAGGAATGGATAAACCCATTCAAAAATTGGTAACCTGGATTTCATTTTTTTATTTTTTTATTACATTTTTTTTCTTTCCCACCAATTAATTTCCATTTTTGAACATTTATAATATATTATATATATAATTACAGGACATATTGATTATATGATGAAATATGTATTTCTGTTTTAGTCATTTTATCATATATTACTTCTCACCCCATATAATTACGCATCTCGTTAATGGTCAGTTTCACTTTCTTATAAGGATACTACTGATAAATTCAATATCAATACATCTATGGAAAATATGTATTGATTATGTAATTGTAATTTAATATTAATAATTTTATGTTTTGTAAATAATTTTACCAAATTATAAATTACAGAAAATGAAAAAAAATCAATCGTAACAGGATAATTTAAAACATAACATGTCTTTATTCCATAGATTCATCAAATTAAATCAATAAAATAAAATTAAAATGAGTATAAATTATAAATAATTAAATGAATTTATTTAATAATCTTCTATAATTATGTATTAATATACATAAAATGATTATAAAAAAGATACAAATTTTATAAAATTTAACATGAAATATGCTATGTAGAATATATATATAAAATTATATTTGGTATTATCTCTATTTATATAATATTTATTAAAATTATTTATGTATATTTTCAAATCCAATAATAAAAAAACATTTCATTTTTTTTCTTTGTAACATACCTTCCTAATATCCACATAACATATGTCATGATCTGTTAGTTCGCATAGAATCAAGTGCGCCTCACAATACACCCTATCATGTTTACTAGAATCGAGAGTGTAAAGTTAGTATAGTGGGGAGACTATACAATCATATCAGAGTGGGAAAATGGATAAAAAAATAGATCTAAAATATAGGAATATTGACATATGCATATATAATAATAATGAAATTAAAGAATGTGTAACAAAACAAATGAGTAATAATCAAAATATACTAGGTCATTTCATATAAATTGATGTATGTCATTACAATATTCAATAGGGGAACACAGGACAAGAATATAAAATCATGCTTATGTAAAATTACAAAGAAGAAACAAAGGGACAAAAACTGCTCCCCTATATTCATGATTTTATGCTCATTCTTATGCTCTTATGCTCCATATATAAGAAAATTATATCAAAGATGAGTAGCATAGATCTTTCCCTTATCATTGCCTACATATAAATAATATGCTTAGGTACCCAAGGTGGTCTGAGTAGGTTGTGAGATAAAATATCATAAGGAAACCACAAACGATGTCAATAAGTAATCTATGTACAACTCGTAACTAAATAGTTTGTAGTTATTAATGAAATAATATTTAATGTCAAGTAAATAAATGATATTATTCTTAGGTTTCTATAAGACACGTGTGGAATCTACCAACTCCATATCACATGTATGAAGAATGTATGATAATTCATAATTTATATATTAATATATATATATATATATATATTTACATATTCATCCACATATATGGACCATGTACGTGCAGATATAAAAGTCCACGTACAAGGAATAATAGTTGTTGGATGGACCATGCAATAACTCAGACATCCAAGAAAAGTTTCACAATCCTATAAGCTCATAGAAAAGGGTTCATTCCCTATATCCCATAATAGTTGAGAGACTCCATGCACAACTCTTGAGATGGTGAGTGAGATATCATCTCAACACTCGAACAAGGAATGTGGTTTCACATTCCCAACATCCAAATAGATTCACTGGTGTGAGACATCCTACTCAGCACCAAATGTAAGGGAATATGATACCATCACCTTCAAGATACCCCTTTTCATCTTTCAACATCCCATTTCATTGATTAATCTTATTTATAAAAAATACATGAGTTGTCACCTATCACGTTTCTTATTATTCTTGTACAATTACCATATGGCATTACCAATCACATTAGTAGTTTAATAAGGCATAAAATTATTGTGTGGTTATAAAACACCTAATTCAATCAATCAATATAAACAATTCAATTTATTTAAAATAAAGAAACCATCATGAATAAACCATTCATTATATAACATTCCATTCGATTATCTAAAATGAGGAATGAATATTTAGAAGGATCCAAGGGTCATTTATAAGTCTAAATGGATATTAAGGCAATATTCAATATGGGAAAATAAAACTATGTCATGACTGAAACACATATGAGGTTCTTTGGTTCCATTATACCTTTATTAAATATAAGAAAAACAATATATAATCAATATAGTAAGCTGAGAAGGCATTCAATATAATTAAACAACCAACTATATAGGGTAATTCAATAAGGCATACACAATGGGTTTTCATATATAAGGACAACAAGCTCGAATCTAATAAATAAGGATAAAAATTAGTTAATGAAGGTGCATTGTTCAATTTAATAAGAAAAAATCAATTAAATGGTGATGTGTAGTAAATGTTGGCATGTGGCAGGGTGGAAAGCTATGAAAACACTGAAACTCTTAGGTAATGTAATGATACCCCCAGTAGTAGGGTCTTTTTTGAATCCTCTTCTGATAGAGGCCTCATTTTCAATGTTGGTTAAGAGAAATCAATGAAAATGTCCAAATATGTAAATATTTTATAAATTACATTAAACCAAAATGGCATAATAGATCTGAGGAAAAAGATCAATATTATTTAAGAGGATTCTAGATCATTGTGAGAGGGATTTGATGCTTCCTACAAATCGTGGTTTGGTGTTCAGAAGAGGGAGAAATGAAATATCTGAGATCATTATAAAATGAGTATCACAGAACGAGGATACCAAAAAAATATACTAGTAAAAATAATTAGGGAATAAGAAAGGGTAAATATATTAAAATAGAGGAAAATATAATTTCACCTATAAAATAGGTGGGGCATAATTTGTCTGCATGGTTTGAAAAACCCTGAAAAATCAGACATCAAGCCACTACTTAAGGAATTTCACTACATGTTTAATGAGTATGACTATCCTAAAATTAAAACAACAGTCTGAAACCCCAATATCAAATATCAATAATATTTTCCATGGGTATGAGCCTAAAGTCACACTATTTGAGACAAACCATGCAGCTCTTGATGCACCTCAATTTCACCCTACAGAGTTTGTACTAACTTTGAGGGATGGGTTCCATGATTTATACTAATAGTCTGGCCTAGTCATTTTTTTAAATTCTATAACTCCATGATTGAACAGTCCAAAAAGGATCTTGGGAGTTTTTTTTTTCATTTTACACATCTATCAATATTAAATGAGGGATCCAAATGGAAAAAAAATTTGTCATACAATTATTATAAGACATATCCATACGACATCCCATCCTTAACAAAACTCATCCTTGAGTTGACCTTATGAGGGTCAGGGGTGAAATATAAAAAGAGTTCTTTCCACTGATCCTTAATATCTGTTTCCCTTTCTAAGGTCTCATCCTGTACTTGGCCATTATTCCATAGCAATAACACCCACATAACTAAAATGTCTTCAAGTGTCATTATTCTCTAATCCACTATAAAAATTGGAAACACCTCAAAGGAACCATCTACATCCAATTCAACCTAATTAGTATGAGTGGAATATAATGGGTATTAGTAATATCATAAAAGTTGATATACATGAAACCCATAAGGAAAATATTAATAGTGCTATATGGTAAGCCATTGTCCTGATCCGTTTCACAATCATGAAGATTCCAAAAGACCTAGGTGAGTGCTTAACCATATTATAAATTATTCTATGACATAAATTGTGTGGTAATACCAATAAAATTCGGTCTCCAACATCGTAATCGAGAGTTTACTAGTGTTAATTGTCTTATGAATACTATCTAAACTATGATATCATTAAGCAATTTTTGATCAATTGTAATTCCTCAATAGTCTCTTTCATGAGTCATGACCCAAGAATATATTCCTCCCCTGCCTCTAGCTGGTGCATCGATGAATGAAAAGTCCTACCATATATGTCTTATTTAGGATCCATCTTGATGGAATCCTGAAATATGTTATTATATGATAACTCAATAAGGGGATACAATTCTCCCAGGAACCCCCCATATTAGGGAAACATGCATCATGCATGTCCTTTAGAACCTAAATTGTATGTTCCAGCTATCCATTTGCACGATGGTGTTTTTTCATGGTCTGAATAAACTATGTACCAAAATATATATACAACCCTAGCAATAATCATGACATAATGTGAGCGTCCCAATTAGAAATAATATAAAGATGATCTCAATGATGTCGTATAACCTCACTAGCATACATCCATTCATGCTAGACCACTGGGAATGTGTTTAAAAAAGGTAAAAAGTGTTTTACATTAATAAAATAATTAAAAAAAACCACACTATGATATTTCCACATGGATATCAGGGTAGACCAGTCCCAATATCCACTGATACATCTTCTCACATCCACTCAGGAATGGACAATGACTATTAAATCCACAAATGAAATCAATTAGATTACTTCACAAGATGATGGGTGTAACATCAACTCATGAATTCAAAAATATAATGTTTCATTAAAAATCACCAATACTAGTTTCATTGATCCTGATAAATTTTCATTACACTAGGGTGAACAGAAAATGCTCTAGTGTGAAATTATTGCATCTTCTCTTCCCTTATGTCAGTTGCGACCCATACACACCCATGTAATAGTAATGTATCATCTCTATACATGTTCCTACCTATATATGTTTCATCCAATGAGATTCATTCCCTTGGTATAAGGACTTCATGATCATTTCCTTGTCTCATTCATTTCCATTATATAACTGTAGATGTCACTTCTAAGGATGAGAAAACATTCCATCTTCAAACCACCAGAACCTCAATTTTCAACAACTATAATATATCAATGAAATTACATTGGCTAGTGGCCTCTAGAACCTCCTTTATATGAGCCTTTGACTCAGAAAATTAACTACAACATTGGCCTTATAAATCATGTAGACACGCTCAAAATCAAATGAATGCAAGCATTGAACCCAATATGATTCTTGAGATTGAGATCTAGTGGTGTAAATATGTACTTGAGGAATTTTATATTATTGAACAAGACAAAACATTATCTATATAGATAGTGTCTCCATATGGTTATAGCCTAAAAAATGTACCTTGCTTGAGGTCATTTTTTGGGGAATTCTAATCATGTGGCCTCAACTCACCAGACTCATACAGGATCACTCACTCTCAATGTATCAAAATACCTCAAATCCTAATACTCGATTAGTCATAGTATATAGTATAATAACTTCTACGATCTGGAAGAATATGTATTGGTGATAATATAAATTATTCCTTCAACAAGTGAAGGAATTATTCACAAGTTCTCATAATAAAAATTTATGTCTTTTATTTTTCTATCCCATAAATGCAGTTTCAAGATGTGAGAAAAGATGAATTAAGTATCTATAATATCTATCTAGCCACAATAAATTGAAAATATAAATTACGTTCTTAGGATATTCCTAGGAAACTACAGATCTCAATTTATCTATCTCTACTGCAACTTGTGACTTTGAGATTATGTGACCCATTATATGTTCTTTTTCAATCCCAAACTTATATTTACAATTCTTACTTAGATATGATTCTCTATCAATATACTATGGATGATATAATGATGTATTTTATGGTTATCTCTATAAAAAGAATAAACTATGATTTCATAAAAAAATATTGTATTGAAAAAATATAGATAATTTTGTAAAACATGATTTATATGATCCATGAATACTATAGGTGAATTCGTGAGACTGGGAAACATGTCTAGGTTTTCATATAGATAATAACTTCTCCAAAACTCTATGTGAGGTATTTCTTAAGTCCAAAAATGAACATGGTGATATCCTATCCTTAATTATATTCCTGAAAACAATATCTCTTCTCGGAGATGATTGTGTAGTTCATCTATTCAAGGCACTATATAGAAAATATTTACCACGAGATGGTTCAATCGATAGTGTGTGAGGCAGAGCATGAGGGTACCATCTTTCTTGATGGAAAAAAGGGTTGAAGAATCCAATAGAGAAGTATTGTGGGATATGAAGAATTTATCCCTTAGGTCCTCTAACTTTTTCTTGAGCTCCAAAATCAACATATGTTATATCATATAAGGAATTACACTCATTTTTTATGCTCATTTAACATGACTAATAGTGAACACTAGATCTATCATTGGTCATAATCTAGAGAATTCATTACAATATATGTCCCTAAAATGCTCCACTATATGAGGTAAAAATTTGTGTAGTAAGTCTTGTTCATCCAGAATATGGAGAGAGATATGTAATGTCACATTATACATCCACTGATTCTTGGGCCTTGATAACATAGAATGCAAATGACATTATCCCTTATGCATGTTCTCACCTCTCTATGTTGATGTAAAAGTTACCCTCTGACAACAGTAGTTAGTGTGGGAATTACCTGGAACCAAATAGTCCATCGTGATGACTAACTCAAATACCCTCATTTTGAGTGTAAAAATATACCATACAAATGGGTATCCACCTAACTCAATTGAATATATCTAATTATAGGAAAAAACATTGATCGGTACCTAAGGGATCAAATATGAATGAGACACTACCAAATAGAGTATTGAGATCTCTTTGATACTCTCATATATGAATGAGTGAGAGACTCTTATGTAAAATAGTGAGAAAACTAATGGTGATTCCAGTTGAATTGGATTTCAAATGGTAGAAGGTCTAACACCCTACTCTTTTAGGATAGTCTGGACTATATGTAACTATCTCGTGTTACAACCATGTGTCACTACCAAAATACCTTAATAAATCCAACTCTATTAGTGGTAAGCATCAAGATCATGACTTCCTCTTCCTCAACGACTACATTTCCATAATTAGTGGGTGGTATTCTAGCTATGAACCTGCTGTGATCATACCATTCCCTCTCATAAATGTGGGGTAAGGAGTAGATCCATTTTTTCTAGTAACTAAAGGGAAATTCCTTCAAAGGAATTAGACATTCCTCATCCTATGGGAACATCTGTATTCTACTACATAATGTATAATCTTATGGTTCATGTGTCTTGACTTCCTGCACGTGTGACATTTCTAAATGATGTATGGACGAAGATCCCGAAAACTACTAACTCAAATATAATCCTCAAACATTCCTTTTTCCTAAGAGTATTACAAATGATAAATCAAGGTTCTGAACCACCCTGACTCTCACCATCATCACCCCTCATGTTACACTATATCTTAATGTCCTTGATTAATATTTAAAGAAATGTGGTCAACTAGAATACATTATCCTGTGATCAAATGTCCTAAATAAGTTCGTGCTTGAATATTATGGTGGTCATGAAGCCATAACCCACTAGAATAGAAGCCAATCACTATTTATATGAAAATTGAATAGTGTATTACATCACATTCACACCTCCCAACTGTAGAATCATTAATTATATATATTGTTCATTCCTCAGAGTCGGGGAAAATAAACAGTTATAACAGATCCTCTAGAATTCTATGCAGACTGTATCATAATTCTAATATTTATGGGTGATTACATCCCGCTCCTTCTTCATAGAATCTAGGATAATATACATAGATAGTTTGAATCTTCTCTATGGATATTTCACTAAGGTCTCAAATATAGAATTAATGGATTTGAGCTAAGACTCATCAACATTTTTTATTCCATACTCCAAGAAGGTTTGGCGTATTTCAGTTGGAATTCCCAAGTCAACTCTCCTATACAAGAGTTATTTCGAACAAACCCTTTTTTTATTTTTAATCATACATATAAATCCATATGAAAATGGTTCATCAATTACCATATAAAAAATTAGAAGGGGTTCCACAGTTTGAACAGTAGGAAGAATCACTTGTGGACAAAGGTATGCCCCCTCAGGTGCATGGATGTTTCTGTATTTTGGGCTTGTGACTAGATTAGATCATATATGTAAAATTATATAACGATAAAAACAAGCCACATAATATATTTTAATAATTGAAAATATTGAATATAGGAATCAAATGTTGGTTCAAATCATCTCTATAGAAATAATGATTCTCATCTACATTCTTCTAAAGCTAGGAATGGGAAATATTGGAGATAGGCCATAGAAGATCATAAGAATATAAGAGATATCTTAATACCCTCAAATAAGGCTAGTTATGGGTCTAAATATTTTGTTCACATTTATAGTATATAATTTTTACATAAAAATTCAAATTCATTTTAATTTTTTTCTAATTATATTATTTAAATTTCTTTAAATGGTTAAAGTATTAGGAATGCCATTTTTGATATATAAGGACCCATTATCATTATGAACATAATTAATGGTGTCCTCTTAATCCATAACATAACATGCTATAATGCATGAGACCAATAGTCTATGCCTCAACATGCCATAATTGTCTATGTATGGTTAAAATTTTATACTATTTTAGAAAATACTCTTATGTTAAGGAAGGTACATTAGGTGCCAATTATTTTTTTTCAATCCATATAAGAATGTTTGCAACATTCAATACATTATCTTGTTACTGAAAATATGTAATAGGAAAATGTGCATTGAAAGTATACATAATAAGGGATTATAAATGTCATATTTAACATATTGTTCCAATGATGATGAATGTAATGAAACACCCTCATTTGATTAGGGACATGTAAATAAATAATTATTTTAATGACACCATAAAACAAGTGAATAAACCTATAGTGATTTATATAAAAACTATGAATAATAATCCATAAAATCAATTTCACATCCATGTAAACTTGAGTTTACCTTGTATATGGGTTAGCTACATAGAGAAGGGTGGTAAATTCCTAATACCATTAATTCATACTACATTTTATAATACTCAAATGGCAAGACATTAAAAAATAATGCTAAAATACCACATTTTAATTCCATACCTAGGATCAACTTAACCTTGGTCCTAAGCAGGTGGGTCATCGTGACACAAGCATGCCTCCTCATATATCGAGGCCAATGACTTGCATTGATGGTGTAGTGGTTTTATAGTGGTGAGACTATACACTACTAACAGAATAGAATAATGGATAATAGAAAAGGTCATACCGTAGGGGACGTATGATATATGAATTTAGAATTATAATTTAATGTCCCAGATTTTTCCATGTGTTATTTTAATATTATATGGAATTCATTCGAGGCCAGGATCTGAGACAACGTGCAGTTCCAAGGCCCAGTGAGCCCGGAACAAATGTTTGAATTTAATTTAATAATTAAATTACGCGCGCGTGTAGTTTTCCTGAAAAAGTCGAATAAATCCCAAACGAGTGATCGGATCAGAAATATGAGGGTACTGTTGCATTCGGAACAATGCTTTTACCTTAGGCGAGGTCTAACATCGACCAGCGTAGGTCGGTGGTGGAATCCATTTCTTAGGACGTAAGAGTAATAAAACATTTAAATACAAATGTTTTATTCTCGAGAGAAATCTTTTAAATCTGCTGCAACAAATATCCCTTACCATTTTAATTAAAGGTTGATGCAAGGGTCCAATGTTACAAACCTCAAAACCCTGAATCCCTTGGTGGATCTGGAGGCTCTAGATGAAACCTCCCAACGCGGCGATGACGACGCAATGACCAGATCATCAACGACGAACGCTAAAGAATCCAAGTAGGATGTTTGTTTGTGATTTCTTCACCATTGTTGATTTCTACGATGAACATGGGCTAATCCAGAAACAGATTAGTCTATAGATCGAACGTTCTTGTGGGATGGGCTTTTTGTGGGGATTTTTGGGAGATTGAATCCATGTTAATCCATTGTTTTTTATTTTCTACTCTGTTTAATCCCATTAATAGGAGCGGATCAATGCCATGACGAATGATGGTGGAGGTTTGTTCCTCAATTTCATTTATTTGGATATCTCACTTTATTTTCTTCACGTTCTTCCCGTTCTTCACGGGGTAATGAATGATGGATTGTTGCGCATCCGTTCCATGACACAATGATCCCAAACTGCGGATCCAACTCCGGAGCGGTGTCATGGAGGTGCGACAACAATATCGGCAGACGATTCGGAGTAGATCAAGAGTTATGAGTTTTCAGAAATTTTTCTTCAGATAGATCATTTGATGTTTATGATCCATTTTAAATGCCTAAAACACTCATCACGTTGTTCGTATGATGAGCCGAACCAAACCCTGGAGTATCGGGATGAACGGATGAGGGATCTCAGATCTGGAAGATCGGCTGAAGAACGAGGAAGAAGATGGTGTTCTGGAATTTTCACGACTACACGTCATGTAGTATGGGATACATGGTGTGTGTTCATTGGTGGATTTACCTGGCATGTACTTCGGGAGTACACAGACATGGGCAGGGTACACGGCCAAGGAAACGCCCTGTATACCCTTCCCCGGCCAGACCCGGCCAGATACACGGGATACCCCGTGTACTGGTACACGAGCATGCGACATGGACACGAGTTGGGTACACGGCCAAGGACACGGTGTGTATACCCTTCCCCGGCCAGACCCAGCCAGATACACGGGAGACCCCGTGTACTGGTACACGGGAAAGCGACACAGACACGGGCAGAGACCATGTACGGGCACAAGGCCAGCATACACGGAGCGATCCCCAGGTGATCGGACACGGCATGTGATCCTTCTACATGTCGTGTAGTTACTTTCTAACTGACAAGCTGAGTGACACGAGCCACTTACATGGGCAATACCCAGAGTCTGTAACACGGCATGTACTTTTCTAGATGCCTTGTAGTTGAGTTTTCCACAGACCTAATAGAAGACACGGGCCGTTTACACGGGAAGTACCCGAGGTCAAGGAACACGTCGTGTAACCATACTAAACGCCATGTAATAAATTATTCAAGGCTTGAGCTACATGACTTCTGTGACTTGGACTAGTTTTCTTAGGGTTCAAACCCTTGGTATTTTCCCTGAAGGTTCTGGTATCATTTCCTTTATACATGAGTATGATCCCTTCACCAGGACTTCCTGAATAGATTTGTTGGAATCCCCTTTGTGAGACTTAGAGACTGATCCTCTATTCATTCCTAGAACCCTAGGTAGAGTTATTGGTATCAACATGACCAACTTTACCTAGGATCCTATCCTCTTCTTAGAGGATTAGCTCAGACATAGTTGTTGGAATCACCCCATGACTTGGCCGTGATCCTCATCTGAGCATCATGTTCTCATATTACTTGTGGAGTGTGTTCTCCCAGAACGAGTACTTCATGTCTCTCTCTTCAGACCTAGGAGTGTGTTCTCCTTGTTGCATGATTAGTGGAATCTTTGAGCTGGATCCTAGTGGCGGTATTGCGATAGTCATTTGTGTGTGAGTATATCTGGATATTCTTGTTATATGTTAGGTAGACATTTTATAGAGCTGACTGTATCTTTCCTTGTGGTATTTTCCCTTGTTGTATTTCCTTTTTGGTTTCGGGGTGTCCTACTGGATATTGTTACCCCTGCATGGGATTTTCTCGCATGTGTTGTGTCTTGTGCAGACGGTGAGCCTTTGACAGGATTCTAGGTGGACCAGGACTGGACGGTGCTCAGTGAGATCAGGCGGGTCGAGGTGTGTTTCTACGGCTACAGATTGCAGTCCCAATACCTTTCCTTAGAGGTTGGACTTTGTTACAGACATTCTTTTAGTGGGCTTTTACTTTTGGCCTAGGGTTTTACTTTCTTTCACTTTACATTCCTATCGTACTCTATGGTTGGGTTTTAGTGTATGCATGCATCTCTTCCTTTTAGCAGTTTTTACTTTTCAGCTTTGTGGGCTTGGAGATGCATGTGTGTGTGTGTGTGTACAGGTTTATAGTCAATGCCTCCCATGTTAGCAGCATCCCTACTTGGTGCTAGTCACCAGCCCCTGGCCTATTGGAGGCGGGCTTGGGGAGTTGCGGCTCGGGCCCCACTGAGACGGGTCGTGACAGAGTGGTATTAGAGGTGGTCGGTTCTACCTTAGGACTGAGAGTCTGTGTGTTGGTTTGGGGAAACAATGTTAAGTGTTTCGAGTTCAGATTTCAGGTCAGGGATCCCACTATTGGTGAGGGAGGCCGACATATCCATACACCAGGACTCTGATAACTTTCTTTTCAACTTAGAGCATGAAAACACTAGTTGCAGGGGAAAATAATGGTACATGCATCATATAGGAATGAGTTGTGGTTTCCATGTCCTTATTGAGTAAGCTCTCCAGATATAATCACTGACTGAGATACATCTTGTTTCCTTACAGGATGCCTCCGCGACACATACCCGCTAGGATCCAGAAGATTGATCACAAGGATGAACCCCTGAATGATGAAGCTTCGATACAAGGACCAGATCCCCCAGTTTTACCATCAGGTGGTGTGCTAATTATTCTGCCACCTGTAGAGAAGTTTTTAGTGCCTGTTGTACTAGTGGAGGTGGAGCTTAGACTGAGCACACTCCATGAGTTTTAGAGACAGAGCCCCCTCAGGTTTCGAGGAGATCCTGACCCTCAAGATGGAGAGGACTGGCTTGAGGAAGTGGCCAGAGTCTTCTGTTTGGTTAGGACACCAGCAGACCAGATGGTGATCCTGGCAGCGAGCCTTCTGCAGGGTTTGGTAGGGCGATGGTGGAGTTTGGTTATCCAGACCCACGATGAGGAGACACATGCATGGTCGGAGATTGAGCGTGTCTTCAGAGAGGAGATTTCACCTGTTACCCTAAGTGCAGTACCCATACAGGAGATTCTTCATCTCTAGCAGGGAGCCATGATGGTGGCTGACTATTTGTCGAGGTTTACCGATCTACCACGGTACTCGATGGATATGGTCAGAGATTAGTACTTCAGAGCTTGGACTTTCGAGTGGGGCTTGCGCAGAGATATCAGAGCTAGCATCATCCCTATGAGCATTCCCACTTATGCTGGAGTGCTCAAGCAGGCTTTTGTGGTCAAGAGATTCTTGGAAGAGCAGAGACAGCCGACAGTTGTCAGTAGTGGGTGAGCTGGAGCAGAGACCTCGGAAGTAGGGAGCTGACGTTAGGGACCCAGGCATGGGAGACATTTCTAGAGGAGATCCCAGGATAGAGGATCTGCCATACAGGGTTCGCAGGGCGCATCCAACCAGCCTCGAGAGAGGTGATGCTACTCATGTGATGGTAGGGGACATCTCAATTGAGATTGTCCGAACCGCCGTACTACTAACACAGGGGTAGTGGATGGACCACCGAGGCAGAGGCAATGTGTGGAGAAGATAGATCTGCGAGGCGGCAGATGCAGTAGAGGAGCTAGGAGAGCAGCTAGAGGTGGTCGGCATTTTGACCCCTTTCCACCACCACCCCCAGGAGGTCCACCCCAGGCTCAGGGAGCCGATGGACAGAGGCAGGGACATCTGCAGGTGGCAAAGGCTTATGACCCAGGTACTCCCGGAATTATTAGATGTACTATCTGTGTCTTTTCTACTTTGGCTGATGTATTGATAGACACAGGTGCTAGTCATTCCTTTCTAGATTCTTATCTTGTTCGAGACCTTGAGATTCCAGTTAAGCCGTTGGCTCGACCCTTACGCTTAGAAACACCGACTGGAGAAGATTCAGAGATCACACACCTCTGTAGACAGTGTGACCTGACCCTTGGAGGTGAGAGTTTCAGTTGGAACCTCATGGTGGTAGCGTCAAGGAATTATGATGTCATTCTTATTATGGAATGGATATCCACAGTTCATGCCCAGATCAACTGTTTTAGGCGAAGGGTACGATGTGTCCGTAGTGATGGAACGAGGTTCTCTTTTTTTGGTGAAAGAGAGACCCATGCAGCACATGATGGACTCGTGCATAGGAGGGAAAAACCGATTTCACATCAGTTGGATAGCCTAGAACTTGGCACAATAGATGTTATGAGTTTCCAGTTTCCAGTAGTAGTGGCTGAGTACAAGGACATATTTCTGGAGGATGTCTCCGGGCTACCTCCTCATCGGGAGATATATTTCTGCATTGAGTTACAATCCGGGACAACACCGATATAAACATCAGCATATCGGATGGCTCCTGCAGAGCTTCGTGAGCTGAGAGTGCAGCTGAACGACTTGCAGAAGAAGGGCTTTGTGAGAACCGGCGTTTCACCCTGGGTAGCCCCAGTGCTGTTTTCCAAGAAGGCAGAAGGGATCTTGAGGCTATGTGTGGATTACTGGAGCTTGAATCAGGTTACCGTGAAGAACAAGTACCCACTACTGAGGATCGATGACCTCTTCGACCAGTTGATAGAGGCATAATGGTTCTCGAAGGTTGATCTACGATCAGGCTATCACCAGTTGCGAGTACGGGATGAGGATATACCGAAGATGGATTTCAGATGCTGTTAAGGTCACTATGAGTAATTACTGATCCGTTCGGCGTGACGAACGCCCTGGAAGTGTTCATGAGACTCATGAACCGGATCTTTTAGCCCTATCTAGACCGGTTTGTAGTGGTCTTCATCTATGATATCCTTGTGTACTCTGTGTCTGAGGAGGATCACGCGAGACACCTAAGGATGGTTCTGGACACACTCCGATAGTACTAGTTTTATACGAAACTCTCGAATAGTCAATTATGGTTACATGAGGTCTACTTTCTGGGACATGTTATCTCAGAAGATGGGGTAGCAGTGGACCCAGCCAAGGTGGAGGCAGTGCTAGCACAGGAGCCACCACAGAGCATGATGAAGGTACGGAGCTTCCTTGGGTTGGAAAGATACTATCGGAGATTCATCATTGATTTCTACAGAATTGTATCACCCATGACATCTTTGAACTGAAAGGGCATCCTTTTGTGTGGACTAAGAGATTCCAGTAGGCTTTCCAATAGTTTAGATAGAGTTTAACAAGTTCCCCGATCTTGAGATTATCGGAGGAGGGTGTCGAGTACGTACTGTTCTGCGATGCATTAGGAACTGGGCTTGGTTGTGTCTTGATGCATAGGTAAGTGGTGATTGCCTATGTCTCACGTTAGTTGAGGCCACACGAGAAGAACTACATGACCCATGATCTTGATTTGGCAGTGGTAGTCTTTGCATTGAAGATGTGGCGTCACTACCTGATGGGTGAGCAGTTTACCATCTACTCTGATCCCAATAGTCTCATATATATCTTTTCTCAAAAGGATCTGAATTTGAGATAGAGGTGATGGCTTGAGTTCCTCTAGGATTATGACTTTGAGATCGTTTACACACCTGGGATGGGGAACGTAGTGGCTGATGCTCTCAGCAGAAAATCTAGTTCGCAGTTGCTGGATGAGGCAACGAGGAAGTTGGCCTCTTTACAGTAATCCTTCATGGATAGAGATGTGGGAGATTACCTTCAGTCGATGGTTGTTACCCCTCCACTCCTACATCGAGTCAGGGAAGCACAATGCAAGGAATCTAGCTGTGAGACTCTACGTGCTCAAATATCTACAGGTGTTGCGGCTGATGGATATTTAGAAGGTGGGGAGCACATTGTTCTTTTTAGAGGGCGTACAATAGTACTAGTGATGTTGTGGGAGGAGGTTCTAAGGGAGTTCCATAGATACCCTATGGAGGTGCATCCAAGCATGGGAAAGATGTATCAGGACCTTCGACGTCAGTTCTGGTGGCCAGGAATGAAAAAGTGTGTGGCAGAGTTTGTTTCTCGGTGCCTTACTTTTCAGAAAGTAAAGGTTGAGCACCAGGTGCCAGTAGGCTTGACTCAGCCCCTTGAGGTGCCAGAGTGGAAGTGGGATGGGATATCCATGGACTTCGTGACGGGATTACCACGTACATCCAGGGGACATGATGCCATCTAGGTGATCATTGATCGACTCACAAAGTCGGACCACTTCCTAACCATACGGGAGCAGAATTCAGTAGAGAGCTTGGGATGCCTCTACGTGCAGGTGATAGTTTGAATTCATGACGTGCCATCCACAATTATCTCAGATCGTGATTCTCATTTCACATCCGGGTTGTGGAAGGGATTGGAGGAAGATTTTGGGACTCAGTTGGGATTGAGCACATCGTTTCATCCCTATACTGATGGTGAGACAGAGCGGACCATCCAGGTCATCGAGGATATGCTTCGAGCTTTCATTCTTGACTTCGTTCATAGATGGGAGGATCACCAAACAATAGTGTAATTTTCTTACAAAAGTATTTATCATTATACTATTGGAATGGCACCATTTTAGGCTCTGTACTGGTGGCCTTACAAGTCAACGCTTTGCTGGACTGACCCAGGAGAGTCAGCACTTATGGGCCCAGAGATGGTGAGAGCTACTACAGAGAAGGTGCAGGTCATCCAGGAGCGGATGAAGACCGCACAGAGTCAGTAAAAGTCTTATACCGATAGAAGGAGGAGGCCCTTGGAGTTCGAGGAAGAAGACCATGTGTTGCTTCAGGTCTCACCTCGAAGGGGATTGCAGAGATTTGCCCGAGGCGACAAGCTATCTCCAAGGTTCATCGACCCTTTTCAGATTCTGAGTAGAGTTGGCGAGGTGGAGTATCACTTGGCTCTACCTCCTCATATGGATCGGGTACACAACGTCTTCCATGTGTCGCAACTAAGGAGGTAAGTGCACGATCCATCACACGTTATCGACTGGGGTGGGTTGGGCATCGATGATTGGTCGACCTTTGTAGAGTTCCCAGTGGAGATCAAGGATCTAAAGGAGAATATCTTTCATGGATGAGTTATTCTCTTAGTGTGTGTCCGTTGGCTGCATGAGAATCTCCAGGAGAGCACGTGGGAGCGGGAGGATCAGATTCACGTGCAATACCCACATCTTTTTGAGTAGCCATTGTTTTGGCTTTTTGGGGACGTAAAATACCTAAGGTGGGTGTTATGTAATGTCCTGGATTTTTCCATGTATTATTTTAATATTATATGAGAATTCATTCAAGACCAGGCTCTGAGACGGTGTGAAGTTCCGAGGCCCGGTGATCCCAGAACAAATGTTTGAATTTAATTTAATAATTAAATTACGTGCATGTGCAGTTTTACAGAGAAAGTATAATAACTCCCAAACGGGTGGTCGGATAAAAAATTTTAGGGCACCGTTGGGTTCGGAATATCAATTTTACCATAGGGAAGGCCTAACATTGGCCGGCGTAGGTCGGTAGTTGAATCCAGTTTTTGGGACGTAAGAGTAATAAAATATTTAAATAAAAATATTTTATTCTGTAGCGAAATATTTTAAATCTGCTGTAACAGATATACCTTATCCTTTTAATTAAAGTTTGGCGCAATCGTCCTAGGTTAAAAACCTCATAACCCTGAAACCCTTGGTGGCTCTGGAGGCTATGAGGAAACCTCCCAACGTGGTAATGACGACACAACGATTGGATCATTGCCGACGAACGCCGTGGAATCCAAGTAGGATGTTTTTTTGTGATTTCATCCCCATTTTTGATTTCTAATATGAATGTGGGATAATCCACAAATAGATTAGTCCACAGATCGATCGTTCTTGCGGGATGGGATTTTTGTGGGGATTTTTGGGAGATTGATCCATGTTAATCCATTGTTGTTGATTTTATGCTCCGTTTAATCCCATTAACGGGAGCGGATCAATGCCATGTCGAATGACGGCGGAGGTTCGTTCCTCAGTTTTGTTTCTTTGGATTTCTCCCTTTCTTTTCTTCGAGTTCTTCACATTCTTCATGGGGCGATGAATGACGGATTGTTGCGCATCCATTCTGCGACGCAATGATCCCAAACTGCGGATCCAACCCCAGAGCGGTGTCATGAAGGTGCGACGGCGATATCGGCGGACGATTCAGAACGGATCGAGAGTTATGAGTTTTCGGGAGTTTTTCTTTGGATGAATGGTTCGAAGTTTATGATCCGTTTTAAAGGCCAAAAACCCCCATTGCGGTGTTCGTATGAAGATCCGAACCAAACCCTGGAGTATCGGGTTGAACGGATAAGGGATTGCGGATCCGGAAGATCGACCGAAGTGCATGGAAGAAGACGGTGTTCTGGAATTTTACCGACTACACGCTGTGTAGTATGGGCTACATGGTCTGTGTTCATCGACAGATTTACCTGGCTTTTAATTCGGGAGTACACGGACACGGGTAGGGTACACGACCAAGGACACACCGTGTATACCCTTCCCTGGCCAGACCTGGCCAGATACACGGGATACCCCATGTACTGGTACACGATTAGGCGACACGGACACAGGTTGGGTACACGGCCAAGGAAACAACATGTATACCCTTCCCCAGCCAGACCCAGCTAGATACACGAGATTCCCTGTGTACTGGTACATGGGAAGGTGACACAGAAATGGGCAGAGACCGTGTACGAGCACTTGGCCAACATACACGGAGCGAGCCCCAGGTGCTCGGACATGGTGTGTGATCCTTCTACACGTCGTGTAGTTACTTTCTAACCGACAAGACGAGTGACACGAGCCGTTTACATGGGAAGTACTCAGAGTCTGGAACACGGGGTTTACTTTTCTACATGCCATGTAGTTGAGTTTTCCACAGACCGGACAGACAACACGGGTCGTTTACACAGGCAGTACCTGGGGTCAAGGAACACGACATGTAACCATACTTTACGCCGTGTAATAAATTCTTGAAGGCTTGAGATACTTGACTTCTGTGACTTGGAATAGTTTTCTTTGGGTTCGTACCCTTGGTCTTTTCCCTAAAGGTTCTCGTATCATTTCCTTTATACAGGAGTATGATCCCTTCAGCAGGACTTCCTGAATAGAGTTGTTGGAATCCCCTCTATGAGACTTAGAGCTGGATCCTCTATTCATTCCTGGAACCCTAGGTAGAGTTATTTTTATCGAAAAGACCAACTTTACCCAGGCGTCGATCCTCTGCTTAGCGGATTAGCTCAAACTTAGTTGTCGGAATCACCCCATGACTTGGCCATGATCCTCATCTGAGCATCATGTTCTCATAGTACTTGTGGAGTTTGTTCTCCCGGAATGAGTATTTCACATCTCTCTCTTCCAACCTAGGAGTGTGTTCTCCTTTTTTCATGCTTAGTATGATCTTCAAGCTGGATCCTAGTGGTGGTATCATGATGGTCGTTTGTGTATGAGTATATCTGGATATTCATGTTATATGTTCGGTAGTCATATACTGTGTAGAGCTGACTGTATCTTTCCTTGTGGTATTTTCCCTTATTGTATTTCCTTTGTGGTTTCTAGGTGTTCTACTGGGTATTGTTATACTCACCCCTGCACGGCCTTTTCCCACACGTGTCGTGTCTTGTGCAGACGAGTGAGCCTTTGACAAGATTCTAGGTGGACCAGGACCGGACAGTGCTCAGTGAGATCAGGAGGGCCGAGGTATGTTCCTATGACTACAAATTGCAATCCCAGTACCTTTCCTTACAGGTTGGACTTTGTTACAGACTTTCTCTTAGTGTGATTGTACTTTTGGCCTAGGGTTTTACTTTCTTGATCTTTACATTACTATCATACTCTGTGGCTGGGTTTTAGTGTATGCATGCATCTATTCCTTTTAGTAGTTTTTACTTTTCAGCTTTGTGGTCTTGGAGATGAGTGTGTGTGTGTACAGGTTTATAGGCAATGCCTCCCATGTTAGCAGCATGCCTACTCAGCTCTAGTCACCAGCCTCTGGCCTATTGGAGGTGGGCTTGGGGAGTTGTAGCTCAGGCCCCACTGGGGCGGGTCGTGACATATAATGAAGTGGAAGAATGAATAATTGAAAAATGTAGAAATAATCAGATCCAATAGGTAATGTCATATACATGGATGCATTTCATGATGTCATAAAAATGTAGAAATTTTATATGTATATAAAATAATTCGTATGTAAAAGTAAAAAATTAACAAGAAGGAAAAAAAAGCTCCACTATCATCTTGAGTGAATCATTCATCCTCTACTCCTAAGGTCCATATATAAGTAAATCATATCAAATACAACTAATTGGGAGAATACCCCTACTCGTACCTGAAAAAATATCCACTCATGTACACAATGCGGCTTGACATGGGTTTGAGATAAAATCCCATTAAGACACCAAAAATTGTGTCAATAAGTAATCCAAATCTTACTCATAACTAAACAATTTCTATGAATAAATACAGTAGAAGGAAATACTGAATAATTAAATGACAGTTCACTCATGTTCCTATTAGACACCTTGTATCTCTACGAACATCAGCTGATGGATGAGAAGAATGTATGATCAGAATATAAATATAAATATATATATATATATATATATAGTAACAATTTATATATTTATATATATTATTTATATTCTTAATCCACCAATATAGACCAAGTACATACAAATGTAGGTGGCTATACATGTGGAATATTAGTTTTGGGAAGGATCTGGAGTAACTATAACATCCCTAACCATTCTAATGAGCCTATAATCTCATTTAAGAGGTTTCATGCCCTACAGCACATGAATATTTATAAAATTAATGATTAAAACATTTGATGGTGAGTAAGCCATCATGTTTACACTCAAACAGTGGACATGTTTCATCATTCCCACCGTATAAATAGTGTAAATGGTGTGAGACGTCATGATCAAAAATTGTAGTAAGGGATAATGCTATCATCAGGAATAATATACCATTGAATATCATTACAATGGTTATTCTATGGATTAATCATGATTATAATGTAATTAAAGAGGCTTTACCTCTCATGTTTCTTACTAGTCAATTCTAATTCCAATAAATAATTATCATTCACATTTGGAATTTAATTAGGCAATAAAATGTCATCTCTTTACCACCACTTATTCATCCCATCAACTAATCAATTATATTTATTTTAATGAATAAATAAATCATGAACATAAAATTTATTTAAAATATTGCATTTAATTAATTGAAATGTGTAAAATACCAATATAAATATCTATGGTTTATTTAGAAGGTGAAATGTTTATTAAGGATATTTCTTACATAGAAAATTAAAAGTATGAGATAATCCAAAAACATAAGAGGGTTTTTTGTTTAGTTAATTAGTTATAAAATATTAGATGATCCAATAATAAATATAATCAGTATTCTTAGAATTCATTATGGGAATTTAAAAATCCATTTATATTAGGAAGTCCAATTTCGATCACCCAAGGGGTTCCTATATATGAGGTGTACGTCCACTAATATATAAAAAAAGGATCAACATGAGTTTTAAAAGTTGTGTAGATCAATTTAATTTTAATAAATCATTGAAAGGTGACAAGTGGAAAAGGATGGAGTGAGGTACAACAAAAAGCTATGAAGAAACCCAAAATGATTGGTGAAAAGGATGATACAACCTAAATTAGGAAAAATAAGGACTCCCCATCATATGGACGCATTAGAATCGATGTTGGTTGAGGGAAATCCATGAAACTATTCAAATACCTAATTATAAGAAAAAATAACATCCACATATATTGAGTAATGGATCCAAAGATAAACATAGATTAGAATCAAGATGATAGTCAATATTATTGATATAGATCTAATACTTTTGATGGATCATGGCATGTAGTTTCGGAAGGAGAGCTATCAATAATCTAAGATAGAGGGGTAAATTAGATCACTGGAGGAGAAAAAGATAAAAATATGATGGAGAAAACAAGGAGGGAAATGAAATAGTAAATACAATTTTTATTAGGAAAATTTAATTTCACCCTAAAAATTGGAGGCATAGGTTTTTTTGATTGGTTTGGAAAACCATTCACAAATAATGTATATTACATTACACAAGTAATTAATCCATGCTGTTAATGTGAATAGATTATTAAATAAGCAAAACCATGTGAAATTACACTATCAAAAGTCTACAGTTTCATAAAAGATTGTGTTCCTATAGTTGTACTATTTTAGAAAAACTATTGGGATTTTATTGCATCACTATTCGACCCCACAAGGATAGAAATAACTACAAGGAGTTGGATTCATGAATTCCAGTGAACATGAACACCATTTTGGTATCCCATTGGTAAAAAATATGTGCTCCAAACAAGACAATAATAGTCATGGGACCATCCATATATTGTAGTGAATTTTATCCTAGATTAAATTAAAGATTTCAATCAAAGAATGAGTAATACCTTAATGAATTTATGGGTAGTTACACTTTTCATGGAAAATACATAATCAATTTTTGAGACATCAAATATTAATTATTAAGTAATAGCTTAAAATTTTCATAAAGGGATATCTATAAGATTCCCCTTTTATGAATAATTCCCTTCTTATGATAATATTTAAGAATAATACACATGTATTTCCTCAATAGAAGAAAAATTTACATAGATTTACATGTCTGTAATAAATAATCTCATATATTTATTCCAATTTCAAACTCTGTAATGTTTATTAGGGGGACTCATAAAACAATTCTTTAATTCAAATTATCCATTTTATGGTTTATTTTATATCATTCTCTTTAAATATATTATATATGATTTTTAATTAATGTATACCATTATAATTATTAGTGATAAAAATTATTTTACTTTTTTGAGATGATTTCTATGCCACCAATATGTATTATATAAAAAATTATTATATTTTTTAAAAATTCTTATTGGTTCCCCATGCGTAAATTTTTTCTCTCGATAAACCATTTTATTTTCATGAAAATATTTAATTTATAAAATTATATTTTCCTTAAATATTTTGAGAACATCTAGTTGTTTTCACAAGAATATTCATTACATCATGTATATGAAATATATTCTTTTTCAAGAGTTTCTTTCATGTATAATATTAATATATGATTAATTTTTATGTTTCATTCATGATTATGAGTATATTATTATTTAATGAATGGTATAGGAATGATATACGTGTGATGTACCACCATATTATAGGAACAAATAACGACTCTTTAAAATGATAATTCCTATGTGGGACCTTAGTCTAGCCTCCCAGTATACAATAAGTTTCAATCTAATAGTATAGGTTTCAATTGATACTATTGGGGGACTACACTATGATATCAGAGTTCACAATAACAACAATATTAATCCAAATTTCATCAATAAGAATAAATATCATCATATTGTGTAATATAAATAAATATATTATCTTATAATAGATGAATGTGATGATGAATAAAGTCAAAAAAACTAACAGTCACATAATCATTTAATGACTGGTCACCCATTTTATAATCCCAAATTTTTAAATGAAATTACTAAATGTTCTAGATACTTTCCTCACCCATTTAATTACCCCACCTGATCCTATTAATAAGAATGACTTAGACTAGGGCCACTTTCATATCTAAGCCAATAGACATTGATCCCTACTATGGTACCAATGATTTATGTATTCCCTTGAAGGTTATGTGTATAAAATATTATGGAACTACCATTGATGAATAATCCATTTCCAACAAACATAGTGTTTATAGGCAGTATTCCTTGATTCATAAATGAAATAAATTTAATTAAATGAAATATAAATTTCCACTATTGATCCTCTGGTTCAAAGAAAAAATAAGGGATCTAGAGAAACACGCTTTACCTAATATCAGAGTGTCTATAATCATGGTATGTAACAATAAAAATTATCATCATACAAATATATGATACAATAGATAATGTAAAATTAAATTTATTAACGTTGTAATAAATAGATTATATCTATGGCCACAACCTTGGAAATCTAAATCATTCTAGGAGTCCATCAGAGATGGGTTCATCCCATGTACACAATTCCATGGAACATGTCAACTGAAAAAACTATTATACACATGAATCAAAGGATCCAATCAAAGAAAATCCAAACCATTCTTGGAGGTCAGAATGGAGGGTTTCAACCCCAATCACATATTTTTAGGATCATGTCCAAGATTATAAAAATTGATAAAACAATGAATCCAATGATCTTCTCTAAAGATTTCGAAACTAAAATTTATCATAAATAAGTGTTTTAAATATTTTTTCAGAGGAATCCCATATATCTAAATATATCATTGTGGGTAGTTTTATCCATCCAAATAAACCCATAATATGCATTTCAATGGAGTCATAAATCTACCCAAAGTCATCCCAGAATCCAAAGTTTTACCTCTTATGTGCATGGACTATTAAAATCACTAAAGTAATATCTGTACCATCGACATTTCATAGTCTTTGTTGAAACCCACAACCATTTATAACCATTTACAATATACATACTTTATTGGGTCAACATATTAACATGTATTCTATTAATTTCCTTATAGTCTATTAATATACTTTTCACAACACATGGCTGATTCTACAACTCTATTTTCTCCCGTGTCAAACCCATTCACTGTGAGGGATTGAAATCCCCTTGTATCATTAACACATAATGACATTATTAAGATAATATCACCCACATCACTAAAATTGTCTTGAAAAGCTATCATGAGGCACAACATAATTTTCAAATCACATAATGTTAGTCCTCTCACTCAACATGTCTACTCAAAACACTAGGTCTTCCGACTAGGGTACTCACATCTCATTTTCATGTATAACTCATATAAATTCTCATCTTAAATATAATAATGGATTACAAGAATTCTAACTTTCTAACACTGATTACATTGTCTTAACACCCAAGTAAAAAACCCACACATACACAATTTTCACCAAGTAAAAATATCTCTATGTTTTTATTTTTTCATTCATTTATTTCTCAACAATCATTGTTCATATGTATAAAATCACACATAATCCTAATAAATGCCTAATCCATCTCTTTATAAGGAACCATGATAGTGCACTTGGTCCCTCTATGGCCCCTATCATTTTGTTAAACAAATTTATAAGCATTATAATTTATCTAAAAATTATTAAATTTAAATAGTTAAATTTATTGATGTGGGAAGACCACATACATCACATGAAACAAAAATAAAATCCAAATCCATGATTTTTATAAATATGTGATTTCTTAACTCAATAATTGTTTTATTCCAATTTATCTACCTTCAAAAAACTCTTATAATGAACATTAATGTTGACAAGACTATAATACATCATTATATGGCCAAAACATGAAATCACATCCAAAGAAACTAATGAATATAATTATAATTATTTCTAAATAAAATAATTTATACATTAATTCTTATAAGTTTATAAAGCATCCTCATTAAAATTAAACCTTGTAAACCAACTCATTGATTGTCTATGCTACAATCCCACCACTCCCCCAATTGAAAGAACTAAATTACATTCCTAGTTTAATATCTAATTTAATTTAATTTAATTTAACACCACAAATAAACACACCCAGTGGCGTACTATTAATAAAATAGAGTACAATGACACACTAATTGTAAAAGGATATCCCCTAACCATTACATGAAAAAGTGTCATTTATTTAATGATTTACAACATGATATGTTTTTATTAACAGAAATACCATAACATGTTGGCAAGAAATTTTATTAAAAAAAAGAAACCTTGAATGTTGATGAAGATAATATCACTAAAAATATTCATTCAGGAAATGAATACCAAAAAACACCACATACATTAGAGATCGAAAGAAAATTTGGTGGACATAGACTACAAAGGTTGTGTGTGAGAAGGATGCAAATGTGGTCCTAAGACCCTAAATAATAGAATAGAATAATGTATGTTTCAATAAAATATTTAAAATTTAATGTGAACAATTCAATATTTCATAGAATTCCCCAAGTTGGTGCGAACCCACTAGTATCACCTAAGGAACTCGAAAACAAGTAGCACTACTATAAATGTTTATTCTCCTTTTCTCAGTGGTAATACCCATAAATTCTATCATGGAAAAAATTAAAAATTCTAGGAACTATATCATTGGGGGACACACAAGAACTATACCCAAAAAAATTAACCCTATCTAGGGTTCATTCATAATTGTTTCCAATAGGGGGTGATCCCATCAACCATTCCCTTTATCTAGATCCATAACCTAGACTATTGGAATGATTCCTCACACCATGGGATTCACTAATACATGGTGAAGTAAAAAAATATTGTCAATATTCACAAAGGGTTCATCCATATTATTTCATCAGAAATTTTTTTCCTCTAGAAAAGTCATCATTCTCTTTCGAATTGAAAAAAAACATCTCATTAAGAAGAGAATCAACTTCTATATCAATCATAATTATATATTAAAAAAGATACCTACTCAATTTTGAAAATTATAAATTCACCAAAAATATCCCAAACCACATGGACAACAGGATTTATAGAAACTACCCCATAGAACATATCATCCTCATGTATCCCTAATGACTATTAAAAACAAAACTAGGCATATTCTTACCATCAATCTATCACATTTACATCAAGATCAATATTAGAATCCTAAATGATATTCTATAATATAAAATCATATAAGGGGAATATTATTAAAGAAATATTGATCTAAAAATCATCACTATAAGCGAAATAATGTGATAAAACATACACATGCAAGTCTAACATAAGACATGGTGGTTTAATTAGCCAATATATAAATAGGATTACGGATCTACCCATCATAGACAATGGAACATAATTTCTAATTATGATCTACTATTCTTTTCACCATAAAAACAACATATGAAAACACATTATATGTTTTATAATGTCCTATTTTATGTATATTCCATCTCACCAAACAAAACTATTTGAAGAAACACCAATCGTTCCACTTTATCATTCTTTTTTAAATATAACTATGTACTACAAATGAAATTTCATGACTAGACCAAGGATAGAGCTTGAGCTGAAATTATCCAAAAACACATCCTTATTACAGGGGTGGCGAAAGGAACAGAAAGGAATATCCTAAATGGAAATATTTTTACTAAGTACATGTATGCACACACCCAAATATCTCCTTGAAAAAGTGAATATAATAATAATAAAATGATACAACATGTATAATGTAAATAAATAATGAATTTCTCTATATTATGAAAGATTATGATAGTGAAAATAGTAATGTAAAGGGGAAAAATACATTCCCCAACATAATATATCATAACCTAAAAAATGGATTGTAAACTACTAAGAAATTCCATCTCATAATCTCTATGAAACAAAAACTGTATGTAGTCTACAATAACAAGGTATTCCTTTTAACCTCTAAATTCAAATATGACATGTTTTTTGTCTTCATTTGGCATGAAATAATCCATGAAATCATGAGAATGGTTGAGTACAAAAATACTCAGCTGGAAAACTCTAATGAAGAAGGAGGAAAATAAATAGATAAAATGGGAAATGAAATATAGTTTCTAGTACATAAGATGATAGATAATGTTAAAGAGGATATCTAATCAATAACCAAGAGAGGTTAAACTTGTCAAAACCCAAGGGGATCAACTATGTGTGGAGATAAAATTTATGTAGAGGATTTTTTTCATATATCATGAGTGTAGACTCATATAACCATGGGAATCTAATCATGGAAATCTGGTGGCATAACCCATGCATCTTCGCAACCCATGGGAAGGGGAAAACTAAATACAAATGTATGGATATAGATAGGTATATATATTCCTAATCCATGAACCCAAAATGATGGATAATATGGATCTTTGTCTCATAGCTCATCCTAGAATGAATTGTCACCAATAGTTCAAAAATTCTATCAGTAATGCCCAACATCTCTTGTGTCTCTCTAGAAGTAACTGTGCAAGTCAAGCCATGTCTCATCACTATACCACACAATCAAGGGGAAAAATCCAATTTGATGTCTCACGTGCTAGTGCATCAAAGTGTATCCATTATATAGGAATATATATATGAACTATGTCTGCAATGATGGAAGATTCCGTTCTAGTATCAGAAAGAACATCACAGAAGATTTAAAGGGGGTTTCTTTTAAAAGGTAGAGGACTTATTCCGATGCTAACATAGGATCCTCACTAAATCATGAGGACACAAATCATAGTGTGGTAGGGGTTTCAGAAATAGTCATTATGGGCCCACACATAATCTTGTATGGGGGTTCTACTTAGTAAGAAGATATAGAATACCTGCATACGTGGTGATGGGTGTCCCACTCTACTGGTAGAGGACCCATGGCTAGGTGTGATCAGAGGGTTCAATTTTAATCATGAAGGACCATTTCACTATTCAATATGGCGTTCCACACAGAAGGAATATATATAAGACATAGAATATGGAAAATTGGGGTTCAAAAATTAAAAATACTATGGTGATCCTCTACCAAACCACTACCACTAATGAGTGTCTCTTAACAAAGTCATATGTATAGAACATTCCACTCTATATCATGAAATCTAAAACTGAGTGTACCACTACATACAACAAGAAAAATAACATAGGATAGTATCATAAAATTCTAAAACTTAGTCTAATCAAATGAGATACGAACCCATGAATATAGAAAAAATTGAATATATGGGTACATGGCATGTGAGGGTAACCGCATGTCACATAGTCCAGCTCCAACAAATGGCCATTTCCTTATCCATAACATTTATTCCAACCCATGTTAGAGTTTACACTATAAAGATGGACTACAAAATGTGTCCATGATATCATTGGTTGGGTCATGCCCATCTAGCCTAATCAATGTACATGAACAGGTGTCTATGTATAAGACCCCATGTCTATGCGGTCTATGATATGGATCATTGTCATGAACCAACCCGGATCAACCCAGAACCAGTCACCCTAAGCCACCCCATGACATGTACCGAGGGGCGTTCCCGATACCCATGGGCAGGAAACTAGTGTCGGACATCCAAACTAAAAAAGTGGGAATGCTTGGTCCCATAAATGAATGTGAAATAAATAAACAAAAACTAAACAATGAAAATGAAAAACTAGGAGTAGAGAGAAAACAAAGTTGTACATACCTCCATGTGACCCTTTGGTTCACCACCAACCTCAATACCCCATATCACTATGTTGATTGAATCCAATCAAGGAAAAACAACTGATGCTAAAAGAACATAGGTAAAACTATAGGATTTAGTATTAAAACTTAGTAGGAATGCCCAAACAATATATTTTCATATGAATTTCCATTAAATAAAAGATCCATCAATTTAAAGTTTGAAATAAAATGTATATAACTAGGTTTTTAACATTTTCTTCTTTAAAATCAAAACATGATCCACTACCCTTCATAATTTCATCTAATTTCTTTTCAATGGATGAAGCTTTAACATTTATAGAGAATGATTAATAGATAAGTTTTAAACATTATAAAAAAAATTCGACAAACATCTGAAGTTCACTTTTATCCCATTTAATAAAGTGACTCACCATACACGAAGGAAAAAATAAATAATCACACAAGGGAAATGAAAAATAACAAACAAAAGTTACCAAAAAAACAATGAACCTCAATATTTCACTATAGATAACTATGTGCCGATGTTCATGGGAAAACCAAGGATCTCATGAATAGTCTAGAACATACTATACATGTGACTCATCTCGAATGCATTCTTTCTCTCGATGATTTCATAATTTCCAAATGATCCGTGTTTCCCTACCTGGCCTAATGGAGGGACCCAATCCCTTAGCAGAGCAATGTCCATACTAAGGGCCACTATACAGTGTGTAATTTAAACTAGTACAACAATCATTCACTAAAAATTCACTTTATATGCTAGGATCCCATGTTTTGACAAAAAAAGGGTGATCCAACAATATGAAAAAAGTATTCAGTCAGAAGTACATTCCTCACATGGTCAACAAACACAGTGAAGTCACCCCTGAGTCACCCCAATGAATACATCCCTCACCATTCAACCATTTGATGAAAAAAGTCCTACCTGGTGGACCTCACATAAAATATAACTCAACCAAATCATGGGGACCACATCCAAGAATATTTTTCTTGAGATAACTAGTTTTACAAACATTCCCATCGGGCCTCATGTAATTTTTGAATTCCAAACAATTTCATAAGGAATCAAGCACACAACACTTTAAAAACTGGAAATACACTTCGATAACCTTTTATGAAACTCAAACCATCATTTTAAATCAAACACACATTCACAAAGGCCAAAGGTTCATTTCATCAGGCAATTTATGGGAAAACACAATCAAACCATTTATTGAAAAAAATACAAGAAATAAACTACTATAATTCAAGACATACAATTTACTAACAGTTCTATATCCGTAATTAATATTAAAACTATGTGTGAAACGTAAAAAATAAATTATTCTTAAATTTAATGGTCAATGCCCAGAGATCCTACCTCATAGAAGGAAGTGAATAAAGCCGAGAACTTCGACTCTTAAAGTATCTGAAGAAAAATCCTACACTAGAACACACATAAATTCTCATACACATATATATATATATACCCATAATCCGTTGAACATATTCCCTATGCCATGAGGGAATATGTGCAAGGAAGATATATATATATATATATATATATACACACACATACGTACCTATGTTTGTGTGTGCGTACACAACCAAGGATACACACAAGCTTTTATTAATTATCCTAGAGGAACCAACATTATTTATAAACCAACAGACTATTCACAAAATCATGATATAAAGATACACTATTTAAAATGGATCTTTATGTTTTGAACACCCATAATACATTTACCAAAAACACTTCAAAATAAATTTTCAATAATATGAAATCCCATTTTCATTATGAATTTTCCCAACAGGCCTCACCCTCTCTATACTTCCTTTTTAAACCATTTTTAGAAACTAAACAAGGAACTGACTTCATCTAGAAGTAATGATCTATTTAAGAAACCTTGATTTTAAGAAAATATCATTTTCTATAAACAAACCAGTTTCAATTTCACAAACACCCAAAATATTTTTCAAATGCCTTTACCATTTCTTAATCAATTTATGAAAAACCTTATTAAAAACCCACTATCAATGCATTTTCATCTCAAGTTACATTAAAAGGAAATTTCGTACACTTAGCATAATCCAAAAGAAAATTCCGAGAAGTACCCTAATGAAGACCACATGAGAACATAACCATATCACTTAGAAAATCCTCTTTCACCATATACTTATGTAAAACACTTTCAAAGTATATTTGTTTACCACATAAAATATTTAATTTCACTATTTCAACCCCAAATGACATTTAACCAAAAATACTTGACACATGCACACATAGATATAATTGGAGATTTAAATTGATATATTGTTTTCAAAAAATTATACTATCAAGAAAACATCATGATAAATTCAATAAATGACTAAAACAAAATTGGGAATTAGCATGCATAAAACTAAACCAGAAATACTTCAAAAAATATTTTTAACATGTTATAAAAATCCATAAAATTATAATGGACTAATTAGCTATATAATTAAGCAAAGAATCAAGTAAAAATATTATTTGAAGCAAAAAAAGCACTAAATGGTTGCTCCGAAAGAGGAAAACATAGATTCATCTACATTAAAGGCATGTGATTGTGATGAAACCTTTGGATGAGGAAGAGTACACCCTGAAGGACCACTCGTAACCCCTAGCATCCAAGAAACATGAACTGAGCATAGACCCAATCCATTAGGATTCGTCCAAATATGAAAACCCCAAAGAAGAATCTCTAAACGAATTAATTCTTACTACTGGGGAAAGAGGGGAGGTCGAGCGCACCACAATGAGGAGGGGAGGCTACAAGTGGTGTTGCGCATCAAGGAATAGTCTGGAGGGGGGGGGGGGTGCTATTATGCATCAGACATGGGGGGTTCGACCAGAGCTGCGCCCCAGTGTAGGGTGTATGATAGGTGGGTCGGGCCGCCAGGAGAGGGTTGTGCGAGCAGTATGGGGCGAATCCAAGAGTCGGGAAGAGCACCTGAGCAGCTTGGCATGAGTAGCCTGGTGAGTGGGAGAAGGTGCACACTGAAGCGTATGGGAGAAGGAATGAGGGGGGGGGGTCGCGAACCCCAAGGTTTTCATATCCATTTTTTTTCTAATGTTATACCTATAATAATACAATAAAAATAATAATAATCTTAAAAATAATAATAATAATAATACTAATACTAATGAAACACCAGAATAATAAAAATAATAATATTAAACCTATAATATTATTATTATTTTATTCTTTAATTTTTTTTCTAAAACTCTATTTTATTAAAGTTTTATTTTCATTCATTTCATCTCACTTATCTTTAAATTAATTAACTTACTTATTTTGGATGCTAGGAAACCACACGACTCACATTCCATTTAGTGCGAGGTTGATCGAGGTGCGCTCCAACCATGCCACCCGACACTAACCACCTACAGAGTCAAACTGCATGTTGTCACACAATTTTATAAGCCGCGCGCAGGTCGTGTGTCAAACTCGGTCTGGATGTGACAATTTTCCCCACCACATATACTATCTACCCCCCAAAAGTCACAAAGTCAAAAATATAGCCAAAACATGAGTCTGTGTCCGAACAATGCCAAAAGGAAAATCAAGAAACTTGGGTTGACGATTCACTCCAAATGTCACACCCGACCGGTCACGAAGACACCATGACATTAATCAAGGGGAGAACATGAGAGGGTTCTCCCCACCACAAGAACAATACTAACACAGATATGTTAAAACCCACAAACACCAACTCGAGGAAAGGATAACACTGGAACTCCCTACCAGAACAAACTGACTTCTCCATATGAGTTGAACATGACTGTTGAAATTTAAACAGAAAAACACTACATGGTCACCGAACATATCGAGGAACCGGAACAAGGAACTCCCTATAAAAACATTTCTGGAACTAAGAATTCTCTACACGGATCTAAAACTCTCAACACATCCAAATCCCTTAGTATGTGTCAGAAAATGACTCCAATGAATCATTGAACTCTCAGCACAAGGCAAAGGCCCCCAACACTCACATCTCCAAACGATTACAAATAAAAACAATACCAACCCACATAGGGGCCAAATACACTTTTATGAAAACTAAGGATTCTAGAGGCCACATTCAGAAGAACACGACTACTATGATCACAAAAGAATACGTTTTTTGCACTATTAACGAAAAAGATGAACAAACAATAGCAGGAAAACCAGGAAAAGGAAACACTAAATGTCTTTATTCAAAGACGAAGACATGCTTTACTCCCCTCAAACCACTTCACTACCCCTAACGAACCCCGAGTGCCTCGAAAGAAATGCAACACTGGATAGAAAACATAATTGGACATGACTCATTTAAAACAGTTGAGGACATTTATGTGAGGCATAGTTAGAATAACATGACAAAAAATTAAAACTAGCATCAAGCCAAAACTCAATCTAAAGAAACATCCCAAACTGAGACAACAAACCCATAATTCTGATCAAGAATAAACAAAACCAAAAGCAACACCACAAGAGAAGGGTAACAGACTCATAAATCAAACATATACAAACAAAAGAAAAATCAACATTTCAAAATACCAAAACCCACTATTCAAGAAAAAAAGTCCCAAAACCCTTTATTTAATTCAAGACCATTTTTGAAAAATCAAGCCATCCTTAAATTCAAAAATCCCACCCATGGAATCCTAGGAACCGCCACATAATCCTTCATCCCTTTCTACTAAAATCAACTAAACATATGTGTCAATGTAAACATCACATATCTACCCACACATATGAGGACTATCCTAAGGGATACCAAGGGCCACACTTTCCATTCCGTTACCAAATCCAAACATAAGAAAAAACTTCCAAATCAAAGAATTTCCTCTTTAAAAAACCAACATCACCTATTTTAAAACAACTTGAATTAAATCCCCTTTTTACCAGTTTTAAAACCATTAGATATAGAAGCCTTTCAATTAAGAACCACCTTCATTTTCAAAATCATAGAAAATACAACCAAATTTAATAAAATTCACAACCAATAGTGGACAACCGGAATGAGGAACTATTACATATGCCCAACCCAATGACATGGTAGTGAGTCATGCCCCAAGTAAGACAGTACACCAGAGGACCTTGAACTGGGCACCTGGGCTCCACATGGGTCACTACTCCATGTGGGGTTATAGCATCACACCGAGTCACCTCTATTGTCATCCATCGATCCAAAACAAAGACAAATGACTCAAAACCCAAACTAACCCTGGTATCTCAGGTCTCATCACGAGTAGTGGTGATGAGGGACTGACCTACAACCTATCTCTTAAGCCCTGAAAATCTTAATATCCATCTACTGAAAATACTAAATAACAAGGACCTCCTCTAATAACATTTTATCATGAACCAACCTGGGTCAACCCTGAACTGGTCACCTGAGATTTCTCGTGACATGGCCTAAGGGGAATTCCCAATCCCCATGGGCTAGCAATTAGTGCCGGGCCTCAAAAAAACAATTGGAAACGATTTGGATCATAAATTAAAGACAAATAAATAAACAAAAACTAAATAATGAAAATGAAAACTTAGAGCGACAAGAGAACAAAGTCATACATACCTCCATGTGACCTTATGGGTCACAAACAACATCAACCCTTGGTCACACTATGGCTATTGAATCCATGCAAGGCCCATCAACCGAAGCTAAAAAACAAAGGTAAAACTATACGTGTGAGTATTAAAACATAGTTGACATTCCCAAAAAGTCTATTCTCATATGAATTCGTATTTAAGAAATGATCCATTAATTTCATGTTTGAAATAAAATGTATAGAACTAGGTTTTTCCACATTTTCTTCTTTAAAATCAAATCATGATACACTATCCTTCATATTTTCAAATATGTTCTTTTCCAAGGATGAAGATTTATCATTTTTAGAGAAAGAGTGATAGAGAAGTTTAAAATTTTTTAAAACCCCTTTCCAAAAACATTTGAAGATAAATTTTATCCCATTTAACAAAGAGATTCACCATACATGAAGGAAAAATGAAATAATCACTAAGGGGAAATGAAAAATAACAAAAAAGAGTAACCAATCAAATAAAGAACCTCAAATATCTGCCGCAGATAACTAAGTGATGATATACATGGGAAAAACCAAGATCTCATGAATAGTCTAGATCTTACTATACATGTGACTCGTCCTGAAGGAATTCCTACTCTTGATGACGTCATAATGCCAAAATTCTCGGTGTTTCCTTTCCTGGACTATCCAAAGGGCCCAATCTGCTAGTAGAGAAATGTCCCTACTAAGGGCCACTAGCCAGTGCATAATCCAAACTAGTGCAACATTTGATCACTGATAATTCCCTTGCTATGCTGGGTTCCAGTGTTGAGACAAGGGGGGGGGGTGATCAAAAAATATGTAAAATCATCCAGTAACATGTACATTCCTCCCATAGTCAGCAAACATAGTAATTCCATCCCCTAAGTCACCCCAAGGAATATTTCCCTTGCCTTTCAACCATTTGATCACTAGAATGACTGACCTGGTGGACCTCCCATAAAATGTAAATCAACCAAATAAAGAGGACCACATCCTAGGGGAGTTTTCTTTATATAATTATTTTATCAAAAGTTCCAACCGGGCCTCACATAATTTTCAAAAGCCAAAACATTTCTTAAATAATCACACTCACACAACTTTGAAAAATGGAAATTCACATCAAAACCCATTTAAGAAACTCAAACCAGCATTTTAAATCAAAAACACATTCACAAAGGCCAAAGGGGCATTTCATTAGGAAATATATGTGAAAACACAATGAAACCATTTTTTGCAACGCAATACAAGAAATAAACCACTCCAATTCAAGAAAGAAAATTTTACTAATAGTTCTATATCCATAATTAATATGAAAACAATGTGAGAAATGAAAAAAATAAATGATTCTTAAATTTAAAGGTTATTTCATATTTATCCTACCTCATAGAATGAAGTGGACCAAGCTGACACGCTTCGGATCTTGAAGATTCCGACGAAAATTCCCACACTAGCACACACTTACAATCTCATATATACATATATATATACACCATTAATCCATTGAACATTTTCCCCACTCTATGAGAGAATATGTGCAAGGAAGATATATATATATATATACACATATACACAAATGTACATATGTTTGTGTGCGCGCACACCACCAAGGATTCACCCAAGCATTAATTAACTAACCTAGAAGAAACAACATTATATAGAAACCGAAAGACCATTCATGAAATCAGGATCTAAAGATACAATATTTTAATGTGAGTAATTTTAGATGGACCTTTATGTTTTGCACACCCCAAACACATTTACCAAAAGCACTTCAAAGTCCATTTTCAATAATATGAAATCCCATTTTCATTAATCATTTTCCAAATAGGCCTCACCCTTATTATAGATCATTTTTAAACAATTTTTAGAAACTAAACAAGGAACAGAATTCATTTTGGAAGTAATAACCCATTTAAGAAACCATGATTTTAAGAAAACACCATTTTACATAAACAAACTTCATTCAATTTCACAAACACGAAAACCATTTTTGAAGTTAATTTACCATTACTTAATCAATTTATGAATCCGCTTTTTAGAAACCCACTATCAATACATTCACATCTCAAGTGCCTTTGAAAAGACATTTCTCACACTTTCCATAATTATAAAAACAATTATGAGAAGTACCCTAATAAAGCACACATTAGAACATAAACATATCATTTAGAAAATCACTTTTCACCATATACTCATGTCAAAACACATTTGAAGTATATTTTTCACCTCATAAAATATCTAATTTCACTCTATAAGACTGAAAGGATATTTAACCAAAAAAACATGACACATGCACACATAGACATAATTGGATATTCACATTCAAATGTAGTTTCTAAAAAATTATACACTCAAGAAAACATCATGGTAAATTCTATAAATTATTAAAATAAAATTTGGTATTAGCATGCATAATACTAACCAAGAAAAACTTCAAAAACTATTTTTAACATTTCATAATAATCCATAATCATCATAATGGAATAATTATCTATATCATTAATCATAGAATCACCTAAAAATATTATTTAAAGCAATAGATGCCTCAAAAGGTTTCTCAATAAAAGGAAAAACATGGATTCCTCAACTATAATGGAGTGTGACAGTGATAAAACCTTCAAAGGAGTAAGATTACACCCCGAAGGACCATTCACAACCCCTAAAATCCAAGAAAAACTAACAGAGCATAAGGCCAATCAATTATTATTCATCCAAAAATGAAAATCCAAAATAAGATTCTAAAAAATAGAATAATGATTACAGGTGGGGAAGGAGGGGAGTTCAAACACACCGTAGCGAGGAGGGGTGGCTGCTGGAGGTGTTTCATGCCAAAGAAGAGTTCGGGCAGGGGGTGTTGTTTGTGAGGGAGGCGCTGGACAAGGGGGGCTCGACCAGAGCAGCGTGCCGGAGCAGGTATTATGCCAGGGGAGGTAAAGCTAGCTGGAGAGGGTTGCACGAGCAGGATGGGGTGATGACTAGTGCCAGGAAGAGCGCCAGAGTGGCTTTATTGAGTTCCCTAGTGCGCGAGAGTAGGTGCATGCCAGAGAGTATGGGAGAAGGAGGGGGGGGGGTTGCGACCCCTAGGGTTTTAAATCCCTTATTTTATAATGTTATACTAATAATAAAACAACAATAATAATAATATTTAAATGAATAATAATAATAATAACCACCAAAATAATAATATTATTATTTTTAAAACTATAATAATAATATTATTTTATACTTAAATATTTTTTTCTCAATATCCACTTTATTAAATTCATATTTTACTTCATTTCATCTCACTTATCCATTAATTAATTAATTTACTTATTTAGTATGTCGGGAAACCACATGGTTTGTGTTCTGTTAAGTGCTCGGTCGAGAGAGGTGCTCTCCAACCATGCTACCTGGTAGTAACCACCTATAGAGTCAAACTGCATGTTGTCACATAGTTTTATCTGTCATGCGCAAGTCGCGTGTCAAACCCCATTGGGATGTGACACTCATCCAGCTAGAGACATGGCACTTGACATGTATGAAGTATACATGTAATTCCATTCATATAAAATTCTAAAACACTGGTCACGACAATAATGGGATACACACTCTATGTTCATTATTGTAAATAGTGTGCATTTTGGTTTTTAAAATAAACATACATCTATTTTCTATGCCTTATATGTGTCCAATACATTAAAATTCATCCCTATCTCCACTCAATAATAACATATGTATAATTAGTCAGTGGTTTCTATCTATCATTTTTTAGAAAATAGATTTTGTTGGTCATCAGTGGTTTCTTCACAAGACCCATGTTTACCACACCATATATCGATAATGATTTGTCCATCGTTTGTTGTAACGATCAACGAAAACCTACAATCATCATAAATATGGGTCTGGTTTGCCTAATTTTCTTTCTCTCATAAAACCATTGTGATCCCATGTCTGATTCGACTCAGTACCACCTGAAAAAGTCAAAATAGGTCTATAGGTTCCAAATGGTGATAAACATGAAGAAAACATTGGTGAAAAGATTAAGAATTTTTTTTAACATCATTGTCCAAGATTACTTATCTAAAGAGAATGAAAATGGGAATTATTTGATAGACAACCTCAATTACCAGAATTAATCAGTATACAAGAAATTGATCCGGCCACAACTAACATAGATCATTTTATGGGATTTATTTCTAAAAAAATAATTAAACAAAAATTTTGAAGTATTATATTGATTTTTGATCTTTCATCATCAAAGAATTCACTCACTAATGATGGAAGTACATCCTTGATTTTTTTACAACAATCTGCTCCGATTCGACATCTCATCATATTTCGATTTGATCCACCATTAGAATGAGGAAGTGAAACACTCTATGTATCTTAGGGTTTATGCATCTCTCCAAGGAAATTTATTTTTTGTATTATTCATATAGATATCTGTTTAGGTTAAATATGAGGTAATTAGTTAAATAATCTATTAATTAATCCATTGAATGAACCCCCACTGATAAATTATTCTGAACACCCATTACAAACATATTTTAGGTCACACCTATGTTAAAAACTGGGTTCTAGGCTCAACCATAGTCTCAAATTTCTGATTTTTTGATTCCTTTTTAGAGTTATCCCATTTTACATGAGAACTTGTTCACACAACATATACCATATATTTAATTATTTTAAAAATAATGATGGGAATATCGGGTCTTAGAATTACAAGATGTTTCTTTTCCTAACTCTAGAAATATATATATATATATATATATATATATAATAATTTCAGATAATTATAAAGAAGAAACCATGTATCTACATGAACAAAAAATATCATCACTTCTTCATAACACAAATACACATGAAGTCACATTAAGATCATACCAACACTCTTAGAAATGTTTTAACCTGAATTCTAGTATAATTCCACTGTCATGTCCTCATCCACTGTAACCAAGTATTATATTCTACAAATCATCATCCCCAAATCATGGATATGTATCAACCATGAATCAAATCACAATAATCTTGATTTAGATTCTAATATCAATAACACATCCAATATCGCACCACAATATAAAATCATGTATAATATATAAAATAAGATAAAATTAGATTCACTTTTTCACAAAAATCCCAAATAAGTTTCATTCATCTAATAAAAAGAAAAATCCATCCAAAAAAACTGATGAATGGTTATTTCTTCACATCAAATTATTTATTAGTGTCATTATGTAATGATTAGACATGGTCATTCCACTCATACTAGATTTCAATTGAATAAAATTATACTCCATATGTTACTGATTCTATAAGAGCATCATCCTCAAAAACTATGGAACTTTTATACTCAATGATCTTCATGCCTTCTTGTAGAGATTATTGTACTCCAAAAAATAGAAAACTATATAGTTATCCATGAATGAAACCTCAAAATTCACTATCAATTCATTGATGACGCACCTCCTGAGCTATGCTCACCGATCATGTCAATACTGACATCACACCATCGACATTGCTACTTTGAATAGAATTAGAAAATATAAAATACATATCTCAACCCAAATTTTTAATTACATATAATAGTTCATTGAGTCAGCAGGGCTTTATCCTAAATAGTTCCATAAACTAATTCTCAGTCCAAACAAAACATCCCAAATACATATGGAATTATTTCAATCTCTTCAAAATGTAGTGGGTGTGTGATCCTATTTTAGTCAGTTGTAGAATAAGACCCATGATTCCCCTATCACCATTATGATCATCTAGGTACCCACAAATATAAAAAATTATATTATATTATAGAATATTAATGTAATATATTCAAAAAATATTTCATTCTATTTTTCCAACATGATGAATAATCCTTGTATATCAATTATAATCCAATGGCTGATCATTAAGACGAATAATTTCTAAATATCACCAACATAAATTTGTTCTCTCACTACTCCAATGATATTAATTAACAATACACTGGTCCTAGTATCCTTAAGATCATATCCTCTAATTACATATTTTATTCAAAAATAAACTATATGTGTTTACATTTAAGATCATATAAGGAATCACATTGACTATACGACATATAATGATGCAATTCATTGAATCAATCCTAAAACCAAAAAAACCTATCAGTGATTAATATCTCTAAATCAGTAAAAAATACATGATAAAAACTATATCTAATTACACTTATATGTACCCATATATATTGTCTCAGTTACCCATCTCACATATCATCTCTACTATATATTTAAAAGATAATATTACCTTATAAGAAAATATATCATAACAAATATAATTCAAAATTCACATGTAGTATCTATTCACCCATCAAAATTATCACATAAAATCATAAATGCAAAACTAACCACCCTATGTTCTCTGATAAATACATCTATCATCACATTCCAAGTCCTCTACATTCATGGGATAAGATTATCATTACGATTCACCATAGGACACAACTTCATTGAGAATAAATCTATTAGGATTATCTTAACTATTTCTCTATATATAGGATCACCACCACATGATCCAAATTAAAATATGTTAGAAAATCTTTTTATAATGAAATCAACCGACCATGATCCATTGAAATTATCCAATTATCACATGGATTAGTTATGTAAAATACAACTAAGATACTTTATGGGAACACACCCTAGAGGTCTTGGTCCCCAAATTATATACTAAAAACTATTTTATTTTCGATATATCACCATAATACTTGGAAATAGGAACAAATATAAGACATAAAATGAATGTATCCGTCATTTAGGATAATTATACACCCCCTACATTGAGGTAGTATATATTAATCATAAATAAACACTTCTCAATAGAACCACATGAACTCTCATAAAAAATAACATGCACTTGAAAAGTATAATTTCCCAATATTTTATGTGTTAAAATACAACATATTATTTTGTTTGCACATTTAATAATATAAAATAGTCATGATCTATATATATCAAACACACATATAAACTTCAAATCAATACTATTTGATGAAAATAATGTATGGGAAATAGATTATTTATTATATTCAAATTGTTAAAACACCCATGAATCATAATTTAGAAGTCAAAAAATATAGAATCATTATTTTAGGTGAAATCATAAATCTAGAACACTAATAACTAAATAAAAAATCTAGAATCATTGATAACATGGATATCGTATCGCAAAGGATCTCATGTTTATCCAATATGTAGTCTTTCAAAAACTTTGAAACATCACTATATAATTAATATAATATATCGAAAATGGGGAAAAATCACAAAGCATAATACTCTCTATGATATCATTCCCATAAATTCTTTGATACAAATATTTGATGTCCTCAACTATTATTCTTCCACTCAATTGTTTGTGTAATAGGAGAGTATCAACTAAGACCTTATGAATTCCCCTTAAATTCTGGATGTTCTACATTAGTAGAGGTGAAATATTATTTTATGATGGGGAGAATATACCCCCATATAAGAGTGTTAAATTATAGAAAAATAATAATCCAAATACCTTTTAACCCACCCCCTGATCCATGATGTCATCATAGGAACTTGACGATGTGGTATAACTCATTTGGCCCCCACTCAAAGAGAATTCACTTTTCGATAAGATTGTGATACATAGAGAGGGGGTCACACCTAGAACATAGAAAGGAAGCCACAAATGGAAGCTCGATTGAACATCTACATAGAAATCATATTCCAACAATTCCACTAACCCTGATGATGTGGCCCCCTAGATAGACGAGCGATTCCCTTCTTAAGGAGACCATTCTGATTCCGAAATCTATACTAGGGATGATAAAGAATCTTACTCGAGTCTCGTGGAGGGACACCACAACTCAATCTAAGGCTCAACCTTAATGAGGGGCTAAATTCAAGTGATGTGGATGTAATGTCGCACTGTACCCTCTACGATAGGACTAAGGGAATACACTCAAATATACTAGTCCATACTAGAATAAATAAGGGCCTAAAATAAGAAGAAGGTACCAACCATTTGTATCAATACAACTATTTTGTAGTCAATGTTACTCTACCACTAATGATAAATTATTTGGAAGTTCCATTTATGTATTACAAAGATTTGAACCTGAATCTCGACAGATTTCCCGCAGACATGCTAGTGCTCGTAGACACATCATTTTGGTTGGTCCACCTACCACCATGGTCTAGGATCCCATGGAATGATCCTCATGGTCAATAGACCTATCGAACCATACCAGATATTGCAGTTGACCACCTGCGGTAGCTCGAGTTGTCATGGAACCACAGTCCAGTATCATAGATGACCAAAATGGAGCTCCTCCAAATTTTCCCTAGATCTAGATCAGTCCATACCAGATATGCCTCAACCAAACCACTGACCAAACCTCTCCCAAATTCCCACCTAGGCCCAAACCACCTCTTCACTAAGGTATGCTCGAATGCGGCCAACCTGGCTAACCCACCTGGATGGGCCACTCTGCGTCCACCACCACATACAACAATATTTAAATCAATTAAAAGATTATATGCATCCCCTATTCCATCTCATGATGTAACATGATATCTTCTTATAAATATCTGGCTGCTTTCTCATGTCTGACCCATGTTCCACCCACTGCGACTGCACAATACTCTACCACCACTTATGTGGGTAGCCACTGATTTCCACTGCATTTCATATGTTGTTACTTATATATACCATCACCCCTCCAATGATACACGAATAATGATATAATAATATATCTAGACTCCTTGGGTCCCAATCTACATTGATCCAGCATGAATTGTTTATTTTCCATAAATCAGAGGGTCCAATAAAGTTCAGAACCACCGAGAAATGTCAAGATGAAAACACATGGATCCTATAAAGAAGTACATGAAGAATAGAGGGAAGAATGCATAAGAATAGTGGTTTATCATCATTGTACAAGTGTTTCTAGCCAAAGACCATGAACATGTGATTTTTGTCCCAAAACTAGATCAAATAAATCCCATAGAATAAAACCATTCCCTATAGGAGACTAATCTAAAAAACAAATCTTCTCATTGATTGATTTGGGATCACAATATAAATAAAGAATAGGGAAAAAATTGAAACACAATCCCTACCTCAATTTGAATTTTTCACTTATAAATAATCAATTTTTGTTGTGTTTGTTGGAGAGATCATTCAAAATCAATCTACATCGATAATATATACTTGATATTTTATCATTTTTAAAAATTTTCTCCAATAGAACTCTGTCCATAATCCTCTAGAAATTATAGGGTTGCATGGGAAACCCTAGAATCATAAAATATAGATACATTAAAAGAATAAGTCACTACGTCACTATATAAATAAAATTATTTAATTATTTTATCAATATTACACTATTGGAGGATTTTCAAAAATGACATGTAATGACCAATGTATTCTCATGCCTAATGTAAATATTATATTATATATTCAATGGTGCCCTTATATTTTTGATCTGTGCACTCATTTTGGAGATACTCTACTTTTATAGAAATATAGTGTCAGTGTGGTCTTTAATATTTTAATATTTTTCACACATTTATTCTGAGAACACCATTCCTTGGAATAAAATGGCCCCTCATTTTATGGACTCTAATATAAACAATATAAAATCTAAAAATAATACATGGTAAATACAAGACGTTTAAAAGAACAATGGTACACTAAAAATCGGGGGCATATGCGTACCATGAGTTATGGTAAAATTAAGCATGGTTTTTTCCCTCGATCATCTGAGAAGTTATCAGATCATATGGAAGGAAAATGTTAATATATAGGGTTTTAGATGAGGTTGGGTATGTTAGAAACATTTATCAAACAATGGATCATATGGAGTTATTAGTGTAATATGATTAAAATCTTACAAAGATCCTAACTAATAACCATAAAACAATTTTTGAATGTAAATCAATCATGAATTGATGAGCATTCAAACCAAAACCTATGATATAAAGTACACCATTTTATATATGATTCCAAAAAATCATAGTGTTTTTTATATGAAAAATGTTCTCATAAGACTAATAAAAATAGTGACTTATGGGGATCTAAAATAATTCTTGAGAAATGGATATCATTCATGGATAAATATGTATATAATGTTGTTTAAACCATGTCATCAAATAAAAATTTTTATAGTAACATATAACTCATATGTTTTTATCAATTATTTGACACTTGGAGACCCCTTTTGAATCTTCTTAATGTGAATATGTAATTTTTTTTTCATACGCTTGATTTATGTCATTATATTGGGGATACTATGATAAATAACAATGTTAAGTGTGTGATTAATATTTTCCAATTTATGTATTGAGAAAATTCATTAAAAATAGTAACTAAAAATATAAATTATTATCAATATAATGCTTATACTCATCTATAGTGACGATGTTGAAAGGCACACATTAAAAATATTTTATAAAAAGGTTAATAATTTAAGGTAATTATAAAAAACGTATTTTATGTATATTTTCTTAATTTAAAAAAAATTCAATGGTTATTTAAGGATTATATATTTCAATATTTTTTTTAATTTAGTACTTTCTTTAAAAATATGTGATTAATTCCATTAAAAACATAACTTCATGCCGTACTCATGAAATGTTATCCAAAATAATGAAAATGGAAGGTTTTTAAGTGATTATTTATTAAAATAACTTAAATCATATGTAATTTCATTATTATGATAATATATATCACAAAAATTAATTGAACTCGAGGATAAAATGGTTATATGTCCTAGAGATTAAAAACATAACAATCTTAATCGAATGCCTTTTTTAAAGAATTGTACTCAACTTGGTTTCTTAAAATATTATCTAAATAATAAATTATCATAGAAACAAGAGGAAAATAAACATAAAAATAGAGTGAGCTCAAAACATAGTAATGGAACAATTTTTTTCTTATCATAAAGGTATTTATTTTAGAAAAATGGGAAAATATGTGTTGGGGTTAACTTTTCTATTTGACATATCATAGTGAAATATAAATTATCCAAAAGTGAATATAATGAAAATATTATCTCAATATAAAAAACATATAACCTAAAATATTTATACATATTTATGATACATTATCAATTACAAAATTATCATAATTACAGGAAAAAATTAAGATCAATGAGAATGTGATAAAAATAAGAATATAAACCCTATATAAAGGTCTCCAAAAAAATTAATGACATGGTGCTCATAGGATAACCACATGTGTATGTTTATTGATGTGGTTTAATACTCTAGTATACTCATAATTTTGGGATAAAACCACCCTTTTACTACATAGGCTTGTGATAAATCCTCATGTGTACACTTTAGCTATGTATAAATAATCACTTATACCCATTTTGTGTCTGTAAAAACCCCAGTGAACTTTTTATCTTGGTAAAAATACTCTTATGTGATAGTTGTCTTGGAATAAACCCTCTTTTGTACCAAATTGAATTGAAATAAATCCACTCATATACCCCTTCACTTATGAAAAAACCTCATGTGTACCATATATTATGGGTTTAATGATCCCATGTGTTATTTTACTTGGGTAAAATCTTCCCATATACTATTTTGAGATCATATGTCATAAAAAATACCAATTCATTGTTGGGTGATATAGGACTCACCCTTCATAAACAATATATAAGTGTTCCAAATAAATTAAATCATTACCATTTCATAATGATCCTGTAAAAAAATTTGTTTCAAAAAAATTCTATATGTTATCCCCAAATAGAACATAATAATTTAAATATTTGATAAATGGAAATAAATTACCCCAAATGTTTAGTTAAGTATAATATTGAGATGATAACCCATAAAATATAATTTTCATACTTTCAAATCATTTATTTATGATGAGGAAAATAGTATTGAAATCCTAAAAGAGTTTAAATAAAATATTTATATTATGTAATAAAATAAGAATATAGTGTCTCCATTAACATTCATTTTTGAAAGGGTGAAGTGAAACATTTGTAAAAAAATATTTCCCAAAAGAAAATAACATTATGTATTAGTTGATTGACCACATCACAATGGTTTTAAAATGATGAAGTGAAAACAATTTATTTTTTTAATTTAATATTCTATAACATAGCATTGAAAATAATCCAGATGCCTTAAAAAGGTGATGCCAGAATAATTTAGAAAATAATAATTTTTAAAAAAATATTAAATTATATGAATTTGTAAGAAATAAGGGAATTTAAAATAAATTTATGGTGGAAGATGCAACATTGGAAATTATGAAAAATAATTTTTAAAAAATAAAAATATCATTTTCGAAAACCTACTATATAAGAAGATTAAAAAACCACAACTTATAAAATAGGATAATGAATCACTTTATGTCTCAAAATATAACACCGAATAGGGATGATATTTTTAATGGATATAATATATGATCATGGAAATATTGAAAAGAAATAAAAATCATCATATATAAGAATATTAATTATCATTCACAATGAAATACTTTTATTGTGTGGATATTAATTGAGGTATAACATTAGAATCAAATGAATCATTCCCATACAAGAGTAAAATGTATGATAATGTAAATTCATATGGGGTATAAACTATTACTATAATAAATATTTGAAAAATGAAATATTTAAAGGGTATACATGAAGTACATATTAAAACAACATGAAATAAATAACTATTATAAAATTAAGTCATCAGTTAGTAATCTCACAACATCAAATATCTCATTGTGCACAATATGAAACAAGTCATAAGAAATTAAATTATGGGCACAATAACCTTACCAGGGATTACAAAATCATTGATCTCTATCTAATATAATGTATTGAAAAAAAAACTATATTTATAAAAAAATTAGGAAAATTTTAATATTGGATTTATTTGTAAATTTTATTTATAATTTATCTTTAATTTTATGTTAGTTTTTATATCAATTATCAGTATTTACCATAAGAAATCTTGATTGATTCAAACTAAATTTGAAATAATAGTATTATTCTTCTTTATTCACCCTAATTTTTAATTTATAATATAATATAAGGTAATTTTATCAATAATTCTGGATAATTTATAATTTTTTAATTTCAATCATCGAGATATTTATTTAAAAATATTGCAAATAAAATTGGTGAAAAACGTCATTCACTTATTTTTAACAAACAGAATGAGATAAATTTATTAATGAGATTAATATTATTGATCCATTCAAAAACTAAAAAAATAATTATTAATATATTAATACCATATATAATTTTAATTTATTTATCATTTGTATCAATGATCTCATTATATAGAATTTTTTATGTTTGTATTTGGATCAATACAATAATAAACATACCATAATTAAAGGATAAACATGGTTTTGAAATTGTTTTATTTTAGAATACTATAAGAATTATATAAGAATAATTATATTATTTAGATAATTTTAATGCAGCTTATTTAACATGAAGTTGAATTGTTATATAAACATGAATCAATATAAAAATGAATGATATTACATCATAGAGTTGGTGGTCTTCAAAATTCATGGTTACCATTTTCATTTCTCAAAGAATAAGATGGAATGAAGGTGGAGTATTATTTATCACATCATAAAATTAATTAAATTATATATTTCATATTTATTCTTCATTTTAACCATTGTAATTAGTGATGATAAGTGATGGGTATAACAAATTCATCGCATTGTGGGTGTTGTAGTATATATAACACAAAAATAAAGGTATTTTTTTTCATAATAGAAAATGGGAAATTTTCTTATTAATAATTATTATATTATAATAAAAAATTATTATACTAAAAAATTTATTAATTTTATAGTAATTATAAAATTATATGTGAGAGGTATTAAAGAAATAAAAATGAAATTTATGCAATGAATTGACACACATTGAAAAATTAGGTTTTCCATTGAATGACTTATTATAAATGGAGTTATTAAACCAATAATTCTTACAAGAAGATATGAATAAAATGAAAAGGGATATGAATCTTTAGTAATGTGTATATTTTATAGTTTAGAATAAAATGAGAAATTGTATTTAATGTAGTCACGAGAGGCCCTTTTATTAGTGGGTAGATATAGATTTTTTTAAATATTTTAACATTATATAATGTGAGAACATATTATACATGTGATGTTGCTCCTAATATAGAAATTTTTTTATCATGTTTCATTCCCTTTACACCATCATTTATTACATTAAATAATTTTTATTTTTTAACTAATTGTTCTTTTCAAAGTATTTTAAATCAATTTCCAAACTAAATGACCTTATTTACATAATTTAAAAACTAATTTTAAAATTATTAATTAAAATGTATCATATAAAAATTATATGTCGAATAAAATTAATTTTTATCATTAACATATGTAACTCATAATTTTTTTTAAAGAAACTATTTTTATGCTTAAATTTTATGCACAATATTAAATGTCACTGACATTAATTTTAAGGTAATTTTTTTAAATGATATAAAAATATACCTTCATTAAAAAAATATATGAAATAATTCATAAAATAATTTTTAATAACATGAATATACAAAAACATTTTTTATAGAAAAATAAAATATATTTTCATATGGTGGTCAACATATATATTAATAATTTATAGTATTATTTCAAAACATATAGTTTTACATCATAAATGAATATTTTCTTAACTAATTGCTTTTATAAATTTCATGGAATTTATTATATAATGATAACATCGTAATACATAATGTTTGGATAAAAAATTTATTCTCAGAAATTTTTTTTAATAGATAATTATTAACTTGTAAGATTTAGTTTGTAATTTCATATTGAATCCAAAAATTAAAAATAAATTTTCAAAAAAAAATTAATATTTTATAATTTTAATACTAATTACTCAAATGAAGATATAAAGTAAATTATTTCCATGGGATAAATTTTTTTATTTAAAAATAATAACTATATTAATTTTTATATCGTATCAATTAGCTATAAAATTATTGTTAATATATTATTTGTATCACTATAATGCAATATAGTTTTCTTGTTCAAATAATATATCAAATGTATTATTCTAAAAATAATTAATTTTTGAATAAAAATATGATACCATTAATTTTATCAATGAATTAGTAAATAAATACAGAATACTACATTTTGTAGACATTGATATTACACATTAAAATACCTATATTCATTACATAGAAGAATGATCCATTGTAGAACATATTATTATATTATATATGAGAAGATTGACTCGAATACATTTTGTTCTTTGGGGATCGAAATTATCTCCCACTATGTTAATAATAACTATATCCTTTCAGTAACACATCATACCATATAACATTCTTTATAGAATATATAAATGAAATATAATAATAGGTAAGAATATAACTTCATTAAGTTAAAAAAGGGTGATATAAATTGTCAAATAATCCTAACATGAATATATGGGTAAGAGAACCTGATAATTACATTGGAAAACTATACACATCATATCATTGATAGAAACATGAGTCATGTAATATGTCTCGGAACTTCACAAACCATGAATCATAGTATAATTAAGAGCATATTTCATGAGATAATGACAATTTAAAAAAGAAATGAATTTTTGAAAATAGACCAGAATAGAAAATAATTTTATTATTAGAAGAGGATAAATTATATGACTATCATAGTCCAATGGGTTCACTACCAAAACCATCATAGTAGTCATTGTTGAATCCCAACAAAATCATACCAGATAAAGTCCCAAACAGAATTGGGTTCAATCAATATTCTATTCAGGTTTCTCTCATGAGATATAAATAACCACAAAATTTATTTGAGATATAAACAAATCTAGGTCCAATAAAAACATAACGATAATTATATATATGAGTAACATAAGATCATAAAATATTCATCATATTATAATAATTGAAAAGTAAAATGATTTTAAAAAATATTTCATTATTGATTAACATGTCAAAAATAAATTATTTTCACAATAAATTCATTAATTCATTGTAGATTTAATTGTGGACATGTATTGGGGTACATAAATTTTTTTCTATCCCATTAATAAATAATCAAGATAAAGTATATTGATTGTTCCATTGGATTAAATCTATATTAAATAATAATTGACAACAATATATTTCATCTTATATAGAAAATGATTTTTCAATATAACATGAAACATTTCATTAAGAAAATCTCATTGTATCATTGAAAAAAATTATTTAAAATCAAAATATTAACCAAATATTATTGGGAAACTATTATTTATAAGTTAATATATAAAGATGTACATTAATCTTCCAAATAATTCTTGATGGATAAAATAACCATTCATTTAGTACAGATTAAAATAATGTTTCCATTCAAATAATTAAGAAAATTTTAAAAAAATACCACATCTGAAAATAAAAATAATATTAATCTTAACCAACTTTCAAAACAATCAATAATGGTTTACCAATCTTAATAAATAATGTGATAGTAACAGAAATGATTACCACCTTGTATGCATTTGAATAATAATCCCACTAAATGAAATATACATAGATGATAATTTAATTACCCCTAAATTTCATAAGAATAATCAATTATGACACTCATTGGATGTATATAAACTATGTAGAAGAAACAAGTGGTGAATATGGAAAGTGTCTCGTTGAAATAAAAGTGACACGAAACTCCTACACCTCAAGTATTGGCATTCTTCATAGATATAGAAACCTCATGTATAGTAAATATATTATTATTATAACTATATAATTGAACAATAATAATATTTATAAAACCATTTTAATTTTTAAATTCAACCATTTATCACGCCTTTTGTCAATTATTAAATTAATGAACATTTTTGGGTAGTATCTTCTTCTTTTTCACAAACGTTTTGGTTCATTTGATTTGGTACATGTACACTGATCATAGTTACAATATCTAAATTATGTTCATAATGAAATAAATATAATATATATTCATTATTCACATGTTTAGTTTCAGACATTACTGATTCTGAGAGGAAAATAAATTACACCATTCATGGAGAAGATAAGTTCTTTGAACACATGAACGTTGTTTTAATTTTCACGATAGATGGAAATAAAAAATGTTAAATATTATTAAAAATTTATAAAATAATTTTTATATCATATATATAATATTTATTAAATAAATCTTTTATCATTTTAATTCAATTCTAAATAAATTAAAAAACAAAACACATCACTTCGTGGAGGTTGTAGAACAGATGTATGCATGAGAAAAATAATCATTTTCCAATAGATAATTTAAAAATAAGTTATATGTGATATTAAAATTTTAGAAGAATAGTTATTTCAAAAATACCATTTATTTATATAATTACTATACATTTATCATTATATGATCCCGTGCGAGATGGTTATAGAAGATGAATTAGATTATTTCGTGAGGTTGTTATCTATTGTATAAATAACCAATGGTTTTTTATTTATTTTTTGATGGTAGAGAATATGTATATATATTATTACATTTAATTAATAAAATAAAATTATATTATAGATAGTGATGATATGATAACCAAATAGATTCAAATGATTTTAAGGATATAGGAATATAAATATAATGTTACCACAAAGTTAATGCTTGAATATCTTTTTTAGAGAATGCATTTATGTTTACACCTAAAACCTTAGTTAATGGGTTTACTAATCTTGGATTGGCCTATTTTATGTGGGGATATAAGTTAGTAATGCATACAATAAAGTAATGGTTGATCCAAAAGGCTTTGTATGTGATGTATGTAGTGGAAAAGGGGAGTTTATTTAATTGTGGGGGAGGAACACACAAGGAAATCACTTGGAAGATTCTTAAAAGGACATAAAATGAAAAATGCATTGATAAGAAAACATTATCCAAATTCCATTAAACTAGAGGGTCAGATAATAATGGATTGAAATGTATCCATGAAATACTATTCAAAAATGTTTTATTGGAATTGATAAAATTTTCTTTTTCTTTAACACCCTTAGAAAACTCATTTTATAATTCACTACTACTATTAATTTTTTCCTTTTATTATTATTATTTCTAACAAAGTGTTAATATGATAATATTATATGATAAATATTAGTATTATTTGAAATCTAGAATCTATTTATAAAAATTAAATTTATTAAACCCTGAAAATTTATTTTGAAATAACTAAATTTATTGAAAACCCATTTCCCAATGAATAATATTTCAATGAATAAACAAATTTTATATAAAAATTAAACCTAACATTTATATAAATAGCCTATAGTTTAATAAAAATAATACAACTGAGCTAATATAAATTTAAAATTAATTTTAAATTATATATATCTTTCTAAATATTTTAAGTTAAACATATTTTTTTAATAAAAAACATTATTTTTCAGAATTCATCAAAAAATTAGTGTTTTTAGAATATTTTATAAAATACACCCTGAGATCATTTTGAAATATTGATTATAATAATATAGTTTATTTATAAAATATATTTTCTAATAGTTATTAAAATTAATTTAAATTTTTGTTACAAAAAATCAATGAAAATAATTTTTGCGAAGAAATATATTTTCCAACTATTTAAGGACTATACCAAAATAATTATGTACTTATTTATCAATATACTAACATATAAAAAACCATTATAATTATCTTTCATAATATTTTTTACAATTAACACTTTAAAATTTAACATTAATGTTCTAATTTTAACATTAATTAATAATTTTTTAACCATGTGTCATGGCTTTTCTAAATTAAGTGTTTCATATGTTGAAAACAATTGAGAAAATTAAATTTCCTTGAGAAAAATAACAATATATCAGGGTTTTATTACAAATATAGTTTTTCATTTAAAAAAATGACATGTTTTATGATACAACTCATATATAACATATTACATTATTAATTACTTGATCATACCATTATAATCTCAAGTTGCATATCCTCTCATGATGATATGGTATGTTCTCAACTTATTATATACTTTAATATAAGTCAACTATGGTTTTTATGTTACTATATATGTCATGTAAATTTGTTTTTTAATGAATTTATATGGAATATAATTTTTCTATGCAAATATTTATTAGAGTTTGAAATACATTGGGTATAAGGAAATAACATTTGAACCTACCACCTTTACGATAAATGATTAATTAACTCTAAAAGGGATACCTCTACTACTTAATGTTATTTCATTCGAATATATATTTTTTAATATAGATATTTTGTTTTATACCTTCTTTTTATATGATATATTGTTACCTTATATTTTTTAATTTATCACAATTTTTTTATATTGGTGTTTTATATAGAACATGCATATTATAAAATATTTATGTAATGAAAATTCAAACCGAATCCTTGTTTCATCACATTAAATACTCTAAATAAATTGAATATATGAAATTTAAATTTTTAATCTTCTAAAAATATATGGTCATCTAGGATTAGTATTTAATTTCCATTTTTTTATCCTCACAATCCTATGATTTAATAGTACATTTTGTATTTTTTACTTATTAGGAATATAAATAACATCCAATTTCCAGTAACTATTTGTACTAAATAAAACAATAAATAAAAATAAATATTTTTTTATCCTAAAGAGTTTGTTGTTTTGATTGTATTTCTTTGTGACCATAGATGAAATTCTATATTTTATTTCAGAATCTTATAATTTTACATTTTTAAGTGATCTACTCTATGTGTGATATACAATCAATTTTAACGAAGGATAAAATTATTTTATATGAAACTCATTCATATCTGTATATATTTTAGGAAATTTGCATTATTGGGACATACTAATCACTAAATAATTTTTTTATTAATAAATAATCATTTAGTAATTATGTTGTTGATTTTATGTCCTTATAAAAAAAATTGTACAAAAGAAGTGGGTTGAATAAGATACAAATAAAACAATCATTTTTCATGAATGGATGGTAATTTTATGAAACTCATCATTATGTTCATAAATACTTTACATGTTTGTGGATTAAAGGATTTGTAAAATAATTTCATCACCATATTTTTCACATTAAAATCCCTGAGATTAATTCTTCTTCTTATTTATATTTTTTTAAAACACAACTTTTTTTACTTTTTTAATCAATATCCTTGGAAGATAGTTTCATATAATCCCAAATTCATTCTCTCTATATTGTATCTAGTTATGTTACTCATTTGGATGACCACATAATCTTTAAGAGAATCCAATGCGAACATGCATCGTTTGTGATTCCTCAATTACTGAAACCAATAGATGATAACACTGTTTTTGAATAATAAACATCAAAATATAATTATCAAAAAATACCACATAAAACACATCCTAGCAATGTATTACACATGAAAGACACCAAATGTATCTTCATTTCTGTATAATCCACTATCATTACAATTTATGATTCCTTGGGTTCGGTACCCTCATAATTCATTAAAAATCTACTTATTATATAAAATCCAATGAAATGGATTTTAATGAGAATATTATCAACCAAAGATTATATCATTTGTGTGTCAAAGAATGTGGACAGTTGGGTCTCTATATGGTTCACTAATTGACGATTGAGTTATTTCAACTAGTCCCCAATCAGGGTTAAGACCCCATAAAACATCTCCTAAATATCCAACAACCACAAGAAGTATCTAAATCGCTCTAGGAAAAATAATACAGTATACAATATCACTAAATTCAAGAAATTTATCCTATACATTGACATATACCACTGAATTATCCACAAGGTAATTATTAATGTTATATAAAATTATCAATCAAATTAATTGACAAGACATTAATAATGTCTAAAACTTCCTATTATACCATTTGTTGTGACCTAATTGAACAAAAATTTAAATAAAACATTATTTCGATGATTTAGATATGACATATCACAAAATGTCATAATACTGGAAGAGAGAAATATTTTGCCTCTTGGAGACTAGCAACATAAATATCCATTATAAATTCATTTAATAATAATAAAACTCCTATAATATCCCTTATAAGCATTATTAAATTGATTAATACCATTATAACATTGGAAAAATCATTTGAAATTATAGTGATGAAATACTCAAAATTGTATAACTCATCAGCACTTCTTAAATGGATAAATAACATATTATCTCAAAATATGTGTATGAGAGAAATATATTATTAAAAATAATAAATAAAGATAATATTTTCTCAAAATTAATGATAGAAGAATTGATAATTTCATATATACATTCATATACTGTGGGAAATATATATGGAATAATTATATATTTAACATTGTTCATCGAGAAAAACTACAAGAACAAGATTTTAACCTAATAGTTTGACATAAAAAATTTCATAACGACTAAATGTTAAGGCTATAAACAAAGAAATATATCACATAGTAGGCATGAGATGAACATAATTATATATCAATGGGCTTGTGATATTCTTCTGGTGATCCCATTGGATTGGGATTAAATCTCGTTTACCCCTATATGGTATGGGATAAATTCTCAATTGGAACATTTTTTATGGGATAAATAAACTCATTTTCCCACTATGGGATAAACTGATTTTTCCGATGGGTTATTTGTGACTAGAATAAATCAAATCACAAACAGTTCAGCCAAGAGGTTATTTGTAAGGGGAGAATCAACATGTCGCTAAAAAACTAATTATTTGCGATGGGACTAGGCGCCCCGTCACAAAAACATGCGCCATGTTTGGCACAGTTTGAGTGCCAATCCGCACGAAAGGGTATTTGCGGCGGGTAGTCACCTCCCGTCACAAATACCGAGAGGCGGTGAACACTAGTTCTGACGGAGGATCCCCTGTTGCAAATACCCGACGACGGTAAAAACCTATATGCGATGAGATGTTGTCATTTCGCTAATTATAAAAGATCAAGTTTAAAGGTATTGCAGTTTTATTTAATTTAGTATTTATTTCATTTTGTTATATTAATTTTTAATATTGTTGATTACTTGTAATTAAGTTAAATTTTAAGTGTTTTGTCATCAGTATTTTTTTTTGGTAAAAATAAAATGAAATTATTAGTACTAATTCTTAGTAATTAGTAATAATTAATAATTATTAACAATAATTGGTAATTTATATAAATAATTAGCGGTAATTAGCAATTAGTAACTATATTTTGCAGAAATTAATAGTAATTAATTCTAATTAGTAAAAATTAGAAAGAAAAATTAATAATTAGGAAAAAATATTAATAAATACGTACAATTTGTAATAGATACTAATAATGATTAATAAATACTAATAATTAGTAATAAATAAAAATAATAATTAATAAAAACTAATAATTAGAAATAAATAATAATAATCAGTAATAATTGGCAAGAATTAGTAATAAATAGTAAGAATAAGTAATAAATAATTATAAATACTATTAAATATTAATAAATGCTCATAAATAGTAATAATAACAATAAATAGTAATAAATAATAATAAATAGTAAAAAATAGTAAAAATTTGTAATGAATAGTAATAAATATAAGTAAATATTAATAATTATTAATAAATAGTAATAATGAGTATTAAATTATAATAAATAGTAATAATTATTAACAAATAGTAATAATTAGTAATAAATAGAAATAATTAATAATATTTAGTAATAATTAGTAATAAATGATAATAGTTAGTAATAAATACTAATAAAATGTAATAATTAGTAATAATTAGTAATAAATGTTAATAATTATAAAAAAATACTAATAATTAGTAATAAATACTAATATATACTAATAATTAGTAATAAATACTAATAATTAGTAATAAATACTTATAATTAGTAATAAAAAGTAATAAATAGTAATAAATAGTAAAAATAGTAATTATTGGTAATATTTAGTTATAATTAGTAATAATTAGTAATAATTAGTAATAATTAATAATAATTAGTAATAGTTAGCAACAATTAGTAATAAAAAGTAATAAATAGTAATAAATAGTAATAAATAGTAATAAATAGTAATAAATAATAATAAAAAGAAATAATTAATAATAATTTGTTATAAATTGTAATAAATAGTTATAAATAGTAATAATTGGTAATAATTGATAATAATTAGATATAATTAGTAATAATTAGCAACAATTAGCAATAATTAGTAATAAGTAGTAATAAATAGTAATAAATAGTAATAATTAGTAATAATTTGTAATAAATAGTAATAAATAGTAATAAATAGTAATAAATAGTAATAAATAGTAATAATTAGTAATAATTAGTAAGAATTAGTAACAAATATTAATAAATATTAATAAATAATAATATATAGTAATAATTATTAATAAATAGAAATAAAGAGTAATGGATATTAAGAATTACTAATAATTATTAATAATTACTAATAATTTGTAATAATTACTAATAATTACTAATAATTATTAATAATTAGAAATAATTAGTAATAATTAGTAATAATTCACAATAATTAGTAATAATTAGTAACAAATAGAATTAATTAGTAATAATTACTAATGATTGGAAATACCTAGTAATAATTACTAATAATTAGTAATAATTATACATAAATAGTAATTATTAATAATAATTAGTAATAAAGAAGAATAATTAGTAATAAACAATAGTAAGTACTAATAAACAACAATAAATAATAATGAACAATAATAAATACTAATAAAAATTAATAATTAGTAATAGACAATAATAATTAGCAATAATTACTAATAATTATCAGTAATTACTAATAATTACTAGTAGTAACTATTAATTAGCAATAAATATAAACAAATATCAACAATTAGCCGTAAATAGAAATAATTATTAATTAATAGAAATAAATATCATTAAATAAAATTAATTAGAAATAATTAGCAATAATTAGAATTAATTTACAATAAATAGAAATAATTATAAAAAATTACTAATAATTATAAATAATTAGCAATAATTAGCAATAAATAGCCTTAATTAGAAATAAATAGAAATAAATAGCAATATATAGCAATAATTATCAATAATTAGAATTTATTAACAATAATTAGCAATAATGAGCAATAATTAGCAATAATTAGCAATAATTGGGAATAATTAGAAATAATTAAGAATAATTAAGAAATAATTAGCAATAACATGGAATAATTTCTAATAATTAGGAATAATTAGGAATAATTAGCAATAATCAGCAATAATTAATAACAATTAGCAACAATAAAATATAAACAGGATTAATTAGAAATAATTAATATTTATTAGCAATAATTAGGACTAATTAAGTATAATTAAGAATAATTAGGATTAATTAATATTAATTAGGAATAATAATGGTTAATTATAATTAATTTAAATTAAAATCAATTGTAATAAATTGTAATAACTTGGCATAATTTCTAGTTGATTGGCGGTACTCCTTTTACTTGATGACTCTTCTCGTTTCAACTCTCACTAACTCAAAACATTATGAAAATTATGATTCTTTGTATGCATATCAAATATTGTATGCACGAGTTTGAATATTCATTCATAGGACCACAATTTTCATATTGTTTTCAGATTGTGAATGTTACAAGAATATGATTTATCAATGAAAAGGGGGCTATTTTTTCCACAACTCATTTACTTGCATCTTTTTCACACTGAAATCAAAATAAAGAATATTCTCAGAGGTATGCTTATAAATTATTGTATGCATGATAATTGATATGCATACCTCCGAGTAGATTCTTCATTGGAATTTTAGTGTGAGAATGTTTTATGTAAATGAGCTATCGGACCAAAGAGTAGTCATCAATCTACTAGAAATTGTGTCACCTGTAAATAATGGAATTATTAAGAAGTATTTTTAATTATTTATCTTCATATTTTGGATATTTTTTTTAATTTTAAATTATTCCAAAACAATATTGATTTTATATTTTGTAAAAAAATTTGGAACAAGGAAGATGAAAACAGTCATTATTAGATGATCAAGCTTGGATAAATCAGTGCAGAAATCCAAATAGTTATGGATTAAATCTTGTATATATTTCGGGTGTTGAAGCTTTCTTATAATTTACATCATCAAAACTAGAATGTTTTTCAGAAGGTACAATTTTGTTTCCTTATAAATAATTTTCTACGAGAACGTTTGAAACATTTGATAATGTTGGGGGACATCTCATGTGGTTTTGGTTTTCAATCGGATTATGTTTTTTTGGTATCAACACGTTGAATGTAGATCTAGAAAAGATACTAATAACTTGATTCTGAATCCATCACAGTTTCAAAATTTAGTACATGATGTTGCAGGTCAATTTTTTCAACAAACTGAAACTCAAGATAATATTGGTTTAACTCCTGAGTTGGCACTATCCAAATTTTATGAATTGTTAAGGTCTTCTAAGGATTCATTATATCATGGTTGCAAGATAAAAAAAATTATAAGCAGTTGCAAAATTTATGGCTATTAAATCATTTAATGCAATTTCATAGAACAGTTTTGAACAATTTTTTTTTAATAAAACACATTTACCTAAAGGAAATGTGTTTCTGTAAATTACAATGAGAGAAAGTGGATGGTTCGCAATTTGGGTCATTGTTATCAGAGGATTCATGCAAGTTCAAATAATTTCATCTTAAATTCTGGTGAAAATGATTCATTGGATAGTTTTCCCACATTCAGACAATAGAGGTATAATGAAGCTCAACCAGGGAAGTCTAGATCAATTCCAGTAAAAAAGTTGTGATATTTATCCTTTAAACCCAGGTTCTAGTTTTTATTTATGTCTCAGAACACAACATCAATTTTGTCATGGCACAAAACAAAGATCTCAAATGGTAAAAACTTGAATCATCCATCTGATGGCGATTCATAGAAATATGTTGACCAATGACATCTGTCCTTTTCTTTAGAATCCCAAAATGTGTGATTTTCTCTTTCTAATAACAATTTCTATCTCTTTGGTTCTTATGGTATTCAGCATTCATGTTGTTTTGTCATTATAACTCCATACAATTTACCTCCATGGAAGTTGATGAAGGAGCCCTATATATTTTTAACCTTATTAATCCCACAAGATCTGAAAAATATTATTGATTTTTATTTGAAACCATTGATTGATGAGTAAAATTTATTATGGAGTAATGGGGTTAGTAAATATGATGTTGTTGAGAAAAAAATTTAATATTAAAAGATGCATTGATGTAGACAATTAGTCACATCCCTGCATATGGAATGTTATTTGGCCGGAGTACACATGGTCCGAAATCATGTCCTTGTTGTATGAAAGTCAACAAAATCTTTATGCTCATTAATGAAAAAAACTTGCTATAATGACTGTCATCACCAATTTTTCCAACCGATAATCCTTTTCAAAAGAACAAGTCTCATTTCAAAAAAGGCACAATTGAAATGGTCGAACCTCCAAAAATGATCTTAGGTATAGAGTTAATATTAATTGTATTTTCATTACCTCCAATCACATTTTGGCCAACAGTAAACCAAGAAAAAATTAATGTCTTTGGAAAATAACATAACATGATAAAATAAATCCTTTTTTAGGATCCTCCATATTGGTCAATTTTTTTATTCCGCCAAATTTTGGATGTCATTCATATTGAGAAGAATAGTTTTGATAATTTATTTCACACTATTTTAGATACACTAGGTAAGACCAATGATAATGTAAAGGCATGATTAGATCTTTCCCAAATTTTCAGATGACTGGAACTTAAACTATTTTAAAATTTCATATCACAAAACTTAATGAATCCCAAAGAATTTTATACACTGTCCAAAGATATTCACTAATTATTTTTTTAGTGGATTGTAGATTTGAGATTTCCAGATGGCTATGCTTCAAATTTGGAGAGATGTGTTAAGAATGGTCATATTACCAGATTAAAAAGTCATGATTTCCATGTTATAATGGAAAGAATTATGCCGATTTGATTCAGAGGTTTGAGGAATTAAATTATTTGGGATTCTATAATAGACATATCATATTTTTATTGAGACATTTTTGAGTTGAAAACAAACTAAAATGTACTAAGAATACTGGAAGAAGATGTAGCTGTAATTATATGTAAACTGGAAAAAAATTTCCTGCCAAATTTCTTTGACTTAATGGAACATATGATATTACATTTACCACTTAAAGATAAATGTGGGTGTCCGGTACAGTTTCAATGGATGTACCCATTTGAGAGTTTCAGGAAAAAATTGAATAAAAAAGTACGTAACAAAGCATCATTTGAAGGCTCAATTGATTAATATTATTTGTAAGAAGAAATTTTTTTTGATCTCATTATTTGGAATCTGAATATCGCTAAAAAAATATCATGGGATGGAACGAGGGGAATATTGGTGATGAAATGGAAAATCAATTATCATTTTTTAGTCAGCTATAGATTGCCTTTAGTGGAGTTCATGAATGTTGGCTTTCAGATGATGAACATCACAGAGCTTATACATATGTTCTGCTCAACTGTGAAGAAATGACATCATTTTTCTTGTGAGTGCTTCTATCACATATTCTATAATTTATGTTACAATATTTAAACATATTTTATTTGTAAGTTATATGATAATAATATAAAAAATAGCTTCCATAAATTACAGCAGCTTCTCTTGAAGAACACCTATAAAAAATTTCTCAATGTTTTCAAAATATGGTAATAAAAATTATTGATGGTTAACATATCAATTCAGTTTATTATTTATTATACAAATTATTTTTTGAAAATTTATTAGGTTTCTCAAAAAGCTGATAAAATTAATAAGTGACTGTGTTTATTGAGTAAACCATCATCTAAAATGGTTAAATATTATAAATAATATGTGGTGAATGGTTTTCGATTTCATACATGTGCATATGAAAAATACAAAAAACAATGAACAGTGGAGTTTTATTAAGAGGATCACATCATAGAAAAACTGAAGTTTACTTTTATGGCATGATGGATGAAATTATTGAACAGTGTTATCTAGGAAAAAATTGTATAAAAATGTTTAAATGTCCGTGGTTGGATACTAAGAGAGGCTTGCATGATCATTTGATTCATGGAATCGTCGATATTAAATTAAATGTCTTCTTACTGTAAATGATCCATTTTTACTGGCTCAAGAGGCACATAAAATATATTACGCAATGTACTGTGCTACTTCAAGAGACCTGAGTGATTGGTGGAGCATAATAAAAATGATATATAATGAAAATCAGTTTACTCAAACTGAGTGTGGTTCTAATGAAGTACAAGGAATTAAATTTTTTCAAAAGGATACTAAAAAAATCGTTTTTCACAAAGAGACATTAATATCGATGATGAATCCCCATAATTACGGTTCAATGTTTACGATGTTGTTAATGATCGAAAAGAGTTGATAAAACTGATACTCTTATGGATATTGATTATTTAGGTGATGATTATGAAGAAATTAACATCGTCTGATATAATGATAATGATGTTGAAGGTGAACATTGACACAGTTAAATACCGGTTATAATCAAAAATAATATATATTTATATGTAATAGTTATTTTTTACTATCTACGAAAAAATAATTTTCTATCTGATATAGAACCTGATCTACATTTTGAGTCATAGGAGGATGAGATACCTTCAGATGAGGAGGATTTGGGATCATTTTACACTCAGATTACTAGAAGTTAAGAGTGTATGTAGAGGGGAAGCCGTTTTGTATGAATGATTATTCCTGACCCTATCCACGAGTGATGTCCATGTCTTGGTTACGGTCCACGCATGCAGAGGTATGGTAGCCTGTGTATTTTAGATATCATTCATTAATTTTTTTATATAATACTTGTTTGATTATTTATTCATTTTTCACAATTTTGCGCATGTATCTGTTGGAAAGGGGAGAACTATTTTGCACAATTATTTTTCTCATCCATGGATCACATGGGAAAAAATTCCCATTGATTTGCATCTTGTAATGTTGAATAATTAGCTGGTAATGAAATAAATAACATTTATTTTGAAATTTATTTCATTAATAAAATGATATTATAAATTATTTATTAGGTTTATAGTATCTCATTAATGATATAATGGGTGACGCTATCCATGAGTCATGATAGACATGTATGCGTGAGTGTTTCCGTCAGTTTTTCCATATTTTGATTAGGACAACTATTAACAAATCATTAGTGAAAGTAATTGAAGATTCATGTAGAACTCACCGACTAGAGTACATTTCATCTCACATTTGGGATGTATTATGTTGACACTGGTTGTGTGGTTTATTAAAGAGGAGATCTTCATTGGGTAGGTAAAACCAGAAGAGACAGGAGGTGACACGTCGAGCTAGTAGTTGTACATTCAGTACACATAGAGTGCATATAGTAAGTATATTATTTAAATATGTTATATAAAAATATATAAAAACCCTTTATCTTAAATTCATATATGTTGTTGAGCACCCAAATATTATGGTGTAAGGTATTTATCAGAGGATGTACAATGATACAACCAATTAAGAGTTTAAAGGTGATCACGAACGTTAGATTGTGGTCAAAATTATTTCTTTTTATGTTTGAAAATTAACTTCATTTTATGTTTTTACCATATTATTTTTAAATTGGAACTAAAATATTCATCTAAGGTTATGACCTCTCAGACACGAGCTGAGAGTCAGGCCATGACGGCTGACCAGACTTGTGACCACCATTTCGATGAGGCGACATGGATTCAGGCGACCCAATACGCCTTCGAGAAGGGCCGAGTTGTAGGTATCCACTCTCATTTGACTCTTGGAACTTATTATGGTACTGGTATGATTCCAGAGTCCAGATCGAGAGGAGATCATGGTGAGAAATCATATTCTAGCTCACAGTATCATGAGAAATTTCCATCTCAGACTGAGTTTATAGAGAGTTTGCAGAAGCAGAATGAAGAGATGTGTCAGCAGTAGTAGTAGATGAAGGAAGAGATGTGTTAGCAGAAGCAACAGCCGCAGAAAAAGGATAACATGTGTCGATGAAAACAGTAGTATCAACAACATGAGGAGGATATGCATTAATGGCAGTAGCAGTAGAACGAGTAGATTGAGTAAAAGTGTTGTCTGACTCATAGTTTAGGGATAGGGTTTCCTCCACCATCTCCTCCAGCTCCTCCAGCTCCTCAAGAAGACTATCTCCCCAGTGATTTTTTCATTATTTTAAAAATATTTGAATTCAAAATTTGGTTTAATATCAACTACTTACAGTTTTTGTTTTTTATATTGGTGAGAATATTGAATATTTTTTTTATTTTTTATTATATTATTATATTGTTATTAATTATTACTATTTTATTTTTTAATGAATTTTTATTTTATTAATAATATTATTATTCTTAATTTTTTATCTTTAATATTTTTTTTAAATACTTATAATTTTTAAAAAATTTAATATTTTATTATTTTACTAATATTAATATTATTTTTTCATTAACAATAATTTTATTAATTTATTAATTTTATTAAGTATTTGTGTCGATGAATTTTGCGACGGGACCCCATTGAAAATTGATTATATATATATATAAATTCATAAACCATATTTACAACGGGTTCTTATACAGTCACAAATATGTTTTTGCGACGGGCCCATCGTAAAAGGTTAAGGTATATATAACATATATAAACAGAGAACTATTTGTGAGGGGACGATGGTCAAATCGCAAGTACTTTTTGAGATGGGCCATTCACAATCGGTTTATATATATATATATAATATTTAATCAGAGGTCTATTTGTGATGGGATGACTTCCCATCGAAACTAGTATTTTTTGCGATGGTCCCGCAGCAAAAAATAATTATTGCGACACCATATTCTATAACGAACTATTCACGATTGGACCCTATAGAAACATTTTTTTTTCAATGGGATCTTGTCTCATATAGACTGTTGAAAATAGAGAAAATTCTAGTAGTTTACCCATATGAGTATGAGAAATACTATTTTTTACTAATTATTTAGCATTGATTCCTCTTTAGAACTTTAGGGATGATGATAAACACTCTAATTTACCCACTTTATTTGGATAAATTGTTATGTGTACACCATTATCAATTGATAAATTCTCTCATGTATCCTTTTAAATTCTATAAATACTCTCATATAACTATGGGTTTTGGATATATACACCAATTTACTAATTTGGGATCTTAAGAAAATAAAAATAACTATATATGAGAAGATATTATTGGACCCCACCCAACATCAAACAAATATATGTCTAATGCATAATTAAATAATTATAATTTCATGAGAAACTCAAAAAAATTAGAATATCTACATAAAATTACATGATGGTATTAAAAATATTGTAGTGATGATTGTAAGCTGTTGATAAAAAAATATAATCACTCCAAATGAATACATCATATGTATTTTTAGATGTTGATTAATAATAAAATTCCATGGAAATAGAATCTTTTGATATTATCAGTAAAATATATCTGAAATTATACAATATTATTTATAAAAATATGTTATGTGTAAAATAAAAGAAAAATATCTGACCTCAATGAAAATGTGATTTTTTAATGTTGGGTGAATATTTTTAGAAAAAATATTAACATAAAAAATTGGACCTTAAATAGATTACTGTCTAAATGGATATATATTATTCAAAATTGTGAATTGAAAATACATTTAAAACATTTAATTTTAAAATTATTCCTCAATAACATTGCGTTGAATATAAAAAAATGATTTATATTGTCATGGGAATACATTTTGAAATCATTTAAATTTTAAAAAATCTCAAATAATAGATATTTAAATAGACATAATGTATTATAATATTAATGTAGGTTTAATATAAATCATTTAATATAATTTGAAACCTTTTGAAATATATAGAAATATTTTTATTGAAATACCAAATATAAAAAATTGTATAAAACCAATTTTTTTGAAAGATGATATGTAAAATGTAGAGGCCAAATGATATAACACATATTTATTTTTCTAATTATAATTGATAACATTAAAATCTAATGAAATTATGGACAAAGATTAAAATTAGTCATTTAAAAAAATGGTAGTTATTCTTAATGATGAAATTATTTTATGATGATGAAAAAAATAATATTAGAGAATTATAATGAAAATAATCATTTTTTATAAAACAATGAGAATTTAAAATGACTTAATATATAGTGGGTGGAAAAAATCATTGTAGAATAATTTTCAAGATAGAATGTTATAAATCCTATAATGGGGTTCATTGTAAAAAACAATTGATCATTGGTATATTATTAATCAATAAACATTTCAAGAAATAAAATTGATTTGTATCAACAAACCTCATTAATTACATTAATATGGTAAAAGATATTCTCTAGTATTTAATAATGCCATATCAATGATCTCATTCTTTATAATGACACGTATTTATTAAGAAATTATATTTGAGGTATAAAACACATTTTGAGAATTCATTTTCAGTTGATCACACACTACTATAGTGTATAACAAAACTAAATAGCATAATCACCTATTATATATTCTTATTTATTTCAATACCATATGATTAAAAAAAATTATTTTTATTCATTACATATACATTAATTAGTTAATATCTATTATCAATATTGGGTGGGATTAATCATGATAATTTTGAACTTGTTTCAAGTTAGATGTGCATGGTTTCATTATTATTTGATTATTCATCATTATAAGTTAATATAATGTAACCAAATTTTTGATTTATTGCATTTTATATAATTTTAATTTCATTAAAATAGTTATTTTAATGGTTTATGTATATGAAATGAATGACTTGTATGATTCAATGATTTTTATGAAAAAGATTGTGGTATATTAATTAATGTGTTTAATTTTAATGATACTAGTGTAGAACAAAAATAAAATCATTATTTACATATTTATATCCCTTATAATTAGTAATTATTTACTACTTTTAACTAATGTTGTAATTTTATAGCATAATTTCCTTGATCCATTAGTAAGTGGACAATTATTTTTATAATATATGTTCATTTATATGTATGATCACTATTAAAATAGAATTTCAAATATAATATATATTAATATAAGGTTGTGAAAATTATTTTAAGAGGGTTTAATAAATATGAAATAATCTAAATGAAAAATGGGATATATTACATTATGGTAGTTGTTTTTCGCAAAACTCACATCTTACATTTTCATTTATTCAAATATGATAGGGAAAAAATTGAATTATAAATTATTTAATAATAATAACAATTAATTTATTTATTATTTATTATTTATTATTTAATTTCACATATTATTATCTATGAGAGTCATTGTTGAATAATAGAATTCATCACTACCTGGTGGTTGGGTTTTTCACAAACCAACATTTTATTTTTATTTTTTATAATAGCAATATGTAAACATTGTTAGAATATTCCATTATCATAATAAAATGAATTATTAAAATATTATTTATGTTAATATATAATAATTTAAAAAATATATTTGGAATATAATATTGAAATGAGTTTATTTATATGAAAATATTTAATTAACTTGAGAAATTAGTGTTTTTCTTCGAGACTCATTGGAATTGGACGTCTTATGAATATATCTTTAAATAATAGGATCAAGAAAAGGTATTTTAATTATTATTTATGGATAATTATAATAGTGTCAAGATTAACCAAAATATTTGAGTGGACTGGAAGAAATTGGGGGAGGCTCACTTTCTAAGAGGTGATAATGAACTATTAATTCATTTTTTTACAAAATATAATTAGATCACATGTTTCAAATTTCATGTGGGTCAAAAAAAATTGAAATAATGAATGGTAGGATGTTATAATATTTATTATATTTTAACAATTAAATTATAAACATGTCTCAATGACAATGTCCCTTGATTTATAATTTTTTTTCTTTTTATTTTTTCTTGTGTTAAAAATGTTTACTAGAATATTTTATATTAATTCCTTAAAAAGTAGACCATAGTAAACAATTTTTTCTTAAATAATTAATATTTGAAACAATTTTTTTCATATAAAAATTTTTATTTTTAAGAAGACAAATTTTTATCATTTACTCATTTGACTTGTGAAACCAAATCTTTTATATTAGTGTTTATATATTCTTAAACATGATGTGTAGTATGAAATTAAAAATGAATTTTAATTTCATCATAATTTTTTTTTATTCTAATAAATTTAATATTTATATTTCATTCATATAAATCAATAATTTAATTTTAAAAAACAAAATATTTAATAATAGGAAAACTCTAAAACATGGATAATAGATTATAAAACATTACTTATGGTTATAAAATGACAAATATATGTAGTACGAATTCAATATATTATGTTAAGACAAATGGTTTTAATAAATAATCACATATTTTATCAATTAAAATATATTCTAATTTGTTTTTGTATTTTATGGTAATTAAAAGTAACAAAATTTAAAGTATTTAATAAATTATATTTTTCTAAAAATAAATTCATTTAATAAAAATTTCCATTATAAATTAAAATATAATATTGAAAATTGACGAATATATTTTTCATATTTAAATAAAAATATTTGTTTGTTTGTCATTTAGGAACAAATATGAATATATAACCAAATATGATTTCGTAGAATTTATTTAAATGAAAATACTATTGATTCGTGTTTGTATTTATTATCAAATAAATATATATTTATTTTAGAATATTATTTATATGAAAAATAAATTCTATATTTTGATTCTCTAATAATGGTTCATAAAATATAGTTTTACAAGAAATGTAATATTATGAATAAAATGATCTGAAAAATTTCATCAATGGATTTTGATATAACATTTTTTTAAAAAGATAAAATGAAAAGTTTAAATAATATATTTGAAAAACTAATATATAGAATTATTAATTTCTTTATTATATCAACTTCATATAAAGTTACATATCCAATACAGATTTATTCATAAGATCTAATCAAAATGTATATTCTATTGGATATTGAAGTTGGATATTACACTACAATATATCGCATGAAAATTTCATTGATCATGAATTTCTCAAGAATAAGAATTGAGTATAATTATGTTGTGAGAGTTCAACATTTTCTTTATCTATTTAAAACCATTATAAATCATCCAATTCACAATATTGTATTAATTATTTTCATAAGGTATATTTCGATTACTCTATTCCATTTATCTCAATAAAATATTTCATAATATGGATATTTTTTTGTATACCCACTCATTTATGATATATTTTATAAGAATCATATTTATCATTTAAAAACATTTTTATGTTCTAGTTTCTTGTTTCTTATAAAACAAGATATTATTAAAATAATTATTTATAAAAAACATATAGTGGAACCTCAAATCTTCACAGGGCTCTTACTTCATCAAATATAAACACAATTGATATATTCACCCCCTTTTATATAATAGGGTTATAAAAATTATTACAATTATATTTAATACATTTATTCAGTAATTTTATTATTCTTTTCTATTTTCACCATAATCCAATTTAATGGGTTTATCATGAGAATCATTGTGTAATCTATATTTTTTTACATCTCCTACCATATACATCAGTATTATCTATATAATCATAGTGATTTTCATTAACGAGTCTATATTTAATGTTAAAATTTTTATTATAATTTAGAAATTCAAAATATTTATTACAATAATTTATTTATTATTATATTATTCCTCATGATTTATAACCTTTCAAAATCATAGTATATTTTTTTAATTTTAATGTTAAATACAAGATAATCATTTTTTAGACATACTTATTTTTAAGACTTGTGAACTATTTATAGATCTCAGCTAGTTATTTCTATAAAATAATTTATCCATCACTGCTCCTTTATAAGTCATCAGGAATATTAAATTAATCAATTATTTTCCATTAATTAAAGCTAAACATTAGTTGATGAATCTAATTAACATTTATGATCAACATACACCAATAGAAACATCCAAAACATACTTTTCAATTACCATTATAAATCAATTTATTTTAATATGTTAATATTTATATCTATAAAAAAATTATATTACTTATGTTTTTAAATAATGCATGAATTTCAAATTGTATTATTGTTTTTAACAAATAAATAAAAATTTAGTTAAATTTTTATACATTCTATTAATCATATATTTTTATGTATGAATAAACAATTTAACACTAATTATATAATTTTTTATTTTTTTATTGATCCTTTTGGAATAACAATCTTTTTAATTGTTTCAAAAGTAATTTAGTTCATCTTTATTATGGTTTCATATCTATCATATATATAATTTTAGTTTTATTTTACAAATTTTGGGTCTCCAAATTATTAATCAAATATTATATAGTTAATGAAATAATTTCTTCATCCTTATATCTAATAATTCATGGACACTATTTATTATAGATATTGAATTTTACTTATTAAAAAGTATGTGTTAATAACCAATTCAAATTCAATATCACTAAAGAAATCATATAATGATTACTTCCATTAGATCATTTTAAAAAATGATCTCATAGAAAACAAATTATATTAATCTAGGACATTAAATATCATTATATTCATTTTATTTATATAATATCCTTCAATAATATAGATAAATATTTTAGCGATCTTATAATAACTTTAATATTACTCTACAAAAGGGACCAAAATCTATAATTGAAAGAAAATATAATCATTATGAATAACAACATTATAAATTATATACACATTCAAGAAAATTCTGAAATATGAAATATCTAAAAATTATTCAACTTAATGAAAAATATGATTTTAAATCATATTTTATATATCAATATATAAGAATATACTAATTAAAGTAATATATTTAATCTCAAAAATATATCTAATTTTAATAAACAAAATATATTAGAACATTATAAATTGATTTTATGTTATGCATATCATATACAATTAATGTAAATAGATGTCTCATTTCCTTGGGATTTTATAATATGATCCAAGATCATGGTGGTAATCATTAATGGCTGGATAAAATTAGTATTCTATAACATTTTTTCAATTTTTCATGGGTTTTCAAATAACCTATCTTATTCCACCAGTTAAGAAATATTTAATTTCCTAATGTTTCATGTCTATCTCCCTCAAATGAGAAATGTAATTTAATAACAATATATATATATGGTATAAAAATAATGGTGGGGGGTAAATTTAATCCAAAAGTTGAAGCATTATTTTTTTCGATACTCTATAATATCATTTATGTATAGAAATGTTGGAGAATGTATAGTTGTATATTGAATTATGATATTTTCTCTTACCCTTCACAATTTCCTCTGAAAAATTAATATCTATATAATTTTTCTATCAAAATAGAGCATCTATAATTGGTGAAATGTTTTTTCAAGATACTCTATATTTAAGTATTTATGATTTCCTAGAAAAAAATGTATAAAATTAATGAAAATAATAAATCATGGATTCTCATTAATGATTTATTTATTTTGATAAACTAAAATTTATTATTGATCATATAAATCATATAATAAATAAGTGAATTAAAGCATCATGGTCTATCAAAATTCATTCAAAATATGTTGTGATCTTCTTGTTATAGAAATTAATGATGGTTGTTACAATGAATATGATTTTAAATTATGAGTAGATTTGTTATGGTCAATATCTATTGATAAGAAAATACATTTATTTTTCTTTTATATCATCTAGATACAGTTAGTCATAGTTAGAATCATTTTTCACATAATTAAAGAAGTTATAATTTTATACAATGAATTATTAAATTTAATATCATATAAATTGACTTAAAATGAATATCATGTATGATATTAGAATTTATTTTCTCAAGTAATGATAGTTTTCTTTTATTCATCATTATACACAAGATATAAAAAATATTCTTTTATTAATATCTATAAAATATTTTCCTATCATAAATACAACATTTATGTTATGGTAATCTATTGAGGTAAATAATATAACATTATTGAAATTTATATATAACGATCTATCATATTGAAATATGAACATCATAGGGAAATATAGGATACACCATGTTAAAATTCACTATTACTATACGAGGAAATGGTATTACATCAAACACCACTAATTTTATATCTAAATACGATGTATAAATTTACTTAACCATTTTATATAACATAATACCACACATCTCTCTAATCGTTGATGCATGTCCCATACAATTCATGAAATATGCCATGCATGTATTTGTCCACCCTATAAGTGGTATTTTTCCAATTTATATCATACTAATATCTAATTATATTTTATAAATTTCTTAGTAATTTTTTAAAAAATATAAATTTAATAGAAAAATATTCATTCTCATAATTTTTAGAAATTATTTATTATATTTATATAAAAAATATTCATTATAGTTTTTTGGTAAGCTTCACTGAAAAAAAGTCTTATATCCAAAATGTATCAACCGAAAACACTTTCACATTCACATACTTAATCAAAACATAATTATTTTATTAAGTTGTAAATACACAATTAATTTATCAAATTTATTCTAATTAACTGGATTTTAAACCAAAATCATTAAGGAATATTAATATTATAAATAATATTTATCTCTAAAATGATTTGTGAAACTTTATAAACATTTAACATATTTCGCTCATAAAAATTCATAAATTTTTTTCTCTTCATAAAATGATTATAAAATAAAATTATATGATAATCACTATATATTGAACTCAGTTTTGGTATAGAATGATTTTGTTCCCCTAGAACAATATTTTTATGTGATACATTTTATCCCTATAAAACTATAACATGTAATTATTTTCTTTTGGATTTGTTTTTTGTAACTATTAAAGGCTCCTTATTTTAAATTGAAGAAATTAAATTTATTGTCCCCAATAAATCATCACACACATGATACTTTGTTGATCATGAATAGAGATCAATGATTATTGGTCCATAGTATATTTAATTTCCAACAGAATAATTATATTTTTTTATCTAATTCCATCCATCACATCATACCATCACATATTCTATTAAGAATGTTCCCAACCAAACATCTCAAAATTGTATCTATCTATAATTATACTCATTATAGTGAATCATTTTAAACAATACCTAACATTAAATCATCAATGGGATTTTTTTAGATTTGTATTAATCATTAATCATTCCATGTGTCTCAGTCAATAGTACTCAACCTCCCATGGTCATGCATATAAATTTCTACTTCCATTTTTTACCTTTTAGAAAAAAAATTCTATTACATAATTAACAGAAAAAGAATGTTATTTTCTTACATGAGGTAATAATTATTAATTGGTAGGTAAATAAGCTACCAAAATCTATTTCCCAATATAAAATTTTGAAAAATTTCAAAAAAAATAATAACATAAAAAAAAATATTTAATGAATTGAACCATTGTATTTTTTAGGTTTAAGGATGTACATAGAGTAGTATATATTAAAAAATGATATAGAATTGAATCCACATAAATGTGATTAATCAAAAAAATTAAAATTATTATTTTTATACCCATAACTATAGTGATCCCTAGTGTTAAATTGAAGAAAAATTATAGATCATTCTGCATAGTTTACAAAAAATAATCTAATAAATATCAGTCATGTAGTTTTGATTAATCTAATTAACAGTAAGATAATATATAAAGCCATAATCATGGATCTGGATTATCATCACCTAATAAGTGGGTTCACATGGACAAAGGAACATTCCAATATTTTAAAATATTGGAAACTATTTTTTAGGTGAAAAATAATCCTTGGTGTTTGCTCTTGTGTAAAAAACAAAAAAAGTATCTTGAAGATATATTTTTTAGTTTTTTAATTTTTTTATATAACATTAGATAGTCTAATAAATTTAATTTTCAAAAATATTAGTTTAAAACCGTTTTATAGAATAAAAAATTAATAAATGATGATATCACTATTTAAATTCTTGAACTAGATGGTACCACAATCCATTATATAACATTGTCATCAATTTATGACTTACCACTAATGAATATTTCACTCTTATTTTTTTCATTATCACGTCCATTTTTTAAATACCCAAAAATGTGTATGTGTTGGTCGGTGATAATGAATTCTATATTATTTTTATAACCCCATACCACATAAATTATATATAAATTTTAGTATTATGTGTCTATAAAGCTGGATAAACACATTAATTTTTTGAAAACATATTTTATTTATAATTTGATATTATATATAAATTGATTCATGAAAATTTTATTTGAAATAATTATCCAAAATCATTTTTCTCCTAAAAACATGTAACTCAACAAATGTAACCTAACAAAAGTTTTATATAAAATAATTTATTTCTAATTCGATATGAAATTTAAATTCCCAAAAACGTTATTCAATACACTCCATAACCAAAAATAGAATCTTTTTCTATGAAATGTAGAGAATAATCAAATTAAAAATGAATTATATCAATATTACCATCACTAACTATATTATCAATGGTATGTAATATATCTATATAGATGAAACTCAAAGCCCATTGACAATATATATTCACCCATTCATTATAACATGAATTTAACTACATATCCAATACTATCTAAAAAATAATCATTAATTATAAAAACAATGAAGTTGATATTATGGTGAAACTAATAAAATATTTATCCCATGAACACACTGATAAAAATCAAGTGTAGTAATCTCATGGGAATGTTCACCCAATTTGTCACATTTTAATATATTATGAAAAAAATTCCCAAAACAAAATTTAACCTTCAAAAAAAATTTACATTAAAAATATTTAATTTCAAAGATCAAAAAATTTCTTTATATAAACTAAATTTTAGAGTACAAATTTTATTTTTAATATTATTTATAAAAACTAATTTTTGAAACCCAATGACAACTGAACTCACACAATTTAATATTTAATATTTCAATTTCAAAATTTCAATTTAAATACACATTGTAATTAAAATACAATATTTTTTAAACAGAATCAAATAATTTCAAAAAAACATAATATTTATATAAATTTCAAATGATTTATTTGAAACAAGTCCTTTATAAATCAAAATAATAGAGAAATAAATAATTAAATTATTAAATTTCCAAATGATATTGGACCCATCTATATTAAAATTTCATTACATAAATTCCCAAAATTCATTATTCAACAAATAACAATGATTATATAAATCATTAAATAACTAATCATATTGAATGGAAAACCTAAATTAGTAGTAATAAATTTAATAACATTAAATAGCCATCTCAAATTTTCATAAGAAATATATATTATGAGTGTGATAAGTGTTGATTTTAGAATAGAAAAAAATCATAACATGATCGTTAATTTAGTGTAATTAAAATTTTTCAGGAATAAAAATATATATCATTGAATGAGAGGTGACAATGTTACTCCCATGAATACAAAGAGTAAACAGTAAATTGAAGTTGATGTTAATGGGGATTATGTGATTTTAATCTTCTATTAACAAAAAAAATCAAACTACTAATTCCAAATATTCTTTAATTGATCACATGGTTAGGAGAACCATGATCCTATTCATGATATTTATTTTTTGGTATAACATATACCATTTTTTATGAAAATTTACATGGAGCTTAAAATATATATAAATATATAAATATAAATATATATATATATGTTTATATATGTATTCATCAATAATATTTTCCACCACACTTGGTTATCTTTCACACTTTGATAATATATGAATTTTACTATATATATCAATTTAATTTTCATTGATAAAAGGATTTATGTAGATAAACCAAAAAAACATAATAATAAGGGTTGGAATCATAGAAATATTTTATGTTAGTCTTAAAAAATAGAATAACTATCACAATTAATAATAGAATATCCTTCATGATTACAATTGAAAAACCCATCAAAATTAATTCAACTTTTATCATAAGAGAAACCTAATAGGTTTACTTATATCGATATTTTTCATATCCATCATTATATATTCTCATACTATAACTGAGAAACATAATATATTAACTCTATCCTATATTTGTAATGAACATCATGGTATATTTTCAAAATTTATTAGACAAAACTTATTAGTTAACTCCATCCGATATATGGAATGACCATTAAAATATATGTAAGAACCTGGTTCACTCTTTGAAATATAGTTTCTTATTTTCCTTTTTCATTTGATTTGTTTATGATAAAACATGTGAAATAAGGAAAAAATACTAGACACAGTGATTACATGCCTTATAATCCTATGAACATGCAATTTAGTATGACTGTGTGTGATGGGAATACATATAGTGTGGTTATGTCGGTGAGAAAAAGGGAAAACCCAATTATAAGTCATGTACATCCTAGTAGACACCATTCAGTCTTGTCAGATGTTCCTAGAATGTAAGTCAGTGGAAAATAGCCACCAAATGAACAATGAAATGATATACATGCCATGTATATAGGTTTAAATTCCGTGAATATTTTGGTTTTCACTTAAAACAGGTAGTTTCCTCGCTCTACAATCAATTGGACAGAAGGGTCACTAGGTGGATGTATAAGTAGTACCAATATCGATTTCATCACAAATTTCATCATTCGAAATACGATTCGAACACCGTTAGATCCATTGGAATCCTCTAAGTGAGTGCTCAATTCCTATTATGCCATTATTAGAGAATTTTTTTTCAACTGAGTTATTTATGGTTGAGGGAATATTCATTATTCATAAATCTACACTGTTACATCTTGAATTGGAGGTCTAGGATGGACGAGGAAAGTCATAATAATGCATGGTAGTTGGTCTTTTTCCTTTCGTTAATTGTTGAAATGATTACATGTGTCATTTTTTCCAAAAGCCCATGATTAGGGCACCTCCTTGAAAATTAACTGATCTTTATTTTCACCTAATATTGTTCTTATAATTAATTCAATGAATTAATACATGTATGGCGTTGTTTTTGATTAAGGGCCAACCTTTGGGTGTGTTTCCTTCGTATAATTACTGCTTAGACTTTTTGGAAAATTTTACTATGGGAATTCCTCCATTATCCTTGTAGGGTTGTTTAAAATGAACCTGATTATTATATGGAATTGCAATGGTGATAAAATTGTAAGTGTTTTGATTTTGGATTTGTGATTGTTTTTTCCTATATTCCATGCAGCGGTTTCATTATTTAAGAATTTTGGAATATTTTATTTAATTTTAATAATAAAATGGTAAATTGAATTGGGTGATGCATGAGTTTTGTTTAAAACCACGTGAACGGACTCATATGACTATTGTACCCTGCACCTTGGGTGACACATGTGTTCAACATAGAATTCTAGGGACTGACTCAAGAAGTTTTTGAGTTTTTTGTTATTAATAACAGTTGGGCTCCTTGGCAGGACTATAGAGGACTAACTAAATTTAAATGATCCTATACTACAGAAAGAGTGATAGTTGAGGCTCCCTTTTATGACCACATATGAAGGAATCAAATGAACTTATACCAATTTCTAGTGTGATACTTTGGTCTCCAAAGTATGACCACTAAGAATAGACTCGCAGAATGTCAGTTGACTTTCAATTAAATTGATACTTTAATTCCATTATTAGAATCACATGAACATTCACATGTCATAATTAAATATTGAATTGTAATGAATTGTGATACGTCTTCTCAGCCAAAGGAAAAGATTTGATTCTGTCTTCTACTACTTATTTAGAAGTTATTATGAGACCTCTGAAGAGCTAACAATGATACGGGGAATTTGGGGTTATGCCAAATTTTTATAATTAGTATATCATGTAATTATATTTCTAATAAACATAATGGAATTATAAATGAATGCGGGTACTTATAAGATTGTGTTCTTGTCAGTACCTCATAGTTTACTACATTTCACTATTGTATAGTTCTATTTCATATACTTATTAATATATTGGTATGGACCATATGTGGTTGCCTACTAATATTTACATCTCACACCCAATTTGGGCCAAATTTTGGGCCCAAATAGACTACACTGATACAGGTGTCGATAAGGTAAAGGTCTATTTTATAGGTAATTTATTACTTCTTTGGAGCAAGAGAGCGTGTGACCAAGCCAAGGCATGCGATGCTACTGAGTTTATTATTTGTGTTATCGTACATTGGTATTGTATATTACTTAAATGAAGTGTATCTCTTTTAACTGATTTCTTAGAACATGTGACATATTGCACCATTTGGATATTATATTACTCATGGTTATTCTTATCTTTCAGTCATTCATTTTTTACATCATTTTCATGTTGTTTTCTACTTCCGATATTGTTATTATTTGTTCCACTATGGTACACTCTACAATGAGGTCATAGTTTCCCCACTGTCACACCCTAGTCCCTCAATTTTAGTCGGTAGACTCTAGAATTTAGGGATATGCACTAAACACTATGTGGCCAACTGGGTACGAGGCCATAGTTGAGTGGCTTTTGGATCCATGATGTTACAATGTGGTATCCTAGGGTATTTTTTTTCTAGTATTTATTACTATTCTGTGAAGATATAAAGGATATGGAATTTGGTAATTGTTTTTTCTATGATTCGCTACCCTGCGTATAGGGAAAATCCAAATATCTTTGAATTATATTGTGTTTTTGGATTTAGAGCTATTACAATGGATTAGATTTCACATTTTGGAGACACACTTGTTTTGTACTGTTAATATTGATATTATTATGGTACTATTTAGTTACAACGCAATGATATAAGGTGTGAAATCTCATTTATCACATCGACACTTATTAGAATTTACATTCCATGCATAATTTCCAAGACATTTAGGAAGAATTACTGATTACATGTTGTTGTGATAGAAGTTGTTCTTGTGATGTATGATATTGTGATAGTACATTGATTGTTATGCATACAGTTGTGATAGTTGTATTGGTATATTCTATGGGTTGGATTGAATTTATGCCAATCTTTGGTTACAGTGGTGTATGTGCCCTCTTGGACTAGAATTTGGCTAATCATGATTCATCCTTTTGTATGTAATTGTGTTATTCTAGATTATTAATGGGTTACCAACATTGATTTGTGGGAGTATGGGCCCTAACAGATATGAATTTGTCATACTGTGGCTTTATTTCTCCAAAATTAGGTTTTCGAGGAAGTATTTTAGCCTTACTGTCAGGATAACCAGACAATATGACATGTGGTTCTACGAACACACAACACGTGTTCTTCCTATTCAGTGAAGAATGATTTTTCATGTGTACAAGACGTTTAATCTGTGTACTCATTTTGTAGAATCTGTCTTTGTAAATAGACATGTGGGAGGAAATATGGGCTGTTGAGTTTTTATTAGAACATGTCATCTACATTCGGTACACGCCGTGTAGCCTACCATGGAAGAACCTGGGTGGGTATGGCCATGTGGGAGTATGTGGACTAGAGGAAGGGACTATGTACACATCATGTCCGCATGGAACACGCTCAGTACCTGGTTTTGATACACACTAAAGAAAGTTTTATAACACGATCATGTAAGAGCCTAAGGGAACACGTCATGAATTATTTTTTTATAGGCTGTGTAGTCCCTTTTAAAAAAAAATCATGGTATTTTCCTAATTAGTTTTGGCACTCTTGTATGGAAAACCATGACTATGATCTTTAACAAAGATGCGTTCTTGACCATGTAGAGTCATGCCACCACGATGACCTTGAGATGTATTCGAAAAGAGCAGTGATGATCACACTGCCAAGGTGGTAAGGAATAGGCTACCAATTGATCTTCAAGACATTCTATTCGCAGATCCTTCTATTATATCAGATGCAGGTACATATAATATTTTCCGTGAAGGATTTTAAAAATCATTTGGACTTTTCAGATAGCATTGAATTCTTCCACATCTACAGAATAGCTGACACATATATGCCAACAACAAAATCCACCTACTTTTCTAGGGGATAGTGGTTGATAGGATGCAGAATCATGGATGGAGTCAATGATGACTATCTTTGAGCATCTAAAAACTCTTCTTAAGAGTATATTCATGATAGTAATATATATACTACATGATTCATCTAAGATATGGTGTGATTTTATCACTCATGCAGGCATTCACCATGATTTTACATGGGAGTATTTCGTATGGAATTCTATGATTATTATTTTTCTGAGACGCTAAGGGATGACCGAGCCTTATAGTTCATGCACTTGGTGTATGGAACACTATCCATTATGTACTATTTTTCCAGGTTTTCTAAGATTTAGTGATTTTATCCTATTCTGATGTGTTATGAACTATCAAAATCTAGACGATTTGAAGATGGTATCAGGTTTGGAATCCAATTAGAGGTTAAAGTTTTCATGTTTCATTCTCTCTATACTAATGTGTATCAGGTGATGATTACTAAGCACAATATGTGGGAAGATAGAGGTGTGATCCAGGGTGGTTCAACACAGACTTCAGGTGCTATCTCAACCAACAAGAATAAGCAATATCTAGAATTATCTTGTAGTGATTGTAGCAGTAAGAACTGTTCTACTAGTAATCGGGTGAGGTGCTACCATTTCTGTAGTAAGGATTATATGAGGTCCCAGTGTATAAAGGACCCAGTTGAGTGTCTATTTTGTGGAAGGATTGGCCATTTACAATGCTTCTACATGATGTTTCCACTAGAGGATAGTGAGATGTGTTTTCACCAACTCCACAATCATGAGTAGGGTATGTAACTTCTCATATGAAAGGTAACTCAACTGTTTCAGATTGTTTTGAATGTGGTGGTTATCATTGACTTCATATCTAGATCATTGGATCTAAGCAACATCAAGTAGGATAATCTCAGTGTATCTAATAAGTGACTCAGGATTGCGGTACATGTCAGAATTATTTAGTGGAGAAGACCAAGAATAAGTAGGATCTTGGACCTTATATTGTATGTGGTACTATTCTAGTCACCATTTTTTTAATAATATACACTTTTTCATATAGGATCTACGCATAGTTTTATATATGTGGACATTTTGGAAACCCTTAGGCTCTGTTTTTACACTTCTTCTGATGTTATAATGCAAGACACTCCTTTATTGATTTGAATTCCCGATGTGATTTAGTGCATGGAGTTCCCCCTTAAGGTTGGTGGGTGTCACGTTCTATTTAACCTATAAGTCTTACAGATGACAAGCTTTTATATCATTCTCTCAAAGGACATGTTGTATTGTTTTCGATCCATTGTTGATTTCTTTTGCCACATGGTTAGATTAACATCACAAGAAGGTGGATCGTTTCTACATAAGGGTGAATGTGATATCCAGGAGAGCCAAAGAAAACCAAATCATCATGGGTTTAGTGGAATGGAATCCTAGATTGTGATATTATATTTGGATGACTAGGGAACATGTCTAGAATAGTTCCCTTTGTTGTTGAATATTTTAGTAATGTTTAAATAGATGAATTTTCAGGATTACCTCTAGTCATAGAGGTGGATTTCACTAACGATCTAGTGCCTAAAACTACACTTGTATCTTGTCCTCATTACAGGATGGCTATAATGGAGTTTTAAGAGCTCAATAGGTAGTTATAAGATCCTGATGCTAAGGGTTTTATCGAACCCAATACTTCTAATGGGGATAACCATTGGTTTTCATGGAAAGGAGGACTATACCCTTAGGCTAGGCTTGTATTATTGAAAACTGAACTAGTTAACAGTTAAAAAATGAATTCCCTTTCCACGGATAGATGATAAGTTTGACCATCTTTGAGGAGCTCAAGTGTTATCAATGATTTACTAAATATTAGAATATCATCAGCTCCATGTTTGACTTGCAGACATACCTCTTAAAAACATTCATAGTACGTATGACCTATATGAGTACATTGTTATGTCATTTGGTTTCATGAATGTGCGAGATGTTTTCAAGGCACTAACAAACCTACTTTTCCATCCTTAATATGATTTGTTTGAGTGGTTTTCAAGGATGTTATCATGGTGTAATCTCCCAATCGACATGACCATGAAAAACACATATAGGTCATTATGAATACACTGATAGAGCATCTGTTAAGTGATATGATCACAAAATTCCACATATGGAAGAATCAAATTCACTTCTTGAGTCACGTAATCTCATAGACAGAAGAATCAGTGGACCCATAGATGGTTAGATAAGTAGTTACCAAGTAGTATCCCGAAATGTTTTTTGAGGTGGATAGTTTCTTGGGGATAGCTAGATATTACATGCAATTTATAAATGACTTATAATTCTTGGCAACACTGCTGATGGGATTTAATAAGAAGAGTGTGATCTTTGTGTGGTCAGAATCTGGTGACACTACCCTTAGGGAGCTAAAAGGTAGTTGGACTTAAAAAACGATACTGATATTTTTAGTGTTGGGTAAGAGATACACCATGTAATGTTATACATTAAATATTGTTCTAGGAGTAGTTCTTATAGAGGGGGTCAAGTTGTTGCATGTAAGTCTCAGCAGTTGAGGCCACATGAGAGGAATGTACTGACGCATGATCTCAAGTTAGCTGCGGTGGTTAATTCTTTGTGCTCTTAGATACATTATTTATTATGAGATCATTTTTTTGTGTACACAAACCAAAAAAGACTCAAATATATCTTTTCTCACCATGATTTGAATATGAGACATCGAAGGTGGGTGGAATACCTTTAGTCATTCAATTTTGATATTTCATATATGCCTGGGAAAGGAAATGCAGTGGCTAATGCACTGAGAAGTAGAACATAGATATAGTTTTCTCATGAGCCTAATGACGAGTAGAAGCTTATGGATTTGTTCTATGCGATGAATTTAAAGGTTCTTTATAGTTAGGGAAAGACTTTACATTCATCTTATGATATGTATCTGACCATCCTGGAGAATGTTAGGATAAGGCAGTTATCAGATTTTGAAAGCCATGTTTTACCTGAATCTATGGAAGGTGAGGAATCTTCTTCTAGATATACGAAAGGAGAGGATGAGGTTTTGTGTATCCATGGTTGTGTGTGAGTTGTAGGGGATATACATGAGGATATGATGTGGTATTTTTATAAATTAACTTGGAAAATATATGCCAAAGTCACCAAGATGTACTGATATTTGCACCATCAGTACTGGTGGATGGGTATGAAGCTAGATGTAGCTGGTTTTGTAACAAGGAATTCCACCTGTGGGGATGTGAAGGTGGAACATTAGTGCCTTCTAGTCTTTTACAATAGTTACCTATTTTTTAGTAGAAATGGGATAATGTCATGATTGATTTTGGGATGGGGTTACCAAGTCACCTAGAGGAAACAATGTCGTGCGGGTTATAGTTGGAATGATTATAATGGTCTCTCACACATTTCCAATCAAGGAATCCTTCGATGTTTATGAGCTCAGAATGTTATATATATGAGTGGTGTTAAGGCTTCCCAGGGTCCCTCATTCCCTAATTTTAGATAGGGACAACCACATTACATCTTCTTTCCGAAATATTTTTCTAAGGGTAATGGGTACATAGGTGCTTTTGAGAAATGCATACCACCCTCAAACTGATTTCTAGTCAGAGCACACGATATAGGTGCTAGAGTACAAGCTTCCCACATTTGTCCAAGAATTTGGGGGCTATTGGTAGAATCATATTCCATTAGTCTAGTTCAACTACAATAACAATTTCCAATATACTATATAGATGGAACCTTATAAGGCTTTATATGGTAGGCCATGTTATTGTCCCCAATATGGGTTAGAGGTAGGTGAGGCATCCTTAATGGAACCACATCATGTTCAAGAGAATTTTGAGATGGTCCAATTGAATAATAATGGGATGGCTATTGTGCAGTGTATTAAAAAATCTTATGCTGATCACCGTAGATGACCTCTAGAGTTTGAGGTTAGGGATCAGGTTTTCATACATGTTTCACAATGTCTAGAAAACATGAGAATTTGGACACATGTTAATATTTCACAATGATTTTTCCAATTGTTAGAAATCCTAGAGGGAGTCAGGCTGGGTTTATATCGGTTTCAATTACCTCATAGGTACCGATCCATGCACAATTTCTTCCAAAAATATCATCTTTTCCACTATCACCCATACCTATCTCATGTATTTTGGTCTGAGGAGGATGATATTTAGGTTGATTCATCATTTGTGGACCATTAGTTTCATATAGTTTATAGGAGCATGAAGGTTCTCTGAGGTTATCCAGTTACTCTCGTATCGGTGTTGTGGCAGCACTGTAGAGTGCAGGAGAAGACTTGGGAGGAGGAGGATGACATATATGCTCAGTGGCCGAAGTTATTCTCAGATATTCCTTCACCACCCTTAGAAGGAAAATTCTGGGATGAATAGCTTTTATAGGGGAATATTGTATGAAATTGGTTCTTTCATTGAGGTTCATTTTAATCTCTTCCTTTTTCTTTTGAGTTATTTTCAAGAAATAAATTGAAATATGAGAAAAATATTGGAATCATGGGTTACACCCCATGTAATCCTATGAAAATTCCATGTAGTATGGATTTGTATGAAGGGAATACGTGGTGTGTGGTCATGTCAATGATAAATAGATAAAAAAAACTACATTATGTGTACTTCCTGGGTACACGTCGCATAGTCATGTCTGTAAGTCCAAGAAAGTATGTCAGTGGAAAATCGCTTACAAATGAATAATTATATGATATACACACTGTATATATGGATTTACACACCATTTATTTTGTGTATTTTTATAGTACATGGAGTGACCTCTTTCTTCATTCATTTTAAAATAAGGGCTTTTGGGTGGACAAACAAGCAGTGCCAGAATTAATTTCTTCTCCCATTTTGTCCTTCGGAAGCTGATTCCAACACCGTCAGATCCATTAAAATCCTCTTGCTGAGTGATTGACTCCTCTTGAGATGTTCTTGATGAATTTTTCTTTCAAATTAGTTAGTTAAGGCTATGTGAATATAATTTTTTTGTAGATCAACACCATTCTGGGATGAATTGAAGGTCATGGTTAGATGAAGAGAGTCACAGTACGACAAGGTAGTTGGTCATTTAACTGTCGTTATTTGTTCATATATTTATATGCACCATTGTACTGCAAACTGATGTTTAGGGTGATGATTTTATAATAAATCGATCCTTATTATTACCTAATGTTGTTATGGTAATTAATTTAATGAATTGAAGAATGTTTATATTTTTTATTTGATTAAGGGACACCCTGTGGGTGTTTTTCACTAGGGTAATTTTTTTAATCATTTTTGGCCTAGTTTGTCTATGGGAATGACTCTATAACCCTTTTTGTGGTTTTTAAAATGAACAAGATTGTTATTTTAAAATGTAATGGTAATATAATTTTATGTGTTTTGATTATTATAACATCTCAGAATTTCCATGTAATTTTTTTATATAGAATTATTTCAAGACCATGAAATTTGACGGCACATGATTTTGAGGTCCTGAGAGCCTAAAATAGAATTTGGAACATTTTTTAATGTATATTCAGTAAATGTTCATGCATGATTTTCTATAGTTTGAACCATCGCTCAGGTCACAAATCTATGGGAACCATAGAATTAAAATGTAGGGAGTTGCCTAGAAATGACATAACTTCAGTCAGTAAGGGATGAGAAGAAAAGTTAATACTCATAATTTCATGGAAAAAATAATAAAATATTTTAAAATAATTATATTATTATCTTTCACACTTTGGAGTAGAGGACGATGACACTGTGGGGTGGCGTTAGGCGGTAATGATGCACATCAATGATGCTCATTAATGCCTCATTAAACATGCAGTGTAACAATGCTTTATTAACGCATTACATCGATGTTGTTTCATAATTAAAACAATGTAATGATGCAATGACTCATCATAATGGTAATTTTGTGACATGATTCTATTTATTTTTTGTTCTTCCCCGTTCATTTCTAGAAATGAAGAACAACAACCATCCCATGAATAGGTTGACCCCTGATACGTGCATTTTTATAAGAGGGTGTTTCATTCTTGGGGTTTTCATTTCAGATTTCAAATCATGGAATGTACCAATTGAATGAACACTACCCAAACCTCACCCATATTTAAACATTCTAACACAGAGGGTGTGGGCCGACACGAACAAAGGCCCAGACCCCTCCATTTGTGCGATCCTAGTGAATGATTTGTCTAATGCGACGATAATGGGACATTGAAGGATTGATGGTAAATAAAATGCTCCCAATAGGTTGTAGGAACAATAGGCATGGTGATTTGACCACCAGAATACATATGGTGGTCCACCGAAGGATCTTCCATTGCATTAGTTCTAGGAGCACCCCACCAGCTGCTAACGTTGTTGATCTTCAAACTAGCATGTCATGCCCCTCAATGGGGCATACATCCCAGTGGACCAGACCAGTGCCCCGATGGTCAGACCCGCATCTTCATGATGGACCATGGATGGCAGTTCGGACCTGTATCGGTGGGACAGAAAAAACCAGGTCACCAGGCGACCTGGAGGATAGAACCTCGTCCAAATCGGGCCGGGTCCAGCAAGGATTATTAGGCCTGTACCACCGGCCAGACCAAACCTGATAGACCTCGACCCATTCATGGATATGTCTACTCAGTCTAAATGAACCAGGTTATGTGGAACCCTCAGGTCGAGTTGGTCGGGTAGGTCCGACCAAGTCGGACCAGGCCCCATCACATTCAGTCCCTGGTTACTAAAATGTTGGTATCATGAAAACCATGTGTCTAATTGATGGGCAATTTGTGGATTTGGGACCCTATCAAAGTTTCAGATCATTTGAAATGTTTTTAGTGACTTTTATTGTCTTTTAGATGCAATAAATGGTTTGAGGAGCAGTTCTCCCAAGAATTCTTTATATGAAACCATGTGGTTGGATGTGATCTGATGACTACTCGGCGATGGCCTAGTTGGAATCAGTTCTATGTGACCTAGTTGGCCTATGGCGTGGAGTGTCATTTTTTGACATGGTAGACCCATGGTACTCGATAGTAGAGTACCTTATCTCATCCATGGTGGGAAGGGGGTTTTTGTTACTTGGGAGGTCCACTGTACCCGATAGAGGAGGTGTTCTCTAGCTGCTGAGGAGTTCGATATTTGTGACTCATGATGCTACTGTTACTACCCTAGAATACACCTAGTATGAGTTGTCTTTTGATTTGTGCTTTAAATTTTGGAATTGATGTGTGGTATTTATTTTTGTTTTGGGGTCCATATTGAGTACTCTATTACTCACCCCTCCATAGGCTTTTCCCACATATTTTGTGTCTGATTCAGATAACCGAAGTTTCGAAAAGGGTGCTCAAGGAGACAGGACTGATAGACGATTCAACGATAGACATAGTGGCCTAGGACCAGGCGGACATGACATACTACTTTGGATTCAAGTATCTTAACTAATCTCTTGTTCAGGTGAGTTGTACTGCAGATGGCCATCAGAGATTCTTTTTTGTATTTTTTGTTTTCAGTTCCTTATTAGGTTTTTATTATATCCCACTTACTTTCAGATATACTTTCACTCATATTATTTTAGTGGTACCTATTCCCATTTTTTTGTGTGTTGGGATGTTGTTGGGTGTTTTTGTGCGTACTGTTACTTAGTAAAATTCCACCCACATGTAGGTTGATTCATTCGGCGCTAGTCACTAGCCCATGGCCTTCAGGTAGTGGGAAAGGGGTCATCACAACACTTTCCCCAGGTAAGGGTCATGAAAATTATGGATTTTGGATTGTGTTTTACCCTTTGAAAAACATAATATATTGATTCTTCAAGAAAGTAGGAATTATTTATTGAAATTTCATGATTAAATGGTATATAACATTTTGTGATATATGGGTTCATCTTAAAAAACAATGAATAGATATGCATACCTATTTTACCATACACCATGGGTGACACATGGGTTCAATGAAAAACACCATGGATGGCCTCTATATGTTTTTGAGTTTTATGACATTAGTGACACTTGGCCCCCTTATAGGATAGTTGAGGATGTAATAATTAAATATGATCTTATAATACACCAACATTGACACTCAAGGATCCTTTATTGGACCAAAAGGAAAAACTCACATGAAAATATACCAATTTATATGGTGATACTCGAGGCTCCCATGTTTGAACACATAAAATGGACTCACAAGATGTTGGTAGAATTGCACCTGAAGTGTCACATGAATTCCAACATAGTAATACAGTGAATGGACATAGGTTATAATTAAATAATTGAGTGGAATAAATTATGTTATGTTTGTGAATCCAAATAAAAATAATGGGTTATTTATTCTCTTACTTATTTAGAAGGTCTCCCGAGACCTCTTATGTTTTTACATTGCTGCGAAGATGTTAGGGATTATACAGAATTACTATAAATAATACCATTGGAAATTCAATTTCTAATGTACATAATGAAATTTATAAGTGAATGTGGGTACTTTTATGATTCTTTACATTCAAGTACCTCAAAGATTACTACATTTCAATATTTTACAATTATTCTGCTTATACTCAATGGCAAATTGGCACACACCATAGGTGGTTTTCTACTGAGATTTATTTCATACACCTTATTTGTGTGATTTTTTTGGGAACAAATAGATTATATTACTTCAGTTGTCGATAAGGGAAAGGTCCCTTTTTACATTTACTCCATTGCTAATGAGGAGTAGCAGAAAAGGGGAACAAGCCAAGGATTACAATGCTGCTGAGCTTATTTTTGCGTTATCGTACATTGGTATTGTATTGTACATGATTAAAGTGTATCCTACTTTAACTATTTTCTTAGAATAAGTGACATGATGCATCAATTTCATTTTATATAACTATTCTTTATCTTTATATCTCAGTCTTTTATTGTTTACATCAGTTGGATGTTGTTTACTACTTCACCTATTATTATTATTATTTACTCCACCATGTTACACTATTCCAATGAAGGAATATGTTCCCCACAATCACCCATTAGGCCCTCAATACTAGTCAGTAGCCTCTAGAATTCGGGGAAATGCGCTTGAGGCCATGTGGTCAACTGGGTACAAGGCAACAATTGAGTGTCTTCCAAATCTAGGATCATACAATATTTTCCCACAATACCATATTAGAACCCATATAAATTAACTATATATCATTAGAAAATTCAATGATGAGATATAATGGGTCCATCCATTCCATTTAATAATATAACCACATATCATTATTAACAATTACCATGAAACATAACATGAATAAATTATATAGAGAATTCATTTATACATAGAACTCATAAAACCACCATTAACCCTTTAAATGAATTATTAAACCATGGTTAATAACATTTTTGTTTAAAATATCTTTGAAATAACGAAAATCAATCCCTAACCAAAATAATTATTTTTTCATTACAACATAACCCCGGTGATGTGTATGTTACTTGAAGGGTTCTTTGTGTTATTGAATTGAAGTACTATTAAATGTTCATTAAACATATTCTTAATGAATATATACATTTTTTACTATGAAAATCAATTTATAAGGACAAAAATTTCCAAAATATTTGGAAATTAAATTTTCATGATAATAATAGATGAATCATTTGTGTAATATTCACTAATATTAATGGTTAATAATTGAGTAAAATCTGTTCATTTTTTAAATGTAAAAAATAAAAATTTATTCCCCAAACAATTTAATTGAATAAAATATGGATGCATTGTAAAAGTTTCATAAATTTTATAGTTAATACAATTAAAAAAATTTCTAGTATCATTTAAAATGTATTTATTAAATCATTTATGTTTAAGAAAATTTTACATTTGAAATATTTTTGATAACATTGATATAGATGAGAATGATTCTCATCCTTAAATTATATATATGATATATATTACATACAAACAAATAATTTCAATTTTAATTAATAAATATCAAAGGAAATGGAATGAAAAATTTAATCCACCTTTATGACTACAAAATAATGAGGGATATCTGGTTCCCGAATATAAGAGATTCTGATTTACCTAAAATGTATATGCAATATAAACAAGCCTGAAATGAAAAGAGATTGTAAAATGAATATTTTTCCATTATATTAACTCTTTAAACATAATCCCATGAGAGAATAAAATCAAATGAATGTTGAATATCATGAATATCATATGAATTAAGGTATTCTAAGAAATTTTTTAATATATAAACCCCATAAAAGAATGAAAGGTGAACATCATAATTATATTCCTAATGTAAATATAATTTAAGTTGAATTACATTTAAAAATACCATATTTTTTATTTGATAATTAATCAATCGAATGACTATGATTAAAAAATAAAACTCTATAAACAATTAAAAAATTTAGAATAAAATTATTAATAAATAAATTTACACATAATCAAGGCATAAAATTTTTAATGCAAATGTGTTATAACCCACCATATGAAAAATGAAATAAAACTCGTTCTAACACTCATAAATTTTCATGTCATGTCACCTTGGTATAATCAATTAAAATAAAAATCTAAAATACCACGAAATATGATATATTCATGATATAACCGAAAAACTGGTATTATATAATGAATCTAAAATAAATTATATGTATAATATTTAAATACCACTCAGGTAAAGGATACTGAGATGAAATCATTACATCCAGTATAGACATACTGTACATTCCTTAAACACCAATATAATAGACTCATATTTGTTATTTTATTTCTTAAAAAAATTCCTATATTATTATTTTATACTTAAAACATTTAACTCTTTTATTATAGTGATATATTTAATTATATATTTTAGAAATTCATAGGTCATTTTAGGAGGATGTCCAATCAATAATTTTGCAGCATCATTTGAATATTGACAATGGTAAAAGAGATCAATTTTTCCTAATAATATGAAGAGTAATAATGACATAATTATCATTTAAAACATAGATTTTAAATTTATAAAAATCATGATATATGAATGGGATAAATAAACTACAATAAAACCTTAAATGATGTAGGTTGTATGTCCGCATGAGAAGAATTCCAATTTTATAATACATTTAAGAAATAATGCCAGTATTATTATATCATTGCGTAATGGTATTAATATAATAAATATAATATTATTTCCATAAAATGACTTTTATAATCTATGTGAGGTTTTTATGAAAGGGGAATCACAAAACTTAAAGAAGTAGGTATTCCGCACGATCAAAAAAATTATGTTATAATATTTCATTAAATGGAAAATTAATAAAATAAGTTTTATATTGTCCTAAAAAATGATAAATATGTCACTATTTACACATACACACACACACACACACATATATATATATATATATTAAAAGCATCATTATAACTATATGTGACATGTGGTAGTTGAAGAAAAATTATATCAGCTCGCAAGGTAGTAGTTTTTCCTACACAAGAATGAAGGTTTCATTTCTAATTTTATGAAACTGGATATAGATATAGTTTTTTAAATTAACATAATACCATCAATGTATATGAGATATTTTTATTTTATATTGTCATCATATATGGATAATATTATTAGGATGTGGAAGATGAAATAAAATGAACACACTTATCTACAAAAATACAACTTATTCACACAACCGCCTTTTAATAATACCTCATGTCCATTATGGGATTCATTAATCCAGAACTAAGGATGATAAAATGGGGGTATGTATTAATGGAATGGAATTAGGATCATATTTTCTGAATGAATGACTTTTCCTATGAGATGAAAAGAATTAAATAAAAACCCTTTCATATTTGTTGGGAGGGGCTCTCAGGGAATTTAATAAAATATTAAATAAATATAATTTAAATTCGAATTAATAATGGTTTAAAATTTAAAATTTAAATATTATATGATGATATAGAGTCAACATAAAATTATATAACATATATTTAAAAAATTATATATTATGGGTTCACCTTTCCCTTTACTGTTTTAACTCCCCATTTAACCTTTTTACTCTTTCCATATTAACTATTATTTTTACTTTTTAAGGAAAATTATAGTTACTATAAATGGATAAAATTCCCATAAATAAACCATTTATGATATTATCAATTTTATCATTATCTATTGGATGATTATAAGATGCTTATGATTTTTTAATCATTTAATAAAAAATTATATACTATAAAATCTAAATAATGGATATTTTTATAACAATTAATGAAATTGAAATTAATAACACTAAGAAAAAAATATCAAATTCAGAAAAATTACAAATTATATAAAAATTATATTAATAATAAATATTCATATATATATATATATATTTTATTATATAAAGTTATAAAACATTTAAAATTATAAATTTTCTTTTATTTGATTCTTCCATTAATAGAATAATTTCTATTTCAACTTTCTGTAATCATTTCAGATTATTATTTCATCAAAAATATAAAAAATAAAATATTTTTTTGAATCACTGAAATATATATTGGAAATAAATATTGGAATCCTAACATATCTTCTGTTTATAAAAATTTTAGAAACATTATAGTTATAACAAATGAGAGTGTTTCATTATTTTACTATTCTTTAAAAGAAATATAAAAATGGTCATGATAAAATTGAAATAGAAAAAATGTCATATAATTGAATATTAGATGGGTATGGATGATCATGAATCATAAATAACTTTAATTTATGTTTTAGTGTCCTTTCACAGTCCTTATCATAAACGTTTTAACCCATAGATACCTGATTTACCATTTACCATGGTAAATAAAATAAAAATGTAAATATTAATATTGAAAAAATATATATATTATATTTACAAAATAAAAATCTAGTAATAAAAAATATGGAATATTTTATTCAAAATTAAATACATATAAGTAGTATAATATAATTAATATTTATCCTTGAAAAATGCAACAAAATATAGTTATTTTAGAAATATTTTAATTTTTAGGACAATATGTTTTTAATATAAATTAATGTAATAAAATAAATTAAAACCCCATAATTTAAATATATTAAATAAATATAATCTAATTAAATTTTAAAACTAATATAAAATATAATTTCACTTGAGAAATAGTTTAACAGAAAATTATATTTTCAATAGAAATAAATAATTTTAATTATTCTCTAAAAAATCAAACTAATAAGGAAAATTTCAAATTATCCCCATAAAATAATTTTGAATTTCATATCTCTAAATTATATATACTTTATAAAATTAGATATTAAAATTTTCTATATTTTTATTATCATATTCACCCAAAAAAATAATTATAAGTTATTTTTAGGATAACATAATTTCGAATATTAAAATGACATTACTAAAAATTGAATTATTATTTCCTAATAACTAATAAATATATTTTTTATAAATTATAAACTATTTATAAATATATAAAATATTTAATATTATTCAAACAAACCAATTTAATTTTTATCGTACAATAGATATATTTGAATGAATATATTTTTTGGTTGGTTAGAGTTCGGTGTTGTCATTCATACATGTTTTCAAAAAAATGTAATTATTTTAAAATCATGGGATATTATAGAGTATATAAATCTCTAGAGAGAATTATATTACCTATTTTATTCTTGAAATTAAATTGTACAAGTATTTTAAACTGATTAATCATTGACATCCTAAGTGCTTCTAAATTTGTGTAGAAAAATCCTCACATGTTTCATTCTTTTTTGACAACAAAAAAATTCACCTTCCATATAAAAAATGGGTGATTATTTTTCTTGTACCATTAAATTATAAATTAAAATTAACCTTTATATTTGATATTTTCATTCTCCATAATATATTATATAGATTTAATATATTTCTCAATGTCTGTATGGGTCACTATATTCATGAATTATTCCATGATTCTCAAGATATATGAATAATTCACTATTCATGTATTTAAGTCCATTTTAAAACCAATGATATTTTATTATAAACACCTTTTTTAGAAAAAAATATACATTACAAAAAAATAATGCTCTTATTAAGTTTTTAATATTAGAAAATATAATTTTTATTGTTAAAATTACCATAAGATTAATAATATAGTTAGTTGTGTTTTTTTTAATTTATGATCCCCAGTGTAATATCATAAAAATGATTTATATTATTTTGATTGTTTCTGTTGATCACCATTAACACGTGACTTTTAATCACTTTTAACACTTTTTTATGATATATCATAGTTGATCCGTGTTTCATTACATATAATAATTATATTCCATATAGACTCATATTTTATTATAGTAGACATGTTTTTTTACCCAAATAGAGAACTACTTTGTTATATATGTATTCATCCTTTTGCGGGATTAAGAAATATGAATAGTGATTATTAGAAATCTAAAATAAGATTCCAAATGTTTTTTGTCCCGTTATAATGAATATTCCATACATTAACCTTTTTATAACATATCTACTATTTTCAAATGTCACATTTTTTTATCATTTTCAACATATCCATAAACACTAAATATAATGTGTTTCCAATCATAAATATTTAAACATAATTGGATTCAAGTTTCTTCTCCCAAATATTTTCACTTTCTACTAAATTATAAAATTTTTATATCTTATAAAAAAATGTTAAATATCTTTAATAAAATGATTATTTTTTAAATATTTTCTTACAATAAGTATTATGTTATATTAGATCACAATGAATATTTAAAGGATTAACAACATCAATACCACTAGAACAAACCTCAACCCCAAATTTATTATCTTGATAACACTTCAACTATATATATATATATATATGGGTTTTTCATTCCACATAAAATGTTGTTATATTATATTATTTAATGGATGAATATCTATCTGAGTTAAACATAGTACACACGTATTTCTTTATGAAAAGACAAGAATCCATGTAATTGTAACTTCTCTTTGAAATGATGTCTCAACTGGAATCTATAAAATTAATGTTGTACCCCTAATTTTTTATATCTATATTATTAAATTATATAAATATTATTGTAGAAAATATAAGATTGTTGTCAACAACTCCATAAAACTATAATATTCTATAAAGAATAAATCCTTAGTTACAAATTTAATCTATCATACAAATATAGTTTTCATCCCTCAAATATCATTTGTAATACTTTAATTCAATATCATTATGATTATATTAATCAATATCTCTAATTATGTTGACCATTTTTATTAGTCTTTTATATCTAATGTTATACACATCATTTTTTTGATTTATTGTCCCATGAATAGAAGAAACCATGGTATTTTTATTTATCAGGGTTATAAAAATATCATTCATCTACTTTGTAGTTCTAATACATTTTTTTGTCAAAACAATAGCTTCTAAGACAATATTTTCTTGAATAATAGAAAAAGTAATATATTTTCTTATATAATTAAAATTATTATCAATTCAGTTTGAAACATCATAAAATACCATGATAGATAACAAAATCTCAATTTTCATTTCAATAAATATTTCCTAAGAAATGAAACATTATCATAATAGTCGTTACCTCATCAATCATTACAAAAAAAAATTATAGATTAAGATAAATTATGTCATCTCTCAAATAAATCATTATATATATGATCTTCCAAATATATTTTTCATTTAAAATTCAAACTAATCATTTTACATCATTTAAAAGTTATCAATTAATTTAATTAGACATTAATTTATTCTATAATTATATCTTCTTTATTTCAAGTTTATTAATCTCACCAAATCATACTAAAAGACTATCCTTATTTAGGGTTCCTTTACTCTATATCCGTAATGAATTTATCTATATATGATTCCGTTATCATTGATATCATTATCATCATTAAGGTGAACCAATGACTACAATGATATGACACTGTTAAACTTAACTAATTACTATATAAATCCTTCTTTCCCTTTTCAAATTCCTCATGAGGAGAATAATTATTGTGTATTGAATGAAAATTTATTTTTGTAGTTGTGTTTTCCATTTAATTTAATTTAATGTTCATTCATCTATTGTTTTATCATTCCATATTATTTCTCTTCAATGATCATTACTATTATTTATTTTTTTCACCTAAAATATTCATATAAAAGAATATTAATTTCATGTGTCCAATAATTACATAATATAAATATAAAAAATGTCTTTAACAATTTATAATATTTTCCCCACATTTAATGTCTTTGGAATAGAATAATATAAACTCATGTCATCATAATATTATGTGACTTACAGTATAAGAAATATTATAGGCTCGACATGCTTCAATCCTTTTGAAGAATGGATGGACATATTTTTCTCATATTTAAATTTTCTCTATAACTATAGAACACAAGTTTTATTATAGAAATAAATTCACTATTGATTTTAAGAATAGTTGACACGTCCATGTTATATTAATTTATTGTAGAAATGATTTAAATAATGTTGTTTAGGATAATCCTAATAATTAAACTCATTGTAGTGGTGTTCGTAATAATGTATACAGAGATTTGTATCAGGATTCTAATTTTTTACCTAAGAAAATAATTCCTTCACCTAATTATCTCCTCACCACCAAAAAATTTGAAATTAATTTTGTATGTTTATATACATTAATCCTTTAATTAAATATATCCCTCACATAAATCATGGTGTTTATGATAATTCCATATTTTTTCTATCATTGTATCAACTCCTTCTCTAATCAAGATGTCTCCTAAACAATTAATAGTATCCCATCTACTTTTATATTATTCTTATGTAAATATTTTTATGAAATCCCATCATTATAACTTCTTAAAAAATTCTCAATGATATAATTTATTTTGAAGGTGATATAATGATAATATTTAACCATCTATGACATTCATAAATGGATTCCCTTCTACTATAAAAAGGTAAAAAGTTTTTGGTTGTATGTATTCACACATGAAATTTTTATGATATGTTAAAAAAAATATTATAAATATTCATATTACACAAATACGTATAAAATAAGTTTTAATATTTTAATATGGTCTAATTCTAAATGATTTTATAGTTTCAAAATTGATAAGTACTTATTTTTGGATAATTTTTAATTACAATAAAACAAACACTCAAAATAATTTAAACATAACCACATAGTGATAAAGATCTAAATCTATTTAATTACATGGTATATAGAATGAATGGTTATATATAGAGTAACGTTTTCCCAAGACTAACTCAATATTTTTAATGAGTATCCAATAAATAGTGAAAAATTTCTATCATTTGGTTATGTACACTAATATTTTATTATCAATATGATGTATGAAAAGATAAGGATGATGTTAATAATATATAATTATTGGAAATAGTATGTAGTTTCTAATATGATGAACATTATCAATATAATGACCTCATCTTCTTCTACAATTCAATTCACATGACACTATTTATCATCTTCTTTGTCCCTTCTGAAATATACAATATTTGATCCCCTGGATTAGTGGATAATTATCACAATTATTCATTGCACATTTCATTGTTTGAGACTCAATATATTTATAAATATTTCATGTATCTTAATCTATTGATTATTTTTAAGAATTTATTACTAAATCCAAAAGATACATATTATAGGTTTATAAAAAATCCTTTTTGGTTATTAGATTCCTTGATTCCTTATAATGTGTTATTCATATATACTCATATCGTAACCATACTAATGTTTCTGGGAAAAAATAATTATAGCCAAAGGGTTCTATAATTAATTATATACATGGAAAATAATTTTGTATGAATGTACTTCAAATAATAGTCATATGTTTTGAAATTGTTTATCTACCTACATTAATCTTGAAATTAGTTTCCATGGAAGTCTACACACAAAATTTTAATATATAATTGTCATTGAATATTTTAAATTATATAAACTCTTAAAACATATTGATGAATATTATATTCATTACAACATTTGAAACTATTTAAAATTTATCATGGAATTTATACCATTAAATCATGAAAAAAAAAATTATAGTTTATATTTTAATTAGCACTATAAAATTTATTTAGATTTCATCAAGCTCATATTTATTTATAATTTCTTGAATACTTTATAGTTTGTTTTGAAAAATAAAATAAAAAAGAAACATTATAACCAATTAATTAATTATATGAAAAAATATTACATTCCATGTTGTAAATATATTAGTCATATTAACACTACATAATTGGATAATATTATGTTTGATAAATTCCTTAGACTATTATTGTATTAATTAATTTTATAATTTCCTTTTTTTATTTTGATATAATCCAATATCCCCCTTATCAATATTCTTTATGAGGTCTCATTAATCACATTATTCATCAACTCCCCTTTCAAATAGGGATCCTCACTCTCCAAAATATAAATTTAATCAACATATGGTATTTAAAATATTAATCTACATGTCACCCACATAAATATAAAGGGGTTTGACATAAAATGGAATCAAAAACCTTTATATATAAAAAAATGTTTCTCTATTAGTGTAGTGACCTTAATGAGTAAAAAATATCCATAACTATATCTCAATATCCATTTTGGAATATTGGAATTGTACTTTTATCAAAATTGAGATGAAATCATACACGTCTTTAACATCATAACACAATTTTTCATCTAATTAACCCACTACCGTCTTATGAGAATATTTTTTACATTCACAACCAACATAATGGTTACCTACAAAATTGGACAATAAATTCATAAAATGATTCCTTAAAAAATGATAATAGATAAGAATTATTATAAAATAATTATACATATAGTATATTATCAATAATATATATAAAAAACCATGTATATATTCTTAGATAATATCCATTATAAAAGGATTATATTCTCTATATTCTTATTAATTTAATGATTATATTCCATAATCATCATACGAATGTTCCTAATGTATTCAGAATTACTCCTTTGTATAAAAACACAACTATTAAATATTGAATATATATAAGATATTATGTAACTCCATGAATTTTAATATTTTTACATTTAATAAAGAAAATAATTCTTAACTTAAAACTTTCTCATATAGAATATATGAACTATCATTATTTACGAATAAACTAGACTAAATTATTATATTTGTTTCCTAGTGATGTTAAAAAAATAATCCCGTACCCAATATAAGTTTCCTCAAATTATTATTTAGATACCTGCTAGTGAAGTAATATAACCATATAATGTTAGTTATATACTTCCATATATATATATATATGATAATATAATTTATTAAAAAAATCAGTAATATTAATCATTATTAATATTAATAAAAATTACTTCTCATAACATGATACATATTTTTATTTCTCGCGTTCTCCATAGAACATGAACGTCTAATTTAATTTATAATATTTTTTGAGATCTATAGAAGAACCAACATCCATACCATAAGAAAATATTATGAGTACATTATAACTAAACACCCCTGGATGTTCTATCCTCTATTTATACAATCATACATCATCTTTTTTTCTCATTAATAACATATCAACCTTCATTTTCCCTATTAATATGTAAATCCAATTAATTTAAAATATAACAACACCAATAGTTATATCCATAACTGATATGAGAGACTCCAAATATAATCCCATATATATCCTCCTATCCTTATCATTGTTCAATTTTTTAGATGGTTTTCTCTATCAAAAATAATGTTCAACAACTTATATTTTTTATTTTGTTTACATGTGTTCAAAATCAACATTTTAATGTTATTGTAATCACCTCTTTCACATTAAGTTTACATCATGTTATTATAAAAAATTATGAAAATAATTATATAATTTATTTACATTGAATTTATTACTAGAAATCTAATTTCTTCAACTTTTTAGAGAATGATTAGTTAAATTAGCATCTTACTACTGGATATGATAAATAATTTTATTTTTTTTAGATTCCATGAAATATTGACTTATTATTTACTAACCATAATCAAGAATCCTATACACTATAATCCTTATAAATTAAAAAATCATAATAACCAACTAATTATTATAAAAAATAACTCTCATATAGTAACTGTACACCCAATAGAATATATATAATATGTAACAACATTTAAAGGTGACATGATTAGATATGATATAAATGATATCATTTTAAGATTACATGTTTCAATTGAAAAAATGACATGAAAAAATTAATTTGTATTACAAAACAACCATAATAAAAACAATTAAAAAAGTAAAATATATAATTTAATTGTGGAACAATATAGTAATATTATTAATGCAGACTAATATCAAACATAATCTATGGGATGATTTACAATAAATATTTCCTTCATTCATCACTAAATGAGGAGTAAGGTCTATAATTTATTTCAATAGTACATTCTATTTTCAATCCTTCAAAAATATTACTTGTGGAATTACTTATAACACATTCTGACTCATTATTAACCCAATTTCAAATAATACATGTTGAAAATATTGTATTCATGCATTGAATCAAAAGAAATATTGTTTTATATAATATGATTTAAATTATAAAAATTATTCTATATGAATTTATTCCATATATAAAAAAATATAATTTATAAAAATAGTTTTTTATCACTACAAATTTTCAAATAAAATATGAATTATCATTAGTAAAATACATTTTATGTTTTTAAAAACATTACCCGCACCATATTTAAGAAAATATATTTTCATTTCATTACTAGTATAATCATAAATCTAAAACTAAAAAAATCTATGATAATATTGAAAATTATTTTCATTTTATAAAAAAGGCACACATTACTTTTAATATGAATTAACCAATTCATCAAATTTAACATTATTAAACACATTATATACCAGTTATTAAAAATTTAATTTTTCGTTCTTGGTGGAACACTATATTTGGAAAAATTGATTATGTATCAATTTTTTACTTAATTATAAAAACTATTTTAACACCCCATGTTTTAAAAAAATGAATTTGAATTAAATTTTTTTTATTAATTAGATAGCTATAACTAGTCTTTAACACAGTTTTTTTGCTTCTATTTTTTGAAGTTCAAAAAACAGTCATTTAGAATTGTGATCAGTAAATTATTTTGAGTCTAATGAAACAAAATTTATTTATTTTTTAATAGTAACATAACTTTCTTAATATTAATATGACCCTAATTATTACAAAATTTTATTATTATTTTTATTTTCATAGGATTTAAGATAATGAAAAATTGATTAATTTTTCAAGGTTTTAAAAAATGAGTTATAGATTTAAAATTGTTATTTTTTAATAAATTATAATTTTCTATAAAAAATGATTAATATATAGAAAATAATTATTTTTTAAAATAGAGTTCATTTTTTAAATCTACTCATCAGAAAATGGTAAGGGTGAATTTGTGTGATATTTCTAAAATACTTAAATTTTTTCGAGAGTGGTAAAAATAAATTTATGAGTTTTTAGAATGTTTAATGAAATCATGATGATGTAATAATTAAAATAAAAATACTGGTCGGATTTTGTATTATAAAATATTATATGAGGTGTCCCATGTCGTAAATACCATGAGAAAATACCATGCGAATGCCCATGGTTTTTCAAAAACCACTAATGAGGTGTCCTTTGAAATTAAATAACAAACTCTATCTTGTTTACTATAAATAACAATGACTTCCTTATTTTTAATTAATTTCAATCTCATCACCCTGTAATCAATGGTATTTTTACCTCCCTATTAGTAATCCCACGTTCTCCTCAATCCCCCAATGTCCCAACCGCCGAGTCATAGGTGTTACTCTATATGGTAAGAGAATTCTCAAATTATTTTTTCCATCGAAGTTCTATTTTATGTGGTATGTATTTCATGTTTTTATTCCACGTTCATATTTTCATATTATTCTATCCCTATTATATTTTATGAGTCTATTATGAGTGTTTTATCCCTATCCACTCTCTTTTTAATGTTTTCTAAAACCATGTTGCATAGCCATTATACTGTAGAATTTTGGTCCCAAAATCTCTCTATTTTTCAACCACACATATTTTGATATAATCTTTTAATCCAAATTGTATTATGTTTGGTTATTTTATTAAAAACCCCCATACTATCCATATTATATAGGAATTATTATATACTCTTTTTCTCTTATCAAAAAATTGTTTGAATATTATCTAACCCCGTTAGGCGACCAGATTTTCATGAAGGACTTCCCAATTATTCTTTTATTTCGAGTTCCTTTATTTTCATTTTCATTCATAATATCCTTTTGAAAAAATGCTATAATAATTCCAGTAACATACATGAATTTTAAATTTATTATTCTAATGGAATATTTCATCATCATTTATCTTTCCCCCATCTCTCTTATTCTAAAAATATATGTACTGTCCACGTTGTACCTATTTACCAAAATCGTGGACGATGTGTTTGAAATATCCATCATATCCTTAAAATATGATCATAAAAAACATTTAATAGTTAAAAAATAATTTATATTGTGTTATGTAAACTATGTTATGTTCAGGAATGAAATTATATTCATGAAATTAGATTACATAATGAAACAAGTTCTTGATTATCGAGGAACAAGAAAAATTAATCTAAACAAACATCATCAATGTTTTTTCTAATGATCAACCATCATATTTGATAAAAAATGATTTAAGGTATCATTATATATTCTGGAAACATATTAAGTTAATTTTATTCCTCTTCTAGAATTTCATTTTTATACGACATGAAAATCAAACACAAACCAGCCATAGAAATCATGTAAAGAACACACCCAAAAAATGGAAGGAACAAAGTAATAACAATTAAAGGTTAAAATTATGTAATTAAATGATCATATAAGGTGTTACAAACATGAAAATATTTCTTTAGAATAATAATATTACTCTTTTTAATTTTATATAGGAGTTTTAAAAACATATGATGTAAGACAAACCTAATATAAAGAAAATTTTAACACAATTTCCATTCTTTGGGTTATCTTTTTTACTAAATAAATTGTGTGGTTTTAAGAGCTTTTGTGTAATGAATTTTTTTATATTATTTGTATTTATAGTTTATACCCATTTTACTTTCATTCAATTTATTCCCACATCAATTATATATTATTTTTATATGACTTTTCTTTTAAAATTATTTATAAAATACTATTTTACAAAATTAAAAAATAATGTTTTTATGCAATTATTAATAATGTATGATTATGTTATAGTTCTTGGGAATTGTTTATGATGATGTGTGGGACATATATTTCTTTCCAATTCATTATTTATCTGTATGATTGAGGTTGAAAATATGGTTACACCAATTGTAACTATCATGGTTACATGATAAGGTAGTTGTGAGGGTTACATTATAAGGTAGCATTGACTATTAAAAATTAGAAGGTATCCTAGAGGGTTACAAGATTAAGTAACAAATTCACCATTTTACCTTTCTGGTTTTATTTATGTACTATATGTCTTGTTGAAATTTCATGTTTCACAAAGTATGTTTATATTTGTGATAAGTAAGTTTTTTAAAATGTTTTTATATGTTACAAGTAATCACGGGGTAGTGTTTTATTTACTTATTTTCAAATACCTTACTAGACTTTTCATGTACATCACAAGTGTTTAATTTATTTTTAAAGGGTATAAGGATATTTACTTAATTAAGGAGGCCATGTTAAATGTTATGAAGATTTTTCAAATAAATCATGTTTTATTTGAAATGTTTTATATTTGTGAAGAATTGAGTAATGTTTTAATGTTATCCACAATGTATTAATGTGTAATGTTATGAATATATTACATCCTAATTCTCTAAAAATATAAATATGAAAAGATCAACAACATTAAAGGATGTTTTTTCTGGACTAAATTTCATGATTATATAACGTAATAAATTTGGGTCCTTGTAGTTGGTATCAGAGGATGGTTTAGATTGTAACGCCCCGACCCCAGTTACCCAGAGTCGGTGCATTATTACATAACATTGGCATGATCACAAGAAAGATCAAATCTCGAAAGACCGATTGGTTTAGTAGCCTTGGAAACACTAGATATATTCATAAGTCTTACATTACATCATAAAATGAAAAACTACGACAACAACATAATGTCTCCATAGTCCACACTAATATCCCCTCATAATATCCCTGCTGGTCATTCATAACTTACTTCTTCACATCCTGGGAAAAATAAAACATAGAAAAGGGGTGAGCTCAAATGCTCAGTAAGGATAACAATATAGCGGAAACTTTCTTAAATAAGAATAAACATTTAAGGCAATGTATAACTAAAACAAAAGCCTTTCAAACTTGAACTTTCAACATTGTATGTCATAAATAAAATGAAATAATTCCATTTACTCATTCACATGGATATTCTACTAATCGAATAATCACATGCAAAATCACTAACCACTTTCATAATGTTGGAATGCATAATGCCAGACTATCATAACCACATAGCCAAGGCCTCGTGCCAAGACTACAAATAAGATTTTTCCAAGGCCTTGTGCCAAGACACTAGTTTGTCTCATGAGACCTACCGATGCATCGAGGAGCTATAGCGGGCTCCACCCGTCACGTATTAAGTCCAATACATTCCCATATGAAAAGGGTTAAACATAACATAAACATTCGTATTAAAACTAGCATACGAAATGTCAATACTTTCACCATAAACTATTAATGGTATAAAAATAGCACATCCACATTCAAACATATCACAAAACCTTCAATACAATATAGAAGTTTTGTATCATAATAAATCAACTTCAAATAATCTTAAAATCCATCAAAGGATGTTTACATAGATGAAATCAAAATTCTTTTTAAAGAAATATCTCCTTTTATTTTGAAATAATTTAATATCCATATAAAATAAAACATTTTCTTTGAAAATATTCTTATAAGATTGTAAGGGAAACTTTGAAGATTTTATAACGGCGGAAAATAGCCGCACCCGCCGTATAAGTTAAAAAAAACATTCTTACCTTAATTCTATCGAAAAGGTTAAAAAGGACCTTGTTTTGAAAATGACAGAAAGATTACTTTATAAACCTCTTATAAAAATTCAAACAAGATTATAAATGACTTTAACCCATATTCTTGTAAATAATAAATATGTTTTGAAATACATTTTGAAGAAACATGGATGTGGATGATAAAGAGATCCCAGTAGATTATTACATATAAACAACCTCGGATAATGAAGAGATTGTGAAATAACCCTTACCTTGTACTTTTCCTTGGTTGGGGTAGGTTAAAATCCTGTATAATGGTGAAATAATTGTTATTAAATTATACAAGAATAATATATATTAATATGATATCATATATGATCTTTTAACATTGATTTGTTAATAATATCTTAGAATTATCGTCGTTTCGGGTGTTAAATTACGCATTTTCTTTTATATGTTTTGTTACATAAGCCATGTTTGTTGTATCTTATTCATATCCAGAATGATATCAAGTCCTTAAACATCATTTTTAAATCATCAAATGATAATTATACTTGAATGGATACGATGGAGAATGAATCTCATCGCGTTCGTGGAGACGGTAGTCCGTACGTACGCACGAGCGACAATATCATTCTTTTGATATTAAAATAATATATAAATGGATGGTATATCATATATACAGAATCATTAACATGTTATATTTATTATTTACATGAGTTACACATCATTATTATACCCATCCAAATAATAATATATTGAATAACAATTACACCACGACGTGGAGACGGTAAGCCGTACGTACGAACGTATGGTGACATGTTATTCAAGGGTTGATAGAATACTGAATATGGTTGTACCATATTTATAATAACATCACAGTATATATATGATACTGGATTTATTATTTTAGAATGGTAACAACAAAGGAAGAAGAAGTGGAAGAAGAAATGAACTTAGAAAAGGGTGGTGAAATCATTACCTCTTCTTCGGGTTCTTCCTTTTGATTTGATCAAAAGGGATCCTTAGGTTGTCTTTCTGATCAAACTAAGGCCCCTAGGTTGTAGTGATGGATGTTGGGAGAGTATTTGGGCAGAGTTTTTCCGAACCAAAAGGCTTTGAAGGTGTGAAGAAATGGGAAGTAGGAGTGCCCTTTTATAAGAGGGGTGAGGGGCACCTTTGGAAAAGCTAGAGATATTAGTTTATAATAAATTCATAATCGGTTTCCAATGGCTCCAAAGTTGACTATTCAAAGGTTAAGTTGGGGATGGGTCGAAAACAACTCAACCAATAGAATTTAGATAGGTTTGGGTACTTATATTAACCTTATCTTTAAGTATTAACTCTAAGTTAATTAGTTTCACTTTTACAATGTCTCTTTGTATTTTTATATAATATGGTTAATAAACTTACTACATATTTCCAAGAGACCGCCAAGTGGTCCATTAATGATGAAACTATCATGATATAAGTCTCTTGGCTGAACCTTAGATTTTTAGGAATTTAATATCGATTAATAATATAATAATTGTTTTAAGAACTCTTTTATGTCAATTTTGACACTATTCAATAGTTGATTTTTGTGAAACTCATAATAGATTGATTACTTAGAAAAAAGTCAATTAAATCAACCCTAATATATCATATTATCCTAGAAAATTATTTTAATTCATTAAAAGTTTCATATTATATTTATTTGGGTATTTATAATATCAATTATTTTAATTTTTTACTATTATAGTAATTACTGCATCATCATCGTGTCATAAATAAAATAAATTATTTAATGTCTAAAAATTATAAATAAAATATTATTATGTAGGAAATCGTTTTATATTTATAATGAATATTTATAATCTAAAATCCAACATATATAACCCTATGTAACAATTGTTTTGCTAAAAGATATATGCTTGTGTCATTTTTGTATTCATTTTAACTTAATTAAAATAAAGTGTCATTATCACTTACAAGTGGATCCATGGGGTCCCAAAATCGACCCAAAGATGCCCATGGTCGACCATGTATCAACCAATAGGGTTAAGACACGTTTTAGGGTAATTTAGTATTATTATAATATTAATTTTTTAACCCTTATTTACCGGATTTACCCTTAACCATGGTAAATAAAATATTTACCGCAGTAATTATTCAAAATGTCTAAAAATAAAAGTTACCTATTTACACAATTTGAACATCCTGATTCCAAATATGGAATCCATTTTCCTAAATTCAAAACACAGAAGTGGCAGAAATTAATTTAAAATTAATTCCCACTGTCAAAACAAAAAGCGTGTTTTAAAGAGATAATAACTATCAAAAGATTGACACTTGTTTATGTTCGGTTTAATTGTAAAATTATGTCCAATGACCAAAATTATATTAAATGGTAAAAATATATTCTAAATATACTTTAAAACTACTAAAATTCATAATTTATCACTATTAATTATTTTGATTAAAAAAGTTGTTTTTAATTAAAATTTAGTAATTTTCACTATTCATCAAAATATGAAAGTTATCCGAAAAGTACCAAAATTTCACCTTAGGCTAAATTAGATATTACGAATCCAAAAATGAAGTCCATTTTGAAATATAAAATATATATGATTTCAAAAAGTAGGTATTACTATTCACAACGGCTAGTTTAATTAGTTGTGGTGTGTGTTAGAACTCGAGGTTGCGTACAACACACGCTATCGCATTATTCGAAGAGAAGCATACCGTAGAAGCTTGGGGTGTTACATTCTCCCCTCCTTCAAATAATTTCGTCCTCGAAATTTCTAGAATACTACCGCATGAAAAAACTCGGGTGGTTCTTCATCATAAGTTCCTCGGGTTCCCACTTTGCCTCTTCCATCTTATGGTTTCTCCACAAAACTTTTACCAGACACGTCGTCCAGTTTCTCAGTACTTGTTCTCTTGTATCAAGAATCCTGACAGGCTCTTCACAATAAGACAGATCGGGTTCCAGTTCTAATTCCTCATAGGTGAGTACATGCGTTGGTTCAGGCATGTATTTTCTCAACAGAGATACGTGGAACACATCGTGAACTTTGGAGAGACTTGGCGGCATTGCCAATCGGTAAGCTACAACCCCAATTCGTTCTAGAATTTCGAAAGGTCCGATGTACCTGGGACTCAATTTACCTTTCTTACCAAAACATATGACTCCCTTCCACGGAGATACCTTCAGGAAAACATGATCACCGACTTGAAATTCCAAATCCTTCCTTCGATTATCGGCATAGCTCTTCTGCCTACTTTGAGCTGCTTTGATGTGATTTTGGATTACTTTCACCTTTTCCACCGTTTCCTCCACCAGTTCTGGGCCTACAAGTTTTCTTTCACCAACGTCATCCCAACAGGTTGGTGTACGACATCTCTTTCCGTATAACGCTTCATATGGTGCCATCTGAATACTCGAATGGAAGCTATTGTTATAGGAAAATTCTACCAGTGGTAAATATTGATCCCACATACCTTGAAAGTCAAGTGAGCAAGATCTCAACATGTCTTCTAAGGTATGAATAGTCCGTTCTGATTGTCCATCTGTTTGAGGGTGGTAAGCAGTGCTCAAATGAAGTTCAGTATCCAGGGATTTCTGAAGACTTTTCGAAAATCTTGAAGTAAAACGGGGATCACGATCAGAAACAATCGATAGGGGTACTCCATGAAGTCTCACAACTTCATTAATGTATAGTCTTGATAGACGTTCCAGGGGTAGATCTTCTCTTATAGCAAGAAAATGTGCTGACTTGGTAAGACGATCAACAATAACCCATATTGCATTATTACTTCTAGGAGTCTTTGGTAGCCCCATGACAAAGTCCATCGTAATATTGTCCAATTTCCACTCCGGTATGGGAAGAGGTTGCATGACTCCTCCAGGCTGTTGCCTTCCAGCTTTCACCTGTTGACAAACCATACATCTTGACACAAAATCAGCAATCTCCCTCTTCATGTTGTCCCACCAAAAATGTTCCTTCAAATCTCTATACATTTTTGTGCTCCCAGGGTGTATAGAGAAATTGGAACTATGAGCATCATCCAGCAATTCCCTTTTTAGATCAGGTAAATCGGGAACACAAAGTCTCTTCCCGAATTTCAAAATTCCATCTTCATATACAAAGTCTCTCAATCTCCCATCATTCAAAGCTTTAATCTTCTTTTGGAATTCTTCATCATCAGTCTGAGAGCTCTTAATCTTTTCTAGTAAATATGGTTTGGCAACCATTTGAAAAAGCATTGATGTTTCACCTTCCCTGGTTATTCCCATGTCCATCTTCACTAGATCCATGAAAATTGGATCCCTTGCAATTCTCATATTGTTCAAAACTCCATGGTCTTTTCTACTCAAAGCATCTTCCACCTTGTTTGCCTTCCCCGGGTGGTAGTGTATCGTACAATCATAATCCTTGAGTAATTCAAGCCATCTCCTTTGCCTCATGTTGAGTTCTTTTTGTGAGAAAATATACTTCAAACTCTTGTGATCAGTATAAATCTCACATTTTTCACCATAGAGGTAGTGCCTCCATATCTTCAAAGAAACGATCACAGCTGCTAACTCGAGATCATGAGTAGGATAGTTTTGTTCATGAATTTTCAACTGTCGTGATGCATAGGCAATAACTCTATCATTCTGCATAAGGACACAGCCAAGTCCTTTCTTTGATGCATCACTATAAATAACGAACTCATCATTCCCCGATGGTAGAGTCAATATAGGAGCATTGACTAATCTTTTCTTCAGTTCTTCAAAACATTCTTCACACTCTTTTGTCCAAACAAATTTAACCCCTTTACGTGTGAGCTTCGTTAATGGGTTAGCCAATCGGGCAAAATTCTGGACGAAACGTCGATAATAACCTGCCAAACCAATAAAACTGCGTACCTCAGTTATACTCGTAGGTGCTGGCCATTCTTGGATTGCCTTGGTCTTAGAAGGATCAACAGAGATTCCATCTTTAGAGACAATATGGCCCAGAAAAGAAATCTCCTGAAGCCAGAATTCACACTTGCTAAACTTCCCATATAATTCATGCCTCCTCAGAGTCTTCATGATAATGCGCAAGTGATTTTCATGATCTTCGTAGGTTTTGGAGTATACTAAGATATCATCAATAAATACCACCACAAATTCATCGAGATACTCCTTGAAAACTCTATTCATCAGATCCATGAATACAGAGGGTGCATTAGTCAATCCAAACGGCATTACAGTAAACTCGTAATGCCCGTACCTGGTTCGAAATGCTGTCTTCGGAATGTCTTCCTTCTTTAAACACAACTGATGGTATCCAGATCGAAGGTCAATCTTTGAAAAGTATTGGGCTCCATGCAGTTGGTCAAATAAATCATCAATACGAGGCAGGGGATACTTGTTATTTATCGTTATAGCATTGATCTCCCTGTAGTCGATACATAACCTCATAGATCCATCTTTCTTTTTAACAAAAAGAACAGGGGCTCCCCATGGAGAAACACTAGGGCGAATAAATCCCTTATTACTCAATTCCTCTAGTTGTTTATTTAGTTCGACTAACTCTACAGTGGCCATTCTATAAGGGGTCTTCGATATAGGCCTTGATCCAGGAATCAAATCAATGGAAAACTCAACTTCTCGTTCTGGAGGATGTCCAGGTAAATATTCCGGAAATACATCTACAAATTCTTTCACAACAGGTACATCCTCTATTTGAACATTCCTTTCCTCACCGACAGTTATTTTATTCTCTTCCTCCCCAATAATTGAATTAAGTTGATCTACTAGGGGTGGATCTAAATAAGAATTAGGTGGTGACGATTCTGCTCTAAAGATAATGTGTTCCTTATCATTATCATCAAGAATCGTAACCTCTTTCTTCTTACAATAAATCTTCACATCATAGTCCGAAAGCCAGTCTATACCGAGGATTATATCAAACTCAATCATAGGTATGACGATGAGATCAGCAGATAAAGAAAATTTATGTGCTCTAATGGGGACTGATTCACAAAACTTTGTTGCAATGATACTTCCCTTAGGAGTTTTAACTGACAACTCCCTTATTAAATCGAATTGGAAATATCTAATTTTCTTAGCAAACTAGGAAGATATGAAACAATGCGATGATCCAGAGTCAAATAATGCATTTGCTAAACTTGAGGAAACCATTAAATTACCTGCCACCACATCTTTTGGAGCTTCTACCTCTGCAGTAGTGATAACATAAGCCTGGCCTTGATCCCTTGGCCTTTTCTGAGGTAAGTTCTCCTGATGCTTAGGACATTCATTTGCATAATGCCTCATCTCCCTGCAATTGTAGCACTGAACGTTGGTAGCTTCCTTCTTCCCTTTGCAATCACGATCTTGGTGGCCTTTTTCACCACACTTGTAACAGACTCCCATTCCCTTCAAGAAAGCACCGGGATGTTTCTTCCCGCATTTACCACAAGATGGATATTCAACCTTTCCCTTCTTTACCTTATTTCCATTCCCAGATTGATCAGCAGGTCTCTTCTTCTCTTGCTTTTCTTTAAAGTCATAAGACTTAGAGAATTCCTTTTCGGTCTTGATAGCACATGAGACAATGTCTTCGTACGATGAAAAGGATTGTGAGACTAATGCTCGACGAAGAGATGGTTTTAACCCATCAAAGAAATGATCAAACTTACTTATTGGGTTGCGTATATAATCACCAGCATACCTTGCTAACCTTGTAAAGTTAGCCTCATACTTTGCGACATTCTCATCCTCCTTCTGTCTCAGACTTAGAAATTGCCTTTCCATATCTGCTCGATGGTCACGAGGGAAGTATTTTTCTAAAAACAGATCTTTGAACTCCCTCCATTCCATATTTGATACTTCATCATCTTCCTTCATGTTTTGAATCAATGACCACCATTGATCAGCATCTCCAGTGAGGCGGTAAATTTCCATGATAACTTTTTCCCTTTCACTGCTCCCCAAAGCCTGAAATATTTTCTCTAGGGAATTTATCCATTGCTCAGCTACTAAGGGATTTGTACTCCCATTGAACGTTGGTGGTTGTTTCCTCATGAATCGATCTAACATTGATCCTCCATGCTGCGGATCAGGGTGCTCCATACGGGTAAGGTTATTATTCATAACCTGAGTATGTTGTCCCAGTATGGTGATTAGCTGATCGGCACCAGTTGCATCACCAGCCCCACTATAATTATCTTGAGCAGGAGGGCAATCCCTACATGGAGTGCGTGCATTGATACGGTTTCCATTTCTTCCACTAGGCACCATTTCTAAACAATGGCATAAACTAGATCAGTTTATGAATCAAAATACATAATCCCATACTTATAAAACACTTAACATAAATTGAACTATTTATGGATATAATCCATAATCATAAGAATTTTTTCTTTGAGGAAGTATATACTCATAATCCCTTCAAAATGATTTGTAAAGAAAAATGAGAGTTATCCTAAGCATATCCCCCGGGAGTGTCGTAACCAAGAGTGCAGCAAGGCCCGTTGTCGTGCACCAGTTCCCGTTTGAGTCTAGCTCAAAGCGGTGTTTTCGGGTTTTACCCCTAGATACATCTGTGCCAGAGCCGCCTCTACCTGCTCGTATCCAGATAGGGATGTATTGCTCGGAAAACTCACAAAATCTCTACAATACCAAAATTCTAGGAAGTTCTTCTATACTAATCCTCAAAGTTCATCTTAGGTCTACGTGCTCTAATCAGAGTTTATCTAAATCTAGCTTCCAAGGTTTGTACTAAAATTCCTCTGATACCAACTGTAACGCCCCGACCCCAGTTACCCAGAGTCGGTGCATTATTACATAACATTGGCATGATCACAAGAAAGATCAAATCTCGAAAGACCGATTGGTTTAGTAGCCTTGGAAACACTAGATATATTCATAAGTCTTACATTACATCATAAAATGAAAAACTACTACAACAACATAATGTCTCCACAGTCCACACTAATATCCCCTCATAATATCCCTGCAGGTCATTCATAACTTACTTCTTCACATCCTGGGAAAAATAAAACATAGAAAAGGGGTGAGCTCAAATGCTCAGTAAGGATAACAATATAGCGGAAACTTTCTTAAATAAGAATAAAAATTTAAGGCAATGTATAACTAAAACAAAAGCCTTTCAAACTTGAACTTTCAACATTGTATGGCATAAATAAAATGAAATAATTCCATTTACTCATTCACATGGATATTCTACTAATCGAATAATCACATGCAAAATCACTAACCACTTTCATAATGTTGGAATGCATAATGCCAGACTATCATAACCACATAGCCAAGGCCTCGTGCCAAGACTACAAATAAAATTTTGCCAAGGCCTTGTGTCAAGACACTAGTTTGTCTCATGAGACCTACCGATGCATCGAGGAGCTATAGCGGGCTCCACCCGTCACGTATTAAGTCCAATGCATTCCCATATGAAAAGGTTTAAACATAACATAAACATTCGTATTAAAACTAGCATACAAAATGTCAATACTTTCACCATAAACTATGAATGGTATAAAAATAGCACATCCACAGTCAAACATATCACAAAACCTTCAATACAATATAGAAGTTTTGAATCATAATAAATCAACTTCAAATAATCTTAAAATCCATCAAAGGATGTTGACATAGATGAAATCAAAATTCTTTTTAAAGAAATATCTCCTTTTATTTTGAAATAATTTAAGATCCATATAAAATAAAACATTTTCTTTGAAAATATTCTTATAAGCTTGTAAGGGAAACTTTGAAGATTTTATAACGGCGGAAAATAGCCGCACCCTCCGTATAAGTTAAAAAAAACATTCTTACCTTAATTCTGTCGAAAAGGTTAAAAAGGACCTTGTTTTGAAAACGACGGAAAGATTCTTTTATAAACCTATTATAAAATGTCAAAAAAGGTTATAAATGACTTTAACCCATATTCTTGTAAATAATAAATATGTTTTGAAATACATTTTGAAGAAACGTGGATGTGGATGATAAAGAGATCCCAGTAGATTATTACATATAAACAACCTCGAATAATGAAGAGATTGTGAAATAACCCTTACCTTGTACTTTTCCTTGGTTGGGGTAGATTAACCTCCTGTATAATGGTGAAATAATTGTTATTAAATTATACAAGAATCATATATATTAATATGATATCATATATGATCTTTTAACATTGATTTGTTAATAATATCTTAGAATTATCGTCGTTTCGGGTGTTAACTTACTCATTTTCTTTTATATGTTTTGTTACATAAGCCATGTTTGTTGTATCTTATTCATATCCAGAATGATATCAAGTACTTAAACATCATTTTTAAATCATAAAATGATAATTATACTTGAATGGATACGATGGAGATTGAATCTCATCGCATTCGTGGAGACGGTAGTCCGTATGTACGCACGAGCGACAATATCATTCTTTTGATATTAAAATAATATATAAATGGATGGTATATCATATATACAGAATCATTAACATGTTATATTTATTATTTACATGAGTTACACATCATTATTATACCCATCCAAATAATAATATATTGAATAACAATTACACCACGACGTGGAGACGGTAAGCCGTACGTACGCACGTATGGTGACATGTTATTAAAGGGTGGATAGAATACTGAATATGGTTGTACCATATTTATAATAACATCACATTATATATATGATACTGGATTTATTATTTTAGAATGGTAACAACAAAGGAAGAAGAAGTGGAAGAAGAAATGAACTTAGAAAAGGGTGGTGAAATCATTACCTCTTCTTCGGGTTCTTCCTTTTGATTTGATCAAAAGGGCTCCTTAGGTTGGCTTTCTGATCAAAATAAGCCCCCTAGGTTGTATTGAGGGATGTTGGGAGAGTATTTGGGCAGAGTTTGGCCGAACCAAAAGGCTTTGAAGGTGTGAAGAAATGGGAAGTAGGAGTGCCCTTTTATAAGAGGGGTGAGGGGCACCTTTGGAAAAGCTAGAGATATTAGTTTATAATAAATTCATAATCGGTTTCCAATGGCTCCAAAGTTGACTATTCAAAGGTTAAGTTAGGGATGGGTCGAAAACAAATCAACCAATATAATTTAGACAGGTTTGGGTACTTATATTAACCTTATCTTTAAGTATTAACTCTAAGTTAATTAGTTTCACTTTTACAATGTCTCTTTGTCGTTTTATATAATATGGTTAATAAACTTACTAAATATATCCAAGCGACCCCCAAGTGGTCCATTAATGATTAAACTATCATGATATAAGTCTCTTGGCCTAACCTTATATTTTTAGGAATTTAATATCAATTAATAATATAATATTTGTTTTAAGAACTCTTTTATGTCAATTTTGACACTATTCAATAGTTGATTTTTTTTAAACTCATAACAGATTTATTACTTCGAAAAAAGTCAATTAAATCAACCCTAATATATCATATTATCCTAGAAAATTAGTTTAATTCATTAAAAGGTTCATATTATATTTATTTTTGTATTTATAATATCAATTATTTTAATTTTTTACTATTATAGTAATTACTGCATCATCATTGTGTCATAAATAAAATAAATTATTTAATGTCTAAAAATTATAAATAAAATATCATTATGTAGGAAATCTTTGTATCTTTCTAATGAATATTTATAATCTAAAATCCAACATATATAATCCTATGTAACAATTGTTTTACTAAAAGATATATGCTTGTGTCATTTTTGTATTCATTTTAACTTAATTAAAATAAAGTGTCATTATCACTTACAAGTGGATCCATGGGGTCCCAAAATCAACCCAAAGATGCCCATGGTCGACCATGTATCAACAAATAGGGTTAAGACACGTTTTAGGGTAATTTAGTATTATTATAATATTATTTTTTTAACCCTTATTTACCGGATTTACCCTTAACCATGGTAAATAAAATATTTACCGTAGTAATTATTCAAAATGTCTAAAAATAAAAGTTACCTATTTACAAAATTTGAACATCCTGATTCCAAATATGGAATCCATTTTCCTAAATTAAAAACATAGAAGTGGCAGAAATTAATTTAAAATTAATTCCAGCTGTCAAAACAAAAAGCGTGTTTTAAAGAGATAATAACTATCAAAAGATTGACACTTGTTTATGTTCGGTTTAATTGTAAAATTATGTCCAATGACCAAAATTATATTAAATGGTAAAAATATATTCTAAATATACTTTAAAACTACTAAAATTCATAATTTATCACTATTAATTATTTTGATTAAAAAAGTTGTTTTTAATTAAAATTTAGTAATTTTCACTATTCATCAAAATATGAAAGTTATCCGAAAAGTACCAAAATTTCACCTTAGGCTAAATTAGATATTACGAATCCAAAAATGAAGTCCATTTTGAAATATAAAATATATATGATTTCAAAAAGTAGGTATTACTATTCACAACGGCTAGTTTAATTAGTTGTGATGTGTGTTAGAACTCGAGGTTGCGTACAACACACGCTATCGCATTATTCGAAGAGAAGCGTACCGTAGAAGCTTGGGGTGTTACATAGATAAATATAGCGGTTAATATCAATGTAATAGAATACCATTAATGATTTTTACTCTATGGTTAATTTGAAATGATATATCATTTAATAATGACAATGTTTCTTAGAATAATTTATATTATATTAGAATGGTTTTTGGTAGAAGAAATATGGAAGATGAAGAGGAGAGGACCCAACAGAACAATATCGTTACGAATCCATATCTCAGAATATAGGGGATAGAAACCAAGAAGTTTGTAATAGAAATGAATCTGCTAACAAACAAAATAAATAGTGGTGGTATCCATGAAAGAGAAAAACTAGATGTACCACACTAGAACATGATGATAGTGAAACATTTTGTGTGACAACAAACTTCTTCATTCAATGGATATTCTAACACAGTAGTGACTAAAGGATGGATTAAGACCCTTGAAAAGATATTAAAAGTTATGTTCTATTAAAATAATAAAAAGTTGTGTCTTTCTATTTATTGTTATTATGGTGAAGATAATCAATAGTGGAAAATGGTCAAAAATATCAGTTATTGAGAGAATATTGATTCCTTAGAGTTGGATGAATTTAAAAGTATTTTCCTTGAAAAATATTTTCCCATGTTGGTTCGACATAGGTTGGAGAAGAAATTACATCAATTAAATAAAAAAGAGGAATATTAAATGGCCATGCATGAAGAGAACTTCACCTAACAGGTGACGTATGATCCTTATAGTATTTTGAATCTTGTCAACCAAATTAGTTGCTTTTACTCAGGATTAAAGCCAAGGTTTTGAAGGGCCTTAGTCTTTCGTGAATTCAAAAATTATGAAAAACTTGTTAGAAGTGCTGATAGGGTAGAGATAATGTTTTATAGTTATCACATTCACTTTATATACACATGTTAATAAATGGTATAGATGAAAAGTGATGTGTAAGAATAAATCATTGAAATATGATGGTAATAATTAAAATATTCCACTTTGGGAAATGAGTGACAAAAATCATCCTGGGGATGGCTTTCCTAATGTGGGAAGTGTCATAGATATGGTGTTTTTGGTTATATGTCATGAGATTAAAATGAAAATGATACTATGACTAATCATGATCAATAAATTGTTGAGTGTTTTAAATTTGGAGAGATGGGTCATTATGAAAGTGCCTTCCCAAACTGGGATTTGAATGATGAAAAGAAGCCAGACTATAATAAGAAAAGTGAAGTGAGAACCTTTGCGACTACATCATTACTTATTGGTCCATCCAATGAATTTTTATTTTCTTCCTTATATGATTCCATATATATGTTTAATGTTTTGTTTGATACGGGGTCTACACATTCCATTATATATGTCGAATTTTATGGTGAATTTAAAATATCACCTTAATAAATGAGACCAAAACATATCTTAAAAAAAGGTGAAATATTGTAGAAAAGAGGAATTATAAGAATGTATATATTGTGATCTGTGGAAAGACTTAGAATACATAACTTGTTTTTTTTCCTTAGTAGAGTTTGATGTAATTTTGGTAATGGATTGGCTTTCTGTTTATTTTTATAAGATTGACTATAGATCTAAAGAAGCTGTTTTTCAGAAATAGTCTCAATTTGTGTATAATAATGAACCCATACAATTGATAACATATCTAGAAGATAAAAATATACTGAAACAAGGAAATGAATGTTATATTTCTCATATTGTTTAAAACAATGAAATGTTTTGATTAATTATGTGTTAGTGATAAATGAATACCTTGATATTTTTGTTGATGAGATACCCAATGTCATACCTGATCAAAATGTTGAATTCACAATTTACATTGTTTTTGATGATAATCCAATTTTAAAACCCAAATATCATATAGATCAAATGGCTTCTTGAACTGAAAATTTAGTTGTAGTATTTTTTTTGATAAAGGTTTCATTCATCCTAGAAATTCACCATGGGGTGACCCTGTTTTGTTCAATAAAAAGAAATATGGTTCAATGAGTCTTTTCATTGATTATAGAGCCTTGAATATCATCAATATTGAAAAAAGTATCATTTTCCTCATATCGATGACTTGTTTTATTAGCTTTAGGGAGCTCAGTATTTTTCCATGATTGAATTGAGATCTGAATACCAATAACTTATGGTGAAGTAAGATGACATCCCAAAAACATATTTTAGTACTACATATGGGAATTCTGAATTTTGCGATATGCCATTTGGGTTAATTAATGCACCTAAGGTATTTGTGGATATTATGAATAGAATATTTCATGAGTTCTTGGATATGTTTTCTATTGTGTTTATTGATGTCATTCTAGTATTCTTTAAGAGTAATGATGACCATGAGAAAAATATAAGGGTTGTTTTTCAAACCATATATGAAAAAACTATATAGAAAATTTAGAATGTCTAATTTTTGGTTGCACTAGATTTATAATATTGTAAATATTGTAAATAAGCATAGAATAGCAGCCGATCCTGCCAAAATAGTTGTGGTTGATGATTGGACATGACATAAAAATATTACAGAGATTAATCGTTTTGTTGGAGTACCAGGTTCTTGCAGATGGTTTTTTAAAATATTTTCACAATTATCTATCACCCCTAATATGTTAATGAAAAAAAATGTTAAATTTATTGGGATAGAACAATATGATGTCTGTTTTCATGAGAATGAGAAGAGATTGATAAACTCTCCATTTTTGGCATTGCCTACCTAAAATGGTGAGTTTTTCATCTACATTAATGATTCATTGAAGGGACTTGGTTGTGTTCTAAAAAAATGACCAGGTAATTATGTATTATTTAGAACATATAAAACCTCATGACCTAAATTATCACAATCATGATCGGTAATTAGTATTTATTATTTTTTTAAATTGGGGCCACCATTTATACAGAGAAAAATGTGAAATATATACTTACCATAAACGTCTGAAATATAATTACTCAAAAGGAATTAAACATGAGGTAGAGAAGATGGCTTGAACTGATTAAGGATTATGATTGCATGATGAATTACCATCTAGGAAAAACTAACAAATTGTATGATGCCTTGAGTTGAAAACATCATCCATCATTAACCATGATTCTTTGGGAACATGATCCCATGAAAAATTATTTGAAAAATTATGGAATTGAATTTTTTGGTGCAGGAAACACCTCTGTTTTGTTTCAGGTTTCTATCCAGTATCATTATGCTAAATAATTAAGGAAGTGAAGAATGAATACCATGAGCTTCATGACAATAAGTTAAAGAAAAGCAGCAGTTGTTGAAGGGATGATTCATCCTTTTACAGTACCTGAGTGGCAATGGTAGAATTTATCCATATACATTGTTGTAAGATTACCTATGACTTCTCGAGGTAACAATGCAATTTGGGTTTTCATTGATCGAGTGACAAAATATGTACATTTTATTTCTATTATAGAAATAATGTATTTTGATTCTTTTTTATGACTATACCTCAAATAGATTGGCTGGTTACAAGGATTTCTTATTTCTATCATATCTAACTAGGATCAAAGATTTACTTATTACTTTTGGATGGTACATCACAAGTCATTGGGAACACCATTAAATTTCAGTACAACTTTTCATCCTGAATCAGATTGGTAGTCAAGAACGAATGATTTAGACATTGAAGTTATACTTCAAGATTTTTCAATGGACTACTAGGGATGTTGAGATCAACATCATTCGTTAGTTGAGTTTTCCTATAATAAAATGTTTCACTCTAGTATACAGATGGAACCTTTTGAGGTATTATATGGGAATCATTTCGAACTCCAACTTTTTTCGGTGAAGATGGGGATAGGAAGATGATGGAAATAGTATTAGTAGAGGAAGTGGCTGAGAAAGTGAAAATGATCTAGTAACACCTAATGACAACTCTGAGCATACATAATTGTTATACAGACAACCGTATGAAAGACTTCTCTTTTGAGGAAGGTTAACATGTTTTCATTAAAATATCACTATAAAATAGTGTCTAGAGTTTTGGTAAGAAAGGAATAATAAGTACACAAATCATTGAACTTTATTAAATCCTAGAGAAGGTTAGATCAATATTCTACTGAGTATCTAGGACATTGATTTTATCTCAGGTGCATAATGTTTTTCATGTTTTGGTATTGAGAAAGTATGTTCTAGATTCATCTCTTCTCTTTGGCCTAGAAGTAGTTTAGCTAGAAGAGAACATTTTTTTAAGAGGAACTAGTTTAGATTATTTATCAAAGGTAACAACTATTTAAGAGTAAAGTAATCCACTAGGTAAAGGTTTTGTGGAGAAACCACATGGTTGACAAAGCAACATGAGAGTATGAAAATGCTATGAGGGAACGATACCCTCACTTGTTTAATAAGTAAATAGAATTATGACAACTCAATTTCAAAAAGGTGGGGAAAATGTAACACCCTAAGGATTTAAAAAATGAATTGGAATGCCAGAAACATTATTTAATTATATAGTTATAACTAGAATTTAATACAATTGTTTTGCTTTCATGTTTTGTATTTCAAATAACGGTCATCTACAATTGTGTTTAGTAAGTTATTTGGATTCCAAGGGAACCGTATTAATTTTCGGTGAATAGTATCATACCATTATGAATAGTAATATGAACCTAATAAATATTAAATTGTATAAATATTTTATTTTCTTAAGGCTTTATGATAATGAAAACTTGATTAATTTTTCATGTTGTTAAAAATGAGTAATAGATTTAAAATTGTTATTTTTGAAGAAATTGTCAATTTATTTTAAATATAAATTAATATATAAAGAATATTATTTTCAATAAAATTGATTTAATTTTTTAAATATATGAATTGTAAAATGGTTAGGGTTTATTTTTGGGATTTATCTAAAATACATGAATTTTTTGTGAATAGTAAAAATACAGTTTTTAGTTTTCTCTATGTTTAATGACATCATAATGATATAATAAATAAAATAAAAAATTATTGCAAAATTTTTTATAGTAAAAGATTATATGATGTTTACCAAGTGAAAAATAACTTGGGGAAGTAATAGGGGAAAGCCCATGGTTTTGTAAATACAACTAATGTGGTGTGATTTGAAATTAATAAAAAACTCCCACTCATTTATTATAAATACCCACTCATTCCTTCATTTTAATTCATTCCAAACTCATCATCCTTGATTATTTGGTAGTATTACCTCCCTATTAATCCTCATAAGGCGTACTTAAGCCCCAAGGACCAAATCATCATCTCTTTTCCCCTCTCTGTGTTTTTCTAAAAATAAAAACACAACCCATGATGTGCCGATCAACCAAAATCTTGGATGTTGTGTTTGAAATATCCATTAAATACTTAAAATAAGATAATAAAAACTTTTAAGTGGTTTCAAATTAATGTAATTTTTATTTTTTAATCAATGTTATGTTCTTTAATGAAATTTTATCCATGACATTAAGTTAAATAATAAATCAAGTTCATGATTATCGGGGAACAACAGAAAATGATCTAAACAAACATCATCAATGTTTTATCTAATGATCCATCATCATATATGATAAAAAAATTTATTTATTTTACCACTATATATTATTTAAAAATATTAAGACCATTTAATTACAATTATGTAATTTCATTTCCATCATACAAAAAAATCAAACACATACCAGCTAGGGAAATCATTTAAAGAACACATCTAAAACAATGGAAGGAATAGATTACTAACAATTAACGGTTAAAATAATGTAATTAAATGATCATATAAGGTGTTATAAACATGAAAATGTTATTATAAAATTCTAATAGGTTTTTTTCAACCATTATAATGAAATTTTAAACATGTTTTATATAATTCAAACCCGAGGTATGTGAATTCTTAACCCAATTTCCATTTTTTTGGTTAACCTTATTGTTCATTAATTATGAGGTTTAAAGATCATTTTTATGGGTTTTTGTTTATATTATGTGTATTTATAGTGTATAAAAATTTTAATATCGTTTTATTGATTTATATATCAATTATATGTTATTTTTAAGTGGAAATTATTTTAAAATCCCCTTATAAAATTCCATTTTACTAAATTAAAAAACAATGTTTTTATGAAATTATACATGATGAATGATTATGTTCTTGTTCTTGGGAATTATATATGATGAAGTATGGGAATTATATATCCCTATAATTCATTATTTTTTTTTTGAGGTCGTCCGTATGGTTACTCAAAATGTAACTACGATGGTTACACAATAAGGTAGTAATGACAGTTACATTGTAAGGTATCCATGAGGGTTAGAAATTATATGATAGACGAGAGGGATAAAATATTATTTATGTAATTTTCCAAGTTAAATTTTTTTATTGTATTTAGGGTTTATATGTTTTTTGGAAATATCATATTTCATGTAGTATGTTTATTTGGGTGAAAAATATATTTTTCTATAAATAGTTTCATAGGTTTCATGTAATAATGGGATAGTGTTTTATTTAAATATTTTTATTTCCCTTACAAAGATTTTGGTTCACATACCATGTTTTTAAACTATTTTTTTGTTTATATGTATGTGTAAGTAAAATAAATAATCTAAGTAAAATGTTATAATGATTTTTCAAAGAAACTGTGTTTTATTTTAAAAGTTTTACATTTTGGAAGAAATGAGTATTGTTTTTATGGTTTCCACTATGTATTAATGTGGAATTTTATGAATATATTATATTACAATTCACTAAAACTATACACTTTAAAAGATAATCAATATTAAAGTAAGTGAGTTCATGAAAAAATTTCATAATTATGTAATGTAATAAGGATGAGTCATTATAAATATTATATCAATATCAATACCAATTATAAAAATATTAATTGATGGAAAATTTGAATCAATGGATTTAACTCATTCTGGCTATTGTGAATGAGAGGACCATGGTTGTTACATGTGTAACATGGTTCAAATATTTAAGCATAAAGGTCTCTGAAAATAACATATATGCATCATTAATCCCATTAGGGAATAGTATGTTTGACACCATTTATATTATCCTACCAAAAAACATAGTATAACATTTATTTATAGAGAGTAATTTTAAAATAATTTTATAAATTATATATAAAAGGAAAGAATCATATATCCATCCAACAAAAAAATAATCCAATAAATCATTCCTAAAAAACAATATCGAAAAATCGATTATATGAAAGCATGGGACACAAGGATTGATGACACAATTGATACCAAATATTATGTTATAAATATATCCAACAATAATTTCAACAAAATATTTACTATTCACTATTAATATATGAAAAATAGTGGTAGGAAGGTCCTAAGAATAGTCTAGAAAGTCATCTGTGGATTTAAAAGCCCTAACTTTATTCAATTTAAAGATTTATTCTGTCCATCAATCACTAATTATAGAATAATTATCACAAATTATACCCTATAAAAAAATAATAATTATTAAATAAATAGTTAATACATGATATACATCCACCATAATTAAAAAACCATTGCTCTAAGAAAACATAGGCCACAGAAAAAATAACCCAAATCCATCACACTAAAATAACCAAAATTTGAACTACCAAAAAATAATATCTTCACATTTAAATAATTTCATCCTTATGAATATGAAGCATAATATAAATCATTAAAAAAAGTGAAGATGTGTAGAAAAAAATTTGATTGGTAATATGTAGATAAGGAAGAACAAAACAACTTATTCAAAAGGGATTTCATAGTGTTAGGTAAAAATAAATCTACATACCAATCCATGTTATAAGATAAAAAATATGATGTGAGGAATATGGGGTGATATGATAGGGTTTGAGTTATAGTTTTGATAGGAATATCCATTTATTCCATTCTTATAATTATTAAATATATTGAACCACAAATAGAGGGAAATGAATAAAATTGTTTTCTAAATATTATTCATCCAAATCAATAATTAATTATGAATGAATGTCTAATTTTTAGATTACATTGAATATGTCAATGTGTAAATTATTAATAAAAAATGGTATACAAGATTAAAAAATTAAAATTTTAGAACCTAGAAAATAGCCAAAAGAAAAGCATACAAATAAATCAGAAAAAAATACTATAATAACGATGAATGAAAAAGTATTGGAAAAAATAAAAATACTGTAATATATGATATTTCATTGAAAAACATTCCAATATAAATATTTGTTAATCTTTACTCCAATGATAAAAGATAATCAATAACCTGAATCAATGTAATAATATTCCATACCTATAATATAATTGTGGTTATACATATTAGAAGATATAATCCTATAAAAGGACACAATTGAATAAAGATAAATGCGTGGTAGATCTAGGAATAAGATATACTTAGATAAATAATGATTTTTTTCAAGTCTTTACAAATGACAGATCATCAAAAAATTCTTTAGATTTACCAATTACAATACTAAATTCTAATTGGTCACGGTGATAAAAATTAATTGTTAAAAATGGAAAATAATAAAATTTTAGAAAAAACCCTCCTAAAATTATATATCTTTCTATACATAATAAAAATCAAAATAGAATATCTAAAATATATAAATAAGACATTTTATGTCTCTATTGAAAATTTTATTATTACAATCACCACCAGAATAACTGAGATCTAAAGTTCAGTTTTAAAGGTACATGGTTTATAACATAATTTTTTATTATTATAGATCAATCTTATAATGATTAATTTTAGCATAACTTTTCAAATATCCATAAATTAAATGGTTCTATTCATTTTAATGTTTCATAGATAATTGAAAGCATATTAGTCATAATTATATAATATAAAACCAAAAATCATTATAAAAAATATCTTGTCATGTATTGGGATTTTCAAAATGATGATGTTATAGTGTTATTTCACGCAAAACATTACCTATTTTTTGTCAATCCGAAAAACAAATGAAAACTATTGAAAATATCAGTTTGATGGGAAATTTAAAATAATACTTACTTTAAAATAGAATAAATTTACACTTAATAAATTATAAAATGAATGAAAAAATAATTTTTATGAAGCATAATGGGTTACTATAAATAAATTCACATATTTATAGTAACCCACGTCCTATATAAACCTAAAAAATAATGAGTGAAAAAATTACCACCTATTTTAAAATTTTAGGAATATATTTGTCTATAATTAAACCATTATATAGAATAGTGATAGAATGTTAAGGAATAATAGTTATTATGGATTAAAAATTAATATATATATATATATATATATATATTGAATCATATAATTTCAATTGATTTTAATGGTTTTACTTCAGATGTAAATCATTATATTTACTGATCTTTTCTGATTCATACTATTTTCATGTCGATATCCTCATGCTTAGCATGGTCTTCCAATCACCAACCAGTGATATCATCATAAAATTCATAAATAAAATCAACATAAAACATGGATAGAAAATCATTCTACATTTAGTTTATGTTCTTCTAATAAATTAATATATGCTTCAGAAGTTCAAAAAAATTGGCGTTTTCATCTTTGGGGAACTCACATACTTACCCAAATCACCAGTTTAAATAGAATTTGTCATTTCCCTTGAATCCTAATCATCTATATTATAGACATCATTACCTAATTATTCAAAATGGGTTGAAACATTGGCTTTAATATTATCTGCATCAGATGATCCCAGTACACTCCCACTCTACCATTTGGATTCATTGATTCCTCCTATAAAAAATATATTATCTTGAGTATAAAAATTTGGATAGGTAGAAAACAAAAAAATCCCATTTATATAAATTTTTCAAGATGAATATTTCACAAGATGATACAAAAAATGTATTAGAATATTTAGTGAATAATAAGATACATGAATCCCCCTTGAGAATTGGAAATATTACTTTGCTAAAGGATTTTGATAAATGATTCTTGGAAATAAATTGCTACATAAATCCCAATAGTTAAATAAAATTGATAGGTGATAAATTGGAGATGATTACTGCTACTCCAAATAACACTATATCAATAAAAAATTAGTGAAATTCATGAATTAACACATACACATAAACAATATCTATTGAATATACCTATTGATAAGAATTAAAGTAATCTTCATCAAAATAAATTTAAATTTAAATTTAATCACATGATGAAAATTTCAATAATAACATTAAAAATATAAATATTTCAATTATTACTTTAATCCAATATAAAAATAATTAAAAATTTATGTTAATAAAATAAATAGTAATTGAAATATGAACATTTCATCATTAAATCAAACAAATTGGTCATTTTTATAACAATATTTATATAATTTTCATTATCATTTTCTAAATGAACAATATTCAAATTTGAACACATGTAACCTCATTTAAAATTTTAGAAACTATAAAATAATAAAAAATAAGGATGTAAAATAAAATTATATAATGATACATTAGTTAGTAAAAATAAATATAAACTTTTACAATAACCATTTTCCTATAAAAAATAAAAAATAATGTTAATAAAACATACCAACTATTTCTAAAAATCACCACATTTGATTTTTAATATTTAAATTATATATTTTAGTCATATAGTGTTGAAGGATGATAATAAAATATGTATATTGAATTTAATTTGAAAATCTGGCTTCTTGTAATTTCTTAAAATTGACATCACGTAGATATATATGGTGAATTTGTAAGAGAATTGTTCCCAAATTAAAATTTGGTTTTTCTATAAAAAATGAACATATCCTATTTATTGTTTCATCATTATAAAAAAAGAAACTGATCAACCCATTTGAAATTAGTTAATGATAAAAAAAATTAAGAATAATAATCAATAATTGGTGACATTAGATTATATTTCTATTTAAGATGTGATTTTATTATGCATATGGTTTATAATTTTGTATTTATTTTGGATTTATATGATTCTATAAAATTTTTAACCTACTATTATATAATAAAAATAAAATTATAATGTAATATATACAATAGAAATAAAAAACACCATTATTAAGGTTCTATAATATTAAATATTAAATTAATGCATAGTAAAATAAATTATGTTCTAGGAAAAAGTTAAAAAATATTTTCCATACATAATAGTAAACAAAAATTTATGTATTTATAGACATAATTATAAATTTAAATCAAATAATATCTAAGAAATGGTTGGTGTACACTAGAAAATTCATAATAAGAAAAAAATAAAATACTATCTGTTTTTCTTAATAAAGGATGAATTAAATTATTTCAATTTCTATAATAAAGATACTAACAACTATTTAAATTCATGGAGAACATAATTTTTTTAAAGATAGTTATATAATATTTCTGAATAGTGTATTGTAATATTCAGTAAAAGGATTTTTTGGAAATATGATATACATACATGACATATCAATATAGTTAAATATATATTTTAAAATATATCCCCTATATAGATTATGTATCTAAATATGAAAATAGATAATAATAATAATATGTAAAAATGATCATTTATTTTTGATCATCCAAAACATGTGTCTATTAAATTCAAGTCTATTAGAAATTCTCTAATTAGTAAATATATCAAAAAATTTATTTTTATTAAAAACCATATAAATTTATAGTTTTTACAATTGTTGAGATGCAGTTGGTTCCTTATGTCTATATTATTATCATTTGAATCATGTGCTAGATTTTAAAATGAATAAATAAAACTAGTGATATCATTAATAATCTTATATTATTTACTGTTTGTTCAGAAATAATTGATTGTGTACACAATCCAAAAAATTGATCCAGAAAACATCTCCCTTCCACAAATTTAGATTCTCCAGTTTAATATGGAATTGAATGTTTCTATTATCTATTCAATAGTACTAAAGTGTTCAAATTAAATGGGAATGTTTAGGGAAAAATATTATGATATATTCAGCAACCTCATACAACAGTATAAAAATAGATCTTTAATGTTATAATAGATAAAAACTAATAATTCTTTTTATATTATAATGTTACATTAAGGAAACAAGAGATCTATTAATTTAAAACTAAATGTGATTCCTTTCTAATAATTTTTAAAAGCATACAAAAGAACACATAAAAAATTACTTTTGGTCAACCAGATATCAATAATTTTAAAAATATGAGAAATGATCTAATTTTTTTAAACAAATCAATTTATGAAAATCTACAAGATCCATTTTTCATGCTGTATATAATGGAGTAAAAATACTATAATAATAGTTATGGAAAAGTTATTTATATAAAATTTTAATACACTGTAGTTTATATTAAATGTTTGGTTATAGTAATTTAGTTATATGGATTCCATGAATGTAACAATGTTGTCCCATCACACTCATCAGAAATTCATATTTTCTGAGTTTTTAAAAACTATATTCTAGTGATTTTAGGGTTGAATTGATTACATTTTTTTCACAAAAAAATATTTTTCCAGACTAAACATGTCACCTAATTCATTCTACATCATAATCTAAGTTATTCTACCAATCCTCTCTGGATAAAAAAATGATGATCTTTAAGATAAACCCCTGGTAATTATTTATCCCAATAAATTAGTTAACAACCAAATTGAAATTTAAATACTAAAATAAACACAGGCATGTTAAAGAATTAAACTTTTACATGTACTGTTATGGGACCTCATTATCCACCTCTAACCATAAAATCATTATTTCCACATGGTGGAACTAAATATGGGTGTACCACCAGAAGGTAAAAAAAGTTAATGTTATATGTGTGAGTATTAAAACATAGTAGTTGTGCTAGAATATTCTGTTACTTATTTGTTTCCTTCAAATAGAAATCTAGTATATTCCAGTTTAATGATAAGACACATAAAATAATGATTTCCCACTCATTAAAAAAAAAGTTCCCATTTTCAAGAAACATAATTTACCACTACTATTAAAAAATTACAAATCAATAACGAAATCTCAAAAAGACATAGTAAATATAATAAATTTTGGAAAACAAATTTATCATGAAATAAAAATAAAGGGTTCCACAATATAAAAATACTAGAAACCAGAGGTAGATAGCATACATGTAAACCTGTGTTAATTTATATGAGGTCTTCATCAAGAAGTTCTTGGAAAAATCGGTCAATACAATCCCAAAATCAATCTATACCAATATTGGTTATCAAAAATCACTACCAACAAACCACGTGACATGCTCACTAACAGACTGAGGGGCACCACCCATGGGAAGTCAAAATATCTACTCAAGTACACCTGCTTGTGCGTAATCGCAACTAATGAAAAAAGATTACATAACCTTTCAAAAAACATAACCAAGATTCTCAAGAATCATAAATGAAAGTTAGTTTTATTAAAATATCATAAAAATACATACCAAACACTTCCCAAAAAATTCCATCCTTCCTCTCAAACTTGAACACCCACCTTAAGCACAACCCCTTTCTGAGTCACTGAATCCCAGAAGAAGCCACTTCATGAGAAAAACATCAAAAACCACCTACATAACATATACAACACATTTCTAATTCAAGCATAATTAATTAAGAGTGATATTCCATTCCTAAAATTTAAATAAAAGTTTCAAATGGGCCTAAACACTTAACAAAACACTTTAATTTACAAAAAATGACTTTGAGAAAGATTGTTTTTCCAAACCACATATTCTGGGTAAAAAAGAGCTAATATTAAAGATTTAAATTATCAAATATCTTTTTGAAAACTAATTAAAAATTTAAATACTCACTACATTTGTTACATTATAAAAAACCATATTAAATAGAGGATATAGTAATTTAAAGCATATGGAAAACAAGTAAAACTGATGAAAACACCATTTCTATTTTCTACACTCATTATTATTTTCAAATACATATTAATTAATATTAAGTCATAGTTTTAAAAGATTCAATCAATTATAACTTTCAGATTAATTTCTCTGTAATAGTGGGACTCCCTCAAAATGAAGATAATCAATCCCAAACAAACTAGAACTCCATGTCTTTGATAATAACAACATGAATCATCAGTTGTTATATTTCAAAATTTTGATTGTTATAATTTATATAAGAAATCCTAAACTCTATGTACATATTATAAGTGCCAAATATATACAAGGGGATCCTTACAAATATGCTTATAATTTTATATTCCCCTTTACCCAGACACACGTGTGCATTTTTATATACATGTATGAGAAAAAATGGCCTCATTATATATAGTCATCCTTCAATGGATGAATATATATAAAGGGGGAAAATACATTTATACATTCCAATCTATTCATATAGTTGTATATATTTGACAACAATGACTCAAAGGAACCCAACAAGGTCCTAGATTCAATATAACAAAAGGAACCCAAACATTACTAAAACAATAATTAAATTTGTCTAAATCAAAATTAATAATAAATTATAAATAAAAATGTGTTGGGTGGACCAAAATGGTTTGAAATTACCCACTTTTTTTTGAATGTCGAAATACACATAAATCTAGCCCGAGTGACATATTGGAATCCCTAAAACGGATAAGAATGAAAAAAAATTAGTTATCGCCTAACAAAGGTTACAAGTGTTCTGGATGGGGAAAAAGGGAAGAGAAAAAATGATGAAAATAAATAAATGAGGAATTATAAACCATTCCAGAGAGTATAAGCCCTAATTGGAAGGGATGTCGGTAAAAATTGTGAGGATTAGAGGGAGATCAAGGGAGGGGTGGTTCACGAATGGATATGTGAAGGGGGATCATTCTGAGAGGAACACATAGAAGGAGGGGAATGGAAATCAGAAGAGATGAAATAGTAAAAAGGAAAATAAAAATAAATTTTAAACCATGATTTTAAATATAGGAAAACCTGCACTACTTGGGAATGGTATACCAAACCATATGTCAGTCATGCACATGCCACTTACTTGTAATTGAACCCTCACACTATTACACCTATAAATTCTTAGGGTTGAGAAAATCAATATCAAAACGTGGAACTCGGAACTTCCAACACACAGTGCCCAGCCACTAGCTTACTACACTGGTTAATAAACTATATTCAATTCATCTTTTATGACACTTACCCACTTTGGCACCACACAATTAATAATAACCACATTGGATAAACATTCTATAGTTAAAAATAAACCATAAATATACATTAGATCCCTCAAACTAATATAATTCAAAACACTCAAGAAAAATGAAATATAACTAAGACAAATTTAATTTAAAAAAACTGCAGGTTTAGACTGTGACAATTCTACACACCATTAACAATTTCTAACCCTAAAAATTCACACATGCATATGAGAAAAAAGGTCATATTCTAGAAATAAAAAAACTAAAATGAAACCATAAACCTCATTATGATAATTCATCTCCAAAAGTCACACCTTCCCATATCCAGATAGACCCTCAATTAAGAGAAAAATGACGATAATATATATATATCCACACCACATAAAACTATATAGAACCAAAAATATTCTTAAAACCCCACAATAGGATCCATGGTAAAAATCCCCACCATTTATTAACACACCAGTATGGACCCACTAGAATAGAATAACATTGGTAACCCAACACAGACCATCCCATGATATCCCACATAGTCCTAACCCCACCATAACCTGGTATTGGCAAAAGAAACAATAATTTTAATAGATAACCAAAAACAATGATAATTTCCTTTGGCACATGCATATCATAATGAGAACAAAAAAAACTCATCATTAATGGATAAACATAGATGGAAAACCATTCATACATTCACATCCCAATAAAAACAAACATAGGAATTATAATAAAATGAGACCACCATGCCTTATTAATCCTATAGATGAACTCATAAAAAATATCAAATAAAGTTTGATACACTAATAAATTAAAACATCTACTGTCTGACATTAGAGATAAAAAAATGAATCCTAGTTCCCCACAAAAATACTAATTCATGATTACATGCAAGATTCATGATCAGTCCTATAATGGGAGTCCTAATGTGTAAAGAATATAAATTCTTATTGTAAGGGTATGACACCCTCCAAATAAGACTTAATATTTTAGAAACACCACTTTCAGAACTTCTACATATAACCCAAATGGAAACATCTTCAAAAATAATTTAGAAGTTAACATCAAAATGACATCAAATTCCTAAACCAACAATACTATAATCAAATAAAAATTGTGGTCCAAAAAATGAGAACCATGAAATGAAAAAACACACCCCTAAGGTACAAAATACTCTGGCACAAACCTTTCTCTAGATGATGAGCCACCATGAGACCCCAAGATAAAATTAACTTCCAATTGCCTACACTTGAAGAACCAAATCATCTAAGAACACTTAATCCACTAACTTCCTCTATTGAAATTCGCTAGATGGGAGGACTCACACCGTAATCTCTAGACAATGCCATATAATGAGAATAATATCTCCTACCTGACCCTTTAAATCTACTTCTTATTAAAAATAATCCATACCATTAAATGGGTCAAAATTGGCCATTGTCGTCTGCTGACCTTGTTGAATTCCCATGATCCAAGACCGTTTATATTCCTTCAAATTCATAGGTACAAACCATAGAATGAAAGTGGTGTTGAAGTTCACCAAAGAAACCCCAAGTCACAATGATAAAGGAACAATAAACATCTATTTTTCTAGTCATAGTCCTTTAAACATACCCAAGACAACTCAAACTCTAACAATATTTTGTGTCCTCATAAACATGATAGTTCTCACAAATTCTTCAAGACATTTCATAACATATAATATAATTCAAAAACATCATAAACCAAAAAATTATTGATAATATCATGGATTGACAACTCTAATAGGAGCCTAGGATGTTCCAACACATAGTAGAGTATCCTTAGAAACCATACATTTATTATTGGGAGTAATTCTATAAAATTACGAAGAAAGAAAAAAAAACGAATCAACATCCAACCAAAAACTCAACCAGGTGAACCAAAAAATGAAAAACACCATGCTCAAAATCTAAACAACACAAAACCAGACCAAAATTCACATTCAAAACTATAATTTCCACTCCATGTTCCAAATCACTTGTACCAATGGGAACTTAATGAATAGCAGGACCCTTTTTTCAATACCAACTGTTGCACAATGTATCGTATTATAAAAATACAAAAAAATAATAATTTTCCTTTAAAAACCCCTTTTCACCAAGACAAATTTTCCATTTTAAAATTTACGCACACCAACTAATATAAGTCAAAATCCGACCCACATTGAAAAACATAAAATAAGGTAACAAGTGATGATTCTTATCCTGTTCACCTGGATTGGTAGAGCGTGCTATAAGAAAGCACCGACCACATTGAACCTTGAACCATACACACAATCTCCACCTAGGTTTTTAATCCATGTAATCCCCCTATATATTTCTGGATCACACCCATTTTACGTCTTTATAAGGTCAATCCAAAACAAACGAATCAAATCCTTGACCACCTCAAGAAACTCGACTATTTGAACAACTAAGAACACCCAACCCACTTTCGATACGTATCTATAGATTACAAAAATATCCCCATTTAATCTACCTCAAACCCCAAAGAAAAATATCCTACCTAGTTACAATTCTTTCATGAACCATTTTGGGTCAACTCTAAACTTATCACTCGATCCAGCTATTGGAAATGCCCATGATAAATTCCTGATCCTCCTAGACTAGTAAGTAGTGTTGGGCATCAATATAACCCATTGGGAATTTTTTATCCCATTAAAAAAGTTGGGAAAAAAATAGAAATGGTTTCATAGAAATAAACTTAATTAGTGGAAGGGTATAAACCGATACATGTCCCTCCGTGTAACCACATGTTTCACATCCAACAATTGAATCAAAATTTCTCTTTGAGAGAACTAGCCGTTATAATAGCACTAAAATACATAAATAAAGATAAAATAATAGAAATAAGTTATAAAAGACAATAGTTTTCCCCAAATAAAAATTCCATATCAATTTCATTTAAGTGTAAAACCATGAAGTATCTGATTGAAAATTCGACTCATAAAAATAATGTGGTCACGTTATTTTCAAAAATAATAAACAACATTAAATTTTCATTATGAATAATTTATCATTACATTTCCAAAACATCATCCAAATTATGAAATACATTTCAAAAAATGACGTGAAATTATATTTTGTGTTAGAACAAGAATTCTTAACATGAAGTTAAATTCAAGGGTTTCACTTAATAAAAAAAGTAGAAAATAGATTTAAGTAGCAAATGTTAAAACATGTGTCTGGGATCTTGAATTCTAGTCAAGATAGCCTAGGACAAAGATATCAATACAATCACACAATCAATAACTACCAACATTGGTTATCCATAATCAGTGACCAATCATTGAGATACACCCTCACTAGAACGACCCGTGGAAATCCCAAGGGATGTAAGAATGTCTACCCTGGGCCTGTTGTTGGTGTGTAACTTTAACTACTACTGAAAGAATACCTTTGATCCCATTTTACAACCCAACATATCCTATTGTGATTAAATGGTGGTCATTTTCATATAATTTTCATATAAATTCATATCAAACTCTTCACACAAAATCTAATCTGATATCTCACATCTGATCTTAAAGGTTAAGCATATCCTCTATTCGAGTCATCAATGCCATCAAAATACATCTTCACTAGGAAAAATTTCAAAACCAAACATATAAAACATACACTACATATAAAATTCATGGTTAATTACCTAATAGGAGTTATTAAATTTTATAAAAAAATTTAAGTGACAACCGGTTCTTAACAATAAACAAAACTCCTTAAATTTCCTCATGAACATATAAGTGATTTGGTTTATCAAACCGTAAATCTATATTAAGAAATGGACATGATATTAGAAACTAATTTTTAAATATCATTTGGAAAACCTATTTGAATATTTTAACCACAATAATTTTTTAAAATTTTTTTAAAAACCATGCTTCGATAGAGGAATTCCACATTAAATGCTTTGGGAACAAAAGTAAAACATATATAGAAACCATTTCTATGTACAAAGACAATTTTTAATATAATATAAATACTATATAAAATTAATTAATACCATTAAAAAATTAAAGACATTATGAAGTTATGATTTAAGGCTTAGGAAATTAGAACATTCTTCAAAAGAAAGATAACAAATAAAAAAACCATAGAAACTCATAATCAATGATGATGGACATAAAAATTGACATTACATTTACTCCTTCACACATATTCACCATAGAATATATTTGTGGAAACCTATATCACATGTACATATTCACTTGGAAAAAATTATACAATGTGATCCTTACATATAAATATATACTTACATATTCCCTTATATAATTACACATGTATTTTTATTAATGTACACATATAAGCACATATATTCAAATTATATATATATATATATATTAATTATTAAAAAAGTGAATATAGAGAAGGGGAAAAATTACTTATAAACAAGATTACTATTACATAATCATATAAGCGTCTGAAAATAGAAGATTAAATACCCCCAATCAGGTTGAAGATGCCCTAAAAATACTAGGAACCCAAAAATTACAAAAAACCAATATAAATCAGTTCCGAAGAAAATTTTATAAGAAAGCCTACATAAAAATAGTAGCAGGATGGTGAAAACATCATAAATTATTTTCCTTTAGTGAAAAATTCTTTAAAATTCCTGAAGATGTCCCAAGAGGCTTAGTTCATTCAATAACATCAATGAAGAATCCAGAAAATTTGTTAAACCTTAATGAAGACTTAGACAAATAAATATATATAATGGGAAATATAAAAATTCTAAAAATTGAAATGATGAGGCCTTGGGAGACATTACCATTGATGGTTTTCCAAAAATATAGGATAAATATGAAGAAATTATAGGGAGAAGAGGGAACTCAATGAAGGGGTAGAACATGAAATCCAAAGAGAAGGGGGACATTGTGATAAACCCACATTGATAGAGGGTAATGAAAATAAAAATAGAGTGAATGGAAAAAAATTAATATAATAGAAAACCAAAAAATTAAAAAACTATATAGTCCACATGGTTTGCACAAAATTTATCAAAATGTACACCAAACATGTGTTTCCCACTTATAAGGCTAGGTAACCTTGCCTGGTTCCCCCTAATAAGATTTATAGTTGAGAATACCATGTTAAAAAAATAAATCTCATCCAAATAACTACAAGAACTCTAAACCAATGACGATCTAGATGAAATACTCCAAAAATAAATTAAATAAAATAGAGTTGTCAGGTTAGGGTGTGATAAATGTAATCAACATAGATTTATATTATAGTTTCATAAATAAAATATATTATTCATAAAAATAGTAGTATTACAAGTTACATTAATAAATTCATTTGGAAGTAACAATATAGAGTGTTGTCATAATCTATTCATAGGAAATTAATAACTCTAAAAAGAGAATATGTGGGGTTTAATATATATTTCAAAATAATAGTAACATAAAAAACAAGATGTTGTTAAAAATAAACCAGGTCATAAGCATATAAAGGAATTATTTATTTGAATAAATCCTCTATAAAAGTGCAAGATTTATGACATTTGTATATTATAAATGAATCTAGATGAATTTTTTTATATCCTCCAATGTAATGTATTTTCTATAATAGATTGATTTATCCAGATTATAGTACTTAGAGACATGTCTTAACTTCTTTTGAATAATAATTATATTAACATAATTATTATTTTTGAAGACATAATTCACTCATATGACTGTAAAATCCATAATGTGTTGAAATGTTGTCCAAATATTTTCATTTTCAAAAACACTATTATTTACTCACTTATAAATTTTATATCCTTTATCATGTAAGAAATATTATTTAATGATTATTTCATTTTCAGATAAAAATGAAATATCCCCACATTTAATTATAATGTATACTCTTGTTCTAATAGGTTTATCTATACCAAGAAACATATTATCTCTATTAATATTCAATTATAAAAAATCATTTCATGCTAAAATAGAAAGTTCTCCATAATCTACTTTTAACTTGACATTAATTTTACTATTTAAGGAATTTTAATAATTTAAAAAATAATATTTTCATAAAATTGATATTTTATCTCTATAAAAAGATGAGTCTCATTAAAAATGAAATTTACATTTTCTGTAAAAGTTACCATTATAAGAAATTAGAATAATATTTGAAATTTTTGTGGTATCCATGAAATATCCCTTCCATAATTACAAAATTAATTTAATATAAAATATCCATAGTTTCTATGATGAACCATTTTCATCAAAACAAAAAAATGTAACCTTGTTTAGTCTTCCAACTATTTAAAAAATATTATGGCATTTCTGAAAACCTTTATGTAGTAAGACTCAATTTATAATAAAAAATTATTCTTAATGATCTTATTCCAAAAATGATTAATAATACTATAATCACTGAAAAATATATGGGTAATTTTCCATGGGTTTTTATTATGTAATTCAACTAAAAAATTTTATGTGGAGTTCATGTTGTAGTTAAATTATGAGAAATTATTTTTTTAGTAATAAAATCCTTTAAATAACAATTTAGAAACTATTTAAATAATCTCGCTTGAAAGTTAAAGTTGGATGTTTGTTCTATTTTTCAAAAATATATAGAATTCTACAAAAGGGAAAAAATATATATATTATTTCTATATTAAACCAAAAGGAATATAATGTAATCATCAAACAAGTCATTAAAGTAGTGTTTTCTTTGACTACAAATGCATAGGTGTAAGGACATCACTATTCAAATTATTTATGGACATATGTTACTTAGTGTATTTTCAGAAATCATTAAATCTGGACGAAGTAGTCTATCATACCTGTATATAACTCAAATGTTCAATATGTGAAATTTTATCTATGGATTTAATATTTTATTGTCTATTTCACTTATGTCAAAATTGAGACCTTCCCATAAGCGAATAGAAAAAATAAATTTTCTAGAACATAAAATTAGATATATAAAAACAATAAAAATAAAAATTCATTTATAATGATAATTAGGGGACTCCTTCAAATCCTAATATGACACATTATCCAATTATAAGGTTCATGATGTACCCTCATTAGTTAGTTATCCTATAATAATAAGTGTTTGATTATTTCTTAATTATTTTATTATATTACACAATATAGTAATTATAAATAATCAAGAATCTTGAATACTAAATAAATTTCATATTATGTTCCCTTCAAATTGATCATATCCACTAATTAATTTGTGAAATTATTGATTTTGGATTTGACTCCTTTCATATTCAAACGACATCCATTATTCAGATTCCATGTGACAGAGGAAGTGGTACCCATCATAGAATCCAAAATTTAATGAAGCTAATATTTTGGTAAAAAAACTCTCATAAGTTCATAAATATTACCAATTATGACTTTTGAAGCCCTCATATATAATTAAATATTATTTATAGTAAATATTTTAAATTAATTAAAAAAATCATCAGTATCATGTATTTCATGAATCATAGAGCAAAAACCAAAGCCTTCTTACTATAAAACAACTATTCAAAATTATTTTTATATTATAATAGTTAAATTCGTGTTAATCAATAGAATTTACAGTATTATAAATACTATATAATAAGTTAAATAAATTAAATGTAATTTTATTCATAGAAGATAACTATCATTTAAATTTAATTTTATATATTCTTTTAAAAAAATTATATTTATAACATATTGAAATTGAAGAAAATATAAGGATCTGAATATTTATTTTCACTGATTTTTTAATTTATAAATTTTTTGATTTAAATTTTTTTCTTCAAATTACTGAGATAAATATCAATTCTCATGATGAAATAGTTGTATTTTAGTATATGATGTTTTTCAATGAATTGTGTATTTTAAATACATTGATCAATTTATATTATAAATAAAATGGGATGTTATATAATATATAATCATTATTTAAATATCATTTAAATTATAATTAATGGTAAATATTAATGAGGACATGTAATGATGAATGTTTTTTAAAGCATATTTTAAAAAATTACATTTCTGAATTTAAAAGTCATTTTCTCTTATTTATAAATCTGGTAATAATATATATAGTCCATATTTTGATTAATCATATCAAAATTTGGTTTGAATGTCCACATTTTATTTTTATTTAAAACTAATATCCCATATTAATAAATAATCATGATTAACTAGTTCTATGGTTTTAAATATAATGTTCATTGAATTTTATGAGATAAATTTAACACAATTGACCATCCTGAAAGCCATTTTATTTTTTAAAATAATTACTTACTTTATTCTTAATTTCCCACCTTATTTTCCAAAATCCAATGGAATTATATTCATACATCTTACATAAAAAACTTTTTAATAACATTTCCATGTTTTTCACATATAAAATTAGATCACTTTAAACATATTTAAAGATGCAACACTATTTTGAAACTATATGGAAAATTTACCCAGTATTCATCTATTAGTTCTAATACACACATTTGGTTTCTTAAATCCACAAATATTTCCTCTTTTATTTTATTTATAAAGGACATTTACTGAAAATCCATATTTGCAATATGTATATTACATAATAATTAATATTATTTATTCATACTTTTTATCCATTCTCATAAAAACTCATTATATATATAGATAATATAATAAGTATAAATAACATACTAAAATTTTATTATATTTATGGTATAAAAATTATTTTATATTCTTTAAATTCAATCGAATATTGTAAAATGTTATTTATGAGCATGTCTGTACTACTACATCCAAAAATGGAATGTTTCTTTTATTTTCACCATCATTACTGAATAGTTTTAGAAAATTTCCCCTAAATTTAAAACATATTTTTATCTGGAATTAAAGTATGTGGATATAATTTAGACCTTTTTTATGTCATATTATATGCAAATGATCATTGAGAAAATAACATCCTAAAATAAACATTTCAAGTGGTGAAAATAAAATTATTTATAACTAAAAACTTGTTTTTAATTTTCCTTATTATAATAAAACATAACATCTATGATTCAACATCCTTATAAAATATAATAAATTTCATTATTATTTTTAATAATGACATTATAATAGAAATATATGTGACACATTTATAATCATGCATAGATTCTGACTTACCATTGTTGGTTGGTATTTCAACATATATAAAAAATATATTTTAATGAAGGATGGATTTAAATAGAAAATAATATATTAATTAGAATGTAATTATTTTTTTTTGTTTTGGAATGGTAATATAAACATTTAACACCATTACATTGACACTAGTAGTAGTTCATTTTCAATTAGTGAAACATTCCTATCATGAGAATTTTTATAAAGAATAATAAATAAAATATATATGGAATTAAATAATATTATTAAAAATAATTTAAAATAATCAATTATAGAAACTATTATGACATGTTAATAATGAAATTTTGGATTTTAATGAATATTTACAATGTGATTACATAAATAGTTAAACACAATACAGATTGCTCACATCTGATACTAAATATATATAATGGATAAATAATATACATGTTGACAATAATTGTAATTGATGTTCATAAAAGATGTATAGATGTATATGGGAAATTTTTTGATGTAATATATATTTTTTAATATAGGATCTTCTAGTTATTTTGAAAATGTAGTGTTACAACATAAGGGTCTCTTTCTTTCATTTTCAACAACATGGGATAATTTATATATTGAACCATAATTTATTATATATGGTTTATGAATTCAATAATTTATTATATATATATATATTTTTTACAATTCATGATATTTTTTATGTCTATAATATGACCTTCATCTCAATATCTTTTGATTTTTAGGTTAATATTTTAAAAGAGTTACATAGACATAATTTCTAATTCATTAGGTCATAGTATTTAAAACATGAATAATATTCTTAGGCATTCATTTATCATTAAATAACCTTATTTTTTTTGAAATTTATTTTTTAACTGATAAATTACCTCCACTAATCAATAACAAATGTTTGTTTAAAAAATTATAAAATATATTTTTTAATATTAATAAGAACAACTACCATTCTAAATTATAAAAATTCCCTTCCATTTACATATGTTTATTCCCACTAATGATATCCTTTATTACTGGGAATGATAATATATATTATATGATACACATAATTTTAATTATCCATTTCTGAAATAAAAATTAATTATTATTTTTAAGATGTGTGTTTTTATGAAATGATATCACTAAATGTATAAAATATTATTTAACATACTTTAAGAATAATGTATTTCTCTTCCACACCATTTATTTTAGATAAAAATTATTTTTTATAGGATACCTTATTTATTTTAGTTTTCAAAATATAAATGTTTTGAATGTCTTATAGTCACTATTTCAAAAATAACTTTTGAATGTGAAACGTATGTTCTAATTATTACATGATAATAAAAAATAGAAATAATCATTTAATTTTTTTCAAAAATGTGAAAACACCACTTCACAACCTCTATTTTTTATATTATTCATTACTTGTTTAATTTATGGCATTTAAAAAGAAATAAATTTTGTTATTTTTTTATTAAATATATCATTTATGGAGATTTCAGGTTATTTGTTAAATCTCTTATTTCCAAAGTTTTTTTTAAAAAAACTCAAATAAAATGTATTTTGTCAAAGTAATAATAATATTATATGAATTATTCATGATTATAGGATAATATTAAAATATAAACATTCATCTTATTTATTTGTATACCATATGAAATAATATTTTTCTGCAAATATAAGATACACCAATGAGTTCATATTTCCTAACCATCCACCCAGATTCATAATAAAATCTATTCTTTTTCCATTTTATAAAAACCAATATTTAATTTACATTGATTGATGTTGACTCACCTAGATTCCACAAAGTTAATTAATTGAGGAAATTATAGATTAAACAATATGCAATTTATCTAGACTATGTGAATACATTATGTTATATTGTCTTAATGGATTGGTGTATACATATAATGTTACAAAAAATAACAAGATAACTATTCATTTTACAGGGAAATGTCATGCTTTTATTATTGAAGTAATTATGAATTACCTCATTATTTTATTCTGTAATAAAGTGATAAGAATCCCACTTTCATTTTATGATTCCATTATTTTATGATATTGGGTAATTTAATGTTGATCACATATTATGAATGATGATTGTTGGGGTCATATATCACCCTCAAATTCATTATTTTATTGTTTCATATCTCATGATATAAGGTATAAATGCGTAGTTATTATTTATAAAAATGGAAAATAGGTTGTTATGACTAACCTACTATTGTATTGAGGTTAATGAATCTAGATCCACTGTGAGAAACAACTGAGTGATGCATGGTCCCCTATGGGAAACATGTAGTGATACATCATCAAATAAATTATATTTTATATGATAATATACTTGAAAAATTCATATTTATTAATTGATTCTATGATATGATAAATTTTGGGATATCTTCATAAATAATTAAATGATTTATAATCAATATTGTATTGGGTATAAAATTCCTATCTATCAGAATTATACACAAATTCAATAAATATTCTAAGTCTTAGATTTTTTATTTTTTTCTCTTACGCATACCATTACAGCGTATATGAACTCAACCATTTATTATTATTCCATTTTTCATTGTTCTTATTATATGAATATTATAAAATTTATTAAAGATTATCTTATCTACGAAAATAATCAGAGATTTTAGATAATTTTTATGGATTAATTAGTTTTGTTTATAATGGAAAAAAATTACATTAGTAGAAAATGTAATTTGAAGACACCAACCCCAGTAGCCTAGATTCGGTGTTTCCCTTATTACTTTGGCACTATATATAAGGGATCATGTTATGACATGTCCCCTGGGGCCCATGCCGTGACTACCCTGAGCCCATCTTCCATAGGCTAGGGGCTAGCGACTAGCACCAAAGGCATAATTTCCTAAAACTAGGAAGGAATTTCCTTTATAACCTGTATACACAGACAAAAGAGCACAGATATGGATACAAAACAATAGGTAAAACTGTATAACAAAAGATTACTTGAAGTAAAAAGGGCTGGAAATACAATCCCAACTGTAAAATACAAGATACTGTAAGTACAACTGAAGAAAAGAAAAACTGTCACTGGGTCATCTTCCTAGGTTCCTCCCTAAAGGGTAGGTACATATCGCATCCTCAGAACTCTAGGTCCGTCCGTCTCCTTTGTGTACCTTCACATCATATGGTCCACCTCTGAGTATTGTCGAGTCCTGGTACTATCAGCCTTGATCAACATTGTTCATCATCTACATCCAACACAATAAGGTGCAGGCATAAACCATGTAGGGGTGAGTACAATGATACTCAGTAAGGACCCTGAGACCTTCAAGGCCTCATAAAATCCAGCAAGGATAAACGAAAAATTATGAAATCAACAGATAACATTAATTATGTATATGACCGTACATATACCTTTGTTATCATGTGATCCATCTCAATCATGAGAAAACACAGAAAAACTGATTCAGCTCAACCAGGATTTTATTCACATTAACGAAACCTTGACTACTGTATAAATCCTACTTAATTGAGTACAGTGGGCCTACCGCATCACATAGAGGCGCTTCCCACTAACCTTGGACTACTGATGTACTTCTCCTGTCAAGTACTGTGGGTCTGCTGCATCACACAGTGGCACTCCCCACCGTGGGTCTGCAGCCACACCCAGGCGCACCCCCTCATAGCCGACATAGGTACTCCTCCTGTCGAGTACCATGGTTCTGCCACATCACCAAGTGCGCTCCTCCACCGTGGGTCTGCCGCCACAACCAAGCGCTCCCCACTGGGAAAGTCAAGTCACTCCGAGTCAAACGGGTAGCTGTCGTCAAGTCTCAGCCAGCTACTAGGTACCCGCACAAAAGCTCGCTCGCCTCCGAAATATCCACTCCACAAGATACTGGTCGATGCTTCAACTGTCCCGAATTACCATGAATAAGTATCTCAAATGTCCTCCATGTCATAGGGGTCTCAATGCAAAAAACAATGTGTCAATTAGAGTCCTGGTCTGTGAGTTTTGAGCCTTTTATTATAGGTGTCTTGGCTGGATTCGTGCATGATCCGTGCTGATTGTTTCTAAACTATTCCCCAAACTCTAGTGGGGTATACTCAAAGGTACCATCATGCTACAAGATTACCAGCGCCACTGAGAGTTTGTGAAATGGACATACGGTGCCAAAGATGTGGCCAAAAGAAAGTCAAGGGTTGTAAGGGTCCAGGGTCCGGTCTGACCCGGTCAGACATACCCGGCCCGACCCAGTCTGGGACAACCTGGTTCGGGTCAACTAGGCCAGCCCGTTGAGTTCAGCCCAGTCTGCTGGGCCCAGCCCAGTGGGCCATGAGGTGTCGCAGAGAGCCGAGAGGGCGCAGACCGGCTGTGAGGGTGTTGTCCGGCCGTGGGTCGTCATGAGGGTTGGCCCGGAGGGCTCCGTGATCGCACGGGCTTGTTCAACTGGGGCTCCACGAGGGGTGTTGGAGGCTGGCTCGGCTGGGGCGTTGCGATGGCGCAGGTTTGGCCTAGTGATCGTGAGGCCGGCAGCTGGCGTGACCGGGGAAGCTGGCAAGACCGATGGGCGCGGGGCTGGTTCGTCCCGGAGGGCACAGTGAGCCCAGGGTAATCTGGGCTGGTCCAACTGGGGGACGACGTGGGCCGACCCGGGGCGGCTTGGCCGAAAGGGCAGAGAATGCAGGGGGGGTTTGTCCGGGGTGCCAGAGTGTTGCAGGGGTGGCGCGGGTCGCGGAGGTCACGAGTGGCGTGGTCATTTCCTTCGTCGCATTCAACACCGGTGTCTCCTTCCTCTATTTTGAATAACACCATAAATCAACACAAGGGATACAGAGAGGACGTGCCATGTTAGTTTGGCCCACACTTTCCGCATTAGAGTGTTAGAATGAGGTTCACCAAGAATTTAAATGATAACAAGCATGGAAGATATTTTCAATTCCCATAATCCCTTGTTAATTTATATTCCCAACCACGCAAGGAAAAAGAGGGGAGAACATGGAAAGTGTTAATAAATTAATGAATAAACCCCTACTGTGTTCGTTGTTCGTCTACATTGGCATGAGAAGTCCGACGTCGATTCATTTTAGACAAACACGTCCTATGTTGAAGGAGGTTTTGAGGAAGAAAGTAGAAGTCGACGTCGTTCTTCATCGGGAGATGATGTAAATTCATTTGGAGCTTATTCCCAAGTTCCTCCTCTCCCCAATAATCCTTTTCCAACCAAATAAAATGGTATCCAAATAAAATAGATAAAAATATTTTATTAAGTCATTGGATCCAATTTCAAATTACCCTAATTAAACACATAGGTTGGCATAATTAATTATGGTGGATTGGCAGAATTAAATTAATGGATGTGGTTGCACCATTAATGGTAGAGGAGTTCAAGTGGTCACCCTCATTAATGAGGGGAGTTGAGATTTTATCTAAATTAAATGGGGGGGGGGTTAGTCCTAGGTGGTCCCCACCACCACAACCTTTCGTGGGAGGTTAGGTTTGGGTGGGCCCTACCACCTTAAACTCTCATGGGAGGTTATGGTTGGGTGGTTCCCACACTTCAAATCCCACATGGGTGGTTACAACAAAAAAATATGAGCTTATGTTATTTTATTATTTCCATGAAAAATAAAAAAACTAACTTTCTCCCTCGACCAACTATCGTTGAGTAGAAAGTATTCTAAAAATAATACTTGCACTGTGAGTTCAACGGTGCCCTCAGATTTCAATTCTGAGCACCGATTCAAAAGTTATAAAAACCAGCATGAACTTTCACTAAACGTACCTAAACAAAACCTCATAAATTTATTTCGGGCACTCTGGGGCATGGAATCATGTGCCATTAATTTTTGCGGACTCGTAATATTACTATTTAATTAAAAAAAATTACATGGAAATTCTGGGTCTTTACATTCTCCCCACCACAGGGCTCTACGTCCCTGTAAGCCACAAATCATTCTAAGGGAACAAGTGGGGGAACTAAGCATGCATCTGAGCCTCCTGATCCCATGTTCTCTCTTGGAGGTTCTCGTGCTTCCAATGAATGCGCACTAGAGGTATTGACCATCCATTAAGGACTCACTCATGTCGTTCCTGAATTTCTACTAGAACCTCCGTAAATTTCTCCCCATCATCGATGTCCAGCTCTCCATGGTCGATGATATGAGAATGGTCATGCATGTATCTCCTCAGCCGGGATACGTGAAAGATGGCATGAACCCGATGCAACTGAGGTAGAAGAGCTACGTGGTATGCCACCTCTCCAACTCTGATGAGGACCTGAAAAGATCTGATAAATCCTGAAGATAACTTTCCCACTCGGTGAAATCTCTGTAGACCTCGTCGAGGTGAGGCCCATAGAAAGACACGTTGGCCATCCTCAAACTCTATAGGTCTCTGTCTCCTGTCAACATACGACTTTTTTTTTACTATGTGAAGTCATCAACCGCTCTTGGATGATATGCACCTTCTCTGTGGTATCCCGTACCATCTCTGGCCCCACTAGTTTTGACTCCCTTGGGTCTGTCTAGCACAAGGTTGATCTGCAGGGTTTCCTGTATAACGCCTCAAAAGGTGCAATCCCTATAGTGGTGTGATAATTGTTATTGTATGAATTCTCTACCAATGGTAATTTATCCTACCAGCTATGACCGAAGTTGAGGACACAAGCACGCAACATGTCTTTAAGGGTCTGAATGGTCCACTCAGTCTGGCTAACCATTGGAGGATAGAAGGTGGTGCTCAAACAAAGTTGTGTCCTGAAATCCTCCTGCAACCCCTTCCATTGCTGGGATGTAAAACATGTATCACTATCAGATGAAATTGTCGAAGGTAATCCATGAATCCAAACAATCTCTTGCATGCATAGGTGTCCCAAGCTCTCCACAGAACCCTGCTCTCTGATTAGTAGGAACTCGGCCGACGTGGTGAGTTAGTCGATGATCACTCAGGTAGAGTAATGAACCCTAGATGTGCATGGACATCCTATCATGAAATCCATGGGTATCCCATCCGACTTCCACTCTGGGACCTCTAAAGGCTGAACCAAGCATACTGGTACCTGATGCTCCACCTTCACTTCCTGAAAAGTGAGGCATCGAGAGATAAACTCAGCAACTGCTTTCTTCATTCCCGGCCACCAATGTTGTCATCGGAGATCCAGATACATCTTCACAACTCTTGGATGTACCACTAGAGGGGATGTGTGGAACTCTCTAAAAAAATCTTTGTGAAGTGTACCATAGTAAGTCCGTTGAAGAGGATGAAATTCTCCCCACCTTAATAAAATCCATCAGGTTCTTGCCCTGTGGATATCAGAGCATGTCGTGTCTCGCATTCAGTGTCCCCACACTGTGCCTCCCTAACTCTCTGATTATGTGGAGGAGTGACTGTAAGAGACTGAAGGAAGGCTGCTCCATCTGTATTCACAAAAGATATCTGTAAAGCAGCAAGCTACTCTGTCGCCTCACCTAGGAGTTGTATACCGGATCTCTTTACTGAGTGCATTTGCAACAACATTCCAATTTCTAAGAGTATAGAATCTATCAATGTCATAGTCCTGGAGGAACTCATGCCAACGTTGTTGTCTCAGGTTTAGGTCCTTCTGGGATAAGATATACCTGAGACACTTGTGATCAAAGTATATAGTAAAATTCTCGCCCATCAGATAGTGTCACCACATATTCAAGGTGAATACCACTACTGATAACTTCAGGTCATCGGTAGCATAGTTCTTCTCATGCAGTCCTAGCTGCTGAGAACCAAAAGAATTCACTACTCTCTCCTACCACAGAACACATCCGAGTCCAGTCCTTGATGCATCACAGTAGTCTACGTACACAACACCTTCATCTAGATGCCTCAAGATGGGGTCACTAGTCAACCTCTGCCTCAGCTCCTGAAATCACTGATGGAATCTCTCCGACCACACGAAGGGTTTCTCCTTCTTCATCAAGGATGATAGTGGTGATGCAACTCTGGATAAATCTAGTACGAATCTCTAGTAGTATCTAGCCAAAACTAGGAAACTTCGTGCTTCCTTCACACACTTGGGTGGCTCCCAAGCAAGTACCGCCTCAATCTTCACTGGATCCACTGCAACACCATCCTCTGAGATGACATGTCCTAGAAAGTGAACCACTCGGATCCAAAACTATCACTTCGAGAGCATACCATAATGATGGTGATTTTATAGTGTGTCTAGTACTACATGAAAATGATAGGTTTACTCCTCCTCAATAGTTGAGTAGATAAAAATGTTGTCGATGAAGATGACGACAAAGCGATCGAGGTACGTCTGAAAGATCTTGTTCATGAGTTCCATGAATAATGATGGAACATTAGATACACCGAATGGTATAATCAAGAACTCATAATGGTCGTACTGACACCTGAAGGTCGTCTTCTTCACATCCTCATCTCGAACTCTGATATTGTGATAGCCTGATCTGAGATCTATCTTTGAGAACCACTGTGGTCCCTTTAGCTGATCAAAGAGGTCGTCAATACTCAGGAGTGGGTACTTGTTCTTCACATTCACCTAGTTCTGGTGCTGATAGTCAACAAAAATCCTCAAGAACTCATTTGCATTCTTGGCGAACATAATCGGGGATGCCTAGGGAGAAACAATAGGCCGAATGAAATCCTTCTCCATCAAGTTCTCTAGCTATACCCACATCTTGCAAAACACCACAGGAGCCATACAATATGGTGGTGTAGATATCAGTGTCATCCTAGGGTACAATTCAATGTAAAAGTCTACCTATCGGCAAGTGGATAGACCTGGGACATCATCAGGGAAAAAATCCGCGTACTGGTCCACCACTAGAGGATATCTCAGACTCTTTACATCAATAAATCCAAAGTTAAGGATAGCCAACTAATGAGTGTTTGGTTTCACTCTTCTTTGAACAAGTCCAACATGTCCTAAAACGATGCCCTTCTCGCTGGTGAATGTAAACTAGGTCCCATCCGTGCGGACACACCACACTTTAAGCCTAATACAGTCTATCTGAGTATGGACTATAGATAACCAGTTCATAGCCAATATGACATCATAAGGCCTCAACGCCGCTACATAGAGATCCTAGCCGAAGGTCTCGCCTACTAGAGTAAGCTCACACTGCCTGCACTAGTGCGTAATCATCAAATCCTCTCACGTATGAGTCTCTAGCCGTAAGGATTGAGCTAATGGCTCCATCGGAATCTCTGAGCTTTGAAAGAGGGAACTGGAAATGAAATAGTTACTGGAAACTATTTCTATAAGTACTAAAACTATGGTGGAGTAGACACATATCTTATCTTGAATCATCTCTAGAGCGCCATGATCGTAGTCCTTAGCTTTCTAGAGCTGAGCTCTCCCCTATCCTCATACTCCCTGCGGTCGAGGTGGAACTCCTGGTGGTGGTGGAGGAAATACCTCGACACGTCATCCACCACCATTTTCATGAACAGATCATCTACCATGTCCACCTATGCTCTGTATGCTGCCTTGATCAAATCTATGTCTCTTCCTGGGTGGTCCTTCAACCGTCTTCTTATCATTAGTACGGCGGGTCAAACAGTCACAAGCCATGTGACCATGCCCACCGCATGAGTAACACTGCCCGCTCCTAGCATGTATGTCTTCGCTTTGGGTGCCACAGACAATTGATCCTAAGTCTTGTGGTCGTCCACCTATAGGTCTGGTCTTGTTGGACCTCTGTGACATCTTTCTATAGCACACTACATAAGACTTCACTACATGTCGACTGGTGGTGTATATCACTGCTGGAGACTGCTCAGTAAGGAAACTCTCCACCAAGAGGACGCTCTCTAACATCCACACCTTCTTCAAGATGTTGAGTGAGACCATCAAAGATATAATCTCCCATCTGAGCCCCTAATTGAAGGTATGGGCTCTGAAGAATGGGTCTCACACCATATTGGTGGAGTAGCATGAGAGGTCTATGAACCTCGTTGAGTACTGAGCTACATTGATGCTTCACTCCAGCAGATGAAGTAGCTTATGTATGCGCAATGCATGAAGAGTATATGGGACAAACTCTTTCTAAAACAAGCTCTCGAAGTCTGTCTAGAGAAGAGTCATCTCATCATGAACCTGGGGATTCAATCTCCAACATCTTCTTGCTGCTTCCTGTAGAAGTCTAGCGGCAAGGATCACCATGAAATCGGCTGGTGTCCATACTAGTTGGAAAACTCCCACCACAACCTCCAGCCAATCCACAATAGCTTGTGGGTCCTTCTCTCCTATGATGGAAATTTTTCATGACTCGTCCCCCAAGGCATGTGCCGTGACTACCCAAGTACCACCTTCCATAGGCTAGGGGCTGGTGAGTAGCACCAAATGGGTAATTCCATAAGAATGGGAAGTTATTGCCTTTATAACATGTATACACACACAAAAGAGCACAAATATAGATATAAAATAGTAGGTAAAACTATATAACAAAAGAATTATGGAAGTAAAAAGGGCCAGAAATACAAGCCCAACTGTAAAGTACAAGAAACTGAAAGTACAATTGAATAAAAGGAAAACTGCCATTGGGTTGTCTTCTGAGGTTCCTACCTAAATGGTAGGTACAGATCGCCTCCTCAGTACTCTAGGTCTGTCTGTATCCTCCGTGTACCGTCACTCCGTATGGTCCACCTCCAAGTATTTTCCAGTCCTGGTACTCTCAGCCTCGATCAGTGTTGTCTATCATTTGCATCCAACACAACAAGGTGCAGGCATAGCCTGTGCAGGACTGAGGATAACAATACTCTGTAGGGACCCCGAGACCCTCAATATCTCACAAAATCCAGCAAGGATAAACCACAAAGTATGAAATCAACAGATAAACTTACATTGGTATATTACTATATATATGACTAAGTTATCATGTGATCCATCTCAATCATGAGGAAAACACCAGAAAACCGACTCAGCTCAACCAGGATTTTATTCACATTAACAAAATCTATGTTGCTGGAGAACTTCTACTCAATTGATTACATTGATCCTGTCACGTCACACAGAGGTACTTCCCACTAACCTTGTACTACTGAGGTACTCCACCTGTTGAGTACCGTGGGTCTGCTGTGTCACACAGAGGCGCTCCCCACCATGGGTTTGCCGCCACACTGAGGTGGTATCCCTCATAACCTATATCGTTACTCCTCTTTTTAAGTACCATGGGTCTTCCACGTCACCGAGCATGCTCCTCCACTATGGGTCTTCCACCAAAATGAGGCTCTCCCCACTGGGCCAGTCGAGTCACTCCGAGACAAATAGTCAGCAGTCATCAAGTCTCATCCAGCTACTAGGTTCCCACACAAAACCCCACTCGTCTCTAGAAGATCTTCTCCACATGCTAATGTTAGATGCTCCAACTATCCCAATGTCCCGCGAAGAATTATCTCAAAGGTCCTCCACGTCATAGGGTTTTCAATGCAACATATGGTGCATCAATATGAATTCTGGTCTGTGAGTTATTAGCCTTTTAGTCTCAGGAGCCCAGTTGGATTTGTGCATGATCCGATCAGACCGTTTATCAACTATATCACAAACTCTAGTGGGGTATACTCAAAGGGACCGTCATTCTCCAAGATTACCAGCTCCATTGATAGTTCTTAAAACGGATGTCTGGTGCCAAATATGGCCAAAAGAAAGTAACGGGTCATACTGGGCCCAGGTCCGTTCCGACCTGGTCGGACCGACCCGACCCATTGGGTTCGGCCCCACCCGCTGGGTGCAGCCCAGCAGGCCGTGAGGGTTCACGGATTACCGAGAGGGCCTAGACCGGCCGCGAGGGCATGGTCCGGCCACGGGTCGGTGTGAGGGCAGTTCGGCCCGGAGGGCGCCGCGAGGGTGCCAACCGGGTCGGTTTGGGAACTACGAGGGGTGCACGAGGCTGGATTGGCCGGGGTGTCATGAGGGGCGCGGGATTCTGGTGTGGCCGAGGCACCACGAGGGCATGGGTTCTACTGGGGTATTGGGAGGCCGGCTGCTCATGTGGATGGGGCTGCTTGGAGGACGACGGCCGGCGTGACCGGCGTGAGAGGGGCCGATTAGGCCCAAAGGGAACCATGAGGCCGGGATGGCTAGGGCCGGTTTAGCCAACGGATGGCGGGGCCTGGGAGGTACGACCTGGCCCAGGGAAGCTCAGCCAGAAGGGTGGAAGCCGTAGGGGCAGTTTGGCTAGGGTGCCAGAGTGGCGTGAGGGTGACGCATGTTGCAGATGCCACAAGTGGTGCGTCCATTTCCTTTGTCACCTTCACCACCTTCAGCACCTATGTCGCCTTCCATCGCTTCGAAGAATACTGCAAATCGACACAAGTGTTAATGATATGATGGGATATGTTAGTTTGGCCTGCACTCTCCGCATTAGAGTGGTAGCATGAGGTTCTTCATGAATATAAACAAGAACAAGCATATAATATATTTTCAATTCCCATAATCTATCATTAATTTATATTCCCAACCACGCAAGGAAAAATAGGGGATAACATGGGAATTGTTAATCAAATAATGAAAAATCCTCTGCCTTGTTCACTGTTCGATGACATTGGCATAAGAAGGCAGACTTCGATTCGTTGTATACAAAAAAAATCCTATGACGAAGGAGGTTCTGAGGAAGAAATTATAAGTTGAGGTTGTTCTTCGTTGATGGAGTGTTCTTCATCCGGAGATGAAGTTCTTCATTGGGATCTTTCTCCCATGTTCCTCCACTCCCCAATCCTCCTTTTCCAACCAAATGAAATGATATCCAATGATAATAGTTAAAAATATCTTATTATGTCGTTGGCTCCTATTTTAAATTATCCTAATTAAACACCTAGGTTGTCAATATTAATTAGGGTGGATTGGTAGAATTAAATTAAGGGAGGTGGTGGCACCATTTATAGTAGAGGAAGTAAAGAGTCTCTCCCCCATTAATGAAGGGAGTTGATAATTTCTCCCAATTAAATGGGGGGGGGGGGTTAGTTCTAGGTGGTCCCCACAAACATAACCTCTCGTGGGAGGTTAGGTTTGGGTGGCCCCCACCACCTTAACCTCTCATGGGAGGTTATGGTAGGGTGGTCCCCACACTTCAACTCCAACATGGGTCTTTACAACAAAATAAAATATATTTGATCTTATTTTATTTTATTATTTCCATGAAAAACCCATAAACTAACTTTCTCCCTGCACCAACTGCCATCGAGATGAAATTATTCTTAAGATAATACCAGCAATGTGATTTCAATGGTGCCCTCATATTTTATTTCCAAGAACTGGTTCAAAAGTTATAAAACCAGCTCGAACTTTCACTGAACATACCCAAAAAATACCACATAAATTGATTCCGGGAGATCTGGGACTTGAAATCACCCACCGTCAATATTCAAAGACTCATAATATTCCTAATTAATTAAAAAAAATACATGTAAATTACAGGTCTTTACATTCTCCCCACCTTAGGGCTCTTCATCCCCGTAAGCAATAACTCATACTAAGTGAACAAGTGGGGGTACTGAGCACGCATCTGATCATCCCACTCCCATGTACTCTCTTGGAGGTTCTTGTGAAGCTAGCGAACATGCAGTTGAGGTATCGACCGACCTTGAAGGAACCAATCTTATCAATCCTCAATCTCTACCGGAACCTCTGTAAATGTTGCCCCATCGTCGACGTCCAGTTTTCATGGACGATGATGTGAGAAGGGTCATTCAGGTATCTCCTCACATGGGATATGTGGAAGATGTCGTGCACCCGATAAAACTAAGGTGGAAGAGCTAAGAGGTATTCCACCTCCCCAGATCCATTGAGGACCTTAAAAGGTCCCATAAATCATGGTGATAAATTTTCCCCTCGGCCAAATCTTTGCAGACCTCATCGAGGCCAGACCCATAGAAAGGCGTGGTAGCCATCCTCTAACTCTAGAGGTCTCCATCTCCTGTCAGCACATGACTTCTGTCTGCTCTGTGCAGTATTCATCTACTGCTGGATGATATGAATCTTTTCTATGGTAGCCTGTACCATCTCTGGTCCCACCAGTGCTGACTCCCCTAGGTCAGTCTAGCACAATGGTGATCGGAAGTGTTGCCCATATAACTCTTCAAAAGGTGCCATCCCTATGGTGGAGTGATAGCTTTGTTGTATGAAAACTCCAACAAAGGTAAGTGATCCTTACAACTATGACCGAAGCCGAGGTCACAAGTGCAGGACATGTATTCAATGGTCTAAATGGTTCGCTTAGTCTGGCCATCCCTCTGAGGATGGAAGGCGGTGCCCAAATGAAGCTTCATTCTGAAAGCCTCATGTATCCCCTTCCAAAGCCGGGATTTAAAACATGTAAAACGATCAGATACAATCATTGAAGGTACTCAGTGAAGCCACACAATCTTTTTCATATAGAGGCATCCCAATCTCTCTACTGAACCCTACACTCTAATTGGTTTGAAGTAGGCCGAATTGGTGAGTTGTTTGATGATCACCTAGATAGAGTTGTGACCCCTGGATGTACGTGGATGTTCTGTCACGAAATCCATGGATATCCCTTCCCACATCCACTCTCGGACCTATAAAGGCTGATCTAAGCCAGCTGGTACCTGATGCTCTGCCTTCACTTAATGACAAGTGAGGAATCAAGAGACAAACTCAGCAACTACTATTTTCATTCCCGACCACCAGTGCTGTTGTTAGAGATCCTGGTATATATTCACCACTTCTGGATGTACCGCTAGAGGGGATGTGTGGAACTCCCTCAACACTTATTCCTAAAGTGACACGTGTACCATAGTACATCCTCTAAAGAGGATGACGTGCTCCCCATGTTTAGAAAATCTATCAGGTTCCTACCATGTAGATATCAGAGCACATCATGTCTTGCAGTCAGCGTCACCACACAGCCCCTCCCTGACTCGCTGAAGAAGTTTAAAATTGACTGTAAGATACTAAAGGAATGATTCTTCATATCTATAAACAAATAATATCTATAAAGTAGCCAGCTGCTATGTCACCTCGCCTAGTATTTGTATACCAGATCTCCGGCTGAGTGCATCTGCAACAACATTCCCCTTTTCTAGGAGTATAGACTATCTCTAAGTAATAGTCCTGGGGGAACTCAAGACAACGTCATTGTATTCAGTTCAATTCCTTCTAGGAGAAGTTATACCTGAGACTCTTGTAATTGGAGTATATATAAAAATTCTCTCCCATCAGATAGTGTCTCCACATCTTCAAGGAGAAAACAACTACTGCAAACTCCAAGTCATGGGTAGCATAGTTATGCTCATGCTCTCTTAGATTCCGAGAACTATAAGTGGTCACTGCTCACTCCTGCATCGGGAAACATCTGGGTTCGGTCCCTATTGCATCACAGTACAATACATAACCTACACCTTCCTCTAGAAGCCTCAAGATGGGGGCACTAGTCAGCCTCTGCCTTAGCTCCTGAAAGCTATGATGGCATCTCTCCGACCACACGAAGGGTTTCCACTTCTTCTTCAAGATTGAAAGTGGTGATGAAATTATAGAGAAATCTTGCATGAATCTCTGGTAGTATCTAGCCAAACCCAGGAAACATCGTACATCCTTCACACTCCTGGGTGGCTCCCAAGAAAGTACTACCTCAATCTTCATAGGATCCACTGCAACTCCAGCCTTTGAGATGACATGTCCTAGAAAGTGAACCTCTTGGATCCAAAACTTGCACTTAGAGAGCTTACCATAAAGCTGGTTCTCTTGGAGTGCGTCCAGCACTACATCAAAATGATATGCATTCTCCCACTCAGTAGTCAAGTAGATAAAAATGTCATCGATAGAGACTTTGACAAATCGATCGAGGTACGACTGAAAGATCATGTTCATGAGTCCCATAAACAATGTTGGAGCATTGGTTACACCGAATGGAATAACCAAGAACTCATAATGGTCATACAGAGACCTAATGGTCATCTTATGTACATCCTCATCTCAAACACTGAGCTGGTGAGATCCTGATATGAGATCTATCATCGAGAACCACTGTTCTCCCTTTAAATGATCAAAGAGGTTGTTAATCCTCGAGAGTGGGTCCTTGTTATTCACGGTCACCTATTTCAGGTTCCGATAGTCAATACAAAGACTCATGACCTCATCCGCCTTCTTACTGAACAGAATCAGGGCTGCCATGGAGAAACACTAGACCAAATGAATCCATTACCCATTCAAATCCTTTAGCTATACCCTCAGCTCTCTACACTACATAGGAGCCATCCAATATGCAGGTGTAGATATTGGTGTTGTCCCAGGGTACAAGTCAATGTAAAAGTCTACCTCTTGATGAGGGGGTAAACCTGAGACATCATCAGGGAAAACATCCGCGTACTGGTCCACCACTACAAGATAGCTCAGACTCTACACATCAACAGCTCTGAGGGTAATAGTAGCCAACTCATGACTGATCGACTACAATCTCTTCTAAGCAAGTCCATCATGTGATACAAAGGCTCACTTCTTGATGGTGAAGGTAAACATGGTCCCATATGTGCGGACACACTACACTTTGTGCCTAAAAAAGTCTATCTTAGAGTGGACTGTAGATAACCAGTTCATACACAAGATGAAGTCGTAAGGCCTCAATGTCGCCGCATGGAGATCTCAGTCGAAGCTCTTGCCTACTAGAGTAAGCTCACACTGCATGCACCGGAAAATTATCTTCAAATATGCTTCCATAGGAGTCTCTTGACATAAGGATTGGACAAATGGATCCGTCAGAATCTTAAAGCTCTGAACAAGGGTATTGGAAATGAAAGAGTGACTCGCACCTTTGTTTATAAGTACTGCAGCTATGGTGGAGTAGAAACATATCACACCTCAAATCATCTCTGAAGCACCATGATCATATGCCTCAAATTCCTGTAGATGATATTTCCCCTATCCTCCTGCTCCCTACGGTCAGGGTGGAACTCCTGGTGGTGGTGGCAACAATACCGCGAAACGTCTTCCACCGCTAGTTGCACAACTAGCTCCTCTGCCATGTCTGCATGCGCCCTGAAGACCGCCTCAATAGAATCTCTATATCTTCTTGGGAAGTCCTTCAACCGTCTGCTGATCATCTATACAAGGAGACATACATTCAAAATCCATGTGACCCTTACCACCACATGAGTAACACTGCCCGCTCCTGGCATGTCTGTATTCACTTCGGGTACCCCACACAATCGATCCTCAGTCATGCGGCCATACACCTGTAGGTCTAGTCCTTTTGGACCTCTGTAAAATCGGCTTACTGCCTATTGTAGAAGACTCAGATACCTGTCGATTAGTGGTGGATCTCACTTCTAGAGACTGCTCAGCAAGGAAAATCTCCACCAAGAGATCTCTCTCTAACACCCCTCCTGTGTCAAGATGCTGATTGAGACAATCAAAGCTCTAATCTACCGTTTGATCCCCTGATCAAAGTTATGGACTCTGAAAAATGGGTCTTGCACCATATCGATGGAGTAGCTTGAGAGGTTTGTGAACCTTGCTTAGTACTGAGATACAGTCATGCTTCCCTTCTGTAGATGAAGTAGCTTCTTGTATGCGCACTGCGCGAAGAGTAGCTGGGAAAAACTCTACCCGAAAAAGGCTCTCGAAGTCCTCCGAGAGCAGTTTCATCTCATCATGAACATGGGGAATCAAGCTCCACCATTTTTCTGCTACATCCTTTAGAATTCTAGTGGAAAGGATCACCTTGATATCGACTGGTGTCCCTTACAGTTGGAAAACTATCACCACAGCCTCCAGCCAATCCTCAGTAGCCTATCGGTCCGTCTCTCCTCTGATACAAATTTGTCATGACTCTCCCCTGGGGCCTATTCCGTGACTACCACAAGCCCTCCTTTCATAGGCTAGGGGATGGTGATTAGCCCCAAAGGTGTAATTCTATAAAACTGGGAAGGAATTTCCTTTATAACCTTTATACACACACAACAGAGCACGAAGCTGGATAGAAAACACTAGGTAAAACTGTATAAAAAATGAGTTATGAATGTAAAAATGGATGGAAATACAAGCCCAATTGTAAAGTACAAGAAACTGAACGTACAACTGAAAAAAAGAAAAACTACCATAGGGCCATCCTCTGAGGTTCCTACCTGAAGGGTAGGTATAGATCGCCTCATTAGCACTTCAGGTATGTCCATCTCCACCATATAGTGTCACTCAATATGGTCCACCTCTAGGTACCTTCCAATCCTGGTACTCTCAGCCTCGATCAGTGATCTATATCGTCTGCATCCAATACAATAAGGTGCGGGCATAGCCCGTGTATGGGTGAGTATAAGGATACTTAGTAGGGACCCCGACACCCTCAAGGTCTCACAAAATCTATCAAGGATAAACCAAAAAGGATGATATCAACATATAACCTTACTTAGGTACATGACCATATATATAGCTAAGTTATCAAGTTATCCATCTCAATCATGAGTAAAATACAGAAAACCTAACTCAGATCAACTAGGATTTTATTCACATTAATGAAACCTCGGCTTCTTGAGAACTCTTGCAAAATTGAGTTCAGTGGGCATGCCACGTCACACAGAGGTGCTTCCCAATAACATTGGACTACTTAGGTACTCCTCCTGTTAAGAACCATGGGTCTGCTACATCACACAGAGGTGCTCCCCACCGTGGCTCTGCCTTCACACCGAGTTACTACCCCTCATAGCCTGTATAGGTACTCTTCCTATAGAGTACCGTGGTTCTGCCATGTCACCAAGCATGCTCCTCCACCGTGGGTCTGCAGCCATAACCAGGCACTCCCCACTAGGCTAGTCGAGTCACTCCGAGTCAAACATTCATCAGTCATTATGTCTCAGCCGGCTACTAGGTTCCCACATAAAATCTCGCTCATCTCCAAAATATCTGCTCTAAAAACTATAGTTATATGCTCCAACTATCCTGAATTACCAAAAAAATGTATCTCAAAGATCCTCCACGTCATAGGGGACTCAATGCAATAGACGGTGTATCAATCTGACGCATGGTCTGTGATTTATTAGCCTTTTAGTCTCAGGGGCCTGGTTGGATCTGTGCACGATCCGACCTGACTGTTTTTCAACTATATGCCAAACTACTGTGGGGGTATACTCAAAGGGACCGTCATTCTCTATGATTATCAGTTCCACAGACGGTTCTTAAAACCGATGTTCGGTGCTAATGATATGGCCAAAAAATGTAAAGGGTCATAGTGGGTCTGGGTCCGGTCTGACTCGGTCAGACGGACCCGGCCCGTTGGGTTCAGCCTTGCCCACTGGACCTAGCCCAACAGGTCGCGAGGGGTCATGGAGAGCCGAGAGGGCGCGGACTGGCCACGAGGGTGGGGTCTGTCCATATGTTGGCGTGAGGGTGGTTCGGCCTGGAAGGAGCCGTGAGGGCGTGTAACGGTTCATCCGGGGTGTCGCGAGGGGCCCGAGAGGCTGGCACAGCCGGGGTGCCGTGAGGGTCGTGGGAGGATGGCTTAACCAGGGCGTCGTGAGGGCGCAGAAGGCCTGATCGGCTGGTGCGTCATGAGGGGTGCGGGAGGACAACACGGCTGGGGCGCCGTGAGGGAGCGGGTTCGGCCGGGGGCTTGGGAGGCCGGCGGACTACATGGCCGGGGCGGCTGGCCCGACCAATTCAGCCTGAAGGGCGCTGCGATGCCAGGGTGGCCGGGGATGGTGCGGTCGGCAGACAGCACGGCCAGGCCGGCGCGGCTTGGCCCGGGGTGGCTTTGCTGAAAGGTCGGAGACCGCAGGGGTGGTTCGGCTGGGGCGCCAGAGTGTTGTGGGGGAAGTGCGGGTCGTGGAGCCTGCGGGTGGCACGGTCGTTGCCTTTGTCACCTTCGTCACCTTTGTTTCCTTCAACACCGATGTCACCATGATCTGTTTGAAAGAACACTGCAAATCAATATAAGGGTTACAGAGAGGACAAGCTATGTTAGTCTAGCCCGCACTCTCTGAATTAGAGTGGTATCTAGAGGTTCACCAAGAATATAAACAAGAATTAGTATGGAATATATTTTCAATTCCCACAATCCCTCATTAATTTCTATTCCCAACCCCATATGGAAAAAGAGGGGAGAATATGGGAAGTGTTAATAAAAAAATGAATAAACCCCTAACTTTTTCATTGTTCATCGATGATGGTGTGTGAAGGCGGACATCGATTCGTTGTAGACGAACACGTCCTACATCGAAGGAGGATACACGGAAGAAATTAGAACTTGAGGTCATTCTTCATCGGTGGAGCATTCTTTATCGAGAGATGACGTTCTTCGTAGGGAGATTTATCCCATGTCCCTCCTCTCCCCAATCCTCACCTTACATCCAAATGAAATGGTGGCCAAAGATAATAGGAAAAATATCTTATTATTTCGTTTCCACCAATTTCAAATTATCCTAATTAAACATGTAGGTTTGAAAGATTAATTAGGGTGGATTGGAAGAATTAAATTAAGAGAGGTGGTGGCACCATTAATGGATGAGGAGGTCAAGAGGCTCTCCCTCATTAATGAGGGGATTTGAGAGTTTCTCTCAATTTAATAGGGGTGAGGGGTTTGTCTCAGGTTGTCCCTACCACTATAACCTCTCGTGGGAGGTTAGGTTTGGGTGGGACCCACCCCCTTAACCTCTCACAAGATGTTATGGTCGGGTGGTCCCCACACTTCAACTCCCACATGGGTGGTTACAAAAAAATAAAATAAATATGAGCTTATTTTATTTTATTATTTCTACGAAAAACCCAAAAACTAACTTTCACCCTCGACCAACTGCCATTGAGGTGAAAGTCTTCGTAAGTGAATACTAGTGCTGCGAGTTAAAATGTGTTCTCAGATTTCAATTCTGAGAACTGGTTCAAATGTTATAAAAACCCGTATGAACTTTCACTGAACGTACCCAAAAAAAACATCAGAAATTGATTCTGGGCCCTCCGGCCCTCGGAATCGCACGCCGTCAATTTTAGCGGACTCTTAAAATTACCATTTAATTAAAAAATTTACATCGAAATTCCAGTTCTTTATAGATCACTCCCCCATGGAATGAATAGATTTTGTATTGGTAAATAAGATACCTACATGATTCCCAAATTAAATTATAAATATATAATAGATATCATATGAAAAAATATTAAATCCTTGATATTATTAATAACCGCAATATTCTATTACTAACGAATGAAATAAATAATTTTAGAGAATAGATAGTTATAATTCATTAAATACAGTAGAATATATCTTGATTAAATAATGTATAATTAATATGAAGGTAATTAACAAAAAAATCAATTAAACTATTAAAATGAGCACGATTAGCATAAATTTATAATATGAATGTCACAACATTATGGATTGTAGTAATAAATTCAAAATGAATGATGTAATTATGAGTAAATTTTATGATATCTATAATCATGATATCATTATCATGAAAACCCTATTATATGAAAATTTAATCAATGGATATGTATATTCCGAACTCCATTTAATATAATTATCCCACTATGGTGTCTAATGAGACATGCTGATGCATCAGTGGGATATATTTAACTGGGACCCACCAACCACATCCTGTCCAATTCATTCTTTATATATTTATTGATGAACATAATTTATAAATAATATATGTTAATTATAAATATCTTTATTGATTAATGAATATATAATATCATGATATCCCATGTCAAAAATATAACACTATATGTACAAATGGAATATTGTATTAGAAATGTTATTATCAATGATGAAATGAAGTAGATATTTACGAGAAATGTAATATATGTTTAACATTTATCACAATAAAGATAAAATTTAATGAGAAATTAAATTATTAATAAATTAATAAGAGATTCAAGATGAACATCAATTTATCATAAGTAGTACTTTTGTAAAAAATAAAGTATTTTTTTATATAATGCACAATTTGAGAAAAGTACTGTTATAATAATTCATTAATGTGTTTTAATTTTAAAACTGTTAAAATATTAATTAAGAGGAAAATAAATCCTTAAATGGTTTTTTTGTGGTGAAATATCATAAAGCTGTATATGTTAAAAATGAATTCTTTTTTTATTTTTTAAAAAAATAATGAAAAAACAATTCAATTTCTATATGTATTTGATTAAACTAATTTTTAATATAATGGATAAAATATAATGTTCTAAAAAATCAGAAGACTAAATAAAAAAGACTTATCTAAACCGTCTTTGAATAAAGATGGTCAGGGAAAAAAATTATACAGAAAAAGGGAAACAATATAAGGTTTTATTTTAATCATCTAATTAACTTATACATATTAAAAATAGAGTAAAATAGGATGAATGAATCTAAATACCATCATATTATATGAAAATATATGTATATTTTGATGGATTGATAAAATTATTCCTTAAAATCTAAAATTCCAAAAAATGAAACACTAAAATAAATACTTATCTAATTGGTAAATGATAAATTGATAATGATAATTTATTCCCATTGAAAGAGTAAACATGAATTGAAACATTAATAATAATGAATAAATATATATTCATGTGAAATAAATAATAATTTAAATATATACAACACCTAAAAATAAATAAGTGAATAATACAATAAATGACACAATGGGGTGGAAATTGTAAAAAGTACTTTACCCAGATCATGTCATGGAATTGGGAATTAATAAATGCATTGTTTATATTTAAAATGTTTATGTACATAGAGAAAAATTCTATATAAAATATAATTCAATCAAATTTCATTTCACAGATAATGAATGAATAAAATATTCATTAATGATGAAGTATAACCCAATGAATGAAAATTGAGTTAATAAACCCCTTAAGTCATGTTTGACATACTTCACAAGTGATTTTATCATAATGTATAATAGATTTAAAATTATTTTAAATTACTAATAGAACAAAATATTGGTTTATAATATGATATATGATACACTTATAAAATTTTATTACCAATTTATAGAATTCATTTATTATTATGTTAAGGTTTGATGTTAACTGCTATATTTTTCATGTATGTGTTGATTATATAGGTTGCATACATAAATATTTTTAATTGTATCATCACCTATATAATGTTATTTTTTATATAAATATCATAAATATTTAATATATATGTATATAGTGATCAATAAATCTCAAATAAAAGAAAATGAAATAAATTAGTCATAGAGAATGTATGTAGTACGTGTTCATGAATATTGTTTTCATTTATTTTACTAATGAAATAAAAGAATTGTAAATATTTATTCACCATTAAAAGGATAATTTTTATAGAATATAAATTCAAAAACAGTATTTAAAACTGCCTCATTACCGTAAATGTAAAATTGAAATGAAAAAAGAATCGCATTGCTTCATGGATGGGATAGATTACACAATTACACAAGAAACATTATCATGTTCCAAGGGATTTGAAGGTAATAATATAGATGTAATATTATGAATTATAAAGAATAACTATTTCATTAATATAATAAATTTAATTTAGTTAGTTTTTTTTAAATGCAAGTAATTATGTGTAGAAAGACAAATTACATTGCTATATCGAGACAATGAGCCATACTCATGAACGTGCTGGAGTTGGAACCCTAGAACAAAATAATCCCGACATTTGGATAAAATGTATTCATAGGTTTGAATATTAATAAACTTATTATCCCATCATGACTATTGTTCTATGGAATATGATATGTGACAATGTTCTAAGAGTAGCTACCATTGTACAAGGTAATATCAGTTTCCAACTATAAAGAGAACCTGAAAGTGTTATAAAATTATTAATAAATATATGTTCTATAGTAGGATTATATCATTTATGGACAAAAATGACAAATGATATCATGAATGGAGAGTGATAGGATTTGTGTAACCATCTCCTATTGTATGCCCATTGTAATATCCACAACGATATATTGAAAATATGACCCACTAATAGTTAATGAACATTTATTTTTTTCATTGAAGGTTCCAATATATGAATTTGTGTATTGGTCCTTAGACATTAATATTATTATTAATGTGTACTATGAGTCTCGTACATTTAAAATTTTAATGAAAGCCTTGATGATAGATGATCATGGTGATGTAGGATAAATTTGGTGCATCACAAGTAATATTTCATTAATTAATAATGCATGAAAGATGTTTTACCTTTTTTCTGTAAAAGATGAAGATTTCATAGGAAATATTTTGGAAAATATATATTATAAATAAATTCATTGGAATTATTTTCAAAAGGCATGTTAAATTATTAGGATGTTAAATAATGATACATTGATCTCATAGGTTACTAGAAACAGTATGCGACCTATATGATTTGAGATATCATGATTAATGTATTGTATTACATAGTAAGCATTTGTAAGAGGTATAATGTCATTCAATCATTATCTTCATTCTCTATTAGATCCATAGAGTGTTTCTAGTTTAAATACTTGGAATTTAGACTACTTCACAATATGCGGCTGAGAAAGTGGCCTAAAGGGTCACACACAAAGTGTATCCAAAATCTCATTAAAATAATATTTTATTATTTATTATTTTACAAGTTAAATTAATATTATTCCCAGATCTAGAATCATAATTGTCAATTTATTCTTGATCTCATATGAATATTTATTTTATATTTAATAAATTTAATATTTATATAATTATTTGGCTAATAATTTAGTGATATTTATTTAATAATTAAACTCCATTATTCATGGCCTAATCAAAATAATAGTGGAATAGAAGACCTTGTTTAACGGTCTAGTGAGAAATAGTAAATATTATTATTTTTAAATGATATTTAATTTTATTAATAAGTTATATTAATTTCCTGAAGTAATAATAATAATAATACTATTTGATAAGGGGTTAATTAGATATTAAATAATTAATAAAGGCACTTGAGAGATTATTTAACCCTATTGACATATAAAAAAAATTATATTATTTTCTCAATATTCCAATTCATTTATTTTTATTGTGTACATTGTATTTATAGATTCATCTCAAAACCTATAAATCTATCATCTCCATGAACTATTCCATGATAGGAGATATACTTCCTCCACCACCCACTCTTGATTCATGAAGAGATACAAGAGAACGCTATGGATGTGATTCTCTAGGTGATCAAAGGTGGATGACTGACGCACTATAATCTGGTGTGTTAGTATATGAAAAATCCTATGATGACATTTGGAGATTTTTGGAACTTATGATTTTCATTTATAGTGGGAATATAATATGATTCCAAAAACACAATGATGGAACAATGAATATCTATTGTCATATCCATCCACAAACAATGAATTTCATCAAAGTAATTCATTATTTATTTAAATTAATTATAAACAATATTTCATTATCTTATATCTTGTTTCTGGTGCTCAATCCATTTCCAAAATTCTATAATTCAATTATGTATATTATAACATTTATCACTGTGTAAATTTTTGATTGATCATCATTCACAGAAAAAATGAAAATATTTGAATGACCCATCACACACAACCATTGTTCCTAGAACCTACATTTGGTATCATAGGGGACACATAAATGTTTTCAATTAAATAAATATAATTTATTTATTTAAAAAGTTAAATTTAGTTTTTCAATTCTAGTTTAGATACTATTTTAATTTAAATTATGATATATTCTTCTTCTCCAATATATTATCTTTAATCTAAATGATAAAATTAATTTTATATATAAAATAAAAGAAGGGAACTCATATGGTGGTTCTGAGGATTCTGGATGGAAAAAATAAGAGTACACTTTTTAAAACCGATGTTACACACCATGTTCTTTTGTTTAAAGAACTATATTTTTATTCTTTAGATACTCAAACTATGTGCATTTATTATAGGCAGTGTAGTTAATTATTATGTAGAATTTTGACCATGTTATCCTATCGCACTCTCTTTTAGATTACATTCTGTGCATCCAATGAACACGTTGTGTAGTCCCTTTGAGTCAATAATGGGACAAGTGTTTTATACACTGAATTCATGACAAGTGATCATGTAACATAGACTCCAAGATCTTTATATTTCATTCTACATGAACTATAGTTCAAATGTTTGATGTAAAATTTGTACAAGGAATCCTTCAGTGTGTACCATGGATATATAGTGAGATATGTACATCATTTTTGGGATTCCTCTAAATGAAATGAACTTATACCAAACTATACTATTTTAATTTTTTTATATTGAGTAAGTCATAAAAAATGTTCTTTTGTGTGTTCATTAAGATTACATGACATTATATGTGAGGAGTTTTTAATATATATATATGTGTGTGTGTGTGTGTGTGTTTTTAATTAATATATGTGAAGTGTTCAGATCTTCATGTCATATATGCATTGTATTACATTTCTTACTCTACAAACATTAATGCATAACATCTGACCTCAATATCTTGTAGTTTGTGTATTAATTATGTTGATATAATATGATATTAATGTACGTGACATGTCATGTATTATATATGTTACAATGTAAAAAAATATATGTGTATAATAAATTTATTTTGGATTCAGATGGGTATTCACTATGTGTTATCCAACGTGCATTTAATGCACATAGTTAAATTTTAAATAAATTTATTAAATTTGTTTAAAATTATGTAGGATGAGAATCTCAAGGAAATTCTTATGAGAATTAATAAAAATGAGTTCCTTAATTATAGATAATAATTAATTTATTCGATTATGTGTTTTATTGAATAATGCCAATTAATAATTGAATGCTAGTTTTATTAAAAATACAATTCTTTGAATGCATGTAAATGATCATGATCATAGACTAGACCTATATATTTGATTGGTTTCATTTAATTTATTTTTAAATTCAGTTTTTGGTATATGTGCCATCCCTCATCTAATTATATAGGGCATGTATGTCCTTGGATGCTTTTATGTATTCCCTTTTCCTTAACCTGTGTGTGAGTAAAAGAATATGTAATGGATGGAGCACCCAGTCTAGTGAGGGTCTTTCATGTTTAGAGTTGAAGGGGAAACCAATCCATGAGTGATACATTAATGGATGAGTGGAATGATGCAAGCCAAACGCCAATTGGTTCGAGGAAAATTTCCACTAGGTTAGTGGTAATATTATCAACAACTATATAAAATAATCATTATTGAATTCTCATGATACTAACGATTTATTATTTTGTTTCCATTAGGTTTCAATGGTAATTTATTATGGACATTTTTTCATTATCACACAATTTTATTGGATTAATTAGTATTCAAGTTCAAACTAAAATAAATAGACTTATGCATAAATATTATCTAATACATGGTTAATAAATTTTTTAAATGTAGTAAATATTTATAAGATTATAATAAATATAATAGATTTTAATTTACACATATAAGGAAAAAATAAAATAATTTTATCTATTAGTCCAGTAGAGCCTTCAACTAAATTAGTAAAAATTGAACCATTGTTTAACATGTTTGACAAGAAAATGTTTCAGTGGTTTCAATTGATAGGGAAATTATAACTCTATGATTTGTGTGAACCTAACATAATTCGCATGAATGGTTTACTTATAAAGAATAACATGATTTTATTGGGAGAAAACGGTCTAGGAATTCTAATTTTCATATTTGAGGATTTGGGATTCCACTTAGTGGATCAAGGAACTATGAGTAAATGTATTTAACCTTCATAATTCCTACCTAAAACCATTCATGTTTCTTGAGAAACAAATTCTATGGTAATGGAATTGGGAATATGGATCATTTATGCTATGCTATTAAGGGATATGATATTCAAAATCTAATGGTGAGGGACATTGGATTTTGAAAAAATAGTGGGATTTTTTGAAATATAATATTTAGTTATTTTTATAATTTTTTTACATAATGTAACTAAATTATTCATATTTTATTTTGTAGAAAAAAATTAAAATTACTTTAAACATATATTTTTGATTCATAATTGAAAAGAACAAACTTCTAATTAGTAAAAATTTTTAATAAGGGAAAAGGCACCTACGTATCATCCTTGGACATGAATAGAAATTATATGTGATGGAAGAACTATTTAATAAAGCACCTAGAAATGAGGCTAGTGTTGAATAGTTAATACTCTTTGAGAAACCATTGAATAGTTCCACAAATTTTCAATGTTTAATGCTATCATTTATGTTCAATGGTTGTTTCACGATACATGAGGACATAGATGAGCGTAAAATGACATATCACATCCAGGATCTCTAGTAATAGACAGTTAGACAAGAGAGGTACATGATCTAAAATTATTTGTTCATGAATATACTTTCAGAGTTTATGATTGGTGGGAATCATGAATTAAAGCATGTTAGATACATTAAATGATCATACATATTAAGGGTTAAATTCCTAGATGAGTTGTGTATAGTTCACAAACATTCATTACATAGTAAGATAATCTTGTGTTTTATTGTTAATTAAAAAAATTATCAATAATGAGAAGGGATATTCATAACTTCATAAATGTATTCCCCAGGTGGATAAGGACAATGGTGTGATTAAAATTATTCCTATGGTGAATGATAAATGGAAGAACAAGGAAATGGGGTCCATGACCTAAAAAATATGATGATCTTGAGCATTTCCCTTCCAATAAGAGGATGATCCATATATAAGTAAATGAAAATAAGGAAACATGTTTTGTGTACGGCATGTCGGGCCACTAGAAGGGGAACTTCACACATAAGTTAGGGGATGTTAATGTTGAATTATTTATAATGTTTAATACTTACATATTTACACATTTTTGTTATTAAAAACATCTTGTGGTGCTTAAATTTATATCCAAATGTAGGAACCAATTCTATTATGGAAAATTTATAGGGAGAGTTTTATTTTAGAGATGCTAATGGTGTGTGGTTCGATTCTCCATCCATTGGTGACTACCAACTTACATTTCAAGTGTGATCTATTTGGTTTTATAAAATTGTTAGTACGTACCTATGGTTTCCAAGAATAAAACATCAGTATCATTCCTAAGTGCATATAGGTTGATTTTCATGTTTTGAAGTAAAATTTGATTATTTTATACCCATAATATATGTTATGGTATGGAGTATTTAAATTATGATAACTTTTTATTAAATTTTGGAAACCATGTGTAGGAAATTGACAATGAATTATATTTAGATTACTCATATAACCCACATATTTGGAATCACTATCTTGGTCATATAAACAAGGATAAGTTGACAAAGATATATCAAGATTGTCATATAGACTCATCTGAGCTAAAACAACTTGAATTATATCTTGCATTTTTATATTAATGAAATGATCAAATTACCATTTGGTGGATAAGGCAATATGTACACATAGATTTTTGGACTGGTACACACTGATGTGTATAGAACATTTCTAATATATGCTAGAGGTGGATATTCATAATTCATAAATTTTATAGATGACAAGTAGATATATATTTATCATCATGATGAGGTATAATTCCATGTACTTTGATAAATTTAAGGAATTCGTGACTGAAGTAGATAATCATCTTGGAAATAAGATAAATTTGATTCGATCATATTGAGGTGGTGAATATCATAACTAAGTGGTCATCAACATTCTATGGGAGTTTGGGAATCTATATCAACTCACTCAACCTTCCACAACACATGGTGAATGGTTTTAGTTAAAGGAGGAATTGTAACATGTTATACATGTTAAATAATTAACAATGATAGAAATAATCCATGAATTATGAAATGAATTCCATGTCTCAGAACCTTGTATGGGTTCTGGTCAATGCAGCAGTTGATGTAAAACCTATTTAGTGAAATTGTTTATTCAAAAGAAAACAATACATGGAAGGTAAATTAAATACTTATTAATCCATGTTAGTTTTTAAATTGTTTAAACCGCATTTTGTAATTCACTGTGTTGAAACATTATCACCAATATCCCTATTTAAATAAATAATAATTTTATATTATATAACAAATTTTCATGACTATGAGATTTAGAAAATGTACATCTAAAGTAAATTCCTTAATGGGATCCATCATGAAAATTTATATATGACACAAATCAAAGTATTTTTTGACTCTATGTGATTCCAAAAGTATTTGAATGTTTTAGAGATCTATTTATGGATTGAATCCAACTTCTAATTCCTAGAACATTTGATTTGATAATTCTGTAAAATAATTTTGGTTCACTAATAAAAAATGTTAATTGTTAGGTTACAAGAGGTTTAGTGGGATTTCAGTTGTTACTCAAGTAGTATATGTTCATGACATTAATTATTAGAAATGAATTACCAGTCTTACAGTGTTTTCCAGACTAGGTAAACAAGAGATTATCTAAAATGGATTTAGGTGAATCATTCCATATTCTATGGATCAAGATCATACATGATAGATACAATATGCTTCTTATACTATCTGAAATAATATATAATGACTTGTATCCAAAGAGGTTTATTATAGAATATACCAAGAGGGGATTCGATCCAATTTAACATGGTTAACAACTTTATAAGAAAACTTTTCATTAGAATAAACATGAGATTGATTGAATGAGTAATATAACATGTGCATTTGTGATGGGATAAATAATTTATGGAATGATATGTACTCGACATGATGTTTCCTATGCAATGATTCTGGTAGTTAGATATGAGGCAGATCTCATAGAACAATATTGGTATTTTGTTAAAGAATCCCTTAATTATTTGACAAGAACAATGGATATGTTCCTGGTATATGGAGGATACGAGGAGTTAGTCACTAGGGGTTATACTGATGTTACTTTTCAGACAGATCAGAATAGATTGAAGTAAAAATTTTGATTTTTTTACGTCTCAATTAAGGATTTTTGAGATGGAAGTGTCCAAATAAGCCAGTTCTCATAGATTCTATATTGGAGTCTATGTATATAGAGGCTTATAATGCATCCAAAGAAGTCATGTGGAGTATACTATTTTTTAAGGATTATTACAAGGTAACTAGTTGTAAGGGAACTATATCATTTTATTTTTATAATACTGTAGTGGTGGCTCATTCCAAAGAGTTAATGTCACACGAAAAAACAAATAACATGCTCCAAAAGTATCACCTCTTGATATATATTTTTTATAGTTGGAAATTTTCATTATGCAGAGTACACATACAATAAAACCTTTTGTAACTCTTGGCTAATGACCTATGTCACCATAATAATTAGTATCATGTGAGGTATAGAAGACTTCAGGTTGTTAGAAGTTGGATCTATTTCATTTGGGAGCCTTTTGATGTATTTTATATAGAACCAAATAATGAAAAATGTATGATAAAAAATATTCATAGTTTTGAATATTAGTAAACTCTTATCACATCATGATTTTTCTTCTATGTAAAATATTATGTGAGAATGTCCTGAGAGTAGTTGGTGCACTAAAATTTCATAGCAGTTCCATGCTAAGATGCTAATTTTAAAGTGATACAAAACTATTCTAAAATACATGTTTTATAGCAATTGATATCATTTAATAGATACAAATGATAAAATATATCATGTGTGGAGACTCATAAGAATTTGAGGCATCTTCATATGGTGTAATACCTAAGAAATATCCCTTAAGATATTATTAGAATGAGACATGTTAGCCAGAAATCCAGATTTATATGTTTCATTTGATGTTCATATCTCTAAATATGTAGTTTGGTCCTTAGACTTAAATGTTATTATTAATGATTATTATGAGTCATGTATATTGATGTATTGAAAAATGCTAGGATGTTTGTTGTATGGATTAATCTAGGAAACATTGGGTTCATCATGATTAATATTGTATTTATCAATTAAGAAAAAAGGATATATCCCTATAGTTCATTATCCAAATTTGATATCTCAATCACTTTGATGGAAATCACATAGCCTAAATAAATACATGGACCCAATGTTCAATAGGGATGTTCAATTTATTGAATGTTAAAGAATGACAGCTTGAGAACATTGGTTGATGGCACCTAGATGAACCCTGTTTGATTTTAGATATCTTAATAGGGGGATAATATTTCACAATAAGAGTTTGTATGAGGTATCAGTTCAATGAAACAATGACTTCATTCTATATGGGTGCCTTGGTCTGTTTAAAGATTCCATCCATGTAATTTAGAAATTTCCCCTAATTCCATTGAGAAATAGGACTAGAGGGTCACACACTAAATGTATTTATAATATTAGTTAAACAAAACATTATTAGTTATTATTCAATAGTTGAATAAATTTTAATCTTGGATGTGGTTTAACAATTAATCATTTATTCTTGGTTGAATATAAATAATTATTTTCTATTTATGTAATATAAAATTAAAATATTTACTAGTGAATAATTTTGTGATGTTAACTTAATAAATAAATAGTTTTTATTAAAGGCCTGATAAATATTATGGATTAATGGAGGTCCATATTATTTAGTTCTAGGAGAAATAACAAAAATTTAATATTATTTGATTAAATAATTATTAAATTAACTATCATGTTATGTTCATGGTGAAAAATAATATTAATTAAATTATTATTTTACATGGGGATTCATAGGGATTAAATAAATAATAAATTGATCCTTTGTAATTATAATATTTTCTCAATAATATAATTCAGTTGTTTTGGTTTTGCACAATAGATTTAGAGAATCCTCTCATGTCATAGGGACCTATATTCTCCAATAATTCTCAATAGAATTGCGAGAGACCATGCTCCACCTCCAACTCTTGAGACAATAAGATATCCCTGAGAAATATTTGGAAGTTGTTCTGAAGGAGATCAAAGGGAGATGAAACAGGTGTTATGATCTATCACACTAGCACCCGGGGATACCCATGACAAATTTCAGAGATTTTTTGAACACCAGTGGATAGCTTCTTGAGAGGATATACCTTGATTTCTATAACATGATTATAGAACGACGAAGACATGTTGTCAAACCCATAAAAAAGAATGAATTCCATCATGGTAATAATTTATTAAATTAAATTAATTGTAAATATAATTTGATGTTCCACTCTCTATGTAACAGAACATTATCCCTTATCTATATTCATTTCGTAAATTCCTGATATCATGAAATTTATAATTTTTGAAATATCGAATTTTTCATCAATCATGGAAAACATGATTATTGGGAATGATCCATCACATGCTACCATTGTGCCTGAAACCTATATAAGGATCTATTTTTTCACATCTTTAATACAATATGAATGGTATTTTTAGAATTATACATTGGATACATATTATCTAGGTTAGTGTAAAATATAATTGGTTAGGGTTTGTTCATTCAATATGGTTTAGTTTTTTTGTAACGAAATGAATGAAGCAGTAAAATTTTTATGTTAGGGTAGGAGCACTTCTAAAAAATTAGTAAATATTATAATATTTTATGTTTACAAATCATTTAAAATATTTAAAAATTGAAAATATATTATATAAATAAGGGTAAAATATATTATTAATGTCAATGAAATTTTATCATGTTTTAGATATTATTTTAAACATCATCATTTTGATTAACCCTGTTGATACCAATTTTTAACCGTAGCCATTTCAAATGCTACTTCAATATTAATGTGATTTAGTTTTTCTTATATGGTGATGATTGGATAAAAAATCAATTAGTGACATTATAAAACATATATTATCCCATTTCTATATATAAATCATTATTATTAACTCTATATGTGTTCATAAATTCTTTTTATAAAATATCATTATTGAAATATCTAAAACGAATCATTTAATTTGATACTAAATACTACATGGTAGTGATGAAATTATAATCATATCCTTAAAAATTTAAAAAATATCATATATTCCTCTGTAAAATTAATTGAACATAATAATTCATCCAAATTGTATTACATTTCTTATTTTTTAATTTTTTTTGTTTTAATTAAAAGAATATAGTGTCCACATTGTGTAAGAATAATAGTAATTATACAATTTCTAATATTTAAAATAACATTTAATGATAAAAATATAAAATATAAATATAAAAAAAATTAAAATCAAACATAACAGGTTTTTATTCAAATTTAAATATAGAAAATATATTAAAGTTAATATTGTGACATTTTATTTATTCCAATAGTATTGAAATATAGAGGTATATATAAAAAATGGACCCTTGTGGCCATATATTTTATGCATGGATGAAAATAACCAAAATCCGATTATTTAATTGAAAAAATGTATGTTGTATTGAAATTTGGAAGCCTTATCCTAATGGTTTCGCAATGTTTTAACCATTTTACCCTTACTATGGTTGAAAATATTCACTATGGTTATTATTCAAAATGGCATAAAATAATATGGGTGTTTTTTTCAAATTATTTCATAATAAATATTAATATGATATTATGTTTTCAATAGTCAACTTATAGATGTGGTAGATAAAATGTTTAAATTGATCATGTAAAAATGATGAGATGAAAAATTACTGAAAACATGTTTTCTAAAATATAACATTTTTCATACCAAAATTCGAAATATAAAAACATAATGTAAAAAATAAATTAATTATAATTAATATTAAATAAAATAATTAAATTTTATGGAAATTTATATTAATAATATTTTTTAAAATTATTTTAATTAAAAATAATCTTTTAAAAATCAGTACTTTTAATTATTTGTCAACAGTTTTTTTAATGAAATTATGAAAAAATGAAATCTAATGAAATTGTGACATCATATTTTAAAAAATGAAGCTAACTTTATCATATAGATTATCTAAAATTCGAATAATTATTTATTATTTTTTATTGTGAAATATTAACAAAATCCATTTATGACGAAAAATCGTTGTTAAAGAATATAATTTCATTAATTATAAATGAGTTCTCATTTCATCAAAATTAGTCAACAAATTAGTATTGAATATGGAAATTATTTTCATATAATAATATTATTAATCCTATTTACACCAACCAATTGGATGACATTTTTAGAACTATAACATTTAAATTATAATATTTCATGGTCAAAATTAAGAACGGTGTGGTGTGTTGTATACAAAACTGAACATAATGAACAATTAAAATATCCGGTTGTCACATTATACCATGAATAAATTAACTACCTCCCAACAATATTATGTCTTTCATAAAATGTGAAGTAGTTTTTAAAACCCATTTACATACATAGGTGGAAAAACCCACCGTTGAAAATGGTATACTTCGAAATATAATGTATATTTCGTCCAATTCAATTTTTTTGATTTTCAAATATTCCATTTTTAGGGGAAAATGAAAACCCTACAACAAAACCCTCCCTAAAAATAAAACTACAAAACATATAAAGCTACAAATTCGTAATTTCAAATTAAAATTTCAAAATGAAGATTGAAAGATCCAGCATGTGCCTTCTATCAACTCATTGGTTATTGAAGAAACCTCAAGTCGCAAACCCACCACCCCTTATCCTTAGCACCATCCTCGAGTTAACATTTATTCGAACACTCCACAACAGAGAGACAAATATCAAACAAAACTAGAAACACCGCCATTGATTAACCTTGAATCAAAACAGATCAAACCATAGCCACAAAAAATGCCTCAAAAAGCGACACAAACCCAACCAAAACATTAATAACTTCCACCCCAATAAATATCAAACCGTTGGAGAATAGTCTTTAGCACTATGCATCAAACCATTACAACCACTCATATTTGGAAAACAACATCATTGCCAGAAACAAGGCCAAATCCAGCTCCAAATGCAACACCAGAACTGAACCACATACCTGGAATAAAACACTACGCAATTGAACATCGGTCATCCAGAGCCACACCGTCGAGGCGTGTCGTTGGCACCAATCACATCCACCAACACCATCCCAAAACCAACACAAAAAACGTCATACCAGACTGAGGTGAATTACAGAAAAAATGATAGGATGTAAGGGAAGAGGTGGATGAACGGGCAAACCAGAAGACTTACTTATCCTCAATACCAACTTAATCCCAAACCACCATATCTCTATCTAGGAAATCCAATGTAGAGTTTGGCATAATGGTTCTTACAATATGATCAATTTAGAAACAATCCGAGAACACAACTCAACTGTTCGCATCCGAGAAACATAGAAACACAATGGTAAAAGAATCCAAAAGAAAAAAAGAAAACAGAACCATGAAACTTAAAGAAACCCTTCGAGAGTGGAGATCAAAATGACGAAAACAGCCGCCATAAGTGCCGGTGAAAGGGGAATTAGGGGGAAAGAGCAAGGAAACCACTAAAAGTGAGGGAGAGAGAGTAGAGGAAGCTAGGGAACCACATTGGAGAAGGCTTGGCCACGGTGAGAGAAGAGGAAACCCTAGATCTCATGAAAGGGAGCTCCTCCTAGGGAAAAAGGTGTCATTGATTCTCACTACATAATGTTTATTATAAATTATATAAATTTAGGTTACCAAATTAAGGGATCATTGGTGGGAATGAAAATATATACATGTCATATAAAAAAAATCCAAGGACTAAAATATTGTAATATGGAACATGGTCATGATACAATTAAAATCTAAAAAAACATAATGTAGTGATGGGTGAAAAGACCATAAATTTATCAGAAATGAAGGTAATATGAAAAAATTTTAGTTTAGGGATCACTTTAAAACTATTTAGAAAATAAATTACAATTTATACTCATAACATATTAATGTGTACTTGTATGGAAATTATTATTAAATTAATAAATCATTTTCCACTATAGTATCAAAATTTTCTCTGAATATTGAGAAATGAAGAATAATTTTTCATGCCTGATTAAGAAAAATAAACTACATTTCGATAAAATAATCCATTAATGAAAAAATGATATTCATCATTTGCATAATCTGACCAATATTTATAATTCCAAAATGTGTAAGTCTTTATATGTATAAACATTAGATTAGCATTTAAATTCAATAATAATAAAATTTCTATATAAATAAATGAACAATCCTATTTCAAAAAATGACCATGATAACAACAACATCAAATAATGTGTTTACCTTAAAGTTTCTCTCATACCCTTAATATTACACCTCAAAAATGTATTATCATTATTATTTGAAGAATTAAATAGAATAAATATAATCTTTATATATAAATCTATATAATTAAAAAACTCTTTAAATATTGTTAGATAATAGAAAATTCAAAAACTAAAAAATGATTATATCTTATAATAAGGTTCCCAAAATAAAAATAATATTTATCAATAAAATATTATAAAAATGTTCATACTTACAAGGTCTTTGTGTAGGCTAGTGGTAGTCACCACACCCTTGACACACTTATTTTGTGGATTTATTCCCTATAACCTTTTAGGATTTGATGAGTGGGCATATTTCTAATTATTTTTCCACCCTATAAAATAATGGTAATATAATTTCTGTAATATTCCCAATGCATCAAATTTTCATAACTTTTATAATTGAATTACAATTTAACTAATATAGAATTCTATACATCTTATATTAATTCACAAAAGTGAATAATGTTAATTGATTAGAATGACCTTTATACTAGTGATCTGAATAACCCTAATGGTTGTCCATATCATTATGATTGTTTATTTAAAATATAAAAAACTATTCCTAAAATAACCTTCCAAAAAATTATATACTAATCCAATTTATTTTATTCCCATAAATGTCCCACAATTTATCCATTATTATGTTAAAACATATTCACATAAAACCTTAAAATAGTTATTTATGCCTTAAATCATATGATCGACCCCAGACATATCATCCAAATATAAATTAATATTATCACATATCAATAGAGAATATCATTTGTTTCCATTATATATATTCTATCAATCACAAAAATTGTTTATAATGAAAATGTTAACTTTTTCTAGCATAACCCCAAGGAGTGTAAAATAGAATATGATGTAAGGGTACAGTAACCATGATTTAGAATTATGGATTAGATATATTCTAACAACTCTTTTTATTTTTATTTCCCATATATGTATAAATTCCAAATCCATGTCCACTTATAGAGTCAAGTTATGAATATTATTATAGGAAAACCATATAATCTCTATCATTACGAATAAGTATGTTTTTTATTTATATATAGACATATCCTCAATAACTAATATAGTGTTATGTTCCCTAATCCTTGTTTAATAAAATTTAGTTTATATAGTTTCATCTTACATTCATCTGATAAAAACTATAATATCCATGACTTTTTAATATTATAGTATGGTGTATTACATTTGATGTAGATACAAGTCATCAAATCATAAAGTAACAATTAGTTTAGTAGTCCTGGTAGTCTAAAAATATACATGATTACTATATTACATATGATAGATAAGTTACATAGCATAAAAAATCATGGATTCATTGATATTATTCATGATATACTTATTGATATCATGGGGAATGGAATAAAAATTAATGTATGTTACGTATTCTATATAAGAGATATGTACAAAATCATAAATTAAGATAAAATATGGTTTAATGAAAATGTTTTACCCTGGTAATTAATGAGAATATTTTATTTAATATTTTTAATGTTATTCACTAAGTCATTATTGGATTATGGGGACCAAAGATCCTCTAAGGAAATATATAATAACTAATAAATATAATTTATCACACATATATAATTATTAAGAAATAAAAGAATAATTCCCAAATGAGGTCTCTTATTGGATATATAAAAAATTCATTAATTTATTAATTTTTATTGATCCTATGTGAGATTTATGTCACGGTTACATTGGGAAATTGGAAAATGTGCTTCCATGGGAGTGTTAGTTGAATTAAATTAATAAATTCATTTAATGGTCATTACATTGAGAATATCGAATAGATACTCTATATAAACTCATTTATGTTTAACTATATAGGGTTAGGCTCATATAACCAGATGGATTGAGTGGAAAGATAGAGTGAGGTCGGTTATCATGTGTGTTATTGTATGGTCAAAATAACAAGGATTAGGGATTAGAGTACTAAAAGGATCATCATTATTTATGGTGTTCTTTTATATTTCTAATGAAAATTGTGAATAAATTTTATTCATCTTCGATTAATACAAACATTATGATGGAAATTTTCTTTCAATTATTATCCTCCTTAAATATTTTAGTTGAAAATGAATTCTTCATTTATGAAATTAATTCACTTATAAATTATTTTTGGGTTATATGATATTTTTTACCTCTTAGATTTATAAATGTGTGATTTATTCCTTGATTTTTTTGGAGTTTAATAGTCCACCATTAATGTATTCTGAAATGATATAGAAATTATCATAATATTTTTATATGAAAATACTAGTTATTATCTCTTTATCCACCTATTCATGGATGTATAAATTATTATGATTTCATATGGGTATTTGACGATACATGAGAGTAATAATGGTTGTGAATTTATTATTTTGAATAACATACCATGGTAATGAGTTCATATTTTCATTTTGGATATTCCACAAAAGTTTGGTGTAAATTATGAGAAAAAAACATTAGATATGGTATCGAGGTTTTTTCTTCTAATTGAAAGGTTGTATATGAAGGAGAAGTTATTGATTTTTTTAGCAATGGGTAGCTTGATTCAGGCCACTGACTCTGACAATTTCTTATGTTACTATAGATGGTATGATTTCCTTAACTAATGATGTGTGTTTTAATTATATTGATATTATGGATTTTTTCAATGGTGAAAGGACATAATACTATTTCCTACAAATCATTTAGATCATTCAAAATCAATCCTATAAATTTAGAGTAATTCATGACTAGATTAGAATAATGGTGGAGGCAAGGGAGTAGCTGAGAAATGAACATGGATTTTTGAGAAATATTTACATACCCATCATGTAGCCAATAGGGACACATTACATTTTCTTACAAATTAGTTGTGGATTGGGTTTAAATATTTAGTTAATTATCACATGTATTATATTTATTCGTAACACATTTTGATCATATACTACCTAACTCTACATTCAATGGGAGTATATGCCAAGGATGCCATGTGACCCCACAAAATATTTTTTCAGAAAAAAAGTCATGCAATATAGAAAGTACATAAGCTGATGATTTCCATTGATACAAAGGCTTAATAACATCTAACTAAATGATAATATCCATGGCCATGGACTTAGTCTTGGCAGGATACACAAGTATTGTCACAAACCGTCCTCGGGGCCTGTGCCATGACTACCCCAAGCCCGCCTTTTATAGGCTAGGGGATAGCGACTAACACCAAAGGTGTAAATCCCAGTAAAAGGGAAGGCATTGCCTTTATAAAAGTAACGAAACACAACAGAGCACACAATTGAAGTAAGCACTAAATAAAAAATAGTTCAAAACTAAGTGCTGGAAAGTAAATGGGCTAGTATTCAAACCCAACTGAAAGTACATTACAACTAAGAAAGAAAGTAAAACAGCTGTAAAGTAAAGTAGAAACCATTGAGTCATCCTCCGGGAATCCCACATGAAGGGTGGGTACATATAGTCCTGTCGGTACCTAGGATCCATCTGTCCGCTCCATGTATGTCCCACCAGGTGGTCCACCCCCAGATACCATTCTACTCCACAAGCCTCAACCATGATCAGTGCTGTCCATCGTCAGCAACCAACACAATGAAGTGCGGGCATTGCCCGTGTAGGGGTGAGTATAACAATACTCAGTAGGGACCCCGAGACCCCTGAAGGTCTCCCAGAATACACTAAGGATAACCCCCAAAGGAATGATATAGACACGAAGTATCAACGAACTCTACTTAGGTATATGCCCATACATACACCTAAGTCATCAATCTCAGTTCGGATCCAACATCTGAGCCCAATCACAATCCGGTCCACACAAGAAAGAACTCAATCACATCAATGATAATGATAGAAATAAACAAATCAGCTTACATAGGTATACTAATCATGGAGAGGGGTAGAGATGATTATATATAGACTCTAAATCATCTCCTCCACTGAACCCACGTAGGATCCAAGTAAAGAAGTCGTCGCAGTAAAACCCACATATGATCCAAGTAAAGTAACCATTGTTGTCGAACCCACGTAGGATCCAAGTATAGACGTCATCACTGCCGAACCCATAGAGGATCAAAGTGTAAAGACTCGTAAAATTCAATGAAATTTTTTTCTTAATTTTCTTTGGAATTTTACAAGAACGCGGTTTCTGACGACACCTGATTCCGAGGTCCGGTGTACCCAGAATCAATTTCCGAAATTTGGCTCGGGTACGTTCAGTGAACGAATGAGCAGGAATTTATAAATTTTGAACCGGTGCCCGGAATCGAATTTTGAGAGCACCAATGGAACCGCAACGCCGGTAATTTCTTAGGAACTCCTGTTCCGGAGTTGCGTTTTCACGAGTGTTGATGATAAAAATTATGGAAGTTATTTTTTTTAATTGCTCTACAATTTTTATTTTTTTCCACATGGTAGTTTTATCCTATGTAAAGATGTTGGGGGTGGGACCCACCTGTGATAACCAACCTTGAGAGGATAAGGTAGGGTGGGACCCACACGTTCCCAACCCCTCACTTTCCTAACCCCTCTAAACCCCCCATTTATGTTTTGATAACTTATCACCTCATTAATTTTATAACATCTTATGTTAATAACTTAAGTGAGTTAAATGTGGGTTTTGAATTTTCAAACTCTTGAAATTCAAAACCTATGTTGGGTTAATAAAATAATGGGAGGATTATTTTATTTTGGGGTTGGTTATTCTTGTGGTGGAAACTTGGGAGAGAAAAAGGCTAAGTTTGATAAATCCTTCTACTTCTTCAACCTCGACGAAGAATGCGATGAACATCGTTCATCAACGAGGAACGTCTCCGCCGAAGAATGCGACGTCTTCTTCCATCGACGTTTCCCCTTTGAACGCACCTCGACTACAACAGAATTGACATCCGTTTTCCGCGACGCTCGACTTCCGCGACGCTCGTCTTCCGCTGCTCGATTGACGTGCACCGTTCCTGAACTGAGGTAGGGGTTTATTTTTGAGTTCTTATTTTCTTCCAACATGTCGATCTTCGTGGTTTTAAACCTTTTGTTATTGAATAACGCGAGGGGGTCGGACCACACAAACACGGCCAAACCTCCTTAATTTTCGTGTTGGTTCCTTTGTGGTTGGTACGGGAGAGCGTTGTGCCGTCGCACCACGTGGTTTCATGCGGAAGGAAATGTGTGGCGCCGTCGCGCCGCGCCGTGGAAAGAAGTTTAAGAACGCGATGCCGTCGCGCCGCGTCGAAGAAAATCGAAGGCACCGCGGCCGGACCGGGGCCGCGGCAGAGGGGCGCGGTGCCATCAAACCGCGCCGGACGACAAGGTCTGCGGACGGTTCTTGGCCGCGGCGGAGCAAGGTGACTGACGGCCGGACCGGGCCGCCGGTGTCAGAGCCGGAAGGGGACTGGCCACCGCCGGTCCCGTTGAGAAGGAACCGGCCGGCCAGGTCGGGCCGGCCGGAAAGGGGGGAGCCAGGGGAATTAAATTCCCCCGGTCGACTTCAAACGGCCCCCTTAATTGAAGGGGGGCTGCGGTTACACAGGGGGGCAGGCCCCCCCTTTGCCGAAACGGCTCGGCCAAAGGCCGAGCCAGACAGCGCGCTGGGCGCGCTGTCCCTAGCCGGACCGGTGCCTGGCCGGTATGCCAGGACGGGCCACGCCGGGCCGTGCTGGTCCAGGCCGAGCCAGACCGGGTCGACCCGGTTCGGGCCGACCCCGGGGGTCTCGGGCCGGGTCGGTCCGGGCCCGAAACACCCGTTTTCGGATCATTTGGGTTAAAATTCCTATAACTCGGGCTACGGACCTCCGATCGACGTGCCTTCAGCGGAAACACGATCCTTGGAACAAGACGGTCGTTTCGGTATATCGCACTCAAGGTTTCGGAATACTTTGAGTTCGGCCGAGTTGGTTCGTACACAAAACCATCCGGGCCCTCGGAGCGGAAGCACTCATATCTTGAGCTGCGGACGTCCGATTGACGTGCCGTCGACTTTGTTGAGTTCCTCTTAGTGAGACAGATCTTTTGGCATACTCCGCCTGAGGTTTGAACATAGGTGGAGTGCGGTCGGGTTGGTTTTTCCTTAAAAACCAACAGGGCCCCTAGGACGAAAAAGCCAATAACTCTCAGACCGGGCACCCGATTGACGCGCTGTCTGCGACGTTGAGTTCCTGTTAACGATACGGAACTTTTGGATATGTCAACTCTGGACTATGTGTCAGTTGATGTATCAGCCTCTCAGCTCGTGCAGTGGACCCTCCCGAACGAGCTTGCTGTGTGCGGGAACCCTAGTGCTGGCTGCGACTGCTACTGTGACTTCGGCGACGACTGTGCAGAGATCCTCAGTGGATTTAACGAAGACGACTATAACACTCAACAATACTATGTGGATCAGTGCTATCGATCCTGTGTGGGTACGATCCTGTGTGGGTCAGCGCTCAGCGGTTCTGTGTGAGCCAGCGCCTACAGATCCTGTGTGGGTCCGATCCTGTGTGGGTCATTGCGGGGGTTAGTTTCCTACCGATCCTATATGGGTCTTTGCGGGGGTTAGTAGAAATCCTTCCTTTGTGGGTCCGACGAATTAGATGGATTCGTGATCATCTCTATTGTCTTAAAAGAAGTATACCTATGTGAGGTGAATCCTGTTTGCTTTCCTGTGTGGATTGTGTTGTGTTATCCTGTGTGGATTACGTTTTGCTTTCCTGTGTGGAATATGTATGATTTCCTGTGTAGACTGAGTTGTACTTGGGATCGAAGGTTGAGGTGTATTGGAATTGATGGCTTAGGTATATGTATGGGCATATATCTAAGCAGTTTCAGTTGTTACTTCGTAATAGTATCTTTCCTTTGTGGTTAATCCTTTGTGGATTTTGGGAGACCTTCGGGGGTCTCGGGGTCCCTACTGGGTAGCTTATACTCACCCCTGCACGGGCTATACCGACACTACGTTGTGTTGGTTGCAGACGACGGACAACGTTGATCGTGGTTGAGGCTTGCAGAGCAGGATGGTACCTGGAGGTGGACCACTGGGCGGAACGTACTCAGAGCGGACGGTGAGACCCAAGGAGCAGTGGAGCTATCTGTACCCACCCTTCAGGTGGGATTTCCAGTGGAAAGCTCGGGGTAGCGGCTTTACTTTACAGTTGCTGTTTTTCCTTTCAAGTTGTACTTTACAGTTGGTCTTGTATTTACTCGACGACTGAGGAGGAGCACACCTACCACTTACGGGTTGTACTAGACACACTCTGAGAGCACCAGCTTTGTGGTAAGCTCTCGAAGTGACAGTTCTGGATACGCGAGGTCCACTTCTTGGGACACGTCATCTCTGAGCCGGGAGTTGCAGTGGATCCTACGAAGATCGAGGCAGTTCTAGCTTGGGAGCCACCCAGGAGCGTGATGGAGGTGCGGAGTTTCTTGGGTCTAGCTGGATACTACTGGAGATTTTTTCCAGACTTCTCCAGGGTTGCGGCACCACTCTCAGCTTTGACGAAGAAGGGAAAACCCTTCGTGTGGTCAGACAGATATCAGCAGAGCTTCCAGGAGCTAAGACAGAGATTGACCAGCACACCTATCTTGAGGTTGCCTGAGGAGGGAGTAGGGTTCGTATTCTACTGCGATGCATCAGGGACTGAACTCAGATGTGTCCTGATGCAGGAGCGGGCAGTGATCGCCTATGGATCACGTCAGTTGAGGCCGCATGAGCAGAACTACGCTACCCATGACCTGGAGTTAGTAGCAGTAGTCTTCACCCTGAAGACGTGGCGACACTATCTGATGGGCGAGCGCTTTACAGTCTTTTCTGACCACCAGAGTCTCAGGTACATCTTCTCGCAGAAGGACCGGAATCTGAGACAGCAGCGATGGATCGAGTTCCTCCAGGACTATGACTTTGAGATAGTCTATACTCAAAGAAAGGGGAACATGGTAGCCTATGTCCTCAGTAGGAGGACGGGCATTCAGCTACTTGAGGAGGCGACAGAGCAACTAGCCTCTTTGCAGATATCATTCGTGGATAGAGATGGGGCAACCTTCCTTCAGTCTCTCACAGTCACTCCTCCACTACTGCAGCGAGTCAGAGAGGCACAGCGTGGGGACACCGACTGTGAGACGTGGCGTGCACAGATATCCTCAGGACAGACACCTGATGGTTTCTCTTTTGGAGCAGAGCACGACATCCTTTTCAGAGGACGTACCTTGGTACCAGTTGCTTTACAGGAGGAGGTGCTGAGAGAGTTTCACACTTCTCCTTTGGCAGTACATCCTGGAGTGGCGAAGATGTACCAGGATCTCAGACGACAGAACCGGTGGTCGGGCATGAAGAAGGCTATGGAAGAGTTCGTTTCTCGATGCCTCACCTTCCAGCAGGTGAAGGCAGAGCATCAGGTACCAGCAGGCTTGGTACAACCCTTGGAGGTCCCGGAGTGGAAGTGGGATAGGATACCTATGGACTTCGTGACTGGACTTCCATGCACTTCCAGAGGTCATGACTCCATTTGGGTGATTGTTGACCGACTCACCAAGTCGGCACACTTCTTACCCATTAGAGAGTATGGCTCAATGGAGAGCTTGGGGCGTCTTTAAGTTCAGGAGATTGTTCGGCTTCACGGTGTTCCATCATCTATCGTCTCTGATCGAGATGATCGCTTTACTTCCTGGCTTTGGAAGGGGTTGCATGAGGCATTCGGGACGCAACTACGTCTGAGCACAACCTTTCACCCTCAGATGGATGGTTAGATGGAGAGGACCATTCAGAATCTTGAGGACATGCTCCACGCATGTGTCCTCGACTTTGGTCATAGCTGGGAGGACCACCTACCCTTGGTGGAGTTTGCGTACAAAAACAGCTACCACTCCACCATCGGAATGGCATCATACGAGGTGTTGTACGACCGACCTTGTAGATCTCCTTTGTGCTGGATAGACCCTGGGGAGTCAGCACTTGTGGGACCGGAGATGGTCCAGGCCACGATAGAGAAGGTCCAGGTCATCCAGGAGCGGATGAGGACAACTCAGACCCGACAGAAGTCTTACGCTGATAGGAGGCGAAGGCCACCAGAGTTCGAGGATGGAGACCACGTCTTCTTGCGTTTCACACCTCGACGTGGATTATGGAGATTTGGCCGAGGCGGAAAGTTATCTCAATGCTTCATCGGACCATTCCAGGTCCTCAACAGGATTGACGAGGTGGCTTATCGTCTGGCTCTACCACCTCAGTTGCACTGGGTGCACAACGTTTTCCACGTATCTCAGCTGAGGAGATACGTGCACGACCTGACGCACATCATTGACCATGGAGATCTTGACGTTGACGATGGGAAGACTTCTGTGGAGGTCCCGGTGGAGATCGAGGATCGACAGGAGCGGGTCCTACGTGGACGGTCGATTCCTCTAGTGCACATCAGATGGTAGCACGGGAAACTCCAGGAGAGAACTTGGGAGCGAGAGGCTCAGATGCATGCTCAGTACCCTCATTTTTTTCCCTACTTTTCGATGTATCTTTACGAGGACGTAAAGCCCTGAGGTGGGAGTAATGTAAAGACCCATAAAATTCAAGGGAAATTTTTTCTTAATTTTCTTTAGAATTTTACAATAACGCGGTTTCTAACGACACCTGATTTTGAGGCCCGGTGTGCCCAGAATCAATTTCCGAAGTTTGACTCGGGTACGTTCAGTGAACGAACGAGTGGGAATTTCTAACTTTTGAACCGGTGCCCGGAATTGAATTCCTAGGGCACCGATGGAACCGAAGTGCCGGTAATTTCTTAGGAACTCCTGTTCCGGAGTTGCGTTTTCAAGAGTGTTGATGATAAAAATTGTGGAAGTTATTTTTTTTAATTGCTCTACAATTTTTATTTTTTTCCACATGGCAGTTTTATCCTAAGTAAGGATGTTGGGGGTGGGATCCACTTGTGATAACCAACCTTGAGAGGATAAGGTAGGGTGGGACCCACACGAGCCCAACCCCTCACTTTCCTAACCCCTCTAAACCCCCCATTTAATTTTTGATAACTTATCACCTCATTAATTTTATAACATATTATGTTAATAACATAAGTGAGTTAAATGTGGGTTTTGAATTTTCAAACTCTTGAAATTCAAAACCTATGTTGGGTTAATAAAATAATGGGAGGATTATTTTATTTTGGGGTTGGTTGTTCTTGTGGTGGAAACTTAGGAGAGAAAAAGGCTAAGTTTGAGAAAGCCTTCTACTTCTTCAACCTCGACGAAGAACGTGAAGAACACCGTTCATCAATGAGGAACGTCTCCGCCGAAGAACGCGACGTCTTCTTCCATCAACGTTTCCCCTTCGAATGCACCTCGACGAAAACGGAATCGACGTCTGTTTTCCGCGACGCCCGACTTCCGCGATGCTCATCTTTCGCGGCTCGATTAACGTGCACCGTTCCTGAACCGAGGTAGGGGTTTATTTTTGAGTTCGTGTTTTCTTCCAACATGTCGATCTTCATGGTTTTAACACTTTTGTTATCGAATAACGCGAGGGGGTCGGACTGCACAAACACGGCTGACCCTCCTCCTTAATTTTTGTGTTGGTTCTTTTGTGGTTGGTACGGGAGAGCGTGGTGCCATCGCACCACGCGGTTTCATGCAGAAGGAAATGCACGGCGCCTGTAACACCCCAAGATTTCATAGTGTGTTATTTCTTCAAAATAATTCAATAACTTGCACTACACGCAACACCGAGTTCAAGCGCACCATGACTTACCAAACAAGCCGTTCAAAAAAGGTTATGAATAGTATTAACTAAATTTTAAACTTTATATAATCCTTATAATTTTAGAATCCATATTATGAGTTTCTTAGACATAATGTAAGAACAAATTCATCTTCAGTATTGTAGTTTTACCAACTTTTAATAGTGAACCCTTTTTAAATAAAATATTTTAAACTTTTTGACTAAATGGGGACATCAAAAAATTTAAAATAAAACATCCCAAGCTTCCACGGTACGCTTTCCTTTGAATAAAACAGTAGCGTGTGTTGTACGCAACTTCGAGTTTTAACACACACCACAACCGATCAAACTAGCCGTTATGAATAGTAATACTTAATTTTTTGAAATTATATATATTTTATATTTCAAAATGGACTTCATTTTTGGATTCGGAATATCAAATTTATCCTAAGGTGAAATTTTGGTACTTTTCGGATAACTTTCATATTTTGATGAATAGTAAAAATTACTAAATTTTAATTAAAAACAATTTTTTTAATCAAAATAATTAATAGTGATAAATTATGAATTTGAGTGGTTTTAAAGTATATTTAGAATATATTTTTACCATTTAATATAATTTTGGTCATTGGACATAATTTTACAATTAAACCGAACATAAACAAGTGTCAATCTTTTGATAGTTATTATCTCTTAAAAACACGCGTTTTGTTTTGACAGCGGGAATGAATTTTAAATTAATTTCTGCCACTTCTGTGTTTTGAATTTAGAAAAATGGATTCCATATTTGGAATCAGGATGTTCAAATTGTGTAAATAGGTAACTTTTATTTTTAGACATTTTGAATAATTACTGCGGTAAATATTTTATTTACCATGGTTAAGGGTAAATCCGGTAAATAAGGGTTAAAAAAATAATATTATAATAATACTAAATTACCCTAAAACGTGTCTTAACCCTATTGGCTGATACATGGTCGACCATGGGCATCTTTGGGTCAATTTTGGGACCCCATTGATCCACTTGAAAGTGATAATGACACTTTATTTTAATTAAGTTAAAATGAATACAAAAATGGCATAAGCTTACATCTTTTAAAAGAACAATTTTTACATAGGGTTATACATGTTGGATTTTCGATTATAAATATTCATTAGAAAGCTAAAACGATTTCCTACATAATGATATTTTATTTATAATTTGTAGACATCAAATAATGTAAATTATTAATGACACAATAATGATGCAATGTTTACCTCATTAATAAATCATTTAAATAAATAAGATTATAATGATTAAAATATTATCTAAAACCTGTCCAATTCTTATTGGTTGATGTTATTTGGAATATGAGTCATCTTATCTTTGACCTCAATGATTTTTGGACCATTATAAACCGAATATAATTATATTATAAAGTAATACTTTCACTCGTTCCTAAAGAGCCCCTCCTCTCCCTTATAAAAGGAGACCACTTCTACTCATTCCTCACACCTCTCAAGCCACTTGGCTCGTCCAAACTCTGCCCAAATAAGCTCCCCACATCCCTCTCCTCCTCCTTGAAGCTTCCCCTTAGGCAGAAATCATTTCAAAAAGTCCTTTGGTTCCAACCAAAGTGAGTTACCTAAATTAAATGTAACATTTTCTCTTAAATTATTTTCAATTATTTTGCTTCTCCAACCCCCAAACTCTTTTTATTTCCTTTCTTTTGTAACAAAACCAGCATCCAAAATATACTAGGATGTTGTTATAAGAAGGATTCAAACTACACATTCACACAACTCCATCTAATGGATGATGAACATAATGTTTCTGTGGATGGAAAACTAACGCCTCACGAAACGATGATTGTTCAAATACATCTTACCGCCTCTCATGGTGGCCATTAGGATGGAACTGTAATTAAATATGATATTAATGATATATATTTTATATATAAGCTTCTGTAATTCCATTTTATTTCATACAATTATTCGTTTCATGTTGTATATACATACGATAATTTCATTTGAGGAAGTGCGGACTACCGCCCCCTTAAAATGATATGACTCGTTCATACCACACATGGAACGTATAAAGGATGGTGTTAATGAACTTAAGTAACATATATAAAATATTATATTTTACTGGAATAGTAATATACCTATGTATCATTTGGATTCGATTCTTTTAAAATAAAAATTAAATGGAAGTAGTATTCGTGCGTACGTACGGACTACCGTCTCCACGAACGTGATGAGATTCATTCTCCATCGTATCCATTCAAGTATAATTATCATTTGATGATTTAAAAATGATGTTTAAGGACTTGATACCATTCTGGATATGAATAATATACATCCCATTAATAACGAATATGGCTCACATAACAAAGAATGTAAAGTAAAATGAACCCGTTAACACCTGAAATGATGATAATTCTAAGATATTATTAACAAATCAATGTTAAAAGATCATATATGATATCATATTAAAGTAACTGATTCTTGTATTATTCAATAACAATTATTTCACCATTATACAGGAGGTAAACCTACCATCGACCAAGGAAAAAGTACAAAGTAAGGGATTCTCTTATCTCACTTTCAATTCCGTGAGATTTCCATTGTTCGCCACTAAATTATTGAAAGTGGTGTATTATGTATGGCCATTTGATATATATTATCATGATTCTCTTATATTCATGTTATTATGTAAATAATTTGGTGGTTATTAACTTTTGGCCATACGACTCAGTTGATTAACGTGGTAAGGGATTTTCTTATCTCACTTTCAATTCCGTGAGATTTCCATTGTTCACCACTTAATTATTGCATGTGGTGTATGTGTACTACCCATGATTGTATTAATTGTGTAATATACTTTATTTTATGGGTATTTACATCATCATGGTATGATCTTTCTTTCATGGGTGTTTGTTTCTTAAGTCACCTAATCAATAAGGGAATTTGAGACTTCAATTTCCACTCATTTGGCTTTATGCATATTTCATTGATTATATTACCCCAAGATTATGTGTGGAATCACTATTCATTTGATTATGTCATAATTTCCACTCCCCTTCCTGTGGATATACTTTTGATACACATAATCACTCCATTGAAAATTCTCAAGTCATTGATATGAATTTGATAAGAGTAATTTTAACTCTATCACCATTTGTTGAGTTAAACATCCAATTCGTTGGTGTTGTTTTTACAGGAATATGTGTGAATATACTTTGATTGTTTTACACTGAATATCCAATCATATTTAGTGTATTTATATTTTTCACACATAATTATGTTGTTGATTTATCCTTAACCTAAGGATATGGCCTTTATGAGAGATTTCATCTCAACTTACATTCCATTGAGACTTCTTTGTTGATATACACCAAATCACTTTTATGTGGTGTATATAATGTACTTTGACATAGTATATCATGAATTACCTTTATTCTCATGATATTACAAAGTTTTGATTACCTCAATTATTTTCATTCAAGTGTCTCTCTTTTGGTTAGAATCTCTAACTAAAATACCATTTTTAAATGTTTTAAAGACTTATTCATCTAAATCTTTCTCATTAATGTCCATGTTTTAAAAATGGTTTTAAGGATTTATTTATATGGACATTAAAGTTTTAAAATTAAAACTCCTTTTAAAAGTTTCAAAGTGGTATGGGACACTTTGATTCAAAAGTCTACTTTTAAATAGCTTCTTGACAAATAGTGTGACTTTTAAATGTTTTCAAGAAAAGGGGGATATTTCTCTCAAATAGTTTTGATGATTATTTTCATCTATGTCAACATCCTTCATTATTCATGATTGAGGTTAATGTGATACAATACAATCTTCCATATTGTATCAAATGAGTTATATTTGACTGTGGATGTTCTATTTTTATACCATTCATGGTTTGTGGTTAAAGTATTGACATTTCGTATGCTAGTTTTAATACGAATGTTTATTTTATGCTTAAACCTATTCATATGAGGAATTCATTGGACTTAATAAGTGACGGGTGGAGCCCGCTATAGCTCCTCGATGCATCGGTAGGTCTCATGAGACAAACTAGTGTCTTGGCACAAGGCCTTGGCAAAATCTTATTTGTAGTCTTGGCACGAGGCCTTGTCTATGTGGTTATGATAGTCTGGCATTATGCATTCCATCATTATGAAAGTGGTTATTGATATTGCATGTGATCATTAGACTAGTAGAATATCCATGTGAGTAAGTAAATGGAATTATTTCATTTTACCTTTGCCATTTTATGCTGAAGTTCAAGTTTCAAAGGCTTTTGTTTTAGTTATAAATTGCCTTAAGTGTTTATGCTTATTTATGAAATCTTCTGCTATAATGTTATCCTTACTGAGCATCCGAGCTCACCCCTTTCAATGTTTTATTTTTTTTTCCAGGATTCTGAAGAAGTAATTTATGAATGACCTGCAGGGATAGTATGAGGGGATATGAAGACAAGATGTTTTTTTTATGATGTAATGTAAAAATTTATGGATGTATCTAGTTATTACAAGGCTACTAAACCAATCGGTCTTTCGAGACTTGATCTTTCTCATGATCATGCCAATGTTATGTAATAATGCACCGACTCTGGGTAACTAGGGTCGGGGCGTTACAGTTGGTATCAGAGGAAGTTTAGTACAAACCTTGGTAGCTAGATTTAGATAAACTCTGATTAGAGCACGTAGACCTAAGATGAACTTTGAGGATTAGTATAAAAGAACATCCTAGAATTTTGGTATTGTAGAGATTTTGTGAGTCTTCCGAGCAATACATCCCTGTCTGGATACGAGCAGGTAGAGGCGGCTCTGGCACAGATGTACCTAGGGGTAAAACCCGAAAACACCGCTTTGAGCTAGACTCGAACGGGAACTGGTGCACGACAACGGGCCTTGCTGCACTCTTGGTTACGACACTCCCGGGGGATATGCTTAGGATAATTTACATTTTCTTTACAAACCTATTTAAGTAATATATACATAAGATGAGAGTAAATGACCTTGGTTAATCCTAATATGTTTCAAATTGAGAATATGGTGACATTTTAATCTCTAAATGATTTTATGACTACTATTACTCACACAATGCTTTCTGGTTTTAGTCAATGGCTGGATTCCAAGGAAGTCATAGTGACTTTGAGAATGATGTACAAGGTGGGAACAGTGGTGGAAATGAGCAACAAAATGGAATGTTGATAGGCGTAAAAGATATCGTCTTTATGCCAAATCAGTTTTCCAAAAATATGATCAACAACATATATATTAACCAACTCCCAGACTCAACAAGGAAGATAAAGGTGATAAATGATAAGATCTCCAGAAATGGAGACCATGGAGAAAAGAAACCTCAATTTTCATAATGCAGGAATTGTGGAAAGAGACACCCAGGAAAGTGTCTCAATGGGACAACGAAATGTTTTACGTGCGGGAAGGAAGGACATAAAGTGAAGAATTGCCGAAGAAAAATGAAGAGTACTATGGAAGAAGATAAAAATGGTCCCAAGAGTCCATTTACAGTCATTTGCCGTAAATGTAGGGGACCTGGCCATTACCCGAGTGAATGTCCTATTTTATAGGATGTTTTCTTGCTCAAAGAAGAAGCTATGCGGAAATAAATGGTTGGAGAAAAATTTAAAAAGTATTAGCACTCCTTGTTGATGGGTTTACTTTGGAATAATTTTCTCTTGTATTTGTAACCCCTCAGTTTTCCATGTGAGAATGATATTTGAGGAATAATTGTCTCTTCTCTTGTGGATATAGGTATAAATAACCATTTCGTTTTATATGATCATTGGGGTTTGAGAAAATGATAAGTTATTATAATTTGGGATGAAAATGCAAAGTATGATATAACATTTGTGGTTAAATTATGTTATTTTGAAAAATTTATCTCATTTTGGTAATATTATAGAATATAGTTTTTGAAAAAGGACAACACGTAGACCGTGTGACAACCCGTCGCGTCGGACAAAGCTGTGGGAATCGAACCCACAACCAAAGTGCGATTGGGATTTATCGCCTACCACTGGACTACGTGAAGTCCCTGGTTAGTATGACTATTTTTTTGTTAAATGATTTTATTGATCAATAATAAGATGATTTGGGTTCTTATGTCTTATCAAATGAATACCCTTGGTATAGGAAAATGATTTGGTGATTAAGTGATAAATGTTATTTTGGAAGATGTTCGTTTTGTTAGGAACACTATATGCCCAAGGAAAATAGAATACAATGAGGTTTCATTTGTAGAGTAATGGTGGATTTTTATCTACATTTTTATTGTTGATTTATAGTGATTTGGGTTATTTATGGAAATGATTAACCTATAACAGAGAATATGTGATGATGTTAATTACTTTTAAGTATGTGAATTTAAGAGTATTTGATGTCATTTGGAGATACAATGTAACATGGGAGACTACATAATCAAATTCTTCTATGTTTTGGGTTTAAATATTAGTTTGGATTATATTAAAGGATTTTAAGGACAATTGGTTATTGAATGGTATCTATTTAACTTTGGGGTATTGTTGGCTTAATTTTAGAAATTAAGATTAGTGCATATTTATCTCAATGAATATCCTTTTGGGGGATCATTAGATCATTCACTAACCATTTTGGTTTTGATTAATCTTCAAAGACAATGTAAATATATGGTTTATCCTGCATGGATCATGTGATTCTATAGAAATTTATTCTAGCTCTTCCAGTGTGACCAAGTCTTCTTGAATACTCATCGTTAAGAAAAATTGAGTTAGTGGTGGAAATTTATTAAAGAATGAAAATCTACTTAAAATTTAAGTATATCTCATAATGTTCTTAGTCAATATCATAAATGAATTCCTCTTCCTTATGTAATGTAACTTTAAAAAAAATGTTGTCCTAGATGGTACCTTAAATCATCACTAATTTATGGCTTTGGGATTGTTGGCCTTTTCATAGCCATGTTCTCTACCACTCTCCATCAGATAATTGATGGTTAGATTTCTCCTCCATATCCATATTTTCCTACATGGAACCCTAGTATGTGTTATTTTTGGTAATCTTCATACTTTCCACTCTTTATTTTAAATAGAGGCCTCATTAATTCATTTTTTGATGTGGGATTTCAACTAAGATATTTTGAAATGTCAAAAATGTGTGATCCCAATACCCTATATTTTGTTGAACCGATGGTACTTCAAATCATCATAGATTGATGAGTTTAAGGACCTCAATTTTATACTTGTTTGTGATTGATGACCTCAACCACTACCTATAAATATTTACGTTTTTCTTCCAATTATATGCCTCTAATTGCCACCAATGTTCTCCTAATCGAGATCATAATTTGGTGGTGACCCTTTCATTAAGACTAAATTTTAGTAAACCAATTTCCGATGTGGGTTTTCCCACAAATATATTTTCTATTTTCAACCTTTTATTTTCGAAGAACAATTTCAAATTGCGAGGCCGCAATTTATTGAAGGAGGGGAGAATGTAACACCCCAAGATTTCATAGTGTGTTATTTCTTCAAAATAATTCAATAACTTGCACTACACGCAACACCGAGTTCAAGCGCACCATGACATACCAAACAAGCCGTTCAAAAAAGGTTATGAATAGTATTAACTAAATTTTAAACTTTATATAATCCTTATAATTTTAGAATCCATATTATGAGTTTCTTAGACATAATGTAAGAACAAATTCATCTTCAGTATTGTAGTTTTACCAACTTTTAATAGTGAAACCTTTTTAAATAAAATATTTTAAACTTTTTGACTAAATGGGGACATCAAAAAATTTAAAATAAAACATCCCAAGCTTCCACGGTACGCTTTCCTTTGAATAAAACAGTAGCGTGTGTTGTACGCAACTTCGAGTTTTAACACATACCACAACCGATCAAACTAGCCGTTATGAATAGTAATATTTAATTTTTTGAAATTATATATATTTTATATTTCAAAATGGACTTAATTTTTGGATTCGGAATATCAAATTTAGCCTAAGGTGAAATTTTGGTACTTTTCGGATAACTTTCATATTTTGATGAATAGTAAAAATTACTAAATTTTAATTAAAAACAACTTTTTTAATCAAAATAATTAATAGTGATAAATTATGAATTTGAGTGGTTTTAAAGTATATTTAGAATATATTTTTACCATTTAATATAATTTTGGTCATTGGACATAATTTTACAATTAAACCGAATATAAACAAGTGTCAATCTTTTGATAGTTATTATCTCTTAAAAACACGCTTTTTGTTTTGACAGCGGGAATTAATTTTAAATTAATTTCTGCCACTTCTGTGTTTTGAATTTAGAAAAATGGATTCCATATTTGGAATCAGGATGTTCAAATTGTGTAAATAGGTAACTTTTATTTTTAGACATTTTGAATAATTACTGTGGTAAATATTTTATTTACCATGGTTAAGGGTAAATCCGGTAAATAAGGGTTAGAAAAATAATATTATAATAATACTAAATTACCCTAAAACGTGTCTTAACCCTATTGGTTGATACATGGTCGACCATGGGCATCTTTGGGTCAATTTTGGGACCCCATTGATCCACTTGAAAGTGATAATGACACTTTATTTTAATTAAGTTAAAATGAATACAAAAATGGCATAAGCTTACATCTTTTAAAAGAACAATTTTTAAATAGGGTTATACATGTTTGATTTTCGATTATAAATATTAATTAGAAAGCTAAAAAGATTTACTACATAATGATATTTTATTTATAATTTTTAGACATCAAATAATTTAAATTATTAATGACACAATAATGATGCAATGTTTACCTCATTAATAAATCATTTAAATAAATAAGATTATAATGATTAAAATATTATCTAAAACCTGTCCAATTCTTATTGGTTGATGTTATTTAGAATATGAGTCATCTTATCTTCGACCTCAATGATTTTTGGACCATTATAAACCGAATATAATTATATTATAAAGTAATACTTTCACTCTTTCCTAAAGAGCCCCTCCTCTCCCTTATAAAAGGAGACCACTTCTACTCATTCCTCACACCTCTCAAGCCACTTGGATCGTCCAAACTCTGCCCAAATAAGCTCCCCACATCCATCTCCTCCTCCTTGAAGCTTCCCATTAGGCAGAAAGCATTTCAAGAAGTCCTTTGGTTCCAACCAAAGTGAGTTACCTAAATTAAAGGTAACATTTTCTCTTAAATTATTTTCAATTATTTTGCTTCTCCAACCCCCAAACTCTTTTTATTTCCTTTCGTTTGTAACAACACCAGTATCCACAATATACTAGGATGTTTTTATAAGAAGGATTCAAACTACACATTCACACAACTCCATCTAATGGATGATGAACATAATGTTTCTGTGGATGGCAAACTAACGCCTCACGAAACGATGATTGTTCAAATACATCTTACCGCCTCTCATGGTGGCCATTAGGATGGCACTGTAATTAAATATGATATTAATGATATATATTTTATATATAAGCTTCTGTAATTCCATTTTATTTCATACAATTATTCGTTTCATGTTGTATATACATACGATAATTTCATTTGAGGAAGTGCGGACTACCGCCCCCTTAAAATGATATGACTCGTTCATACCACACATGGAGCGTATAAAGGATGGTGTTAATGAACTTAAGTAACATATATAAAATATTATATTTTACTGGAATAGTAATATACCTATGTATCATTTGGATTTGATTCTTTTAAAATAAAAATTAAATGGAAGTAGTATTCGTGCGTACGTACGGACTACCGTCTCCACGAACGCGATGAGATTCATTCTCCATCGTATCCATTCAAGTATAATTATCATTTGATGATTTAAAAGTGATGTTTAAGGACTTGATACCATTCTGGATATGAATAATATACATCCCATTAATAACGAATATGGCTCACATAACAAAGAATGTAAAGTAAAATGAACCCGTTAACACCTGAAATGATGATAATTCTAAGATATTATTAACAAATCAATGTTAAAAGATCATATATGATATCATATTAAAGTAACTGATTCTTGTATTATTCAATAACAATTATTTCACCATTATACAGGAGGTAAACCTACCATCGACCAAGGAAAAAGTACAAAGTAAGGGATTCTCTTATCTCACTTTCAATTCCGTGAGATTTCCATTGTTCGCCACTAAATTATTGAAAGTGGTGTATTATGTACAGAAATTTGATATATATTATCATGATTCTATTATATTCATGTTATTATGTAAATAATTTGGTGGTTATTAACTTTTGGCCATACGACTCAGTTGATTAACGTGGTAAGGGATTTTCTTATCTCACTTTCAATTCCGTGAGATTTCCATTGTTCACCACTTAATTATTGCATGTGGTGTATGTGTACTACCCATGATTGTATTCATTGTGTAATATACATTATTTTATGGGTATTTACATCATCATGGTATGATCTTTCTTTCATGGGTGTTTGTTTCTTAAGTTACCTAATCAATAAGGGAATTTGAGACTTCAATTTCCACTCATTTGGATTTACGCATATTTCATTGATTATATTACCCCAAGATTATGTGTGGAATCACTATTCATTTGATTATGTCATAATTTCCACTCCCCTTCCTGTGGATATACTTTTGATACACATAATCACTCCATTGAAAATTCTCAAGTCATTGATATGAATTTGATAAGAGTAATTTTAACTCTTTCACCATTTGTTGAGTTAAACATCCAATTCGTTGGTGTTGTTTTTACAGGAATATGTGTGAATATACTTTGATTGTTTTACACTGAATATCCAATCATATTTAGTGTATTTATATTTTTCACACATAATTATGTTGTTGATTTATCCTTAACCTAAGGATATGGCCTTTATGAGAGATTTCATCTCAACTTACATTCCATTGAGACTTCTTTGTTGATATACACCAAATCACTTTTATGTGGTGTATATAATGTACTTTGACATAGTATATCATGAATTACCTTTATTCTCATGATATTACAAAGTTTTGATTACCTCAATTATTTTCATTCAAGTGTCTCTCTTTTGGTTAGAATCTCTAACTAAAATACCATTTTTAAATGTTTTAAAGACTTATTCATCTAAATCATTCTCATTAATGTCCATGTTTTAAAAATGGTTTTAAGGATTTATTTATATGGACATTAAAGTTTTAAAATTAAAACTCCTTTTAAAAGTTTCAAAGTGGTATGGGACACTTTGAATCAAAAGTCTACTTTTAAATAGCTTCTTGACAAATAGTGTGACTTTTAAATGTTTTCAAGAAAAGGGGGATATTTCTCTCAAATAGTTTTGATGATTATTTTCATCTATGTCAACATCCTTCATTATTCATGATTGAGGTTAATGTGATACAATAAAATCTTCCATATTGTATCAAATGAGTTATATTTGACTGTGGATGTTCTATTTTTATACCATTCATGGTTTGTGGTTAAAGTATTGACATTTCGTATGCTAGTTTTAATACGAATGTTTATTTTATGCTTAAACCTATTCATATGAGGAATGCATTGGACTTAATAAGTGACGGGTGGAGCCCGCTATAGCTCCTCGATGCATCGGTAGGTCTCATGAGACAAACTAGTGTCTTGGCACAAGGCCTTGGAAAAATCTTATTTGTAGTCTTGGCATGAGGCCTTGGCTATGTGGTTATGATAGTCTGGCATTATGCATTCCATCATTATGAAAGTGGTTATTGATATTGCATGTGATCATTCGACTAGTAGAATATCCATGTGAGTAAGTAAATGGCATTATTTCATTTTACCTTTGCCATTTTATGCTGAAGTTCAAGTTTCAAAGGCTTTTGTTTTAGTTATAAATTGCCTTAAGTGTTTATGCTTATTTATGAAAGCTTCTGCTATAATGTTATCCTTACTGAGCATCCGAGCTCACCCCTTTCAATGTTTTTTTTCTAGGATTATGAAGAAGTAATTTATGAATGACCTGCAGGGATAGTATGAGGGGATATGAAGACAAGATGTTTTTTTTATGATGTAATGTAAAAATTTATGGATGTATCTAGTTATTCCAAGGCTACTAAACCAATCAGTCTTTCGAGACTTGATCTTTCTCATGATCATGCCAATGTTATGTAATAATGCACCGACTCTGGGTAACTAGGGTCGGGGCGTTACAACGCCGTCGTTCCGTGCCGTGGAAAGAAGTTTAAGAACGCGACGCCGTCGTGCCGCGTCGAAGAAAATCGAAGGCGTCGCGGCCGGAGCGAGGCCGCGGCTGAGGGGTACGGTGCTGTCGCACCGCGCCGGACAACAAGGGACGCGGCCAGTTCCGGGCCGCGGCGGAGCAAGGTAACCGGCGGCCGGACCGGGCTGCCGGCGTCGGAGCCGGAAGGGGACCGACCACTGCCGGTCCCGTTGAGAAGGAACTGGCCGGCCAGGTCGGGCCGGCTGGAAAGGGGGGAGCCGGGGGAACTAAATTTCCCCGACCGGCTTCAAATGACCCCCTTAATTGAAGGGGGGCCACAGTTACACAGGGGGGCAGCCCCCCCCCTTTGCCGAAACGGCTCGGCCAAAGGCCGAGCCAGACAGCGCGCTGGGCGCGCTGTCCCCAGCCGGACCGGCGCCAGGACGGTCTGCCGGGCCGGGCTGCGCCGGGCCGTGCTGTGCTGGGCTGGGCCGTGCCGAACCAGGTTGACCAGGTTTGGGCCGACCTAGGGGGTCTCGGGGCGGGTCGGTCCGGGCCCGAAACCCCCGTTTTCGGATTGTTTGAGTTCAAATGCCCATAACTCGGGCTCCAGACCTCTGATCGACGCGCCGTCAGCGGCGACACGATCCTTGGAATGCGACTGTCGTTTCGGTATATCGCACTCAAGGTTTCGGAATACTTTGAGTTCGGCCGGGTTGGTTTGTACACGAAACCAACCGGGCCCTCGGAGCGGAAACACTCATATCTTGATCTACGGACGTCCGATTGATGTGCCGTCAACTTTGTTGAGTTCCTCTTAGTGAGACGGATCTTTTGGCATACTCCGCCCGAGGTTTGGACGCAGGTGGAGTGTGTTCGGTTTGGTTTTTCCTTAAAAACCAACCTGTCCCCTGGGACGAAAAAGCCAATAACTCTCAGACCGGGCGTCCGATTGACGCGCCGTCTGCGACGTTGAGTTCCTGTTGACGATACAGAACTTTTGGATACATCAAATCTGGACTATGTGTCAGTTGATGTATCAGCCTCTCGGCTCGTGGAGCGGACCCTCCCGAACGAGCTTGCTGTGTGCGGGAACCCTAGTGCTGGCTGCGACTGCTACTGTGACTGTGACGTCGACTGTGTAGAGATCCTCAGTGGATTCGACAACGACGACTACAGCACTCAGCGATCCTGTGTGGATCAGTACTACCGATCCTGTGTGGGTCTGATCCTGTGTGGGTCAGCGCTCAACAATTCTGTGTGAGCCAGCGCCTACAGATCCTGTGTGGGTCCGATGCTGTGTGGGTCATTGCGGGGGTTAGTTTCCTACCGATCCTGTGTGGGTCTTTGCAGGGGTTAGTACCTATCGATACTTTGTGGGTCCGATGACTTAGATGGATCGGTGATCATCTCTATCGTCTTCGAATAAGTATACCTGTGTGAGCTGAATCCTGTTTGCTTTCCTGTGTGGATTGTGTTGTGCTATCCTGTGTGGATTACGTTTTGCTTTCTTTTGTGGAATACATATGCTTTCCAGTGTGGAATGAGTTGTACTTGGGCTTAGAGGTTGGAGCGTATAAGAATTGATGACTTAGGTATATGTATGGGCATATACCTAAGCAGTGTCAGTTGTTACTTCGTAATTGTATCATTCCTTTGTGGTTAATCCTTTGTGGATTTTGGGAGACCTTCGGGTGTCTTGGGGTCCCTAATGGGTATCTTATACTCACCCCTGCACGGGCTATGCCCGCACTACGTTGTGTTGGTTGCAGACGACGGACAACGTTGATCGTGGTTGATGCTTGCAGAGTAGGACGGTACCTGGAGGTGGACCACTGGGCGGAACGTACTCGGAGAGGACGGCGGGACCTGAGGAGCAGTGGAGCTATCTGTACCCACCCTTCAGGTGGGATTTCCAGTGGACAGCTCAGCGTAGTGGCTTTACTTTACAGTTTTTTTCCTTTTGAGTTTTACTTTACAGTTGGGCTTGTATTTCCGGCCCCTTTTACTTTCCGCACTTACTGTTGTACTCAGTTTTTACTTAGTGTTTACTTCTTCCGCTTGTACTCTATGGTGCTTGTTTACTTTACAAAGGCAATGCCTTCCCTTTTTACCGGGATTTACGCCTTGGTGCTAATCTCCAGCCCCTGGCCTATGGAAGGTGGGCTTGGGGTAGTCACAGCACGGGCCCAGAGGACGGGTCGTGACACAAAGTACATTCATCCTCGATGATGAACCCACGTAGGATCCAAGTACAGTTGTCATCGTCATCGAACCCACGGAGAATCCCAGCACGGAAGTCGTCGCAGTCACAGCCAGCTCAAGGGTTCCCCTACACAGCATGCTTGATTCCGAGAGGGTTCGCTTCTCAAGTAAAGAAGTTCGATACATCAACTGTCACAAAGTCCAGAGTTGATGTATCCCAAAGTTTTGTCTCGTCAAAAGTAACTCAACGCGATAGAAGGCATGTCAATCGGACGCCCGGTCTGAGAGATATTGGATTTTTCGTTCTAGGGGACTGGTTGGAAATATGCTTGTTCCAAACCCATACGTTTACCAAAGTTGTCCAAAACTCACTTAGAGTATCAAAAAAGGTCCGCCTCATCGAAAGGATCCCAGTGACGCAGACGGCGCATCAATCAGACGTTCATTCTTTATGTTATTCATGTTTAAGTGAATAACGGGCCCTACCAGTTAAGCCTAGTGGGCTGGCGGGTCAGGTCACCTAGTTTTGGCGGGTCCGACCCGGTAGGGGTGTCGGACCGGCCCGATGATTCGCATGGCCCAGCCCGGCTTGGCCCGACGTGGCGCGAACCGGCTTGCCCCGGCGCGGCGCAGCCCGACACGGCCCGGCCGGGCTCGGCCCGCCCGACTTGGCCAGTCGGCCGAGCGGTACGAGGGGGGGGGGGGGGGCTGTTCGAACCAACGGTGCCAAGTGGCACCGACCTCCCTAAACGAAGGGTCGACCTTCTGGCTCAAGAGGCCCGCTCGGGCAGGCCATGGGTTCTCCAGCACGGCGCCCTCCTGGCGCCGTGCCTTTGCTCTGCCCAGCCTGCCAACGGGCCGACCCGTTCTCTTGCGCGACACCCTCTTGGCACCGCATCTCTCCTTTGCATGGTCGGCCGACGGGCCAGCCGGTTCTTCTGCCTAAGCGGCTAGCCCTATGCGGGTCACGGTTCTCACTGCGCGGCGCCGTGGGTTTCTGCGGTTCCTTCCTTTGGCCCTATCTTCATCATCGGTCGAGCGACCCATGGTTGCGGACCATAAATCCTCCACAAGCGGCCGACGCACGACCACTACCTTCGAACTTTGAAGCTTCCCGATTCCAAATAAGACAAGAAATGACGGAGGGTCATCGTGCCATGTTTGTTCGGCCCAGGACCTCCGCGTTAGCTGGTAACAATCAACCAAGATGCTCACTTGATTACAACAAGAACGAGGGAGTAATTTATATAAAATAAATTAAGCAAAACCCCTACCTTGAAAAAGATTCGTAGTAGCCAAGTGTCATGGATTATGGTGTCGATTCCTTCGTCGTCGGAGTGTTCCTGAAGAAGTGGTGTCTCTCGTCTTGTCGCCGAGAAAAGAATAGAAGGCGTGTCGTCTTTGGCAAGTTCCCCGCGGCTGTGTCTCCTTCCATGATGTGGAGGAAGAAGAGAATTGGAGAACTAAGGAGCGTTATTCGTTGGAGAAGAAAAATATTCTCTCAAGAGCTCTCTCCCTTCACACAACAAAATCCCCCCCAAAAGAAAATAATAAGATACTCCTATTATTTTATTAACACAATCCATTTAAATTTAAAACATTCAAACACTTAATTAATAAATTGGTGGATTCAATTTATTAATTATGGTTTTGGCCTGAATTAAAGGTAGAGTTGTCAACATTAAACAATAGAGTTCAATGGGGGTTTATGAGAGTTATGGGATGTTCAAGGGTTTAGGTCACATGCCCCCCCCCCCACAAATATCCTCTCATGGGAGGTTATGTGGGTGTGGGTTCCACCTCTAACACCCTTTGGGAGGATATAACCACCATCCTTAAAAATAAAATTGTGCTACACCAATTTTATTTATTTTAATCTAATTACTCAAATATTATTTCTCATCCCACTTAAAACACAACTATAGTAATGGTCCCCTTAAGCAACTACTGGTGATGCGATCTAATCAGTGCCCTCAGATTTCAATTTTGAGCACTGGTTAGAAAGATAGAAAAACACACTCGTTCGTTTACTGAACGTACCTGAGCTAAACTTTGGAAATTGATTCTGGGTACACCGGGCCTCAGAATCAAGTGTCGTCAAAAGCCACATACTAATAAAATTCCAAAGTATTTAAGAAATAAATTTCATTGAAATTTCTAGGTCTTTACATTACTCCCACCTCAGGGCTTTACGTCCCTATAAAACTACAACATAAACTAGGGAAACAAATGAAGGTACTGAGCACTCATTTGAGCGAGCCGCTCCCATGTGCTCTCCTGGAGGTTCCCGTACTGACAACGAATGTGCACAAGAAAAATCGACTATCCATGTAGGACCTGCTCCTGTCGATCCAAGATCTCCACCGGGACCTCCATGAATGTAGCCCCGTCATCGATGTCCCGCTCCCCATGATCAATGATGTGGGTTGGGTCATGCACGTATCTCCACAGCTATGATACGTGGAATACTTCATGCACCCGGTGCAACTAAGGTGGAAGGGCGAGGTGGTAAGCCACCTCGCATACTCTGCTGAGGACCTAGAAAGGCCCGATGAAGCACAAAGATAACTTGCTACCCTGAGCAAATCTCTGTAATCCATGTCAAGGTGAGACCCATAAAAAAACATGGTCACCATCCTCGAACTCCAGTGGTCTCCGTCTTTTATCAACATATGACTTCTTTCTGCTCTGTGCAGTCCTCATCCACTCCTAGATGATCTGCACGTTCTCCATCGTAGCATGAACTATCTTTGGCCCTACAAGTGTTGACTCCCCAGGGTCAGTCCAACACATAGGTGATCTGCATGGTCGGTCGTACATTGCCTCGTATGGTTTTATATCGATGGTGGAGTGGTAGTTGTTGTTGTACGCAAACTCAACTAATGGTAGGTGATCCTCCCAGCTGCGACCAGTGTCAATGACACATGCACCGAGCATGTCCTTGAGAGTCTAAATGGTTCTCTCTGTCTAGCCATCTATCTGAGGATGAAAGGCGGTGCTCAGGCGTAGCTACGTCCCAAATTCCTCCTGCAACCACTTCCAAAGCCAGGAAGTAAAGAGAGAATCTCGATCGGAGACGATTGATGATGGCACACCATGAATCTGTATGATCTCCTAAACATAGAGGCATCCCAAGATCACTACTGAGCCCTGATCTCTGATCGGAAGAAAGTGGGATGACTTTTTTAGTCGGTCTACGATCACCCAGATGGAGTCGTGTCCTCCAGAAGTATGTGGAAGCCTCATCACGAAATCCATGTATATCCTATCCCACTTCCACTACAGAACCTATAAGTATTGTACCAATACTTCTAGTACTTGGTGCTCTGCCTTCATTTTCTGGAAAGTGAGGCATCATGAAACGAACTCTGCTACAGCCTTCTTCATACCTGGCCACCAGTGCTGTCTTCTGAGGTCATGGTACATCTTTTCCACTCTAGGATGTACCGCTAGAGGGAAAGTGTGAAACTCCCTCAGCACTTCCTCCTGTAGTGCAATTGGTACCATGGTATGTCCCTTGAAGAGGGTGATCATTTATCCTCTTTCAGAAAATCCATCAGGCACCAGCCCTGTGGAAATATGATCACGTCGTGTCTCACAGTCAACGTCCCCATGTTGTGCCTCTCTGACCCACTGAAGTAGTGGAGTAACTGTGAGGGACTTTAGAAAATAATCCCCATCTCTATCCATGAATGATATCTGCAAAGTGGCTAACTAATTCGTCACCTCTCCAAGTAGTTGAATTCCCGATATCCTGCTGAGAGTATCATCTACTATGTTCCCCTTCCCAGGAGTAAAGATTATCTCTAATTCATAGTCCTCTAGGAACTCGAGCCATCGCCGTTGTATCAGGTTCAGGTTCTTATATGTGAAAATGTATCTGAGACTCTGGAGGTAAGAATAGAATGTAAAGCGCTCACCCATCAGATAGTTCTGCCAGATCTTCAAGGCGAAGACCACTGCTGCAAACTCCAAGTCATGGGTATCATTTTTCTCCTTGTGTTGCATCAAATACTATGAACCATAGGCGATCAATGCCCACTCCTGAATCAGGACACACCCGAGTCCGGTCCCTGATGCATCATAGTAAACCACGTACCCAACACCCTACTCTGGTAACCTAAAGATGGGCGCACTGTTCAATCTCTGTCTCAGCTCTGTGAAGCTCTGTTGGCATCTATCTAACCACACAAAGGGTTTCCCCTTATTCTTCAATGCTGAGAATGGTGCTGCAACTCTGGAGAAGTTTGGAAAAAATCTCTCATAGTACCCATCCAGACCTAGGAAACTCCATACATCCGTCACGATCATGGGCGGATCCCAAGCAAGTACTGCCTCAATCTTTGTAGGATCCACCACAACTCCTTCCTCCGAGATGACGTTCCCCAAGAAGTTAACCTCTTGAATCCAGAACTAGCACTTCGAGAGCTTACCATAAATTTGGTTCTCTTGGAGTGTATCCTATACAACCTGCAAATTGTAGGCATGCTCTTATTCAGTGGTTGAGTAGATTCATATTTCATCGAGGAAAACTATGACAAAACAATCGAGGTAAGTCTGTAAGATCATGTTCATGAGACTCATGAACACTTCTGGTGTGTTGGTTATGCTGAAGGGCATAACCAAGAACTCGTAGTGGCCATACCGACACATGAAGGCCGTCTTCAGCACATCCTCATCTCGAAATCTGAACTAATGATAGCCTGACCTGAGTTCAATCTTCTAGAACCATCGTGCTCTCTTGAGCTAATCAAATATGTCACTAATCCTCAGGAGTGGATACATGTTCTTCACGGTCACCTGATTTAGGTGACGGTAGTCGACACACAGTCGTAAGCTCCCATCCTCCTTCTTGGAAAATAAAGCGTAGAAGCCCAGGGTGAAACACTGGCTCAGATGAATCCCTTTCCCTGGAAGTCCCCCACCTGTACCCGCAGCTCACTAAGCTCAGCGGGACCCATACGATATGCTAGAGTAGATATTGGTGCTGTCCCGGGGTACAAGTCATGTAGAAATCTACCTCTATGTGAGGAGGTAGTCCTAGAATGTCATCAATAAAAACGTCTGCATACTGATCCACCACAATTGTAAAACTCGGACTCCACACATCAACTGCTTCTAGGATGAGAATAGACAACTGATGTGTGATTGGATGCCCCATCCTCTGTATAAGTCCATCATGTGCTGCAAAGTCCCCGTTATCCCCAGTAAAGGTGAACCTACTCCCATCTGTGCAGACACACTGCACTTTGCATCTAATACAGTGGATCTAGGCATGGAATTTAGATAACGAGTCCATAACCATGATGACATCGTAAAGCCTCGACACCGCTACAAGAAGATCCCATCCGAAGCTCTCGCCTCCTAGAGTAAGCTCACACAGCCGGCACTATTGCGTAATTGTCGTGTCTTCTCCAGTAGAAGTCTCTAGCCGTAAGGATTGAGCCAACGACTCTGTCGGAATCTCTAAGCTCTGAACAAGGGATGCAACAATAAAATAATGACTTGATCCAGTGTCTATATGAAATTAATCAAGGGTAGAGTAGACACAAATAGTACCTCGAATAATATCAGGTGCACCGTGGCTATAGGCCTTGACTTCGTAGAGCTGACCCTACCCCTATCTGCCAGCTCCCTATGGTCGGGGTGGTCCTCCTGGTCGTGGTGGGGGTAGAGCCTCGAAGCGTCATCCACCACCCGCTGCTTGGTCAACTCCTCTGCCTCGTCCACCTGCTCCCTACGGACCGCCACGACCAAACCTCTGCCTCTACCTGGGAGGTCCCTCCAGTATTTTCTGCTCGTCTACATGGCGGGTCGGGCAATCATGAGCCATGTGGCCCTGCTCTCCGCATGCATAGCACTTCCTGCCCCTTGTATGGATGGATCTACTTCTTGTTCCCCACACATCCAAAATAGTATCCTGAGGTCTCCCACCTGATGCCCTGGTTCGCTTGGACCTCTATGAAATCTGTCTTTTGCTGGTTGTAGTAGACTTCGCTACATGTCTCCCAACGGTGGGTATCGTTACTGGCATCGACTCAGAAAAAATTTTCTCCACAAGAAGGGCTCACTCTAGTACTCCTGCCTGCATTGGAATGGTGAGGGAGGTTATCGAAGCCCTGATCTCATGCCTCAGTCCCTACTCAATGGTCAGGGCCCAGAAGAATGGGTCCCGTACCATGTCTGTGGAGTAGAGCGAGAGGTCAGTAAATCTCGCCGAGTACTGGGCTAATGTCATAATTCCCTGCCGTAGTTGTAGTAACTTCTGGATGCGCACCACACAGAGGGTGGCTGGAACAAAATATGAGTGGAAGAGGCTCTAGAAGTCTATCCAAAGTAGTGATGCCTCATCATGAACCTGGAGCATCAGGCTCCACCATTTATCTTCTGCTGCGTGCAGTAGACTCAGGGCAAGGATTACCGTAAGGTCTGCTGGTGTCCCTACCAATCTGAAGACTCTGACGATAAACTCCAGCCCATCCTCGTCTGCCTGAGGGTCCATCTCTCCACAGAACATGGGCAGACACTGTCGCTGAAACTTGTGCAACGCACTCAGGCTGCGTGCACTCTCTACTGCTGGGGCAGGTGGCATTGGTGGCTCAGTGGGTAGTGGTACCGCTGGTGCCTCTACTGTAATGGGGCCCTGTGCCGAGGCCTCATCGCTAGGTTGAATGCCATCTCACACATAGCTCAGAACCCTAGCTAGCTGCCTTCGTGGGGCCATCTTAAAAAGAAACATGTGCTCCATGGTCAAACAGTATACCTAGTGAGCTGACACAAAGTAATCACAATGAAAACTTTTGAAACACATATACAATCAGTGTTTTCGAGCACTGAGTTCGAAATCAGAATTCAGGGTCCTGGTCTATGGATACATCGGCCGTTGCACCAACACTAGACTCCCTGGATTGAAATCCACACTCAATACTCTTAACACTATTGCTTCACAAAAAAAAAGAAATTATCAAAGTCCTGTGTTCTGCGGTAGTACTAAATCCTTTTTTACCAATTTGTCACGACCCGTCCTCGGGGCCCATGCCTTGACTACCCCAAGCCCACCTTCCATAGCCTAGGGGTTGGTGACTATCCCCAATGGCGTAAATCCCTATAAAAGGGAAGGAATTGCGTTTATAAAATTAAATAAACACAACAAAGTATGCAAGTGAAGTAAGTACTAAGTAAAACTGAGTACAAAAGTAAGTGCTAGAATGTAAATGGGCCAGTATACAAACCCAACTGAAAGTACAGTACAACTGAGAAAGAAAGTACAACAGCTGTAAAGTAAAGTAGCAACCAACGAGTCATCCCCCGGGAATCCCACCTGAAGGGTCGGTACATATAGTCTTGTCGATACCTCAGGTCCATCCATTCGCTCCGTGTACGTCCTTCCAGGTGGTCCACCTATGGATACCATCCATCCCTACAAGCCTCAACCACGATCAGTGTTTTCCATCGTCTCCATCCAACACAACGAAGTGTGGGCATTACCCGTGTAGGGGTGAGTATAACGATACTCGTTAGGGACCCCGAGACCCCCAATGGTCTCCCAGAATTGACAAAGTATAAACCAAAATGTAAAGATAAAAACATTTAGTATCAACCAAATCTACTTAGGTATATGCCTATACATATACCTAAGTCATCAATCTCAGTTCGACTCTAACATCCGAGCCCAAGCACAATCATATCCACACAAGAAAGAAGTCAATCACATCAATGATAATGATTGAAAGAAAAGACTCAGCTCACACAGGTATAATACTCACGAAGAGGGGTGGTAATTATTAGATGTAGCCTCTAAATCATCTCTTCGGCTGAACCCACATAGAATCCAAATACAGAAGTTGTCGTTTCCAAAACCACGTAGGATCCAAGTATAGTAACCATCAATGTCAAACCCAAGTAGGATCCACGTATAGTTTTTATCACTGCAAAACCCAAATATATTCCATGTACAGTCTTCCTCGATGCGGAACCCACGTAGGATCCATATACAGTCGTCATCGTCGTCGAACCCATGGAGGATCCCAGCACAGAAGTCGTCGTTGTCGCTGCCAGCTCAAGGGTTCCGCACACAATGTGCTTGATTCTAGGAGGGTCCGCTCGTCAAGTAAAGGGGTTTGATACATCAAATGTCATGAAGTACAGAGTTGATGTATCCCTAAATTCTGTCTCTTCAAAAGGAACTCAACACGACAGACGGCACATCAATCGGATGCCCGGTCTGAGAGATATTGGCGTTTTCGTTCTAGGGGCCCGGTTGGAATTATTCTCATTCCAAACCCAGCTGTCTACCAAAGTTTTCGAAAACTCACTTAGAGTATCGAAAAATTACCACCTCATAAAAAATATCCTAGTGCTGTAGATGGAGCATCGATCAGATGTGCGGTCTTTAAGTTATTCACGTTTAAGTGAATAATGATCCCGGCCCATTAAGCCTAGTGGGCTGGTGGGTCGGGGAACCCAGTTTTGGCGGGTCCGACTCGGTAGGGGTGTCAGACCAGCTCGAAGATTCATGCAGCCCAGCCCGGAGGGGTGCGGAAGGCTAGGACAGCTGGCCGAGCGGTTCGAAGGCCCACCCCCCGCTGACTGAACTGGAGGTGCCAAGTTGTACCGCCCTCTCTAACCGGCCAGCCTTCTGGCGTAAGCGGCCTGCTCGGGTGGGTCGCGGGCTCTCCACCATGGTGCCCTCTTGGCGCTGCAGCTTTTCTCTGACCCGGCCGGCTGACGGGACAGCTGGTTCTCCTGCGCAGTGCCCTCCTGGTGCCACGACTCTCCTTCGCCCGGTCAGTCGACGGGCCAGTCGGTTCTTCTGCCGAAGCGGCCTACTATATGCGGGCTGTAGTTCCCGTAGTGCGGCATCGTGGGGCGTCGTGGTTCCTTCCTTTGTCCCAGTCTTCTTCGTCGGTCGAGCGGCCCGTGGTTATGGGCCGTAGTTCCTCCACATGCGCCGACGCGCGACCACTGCCTTCGAACATCACCACTTCCCGATTCCAAATAAGACAAGAAACAACGGAGGGTCGTCGAGCCATGTTTGTTCAGCCCGATCCCTCCGCATTAGGCAGTAACAATCGGCCATGGTGCTCACTTTATTACAACATGAACGTGGGAGTAATTTATTTAAAATAAATTAAGCAAACCACCTACCTCAAAAAATATTTGCGGTAGCCGAGCGTCGTGGATGACGGTGTCGATTCCATCGTCGTCGGAGTGTACCTGAAGATTTGGCATCTCCCCTCTTGTTGTGGAGAATAGAATATAAGGTGCTTTCTCATTGGTGAGTTCCCCGTGACTGTGTCTCCTTCCTTAATGCGGAGGAAGAAGATAATTGGAGAACCGAGGAGTGTTCTTCGTTGGAGAAGAAAACTATTCTCTCAAGAGTTCTCTCCCTTCACACAACAAAATCCCCCCCCAAATAAAATAATAAGATAATCCTATTATTTTATTAACACAATCCATTTAAAATTCAAACATTCAAACACATAATTAATAAATTGGAGGATTCAATTTATTAATTAAGGCATTGACGTGAATTAATGGGAGAGTTGTCAACATCAAACAAGGGAGTTTAATGGTGGTTTATGAGATTTATGGGAAGTTCAAGGGTTTAGGTCACGTGTGGGCCCCACCCCACAAATATCCTCTCATGGGGGGTTATGTGGGTGTGGGCCCCACCTCAAACTCCCTTTGGGAGGATCTAACCACCATCCTTAAAAAAAATTGTGCTACACTAATTTTATTTATTTTAATCTAATTCCGCAAATATTAATTCTCAACCTGCTTAAAATGCATCTTCGGTAAAGGTCCCCTTAAGCAATTACCGGTGTTGCGAGCTCATCGGTGCCTTCTGATTTCAATTCCGAGCACCAGTTCAAAAGATATAAAAACACAGTCACTCGTTTACTAAACGTACCCATGCTAAACTTCGAAAATTTATTCTGATCACACTGGGCCTCTGAATCAAGTTCTGTCAGACGTCACAGACTCGTAAAATTGCAAAGTATTTTAGAAAAAAATTTCCTTAAAATTTCCAGGTCTTTACAAGTATGGCCATGTGCACAAACATGAAAAATATGACACAAGAATTTCCAAGGGAAGAAATACATGTCATGTAATCTATCATCAGGATATATAGTACTAAATATCTAATTGATCCATGTAATGGTGATGATACATAGAGTTATCTATGATAGGTCACATTCCATGTTACCATAGGCATGCACATTTCACATTTTGTAGAATAATCCCCATTGCATATCTCCCTCATCAAGACTATGATTTGGGCACATGAGTTGTATATCTAGAGATGATTTTAACCCAAAATTGTATAGTGGATTTAATTTAGGAAGTGTAGACACGACGTGAGTTCATAAAATAAATACTCCTCTATTAACGTAGCATATTGTTCATTAGTGATCCATTACGTTCTATAAAGAGTTAATCAGATTGTAAACACCATATTTCACAAGTGAGTTGGCCAGCAAATAATATTTAAATATTTAGAGTTAAAAAAACCTTGAAAATAAGACATGGGGCCTTCCTCTATGGTATTTCCACCCAACATACTACATCTCTAGTGGTGCATAGATCCTTTAATAGAGACAGTTCCCCTTTAGCTATCAAGCAGAATGGTGAGGTGCAAGGCTAATAGTAGAATAATTATGAGTATATTTGATATTCATTCATTAGAGATATAGCCCATTATTCTATATAATAAATATGATAAAAGAATTACCACCACATTATATGTATTCTAGTAATATAGGATTCCTTAGCATCAATAGTGGGACCTTTGGAATAGCAGGCATACATATCATAACAACTAGGTGTTGTTGAAGAGACCCCCTTCCATTTTTTGATTTTTTTATTGAATAAATATTATATTTTGTAATTTTAACTATCATATACAATTATTAAATAACATTATTTATTATGAGTTTACTACTATCCCTTTTATGCTTTATTTTAGGTGACTTCCAGGAGTCATACTAGGTATGTTTATTCTAATCCATATATTATAATTTCCCATGAATGTTGTGTCATATGATGAAAAATAATCCTCAGTTAGAATCCTAAGTGGACCAGGAGATGGTGTGTCATATGTGGAGCTTAGTTATTAAATATCGGCCTTAGTTGGATTCACGAGATTCCTTTGTGTAGTTAATCCCATAATATATGTTAGTTTGATTTTTTATAGATCTTTTAGGATTCTATTTTTTTCATTTATTCTTTTGATGTCATGATTATTTACATTGATGAGGGATAGTTTTTAGGTATTCATATATACTATCATATTTGTATCAATTATCTATTGTATAGGTGTAAGTAGAGGTGTGTTTTTGTTAATGTACATAATGATAAGGTCTCTCATTTATGTGTTATGCGGACTTGGTGAAAGTAAATATCACTTAGCCTATTTGTGAAATGTTTTGGTTATATCAATAATATCATTACTAGTCATGCATGCTACATGAATATGGTTAAGATAGAGTAGTATTATTGGAGAATATCTTAGGACTAGAGATGAATTTTTTTTACATTGAGTTTTAGAATAATGAACTAAATAAATAGTGATAATGTTTATAGAGATTGAATTTTAAGATAGGTTACCTAGTGCTGGAGTAATAAATGATTTCTCCATTCAAAAGTACTCTAAGAATCTTCTTGTTAAGTTTAAATATGTGAAAACTAGATATAGGTAAGTCATTGGTATATAAATCATGTAGATATATATTGTTGTTTTAATTTCTTTATTAATTCATGACACAAAATAAACACTTTTATTTTGTTAAATATCAATTATTTTCAAGATAAAACCTACATTATAGAAATAAATGATTTAATTATAGAATCATGATGAGGTCATGTTGACTAAAAATGCCTAAATTTAGGGACCCACTCATGTTTTTTTCCTCTACAAAGCTATATAGTAGTGCCACATCTATATGAGAAGTGTTTGGAACCTCCTACTTTTATCTAGGAGGATTATTGGTCACATGTTTATTATTTTATGAATCTATCTAGACTGGGAGATAGTGAACATAATCATTGAATATTTTTTTCTTGACATGGAAACCACTCATTTTATTTAGAAAGATAGATTCTCTAGTAGTTTAGGAAATGATTTAGGAAGTGGTCTTTGATAACCAAGGTGTGATGACCCTTCTTGATTAAATAGTTCAAATTAAAATGATTAATCATTATGGGGAACAAGTTGGTTTTAGTGGTAATATTGATGTACCGATATTGTGTGTTTATCATATGTTATAGAGAAAAATATAACCATGATTCGTGGTGATTTATATCACCATTTATGGGTTTTATGGGACAATAATGAGCTTACGATGTCAATTATCAAACATGGATAGGACCACTATTGATGGAGGTATATTTAGTGAGTTATCTCAAAGGTGGTGTGGTGAATTAGTAGATCCATGTATGTTTGAATTTTAATCATGCATCAGACACCAAATGAAGAACAAAACATCCCCCAAAATTACATGTTCATCAGATGTGATATAAAACCAAAATGGAGATTTAGTAACACCTACATAAAAGATTGTGGTGGTGTGAAAAATTCTCTATTTAAAAAATATAGGTTTATGTCTATTTTAATGTGATAAAGGTATCATATAATTCTAATGTTTTATAGAACAAGATGGAAATAGAAAGTATAGATTAAGATGTAGGATCATGTTTCCCAGAAATATTGATCTTTGGTTTGAGGTATGACATGTGTCTTCATTTCTCCAATTATAGCTTAGTTCATTGGTTGATTCCACATTTTCCAGCTCATATATTATTTTCTATGGTTATTAATTTCATTGTACCACCTTCTTTCTTGATCGTTATGATTAAAAAACATACAGATGAGAATCCGTGATCAAACACTACTACAATAATTGTGACAAAACACATATATGATCAATAGACTTTGGTTTAATATTTACATAGTGGAATTTAGTAAATGGGATGTTTTCCTCATTATATAGTGGTATACTACCATTCATTCATATTTGAATTTAAATAGTGAGTGTTGTATTGAATATGAGATTGTGGATCTATATTATTTTTCTAGTGTTAGTATATAATATTCCCAATAGAATGTTAGTGATGGAATATGTCAATATAATATGTTTTACTTCATAGATTTCTAGCAAGGTGATGGTATATTTGACCTCTATAAAATATTCAATTGAGGAAGAGACTGGTGTATTATATGTCCAGACAATGGTTGTCACCCGAACACATTATCGAAGTCTCCAAGATGTTAAACATGGGTATATAAACTATGATATCCAATTAATGTTTTTATAAACTAAAATATTCATTATGGATATTCTTAAGTTGAAAATAAAATCATCCTTATTAAATGAATAAATATGGATGTATTCACATAGTGATATATGCTATCAAAAAAGATTCATGATTTCCCATAATTATACATTCAATATGGGTGAGGATGTACCATTATCCTTTGGTGTCTGGTAGGGTGTCTATGGATGTGTTTTCATATTTCCTAGTTTATCTTTTAATGCCTCACTACCCAACATGTGGGAAAATATGTACTAAAATTGAAGTGGATATGAGATGGTATAAATGATGAATTTTTAATGGGATTCTAGACTCCCAATAATAAGTTATTTATATACCTATGTAATTATAGGATAAATCACTAATATGTATAACATCATTACCATAAGATGGTACAAAATGGTGGAGATATTTGAAAACATAACAACGTATTAGGTATTCTATCATCATGTAATTTTCTCAATGATAATTTTTACCATTATTCTTATATCACATAAAATTTTTGAATTTTATGTCAGGGAGTTTTGGAATTAGTCTTGGTTGACCTTTGGTATTCTACTTGTGAACAAATGGGTAGGAAAAGTGGGTTGTTCAGGTTCTAAAGAACATAGATTAGGTTATCATGTTATTTTTAGGGAAAAAAATGTATGATCATCACCAAAAATATTATTTTTTTATCAAAATATTTTCCACTCCCCCATCGGTGTTCTAAAATTCGTGGCCATGTTCGGGTTACAGTAATGGAAATGTTGTATAGGTTAAGGATAGAGGTAAATTGTGATTTTTATAATGGTGATGATGATAATAATTATATTGAATGTGAATATTATTTAGGGATGTATAAGGACTACTTAAATCCATTAGGATTCATTCACTATTTTATGGTTGATTCTAATAGATTTCAATAAGGATACCATGTGTTTCAAGTGTTATCTCAATTACTAGTATTATATATCATTTATCTGGGTGGTTAGTTATCCTTGTAGTTCCTTAACACTTTTTCGACATTATGATGGGTTAGAGAGGTGGTGTATAATATTATAATACTATTTTAGCTAGATAAGGCATGTAGTGCATTTTTATGTGAAATTTGATGGGATATGTGCACGAATCTTTGCATGATGTCAACATGAATGGGTTTGGAATTGGGGGAAGAGTTAAATTTTTAGGTTTTCAAGTGGAATTTGAAAAGATGTAAGAGATGTCAAATCATGTGAAATTTTATCCCTCTGGTGCTTGTTTTATCCATCCAATAAACATCAAGGGTAACTCATTGTTGTTGTATGTATTGATGATATCTCAGTATCATCAATTTTAAATATATTTTATCTTTTATAGGTGGAAATTGTTTTATGTTATAGATAACATAACAAATCTATTTTTTCCATTTGAGGTTTTGATGATTATCAATTCCATTCAATTAGTTATCATGGATTTCAAGGGAATAGTGTAACCTGGTGTGGATATGTTAAAAAATGTTAGATAATATGTCATGAACATATAATTTTTATACATAATGGAGTTTTTCCGAAAACGTTTCTCATACGAGAGATATAATAATTCCATTAAATTTATATTGTGTGGTTTCTTTTAGGAACAATCTATATAATGTTGGTGTCGTGAAAAATTATAATGTACTATCATGGGTGAAATAAATGAACAAACGTAACTAATAAAATTATTTGTAATGAAATCTTCAAAATCGAACACATTATATATATAATATCATCTATAGTTATTTCTCTAGTTTAATTTGTATAAACCTAGATTGATTGAGATGATAGAGGGATTGAGATCTAGTTGTGAGTGTATTGGTGAATGTTCATGGGATCATAAATTGAGGATCAATACATTACAAAGATCATTATCATTTAGTTAGTTTTTTTATTTTACTAGTGAAAATGGAATAAGATGATTCTTTATATGTGATCGATCAACAAAATTATTTATGGAATTTAAATTTTGTGTGTTTACTCGTTAATTTTTTTATTAATTGGAATCAATCCTTCCTAATCAATTTCATTGAATTATTTATAGTGGGTTGTTGAATTCTGGTTTTATCCACCTAGATCTATAATTATATGATTCATTCATTATTTATTATTACAACATATATAATTCACCATATAATGTTTCTAGAAATGATATACATATTAGAAGGTTATATTTTTATATTAATTTTGTGTCTTGTTCATTTCTCCCATTTTTCGTTGTGTACTTCATCTATAATCTATTGGATGTTGACTTGATGATACAATGAAGTATCAATCATTGGGTATTAAAAAAATATAATAATAGATCATGGTAAAGTGTTTAACTTTTTGTAATGGATATAGGATTAAGATGTGGTGGAGATGTTTTGTGATTGAATTTTGATTGGGAAGTAGTGGATTGCAATCCATATTGAGTGAATCTATTTGTATAAGATATTATTAGTTTCAATGATAAATTGGTGGCCAGAATATGGTCATCGATGTGGATGAAATCACATGTTTGTGTGGATTTTAGTATTCATATGACCGGATATGTGTAGTTTCATTTAATGTAAAAAATGAAATATCTCATGGTGAATAAAGGCTATAATATTTCATTTGGGTGTTCATTAGAGGTGATCAACACAAAAATTGATGTCACGACATGATTCTCAATGGGATTAGAAGCAATGGAGAAGTTATTTGTCGTGAAAATTGATGAACTGGGTTTTATGAGAAAATAATTATCAATAATACATGTAGTCTAGAAGAACAAAAACCATATAGTTCCCGATAAGAAATATCTAGGGTTTTCTTAATAAGTAAAATATAAAATTTTATGTGGTTTTCACACATTTCAGTTGGTCATAACCTATCAATATCAATATTTACAAGGAGAACAAGAATAATAATCCATGTGACCCTATATTAAAGGATTAAAATGAAACACTTTGTGTAATTTAGAATTTAAATAGGATCTGGTTGAACCAAAATACATGGTCAAAAGAATGTCCATATACATACGGATGGGCATATCCAAGTTGATTTGCTAACTAAGTAGACTATAAAAATATGGTAAATGGGCATGGGTCAAGAGGAAATTTTCATATCAAAGAATTAAATGAAATATCTTATATTCCATGTAATTTTTTTATTTATGTATTTAAATCATATTATTTCATAAGTGAGTAGATACATAGGTTTTCGTGTCATGGTCACAGACCATGTGACTCTAGTCATACACCTTGTACTACTGAAAAAATGTCACACGACATATATCTTTCATATTTAGACACATATTTTTTCTCATGAGTATCCTCTCATGAGTATTACTCAATATAAAACAAGATAGGGGACATAATTTTAGTATCATAGATATAACAAAAGGTGATGATCACTGGATGATTCTCCTAACAACACATACCACATTCCAGTTATCATCTGTGATCATCATAGTATTATCAAGGTTGGAAACACCCCATATCACTTTAGGTCATCAGTCGCAATACTATTTACAAAATTAATGTTTTAAAAACCACAATATACATAGGTAATGTGTCCTTAGTCTATATATTGGAATCCATACCCTGAAATTAATTTTCCAATGGGGAGAGGGACCACCATAATAAATAGTTCCCCCTTAGATGTGGAACACAGATGGAGGGTTTCATCTGACTAATATGATCTTGAGGAGGTTACACAAGATTACTGGATAGAATATATACCACCTTAGCCATGGTGCATAGTGGATATGAGCATAAAATCCAATTTTTGTCTATTTTGGTTACATGGGATGTTTTTTATTCAATTATGGGACCAATTGAGTTGTATGATGACTCATCATTCATAGATGGAAAAGGATATAGGAAACTCATTTCTATATTTTCCACGAATTCATGTTGAGATTATCTGGGTATTTTTTATGGATGATTTTTCAAATTATGATTTAATTTATTTTTATTCTTTTGAGATAACTACTATTTCATTGATGTTTCATGTTTGGTTATTTTATTGTGTTCGTTTGGGTATGTTTATACTCACCCTAATCTAGGACCTTCCCATAGATGCCATTTATTTTGAAGATGTCATTCAATTTGTTGGAGGTCTATGCGTACCAATATTATGTAGAGCTTATTTGTTGCTTCAATATTGTAGAAAAAACATGCATGGATCTATATTTTACTTTTGGGAATCTTACCACATGTTTATAGTAGTTTCTAGTATTTTATGATTTTATTAGTATTGTATTTTCCATTTTATACTTCCAAAATACTCACTTTTTTACTATAAATATGGTTAGATTTTATTAATGCATCTATAGTTTCAATTTTTTATTCATTTCTTAGTATACTAATATATGGAGGTCAGTGAGGGTTTATAGGTTATTTAGGCTAGGGAATATCAGATAGGTGTTATGCTTTCTTGGTGTTATTAGACAACCCCAATACTATTGGAGGTATGATTGAGCTATCTAACTCATCTTACCACTTCCTAGATGGGTCATAGTGTATTGGGTCCTTACATAAGTCATAGTCAATAAAGATATTAAAAAAACTGAAAAAACATTCAATTTAATAAATAACATATTCATGAAATGATTATATTGATAATATCAATGTATGAATGTCAGTGATATTAATATATGAATTATAAATGAATGAAATACCCAATATTTGACATTGTGATCTTAAGAATCATGATATAATTACCATAAGATCCTTCTTCAAAGAATGATTAATTGATCTATAGGGATATCTCAAAAAACCATTTAATTACTATTTACTGCTAATATGTTTCATGATACAGTTCACAGACCACATAATAGTTATGTTTTTTAGCGTAGAAATTTGAATTGTCAGGATTTCTGTGTAGCGGTGTTACACAGACCGTGAACAAATAATAGTTTGTGGGATGGATATGTTTCATGGGAAGGATTCCTGTACATGGAAGGAAAATGATTCATAGTATTTATAATTAATTATAGAAACAATATGGTGATTTTTGAAGCGATGAAGGGAGGGATGCGGTATACAGATCCTATCGGGAAACTAGTTTGCAGAAGAATAAATACACTATGAAGGTTATATCGTATATATTTTTTTTTAAATAGATTAGAGTGAATTTAATATCAATTTTATTATATAATGATCAATAATCCCATATTTAAATAGAGACATTTTTATTAAATATTCAGGAGGAATTTTATGTAGTGTATACTGGTTTGCATGAAGATAGTCTCGTGAAAGAGAATAGGTTCATGAGGAGGATTCCGCAAAAGGAGATGTTGTCCAAAGATACAATCTGTTGAAGGGGATTTTTTGGGAACTATATCTCAAAAAGGAAAATGGTTTGTGAGGCATGGACGGTATATAGAAGGCAGTTTACAGAAGGCCATTTGTGGAAAACATTTCTTAGATTTTGAGATGGTTCACATAAATGAAGTGATGCATGAAAAAGGTATGCAATGTTTGTACAATGAGGTAGTACATGGAAGTGGTATGTAGAGGATTCATGGAAAATTTGAAAAGGAATAATTATCAAAATAAAAGTGTACTAAAAAGTTTATTACATATAATGGTAAAAATGGTAATTCACCAGAGTATATATCTTCAGTTTTGGATACATATTTTCATGGAAATGAGCATACCCGCATGCTCTTAAACAGTGTGTGGTTTTCATTTAAGGAATTGATATTTAGGGAGATATTGTAAGTGTTCTGAAGAAGTCAGTGATCCATACATACAATATGGTAAATCCAATGTTCCTGGAAAAGAGTGAATGTGCCTTATCTTTTGAACACCAAAACAATTTATGTTTCGTTTATTTTGGAATGAAGAACACAATGTTTTCATATGATCACTGGACTCTCTTTTAGTGGTGAAAAAAGTAAAATTCTTGTGTTGACTCTTCACATGTGATCATATGTTTACTGCTCATTGTCATCAGATAGGGTTAATAGGTTCCTACCAAAGTGGGAACAAGATCTGTCAATTTTGAAGAAGAATTTTACACCCTAATTCACCCCTCCACTCTTAGGTTGTTATGGGGTCCATCCATTGGTATCAGAGAGTACATGATCCTGGTGTAAAATCTATCCTTCACTTCTATAATGGAGAATACATTTAATTTTAGGAGTGTTCCCCATGTTATAGAAGTAACTCTCATATTTTTAATAACATGATGAGATCACAACTATGATCTCTTATAATGGAAGTAATTTTTTCCATTGAACATGGAATAAAAGTCAATGATCCAATGGGGTAGTCTATGACTGATAAATACAAGATAATTCATGATGTAGACGCTAAAGAACAAAACAACCTTACTGTATCTCTTTTTAAACAAATTTATTTAAGGGTCATGAGTAGTACATCTGCAATGTCTATGTGTGAGAAAAAGGAGAAAATATATGATGATTAAGACAATGCAAAGGAGGAGAAACTACGAGTCCTACAAAATATGTTTGATGATATGAAGATGCATCCTAATGAAAATGAAGAAACAATTTTTTAGTCTAATTACTGATGTTTTTTGAGAAATTTGATGGCATGGTGAAGAAATCAAAGACATTGACATCGTTTATTTTGATAAGGCATTCACCTTTCTACAATAGAAATGTGGGATCCTTCTAAGAAAGGGATATTTATAAATTTTCTTGTGGTGGTATTTTGAGTAGTCTGGTGGGGTATTAAAAGAATGTCAGATATGATGATGCAACGACATGAGTAAGCAGTGAAATAGATTTCATATCCATGGAAAAACAATAGGTGTCTAGAGATGCATTTGATTATGACAATGAGTACGATTATTTTATTTCTCTTCTATTAAAAAAATTCAAGAGCAGAAAAATGTAGACATGATGGACATATTCCTTGGGCATGTTTTCATTTTTGTAGAGTTGGTCACATTTTCTATTACTTCTCATTAAATCTCGATGTTGAAAAAAAAGTGTTTAGGGAAAGTCACAGAAGGTTCATAAAAGGATTTAACAAAAGGCATACTTGAAATATGTAAATAATTAAGAGAGGAAATTTTTTATATGTAATGAATATTATGATGATAATTAATTAATTGGGGAAGAAGAACCCTATTTTAAATCATTAACCCATACATCTATGATGGTTATAATTGAAAATCCAAAATCATACAAAGATAAATATAAAGATAATCAGTTGATCATAGATAATTACCTGATATTGTAACATATTTATTCTCTTGTTAATAATAATAATAATAATAAATTAAATATATATAAAATAGAGAACAATTGTTTAATAATCATCAGAATATGTTGATCATATTGAAATAGAAATTGAATGACTGGAATATGTAGTGAAGTAACGAACAAAAAAATTTGAAAGAAAAAAGTTGAAGTTGAAATAAAGATCATAATTGAAGAACATTCAAAAGTTATTAATAAACATTCATCCAAACTAGAGTATAAGATCAATACATTCAAAGGACATGAAGAAGAAGTTGTTACTCTTATAAGTAAATGTGAAAGTGAATCAAATTTAAAATTAACAAATAGTAAAATTCTTTTTGTAAGATTCACATATGATTAGATGATATAGAGAGCTATGAATGGTTCCAATGGATTATAATTGGCATTGGATGATAAAATATCTACATTCATGGAAAAAAAGAGAAATTGGTTTAGTTGTTGAAAAATAAAATGGTGAAAACAAGATGATCTAAATTGAATGGAAGCTGATAATTGGACATAACAAAATGTTTCCAGATGTCATAACAATGAATGAATAAAATCAAAATGAAAAGAGAACTAAATCCTATCTTAAAGAATAATTATATGATTTGAATTCAAAATATTTTCAAATGGAAGGATACATGGGATGAAACAATAGTGATATGACATTTCTACTTATGAAATTTAATCATTATTTTTATATAATAAATAATTTTAAGGGATATTTTTTTACATTGTTGTAAATTTTTCCATAATTCTACTTTTTGCAGACAAAATAAATTCATGAAAAACATATCCAGTACTTAGACACAAGCCTATACTTTTCAACTAGAAAATGTTTCAATTATAAACTGGTTTTCTCCTCTAGAAGAAGATTATGTGTATAATGAACATGTTCACATGGAAAATAAATTTTGGTGACTATACATATCCTTCACTCAATTGGATATTTCATGGAAGGAAATGAATTGTATTGAAAAAACCAACCATCAGGATGTATCCCTCAATGATAAAAATATCAGAAGCACATGGATTCTTGAAAGTGGATGCTCATACCATATGATTATAAATGTAAAACTATTAACAAATGTTATGAAATGTTTTTATGTAATAGTAAGGTTCAATAATGATGGTTCATTGAATATAAAAGGCATTTAAAGTACTGATCTAGCCATTGGTGAGATGGGGAAAAATAATATTTTTCTATGTAGATAGGTTATATCACAATTTCATGACTATGAGTCGACTCTGTGAATCATTAATTATGGTTCCATTTAATAAAAAAGGTTGCACTTTCATATGAATGATAAGTATTTCTCCTATGAAAGGGTGATGAAAAAATGGAATCATATATCATATTGATAATAAAGAGATCATTTTCTACATGACAGTTTAAAAAGAAAATAGAATGTGTCACAAAAAATTCGGTAACATTAATAAACACGACATGGAAAATATATCTATGTTGAATACGGACATGGATCTTCCAAATATGAAGCATTAATAGGAAAAGACTTTTTATTCCTACATTTGAGGGAAGATATTCTGTAGTTTTCATTGACTAAAGTAGAAAATATAATAAAATATTATTTTTCTCATTTATACATGTTTATGTGGTTCGATAAATATTTATGCATCATGAGGAGAAATTTAATTTTCCCTTTTCATTTTTGATTATAGTAGTATGTCTTGTGTGATGGTTATACACATGAAATGAGAAGTGGTTGATTGCATTAAAACATATTACTGAATAGAATAAAATGATATTGTTCGGAGAATCAATGTTCTATAGTATTATAATTGAGGAGAATACACATCCAATGAGATTGAAAATCACTTATAGAATCAAGGAATATAACATGAGGTGGCTGCTATGAGGAACCCACAAAAAATGGTGTTGTTGAGTACTAGAATTGATAGGTGAACAATATGGACAAAACTTTGCTAATTGAGAGTCATATCACAGATCATTACCTGAAAAAAGGGTGTTCAAGCTATAATATATAGTAAAAAACAAATAAATATTTATATTAGAGAAACCATGACATCAAATAAGTTGTGGCGTGGAAGGAAGCCCTCTTTGAATTATGTCCATGTATTCTAATGTAAATGAATCATATGAACATTGAATAATAGTACACAAATAAATTGATGGGTCTTATGATAATATGATTAATGATTTAGAATAAATTTATCATGGAACACGGTCACAAGAATATGAAGAGGAATTACTGAAATACATTAAGAGTTCACAAAATAATGTCGGTTTAGAAGAATAATCAGAAGAGGAAACCATTTATTGAGAAGATTCTTTTAAACCTCATAAGAAAAATTGAAGAGTACAAATTTATTAGATTAGCATCATTGGGGATTGGACATCACCCACACAGATAAGAAGACTAAGGAATATTACACAATATACATTCATATTAGTTGAAGAACTATCCTTATTTGATGAAACTACAAAAAGTGAATCATGGATAAAATCCTTGAATGAGGAGTTGGATCAGATCGACAAGAACCAAACATGAGATCCAGTAAAGGGACCCGAAAATCAAAATGTGATTGGTACAAAGTGAAATTTAAAAATTAAATTTGACAATAATGGAAATGTGATCAGAAATAAGTCATGATTTCTATTTAATGTCAATACATAGAGTGAAGGTGTTTATGATGAAGAATCATTTGATCTAGTGGATAGACTAGAGTCAATCAAACTTTTTCTTTAAATTGAAATTAAAATATGACACAAAGTGTATCAAAATGGATTATAAAACTGCTTTTCTGGCTAGTGATCATGAAGAATAAGTCAAAATAGAACAACCAATGGGATTTGTGCATAGAAATGATGAAATAATGATTTGCATATCAATTAAGGTACTATATGGTCTAAAACATGCACCATGATAGTGGTACTCTCGGATAGAATCTTATCTAAAGAATCTTGAGCTTAAAATTGGGGGAGTGTATCAGAATCTCTATGTGATGACTTATTGGAATGATCAGTTCATGGTACTCGTGTTTGTGGATGATATTAAATTTTTTGTTAGCAGGTAGGGATAATTGAATGAGTTTGTAAATTATTTTTAATTATAATTTAAAATTCCTATAACTAAAAAACTTAAAAAACCTCATGGGAATGTATGTGATTTAGTGGAAATACTATATTTTTATACCTATGGAAAATTATTCAAGAGAGTTATAGGAAAAATTCCTTATACATGACTCCAAACCAATGTCTACTTTCATTATAGTTCGAACAGAATATGGAATTAATGAGGATAATAATTCTATAATCTCACCATGTATATAAGAATAATCAAAATAAATATATAATTAACTAAAACATGGGTTTATATATTGTCTTTTCAACATGCTGATCGACCCACATTCAATGTCATCTAAAGGAAGAACATATGATGGTAGTAAAACAAATCATTAGATACGTTCAAGGGATTAACAATTATAGCTTATAATATACTGAAGGAAGATATAATTAACTGTTGACATTTTTTATACTACCTGGGATAAAAATGTGGGGGATAGAAATACCACATGAGGTGGACCATTTTTTATTATCAAGAAATAGGTGGGCTGGTTGAGTAAGAAATTAGAACAAAAATGATATAGTACTACTAATGTTGAGTATATATCTGATAAAAATAAATGTACTCAACTATTATAGATAAAACAAAAAATTGATATTGTTCATCAGATGAAATAGTGGATGGTGATTCAATGTGTTAAGAATAGTGTAATTGACCTTATGAAGAATCTTGTTCAACATTCTCATATGGAACCCATTGAAATCTGATATCACTTTATCAAGGAAACGGTTGAATAAGGAATGAATAAAATAGATCATGTTGGAACTGATGATCTAGTGGCTGATATACTAACCAGGACATTGCCGGTACATGTGTTTGAGAAGCATCGTTTTATCCTTGGTGTTCAGCCACCTCCCAGTGCATGAGGAGGTTTTAAGTGGACCCATATGAACTTTTGTGTTAGCTATTTTAATTTTTTAGTTGTATTGATGTATGTTTATATGGGAGATATAATACAAGGGGTGTGTATATTAGTCTCTACAAAGACAAAATATTGGCTTGTTGAGTTTATTTTCTATGATAGAGAATGGATAAATTGAATAATCTGAGGATGAGGAGACATGAGTTGCTGCATGAGTGTTGAGAATGAATGATCCAAAATCTATAAGCATTATGAGGCATGAGAACCCAATTCATGCATATCATATTGTTTTCTACAATGATAATTTATCATGTAGACATAGAGTGTTGGATGATTTGTTTATTGAATATCATTTTTTATAAGATAAGAGTGCTATATTGAATTTTTCCAGATAATTCCATCAAATCAAGTGGAGGAGAATATTGGTCCTAAGGGTGTTCTTCTCAATAAATAGTGTAAGTTTTCTATTTACTATCAATCCACATTGGTTTGATCATGGAGATTTCAAAAAATAGATATTAAAATATAAGCCAAATCAGTTGTTTAAGGTTGTGCAGTTTCCTAGGGAATTCCAAAATTTTGTGCCTCAAAATTGGGAGTTTATCATTTTAGAAAAGGCATGTTTTATGAAATGTTGACAGCATAGCATGGTTTGTAGAAGAGGATGCAAAATTAACTCACAACATAAGAGGTATGAATAATATATTTGAAAAATTTAAAAGGTAGGATTTATGTGTATTTGAGATACATAGACCATGAATAAAAAATAGTTTACAGGATAAATATCATTTTTGGTATGGCTAGAAAAATGTGAAAGGAAAGTTGTTTGTGTGATGGAACATCATTTGAATAAATGAGGTGGTAATTTCTAAAGCCAAAATGGTGTAAAATAGGTACACATTCTACATAGGTAAAATAGTTAATGAATGGTGAAATATGCGGTGAAGCATATACCATATCAAACCTTCAATTAAAATGGATTAATGAGAGTTTTCGATCTATTTTCATATATAAGGATCCCTAATCCCCTATTTAATTGAAGATGTTTTAATTATATATCCATGAGGAATTAGGTTATGTCTAGAGGTTTTTGAGGTAATACAACTGCGTAAAGGATAAGAGGGTCATGAGGAGGAATTTCTGAATGGAATAGTGGTTCATGGAGACAGTCTAAGAAATGGGTTTTGTGCGGCACTGTAGCTTGTAAAAGAAAATGGTCTGTGAAGTAGATACAATATGCAGAAGATGGTTCATGGATTATGTTTTTTCATAAGATATTTCCCTGAGAAGTATTTGGTTCTCGAAAAATACGTGTTAAGTGAAAAAGGTATGTGGAGGTGGTATGTAGAGGATGTATGTTGAAGTGGTACATGGAAAACCCATGACCAGTTTACGGAGGAACACTTCACAAACAATAAATTTTAGGAAAAGTGTATTACATCTATAGGTAAAAGTTAGACTTCAACAAAGAGTCTGTCTATAGTTAGTTATACATATTTTCATAAAAATAATGGGACCTAAATGTCCATAAATTGTGTGTGGTTTTCTCCCAAGGTAGTGTACTAGGGGGATTCATCAAGAAGTGTTACAGAATGCCCAGTGAGGTATTCCTAATTTATTGTAAGGGTAGTGTTTATAGAAAATAAAGAGTGTGCCTAATATTTTATCCTATAGAACTAAAAATGTTTTTTTTCTGACTAAAACACTGTTGGTGCATGTACCTTGGACTAGCCCTTAGTGGTGAACCAAGTTAAGTTGACCTGTTGACTCATTAAATTTCTTTATTTGTTTACTTCTCATTCACATTAGAAAGGTTTAACTAACTCATACAAATATGTTAAAAATATCCATCAATTTTGAATTAAAAGTTGACACACCGATTTACCTATCCCCTCTCAGGGAGTTACTAGATACTTATGATGCCATAAAAAGATATCTTTATTGGGGACTAAATTATGATTTCATTTCTAATGAATTCCTAAAATAATGAATGCTCAATTTAAATCCAATATATTATACCTTATCAGAAAATATATTTATTGAATAATGAATACATAAAATCAATATTTATTTAGTTAATAGTAAGACACCAAATTAAAACATCATATGCCTATTAAAAAATAATAATATCCACAATATAAAGAATAAGGATATATAATAAAAAATTTGCATATAATTAAAGATGATCATAAGAATTTGAATATTTCATGATATATTTAATGATCAAAAATTAATATGTTATACATGGCTATTATAAATTAATAAATTTATATAGGTTTCATAATAAAATCAAAACTATTTTGGTATAAAATAGAATGTTTTGAAAACATTAAAATTAGATTTTATATTTATTTTTATATAAAACTAGTCCAAAATAATAGAATAACATATATTATTAAAAATAATTATGTACATGGAATAAATAATTAACATCATATACATTAAATAAACCATTTGAAATTATTATAAATAATTTTTAGGATGATGCATTCATAAAGAAACAATGATCTCATTTGAACCATTTATTATTTTAATGAAAATATAAAATGTCCATAAGAATTTTTTTTAAAGAAATTTTTATAAATATGTTTTTTTTTAATATGGACTTGGTTGAAAAATATACCTGATAAAGAAGATAAATAAGTGATCTTTTCTTTTATAAATTTCACTGATTGATTCAAGTTTCAAGGGGGGAAATTTTTGATGTAATCATGAAATGTATTTTATTGCCTATATTATACAAAAATTGATGGTGATTTTTTAGGATATATTATATGATTACGTTAACAAAAATGAAGTTAGTCATAAAAAATTAATATTGTAAAATAAATCATTAAATATTTTGTAACATTTATAATAGTTCCCCTTGAAAGGGTAAATGTGAATTGAAACATTAATCATCTATAATAAATAGAAAATAATGTTAAATTCATCATATAGGATAAATTTGCACCATATAAATACAAATAGTTGTATAATACCAAATATGTAAAAATAGTGTGAAAATTGAGATTAAATCTCATAAAAAATATTTTTAGTGAGGTGAGAAATATTTTATTAAAATATTATAAAAAAAATAACACCAAAAATAAAAAAATTAAATATATAATTAAACAATAATAGACAATTTTTCACATTTTCATGACTTATAATTGATAGTAAAAAATAATTATAAACCAATGATTGGAAAATGAGTGACGAAACCCCATACATCATGTCTGACATGCATCATAAGTGATTTTAATCTCATGATTTATAAATATATATTTATTAAAAATAAATAACCTAACCATATACCTCCATATATAAAACATATTACCCAATTGTAACACTTTATCACTTATTTTATAATAATGTTTCATTATTACCAAAAATGTTTTGGTTAACATACTTGTTTTTCATGTATGTTTTGATTTAGTAGATTTGTTCCAGGAATCTCCCTCATAGTTTCATCACCTCAAAATTGTACTTCATGAGATAAATATAACATATACGGAATATGCTGATTCTTATATTCATTTATTAAAGGTGGATTTAGAAAAAATGAATATACCCTTCCTGGACACGGTATGTCATAGGCACACATGAACACTATTTTCACATTTCGACCAATGGAACAAAATATATGTAAAAAATAATTCACCATTTCATGGTCACTGTTATAAAAAAATATTTCATGTATATTTATTAAATATATCATTATAACCAACCATTTAAAAATTAAGTGAACGACGTATCATAATGCTTAATGGAGGTGGTATTCCACACCGACGAACAAGCAACGTTAACACGATTCAATCGATTGGAAGGTAAGAAGTGATCTAAGATATAAAAAATTTGGAACTATAATTATGTAATATATATTATATATATTAATTGTTTCAATATATAATTCCACTTATTCAAATTTTGTGATTAAAATCAAATTATACAACTACGTCGATATGATAATTCATTCATAAATAGAATAAATGTATCAACATTTCATAGTATAGAAACGAGATGGACATGTTTTGTTACACAATCATAATAAAATATAAATATATTTATCAAAATACAGATAATATTTTATTAGTTTAAAAACATGTTTACTACAAATATAAAAAATAAATATATTTTGATTAGTTCATAATGAGGGTAGCCACTTTTCTTATAGACTCACATTAGATCTATTCTTTAGGACCGATGGACTGATATTTTAATAACAAATGATCCAATACATGTTTATTACTATGTTTTAGAAATTAATTGGGTAGTGTTTTGAAGGGTTATATTTATTAATTATTTTTAATGGAATGAGATAAGGGGTGTTATTTTATATGGGAGTGGGGGGGGGGGATCTTTTAAAAAATCATCAAATAAAATAAAACAATATGTCTCTAAATAATGTAAAATTTGTCCAAAATGTATATTAATCTACAAATAAATTTATTATTTTACTTATATGAATAGAAAAATAAATTTATATAAGTCTATATATCATTTTAATCATTAGAAAACTCATTAACCCATTAAATGACCATTTTAACCAAAACTAAGGTAGCAAGTACATTGATATTAATGGGTTAAAATTTTACACTGAATGTAAAAATGGATCATTAATGAACACAGAATGACTTTATATACTATATATTGACCCCCATACCATTTCCAATTTAATTATTTTTATTTTTTTAATATATTTTAATAGAATTTTAATTTAATAAAATATTATAAATATAAATGCTAATACTACTCATTTAATTTAATATTAATGACACAAAGATGGAGATATAATTAAAATATAATACCTATAATTAATATTATATGTGAATCCCAAAAAATCATGGATTAAATAAATAAACCAAATATTATTTCATTTAATATTAATTAATCCCATTTATTTTAATTTTATATTATTTAAGTTAATACTATATCCATGATGCATAATAAAATAATGAAATTATTCATTAGCTCAAAATAAAAAATATGTAACCATGATAAAAAAAATTAATATCATCTTAAAATTTATATTTCAAGATTAAAATCATTTTTTATACATACGTTAAATTATTCAATATATTAAATTTAAAAATGTTATAATTTATTTTGTTTTCCCTCTAAATGAAATATAAAAGTCCATATCAAATCATAATGACCTAAGTAAACCGATATTTGATACATGGAAGGTATTTTCTGTACTAAACTCATACAATTGGTTAGAGGCATGTTTACAAGAAATTAAAAAGCCTAATCTCAAAATTGTGTCCCATTTTTACATGTTTTTCCCATACATAGGTGACCAATATTGACCAAGTATAATATTTATATTGAAAAAATATTAAAGGGACCAATAAAAAATTTATATTCTTCATTATACCCATGGAATCAATTTTTTATGATTTAATCTATATAAGTGGTAGACTTAAATTTAAAAATAATACTATACACAATGAAAAAAATAGTTTTGCAGAAAAATGATTTCTAAATTAAAAAAGATTATATAAATAAACAACAAAATTAATTGGAAAAAATTAATTACATAATTTATAATATTAATGATCATAAATTAAATTTAAAACTTTTCTTACACAATAATAGAATATTTTATTTATGTAAATGAAATAATATTTTTAAAAATAATTTCTTTTTACTGTTCACCGAAGAACAAATATTTTCAAAAAAAATAAAAAAAACACTCTAAGATAATTTTGAAATGATTATTTCTAAAATTACGTTGATTTATTTAAAATAAATTTTCTATTTGTGAAAATATTAATTATATTATTTTTTTTAAAAAGTATAAAAATTTATTTTTAAAGAAAATTTATTTTCAAAGGGTACAATGTCTTTAATAAAAAACAATGAATGACTTCATAAAAACTATTCCATACATTTTATTGAGATGATAAATTAATTTTTTACTATTTTTGTAAAAACTATTCACATGCTTTAATTAAAAATATTTTTTATGAAAATAACATTAAAATAATATTATTACATGGTTAATTATTATTATTGTATACACTATCAGACATAGTATTCTTTTATAATATACTGGTGTTATAATAAATGAGATATCATAGTTAGTGATTGTTTTTTCATATTATATATAACTATAATCCTAAATAGTGTGGGGAATGAATTTTAGTGTGTGTCATCACAATTTATATTAGAGATGGGTTTTGTTAGTTTGTAATATATTTTTAGAAACCATCATATTTTTAGATATAGAAAATTAGTTTAAACCATATATATGACTCTATATATAGGATGATATCATGAAATAATAGAAATCTCATTATTATTTGTTTTATCTTGCAATGAAATCCCATTGTAGATACTAGCACTAGATTCATGATCTAGTAAAATTCTTTAAAAGTTGAATGACTCGATAATGGAATGTTTGGTATTATATAATGCATCGCGTAGTTTATAAGAGTCCTCATTTCATGGCTGATTTGGTAGTCATGGTGGTTTTTTACATGGATAATTCACATTATCATTAATTTATCATTTTGAATGATTTTTTATATTTCTATAAAATAGGGTATATAACCTAATATGAAAATAAACATGGATAACCAATGATTTAACAAATAGATTAATACGTTTAACCAAAAGTATCAAATATTAAAAAATAATTTTTCAAATGGGATGACAAACTCATATTGATGTTTAAATATTAAAATATTGAATTTTATTATTTATTTTTGGGATTTGGTATTTTTTAGTAACTATATCATGTAAATGATAATTTCATTGAAATAGTTCTACAATCCTCAAATTCGCTCACATATAGAAATATATTGACTACATGGATAATAATATTAATAAATTCTTATATTAAGGGAATTGATATGCTTACAAGTCAAACCAGATAGAGAAAGGGTTCTATCTCTTATATGTTTTTTAATTGAGTCTTCATTATATTTATATACCCTAATGTATTGATATTATTTAGATATTACTAATATTCTATGGATATCATTTATTAAAGTGGTATAAGTTATTAACCCTTGATTTTAATTAATTACAATAACTTAATTGATAAATATATTAGTTTCATGTTTAACAAAAAAACACAAAACTAAAATGTTAACCATCATACAATACAAATTTATTAAAAATTACCATCATATAATAATGACTATGTTAAAGGGAATAAGTTTAGTAACAAATTTATTAAAATGATTATAAATATATAAAATAACACACAGTTCATTTTATGCTAAGAATATATTTGATAAATGAAATTGTATTTATGACAAAATGTATTAAAATTAATTTTTACATTTTTAATATTTAATTTAATAATTTTTTTTAAGGATTAATAATTAAAATTTTAAAATTATCTTATGGGGTAAATTTTAGTTCTTTTATTATAAAACTCACATGTTATATTTAAGATTCCATAGTAAAATATTTATTTGTTAATGAATGATGCTTTTACTAATATTGATATTTTATATATTAAATAGCATAATTTTAATTTGAATAAAAATATATAGTTTATTCTCATATACAAATTAATTATCACTCATTTAGCTAGTAAAAAATGATAAATAAACCTATATAAACACGTTGGTTAAAAATCCGTAGAAAAAAAAATTATCCAAAACATCAAAGGTTTTAGTTTAAATGTTACTTTTCCAATTTTTTGAAATTTCAACATATTTAATGGATACCAAATTAATATTAATCTTGTATAAATATTGTATGTTTTTCTATATTAAATTTTTATTTATAATATAATTACCATGAATAACATTATAAATTAATTAATATGATTGAAAATTGGGAATCTAATGTGGGAGAAACAATTTCAAATCATTTTTTAATTTTAACTTCTTGAATAAAATTATTATCTTTGAAAGTCAAATTAAATGTTTCCACAACATTTCCCCCCTCACCCACATCCACATAAAACTTAAGAAATTTCATTCCTAACTCTTACTAACATTAATTTCTATTGATTTGTCTCATCTTTCCAAATATAAAATGATCTTTCTTATATGATTTTCAAATAAAGTCCCCTAGAAATTAATTATCATTATACTCTACCCAATGTACATATCTTATTTTCCCTCTAAATAATTTTCATAATATATTCTAACCAATTATATTTATGTTCAGGTTTTCCAAAAAATACATAAATAGAAGACCCAAATTAGCAACTAATGTGCTACTTATAATTTAACATCATCTTCATTTCATTATCATCCACCCTACATAAAATACATTCTAATTATATATATAAAATTAAATAAAAATATATTATATACATAAATTATATTATATTAATGGTATAATCATTATTAACACCAATTTATTCCAGAAAAGAAAAATATTACACATGTGTGTTTGTGGGAAACAACCTCTATCGAATTCACTTAACATTTTTCATCACCCCCATTAAAATGTAGTTTCAAATTTTTGATTGGAGATTATAATTTTTTGTTTCTTAATTCATATTATTGTAATATAATTTACTGAATCTATGATTAATAACAGTACTACTAAATCATTTTGAAACTGATAATCTAAAGTAATCATATGAAGATGAATAAGACATATACAATAGAGATACAACTTCTTTTTAATTCTAATTATTCTTATAAAACATGTCATTTCTAATTAAATACAGAAATAATTTCTAATTAATGTCATTATTGTTATACAATAATTATTTTAGTAAGAAACTATCTATTCCATTTTCAAAAGAATATAAGGATTATAACTTTATCTTGTGGGATGGTTTTTCCAAATACATGAATAAAAATATTCATTACAATAATTCAACTACTTGAAATATATTTTATTTATTAATATTTAAATAAACATCTTTATCTATTATAGAATGGTAAGGTAATAATTTAAATATTTATTTAATGAAAAAATATATTATTATTAATAATTTTCCAAAAAATACAATCACCAAAATTGTCATTTATAATAATAATCAAAATTAATATAAAATTAAAATACAAAATTATACGTGAATAAAAATAATTAGGTATAGTACCATTTATGATATGGAAATGATGAAATTTTAGAGAAAAATATCAATTTCTAGACTTTTATAAATGAATCTCCCATTTTGGATGAATCATCTCTTATAAAGTAATCTATTTTTGTAAAACACATACAATACTATGGATATTTTGTTATAGTAGTATAATATAACAGATTTAACAAAAATTTATGAATAAAATTCACTAATAATATTTCTATTGTATAATGTACATTAATAGTATTATATTCAGTGTAAGGATATAGTCCAATTGAGATAGATGGATGGATCGATGGCATTTATCAATTGGATCATACACTATGAATCTCATTTACTAGAGCTTCCATGATAAAATACACCTCTGGGATTAGCCCTATACAAATACGACTCCATGATTCAACTACTAAATAATTTTTGAAATAACTTATTGGGGGTTTTCAAGTTCATCAATATTATAACCCGCACCTTGTATATTTAACTAATCAATTAAAATAAAGCACATCCACCTTACATTTAACGAATTAACACATGTAATAAAAGGTTGTGTTCGTAGACCCAAACAACTTGACTTTTTATTACTGTATTTCTAATAATTTTTTAAATATTTATCATATTCAATATTACTTTAAAATTATTTAATAATATTTATCATGAAATTTTAATTCTGTTGTAATTCATATCAAATTATAATTTTGGGAAATATATAGTTCTAAAGAAAATATATTATTTAAAAATTTTATAATTTTTGAAATAAATTAAATTTTAATAATATATTACTAATAAATATTTTTATTAAATATATGAGATATTATGTTTTTATCAAATCGAATTTAATTGTTATAATGGTAAGAAAACTATTCTTATAAAAAATTATATTTATTAATAAATTAAGATATTAATTTATAATTGATCGTTATAAAATTTATAAAATTATTTTGATAAATATAATATTATTATTGAAATGAGAACCTCAAAATCATCAGAAAATTCATTTTACATTATTTTAATATATAAATTTTATTGGTATAAATTTATTAAGGTTCAAAATATTTTTTTTGTATATTGAGATCATAAGAGAACTAATGTTTTGTAATATATATAATAAATTCTATCAATAGAAATAATTATGTTTCCCGATTAAAATAATGTATTTTTAAAATCTTTTATGTATTTTCTTAACAATTAATGAATTTTCAAAATTAATTATGGTTATAAAATCTATTAATTTTAAGAATGGATAGCTTCCACATAACTACAAAAAATATTTCATGGATTTCATTTCATATATAAATAAAATTATGAGAACTAACACTTGTTGGTAGAAGATATGGGAGACACCATTCTATGGTTTCTTAATTATTAGTGTCTTATCATGAGTAAAAAACCTTTTTTAGTAATTAATAAAAAAATACACTCTCTTAATCTATACAACCCGACATAAACTCAATTTCCTATTCACTAAAAAATCATATATCATGAAGTTAAACATCCATTACAAACATAAATCCCTCTAAAGGATCCACTGATATCTTCATATTCTCATCCAAATATTATAGAAGAGTCGCATCAAGGCATGGGTACCTTTACATATCCTCATTACTCAAGAACCATATAAAAATAATGCCTTATGTTTTAATTTTTTTATATTTAGATATGGTTATAAATATCCCTAATATAATTCTCATGATTTTTAAGTGAGTAATGACCACATTTCACACTCAATTAAACCTTAAATTAATCATGGTATACTAGATAAATCATTATGTTATTTCCCATTCCAAGTCATTGTGTAGTGAATACCCTTTCAAATTTCTATTCAATGGAATTGAACATGTTTTCATCTATTCCTCAATGAATATGGACTTTGATTTATGTCAAACAAAAATATTTATAATGTTATATGAAGGGAAGACATAAATTCTAATTTTATATAGCCTATGCAGAACACATAATCATGTACATTATATGAATGTGAAATGTGGGCCACGAAATATATACCCACCTAATTCATTGGGTTAAATTTTATGTCATGAGATACAGTGTATGGTGTGTGATATTTAATACTAATCCTTCTATGTTATGATGTCTTGGTGGATATATTATGTTTATGATGACCCACATTATGTTATTTTCACATTACATTATTTTCATTATATTATAATTTTATATAAATCCCCGTTATTTGAGATTATTCTTTTTATCCATTATATATTACCATGATTTTCTGCTTGTTTAACAAGTACTAGAATAACATATGTTGTTAATTATTCTATTATTTATCATTAAATATCTTATTTTTTATTATTTTCTTATTAATTTTCACATGTTTTTTAGATGGACCAGTGAATATAAGGCTATGTTTTATAATTTATTAATAATGATGTTACACCCATGTTTTATGTTACTAGTTAATATATAAAATTTTCAAAATACTATAGTCCATATGATCTTCCTGGGTTTTATTATTTGTACAATTATTTAATTTATTATTAGTAAATATGTATTACTGTTATGGTTTCCATAGTTGGAATTATAGAAAATTATACATAATTTTACTGATTACGATTACAAAACAAAGGTAAATGACTTAGCGAAAATATTCAACATAACAAAACGTCCCTAATTTATTTTTCTGTGTAGATTTTGTGTTATTTTAAATAAATCCCAAATTGGATACTATAAGTTGATTTTGTTGAAGAAAAGATATATCTTGGGGTAGTAACCAAAAAATGGGAACATTGAGTTAGACATGATCATAAACTAGTGCATGCAAATTGTCCTTACAACACACTAGTTTTGAAACTACCTATAGAAATGGATTGGTAAATTCTACAAGGTATTTATAAGCCATAATAATCATATGAAGAGTCTGATTATATTTTATAATATGGAATATATATTTGGTAAATTATATTGAAAAATTGTAGAAACTGAAGAAACATCCATTGTTAGAGAAATTGTAATGTCTACCCAAATTAGATTCACACCCACTCAGAATAAGTAAATAGAAAATTCCTCAGAATAATCTCTTAGTTATATATAGTATTGAATCACTAATTAACTCAGGAGGAACTCTTGAATCCCCCCTAAAAATACAGTGTTTCTATTGAGAGCATAATACGATAAAAGCCTCCAAAATTGATTAGATAATTTTATAGATAAATAATTTATTATCACATTAGATCCATTAAAATTATCTTATATTACCTTTAATTAACAAAACAATATCAGATGGAGTTGTTTGTTTACCATATAGAAGTAATATATTATCAATTACAGAAATAGATAAAAAAAACATTTGGATGATAGAAATATTTTTTAGTGGATGTAATTCCATGAAATGTTATTTCAACCACTATCCACTTCCACTCTTTTAGATACAATGTAGTGGGATCTAATTATCCTCAATCAAAAGGATAATGAATCTTTTGGGGAGTACCAAGTGAACTTCTATAGACATTCATAATAAGACTATAGGGTTATAGTTATTGAAAAATTAACATTGAATGCCTCATGGATGGGTAAATATAATTCTATAAATAGTCTTACCCATTGTGGACTTTGATAGATATGATGATGTTTTCTAACATTCTCTAAATGTCAAAATGGACATCCAAGATTCTCATAGCTCTCACAAGGATATTATGTGGTGAATTTATATTAATTATGATGGTTTGATTTAGATATGTCAAGGGGGAATAAATTCCAAACACCACACTTTTAATATATGTAATTAAGGTGATATGGAAATAATTTAGTTGTTTGTAGGAATGTAACCTAGCTGATTATTCTAATGGGTTATACCCAACTATTTGATATAGCTGAGGAATGTTCTTTTCAACCCCTAAACTATTGTCCAATATATTAACAACATGGAAAATGTCAAAATGTAAATCAATTTCCTATACCAATGGTTGATGATGAAAACTATTGAGAACAATTTGTAGGGTATAGAGATAAAGGTTGAGATTTTTCCACCAATCAATTGAGGTGGATCCAGATAAAAATCTCATGAGAGTTACTTTAGTTATTCATTCATTATTAGAAAAAATAATTTCTTCTTTTATTTCAACACATTATTTCATATCATGAATGTTTAGGAGAAATATTAAAACACCTCCTTAAAACATAGAATTTGAGATATCGGTGAAGTTGTTTTATTGATAAATTGGGGACTCCCTAGAATATAAATCATCTTATATATATATTTTTTGTTGAATTTATAGTCAATACTATTTTTTGGACCCTTAATAGAATTTAATTATATTTTAAATATGGATTAGATCTCATTTTAAAATCCATCATAAATTCCATAAAGATGGAAATCATTATTCATATCAATTATCGTCAACTGATTCTATATAAGTTGATGTAGGATGATTAATATTATGTATTACAATAATGTCAGTTATGGGTATTATTTATTTTGTATCCATTATATCAATCATAAATTGGAGTGATGTACTAAATGATCATCCTTGAAGACAAGCTCATTGTAAAGAAATCCAATAATGTGCTTCCTAAGTAATTTTATAGTATTCATTATTGCTAGGATTTTGGTTTATCAAATGATTTTGTAATAGTAAAATTCCAATAATCATTACACCAAATAGAATGGTAATTGTTTAACTCGGAGAGATAAAGATTAAATCCTATGAGAGTCTAGAAAAAGTATCCATATTCCTATGTTCTTCACCATTCAGGGAAGCAGTCATCATCCTCAAGAAAAAGAGTGTGTCTTGTCACATCAACGTTGAATATCATGAAATCAATGGGATCATGATAAATATTAATTATCCTCTTCCATGGATTTGTGACTTATTAGTTTTTCTATATAAAACTCAATACATTTCTAGGGAGGATATGTGATTGGGATATTATTATACATTGGTAAATAAGAAGGTTATCACCAATAATGATTTTTTATATATGGTGTGGGAACTAAATGTTCATAGTGGTTACATTAGGTCTCAGTAAAAATATAAAAATTATCATTGTATTAATTAATACTACCTTTATGTAAAACCAGGATAAAATATCAATACACATTATAGATGATTTTCTTACATACTGTAAAATCAAGAAAGAATATAGAGGAATTTTAATACTATAAAAAATACCTTCCAAATTGAATATTTATTAGTAAACTAATTTCATTATTACTTCTTGTTGGAAAAAGTAACTTTCACGGGGAATTGTTTATCAAAAAATGGTTATTTAGGGATCGTAAAAAAATATTTTCAATTAAAGGATGTCCCATACCAATTTTTTTTATAATAATATATATAATACATTTATTATTTGGTTTTTTATAAATTATATAAAATAATCATATCATTATATTCCATCTAAGTAAAAATAATTAGTTAGAATGGGGTCGTGATTTACTATACATATTAATGTGGATAATGGTTTGAAGAAAATAATAAAATTAAAATAACATAACCTGTTTACACATTACCATCTAGTGGGGAAAGATTTTTCATCTATATAGATTCTTTTATAAAAAAATAGAGAAGTGTACTAATGCAAGATGATAATGTGATATATTAATCCTCAATCAAAATAATGATTATTAAGTGGAACTTACTAACATATGATCTATAGTTGGATATTTTGGATATCACATTTGTATAATTATGGGACTGTCTATACATGGATAAGAGTGATGTGTATTAAAATATTAAAATCATCAAGTATATATTAAAACAAAAGGTTTTCAATATGATAGAATTAAGGCTATTATATAGGATCAAGTAATAAATTTTTTTAGTCCATTACCTTCATGTGAAAGACAGAAAGTAAAAGATGTTATTAATCGAATGGATCTTATAACCATCTACAAGATTAGGATTCAAAGGGATCCAATAAACACAGACATGAGAAATCTGCACATGGGAATAAGTAACATTTTTTTTACAAATATTTTTAAAATAAATAATCAAATATTCATCCTTGAGAGAATCATGGAGGACCATAAAGGTGAAGATGTGATCTAGAAAAAGTTAAAAAATCATTCCGATTTCAATATTTTTAATGATATATTTGTAAGGATTGGATACCAGATATATGTTCCATGAAGTAAAAAATTTATGGGAGAGTTTTTTATTATAGATATAGATATTCCATATCAATTCATCTATGAGGAACTAAATTGTATAGGTTTTTGATGAAAATAATCTAGCATGATGACCTAGAGATGGAGATTTGGATGTTTGTATCAAGATGATTGGTTTAAAAAAAATAATTGGATAATGAAAAAATTATAAGGTTATGAAACATGTATTTCTAATACTATTATGAAATAGAAAAACATAACCACGGATTTCATGATAGGACTCCCTAGGTCACCAAAAGGGTGTACCGATAACATGGTTATAGTGGATCACCTTACCAATTCATATCATTTCACTGCATCAAAGGAATATTTTTCCAACGATAAACTAACCATGATATACATAAGGGATGTGTAAATACTACAAATATATTTAATATATGCTCTATATAATTGTTATCCAAGGATTAATTTATGTGTTTCGAGAATAATTTTGTGAGTACTAGACACAAAACTGACTTTCATCTCATATTATCTCATCTAAATGGATGGTTAGTCTGAGATAAGAATTAATATAATATTAGATGTTCTATGATCTTATTTAATGGGATTAAAACGATTATATGATCAATACCTTCCCATTGCGTAGTTATCATATAAAAATAGTTTCCATTATAGCTTCTAAATGGAACCTACTAAGGCCCAATATTAAAATTGGGTTCAAAATAAAATATGACAGGATAAGGATTGAGAGTAGAAGAATATGAGATGTAATTTTATAAAATAGATGATTTATATGGTTGAATTTATTCATATTTAAATGGTTTTTTCACATTATGAACTAGGAATCATTCTATATATTCATGTAAGAGACCTGATGGTTGAAGATAGAGATAATATATGTCAGTGATTATTTTCATGGACAAAGTCTTGAGGTTTGGTAGTATAAAAATAAATACTTCTAGATATATCATCCTTCTTGAGATAATAAATTGGATTAATGTGGTATTATATATAATATAACCCTATCCATACCTATATTATCTAATTGATGTGTTCTATGTGTCCTTCTTGTGTATGTAAAAACCAAACCCCTTTCATGATCTGTAACCAAAGGTGGTTTTATTGGAGAGAGATCATTTATATGAGCTGTATCTACTGAAGATATTATATAATTGATCAAACTTTATGTGAAAAAATAAAAACTCACATGGTCATCGTGATGAAGCTTTACTACATGTTTAATGAAGAAATAGAGCATCCAAAACATGTGATGTAACAGAAATACCCTTATCGGTTTTAGCGTGTGGATTTAAAAATGTATAGGTGAAATTCATAAAGGGGAACAAATTGAAATGACCTGAACTTTTATAAATTTAACTACCTTTTTCAATGAATAAATTCATTGTCATGTAATTTATTTTTATAAAACATATTAACTGTGTTGTGTATTTTAATAATGTTATATAATGTATCATGTTTAACAGATCATTAAAAAACATATCTATTAATAATATATACATTTTATAGTGACTAGTAAGATTATCATATTATGATTCATGATTTTGGATAGTTAACCCATATCTAAGGAGTAATAGTAACATCCAAGATGATAGTATGATATGCAACACCTTTATCAGAGCTTCATATGTAGATAACATCATTGGGATATTCCTATATTCATGCCATGTTCAGATTCATCAACTAGATCATGAGAAAAAATTGAAATGGGAGATGTAAAACATAATCAAGATCAAAACCAAAAATATATATTCTAAAAAAACCCCATAGTATATAACCATCACTAACCATACCCATTGGGAATGCAATTGATTAATTATGTGTCATGAATCAATAACCAATTGTTTTGAATTTTTTAATTTTATAAATAAAATAATGAGTTTTTTTAGTTTTTTAAATATTAATTTATTATTAGTAAATAATAATCACTATTAAAAATATATTTTTATTCAATGAAAAACATATTGTATTTCTGATTACTATATATTTTCAATTAAGTAACATTTTTTGATAAATTCATTAATTTTTTAAATAAAATATATTTTTATAAAAGATTAATATTTTATATTATATAGTCATTATAAATGTAAATTTATTTTTATCATAAAAAATATAATATTCAAAAGGATTATAAAAATATTATTGGGAAATATCAATACAATTTTGAGAAAATGATTAATCAATTTAGATTTTCTATTATTTTTTATTAATTTAAATAAAATAAATATTATTTTTTAAAAATGCATGTTTAATTTATTCAACTATGAGTTTTTCAAATGTTTTTTTGGAAATTATTATTTATCAACATGTTTCACTTCCAAATCACTGGGGGTATTATTTAAATGATGTATGATATTATCCATAAAAAAAGAATAAATGCAAGACACATTTAGAAGATCCCAGTGTTTGGTTTTTAGTATTTATTACATTATCTTATATAATAAAAAAAATAAATTGGATTTCAATAAAGTATTCTCATCACTTTTGTATATAAACATAGTAAACCATCTAATAATAGTCAGTGGAATCTCACCGTGTGAGAAGTCACTATTCTCTTTCCACTATTAAGCCCTCTAAAGGTGCACCAGTATGTTTAGATGTTCATTAATATATTTCTCAGATTCCCTCACAAGGTAAGGGATAATATCACTATAAAATACCTTTTAATAATTAAAAAATAATTTAAATATTCATACTATAAATCAGGTAATTATACTAGTTATAAAAATATATGGTAATTTTTATCTGAATAGTAAATTGTTTCATTGAAACACTTTTCTTATAATATATTGTTGAAAATTTAAATTTCAAAATTTAATATTTTTAATTTTAAAATATAAATAACAGTATTAGAATAATAATATAATTATTTATTTTATAAAAATTATGGATCTTTTAGAAAATATTAATTATTCGTGAATAGTGAAAATACAGATTTTTTCAAAATTTATTTTGTCTTAAAAAATTAGTTTAAGAGCTAAAATACGTTAGTAAAATGATATAACATAACCTAAATATTAATTTTTTATATTTAATTCACATAATTAATTTTTAATCAATTATAAATAGGTTTTTAATATACTTTTATCAGTTGAAAGAAGTGTGCTTTCTAAAAACTATTCTAAAATGCATAATGGTTGTCCTTTTAAATATTTAAAATATTCTATAATCTCGAATGTTTGAAAAAATAATAAAATATTTCTATCACTAAGTATAAATTTTTTCCTTTAATTATTAATATTATTCATTGATTTAATATATAATCAATTTTTTTTAAAAATATAATCTTCTCAAAATTAGTCATTCTTATCGTGTTCTATAAGATTAATATTATATAATCATTCACTACTTATGTTAATATAATTTGGATAAATGAACTCCATATTTTCAATCATCATAATTTATAACTTTTAATAAGTTTAATATAAATTTTTAGCATGGTAATTAGTAATATCAATTTAAAATAATTAAAGTGATTAAGGTAAAAAAAATATTACATAATGAAAAAAAATCATCATAAATGGAATAATAACCCTAAAACAATTCAAAACAAATTTTATAATCATATTTATACCTTATCCCTGCTAAGATCCATAATGGACCAAAATGGACTCATATTGATATGAAAAAAATTAGTGGAATTCACACATTCAAAATATTACATGTTTGACAATCATCCACACATATTAAAAGTCATACAATCAAATCCACTCACCACACCATAAAAATAAACTGGCTCTAAAAATACTTGAAAAAATACCCTATAATATTCCCCCCTCCTCTAAAAACACATAATTGAAAATATATTCATACTATTAAAGTGGTTGGTTCAATCCAAAAGGACATGCTTTATGAATATGTAACACTGATCAAATTTTTTTCTTATTTTGTACTACGTCCCCTTCAAATTTTTTTATAATATTATAATATTATTTACTCATTATATATTCTATAATAATATTTTTATGCTATGTTTGGTACCTATAACAACACACAATTCTATAAAATTGGTTACAAAATCATCATTCGTGAGTATGTCGGACTATCGCCTCATTAAAAAATATCATTCATATTTTAATTACCACCTCTCATGAGTGGTTACAAAGTAGAATATAAAAGATAATATATGATATTTATAAAATATTTATACCCCAGTAGACCATATATTATTTTTAACTTTATAGATTCTAGTAAATTAGGGACATGTTAATGTATTATGTTTTTATGAAAGTCTATTGTCCTGGAAAGATATATCATTCATTTTAAAAAATTCATTGTCTTGAAGGTAATAAGTGTAATGATATTGAATATCTGTTATATAAAGGACATATTATTATATAAATGAAATATGTTTCATTCTACAAGTAAAATATTTTATTCTATTTCTTCCATTTTCAATCACTGAAAAGTGATAACGTCGTTCATTGACTCGTGCACTACTACCTCCTCAAAGAAATTTCATTCCTTTTAAGAATCACCAGGTCAAGAAAAATATATTTATAAGTATGTATAATTTAATAATATTGTATTTTTTATTTTTTATCCTTATAGAAATAAAAAATTGATTTTTCATTCGTTCCATAATAGTCATTGAAAAATGGAAATGTCACCCTTGCATGCATACGACCTACTATCTCCAAGACCGTAATGTTAGTTCATTATTTCATACACATATTTAATGATAGGTTTTAAAATTATAATGAATATATAAAAATTATAATTTTTTCTTGGTTTTAATTCTAGATATGTTTAAATAATTCACCCCATTTACAATAGTTGATGTACTAATGATTTTTTGATATATAAGATGAATATGATAATTTTTTTTACAAAAACTAACAAGATTACATAATTGTATATAACTATTTAATAAATGGAATAAACGTAATAACAATCATTAAATATTCATCCATAATAAAAATAATTTATAATAATTTATTATTTTTTAATATAAAGAGCCACAAGTCTTGTTAGACACTCAATAACCTTTTATTAATGAAAATATTGATTTTATACACATATAATATTTTCTAAAGTTTATATAATGACCCTTATAAATAAAATATCATGAATTTATATATTATAATAGTATTTCATGTTTATTATAATCATATTATTTCATGGGTATTTTGATTTAAATAGTTTGAATGTGAAAATGTAATTTCATCTAAATAAATAACTTTTAAAAATCTCACATCTTACTATAATTCATTTTTTTTCTAATGTTTTTTAGAAAATTATTCTTGAAATTATTTTATAAAATATTTATAAATTAAATTCTAAACATTTTTTTAACTTCTTTTCAAAATGAATATTATTTTTTATAAAAAATGTAGAAAAATGATAAATTTAATTGGTAACAAACATGGGGACACTGACTCTTTTTCCTCTATAAAGATTATTTGATTTCTAGTTTCATTTTCAATGATTCACATTTATTTCAATGAAAACATACTTTATTGGGTATAATAGTATTGAATATTATTTATCAAAATAAAAGTTTATTTTAGTATTAAAAATGAATTTTTTAATGGAAATATTATTTTTTTATCTAAAAGTGATTTTTTATGAGTTTAAATATGTTTTCTAAACATGAACCCATAAAAATAATTTATTCATTTAATAATACCTGATAATTATACATGTTAAATGGATGTTCCATGATAGCATTGTGTGAGACCATTATTGATTAAATGATGGGGTGACCCAAAGAGTTCTTGGTGAGCTTGTTACATCTTAAATGATTGGGAGGAATATATAGTGCCTAAAAAACCTATTATTACTTAAATTATTAGTGATCCTAGATAGTTATTCAATGCATTTGTTATTGGTTACATTGTAAGTCAATATTAGTATTACTCTCTGTAAATTTTTCTTAACGGGTTTCATGAATATGATTATCTATATTACTAAAAGGGTTTTTAATTTCTTCCTATATGTTTTATATATTTTCATTGAGGAAAATGTATGTGTGTTTATTTAGTGAGAATAATGTATTTTATATTATCAATTAACATCGATGTTAAAGGGAAACATTACAAAATATACAATGTTTTTCACTTGTATAAAAGTTTCATTAATTTTATAACCATTACATAGTTTTTTTCATCATCCATAAATTTGAATTATTATCCATGAGATGTATAATTTAAATAATGAAGATATTTAGATCGTGATGCTAATTTTTTTAAAATTAAATATGGTTTTCTTAAAGAGTGTGATATTATAAAAAATGGATAATAATTCTATGTGTAAACTTTTAACTTTTAGTTTTTGTTACGTATGAATTATTTACTAATTTTCTAGAACAATAAACATGAAAGAATCCCATAAGTGAATAAATGTAAATTATATAAAAAAATAAAAAAATATGTAATTTTTTAGATTAGGGACTTATAGTTGGAATCAAAGGTCATTTAAGATAACTATAGAGTATAGGATAATGCTAATAGAACAACCATGAATGATTTTTAATTATGGTCATGTGAAAATGTTATATTATTTGTATATAAACATGTTTCTTAATCTAAAATATATCTTTTTAGAGTGGGTTTCTAGAGGGAGATTTGGTAAACAATAACTATAATTCTCTGAGTGGAAAATGTCACTACATGTCAGCATATCGTGATGGTTGGACTCAGAACAAAAAAAATTATTACAGTTTTCGAACAATTTACACTACATATAAATGGAAGTGGTATCCACATCCTATAATATCCTACCCATGAAATAAAATTTAAATTATAGAAAATTTCATGATGCAACGTCCCCCATATTAAATGGATCTTCATTCCTCAGGAGAGTTGAATGATTTATCAATGTTGTAGAAAATATATTTTAGTTCTAGGGATTCTTTGAACATCAAAAGTTAATTCATTCCTTTAATCATTATGGTGGTGAAGATAATTGATAGTGTTATTTGGTTTATAATACCTTAAAAATTTATGATCATGTTTCCATGGATTGAGAAACATTCTAGGATATCATTCATGATAAAAATTTCCGTATATTTTATCAGTTAAAGAATGAAAAAAAATTCCTCATATTGAGTTAGAATGATGATTATTTTGTAGTTCTATATGAAGATTACATCATGACAATAGCTAGGTATGTGTATTATTTTATTTCAGTCACTATTAATAAATCAATATATTTTTCATAGGGTAGAAACTGAGATTAAAAATATCATTTGAAAAATGAGAATTTTAAAGATAAAACAATATTGTTCAATATTTTAGGAAAGTTTAGATAGAGTTTACCGACACATTTGTTCCTCAAGATAACAACTGTAACAAAATATTGTGGGGAAGTCAATAGGGGAACAATTATATAATTATTCTAGAGGTAAGACCCCAAAATATTCCAAGGGTGGAAAATACCTTTCATGTAATGTGTAAGAATAACTATGAACTCTTTCTCATGTAGTAATGTTAGTCATAGGGTGAATGATAATAATAAAAAGTTCCATAAAACCCAATTAATTATTTATCCAATATATGTTCATCAATGTGGAAATTAAGTTCCAATGATATGTGTCATTAATCTAATACATTTTCATAGATCAATTCATACGATGAAAATCATTATGATTGGATATAGAAAGGAATAGAAAGTCATTTTATCCAATTATTGTTATTGTTGAGAAAACCAATTAACTAGTTATAAGTATGTTAATTGTGTTTTCAAAATATGTAATTACCATTTTAGACACTTGATATTCCCATTCGTTCATTTATCAGAAATCTACATGTAAATTTGTAATATTTGGTAATGAATGTAAGATGGGGATTTTGGAGAAACATTTCCGTGGGACCATCACATTAACAAATATTTATAGAAATATTCATATTACTAACATTTGGATTGTGTTTTCGAATATATTTATTTGAATAGCCATAGAATATTTTGATATAATTATTGGAATGCAGTGGGTATAAATTTATCATGATTAAATATTTTTTATTGCTGATGAATTTGTTTTCATTTATTTCACTCCATTAATAACATTTTACAAAGTTGAGAAAATGATATGACTTGGAAGTGAATGTTACCTTGCTCATAATGTTGAAAATAATAAAAATTTTCAGAATTGTGATGTTCTAGTAGTAAATGAATACTTATATTTCTTTACAAATGATTTACCATGTGTTATTCCAAAGTGAGAGGTTTAATTTACAATTGAATTAATACCTCATTTTAATAATGTTTTTTAACCAACAAATTGAATTTATGAAGTTAAAAATTTATAACTCAAAATTTATTTACCTGATTTATTATAAAAATGTTTTATATGACCTACATCCTCACCAAGGGGTCCTCCAATTTTGATTTATACAATAAAATATGGTCTGATTATATTTTTCATTGATTAAAGATCCCTGAATTATAACATTTCTAAAAACATGTATCCAATTATTCATATGATTGATATTTTTCATTATCTCTAGGGAGCTCAGTATCTATTAATGTTTTACAAGAATTTGAGGTACCATTTTTTGAATGTGAATGAAGAATACATTCTTAATATCATGTTTTTCAATATAATAATGAATTTTGATTTTGTAATTATTTAATTTTTATCTAATTCACTTATTATATTTATAGGCATTATAAATATATTATATTAATGAGTTCTTCTGAAATTTTTTATGTTGATTGATGAATTTTTGGTATATTATAAAATTCAATAGTTGTTATATTATACCTATGTTTTTTAGAAAATTAAAAAGTTATTGTGTGTGGAAAATAAAATATGTGTATTTCGGTTACAAAAATATTCTTTCCATGAATATTTTACTTCAAATAGATGACCTAATTATTGAATGATCCTAAAAACTATTTTTGATGAACGAATAAAGGGGCAAAAATCCTATATTATTAATTTTGTTGGATTAATAGGTTACCTCATGTGTTTTGATGTGTAAATTTATTATTTCTCAAGACCACATAATTTGTTAACTTGAAAAATAATAAAATTCATTTGGAAAAATTAATGTGATGATTCCTTTCAGGAACTGAAAAGAAAATCAGTGAAGGCTACAGTTATGGACCTCCATTATAGGAATAGTGAATTTTTCATCTATTTTGATAATTCATTGAAAGGATATGTTTGTTTTCTAATGTATATTAATAATGTATTTGATTATGCCTAATGTTAGCTTATACCTAATGACTTATATTACCATTAATTGATTTGGTATTAGCTACCATTTTTTTCATTAAAATTTAGGTGGAATAATTTCTATGTAGTAAAGTGTGATATATATACAGATCAAAAAACATTAAAGTATATATTTACTAAAAAAATTAACTGGAAATGAGATATGGAATATTTATGGAACTAATCCAAGATTATGATTACACGATTTATAACAATCCAAGGAAAGAAAAAAAGATGTTGATGTTTTGATTAGAATGTGTAATTTTATAGTGATGATGATTAGATTGGATGTTTACTATTTAGTTGACAATGTGATTATTTTTAACTAGAATTTATGGTTTTAGGGAAATCATATTTTTTAGGATTTAGTACTGTCAGTTATGTGATAAAAAATAAGAGATCTCATAACCATGTCCAATCATTATTATAAAATGTATAATCGGTTATGAGTGGTATGTTGAGGGTTATTAATCTTTCATGAAAAGGTGTTTAATGATTTGGAAAAAGTCTATGTATTCCTTATGATCTTGTATTTAATAGAGAGTTATTGAGTGAATCTCAAATATCTCTATTTTCAATTCATCAATCTGTCATAATGATATACACAAATAATTGAAGAGTATTATTTGCTGCATGGAATAAAAAGATATAGAGTAAAATTCAAAATGAGGTGTTTGAATTGTATGTAGGTTACTATTGGATAAAAATTATATAATGGGGTTCTTAAACTTTTCTTAATGCTTGGTGGACATGGTAAACAATATAAATCGATTTCATTGTAGGATTTCTATGTCTTTTCTTGATAATAATGTGATTTGGTGTATTGTTTATCAATGACCTAAATATTTACATTTCATTCCAATTCATGATAATATATATATATAATCATTCTTTAATGTATATAAAATATATTCATAGGTATCATGGTTACCATCTCTTCCTTTTATCTAATCATTATCCCTAGTTCTCACTTATTTTTTTAATTTAATTCAGATTTTAGTTGGTAGTGGATTAAATTTCGGTACAAATTTTCATTTTCCTTTTGATGGATAGTCTATGTAGATAATTAAGGCCATTAATGTTATTCCTCATTCATATTCCATGGATTACTATTTAAATTTGTGTTAAATGTCTCTTTGGATGATTTTTTATAATAATAGTTTTTATTCAAGTATAAAGATGGTGCCAAGTAAGGTATTATATAAAAAACTAGTCCACAGAACAATTTTTTTATGATGTACATTAAAGAAAGTTGATGAGACCAGATTTGGTAGAGTAAATGGAAAAGAAGGTTTAGTTGATTCAGTGACACATGAAGACGTCACATAGTAGGTAGAAAAGTAATGCGGATTACCAGATGAATGGTATTTCATTTAAGTTATGTGATCTTGTCTTTATCAAAGTTTCCCCATGAAAATTTATTATATGTTTTTGTAAAAGGGGAAGATATTTATTTGCTAAATTAGACCATATTAAATCATGAATATATATGGATCTTATTCTTACTGACTATTTTTCCCTTATATTTACCTCAATGACGCAACATTTTCATCTTTTAATGTTAAGGAAATATGTGATAGATTACCATTTTTCTCTAATACATGATGTTGTTTGGGTGTAATAGAATCTTCCACAAGTAGAACATCTAGTTCATATTATTTACCTTAGAGATAATTTGTGGTTGAACAATTTGATTCCCAAAGATGAGGTTTTATGTAAAAACAACATGGCTGAAGAGGCAACATGGGAATCATAAATTGCTATCAGGGAAATATATAACCACTTGTTTAATAAGGGAATAAAATATAAAAACACTTATAAATTTGAGAAAATATATAAACATTTTATTCTAAAGAACCGGAAATTCCATGGAAATTATTTTTTCTTAAATACATGCGAATTTTACGAGTCCACAAAAATTTACGGCGCATGATTCGGAGGCACAGTGTGCCCAGAATCAATTTATGATGTTTTGTTCAGGTGTGTTCAGTAAATGTATGGCTGGTTTTTATAACTTTTTAGTCGGTGCTTAGAATTGAAATTCGAGGGCACCGTGGAACTCGAAGTGCTGGTATTCGCTTAAGAAGATTATCACTTCGACGGTAGTGGGTCGAGATTAAAAGTTAGTTTTTGGGTTTTCGTGGAAAGTAATAAAATAATGTGATCTTTAATTTATTTTAATTTGAGCTACCTTGTGGGTGTTTGGATGTGGGTCCCACAAGATCTATAACCTCCTTGTGGAGTTTTGATGTGGGGACCACTAGGCCATAACCTCCCATGAGAGGTTATGGTGGTGGGGACCACCACGCCTCTACCTCCCATGTGAGGATTAATGTGGTGGGGACCACCCGAGACCACTTAACCTCCAAATTTTGAATAATAGGGGTGAGGACCACTTAAACCCTATTATATGAGAGGATAAGAAAACATCTTAACCCCCTCTTTAATGTGGGGGAACCTCTTGAGCTTCCTCCACATTAAAGTTTCCAACACACCAAATTAATGGGGACAAATACTCCCATTAATTTGAATGTTCCAACAAATTTTTAGTTTTGTTTTTGAAATATTTCCTAAGAAATAATAGATTTAATAATCTATTATTTGGCACATCTTTTATTTTTTGGGCAGAGGATAGATTGGGAGAAAAGGAGTTCTCCAATGATGAACATCATATTCCAATGAAGAACAACGAATGTGTTCTTCCTACGAAGAATGCCGACCTTATTTGACTTCTTCCTCGGAGCTCCTACCAATGTGGAGCATCTTCAACAACTGAAATGTGACCTCGGGATTGGAAGAGTGTGGCAGATGCAACGAACGATGAAAATACCATCTACTTCCTCGTGACTCCATCATCGATCAATGAACAATGGTACGAGTTATTTTCATTTATGTTCCATGTTCCACTTTTCTTTCAAAATGAAGAATGAGGATATGTTTCCTTTGACTGGTGAGTTATTGTTCGTCATTATCTTACATTGATGAACCGATTGTTATCACCCTAATCGAGGAGGGTTCGGGCCAAACTAACATGGCCCGACTCCCTCTGTCGATCTCTTCAGTAATATTCTTCCGCATGGAGATGAAGAAACGAGGCGATGAAGGCGGAAATGACAAAGGCCACGCTACCCATGACCGCCGTGATCCGTGCCGCCCTCGTGGTGTCTTGCCCTGCCGCTGGCCGAACCGACCTTGGACGTGCCACTCGAAGAGCTGAGTCGCTGCCCAGCCGCCCGCCGGCTGGCCTGCCGGCATGACCGACCCATAGATGGCCCGCCTGGTGCCATGCCCATCCACCTGTAGGCCTGGCCGCACCAACCAGCCCGCTTGGCGCCCTGCCCGACCGCCTGCCGGCCCACCCTCCGGTATGCCCGGCCACCTCCCGACCTACCTGGCCACCTCCCAGCCACCCGACTACCGAAGCCGACACCCCATCGAACCAGCTTCGTAGCCGCGCCATTAGTTTGAGTCGACCATCGACCCCCATCGCGGTGCCCTAGCTAAACAGTCCCTATCGCGCCCTCTGGGCCGAGCTGCGTTAGGATGCACTGTCGCGATGCTCTGGGCTGAACCGGCCCCGTGCTCGGGCCAAACTACCCATGCGGCCGGCTAGGCGAGGCCCAGCGGGCCAGGCTGAATCTAACAGGCTGGCCCACCTAATGGGCCAGGCCATACCCTACAGGTCTGACCGGGTCGGACCAGACTTAGGCCCACAACCGACCCTTTACTTTCTTTGGCCATATCTTTGGCACTGAATGATCATTTGACGAACCGTTAGTAGTGCTTGTTTTCATCACATGTGATGGCCCCTTTGAGTATACCTCACTAGAGGTCAGGGTAAATTTGAGATATGGTCAGTTTGGATGGTGCATGAATCCAACCGGTCCACAAGAAATAAAAGGCTAATAACTCACAGACTGGGTGTCTGATTCACGCGTCGTCTATTGCGTTCAGACCTCTATAACGTGGCGAACCATTGAGATAATTCTTCTTGGTACTTTATGACAGTTGGAGTGTCGACTAGTTGCTCATGGTGCATATCCTCGTGGAGACGAGTGTGCGTAGTGCAGAGATCTAGTAGCTGGTTGAGACCTGACGACTGATGGATGTTTTCATTCAGAGTGAGTCTACAATCCTAGTGTACAGTGCCATGGTGTCGTGACAAACCAGCAGTTGGGATAACCTTGGTGTTGTGACAAACCCATGGTACTCGACAGGAGGAGTACCTCAGCAGGATACGAGGGGGAGCGCCTTAGTGACGCAACAGACCCACGGTGGGGCGCACCTTGGTGATGCAGTAGAACTACAGTACTCGATAGGAGAAGTGCCTCATCAGTAAAAGGTTATTGTGAAGACGCTTGGTGTTGAGGAAATCACACTATAGTTGACAGAGGATGAGTTCTCTAGCTGTCGTGGTTTCGATAATGTGAATAAAAATCTTGGTTGAGCTGAGTCAATAACTTTTGTGTTTACCTCATGATTGAGATGGATTAGATTATAACTTATGTATATGTATGGAAATACAACAATATGAGGTTATCTTTTGAATTTATACTTTGTGGTTTATCCTTGTTAAATTTTGTGAGACCTTGAGGGTCTCGCTGTCCATACTAAATATCGTTATACTCAACCATACACAAGCTATGCCCGCACCTCATTCTGTTGGATACAGACGATAGACATCGTTGACCGAGGTTGAGTGTACAAGGACTAGACAATACCCAGAGGCAGATCACACGGTGTGACGGTACATGGAAGAGGTGGAGTAACATGGAGTGTTGTAGAGTCCATCTGTACCTACCATTCAGTTAGAATCTGTGGTCGGCGATCTAGGAGCTACTTTTCACCTTTCATCTGTTTTTTGCTTTTTATTTGTACTTGTACTTTATAGTTGGGCATGTATTTCTAGCCACAATTAATTTTCAGCACTCTCTTGTAATACAGTTTTACTTTAGTGTTTTTTCTGGCCCGTACTCTTTTGTGTGCATTTTCATGTTTTAAAGGCAATTCCTTCCCAGTTTAGGGATTTAGACATTTGGTTCTAGTTGCCAGCCCCTGGACTATGGAAGGAGGGCTTGGGGTAGTCATGGAACGGGCCCTGGGGTATGGGTCATGAAAAATTGGTATCAGAGGAGTGGGTTTTACCAAAAAACATAGGACTATGATATTTTTTATGAAGAAATAGTTTTAAGGGTACTGAGTGTGGTTTTTAGTTCAGGGAGTCCAGTGTTAGTGTGACAGCCGATGTATCCATACACCAGGACCCTGACTACTGATTTCTAACACAGTGCATGATAACACTGATTTCTTGTGTGTTTTCAAATGTTATCTCTAAGTCATCTCAAATAGGTCAGCTCATCAGGTATAAATCTTTGACTGTGTCACATCTATTTCATTCAGGATTCCTCCCTGCAAACGACCAGTGAGAGCCCTGAGAATTGCACACACGGATAGCCCACCGAGCGATGAGGCCTTAGTGCATGGTCCTTTTCCAACAGAGGCACCAGCAGTACCACTTCCCGTTGGGCCACCAATTCCACCAGCCCCAATAGAATACACTTCACACCACTTGAGCCCGTTACACAAGTTCCAACACCAGAGGCCACCCAGGTTCAGGGGAGAGACAAACCCACAGGCGGTTGAGGATTGGCTGGAGCCTGTGGTGAGTGTTTTTCGACTGGTAGGGACACCAGCCGACTTCATGGTGATTTATGCTTCCAGCCTTCTATGGGAAGTAGTGGGAAGATTGGGGATCATGATGTTGTTGGTTCATAATGAGATAACTCTTATCTGGGTAGACTTCGAGATCCTGTTTTGGGTGGAGTTTCTTCTGGTGACACTCTGCGCAGTGCGTATTTAGGAGTTACTTACTCTGTAGCAAGGAAACATGACTGTAGCTCAGTACTCAGTGAGGTTCATAGACCTCTCATGCTACTCCACCAATATGGTATGAGACCCATTCTTCCGGGCCCAGACCATCATGCACAGACTCAGGAGAGAGATCAGAGGTTCAATGATCTCACTCAGCATCCCGATGCATGTAGGGGTGTTGGAGCAAGCCCTCTTAGTGGAGATTTTCCCTACTGAGTAGTCTCCAGCAAAGAGACCCACCACCAATCGACATGCATCAGAGTCTTATGAAACTGGTAGTAGATAGATTTCATAGAGGTCCAAGAGTACCAGACCCATTGGTTGAAAATCGCATGACTCGGGATTGGTTGTATGGGGAACTATAGACATAGCCATACATGCTAAGAGTGGGAAGTGTTTCTCATGCGGTGGCTAGGGTAACATGGCACGTTACTGTCCGACCTGCCATTCAGATGATCAAAAGATGGTCGACGGACCACCCAAGAAGAGACATAGATTCTATTGAGTCGTTCTGTAGGAAGCATGCGAACATGGTAGATGAGCTGGTCATATAGCTGGTGGTGAGAGACGTTTCAAGATGTTACTTCCACCACCACCAAGAGGTCTACCCCGACTGTAGGGAGTAGGTGGACAAGGGAGAGTTCAGTTCCAGGAAGTTGAGGATTACGATCATGGCGCTCTAGAGTTGATTCGAGGTACGATCTGTGTCAACTCCCCCAGAGATTTAGTTCTTATAGACACATGTGCAGGTCACTCTTTCATTGCCAATGACCTTGTTCAGAGCTCGACGATTCCGACAGATCTGTTTTCTCGATCGTTATGGCTAGAGACTCTTATCAGAGCAGACTCGATGATTACACATTGGTTCCAACAGTGTGATCTTACTCTAGGAGGCGAGATCTTCGGCTGGGATCTCCTAGTAGCGGCATCGAGGCCTTATGACATACTCTGGGTTATGGACTCGTTATCTACTGTCCATGCTCAAATTGACTGTATTAGGCACAATGTGTTGTGTGTCCACACGGATGGGACCAGGTTCACCTTCATCGGTGAGAAAGGAAATTTTACACAGCAGGATAGACATGCCCATAGAAGAGTACAACCAATAACTCATCATTTGTCTTTCCTTACCCATGGAGTAGTTGATTTGGAGAGTCTGACTTATCATGTAGTCGTGGACCAGTACGAGGATGATTTCCCTTATGATGTCCCAAATCTACCTCTTCATAGAGAGGTAGACATTTACATTTACTTGTACCATGAGAAAACACTAATATCTACACCAGCATATCGGATGGGTCCCGCTGAGCTTCGTGAGCTGCGGGTACAGCTAGAGGTCATGCAGGGGAAGGGATTAATCCGGCCATGTGTTTCTCCATGGGTATCCACGATTTTGTTATCCAAGAAGGCAGATGGGAGCATCATGATTTGTGTAGACTACTATAGCCTGAATTTGGTGACAGTTATGAACAAGTACCCACTTCCGAGGATTTTCAAACTCTTTGACTTGCTAAAGGGAGCACGATGGTTCTCAAAGAGAGACCTCAGATCAGACTATCACCAGCTCAGAGTTCGAGATGAGGATATGAAGAAGACAACCTTTAGATGTCTGTATGGACACTAAAAGTTCTTTGTTATGCCATTCGAAGGAACCAATGCTCTAACAGTGTTCATGGGACTCATTAACATGATCTTCCATCTGTACCTCGATCACAATGTCGTAGTCTTCATTGATGTCATTCTGATCTACTCAACTACTGAGGAGGAGCATGCCTGCCATTTTTAGGTAGTACTGGAAACACTCTGAGAGCACCATCTTTATGGTATGCTCTCAAAGTGCATGTTCTGGACATGAGAGGATCACATTTTGGGTCATGTTGTCTTGAAGGGTGAATTTGGAGTATATTTGGTGAATATTGAGGCAGTACTTTTATGGGAGCCACCCCAGGAGTGTTACAGACGTACGAAGTTTCTTGGGTTTGGAGTGTTACTACGAGAGGTTCGTTCCAAACTTCTCCAGAGATGCAACACCACTATCATCCTTGACAAAGAAGGGGAAACCCATTGTGTGGCTGGAGATATTCCAGTAGAGCATTCTGGTGATGAGGCAGAGGATGACTAGTGAACCCATCTTGAGGCTTCCAGAGGAATTCATAGGGTACGTAGTCTATTACGACTCATTAGGGACTGGAATCAGGTGTGTACTGATGTAGGAGTGAGCAGTGATCACATATGGTTCTCGACAGATGAGAAAACATGAGCAGAACTATGCTACCCTCGACCTGGTGTTAGCAGCAGTGGTATTCACCTTGAAGATGTAGAGAAACTATCTGATGGGCGAACATTTGATCATGTACTTAGATCACAAGAGTGTCAGGTCTATCTTCTCTCATAAGGACCTGAACCTGAGATAGTGGATATGGCTTCAGTTCCTCTAGGACTATGACATTAAGATAGTCTATACTCCTTAGAAGGGGAATGTTATAGCAGATGCACTCAGCCTCAGATTTGGTATATAGCTGCTAGGCAAGGCGACCTTGAAGATGGATGCTTTACAGATATCCTTTGTGAATAGAGATGGAATAGCTTTAATTCAGTCCCTTATAGTCACTCCCCCACTTCTTCAACAATTCATGGAGGGATAGAATGGGGATGCTGACTGTGAGACATGAAGTGCTCAGATATCTACATGGCAAGCAGCTGATGGATTTTCTAATGTTGGGGAGCACGCCATCATCTTCTGAGGACGTACTATGGTTCCAGTTTAACTTCAGTAGAAATTATTTAGGGAGTTTCACACATCCCATTTAGTGTTACATCCAAGAGTGGCGAAGTTGTACCAGGACCTTCGACGACAGCACTGGTGGCCGAGGATGAAGAAGGCAGTTGCAGAGTTTGTATCTCGGTGCCTCACTTGTCAGCAAGTGCAGGTGGAGTACCAGGTACCAGTAGGCTTGGTTTATCCATTAGAGGTCCTGGAGTAGATGTGATATGGTATATCCATGGATTTCGTTACAGGACTTCCAGGTACATCCAGGGGTCACGACTCGATTTTGGTTATCGTAGACCGACTTAGCAAGTCAGCCCACTTCCTGTTGATCGGAGAGTAGGGTTCAGTAGAGATCATGGGAGGCCTCTATGTGTAGTATATTGTGCGTATACATGGAGTAAATACTTCTATTGTCTCTGATCATGATGCACAGTTTACATCCTGGCTATGGCATGGGTTTCATGAGGCTTTCGGGACGCAGCTTCGTTTGAGCACTGCCATCCTTCCTTAAAAGGATATCCAGACTCAGCGGACCATTTATACTCATGAGGACATGCTTCATACTTGTGTCCTCGAATTATGTTACAGTTGGGAGGATAACATACCTTTGGTAGAGTTTTTATATAACAACAGTTATCACTCCACCATAGGGATGACACATTTTGAGGCGTTATACAGGTGACCTTGATGATCACCCTTTTTCTTGTCTAACCCTGGGGAGTCATCACAAGTGGGACTAGAGATGGTACGTGCTACCACAGAGAAGCTGAAGATCATCCAGGAGTAGATTAAACCTACTCAAAGCAGATAGAATTCGTATGCTGACAGGAGACAGAGACCTATGGAGTTTGAGGATAGCGGCCACATCTTTCTACGAGTCTCACATAGACAAGGTCTACAGAGATATGGATGAGGAGGAATGTTATCTCCAAGGTTCATCGGAACTTTCCAGGTCCTCAGCAGAGTATGAGAGGGGGCTTACCACTTAGCTATTCCACCCCAATTACACCAGGTGCACGGCGTCTTCCACATATCTTAGCTGTGGAGATACGTGCACAACCCTTCTCACATAATCGACCATAGAGAGATGGACATCGATAATGGGGAGACTTTAACAGAGTTTCTAGTGGTGATTTAGGATCAATAGGATCATGTCCAATGTGGATGGTCGATACCTCTGGTGCGCATTCGCTGGCAGCACGAGAACCTCTAAGAGAGCACATGGGATCAGGAGGTTCTGATGCATGCTCTGTAGCCCCACTTGTTCCCTTAATTCGATTTGGAGCTTATGGGGACGTAAATCCCTAAGGTGGGGAGAATGTAAAGACCTAGAAATTCCAATGGATTTTTTTTTCTTAAATACAAGGGAATTTTACGACTATGCTAAAAATGACGGTGCATGATTCCGAGACCCGATGTGCCTGGAATCAATTTGTGATGTTTTGTTCGGGTATATTCATTAAACGTACGAGCCGATTTTTATAACATTTGATCTGTTTTTCAGAATTTAAATATGAGGGAACTATTTAACTCACAGCGCTGGTATTCACTTAATAAGACTTCGCTTAATAAGACTATCACCTCGACGGCAGTGGGTCAAGATTAAAAGTTAGTTTTTTGGGTTTTCATGGAAAGTAATAAAACAAAGTGAGTTTCACTTTATTTTAATTTGAGCTGCCACATGGGTGTTTAGAGGTGGGTCCCACAAGATCTATAACCTCCATGTGGTGGTTGGATGTGGGGACCACCGGGTCATAACCTCCAATGAGTGGTTATAGTGGTGGGGACCACTACACCTCAACCTCCCTTATGAGGATTAATGTGGTGGGGACCACCCGATACCACTTATCCTCCCAATTTTGAATAATAGGGGTGGGGAACACCCAATCCCTATTAAATGAGAGGAGAGGAAAAACTCTCAACCACCACATTAATGTGGAGGAGCCTCTTGAGCTTCCTCCACATTAACGTTTCCAACACACCCAATTAATTGGGCCAAATCCTCCCATTAATTTGAATGTGCCAACAAATGTTTAGTTTTGTTTTTAAAATCTTACCTAAAAATAATAGATTTTATAATCTATTATTTGGAAAATATTTTCTTTTTTGGAAAGAGGAGAGCTTGGGAGAAAAGGATTTCTCCAACGAAGAACCTCATCTTCCAACGAAGCACAAAGAACGCGTTCTTCCTATGAAGAACGCCGACCTTCTTCGACTTCTTCCTTAGATCTCCAACCGACGTGGATTATCTTCCACAACCAATGTGGGAGCTCGGGATTGGAAGAGTGTGGCAGACGAGATGAATGGTGACAACACCTTCTTCTTCCCCGTGACTACATCAACGACCAACGAATAAAGGTAGGATTTGTTTTCTTTTATGTTCCATGTTCCTCTTTTCTTTCAATATGCAGAACGAGGTTATGTTTTCTTTGAAGGGTATGTTTTTGTTCATTATTCTCCTACCTTAATGAACTTATTGTTATCACCCTATTCATGGAGGGTGCGGGCCAAACTAACATGGCCTGACTCCCTTCGTCGATCTCTTTTGTAATATTATTCGGCATGGCGACGAAGCAACAAGGTGACGAAGGAGGCAAAGAAAAATGCCAAGCTACCAATGACCTATGTGTTCTGTGCCACCCCCATGGCATCCCGCACTACCGCCAGCCGAACCAGCCCCGGCCAAGCCCCCACCAGCTGTGCCGCTTGCCGAGCGGATCCACTGCCCGGCCGCCCGCCGGCCCGCCTTCCAGCCCGGCACCCTACCCCACAACCCCTTACCTATACGCTTGCCAGCCCACCTACCGGTATGGCGCCCTATTCGGGCGCCTGTCGGCCTGGCCGCCCCTCCCTGGCCACCCGCCGGCCCGCCTCTCGGCCTGCCCTTCCACCTCTCGGCCTACCCGACCACCTCCCAGCCAGCCCAACCACGTCCCGTCTTGCTTGACCGCCTCCCGGCCTGCCTGACTGCCTCTCGGCCACCCGACCACCCGAGCGGCCACCCGACCAAACCTTTACACTGGCTGTGCTAGCCTCCCAAGCCGGACCGTGTCCCCCCTCACGGCACTGTGGAAGAACAGGACTGACCGCACCCTCCAATCCGAGCCACGTCGGGCCGCACCCCCGAGGCGCTCATGGCTGAACGGACCTGAGCTAGGGCCGAACTGCGCACACGACCTACTGGGTTGGCCCCAAGGGGCCATCCCAAACCTAACAGGCTAGCCTGCCCAATGGTCTGCGCTAGACATAATAGGTCTGATCGGGTCGACCCAGACTGGGACGGCCCAGACATGGTCAGACCAGACCCGGGCCCACTACCAACCCTTTACATTCTTTGCCCATGTCTTTGGCACCGAAGACCATTTGAAAAATAGTCAGTTCTTCTGGTTTTCTTTGAGCCTGACGTTCCCTTTGAGTATACCACACTGGATTTTGGGGTAATGTTGAGATACGGTCAGGTTGGAATGTGCACGAATCCAAAAAGGCCCCCAGGACTAAAAGGCTAATAACTCATAGACCGAGCGTCTGATTGACGTGCTGTCTATTGTGTTGAGACCTCTATGACATGGTGTACCATTGAGATAATTTTCATGGAACTGCATGACAGTTGGAGTATCGACTATTAGCTCCTAGAGCAGATCCTCCCAGAGACGAGCGTGCGTAGTGCGGAGACCTAGTAGCTGGCTGAGACCTGAAGACTACTGACCATTTTGACTCGGAGTGAATTTACTAGCCTAGTGGGGAGTGCCATAGAGTCATGTCAGACACACAATGGAGAGAGATTTGCTGTCGCGGCAAACCCATGGTACTCGATAGGAGAAGTACCTCAGCAGGCTACGAGGGGCAGTGCCTTGATGATGTGGTAGACCCACAGTGGGGAGCAGCTTAGTGACATAGGAGACCCATGGTACATGAAAGGAGGAGTACCTTAGTAGTCCAAGGTTAGTGGGAAGCCCCTTGATTTCCCGGCAGGCCCACTGTACTGGATAGAAGAGGAGTTCTCCAGTAGCCGTGGTTTTGATAATGTGAATAAAAATCCTAGTTGAGTTGAGTCTGTAACTTTTGTGTTTACCACATGATTGAGATGGATTGCTTGATAACTTAGGTATATGTAGGGGCATATACCTATGTGAGGTTATCTGTTGAATTCATACTTTGTGTTTTATCCTTGTTAGATTTTGTGAGGCCTTGAGGGTCTCGGGGTCCCTACTGAGTATAATTATACTCACCCTAGCACGAGCTATGCCCACACCTTGTTATGTTGGATTTATACGACAGATAGTGTTGACCGAGGAAAAGTGTACCAGGACTGGACGGTACCCAGAGGCGGACCGCACATTGTGATAGAACACTGAGGAGATGGACGGATGTGGAGTGTTGTGGAGGCTATCTGTACCTACCCTTCAGGTAGGATCCATGGTGGACTATCCTGGAGCTGCATTTCACCTTTCAGTTGTTTTTTCCTTTTTAGTTATACTTATACTTTATAGATGGGATTGTATTTCTAGACTCCTTTACTTTTTGGCACTCTCTTGTTATACAGTTTTAGTTTAGTGTTTTTTTTCAAGCTCATACTCCATTGTGTGCATTTTGACATTTTAACGGTAATGCCTTCCTAGTTTAGCGAATTTTGCCTTTGGTGCTAGTTGCCAGCCCCTGGCCTATGGAAGACAGGTTTGGGGTAGTCATTGAACGAGCGCCAGGGGATGGGTCGTGAAATATATAATGATATATGTAGTGTATTTCAAATTTATAGTATACATTTGATAGCTATAATAGTTATAATAATATTAAGTAAATTTTAGTGAAAAAAGAAATTATTTTATATTTAAAGAATATATAATGTTATATATAAAATAATAATTTTGGAATATTAGAATATGTATGTGAGAAAATTAAAATAATTTTATAATAATTAATAACACATTTTTGGGGTGTGATATTTTTGTAAATTTATCAAGATACTATTATATTTAGTGAATCGAGAAAATAATGAAGTCTATAATAAGTAATTTTTTTGTAAAAAAATATATATCATAAGAGTAAATCTATGTTTCTTATATGGTATCATGTAACATAAATATTATTTAGTTTTATTCATTATTGTTAATTATTTAATAATCAACAATATATTGTGTTTTATTATATTTTTTTATGTTTAAAATTGGTTCTTCAAAAAACTGTTTTTGAGTGCGTAAATTTTCTCCTTTATAATTAATTAAAATATACCATAATAGGGGATATTTTTTTTGATTATTATATATTATATATCATTATTTATTAATTTAATTTAATTTAATTATTATTATTAGTTGTGGTGTTAATATAAACTCCTATTTTTCAAAAAAAATATATTCTTATTAAAATACAACTGTATCCCTAGACTCGTAAGATTAATATTAAACTAAATTTTATCACATATATGAATTCAATATAATGAAACATTGAAATTATGTTGAAAATGGACAAACTATGAAACATTTACCATTTATGATCAAATTTTCATCTTATATATAATATTATTACCATTTAATATTAAAAATACATTCCTTTGGTTAAGGCAAAAAAAAAGTTAACCAAGGTGTCAATCAAATTGATTAGTTATAAAAGAATAATAAATCATATAAAAACATTCTTGAATGATTATATTAACATCATATCTCCCTTATATTAAATTCAATTTAATTTGGGTAAAATATTACATGAGTTAAGCAAATGTTATATAATTATATTTCATATAATTAAAATAACATACAAAATGAAATATTATAATAAATAAATTTTTTTCAATGATTTAAATATTGAAATTTTTTTTTAGAAAATAAAAATGAAAAAAATGAAAATAAAAATATTGGTATTTAATTGTTAATATTTCAAAGTATAGTACCTATTTTGATTGTAAGATATTTAATACATTGGTATCATCGTAATCATCAGGATGTTTAGCTGGGGGATAAAACCAAACGATATAGTTAAAAAATTAATATAGACTAAATAAAAAATATATTGTATGAGTGGATTCCAGATCATCCACATATTTTATTATATTAATATAAATTTTGATGCATTTTAAAATAAAAAATTATTTATAAAAATTTATTACATTTTTTAATTCCAAGAATACACAACAACTCCTTATATATTTTATCTATGTGTCATCATATCTTAAAAAATAATTATATATTTGTGGGGAATATCCCTGGCCAAATAAAATAAAAAAATCCATCCTTGCATTCATGATTTATAAATTTTTTTATAATTCTATCAATTGAGGTATTCAGGTGTAATGGAATAAAGTTTCATTAAAGAAGAAATGTGTTTACTAACAAAGAGTTTTCATTTTAATTATTCTTATGCCTCTAAGAAATTTTAATAAAAAATTATGAAATAATTTAAACATAACTAACTTCTAATTATATACTTTTTGGTTAATTAAATATAGTATATTAATCTATTATTCTATAAAATCAGAATCGAAACTATGGTTAGTGTTTATGGTGGACTATCGCCTCTTGAAATAAATTTAATTTTTTTCTTACCCATTGTTCATGGATGGTTATAATGATAAATTTGATGTTTATATATATTATTTTTTTACATAATTACCATGAAGTATGGGTAATATACCTTCTATTCCCATACTGTTCCATTCATTAGAAAATGATTACGTTATTCGTTCGTATGTGTGGGCTACTAACTCTATAAAGTGATGTGACTTATTTTTCATAATCACATCATATTCATGGTATGTATGAGTATATTAAATAATATAATATTTTATTTATGATATAATGATAATTATGGAATGAATGAATACATATTACCTTATTTCTGTCCTGATATTTGGAAAAGGGAGTAATTACTCACGTGTATGTATAAAATACCATATATACAATTGTAACAAAGTTATTTTTAATAAAAAATAAATCATGGATTTTCATAAATCATTAATTTATATTTTAAAATATAATTATAAAATTTTATTATTATTTAGATTATGTAACAATTCCCTTTTTGTCCAAATTTAACCTGCCAATTCCATAGCTATCATCTTATCCAAATATAATCAATCCATTTGGCATGAGTATAAATGATTATGTAATTTCACATAATAAGAAAAAAATAAAATTATATGAAAAATAAACCATAAAAATGATATTATAAATGTAATTAAATAACATAAACATATTATTTAAGGGTTAAAGGACATATATGGAATTTATGAACTCGAGGTAAGGGATTTCATCTCAGTTTCCATTAATTAGAAAATATTTTTATTCCATAAAAGTAATTTATATTATGTGGTGTATATACATAACTTTTTACATGTTATATAATGAATCCACATTAATTAAATGTATTTTTAATTATATTTAATAATATTTCATTAAATTGGATTGGATTTTAATTTTACCAAATTGTAATGGGTTTTTAACATAAATTTCCTTAACTGTGATATGGTTCTACTTCTATGAAATTGTTCTATAGTGATTACATGGGTACATATCACTAAATCTTGATATTATTTATTTCAACGAATTTTATATGTATTTTCATATGTGCACATAATCACTTCATGGATTTATTATCTCTTTAAATGGTTTAAGAAATTTAGATATATTCTTTATCTCATTCTCAAATTACTGTGAGAAGATTAAATTTTCTATCTCATAATTAATATGTACGATTTAAATACAATATAATAAAGGAATTATGACATATTTATTCACGTAATTTATTGTATTTAAATATTCTTATAATGTTGTTACATTAAAGTTATTGTTATATTATTATTATGAAATAGGGAAATTGATTTTGTTACAATATCCCATCATTTAATGATTTTCTATGTTCAAGGATAATTTTGTGGAAATCATATGATCATATTCTCATAAACCACACCTATTTTCTTCTCATCAAGATATGAAATTGTTTTATATGTTTACATTCTATTTCCTCCCATAATTATTTATGAACACCCAATAATGATGTTTATATGTGATTCTATTGTTATATATTATTTTGTGTCTAAAATCATTATATTACATATATAAGTATTAATAAATGTTCTTTTATAAACCTAAATGAATTTATAACCCAATTTTACATTATATTTGGCCATCTATAAAATGATTTTAAAATAAAATTTCATAAATTCTTCCACTTGACTAACATTTGACCTTCAGTACAAACATTTTAAAATGAATTTATTTTTTATAAATATTTCTAGACAAAAATTTCATTCATTCATGAAAATTATTATTTTGAATAACCCTTTTATAATATTCAATTATAAATTAAAAAGAACATTTTTTTCCTAATACACATAAATTTTGCCAATATATTTCAAAAATAAGAATTTATTTTACCCTATTTTCAATGTGTTTTTTGTAAATATTGTGTTAACTGTGTTTTTATATATTTATAAATTCTATAATGATTCCTCTACTTCAATATAATTATGATCCAATGATATCGTCCATATTTTGGCTCTATATGACGGTTGATGACTGTTCTAAACTGATTTCATGAAACCCATTTCATTTCAACATGATAACCATGTTATACCTGAATAATGATTATCTTGAAGGTTTTTATTCTAAACAGGTGCAAGAATGAAATCATTATACATATTCCAACTAACTATAATTTTTATTATGAATCTTTATGGAAAAATGGGAAACCAAAGTTCGTACACAAGGACAACTACATACTTAATGAGCTCACAAGAATTGTTAAACACAAGACTAAGGTTATTTGAGTAAGTTTCTCTATATAATTCCTAGTATAGATTACTAAACTGGGTTTCTAGATCCTCTGTAATATGTCCTTCAAGGTGAGAACCCATTCTTTTCCAATATTTGGATGAATTTTTCCAATGTGATTCTTCCTTGGTTGAAGCCTAGGGCGATGATTAGGTCTTGCTATCTATCCATGCTTCTTTTTTCTCTCTGGCCTCAATCTGCAAGAATCTTTCATAAATCCTTAAAATATATTCATTTGAGGAGTTTGGACAAAGGAATTTTTCAAGAATCTCCTCCATGGAGTGGATGATGATCCTCAGACACTCCACATCCTCTTCTTCTATGACTCTTGGTTATCTGATTGGATCCCCAAATTCCCTGTCTTTAATGCCTTTTCTTTACTTACTTCCACATTTTTTGGCCGACCTTTTTTCCATTTGATTCGATAGTTTAGAGTATTCTTTGCACCCCTTAGGTTTTTTCCCTTGGTCCTCTATGTATTTCCCCGATTCACGCTTTCCTTTTTTCCTATTCTTTTTTATTGGGCTATGGGGACCTTTCGCTTGGAACAGGTCCTGGATTTCTACTGAGAGTTGGATAAACTATCATTATTAGAATCATCATCATCATTTTGTAAAAATTATTTTTCATGAGTTTTCAGGTCTTGAAACAAGTTTCTCACTTCAACCCCAGGGTCTTCATTGAGAGCCCTAAGCCTACATGAAGAATCCATCTTTCTTTCTTTAACTACCAAGTCATTATTATTATTCCCCTCGCTCCTAGTCATCTGATAGGAGGAATTATGAATGATCATGTCTTGATATAGTGGTAAAAATACACTATCCTCATCCTGCCTTCCTTGAACGTGGAGAGAGCATGTAGCTACATGCAAAAAGGAGTTCCCCTGCAAAGACTTAATAGATGGTTCAGACTCCTTTCCAAATTCAACCACAGGGACCTCACTCTACAAAATCAGACTAATGGGCTGATCATATCAAAACCAATGAATTGATATTATTGGTTAGTGTCCTCCCATTCCTGATCATGAGGTCCACCTGAGACAAGGACCTCACTTACTACATTCTTGAAACCATTGTCAACAATTCTGTCCGAGACCGGATGCTCTGCCACATCCACATTCTAGGAGAACTCTTTATCTTTTCCATCCACCTGCATTTCCTCCACTCCATTGACATACAACGGGATGATCCCCAATTCCTGCCTTAACCAAGACAGGACATCCATGACCCGTGGTAAGGATGAACTGGCCTCCACATCCTTCACAGCTTCCAGAACCATCAGATAAGGCCTCTGTAAAAGATGACCTTCTGAAGGAATTCCTTCTAGTTCAGACTGTCATTCAATACATGGAGCAATGTAAACCCTACTTGGTTCTCATTCCCCTAGGACAACCCCACTCATCACTACGGGAATGTATAGTAATTCACTATCCGACTACTGGATCACAATGGGGGTGACCTGCACCTGAGTCCCTTCTAGTTGGGGGTTCAACAATTGTTGAGCCCTTAGACCACGATGACATCCACGAACCAAATGTCCTAGTCGATGACAGCTAGAACAATATATAGGACAAGACTCAAAAACCACCCGTTGATTCCATCTAAATTCGTTGCCCAAAGAAATAAAAATCCACTCTGTAGGAGGATTCGAAGCATCGACCTCAACACAAACATGAGGGTTGATAGGGTGATAAACCGCATCAATCCTACTATCCAAACATAGAAATCTACCAACCATGTTCCCTAACATGCTTATTACCATGTTACCTAAAATAATTTTACATGATATTGTGGTTGATTATTTTATGTGAGAAATGAGTGACACCAAATATAACTTATAAGATGAGTAATCATTTTAATAACACTCTATTTTATTGGTTAATGTTCATTTTCATCTAAGAGAAGATTGTAGTAGTTGAATAGTGTTGTTTAAATTATCTATTTAACTACAATATTTTAACTTCAAAAAATGGTTTAATAAAAGTTATGATTATATTGATGTAGGAATCCTGTGATATATATTCCCTAAAGGGAATTCAATTTTATTGCTACTTTATTTTAGAATTTTTTTCATCATGTTTGGAATCACCTAGATCATGGTCTTCAATTCATATGCATCATTACTTTGTTATTGTTTTATGACAAGTAACATGTCTAATGATAAAATAATTTATCAGATTGAGTTCCTTTTTTATCCCTGTACACATTGATTATATCATTTTAACCATATGAACCATTTATTTTCAATGAGGACATTGAATTTGTAATTATATTTTTTATCCATAGTGATAATTTAATCTCAGCCTTATTATGATTAATTTTCCATAAGTTGTGATTAATTGGATATTGTATCATAAATCAATGAATGTTACTATATATGAAAAACATAAAGGAATATGATGTACATTTTCTTGAAAAATTATTTTTGTATCATAGTGGATGTGTATGGTTTTTTTAATAATATAAGACTCTAAAAATAATATATCATTCAATATATAAATGATTAGATGGATTAATTTTGATGTTTTCTATTCATGATTATAAAAATGAGGTCACCTATATATTTAGAAAAGTATTTAATTTAATATTTTTTTATTATATTGGAGATTGTGGGTTAAATATTATTATAGTTATTATTAATTGACAGGATAAAATAACATTTGATATTGTGATTCTTTTCATTTCTAGTTAGGATTAGATTTATGTATGACATCACGGGTTTAAATTTTTACATTTTATCAGAATTAACAATTCATAATCCCCAACTTCATGTTATATGTGTTGGATTTTTAATATTATTATATCTATTTTAGAAGATAGTTATAGAAATATAATCATTATATAGTTTATGTGATTAAGTTAATAACCAATTTGATTCAAAATGATTACAATTTATTAGAAATTTTTTTAATTTTTTTTATAACTTTTAGAGTTTATATAAAAATTAATAATGAGATAATTATTTATTATTTGGAAATATATGTTCTATCATATAGATATATATGATATTGAAATGTGATTTTGTACTAAAGTGATTAATGTTATTCTAATAGAAGGTCAATATATTTTGTGGGAATATTATCTGATTAATATAGAATAAATATTTCAGGATTTTATTTTATGATTAATGGTTAAATTTAATTTTTGATGCATATATTTTTAAAATGGGAATAAATTACCATATGATATTTATTATGTTATAAAGACATATATATTTTTAGAATGAGGCTTTAGGGGTGACATATATTATTTACTAATAATTTTTATATTTATCTTGTAATAATATTTTATCAAGTCTTCATAATAAATGTGACTCATTTTTATTTAGTAATACATTGAATAATTTTATACACAATTACTTGTTTAATTATTTTCCATAACCATTGGGTATTGTTGTTGAATTTTAAAAATTATTATATTATTTCATCATATAAATGTTTATTTTTTTTAATTATCTTAAAATATGATAACCATTTTAGTTTTGGACAATTATAAAATACAAAAATAATATCTTTTTATATATATATTCTGATTTTGTTTTTTCATTATATGTTTAATTTTTTTACATCAAGAATAAATATAAATTCATTATCAATAACATTCATTTTGATAAGAAGATGATATTGTGGTGGATGTTTTTAAGGTATGAAAATTCCACTTTTTAAGTATGTATTTTTTTAATATTATTGATGATAAAGTTATTTCTCAATGTTGAGAAAATAATCTTGAAATAATAATTTTATCATATTTTCCTCATTTATAATAAAAATATTTCCTTTTTTATATCACTTTTGTTTATAATTTTAAGTTCATTGGTTTTCTAATGATAAATTTTTTTTGTGATCCATGATATCATTTCATCTCCATCATTATCTAGATAGTAAAATTTATTCCATGTAAATGTTTTTAATTCTCATTAATGTTCTTATATTTGGATTCATAGTATGTTTTATTTTATCATACCTTGAAAAATAAATTTCATTCTATTTATGTTGATGTTTTATAAAAAAATATGTGGTTTTTAAAAATGATATTTTAATGTTTCAAAAAATTTATTACCATTAATATGTAAAAACTACGAGGGTGAAATTTACTAAAGGGGAATGAATATTATCTTAATATTTTGGGAACAATTATTTTGTCTCATATCATACATGATAAGAAACCCTATCCATAAAAGAGCCATATTTTTTTAATTTAAATATAATTCAGATAACCTATACATATTATTTTCATTTATGAATATAATTAAATAGAATATGATATATAAAATAGTTCCTATCAATAAAAATATATTTATTAATACATTGTAAATAAGTACTCTATTTTGAATAAAGTGGTTTTATTCATAAAAATGTCTTCCTAAAATAATATATATATGATTTCATGATAGAATCTTACAATTAATTTCATGATCATTTAAAAATTATAGTTGATAAAATTTTATAATTTCTTAAATATTACTATCAAAATTATTATAGAGAATTGTTTTTTAGAAATAAATCATAATTCATTAAATTATGAGATTAAATGATTTTTATTGAACACAATATTTTCTATTAAAGTATTGAAAATGTAAATTTATCTTTTGGATTATATTTGAGTATTTATGAGTTTATTTTGATGAAATAAGTTACATTAATTATTTTTTTAATGAGTTTTATTCTAGAAATTGTTGTAAAAACCATTATATAAAAAAATGTATATTTATAAAGAGAAAAAAATCATCATGTTTTGTGAGTATAAATATTTATTGTATTTTTAAAAATAAATGAATATAAAAAAATGATTGGTAGGTTCCTGATTAATAGAATGATAATTATTAGGTTCATATATTTTGGTTTTAATACTTTCAAGTGTTCCTACAAGACTAATGATGATATATGAACTGATGGGGATTAGATATTGGAGGAAATAATAGGTGTTTAACCAAACCCTCATTTATTTATATGTGCCTTTATTTGAAGAGACATAGTTTACACATATGGGTATGTAGTGATATAATATAGGATTCCATCCCAATGAGAGTTGCATATTATAATGACATGGCCTTAAACCTTACATAACAATGAATTAAATGAATAATTCACATTGAGGATCTTTTCAGGTTTATAGTTTTAGAGAATTTGGACATAACTATTACATCTCAAAAGATTACAAAGTAGACACTTCTACACAGTTTCCATTTTTTTGCAAAACATGAACTCTTGAAAAAAGGATTCGTGTCTAGTTCCATCTTTAAGACAACTTGAATTTTCCTTGATCCCAACCTTGACCCTATTCCATTTTATGTCATGTGAATAACATTTCAAAAACTTGGGATGATCATAAAAAGCTTAGTAATGGATACACAAAGAAGAAAAAATGTTAGTTTTTCAAAACAACATTTAATTCATGAATACTTTAAATATGTAATACTTTTCAACTTTATGAAGTATTAAATACTCTCCACTGAATAAAAGATCATTACATACCATTTTTGTAACCAAAAGATTACCATAATACCCATATAAAGAACACATAACATTTAAAGGTAACTTGGGACATAAACATACTTAAATGGAATAACCATATGGTCGACTTCTACACATATCACTAAATGGAATAACAATACGGCCAACTTCCATAACCAAAGCATTGGAGGTCATAACGTAACCACCCATCATGGTATTCACAGCACCACCCGTCATTTGGTTTATCTCATAACCATCCATAAAATGTCCATGTACGTTTATAAAATCATAAGAATGAAAAAAAATATAAACAAAAGAAAAAATTTCCACATTTCAATCACAATATATCACATAAAAATATTGACATAAAAAATTGATTATCAATGCCATTTTCAATACCAAAATACATAAAAGATTATATGGTATTTATTTTCTTTTAAAAACATTACGGTTTGTTGAGGAAGCCAATGATGAAATAATACTCGCGGCGGTGGATAAGGTCATTGTCACCGCTTACGTTAAAAGAAACTTTCCATTTTGTCGTTTAGTAAAACGCTTCATAGAAAATGATTCCATTTGTAAAGTCAAGGGTGTTTATACATCATATAAAAGAAACTCATGTATTAAAACAAAATATGCCTCAATGAATGGAGATTGAGACGAAGTCCCTTACCTCGTGACTTACTTGACTCGATTGTTCTATAATCTCCTGAATAATAAAGTAATGTTAATTTCTACTTTCTTAAGAACCTTTTTCAAGTTTATTATTCCTTTTATATCACTTATTAACATGTTATAAATATTATGTAATCATTTAAGTTAATAATGTTCGTTTTGTCGATATTTGGTACTTGAGTCATAAATGAACACCTTATATTACAAGTTGTCCATGTAGTAAATAGTCCATTATATCCAGAATGATATTAATTATTTAGATATCAAATATACCATTTATATCTAGTATATATAGGTATTTATAATAGTACTTAACATTTATAGGTAAGAAATGAAATTCACCGTTCATGGATATAGTAAGCCATATGTACGCATGAAAGCTAATTTCATTTCTATTTCTTATTTTAATTGAAATAGAACATAATGATACATAGGTATATTATAATTCCAGTATAATATCATATATAATATCATTAAATCCATCCTTTATACATCCCAAATAAGGCATTAATGAATCAAATCACTTTGAGGGGGCGGTAGTCCGCACTTCATCAAAAGAAATTATCGTATTTACCCACTTTGGAAACCATAAGGATTGACATAATTGGGAAGTACAGAAGCATACAGAAATCATTAACATAATACATATCATATATAAATATAGTTCCATCATAATGGAAACCATGAGAGGCGGTAGGAGAAAATCAAACAATCATTGTTTCACGAGGCATTAGTTTTCCATCCACAGAAACATTATGTTCTTCATCCATTAGATGGAGATGTGTGTAAGTGTAGTTATATTAAATCTCATAAAAAAATCCTAGTATATTGAGGATAATGGTTTTTATAGAATAAAGGAATAAAAAGAGTATAGGGGTTGGAGAAGTAAAATAAAAGAAAACAATTTATGAGAAATCGTTACCTTTAATTTTGGTAACTCCCTTTGGTTTGAACCAAAGGACTTCTTGAAGTGCCTTATGCCTAAGGTAAGGCTTCTAAGAGGAGGATAGAGATGTAGGGAGCTTAATTGGGAAGAGTTTGGATGAGGAAAATGGCTTGAGAGGTGTGCGTAATTGGTTAGAAGTGGTCTCCTTTTATAAGGGAGAGAAGAGACTCTTTAGGAAAGTGTGAAAATATTATTTTATAATATAATGATACTCTGTTTCTAAAAGTCAAAAATTAAAGGTGAATATAAGATGACGCATGGTCGAATTAAATTCTTAAAATTAAAATTGGACATGTGTTGGATAATATTTTAATCACTGTAATATTATCTAATTAAATCATTTATTAATGATGTAAATACAACATCATTATTTTGTAACAAATAATTTAATTTTTTTGATGTCTAAAAATTATAAGAAAATTACCATGTTTTAGGAAATATTTTTATCTTTCAAATTCATATTTATAGTCAAAAATATAATTTATATAACCCCTTCAAAAATAATGTTACTAAAAGATATTTTCTTTTGTCATTGTTGCCTTTACTTTATGTTAATTAATCTAAAGTGTCATTATCTTTCATAAGTGGCTCCATGGGCTCCCAAAATCGACCCAATGATGAAAATGGTTGGCCATGGATCATCCAATATGGTTTGGACATGTTTAATGGTAATTTTGAATTATTATAATATTTTTTTTACCATGAATTACCCTCTTTACCTTTAACCACAGTAAATAAAAGTCAAAAGTTACTATTCATCAAAAATTATTTTCATCTTATATAACCACATTTTACATCTTCATAAAAAAAATGTATGTCTGATTTTCAAAATTCAATTCACATAAGTGGTAAAATTTCATTTAAATGAAAAACTCATTTTTTTAACTACCACTAAGTGGTTTCACTATTCGTCAAAAATTGATGTTTTTCAGAAAAATACCAAAAATTCAGCCTAAGCTAAATTTGATATTCCAAATTCAAAAATGATGTATATTTTGAAAAATTAAAAACATAGAAGTGGTATTAATTAATTTTAAAATTAATTCCCATTATCAAAACAAATAGCATGTTTTTAAGAAACAATAACTATCAAAAGATTGATACTTGTTTATGTCCAATTTCAAAGTGAAATTAATTAAAATGAACAACATTTGATTAAATGGTAAAAATATATTTTTATTTCACATTAAAACCAACTAAAATGATAATCTAACCATATAAATAAATTATATTAAAAGTCACTTTAGAAGTAAAATCCAATATTATTCACTATTCATTAAAAAATGAACTTTATCAGAAAAATCCCAAAAAATTACCCAAAGAAAAATTTGATGTCCCCATTCCAAAGAAGGATTTTATTTGGTGAATTAGATGAAAATAATAGATTTAGAGGGGGTTCATCATTAAAAGGTGATAAATTGGCCATTTAATGTAAATTATGCTTAAAATTAGATTCATTCACATTTTAATCCTCTATCTTTTTATTGGAGAAATGGTAATACATTTAAAAAACATGTATAATCATATTTTAGTTAGTTCCATTCATTTCCACTAATACAATAGTTAGGAGTTAACTAATATTTAATATAATAATATTATATTATTACTGTGTAACGTAAGATTTCAAAGAAACCTATTATTGCGTATCGAGTATGCTATCAAACATAGAAACCCCTTTAAAGTAAAATTTATATTTAATTCACAAATATTAATAAATACGAAATATGTCTTATTCTTCATTTACCTTGGATGTTACATCCTTCCCCCTTTTAGAAATTGTGTCCCCACAATTTTTATTCACTTATCAAAATAAGTGGGGGTATTGATCTCTCATAGCATTTTTAAATTCTCACTTTGCCTCTTCAATCATATGGTTTTTCAACAAACCCATTACCTGTGAATTACTTTATTCCACAACACATTCTCTCTACTGTCAAGAATCTGGACTTCTTGTTCTTCATAAGAGAGATTCTCTTCCAACTGAACTACATCTGGGCTTAAAACAGGAGATGGATCTGGCATATACGTTCTCAATATCAAAACATGAAAAACATTGTGTACCTAGGATAAAATTGGAGGTAAAGCCACTATGTATGCAACTGATCCATCTTTCTATAGAATTTCATAAGGTCCAATGAACCTCGGACTTAACTATCCCTTCTTACCAAAATGTATCAGTGTTTTCCATGGAGAAACTTTGAGAAAGACATGATTACCAACCTCAAAAAAAATATCCTTCCTCCGGTTATCTACATAACTTTTCTATCCGCTTTGAGCTGTTCTCATGTGATTCTGAATCAACTGAACATTCTCTACCATCTCTTCTACCAATTCTGGTCCCACAAGCTTCCTTTCACCTACTTCATCCCAAAAAGCTGGAGTTCGACAACGCTTTCCATGTAATTCCTCAAATGGAGCCATCTTTATACTAGAATGAAAACTTTTATTATAAGAGAATTCAACCGAAGAATGATGTCGACCCCAACATCCTTGATGATCCAGTGAAAAAGAATGTAGCATATCCTCCAATGTCTAAATTGTTCATTCTGAATCCCCATCTAATTGAGGATGAAAATATGTACTAGAATTTAATTCAGTACCCAATGGCTTTTGAAGGCCTTTCCAAAAGTTATAAGTTCACCTCAGATCACGATCAGATATAATGGAGAGGGGAACACCATGAAACCTCACTATCTCTTTAACATACAATCGAGCAAGTTGATCTAGAGACAAATTATCTCTAATAGTAAGGAAATGAACAGATTTAGTCAATTGATCAACAATAACCCAGATTGCATTATTACCTCAATATTTCTTTGGTAATCCCACAACAAAGTCCATGGATATATTTTCCCATTTCCACTATGGCACTGGTAAAGGCTGAAGCATTCCGTTCGGTAACTGGCGCTCTGCTTTAACCAACTGACAAGTCAAAAACTTCACAATAAAATCGGCAATATCTATTTTCATTCCATCCCACCAGTAATACTCCCGAAGATCTCTGTACATCTTAGTACTACCATGATGAACTGAAAACAGAGAACTATGAACTTCACATAACAACTAATTCTTCAACTGTGAATCACAAGTCACACATTATCTCTTTCCAAACCTCAAAAAACAATCATTATAAATGTTAAATTTGGGAAACATACCCTTCTGAACCAAGTCAACCTTTTTCTGTAACTCACTCTCTTCTTTCTATGTTTGGTTTATTCTATCTGATAAAGATGATCTCACTTTCACCTGATACAAAACAGAAGAATTTCCTACTCCAACAACTAATATGCCAAAGTTTATCAAATAAAAAACCAAAGGATCTCATTCCAAACGTAACATAATTAATGATGAATTACTTTTTCACCTCAAAGTTTCAACCACTTTATTTGATTTTCATAGATGGTAATGGATCATTCAATCATAATCCTTGATTCATTCCAACCATCTCCTATATCTCATGTTCAATTATTTTTGAGTAAATATATACTTCAAACTTATGTGATCAGTATATATTTCACACTTAACTCCATACAAATGATGATTCCAAATTTTTATGCAAAAACAACAGCAACTAATTCCAAATCATGTGTAGGGTAATATAACTAATGTGGTTTCAATTTACATGAAGCATAAGCAATTACCTGATCATTCTGCATAAGGACACATACAATTCCTTTCAAAGAAGCATCACTGTAGATAAAAAACTCACCATTTCTGGAAGGCAATGCGAAAATTGGAGCATTCACCAATCTCCTTTTCAATTCTAGAATACAATCAGCACAATGTTTTGTCCAAATAAACTTAACACCTTTTGAGTTAACTTAGTCATTGGACTAGATTATTGGGAAAAATTTTCAACAAACATCCAGTAATAACCTACCAAACACAGTAAACTATAGATCATGGTTATATTTGTGGGTCTGGGACATTCTTCAATAACTTTTGTTTTATCAGGATCAACAGTTATGCCATTTTTTGAAACAATGTGAACAAGGAATAAAATTTGTTGTAACCAAAACTCACACTTGCTGAATTTCCCAAATAGTTTATTTTATTTTAAGGTTTGCAAGACAACCCTTAAAAGGAATTAATTGTCCTCTATAATTTATGAATAAATGAAAATATAATCAATAAATACATCCACCATTTATCACCTAATTCAACTGAGCCATCACAGCATTAAACAGCTCAATTCTGATTCCGACCATATCTGGTTGCTGATTCAGAAGGTTATTCTCCTCTGTATGCCTTCCCAGAAAAGCCTCTATGTTTCATTTATGAAAATTCATTATTAACAAATAAATATCTTTGATGAAGCAACATGGTAATCTGTAAATGATATATGATTTCAATATTAACATAAATTACTTTATTGATATTAATTTAACAATACCCTAACTCTTAATGTTATCTAAACCGACCTCTGATACAAACTCTAAGGACCCAACCTTAAACCTTACATAACATTGAATTAAATGAATAATTCACATTGAGTATATTTTATTCTTTAGTGTTTTTAGAGAATTAGGACATAACTATTACGTCTCAAAAGATTAAAAAGTATACACTTCAACATAGTTTCCATTTTTTTTACAAAACACGAACTCTTGAAAAAAAGAGTCATGTCTAGTTCCATGTTCAAGACAGCATGAATTTTCCATGACCCCATCCTCGACCCTATTCCCCATTATGTCCTTTTAAAAACATTTCAAATACTTGGGATGAGCATAAAAAGCTCAGAAAGGGATACACAAAGAAGGAAAACTATTAGTTTTTCAAAACAACAAGTACACCATGAATACTTTAACATAAGTAACACTTTTCACCTTTATAAAGTAGTAAATAATCTTCACTGAATACAAGATCATTACTTACCATTTTTTTAACCAAAATATTATCATAAAACCCATATAAAGAACACATAACATATAAAGGTAACTTGGGACGTAAACATACTTAAATGGAATAACCATATGGTCGACTTCCACACATATAACTAAATGGAATAGCCATATGGATAACTTCCATACCCAATGAATTCAAGGTTATAATGTAACCACCCATCCTAGTATTCATGAAACCACCCATCATTTTGTTTATCACGTAACCACCCGTCAAATGTCCAAGTACCATTATAAAATCGTAAGAATGAAAACAAATATAAAGGAAAGATGACATTTCCACATTTCAATCACAATATATTACTTAAATATATTGACATAAAAAGTCCATTATCAAAACCATATTCAAAACTTAAATACATAAAATTGTATATGGTATTTATTTTCTTTTGAAAACATTACTTCTTGTTGAGGAAGCCAAAGATCAAATAATACTCGCGGTGGCGGAAAAGGTCGTTGTCAATGTTTACGTTAAAAGAAACATTCCTTTTTGACATTTAGTAAAACAATTCTTAGAAAAATATTCCCTTTGAAAAGTCAAGGGTGTTTATACATCATATAAATGAAAGTCGTGTATTAAAACAAAATATGCTTCAATGAAAGGAGATTGAGACGATGTCCCTTACCTCGTGTCGGACATGAATCGATCATTCTTTAATCTCCTAAATAATAAACTAATGTTAATTTCTACTTACTTAAGATCCTTTTCTTGTTTATTATTCCTTTTATATCACTTATTACCATGTTATAAACATTATGTAATCATTTATGTTAATAATGTTCGTTTTGTTGGTATTTGGGACTTGAGTCATAAATGAACACCTTATATTACATGTTTTCCATGTGGTCAATAGTCCATTATATCCAGAATGATATTAATTATTTAGATATCATATATATAATATATATCTAGTATATACATGTATTTATAATAGTACATAACATTTATATGTAAGAAATTAAATGCACCGTTCATGGAGATGGTAAGCCGTACGTACGCATGAACGCTACTTTCATTTATATTTCTTATTTTAATGGAAATAAAACATAATGATACATAGGTATATTATAATTCCAATATAATATCATATATAATATAATTAACTACATCCTTTATAAATCCCACATAAGGCATTAACAAATCACATCACTTTGAGGGGGCGGTAGTCCGCACTTCCTCAAATGAGATTATCGTATTTACCCACAATGGAAACTATAAAGGATTGATATAATTGGGAAGTACCGACACATAAGGAAATAATAAATGTAATATATATCATATATAAATATAGTTTCATAATAATGGACACCATGAGAGGTGGTAGGAGAAAATCGAACAATCATTGTTTCGTGAGGCATTAGTCTTCCATCCAAAGAAATATTATGTTATTCATCATTTAGATGGAGGTGTGTGTAAGTATAGTTTGAATCCATATCATAAAAACATCCTAGTATATTTATGATACTGGTGTTGTTATAAAATAAATGAATAAAAATAGTTTAGGGGTTGGAGATGTAAAATAAAAGAAAACAATTTAAGGGAAACTGTTACCTTTAATTTGGGTAACTACATTTGGTTTGAACCTAAGGACTTATTGAAGTGCCTTCTTCCTAAGTTAAGGATTCTAATATGAGTATAGGGATGTAGGGATCTTAATTTGGAAAATTTTGTACAATCCAAATGCCTTGAGAGGTGTGAGTAACTGTTTAGAAGTGGTCTTCTTTTATAAGGAAGAGAAGGGGCTCTTTAGGAAAGTGTGAAAATATTATTTTATAATATAACGATATTCAATTTATAAAGGTCCAAAAATAATTATAGTTGAATATAAGATTACTCATGGTTGAAATAAATTCATCCAATTTTAATTGGACATGTTTTGGATAATAATTTAGTCATTATAATCTTATTTAATTAAATTATTTTTTAATAAGGTAAATACTGCATCATTATTGTGTCATAAATAATTTAATTTATTAGATGTATATAAATTATAAAAACAATTACCATGATATAGGAAATATTTTTATCTTTCAAATGAATATTTATAGTTGAAAAGATAATTTATAGAACCCCTTATAAAAATTAATTTACAAAAATACATTTGCTTATGTCATTTTTGCCTTTACTTTTCGTTAATTAATCTAAAGTGTCATTATCATTCATAAGTGGATCCATGGGGTCCCAAAATCAACCCAAAGATGTTAATGGTCGTCAATGAATCATTCAATAAGGTTTGGACAAGTGTTAATGTAATTTAGAATTATTATAATATTCTTTTTACATTGAATTACCCTATTTACCTTTAATTATAGTAAATAAAAGTCAAAAATTAATATTCATCAAAAAATATTTTCATATTATTGAGCCACATTTTACTTCTTGAAAAAAACCATGTATGTCGAATTTTCGAAATTCAATTCACAGAAGTGGTAAATTTTCATTTAAATGAAAAAGATAGTTTTTTTAACTAACCACTAAGTGGTTTCACTATTCATCAAAAATTGATGTTTTTCAGAAAAATACCAAAAACTCAGCCTAAGCTATATTTGATATTCCAAATTCAGAAATTATTTATATTTTTCCAAATTCAAAACATATAAGTTTAATTAATTAATTTTAAAATTAATTCCCGTTATCAAAACAAATAGCGTGTTTTTAAGAAACAATAACTATAAAAAGATTGGTACTTGTTTATGTCAAATTTCAAAGATAAATTAATTACAATGACCAAAAATGGATTAATTGGTAAAAATATATTTCAATTTAACTTTTAAACCAAATAAAAAGATAATCTACCACATAAATAAATAATATTAAAGGCACTTTTGAATTAAAATACAATATTATTCACTATTCATTAAAAAATGAACTTTATCGGAAAAATCCCAAAAAATAACCCAAAGTAAAATTTAATTTCACCATTCTAAATAAGGAATTTATTTGGTCAATTATAACATATAAAAATTAGCAATACTATATTTAAATAGGGTTCTCTATTAAAAGTCGATAGATTGGCCTTTTAATGTAAATTATGCTTAAAATTAGATTAATTCACATTTTAAGCCTCTAACTATTTATTGGACAAATGTATGTACATTTAACCCACATATATAATCATATTTTAGTTATTTTCATTCATTCTCTCCAATAAAATGTCTAGGAGTAAACTACCATTTAAAATAAAAATATTATATTATTTGTGCGCAATGTAAGATTTCAAAGAAACCTGTTGTTGTGTATCGGGTACACTATCGAACATAGAAACCCCTTTAAAGTAAAATTAATATTTAATTCACAAATATTAATAAATATGAAATATGTCTTATTCTTCATTTACCTAGGATGTTACACATATTATGGTCAACAAGTATATTTATGGACATGTAATAAGACTCTCTACATCTAAGTTTTATATTGATCATCATGGAGGTCCACATATATATTAAGATTGGTGGACGTGAAATTTTATGGATATAATTATATTATTGGACATGGAATTCGATATATATGATGATATTTATGGACACAATGTTACATATTCATTATGTTATTGGTGTAATTTTTCACCAATGTAATTTTTGGTAATGGTGGGAAAGTGGATACACATGAATAATTAAGAAGATATCCTATGGATGTAGGAAAATGTGGTTATAGAATATTTTATGGAATTGGATATGGGAATGATGTTTATCTTCCTTATTCTAGTTCTAGAATAATTCCATATGCACCAACTATAAGGCCCCAAACATAAATGTTAAATAATATTGAGTTAAATAAATAATTTACATTGAGTATCATTTCATGATTAGAGTTTTATAAAATAAGGATATAATTATTACATAACAAGTCAAATACTACAAAGTAGAAACTTTTAATCCCTATCAATTATTTTACAAAATAAAAATCATTAATCAATATTTATTGTTCATGATAAAAATATTCATTCATATTGACATATTTTTATGTCATACCCATCAATATACACTATGTTAAAAAAAATAAAAAACATGGGAAGAGAACCAATAGCTCAGAAATGGATATAAAATATGTAATAAAATCTTTATTCAATGAATGCTTTAAACTAATGAAAACATTTTCAAAAAATTATAATTTTAAAAAATAAAATATAAGTTCCATAAAATATCTCATGAAGTCATATTATTATATAATACTTCTTTGAAATCATAAATCATAAATGTTTCTTGTGGAATCGATATCATACTTACATTGTAGCTTTCAAAACTACATAGGGTGTAACCTTCATGGTCATATTTAGATTACCCATCACAATATAGTCCTTTAATCTCAATGGAGAGACATTAATATTTAACTACATCTCATTACCCAATGATTTTGAGAGCTATCCCAGGCTCAGTTTCCCTCGGTTTCTCATGAAACCACCCATATAGATAAACAATACCAAAAAATGAAAGCAAAATCACACCACAAAAATAACCCATAAAAGAAAAATAAAATTTCCACATTTCATTAAAAAGGCATCATATAAAGATATTTATATTATAAATATATTCTCATAATCATTTTCAATAGAAAATTACCTACAAAAATAATATGGTATCTCTTAAAAAAAAAAAATTACATCTTGTAAAGGAAGACATATAAAAAACAATGATCATGGTGGCAGAAAAGTCATTGTAACTATATAACATAAAAAAAATTCTATTGAAAATTTGTAAAAATATTGGCATAAAAATTTCTTTTAGAAAACCTTTTAATGAAATTATATTAAAAATGAGTTGATTATACATTTTATAAATGTAGGTAGTTCATAACATCAATATTTTCCTTAATGACAGATGGTTTAGATGATGTCCCTTACTGTTAGTCTGACTCTTCATGTACAATCATTATATTCCAAAATAATAAATAATTTTTAATTAAAATTTGTTATAAAATAATTTCTTTTTTATTATTACCTTAATATTACTTATTGTCATGTTAAAAAAATTTATTTATTTATGTTCATATCAGACATTTTGCTGATATTCTGTAAATGATTTGAAAATGAACGTTGTATAATACAGATGTTCTATGTGGTCATAATTCCTTCATCAACAAAATACAATTCATGAAATAAGAATCACTTTATACATAAACTATAATTTTACATATAAACTTATAATTATTCTATAAAAATGAACAATTTTATAATTAGGTAGATGACATGCCTTATGTATACATGATTAACATTTTAATTTATCATTTATCATTATTGAATAATGTTAATTATTATATTTAAATTACAAAATTATTGTAACATCATTAATATCATATATACAATTAAAATATACTTAAATATATTATATTAGTGATGTGGTGTATAAAAAATATTCACACCATTTTATAAAGGTGTTAGTTCACAAGGATGCATGAACATCGATATCAATTTAATGTGCATGGAAATTAAGAACATGTTTGATATATTATTATATTATAATAATTAATTTTTCATGAATATAATATAAAAAAATTTATTCCATTTTTTGGACTAGACAAGATATATAATATTGATAAATGAACTTGATCAGTTAGTGAGGCTATAGACTATTGTACACATGGAAAAAAATTCATTTCCCAATTAAAGAAAAATGATATTGATTCAGATAACGATATTAACATAATAACATCTCATAATATTTTTGATATTGTATATATTATTTCATCATGAATAAAGTTGATTTTAAGGATGAAGAATATGGAATAAATTAGAATCACATTATTAAAAACAATATCTTTCCAATATATGATTACCATTCATAACACATAAAAACCTTTAATAAAAGAGTTTATACCTAAAAAAAGATGTCAATAAATATAATAGAGATTATAGGATTTTGTTTTGGCTAGAACATGATTGTTTCTAATGGTTTGTGATGTGCATGGAATATAGAAGAATGGTGACTTTTTATAAGAGAGGGGATGGATAATCGTTGAATTATCAACACTATTAAATTAATATAAATTAATATTCTATTCCAAAATTCATCCAAAGTGAATTGTTTATATACAATGATGATTATAGGATGAAATACATTCATCAGATAAAAAATATAAGATAATTGGATATTTTTTAATTCCTAACTTTTATGTTTTAACTCTTTTAACTCTTACCATTTAATTAAATAATTTACACATTGAGAGTTAAAAAAATTACAATAACATGTAAAATGATCAATTAAACAGTGATTAATGTAATTTTCCATCTTATCACTACTAGTTTGAAGAATAATGGATTTTAATAATTTTTAAATCATGCTATTAAATATTTTATATTTAAAAATATTAATTATGTCAATTTTGGATGTACTCATTAATTTATTTTTTAAAAAATAACTCATCAATAACATGTCATATGAATATATAAAATTGATTGATATAATCCAATATTTAAATTTATATTCATTTAAATTTTATTAATTTTATTTATTTGATTATTCTTTTAAAAAATTATTGGTGCATCATCACAGTATCAAAATTATATTTTATTATTTACTACATAAAAATTATTAGCAAATTATCATGACGTATGTAATATTTTTGATTTCTATATACTATTTATAGTCTAATATATTACTTATATATCAACATATTAAAATAGTTTTAGTAATAATATTTCATTTTTATGACTTCTTAGTTTTTACTTTATAGAAAAATATAAAAATTTCATTTTCTTACCCGAATGGATTCAATTTGCAGAAATTCTAGCCCAAGGATTTAATTCATTGAACATTACTCATCCAATAAGATTATAATATGCTTTAGGTTAGTATTATATTATTATAATAGGATTTTTACCATTAATTACATTATTTACCTTTAATTGTGGTATATAGAATACTAAAGTTCCATTTTTGAAGATACAATTCATATATGTGAATAAAATTAATTTAAAAATTAAACTCATTACCAGATTGATGAAATTGGTTTTTAAATTAAAAATGTTCATTATATCACAATGTTTATATATTCAGTTTCAAATTGAAATTGATTCTATTGACCAACACTGGCTTAAATGATAAAATTATTATTTAATTATACATTAAAGACAATTAAAATATTGACCATACTATCTAAATAACTAAGACAAAGAAGCAGTTTTGAAATAAAATTGAGTAATTTTCCCAAATCATTAAAAAAATTAATACAAGTAGAAAATTTAAAAAAATAAACCAATGTAAATTTTTATGTCATTATTTCAAGAAGGTAATGTTTCTAAATATATATTATATAATTTTAAATATTATATTTTTTAAAGGTTCTTCGATAATAAGTACTGAAACTACCATTTAATAATATTAGATATTTTTATGCTTAAAAATAGATATAAAATTATTTTATAACAATAATTTTTTTTAAGAAAGTAATTTTTTTTATTAAACATTCATAATAAAAATAAATTTATTTGTCTTCTTTAGAGAAAATACAATAGCTAGGTGATAACTGCCATTTAAAATAATAATGTTATTAAAGAATTTTTGTGGGTATAACTCGGTCTTCTTTGTAATGTATGATTTTGGGGAAACCCATTATTGCATGTTGGGTATGCAATCTAACAAAGCATCTCATTTAATGTAAGATTAATATTAAATTCATAAATATTAATAGATATGAAATATTACCATTCAATAATTATAAAGAATGTTACATCCTTCAATTTTTTGAAAGTTGTATGCTCACAATTTTATTCACTTATCAAATAAGTGGTGGTATCTCCCCCTCATATAATTTTCTTATTCCCATGTTTCCTCTTCAGTCAAATAGGTTTTCAATAAAAACATTACATGATAAATCACCATATTCTGAAACACGTTCTTCCTCAAATCATGAATCTGAACTAGTTATTCTTCATACTAAATATTCTCTTACAGTTGGACTACAGTTGGGCTCAAAACATGATATGGATTTGTCGTATACTTTCATAACATTGAAATAGAAAAATTGGTACTCGGGATATACTCAAATGTAAATCAACTCTTTAGGAAATTGATCCCAATTTATACATAAATTAATTACGTAAAATGTACTATGGAATCAAATTTCCCTTCTTAATAATGTGGGCCACATGATTACAAGTATAAACTTGGAGGAAGGTGTGATAACCTATATAAAAAAGATCCTGCCTCTGGGTTTATACCTGATATTTATAACTGCTCTGAGTTTTCATTATATTTTTCTAAATGAAATGAAAAAAATCTTCCATATCATCTATAAACATTGGTCCCATAAAATCTCATTCCCCAAAATCATCCCAAAAAAGAATGATTTTGACTCTCTAGGCCACAAAATGATGCAAATGGTGTCATCTGTATACTAGAATGAAAACTATTATTATAATAAAACCCCAACAATAAAATATGATGATCCCTACATCATTAGCATTCCATTATACATGTGTATATCATAAACATCAAGGCCTAAATAGTTTGTTCTAACAAGCTATTTGATATAGGATGGGAAGCTATATTTAAATTTAATTTAGTTACCAATGGATACTAATAGCCTTTCCAAATGTTATATGTGAACATGGTATCATTATCTGATAAAAGAGAGATATGAAATCCATGTAACCAGAATATCTCAATATGATATAACTATGAATTTTGATCTAGAGATACCTGTATCTCGAATATGATAAAAATAAGTTGATTTAGTCAACCTATCAACAATAACCCAAATAAAATTGTTACCTTGATAAGTAACTGGTAATCCCACTATGAAATCAGTGGATATATTTTCATATTACCACTCTGATAATGGAAAAGGATGAAGCATCACCTTTATAAATTTCCATTCTTCTTTCACCAACTGACAAGTCAAACATATCACAGTAAATTATGAAATATATCATTTCATTCTTTCAAAATGGTAATACTCTCTAATATCTATGTATATCATAGTACTTCTAGGATGAAATAAAAATGGAGAACTATGAGCTTTACATAACCAATCATTCATCGACTATGAATAACAATTCCCCAAGAATCTACTCCCAAATCTCAAAACACAAACATTATCAATTTTAAAATCAAGAAAATTACACTTTTGAGCCAATTATACTATTTTTTTATTCAATATCTTCCTTCTATGCTTTCTTAATTATATTAGATAGAGATGATTTTACTAAAACTAGAATCAAAATAGATGAATTCACTACACTAGTAACATTGAAGACAAATTTCATCAAATCACTAAACAATGGGTCAAGTTCTAAACATAACATTGTTAATGTTGCATTAGTTTTCAAAATGAATGAATGTGTCACTTTTTTCTTTTCCATGATGGTAATTAAATGTGCATTCATAATACTTGATTAGTTTAATCCATCTTATGCGTACAATTTTCAATTACTTCTTAGTGAATATTTAATTAAAACCTTAATAATTAGTATATATTTCACAATTTACTCGAAATTTATTATGCATATAAAATTTTAAAGAAAAAATTATGTGTAGGGTAATTAACTCATGTGTTTTAAACTGAAGTAAAGCCTAAGAAATTACCTGATCATTATGCATTAGGACACAAATAATTCCTTGTAATAAATCATCATAATAGATAAAAATTTCACTATTATTAAAGGGTATTTTGAAAACATGAAGATCCTCCAATATTTTATTTATTTCCGGAAAACAATCCTCTTGTCCATTTATCTATATGAACATAACACCTTTTTGAGTTAACATAGTCAGTGGGATAGATAAACATGAAAACTTTTCAACAACCCTTCTATAATATTCTGATAAACCAAGAAAAATAAGAATATATGTTATATTTTATGGTATTTTCTATTCATAAAAAACATTGATTTAAATTGATCAACAACTATTCCATCATTAGAAACAATGTGACTAAGGAAATAAATCTATAGTGACCAAAACTAAAATTTTCTAAATTTCCCATAATATTTAATTTCTTTTTTGGCTTTCAAAACATCAATTAGATGACATTATTTACCCAATTTAATTTTAGAATATACCAACATTTCATCAATAAACATAACTAAAAACATATTGAAGAACTCATAAAAAATTCTATCTATATGATACATCAATATTGTAGGTTCATTAGATACCCCAAATGGAATAACAAGAAATTAAAAATTTCTATACCTATTTTGAAATTTATTCATTGTATTTATTTTATTCCATTTCTTTCAACTCATGGATCTCTAACCTCCATTTACCCTTAGAAAATTATTGTTCTCCCTCAAGATGATCAAAAAAATAATTTATATGAGACAACGAATACTTTTTCTAAACAATGATTTAATTCAAGGCACAATAATAATTGTTAATAATAATTGAACCATGATTATTCATAACAAAAAAGACAATATCTACCCATGGTGATGTGGTATAATGAACGAATACTTGTAATTTTATTCCTTGTGTGTGTGCCGCTTTTGCGGTTATACCCAGTTTTTTTTTCATTTATTGTTTTTTAAACTATTGAAGTTCAATTTTAGATACTCGATATGTGATTATAGATATTGTAATATCATAAAGAACTAATTAAATAAAAATTTTTCCCATTCAGTTATAATTCTAAGAAACTGACCTAGAAAAAATCAGGATACTCGATTACCATTGGAGCATTATTAAACTGAAAAGTTCCATTGTTTTTAGAAATGTGTACAAGTTAAAATTCATTTAAATCTTTTAATATTTTCTCAACCATCCTGATATGTTATCAATGATATAGGTTTATGATTATACACAAACTATTATTATTTCAAAAAAATAAACTTCTTCTATTCTACATTAAATCATAAAATGATGAAGAAAAACCCAATCCACACCCATAATAACATTGATATCTACCAGAGTAAGTAAAAGAAGGATTGGAGGTTAATTATTTCCAAAAAACAATTATAGGAATATTATTATAATTTCATTTTTCACATCATCTCCCCTATGTGTTTTTATCATATGTTCTAGATTCATTTCATGAGGTACAATTTCCAATTTGTTAGAAAATTTGTCAGAAATGTAATATTATGTTGACCCTAAATCAAAAAACACATTTGCATAATCTAAATAAATAAAAAATATACCCGATACCACTTCACTTTAAGGCACAGTATCTAATAAAGTAGTTGCAAAGTATTTCACCAAACTTATCAGCTTATTTTCTAGGTGCTTCCAATCACTCATTTTCTTCATAGAACACTCTTTACATAATGACCCATCTCATTGAACTTAAAAAAATTAACTGATTGTAAATCAGATTTTGTCTTGATATTACCATTATATTTCTCAATTCATATATAATCCTTATACTCTATTTTACCACATCACAACTCATAACATTATTCATAAGGAATTCCCCAGTGTGTTTTTTACAGCAATTATCCCAAACAACAAACTAAAATTTCTTACTAGTGGATTTTTTATGAGTTCATCCCATTCACCTACCATCTCATCCTCTTATTCTGTTGTTTTTAAAATAACACATGATCATTAGAAAAATCCATTTCCACATTCTCTTCAAATCGAACATGTTTCTTATATCTTTTTAACACCGGAGTATCAAACACAATTTGATACATGGAATTTAACGCTATGTAAAAAATTATTATTTTTATTAACAAGATCTGTGATGATATTTGGAGAGTACCTTTCATAAAGCGTGGAATTTTATTTATTGTAAGCCGTTGATTCCTTATCTTTCCACAATTCCATGAATTATTTTCCTATCATAAGAACAAACACCTTAGGGAAGTATTTCTTAAAAAAACAAACTATTGAATTCACCCAAATCAAGATAATCATCCACCTCACTGTCCCTTATATTCTTAAGCATCGACCAACACTGATCATATTCACCTTCAACATGTTAACTAAAATAACCATCCTTCTGATTTTCTAGACACCCCATTACATCAAAAATCATTTATAGTGCATCAATCCACCCTGTAGCTCACACGAGGTCAGATGATCCTCTGAATGATGAGAGATGATGACTCTTGAAATTAACCACATCTAATATGTTCTTCTATAGTTAATCTAGACGATCTCATACATGGATACCAAATCTTTTTATTTATTTATTCAACTATTCACTCTTTGCAAAGAAACTATTATTTTCATAATTCTGACCATTTCATGTTGATGATTGAGAAGGTTGTTTTCCTTTTGATGTAATCCCATTATATATTCTTTATTTTCTCTAGAAAAAATAATTATGAATAGACATATTATTTAAAAAGAAAAATTATAATATTAAAATTTTATATCCTTTCAATTTTACCATAAATTAACGATCATTTATGTATATTCAATTTACAATATCCGGACGCGTAATGTTATTTAAAACAACCATTGATAACATATATAAGGACATAGATTTAAAAATAACATATTCTTGAGATAAAAAAAGAATTAACATTGAAGATCTTTTCATCCATACAGTTCTAGAGCTTTTGTTCAATACTATTACATAACAACTAAAATATTACAATGTAGAAATGTCTACTCAGTATCAATTTATTCAAAAAATATAACTCTTTAAAAATTATTTTTTTTTCATGATAAAAGTATTCAATCATCTTGACTTCTTCCTCACCCTTACCCATTATTATTCATAGTGAAAAATATTATAAAACATGTGATGCGAACAAAAAGATGACTAAGGGATAGAAAATTAGTAATGAAAACATTAGTCTATGAATATTTTAAACACAGGAACACATTTTTCTAAAATCAAATATTTCACACATATAACATAATCTCTTCAAAATACTTCATGAAATCCTAATTTTCCAGATAACATAAATAAAAATAATAAATCATAAAGGTAACTTGTGGTACCCACATCATTCTTATATTATAGCTTTTAGAGCAGTATAGGTAGTAACCTTCATTGTCACATTTGGAATACCCATCAAAGTATATTAGAATAATATCATAGGATAAACCTTATCATTTAACTCTGTCTCATTACCCAATGCAATGGAGATCAATCATTGGATCATCCACCCTAGATTTATCATGGAACCACCTATATATATAGAAAATGACCAAGAACCAAAACATAAGTTCAACAAATAAATAATGTCTAAAACAAAACAAATTTCCACATTTCATTCAGATGATATTATGCCAATATATTTATTTTAAATATCCTTTCTCAAAAAATTTTAAAATACCAAAATACATGAAAAGGGAAGATGGTATTTATTTTAAAAAAAAATTATGACAAGTAGAAAATTACAAACACTGAGTAATGACCATGGTAGTTGAAAATTCATAGTCACAAAAAACCTTAAAAACATTTCTTCTTTCTATTTATAAATTGATTCATTTAATAATATTACTATTGAAACCCATTTAATTATATTATATGTAAAAGTTGTTGATAATGAAAAATATATGATAATGTGGTGTATAACATCAAAATATGCCTCAATGAAAGAAGATTGAGATGAATTCCCTTACCATGAGTCCAACTCATAACACACAATATTTATATAACTGAATAATAAAATTATGTTAAATTATACATTATTTAGAAACAATTTCATATTTATTATTTGTTTTATATCACTTATTACCATGTTATAAATATTTCATAATTATTTAAGTTCATATCGGATGTTTTTTCAATATTTAGTACTTGATTTGAAAATAAACATCATATGGTATCTATAGTTCATGTGGTCATAAGTCCATCGTCTCTAGAATAAAATTCACTACATAATAACATTTTTTATGTATCAATTACACTTTTATATCAAACTATTTATTTGTTTTGATGAAAAATGAACAATATTGTAATCTTAGATACAGAATGTCGAAAGTACACATCAGTATCATTTTTATTATTCATTAATAATTATGGAAATAAAATAATAATAATAATTATTACATATTTATATAACAATAATAATGTCATCAATATCATATTAATAATTCAAATAAACATATCTATATCATATAATTTATGTACTAAAAAAATTCTTCACAACGCTTCATGGAGGTGACAGTTCACATGTACGCCAGAACACCATTATCATTTTATGTTCATTGAATGTATGAACTTAATTGATATATTATTCTCCAATAATGAAACTTTATTCATAAAAATCATATAAAAACATTTATTCTATCATTATGACTAGTCTAGAGAGGAAGTAATGAAAAATGTACAAGATCAGTTTTTGAGGTGGTAGTACGCCATACACATGAACAAAATGTTTATTTCCCATTTGATGAAATTTGATATTGATTTATGTTATTAAATTAACATAATAACATCCAAGTATAATGAAGTTACTATAATTATTATTTGATCATAAATTAATAAAATTTAATGGAAGTGGAAGAAGAAATAAAATAGAAACAATTAAATAAAAACATTTCCTTTCCATTGGATGATGACATTTAATAACACCTTAATAACAACAGTAATAGATTTTTTTTAAAAAGTCTTTAAGAATGTGGTTTGGTTCCCAATAATGATTTTTTGTAGATAATGTGGAAAAATGGTTTTTATGTGTAATTTATATAGAATAATATCTCCTTTTATATGAGATAATATTTGAACTCTTTGAATTACATGAAGTATTAAATTAATATAAATTCATTTTATATTCCAAATTTACCCATGATGTTTTATTTCAAAGATATAATGAGTATGAGGAAAAATAAATTCATCCAATTAAAATTAAAAATTATTTGGAAATTTTTTATTCCTCATCTTTTATGTTTTAACCCTTCAAACTCTTACCATTTTTAATTCATTTTCAATTTGAATGTAATAATAATTAGACTATCTTTTCGAAATACAAACGAATGAGTCATTAATGAAATTTTATGAATTACCAAATCTATTTTGATGAATCATATATTTATAGAAATTTTAGTTAATTTAGTTATTTTTTTATTTTATAATATGAATTATTTCAATTTTGAAACTATTTATTATATGAAATCTTAAAAAACCATATCAACTGGATTCCTTTGGACAAACTAGTTTTCATTATCAATTAATAGTCATCCATAATTTTCCTAGATGGAATTAGATATTTCAATTTATATTTATTTTAATAATATCAATATCATTTATTTTATTCTTTATTTAATAAATATATTACTACATCATCGTTGTGTCTTAAATAAGTTTAACTATTTAAATTATAAAAATTATATATAAATTATCATGATATAGATAAAATTTATATACATATACGGAATTTTCTTATTAAAAAAAATCACTTATATTACCCCATAAAATTCATGTTTAGTACATAGTTCATTTTACAAAAAATAAATGGTTATAATGGTCATTTTCACACCCTAGAAGCTTTCAAAGGATAGAATTTATGATCGAGAATTGTATTGATTGAAACTATGTCATAGAATAATATTAGGACCTGTTTAGAAGATTGTTATATTATTATAATATGATTTTTAACATTAATTACCCAATTTACAATTAATCATGGTAAATAAAATACTTAAGATATCATTCAACAGAAAATATTTTAATACTATTAGATACCATTTTTCATACTAATTACAAAAACTTATGTAAACTTATATGATTAAATTCATCGATGTGGCTAAAATTAATTGAAAAATTCATCCCTTTTTCAGATTGGGGAATCATGTTTTTAAAATAAAAATGTTCAATAGTTTACAATCTTTTAAATATGAAATTTCAAATTGTAATTTATTCTAATGACAAAAGTTGGATTATATTATAAAAAATACATTTAATTAAACTTTAAAACCAATTAAAATGATTCCCTAACTTTATAAATAAATCATAAAAAAAAGATGTATTGAATTAAAAAGTTGTATTTTTACTATTTATTAAAAATAATTATTTTCAGAAATGAAACAATTTTTGGAAATGATAATTTTGATGTCCCTCTTCGAATGAAAAATGTAGTTTTTTAAAATTAATTTATAAATGTTTCAAATATTATATTTTAAAATGGTTCTATATAAATAGGTAGTAAAACTACCTTCTAAAATTATTTGATCATTTTATTCTTAAAATTTTATTTATTCTTATTTTAAGCACATAAAATTTATTGAAAAGAAGGAAAAATATTTATTAAACATTTTTAAACAATATATAGTTATTTTTTTATTCACACCAATACAACATAAAGATGATTATACCTTTTAAAATAATATTATTAATAATTTTTTTTCAACATAACACTATCTTTTATGCAACATATGATTTTGGAGAAACCCATTGTTGTGGGTCTAGTGCGCTATCAAAAAAGTGTCCCATTTATAATAAAAATAATATCAAATTCATTAATATTTATAGATTTGTAATATTATTGTTTTATAATTACATGGTATGTTACACCAGTAGTTTCAATGAGTAGCTACTTTCTGATGTGATGATCTAGGACCTTTTGTTTATAGTAAATTGGTTAGATATTGTAATGAAGCTCTAGGTATTGGTGGAAATATATCACATCATATTTTATTATAAGTAATAATTATAGGTTCCATTATAAAATAAAAATTATTTTCAGGTTTTATTGTTTGGGAAAAGATAGATTATGTTAAAAGAGTGTAGAACTGTCATAGATGATATTATTAGGTTCAATAGGATTACATGACGATGTCATAAATATATATTCTGCGTGTTATGTGGGATGTAATATCTATAAAAATATGATCAAATGAACTCTATAATTTCCAAAAAAATTTATGTTCGTTCAACATCATAGGTGTATGGATTGATGTTTCTTCCATTATTCCTTATTTCATTTATGTTTTGGATTTTCTAATCTATTGGAATTATCACCCACTTTATAAATTAGAGTATAGGTTTATCTTGGGGGACGGACTACTGAGATTTATTTCTCACCCCTATATATACACATAAGTGTTAATATAAAATATTTATCATCCATGAGGATGATCATGGATACACATTTGATAGGTTAGAGAGATCATATTGAATATTTGACTAGGGTCACTCATGTTGAGTTTGATAATCTATTTTTTGTTCCAATAAGGGGTTATAGATAGTTGTTGTTTGGCATGACCATGAGTTGATAGTATATCTTGATTTAATTATTTTTTTTCAGTTTATTTTTTGTATGTTCCTAGCATGGTCGGTGATTAGTGTTGTTTGAATAAAACAAATTTTCATAGCATTATATAATTAAATCATATTATATCATGATTCTATTTAAGTATGATAATTATTTTTATGTAATCTAATGTTTATGATTATAGGTTTATTATTTTTTGGTGTGTTGTAAAATGTGGTGGTCTATCCTACCAATTATTTTTACCATAGAACCCCAAAAGTAGTTGGTGGCCTCTATAATATAAGGAGGTATTCCTACGTTCTTGTGTCAAACAAGTCTAGAAATTATATTCAGGGTGATTAGGGCTGGTAGATATCAATAATGTATTAGAGGAGATAATTTCCATTAATTTTTCTATTTTTTATTTTCTAGACTAGATATGTTGGAATGTGTCAATGCTTATGACGAATAAAGAGATAGTGTTTCAAGTACTCAAATTTCTATGGGTTGTCCATTTTATCATTTCATTGGATTCAAGTTTTTGGTTTTTGATATTATATTTCAATATTTTTATTTTTTCTCGATTTCAACATTCAGTTTGGATTTTATTAGTGTTGATGGATTTATGGACCTTATTTCATTGGTAAGTGGTATGTTATTTGACTATTATTATGGGATAATGTAACTAAGAGGTGTCTCACTCTTCATGATATTGAGGTAGGATCCAAATGTTATAGTCTTGATTGGGTTTAATTTTATAGATGAAATAGAATAGGATTATTAATGCTTAAACAAGTATTGATATATATTTTTCCAATTTTATTACATTGAGGAGTTTAATTCAATGGGTCCAGGTTGAATATTGATATCTTTTTTTACTTCATGATCATTGGATCTACAGTAATATTCTCATGGATATATTTGTTGAAGCATTTGTCATGAATAGTTTTTTAGTGAACTAGGTGGGATAGTTTGGAAAAGATTTATTACAATTGGACCCACTATGGGTGGTTTTTGGTTTATTTAGGTCGAGTGTCTTTATCCTCCATCTATTATCATGATTTTTATATGCGTGGATGGGATGAGAGATACATATTTGGGCAGTTGGATTGCAATATGATATACAATATGTATAAGAACATAGAGCTGGGTTTTTTACATGTTAATGTTTTGTTATTATGGAATGAGTGTGTCCATTATTCCCCATAATGAGTTTTATTTGATGAGTAAGATCGCATCTAGTTGGTTTTTCCTTCTGACTAGTGGTGAATATTAGTAGTTATGTCTACGGTGGATAAACTAGTGACCTTCTTTAACAAGTCTCCAATTATTGGAGTTGGTTATATTTAAATTTATAGGGTGTCCCATGATTGGGTTTGTCTCTAGTTTGGGATATTTTGGTGGAGTAATTATGTTTTTTTATATTGGGGTTTATAATAATGAATATTAGATTCATAGGACTTGTGGAACGGTAAATGTGATCTCTATGGATTATGAGGAAGCCCTAATTGTTCTTTCATTATGAGGATAAGTTTCTCAGGTAGGACTTTTTGATTTCCTCTCCTAGGTGAAATGTGCGTTTTCTAGTTCTATATGGTATTTATATGATAGAATGGGGAAAGGGGTACTTGATTGTATGTAGTTAGAGATTTTGATTTGTGTTTTCATGGGGATTGAATTACTATAGTATAATTTTTTTTGTGTAATTGGGTACAAAATGAGAATTTAATTATTTTATATTAATGACATCATATAGGATTTATCTCATAGTAATGTGATATTTTATTTTGTTTTTGGATTGGGTATCATGGATGTGTACAAAAATTACTCTTGAATTGAGAATATGATAATTAGTAGGCTGGTGACTTATATGGGTTTAATTAGAGGCTTGGTCGTATAGTTTCATAATGTCCTTGGGATAAAATCAGGTTTTTTCTAAAATGGATATTTTTTTTGGAGGTACTTGTCTGTGAAATATGAGATTACTATTAGAAAAAGAGACAATCATTCCCTATATACTTTCATAATCTGAATTATTAGGAGTTTTAAAGTATTAAATGATATTATATCTCGTTATATATAATTTGGTGATGGGAAATTAGGAGGATACACCCCTATGTAGTGTATGGGAAGCTATATATTATGAATTTCACCACTGGCCATCTATAACTGAGGTCCTCCTGATAGACTATATGTATGGAAATTATATGGGTACCATTATATGACGCCATAAATTAGTGATATCTTATGTTTATATTTGTCATTTAATATAGGGATAGAAAACCATTTCTTTTTTGAGTTTTGACACTCATAGATATGTTGTTATTAGTGTTGGTGTTTGGTTTTTGAGGATACAATAAGGGTACTCTTCGATTTTGGAGTATTAGATCAATCAAGATTATGAGACCCATTTGTAGGTTGGGTCGAGGATATAGTAGGATCTATATAGAATATTTTGGTAGAAAATTACACATGTGTATTGATAGGAGACTCGGAGAGTGGGTAGTATCAAGAATAAGATTTGGCCTTTATTGTGTGATTTATATGGTGGAGATCACCACGAGTTTTTTTATAAATTTTCATGAAATTGTGAAATATCAATATTTAAGGGTGTGTGTATACAACATATCAGTAGCTACTGACGGGAGAAAGATTTTTCTAAACAATTAATGTGTTGTATTATTTATCACTTGACTTATGCATATGACCATAATTGTTGAAGTAGATTTAAATGAAATTATTTTAACATGATATGAAGGATGAGATGGTATTATATATGTGGTTGGGAGAACAAAAAGAATTATTTATGATGAGAAATTTTTTTATAGTTAGATTATAATGACCTGTATTTTCATTGATATTAAAATTTAGGATAAATTATAATTTTTTTTAAATGAGCTACTTTAGAGAGGTAAAATTGATATTCCCCCCAACTTCAAGATCTCAAATAATTTTTCTGACCACTTTATCAATCCCAAGAGAGGGTGTTTATCATATAATATTAAGGTAGTGGAATTCCAAGATGTTCTTTTTTGGAATACTTACTAATAAATTAACTATTCATGCATGTTTACACAGTGAGTTATTTTGAACTGATTGTCATATTGATATTCCCACTCGATGGGTGATTCTATATTTGGGGGCTTTTATTTAGAATGGTGAAAATCCACATTAGGATTCTATAATCGAGATGTGCATTTCATGTAGTCATTTAATTTTTTAAATTTATTAACAAAACTAATTAAAAGACTCCCCAACCCCCATTTTTCATCTAAAAAAGTCTTTGAAGGGGTGGGTTCTCCCATACTTTCAATGTATTCATCAATAGGGAAGGTGTAGGTTCAATCATATATCGCCCATGGTGGGGATTGATTTTGGATTGAGGTGGATTTTAGGTATTGATTTGGGCACAAGGATTTGGTGCTTTCACCATTAGGTAGTTTAGTTTTGGGTTCTATTCCCTAATCCCAATATTTTAAATGTATATATATTTTAAATATAATTTATTAATTATATGTACCCCCTTGGTGGTTTGTTTATTGTAATTGGTGAAAAATAGTGTTTTGGTATGTTTATATATTTCTTGGTTCGAAGTGCCTGCTCACAATATATAGGTTTTTTAGAACACATTCCATTTATTATTGTAATTTGGAAAAGATTATGTGTCAAAACATACATCCAATATACATGGAGTACACCCCATACAGTAGTACATGGCCTTGGAACAAAGTACATTGGAAGATGTCTCTATGGAACTATATGTTGTGTTATTTGAGTAAATTCCATGTAGTGTGATATGACATTGTGGGTATGTAGATGGGAATTCACCCTATTTAGGAAAGTCATGTACATTTTGATTTACATGGAAAAAATCCTAAATTCTCAATCTATTTTTTAGTGCACGACTATACCCCATACATGACAGGCCATGTATACATATGTGTTTATGGGGGTGGTTTTTCATTACATGTTGTATACTCTGGGTACATGCCATGTAATTCCCATTTTCATTCCATGTAGAGGTTATGGGATTATTATAATATTTAGTTCCAAAATTGAAATAAGAGTATACCATTTTGAAAAAAATACACATAAAATTTGATGGTTAAACACTCCATGTCATTTGAAGAAAATATTATATTCAGTTTCATTCAAGTATGTTGTAATGTTGGTATGTGAATGTGATGGGCCTCATCCTATATCCAATGAGAGTTTTAAATTTTTTTTTTGTTATGTGAATCAATGAGATAATAGATATTGAGTAATGATATGTTTATCCCATGAGGAATTTGTGTTGGACCAGAATACTAGTTTTTTCAAAAACATTTTTAGGGTTTCTCCCAAATTTTTTCTACCATAGACTGCCCTAGGAGGGATTCATATACTTGTATTCAAGTTTTGAGGTTCCCATGTGAGATGAATCATGTTTTCTTTTAACTAAGAGGACCAAGTGGATGCTTAAATAATTAAATTACATAGAGATGGTGTGTTTGAATGGGTATTAATGTTAATAAGTTATCCCTTGAGAGAGAAAAATATGTATGATTCAATAGGCCAGGGACCATGATGGTAGGCATAGTCTTTTTTCCAACCCTTTATTTTTTTCCATTATGTGATAGGTTGAGGACTTGATTTATGACAATAGGCCTATTTAGATTCCCCCATGTAGTGTTTTTAACATGATTCTAAACACATAATGTTTCAAATGGTTGACACGATGCTCCACATCTGAGTTTTAGAATTATAGACACGGAATTCCCGAAATAGATGATATTTTTGAAAATATAATTACATATATATGATGTAATAGTTGGACATTTAAATCCCAAACTATATTTTAGAAAATTGAAAAGGGTGATCCATATAGGTGATTTAGATTCCATATTGAGACTCTAGGAATGGGTTGATATTTCCTACCATGAGGAATATTGTGTCATATTGATGTTGTTCATCCTTGGGTTGGTGTCAAATTGATTCATTAGGAACTATATATGTTGATGTATAGTTACATTCTTAATTTATTTTTGGAGACACTTTTTTATGAGACACAAGTAAGATGTCATACATATGAACTTGGTATTGGTGGTATTCTAACATGAAGTAAGTATACATAAGTAAGGTGTCTAAGTACATGCATGCGATAATGAACTAATTAATAAATACATGTTAGCAGATACTATAGATTAGGATATCAAATGATAGGATTGTGGTTGGGAATATACCAATTGTATAAATGATTAGTTTGGGATTCCATGGATGATAATCCAAAAGGTTATATGGGATTCACACACTCTGATACATTGTTAATTAAATACTGGCATTGGTAAAATAAGGTTTGGTCAATTTAGTTCATTGAACAATGGACTGATTGTGGTTTGAATATTTTCTAAACTATGATATGCATATAATGATAATACACATATGACAGCATTTTATAGTATTACCATTCGGGAGGAAAAATGATAACTACTCTTTTTCAAATATACATTCACCTTGGTTTTCAATGATCTCAAATATATACATGCAGGTTCAACATGTATTCATGATTGATAGGGTGGATTCCTAGAAATGCTTGTCTGAGTATATCATCTCATATAAAGTCATATAATCATCCTGTTGATTCTTGATATGGTATTATAGACCATAAATGTGTCTAGTGATAAATTTGGTAGTATATCTCATTGTATTATTTGTAGTTTTTATTTTTTATATGTGCTCGACCTAGTTAGTGATCATCATTTGATTAATGGAATTACTATTTGGGACATCACACTATTTAATATCATTATAACATAATTCAATTTTAGTATATTAATTATTTACACACACCCAACTTTTTATGGTTAATAGTTATCTATTTTTTTATTTGAATACTAATATGGGTGGTAGTCTCATAACTAGATCACCTTTTACCCCTCTTCTTTTTCATAGGATTGAAAATATGAGGGAAAATTCATGAGGTCCTCTTGTGAACAGATCAAGCTATTGATCATGATGTTATCTAGGTTGGGACATTACATTGTATTTGTCGAGTTATTTATATACTTATATTTTTCTGTGGATTAGTTGCGTTTATTGTGGCACTATATTTCATAGGATAGAGTTTTAGTGTACTGGGTAAATTTCCGACAATGTTTTGTAATGAATGAACACAAAATGCATTAAATATTCATATTGTTTTAGTTTTTTCATTATATTAATATTTTTTTATCAAGTAATTATTCCATATAATAGTATTGGTATTCATTTTGGCCATGAATGTAAGGAATTTAGTTTTTTCAGTTTTTTAAGAGGGAGTTATAGGATTTGATGACCTCTAAATTGATACCCTACATACACGTGTAGGGTAATTAATATACCATATACTATTATTCTTCAAGAGCGATTCTCAGTGAATTTATAATTTATAAGGATTGATTTCTATCTTATAGATCAAGAAAATTTGAGGTTACATGGGTGTAATTATCTTACTCTTGATCTAATGTTTTTTTGGTGGTACATTTCAATATATTCTATTTCAATTAACTTCATGGTGATAGGTTTATGTTTTACATGAATAATAAGTTCCCTAGAATAATATTTTAATGTAGGGAAATAATCCTTAAAATGAGGGTTTGGATCGCGTATATGTAGTCATTTTACATTATATTTTTATTCAATCAACGAAAGGGAAATAATTTTGATAATTACTTGATCATGAACATATAGAAAAATTCTACATGTGTGTCTTGTGATGTGTGACAACAAATAAAACTATTTATATATTTATATATTTATATTTTTGTAAATCTTATGTGTGAGAGAATCTAAAATCAACATCTGTTATTTCCATGATTTTTGGACCTAATCTTGAGAGATCATTTATGTCATATGGTGGGACTTGGTATGGTTGAAATCATATATGATGGGATTGGAAGTAAGAAAATTTTTTCTTCATACTGATGTGGTTATTCTTATCCAACGCAATTTACGGGTCCCCTTATGTATTCATGGGGAACTGACTAGGGATACATATTAAATAAAATGAGTGAAATATACTTGTTTAACAATGATGTATTTTTATATTATAAGGTATTTATATGAGGATATGTTTTTAGTAGAAAATGTCATTTCAATTTCAATTTTAATATCTTTAATTCTTCTAATAAATGTTTCTATGGGTATAAATAATCATTCAGGAATATCTATGCCTTTTTGGTAGTCCAAGATTCATTTTTTGGGAGTAAAATTCCAAGTGGATGGCTAGCACATAGTTAAATTTAACCTTGAACCTCAATCCTATAGTCATGGGAGGGTGTCAAATAGTTTACCAAACTATTCACCCCAGTCTATATATTCAGGTGAATTAGTGCATATGGGTTGTATGTGAGATTCTCATTATGTTCACATGATTTATCTAACTACTCACAATATGCACAAGGATTGTGTGAAACGAGATATATCTAGCTTATGGTTGGCATATGGTTTAGTCAACCATGTTTTTAAACATTTTACACATAATAAATGAAAAAAATTATAATATTAACCTCTTTATATTTATCCCCCATCATCCTTTTTCATCCTAGTCAATGCATTGTAGATCACCACAATTAAAAGGATCTTCTCTCATCCAAGAATCAATTCATTCCATCTTCATTAATTGATGTCTAATTCACTCACCATTCCTCACAATGGATATCTATCTATAAGACATTATGTTATATTCGTCTCTTTTTTTCATTTATCTTAACATTTGGAAAACCACCTCCAAAAAAGTTAATTGATTGAGATTAAAATAGAATGAATATAAGTTGGTCAAATAATTCAATATAAATATTTACATGATAATGAATCATAATAATGGATAATCTACTAGTCCAATAATCACATGGAAAATAAATATCTAATCTCAAAATGAGAGAATTTATAACATGGGTTTCTAGATTCTCAAAAATTTTATAAATATAAAATTTAGTAATTTAATATAAATTTTTATCAATTTTAAATGATGAATGTAGATAATTAAATTCAATACTATGTGGAGACAGTATGACTTATGTACATGCATGCAATAGATTCATTTTTTATAGGATGGATAAAATGTGTAACATGGTTATTTCATAATGATGAAAACATATAATTATATAGATAATTATTTGCCTATTATTTTATCATGGAAACAACATATGAAGCTGATGTGGAAGAAGAAAAAATCTGCAAAATGCAGATAAAGACGATTAAATCTTCTTTAGCATACTACCTTTTATATCATCCTAAGGGATCTATAGTTGATCTTTCGCAAGGAAAAAACAATTATAACATGATAATAGAGGTTGGAATGATAAATTAATAGTGTTTTTTCAATCTATAAGTCTCATGGTGGTGAAATTAAATGAAATATAGAGTTCCCTTTGGTAATTTAAGCCATTAGTACCCCTGAATGTCCTCAGAATACTAAATTATAATAAATTAATTTTCTATTAAAATAAAATAAAATGGGTATTAATTTTAATACAAGATTATATATATGTTATTAATCACAATATAGAATAAAATTTTATATGTTTTGGTTTTTTAGGCCTTATCATTTTCATTGACCTTAGATTAAATATATACATTTAAATTATGGTAAACATTTAATTAATATTCAATGGTGGAAATTTTTAAATAGGAAATTTAAATAGGAAAAAAGTGGTGTATTAATTAAATTTCCTTCCAAATAATAATAATAATAATAATAATTTTTAATAATTTAATATTTTTTAAAAATATATTATTTTGAAGATATATCATTAGTGTCAAGTATGACACTATTCATAACATATGCCTTAATGAAAAAAATAAAAAATAAAAAAATATAGAAAACATTTAATACATCGATAATATATAAAAATAATAATACATAAAATTCATGAATCACCATAATTAGTTAAAAATATATTAATTTTAATATTTTCATATCATTTATTTGAATGTTTCTTTAGTAAAATAAGTACTGCATCATCATTGTTAAATAAAATAAGGCAATTATTTCATGACAAAAAAATAAAAAATATAATTATTTATATAATTATTTTATATTTTAAGATAATATATATATATTTTGATATATCTTTGAACTAAAAACATATTATTAATAATATTGTTATTATAATATGAATGTGGCAATTTTAAGGTCCATTAACTAAAATATTATATATAAGATAACCTAATTCAAAATCATAAAAAAATAATAAAGAGATTTATAACATAAAAATAAGTTAATGAAGTTCAAATTAGATTGTTATATTTATTCATAACCTACCATTTATACTATATAGACACATATGATATGTTTAACTCCAAGTAAGTGATATTTTGAATATTCTATTCAATTTAAAAAAAATAAAAGTCATTCGTAGGGACACGTATCCATTAAATAAAATAATATAGAAAATAATTTTCTTACGGGTCACGTATAAACTAATCTATAAACATTGGGAATGTTTTTTGGTATATTTTTAATCGTTATTATTTTATTTTTACCCTATATAACAATATTTTATCTTAACTATAATAAAACAAAATAACAAAACATAAAATTCATATTGACCAAAAATAAATGTAGCTTATCAAATAAATTATTTTCATAATATTCCAAATAAGGAATCTATTTTCTAAAATTTAAAACATAGATTTTGTAGTCAGTCATTTAAATTGAAATTATAAAACACAACTACAAATAGTTTTATTAATATCATTATTTGGCCAAAAAATGTACATATAATAAAATAAGGTCCAATGATTAGGTATTTCATATTATTTATATCTAATGAAAACTTATGCGACATTAATAAATAAATTAAAATTATAAAAATACTTTTAATATAATGAAATTCATTATTTCCTAAAAATTTTCATTTTCACTATTCACTAGAAAATAAATCTTTTCTAAAAATTACAAAAAAATCCCCTCAGATAATTTTTTCTTTCCCCTTTTTAAAATTTTCATTAAATAATTAAATACATTTAAAATAGTATTTAATATTATTTTTAATGTATGTGTTCCATTAAAATATGTTAAATCCACCATTAGAAAATTAATGATTTTTTCATAAATTTCTATTTAATCATATCATATGAATATAAATATATTTTAAAAATATGATTGATTATATAGTATATAAATATCATAGTGTGTTAAAAATAGTTAATTCATCCCAATTTTACAATAATATTAGAACAGTCACATTATAAATATTTAATAGAATATCATGGTTTTAAACATAGAGTTCAATGTAATATAAGATTTAAAAGATATTAAATTTAAAAGAGACATACTATTAATTTTTGAAGAGATACATTCACCCCTACTTTAGTGAATTTTCCCTCATAATTTAATCTATATATTAGATATCATGGAGTTATCATTTAAAAATACCCTTGTAGAAATATTACATCATAAAAAGGTTTAATAAATATCCTCTTAAAAATAAGGAATGGGAAATGTGTATGTAAATAGAAATTAAAAATTAAAAACTGAAAAATTATGTGACATGTGAAAATATAGAGATGGATGAAAAATATAACTATTTTGTTGGTTAGAGAGTCATCGAGAACATGACCATTAGAATGATAACAAAAAAAAACATAAATCATTGATCAGTTGAAGGACCCTTGATTTCATATAATGAAAAGTAAATGGATAATGTATTTTTCTGAAATCAATTTTATAAATTTGAGGTATTCTTTTACTATATATATATTTACACACATAAATAAAAATTCATCATTTATTTCTATGTTATAAGCACAGTCTCATCCATTCGATGTGTTTATATCTATTTACTTTCAATTTCATACCCTATGAGATGGATATTAAAGATGAAATATTGATACATGAAGACCCATTATTGATTAATATGGATCATAATTAATTTCTTTGGACTTTAAATGTTTACCTAAACCAAAACATTTACCACATGATATCAACATGAACTAAATTGAAATTTTTTCTTAATCAATTCCACATGTAATTAATCTTAAGACTCATCCAAGAGATTTCTATCAAACTCAATAACTGAAAATTTAGAAGGAAAGTCGATAAATTTAATTAATCAATATAATAATTGATTCACCAATCATAATCTATATCTAAATCTCAGAAACCAAATATATGAATACCCTAATCACCTTATAACCATAATGAAAACATTCATACATCCAAATAGGGAAAGAAGTTTTACTATAGTATAATCCTTATATTTTACATGAATCTTATAACCAGACTATCATAACATAATTCTTTGATCTAAAAACACAAATAAAAGTATTATTACACTTAAAATATAATAACATCATATGTTAAACCATTATACCTTTTCTAATTATGATCTAAATTCCTCTTTACATTTGGGACATTTATTTGAATAGTGACCATCTTCGTATTGTTAAAGAACTGAGAAGCTTATTTATTTCCCTTTAAATCATGATCCTAGTGTCTATTCTCTCATAACATGATGAAAAATCACATTCCCTTTAAATATGGTCTAATGTCTTTCCTTCTAGAATTATCATGTGAGGCTGAATCCTTAATTCACTTAATTTATTATCCACATTTTTATTTATAGTCCCCTTCTTATGGAGAATCCTTTCTATGACATAAGACCTGAATAATTTATTCTCTATGTTGATATCATGTGGTATTATATTCTCGTATGATGATAATGTTTTCAATATTTGATCCCTTCATGGAATTGGATTAATCCCATTGATTAAATGGTTAATATTACTACATGTTTTATGTATGTAGTATTCATAATTATTTTCTAATATTGTAAGGTTGGATTCATATTTAGCAATATTCTCACCCCACTTGTGTATCAATATTACGAATTTTCCATCGATATCTATTTATATTTCAGGATGGAAATAATTTTCTTGGAATATTTCATTAGATTAATTTCATTCCATTTTCTATATTTATTTATCATCCTTAGTGTTTTGAATCATTAACTGGTATTGATCTACATATCTAGAGAGAAGATAAATGTCAATGAGAACATTATCCCATTTATTACATCCGAACATAGACATATAATTTCTATGGAATTTACCCATTCATCATCTACAAATGGATTTATAGTCTGTTGAATGATAAAAGCTGCTGACACATAATATATTCTAATATTGTTACAGCATGTTGTGGATTGGCATGATGATCTACACCGAAAAGGTTATTTCTTATAATTAGAATGAACTATCCTTATATAGTTATAATTAGTTTTTCACTTTCTATATCTCATACCCAGTCTTAATTATCTATTCCTAGAAGAAAATCCATACATGCATTGGTATCATTTTTGATCCATTATCTATGTTCCAATTTTTAAAAAACTCTCATAAACTATATCAAATCACATAATTATGATACATAATATATATTAATAGGACAAGTGAATAAAATTACCTAAATTTTATATTTAGGTATAAATAATCTCTTAATCATATTTTTAGTTTATTTTAATATATTTCAAAAATATGCCATAGTTTTTCTATTTATAATATATGTTTTCGCAAATCTTAATATGAAGGATTCTACTAAACATTTTCGAATACTAACTATAATAAACACAACTTGGTATCTTGGATCCAGTTCTATACTTTATTACATTAATATCATTACAAGGAATCTCTTACAAAAGGACCAAATAGAAAATAACTTTTGGAATAAAAGATACAAACTTGATTCATATATTAATATTTAAAATATAAAATACAACATTTTGAATCATTTTATAACACCATTATTCTCATATCATGAACCTATATATAAGTTGTAATAATATTCTTAGAATCCATTGAAAATGATAACATAATAAAGGTGTGATCTCATATGCTTATGCACAGTATATATATTGAGGAAGATATAATAAATAAGTAAAAATTATTAAGAAATTTTAAATAGATAAAACAAATTCCATATAATCAACAACAACATAATAATTTGTAAGTAATGTAATCTAATCAAATAATGTCATACAAGTAATCAAATGAGAATGAATATTATCCATTGATATTCTACTATTATAGTAATGACATGTAATATAAAAAAACTAATCTTTAAATTCTAGAACTCATAATGTGAAATTTATAAAACATACAATCAAACCCTTGATCAAAAATGTTTTATAAATGGGAAATGCCCACCCAAAACACAGTCCTTGTTGTCTCAAAAGACATACTAATCCATTTAAAAACTATAGCAGGCCCCATCCATCACATATTATTTCCAATTTAATCCTATTATCGAAGAGGTGAAATATAATTGACATAAAAATTCATATTTAAAATCAAAAAACAAAATGAAAATATTTTACCCATTGAATAAGTATAAAAAAAATGATACTAATTAATATGGTAAATGTTGTCAAAATAGTACATCCTAATCAAATTGTTCCTAAAATATTCTGTGAAAATTTAAATTGTTTCATAAGATATCAACCCCAATAAATAATATGATTTAATAAAGGATATCAATATAGGTACATTAATAATATCACTAGAAAAGTCAAGAACATAACATCCTTTTATAATTGAAATAACTTATTATCAAAAAGCTAAAGAATTTTAAAATAAAAGAGGTATTTTGAAGATTACCTTTTCATCTTGTAAGTGACGCATGAAAAATTAATTCTTTATAAAATCACGAAGATCCTATCACGCAATATTAATCATAATTTATTATAACATTTGAAAAATATAAATTTAAAATGATTTTTATCAGAATTCCATTTACAAATATCGTATCATTAATGTGATTATTAATAAAATGAATTAATCATCTGAAAACCGTATAACTCATGTGTATATAAATATTAATATAATAATAATTTATTTGAAACATAATTATTTCATGATATAATCAATTGTTTATATGTTGAACCCAACGAATGAAAAATTGTTTTAAAAAATCACTTACCAAATTCCATTCATTCAAAACATATTCCATATAAAAGAAAAAAATATAACAAAAAATTAAATACCATTAATATAAAAATATTCGTGATATAATATAAAATTTTTATTTATGTACAATAGAAACAATAAATAATTTGTTTAGAAGAAACTTATTTCACATAAGGTAAAGGGATATATGAGATGCACATACATTAGGTCTTATTTCTACTATATGTATTTGAGACTCCTATAGAATTGTTTGAAACATTTTATTAACTTTGAATAGAATAATATTAATATTTACTATGTCATATATTATCCACTTATACTATTTTACTGCACATTTATTAATAATATTTAATCATTTCACTATTTTGGGTGTGAATTGCAATGTTTCCCTTGCTTGTTTTGTCATAAATGTATCATTTTTTTGTATAGTGTATTGATAAAAAATATACAAAAAAAATATTAATTACTTAATTATCTTATTGATTTATAATTGAATTTTTATCATCATTTTATATTATTTCACAATAAAAATCAATTTCACTGATATGTGGATATGGTAAGTCATACGTACGCACATGCAGTGGTTTTATTTTCCGTTCAATGGAAAAAATGAAATATATTGTTGTTTAATTATAATAATAATATCTCAATATCTATATGATACTGGATTAAATATTTTATCCTTTAAACAACTCTTGATGATGAGGTGGATGAAGAAAAAAACATGAAATGGTTGATGAATACATTTATCTTTTCTTTGATATACTTACCTTTATATATTCTTAATGGACCATGTGTTTGTATTTATGGAGAAAAAGAACCTTATAAAATATATAAGTATGTAGAAAAGAGATTTATATTTTTCTTGAGCCATGAGGCTCATGATTGTGAAATGAAATGAACAAAGGGGTAACCTTATATAGTTTAGGTGAGGTACACCATTATAAATCATCGAAATTATAAAATATAAAAATTTTATATTACATATAAAAAAATAAAAAAAGGACAAGGATTCGAATATAGTATGAGATATGATGGTAATATCATTATAAAATGATAATTTCTTATTTCTTATAATTTTAATTTTCCCTTGTTAACCTATTTTGTGTTCAATAATGAAATCAATATAATTAATTTTAAAAAAGGTGGTAAATTTTTTCATTTAAATCATAAATTAGACAAAAATTTAAAATTTAATACTTTTTAGAATAAATATTAATAAATAATTTTTTACCAATTTTTATCATTTTTAAATAATATAGTAATATATTATTCTGATAAAATACAATTATTTTCAATTTGACACTATTCAATACAAATGACCTAAAGAAAACTATATAACAATATAACTTAGATAAATCTGTAATACACCCCTAAAATTTCATAATAGTCCAAATAATATTATGAGTCCCCTAATCAAGTAATGTTATTTTTTATTTTATTATTTTTAAAATAATTCAATTTATTTTTCAATTAATAAAGTTATTACTACATCATCATGTTTTAGTTATTTATGTTACTATTTATTATATAAAAACTAAAAAAATTAAACCAAAAAAGTTAGAAAAATAATTTATCAATCAATATACTATATTTTTTTGAATATATAATCTGAATAAAACCATATAAAAAATAATTATTCAAATAAAAATGTGTCATCTTTGTATTTCCTTTAAATCAAATATTATAAATATCATAACCCCATCCAAATGGTTCCTATATATTATAAAAATTTAATATAAAGAAAATATTTCTACTAACATAAAAATAGACAATTACATTGATTGATAACCTACCTTTCCCCAATGTGGACACATAAGAAATTTTTATGATATCGAAAATGGAATTTTGTGAATCTATTTAATAAAAATAATATAAATACCATTATCATTGAAATGTTTTCATTTTATAATATATATTTTATCTATAGGTGATAAGAATATAATATGAGTCATATAATTTTTTTGAATGTTTGTGGAAAATTTATTGATCCTTATAATAATATTTTTACCATAAAATACCATGCATAGCCTGCTTCTCAATAACAGTTAAGTCAACCATGCTTTGTGGGAGGGGAATGAATCCGCAGACTACTTGGATTCTATAGTGATCTCAATATTAAAAATGCTTTCCTCCTCTCTACTAAATAACTTAGACCAGAGGGTGTCAACATGATTAGAGGGGATGCGCTTGGTTTTCACTACTTTAAACCCTCTAATTCTCAGGTCCCCTTTTTACCCCTTTTCTCATTTAATAAAAATATGATTTGGATGGTAATAAACCTCTTCTAAAGTTACTATTTGTATTGGAAAATAACTAAGGGAACCTATTTAGTAAATTGGGTACATAATATTCAAAATATTAAAAAAAATTGAAAATTAAAATCATAGAATTGAACGTATAGAATTTAAATTGGAATATATAAAAGAAAATAAAAAACAGTTTTAATGTAATATTATCAAAAAAAATGTATTTATAAAAAAATATGGAATAAATGAGAAATAACTTATATTATTTAAAACTTTTTTTTATGTAAGTTACATTGAGATTATATTAATGTCATAAAATAAGTTTTAAATATAAAAAAATTTATAGTTTCATTAAAATCAGTATATTCACTATTTACTGGAAAATAATTATTATTTGAAAAGTATGAGACATTCACCCTAAGATAATTTTGAAATAATTATTTTAAAAATTATTTATATTTTGTTATATATAATTTATAATTTTTTTACAATTTAGTATTATTGTTATGTGGGCCATTAAAAGGTGGTAAAACAATATCTAGAAATATATACCCTTTTATGGGTAAAATTGGATTTATTCTTATCTTATACTTATAAAAATCATATTGATTAATCTAAAACTATTTTATTGAATATATAATATATATACTTGATAAAATTATTAATATTATTCATTCTATTAAATTAAATAGTTATTTTATTGTGATCACATTTGAAATATTTTATAGTATACAATGGTTTTAAACTATATGTTTATTGAAACATTAGTTATTGAATTTGTTAAAAAAGATACATACTATAAAATATTAGTGGTAAAAATTATCCACGTAAATAAATAATTTTTTATTATATATCATTATATTCATTTAGAGATCCATATTTCAATCACATGATATTACATATTTATTTTATTATATGAATTTCTACATCATATTATAGTGCCTTGACTAATATATCTGTTATTTGAAGAATGTGTCTATAGGTTACATAAGATATATAATTGGTACATTAAAATGTATTAATCAACTTATATAATGTATTCCTACCTAGAATGATTATATATCCTTAACTAATAAATTATCACATGTCTGAGCCATGAACCGATGGATGCATTAAATGGAACACTACATATTTTTAATAACATGAATTCAAATTCTAAATCATAATTATAATTGTAATAATAATTTATTAATTTCAATTAGTCTGATAAAATAAAATTATATATATTGAATCTTATTAATACTCGGTTAAAGGGAAAAAATTCTATTACATGATGTGGACAGTGCGACAAATAATGTAAATACCTTTTTAATATTGGAAGAGATAATAGTTTAACTTGATCCTCACATTAATATATATATATATACATATATATTTATTTATTTACATGAATAAAATTATATTCTTATATAAAATAATGGTTCCATAAAATGGAATTTCCAATTTTAATTTATTTGGTTCCTTCTTATATATCATTCCACTGGCCCCCCATATCATAAGTCCTTTTATTTTTTTTATATGACCTTGAAACATACCTGACCATAGTAGAGGGATGTTCAAAGTGAAAAATGTGACATTTTATAATCACCTATTTCACCTACAATAATCATCAGTTGTAGGTCATTGGGGTTGACTGTGTTTTCTGAAGGCTACATACCTATCCATTTCTAATATTTTTAGATATTTTATATTTTTAGATTCTATTCTGAAGTGTTTTCTTCTCAATGTAGAATTACACCACCAAAATTTGGGCAAACCATCCCAAGATCCACTAAATATTTCAATTATTTGTTTGGCCACATTACCTCAAGAATGCCTTCACATTCTCCAAAGGTTGCTGAATAGAAGTAAGGTTCAGGTAAGTAAGTCTTGGGGAGACCATACCCTCTTTTATCAGAATAAGACACAAACGAAAGAGAATAACAAAATCCAACTACATAATCATATAAATAACCAGAAAAAACTATGCAATATTATTAAAAAACATGAAAATAAATTACTCATCTTAATGGTAAAACATGATATAAAAATGAAAATATCATGTGTCTACAATGAAACTGAAAGTATTGAACCAACGACTCCCAAACAGGTCTCGAACCACGTTCGGTTCCCTCCCCCATGCTCTAATCCCAAACTGCAGCCTATCCTAGGTCCCTTCCATTATCATGTATTACAATATCAAAGTATGCTCAGGTGTTTATCTGGCTTCCCAAATAGTGTATGAGTACAACTCAGTAGGACAACACAAATGGTGTCTAAAAAGAGTCTAGTCAAAAGATAGTGCATGATATTTTAGGAATTAATAAATACAGTGCATAATTTAAATTGTTATCCCACTATAATTTAATTTTTTATAGTCACATTAGCGATAGTTTCAATTCATGTTTCTCAATTGATTCATTTTTCGATATCATTAATTATATTTCATTGGTTGTCATACATAGCACCCCAACTCTTAGTTGAATCATCATTCAATCCTATCATTCATATAGTGTAGGTCATCATTCCAAGATCCACAATCTCATTGAGTGTTTTTCATCATTCCTAGAACTTATTTTCCCATTCATTGTAGTTTATCATGCCTAGATTTTCATTTCTCATTCGGTATAGGTCATCTTTCCTAGCTCTCCATAATCCCTAGCTGAGACAACAATTTAGAAGTAACGCTATGTCCAAGGCCCAACATCTAATTGGTCTAGAATTCTTTGTATAACACCAAAAAATCTCATCCATTTAATCATTATTTAATTCCCAAAATTTGTACATATCATTCCATTAATTATCCAATTATTAGTTAAATAGTTCAAAGGCCAATAGTTAAATCAACAATTATCTATGAAAATAATCAATTTATTATTTCATAAATTAATTACTCAATAAAAATAAATTCTCATTCCATAATTAATTATTCACAATTACATATCAATATCTCATATAAAATTTTCATAATTAGTTATTAATATTAATTATATTTGATCAATATTATGACACATAATTAATTCTCACAATTAATTTTCATTGGTCAATATCATGGAACATATTTAATTCTCACAATAAATTATCTTACATGGTCAAAATCATTAGTTCATAATTAATTACCCCAAATTAATTATCTTTTCACAAAAAATCCAATATCTCAATTATAATATCTCAACCCATTAAAATTCACCAAAATATATATTTTGGAAACACTCCTTCGTTATTTCTATGATTCAATTATTAATTAATCACCAAGGTAAACTCAATTCAATTCCACAATCCTAATTACTCCAATTTTAGAAATCAATCATCAAGAGAATTTAAAAAATCATAAACTCATACACATATCAAAACCACATCTATGAGAGTTAAATTTAAACCACCTATAATTGTTTCTTGATGGAAGCTAGCCTAACAAATTTCCCTAAAATATGAGTGGCCCAACGTCATTGATCAAGATCTAGATCTAAATACGTAATCAAATATTATGATCGAAGGTAATAAATAACATGAAAATATAGATCTAGATCCCCAATCGTGGATCAAGATCAAAACCCATTTTTTAGATCCAAGAATATGGGGAGACCATCAATGAAAATGTCTAGAAAATATAAGATAAAGAATGAGAGAGGCAATGCGATTAAATCCACTTACTGGCGAATGATCTATTCTTCGATCCAATATTTCGATCTAGAATAACATTGTTTTGATCTCATTGGAATCTCTAATAGAGGATTTGGAAACAACTACAATTAATCATTAAGAATCCAAGGTCAAATTAGTGTGGTTTTTGGGGTTTGGTTGGTTTTAAAAAAAATCAGAATAAACTGGGTTGCATGAACAATTTCACCTAAGAGTCCACACGGTTAGGTCAAATAGCATTCAAACTATATGGTCTTCTATTTCCCACATGACTTGATTGTTCATGGTTAGGAAAACCATGTTCCAGCCATGTCAACATCCACTATCTACATAGTTAGCCTGCACACAGTTTGGTCAAATCGTGCACAACCACCTATCTTCCTAATTCCTTAGAAAAATCACACAAACACACCCCATTTTATACCCCAAAAAAAGAAATTAAAAAATGTAAATGAATAAAAACCATAAATTGTTTCAATAAATATCTGGATCTTACAATAATCTTACCTTATAACAGCTCATCCTTGTGTTGCACTCCCAAACATCTCTAAGATTCAAATCCAAAGAAATTGGGACATTGAGCCCTCATGTCTATTTCTCGTTCCCATGTTTCTTGTGGAACCCTTCCATATTGCCACAACACATGAACTAACGACATGGTCTTCCCCTATAAAAATTTCCCACTATGACCTATGACACATATCGAATTCTCTTCAAAGGATGCATCTATCTTGATGTAAACGTCTTCCACATAAAACACAAGAGAAGGTTTTGGGTGATACCACCATAGTTTTGAAACATGGAATACCTCATGAATAACAATGGATTTCTATGGAAGTTCCACTTGGTACACTACCATCACAATTCCTTACAGCACATCAAAATGTCCCACAAACCTAGGTGCTAGAATTCCTTCTTTCTATATCTTGTGTTCAGTCAATCTAGTTGAAACTTGAATAATGCATGATCACCCTCTGTAAACTCTAGGGGTCATCTATGACTATCATCATTTGACTTTTGTCTACTCTAATCCATATCCATACATTATCTAATCCACTGCACATGATCCAATGTCTCCTAAATGAAACTCAGTCCCAATAACTCTGAATCACACACCTATAACCACAATAGTGGTGATCTACAAGGTCTACCATAAAGTTCCTCAAATGGTGCCATATGTACAGTTCCCAAATAATTATTGTTATAGGAAAACTCCATAAACGCCATATCCTTCTCCCAAGAACCACTAATGTTAGGAAAAAAGTATCGTACAATATCTTTTAACACCTGTATGGTATGCTCTGACTAACCATCTGTATGCAGGTAGAAGGTCATACATAATAGAACCAATGTACTAAGTGAATTCTATAAGCCCTACCAGAATCGTTACATAAATTGAGAATCACAATATGAGAAAATAGTTTGTGGTACCCCATGAAAAAGAAAAATCTATTTTAGGTAAATCTCTATCTATTTCTCTACTTTGAAAGTATCCCTAATAGGTAAAAATGTATTACCTTCGTTAGTCAATCAACAATGACCCAAAGAGTATCATTATTCTTAAGAGTATTTTGATGTCTAACCTTTAAATCCATAGCCACATTATACCATTTCCATTTCATAATAGGTAATGACTGCAATAGGCCTCCAGGTCATTGATGCAATGCCTTCATGTGCTAATAGGTAAAACATCTTCCTACAAACCCTGTTGTCTCACTTTTTTTTCATCGCCCCCAAAAATGGAGTCATACGTCGTTGTAGATTTTTTTCACCCCAGGATGCACCACTCAACTTGAAGAATGAAATTCACGCATGAGTCATTATTGGATACATGAGCGCACAACAATCAGATTATTTCACATAGATGACCTCATCCTCATCTATTATCAAATATGATGGTTTTTCCCACCCTCATATCATTCCTTTAAGGATAAACACTCTATATCCTCATACTGTCATTCCCTGATCTATCTCATGAGTGTAGACTCCACTACTAGAGAAATTAGATTCATCCTATCCCAACTCTTATAAACTACCACATGCATTTATTATAGAAAAGTCATCATCTTCTACTCTAAACCCAACTCATGTAACAATATAGTCTATGTATTCTGGCTCAAGGCATTAGCTACACTATTCCCCTTCCATGGTGTATTTTCCTGTTCAAAATCAGAGGACAACATATACTCTACCCATCTTCACAATTGAAGATTCCAGACATGTTGTGAAAATATATACTTCAAGCTTTCATGAACCTTAAAACCTGTAAACTTTTAACCCAAAAGATATTTCCGCCAAAAATTAAAGGAAAAATCAACTTATGCCAACTAGAGGTGAGAAATAGGGTAATTTTGTTCAGGTGGCCTCAACTACTAAGACCCATATGCAACGACTGTATCCACATGCAAGAACACAGCTCCGATTCTAACCCCAGAATCATCACAATACATCATCTACACCTCATATGTCTCAGGTAAGATAAAAAATCATTACAATGCCAATAGATTCTTCAAATCGTGTAAAGCATTCTCACATTCTTCTGTCCAAACAAGATCTATCCCTTTATTTTTCAAACATGTAATCAATGCATACTTTCTATAAAAATTCATGGATGAACCTCTTATAAAAAGCATCTAATCCTAAAAAATGTCATATATCAATAAAATTCTTGGGATACTCCCAAGAGATAACTGCGTTCAATTTTTTTGCATCCACTAACACACTTTCTTCTGAGATGACGTTCCCCAAAAATTCTACCTTCTCAATACAAAACTGACATATAGATTACTTTCCATATACCTTATGCAATCTTAGTATACCCAGGACGATGACCAGATGTTGAGAATGATCTTCATGAGTCTTAGAGTACACTAAGATTTCATCCACAAACCCCACCCCAAACTGATCCTTGTACGGATGAAAGATCATGTTCATCAAGGCCATAAACACTACTAGAACATTTGTCAATCAAACCCCATAGAGTCCATACCTTCTTATAGAAGTATTTCATGTTATATAAAAATTCCTAATAGTCACATGATGATATCATAATCTCATATCGATCATTGAGAACACACACGCCCCTTCAGCTAGTCAAACAGATCATTGATATGTGTAAGAGGATATCGGTTCATCACTGTAATTTTATTAAACTTCTAGTAATCGACACACACATGTAAACTCTCATCAACATTCATTACAAATAAATGTGTTATATACAAGGAAACATAATTTGATTGATAAATATATTATCTTAATGTAACATCCCAAGTAAGTAATGAATCATATATATTTTTATCTATATATATTAATGAATTAGATAGTGTTTTAGAGGCTTAAAATGAAAATAAATCCAATCTTAAGCATGGAATACACTAATATTTTTAAAAGATTGTTTTACTGCCTTTTGATGGAAAACCATTTTTGAATCTATCTTTTGAAAATTTTATAAATATGTTTGTCAAAATAAACTTATTCTTTATGATAGGGACATCAAAATTTACTTTGTGTGAATATTTGGTATATTTCTGACAATGTTCATTTTTTAATGAATAGTGAAAAATACAGCATTTTACATCAAAACTGCTTTTTAATCTAATTTATTTATATGATTAGATTATATTTTGAATTGGTTTTGAAGTGAAATTTGAATATATTTTTACCACTTAATCCAATGGTGGTCATTGGAATCAATTTCACTTTGAAATTGGACTTAAACTGGTGTCAATCTTTTAATGCTTACTGTTTCATCGAAACACGCTATTTGTCATGACAGCGGGAAATAATTATTAAATTAATTCATGTAACATATATGATTTGAATTTTTTAAAATATAAATAATTTTTGAATTAAGAATATCAAATATAGATTAGGTTGAAGTTTTGGTATTTTTCTGAAAAACATCAATTTTTGATGAAGAGTGAAACCACTAAGTGGTAGTTAAAGAAACAGATTTTTTTAAATGAAATTTTACCACCACTGTGTTTTGAATTTCAAAAATCCTACATACATGGTTTTCATTAAGAAGTAAAATGTGGTCCAATGGGATTAAAATAAATTTTTTATGAATAGTAACTTATTAAGTTTTTAATCGCGATTAGTGGTAATTAGTGTAGTTTAAGGTAAAAATAATGTTTTAATAGTATGAGATGAGCTTTACACATGTCCTACCCTCATTGGATGTGTCATGGCCGACCAAGAAAATCTATGGGTCAACTTGGGGGCCCCATGGAGCCACTTTGGTTGGGAAATGACATAAATAACTTTTTATTAAATGTTAAAGTAAAAAATGACACAAACATGAGATGTTTTACTAAAAAAAATTTAAATGGGGTTATACAAGTCATAATTATTATTATAAATAGTCATTGGAAAGATAAATGGATTTACTACATCATAGTATTTTTTTATAATTTTTATACTTTAAATAAATTAAATTATTTATGACATCATGATGATGCAGCGATTACATCATTAATAAAGGATTTAAATTAAATGAGAAGATAATGTAAAATATATGACCTAAACATGTCCAAAACCTATTGGGTGGGTATATTTAGAACCCTTATCACCTTATACTCTAATTATATCAATTTTGAACCTTTTAAATCCGAAACTCATTTTCAAATAAAGTAATATTTCTTTACTTTCCAAGAGTGTCCCTCCTCTCCTCTTACAAAAGGCCCCCACCTATACCTCCTTACCCACACTCCCAAATCATTTGGCTCGGCCAACCCCTGCCAATTTTGTCTCTACACTTCCCTATCTTACTCCTTGAAGCCTCACTTTTGGAAGAAGTCTTCCCAAGGATTCCTTTGAGCTCAAACCAAAGGGAGTTACCCGATTTTAAGGTAATGTCTTCTTTTGAGTCCTTTTGTTTTATTTTGCATCTCCAACCCCCTAAAATCTTTTTATTTATTTCTTTTGTAACAAATCTATTATCTTCAATATACTAGGATGTTGTTATAAGAATTATTCAAGCTACAATTACACAAACCTACATCTAATGGTTAAAGAACATACTGTTTCCGTGGATGGTGAATTTATGCCTCCCGAAATGATGATTGTTCAACATTCCTTTAACACCTTCAAAGGTGGCCATTAAGATGACACTATATTTATATATGATATATAATATGTTTAGGTTTTACTTAAGCTTCTGTATTTTTCATTTTGGGCATACCATTATGGTTTCCATTATGGGTAAACGTGATATCTTCATTTAAGGAAGTGCGGACTACCGCCCCCTCAAAGTGATTTGATTCGTTAAATACCATATGTGGGATGTATAAAGGATGTAACTATGATATTATATATGATATTATACTGGAATTATAATATACCTTTATATCATTATGATTCCATTCCATAAAAAATACGAAATAGAAATGAAAGTAGCGTTCATGCGTACGTACGGCTTACCGTCTCCATGAACGGTGAATTTCATTTATTACCTCTAAATGATTATGTAATATTATAAATTCATGTATATACTGGATATATATGATATATACATCATCTTTATAATTTTGTATATAATGGATACATGAACAACTTGTAATTATAAAGGGCTTATTTTTGACTCAAGTACCAATGTTCGTTAAAACGACCGTTATTAACTTAAATAATTACATAGTGTTCATGACATGGTAATAAGTGATATAAAAGGAATAATGAACTTGAAAAAAGGTTCTTAAAGAATTAGAAATTAACTCAAGTTTATTATTCATGAGATTAAAGAACGATCGAGTCAAGTCGGACCCGAGGTATGGGACTTCGTCTCAATATCCTTTCATTGAGGCATATTTTATTTTATACAAAAATTTCTTTTATACGGTGTATAAACCCCTTTGAATTTTACATTTATCCAAAATGAATCTTTTTTATACAGGGCATTTAAATAAACGACAAAAGGGAATGTTTTGTCGTACGTATGTGGCGACAACGACTTCTCCGCCGCCGTGACCATTATTTGAGTTTCGGCTTCCTCTACAAGCCATACAATCTTTTTAAAAGAAAAATAAATACCATGTTTTACTTTTATTTTATTTTGGTATTGAAAATGGTTTTCATAATATTTTTATATCAATGTGTGGTATTGATATCTTGTGATTGAAAGGTGGAAATTTTATGTTTCCTTTATGCATGTTTTATGTGATACGATTATGTTGAGGTTCTTGGGCATTATTATGAAGACGGGTGGTTCCGTGATAAACTAAGGGCGGGTGAGCCTGATATAGCTCTCCAATGCATTGGGTAACACGAAGGAGTGAAAAGTTAAGGTTTCTCCGAATAGATTTAGGGAATATACTGTGATGGGTATTCCAAATGTAACCAAGAGGGTTACCCCCTACGCAAGAATGTTATAAATGCTTCAAGTTACCTTTACGTCTTATGATTTCTATGATTTATTCATGATTTGATGAGGTATGTTAAAGTTATTTTGTTTTATGGGTAAAGTATGATTTCATTCTTATGTATATATTTACCCATGTTTCCTTTCCATATTTTTATATCCCTTGCTAAGCTTTTTATGCTCATCCCAAGTTTTTTGAAATGTTTTTCATAGGTCAAGGGAAAGGTACATGATATGATGATAGTCTCAAGGAAGTTTCAAGAAAGAATCCATGTTTTATTTTAAATATGTTTCCATTGATGGGAATGAAGAATACTATCTTTATGTAACCACTTTGTTTATATGTGGAATGTAATGCAAGTATTATGATCTAATTTTCTAAAACTCTAAACCCGAAAATATCCTCAATGTGTAATCTTGTAATAACTCAAGATTAAGTAAGGTTTTAGGCTGGGGCCTTATAGTTGGTATCAAAGGTCGGTTTAGATAACTTTAGAAGTTAGAATTCTATTAAATGATTATCCAAAAATATTTTTTTATGGTCAAACTGAAGTGATATAGTATTTGAAGATTACCATGTTGCTTCATCTAAGACATGTTTGTTCAGAATGGTTTTCCGTAGAGGAAACAGGGAAGCAGTGCTAGGTAGGCATGCAGAAGGAAATAACCTTCTGAATCAGCATCCTAAGATGGTCGGAATTGGAACTGAACAGTTTGTTGCAGTAATGGCGCAGTTGACTCAAGGGATAAATGGTGGTGGTATCCATGAATGAGATTAGCCAGATCAACCATAGAGGAACATGTCAGTGGTGGAACATTTCATGAGGCAACATCCCCCATCATTCAGAGGATCATCTGACCCTGTGTTAGCTGAAGGGTGGATTAAAGCACTGGAGAAGATTTTCGATGTAATGCGGTGTTCAGACAATCAAAAGTTTAGTCTTGCTATTTACCGTTTGGAGGGTGAGGTAGATCAGTGGTGGTCTATGGTTAAAAATATCAGGGACGCCGATGAGATTGATGCTCTCGACTGGGATGAATTCAAAGGTATGTTTCTTGAGAAGTATTTTCCTAAGGCTGTTCGACTTAGGATGGAAAAGCAATTCTTGGAATTGAGGCAAGAGGAAGACTCAGTGGCTACCTATGAAGAAAGGTTCACTCGATTGGCAAGGTATGCTCCAAATTTTATCCGAGAGCTTGATAGTAAAATCAATCGTTTTTACTCAGGATTAATGCCAAAATATCGAAGGACATTATCTCCTCGTGAGTATAAAAGTTATGAAAAGATTGTTCGATGTGCTGAGAAGGTGGAAATAGAGTTTACTGATGATCAAGTGTTCTATAACAACCAACAGAAGAAGAGACCGAGGTGGCAGGAGAAAGGTAAGAATTATTTAAAAAAGTATGATGGTAAGAAAACTAAGTTTCCAGTTTGTGATAAATGTGGCAAAAGGCATGCTGGGGAATGTCTTCTGAATTCGGGAAAGTGCTACCGATGTGGTAAGATGGGACATAAGGCTTGTGTTTGCACTGATAAGGATCAAAGTGATGGTAAGAACAAATTTGATTTACAGTTAGTGAAATATTATAAGTGCAATGAGATGGGTCACTATGCAAACGAGTGTCCGAAAAAGAGCTTCAGTGATGGGAAGCAGTTAGACTACAAGCAGAAAGGGGTGGTTAAATCCTTTGCAACTACTTCAGTAGATGTCGGTCCATCAAATGAAGTTGTATCAGGTACTTTGTTTGTTTTTTCAGATTATGCCAGTGTGTTTTTTGATTCGGGGTCTACACATTCTTTCATATCTGAAACCTTTTCTAGTAAAATGGGAATACCATCTCATGAAATGACTCCTGGACTTGTGGTAAAAACACCTGGGGGAAATGTTGAGGCAGAAATAATTTATAAGAATCTTCCTATCCTTATCTGTGGAAAGAACCTACTTTCAAACCTTATTGTTCTACCTCTAGTAGAGTTTGATGTTATCCTGGGTATGGATTGGATCTCTATTTACCATGCTAAGATTGACTGTAGAGCTAAAGAAGTTTCTTTTCAGAAATACTTTCAGTTTGTGTACAAGAATGAACCCTTAATGTTGATAACTTATCAAGAGTCCAAGAAACTTTTAAAAGATGGAAATGAATGTTACCTTGCACACATCGTTGAAAATAAAGTAACTGTTCATATTAATGATGTGCCATTGGTAAATGACTATCCTGATGTTTTTCCTGATTATTTTCCTGGAATAATACCAGATCGGGAAGTTGAGTTTACTGTTGACTTAGTTCCTGATGCTAAGCCAATTTCAAAACCCCCTTATTGAATGGATCAAATTGAACTTTTAGAGTTGAAGGAGCAATTGCAAGATTTATTAGAGAAAGGTTTCATTCGACCTAGCACATCACCATGGGGTGCTCCTATTTTCTTTGTTAAAAAGAAAGATAGTTCAATGAGACTTTTCATTTATTATAGATCCTTGAATAACATCACTATTAAGAACAAATATCCTTTGACTCATATCGATGATTTGTTTGATCAGCTCCAGGGAGCTCAATTTTTTTCAAAGATTGACTTGAGATCGGGGTACCATCAGCTGAAGGTAAAGGAGGCAGATATTCCGAAGACCGCGTTCTGTACGAGATATGGACATTATGAATTTGTAGTAATGCCTTTTGGGCTAACCAATTCACCTGCTGTATTCATGGACCTAATGAATTGAATTTTCCATGAGTTCTTGGATAAGTTTTTGGTGGTTTTCATTGATGATATTTTGGTGTTTTCTAAAGTGTAAAGAGGAGCATGAAAGACATTTAAGGGTTATCTCGCAAACCTTAAAAGAAAAGAAACTGTATGGAGAATTCAGCAAGTTTGAGTTTTGGTTGCAACAAATTTCTTGCCTTGGTCATATTGTTTCTAAAGATGGAATAACTGTTGATCCTGTAAAAACAAAAGTTTTGGAAGAATGGCCAAGACCCACAAATGTAACCGAGATTCGTAGTTTCCTTGGTTTGGCAGGCTATTACCGAAGGTTTGTTAGAAATTTTTCACGGTTATCTAGTCCAATGACTAAGATAACTCAGAAGGGTGTTAAGTTTATCTGGACAAAAGAATGTGATGATTGTTTTCAGGAGTTGAAAAGAAGATTGGTGAATGCTCCAGTTTTGGCACTACCTTCCAGGAATGGGGAGTTTGTTATATATAGTGATGCTTCATTGAAAGGACATGGTTGAATACTAATGCATAATGATCAGGTAATTGCTTATGCTTCATGACAGTTGAAAACTCATGAGGTAAATTACCATACTCATGATTTGGAATTAGCTCATGTTGTTTTCGCTTTAAAAATTTGGAGGCATCATTTTATGGAGTAAAGTTTGAAATATATACCAATCACAAAAGTTTAAAGTATATATTCACTCAGAAAGAATTGAACATGAGATAGAGGAGATGTCTAGAATTAATCAAGGAGTATGATTGTACAATTCATTACCATCCGGGAAAAGCAAATAAAGTGGCCGATGCTTTGAGTCGAAAAAGTAATGCTTCATTAGAAATGTTGCGTTTGGAACGTGATCCTTTGGTTAAGGATTTGATGAACTTTGGCATAGAAGTTATTGGTGCAGAAAGTTCTTCTGTTTTGTTTCAGGTATCAGTGAAATCTTATCTATTAGGCAGAATCAAGCAAGCACAGAAGCAAGACAGTGAGTTGTAGAAAAAGGTAGAGCTGGTTCAGAAAGGTAAGTTTCCTAAATTCAACATTGATAATGATTGCGTTTTGAGATTTGGGAAGAGATTGTGTGTGACTTTTGATTCACAGTTGAAGAGAGAGTTGTTATGTGAAGCTCATAGTTCTCCGTTTTCAGTTCATCCGGGCAGTACTAAGATGTACAGAGATCTGCGGGAGTATTACTGGTGGGATGGAATGAAAAGAGATATTGCTGATTTTACAGTGAAGTGTTTGACTTGTCAACAGGTTAAAGTAGAGTGGAAGTTACCAAAAGGGATGCTTTAGCCTCTACCAGTGCCAGAGTGGAAATGGGAGAATATATCCATGGACTTTGTTATGGGATTACCAAATACATCTCGAGGTAATAATGCAATATGGGTTATTGTTGATCGCTTGACCAAGTCTGCTCATTTCCTTGCTATACGAGATACTTTTTCCCTGGATCAACTTTCCCATTTGTATCTTAAAGAGGTAGTCAGGTTACATGGAGTTCCTCTCTCCATTGTATCTGACTGTGATCCGAGGTTCACTTCTAACTTTTGGAAAGGACTTCAGAAGTCGTTGGGTACTGAAATAAATTTTAGTACAGCTTTTCATCCTCAATCAGATGGGAAGTCAGAAAGAAAAATTCAGACCTTGGAGGATATGATACGAGATTGTTCGATGGATTATCAGGGAAGTTGGGACCACCATCTTTCTTTGGTTGAATTTTTATATAATAACAGTTTTCATTCCAGTATACAGATGGCACCATTTGAGGTGTTATATGGGAAGCGGTGTCAAACTCCAGCTTTCTGGGATGAAGTGGGTGAAAGGAAGTTGATGGGACCAGAATTGGTAGAAGAGATGGCAGAAAAAGTTCAGCTGATTCAGAAACACATGAGAATAGCTCAGAGTAGGCAGAAGAGTTATACGGACAACAGGAGGAAGGATCTTTCTTGTGAGGTAGGTGATCATGTTTTTCTCAAAGTATCACCATGGAAAAGTGTGATGTGATTTGGTAAGAAAGGAAAGCTGAGTCCAAGGTTCATTGGACCATATGAAATTCTAGAGAGATTTGGATCAGTTGCATACCAGGTGGCTTTACCTCCGAGTTTATCTCAGGTACACTATGTTTTTTCACATTTCGATGTTGAGAAAGTATATGCCAGATCCATCTCATGTTTTGAGTCCAGAGCTAGTTCAGCTGGAAGAGAACCTATCTTATGAAGAACAACCTATCCAGATTCTTGACCACATGGAGCAAGTGTTACGGAATAAGGTGATTAATCAGGTAAAGGTTTTGTGGAAAAACCATATGATGGAAGAGGCAACATGGGAATCTAAAAATGCAATGAGGGATAAGTACCCCCATTTATTTGATAAGTAAATAAATTGCGGGGACGCAATTTTCTAAAGGGGGAAGGATGTAACATCCCAAGTAAGTAATGAATAATATATATTTTTATCTATGTATATTAATGAATTATATAGTGTTTTAGAGGCTTAAAATGAAAATAAATCCAATCTTAAGCATGGAACACACTAATATTTTTAAAAGATTGTTTTACTGCCTTTTGATGGAAAACCATTTTTGAATCTTTGTTTTGACAATTTTATAGACTATGTTTGTCAAAATAAATTTATTATTTATTATTGGGATATCAAAATTTACTCTGTGTGAATTTTTGGTATATTTCTGACAATGTTCATTTTTTAATGAATAGTGAAAAATACTGCATTTTACATCAAAAATGCTTTTAATCTAATTTATTTATATAATTAGATAATATTTTTAATTGGTTTTGAAATTAAATTAGAATATATTTTTACCATTTAATCCAATGGTGGTCATTGGAATCAATTTCACTTTGAAATTGGACTTAAACTGTTGTCAATCTTTTGATACTTATTGTTTCATCGAAACATGCTATTTGTCATGACAGCGGGAATTAATTATTAAATTATTTAATGTAACTTATATGATTTGAATTTTTTAAAATAGGCATCATTTTTTAATTAAGAATATCAAATATATCTTAGGGTGAAGTTTTGGTATTTTTCTGAAAAACTTCAATTTTTGATGAATAGTGAAACCACTAAGTGGTAGTTAAAGAAACTGATTTTTTCGTTTAAATGAAATTTTACCACCTCTGTGTTTTGAATTTAAAAAATCCGACATACATGGTTGTCATTAAGAAGTAAAATGTGGTCCAATGGGATTAAAATAAATTTTTGGTGAATAGTAACTTATTAAGTTTTTAATCACGATTAGTGGTAATTAGTATAGTTTAAGGTAAAAATAATGTTTTAATAGTATGAGATGAGCTTGACACATGTACTACCCTCATTGGATGTGTCATGGCCGACCAAGACAATCCATGGGTCAACTTGGGGACCCCATGGAGCCACTTTGGTTGGGAAATGACATAAATAACTTTTTATTAAATGTTAAAGTAAAAATGACACAAACATGTGATGTTTTACTAAAACAATTTTTACATGGGGTTATACAAGTCAGAATTTTGATTATAAATAATCATTTAAAATATAAAACGATTTCCTACATCATAGTTTTTTTTTTATAATTTTTATACTTTAAATAAATTAAATTATTTATGACATCATGATGATGCAGTGATTACCTCATTAATAAAGGATTTAAATAAAATGAGAAGATAATGTAAAATATATGACCTACACATGTCCAAAACCTATTGGGTGGGAATATTTAGAACCCTTATCACCTTATCCTAGAATTATATTAATGTTGGACCTTTTAAATCCGAAACTCATTTTCAAATAAAGTAATATTTCTTTACTTTCCAAGAGTGCCCCTCCTCTCCTCTTATAAAAGGACCCCACCTCTACCTCCTTACCCACACTCCCAAAGACTTTGGTTCGGCCAACCCCTACCCATTTTGTCTCTCCACTTCCCTCTATTACTCCTTGAATCCTCACTTTGGGCATAAGTCTTCCCAAGGAAGCCTTTGAGCTCAAACCAAAGGGAGTTACCCGATTTTAAGGTAATGTCTTCTTTTGAGTCCTTTTGTTTTATTTTGCTTCTCCAACCACGTAAACTCTTTTTATTTATTTCTTTTGTAACAAATCCAGTATCTTCAATATAATATAATGTTGTTATAAGAATTATTCAAGCTACAATTACACACACCTACATCTAATGGTTAAAGAACATACTGTTTCCGTGGATGGTGAATTTATGCCTCCCGAAACGATGATTGTTCAACATTCCTTTAAAACCTTAAAAGGTGGCCATTAAGATGACACTATATTTATATATGATATATAATATGTTTATGTTTTCCTTTAGCTTTTGTATTTTTCATTTTGTGCATACCTTTATGGTTTACATTATGGGTAAATGCGATATCTTCATTTAAGGAAGTGCGGACTACCGTCCCCTCAAAGTGATTTGATTCGTTAAATACCATATGTGGGACGTATAAAGGATGTAACTATGATATTATATATGATATTATACTGGAATTAAAATATACCTTTATATCATTATGATTCCATTCCATAAAAAAATATGAAATAGAAATGAAAGTAGCATTCATGCGTACGTACGGCTTACCGTCTCCATGAACGGTGCATTTCATTTCTTATCTATAAATGATTATGTAATATTATAAATGCATGTATATACTAGATATATATGATATATATACATCATGATTATAATTCTGGATATAATGGATATATGAACAACTTGTAATTATAATGGGCTTATTTTTTACTCAAGTACCAATGATCGTTAAAATGACCGTTATTAACTTTAATTATTACATAGTGTTCATGACATGGAAATAAGTGATATAAAAGGAATAATGAACTTGAAAAAGGTTCTTAAACAAGTAGAAATTAACTCAAGTTTATTATTCAGGAGATTAAAGAACGATCGAGTCAAGTCGGACCCGAGGTATGAGACTTCGTCTCAATCTCCTTTCATTGAGACATATTTTATTTTATACACAACTTTCTTTTATACGGTGTATAAACCCCTTTGACTTTTACATTTATCCAAAAGGAATATTTTTTATACAAAGAGTTTTAATAAACAACAAAATGGAATGTTTTGTCGTACGTATGCGGCGACAATGACTTCTCCGCTGCCATAACCATTATGTGAGTTTCAGCTTCCTCTACAAGCCATACCTTCTTTTTAAAAGAAAAATAAATACCATGTTTTACTTTTCTTTTATTTTTGTATTTAAATGGTTTTCATAATATTTTTATATCAATGTGTGGTATTGATATCTTATGATTGAAAGGTGGAAATGTTATGTTTCCTTTATGCATGTTTTATATGATACGATTATGTTGAGGTTCTTGGGCATTATTATGAAGACGGGTGGTTCCGTGATAAACTAAGGGCGGGTGAGCCCAATATAGCTCTCCAATGCATTGGGTAATGTGAAGGAGTGAAACATTAAGGTTTCTCTGAAGAGATTTAGGGAATATACTATGATGGGTATTCCAAATGTAACCAAGAGGGTTACTCCCTATGTAAGAATGTTATGAATGCCTCATGTTACCATTATGTCTAATGATTTCTATGATTTATTCATGATTTGATGAGGTATGTTAAAGTTCTTATGTTTTATGGGTAAAGTATGATTTCATTCTTATGTATATATGTACCCATGTTTCCTTTCCATATTTTTATATCCCTTACTGATCTTTTTATGCTCATCCCAAGTTTTTTGAAATGTTTTTCACAGGTCATGGGAAAGGTACATGATATGATGATAGTGTCAAGGAAGTGTCAAGAAAGAATCCATGTTTTATTTTAAATATGTTTCCATTGATGGTAATGAAGAATACTATCTTGATGTAACCACTTTGATTATATGTGGAATGTAACCCAAGTTTTATGATTTAATTCTCTAAAACTCTAAACCGGAAAAGATCCTCAATGTGTAATCTTGTAATAACTCAAGATTAAGTAAGGTTTAAGGCTGGGGCCTTATACTTACAACTCCTATAATTTTTTTGAGCTCTATAATATTATTTAGTGCCAATCTATAAGGTCGAATAGATACTGGCTCAGCCCCAGGCATGAGCTCAATAGTGAATTCCACATCAATCACAGGTGGAAAACCTATAAATTATTCAGTAAAGACATCCTTAAATAGTTGTACTACTTGTGAATGGATGTCTTGCCTAAAAATCCCATCATTTAACAAATGACTAGAAACATAGTATGTGAGCTCTCCTAATTTCTATGTAATTGGATCAACTCTGCCTGAATGGATATCCCATTCTCCACGGTGATCATACTGGTCACCCTAAAGATATAAAACGGTCACTCTCCTTCAGTAAAAATCTATGTGGTCTTTCTATGCAAATAGCCTATCTATACCCATAGTTAGGTTGAAGCCCATTATATAGATGACATAGGTATCTCATAAAAAAACAAAACTCTATGATTTATAGAGAACATCCCTTTCATAAATATATATCCCTAGACCATGTTCCCTATGGTGTATTGATATTCATCACCGTTCTTACATAATCATACTCCAGGATGAAGCCATTACCATTATTTGTAGATATAACGAATGAGAGGCACTAGTATCAAACAAAGAAGTAGAAAAAGTAAAAGAAACTAGTATAGTACATCTCACTGTTTACAGAACAGCCTCAACATCCACTAGTGTAGGATATACTGCAAGTAATATTACTTCACATGTTCCCTGTAGTCTTTTCTGACTCCCATGAGTAGAACCACTCTTCTAATATGGGCGCCCATAACCTGAAGCCCCATGTGTACTACCTCTACCACTTCATCTAGTATAACTCTAACTACCAGACCTATATTGTTTAGAAGACCCTATTCCAATACTATGACTCTTTGAAACTTCAACCATAGCATCGGCTTGTGTCTTCTTCCTAAAATACTTTTTTAGGTGTCCCATCTAGCCAAAAATAGACACTCTTATAGTGGTTGAAGAAACTATGTGAGATAGTGTCTTGTCCTACCACACTGGTGGAAATGGACATGAGAAAATTCTGGTGCAAATATTCTTCTCTAATGTCAACCATGATTTACACTAACCTGACTAAGGATAGTATTGGAATCCTCATTCAGGTTTCCTTTGGAAATGAGAGCCTCATTAATCATTTATAATAATTTATTCAGCCTATTGATATTCACCTAGGAAATAATTTTACACCTATGTATGTCCGGAATTCGTTTATCTAAAAAAGCCTCATCTACCACCAAATCTATAGTAAAACACTATAAATATATGAAACATCATGAGTATTCCATTATGGAAATAATTCCATGGGTAAAATGTACAAAATCTAAAGCATTCTAATGACTCAGCATCTCGGGATAGATGTTCTCCAATAACTTCTCTAAAATTTCCTTGCATAATAGATAATCATTTTGTCCAGGTCATACATGAATGTCCAACTAGTGCTTTACTGAACACCATGTCATAAAAGCATCCAACATTACTCTTCCCTTACCTGGAATATCCAAATGGTCATGTTACTTCTCAAATGATTCAATTGAGAATTAATCTCCCTTGGGTCTACCCTCTCTAGTAAATGTAAAATGGTGCTATAGCTGAAACACCCTTGTTATCACGATCATGCTTTTCTGAACCTACCATAGGTATATCTTTATAATTTTCATGAATCGAGCAAACTTTTCTTGGAATTTTCCCCCTTCTTCCACATCTTACACCAATAGTGTTTGAAGATCCATGTGTGGATGTTCATTCTAGGCCATACCTCGCTGTACCTCCATCAACAAGAGTCATGGAGGCATATATCTACAAAGTAAAACACACATCATATGTATCATAAAGCATCTTTATAACATTACGTATAAGGAGAAAATAATAAAACAAGTTTCAACATGTCCTTTCCCATTTTTCTTACCACACAGTCAACTCCAAGGCCTTTTCACTACCTTTATCCATTTTACTCCAAAGTCTTGTTTATCAAGGGTACATACATTCTCAATAATTAATCTAATGATTAATTAATCACATTATCTCAAAAGAATTGATTATAAAAATACATAATTTATCATAATCATTTCATCAAATAAGTTTCCCATTAGACACCTATTTATTCCTAGTTTGTTGTATTATTTGAACCTCTCTACAAGGAAACATTGTTCATGTTCATCAACTTAACCACAACCCAGTTTTTTATCAGTGCCTATAGTGATTCATGTCACAACAACACCGAGTGCATAGAATGATAGATGGAGACTCATGTAACTGTCCTCCTTAGGCCAAAAATAAAAATTTAACAATTTTCAAAACAAATATCACTTCACACCATAAGTTTATCACCCATGTTAAAAATTTATCCAACTTTAACAACAGACAGAAATCAAAACAATCACACCCTAAGTACTCATCCCCCTTATATGTCCTTGAAACTCACATGCACGAGATCATTACAAATATTTAAATATTCCTAGTTTCCTTTTAAAATTTATCAAAATAGTACTACAAAAGAAGAATGAAGAAAGGAATACTACTCTAATACAACTTCTTGAAGTCCCAACCCAGGAGACACTGAATGTATCCCTGAGCCAATTGGACACATGCCTCTCATGTGACCCTCCCCATACGCTAGAGGGTACCGACTAGCAGTGAGGTTCTAGTAAGTCATTATGGGGGAGACTATACTCTATTTTATCAGAATAGGACACCAACAGAAGAAAAAAAATAATATCCAAGTGAGGAAGAATATAAATAAATAGAAAAAAATTTCATAGGATAACCAAAACACGTAAAAAAAATAATGAACTAAATGGTAATACATTCATTGACAATAAAAATTTCAAGTGTATATAACAAAAAAGAATGTAAATAAACAATAACTCCCAAAGAGGTCTTCAACAACATCTGGTTCCCTCTCCCACACTCCAATCCCAAATAGCATCTTATCCCAGGGTCGTACCCTTATCGTGTCCTAAAACAACAAAGTCTGCATGGGTGCCGATCATGAGCCCCATGTAGGGTGTGATTACAACTCAGTAGGCCACGACCAACAGTGTCTAAAATTATTTCATTCAAATGATAGTTCATGTAGTTTTATGAAGAAGAAAAAACAATGAATAATATAAATATATTTAACATTGTAATTTAACCTTCAACAATCACATTAGGGACATTTTCAATTCATGTTTCCCAATAGAATCACAATTTAATATCATTAATTATTTGGCATAGTTCATCATTCCTAGAACCCCAAATCCTTATGGAATCATTATATGTTATTATCATTCATTTTTTGTAAGTCGTCATGACAATAAAAACAATATCATTGAGTGTAGGTCATCATGACTAGATAATATTTTCACATACGGTGTTGGTCATCATTCCAAGAACTTCTTTTCTAATTCATTGTAGTTTATCATGCCTAGTACCTTATTATCTCAAGATTGGATTAATATTGGGGAGGAACGCCCAGTCCATGTCCCAACATGTAATACGTTTAAAACACCATGTCTAACACCACAAAAATCTATACCATTTTATAATTGTTTAATTCAGAAGAATCTTCCATAAAATTACATTAATAAACAGATTATTAGTTAAATAGTTCAATGTCTATTAGTTATTTCAACAAATAACTAAGAAGAAACCCATTGATTAATTCATTAATTAATTAAAAAATAAATACAATTCTCAATCCATAAATAATTATTCACAATTAATTATTGACATGAAATATCATCATGTCATAATTAATTAGTAAAATTATTTATATTTGTTAAACATTATGACACATAACTAATTCTCATAATTAATATTCTATGGTCAATATCATGTCACATAATTAATTTTCACAATTAATCATCTTAAATGGCCTACATCATAAGTTCATAATTAATTACCCCAATGTAATTATATTTTCATAATAAATCCAATATCTCAATTATAATATATCATCCCATAAAAAATGTCAAAAATATCAATTTTGGAAAACCCTTCATTTGTTCTGTGATTGAATTCTCAATTAACCATCGAGGAAAACACAATTTAATTACACATTCCTAATTACTCCAAGTATAGAAATAAATCATTAGGAGAATCCAGAAAATCATGAACACTTATAGATATCTAAATCACAACTATGGGAGTTCGATTTATATTATCTAACTTGGTTTATTGATTAAATTTATCACACTAAAAATCCAAAAAAACCGAGAGGCAGAACGTTGTCGATCACAATCCTGATCTAAATCCATAAAACAAAATTAAGATAAAAGGAAAGAATGATCTTGAAAATCAAGATCTATATCCACAATCCTAGATCTGGATATCATACCATAGGTGTAGATCTAATAAAATGGGGTAGATATTACATGAAAATATCTATAAAATATATGATAATGAACGTGAGATGCAACGAGATAGATTCCACTAATAGCGGAGAGAGTGGAAGTTTGATCTGGGATTTGGATTGCGATTAATGGTTTTTGGATCACCATATAATCTCAACCGGTCAAATTGGAAACACCTATAATTCATCAAACCAAAAAATGGTCTAATTAGAGAGGTTTGAGGGCTTTATGTGGTTTTCAGAACCTAATTTCGAAACAAATAGAGCTGCCAAAATAGATTCACATTTGAAGTCTATACAGTGAGGCCAAACCATATGCCATCTATGCAGTCATCCACTAATTTCATAGATTTAGAATGCATGGTTTGGAAAACTGTGCACCAACCATGGATACTTCCACAATCCACATGGTTATCTTGTTCACAATTTGTCCAAACCGTGGGAAAACCATGCATATCCCATAACATTCGAATTTCTTTGAAACATCACCCAAACAAACCCCATGTAATACCCCAACCCAATAGTAATTAAAAAAACAAAAAAAAAAAACCAAAAAACACACATTATATTTCTCTAGAAAATTTCAGGTTCTTACAAAAAATTTCCTCATGTTGTTAACCATTATGATTTTGATGACCATTCTCTAGAGTTGGTGGTCTTTAATCCCCTCCAATTACCTAATATTCTATATACTACATATCCTCCCATTATTACTACTATGGTTGTTGGTCCACAATATCATGATGGGACTACATGTCTAGTGATTTACTTTTTGGGATTTCTTTGACCTTCTCTTACTATGGTAGAGAGAACATTATAATTTAAATAGTAGTGCTGCCAACAAATTTCTGGGGAAGGTGGTCCTCATGATACTAAGTCTTACATGGAGTCCATGTTACCTATATTTTAACATCCGTAGTATTATCTATAATAAAGTTTCAAGAACACAAATTATATTCATGAAGACTCTACAAAGAGTTAATGTTATATTTTTAAATATTAATAACATCATCTTGAAATTTTATGGAAGGAATTCTATATGGTATTTGAAGATTATTTATTTCCATTGATATTGTGATATAACTGCACTAGGGTGTATATAAACATGATGTAGGTATATAGGACTATGTTTTTTTTATTTATGTCATTTTACTATGACCTAGTATATAACACAAACACTTGTTGGTGGTGATTTAGCGACAAGGAAATTTTTTGAGGTTGGTTTCTTTTATACCATATAATCACATGTGAACATTTTCTAGGTGATAAAAATTAATAAAATTGTTACCCATGATGCCATCACTAAGTAGATTCCAACAGAAGAATTTAGTGCGAGTTATGGTGGATTAGTAATATGATAGGTAGGTGATATTACTGGTTGTATGATGAATCACTATGAGTCTTCTCATGCGGGAAGTGAGAGTGAGAAAACATGATCTGAAAATTATGTTGTGTCTCAACAATGTGGTTGTCTAGGCTATAAGAAGACTGATTATACCATGGAACTGGTTGAGATACATGATAGTGGGAAATAGGTAACAATAAACATTTCTATAAAACTATTCCTTTAGTTCCTAGTGAAAATTGATCTTCACAGTCTCAATATCTTGGGACATGAGTAGTAGATCCATGTTTGGAAGGGAGCATGAATACTTCTAATTGATCAGGTCGGGGTGGCGTATGTCGCCATAGAATCAAGTTTATTGAGATTCATGTCTATCATAATGGATTTGATAAGTTTATTTTAGTTGTAGATCAGCATAACAATATAGATAGCTATATGTAGTATATCTTATACAATATGAATAATATGTTGGAAATTTTGTTTTACAAGGTATGTTTTTAGTATCCTCTACCTCATTGTATACATCTGTTGAAACTAGATCATTAAATTGTTTTATTTATTTAGAAATTATAATATTCCTTGGTCGTGAACTTATGTAGTTCTATAGGGTAATGAATCGTGATTCCCCACAGTGATTTGAATTATAATGTGTATGAAAATGTACTGAGTTACCCATTGAGATAGGTGTCTAAATTTTTTTGAGGAACCTCTATATCCTAGAGATTATAGGTTTTGACATTATTATTGGGATGTAATGGATGGTCCCAATCCATGTTCATGTAGGTATTTAATGACAATGGTTTTACTTTAACTAAAATGAAGGTAGATCCTATATCCATAAGGTCGAGTGGGAGGTCCATGTGGATTGATTAGGACCCAAGAATCGTAGGTTGAGAAGAGATATAATACAAGTTTTTTGTTTTATCTATGTGATATAGGAATTTTATGAACAATTTTCTACCATATTTAACAAAATTTCATACAAAATTTACATGATTAGATTTATATAAAACTGTATATGTGGTAATATTTAATATTAAACTAGATCTATTATTGGAGCCACTATTAGTTCATCAATTTCAGATGGATACAACCAAGTAAAATGATCAATGTTTTTAGTTATATATTGATTAACTCATATAGTTGAAATGATCTTTCATAAAATCAATATAACATATTTTTTATACTAAGTGATCATAAGTTTTATTCCACTGTCACATAGTGTCAATTTGTATTGTTAAATTTATCTTCCTTTTTCACGTAATATTGTAATAATGATTTTATGTTGACACATAGAAGGTGAGGACCCCAATATAGTTAGTGGAGTCCAATATTGTCATTCACATGTGATATTTCATGGGGTGTCTAGTTATATCAAGAATATTATGGATGATTCCTATCTTCATGAAACACCACTAATATAATTGATATAGATTTTATCATGTTTAACTGGTTTGAAGAATGAAAAACTCTTTTTGGGAGTCAAAGGGTAGACTGAAGTCAATGACGATTGAAATTATTCTGAATAAAAAAAGAAGTTATACGGTTTATTATGATGGATCAGATATCAGGATAAGAGTTTTATTAATTTATAGTGATTGAGTTTTTCTGTATGATTCTACGAAATTTTGGAATCATGAAATAAGTAACCCAATCCATGTTCATAATATAGGAATTGTGGTACATTCATTGTAAATCTAGGGATATTACATGTATGTAGAGTGGTTTGTGGTATATAAATACCCTAATGTGAATAAATACATATTGTTTCAGTGTGATATGAATCTGAGACTTTGAGTATGGTAGGAATAAATACATTTATTCAATATTGATCATTCTGATATGATAAAAATGGAAAATTGTTGGCACGTTAATCAAAAATGACTAGAGACATGTTATCCACAAGTCCTATAACAAACAGAAGTTGATGGAATTATATTTCAGATACACACAGATGTGTAAGGACAATATCTGTGTTTTGAACAACTGTTATTATTAGTGACATATTCAATTATTATTATATTAAATAAGATTCATTTTTATCCAATGAGGGATTAGTCCTAAGGGGGTGTTTTAAGAAAGTTCCCACCCTTGGTTATGTCAAAGATGTGGAATATGCCATGTGATGTAATAGGTGTTTATGGGTATCAATATATGAGAGAGAGGATTACATGTGAAAGTCTTATGCCTCATTCTAGGTAGTAAATCCAATCATACCATTATGAACTATGACATAAACCACTTGTAATAGATTCTACGTATTAAAAGATAGACTGTATGTATTGTTAGAAGATAATCCTCCCAGCTAGAGTTAAATGGAAAACAACAGTAGCCAACCTGAACATTATAACATTTACCCACTCCTTAGTGGATATGGGTTGGAATCACCATGAAATTGTTTATGGGTTTCACTAGTTCATCTTGAGTTATTAAAATTATTTATGTTAACACTGATCGATTATTGATGGTTTTCATCATTTTTTATGTATTATACCTTTTATGATGATGAGATAGTGAGACTATATGTTGGAAGGAAGAATAAATTTAATTTTGATCCACCTAATATCATATTTAATGTTATTCAGATTGTAGAGTTTGGATCAAGTAGTCAATGCATAAAGATCTTGGTGTGTAGGTGCATCTTATTTTTTCCCATCACTATCATAATGAAATATATTCCAAGAATAAAAAACAATTTTTATAGTACATTCTATGACCATGGATCATAGATTTTAGAGGTCAATATGAGAAAAACTATCATAGAGTTGAATTTTTTATAATAAAATTTTATATGGATCCTTATAATTGGCACCTTATAGTGCCTTATACCATATCCTATTTTGTTCACCACTATGTTGGTTAGCGGTAAGAGAGGCTGTGCTACATAGTTTTTATCTCATTGAAGAGACATCAGAGAGGGTAGAAAAAATCTGGAATAGAATGGATACATCCAAATATAAACCAAATTAATAAGTTGATCTTTAATAAAAACATGTATAATTCTAGTTCTGGGATCAGGAATGATTTAATGATTCTATAAGATAGTGACGTTGATGGTTTATGCAGAAAGTGAAGTCATAACCAGAATTTTTCCAACCCATTGATATTTTGTAGAGGTTAAGATTTTTGGATTACCAGATTTGATCTAATCATAGATACAGGTCTATGAAATGTTTCTTCCATGTAACATCTCTTTTTAATTATAATTCTTATTAATCACATTATTCATATCACAAGGAAATTAATTTTAATGTCAATACATCTGTCAAATGAATCAGGTTTCCATCATTGATTATACTATGTATTCTCATTATGGAAGGATTATTTCTCTATTGTTGGATTCATCAGATATTTTCCTTATACACTATGAGACCTAGAAGAAAGTGGTTGTTATATGTTCCATGTTAAAGAACTGTTCTCAGATGATGACTAACTTCCCTCATTGAATCTATTTGAATAGTAGTTTAATGTGTGGAGGTCAAAATAAACCATATTTTTAATGAGGTAATAATCAATTATATTAATTTTTTTATATATATATTCATTTTAGTTATTTATTTTATAGTTTAAAAAGTGTTCAGGATCATTTGAGACTTGTTTGGTACCAAATGCACCGGGTTTTTTTTGGAGAAACATGTGAGAAACATGGTTATCACATGGTTAGTGAAAACCCTAAACCTCAATGATGTGGGAACTGGTGGTTGTCTCGTGGATAATAAACCAAGAACACCAGGATTTCCAGTAATTCAATTTGATGAAAATGAGATGAAAATGTGATATGCATGGTGTGTGAACAATTTTTCTGACCGTATATAAATCATTCTTGGGTTTTGTGCTACAGAACACTATTTAGTCACAGTTGGTGAACTAGTTGTCCATCCTTGAAGAATAAACATATTTCTCATACAAAATGGGTGAAATTACTATTTTTAATCTTTATTTTTATCATAATTCAATTATATACATTTTATATTGTACATAGTAGATAAGGATATATTATATTTACATCGTCATTCATTATATTAGATAACCACTGGTAATATATTCAATCATCATCCTTCTAGTAATTTTCATATCATTCTATATGGAATGTTAAATAATTTTTAGACAAAATTCTCCATTATCAGTATAACCCCCTTATTCTATGATTTCTCCGACTCTAAATTGAATAAGATTTTGATACTATATTTTTAGTTAATCACTATGATATAGCTGGGGGACCAGTTTTTATATTTAATATCTTGATGATTATATTATGATTTTTCATGTCGGTTGTTGTAACTTTAATGTGATAACTCCTAATTTTCTAATTAATTAAATGAATAGATATTACCATTATTAAGGTAATACAAGAAAGATACAAATCATTGTCAGGTGATGTCCAAATGGGAATAGGCCACCCCTTAGGGTGTTCTATACATAATGGCATATGATCCAATTCATTAGAATTATAACAATAAACCACCAGAGTTTGGTTTATCTGGACCTTATGATTTGTATAAAAATATATTTCAATAATGGGGAAATGTTAATAATATTTTCATGTTTCTTTTTTATTCTTGTTTATATCTTGATTTTTCTTTATGTATTAAATTTACCAATTAAAAAAAGAATTATTAAATACAGGGAAATAAACCGTAGCCTAAAACCAACCTTCACATCATTCATGTTGTGATACAAGGGTTGTAACACTGAAAACCATAGAAGGACTCATTATGATCAATAAATTAATTTAATTGTCAACAGATTGTATCACTTGGATAGAGATCCATGGATTCAATTTTGGTATACCTTGGGGGGGTTCACTATGATAGTTGAATTATATTATTCTAAGAGAGACATTATAGTTACCAAAGATTAGTGATATAGACATTCATAGAAGGAATAATGTTATATTATTATATTGGTGGAACTATGGTTATTTAAATAGAATTTGATGGATGATCATAGAATGTAAATAAATTATACAATGATATGGGTGATACCTTGGTTCCCATGGGGAATTACATTACGGTTCATTGGGGGATTGGTTTATAGTACACCTAGAGAGCCACATGGGTTCCCATTATGTAACATCTTAGGTGGGGTGAGGATTCCAATAGATTAAATCATTTAATGTGTTGTCCAAATAAAAAACACACATAGATTCATTATATGATTTGATTACACAATAAACATGTTTTATATAAATTTAATTCATAAATTTAATGAGAGTTATAGATCCTCATATGAATATCATTTTTAAAACTATTACATGGTTATAAAACACAGTCTCTATCATTTATTAGTCACATAAAATAAAATGTTCATAGAAAAATTCTGCCCTAGGCCAATGTAGGTGGTATTGGTTGAGTTCCCATGAGAAATACAAACTAATATGATCCAATTTTTTTAATCACATTATATAGATTATTACCTTCAAAAATTAACTTTTTATTCATAGAAAAGATAGTTGTAGAAATTATTGGTGGTAGAATACAAATATTATTTGACAACCAACTCAGGTTATTGATTATTACAAATTGAGCCTTCATAGATTCTTGTAGGAATTAGGAGAAGGATCACTCTTTGGATTATTATTTACAGGTGCATGGTTGGAATATGATAGTAGAGGAATGAGAATATACTTATAATTATATTGGATATTTATTTTGATAATATGTTCATTTTTTAATTGAATTTTTTATATAACTGTAATGATATTTCAATATATTCCCTTTATGTATAGAATATAGACATGAAGTCATTGTCAATTTGACATCAGAAATTTTCATTCATAATTATTATATATTTATTATTTTTAATACTTCAATTAATAAATCATTATATTTCTAATTCTTCTAATTATTGTAAACAACTGTTATACAATATTATCTTGACTGGTTTTCTCCCCACCATACCATCATAGTCACTTTATTCTAGGTGGATGTTTCTAGAATATTGGTAAACATTCATGAGGCTAGGTGTCCAACCAGGATTGATTTTATGTAATTGAAAAATGTTATGGATTTTATAGTTGTATTTCTATTTAAGGATAAAAAAATGTTGTAGGTATTGTGGTAATATTTTTCACTTATCACCTTGTATAGGATGAGCATTAATGTAATAGGTTGTTCTTACAACATTATGTTTTCCAGAAAATAAGTTTGATGATATCACTATGTAAATGATTATAGAATTATTGAGGACACCTCTGAAATATGATATATTTTCATATATCATGGATCAACTGATTAATTTATTCAACTTCATGAAATTTGGGTAGAACATAACTATCGAGGATTTGGGTATTCTTTATGTGTGAGAAATAATTATATTTTATGTAATTTTAAATAGTATCATTGAAAATAGAAATCCTAATTTCATGTCCTAATAGCATAAGTCCCTTTTAAATGCAGAAGGTTCACAAGTTATTAATTCTACAAATATTATTTCTACGACTGACAGTAAATATTAATAGAAAATATAAATTTTTTGATGAAATGTTACAAGGTCATGTTTTGGATTTTTTGGATTAATGTTAACATCTTGACTATCACTGAGTTTTTTTGTAGTAATATATTCCTGATATCTATCCAAATATAACCCTTCATGGATTGAAATTGATGGTCATGGTTTTTTATTATTTCATTGTCAGTAGAAGGTGTGTTAGTGCTCATTGAACCATGTATCATATAGGGGATGTTTGATTAGGTTTTTTTGGACATAAATTATTATCATATAGAGTTTGAATGAATATTATTCTATATAGCATAGATAACATTCTCTATTCATTTTTGGTCATCTGTTTGTTCATGTGTCATCAAGGATGGGGAACCATCACATCAAAAAAATATGGAAATCTACCACCTTGGTTTTTTTGGACCCATTGATGTTTAATAGAGGGGTTTTTTATTCATATTATTTCCCCATTACAAAATATTATAGAAACATTCATGATGTTTTTTTAAAACCATTGTAAATGTCATATTTAACCATATTACCTAATTTGCATTGATAAAATCATACTGGATGTTGATAAATCCTTTAAGGGGCATCTGATTTGTCATGAACTAGATCTGGCCGCTAGAAAAACCAGCATCATGCACAGCCCATGACAAGGTATAAAGCACATTCCCAATCCCCATGAGCTGGCACAAGTGCTCGGGTATCATAAAATGATATTTGGGATCTATTTACCTGAGTTTATAAATATTAAACAACAAATAAATTCAATATGAAAAAATATGGATTTTATGAAGCAAAAAATCTTTTACAAAAAATCAAAATTGAATTAAATAGTTTAAAACATTTATACAAGACAAAAAAAGTTTATAAACCCACAATTGACAGCCCAATAACAATCCTCATGGAATGAATAACTGTCCTCAAGCCATCTCTATAAGACAACACCATGAAGAACCGACTAGAAACCCAATCCATTGTCACTAAAATCTGTACCCAAACCTGTTACAAAACAATCCAAGTAAACCTACATGAAAATGCGTAAGTACGGTGTGAGCCATAAACCTATAGGATAACACTAAAAATAGATTCCATGTGATAATCATTGAGTGGTGACAAGCATGCATGTTTTTTAAGACTTTAATTGCTAGGTACAATTTCTAAATGACGGACATTTAAAACAAAACAGTTTTCATGTTTGGAATTTTAAATAATAAACACTTGTAAAAATAATGTCAATGCTAAAAAAAATTCCTGCCAATAATTCCATATACCTATGGTTAGAGTAAATCATTTAATGAGCACACTCACCATGAAAATAACGTCTATGCACTAGCTTGATGTGGGTCCCATATGCCTCATATCTCGGTACGACTAACCATCACAATATCCATTCTTGAGGACAATCCACTAGTAGGGAAAATATCCATAAACTTGTTGTCCCCAATCATCATCATCATCATAGTTTAGTTTGTGTTGTAAGAATTGGTCTTTTTACATGAAACTAAGGCCAAACCCACAGGATCACTGACATACTAGTACACATCCACCCACCTAGATACCTGGGCTTCCAACTTGTGCTCAAACAAGTTCAAAAAGCGATGAAATATAATTTTCACAAGAAAATAACACATCCAAATCACACATAAACCAAACAACCCACATGTACGAAACACAAGCAAATTATCCCACTTTTCATTCAAATTGATTTTTGAAATCCATCTCACACCAAAATCTCCCACAACACATTTTACATATTCAATTCAATATATACATTAAATTTTTTATGAAATCATTCCCAAGAAGATAAACATCACAAAATATCAAACTATCATGTTACATAATACCCTTTTCATAAACAAAATCCATTTCTCACATCACACTCACACAAAACAGCCCACATCACTTTCACATCTCATTCACATTTCAGTAAATCTGTTAATCATTTTTATAAAGCATTTCCATGATTATACACATAAAATGACATCCCAATTAACATTTAAAATGGAAAATTTAAAAATATACACAGTAAAAAATGGTTTTCCAATATGGGTACACCTCTTACATTAATCATTAAACCATTCAAATATTTCGTAAAACAATTCTAAGAAGTATACCGAAGCACTGTGCAAAAAACCAATTTCAAAACTGTCATTAAAGGAAAAATCCCAAGATAAAAATCCAAAATAGAATTGGAATCCCTATAAATATTTAAAACACCACTCTCCAGTATTATAAAATCACATCAAATAACACCAAAAAATATGCACATGAAGACACACCCATTTTCATAAAACACTTTTAAGGGGCATAACATAGTTTTACACATAATACCAATTTAAAACCCTATTATAAACAAAATTGAACACCATGAACCCTCCAAATAAGAAATTTTATAAAAAAAAGATTTTTTAAATCAATTTCATATGTCATAAAACACACCTAAATAATACCATAGAAGTTACACATGAAAACTCCCCATTTCATGCTAAAATGAAACTATAAAATTAAATTCTTAACCTAATAAATCAATAATAGTTTTCACACCACAAAAACATATGATGAATATGAAAAATGAGTAAATACAGAAATATAACTCATAAATATTGGTTTACACATAGAACCACTTACCTTTTGAGTCCTAAACCTTAAATATTGGTGCAAAACATCACCTGCACCTATACTGCACCACAAGAGAGATAAAGCATCCTAAAACATCTAGATTCCACCCAAAAGACAATAAGTAAAACCCTTGGTATGAACACTAGTTTATATAGAATTTAGAACTCAAGAAAAGTAGAAGAAAACCTAAATAAAGGGAATAAATCAAAGATATAATGACTTACTTTCATAAATTTAATGTTTACCCCATATATTCTTTATTCAATTATGAGGTCCAAGGGAGTGGGAGGGACATTGGAGGTTGTAAATGGAGATAAGGAACGTAATGGGGATGAATAGGGCGGATTTGGGTTTATTATAGAAGAGAAAAATAGGAAATTCAAAAATATTTTTATTGACCTTGACACCCTTGCATGGTTTGGGTGCACGGTTTGGAACCGTGCAGGCAAACCGTGCAGCCTGTTCTAGCCACCCAAAAAGTATTGTTTCACCTCCAATATTAGGGGGTCCAAGGGGAAAGGCAATTGGGAATGTTTGGACAAGGATAGGGGAAATAATACCCAAATAAAAACCACATTTTCACCCCAAAATTCATCCAACTCACAGGTAGAAACCACCTCAAAGACATACCCTACAAGTGGTGCCACTAAATGTGTCACAAAACCAACTTCAAAACACCATAACCTAATACACTTATTTTGATAAATGAGGAGTCCAATTAACATATAATACATTGAAGACCGTGGTTATAGTCCAATAACACAAGAGACAACAAATTTCCAAACCCAATGCACCTGAAAATCGAGAGAATGAAAAAAACCAATAGATGATTTAAAATAGTAAATGGATTTAACACCCCAAGACATAATAGTACATTATTTCTTCGATGTAATTCAATAACTTTCACTACACGCAACACCGAGTTCTAGCGCACCAGGACTTACCAAAAAAGCCATTCAAAAGCAGTTATGAATAGTATTAACTGTATTTTGAACTTCATATAATACTTATAATTTTATAATCCATATTATGAGTTTTTTAGACATAATGTAAGAACAAATACAATTCTTATGATAAAAGAAGTATTTTTTTCAAAAAATGCAATTTTACCGCCTTTTAATGGAGAAGCCTTTTTAAATCCAATATTTGAAAATATTATATATTCCATTTGACAAAATAATATTCTTCTTTATAATCATGAGATAATAATTTAGTTTCAATAATGTTTTGGTGTTTTTCTGATAACTTTTAGATTTGTTAGAATAGTTAAAAATACTATATTTTAACTGAAAAAAACTTTTAAAATCAAAATAATTTATACTATTAAATTATACATTTTAATGGTTTGGAAGTATAAATAGATTATATTTTTACCATTTAATCCAATGATAGTCATTGAAAGTAATTTCACTTTAAAATTGGACATAAACAAGTGTTAAGCTTTTGGTAGTTATTATTTCATAAAAATACACCTTTTCGTTTTGATAGCGGGAATTAATTTTAAATTAATAAATGAAACATATATGTTTTTAATTTGGTAAAATAGACTTCATTATTGAATTTGGAATATCAAAATTATCTTAGGGTAATTTTTTGGTATATTTCTGAAAACGTTTAATTTTTGATGAATAGTGAAAACCACTAAGTTATAGTTTAAACCGAATATTTATTTAAATAATTATTTATTTTATTTAAATTTATTTTATGTAAAACTATATATAATACCTATATATTTTCAATTTAATTCATTGGATTCAGTTTATAATAATTTTAGATAGATAAAAATTTTATTGAAATTTTCACCTTCTTTTACCCAGCTCCTAAGAGAATTTGTAAATACACATAAAACATAATTTTACTGCTTCTGTGAGTGTAATTTCAAAAATCCAAGAGACACAGTTAATATCAAAGTGTAAAATGTGGTCTAATAAGATAAAAATAATTTTCGGTGAATAGTAACTTTTTTACTTTTATTTACCACGGTAAAAAGTAAATAGGTTAATTACGGGTAAAAATGATATTATTATTACCATAAAACAAGTACAAATTTTATTTTATAAGTATAATTCGACCAAAAACAACCTTAAGAATAAAATATGAACATCTTTGGTCCACTTGGATTATAATTGGTCATTTATTATTATTTAATTCAAAGAATAGTTAAAAGAGTTAAAATTGAAGTTTAATAACTAAAACATTTTTAATATAGAGATATACATTAGATAAATTCGATTATAAATATAAATTATAAAGATAAAACGATTTAAAACATAATAGTATTTTATTTATAATTTTTATACATTAAATAATTTAATTTATTTATGACACAATTATGATGTAGTAATTACCTTATTAGTGAAATATTAAAATAATTGATATTATAAATACCCAAATAAATATAATTTGACACTTTTAATGAATTTCAAGAATTTTATAGGTTAATATGACATTCTAGGGTTTATTAAATGAATTATATTCGAATTAATAATGCTTTTATGAATTTAGAAAAAACAAAATACCAAATATTGTCAAAATTGACAAAAATGAGTTTTTAAAACAAATATTATATTATTAATTGATATTCTATTGCTAAAAATACAAGGATCGGACAAAGGACTTATATAATGATATTTGTATCATTAATGGCCTACTTGGTAGTTTCTTGGAAGTATATAGTATGTTAATTAACCATATAATATAAAAATACAAAGAGACATGGTAAGTGACAAACTAATTAACTAAGAGTTAAAACAAGAAGATAAGGTTAATAAAGTGACCCAAACCTATCTAAAACCTATTGGTTGAGTGGTTTTAGACCCATAATCACGTTATAATTAAATAATCTATTTTGGATCCATTATAAACTGAATATGAATTTATTATAAAATAATACATTAAATTTTTCCTATAGAGCCCCTCCTCCCCCTTATAAATGGACACCACTTCTAACAAATTCCTCACACCTCTCAATCCTTTTGTCTCATCCAAATTCTTCCCAAGTAATCTCCCTATATCCCTCTTCTCCTCCTAGAAGCATTACCTTATGTAGAGGGATCTTTAAGAGTCCTTTTTGGTACAACCAAAGGAAGTTACCCAAATTAAAGGTAAGGATTTCTCTTAGCTTCTTTTCTTTTACTTATCCAACCCTAAACTCTTATTATTATTTTGTTTTGTAACAAAAAAAGTATAAATAATATAATAGGATATTGTTTTGAGAATTATTTTAACTACACTTACAGAAACCTCCATCTAATGGGAGAAGAACATAATGTTTCAGTGGATGGAAACCAAACGCCTCATGAAATGATGATTGCTCAATTATCTCCTACCACCTCTCATGGTGGCCATTATGATGAAACTATAATTAAATAATATATTAATGATATTTAGTTTATATATAATCTTTTTAATCCATTTTATAGAATACCATTATTCGTTTCATGATGTATATATATATACGATAATTTCATTTGAGGAAGTGTAGACTACCGCCCCCTCAAAGTGATAGGATTCATTCATACCATACATGGAACGTATAAAGGATGGTGTTAATGAACTTAAGTAACATATATATGACATTATATTATACTTTAATAATAATATACCTATGTATAATTTGGTTTTTATTCCTTTTAAAATGAAAAATGAAATGGAAGTAGTGTTCGTGCGTACGTACAGACTACCGTCTCCACGAACGCGATGAGATTCTATCCCCATCATATCCATTCAAGACTAATTTAATTTGATGATTATGAATAATGTTTTGGGACATGATATCATTTTGGATATGAATAAGATACAAACTATTGATAACAAACATGGCTTATGTAACAAAACATATAAAATAAAACAAGTAAGTGAACACCCGAAATGACGATAATACTAAAATATTATTAACAATGCAATATTAAATGATTTTATATGATATCATATTAATGTATATGATTCTTTTTTAATTTAATAATAATTATCTACCTATTATACTTGAGTTTAACCTACCCTTGACCAAGGAAAAGTACAACTTAAGGGTTTATTTCACAATCTCTTCATTATCTGAGATTCTTTATACGTAATTATCTATTGGGACCTCTTTATCATCCACATCCATGTTTTTATAAAAATGTGTTTCAAATAATTATTAATATTTAATGGACTATGGGTTAAAGTAAATTATACCCTTTTTAACTTTTTATAAGATGTTTATAATGGAATCTTTCCATCATTTTCCAAACAAGGTCCTTTTTATCCTTTTCGACAAAAATAAGGTAAGAATGTCTTTTTAACTTATACAGCAGGTGAATCTATTTTCTGCCATTATAAAGCCTTTTAAGCATACCTTACAATATTATAAGGATATTTTCAAAGTAAATGTTTTATTTTATAATTATGTGACTTTTAAATGATTTAATAAAAAGATATATTTCTCTCAAATAGTTTTTATTTCATCTATGTCAGCATCCTTTGATGGATTTTTAGCTTTTTTGAAGTTGATTTATTATGATACAAAACTTACAAATTGAATTGATTTTTTTTGATATGTTTGACTTTGGATGTGATATTTTTATACCATTAATGGTTCATAGAGAATGTATTGACATTTTGTATGCTAGTTTTAAAATGAAAGTTTCGGTTATGTTTAAACCTATTCATATGAGGAATGCATTGGACTTAATAAGTGACTGGTGGAGCCCGCTATAGCTTCTCAATGCATTGGTAGTTCTATTGAGACAAACTAGTGTCTTGGCACAAGACCTTGACAAAATCATATTTGTTGTCTTGGCACAAGGCCTTGACTATGTGGTTATGATAGTCTGGAATTATGCATTCCATCATTATAAAAGTGGTTATTTATTTTGCATGTGATTATTAGACTAGTAGAATATCCATGTGAATAATTAAATTGAATTATTTCATTTTATCTTTTCTATATTATGATAAAGTTAATGTTTAAAAGGCTTTTGTTTTAATTATACATTTCATTTCATGTGTATGATTATTTATGAAAATTTTCGCTATATTGTTATCCTTACTGAGCATCTGAGCTCATCTCTTTCAATGTTTTATTTTCCCAGGATGTGGAGAAGTATTTTATGAATTCCATGAAAGTATAGTATGAAGGGATATGAATAAAATATGTTGTTTTAGTTTTTCACATTATGATGTAATGTAAAATTTATGAATGTATCTAGTGATTCCAAGGCTACTAAACTAATTGGTCTTTTGAGACTTGATCTTTTGTGATTATTTCAATGTTATGTAATAATGCACCGACTCTGGGTAACTAGGGTCAGGGAGTTATAGTTGGTTTCGAAGGAACATTAGTACAAACCTTGGAAGATAGATTTCGGTAAACACTGATTAGAGCACATTGAACTAAGATGGACTTTGAGGATTAGTATAGAAGAACTTCCTAGAATTTTGGTATTGTAGAGATTTTATAAGTTTTCTGAGCAATAAATCCTTGTATGGATATGAGAAGGTAGGGGAGGATCTAGAATAGATGTACCTATAAGTAAAATGTGGAAACACTACTTTGAGCTAGACTCGAACGGGAACTGGGGCACGACAACGGGCCTTGCTGCACTCTTGGTTACGAGACTCCTGAGGGATATGCTTAGGATAATTCTCCTTTTCTTTACAAATCATTATAAAAGGTTTATGAGTATATAATTCATCAATGAAAACATCTTTATGCATATAGATTATATCCATAAACCATTCAATTTATATTAGGTATTTTACATGTTTGGAATTATTCATTTCAATCCATAAACTGACCTAGTTTATTCTATTGTATAGAAATGGAGCCAAATAGAAGGAATGTGAACTCCAGCAATATGTATGATCCAAAGAGTAAGAAGGATCATATATTTCACAGTATTAAGCCAACATTTATAAGGGAAATATTTTCCCATATATTCTCAACATATGAAGAAATAGTATCATGTGTTAATAAGATAAGAAAATAATTTTCTGAGTCCTATGGATTTAATGGGAAGGAAGAGAAGAAAAGGATGGAAGAGAGAAAGACGGATAAAGGGCAGAGGGAATAGAAGAATTTTCCCATATCTGATAATTGTGGGAAGAAACTCCCTAGAACTTTCTTGAAGGTAATGTGAGTTTGTTATAAGTGTGGAGAAAAAGGACACCAAGTACATGACTGCAATGGTAAGAATAAGGTTTCAAATGAACAATGCTTCATCTGCAAGGAGTTGGGACACTACGCGAACCGATGTACAACTCATCAGAGTACTCCCTATATGATGCTATTGGATAATAATCATGTTATGATACTACCACAGATGAGGAGGAATGATGAGAGTTATTATGTTGTTATTAGATAATCATGTCACTTGAGTGTTGTATCAACAATGTACTGGTTATAATAATTATGGAGAATAAAAGGATTGTACTGCAGTACTATTTCATTAAGGACTTGAGATTGTGTGGAACCAGGAAAAGTGACTCAATAGTAGGTTAAATTTTTGTAGAATATTTGGTTAAGAGAAAAACCATTATATGGTTCTGATACTGAGGTAGTGATTTTGTAATAATACATGATTTATTTGGATAAATTATATTGGATATTATTGATTAACTTGAAACTGATTAATGAATTGTATATTCCATCATTGTTGGAGTTTACAAAATTTTTTGATAGAAGGAGTATATCTAGTATTCTATAAGGAATAAGGGATCATGAATGTAATCAATGAGGTTTTATGGTAATTCAAGATGTTGCAATGTTTAAAAAGATTACATGATTAAGGTGTTCACATGTAATTATGTGGAAAAAAGGATCCTTATTTTTTTACCTTCCTTATAAATTTTGGATTGTGAGTTCAGACAGAAGTATTTTGGATAATTCTAGTTTGAGATTATTTTTGGATTTCCATAAAAGGACAACCTGGAGGTCGGGTGGCAACCCGTCGCATCCGGCAAGGCCGTGAGACTTGAACCCACAACCAAAGGGCGACAAGGGTGTATCACCTACCACTGGCCCATGTGATGTCCTGGATTGAATAATGTAATTTTTTTAAAATAATTCTGGTAGATGAATTATAAATCCATTTTTTTGAACCCTATAAGAATATGATAAATAGAATATTATTTTTATGTTCTATTATCTTTTAGAGTAATATATGAGTTTGTGGTAGAAACTAGTTAAAGGATGGGACTCTACTTGTCAAGTATATATTTTTCTTCTTCTCTTATTCTATGAAGAAATTAATTCTTATACTTTATTGAAGGGATATTAAAACAAAGAATGTCTTATCTTAATACCATATGTTTTGTTGAAACGATGGTATTTTAAATCATCATAGATTGATGGATTTAGGGACCTCAATTTTACACTTGTTTGTGATTGATGACCACAATAACTACCTATAAATATTTACATTTTCCCTCCAATTATATGTCTCTAATTTCCACCAATGCTCTCCTAATTGAGATCATAATTTGGTGGTGACCCTTTAATTTCCCTTTTCATTTTTTTGATACTAACTTTTATTAACCTAATTTCTGATGTGGGTTTTCCCAAAAGTATTTTCTATTTTCAACCTTTTATTTTTGAAAAATAATTTTAATTTGAGATGATGCAATTTATTGAAGTATGGAAGAATGTAACACACCAAGATTTCCTAGTATATTAATTTTTCAATGTAATTCAATGACATGCACTATGCGAAACAGTGAGTTCTAGCGCATCATGACTTACCAAACAAGCCGTTAAAAAGCAGTTATGAATATTATTAACTAAATTTTGAACTTTATATAATCTTTATAATTTTAGAATCCATATTATGAGTTTCATAGACATAATGTAAGAACAAATACATTTTTTCAGATAAAAGAAGTATTTTTCAAAAAAATGTAATTTTACAGCCTTTTATTGGCGAAGCCTTTTTAAATCCAATATTTGCAACTTTTATATATTCAATTTGACAAAATAAACCTATTCTTTAGAATTGGGTCATAATAATTTAGTTTCAATAACGTTTTGGTGTTTTTCTGATAACTTTTATATTTGAAGGAATAGTGAAAAATACTATATTATAACCGAAAACAACTTTTTAAATCAAAATAATTTATACTATTAAATTATACATTTTAATGGTTTGGAAGTATCAATAGATTATATTTTTTTCCATTTAATACAATGATGGTCATTGAATGTAATTTTATTTTGAAATTGGACATAAACAGGTGTCAAATTTTGGTAGTTATTATTTCTAAAAAATACGCCTTTTGGTTCTGATAGCAGGAATTAATTTTAAATTAATAAATGCAACTTCTATGTTTTGAATTTGGTAAAATAGACTTCATTATTGAATTAAGAATATGAAAATTAGCTTAGGGTAAATTTTTTATATTTTTCTGAAAACTTTTAATTTTTAATGAATAGTGAAAAACACTGAGTTATAGTTTGAACCGAATTTTTATTTAAATAATTATTTATTTTATATATATTTATTTTATATCAATATAGATACATAATACCTATATAATTTCAATTTAAATAATTTGATTCAGTTTATAATAATTTTAGATATATTAAAAGTTTATTGAACTTTTCACCTTCTTTTACCCACCTCCTAAGAGAATTCACAAATTCACATAAAACATAATTTTACCTCTTTTGTGAGTGTAATTTAGAAAATAAGAGAGACACGGTCAATATCAATGAGTAAAATGTGGTTCAATAAGATAAAAATAATTTTTTTGAATAGTAACTTGTTAATTTTATTTACCACTGTAAAAAGTAAATAGGGTAATTAAGGGTAAAAATGATATTATTATTACCCTAACTAATGTCCTAATTCTATTTTCTAAGTATAATTCGACCAAAAACATCATTAGGAAAAAAATATGAACCTCTTTGGTCCACATGGATTGGATTAAGACATTTATTATTATTTAATTCAAAGAAGAGTTAAAAGAGTTAAAATCAAAGATTAATAACTAAAACATTTTTAATATTGGGTTATACATAAGATAAATTAGATTATAAATATTAATTATAAAGATAAAAATATTTCTTACATAATGGTATTTTATTTATAATTTTTATACATTAAATAATTTAATTTATTTATGACACAATGATGATGCAGTAACTACCTTATTAGTGAAATATTAAAATAATTGATATTATAAATACCCAAATAAATATAATGTGAGACATTTAATGAATTACTAGAATTTTATTTGTTAATATGACATGTTAGGGTTGATTAAATGAATTAGGTTCGATTTAATAATGCTGTTATGAATTTTGAAAAAACAAAATACCAAATAGTGTCAAAATTGACATAAATGTGTTTTTTTTAAAATATTATATTATTAATTGATATTCTATTCATAAAAATCAAAATATTGACCAAAGGACTTATATAATAATATGTGTATGATTAATGGAACACTTGGGGGTCTCTTGGAAGTATATAGTAAGATTATTAACCATATAATATAAAAATTCAATGTGACATGGTAAGTGTCAAGCTAATTAACTAAGAGTTAAAAAAAAAGATAAGGTTAATAAAGTGACCCCAACCTGTCTAAAACATATTGGTTGAGTGTTTATCTACCCATAACCACCTTATAATCTATAGAATCCACTTTGGAGACATTATAAACTGAATTTTAATTTATTATAAAATAATACTTTATGTTTTTCCTAAAGAGCCCCTCCTCCCCCTTATAAAAGGACACCACTTCTAACCAATTCCTCACTCATCTCAAGCCTTTTGGCTCGTCCAACCTCTGCCCAATTAATCTCCCTAAATCCATATCCTCCTACTAAAAGCCTTACCTTATTCATAAGCCACTTAAAGAGTACTTTTTGGTACAACCAAAAGGAGTTACCCAAATTAAAGGTAACAATTTTTCTTAGCTTCTTTTCTTTTACTTCTCCAACCAACAAAATCTTCTTATTCTTTTATTTTTTAACAACACCAGTATACTAAATATACTAGGATATTGTTATGATATGTATTTGAACTACAATTACAGAAACCTCCATCTAATTGGAGAAGAACATAATGTTTCTGTTGATTGAAACCAAACACCTCACGAAACGTTGATTGTTCAATTATCTCCTACCACCTATCATAGTGGTCATTATGATCACACTATAATTTAATATGATATTTATTATATTTATTATATATATATAAGATTCTTTAATTCCATTTTATTGAATACCATTATTCGTTTCATGTTATATATATATACGATAATTTTATTTGAGGAAGTGCAGACTACCGCCCCCTCAAAGTGATATGACACGTTCATACCATACATGGAACATGTAAAGGATGGTGTTAATGAACTTAAGTAACATATATAAGATATTATATTATATTGGAATAATAATATACCTATGTATTATTTTATTTTTATTGCTTTTAAAATAAAAAATGAGATGGAAGTAGCGTTCGTGCGTACGTATGGACTACCTTCTCCACAAACGCGATGAGATTCGTTCCCCATCGTATCCATTGAAGAATAATTTCATTTGATGATTAAAAAAAATGTTTAAGGAATTGATATCATTCTAGATATGAATACGATACAACCTATGGCAAACAAACAAGTCTTATAAAGCAAAACATATAAATGAAAATGAGTAAGTGAACACCCGAAACGACGATAATACACAAATATTATTAACAAAGCAATGTTATAAGATATTATATGATATCATATTTATGTATATTATTATTTTATTATTTAATAACAGATATATAAATATTATACAGGAGGTTAACCTACCCTCGAACAAGGAAAAGTACAAGGTAAGGGTTTATTTCAAAATCTCTTATTTATCTGAGTTTGTTTATACGTAATTATCTACTTGGACATCTTTATCATCCACATCCATGTTACTTAAAAATGTGCTTCAAATAATTCTTACTATCTTATGGACTATGGTTTAAGGTAATTTATACCCTTTTTGACTTTTTATAAGACGTTTATAAAGGAATCTTTCTGTTATTTTGCAAACAAGGTCCTTTTTAACCTTTTCGACAAAATTAAGGTAAGAATTTCTTTTTAACGTATATGGTTGGTGCATCTATTTTCCACCTTTATAATGTCTTTAAAGATTACTTTAAAAGATTATAAGGATATTTTTAAAGTAAAGGTTTTATTTTATAAGTATGTGACTTTTAAATGATTTAAAAAAAGAGATATTTATCTCAAATAGTTTTTATTTCATATATGTCCACATCGTTTGATGGATTTTAAGTATATAAAGTTGATTTATTTTGATACAAAACATCCATATTTTATTGAAGGTTTTGTGATATGTTTGACCGTGGATGTATTTTATTTATACCATTCATGGTCTATGGATAATGTATTGACGTTTCATATGCTAGATTTAATACGAATGTTTATGTTATTTTTAAACCTATTCATATGAGGAATGCATTGGACATAATAAGTGATGGGTGGAGCCCGATATATCTCCTAGATGCATCGGCAGGTCTCATGAGACAAACTAGTGTCTTGTAATAAGGCCTTGAAAAAAATCTTATTTTTAGTCTTGGCACAAGGCCTAGACTATGTAGTTATGATAGTCTGGTATTATGCATTCCATCATTATGAAAGTGGTTATTGATATTTTATTTGATTATTCGACTAGTAGAATATCCATGAGAATAAGTAAATGTAATTATTTCATTTTATCTTTTCCATATTATGCTAATTTTCAAGTTTAAAAGGATTTTGTTTTATTTATACATTGCCTTAAATGTTTATGCTTATTTATGAAAGTTCCCACTACATTGTTATCCTTACATATCATCTGAGATCACCCATATAAATGTTTTAATTTCCAATGATATGAAAAAGTATTTTATGAATGACATGCTGGGATAGTATGAGGGGATATGAAGACAAGATGTTGTTGTAGTTTTTAATTTTATGATGTAATGTAAAATCTATGAATATATCTAGTGATTCCAAGGCTACTAACCTAATCGGTCGTTTGAGACTTGATCTTTTGTGATCATGCCAATGTTATGTAATAACACACCAACTTTGGTTAATAGAAGTCGGGATGTTACAATGGAATTGAAATTCTTGGTGTGATAATTCTCCCCACCACAAAGCTTTCTACCCCCAGAATGCCACATCATGGCCAAAATCAAAAACCAAACCCAACTGGTAAACCATGTTTCACTCCCTTGCCATGTTTCACAAAAAATGCCAAAACACCTCTAGTGATCAATTAATGAAGGGATGTCCCGACAAAGAAACACTTAAATTTTTTTCATGAAATGATTAAATGCATTAAAACATTATCCCAAAATAGAAGTCCAAAATCTCTATCTTAAAAATATTCCCGCAATTTACCCAAATGAACAACAACAAATAACAAGGTTACACTCACATTGATTTAGGTAAACCATTGGGAATTCTCCAATCACAACGCTCATCCATGGAATATGTGGGTAGTTGTAAATCTCTGAACAAGACTAACTAAAACATATCCATGTCCAAGGATAAATTTGACTTTCTCGTATAGGGAGAACGAAATGGGCTCCCCACTAGAAGAGATAACTGAAATGTTTTTCTGAGACAGGATCAGAAAAATAATAGGGGGAGGCCCTAACGGACACCCCAGTAAATGGTGTAGACTTCCATTCAAAATTTACGAAGTAACATACATGATACACATAGTGTGTCTCCCAACCATAATAAAAATCCATATTATCTTACAAGCATGGGATGACATAGGAAGAACCCAAATTTAAAGAGTTGGGATAACCACATGGTTAGTCTGCATTGTTTGGGAAGTCATTTGCTAACCTTTCAGATCATTCTTTCTGCATGGCTTCCAAGCACGTGGTCACTACTAATCATGCCCAACCCGTGTACTCAACCATAATGAATCCAATGGTTTAAACTATTCCCATATTTGTAGCTAAGGTTTTTAATTTGTATAGGGTCTTAAATGACCCTTGGATTTCCCTTGACTACATGTTAGCTTCGCTCCAGGACCTATAGATGGGGCATAAATTATTTAATTATTTTTGGCTTCATATATAGGCTTTAGAAACCCCCTAAACATATCTTCTCCATACAGTTCTACAAACAATTACACCACAACCCAAATTGGTTTACCGGGACATAACACATTACCAACTCACATCCTATCCCTAAATTCTACTGAAACAAGGACATAGAATATGCACACACTTCACATCTTGTTACATTGTATGATAAACAATATAAGGAAAGGGAACCTATGAACATTTTAATCTACAACATAGGATTTTGAATTGTTCAATGAGAGACATACTCCAAAAATGACAGAGACTCTCATATGATTACACAACCTTCATCTTTATAATAAAATGATCACACAACCTCACAAGGCATCACCGAACCTGACCATCACACCTGATCGAAACAATACATGGAGAGGGACCTTATACAATTTCATCTAACATCACAGAATTTAAGCAAGTGGCCATAATTATCCACTCATTTACATATTTCTGACACTGGCAGATTAATATAACCCACTAATTAGAAGAGACTATGAAGGACCCATTGGCCATCTTAGAAACCATCCAGATACTCATCGACAATAAAAACCAAAAACCACTTACACCTTAAATGGATCAAGTAACTTATGAAACTAAGGTATCTTTTAACCGTCCAAGAGAAATATCTCACTACAATAGGGTCCCAAAAATATAAAATTAAATGGTGTAAAATTAATCTGTAAAGATCAAAAAAATTCCTTATATTGGTCAATGAGAGGATTTCCCATAGGTGAAACAATCTAGGATGCACTTCAGTGGTGCATTAGCAGTTAATGGGGGCATACCTTGTCCAATGAGAGAACCTGAGGACCCAACCAAGCTGGTAAAATTTTTAAGACAAGCCAAAAATCAAATCCAAAAGCATGAAGGGAACCAACATCATTTTGTCCAGAAAAACTACTCAAATGATTCTACTATCAAGTCCTTCTACCCAGCTTACCGACCAAACACAAACCCAGAACATGGTTCAAACAAGAGGGGTTCTTGGACTCTAAACATCCCACAACATCAAAATTTTCTAGAAACACATAATATACACCATCCCAATCCAGTCATCAAGACATCGTGGTGTCCATTAAAAACATTTCTTTGAAAACAAACATTTCATCGATTAACGTATCAAGCAATGGTACCCCATGGGCCTCGCACATGCATGTTTTTGTGCAACAGTGGTCTCCCTTCTCATAACCATCCCATGATACATGTCGACATTCCATCAACAATACATTATCCCATATAACCTCGTGCATGTGGTCACTCATGGAAATACCAAAGGATAAAAAAATTATTTCAAATTTTCAAAACCAAAACAATCAACCAATGCTTCCTTTTTCTCAAAACTGCTAACCACAAAATCAAACCCAAATTACAGCTTACAAAAATTTTTAGAATAGAATAATCATTCAAATGAAAACTCACTTCCAATATATTCACATAAATTTTAAAAAAATCTCATCTCATTAAAATCACCTTTCAATAGTATAGAGAACTCTATTGTAAGAAACATTTTCAAAACCAACATTATCAAAATTTTCATCTTTCAAAAGAGGTGTAAACACAACCTTTTTCATATCAAAACAATTCATAAAAATCAGTTCAATCATTTTATAAATATAACCATTCCCTTTATATTAGAAAATAAATTCACAAAAACATTACAATTCATAAAACCATGTAATTTTTGCTTTAAAACCGAACATCCAAGATTTCAAAACTAAAGGACAGTAGATAATGCGAGAGGAAACAAGTTTTGGTGGGTGAATAGGAAATTTGGTTGGAATCCATACTCCAATCACTTATCCATCACATGGAGTGTTCTAGGATAATATCCCAGGATTCACATTGCTTTAAAAAACCTACGAGCTCATTGTGACCATTAACCCAACTCTCTTTTCATTTCTGTTAATCAACATCAATGTAAGAAAACCAAAGATCTTAGATAAATTCATGACATTCCCTGGTGACAATAATCATATCCTGAGGTGTAGTGATAATGAAAACTAACCATAACTATAATTACATGTCTTAAAAATCCCAATTCATGACTATCATGTCTTCTCCTCAAATAACATGACCCAAAGAGTTAACCTGAACCTCCTTTGATAACATTTTTCCTTGAACCAAATCTATCCACCACCAAAACCAGCACCATACACCGACTGTGACATGGAATGAATGGAATTCCCAATCCCAAAGGGCTATCAAAAGTTACTAAGTATAAGAAAATGATGTTTGGGAATGATTTACCAGAGTTTATAAACATAAAAAAACAAAAAAATAGGACAAATATGGATATTTTGAAACAACCCACATTTTACAAAAAACCTGAATTGAATTACATAGTTTAAAACAATTATAAAATACTAAAACAACAATAGAAATAAAAAATGAACATCCCATGAACTTTTCTCATAGAAATATGCACCGCCCTTAAGCTATCTCCACAATAGTACACCACTAAAGACCTACTAGAAACCCAAACAACTGGAACCAAAATCATTCCTCAAAACTATGAAAAAATAACCAGGTCTACTTACACACAAATATATTAGTTGTGTGCGATAAAAATCTGAGTAGGATAACACCACTTTTATAGTACATGTGGTAATCATTTAGAGATCAAAATCATGCATGTTTACTAAACCATAAAATGCTAGGTAAAAATTAAAAAATATGTACCTTAAAATAAAAACAGATTTTAGGCGAGCTATTTTGAAAAAACTAACACATTTAAAAATAATGTGAATGCTACTGAAATTTCAATAAAAACATACCATATACACACGCTATCACATTATTCAAAGAGAAGCGTATCGTAGAAGCTTGGGGTGTCACAATTTAAATTAGAATATATTATTTAATGACATTATTTGTAATTATTATTTGTATTTTCTAGTATTACCTTTTATTCATCTCTTATTGTATGGTTACTTATTTATGAAATTTTCATCGGTATTTAAACTCTTTATCATCTGGTATAGTTTCCTCATTAAATTACACACACCCTCAAAACTATTTATCAACCACTGGTAATTTTGGGGGTGTGCATGACATACAGTAGTGAACAAACTCCATCATGCAAATGAGTACCAATAAAAAAATGTTATATGTATCTTCTTAAAGAATGAATGATTGGTATTTAAATTATTTTCACTAGAGCATGTTGATTATTCTTAAGATTTCGAAACATTTTGTATACTATTGGGGTATATTATTCAAGTTTTTTATATGATCATTATAATAAATTATAAATGTTTTGATAATTATTATATTATTTTATCATAGTCACATTGGTACTATGCCTTTTTTGAGATTATTTATTCATGAAATTTAAATGTATTTTACTTTTTCACTTGATCTAGAATAACATAATATAAATTTAATTTCATAAATTCAACATTTAATTATGTATATTACAATATTTTTAAATGTATCCAATAAGTGGGAATGTAAAATATATCAAATCTCATAATCTATGTATGGAACATACTTCTGGGAAAAAATGATTAAGATTATAGAGCTATTTTTAGAGATAGAGATAAATAGTTTCTAAATATATTATGCAACTAATGATGAATGAAATATCCACTATTCAATGGTTCTATTGATCTATTATTATCTACATTATGGATTATTTTCTTAGAGTAAATATATCATTCATTAAAAAGAACAAATATCATAATTTTATCGTGTGTTTTATCAACATAAAGAAGATATTGATCAATGGTGTTCACAAATCCAAAACCCTAAAGAGTGTGATGAAATAAATAGAATGTTTGGAAAGACTAATACCAGGTTATTTTTTGAAAATACATTAATCATGGGAACTGATAAGATGTAAAATTTTAATTCCTCAATCTAAGGAAATATGATAGAGAAAATACGTTAGAATATTGAGAAAATAATTTCAATGATAGAAAATCATGTTTTAGATTACGTCTATTTTCTATGGAGTAATATGATCCTTTAATTTATGGTATTAATTTTTTATTATGAATGAAATTTCATCACCTAAATTTCCTACATATTGGGATATAGTATAATGTTCCATCATAGACAATAACTAATTATCCATGACATGGGTTTTCTATGGATAAATATAAAAGGCTCATGAGACTGAGAACTATGAAATATAAAAATGGAAAACATGGTAAATGGATGTTCGGAATGTACAAATTTTAATAATTAATGAATGAAATATCATGAAACAGTCATGACGAGAATGGTTGTTTTGTTTATATATAGAGATAAAGGATTATAGGAATCCAATTTAAAGGAAATCAAAGAAACAAATAATGTTTAATGATTCATCGATAACGAGATGGGTAAATATACAAATTAATCCCCACATCATCCTGTAAATTTTCCTTACATAAGGCTAATGTATAACGGCCATTATCAAGTGATCGCTATATCTTCAGTTGATATTTATAAGGATGTAGTTGTATCAATGTTTATTGTAGCCTCAAATATAGTTAATTAATTATTTCAATATCAATCATTATACTCTATCTAATATTCCATTTTTACTACATTATTATATGTTTACCTTTTATATTAATAACGGAACTCTCAATATTTATTTTAATTTAGTATCATACTACAACAAGGATATGTTAGTTACTTTCTAATATAACAAATAGTCATAACCAATATTCAGATACGGTTTTAATGAAAATGGTGTAATGTTTTTTAATACTTATTAAAAATTCGTATCTTAATTAAAAGACAAAATTTCTTTCTCAGTGAATGATATTACAATATTGTTGGATATATAGAATCATTCCACTTTAAAGAGGAGACTATACCTCTTGAATCATGTCTAAATTCATGTCTTGACCCTATCCAAACGTTCTTTATCGATGAATAATAATAGATAAAAACTATGAATGGATTATGTATATTTATAATAGAATATCTAATTATATTATAAGTATTCATTATTTTATATCTTAATGATAAACTTTGAAACCAACTGGATCATTATGTTTACTTTTCCATTTTATATCTTAATGATACACTTTGATGAAAAAATGTAGAAATATTTCTATAAGTTTTGAGGCCGTATTAACAATTTTTTTATTATACCCCTTAGAAAACCAGTTCTCACCATATCCATAGTAAATGATTTTTTACTATTATGATTATTCATTTTGACCAAAACTTTAGAAGAAATATCATATAATATAAAGTAATATGAATTAAAATATTTATTTTATTTTAACAAATATAATTTATATAAGTGGAATAATATTATTTTAAATTAATCTCACATATAGTATGAACAAGAAGTTTTCCAAAAAAATATTTTTCAAACATAATATAACACTATATATTCATTATATTAAGTAACCTTCAATATATGAATTTCAATTAAAATTTGTAGTTACCTAATAAATAAAATTATTTATAAAAATTCTTTATTAGGCGTTATTTTGTTTAACTATATGGATAAACAAAATGCATATCAAAACTGTTTTCATAAATAATATTTTTTAAGACTAAAAATAATCATACAGTAAATTACAGTATAAATATCATTTAAATGCAATTAATTATATTAAATTTAATATATTAGTATTTTTTTAAATTAAATTAAATTAAATGAAAAAATATAAATTTATTTTACATATTTTATTAAAGATAAGATATAGTTTTAAAAAATTGGTATTGATCACTATTTACAGAAAAATCAATATTTTCAAAATTAATAAAAAATCACGCATTATTAATTTTTATATTTTTATTTAAAAAACTAAATTTTTTTAATTTTTTTTAAAATATATAGAATTTAGTTATTATATTAATTCTTAAAAATCAATAAAAATCATTTTTTATGCAAAGTATTTTTCATGAATAAAATGACATTATTTTTAAATATGGAGTGTTTCATTAGAAATAATTTATTTATAAATATATATTTTATTAGATAATTTATAAAAAAATAATACTGTGTTGAATTCAATTCATATTGTGTAATTTGATAGTGTGATTATAACCCAGATATATTTTATGTATTATTTACACTCAATGTCACATGCCATATACTTTATCAAACATAATATTATTATTTCAAAATCACTAGTTGTTAAACTATCACCTTACCACATTAATAACATTCGTCCTCAAAATTTTAACATAGAATCGTTAATAAATAAATTTTATTTTGGAAGTTCATTAAATGAAATCCCACTTCATATTTTTTTTTAATAAAACGTCTTCATAGGCCACCAAAAATTTCACATAAATAAATATCCACATATGAAAACAATAGTGGTAAGTGAAAATATTAACATGGATGCATAATTTAATTCCAAAATAATTATTTAATTGTGAATGAGTTCATCGATCATAAAAATATTAAGTGATCAATGTAATTTTATGACCAATATACCATAAAATAAATTGGTTTTAATAATATTAACATTTTATCACAAATGTAGTTAATAAGAAACCATTTCCATTTTCGAGATCCTACACCTAGAGTTTAATAATTTCCCAACACATATAATATGAAGAAAACAAGAATATTCTTACATGAAATGTATAATATCAATAGTTTTTCAATTTCCACTATAATAATTTTTTTTCCAAAAACTACAAGTATTCATGATAAGTATTTTCTGTAATTAAGATCTATTATAAATCTCTAATGAACAGAATAATGAACAAAATGATAAATGTAAAGTTTATATATCTTTATATATTTACCAAATAAAATTCTTATCAAATGTTATGATATTTCCCAAAATTAATAAGCCTTCATATCATGAATCACCAAACTTTAAAAGCAATTACAAAATTTCAAACTAAATCATTCATAAATAATTTTTTTAACACTACTAAAAATATTTTGGACCGAACATGATGTATACAAAATAGAAGGGTTTAGTAAACTATTTTTTCGTGACTAATTTATCATTTTTCTCCAAATAACATAAATAACATATAATGTTTCATAAAAAATATATAAATATTCTTTAATCATATGTCTTTTAATATATATTAATAATTCTCATAAACAGCTAAGATCACCAATAATCTATTATAAAATCATATACGCTTCTAAAATTTAATTCAAACATTATTTCGTGAATTAAATCCCATAATAAATTGTCTTCTAGAATCATATAATCTTTTTTTATAGTTATTATCTTCTTCTGAAATAAAATTAGTCCCAATACCACTTTTCAATAAGATTGGTTTCTATGTGATAAAAAATATGATCCAAAACTAAACATCATTATTATGTTTCAAACTATTTATGTAACATTTGATGTCTTACTTAATAGGACATGACATAATCCATTGGTTTCCACTATACCCTTATTAAGATTCTGTTATGGGTTTATGACTCATGGCCTTTCTAGATGTGTATGTTTGGTTATAAAAAAACAATCTAATATAATAATAATTATTAATTTCTATTAAATGTTATGAATATCCTAAATATAATTATAATCATGAAATATAATATATATCCAAATGTTTGTAAAATATTTTTACCAATTTTTCACAAAAATAAAAAAATGGCCTTCCCCGATTAATATTTTCATATGTTAAACTTGTGGTTCCATATACCATAAACAACAATTAAAACAAAATTAATTTGTCCAAAATTTCTCTTATATGATAAAGAATTAATAGAGTATTAATTCATTTAGCATTATGATATTATTTAGATAGACCAAAACATTGTAACTCTTTAATCCATTTCTAAATATTGATTCATAACTCAATATTTTTTATAACTAGTTATGAAATATACTAAAAATTTCCCCTTAATAAATTCTTCATATAATAAAATTTGAACCACGTCTAAAGATTCAACAAGTCTAAAAAACAAGTGATGATATAACACATAAAGTCCATATGTAACTTATAGTTTCATTGCCATAAATTGAAATTATATTAGAAATTTCTATAAATTTATCATCGTGGACATTTTAATCTATTTCCTAGGATTTTCCCCAACCACCATTTTTTAATGCCTAAAATCGCAACATTTAAATAATTTAATTAATATATTGGGAATATTTTTATTCATCATTAGGACGTGAATCAAACTCTTCCTTTTCTATGTCATAATATTTATTTATTAATTCCAATAAGACATAAACAAAATCTTCATATCTATTGAGGTAATATTTCTGGGCTTCTTTTCCCTCATTCAAGTCAGATTTTCCATTAAATATGTTTACATTCATTATTATATCATTGATTTTCTTATCTTCTTTTTTATATATTTTTTTTTCATAGTAAACTCACCTAGGTTCATATTTTTAATCCTAACACATGATCTGTAATTATTAATAACCATAATAGTATTCATGATAGAACGATTCTCATTTTGTTTCTCATTCATAGAACCACCTCATTTTTTTATATAAATTATTAATTAAGTTCATTATAAAACCATCCATTTACTAAAATATAAAATTATATTGTGAATATATCAAATAAACTATAACAAACCTTATTATTTAGTGGATAAATACTAAGATATCATCAAATAATACATTCTATATTAAACAATTTTTGTTTATCTAAAATTACCCCTATTATTTTTATAATAATAACCATTTTGGTTTATAATATTTTTATCTTACTCTCAAATAACATCATAACTACTATGGTTTTCTTAAATAAAATATGGTTCAAAATATAAAGACCCAACAATAAATATTTCATAGGAAATAATTTTAATTTATGAATTGATTATATTATATTTGGGTATTTATTATATGAGTTGTAGAAAATGAGGTGATAACCCTTATATAAAAAAGAATAATGTATAAAGTTTAATATTCCAATAAGTTCTATTATTCCATAATATTAAAATTATAATATTAAATTATTATTTTTTCGTTAAAAAAATACAATACATTCAACATTATTTCTTATCTATAGATTCTCATCCTTAAAACCAATTAAAAATTTTAAAAAATTGTTGGATTTTCAGAAGAAAAATACAATAAGGGATTTAAAATGATGAAATATGATATCCAAAAATAAAAATGTAAACAGATGAAATATTTAACTTTAAACCAATTTTATTTATGTGAATAAATTAAATCACTTGAACATGAAAAGAACAAACATAATATTTGCAAATAAATCCATTAAAACATGTTGAATTAAAAATAATAACATTTTTGGGAACATAGAGGATTACATTCATTATATATTTTAATCCCATGTAAGAAATAATTAGAAACCAATTATATCCATAAAACAAACCCTCCTACAATTGACTTTTTCTTTCCTATTAAATTAAGGAACATTACCCAATGCATTGGTGAAGTATCTAGGTAAAACAACCATATAAGCAATATTAGGCTCACATATTTCTTTTTGGGAACACACATCTTATAAGCTGCCTTGGGACAACTCTGATCATTATTAATTATCAAGTACCATATTATGAATAAAGTAAATTATGTGTTCAAATTTAATCATAAACCCAATGAAAAACACTTTTAACTCAAATGAAAAGGTATTTTTGATATTTAAATAACCATATATATTCAAAAAATATTTTCTACTAAAAAATATAATGAAATAGGTAATGATGTATTTTATTCGAAGAAAGCATGAAATATGGTAATGGTGGTGAAACATAATTTTTTTGTTTTTATAAAGGGTATTTCACTAAATATATGTTAAAATAGGACATTTAATTTATCTTTTTTGATGAATATAAAAATATTCCATTAATTGGTTCATTTTGATAAAATCTATAAGAATTTCAAAAGACCTAAAAATTTTCCTTTATAAATATTTTATATTTAATCAAATAGATCAATTAAATTATTTATACAAAATGAAATTTGATTAAAATATTCATAAAATAATTAATTTAACCATTTAAAATTAGGTTTATTACTAATGTGTCCATTTCCTTATGTCACACATGGTAAGAACGTTCATTATCATCTTATATAATAAACATACGTTAATTATTTACTTTCCTAAGAACCATTATCATGTGTATTATTCCATTTATAATACATATCACGAATTTATTGACATCTATTTTCTAATTTATGATATATTTATATGTTTTGAATATGTAATGAATATATTTAATAAATGTATTTGGATATTTTATTGTAGTAAATTAAAAAATTATTCCGTCATCTCTATAAAAATAATCAAGAAAAATTTTAAATTTATACACTTAAAAAAATATTTTAAAACAAATCAGGAATTATTTTTTTGAAAAATAGACTATATTACGACCGTGTAGATGGTAATCTATATATAAACATGAGTAACATCTCTATTTTCCCAATAATAATTATTAAAAGAAGGTATGTTTAATGTGTAACACACCAAGATTTTAAAAGAGGATAATTTTGTTTAATAACATGTGAAACATAAAACACTGAGAACAAACAAGAAAGAAACACTCCAAGAAATTACAATATATTTATTTTGTAGAAAATATAGTCACTTTAACATATTGTGATACACATAACCCTTAGACTTTTATATTCAATTTTGAATTCAACATGCAACATCGTGCCTAAAAATCAACATTATATATAGAAATATTATAAAATATCCATTAAATATTTGGTTATTAATAGTAATAACTAATTTATTATATATAAATATATATTTCATACACAATTTAAACTATTAATTATTTTTTAGTAAAATATAAAATATTTTTCATTATGTAATTTTATTCAATAAAAACATGTTTAATATAAAATTATTTTATTGATTTTCATGAAAAAATATATTTTTTTAAAATTTTAAGAAAATATTTTATATAATTAACTCAGTTTTTAAAAAAAATACAAAAAAATTATTTTGGTTCAAATTATAGGATTTTCAAAAAATATTGATTTTCTGTGAATAGTGATAAAATTGAAATTTTTTTATATGGATTTATATTAAATAAATAATTAATTAATAATTAAAATTAGGATTTGAATATGTTTTCATGTAACATATGTATTAATTGTGTATATTGTATCCCCTTAATTACATTTAAATCATCATTATATTTAATTTTAATATATGTTTTTTTAAATGATTTTTCTAAAAAAAGTTATAAAGTGTATAATGTTTCTCTATTTTAATTAATTTGAATAATAACAAAAGTATAATATTTTAAATAGAATTTATAAATTATATATTAGTAACATTAAATTTATATTAATATAATGACATATATTATACTAGAGTTAATATTAAATCATATTGTCCATGAAAAAACTAAACTATTTGAATGTACTCTTTTTCAATGCTTTTGTGGGTTTTGTTATTAATATAAATTTTTAACCTTTTTTAAAATTAATTTCCAAACTATAGTTTTAAAAATTATAGGTGGATTAATTTATGATAATTTTATGAAAAAATTAATATTTCCAGGAATAATGACAAGTAGTGAATTATAAATGAAAATTTCCTTTTAATTTAAATTTTTTATAATGTTAAACTATATTTTAAATTTGATATAATGAAAATATATTAGGAAAATCTATTTATTTTTCAAGGTTTATGAATTTTACCTACATCTAAATTGACATTGGGGTTAAAAATATTGCAAACATTTGAATATTTTACCCTTGAACACTCTTATTCTCATAGCGTCATTAGAGATAATTTTAAATTTAATCATTGGAATATTATTAATTTTAATTTGATAATTTTTATTAAATATTAATAATCAGGATAATTTATATTATTTAATATGTCAAAATTATTTATATTATGAAATAAATATTGAAAATAGTAAATATTAATTACAATAGTTAAGGTAAATTTTCATTTATAAGGGGTTAAACTAAAAATTTAAGGGTTACAATGAACTAAAGACATGTATAAAATATATTGAATGGATATATATATATATATATATATATTATAACTTGTATGTTAAATAGTTATCCATTATTATAAATTTTTTTGTCATGAATATTTTGTGTAATTCATTTATTTCAAAAAATACAAATGTGCCACTCACTTCATTTATAAAAGTCCACCCCATATCATTCTCTCATCACACACTCAAGACCAGTTGGTTTAGACAATACCTGTAACAATCACTTATCTACATCCCTATAATCATTAGAGAATAATTATTTTTGGCATAATTCCATATAATGAAGGCCTTGGGTGAATACCAAAAAAAGTTAACTGTAGAAGAGGTGATGATCTCTGATTATCATTTTTTATTTTATATTTTCCACCAACCAAATAAAATATTCATAAAAATGATTATATAAAAATAATGAGTATCTCCCACATAATTATATGTTATTACGTTAATTTAATAAGATATAAAGTTCTTATATTCCATTAAATGTGTAATCAAGTCATCATTCATGTGTACATTATAATACTACATCACCAACAGACCTCATTCGTTTCTCTATAACATCCACTCTTGATTGTATATGATTGTCTATATAAAGTCTTTATATAATATATATAATAAAATTATTACTATATTTACATCATATCATATATATACCTTTTCAATAAATTTTGAATGGGATATGATAACTTGGCTTTTGGGTATGGTGGACTACCACCTCGAATAGTGATGTGATTGTTCTTTCTGTAACACAATGAGTTGAATTAAAGAAGAAGAATTTTAATTAATATAGGTCATATAAATTATAAAAATATGATATTTATGGCGTATTTATCATTCATAAAAATAAAATATACAATTTAACTTTTTAACTAAATTATAATAATATCGTTCATGTACATGTTGACTGACACCTTCACGAAGTGATATAACACACTTTTCATTACCACAAAACATTAATGATATATATATTTATATTAATATTTAAGATAATAATATGATATATAATATTTTATGATCATTCATGAAATTTGAAATATTACCTACCTTCTTTCCCTGAAGATCACTGTACAATGGAAACATTACTAATGTGTACGTATAGACAACTGTGTATATGATCCGAACAACATAATGATTCATAATAATCATTCATGATAGGTTTTTTATGTAACACTTATTTATAAATAATATTATAATGTAACTAATTTTATTTAATTTGTGATGTCAAAAAATTAATATATGCAAAAACTAGATCATTTATGATGAATCAAACATGTGAAAACAGTAAAATTTTCTCTGGAAATAATAAAAATAATGAATGATTTTTTAAGAATTGTTGATAAGATGTTCTAACATGATCATATATCATATTATATGTATTTAGATAGATCTTCAATAAGTTAATAACTTCTAATAAAGCACTAAATGGGGGGATAAATCAATTTTCAACCCAAAGGAAGCATGAGGTAGGGGATTTCCCTCCCAAATTTTACTAATGTGAGACACATGCCATATTCCCAAACTATTTTCTTTATTTATTTTATATAAGTCCAAAGTATTAATTTTTATTTATTTTCCTAAAAATTATTTTTATTTATAAATATATATCATCATCTGATTTTCATGAGGGTTACAATTTATATGGTTCAAATGTTTTAAGAAATTTTGTCCCATTTTTTCTTCTTTGAGACATTTTTTAACTACTATTCCTTATTTTAAATGGTTTATATACATACCCAAGGATATTTAATATCATTAATTTGTCTATCCTAATGATATATCAATATTCATTTTATTATATTCAATCATGGGGCGAACGTCTCACTATTATGAAATGTGTAATTATTTTATTTTACAATATCTCAATTTTGGAGGATTTATTATAATTATATTTTCAATGATGAAATATTATGGTTAAAATATAATGAGAACAATGAATTTTATTATCCAATGGTTATTTCATATGAAAACATGTTTTACCATCACTTTAATCTCTTTATAAACTCATTTTTATAGATGAATTTATTTATAAAACCTCGTCTATATTTTGAAAAAATAATTATTCCAAAACAATGTTCTTAAATATTGTTTCCAAAAAATGTATGGAGAACTCATCAAGTGAAATATTATATAACATTATACCCATGTATTAAATTTCATAAAATTTAACACAGTCTCCATGCATATTTGTTAAAAAAACCATTGGTATAATACCGAAAATGTGAAAAAAATCATTTTTACAAAATGTACAACTGAACCATAATTTTATAAAGTAATGAATATTATTTTCATTGAAATATCCTTTATATATTGTGATAGTTATTTTAAAAACAATTTAAAAAATTAATTTCTTTTTCCAAATTAAATATCTATTTAACTTTAGATTTGTTTTCAATGATTTTTTAATCTTTAGTTATATGTTTCCACGGTTTTATAAAATGAAAATATTTTTCAAAATAAAATGGATTTCTTTTATGATGATTTTATAAATAATGTATTTCAACTCAAAATTTTTTGAATTTTATTTTAATGGTATTTCTATTCATCAATGTCAATAACCCTTTTATTTTTATATCCTCTAATGTGGGAAATTTTTATTAATACTATTTCCATTCATTCTGTAGATGGATTAATATTTATTATTATGAATTTTTATGCGAACCATTTTTTTGACATGGGTAAATCACATCTCAAAAAGTATATCATGTAACCCATTTATTATCCACTTTTTAATCATCTTCCAAATATATTTTCATGGTTACCATTTCCTTTCCATGGGATTACCAAATTATTAAATGAATAGTGATTTTTTATGTGATCTTTATGATTATATGAAATATATTTTTATATTTTTCATTTCATGGTTTTTATCGTACTTATATGATGGATGCACCTTGATAGCACTATGTGATCCAATTACATCTTATATGATGGGGTGACCTAAATAACACTGGGTGATCCCATTATAGCTTATTCACCCAGGAGGCCTAGATAGCATCATGTGAGCCCATTATATCATATATGATGGGGTTTCGCAAACAAATCTAGGTGATCTTATTATAACATAAATGACGGGTTCTCTGTTATAGAGATGGGTGATACCAAATTAAATTTCATGATGGGTGTTCCAATACTGAACTCTAATGCATTTTCTGATTATTAGTTACTCTGAAGAATTATATTGGATGATGGTTATGTTGTTATTATAACTATATAGGTTCTATATAAATTCATTAATAATGATTCTCTATGATACCAATACATTTTATATATTTTTTCCATGGGATTATGATATATCCTTTAATCATGATTGATATCACATAGCTTCTGATTATTTATACATGTGACTATTTACTTTGTTAAATTATTATTTCATGTTTCATGATTGATGATTCTACTGTTGCTAGGTGCAAGTTATTTTATGATTCCATCAGGAACTATGATCACTATTACGAACCCTTATGCACTTCTTATACTCATTGATGTATATAATTTTTTTAATGTTAATGTTTATCATTACAAAAAATTTCATGCCAACAATATTATTTTTTCTATCACTAGGTTATCATGAAAAATAGTGATTGAATTATTTCTAAAAGGGTTCTATAAGGATGATGATGACATCATAATGTGAAGTAAAAAAATATATTTTATTTTTGATCAACTATTTTTAATGCGATGCAAATTGTTAATGTAAGAGTTTGTACTAATTATCTATAACACGCAAACAAAAAGGACAATGGGAATGTAAATTATCCAATTTTCACATTTGATATTTTTTTTGGATGGAAAAAATTGGTCCACCTCAATCAGTTTCAATGACTAGAATTATTTTTTTATTTCATCACTGAATCTTGAGTGAGGTATATATGTTATTATAGTTGGTATTTGAGTTCATATAGATTACCATGGCAACATAGAGGTTTTTATTTAATTTTATCTTAAGATATATGGGTATTTTCATAGTTTTATAAGTATATGGATGATATTAAATTGAAATTCCTCAAAAAACATTTGAGTTTATAAGTAATGAGTTAAAAATGTGATTAATGAGATTTTAGTATATGGTTTATTATGTTATGTATAGGTAATTATTTCATTCATGTAATATGTTTGTTTATATTTTTTGGGGAAAAATTTCTAAAGGAATTTATAACCATTAGGGTTTATAGCCTTTGTATTATTAAGGTAATTATGAAAACATAATTTATATAATTTATATAACCATGATAATAAAAATTGATTTCAAGAATTAGTGATTATTTTTAATTAAAAAAATATATTTTGTTATATTTTTTGAATCGAATGTTAAATGTTTTGAAATAAAAGTTCAGTTTGAACTGCCTTATATTTACAAGGTATACAAGAATTTTATAGTTTGAACATTTAGTAATGCTATTGAATTTTGAGGTTTAATAAATCATATTATTATTTTCTCATTTTGGAAAATATCTTACCATTTTCGAACAAATTTGATTTATTCAACGTCAAAATATATGTGGAAAATATTTTTATCATATTTCTGGTAATATGTTTCTTTAAAAGATAAATTTTTAATATTTTATTGATGAAAAAATAATTTCAATACTCATGGTATGTATAAAAAATTGAAATGTTTCTTTAAATTGGATAGGGGATGAAATTATAGTTTCCATGTATGAAAATTTTACAATGGCCTATGTTTATAAGGTTAATGAAGTCCCCAACTCAATGAAAAGTATCATGAATATAATGTTATCATATTACATTAATATATGATCAATTTAATTTCAATATTAATTATCATAGATTTATTTTTATTAGGCCCTCAAAATTCCATTTTTCATTCAAATTAATATGATCATTGAACTAAAAAAAATTTATAATTATTTATGTTATTCATCCATTCCCATCTATATTCACATACATAGAACCATAGTAATTTGTAATTTAATATTACATTTTCACATACTATTCTATATAATTAAGAGAATTTTTTATTAACCCTTTTTATATAGTAGATTTTAAAAAATAAACTATCCAACCATTTATTACTGAGATAGTTTTTACATTGTGAGGATATAATTTATTAATGAGGGTGGATGTGAATAAAGAAAATTTTGATTAATAGTGAATCCTACATGCAACACTGGTCTTATATGAGAATGTAAAACCACGAAATATTATGATATATTTGTATTCCAATAAATTGAATCCCTTCAATAGTGTCATGTACTCTAAACCAAACAAATTTTATTTTTGATAGTGTATTCAATATGCAACATTGAGATTAACAGACCCACGAAATATATATATATATATATAACCATTATAAATTAGTTCTTAAATTATATAGTTTGAACAATGTAAACTAATTGATGAAAAATAAATATTTTTATTTGTTTTTGTGTCTTACTCAATTTAAATTCTCTATAAATTCTTAGTAAATAAAAAACCTATTTTAGTATTGTTATTTTATTCTTTAAAATTAATTTTTTTTTCAAAAATAATATTAAAATATTTTGAAGAAAAATTCTTTATAATTATTTATTCATACATTTAAATTATTTTTGTGAAATTTTAATATATTTTTTGAAATCCAAACTCAAATTATATTTTGGGTCAAATATTGTGAGTCTTCAAAAATGTTGATTTTCAATGAATAGTGAAAGAATTCATGTTTTTGTAAATGATTAAAGTCATTTTAATAAATTATGTAATTTAAAAGTTATATTTTATTTTTAATAATATTTTAGGTAATATAATCATTGTTTTTTATTATTAATCCACTTAATTAAATTTTAATTATCATTATATTGTATTTTACTATAAGTTTTTTCTTTGGATTAATTTTTTTTTTCAAAAAACAATATTGAATATCAGATTATTTCTATAATTCAATAATTTATCTTAATATCTAAAAATAAATGTCAAAAATTATATTTTTGTATTATAAAAATCATTAAATATAAATTTATTTAAAAAAATTGATTATTATTATACGTAGAGTTATTATAGAAACAATTTATACATGAAAACAATACAGTTCTCATAAATCATTTTTACCTCATATTTCTGGATTTTTTAAATTTTAATTCATTCATGTTTTAGATGATATTTTTAAAATATAAAATATATATTTGAAATTATTTTTTCAAAATTTTAGTTTCATGCCATTTAGATAATTTTTTAATTGAATAATTTTTATTCCAAAAACCAGGTAATTTTAACTGAAAACATTTTTTTTCGTTTAAATCATTTAAAATGTAAACTTGAATTATAAATTCGTTTTATCGTAAAAAAATAGTTATATTATATAGTTATTTGTCAAAATTAGGTCATTTTATTGAATTTTATATTGAAATTAGTTAAAATAACATTGTGATCTTTTGATCATTTTCCATTTGAAAATATTAATTCTCATATGGTCAGTGGGATTTTTTTAATGAAATTACACCATGTTAAAGAAAAGAAATTTGTAAAAGGGATTATATATTTTTAATTTTCATAATTACTAAAATATAATTTGGCAAAATTATTCCCACCCCATTTTATATTTAAAAAGGTAAAAATTTATTAACATTGTTAAGGTAAACATGGATTTAACAGGGGTTAAACTGGCCATATAATAATTAAAATTACTAAAAAACAAATATAAAATATATTAGTTATACATATGTAGAACTATTTCGTTATATTATCTATAATATTCTATTATTAGATTTCTGTGACATGAAAAAACAATTGCGGAATTTCTTCTTTTAAAAAATTACATGTGTGCCACTCACCTAACTTATAAAATGATACGTCTGTCCTATTATATTCATAGAATAAAACCCATTGGATTAGTAAATTAAATCCTGAATAAATTATATTCTTCTTGGATATATTCCTATATGGATTATTTTTTGGTAGAAAGAATTACATGTAATGGCTTTGTTCCAATCTTGAATTAGTTACCCAAAGAAGAGGCAACATTCTTCGATGTTAATTTATCAATTGTTTCACCCCCAAAATAAATTATTCTTAAACCATGATTATTTAATAGATTCATTAGAATAAATTTAATAATTTTTAATATGTTAATGTAATAAAAAAATATTTCCTATATTCCATCAGATGTGTTACGAAATCATCGTTCATATGTATGTTAGAATACAACCTCATGAACTGGTGTTATTCATGTTTCAATTACCTCCTCCCAAGGTAGGGTATGATAATGGATATAAAGAATTTATATGATATATTTAACAAATTTATACATATGGACTCATTGTAGCAAATAATATTTTTTAAATTTAAATTTTGTATTCCATATAATAATGTCTATTAGGTGTACAGTGGACAACTACCACGCAATGTGATGTGATTTGACATTAATTTATGATTTACATGGAATGAATTAAATATACATCATCTACCTATATGTTATTAAAATTAAAAAATTAATTTATTTAGTATATATTTATCATCATTAAAATATAATATATCATTTTTTACACTAAATGATTATAACATTATTCATGTACGTGTGGACTACAGACTTCACGAAGAAATGTTGTTCACATTTCTCACGAAAATACATGAATGATATATATATATAACTATATTTAATTAAATGGTATAATATATATATTTTTATTATCCTTCTTTATTGAACAAATATTAGTTACCTTATTTCCATGAGTATCATTGGAAAATGAAAATGTTAATCATGAGTACAAACGACCAATCATCACTATGATAGTAACATACATATTTTTTCATATCCATGAAACATGATAGGTTTTAAAAATAAAATCTATGAATTAATATTAAAATAATTTCATTATTATTATTCAGGAGGTGATGAAAATATATATTATGGGGATGAACTGGATCTCTCATGATGAATCATGCTTAGGAAAACAGAGATATTATCACCCAAAAATAGAAAATAATGAATAATAATTAATGAAAGGATGATAAGATGTTATAAAATGATAATTAATAATGTTATAATTTTAGATATGGTTATTTAATATGTTAATAAATTTTTTTAATCCACTACATTTAGAGAATATATCATATTTAACCAAAATGAGGTGTGAGGTAAAGGATATTTGTCTAACTTTTTTACTTCTACGATAAACATTATGTATTCACCACATATTTTTTATGGGGATTATAAAACTTACATGAATGAATTTTATGATTAGTATAATAATTATTAATATTTCTTACATATATATTTTCTCTTTCATGTGGATTATAATTAAAAATTTACCAATGCAGTAATGGATTTTGGTCTCAATATACATTATTTGAGAAATATATTATGTTATACAGCTATATTATTTTATGTGATTCTTATAATCCCTATTTGAATATTAATATCATCATTTATAGACTTGTGATATTTTATTAATCATTTAATTAAATCCATTCAGGGTTCTTAAATTTTAAATTTTCCAAAGTGGTAAATATATATTTTTTGTAATTAATAGATTGTCGGGGTTTAATATTGTAATATTTCTAATGAGTAAATCATTTGATCCATCTATAATGAATCTCATTTTTATTGTCTTATGGTTATTTCATGAAAATAAATTCTTGATATTTATTTTACTCTATTTATGTAATCAATATTTGAGAAGAATATTTTTATGGAAAACCATATTCATTTCTCAATTTGTTTGAAAAAACACTCCTCCAAAAACAACGTGTTTCCAAAATGTTTTAAAAGAAATTTATACAAATATTAATGTTATTTATTAATAAAATTTGTAACCATATTAGTATATTTTACAATTTTTTCGAAATAAAGTATCCATTTCATTTTCCAATCAACTCCTATTTAATTTTTATCGAAAATGTGAAAGGAATCATTCTTTTAATTTGTACGAAATGAACAGAATTTTCTACTAACAATAAAATTGTTTTTATTTAAGGTTTCAAAATATGTTTTAAATGTTTTTATAAGATAATAATATTTACAAAAGTTTTCGATCAATTTTTTCAAAATGGAATTTATATTCTCTTAGATAAATATTTTAAATGATATCAAATGATTTATTTATATTATACCAAAGTAATAAGAAATATAAAGGTTTTTCAAAATATTAGAAATATATATGTTTTTCTAAACCAGGTATTCTAAAATTAAAATTGTTATTTTCCTCAAAAATGAATTTATAATTATTTTAATTTTGTTTTGATTCATCAATTTCAATATAATTAGTTGTTTCGTATGCCCTAATGGGATTAAATTTTATTAATACCATACTATTTATATCGTTGTATTGATTAATATATATTTAAATGGATTGTGATGTAACTCGTTTCTTTTCCTTTTTTTATTCGTCATTCCATAAGATTTTCATGGGACCCATTTCATTTACATGGGTTAATCATGTTGCAAATTTATTTTCATTGATCAAAATTCCTTTCATCATTTTAACCATGTAATTAAATGAATAATTATTGTATTCATGAGTTTTATAATGAAATTTAATCACATTGTACATTATTCATGTTTTTATTTTGGAACATTTTTTATATATGAGGGTTCCTTCATAGAATCAGGTGATCCCATTAAATCATATATGAAGGGGTATACTATAATTATCTAGGTGATCCCATTACATCTTATATGATGAAAAGCACATACAATGTCCTCTCTGCCTATTATAGTTAATATTATGGATGTGCCATGATATATTTTAGTGAGCTTACTATTGTTTCTATGATATATGCTCCTAGATAGAACCCAAATTTTTATGGTAATGAATATATTATATGGATAATTATATTCAATGTATGTTATATAGTTATTTCAATTGAATGAGTTTTGTAAGGGTTTTCTGATAATGATTTTCCAAGATATCAGTACATTTTTTCTATGGTTTTAATGGGTTTATAAGGATTAATTATACCAATATTGATATCATTAGGATCGTTATTATTTTTTCTGGTAATTATTTTCTTTTATTAATGTGTTATACCATGTTTCATGGTTCGTGATTTGGTGTAACGGACCAACCCCGGTAAATAAGACAAGTCACCCTTGTCAGTCAATCATGTGATGGGGTAAAATATGGGAAAAATGTTTCATATAAAAGTAAAAATAAGAATAAAAACAATGTATGAAACTGAATTATAAAGAGATACAAAGGATCAAAAAAGAAAAAATTAAAATGTATGAAAAAACTAGTCTCCTTAGGACCAACCATCACTACTCGACCAACCAAATAATTTAAATAGAATCATGAAAGTTATTAAATGGTCTTTTCCTTACTAGTATTTTGAAAAACAAGTTCTAAAACTGGACACTAGATGATTTTGGTTGTGAGAAACATATCCCAATTGGATACCACAAATTAATATATATAAGATCTAATAATAAGAATACATATGTTAAATAATTAAAGATAATTGTTTTTAAACTAATTTTTATAAATAAAAAAATTCAAATCTTTTATTATATAATCCATGAATTTTCAAAACATCCCTAACATAATTTTAAATATATTTAAAAACTAGTGGACATAGGAAAAAAAAATTAACATATCATCCAATTGTAATGAAATAAACTACCATTCATTAAATAATAAGAGACAAAAGTTAACCTATTGTTTGGGGTCTAACCAATATGAAAATATGTAAGGGTCACTAAATATCATAATAAGGCATCATTTTTTATCCTAAAATAGTTGAAACCTTCCATATTTCATCAACATATAATAGGATACCTTCTAGTGGTATCACACTCAATAAAGTTAATCATGTCCCTTTCTTGATTCACCTAAGTATTCCTCTGTGTTATTTTTTTTTAAATTTATGGTTCTAATAAACACGCTTACATATGAATAAAAAAAATTCCATTCTAATAAAATATTTTTTTGTGATTAAAAATTATATTTTTCAAATTCAAATTAATGAAATAATTTTTTTGGAAGAAAACCCCCATTTTCAAAAATCCCCCTAGAAATATTAATTTCAACACATGAAATTCCATTAGTAATCTCATCGAATCAATAAAAAAAATAATAAATTCATGAAATTAAAAAAATTTATAAGTAAAACTACATTAGAGATGTATAAAACCAAAATTCTTTTGAAAATTCGAACTAGAACATAAGATAACGATCCTCACAACACATGTTATACTATAAAATTGAATAGGATTTATAGAAAACCAAATCAAATCACATAACATATACTAAACATATTTGTAGCACAAAAAAAGACAATATCCAAGAGAAAAAAATAACCAGATAAGAGAAATAATACCCTAATGGTGGTCAGTAAAATAATAAATCAATTTAGATTAATGGAAGTCACACAAAGTCACCTTGGGTTATAGGTATAGAAGATATGAGATGGTTGGAAAATAAAATTATGTTCCAACACCTAAAAAAATCCTCAATGAAATTACATGGGTAATTACATGATGTGTAATACCATTACATGTCAGGAAAATATTTCATTTTATGTTGTGATGAAAAACACAAAACCTCATATTGAAAACATGCTTTTTCAAAATACAAGATGTAAAATCTTTACACATCATGTAACATTTTCATGTTGTGTAGTCGAGTTCATGACATATGACCATCAACCATTACATATCATGTAATATCATTACCGATCATTTTACTAACTATTGAATAGAAAAAAGAATAGGGGATACTGAGAATAAAAACATACCCTTCACTTCCCAATTATAGGTATCCTCCAAATTCGTAATTGAAAAAACTCACCAAATTAAAAAAGGAAACCCAACGAAAAGAATAAGACATATATGAATTAATTTTAATGGGGTTTTATAATATAACCCCCACAAATGATTTAAATCCCTAGAAAGGACATAAGATTCTAGATCAATAGAAATGAATTGACATTAAAACCTCATCAATGACTCCAACTCCCATGTCTCATGGTGATCATGTATGTATTTGGAAAGTACATAGAATCAAGGGATCTTTTTACAATAATATAAATTATCATGTATATCCATAATGTGAACTCGAAGCACAAACAGTGTGGTATCGAGATCAACAATAAAATCTTCTGATCTAATCAAATGGATAGTATCTAGAATATATCTCCACACTAGGAGACATTTAATAAATCATATGTAGAATACATGGCATATTTTAAAATATACTAGTAGTCCACCCTCCCTAGTTTCTCAATATTCATAAATGGGACAACGTAGCTCAGTTTCAACATACACAGATTACCCAATTGACGATGTCTTATGAAATGTGAAACTATGAGAAATACATGATCGTTGCCCTCAAACATTAATGGTATGTTCAAATTACACACATAATATTTGTGAGGGCTCTATGCCGTAACAAAATTCCTCTAGGTAAGATGCCCCACCATAGTCATATCCTAAACAACACTCATCCTAGATAAGGGACACTCTCCCAACTGTTCTCATCATAAGGGAGGTCAATATGGCCATAAATTCAAGCCACATGGGGTAAAATTTTGATCAATGATTGCTAAATATTTATATAGTAAAACAATAAAAAATGAAAATTATTATCCTATGATCCAAAAGACTTAGGCACACATGCATGAAAAATATCCATGTGAACAAATGTCTCCCTCTCTATCTATACATCAATCTATGGATAATAATTCATCCTAAATTTTTACTGAGAACCCATTTGAATATGAATGTATTTTCAAACCATGTAAATGAAGATTGATTTCCTTTCAGAAAAAATATAGTGGGAACCCCATAAATAATTATAATTGGTTAGACGTATTGGTCCTTATTTTGTTATAATTTCATTATCTCCATTAATGGTAATAAATTCAATGATTTGGTTAGTATGCATGGAATCACCAAAAAAGCATCATTACCACTAGTATTTATGGTAAATTAATGATAAATATAGGGAAATATCATCCCAAAAACTTACTACAATGGGGAAATAATACAAAAAAACCTATAGATATCTTGTGTTCTTCCTTAACTGTTTCAGAAGTGGGACACCATGAAAAAAAATCTGTAGTTGAGCACTTCATCCTCGGACACGAACACTAACATCTTAAAATATGGTACAAAATGTTTCGATGCGGTGAATATACCAAAATGACCAGTTTTCACAATCTATGAAATAATGTCTCATTGAAAATGGAATAAAAAACCATCTAGAGAATCCAAAATCTCGAATGGGATAATTATGTGACTCACATGAGGTTCCCCTACCATTTACAATTTCTCCCAACATTCAAATCATTGTTTCTGTCATCATTTCAAGTAAGAATCTCTAATAAAATGATGGTTCAACCATTATCAAATTGAATAACACCTTCCACTAACATTATTTATAACCAAGATCATGTTTCTGAACATACTTCTCAAAGACCACTCCTCAGCAGATTCATTCACTACTTGTGTTAGATAGTTTTTATTCAATAAAAAGACAACCACATTTCATTTACAGCTGATATATACAATATTAAACTAAAAGGTCAGAATATACTCCACCCAACATGTTTTTCAAATGTTCAGAACACTCTAAAAGAATATATAATTGGATATTATAATATGAATATATTTTAAACTATCCTTCAATGAGATAGTGAAACCACATTTTTTGGTTGATTATTAATCTCTTCAAACATAGGATCATGGAAAAGGTAGTTATTTTCATGAGGATATAACTAGTGTGAGACATAATTAAAACATGCTTCCCTATATAATGAAACATCCCAAACTCATATGAGTAATTGCATAAATCAAAATACCATAAAACCAGTTCCAGAAGAATTTAAATATTTTCTGAAGTAAACCTCTTCTTAAACACCTAAAAATATCTATGAAATTTATCATCCTTTCAAATTTACACTCTTATAGGTTAAAGCTATCATCATATATGTATTATTGAATATTTCTTGAAAATCGTATATAGTAACTCAATGACCCCAATAAGATACATATATAATACAAATTTATGGGATAATCTTAGTACAAAATTTATAATACCCTTCTTATATCCACTAATGATACCCTCCTAGATATCACATACCATATAAACACTATGTACCATATCTAGAATGCACACTTGGACATATTACGATAAAAATAATATTCCATAAAAGTTATAAGAATTATATCTCAATAGACTCTATGATTATACTCTATCTTGGAGTACACCATGATATCATCCACTGACAGACAAAAAATAAATTCCAAAGAAAAATAAATTATCTGGTTAATCAAGTCCATAAACAATACAAAATTATTAATGAGATCTAATGTTATAAAAAACATAAAATTCCTATATGGAATCTAAAATGATATCTTTGTAATATACTCTCACTGGATAGTCAACTGGTGGAACCTCAAACGTAGGTAAATAATATAAACTCAACGATTCCTCTTTGCAAATCAACGCAATCATCTATTTTCTGTAAATGAATTTTATTTTTAATAGCCACCTGAATAATATTTTGATTTCCTATAAAATGTGTAAGTCTCTTATCTTTCTTCTTATCAAATAGTACATGCTAATCTTATAGTGACATGAATTAAAGAATATATCTTTTAACCTAAAGGTCCTCATGCTTGTCCTTATGTTCTACTAACTCCCATGGCTCCATTAAGTAGGATAGAATAGAAATGATCAACATTAAATGGAGATGGTTAATAGTAAACTCTACATCTCCTTGAAGTGGTAAACCATAAAATCAACATGAAATACATGAGGTAAAACACAAAATAACAGGACACCGAATGCTTAAGAAAGGCTCAACCACATCAATAATCATTTTTCACAACTAATAGGATCTCATACTGACCTAAGGAATACATTTCCTACCCTTCTCGATCAAGAGTCCCACTCTCCTTGGAAAACTATAGTGACCCCATCTAAAGATAATAATATTACATGATTAAGATAATAGTATCTCTAGGACATCATGATGATCATAAAATACAAGCATATAATCACGTATAAGAGGTCATAATGAATCACTAAGAAGATCCAAATTACCCTAACATTTCTTATTAACACTAGAGTCTCCAAACAGATTAATCTATGTTCATACATCATTAAAAAATCTGTTGAAGTATCCAATAATAAATGGAAAAGATTTTAACCCAAACATAATTCATGAACCATGAGTGATGATATAAAATGAATAATACCACACGTAGAAAACAAATTTAGTACCATTATAGATGATATAAACATCGTACCTATTACAGTAGCCATCCCTTCCTCAGATTCCCCTATCACACAATTCTATGCTTAATGTTTCCCAGATTTATCCATATGGAAATCCCCTTTGTTCGGAGAAAGAAACCCAACACCCATGGATGAATCAACCTATACCGAAGACACCTTGGTGAAAGAGGATCTCACATTTCAGCATTGGTACGTCTTTCTAGAGTGATCCAAGACTATTATACATAACATTACAAGATTTTAATCATAAAAAAACATATTTCATGACAAGGATCAAGAATTATTTTTTCATGGAAGACTAGGTACATAAAACTAAAAAATGGGTCCCAATAAAAAGTTTCATTTTTTATTCTTCATAATTATCTCATACAATATATTTTTCTCATATATCATCATAGGATGACCTAAGGATAACATGAAAAAATGGATGATCTTAAACCCAAGAAGGGAATAATCATAATAATAATGCTATATCACATGGGTTAGAAGGCATGGCATAATGATATAAATGGAAGGGAACATGTGAAATCATAACATATAAACATGGAATCATCTTAACACAGATTCTTAATAATGTGGAAAAAAATAAAATATGACATTAGCATGATTCAATAATCATTACACATATATGAACACATGTCATGGTTAACCACCCTGACCAATCGTCAAAGATAACCACCTAGGCCAGTTCCCTTAACATCCCATGACACTCATCCATTCCCAATGGATTTTTGCACTATCGAGGTTACCCAATTATAAAATGTCCATGAATATGATTTCAACATGAAGAATCATACATAAGGAATCATAGAAAAACATAAGGGTAACCATGGGAAGAAATTGTCATCCTAATCATGTCATAAGAAATAATATATTGGTGTATCATAAAAATGAAAATAAAAGAAAATAATTAAAACATACATGGAAATTGATAAGAGAAAATAGGAATATATCATGTTAAGTGATTTCAAACCGAAGTGACAACATCTAAAAAAAGTATTTAAAGAATTTTATCATTAACACATTTTAGTGCATTTTTAAAGGAAATACTAAAGATACTTTATAATAGAAAAGAGAATAATATTATAAATAATACCAGAACTAAAAAAATAATATTTTCATAATAATAATTTAATATTATAAAATATATGGTTTTCTAAAATATAAGATAGAGTTCACTTTAAAGTGGGTAAGAATTTGTGATGTTCACTTAAAACGGGTTTTCTTATCGGGAAGTATTGAGGAGGCAACCACATAGGAAAATTAATGTCCTAAAATTAGAACAATTAATTTATATTGACACATGAGTATGGAGAATGTACTCAAAATTTATAATATGTACATAAAAATATCATATAACATAATTTTTTAAAAAACAATGATAGAGTAACCCAAATGAATAATGAAGGTTCTAGTAGAATATTTTACCTTAAGTCTGATGGTGTCCTTCACATGATCTTAATTTCCTAGATAACATAATTAATTTCTATAATTAATATATCCAGAAACCATTATTATGAAATTATTTTATTATATCCTTTTTATGTTCTATCACACCTATTTTATAAATTAAGAGGTTCGATTTCATTTTTTAGAGCATTTGTTTCCTTGGAAATTATGATTGGTTACATTATATACATTTATGGATAACCATTTCAGATGATAATGGTTTGTATGATCCAATACTTTCCCAAATCAATTTTTTGAGTGTTTTTAAGTTTTTTAAATAAGTTTTTTTTGGGATTTGTCTTGCTGTGTGTTTGTGTGATGTTTTTGAGGTATTGGAAAGAAAGGTGGATGTGCACAGTTCTCCCATAGATTTTCCAAACCATGCAGACATTGAATGTCAGCATAGATGGTGCATGGTTTTTATAGCCATGAACCATTAATCCATGCACATAGTGGAAGACCACCCAGTTGGTGCACAGTTAGGCCTAATTGTGCGACCTCCTTGGTGAAACTGTGTACCCAAACCAGTTTAATTTCAAAATTGGTTTCAAAACCACATGAACACTTGAAACCTCTCTAATTAGACCAAGTCTTGGGCTTGAATATTTTTTTATGTTCCCAAAGTCTTCTATAGAGATTTTAGGGTAAACCAAAAACCATTCATTGAGATCAAAATCCCAGATTGAGGATCCACTCTCTTCCTGGTAAGTGGAATTCTTCATGATGCTTCTCTCATTATTTATCTTATCTTATATTGATCTTTTCATGAATTATCTCCCCCATTTTAATAGATCAAAACCCATTAGTTGAGATCAAGATATTAGATTAAGGATATAGATCTTGATTTTCTAGATCTTAATTTTCTTTGATCTTAATTTTGGATAATATATTTAGATCCAGAGATTCATCAATGACGTTGTGCCACTCGGATATTCGGTATTTCTGTTGGGACAACATCCCTTAATAAAATAATGTTAGTGGTATAAATAAAATCCCCATAGTTGTGATTTTTTATAAGTGAATGTGAGTTTATGATTTTCTAGATTCTACTGATAAATTATTTCATAATGTAGAGTAATTAGGAAAGTAGAATTTAATTGAGTTTTCCTTAGTGGTTAATGGATAATTGAATCATGGAACAAATGTTGGGGGTTTCCCAAATAAGATTTTTGGGGATTTCTTATGGGTTTAGATATTTTGATTGAGATATTGAACTATTGGGATAATATTATTAATTGGGAGAAATTTATTATGAAATAATGATGTTGACTTTGTAAGATAAATAATTGATAGAATAAATTATGTTTCATGATGTTGACCAAGCATAATTAATTTATATAATTAATTATGTGCCTTCATGTGATCAAATATAATTAATTGTGGCAATTAATAATGAAATATTGATACTTGAAATGAGTAATTAATTGTGAATAATTAATTATGGAATGATAATTGTGTAGACTAATTAATCAATTATTGAATTAATTAATTAGTTATGTACTTAGATAATTTTACCATAAGGGTTGGGGTCAATCCACCTTTTTAAAAAAGAAAAATACAATAGAAACATCTTTTAATATATGTATTAGAAACTCCATTACACACCTATGGGGCAAGAGAGATTACCCCACTACAACCTAGTACATAACCCATTACAGTATCCTGAAATCCCAGAGGGAGATAACCTATTATATACCCAATGTACAGAGATTTTTCAATGGTACAAGAGCCAAGAGGGATAAAACCAAATACAAATAATTGAGGCAAAAGAAAATTAGAAAACTCCAGTAAATCCAAAAAAACTATCACACATGCATTCCTGTCGTCTCAGTCCTACGCCACCACAAACTCACACTGCTGAGGTCCTTTTCGCAGCCCTCTTTCCCCATCATTGTAGAATGGGAATGAAATCAAGCCCCCAAAAGGCCTCTACTAGACCCACATGACCCCCATATTCCACCATTACACATGCACACCATCCACCCTCATTTCTATTCCATCCATATAGCTACAGATCCTCTAGATTTGTGATCCACCAACACTCAAAGGAGAAGGTTGTTTCCTTTTCTAGAGGGAGATATTATCGAAACTGCGGCCCATGATACTCCACGCCACATGCCTCAAGTCGATCCCTTCAAAAAATATGTCACCGTCAATGATAATTGATTCCACCACACGAGTCAGCTGATTCCGCCTCCAACCATAGCAACTACAGATATGCACTAGGACCAACTCCATTCATGTTGAGGAACTATAAGAATGTCGTCGCAAGTAAAGCCACAATTCATAAGTGATGGAAGGGATGACTGCGAGGGAAAACCAAGAACCAAAGAGGAGAAACCACAGAAACCCTAATCTGAAAGTAGAGCTCATCGATGTTGTTCCCTATATGGGATCATGTGATATATCCTACTTGATTATTTAATTGTTGAATTAAATAATGGGATTTGATAGGTTTTAACTAATCATTGTATTAGTAATGTAAGAATATTGTATGTTCTTGTGATTTATAGTATGATTAAATGGATGATATATTTGTGGTTCTATGCATGGAATTCTCGACCGATTAGAAGTTCGGACTAGGACATGGACAAGGCACTCCTCCTCATTTTTATCCATGTTTGATATTATAGGGTTCTATGCATGATGACTTACACCAAATGAGAAAATGAGTGCTATGAATGATAAGATATATTCAATGAGATTTTGGTTCAAGGCATGAATACCTACACCAAATGAATGATAAATATAAGTGATGATTCAAATAAGATTTGGTGTGTTAGCCATGACTAACTACACCAAATTATTAATGATATTGAATGATGATTTTAATGGGAAACAAGAATTGAAACATTACCTAATGTAATGATTAATGATTAGATGATAATTTGATAACTATTTATATTATGAATTGTATTAATTAGTTCATAAAACTGCATGCACTATATTCTGATAGGGCTTGTTTTAGACACCATTGGTGGGGCCTACTAAGTTTTACTCAAACCCTATTCAAGATGACTTATTTTCGCCAGAGTTGACCTTTTTGTTGCAAGAAATGATAAGGGAATGGAACCCAGATATATTCTACAATGGAATTGGATCATGGGATAGGGGACTAGATGGGGTTTGAGTCCCTTTTGTGTATCTTTATATCGTTACATTTAATTTAATTATAGATAGTTGACATTTTCATTGTCAAAGCATGATTTTTCATTCAATTTTTTATATAATTTTTAATGTTTTTATCATATGACATGGATTTGTTTTAGTTTTCTATATGTTTCCACACTTGGTTATTTTTATTTGTTTCTGATAGTGTTTTATTCGGATAAATAGTGGTTATAGTCTCCAAAGACAAACTTACTCGACCGTTGCTACTATTCAGAACCCTCTGGCATATGGGGTGGCACGCTTGGGGGAATGTGGCCAACTGGCACTGGGTACTGTTCAATGGATCTTGGGTCGGGACATCACAAAATTATATCAAATGAGTTTTCGATCCTATCTTCTTTTTTTGTATTACTATTTGGGGAAAGTTAGAAAGGACACTCAGAAGAGTGGAGGCTTGGTAATCAGATCATTCATGGGATTTATAATCCCATGTATGAGGGAAAAGCTGAGTATATAGGGTGGGATTGTTTTTATTGCTATTTATTGTTACAATTTCATGTTATTTCACCTTGGGTGATGACCTTGTGGTGTGATATTATATTTCTTAAAAAAATTGTTGAATTTGCCACCTAATGAGGCACGATAATTGAATATTCATGTCTTATTATAGGAACACAAGTTTTTAGTGAAATGCATCATTCTAGGAACTCATGGGAAAATGGGTTATGGGTATGTTGTTGAACTCTAACTATTTTCATTGTTGTGAGATTGAAATAATGATGCATGATGATAATAAATGACTATCTAACGAGAACCTGGATTGATGAAATGTGTACTATTAATTAAATAATTGTTGAATTAATTTATTTGAGTTAATTTTATAAATTAATTGTAGGATTAAATAATAGTAATGTATATACCCCTGTTAACCAAGACCTAAGAGTATAATGGTTAAGGGTAGTGATAAGGCCTCAGTTTTGATAGTGTGACTGGAAAAATGAAGAAATGATGCGTTGAAACTTTTTTTTAGTTTCAACTCTTACGTATATGATTTACCTGTAACGAAATTCTAGATAGGGAGATTGAGGCACCATTGGTGAAAGTTAAAGATGAAGGGTAATAGTTTTGAGATAAAATTACTCATTTCTTGTAGTTCATGAAGAGAAACCTTCGGTGGGTTTAGAAAATCATATCTATGCTGACAAGGGAGTTTCATCTAGAACACCCTCTTACATTTACTGAAGAAGGTGGACTAGAGGGAGATGAATTTAGGATTGAATCCAAAGAGATGACACATGAACATTTGGAGACCATGACTGATAAGAGGGTCATATTGGCTGCTTATATGATGCGAGGTTCAATGAAGCACTAGAGGGACATTTAGGTACAATCTGGATAGACTGAGGATATGTTATGGAAGAACATTCTAGATAAGTGCTTGAAACGCTTCTATTAAGACACAATAAAACAAGAGAAGGCTTTAGAGTTTATTTATCTGACCTAAACATGCAAATACATAATGGAATACACTAAAAATTTCACAGATTTACAGTGTTTTACTCCATCTTTATTATAATATTATGTTTCTTTGTAAAAATAATTTCAGGACAATCATAGGTGAGAAATTAAGTCTCAGGTGATTATATTTAGGCCGAATAAATTCTCAGTAGTGGTTAATCAGAATCTCATTGCAATGTAGAACATGAAAGAGGATTCTAGTACTGGATAGGTAGCTATCACTTGATGATAAGGGACTGTGCCGTCCAAGAGAAGGAAGCATTGTTACAAAAACTGTAGTCAAATTATATGGTGTCATAGACAGTAAGGGAATAGGTGTATCCTACTTAATGAACAAATTTTCCCATTTTGAAATTTTGTTCAATTTTTTATTTCAAAAACCACATTCAAATTTTTATTAAAAATATAAAATCCAATAAAATATTTCTTATTGTTTTTATATAAATTTTACCTTTTCAAATCATAGTAATTTCATTTTAAATTAATGAATCACTTTAAAAACATAGACCAGTCCCTTTTTTATTTCAATATATGAAATTAGTTTTCTAATATCAAGGACTAAAAAAAACCTAATTATATTGAATAAATTTGAACAGTTGGATAAATCCACCCATCTCAATGATTCCCACATCAAAAATAACATTGCCATATGGTATTGGGACCCAAGAGAATGTCAGTCACAAATAACATAACCATAGTAAACTAAATAATACTGATAGAAAACACTATCAAATCAGAAACCCATTGAATAAACATAGATGCAACCAAAACCCAAAAATAACCAAGAGTGTATATTACATAGATAAGAGAAATGTGACCACCAATGCTGATTAATCAAGGAACAAAATTGATCAAAATGGAAATAAGTCACCCAAAATCACATATTGAAAGAGAAACAGTAAAGATGAGAATGTTGAAAATAAACCCTCAGTCACCAACACACCATCCAAAAAAGTTTGTCTAAGAGAATTATGGGGTGTGAAATACCATTACACAACATGAAACTATTTCAAATTATGTTACGATAAGTAACATGTACAAAAAGATTAAAAAAATCACATCACCCAATAATAAATACTTTTATGTTATTGGATTCCATTCACAGATCCTATCTAGTGTCCATTTTAGGTCATGTAACCCCATTTCACGTTATTTATATACCCATAAAATAGCCTAATTTCCATGAAAAGGTTGAAAATTCCCAAAAATCCCTGACATCACTATTATAGGTGTCCTCCAAATTCATGGTTCAAAAAACTCACCCAATGAAAAAAGGAACCAAAATTAAAATATTATGACATAACTAATAGAAAGGTAAGGGATAACACATTCAGGTATTAATAGGTATAATTTCATTTAGTATTACATCATGAAATATGATTATTTTTTCAAAACCACATGCACTTCATATTATCAGTTATAACATTATATTTTTTATTTTTTTATTTACCCTTACTAAGAATATTATCTAACAATTTTTATGTTTTATTTTCCCTAGGTTGTAAATAATTATACAGAATGACTCATCTCTAGAATGTGATCATATGGATGATGATTTTGACTTAATATGAAATTTGAAAATTTTATTTAATTGGGAGAAAAGGAAATTTTATCATTTATATTTTCTTAAGAGTTTTAGATAATTTAGTAAAAATATAAACCTAAATGTTTTAAGAGAATATATGTTATCCAATTGTGAATTTTTAGATTTTATTTTTTTTAATGGTGAAAATTTTGTCACCTATGTCATTATCAAAGGAGGAATTATGAATTTTATTATTTTAGCACCAAATCAGTGAGTGGTGGTTCATGGATATTATATTATTTTATTCTTAAAAATGATTATAATATCAGAAATAACATATTATTCCTTGATATATAAATAAATATATATAATATTTATGATTTTTTATGAAAAAGAATCAAATATATCTATGGAGTTGGTTGTCCACATGTATGCACGAGCGACATTATCATTATGTGGTGAATGTATAGGAAATCATTTAATGATACATTGTCCTTCCATAATGATAAATATATAATTATTGTTATATATAATCATAAATCATCACTTTCTTAGAACATTATAGTGTTTTTGATATAGAATAATTATATTGGATAGAGAGGTGGTAGTATGTCATTCAAACAAAAGATAGATTCATTTCCCAATTGATATAGGTGGTTATGGATACTGGTTATTCCCTTAGCAAAATAAAATATCAAATAATATCGATACTAATGATATTAAATAATCTTGTTTGATAAATATTTGGAGGATGTGTAAGAATAATCAAATCAAATTTCCTATTGTAAGAATTTTAAGTGTTGTCTAGATTACCTATTTAGGTTTGCTGAAAAATCATTTTTATATGATTTTTAACAAAAAAAGTCAACTAGGACATGTAAAGGGATGTGAGGAAGGTATTTTTTAGGGAGTAGAAGAACCTATTTTCTTTGTAATTACGATTTGTGGAGGATTTTTATGGCATTTTATTATAAGGGGAGAGTAATCGCTCAGATGTTTTGATAATATTGTGTTATTCCCATGTTTTACTCACTCCACAAGGATAATAAATTGTTATATATTGAAAAATTAATAATAAATGGTAAAATTAAGAGCAAAATGTCAGATTTTTACATATATTTATTCATGTTTAACACTTATAATTATTTTTAATAGCCCTATAAATATGTTTTCACATATAACATAATAACTTATGTTTTTTATTTTCACTAATAAATATGATCAATAAATATGTTAAAATTATTATATACTACATATATTGGTTTTTACAACTATGCAATCTATTTTGACAATATTATTTCAAATAAGTGGATAGATTTTATATAAAATAAACCCTAAATATGTGATGAAATAGTTGGATTCCAAAAAAAATGGGTTTTTGAAGAATATATGGGCTTATATTAACTTTATTATATGTAATCATCAATATGTACATTTAGTATAATATATAATGATATATAATCATTAAATTACATTTAAATAATTATTTACTAGTGGTTAATTTAGTTAATTAAAACGATAAAATAAAATATGTTCTTTAATATAGTTATTTAAAAAATAAAATTAGGCTTAAAAATAAACATATACTAAAATACAGTATATATATGATTCAAATGTAATGAATTTTTTTCATATAACTAAATAACACATATATCACCTACTAAAAAATTAAAATCATATTTTTTACTTATGCATTCATTCCTTTATCAAAAAAATATGTCAGTTTTACCAAAATCTATATTTTACACTATTCAATAAAAAATCAATAATTTAAAAAAAAATATGTAAATACTAACATATATTAATTTTCATATGATGATTAAATAAAATTATTTTACCTTTCTAAAAAATCATACTCTTTTACCTAAAACGGTTCTCAAAAAAATAAATAGAATATATTTTCGATGAAAATGTGTTTTTTTGAATAAAATAACATTGTTATTATAAATTTTAATCCATTTTCAAATAATTTATCAGTAAATATATATTGATTGGGAACATTATAATAATATTATATTATAGTTAATATTATTTATACACTATAATTTAATTGATATGTTATAATTGTCATAAATTGTGTCCGTAGTTTAGGCTCTATGTTGTGGGTCATATATTTTATCAATGTGTATGTTATTCATTTAAAATCATGAGGTGTTTCATTTTATAAAATGGAAATTCCGATTATTCAATCACAGATTCAGCACATATAGATATCCTAGAATTTAAATATTTTAAGTGACAAAGTGGTCACTCATCAACCACATAATATATATCATGGATGTTAATAAACACATTTTCTCAAATATAGTACCACATATTTTGTTTATCCTATTCAATTATCTTTATGAATACAATTAGTACAATCCACCCAATGAAATTAAAAACATCGAGTCTTGAAAATCTACAGATAAAATTTGTAATTTTTAAATTTATTACATCTATCATTTCTTTAAAAATGAGTGTGCGTATAGAAGAAATGAAATATGATTTTAAATCAAAATAATAGAAGGGGTAATTTTAAGGATTCTATAATAAGAAAATCCCCCCAAATTTCATGACCTAGAATATATAAAATTGAACACTCATTGCATACAGATCCATCCTAGATGATTATCATTTATTAAAATTAACGAATATTTGATGTGACATTCACCTATAGTAACAATATATTAACCTCCTAAAACCAAGGGAATATGTATTCCAATGGGGGTCATGGGTAAATACTGTTGCACCTCATATAACCTAATTTTCATGTTAAATAAAGAAAAATTGTATTATTCATATTTTATTGTGAATTTAAAGATACACTAGAAACTGCAACATCACAGTGTAATAGATGATGAACACATAATTATAAAGATATTCCATCAATCCTCTTGTAATATTTATTTGTGAATCCTCACATAAATACCATATTAAAATCATGGTCTATAATTTAATCAGATATCACTAGTGGAGGGTCATTCTACAACCTATTTTGTATGATGTGACATCAATGAAAAATATGACAACCAATATATGGCTCCATAACTACATTCTATAACATGGAAACCCACAGCATGGAATCTTATATATAGATCCCCAAAAATAATCCACTGATTATCCACATCACAATGACCATGGACATAATTCAATGAAAATACAAGGTAGAATAAATAATCTCTCTAAAATTATTTACACCGTTCAAGGAGACGGTAAGCCGTACGTACGCATGAACGCTACTTTCATTTCTATCTCATACTTTAATGGAAAGAAATAATAATGATATAGAGGTATATTATAATTCCAGTATAAAATCATATATAATAACTTTAAATCCATCCTTTACACGTCCCACATATGGCATTAACGAATCACATCACTTTGAGGGGGCGGTAGTCTGCACTTCCTTAAATGAAGATATCGTGTTTACCCATAATGGAAACCATGAAGGTATGCAAAAAATGAAAAATACATAAGCTTAAAGAAAACATAAACATATTATATATCATATATAAAAATAGTGACATCATAATGGCCACCTTTGAAGGTGTTAAATGAGTATTGAACAATCATCGTTTCGGGAGGCAGAATTTCGCCATCCACGGAAACCGTATGTTCTTTAACCATTTGATGTAGTTGTGTGAGAGTTTAGCTCAAATAAATCTTATAACAAAATCCTAGTATATTGAAGATACTGTTGTTGTTACAAAAGTTGTAAATTAAAAGAGTTTAGGGGGTTGGAGAAACAAAATAAAACAAATGAACATGAGAGAATGAATTACCTTTAAAAGTGTAACTCCTTTTGATTTGAGCCTAAAGGCTTCCTTTGAAAAGCTTATGCCCAAAGGGAATACTCTAGGATGAGGAGAGGGATGGGGAGAGAGTAAATGAGCAGGGGTTGGCCGAGCCAAAGGCTTGAGGAGTGTGTGAAATGAGGTAGAGGTGGGGGCCTTTTATAAGAGGAGAGGAGGGTCACTTTTGGAAAGTAAAGAAATATTACATTATTTGAAAATGTGTTTCGGTTTTAAAAGGTCCCAAATTGATATAATTCGTGGATAAGGTGATAAGGGTTCTAAATCCACCCATACAATAAGTTTTGGACATGTGTAGTCCATAGATTTTACATTATCATTCCATTTTATTTAAATGGTCAAATAATGATGTCGTCGCTGCATCATTAGTATGTCATAAATAATTTAATTTATTTAATGTCTAAAAATTATAAAAAAAATACTATGATGTAGTAAATCTTTTTATCTTTCCAATTACTATTTATAATCAAAATTTGGACCTGTGTAACCATACTTAAAAATTGATTTAGTAAAACAACTCATGTTTGTGTCAATTTAATTTTAACATTAAATAAAAAGTTATTTATGTCATTTTCAAACCAAAGTGTCTCCATGGGGTCCCCAAGTTGGCCCATGGCTTGTCTTGGTCGGCCATGACTCACCCAATAGGTGTAGGACAAGTGTCATAGTGTTTTCACATTCTTATAATATCATTTTTACCTTAAATTACACTAATTACCTCTAATCGCGATTAAGAACTTAATAAGTTACTATTCACTAAAAAATTATTATAATCTCATTGAACCACGTTTTACTTCTTAATGACAACCATGTATGTCGGATTTTTGAAATTAAAAACACAATGATGGAAAAATTTCATTTAAACGGAAAATCAGTCTTTATAAGTACCACTTAGTGGTTTCACTATTCATCAAAAATTGAAGTTTTTCAGAAAATTACCAAAAATTCACCCTAAGCTATATTTGATATTAAGAATTCAAAAATTAAGTCTATTTTACAAAATTCAAAACATATAAGTCATATTAATTAATTTAATAATTAATTCCCACTGTCAGAGCAAATAGCGTGTTTTTATGAAACAATAAGTATCAAAAGATTGACACTAGTTTAAGTCCGATTTCAAAGTGAAATTAATTCCAACGACCACTATTGGATTTAATGGTAAAAATATTTTATAATTTCACTTTAAAACCAATTCAAAAGATAATATAATCATATAAATAAATTAGATTAAAAAGTGGTTTTGAATGAAAATACAACATTTTACACTATTCATTAAAAAAATGAACTTTATCAGAAAGGTACCAAAAATTTACACAAAGTAAATTTTGATGTCCCGATTCTAAAGAAGAGTTATATTTAGTCCAATAGAATTTATAAGATCGATCAAAACTATATTTAATGACGGTTTTCTGTCAAAAGGTGATAAGTGGACCATTTGTGAAACTTAGGGTATAAATGCCTAAAATTGAACTCTTTCCGTATTTTAAGCCTTTATCTTTTATTGGGTAAATGTAAAAACATTTAAAAACATATATAATCATATTTTAGTTATTTATATCCATTCCCTCCAATACAACGGCTACATGTTAACTACCATTTAAAATAATATTATTTTATTATTAGAGTGCAACATAAGATTCCCAAGAAACTCGTTGTTGCGTGTTGGGTACGCCATCGAGCATAACATCCCTTTTAAAGTAATATTAATATTTGATTCACAAATATGGATAAATATAAAGATGACGTATTCTTTATTTACCTGGGGTGTTACATCCTTCCCCCCTTTTGGGAATTGCATCCTCGCAATTTTAAAATTGGGCTTGGAAACATCCTTGAAAGTCCCACATCGAAACAAGGATCGGTAAAACAATCACTTTAAAATAAAGAAAGATAAGTACAAAGGTCACCCGAGTTAACCCATACTAGGATTCCAAGTATGAAAACATGGACATGGAGGAGAAAACATAGGGTCATGTTCTGATGGAGAGTGATAGAAAACATGTTTAGGAGAAAGTTAACCATGAGAGAATGACAAACTTGTGATGGGTTAAACGGTATTCGATTCCCCAATAGGAAAAGTTAATAGACAACATTTTTGTTTTAAGTTACTTTTTATTGAGGAATTTATTCATAAGGAAACATAATCACTTATTATGTTGACTTTCAACTTTAATTAGATTCCTTACACAAAATCATATTTTTTTTCCCAAAAGACGAGTATTTAGGGAGACTTGTTCACATTAAGAGTATTATAATCAACTTCTAGAGAATTACCTAACCCACAAAAGAGAACTATATACTTCCCATATCTTTAGACCTTAACCATAACCAAAACCAAAAAGGTTAGTACAAGGTCAGATAATCCAGAAAAGGATAACCCTTTATAAAAAGAAAATCTATTCTTAATCTCCAAAATTTGTCCAACAAAATCCAAAGTTCAACGAGGACCATCCGATAAACAAATTTGTCCAAAAAAATTCCTCAAAGTAAACTAATCTAAGATTGAAACCCAAACATTTTGAGGATTTAGTCACATAGTCTTCCAAGTTAAATCGTAACATTTATCTCCAAACAACATCAGTTGCTCCTAAATTCCCGTATTGAAAAGTAATTAACCTAATCACATATCCTCCATGATAGGTTAATCATTTTCATAAATAACCCAAAATCATCTTTCTCTTAATTCATAAAATAATATAACCAGAAAGAAACAGTCAAACTAACCAGGGACTTCACGTAGTCCAGTGGTAGGCGATAAATACTAGTCGCACTTTGGTTGTGGGTTCGATTCCCGCAGCTTTGTTCGACGCGACGGGTTGTCACACGGTCTGCGTGTTTTCCTTTTTTCAAAACTATATAATTCTTAAATCATTCCCCAAAAAGGGATAAAATAATCAAAAAAAAACCATAACATAATTTATCCTCAATTTTATCTCACGCCTTTCACTTCAATCATATATTAACCCATAATTACCTCAAAAGTTAGGATCATATAAACCCAAATGGTTCTTTATAACTATGTCCACAAAAGAAGAGATAACTATTCCTTGAATAAAATTTCATATATTAAACATCAGGGTTGCACATAATATAAAATGTCTTCTAATGTAACCCCATCATCAAAAGAGGCTTAATACTCTTAAGAATTTCACCATAACTCTTGAAGCCCTTATATGTTGAGATCTTACTTATTCAACATTCTTCATGATCCATTAACCATTCATTTACAACTTATTACGAAATACCTCTTTCCTACAAACAAAATCATGAATCATATCCTAAGATTCCAAAATAGGAAAACAATAGTCATGAAATAATACATACCTTTGATTGGTCATTGTCAATTTGTTCATCCTCAATCGGAATGGCATTAGGTAGTGGTAAACAAACATTTGTACACTCTTGGTGACCCCATTCACGAAACTTCTTCATAGGACATGTGTTTGCATAATGACCATGCACACCACTTTTAAAACATTCAATTGATCCCTCAGAAAGAACTTCTTTCCCTTTCCTCGAGTCAACTGGATTCTTCCTTTTTCCATGGTAGGTTCTTGCTTTATAACCTTCATTTCCACATCTATAGGATATTTCTGTCCCTTTGAAACATTTTCCTAGGTGTTTATTTCCACATCTTTGACACATAGGTTTTTGAACACACTTACCTTTATGATTATTACCTGTAGTTACGTAGGGATTTGTTTCTCGCATATATTATGCATTATAGAAATCACCAAGGTTTAGGTGGTCAATCATAACTCCAGATAGTTGGTTGAGAATAAGCAAAAGAGTTCTCATTACAACTCCCATATCATTTAGTTGCTCGCTTAGAAAACTGTCACAGTTTCCTTCACATCCACTGTTACCTTGGTGCCTGCTAGATCCAGCCATTTACTAAAACCAAAAAAGGGTCAGTGTGAGTATAACAACAAAACCATCATGTACTAATGAGGAATATAAACACTAATATATTCTCACTCATTCACTTTATCTAAAACTAGTACTCTGTCTGAAATCCTAACCATTATGGTAATGTCACTTAGGCTTAAAGAATACCCTAACCTCTAAAGTTATCTAAACCGACCTCTGATACCAACTATAAGGCCCCAGCCTTAAACCTTACTTAAAATTGAATTAAATGAATAATTCACATTGAGGATCATTTCAGGTTTAGAGTTTTAGAGAATTAGGACATAACTATTAAATCTCAAAAGATTAAAAAGCAGTCTCTTCTACTAAATTTCCATAAAATAAAAATTCTTAAAAAGAAACATGTCTAGTTTCATGTTTTAGGTAGCATGACTTTCCCTTGATCCCATCCTTGACCCTATTCCATGCTAAGTCCTGTGAAAAACATTTCAAAAACTTGGGATGAGCATAAAAACTCAGTAAGGGATACACAAAGAATAAAAACTGTTAGTTTATCAATACAAATAGTAAACCATGTATACTTTATCAAGGTAATACTTTTCACCTTTATGAAGTAGTAAAAACTCTTCACTGAATAAAATATCCTTACTTACCTTTTTGTAACCAAAGTATTACCATAAAACCCATATAAAGAACACATAACATATATAAAGGTAACTTGGGACATAAACATACTTAAGTGTAATAACCTTACTGTCGACTCCCACACATATCACTTAATGGAATTGCCATACGGCCAATTTCCATACATACTTAATGGAATATCCATACGTCCGACTTCCATACCCAATGCATTGGAGGTTATAATGTAACCACCCATCCTGGTATTCACGGCACCACCCGTCATATGGTTTATAACGTAACCACCCGTTAAAATGTCCAAGTACCAATATAAAATCATAAAACATAAAACCAATATAAAGGAATGATAACATTTCCACATTTCAATCAAAATATATCATAATAGAATCCTTTATCAAAACCATTTTCAATACCAAAATACATAAAAGAGTATATGGTATTTATTTCATTTTAAAAACATAACGGCTTGTTGAGGAAGCCAAAGACCAAATAATACTCGCGGTGGCGGAGAAGGTTTTTGTCTCCGCGTACGTTAAAAGAAACATTCATTTTTGTCGTTTTGTAAAATGCTTCAAATAAAAAGATTCCTTTTGTATAAAAGTAAAAGTCAAAGGGTGTTTATACACCGTATAAAAGAAAGTTGTGTATAAAACGAAATATGCCTCAATGAAAGGAGATTGAGACGAAGTCCCTTACCTTGGGTCCGACTTGACTCGATCGTTCTTTAACGTCCTGAATAATAAACTTGAGTTAATTATTACTTGATTAAGAACCTTTTTAAAGTTCAATATTCCTTTTATATCACTTATTTCCATGTTATAAACATTATGTAACCATTTAAGTTAATAATGTTTGTTTTGTCGATATTTGGTTCTTGAGTTGAAAGTGGACTTCTTACAATTACATGTTGTTCGTGTGGTCAAAGGTTCTTTATATCCAGAATGAAATTCCTGATTTGGATATCATATATATCATATATATCCATAATATACATGTATTTATAATATTACATAATCATTTAGAGGTAAGAAATGAAATGCACCGTTCATGGAGACGGTAAGCCATACGTACGCATGAACGCTACTTTAATTTCTTTGTCATATTAACGGAATTAAAACTAAATGAGAGGTATGTATATTTTAATTACAGAATTATATTCATCATTTAGATATATCATTCATTATATATATCCATTATATACATGTACTTTTAATAGTACATTAAATTTGGGGATAAGAAATGAAATGCACCGTTCATGGAGACGGTAAGCCGTACGTACGCATGAACGCTACTTTCATTTCTATCTCATACTTTAATGGAAAGAAATAATAATGATATAGAGGTATATTATAATTCCAGTATAGCATCATATATAATAACTTTAAATCCATCCTTTACACGTCCCACATATGGCATTAACGAATCACATCACTTTGAGGGGGTGGTAGTCCGCACTTCCTTAAATGAAGATATCGTGTTTACCCATAATGGAAACCATGAAGGTATGCCAAAAATGAAAAATACAGAAGCTTAAAGAAAACATAAACATATTATATATCATATATAAAAATAGTGACATCATAATAGCCACCTTTGAAGGTGTTAAATGAGTATTGACCAATCATCGTTTCGGGAGGCAGAATTTCGCCATCCACGGAAACCGTATGTTATTTAACCATTTTATGTAGTTGTGTGAGAGTTTAGCTCGAATAAATCTTATAACAACATCCTAGTATATTTAAGATACTGGTGTTGTTACAAAATAAGTAAATTAAAAGAGTTTAGGGGGTTGGAGAAACAAAATAAAACAAATGAACATGAGAGAATGAATTACCTTTAAAAGTGTAACTCCTTTTGATTTGAGCCTAAAGGCTTCCTTTAAAAGGATTCTGCCCAAAGGGAATCCTCTAGGATGAGGAGAGGGATGTGGAGAGAGTAAATGAGCAGGGTTTGGCCGAGCCAAAGGCTTGAGGAGTGTGTGAAATGAGGTAGATGTGGGGGCCTTTTATAAGAGGAGAGGAGGGGCACTTTTGGAAATTAAAGAAATATTACTTTATTTGAAAATGTGTTTCGGTTTTAAAAGGTCCCACATTGATATAATTCGCGGATAAGGTGATAAGGGTTAGAAATACACCCAGCCAAAATGTTTTGGACATGTGTAGTCCATAGATTTTACATTATCATTCTATTTTATTTAAATCGTCAAATAATGATGTCATCGCTGCATCATTAGTATGTCATAAATAATTTAATTTATTTAATATCTAAAAATTATAAAGAAACTACTATGATGTAGGAAATCGTTTTATATTTCCAATGAATATTTATAATCAAAATTTGGACCTGTGTAACCCTACTTAAAAATTGATTTAGTAAAACAACTCATGTTTGTGTCAATTTAATTTTAACATTAAATAAAATGTTATTTATGTCATTTCCCAACCAAAGTGTCTCCCTGGGGTCCCCAAGTTTTCCCATGGCTTGTCTTGGTCGGACATGACTCACCCAGTAGGTGTAGGACAAGTGTCATGGTGTTTTCACATTCTTATAATATCATTTTTACCTTAAATTACACTAATTACTTCTAATCGCGATTAAGAACTTAATAAGTTACTATTCACCAAAAAATTATTATAATCTCATTGAACCACATTTTGCTTCTTAATGACAACCATGTATGACGGATTTTTGAAATTCAAAACACAATGATGGCAAAATTTCATTTAAACGGAAAATCAGTCTTTATAAGTACCACTTAGTGGTTTCACTATTCATCAAAAATTGAAGTTTTTCAGAAAATTACAAAAAATTCACCCTAAGCTATATTTGATATTACAAATTCAAAAATGAAGTCTATTTTAAAAAATTCAAAACATATAAGTCACATTAATTAATTTAATAATTAATTCCCGCTGTCAGAGCAAATAGCGTGTTTTTATGAAACAATAAGTATCAAAAGATTGACACTAGTTTAAGTCCGATTTCAAAGTGAAATTAATTCCAACGACCACTATTGGATTTAATGGTAAAAATATTTTCTAATTTCACTTTAAAACCATATTAAAAAGATAATATAATCATATAAATAAATTAGATTAAAAAGAGGTTTTGAATTAAAATACAACATTTTACACTATTCATTAAAAAAATGAACTTTATCAGAAAGGTACCAAAAATTTACACAAAGTAAATTTTGATGTACCGATTCTAAAGAAGAGTTATATTTAGTCTAATAGAATTTATAAGATCGATCAAAACTATATTTAATGACGGTTCCCCGTCAAAAGGTGATAAGTGGACCTTTTGTGAAACTTAGGGTATAAATGCCTAAAATTGAACTCTTTCCGTATTTTAAGCCTTTATCTTTTATTAGGTAAATGTAAAAACATTTAAAAACATATATAATCATATTTTAGTTATTTATATCCATTCCCTCCAATACAACGGTTACATGTTAACTACCATTTAAAATAATATTATTTTATTATTAGAGTGCAACGTAAGATTCCCAAGAAACTCGTTGTTGCGTGTTGGGTACGCCATCGAGCATAGCACCCCTTTTAAAGTAATATTAATATTTGATTCACAAATATGGATAAATATAAAGATGACATATTCTTTATTTACCTGGGGTGTTACACTTATCCCCTCATACTATCCCTGCAGGTCATTCATAAATTACTTCTTCACATCCTGGGAAAAATAAAACATAGAAAAGGGGTGAGATCAAATGCCCAGTAAGGATAACAATATAGTGTAAACTTTCATAAATAAGAATAAACATTTAAGGCAATGTATAACTAAAAAGATCCTTTTAAACATGAACTTCAACATAGTATGGAAATAATAAAATGAAATAATTCCATTTACATATTCACATTGATATTCTACTAATAGAATATTCACATGCAATATCAATAAACACTTTCATAATGCTGGAATGCATAATGCCAGACTATCATAACAACATAGCCAAGGCCTCATGCCAGGAATACAAATAATATTTTTCCAAGGCCTTGTTCCAAGACACTAGTTTGTCTCATGAGACCTAATGATGCATCGAGGAGCTATAGCGGGCTCCACCCGTCACATATTAAGTCCAATGCATTCCCATTTGAAAAGGTTTAAACATAACGTAAACATTCGTATTAAAAATAGCATTCAAAATGTAAATACTTCATCCATAAACCATGAATGGCATAAAAATAACACATCCATAGTCAAACATATCAAAAAACCTTCAATAAAATATAGAAGTTTTGTATCATAATAAATCAACATCAAATAAGCATAAAATCCATCAAAGGATGTTTACATAGATGAAATCAATACTATTTTTAGAGAAATATCTCTTTCTATTTTGAAATCATTTAAGAGTCATATATTTATAAAATAAAACATTTTCTTTGAAAGTATTCTTATAAGATTGTAAGGTAATCTTCAATGATTTTATAATGGCGGAAAATAGCCGTACCTGTCGTATAAGTTAAAAAACATTCTTACCTTAATTCTGTTGAAAAGGTTAAAAGGGACATTGTTTGGAAAACAATGGAAATATTCATTTATAAACCACTTATAAAAGTCAAAAGGGTATAAATGACTTTAACCCATATTATAGTAAATAGTAAAAATGTTTTGAAATACATTTTTAAGAAACATGGATGTGGATGATAAAAAAGTCCCTATAGATTATTACATATAAAAAACCTAGGATAATGAAGAGATTACAAAATAAAACCTTACCTTGTACACTTAATTGGTTGGGGGTATGTTAACTTCCTGTATATTGGTTAAATAATTGTAATTAAATTATAAAATAATCATATACATTAATATTATATCATATATCATCTTTTAAAATTGATTTGTTAATAATATCTTAGTATTATCATTGTTTTGGGTGTTAACTTACTCATTTTCTTTTATATGTTTTGTTACATAATCCATGTTTGTCATGAATATGTTGTATCTTATTCATATCCAAAATTATATCAAGTCCTTAAACATTATCTATAATCATCAAATGAGAAATATTCTTGAATGGATACGATGGAGAATGAATCTCATCGCGTTCATGGAGACGGTAGTCCGTACGTACGCACGAGCGACAATATCATTTTTTGATATTAAAATAATATATAATTGGATGTTATATCATATATAAAGAATCCTTATCATGTTATATTTATTATTTACCTGAATTACACATCATTATTATACCCATAATAATACTTATTTATTGATTAACAATTACACCACGACGTGGAGACGGTAAGCCGTACGTACACATGTATGGTGACATGTCATTCAAAGGATGGATGGAATACTGAAATATGGTTATAAAATGTTTATAATAACATCAATGTATATATAATATACTGGAGTTATTATTTTATAATGGTAAAAACAAATAAAGAAGAAGTGGAAGAATAAATGAACTTGAAAAAGGGTGGTGAAATCATTACCTCTTCTTTAGGTTCTTCCTTTTGATTTGATCAAAATGGCTCCTTAGGTTGGATTTCTGACTAAAGGAAGGCCACTAGGATGAAGTGAGGGAATTTTAGAGAGTATTTGGTCTTGTTTTTATCGATCCAAATGGCTTTGAAGGTGTGAATTAATGAGAAGGGGGAGTCCCCTTTTATAAGAGGGGTGAGGGGCACCTTTTGAAATGCTAGAAATATTATTTTTTAATAAATTAATATTTGGTTTATAATGGCTCCAAAATAGATTATTTAAAGGTTAAGGTGGGTATAGGTCTAAAACCACTCAACCAATAGGATTTAGATAGGTATGGGTTACTATATTAACCTTATCTTTAAGTATTAACTCTTAGTTAATTAGTTTCACTTTTACAATGTCTCTTTGTATTTTTATATTATATGGTTAATAAACATACTATATACATCCAAGAGACCAACAAGTGGTCCATTAATGATACACATATCATGATATAAGTCTCTTGGACTAACCTTATATTTTTTGGAATTTAATATCAATTAATAATTTAATAATTGTTTTAAAAACTCTTTTATGTCAATTTTGACACTATTCAATAATTGATTTTTTTGAAAATCATAACAGAATTATTACTTCAAACAAAGTTAATTAAGTCAATACTAACATATCATATTAACCTATACAATTAGTGTAATTCATAAAAAGTCTCAAATTATATTTATTGGGGTATTTATAATATCAATTAGTTTAATTTTTCACTATTATGGTAATTACTGCATCATCATTATGTCATAAAAAAGATAGATTATTTATTATTTAAAAATTATAAAAAAATATAATTATTTAGTAAATCTTCTCATATTTCTAATTAATATTTATAATTGAAGATCCAACATATATATCCCTATGTAAAAAATGTTTTTCTAAAAGATATATGCTTATGTCATTTTTTTATTTATTTTGACTTAATTAATATAAAGTGTCATTATCACTTACAAGTGGCTCCATGGGGTCCATAAATCTACCCAAAGATGCCCATGGTCAGAAATGTATCAACCAATAAGGTTAGGACACGTTTTAGGGTAATTTGTTATTATTATAATATTATTTTTTAACCCTTATTTAACAGATTTACCATTTAACCATGATAAATAAAATATTTACCGAAATAATTATTCAAAATGTCTAAAAATAAATGTTACCTATTTACACAATTTTAACATAATACTTCCAAATATGGAATCCATTTTTCGAAATTAAAAACAAAAAAGTTGTAAAGACCCGTAAAATTCAAGGGAAATTTTTTCTTAATTTTCTTTGGATTTTTAGAAGAGCGCGGTTTCTGACGGCACCTGATTCCGAGGCCCGGTGTGCCCGGATTCTTTTTCCGAAGTTTGGCTCGGGTACGTTTAGTGAACGAACAAGAGGGAATTCCTAACTTTTGATTCGGTGCTCGGAATCGAAATCTGAGGGCACCGATGAACTCGCAGCGCCGATATTCGCTTAAGGAGACCTTTTCTGAAGTTGCGTTTATTGCGGGACGAAAGTTAGGTTTGGGGAGAATTATAAAAAAGTTGAATAAAAAAAATGTTGAACAATTTTTTTTATTTAGACTTGTTGGTTAACTTCTCTCAAAGGAAGTTAGGGGTGGGACCCACACCCACTTAACCTCCCTTGAGAGGATTAAGTGTGGTGGGGCCCACACGAACCCTAAACTTTCCATCTTCTCTCAAACTCCCTTAACCCCTCTTTTAATGACATGACAATTGTTATTTAATTTTGGAGTTATCCTTTTTGAATTTCAAACCTTTGAAATTCATTTGTTAAGTTTGTGAATAAAATAAGCTCTTATCTTTTTTTGTTGTTGTTGGGTTAGAACTCTTAGCCATCTTGAGTGCTTTTGAGAGCTTTTCCGTCTTCCTCAAACTTTGACGAAGAACGCTCAAGCCTTGACGAAGAACGCTCAAGCTCCGACGAAGAACACCGCTCCTCTCTTCTTCGTCTTCCGTGTCAACGAGAGGGAACACCGCTTCCTCCTCAGACTTCCTTCATCGGCATACGAAGATTCACCAACGACGTACCTTTTCGGACATACCTCTTCGTCATCAGATTTGACGAACGATTACCGCGACGCCCGACCTCCGCGACGTTGTCTTCCACGGGACGTTGACAAATCTTCGAACCTATACCCAAGGTAGGGGTTGTTGTTATTTGTTTATTTATTGATCCTTGTTCGTGGTTCTAGCATGTCTAACGTGAGGATTTTTAAGTTGTGTTATCATTTAACGTGAGGGGGGCCGAACCGCATGAACACGGCCGAACCCCCTCCATCGTTCTTGTTGATTTATCTTGCGGGTGGAAACAAGATGGCGTGGTGCCGTCGCAACACGCGGATAATCGCACAATTATATTGCGCGGCGCCGTCGCGCCGCGCCGAGGATGGATCATCAAGAACGCGACGCCGTCGCGCCGCGTTGAAAGGAATCGAAGGCGCGGCGGAGGGGCGCGGTGCCGTCGCACTGCGCCGGACGACGAACATCACGGCCGGTTCCGGGCCGCGGCAGGATGAGAAGACCGGCGGCCGGGCCGCCGGTGTCGGAAGCCGGAAAGGGGACCGGTTTTTCCGGTCCCGTTGGAGAAGAAACCGGCCGGCCAGGTGGCCGGCCAGATGGTCAAATCATGGGGAAATTAATTCCCCCGGCCAGCGCCCAAAATCCCCCCCCATTTAATTGGGGGGGGGGGGGGTTTCTTTGAGGGGGGCAGGCGGCCCCCCCAGTTTCTTCAAGCAGGCCCCCACGTGGGGGGCCGGTTTTTTTAAAGGGGCCGACACTTAAGTCGCGCCGCCTTCCAATCAAGCGGGGGGGCCTGCCCCCCCGCGCGCTGCCTCCGTGCGGCGCCTAGCCGCCGCGCCGCCAGGCCGCCGCGCCGTCGTGCCGCCAGGCCGCCGCGCCGCCGGCCGGGCGGGCGGGCCGGGTCGGCCCGGACCCGGACCCCCCCCGTTTTCGAGTCAGTTTCGGTCTTTTGGCCATAACATGAGCCACGGACCTCCGATCGACGAACCGTCTGCGGCAACGCGATCCTTGGATCGAGGCAGTCGTTTCAGTATATCGCACTCAAAGTTTCGGAACACTTTGAGTTCGGCCGGGTTGGTTCGTTCACGAAACCAACTGGGCCTTCGGAGCGGAAACGCTCATATCTTGAGCTACGGACGTCCGATTGACGTGCCGTCAGCTTTGTTGTGTTCCTCTTAGTGAGACGGATCTTTTGGCATACTCCGCCCGAGGTTTGGATGCAGGTGGAGTATGGTCGGGTTGGTTTTGTCTTAAAAACCAACTGGGCCCCGGGGACGAAAACGCCAATAACTTTCAGACCGAGCGTCCGATCGACGCGCCGTCTGTTGCGTTGAGTTCCTGTTGACGATACGGAACTTTTGGATACATCAACTCTGGACTTTGTGACAGTTGATGTATCAGCCTCTCGGCTCGTGGAGCGGACCCTCCGAACGAGCTTGCTGTGTGCGGGAACCCTAGTGCTGGCTGCGACTGTTCTGTGACTACTGCTACTACTGCTACTGTGACTGCGACGACGACAGTACAGAGATCCTGTGTGGATTCGACGACAACAACTACAACACTCAGCGATCCTACGTGGATCAGTGCTACAGGTCCTGTGTGGGCCCGATCTTGTGTGGGTCCGATCCTGTGTGGGTCCTTGCGCTCAGCGGTCCTGTGTGAACCAGCGCCTACTGGTCCTGTGTGGGCCCGATCATGTGTGGGTCTTTTGCGGGGGTTAGTTACCTATCGATCCTTCGTGGGTCCGACCACTTAGATGGATCAGAGATCATCTTTATCGTCCTTTGAAGAAGTATACCTGTGTGAGCTGAATCCTGTTGCTTTCTTGTGTGGATTGTGTTGTGCTATCCTGTGTGGATTACGTTTTGCTTTCCTGTGTGGAATACGTTTACTTTCCTGTGTGGACTGAGTTGTACTTGGGCTCGGAGGTTGGAGCGTATTTGAAATTGATGACTTCGGTATATGTATGGGCATATACCTAAGCAGTGTCGGTTGTTACTTCGTGATTGTACCTTTCTTCGTGGTTTATCCTTTGTGGATTTGAGAGACCTTCAGGGGTCTCTGGGTTCCTACTGAGTAGCTTATACTCACCCCAGCACGAGCTTTGCCCGCACTACGTTGTGTTGGTTGCAGACGACGGACAGCGTTGATCTTAACTGAGGCTTGCAGAGCAGGACAGTACCTGGAGGTGGACCACTGGGCGGAACGTGCTCAGAGTGGACGGCGGGACCCGTGGAGCAGTGGAGCTATCTGTTCCCACCCTTCAGGTGGGATTTCCAGTGGACAGCTCGGTGTAGCGGCTTTTACTTTCAGTTGCTGTTTTCCCTTTCGAGTTGTACTTTACTTTCAGTTTGGGTTTGTATACTGGCCCATTTACTTTTCCGCACTTTAAGTTGTACTTTTCTTTTGCTTAGTGTTTACTTTACGCTTGCTTACTCTGTGTGTTTGTTTACTTTACAAAGGCAATGCCTTCCCTTTTTACCGGGATTTACGCCTTGGTGCTAGTCGCCAGCCCCTGGCCTATGGAAGGCGGGCTTGGGGTAGTCACGGCACGGACCCCGAGGGTGGGTCGTGACAAATTGGTATCAGAGGAGTTCGGTTCTACCGCGAACACTGATCTTTTCTATGTGAAGCAATAATGTTTAGCGTATTGAGTGTGGTTATCAGTCCAGGGAGTCCAGTGTTGGTGCGGCGGCCGACGTATCCATACACCAGGACCCTGAATTCTGATTTCCGACTTAATGCACGAAAACATTGATTGCGTGTGTGTTTCAATGTTTTCTTTGTGATTACTTTATATCAGCTCACCAGGTATACTGTTCTGACCGTGGCGCACCTGTTTTCTTTTCAGGATGGCCCCACGACGGCAGCCAGCTAGGGTTCCGAGAGTCGAGCGTGACGACAGCCCACCGAGCGACGAGGCTTCGGTGCATGACCCTTTGTCAGCAGTGGCACCGGCGGTAGCTCTGCCTGCTGAGCCACCGATACTTCCAGCGCCAGCCGCTGAAGATGCACGTCGCCTTAGCGCACTGCATGAGTTTCAGCGCCAGCGACCGCCCAGGTTTCGCGGGAAGACGGATCCCCAGGCAGCCGAGGACTGGCTTGAGGCAGTGGTATGTGTGTTTAGGCTAGTGAGGACACCATCAGACCTCATGGTGATCCTCGCTGCGAGCCTACTACACGCAGCAGCAGGACGATGGTGGAGCTTGATGCTCCAGGTGCACGATGAGGCATCTCTACTCTGGACGGACTTTGAGAGCCTCTTCCGCTCGGAGTTCGTCCCAGCCACCCTTCGTGCGGTGCGTATCCAGGATCTTCTTCAGCTGCGGCAGGGCAGCATGGCGGTCGCTCAGTACTCGGCGAGATTTACTGATCTCTCGCGCTACTCGACCGACATGGTACGGGACCCATTCTTCCGGGCCCGGACCTTCGAGCAGGGTTTGAGACACGAGATCAGGGCATCGCTGATCTCCCTCAGCATACCGACTCAGACAGGAGTACTGGAGCGGGCCCTTCTGATCGAGAGCTTCCTTGCTGAGTCTACACCAGCGCAGCGACCCACCGCAGGGCGGCACGTGGCAGAGTCATCTGCAGCAGGCAGTCGGCATATGACTCAAGGGTCCAGACAGACCAGACCTTCGGGCAGACGACCTCAGGACACTAGCTCAGCAGTGCGGGGAACACAGCGCGGAGCCAGTCTTTCGAGAGGCAGACAATGCTACTCGTGCGGCGGGCAGGGCCACATGGCTCGTGACTGCCCAACCCGCCGTGCCGAGGAACAACAGTCGGTTGAGGGACCACCGAGGAAGAGGCAGAGGGTCGACCGTGGCGGTCCGCAGGGAGGAGGCGGATGAGTCGGATGAGCTAGACGAGCAGCCGGTGGTGGGCGACGCTTTGAGGCTCTGCCGCCACCACCACCAGGAGGTCCACCCCGACCACAGGGAGCTGGCGGGCAGAGACAGGCACAGCTCCAGGAAGCAGAGGCCTACGACCACAGCGCACCCGAGATAATTCGAGGTACTATCTGTGTCTATTCCACCCTTGCTGCAGTTCTTATAGACACAGAAGCGATTCACTCTTTCATAGCCGCTGCCCTTGTTCGGAGCTCAGAGATTCTGACAGAGCCGTTGGCTCGATCCTTACGGCTAGAGACTCCTATGGGAGCAGACTCGACGATTACACACTGGTGCCGGTAGTGTGAGATTACTCTAGGAGGCGAGAGCTTCGGCTGGGATCTTCTTGTAGCAGCGTCAAGGCCTTACAACGTCATCTTGGGCATGGATTGGCTATCTACGGTCCATGCGCAGATTGACTGTTTTAGGCGCAAGGTGCGATGTGTACGCACCGACGGGAGCAGGTTCACCTTCACCGGCGAGAAGGGAGCCTTATCAGCATAGGATGGACATCCGCGGAGGAGTGGACAGCCCATCACTCATCAGTTGGCTAGCCTTATCCTTGGAGCAGTTGACGTGCGGAGTCCTGGTTTTCCTGCAGTGGTGGATCATTTTGCGGACGTTTTTCCTGACGAAGTCCCAGGGCTACCTCCTCGCAGAGAGGTAGACTTTTATATTGACTTGTACCCCGGGACAGCCCCGATATCCACTCCAGCATATCGGATGGCCCCCGCCGAGCTTCGAGAGCTACGGGTACAGTTGGAGGACTTGCAGGGCAAGGGGTTCATCCGACCCAGTGTTTCACCCTGGGCTTCCCCGATATTGTTCGCCAAGAAGGCGGACAGAAGCTTGCGACTTTGTTTTGACTATCGTCGCCTGAATCAGGTGATAGTGAGGAACAAGTATCCGCTACCGAGGATTGATGACCTCTTTGATCAGCTCAAGGGAGCACGGTGGTTCTCGAAGATAAACCTCAGGTCAGGCTATCATCAGCTCAGAGTCAGAGACGAGGATGTGCAGAAGATGGCCTTCAGATGTCGGTATGGCCACTATGAGTTCTTGGTTATGCCTTTCAGTGTAACCAATTCTCCAGCAGTGTTCATGGATCTCATGAACAAGATATTTTAGCCATACCTCGATCGGTTTGTCGTGGTCTTCATAGACGACATTCTGATTTACTCTACGACTGAGGAGGAGCACGCCTATCACTTGCGAGTTGTACTAGACACACTCCGAGAGCACCAGCTATATGGTAAGATCTCGAAGTGCCAGTTCTGGATACGTGAGGTCCACTTCTTGGGGCACTTTATCTCTGAGGTGGGAGTTTCAGTAGATCCTGCGAAGATTGAGGCTGTGTTAGCATGGGAGCCACCCAAGAGCGTGACTGAGGTTCGGAGTTTCTTGGGACTAGCTGGATACTATCAGAGATTCGTGCCGGACTTCTCTAGAGTTGAGGCACCACTCACAGCTTTGAAGAAGAATGGGAAACCCTTCGTGTGGTCAGAAAGATGTCAGTAGAGCTTCCCGGAGCTGAGGCAGAGATTGACCAGCGCACCTATCTTGAGGTTGCCTGAGGAGGGAGTAGGGTACGTAGTCTACTGCGATGCATCAGGGACCGGACTCGGATGTGTTCTGATGCAGGAGCGGGCAGTGATCGCCTATGGATCACGTCAGTTGAGGCCGCATGAGCAGAAGTACGCTACCCATGACCTGGAGTTAGCAGCAGTTGTCTTTGCTCTGAAGACATGGCGACACTATCTGATGGGCGAGCGCTTTACAGTCTTTTCCGATCATCAGAGTCTCAGGTATATCTTCTCGCAGAAGGACCTGAACCTGAGATAGCAGCGATGGCTCGAGTTCCTCCAGGACTATGACTTTGAGATAGTCTATACTCCTAGGAAGGGGAACGTAGTAGCCGATGCCCTCAGCAGGAGGACGGGCATTCAGCTACTTGAGGAGGCGACGGAGCAGCTAGCCTCTTTGCAGATATCCTTCGTGGATAGAGATGGAGCAGCCTTCCTTCAGTATCTCACAGTCACTCCTCCACTACTGCAGCGAGTCAGGGAGGCACAGCGTGGGGACGCTGACTGTGAGACACGACGTGCACAGATATCCTCGGGACAGGCACCTGATGGTTTCTCCCTTGAAGCAGAGCATGATATCCTTTTCAGGGGACGTACCATGGTACCCGTCGCTTTGCGAGAGGAAGTGCTGAGAGAGTTTCACACTTCTACTTTGGCAGTACATCCTGGAGTGGAAAAGATGTACCAGGACCTCAGACGATAGCACTGGTGGCCGGGCATGAAGAAGGTAGTAGCAGAGTTCGTTTCTCGATGCCTCACCTGCCAGCAGGTGAAGGCAGAGCATCAGGTACCAGCAGGCTTGGTACAGCCCTTGGAGGTTCCGGAGTGGAAGTGGGAGGGCATATCTATGGACTTCGTGACTGGAATTCCACGCACTTCCAGAGGTCACGACTCCATCTGGGTGATTGTTGACCGACTCACCAAGTCGGCACACTTCTTACCCATCAGAGAGCAGGGCTCAGTGGAGAGCTTGGGACGTCTCTACATTCAAGAGATTGTGCGACTTCACAGTGTGCCATCATCTATCGTCTCTGATCGAGATGCTCGATTTACTTCCCGGCTTTGGAAGGGGTTACAGGAGGCGTTCGGGACGCAGCTACGTCTGAGCACAACCTTTCACCCTCAGACGGATGATCAGACGGAGAGGACCATTCAGACTCTCGAGGACATGCTCCGTGCATGTGTCCTCGACTTTGGTCGTAGCTGGGAGGACCACCTACCCTTGGTGGAGTTTGCGTACAACAACATGTACCACTCCACCATCGGGATGGCACCGTATGAGGCATTGTACGGCCAACCTTGTAGATCTCCTTTGTGCTGGACACACCCTGGGGAGTCAGTACTTGTGGGACCGGAGATGGTCTAGGCCACGACAGAGAAGGTCCAGGTCATCCAGGAGCAGATGAGGACAGCACAGAGCCGACAGAAGTCATATGCTGACAGGAGGCGGAGGCCACTGGAGTTCAAGGATGGCGACCACGTCTTCTTGCGGGTCTCACCTCGACGTGGTATTCGGAGTTTTGGCCGAGGCAGCAAGTTATCTCCGCGCTTCATCGGACCCTTCCAGATCCTCAGCAGGATTGGCGAGGTGGCTTATCGCCTGGCTCTGCCACCTCAGTTGCACCGGGTGCACGACGTCTTCCACGTGTCTCAGCTGAGGAGATACGTGCACGACCCGACGCACATCATTGACCACGGGGAGCTTGACGTTGACGATGGGGCTACTTTTACGGAGGTCCCGGTGGAGATAGAGGATCGACAGGAGCGGGTCCTACGTGGGCGATCGATTCGTCTTGTGCGCATCAGATGGCAGCACGGGAATCTCCAGGAGAGCACATGGGAGCGGGAGGATCAGATGCGTGCTCAGTACCCTCATTTGTTTCCCTAGTTTTTGATGTATCTTTACGGGGGAGTAAATCCCTGAGGTGGGAGTAATGTAAAGACCCGTAAAATTCTAGGGAAATTTTTTCTTAATTTTCTTTGGATTTTTAGAAGAGCGCGGTTTCTGACGACACCTGATTCCGAGGCCCGGAGTGCCCGTAATCTTTTTCCAAAGTTTGGCTCGGGTACGTTCAGTGAACGAACGAGCGGGAATTCCTAACTTTTGATCCGGTGCTCGGAATCAAAATCCTAGGGCACCGATGAACTCGCAGTGCCGATATTCACTTAAGGAGACCTTTTCCGAAGTTGCGTTTATTGCGGGACGAAAGTTAGTTTTGGGGAGAATTATAAAAAAGTTGAATAAAAAAAATGTTGAACACTTTTTTTTATTTAGACTTGTTGGTTAACTTCTCTCAAAGGAAGTTAGGGGTGGGACCCACACCCACTTAACCTCCCTTGAGAGGATTAAGTGTGGTGGGTCCCACACGAACCCTAAACTTTCCATCTTCTCTCAAACTCCCTTAACCCCTCTTTTAATGACATGAAAATTGTTATTTAATTTTGGAGTTATCCTTTTTGAATTTCAAACCTTTGAAATTCATTTGTTAAGTTTGTGAATAAAATAAGCTCTTATATTTTTTGTTGTTGTTGGGTTAGAACTCTTAGCCATCTTGAGAGCTTTTGAGATCTTTTCCTTCTTCCTCAAACTTTGACGAAGAACGATCAAGCCTTGACGAAGAACGCTCAAGCTCCGACGAAGAACGCCTCTCCTCTCTTCTTCGTCTTCCGTGTCAACGAGAGGGAACGCCGCTTCCTCCTCGGACTTCCTTCGTCGACATACGAAGATTCACCAACGACGTACCTTTTCGGACGTACCTCTTCATCATCAGATTTGACGAACGATTACCGCGACGCCCGACCTCCGCGACGTTGTCTTCCGCGGGACGTTGACAAATCTTCGAACCTATACCCAAGGTAGGGGTTGTTGTTATTTGTTTATTTATTGATCCTTGTTCGTGGTTCTAGCATGTCTAACGTGAGGATTTTTAAGTTGTGTTATCATTTAACGTGAGGTGGGTCGGACCGCATGAACACGGCCGAACCCCCTCCATCGTTCTTGTTGATTTATCTTGCGGGTGGAAACAAGATGGCGTGGTGTCGTCGTACCACGCGGATAATCGCACAATTATATTGGGCGGCGCTGTCGTGCCGCGCCGAGGAAGGATCATCAAGAACGCGACGCCGTCGCGCCGCGTTGAAAGGAATCGAAGGCGCGGCGGAGGGGCGCGGTGCCGTCGCACCGCGCCGGACGACGAAAACCGCGGCTGGTTCCGGGCCACGGCAGGATGAGAAGACCGGCGGCCGGGCCGCCGGCGTCGGAAGCCGGAAAGGGGACCGGTTTTTCCGGTCCCGTTGGAGAAGAAATCGGCCGGCTAGGTGGCCGGCCGGATGGTCAAATTCGGGGGAAATTAATTCCCCCGGCCAGCGCCCAAAAGCCCCCCCCCCCCATTTAATTGGGGGGGGGGTTTCCTTGAGGGGGGCAGGCGGCCCCCCCGGTTTCTTCAAGAAGGCCCCCACGTGGGGGGCCGGTTTTTCCAAAGGGGCGCGGCACTTAAGCCGCGCCGCCTTCCAATCAAGCGGGAGGCCCTGCCCCCCCGCGCACTGCCTCCGTGCGGCGCCTGGCCGCCGCTCCGCCAGGCCGCCGTGCCGCCGTGCCGCCAGGCCGCCGCGCCGCCAGCCGGCCGGACGGGCCGGGTCGGCCCGGACCCGGACCCCCCCATTTTCGAGTCAGTTTCGGTCTTTTGGCCATAACTTGAGCCACAGACCTCCGATCGATGAACCGTCTGCGGCAACGCGATCCTTGGATCGAGGCGGTCGTTTCAGTATATCGCACTCAATGTTTTGGAACACTTTGTCTTCCGCCGGGTTGGTTCGTTCACGAAACCAACCGGGCCTTCGGAGCGGAAACGCTCATATCTTGAGCTACGGACGTCCGATTGACGTGATGACAGCTTTTTTGTGTTCCTCTTAGTGAGACGGATCTTTTGGCATACTCCGCCCGAGGTTTGGACGTAGGTGGAGTATGGTCGGGTTGGTTTTGCCTTAAAAACCAACCGGGCCCCGGGGACGAAAATGCCAATAACTCTCAGACCGGACGTCCGATCGACGCGCCGTCTGTTGCGTTGAGTTCCTGTTGACGATACGGAACTTTTGGATACATCAACTCTGGACTTTGTGAAAGTTGATGTATCAGCCTCTCGGCTCGTGGAGCGGACCCTCCGAACGAGCTTGCTGTGTGCGGGAACCCTAGTGCTGGCTGCGACTGTTCTGTGACTACTGCTACTACTGCTACTACTGCTACTGTGACTGCGACGACGACAGTACAGAGATCCTGTGTGGATTCGACGACGACGACTACAGCACTCAGCGATCCTACGTGGATCAGTGCTATAGGTCCTGTGTGGGCCCGATCCTGTGTGGGTCCGATCCTGTGTGGGTCCTTGCGCTCAGCGGTCCTGTGTGAACCAGCGCCTACAGGTCCTGTGTGGGCCCGATCCTGTGTGGGTCTTTTGCGGGGGTTAGTTACCTATCGATCCTTCGTGGGTCCGACGACTTAGATGGATCAGAGATCATCTTTATCGTCCTTTGAAGAAGTATACCTGTGTGAGCTGAATCCTGTTGCTTTCCTGTGTGGATTGTGTTGTGCTATCCTGTGTGGATTACGTTTTGCTTTCCAATGTGGAATACGTTTACTTTCCTGTGTGGACTGAGTTGTACTTGGGCTCGGAGGTTGGAGCGTATTTCAAATTGATGACTTAGGTATATGTATGGGCATATACCTAAGCAGTGTCGGTTTTTACTTCGTGATTGTACCTTTCTTCGTGGTTTATCCTTTGTGGATTTGAGAGACCTTCAGGGGTCTCGGGGTTCCTACTGAGTAGCTTATACTCACCCCTGCACGGGCTTTGCCCGCACTACGTTGTGTTGGTTGCAGACGACGGACAACGTTGATCTTAGCTGAGGCTTGCAGAGCAGGACGGTACCTGGAGGTGGACCACTGGGCGGAACGTTCTCGGAGTGGACGGAGGGACCCGTGGAGCAGTGGAGCTATCTGTACCCACCCTTCAGGTGGAATTTCCAGTGGACAGCTCGGTGTAGCGGCTTTTACTTTCAGTTGCTGTTTTCCCTTTCGAGTTGTACTTTAATTTCAGTTTGGGTCTGTATACTGGCCCATTTACTTTTCCGCACTTTCAGTTGTACTTTGCTTTTGCTTAGTGTTTACTTTCCGCTTGCTTACTCTGTGTGTTTGTTTACTTTACAAAGGCAATGCCTTCCCTTTTTACCGGGATTTACGCCTTGGTGCTAGTCGCCAGCCCCTGGCCTATGGAAGGCGGGCTTGGGGTAGTCACAGCACGGACCCCGAGGGAGGGTCGTGACAAAAGTGGCAGAAATTAATTTAAAATTAATTCCCGTTGTTAAAACAAAAAATCATGTTTTTAAGAGATAATAACTATCAAAAGATTGACACTTGTTTATGTCCGGTTTATTTGTGAAATTATGTACAATGACCAAAATTTTATTAATTTGTAGAAATATAATATAAATATAATTTAAAACCACTCAAATTCAAAATTTATCACTATAAATTATTTTGATTAAAAAAGTTGTTTTTAATTAAAATTTAGTAATTTTCACTATTCATCAAAGTATAAATGTTATTTGAAAATTCCCAAAATTTCACCCTAGGCTAAATTTGATATTCCGAATCCAAAAATGAATTCCATTTTGAGAGATAAAATTTATAAAATTTCAGAAATTATGTTTTACTATTCATACCTGCTAGTTTGATTGGTTGTGGTGTGTTAGAACTTGATGTTGCGTACAACACACGCTATCACATTATTCAAAGAGAAGCGTACTGTAGAAGCTTGGGGTGTTACATTATACGTCTAATTTTTTTTTATAAAATGACTCCAATGAAGTACATTGATCATATATAGGTACTATCTATCTTTTGTTGACATAAAATAAATTTAAATAAAATAAATAATTATTTAAATAGATAGCCGGTTTTAATCAATAACACATTGTTTTTCACGATTCATCAAAAATTGAATATTTTGAGAAAAATACCAAAAAATATTCCTAAGCTAATTTAGATATTCCGAATCCAAAAATGAAGACGATTTTGAAAAATGAAAATATAAAAATTTTAAAAAAGTGGGTAATTCTATTCATAAAGACTTGTTTGATAGGTTGTGGTGCATTAGAACATTATGTTCCGTACATCAGAACCTCTTTCATTATTCAAATAGAAGTGTATTGGGAAAGAAAGGGAAGTTACATTCTTCCATCCAACAAATAATTTCATCCTAAAAATTTCTAGAATACTACTGCATATGATGATTCAAGTTGTTCTTCTTCATAAGTTCCTCTGTTTCCCACGATGCCTCTTCCATATTATGGTTTTTCTATTGAACTTTTACTAGACGGATCGTCCATTTTTTCATTACTTGTTATCTTCTATCAAGAATCTTGATGGGCTCTTCACAATATGACTAATGGGGTTCCAGTTCTATTTCTTAATAGGTTAGTACATGTGTTTGGTCGGGCATGTTTTTTCTCATCAGTGATATGTGGAAGGCATCAGGAACATTGGAGAGACTTGGTTGCATTACCAAATAGTACATTGAAACCCCAATTCATTGAACATTTTTGAAAGGTTTGATGCACTGAGGACATAATTTTCACTTTTTACCGAATTGTATAACACCCTTATTTGGAGATACATTCATGAAAACAAGATCCCCTACTTGAAATTACAAATCCTTCATTCATTTATCGGTATATATATCTTGACTACATTGAGCTTCTTTAATGTGGGTTTGGATAATCTTTACCTTTTACATTGTTTCCTCAACAAGTTATTGGCCAACGAGTTTTCTTTCACCAACATCATCCCAAAAAGTTGGTGTGCGAAATCTCTTTCCATATAACGCATCATATGGTTCCATTTGAATACTTGAATTGAAGCTATTTTTATAAGAAAATTATACCAGATGTAAATATTGATCCCACATACCTTGAAAGTAAAGTGAGCAACATCTGAACATGTCTTCTAAGGTATGAATATTCTGTTCTGATGGTCCATCATTTTGAGGGTGGTAGGCAGTGCTCAAACGCAGTTCAGTATCTAGGGCCTTCTGAAGACTTTTCCAGAATCTGGATGTAAAATAGGGATCATGAAAAAAAACAATCGATAGGGGTACTAAATGAATAAAAACAACATCATTAATATATAGTCATTCTAAAATTTCATGTGGTAAATCCTATCTTGTAGTATGAAAATGTGATGACTTGTTATGATGATCAATAATGACCCATATTGTAATTTTCCTTCTACGTGCCTTTGGTATCCACATGACATAGGCCATCCTAATATCATTCCATTTCTACATAGGTACATGAAAATGTTTCATTACTCTTCTATGATATTGTCTTCCAGCCTTTAAATGTTGACAAACCATACATCTTGACATATAATCATCAGTCTCTTTCATCACGTTGTCCCAAAAAAATGTTCCTTCTAATATCAATACATCTTAATGCTACCCGGGTGTATAGAGAAATTAGAGCTATGGGCATCAACCAAAAATTCCCTTTTTGTATCAGGTATGTCAAGAACACAAATTATATTCCCAAATTTAAAAATTCCATCTTCATATATGAAGTAAGTTAATCTCCCATCAGTCACAACTTTATTGTTCTTTTGAAACACCTCATTATCAGTCTTAAAACTTTTTATCCTTTCTAGAAATGATGTTTTGGAATACATTTAAAAATTTATTGATGTTTCACCTTCCATGACTATCATCATATCTATTTTTACTAGATCCATGGATATATGATCCCTTTCAACACTCATCATGTTCAAAACTCCATGATCCTTTATGAACAAATCATCTTCCATCTTATTTTCCTTCCATGAGTGGTAGCGTATAGTGAAATCATAATCCCAGAGCACTTCAAGACATCATCTTTGTATCATGTTCAGTTCTTTATGTGAGAAAATATTCTATAATCTATCGTGATCAGTATATATCTCATATTTTTTACAATAGAGATAGTGTCTCAATATCCTGAAATTAGTTATTATAGTTTTTATCTCTTGATAATATTGAGATATTTTTGTCATGATTTTTTAGCGGTCGTGATGCATAGTCAATAACTCTAGCATTCTGCATAAATCCAAAACCAAGTAATTTCATGGATGCTTCACTATAAATAATAATCTCATCATTCCCTGATAGTATATTCAATATAAGAGCATTGAAAAATCATTTCATCAATACTTCAAAACATTTTTCACTCTTTTTTCTAAACAATTATAACCAAATTACTTGTGAGATTGGTTAATTTGTTACCCAATTGAAGAAATTCTTGGAAAAAATGCCAATAATATCCTGTGAAACCAATAAAACTGCATACCTCAGTTATACTCATCGGTTCTGGCCAATATTTTATTTCTCTTGTCATAGAAGGATCAAAAGAGATTCCATCATTAGAAATAATATTTCCTAGAAATGAAATCTCTTGAAGCCAGAATTCACACTTGGTAAACTTCTCATATTATTCATTTCTTATAAAATACTTTAGAATAGTGCGCAAGTTATTTTCTTGATATTTATAGAATATGGTGTAAACCAAGATATCATCAATAAATAACACTAAAAATTCATCATTATATTCCTCAAAAACTCTATTTATTACATCAATGAAAATAGAGGGTCCATTATTCAGTCAAAAATGCATTACTGTAAACTCATAATGCTGGTACATGGTTCGAAATGTTGTTTTCGGAATGTCATCATTCTTCACACACAATTGATGATATATAGATTGAAGGTCAATCATGGAAAATTATTGAGCAACATGAATTTGAACGAATAAATCATCAATATGAGGTAGGGGATAATTTTTATTTATTATTATTGCATTGATCTCCTTGTAGTAAATTCCCAACCTTATAGATCCATATTTTTTCATATAAAAAAGAACATGCACTCCCCATGGAGAAACACTAGGGTGAATGTAACACCCTGAGATTTTATGAAAAATATTCTTTTTAATTTCATTAATGTCTTGTGTTGTACGCTACAACAAAAGAAGCTTTCACAACACGCATCCTTGAATTGCCTTGCATTACACGCAATCACGTCCTTCCTTGATAACGTGTGTAGTACGCAATACCGAGTTTCACTAAACAATGATATGCTATTAAAATATTATTAAAACTAGCGGTTATGAATAGTAATAACTACTTTTTTGAAATTTTGTAAATTTTATTTTTCAAAATGGACTTCATTTTCGGATTCAGAATATCGAAATTAGCTTGGGGTGAAATTTTGGTACTTTTTGGATAACTTTCATTTTCTGATGAATAGTGAAAATTACTAAATTTTAATTAAAAACAACCTTTTTAATCGAAATAATTAATAGTGATAAATTATTAATTTGATTGGTTTTAAATTATATTTAGAATGTATTTTTAAAATTTAATACAATGTTGGTCATTGGATGTAATTTCACATTTAAACCAGATATAAACAAGCGTCAATCTTATGATAGTTATTATCTCCTAAGAACACACTATTTGTTTTGACGACGGGAATTAATTTTTAAATTAATTAATGCAACTGATATGTTTTGAATTTGGTAAAATAGACATATTTTTTCAATTCATAATATAAAATATAGCTTAGTCCTAATTTTTGGTATTTTTCTGGAAACTTTCATTTTTTGATGAATAGTGAAACCACTAAGTGGTAGTTAAAAAAAGTGAATTTTTCATAAAACTTAATTTTACCGCTTCTGTGAGTGGAATTTCAAAAATCTGAGAGACATGGTTGATGTCAGTAAGTAAAATGTGGTTCAATGAGATGGAAATAATTTTTGGTGAATAGTCACTTTTTACTTTTTTTACCACGGTTAAAAGTAAATAGGGTAATTAAGGGTAAAAATGATATTATTATTACCCTAACACATCTTCTAATTCTATTCGATAAGTTTAATTTGAACAAAAAAACCTTAGGAATAAAATATGACCATTTAGGCCCACTTGGATTAGATTAGGACATTTATTATTAATTTATTTAAAGATGGGTTAAAATAGTTAAAATCAATGTTTAATAAGAAAATAATTTTTAATATGGGGTTATACATAAGATAAATTCGAATATAAATATTCATTAGAAAGCTAAAAATATTTCCTATAGAATGGTATTTTATTTGTAATTTTTAGACATTAAATAATTTAATTTATTTATGACACAAAGATGATGTAGTAATTATCATATTAATGAAATATTGACATAATTTATGTTATAACTACCAAAATAAATGTAAATTGAGACTTTTTATGAATTACAATAATTTTATAGGTTAATATGACATGTCAGTATTGATTTAATTAACTTTTTTCGAACTAATCATTCTGTTATGATTTTCACAAAAATCAATTACTAAATAGTGTCAAAATTGACATAAAATAGTATTTAAAACAAATATTATATTATTAATTGTTATTTTATTAAAAAAAATCCAAGGTTAGGAAAAATAACTTAGATAAGGTTATATATATTAATAATAAAAAACTTGGGGTTCTTTTGGCTTCTTATAGTATGTTTATTAACCTTATAGTGTAAGAACACAAAAAAACATGGTAAAAGTAAAATTATTTAACTTAATGTTAAATTTAAATGATAAGGTTAAAATAGGAATCTAAACTTGTATAAATTATATTTTAGGAGAGGATTTCGACCCATCCCCACGTTAGCCTCGAAATAAATCAGTTTGGAGCTATTTAAAACCGAATTTGTCTTTATAATAAAATAATAGTTTTAGTTATTCCAAAGGTGACCCTCTTCTCCCTTATAAAAGGGCACCTCCTCCCTCTCTTCCTCACACCACTTTGAGCCTTCCAGATCGGCCAAAACCTGCCACATTATCTTCTCCACTTCACTTGAAACATCCTAGAGGTTCTGGTATTCCACAAAGACCAATTTTAGTGCCCTAAATGGAGATCTCAAAGAGGCGCTTCAAAGAAGAGGTAATGTCAGTTACCGATTCTTTCAACTTTATTTCCACTTCCACTTCTTCTTCTGAGGTTGTTTCATTATGAAGTAATAACATAAGTATCAATCATATACTGATATGTTATTATAAGTATGAAACAACCATATTTCGCCATCTATCCATCCTACGGAAAACGAAATCACCGCGCGTGCGTACGTACGAAATACCGTCTCCACGCCGTGGTGTAATCTATTTTCCACCACCACCTTACTTGGATTGGTATAATGGTGTAAATAACAACTATATATGATTATTGTAAAGTGATATTGATTCTTAAATAGTATAAATACACTCCAATATAATTCAACGATCATGATAATGATATCATCGCTCGTGCGTACGTACGGACTACTGTCTCCATGACGCGAGGAGATTCATTCTCCATGTTAACCATTCACTAATGATTATAAAGTATATATAATAAGTAATCATGACATATATGACATAATAATGATACTGGATTTATGTGTATATATATGTATGTCATCTACTTAATTCCATTCAACTCTATAAGGAAACAAAAATAGCGTTCATGCGTAAATATGACCTACCGTCTCCATAAACGGTGTATTTATTTCCATTTACTGATCTATTCTATATATGTATATTCAGAATATATATTATATATAAATCATGTTTTATATTCTGGAATTAAGTAATCATGATATAAGTAATCATATGAATAATTACTAGTCAAAACACGGACGACAAATGAAACGATTTTACCCAAAACACTCTTTATCATGGAATTTACAAAAGAACGGGTAAAATAAAGTCATAAGTGAACCATATATGATATCATAAAAATAAGTATGATTCTGGAATAAGTCAATAACATTATTTAAATCATTATAAAGGAGGTTCAGACACTTAAAAAGCAAATCGGACCTAAGGTAAGGAAAATATCACAATCTCATTTTTATCCGAGATTGTTTATACTTTGGTATTTACTGGGGTGTATTTTATCATCCTCATCCATGTTTCCTCAATATGTAATATTATTTCTATCCAACTACAATTGTTTAAATCTCATTTTACCCTTTGGTGAGTTGTTAGTAAATGATATGAAAGGAATCTTTTGTCATTTTTCGTACGAGGTAAGTTTTTGACTTTTCCGAAAAAAGTATGAGAAAAATGTTTTTTTAACTTATACAGCATGAATGGATTTTTAAAACAAATTTCCAAGAATCTTCCTTTACAAATTTTCAAGTTTATTTTTAATCAACTTATTTTATTTTAAAATTGTATGACATGTTAAGAAAGGAAAGAAATGTTTTTTTGAAGTAGAAAGGATATTTTCTTCAAGAATGGAGTTCAAGTGTTTTATCAAAATTATTTTCCATCTAAGATTATAAAGGGTTCTGTTTTATATCTATTATTACATTGATTTGATTAAGTTGTGATGGAATTATTTTTATGAATTCCTTTATCTTATATTAATTGTTTTATGATGCCATGATGTTTAAGATTCCCATTTTTATTACATGGGTTATGCAATGATGTATGATTTTTGATTTTGTGGAACACATAAGAATGGTATCATTATGAGATGGGTGGGACCTATATATCCATTCAATGAATTGGGTAATGATTTTATGTCTCATGAGATAGACATGGCTGGAATGGCAGGTCAACCCGGTTCAGTGAAACAGGACTGAAATGAGGAGTGAACTTGGTTCAGAAATGGACGTTGTCCACTAAGATAGTCTTGGCAATGAGTATTGACTAATAAGAAAAATTCTCTATGATTATGTGTGTATGCCACAAAGTTCCATGTTTTATGTTATGATTATTGGGATTACATTTCACTTCTATGATTTATCCCATGGTATGAAATTATGATTTCTTTTGCAGGTTAAGATTTCCAAAATGTTATCTTCTTATGAATATGATGTGATTGATTTTTCTTTTGTTTACCCTTACTAAGCATTTGAGCTCACCCTTTTGTATGTTTTATTTCCCTAGGTCAGGAAGAAGGTTATTAAGTAGGATATTCCAAAAAGGGACTCCAGATATGATGAAATAAATGGGAGGCAAAGTAGACGATTTATGAACCAGTTGTTTATGTTTCCCAGTTTCTAAAGACACTATACCTATACAGCCCTTTCCTGGTTTTGTTATATGTTGTAATAAGTGTGCTTCAATTCTGAAGTAATAAAAATGTATGTAAAGTAGGGGTAGTTATAGTGAATAAATCATTTATTACTTAATTCATCTAGTTGATTCTTTAATTCCACTAATTACACAGTGTCCATTCAATAAGGGGTCTTCTATATGGTCCTGAACTAGGGAAAAAATAAATGGAAAACTCAATTTCTTGTTCTGAAGGATGTTTAGGTAAATCCATTGGAAACACTTCAACACATATTTTCACTATAGGTACATACTCTATTTGAAAATTAATTTCCTCAACCATAGTAATTCCAATATCTTCCTCCCTAATAACTGAATTTTTTAGATCTACTAGGAGTTTATTTAGATAAGATTCAAATAGTGAAAATTCTTCCCTAAATATAAGGTACTTTTTATCATCATAAAAAATTGTAACCTCCTTCTTCTTACAATAATTTTTTGCATCCTGGTCTCAAATCCAATCCATACTAAGGATTATATAAAATTAAATCATGGTTTGATGAAAATATTAGCAGATAACGTGCATTTATATGACCTAATGGGAACTAAGTCACAAATATTTGATGCAATGATACTTCCCTTAAGTGTTTTTAATGATATATCCCTTGTTAAATAAAATTGGAAATATATAACTTTCTTAGAAAATTATGAAGATATAAAACAATGCGATGATCTAAAATGAAATATAGCATTGGATAAATTTTAGGAAAATATTAAATTATATTCCACCATGACAGTCAGATCTTCATCCTCCTCAGTAGTGATCAGATGGGAATGTCTATTCTCCGTTGGCCTCTTCTGAGGAATGTTTCCCTGCAGCTTAGGACATCCGTTTTTATAATTCCCCATTTCTTTACAATTGTAGCATTCAACATTTAGAACCTCTTTATTTACCTTGAAATTACGACCTTGGGGGCCTTTTTCACCACATTAATAATAAACTCTCATTGTCTTCAGGCAAGTGCAGGGGTGTTTCTTCCCACATTTAATATAGGATGGAAATTTAAATTTTCGCTTCTTCCCCTTATTTTGATTTCCAATTTGTTTAGCATATCTCTTATTTACTTTCTTTGCTTTATAGTTGTAAGAGATATGAAAATCTTTTTCTTCCATGATATCACTTGAGGCAATATTTTTGTATGAAGATAAGGATTGTGAGACTAATTCTTGATGGAGAAATGGTTTTAACCCATCGAAGAATTGATAAAACTTACTACTTTGGATATGTATATAATCTTCTTCCTATGTTTCTATACTTGGAATGATAGCCTCATATTGTGTGACATTCTCATCCTCCTTTTTCCTCAGACTCAGTAACTGTATTTCTATGTCTCTTTGATGGTCACAGGGAAAGTGTTTTTCTATGAATAGTTATTTAAACTTCCTCTCTTCCATATTTGACACTTCTTCAAGCTTTATTGTGTATTGAATTAATGACTAACATTGATCTGCATCTCTTGCGAGGTGATAAACTATGATGACATCAATTTTTATTTTTCTACTCCCCAAAGTGTGAAATATTTTTTTAAGGAACTAATCCATTTTTAGCTACAATAAATTTTTAGTCACATTGAATGTTGGTCATTGTTTCCTCATGATTTGGTCTATCATTGATTATCCGCGCTGTGGATCAGGGTGCACCATACAAGTAAATATATTATTCATAACCTAAGTGAGTTGTCTCAGTATGGTAATAAGTTGTTCAACATTAGTTGTATCACTGAATCCACTATAATTATCATGAGTAAAAGGGAAATCCCTATATGGATTACGTGAGTTGATACGGGTTCCATTACTTCCACTAGGTTCCATTTATAAATACTTTCATACACTAGATTAGTTTATGAATCACAATACATAATACAAACCAGTAAAATACTTAACATAAATTGAACAATTTATGCATATAATCCATAATCATAAAAAAATATTTTCGTTGAGGTAGTATTTACCTATAAATCATTCATAATGGATTGTAAAAATAGGAATTATCCTAAGCATATCTCCCAGGAGTGTCATAACCAAGAGTTCTGCAAGGCCCTTTGTCGTGTACCTGGATAACCATGGTCAATCTCGAAACACCTTGTCAGTGTTTTCACTCCTAGGTACATCTCTTCTAGAGCCTCCACTTCCTTTTTGTATCCAGATATGGATGTATTGCTTTGAAAATAAAAAAATATCTACATTACCAAAATTCTAGGATATTCTTCTATACTAATCCTAAAATTATATATTTGGGTAGTTCTATCTAATAATAGTTTTTCTAAATCTAGATTCCAATGTTTGTACAAAACTTCCTATGATACCAACTATAATGCCCTGACCCCTGTTACCCTGAGTCAGTGAATTATTACATATCATTGGCATGATACAAGGTATCATTTCCTAAATGACCGATCAGTTTAGTAGCCTTGGAAGTACTAGATACATACATAAGTTTTACATTACATTATGAAATGGAAAAAAACTACAATGTGTCTCCTTTGAACACAATAATATCACATTACATATCCATGTTTCTCAATTATAATATACTTTATCAAATCAATGGGATAAAGAAAACTTAAGAAAATGGTGATATCATATTCTCCGTAAGGACAAAAATATAGAGGACACATTCATAAATAATCTTAAACATTTAATGAAATGTATAAAACTAAAAACGAAGCCTTTTAAACATAAATTTTATGATAATATGGAAAAGATAAATCAAATAACTCTATTTACATATTCACATTGATATTTTAATATTCAAATAATCACATGTAGTATCAATAGATAATTTCATAATTATGAAATGTATAATGTCGGGCATCATGAAAACATAGTCAAGACCTCATGAAAAGACTAAAAATAAAATTTTTTCAAGGACTAGTACCAAGACACTAGTTTGTCTCATGAGACCTACCGATTCATCAAGGATCTATAGTAGGATCCACCCTTTACTTACTAAGTCCAATTTATTCCACATATGAAAATTTTCAAACTTAACATAAACATTCTTACTAAAAGTAGTATAAAAAATGTTAATACATTAACCATAAACCATGAATTGTAAAAAAATAACACATCCACAATAAAAAATATCACAAATATTTAGATACAATATGGATGTCGGTATCATAATAAATCAACTTCAAACAAGTGTAAAATCTGTCATAGGATGGTGGCATAGATGAATTCAATACTATTTGAGAGAAAACTCTCTTTATATTTTGAAATCATTTTAAAGTCACATATTTATAAATGAAAATATTTATTTTGAATATCTTATTATAAATATGTATGTAATCTTATAAGGTGTTATAATAGTGGAAAATATCTACACTCGTCGTATAAGTTATTAAAACATTATTTATTTAATTTTATTAATAAGGTCATAAAGGACCTTGTTTGGAAAACGACAGAAAGAATCTTTTATAAAAATTTATCAACTGTCAAAAAAATTATATAAATGACATTAATACATATTCTAGGAAATAGTAAAAATTTATTATAATACAGTTTTAAGAAACACAAATGTGGATGATAAAGAGGTCCTGGTAGATACTCACGTATGAACAACCCTGAATAATAAAGAGATTGTATAATACACTCGTACCTTGTAGTTTTAAATAATTTAGCGTACATTAACCTCATGTATAATAGTTAAATCACTGTTATTAAATTAAAAATTAACTACATAAAAAAATATTATATCATATATGATCTTCTAATATTTCTTTCTTAATATTATTTCAGTAGTATCATTGTTTCAGTTGTTAATTGATTCATTTTCTATTATACGTTTTCTTATGTAAGTCCCATTTGTTAAGGATATGATGTATATGATCCATATAAATAATGATATCAAGTTCTTATACATTATTTTTTATCATAAAAAGATATTTATTCTTGAATTGTTACGATAGGGAATGAATTTCATCACATTTGTGGAGACTGTAATCCATACTTACGCACGAGCGACAATATCATTATATTAATGGTAAAATAATACATAATTGGACTATATATAATATATAAATACTCATTAAAATATTATATTTATGATTTAATTCACTTATAATCATTAATATACCCATAGAAATAATGAAGTCTTGAATAACAAATGACACCACAATGTGGAGACAGTAAGCCGTACGTACGCACGTATGGTGACTATTTCATTAATAGGATGGATAAAATAAAGAATATTATTTTAATATATTAATAATAACATCACAGTATGTAGATGGTAATGATGTTATCATTTTTTAATAAAAACAACAATTAAACGGGAAGTGGAAGAATAAAAGAACATTAAAAAAGGTGGTGAAATTACTACCTCTTCTTCAGGTGCTTCCTTTTGATTTGATCAAAAGGGCTCTATAATATGGATTTATAATCAATGTAAGGAATCTTGTTTTAATTTAGGGTAGTTGGGAGGATATTTGAGCTAGGGTTGGATGAGCCAAAATGGATTTGGAGGCGAGATTTTCTGAAAAGGGGAAGTACCCTTTTATAAGAGAGGTAAGGGTCACTTTAGGAAAATATTAAAATATTATTTTATTATAAATTCATATTTGTGTTGTAATTGCTCCAAAATAATTTATTTTGAGTCTATATTGGGGATGGGTCAAAAAACACTCAACCAATAGGTATTATAAATGTTTAAGTCACCATATTAACCTTCTCTTTTATATTTAAATCTTAGTTAAATAGAATAACATTTTCTATGTATTCTTGTATTATTATAATAAATGGTTCATAAACACACTATAAAATACAAGATATACCCAAGTGGTTCATTATTAATATATCTAACTTTTTCTATGTCCTTTGAAGGACTATATTTTATTACAAATGTTAAATCATTTAATAATATAGTATATCTTTTAAAAACTCATTTTAGTCAATTTGGACACTATTTGGTATTTTGTTTGTGTGAAGATCATTAAAACTGTATCACTTGGAAATAAATTATTTAATCAACCCTAAAATTTAATATTAACCTAGAAAATTCGTATAATACATCAAAATTATCAATTCACAATTGTATTAATATTTATAATATAAATTATTTTAATGATACAATAATAAGGTAATTATTGCATCATCACTCTATCATAAATAAATTTATTTATTTGATTTATAAAAATTATAAATAAAATACAATTATGTTGGAAATAATTCCATCTTTCTAATGAATATTTATAGTCAATTTGTTTTATGTATAACCATATTTTAAAATTGGTTTTGTTATTAGACATTGTATTTAACACTTTTAACTCTTCTAAAAATAAAATAATAACAAATGTTATAATCTAATTTATGTGTACTAAAAGGATCATATTTTTTTTTCATACTATTAGTTTTGGGCGATATACACTTATCCAATTGAATTAGGACATGACTTAGGGTAATTATAATATCATTTTTACCTTTAATTACATTATTTTCATTTATCAATGGTAAATAAACATCAAATGATACTATTCACAAATAATTTTTTTCATCCTATTGAATCAAATATTACATACTTATGTAAACCATGTTTCTCAGATTTTTGATATTCAATTCACAAAATGGTAAAATTACGATTTATGAAAATTTGCTAATGTGCCTAAATCGTGGGTAAAAGAGGATAAACAGTTCTATAAAATTTTATACATCAAATTTTATTATAAAATGTATCCAATAAATTAAATTGAACTAATATAGGTTTTATGTATCTATTTGTACATTTAAAAAAAGAAAAAAATAATTATTTAAATAAAAATTCGGTTTTAAATAATAACACGATGTTTTTCACTATTTATCAAAAATTGAAATTTTTCAGGCAAATACCAAAAATTCACCCAACAATATTTTTGATATTCCGAATAAAAAAATAAATTGCATTTTTAGAAATTAAATTTATAAAATTCCAGAAAGTGGGTATTACAATTCATAACAGCTAGTATGATTGGTAATGGTGTGTTAGAACTCGATGTTGTGTACAACACTACCTATTTCATTATTCAAAGATAAGAATACCAAGAAATATCAGGTCATTATAGAAGGTATTCCAAAAATAGTTTTTAGAAAAAAATATGGCTATGAAGAATATTTAGTAATGCCTTTCGGTATCGGAAATGCACTAGCTATATTTATGGCATAGATGAATCTGATAAATAAGTGATATATGGATTTTTTGTGGTGTTTTTTTGATGAAATATTGGTATATTAATGGAAAAATGTTGATCATAAGAAACACATGGATACAATGATATGAATATTGAGTGGACGTAATTTTAATTCCCAACTACCAATGTGTGATCTTTGTATACAATAGGTATGATTATTTGGCAATTTAATTTCAGAAAAAAGTTGTTTTTGTGAATCCTGAAAAGATAGAAGTTGTTATCTCAAATAAACCACAAATTAATTTCAATGAGATACAATGTTTTCTTGATCTAGATAGTTATTACAAATTATTTGTGAGTGACTTCTCATCACTAGATTCACCGATGACAACATTGACAAAGAAAAATGTTCCATTCCGATGGACTAAGGAATTCCAAATTCATTCTAGGTGATAAAGGTTCATCTTACATCAACACGTATATTGATTATGAATGAATCAAGACAGGGGTATGTGGTATACTATGGGATGTGTTATCATGAAATTTTATCATACCATTTATTATAGTTCAAGGAAGATTAGAGTACATGAAAATAATTACCCAACTCACTATTTGGAGTTAGCTCCAGTTTTCCAATATTTTAAGACACAAATTCATAATCAATTTGGTATGAAATTTACTATGTTCAATATACAAAAAATCTTGAAACATATCTTCTCAAAAAATGAATTTAATATGATATATATTATATGGATAGAGTATCTTTAAATATTTCACTTTTACTTAATGTATACACCCAGAATGTTAATTTTGGGGGTCTATGCATTATAAAGAATGTCATATGATCAGTTAACAAATGATTACTTATATGAATGCAATTTAATTTCAGTCATAGAATAAATTCATGTGGAATGTGATGATGTAGGGGGTGTTTCAATTTCTTTTTTCACTATTCACAGTTCCTATTTTTGTAAAAATGGTACAAGACACAAAAAAATCTAATGCAGAATGCATATTCATGTGTTCAAAACTCAATGCTGGGGAGACCATTGATAGATGGAAACATGATGTGATTTCGGTTTTGTGCTATATAGATTTGATGTATGTACCAATGGATGGTTAGTATAATCTTTTTCATTATTATCACCATTCTATATGGGTTACACATCTATTAATGCATAAGATATATAAGTTATTCAACACAAAGATAGTGAGACACCAAGAAAAGAATGTGGTACAGTTCATTTCAAGGTCATTAACTTGTTAGAAATTTAAGTTAGAACAACATAGACCAGTGTATATGTTGTAATAATTACCTATTATAGTGTGGAAATAGTAGAAAATAACAATTGATTTTGTTATAGGTCTCCCAAAAACATTTTGGAAACACGATGCCTAATGGCTGAGAGTGTATAGGATTACCAAGTCGGCCCATTTCATCCATATTCTTGAAACTCATAAGTTTGAAGATCTATCTAACATATATATCCAATATGTGATAATGAGACATGGTGTAATGGGTTTTATAGTCCTTGATAGTGTTCGGGGGTTCTTGTCTCATATATGGAAATACATATAGAAATCACTTGGTGCTCAGTTGGCTATGAGTATGGTTTACCACCCTTAGATGGATAGTAAATCCTAAAGTAAGATGCATACATTGGAAGACATGTTGTAAGCTTGTGTAATGGTTTTTTTGTGTCTCAAGAGAAGATATTATACCGTTAGTGCAGGTCTATTATAATAATAGTTATCATGACTCAATTCATATGCCTCCCATTAAAGCATTGTATGGGCGTCCTGGTCGTTCACAGATGTGCTAGGTGGAAATGGGTGGTACATAACTATTTGCGATGATCCTTTTCCAAGAAAAAATGTTGGAGATTTAGTTGATTAGAAATATGATGAATATGGCTATGATTCCTCAAAAATTATATGTAGATCATTACCAATGACTGTTGTTATTCTTGGTGTATGATCATGTGTTCTTGAGGATCTCACCAAGGATTGGAAATCATCGTTTTGGTGTGAAGGTAAAGATACCCCATCAATATATTTTCTATTTTGAGATACTAGAAGCGGTTGGAGAGGTGGAATACTGGTTGGCATTTTAAACATGGTTCAATTTGGTGCATAACATGATTCACGTATTTTAGTTGAAAAGATATCAAGCTGATCCTGACCAAGTGAACATATAATATCATGTTGACCTAGAGCTGGATGCTTCATTGGTACATATCTCAATGTAGATTATGTATAGGAAATATAATGTGTTTAATGGAAAAAGAATTTATCTAGTGTTGTTTTATATTATCATGGTCCAATTTTAGAAGAGACATTGGAATACAATAAGAAAATTAAAGGGAAAAGGATGAAGCTATTTCAGGGTTGTTTTTCTTTTCTACTTCATGAGGATGGAAAGACCAATGGTGGAGAGAATATAATAAACTCTATTTTTTAACCCTTACATTGTGGTTATTATTTTAATAAATTTTAAACATGACTGATGAGAGAGTTTGGTAAACATTTGATATGTTTTTGAAGAAAATGCGATGTGCACAGGTTGCGAATGGTTTGTCTAAGTTGTGAAGTCATTCGATAAGAAACTATTCACAATAGTGATTTTGAGATAGTAGCATCAAAAAGATGTGTGTATAGTTAGGGAGACCATGTGAGGAGGCCTTATGAGTGTTTCCCTATATTGTTAGCTAATTCACCAACAACTCACTGATTTCCTAACTCTGTGAACTAACAGAATGCAAAGTCAAAGAAAGAACCTAAAAATAAGATCTCAATAATTTTCCTATAACCACCTTATTTTTATCCTTGGTGCCCCTAACTTGTTATTATTATCCATTAAAGGTATTATAACCACTCCCAATAAATTTAGAATAAATATGGTTCCCTCACAGGGTGTTTCCAGGTCGGATTCTTATGGTCTGTGTCATTCTTCTCTGTTTGTTTCATGTTTTCATAGATCTACATAGATATACTATTTATCTCCTCTCGGTTTCTACGGTATATTCCTGTTATGTGTAGATATAATATTTTTTATGCCCACGTTGATTATATTAGGTCTTAGTCATGTTATTTGAATATATCTTAGGTGGTTTTTTGTAGAATCAACTCGGTTATCATGATCTTTCTTCATTCATTTTTGGTTTTCATCTAAAACTTCAAGGGAGGTGGCTTCACTCTCAACTGCATATAGTAGAAATAAATATAATTACTAAATAATTAATAATTTGTATGTATGTTATTGTTAATTAAATACTTTATTATTCCTAGAAACCCTATATGGTTATAGTTGGTGAAAATTCGGAAAATGGGTGCTTTTTATTAAAGTGTTTGATACTCGATTTTAAAATGTGTAATTTAAAAAATGATTTTTCTATAATAATGATGAATTGATTTGATAAAACAATTTACAATAAACTGAATGAATTTGTTGAACTGTAATGGGTTAATGGAATGGGTTTGTATAAACAGATTTCAATAAAATAATGGTTTATTAATGGTTTAAATCGTTATTTAAAATCGATTGTTCATAATAGTGGTGTGTGTTTATAACACATTTACAAGTCCTACATTTTTCTTGATGATGTAGGTGTAATGGAAAACGGGGTGTAATTATCATGTGATGACATGGTAGATCAATGAGAGACAACTCATGGGTATAAAATTTCTATAATGGATATTGCATGTTTAAATGTGTGAATATTTAGAATAGAATGATTTTGAAAAAATCAGATTGGGAAATGGTTTTAAAGACCTGTTTGGTTTTTTAATTGAATTATTACAGGCTGGAAAATGGGTGAACATAGAACATGATTAAATTTGGTTATAAATGTTTTTGTAACTTTTCTATATTTATTTATAAACTATTTTTAAGAATTTTTTTTTGTATAAATACTATTATATAAATGTTTCTAACCATTATATCCTATTTGAGTGAGTAGGAAAGTTTTTGGGGAAAACGAACTTAGTGATATACTCACCCTTGATTGGCACTTTATTTCTTTTGAAGATGTTATATTATGTGATGTAACATCCCAGATAAATAAAGAATATTACATTTTCAAATTTGTTAACATTTTTGACGTAGATATTAATTTTACTTTAAAAGGGATTCCATGTTCGATGACGTAACTGATATGCAACAATGAGTTTCTTTGAAATAATACATTGTACACTAACAATATAATATTATTATTTGAAATGGTAGTTAACTCCTAGATATATATTGGCAATAATGAATAGATCTATCTATAATATGATTATACATGTTTTTAAATGTTTTTATATTTAGCCAATAAATGTTAGAAGCTTAAAATGTAAATGAATCTAATTTTATGCACACTTTACTTAAAAAGGATGATTTATGACCTTTTAATGGAGAACCCTATGTAAATAATGTTCTGGTCACTTTTAAATTTAATATTTGAAAAAAATAAAATTCTTATATATAATCAGGACATCAAAATTTACTTTGGGTAAGTTTTTGGTATTTTTCTGATAAAATTCATTTTTAATGAAGACTGAAAATATTGTATTTTAATTCAAAAAGGTTTTTTAAAATAATTTATTTATATGGTAATATTATATTTTTAATTATTTTTAATGTGAAATTATATTATATTTTGACCATTTAATCAAATGGTGGTCATTGGAATTAATTTCACATTGAAATTTGACATCAACAAATGTCAATCTTTTGACAGATATTGTTTCTTAAAAACATACTATTTGTTTTGAAAACTGGAAAAAATTTAAATTAATCAATGAAACTTCTATGTTTTTAATTTTTTAAAATATACATCATTTTTTCAATTCGAAATATCAAATATATATTAGGCTGAATTTTTGTTATTTTTCTTAAAAACATCAATTTTTGATGAATAGTGAAAACACTAAGTAGTATTTAAAATAATGACTTTTTCATTTAAATAAAATTTCACCACTTCTGTGAATTTAATTTTGAAAATATAAGATACATGTTTTTTATTAGTAAGTCAAATTTTTTTTTCAATAAATTAAAAATATTTTTTTGGTGCATAGTAACTTTTGACTTTTATTTACCTCTGTTAAAGGAAAATAGGGTAATTAATGGTAAAAAGAATATCATAATAATAAAAAATTGCCTTAAAACTTGTCCTAACCTTATTAAATAATTCATGGCCAACCACGGGCTTCGTTGGGTCGATTTTGGGACCCCATTGGGCCACATAAGATTGATAATGAAACTTTATTTTAATTAACATAAAGTAAAGACAAAAATGACAAAAAAAATATATTTTAGTAAATTAATTTTTACATATGGTTATATAAGTTATAATTTCAACTATATATATTTTTTGTTAATATAACTATATTTCCTAAATCGCGGTATTTCTTTTTTTATAATTTTTAGACATAAATTAATTAAATTATTTATTACACAATAATGATGTAGTGTTTACCTCATTAATAAATTAGATTATAAAGATTAAAATAATATTCAACACCTATAAAATTATTATTGTATGATGTTATTTAGACCATGAGTATTTTTATCTTAGACTTTAATATTTTTTGGACCTTTATAAACTGATAATCATTATATAATAAAATAATATTTTCACACATTCCTAAAGAGCCCCTCCTCCCCCTTAATAAAATCTCTCACCTCTAACTCATTCCTTACACTTCAAATTCCCCTTGTCTCATTTGAACCCAGGCCAAATAAGCTCTCAAGATTCATCTCTTCCACCAATAATCCTTACCTTAGGCATAGGGCACTTTATGAAGTCCTTTTGGCTCAAAAAAATGGGAGTTGCCTGAATTAAAGGTAACAGTTTCTCTTAAATTCTTTTGTATTATTTTACTTCTACAACCCCATAAAATATTATTATTTCTTTATTTTATAAAAAAACTAGTATCCTAAATATTCTAGTTTGTTGTTCTGAGATGTATTTTAACTACACTTACACACACCTCTGTCTAATGGGTAATGAACATGCTGTTTCTATGGGCGGTGAACTATTGCCTCAGGAAACGATGATTATTCAAATATCTCCAAATTCCTCTCATGGTCACCGTTATGATGGCACAATATTTAAATATGATATGTATTATATTTATATTGTTTATATTATTCTAAACATTTTATTTATAGAATACTTTTATGGTTTCAATAGTGGGTAAATATGATAATCACATTTGAGGAAGTTCAGACTACCGACCCCTCAGAGTGATATGACTCATTCATGCCTTATGGGAAACATATAAATTGTATTGTTAATGAAATTATATATGATATTATAATAGAACTATAACATACCTATGTATCATTATGTTTCCATTCAATTATAATTCAAATTAGAAATAGATGTAGCATTAATGATTATGTATGGCTTACCATCTCCATGAACATTGCATTTCATTTCTTATATACAAATGTTATATAATATTATAAATACACATATATACTATATATATATGATATATATGATATCTAAATCATGAATATAATTTTCTATATAATGAAATTTTGACCACATGAACCAGTTTTAATTATAAGAAGTCAATTTTTGACTCAAGTCACAAAATATTGTCAAAATGACCATTATTATTTAATGTTTACAACATGGTAATAAGTGATTTAAAAGGTATTGTAAACTTGAATAAGGTTCTTAAGAAATTATAAATAAACATTATTTTATTATTCAATAGATTAAAGAATGAACATGTCATGTCGGACACGAGGTATGGGGTTTCTTATCTCACTTTTAATTCCGTGATATTTCTATGATTCGCCACTTATATATTTAATGTGGTGTATTCTATACTAAAATTTGATATATATTATCATTATTCCTTTTATATTAATGGTATTCAGTGATTCAACTATTGTTTATTAATTTTTTTTCATACTAATCGTTTGATTACAATGTTGTAAGGGGTTTTCATCTAACTTCTTATTCCTGTGTGATTCAAGTTATATTGCCACTATTTTAATTTTGTGTGTTGTATATACTTCTAATGATTTTATTAATTGTGTAATATACATTAATCTATGGGTAATTAAATCTTCATTTTATGATCCTTCTATCATATTTTGAATGTTTGAAAAGTTACAAAATCGTTAAGTGAACCTTTCACCCTCCTATATTTTAAAGACTTATTTTTCACATGTCTTTTAATTTTCATCTTCTAATGATGGGATATGTTCTTATATATCCTTAATGATGGAAATTGTATGTCTGTGTGATGACATAATCTTTCTTTTTTCATCAAATTATTTTCCTGAATTTTAAAGTGACACTGTTAGGCTGTCAAATTTATGTAAGAGAACTTCTTAACCCAATTTACATTCTTTTGGTTGATATTATCTTTCTTTTTTATGTTGTTATTTGATTATTTTAGAAATTAATTGTTATATCTTATCATATATTTATACATTCTTTATTTGTGAGTATATTGAATACTCATAAATGAATTATTTTATTTACAAAATGTTCTTTGTAAGGGACATTGTCTCAATCTCCTTTCATTGAGGCATATTTTGTTTTAATACATGAATTTATTTTATACCTTCTATAAACACCTCTTAATTTTCATTTCAGTAAAAGGGATTATATTTTTATGAAGTGTTTTACTAAATGAAAAAAAGAATGTTTCTTTTAACAAAAGCGGTGACAACGACCATCATCCACCGTGAGTATTATTTGATCTTTCGCTTCCTTAACAATCCATAATTTTTTTAAAAGGAAAATATATACCATATAATATTTTATTTATTTTTGTATTGGAAATAGTTTTGATAATGGATTTGTTATGTTAATATATTTAAGTGATATATTTTTATTGAAATGTGAAATTATTTTCATTATTTTATATTTGTTATATGTGTTATGATTTTATAATGGTACATGGACATTTTACAGGTTGTTACATGATAAAACAAATGATGGGTGGTGTCGTGATAAACCAGAACAGTTGGTCATCATATAACCTACAATGTATTGGGTATGGAATTCGGTCGTATGGGTATTCCATTTAGGGATATCTGTATAAGTCGACAGAATGATTATTCCTTTTAAGTATGTTTATCTTCAATGTTACATTTATATGTTAGGTTTTCTTTATATGGGTTTTATGGTAATATTTTGGTTACAAAAGGGTAATAAATTATCTTTTATTCAGTGATAATTATTAACTACTTCCTAAGGGTGAAAATTATTACATATGATAATGTATTCATGGCTTACTTGTTGTTTTAAAAAAACTAATTTTATTCCATCTTCGTGATTCCCTTACTGAGTATTTAATGCTCACCCCAAGATTTTGAAATGTTTTTCAATAGTAATAAAGTAGAATAGGGTCAAGGATGGGATCAAAGACAAGAAATTCTATTTAAAACCAATAACTAAATAAGACTATTTTTCAAGAATTTTTATTTTGTGAAAAATATGGGAACTGAGTAGAAGTGTCTAATTTTTACCTTTTTGGAAGTAATATAACAATTATGACCTAATTCTCTATTACTCTACACTATAAAAGATACTCAATGTGAATAATTAATTTAATTCAAGATTATGTAAGGTTTTAAGGCCAGGTCCTTACTTGGGACATGGAAAAATGTAAAGTATCACACTTATGTACGACCACCTCATGATACCAGGGATGTTTGGTGATGTTGGAGCTTCGAGCATAGGGAGCATATAGTCTTGTGATTTTCATGGAGTTTCATGTTGTTTTATTCTATTATTTAATTTCATAGTTTCTTTGTTTTCCATTGTGTTACACCGTGGTGTGGTTTCATTATAAGGATGATTGTTGAGTTGTATTGTTTTTATCATGCATCATATAATGGTTGTTTAGTTACTTGTTTATTTCAAAAATGTAAAAATCATCCCCAATATCCGTGTGAAACCTTTCATAATTTATTTCAAGCCTTTGGTGTCTTAAGTATGTCACATAAGAACTGGTAATGATTCATTGTATTCTCATGCCAAATAAAATAAGTAGGGAATTACATATCCTCCTATAATCAAATATATGAACAACTAATTAGGGGTGGTGATAAAAATCTAACGTCATTTCTTTTGGATGTGGTAGTCTACAAGTTCACAAGATTGAAAATTTCATTTTTTCTAATGTATCATATATATAAAAAAAATGATATTATGTTTAATAGAGTACCAAAATATTAAATAATTTATACTAATATCATCATATTAGTTTGCACATACAAAATTTTAATGACTATAATAATATTTAAAAAACTAAATACTTTCCAATACACATGTTTCCAAATTGAATTATCCTCGTATTTGTTTTTAATAATGATGGAATTTTTCTGAAAAATGGTGGCTAGAAGTCATTAAAATTATATAATGTTACATGTGGATCATTTTTTTTATAATTTAATGAGGATATTATATATATTGGTGAGTCATGATGTAATGGGAATGTAACTATTTTATATGTGAGGAGAAGGGTATATTTTGTAGTAACCTTTACATTTATAGTAATTCATGTTTACTATTCAAGGTTTATTGGAGTGGAATTCAAAAAAGTTTAGGGGATAATGATTTTGGGTTGAAAATCATGTCAAATTTTTTTTGATAGGAAACATTGAATTTATTGTAATTTATTTTTAGCTTTTAAACCTTTTAAGTAATTTACTTTTTCCAAACTAATTATTTTTATCCATAGTAATCAATATTAAAATAAAAATTTAAAATTTAAAATTTTTAATTATTTAGAAATATTTACTTAAAACTATAAATTAATTTTTTAAATAATATTTATTATATTTTGAAATATTATTTTTAAAATCATCACAATAAATAATGTAAAATAATTTCTATAAAAATATATTTTACAAGGTATAATTATGTATATATATAATAAAATTATCATAGATTCTAATTTTACTAACCAAAATTAATTTAATAAAGAAATTTATATTTCATAAGTATTTTAATAAAATAAAAAATATATTCTCAATTTTAAAATACATGATTCCAAGAACTGGATAAAATCAATTTTGTAATGAATCATTTTAATATATTATAAAAATCATTTCTATATGTTTTCTAAATTTTAATATTATTTTTAAAAATAGAATTATTCCCATTAAATTTATGTCCAATTATAATATGTCTTCTGAATTTCTATTTTTTAATAATAATAAAGTGAGAAAAATACATTATTTTATAAAAAATGTATTTTCTTATGAAAAAACAACCATTTTAAAAAAATATAGGAAATTCATACTAACCTATATTTGATAAGTCGAATTAAAGAATGGGGTTATTTTTTAAAACCAAATACTCAATAATTTAAATATTTATCATTTTCATGAAATACACATCCTTAGTGTGTGAATTTGATATAATGTTAGGTTGCATCATTTACATAACATACTATCATTATAGGAATTAAATTATACCCATGTATATTATTTATTCCTTCAAATTTGTTTATAAATAAATTATTGAAAAATTATGTGTCCCATCATCATGGATTCATTAGAATCCCATTTTGTGTATTATTTGTTATTATTTTCTAAAAATGACATTCACCCTTTAGTTTTTTTCTATTTTGAAACAATATCCATTGGTATCAATAATCAAGAGAGTCTCCCCAATATATGAGAAATTGGCCTATAACATTATTCCTTTAGATCTGATCACATGAATTGGATCTCATATGTATTACCAAACTAATGATGCTATATATATGTCATGTAATTTACAATTTTTAAGAAAAATACCAAATTATTATAATAAAACTCCAATTCCTTCTTGAATTTAAAAAGGCTAAATGTAATGTGGGTTGGCATCCCCTACTTTCCAAATATAATATCTCTCACCTATGTCTAAACATGAAAAAATGCATGATTATAAACACAAATTTCATGTTATTTATTTTAATTATCTACATGATTCCTTTTTATACTCAATTATTATTTAATATGATTAGGAATATATTGTTCATTAATATTTTTTATCTATTTTTCTAGGTAAAACAACCATTTATCATCTAACATCTTTCCATCATGTTAGTGTATGACTCAATATTAAAATAAATTCAGCATAATCTTCTATATGGACACTCAAATATAGAAAACATATTATATAAAACATACACTAAAGGTAGACATGTATGTCACATAACATGAAAGTAATATGAAATTGATCTCATATTATCATTCAATGTATCGATAATCCATTCATACAGCCAATCAAAACATAGAAGATAAAATGTGATTTAGTGTATCATAGTGTTAAAATCTGTTTGAATAATATTCCATAATTTGGATTTATAGATATTTTTATGATTATATAAAATTTATAGAGGTTACCCATGAAGAAATTCTATTTCATTACTATAGATCCCTAAAAGTAACTCAATGGATAAATCCTTTCTTATTGTTATGAAATGAAAGTACATATTATGGTCATCATTGATGACCCATAAACAATCATTTTACTTTTCTGAACACATATATCTATAAGAAATATTCCAACATAAAATTTCCACACATCCCTAAAAAATAGGTATAATTTCATCACTCCCTTAGGATGTTATTCATTATGCTAGCCATTCATCAATACTTAGTATCCAGACACATAGTCCCAAATTATCTAAACTATACAATCCCAAAAGATGTGTTATCTTAAATTCATATAAATCCATATTATATAATGGTCTATAGATATAATATGATATATGAGATTCATTTATAAGTTCTATTCTCAACAATAATTTGTAAGGAACACATAACCCCTTCTAAAACATTGGCAATCAAACTCTGTAAATGAAATCTATCAATATCCCAAAATTTATTGATCTAAACGTCATTTTTTATGTCATCATCATCTTATTGGGATATATTTATTTTTTCTATTATGTATGTATTATAAACTACCTAGAAAAATAATGATATCCCCCTTTCTTACCAGTCACCACATACAAAATTATAATATCTATTTGTATATAATACTTGTTAATCCCCATCCTTATCAGATAATTATTGTCCCTATATATCATGTAATTAGATATCATATTTTCCTTTTTTGGGAGGTTGTGTATCAAAATATTATATCTTATGATTAGTTCTAGTAATCTTATTATTATTATGTTTTTTTCATATGATATAATATAAAATACAAGGATTATATCCAATATAGATATATATCACATCATTCATCATATTGATAGTGTCAATATATATTCAAATATATAATTACCACATCGATTTCATGGTCAATAGCTATATTTTTTTGTTCATGGATTTTAAATTTCCTTGATCCCTAGTAAATGTATGAATCATTAAACATGAGGAACTAACCATTATATAATTTTAATGAATCATTGTTTATAAATAATCAAACAAAACCAAATTATAGAGTTAAAGCTCTTATGTTAATTAATCACCTTTTCAACTCTATAATCTTTCCACAAATTCTATTTTTCATATGAATTATAACTTATTAAGTGTTACTTTGGATAACATGTTTTCCAATTGGAAAAATTCATGATCAATTTCCAATAGAATACTACTAAACCGAAGAACAATTTAAGATTGTTGGTGGAATATTTTATCTGATTTCCTTTTCTTATTAAATTTCATCTCATATTGCATAATTAGTGAGTATATGTGTATGAAAATAAATGTTTTTTAGACAAAATTCACAATTACTATAATTTATATAAAAACCATTCTTATTAAAATTCCTCTATAATTATTTATCAATGAATCTCATTAGTCTCTTATCAGATTGTTAATATAATGATAAAGCTGATTGTATAGCATCCTATTGTTTCCAAGACAATCCATGAATAATATATTAAGATGGGAATTAATGATATGATTTTTTTATTCATTAAAAAACAAAATTCCATAAACTCATAATATTCATAACATTATTGAAAATTCACCATTATTATGCCATCCTTCTTCACTATTTTCTGACGTTAATGAGAATAAAAATTTATCATTGAAATGCATAGGGATATTTAATTACATCAAATAAGTTATCAATTCATGGTAACAGATACTTATTATTTATCATAATAGAAATTATATCCATATAATTGAAGAAAATTGTCTTAAGAAATACTTAATTTTCATGAATAGAATAATATATCCCTCATTGAAATTCTATGGATTATCAACAAATTATTACTCAACTACTCTAACTATTTCACCAAATCATTCAATTCCTCCAGTTCCATTATATTTTGATTTTTATATATATACATATTACACCATGAATAAGTTAAGTAGTGATATTATTTAATTCCTTGTGGGATCCCATATAATTATTATAGAAAAAAATCAATTTTATATACCATTAGTAAATTTTTTATTATTACTCTATCATACTTTCAAATGGATCATTCTTGATCATCCTATATTCCACTAACAACTTTAGTGATAACTACAATGTGTGGAAACCAACCTGATTAATATTATGGGCATTTAACTCAAATGGTAATATATTCCAACTCACATTTAAAATAATAATCTACATATCATAGAAATAATAATTTATAATATAAAGTGAAATACAATCTATAACAAGGATTATATCCAATTCAAAAAAATATAAAAAATATAATTGGGAACATCCATGCATATTATTAGAACATCATGAAACATTTATATTTAAATAAGGTTCTCACTTGGTGTCTTAAATGGTGATTCCTTCATGAGGGATATTGGGAAATATGTAAGTTGTTTTTTTACAAACATAGATAATATAAAATAGTATAATAATCTAGAATAAAATATAAAATTATTTAACATTATGGAAGTAATTATAATATCTTCCACCAAGTCATTAGGAATATTGACATAAATTTAAATATAATAAGATATATTATATCCTTTGTCATTTAAAAAGTTAATTTCCTTAAAATTTGTTTAATGGGGTAAAATAATGTCCCTACCCACACTAATTAATTATTCAATCATCAAAAACAATTACTATACCCCTGCATTTGTGGGAATGATGTCATTTTTATTTACAATTATAGGAAACTCTGGATCCCTTCTCATTATCACCCCAGTGTTTTTACCATGGTAAAAAAATTATTAAATGAAATCCTACCATTTTTCTATTACTAAGTTACAATCTTTCTATATCATATCTTTTCTCAAGAAAAATATGTTTTCATAAAATACCTCCTTAAATGTTTATCATTGCATGTTCTTTAGCCCATGTTACTATATTAATTTTTAAAATATATACCATCATTTATTACTACCTCTATCAAACATTATACCACAATGATGAATTTTCTTTTATAAAGATTATAAAATAGATATTTATATTATAGTTGTACTTGGTCTAGTTTTCATATAACAATGATCTTATTCTTCCAATAAATACTAGATATAATTTTCTTATGTAGAATAACATCTTATATACACCATATTAAAAATAAAGGATTCAATTTATTCAGTTCATATTATTTTTCATACACTCGGTCAAATAATCTAATATAGTTATAAACTAATTATCTTCAACACCAATATCATTATATTTTTTAGGGGTAATATCCTTGAATATACTATATGAATTGATATGGTTCCCATTTCTCTTGTTTTTCTTTATATTTATTTAAGTAAAATAATATAATTTTCCCATTCTATTGAATTATAAAATAAAAATGTAATTTATTTTTTAAATGGTGTTTTTCATAAATATTTATTACTTTCTATATTACATGTGCTATCTCACTTAGCTTCTCTTAATATACACACTTTGGTTCATAATATACATGCTTTAATTTAAATTATAATATCCTAAAATAAAAAATAACTAGTAGATATATATATACTATATTTTTTATATAGAATATAATATTTCACCCAAGATCAAAAAAACATATTAGTCTTGGATGTATATATAACTAAATACAGTAAATTTTTAAAATATGATTTAATATAAAAACATTGTTATAATATTTATCCCTTTTCTCATTCACATGAAACTTATATATAGTTCTCTTTTCTATTTTGGGTAATGGAAAATTTATAAGTGTGATGTTGTATTATTAGTATGAAGTATATTAATGTATAATATTTAATGACATCAATATTTCATAAGTGATATTTTATGAATAAATTAATCACACTAAGCCCAAATCAATAATAACTATTTGAATACAATATCAATGAAAATAAATATCACAAAAATAAAAATATTAATTGATCTTATTTAGAATTACATAATATTATAGGACATAAAAACATGATTTCAACACCTTAATCCATGGAACTATCCTTTTTTAGGAATAGTTATATAACAAAAAACCAACATGTATTGTTGCATGATACTTATCGATGCATATACGTTCGATATAGTTTAGTGCCCCACCTATTACCTAATTATGTCCAAATATTTATACATAATAGTCAAAAATACATTTCATACTATTTTATAAATTCCTCTTTCTGAAAAAAATGAAATATTATGTATATAATTATAAATATGGAAATAAAATAAATCCCAATTTAGTTTGATAGTGTGGTTGTATAGGATAACATAACTTAGTCAACATTTAACTCATGTTGTATATTAAATTTAAAATGAGGATACATTATTAGTGAAATATAATAGTTTGTTTATTTTCAATATCTTTCATTTTCCATAGAAGATTATATTTGGTTTTAAGTGTGAGAATTAGAATATAGCCTAGTCAAAGATAGGAAAAATCATTCATCATAATTCAACATGTGCTTCTAAATATTCCAAAGGATATCAACCATGAGTTCCAGGATATGTGTCTATTAATTATCCCATGTCACCATGCATTAGTGTAGATATTTATTAAATTCTAAGGCAACCATTTTTGAGGTGATTACAGTTAGATGTATTTGTGCTATAGAAATATTGAAATTCCATTAAAAATTAACAATTTAATTTCTAGAAAACTATAAAAAAAAATTCTATACCAAATCATAGGATAATCTTTACGAAATAGAAAATATTGAGTTTTATTATTTTTTGGTAACTCTTAAAAAAATGAAAAGGATGGATGGATAAAACATATAATTGTAAATCTTTCAAATTAAATGAGTAATACAGTAAATTGCTTCAATATATAGGTATGTACAAAACAAAAAGAAATATGTGGTAAATATAACATGACCCTAATGAGTGAAAATTGATATCGAAAAACCTCAACTCATTCTTTGAAAATGATTTTATCAAATAATTTTTTTAAATATTAGACATTTTAATTTTTTAATAAACAAACATTAGAATTTAAAATATGATTTCATAAAAAATATATATTTATGATTTAAATGTATATATAAAATAAAATTATATAGGATATACATGTGAATGAAATTAGTTGAATTATTTTTAAAAAAATGTATATGATGATTATAATGTAACATAATACCAAATAATAGTTTGAAAAAAATTAATTTATTGAATAATAAAAAATATGGTTTCTATTAAATAAAAAATTTAATTAGTTCTAATAATATTTTCCATATGTTCTTTATGTTCAATTCATATTTCATAAAGAACATTATTTTACTGTAAATACATATTTTATAAAATAAAAAATTTATTAAATTATTTTTCATTATAATATAACTATAAATCATAAAAAATACATGATTTGTAGAAACAATATTTTTTTACTAAAAGTCAACCATTCTAGAATATTCCCATAAATTCATAATAATATAATTTTTTTATGATGAATACAAAAATGAGGTTTTGGGAAATTTAAAATTATAATATTTAAATATTTAATAAATAAATTATAAAATGATATTTAGTATGTTCATTTACAATAGTTTTGTATGAATAATTTAACTTCTAATGTAGTGTCTCATGATTTAGAGGAAAACATAATGAAAAATAATAATCCATTATTATAATAGTTAATATCTAGGAACATCAATCCTCTTCATTGTGAGTCCAAATAATGAGAAAATTCAATGTTCATTAAATAATTGAGAAAATAAAAAATAATATAATTTGTAATCAAAGGTATAATGTAAATACAATTATACCTTGATTTATCTCTAGCATGTTGGTCCTTAACATATCTTTTGAATGTAACTCTCTTAGATAAATTATTAATCTTTAGATCTAATGACCACCTCAAATTCCATACTCATTGAACTATCCTTTATAGAACAGAACATAATATAGTTGGACCCTATCAAAGTAATCCCCTATCAAGGGGTTATAAGTATATTATCCATACCATGGATATAGAATCAAGGGTGTCTATTGTTTTATATGTTAAAGTATCTAACTAATTAATCCACCCTATCCTCTAGGCATGGATGGTAAATATAATTGTTGGGGACCATGACCACCATAGGAATATAACATCGGAATATATATCCTAGTGAAATCACAAATGGAATCAACTCCTTAGAAGAAGGAATAAATATTTTGGTGTTAAATCCCACATTGGAAATACCAAAATGGGTTTATATTGGGGAACCATTAATTAATATATGTTTTTTATGATTACAAAAATACTATCCTCTCAATATAGGTCTAATTTTTCATCTTATATTCCTTATTTTGATTATATATATATAAATATATATTCTAGATAAATGGGTGATTATATATTGAATAACTATGAAAAGTGACTCCATAAAAACCATGATCATTAGTCCATGATTAAAATATGGTCTAGGAAAATGTGAATGGTTTATATTTAGATAATCCCATTATAGTAAACATTTAGGCTCCTCTAATGATAGTAAAATATTTCATACACCTTATTTTCCCTATCTATATGTGTTATTAACTATGCTTGAATCTATATCTCAAAATCATGCCATTAAAATAATGTATCATTTTACTCTGTGATAAATGAACATATCCATTGTTGAAACTCTATTCAAATATGATTGAATAATAATGTAATATGATACTCATCTCTAGATCACATCAATGGGAATGTGATCACAACATTCTCCAACATGAATTATATCTCAAAATCATTGAATCTCCACACATACATTACCAATACCTAAAACATGAACCCACACAACTCCATAATCTAAAAAACAATTTCATCAACATAGTAAATCATCCACCAATCCACTAATTCATTATTTTTAACCACTCCAACAAAAAAACAAATTAATGATAACCAATAAAAATCACTAAAACAAGAATTTGAAATAATAAATCTATTATAAAATCATTTAAATTTCATTTTAATATGATTAAATTTAATTCAATTTTAATCTAATAAATTAAATAATAAGTGGAAAAACACTACTTCTATTCCACTTATTTGTCTCTTTCCATCAATCGTCATTATATCCCTTCGTTGTTTAGTTAGATGGAATTGTTTTGTCTGATCATATGGCGGATCAAAACAATTTCCCCTGGTCTGTCTCCATTTCTACATAAAAAAATATATTTCACTGACAATCATTTCATTACAATCCCATGATCAATAAAAACCCAAATTATTCATTAGTTATATTTTTCTTAATAAATTAACTTTCTTACACATCTTTCATTATATAAATCAACACATTTTTTCAAACATTGATAGACTATTGATATTAATATTTAAATAAAAATATTATAAACTACCCATTAAATGATTCAATATGACTATTAATAACTAAATTTTAGATATTACATATAACTGATTTATATAAATAAAATATATAGACAAAAATGATATAACTTTATAGAATAAATTATATAGTTTCAAAATACTAATATTTCACAAAAAGTATTTATACCATATTGAGAAAAATAAAAAAATTAATTGTAAAAAATATATAGAATTTTTTTAATAAAATATGATTAAATTTTTAAATCACCATATCAGAAAAATAAAAATGGTGATTTTTTATGTTTTGAAACAAATAAAATTTTCTATAAAAAATGAAAATATAAATTTTTATTGAAGTTATCTTTTTTTAATGACTTTATATGGTTAAATTTTTTTAGAATTGGTTTAAAAATTATATAACATCAATTATATACCAATTAATAATATTTAGTCTAATATAATAATTTTTATACATAGTTATCATATTATAAACATTTAATTTTTTGAAGATTTTATATTTTTTTAAGCATTCTTTCTAATTACATATGCATGATTAATTTTAAATTTAAATTTTCATCTAATTTGAATATAATTTATTGAAATTTATCCAAATTTTGAATAAAAATTTTTTATAATGTCTTATATGTTCAACTTATGGTTTTTCCATAATGAATATAGAAAACAACAAAAACCCTGTTTTTTTATGGTCATGTAATAATGGGTTTACTATGAGTATAAACCAGAATGATAATGTTAATAATTACCCGAACATGTATATCACCAATTAAATAGACAAATTTCGACCATATCTATTTTAGGATCGATATTGGTCCATTTTGGTGACTTCATTCATGACACAAACTTGGGCAAACCATTTTCATTTAATGAAATAAATGTTTTATAATCACTTCCCTTACAAAAGACCTTCCCATATCCTCTTTTATTAACACTTAAAAATAATTGGTGTGTAAAATACCAAAAAAATCACATCGTTACAACCCACCACCATCCTATAATTATTGATTTGTGTAAAAATTTATCCCAAAATTTCTTTTTCTAAAACTAAAAAAAGTTTTCTTAATAAAAGGAAACACCCAAAATTGAGTGTTTTGAATTATTTTCTCTTCTAAATTATGTAATTTTTATTAAAAAAATATTATATAAACCCATTTTTGAATATATATACAAATATTTTTATGCTATTTTATGAACAATAAATATCTCAAAATTTATTTAGTGGATTATGAAATCATCATTTTTGTGTAATAAAGACTATCACCATAAAAACTTAAGTTCTCTTTTTTCCACTAACACCACTCATGATCTGATATAAATATGTATTAATAGATTCTATATAATATTTTAAATTTTATTATAAATTGGTATTATTTTATCACATATACATTAATACCTTTCTTTTTCTTGGATTAGATGACATCACTCTTGTGTGCGGAAGTCCACCGCCTCATTGTGTAATGTGTTGAATTCTTAAATTACATGGAATTTAATAAAGATGTGTTTAATTAACATATTTTATTTATATATATACATATATGTTTCTTTAATATATGTATAATTATCTTCTATTTATTATACCTAATTTTTGAATGTATGCAATGTGTGTCGAGACATAATTTAAAGGAATTTTTCCACAATTTTTATTCCACGAGTCATATGATATGTTATGAACCTATCATATTCTATGACACGTGTATACAAAAATATTAATATTTTATATAATTAATTAATTAATATTTCTTAACATGTTAATTTTTACATATTTTTATATCTTTATTGGACTTATAATTCCATGCTTTCAATGTCGTATTGATTTTATATTGCAACCCCCTTTATTTATTTGGATTGTTTCTAATTATTTTTCATAAGATAAAATATTATGATCAAAATCTCAAAAAAATAATGATTTTTTAAAATATTCAAAATTTTAAGATAATATATCTGTTCCACTCATTTTGCTATCATTATTTACAAATGTGACCAAAATATTATCTTTCAGAAAAAACTTATTTATTTATCTCTTTGTTTGAAAAAATATTTTCATAAAAAACTATGATTTCTAAAAAAAATTATAATGTCTTTTTATATTATATAAATTATTTGATTTTGATATTTTTTCCCAAGATTGAATTGTGAAAAACTATTTTAAAATGAATCTTCATATTGTTTTACATACAATTGTCTCTTAGATTTTAATAATTATTTGATAAGTATATTATTTTAACATGTGCAACTAGAAAGATATTTTCTTCCATTATATCCAAATAATTGTATTAAATATTAAATTATATGATTAATTTATTATTATTAAATAAATTTATTTTTATATTTTTTCTAAATTCTTTTTGTAAATATATTTTTTCAATGTGTAAAATATTTTCCCTAAAAAAGTATTTTAATTTATTTTTCAAAATCAAATTTTATCTATGATATCATATGATTATGTTAACTATTCCTTAAAGGGTATATGATCCAATGTTTTCATTCTTATTATTTTTTGGGATGTTTTTTTATGATGGCACAATGTTTTTAAAACCAGTTTCTCTTCCATGTGCTACAAATGGACAAAATATTTATGAGAACCTCAACATTTCATGGGTTATAATATGTTGAAATGGTGGAACAATTATGAAGCCATATTTTTTTTCCATAGGACATGATGATGTTAATTGTGTTTAAAACTAATCACATTTCATTGTTTTTATACGATTAATATTTATTTATCTAATAGAATATATATGGTTTATTTTCGTTATGTGATATTTGGTTCCAATATCTCCCTTCAACGCATTTTGTAAATATTTTTCTCACATGTGATATACAATACTGGAATGAGGTGTCAAACTGGTTCATTATGGGAAAATATCCACAATTTCAGTATTGTGAGTGACCATTGACAATTATGATGGTTGAGTAGTGAACCAATTCCACTATGATAGCTTTCACAGTAAGGCTTCACCTTATGTGGATGATTTATTATCATTGTGTGTATGCCTTATTTCTATGTCTTATGAAAAATTTATTCATTCTTAGATAATTCTATTTTATTTATTTAGAATTAATGTATTATAAAGATCCAATTTTATTCCATGAGTCATGATTTTTATATGTTATATATTAGGTATGGTTTACAAATGGTATGCTCATTTTGTCATGCCCTTATTCTCAGGTTATTCTTTCGTATCTCCATTTATTTAACTTATTGAGCATCTGAGATCACAGTATCATATGCTCCCTTTACACTAGTCACTAATAAATGTATCATGTGTTATATTTATTATAATGATTATTGTTATGACTGAAATATTTGGATATTATTTAATTCATATATGAAAATATTTTTTATGTTTTCTTGCTTCCAAATTCACAATAACATCATGATTGGAAAGTGTGTGTTTATGAAATGTAATAAATATTCATTAAAATATTTCGTAATGTTTATATATAAAAGAACATGGTATATATTATTGGTATTAGTGTATAGTTTTAGTTATCTACATGAAACTAGGGTTAGAAAACTTATGTGATCATCCGTCAAGAAATTTCTAAATATAATAAGAATGAGTCGATGTATAAAAAATGTCAAATAATTATTGTACATGATATAATGACTTGTTTCCAAGAAATTACCTACATTTATTGATACAACATGGATGTAGATCTTGAATAGAAAAACCTAGGGGTAATAACTATTAATATGGAACAAGGATCTCAAATCAATTGGCATATGGTGTACAATAATAGGCATTACAACATATTTGGATTGATACTCTCAAAGAATATTCTTTGGAAATTAAAAAAATATAGACAAACAATCATTAATCATTTAAATATCTAACGAATATGAATGAACTAGTTTAAACATATAGTGTAATATATTAAAAGGTATATTAAATGATTTGAAAATAATTTAATTTAATTTTCTTGACTATGTAGTCACACAATATGTTTATTATTTCATGAAATAATGTTTTTGATTCAATGGATAGAATCCAAAGTAACTATGTTAATTATGAATTTTCTAGAATGGTATATGACTAACATCCTATGTAGTTAGAAGTTATAGAATCTAGATTGAATAATCTAATTAATCTACTCAAAAAATATTCTCAATACATGAATCAAGATCAATATCCAATGGGGAAAATGAGAGAACCATTAATTTTATTCCATCATAAAGAAATGTAAAAATTAATTCAATTGATCCACTAATCTACTAGTTACTGGGAAGTAAATAATTATCACTAAATATATATTTTACATTAACTATTTTTTGGAACATTAAGAAGTTATTTTAGATTTATATCATTTATAATATATAAATTATTAATAGAGGACTCATCCGGCATATGTGGGAATATGATGAAATTTTCACTATGGATCAGGTGAGTTCAAGAACATTTTTTTCTATAATTACATTCCTCTTATTTTATGAATGAATATATTGAATATTTTCATTGTGATAAATAAAAATATTGTTGATTATTTTTATCCCTATGGGGAATATTTTATAATGAATGTGAAGAATTCTTCTTCTTTTATCACGATACCTAAAATTCACGTTAATAAATTTATAAGTAGAATAAAACCAAGTCTCAGAATAGTGTTTTCCACAAGAGTATCTATTAGTTATGAATAGATTTTATGATGATATATAATAGTGGAAATAGAGGATATTTTTATGTACGAAAATCATGGTTTTGACTAATTGAAAAAAATGTTTTCTAATGGGTAATAAAAAAACATGTAGAGAAGAAAATTAGAATTCCATTATAATCATTATGTGGTAAAAACATAAAATAAATTTGATTAATGGGGTAGTAAATTTTTTAATTATGGAATGGAAGTTAATCAAAAAATTCAATAGTTAAGTGATGGGAATAATTTATAAAATTACTAATATATAGAGAAATGTCTATAGAATTAACCGCACATGATCAAGTGATTAAAATATATAGAGTATGGGTATTATATATTCTATTTCCCAAACCACATGTTAAAGGCTGAATATCAGTTTCAGTAAAATCAAAAGAATAGATAAAAAGGTAAATCTCATGTTACCACTATTTCTAATGAGGGTTAGATATTGATTTGTATAAATGAACACTTATTGTCATCTCAAAAACAAATAATGTGTTACTTGAATCTAGATCTACCAATTTCATATGTCACTAATTTTTTATGGAATGAAGAGAATAACTAATTAATTAAAAGAATATTGAGTAATAGAAAAATAAAATAGTGTGAATATATCATATCAGGTATATGATTATTCTTTCGTGTTATTTTTTATGAAGGTTATTATTGAAATTATTATCATCAATTCTCATGTTGAATATGATGTTATATAGGGATTGAGATTCACTGTATAATGTCCACATAAATTTACAAGGAACGTAATTCATGTTTTTTTTTCAATCTAACCATTAGGATATTAGCAATATGATTATACATGTTAACATCTTATGTATAACATATCCATTTTATAGTGTGGATTATCATTCAGTATGTGTGTTTATCTTAGATGGTTTGAGGAAAATACGGAATCAATGATATAATTATTGTGACAAATATTGTTTATGAAATCCAATAAGATATTAATATCCTTAAAAAACATTTGAAATTGCGTTTCCTACTGAAATCATACCTAGTTCTACACCAATTTCAAATACTCTTTAAAGAAAATTCATGATTAACTTATAGGAATAAAAAAATAACCTCTTACTGATAGTTGATATGGGATTTATTTGTCTTTTTGTGTCATATTGGGTCACACATATTAATTTAATTTGAAAAAATTATTTATCTGCGTGGCTCTACATTGGTTATCCAGAGATGAAAAAGATCCAGATCATCAATATGTATCTTATAGGATTTAATGATGACCTGCTTGATTATATATATGGAGATCAATACATTTCCATCATTATCCAACAATCTCGATATCATCTATTGATAGTCAATGATGATGATATAAAAAAGTCATAATTTCGAACAATGATATGACACTATGAATATATTGTGATGATATTACAACTTACTAATTCCCAAAAAAATATTTGTGGATTTAATGAATAGCATATTTAGAGGTCACCTTCATCGGGGTTTTAAAGACACTATAGATGATATTATTATATATTCTAATAAAAAGTGAGGGTATGACGGTCACCAAAATAATTAAAGTTCAAACCCTTTGGAAAGTGAAACTATATTCAAAATTAATAAAAATTTAATTTTTTTTAAAAAATAATATTCATTTTTATGTCATATAATCCTAGGATATGATATTTTTGTAGATCCAACAATGTTGGAGGTTGTTGAGTGTTTTCCAAAAATCATAGCAATATAGGTATGTAGTTTTTCTGATTTATCTGGATATTATCATTGGTTTGTGGATAATATATCCCATATAACAAATCAAAACACTTTGTAATCATTGATATGAGACATGTACAATTTAATATTTTAATTTGCTGAAAATTTAGTGGGATTGAATAGAATATTTTTCAATACACGTTTTATTACATAACCATATATTGAAGAATTGTTTTAATATATTACTATTCATCCATGAAGTACTATGATATTTTTATATATAGAAAAGTATGATTAAAGAATATGAAAAATAACTACTTTTAGTTTCATGGGAAACATTATAAAACATGCTATTTGAATATATATTCTATAATTATTCCATTAATGATATTTAAGCACTATCTTTCAGGAGAAAATATTGTATATATAATTATCCCAAAATATTAATGTATATATTCTCACAATTGTAGATGAAAATATTATAGATAATATGGATATATATTATTAATGAATGTGACTTCTTAATACATTAAAACCCTTGGAATGAAATAAATATGGTTGTGTATTGAGTCGAATGAATCATGCAAGATTATCCATGATGAGGATAAAAAAAGATCCACTTTTTATATTTTTTCAAAGGATGGATCTCAACATTTAAAATAATGGAGAGAAATTTTATTATACTAAATTCAATATTCAATCATATATCCCTGTAATTATGAATGTGTCATAAAATGAATATTTAAATATAAAAAAATATAATAAATTTTAAAGAGTGTGAAGTTACTAAATAGTTAAAAATATGGTCGTAGAAATGAGTATGTTTTCCTTCCATACATTATTTGATGAAGTTTTTGTTAGAGGGATCTCACAGTTCTCCATTCTCTATTAATACTTGATTATTGAAGTTGCATATATATTTTAAATATTGTTTCTAGTGAGATGACATGAATTGATATATCATATAGATTGTATCTATATTATTATTATACAAAAAATCTTAGTATGAGACACAAAAGTCTAAGGGGATCTTTAATACGTCACCCATACCAACATAGAAATGGAAAAACCTCCCCTTAAATATTTTTTATTATACTCCCAAAAATTTCTAAATATAAATATGTATTATGGTTTTAATTTAAACTCCATAAACATTAATCAGACATCATTGCTATCAGTTATGTCTTTCCTCTCAACCAACCTATAAGAATATATAATAATGGAATATTTAGCGATCATGGAGTAACAAATTCCATTCATTCTGATTTGGATTAGAGGATTTCCTAGCTGATTTGTTAAATTATTCAATAGGCTTTTGATATGGGGTGAAGCTTCATAACATTATATGATCTTCATATATATGTCCATTAATAGAGAAAAATTAAAATCCTAGATTATATGATAATATATTCTAATAATAATTTCATATTTAGATTAGATCAACAACTTCTTCTTTTTAATAATTAATAATAAAATATCCTTCAATCGAGAATTTTGATGGATCCTTATAAAAATATCATTAGAAATAATTTTAGGTCTCCAAAATTCTATAATACGATATATGAAATAAATTTATTGGGACATTAGATAGATTATGAAATGTGAGTGAATGTTAATTCTATTCAGTAACACACCAATGAAGCCTAATGTTGGATGAACATTTATTTTTACAAACTTCAACAATATCTAGATATTAATGTTGGTGATAAGGTATTTTAAAAAATATCCCATGTAAAAAGATAATGAAAATTTAAAATACTGGGAATATAATACCTATATATATGAATCGCTTTGAAAACCATCATCTTATCCAGAAAATATCCTATCTGTTAGTGATTACTCCAAAACTAACCCAATTTGATGATGTGTTCTATGTAATACTCATGTGGAAGTAAATACAATAACATTTACATGTTTTGAAAATATATGTTATACTATTGGAGGAGGATCATTAATATGGGAACATCTCATGGATATTATGGATCATACAGATAGTTTTATATCAAAAAACACAACTCAAGTGGATAATGTTTCGTGGTAAAACTGTTGGTTTAGAGAAGCCACATGGGAACCTGATCGAATGATGACGTAGAAGTATCATTATTTTTCTATATATATTTCTTATGAATATTGGGTCATAAATTTATTTGAAGGGGACATAATTTAACACCATTTTTTATGATATTTAATTTGAATAAATCAAATTTCAATGAAATCTTGTGTTATACATAACATCGATATTTAATATACCAAGAAAATATATTAATATTATTATTTAAATATATACTTTATAACATAGAAGTAAAAAATATAGGTGTTTATATTAATAAATACTTTTTAAACATTAATTATATTTTTTAAAAAATTAAACATATTTATAACAAAAATACATAGTTTTTTTTTGAAAATACCTTATATATTTTGGATATACTATTTTAAAAATGTATTTGTTACATGTTGGGAACAATAATAAAATTATTTTTTTACAATTTTATAAAATTAATTTGACAATAAAAACATCATTTCATAAATAATATTGTAAAATTTAATTTAGGGGGGATTTATTGGATTTTTCTAGATAAAAATAATGTATTAGTGAATAGAAAAAATTATTATTTTTCATAAGAAATTTCATTTCTAATTTAAATAATTTATAAGGATATATTTTTAAGAATGATAAAAAGTAACATTAGATCAATTATACATAAAAAATTTATTTTAGTTCATTTTATTAATTTTTATAATGAATTTTAATATAATATTTTTAACATTTGATGAATTTTAAATTTTTCAAAACCTTCTTTCTCATCGTGTCTCCATGAATAATTTTAAATTAAATAATTAAACTAATTTTAATTGAATTAGGAAAAAATTATTTAATATTTGAAAATATAATAACTTATATTTTATCCCATATGAAAATTATTTTTTACCATTCAAAATATTAAAAATAGTAGACATTTTTTACAACGTTTATGGTATAAATGGGTTTAAAAGGGGGTTTAATAGAAGTATAAGTCAAAAAATTACCAAAAAGGTTTCCAAAATCTAATTTTTATCCATATTTAGATCTTATCAGTTGTTTAATCTATAATGATATATTTATATTATTTTTTTCAAGAGGCAAATATTGGCACGTATTTTAGTATTAAAAAATTACAGGTGTGACAGTCACCTCATTTATAAAATGCCACCATTCACATATAATATTCACATATCAAAAAAGATGTATTTCAGACATTATAAACCCAAATAACATCATTAAATACCATTTAAAAAATTATAATCCTAATTGATTTCCATAATTCCTTCCTAGGAACTCCTTTTGGTCAAAACAAAAGAATTTGTCCGAAGAAGAGATCACACACCCTGCCGATTATTTTATTTTCATACTTCCTTCACCATTTCCAATTTTTTTAACACATGATGATATAATATCATAATTTCCTTCCATATAATTTGTTTATTTAATGATTAAAATATGATTTACAACCTTCTATACTTTTATTAAAAGGGTTACCAAATCATCATTCATTTATACAGTTGAGTACTTCCTCACAAACTAATGATATTCATTTTCAATTACCACTTATAGAATACAGATATATTGGTGAATTGACTGTTAATATATAATAATATATATTTTATTATACATTTTTAATTATTATAACAATTATACATTCATTTTTTCACTCTGTTAAAATATGATCGTGTTAGTCATGTGTGTGGTAATATACAACCACTTGAAGAGATGTGATTCATGTAATCATTACCTAAAATTTAACAATGATTATTTTATTGATCATATGTTATATGCTTGAAATTTATATTATTTTTTAATTCTAATTTTTTTATTAATTATTAATTCTTTAAATTATTCAATAAAATGGATGAAATATTTATGCGTACATATGACATACCGTCTCTACAAACGGTGTATTTAATTTTCAATCTCAAAATCATTTGGATTATTATATATATATATATATGTATATATAACATATGTAATATTTTTATAGTGGTTAAAATTATGGATATGATGGAACCATGAACATTGTGATAGAACACAACAAAATAATACTTGGAAAATAATGTAGTAATTTCATTAAATATTAATTTAATTTTGAGTTGTTAATAATAGACTAGTAAAATATTATATAAAGATAATAAATTCTATGATATATGTATTTAATTTTATTTATTATTTTTTTAATAATCCTATATTTTTTTATAGAGAAGGTGTGAATAAGTATAATGGAAGTCGAGACTTATGGTAGGTGATTTTTGTCACATTTCTAATTCCTTGACACATATCTTCTGTTATTCACAATTATTGGTATGGAATAATATGATTTTTTAAAATAATGATACTTTATGTTTCATTTAATGTCATTCCATCCTTTTAATTATTGTTATTTTGAGTCAATGTGGTGAATATTTAATGTTGCAATCTCATAATTTAGGTGGATTGTTAATGAGTATATTCCTTATGATAAAATAATATAAACCATCACTCAAGAATATCATGTAGTTTTTCCCCATTGGTTATGTTATTAGAATACATGTTTTACAATATTTTTTTGTTATACTCATGGTTCCATAAATAATTTTTAAGAAACATCATTTTTATTCCACTCTTCTATGAAAAACCTACTTTCTTCCAAAACAATAATTTCTTAAAAATATTAACATTATCCAAAAGATTTGAAAAATATGTTTCTACACATGCATTAATTTTTAATAGAATTTTATAAATTAATCTCTATGTCATTTTAAAAATAATTCTCTTTTGGAATTGACCAAATGTTTTAAATAAATAGTTATTGTTACATGTATTATATGAGTTATATTTTTCATCTTCATGACCAAATAATTTTTTTAATGTATCCATTATATGTTTCAAATATTATATTTAATGGAAATTATTTCCAATAATTTTATGACATTTTATTTTATAAAAATTATTGTGGAATGTATATAATCATCTATAAATTTTTTAATTGATAAATTCAATTAATTTTCAATCTAAGATTATATATAGTGATGTTAAATATTCTTTATTGGGGTTATATTATAATTATAGAATATTAATTATTTATATGAATGCATATTGGTATTACGGAATGATTTTTATGAAACATCATTCCTTTTCATGGGTTACACCATGATGAAATTATTATGAAACATTTTTCATTTAAAATGTTATACAAAGATAGAATGATGAAATGGTTATGAAACCTATCCCTTTTCAAAATGATATGATATGCGGAAATTTTAATGAATCTAAATTCTATTAATGTGTTTCAATATTATGAATGTTTTACAATAATGTTTCAATCATTGATATGTGTTTAAATATCTAATGGTCGGGATCTATATCTCCCTACAACGTATTGGTTAATGATTTATAACTCATAAGATATATAGTATTATAATGGGGAGTGAACTAGATTTTATAAAGAAATTATTAGACCATAATAATTTTGTTTGAGAACCATGACTACTATGATGATCAATGAGTGAATCTGCAACACACAAATATTTTACTCTACATCTTCTTTTTTGAAAATAAGTTAAATTTCGTTGCTATATTACATTCCCTAAAAACATTAATATTAAATGAACAAAAAAAATTATAATTCTATATACATTTATTATCTTATAAATTAGAGTAGTGGGAATGAATGATATTCATGAGATTGTAAAGAAATTATATTATAGATGTATATAAAATGAGTTCAGTGGTAAGAAATTTATTAGAAATTTAAACATAATCCAATGTATCTTAAAGAATGTGTTTTTATAAAAAACAATTTATGCCCAAATTTATCATATATATTAATAACAAAAATTAATAACTATTAGTAAAATAAAATATTAATTTTATATGTTATATATTTAATATGTTTTTTAATATTCATCCAATATATTTGATATGGTTCCGAATGGAATAAATCTAATTTTAATCATAAAATGTTATATATAACTGAATTTGTTTCCACCTTTTGATGGATAAACCATTTTAAAACATATATTTTACACTTTCTAAAAATATATATGAAAAAATAAACTTTATTTTTCGAATTAGGATATCATAACTATACTAGGGTTAATTTTTGGTATTTTTTTATAAGTTTCGTTTTTTGATGAATAGTTTAAAATACTACATTTTAATATAAATTATTTATACATTTAAAATGTGAAATTAATTATGTATTAACCTATATTTAGGTCAATAATTAACAAAAAAATCCATTATTTTTAATTGGAATAAATTTCACTATGAAAGTTTATATAAAAACAATACAAACATTTGACCTTTTCACTTTTAAAACACAGTTTTTCATTGTGTATGTGATATTAATATTAAATATAATATTTATAATTCTATGAATTTATATTCATAAAATTTATTTCATATTTGGAATCATATTTAAAAAAAAACTAATTTCTTAAATCATATTTTTATGAATAAAAACATACCATGGTAAAAAACATTTGTCATGGTATGTGTAAAAATAATTAAACATGTAATATTTTAAATGATAATGACTTAAAATACATTAATATTTTAAAAATTAATGGTATTTTGTTTTTTAAACCATATTCATCATCCAAGATATTAATTTCCATCCAAATTAGTTGAATTTAATAGAACCACAATTTGTTTTTCATTCAATATAAAATATTCATTATTTTAATCACTCAACCCCACATCTCAGCAAGTATAAATAACACCCCTCACCACCCTATTTAAACTCAATAGTCTTGTAGATTCACATATATCTTCTAATTAATATCTTACAAAATCTCCACATTTCATAGTTCTTTTGGTCTCACAAAAATAAAAAATAAAATTTCATCAATTGTCTACCAAGAATGTGATATTGAAGATGTAATTTTTCCAACGTACCTCTCTTAGTATATTTTGTTTTTTTGACATTATACTCACATACATCATCCATAAATTAATTATAAAACCAAAATATTTTATTTACTATAGTTTAATGTTTCTAATGGAATACCAAACATCCATTCTTTTCTCATCTCCTCTTATTAATAGAAGAATAATTGAATTCCAAATTATGATCGTGAATAGCCTCCACGAATAATTGTTTGGTTCCTATTACATTAAGACCTCGTTGGAAGGTCAGAAATATATTATTATGGTTGAATAATATTTTAATTGGTATATTAAATTCTATTTCATAATCTATAACTAAAATATACACATAATATTAAATTAAATGAAACATGTTTTTAATGTTTGGAAGAAAATGAAATAATAATATAAACATTTATCATTAATGTTTTATCTAATTAATCACCCTAGTGTAAAAATAAAAAATTATAAAGGGGATAATTATCTAATATGGTACATTGTTCATTATATTACATTACACTTATATATTTCTGATATAATTTTACAAGAATACTATTAGTTATACATAGATGAACCAATCATTTAACCATAGAACCAAATCACCTGAAACCACTAAGGTAATATAATATTTTTAATGAATAGGTACAAATATGATATTAAATCATAACACAAGGTATTGTAAATATTAATATAGTTCAATAATTAGTTAATCAAATTATTTAATCCATTATACATGAATGGAACATTAAATGTGAGTTAAGGTATCACTTAACCAATTTTCCATTCATTAGGTCAATCTTATACTACTTGATTACATCATGCTATAAAAATGTGTGAAATTAAATTTGAAACTAAATTTTTTTATTCCTATTTTCATATATGAATTTTTAGTATAGAAATAAATTGTATTCATTTGATTAATTTCTACTTCAATAGTATTATATTTAGAATGTATTTTCATTTAAAACTATCTTTTTAATGTTACCCTTAAATATAACTTTTTATTCCCTATAAATTATTTCATAAACCATTTAAAAAATGTTTTTTATATTATAAAATGATTGTTTAATGAAATTTAGAATTACTTATTTCTTTCTGAAACCATTTTTTCAATGTTTTTATTTCGTTTTCTAAAAAATGCACCTTGTGAAATTTTCAACAAATAATACAAAATGAATGTTTTTAAACATATACAGAATGGTTTGTTATTATATAATATTTTCATGTTAATGTATAGAAGAATCCAATATATTTTTAATTTTTTATTTTCGAATAATATTTTATCTTTTGGGTGTATTCATAATTGTATAAAATGTGAGTTCAAATTTGAAATGTTATTTTCTACTAGAATGTTTTTTTATAAATGTTTTATGTTTAATGTTTATATTATTGGTCATAGAAACTATTTTTTAGGATTTTCGGTTTCATGATAAACCAAGAGTGGGTTATCCTATTATATCCATCTAATTTATTTGTTAATGACATTTATTTAACTAGATATGTTTCTCCTACAAAATTATAGGAATAGATATGTGGTGATTATTCAATATGTAACTATCCTGGCCTATCTCATTATAGCTGAGTGTGATATAATATTTTTACGAGATATCAGGAAAACAATATCCCATGTTACGTAATTATATTTTAGGTTCTTTCTATAGAGTTTTCATGAAAAAATTGTTTACATTCATAATGTGATATATTGATATTTATAAATGTTTAATACATTTCCCAAATGAAAATTTATGTATTTATGAAAATGTTTATATTATTTTTCACTAGGATAATGATTTTTATTCCATTATGTTCCTTACTAATCATTACCTTTTAATATAGTGTTTTAAAATTAGTTCTTTTTATTTATGGGAGAATAGAGACATTGATGAGAAGAAGAGAGAAAATGTGATGATTTTATATAGAGGTAAAACAAGTATTATTTTTAAAATTGTATACTTTGGTGAAAAATTGGATACCGATTATAATTGACTAATTTATAATATTAGATTTATTAAATGTGATTTAAGACATAATTATATAAAAATATCTATATAAAATACTATCAGGAATTTAATATTGTGGATTATAGTTTAAAATCACTAGAATATGAAAATTTTAAGATCATAACATTATAGTTGGTATCAGAGATGGGATTTGACGACTGTAGATATTTCGATGTTTTCGTTTGTGGAAATCCAAATATTTTGCGATATAATTGGGTTTTTATAATTTTAAGGTTGATAATAAATAAAGTGTATTATAAACCATTTTTGAGAATTATGTTTTTTAAATTTTAAGTTTACTGACGTTATTTTTAATGACATTCATTTTTTGAGGTACTTTTGGGTTATTACATATTCAAATGTAAAATGAAAGTTATACGAATAAATTTTATGTTTTATTATACTACATCTAATTTTTAGAATAATTTAATTATTTATGGAATTATATAAGGTTGATAAAAATATACTTTTTGGAAAAGGAAAACATATCGTATGTTTGATAACCTATCACATCTGATAATTTTATAGGAACTGAACCAAAAATAGAAGTGAAATATGGGTGAACCACCTATCACTAGCATATGTGATATCATGGTTGGTATGAAATTATTTTATTTTATTTATAATAAATTATGGATAATAATAATTTTACTTCATGGAATATATGTTTTAAAGAAAACCATAAAATTTGAAAGGATTTGGTGATTAAGTGATTAATGTTATTTTGGAAGAAGTCAATAATTTTTAGGTCCCAATATGACTACAGAAAATAGTATACAATGTGATTTTTTAGGAAAAAATGTTTAATAATATTTTGGAATAATATAACATTTTATTGTGTATTTTTGGTTATTAAAGTTATTTTTTGAAATATTTTTCATATCATGGGGATTATGTGATTTAGGAAATTAAATTTTTAGTTTGAGAAATTAATAGTGATTGATGTTATAAGCGGATAAATATTATAATTTATCATGGAAGACTAAGTGATGATGTATATATAATTTTGGGATTAAATATTAGTCTCTACGATTTTTTATGAATGTTAAGGATAGTTATTTATCGAATAATATATTTTTATATTTTGTTAATACTTATTTATTTCTAGGATTATAGATTTTTTGTTATCATATAATGTTTTATTCATTTTCAAAGATTATATTGTGTACTAACCGTTTGGGTTTTTGTTAATGTATAATGACATGATGAATAAATTTCCATATTTTGAATATTTCATAATTAGTACGTGATGATTGTATCTTTTGAGGCATTAAACAATCCATAATCATCATATGGAGAATTTTATGAGTTTTTGGTGATCCATATACAACTATGAATCTCTAAATGTCATGTAATAGTACATACTCATGTTATTAGATAGATAAGTAACTTAATTACTTAAATCAATGAAATAGAACTTGAAAAAATTTTCATTCATTTAATTTTCATCCTAAGATGTAAATGGACTCTTTAACCCATTTCAAATTTTTGGTTTGTGATTGAAGAATATATGATGGAAATTTTCTCTATCATAACCATTTTGAAATTGATAGTTTGATTTATCTTCTAACTACTTATTTTAAATTTAAAATAATGTAATCCTACCTAGAATCCATGTTATGTGGTGATATTCGGTTTTTAATTTCACTATTTTAGGAGGATTTTTTATTCACCAATTTTTTGATGAGGGTTCCCCACATAGGATGTTTTCAAAAATCCATCATCGATTTTTAATGAAATTTCAAATTTTGAAGAAAAAAGTTTGTAAAAATTAACGATATCAGGATGGTATATTATATACTATATATTTCTATGAATATATCTCAAGTTTATTACATGTTTCATGTTTCCCTATTTAGTTTATACATAACAGATCATTTAGATGTAGTACACTCAGAGGTCGTGTCACTATTGCAAGATATTTCTTATACAGAATGATTTATATAGATTCTGTATCAAAGGTATCCTCATATGTTTATATCCATGTAATGAATTTACATGGATAATTTATTTTAAAGGGATATTGGGTAACAACCCTTGATTTTACTATATTTATATTTATTTAAATTAAAATAATCTTTTTTGTAGCTTACATTATACAAAACATAGAGCATAAATGTACTCCAAAATATTCTTATTTTGACATAACAATTATCACCATTTTGTTGAAATATTGGAAATGAATAAAAATTACTAAAATATAATAATGATATTTTAAACTTGGTTATAAAATAAATTTATTTTTTACCAATTAATTATAAAAATAAAAAATGACATTTGGACAAAAGGGTTTGTTTTTATAAAAAAAAATATTAATAATTACAATTGTATTTTATCAAAAATATTTTAAATAACCACTATTAGAAAATGATATTAACTATTTCTTAATGTTATATATTTAATAAAATGTTTTTAAATTCATCTAATATGTTTTATACTATTATGAAAAAAATAAATCCAATTTTATGAATAAAAAAGCTATATATTTCTAAAGCTATTTCCACCTTTTGATAGAGCACCTATTTTGAAAATAATTTTTTAAAAAAATTATAATTTCTATATGAATGAAATAAAATTTATTTTTCATATCAGGTTATCAAAAGTGTACTTGGGTTATTTCATTGTATTTTTCTGTTAAAATTCATTTTTTGATTAATAATGAAAAATATTACAATTACTTTTTGAACAGATTATTCTTAAAATATATTTATATAGATAAAATATGTTTTCAATTTTAATTTCATTATAAATAGTTATATTATACATTTAAAAATCAAATTTAGGAAATTTTAATCAATTTCACTTTGAAGTTTGTTATTAAAACAATACCAACATTATAACTTCTCACATTAAAAACATGCTTTTCCAATATATCTAGGGGATTAATATTAAATATAACTTGGAAAAATATTTTCATTAAATAAGTTGAAATGAACTATGTATTTGGAATAAAAAAGTAATAATTATTTTATAATTTCAATTTTATTTTGGGTTATAATAAATATTTTCTTGAATTATTTTTACCATGGTATACATAAAAATAATAAATTGGTTAAAACTAAAATGGTAAAGGATTAAAATACCTAAAAAATAAAATATTTGATGTTTTTTATGCTTTTTATATATTCTATTCATCCTCAAAAATATTAATTTCTTTAAAATTTCATTGAATTTAATTCCACCATAGTTTTCTTGGCATTAAATATAAAATATTCATTATTTTAATCACTCAAACCCACCACTCCTCATGTATGAATACCACCCTCAACATTCCATATTGACCCAAAGATATTTTATCTCCTAAAATATATTCCAAAACAACACCATCCTACTCTACCCATGTCCATGTTCATATTGTCTTACTACAAGACCAAGTACATAGTCAAAGAGGATCTCTTAATGATGTGATATTCTAGAGGTAATATTCCTAAGGTACCTCTCTTATTTTATTTTATTATTTCTACTATCTAATCATATCCAATATCCCTATATGAATGATAACTAATGAATAATCTATGAACTATAATTTTATGTTTATAATGGAATTTATCATATCAATTTCATTTCTCATCTACCATAATTAGAAGAAACCAAATTATTTTCCAAATTCTGATGGTTAGTCTTCATTGTGATTACTTTATTTTTCAATTAAAACCATGAGGAATGGTAATTAAAAAATCATTATAGCTTAATATTTTTTAATAGATATATTATAACATTTTTCATCTTATAGAACATAAATATAGACATAATATTCAGTAAAATGAAACGAGTTCATGATTTTTTGAAAAAACAACAAAAACAAAACATTTATCATTAATGTTTTATGTCATTAGCCATACTATTGTATGAAATAATAAATTATAAAAGGGAAAATTATTAATTTTGGAGTATAATTAACAATAATCTTTTCTAATTATGGATTTTTAATCCTGTTTTACAGGTACATCCACAATTTTAATCAATTAAAATGATAATTAAACCTTGGAACAACTCTACATGAAACCATGACTGTAATGAAATATTATTAATATATGGGTCATTACATGTTATAATATCACTACATATGGTGTTATAAATATCAATATTAATCTCTATTGTATTAATAACATTATTTAAACTATTATTCACAAGGTTTGATACTATTTAAGGATGTTGAATGTGAGGTAAGGAATTTCTTAACCTAATTCCCATTTGTTCAAAAAAACATGTACTAAAAAATCAAGTAATGTTAATATTATGTGTAAAAGTAATTTTTCATATCTCATATTTTGTTCTTTATTTTTTATGTCAATTTTATATGGGTTCACATATTATTTCCTTTGATTAATTTTTAAATCAATGATATGATCATTATATGGGGATTTCTTTTTTTAACCCATATTTTAATGTTACCCATGAAAAATCTTTTCCATCTATATCTATGTATTCTAATATTATTTCTAGATATAGTTTTTATATAATCTAATTAGTTTTAAATTTCATGTCTACTCATTTTTTACATTCAAAAAAATGTTGTACTTTTTTTTTATTTTCTAAAACAATGTTTTTGTGAATTTTTTTAAAAATAATTCAGAAGGAATGTTCATTTTTAACATATTCGACATGAGAGATATTTCCACCATATACTTCTTATAATAATTCAAAAAAAACATTAAAATTTTACTATTTTATTTCTAGGTAATATTTTTCATTTATGAGTGTGCTGCTCTGTTGGAAATGTAATTTGAATTTGGAAATGTTATATTCCCCAAGAATGTTTCTTTGATGTAAAATTTATTTGTTGTGATTATATTTGGGTTCTTTGGAATTATTTATATTGATTGGTGGTTCAAGGTTAAACTTATGGAAGGTTAAGCTTATATATAAATATAATTCATCTAGTAACTAGATAGAGTAATTTTTTTAGGTTTCACCTAAGAGATTATACAAATTTTTATTTGGTGATTATTCCAAATGTAACTATGAAAATGAATACCTATGTAGCTGATAGAGCAATACTTTTATTAAGAGTGATGTGAAAAATGATTTTCCAAGTTACTTGCTTTTATTTTATATACATACTAATGATTTTTTCCATAGAAATTGATATATTTTCCAAAGGTATGATAGTGATCTTCAATAAAATATTATTACTTTTTCATAATAAAAAGTTATTTTGTTATGAATTTTTTTATGGATTCTACCAAGGCTAATATTTTCGCTTCATTCAAGTCCCTTAATATTATTTTTTGTGTTCATCCGAATTTATAATTTTTTCCCATGATTTATTGGATAATATATATAAGGATGACAAAATGGGGAACACCATGAAGTCATTACATGAACAAAAAATAGGGTTTATTTCAAAAATGGTTTCCTTTGGTGATAAAAGTCGATATAGTGGATATGTGTCTAAATTGAAATTTTTGAGTTGTTTTATGTTATTTGTGACCTAAATAACAAAAAATATAAACTAAAATAATTCATGAGGATGTAATAATTTTTATTCTATTTTAAAATCACTACAATATATAATTATAATGGTAGGGTCCTTGTATAACCCATTCCACTGTGACCACCATGTCTATAATAAATGAATTTTATTGAAATGATTTTATGTTATTGTTTTTATTCCACGGTTATATTTCTTATTCCAATGTTTGGCTCTCAAGAATCATGTTCCATGATTTCCATATTAATCAGGACTTATTGACTACAAATAATTAACCCATTACACAAGATTATGATATATGATATAAATGGTATGATTTTCAAATGTTATGATCATTTTGTCATCATCATATTCTCATTTTATGATTATGTATCTCCATAGATTAACCATACTGACCATTTGATCCCACACAATCTTATCTTTCCTTTCCAAATGTTCTAAAAAATTATTATGTATTAATTTTCGAAGATGTTTTGTTTAAAATAATAAATTTGTGGGATATTATAGAGTTTACTTATGAATAATATTTTTAGGTTTCCTTTTCTCAAAATCCAAAATATCATTCTGTCCCGATAGTGTTATTTTCTAGTCTAATGAATGTTCCTAAAAAATTTATTTAATGTATATTTAGGAAACAAATGTGATTATATTCACATCAATACAATTAATAACTCTATTACCAAATATAATTATCATTTATAGCATCAACACCACATTATCATGACCATATATGATTGAGAACTGATATTTATTCTACAGTTAATGACCTTCATATTCCGACAGAAACGGAATTTTTGTTGATCACCCACACATGGGATATAAATATTGAAATTTCGAGGAATTACAGTCATAAATCCTATGAACATAATAATAACACAATTATAAACCCCATATCATTAAGAAAATCCTACAATAACCACAATGCATGAAAATTTCATAAAAAGACCACACATCATGGTATAATATCTGAATATTACTTACCAATGAAGAAAAACAAAACACAATTAATAAAATAAGATTATAAGGTACTAATATATATATATATATATACATATATATAATGTTATTGGGGTAAAATTACATTCAAACACACACACACCACACAAATAGGCTTAAAAGGTAGGGCATGTCCCTCAGCGGATAACCCCCATATAAAGACTACTTTATTTTTTCAATGGCCAATACCCCAAGGGGAATGAAGCCCACAAAATGACCCAAAATCCCATTGCATCATCATGAATACATCATAATTCATGTTTCATGCCTACGACACAACCTTTGTACATCAGCCTTGTGTCACCGCCATCCTATATCATCATCTATATCCTAGTCAATATAGTATTGTAATAATACCTATACACACCTTGATTTGAACTCTAGTGTGATGAAGAATTATTGGGATATATTACCACTCGGGTAAACCCCCTAATATGTATATATCTCTACAATATACACTTAAACATGAAACATATATTTATAATCGTCTTAGTGAACATACATTTATACTCATTAGGATCCTCCTCTTGGCCAATCAATAATATTTTGATGAATAATAAAATTTATTTAGACATTAAAAAATTAAAACCAATAATAAAATGAAAAAAAACCACCACCATGACCTAATCACTCCATATCACATGCATCTATAAAGGAATAAAATCTTATGAACATAAAAAATTGGTACCCCAATAAACTCTTGTCTATATGTTTTCACATTTAATTCCCTAATGTAAAATTTTCCCTCACACCAATCCATTCTGAATCATCATAATCACGTCAAATTTTTTCCATAAAACTATAATTACATGGTACCGTTATACATATATATTTATATATATCAATTTCAAAAAACAATTACATAATTTTCAGGTATCGGTAACATAATGGTATTCTTCCACATTCCACATTCTTACCTTGAATGAAACCCACCAAAAACATATTATCATACCATCCTTAACTCACAAAACCCACATTTCAATTATTTACATCAAATTATATACATAACTATCACTAGAGGAAAGAGAATAAATTTTTTTGCGATTATCCATTTATTCCACTCATATTACAGATGTTAGAGAAAACAACCATAACCCAAAACATTATGGGCATCAAATGGAATTTCAATGTCCAGTGTGGCACATATTTAACTCACAATAGAAAACATTATAAATATATAAATATAGAGAAAATAAATCATTTAAAAGGGTTAAAATTAAAATATCATAACCATTATATCACATCCAACACTCCATAAATTTCATATGATAACATCACATACACATTATACACCACAAATCACGACAACATTACACATATTAACAACTATAATATTTTTGAATTCAAATTTAATAACATAATTTATCAATTTATATAATTAGAATATACATAACTTCTTTTATTCCTTGTTCTATTAAATTAATTTTTCATGATAATCCATGAATAGTGATTATAATTATTCATTCTAGCTGTTATACATTAATTACTAGTATATGAAAATTAGTTACCATCCAACATTCAATCAATGGTTGAACACAAAAATAAAATTCCTTTCATTGATACCTATTTAATATATATACTATAATGAGTACATATAAATTCACTAAAACAAATAACTAAATGTCACACAACCATTACATAACTTGGGTTAACACCCTACCCTAACACCCCCCCTCAAAAAACATACACACAATATATCCTCTTTCACACATCTTACAATAATAACATTATAAATCAATAAAAATATATATAATTTCAGAACATATAAATATAGTAATATATTTTATATCCAAAACATTCCATCCCGAATCTAATTATATATATCCTTCATAAAAGGCCACATAATCCACATCACTATATTTATAATCACAACATAGCACAAATACAAATTTATAACAAAAATAAAATTCATATTACCCATTTTATGCATGATTCCACTTATATTAAAAAATTCTATGCAATAAATATTAAGTTTATTTAATATATAAACAAAAATATTTCATTATTAACTTTCCATAAATATCATTTTATGAATGCGTGATTCAATTGATTTAGTAACAATATAAACAAAGATACACAAATACATATATAAGTATATATATATATATATTAGAAACAATATACTAGATAATACAATTGAAATAAACATTCACAATAAAATATCATAATACCCTACACACACATGCATATCATTTCATTTTCCTATATTTAATTTCATATAGATTATTATTTTATTTATTCCAATAAACATAACCAACCTTATGAAAGTAACATATGAAAGGTATCAAAATTAAGAAATCAAATAATTTAGTTCTTGAATCAACTACAACAACCAGTGATGTAATAATCATTGTTAATGAACAATGATAAAAGGATGATCATAATGAAATTTCAATCGTTTTTGAATCCTTAGAATCCTAAAAAATTCAATATCACATAAATTGATTACCCATCATTAAAAAATGGATTATTATTCGACTACCTTCCAAATTAAAGGATATGTAGAAAAACCTAATATGAAAATAACAGAATTTCACCTTTGATGAACATCTATAAGTCTAATAAATCTATCCAATATGGGTTTATAATTCTATAGGGATTCATATCTTGTCAACTAAAATGCACGAACATAGAGGGAAAATATTAAGATTGAAGTATAATTATGAACTTTATAAATAAAATATAAGTTGAAGTGTCGTGAAGTGATTGACCATGGCCATTCCTTAATGGGGCTAATTATTCCATACCACCACTACGAATACCATGATTCCTCCCATTTACCCATATTTTAATGAATTTTCAACATCAACATATAATATGCATGAATAATGGATGTTTAATGATAGATGAATTACATAAAAACTTCAGCAGAAATAGTATCACTAAAATCAAGATATAGGTTAAACCCCATAATTTGAATGGATATTCCATGATATCTAATATGTGGAGAAAAATAAAATCCCGTATTATTTATCTAAATCAACATGAACTTGTTCCTGATGTAAAACTCAAACTTATAAATTTAAAAAATCTACCAAATATCTTTTACACTATAATAGATTCCCCTATATAATGACTAGAAAATAAGTAATGGAAATAAAATTTAATTTATAAAAATCGTATAACAATAATCAAATTCTGTTATGGGTCATTGCAATTATAAAAGACATCTAACTCATCCAAAAAATCCTCTATAAACCCCAAGCATGTTGAATCACAATATAACAAAATGATTTAATAACCTAAAATATCACACAATCTCTTATAAAAAACTCCCTAGTGTGAAATTCATGGATATGTTGTTACCTATCTCTCCATGTTATAATAAAAATTTTACCTCTACCAACATTTCTCCAATATCCTCTTAAATCTATTTAAACCTGAATCACATAAATGTAACAATATAGAATGGAAATGGTATTTGAATAAAAGTAATGAACAATAAGAATCTTAAATAATTTATTCTATAATTTATTTTATAATAAACAAGTATCACATAAAGTAGTTATATATAATGAATAATATAGAAATAAAATTTTTTTTATTTATGCGTGATTATTTTTACCAAGAAAAAAATTAACAACTTTTTATGAGAATATCAATATATATTACAATCATGTTCATAATTATAATGAGAAACATTATTGTTCAATGAAATTAATGTTTCATTGGAGGTAATGATGGAAATAAAAAATGTAATAGATTTCAATCAACATGATAATGTTAAAAATATTTTTTTAAATTAAATTTTATAAATTATATGAGTTTTTCTATACATACTAAAAGTTTATAAGTATTTTGAATGTATATTAAAACATATAATTATGTGAATTTGCATAAAAAAAGATTATATACTAATGAATTTATAAGAATTTCCATAGATTATAAATTATATACTAAATTTAATTCCACTCATAATAAATTCACATTAAATATTTGATAACATTTATATGTTCATACATTCATTTTTTTATATTCTTTATAGGATGTGTTTGAATTAAATTATTTCACAAATGTTGTTTGAATAATAATATTATTCAAAAATAATGAAAATTAAGTGAAAATTTTATTATTATCTGAAAACTCATGGGCAATGAATGACTTGAAATGAGATATATTTTTATTTGAACCAACAGTTGATTGATATAGTGATGGGTAAATGATATTTATAGATAAAAAATCAAAATTATCATCAATATTATATAATGGTAGTGACATTTGGGGAATTGTTCCTTTATATTTATGGAATAATAATATTGGTCTTGTTTATTCTCCTTTTTAAATTAATAAAATTAAATTATGATCACCTCATTGTAGGATGTTTTTATGGGGGAATTAATATTAAATGGTGATAATTATAAATTATAAATAATGAGACTATGTTTTAATAGAAATCAATAATTTTTAAAAACCTAAAATTTAATTTTTTGGAATTAAATTATATTTATAAATAGAACATTGGAGTGCTAATTGAAAATTATATATTACATGGAAGTAAATCAATTCCACCTCAACATGAAAAAAATATTATATAAAAGAAAAACTAGAAAGCAAATATGTTTTTTAATTTTCTTATTTGAATATAGTTAACAAATTTTAAAATTTTATGTTTATATAAATAAATTTTTACGTTTACTTCATTTAAAATTATTAAAATTAATGAAAAATTTCTAAATAATATGTCAATTTATGGAAAGATATCAAAATATTAAGTGGGAATTTGTCTAAAATTATAAGTTAAAATATCAAACAATACTAATTTGAGGAAAAATCAAATAAAAATTAATTTTTGAAATGTCTAGTGAAGATTATATTTCTCGAGTGTTTTTAATGAGACCATTATTTATGTATAAATATGAATTATTCTCAAATATTTGGATTGAATATATATAATTTTCATAACATTATAATGTTTTTTTTATTATGAAATTATTTTTTTACCAAAAAATGTAAAAGGTTTATTTTTAATTTTATGTGAATTAAATAGGTATATATGGATATTGGAAAACATCTATGATGATATATATGATTCGATATATAAATTTTTACACATAAATTTTAATTATAATATATTGTTTAACGAACAATTTTTCACTATATTGATTTAATTTTCTGTATATGAAGTCAATGAACTATGACTATGTTGACTAATATATTATTGATGAATGTTTTCTAAATAAACTAAATTAAAAATGATTAAACAAAAGATTAATTAAAATATATTCATCAATTTTATTTTTATTAAAAAACTTATAATTTTTTTTGTGTTTGTAGTCTTTTATTCATAATAGTTATCAGCCAAATGGCTCTAATGATAATGGTTATATGTTATAATAATGTTTTACTTTTATTCATTATATTATGTAGAGAATATAACTATTCTAAATAAGTCAATTTATGTATATAAAAATTATTAAAATGATCAAAATAATTACGTTCATAATATATATCAAATTTTGAAAAGTAATTTGTGAGTATTACTGATTATTTTCAAAATACATGTTACTATGAAATAGATTCCCTCTTATGTATTATTAATATCAAAAGAGTTGTATCAATTGAAAATGAATTCTTTCACATATTTTTTATTATCAATAATATTAAATATAAGATTTATTATGCCCAAATTAAATTTTAAAAGGGTATATACATTTCATATAAATAGAAAAATTATGATTTGTATAGGTTATTACTTTTTGGTATAGTAAACCATTTGAAAATACATTGATAATTTATTTTTAAGGATTTTTTCAATATGATGACTGTAAACTCAATTGTGAAATGATAATTATTTTTATGATGATTTTTTAAGTAATTATAAATAATATTGTTGGTATAGTATCATGTTATATAAATTTTATTACCTGGGGTTTTCATCAAAATATTAAATGGGTCAAATTTTACAATGTAATTCCATAGATCATGTAAAAGGAAATAAATAAAATTAGGGAGAGATTATGAGTCCTATAAATATATTTATTCTATGTTACTTGAATGAAATGGAATTTTTTTAATCATTTATAGTATTAGAGGATGATATATTTTATAAGGATAAATATCTATAGAAATTTTTTTAGTTTTTAAATTAATATTTTATAGGATATTAATAAATCCATGGTTTGTATTTATTGAATATTATATTTGTGTAGTTGATTTTAATAAATGATCCACATTATTAAATAAGATGAGATTGAAACTTATATCAATTCATTTTAAGATGAAATTGACTATAATGTTTTCTTATCTCTTAAATTGATTTCTGTTATGGATCTTATTCCATGAGATTTTTATGAAATTGCTAGATATTTTGGAGAAATATCTGACAATGTAACCTTATATTATAATTATGATAAAATAATTTATGATTGAATCTAGAAATAGATAAATAGAATAGAGAGATTGTATAATTATATTTTACATACACATTATACATCTTATAATAATACTTTATATATATTATGGTATTTTATTTTCCAGAATTATATCTTTCATTAACCTATAATGCCTAGTATTTTCATTTGGTGATTTTTAATATTTGAAAATTATTCATATTTACCATTTTTTTGGTTATGATATTAAAAACTGCATGATATAACTATAAAAAATGTTTTTATTATATTATATTATATAAATATTCATTATATCAAATAATAAATCACACTACTGAACCTATATGTTTAAATTTATTATAAATGAGATATATAATGAACATATTTCACAAATATTAATCAACATCTACTAAAAATATTTTTCAAACTTGATATTATTTTAGATGTAAAAAATATATTAATCCTCTCAATTACCAAGGTATTTTAAATATAATAAAGGGTTTTATAATTTTTCAATAAGGGGTAAACATAATATATATTAATTTACGTTCAAAGGTGATTATAATAATATCATATGGGTGTTAGAGAATAATCAAGAAACATGGACATAACATAATGATTTCATACTGATTAAAAAATGAAAAAAAGGATGAATCATGACGTAATGAGTTTTAGATAACATGTAAAATGAAGAATAGAAATATGTGATCATGTGTAAATGATATGTATTATAGAAATATTACAGTTTAATATTTCATAACACAAAACTATTGAAAAATAATGGGGACTATATATATGTATATAAAATCAGTTTATTTTTTAAGGCCCACTACCTAGACCATTATCAAGTTATGTTTAAAGATTTATAGTGGATTGTGATAAATCAAAATTATAGTAAACATCATAGTTTGGATTGGATACCTAATCCTATATATGTCCCCTCATGTGAGATAATTATTTACCCAATGTATTATATATCTATATAACTCTTCATCCACCAATCACATATTAAAATCCCATATATTTTTGAAATAATATCATGTAATCATTCAAAATTACATAATCAAATAAATAACATGTGATTATTAAATGGTTTCATAAGAACCATAACAAGGAATAATAATTTATAATATAAAATTTTATATTTTTATTTTGATAAATCATATACATAGTGATATATTAAGAAATTAATGAATATTTACATAGATAAAAATCAAAAAAATAAAGTGTATTATGATTGTACATTGAATAATATAAATAATTATCCACAGTATTTTTAACTTATAATTTTCAATTATATAAATTTTAAAAAAATACCAATAAAATATAACAAAATTTTAAGTAAATACTACTTTCTAATGCCCTACAAATATTGAAATGGCGGATTGAATAGAAAACCAAATGAAACGGTTGGAGAAATAAACCATTTAAAATGATTTTTTTTTAAAAATTTGGAAATGATATTACAATTTAACAGAAAATAGATTAATAAATTTTAGAATAAATTATAATAACATTCAAAAAATCAAAAAAATATATTGATATGGATGATAATTATTTCAGGTGAAAAAGGATGTGATATTGTTGGATCTAAATAAAATCACACATTGAAATTATTTGTGAAAAAAATGAATGATAAATAATAATAATAAATTTAATCCCAATAAAAACTAAATAGAGAATAAAATAAATGTTCTTTTATAAATAATGTAAAAACAATTACAAAGGTTAGTAATTTTAATTTAAAAAACCATATTTCAATGTGATATTGAAAAAAATATAACATTTCTATTGATATACATGAAAATGCATTTAAATAAGTAAAAATAAAAATAACCATCAAATAAAATATTTACTAATATTTGTCAAATATTTATCCTTTTTTAATTGTTAAGTATAATAATTTTTATTATATTTTTTATGTGTTATTGTTTATATTCATTATTGTATTTCAATAAATTTGATGTATTCATACAAGTTCATAATAATTTTATATTATTTATTTTTCAACATGATCATAATTTATTTATAATATTTTAATATATAATTGTTTCTATGAATTTAGTTTTTCATGACAATTTTATTTTTATAGAAAATATAGGTATTTTTTAGTAAAATGTAATCAATAATGAAAATGTTTTGAGTGACATAAAATTACAAACTATTTAATTTATATTGATCATTAATTTTTGTATCACCATTCTTAGACAGTATACATACAATAAAATAAAATTTAATATCATAAATTACAAGTATTATTGTATTGATACTCATTCATGATGGAAATAGGAATGATATTAAGGTATGCTAATATAGACTATCGAACAGACCCAAGAAATATGTTTTATCAAGAATGAATAATAAAATTTATTAATTTTATTTTCAAAAAAATTTATATAATAAATATTATATTAAAAATATATAATTACATGGGATATAGTTATTTTTTAAGAGTGTATATAGTTAAAAAATGAAAATGATTTTGATAAACTAGATACTTATATAGATAAATTCACAACAACTTGAAAAAAATTACTTCCTTATAACTAATTTTGGCATCTAATTTTTACCACATTATACTAAAACTATAAATTGTTTTTGTGGTAGGTAAAATTTTTATGAATATAAAATTATGAATTTAAAAATAATGGTTATGTATTTTTAGAGAAGGGGTAATTTTATTGTTTTGTTTTTATTATCATTTAGAAGACACTTTTTCGCTATGATGTATGTTTTTTTCATTTAAAGTGGAAAATATATACAAAGTGAAAAATTAATTAATATTATTTTGGATCCAATCATACTAAATATTTATATATATTATTAGTGGTGCTTAAATACTTTAAATTTTAATTTAATACCTTTACATAGTTTTACCCTAATTGTAGTTTATCAAAATTTTCTATGTTAAAATATTTCATTAACGAAACTAAAATGGGATACATTACCTGATTTTTTCCCTGTTATTTCTTATTTTAAAAAAGTATAATATTTTTTAATTTAATTATATGAGAATACAATATTTTAAATAATAACATAAATAATTAACATATAATTTGATTTATAGAAAAAAATAGTTTTTAAACATGAGTACTTCTTATGATTTTTCATATAAATTACTAATTAAATAATTAATATCATATTTTCTTATTCATTAAAAATATAATTTATAACATTCATATATTTAAAGATATTAATTAAATTATAAAATATAATAATATACAACACATAGAAAAAATGATTGTTTATAAATATGTTGTTTTAATGTTAAATTATTTTAATAAAATCCCATTACTCATTTTCTAAGAATTCCATTTAATAATACAATGATATTATAGTATTTTAAACAAAATTATGAACTCAAAAAATTACTCATTAAATATATTTATATTTATTTTTATTTTATGACTAACAAAATTAATTTTTAAAAAATAAAATCATTTTAATGGATTATTCTAATTTTATTTCATCCAAATAGTGACTACTATCTGGGAATTATATTATTTTTAATTATTAATTAACAGTTATATATGTAATATTTACTGAGAAGATTAAAGCATTTATAATAAATATATATCCATTGTAAATATATCTAATGACCATATTTCAAATTACCACATTACCAATGACTCAGTGTATACCAATTATATTAAATTATGATATATAGACATATATACGTCTACAAAATCAATCTTCATATAATATAAATTTTATCAGGATATTAACAATGTTTAAACTATATCATATTCATTCTATAGTTTTCATTGGTATTATAATCACTATGAAATATCAATATGATGTGAATATCACCATTGTAGTATTTTTACTTACGTTTGTAGTCATTTTTTTTTTCTGATTTTAGTAACTAGAATTTTTATTTATCTATAAATTTCTTTATTTTTGTATTTTAATAATCTATCTTAATGATATAATGTTATTTTAATTTTCATTCTATGTTATGTGTATTACAAGAAAAAACACTCATATATTAATCAAATTTTATACTCCTTAAAATTTTTTAGTGTGATACATTTTACACTAATTAAATAATTTTTCTCCAAATATCACAAACATGATTAAATAAACAATGGTAATTAGACATCATTACATCCTCATATTGCCAAAAAAATCTTAAACTAATGCTTCCTTAAAATGTGTGTGGTATTGTTTTATATTTCATTATATCTATTATCAATGATTATTAATGGATATTAATTTTGACATAAATAATGTTACACTATTACTTCCTCTGAGCTCAATACTAGTGATTATTTAAGTATGTACTTACTAAAGAATGATACCTGGAAAAAAATATTTCTCTTAAGTTGGGTTCAATGGATATAGATGTCAACATGCTATCATCCCCACATTATCAATAATTTTTAATGTAACAATGTATATAAGGAGAGGCATTACCTATTTCTTAAATAGAATAACCCTCTTCTATAGTGATATATAAGGGAATGCATTATCAAGGACTTAGATGTATAGACATCACAAGTGAAAATTGGTTTTTAAAATCTATATACAATGTGATATTTTAATTTTCCACTCAATAATTATAATTTATCTCAAATTTAATGATAATTATTTTCTTCCCAATCATACAATCATAAATCACATCCCTATATAAAAGTGTTTTTCACATCATCACATATAGATCCTCTTAGTTCTCTAATCTAATTTTTATATTAAAAACATGGTCTTATGAAAAAATGTAAAATGTGAAGCTCCTTATCCCAACCACATTTGATATCCATTGAGTACGAATTTAAAATGTTAATTTCATATTTAAGATTAGTTAGAGGGTGGCTTGGGATGATAATGAAAAACAATATATCAAATTACAATCTAAAAAAACACCATCTTAAAACTGAGATATCATATATAGGTACGTATAATTTAGTTATGTACTCCATGTAGATAAAACTATTCCTTTATATATTATATATGTAATGTATCATGAGTGCAATATTGGTGAATAGAAATTAAATGTTCAGACACTGTAAACAAATCAAATATATACCAAACATTGGTATGACAATTTTATATATTATGAATAGATAAATATAAATCCATGTTAATTTTATTTTATATTTACATATGAGTGGATATTGGGTCATTCAATCCCATAGAAAACAAATATTTCTACAATACATTACATGAATACAAGGAAATTATATATATATAGTATGAAATAAATAACATCACAATACCCCACAAGAACTACTACTGAAAAAATAAATTTATCTATATGCATTATAGTACGATATAGAATATTGATCTATGATAATTAGGAAATATATCTTTTATAATTTCTAGAATTAATGGGAACATATATATTTCCTACATATTATACATTCATTAAAAATAATGTGAAACTCCAAAATGTTCCATAAATACTTATATTGAAATTCATAAGGGATCCATTATAATTATTATACACATTCTAATATTTAAATAACATTACCTAAAGTCGTCAATCATATATAATTGTATTTCAAGAGAGACAATTACCTAATAATAGAATGATAAAAATAATTAAATCTATTAACACATGTGGACACATAATCTAAGAAAAAATATAATATCACTAAAATTGATTATCAAATAGGGAAACTTAGACCATTGTGGAATATGAAATCCATGTTTAACCATGGGGATAATATATGTATTACTCTTATCAAACCTATGGTTAATGAAATGTCACTAGGATATATTTTATTAAATAAATATATTAAATCAAATACAAAATTTATTTATTAAACAAAATTTTTTATCCTTTAAAAAATTTTTTTATCTCCCATTATAGAATTCTTATTCATTGTCCCAAAATACTAGAGGGATTCTTAGAAATAGAGATAGAAAATCATGAACAATAATGTGTCCTTTAATATTATTGTTATATGATGACCCTATGAAATTGTTAAAATATATATATGGTGTTTCACCCATTTTAGAATGTGGATAGGATCTGATAACAATTCAATTATATAGATTTTTTATTTTACCCTATCTATGGGGAAAGTATCCATGATTTATGAAGTAGATATTTTTCCTATTAATGTATATTGGACATGACATAGATTCTCCTCGATAGTTTTTATTTCACCCATATTAATTGGATGTATAAATTTTGGATAGAAAAAGTTTAATGCAGTAGTTTTTTATTGGATGACAGTTTGAGACTATTATCAGAGAGTTGAGTTCCTTTTATTGCTTTATCTTGATAATTTTTTTCATTTAAATCGTCATTTTGGTTATGATCTCACCCTTTCTTTTGAAGTTGTAAAAATTCTTATCCATTTTGTTTTGTGTAGAATTTCAATACTCACCCACTGAAATAATCTTCACACACATTTCATCACTTATGTAGTTGAATAATATTTCAATAGTGATAATGGAGGACCTGGTGTTGGTTATTCCCAGTTTTTTATGTTTTTGTTGTCGTAGAACCATTGTTAGACTGTTGGATGCATCTTAAGAATATTTTCCATCATGATTCGATAATAGTACTAATTAGTAGATGTTGATCCATTATATCAACTAATTTAAATTACTATCTTTTTTCACATTCGGTTTTTGGATATTATATATTGGGAATGTTTTAAATATTCTATTTTTTTACCTTTCACATTAAATTGTTCTATTTAGATATAAGTGATTTATTTTGTGGGTTTGTGTGTATTTGTATTTTTAATTTCATGTGTGTGTGAATTAGGTTACGACCTCCCATATGTGTGAAATTCTTATATGGTTGTTTAACCATCCCCTAGCCTATTGGAGGTGGTATTGTGATGGAAAACATATCTAAATTCAAGATAGGAAATACATTGCGGGTCATGTCTGGTCAATGTTTTATTATTGGTTAGGATGACCTATGAAATTATTTCAAGATATAGTAGTTGTAAGGATTGATTATGGATTTATTGTAATGGTAATGTTATGTAATTACTTATATAATTTACCTATTGTCCACATTCCACGTTTCCATTTTCATGAACTTTGATAAGAATATTATGACAAGGTACATTGAGGCACCGTTTAAATGTAAAATAATGTAGAAGAATCATATTTATATTTTTAGTGGATAATAATTATTATTGATTTAAATCCATATATGTTAGGTTTTTAAAATAATATATATTCAGTATTTTTATATTCCCCCACACAAATATCCATCGAGAATCATATGATAGGAATATAATGAGGATCATATCAGTGATGTGGCCTCATTTTGGAATCCTCTTGAGGTGGTTTTTTATAGAGATAACATTCAGTACATACACCCATTGATAGTCATGATGTATTATATATGACAATGCATACCCATTATTGGAAAACTCTCACTGATATTAAGTTTATAGTCTACATTTTTTATTATTTCTACGTTTCTATCTCATAATAGTAAATTAAGGAACATATCATGTATTAGTATAGTGTATGTCACTTGATGTGATTGTATTGAGGTTTAGTAACCTCACAATGTACAATTCAAAAATAGATTGTGATGAATACACATGGGATATAAAGTTGGATCATGGATTTCATGAAGAGATATGTGACCAATGTATTCCCCATTCACTGATTTGTATGATGAGGTATAATAGAAGCATTGGAATGAAGATATATTTTTTTCATACAGTAACTACAAGCTTGTGTTGATTGCTATCAAGAAATAGAATTTACTTCCCTAATTATTTTATACTATTTGTATTCATGGAAAAGTTATATGAAGCATCTAAATTTCCGTTCATATTCATAATGAACCACCTCTAAGGTAACACATTTTATTTTTTTCAATTGAACATAGAGATGATGATTTTTAAATGATGACTTAGTACATAACAACAAAAAATTTCTGACCATCTAAAAAATAGTACATCGGAATGAAATGCATTGATTATCGAGGCAATTTTAGTTATTTGAGTATGAGGTGACATATGGAGGACATCATGTCCGAGGAGTAGGTAGTGTTTGTGGGGGACTGTGATATTATGTTCTAATACCACCACCACCACCTCTTGGGGGTCCCCATCAAAAACATGAAGAATTTGAGTGGAGACGAGCATAGTAGCTTGCTATTTAGGATTATTATCTTGAGAATACCATATTGATATGAGGTGTGTTCTTATTCAAATCTACCATACATTGATATTTTATAGAAATAGGTGGAATAAATTCGGTCATATCCCAGTACATGGATTTGTAAAATTGAGATTCCAGTAGTGCCTCTATTCCAATATAAATAAATAGATAATCATACAAGATCAAAATAATAATAATAATTTATTAATAGTGTGAGTTGATTGGTTATATAGAAAATTTTAATGTAAATTATTTTGCGATGTTATGGTATTATATATTTTCATTAATGATATAGACTGAATACCCATCGTACATCCTAAGATTAGTTCTGTTTATTTCTGGATGTGGTTGTTTTGGGTGAATAGGTTCAGACATTTCATCATGGGATAGAATTAATTTTTTTCAGAATATACAGTACTCATTAGTATGAGAGTGAATATGATTACAAATATGTTTTCTACATTTACTCTCTTAGAATAAAACTAATCATAGTATTGATAACCTATAATGGTATAGGTTTACCCATATGACATACATAAGGATATGGATGAATTTATTCCCCTTTGGAACGTCTAATCATTCATTTGTTGACATACTTGTCCAATGTGATATATTTTATATCATATCAGATGTATCCCATTATGCTTTCGGAGTAGAGGATGTTGCAAGATGATCTTTAGATGAAAGTATTCTTCTGACGGAGTGCTTCCCATTTTCATCCCCAATATTTTCCAAAAAGAATTAATATTTATGAAAAAGATTCCATAAATATTTTCATCATATAAATTTATGTAACCATTAAGAATGTTTATCCAATTAAATTAATAAATATCCTCTAATGTTAATTGAATGTAGTATAGTTTTTTTAATGATCAACATCTGGGAAAGATATCAACTATTGGGGGTTTATTTGCATATACCATAGATAATATTCTATTGTCATTATGAACAATATGAGTAATTGCGAATAACCTTCATGGTGATAAACAACCCAATAGTTTATATTGAGCCTAAAAACCCTTATGTAATATACTTATCTAAATAATTTTTTGGGGGGTATTCATTAAAGAAAATCTAATTTATTTAGCATTAGATGCAAGGAATGTAATTAATATGAGGATTATAATAAAATTACTTTGAGGGAATAAAATTTATAAAAAAGTAATTATGTCTTATTTCTAGAATAGAAAATTCAAATTTCTAGGAAATATTACAATATATAATGGAGTATATTTAGATCCAGTAAATATAGAGGATGTTCAACATTGGTAGATTCCAATGATAGTGAGACATGTACAATAATTCTATTTAATGGACAGACATTATCCAATATTTATGATAGAATTCCAATTTATTATTACTTCCATAATTATGTTAAATAGTATGGTGAACCCACTTCTCTTTATAGATATGTTGTTGAAGGTATTTGATAATTTTATCTATGGGTTCACTAGCACTGCCTTCATATGGTAACCCAAATAGATGGGTTATGTATCTAATGCTATGTGATGGCTCTACTTTGGGTCTCAATTGCATTTTTAAATATAATTAATAAGTGATACGTTACATATATACGTATCTGAGGCTCCAAAAATATAACTAAACAACTCATTACTATTATCTGATATTTTTTTCCCATGAACACATGGTGACACTATATTCATCATGATTGGTTTCTTATTCTAACAATTAGAGAATCAAGAACATTATCAGGTAGAAGGATATAAACATGAAATATAGTCAGTGGGAATATTTTATACATGAATAATAAATTTATATATTCTATACTCCTAGGAAATGGAATTTTTTTATAGATAATATTTATATGAAATCATGTTCATTGTATCTAGGGGAGTTGTTAGTGTAGCTAGCCTTATTGTGGTTATACATTGTGGATGATAGTAAAGGAACATATCTATCAATGAGGATTATGAATCATCAACACCACTAGGATGTTAGTGAAATAGAACATGGTATAGATGAATATGAGAAGTGGTGAAATAAAATATTCATAGAACATTCTATGGATGGATTTTGTAAAGATGAGTAGCATGTCAACCCCTTCCAATGGTAGTTGATGGAATGAGTACCATAGAAAGTGGAGGTGCAGAGAGACATACTTATATATATAGTATCTATATATACAATGTTTGAAATTATATACCAATACCAAAAAACGAAATATTTTTTTCCTGGGATGATGAAAAGTTTTCCAATTTTTATCTCTAAATGTGTAATAATTTTGTAGTGGATGGTCATGATTCATGAACTAGAATTCCCTAGAAGTTTTGAAATTGAAGTAGGAGGTAACATAAATTGATTAAATGATATAATTCTTTTATATGGTGAATGATAATTATCCATTTTCATTGATCATCAAGCAACTCACTATTTATTTCTACTTCTTGGCCACCATAGTGCATATTTTAGTGGAAATATTGGGGTTCTTGTTTGTCCAACATATTTAATGAATACATTTTTTAGATTTTGTTATTTTTTAGATTATTATGATATATTTATATCTCAATTGTTGATAGGATTATAGGGTCTTTCATGTATGATTTATGGATGAGTTTGAAATTGTACACCTTGATAGATAACTAGATTGATCAGTGAATTTTTTAGGGAGGACATCTTGTAGGATTGTGTCTTTGACTTCAAATGATGTTTAGAGGATCACCTACACATTATAGATATTTCATAAAATATAACCATAGTTATAATATTAATATTGATTAATTAAATAACTTATATGTGATATATTATAGTTAAGAATTATGTTGGACTATGTTTGTATTTTTAGCACTTGTGGAGCATTGAGTTAGGCAATAAAATTATGGATATGGTAAATAATATCAATGATTTGATGGATATAACCAAGATTTCACACAATTCTTACATGGATTGACTATGGAGGAAGGTAAGTTTCACTACGAGATGGAATTTTTTCTTGAAGGTCTTACCTTGACATAGTCTTTAGATATTTTATGGGGTAGAATGTTATCGTCGAGTTTTTTCCGTTCATTTTTTATTTTATGCCATATTGGAGAAGTAGAGTACAACTTTTTATTACTACTATAATTGGAATAAATTTTGGATTTAATACATTAATTATATATTATAAATTACATTCATGATACCTCACATTCTTTTTAATAATTATATTTATACATTGTAGACTGGTCCACTTTTTTAGAGTAGATATTTGTGATTGAGTATCAGCAGTCTAATTTCTCTAATAAGATACTGATTTCATGTGTTTTCATTCCCTTAAATGATATGAATCATTCTGATAGTTAATAAGAGTTGGATAATAATATAACCTCTCAATACCATCACACAATCATAAATTTTATGCATTATGATATTAAAATATTTCATGGTGTTGTGGATGTAATGGTTATGGTTTTCATAATTACTCCATCTCAGTATTTTCAAAAATATTAATGGAGGTAGTTATAAATATGAACCAATATATTGGTTATCATAAATATAGTATTTTAGTATCTTAAAAATACAAATTATAATCCAAAAATTCATATAAAATCTCACTAATAATGGATTATCTCATTAATTCATTATTTAACGTAGAAATTAAGACATTGATTTAATCCAAAAAATTTTGTATCAACCTACGTGAAATATATGATTAATCTATAACATACACTATTCGATGTGCTCTCATGGGTTGTTATTAAGTAAATGAAATTAACTTATTCATTTAATGGAATATCTTAACCATGAAACCCCATTTATAATAACTCAATAGTAACTCGTCAAGGAATGGAAACAAAACCAAATGGGAGTCTGTAAAGGATATCCATGTTAGAGAAAATTTGAGTTATTCATGAAATCATGGGTGATCATGAACATGTTGGAATTAAACAATATATTTAATAATGATAATAAAAAAATTTAATTTTTATGATTGACACACTATCATGGTATGGATCTTATTTAATATATCTATTCTATAATATTATTTCATTACAAATAAAATTTAAATATTTAATGGATCTTTCCACAGTTGACCATTGATGGGCCATATAAATTATTATATTTATTTATCATTTATAGATTTATAATTATTCAAGAAACTAATATTTTTAATATAATATGTGTTTTTCTTAAATGGGTGATGTTTTCTAGTTTGTGATTAACATATAAATAGTCACTATTATGAGTTTCACTACAATAATATTCATATCCATTGTTACCTAATGATTTTAAAATACTTCAGCCATAAATTACATTCACATTGTTATAAAAAACCTATACATATTTCATTTTTTAATAAATAATTGAAAATTTTATTTTCATGTTATTATTGATTGATGATGACTCATAAGGTATCAATGAGATGTGAATTATCATAACATATTTCATCGTGTTTGACTATCATTAGAGAAAAGAAGCCATTGTTTTCTAATAAAAATTGGGTGGAATCTAACTTCCAGATATGTTTTAATGATGGTAACTTATTTGTCTATATTTTTTTGAAAAAAAAATATTTTTCTCAAAGGAAATGATGTCTAATGATGATGAATATTTGATTATAGAAAATTTCCAACTACATGATGTATAGTTCAGAAGAAAACATGTCATGAATCATATATGATCTAATTGACGATTTTCAATATCAAGATAAATTGGTCAGAGGGATGTAACTCATCTAAATGTAATTCAAACACAACAATGTTCATCTTTGAATGTACTAGAATTACATTTATATGAAACAATGTGGCCTCTTATGTCATGTGTGTTGGGACACACCTCGTAGACAATCAATATTCATGACATAGGAAGATATGGTGAATATTGAGTACCTCCATACAAATATAACACAATTTCGACACAATTTATCCCATAGTATTGGCATTAAACATGAGTTTTGAGATGAAAAGACACATAAATGGTACATAAATGGTACAACAATTCAAATAAATGTAGGAAAATCCATTAACATACCATTAAACAATAATAAATATATTTGACATGTATTTTCACTCGTTATTATATAGTAGAGTAGTTATTTCATCTATTTTCATTAGGATCCTCCTATAGAGTCTCTTGTTATTCCACATAGACATAGTGCATGGATCCACTACCTATAATATCAGATATTTCCAATATTCTACCGAAATTTTATGGAATGTATCCTCATTCTTTTATTCTATTTTTAAAATGTAATTATATAATTAATGGGATGAGGATACTCAACTATAGTTAGTTTTTAACCTAATTTCAAGGGGAATGTATACTCTATAATAATCTATCCAAAGAACCGTGTATATATTTTGGGACTCCTAAATTAGAATCCAAAAGATATTGATTCTTTGGATTGCTAAGAGTTTGATATTGTACTTAGGTACATGATTTACTCTTAAGGGAATATATTGATTCTCATATATTTTTCTTTGTTTTTATATTTTTATTCTGCTTTGTGATTATTTTCTAATTAGTATTTTTTGAGGAGTCCCATTTGTTATGAAAATACTCACCATTGTATGTGATCATCCACAAGTGTTTCATATTATATAGAAGATATTATATTTAATGATGATCATAGAGGACATGGTGTGGTTATTTCATAAGGTTTCATGTATAATTTGGTAGTAATAATATTTTCAGTATGATTTTTTTAATGGGACATTTTTTATATCTTCATTTGAAAGAAACATACTTGTTATTGGGCATTGTTCTTTCATCGTTACATCAATATGTTTTTTCATACATAGTTTTATGATATAAGAGGTTTTTGGTTCAATTATTATACACATTTTTTAATTTATATATTACTTTTTGATGAATGGAGATAAATTTTACTATGTCTATTAATTAGAAAAAATCATCCCATATGTCTGGTATCCCTAATAATTGATAGTAACCAGCCACCAACATAATACAAGTGTAGTTCATCTATCTGAGTTGACATACCACCTACAAGTTTAGCCTTTCTGTGTTGTGTTATGAAATTATATATCCTAATTTTGACTTCTTTTATCCTTGAATGCTGTGATTGTTAATTAATCACAAGGAATAGTTAATTTTTTCACAACATCCATTCGCATTATATGATATATCCATTACAAAAAAAATATAAGGTATATTAATATCCTCATAATGGGAAATGTATAATTATCCTTATTACATATAGAAGCAGCTACATTTTTCACATTCTTAGTGTTGTCTTATTTTGATATACTATATTCCATGTTAATCTAAAAAAATCATATTTCTTAGGTGATCAAATACGTTAATTTTTATCTATGAATTTCAATTTGTAATAAATATAAATTTCACACATTTCACCATATAAAAAAATCTCCATAACATTGATGAAAATATTATTCATTCTAACTCTAGATACATAATTACATAATTTTTCTCATAGGATGTTAATTTATTTGTTTGATAAGCAACAAGAATGTACTTTTTCATGAATAAAAATATAAATCAGTTATCATATGTGTCATCATATATCACATACCCTTCTCTAATATGGGGATGTTAGGATTGTTTTATTGACCAATCTATACATAAAATGTTTAAAATTTTGTATGCATTCATTTGTTCAAATGATATTTTCTACATTCTTAGTTAACATTAATAGTGTATCAAACATATATAATTATTTTTTTATAAATCATAAATTTTATCCATCAATCAATTAAAACTACATAATTTAATATAGATATGATAACCCGTATATTTTGAATAGGATATCACCATTATGTTTTGTTAATATAAATGATTATAAGTTTGTTTATTTACATTATTCCTCAAAATATGCTTATTTCATGAGAGAAAAAAATTTACAATCAATTAGATAATCAATATATATTTAAAATAAGTATGTTCACATTGTGACCGAAAATATTTCTTATTAAATGTTTTGATAAATTTATTTATCTCGATTGGTACTTTTTTAAATCTTAATAATGAATTAATTTTTATATATTTAAAAAATAGATATATAAATTTGGTAATTGATATATTAGATGGAAAATATTTTTATAAAATTATAAAACTATGATATGGATTCTCATTTAAATCTAATTAATTTTTGTTTTAAATAATAGTTATTTTGAATTTTATTATTTTATATAAAGTTTAATTTTCATAATTATAGGAATCAAATATGATAATTTTAATTTATTTTTTTATTTGAAAATATATAATATACATTTCTCTTAATATTAGGTATTTACCTACAATATTTTGGGGGATAATAGTGGATAACAAAAAATTTATACAAAATTATATATCTTATGAAATCATTATGATATAATAATGAAATAAAAAATTTATGATTCATTTTCACAGCTGAAAAATGTTTCATATGTTTAAAATATTTCATATATAAAATATTTAGAATGTGGAATCGTATGATTAGAAATTTTGATCTTAATAATATTTAATTTTTAATAAAAAAATTATTATATTTTTAATTCAAATTTTTATTCAAAATGATTGAAATTTTTTATTAGATTGAACGTAATATAAATCTATTTTTCTTATCAATTAGCTAAAAATATAATGTCGATCAATTTTATTCATGATTTTGGAAGAAAATCAATTTTTCTTTAAAAGATCGATTTTTTAATAAAAATTTTCATTGGATAAGGGGTATATATATTAAAATTAAATTTAATCAAAACTAAAAAATTTAAATTGTACACTCATCTTCATCTTCTAAATATATATAGGTGATAATTTGGTAATATTTTCATTTACTAATTTTACCATAAAAATGAATTACCAAGGTAGACATCTATCACTATGGTTGAAGAAAAAATTGAAATAGTTCGGGATAATATAAAGAATATATCTATAATGGTCCTAACAAACAAGTACCTATTTAATATATTTATGTATTTATCTTCCATTAATTTTTCTGTTCTATTTTTAAATAATTTAGGGGAATTTTATTTTCATATGACATTCTTTATATATTATGAGACTAAATATTTACAACTGTGTTTATCCTCTCAATTATAAACATATCCTTTCATTAATTCATTTATCCAATCACTACATGTGTATTATCTCAAATGAGTCCTAAAATTCCTTTTTCAAATATCTTTTTCATTTCTTAATAATTTTATTCATCCTAAAAGAATAGTATAATAAGGAAAACCTAGGAATAATTGTCTTTATTATTTGATTTTTATTAGGTTTCATTATTCTCTCACTATGTAAAAATTAATTTTAACTATATTAACAGTCAGAAATGAGTATCTATAGTATATAAATTTTTGTATATGTTTGTTTAACACCCATTATTTTCTTCTTTACATCAATAGGAAAATAAAAATACAATACGTGATACATGATGAATATATACTAAATGAATGGTATATTTCATTTCCCATAACAAGAAGACATGTTATGTTCATAAAATATAATAAATTAATTAATAAAATATTTATAATAATATTAATTTTTTTGAAATATTAAATTTACATTATAATAAATAATAAATTATACAATTTTTACTAATGATTTTTACAATATATTACGATTATATTGAAAAATTAAATTATTTCTTAAATTCATACAATATCATTTAATGTATCATTCAAATTTATAACATCATAAATATTACACATTACCAAAATAAGGAAATTATAAATTATTAAAATTATATTAGTATTATATTATTACAATACACAAATATAATTTCTCATATTGAAACAATAAAATATGTTTTTTCATTGGATTATTTTACCAACTAAATGAACGATGTTGTTATATTTATATACATAATGAAAAGAAACCATTAGTAATTGTACCATAATTTAATAATGATAATTATATAATTATATAATTATTATATAACTGTAATACTCTTATTTATATGTATTAATAAACTCAAAAGTTTTAAAAAATAAAAATTAATAAAATATTTATTTTTATGTGTTATATGAGATCAATCACAATATAATTGATTAATTCCCTTGGAAATCCATAAATATATTAAAAAAATATAAAATATATTTGAAACATTATTAATCATTAATTAACATCATTATTAAATTATTAAATGTGGATGATCATTGTTATATTAAATAATCAATGGTAATAATATCAAGGATGATTCAATGAAATAAATTATTCATATCCAAATTAAAGTTATTTATTTATAGAATGATATTAATCATATTAAATGGAATATATATACCTTATATAACTATTTGTATGGTTTTTTATCAATATTTGGACACAAGATTAATTTTCGGGATTAAGAACTATATAAACTAATAATAACAAATTTTACCTAAAATGGTGTGTCAAATAAATGAAACGTGTTAATAAGTGAAATTAAATTAACAATTAAAACTGATTTAAAATTAATAATTTTAATAAGAAATTAAATTTTTTAAAAAGTGTTCGCTATGTAATGAACAGTATATACAAATCGATTTGATAAATAAGGTAATGTTTTTTTATTTTTTATCTAATAAAAATGTTTTGTAGATTCTCTTTCAGATATTTCTATTTGAGGTCGATATTACTTATAAATGATTCTATAAACATAAAAATGATTTCATATTATCCTTTTATATTAAATTTATATAAATTTTTAATTTTTAATATGCATTATTTATTACATTTTCAGTACTGATCACATTAAACAATATTTATTAACTGGTATTTTTTTTAACATTTACTATATGTTTATCATTCCCACTATTAAACATATTTTTTTGTATTATGATTCATTTTATTTTTTATGGTTATCTAATTTAAATTCAATTCTATTTTCATTTAATTTTTTATCTAAATGAGTTAAAATTGAAGAATATATTTCATAATTATTTTATATGATATATATATGGAGTTACAAATATAGTTTAAAATTAATGTTATATTATATTATAATTTATTTTAATGTCATTATGTGTGTTATCTGGAAGATTATTCTTGGATACATTATATGATAATGGTTGGTTCTGATACAGTACCAAAATTTATTTGTTAACATATTAGATTAAACTAGATACCAATTACTACATTTATGTTTTTCGTATAATCTAGTTATGTGAATCCATTAATTACAAATTTAAATTTAATAGGTATGTTACGCCACAATAAGGGTGATTATTAGAGTTATGTAGAAATTATGTCTCTTGTATCATTAATCACTATTTTTTTATTATTTTTGATTTTTTATGAGTTCATTGCTATAATTCATTGGGAAACAAAATTTGTTTCATTATTAAGTTATAATTTGATCTTAAGGATTATTATTTAATAAAAAACTATCGCATTAGTATTCATATTTTCTATTGAACCATCAGGTTACATTTCTATTTATATACCTTACTAATATTTTTTTCTATGATAAAAAGACATTATAATTAATATAATGATTTCTATGGAATCTTGAAATTTTAAATTTTTAGTCATTAAGAAACAAAAAAACATGCGTCATTCATGAAATCGTATTATAAATTTAGTAAAAAAAATTGAAGGAATTTTTACACAATATTGAACTACTAAATGTTTTAATGGGCTAGTTTTACTAATAATCTTACACTCTAATCTATAAAGGAATAGTCAATATATGGAAATTAAATCCATTCAATAATTAAGGTAATTGTATGTTTGTTATTTATGGGAAATTGTAGTTTCTATAAAACACAAAATATAAATAATATATTTTTATCATTATATTTGTGTATCTGTGTCTAGGGTATCATTATAGGTATTAGGGTAAATATTTAACTAATATACAGGATTGGAATTTATCAGGTAATTATAACTTAATGGTTATTGATATTATAATTTATTGATATGATTAGGGTTGATCATACGGTCAAGGTAATATATATCCCTTTTGAGGTATTCTATGATTGTATTATTAAGAGATTAATTATATATTTATTGATCTTTATTATGAATAAAAAACATCAAATTAGTGAGGAATAGATAATCCATATGGTTGGAATATGATTTTTGTTGATGTTAAAAATGATTAATTTATAAAATGGTTTAATTGATTTTGGGAATATAATGTTATCATTATAAAGATCCATTGGGATTGAAAATGTGTTTTTGTTATAAGATGACATTAGTTCTTTCTTGATATATATTTTTACTATTTTTCATGACCCCATCCCCACGAAGTGTACCATTCCTATAATAGCAATGGGAGAAGAGAGATATTGACCTTGAGTCTTGCCTCTTGTATCGAGGGCATAAAAATATATTGATGGGAGGCATTACCCTCAAAGGGAATCACATGCAGAATAGATAGATATGATATACTCCAAAAAACCCCAACTTAAAGTATAATATTTAATAAACCCATTTACACAAATTTAAATTCATTAATGAACTACTTCAACTAAAATGAAAAACTGCATATACTAAAAGATTATAAAGACATTAGTGACTATGAAGCCCAAATATCTCATGCAACCTACAAGATATTAGTAAATTATCTAATCTCAAACCATCTCCAATTGTCCTAAAAAATGTTATATATAATTCAGTTGATTATAATAGTATAATTGATAGGATCCTCAATAGTGTCTCTCATGAAAAATTAAAGAATGAATGAAAAATCATAGTGAATAACAAGTGCATCTAACTCATCAAATAAAAATTTACACTAAATTCCAAGCCACACAATGGATACTCTGACCATGTATCACATAATAGTGAATATAATATGATAAATAATATCAAAGGTATCTTTACACCACTTCCCTGTTGTTTTTCCACTTTGAATCAATGTCACATGTCCTGAGCATATATCTCTTAAATCCCTAACCCATAAACACTTGAATTGGGCACCACAATATATACCTCATGCACCAATATACACTTCATGCATAACCCCCCCACATCAATGTAACCAAAGTCACCAATCATTTTTGGGATCTACCTTAGCCCACGCAACATGTATCATACATCTTGTATTATGCCTTGAGACATTACAAACCGTACACAATTTAAGGATCCTCAAGCCATCACATCTCATACACGATTTATCTATAGTATCCCTTAAGAAACTATATCGAGAATATAATTGTGTGAAATAACAAAAACCCATTATATCCCCATAAAAGCATATTTAGGGAAAAATAACTATGGTGCATACCAGAAAAATTAACTTCCAAGAGAAGTGAGTGGGGCCAAATGTGGTAGTCATCCATCTGTCCTCCCACTTGGATATTGGGGAAACACCCCATACTTATGAAAATAGAGAGTGTATCAGTTTCCTAACCAACATGGTAGAGAAGAATATAGAAACATAAAAAGTACATGAAATAATATATCTCACAGCCACACTATGTAAATAATAGTCTTAGAATCAACTATAGCTAGCGACACTCAGACTCCTACTTACCACTATTAAGACTAGATATCCTACAAGAACACAATAATTTAAAGGGATACATCATTTTGGTCTATCTCTTTTAAATAGTTATACTTTATGTTAAATAATTCTTTAATAAATAATTAACCATTATAAATTTCACATTTCACTTCATTATTATCATAACAAAGTCGCATACCCTACTGACATATACAAACTGAGTCCATGGTTTCTTAGAATTATAACCTCAGCATTGCATCTTAGCAAGATCCAACCATACTGGACGAACATTTATCGAATTATTTAAAAATAATAATTTCATTCTATATATTAATGTATTATTGGAAAACATTCTAATCTTCCAAGGACAAGGGGTACATCACGATGGGTAGATGAACTACTCATCGAGTCTTTTCTGCCTATATTAGGAGCACAGACCCATCCAACCACGAGAAGATAAATGTAGAATGAAAATAAAATAACCCATGCATATTCCCCTCCCTTATAAGGATTCTACGAAAAACCATCTAACTCATGCACTTGGGAATGTAATGTATATTAAAAAAATCAACAAGCATCCATCTTTTATTTCAACAAGTAATCCTATCTTTAATCCATTCTATAATATGTAGTTTTCTCCCTAACACCACATGCATAAACTAATGAATCATTCCACTATAGGTGTTAAATAATACCATAAAAAAATTCCACCCTACCCAATGTACCGCGATAGCCCTCGAGGCTCATCCATCTGAGGATCACATCACATACTATCCTCCCTTCCCCACATACCACATGTATCATATCCAAATCACATAATAATAAGAAAGAATAAACATAGAAATGGAATCTAGGTTCCAATGAATGGAATAAATATTGCAATATTTAGCATACAAATATTCAAACCATTGACATGGTATAAAGAAACAACATCATTATGTGATCAATACTAATTAATTAATCTAGTTCATGTATTAAATTAGGTCTATTCCATTGCAATCCATGTTGCTAAATCACTATATCTCTATGACTTCACATAGATAAATACTAATTTCATGAATCCCCTACCTCAAAAGGTGACCAACGTTCAATATATGAGAACAAATTTGTGCAACAAATCCTAATCACCTCTCTCAGATGATATGGATATTTTTGAGGATGCCACATTATAATTTCACTAATAAAAACAAATACAAATCCCAATAGAACCTTGGGAGATAATCCATCATTTCATGGAAAAAAGAAACTAGAGGAAACATATCAAATAAACCAAAATAATAGAGGTAGATCATTCCTTATACCATAAATGGATTATTGTGGTTCGAATATAGAGGCCCAATAATGATTCCTATCGAAGGGATCTCTAAAGTGTTGAATAGAGGATCGTCGGGATCCTGTAGTAATGATACTGGGATTCTATAACAATATGGATTGATAAACCGAGTGTCTAAAATGTTTAAAAAAATAAAACATCTATATATTACATGATGTGTAACCCCCTTTCATGTTGATTAACCATCAAAATTATTGTTTTCAAAAAACATGTTGTCTTTTGAATTTATTTAATTTTCTAATCCCAAATTATTAAATTATATGATTCACACTTTCATAACATTAAGGTTCTTATATTCTAACTTTTATCACCTAAAATCCTTTATACATACTATGATCTTGCTTCAGGTGCCTTGTTCATTATAAACACACAAATGGTTGATTAATGTGGGTTCATGATCTTTTATTAGATAGCACCAAAATTATTCTAATGCCCAAGAATTCAAAACCAACCATGCAAGGAAATATAATGGGGTCATCCAAACAATCAACATGTAAGATACCTCTCAAACCATTTATCACTATAGTAGATCACCACCTCACTAGAGAAACAATTGATAATTCATGATAAAACCACAACCAACTCCCAATCACTACCCTGGGGTAGATACATTTAAAAATATACCTAGGAACAACAAGAAACAAGATAAATTCCTCTCATAAATAAAAAATTCCTAAAACTAGACAATGCACAACATTATAAGAGGAGAGATAAACAATAAAAATCTAGGGGTATTGTTTACATATCTATGACCCACTATCCTAGGTACACTCATCCATGCCATAGTGCCCCCACAGGACTCGAACATGTGGTATTTCACACCCAATAAACACCTACTTTTGGTGGTATTGGATCACTTTATACTACTACTTGAAGGTATAATCATCATCAACATCACTATCACCCCAATAGATGTCATCATTGGCGTCATCAATGTAGTGATGGAGCTATGACATGTGAAATACATTGTGTTTATGACTCATCTATGGGGAAAGTTCACCCCAATGTTCCAAAAATCCAACATGAGCAATCAAATGAAATGAAACAACAAAACAATGATAAAGAATACTCCCACAGCAAAACCTTTTCTACCTATGATGTGGAGTCACCATCCAGAACTCATGATCTCAAATTTTGACCTCATGTGGCCCCTCCTATGATTGGTAAGGATCTTATGATAAACCAATTCTCCCTTAATCCACTAATGATCCACCTAAACCATCTATGTTCTATTCTGTACCCGTTATATTCTAGGAATTACAGAATATCTAACCCTAGTCTAGCATAATGAAGGACAATATGGTCGACCATATGAGGCTCCAGATGTCTCCATACCAATGGTGGGGTAAAAACAATTTTTTTATGAAAAATATATGAAGGGATATTGCCTCATCGATGAACCTCCAAAATCCTGGATACATGAGCACAATATTTCTTCAAGTGTTTGGATGTCCAGCTCTGTATAACCATCTGTATGCAGATGAAATGTAGAGTTGAGGAATAATTGAGAACCACGGTTATGATGGAGACCTCTACACACCTTGGAGGTGAAATGGGGATCTTGATAAGAAATAATGAACATCAGGACTCCATGGAGTCTCACCACATCCTCTAGATACTACCTCAACAAAACTTACACTTAGGATGGCTCCTTAATCAGTATGAAGTTGTATGATTTTCCCAAAACAATCCAATACCACCAATATAGTGTCATATCATACATGAGATCAAGGAAAACTGGTATCAAATTCCATTGACATGTCCACCCACATCTAATGTAGATCATCAAATGGGTGGAGAAACCCACTGGCAAAGCGGTGGTAATCCATCACTTTTTGGAAGACCAAACATTGAGACACAAACTCAAATACTAGACACTAAAACCCAGGCCACCAAAACTAACTCCATGATGATCAATACATCTCCATTAATATATGATGTATCACAAAGCAAAATCTATGGAACTCTATGAGAATTATCTCATTCATCACCAAAGGAACAAAAAAACATCCCTAAAATAACACATGGTGTTGTTCATCTTCAGGCCAGTCATCAGGGGCCTCCCCACAAACAACATGATCTCCCTATACCTCCACCTCAAGATCCCCAAATTGGATCCCTTCCACCTACTGCACCAGAGTTGACTACACCATCATCTGAAAATGAAATCATATTCCACCAACTTCTCCCATATCCATATGTAATGATGAATGTTATTCCATTAATCTTAAAGAATCACCTAATTTTCATAATTAATCCAGGTGTGATATCTTGATGAAAACATCATCCAAAATATTTCCCTATACAATTTTATGTGAAATCTCAAAGTTTCAATATCTCAAGAACTACATCCAATGATAATGGTCCAATGTCCAATCATGATCAGAGGAAACATACCTCCTGACCTTGTGATCTGTCAAGACCACAATGTTCTTGCACAGGATGTAATATCTACAAAACTTTAGGGAAAACATTACCCCACCCAAAATAGGATCATGGGTGGAATAGTTACTCTCATGAAGATGTAACAAGTTTGACCCATTAAAAAAGACTTATCTCTTCTATATCATAAAAAAGGACAATATAATATGCAAAGAAACATAAAAATACTTAGACTAAACTCAATCTATTAGAATTTAATGAATTAGAGTAATGAACAACATCTACTTCAGATACTGAAAAGAAATATAACACTGAACGGTCCATAAGGCCACCTAATCCTTTTTTTCAACACTGTTAGAGAAGTCACATCCTAAGAGAAAGCACCTAAAAACCTCATATAATAGTCTATAAGATAATGTACACTTTTCACATCACCTTTGACCATGAGAGATTCCAAAGACAACCCATCATCTATCATCGATGGATCCATAATTAATCCAATCTTTGATATAAAATGTGCCAGGAAACAAACATCAGGAGCCCAAATACCAATATTTAGTGACTTCCCGAACATCTGCTGATGTCAATGAATTCCCAAAATGGCATGTAGATGCACTGCATGATCCTCATTAAGAAAGGAGTACACAATGATATAATTGCTAAAATCCAAATGAAAATATCCAAATGATCCTGAATCATGGTGTTCATTAACCCTATGAACATAGCTATACCATTCGTCACACCCAACATCGTCACAAATAACTTGTAATGCCCAGGAAATCAATATAAAGCAGTTTTTGGAATATCATCTTCTGTCACTCAAATCTATTGATATCCTCACAAATAATAAATATTTGAGAACCAAATTTCACACTTCAATTGATCATATGGGTCAAATATTCATGGAAGAGGATAGTGGTTATTCACAGTCACAAAGTTAAAGTGGTGATAATAGATACACAAATGAAATCTTCCATTATCCTTCTTCATGAAAGAAATCAGTGTAGCCCACTGTTACACACTTGGATGACCAAAAACACCCCACCATAGACCATCATGATATATAAACAGATATTAAAACATCGAAGGAACCATCCTATATCAGGACATCCAAATATGAGACACACCTGGATATAGTTTGATCCCATCCTTGATCTCTCATCAAAGGGTGTAACACTAGACCCTCTTCAAAAAATACATTAGGGTTCTCTTTTATGAAACTAGGAAACACATACAACTGAACCACTGATGAACATAGAATTAGATTATACATCAATGATGATAGGGACGGAACATGTCTCAGACCCATGTGAGGGTCTCAATCACCAAAAGACATTTATGGATATCTATCTGCATCAGATAACATAACCATAATCCCGAAGAAATCCATGATATCCTATAACAATTAAAACCAATCCATTCCTAGGATGGAATCAATTGGTTTTATCCATAAACATATTAAATCTCCCCAATAATGGTGTTGCACTAGTACATAATTATAGTCTCTATATACATCAAACAAGTCCTCACGACCTCAATCTAGCGTAGTCAATACCAATGGAACAAGAAATTTCTCTTCCTCAAGTGAAAAATCATGGTCATGGTCATGTCATAGGAAGCATAATTCCATTAATGAATCAAAAAATTATGCACCAATACATAAAAAAAGAAAAGGGTACCTCGAATGTCATATAGCTTTCCAAAATCTAGAAATGCTAATGAATGGAGATGACCATGACCTACTCCATGGCCTCTCTATCCACGATGATGACCTCCTCCATGGTTAAACCATGATCTATGAATATGGGGAGCATTACAGGGCTATGTTATTCATGCCCAATATTTTCTATACTAATTTGAATTTGGTTCGACTAAATGCTGCTACCTCGGGTAGAACTACCTCAACATAGGTACCTCGCACAGGAACACCTGGCACATTCTAGACTCTTAGAAGTGTTGGACACTCTATATACTGATAACTTTGTCATCCACAAGGAAAAAAATTATTTTATCCCTTATAATTAGTATGAGATCATCCTACTAAGATGAAATGAGTCAATGAGGTCTAGTACCTACCCCCGACTGATCGAAATCTCTTTTTTCTAGGAAATTGTGAACCATGTACCACAACACTACATTATGTAGAACTCTGAAGAATACCCTTGTAGTGATAATCTATTTCTGGATATATTACTCTTCATGAAAACTACTCTAGCCTTCACCTCAAGATATATATTTTTATAAAATGGTGTGACATTGAGCAGGATCTCTAGATGCAATGCCTCCTTGAAATGCTTCACCCTGGCCACCTCATCTAGAAACAGGTCATGATCATATTATACAACATTTATAATATAGATCCCAAACTCTCTCACATTGGAGATACCATACCAATTTTTAACCATCTTATTTTTACTAGCCACCATTGGTATAGAACAATGAAACTTATCTATGAGCTGTTATCCAAAATCAATTTTTACCTTTACAATGGTAATTAATTTTTTTATTTGAAATATTCATGTTGGAAAAATAATTATGTTGTTATTATTATAAATTATATTTTATAATGATCTTAAGTATTAAATCCATTTTTCAAAATTATATTCACAGTTTTGGAGGAATTTTTTTCAAAATTAATCCCAATAACATGATGAGAAATTAGGTTAATAGTGAGGAAATATTCAAAAGTTTATAGTGGTTTTATATCAGAATTCTACATGAAAATTATCAACATGAAAAAATTGTATTAAAAGAAATAATATTGCATTAATTTTACATAAATAAAAATTTATAATATTATTTATCTTCATAAATACTTTAAATGAAATAAAGATTTCAATTAATATTCAATAATTTTTACATTAAATAAAAAAATGAATCCTTTCAAAAAAATACCAAAACATACACCCTATGCTAATTTTGGTATTATAATTTTAAAAATGATGTATAATTTTCCAAATAAATATTATGAAAGTGGTTTGAATTTATATTTATATTAGGTGCACAAAGTATGAGTAAACCGACTTTTATAAAATATAGTTTTCTAGGAATCATTTTTTTAAAATTATTCATATTGTATTTCTAATAAATAAATTAAATATTGAATGTATGTAAAGTATATATATCGATAATTTTTTCAATCTTACTCAAACCAAAAAATTTTATAGCTATGTGATATTAATTATTTTATATAATAATATTTTAATAATATTTCACAATTTTTTTGAACTCGGTCTTGCGTTTAATGAAAGAAATACTCAATGTTTCATGTGAGAAAATATAAACATGTTTTGTGTGTATTTCCAAAATATCTCAGTATAGTGTTTTATGCATTATATTTAATTGATTGGATTTATTTACGTATTAATATTTAATAACGTCTTGGGGTTTTATATTTTCTTTTAATCTTGGTGTTGTGTATCAAAAATTATATTGAATAAAATGTAATTATTTTTGAATTTTGGGATTTGAAATTATACCCAACATAAATAAATTTCAACTATACAATATTAACCTAACCTCAAAAATGAAGGATTATATTTTTGAATATTATTTTTTTGAAAACCAACATCTTAAAATGGGTAAATAAAATTCCTCTTAACTTGAGTCGAAGGGGAGTACAAAGATCATATAAAATAAAACATAATTTTTTTCCATATAGTAGATAATAGGTCGTAAATTTACTCATGGAAAAGAATAAAATATTAAATAATTAGAGGGTGTTATTGAGGTAATGGATAAAAATCATGGAAATTATGAATTGTATGTCAATGGCCAAAAAATCCAAAAGCTATGATGATTAAAATTATAATCGGATTCACCAAATTAATGGAAATATGATAATATTTTTTTGTTCAATATCCTTTAAATAATATAGATGAATTATTTTTGTATATATAAATATATTGAAATACACATACTTGATAAGTTTCCTTTTAATAAGGATAATTTTATCCATTTTTTTGATTCTATGAATTTAAAATTCTTCCCTTACCCTTATAAATGATTGTCCGATAAATAATTTTAATGCATGAAAAACTAATTAAAAATTATAATATATTGTAATATACATATAGTAATTATAAATAATTCCTTCCAGAAAAAGTTATTTTTGTAATGAAATTTTTATCAAAGGTAATATCATATGAATATATTTACATTAGGTGATGTACTATATTTGTCTATAAATATCATCCTAAGTTCAATATAAACCATTTCAAAGAAAGTTAAAATTATGATATTTATAAAATAATATTATCCAAAAGATTACAAATAAATTAACTAAATTTCATAACTATATACCACAAATATATCATATAATAGAAATTACCTCTCAATTGAATAATACAAAAAATGTCAATACATTCCTCGTTAATTCTATTAAAGCATGATAATAATCAGAATAACCACAAAACCAAATTGAAAACATGAATGCCGTATTATTTCATAAATAAATAAAATAATTAATATATTATATAAATATATAAATTATATTAACTCCATTAATGATATATTAATCATCTTTTTCAATAAATCAACACTAAGTTATTATATAGTCAATGTCACTCACTTTTAATTTATCCCAATTAGTAAATTTTTTTCCCAAAATAACTTTCACAACATCATAAAACAATTAAGGGTTTTATTTTCATAAATCATGTGTTTCTGGTGATGTTCAACATTCTAAAAAAACATTTTTCGTGTCCATTGATACTTTTTAGCACAGACATTAAAATTCAGAAAAAATGAATTTATGTAAAATCATTAAAAATTTATTAATTATTATATGAATAAAATCATTGATAAAATACTTAAATGATATAATTCATTAATCTAGATAGAATAACATTAATAATTTCTATCCATTCATGAAAATAGAATATGCTTGATAGTGATATGCCATCTTATTTTGATATATATTTGTTTTATTCATGAGGTATTCATGTTCTTAGTTCCCAATCTCATTAAATCATAAGTATTTATCATTGGAACACTTTTTTCTATTCCAATGATGAGAATGGTGGAATTTCCCCCACACTGGATGAAATATCCATTTCATTTCATTTATTTATGAAGGTGTTTCTACTATAACTATCACATGTGGGAAAATCCTATTTTAAAACTCTATATTTAAAAAATAGAATTTTTAAATAATTCTATAAAAAAATCATGAGATGATCAAAAAAATGACCATGTGACACCAAAACAATATCAAATACGTTAATTAATGCTATATTTACATATTTTAGTGAAATTACAATCATAATAGTGAAACTAGAAGTGAGAAATCGTAGTTATATTAGACATTCACATAGGTGAACAGGGAAGATGATTTACAGAAAATTAACTATTTTATATCAAAAATGAAATTTAATTAATTTAAATGATAATACAATCTATAATAGGGCTCATTTAAAATTAATGAATCCATTTGGGAAATAATATTTATTATTACTAGAATAACTTATATGGTTTGGATATTTCGAAACAAACTAACCCATAAAAACTGACAAATACTATACTGATTTAGTAAATAAAAATATTATACAAAAAAATTAATGATTTTAGTCATTTATCACATGAAATACTTTTCCAAAAATCATTTGTAAACTTCATTTTAATGCATATATTTTTATATTTCTAGATTTTCTTAAATTAGTTCATTATACAATTTTATCATTGTTTTTCTATTTAAATATTTATCAAATAAAAAGTTATATATTTTTATTTTGGTATGAAAATTAAATATCATTATACTAACGGGTTCAATTTAATTTCTTATGTATTTTATGATGAAACTACGAGAACCAATGGGTTTTATTCAATTTATGATTGATTAATTTTTTATATGATAATATGATGGGTTTAATATAGCTCTCCAATTTGTTAGGTAATTATGATAGTGTTGGTCAAATATATGTTACTCTGTGAAGATGTTGAAATTATCAAATTAAGTGGTTCCATGAATAAAAATTATTTGAATTTATCAGGTTTATTCCTCCATTATAATATAGACTTAAAGTGTTTTATTAATATGGTGTCAGAAGTAACATTCATTATCATATTTAAAAAATTTTAATTTATTATGAGACGTGTTATGGAAATCCATAGGCAATGAAGTAGATTCAATGAGTAAGTGATTATTAGATGTCATATTTAAACTTATAAAAAAGAAAATTTTCTCATCATTTTTAATATTATTCATTGAACAAAATGGATTAATTTTTACTAATATTATTTACTATGATTTATTTTTTTCTTCCCATATCTTCAAACTATTTTCTAATATTTAAGGATGTATATGAACACCATTAATTCAAATAATTTATTAGTAAGATTAACCATAAATTAAGTATGTATATCATGAATAAAATAGAACTAGATACTTAAAACCCAATTTATATAAAAAAATTTATAATGTATTGTTGATTAATTGATTTTAATTTAATATTTTCCCCAATTATCATGAAATATAATTTTAAAATATTATAAGAATATTGGGATTTGAAATACTATGATTAATTAAAGTAATGATTTCTTGATTATATATAAGATGTTCTCACTGGAATGAGAGATAATATATAATGAATGTAATTTTATCTTTATATTTTGATATAGGGATCTAAGGAATCATTGTAGTTATTCTTCTAGATAAATATTGAACCACATATATCTGTGTAATATTTATACAAATGTCCTCACTTCTGGTTAAATAAACATATAATGATATATTTTTATGTGAGAAGTCACACTTGATAATTTTTTTGTAATGATTCAATTTTCTCATGGTATCAACCGTATTCCAATAATGATCTACTTAATATTACTTAAAATTTTCATAAATGAGAATATTATTTATAACGATATTAAACTTTTTATAGGGGTAATATTTAATGAATTCATTTTTCATATTCCTGATGATTTTGGTGGATGACATGCCTCCTTAATGCCAGATCTGGTTTAGATGACCTGATCTAGTCCGAATCGGTCCGGTCACAAGATGAATGATGGTGGGTTTCTCGGTGGTCTCGATGGTAGCAGCAACGACATGGAATGCTCCTGTGGCAGCGTTACACCTCTCGAGCTATGGCCGATTGTGATTGGTCCTAATGGTGGAGGTGTTGGTTTTCCGATTTGTGGTGTGATGTGACAAGGGATATTTTCTTTTGGCGTACAGCAACATCAGTAGTGTGGTTCGCTTCAGTTATTGGCTCAGTGGCGGCTGCGATGGAATCAGCAGCTCACAGTGGTCTTTGGTGCGGCCGCGACGGCTAGGGATTCACTATGGTGTTTGTTTTTTATTGGGCCACGACCATTTGGATTTGCTTTTTTGAACTGTTTGTTTTTGGACATTGGTCTTTTGAATCTTTATGGGTGTTTGGATCTCGTCTTTGGACATGTAATGCATTCCCATTTTCCAAATTAAAAATGGCACCTTTCTTTTATTTTAATAAATAGGGTTTTCCCCATCACTTTCTAATTAACTAACATTGAAATTGAATTATTGGGTATAAATAATATTTACTAAATTATAAAATATCTATATAGTTCCAAACCAATTCAAATTTATTGATAGATTTTATGTAAATAATCAATCAATTATTACTAAAGATATTTTACTCTCCATTAATATGTTTTCATCAAAAAATATTTCATTACAACAAGTGATAAAATATTATAATGTATTTCATAATTTTTATTTTCAATTTTATAATAAAAATTATACCCTTTTTTGAATTATAACAACAAAAAAATATTATTGTTAAATATTCGGGTTTTTTAAAACAATTTTGTATTCAATGTGTAATAAAAAATATAAACATGTACTTGAAATTTTTTTCTATTTTTATGTAATTAAATATTCAAATTATATTTTCGAATTGATGTATAATGTCATGTGTTCATTTTGACTGAAATTAATCCAATTGTTATCTATGTAATTAATTTTATATTTCTATTTCTTATAAAATAAATTTTGTACTAAAAAGATAAATATTTTTGAGATAATATTTTATATTACCTTGTTTATTTTAATCATTACATACTATCTACCACTTCTAGATGTTGAATATTCAAAAACTGATTTTTTTTATATCACTAGATCAATTTTTTTTATAGTTTTCTCTTCTTTATTTAGGATATTATGAATTGAAACCATAGAAAATAATAATCACTACAATAATTTTAGATAGGGTAATTAATATAAACATTCTTATGATGAGGACTAATGAAATAACCCAAAAAAATTTCATAATCTTATTGTTGGACTATTGTTCAGCCATTTCAACTGCTAAATCTAAAATAGGGAGACATGAGGCCACATTTAATTGATTTAGTTATTTTTATTATTTTATTTAATGAAATGTAAAAAATTTCATTATCAATGTTTTATTGTCTGTAAACTTTTTATATATTTGTAAACATATACTATCTGCGGTAATAAAATTATATTTTGAATATAAATTATTTTTAATCAAGCTATCATTTTTTATAATTTCTAGGGATTAAATAGTTCCCTTAAACTCATACACAACCCAAATATAGTAGACATTCAATTAATAGAAAACTAAAATAAATTATATTTTTTACAATAAAATTACTATAATTTCAATGGATTGTTTTCTAACACAAATTTTTTGGATTAATATTCCATGTTATCTATGTGTGAATATATTATATTCAAATTCAATTATTTTAATTTTTTAAACTAAAATTAAATGATAATTTACAAAAAATAAATTAATATTATTTTATAATTAATAATATTATATTAAATAATTTATAATTAATAGAAATTCTAAATTCCAAAAATTTATTATATTATGTTTTAAAATATTAATTATTTAATATTTATTCACTAAATATCTTATTATTGTAACTATATTGACAACTTAATATTAAAAAGTGTTTATGTTGATAATTGCCAAAATTATTTAATACGGTTTAAAATAATTTTATAAGAGTTAAAACCTAATATAAACAATATAAATATTTTTTTGAAGATATAATTTCATTATATAATAAAAATTTATTCTAATTATATCAGTTTGGAGGTATTTTTCTTTGAAAATTTATATATATATTTCTTATTATTTTCATTAATTTCACGAGGACATGTCCCAACAATTATAAAAGGGAACAGAAAATCATCTTTTATACATACTTCCATATCTATATAATTTAGTCATTACCTTCCCAAACCCATTCTTGAAAACCCTAATTTTGTTCTATTGGTACTCATTGTTCAAAATACCTTCACTGGATGATTTAAAGTGAAATCAAAATGAATATGGCTAATGAGAACATATATTGTTAAATTGAATGTTTTATTTATAATGCATATAATTCCTGCATCAAATCTATTAAAAACAAACTGAAATAATAACAACAATACCTTCCATATATAGATATGATTTTATATTAATTTCATAACATGTGACCTTCTTCTATTTTGTTAAATGGGAATTGAAATATTCATTCTTCTGTATGGAGGACTACCACCATGTGAAATGATGTAATCCATTTTAACTATTTTTTAATAAATTATTTCTATAATGACTAATTTTATGTGTATATATATATAGTATACATGTTGTAATTAAAATTATATAATGATATTATGTATTATATTTATTTACCATTTATTCCATTGAAAAATGATAACCCCATTTGTGGGTACCTATGGATTACCACCTCCAACAAGACATGTGATGTGTTTTCTATAATCACAACACATAAAAGCTACATATTATTATATATAAGGAATGGAAATGATACATACAATATAATACTCATTAATAAAATTTAAAATAACACATAAATTCGTTCCATTATGACCATTAAAAACATGAATCATTAATCTTCTGTATGCATAACCTAGCATATTGATAATTGTAACGTAGTTCATCATTTGTAAGAACATTTCATGGTTAGTATTAATAAGACATTTGATTTATAAAAATGATAGCTATTTTACTATTAATTTTCAATATATGATAAAATAACAACAATGATAACCCTATTCAACATGCCAAATTATTTTTGGATTTAGGAGTAAAATTTCTTTAAAAGGGTTGACGTGAATTAATTAATTATGTAATTGAATATAACATGGTATTAAATAAAATTAATGAAGTAATATATATGAAATTTTATATTAATAATATTATTAATTATCATAAGTATATTATCTTAGAAGAAAATGAATATAGAAAATTATTTAGACTCGAGGTACACCCCGATTTATCATAATCACAGTTTTAAAGGATTTATAGTTTATTATATAATGATCATTATTCCGTGTCAACATTAATGAAATTATTTCATTGGTAGATATAAAAAAATATTTGATAATTTATACCACTTTTTGTATCTTTTGATGGATTCCAAAAGTAATATTTTTACTTACATTATACAAAAAATTGTGATGTCCTTCATTGGAGGAACAAATGAATGTTTTATTTTAACATACAATGTTTTAAATACATCTCCCACTGAAAAACAATTATTTATAATTAGAATTATTTTAAAATATTCCATGTTTTCATTGATGAAGTTACTCCTTTCTATTTTTCTACATTTTAAAAATGGTTTATTAAATGGAATAAACATTACAATATCTAGAGGTATTTTTTTCTTTGGAAAAGTATATTTTTATAGTTAATAAATAAAAATTTCAGGATTTTATGTGAGTCCCCAAAATAATAATCTAATAAAATTTTATTTCATAGCCTGTCTGATAAGAAACATGAATAATAGATGAATATTTAACACCCAAGGAATTAAGATAAATTTATATTTAAATAAATTCATTCTACTATAAATCAAGAGTTAAACACGACATAGAGTTTATCTTATTTTACCCAAGACACTATGTTTAACCTTTTTCCATGGAATACTAAGTTTTTATAGCATTAAAAACAAAACATTGTTCACACAAACTGTGAAATATTATTAAATTAATATTATATAATATAATATTTATCACCATTCTATTAAAATAGAGGAAAATAAATGATTTAAAAAAAGTATAAAATTATATACTATACACATTATAATATTTTCATTAATTTATTACAACTAACTCAATAATGATTTAAAGGAAAAATAAAGTTTTTATGAAATTTTGTATTTCTCTAAAAGATGGTCTAATATCTCATTTCCAACATGAATTAAAGTTAATTTTTACCAAATTTGGAAAAAATAAATGAAATGATAAAATTAATTTTTAAATTTTGAATACTAATTATATTTTATTGTAAATTTTTAAATTTTAATACAAAAGTTCATTTTTATAAATAGAAAAAATTAATGAATTACTATTGAAAACTGAATTTTTATTTAAATTAATTTTAATGTTAAATTATATTTTAAATTGTATTAATTTAAAATTAGTTCAATAAAATATTAATTAATTTTTTTCAGTTCAATTAAATCATTTTCATATTAAATTTTATTTTAACAACACTCTATAAATTTGAAATTTTTTTATTCAAACATCTCTTTTCCTTCCACGTCTGTACGATTAATATTAAATTTAAACATTCCTCATCAAAAATTTACTTTATCCAAATGGATTAAATATTTTAATTAATGATAAATTATATTTTATAATAAGGTAACATTTATTTTTTATTAATATAAATAGTGAAAAAAGAAAAAAATATCACTTTTAAGGTCAATCTGGATTTACAAGGGATAAAAAAAGAATATAAGAGTTAAAAATGACCAAATAAAATTTCCAAGACTAAATTAATAGAAATATATAGGACTTATCTATTTTTGTATTGATATTTCCTGATTTTTGAAGCATTGGGAATTGAAAAAACATGGGTATGATTGAATATTTTTAAAAAATTTCTAGTCTTTCACTCACCTCACTTATAAAATACTAGCCCATCTCCAATATTCCATGAACCATCCCACTTATTTGTTTTAGACAATACCTAACATTATATATTACCAAATTATCTCCCATTATAATATAATCATTGTTTTGGATATAAATCCATCCTATGATGTATTTAGGGAAAAACTAAGGAGCATGCTTGAAGAAGAGATAATGTTCTTCAATGAGGGTAATTATTTTCATTCATTATCAAACTCCTTAGATTTTTTTTTAAAAATTATATATAGTAACCAAATTAAAATTCCATATAATTGGATTTTTTTGAAATATATTCATGTCTAAAAACATTCTCCACTTCAATCAAATGGGTTACTACATCATTATTCATTTATATGAAATACTACTGCCTAGTGAACTGATGTCATTAATTCTTCTTGTACATCCTTTCATTGATGGGTATCTGGATGGATATAAATTATATATTTTCTATTCATTATATATTTATACTTTATTATTCACTATATCATATATATATTTCACTTAAATTCTTATGGGTATATGATAATGTTGCTTATGTGTATAGTAGACGATCTCTTCTCAAGACAACATGATTTGTCTTTCACACGCGCTTTACATGAAATGTAATAAAATTAAATTGGTTTTTTTATATGTGTTATAAGTGAAATAATTTCCATATTTATGAAATATTAATAATTTTAATGACAATAGAGATCATTTTGTCTCTTACCTTTTCTTTTACTTAAACCTGGAAACATCATTCCTGTATTAGTAGAGTAATTCCTTCACATCGTTATGTGAAACTTTTTTCATCACCACACTGCATTGATGAAATATATATGTATATAATAATTTAATTTCTATTTTATTTTTTAATTATAAACATTACTTACTAAGTTTACTTAATTATCATTTGAAAAATAGAAATGTTACACATGCGTACGTACAACCAACCGTATACATAATCATAAGATACATTATTTTTCAAAACCATATATCATGATTAGTTATGAAAATAAAATTGATATAAACATATAACAATTGATTCATCATTTTTATTCTGGATATGAAAAAACTATATAATATATTTATGAATAGAATTTTCTTAATGAAATACAGTTGAGAAAAAAGTAAATTAATTCCTAAAAAATTGAATAGTGTGATAAATTATTAAGGAATCGTTGATAAGGTGTTCTGACTAGTCCCCTAAGGCCAGTGTCATGACTACCCCAATCCAAGATCACATAGTCCAAGGGATGGTTACTAGCACTGAGTAAAAATATACAAAACAATTGAGGGAATTTTCCTACGTACTAGTACACACGCACTCAAATCTAGGACATGGATACTAGAATGTGAAAACACTATATAAAATAACAAAGTATATCATTAGAAAACTAAATTTAAATGGGGCCATAAAACATTCCCAACAAAAATAGAAATTAAAAGTAAAAGACTCTATAACTCTTCCACTAAGAAACCTACCTAAGGTTAGGTATATAAATAGTTGTTTGATGCCATAGAAGAACACCTCATATATCAAGTCACTCTACGCACCAGTTGGACCCGGTCCAGTAAGGACTTCATCAAAGTGTTGTTCATCTTCAAAAGACACACCATGTACAGGTAATGCCCATGTATGGGATAGTAAAATGGTATATTGTTTGGAACCATAAAAAAAACTAAAAGACCCAGATTGAAACACCACTATGAAAATATAATCAATTAAACATAGTTATGTGTCAACAACACATATAAAAAGAACATCAAGGTATAACCATAATAGATTCCATGACTCAAGGTCTCACATAAAGCCCGCTATATAGTCCCTCTCACAACATGATTAATCCAGGGGATCTAACTTCTTGAGAAATCTGATAGTAATCATAGAAATCTAGTCTACAAAATGAATTTGGGATAACACCTAGTATTGTTACATCATGAAGTTCCCTGAGAAATTTGGTCTCCCTTATAAATGATTCTCATTATCACAACCAATACATAGCCATAATATTTTTCTCATGAAATATTCAAATATTGTGAAACATGCAGTCTCTTTAGGATGCTCACACTACATCTTTTTATGAGACCTACTCCGCATCATCACAAGTGACCTATTCTGCAACATCACATGAGATCTACTCCTTGTCTTCACATGAGACCTACTCTACACCATCACAGAAGACCGACATTATGTAATTGCAAGAGAAGAGCTATTTTCATACCGAGATAACTACTACACATCTTAATAAGAGACCTACTTCATTCCCTTCTAGGAGACTAACTCTGCATCATCACAATAGACCATCTTCGTGTCTGTGCCACAACATGTCACAGGATTATGTACATAGCACACTATTTCTAAGAGAACCTACTATTCTAGAAAACAATTCATATTCCAACCTCCAAATAATCATTAATATAGTATCTGAATAGGAACAATTCGTCGTGAGAGTCCCAACTCAACAAACCACTCATCAAAGAGACACACGGTTTGAGAGTTATGGGGATTTTAGTGAAGATGGGTTGGTTGGGAATGGGTCCGGCCTAATCTGCTCAGACCAGCCTAACGAGCTGGGCCTAGCCCACCTGGCTGAGATAGCCTTTTTCTACGTCCCAGTTGTGATTGAATTCACTTCCCTATGGTGGTCCATATCTCCACCGGTGTCTGGTTTTCGTGTGTTCCTCCTCCAATTCATTCCATAACTCTGCCCCGTCACTCCAGCCTGGTCAGAGTGTTGTGTCGCCGTATGCTAGTGGCTTCTTCCACCTGCCACCAAATTCTCTCTAATGATCACATTTTTTATCTGAATGCTACACCACAGTCCTCAGGTCACCACCTACAAAATCTTTGGTTGTGATTTATAACATAATCCATCCTAATGCATGGTAATTCGAACATTGATATCTTCTGCATGCTTTGATATATCTGAATAACTGGTCGTAACATATCATTTGTGTCATGTTTCTTCTAGATCTTCAATATTGGATAGTTGTTCCATGAATTGTGTGTGTATTGATAGATAAATTGTGAATTTTAGAGTCTCTGGAAAAATTAAGAATGACAATTAATAATGGAGAATATAGGGAGAAAAGCATTAAAAAATAAGGAGGAATGGAGCTAGAAATTTTTTAAGGGAAACAGTGGTTAGATTATGTTAGAATGGTAAACGTAAACCAAAACCAAAAACAATATTAATCTCCCATAACCCCGAAAATAGGTAAAACACATCCTTAAAAAATGAAAGGTCCACATTCCTATTTAGTTTCAGTTTATTCTGAGTTTATTGTAGAATGTTGAAAACATGGGGGGAGTAAATCTAAACACAACACCCTCCCTAGATTTAGTTTTATTGTAGATGAAGAGAAATTGTGTAATAATTATTTTTCAATCCTCGATCCTTGACCCTTGATTCACCAGATCCTATGGTGTTTGATCCAACACTACTCTCCAAATCATTTCTCCAGATCATCCAAGGAAAATTCTCTAGGACTATCCATATGATATCATATTCTTATCATTATGTAAAATGGAGAAATCATGTTACAATGTCTCCATTAAATAATTATAGTGTCCCCAAAAAGTTTCATTCTTGAAATAGAATGGGATACCCTATCATTGTGTCATTGTGTCTCCAAACATCAAAATGATTAATACAAATAAAATAAACATCATCATGTTTATTTTATTATTCATTAAATCATCCTAAAATTAATTTCACAATCGTCCTGTGATGGTTGATTTTATACCCTACAGAAGGAAAACATCACATTATGAACTCAATAGTGGTCTCATATTTTCAATATGATTCAACATTCATGTGTTATTAGATTTTAAACTAAAATATTTTTGTTTACTTATTTTATATATGGGTTCACCATTTTGGTTTTATCTCACTAGGGACTGATGCCGACTAATTTCATGTGGTTCCTAGGTTAAACCATCCATCATGAATGCAGCAGTGCCCTCATATTTCTTATCCAGGAACCCATTTAAGAGTTATCCAGCTTTTTCTGGTCAACCCTTAATTATGAATATTAAAAACATATCATTTTTTGTCGAACTATTCTGGGTACATCGAGACTCATAATCATACTCTGTCTCAATGCCAGGTCTAATAATTTTCTTAAATTATTTCTAAAAATAAAATAAGAAAATTACGAGTCACTTAATTTTCCCCACCATAATAATTTTCATCCCTAAAATCCAAACTAGGGAATACCCATACAGATGAGGGTACGAGCAAAATCTTGATCAACCCACCCCAATGTACTCTTCCAGAGATTAACATGCTACCACTATACACGCACTAAAGGAATTGAATACTATAGAGGGCTCTGTTCTGATTATCCTCAATCTCTAAAACCAGGATACAAAGGGAACATCCAGATTAGTACTATCATATATGGGATTCCATGGAGTCGAGTTATCTCTAGCTCATAGTGGAATCCCATGCTATTTACAGAACACTACTCCTGAAAATCAAATAAGTGGCCAACTTGGTGAGTTGGTAAACAATCACCCAGTTGGTATCGAGTCCCCTACATGTATCTGGTAAACCCATCATAAAGATTATTGATATCCTTTCCACTCCATTCCTAGAACCCTGTGGAAGAAAAATTAACCCACTTAAAAGAAAAGGGGCTCAACATGCTGTGTTGAAAACCCACGATAATGATTCAAAAAAGTTATCGTATTATATATCAATAGGTTAGCCCAACTACAACTTATTATGTCATCACCGGTTTTGTCCATGAAACTAACATGAATATTATCATGCATCTTTCCACTCCAGGAATCCATGTCTATGATTGTACATCATCTAAAAGGAACAATGTTCTCCACACCTTTCAAATATCAATTAGGGTTATTCCCCATTGAAAAAAATGCATGTAAACTATCACCATCAGTATCACTAAGTTATGAATCTTGAACTCACTATAATATTTTAGTGGTAAAACCAGTTGAATGGTTTTAAGAGGTTTCATATCTATCCATGAAGTATAACTACAAAGATACCAACTACTTCATCACGTCATTAAACAACTGCGAACTGGTTCTCCTGATGAGATAATTTTCTACCTTATTTCATTTTCTAGGAGTATAAAGTCTCTATAACTAACTTTGATGGAGGTAATCAATCTAATTCTTATGTCTCAGGTTTAGAACCTGCTGATAGAAGATATACATAAGGCTCTTGTGGTTCGAGTAGGCGATAAACTGCCCACCCATAAGGTATTGTCACGACATCTTCAATGCGAAGACTATTGTTTTCAATATAAGATAGTTTGATTCATATTTCCACACATGTGGTCACATCTGAAAAAATACATAGGCCTTAACTGCTTTTCGCATTAGTTGTAATCAACCATGTTTGGTCCCTGATGCATTAAGGAACTCTACAAAATCGTCTCCCTCCTCTAGAAAGCTCATTATCTTGGCACTCATCAGACTCTGTCTAAACCACTGAAAAGACATCGGGGTTATTTTTATATACACAAATGGATTCCCATTTAAAATGATCTATGTGTTTATATAATCACTAATAGTGGACAATTATTCAACATGGTCACTTATTTATGGTTTTATTATCCCTAAATAACATTGACCATTGGGTCTTATTATTCCCTTCCACTAGAAGTCCCCCACATGCACCATCAACTCACAAATATCTATGAAAGCCATAAGATATAGTAATTCTTATATTTCTTCCATCTCAAGTTATTGAATAATGTATATTTATATCTCCCTTTGTGGTGGTAAACCTAGAAAAACTTCTATATATACGTCCTCTTACTCTTCCTATACTACTAGGAACTAAAAAGTCATAACAAACATTTCCCTGATGGTATGGTTGTCTGACTCAAGAGTTATCGGGTACACCCTCCTATTCATGAGTCAATCCCTTCTTGTATAGGATCCCATTTTTTATTTCCAAGAAAATCTCATTCCATTACTTCAGACATAACATACACCTTTTTTACTCAAACTATTAATCTAGGCATTGCATTTCTATAAACAATCCATAACAAGAATGACTTCGTAAGTCCTCAATCCTACCACTAAGTTGTTCCAACCAAAACTCTCACCTAAAAGGGTTAGACTACACTATCGGAACAACTGTGGTTATTGGAATTCCACCCATAGGTATATCCAAACATAAGGGTCAAGTCATCTATTTAACTATAAAGTCAATTTCGTGAACATGATTCATGACAAGAAGGAAATATTATAAATTATTTCTATTAATACACTATCTTGGAATAGAAACATACCATACCTAAAATCATTTATGGAGCCTTGGGGTTATATGCCTCAATCGCGGGCAGTTTTCACTTCAATTTTCCTCTAACTCCTAGAGCCTCATGTGGACAAGATGGGGGTGGTGGTGGTAGCATGTCAAAATATATAACACCTCATATTACTCTCCTTTATCCTCTTCCACATCTTTCTCCCTTAAAATTCATTAGTTCCTATCACTATCTCATCCTAAATGTCTCATCCACCATTTCCCAATTTGCAGTACAACGAGCAGTACAATCTCTAGTTTAGTGTTCTCTATAATCTCATTAAAATAATTTCCTATCTCTTGTCTGAATTTCCTCAACATATTATCCTTGATATGTAGATCCCATGTCCTGGGACCTCCTATCGGAATATTTAACACGTTTTTCTCTCTGAGACCAACGTCAGCTTATTCAAACTAATGTATCTTCACATGATTTATCACTACTAAAATCCATTAGCTGTATCTGACCAGACAAAGGAAATTAAACCATATATGTTCCCTCTAGAACCCTAGAATAATTAGGAAGTTAAAGTGGAAAAAAATGCCTCTAATGTCCCTAAGCACACATTTTTTTAGATATATCATCCCAGAAGAAATGGTTGTATCATATTCATTGACTACCTAGAAAGGTCAGTATGGATCTATTAATACTCATCTACCGACATGCCATCTTACTGAAGATATAGAATCTCTTTGGAACATAGAACCATTCAATTTACTGGCGAGATCCCCTTCTCTAAGAATGGTTCTCAATAGGGATGCCTCTGCTCTCTCCCGGTATGCTCTCTCTGGAGAGCCTATCCTCCTAGGGCTTCTTCCTCCTTGCTTCGGAGATTCCATCATTGGCTGAGGTTTCTTCCACTCTTCTTTTCATTTTTACTGTTTCTTCATTGGTTTTATTTTCTTTGGCCTTGCGGTTGTGGGCTTCTTCCTCTACACGTTTGTTTCCCCCCCTCACTCTTGAATCCATTCCTGGTATGGAATGATGGAAAGCAAGATCGATATGGAGGTGTCGGTGGATGATCACAACAATGATTCTTCAGTATTCTCGGTTCTGCCCTATTCGGTTCATTCTCTTAGGGTTTCTACCATGGTCCCCTTTTTCTAGTTTCTTCATGGTTCATTCTTCGGTTCTTCCTCAATCACTCTGTTCTAATTTCTCTTAGGGTTTCATTCCCAGTGCTCCTCATTCATGTCCCCCATCGGCTTTTTTTCTCCCTTGCCCCGTATCTACTACTCCTTCCTACACTTTCCTCCCATTCCTCTACTCCCTTACATGATGGTTAGGTGTGGAGGATTACATGGAGGTTTTGGGATGTGTTTGGGGAGCGGTATGAGTTATTGGGAAGGGTGAATGGTGGAGGATTGCTCCTTCTTCTTTGTCCTGGAAGTTTTCTCATATGGTGATGGGTTTGCTTCTCTCTCTATTTGCAGATTTCTTTTATCAGTGGAGTCTATGTTTATGAAAATGAAGATTGGTTCTTGTTCTATGGATTTTGTTCCTTTTTTTCTTACCCAATGTTATCAAGACTGTGTTGCTCGTCTCTAGTTTTTGGTTTTATTCATTCTTGATTATCAAAAATATCAATCGTGTGAGTGCCCTTCTTCCGCCGACGGTGACGAAGCTGACATTTAGAGGCTCTATGGCTGTAGTGATGGATCTGGATGAAGTGGATTTCATTGAAAGTTTCTGGATACATTCTCTAACAGTGAGGATGGCGACGATGAAGGCTCTGTTGATGGAGGAACACGACGACATGACCGACCTCTTTGTTCAAGGTCTCTTGGTGATGGGTGATGGTACTAATACTGGTGGTATGAATGGATGCTTTGTGGATTGGAGTGTGAAAGCTCGTGGCCCATGATGGATATGGTGGTTTCCAGAGATATGGTTTTTGAAATTTGAATGTTAAAATTCTAAATTTTGAATGTGGTGGTGTGGTTTTTGTAGATTTTTTGTTTTTGTTAACAGCTGGCTCATTTTTGTACAGTTCCCACTTACCCAAAAACTGGCTATTTGAAAATAAAAAAAATGGTTTCTGGATAATAAAGATTCTCAAAATTATTCCACAGAACAATCACCTCATCATTACATCTGGAAATATAAGCCCATCCATATCCCTACGTATCCATGTATAGGGCTCACTGCTAAGACCACCATATGATCTAATATTGTCTTGACATGATAAAAAATTTATTCACCACCTCATGCCAGTCCTCAACCACATTAAATTAGTTCTCTCCTCAGATTCTAATGGGTCTTTGTTGCTAAAATTCACGAAGTGCACTCAACATGCAGATCTCATCCACTGGTACTAAAAGTACCATGTGATACTCAATAGGCAGTGGTACATCTGGTACAATACTAGGATGATTTGTCTCTAGAATAAATCCTTGTACCCATATCTCTTCATCCCAGTAATAATCCTCATGGTAATGTGGGGGAATCATAGTTGTCTATCTATATTGAGGCATCTTTAATAAAAACAAGATGTACTATGATTAAAAGAGTATACTAGGTGAGATGCCTCAAGACGGACATGGAAAACAAATCTCATTTTTATATGATCCATGTACCATCCTTTTTTTCTTTTAAATAGTGTTTTAATTTACCAAGTCTAAAAAAATAATTATGGGTCATGGTTTATCTATATTGCAGCCACCACACAAATATTGGATTCATTGTCCTGAAATCTAGACTTGAAACACAGAACATTGTTTCCCCAAAATAAACTCATTTTATTTATGTTCTTAAGGAAGAACCATCCTCACTCTGATAAAACTCTATCATGACTCATCACATTGGGCCCACATCCTGACTACCCCAAGCCCAACTTCCATTGGCTAGGGGCTGGAGACTAGTGCTAGGTTGGAACATCCAAAAAATGGGTGGTTTTTTCCTATGTATCTATACACACACAGAGAGATCCAAAAAATAGATGCTGGAATGTGAATAAACTATATTAAGCAGCATATGCTATGATATTAGAAACCTAAAGTTAAATGAGCCTTGAATAAAAACACCAAAAAAATGAAAAGAGAAAGTACTTATATCTGGAACACCTCCATAGAAAATCCTAACTGTGTGGTTGGAACAAAAAAATCTATATGATGAAGTAAGAAATACCTTCTCTATCTGGCCACTCATAGAACCACCTTGCTTTAGTCATCTATGGACTCTGTAGAAGAATTGGTCATCTTCACAAGACACAACACGTGAGGACAAAGCCAGTTCAAGGTTGAGTAAAACAATACTCTATAGGTAAACCCTTAAAATAGTAAAATACCACAAAAACACTAATATGAATACATAGTCATATCCACAAAGGTTTCTGTCAACAACCCATTTTACAATGACATCTAGGAATATGGGAAAATAATATGATGGCACAAGGAGTCATTCATTTCTAGATATGTGGTCCCTATCGTAGAATTCTTGAACCAAGATACTTAACTCCTCGATCTATTAGATATTGATAATGTAGAAAAATTCATCCAAAAGGCTTTGCGAGAACACCTGGTATCAATATGTCATGACGTTCACTAATACAATCGGTATAACTTTGACAAAGAGTCTTTATATCACATCCAGTCCATAACCACATGATACTACTCATGGTATATTCAAATATGATTTTATATACACTATCTACAAGATACTCACTCCACATAATAACATTAGACCTACATTGTGTCTTCTCAATAGACATACACTATGTTTTTGCTGGAGACCTTCTCTGTGTGCTCACATGACACCTACTTCGCACCCTCACAGGAGAAAAACTCTGCATCATCGTAGGAGAACAACTCAACATCATCTCATGAAACCTAATGCCTTCCCTCATAAAATAAATGCTCTATGATAATATAAGTGGACACATCGATGCCTTTGTAGGATACCAACACCACATCTGTGCCAAAACCAATCCCAGGATTCCACCCATAGCATTCTCATTTGAGGTTCACTATCTCTTTGAGCCAATATATTTAACCCCATCCTCTGAAAAAATATACCTGTAGTATCTCAAAGACTTCCTCATCACGAGGGTCAATACTATACAAAAAAAACATCAAACTAACATATGGATTAAGAGTTAATGGAATTTTAGTTATATGGGTTGGATGGATTTAGGTCATGCCCGAACCGACCCACTAGGTTGACCTAACCCACCTAACACAGCTCATTATACAATCCCATCCCACCACTGATATTGCCCTCCTCACTCTATCTTGAACCTCTTGGACATGCAGGCCCACCAGGTTTTATTGGTGTGAACCAGCATTGTCCATATGATATAGTTATCACCGTATCCTTGACTAGTATGTGTCACCATTTTCGTGGATCCAACATATGTCCCATCTCGATTGTGGTTCTCGGTCCCATGACATGGCCTTCTACAATGTCCCTACCATGGAGGTTTTTGCATCCCTATGGCGTCCCATTTACATAGTCACAGCTGGCCCCCATGGGGTCCTCTGCTAACATGGTCATAGAACGCACCTCGTCTCTTCCACCTTGTTAGTGTGCCATGCCACTGTGCATTTCCATCCACTCCCCTGGTGTCGTGCCACCAGATTTGATTCGGTTCTTCAATTTTGAATCTGAAATTTGCTTTATAATCCTGTGGTATCCACCTTCAATTGCATGGGTTTGGATCCATGCCACAATCCATCTCAAAGCATGTTTATTCGAATGGTGATATCTTCTTCACAACCTTAATGCATATGACATCGACATAATCACACCTTCATCATTCTATGTCAGTCCTAGATCCCCGATATCATATTATTGCACCAAAAATCAGGGGCACAATGATCGAGTGAACCTGAAATGGTGATTCTCGGGCCAAACGAAAAACTCATGAAATGAAATATGAATAGAGGGATAAAAGAATGAACCATAAAATAAGAATTTACCTCTATCATTGTTTGTGGTGATATTGGATTGTCGTAGTTAGAATGATAAACATAAACCAACAAAAAATATTAATCTCCCATAACCCTTGAAACATGTAAAACCCATAATAAAATAATGAATGTTCCATGAGCCAATCTCTTTGTGGATTGGTCTACATTTGTCATATAATATCAAGAATGGGGGGAGGAAATGAAAAAAACCCTACCTTGATTTAGTTTGATCATTGATGAAGAGAGATTGCATCATCGTCGTTCTTCAATTCTCAATCCTCAATCCTCTATTTTTCAAATGCTGAGATGGTCGATCCCCCACTATTCGATAACACTTTTTTCTTGAACTTCCAGGTAATATTCTCTAGGATTATCAATTTAATTCTGAATCCCTATCAAGCTATTAAATAAAGGAAGTGTGTTTCAGAATTTCCATTAAGGAATTATAATTTCACTATGTTGTTTCATTCATAATATAGAATAGAATAATGGTTATAAAATAAAATAAACTTATTTATGTTTATTTAATTATTCTACAAAAAATCCAAATATTAACTTTCATAGTTGACCCATGTAAGTTGATGTTTTTCCATATCTAAAGAAAACATCATATTACAGTCTTAATGGTGGTCTTAAATTTTATATCTGAGTCACCATTAATGATTTTAAGATAGTAAAATTACATAATATTATTTAATTATTTTATATATGGTTACTCCATTTTTGGTTTTTCTCTCTAGTGACCCATGCTAACTAATGTTATGCCGTTTATAGGGTAAACCAACCTCCTGAAAGAAATGGTGACCTCATATTTCTGATCATGGTATCAATTTAAGAGTAATTCCACTCTTTTCTGTTAAACCACTCACATGTTCTAATAAAATATTTATATTTTTCCTTGAAATATTCCTAGAACACTGGGCATCAGAAGTGCATGTTGTCTTAGCGTCTTGCCTCATAATATTCCACAAAGGATTGTAGAAAAACATGGAAAATATGATTCATTTTATAATGTTTTATAGAAAGGATCAAAATTTTTATTATAAATTTTAATACAGTTCAAAATTTAGTTATTAACATATTTAAAACCACTATACTTGATATATGATAACATTCAAGTAGAAGGAAGAGTGAGGAAATAGATTTCAACCGAATTTGAATTCATTGATCCATATTGTAATGCTATGCACCTAAATTTTATTATATGGTGTATATAATACCCATTTTAATGAAATATCATCAATACAATATTCCTAGTGGTATTTTAAATTTCAATATGAATTATTTAATTGTTGGGGATTTACTTTAAAAGTTACCCAGTTGTAATGATTTGGATAACTAAATTTCATTATATTGGGTTATATTAATTCTAAGTTGTCTTTGATATTCGATGATAATGTTTATTATGAATTCTAATTATCTATGGGTGTATTTACACTTCTTTAAGGTTTATTTAAATTTGATAAAAAAAATTATTCCCTAATTAATTATTTACTCAACATTTTGATCATTGTAATGAGTTATTTAACAATCTCATTATAATGAAGATCGTTTATTATTGATATTAGTTGATTTAAATTACTTAAACATTGTTAAATAAACCCTTTTAATTTTCATCTCATCTAGTTAATCATTATATTTAAATTTGATAGTAGACATTTTTCCAAAATTTTTCACTTAAAATAATTAATAAAATGTTTTTATTAGAATGTAACTGTATTTTTCTATTAGTTAAAAAAATTCTTCCAATGCATTTAAAAAAAATTAAAAATGATTTAAATTTTCATAAATATTTTTTAGATAATTTTATATCAATTTTTACACAATGAATTTAAATTAATATTATATTCAATTTTTTGATTGAATATCATTTATAGAACTTTTACGGCGTAAAAAAGGAATGTTATTTTCAACATGTACGACATGTATGGAATTTTCCACTAACATAAATATTACATTAATTAAGCTCCCTTTTTATCAATAAAGTTATATTTTTAATAAAATTTATTTCCATAATATTCTAGAAATTCAATTTCATAAAAAATATAAATTTTTAATGAAATAAAATTTCAAAATATATTATGTTTTAATAATTGATATTAAAAAACTATATAAAAAAAATTAAATATATTTTACGGAATTTTTCTTCATCGATGTCAAAAACCCTTTATTATTACTCTAATGGGTATAATTTTTATTAATTTAATATTCATACATTCTCTAGATGGGTTTTGATTATTTTGACATAGGCTAACATTGATATTCACTACCTTGTTTCATTTACTATATTTGTCAACTTCACCTTGAATTGTTCACTTTTCTTTTATCATTTGACTTTAAATGTACCCTAAATATCCATATTTTTTATAATGGAGATGATTTTTTAATAAAACATATATCATTTAGAAATATTCTGTTTAATTATAATGTTATTTGATTAATTGGGGTAATAATGTAAAAATTTATCCTTTTCTCAATACATGTTTTTTATGATATTGTATATTGTTTATATATTTAATCAATAATTTGATATATAAGGAAATATTCGGATATATAGTGATGTGTGGACCCAAACATAATATAGTCCATGTGTTCATTGAGATATGTATTGAAAAGAATCCTTTTTCTAATATTAATAGTTATCTACTAGAATTTGTAATCTCTCTAGAAGATAGAACTTGATAATAGAGGATTATGTGGGCATGAGACATGAAATCTTATAATTAAGTGTTTCTTTCATTGAGAAATCTGTTTTTATAATTATCCATCTGATTACTAATATGATATTATCCATAGATTCATTTTATTTTCTTAGTGATTTTTAAATGGAATTTATTTTTAGTTATTTACATTTCCTATTGATTTGATGATATCATACTATGATATAAAAGATATTTATATAGACTATTTGTTCAATTATATAATTTTACATATTTCATATTCAAATTAATTCATGATTTCATCCACTATACTTAACACTTAATAAGAATTTGATCTCACCCTAATATTGTTTCCCTTAGTATGAGTCAATTAAGATATCTATGTTTGATATTAAAGGATATGATACAAGTAATAATTTTATTCTATAAAGAAATATGTTGTAATTTTTGTATTTGAATATAATATGTGAATATGTTATGTATATATCATACGATGAATAATAAGTTATTTTTCCCTTTGGATACAATTCATTATATTACAAGACATTATAAAAAATATTCCACCATATCTATGATACTTTGGTTAATTTCCCTAAAATTTATTTCAAATGAATATTAGTAGAATCATAGGGAACTAGATTTAGAAGAAATTAAATTAGGGAACATAACCTTATGATCGTCATTAACTATAATTATATAAGTACAACATTATGTTTTGTTAAAATAGATATTATGTGGTTTTCCATGATGTACATCCATGTATAGATACTATAAGTGTACATAGTTATTGCAATTTTTTACCTTGGAGTAATAATATTGAAAATAGTGCATGGGAAATGACACAATCAACACCAGTTTTATGAAATTTGGTCTTGTTACTCCCCTAATTTGACACTACTAGAGTTGATTTTTAGGTTAATCCATATTTTCATTAAAAAGATTATATAGTGTTTGAAAAATAGATTTCCCAAAAAATACATTTTTTTTGTTTTTTAGATTAGATGTAAAAAAAATATTTCACTGGTTTTCGGTCTATTCTGTTTTTTCATAAATGGTATGATATAATATTCTGTATTCCATCATTTAGAAATAGTTTGATATATAAGGGAGGGGAAAATTATCAAGTCACAAAATCACAATATTAATAATAGAACATTAATTTTTTTTGGGATTAGGCAAGTCCTTTTAATGAATCATGTATAACAACCATTATCATAATCTGAGTAAACAAGGCCTTATTCTTACAATATAATGAAATAATTATCATTGTATTATATATTTTTATGGAAAAACAATAAGAAGTGGAAAAAAGTAATAAAGAGTGATAAAATAATAAGGGTAATTATGATTTTCCCACATGTGATAATTACAGAAGCGAACACCTTCATACATAGATAAAAGTAAATGGATATTTCTTCTAGTGTGGGGGAAATTACACTATTCTCTGTATTTTGAGGGAAAAATTACCAATGGTAAATACATCAACATTAAGGTGATTGGGCCCTATGAAAATGAATACTGCATAATTAAAACAAATATAACTCATAATAAGATTATGGATCATGGTCATGCTTTTTCTATTTCAATGTATGATGAGATATGATTATTGTTATTGTGTTTGAATTTAATATTTATGTCATTTGAGTATTTAATCAATAATATCCTAATTACAATAATTATAAAATATATAATCATTTTTCTGTAGTTATATTTTGTTCTATATTTGAATCTATGTGATGAAAAGTATTGACGACCATGAAAAATGTTTTTGAAGAATGTCGAACATCATATAAACACATGATTTATGGAAAGATAACACTTAATATTTTTATTTTGTTGAGATAATGATGTTAGGAAAAAATTTATAGATATGGATAATTTAAAATCATTCAAAATGAATATATTTTAATTGTTAAATGATTGTTCAAAAAAGATCATTATTCTATCATTAATGGAGATGATTGAATTTCTATATTTAAGAAAAATATTCAAAATTAGTTTTTAAGGAAAACTAATGCATTAATGTTTTCAATATGGTTTTATGGTTTTTAGGGTTATTACCATGTTTGAAGAGAATATACAATGATGGTATTCACATTTTTTTATATGATAATTAATAGCTTCTATATGTTTTTTGAGATATTAGAGATATGTTTTTTTTTGAAATTCGGTTAACATCATTGTAATGTTTTGGGTCATAATATTATGGAATGGTCATAATGTGAAAATTTTTTGGGATGTATTCTGTTAATATTTAGATGATGTTTTAGAGAATAGTGTATAATATCATCATATGGAAACTAATTCATACTAAAAACCCATTTCTAATAATTTATTCATGATAATAAAAAAATATTCATGGAATAGTTTATCATTCAAGGATGGATATTAAATTCCATTAAATATAACTTTTAGTATTTCTTGTATAAAAAAGAATTATTATAAATTGTTTTTTTATTGTAAGAAAAGAATTTTAAAGTGATAGAAAAAAAGGTTAAAAATATTATTATGAAAAGGAAACTTATCATGTATATTTATTTCATTATATTGATATTTTATAAAATAATTTCTTGACATTAGGAAAATGATATTGAAACTAAAATATTATCATATTACCTTCATATATAATGAAACAGATGATAATTTTAATCATCATAGTTTCACAATTTTGAGACCCTTGACATACCTTTGATCATTCACCTAATTGTTATCGATGACTTCAATCACACACTATAGTTATATAATATTTTCTTTATTTTCATGTTTTCATTTCCCACCTATTATCTAATACATGTAATCGTATTTATGTTTTATTTCACATGATCATTTTACTCTCCTTCTACTCTAATTAAGAGAATGTTTTATTTAATATTTTTATGATGTTGTTCTCCATTAAAATAATCATTAAATTTAAAACCTATCATTATTGTGGTTATGTTATTAATGTAAAGATGTAATTTATATATGTTGGGTACAATTTCACAACCTGAAATTCTAAAATAATAACATTGTAATAAATATCATGTATGATATACAAGACCAAGATTAAAAGAATATTAAACACTCTAAGAATTTATGATATATTTGTATTTAAATAAACGACATACCATAAATATATTACATAAAACACTACACAATGTTATTTTCAATACTCATAACACTATGATGAGATTTTGTTATAGGAAATAATGTATATATCATTAATAAACACAACATCGTGTTAAAAAAATTGAGAAATTTTATTAAAAAATTATTTTATACTATAATTGTTATCACCTAAATGATAAAATGTTGATTTTGAGTAGGATTGAAAAAATTATTGAAATATATAGTTTGCATATCTTTATTATGTAATTTATTAATATGATATACAATAAGAATCATTTAAAATAAAATAATTTTTTTAGAAAACTATATTATTATAAATGATTATTTACTCACCCTTTGTTCACATAACATAAAAATACAATTAACTGATTTTAGAAACATTATATATAATCATATACTTCATTTCTACTATTATAATACAAAAATTATCTTAGCCTGTATTATTTGTATTTTTCAGAAAGGTTTTATTTTTTGATTCATAATGAAAAATATTGAATATCAACTACAAAATACATTTTCATTTAAAAAATTATGAAGTTAAATTATATCCAAATTTTTATTAATGTAAAATTAATAAAATAATTTATCATATAATAAAATATTATTTATTTAAATAAATTTCATATTGAATTTTCATATAAACCCTTTGTAAACAATTGGACATTTTCTTTTTCATAACCTAGTTTCTCATCACGATTGTGGGATTACATTTCAAGTAAATTCATCCACATCTATGAATATAAATTTTTAAAATGGATTAATTTTTTTGAATTTAACTTTAATGTAATTTATAATAAGGCCAAATTAATATTTTACCAAAATGAATAATAAAAATATAAAAAATTATTTACCCTTTTAAAAGTAATAAGTGGATATATTTGGGTTTAAACAAAGAAGATAAGGGCTAAACATTCCTTCCATGTAATGGCCCGGACCTCTCCGGGCCATTACTTTGTCGAAAAGAAGGTCATGAAGTGTTTTGGAGGGTAGAATGGAGTTTTCCCACACTTTTCAGAATTCTGTGACTACACGCCGTGTAGTGTGAGTACACGCCATGTACCACCATGCTGAGTATACCCCGTGTTGAAAGTCGTGTCCTTGCCGCATGAAATAAATAAGTACACACTATGTAGCCCATTATACATGCCGTGTAGTTTCTCCCCGCGTATGTGTAACCCTCAAACCGTGTGTTGTACAGTCAATGGCCATGTGCCGTGTTGAAGCCATGTTCGTGACGCATGATATAAATAAGTACATGCCGTGTAGCCCATCCTACACACCGTGTAGTTCCTCCCCGCGTATGCATTACCCTCAAACCGTGTGATGGCTAGTCAACGGCTGTGTGATGTGTTGAAGTCATGTCCTTGCCACGTGAAATAAATAAGTACACTCTGTGTAGCTCATCCTACATTCCATGTAGATTCTCCCAACGTATGCATTACCCTCAAACTGTGTGTTGACCGGTCTATGGTCGTGTGCCGCGTTGAATGTCATGTTGGAAGCTGGGTGGTGACCGTGTGGAATGGCCTAGTACACGTCGTGTACTAGGAATTACACACCATGTACTTTAGTTTTTCTCACCAATAAAAGGAGGGGACCTCTCATCCTTTTCAGATCATTCCTCTCCTCTCGATTCCTTCGAGCAGAGCCCTCTTGAGAGACTCCAAAGCTCCTTTCTTCCATAACTTCTTTGTCCGAGCCTTAATTTACAATCCGTCAGTGGCCATGAGATCGTAACGAAGAGGCAGAACTTATGATATTGGATATGTTATCTTCTCTTTGTATTTTCCTTCCCAGCTTCTACTCGAGGAGGTTTTGTCGGGTTTGGACAAAAGCGACGAACGCCGATGGACGCCTTCTAAAGTTGATCTGGGGGAGCATTGTGATCAGAACCTGTTGAGGTAGGGATTTTACCATCGTCTCTCTAATTTGTTCATCATGTGGGATGGGTGCCCTCTTGCTTTCATGATACATAGTTGAACCAGTTTAATGAATATAATAACTAGTTTAAAGAATGCGTATGGGAAGTTGTTAGGTTTTTCCATTGTTTATCCTATTGTTATGTTGTGAATTGAATAAGCTTATGCCTACTGAAAATCACGGTTGATTGGGGCCTTTTCTTGTGCAATTAAATGTTTCCCTATCATTGGAGATAGTTTATGGATGGAAATTTTGTGGAATATGGAAATTGAATAATCACATAAAGTTGGCTGATTAAATGAAGATCTGGAACCCTTGTGTGATCACCCCGGTTGAACAAAATAGAATAATGAAAATATGGGTGTTGGGTTGGTTACGTGGTGTGTAAAAGGGGGGGGGGGATCCTGGGTTCTTACGAATATGATGGGTAGCAGGGCTGTGGTAAATGATATTAAAGGGGGAAATGATGTGGCACAAATCTTTTTTTGTTATACTGTTGTGGAGATGTGGTTATAGTGGCAGGAGAGATACAGTAATGGGTTGTGATATTAAAAAAAGTGGAAAGTTGATAAATGAACTATGGGGAATGATAATGAATTAAATGCAGGAACAATCAATGGGGATTGATTGATGTCAAAAAGGTTGGTTTTGTTTTTCTTGTGTTCTATCTAACTTGATTTGTGGTTGGCAGGGTTTTCCTACGAAACACTTGATCTGGTTTGACACTTTCCCAGTATTTAATGAACAAATAAACTAATACTATTGAAACGTGAAAACCTAAATGGGGTTGGGATTGTTTGTTGTATAAATTCTTCATAGTATAAGTGCCGAGGCACGTTCTCAGTTTCTCTATTTAGAAGCCATAGGTTGGGCTTTGTGTTTGTTATACATATATGTATCTGTGTCTGTTTGTTTTGTCACAACCCACCCATGATTGAGAAACTAGTTCCGAACACTCCCATTTCATGGGAGAGGGTGTTTTCCCCTTAGTTACTAGCTCATTCCTACTCCTTTTTCCATAGGTTGTGATGGATTGAGGTGACCTTACACATAAGACTCTTCGAGTAGGTTTTGATTGGTGTGATTTTAGCCCAATAATCTTCGAGAATGTTTACTGCTCCCATGAATCTTCGGGATGAGGCCCAGGTGTGTTTGTGTGGGGATGTGTTTTTGGTTTGTGAGGCCCATGTGTGTGTGGGATGGATATGTGGTTTGTGAGGCCAAGGTGTGTGCGGGCATGATGTGTGGATTTTGAGGCCTATGTGTGTGTAGGAAGGAAGAGTGTGGTAGCGTCAGGACATTCGCCGTTAGGATGAGAAGCTGACTAGTGGGAGTGAAATGGTGTGGGGTACCCAATACTCTTGTTCTTATATACCACAACTTGTTGTTTTGCGTTTTTAGTGAGCGTGGCTAGTGAGGTTGGGTGGATAGAATTCCTTTCTAGGTTTTGGTTTCTTCTGTTGTTCTCACGGGGCATTAGGATGTATCCCCAGCTGTGCACGAGAGCTTTATGTTTTCCTACTAAGTATACCTGTATGCTCACCCTACGTTTACTTTCAGGTTTCCAGGAGGACTACCAGGGTCGTGCGGGACCCTACTAGTCGGGACAGTTGGAGTTTCTATAGTTGTTGTACTCTTGTTTATTTTGGTATTGCACTTTTTGAGTTTCCTTCTACTTGTACACTATTTCAGAACTGTTTAAACATGCATTTGGGATTGGTTTGGGTTTATTTTCGTTTAATTGTTCTTGTTTCTTTTGGTGTTTGAATCATCATATTTCCTGATATTAAATAATAAAAAGGGTAATTCCATACATATTTGTGAAAACTCATACCCTTGGTGCTAGTCTCCATTCTGGGGCCTACTGGAGGTGGGACTCGTGGGTCATTATCTACCTTTCACCATTTCCGGCTCAGGAGGGGCATCTTTGGTAGGAGGGGGTCATGACAGAATGGTATCAGAGGGAGGTTGAAAGATAGGATGGATTCTGGAGTTTGGCATAGTGAGGATTTCATGTGATGGTAGGGAAATAATGTTGGCTGATCTTGGTACGTGACATAGGCCAGTGAAGACTTGCTAGGAAACGTGATTTTTAGGCCCCCCGTGATCTGATGCAAGGACTCTGAGCCAACCTAACAACCAATTGAGATTACATTTATTGCAAGGTAGATAACCTAGGTAATGTACATGCATCATCATGTTTGTGTTGTACTTTATTTGGGTGTTCTAGGAAAGAAATTGAAATAAAATCATCAAATGAAACATTGTGGAACTTTCGTTGCTACTTAGGCTTAGGTGATATTTGTTTACCATAAAGCTATGGCACCTGGATGTCGTCCCTGGGTGACTCATACAGTCGAGGGCCAGTAGATTAAGGTGGTCAATCAGTTGAGGATCGACCGAGAGGAGGAAGATGATTAGTGGAAGAATAATCTCCATTCATTACAGTGAGAAACCCTCAAGAAGTACGAGGGTAGTACTTCAGATATGGAGATATAGGGGTGTATTTATGATCTAGGGATCACTTTTACTTTTATCCGTGCTCCGAGGGTGTAACGGGACCCCCTAGTAGTCAGTCAGCTGTGAGGTGCAGCGCATCAGTGGTGGACACTCTACCTCGGGGAGAGGTCAGAGGCAGAGGGTCAATGGGTTAACTTTGAGAAGGAATTCCAAGAGGAATTCTTTTCCTCCATGATCAAGGCTGAGAAGTGGTAGGAGTTACTCTCCCTCCAGTAGGGGAGTTTGTCAGTATGAGAATTGGGGTTCAAGTTCAATGATATCCAACGCTTTGCTCCGGATCTCTTTCCGAATGAGGAGCCTCGGGCGAGACGTTTAGAGGAGGCCCTTCGTTTTTCGCTCTAGTATGCTGTCACCCCCTTCACCCTTCCGACGTACTTGGCAGTACAGAAGAAGGAAAAGGTTGTAGAGAGGATGCACTTTCAGGGAGGTGCACCACGAGAGGGGACCCAGGCGGGTTCATCAAAGGGGAAGGCAGTCAGTAGCAGGTCTCCTGCGACATGACCTTCCAGTTTCAGGCATGTAGAGATCAGGCCGCAGCAGTTCCAGTTCATATCTTTGGGTCCTAGTCCTTTTTTTATGGGCCCAAGACCGAATTTTTTCTCTTTTGGAGTTTTGGGGCACATTCAGAGTCGGTGCCCGATACGAACTCAGTACGGTGGAGGTTGGCAGGTTCAGCGCTCGCCTCAGCAGCACCAGTTGTAGGAGAGGCCCTTCCAGCAGCAGCAGGACCCTTCTCCTCCGAGGGCAGACATTTCAGGAGGAGACTGACCTCAGGGTGATTCTTAGGGACCTCGACCAAGGCATCGTCGGGGAGGTGGTCGACTTCAGAGAGGCTGAGGAGATGGGCATGGACAGTTGCACGCAACAGAGTTGGCAGCTTCGGTAGGACCAGAGGTAGTGCAAGGTACGATTTTTTTGTTCAGCACTCTCTGTTCTGCTTTGTTTGATTCGAGAGCTTCACAGTCCTTCATTTCACCAGGTCTGTCCCATGCTTTGGGTCTAGACATATAGAGACTTTCCATACCCCTGGTGCTGAGTACTCTAGTTAGAGGTCAGACCAGCATAAATTGTGTTTTCTGGGGATGTGGGCTGACTTTAGGACCACATTGATCTAGTGGAAATATTATTTTTCTACAGATGCAGCCATACGATGTCGTCCTAGGCACCGAATGGTTGTTTTATATTAGTGTCATTATCGACTGCTTCCAAAGAAGAGTTGTGTTCTACGACGTGGATGGGCAATGTGTATCTTGTGTTGTCGAGAGGAGCTATCAGGTGGGAAGCCAACATGTGAAGCCTCCGCTCTCCTTGTTAGGTGCGTTATCAGTGGTTTCAGCTGATACAGAGATGATGGATGTCCCAGAGGTTGTTAGGGAGTTACTCAATGTTTTTCATGAGGAAGTTGTGACTCAACCCTCCCCCCACCCCCACCACCCCCCTAATGTGACGTTGAGTTTTGGATAGACTTACATCCTGGTGATAGTCCGATTTCGATGGCCACTTATTGGATGGCACCGTCGGAGTTGCGGGAGTTGTGAATTCAGATTGATGATCTGATTGAGATGGTTTTTGTTCGACCTAGCTTGTTGCCATGGGGTGCTCTAGTTTTGTTCTTAAAGAAGGCAGAAGGTGGTCTCAGGCTATGCATAGACTACCAAAGGTTGAATCAGGTAATGGTCAAGAACTGCTACCCCCTTCCAAGGATAGATGATCTCTTCGACTAGCTGAGTGGAGTAGGTTGGTTTTCTAAAATTGATCTATGATCTGGATATCATCATTTGAGGATAAAGGATAGTGACATCTCAAAGATGGATTTCAATTGAAGGTATGGGAACTTTGAGTTTTTAGTGATGTCGTTTGGAGTTACGAATGCACCAGCTGTGTTCATGGGACTTATAAACATTGTCTTCCGAGAGTTTCATGAACGGTTCATCATTGTGTTTATCGATGATATCCTGATCTACTAAAGATCTAGGGAGGATCATGTTGAGCATCTCAGGGCATTCTTGGAAGTCCTTCGACACCCCCAGCTTTATGGGAAATTGTCAAAGTGTAAGTTCTTGATGAAAGAATTACACTTCCTTTGGAACGTGGTGTCTCAGCATCTAGTGTTAGTGGACCCGTCAAAGGTGAAGGAAGTTGTTTCTTGGGTGGCACCCAAGAGCGTGGAAGAATTTCATAGTTTCCTGGGGTTTTCAGGTTATTATCGAAGGTTCGTTTTGGACTTCGCTCGTGTTCCTGCTCTATTGACAGCTTTGACAAGGAAGGATCAGGTCTTCCTATGGAGCGAGTAGTGGCACCAAGCTTTCGACTACCTGGAGGAGATGTTGTTCAGTGCTCCAATACTCAGGTTTATAGAAGAAGGGTTGTTGTATGAGGTGTTTTGTGATGCTTTTAGCCTTGGTTTGGGGTGCGTACTGATGCAGAAGAAGGGTGTGATCTGTTATGCGTCTAGGCAGTTGCACCCTCATGAGCATAACTATTCTACTCATTACCTATAGCTTGTATCAGTATTGTTCGCACTGATGTTATGGCAACATTACCTATTTGGGGAGAGCTTTTTGGTCTTCTCAGATCCCAAGAGCTTACGTTATATCTTCTCCCATCATGACCTGAACTTACGGTAGCGGAGATGGGCCAATTTTCTCCAAAACTATGACTTCAAGATCTATTACACTGAAGGTAAGGGCAACATTGCGACTGATTCCCATAAGGAAGTGGTTCATGAATCCACTGATGCTTGGAAAGCGATGGGAGAGTTGGCTGCCTTTCACTTTGATGCAAGTGTAAAGGGTGTTAGAGGCTGTTTGTTTCATATGATGGTGCATTCCTCCTTGTTGCAATAGGTGGAAGAGTCTCAGTGGGGAGACTCCGAGGTGGAAGTAATGCGGGATCGTATCGATTAGGGAAACACTCCTGAAGTATGGTCAGAGGATAGCCAACATCAAATCTTTTTTCATGGAAGGTTGTTTGTTCCAGAGGCGATGCGTGAGGGAGTTCACCTTGAGTTCCATAGGTCAACCATTTCGGTACATCCAGGAGTTTCAAAAATGTACTGAGGCTTGAGGGAACAGTTTTGGTGGCCCGAGGTGAAATGGGCAGTGGTGAAGTTTGTGGCTAAGTGCCTATTGTGTCAGAAAGTAAAGGCTGAAAACCATGTTCCCATTGGTTTGTTGCATCCTTTAGATGTCCCCGAGTGGAAGTGGGTTGACATCTCAATGGAATTCATCACAGGACTACCTGGAGATCATGGTGGTTATGATGCTATCTGTGTAGTGGTGGATCAACTGATGAAATCAGCTCACTTCTTAGCAATTACGGAGTCGGGCCCGGTGAGTACATTAACACAGAGGTACGTAGATGATGTGGTGCGTTTTCATGGAGTTACAAAGACTACCATCTCAGATTGGGATACTCGATTTACCTCATGATTCTGGAGGGGGTTACAACATGCTTTTGGCACCCAGCTATGCCTTAGCACTGCTTTCCATCCCCAGACCGATGGGCAGATGGAGTAGACTATCCAGACGTTCGAGGACATGTTGTGAGCATGCGTTCTGGATTTTGGAGTATCATGGGTGCGACACATGACATTAGTATATTTTCATATAACAGCAGCTTCCACTCTACTATTGGCAAGGAACCTTTTGAGGATTTTTATGGAAGACCATGTCGTTCACCCATTTGCTGGGCAGAGGTTGGTGAGATAGGTGATATTGGTCCAGAGGTAGTACAGAGCGCCAAAGAGAACGTTTAGCTTGTGCGTGAGAGGATGAAAGTGGCCCAATACTGACAAAAGACTTATGATGATCATCATAGGAGGCCTATAGTGTCCCGCCTTTTTAACACATTAACATTCATCACATTATACAAAATCGAGGATCATTAATGTTTAGTGTCCTGGAAACCAGGAACTTAATACATGAAAACATAAAAAAATCTTCTTAAACACTTGAAAGGCTTCTTCATTGTTCATCTTAAGTTCATTACAACATCTCATTTCCTTGGAGCATACATAAAAGGAAAGGGTGAGCAGAAGGCCCACTATGGGAAACAAGGGGAAACATATAACATGTGAACTTGAGATACATCAATAAAGTCATGAAAAAAGTACTTTAAGGCATGAGAAAGAAACCATGAGGCATATCATAATAAGAATAATGTGTTTCATAACATGAATATGTGGATACAACATTTAAAATAGACAATAATTTCGGTTTCACCAAGGTCCATCCCCAGGGTGTCATTTAAAATTTCCATGGTTATTCACCAAGGCGTCGTTAAAAATGGTCATCTCTAGAGATTAAGTCTTTACCCAATGCATTGGAGCGCTATCAGAGTGAACCCTTAAATTTTCCTTTATTATCGTGTGAGAATCATATATCATCATCAGTAGTTTCATAAAAAACCCATATAGCATATAAAAATGGGTTTCATTTCATAGTCATCACATTTTAAAAACTTCTTTAAAGGTGTGGTCTTTATGTCACTTTAAACCCACGAAAAAGGAATGTGCATTTCATGTATGTAAATCCCAGAATTTAAAATAGAACATTTATATATATATGTGAATAAACCTATAGAAGAAAGAGCTTTGAGTATTCCATTAATAAAATAAAAGAATTCGAGAAAAAGAGGGAGACATTTTGAGATGAAAATGCTGCAGCATAACAGCTATGTTATAGGGTTTTACCAAATATTAAAAAGAGTGAAGATATGGGTCACCCACTCATAAATGATACATAAAACTATAGAGGGTTAGAACATAAAGGATATAAGAACATGGTAATGAAATTTGAAATACATACCATATGAAATGAAAAACATGGAAGGAAGACAAAAATATGAATTCTCTTATGAAAATTCGGCAGCCTAACGACGTTACTTAAAACATAAAAATACTGAATTGATGAGATCAAATAGGGTCTCTAATCATATGAAAATAAAATATCAGTATGATAGATATAGAGATCAGACCCCAACATAATAAAAAGGGACATGAAAGAGTTGACATGAAAATAGATCTTGAAAATGAGATGGGTGAAAGAATCCCTTAAAAATTCGGCAGCTTAAAGGCGCCACTTATAACTTCAAAATTCTGAATTGAAGAGATCAAATAGGGTATCTCATCATACGAACATAAAAGATCAGTATGATAGATATAGAGATCGTACCCCAACATAATAAAAAGGAACATGAATTACTTGACATTAAAATTGATCTTGAAAATGAGAAGGGTGAAAGAATCCCTTAAAAATTCGGCAGCCTAACAACGCCACTTAAAATGTCAAAATACTGAATTGAAGCGATAAAATAGGGTATCTCATCATATGAACATAAATTATCAGTATTATATAAATAGAGATCATACCACAACATAATAAAAAGGAATATGAAAGACTTGACATTAAAATAGATCTTGAAAACGAAACAGCTGAAAGAATCCCTTAAAAATTTAGCAGCCTAACGACGCCACATAAAATATCAAAATACTGAATTGAAGAGTTGAAACACTGTCTCTTATCATACCAATATAAAATATCAGTATGACAGATATATAGATCTACCCCAACCTAATAAAAAGGAACATGAAATACATGACATGAAAATATATCTTGAAAATGAGAAGGGTGAAAAACCCGTTAAAAATTCGGCAGCCTAATGGCGCCACTTCAACATTCATAAAATGAATTGATTATGTAAAGAGGGTTTCTATCATCATATAAACATAAAACGTACAGTAGGATGAATATAAAAGAACATCCTTCAACATAAGAACATGGATCTTAAAATAAATGACATAAAAAAGAGTACTTGAAAAGAAAGAGAGAGGTAGGATCCCTTACCTTAAAACATAACTCTTAAAACACAAAGGTTGGGACCTTGAGGGCTTGAGGGCACCTTGGGAGGACTCCTTGGGAGGTAAGGAAACCATAACTTCATTGAGGATGATTTTGGAGTCGAATGTATGAGAGCATGACTTTGTATTTATATGGAAAGTGAGGAGACAAGGCATTAATGGCCAAAGGATACCTCATTGGTGGTATTGAAAAAACCATGGGTTTGCCCATGGTATTTTCCCATGGTATTGGCCACATGGGACACCTCATAACTTATCTTACTATTCATAAGTTGACCATATTTATTACATACTTAATACATCATTTAATGATGTCATTAAACACTTGTAACTTAAAAACTGTATTTTAACTATTTATCGAAAATTTAACTTTCTCAGAAAAATCCCAAAATTTCACCTTAACCAAATATCGATGCTCTAATTTCAAAAATGAACTCCATTTTATAAAAATATTTTTCTAATGATTTTTAATTTAATTTTTAAATAAATACACTATTCACTGAAAATTCATTTTTTTAGAAAAATCCCCAAAATTACCTTAACATTATATGAATGATACGAGTTCAAAAATAAAGTCCATTTTATAAAAATAAATTTCTAAATATTTTTAATTTAAATTTTAATTAAAAAATATTATTCACCCGAAAAAAATAATACTTGACTAATAATTTCTGAAACAGTTATTTACCTATTTTATTGAATCACTTTACTTAATCAAGGTGGCTAGATTATATTAATAATTTATTTAAGTGAAATTACTAATCCATTTGGTCACATTAGTAATCCTAAAAAATCACTATTCATAATTTACTATTCATCAAAAATAATGTTGATTTAATTAGAATCTAAATTTCTTACTGAACATAATTGTAGAAGAACATTTTCTGAAAATCATTACACATAATTAATTATTTAAGGTTGACATAAATATTTTCAAATATCCTTTTTCTAGAATTCATCAAAAATATTCATACTATATTTATCAGGACATTTCAAAATTCACAAACAATATTATAAGAAGAAATCACAATTTTTATTTAAGTCAAAGGATTACGCAAGGCAGTTACGATCTCCTTATAGAGCCCCTTATAACCCCAGCATAGGACCTATGTGTAAGGTGTGCTGTGGTGAGAGAATCTGAGGGCGGCTCGGACAACATCACATGAATAATAATTTCAATCAGTTTGAACTTCTCATGAACGCGATTCCATTCTCACATCACACGTTGAAGTTCGGCTTGTGTTTGGTCCAGAGCAAAGACCAGTGGTGTAACCTCCTTCCCATGTTCTGTTAGATGGGCTTCAATTGGCCCGAGACTACTCGATTAGGTCATCAAAACTTCATTCTATAATAATTAACCAAGATAACTTGTATTTAGAGAGAATAATCACAAAATTTAGTTTTTAAAGGTCATACTAACTAACGGTCATATAATAGTCAAAACCCAACAGTCTCATTTTAATTATACTAATTTTATTAAATGAAAACGTTTTGTAGAGTATGAAATAAAATAACACACCAAATTAGAAAACAAGATTTATTCAAAATTTCGGGTCGTTACAATCTTCCCCCCTTAACAAATTGTATCCTCGCAATTTTAAAAAATTGGGCTTGGAAATTTAATTGAAAGTCCCACATCGGAAAAAGATTCAGTAACACTATTACTTTAAAAGAATGAAAAGGAAGTACAAAGGTCACCCGAGTTAACCCATACTAGGATTCCATGTAGGAAAATATGGATATGGAGGAGAAAACAAAGGGTGATGTTTTTAGGGAGAGTGACAGAAAACATTCCCAAGAGGAAGTTAAGCACCAGAAAATCACAAACTTGTGATAGGTTAATCGGTCTTTGATTACCCAGTAGGAAACTTAAACCAACAACGTTTTTGTTTTACATTCCTTTTAATAATTTTGAGGAATTAATTTACTATATAGAATAAGAAAAAATGGAAATATATTTACCTTCATGTAGAGTTTTATCCCATAATATGTTTCTCCAAGGCTAATTTTTTTCTCCAAATAATGGGCATTCAAAACTACTTGGTCTCATCAAATCACAAGAATCATCTTATAGAGAATCACGTAATACACAAACTAATAACTATCTATCTTTAAACATTTATCCCAAAAATAGAAAAGGTAAGATAAAACAACACTTCAAAAAGAAATAAACCCATAGGAAGGGAAACTACTTTAAATCTTCAATGTTCCACGGTTATACCAAAAGTTCACCATAGACTATTCCATAAATATCTGTCCTTGAAATTCCTCGAAATAAACCAAACTAATATTTAAACCCAAATATAAGAATGATTTGATGACATAGTCTTCCAAGATAAAATTTATCCTTCATCTCCAAACAACATCAACCACTCCTAACATATTATAACAAAAGTAACTAACCTAAAAATATTTTCCACAAGATAGGTTAATTATTTCCATAAGTAACATAAATTACTATAAGTTCACCTTAAATTCATAAGTTCTTCAAAATATAAGTCAACCTTTACTCCTCAAATAAAATACCGTAGTAATCTATTTACCTTTATCATATTGGGTTCCCAAAATAGTGAACATCTTCCAAAATAATATTCATCTTTTAATCACATAATCATTTTTTCTCAAGAAGAACTACTTCACAACATCAACATGTGATTCAAAACACTAGATGTTTTCCTGTATTTAATATTTTCATTAGTAAACCAAGTAAAGTTTTCAAGTCCTAATTTCCAGAAACAACTAAACAATACTTTGATACAAACTATAGCATCCATCCTTTTTAACACACTAACATTCATTACATTATACAAAACTAAGGATCTTTAAGGTTTAGTGTCTTGGAAACCAGGAACTTAATACATGGAAAAATAAAACATTATTCTTAAACACTTTAAAGGCTTCTTCATTTTTCATCTTAAGTTTATTACATCATTTCATAACCTGGGAGCATACATAAAAGGAAAGGGTGAGAAGAAAGCCCAGTAAGGGAAACAAGGGGAAACATTTAACATGTGAACACGAGATACATCAATAAAGTCATGAAAAAAGAACATTAAGGCAATAGAAAGAAACCATGAGGCATATCATAATAAAAATAACGTGTTTCATAACATGAAGATGTGTCTAAAACATTTAACATTGACAATAATTTCCATTTCACCATGGTACATCCCCACTGTGTCATTAAAATTTACCAAGGCCATTAACCAAGGCATCATAAAAAATGTCCATCTCTAATGATTAAGTGTTTAACCAATGCATTGGAGCGCTATCAGGGCGCACCCTTAAATTTTCTTTTATTATCATGTGAGACACATATATCATCATCAATCATTTCATAAACAACCCATATAGAATAAAAGAAATGGGTTTCATTTCATAGTCATCACATTTTAAAAACTGCTTTAAAGGCATGATCTTTATGTCACTTTAAACCCACGAAAAAGGAAATCTGGTTTTGTGTATGTAAATCCTAGAATTTAAAATAGAAAATTTTGATATATATGTGAATAAACTTGTATTATAATGAGCTTTGATTATTCACTTAAAAAAATAATATAATTTTAGAAAAAGAGGGAGACATTTTGAGACAAAAATTCTGAAGCATAACAGCTATGTTATAGGGTTTTAGAAAACATTGAAAAGAGAGGAGACATGGGTCACCCACTCATAAATGATCCAAAAACAGTAGAGGGTTAGAACATACAGGATATAAGAACATGGTAATTAAATTTGGATGAACTATCATATGAAATGAAAAACATGGATGGAAGACAAAAATAAGATTTCTCTTATGAAAATTCGGCAGCCTAACTATGTTACATAAAACATCAAAATACTAAATTGACATGGTCAAATAGGTTCACTAATAATATGAACATAAAATATCAGTAATATAGATATAGATATAATACCAAAACATAATAATAAGAGACATGAAATACTTTACATGAAAATAGATCATGAAAACGAGAAGGGTGAAAAAATCTCTTAAAAATTCGATAGCCTAACGACACCACTTATAACATAAAAATACTGAATTGAAGAGATAAAATAAGGTCACTCATCATAAGAACAAAAAATATAAGTATGATAGATATAGATATCATACCCCAACTTAATAAAAAAGAACATGAAATACTTGACATGAAAATAGATCTTGAAAACGAGAAGGGTGAAAGAATCTCTTAAAAATTTGGCAGCCTAACGATGCCACTTAAAACATCAAAATACAGAATTGAAGAGATCAAATAGGGTATCTAATAGTATGAACATAAAATATCAGTATGATTGATATAGATATCATACTTTAACATAATAAAAAGTATCATGAAATACTTGACATGAAAATAGATCTTGAAAATGAGAAGGGTGAAAGAATCCTTTAAAAATCCGGCTGCCTAATTACACCAATTAAAACATAAAAATACTGAATTTAAAAGATCAAATAGGGACTCTCATCATACGAGCATAAAATATCAGTATGATAGATATAGATATCATACCCCAACATAATAAAATGAAACATGAATGATTTTACAGGAAAATAGATATTGAAAACGAGAAGGGTGAAAGAATCCCTTAAAAATTCGGTATCCTAACGACGCCACTTAAACATTATTAAAATGAATTAATGAGTGAAAGAGGGGGTCTCTCATCATATGAAAATAAAAAGAAATGTAGGATGAATATAAAAGAACATCCTAAAACATAATAACATGGATCATAAAAGAAATGACATAAAAGAGAGTACTTGAAAAGAAAGAGAGAGGTAGGATCCCTTACCTTAAAACGTAACTCTTAAAAATCAAAGGTTGGGACCTTGAGGGCTTGGGGGAACCATGGTAGGACTAATTTGGAGTTAAGGAGACCATAACATCATTTAGTATGATTTTGGAGTCGAAAGGATGAGAGAATGGATCTGTATTTATAGGGAAAGTGAGGGGACAAGTCATTAATGGCCAAAGGACACCTCATTGGTGGTATTAGCAAAACCATGGGCTTTCCCATTTTATATTCCAATGGTATTGGCCACTTGGGACACCTTATACCTTATCTTACTATTCAAAAGTAAAAAATATTGATTACATACTTAATACATCATTTAATGAGGTCAGTAATCACTTGTAACTTAAAAACTGCACTTTCACTATTTATCGAAAATTCATCTTTCACAGAAAAATCCCAAACATTTACCTTAACCAAATATCGATGGTATGATTTAAAAAATGATTTCAATTTTATAAAATTAATTTTCTAAATATTTTTAATTTAATTTTTAAATAAATACACTATTCACCAAAAATTCATTTTTTTCAGAATAATCCCCAAAAATTTCCATTACATAATATCGATGTTCTGAGTTCATAAATAAAGTCCATTTTATAAAAATAATTATCTAAATATTTTTAATTTTATTTTTAATTAAAAAAGACTATTCACCCGAAAAAATTAATACTTGACAAATAATTTCTGAAATAGTTATTTACCTATTTAATTGAATCAAATTACATAATCAATGTGCCTAGATTATATTAATAATTTCTTTATGTGAGATTAATAATCCATTTGGTCACATTACAAATCCTAAGCGTAAAATCACTATTCATAATTTACTATTCATCAAAAATCAAGTTGATCTTATTGGACTCTAAATTTCTTACTGAACATAATTTTAGAAGTCCATTTTATGAAAATCATTAAATATAATTAATTATTTAAGGTTTTCATAAATATTTTCAAATATCTTTTTTCTAGAATTCATAAAAAATATGCATACTATATTTATCCGGACATTGAAAATTCACAAACGTTATTATAAGAAGAAATCAAAAAATTTATTTAAGTAAAAGGGTTACACAAGGCAGTTACGGTCTTCTTACATAGCCCCTTATAACCCCAGCATAAGACCTAAGTGTAAGGTGTGCTAATGTGAGAGAATCTGGGGCGGCTCGCCAACATCGCACGAGTAGTAATTTCTATCAGTTTGAACTTCTCGCAAAGGTGATTCCGTTCTAGCTTCACACGATAAAGTTTGGCTTGGGTTTGGCCCAGAGCAAAGCCTTGTGGTTCTACCACCTTCCCATGTTCTCTTAGATGTGCTTCGTTTGGCCCAAGAATACTGGATGAGGTCATCAAATATTCTTTCTATATAAATTAACCAAGATCACTTATATTTAGAGTCAATAATAACAACATTTAGATTCCAAAGGTCATGCTAACTAACGGTAATATAATATTCAAAAGCCAATAGTCTCATTTTAATTATACTCATTTTATTAAATTAAAACGTTTTGTTGAGTAAGAAATAAAAAAACACACCAAATTCAAAAACAACATTTATTCAAAATTTCGTGTCCTTACAAGTACCTTGGGGTTCGAGGTGAAAGATCACGTATTCTCGAAGGATTCCCCTCAACGGGGGCATTAGAGGTTTGGGAAGGGGAGTAAGATCTCTTCTAGGTTCATCGGACCTTTCGAGGTGATGAGGCAAGATGGTGAGGTGGAATATCAGCTGGCCCTGCCACATCAGTTGGAGAAGGTTCATGACGTCTTCCACGTCACCTAGCTTCGTCAGTACTTACACAACGACTCTCACATTATTGACTGGGGAGAGTTGGACATGGGAGATGACGTGAACTTCGTGGAACGACCAGTTAGAATCGAGGATTGTAAAGAGAAGATGCTCCGTGGACAAACCATTACCTTCGTCCATGTGTTGTGGATGCATGGCAGCCTCGAGGATAGCACTTGGGATCGGGATGCTCAAATACACACTCAGTACCCAGAGTTGTTTTGAATTGTGTTTTCCTTTGTTCTTCTGAGAATTATTTTGATGTTATACTCTCTACCTTTGGTATATGGAATTCTTTTCTTATTTATTGTGAGGCATTTTGTTTCCTTGTTCTCTGGAAGTGTGTAACACGTCCGGATGTGTTGGGAATGGGAAAAACCTGATCCTTAATCGAGACACATTAATGCGGATGCGATTGAACCCATGTGGGCGAGTCAGTGCCTCCTAAAGTGGAAAATATCCCGAAATGGGAGAAGGAATTCCCCAAGCCATGTGTTCGGGCAGTGTGTTGGTTGTACAGTGTTGGGGGTAATATAAGTTGTAAAAAAATCCTAATATATGGAAGTGGGAAGAACAAATCCTTAATCGAGATGAATTAATGCGGATGCGATTAAACCCTTGTAGGCGAGTCAGTGCCGCCTAAAGCGGATAATATCTCAACATAAGAGAAGGAATTCCTAACACCTATGATTAGGGTTGTTGGTGGGGATCTTGTTATAACGAGACCCCTAAGAGTTATCTTGATGGGTCCTCTGTGGTGTTTTTGAATTCTCAGGGATGAGAATGTTCTAATAGGTATCTTCTGTAATGGCCTGAACCTCTCCGATCCATTCCTTTGCCTAAAAGAAGTTCATGAAGTACTCTGGAGGGTAGAATGAAATTTTCCCACACTTTTCAGAATTTTGTGACTACACACCGTGTAGTGCGAGTACATGACGTGTACCACCTTGCCAAGTATACCCTGTGTTGAAGTCGTGTCCTTGCTGCATGAAATAAATAAGTACATGTCGTGTAGCACATCCTACACACCATTTAGTTTCTCCCCACGTACGTGTTCCCCTCAAACCGTGTGTTGACTAGTCAATATTTGTGTGCCGTGTTGAAGCTTTGTCCTTGCCGTGTGAAATAAATAAGTACACGCTGTGTTTCCCATCCTCTATTCCATGTAGTTTCTCCCCGCGTACGCATTACCCTCAAACCGTGTGTTGACCAGTCAATGGTTGTGTGCTATGTTGAAGCTGTGTCCTTGTAGCGTGAAATAAATAAGTACACACCATGTAGCCCATCCTACAGGCCTTGTAGTTTCTCCCCGCATATGCGTTACCCTCAAACCGTGTGTTGACCAGTCAACGACAGTGTACCATGTTAAATGCCATGTTGGAAGCTGCGTGGTGATAGTGTGGAATGGCTGAGTACATGACATGTAATAGGGAGAACTTGTCATGTACGTTAGTTTTTCTCGCCTATAATGGGATGAGGCCTCTTCTCCTTTTTAGATCATTCCTCCCCTCCCCATTCCTTCGAATGTAGCCCTCCTAGGAGACTCCAAAGCTCCTTTCTTCCATAACTTATTTGGACGAGCTCCAATTTACGATCCATTAGCGGCCACGAGATCGTAATGGAGAGGAGGAACTTATGATCTTGGATCTGTTGTTTTCCCTTCATACTTTCCTTCCCAGCTTCCACCCGAGGAGGTTTTTCCAGGTTTGGACAATAGCGACGAATGCCGAAGGAAAGCCTCTAAAGTTGATCTGGGGGAGAGTTGTGATCAAAACCTGTTGATTTAGGGATTTCACCTTCGTCTCTCTAATTTGGGCATCATGCAGGATGGGTGTCCTCTTGATTTCGTGAGACATAGTTGAACCAGTTTAATGAAGATAATAATTGGCTTAAAGAACGGGGATAGGAAAGTTTTATGTTTTTTCATTGTTTATCCTATTTTTATGTTGTGAATTTGATAGGCTTATTCCTACTAAAAATCATGGTCATTTGGGTCATTTTCTTGGGCAATTAAATGTTTCCCAATCTTTCTAGATCGATTATGGAAGGAAACTTAGTGGAATATAAAAATTGGTTAATCACGTATAGTTGGCTGATTAAATGAATATCTGGAACCCTTTTGTGATCACCCCAGTTGAACAAAATGGAATAATTAACATGTGGGTGTTGGTTTGGTTATGTGGTGTGTAAAAGGGTGGGGGGGGGGTGAATACTAGGTTCATACAAATAGGATGGGCAGTGGGGCTGCGGTAAAAGATATTAAAGGGGGAAATGATGTGGAATGAGTCTTGTTTTGTGATACGATTGTGGAGATATGGTTATAGTGGAAACATGGATGCAGTAATTGGTTGTGATATTAAAATAAAGTGGAATGTTTATAAATGAACTATGGTGAATGGTAATGAATTAAACTCAGGAACAATCATTAGGGATTGATTGATGTTAAAAACATTGGTTTTGTGTTGCTTGTGTTCTATCTAACTTGATTTGTGGTTGGCAGGGTTTTTCTACGAAACACTTGATCTAGTTTGACATTTTCCTAATAGTTAAAGAACTAATAAACTAATACTATTGAAATGTAAAAACCTAAATGGGGTTGGGATTTTTTGTTGTATGCATGCTTCGTAGTAGTAGTGTCAAGGCTTGTGCTCAGTTTCTCTGTTTAGAATCCATAGGTTGGGCTGTGTGTTTGGTATACATATATGCATCTATATCTTTTTGTTTTATCGCACCCCACCCATGATTGAGAACCTAGTTCCAAACACTCCCATTCCATGGGAGAGGGTGTTTTCCCCATAGTTACTAGCTTTTCCTGCTCCTTTTTTCATAGGCTGTGATGGCTTGAGGAAACCTTACACCTAAGACTCTTCGGGTATGTTTTGATTGGTATGATTTTTTCCCAGGACTCTTCGGGTATCTTTACTATTCCCAAGAATCATCAGGTTGGGGCCCAGGTGTGTTCGGGTGGGGATGTGTTTGTGGTTTCTAAGGCCCAGGTGTGTGCGGGCAAGATATGTGGTTTGTGAGGCCTAGGTGTGTGCGGGCGAGATGTGTGGATTTTAAGGCCAAGGTGCCTGCAGGCAGGAAGAGTGTGCCAGTGTCAGGATGTTCGCCGTTAGGAAGAGTAGCTAACTAGTTGGAGGGAAATGGTGCGGGGTACACAATACTCTTGTTCTTATATACTACTACTTGTTGTTTTGTGTTTTTGGTGAGCATGGCTGGTGAGGTTGGGTGGATAGAATTCCTTTCTTGGTTTTGGTTTCTTCTATTGTTCCCACGGGGCATTAAGATGTCTCCCCACCTGTTCACGTGAGCTTTAGGTTTTCCAAATGAGTATACATGTATTCTCAACCTACATTTACTTTCAGGTTTCTAGGAGGACAACCAAGGCTGTGTGGAACCCTACTAGTCGGGACAGTTGGAGTTGTTGTAGTTATTATACTCTTGTTTTTTTTGTTATTGCACTTTTTGAGTTTCCTTGTACCTGTACTTTGTTTCAAAACTCTTTAAAAATGCATGTGGGATTGGTTTGGGTTTATTTTCATTTACTTATTCCTGTTTCATTTGGTGTTTGACTCATCCTATTTCCCGGTCATAAATAACAAAAAGGTTACTGCTTCCAATATTTGTGAAAACATATACCCTTGGTGCAAGTCGCCACTCCGGGGCGTACTGGAGGCGGGACTCGGGGGTCATTATCTCCCTTTCACCATTACCAGCTCAGGAGGGGAATCTTTGGTGGGAGGGGGTCGTGACATTCTATTATGTCCAATAGATTTTTTTGGCCATAATAAATCCCTATTGTTTCTAGGATCAATAATACCCATTTAGTAATCTTTACTGATGATGAAATCATTGGAATACAAATACTTTTACAAAAAATGGTGTGCCACTCAAAAATGTTATAAAAGGACACCACATTGGCTCTCTTATTCACACCATAATTCATTCTTCTCAAGTCCAATACCAACTGAAATAAGACACCATCTACCCTACCATCTTTATATAGGCCTTATATTGGGCATAATTCAAACCTAGTAATGTTTTACATCAAAACATTGAGGATACCAAAAAAATATGTAGTGTTCTTCAAACAATTTCCAAAATTAAATTTCATTATTCATTAACACCCCCTTTAATTATACAATTTTCTTTATCAGTTGACATTAAATTTTAATGAAATATCCATATTATTTTTCATGGATGTTATTATTTATTAAATTTTTATCATTGTTACATATGGTATTTAAATTGAATTTTATTTCACTAATAGGGTAGATATTTATAAATATGTATCTCTTTCTCACTACTGAAATTTTATGATAACATACATTGTTTATAAATTATGTAAATCATTTGATATATTAGGAATTATTATTTTATTTAGTAATCAGTTTGTCCCATACACTATATAACCACTAAAATCATCAATGAGTCACATGATTCAATTCATTTTCTATCACTAAACAAGTTTACACCACTAGTTTCAAATTTTTTGGTGTATAGATCATGAAAAAAGAGGTTTCCAGGTTCCTCAATCATGGAATCCTATAATTAAGTATCTATTTCATTTATAATTTAGTTATTATTTTTATCCTACTAATTTTCAATTTGAAATTATCTATGAATTAGTTTTAATATAATCGTATTTATAAAAAGTCATGTGATATCAATTATTTACCAATCCATATTGATTATTCATAAACATACCATGATATTACTATAAATAAAATGGAATATTTATTCTTATATATGACTTTACATATTTATTATGCTTAATGAATATTGATAGAATTTTTTTTAATTAACACATACATCGTATTTGAGGTAATCGTTATTTTACACCTTTACCTTGAATCCCTGATGTGTACTATTTTATATATGAATAGATATGCAATATATAAAAACTACATTCTTAAAAAAATAATGTTTTAATTTATAAATTCAATTATATTTTTTGAATATTGTATTTAACAAGTTTACCAAGACTATATAAGTATTTTTTTCATTGGGATTTGATTCCTTCTATATGATTTCATTTTAATAAATAAGACATTTAATCTGGGCCCCTGATCAGGATCACTGAATTTTATGTGTTATTATTTTTATATTTTTCTTGATGATTTTTTTGATGTGGGGTGGTTTAGTTATAATCTATGGATGGGTGGTTAAAATATAAAAAAGGATACATGGTACATTACAAATAAAGGATCAATGGTAACCTTATAAATGATGGATGGGATCTAATGTTTTAAAAAATGGACCTGTTGATCAGTTATAGCGGTCATATTAATTCGGTAATTACAATGTTATTGAAAAAAATGGAAATTGTTAGATTGAAATTTTTTCCCCATGTTGCCTACTAGATTTAATTTTACATTATTTTTCTTTTATACGAACTGTATGTCTAAAATCCAAGGTATTGATAGAATAATAATTTTTCATATCTATTAATATTAATTAATAAGGTATTAATTTTTTAATAAAAAGGGGATGATTTTTTCAAATGCGTGTTTGACACGCAACGACAGGTTTCTCTGAAATCTTACATCACACACAACATTGTGTTATAGTGACAAATAATATGATAATAATAATAATATTATTATTTTTAATGGTATTAACTTCCTAGTGGTTTTATAGGTGTGAATGAACGTCACTAAATATAATATGATTGCACATGTTTTCAAAATGTTTTAATATTTATCTAGTATATTTTTTATTATTAAAATGAAAATGTGCCAAATTTTTAACATAAAATACTCTAATATTTTTAAAATCTATTTTTACAACCTTTTGATGGGGAACCATTTTGTATCTAATTTTTACCTCTTTTATATATTATATTAGAATAAATAAACTTCTTATTTATATTAGGTAGTTCAAAATTTACATTGGTTGAAATTTTGGCATTTGTCTAAAAAAATAAATATTTTAATGAATAGAGCAAAATAAATAATTTTAATTCAAAACATTATTTTCATATAATTTATTTATATAGTTATATTGTCCAGTTAATTGTTTTAAAAGTGAAATTGTATTATTTTTTTTATCATTTAATAATATTTTATTCATTGATAGCAATTTCTCATTTAAATTATACATAAACACATGTCAATTTTTCGATAGTTTTTTACTTTTCAAAAACCCACATTCTTGTTTTGACAAGGAGACTTAATTTAAAATTAATTATTATGATATAAGTGTTTTGAATATTGAAATATTGGAATCTATTTTGGAGTTAAAAATTCCACATTTGGTAAATAGGTACCTTTTATTTTTGGAAATTATGAATAGTGACATTAAAAATTATATTTATTCACCACAGTTAAAGGGTAAATTAAGTAAATAAAAAATAATATTATAATAATATTATACTACACTAACAAATTTCCTAATATTATTGGATGAGTCATGGGTGACTGAAAAAATATTCAATTCGAACTTTTGGCACTGGGGATCCACTTGGGAATGAAAATGAAATGTTTTAATAATTAATATAAATTAAAGAGAAATATAACACAAACATGTTTATTTTTAATAAAAAAATATTAAGGTGGTGTTATATAATTCATATATTATTCTATATATATTAATTAAAAATCTATAAAAATTTACTACATGTTTGTATATTTTTTATAATTTTATACATTAAATAAATTTTTTTATTTATAACAAAATGATGTTGTAGTTATTACGTTATTAATGAATGATTCAAATAAATAAATTTTAAACATTTAAATAAATGTAATTTGAAAATTTTGATGCCATAAAATAAATTTTTTATATACATTGACATGTGAAGTTTTATTTAATGCCTTTCTCCAAAGGAATCATTTTTCTATGATTTTATCAAAAATCAATTACTAAATAGTGTCATAATAGACAAAAATGAGTTCTTGAATCAAATAATATTTTATTAAATGATATAATAGTCATAAAAATATATGATTTAGAAAACTAACTTGTATAATGTTAAAAATGTAATTAATTATTATATTATAGTTCAATTGGGTTTTTATAGTAATTATAGTAACCATATATTATGAAAATACAATAAGAAATGGTAAGAGCTAATGTTTTAGCTAAGGGAAAACGGTAAAAGATAAGGTTAATTTTATTACTTAAAATGGTATAAAACCTAGTTTTTTAGTTTATTTAGACCCATAATCATCTTATACTATAATTATATTACATTGGAGCTATTATAATTCTTAAATTAATTTTTATTAAAATAATATTTCAAGACGTTCTTAATGTGCCCCTCATTCCTCTTATAAAAGGCCACCACCTTTACCCACATACTCACACCTCTCAAGCCCCTTGTATCATAAAAAATTAGCTTAAATATTCTTGGAACATCCCTCTCTTCATCCTATATGACTTTACTTGTGCCTGAGTAAATTTAAGAAATCCTTTTGGCTCAAATCAAAAAGAGTTACATGATTTAGAGGTAGTGTCTTCTATCAATATCCTTTCCTTTATTTTCCATATCCACTCCCTATGCTCTTGTTATTATATGATTAAATATCAAAAATAGTATCCTCACTATACTAAGTTATTTTTATGAGATTTACTCTGACTATACATACACAAACCTTCATCTAATTTATAGAGTCATACTACTTTTGTGTGTGGTAAACTACTGCCTTACAACACGATGATTGTTAAATTTTATCCTTGGACCTCTCATGGTGAAAAATGTGATGAAACTATATATATAAACAATATATATTATCTTTATATTGTTTCAATGGTTCTGTGATTTTTATTTACAACATACCTTTATACTTTCAATAATTTTTAAATATGATAATTTCACTTGTGGAGCTACGGACTACCACCCCCTCAAAGATATATGACTTGTTCATGACATATATAGAATATATAAATTATAGTATTGATTAACATATGTAAAAAAATAGAACATACATTATATACTTGAATTACAATACACCTATGTATCATTTAGTTTTATTTCCAATAATATAAAAATGTAATGGAAGTTGTGTTCATGTGAACGTACGACCTACCGTCTACATGCACGTTGCATTTGATATCTTATCTCTAAATATTATAGACATAATAAATACATATGTACTGCATATATATTATATTTATATAATTAAAAACAATATTTTAGGGATGCTGGTCTTTTAATTACATGTACAAGTTAAATCAGAACCAGTTCATTTTCTACTCAAGTTCCGAATATTGACAAAACTCCCAATTGGAACATAAATAATTATGTAATATTTATAAAATTGTAATAAGTGACACAATAGGAATAATAAAAATTAAAAAAGTTCTAAAGAATGTATAAATTATACTATGTTTACTATTCAAGAATGGAATAGTTGGTCATGATGATTCTTGATCATGGTACGGGATATATTAACTCAATCTCCACTCATTGAGTTAAATATCCATCTCATAGGTTTTAATTTTCAATGAATATTTGTGAATGGCCTATGATTGCTTTACACTGAATATCCCCTTATATTGAGTGTATTTATATATGTCACTTGAAATTATGTCATTCATTTATCCCTGATCTAATGATATGATCTCTCTAAGGGACATCGTCTCAATCTGACGTCATTGAGGTATATTTTAATAATATAAAAATCCTTATATTATACAATTTGTATTAAACCCATTTTTAATTTTAATACAAATGTTACATTTTTCTACAAATAAATTTAATAAATTACCAAATGGAATGTTATAACAGATGCCGCGATAATTACTTATTAACTACTGTAACAAATATTTGATATTTGGATTCCTCTTTAAGACTTAATTTTTTTAAATTGAAAATAAATCCATTATTCCCTTTTTGGGTGTTTTGGTATTGAAAATGGTATCGAAAGTGGATTTACTATTTCAATATACTGAAATATTTTCATGTGAATTAAAATAAAATTTTATGAGTTAAATGTTGATAATTGCAATCATTTATGAATTATGATTATATAATGATAATTGGAAATTTTATGGGTGGTTACATGATATCCCAAAGATGACCTTTTATGTGATAAATAGAAGATATGTTGTTCCATAATAAACCAAATATGAGTGGTTACGTTGTAACCTCTAATGAATTGAGTATGGATGTTGGCCATATGGCTATTCCATTTAGTGATATTTATGGAATTCAGTTGTATAGATATTCTATTTAGTGATTTTTTTGGATGTTGGCCATATGACTATTATATTTAGTGATATGTGTGAAATTTAATCATATGGTTATTCAATTAAAAAAAATTTATGTCCCATGTTAACATTTTAAGTTATATGTTTCTTTCTATGGTATTTATGGTAAATATTTGGTTAGAAAGAGGATATGAAATGAACTTATATTTAGTGAAGTATATTAACTAGTTCTTTAAGGTTAAAAGTATTAATTTATAAAAAATTATTCATGATTTTCATGTTTTCTAAAAACCAACAGGTTTCCATTTTTTATATCCCTTACTGTGCATTTAATTTTCATCCCTTTTTTTGAAATTCTTTTCCTAGAAATAAAATAAGAATAGAGTAAACTATGCTATGAAGGAAACTTTATGATGTTAAAACATGAAATTATACAATGTTTCTTTTTAAAGAATTCGTGTTTTATGAAAAAATGGATCATGAGTAGAAGTTCCTACTTGTAATATTTAAGTTTCTATGTATGAGTTATGGCCTTATTCTTCAAAACATGAAAACAGAAATGATCCCTGAATTGAATTAATGTCATTTTATATGTTATCTCTAGATTAATGAATTTTTATTTTTGTGGCCTTATAGTCATCATACAAGTTTTGTTTAGATAACTTTAAATGTTATGGGTTTATTGAAGCGTATCTGACTTGTGATTTATAACCAAAATGGTTATCATAATTCAAATACTCATAGTTATTTTATATAGATTGAATGAGTTTGAGATGGAATGAATAATTATGTCATAGTGTTTATCTTTCTCATTTGATATTATATGAAGATTTAATGATATACTCACACAAATCCATTTTGGATTTTGAAAATGGGTTGATCTAGCAAGAAACAAAGTAATAATAGATGTGAAGGAAACTATGGTGGTTTTCTTAATAAGAAAACTAATGAAATGGGATCTATAATGAGAACTCTTTTGGGTATTCTAAACCATCTATTTAGAGTCATGATTTACCACTTGAACCTTGGTGATATTTATAAGGTATAATATATGTAAGGACCTAGCCTTAAACCATACATAATATTGAATTAAATGAATAATTCACATTGAGGATATTTTTAGGTTTAGATTTTTAGACAATTAGGTCATAACTATTACATAACAACTTGAATATTACAAGTAGACACTACTACTGAGTATCCATTTTTTCATAAAATAAAAACTCTAAAAAAGACACATGTCTAGTTCCATGTTTTAGACAGCATGACTTTTCCTTGATCCCATACTTGAACCTATTCATCTTTAAGCCATGTGAAAAACATTTAAAAAAACATGGGATGAGAATAAAAAGATCAGTAAGGGTTGTAAAATAAGGAAGGAAAACATTAGATCGTCAATAAATACAAATAAATGAAACCATACTTTTCAATCATAACATACCTTATGAAATCATGAGATTTATGAATAACACACACAAATCGTAAATCATAAAGGATACTTATGGCATCTATATCAAACTTACATTGTATCCATCACAGATACATAGGGAGTTACACTTGGAAGACCCATCACGGTATATTCCCTAAATCTCTTATGAGAAACATCACGTTTACCTCCATCAGGTTACCCAATGCATTAGAGAGCTATCTCGGGCTCACCCGCCTTAGGATTATCACGGAACCACCCGTATACATAAATAATGCCCAATAACCATAACATAATCATAACATATAACACATTTATAATGTGAAGATAACATTTTCACATTCCAATATATCAAATCAAGATATTGAAATAAACAATGTTTTGTCAAATCATTTTCAAAACCATTTAAAAAGGGATTTTTGAATCAAAGAGTCCCATAACAATTTGAAGTTTTTAAATGAATTATCATTTGAAAATATTAATGTCCATATAAAAAAATCCTAAAAAACATTTTGAAAACATGGAAATTGATGAAAAATATTTAGAATAATAAATTTTAAAACATTTAAAATATTATTTTAGTTAAAGAGTTTTTAACAAAAAGAGAGACACTTGAATACAAATAATTGATGAATAAAATTTAATCAGAACATTATAATATCATGAGAATAAAGGTATTAATGATATAATATGTCAAATTACAGTATATACACCATATAATAGTGAATTGGTGCATAACAACAATTAAGTCTCAATGGAAATGTAAATTGAGATGAAATCCCTTATAAAGATGGTATACTTTAATTAAGGATAAATAAATTACATAATTATGCATGAAAAATATAAATAAACCCAATAAAATATGATATTATGTGTAAAAAAATCATAGGTCATTCACACATATTCATAGGTTGACATAAATAAAAAGAGAATATCAACCCAATGAATGGGAATTGGGTTAAGAAGTTCCCTTACCAATTTGGTAACATACAAAACATATTACACATGAAAGAAGGATAATCCAATGAAGATGTAAATACTCATAAATGAAATTATATAACACAAATAGTACAATCATGGGAAGTAAATTCACCACACAAAAGGGAATAGTGGCAAATATAGCATGAATCTCACAGAATTAAAAAGTGAGATGAAAAACAATTAATTCATTGTATTCAAATTGAATCGTATTACCAAAAGTTAATAACCACAAAATGAATAACAGAATACCATGAATATAAATCTAATCCTGATAATATATATCAATGGAATTACACATTACACTACATGTAAGAAATAAGTGACGAACAATGGAAATCTCATGTAATTAAAAGTGAGATAAGAAATCCCTTACAAAAACTTGGCAGCCTAACGACGCCTCTTAATAATTCTTAAAATGAATTGATGAGAGTAATAGGGGTTATCTCATCATATAAAAATACAAATTACAGTGCGTTGAATATAAAATAACATCCTCTAACATAAGAATGTGGAGTATAAAATAAATGACATAAAAGAGAGTACATAAAAAGAAAGAGAGAGGTCAGATCCCTTACCTCGTGTCCGACATGACTCGATCGCTATTTAATCTCCTGAATAATAAAATAAAGTTAATTTCTAATTTCTTAAGAACATTTTTCATGTTTATTATCCCTTCTATATCACTTATTACCATGTTATAAACACTATGTAATCATTTAAGTTAATAATGTTCGTTTTGTCGATATTTGGTACTTAAGTCAAAAATGGACTTCTTATAATTACATGTTGTTCATGTTGTAAAAGTTTTATTATATCCAGAATGATATTCATGATTTAGATATCATATATATCATATATATCCAGTATATACATGTATTTATAATAGTACATAACATATAGAGGTATGAAATGAAATGCACCATTCATGGAGACAGTAAGTCGTACGTACGCATGAATGCTTCATTCATTTTTATTTCTTATTTTAATGGAATTAATACATAATTATACATAGGTATATTTTAATTACATTATAATATCATATATAATATCATTAACTCTATCCTTTATACATCCCATATAAGGCATTAACGAGTCAAGTCACGTTGAGGGGGCGGTAGTCTGCACTTCCTCTAATGAGATTATCGTATTTACCCACTATGGAAACCATAAAGGCTTGATATAATTGGGAATTAAAGAAGCATAATGAAATCATAAACATAATATATATCATATATAAATATATTTCCATCATAATGACCACCATGAGAGGCCGTAATATATAATTGAACAATCATCGTTTTGTGAGGTGTTAGTTTTCCATCCATAAAAACATTATGTTATTCATCCATTACATGGAGGTGTGTGTAAGTGTAGTCATAATAATTCTAATAAAAACATCCTAGTATATTTAGGATACTATTTTTGTTACAAAATAAAGAAATAAAAATAGTTTATGGGTTATAGAAGTATAATAAAAGAAAACAATGTACGAGAAACTGTTACCTTTAATTTGGGTAACTCCCTTTGGTTTGAACCAATGTACTTCTTGAAATGTCTTATGCCTAAGGTAAGACTTCTAGAAGTAGTATAATTATGTAGGGAGCTTAATTTGGAAGATTTAGGACGAGACAAATGGTTGGATAGGTTTGTGGAATTGGTTATAAGTGGTATCCTTTTATCAGGGGGAGGAGGGGCTCTTTAGGAAAGTGTAAAACTATTATTTTAGTATATAATTATATTCGGATTCTAATGGTCCCAAAATCATTAAATATAAATATTAGATGACTAATGGTCGAAATAAAATCGTAAAATCATAATTGGACATGTTTTAGATAATATATTTATCATTGTAAGCTTATTTATTTAAATCATTTATTAATGAGTTAAATACTGCATCCTTATTGTGTCATAAATAATTTAATATATTTGATGTTTAAAAATTATAAAAAAATACCATGATGTATGAAATCTTTTTATCTTTCCAATTAATATTTATAGTCGAAAATATGACTTATATAACCCCAAATAAAAATTAATTACTAAATGATTTTTGTTAATGTCAATTTTGTCTTTACATTATATTAATTAATCTAAATTGTCATTATTACTCCCAAGTGGCTCAATGGGGTCACAAAATCGACCCAAAGATGTCCAAGGTCGTTAATAACTCAACCAATAATGTTTGGACAAGTGTTAAGGTAATTTTGAATTATTATAACATTCTTTTTACCTCTAATTAACATATTTACCTTTAACCGCGGTAAATAAAAGTCAAAAGTTACTATTCACCAAAAATTATTTTCATCTTAATGAACCACATTTTACTTCTTCATAACAACCATGTATGTCATATTTTTTAAATTCAATTTACATAAGTGGTAAATTTTTATTTAAATGAAAAATTTAGTTTTTTTTAACTACCACTAAGTGGTTTCACTATTCATAAAAAATTAATGTTTTTCAGAAAAATAACAAATATTCAGACTAAGCTATATTTGATATTCCGAATTCAAAATTGATATCTGTTTTTTCCAAATTCAAAACATAGAAGTGGAATTAATTGTTTTTAAAATTAATTCTCGTTATCAAAATAAATAGCATGTTATTAAGAAACAATAACTATCAAAAGATTAATACTTGTTTATGTCCAATTTCAAAGTGAAATTAATTTGAATGACCAAAATTGGATTAAATGGTAAAAATTTATTTTAATTTCACTTTAAAACCAGTTAAAAGGATAATATTACCATATAAACAAATAGATTAAAATTCACTTTTGAATTAAAATACAATAATTTTCACTATTCATTACAAAATGAACTTTATCGGAAAAATTTAAAAAATTTACAAAAAGTACATTTTGATGTCCCCATTATAATGAAGGATTTTATTTAGTGATATAGAATGTATTAAAGTGATCAGAACAAGATTTAAAAAGGGCTCGCCATTAAAAGGCGACAAATCGGCCTTTTAATGTAAATTATGCTCAAAATTAGATTCATTCACATTTTAAGCCTCTAACTTTTTAGAGGATAAATGTAAATACATTTAAAAAACATGTATAATCATATTGTATTTAGTTTTGTTAATTCCTTCCATAAAATGGCTCAGAGTTGACTACTATTTAAAATAATAATATTATATTATTAGTGTGCGATGTAAGATTTCAAAGAAACTCGTTGTTGTGTATCGGGTACGCTATCGAACATATCAACCATTTTAAGGTAAAATTATTATTTATTTCATTAATTAATAAATATGAAAAAGTCATATTATTTATTTACCTAGGATGTTACATCCTTCCCCCCTTTTGGGAGTTGCGTCCTCACAATTTTAAAATTTGGGCTCGGAAACTTTATTAAAAGTCCCATATTGGAAAAAAAGAGTCAGTAAAACTATCACATTAAAAGATATAGAGAGAATTACAATGGTCACTCGAGTTAACCCATACTAAGATTCCCTGAAAACATGGATATGGAGGAGAGAACAAAGGGTCATGTTCTGATGGAAAGTGATAGGAAACATGTTTATGGGAAAGGTAACCACCAGAAAATCACAATCTTGTGATGGGTTAAACAGTCTTTGATTCCCCAGTAGGAAAAGTTAACGAACAGGGTTTTTGTTTAAAGTTACTTTTCTTTGAGGGATTTATTTATGATCTTAACAAATAACATAAGGAAATATACTTACTTTTCATGTAGACATTCATCTTTTACTAGATTTCTAACACAAACTCATATATTCTCCAAACGATTAATATTCAAGATGACTTTTCTTTCACATTAAGATCACTATAATCAACTTCGAGAGAATCAAATAATCCACAAAAGATGAACTATATATTTCCCATGCCTTTAGATATTAACTAAAACCAAAATGTTTAGTATAAGATTAGATAACCACCAAAAGGATAATCCTTTATAAAAATAAATACTAATCTTAATCTCCAAAATTCAACAAAAAGAACCCAAGGATCATGAAAAACCATTAATTAAAAAGTTATCCTTAAAATTATTCAAGGTAATCCAAACTATGATTGAAACCCAAATATCTGAAGGATTTAATCACAAAGTCTTCCAAGGTAAATCTTAACATTTATCCCTAAATAACTTTAGTTACTCTTAAAGTCTCATATTGAAAAGTAATTAACCTAATCACATATCATCCATGATAGGTTTATCATTTCCATATATAACCCAAAATAAACTTATTCATGATTTATAAGATCATATAAGTAAAAATAATTAGTCATACTAACCAGGGACTTCACGTAGTCCAGTGGTAGGTGATAAATATCAGTCACACTTTGGTTGTGGGTACGATTCCCACAGCATCGTTCCATGCGACGGGTGGTCACATGGTTTGTGTGTTGTCCCTTTTCATAAACTACATAATTTTATAACATTCCCAAAAGAGATAAATTCATCAAAAATAACCCTAACATATTTTAACCGCAAAGGTTATCTAATATCTTTCGTTTTTCATCCCAAAATTTATTAACCTGTAATTGCCTCAAATTCAAGGATCATATAAACTAAAATGGTTCTTTATATGTATATCCACAAAAGATAAGATAATTATTCCTTGAATAAAATTTTCATATATCAAACTTTAGGGTTACACATACTATAAAATGACTTCTAATGTAATTTCCATCATCAAAAGAGCCCTAATACTTTTAAGCATTTCACCATCCTGAAATCTACCATAACTCTTGAATCCCTTATATGTTGACTTCTTACTCATTAAACGTTATTCATGATCCATTAACCATTATTTACCAACTTATTCTGAAATAATTATTTCCTACAAACAAAATCATGAATCATATCCTAATATACCAATAATAGGAAAACATATGTTAAGAAATAATCCATACCTTTCATTGGTCATTGTCAGTTTCTTCATCCTCAATTGGAATGGCATTATGTATTGGTAAATGAATATTTGTATGATCTTGGTGATCTCATTCCCGAAAATTCTTCATAGGACATTTGTTTTTATAATGACCATGCACACCACATTTAAAACATTCAATTGATCCCTCATAATGAACTTCATCTCCTCTCCTAGAGTCAACTGGATGCTTCCTTTTTTCAATGGCAGGTTCTTGATTCATGACCTTCATTTCCACATCTATAGCATCTTACCGTCCATTTGAAACATTTTCCTAGGTGTTTAATTCAACATCTTTGACACATAGGTTTTTGGACATACATACCTTTATGATTATTACCTGAACATCTGTGGGGATTTGTTTCTCACATATACGATCCCTTATAAAAATCACAAAGGTTCAAGTGGTCAATCATGACCCCAGATATTTGGTTGAGAATGACCAAAAGATTTCTCATTACAGCACCCATTTCATTCAGTTGATCCTTCAGAAAACTATCACAATTTTCATCACATCCACTATTACTTTGATGCCTTCTAGATCCAGTAATTTAATAAAACAAAAAAGGTAAGTGTGAGTATATCAGAAAAATAATCATATAATATATTATTAGGAGGTTAAACACTATGATATACATATTCATGTCATCTTAAACTTGTTCAGTTTATAAAAATAACTACAACTCTTTCTAAAATCTTAACCATTATGGTAATTTCACTTATGCTTAAATTGTACCCCAACCTCTAATGTTATCTAAACTGACCTCTGATACCAACTGTAAGGATCCAGTCTAAAACCATACATAATATTGAATTAAATGAATAATTCACATTGAGAATATTTTTAGGTTTAGAGTTTTAGAGGATTAGGCCATAACTATTACATAACAACTTGAATATTACAAGTATACACTACTACTTAGTATCCATTTTTTCATAAAATAAAACTCTTAAAAATAAACAAGTCTAGTACCATGTTTTAGACTGCGTAACTTTTCCTTGATCCCATACCTGAAACTATTCATCTTTAATCCCTGTGGAAAACATTTAAAAAAACTGGGGATAAGCATAAAAATCATAGTAAGGGTTATAAAATAAGGAAGAAAAACATTAGCCCATAAATATATACAAATCAATGAAACTATACTTTTCAATCATAACATACCTTATGAAATCATGAGATTTATGAATAACACACACTAATCATAAATCATAAAGTTTACTTATGGAATCCATATCAAACATACATTGTAGCTATCATAGCTACATAGGGAGTTACACTTGGAATACCCATCATGGTATTTTCCCAAAATCTCTTCGGAGAAACATCATGTTTACCTCTGTCACGTTACCCAATGCATTGGAGGGCTATCTCGGGCTCACCTTCCCTAGGTTTATCATGGAACCACCCGTATACGTATACAATACCCAATAACCATAACATAATAAAAAAATATAACACATTTATAAAGGAAATATAACATTTCCACATTCCAATATATCAAATCAGATATTGAAATAAACAATGTGTTATCAAATCATTTTCAAAACCATTAAAAAGGGATTTTTGAATCAAAGGGTCCCTTACCACTTTGAAGTTTTTAAATGAATTTTCATTTGAAAACATTAATTTCCATATAAATAAATACTAAATACAATTTTGAAAACATGGACATTAATGAGAAATATTTAGAATAATAAATCTTTGCAACATTTAAAATATTATTTTAGTAAAATAGTTTTTTTACATAAACAGAGACACTTAGATACAAATAATTGAGGAATAGCATTTAATAAGAACATTATAATATCATGAGAATACAAGGATTCATGATATAATATGTCAAATTACAGTATATACACCATATAATAGTGAATTGGTGCATAACAACAATGAAGTCTCAATGGAAATATAAATTGAGATGAAATCCCTTATAAAGATGGTATCTTTAAATTAAGGATAAATCAATTACATAATTATGTGTGAAAAATATAAATACACCCAATATAATTTTATATTAGGTGTAAAACAATCATAGGACATTCACACATATTCTTAGGTTGAAATAAATAAAAAGAGAAGATAAACCCAAAGAATGGGAATTGGGTTAAGAAGTTCCCTTACCGATTTGGTAATTTACAAAACATATGCGACATGAAAGAAGGATCATCCAATGAAGATGTAAATACTCATAAATGAATGTCTATTTCATAATTATTACAATCATGGGAAGTACATTCACCACAAAAAAGGAAATGGTGGAAAATATTGCATGAATCTCACAGAATTAAAAAGTGAGATGCAAAACCATTACTTCATTATATTCAAATTGAATCATATGACCAAAAGTTAATAACCACATAATGAATCACAGAATACCATGAATATAAAGCTAATCATGATAATATATATCAATGGGAGTACACATTACAGCACATGTAATATATAAGTGATGAACAATGGAAATCTCACGGAATTAAAAGTGAGATAAGAAATCTCGTACAAATATTTTCCAGCCTAACGGTGCCTCTTAATAATTCATAAAATGAATTGATGATAGTAAGAGGTGTTATATCATCATATAAAAATAAAAATTATAGTATGGTGAATATAAAATAACATCATCCAAGATAATAATGTGGATAATAAAATAAATGACATAAAAGAAAGTACATGAAAAGAAAGAGAGAGGTCAGATCCCTTACCTCGTGTTCAACTTGACTCGATCGTTCTTTAATCTTTTGAATAATAAACTAAAGTTAATTTATAATTTCTTAAGAAAATTTTTCAAGTTTATTATTTCTTCCATATCACTTATTATCATGTTATAAACCTTATGTAATCATTTAAGTTAATAATGTTCATTTTGTCGATATTTGGTACTTGTGTCAAAAATGGACTTCTTATAATTACATGTTGTCCATGTTGTCAAAGTTTCATTATATATAGATTGATATTCATGATTTAGATTTCATATATATCATATATATCCAGTATATACATGTATTTATAATTGTACATAACATTTAGATGTAATAAATGAAATGCACCGTTAATCGAGACAGTAAGCCGTACGTACGCATGAATGCTACTTTCATTTATATTTCTTATTTAAATGGAATTTAAACATAAGGATACATAGGTATATTATAATTTATGTATAATATAATATATAATATCATTAACTATAAACTCTATACATCCCACATAAGGCATTAACGAGTCACGTCACTTTGAGGGGGCGGTAGTCCGCACTTCCTCTAATGAGATTATCGTATTTACCTCTATGGAAACCATAATTTCTTTATATAATTGGGAATTATATAAGCATAAGGAAATCATAAAGATAATATATATCATATATAAATAACTTTCCCTTATAATGGCCACCATGAGAGGCGGTAATATGTAATTGAACAATCATCGTTTTGTGAGGCGTTAGTTTTCCATCAATAGAAACATTATGTTTTTCATCCATTAGATGGAGGTTTGCGTAAATGTATATCTATTAATTCTCATAAAAACATACTATTATATTTAGGGTACTGGTTTTGTTATAAAAGAAATGAATAAAAATATTTTAGGGGTTGGAGAAGTAAAATAAAATAAAACAATTTAAGAGAAATTGTTACCTTTAATTTGGGTAACTCCCTTTAGTTTGAACCAAATGACTTCTTGAATTGTCTTCTGCCTAAGGTAAGTATTATATGAGGAGTATAGGGGTGTTGGGAAATTAATTGGACAGAGTTTGTATGACACAAATGTCTGGAGAGGTGTGAGGAATTGGTTAGAAGTGGTCTGCTTTTATAAGGGGGAGGAGGGGCTCTTTAGGAAAGTGTGAATCTATTATTTTATTATATAATTATATTCGGTTTCTAATGGTCCGAAAATCATTAAATATGAATATAAGATGACTCATGGTAGAATTAAAATCATACAATCATAATTGTACAGGTTTTGGATAATATTTTAATCATTATAAGTTTATTTATTTAATCATTTATTAATGAGGTAAATACTGCATCATTATTGTGTCATAAATAATTTATTTTATTTTATGTCAAAAAATTATAAAACAAATACCATGATGTAGGAAATATTTGTATCATTCCAATGAATATTTATAGTATAAAATATGTCTTATATAACACAATATAAAAATTAATTACTATACAATTTTTGTTAATGCCAATTTTGTCTTTACATTATATTAATTAATCTAAATTGTCATTATCACTCCCAAGTGGCTCAATGGGGTCCCAAAATCGACCCAAAGATGCCCATGGTCTTTAATGACTCAGCCAATAATCTTTGGACAAGTGTTAAGATAATTTTGAATTATTATAATATTCTTTGAACAGTGAATTATCCTATTTACCTTTAACTGCGGTAAATAAAAGTCAAAAGTTACTATTCACCAAAAATTATTTTCATCTTAATGAGCCAAATTTTACTTCTTGATAATCTTTGGAAAAGTGTTAAAATCATTTATTTAAATAGTATAAGTCATACTTATGAGGTACCACACATTGGACAAGTCTCAACGATGTTCCCTTGTCTCCTTCAGTTATAGGTTTGATTCCCAAATCCTTTCCAAACGCGACTCGTTGTCTCCCATCATTTGCATTATAATTTTTAAAAGCTATATTATTCTTATATAATTCAGAACATGAGATAAATTATTCAAAATAAACATAACATAATTTATCATCAAGTTTATCTCATGCCTTTCATTTTACATCTCAAAATGCAATAACCCATAATTTCCTCAAATTAAAGGATCATATAAAGCCTAAAGGTTCATTATAACAATATTAACAAAATAAAATATTATTGTTTATCATTTTTACATAACTAACATAAGGGTTAAAAATACTATAGGTCTTCCAATGTAATTCAATTAATAATAAATTTATACATATCATCATCCATAGATCCAATATAACTATTTAATTCATAAATGTTGAAATATTAATAATAAAACATTATTTATTATAATTTATCAAAGTTTTTCAGTCTTATTATATAATAAATATTTAATATAAATAAATGATCTAAAATTTCCAAAGATTCAATAATGTAAAAATATGTGATAAGAAATAATCCATACCATTCATAGGTTATTTTATGTTTCCTCATCTTCAATTGGAATGGCATTAGGTATTGGTAAAAATCTATTTCTATGGTAGTACTAATCCCATTCCCAAACCTTCTTCACAGGACATCTATTTCAATAATGAACATGACCACCACATTAAAAACATTCAAATGATCCCTCAGAAAGAATATCATTCTCCTTCAAAGAGTCAACTGAATGATTATTTTTTCACTGATTGGTTATCGTATTATGAACGTAATTACCACTTCTAAAACATCCTCCCATACCATTGAATAATTTGTCAAGGAGTTTCATTCCACACATTTGACTCATATAATTTATAATATACTTAACTTTATGGTTAATACCCTAACCTCCACAGGGAATCGTTTCTCGAATATATTGTAACATCCCTAGTAAGTAAAGAATATGACATTTTCATATTTATTAATTTTTGAAATATATATTAATTTTACCTTAAAATGGTTTCTATGTTCGATAGCATACCCGATACGCAACAACGAGTTTCCTTGAAATCTTGCATTGCACACTAATAATATAAAATTATTATTTTAAATGGCAGTCAACTCCGAGCTATTTTATTGGAAGTAATGAACAAAAATAAATACAATATGATTATTCATGATTATTCATGTTTGTTAAAGGTATTTATATTTATTAATTAAATAGTTATATTGGATCTATGGATGATGATATGTATAAATTTATTATTAATCGGATTACATTGGAAGACCTATAGTATTTTTAACCCTTATGTTAGTTATGTAAAAATGATAAACAATAATATTTTATTTTGTTAATATTGTTATAATGAACCTTTAGGCTTTATATGATCCTTTAATTTGAGGAAATTATGGGTTATTGCATTTTGAGATGTAAAATGAAAGGCATGAGATAAACTTGATGGTAAATTATGTTATGCTTATTTTGAATAATTTATCTCATGTTCTGAATTATATAAGAATAATATAGTTTTTAAAAATTATAATGCAAATGATGGGAGACAACGAGTCGCATTTGGAAAGGATTTGGGAATCAAACCTATAACTGAAGGAGACAAGGGAACATCGTCTAGACTTGTCCAATGTGTGGTCCCTCATAAGTATGACTTATACTATTTAAATAAATGATTTTATAGATTAAAAATAAGTTTATTTTTGGATATTATGTTTTATCAAATACATTACTTTATTATAGGAACTTTATTTGGTGATTAATTGATTAACATTATTATGGACAATGTTCTCTCTTCTGGGAACACTATATTCCAAAGGAAAATAGAATACTATGGGATTTAATTTGATGAATAATGGTTTAATATTATTTTGAAAAAATATAATTTTTTTGTGTAAATATGGATATTTTAGTTATTTGGGTAGATGATTAACCTATCATGGTGAAAATGTGATTATGTTAATTACTTTTTGGTATGAGACATTAGGAGTCATTGATGTTATATGGAGATAAATGTTAAAATTTATCATGGAAATATATGAGATAAAATCATTCGATGTTTTTTTGAATATTAGTAAGAATATTTAGATTAATTTTAAATAATTTTATTTATTGAATAGGCTATGAAGGAATTTGGGTATTCCTGTTGAAATTTTTCAATTAAAAGCAGTCCTTCTCTTTTTGAAGTATTATTAATTTTTTTGGGATTATCTGATCTTGTATTAACCGATTTGGTTTTATTTAATTCCTACATATGAGGAAAATATTTAGTTCATATTTTTTGGATAATATTATTCTTTAAAAGATGATTGTAGTTCTTCATGTGTGACCAATTCATCTTGAATACTCATTATTTGGAGAAATGATTAATGTGTGGTAAAAAAATATTAAATAATGAAACTCAACTTGTCAAGTAAGTATATTTATATATGGTTTTTTAAAGTAGTAAAATAATTCCTCAACATTATGAAATGTATCTTAAAACAGAAACGTTTTCCACTTAATTATCCTCCGGTAAATCATTGACTATTTAATAGACCACATATTTGTGGTTTTCTAATAGTTAAATTTCCTCTAATCAAGTTTTCTATCACTCTCCATCAGAACAAGATCATTAGTTTGTAATACATATACATGTTTTCATACATGGAATCCTAATATGTATTATATTGGGTGATATTTTAACTTCAATTTATTTATTTTATAGTTGTAGTTTTATTGAATATTTTTATGGGATATTTTCAAAGAATTTACTGAGCCAAATATTATAATTATGATCACGTAATTTCCAAATTGAAGGAATGACATTACATCCCATGTATTTATAGAATAATAAATTTTCATATCTATTAATATTTATGAATAATAAATTAATTTTTTATTAATGTGATGCATTTTTCAGTAGAATACTTCTAGAGACCCGAAGATTAACGTACATGGACATTACATTACTTTTGTGGAATACTTAATACATAACAAAAACAGACACAGAAGGACCGTAATGGTTTATTGTCTTTGGAAACTTGGAACGTAATCCTCTAATCATGGTGACAGATCTTCAACATCTCCCATAAAGATCATCCACTTTTTTTCTTACCTAAAACCTTTCTTTATATCCTGGGAAAAGAAAACATAAAAAGGGTGAAATCAAATGCTCAGTAAGGGTAAGCATGGATAAAATAAAACATACCATATACATTTGAACTTAAAAAAACATGAACATTAAAAATCTTGGGCAACGACATAAAACATGGAAGTACATAAGGCATAGATCATAATGGAACATAAGTCATGATAAAATAGAATGGGAATAAAACATGTAATTGTGGCATCCCTTAAGCACATGTAAGGATTTCCATAGTAGCCAAGGCATTTCTTCCATGACCATCTTAGTGGACAAAGTCCCTTTCTGAATTGAGTTCACTCCTCGTTTCAGTCCTGTTTTACTGAACCGGTTTAACCTGCTATTCCATCCATGTCTATCTCATTAGATAGAAATCTTTACCCAATGCATTGGAGGGCGATATAGGGCCCACCCATCTCATAATTAAATCATTCTTACTTGTTCCACAAAATAAACATACATCATTCATAATAACCCAACGAATAAAATGGGTTTCATAAACATCATACCATCATCACATAATCCATATAAAAGAAATAGATATCATTTCATAATAAGAAAATTGAAACCATGTAAATCATAGAGACATTACACTTGAAACATACACATATGAAATAATTTCATCTTAGATGGAAAATGGTTTTGATAAAACACTTGAAATGAATTCTTGAGGAAAATATCCTTTCTTCTTCAAATTCAACTTCTTTTCACAAAACGTCATGCAATTTTAAAAGAAAGAGATTTTGTTGAAAATATTCATGAAATCTTTTTTAAGAATCTTCATGAAAATAAGGCTTTATAAAACCGTAAAAATCCATTCGTGCCATATAAGTTAAAAAAACATTCTTTTCGTACTTTTTCTGAAAAAGTCAAAAAGTACCTCGTAATGTAAACAAAAGAAAGATTCCTTACATACCATGTAGTAAAAGTAAAAAATGGGTAAAAAGGAAATTAAACATACATGAAAACACTTTTATAAAACATGGACATGGATGATAGAAATAACCCCAGTAAATACTTACGAATATGCAATCTCGGATAAAAATGAGATTTGCAAAATTATCCCTTACCTTAGGTCCGATTTACATAGTATGTGTCTGAACCTCCTGTATAATGATATAAATAATGTCATTTACTTATTTCAGAATCATACTCATTGTTATGATATCATATATGGTTCACTTATGGCTTTATATTGCCCGTTCTTTTGTAAATTCCATGTTAAAGAGCGTTTTGGGTAAAATCGTTTCATTTGTCGTCCGTGTTTTGATTTGAAATTATTCATATGATTACATAGATAATGATTACATAATTACAGAATATAAAACATGATTTATATATAATATACATTCAGAATATATATATATAATAGATCAGTAAATGGAAAGAAATACAACGTTCATGGAGACGGTAGACCGTACGTACGCATGAACGCTGTTTTCTTTTCCTTATTATGTTGAATGTAATTAAGTAGATGACATACATATATATACACATAAATCCAGAATCATTATTATTTCATATATTTCATTATTAATTATTATATATACTTTATAATCATTCATGAATGGTTAATGTGGAGAATGAATCTCATCGCGTCGTAGAGACGGTAGTCCATACGTACGCACGAGTGATGATATCATTATCATGATCATGGAATTGTATTGGAGTGTATGTATACTATTTTAGAATCAATATCACTTTACAATAATCATATATAGTTATTATGTACACCATTATTCCCATCCAAGTAAGGTGGTGGTGGAAAATAGATTACACCATGGCGTGGAGATGGTATTCCGTACGTACGCACGCGCGGTGATTTCTTTTTCCATAGGATGGATAGATGGTGAAATAGGGTTGTTTCATACTTATAATTACATATCATTATATGATTGATACTGATGTTATTACTTAATTATGAAAAAACTAAAGAAGAAGAAGTGGATGAAGAAATAAAGATGAAAGAATCGGTAACAGAAATTACCTCTTCTTTGAAGTGCTTCTTTGAGACCTGCTTTTAGGGCACTAAAATAGGTCTTTGAAGAAGACCAGAACCACCAGGATGTTTCTAGGGAAGTGGAGAGGAGAAAGTTTCAGGGGTTTGCCGAGCATGAAGGCTCAAAGTGGTGTGAGGAATAGGGGGAGGAGGTTCCCTTTTATAAGGGAGGAGAGGGGCACCTTTGGAATAACTAAAACTATTATTTTATTATAAAGTAAAATTCGGTTTATAATAGCTCAAAATTGATATATTTCGAATCTAAGGTGTGTAGGGGTCGAAATACTCTCATCAAATAAAATTTAGACAAGTTTAGGTATCAATGTTAACCTTATCATTTATATTTCACTTTATGTTAGATAATTTATGTTTTACTATGTCTTCTTTTTTTTTCTTACACTATAAGGTTAATAAACATACTATATCAAGCCAAACTAACCCCAAGTTGTTTATTATTAATATATATAACCTTATATAAGTCATTTGGCCGAACCTTAGTTTTTTATGAATAAAATATCAATTAATAATATAATATTTGTTTTAAAAACTATTTTATGTCAATTTTGACACTATATAGTAATTGATTTTTGTGAAAACCATAACAGAATGGTTAGTTCGAACCAAGTTACTTAAATCAATACTAACATGTCATATTAACCTATAAAATTAGTGTAATTAATAAAAAGTATCAAATTACATTTATTTGGGTATTTATAACATCAATTATGTCAATATTTCATTAATAAGATAATTACTGCAACATCATTTTGTCGTAAATAAATTAAATTATTTAATGTCTAAAAAATACAAATAAAATACCAATATGTATGAAATCTTTTTATATTTCTAATGAATATTTATAGTCGAATTTATCTTATGTATAAACCCATATTAAAAATGATTTACTTATTAAACTCTGATTTTAACTATTTTAACCCTTCTTTAAATAAATTAATAATAAATGTCCTAATATAATCCAAGTTGGCCTAAATGGTCATATTTTATTTCTAAGGTTGTTTTTGGTCGGATAACACTTGTATAATAGAATTATGACATGTGTTAGTGTAATAATAATATCATTTTTACCCTTAATTACCCTATTTACATTTAACCGTGGTAAAAAAAGTAAAAAGTTACTATTCACAGAAAATTATTTTCATCTCATTGAACCACATTTTACATACTAACATCAACCGTGTCTCTCGTATTTTTGAAATTCCACTCACAGAAGCGGTAAAATTAAGTTTTATGAAAAATTCATTTTTCTTAATTACCACTTAGTGGTTTCACTATTCATCAAACAATTAAAGTTTCCAGAGAAATACCAAAAATTAGGCCTAAGCTATATTTGATATTATGAACTCAATAATGATGTATATTTTACAAAATTAAAAACATATCAGTTGCATTAATTAATTTAAAAATTAATTCTCGTCGTCAAAACAAATAGCGTGTTCTTAAGAGATAATAACTATCAAAAGATTGACACTTGTTTATGTCTGGTTTAAATGTGAAATTACATCCAATGAACAACATTGTATTAAATTGTAAAAATATATTCTAAATATACTTTAAAACCACTAAAATTAATAATTTATCACTATTAATTATTTCGATTAAAAAGGTTTTTTTTAATTAAAATTTAGTAATTTTCACTATTCATCAGAAAATGAAAGTTATCCGAAAAGTACCAAAATTTCACCCTAAGCTAATTTTGATATTACGAATCCAAAAATGAATTCCATTTTGAAAAATAAAATTTAAAAAAAATTAAAAAATTGGTTATTAATACTCATAACGGCTAGTTTTAATAATATTTTAATAGCATATTATTGTTTAGTGAAACTCGTTATTGTGTACTACACATGCTATCGAGGAAGGTCACGATTATGTGTAATGCAAGGCAAGTCAAGGATGCGTGTCGTGAAAGCGCCTTTTGGTGTAGCGTACAACACAAGACATTAATGAAATTAAAATGAATATTTTTCATAAAATCTCGGGCTGTTACAATACTCACCACATAATAATGGGTTTCTCTGATATCTTATAGTTCACACAAAATTTAGTTATATAAAAAAAATACAATAATAATATTATTATTTTAAATAATAGTTAATTCTAAGATATTTTTTTCACGATAGTGAAGAGTACTAACTAAATTATTATTATACATGTAACATCCCAAGTAAGTAATGAATAATAGATATTTTTATCTATGTCTATTAATGATAAAGATAGTGTTTTAGAGGCTTAAAATGAAAATAAATACAATCTTATGCATGGAATACACTAATATTCTTAAAGGATTGTTTTAGTGCCTTTTGATGGAAAACCATTTTTGAATCTATATTTTGACAATTTTAGAAACTATGTTTGTCAAAATAAAATTATCCTTTATGATTGGGACATCAAAATTTACCTTGTGTGAATTTTTGGTAATTTTCCGACAATGTTCATTTTTAAATGAATAGTGAAAAATACTGCATTTTACATCAAAACTACTTTTTAATCTAATTTATTTATATGATTAGATTATGTTTTGAATTGGTTTTGAAGTGAAATTAGAATATATTTTTACCATTTTATCCAATGGTGGTCATTGGAATCAATTTCGATTTGAAATTAGACTTAAACTGGTGTCAATCTTTTGATACTTATTGTTTTGTAAAAACACGCTATTTGCTCTGGCAGCGGGAATTAATTATTAAATTAATTAATGTGACTTATATGATTTGAATTTTGTAAAATAGACTTCATTTTTGAATTCGTAATATCAAATATAGCTTAGAGTGAATTTTTGGTAATTTTCTGAAAAACTTCAATTTTGATGAATAGTGAAACCACTAAGTGGTAATCAAGCAAACTGTTTTTTTCAGTTAAATTAAAGTTTACCACTAATGTGTATTGAATTTTGAAAATCCGACATACATGGTTGTCATTAAGAAGTAAAATGTGGTTCAATGAGATTAAAATAATTTTTTGGTGAATAGTAACTTATTAAGTTCTTAATCGCGATTAGTGGTAATTAGGGTAGTTTAATGTATAAATAATGCTTTAATAAAATAAAATGACCTAGACACATGTCCCAACCTCATTGGTTGTGTCATGGCCGACCAAGAAAAGTCATGGCCTAACTTGGGGACCCCATGTATCCACTTTTGTTGGGAAATAACATAAATTACTTTTTATTAAATGTTAAAGTGAAAATGACACAAACATAATATGTTTTGCGAAAACAATTTTTAAGTGGGGTTATACAAGTCCAAATTTTTATTATAAATATTCAATGGAAAGCTAAAAAGATTTCCTACATCATAGTAATTTGTTTATAATTTTTAGACATTAAATAAATTTAATTATTTATGACATAATAATGATGCAGCGATGACATCATTATTTGACGATTTAAATAAAATGGAAAGATAAAATAAAATCTATGAACTACACATGTCCAAAACCAATTGGATGAATGGATTTCGATGCCTTATCACCTTATCCACGAATTCCATCAATGTGGGACCTTTTAAAACCGAAACACATTTTCAAATAATGTAATGTTTCTTTACTTTCCAAAAGTACCCCTCCTCTCCTCTTATAAAAGGCCCCCACCTCTACCTCATTTCACACACCTCTCAAGCCTTTGGCTCGGCCAACCCCTGCCCATTTGCTCTCTCCACATCCCTCTCCTCATCCTAGAGGATTCCCCTTGGGCAGAATCCTTTCAAAGGAAGCCTTTAGGCTCAAATCAAAAGGAGTTACACTTTTTAAGGTAATTCATCCTCTCATGCTCATTTGTTTTATTTTGCTTCTCCAACCCCCTAAACTCTTTTTATTTACTTCTTTTGTAACAACACCAGTATCTTCAATATACTAGGATGTTGTTATAAGAGTTATTTGAACTACACTCTCACACAACTACATCAAATGGTTAAAGAACATACGTTTTCCGTGGATGGCGAAATTATGCCTCCCGAAACGATGATTGTTCAATACTCATTTAACACCTTCAAAGGTGGCCATTATGATGTCACTATTTTTATATATGATATATATTATGTATATGTTTTCCTTAAGCTTCTGTTTTTCTTCATTTTGGTCATACATTATGGTTTCCATTATGGGTAAACACGATATCTTCATTTTAGGAAGTGCGGACTACCGCCCCCTAAAAGTGATTTGATTCGTTAATACCATATGTGGGATGTGTAAAGGATAAAGTTAATGATATTATATATGTTATTATACTGGAGTTATAACATACTCTTATACCATTATGAATCCATTCCATGAAATATGAAATAGAAATGGAAGTGGCGTTCATGCGTACGTACGGCTTACCGTCTCCATGAACGGTGCATTTCATTTCTTACCTCTAAATGATTATGTAATACTATAAAGGCATGAATGTACTGGATATATATGACATATATGATATCTACATCATGAATAACATTCTGAATATAATGAACCTTTGACCAAATTAACAACACGTAAGTGTAAGAGGTCTATGTTTGACTTAAGAACCAAATACCGACAAAATGAACATTATTAACTTAACTGATTACATGATGTTCATAACATGGTATAAAAGGAATAATGAACTTGAAAAAGATTCATAATCAAGTAGAGATTAACTCAAGTTTATTATTCAGGAGATTAAAGAACGGTCGGGTCAAGTCAGATACGAGGTATGGGATTTCGTCTCAATCTCCTTTCGTTGAGGCATATTTTGTTTTATACACAACCTTCTTTTATACGGTGTATAAACCCCTTTGACTTTTACGTTTATTCAAAAGGAATCTTTTTTATACGAAGAGTTTACCGAAACGACAAAAGGGAATGTTTTTGTCGTGCGTATGCGGCGACAACGACTTCTCCGCCGTCGTAACCGTTATTTGAGTTTCGGCTTCTTCTACAAGCCATTCCTTCTTTTTAAAAGAAAAATAAATACCATGTTTTACTTTTCTTTTATTTTGGTATTGAAAATGGTTTTCATAATATTTTTATATCAATGTGTGGTATTGATATCTTGTGATTGAATGGTGGAAATTTTATGTTTCCTTTATGCATGTTTTATGTGATACGATTATGTTGAGGTTCTTGGGCATTATTATGAAGAACGGGTGGTTCCGTGATAAACTAAGGGCGGGTGAGCCCGTTATAGCTCTCCAATGCATTGGGTAACGCGAAGGAGTGAAACATTAAGGTTTCTCCGAAGAGATTTTCAGGGAATATACTGTGATGGGTATTCCAAACGTAACCAAGAGGGTTACTCCCTACGTAAGAATGTTATGAATGCCTCAAGTTACCTTTATGTCTTATGGTTTCTATGATTTATTCATGATTTTATGAGGCGTGTTAAAGTGCCTATGTTTTATGGGTAAAGTATGATTTCATTCTTATGTACATATGAACTCATGTTTCCTTTTCATGTTTTCTATAACCCATACTGAGTTTTTATGCTCATCCCAAGTTTTTGAAATGTTTTTCACAGGTCAAGGGAAAGGTACATGATAAGATGATAGGGTCAAGGATGTGTCAAAAAGAATCCATGTTTTAATTCAAATGTGTTTCCATTGATGTGAATGAGGAATACTATCTTTATGTAACCACTTTGTTTATATGTGGAATGTAATGCAAGTTTTATGATCTAATTCTCTAAAACTCTAAACCCGAAAAGATCCTCAATGTGTAATCTTGTAATAACTCAAGTTTAAGTAAGGTTTAAGGCTGGGGCCTTATAGTTTGGTATCAGAGGTCGGTTTAGATAACTTTAGGAGTTAGAATTCTATTAAATGATTATCCAAAAATATTTTTTTTTCTTTTTCGAAATGATATAGCATTTAAAGATTACCATGTTGCTTCATCTAAGACATGTTTGTTCAGAATGGTTTTCCGCAGAGGAAACAGGGAAGCAGTGCTAGGAAGGCATACAGAAGGAAATAACCTTCCGAATCAGCATCCAGAAATGGTCGGAATTGGAACTGAACAGTTTGTTGCAGTAATGGCGCAGTTGACTCAGGCGATAAATGGTGGTGGTATCCATGCACGAGATCAGCCAGAACAACCGCAGAGGAACATGTCAGTGGTGGAACATTTCATGAGGCAACATCCACCATCATTCAGAGGATCATCTGACCCTGTGCTAGCTGATGGGTGGATTAAGGCACTGGAGAAGATTTTTGATGTCATGGGGTGTTCAGACAATCAAAAGGTCAGTCTTGCTATTTACCGTCTGGAGGGTGAAGCAGATCAGTGGTGGTCTATGGTTAAAAACATCAGGGATACCGATGAGATTGATGCTCTTGACTGGGATGACTTCAAAGGTATCTTTCTTGAGAAGTATTTTCCTAAGGCTGTTCGACTTAGGATGGAAAAGCAATTCTTGGAATTGAGGCAAGAGGAAGACTCAGTGGCTGCCTATGAAGAAAGGTTCACTCGATTGGCAAGGTATGCTCCAAATTTTATCCGGGACCTTGATAGTAAAATCAATCGTTTTTACTTAGGATTAAAGCCAAAGTATCGAAGGGCATTGGCTTCTCGTGAGTTTAAAAGTTATGAAAATCTTGTTCGATGTGCTGAGAAGGTGGAAATGGAGTTTGCCGATGACCAAGTGTTCTATAACAACCAGCAGAAGAAGAGACCGAGGTGGCAGGAGAAAGGTAAGAATTCTTCAAAGAAGTCTGATGGTAAGAGAACTAAGTTTCCAGTTTGTGATAAATGTGGCAAAAGGCATGCTGGGGAATGTCTTCTGAATTCTGGGAAGTGCTACCGATGTGGTAAGATGGGACATAAGGCTCGTGATTGCACTGAAAAGGATCAAGGTGAAGGTAAAAACAAATTTGATTTACAGTTAGTGAAATGTTTTAAGTGCAATGAGATGGGTCACTATGCAAACGAGTGTCCGACAAGGAGCTTGAGTGATGGGAAGCAGTTAGACTACAAGCAGAAAGGGGTGGTGAAATCCTTTGCAACTACTTCAGCAGACGTCGGGCCATCGAATGAAGTTGTATCAGGTACTTTGTTTGTTTTTTCAGATTATGCCAGTGTGTTGTTTGATTCGGGGTCTACACATTCTTTCATCTCTGAAACCTTTTCTAGTAAAATGGGAATACCATCTCAAGAAATGACTCCTGAACTTTTGGTAAAAACACCTGGGGGAAGTGTCGAGGCAAAAAGAATTTATAAGAATCTTCCTATCCTTATCTGTGGAAAGAACCTACTTGCAAACCTTATTGTTCTACCTCTAGTAGAGTTTGATGTTATCCTGGGTATGGATTGGCTCTCTATTTACCATGCTAAGATTGACTGTAGAGCTAAAGAAGTTTCTTTTCAGAAAGACTTTCAGTTTGTTTACAAGAATGAACCATTACTTTTGATAACATATCAAGAGGTCGAGAAACTTGTAAAAGATGGAAATGAATGTTACCTTGCACACGTCGTTGAAAATAAAGGAACTGTTCAGATTAATGATGTGCCAGTGGTAAATGAGTATCCTGATGTTTTTCCTGATGAGTTGCCTGGAATAATACCAGATCGGGAAGTTGAGTTTACTGTTGACTTAGTTCCTGATGCTAAGCCAATTTCAAAACCCCCTTATCGAATGGCACAAATTGAACTTTTAGAGTTGAAGGAGCAATTGCAAGATTTATTAGAGAAAGGTTTCATTAGACCTAGCACATCACCATGGGGTGCTCCTGTTTTATTTGTTAAAAAGAAAGATGGTTCTATGAGACTTTGCATTGATTATAGAGCCTTGAATAATATCACTGTTAAGAACAAATATCCTTTGCCTCATATCGATGATTTGTTTGATCAGCTCCAGGGAGCTCAGTTTTTTTCAAAGATTGACTTGAGATCGGGGTACCATCAGCTGAAGGTAAAGGAGGCAGATATTCCGAAGACCGCTTTCCGTACGAGATATGGCCATTATGAATTTGTAGTAATGCCTTTTGGGCTAACCAATGCACCTGCTGTATTCATGGACTTAATGAATAGAATTTTCCATGAGTTCTTGGATAAGTTTGTGGTTGTTTTCATTGATGATATTTTGGTGTTTTCTAAAAGTAAAGAGGAGCATGAAAAACATTTAAGGGTTATCTTGCAAACCTTAAAAGAAAAGAAATTGTATGGGAAATTCAGCAAGTGTGAGTTTTGGTTGCAACAAATTTCTTTCCTTGGGCACATTGTTTCTAAAGATGGAATAACTGTTGATCCTGCAAAAACAAAAGTTGTGGAAGAATGGCCAAGACCCACAAATGTAACCGAGATTCGTAGCTTCCTTGGTTTGGCGGGCTATTACCGAAGGTTTGTTAGAAATTTTTCACGGTTATCTAGTCCAATGACTAAGCTAACTCGGAAGGGTGTTAAGTTTATCTGGACAAAAGAATGTGATGATTGTTTTCAGGAATTGAAAAGAAGATTGGTGAATGCTCCAGTTTTGGCACTACCTTCCAGGAATGGTGACTTTGTTATATACAGCGATGCTTCATTGAAAGGACTTGGTTGCGTCCTAATGCAGAATGATCAGGTAATTGCTTATGCTTCACGACAGTTGAAAACTCATGAGGTAAATTACCCTACACATGATTTGGAATTAGCTGCTGTTGTTTTTGCTTTAAAAATTTGGAGGCATCATTTGTATGGAGTAAAGTGTGAAATTTATACCGATCACAAAAGTTTAAAGTATATATTCACTCAGAAAGAGTTAAACATGAGACAAAGGAGATGGCTGGAATTAATCAAGGATTATGATTGTACAATTCATTACCATCCGGGGAAAGCAAATAAAGTGGCTGATGCTTTGAGTCGAAAAAGTAATTCTTCTTTAACAATGTTGCGGTTGGAACGTGATCCTTTGGTTAACGATTTGATGAACTTTGGCATGGAAGTTGTTGGTGCAGGAAGTCCTTCTGTTTTGTTTCAGGTATCAGTGAGATCTTCTCTATCAGATAGAATCAAGCATGCACAGAAGCAAGACAGTGAGTTGCAGAAAAAGGTAGAGCTGGTTCAGAAAGGTAAGTTGCCTGAATTCAACATTGATAATGATTGTGTTTTGAGATTTGGGAAGAGATTGTGTGTGCCTTGTGATTCACAGTTAAAGAGAGAGTTGTTATGTGAAGCTCATAGTTCTCCGTTTTCAGTTCATCCGGGCAGTACTAAGATGTATAGAGATCTGCGGGAGTATTACTGGTGGGATGGAATGAAAAGAGACATTGCTGATTTTACTGTGAAGTGTTTGACTTGTCAGCAGGTTAAAGCTGAGCGGCAGTTACCGAAAGGGATGCTTCAGCCTTTACCAGTGCCAGAGTGGAAATGGGAGAATATATCCATGGACTTTGTTGTTGGATTACCGAAGACATCTCGAGGTAATAATGCAATCTGGGTTATTGTTGATCGCTTGACCAAATCTGCTCATTTCCTTGCTATACGAGATACTTTCTCTCTTGATCAACTTTCCCGTTTGTATCTTAAAGAGATAGTCAGGTTACATGGAGTTCCCCTCTCCATTGTATCAGATCGTGATCCCAGGTTTACCTCTAACTTTTGGAAAGGCCTTCAGAAGTCGTTGGGTACTGAATTAAATTTTAGTACAGCTTTTCATCCTCAATCAGATGGGCAGTCAGAACGAACAATTCAGACATTGGAGGATATGCTACGAGCTTGTTCTATGGATTATCAGGGGAGTTGGGACCAGCATCTTTCTTTGGTTGAGTTTTCATATAATAACAGTTTTCATTCCAGTATACAGATGGCACCATTTCAGGCATTATATGGGAAGCGGTGTCGAACTCCAGCTTTCTGGGATGAAGTGGGTGAAAGAAAGTTGATGGGACCAGAATTGGTAGAAGAGATGGCAGAAAAAGTTCAGCTGATTCAGAAACACATGAGAACAGCTCAGAGCAGGCAGAAGAGTTATGCGGATAACCGGAGGAAGGATCTATCTTTCGAGGTAGGTGATCATGTTTTTCTCAAGGTTTCTCCTTGGAAAAGTGTGATGAGATTTGGTAAGAAAGGAAAGTTGAGTCCAAGGTTCATTGGACCATACGAAGTTCTAGAGAGAGTTGGATCAGTTGCATACCGAGTGGCTTTACCTCCGAGTTTATCTCAGGTACACAATGTTTTTCACGTTTCGATGTTGAGAAAGTATATGCCAGATCCATCTCATGTTTTGAGTCCAGTGGTAGTTCAGCTGGAAGAAAACCTATCTTATGAGGAACAACCGGTCCAGATTCTTGACCACAGGGAGCAAGTGTTACGGAATAAGGTGATTAAGCAGGTAAAGGTTTTGTGGAAAAACCACATGATTGAAGAGGCAACATGGGAATCCGAAAATGCAATGAGGGATAAGTACCCCAATTTATTTGATAAGTAAATAAATTGCGGGGACGCAATTTTCTAAAGGGGGGAAGGATGTAACATCCCAAGTAAGTAATGAATAATAGATATTTTTATCTATGTCTATTAATGATAAAGATAGTGTTTTAGAGGCTTAAAATGAAAATAAATACAATCTTATGCATGGAATACACTAATATTCTTAAAGGATTGTTTTAGTGCCTTTTGATGGAAAACCATTTTTGAATCTATATTTTGACAATTTTAGAAACTATGTTTGTCAAAATAAAATTATCCTTTATGATTGGGACATCAAAATTTACCTTGTGTGAATTTTTGGTAATTTTCCGACAATGTTCATTTTTAAATGAATAGTGAAAAATACTGCATTTTACATCAAAACTACTTTTTAATCTAATTTATTTATATGATTAGATTATGTTTTGAATTGGTTTTGAAGTGAAATTAGAATATATTTTTACCATTTTATCCAATGGTGGTCATTGGAATCAATTTCGATTTGAAATTAGACTTAAACTGGTGTCAATCTTTTGATACTTATTGTTTTGTAAAAACACGCTATTTGCTCTGGCAGCGGGAATTAATTATTAAATTAATTAATGTGACTTATATGATTTGAATTTTGTAAAATAGACTTCATTTTTGAATTCGTAATATCAAATATAGCTTAGAGTGAATTTTTGGTAATTTTCTGAAAAACTTCAATTTTGATGAATAGTGAAACCACTAAGTGGTAATCAAGCAAACTGTTTTTTTCAGTTAAATTAAAGTTTACCACTAATGTGTATTGAATTTTGAAAATCCGACATACATGGTTGTCATTAAGAAGTAAAATGTGGTTCAATGAGATTAAAATAATTTTTTGGTGAATAGTAACTTATTAAGTTCTTAATCGCGATTAGTGGTAATTAGGGTAGTTTAATGTATAAATAATGCTTTAATAAAATAAAATGACCTAGACACATGTCCCAACCTCATTGGTTGTGTCATGGCCGACCAAGACAAGTCATGTCCTAACTTGGGGACCCCATGTATCCACTTTTGTTGGGAAATAACATAAATTACTTTTTATTAAATGTTAAAGTGAAAATGACACAAACATAATATGTTTTGCGAAAACAATTTTTAAGTGGGGTTATACAAGTCCAAATTTTGATTATAAATATTCAATGGAAAGCTAAAAAGATTTCCTACATCATAGTAATTTGTTTATAATTTTTAGACATTAAATAAATTTAATTATTTATGACATAATAATGATGCAGCGATGACATCATTATTTGACGATTTAAATAAAATGGAAAGATAAAATATAATCTATGAACTACACATGTCCAAAACCAATTGGATGAATGGATTTCGATGCCTTATCACCTTATCCACGAATTCCATCAATGTGGGACCTTTTAAAACCGAAACACATTTTCAAATAATGTAATGTTTCTTTACTTTCCAAAAGTACCCCTCCTCTCCTCTTATAAAAGGCCCCCACCTCTACCTCATTTCACACACCTCTCAAGCCTTTGGCTCGGCCAACCCCTGCCCATTTGCTCTCTCCACATCCCTCTCCTCATCCTAGAGGATTCCCCTTGGGCAGAATCCTTTCAAAGGAAGCCTTTAGGCTCAAATCAAAAGGAGTTACACTTTTTAAGGTAATTCATCCTCTCATGCTCATTTGTTTTATTTTGCTTCTCCAACCCCCTAAACTCTTTTTATTTACTTCTTTTGTAACAACACCAGTATCTTCAATATACTAGGATGTTGTTATAAGAGTTATTTGAACTACACTCTCACACAACTACATCAAATGGTTAAAGAACATACGTTTTCCGTGGATGGCGAAATTATGCCTCCCGAAACGATGATTGTTCAATACTCATTTAACACCTTCAAAGGTGGCCATTATGATGTCACTATTTTTATATATGATATATATTATGTATATGTTTTCCTTAAGCTTCTGTTTTTCTTCATTTTGGTCATACTTTATGGTTTCCATTATGGGTAAACACGATATCTTCATTTTAGGAAGTGCGGACTACCGCCCCCTAAAAGTGATTTGATTCGTTAATACCATATGTGGGATGTGTAAAGGATAAAGTTAATGATATTATATATGTTATTATACTGGAGTTATAACATACTCTTATACCATTATGAATCCATTCCATGAAATATGAAATAGAAATGGAAGTGGCGTTCATGCGTACGTACGGCTTACCGTCTCCATGAACGGTGCATTTCATTTCTTACCTCTAAATGATTATGTAATACTATAAAGGCATGAATGTACTGGATATATATGACATATATGATATCTACATCATGAATAACATTCTGAATATAATGAACCTTTGACCAAATTAACAACACGTAAGTGTAAGAGGTCTATGTTTGACTTAAGAACCAAATACCGACAAAATGAACATTATTAACTTAACTGATTACATGATGTTCATAACATGGTATAAAAGGAATAATGAACTTGAAAAAGATTCATAATCAAGTAGAGATTAACTCAAGTTTATTATTCAGGAGATTAAAGAACGGTCGGGTCAAGTCAGATACGAGGTATGGGATTTCGTCTCAATCTCCTTTCGTTGAGGCATATTTTGTTTTATACACAACCTTCTTTTATACGGTGTATAAACCCCTTTGACTTTTACGTTTATTCAAAAGGAATCTTTTTTATACGAAGAGTTTACCGAAACGACAAAAGGGAATGTTTTTGTCGTGCGTATGCGGCGACAACGACTTCTCCGCTGTCGTAACCGTTATTTGAGTTTCGGCTTCTTCTACAAGCCATTCCTTCTTTTTAAAAGAAAAATAAATACCATGTTTTACTTTTCTTTTATTTTGGTATTGAAAATGGTTTTCATAATATTTTTATATCAATGTGTGGTATTGATATCTTGTGATTGAATGGTGGAAATTTTATGTTTCCTTTATGCATGTTTTATGTGATACGATTATGTTGAGGTTCTTGGGCATTATTATGAAGAACGGGTGGTTCCGTGATAAACTAAGGGCGGGTGAGCCCGTTATAGCTCTCCAATGCATTGGGTAACGCGAAGGAGTGAAACATTAAGGTTTCTCCGAAGAGATTTTCAGGGAATATACTGTGATGGGTATTCCAAACGTAACCAAGAGGGTTACTCCCTACGTAAGAATGTTATGAATGCCTCAAGTTACCTTTATGTCTTATGGTTTCTATGATTTATTCATGATTTTATGAGGCGTGTTAAAGTGCCTATGTTTTATGGGTAAAGTATGATTTCATTCTTATGTACATATGAACTCATGTTTCCTTTTCATGTTTTCTATAACCCATACTGAGTTTTTATGCTCATCCCAAGTTTTTGAAATGTTTTTCACAGGTCAAGGGAAAGGTACATGATAAGATGATAGGGTCAAGGATGTGTCAAAAAGAATCCATGTTTTAATTCAAATGTGTTTCCATTGATGTGAATGAGGAATACTATCTTTATGTAACCACTTTGTTTATATGTGGAATGTAATGCAAGTTTTATGATCTAATTCTCTAAAACTCTAAACCCGAAAAGATCCTCAATGTGTAATCTTGTAATAACTCAAGTTTAAGTAAGGTTTAAGGCTGGGGCCTTATAATACATGTTTTTTTTAATTTTTTTAAAATTTATCCAATAAGTTTTAGAGTCTCAAAATGAGAATGAATCTAATTTTAAGCATAAATAACTCTTATATTTTTAAAAGCTCGTTTTACATCTCTTTTAGGGGGGACCTTACTACAATATATTTTTCGTCCCTTTGGTAATTATAATTTAAATAATAAACTTCATAATTAGAATCATGAAACTAATATTATATTTGTTTGAAATTATGGTATTTTTCTGATAGAATACATATTTTAATGAATAGGGAAAAGTTTTGTATTTTAATTCAATAACATCTTTAAATTTTATTAATTTATATAGTTATATATTACTTTTAATTGGTTTTATAATTTAACTGTATTATGATTTATTAATTTAATCAAATTGTTTCATTGGATGTAATTTCACATTTAAATTGGATATACACAAATGTCAATATTTTGATAGTTTTTACTTCATACAAACTATATTTTTGATATTAACAAGGAAATTTAATTTTAAATTAATTTCTAAAATATTTGGGTTATTAATTTAGAAAAATTGATTCCATGTATGGAATCATATGGTCTATAATTTTTAAATATCTACCTTTTATTTTTTGACATTATGAAAAGTAACTTCACTAATTATTTTTATTTACACCTATTAAAGGATAAATTTAGAAAATATGGGTAAAAATAATTTTATAATAACATAAAACTACCATAACATGCGTCTTAGTATTATTGTTTGAGTCATTGGTGACCAAAATGAACCTTAGTTTGGACTTTTGGAATTTGGGGTCCACTAGGGTATGAAATTGATATATTATAATAATTTATTTATAGTAAAGAGAAATATAACACAAACATGAATATTTTTAGTAAAATAATTTTAATGTGGGGTTATGTAATAGATCTATTTTACTGTAAATAATAATTAGAAATATAAAAATATATCCTAAATGATGAAATTTTATTTATAATTATTGACATTAGATAAATAATTTTATTTATGACATAATGGAGATGCACTAATTAATTTATTAATTAATGATTCATAATATATATATTATAAACATTAAAATTAATATAATTTAAAAATTTTGAGGAAAAAAATAATTTTGGGATTCTATGGATAGCTATAAGAGGATTTAATTCATTTGTTTTGAAGTAATATAGTTTTTATGACTTTAACAAAAACTAAGTACTAAATATTGTCAAAACTGAAATAAATGAGATTTTAATACAGATACTATTTTATTAAATGATATAATAGACCTAAAAATCAATGATTATGCATAATGACTTATATAATGTAAAATTTTCAATTAATTGTCCATTCGTTGTTCTATTGGAAATTTAGATAACATTTGTTAACCATATATTTTAAAAATAAAAGAAGAAATGGAAAGAGTTAATGTCTTTATTTAAGAGTTAATGATGAATGATAATGTAAATTTTATGAAATAAACTTTTCTAAAACCTATTGGTTGAGTTTATTTCTACCCATACCCACCTTATACATTAATTATATCTCAGTGAAGAAATTATCATTCTAAAATAATTTTTTTTTAAAATAATATTTTAATACTTTCTGAAAGTTACCCTACTCCCTTTTATAAAATCCCACCACCTTTACCGATGTACTCACACATCTAACTCACCTTGTATCATCCAAATTCAACTTGAATAATCTAACAAAATCCATAAAATTATCACGGTGTCCCTAAATAGGGCATAAATATATTTAAGCAAGACTTTTGGCTCAAATCAATGGAGTCACCTGATTTTGAGGTAGTGTCTTCTCTCAATCTCTAGTCCTTTATTTTTTATATCCACAAACTATTATAATATTATTATATGAATACATAACAACACCACTATCCTAAATATAATAGGATGTTTTTATTATAATTATTATAACTAAACGTACACACACCATCATTTAATGGGTACGAACATATTGTTTCTATGTACGATGAACTTCAACCTCACGAAATAGTGATTATTCAGTTTTCTTTTACCACCTACCATAGTTGAAATTATTATGACACTATATTTATATATGATATATATTTTATTTTTATGTTATATATTATTTTGTAATTATAATTTACAACATACTGGTATTCTTTTCATAATGTGCATGATAATTTATTTTGAGGATGTTTTGACTACTGCCCTCTCAATGTGATATAACTCATTCATTCCATTTATAGAATTTATAAAGGATATTGTTAATAGAAATGTGTATTATATATAACATTGATATAATAATTTATATATATTATACATATTTATCATTTAGTTTTTGTTCCTTTTTTATGACAAGAAATGAATGTAACATTCATCTGTACATATGACCAACCGTCTACATGAATGGTGAATTTCATTTATTATCTCCAAATATTATGGACATATAAAATACATATATACCATATATATATATATATATATGATATTTATATTATTAATTTTAATATTTTGTGGAATATTTACTTTTGACTACATGTAGACATTATATCAACATACGATCATTATCGACTGAAGTACTGAATATCAACAAAATGACCAATATGATTATAAATATTTATGTAATTTCTATAAAATGGTAATTAGTGATATAAAATTTATTATAAACATAAAATAGTATCTCAATCAGGTGGGAATTTAACCTATATTTATAAATTAGGAACATAATAATTGAAAATGAAGAGGCGAGCTCAAGGTAAGGGAAATAGTAACTCAATATCTAGTCATTGAGTTAAATATCAGGGTCATTGGAATGATTTTTCCAAGAAAATGTTTGAATGGGATGTTTTTATTTTACGATGAATATCCAAATATATTATTTGTACATATTTTTTCACACATAATTATGTCATTTATTTATCTTATATCTAATGATACAACCTTTTAATTAGACTTCATATCAATATATTAACATTAATGTGTATTTTGATAATATACCCCATCATGCTTTATACTATCTATAATAAACACCTTTTGAATTTTAATTTATATGTAATCATTTTTCAAAAATCAGTTTAATAAATTGAAAAAGGGAAATGTTTTTAACTTATACAGTGAAAACGAATACTCCACCACCATAACCATTATATGATATTTAGATTCCACTATTAACCTTACTGTTCTTTAAAGGAAATGAAATACCTTATTCCATTTTTGAGAGTTTTGATTTTGAAATTGGTTTTTAATGTGGATTTTCTATTTCAATATCTTGAATTGATTTGTTCTGATTGAAAATAATATTTCATGAGTGTGATTTTGATAATTTCTATATCTTACGTGATATGATTATATATTGGTACTTGGACATTTAATCGGTGGTTACGTGATAAACCTAATATCATTGGTTATGTGATAAACCAGTGATGGGTGGTTTTGTAATAAAATATGAATGAGTCATTACATTATAACATTTAATGAATTAGGAAATGAAGTTGGATGTATGGTTATTCCATTTAGTTATATGTATGGAAATTCCATTTAGTGTTATGAATGGAATTATATTCCCTTTAGTGATATGTATGGAAGTCAGTCATACAACTATACTATTTAGTGATATGTATGGAAATCATCCTTATGGATATTACATTTAGTGATAAGTGAGGATGTCAACCATATTGTTATTCAATTTACGAATGTTTTTTTCCTAAGATAACTTTAAATGTTATATGTTGCTTTCTAAGGCCTTTATGGTGTTCTTTTGGTTAGAAAAAGGTTATCTAATGAGCTTATATTCAGTTACGTATATTAAATACTTCTTAAAGGTGAAAATTATTTCATTATGATAATGTATACATGATTTTCATGTTTTCCCAATACTAAATGTTTTCTTTCTTTCTATATCCCATGCATAGCCTTTTATACTCATCCCATGTTTTGAAATTTTTTTCATAGTATATAATGAAGAATATAGTCCAGGATGGGATCAATGAGAATTTATATTGTTAAAACATGAAATGATACCATGTTTCTTTGTAAATAGTTTATGTTTTTTAAAAACATTGATAGTGATTAGAAGTGTCTTATTTTAATATTTACGTTGTTATCTTTGAGTCATGGCCTAATTTTCCAAGACACTAATCGTAAACAGTTTCTCGAAGTGAATTAAAGTCAATTGTTGATTTATCTCACGATTATGTAATTTTTAGGTATTGAGCCATATAAAATGATTTCAGAAGGTATTCAAATATACATAATATTAACATACATTATTTTATACTAATTAAGGGTGAAAAGTATGTATTTTTAATAAAATCAATTATTTATTCATTTTTGAAATAGAACTAATAATTTATATATTTCAATATTAATATTTCTTATAAAATTTTGTAAGTAAGTCACTATTTATAAAAATTTATATCGTTGATAAGAAACTTTTTATATCTAATACATTGATCAATTATAAAAGATGAAAAACTTATAATAATTAATGGTAAAACATGTTTCTTTATATATTTTTAAACCTACATTACATAGAATTTTGTTCCCATAAAATGTTTGAATACGTTTTTCATAATATTTTATGGTTGAGTAGGCCCAATAATGATTTTTGAGATAAAAATAATGACAATTTTTCATGAAAATAAAACATATTATAACATTTAATTCTTTTATTCTAGAAAACTTTACACTAACTCAAAATATATACATTGAAATCTAATATTTATTAATATAACATTGGTATGAGAGTCCTTTTAAAATCTAATATTAAAAGGTAATAAAATTTAAGCTAATTAATTTTTAAATCAAAACTCTAGACTAAAAAATATATGTGGTTGATTCCATATAGTTTTTATCATTTTGAAAGTTGAGATATCATTATAGATAAGTATTAAGGACCTTTGATGAGGAATCTAGTTACAATCCTATTATTAGAAAAAAATCCAAAATTAATGGTATGAAAGGGGGTATATGGTTCTCTTATAAAAACATCCATATTGGGATATTTCAATTTTAAATGGTTTATCGATAGATGAAAATATGGGTAATAACATTGAAAAATGTTGTTCAAATATATCTCTACCATCATTTTCGTGCATGGTTACTGTTCCCTTACGTCACACCTTGTTTGACATAATAAAAGTATATTCATGGGTTACCTAAGATTTGGTTTATGAACTATAAAAATGATTTGAATTGATGATTATAATGTTTGATCTAATATAAACATAAATTTTCATATATTTAATAAAATGATGCTCATTTAAGAATCCTATAAATTATTTTTCCATAATTATTCTTTTTGTATCTAACACCTGGAATTTATTAGTATATGTATTTTTTAAGTGGAATTTTTTATTTGGTGAATGATATGATTATGAAAATATATATCAGATAACGACTCTAGTGAATATTATTATGACTATGCCTAATTAGTCATCATGATATATTCAGAAAAATTAATCTCTTAACTGACACGTGGTCACTGGAATGTAGAGAATTTTAGATTATACTATGATTTAAATTAGTGTAGAACATGGACGATTAAGGAACAATTTTCTTCCTTTTTAAAAAATGTAATTAGATTACTAAAAAATAGAAAAATAGAATAGGTAAATGATTTTGGTGTGGAAACAGAAGAACAATGGGAAATGTATTGCTAAAAAACCGAGGAGGACATTAGAGATAAAGAAATTCTACCATGTATATATATTTTTAGTCTGTTGACATAAATTTGGGGAATCTAGGTATTATCCTTGTCATTTCCCTCTTCTAAATTATAACTCCTAGACCACAGAAAGAGCTCTGTTATACTAATACTTTAATTAAATTAATATAAGTATGTATGTTTTGGGATTTGGAAATTATGTTTTATATGTTTTTTTATCAATGGATATTTTTTGAATCATGAAAAATCTATGTATTTTTCCACAATAGTTTTATTTATGTGTTCAAAAACGTATTGGTAATTCTATAGATAACCATGGAAAGTTATTTAGTGATATTGTGATATTTATTGAAAAAAATGTATTAATAAAATTATGATCCTCAAAACATTATTTATATTTAATTAATAATATTCATTTGGGATAAAGAGACTATTGAAATTAATGATATAGATGATATAGTATTGACAACATTAAATTTTTTTACCGATTTGATGGAAATTTGATTTAGGTAATCTCAAATGACGCCTATTTCCTTTTTGGGTTTATTGAACACAATGAATATTCTGTGATTATTTTTGTTGTGTTAATTTTTCTAATAATATATGTCTTTATGTGTGTTTAAATTTATATAAACACAACCCATCATGGTTTTTAAATTTTAAGGATGATCATATGTTTTAATGCATAGATATATTTATCTGTGATGGGATTTTGAGTTGATTTAAAACCATTACATGATTTTAACAATAAAACTCTAATATGTTTTAAATAAACCTTTGGGGGAGATTATTCTTTAATGATATGTTAATTTTATAGTTAGATTAATACAATCTTAGTTGTTGAAATGTTATTCATTGACAATGTGATATTTTTAGATATATTTGTGATAAATCATGAAATTACTACTATTGTTAGATCTTAAATTTGATTCAACATATTCATGTGGTATTCACTATATTATTAAACTATAAATTTTTTTTTTGGGCGGGGGGGTTTAGTGATGATTTGTGTCAATATTATTTAGGTGTAAATATATGTTGTAACATCCTGGACCCGGGTACCACTCCATGGGTGCCTCGAACCGAGTTCTCCATGTGACCTCAAGAGCATTTCCCCAAACGCTAGAGGCTGATGACTAGCAACGAGGGCCCAGGTCTGATAGTGGGGAAACTATGCCTTCATTTTTCAAAGTGTAACGCCGAGGAATATAATTTAAATATACAACAACAGCAGAATAAATAACAGTATGTATAACTGAAATGGATAATGGATAACAAAAAGGGAAACCAACAATCATATAAATAAAAAGATGCAACATGTCACCATTCTATGAAAGAAGCCAGAACATGTTAGACTGCAATAATACAATACAACTGAAGTAAAAGTATAGTAAGGAAAAACAGAACAGTCAGTGGAATCGCAAGCCAATTCTCGGTCCCATGCTCTCAAAAACCTCAACAGAAATCAAGTACCTGTATAAAGACCCTTTCCCTTCTCTTCACCTGCAGAAACGTAATCTACTTGGGCCGAAAATCATGGCCCAAAAAGGGTGTGATAAATATATCTCAGTAGGCACCCACCAAAGGCCCGTGCCCAACTGTGTGAAATCATGCAACAACGGTGTGCAGTATTAAAATGAAATAAAGTAAGTAGTACTGAAAATAACTAACATAACTAGTTATATTTCCATTTAATATCGATTTAATCATTTTATTTAAAATATCACCACATTGAACATTCTAAGTAAACATCCAATGTCCTCAGACACCTAAACTCCTACCTTCAGGTAAAGAGAAATCCCAACATAAGAATCTACCCACAGGTATACAGATATTTCCCACAGGCGTATGTAGTGTTGCCCATAGGAAAAGAATAAACTGCCCACAGGCATGAAAGAAGTTTCCCATAGGTTAGGTAGTATAATGCCCATTTGCTAATCACAACACATACCTCTGGCTAAAACAAGTTACTAGGCCATTCCCAACATGTAAATAAATAGTACACAAGAAATTACTCTCAAGGAAATTCTATAATCCTTACTTTAAAGGTATATAATAAACAAGGCATACCCTCGGGTATCCTGGCCAAATGGCTAAATAGAGGAACACAACCCTGCAGTGGTCCTGGATCCAAGCAGCGATGCCAAACATCATTTTTATATCACATTCAATTACCGATACAATTATATGTATTTTAACAGCTATGACCATAGCCACACGACACCCCAAATATGGGTTCATAGCTCAAAACACAAAACAAATGCAAGACAGTTGTAAAAATAAACACCAAGCCACATACCTTATATGCCAACAAATGATATACATGAACGTCGATTCCAGAAACACCAAAAGACATTGTAGATTAGAGGTAAAATAATTCTCGCTTAAATCCAAATAACATTAATTAGAGGAAGAATTAGAAAGAGACACACTAGGATAATAGAGGTCTTACCCGTGCGGTTCCAACGAGATCGACGGAGGTGGAATCAGATTCTTGAAGTACACTCAGCGGATCCTCGAAGCTCTGGAATTCCTCTCCCAAGCTCTCTTCCCATTCTAAGCCTTCCCTATGAATTAGGGACGCTACTGCCCATTATAAGAGAAAAAAAACAAAGTACATGGCATGTACTTCCAAGTACACGGTGTGTACTTCTCATTTTTAAACTGTTCTTCTGGCGGCATACTGCCAGCTAGACACTGTTCACTTGCCGACATGACTACAAGGCATGTCTTCATGAGTACATGGTGTGTGATGCCCCACAGCTAGCCACCGCCTTACTATTCGCCTGCCGACTGACTACACAGCATGTAAAGGACCACTACAAGGCGTGTATTTGGTTCCTACACCCTTCATTGCTGACACAACCACACACCCTCTGTACTCATTCCACACGGCCAAAAGTACATGGAATGTGGAAAAAGTTCACGACATGTACTTTCCAAATTTTGGGATTTTCCCTCATTTTCCATATTTTCTCAAAAACACTTAAGGAAAAGAGAAAATAAGAAGCTCATACCTTAGAACTAAGAACCAGGTTCTTACAAACATCCCTCCTTAAAGCAATTCATCCCTGAATTTCCATTACAAGGGTGGTGAAGATAAAGCCGTGAAAAACTCCGGACACTAAGCATGTACATCGGTCTCCCGCTCCTAGGTTTCATCCTGAACTTGGCCATGCTTCCATAGCCCTCGTACGAGGGGAACTCACCAACCTCAGAGAACCTTCATGCTCCTATCAACGATACGAATCTGATGCCCCTCAAAAGACACATCTAACTCAAGATCAACATCCTTAGGATGAAAGACGTGAGATGGGTCTGAATGATAACAGTACCACTGAGATACATGGAAGACGTCGTGCATGGATCTGTACCTCTGAGGTAACTGCAACCGATAGGAAACCAGCCCGACTCTCTCTTGAATCTCAAATGGCCCCACATACCTCGGTGAAATATTTTCGTATATTCTGATACGCTTGTGTCCTAGCCTTGGCGAAACATGCAATAAAACCTATTCCCCAACCATGAACTCCAAAGGTTGTTTGCAGTGATAATGATAAGATTTATGACGAGACTGCGCAATATCCATCCATTTCAGAATCAACTAGTCCTGCTCAAATGTCTCATGCACAAGACGTGGTCCCATTAAAGCTGCCTCACCTGCCTCTAACTAGCACAAAGGTGGTCGGCATGGCCAACCATATAAAGCCTCATATGGTGCCATCTCTATAGTTCCCTGAAAGCTGTTATTATAGGAACACTCGACTAGAGTTATGGGTTTCTCCCAAGAGCCCCCGAAGTCTAGGATTCATGCATGCAGCATGTCCTCAAGCACGTGTATCGTACTCTCTAACTAGCCATCAGTCTGAGGGTGGTAAGCTGTACTCAGAAGCACCTGTGTACCCAATTCCCTCTAAAAACTCTGCCAGAAACGGGACTTAAAACAGGCGTTCCTGTCTAAAATGATAGAACAAGAAACCCCATGAAGAAGTACGATCTCTCAGATATACAACCTACTGATCGCACCAACACCGAAGGTCTCCTTGATTGGTAAAAAGTGATCTACATTCGTGAGTCTATCCACAAAAACCCACACGGCATCATTGCCTCTAGGTGTCCTTGGAAACCCAGTCACGAAATCCGTCATGACATCATCCCATTTCCAATCCGGGATAGGTAACTGCTGTAACAGCCCAACTAGTCTCTTGTTCTCCTCCTTCACCTACTAACAGGTAGAACATCTCGTAACAAAACCAGCTACATCTCTCTTCATACCCGACCACCAGTACTGACGTCTCAAGTCACAGTACGTCTTGGTAACCCCAGGATGAACTGCCCAAGCTGAAGCATGAAACTCTCACATTAGCTCCTCGTGTATATCCCCTGGAACACATACTCATCCAGTGAAATGAAGAACCTCATCATCGCCTATCATCCAACCAGTAGGAGGGTCCTCTCTTTCCATCAACTCTCATAGAACTAGGCCTTCTAAATCAGATAGTTGTCTCATCATCACTCTATCTAAGAGGGTAGAAGTCACTGCTAAAGAGGAAATATAAATTTTCCCCCGACTGTTGTGCACCTCCTAATGCATCTCAGAGAACAAATCCATAAGCTGCCACTCATCACTGGCCTCCTGCACAGCCTGTATCTAAGTCTTCCTGCTCTGTGCATCAGCTACTGTATCAATTTTACCAGGTGTATAGGCAAGCTCAAAATCAAAGGACATAAGGTATTCAACACACCTTCATTGTCTCAGATTCAAGTCTCACTGAGTAAAGACATACTTGAGACTTTTGTGTTTGGTGAATACCACAAAACATTCTCCCAATAGGTAATGTCTAAAATAGTGCAACGCATGCACAACTGTAGCCAACCTGAGATCATGCGTCAGGTAATTCAACTCATGTGGACTCAACTTCCGAGACCCGTACGCAACTACTCGATCGCCCTGCATCAACATAGCTCCCAGCCTAATACCTGATGCATCACAGGAAAATGTACCGCTCTTCCCCTGATCTAGGAGTATTAGGATTGGTGCTGATGTCATCCTTCCTTTCAGGTCCTGAAATGTTGTCTCACAAGCTTCTAACCAAACGAACTTCACACCCTCCTTAGTCAAATCTGTCAATGACGCTGCTAAGAGGGATAAGTATTGTATGAAGTGCCTATAGTAACCAACCAACCCCAAGAAACTCTATATCTCAAACACGTTTTGAGGATGCTCCTAGGAAACTACTGCTCTAACCTTCTCTGGGTTTACTGCAACTCCAACCTCTGAGATGATATGACTCAGGAAGTATCGGGTCCATCCAAAAGTGGCACTTTGAGAGCTTAGCATATTGCTGATTCTCTCTCAGTGTACTCAATATGATCTCAAGATGGGTGGCATGGTCATGTCGAGTGTGAGTGTACACCATGATATCTTCCACGAATACTACCACAAATGAATCCTGATAAGGATGGATCACACGATTCATCAGATCCATGAAAACTGCTGGTGAGTTCGTGAGTCCGAATGGCATAACCTTATAGTCGTATATACCATACCCACTCTTGAAATCTATGAGAGGTATATCAGATAGACCAACGCAAAACTGATGATATCATGATCACAAGTCAATCTTCGAGATCACTCATGATTGATGAAGTTGATCGAAAAGATCATTTATCCTCGGTAAGGGATATCGGTTCTTAACCGTCAACTGGTTTAGCTTCCGATAATCCACACAGAGTCTGAGGGTATCGTCCGCCTCCTTTGCGAAAAGGACAAGAGAACCCCAAGGATAAGTACTGGGTCAGATGAATCCCTTTTCCTGTAACTCCTCTAACCATCTCTTGAGCTCATGCAACTCTAGTGTATCCATCATATAAAGAGTAATGGACACTAGTGCTACTCATGGAATAAGCTCAATAGAGAAATCCACCACACGCTCCGGAGGAAGACCTGAAAAGTCATCCGGGAAGTAATCCCTGAAACGATCATCCAATGGAAGGAAATTCGTCTGAAAATTCCCCTGGTCATCTAGATATAAGCTCGCAATATGGGATGTGACTCCACCTCACTCATGATGCTCTGGTCCAGCTCGACTCTCCTGAACATCCCACTCGCCCTTGTATAGAAACTCTCCACCCTCTTGTGATGTGAAACTCACCCTGTGATGATAGCAGTCTAAAAAGGCTCGAAAGGGAACCAACCAGTCCATCCCGAGAATGACATCATAAGCTGTCATCTCTAATACATAGCGGTCCTAAAGAAAGTGATACCCACCAACCTCAAGGGGGAACTCCTTGCATTGACACAGACAAGCCGTTCTAGTCCCCAATGGTGTGTCTAGCGTCATGATATCAGAAGAATTAGAAATTCAGAGCCCAAGGCTCTCCATAAAGGGTATAGATATGATACTATGTGTAGCACCCATATCGAAACGTACTGAAGATAAAACAGAAGCTACTAGAATAGTACCTATGACTGTAGAATGTTCGGGATCCTGCTCATGCTGGGTCTATTGCACCGCATATACCTACCCAGTGTCACGGCCCTGCGACACAGCCTGGTTACCCTGAGCTGTCCTGCCCTGCTGCCTCTGAGATCCTGGTTTCTGGCTACCATGACAATGACCACCATCTATACCTACATCCCCTGATTTATTCCAGTTCCCCGACTAGTATGAAGCTGATTATCCTGCACCCATAGGCAGAGTATGCACATAACCTCTCTCACTAACCATCGCTGGAAATTCCCTACAAAAGTGTTGCAGATGACCCATCCTGCCCCAAGCTTGGCACTCCACTGGGTCTTGTGGACATTGTGGCCTCTTGTTCCCCTCTCTACCACATAGGTAGCACATGACCAGGCCACCTGAAGCATTCTTATGACTAGTACTGCCACCCTGAGAGAAGTACATCTGTCTCTTCCTCTTTCCAATAGAAATAGTACCAGTAACTGGTGTTGAACCACCCTAGCCCACACCACTAGATTCTCACGGGTTCCTCTCTATAATCAGTGACTGGTTCACAAAATCCTTTACATTAGGAAACCTGAAAACATTCACCAGTTCTCAGATGTCATAATGAAGACCATCCTCAAAGCGTCTGGCTCCCAATGACTAATCGCCCACCAGCACGGGTGCGAAGCATTGAAGCTTGGTAAAGCGAGCAGAATAGCCCATCATCGACATAGCGCTCTGCTGCAGATTCATGAACTCTCGAGCTCTATCATCCCTCAGCCTCTCTGGGAAGAAGAATTCATAGAAGACTACCTGAAAATCTTCCCACACCATGTCTCTATGATGCTCTGACTAGGTGGTACCGTCCCACCACCTCTTGGAGGAATCACGCAGCATGTATGTCGAGAGCTTGACCTGCCACCCTGGAGGTGTCTTAAGATGCTAGAAAATAGTCTGCATTGATCCTAGCCAAGAATCCATAGCCTATGGTCCGCCATCCCCTAAAAACATAGGCGGATTCTGCTGCTGAAAGATACATGTCAGCTTAGCCATAGATGTGGAAGCCGACGGTGCTCCCTGAAAGGTCTGCATGAACCGTAATAAGCCTTCACGGAATTGTGCCTCCGCGCCTGTGTCTGGTATAGCAGCTGGTGCCGCATCTCGCTCTACTAGAGGATCAACCGGTAGCCCATGGCCCACCATCTATGGACTATACTCATTACTGCTCTCCTAGTGAACAACGCGCGGTCGTCTAGGTGGCATTACACTATAAGGTCAAAAACATACCTTAGATTCAATATTATCAAGACCGAAAACGACGAAACCCAAAAGGGAACATGAGGAAGAAGGAATTAAAATTTTTCAAAAAAAAGAATACATGGTGTGTATACTGACTACACAGCGTGTACTTGACTCCCCTTCCACTACTCGGGTCCTTCTGCACGTCTATGCCACACGGATCCCGTTTAAACAAAACAACATGATGTGTATATTATCTACATGACATGTATGGTGTTATTTCCAACTGCCTGTGTTGCTTGTGACACAGCCGACTACTCATCTTGACACTAAACGACATGTTACTCCTGCACATGGCGTGTACACCACCTCGTTTCCCAGCCACATGGCTTACTCCACATGTTCTATCCTCGGACAAGACTACACGGTGTGTCCCACAGGTACACGACATGTTCTAGAGGAGCATCGCTAACCAGTGTTTTTAGTACACGCACGGACACACGACTCACACTACATGGCATGTTCATCATTGAAACAACGTGTACTCAAGAGGATAACACCGACCCGTGTTATTAGTTACACGGCCGGGTCCCCAGGTCCCACTACACCCGCGTGTTCTTCATTGACACGACGTGTTCAAGAAACGACTACATAGGCCCGTGTTTTTTAGTTACACAGCCGGGTCTCTGGTCAACACTATAGGGCATGTATAGAAACTACACAGTGTGTTTTCCCCAAGCTCTTCCCTTCCACTTGTCGCCGCCCACATAGTTTTTGACACAGGTTGAGACTACACGGCGTGTACTATGGGTCCACAACATGTACTCAAAAAGTTTATTTTTCTTACCAAATCAGAAGAACATACACGGCGAGTTGAAGGAAGTACAAGGTGTGTATACTGGATATTCTAGACAGTATGCCTCAGAAACATCTTCGGAACCCCGAAAACACTAAAAAACAACACCTAAGTGTCAAATTCTGATCCGTGAGGGTCTATACTCCCCACGAATCAATGATTGACATCTTATCTGTGATATAATAAAATAAACAGTCAATGATCCACCAAATTCCGGTAAATGGGGGGCCATACTCCCCAAATACCAATGTCTGGAGTCCATATTTTATAAACATGCTCACACAAAAATACCCTATCAAACAGTAGGTATTGATCAAGCAGTTATCACAACTACATGCTTTTCTAGAAAAACAACGTGCAATTTTCTAAAGCACCTACATTGCATGGAACTATGCATGGCATGTGGTTTCTAGCATGTGCCTAAATGATGCATGAGATGGGATACCTTCATCCCATCGGGTTGAAACTAAGTAGAACCCATAGATAAAATATCAACAGCATAATCACAAGTGCGTCACCCAATGGTGCAAATCAATTCAATTGTAAAATTGAAAAATCAAAAGAATTGCAATACTAGGTAAATTGGATTTTCCCTATACATGGGTTAGCTATGCCCGGGCACCGCTTATTACCAACTACTATTCCCATCATATCCCTGACTGAGGCTCCAAATAGTAAGTCAAAGAAAAGAACCCCTCTGATACCACTTTGTAACATCCCGAACCTGGGTACCACTCCACGGGTGCCCTGAACCCGGTTCGCCACGTGACCTCAAGAAAATTTCCCCAAACACCAGAGGCTGCCGACTAGCAACGAGCGCCCAGGTCTGATAGTGGGGAAAATATGCCCACATTTTTCAAAGTGTAGTGTAGCAGAATATAATTTAAACATATAACAACAGCTGAAGCAATAACAGTATGTATTACTGAAATGGATAATAGATAACAAAAAGGGAAACCAGTAGTCATATAAATATGAAGATACAACATGTCACCATTCTATGAAAGGATCCAGAACATGTTACACTGCAATAATACAATACAACTGAAGTACATGTACAAGAAGGAAAAACCGAACATCTAGCAGCATCTCGAGATAATGCTCGTTCCCATGCTCTCCTACACCCCAACATTAACCAAATACCTGTATATGTACGCTTTACCTTATCTAAACCTGTAGAAATGTAATATTTTTATGCCAAAAATCATGGCCCAAATTGGGTGTGAGAAATATATCTCAGTCGGCACCCACTAATGGACCGTGCCCAACTGTGTGAAATCATGCAACAACTCTGTGCAGTAAGAAAATGTAATAATCTAAGTAGTACTCAAAGTAACTAAATTAACCAGTTATATTGCCATTTTAATATCCATTTAATCATATATTTTAAAATATCACCACATTTAACATTCTACGTAAACAACCAATGTCCTTATACACGTAAACTCCTACCCTCAGGTAAAGTGAAATACATACATAAGAATCTGCCCATAGGAATATGAATATTTCCCACAGGCGTAAGTAGTGTCTCCCACAGGCACAGAATCAACTTCCCATAGGCACGGAAGAAGTTTCCCACATGCTAGGTAGTACAATGCCCACAGGATAATCACAACACTGCCCTGAGGCTAAAATAGGTAATCGGGCCATGCCCAATATGTAAAAAAATAGTATAGAATCAATTCCTATCAACGCAATTATATAATCATTACTTTCAAGGCATAAAATAAACAAGGCATAAAATAAACAAGGCATACCCTTGGGTATCCCATCCAAATGGCTAAACAGAGGAATAAACACCTGGGGTGGTCTTGGATCCAAGCGGCAATCCAAGACAACATTTTTATATCACATTCAATTATCTATACAATTCTAGGTATTTAAACAGCTACAGTCTTAGCCACAAAACACCCCAAATATGGGTTTTAGCTCAAAACACACAAAAATGCATGACAGTAGGAAAAATAAACACCATGCCACCTACCTTATATGCCAAAGAATGATATACGTGAAATTCGATTCCATAAACACCCAAAGATGTCATAGATCTGAGGTAAAATTATTCTCTTTTAAATGCAAATAACTTCCATTAGAGAAAGAATTGGCAAGATAAACTCTAGGATAATAGAGGGCTTACCCGCGTGGTTCTAATGAGATCGACAGAGGCGGAATCGGAATCCCGACGTGCACTCAGCGGATCCTCGAAGATCCGGCCTTCCTCTCCCAAGCTCTCTTACCGTTCTAAGATTTCCCTATAAACAGGGGAGGATACTGCCCATTTTAAGCGAAAAAACAAAGTACACGGCGTGTATTTCCATGTACATGGCGTGTAATTCTCATTTTTAAACTCTTCCTCTAGAGGCTTTCCACCAGCTATGCACTGTTCACTTGCCGACATGACTATACGAGGTGTCATCATGAGTACCCGAAGTGTGCTACCCCACACCTTACCACCGCCTTACTATTCGCTTGCCGACTGACTACACAGCGTGTAAAGGACCCCTAAATGGCATATAGTTTGTTCCTATACCCTTCATTGCCAACACGACCACGTGCCCTGTGTACTCAATCCACCCGGCCAAAATTATATGGCGTGTGGACAAAGTACACGGTGTGTACATTCCAAATATTTAGGCTTTTCCCCATTTTCCATATTTTCTCAAAAAAACTTAATGAAAAGAGAAAAGAAGAAGCCTGTACCTCAGAACTAAGAACCGGGTTCCTACATATGTAGACATTGGGTATAAAATATGATTTAATATGAATGATTAATTTGGATGAATGAAATGAAATAATTTTAAATGTAAAATAAAAGTTATGAGGTCACCATTGTGGATAAAATAATCATTAATGATGGGTTTAGTATGGTTATTTGGGATGTAAGTTTATTTAGGATTCTATCTATGTATAATATTTTTATTATTTTAGAAATTATGGGCATAGATTTGTTGTTTCATATTTTGATGGTCAATGAAATTTTGATATTATCATACCCAATACTAACTTTTGATTTTTTAGAATATATTTAGATACATGTAAGAAAGATTTATTTCCTTTTATGAATTATAATGTTGATTATAGTGATTCAGGCATATAAAATATTCATGAATACTAATATTTTTAGACAAAAAATTGAAATTGTGTTATATATTTATTAACAGAATAAATTATAATTGTAAAGTAGTAACATTATATTTTTTATTAGTGTATATGGTAAAATAATTAATAAACAATAGGAAAATGTCCTCAATATAAAATTATATCTTTTAAATATTATTTATGAATAATTGAATTTATTAACAGCTCATTAGATCATGGTTTTGTTGCCATTAACATTCACATGGTTATTTATTTTGTTGTGATCAATGATCTATATTACTCTACATCATTATGTATAAAATAATCATTTCATTGATGACTATAAGTTCAACACCCACAAATGTTCTTGTATTCAAAATCATAGTTACGTTCTATTCTAGATGACCATCATATTTCCCTTTTACACTTTTCAAGAGAAAATTTTTAATACCTTTTTATTATGTTGTATAAAAAAACATGTATTTATAAATTTCTATATTTCGTTTACTGAGATCATGTCTAAATTATAAGGACATAATTTTTTACAAGGGTGAATATTTTGAATAGAGATTTTATTAAAAAAATATGGTCAATATTAAACGTAACACAACACAATATGGTTTATGTAAATGGATATATAATATATAAATATTCTTAATTAAATTTCCCCATTATATGTAGGACACTGAATTTGAGTGTTCAAAATGGATTTAGTTCATTATATATATATTCTTAATCAATAAAAAATATAGATAAATTCTTACAAAAATATTGGTATATTTTTTATAATGTTATTAAGTAAATTAATAATAATTTCTATCGTAAATGGGTTTTGATCCTTTTTATGGACAATTATTGTAATAAATTTCAATAATATTGAATGATATTATTTAATTAAAATATTATTACTATTTAAACAATCACATAATAATAACCTTGCAGTGAACTTGTTATATTTTTTAAAAAAATGTTTAAATTTTCAAATATTTTTTAAGAAATAATATTTTTATTTAAAATTTTATTTTCATTAAAACTATTTATTAAGAAATATTATATTTTTATTATTGTTTAAATTTCATTAGTTCCTTGTTAATAAAAAGGATTAAAATTTTCTCTTTGGAATTAATTTTTTACATGAATATGGAATAAAAAAATTTATACTGAAGAGGTATTTTTATAAAAAATTAATTTTTATTGCATTTTTTATTTGAATCTTAAATTTTTTTCTTTTAATTATAAAAACCGAATGAAGAAAAATTAATTCTTTAGTTTTAATAAGGATTATTAAATGTTTTAAATATGTTCCTTCAATTATTTTGGTCATTATAAATTCTTATTGCGGTTATTAATTGTCATCATAATGACTGTAAATCAAAAGATTATGGTTTAAATTGTTATTATAGGGAATAATTAATAACCCTAAAAAATGAAATCATCTAGTAGGATGAGTTTATACATATAACACCAATATATTGTTATGAAATATTTAAATTTAAATAATTTGGTTTCTTCGATTTCATGTAACAACTAGTTTAAAAAAAATGCATGACAATAAAAATATTATGCTTCACTTATTTCTAAAACAGTTGATTTGAATGTATAAATAGTAAAAAATATTATAAAAAATTCATAAGTACTAAATATTTATAAAATAATTTCATGATTATAATTTAAAAATAGATATTATTTTTTTATAAATGTAATGTTTCCCAAGAAATAAAATTGATTTAAACATATAATGAATTTTATATCTGTATATAAAATTAATCAATATCTGTAACTGATTTTTATGAAATGTATATATTACATACGAAAAAATATTTTTTAAAAAATTAAACAAATATTTATCTTGGCATAGGATTATTATGAAATAATTTCTATTTCTAAAAATGGATTATTTAAAAAAAGATATTTTCCCATATTTTTTATTCTCCATATAAAAATTATTTCTTCCATTTATAGGTATTGAATTAGATAAAATGTAGTAAATATTTATAATTAGGATGATTATCTTTCTTATTGTGTTTCCTTTTTTTAGAAAATGTATATACAGTAAATAGGGTAAAGTTTATGACATCGGTAAAGGGTAAATTTGTTTAATAATGGGATAAAAGATTTATGAGTATATAATTATTGATAATAATCATATTTGATGAATTAAAATTTTTCATTCTAAGCTAAGGATTTATATATAACTATTTTCTTGATATTGTTTATAAAAAATAACTTATACATTATTTAATCAAATGGTAGTGTCAAAATATCACTCTCTTAGTATTATATGTCAATTATGTTTTCACATAGATAAAAAATTGGGTTTGAATTAAAATTAATAGTAATAATGTTTCAAATTAATATATATATAAATATATATAATGAAAATTTATTTATAATTTCTTGGAATTATATAATCTCCTTAAATACATACATAATCCTAATGCAGTGATTATTTAATTAATGAAAAAATTGAATCATATTAAAAAAAAGTAAAATAATTTACGTTATTTATGATTATACATGAATTATCTTAATTAAAATCCCATTTTAAATATATAATAAAATATATTATTTCAAATTTTACATGATTTTTTATGGATTCAATGTCAAAATAAAAAGTTGAATTATTAATTATAATAACTATATTTTGTGGGATGAATATTGATTTAAATTATTTTAAAATATAAAAATACTAAATGAGAAATAATATGAAAATATAAGGTATATAATTTCATCTAATATTAATTTATTGGAAATTTGGAATCATTTGGCTCTATAATAATATTAGTATATTTTAATCTTTTGTAAAATTTCTAAAGAGCCTCTCAAAACAACTATATTATGACATATACTCCTTCAATTAATTACTAAACATAGAGATTTATATATCGACCATCCAAATCAAAAAAATTTCCCAATTCCATAAAAACATTCTATTATATTTATTATTCTTAATAGACCAACAATAGATGCAATTATATGAAATCTATTTGAGTCATTTTGAACAAGGAGTAATTACTCTAATTTGTCACATTTATTTTATACTCTACCTTACATCATATTATTTAATGATATTCACAACTTATTAATAACCTAAAAATCTTAAATTTGATAAAAAATAATATTTATTAAAAACACTATTTTTCACCCTCTTTCCCATCAAATATAAAGTGAATGTATCTCTTAGGCATGGGTACGACTTACCATCTCCACATTGCGATCCACATTATTTTTCATCAACATTTTTTGATGGGAAATTATAGTGGTTTCAATATATATATATATATATTATTAATTTATTAAACCTTTATAACTAAAATATCATGTTTATCTTCTTATCGTCCATTTTTTTGGTAAATGATATTGTTGCTCGTGTGTACATGTGAACTACCATATCTATAATGAAATGTGTTTTTTATTTTTATATTTGAAATCTATGGTATTAAGTATGAATTTGATTGTAATGTATTATATATATGATATATTATAAATTCATTAATGTTTAGTTTCTGTCGACCAATGTTTCACACCATAATTCTAAAATTAGAGATATCATTTATGGGTATATAAGACTAACCGTCTCTTTGAACATGTATTATTATTTTTCTAAATCTAAAATTTCTGAATGATTATTAATATGTATATAATGAATATGTATTATTTTTTATTCCATTGAAATAATCTTTAAATGACATGTTCATTATCAATGTGTAAGGATCTAACTCCCAAATCGAAACATGCTTGTAAAATGAAGCATCTGTCAACAAGAAAGTTAATTTTTATAATAAATTATTATTACGTAAGGGATTAAATTTTATAACAACCATACCTAGTATTATATAAATATGTGGTATAAATTTATAATAATTATCTATTTTTTATAATGGTTTTTTATCCTCATTAATAAAAGGTCATACATTAGTTAATGGTTTATTCCAAAATAACATAATTATTCAAGATTTTTTATCTTTATGCCACCATTAGAGAATATTTATATTCAATGTCCATGTTTTATAAGAAATATAAAAGGTTTCTCCAAATTTTAATCAAATTTTTCATAATATTTTCCATTTCACAAAATTTGTGGAATAGACTATTTTAGTAATTTTCTAAATGAGGTTATTTGTGACTTTTCAATATAAACATGAAAAAATTTATTTTTATCTTATACAGAATTAGTGGATTCTCTCACTATCATGATTCATTAATATTTTTATGTATCCATTATATTTTTATAAGGTCATCTTCAAATTAGTTTTTCCCATTACAATTTTAGGACATAAAAAATTGATTCCAAAATAGAAGGTATATTATCCTTAACATTTATTTTCTCATATCATTTAAAATAATTTTCTCTCTATGAAAAAATTAATTTATGTTACATAATATTTTACTCAGATATTATCCAAGATTACCATCGCTATTATTTGTATGGTAGTTTTGTCTATATAATCTCATACTATTTATGACACCTATTTCATTTAAATAGTCCATTCTATGAAGACATTTTTATTAAACAGATTTATTTTTATGGATTTTGATATGATGAATGATTTATGTTCTCATAGAACTAATATGTATATTTTTCATTATCTAACTATTGGGACATATATCCCCCTCCAATTCATTGGGTAAAAATACATATCCCATGATTTTATCATTATAGGAATGGGGTGTTAACCGAATTTAGTAAGGGACATTGTCAACTATTATAGTATTTGGAGTGAACAATGACTAATATAATGGTTTTCTGAGTGAACCCATTTCACAATAAAAGTATTTTAAATGATCCTTGACTATATAAGATTTTTTTCTATAATTATTTATAAGAAATATTTATATGACTTACGAATATATATACCATCATGTATAATTTTCATTTATTAATCTATGAATTATTTCATATGCACTATCATTATTTATTCCATGAAAGAATATTTTATTTATTTATTTATATAGTATAATATTGAGATGTTGTGTTCATATTATTATAACTTTAAGCCCAAATTATTATTATTTTTTCATTGATATATATATTTTTACCTTTAGAAAGCATATGATATCATCATTTTCTTCCGTTTCCATTCCCAAATATATGATGAATAGTATTATATATGATACGTAAACAAAGGGTTCTATTAATGATGAAATAAGTGGATGAGAGTATATATATTATAAACTAGTAGTTTCAGCTTCCATGTATCCAATGGCCTATATCTTTTGGATTCTCGTGAGTGTTATTTTAGAAGTTAATGAATAATCATCTGATAATATTTAATATATATGTAAAAAATTGAAGATCACAATAATTGTTATCATAGAATAGGTTTTTAGATACTTTTGGAAAAGTGGATGAAAAAAATATATTAAAAAAAATAATTATATTATAAAAGTTTAATGTTTGGATAATTATTATGAATGAACTAGTTTAAATGAGAAAAAATCATAAAATAAGTATTCATTTTTTATATATCAAATAAATTATTTTTTCAGATTATGTTGATTTCCACTATGATTACTATATCTCACATTATGATTTTTTAATCAATATATGGAACATAAATGCAATGTGTTAATATGGAATGTGATGGACAATTCAATGATTGTAATCCTAAGCAAATTAATGTTATGGGATTTTAATCTATAATATTATTATTATGCTCACAAAATGTTATCAGGATATGATCCATATTATGTTTCCAGATGATTTATGGAGGAAAAATGTACTTTTGAATCGTTCATGAGGAGACATCCTGATTCTTTAATCAGATATTCTATTCCCTTAGTGGTTGTGAAATGGATCAACACCATTGATAAAATATTTTAAATTCCTTATAGATAAAAACATGAAAAATTAGTATTAGACATTTATCCTTGAGAAGGATAATCATATTAATGGTGGGAACCTATAATGAATATGTGTAATAAAGGTGAAATTAAATCGGTGGAATTTAATGTTTCTGAATAGATATTCCTTTGAAATTAAATATCTGATATTCTTAAAAAAATATGAAGAAATAATATCATGAGCAGAAACAAAATTATAAGGAAACTATTGATACATATGAGGGAAATTTTGCAAGTCGAGAAAGGTATTCCCATAGATAAATTATAAACCTAGATATTAATATTGATTGATTATTTAGTAGCATAAAATGAATTATATATATTTCATTATTAATAATATAATTCACAACCTTGTACACATTTTTTATGTGATATTATTATTGATTTGGATATTAGAGTTACCAACCAATATAATGGTTTTTATAAGAAGAAAAATTAATTAAAACACCTTTATAAAAAATATATAAATGATTGTGATCATTTATTTATGCATAACATATGGAAGGAAAAATATGGGATACATTATTAATGGAAATGATAAAAGTTTCAAGTTTCGAAAAGAATTTCATTGGGAAACTTAATGAAAAAATAATAGGAAAATTTATTTTATTTATATGAATAGATAATATAAGGAACATATTGAACAAACCATGCTATAAATTTCCAAATTAATTTAGTATGTGTTTTATGGAAACTAGAACACAAACATAATGGGGTTTTATGATCATAAAAAATAACCTCATTATCCCAAATAGAAAGGAAATTCCTATGTGACCACAATATATTAAATTTATTATGATAATGATTTGGTGAGACAAGCATTAATATTCCACTCTTAAACAACCTCTATTTTATTTGATTATGGATCCAAAAACTATTTAATTTCTAAAGAATTGTTTTCGGTATTAATATATCACCCCAACAATATATATTTAGTCTGTTATGAAATCTTTTAATTTATCTATAGTTCAATCTAATTTTTAGATCTTATATGATTAATTTTTTTTGGAATGTGCTTCCTGAAAATCTACTGATTATACTTGTAGTTAAATTTTATTTGATTATTGTAGTGGATTGGATTTATTTATATGGATTCCATGTTAATTTTTGATAAAATGTTTCAAAATTTCATAATCCTATTGGATATATAATAATATACTGATGCATGGATAAATCTGAATATAAATTAGAAATTTCTTCCAAAAATGGGGTATTGATTTTTATACATTATTTTTATTTATATTTGATGATTGAGTATAAAATCAAAATTAAAATTATTCCTATTATACTATAGTTTATTTATTTTTTTCATGGATTATTTCTTTTCCTCCCAAAAAATCATTAATATTATTTTTCATCATATATTAGTTCTTATGCTATAATAATTTTAAACACTCTTAATATAATGGTTCCAATTGGGTTACATGAATTGAAGAAAAAAATCATGGATTATATTGACTAGGTATTCATATGAAATTATATATCACATTCTGATGAAAATATTCTATTTTTTAATAAAAAAATATGTCACTAAAAATTTTCCTTTATTATAATATGCTTAACAAAAGTAAAATCAATAATAATTATCTTATCAACCTAATTAATGAATTATTTTATCAGGTGTCTATATCTCATAACTTTTAAAAAATTTATCTCTATTATTGGTATCATCAATTGCAGATCAATATGGAGGATATACCCAAGATGATATTCTAATCAAGGTATGGAGACTATGAATTTACTTTTTTTTCTTTTGTCGTACTAAGTGCCCCACTATCATCTTGGAAATAATTAAAATGTTATTTAAATACTATATTTGTAAAATTTATAAGTCTTTATTAACAAATATTTTTTTTTATTTAAAGGATAATGGAGTGAATGAAGAACATGTGAGGATTTTTAAAAAACATAGGGATGGATATGATTTGTTATAATTTTAAAAAGTGTGAAATGATGCTTTATATTGTTTAATTTTTAGGTTATATAATTTTATGTGAGTGTTTATCAGTAGATCCTTAAAGGGGATAAAATATATAAAATGGCCTAGACTAACTATAGTGAATGAAACATGTATATTTAATTTGTTGGATAGAGATTATAAATGTTTTGTGACATATTTCACCCAATTGTCTAATTGACTCAAAATGATTTCTTGGAATATATTTATGTTCATATAGATGGTAGAGTGTGATGTGAATTTCAAATGGATGAAAATTAAATTGGTTATTTACCCAGTTCTCAAATGACTTTAAAGAGGAAATATGATTTTAATTTGAATTGATACATCAATGAGAATACTTGCATGAGTTCCCTTCCAAAATTGAATCGTGATAATACATCACTCCAATTAATGGTCCATGAGAAGAAATTTACAACTGATGAATTGGTGTAATCTTCAGTAAATTATATATTAAATATTTTTGAGGAATTGTATCTGTAGGTAAAAGTGTGTCAAATATACTCTAAAGAAAATATTAAATTATATTTTCACACAAAAATAACTAAACATGTGAGAAATAATATTATGAAAAATGATCAATGCTTATGACTTCTTAATGCATTACCACATAAGAAAAAAACAAGGTGGTTGATGCATTGATCTAAATGGATTATTATTGATTTTTGATTTTTAGGATCCAAAAATGTTTAATATTTATGGATATGAAAAGGGTGAAAAATTAAATCATAATGGAAGGAATGAAATTATATCTTCCTCAACATAATGGTCCCCCTTTTCCCCCAATGGCCCAAAGGGCTTCATTTTTTATTGATTTTGACAATCCCTCTTTCAAGGGGTGATGTGGAACTCTTACAAGTCCCATAGGTGTAAGTACTACATCACCTGTAGGAATTAGAAGAATTCAATGCCAATAAGATTCAAACATTTTATACAACCCAGACCAACTACTTGAACTACTCCTCCCTAGCATCATTATCGTGAAATTATCTCTTCACATTCACTTGGCAGTTTGGCTATGCTTTCCCGTGCATGCACAGTCTTTTCCCGAGGGGAGGTGCCATAACCCCTCGTTCTTGCAATCCATTTAGCTTCTACTATTGTGAAATCTCCTTGCTCATCCTCTTTCTGAATCATGTTCTTTTTAGGTTGTCTAGTTTTTATCTGCACTTAATGTGGCTCGAAGGCCTTGAGGTGGCCTAAAGGCCTTGCTGACCTGAAGGCTTAGGTGTACCAAAGGCCTTAATGAACTTGGGGACCAAATTGGTGGCCCAGAGGCCAAAAAGGGGGAATATTTATAGTTTATACAGTTCCAAACAGTGTCTACTACAGTTCAATCTACAATAGCTTCTACAATATTGCTATAGTACCCCTGGAAATTAGCCTCTTCCTGGATTTGATCCCAGGTCTACGGGATACACTTAATGAGTCCTCAACAATTGGGTTGAGGCTCATTTTCTATTCAACCATATATCAAAATAAAGATTAATGAGGGAAAAACATAGTTTTGGATCTAGAAACAATGTGAAATTTTATATTGAGATAAACCTTGATTGGTATGGAATAATAATGTTAATGAACCAAATCTATGTCCCACTAATACAATATTTGAAGAAAGAGATATTAGATGAGGCTCATTGTTCATCATCCTCTCTTTTTTCAATGAAATAAAAAGATTTATAATGACTGAAAAAGTATATTTGGTGTGTTTTTATGAAGATAGATAATGCAGAGTGTGTTTCTAAATAATAATTTTATATAAAATAAAATATGATACTAAAGAGTATAAGGTGATTTTGAAAACATTATTTATTACATATTTGAAATGGGAGAACCTCACCTTATATTTTATTTTTGACACTGTTTAGACATCTAAATGTTCTAATTCTATATTGGTTATAAATGATCTCATTATGAATTAAATAAAAATTATTACTACCAGATAATATATCTATCTGGGTCAGATTTGCACAATATATATTAATAAATTTTTAAGATTTAATAGAGTACAAGTATCCATTTTATTTTATTGGGATCAAAAAGTTCAACACAATATCTTGGAGAAGCATTTATAAGGATGTGGATACCGAGTTATGTTTTAAAACTACTAATCATTCATTTATTGATAGACATTATGAGATGACTATAAAAATACATATAAAGATATTTCTATATGGATTTTAAAGGTGGTTTGGGTCAACATAATATTTTCATACATTTTTATTATAACAATTACATTCAAATCAATATCTAGATGTCTCATTATGAATACCTTTATGGAATGAATTATGGAACTACAATTTATTCCAATAGGTTTGGAGAAGAAAATGTATTGGGAACTGATATAGTTGAAGAGATTCAGAGAATACTAGATCAATTAAAAAAATGATCATATCTAAGTCGAATTTTTTTATGTTGATAGCCATCAATTAGACCAAGATTATAAGTGAGTGGAATAGAGTTTTAGGAATATATCTCTATAGTAAGGTGTATATATTTGTAAATAAGGTATATATACCATATATATATCATTAATTTTGAAATTAATGGTTGTTTTGGGATGATAGATTTTAGTGGGAGGTTCTATCGAATCCCTATGATGTTCATGATTTTCTCCCTGAATCTCTCTTGAAGAAGTAAATACCAATTCATTTACAAATAATATACTCAAATATCATACAACTAGAGAATGATAAATCTTTTAGAGAATAAACACTAGGAAATTTGGATCATATATATTATGTTCTATGGAACAATACCACTCACTTGGTAGTGGTTTGTGGAGAAACCACCAAATTGAGGAGGCCACATGGGAACCTGAGGATATGACGAGGCGGATTTATACACACCTATTTGTATCTGATTGTTTAAATTCAATGAATAATTAAATTTAACTAGGTTCTATGGTATCACCCCATGATTTCAATGAAATGATTTTCTTTAAATAATTTTATTTCTTCGATTGTCTATGTTTCACTTATTAACAAGATTAATCGAAAAAAATAACATTATTAAAATAATTTTTTTTTCATTTTCACATTTTAATTTCATTATATGAAATTAATTTTTATTAATATGTGATTTTAAATATTTTTTCAATACCTTATAAAATAAATAAATGGTTATAATTAAAAACATGAATTATTTTTTTTAAAAGAGATTTTTTATGAAATTTTAAATTTCTACAACGTAATTAATATAAATATATTAAATTAATATATATTATTTTATTGTTTTATTTAAATTTATATATTATTAACATTATAATATTTTTATGCATTTAATTTTCTTTTCAAATCATAGGAAAAAATAATTCTAGTTCTGTGCAAAAAAGTATTTATTCCAGGAAAATATGTTTTTATCACATTTGTGTAGTTAAATAAATTTTTTATTACATTTATAGTTATTTAATTATATAAAATTAATTATATATATATATATATATATATTATTATACAGTTTCAAATTTTTTAATTAGGTCACTTTTATTCCTTATCAATATTAATACTAGCTATGATAAAATAAATCACATTTCTAAAGTGTAAATTATGTTAATCTAGGATAAAACTAAGTGATAATTCCATAATATTCATCCTAAATATTATTTGATTAATTAAATTTTACACAAAACAAATAATGTATGAAATTTAGTCATTTAATAAAAACCATTCCATGAAAATAAATTATATATATTTCAAACCAAAGGACCTCAAAAATTGTCACTCTATTTGTTTTAAATATCAATTATGTGTTCATCAATGGAAATACATTAGTTATGAAAGAATAATAATATAAATTTTTATCTTATGAAAATAAAAATATAGTGTAAATATATATATAATTTTCAATAGTTAAAAAATATCTTTAAACACTTATATAATGCTGATGCATTTTTTATCCAATTAAGTGAAAAATCAAATAAAGCATACTGTATTTTTTTTAAAGTAGCATAATTTGTGATATTTAATCTGTGCCATGATTTCACCATATAAATATATATTGAATAAGATATACCTAAAATAGTTTTTTTTTGAATCTAACTTGTTGTTCTGATGTTTTTAAACTCAAAGTAATTAATAAAAGAGAAATAGAAAATATTTTTTTAAAATTATATGTAAGTAAATATAATATTTCATTAAAAAATGGATAATTTATGTACAAAAATTTAATATCATGATCATTTTTAGTCCATTTTTTGAATATCTAAAATATATAATAGTGCTATTATATTACTCTCTTTTAAGATGTTTCAAAAGATCCCCTCACCTTAATTATTAATGGGAACTTTCACATTCACTTAATTATAGTACATTGAAATATATATGTCCACCAAAAATTAAAAAATTCCTTTATCTATTTCACTATAAACATTGTTTGTTTGTTTTTCATCTAAATTTGACAACATTATATCTATTTAGAAGATATTTAATTGTGTCATTTCGAAAAAAAGGTAATCGCTCTAACTAGTAACATTCTTTTTATATTGTTATTTGCCTCCAATAAATTCATGATATATTCAAAAATTATTTACATAAGTATCCAATATAATTATTGAAATGTTATTATGATTATCATAACAACATTATTGACCCCCACTCCTATATGATAAGAAGTGAATATACCACTCGTGTGAAAGTAAGTCTTACCATGTCCATATAGAGATTCAATTAATTTTTCATTGCGATATTTTTGTAATGGGAATTATAATGGTTTTAATGTTTTTATATGATATTAATGAAAAAATATTACTTCTAGATAGATAATATAGTGACTATCTTCTTGTCATTCAATCTTATGTGAGATGATAACATCGCTCATCTATAAGTATGGGCTACCATCTCTAAGATGCAATGTCATTATGTTTTTAATTTATATTTTACATGGATAGTAATTTGGATTAATATGATGAATATATATTATAAAATTATATAACAATAAATATTTAATGGTGTATTATTATGAACTGTTATTTTATTCTATTAATTTAAATATATAAAATGTGTTAATGCAAACACACAAACAACAATATCGATAAACAATTTAATTAATCTATCTATATCTAATATATGATAATGATTAAATTAATTATTATAATAAATAAATATGGTTCTTATACCAAGATTAAAATTCTTTAGATTAAAGAACTATGTTCATTGTATAATAATCGGGACTACGTAAATAAAATATTCTTGAAAAATTAAGCAGTTATGATTCAGAATAATTATTTTAATGAAATATTATTTCTAAATATTGGATAATATGGTATAAATAAATAATAAATGGAGTAATATATATATTGATATGTAATAAATCTATAATAAATAAAAATTTATTATTAAATTTGTATTAACATGAACACAGAAATGTGAGTTTTTTGGTATGGGTTTTAATCACAGTCTCATCACTATTCAGTGTTGTTTATTTTTCTGTCTAATTTGTAAAATATTTCACTTACTTGGATCTATATTAAAAATATGTTTTAGAAATGTTTTTTATTTTTTTAAAATCAAAATTTTCCCATGTTTTTTTACAAAGTTGTTTGAAAATACACTTGTTTATTTTATAAAAAAATTTAAGAATATTGTAGAAAAACATTGAAGGATGTTTTTTAACATATATAGCATGAGAATATTTTCCCATAATCATGAATCATTACTATTTTAAATCATTAATTATAGGATTACAATGTTCTTTTCCATAAATATGTTCACATTTTTAATTATAGGGATTTGGAGTAAAAGATTTCTAAATACAATGGATATATTCCTCATGAATTATTATACGTAATATTTTAAAATAAGATTTCATCTATGAAATGATAATTTATAGTTACTAATGATTTAATAGAGATATTATATATGAGAACAGTATTTATTCATTCTCTGGTAAGATTAAGAACAAGATGTAACGATGTTTTCTATCTTTTATCACTTCCATAGATATGTTATGATGAAATTTTTATGAAACCAATTTATTTCTATGTTTTACAAAATTATGAATGACTTATAAAATATTGTTACACACATGTATGGTTTTAATTAATTTTTGTGTGATACATATATCTCCTTCTAATTAATTGGATACATATTTATATATAATGAGATAAAATGGACTAGAATGGGGTGTGAACCCATTTTAGAAAGGGGAATATTCCCCTACAATAATTATGTTAGTGAACCATGAAAATATCTATACTATGCGTAGTGAACCAATACCACTGTGAATGAATTGGAAAAGGTACTTGACTACTATGGAAATCTTTTTCTATAAAAATTTTAATGAGATAATTTTATGACTTCTACCAATGAATTTCCCCATTTCACATTTTATTTTATTCCTTTTTAATTTATATCTTATGAATATCCATGATTAATTCAATATACCATGATAGATATATTTTATAAGAATAATATAATGTTCAAATATTATGATCATGTTATTATTCCCTTATGCTCAATTTAGGAATATGTAAATATTTATATGTTCCTTTTTTACCCTTGATAATAATTTTAGGTCACAATTTTCTTATATTTCTGTTCCCAAATATATAAATAATGGTATTGAGTATGATACTTGAAAATTGTATCTAGTTAAGAAGAGATAAGTGCATAACGATGTAGATATTTTATGACAAATTTTATTTTGGTTCAATGATTTAAAAGGAACTATACCTTTTGTATCATTGTGTATGTGATTGTGAAATTTAATTAAAATTCATCTCAATTTATGTAATATTTATATATGAGAAGATTTTTATTATGTATGTTGATTAATTTCCATCAACATTTTAAAAATATGGAATATTGTATCAATGTTTCAGTGATTATTAAATTTAATGTATTAATTTAATTGAAAATAAAATATTTTGGTCTCTTATTTGGTTTAGTATAATTTTTTTTGAAAAGGGATAAATATTGGTTATATCTAGTTTTATATGATTTTTTAAATAGAATTTTCTTTGACATGGTAGTTTTTTCCTTCTTTTTAGTTGTGAAATAAATACATTGAATTCTTATCTAATACAGAGACAATATTAATTAAATTGGCAGTAAAAATTTATAAATTATTTTTACACATTTAGAAGTTATATAATTTGAATTAATTATTTTAGTCAATGATTTATATGAAAAATATAAATTTTTAAGAAGTGTTTTATTGGATTATATTATAAATCTATGATTTTATGGTTGTTTTCAAATTGTAATTCAATTAATTATCCCAAATAATACATTAAGGAATATTTCTAAGAAACAATAATTTATTCAATGATTTCATGGAGGTAAAAATACTATCATCACCCATGTAATTTATATATGTCTATATATATCAATTATAGTTATATTTGAGTAAAATTATAATTTTATAATATCTATATTGACCCCTAATGTTAAAAAACATGATTTATTGTGGTAATTTAAAAAATAGTTAATGCATGTTAAAACAAATTGATATGGGTAAAAACATAATCAAATGTTTTTAGAATGTTGTTGTGAGATATTATATCAATATACCCACATCCATTTTTAGAATAATATTTATTTTATCATTTTTACCATGAAGGTTAATTTTTGTTAATTTAATATTTCATGTATTTACCAGAGTGATCCACCAATCATTAATAAAGGGGAACATACTATTTTATTTTCAATACACTTTAAAAACATTTTATTTATAATTTTCTGTATAAAATAAATTTTAAAATCACTCATCATTTTTTGGGTCTTTTTATTAGATAAATAGAAACATTATAGGGTTTATGTTATAATGAATTTGATGTTTTATAATGATGTGGTATTTTTTAAACTAGACCATTTTTCATTATTTCATCTTCTTAATCCATTATATCTTCTTAGAAAATTGTTAAAATAGTAACAACTATTCTTTTATATACTAAGATTTTTTATGTTAATTTTATATAATATATCTACTTCATATCCCATCATATGGTAATTGAATCTATATTTAGTTGTTATGGTGGACTATCACCTTACAAAACAATGTAAAAATGAGTGAAATTGAATGATTTTTTCCTATAAAAAATTTCACAAGGATGCTGTTAATGAACTATTATGAAATAAGTAAAGTTAATTTAAATTTGGGAAATGTTCATGTCATGAAATGGGTATTTTTCCTATAGTATTTGTCCAAATTCTCTAAAATAATAAACCAAAATGTTAATCAATAATTTTTGTTATCAATAATTACATTTTGATGTCGTATAGTTTTTATGGATCAATTTGGGACCCAAATATCATCATCATAGCTAGAAATGTAGATTTAATGATTATGACATAAGTTCCAGAATCCTAGGACATGGAATATTAAACAATTTTTTATATTTATTTGTACATATATTTTTTTTCACTGGACTAAAGGGTGAATTGATTTTATGGAAATATTAGTTGTGTTTTATTTTTGAAAACAAAGTATAATGAATTGAGGTGAGGGGGTTTGATTTTTCCATATGTCTAATATATGATATATAAATTTTTTGTGTCAAATAATACTATATTTTTATCATATAAATTAAATTCTATATTTTATAATCCTAAGGGAATATCAAGAATAATAGTTGGATAATTTTTGATTTTTTAAATAATTATAGCTATTTATATGATTTTTCTATTAAGAGTTACCAAAAAATCCACCATTAAAATTATCATTTATAAATCTCTTTTTTTATATTTTATATAAATATGAACTAAAATATTGAAAAAAAATTATGTAAAATCCCATGAATTTTTTATTATATTAATGTTATATACTATACAAAACACAGAACATCGAGTGTAAAGGAAACACGAAATGTTTTTATATAAATACACCCATTATAACCTAGCCATTAATTTGGATGGATTTATTTATATTAACAAATTTTAATAAAATATATTAATATTATAATCAACAAAATTATTATCATTATTTCTTAGGAAATTATTACTCAATATTATTTGAATCAATTATATTATTCAAAGAAATTTTTTTTATAAATGTGGTTTTAATTGAACATATGATATAATTAAATTTTGGAAAATTTAGAAATTTTATTTTATAAATTACTACACGTTTTATAATCAATTTAACAAGTTATTCTATGAAGAAATTTTTTATATTTCTCAGAAATGCCTAATTTTTTATTAATAATTTAAATATGATTTGTTTTGAGGACCATATTTTAATATAAAAAAATTACAAATAAATTTTGAGAATGTTTTAAAATTTCATGGATTCCTTACTAATTAAAATAATAGAACTATGGTTATGGGGATCGATATTATTATTGAATTCAATATGAAACATTTTTATAGATAAAATGAAATTTTTCTTAGAAACTAATTTTCATCGCATTCCACTGAAATATTATTAAATTATATTATTCCACATGTAGTTTTTGAATATATAATCATGCATTCCATATCTGGAATCAGGAGGTCCAAATTTTTGAAATAACATACTTTTTTGATGTTATGAGTGATAACTTTTATATTATGTGTTATTATGGTAAAGGATAAATTAGTTAATTAATGCTAAAATTAACATGATAAAGACAAAAAAATGACCATAACAATTACATAAAATTTAATTTATGAGTATATATCATCTTTAATCATCAATGGTATAACTATTTTAATTTTTTTCCATTTTTATCATATTACAAATTTAATACTATATTATTCAAATAAAGGAGAAAAATGTCACACTAGTTTATAATAAGTATAACATTTTTAGCATGGGGATATACAGAAGAAATTCCATGATAAATTTTTTTTTAATAAAATATAAATTACCTAAATATATCTTGTTATTTTTATGTATTTTTTAATTATATTATGAATTTATAAATTATAAGACTATATTGGGAGTAATGTTTTTAAATTATTACAGTAATAAAAAAATGGATATTAAAAATATTAAAGGTAGAAAAATTTGAAAAAATTAATTTGACCCATAAATTTTAGAGATACATATAATTTTTAGGTATGTTTCACCTTTTTTATGCATACATCATTTTTATCATAATGTTATTAAAATCGGTATAAATGAAAATTTCAAAAATTGATATAATTGATATTTTATCAAAATAAAATTTTATTAAATGATTTAAAATTACTGTAACATCTATATTAATCCAAGATATTATGATATGGTTTAAAATATATACCAATTATTATTTATTGGAATTTAATTGAAAATATCATTCCCCTCATAGAGTGAAAACCCATGTTATCTCAGTAAGTGTAAAAAGGTTAAATGCGGGTTAAACCCAAAGGATGTGGCCACAAATATGATCTGAATGTATAAAAGACATATTTTAATGAGTGAATTTTTTGACATGAAGATATTATCACTTAATAATATCTATTTTTGGATACTTATATTTCATATTTATTTTTAAATATTTTAATAATTATATAAATTTTAAAGGATCCCCTACCCACCCTTATAAATGAGAACCACTTATTCTAATTTCTTAGTGTAGTAAATTTCATTTATTTTAGCGAATATATATGAAAATAACCTTTAAATATATCTAGAAACATTATAGAGGAATAATTTTTTAGAAAATAATATCATTAATGTTAGTATGGAGTATATAAAAGGATGCTGTCAAAAGAAATGGTATATTTTTTAACCGAATCTTTAGTTTTTATTTCATCTATCACCTACATAAAATATTATAAAAACTATTATTAGATAATAAAATAAGTATATTACAGTTTAAATAATGTTATTATGTTATTTTCATTACACATATATGTCTCTAATGTCCATAAATTGGGAAAATAATATATTTTTTGTGTGTACGGTGGATTAGAACCTATCTGGCCAATGAAATTCATTTTACATTGCCACTTATTATAGTTGGATAAAATGATGTAATTAATTTTTATATATGACATTAATAGAATATTTATTATTTGAATTATATAATTATTCATTTAATTTCTATCAATTATATTCAATGAAAAATGATAATGTAAATCATGAACACATGTCGACTACCACACCCCCAATGTAATGTGATTCATCTTACATCACCACATAATGTGACTATAATATTTATGTTTTATAAAGAAATTAATTTTTTTATGATATTATAATCATTATGTAATAATTTGATAATATATTCCTTCATATTATAATGATATATGAAAAAAGAAATGTAACTCATGCGTACATAGAACCCACAGTCTTAATGATTTTAACATAGTACATTTTTCATAATGAAATTTAATCATTTTAGTTGAATGTATAGTTTTATAAAAAATATAATAATTTCAATATTATTATTCTTTATATAGTGGAATAATGTATTGTTTGAGCATAGTCAGCCTATTGAAGTATTTTTGGACTTATGTGCATAATATCATCAAAACATCTGACATGAACTCAATTGAAGAATTAAATATTTATAAAATTATAGTAATTGAAATAAAAGGAATAAAATGATTATAAATGTTCTCAATAATGTAATAAATTAACATAGGTTTATTATTAATGATATAAAATACAAAATGTAATTATTTTTACATAAGGTAATAGTTATTCTTGAAAAAATCACCTTTTAATGTTTTTGTTTAAAGGTTTTCTATTCCATATCAATATTTTTTAGATGTATTTATATATAAATTAAACAATTTTAAATGAAATTTTATTTATTCATTTTTTTAATTTTTTTAATTTTTTTACTTTTATCACAACATATTAAAGGTAAGTTGTAGTTTTATCGATTTGTAACAATGATATTTCCTAACGTCATAAACATTAGTTAATGTTTATCATCCATAACAAGATTTCATTATTTATTTAAACAAGTTAACTTTTTAACAATTTATGAATATTTTGGAATTTAGAATTTTTCAATGATAATTTAAATTTTTATTACATAAATTTATATTCGAATGAGTTTAAAATATTTTTTCCCAGGAATTTTTATCAAAATTGCAAGAAAAAAATCACTTATTCATGATATAGAAAATAAGGAATATTTTTCATGGCCAAGGTCAATATATATTATATGATTGGTGGGTCCCATTATATCTCTCCAATTCATTGTGTAAAGGGATACATTTGACCAATTGTTTTTCTCTGAAGAGATTATTGAAATTTAAGATGATTATTATTACAAGTATAATAATGATGAGCAATTAATGTTTAATTGAGATGGATTATCCATGTAAAATTGTGGTGTTTATTCCATTTTTAGTATTGTGGGATACCTTATATATAATATAGATAATAATATTACCACCAAGTTCCCAACATATTTTATTTACGCTTTCTATATCGTTTAATGGTTTGTTGTGAAAAATCATAGTTTGATTTTCATGTGGAAATGATTTCATGCATCATTTAAAATAAATAAGATAATGTTAAATGTTTCATTGGTGTTATTTTTTAACTGGGAAAATATATTTATTTATTATTATATCCCTTACTAAAATTACAAAGTTAATTCCACATTTTGAAAAATTCATTTGGTTTATGGTTGGGTATAAGAAAAATGTCAAGTTGAAGGTCGTATATATTTGTTTTGAAAAACAATTATGTACTATTTTATAATTTTAAAATTATTGGAATAATGGATAACAAATTGATGTTTACACATTACAAAACATAGTTTTTATATGTGTGTTTTTTGACATAATTCTATGAAATTATTAAAAAAATATCCATGGTTATTGAAGAATGTGAATCCAGGTTTGAAGATACTATATTTTGTATTTTTTACAGACTTTTTTATATTTTTTCTGTTAGATAATGGTTTATATTAAATTTCATGTTAGGATTTCATTTTAATAATGTTATAGTAATAATATTAGCATAATATATTTTTTATGTGAATTTTTTTTATTTTTGATAATATAAAAATATTATAGATGACAAGTTATAGACTATATTAAATATAATTGTTCTCATAAAATTGTGTATTTTTATTTCGTTCATATTTCTAAACTATCCTATTTGTTTTAGTAAATTGATGGATCTGGTATAAACCCAGGTTAAAATTGATGTGAAAGAATATTTGGTGGTATTCTGAATGGGAAACTAAATGAAATGATAGCTTTAAGGAAAAATCCTATGGTTATTATTACATAATTATCACATTTTACTATTTAAAAAGTCAATGTAGGTGTGGTTCCCATCTCATTAGATAAAATAAAAATTATGATTCGTGGTTGTTCAAGTGATATTGATCATAACGTTAAAAAGTTATATTACTTATGTTTTACGAATGTTTGATGAGGAATCCTGGATGGTGTCTTAAATGAATGGTATATTTTTTATGCTATATATAAAGGACTGAAGCTATAATATAAAATATAAAAATAAATCATTTCATAGATTCCATCAACATTAATACATAATTTCATAATTAATCAATACAATGTTATATTTGGGGAGAATGATAATTACAATAATTGATGCCTTGGGGGGGCATCCTAATAACGGAATCAGTAAGACTATTTGTCCATCAAAGACAAACCACCATTACAATTGAATATGGGGGAACTGAAAATGGAATTTTTAATGTATGAATTTTATAATCGAATATTTTTTTATATATTTCATAATCTAAATATATTTTTCATACTTTTTTTGTATAATAGATTTATTATGAAATGATATGGATAAGTTTATTTAATGGATTATTCATATCATTTAATGATTAATGTTTCCTTGTATAGGGATTAAAGATTTGTGATGTAGTGATGGTCCCAAAGATTATCATGTTTTAAAAATTATTTCTTCTCTTTAAATGTTTTATGTGGTGAATGTACATTGGTAAAATTTCACTTTGATTTTTAGATTTTTTTTTGTATATTACTATTATGTTTAACATCTTAATAATAATTTTAGGTAGAATACAATTTTTATTTTTTCGATATACATAAAGGGTTGTCGATAACATTAAGGTTTTATATAGTCTTTCTAATTGAGGTAAATATTTATAATTAATATTTGGGAATATATTTTTTATTATGGGATTGAAGATTGATTATGTGATTAATGTATAACATTATTTTTGATGAAGATCACAATTTTGGAAGTATATTTAAATAATAGTCACAACATTTTATGCATATTTTGTCATGAATAATGACTGAATTGTTGTAACACCCCAAGCTTCTACGGTACGCTTCTCTTTAAATAATGTGATAGCATATGTTGTACGCAACACCGAGTTCTAACACACCATAACCAATCAAACTAGCCGTTATGAATAGTAATACCTACTTTTTGAAATTATATATATTTTATATTTAAAAATGGACATCATTTTTGGATTCGGAATATCGAATTTACCCTAAGGTGAAATTTTGGTACATTTCGGATAACTTTCATAATTTGATGAATAGTGAAAATTGCTAAATTTTAATTAAAGACAACATTATTAATAAAAATAATTAATAGTGATAAATTATGAGTTTGAGTGGTTTTAAAGTATATTTAGAATATATTTTTACCATTTAATATAATTTTGGTCATTGGACATAATTTTACAATTAAACCGAACATAAACAAGTGTCAATCTTTTGATAGTTATTATCTCTTAAAAACACGCTTTTTGTTTTGACAGCGGGAATTAATTTTAAATTAATTTCTTCCACTTCTGTGTTTTGAATTTAGGAAAATGGATTCCATATTTGGAATCAGGATGTTCAAATTGTGTAAATAGGTAACTTTTATTTTTAGACATTTTGAATAATTACTGCGGTAAATATTTTATTTACCATGGTTAAGGGTAAATCTGGTAAATAAGGGTTAAAAAATAATATTATAATAATACTAAATTACCCTAAAACGTGTCCTAACCCTATTGGTTGATACATGGTCGACCATGGGCATCTTTGGGTCTATTTTGGGACCCCATGTATCCACTTGTAAGTGATAATGACACTTTATTTTAATTAAGTTAAAATGAATACAAAAATGACACAAGCATATATCTTTTAGTAAAACAATTGTTACATAGGGTTATATATGTTGTATTTTAGATTATAAATATTCATTAGAAAGATAAAAAGATTTCCTACATAATTCTATTTTATTTATAATTTTTAGACATTAAATAGTTTATTTTATTTATGACACAATGATGATGCAGTAATTACTATAATAGTGAAAAATTAAAATAATTGATATTATAAATACCCAAATAAATATAACATGAAACTTTTAATGAATTAAACTAATTTTATAGGATAATATGATATATTAGGATTGATTTAATTGACTTTTTTCGAAGTAATAAATCTGTTATGAGTTTCACAAAAATCAACTATTGAATAGTGTCAAAATTGACATAAAAGAGTTCTTAAAAAAAATATTATATTATTAATTGATATTAAATTCCTAAAAATATAAGGTTCGGCCAAGAGACTTATATAATGATAGGTTCATCATTAATGGACCACTTGAGTGTCGTTTGGATGTATATAGTAAGTTTATTTACCATATTATATAAAAATACAAAGAGACATTATAAAAGTGAAACTAATTAACTTAGAGTTAATACTTAAAGATAAGGTTAATATAAGTAACCAAACCTGTCTAAATTCTATTGGTTGAGTTTTTTTTCGACCCATACCCAACTTAACCTTTGAATAGTCAGCATTGGAGCCATTGGAAACCGATTATGAATTTATTATAAACTAATATCTCTAGCTTTTCCAAAGGTGCCCCTCACCCCTCTTATAAAAGGGAACTCCTACTTCCCATTTCTTCACACCTTCAAAGCCTTTTGGTTCGGCCAAACTCTGCCCAAATACTCTCCCAACATCCCTCAATACAACCTAGAGGCCTTAGTTTGATCAGAAAGCCAACCTAAGGAGCCCTTTTGATCAAATCAAAAGGAAGAACCCGAAGAAGAGGTAATGATTTCACCACCCTTCTCCAAGTTCATTTCTTCTTCCACTTCTTCTTCCTTTGTTCTTACCATTCTAAAATAATAACTCCAGTATCTCACATATACTGTGATGTTATTATAAATATGGTACAACCATATTCAGTATTCTATCCACCCTTTGAATAACATGTCACCATACGTGCGTACGTACGGCTTACCGTCTCCACGTCGTGGTGTAATTGTTATTCAATATATTATTATTTGGATGGGTATAATAATGATGTGTAACTCATGTAAATAATAAATATAACATGTTAATGATTCTGTATATATGATATACCATCCATTTATATATTATTTTAATATCAAAAGAATGATATTGTCGCTCGTGCGTACGTACGGACTACCGTCTCCACGAAGGCGATGAGATTCATTCTCCATCGTATCCATTCAAGTATAATTATCATTTGATGATTTAAAAATTATGTTTAAGGACTTGATATCATTCTGGATATGAATAAGATACAACAAACATGGCTTATGTAACAAAACATATAAAAGAAAATGAGTAAGTTAACACCCGAAACAACGATAATTCTAAGATATTATTAACAAATCAATGTTAAAAGATCATATATGATATCATATTAATATATATGATTCTTGTATAATTTAATAACAATTATTTCACCATTATATAGGAGTTTAACCTACCCCAACCAAGGAAAAGTACAAGGTAAGGGTTTACTTTACAACCTCTTCATTATCCAAGGTTGTTTATACGTAATAATCTACTGGGATCTCTTTATCATCCACATCCATGTTTCTTAAAAATGAATTTCAAAACAATTTTACTATTTACTAGAATATGAGTCAAAGTCATTTATACCCTTTTTGACTTTTATAAGTGGTTTATAAAGGAATCTTTCGGTCATTTTCAAAACAAGGTCCTTTTTAACCTTTTCGACAGAATTAAGGTAAGAATGTTTTTTTAACTTATACGGCGGGTGCAGCTATTTTCCGCCGTTATAAAATCTTCAAAGCATCCCTTACAAGATTATAAGAATATTTCAAAGAAAATGTTTTATTTTATATGGATCTTAAATGATTTCAAAAATAAAAGGAGATATTTCTTTTAAAAGAATTTTGATTTCATCTATGTCAACATCTTTCGATGGATTTTAAGATTATTTGAAGTTGATTTATTATGATACAAAACATCTATATTGTATTGAAGGTTTTGTGATATGTTTGACTGTGGATGTGATATTTTTATACCATTCATAGTTTATGGTGAAAGTATTGACATTTCATATGCTAGTTTTAATACGAATGTTTATGTTATGTTTAAACCTTTTCATATGGGAATGCATTGGACTTAATATGTGACGGGAGGAGCCCGCTATAGCTCCTTGATGCATCGGTAGGTCTCATGAGACAAACTAGTGTCTTGGCACAAGGCCTTGGAAAAATTTTATTTGTAGTCTTGGCACGAGGCCTTGACTATGTGGTTATGATAGTCTGGCATTATGCATTCCAACATTATGAAAGTGGTTATTGATATTGCATGTGATTATTCGATTAGTAGAATATCCATGTGAACAAGTAAATGGAATTATTTTATTTTACTTTTGCCATACTATGTTGAAGTTCAAGTTTAAAAGGCTTTTGTTTTAGTAATTCATTGCCTTAAATGTTTATGCTTATTTTTGAATGTTCCGCTATATTATTATCCTTACCGGGCATTTGAGCTCACCCCTTTTCTATGTTTTATTTTTCCTAGGATGTGATTATGTAAGTTATGAATGACCTGCAGGGATATTATGAGGGGATTATAGTGTGGACTGTGGAAACATTATGTTGTTGTAGTAGTTTTTCATTTTATGATGTAATGTAAAACTTATGAGTATATCTAGTATTTCCAAGGCTACTAAACCAATCGGTCTTTCGAGATTTGATCTTTCTTGTGATCATGCCAATGTTATGTAATAATGCACCGACTCTGGGTAACTAGGGTCGGGGCGTTACAGTTGGTATCAGAGGAAGTTTAGTACAAACCTTGGAAGCTAGATTTAGATAAACTCTGATTAGAGCACGTAGACCTAAGATGAACTTTGAGGATTAGTATAGAAGAACTTCTTAGAATTTTGGTATTGTAGATATTTTGTGAGTTTTCCGAGCAATACATCTCTGTCTGGATACGAGCAGGTAGAGGTGGCTCTGGCACAGATGTACCTAGGGGTAAAACCCGAAAACACCGCTTTGAGCTAGACTCAAACGGGAACTGGTGCACGACAACGGGCCTTGCTGCACTCTTAGTTACGACACTCCCGGGGGATATGCTTAGGATAACTCTCATTTTTCTTTACAAATCATTTTGATGGGATTATGAGTATATTCCTCCTCAAAGAAAGAATTCTTATGATTATGGATTATATCCATAAATAGTTCAATTTATGTTAAGTGTTTTATAAGTATGGGATTATGTATTTTGATTCATAAACTGATCTACTTTATTCCATTGCTTAGAAATGGCGCCTAGTGGAAGAAATGGAAACCGTATCAATGCACGCACTCCATGTAGGGATTGCCCCCCTGCTCAAGATAATTATAGTGGGGCTGGTGATGCAACTGGTGCCGATCAGCTAATCACCATACTGGGACAACTTACTCAGGTTATGAATAATAACCTTACCCGTATGGAGCACCCTGATCCGCAGCGTGGAGGATCAATGATAGATCGATTCATGAGGAAACAACCACCAATGTTCAATGGGAATAAAAATCCCTTAGTATCCGAGCAGTGGATAAATTCCCTAGAGAAAATATTTCAGGCTTTGGGGAGCAGTGAAAAGGAAAAAGTTATCATGGCAGTTTACCGCCTCGCTGGAGATGCTGATCAATGGTGGTCATTGATTCAAAACATGAAGGAAGATGATGAAGTATCAAATATGGAATGGAGGGAGTTCAAAGATCTGTTTTTAAAAAAATACTTTCCTCGCGACCATCGAGCAGATATGGAGAGACAATTTCTAAGTCTGAGACAGAAGGAGGATGAGAATGTCACAAAGTATGAGGCTAAATTTACAAGGTTAGCAAGGTATGCTAGTGATTATATACGTAACCCAAGAAGTAAGATTGATCATTTCTTTGATGGGTTAAAACCATTTCTCCGTCGAGCATTAGTCTCACAATCCTTTTCGTCGTACGAAGACATTGTCTCATGTGCTATCAAGACCGAAAAGGAATTCTCTAAGTCTTATGACTTTAAAGCAAAGCAAGAGAAGAAGAGGCCTTCTGATCAATCTGGGAATGGAAATAAAGGGATAAAAGGAAAGGTTGAATATCCATCCTATGGTAAATGTGGGAAGAAACACCCTGGTGCTTGCTTGAAGGGAATGGGAGTCTGTTACAAGTGTGGTGAAAAAGGCCACCAAGCTCGTGATTGCAAAGGGAATAAGGAAGCCACCAACGTTCAGTGCCACAATTGCAGGGAGATGGGGCATTATGCAAATGCATGTCCTAAGCGTCAGGAGAACTTACCTCAGAAAAGGCCAAGGGATCAAGGCCATGCTTATGCTATCACTACTGCAGAGGTAGAAGCTCCAAAAGACGTGGTGGCAGGTAATTTAATGGTTTCCTCAAGTTTAGCAAATGCATTATTTGACTCTGGGTCGTCGCATTGTTTCATATCTTCCCAGTTTGCTAAGAAAATTAGATATTTCCAATTTGATTTAATAAGGGAGTTGTCAGTTAAATTTCCTAAGGGAAGTATCATTGCAACAAAGTTTTGTGAATCAGTCCCCATTAGAGCACATAAATTTTCATTATCTGCTGATCTCATCGTCATACCTATGATTGAGTTTGATATAATCCTCGGTATGGACTGGCTTTCGGACTATGATGCGAAGATTTATTGTAAGACGAAAGAGGTTACGATTCTTGATGATAATGATAAGGAACACCTTATTTTTAGAGCAGAATCGTCACCACCTAATTCTTATTTAGATCCACCCCCAGTAGCTCAACTTAATTCAATTATTGGGGAGGAAGAGAATGAAATAACTGTCGGTGAGGAAAGGAATGTTCAAATAGAGGATGTACCTGTTGTGAAAGAATTTTTAGATGTATTTCCGGAAGATTTACCTGGACATCCTCTAGAATGAGAAGTTGAGTTTTCCATTGATTTGATTCCTGGATCAAGGCCTATATCGAAGACCCCTTATAGAATGGCTACTGTAGAGTTAGTCGAACTAAAGAAACAACTAGAGGAATTGAGTAATAAGGGATTTATTCTCCCTAGTGTTTCTCCATGGGGATCCCCTGTTCTTTTTGTTAAAAAGAAAGATGGATCTATGAGGTTATGTATCGACTACAGGGAGATCAATGCTATAACGATAAAGAACAAGTATCCCCTACCTCGTATTGATGATTTATTTGAACAACTACATGGAGCTCAATACTTTTCAAAGATTGACCTTCGATCTGGATACCATCAGTTGTGTGTAAAGAAGGAAGACATTCTGAAGACAGCATTTCGAACCAGGTACGGGCATTACGAGTTTACTGTAATGCCGTTTGGATTGACTAATCCACCCTCTGTATTAATGGATCTGATGAATAGAGTTTTCAAGGAGTATCTCGATGAATTTTTGATGGTATTTATTGATGATATCTTGGTATACTCGAAAACATACGAAGATCATGAAAATCACTTGCGCATTATCTTGAAGACTCTGAGGAGGCATGAATTATATGGGAAGTTTAGCAAGTGTGAATTCTGGCTTCAGGAGATTTCTTTTTTTGGCCATATTGTCTCTAAAGATGGAATCTCTGTTGATCCTTCTAAGACCAAGGCAATCCAAGAATGACCAGCACCTACGAGTATAACTGAGGTACACCGTTTTATTGGTTTGGCAGGTTATTATCGACGTTTCGTCCAGAATTTTTCCCGATTGGCTAACCCATTAACGAAGCTCACACGTAAAGGGGTTAAATTTGTTTGGAAAAAAGAGTGTGAAGAATGTTTTGAATAACTGAAGAAAAGATTAGTCAATGCTCCTATATTGACTCTACCATCGGGGAATGATGGGTTCGTTATTTATAGTGATGCATCAAAGAAAGGACTTGGCTGTGTCCTTATGCAGAATGATAGATTTATTGCCTATGCATCACGACAGTTGAAAATTCATGAACAAAACTATCCTACTCATGGTCTCGAGTTAGCAGCTATGATCTTTGCTTTGAAGATATGGAGTCACTACCTCTATGGTGAAAAATGTGAGATTTATACTGATCATAAGAGTTTGAAGTATATTTTCTCACAAAAAGAACTCAACATGAGGCAAAGGAGATGGCTTGAATTACTCAAGGATTATGATTGTACGATACACTACCACCCGGGGAAGGCAAACAAGGTGGCAGATGCTTTGAGTAGAAAAGACCATGGAGTTTTGAACAATATGAGAATTGAAAGGGATCCAATTTTCATGGATCTAGTGAAGATGGACATGGGAATAACCAGGGAAGGTGAAACATCAATGCTTTTTCAAATGGTTGCCAAACCATCTTTAATAGAAAGGATTAAGAGTACTCAGACCGATGATGAAGAATTTCAAAAGAAGATTAAAGCTGTGAATGATGGGAGATTGAGAGACTTTGTGTATGAAGATGGAATTTTGAAATTTGGGAAGAGACTTTGTGTTCCCGATATACCTGATCTAAAAAGGGAATTGCTGGATGATGCTCATAGTTCCAATTTCTCTATACACCCTGGGAGCACAAAAATGTATAGATATTTGAAGGAACATTTTTGGTGGGACAACATGAAGAGGGAGATTGCTGATTTTGTGTCAAGATGTATGGTTTGTAAACAGGTGAAAGCTGGAAGGCAACAGCCTGGAGGAGTCATGCAACCTCTTCCCATACCAGAATGGAAATGGGACAATATTACGATGGACTTTGTCATGGGGCTACCAAAGACTCCTAGAAGGAATGATGCAATATGGGTTATTGTTGATCGTCTTAGCAATTCAGCACATTTTCTTGCTATAAGAGAAGATCTACCCCTGGAACGTCTAGCAAGTCTATACATTAATGAAGTTGTGAGACTTCATGGAGTACCCCTATCGATTGTTTCTGATCGTGATCCCCATTTTACTTCAAGATTCTGGAAAAGTCTTCAGAAATCCCTGGATACTGAACTTCATTTGAGCACTTCATACCACCCTCAGACAGACGGACAATCAGAACGGACTATTCAAACCTTAGAAGACATGTTGTGATCTTTCCCACTTGACTTTCAGGGTATGTGGGATCAATATTTACCTCTGGTAGAATTTTCCTATAACAATAGCTTCCATTCGAGTATTCAGATGGCACCATATAAAGCGTTATACGGAAAGAGATGTCGTACACCAACCTGTTGGGATGACGTTGGTGAAAGAAAACTTGTAGGCCCAGAACTGGTGGAGGAAACGGTGGAAAAGGTGAAGGTAATCCAAAATCACATCAAAGCAGCTCAAAATAGGCAGAAGAGCTATGCCGATAATCGAAGGAAGGATTTGGAATTTTAAGTCGGTGATCATGTTTTCCTGAAGGTATCTCCGTGGAAGGGAGTCATACATTTTGGTAAGAAAGGTAAATTGAGTCCCAGGTACATCGGACCCTTCGAAATTCTAGAACGAATTGGGGTTGTAGCTTACCGATTGGCAATGCCGCCAAGTCTCTCCAAAGTTCACGATGTGTTCCACGTATCTCTGTTGAGGAAATACATGCCTGATCCAACGCATGTACTCACCTATGAGGAATTAGAACTGGAACCCGATCTTTCTTATTGTGAAGAGCCCGTCAGGATTCTTGATACGAGAGAACAAGTACTGAGAAACCGGACGACACGTCTGGTAAAAGTTTTGTGGAGAAACCATAAGATGGAAGAGGCAACGTGGGAACCCGAGGAACTTATGATGAAGAACCACCTGAGTCTTTTCATGTGATAAGTATTCTAGAAATTTCGACGACGAAATTATTTGAAGGAGGGGAGAATGTAACACCCCAAGCTTCTTCGGTACGCTTCTCTTTCAATAATGTTATAGCGTGTGTTGTAAGCAACACCGAGTTCTAACAAACCATAACCAATCAAACTAGCCGTTATGAATAGTAATACCTACTTTTTGAAATTATATATATTTTATATTTCAAAATGGACATCATTTTTGGATTCGGAATATCGAATTTAGCCTAAGGTGATATTTTGGTACATTTCGGATAACATTCATATTTTGATAAATAGTGAAAATTGCTAAATTTTAATTAAAAACAACTTTTTTAATCAAAATATTTAATAGTGATAAATTATGAATTTGAGTGTTTTTTAAGGATATTTAGAATATATTTTTATCATTTAATATAATTTTGGTCATTGGACATAATTTTACAATTAAACCGAACATAAACAAGTGTCAATCTTTTGATAGTTATTATCTCTTAAAAACACGCTTTTTGTTTTGACAGCGGGAAATAATTTTAAATTAATTTCTGCCACTTCTGTGTTTTGAATTTAGGAAAATGGATTCCATATTTGGAATCAGGATGTTAAAATTGTGTAAATAGGTAACTTTTATTTTTAGACATTTTGAAAAATTACTGCGGTAAATATTTTATTTACCATGGTTAAGGGTAAATCTGGTAAATAAGGGTTAAAAAATAATATTATAATAATACTAAATTACCCTAAAACGTGTCCTATACCTATTGGTTGATACATGGTCGACCATGGGCATCTTTGGATCTATTTGGGGACCCCATGGATCCACTTGTAAGTGATAATGATACTTTATTGTAATTAAGTTAAAATGAATACAAAAATGACACAAGCATATATCTTTTAGAAAAACAATTGTTACATAGGGTTATATATGTTGGATTTTAGATTATAAATATTCATTAGAAATATAACAAGATTTACTACATAATTATATTTTATTTATAATTTTTAGACATTAAATAATTTATTTTTTTTATGACACAATGATGATGCAGTAATTACTATAATAGTGAAAAATTAAAATAATTGATATTATAAATACCCAAATAAATATAATATGAAACTTTTAATGAATTAAACTAATTATCTAGGATAATATGATATATTAGGATTTATTTAATTTACTTTTTTAGAAGTAATCAATCTGTTATGAGTTTCACAAAAATCAACTATTGAATAGTGTCAAAATTAACATAAAAGAGTTCTTAAAACAAATATTATATTATTAATTGATATTAAATTCCTAAAAATCTAAGGTTCGGCCAAGAGACTTATATCATGATATTTTCATCATTAATGGACAACTTGGGGGACATTTGGATGTATATAGTAAGTTTATTAACCATATTATATAAAAATACAAAGAGACATTGTAAATGTGAAACTAATTATCTTAGAGTTAATACTTAAAGATAAGGTTAATATAAGTACCCAAACCTGTCTAAATTATATTGGTTGAGTTTTTTTCGACCCATACCCATCTTAACCTTTGAATAGTCAACTTTGGAGCCATTGGAAACCGATTATGAATTTATTATAAACTAATATCTCTAGCTTTTCCAAAGGTGCCCCTCACCCCTCTTATAAAAGGGCACTCCTACATCCCATTTCTTCACACCTTCAAAGCCTTTTGGTTCGGCCAAACTCTGCCCAAATACTCTCCCAACATCCCTCACTACAACCTAGAGGCCTTAGTTTGATCATAAAGCCAACCTAAAGAGCCGTTTTGATCAAATCAAAAGGAAGAACCCGAAGAAGAGGTAATGATTTCACCACCCTTCTCCAAGTTCATTTCTTCTTCCACTTCTTCTTCCTTTGTTCTTACCATTCTAAAATAATAACTCCAGTATCTCACATATACTGTGATGTTATTATAAATATGGTAAAACCATATTCAGTATTCTATCCACCCTTTTAATAACATGTCACCATACGTGCGTACGTACGGCTTACCGTCTCCACGTCGTGGTGTAATTGTTATTCAATATATTATTATTTGTATGGGTATAGTAATTATGTGTAACTCATGTAAATAATAAATATAACATGTTAATGATTATGTATATATGATATACCATCCATTTATATATTATTTTAATATCAAAAGAATGATATTGTCGCTCGTGCGTACGTACGGACTACCGTCTCCACGAACGCGATGAGATTCATTCTCCATCGTATCCATTCAAGTATAATTATCATTTGATGATTTAAAAATGATGTTTAATGACTTGATATAATTCTGGATATGAATAAGATACAACAAACATGGCTTATGTAACAAAACATATAAAAGAAAATGAGTAAATTAACACCCGAAACGACGATAATTCTAAGATATTATTAACAAATCAATGTTAAAAGATCATATATGATATCATATTAATATATATGATTCTTGTATAATTTAATAACAATTATTTAACCATTATACAGGAGGTTAACCTACCCCAACCAATGAAAAGTACAAGTTAAGGGTTTACTTTACAACCTCTTCATTATCCAAGGTTGTTTATACGTAATAATCTACTGGGATCTATTTATCATCCACATCCATGTTTCTTAAAAATGTATTTCAAAACATTTTTACTATTTACTAGAATATTAGTTAAAGTCATTTATACCCTTTTTGACTTTTATTAGTGGTTTATAAAGGAATCTTTCGGTCGTTTTCAAAACAAGGTCCTTTTTAACCTTTTCGACAGAATTAAGGTAAGAATGTTTTTTTAACTTATACGGCGGGTGCGGCTTTTTCCGCCGTTATAAAATCTTCAAAGCTTCCCTTACAAGATTATAAGAATATTTCAAAGAAAATGTTTTATTTTATATGGATCTTAAATGATTTCAAAATAAAAGGAGATATTTCTTTTAAAAGAATTTTGATTTCATCTATGTCAACATCTTTTGATGGATTTTAAGATTATTTGAAGTTGATTTATTATGATACAAAACTTCTATATTGTATTGAAGGTTTTGTGATATGTTTGAATGTGGATGTGCTATTTTTATACCATTCATAGTTTATGGTGAAAGTATTGAAATTTCGTATGCTAGTTTTAATATGAATGTTTATGTTATGTTTAAACCTTTTCATATGGGAATGCATTGGACTTAATATGTGACGGGTGGAGCCCGCTATAGCTCCTCGATGCATCGGTAGGTCTCATGAGACAAACTAGTGTCTTGGAACAAGGCCTTGGCAAAATTTTATTTGTAGTCTTGGCATGAGGCCTTGACTATGTGGTTATGATAGTCTAGCATTATGCATTCCAACATTATGAAAGTGGTTATTGATATTGCATGTGATTATTCGATTAGTAGAATATCCATGTGAACAAGTAAATGGCATTATTTTATTTTACTTTTTCCATACTATGTTGAAGTTCAAGTTTAAAAGGCTTTTGTTTTATTAATTCATTGCCTTAAATGTTTATGCTTATTTTTGAATGTTCCGCTATATTGTTATCCTTACTGGGCATTTGAGCTCACCCCTTTTCTATGTTTTATTTTTCCCAGGATGTGAAGATGTAAGTTATGAATGACCTGCAGGGATATTATGAGGGGATTATAGTGTGGACTATGGAAACATTATGTTGTTGTAGTAGTTTTTCATTTTATGATGTAATGTAAAACTTATGAATATATCTAGTATTTCCAAGGCTACTAAACCAATCGGTCTTTCGAGATTTGATCTTTCTTGTGATCATGCCAATGTTATGTAATAATGCACCGACTCTGGGTAAGTAGGGTCGGGGCGTTACAATTGTATCATGTAACCATTAGAATATTTAATGTGTCGTCATGGTAATTCATGTTATTTTTTGGTGTATTATTGTTTTTTGAATTATTATATTAATATTGAGTATACATTTTTTGGTACATGAAATTATGTATATTTGAGAAAACGTTTTAATTTATGTTAAATGAATATGTGATCAAAACATTATATTATTTCATATTCCACAATGGTATTCAATATCATTATGATATTTAAGTAATCTATTTATCAAATTATATATGATGATCATTGGGTCGGCTATAGAGACTAATGAATAATTTCCCTGTTTGATGATTTATTTGTTTTCATGGAAGTACCTCATCTTTTTTACCACTTTTGATTTTTTTAGTTCTTATAAATATTATGTATACAATTTTCCACATTTCTGAATTATGTGATCCTTTCAAAATTTATTATATTTACTAATGAATGAAAAATTTTATAAAGAATACTCATCGTTTTGATAAAAATATGTGATTTTGGTTGATATTGGTAGAAGTAAGAAATAAAAATTCTCACGTAAGTATATTTTATTATAAACATGTTTTAAATGGTAAATTAATTACACAAATCCTGGAAATATTTACTAAAATATAATTTTTTTCCTATTACATTATCTTAAAATTGAATTATAATATTTTTAAAATATTTTCTATTTTTATTTGTGTGGTCATTGATTTTCTTATGACCATTCACATTTATATGATAAATGATCTATGTAAATATTCACCATTATTTAATGTTATGGTATTATTTTTTCCAAATTTTTAAATACCATTAATTTTTTCCAAAAATGATGTAATGACTCGGAATATTTGTGTAATTTTTTTTAAATAAATGGAAATTTTAAGAGTCCGTGAAATTTGACGGCGTATGATTTTGTGGCCCAGTGTGCCTGAAATCAATTTCTGAAGTTTAGTTCATGAATGTTCAGTAAACATACGAGTGGGTTCTTATAACTTTTGAACCGGTGCTCAGAATTGAAATTTGAGGGCACCATTGAACTCGCAGTGTTGGTATTCACTTCTGGATACTTTCACCTCTACAGAAGTGGGTCGAGAATAAAAGATATTTTTTCGATTTTTCATGGAAAATATAAATATAAAATGAACTACAGTATATTTTATGTTTTCTCTACCGTGTAGAAGTTGGTGGTGGGGTCCACCAGAACTAAACCACCTTGTGGGGGTTGAAGTGTGGAGACTACCCGACCATAACCTCCCATGAGAGGTTATGGTGGTGGGGCCCACCCAAACCTAACCTCCTGTGATGGGTTATGATGTGGGGAGCACCTGGGACTAAACCCCCCTAATAATGGTGGGAGAGGAAAACCTCTCAACTCCACTCATTAATGAGGTAGATTCTCTCCACCCCTTCCTTTAATGGTGCCAACCCTTCCTCTATTTTAATTATGCCAACCTCGTGAATTAATTAAGTGGATATAACTTAATTAATTCACCAATATTGAATTCTTATGCCTACAAATTATTATATTTTGTAATATATTATTCTTGGAAATAGTTTTCTTTTGTTGGCATGGAGGAAAAATATTTTGAGAGAAATGTTATCGCCAACGAAGAATAAAGAACACATTCATCCAATGAAGAATGCTGGCAAGGACCATCTTCGACTTCTTCCTCAGAATCACCTTGCAAGAGAAACCAACATGGGACGTCTTCGATGACCGACCCTCCCTCCTCATCATCGTCAATGAACAGACACACAAGCTTGGGATTGGAAGTGCACGGAAGACGTGACAAACAATGACAACTTCGTCTTCTTCCCCTCGACTCTGACAACAAACAACGAACAAAGGTAGGGGTTTAATTTCATTTAATTATGATATTATTCCCTTGTTACTTTTCATCCCAAAAAAGAATGTGGACCCACTTATTATCAATTTGATCCATATATGTTTTTCTATGCAAGTTGGGAATATTTATTGTTAATGAGGGATTATAGGAATTGGTGATTTTATGATATCATACATGCTCAATTTTGTGGAGTGGATCCTTCTAGATATGAGCAGACAGAGTGCAGAGACTTAGTAGCTGGTTGAGACTTAACGACTGCTGACCGATTGACGTGGAGTGACTTGAATAGCCCAATAGGATGCACCTGGTTCTGGCGATAGACCCATGGAGGAAGAGCACCTGGTAGTGCTTGCAGACCAGTGATACTCGACAGAAGGAGTACCTCTGCAGGCTATTAGGGGGATCACCTCGTTGTGGCTGCAGACCCACGGTGGGGAGATCTTTTTTGATGCAGCAGAACTATTGTACTCGACAGGAGGGGTACCTCAGCAGTCCAATGTTAATTGAAAGTACCATGGTGTTGTAGAAGGCCCACTTTACTAGACAAACGAGTATTTCTCCAGGAGTCGTGGTTTCGACAATGTGAATGAAAATCCTGGTTGAGCTAAGTCGGTAAATTTTGTGTTTTCCTCATGATTGAGATGGATTACATGATAACATAGGTATTTGTATGGGCATATACATAAGTGGTGTTATCTGTTGATTTTATACTTTGTGGTTTATCTTTATTAGATTTTGTGAGACCTTGAGGGTCTCTAGGTCCTTACTGAGTATCTTTATACTCACCACTACAAGGGCTATTCCCGCACCTCATTGTGTTTTATGGAGACGATGAACCACACTGATCAAGACTGAGAGTACAAGGACTGGATGATACTCGGAGGTGGGCCTTACCGCATGTCGGTACACGGAGCAGACGGACGGACATGGAGTGCTGAGGAGGAAATCTGTACCTACCCTTCTGGTAGGAACCACAGAGGATGACCCAGTGGTTATTTTCCTTATTTCCTCAATTTTACTTACACTTTCAATTTCTTGTACTCTTTAAATGGGATTATATTATGGCCCCATTTTATGTATTGTACTCACTTTTTGATTATTTAATTTACTCGTGATCTTATCTGTTGTGTGTGTATATAGGTTATAAAGGGAATGCCTTCCTAGTTTTAGGAAATTATGCCTTTGGTGCTAATCGCCAGCCCCTAGCCTATGGAAGGCAGGTTTTAGGTATTGACGGCACGGGCCCCAAGGGACGGGTTGTGAAAAGGGAAACCAGTACATTAGTTACATGATATGGCCTTTGAATTTCAATTTTCCTCTATTCAATATGATATTTTAGTATCCCTTATTTTTATCATATTTCAATGAATATTTTTAAAATTTTCAATTTTTTTAATTAGATAGATTTACAAATTTGATGGATTAATTTCTTAAAGGGTGGTGGATAATTTAACATCCATATAATTTGAAACAATATAGTGATTAATTATGTTAAAAAGGATCATCAAGAATAAACGATTTGAAATAATATAATTAACATGTGACCATTATAATAAATATATTAAATTGGAATTTATGAATATATTTAATAATCTTTTTAAATATATATATATATATATATATATAATTGTTCTAAAAAATAATAAAAAAATATTTATTATTCTATAGAAGATAGCTACTAAATATTTTACAAAGCCATTTTAATATTAATATATATGTATTCCTCATAAATAATCATATATTAGGAAATAGTTAATTTTATTTACAGAAATTTTAGATTAAATATTAGGAAAAAAAAAATTCAATTTTGATATTGAAATATAAAATTGTGACTATAGTGAAATTTTTAGTTTTTTATAAAATGTTTTTCCTTGAATATAGAAAATAAATTATAATTTCATTTAATGTATATAAAATTTAATATAATTGTTTAATTAGTTTTAAAAATAAATTATTATTTTTCATTTACCCAGTTAATGTTTTTACATGAATGATAAGAATTAATATATTATAAAAACATGTTGTACATAAAATAGAATATTCTAAAAAATTAATTATTTCTTGTTTTTTCTATTAAATATAACAAAAATCTATATTAATGTCTATTAAATAGATAAATTGGAATTCTATAATTGGAATCTTGAGTTTTTCTTATATATCTTAGTTTTATATAATGAATAATAGTTTTGATTGAAATATTAATTGGTAAATTGGTTTATTAATGCTTAGAAAAAAATTATAAGGACTAACAAATGGACCATACACATGAAATTATTTTTTTATTTTTACATTTCATCAATATGATTCCATGTTTTATAAATGATATTTTGTATCAATTTTGATCAAATTCTTACATTACTATTATTTTATATCAATAAATCCAAAAAAATTAACAAATGTTTTTTAATAACATTATTATATTAGTCAATGTAATAAATAGGGGATTTATTTTGATATAATAGATGAATTGAAGTATAAAATTTTTATATTCATTATGGGGATTTATATTCAATTTTGGATGTTGATATGTTTACCTTAAATTAATACACAATGCTGATATAGTAATAATTGCATTAATGCATAAAGAAAATAAATAATATAAATTATATTATAAGTAGTATAATTTCAATGATTTTATTTGATAAAAATTTTATATATATAAACCTAAATTGTAAGATATATATTAAAAAATTATTATAATATGCATTTATCTTCTTATTTTTATAAATGTGAACAATAATGATTAGATCTAAAATTTACATTATTAATATTTTTTGCATAAATTATTTTATAAAGTGATATATAATTCATAGAAACTAACTTTTCATCCAAGTGAGTATTATATGGTTTAAATTTAAGCCTTGTACCATTAATGGTCATTTACTTCTTTCATAATACCTATCATGACCTTTATTGGGAAATAACATTTTTGTTGCGGTAAGTCTGAACAAGGTTAACATGTGTGAAATCAGAAAAACAATATTCATACTATTATTTAGACATGTAAAATTATTATTTGATGTAATTATTTTTCCCCAGTGTCATCTTTTATTCTAATATTTTCAATTTTTATCCATTTTTACATGAGATATAATTAATACTAATTTAAAATTATTTGAAATTCCAAAGGTCCCCCTCCCTATCCTATAAAATCACACCACTTCTTTACATTTCATAAAAAATATAACCAATATTTTTCATTCAATTATTTCTCAAATACCTTTGAAAAATACCTCCCCATGTTTTATAGTTCTTATTTTTTGTTATAATACTATCTTTGATGGTTTTAATGTGTAACGAAAATGAGTCTATCAGAAGAATAAATATTATTCTTCACCGATTGTTTTTTATTTATTCTTACACCACTATAAAATATTATCAAACCCTAATGGGATAATAAAATATGTATATTTAATATATATAAAGGTTTTTATGTAATTGGAATATCTTATATCAATCTACAAAAAAACATCAAATTGGAAAGAAGTGTCTTGTTCATGTGTGTGGTGGACTATCTCCGCACATATCGATGTAATTTGATTCACATTATAACCTATCATGGTTTGGTTTATTGATTTAATTAATATTTATATAATATATTAATGAAATATTTATCATTCGAAAAAGATAATATACCATGTACATTATTTCTATTCTATTCACTGGTAAAGGATTACGCCCTTTATGGGTATCTGTAGTCTACCTCCTCTACAAAGCGATGTTATATTTTTCATCAATATGACTCCTGAATTCCATATATATTTATATTTAAATAATTAATTTTATATTTATGAAATTATTAATATTATATAGTCAAAAAATAACCCTTACCTTGTTTCTATATTAATTTTTTAAAATGGAAACGTTACTCATCCCTAGTTTGGGAATCATATCTCTATGATCATAACATAATTCATTTTTCATAACCATATTTATTAGTTGCATTTAAAAGTAGAATTGAAGTATAAAAAGTATATTTATTTAATTATTAATATTTAATATATGATGTAATGTTAAAATATTTTACCATAGTCATCATATAAATTTTATTTTCTACCTACGATTTAAATATCTTCAAAAAAAATCAAAGAATCATAAATTATTATATAATAAACTATATAATGTTACAAAGTGAAATAAAATTAATAATAAAATTAATTTTTTTTAAAAATCTAAATTATTATAATAATATTTTTATTCAGGTATATATATAATATACGTTTTGATTTGGCTCAAGGAAAGGGTTTTATTTCAAAAATAATATTACAAAGTATCCTTAAATAATCGTTTTCTTCAATCTAAATTTTGATAATTTATATATTTATATGAAACTAAATAGATTATAGAGGATATTATATAATGTATTTGATTTTCTTTTTAACATATCTTCAAAATAAATATAATTAAGGATTTTTTTATTTTATCTACTAAAGGTAAAAGAAATATCATATTTTAAATGTATTTAGTGACAATGAATTTTTCCACCACCGTAAATATTATATGATGATGCAATTACATTAAGTGATTTCATATTTTATTCATATAAATAATCAATTTCTAATTTTATTTCTATTTTAGAATTTAATTCTGTTTAATGAATGTATTATTTTGATAAAGAAAGGTTTTTTTCATATAGTTTTAAGAAAAATCAATCAATGATTTTATGATAAAATGTAATGTATAAAATGGATTAAGATTTCCAATTAAGTATCTCAAGAGAGATTATGAGAATTTACCATAACTTTTATTCCCTATATATTTGTGATAGTTATTTCATATCATAGTATTATGGTCCCTGAAATAATCACATTGATTTTACTTCCATAGTTATCCTTGTGGGTTACTCTATATTTAAGTGTTATGTAAAAGTCATGTCCTGTGATTCCAACATCATTTATCATTTATTTTCTATGATTATAATGATTTTATTAAATAATAATGGATATGTGATTTTAATGTGGAAATTTTTTCTTTTATTTAATCCATTATTTTTAAGATAATGTTAAACATTTTAGGAGTATTAATTTTTTTACTAATGTAATGGATTTCATTTATTTGTGTAACTTTCTTATAATTTTGTGCTCATACAATTTGGGAAAATATTTTTCAGGTTTAAGGATTATTAAGGTAAATTAATTAGTGAGGATAACATTCATAAAAAATTTTCCACAAAATAAATCATGTTTTATTGTGAATAATTTATATCATGGAAGAAATTGTATACTAAATATATTAGAACAATTTATAGAATACAATTTTCATATATGTGGGTTATAACCTAATCTACTAGAACTCTAAACTATAAATATCCTAGGTAATGAAAGACAGTGAATTATATTTTAATTTTGATATAAAATAAAATGTTTATATATGGTTCATTTATAATTAAATGATTCAAATCATTGAATTAAAAATATTGGATTTCAATATTTTCAAAATGTGTTTCTTATTCGACCTAGAAATGAAAAAGTAATGATGGATGTAATAAATTTTTTTCCCTCAATGGATGATGCGTATGGGACTCATGGATATCCCTTATAGAGATCATATGTGTTTCTATGAGGGTAATAAATTTTACCTTTATGCATGTTTGAAACCAACTATTTCATTTATGCAACCCTATAGTGCCTTTATGGATCCTATGAAAAGTTCATCATTCCATTGAATGGTTCTGAATTTAATTTATAAAACCATTAATAATTTTTTGATAACCTTAATTAAGTGATTGAATACCCCTACATATCCTATCAATATATATATATATATATATATATATATATATATGCTTATATGATGTTATGTTATCCCTTATGAAGCATATATTAAATTGGATTCACCCTTATAAAAGTCATGGATTACCCTTACACAATAAATGAACAAGTGATTTACATTATGCAACACAAGGAAAACCCCTTTACACTTGTACATCATATTCAGTTTCCTCTCTCCCCAAAAAATATATTGAAATTCCATGTTACTAATATAAAAACCATAGGTGCAGTTTAAGGGAAAAAAATTAATTGAGAATTTTAATTTTATCACATCAATGTCTTATAAATAAAAAAGGCTTTTTTAGAATAGTTATAGAAATATAATATTAAAATTTTCATTTTAAATTGAAGCTATATATATTATTATAATCCTCCATAAAAATTGATAAATTTAATGTAATTCAAGAAAGCACATAACTCTGAAAGAAATAAATTCATTGAAAAGTATCCTTTAATAAAATTAAAATATTTTAATCAGAGTTGACTATTTATTGTTTAATCATTCAATATTATTAGGACCAATATATTAGAATATTTCCCTCAAAATTTTTAAGAAACACATTAATTCTCTAATAATAATACTAATATAAAAGGTAATGTGCACATTCTGTTAATAATTCATTTTTATCATTTATTATAATTTTATTTATGTCATTATTTTTTTATTGGATGTAGATAATTATTTTATATTTTTCTAAATATTTATGAATCATAAATGTAAATATTTTTTTACACATCAGACATTGACCATATTACAAACTACCATATGTCAAACAACCACATGTCTAATTATTATACAAAAAATAAAAATATTATATTAATTTATATAGTCCTATATAAATCTATTATATCATTCATTATTTTAAATAATTTCATTGATTTGATTTTTATATTACTTATATATTTCTTTATAGTTATAAATTTTGGTATAATAATCATTGAATGTAATGATGACGTGAACATCACACATTGAGTTTTTTATTTACATACACTTCAATCCCCTTATAATTTAAATAATTATTTAATATTCTATAATATTTACTTAAATTTAATTTTTTATTGTAATATAATCCCCTATAGAAATATGTTATTGTTGATTTTATTTTGGGATTTTTTATTTCACCATCATTCAGACAGACATTATTCATTTAATGGGAAAATACATATAAAATTTAAGGGGTGTTACATATCATCCCTTAATTCCTATATTTATTAATTCATCCATAAATATATATTAATATATATATATATATGTAAATGTGTGGGTGTGTGTCTATATGTCTATTTGTGAATAAAAAATCATATGAAATTTTAACTAATAAAATGATGGCACCACCTAACTTGGTAATTTTTTATTGTTGGAAAAAATATAAATTCTTATTAACATTTTCATACATGTTTATTCACTAATAATGGAATTTTTTTAATTTACCATGTATCAATTTTTTATTATATGAATTATATTTGTGATGCAGTTCTTAGATGGAATGAGATTCTGAGGACTTATATACACATAAGAAGAGTTTGAAATACACAAAATCTGTTAAATAACAAACAAATAATCTTTATTGAAAATTATTAATAACATATAAATGGGTGAACAATTATAAAATATGAAAGAATTATTGGGTAGAGAAAATGAGGTTTTCCCAAGGCCCAACATAACATTTGTTAAAGCAGGTCATCTATGGAAAATAGTTTGTGAGTGTTAAAGTAATAAGATAATTAATAAAATTGTTTTATTAGTTTTTTAATACAATGACACTGATATCTATTTTAATTTTATTTAAATAAATTCTTACGGACAATTAATTTGGTTAGATACATATCTCTTCAAATTTATGACAACCAACTGAACCATCAGAGGATATCCCATTGGTGGATGATGATGGGATCAAGGATCTGTGACCAGTTCAGGATAGAATCATCAAACCATTCCAAAGAATCTGATGTGGATATATTATAGAGTAGTGTTAAATATGAATTTATGTAGATTAGTTGTTTTATATGTTTTTGTTCCCTATTCATGATTCATATGGGGAATAAGGATAATTTGACAAATAGATTGATCGGTGGATTAGGTGTATTTTCATTATGAGTTTGTTACTGAGGGATTTGGGAGAGTAACTTTTATTTTATTATTTAATCATTTTTATTCCTCATTAAAATGAATTGATATTGACATGATCAATGACTGTGGATTGATCCTCTTGTCTGTTCGTGTTCTTTTCACCCATATTTATTCATTCACCATTGGGTGATTGTTTTTGGCCTATGGATAGAGATATCAGGATTAATAGATTGATGGAGACCTATTTCATGGTGAAATGATATTAAATCATAGATCTAGGATTAGAAATTTATGACGGTGGTGTGATGATGGAGGTGTCATCAAATCAATCTATGTAGATAACTGATATTCATGTTGTCCATCACTCAATGATGAAAATGAGAAATACCATTTCTAAGAAGATAGAAGTCTTAAAAATTGTATATTTTGTAATGGCATGAATCGAATAGAGTATATATTTGTTTTTTTGGGTAATTTTGGACCAATGAGAGAAGACGACGTGCGAAATGATGATATGAGATTAAGGAAATCCATGATCCACATGGTGTGTAATTTAAGATTACACGACTTGTTGGTCCCTCCTCAATGTGGTTAGGATTTTGGAGAAACATTAGTATCACATAGTGTGTTACCCAAATCATATGGTGTGTGGTTTATCCATAGTGAAATTGGAAGGAACATCAGGGTTACAATGACATGGGGTGACTAAATAGATAGCCAACATATTGTCTACTCCCACACATTTACATTGTCTGGACCAAGTATGTGTTCTATACTATATACTATTACATGGGAACATGAAATTAGGATGAGCCCAGGTACGAGAACATGGGTAGATTATATAGAACGATTATATATCATGTAATTATACATGGAAATGTCTTTAGGAACAGTTCGATTATATTGGTTCGACCCGAGGTCAAGGGACACAGTTTGTGAGCCCAATGGAAAATCATTTACTTTTATATAAATGTATTAGAGACATTTTTCTTCATATCATGAAAGTGTTTCATTAGTGTACATTACCGTTATACATTCACTTTGGGATGGTATGTAATCATATCCCTCTTTAATGTTCATAATCTATTTAGTTGGACATAAAAGATAGTTTTTTGGAAGCCCTCTGAGGGTCTCCATGTTAAATCGTCTATCCATGCTCATCACCTCTTTGGAGTTAATTTTATCTTCCTAAAAATATATACATGTTGTCCAATCCTATACATGGAATGTTAATATAGATAGATTTGATGGTATCAACACATGGCCTTGGTAGTGATCCTCATATGTGTATTGTATTATCTTCATACAATAATCATGTATTTCAAATGAAAAGACCTGATGATCATCACCTCCCTAATAGAGGTCATCGGTGCAATCAAACTCATGATTGTGTTATCCATGATAAATGATTTGTGGAATCCTCAATCATGAATCCAAGGATGGTATAATTCTATGGTAACAAATATTTAGACTTCATGTATTTATTTATTTCATTTTTATATTTCTGATATATCAGTGTGCATACAAGTACATATGCTAAGGCCTCCCATGATATTCCCATCCGATGTTGGTTTCCATCGCATAAACTATTATAGGTGGGCTTGGGGATAACATTATTCTGTATAGAGTAATCATAAGAGTACTTGTGATGTTGAAAAATGAGTTTCTTAAAGAGTTTCATACATCTTCTTTAGTGGTACATGAAAATATGCAATGATATACCAAGACATACGATATTGGTTTTGGTGGCCAAAGATCAAGAAATGAGTTTTTTAGGTTGTCGCTTGATGCCGTAATTTTCCCCAATTGAGTTTTTATCATCAATTTCTTATGGTATTAAATCAATATTTTTGATGTTCCATAATAGAAGTGTTATGGGATATCCAAGGACTTCATGATGGGATTACCACATTTTCCTAGGGGATACAATTCCATCTAAGTGATTTTTGAAAGACTCACCATGTCAACCCACATCATAGTAATTGAGGAGAAGAATTTAGGAGATATATTGGGATTCATATAATTGTATGAGATAATTCAGATCCATTTAGTTTGATTGACTATCTTTTTCTACCATGGTTCTCACATCACAATAATATTGTGAAAGGGATTGCAAGAGGCATTATGACCAATTTAATATTCTGTAGGGTTCCTCACCCACAAACTAAATGCCAAAATGATTAAACCATTTATGTTTTGGAGGATATGATGTGTGATTTCTTGTTAGACATTTTTTATATTCCGGTGGATCACCCACCCCTGTGGGAGAATGTGTAAATCAAAATATACCAATAAAGCATCGATAAAGAACCATATAATGATATGTATGGGTGATCCTAAAGGTCAACACTTTTTTGGTTTGGAATAGGGGAGTCAGAACTCAAAGGCGTACATTTGGTATAGGAAACTATAGAGATTTTCCAGATCACGTTGGAGATGATGATGATTGAATAGTGCCTTCATAATTCTTATAACGACTGGGGATTGAGGCCTTTGGATTTTTAGGAAAGAGATCATGTGTTTTGATGAATCTCATCTAGAGATGGATTAGAGGGACTTTCCCAAAGTGTTAATCTATCTATGAGACTAATCTAATATTTACAGATAAAATGTAGAGATAGCGCGGTGGTGTACCACTTATACACACTTCCACAGTTACACCATTTACACAACATCTTCCAAATGTCAAATCTAATGATTTACATGCATAACCATTCAGACATTATATAATGATGTGATATTAGAATAAAGGATAGATATACCTTTGTTGTGTACCCGGTATAGATCGAGGATAGGTTGGAGATCATCCTTCATGGGTGAGAGATTCTCATATTTTTTGTCTAGTGGATATGTAGTAATATTTTGGATAGCATAAGGGAGCAAGATTCTCAGATTCATACTCATTACCAACATATTTTTTCATTTCCTTGTTTTTTTTATTTTGGGGTTATCAATCCACAAAGTGGAGAGAATTTAATATCATAGCAATTCCGAGTATTATTTTGGATATTATATTTATTACATTAAGGCCAAAATCTATGAAGACATATTATTTTGAGGCGTTGAGTGTCCAAAATAATTTTTTTCAATATATAAAATATATTAAATTGCACAATCATTCTTTTTTTCTGAAAAAGTGGAATAACATAAAATTGGGTTCCTATATGATATATCGATTGTCATCACTGAGTACAGAACATGAAATTTACACTAGGTTCTAATTAACTTTAGTCATTGTGGGTTGTTTGTGGAATAGTAGCCTCATGCATAAAATGAATAAAATAATGAATATAATTTTTTTGGACATAGTGATGATGCTACCTAATTCCCTGTTAATTAAATATTATCTTTTGGAAAATACAAAGGTTTAGCAGCATGACCATGTGAATTACTGAGATCTATTTGAGTTGTTGGTGGACATCACATTGGTGAATGATGATAGGATAAGTGATCGATGGTCGGCATGGGAAAAATCAATGTATTACACAAATGATTACAATTAGGATGCTTTATGTTTTTTGATCCATTCAAATCAAGTTAGGATGGTGTTTTTACTTATTTTCTTTCTCCATTCTTGATTTATATGTTGAAAATTGTCACTCGACCAATGGATTGATAATTTGACCATGTGTATCTATAGGATTGGTTTATTATGGGGTGATTTTGGAATAATTACATTGATTTTATAAATACCTTTGTAATATTACATGAAAATGAATTGATATTGAAAAAAATGATCAAGGTTCCTTTCACTTCTTATTTATGGTGATTTTCTCCCATAGTTATTCATTCACGCATGGAAATTATTCATTTGGTTATGGGTTTGACAAATCTCGATCAATCGATCATTTAACACCCGATTCATGGAAAATGATTTCAAATTGTAGATCAAATATTGGAATGAATAAGAGTTAGTGAGGTGATGGAGAATGCAGGGAACTCGATGACGTAGATATCTTATTTTCATGTTACATGGAAAGAAATGATGAACAATAAACAATCCAATTTCTGGAAATATTGAATGCACAAAACATATTGATTTCATGATGGAATGACTCAATGAGACTATATATTTTATTAGGTGAGGTGAGGATAAATTAGAGGCGAGAGAAGAAAATAAGACACACATATAACATATAATGGATTCTGGAAAATCTAGATCTACATGACTTGTAGTATGAGATTACACTACATGTGGTCCCTCTCAGAATAAACTATGGTTTTAGAGAAGTTTAAGGGCCACATGGTGTGTTACCCATATAATATAGTGTGTATTCTCTACCCAATGACCTTAGTGTGTACCTATAAGATACAAAAACATGGGGTAGACTAAAAATGTATCTTATATGCTTTATAATCCCCCACATGGACATGACCTAGATCAAATGCATAAGTTAAATTTTTTACTAGTACATGGTCACATGTACACATGGAGAACTCATTTACTAGTATACATGTAGAGTATATAGTTATCCAACACACCTTTTAGTCCTACATGGACATAGATTGAGACACAAGTATATTACACATCATTCCCTCGGTTAAATGGACATAGTTTATTACTCCAAATACATGTCTTGCACTATTTTATACATGGATGATATCCATTTTCATATATTTCCAGGGTATAATTAATTAATTTATGTTCCAATTATCTTTTCTCTAGGGGTTAGTATGAAATCATCTCTTATTATTAAGAAAATGTTCCCTTTATTAGGAATTCATGGATATATTCATTAAAATCCCTCTGATACCCCCAGAGTGAGATCCACAATTCATCTTCATGCACTAGGTTTATTTCGTGGTATCAACTTGACCAACACCACACAGGTCCAGATTCTCTACATAGTAGGATAATGTAGATTGATTTATCAGCATCACCACATGGGCTTGGCAGTGATCCTCGTATGTGTGTCATATTCTCTTAAGAATCTTTTTGTGTACTTATAAAGAGGAGACCCAATGGCCAATACCTCTTGGACAAACATGATCAGTTCAATAAGGCTTCGGAGTGTGTCCACCCAGATGTGTGTTTATGGAATATTTGAGTTGTAATCCTATTCTAGTATACAATGGTTGTTACATTCCTTCATAACATGTGTCTTTTTTGAGTATATCTAGATGTTCTTATTATATGTGTGTAAATATAATTAGGTTAAGGTTTCCTATGTCAGTTGTAGACCAAAATGAGACTAGTCTCCATTCCTTGTCCTATTAAATGTGGTCTTGGGGTGTTGTAGAAAAATAACCACTAGGACAGGTCATTAAAAATAAATATGTTGATATCAAAAAAATCCATATGATTGAAATAAGAGTGAATGATAATCAATATGATAAAATATGAGTGTTAGTGTTCTTCTATTCTCAAATAATAATTTTCCATCTAATCAATCATTATGGAAACCCAGATAGGAATATTTACTATAAAAATATTATTTTGATCATATTCATTATAAATAGTCCACAATTTCATATCTAATATAAATTTGAATAATTTATGATATACTTCTGAATTATATTTCTATATAAAATGGAGCAACTACGTTGCATCACAAAATTGGTGGAACATACAATGTAAATAAAAACAATTCATTAATTATTTATTTTTATTTACTTATTTTTATTTTTATTTATTTTTCATTATATATTATTTATTATTAGAAGGATGAAAATATATAAATGATTATAAAATGATTTTGGAATTTTTTTTAAAAAAATCATTTCTGGCAAACACATAGGCTTAGAATGTAGTTTTTATTCAATTTGACTTGTAGCTAAAAAATAAATTATGTTTTTATTAATCATGAGAAATCATACCATGTTCTATAAAGGGATATGTATATCACATATTTGTTGTAATATTTATTATTTTATTAGAATTATTTCTTACCATTTAAGTAATATTTTATAAATTTTTAAGAAATTCTCAAATTTTGTTATTGAAGAAACATATTCACATTCCTAGTGAAAATATGGAACAATTATATTATAATATTTTTATTTATATAATATGTAGAAAAAATAGGGGAGATTCATTTAAATCCCATATTTATTTCTGTATGATATATATATAACTTTGGAAAAACAAAATTGAAAAATAATAAAAAATTTATAATTGAATAGTTTTGTCCACATATGTGACCACAATGAATAGTTGTAAATTAAATATATTTTTTATTTTGATCATTGTGAAACAATTTACTATTCTAGTTTTACATTAACATGCATCGTTATTCAATATAATTATGTGTCTAATAATTAATGTTATTCGTATTAAGTAAAGTACTCTAAATTAGCCCGTATAAAAAACATTTACCCCCAATAAGAATAAGATGGTATTATATAATTCCTATTTATAAAAATTTATTAAATAATATTCATATTTAGGGGAGTTTATAATCATATGAGATGAAAGATAGAATCTTTATTATGTCTCCAATCTCTGGGAATGATATATATATTAAAAATTAGGTATCAATCATATTTGATGATACATAATATTTATGTATTACTTCATTATAAATTTTTTTGAAATTTAAATGAAACTAATGGTTACAAAAATATTTGTTGAAGAATTGTGTCTTATTTATGTTCATATAGCTCCTCATTAAATTCAATATTTTCATTAGAGTATTTTCTAAAAAATAAATTTTATAGGGGCATATTGGTTATAAAAATTGATTTTGGTATGAATATTTTATGACAACTGTGTTCTAATCAAATTTTCATTTTTTTCGAATTAATGGAACCATATTTTAAAATAATTTCATATATATAATATATTTAAATTTATTTCAATCCATCATTATTCATACATGATTCAAATAATAATTTAATTTTTGTGATTTAATGTAACACCCAAATATTATGTAAATGTTTTATGAATTAATTTAATCCTTCTGATATTTTTTCTATTTTAGAAACATTGATTATTGTTTCTTATATAAAATAAATATGTTTTTATTTTCTAAAATGTGACATAAATTTAGAAATTATCTACATGAAACAATTATTTTCTTATTCTAAATTCAATGTTATCTCAGCATGTGATATTCACACAATTGAGTTTCCATGAAACATCATATTATTGATATATTTTTTAATCTAGATTTCAATAACATAGATATTAAACATAGTAATATGAGTAGAAATAACAGTTTTAAAATATTTTCCCTAACCTTTTTTATAAATAATAAATACTGAGAATGAAAAATAATATTTTCTGAAAAGTCTTTATTTGTATTAAAATACCATTTTTATAGATGAACTATTTTTCACGTCCTTCATTGAAAGAAAATAAAATTACATTTAGGAACATTTAATATATTCAAATTATAATATAAAATAAATTTTTATTTCATAGTTTAATAATTGAATTGTATGTAATTTCTGTCATTTTTCTAAAAAACAATATTTATGGATGAATAGTGAAAAATAATGAATTTTAATTCAAAAATATTTTTTCATGTAATTTATTAATATAGTTAAATTATATTATATATTTATCTTAATGTAAATTATATAAAATTTATATTAATTAATATAATTTAGGTATTTAAAATAAATTTCACTTTGAAATTGGATAAAAAAATATAGGGTACATTTGAACATTTTTTCATTAAATCCCCACATTGTCTTCACATCTATAGTTTTACATTTAAATAAATTAAAAAACATATGTGAATAAAATTTGATAAAAATTTCTACAATATATTGAGTAATTATATTTTATAATTTTTAATAAGGTCATATTCATTTTTATTGAATAGATTTGTGAATGTGGTGAAAATTAATTACTGTTATTAATAGAAAAAACGGCTTAATAATGGACTAAAACATAAACATAAGGCCCAAAATAACCTAAAAACTTTTCTAAAATTCATTTCATGGTATATTTCGACCATAAAATTAATTTATTTAAATTCTTTCAATTATGAGAGCTAATATCAAAGGAAAGATAAATGGTAGAATTACATTTCGAAATATTTACCAGAATGGAACTCCTCGTCAACTATAAAAAAAGTAATCACCATTACTAGTTTATCAAACCAATGAGGACATTTATCAAACAAAAATGATTCAAAAATAATCTTAATGATTTCCTATATTCTATCTATAGTCTTATATTTTTTCATATATCCTACCAAGGTTCCCTTTGGTGAAATCCTAAATGATTTACCCTCATAAGAGGTAACCAACTTCATTAAGCTCTTTTACGTTATCATTATTATCATCTAACCCACTTCATATTATGATATTTTGAAATAAAAAACTCAATATCCTAATTAAATATATATTTTTATTATTATGATTATAACCTACACTCACACACACATCCATAAAATGGTTTTCTAACATATCATTATTATGCACGGAAAATTACCACCTCACGAAATAATGTTGTTTATTTTTACATTACATCCTCTAATTTATAAAAATTATAATAGAAAATTTTATTTTATATGATATTATATATATTTATCATGTTTTTAAAACTATGGAAATTTTTTATGAAACATACCTTCATGATTTCTATATTGTGTATATTCCATAACATCATTTGTGGATGTGTGGACTACAACATCGTCAATGTGATGTGATTCTCTTTCACTTTACGCAGAACATATTAATGTTTTTTTTGTGAAAATATATTGTATCAGTGAAATATTAAATATATTATAATTATATTACATATATATACATATATTTCATATATATTCTTTCTGTAAATATGAAATCAAATCGAAAACAACGTTCATGAGTACGTACAGCCAACTATTTCCTTGAACAATGTATTTATTTTATTATTTTTCATAATAAAAAATTATATACAGAATTTATAAGATATATTTATTGTGTTTAAAATTATTTTAATAGTTTAATCATTGTACATTTAATAGAATCAAGAATATAAAGTCAAAGAATATAATAATTAAAAGGTGGGTAGAACCATAATAATAACATTAATATGAAGTTAAAATAAAGGGATTATTTAAAGTGATATTAAATCATAAATGTTATTATATATATGAATATGGATCATTGATATATTTATAATAAAATTATATTTATTATACATGATGGTTGAATTAGTACAACATTAGTCAAGACATATGGTAACTAAATTTCAATTCACTTTTTATAATTGTGTGATACCTACAATACACAATATGTTTTTTAGTTGTGTGGTGTATATAATTCCCATGAATGTATTCTATTATTGTTATTACTAAATTTTTGAGTATTTAAAAATATATATTATGACATATCATTCACTAGGATTATGTTTGATAATTTAAGAAATCATTAATGTGATTTTGTCTCAATTTTTTTCACTGAGACACTTGCCATGTTATGGACCAATGTTCTTTTCTGAGTTATATACACTTTTTTTGTCCCATAATATCATGAATATAAATATTCTAATTATAATTTATTATTAATTTCATTTAAGATTGTTACATAGGGTGTATGATTATAATTTATGCTTCCATGGATGAGTCTTCTGATCCAGAATTAAATAAAACTCATGTATTTTATTCTCATATGGATTTACATTATATATTCATTTATTATTTTTATTTTTTACACTCTTTGGGTAAAAATATAATTGAAAAAATGTTGTTATGAAAATATGAATTTTTTTTCTTTTTTGAGATGGAAATATGTGTTCATTAAAAACCATGATTTCTATAAAATGTTTCGAAAAATGTTTTAATTTTATCCTTTGATATGAATGAAAATTAATACACGTTTTTTATTTTTTATAATATGGGTTAAAAATGAATATTTTTTTTATTTTCCAATCAAGAAAAATTTTGTAGCTTTTATGGTACAAAATTAAAGATAGACATGTACAGACTTACCCACCATCATGAAAGTCATTTACATGAAGCATTTATTGAATATTGTCTTCTTTATTTTTTATATATTTTTTCTTAATATTATGTAATGTAATTTTTTTAAAAAAATATTTCAATGAAATTTATTTTCCTATTTTTGTATGGTTTTTATATATTCCATTAAATGTTCGTAATGTTTTTATAAAATAAATAATGTTTCTAAAAATTTGATTTGTTTCATATAATTCATAAAATTTTCAATATTTTTTATTCATTTAAAAAAAATTCTTATACAATTATTTTCAAAACATTATATTTTTTTTATAAGATTCTAATTTATTTTCAAGGATATGGATTTCAAAATACTTTCATTCTTAATTTGTATATTTTCAATGAAAATTTATTTCAAGAGGTCATGAAGCACTCGATATTTGTTTCTAATGATTAATTTTTCCAAAATGTTTTAATATAATTAATTTTATGTTTTCAATTATATTTTCAAGAAAATATTCTTTAAGAGGATTTATGTTTATAAATTGTTTTTTGAAATATGAATGGATAATTTTATCATGAGATGTTTTTAAAATATATTTCGATATTGTGTTCCATATAATATGACATTTGTTGGTGCTATACATTATCTTCTAGGTAAGTGATCTGAAATCTACATTTATATTCATTATCTAAATGGATTATCTTTTTTATGGCATGATATTTATGAAACTCATTTCATTATCACATGTTATGTGGTTTTGAAACCCAGTTCTTTTCATAGTTTATTCATTTATTGAAACTATTATAAAACCAATATATTTTTCCACCTATTCTAATATGATTAAATATTTTTGATACACATTTCATATTATTGGTTTTTGATATGATTGTTTATAATCAAGTGGCACAAGTATGATTGATTTCACTATGAGATTGGTGGTACCAATATCAACCTCCAATGAATTGGGAAATGAATTTTTATCTCATGAGATAGAATAATATGGTCTTGGGGGTAAATCATAGGAACTTCGATGGCCATCGGAGGGATACATGACTTTCGTGATGGTATGGGGAGTGAACCAATACTAATTATATGGAAATGGGAGTGACCAGGACTACCACGATTTTATGTGGAGTTAACTTATTCTACTAAGATGGAATTGTAAGTGATTTTATAACTAATATAATAATAATATTATATGCTAATGTGTATTCCATAAATTTTTATATTATTTATGTTTTACTCTTTTATGTATTCCGTTTTTTATTCCCTTGTGATTCATGACTTATAAAATAACATTATTTATGCAACTACTTATGTTTATTATTTTTATATTCATGGTATCATCTTATATTTTGATTATCATGTTCTCATAACCTTATTATCATATTTATGATTGCATATCTCTCATGTTTACCATTACTAAATATATAATCTCACCAATTTTATGATTCACTTCATTAGGTTTGGAGGATTTGTATTATGCATGATAATTCTAAGAATGGTGCTACTAGTTAAGAACCCAGTGGGGGATTATGTATGTCACTTTTTGTACATATGATTATGTATACATGTTTCTAAAAGAAACATACTAATATATTCTTTGAGAATTTTCTTATATAATTCTTTAATTATTCGTAAAATGTTCTATAATTATAATTAATGAAATTCACAGTACACTATATTTGGTTTCGGAGTTAATGATTAGTAATCTTTTTGATACTAGTGTGTGAAAACAATATTGATATCCCTTGGGTTATTTCTATATATATGTCTAGGGATGTCTCTAAATATAAATTTTAGGAAGAGGAAAAGTATATGAAAATTCTATAAAATTAGATTAAATGATAGAGTGATTTGTTTCCCAGAAAAAAATAACTATCTGAATACAAAAAGTAGATGGGGATTTTGAACATATATATCAAGGGGTTACATCAATGATAAGGTTTTCGGTTATGTCTCGTTCGTGACGTAGTACATGACAATGTGCCTTGCTTAACCCTTAGTGTGACACTCTAAGGGGATATGCATTGTGAAATTATAAACACTTCATGAAACGTTATAAAAAATTAAATAGATGTTGCATATTTATAACCTAGGTTAATCCTAAGGTGTCATATATCAAAGAAGGTGTAATTATATAGACATTCTATAAGTAATGTTTCAACATTTTATGGATTGTGACTACGACAAGTGTTTCAAACCCTATATTTTTTTTATAAATAGAAGAAACTAGATGGAATTAGATTTACATAGAATGTATTAAATTTAAAATGTATTGGAATTCAAAAAATAAATTTCCTAAGTAGAATTATTTTAAATAGAATCAAGAAGCTGGTATGAGTGTGGGTTGTACTATTGAGGACAATGAAATTTATAATGACATGAGAAATGCTTGGGATGTTATACTAGTATTTACTAAATTAAATGCATGTATCATGATTAGAATATGGTCGAGGGAACATTGTAAATGTTTCATATTTGATGTTATATGAAAAGTAAATTAATTAATAAGATGATGAGTCTTATGGTATGTTGTAAGAATAAATTTTGATGAATGAAGTATTTATGTTATGAAATTCAATGATTATGTTATATGAGTAATGAAATATATAATTATTTTGAGGATAACCTTTTCACAATGGATTATAATGGATATGATCAATGGTGTTGTTGAGGTATAAAATTGATTTTATGGAATGGTGATACTTTGATTAATGGAAGGTAACCCATAATTTATTTTTAATGTTAAGATAATGATGTTTGGATAATGATATGTTGGAATGTACTAAAGACCTATTAAATTATAATGATTTTTTTGAAGAAGTAGTTTATAATATCAGGTATGATGTTTTTAACTTATTATATTTACGTTATATATCAAGTAATCTTCTGAATAAGGAATCATTAATTTTTTCTAAAATATTTATGGTAATTCAGGTTATTAATATATTTTAAGAAAATATATAAAAATGGTATTCATATTGATTTAAGGTGACAAAGAAGAGATACCTTGTGATATATGGGGCTCATTATTATTATGATTTCATTAATTTATTTCAATTTTTATGGAGTTTCAAATTTAGTAATGGATATATGGGTAACAATTTATAGAAATATTATGTAAAATTTTTGATGATGTATTAATATATTGAGTTTGTATTTAAAATCCTTGTTAAAAGGATATTTTGTGATTAAACTTATTTCATGTATTTTTATCAAATCTCATTCAGAAATTATATAAATGTGTTTTTTCAAAAAGGACTTTCTATATGTTTAGTGAAAACTAATCATTCTTGGAAAGGTTGCAGGTCTTTATCCCATGACCCAAGGTCGATAGGGTTTCACGTCTACAACTACACTACTCTATGAATTAGATAATGTTTAATTTAATTTAGTCGAATATTTTGATGAAAAAATATTAATGATGAATCCATTTTGTTACTTTTTGGGTTTAGAGATTAATTTATTAAAAATTCCAACATTGAAGAATTGTTAGAGACAAATAGTTAGACTGCTCAAAATTTTATGACTTTTAATATAGGTAAATATTGTCTTTTAGTGATTCCGGAATCAACATTAATTTTTTGATATCCATTTTTTGAATGAATGGATGAATTTTAAATTTAACAGAACAGAGTAAAAGGATGAAATTTTTTATTGAAATATTTTGTTTATTTACATATCCTCGTTTTTTGGCTAATAAAAAAAATACTCAACATTTGGAAAATGACTGATAAAAATGTTATCCTAATCCATAATTTTTTAAATTATGGACTTTTATATCATCCATGATTTATGACTCTAGGGACCTCAAATTTCAATCAATCATGAAATTTTTATGATTGTGAACTTAATCACTCCATATTAATATTTAAGATTTCCCTCTAAGTCATTAAGTTCAGTTTCCACCATTTTTGTTTTATGTTAAAACATAGTTACGTGTTTCTCTAGGTAAACATAATGTTACCAAAATTTCATTTTAAAAATTATGTTTCACTATTCATTCTTATGATGTCTATTTCTAAGAAATAAACTTTAACATATTAAACCATTAATAACAAAGAAAATTTATTATGGTGAAAATCACATTGAGGATGGTAGAGTGTAACACCGCGAAATTTTGTAATTTTTTTGAATTAATTTAATCTTATTGATATTTTTCAATATAAACAACATTAAATATAGTTTCTTATATAATGTCTTAAGGTTTTTAATTTCATATGCACAACACCTTATTAATCGTTCACTATATGAAAAAATTACTTTATTTTTTTCAATACACAACACCGACTAGATGTATAATACACACAAAATTTATTTTCTCAAAAACATTATTTTATTAATATAATTATTTAAATTAGATATTTATAAAAACATTTCTAAACATATCAGTTTAATAGTAAAATGAAATTTTAAAATAGTTTTTATAATGGATGAATATAAATAATAATTTCTATTTATAATGGAAAATATAATTTTTTGTAAAGTCATTATATGTTTTAAATTATTATTTTCTCAAATAAAATTCTCTTCAAAACCTTCATATGGAAAAACAATAAAATTAAATTTTGAACCTTTTATAAATTTAAAATGATAAAATTAATTTTTTTTAAATTTATGTTGTTAAAATTATCATTGTGTTAATTTTTGATATTTTTGTGAAAAATAGTATTTCATAATGAATAGTGATAAGTACTAAATGTTAATTCAAAACCGATTTTCATATAATATATTTATATATTTAAATTATATTATAAATTTTTTTAAAAAATAATAATTAGATCACATAAAATCAATTAATACAATTTTGGTCATTATAACCAATTTCACATTGAGATTGCATATAAAATTTAGAGAACATTTAACATTTTTACTTTGAAAGCCTCCATTGAAATCACTTCTGCTAAATTATTTTTAAATTATTTTATATCAATTCTAAGATATTAAATGGTAAAAATCATTATATATTTTCACTAACCTTAATTTATAATGTTTAATAATAAAAACATATTTTTTGAGGAAAATTACTAGTGAATGTGTCAAGAATTAATTTAAGTGATTAATAGAATAATTAACATAACAAAAGAATTAACCTTAATAGTAAGGCCCTAAAAGATCATGAAACATGTTAAAAAGAAATTAAATTCCCATATATGGACTCTATAATTCATTGTAGATAATTTTTTCAGATATTGGAGGCATATTCAATTAGGAAATAAGGGTGGAATTACATTTCAAAAAAATTTACAAGAATAGAAATCATCTTCAACTATAAAAACACACTAACCCTTCCAATATTATTACACCTATCAAGACCTTTTTCTCACCCAAAATATAATAAAATGATATATCAAATTCCCTCATTTATAAATAGAATCCTTGTTTTGGGAATAAATCCATCTTGGAAATCCATTTGATGAATACAGAAACAAGTTGCCCTAAGAATAGGTAACATCCTTCCTCCATATCATTCCATTTATCATCGTTATCCATAACATAATTTTTTATTATTATCCAATAACATAAAAACCACAATATCATAAATATATTGATATGTTTTTATATTTATCTATACACATAAATAATACTCTCACAATCATCTAATAGTTAAGGAACTTACAGTTCTTTTGTATCGTGAATTATCACCTCAAAAAATGATGTTGTTCGTTTTTTCTCTAACCACCCGTCATGTGTGGTAATTGTGATGGAAATTATGTTATCTTATTCTATATAATTTATTAACTTTCAATTATAATTATTTAATATTTATATAAAACATAACATCATGCCTTGCATAATGTGGTTATATGATAACTTCTTTTGTGGACAAGTGGGAAACTACCTCCTCAAATTGATGTTTTTCATTAAAACATTTCAAGGAATTTATTGATGATTTTTTAGTAAACATATATGTTATACATGAAATATTTATTATAATTTAATTATATAATATATATATATATATATAATTAACTTTATTTTTCAATAGAATAAGAAAATAGATAAAATGCTATTACCTAAGTACGACATGTACTATCATTGAACAATGCATTTTTTATCATTAATGATTATTATAAATACATTTATACTGAATATATAAGATATTTTTATCATTTTTTACATTATAGGGAAAATTATAAAACAATCTCAGTAGTATAATCAAGCAGTACATGTTATATTATGTACGGTTAACAAGGCTAGTATCCCCCGAAAGGCAACATTATATTGGAGTTAATAATAAAGGAATAATATAAATTCACATGTAAATAATATAATATTGTATATATATGAAAACTATTTTGTAATATAATTATTATTAAAATATATTTATTATACAATATGATTTAATGAGTACGATTATAGACAATATATATGTTAGTGGAATTTTGTGCATCTTTTTTATCCATGTGATACATGACGTATTCACCATTTGCTTCCATTTCATAGTGTATATAAATACAAAAATGTATTCTATTATTATTATTATTAAAATTATTGGAATTTATATATCCATGTAATGATCTTTATTTCATGGTGATTATGTTTCATAAATTACAAATCAGAAAAGTAATATTTTCTCAATGGTTTTTCATTGAGACACATGTAATGTGATGCACATATGTCCGTCTACATTGTGTATACACTTCCATTTGAAATTTATTATTTTGAATATATTTCATTTAATGATATTTAAACCTTCCTGTTATTTTATCTTCTTACATGGGAATAATGATTGAAATCTATCATGTGGTAAGAGTTTATGAAAACAATCTCATCTTTACAGAGATTGTTTGTGATTATGCTTCATTTTATGAAATATTATGATCCTCTAGTATAGAAAACTCAGTCATTATTTTTTAATATTTTTTCAATTATATTTTATTTTATTTCTTACATATTTAACATTATTTGTAAAATATTAAAATTAACAATTGTTTTATGAAAATATGACTTTATTTCACATTTTGGTAAAACATTTGTGTTCCATCAAAATAGTGTTTTCTGAAAAACCATTAAAAAAATTTTAACATATATCTGATGAATTTAAAAGAAATTATTTCCCTTTTTTTCTATTATAATATGGATTGAAAAGGAACATTTTTATGATTCTCTAATTAAGAGGCATTTGGGATGTTTTTATCCACAAAATGAATATCGGCATGTACGAACATACCCATCATTTTTACAGTCATTTACTTGAAGAATTATTTTAATGTATAAAAGTATATTATTATGAAATAAATATTGTTTCTCTATAAAATATTTTGATAAAGTTGTATTCAATGAAATTTGTTTTAAAAAATGATTTATTATTTATAATGATTTTATTAAAAACATATGTTTTTTGAAAATAAAATAATTTATAAAAAAGAATTATAAAAATTATTTAAAACATCATCAATATTTATTTATGTGTTTTTCTTGAATTTGAAGGAAACTTATTTTGAACACTTTTTTATGATTTTATAAAAAAAATTCAAAGTATTTTTAGGGAAATTGATATCAAAACATTTTCATGATTATTTTATAATTTTACAAGAAAAATAGATTAAAAAATAATGATATATTTATATGTTTTCAAATAATATTATTTCCAAAAAGTTTTCAAAACATTATATATATTTTTTCATGATTATTTTCATGAATATGGGTTTCAATATTTTTTATGATTTAAAAATAAAATTTTCAAAATAGAAAGAAAAATTTCCTCATGAAATTTTTTTAAAAGATATTTTCAAATTATGTGCCATAAAAAATGTAATATGTTGGTGTAACCCATTTACTTATGGTAAAATTATTATAAGTCTCAATCCATATTAATTCTATAAATGTGTTATATTTTTATGAAATTATATATATATAACCCATTTGTCTATCACATCTTATATAGTTTTGAAACCTGCTTTTTTCACAGTTTATGGTTCTGATGAATTGATTATGAAACCTCTATGTTTTTACATAGTTTATGATATTAATAGACATTTCTGATAACAATTTCATTTCATGGTATTATTATATTATTGTTTATTGTTTTCTGCACGCCGTTATATTATTTCACTATGAGATGGGTGGGACCAATATTTCCATTAAATGAATTAGTTAAACATTTATATATAATGAGATAGACTCAGATTGTCCTGGGAGTGTACCATGACTACAAAGATGGAAATTGTATTAAACCATGACTACCAAGATGATATAGGGAGTGAAACAATACTATTAGGGTATCCATGGGAGTTAACCATGACTACTAATATGGTGTGGGGAATGAACTTATACTACAAAGATGGACATAATAGTGATGTCTTGACAACAGTGGAAGTCAAATTATATGCTTTTGTGTATTACAAAAAGTATATGTCTTATTAATATGCTATGATTTCATGTATTACACTTTTTATTCCCTAATTATTTATCTATTATTACCTTATATTATATATTAAATTATTTATGTTTATGATATTTTATATTATAAGAATTATATTCTATTATCATTATCATGTTCTCATACCCTAATGATCATGATTATTCTTACTTATATATGTTGTTTACCAATTCTGAGCATCTGAACACACCCATTTTAAGAATCTTTTCCATAGGTTTTGAGGATATGTATAATATATTATATGTCTAAGAAGTGTGCTAAACAATAAGAACGTAGTGGGTGATTATTTAGCTCACATATATACTAGTGTCAATGTTTAAGGTTTCCAAAGGAACTAGAATAATATGTTCTTTCTTAATTTATTTGTATAAGGATTTATGTATTCTAAAAAAGATATGTAATTTTAATTTATTAAAAGTGATGGTTTCAAAATTTATCCGAATAAAATATGAAAATCATAAAACCCTCTATACTGTTAATAAAATGGGGTCACTACTCAATTAATTTATTTCAATATAACTACTAAATATGAATATTTGATTTCTTCAATGAAATCTAAGAATTTAAATTTAAAGAATTTTCTATAAAAAATATTTCAATTGATATAGTTGTATGATGTTATATGTTATTTGAAATCATATAATTTACATATATGTTTTAGTAGTTTAATAATTGTTTTTTGTTTTAATTTTTTTATAATATTATTTATGGAATTTGTAATAATTTTATAAAATAAAAAATTTGAAATCATATTTATAAAAGGAAATTTATATTTCTAGAAGGACTAAATATAAATATTATCTAAAAATATAAACTGATTATTCCTCATTCTATATTTTTATATTAAAAAAATTAAAAAAATTATTATTATTTTTTAACCATTTTTAAATTTATAAATATAAATTTCTAAAAAATTATAAAATATTCCATGATGATGGTTAGTAATTTTTTTTATTCTAATAATTTATAAAATGATACTTTATATTAATCACCTATATGATCAAATATGAGGAAAATTTTATATAGTAATAATCACATGGGACAAATTATTCAATAAATGACACTATAGATTATTTCAAAGAGAAATGCATTATGATGGGGAATAACAATGGGAAATTACATGCTATGAGGTTGTTCTAATATCATTTTTGGTTATGAAATATATAAATTCACTATATGTAAAATCATGACAATATATTATTTTTATGTTATATTTTAACAAATTTGATATTTTAATTTATTTTTAATATTTTAATAGTTATTGAAAAGATTCATTACAAATGTTTTTAAAAAAATTGTTTCCTTATAAATTTTATACATAAATCTCAAGACAATATATTTTTAGATTTAATGTCATATTTTTAATTTTTTATATTTCTAGACCAGTATTTTATTCATTTTCATAAAAAATTATTTATATACATAAGAGACTTATTAATTTTTTAAAAAAACATTTCAATATTACATTTTATTTGTGTTCAAAACCAAAACCCCAGCTTGGGGGTTTGTATATAAAACAATAGTACTATAGTAGGAACTATTTAGACATTGTATCATAGTAGTAGTGAATTTTACTATTGATGTTAATGTATCATGATGGTACTATAGAATTTAAATTCAAATAATTCATTTTGTAATGAAAAAATGACTTTTACAACTTGATGTGTGGGGTTTGGTCGTGGAAACCCCAATAAATAATTTCCTTTTATAATGAAGTACAGCGGTGACCATGAGTTTTAATCTTTAGGAGGTTTAATTTCAATTTGACTAACTACAATAATTAGTTTTTATTTTTCCATGAACAAAAAAATTTGGTTTTGAATAAAAATATGAAAAAAAAATTATGATAGAAAATTGAATAACAATGGAAAAATTTGACAGAAAATATAGTGGATATGATATCAGAATTAAAATAGTTGTCATAGATGATGATAAACCTCTCTAACAATCCCATATTCCTTATATAATAATATTCCTGGATTTGAATTTATAAATTCACACCCAAGGACTCCCAAGGGAACACTCAAATATTATCAAACATCAAATCAAGAAAGTGTTTATGATTTTTGTCCCACTTATGTAGGTGATTCAAAAAATTGAAGAATTACAATCAATAAAACAAAAATGGAACCACAAACCTCAAATAAAATAGCTTTTTGAAGAAGTTATTATTGCAGTGTCAATTAATTTAGTTCATAGATGGAAATACATTCCCAAAAAAACATTAATTTATATTGAAGAAATAAACAACCTCATTCATTCAATGATATATGTTCAAAGAATTAAAATATATTTTATACCATGAGATCACAACTTGAAAGAGAGTTTCATTTGTGGGATGTCGTCTAGGAGAATGTTGGTCTTATTCCTGCATTGCTCAGGCATCCTTTGTTGACGTTGTCACAACATCGATAGAAGAAATCTCTATCATGATCTGAATTCCCACTATGTTGAATAAGATATTGGAATATTATCTAGTGGTGTGGTGTGGCACTTGCTAATTCAGAATGCCTCTATAAAGTAGTCATAGAGTGCATTTTATAGATGATACACCCGATTTTTGTATACATTTTCATTTACATTAATAAAAAATGAGAACAAGTATTCATCCTTTACCTACTACCTAGTGGACAAATACATTGATTTTGGTGAAATTATTCATTTTTAGATGGGTTTTGACCAAATTCACAAAAAGGAGGAAAACCGAAGAAAAAATTACAAACTACATGGCATGTACTAATATACATGCTATGTACTTTCAAGCATATACACGGGTTGACCAAGACAAAAACATTCCAAAGTAACCAAATGAAGTACATGTCATGTTCATATTGATACACGATGTGTAAGACATTCTAGAAGCATTTGGCGGCTGAGAAGAGTCTACATGCCCATGTGGCTGGTTGAAGGAGACACGTTGTGTTCTATTGATACACACCATTTAATACATTCTAGAAGTGGTTGGTGGCTAAATGTTGAGACTATGCTCCGTGTATGGCGGCGCTACATGCCATGTAGACTCACCAAATAGGTGGCACCATGTTCCAAGTGAAAGAAGGCATGTTATACCACCTACCAGCAGAGAAAATGGGTGGAAATGCATTGAAAATAAGTACAGAGCATGTACTTTATTACACGTCGTGTAGTTAAATTTTCAATAAATAGAGTACATGGCATCCGGATCCAAAAAAGAGGAAAACATGAAGAGAAGGGGGAAGTGCTGCTGCCATTCACCTCGAGCCACCATGGTGCCACTACTCCGCCATTTCACCTTCTGAAACCTCTCCATGAATCTTGTTCAATGATCTCATCAGGTATCGAAGGTGTTATTTTTATTATGTCCAATATGTGTAAATAAACACCACTTTTGTTGGGGCTGTCGATGATGAAGTGCTTCTGTATGTTGGATTGATTTATATGGTTGTGTTTGTTCTTTTAAATTCTTATCATTATTCATTAACCATTGTTAAATACCACTGAGATTTGTGATCCAGACCAAGGGAATAATTCTCAGAGAAGTGAAAGAAGAATCATAGTGAATTCTTTCATAATCATTGAAAGGATTCATCGATTCATAAATGGACTAAACTAAAATTAAGAATTTTGAAACACTGACTACCGAGCCAAGGAATCAAAATTTATTCAATTACAATATAAAATTAACTGGACAAAGGGAATCTAGTCATAATTGAGATATTGAATGTTTAAGTCTTATGAACAATACAACCTAAAAAGAAATCTGCATGAATCTCCATAATTACCATAGAACTAAAACGATTGTTTTCTGCTAATCTCATTAAAAACCATTGTTGTTTTCTTCTTAATTATTAAACATTATTTTAAAGAAATCAAAATATGTTCCTTAATCCAAAACCATGAAATTCCCACTCTAAATTCATCATAATTCACCAAATTAATTTTAAACTCAATTGAATTCACGCACTCAACAAGTTCCCTATAGATCAACCCTATACTTGTGCTATACTAGCTTAAGAGTGGGTAATAACAATTTGGGCCACCGATAACATAAATTCGGTGAAATGACAGTTCAAATTTCGGCGCCATTGCCGGGGAGCCTTAATGGTTCAAGTGCTAAATTTAGATGTGTTAGTAATAAATTAGGTGAAATTAAAAATTTAAAATTCTCAAAAATTTCATTCCTACACCCATGTCTATTTCTATTTTGTTTTCCCTTTTACGCCTGGGTTTTGTTTTGTGTATGTGTCTAAGCACAGGTGCATGAACCAATGCCTCACACGGTCCAGGAGCATTGAGTTATCAGATATTGTTCTGATTGAGTTGAATATCGAACAAACCTTGTTGCGACATCAACATGAACTGGTAGAGATTCACATACAAAAATCATTACCTATGGAGAACATGGAAGAGGGAGCACCGGCCACTATAGCTGCAGCTAGACAACCATTCTTGGACCAGCAGCCTCCCGCTACTAGTATACCAAATCAGTCCCAACCTAGAGGTTTCATGGAGTTCCTCCCGAGGGACTACCAGCAACCGCCACAATAACCACCTCGGTTGTATGGCCATCCCCAGTAGCAGCAACAACTCTATCAATTGCCCTATTTCACCCCTCAAGAGAAGTAGTACATTCCACCTCCACTCCCTCAGTAGCCACCTCCATAACGTACACTTATGGATTACGGCCTTCCATCGAATCAAGGAGCCGATACGAGCATTTTATGTCCTCTAGTATAGGCCCACCCCTTCCATATCAAGTCTGATATTATGCAGCTGATCCAGAACATTGTTCAATTTTGTGACCTGACTAGTGAATACCTGAACGCCCATCTCTACAACATTATAGAGATATGCAATACATTCCATTACCATGGTGTGTCTGAGGACGCCATTCGTATTCACCTATTCCACTTCTATCTATGGGACAATGTGAAAGAAAAGATCAAAGGGTTGACAAAACGATCCTTCCTCACTTGGGAGGAGTTGGCTCATGCATTCCTATCCAAATATTTCTATCCCTCAAAATGGTAACCCTGCAGAATGAAATCTACAACTTTCAGTAGCACAACTTTGAGTCATTGTATGAATCATTGGAACCTTTCAAGGAGATGTTACGTAAATTACCACACCACAAACATCCACTCTGGATGAATGTCCAAACCTTTTATGGATGACTAACAATGAATATAAAGTCTGTGGTGGATGCATCTACTGGAGGTACAATAATAAGAAAATCCCCTGAAGAACTTTTCAAACTGCTCAATGATATTTCTACCAATAACATCCAGTGGAATTCTAAGTGGGGGACCCAAATATGAGGTATGCATAGTATTGATGCTACTACCATTCTTTCTACCCAGTTGGATGCAGTATCCAAAAAGATCGAAGCACTTAATCTCAAGGGTGCATCTAAAATCCATGCATCGAACCATCCAGCATGCGGTGACTGTGGTGACAACCACATCCTGAGAGAATGCCTGTGACCTTCAGTAGAACCTTCGACAAGCGAGGTGAGGTATGTTTCTCAAAATATATGGTCGAATCAATATCAACAATACCAGAACCCAACATGGCGCGAAAACTAGAACACAGGTTGGGGATAACAGCAACAGAATCCTCCGCCCCAGTGACCACCCGACTACAGTCGGCCACAATATTGGAACCCATATAAAAGGACACAACATAACCAGTAGGGTTTCTACCATCATCTGGGGTATCAAAACCCTTGCCCGTAGTAGCTAATGCAATAAACACCCCCACCAGCAGCACAACCACCTCAACAAGTGAATACCTCACTGTTAGAGGATCTAATGAAAAAATTCATATCTACTGCTGAGACCAAATTTCAGAACCAATAGGTTTCTATTTGAATCCTTGAAAACCAAATTGGCTAGTTATCAAACCATATATTAGGGAGACATCCTGGTACACTACCAGGAAACACCGAGAAGAACCCAACAGAGGAGGCTCATGCCATCAATTTACGAAGTGAAAAGAATCTGAACTAGAAGGAACCATCAAATTAAACTACACCTCTACTCCCTGTTGAAAACAAAGGTACAATTTTAGACCCCTCTTCATCCAAAAATCCATCACAGTTGGCTCAAATAGGAAATGTAAAGGAGGTCATCAAACCATTCGAACCTGAATTACCTTATCAGGTGAGGATGATGCAAAGGAAGCTGAATCACCAGTTTTGAAAATTTATGGAAGTATTCAGAAAGCTGCACATCAATATTCCATTTACAGAGGCTCTGACACAAATTCCAACATATACAAAATTCATGGAAGAAATCCTCTCTAATAAAAGGAAGATGGAGGATTTTGGCACCAGAGAAATGACAAAGGAGTGCTCCGCAGTCAAACAACATTCCCTCCCTCCCAAGCTCCAGGATCCAGGTATCTTTAATATTCCATGTACAATTGGACCTGGTGAATTTGTAAAATCCCTATGCGACTTAGGGTACAGTGTCAAACTCATGCCATTCAGAGTTTTCCAAAAGCTTGGACTCCATGATCTGAAGAAAACTTTATTCACCCTTAAACTTGCTGACAGATCCATTAAATTTTAAAATGGGATACTGGGGGATGTGCTCATAAAGGTGGGATGATTTATCCTCCCTGTAGATTTTATTATCCTAATCATGGAAGAAGATCAGGAGGCACCTATTATATTGGGAATACCTTTCCTGGCCACAGGGAATGTCTTGATCGACGTGCACTAGGGGGGGTTTATTTTCCAGGTAGGGGACGAAAGAGTCTCTTATAATGTTCTAAAGGCCATCGAACAAGCATCATTAACCAAACATGAGGGATTCTACACAGTGACTACCATGGATGCACAACTCAACAGACAAGAAGAAGATCTGGTATGTTCTTCCATTTAAGATGATATGATTATTCCAGACATGCCTACTAATGCTGCACAAGACGACCTGAAATTCATTGAAGGCCAGGGCGTCCACTACTGGCAACGAGCGGTCATTACTAACGTCATAGAGAGGTCAAAAGTAAGACCACTGGTATCTTCAATTATCAAGGCACCTGAACTAGAGCTAAAGCCTCTCCCACCTTTCTTGAAGTATGGGTATTTAGGAGATCACTACTGTAACGCCCCGACCCCAGTTACCCAGAGTCGATGCATTAATTACATAACATTGGCATGATCACAAGAAAGATCAAATCTCGAAAGACCGATTGGTTTAGTAGCCTTGGAAACACTAGATATATTCATAAGTTTTACATTACATCATAAAATGAAAAACTACTACAACAACATATTGTCTCCATAATCCACACTCATATCCCCACATAATATCCCTGCAGGTCATTCATAATTTACTTCTTCACTTCCTGGTAAAAAATAAAACATAGAAAAGGGGTGATCTAAAATGCCCAGTAAGGATAACAATATAGCAGAACATTCAAAATAAGCAAAAACATTTAAGGGAATGAATTACTAAAACAAAAGCCTTTTAAACTTGAACTTCAACATAGTATGGAAAAAGTAAAATGAAATAATGCCATTTACTTGTTCACATGGATATTCTACTAATTGAATAATCACATGCAATTTCAATAACCACTTTCATAATGATGGAATGCATAATTCCAAACTATCATAACCACATAGCCAAGGCCTTGTGCCAAGACTACAAATAAGATTTTGCCAAGGCCTTGTGCCAAGACACTAGTTTGTCTTATGAGACCCACCGATACATCGAGGAGCTATAGCGGGCTCCACTCGTCACATATTAAGTCCAATGCATTCCCATATGAAAAGGTTTAAACATAACATAAACATTCGTATTAAAACTAGCATACGAAACTTTCAACATAAACCATGAATGGTATATAAAAAAATAGCACATCCACAGTCAAACATATCACCAAACCTTCAATACAATATAAAAGTTTTGTATCATAATATATCATCCTCTAATAAGCGTAAAATCCATTAAAGGATGTTGACATAGATGAAATCAAAACTCTTTTTAAAGAAATATCTCTTTCTATTTTGAAATAATTTAAGAGACATATATTTATAAAATAAAACATTTTCTTTGAAAATATTCTTATAAGCTTGTAAGGGAAGCTTTGACGATTTTATAACGGTGGAAAATAACCGCACCCGCCGTATAAGTTAAAAACATTCTTATCTTAATTCTGTCGAAAAGTTTAAAAAGCACCTTGTTTGGAAAATGACGGAAAGATTCCCTTATAAACCTCTTATAAAAGTCAAACAAGGGTATAAATGACTTTAACCCATATTCTTTTAAATATTAAAAATGTTTTGAAATACATTTTGAAGAAACATGGACGTGGATGATAACGAGGTCCCAGTAGATAATTATGTATAAACAACCTCGGATAATGAAGAGATTGCGAAATAAACCCTTACCTTTTACTTTTCCTTGGTTGGGGTAGGTTAACCTACTGTATAATGGTTAAATAATTGTTATTAAATTATAAAAGAATCATATACATTAATATGATATCATATATGATATTTTAATATTGATTTGATAATAATATCTTAGTATTATCGTTGTTTCGGGTGTTAACTTACTTGTTTTATTTTATATGTTTTGTTACGTAAGACATGTTTGTAATGGATAGGTTGTATATTATTCAAATCCAGAATGATATCAAGTCCTTAAACATCATTTTTAAATCATCAAATGATAATTATACTTGAATGGATACGATGGAGAATGAATCTTATCGCGTTTGTGGAGACGGTAGTCCGTACGTACGCACGAGCGACAATATCATTCTTTTGATATTAAAATAATATATAAATGGATGTTATATCATATATACAGAATAATTAACATGTTATATTTATTATTTACATGAGTTTCACATCATTATTATTCCCATCCAAATAATAATATATTGAATAACAATTACACCACGACGTGGAGACGGTAAGCCGTACGTACGCACGTATGGTGACATGTTATTCAAAGGGTGGATAGAATACTGAATATGGTTTTACCATATTTATAATAACATCACAGTATATGTGAGATACTGGAGTTATTATTTTAGAATGGTAAGAACAAAGAAAGAAGAAGTGGAAGAAGAAAGGAACTTGAAAAGGGGTGGTGAAAACATTACCTCTTCTTCGGGTTCTTCCTTTTGATTTGATCAAAAGGGCTCCTTAGGTTGGATTTATGATCAAACTAAGGCCTCTAGGTTGTAGGGAGGGATGTTGGGAGAGTATTTGGGCAGAGTTTGGCCGATCCAAGTGGCTTGATATGTGTGAGGAATGAGTAGAAGTGGTCTCCTTTTATAAGGGAGAGGAGGGGCTCTTTAAGAAAGAGTGAAAGTATTATTTTATAATATAATTATATTCGGTTTATAATGGTCCAAAAATCATTGAGGTCGAAGATAATATGACTCATATTCTAAATAACATCAACCAATAAGAATTGGACAGGTTTTAGATAATATTTTAATCATTATAATCTTATTTATTTAAATGATTTATTAATGAGGTAAACATTGCATCATTATTGTGTCATTAATAATTTAAATTATTTGATGTCTAAAAATTATAAATAAAATATCATTATGTAGGAAATCTTTTTAGATTTCTAATGAATATTTATAATCGAAAATCCAACATGTATAACCCTATGTAAAAATTGTTCTTCTAAAAGACGTAAGCTTATGCCATTTTTATTTTTATTTTAACTTTATTAATATAATGTGTCCCTACCACATACAAGTGGCTCTAAGGGGTCCCCAAATCGACCCAAGGATGCCCATGGTCGGGTATGTGTCCACCAATAATGTTATGACACGTTGTATGGTAATTTTGTATTATTATAATATTATTTTTTAACCCTTATTTACCGGATTTACCCTTTAACCATGGTAAATAAAATATTTACCGCAGTAATTATTCAAAATGTGTAAAAATAAAAGTTACCTATTTACATAATTTGGACATCCTGATTCCAAATATGTAATCCATTTTTCCAAATTCAAAACACAGAATTGGCAGAAATTAATTTTAAATTAATTCCCGTTGTTAAAATAAAAAGCGTGTTTTTAAGAGATAATAACTATCAAAAGATTGACACTTGTTTATGTCTGGTTTAATTGTGAAATCATGTCCAATGACAAACATTAAATTAAATGGTAAAAATATATTCTAAATATACTTTAAAACCACTCAAATTCATAATTTATCAATATTAATTATTTTGATTAAAAAAGTTGTTTTTAATTAAAATTTAGTAATTTTCACTATTCATAAAAATATGAAAGTTATCCAAAAAGTACCAAAATTTCACCTTAGGCTAAATTAGATATTTCGAGTCCAAAAATGAAGTCCATTTTGAAATATAAAATATATATAATTTTAAAAAGTAGGTATTACTATTCATAACGACTAGTTTGATTGGTTGTTAGAACTCGGTGTTGCGTACAACACACGCTATCACATTATTCAAAGAGAAGCGTACCGTAGAAGCTTGGGGTGTTACATTCTCCCCTCCTTCAAATAATTTCGTCCTTGAAATTTCTAGAATACTTATCAAATGAAAATACTTGGGTGGTTCTTCATCATAAGTTCCTCGGGTTCCCACGTTGCCTCTTTCATCTTATGGTTTCTCCACAAAACTTTTACCAGACGCGTCATCCAGTTTCTCAGTACTTGTTCTCTTGTATCAAGAATCCTGACAGGCTCTTCACAATAAGACAGATCGGGTTCCAGTTCTAATTCCTCATAGGTTAGTACATGCGTTGGGTCAGGCATGTATTTTCTCAACAGAGATATGTGGAACACATCATGAACTTTGGAGAGACTTGGCGGCATTGCCAATCGGTAAGCTACAGCCCCAATTCGTTCTAGAATTTCGAAAGGTCCGATGTACCTGGGACGCAATTTACCATTCTTACCAAAACGTATGACTCCCTTCCATGGAGATACCTTCAGGAAAACATGATCACCGACTTGAAATTCCAAATCCTTCCTTCGATTATCGGCATAGCTCTTCTGCCTACTTTGAGTTGCTTTGATGTGATTTTGGATTATCTTCACCTTTTCCACCGTTTCCTCCACAAGTTCTGGGCCTCCAAGTTTTCTTTCACCAACCTCATCCCAACAGGTTGGTGTACGACATCTCTTTCTGTATAACGCTTCATATGGTGCCATTTGAATACTCGAATGGAAGCTATTGTTATAGGAAAATTCTACCAGTGGTAAATATTGATCCCACATACCCTGAAAGTCAAGTGAGCAAGATCTCAACATGTCTTCTAGGGTTTGAATAGTCCGTTCTGATTGTCCATCTATCTGAGGGTGGTAAGCAGTGCTCAAATGAAGTTCAGTATCCAGGGATTTCTGAAGACTTTTCCAAAATCTTGAAGTAAAACGGGGATCACGATCAGAAACAATCGATAGGGGTACTCCATGAAGTCTCACAACTTCATTAATGTATAGTCTTGCTAGACGTTCCAGGGGTAGATCTTCTCTTATAGCAAGAAAATGTGCTGACTTGGTAAGACGATCAACAATAACCCATATTGCATCGTTCCTTCTAGGAGTCATTGGTAGCCCCATGACAAAGTCCATCGTAATATTGTCCCATTTCCACTCCGGTATGGGAAGAGGTTGCATGACTCCTCCAGGCTGTTGCCTTCCAGCTTTCACTTGTTGACAAACCATACATCTTGACACAAAATCAGCAATCTCCCTCTTCATGTTGTCCCACCAAAAATATTCCTTCAAATCTCTATACATTTTGGTGCTCCCAGTGTGTATAGAGAAATCGGAACTATGAGCATCATCCAGCAATTCCCTTTTTAGATCAGGTAAATCGGGAACACAAAGTCTCTTCCTGAATTTCAAAATTCCATCTTCATACACAAAGTCTCTCAATCTCCCATCATTCACTGCATTAATCGTCTTCTGAAATTCTTCATCATCGGTCTGAGAACTCTTAATCCTTTCTAGTAAAGATGGTTTGGAAACCATTTGAAAAATCATTGATGTTTCACCTTCCCTGGATATTCCCATGTCCATCTTCACTAGATCCATGAAAATTGGATCCCTTTCAATTCTCATCATGTTAAAAACTCCATGGTCTTTTCTGCTCAAAGAATCTGCCACCTTGTTTGCTTTCCCCGGGTGGTAGTGTATCGTGCAATCATAATCCTTGAGTAATTCAAGCCATCTCCTTTGCCTCATGTTGAGTTCTTTTTGTGAGAAAATATACTTCAAACTCTTGTGATCAGTATAAATCTCACATTTTTCACAATAGAGGTAGTGTCTCCATATCTTCAAAGAAAAGATCACAGCTGCTAACTCAAGATCATGAGTAGGATAGTTTTGTTCAGGAATTTTCAATTGTCGTGATGCATAGGCAATAACTCTATCATTCTGCATAAGGACACAACCAAGTCCTTTCTTTGATGCATCACTATAAATAACGAACCCGTCATTCCCCGATGGTAGAGTCAATATAGGAGCATTGACTAATCTTCTCTTCAGTTCTTCAAAACATTCTTCACACTCTTTTGTCCAAACAAATTTAACCCCTTTACGTGTGAGCTTCGTTAATGGGTTAGCCAATCGGGCAAAATTCTGGACGAAACATCGATAATAACCTGCCAAACCAATAAAACTACATACCTCAGTTATACTCGTAGGTGATGGCCATTCTTGTATTGCCTTGGTCTTAGAAGGATCAACAGAGATTCCATCTTTAGAGACAATATGGCCAAGAAAAGAAATATCCTGAAGCCAGAATTCACACTTGCTAAACTTCCCATATAATTCTTGCCTCCTCAGAGTCTTCAAGATAATGCTCAAGTGATTTTCATGATCTTCGTAGGTTTTGGAGTATACCAAGATATCATCAATAAATACCACCAAAAATTCATCGAGATACTCCTTGAAAACTCTATTCATCAGATCCATGAATACAGAGGGTGCATTAGTCAATCCAAACGGCATTACGGTAAACTCGTAATGCCCGTACCTGGTTCGAAATGCTGTCTTCGGAATGTATTCCTTCTTCACACACAACTGATGGTATCCAGATCGAAGGTCAATCTTTGAAAAGTATTGAGCTCCATGCAGTTGGTCAAATAAATCATCAATACGAGGTAGGGGATACTTGTTCTTTATCGTTATAGCATTGATCTCCATGTAGTCGATACATAACCTCATAGATCCATCTTTCTTTTTAACAAAAAGAACAGGGGCTCCCCATGGAGAAACAATAGGGCAAATAAATCCCTTATTACTCAATTCCTCTAGTTGTTTCTTTAGTTTGACTAATTTTACAGTGGCCATTCTATAAGGGGTATTCGATATAGGCCTTGATCCAGGAATCAAATCAATGGAAAACTCAACTTCTCGTTCTGGAGGATGTCCAGGTAAATCTTTCGGAAATACATCTACAAATTCTTTCACAACAGGTACATCCTCTATTTGAACATTCCTTTCCTCACCGACAGTTATTTCATTCTCTTCCTCCCCAATAATTGAATTAAGTTGAGCTACTGGGGGTGGATCTAAATAAGAATTAGGTGGTGACGATTCTGCTCTAAAAATAAGGTGTTCCTTATCATTATCATCAAGAATCGTAACCTCATTCTTCTTACAATAAATCTTCGCATCGTAGTCCGAAAGCCAGTCTATACCGAGGATTATATCAAACTCAATCACAGGTATGACGATGTGATCAGCAGATAAAGAACATTTATGTGCTCTAATGGGGACTGATTCACAAAACTTTGTTGTAATGATACTTCCCTTAGGAGTTTTAACTGACAAATCCCTTATTAAATCAAATTGTAAATATCTAATTTTCTTATCAAACTGGGAAGATATGAAATAATGCGATGATCTAGAATCAAATAATGCATTTTCTAAACTTGAGGAAACCATTAAATTACCTGCCACCACGTCTTTCGGAGCTTCTACCTCAGCAGTAGTGATAGCATAAGCCTGGACTTGATCTCTTGGCCTTTTCTGAGGTAAGTTCTCCTGACGCTTAGGACATTCATTTGCATAATGCCCCATCTCCCTGCAATTGTAGCACTGGACATTGGTAGCTTCCTTCTTCCCCTTGCAATCACGAGCTTGGTGGCCTTTTTCACCACAATTGTAACAGACTCCCATTCCCTTCAAGCAAGTACCATGGTGTTTCTTCCCGCATTTACCACAGGATGGATATTCAACCTTTCCCTTCTTCCCCTTATTTCCATTCCCAGATTGATCAGCAGGTCTCTTCTTCTCTTGCTTTGCTTTAAAGTCATAAGACTTAGAGAATTCCTTTTCGGTCTTGATAGCACATGAGACAATGTCTTCGTACGATGAAAAGGATTGTGAGACTAATGATCGACGGAGAAATGGTTTTAACCCATCATAGAAACGATCAATCTTACTTCTTTGGTTATGTATATAATCACCAGCGTACCATGCTAACCTTGTAAAGTTAGCCTCATACTTTGCGACATTCTCATCCTCCTTCTGTCTCAGACTTAGAAATTGCCTTTCCATATCTGCTTGATGGTCGCGAGGGAATTATTTTTCTAAAAACAGATCTTTGAACTCCCTCCATTCAATATTTGATACTTCATCATCTTCCTTCATGTTTTGAATCAATTACCACCATTGATCAGCATCTCCAGTGAGGCGGTAAACTGCCATGATAACTTTTTCCCTTTCACTGCTCCCTAAAGCCTGAAATATTTTCTCTAGGGAATTTATCCATTGCTCATATACTAAGGGATTTGTACTCCCATTGAACATTGGTGGTTGTTGCCTCATGAATCGATCTAAAATTGATCCTCCACGCTGCGGATCAGGGTGCTCCATACGGGTAAGGTTATTATTCATAACCTGAGTAAGTTGTCCCAGTATGGTGATTAGCTGATCGGCACCAGTTTCATCACAAGCCCCACTATAATTATCTTGAGCAGGAGGGAAATCCCTACATGGAGTGCGTACATTGATACGGTTTCCATTTCTTCCACTAGGCGCCATTTCTAAACAATGGCATAAACTAGATCAGTTTATGAATCAAAATACATAATCCCATACTTATAAAACACTTAACATATATTGAACTATTTATGGATATAATCCATAATCATAAAAATGTTTTCTTTGAGGAATTATATACTCATAAACCCTTCATAATGATTTGTAAAGAAAATAAGAGTTATCCTAAGCATATCCCCCGGGAGTGTCGTAACCAAGAGTGCAGTAAGGCCCGTTTTCGTGCACCAGTTCCCGTTCGAGTCTAGCTCAAAGCGGTGTTTTTGGGTTTTACCCCTAGGTACATCTGTGCCAGAGCCGCCTCTACCTGCTCGTATCCAGACAGGGATGTATTGCTCGGAAAACTCACAAAATCTCTACAATACCAAAATTCTAGGAAGTTCTTTTATACTAATCCTCAAAGTTCATCTTAGGTCTACGTGCTCTAGTCAGAGTTTATCTAAATCTAGCTTCCAAGGTTTTTACTAAACTTCCTCTGATACCAACTGTAACGCCCCGACCCCAGTTACCCAGAGTCGGTGCATTAATTACATAACATTGGCATGATCACAAGAAAGATCAGATCTCGAAAGACCGATTGGTTTGGTAGCCTTGGAAACACTAGATATATTCATAAGTTTTACATTACATCATAAAATGAAAAACTACTACAACAACATATTTTCTCCATAATCCACACTCATATCCCCACATAATATCCCTGCAGGTCATTCATAATTTACTTCTTCACTTCTTGGGAAAAATAAAACATAGAAAAGGGGTGAGCTCAAATGCCCAGTAAGGATAACAATATAGCAGAACATTCAAAATAAGCATAAACATTTAAGGCAGTGAATTACTAAAACAAAAGCCTTTTAAACTTGAACTTCAACATAGTATGGAAAAAGTAAAATGAAATAATGCCATTTACTTGTTCACATGGATATTCTACTAATCGAATAATCACATGCAATATCAATAACCACTTTCATAATGATGGAATGCATAATGCCAGACTATCATAACCACATAGCCAAGGCCTTGTTCCAAGACTACAAATAAGATTTTGCCAAGGCCTTGTGCCAAGACACTATTTTGTCTCATGAGACCTACCGATGCATCGAGGAGCTATAGCAGGCTCCACCCATCACATATTAAGTCCAATGCATTCCCATATGAAAAGGTTTAAACATAACATAAACATTCGTATTAAAACTAGCATACGAATCTTTCACCATAAACCATGAATGGTATATAAAAAAATACCACATCAACAGTCAAACATATCACAAAACCATCAATACAATATAAAAGTTTTGTATCATAATATATCATCCTCTAATAAGCGTAAAATCCATTAAAGGATGTTGACATAGATGAAATCAAAACTCTTTTTAGAGAAATATCTCTTTCTATTTTGAAATCATTTAAGAGACATATATTTATAAAATAAAACATTTTCTTTGAAAATATTCTTATAAGCTTGTAAGGGAAGCTTTGACGATTTTATAACGGCGGAAAATAACCGCACCCGCCGTATAAGTTAAAAACATTCTTATCTTAATTCTGTCGAAAAGGATAAAAAGCACCTTGTTTGGAAAACGACGGAAATATTCCCTTATAAACCTCTTATAAAAGTCAAACAAGGGTATAAATAACTTTAAACCATATTCATTTAAATATTAAAAATGTTTTGAAATACATTTTGAAGAAACATGGACGTGGATGATAACGAGGTCCCAGTAGATAATTATGTATAAACAACCTCGGATAATGAAGAGATTGCGAAATAAACCCTTACCTTGTACTTTTCCTTGGTTGGGGTAGGTTAATCTCCTGTATAATGGTGAAATAATTGTAATTAAATTATAAAAGAATCATATACATTAATATGATATCATATATGATCTTTTAATATTGATTTGATAATAATATCTTAGTATTATCGTTGTTTCGGGTGTTAACTTACTTGTTTTATTTTATATGTTTTCTTATGTAAGCCATGTTTGTAATGGATAGGTTGTATATTATTCATATCCAGAATGATATAAAGTCCATAAACATCATTTTTAAATCATCAAATGATAATTATACTTGAATGAATACGATGGAGAATGAATCTTATCGCGTTTGTGGATACGGTAGTCCGTACGCACGCACGAGCGACAATATCATTCTTTTGATATTAAAATAATATATAAATGGATGTTATATCATATATACAGAATAATTAACATGTTATATTTATTATTTACATGAGTTACACATCATTATTATACCGATCCAAATAATAATATATTGAATAACAATTACACCACGACGTGGAGACGGTAAGCCGTACGTACGCACGTATGGTGACATGTAATTCAAAGGGTGGATAGAATACTGAATATGGTTGTACCATATTTATAATAACATCACAGTATATGTGAGATACTAGAGTTATTATTTTATAATGGTAAGAACAAAGAAAGAAGAAGTGGAAGAAGAAAGGAACTTGAAAAGGGGTGGTGAAAACATTACCTCTTCTTCAGGTTCTTCCTTTTGATTTGATCAAAAGGGCTCCTTAGGTTGGCTTTCTGATCAAACTAAGGCCTCTAGATTGTAGTGAGGGAAGTTGAGAGAGTATTTGGGCAGAGTTTGGCCGAGCCAAGGGGCTTTAGAGGTGTGAGGAATGAGTAGAAGTGGTCTCATTTTATAAGGGAGAGGAGGGGCTCTTTAGGAAAGAGTGGAAGTATTACTTTATAATATAATTATATTCGGTTTATAATGGTCCAAAAATCATTGAGGTCGAAGATAAGATGACTCATATTCTAAATAACATCAACCAATAATAATTGGACAGGTTTTAGATAATATTTTAATCATTATAATCTTATTTATTTAAATGATTTATTAATGAGGTAAACATTGCATCATTATTGTGTCATTAATAATTTAAATTATTTGATGTCTAAAAATTATAAATAAAATATAATTATGTAGGAAATCTTTTTATCTTTCTAATTAATATTTATAATCGAAAATCCAACATGTATAACCTTATGTAAAAACTATTCTTCTAAAAGATCTAAGCTTATGACATTTTTATTTTTATTTTAACTTTATTAATATAATGTGTCCCGACCACATACAAGTGGCTCTAAGGGGTCCCCAAATCGACCCAAGGATGCCCATGGTCGGGTATGTGTCCACCAATAAGGTTAGGACACGTTTTAGGGTAATTTTGTATTATTATAATATTATTTTTTAACCCTTATTTACCGGATTTACCCTTTAACCATGGTAAATAAAATATTTACCGCAGTAATTATTCAAAATGTGTAAAAATAAAAGTTACCTATTTACATAATTTGGACATCCTGATTCCAAATATGTAATCCATTTTTCCAAATTCAAAACACAGAAGTGGCAGAAATTAATTTAAAATTAATTCCCGTTGTTAAAATAAAAAGCGTGTTTTTAAGAGATAATAACTATCAAAAGATTGACACTTGTTTATGTCTGGTTTAGTAGTGAAATTATGTCCAATGAAAAACATTAAATTAAATGGTAAAAATATATTCTAAATATACTTTAAAACCACTCAAATTCATAATTTATCAATATTATTTATTTTGATTAAAAAAGTTGTTTTTAATTAAAATTTAGTAATTTTCACTATTCAACAAAATATGAAAGTTATCCGAAAAGTACCAAAATTTCACCTTAGGCTAAATTAGATATTCTGAATCCAAAAATGAAGTCCATTTTGAAATATAAAATATATATAATTTTAAAAAGTAGGTTTTACTATTCATAACGGCTAGTTTGATTGGTTGTTAGAACTCGGTGTTGCGTACAACACACGCTATCGCATTATTCAAAGAGAAGCGTACCGTAGAAGCTTGGGGTGTTACACTTACACATTGCCCATTATACTTAGTGCATCACTATCAAAGATGCAAGAGGATTCACTCCAATATGTTTTGAAGCGGAGAAAGCAGGCAATTGGATGTGCTATTGTAGATTTGAAGGGTATCAGCCCTACCATTTGAACCCACAAGGTGTTTCTCAAAGAAGGAGAAAATCCATATACACAATCCCAGTGGCGTTTGAACCCTCTCATGAAGGACGTCATAAAGAAACAGGTTATAATGTTTTTATATGCATGCATCATTTACCCAATATCAGATATCCCTTGGGTGAGTCCCCTACAAGTGGTCTCTAAGAAGGGAGGTATCACTATGGTATCTAACGAAAAGAACAATCTAATCCCCACTCGCGCTGTCATGGGCTGGAGGGTCTGTGTCGATTACAGGAAGCTCAACAATTCCACAAGGAAGGATCATTTTCCCCTACCCTTCATGTATCAGATACTAGAAAGACTATTAGGGAAATAATATTATTGCTTCCTCGATGGCTACTCAGAAGATAATCATATCTCTTTTTCCCCATATGATCAGGAGAAGATCACCTTCACTTTTCCATATGAAACATTTTCCTACCACATGATGTCTTTGAGTATGTGAAACTCCCTTGACACATTCCAGCGATGCATGGTAGCTATTTTTCACGACATTGCGGAAAAAATTCTATTCGTCTTCATGGATGAATTTTCTGTTTACGGGAAGTCATTTACCACTTGTTTGCAGCACCTAGAGCTAGTACTGGAGAGATGTTAAAACAATAACATAGTTTTGAACTGGTAAAAGTGTCATTTAATAGTGAATAGTGGCATAGTAATTGGCCACAGAATTTCATTAAAGGGGAACAAGGTGGATCTGGAAAAAATATAAGTCATCTTAAAACTTCCCATTCCATCTTCTGTTAGAGCCATCCACAGCTTCCTGGGACAAGCGGGTTTTTACAGGCAGTTTGTCCTCGATTTCTTGAATATAGCCCAACCCCTAACCAACCTCCTGACTAAGGATTCTATTTTTGAATTCAATGGGGCATGTACCATAGATTTTGAGGATCTAAAACAGTGCCTAGTCGAAGTTCAAAATATTATTTCCCCCAACTGGGAGGCACAATTTGAATTAATGTGCAATGCTAGCAACTATGTGGTGGGAGTTGTCCTGGGTTAACGGCTGGACCGAATCTTCCGACCCATCTTCTATGCTAGCAGGACACTCAATGGGTACCAACTAAACTACAATATAATAGATAATGAGATGCTTGCAGTGGTATTTGCCTTGAATAGGTTTTGTTCTGACCTTGTATTGTCTAAATTTATTATTTATACAGACCATGCAGCACATAAGTACTTGTTCACCAAGAAGGATGCAAATCCTCGAATGCTCTGATGGGTCCTCCTCTTATAAGAAATTGATTTAGAGATCCGAGATAAAAAGGGGAGGGAGAATATGGTTGCTGGTCATCTATCCCTTCGGGAGATACCCCACATGGAGAAAGAAGAGGATCAAGAGATAAGGGAGTATTTTCTTGATGAGCATCTATATTCAATTATCGAGTCCCCTGGGACATGTTTTGCTGATATTGCTATCTATTTAGTTACATATTCTATCCACTATGACCTCTCCTTACAATATAAAAAATGATTCCTCTCTGGTGTTAAGCGATTCATATGGGAAGACCCACTTCTATTCCAATTCTGTGGAGACGGGGTGACACGACGATCCATCCTAGAGACAGAGGCTCAAGGGGTCCTGGAGTTTTGTCATGCATCACTCATTAGAGGACATCATGGTCCAGATAATACCATAGAATAGATTATACAATCTAGGGTTTTCTATCCCACCATTCATAAAGATGACCAAGCTTTCATTGCCCGTTGTGATCCATGCCAACGTGCAGGTAATATGGGACGTAGACCCGAGTTGCCCCTGCACCCCATCCTGGAGGTCGAGATCTTTGACGCCTAGGGAATTGAATTCGTGGGACCATTTCCCCATTCTTTTAAGAGTACCTACATCCTCATCTTCATTGATTACATCTCCAAATGGGTTGAAGCAACTACTAGGGCACACGACCCAACTAAGGTAGTCGGGACCATTCTAAAGAAGGGAATTTTCAGCTGGTTCGGCATTCCTCGTGTACTGATCAGTGACAGGGGGAATAACTTTGACAATGCATTAATGAAAGGAGTGCTGTCTAAATATGGGGTGAAGCATCACATGGGTACACCATATCATCACCAATCCAGTGGACAGGTGGAGCTCTCCAACCGTGAGCTCAATCAAATTTTGGAGAAAACATTGAATACCTCACGGAAAGACCGGTCAAAAAATCTTGACGATGCTTTGTGAGCCTATCACACCGCCTTCAAGACAAAACTGGGGATGTCACCCTTCCACCTCGTCTATTGAAAATCATTCCATCTACCATTGGAATTGGAACACAATGCATATTGGGACATCAAGGACCTAAATTTTTATCTGAAGGCAACTCTAGAGAGGTAAAAGTTCCAACTATCAGAACTCAATGAAATAAGAAGGGAGGAATATGAGAATGATAGATTGTATAAGGAGAAGACCAAATCCATCCATGACCGGATGATTTCTAGAAAAACATTTCAACTAGGTGATCAGGTACTCCACTTCAACTATCGTCTTTGCCTATTCTCAAGAAAACTCAAGTCAATGTGGTTGGGACTGTTCCATGTCATACGAGTATTTCCCTAAGGAGTAGTGGAAATTGCTAAGGAGGATGTTCAACAGTTCAAGGTTAATGGCCAGTGACTGAAGATTTACCATCACATGGAAGATGTAGTGGGAACAATCTCCACCACCCCTCTCAGGTAATAAAAAGGTAAGTCGATCAAGCCGATGACCTAAAACAAAGGCTCTTATTGGGAGGAAACTCAGAGGATACATTCCATTCCCCCTCTATATACACAAAATGTACTTTTTAATTTTCATTTTATCAAACTATTACAAAAATATATAGTAACTAAGTATAAACAAGGATGTTTCTGGTACCGATGCTAAGGTCACTGGAGTTATCCGAGTCGATCGTAGTTTGAATCCTCCTGACCTTCCTTCGGTGTAGGGTTCCTCCAGTTTATATTTTCTTACACGGAGTGTGTATTAAATTCCATATATATATATATATGTGTGTGTGTGTGTGTGTTTTTTTTAAGAAATCCCATGATGGGGATGGGTCAGTTGGCCAGGATCGAAACCCAATTTCCAAAAGACCTGGGTACGAATCCTAACAACTGCCTCATTTCCATCATTTACCCTTTTAATAAAACCACATGTTGTGTCTTCCAAAATACATTGAGTGTGCCCTAATTTCATTCTAAAACATAAAATATAAAAAAACCTTTCTATATAAATTAATTCATGCAGATGAAGATGGAAAATTGGTAATGTCTTGGCCTTGGATCCAAAAGACTCGAGTTCGAACTCAACCAATCTCCCTACTTCATCCCCTTCTTTTATAATTAAAAACTACACACCCTTAATTAATTCTTCCCATGTGTATAGGATATATAGATTAAACGAATATAAATAATAAATATGGGCAGTAGTTCAAAATTCACTCCAGTGATTGGGGGATTCAGTTCGGAGCGGCCAATCACTGGTTCGAACATCACCCCGAGCACAAGACCAATGGTTGTACTTATCTTTTTACCATTTTTAAACACACATTGTGTATTTTCCCACTACATTACATGTATAGTTTTATTTTAAAATTATATATATATATATATATATACCTATTTTACTTTTATTATTTTCATTAAATACTATTAATTATTATATAGTTTATTATAATAATGGTATATATATGTTTGATAAAAAAAATTTGGGGGATACACAGAATGTATAATTTATGTACACACTATGTACCATGGCTATATAAGCCATGGGCCACCCATCTTCAACATGTGTCGTTCAACTCCCCCATTCTTCCCCTCTTCCAGTTTTCTTCTCCCGAACAGCACCCGACCTCCCAATTTCTGGATCAGTCGATTTGGTTCGATTCACGTTCTAATTCATCATGCATTGTTATCTTAGGTCTAGGTATGCCTCTATAAACCCTCTTTTTCAAGTTTTTAAAATATGTTATGGTGTTTTTGGATCTACCAACCATTCGGCTTCCGCGGTACACGACCACAAAATGAAGAACACACGCCATGTACTTTTGTACGCGACCAAACACAAAATGCTTCGAAATTTGAATACTCACGGTGTGTATATTTAGAACACACCATGTAATTTCCCCCATCATTCCTGAGTACCCTTTGCACATAGCTTCACACACCATTTTCTTATACAATGCATGTGTGTTCGGTACATGCCGTTTATATCATTTCTTTTGGCCTCTCCGTGTGTAGCACTTGACACATGCTCTCACCCCTTGTTCCCATACACTGTGTGTATGTTCAGTACACGCTGTGTAGCCTATTTCTTTCTATCGACCTGTGTATAGCCCCCACATGGCCATGTTCCTCAAATAAAGAACACATCGTGTCTGGACCATACATGGCATGCCCTTTATTCATAGAACTGATAATATCATGGTCGTGTCGTTTCTAATACACGACCATGTCCTCTTTGTCAGAACACGATATGCATGTTCGGTACACACCGTGTATATTTACACGGAAATAATTTTCACCCTCAGCATGTTTATCCAGAGAACATGGGATAGTACTCACCTTATACTATATGCCATATAATCTGGATGTACACTCCATGTACATTTAGTTTTTCAGATTTCTCACTTTTTCTTTATTTTGTTTTGTTTTCTTTTTATTTTGTTTTCTTTTTCATTCTTTTTTAGGTTTTGGAATATCACGATCTTTCCCGAGGGAAGCGACTGGCCTCCGCCACTGAGGGTGAGTGGCTCATTTTTCGGCAGATTCAACTCCAACCTCCAAAGCAGCCAGACCTAGATGCTCCGGTCTACGAGATCCCTCCTTTGGCAACCCTTCCACACCTCACTCCCTCTACAGAGGCTGGTCCGAGAACCATCCTTCCTTCCCTCCTAGCTGCAAATACACCTGAGATCTCCTCCTCCATAGCTGTAACATAATCGACCAACCCATCAAGAGACCCTTCACCTATTGCAGCAGTTCCACCCCTAGAGCCAACTCCTTCTGCTGCCCCTCCACCTGGGCCGGGACCTATAGGTGTTCCCTATCCCTGCATGGTGTTCTCGATCACTGATCTGGAACATTACAGATTTCGTCGCTTTTCTCGTCGTCTGATTCCGATGAGCAGCCACTACCTTGACATCATCGTTCCTCAGCAGGTAGGGATCTATGGAGAGTTAGAAGATCTCCTTGGACACACTCCCCTGCTCGCCATTTTCCAGGTCTGCACTCTTATCATCCGTGATTTATTTTTGGAGTTTGTGGAATATTTAGTGTTCGACCGATTTGAGTACCAGGAGACACCTGGTGATGTGGTGCTCATGGTTCGGTTCTAGGTGGGTGGCCGATGATTTTCCGTCACCTTGATAGAGTTTGTCCGAGGGTGCGGTTTCTACACCCATCCCACACCCCACCCCCTGTTTTTTCCCTGACCAGGCCCAAGCACTCTGAGCTCGTTGATATGTGGCAGGAGATTGCAGGGCCTGACCACCGCTGAACCCCTACACCACAGAAGAGAACCCTTATCATCGACCCCATTCTTCAATTTACCCACTGGTTCTTCAGCACCATTATTTTCCCACTCCATGAAGAAATGGGGGTCGTGACCGATCGTGGCATGGACCACCTTACCTGTGTCATCCGGTAGGACAACCTGTACCTCCGTTACCTAGCCATATCCAATTTCCATGCTATGTTTACCATCCATCAGGGCAACCTGAATGGTGGGTTTTATTCCACTCTCCTCACCCACCACCTTGGGCTTTTCGAGCCTTCCTTACCCCATTACATGTTGGGTTCACTCGAGCAGATGGACTTTCTCCAGATCATTCACATGGGATTGGTCTGGAAGTAGGGGGTGACTACATCCTTGCCCAGGATCACCCACACCCACCTATTAACCCTCATTCCGCAGCTGATGCACCTGCTCCTCCCACCCTACCCCCAACAGTTTCCCCGCCCCACCCTATTCCTACTGACCCCACTTCTTCTAGACTTCCTTATTCTGTCCCACCGACCACCACACCCTCTGTCGATCTCACACCTTCCCTTCGCCTGGCTACGATGGAGCAACATTTGGCAGGTATCGATAGCCGCCAGGACCGCATGGAGCAGCTGTTGGACCTTATTATTCAGCATCTGGGTATTCCTTTGCCTTTGTCGCCTGCCTCTACCTCCGTTCCTAGACCTTCTGCTACTACTCCACCGCCTTATACTGCACTGGCCATAGATTTTGTTCAACACTCTACGGTGGGCCCAATTTCTACTACTACTGCTGTCACCGCCATTGTTGCCAGTCCAAGGGGGATACTAAGATTCCTTTACCGAGTCCGGTAACTATGACTCCTACTTCTTCAGCTTCCCTTCCAGATGCCGAGTCTGAGCTTCCAGCTTCCATAGCTCCTAAGCCATCTGTACTTGCCGGCTCTATACTGGATGCTTCCTCTTCTGAGGTGACCCCTTGACTGGTTCTGGGACACCAGTTTTTTATTGTATATATCTTTTTATGACCACTTGTTCATGTGTTTGTTGTGCATGCTTGCATTATTCTTTTTATTTTCCCCTCACAGGTACTCTGTCACGTTTTGGGATGCCCTTTTACATCGCATACCGTTTTCCTACTCCTAGACATGAGGGGAGTATTCTTTGTCCATTTTTTTCTTTTCTTTCTTCATTTTGTTCCTTCCTTACTTCCCCTCAGTCTGGTCCACTATTGTGTCCCCACCTTCACTTGTTCTTCTTTTTGGGAACTTGGTGGACCACGTGCGATATGAAGTATGGGGGTGTCTCTCGACATCTTTAATATTTTTCCTTTTTAGATTCTAGGATACATCATTATTTGAAGATATATTTGAAAATGTGAAGACATTTTCGGTTAATCATATTTTTAAATAATAAAGATAAAAGTAGAAAATTTTAAAAAATTGCATGCTTATTTTGATTCTTAGGTATTTTAAAATGATTACTAATATATTTTAAATTACAAACATTTAGTCATTAGACAATTATATCAATTAGAATTATCAATTATTTTTCAAGTCTTGACCTGATTGTATCTTTGTTTATTTTTCCCACTCTCGAGAGGAATTATAAACCCCATTTTCATATTCTTTGTTATACCCTCTTTCCTGAGAGATTCATAAAATATACATTACTACAAGAATTTTCATGTATTCTTTTCAAAACATGAGGAATTTTTGAATTACATTAAAATGATGAAGGCATAAGAATGTTTTAACCCCTTTATCTTGAGCCTAAGCTAAATATTATCTTCGTGAAGCCCATAGAGACCATGAATACCCTTTATATAAAGCCATATTATAATCCTATTTCCCTTTCTAGCCTAATTCTTTTATGAATTTTAATGAATATTCATTTGAGCTCACAATAATGGATTGGAAACACAGGGTATAAATTTGCGAAACTGTCAAAAAATGAAGTATGGGGGAGTGCCTCATGATCATTTGGGGCGAAAAGAGTTCCAAACCTCTATTTTGGAATTTCATAAAGGTTCCCTTTGTTGATAAAAATAATAGTAAAAAAATTGATACAAACAAAGGGGCCTTATAAACATTTGTTAGTTTGTGACACCGACTCAGCTAAATGAGATGGTGGTGATGAGATAACTTGATAAAGCGTATTGAGGACATTTTTACATTGAGATTAATTTTGAATATAATTTATTGTTATTTATGAATTTAGAATCCTTTTTTTAGCCTCAAATTTATTTTTCATATCTTTACCTACCAACCATTTTCCACAGAAACATCTGATCCTTATTGAAAAGTCCTAATGATTTTTTTAAATCTACTTTTCTAAAGTGGAGAACTAGATTTCTTGAAAACCTATTGATAGAGTGTATATATATTTTCTTGAGAATAAATTTTTTTAAAAACATCTTTAGTGTTGAACATATTTTTGGTGAGGTAAATCATCAAGTGGGTTCCTTATTTTTGAAAAGTTGAAACGTGTGTTAAAAGTGGATGAAAGTTGATAATTGAATTATATATGAGGCATGATTAGAATATCTCCTGGATTGAAACTGATTTGTATTCTCTTTGAAATTTTCTCCTATCACTTATTATTTAAATTTATGATTACTAATTTTATTCCTTTTGAAATATAAATTCTTTTAATTAGATGTTGACATTTTCTTGAGGGAAAGAAAATGACTATGTAAAGGTGAGTTTGATACACCCAATTTGTGTATAAATTTTCATTTACGTTATAGAAAAATAAGAACAACTTTTCATCATTTACCTACAGCATAGTGGAAAAATACATTTAATTTGGTGATCTTATTCATTTTCAGTAGGTTTTTGGCCAAACACACAAAAAGGAGGAAAACCGAGTGAAAATTTCCAACCACACGGCGTGTACTAATATACACACCATGTACTTTCAAGGTCAGAAATGGGTTGACCTAGACAAACACATGCCCAAGTAACTAAAGGAAGTACACATCATGTTCATATTGATTCACGTCATGTGAGACATTCTAGAAGCAGTTGGTGGCCGAGAAGAGTATACACGTCCATGTGGCCAGATGAAGGAGACACGCCGTGTTCTATTTATACACGCCGTGTAAGACATTCTTCAAGGGGTTGGTGGTCTGATTTTTAAACTGCACGCCATGTATAGCGGTACTACACATTGTGTCGAGTCACTTACCTGGCAGCGCCATGTTCCAAGTCAAAGACAGCGTCTTAGGCCACCTAAAAGTTGATAAAATGGGGGAAAATGAGTTGAAAATAAGTACATGGTATTTACTTTCTTACATGCTGTGTAGTTTAATTTTCAATAAATAGAGTCCTTGGCCTCCAGATCCAAGAATATGAACAGTTGAAGAGAAGGGGGAAGTTCTGCTGCCATTCCTCCTGAGCCACCATTGTGCCACTATTTCGCCATTCCACCATCCGACACCTCTTTCCGAAGCTTATTCGATGATATCATCAGGTATCAATGGTTTTGTTTTTATTTTGTCCAATATTTGTAACTAAACACACCTTCTGTAGGGACAGTGGATGATGAAGAGCTTCTATATGTTGGATTGATTTATATGGTTGTGTTTGTTCTTTTAAATTCTTCTTATACTTCTTTAACCATTATTGAATACCACTGAGCATTTTAATCCAGACCAATAGTAGAATTCTCAGAGAAGAAAAAGAAGAATCACGGTGAATGATTTCATAATCATTGAATGGATTAATCAATTCATAAATGGACTAAATTAAAAATAAGAATTGTGAAACACTTACTATCGAACCAAGGAGTGAAATTTTCTTCAATTCCAAGACAAATTTAACTGGACCAAGGGAATATTGTCATAATTTATATCTTGAAAGTCTAATTCTTATGAATAATACAACCTAATAAGCAATCCACATGAATCTTCATAATCACCATAGCCCCAACATAATCTTTTTCATGCCAATATCATTAAAACCCATTGTTGTTTTCTTCTTAATCATTAATCATTATTTTTAATTAATCAAAACGAGTTCTTTAATCCAAAACCAAAAAATCCCACTCTAAATTCTGAATAATTCACCAAATTAATTCTAAATTCAATTGAATTCACGCACTCACCATGTTCTCGGTGGATCGACCCCGCACTTGCGCTATACTAGCATAAGAGTGGGTAATAACAATTTGGGGCACCTATAACATAAATTTGGGGAAACGATAGTCCAATAGGAACTCTTGTCAAAACACCGGCCCAGATGAAACTTATTTGTTTCTATGTTCTGACCAAATCAAGACGTGAACTGAGATTTCAGGCCATGAAATCCAAATCCATATACTCCTCAGTGTGCATGAATCTCATACACTAATTTTATTGCTTGACTCCATGTAATGTTGATAACTTAATTTACATATCATTTATCTGTATTTCATGTCTTGTATCCATTTCATGACTTGTTATGTTCCAAATTTTATTTTAAAAAGGTAATTATGTATATGTTTATTATAGATCATGTAGTAGTTTATCTTCAGTTTCCATCGCAACTTCATTTCTCCACAATCAAGTGTCTCACTGAATGTGAAGCTCACAATCCGATGTTTCCATTATCTGCAATCCTGGTATACATAAGATAATTAGAAATAGTTAAGAATATGGAATTGTCTATTTTATTATATATAACATTGAACTATTTGTTATTCTAGAAATGAATCATTTTTCATAACCTCTCGTATTAGTTCTATTTAAATCCTTAATTTAGAAATTAGAAATAATTGATATATTTGTTCTATCATCCATGTAATAGAATTTCAATCCATAGGGTAATAGGATAATCATATAATATAGTTCTATTTAGGTTTCAACTAGTGTTTTTATGGGGACCTGGCCATAAAAATTACATATTATTGAACTGAATGAAAATTTCACATTTATGTACTTTTCAGGTTTAGAGTTTTAGATAATTATGCCATTACTATTTAATTACATCTCAAAAATTAAAATGTAGACACTTCTACCGTGTTTGCATTTTTTTATAAAATAAAAAATTTTGAAAAAAAGAGTCATGTCTAGTTCCATGTTTTAGACAACATGACTTTTTTTAATTCCATCCTTGACCCAATTCATGTTTCAGTCCTGTGAAAAACATTTCAAAAACATGGGATTAGCATAAAAAGCCTACTAAGGATTTTAAAATTAAGAAATAAAACATTAGTACATAAATACATACCATGAATAAAATTATTAACATACCTCATGAAAACATAAGATTTATGAATAATACATTGAAATCATAAATCATAATGGTATCTGGTGGAATCCATATCGTACATACATTGTAGATAACATAGCTACATAGGGAGTTACGTTTGGAATACCCATTGCAGTATATTTCCAAAATATCTTAGTAGAAACATTAAAGTTTACCTCTGTCACATTACACAAATAATTGGAGAGCTACTTCGGGCTCAGCCTCCCATGGTTTTTCACAGAACCACCCATATACGTATATAATTCCCAATAACCATAACATATTCATAACATATAAAAAACATAAAGGAGAGATATTGTTTCCAAATTTCAATAATAATATATCATTTCTATATATTGAAATATACAATCCATTCTAAAAACCATTTTAAATAACAAAATACGTAAAAAATGAATATGGTATTTATTTTTCTTTTAAAAAACAATATATCTTGTAGAGGAATCCAAATATCAAATTATTCTCATAGTGGTAAAAAGGGCGTTGTCACCACGTTTGTTAAAAAGAAGAATTCTATTTGACATTTAGTAAAACGATACATAGAAAGAGATTCCTTTTAAATGAAATGAAAATCTAGAAAGGTTTATAAACCGTATAAAATAAAGTTATGTATAAGTCAAAAGATGTCTCAATGAAAGGAGATTGAGACGAAGTTCCTTACCTAATGTCTGACTTGAATCATTCATTCTTTAATCTCTTGAATAATAAAATAATGTTAATTTATAATTGATTCAAAACCATTTTCATGTTTATTATTCCTTTTATATCACTTATTACCGTTTTATTGACATTATATAATCTTTTATGTTAATTATGGTCTTTTTTTCGATATTTGGTACATGAGTAAAAAATGAACATCTTATAATTCATGTTGTTAATGTGGACAACATTACATTATCTCAAGAATGTTCTTCATGAATTAGATAACATATATATAATATATATCCACTATATATTTGTATTTATAATAGTACATAACATTTGGAGATAAGAAATGAAATGCACTGTTCATGGAGATGGTAAGCCATACATACGCATAAATGCCACTTTCATTTATATTTAATATTTAATTAAAATTAAAACATAATGATACATAGGTACATTATAATTCCATTATGATATCATATATAATTTTCTAACTCCATCCTTTATAAGTTCAATGTATGTTATGAACAAGACATCTCACTTTGAGGGGGTGGTAGTCCGCACTTACTCAAATAAAAGTATCGCTTTTACCAATTATGTAAACCATAAATGTATGATATAAATGAAAAATAAAGAATCATATGGATAATATAATATAATATAATATAATATATAACACATATAAATATAGTTCCATCTTAATGGAAACCATATGAGGTGGTAAGAGATAATTGAACAATCATCGTTTCGTGAGGCATTAGTTCATTGTCCACATAAAGAATATGTTTTTTACCCATTAGATAGAGGGGTGTGTATTTTTTTGTTCAAATCCTTCTCATATAAAAACCTAATATATTGATTATACTAGTGTTTTTATTGAGAAAAATCATAATAAAAGCATTGGGAGTGGAGAAGTAAAATAAAAAAATATAACTTGAGGGAAGACGTTACCTTTAAATCGGGTAAGTCCCCTGGGATTGAACCAAAAGACTTTATTGAAGTGCTTTATACATATGGTAAGACTCCTAGTTGGAAGTGATGGATGTTGGGAGCTTATTAAGTCAGATTTTGGATGATACAAAGGGCTTGAGTGGTGTGAGTAATGGGTTAGAGGTGATGGATTTTTATAAGGGGTGGAGATATTTCGGAATGATTGAAAACATTATTTTATTATAAAAAAATTTTAGTTTTAAAAGGAAAAAAACATGTTAAAATACAATATAAGAAGAATATTGTTCGAAATAAAATCATCCAATAAAAATTTGACTAGTTATGGATTGTTTATTAAATTTTATACCATCATTTATTAATAAGGTAATCCATACACCATAATTATGTTATCTATAATTTTTTTCAATTAATGTCTAAAAATTATAAATAAAATACCATGACATAGTAAATGATTTTATATTTCAAATGAATATTTATAGTCGAAGTGATAACTTATATAACCCCATGTAAATATTTATTTACTAAAACAGATATTTTTATTTCATTTTTGTATTTAATTCTTGTTGTCATAATAAGAAAGCGTGTTTTTAATAAATAATAACTATCAAAAGATTTACCATTGTTTATGTCCAATTTAAGAGTGAAATTACCCCCAGTGACCATAATTGGATTAAATGGTAATAATATATTCCATTTAAAATTTAAAACCAATTACAATAATTTTATAACTATATAAATAAATTATATTAACATGTAGTTTTGTCTTAAAATGCAATATTTTTCACTATTCATTAAAAAAGAAACATTCTAAGAAAAATACAAAAAATTTATCCAAGGAAGATTTTGATGTCCTGATTCTAAAGAAGAATATTATTTTGTCAAATAAAACATATAAAAGTCACAAAAAATATATATAAAACGGGTTCTCTATCAAAAGTTGATAAATAGACCATTTAAAGAATATTAGAGTGTTTATGCTTCGATTGGATTCATTCACATTTTAAGCTTCTAACATGAATTGGATAAATGAAAAAAAATTAACAAACATATATAGTCATATTTTACTTGGTATTTTTTATTACTTCCAATACAATGGCTATGCCTTAACTATTATTTAAAATAATAATATTATTATATTATTTTTCTGTATAACATAACATTGTGGGTAGCATAAGATTTCAAAGAAACCCAATGTTTTGGATCGGGTACACCATCAGACATGAAATCCCATTTAATGTAATATTAATATTTAATTTATAAATATTAATAAATTTGATTATGTCTTACTCATTATTTACTTGGGATGTTATATCCTTCCCCCTTTTGAAATTGCATCCTCGCAATATTATTCACATGCCAAATAAATGATGGAATTTATCCCTCAATGAATTATCAGGTTCTCATAATTCCTCTTCATCCAAATCGTTTTTTCAAAAAACAAGTGCCTAATAAATTACCTTATTCTACAACACTTGCTCTCTTCTATCAATAATCTGGACTGGTTATTCCCTATAAGAGAGATTCTATTCCAATTGAACTACCTAGGGACTCAAAACATGAGATAGATCCAGAAAATACTTTTTTAGCATTAAAACATGAAAAAAAATTGTGTACCTTAGATAAACATGGAGGTAGTGACATGTTGTAAAAAACTGATCCAACATTCTCTAGGATTTCATAATAACCAATGAACCTCAAACCCAACATTCCCTTCTTACGAAAACACTTCAAACTTTTCCATGGACAAACTTTGAGAAAGTCATGATCACCTACCTCGAAAAAAAGATCCTTCCTCTGGTTATCCGTATAAATTTTCTCCCTACTGTGAGCTATTCTCATGTGCTTATGAATCAATTGATATTTTTCTACCATCTATTATACCAATTCTGGTCCCATGAGATTCTTTTCACTTAATTCATCAGAAAAAGCCTAAGATTGACATCTCTTTCTATACAATGCCTCAAATGGTGTCATCTATACACTGGAATGAAAACTATTATTATAAGAAAAATCAACCAATGAAAGTTGTTGGTCCCAACTTCCCAGGTAATCCATTTAGAAATCATGCATAATATCTTCCAATATCTGAATTATTTATTCAGGCAACCCATCTGATTGATGATGAAAAGATGTATAGAAATTTATTTCATTAACCAACATCCTCTAAAGGCCTTCCCAAAGATATAATTAAACCTGCGATCACAATAAGATACTATGTAGAGGGTTAATCCATGTAACCTGATAATCTTTTTAAAATATAATAGAGAAATTTGATCTCAATACTAAGTATATTGAATAGGAATGAAATGAGAATATTTAGTCCATCAATCAAAAATAACCCAAATTGCATTATTACCTTGATATTTCTTCAGTAATCTCACAACGATGTCCATGGATATATATTCCCATTTCCACTATGGTGTTGGTAATGGATGAAACATCCCTTTAAGTAACTACTACTCTTCTTCAATCTACTGACAAGTCAATCACATCATAGTAAAGTCAGCAATATATCTTTTCATTCTACCCCACAGATAATACTATTGAATATATCTGTACATATTGGTACTGATAGGATTAACTGAAAATGGAGAACTATGAGCTTCACATAACAACCTATTCTTCATCTGTGAATTACAAGGCACACATAATCTCTTCTAAAATCTCAAAACGCAATCACTATCAATGTTAAAATCAGGAAACATACCTTTCTGAACCAACTCTACCTTTTTCGGAAAAACACACTCTTCTTTTTGCACTTTGTTAATTCTGCCTGGTAGAGATGATTTCACTTACACATGAAACAAAACAATCAAATTTCCAGCATCAACAAATTCTATTCCAATGTTCATAAAATCATTAATCAAATGATATTGTTCCAAAAACAACATAGTTAATGTAGCATTACACTTTCAACTCGAAGCATTAGTGACTTTATTTTCCTTTCTCGGAAGGTAATTGATTGTAAAATCTTAATCCTTGTTTAATTCATGCCATCTCCTCTGTTTCATGTAAAATTATTTTTGAGTGAATATATACTTCAAAATTTTTTGGTCCGTATATTTTCAACATTTTACTCCATACTAATGATTCCTCCATATTTTAAATTAAAAAACAACAGCCGCTAACTTTAAATCATTTGTAGGGTAATTTAACTCGTTAGGTTTCAACTGATGTGAAGTATATGAAATTACCTGATCATTCTGCATTAGGACACACCCAATTCCTTTCAATGAAGAATCTCATCATCCCTGGAAGCTAGTGCCAAAAATGAATCATTCAGATATATTCTTTTCAATTCCTGAAAACAATCATCACATTATTTTTTCTAGGTGACATTAACACCTTTTCGAGTTAACTTTGTTATTAGACTAGTTTATTGTGAAATATTTTCAACAAACATCCGTTATTAACCAACTAAACCAAGAAAACTATAAATATATGTGATATTAGTAGGTCTTGGACATTCTTCAAATACTTTTATTCTAACAAGATCATTAGTTATTCCATTTTTTCAATCAAATTGACCATGGAAAAAAATTGTAACAAAAACACACACTATCTGAATTTCCCATACAATTTATTTTCTTTTATGGTTCACAAGAAAACCCTTAAATGGATTTTATGTTCCACTTTACTTTTGAAAAAAATCAAAATATCATTAATGAACACAACCATAAACTTATCTACAAACTCACGGAAAATTCTATTCATAAGATTAATGAATACAACTGGTTCATTGATTAACCAAAAAATAAATAACTACAAATTCATAACGAACATATCTTGTATGAAACCTGGTCTTATTAATGTCTGCTTCTTTTAATTTCAATGGATGGTACCCTGACCTCAAGTCAATATTCAAAAAATAATGATATCCCTAGATCTGATCAAAAAAATCATAGATATGAGACATAAGATACTTTTTATTAATAGTGATGTTATTTAATGATCAATAATCAATGAGAAGTCTCATTTTACCCTATTTCATTTTAACGAACATGAAATTAGAACCCCATGGTGATGTGCTAGTTCTAAATAATCCTCTATCTAATAACTTCTGCAATTTATTATTTAACTCTAAAAGTTCTCTTTGAGCCACTCAATAAGGGGGTTTTAAAATTGGCATAGAATCAGGAACTAAGTCAAAAGTAAATTCATCTTCCTATTCAGGTATAATACCAAAAAACTCATCAGGGAAAACGTCAAGGTACTCATTTACCACTAGCACATCATTAATCTAAACAGTTCCATTGTTTTCAACTATATGTGAATGGTAATATTTATTTCCATATTTTACTAGTTTATTATCTTCTAGATATTTTATCAAAATTAAGGGTACATTATTGCACAAAAACTGAAACTCTATATGAAAAAATCCCACTTTATCTCTGTAGTCAATCATAGTATGACAAATAGAAAGCCAATCAATACCCAAAATTACATTAAACTCTACTAGAGGTAAAAAAATATAAGGTTTTCAAGTAGATTCTTTCGACACACAATGACATGAATGTTCTTATAATTTCTTTTTGACTAAATATTTCATCTTGGTGGTTCTACAATATGTTCAGGAATCATATCATCAGAAGTAATTCCAAATTTACAAGAAAACATTTCATAAATGAAAGAGTGTGTAGACTCGTAATCAAACAACATATTGGCATAATCTGAATAAACAAATAGTGTAACTGATACTACATCATTTGATAGCCCAACATATTTTGAAGTAGTCGAAAATGATTTAACCACCAATACTCAAAATAGATTCCCAAGTGTGATTTTTACCATAAATTTTACAAAATGTAAACTTCAATTACTTACCATAATAATTTTTTGAAGAATTCTTCCCTTGCATCTGCCACCTCAACCTTGTATTCTATTTTTTTTCTTCAATAACACCTGATCATCGGCAAACTTCATTTCCACCATATTCACACATTGATCAATTTTTTCATAACTTTTGATCTCACGAGTAGATAAAGCCCTTTGATACATTGGCATTAATCATGAGTAATAATGGTTGATTTTACTAACAAGATATCATATGAAATTTAAATCATACCTTGCCAGCTGAGTTAATTTAGCTTCATAGGAATCCACTATGTCATCCTCCTACATCAATTCGAGGAATTGTTTCTCCATACTATGATGAACCACCTTAGGAAAATATTTCTCACAAAACATACATTTGAATTAATCCCAATAAAGAATATAAATTTTCTCACTATCCATGATATTTTTCACCATTGACCACCACTGATCGACTTCACCTTCAAAATGGAAAACAACATGACTAACATATTGATTTTCTGAACACCATATGACATCAAAAATATTCTCCAATTCTTTAATCAACACTTCAGCTAGCACAAGTATAGATTATTAATTGAATGATAGGGGATGTTGCATCATTAAATGCACTACAACTGAAATGTTCCTCTTTGTTTTATATGGTTGATCACATCCATGTTTTCTCTATAGAAAACCATTATATACATATAAATATCATTGGAGAAGCAACATGGTAATATGTAAATTCTATATCATTTAAATTTGACCATAAATTAATTTATGGACCTTAATTTAACAATATTATAACTCCTATTGTAATATAAACTAACCTCTAATACCAACTATATGGACCCGACCTTAAAAATTACATAATCATGAATTAAATGAATAATTTACATTGAGGATCTTTTCAAGTTTAGATTTTGGGAGAATTAGGCCATAACTATTACATTAAATCTCAAAAATTAGAAAGTAGACACTTCTACTCAGTTTCAATTTTATTTATAAAATAAAAACTCTTAAAAAAAGTGTCATGAGAAGTTCCATGTATTAGATAGAATCACGTTTCCATGAACCCATCATTTACTGTATTCATCCTTATGTCCTGTGAAAAAACATTTCAAAAATGTGGGATGAGTGTAAAAATATCTGTACAGATTATAAAATAAAGAAATAAAACATTAGTCCATCAATACATACCATGAATAATATCATTAACTTATCTCATTATATCATAATATTTATGAATAACACATAGAAATTATAAATCATATAGGTAACTTGTGGCATCCATGTCAAACATACATTTTAGCTTTCACATCTTTGTATGGAGTTTCATTTAGAATACCCATTACAATATATATCCTAAATCACATAGTAGAAATATTAAAATTTTCCTCTGTCAAACTACCCAATGCATTTGAGAGCTATCTCGAGCTCACCCGCCCTAGGATTACCAAGGTACCACCCCTATAGAAAAACAATTCCCATGAACCATAATATATTCATAACACATAAAAAACATAAATAAGATAATTTTTCTACATTTAAATAACAATATATCATTTAAATATAATGAAATTATCAATCCATTCTCAAAAACGTTTTCAATAAAAAAAATTAAAAAGATTTTATGGAATTTATTTTTCTTTTAAAAACATTACGTCTTGTAGAGGAATCCAAATTTAAAATAATGCTCGTGGTGGTAGAAATGTTTTTGTTAGTGTGTATGTTAAAAAAAACATTCCCTTATTCATTTGGTAAAATTATTTTTAGAAAAACATTCCCTTTGAATGAAATGAAAATTGAAAGAGGTTTATACAATGTATAAATTAATGTCGTGTATAGGTCAAAATATGCCCAATAAAAGGAGATTGAGACGAAATCCCTAACCACATGTCTGACATGACTCGTTCATTCATTAATCTCCTGAATAATAAACTAATGATAATTTATACATGCTTTAGAACATTTTTTAGGTTTATTGTTCCTTTTATATCACATATTACCACGTTATAAACATTATATAATTCTTTATGTTAATAATGTTTATTTTTTCAATATATGGTACTTGAGTAAAAAATAACTTCTTATAATTACATGCTTTCTATGTGGTAAAAATTCCATTATATCCAAAATGATATTAATGAATTAGATATCATTTATATCATATATGTCTATTATATAAATTTATTCATAATAGTACATAATATTTGGAGATATGAAATGAAATTCACCATTCATAGAGATGGTAGGCCACATGTACGCATAAATGCTATTTTCATTTCTATTTAATATTTAATTGAAATAAAATAATAATGATACATATGTATTTTATAATTATAGTATAATATCACATATAATTTCAGTAACTTTATCCTTTAAACATTCCACATATGGAATGAATGATTGATATCACTATGAGGGGGCGATAGTCTGCATTTCTTCAAATGAAATTATCGTGTTTTTCCACTATGGAAACCATAAAGGTATGATATAAATGAAAAATAAATAAGAATAGATAAAATATAAATATTATAAAATATATTTCACATATAATGATAGGGACATCTTAATGGCCACTATAAGAGGTGTTAGGAGACAATTGAGCAATCATTGTTTCATGAGGCATTAGTTCGTCATCCACAAAAGTAGTTTTTTTTTTACCAATTAGATGGAGATGTGTGTAAGTTTTGTTAAGATCCATATAATAAAAAAAACCTAGTATATTGAGGATACAACAGTTTTTATGTAAAGAATGAATATGAAGAGCTTAGGGAGTGTAGAAGTAAAATGAAATAATATAACTTGAGAGAAGACATTACCTTCAAATCAGGTAACTCTCTTTAGTTTGAACCAAAAGGCATTATTAAAGTGCTTTCTACCGAATAAAAATATTCTATGTAGAAGAGAGAGATTTTGGGAGTATATTTTGGCAGAGGTTGGATGAGCCAAAGGGCTTGAGAGGTGTGATTGACGGGTAATAGGTGATGTCTTTTTAAAGGGGGGGATCTTTAAAAATGTTTGAAAAATCTATATTATTATAAAGTTATATCTAGTTTCAAAATGTCCAAAACACATTAAATTCGAAGATAGGATGACTACTGTTCTAATTAAAATCATCCAATAAGAATTTGATAGGTTTTGGATGGTTTTTTAAATTTTATAATATCATTTATTTAAATCATTTATTAATAAGATAATCACTTCTTCATCATTGTATCATAAATAATTTTATTTATTTGTTGTATAAAAATTATAAATAAAATTCCATGATGTAGGAAATATTTTTTGATTTAAAATTAATATTTATAGTTGTAGAGATACCATATTAAACCCCATGTAAAAAATTGATGGACTAAATGATATATGTTTATGTCATTTTTGTCTTTAAATTTAATTAATTAATATAATGTGACATTATCACTCTTAACTGGATCCATGGGGTCCCAAAAGTGACCCAAGGATTTCCATGGTCATAATTGTGTCTGCCAATAGAATTAGGACATGTTTTATGATAATTCAATAATATTTTAATATTATTTTTTACTCTTATTTACCATATTATCATTTTTAAAATGGTAAATTAAATATTTGATGGAATAAATATTCATAATGTCTAAAAATAAAACATACATATTCACAAAATTTAGAACACCAGATTCCAAATAAGGAATCCATTTTTCAAAATTTAAAACCCAATGTGGAATAAATTAATTTAAAATTAATTCCACTTATCAAAATGAAAAGCGTTTTTTAAGAAATGATAACAATCAAAATATTTAACGTTGATTATGTACAATTTAAGGGTGAAATTACTTTCAATGAAGAAAATTGGATTAAATAGAAATAATATAATACATTTAGTCATTAAAATGAATTAATATACTGTTATATCTATATAAATAAAATATATTGGAAGAATATTTTGAATTATAATGCAGTGTTTTTCAATATTCATCAAAAAATGAACATTGTGTGAAAAATATAAAAATTTCATCCAAAGTAAATTTTTATTCTTCCAATTATAAATAATAATATTATTTTTTCAAATAAGAACATATATATGTGAAAAAAATTTAGTTTTAAAAAGGGTTCACCATCAAAATGCGGTATGTAAACATTTAAAAGAATGTTAGAGTGGTTATGCTTAAAATTGGATTCATTCACATTTTAAGCTTCTACATTTTTTGTATAAATATAAAAACATTTTAGAAACATTTATAATCATAATGTAGAAATTACTATTCATTACTGCCAATTCAATGAATATGTGTTTACTACCATTTAAAATAATAATATTATTATATTATTCTTCGGTATAACATAACATTGTTTGTAACGTAAGATTTAAAAGAAACCCATTCTTGCGTATTGGGTACTCCATGGAACATGGAATCTAATTTATAATAAAAGTAAAATTTAATTTTCAAAATTTAATATATATGAAAACTTCTTACTCTTTATTAACCATGGATATTACAGCGTGTGTGGTATGATGAGTTTTTACCCACATAGAACCAAGGTGTGCTATATTATTTTCATCTATAATCCATTCAGTTGATTTAACAGATATATATATATACATTAATATTTTACCATTTGAATCATAAATGATTCTGTAGAAATTCACATTTTAATAAATTCATTTTTTCCTAATGATTATTATACATGTATTTACTATAAAAAATATTTGGGTTTGTTCATAAATAAATACATATTGTAAATGTGTTTCTTTTAAATATTTTAATTCGTATTATTTTTATTCATACTATAATATTGATAAGATTTTTTTTCCTTATTATTTTTTTGATGATTCTGACACATTTTCAATGAAGAAGTTATAAATTATCCTTAATAGAATAATTTACTATTTTTATATAGAATGGAATTCCAATTTTTTAAATAACTTAGTATATGAATGTTTTAAATTGGTAATATATCATATATAATTCCACTTGAAAATTTAATTTTTATTACACTTTTATTTTTTATTATTACAGTGTTTTTAATATTTTAATGGTTTTTTGTCATAGGGGAGGTGGCTCGGGGGTCCTCATTGGATGATAGGACAATATATATTTTATAGAGGTCCATATGCTAGATAATAAAGGTACATTGACTAGATAGTTTACATTCCAGGGGCATGGTCAGTATTCATGGACCCACAAGCTCATTGGTGGAGTCCAGTGGCTTATCGGTGTAGTGCATCAACTATTTGATGGGAAATTAGGATTATTTTTAATAGAGGTCCTTTTTATAATTTTACCCAATTCAACTATTTCATATCAATATCCTCACCCTCATTCTTTTTCAGAATGTTTTAGTGGGAGATTCTTCCTTGAGACAAATTTGACATGTCACCTCATTTTTCACAAAAATAATTGTTGTTCATAGTGTTGGGTCTCTCAATTTTTGTTTAAAGAAATTTTAAATTATAATATGTTTTTGTCATTTTTTTTTCTATTTATGTATCCCTAATGTATTTAATATTTGGATCTATTTAAGGATTTCATGTGCCTAGATTATTGTAGAAAATGATTCATGGTGGATTTTGTATCACCATGCATATGTTTGGAAATACATTAAAATTACATAGTACCATTCATAAGGTTAATTGTTTCTATCTATATGTGGGTGTTTTAGTATCCTATTATATTTCCTCATAATGTAAATTTTTTTATATATACTTGTATAAGAATAATAGACCCTTTAGGGGAGGGGGTGAACATAGTAATTGTTTTGTTGTAGAGGAAATTCATCTTCGAATTGTTAATGGTGTTGGTAGCATTTCATTTAGAACATGAACACCAGGGCAGTCGTTCGAGATCAATTGGGGATGGTTAGGATCATATAGACAATAACTTATATGATATGATATGATATTTTCCCTTTCATTTAATATTTTTTTCAAACACTATAATTTTTTTCTTGATGCTTGTGGGAGCATCCTATGAAAAATATTAATTGGTCAGGGTGAAATATTGGCCTCCCAAGTACAATCCAAATGCGCGAGGGTGATTTGTTGGGACTCCCATGATCCATTAAAATGTGAATGGTTAATATGGTTATACACTAATAAATAATTGATATTGGTAAGGGTGACATATTTGACTTCACATTAACATTAAGGATGGGTTATGGAATAATCATGGTTGTGACTCATGGGTAACAAAATATAATTTGTTATTCTTGAATATGATAGTTCTAAGAGACCATTACTCAAACATGAAGTAAAATATTTAAATTCAAGAGTTCATTTTTTCTTGTTAACACTTATTGGAATGTCTAATCTTGGACACATTTAACCAGTATCCTACAAAGATTATTCTCACACATGGAACCAGCAAATCGATGCACATTAAAAATTTATGATCAAGGAAAATTTTAAAGACATTGAACTTTTGACAAAATATTGATTATGTTTGGTGGATGTTGACCAAGGTTTCATTGGATAATACACTTGGATTACCTATCCAAAATTTTATTTTTTGTTTCCTCTCATATATTCATCAAACACTTTTTAGGATCCCTATTTTTTTCTTTATATTGATATAATATAACATATAATAATCACATTTTATATTTATACTGCTAAATAAATTTGATAATCACATTTTTAAATACATCATTTTTTACTAAACTGGTAATATTATTACATTGATTTTCAAAATTAACAAGGGAATAGTCTCCCCACATGTTACCAAAGACATAACTTTTAATAAGAATATTGTTACTGTCACATCATATTTTTCATATCTTGGTTTCTATCTAGTTGATTGCTCATATTGATACCTTTCATGGGGTATGGGTGACATGAATTCTGAGTTTTCAACTGCCATATAATTTTCTTCATCATAACACGGGATCCCCATATCTTGTTTTGGAGTTTTGCAGAAATGGGTGGTGACTTCATGATATTAGAAATCTATGAGCTCATTTACAGATTTAAAAATAATTTATTTCTTTTATAACACCATCATTTTTCATAACTATTACCCATTAAAAATCCCACATGGCCTCCCATTACACATCCAACACACAATATCTTTTTGGACCACTTAGTAATTCACAGTCATGGTGGATTTGTGTTAATAATTTAGGTATTGGGCTGGCCCGTGAGCCCATTTCAAGTTCAAAATAATATTAATTTTTTTCATTAATATATAATTAGTTTTTTAAATATATTCAGTTACTACACATATAAATATATGAACTAACTATTTGATATCAACTATAGGCACCTCCCCCTCAGTTTCCTTTGTTTTGGACATCTTTTTGGCTATTTTTCACTAATGGTTAGTGGTTCTTCTTAATTTTTTCATCAAATATTTCTCCATTATCTTCCTTATTCCTTCATCAAACATTTTTTTCTTATATTTCTCTTATAAACTAGTAATTTTCTAACTATGGTTCTATTTTTAAATCATTTTTTTGGTGGTTTTGTTTTTTAGGTATGGTATTCATAGATCTAGGGTTTTGGAACCAGAGTCGGGTGTTTTATGGTGTGTGTCTCCATTACACCATGGTTTTGAGGTAGGTTCTCCCAATTACATTCCTTTTATTATTAAAGTTTCACATTTTTCATGATTTTTACAAATTTTATACATTTTTAATATTGTTTTTAAACCATTTGATGATTTATTTGGTGCGGAAATTGTTATTTATTCCTTGTTTTTTTTGAAAAATTGAGGTGTTTCATTATAACGGTGCACACCGCTAGTTCAAATGAATGATCAACACATTATATCATATGTATTTTGATGTTCATGACATTTTCTAACTACTGAATTAATTTTCTTCTTTCTATATTTAGGTTTTTACCACTCTTGGTGTTAAATAAAAGTTTTTTTTTTCTAAATGTTCCACACCTAGTCTTTAGAAATGTTTCTGATTGGCCTTTGTGTCCAAAATGTGATATAGAATTACATGTATAAATTAATTAAATTATTGGAATCATGAAATTTGGTATTTTTTTCCTTTATAGCTATAAAATGTGGTTTTGGTTTTATTAATAGATGGGTATATATTTTGACATGTTTCAGCTTGAGTTGCTGGTTGGTGGCCGGTAAAGAATTTTTTAGAAAACTGTTAACCATAGATGTAAATCCAAATTGTTTTAAAGGTCATATATAATTTTTTTTCTGATTATAATTGTGTGTGTACACCTATATATAAAAATTTAAATTTTTAACTTTTCTATACATTTCTTTGATAACATTTATAAAGGATCATCTTGTATTTTTATTTTAAAAAGGTGGTTTTCATGTGTATTACATTTCTTACAATTTATGATCATTTTAAGATTCCTGAAATTGATTTTTAAATGGTTTTGGGTCTTATTAATCTCTTTTGGTATGGAATTTGTGTGTTTTTTTGTCTAAAAAGTGCAATTTCAAATGGAATTCTTATGCAAAAAATTACTATACTTCTTGAAATTGTTTTATGAAAATTTTAGACGGTTGATTGAGATACACCAAGGGTGAAAAACATTTTTAGAAACTTTTTGGAGTGTGTGTGACCAAAAATTGAGTTTTTATGTGTATATGGAATTTTATAGCTTGTGAAACTTATTTGATCACAATAAGGGAGACCTAGGTATCTAGGTGTGCGGACATGTACTAGTATTATAGTGATCTAGAGTGGTTTCGTCACAGTTAAAAATATAAAATATAACTATGGTGACACTAACTAAACTATTATGATGATTTTTTGGACCACTAGGTAATCATTATGTCCCCTACTAGTTTATCTTGCATTAGAATGTATATTTGTTGTGGTTATTTTTCACTGAGATACAAGGTACCTTGGGACCACGACTAGCTAGTGTCTAGGGGTTTTACCATGAATTGGTCTCATTGGATATATTGTATTCACTATCAGAATATGTTGATTTTTTTTATATTCAGTTCCATGTGTGGTTTTTAAGGTCTTCATTATTTAAATCATCACTCTTGAAATGCGTTTTCACTTAGAAGATTCATATTTTTGAAATTATTAACTAGAATTTCATGTTTATGAAATAATTCAAGCATTTTTATATTTAAATGTTTGAAGAATGGAACCTTATTTTTAAAATATATTTTTATATATTGTATTTCAAACATAAAATTGATGTTTCATTTATTTTAGTGGAAGTAAATTTGGAAGAAAATATCAGGATGTCCAATGGAGCATTAATACTCACGCCAAAAAACATATTATATTTTTTTCCTTTATGTAGGTTTCAGCTTGATTCTGATCTGCATGGGAGATGAGTGATCATTGTGATGCAGAGTGACTAGAGGGTCACATGGATTTAGTTGGTTGTCAGGTTTGGTTGGTTGAGTTGTGGGTTTAGTTGTACTTTCACATTCCTATGTGAATAATGTTCTCTTCAACTTTTATATAAATATATATAGGGTTGTCCTTTTATTTTTTATGTTTTTAAATTTGTTAATAATTGGGTGAAATATTTCTCTTGTCACTCTACTGATTCCCTTGGTTCTTATCTCTATCCAGTGTGGATCAAGAACTCCTCTAAGGACTTACCGCAACGGGGACTAGATGAATGGTTCATGGTCAAACCGGGTTGGTTCATGACAAAATGGTATCATAACAGGTTGTCTCTTATAAAACATTGCTTTTATAGGGTGCCATTTTTATATGGGGTTTCCAACATAGATGGAAAATGATTTTTGGAAATTTTGGTCTCATTTCAGGAAGAGCGTCTAGAACTATGTTTCCTTAAAATCCTTGGGTGTCCATGGGAAGTCTGGTTTAATTAATTTCACTAGTTATTAAGGATTGTTTTGTGATTGTGGTATATCAAGGGGTGTTGAACTAATGGCCTCTGTGAGCTCGCATGTCCTGGAAATCCATGTAGATCTAGCGCATGGTCATAACATGTCTCTCTTTGATGGTGGTGTGTTTGAAATATCAAAACCAACCTTACGGTCAAGTCACCCACTGACACTAGTTCCCCTTTGTGGGTCTCTTAGACCATTCATGAATTCTATATTTTGTTCTAAACAATCATGTGTGATAATTGTGGTAGATGGTTTTCAATTCATAATATAAGAACATTTTTTAGACTGTTGGATTTTTGTGAAACATATTTTTGGAGAGAAAGTGGAATGGTATAATGAGATCTAATTAATTTGATCTAAACTTGTGGTTTATTGAGATAAAATGGTTGGAAGGCCTGAATTATTTTAGTATCATTATAAAATGTTTTTTAAATCAGAATTCTTGGGCTTTTGAAGAGTGTTTGAATATGAGTAATTTGATTTGGTAATTGGTTTTGATTCATATTTGTTTTCCTAAAAAGGGTTTTGGACTTTGTTTATGTTTTATTAACAGAAGAGACCATGCTGAATTTTTCAAAATGGGAATGGGATATTTGAATGGAATTATTGTTATGATAGTTGTTTTTAAATGAATTAAATTGATTATATATAAATATTTCTTCAATATGTGTGAATTATATAGATGCTGAAAAATGTTTTTAATAAAGTGTGAGAAATTTAATGGAGACCTATGGGGTTTCATTTTCATTCCTGGTAAAATGTTATACTTTTTGGAAAAATGAAAATTGGTTTTGACATGACAGTGAGTGTGCCTCTATAAGGTATATAATTTTTGTGATGGGTTCATTTTTTTTATTTTCAAATGATAATGTTTGTTTTACACTTTATTGTTTTATTGGGTGCTCATATGAATTATATTTTATAGATATGTTGATGGATTCCTGGTATGGCATAGTGGTTGGGTTTCTGACATGGCATGGGAATGTGCATGTGAGTGATACATGATGAAATCCCATTATTGAATATGAAATTTCACAAGGTTAGTTTGATTTTCAAAATAGTTTTAAGCTGAAAATTGCTTGTGTATTTGTAAAAAACTATTTATGTGGGTATCTTTTTCAGGTTCTAGAAGTGTGGTTTGTTTTTTATGTTTTCTCTTGATCTGGGTGTGATAATCTTAGTATTTCATGAGATGGGATCTTGTTGGTGGCTCAGTTTTGGAGCAATGTTACATGGATTTCTGATGATATGTTGGATGTTGTTATTAGACCATGGATGGTTCTATGTTGGCAAGACATCCAGTTGATCAGCCTAATGATTCATTTATATCATTAAATCGACATCTTCGGATGATTCCTCAACTTGTTTGATTGAATATATAGAAATTTGGTGATGCTTTAATGTTTTCCCCTATTATGATAATTCTTTTGGATATAACAGTTCTCTTCGGGGGTGTCAATGTGTTACACCATATTCATTTTTCTTTCTGCTCCTTGTTCTGAGTGAGTGGGAATGGTGTTACGTATCAGTGAGTCCATTTTTAGATTAAGGTGTGTTGTTGAGAATGTGAGTTTCATGAGGTTTTGTTATCCTTACCTATAGACTGCGGCGTAGCATATGCTTCAAACATCTGGGCTCCATCCATTAGCCTTGATGTGAAAATTTTCACGCTGTCATAAAATTAACAGTGGTGTGGGGATCTTTACAATTCACATTCCTTCACTATTTTGGTAATGATGTTTATATATTTTTAATATGGTTTCTTACCATTGTGATTTTTATTTTTTATTAATGATTGTTTTCGACTTATCCCTCATGCAGTGTCTATGGTTTTCCATTCTCGGATATGGGTTTCTGATCAGTTACCCTATGTGGACTGATAATGTGAATTAGATGCGATCATGGTTTTACCTGTTCGCAGGTGGAGAGTGTTGGGTGGATCCTTAAATTTTGTTTTTGTTTCAGTGGCCCCACAATTAGTTCCCCATACCATCCAACCCCAAGTGCTCGGGGTTTTTATCCCTATCGAAAGTGATAGCCCAGTTCTTGTCCCCTGCATTTGTGAGTGGGTCATATAAATTTTCATGTTGTAACCCTCTTAACAAGGGTTTGTAGGTTGTTCTAGGAGAGTGTTTGTGAGCATGGGTGGGTGATGCCGAAGTATAATTTATGTTGAATTATTTTTTGTTAAGTTATAATTCGTTGGTAATGGTGGGGAGACCGACTGTAGGTCTCGAAGATCATTCCATTAAGGATTTATCACATGATAGTTGGGATTTAATATTGGGGAGCCAATTCCAGCCTCCCCCCAATTTAATTATCTTTATTGAGTTCAATTTGGTTTAGGTGATCATTGGGTTCATTGGGATAAGGCCTAATAATATTGTCCTTGGAATGGTTGTAGAATCTTGTGGCATGAACATTCCATTGATTCTCAAGAAGTGACTGTGATTTATTGTTTGGAATAAGAGAGAGACTTAATTTCATTGATGATGGATGATATTTCCTTGAATTGGGAGAATGGACCCTGTTGAGTAGGAATCCACTAGTGCTGATCTTTCATTCGGAAAATGTTATGGATTTTTGTGGGTAGAAAGCATTAATAGTGGGGAGAATTGACCCACCTGATTTTTTATATCTAGGTTTTGACCCAGTTAATTGGTATTCCAATTCATTTAATTGGGGTTTTTGGTGAGATAAATGTTTTTTTTTTCAAATTTAGACTATTTTTCATCATACTACCTTGTGTTTCCAATAGAATGATTGGGAGTTTTTTTGAGAAAAGGGTTGTCACATCATAATTTAGGTCAGTTGAGATCCCATTTCCATATTTAAAAACAACATTTGTTTCTTTTATAAATCCACCTTTTTTTCCAAATTTTCTGCTAATTACACTTATTACATGGAAGCCCATGAAATATTAAAACCACCATATCTATTTGGACACATTAAGAATTCATAATCAATATAGATTTGTGTTATATAATCAGGTATTGGGCCAACCCGTGAGGCCATTCCGAGTAAAATAATAATAATTTGATTATTTTATATATTATTCATATAATTATAATTTTTGGTGATTAATAGTCCCAAATGGAGACCAAAATTTTTTGTATCGGCCATAGTTTCTTCCCCCTTCACTCTCCATCATTTCAGATATCTTTTCGGAGATTTCTTACCAATGGTTAGTGGTTCTTCTTAATTTTATCATCAAATCATCCTCCTTTATCTTCCCTCTTCCCTCTTCATTCAGGTATTCTTGGATTTATCTTCTCATGTGGTCATTATCGACCTATGTTTCTGTTTCTACATCATTTCTTTGGGTTTTTGATTTAGTAAGGCTAGTATTCATATATATATGGTTTTAAAACCTGTAATGGGTGTTTGGGATGTCTCTCTCCTTTTCGTTGTGGTTTTTTTGGTAGGTTCTATGAAGAACATGAATTTATTATTTATGTTTCATCTTTTTCATCATTTTATCACCTTATATATATGTTTATTATTGTTGTACAACCATTTTATGATTTATTTGGTGTTCAAAATTGTTATTTTTTCCTTGTTTTGTTTAAAATGGATTTGTTTCATTATAAAAGTGTGCACTGCTAGTTCAAATGAATGTTCTGCTGGTTTTCACATAAGAATTGTGAAGTTCATGACCTAGTTTAACTACAGTGATAAATTTTTTACATTCAAATTTGTCTTCCTTTGGATGTTAAATAGATGTTTATTTGCTAAATGATGCATGCCTAGTCATCGTAAAAGTGCCCATTTGGCCTTTGTGTGCTATATGTGACATACAATAAAATATTTGGATTTATTATTTTATGTTCAGAATGAAATGGGATATTATGATTTTTTTTATTTCTGAAAAAATCGGTTATGGTTTTATAAAGAGATAGAATTTTTTACTAGTTTTGGATCGAGTTTCTTGTAAGTGGATCGTTCTACAATCTTATTAAAATGGTTGAGTTGTCTTGTGTATTCTAAATTGTTAAAAGGGATTATGTAAATGTTTTCCTAATAATAATGGTGTGTTTACACCTCTTATGAAAATTGAAATTTGTACCTTTGTTATATGTTGGATTGATAAAATTCTTAAAGGCCCATATTTTATTTCTATTTTAAAAAGGATTTTTTCATGTGTATTCAATGTTGTGCCATTTGGGCTAATTTTAAGATTCATGAATTGATTTTGTAAATTGTTTTGGGGATGAAAATCGGGTTTTTATGGATTTTCTGGGTGTTTGGCCAACAAACAACATTTTAAATGGAATTTATGTGAAAAGTTATGTTAAACTACTGGAAATGGTATTATGAATATTTTAGATGGTTTCTTGAGTTACACAAAAGGTAAAAACATATTTTTCTACTTTTTGGAGTGTTTTTTATCAGAACTAGATTTTTTTATTTTTATATGGAATATCATATCTTGTGGATAGTCTTTGACTCCACATAGGGAAAATCATGGATCAAAATGGGTGGACATGTATATAATTCTTGTGATATGAAGAGATCTCTTCCATTTTTCACATCAAAAGTTTGATGATGACAACACTAAATAAACTATTGTGATGATGTTGGGGATGACTAGGTAATTGATATGGTCCCTACATGCTGCTTGTACATGACAATAGACATTTGTTATGGTTACATACCACTGAGGTACGAGGTACTTCGGGCCCACAACTAGCTAGTTCCTCGGGCTATTCTTATGACCTATTATAAATAAGAATGAGGTGTTCACCATATTTATATGTTGAGTTTGGTTGGAAAATTCAGCATCATGTGTGTTTTATTTAAATGTGTACATTCTCTAAGGAATCCCTCTTGAAAACCATTTTCACATTGTAGTTTCAACCCTTTGAAATTTGTTACTAGATGATCATGTTTATGAAAACATGAAATCATTTTTATTATATAATGTTTGAAGCATAAAACCTTGTTCAGAAAACATATATATATATATTATTTAAAAATCGAAATTGATGTTTCTTTTATTTTAAATGAAGTGAATTTTGAATATAATATTAGGCTATCATACTGATTTTTAATAATCACACCTATAGTCTTCTTCATTTTTTAGCCATTGTGAGGGTTTTAGCATGGGTCTAATCACCATGGGGGATGTGTGATAGTTGTGTTGGAGAGTTTCCAGCAGGGTTCCATAGAGTTTATTGGTTTCAATGATTGCTTTTTTGAGTTTTTTGTTCATTTGTACGTTGACTTTCATGTGTGAATAATGTAAATTTGAACTTTTATATAAATGTATATTAGGATGTACATTTATTTCTTCTATTTATTTCATTGTTTTTATATGGTTGAAATAGTTCCCTTTTCACTGTATCAATTCACTTGGTGCTTTTTTTCATCTTGGGGGGATCAATAATGCCTCTCAAGACTTGTCAAGGAGGGGATTGGATGATCGGTTTAGGGTCAACTCATGTTGGTTCATTAAAAAATTGTATCAGAGTTGGTTGGGTATGAGCGGATCATGATTTTTAGAGAGCCCTTTTTATTTAATGGATATCAAGGTATATGGAATATGATTATAAAAACATGAGGGGTAGTTTCATGAAGAGCGTCACAAAATCTTTGTAGTTCCGATCCTCTGGTGTCTATGGGATATTCAGTTTTATATGGTTATTTGGTTCTTAAGGATTGTTTTGCTGGTTGGGATACAAAAAGTGGAGATGAACTAATGGCCTCCATGAGATCATAGGGCCTGGAATCTATGTTCAGATGGGGTATTTCCCTAAAAAGGATCTTTGTGTGGGTAGTTTGTTTGACATATAGCTGCAAACCGTATGGTCAAGTCACCCATCAACACTAGTTCTATTCTATGGCTCTCCTAGACCTCTCTTGATTTCTGATTTGTTTTCTCAAAAATCCTTGTTTTAGAATTGTGAATGTTGGTTTTCAATTCGTAATATATGAAATGTTTTTATAATGTTGGGTTTTTGTTAAAAAAATTTCTTGGGAGAAAGTGGAATGATTTAAAGGGATCATGTTTCTCTAATCTAAACATATGGTTTATTGAAATAAAATTGATGGATAGAATGAATTATTTTAAGATGATTAAATTTTTTTTTGATTAAAATGGGATGTTTGGGGGTGTTGATGAGTGTTTAAATTTTATGAATTGGTTTTGGTAATTGTTTTTGAGCAGTAGGTGTTTTCCTAAAATGGGTTTTTCTCTTTGTGGTTGTCAGATTAAGAAAAAAGACATTGCTGAAATTTTGAAAATGGGAAATGGATTTTTGAATGGAATGATTGCTTAGTTAGTTGTTTTAAAATAAATGAAATGGAATATAAAGAAAATATAAATATATTTTTTTGTTGAGAGGATAAAAAAATATAATAATGGGAGACAATCTTGATGAGGACTGACACAAGCCGAATCTGGTTTCCATGAAACCCGACACCAGACCCAGCCCGTCGAAAGGCCTGAAGGGAATTCCCGACCTTCACGGGCTAGAACAAGTGTTTGATTATCAGAAAATGGAATTTGGGAATGATTTTCCTGAGTTTTTAAACATATAAAAAATAAACAAATCCAACATAAAAAATCCGGATTTTTAAAAACAAACCATTTTTAAAATTATTCAAAAATGAATTACATAATTTTAAATTGTTCTCAAAGTCAATACCAACTGCTGAAACCCATAATGGATAGCCCAAGAACCTTTTCATGTTAAGGGGCACTGCCTTCAAGCCATCTCCACAACACTTCCCCAAGAAGGATTGATAGAAACTCGAACCATTGGCACTAAAAGCTTTACCAAAACCTGAGGTAAAATAACCACGTATAATTACCCCCAATATTGTAAGTAAGGTGTTAGATAAATACTAGTAGGATTTCACCACTAAAATATTCCATGCGATAATCATTCAAATATGAAAACAATTCTTACTTTAATAAATATGAAATGATAATAAGAATTTTAAAGATATGAAACAATAAATAAAAACAGTATTCAAGTGGGATACTTTAATGAATAAACACAAAAAAAAGAATTCCAATAGAACTAAATTTTCTTACAAAACATAACAAATGCATATGTTAATAATAATGTATATAATGAGGACAAGCAATGGGAAAATTACCCTTAGAACTAGAAAATTGTGGGTCATTGGTACGTTGTATCTTGGTGATAGTAACCATCACAATATTCTTACTCATCCACACGAGCCAATAGTTGGGAGAATACCCATAACCTAGTGGTTCCCCCAAACCTTCCTCATAATAATCATTATATTTTAGTTAGGTTTTTCATCTTCAAACGTACTACATGAAACTGGGGACAAACCCCATGAGATCACTAGCATACTAGTACACTTTCACAAACATAGATACTTGGGTTTCCCTCTTATGCTCAAAAAAGTTAAAAAGCCATGAAATATAATTTTTATACGAATATAAAACTTCCAAAACACACACCCACCAAAAATCCCACACACACATCACATAATACTCATTTCGCAACTGATAATCTTTTTTCCAATCATACTCACACAAAACATCCCAAAAAAGTGTTTCACGCCTTTCTTACAAATTGATAAACCATTTTAGAAATTAATAAACCATTCAAAAAAAATTTGACATATTAAATCCCCAATTTACTTTTAAAATAAATTATATTAGGTGAACACACTCACCAAAATAGAAAATATATATACTTTTCCACCTTTGATTAACTCAATAAATCATTTACAATTTTTATAAAACATTCCAAAGGTGTATAACCTTGTTTTTCAAACAAAACCCATTTCAAAAAAATGTTGCCAAGACAAAACCACATCAATAACAAACCAAAACAATATTGAAAGCCATATGAATATTTATTAAATGACTCTCAAGTGTTATAAATTTACCTTGAATAATACCACAAAAGTTACACATGAAAAATATGCATTTTGAAACAAATATGAAAGGTTGAAACTGAACGCTTAATTAATACTACTCAAAATGGTTCCCAAACCAATTATAATATAAGAATAACGTCATAAAAATATAAATGAAGAAAATATAACTCATCTTAGGATGCATACGCATGGAACCACCTACCATGTGTTCGAAAGACTCAAAATTGTTGTGTGAAATGTCAATTGCCCCACTCCCGGACCACAAGGATGTTAAATCAAGAAATAATACACAGGAATTCAGAAAAAGGACACAAAAAAACCCTAGGTTTGAACCCTAGCTACTTGACATGTTAGAACCAAATAAATGTGGAAGAAACCCTATGAAAATGGGAGGAACATGATCAGAAACTCTCATAATTGGAAGATCTTGAATAAAATTCCCTAGATACACCGATATATGAATTTAAAAACATCGATAAATTAATTTGAGGTTCAAATAATCAAAGTATGTAATTTTAGAATTGATATAGAAGTAAGAGAGTAAAAAATTAATTATTGATAAAAACAAAAAAATTATTTTGAAATCTAGAAATGGGCTCACCGTATTGCCCAAATTTTGAAAACCCACCATTTCCACCGCAATGCATTGTAAACCCTCAAAACAAAGCAAGAACAGATGTTTAATGAAAAATACCATTAAAAGAAGTCATGGATGTGAAAATTCTCCCCAACATAAAATTTTCGCCCTCAGAATGTCACAACAAGGCCAAAAGAAAAACAAAACCCAACCAAAAGGATGAAATGGACTCTTTTGCCATGTTTTTCCCTCCCCTGAAGGGCCAAAACACCGCCAGTGATTAATTATAGATTGAATAATCTCAAAAAACAAAACATAGTCCACATTTTGGAAATGATCAATCACATTTAGAAATTATCTCTAAATAAAAATCATCAAACACTATCTTAACATGACTCATGTAATTTAACCAAATTAACAACAACAACGAACAACGTTAGACTTACCATTCTATAACTACACAATTGGGCTCTCTCCAATCCCAACTTTTACCCATGGAATATGTTGTTAGTTAGATAGCTCTGAAAGAGACTACCTACTGCCAAGCCAAGACCAAGGGTAAATCTGAGTTACTAGTATGAGGAGACACGAATGGCCTCTCTACCTTAGGAGACAAGATAAATTTTCCTGAGAGAGAATCAAGAAACTAATAGGGGAGGCTCGAATGGACTCCCCAGTACAAGGGGTATACTTACAATCTATATTTATAAAGGAACATACATGATAATCCTAGTGGGTCTCCCCATCATAAGAACCAACTATCTTAAATGCCTAGAATTGATCATCATAGAATGGCGCCAAATTTAAATATTTGGTATGAACACACTATTAATCCACACGGTTTAGGAAATAGTGTGCTAACTATGGAGATCATTCTATCTGATTGGTTCTGGGGGTCATGGTTACTACTAACCAAGAACTCAACCTTTCTTTCCCAATTTCAAACCATTCTCCAAAAACTCCAAAAGGGGGAAGTAATGACATTGGGTGATAACATGGACACTAGATCCTCCTACCTCTTTCCATAAAACGGGAACAACAAAACAATAAAGATGGACCTAGAGGTTTAAACTAATATCATAATTCATATTGAGGATAGGTCTTTGTATAAGGGTTTGAATGACCCCTATATTTTTCCTAACTATGTGCCAACTTCCCTCTGGGCCCTATAACAGGAGCTCAACGGATTAAAGCAACTTCGTCCTCACAATTTGTCTTTGGAAACCCATAACTGGAACCTATTCTTCTAGTGCTACAAGAAAACTACATCATAATCCCAGATAGGTTCACCAAGATATATCATAATCCAAAACTAATTGTACCAAATGTTGAAATTTTGTAGATGCAATGGATTAAAATATGATGACACGTCCCCCCTTGTTTTATTCGGATGAGAAATGGAATGATAAAGGGATATAAAGAAATACCTTACTATAAACAATGGTTATAATTATTTATTGAAAAGAGACACCCTTATGACAAAACTAAGACTCACAAAATATTGAACAACATCTGGTTTATATTCAAACAATCACATGACATCAATAAGTGTCACCAAATATGACCATTGTGACTGATAGAAACATTACAAGTAGAGTGTATTTAAGAAATGTTCCATAACATCACAAAATTATAGAATGTGTCCATAATAGCCCCTCATGACCATATTTTTCAGACTGGTGGATTAACATGATCCCCTACATCGAAGAGAGTACGAAGGACATAGATGCCCTCTCAGACACCATCCACACTAACAACCCCGGACAACTTCCACCTTCAATGAATCACATACCGTAAGAAAATAGGGTCTCTTTCAACCTTCCACGAGCACTCTCCCACTATAATATGATCCAAAAGACCAAGAAGGGGAACAATGTAGTCTAAATCTAAAATGATCAGGAAAAATATTCCTTATATTGTTCAATTGGTGGATCTAACAACAATGAACCGATCTAGGATGCACTTTATTAGTGGATTTACACATAGTGGGGGCGTACCATACCAAACGAGAGATCCCAAGGACCAAAAGAATATGTTCCATTGGTCAAACAATGACACAAAAATGATCCAAAAACATTAAGGGAACCACCTTAAAGGCATACAAAAACGTTTTCCCTAAAGATACCACAAACCAGCCCTTCAACACAGCTTACCAAAAAACACAAACCCAAAACATCATTCAAACAAGAGGGGTTCTTGATCTAGAAACATCCCACAACAAAAAATTCCATAAAACATATAAGACACACTATCCAAAATATGTCATCAAAACATCATTACTTACTTCAAAATCATCTCTTTGAAAATAAATAGTTTATTAGTTAGTGTATCTATCAATGGTTCCCCATGAGCCTCACACATGCTTGTTTCCAAGCCACACTAGGAACCCTCTTCATATCCATCCCATAATTCCTCTAGTCATACATTTAACAATCCATCATCCAATATAACCCCATGCATGTGGTCACTCATGGAAATACAAAAGGTTAAAAAAATTCATTCCACAAGTAAAAACCTAAATAGCAAACCAATACATACATTTTTTTCAAGATTGCTAACCATTAAATCAAAATCCCAATTAACAACATAAATTATTTTTAGAAAGTCACACTCATTAAAATGAAAACACACGTTCAATATATTCACATCAATTTCAAAACAATGTATCCCTTTTATAAACACTTACAGTTTTATGAAAAAAATCATTTGATCATCAACCATTCATTATAAAACATATCACATATTGTTTAAAATAAGGTGAAAATGATTTGTAAAACATTTCAAAAGTTTACCAATCCTTCAATAAAAAATCACCCCCAATTCATGTAAATTAATTTCGAAACATTTCAGCCCATTCTAAAACACTTCTAATTTCAGGAAAAACTCCATTTCAAAATTCTATTTTAAATTGGGAACTCAATACATCTAATTTTCAAACAAGATTCCAAATTTTCATAATACTTTCCAAAATATCTGTAGTTACCAATTAAAAATACATTTAAAAACTCCACACATGACCTCCAAAACATTTTATCCCATTAAAACACATTTCAATAATATAAAAGACACTATTGGGAAAACTTTTTCAAAACCAACATTAACATAATTTCCTACATTCAAAAGAGGTATAAACACACTATTTTCCATTTCAAAAAAAATATGAATATTCAGTTCCAGCATTACGCAAATCCATCCATTCCCTCTTTATTAGAAAATCATTTCAGAAAAACTTTTTTCTTCTTCAAATCATGTCATTTTTTAAAAAAACCAAACATAAATGATTTCCAAACTAAAGGAAACAAGGCAATGCGAGGGGAAACAAGTTTATATGGGTGACTTGGATATGTGGTTACAGGCCATATGCTAATCACTTCAACATCACAGAGAGTGTTCTTGGGAAATATCACTGGCTCTACATGGCTTGGCAGGCCTGTGAGTTCACTGAGACCATTAACCCAACTCCCTTTTAATTTCACATAATTATCATTAAACAAAGAAAACTAAAGTACTTAGATAAATCCCAACATCCCATAGTGACTCAAATCACATCATGAGTAGTGCTGGACAAGTACACAACCCATAACCGGAATTCCAAGTTCCGATAGTCCAAGCTCCAGAACATCCCATATCTTCCCCAGTTAACATAACCCAAAGAAATGATACCTAACCCCCTTTGATACCATTTTCCCAAAAAACTGAATCCGGATGCCATCAAAATCGGCACCCAACCCAACCCGTGGAAAGGCCCGAAGGGTATTACAGATCCCCACGGGCTGGGAAAGTTCTCAGGAATATCATAATGGAATTTGGGAACAATTTACCAAAGTTAATAATTATAAAACAAAAAAAGAATCCATCATAAAAAACTAGATTTTTCAAAACAAACCATATTTTACAAAAAATCAGAAATGAATTACATAATTTATAACAGTTATAAAAGACTATAACAAATGAAGACACACAAAATGGACAGCCCCAGAACCTCCACATGGCTTGAGGGACTATCCTCAATCCATCCCCACAACACTCCACTAAGAAGGACCGATAGAAACACGAACCATTGGCACTAAAAGTATAACCCAAACCTGCGACTAAATAACGAAAACATCATACACTCAAATGTTTATGTAGTTTGTGAGAATATTCCCAGTAACAATCCACCACTAAAATATTCAATTTAATAAACAATCAAATTCAAATATATTTCATGTTTTCATAAACATGAAATGATAATAATAATTTTAATGAGATGCAACATTAAATAGTAATAAATTTCAAGTGGGCTACTTTAAGGAATCAATATTTTTAAATAGAATTCCAAAGATACCAATTTTCTATCAAAAAATACTATAAGCCTAAGGTAACCATAAAGTATCTAATTACAACAAAAAAATAGTAAAATAACCTGTATGTAATAGCTCATTGTCGGTCTCAGGTACCTCGTATCGCATTGAATGTAACCACCACAATATCTATTCTCGTGCATGTGTGCCACTTGAAGGGAGAATACCCATAACCTAGTGGTTCCCCAATATCATCATCATAATAATCATTATATATTATTTAGTGTTTTCATCATCAAATATTCTACTTGAAACTAGGGCCAAACCCCAAAGGATCACTTGCATACTAATACACATCCACCCACCTAGATACTCGGGGTTCCCTCTTGTGCTAAAAAAAGTACAACAAGCCATGAAATATGATTTTCACATGAAAATAACACTTTCAAATCAAAAACCAACCAAAAATCACACACACATGTCACATAATACTTCTTTAAAAGAAATGTAATTTTTGACATCATAATCACACAAAACAACCCAGAAATGTGTTTCATGACTTTATAGTTACTTGATAAAACATTTCAGAAAGTTATAAATAATTCTATAAATATATGACATATTAAATCACAAATTAGCTTCAAAATCCAATCTTATGTTAACACATTAACCAAAAGAGTACATGTAAATCCTTTTCCCACTTTTATTACCTCAATAAATACTTTACAATTTCCATAAAACAATCACAAGGGGTATAACCATGTTTTGCACAGAAACCCCATTTCAAACCCGTCTTTACAAGAAAAAATCACACAAATACCAGTCCAAAAAAGAAATTTCATCTCTAGAAACATTTATTAATCCACCCTCAACTATTATTAAGTTTCCTCAAATTATAATATAAAATATACACATGAAAATAGTCATTTTCAAACAAATATGCAACATTTAAACTAAACGCTTAATCAATACTACCAAAAATGGTTTCCAAACCAAACATAATGTAAGAATAAAATGATAAAAATATAAATGTAGAAAACATAACTCATCTTAAGATGCATACACATGGAAACACCTACTATTTGTGCCAAACACTCCAAAACATTGTGTGAAACATCAATCACACCACTACCGCAACACAAGGAAGTGAAATCAAGAACTAATTCACATGATTTCTAAAAAAGGACACAAATTAAATCCCTGTGTATGAACCCTATATTATGGACATTTAGAACATCTATAAACGTGGAATAAACCTAAAAAATTGGAGGAACATGAGAGGAAGATCACATATTTGAGAGATCTTGAATAAAACTCCCCAAATACATCAGTAGATGAATTTCCAAACAGAATTTTTTGTGTGTGGTTATAATAATTCCGAGTAGGTCATTTGAAAACTTAAATGGAGGAAATAGTGTAATAAATAATGTATTTATAGAGGAATACATTTTTATTTTTAAATCTGGAAATTTGATCATGGTTTTACCAAAATTATGAAAACCACGATTTCCACCAAAATGCTTGGGAAACCTGAAAAACAAATAAAATAAAAGAAAGTAAATGAATATACCTTCAAAATATGTCATGGATGTGAAAATTCCCCCCCACCATAAAATATTCTGCCCTTAGAAAGACACATCATATCCAAATTAAAAAAACCAAAACCAATAAAAAAAAGCTAAAATGGACATGTTTTCCTTGTTTCTCCCACCCTCGAAAGTCCAAAACAACTGCTGTGATCAATTAAAGAATGAATAATCTCACAAAAAAACATACACCACATTCTTAAAATGATAAATTACATTCAGAATTTATCCCAAAAAACTCTTCAAACACAATCCGAATAGGACATAAGCAATTTTCCCAAATGAACAACAACAATGAACAGGGTTACACTTAAAAAGATGTAACTAAACTATTGGGAACTCCCAAATCCCAACGTTTACCCAGTTAAGATTTTGGTAGTTAGATAGAATCATACGATACTACAAACATCCAATCCATGACCATGTAAAAAATTAGAGTTACTAGTATGATGAGAAAGAAATGGGATCCCCATCATAAGAGAAAATGTAAATTTTCTCAAGACAGAATCAAGAAACAAATAGGGGTGGTCGGAATGGTCTCCCTGGTACAAGGGGTAGACATCCATTAATTATTTCCAAAGGAATATAAATAAGGATCATAGTGGGTCTACCCAACCTTAAGATCCAACCCTCTTAACTGTCTTGTACGGGATGACACAAAAAGACCCCAAATTTAATGAGTTGGGACAACCACACAGTTTGTCTACATGGTTTGGGAATCTGTTCACTAACTATGGGGATCCTTATATATGTATGTTTTTATGAGGATGGTTACTAATAACTATTCGTTCAAACATTCTAGCCAATTTTCAAGCATTTCTCCAAAAAGACCCAAAGGGGGAAGGAATTGTATTGGGTGATAACATGGACATGAGGTCCTCCCTACTCTTTCCATAAAACGATAAAAAAATATGACAACACCAGAGATTTATAAATCTCCCATCTTTTAAAATAAAATATTCAAACATAACCCCCCATTGTTTTATTTGGAGGAGAAATAGAGGTATAAAATGATATATAGAAACACCTTCCTCTAAATAATGTTTGTCATGATTTCACAAAAGGTGAAACACTTATGAAAAAAAGATTCCCAACAGATTTTATAACATCACCTTTATATTCAAATAATCACATGACATCACAAGGCATCTTTGAAAAAGACCATTTCGACTGATAGATACATTTCATGGAGAGGGTCCTTATGCAATGTTCCCAAACATCACACAATTATAGAAAGTGGACATAAAAGACTTTCATGACCAGATTTCCCACGCTGGTGGTTTAACATGAACCCTGGCATTAAAGAGACTATGTAGGACCCAGAGGATTTTTGAAAGCATCCACACTAATAACCTAAGACCACATACACCTTTATTGAATCAGGTAATATATGAAACAAAGGTCTCTTTCAACCTTCCATGTAAAAACTCACACAACAAGAGGATCCAAAAAACCATAATGTAAATGGCTTAGACTCAATCTACAACTATCGGAGAAAATATTCCATATATTGATCATATGAAGGATCATCCAATGGTGAAAAAATCTAGGATTCACTTCAGTCGTGAATTAACTGATAGTGGGGGCAAAAATTATCGAATGAGAGAACTCAAGGACTCAACCAAGCAAGTCCATTGGTAGAAACATGCCACAAACCGTATCAAAAAACATTAAAGGAACCGCCGTAATGTCATCCCGAAACATTTTTCAAAAGGAGAACACTAACCATCCCTCAATCTAGCTTACCAATGAAACATAAACCAAAAACATCATTCAAACAAGATAGTTTCATGGACTCAAACCTCCCCACAACGTCAAAATTTACAGAAACACATAATATGCACCATCCCAAACAATTCAGAAAGGTATCCAGTTTTCCTTTAAAATCATATATTGGAAAATAAACGGTCCAGCTGTTAGCATATCCACCAATTGTACCCCATGGGCCTCACACATGCATGTTTCCATGCCACACATGGAACCTTCTTCATATCCATCTCATTAATCATCTAGTTTTTCCATTAACCATAGATCATCACATATATCCCAATTCATGTGGTCACTAAGGAAGATACAAAATGAAAAAACAAAATAAAAATCCACTTTTCAAAACCCAAATAGTCAACTAATACTTACTTTTTTTTCTTAAGACCTATAACCATGAAATAAAATTCCCATTTCAAATCTAACTATATATTTTAAAAAGTCTCAATCAATCAAATGAAAACTACTTTTCAATCTATTCACATCAATTTCAACACATATCCACCCCTTTCAAAACACATCTGGTTTTTATAAAAACACCATTTGATCACCACCCATTCATTAAAAACTTAAATCCTCTTGTTAAAAACATGGTGCCAATGATTAATAATTTTTTTTAAAAAAACACAAAAAAAATTTAAGAAAAACTCACCTTCAATTCATGTACATTACTTTCAAAACATTTCATCCCATTTCCAAACACTTCTAATTTTTTAAAAAACTCTATTTCATAAATCCCTTTTCAATTGGGAACTCAACTATACAAAATTTAATAAAAGATTAAAATTTTTCATAAAACATTTCAAATGATCGATATTTACAAAACCAAAATACACTTCCAACCTCCACACATGACCACTAAAAAATTTCATCCCACTAAAGAAACCTTTCAATGGTTTCTAAAACACTATAGGAATCAATTTTTCAAAACAAAAATTAACAAAATTTTATGAATTTTAAAAGTGGTGTAAACACAAAATTTTCCATTTCAAAAAAAATCTGAAAATTATGTTACAAAATTTTCATAATCAAACAAATTAATATTTATTGGAAAATAATATCACAAAAAAAAATTTCTTCTTAAAACCATGTCATTTTTTCTTTAAAACCAAACTTCTATGATTTCAAAACTAAACAAGGCAAGACAATGCAAGGAGAAACTAGATTAAGTGGGTGACATAGACATGTGGTTGGTGGCAATATTCTAATCACTTCACCATCACACAAAGTTTTCAAGGTATATTTCTCCACCTACACCTCTCTTTTCAGACCCTGTTAGATCAATGAGACCATTAAACCAACTCTATTTTCATTTCCTATAATCATTATAAAATAAATAAAACCAAAGGAAATAGATAAATCCTGACATCCGCTAGCGACTCGAATCCCTTTATAAGGTGTTATGTCCACGAACATATCGCATAACAGGAATGTCATGTCAGGAAAATCCTAACACCAGAACATCCCAACTCTTTCCCAGCTAACATAACCCAAATGGAGCGAACCTAACCCCCTTTGATACCATTTTGTCACAAACCAAATCTAGTTTCCATCAAAACTGGCACCCAACGAGGCCCATGGCAAGGCCCAAAGGGTGTTGCTGATCCCCAGAAGCAGGTACATGATTCCGGGTATCAAAAAATGTAATTTGGGATTGAATTACCTATGTTTATAAGCATAAAAGAACAAAAAATTTCAACATAACAAATATGGATTTTTTAAAACAAAATATCTTTTTAAAAAATCATAACTGAATTACTTAATTTAAAACAGTTCCTAAAGACTATATCAAATAAAGAATTAAAAAATTGAAATCCCAAGAACCTACTCATGGATAGAGGAACCACCCTTAATCTATCTCCATGACACTTCCCCAAGAAGGACTGATAGAAACCTGAATGATTGGCACTAGAAGCTTTACCCAAACCTACAAAAAAATAACCAAATCTACTTACAAAAAATGTAGTAATTATAGTGTGATAAAAACACCAGTAAGATTCCACCACTATAATATCTCATGCGATAAAAATTCAAATACTAAAAGATTATAAGTTCTCATAATCATGAAATGATAATAATAATTTTAATGAGATACGGTTTTAAATTAAACATTATTTAAGTGTGCTACATTAAGAAATAAACATGTTTCAATAGAATTACAAAGAGATAATATTTTCCATCCAAACATACAATATACCAACTGTATGAATAATTTTTATAATTAGATGATGTAACAAAAAAATAACCCCTATGAACTAGCTCACTGTGGGTCCCAGGTACCTCATATCTTGGTGAAAATAACCATCACAATATAGATTCTCGTGCACGCAATCCACTAGTAAGGAGAATACCCAAAACATATTGGTTACTCATAATCATCATCATCATCGTCATCATCATAATAATCATCATCATCATAGTTTAGTTAGTGTTTTCATCATCAATCATTCTATGTGAAACTAGTGCCAAACCCCATAGGATCGCTTGCAATCTATTACATTTTCACCCACCTAGATACCCGAGTTTCCCTCTTGAGAACAAAAAAGTTCAAAAAGCTATGAAATATAATTTCCACATAAAAATACCACTTAAACATCACACAACCTGCAAAATCCCACACATATGTCACATAATACTCATTTCTCAAATAAAATTCATTTCTCATATCGTACTCACACAAAAGATCCCACAAACGTGTTTTGTTCCATCCTTCCAATTTGATAAAGCATCTAAGAAATTTATAAAACATTCAAAAAATGTTTAACATAGTAAATAACCACTTTAACATTCAAAAATCCATCTTTGGTTAACACACTCACCAAATAAGTACATGTACAACCTTTTCACACATTGTTTAACTCAATAAATTGTCTATAATTTTCATAAAAAATACCAAGGTGTGTAACCATGTTTTTCACAAAAATCCCATTTCAAAACCTCCTTTTTAGGCCAAAATTAGACCAATAACAATCCAAAACATAATTTTCTTCTATAGAAGCATTTATTAAAAAACACTCAAATGTTATGAAATTACCTCGAATAATTCCTCAAACGATACAATGAAAACACACATTTTCAAACAAATATGCAACTCTGAAACTAAAGACTTAATAAATACTACCAAAAATGGTTCCAAAACAAAATATAATGTATTAAAATCATGCTGTAAATATAACTTTAGAAAATATCACTCATATTAAGATGCTTACACATGGAACCACCTACCATTTTTGCCAAAAACTCCCAACTATTGTGTGAAACATCAATCACACCACTACTGCACCACAAGTAAATAAAATCAGGAAATAATACACAATATTTAATGAAAAGGACATAAAATCAAACCATGCGTATGAAAACTATATTTTTTAAATTTTATAACCTCAAGTGAAGTGGAAGAAACACTATGAAAATGGGAGGAACATGACAAGAAACTCATTAATTGAGAGTTCTTGAATAAAATTCCCCAAATAAAAAATTATATGAACTTAAAAAAATAAAATAAAATTAATTTGATATTCTAATAAGGCTGATTACCACATTTAACAATTGAAATAGAGGGAAAATAGTAAAAATTGAAAGATTTTTGGGAGAAACAATTTACCTCTTCAAATATGGTTGATTTGAGATATACAAAGAAGTTTCTCCCTAATATACGATTACTCATACATCTAAAGAGGAGGAGGAGATAGGGGGATCACTCTATTATTTTGTTTTCTCAGGTGAGAGTTATAATAACCGAAAAACATTGAAAATTTTAAAAGATATAAAGAATTAAAAAAACATTAAAGCATGAATTGGAATTTCAGGTTGGCCCAACACCTTATTAATAAACGTAAAACCATCATTATTCTTTGTTATTATGGGGTAAAAATTAATATAGTGGTTTTAATATATCAGTTTATGCCAATTGGGATGTGTAATGGGAGTAAAAAGTTTAAAAATGGAGTTATAAACGAAACAAAACTTATTTTTAAATCTGGAAATCAGATCACAGTTTGGCCCAAATTTTGAAAACCCATCATTCCCACCAATAGACATGGGAAACCGCCAAAATAAATAAAGAATAAGAATTAAATGAAAAATTCCTTTAAAATAATTTAGTGATGTGACAGTGATCTATAGGGTTTCTTTTTAAAGATGGTTAATATGGTTTGTTATCTGAAAATATGAAAATGTTTTTTGACCTGGTGGTTAGTGTGCCAAAAGACCACACATGATTTTTGAAACGTGTTGATTTTTTTTGTCTTGTAAAATGATTATATTTGCTTTAGCCTTTGTTGTTTTCATAGGATCATTCATTTATGGTTATGTATCGATATGTTTATTGGTCCTTAGTATGGAATACTGGTTGGGTGACTGGGGTTGCACAAAAATGTGCATGTGAGTTAGAATTGATGAAACACCATTTGTGAATGTGAAAATATAAAACATTATTTTTTTTCAAATGTGTATTAAGTTGAATACTTGATTTGTTTTTGTAATCCTGTGTTTATGTGGGTATATTTTTCATGTTTTATATTTTTGGTTTGTTTGGTATTCTTCTTAATGATCTAGTTGTGATAATCATGGTGTGTCTTGAGATGGGATCATATTGGTGGCTCAGTTTTGGAGCAATGTCCAATGGGTTTCATAGAATATATAGGATAATGTGATTTGTCCATAGATGGTTATCTATTGGAAATACACATAGTTGATCAACATATGGATTTATTTCAAACATTAAATCCAGCTCTTTGGATGATACATCAACTCGTCTGATGGATTAGAGAGATGTTTGGGATAGATTTAAAGTGTTTACCTATTGTGATAATTCATTTGGATGTAGAAGTTATGTTTGGGGTTGTTGATGTGTTTATTTGTATTCCTTTTTATTATACTCCTTGTTCAGAGTGAGAGAGAATAGTTCTATGTATCATTTAGTTCTTATTTAGATAAAGGTGTGTTGTTGAGAACATGTGTTTCATTGGGTGTTATGATAGTTAGCCCCTAGATGCGGCATATCAGATGCATCAAACATCAGAGCTCAAGCCATATGCCTCTAAGTGAAGCTTTTCAAGTAGTCATAAAATCAATAGAAGTGTGGGGTGATCAAAAATCATATTTCTCTCATTGTTTTGGTATGTTTGTTTCAATTTTTTTTTATTATGGTTTCTCATCACTTTGAATTTTATTTTTATGAAAATAGAATAGTATACATATCCCTCACGCACTTTCTAAGATTTTTCTTTCTCATGTGTGGGTTTTTAATCACTGTCCATGTGTGGGCTGCCAATCTGAATTGGGTATTCTCTTATTTTTACATGTTCATAGGTGAAGATTTTTGAATGATTCCTTTATTTCATTAATGATTTTTGTTGACCGATAATTGGGTCCCCTTCCCTCACCACCCTGAGGGGTGAGGGTTTTGATATATGCCTAATGTGTTGGCCATGTTATTGTCACCTCTATTCGGATTTGGGAGGTTTAAATGTTCATGTATTAACCATATTAACATGTAATATTATTTTTTTGTCGGAGAGTTTTTTTGGACTAAAGGTGAGGCACGATTCTAGTTTAATTTGAATTCTGGTTTGTTCGGTTCTAATTTGTCTTCAATTGTGGGGAGACGAACTACAGGTCTTGAGGATCATTCCTTTTGGGAATTTTTGTATGGTATCTCTCTTTTAATGGTGGAGATCCCATTCTATCCACCCCCCAGTCATTTGATTTATTGAGTTACCATTAGTTTTGGAGATGATTGGGTTCATTGAGATAAATCCAAATAATCATTTTCATGGTTTGGTTGTGAAGTTTTGGGCTTGATCTTTCCATTGATTCTCAGGAAGTGGTTGTGAGTTGGTGTTTTGTTTGATAAATATTCTTATGTTCTATTGATGGTGTATGATATTTACATAGATTTACATATTTTACCATGTTGATAAGGAATCTATTGGTGTTTATCATTCAATTTGAAGGTGTTATGCCTTTCCTGTGGCAGAAACCTTGAATGATGGGGAGAATTGCCACATCCGTTTTTCATGTCTTGGTTATGATCCAGTTGGTTGGAAATACTTATCCTTTTCATGGGGATTTGGGTGAAATTAATGTATATTTTTCAACTACCATATATGATTCTTAATCATAACATGGCTTCCCCATATCTTGGTTGGTATTTTTTGGAGAAAATGGTGGTCACATTAAGATTTGGGCCAACCGTGAGCCCATTACTAGATTTAAATTTTTTTTACTTTAATAAGTACTTCGTTTATCAACATTTTTCAGTCATTAGATTTTTCATTTCTCCGAAAATGACCTATTCAAACCATTATATTATATTTTACCCCTTAGGAATTCATAATCGTTGTGGATTTGGGTTATTTTTTAGGGTTTTGGGCCACCTTGTGAGACCATTTCAAGTTTAAAAAAATAATAATTTAGTTCTTTTAAATAATTTTCATTTGTTTATAATTTTTAGTGATTCAGCAACCCAAATGGACCCTAACCATTGTATATCTTTATAATGTGCCTCCTTCTATTTTCCCCTTCATTTTGGACCACCTATGGGCGATATATCACCAAAGGTTAGTGGTTCTTCTGAACTTTTTCATCAAATCATTCTCATTTCTATTCCCTCATCCTTATTAATTCATTTTTTTCATTGATTTCTCTTCAACCTATGTCATTATTGACCAAGGGTTCTCTTTTCCCATCATTTGATATTTGGGTTTATCTGTTAAGGGATGGTCTTCATAGATCATGGGTTTTGGAACCCGCAGTAGGTGTTTTTAGATATATGTCTCCATTCGCCCATGGTTTGGGGTAGGTTCTACCAATAAAATTCCTTTATTATTTATTTTTCATTCTTTTAATGATTTTATCACCTTATAAACATGTCTTTTATTGTTTTCCATCCTTTTGATGATTTATTTGTTGTTAAAAATGGTTATTTTTTCATACTTTGTGTAAAATGGAGTTGTTTCGTTATAAAAGTGAAGAATGATTGTTCAAATGAATGTTATGATAGTTATTATAAAGATTGGGATTTTAATGACCTTTTTTAACAACTTTAATAAATATTTGGAATGAAAAATTTGGTTTTTATCCTTTTGGGTGTTACAAATATGATTATTTTGCTAAATTTTGCACGCCTAGTCTTCAAAAAAGTGTCGAGTTGGACTTTATGAGCTAAATGTAATATAAAATAACCTATTTGAATTTATCAGAGTATGTTAAAAATTATATGTGATATTTTTGGGTCATTTTATATCTTTTAAAAGTGGTTTTTGTTGTATAAATAGATGAGTTTTGGATTTTGACTTGTTTGGCCACGACATGCCGATAAGTGGCTCGTTCAACATACTTATGAAAATGGATTAGAATAAATGTATAACATAAATGTTATAAAGGGTTTATTTAAAAGTTTTACAACATATAATGGTGTGTGTAAAACTATTTATGAAAAGTTAATTTTGTACCATTGTTATACGTTGGTTTAGTAAAATTCATATAGATCCATTTGACATTTCTCTTTTAAAAAATGGGTTTTCTTGTGTATTCCATGTTTTATGATTTGGGGTCATTTTTAGATTAATGAAATTGATATTGTAAATAGATTTTGGGATTCCGAATCTATTTTTCTATGAAATTGGTAGTTTTTTGGCCTAAAAAGTGAATCTTCCTGTCCAATTAATTTGCAATGCATTGTTAAACATCTTGGGAATGTTTTATGATAAATTTTGATGCATTATTGAGTTACAGAAAGGGTGAAAACATGTTTAGATACTCTTTGGAGTGTGTGTTACTAGAAATTGTGTTTTTATGTATAAATGGTATTTTATAGCTAGTTGATCTTGTTTGAATACAAAGAGGGAAACCCAGGTATCTTGGTGGGCAGATGTGCACTACTATGCTAGTGATCCAGAGTGGATTCATCCCTATTTCACATAGAAATTTTGACAATGAAAACACTAATTAAACTATTATGATGATGATGAGGACCACTAGGTTATTGATATGTTTCATAGTCATGGCTCATTCATAATAAAGAATATTGATTTTCATTACTTTCCACTGAAATATGAGGTACCTGGGGCCCACAGCTAGCTAGTGCCAAGGGGTGTTCGTGTGACTTGTGATCATTGGATATGTTGTACTCAACGTCAACATTTGTTGAGTTTGGTTAGATAATTCCGAGGCATGTGAGTTTTATTTGATGGTTTATGTTCTTTAGAGAAGCACTTTTGAAAATAGTTTCCACATTCAAGTTTCATCTCATGGAAATTGGTTACTATAATTTCCTATTTAGGAAAACATCCAGACAATTTTATTTCTAATTTTTTTAACATGTAACCTTGTATAGAAATCATATTTTTATATATTTTATTTAAAACATGAAATTGAAATTTCATTTATTTTTAAATAAGTGCATTTGGAGTATAATATCATGTTAACCTACTGTGTTTTAATACTCACACGTATTCTCAACTTCTGTTTTTATCCCCTGTGCAGGTTTCAGCATGAGTCTGATCGCCATGGGAGACTTGTGATCATTGTGTTAGTGAGTGACAACTGTGGTTACATGGATTTAGTTTTCTTTCATGTTTAATCGGATGAGTTGTTGGCTCAAATGTAAATTCACTTTTGTGTGCGAATATGGTTCTTTTTAACTAATATATAACTGTATATTGGGTTGTCCATTTCCTTCTACTATTTGTTTAATTGATTATTTGTAAAAACTCAATTTTTTATAGAATAAAATTTATTTATTTCTATTAATATATATTAATGAGATATTATTTTTATGTTAAAGGGGCTCTTTTTCTGAGAGCGTACATGAATTGCAATAAGGGGTTTCTCTGAAATGTTACATTGCACACAAAATTGAGTTATACCAAAAAAAAATAATATAATAATATAACTATTTTAAATGGTAGTTAATGCCAAGATGTTTTATTGACGGGGATGAATATAACTTACCAAAATAATATTATACATGTTTAATAAATTCCTTTAAATTTATCTAATAAACTATGAAGGCTTAAAATAATAATGAATCTGATTTTAAGCAAGAAATACTCTAACATTTTTAATTGGTCGGTTTACCACCCTTAGATGGTGAACACTTTTTTTTAATATAGATTAATTAAAATTTAGATTTTCTATTTGAAAAAATAACCTTCTTCTAATGAATAGTGACAACAAAATTTACTTTGGATAAATTTTTGGTAATTTTCAGATAAAGTTCATTTTTTAACGAATAGTTAAAAAATACCGCATTTTATGTCAAAACTAACATTTCATATAAATTATTTACCAAGTTATATTTCCATTATAATTGAGTTTAAAGTATAATTGGATAATTTATTTATCAATTAATTTAATTATATTCATTGCAGAAATTTTACATTTTAATTGGATATAAAAACATGAAAATTGTTTTTTAGTTTTTACTTATTAAAAAACACTTTATTGTTTAAAAAATATGAATTAATTTTAAATTAATTACTAAAAATAATATGTTTTGAATTTGGAAAAATTGATTATGTATTTTGAATAACGAGGTATACCTTGTTTAAACTGATACTTTTTATTGTTAGACATTGTTAATAGTAACTTTATTAATTATTTTATTTATCGTGGTTAAATGGAAAATATGGTAAATATGGGTAAAATATTATATTATAATAATATTAAACTACACAATGATGGTTTGAAATATTATTAGTTGAGGAATTTCTGACCATGTTCATCCTTAAGTGGATTTTGGGACCCCATGGAGCCACATTGATGTGAAAATGGCATCTTATAAGAATTAATAAAATGTAAAGAAAATGTAACATGAACATGTATCATTTAGTAAAATGATTTATATATGGGTTATAAAAGTGATAAATTCAACTATAAATAGTCATTATAAAGATAAAATTATTTACTATATCAAGGTAATATATTAATCGTTTTTATTCATCATATAAATAAGTTCATTTATATAAAAATGATGATATAGTGATTACCTTATTAATGAATGATTTAACTAAATTAGATTATAAATATTAAAAAATATATATTATAAAGGAATTTATGTCATCAAAATATTTTAGGGATGAGAATGAATTTTTATCAATGAATTAATGATGTTTTTTATAAATAATATACTTGGGATGTATTTTTAACAAGTCATGATATGAATAGTATAAAAAATGACATAAATGAGTTTTTAAAAACTACTATTTTATTAAATGATATAATAGTCTTAGAAATATATGATTCAGCCCAATGGAATAGATAATACATAAATAATTCCAAAATGATACACTTTTTTCATATTGTAATTTTTAGGTTACTATATTAACCATATTGTACGAATATACGAGAAGACAAGGTAAAAGTTAAATTAGTTAAAATCATTGTTATTGCTAAATGATATAGATAATATTGAAACCAAAATATGTCAAAAACCATTGAATTTAATGTATTTAGAACAATATTCACATTATAATTCAATTAAATGAGTTTTGGACTTTTTTAAATCAAAATTAATTTTATAATATAATAATATTGCAAGACATTCTTAAAGTTCCCCTCCTTCCACCTATAAAAGGGCATCAACTCTAACCCTTACTCTCACCTGTAATGCCCATTGTATCTTCCTAACTCAGCCCAAATAATCACCCAATATCCCTATCCTAAACCTATAAACATAACCATTGGATTAATACAATTATAGATAGCCTCTTAGCATAAATCAAATGGAGTTACCTGATTTAATGTAATGTCTTTTCTCAATATTATTTTATTTATTTTCTTTCACCAACCCACTGAACAATTTATTATTTTATTATTTTTTTATAAAAATTCATTATTATAGGATATTTTTATCAAAAGGATTATAACTACACTTACACACACCTCCATCTAATTGATATGAACATACAATTTCTGGGTACGGAGAACTACTGCCTCACGAAAAAATGATTGTTCGATTTCCCCCTACCACATCTCATGGTGGCCATTATGATGGACCTATATTTTTATATGATATATTTTATAATTATATTGTCTCTATTATTATTTAAATTAATTTATACCACACCATTATTCTTTCCATAATGTGTAAATATGATAATTTCATTTGAGGAATTGCGGACTTCTGCCCCCTCAAAATAAGACGACTCGTTCATTCCATACCAGGAAACTATAACGGATGAAATTAAAGAACTAATGTAAAGTATATATAATATAATATTATAATAGAATTATAATATATCTATGTATTATTTAGTTTTAATTCCTTTAAAAATTAAAAAAAATAAATTAAAGTAGTGTTCATGTGTACGTACGACTTACCGTCTCCATGAACAGTGCATTTCGTTTATTATATGAAAATGTTATGGACTACTATAATTACATATATAATAGATTTAAATTATATATATTATTTTTATATCATGATTATAATTCTATTGATAATTTAATTTTGACCACTTGGATAATTTGAAATTATAACATGTTCATTTTTGACTCAAGTACTGAATATCGACAAAAGAACTATATTAACGTGAATAATTATGTAAATTTTATAACATTAAAACATGTGATATTAAAGGAATAATAAACATGAATAAATGTTCTTATAAATGTTTAAATTATCTTGTGATTATTATTTAGGAAGAAAAAGGAACATACGTGATGAATCAGATGCAAGGTAAGGGAACCTTTCACCCTTATCTTTTAGACAATGCCTTCTTCTAGGTTATGTATTTTAATTTCCATTTTTTTATGTTTGTATATGTTCTTATATATAATTATTACATTAAATTTTATGTCCTGGTTATTATATACCATTTTATCTTTTATCATCTCATTTTCTAAATTTTTGTGTGACTCTGTTAGGCTGCTGAATGTTTATATGGGTCGTTCTTAACCCAATTTCCAATCTTTGGGTTAAAAATATACTTCTTTATTATGTATTTATATGATTATGTGATGAATAAATTTTCATATACTAACTTGTATTTATAAATTCATTTTGTGTATTTATAGTGAATAAATATATGATATACTTGAAATATTTATTCTACCATGTGGTAAGTGTTTATTGAAACTATCTCATGTTTTTCAAGATTGTTTGTGATTATGCATCATTTTATGGAATATTATGATCATTCAATCTATAAAACTAATTCATTATATCATAAATTTTTTTATGATATATTTTTTTTATTTCATTTTTTATACTCCTTTTAAATTAATATAAAAATAATTGTTTTATGAATATCTGATGTTATTTTACCTTTTGGTTGGAAATTTGTGTTCTTTCAAAATAGTGATTTCTAAAAATACATTCAAAATTTTTTTACAACTGTACAATGATTTTAAAGGAAACTATATTCCTTGTATTACCTTTTTTAATACTGTTTGAAAATAAAATCTCTTATAATTCTCTAATCAACACACATGTTGGATGTTTTAATCTACAAAATTAATGGCTGCATGTACGAACTTACCCACCATCATGACAGTCATTTACATCACGATTTATATTTAAGATTAAATGTGGATTTTTATGAAAAAATACTAATTATCTATAAATTCTTATTTTTAAAATTGTTGTTAAATGAAAATGGTATAAAAAATTATTTATGGTTTTTACAGACTACTTTAAAAAAACTTCTGTTCTTTTAAAAGAAAACAGGTTTTCAAAAATGTTTTATTTTTAAAATTATTGAAAAAATTAACAATATTTATCTATAATTTTTTTGGAATTATAAGTAAAATTATTTTCAATACATTTTCAATATTTAATTATAAATTTTTATAGTATTTTTAAGGTAACATTTTTCAAAACCTTTTTATGATTCTTTAATAATTATACATGAAAAATGGATTGAAAAAAATAATCAAGATATTTATATATATATTTAAATAATTATATTTCCAAAATGTTTTCAAAACATTATTTATATTTTTTCATTATTATTTTCAATAATATGGATTTAAATTAATTATAGGATTTAAAATTATATATTTCAAAATTGAAAGGATAATTTCCCCATGAAATGTTCTTAAAATATCCTTCCAAATTATGTTCCATCAAAGATGTTATCTATTTGTGTTACCTATTCCCTTTTAGGGAAATGATCCAAAGTCCCAATCCATATTAATTCAATAAATGTTTTATGATTTTAATGAAGTATTTTTATAAAACCCATTTGTCTATCACATTGTATATGGGTTTCCAACCCGCTTCTTTTTACTAGTTATGATTCTAGAAATATGATTATGATATCTATATTTTATTATCATAGGTTATGATATGAATAAATTTTTCTGATAACCAATTAATTTCATGGTATTATGATATTATTTTTTATGATCATGTTCACACCATTATATGATTTCATTATTTAATGGGTACGTCCTATATTTCTCTTCAATAAATTTGTTAAAGATTTAAATCTCATGAGATAGACTAAGATGGTTCTGTGAGTGAACCATGACTACAATGAGGGCAATTGGATTAAACCATGACTACCAAGATGGTATGGGTAGTGAACCTATAATATTAAGATAGCCATTGGAGTGAACCATGAATACCAATATGTTATGGGGAAGGAAATTATAATACTAAGATGGATATGGTAGTGATACCTTGACTACCATGAATGTCAAATTATATTCTTATGTGTACTCCAAAAATTTTATTTCTTATTCATATGTTATGATTTCATGAATTATTTTATTTATTCCCAAATTATTAATGTATTAGTAACTTATAATATATATCCCATGATTTGTGATATGATCATTGATTTTTTGGATATGATATTCTATTATCATTATCTGGTTCTCATTCTCAAATTCTTATGATTATGCTTATATATATCCATTGTTTATACTTACTAAGCATATGAGGACAGCCATTTTTTAAGAATCGTTTCACCATTTTTTGAGGATATGTATAATATATGATTAGTCTAAGAAGTGTGCTAACCATAAAGAACGTAGTGGGTGATTATGTAGCTCAAATATATACATTGGTTAATGTTTCATGTTTCAAATGGAACTAAACTAATAATTTCTTTCATAATTTTTTTTATAATAATTTATGTATTCCAAAAAATTAATGTAATTTTAATTTATGAAAGTGGGGGTTGCAATATTTATCCCAATAAAATTAAAAAAATCATAAAACCCATTATACTCATAATGGTATGGGAATACTACCCAATTAATATATGTCAATGTAACAACTAATGAAGAATATAATTTTTTTTAATGAAATGAAATTTATATTTTTTTATTTCAAAAATATTTCAATTTATACAGTTGTATTATATTATATGCTATTTGAAAACATATAATTTACAAACATGTTTCATGAATTTTTTAATTGTTTCTTGTTTTTTTCTTTAAAATTTTATTTATGTAATTAGTAATATTGTTTTCAAATAAATCATTATAAATCGTCATTTTAAAATAACATTATTATTTCTATAAGGATTTCATGTTAATATTAATGATAAATATAAAATTATTATTTTTCTTTCAATCTATGTATATTGTAAAAATTTAAAAAAAAAATAATATTTCTTAACCATTTATAAAATTTTTTATTATAAATTACTAAAAAAATATAAAATATTCCATGATGATGGTCAGTAAATTTTTTGTTCCAATATTATCTGAAATAATACATTATATTAATACCATATATGATCAAATATAAGGAAAATTGAATATAGTAATAATCCCATTGGAAGAAGTATTCAGTAAAAGTCATTATATATTATGTCAAAGAGATATGCATTATGGTGGGGAATAGCATTGGGAAATTACATGCTATGAGGTATTTCTAATATCATTTATTAGTTATGACATATATAATTTCACTATAACTAAATTCATGTCATAATAATATTCTAATGTCATATTTTATCAAATTTAATTTTTTAATTTTTTTAATAATTTACATGTTATTTAAACATTTCATTAAAAAATTCATTAAAAAATCAAGTTTCTTTATTAATTTTATGCATTAATATTAAAACATTAAATTTTTATATTTCATGTACTATTTTTAATTTTAATATATTTTTACACCAATATTTTATTCATTATTATATAAAATTTTTTATATAACATTTTTTATATATGGTATATATCGTAAAGAGAATTCCAAAAATGTAAAGAAACATTTTAATATTACATTTTATTTGTGTTCAAAACCTAGAGCCCGACTATGGTGGGTTTTCGGTAAAACCATTGTACTATAGTAGGAACTGTGTATACATTGTATCATTGAATTAGGAAATTTTACTATATATGGTAATGTATCATGCATGTATTATATAAGTATAATTCATAGAATATACTTTTTGAAATAAAGGGTGACTTTTGATCCACTGATGTTTGGATTTTTGTCGTGAAAACCTCAATCGATATTTTTTCCCATTTAATGTTGTACAGTGGTGACCACGGGGTTGTATATTAAGGATGTTTCAATTGAGTTGATTAACTGCCCCATTTTTTTATTTTTCCATGATGAAAAAATTGGATCTGAATAAACATTTGAAAAATTAATAAGGTGTTAAAAATTTTAAGAACATGGGGAAAATATGACAGATAATAAATTGGGTTTGAAATAAAAATTAAAACTGCAGTTATGGACAATCTCAAACTTCTTGAGAAATCCCATTTTCCTTATATAAAAATAATTCTCATTTTGATTTCTAAAATTTTCCCCCAAGGTCTTCCAAGTGAACACTCAAATTTGATCCGATGTCATATCAAGAACGTTTTATGATTGTTGTCCCACCTATTGAAGTGATTCAGTTACACGAATACCTATAAGAAATAAAAACTTATTGGAACCACAATCCCAATGAAAATACCTTTCAGAAATGTTTTAATAGTAGACTCAATAAATTTATTCCATAGTTGTAACTCCCTTGCAAAAAAATTTCTTGATTTTTTATTCAAGAAAAAAACCAACCTAATTTATTCAATCATATATGATCAAAATAATTCAGAAATATTATACACAATGAGATAGTATCATGAAAGAGAGTGTCCATTGTGTTTTGTTGTCCGCAACCATGTGGTTTTAGTCGTGCATCACTTAGTCATCCTTCGTAATCTCTATCACAGCATCGATGTACATCATCATCATCTTGGTCAGAATTCGGACTACGTTTAACAATATAGTGGAATATCATCAGTTGGTTTAGTAATTCACTTTCCAAATTATAATGCATCTATGAAGTATTCGAGTGGTGCATTTTATAGGCACTCCTATAAAAAAACAAGCCTGCATGATCCTGTTTTTCTATGTGCTGATTGGATCATGAAATGAACTATGATTTCTTATCTTGAAATCTAGATACAAGTACTCTTCTATGTGCATGAATCTCATCTGCCGATTTGACTATTTGACTCTAAGTCACTTCGTGTTATTAATTTATAAGGGGTGTATCATCATTTCATGGCTTGTATCCATGTCATGACTTGTCCAGTTCTAGATATAACTTTTGAAATGTTCATGATGTGTATGTTCATTACAGATCATATAAGATTTAGACTGTAGTTTCTAGCTCCACTTAATTTTTCTATATTATGATGTCTCTCTAAGAGTGATTCTCGGGGGGTGAATTCTCCATTACCGACAAATCATGTAATACATAATAGAATTAATAAATATTAAAATTATAGAATTGTAAATTTATTAAAATTTAGATTTAAACGATTCATTATTATACAAACAATTCAATTGACATAACCTCTCAACTTAGTGTTGTTTAAATCCGTAAATTAGGAATGATAAAGAATTGGAATATTTTTTCTATCAAACATGTAATTGGTTTTCAATCCCTAGGGTTATTATATCATCATATAATATGGTTCTATGTAGGTTTCCACATGTTCTTGTGTGGAAGGATGAGGATTGACCCACATAGGTCCTAGGTGTCTGTTTTGATTTTGGTCTATAAACTATTCAATTGATTGAATATATATATATATATATATCCATAAAATTGTATCATTTGAATCAAAGAAATTTCTATCAAAATTCACATTTTAATTAATTTATTATTTCAGAATAATTATTATATATGTATTTAAATTAAAAAATATTTTGTTTTATTCTTAAATAAATATATATTGTATATGTATTTTATACTAAATATTTATTTTATTTTTATTTTTATTCAATCTCTAATATTGATATGTTTCTTTTGCCTTGTAATTTTTGTTGTTTGATGATTCTAACACATTTTCAATGAAGAAGATATAAATATTCCATCATTAAATAATTTACTATTATTTTCTTTAAGGGAATTTTAATTTTTGTTAAATATATTGTCCTATTAATGTAGTAAATTTGAAATATATCATATATAATTTGCCTTAAAAAATTAAATTTTATTACACTTTTATATAAAATTATTATAGTGATTTTAATATGTTCATTTCTTTTGGTGGTACTGGAGGTGGCTCGGGGGTCATCATTGGATTATGAAACACTATATAGTTTATATAGGTCTATATTCTAGCTATTAATGTTACAGTGAGTAGCTAGTTTAAATTCTATGGGAATGGTTAGTCTTCTTGGACCCAAATGCCCACTAGTGGAGTCCATTGGCTTGTCAGTATAGTGTATCGAAAATTTTATGGGAAATTGGGGATATTTTTAATTGATTTCCATTTTTTTATTTCACCCAAGTCTACTATTTCATATCATTCTCTTCTCCCCCATACTTTTGTTGAATTTTTTAGCGAGAGAGGCATCCTTTAGAATAAATTGGCATTGTCAACTCATTTTATCACAAAAAAGATTTTAGTTCATAGTGTTGGGTCTCTAAATGTATGATTAATCTAAATTTAGATTATAATCATTATTAATCATTTGTTTTTCTTTATATAGAGATAATATATAAAATTTTGGATCTTTTATGGATTTTTTGTGAATGGATGTTTGTAGAAAATGATTTTTGGTGGATTTTGTATCACCTCAACTATGTTTGGAAATCTATTACAATTTCATATTATCATGAATAAGGATACAAGTATCTCTCTATGTGTGGGTATGTAAGAATCCAATTAGAGTTCCTCATACAGTAAATTTTCTATTAAACAGCCTTGTATTAGAATAGTAGACCCTTTAGAGGGTGAGAAAATAGTAATTTTTTTTTGTTGTAGTTGAAATTCATCTTCGAATTCGGTTCGGTATTGGTGGCATCTATAGTAGAACAAGAACTCTTTTGGAGTCTTTAGATCTCATTTGGTAATGTTTAGAATCATATAGACAATGGATTATATGATATTATATTATATTTTCCATTTCATTTAATATTTTGTTCAAAAACTAAAATTTTATGTTTCATACCTGTGGAGGTATCCTAAGAAGAATCAAAATGGGTCTGGGTGAAATGTCGGCCTCCCAGGTTCCATCTGGAAGGGCAAGGGTGATATGTTGGGACTCCCAAAATTCTTCAATAAAGGATGGGGTAATATGGATAAACTCCAATAAATTATAGATATGGGTAAGGGTGATGTAAGAACCCAGATTTTTGTTTCAGGTATATCTTTCCTTTTTGAGAGTTTTTGAGAAAAATGAAGTTTCTAGAAATTTTTTTAAGTACACACCATGTACTTTCTGAGTACACGCTGTGTAATATTTTTCCGCTCGAAGTCGTGTGCTGGCCATGTCTGGGCCACACACACAATGTGAAGGGGTGATGTGGAGGCAGATATTAGTGGAGTACAGAAAGACCTAGTACCCACCGTGTACTCTAAAAGTACACTCTCTGTACTTTTTTTTCATTAATCGGACTAGGGTCATGCCCGATCACCATAAATGTCTTCAACTATGTCTGGTTCGATCGAGAGACATCGTACGGCCGCGAAACTTCTCCAGATTCCCGAGCCTCCATCTGTTGGCTGATTCGACCGCCGTAGATTGCGGTGGAACCGAAATGGTGAGCTATTCCTTATTATTTAGTTCCATTACATGATTCTTCCCCTTTCTCAAGTTATCGTGGTTTGAGCGTTTTGGACATTTTCTCAGATCTACGACATTCAAGGGAAAATCAGTCATCATGGTTCAAGTATATCGATCTACTAGGATCGAGGTAGGTGGTTTGTGCCTTACAATTCAATGTCACTGAGTTTTATGTGCAAATTCCACCAATACCCATGAACAGGGTATTGCATCTTTACGTTTTTGCCCTTGTTATTTTACCTGCCTTGCTTGTATGCTTGTGTAGAGGTAATTTAATCATGTTAGAGGATATATTTGTTATGCTTGGATGTTTTTCCAATGTTTTTCTCTATTTACAACCTTTGGGTCTCGTTTTCCTTTGGCTGTTACACCTGTTTACATGCCTAGTGATTATAGGTTGGAGTGAAATTCATAACATATTTGTTTCCCTGTAGACTGTTTAGAAAAGTAGCTCTATAGGTGTACTTTGGTTATCCAAGTAGCTCTATAGGTGTACTTTGGTCTTATAGCATCTTTATGCACTGACTGACAGGAGACTGAGAGAACCTGGTTCTATTGACTATAAGGGATAAACCGAGTTAGCTTCCCAGAGAGTCGTAGATATTATAGACTTCAGGTGGATAGACCGAGAGAGCTTCCTCATAGTGTCTTGGACATTACAGACTCTAGGGGATGGACCGACTGTTCTCCTAGAGAGTCTTGTATATTATAGACTATAGGAGGGTAGACCGAGTGATCTTACTCAGAGAGTCTAACCTTGTTTGTTTTTTCTTAATAACCTTCCTAGGATAAAAGAGGAATTGAATGAGTGATCTTCCTCAAATATTTTGTCGTATATGTGAGGCTATAAGAGGAACTGACCAAGATAGCTTCCTCCAAGAGTCACTAGACATTGGGTCTAAGAGGGTTAGACTGTGTGATCTTCCTCAGAGAGTCCCTGACTATTCTATACTATAAAGGGAATTGACCGAGTGAGCTTCCCCAGAGAGTCTCATAAATTCGTATGACCAAGCCAGAGGGGTTAGGCTGAGTGCACTTCCCAGAGGGTTGTGGTATTTTTTCTTGGTTAGGACTAGAGGGGATGGCTGCGGGTACTTTCTGATGGGTTTCTTGTTTGTGTTAGCTGATTTATTTACTACTGCTGCTATTGTGGTTGATTGTTATTGTGTATCATCCTGCTTCACCACATATTGTTTACTGCCTACTGCTTGCTGTTATTGTTTACAACTTATTGTACTTTACCTTCCATATACTCACTGAATATTAGGCACAGATCTTCAGGTGGTTTCCTTATAAGATTTTATCTCACACACTGTTTGGGCCATGATTTTGGGCCCAAGAAGACTATTTTATTGCAGGTAGAGAATGGAAAGCGCCCTTCAACTTCTAGAACTTGATTGCTTGGAGTAAGAGAGAAAGGGACCAAGAATTAGCTTGCGATGGTGAGGAGCTGTTTACTTTTCATTTGTACTTGTTTTGGTACTGTGGTGTTTTCAAAATTGTGACTTGTTCGGCTGCTTTCCTAGTTTTGTATCTTGCAACATTCCATATATTCTTATGTGTCAAGTTTATTGATTTAGTTTTCTGCTGTTTGTCATTTTTTTCATTTACTGCTTCCGCTATTGCTTGTTTATTTATTTCCTCTTTGTACTCTACCAATGAAGGATTAGTTTCCCTACCATCCCACCCAAGGCCCTCGCTGTTAGTCAGCAGCCTCTAGCGATTGGGGAAATGTGCATGAGGCCATGTGACCAACAGGGTTTGGGGTTCCTTTGGGTGGATTCTGGAACTGGGACATTACAAAGTGGTATCAGAGGAGTTCCTTTTCTCTTGATTTACTGTTTGGAGACTTTAGCCAGGGATTGGATGGATTCGGTACTTGGTAATAATTTTTGCCTGGGAGTAGCTAACCCGTGTACAGGTAAAACCCATACTACCTCGTTTATTGCAGTTTTCTATTTTGGGATTTTACGGTTGATATGATTTCACCTAGAGTGATTCACATGCTTTGTTCTCTTATTGTTTTTATATTACAGTTCTATTTCTATCGCAACCCAATGAGATGCGGGTATTCCGTTTCGTGCATCATATAGGCACTCATTATAAATCACATGCCATGCATTCTTTCCATGCCATTTAGGGTGTATTAGAGATTTCATGTTGTTATGATAGATGTTGTGTACATTATTCATGTTGTTGTGATAGATTTTTGATATAATCCTTGTTGTTGTGATAGAGAAATTGATTGTGTTTCACTTTTCATAAATGAACGCCAAATTCTAATTCTTGAGGTGTTATGGGCCCTATTGAATCAGAAATTGTGGGATCACTACCATGTTTTCTCTTGTACAGGACTATAAGAGATTCCAAGATTTGATTCGCGGGGAGTATGGGCCCTCACGGATTAGAATTTGGCCCCTCATTGCCTTGTATTCTGTGTTTCTGGGATTCTATGCAGTTTCTAAGCTACTACCTAGAAAAACCTAGAATACACGGCGTGTACTTTCGGGATACACAACATGTAGATTTCATGTTGTGTCACTAACCATGTGAGTAGAAAAACGGTTTCGTGAAAAGAACTTCAGCAAACATGCTGTGTACGGTAGATGAACACCAGGTAGTTTAGAGATATGTACCTAGCCGTGTCACTAACAACACGGGCCGAGGAAGCTCGAGTAGAACACATCGTGTTGGTAAAGAACATGCCATATAGTTTTTTCCCCGGTACCGGGCCCTGTCATGAACAACACGGTTCTGTGTTACCTTCTCCTATACATGTTGTGTTTATTTGGAACACGCCGTGTAAGGGAATCCATGTAGACGGCCGTGTAACTAACAACACCGGCCACCGAGACCATGTCTAGTACACCTCATGTTCCTAGGGAACACGCTGTGTAGTCTGGGGTTAGTTTAGACTATGTGGGTTAGCCGTGTAAAGAGACTCAGGCAGGGGTTTTGAGTTCAAGTACAAGCCGTGTGTGGGAACAACACGCCGTGTAGTTTGGGGTGTTACACGACCAGTAGTGCCGGGAGTACACACCCATTTTAATGGCTAAAAGTACACGACGTGTAGTTTTTATACACATCGTGTAGTCATGTTTTGTAAAACATGATAGTTTCTTTCCCATGTTCCCATTTTATACTACTGTGTTTTTAGTCTTTTTTATCCAGATCTAAGGTGTGATTTTGATCCTTCAGAGCTATGCCTCCAAGATGTCCTCTGGTTGAGCGTCAGTAGCCAGACGGTGACCAGACATTGTATATAGCCGATCAAGAACCTCCTGTTGATCCTCCTACTATGGAATCTTTGGCACCAGTAATTATACCTATCATAGGCACCGATACATAGATCAGGGAGGACTTCTTGAAGATGTTACAGACTTTTCAGGGAGCACCGCCTCCTGCCCCGTCGATGGCTGAGTTGACGATGGGTTTTCATCAGCAGCATCTTCCTACTTTCTTAGAGGATGGAGGACCCCAGGATACAGAGTCGTTGTTCGAGGCAACCCTGACTATCTTCCAGAATCTGGAGATACCCCCAAAGAAGAGGGTAAAGTTGGCCACCTATATGATCTAGGACACCGCCAAGAGGTGGTGGGAGGTGATCTAGCAGTCAGGATGCCATTAGAGAATGTCATGGGATGAGTTTTGACGCACCTTCTATGACTACTTCTATCCAGAGACTCTGAGACCCGATCGAGCCCGGGAGTTTATGAGTCTATAGCAGGGTACTTTTTCTATCATGGATTAGTCGTCTCATTTTACTGAGATACAACATTTCACACTGATCCCAGTAGGTGATGAGTTATTCCTTGCTAGGAAGTTCGAGGATGGTCTCAGGCAGGAGATCCATTCCCCGGTGAATATCTTCTAGTTGACATCTATTTCCTCCATCGTCAACCAGGAGCTGATTACTCAGCACAATCTGAGGGATTTTGGAGCAGTGATCTAGGGAGGTTCGACATCCAGAGCTCATATTCCTCCTAAGGATAGTAGGAAGCATCGTAGAGAGTCTCCTCGAGGAGATTGGGGTTCGCGGGATGTGTCTTCTGGTAGCCAGGTTGTATGCTACTAGTGCGGTAGGAGTGGGAATACGAGGCATCAGTTCCAGATAGATTTGATGGAGTGTCGATCTTGGGGCAAGATGGGCCATCTTCAGTGCTACTATCACATCTTCTCACCTTTAGCTGGGTGTAGCGGTTCCTTTATGACCCCACGTTCTGGAGATGCTTCACCAGTTTCATACCAGTCTAGGAACTGGAGATCTTCCGGCCATTCAGGCCGAGGTGGAGGTCGCGACCATGGTGGTCAGTCACTAGGTCATCAGTGACAGCAGAGTGGACCAGCTCAGAGCGGTCATCCAGGGGCGCAAGGCCGCAGTGCAGGCCAGTCTTTCACCGTGGAGCAGACCTATCAGAAGTAGGATCCCGACCCTTCTAAAGTTCGAGGTACAATATTAGTAGCCTCAGTTTTATCTTTATATCTTTTCGATATTCGTGCTTCGCATAGATTTATCTCTATTGCGGTTCTGGAGTGCCTTGGGCTCTGTATCTTTTTGTCTGCCAACTTGTTGACTCCTGACACGCCGTTGGAAACAAGGACATCTAGCTTACGTCAGTGCAGAGAGTTCTCTCTTGAGGTTGTGGGGTTTCATTTATTATCGGATCTCTATGTCCTAGAGATGATGGGCTATGACGTCATTCTCAGTATGGACTGGTTGGTTCCCTTCCAGGGAGTTGTTGATTTCTATCGCCTTAGGGTGAGCTTTGTATCACTAGAGGGCAAATATTTTCTTCATAGAGGCGAGTAGGATGTCCAGGTGGGTAGAGCTGGACCCGAGCATCATGGGCTAGGGGAAGTTACATCCCAGATTTCAATTCATTATCTGGATGACCAGGGGACTTCATAGTTAGACTTTCCCCCATTGGTGGATCGTTTCAGTAATGTTTTTCCAGAGGAATTTTCAGGTTTTCCCCCAGAGGTGAGGTAGACTTCTCAATTGAGCTCGGGTCGGGAGCAACACCGGTGTCCATTCCTCCTTATAGGATGGATACACCTGAGTTGCATGAGCTCAAAAAGCATCTGGAGGAGTTTCAGTGAAAGGGTTTCATCCGACCTATTAATTCTCCCTGGGGTTCGCCTGTCCTGTTTGCAAAAAAGGCAGACGACACCCTTCGACTTTGTGTAGATTATCGGAAGCTAAACTAGTTGACGATCAAGAACCGGTTTCACTTGCCGAGGATAGATGACCTCTTTGATCATATTCGAGTAGACTGATTGTTCTCGAAGATCTACTTGAGGTCCAATTATCATCATTTGTGTGTTAGACCATCATATATACCTCTTACAGCCTTCAGGAACATGTATGGACTATACGAGTATACAGTCAGGCCATTCAGTCTCACGAACACGCCTACAGTTATCATGGCACTGATGAACTGAGTGTTCCAACCATACTTGGACTCCTTTGTCGTGGTCTTCATGGATGATATCTTGGTGTACTCTCACACACGACACGACCATTCCACACATCTTGAGATCATTCTGAGTACACTGATAGAGCATCGGTTGTATGCTAAACTCTCAAAGTGCCAATTTTGGATGGACCAGATTCACTTCGTGGGTCATGTTATCTCAGAGACATGATTTTTAGTGGACCCAGAGAAAGTGAGAGTTGTAGTTTCCTTGGAGTAACCAAAGAATGTCATTGAGGTACGATGTTTTCTAGGGATGGCTGGATACAATAGGCATTTCATACAGGATATGTCGTGCCTAAAAGCACTATTGACAGATCTGACCAAGAAGGGGGAAAAGTTTTTATGTTCAGATTATTGTGATTTAGCCTTTCAGGAACTGAAGGGGAGGTTGACATCAGCACAGATACTATTCATTCCAGAGCCAGGGAGGGTCTACACAGTTTATTGTGATGCTTCAGGTATCGGTCTAGGAGCTATGCATATGCAGGGAGTTGGAGTTGTTGTGTATGGGTCTCGGCAGTTGAGGCCACATGAGAGGAATTACCATACGCACGATCTGGAGTTGGAAGTTTTTGTTCATTCCTTACGCTTATGGAGACACTACCTTATGGGAGAGCACTTTTTAGTTTTCACAAACCATAAGAGTCTCATGTATATCTTCACTCAGCGTGATTTGAATCTGAGACAGCGTAGTTGGGTTGAGTACCTTCAGTTCTTTGACATTGACCTCACTTATATGCCGGGAAAGGGAAACACAGTGGAAGATGAGTTAAGTAGGAGAACATAGATTTAGGTAGTTCCGTAGGCCATCAGTGAGTGGCAGATTATGGCTCTGTTCTCTGAGATGAACTTGGAAGTGCACGACAGACAGGGACAGACATTTCTATCTTCTTGTAGTTGTTTCCTCTACACTACTTTATCGGGTACAGATGAGGAAGCTTTTAGAATCAAAAGGCTTAGTCTTTCGGGAGAGTGTGTCAGGAGAGGACCCTTTTACTGGATGGACAGTGGGTGAGGACGAGATCTTGCATTTCCAGGGACGCATATGGGTGCCAGCAGACATACGCGAGGAGTTAATGTAGGATTTTCATTCCTTAGTTTGGGAAGTTCATCCGGGCATCACCAAGATGAATCGTGACCTACATCGCCAGTACTGGTGGCCAGGTATCAATAGAGATGTTTCTAGTGTTTTCATGAGATGTTCTACCTGTCAACAGGTGAAAGAAGAGAATCAGTGACCAGTGGGGCTTTTGCAGTAGTTACCCATTCCGAGTGGAAGTGGAAAAATGTCACAATGGACTTCATGACTGGGTTACTGAGGCCACCTCGAGGAAGTGATGTCGTTTGGGTTGTCGTCGACTTACTTACAAAGGTTGCACATTTCTTGTTGATCATGGAGACCTTCAGTGTTGATGATCTCAGATGACTGTACATCTGAGAGATTGAACGCCTACATGGAGTTCCACACTCCATTATTTCAGATAGGGATGCGTATTTTACTTCTCTATTCTAGAAAGGAATTCAAAAGTATTTGGGTACACGGGTACTTTTGTGTACATCATACCATCCCCAGAGAGATGTCCAGTTCGAGTGCACGATCCAGGTGCTTGAGGATATGCTATGAGCTTGCATTCTATACTTTGGCATTTCTTGGTAGAAGCATATCCCTCTGGTGGAGTTCGCCTACAACAACCGTTTTCAGGTGACCATTCAGATGGCACCTTACGATGCTCTGTACGGTAGGCCATGCCGAACACCCTTTTACTGGCTGGAGGCAAGAGAGGCAGCTTTGCTGGGACCTCCCCTTTTTCAGGAGACCTCAGAGGAAATAGAGTTGTTTTGGAAGAGTATGGTTTCAACACAGTCTCGATAGAAGTCTTATGCTGATCAGCAGAGATGACCTCTAGAGTTCGAGGTCAGAGATCTGGTTTTCCTATGTGTCATACCGAGGTTGGAACACAAGAGGATTTGGAGATAGGGTAAGATTTAACCGCAGTACTTTGGGCCATTTGAGGTGTTGGAGGGAGTTGGGGCGGTTGCCTATCGGTTTCATTTACCTCAGAGGTATCGGGCCATGCATGACGTCTTCCACGTCTCTCAGCTCTGACATTACTTTTCAGCACCGTCACATGTCTTTTAACCCCAATGAGGTTGATCTTGAAATGAATGCATCATTTGAGGAGCATCCCATCCAGATTGTTGATCGTAGTACGAAGATTCTCCATGGGCTGTCTATTCCATTAGTATGGGTGCTTTGTCAGCATGGGCAAGTATAGGACGAGATTTGGGAAAGGGAGGCTGATGTACGATCACAGTGGCTGGAGCTGTTCGGGGTTTCTTCTTCTACGCCTTTCTAGGGAAATTTAGGGATGAATTTCTTTAAGGGGGGATATTTTTAAGAACCCGGATTTTCGTTTCAGGTATGTCATTCCTTTTTTGGGAGTTTTTGAGAAAAATGAAGTTTCTGAAAATTTTTGAAGTACGTGCTGTGTACTTTTTGAGTACACGCTATGTACTCTTTTTCTACTTGAAGTCATGTTCTGACCACGTCCGGGCCACACACACGGTGTGTAGTGGTGACTTGGAGGCCGATTTTGGCAGAGTATAGAAAGACCTAGTACACGCCGTGTACTCTAAAAGTACATGCCGTGTATTTTTTTTCATTAATCGGACCAGGGTCACGCCCGATCACAATAAACGTCTTCTTCTAGGTTTGGTTTGGCCGAGAGACACCGTACGACCATGAAAATTTTTCAGATTCCTGAGCCTCCATCTATTGGATGATTTGACCACTGTCGATTGTGTTGGAACCATAGCGGTGAGTTCTTCCTTCTTCTTGAGTTTCATTCCTTGATTCTTCTTATTTCTCAAGTTATCGTGGTTTGAAATTTTTGGGCATTTTATCAGATCTACGATGTTCAAGAGAGAATAAGTCTTCTTGGTTCAATTATATCGATCTCCAAGGATCGACGTAGGTGTTTTGTACCTTACCGTTCAATTTCTTTGAGTTTTATGTGAAAATTCCAGAAATACCCGTGAACGGGGTATTGCATGTTTACCTTTTTGCCTTTGTTATTATTTCTACCTTTCTTGTATTATTGCGTAGAGGTAAATTAATCATGTTAGAGGATAATTTTTTTGTGCATTGATGTTTTTCCCATGTTTTTATCGGTTTAGGACCTTTGGGTCTCATTTTCCTTTAGATGTTACACTGTTTCCATGCCTAGTGATTATATGTTGGAGTGAAATACATAACATGTTTGTTTCCCTGTAGACTGTTTAGCCAAGTAGCTCTATAGGTGTACTTTGGTTATCCAAGTAGCTATATAGGTGTACTTTGGTCTTATATCATTATTATGCATTGAATGGCACGGGACTGAGAGAGCCTGGTGTTATAGAGTATAAGGGATAGACTAAGTGAGCTTCCCATAGAGTCTTATATATTATATACTATAGGAGGGTAGACCGAGAGAGCTTCCTCAGAGAGTCTTTCACAAAACAGACTATAGGGGATGGACCGAGTGAGCTCCAATAGAGTTTTTTATATTATAGTCTACAGGAGGGTAGACCGAGTGAGCTTCCTCAGAGAGTCATACCTTGTTTATTTTCTCTTAATAACATTACCATGCTAGAGGAGGAATTGACCGAGTGAGCTTCCTCAGAGATTCTATGGTATACCTGAGGCTATAGTAGGAATTGACCGAGATATCTTCCTCAAAGAGTCTATATACCTTGGGCCTAATAGGGTTAGACCACGTGATCTTCCTCAGAGAGTCCCTGACTACCCTAGACTATAAGGGGAAATGACCAAGTGAGCTTCCCCAGAGTGTCTCATAAATTCGTATGACCAAGCCAGATGGGTTAGGATGATTGGACTACCCAGAGGGTTGTGGTATTTTTTTTCTTGATTAGGACCATAGGAGATGGTTGTAGGTACTTCTTTGTGGGTTTCCTATTTTGTGTTAGCCGACTGCTTTACTACTGCTATTGTTGTGGTTTATAGTTGTTTTGAATCAACTTGATTCAGCACTTACTATTTACAGCCTATGGCTTGTTGTTTCTGTTTACTGGTTATTGTACTTTACCTTCCGTATACTCACTGACTATTAGGCACAGATCTTCGGGTGGCTTCCTACGAGGATTTTATCACACACCCTTTTTGTGCCATGATTTTTGCCCCGAACAGACTATGTTTTTGCAGGTATAGACAAGGGCATGTGCCATTCGACTTCTAGAACTTGATTTCTTGAGCAAGAGAGCAAGGGACCAATATTTAGCTTGCAATGCTGGGAGCTGTTTACATTTCTTTTGTACTTGTTTGGGTATTGTGGTGTTTTCATTATTTTGACTTGTTTGGATGATTTCCAACTTTTGTATCTTGCATCATTCCATATATTCATATGTTCTCTGGTTTATTGATTTAGTTTTCTGTTGTTTGTTATTGTTGTTCATTTACTACTCCCGCTATTGCATGTTAATTTATTTTTGTTTTGTACTCTGCCAATGAGGTCATGGTTCCCCCACCATCACAGCCAAGGCCCTCATTGCTAGTCGGCAGCCTCTGGCATTTGGGGAAACGCGCTTGAGTCCATGTGACCAACCGGGTACAGAGAACATTTAGGTGGCTTCCGGAACCGGGACGTTACATGTGACATGTTTGACCTCCCATGAACCTTAAGGATGTGTTATTGTATGATTATAGTTGTGACACATGGGATAACAACAATTATTGAGTTATTCTTGAATATGATAGTTGTAATCGAACATTCCTCCAATATGATGTGAAATATGGTAATGACATAGTTCATTGTGTTTTGTTAACTCTTATTCGCTTGTCTAAACTCTAACACATTAAACCACTATACTACAATGATTATTCTCACACAAGTTACCAAAAACTCTATGCACATGAAAAATATATGATCAAGGACCATATCAAGGGAAATGACCTTATGATAGAATATTTAGTATGTGTCAGTGGCTAGGGAACAAGGTGAAATTAGAGTATACACTAGGAGAACCAATCCTAATATTGTTTTCTTGTTTCCCTGCGTATATACATCCAACAATTTTGATGATCTTTATTTGTTTATTCATATTGATATATTATAACATCAAATAATCACATGTTATATTGATACACCTAATTTAATTTAATAATCTCATTGTCAAATAAATACGTTACAAAACTGGTTATTTTCTTACATAGATATTCAAAAATACCAAGGGAATAGTCTCCCCACAAGCTTCCTAGGACCAAACATTTAATAGAAATACTCTTAAAGTCCCACCCTATTTTTCATATATTGTTTTTGATCTAGTTAATTGGATATACCAAACCATTTATTGAGTGTTAGGTGATATTAATGTTGAGATTTCAAATACCATCTATGTTTCTTCATCCTACCATGGGATCCACATATCTTGTTTGGGAGTTTTGCAAAAATGGGTGGTGACTTCATGATTTGGGAAAACATTGAGACAATTTGAAAATTTAAAATTTTCCTTTATTTTATAACACCATCATTCTTCAACTTATTTTACTCATTACACTTCCAAAATGGACACCCAACTCCCATTAAAACCACCATATCTTTTTGGACCCCTTAGGAATCCATAATCATTGTGGATTTTTGTTACTAAATCAGGTATTGGGCCATCCTGTGAGCCTATTTCCAGTTTAAAATAACAATAATTTGTTTCTTTTTTATATTTTTCATTTTTTAATAATATTCATTGATTACACCACCCAAACATAGAAATGACTATTCAATATCTGTGAGAGGCACATCCCCCTCCGTTCTGCTTGGTTTTAGAAATCATTTGAGTGATTTCTCACCAAAGGTTAGTGTTTCTTCTTAATATTTTCATCCAATCTTAATAATTTCTATTTCATATTACTTCTTATATTTTTTTTATATTTCTATTGTAACCTAATTAATTTTATACTAGGGTTCTATTTAACAATCATTTTTTGGGGGGTTTATTTTTTTAGGCATTGTCTTCATAAATCTAGGGTTTTTGAACCCACAGTGGGTGTTTTCTGGTGTGAAAATCCATTCCACCAGGGTTTTCAGCTCAGTTCTACCAAGAATGTGACTTTATTATTTAAGTTTCATTTATTTTCTTGATTTTTGCTCCTTTTTTACATTTTTGTTATATCTATGAAATCTTTTCATGATTTATTTGGTTTGGAAAATGTTTATTTATTCCCTGTTTTGTGTAAAATAGAGGTGTTTCGTTATAAAAGTGCACACTGCTTTTTCAAATAAATGTTATTCTCATTTTTACATATGGATTATGATGTTCATGAAATGTTTCAACTATTGTATTAATTTGTTTCCATGTCCATTTGGGTTTTTAACACTTTGGGTGTTTAATACATGTTGTTTTGCAAAATTTTCCATGCCTAGTCTTCTGAAACGTTCAATGTTAGCCATTGTCTCCAAAATGTGTTATAAAATACCATGTATAAATTTATTAATGTATTGAAACCATGAAATTTGATATTTATGTGTCTTTTTATGGATGTATAATGTTTTTTTTGTTTTATAAAGAGAATTTTATTGGGTTTTGACATGTTTTGTCATGAGTTGCTTGTAAAGGCCCGTTCGACGTTCTTATGAAACTGTTTAACCAAAAATGTGTATCATAATTGTTTTAATGGTCATATAAAAATGATTTTCAACATATAATGGTGTGTGTAAAACTCTAAAAAATTAAAAAATTTACCTTTTTTATACATTGGTGGTAAAATGCTTAATGACCAATTTAGCATTCCTCTTTTAAAAAGTTTTTTCTCATTTGTATTTTATGTTGTAAAATTTGTGGTCATTTTATGTTTCATGAAATTTATTTTATAATTTTTTTTGGGGTTTCTGAATCTAGTTTGGTATGGAATTGGTGGGTGTTTGGACAAGAAACTACATTTTTAAATGGAATTCATGTACCAAGATAGGCTATACATCTTGAAATTGGTTTATGAATATTTTATATGGTTTATTGAGTTTCAAAAAGGGTGAAAAACATGTTAAGCTAATTTTTAGGGTGTGTGACTAGGACTGGTGTTTTTTTTGTGTATATGGAATTTGATATCTTAGGGAACCTTTTAGAGTACAAAGAGGGAAGCCTTGGTATCTAGGTGTGTGGAAGTGTACTAGACTGTTAGTGATCTTTAGTGGTTTCGTCCATATTTCACAAAGAATGTATAAAGGTGACGACAATAAATAAACTATTATGATGATTTTTGGGACCACTAGGTTTTGGATATGTTCCCTACTAGTGTCTCATGAATTAGAACTTATATTTGTTTTGGCTACTTTTCACTGAGATATAAGGTACCTGTGGCCCACAACTAGCTAATGCCTAGCGGTGTTCCTATGACTTGTTCTCATTGGATACATTGTATTCACTATCAGAATATTTTGAGTATGTCTATAAAATTCAGTTTCATTTGTGTATTCTTTATAGTTGTGAATTCATTAATGAATCCCTCTTGAAAATCCTTTTCACTTTGATGTCCAATTTCTTTGAAATTGTTTACTATCATTTTGTATTTATGAACACATGAAAGCCTTTATATTTTGTAACAATTAACCATGAAACCTTGTTTGGAAAATATATTTTTATATATTTTATTTCAAACATGAAAGTTATGTTTCATTTGTTTTAAAGGAAATGAATTGAGACTAGAATATCGGGCTAACCTATTGAGATTCAATACTCACGCCTAATTCATTTTTTTTGTTTTTATCCAATGAGATTGTTTCAGCTTGAGTCATATCTTCTTGGGAGATGAGTGATCATCTTGTTCAAGAGTGACCAGAGGGGTCACTTGGAGTTAGTGGGATGTCATGTTTTGTTGGTTGAGTTGTTAGTTTAGTTGTACCTGAAAATTCATGTGTGAATAACATTTTATTCAACATCTATATAAATGTATATTGGAATTTCCATTTCTATTCGATGTTTATTTAATTGTTAATATTTGGATGAAATATTTCCATTTTCACTCTACTCATTCCCTTGGTTCTTTTCTCTATCCTAGGTGGATCAGGAAATTTTATATGGAATTCTTGTGGAGCGGACTGGATGACCTGTTCAGGGTCAACCTGTTCTAGTTCATGACAAAATGGTTTCTAAGCAGGTCGGCTCTTAGTAAAAAAAATTTTAGAGCACCATTATCATTTCGGGGATGTTCATGTAGATGGATTAGGATTGTCGAATCATGAGGGATATTTTTGGGAAGATCATCGTGAACTCTTTCTCATTCTGATTCTTGTGTGTCCAAGGGATGTAACACCCAATGATTTCATAGTACTTTATCTCATTAAAGTAATTCAATTGCTTTCACTACACACAACACCAAGATTGAGCGCACCACAACTTACCAAAGTAGCCATTCAAAAGGGGTTTATGAATAGTGTTAACTGCATTTTAAATATTATATACTCTATATAATTTTAACAACCATATTATATTTTTGTTAGACATAATATAAGAACAATTTCATTTTTCATATAAAAGAAGTATTTTAAAAAAAATGCAATTTTATCACCTTTTAATGGAGAACCATTTTTAAAACCAATATTTGATAGTTTTATATATTCAATTTAATGAAATTAGATTATTTTTTAAAAAAGAGATAAAAATGTAGTTTGGGTAATTTTTTGGAACTTTTTTTGACAAAGTTCATATTTTGACGAATTGTGAAATATACAATGTTTTAATTGAAAATAACATTTTTCATCGAAATAATTTATAGTGATAAATTAAGAATTTGAAAGGTTTTGAACTATAATTGTATTGTGTTTTTATAATTTAATACAATTTAGGTAAATAAAAGTAATTTATCATTAAATTTTTATATAAACACATCTCAATCTTTTGATAGTTTTTTCTTTTTTAAAAACCAGCTTTTTGGTTTTAACCATGGGAATAAATTTTAAATTAATAAATGAAACTTCTATGTTTTGAATTTGGTAAAATAGACTTAATATTTGGATTCGAAATATCAAAAGTAAATTTGGGTGAATATTTGGTATTTTTCTAAAAACATTCAATTTTTTTATGAATAGTGAAAAAGATTATGTTGTTATTTAAAACCGACTTTTTATTTAAAATAATTATTTATTTTATTTGAATTTATTTTAAGTAAAAATATATATATAATACCGATATATCTTCATTGTAATAAAATAGTGTGATTTTATAATAAAATTAGATGTATAAAATTTTATGGAACGTTTTAACCTCTTTTACCCACCTTCTAGAAAAATTTGCAAATTTGCATAAAATAGAATTTTACCGCAACTATGAGTTAAATTTTAAAAATTTTAGAGACACAATTGATATTATTAAGTAATATTTGGTTCAATAATAATAAAATAATTTTTGGTGAATAGTATCTTTTGACTTTTATTTAGCACAGTTAAAAGTAAATTGGGTAATTATAGGTAAAATTGATATTATAATTACACTAAAACATGTCCTAATTATTTGTATATTTATATTTCGACCAAAAACAAACTTATGAAAAAAATATGATTCTTTAGTTCCACTTGTATTAAATTAGGAAATTTATTATTATTTTATTTAAAGAAGAGTTAAAAGTGTTAACTTCAAAGCATAATAACTTAACTATTTTTAATATAGGGTTATAAAAAATATAAATTAGACTATACATATTAATTAGAAATATAAAACGATTTCATACCAAATGGTATTTTATTTATAATATCTAGATATTACATAATTTAATTTATTAATGACACGATGATGATGCAGTAATTACATTATTAATGAATAAATTAAATAAATTGTATTATAAATATTAAAATAAATATAAATTCAAAGTTTTTATGACATCCATAAATTTCATAGGTGAATATGACATGTTAGGTTTGATTCAATGTATCGTGTTTTATTTAATCAAGTTGTGATGACTTTCAAAAAACCAAATACCAAATAATGTCAAAATTGACATAAATTAATTTTTAAAAGAAATACTATATTATTGGTTGATATAATATTCTATAAAAATATATGGTTCATACAAAGAGTTTAAATTATATTATATATGTTACTATTGAACCACATTAGGTTCTCTAAGAATCTTAGAGTATTTTTATTAACCATACATTGTATGAATACAAGAAGATATAGAAAAAGTTAAAATATTTAACTAAAAGTAAAATCTAAATGATAAGGTTAATATAGTGACCGAAACCAGTCTAAAACCTATTGGTGGAGTGGTTTTTGACCCATAACCACCTTATCCTAGAATTAATTAATTTTTTATCCATTAGAAACCGAATATGATTTTATTATAAAATAATATTTCATGTTAATTCTAAAGTGACCCTCACCTCTCTTATAAAATGGTACTTTCCTTTCTCTCAAAATCACACCTCCAAAGGTGTTTGGCCCGGCCAAAACTGACCCAAATATACTCCCAACATCTCTAACATCAACCTATAGTCCTAAATTTGATCATAAATCCAACATATTAATCCATTTTGATCAACTCAAACGAGAAAACACAATTAAAATGCAATGATTTAACCACCCTCTTTCATGTTCTTTTGGTCTTCCACTTCCTATTTCTTTGTTGTTTCCATAATATAATAATAAATACAGTACCTACTACATAATGTTATGTTATTATAAATATGTTTAAACTGTAATAATTTTTCTATCCATCCTCTAAATGGAAAAGTCATCATACGTGCATGTGTACGGCTTACCATCTCCACGTTGTGGTGTAGTTTGTTATTCAAAGACTTCATTATTTGGATGGGTATAATAAAGAGTATAACTGATGTAAATAATAAATATAACATGTTAATATTTCATAATATATGATATACCATCCAACAACATACGATTGTACCACCAATATAATGATATTGTCACTCGTGCGTATGTACAGTTTACCGTCTCTAGGACGCGATGAAATTCATTCCCACGTTCAACACTCAATGATGATTATAAAAAAATATATTTTTAATAATTATTTAATATATTAAATAATAATTCCACTAGAGATATATATGTATGTATGTACTTATATATACATTATTCATTATTTTATGTTCAATACGATATGAAAACAGAAACCTCATTTATGCATACGTAGAGCCTACCGTCTCCATAAATGGTGCCTTCAATTTCATATATATATATATATATATATATTATAAATATTAATATTATAAATATATATGATATATAAATGAATTATAATATTCTGGATTTATTTAAATCATAACTTAAATGATACAATCAAGAATAACACCTTATATCATGTACAATAAAGAAAGTGATTATTACCCAAAATGATAATTTTACATTGAAATCATTATTAAATGGGTAGTATAAAGTCATAAATGAATTATTTATGATATAATAAATATTATTATGGTTTTGGTATAATCTAATAACACACTATGGTCCTTATATAGGTGGTTAAATGTACCCTTGAGAAAAGAAAAGTGCAAGGTAATGGTAAATTTCAATATCTCATTATTATTCGAGGATGTTTTTACATAAGTATCTTCTAGGACATATTTATTATCAATTTCCTTGTTTCATAAAACTTATTTAAAAGGTATTTTTTATGCTTTTTTTACTGAAACATCATTTTCTATTTTTTAATGATTTATTATTAAATACCTTTCTCATTAATCACTATATGTTCAAAATGGTTTTAAGGATTTATTTATATGAACATGAATTTTTTAAAATGATACTTCTTTTTAAATGTTTTAAAGAGGTATGGGACACTTTTATTCAAAAATGTCTTTTAAATTCATTCCATTATATCAATTTTAAATGATTTCATGAAAAAAGTGTATTTCTCTCAAATATTTTTTCTGATCATTTTCAACTATGTAAACTTCATTTATGAGATATTATTCTTGATCGAGGTTGATTTATTATGATATAAATCATTTATATTGTATTGAAGGTATTGTGATATGTTTGACTGTGGGTGATTTATTTTTAAACCATTTATAATTTATTAAAAAGTTATTGTAATTTCATATGCAAGTTTAAATATAATTGTTTATTTTATGTTAAAAGCTTTTCATCTGATGAATTCATTGGATTTAGTAAGTGACAAGTGGGGCCTTCTATTGATCATCGATGCATTAGTAAATATCATAAGAGAAACTAGTGTCTTGGCACAAGGGCTTAACAAAATATTATTTTTAGTCTTCTCACAAGGCCTTGACTATGTGGTTGTTAGGTCTGACATTATGCATTCCCTCATTATGAAATTGTATATTGATATTGCATGTGATTATTCGATAAGTAGAATATCCATGTGAATATGTAAATGGAATTATATGATATATATTATCCAAATTATGTAGAAGTTTATGTTTTAAAATTCTGATATTTTAGTCTTATACATTGCTTTAAATGTTTATGCTTATTTCTACAAGTTTCCACTATATTTTTTTCCTTACTGAAAATTTGATCTCACTCTTTCTTATGTTTTATTTTATTAGGACTCAAAGAAGTGTATTATGATTTATATTCAGAGTTAAACAAAAATGGAATAATGGAATTATCATTGAACTAACTAGGTTTTATTTTATATTTGAAATTTTAATGTAATGTTCATTATATAATCTATATTCCAAGGCTACTAAATAGATCGGTCTTCTGGGACATGATTCCTTATAATCATGCCAATGTTCTGTAATAATGAATTGACTCTAGGTAACTGGGGTCAGGGCGTTACAGCTGGTATAATAAAAATTTTATCAACAACCTTGGAAATATATTTAGATAAACTCTAATTTGAGCACATTACACTATTATATACTTTGAGGATTTGTGTAGAAGAACATATTATAATTTAGGAATTGTATATATTTTGTGAATTTTCCAAGCAATACATCCTAGTCTGGATATGATCAGGTAGATAAGATCTGGTACAAATGTACCTAAGAGTGAAAACATTGACAATGAGTTTTGGGCTTGACCCAAGGTATCCTGGTACACGATAATAGGCCTTGAGGTATTCTTAGTTACGATGCTCCTGGGAGATATTCTTAGGATAATTTGAATTTTCATTATAATACATTATCAAGGATATAAGAGTAAATACTTCCTTAGTGATTTTTTATTATTATTTATTATATGCATAATCATTTCAATTTACATTAGGTATTTTAAAAGTTTTGAATTATGCATTGTGCTTTATAAACTAACATAGTTTGTGTCATTGTTTAGAAATGGCACCTAGTAGAAAGAATTATAATTCTATCAATACACTTGATTGAAAGATTAAAAAGAAACACATCGTTTATGGTATTAAGCCATCATTTAAAAGGGAAATAGTCTCCCACATATTATCATAATATGTTGAAATTGTATCTTGTGTTAATAGAAAAGGTAAAAAATTATTTGAGTCTTATGGATTTGAAGGGAAGCAAGGGAAGAAAACGATCGAAGAAGGAAAGATGGATAATGGGAAGAGGGGAAAGAAGGATATTCTCTAATGTGATAACTGTGGAAATAATCATCTTTATAAATGCTTGAAGTGAATGGGAGTTTGTTATAAGTGTGGAGAAAAAGGACACCATTTATGTGATTTCAAGTGTAAGAAAAAGGTTTTAAATGTAAAATGCTTCATCCACAAGGCATTGAGACACTACACGAAGCAATGTCTAAATCATCAGATTATTCCACGAATACTCCAATTGCATAATAACCACATTATGATACTACCAAAGATGAAGGTTAATGATTGTATTTTTTATGTTTTTTTAAAGTATTTTTTTTCATTTAATTATTGTATTAATTATTTACATGTTCTAATAATTATTGAGTATAAAAGGATTGTACCATAGTACTATTTCATTAAGGACTTGAGATTGTGTGGAACCATGAAAAGTGACTGAATTTCAGGTTAATTTTCTTGGAAAATATATGGTTGAGAGAATGATAATCCATAATATGGTTCTGATACTAAGGTAGTGATTTTGGAATAATATATTATTGATTTGGATAAATTATATTTGATATTCCTGAATATCTTGAAACAGAATAAGGATTTGTATATTCCATCATTGTTGGAGTTTGAAACATTTTTGGATAGAAGGATTAGATCCAATGTTATCTAAGGAATAAGGAAGCATGAATGTAATCAATATGGTTTTTTGTTAATTCAGGGTGTTATAGTGGTTTAAAATAATAAACGATGATGGTATTGACATGTTATTACATGGAAAAAATGATCTTCATTGTGTTTACCATCCTTATAAATTTTGGACTTTGTATTTGGACTGAAGTATTTTCTATAAATCTAAAGGTTGGAATTGATTATGTTTGACAATGGAAAAAAAATTCACGGCTAAATGCTTTCTTGAGATTATTTTTGGATTGTTATAAAATAAACTACCTAGAGGTCGGGTTACAACCCATTGTCTCGGGCAAGGCTGTGAGACTTGAACCCGCAACCGAAGGGAGACAAGGGTGGATCACCTACCACTAGCATACGTGATGTCTTTGTTTTTATAATGTATTTTTTTAAAATAGTCTAAAAAATTAGTTATAAATTTTTTATTTTTTGAACCCTATATGAATTGGAAAAATAGAGTATTTTTGAATTCTATTTTCTTTTCTACTGAAAGATGAGTTTGTTGTAGTAATTAGTTGAAGGATTAAACTCTACCTATCAAGTATAATTTTCCCCCTTATTCTATGAATAAATTAATTCTCAAACTTTATGTAAGTGGTCTTAAAACCAAAAATGTGTTATCCAAATACCTTATGTTTTGTTGAACTAACGACATTTTAAAAAAATTGATTAATGGATTTAAGGCCCTCAAATTCAAACTTCATTGTGATTGATGACCTAAATCACTCCCTATAAATATATGTGTTTTCCCTCCAATTATGTATCTATAATTTCCATCATTGTTCTTCGAACTGAGAACATAAGTTTGTGGCAACTTTTTCCTTCCTTTTCCCTCTTCTTAAGACTAAATTTTGATTACCTAATTTATGATCTGGGGTTCCAACAATGTTATTTTTATATTTTAAACCTTTTATTTTTAAAAAACAATTTCAAATTGAGAGGACACAATTTATTGAAGGAGGGGATAATGTAACACCCCAATATTTCATAGTACTTTATCTCATTAATGTAATTTAATATCTTGAACTACACGCAACACCGAGTTCGATCGCACCCCAAATTACCAAACTAGCTGTTCAAAAAGCAGTTCTAAATAGTATTAACTGCATTGTGAATCTTATATAATCTATATAACTTTAACATCCATGTTCTGTGTTTCTTATACACAATATAAAAATAGATTCATGTTTGAGTTAAAAGAATTATTTTTCAAAAATCAAGTTTTACTGCCTTTTAAGGGCGAACCCTTTTTATAACAAATATTTGACACTTTTATATATTCAATTTTATGAAATGAAATTATTTTAAAAAATCAAGACATAAAAATCTAGTTTTGATTATTTTTTGGTACTTTTCTAAAAACTTTCATATTTTGATTAATAGTGAAATATACAATGTTTTAATTGAAAAAACCTTTTTTAATCAAAATTAACTATAGAGATAAATTATGGATTTGAATGGTTTTAATGTAAAATTAGATTATATTTTTATCACTTAATACTATTTTGGTTATTATATGTAATTTCACATTTTAATTTGATATAAACACATGTAAATATTTTGATAGTTTATACTGTTTAAAAACCCCACTGTTTGGTTTTGACAATAGGATTAAATTTTAAATTAATAAATGCTGATTTTATGTTTTTAATTTTTTAAAATATACTTCGTTTTTGAATTCGAAATATTAAAATTATCATTGGGTGAATTTTTTGTATTTTTTTGAAAAAATTCAATTTTTGTTGAGTAGTGAAAAACGCTGCATTATAATTTAAAACCAAATTTTTTTTAATATTTATTTATTTTATTTAAATTTAATTGAAGTAAAAATATAAATAAAATACCTATATATGTTCAATGTAATTCATTCATGTCATTTTATAATAAAATTAGATGTATAAAATTTTATTGATCTTTTTAACCTCTTTTTAACGACCTTCAAAATGGGTTAGAAATTTTGCATAAAACATAATTTTACTGCTTCAGTGAGTTGAATATAAAAAATCTAAGAGACATGGTTGAAATTAGTAAGTAAAAGGTGGTTCAATAAGATGAAAATAATTTTTGGTGAACAGTAACTTTTGACTTTTATTTACCATGGTTAAAAGTAAATAGGGAAATTATAGGTAAAAATGATATTATAATTACCCTAACACATGTCCTAATTCTATTGGAAAAGTATATTTCGACCAAGAACATCCTTAGGAATAAAATATGGTCCTTTTGGTCCACTTTTATTAGATTAGGACATTTATTATTATTTCATTTAAAGAAGTGAAAAAAGTATTAAATTCACTGTTTATCAACTAAACCATTTTTAATATAGGGTTAAACACAATATAAATTCGACTATAAATATTCATTATAAAGTTAAAAATGTTTACTAAAAAATGGTATTGTATTTAATATTTTTAGACATTAAATAATTTAATTTATTTTTGACACAATGATGATGGAGTAATTACTTAATTAATGAAAGAATCATATAAATGTATTATAAATATTAAAATAAATATTATGTCAAATTTTTTATGACATCCACCAACATTATAGGTGAATATGAATTTATATGGTTGATGCAATGTACTGTGATAGAAGTAATCATGTAGTGATGACTTTCACAAAACCAAATACCAAATAAAGTCAATATTGTCATAAATTAATTTTCAAAACAAATACTATATTATTGGTTGATATAATATTCCTAAAAATATATGGTAAGGCCAAAGGGAATAAATAATAGTATATATGTTATTAATGAAACACTTCATATTCTTTTATATTTCTAGAGTAATTTTGTTAACCAATTAGTGTTAGAATACAAGAAGACATGGTTAAAGATAAAATATTTAATGAAGAGTTACATCTAAATGATAAGGTTAATATGGTGACCTAATCATGTAAAAATATTATTGGTTGAATGGGTTTAGACCCATACCTACCTTATACTATCAATAAAACCTTTTGGATCCATTAGAATCCGAAAATGATTTTATTATAAAATAATATTTCAAACTTTTTTTTAAAGTGACCCTCACCTATCTTATAAAAGAGAACTTCCCTTTCTCTTAAAAACACACCTCCAAAGATGTTTTGCTCAGACAACCCTGGCCCAAATATCCTCCCAACAGAACTCAAATAAACCTAGATTCCTATATTTTATCATAAATCCAGCCTATGAAGTCATTTTGATCAACTCAAAAGGAAACACCCGAGGAAGAGGTAATAATTTCACCACCCCCTTTCAAGTTAGTTTCATCTTGCACTTCCTCTCTCATTGTTGTTTACATACCAAAAAATAACTCTTCTACCTAAAACATACTGTGATGTTATTATAAATATGTTAAAACCATATTCAATATTTTATCCATCCTCTAAATGAAAAAGTCACCATGCGTGCGTGTGTACGGCTTACCGTCTCCATGTCGGGGTGTAGATTTTTATTCAAACACTTCATTATTTGGATGGGTATAATAATGAGTATAAATAATTTAAATAATAAATATAACATGATAATTAGTCTGAATATATTATATAACATCCAATTACATATGATTTCACCATCAATATAATGATATTATCGCTCGTGCGTACGTACGAATTACCGTCTCCACGACGCGATGAGATTTATTCCCACGTTCACCATTCAGCAATGATTATAAAAATATATATTATTAATAATTATGTAATATAATACATAAAAATTATACTAGATAAATATATATATGTACATACTTACACATATCTTATTCACTTACTTCTGTTCAACACAATATGAAAACGGAAACAGCGTTTATGCATACGTACGGTATACCGTCACCATAAATGGTGCCTTCAATTTCATATATCTATCTATTATAAATATTTATATTATAATTATATATGACATTTAAATCATGTTTTATATTCTAGAAGTAATTAAATCATGATATAAATGATACAATCAAGAATAACAAGTTAAAACACGTACGATAAAGAAAGCGATTATTACACAAAATGTTAATTTAACATTGAAATCATTTTTAAATGGGCAGTATAAAGTCATAAATGAATCATGTATGATATAATATATATGAATATGGTTATGTTATAATTTAATATCATACTATAGTCATTATACATAAGGTTAAATGTACCCTTAACCAATTAAAAGTTCAAGGTAAAGGTTAATTTTAGAATCACATTATTATCCGATGATGTTTTTATGTAAGTATCTACCAGGGAATATTTATTATCCATGTCTAGGTTTCATAAAATTATTTTCAATGGGATTATTTTTAAGGCACTTTTTAATAAAACATCATTTTAAATGTTTTAATGATTTATTCTTCTAAAACATTCTCAATAATGTCCATATTTTCAAAATTGTTTTTAAGGATATATTTATATGGACATGAATGTTTTAAAATGATAATTATTTTCATAAGATTCAAAGTGGTATGGGACACTTTGATTAAAAAATATAATTTAAATGACTTCTTTTATATTATTTCTAAATGATTTCATGAGAAAGGGATATTTCTCTCAATGATTTTTACTGATCAATTTCAACTATGTCAACATCTATTACGAGATATTATTTTGATCGAGGATGATTTATTATGATACAAATAATCAATATTGTATTAAAGGTTTTGTGATATGTTTGATGGTTGATGTGTTATTTGTATACCATTCATAGTTTATGGATTAATTATTGAAATTTCATATACTTTTTTAATACAAATGTACATGTTCTATTAAAACCTATTCATATGAGGAATGAATTGGACATAGTAAGTGATAGGAGGAACCCACTATTGCTCCTTGATACATTAGTAGGTATCCTGAGACAACTACTATCTTGGAACAAGTCCTTGACAAAATATAATTTTTAGTCTTGGAATGAGGCCTTGACTATGTTGTTATGAAGTCTGACATTATGCATTCCATCATAATGAAGTTGTATATTGATATTTCATGTGATTATTCAACTAGTTCAATATCCATGTGAATAAGTAAATGGAATTATTTGATTTATATTGGCCATATTATGCATAAGTTTATGTTTTTGTCTTAAACATATATTTATATGATTTTTCTTATTTATTAAAGTTTCTACTATATTGTTATCCTTACTAAGCATTTGATCTCACCCCATTCTTATGTTTTATTTTCCCAGGATTCCATGAAGTGTATTATGGTTGATATGAAAGTTTAAACTAAATGTAATAATGGAATTCATAAAGAACTATCTATATTTTATTTTTTATTTAAAATTTTAATGTAATGCTCATGTCTGTAATATATATTCCAAGACTATAAATGGATCAGTATTTCGGGAAATTATTCCTTATATTCATGATAATGTTATGTAGTAATTCTATAACTCTAGGAAACTAGGGCCGGGGTGCTACATGGGATGTCTGGTTTAATTAATTTCTTTGGTTCTTAGTAATTATTTGGTGATTGGGATACAACAAGGGGAGTTAAAATAATGAATTTCATGTGCTCACAGGTCCTTTAAAGGCATGTGAAGCCAAGACATTGTTTTAATATGGTTATCTATTTTGGTGGTCTGTTTGAAATATGGACACCAACCATATAGTCAATTCACCCAACAACACCAGTTTTCTTTTGCGGGTCTCTTAGACCATTCTTGAATTATGAATTTTTTTCTTAACAACCCTATGTGAGAATTATTGGTGTCAATTTCCAATTCCTAATATGAAAATATTTTTGAGAATGTGGGGTTTTTGTGACACAAATTAGTTAGGAGGAGGTGGAATAATTTCCTAGGATCAAATTAATTTAATCTAAACATATAGTTTATTTAAATAAAATAGTTGTATGGAATGAATTATTATATGATGATTATAAAATTTTGTTTAAAATAGGATGTTATGAGATGTTTAAGATTTTTTTAATCTAATTACTAGGTTTTAGTAATTTTTTTAGATCCATTTTTTGTTTTACTAAAAAGGGTTTTATACATTATGGTTGTTGGATTAATATAGGAGACCTTGCAAAATTTCTCAAAATAGAAAAGTGATATTTAAATGGAATTATTTTTTTGATATTTTTTTTAAAATAAATAAAATGGATTATAAATCAATTGTTTCATAAATATGTATGTATTATTGAGATGATGGAAAAAATTATTGGAGGCGAGTTATTTGATGGAAACCCATGGGATTTTTTTTCAATCATAATAAAATTGTTTGTTGTGTGGAAATATGAAAATTGGTTTAGACTAGGTGGTTAGTTTTCCACTTGAAGGTACTTGATTTATGAGATGGGTTCATTTTTTTGCATGTAAAATAAGGATGATTCTTCAGCCTTTTGTGTTTTTAAGGGTACTCAAATGCATGTATTTGTATATATATGTTGATGGATGCCTAGTATGGCATAGTGATTGGGTGTCTTGGGTGGCATGGGAATGTTCTTGTGACTAAGAGATGATGAAACCACATTGGTGAATGTGAAAATCCAGAAAGATAGTTTGTTTTTCAAAAGAGTATTAAGCTTTAAATTTGTAGTGTATTTTTAAACAAGACTTTATGTGAGTTTTCATTTAATGTTTTAGAGGTGTTTTTTTTGGAATGTTTCCATATGATCTCTATGTGATACTCTTGGTGTGTCTTGAGATGGTATCTTTTTGGTGGCTTGGTTTTAGAGAAATGTTTTGTGAGTTTCTAAGGATATGTTGGATGTTTTAATGTCACCACATATGGTTCTCTATTGGAAAGACTTCTAGTTGATCAGCAGAAATATTAATCTCAAACATTAATACACTTCTTCAGATAATTCCTCAACACCTTTGATGAAATAGAGATCTATTTTTTTTATTTAAAGTGTTTCCCTATAGTGAATGTTTTTTGATATAACAGTTGTGTTTAGGGGGTTGATGTGTTTCACTATATTTATTTTCATTTATTCTCCTTGTTTAGATTGAGAGAGAATGGTGTTATGTTTCAATGAGTTCCTATTTAGATGATGGTGTGTTATTGGTAAAGTGAGTTTATTGGGGTTTCTTGATTCTTATCTCTTTGATGCGGCATTGCATATGCTTCAAACATCAGGGATCCGTCTATAGGCCACTTGGTGAAGATTTTTATGTACATTGGAAATCACAATAGGTGTGGGGATATCGACTAAGATCTTGGCTTTACCATTCTGTTAAGGGATTTTCTATATTTTAATTATTGTTTCTCATCACTATTATTTTTCTTTTTTCTCTATGAGTGTGGTGTACTAACCCCTCATGCAGTGTCTTTGGGATTGCTTTCTCGGATGTAGGTATCCGATAATTTACCCTATGTGTACTGCCATTGTAAACAAGGTGCGGTCTTGGTTTTACCTGTTCATAGGTAGATATTTTTGGGTCGTTCCATTATTTCATTTTTGGTTTTATTATCCCAACAATTAGGTACCCTCCCCCCCTTCCCTAAGTGGTGTGGGTCTTGATCCCTTCCAAATGATATTCCCCACTACTTGTCCCCTCCATTCGGGTGTGGGTGGTCTAAATTTTCTGTTTCTAACCCTCTTAACATGATTTTTTAGGTTGTCATGGTAATTTTTTATGGTATTGCACAGGTGAGGCATGATTCCATTAAATGATGAATTTACGTTTGTTCAGTTCTAATTGGCTTCTAATGGTTGGGCGACCCACTATAGGTATTGAAGATCATTCCCCTAAATATTTATCATATGGTAGTTGTGATTTAATTGATGGGATCTCTTTTTAGACACCCCTAAATTTTTTGGCATTCGTGAGTTCTCTTTGGTCTGGTGATCATTGGGTTCATTGGGAGAAGGTAGAATAATCTTGTTCTTGTCTTGGTGGTGGCGGTTGTGGAATTATCTTTCCATTGATTCTCAAGAAGTGATTGTCAGTTGGTGTTTTGATTGAGCAAGAGGCTTAATTTTTTTAATGGTGGATGATATTTCCTTGGATTGAGAGGTTGGACCATGTTGATTAGTAATCAATTGGTGTTGATCTTTTCACTGTAAAATGTTATGGATTTCTAGGGGTTGAAATATTTAATGTTGGGGAGAATTGTAACTATATATTTTTCATTTCTTGGTTTTTATCTGGTTCATTGGAAATAGAAATACTTTTATTAGGGTTTTGGGTGAGATGAATGTAGATTTTTCATCTTTTTTTTTTGTTTTTTTCCATCCTACCATGGGTTTCCCATAGATTTTTTGGGTATTTTTGGAGAAAAGGGTGGTCACTTACAGATTTGGGCCAACTGTGAGCCCATTTAAAAATATAAAAAGGATTGGGTTTTCTTTTATAAATCATTCTTTTTTGAAAATTATTCACTTATTCTACTTCCCACATGTCCTCCCCGGACATATTCAAACCACCATATCCATTTTGACCCATAATGAATTCATAATCCTAATGGATTTGTGTTGTTTAACCAGGTATTGGGCCAGCCTGTGAGCCTAGTTTGACTTAAAAAAATGTGATTATTTTATATCATATTCATTTTTTTTTCAATTTTTGGTGATTAATCCTCCCAAACAGAGCCCCAAATTTTTTCTATCGACCATATATTCTTCTTCATTTGTTTTCTTTCATTTCGTATCTCTTTTGAGAGATTTCTAACTAAAGGTTTGTGGTTATTCGTAATATTATAATCAAATCATTCTCTTTTCTCTTACCAGTTAATTTTTAATTCATCTTTTCTTAGATTTATCTTCTCCCATGATCATTATCTACACATGTATCTATTTTTTCCATCATTTTTATGGGGGTTTTAACTTTTTAAGGCTGGTATTTATAGATCTATGGGTTTTGAACATGTGACGGGTGTTTTTGGGTGTGCATCTCCATTCCTCTAGGGTTTTCCAGTAGCTTCTCCCATGAACATGACATTATTATTTATGTTTTATCACCTTTTTGATCTTATCACCTTACATATATATGTTACGTATTGATTTGATTTTTTTTGGATTTATTTGGTGTGCATAATGGTTATTTATGCCTAGTTTTGTGTGAAATGGATTTTTTTCATTATAAAAGATCACACTGTTTGTTCAAATGAATGTTCTACTGGTTTTTGAAATTGGATTGCGATGTCTATGTCCTATTTTAACTACTCTGATAATTTTTTTCATTCAATTTTTTCCTCATTGTGTGTTAAATCGAAGTTATTTTTGTAAATGATGCCTGCCTTGTCTTCGCAAAGGTGATCAGTTCACATTTTTCAACTAAATGTGTTCTAAAAAAATTTCTGAATTAATGAATATATTGGAATAATGAAATGTGATATTTTGGTTTCCATTTATTTTTTTTTCAAAAAAATCGGTTTTGGTTTTACAAAGATATGGGTTTTGTTTTTTGACATGTTTTTCCACGAGTTGTTGGTAAGTGTCATGTTCTACAAACATATGAAAACGGTGAGTGGTCTTGTGTATATGAAATGATAGAAGGCGATTATGTAAATTGTTTCAGAAAAATAATGGTGTGTTTACACCTGTTTATGAAAATTTAAATTTGTACCTTTTTTATATGTTGGTTTAATAAAATGAATAAAGATCAATTTGGAATTTCTTTTTAAAAAAGGGGGTTTTCTTGTGTATTCCATGTTGTACCATTTGGAATAATTTTAAGATTCAGGAATTGATTTTGTAAATTTATTAGGGGAATCCAAATCATATTTGGTATGAAATTGGTGGGTGTTTGGACAAAAAATTTAATTTTCAAATGGAATTCAAGTGCAAGGTTTTGTTAATCATCTTGAAATGTTTTTATGAAAATTTTAGATTGTTTATTGAGTTAAAATAAGGTTAAAAAACATATTTAGATATTGTTTGGAGTGCGTTTGACCATCACTGTTGTTTTTACGTGTAAATAAAAATTGATATCTTATCGATCATTTTTTATCAAAAAGAAGGAAACTGAAAGATCTAGGTAGGGGGGAAGTGTACTAGTATGATAGTGATCCCGCATGGTTTCATCCATTTTTCATTTAAAAAGTATGATGATGACAACACTAACTAAACTATTGTGATGATGTTGGGGACCACTAGGTTATAGGTATTTTCCCTACTAGAAACGCATTCATGAGAAAAGAAATTTTCTATGGTTACTTTTCACCGAGATATGTGGTACATGCGGCCCACAACTTGCTAGTGTCTAGGGGTGTTCTTGTGACTTGGGATAATTGTATATATTTTATTCATCATCAGCATACCATGAGTTTAGTTGGTAAATTCTATGGCATGTGTGATTTATTTAAATGTGTACATTTTTTAAAGAATCCCTCTTGAATATCATTTTAACTTTTTAGTTGCATATATTTGAAATTGGTTACTAGATGTTCATGTTATTGATAACATGCATGAATTTTTATTTTGTAATGATTTTAGCATGGAACATTGTTTGGAAAACATATAATTATATATTTTATTTCAAAATTAAAATTGATGTTTCTTTTATCTTAAAGAAATTTCATTTGGAATAGAATATAAAAGTGATCCTATAAAGTTTTATTACGCATGCCTACAATATTATCTAGTTTTTATCCCTTCTGCAGGTTTTAGATTGAGTTGAATCCCCTTGGGGGATGCGTGATCATTGTGTTGGAGAGTGACCAGTGTGGTTACATGGAGTTATAAGGTTCTGATGTTCAGTCAGTTGAGTTATTGGATCAATTGTACGTTGACATTCATGTGTGAATTATATTCTATTAATATTTTATATAAATGTATATTGGGATGTACATATATTTCTGTTTTTTATTTAATTATTTATATATGGGAGAAATAGTTAACTTTTCACTATACTGATGCCCATTGTGGCTCTTAACATCTTGTGGGGGTCAATAATTCCTCTCGAGACTTGTCAGGGAGTGGACTGGATGACTGGTTTATAGTCATCCTAGTCTATTTCATGATAAAATGGTATCATATCAGGTCATCATAGAGCATACCTTGCTTTTTAGAGATCCCTTATTATTAGGGGGATGTCATGGTGGATGGAGTACGATTGTCGAAACATTAGTTGTAGTTTTGTGATGAGCTTCTCAAAATGTTCCTTGTTTCGATCCTCAGGTTTCCATGGGAAGTTAAATTTTATTCATTTCATTGGTTCATAAGGATTTTTTGGTGATTGGGATACAAAAAGGGGAGTTAGACTAATAAAATCCATGATCATGTAGGGCATGGAAATCCATGTAGTTCACGGGAATGGACCAAGAAAGTATCTTTTTGTTTGTGTAGTTTTTGAAATATAGTTTCCAACCATATGTTCATGTCACGCATCGATACTAGTTCCATTCTATAGGTTACTTAGTCCTCTCTTGAATTATAATTTTTTTTCTGAAAGACCATTTGTGAGAATTGTGGAAGTTGGTTTTCAATGCTCAATATAAGAATGTTTTTGTGAATGTTGGGTTTTTTAAACACATTTGTATGTAGAAACTGGAAAGATTTAATGGGATCAAATTTCCCTAATATATTTTTATGGGTTTTTAAAATAAAATGGCTGGACGGTATGAATTATTCTAAGAGGATATTAAAACATTGTTTACAATGGGACGTTTTGTGTGTTAAAAGGTGTATGAATATGATTAATTGGTTTATGTAATTGTTTTTTTTGCATTAGGTGTTTATCTAAAAATGGTTTTAGCCTTTTTGGATGTTGGATTAAGAAAGGGTACCTTTATAGATTTTTTAATATGTTAAATGGGTTTTTGAATTGCATGATTTTTTCTGTAGTTATTTTAAAATAAATAAAAATGAAATATAAATCAAAGTGTTATTCCAAAAGTTTTTTTTTGAGATGCTAAATAAATATGAATAAAGGGTGAGGATTATGATAGATATTGTCACAAACTAAATCTAGTTTCCATCAAAACCTACACATGACCCGGCTCGTGGGAAGGCCCAAAGGGCGTTCTCGATCCCCATGGGCTGGCACAGGTGCACGGGTATCAAAAATTTTAATTTGGAAATGATTTACCTGAGTTTATATTCATAAAACAACAAAAATATCAATCATAAAAAATGTTTATTTTTAAAAAACCCATCATTTAGAAAAAATTAGAAATGAATTACATAATTTAAAATAGTTCCCAAAGACAATAACAAATGAAGAAATCAAAAATAGGCATCCCAAGAATATCTTCGTGGTAAGAGGCACTTCCCTCAATCCATATCCACCACACTACACCAGGAAGGGTCGATAGAAACCCAAATCATTAGAACTAAACTAATTACCCAAACTAATGAAAAAATAAACAAGTCTGCTTACACCCTAAGTTGTAACTAGGATTTGATCCAAAGACCAGTAGGATACCAACACTAAAATATTCTGTCTGATAAACATTCAAAGATGAAAATATGTCATGTTTTTTACGACATGAAATGTTAATATGAATTTTAAAGTGATCCAACATTAAATAAAAACAGTTTTCATGTGGGCTACTATAAGGAATCAACAATTTAAAATACATTTCCAAATCTACTAATTTTTCCAGCCAAACATACCATGTGACTATGGTATGAATAATATATCTAATCAGCACAAGCAATTGAAAAATATCACAAAGGTATTAGCTCACTGTGGGTCATACGTACCTCGTATCTCGGTGATAGTATCAATAACATTATTTTTTCGCTATCACACGAGCAACTAGTAGGGAGAATACCCATAACCTAGTGGTTCCCAATATCATCATCACAATCATCATAATATTGTAGTTAGTGTTGTCATTTCCAAAATTTCTACATGAAACTAGGGCCAATGCCTAGAGGATCACTAGTACACTAGTACACATCCCCCCACCTAGATACCTTGGTGTCCATATGGTTCTCAAAAAAGTTCAACAAAGCCATGAAATATATTTTCCACAAGATAATACCACTTCCACTCCACACACCTACCAAAAAGCCCATACACATGTCACATAAAACCCCATTCACAAACAAAATACATTTTTCACATCATAGTCACACCAAATGTCCCACAAACATGTTTTTCACCTTTCTTGCAATTTGATAAAACATTTTAGAAATTTATAAAACATTCTAAAAATGTTTGAAAAATTAAATCACCACATTACCTTTAAAAGACCCCATATTAGGTGAACACAATCACCAAAACAGTAAATGTACATCTTATTATCACTTTGTTCAACTCAATAGTTCATTTAAAATTTTTCTACAACAATCCCAAGAGGTATAACCATGTTTTTCACAAAAACCCATTTCAAAACATTATTTCCAAGATAAAATCATAATAATACAAATTAAAAAATAGAATTGGTTTCCCTAGAATCAACTATTAAACCACTCTCAATTGTTATAAATTTACCTCGAATACTACCAAAAATGATACACATGAAAAACACACATTTTCAAACAGATATGAAACATTGATACTAAAAAATTAATCAATACTACCGAAAATGGTTCTCACAACAAACATACTGTAAGAAGAATGCACAAAAAATATTAATTAATCTAATCTATGTCATATAAGGATGCTTACATATGAAACCACCTACCATTTGTTCCACAAACTCAAATCCATTGTGTGAATCATCAATCACACCACCGTCAGACCAAAAGGAAATTAAATCAAGACCCAATCCAAAAGAATTTTTCAAAAGGACACAAAATATAACCCTATGTATGAACCATAGCTAGTGTACATTTTAAAACTAAATTAAATGTGGAAGAAACCCTAATAAAATGGGAATAACATGAGAGGAAATTTCCATAATTGAGAGATCATGAATAAAACACCCCATATAGACCAATAGATAAATTTAAAAACATAAATAATTTATAGTTAGGTTCAGATAAGTCTGAGTAGGGAATTTGAGAATATAAATGGATAGAAGAGACTAAAAAATTAAAGTTTAATGAATAAAACAAAATTTATTTTAAAATCTATAAGTGGGCTCGCAATTTGGATGAAATTTTAAAAACCAACCATTTCCATAAAAATTTATAAGAATCCCACAAAACAATGAAAGAATAAAAATTAAATGAAAAATACCATGAAAAAAAGTCATGAATGTGAAAATTATCTCCACCATAAAACGTTTTTCCCCCAGATATCCACAGCAAGGCCAACAAGAAAAAAACCAAACGCAACCAAAAGGCCAAAATGGACTTCTTTTCCAGTTTTTCCCACCCATGAAGGGACAAAACTCCTCCAGTGATCAATTAAGGAAGGAATACTCTGACAAACCAAAACACACTCCACATTCATGAAATGATCAATCACATTCAAACTTTATGTCAAAATAAAAATCCACAATCACTCTCAAAAAAAGACTCTAGTAATTTACCCAAATAAAATACAATAATGTACAAGGTTACACTTACCCTATTATAACTAGACCATTGGGAGCTCACTAATCCCAACATTTACCCATGGAATATGTAGGTAGTTTGATAGATCTCAACTAGACTACCTACCTCCAATCCAAGACCTAGGACAAATCTGATTAACTACTATTAGGAGTCACAAATGGGCTCCCAACCATAAGAGACAACTTAATTTTTACTGAGAATGAATCTAAACACTAATAGGGGAGGCCTGAATGGACTCCATGGTACATTGGGTAGACTTAAATTCGAAATTTACAAAGTAACAAACATGAGAATCATTGTATGCCTCCCCACTATAAGAACCAACCATCTTAACCAACCAGCATGGGCCAGCACAGAAAGACCCAAAATTTAAAGAGTTTGTATGGCCACACTATTAGTCTACATGGTATGGGAAACCATGCACTAACCATGGGGATCCTTCTATCTATATGGTTTTGGGGGCATGATTCATACTAACCGGGCACTCAACTTGTCTAGAGAAATTTCAAACATTTATAAAAAAACTCTCAATGTGGGAAGGAATAAAATTGAGCGATAACATGGACCGGTGGTCCTCCAACCTCTTTCCATTAACCAATAACAACAAAAGTAATTTCATTACACCAGAGCTTTAAAAAACTCATATAATTCATAATGAAGATATGAATTTATATAAGGGTTTGAACGAACCTATGGTTTCCCCTGACTATGCGCCAGCTTCTCCTCGTGACCTATGGCTGGAGATCAATGGATTGTAACATATTCGACCTCAAAGTTAGGTTTTGGAAACCCCTTAATAGAAGTTCTTCTTCCGGTGCTACAAAAAACTACACTGCAATCCCATATGGGTTCACTAAGACATAACACACAACAAAACTAACTCTACTAAAACCAGTCATTTTTTTGAAAGAAGGGATTAAAATATGCACACACGTCATCCCTTGTTTTCTTCGGATGAGAAACTAATGAAGAAAATGGTATATAGAAACCCCTTCCTATAAACAGAGGTTGTATAGATTTCCATAATGGAGGCACTCACCTTACAAAACTAATACTTATAAAAAATTGTACAACATCACCTTTATAGTAAAACAAGCACATGACATCACACAACATCACCGAACATAACCATCATGAATTATAAAAACATTTCTTTCATAGGCACCTTAATCATTATTCCCAAACATCAAACAATTATAGAAAGTTGTCATAATATCTTCTCATGGCCAGATTTCTGACACTGGTGGATTAACCTGATCCCACGCTTCGAAGAGACTACGAAGGACACCGGGGTATTCTTAGAGACCCTCGAGACTAACAACCCAAGACCACTTCCACCTTCAATGAATCTGGGAATTTAAGAAACTATGGTCTCTTTCAAACATCCATGAGCACTCTCCCACTTCAAGAGGATCCAAAAAACAATGAAGGGAAAGGGTGTAGACTGAATCTATAATGATCGACAAAAAATTCCATTATATTGATCAATTGTAGGATCATCTAATGGATAAACAATCAAGGATGGACTTAGGTCATGCATTAACACATAGTGTGGCATACCATACCCAACAAAATATCACATAGTCACAAAAAAGCTGGTCCATTGGTCAAAACTTTCCACAATCCAGATCCAAACACATGAAGTGAACCACCGTAAAGGAAACCCAATAATTTTTTCAAGGAGACAACTAACCAAACCTTGAAAATATCTTACCAAATAATCACAAACCCAAAAAACCATTAAAAAAGAGGAGTTCATGGACTCAAAACATCCCACAACGACCAAATTTCCAAAAACACATAAAACACAACATCCCAAACCCCAGTTCAAGACATCATGCTTCCTTCAAAATCATCTCGTTGATGAAAATGGATCAGTGGGTAGCGTATCCACGAATGGTACCCCATGGGCCTTACACATGTTTTTTTCCCTTACAAATTAGGAACCCTTTTTATATCCCTCATGACAATCATTTGGTCATTCTATTAACCATCAACCATCCCATATAACCCCATGCATGTTTCCACTCATATAAATACCTAATGTTAAAGAATTTTTTTCCACTTTTAAAAACCCAAACAGTCAAGCAATACTTACATTATTTTTCTCAAGACCGCTAACCAAGAAATCAAAATCTCCATTCACAGCTTACAAAATTTTTTGGAAATCCACACTCATTCAAATGAAAACACACATTCAATCTATTCACATAAATTTTAAAACAACTCAACCCATTTCAAAATAATTATAGTTTTATGAAAGACACCATTTGATCAGTACCCATTAATCGAAAAACTCATCTCTTCATGATTAAAACATGGTGCCAATTAGTTTTAGAACTTTTTTAATCATCACTAATAATTAAATAAAAACTCATCTTTAGTTATTGTACATTAATCTCAAAACGTTTCAGCCCATTGCAAAACACCTCAAATTTAATGAAAAAATCTATTTTATAAATCCCTATTAAATTAGGAATTCAAAACTTTTCATTTTAAAAATAGATTAAAAAATTTCCTAATACTTTTCAAAGGATATCTACTTACCAAATAAAAATCCATTTCCAAACTCCACATATAACCTCAAAAACATTTCATCCCTTTAAAAAACTATAAATAGTTTTGAAAATACTATTAATAAAACTTTTTCAAAACCATCTTTAACACAATTTCCTACATTCAAATGATGTGAAAACACACCATTGTCCATTTCAAAAGAATTCTGAAAATTCAGATCTTCCATTAAAAAAATAAAAAAATTCATTATTTATTATAAAATAATTTCAAAAAAATATTTCACATCTTAATACCTTGTCATTTTTTCTTTAAATCAAAAAATTTATGATTTCAAAAATAAATGATAGAATAAAATGCGAGGAGAAGAAAGTTTCACTAATTGACTTGGACATGTGGTTAGAGGCCATATGGAAATCACTTCAACTTCAAAAAGAGTGTTCTAGGGAAATATCACCAGCTCTATATGGCTTTCTAGGCCCTATGAGCTCACTGAGACCATTGTCCCCACTCTATTTTAATTTTCCCTTATCATCATCAAACAAATAAAACTAAAGGACTCATATAAATCCCAATATCCCATGGTGACTCGAATAACATCTTGAAGAGTGTTGTCCAGGTACACAACCCAAAACTAGAATGTCAAGTACCGACAATTATAGCTCTAGAACATCCATACTCTTCTGTAGTTATAACCCATAGATAGTGATCTTAACCCCCTTTGATACCATTTTTTCAAGAACTAAATCTAGTCTCCATCAAAAATGGTACCTGACTTAGCCCGTGGTAAGGCCCAAAGGGCTTTCCCAATTTCTATGGGATGGAACAAGTTCCTGGGTATCACAAAATTGAATTTGGAAATTATTTAATTGAGTTTATATATGTAAAACAACAAAAAATCCATCATAATAAATTGGGACTTTTCAAAATAGACCTTCATTTAAAAAAATTGTAATTTTATTACAAAATATAAAATAGTTCTCAAAGACTATAAGAAATGAATATACCCAAAATGGACTGACCAAGAACCACATTAGGGCAAGAGGCACCACCCTCAAGCCTTCTCCACAACACTACACCATGAAGGACCAATAGATACCCAAACCATTTGCACTAAAAGATTTACCCAAACTAGTGAAAAAATAACCATGTCTACTTACACACAAAAGTGTTTTTAGGGTGTGAGAGAAATACTAGTAGGCTTCCACCACTAAAATATTCAATGTAAAAAACATTAAAATATGTAATTCAGGCATGTTTTCATAGACATGAAATGCTAATAAAAATTATAATGATATGCATCCTTAAATAATCATAGTTTTCATGTGGGATACTTTAAAGAATCAATATTTGATAAATAGAATGACAAATCTACTAAATATTCTATCCTAACATACCGTATGCTGAATATAAGCATAAAGTATCTAATGAGCACAAGAAATGTGAAAATAACCCCAAGGCACAAGATCACTATAGGTATCAGGTACCTCATGTCTCATTGAATATAATTGTCACAATATCCATTCTCATTCACACGAGACTGTTGTAGGGAGAATTCCCAAAACCAAGTGGTTCCCCAACATCACAACCATTATCAACAAGATATTTTAGTTATTTTTTTAGTAAACATACTTTCTATGTGAAACTGGGGCCAAACCCCATGGGATCACTAGCATACTTGTATTGGTCCTCCCACATAGATACCCCAGTTTCCCTCTTGTGTAAAAACAAGTTCAACATGCCATGAAATATAATTTTCACATGAAAATACAACATAAAAAACACACACCCACATAAAATACCACACATATTTCACATAATCCTCCTTTCATGAAGAAAAATTATTCTTCACATCATAATCACAAAAAATAGCCCACAAACATGTTTCACGCCCTTCTTGCAATTTGATAAAACATTTTTGAAATTTATAAAATATTATAAAAACGTTTTACATCTTAAATCGCCACATTAAATTTCAAAAAAAATATTATCTGAACAAACTCAATAAAATAGTACATGTACATCCTCTTCAAACATTGTTTAACTCAATAAATCAATTACAATTTTCATAAAACAACTGATGGGGTATAACCATGTTTTCCACACAAACCCCAGTTCAAATCCCTTTTTCATTGCAAAAATCACACCAATACCAATCCAAAATACTATTTCCATCCATAGAAAAATTTATTAAACCGCCATCAAGTGTTACACAATTATCTCTAATATTACCACAAAAGATTCACATGAAAAACAAACATTTTCAAAAATATATCCAACTTTGAAACTAAAAGCTTAATAAATACTACAAAAAATGGTTCCACAAAAACAAATTTAAGAAGAGAATTATAAAAATATAAGTGAAGCAATGATAACTCGTATTGTGATGCATACACATGGAACCACCTACCATTTGTGCCAAAAACTCCAAACAGTTGTGCGATACATCAATCGCACCATCGCCGCATTACTAGGAAGTGAAATCTAGACCTAATCCAACATATATTAGAAAAAGGAAACATTATAAAACCCTAGGTATGAACCCTAACTTTAGGAAATTTTAAAAACTCATAAAAAGTTCACGAAACCCTAATAAAATGTGTGGAACGTGAGAAGAAACTCACATAATTGAGAGAACTTGAAGAAAACGTCTCAAATAAACCGATATATGAATTTAAAAACTGATAAAATGAATGGAAGGCTCAAATAACTCTTAGTATGAAATTTGAGATCTGAAATAGAGGGAAATGAGTAAAAATGAAGGAGTTATAAAATAAATAAAAAAATCTTTATATATGGATATGGGCTCACGCTTTGGCCCAAATTTTGAAATCCCTTTATTTCCACCAAAATGAATGGGAACCCCCCCCCCCCCAAACAATGGAGGTATATAAATAAAATGAAAACACCATAAAAATAATATTAGGGATGTGAAAATACTCCACATCATCAAATATTCTGCCCTAAAAATCCATAGTAAGGCCAAACACAAAAACCAAACCCAATCAAATGCCCGAAATGTAATAATTTTACATGTTATGCCCACCCCCAAAAGGAAAAAACACCTCTAGTGATAAATTATAGAAGTAATACTCTCAAAAATGAAAATATAGGCCCCTTTACTGAAAAAATAATGAACATTCAGAAATTATCCCCAAAAAAACTAATCCGACTCTATCTAAAAAATAATTAAGAAATTTACCCAAATGAACAACAACAACAAACATGCTTACACTTACCTTTCTAAAAATAAACCGTTGGGATATCTCTAATAATAATTTTCACCCAAGGAAGATTTGGGTATTTAAATAGCTCCAAACAAGACTACCTATTCCCAAGCTAAGACCAATGATAAATCAGATTTCCTAGTATGAGGAAACACAAATTGGATTCCCATAATAAGAGGCAACATAAATTTTCCCGAGGCAGAATCAAGACTATAATAGGGGAGGAACAACGGACTCCCAAGTACTAGGGGTATACATACTTTAGAAATATCTGAAGGAACATACATGAGAACCATAGTGGTTCTCCCCACCATAAGAACCATCCATCATAACTGACCCGCATGGGCTAGCACAGAAGGACCCCAAACATTAAAGAGTCGGGACGACCACACAGATAGTTCGCACTGTTTGTGAAAGCGTGTGCTAACCCCATGGATCCTTATATCTGTATAGTTTTATGGGTCATGGTTACTACTAATCGTGAGCTCCTCCTTTCTAGACAAATTTCAAACCATTATCCAAAATCACCCAAAGGGGGGAGGAATGAAATTGTGTGATAACATGGACATCGGGTCCTCCCACCTCTTTCCATCGTACGAGAACAACAACAAAAATTTGATGACATCAGATGGTTAAATTTCTCCGATATTTACTAATAAAATATTCACACACATAACCCCTTGTATTCTTTAGATGAGAAACATATGGAGAAAATGATATATAGGGACACCTTCTTTTAAACAATGGTTGTCGAGATTTTATGAAAGGAGACCCACTTATGACACAAAAATACTGACAAAGGTTTTTATAATATCACCTTTACAGTGAGAAAAGCACATGAAATCATAAAGAATCACCTAACATGTCCATTAAGACTGATAAAAACATTACTTGGGGAGGGAACTTATGCAGCATTCCCAAAAATCACACAATTATAAAATGCGTCCATAACATACTCTCATGACCATATTTTTCACACTGGTGGTATAAGGTGAACTACGACATTTAAGAGACTAAGAAGTACCTAGAGGCCCTCTTAGACACCATCGACACTAATAACTGCAGACCACATCCACCTGTAATGAATCAGGTAACATAAGAAACTATGGCCTCTTTCAAACATCCATGAGAACTCTCCCCCTACAACAGGATCGAAAAATCCATGAAGGGAAAGGGTGTAGAGTCAATCTTCATATTTGGGAAAATATATTCCTTATGTTGATCAAATAGAAGATCATATAACAAAAAAAATAATGCACCTTTATATTTTATTAACTCTTAGTGGGGGCATACCTTACACAACAAGTTAACCAAAGGACCCAACCAAGCTACTCTATTTGTCTAAACGTGCCACAAACCAGATAAAAACATATGATGGTAACCACCATAAATGAATCCTAATTTTTTTTAAGGATACCACTAACCAACCCTTTAACCCAGATTAACAAACAAAAACAGACCCAAAACACCGTTCAAACAAGAGGTCTTCTTGGACTCAATAATCCCTTAAAGAAAAATTTCTAAAAACAAAAAAGAGACTATATCCCAAAACATTCATCAAGACATCATGAATTCCATTAAAGTCATCTATTTGAAAATAAACAGTTTAGCAGTTAGCATGTCCACCAATGGTACCCCATGGGCCTTACACATGCATGTTTCCATGCCACACCTGGAACCTTCCTTATATCAATCCCGCCACTCATCTAGTCATTCCATTAACCATCCATCATCCTATATAACCCCATTCATGTGGACTCACATTGACATAACAATGGTTGAAACAAAAATTCTTTCCACTTTTCAAAACCCAAACAATCCATAAATACATATATTTTATTCTCAAGACCATTAACCAAGAAATCAAATTCCAATTTAATAGATTACAACATTTTTTAGAAAGGAAAATAATTTAAATGAAAACTCAATTTCATGTTATTCACATCAATTTCGAAACATATTGACCCCTTTAAAAATACTCCATGTTTTATGAAGAACACTATTTTATAAGAACATATTTATTGAAAAAAATCATATATTATCGTTTGAATCTAGGTTCCAATGATTCATAATTTTTTTTAAAAGATATTCAATCATTCAATAAAAACAAACATTTAATTCATGTACATTAATTTCAGAACATTTCGTCCCATTTTGAAACACTTCTAATTTCATGAAAAATCCCATTTCATAAATCCCTTTTAAATTGGGAAACTCTACTCCTCTCATTTTTTTAAAAATATTCCAATATTTCATAAAACATTTCAAATGATCTCTAGTTACCAAAATAAAAATACATTTCCAAAATCGGCACAAGACCTCCGAAACATTTCATCCCATTAAAAAAAATTCAATAGTTTAGAAAACACAATTGAAACCCATTTTTCAAAACTAGCATTAACCTAATTTTATGCTTTCAAAAGAGGTGTAAACACAACCATTTCCAATTCAAAAAAATCATAAAATTCAGTTCCACTATTTAAAAAATCAATCCATTCCCTATTTATTAGAAAATAATTTAACCAAAACCATTTCTTCTTTAAACCATGAAATTATTTCATTACAACCAAACATTCAAGATTTTAAAACTAAAGGACAGAAGACAATGCAAGGGGAAAATAGATTCAGTGGATGACTTGAACATGTGGCTTCCAGTCGTATGCCAATCACTTCACCATCACAGAATGTGTTCTATGAAAACATCCCTGGCTCCACATGGCTTTCCAAGCCTCGGGAGCTAACTGAGACCACTAACATAACTCTCTTTTCATTTCCTATAATCATCAAAAAACATATAAAACAATATGACTCAAATTAATTCCTACATTCCATAGAATTTCAAATTCAATCCTCTAGTGTGACGGCCAAGAACACTACCCATAACCAGAATGTTAGGTCCTGACAATCCTTACTCCATAACATCTTGACTCTTCCCCAGTTAATATAAACTAAAGTGAGCGAACCTAAACACCTCTGATACCATTTTGTCATGAACCAAATCTGGTCACCATCAATACTGGCACCCAACCCAGCCCATGGCAATGCTCGAAGGATGTTCTCAATAACCACAAGATGGAATAGGTGCATAGGTATCACAAGATGGAATTTAGGATCAATTTTCTTGAGTTTATAAACACAAAACAAGGGAAAAAATCCAACATAACAAATATGAATTATTCAAACAAACCATCTTTTAAAAAAATTCAGAATTTAATTAAATAATTTTAAACAGTTCTCAAAGACTATAATAATTAATGATACCCAAAATGGAGAGCCCAATATCCTCTTATTGGAAATAGGAACCCCCCTCAATACATCTCCATGACATTGCACTAATAAGGACTGAAAGAAACTCGAACCAGTTTCACAAAAATCTTTAACCTTTCCTTGGACAAATTAACCCAGTCAACATAGACCAAAAGTTGTAAGTAGGGTGTTACCCAAAGCCTAGTATTATGCCACCTCTAAAATATTTCATGTGATAGACATTCAATGATGAAAATCTTCTGTGTTTTGATAAACATTAAATGATAATTCGAATTTTTAAGAGACGCAACATTAAATAAAAATGGTATTCTAGTAGGCTACGATATGAAATAAAAACTTTTAAATATAAATAAATAGCTACTAAATTTCCCAGTCAATCATGCCTTATGATGAACATATGCATTAAGTATCTTATTAGCACAAGCAACGAAAAAATAACCCTTAGGCACTAGATCATTTTGTGTACTAGGTACCCCGTATCTTAGTGATTGTAACCATCAATATATCTATTCTTGTGTGCACGATCCACTGGTAGGAAGCATACCCATAACCTAATTTCTCAAGATCATCATCATCATTCTCATCATAGTTTAGCTAGTGTTTTAATATTTAAACTTTCTATGTGAAACTCTGGCCAAACACCATGGGATAAACTAGCATACTAGTACACATCCTCAAACTTAGATACCCGAGATTCCCTATTCAGCACAAACAAGTACAAAAATCAATGAAATATTATATTCACTTGTAAATACCACATCCAAATAACACACCCACAAAATATCCCACACACATGTTACATAAATTTCCTTTCTCAAAAAAATCATTTTTTACAACGTACTTACAAAAAACAGCCATCGAACGTGTTCCGTGCCTTTCATGCAATTTGATAAAACATTTCAGAAATTTATAAAACATTCTATAAATTTATGACATCTTAAATCCCCAAATTACCTTTAAAAAACCATCAATGGTGAACACACTCACAATAAAAGTACTTGTACATCTATTTCCCACTTTGTTTACCTCAACAAATTGTTTACAATTTTTATAAAATAATCCCATGTGGTATAAGCTTGTTTTTCACACAAAACCCATTTAAAAGCCCATTATCCAAGACAAAATCACACCAATAACAATCCAAAACAGAAATATCTTCCCAAGAAACATTTATTTAACAACTATAAGTTTTATAAAATTACTTTGTATAATAAAACAAAAGATAGAATGAGAATCACAAATTTTTCATCAAATATGAAAATTTGATATTAAAAGTTTGATCAATACTACCAAAAATGGTTCCCAAACAAAAAAAATGTAATAATAACATGATATAAATACAGATTAAGTAATGATAACCCATATTTAGATTCTTACACATGTAACATCCTACCATTTGTGAAAAAAAAACCTATTCTGTTGTGTGAAACATCAATCGTACCACCATCGCACCACAAAGAAGTGAATCAAGAAATAATCCATAAGATTTCAGAAAAAGGACACATAATCAAACCCTTTGAATAAACCCTAGCTTCTGGACATTTTAGAAACTCTATATAATTAGAACAAAACCTAAAAAATTTTGAGGAAAATGAGTGGAAACTCACATAATTGAGATATTTGGAATAAAAATCCCCAACTATACCTGTATATAAATTTCCAAACTGAAAAAAGTAAATTGAAATTCCAATGAGACTGTGTAGGTAATTTGAGAACTAAAATGGGGGTCAAAGAGTAAAATTTGATGTATTTTTGAGTAAAAACAACTTACCTCATCAAATATGGATGATTTTAGAAATATAGAGATGTTTTACCCTAATTCGCAATTAATATGAGCACCATAGTGTGGGAGGAGAGAATGTGAGAAGTCCATGGGTAAGTGGTATTATTTTAGATTTGGAATAACCTAAAAAACATAAAAAATGAATGATATATTAAATAATTAATAAAATTAAGGAAGGAAATGGGCATTTGGGCTGGTCGGACACATTAATAAAAAACCCAAATACATCATTATTACCAATTTATGTGGGTTATAAATTGATATGGTTGTTTTAATATAACAGTTTATGCCAATTGGGATGTGGAATGGGAATAAATGTTTAAAAATGAAAGATTATTTTAATCCAAATTTATTTTTAAATTTGGAAATGGGCTCCTGGTTTGCCCAAAATTTTGAAAATCCACCATTTCCACCAAAATTCATTGGAAAACCACAAAACAAAGAAAGAATATAAATTAAATGAAAAATACCTTTAAATTATCTCATTGATGTTACATAGACCAATGTGGTTTCATTTTTTATATTGGTAAAATGTTTTTTTTAATATGAAAATGGGTTTTGACTTTGTGGTTAGTGTTCCTATAGATGGTATTAGTCTTTTAAAATGGGTTGATTTTTTTTCTTGTAAAATGATGATGTTATTTTAGCCATTAGTGTTTTCATGGGTTTTCACTTGCATAGTTATTTGTTGATATGTTTATGGATTCTCATTATGGCATAGTGGTTGGGTTCTTGTGGTGGCATGAGATTGTGCATGTGTGTGAGACTTGATGAAACACAATTGGTGACTGTTAGAATCCACATTGTCAGTTTGTTTTTCAAAAGTGTATTAAGCTGAAAACATGTTCTGTTTTTGTAAATTGGATTTTATGTGGAAATAGTTCTCATGTTTTTGAAGTGTGTTTTTTCTTATTATTTGTTCATGATCTATAAGTGATACTCTTAGTGTGTCTTTAGATAGTATCTTGTTGGTGGCACAGTTTTGGAGAAATTTCTAGTGGGTTTCTGAGGATTTGTTAGATGTTTTGATGTGACGATGGATGATTATCTATTGGAACAAATTGTGTTCGATCTGCCTAAGGATTCATTTTAAATATTAAATCCACCTCTTTGGATGATTCCTCCACTATTTTGTTAGAATAGAGAGTTGTTGGGGAATTATTTAAAGTGTTTAACTATTGTGATAATTCTTTCTGGTATACTAGTTTTGTTTTTTTGTTATTGATGTGTTTCTTCTTATTCTAGGTCCATTTGTTTCCTAATTTAGAGTGAGATATGATAATATTATGTATCTATGAGTTCTTATATAGATTATGGAATGATATTTAGAAAGTGAGTATTGTGGGGTGTTGTGATCCTTATCTCTTAGTTGCGACATAGGAGATTCTTCAAACATCAGGTCTTAAGCTATAGTTCTCGGAGTGATGATTCTCAAGCAGTCATGAAATCACAATAAGTGTGGGGTGCTCAACAAACCACTATATTTCATCATTTTAATAATTTTGTTTCTATGTTTTTATTATAGTTCTCATCACTGTGAATTTCATTTTTTACAAAGAGTGAGGTGGACTTATCCCTCATGTAGTTTTTATAGTTTTTCTTTCACATATGTGGGTTTCTAGTCAATGTCCATGTGTGGAATGTCAGTCTGAACTGACCATGGTATTGTTTTTACTTGTTTGTAGGTGGAGAGTTTTGTGTGGTTCCATTATTTTTTTTGAGGTTTTAGTGGCCCAACAATTGGGTAACCTTTCCTCCCAGCCCAGAGTGGTGAGGTTTTTTATATATGCCGAATGTGTTGGCCCTGTTCTTGTCGCCTCCCTTCGGGAGTGATTGGTTCAAATGCACATGTTTGTAACTATATTTAAGTGGATTATTATGTTACTCTCGGAGAGTTTTTTTGGGTCGATGCAGGTGTGTCCCGTTTCTATATTATTGTGAATTATTTTTTTTCTAGTTCTAATAGGTCTAAAATGGTGGGGAGACCCACAACAGATCTCGAAGATCATTCCTTTAGGGTTTTTTTAGATATTAGTTCACTTTTATTGAGCGAGATCCTATTCTAGCCTCCCCCAAAGTCGTCAAATTTAATGAGTTTACATTAGTTTGGGTTAAAATTGGATTCCTTGGGAGATACCCCAATAATCTTGTTCTTGGCTTGGTTGTAATGTTTGTGGCTTGATCTTTCGATTGATTATCAGAAAGTGGTTGTGAGTTGGTGTTTTTTTTGAGAAAGTGGCCTAGGTTTTGTTGATTATGGATGATATGTCCTTATCTTGAGAGGCTACACCATATTTATTAGGAATCCATATGTGTATGTTCTTTATCTAAAATGTGTTATGCCTTTCCAGGGGTGGAAAGCATGAATAGTTGGGAGAATTTCCACACCCTATTTTTCATGTCTTGGTTTTGTTCTCATTTGTTGGAAAAACTGATCCTTTTTATTAGATTGGGTGAGGTGAATTTTTATTTTTCAACTACCATCTATGATTATTAATACTACCATGGGTTCCCCATAGCTTGTTTGGGTGTGTTTAGAGAAAATGGTTGTCACTTAATGATTTGGGTCAACCGTGAGCCGACTTCTAGATTAAAGAAAATTGTTACTTTTTAAAATCCTAACTTTTCAACATTTTTCAGTCATCCCACAATCAATTTGTCCTACCCTGACATATTCAAACCACCATATTCATTTCCCCCATAGGAATTAATAATCATTGTGGGTTTGGGTTATTTGTTCTAGTATTGGGACACCCTATGAGCCCATTTCTAGTTAAAAATAAAAACATGGTTCTTTTATATATTATTCATTAAATAATAATTTATTATGATTCCACCACCTAAAAATATCCCTTATAGTTGGATATCATCCAGATGTTCCTGCCCCTTTTTATACTTCATTTTTAACCTCTTATGGGCGATTTATCATTAATGATTAGTAGTTCTTATTAAAATTTTCACCAAATATTTATCATTTCTATTCCCTCTTCCTTCTTCATTAATTTTTTCACTGATTTCCATTCACCCATGTTGTTATCGATCTAGGTTTCTTTTTATAATCATTTTTTTATCATGGTATTGTTTGTTTAGGGTCAGTCTTCACAGATCAAGGGTTTTGGAACCCGTCGTTGGTGTTTTTGGATGTGTGCCTCCATTCCCCCATGGTTTTGAGGTAGGTTCTTCCAATAACATGACATTATTTTTAATTTTCATTATGTTATCACCTTATAAACGTGGTTATGTATTGTTGTGAAACCTTTTTATGATTTAATTTGTGTGGAAAATGGTTATTTATGCCTAGTTTTGTGTAAAATAAAGGTGTTTAATTATAAAAGTTCACACTGCTTGTTCAAATAATTGTTCTTCTAGTTGTCACATACAGATCATGATGTTTATGACCTGGATTAACAAATTTAATAAATATCTTTCAATAAAATTTGTGTTTTTACACCTTTGGGTGTTAAATAGATGTTGTTTTTGTAAATGTTGCGTGCCTAGTCATTAAAAAAGTTTTAAGTTGGACTTTCTATGAAATATGTGATATTAAATTACTTGTATGAATTTATTAAAGTATAGGTAGAAAGAAATGTAAAATTTTGGATTCCTTTTATGGATTTGAAAAGTTGTTTAGTATTATAAATAGATGGGTTTTTGTTTTTGACATGTTTGGGCACAACTTGTTGGTAAGTGGCTCGTTCGAAATTCTTCTGAAAATAGTTCAGCATAAATGTGTAACATCAATGTTTTAAAGGATTTATGTAGAATTTTTAATGATCCTATGTGTTTTTGTAATCCTCTTTATGAAAATGTGAAATTTCTACCTTTTTCATACATTGGTTTGGAAAAATTATTAATGACCCGTTTGGTATTTATCTTTAAGAAAATTGGTTTTCATGTGTGTTCTATTTTTTACCATTTTGGGTAATTTTAAGATTTATGAATTTGATTTTGTAAATGGTTTTGGGGAATCCAAATCTATTTTGGTATAGATTTTTGGGTTTTCTTCATCATAGTGCATTTTCAAATGGAATTCATTTACAATTATTTGATAAACATCTTGATAATGATTTATAAAATTTTTAGAGGGATTTTTGAGATACACAAAGGGTGAAAAAATGTTTAGATACTGTTTGGAGTGTGTGTTACTAGAACTGGTGTTTTTATGTGTAAAAGAAATTTTATATCTTTTGTATCTTATTTGAACCGAAAGAGGGAAACCTGGGTTTCTAGGTGGGAAGACTTGCACTAGTATGCAGGTGATCCTGAGTGGTTTCATCCCTGTTTCACGTAGCATGTTTGACGATGAAAATAAAAAATAAACTATAATGATGATTTTGTGGACCACTAAGTTATTAGTATATTCCCTAATTGTGGGTCATGCCTGAGAATGGATGTTTTTAGGGACACTTTTCACCAAGATACGAGGTACCTGGGGCCCGCAGCATGCTAGTTCTTATAGGTGTTCGTCTAACTTGTTCGCATTGGATATATTGTATTCATCATCGGCATACATGTTTTTTGGTTGGAAAATTAACTAGATTGTGTGTTTTATTTAATGGTTTATGTTCTTTAAAGAATCCCTTTTGGAAATAGTCTTTTCCTTGAAGGTGCCTCTCTTTGAAATTGGTTAGTAGTATTTCCTAGTTATGAAAGCTTCCAGGAATTTTTAATTTTAAATGTTTTTATCATGGAACCCTTTTTGGAAAAAATATTTTTATATATTTTATTTAAAATTTTAAATTTAGTATTATTTTATTTTAATGTATGTGAATTGGGAATAGAATTTCACTCTAACATACTGTGTTTTAATATTCGCACCTATAGTTTTCTTCTATTTTTATCCCTTATGCAGTTTTCAGATTGATTCTGATCACCATGGAAGACTTGTGATCATTATGTAGGAGAGTGTAAATTGGGTTTACATGGATTTAATTTGTTTTTATACTTGGTAGGTTGAGTTTTTGGTTCAGTTGTACTTTCACATTCTTCTGTGAATAATGTTCTTTTCAACTTTTACATAAATATATTTTGGGCTGTCCAATTATTTATGCTATTAGTTTAATTGATTATATGTAACCACTAATGTATTTATATAATAATAAATTATTATTTCTATCAATAATTTTTAATAAGATAATAAATATATGTTAAAGGGGATATTTTTCTGATACCGTACTTGAAAGGAAAAAATGGATTTCTCTAAAAATCTTACATTGCACACAACTTTGAGTTATAACATAAATAATATATTAGTATTACTATTTTAAATGGTAATTAATTACTAGATGTTTTATTTACGTGAATTAATATAAGCAAATGAAATATGATTATAAATTTTTATTAAATGTTTTTAAATTTAACCAATAAATGATAGATGTATAAAATTATAATGAAGCTGATTTTATGCATTAAATACTCTAATATTTTAAAAAAGTTGCCTTAACACCCATTGATGGAGGACCATTATTAAAAATAGTTTTTATCACATTTATATGTTCTATTTTAAAAAAATAAACTTCTTATATAAAATACATCCATCAAAATTTACTTTGGAAAAATATTTGGTAATTTATTGATAAATATAATTTTTTTGTGAATAGTGAAAAAAAACCACATTTTACGTCAAAGATGCATTTTCATATAAATTATTTAAAAATATAGATTTACATTTTAATTCATTATTTTGTATAATTTAATTATATATTTATTATTTAATACAATGATTTTCATTGAATTAATTTCAAATTTTAATTGGACATAAACACATATAAATATATTTTTAGTTTTTACTTCTTAAAAACCAAATTTTTTCTTTTGACAACGAAAAATAATTTTAAATTAATTACAAAAAATTATTTGTTTTTAATTTGTAAGACCATATTCATTATTTTTAATCATGAGTAAAAAATTTTGTAAAAAAGTACCATATCTTTATAGACATTAGGAATAATAACTTCAGTAATTATTTTATTTACCCTAGTTAAAGGGAATATCTTGTAAATGAGGGTAAACAAATAATAAAATAATAAAATAATAAAATTAAAGTTCCCTAAAAAGTGTCCTAATCAAATTTTACAAGAAATTTATAACCTTGGGAATCCTCAGGTCTATCTTGGGACACCATGAATCTACATTGATGTGAAAATGACATTTTATAAGAATTAATTTAAATAAAAGAAAAATGTAACATAAACATGAAGATTTTAGTAAAACGATTTTTTTATGGGGATATATAAGTGATTGATTTGAATATAAATATTTATTATAAAGATAAAATGATTTCCAACATTATAGTAATTTATTAAAAAAATTATACATCAAATAGAAAAATTATTTATGACAACATGATGATATAATGATTGCCTTATTAAATAATTATTTAAATAAAAAATATTATAAATATTAAAATAATGTTATTTTAAAACTATTCATTACACACACAAATTTTAGGGATTATAATGAATTCTTATCTTTTAATTAATGACAATTTTTTTGAAATAATCACGCTATAATGGATTTTTAAAAAGAAATCATATGAATGGTAAAAAATTGACATAAATGAGTTTTTAAAAAAATTATACTTTATTATATGATATAATTGATCTAAATATATATGACACATCCAAACTAATTAGATAATATTATAAATTACATTAATGAAGCACTTTAGGTTCTATTGGTATTTTATTTTAACTATATTAACCGTATTGTATGAATATACAAGAAGACATAGTAAGAGTTAAATTAGTAAATATGGGTTAAATTTAAAAGATAAGGTTAAAATTGAAACAAAAACAGTTCTAAAAATTATTGGTTGAGATGATATAGAAAAATATTTACTTAATATTTGAATTAAATTAGTTTGACCTTTTTATATCTAAATTCAGGTTATAATAATATAATATTTCAAGTCATTCCTAAAGTGCCCCTCCATCCTACTATAAAGGGGCATCACCTTTTACCCTTACTCACACCAGTAATTCCCCTTGCATCGACCAAACACTTTTAAATTAATATTTCACTATAAATCTATTCATATTATATGAATCATCCTTTTTAGAACACAATTCAAGATATAATTTTAACTTAAATCAAAAGGAGTTACTCGATTTTATGTAATGTCTTCTCTCAAGCTTCATTCATTTGTTTTTTTACAAACCCTAAACCCTCTTTATTATATTATTATAAAAAATAAACAATTTATTAAATATTATATTTATATTCTCTCTAATTCAATTTAAATTCATTTACATCATAACATTATGCATTCAATAATCTGTAAATAGGATTATTTCATTTGAGGAAGTGCAGACTTCCTCTACCTCAAAGTGAGATGAATCCTTAATTCCATTCATGGAACATATAAAGGAAGGAATTAATAATAATATTTAAATGATTTACCATATGATATTATAATGGAATAATAATATACCTATGTATCATTTATTTTTCATACTTTTAAAAATTAAAAAAATGCAAGTAAAATATTGTTCATGTGTATGTACGACATACCGTCTCCATGAATGGTTCATTTCATTTCATATCTCCAAATTTTATGGACTATTATAAATTAATATATACTGTATATATAATATATATTATACTTAAATATTGAATATAATTATTGAGATATTATAACTATGACCGCACAGACAATTTCTAATTATAACAAGTTCATTTTTGACACAAGTTACGAATATAGACAAAAGACGAATATTAACTTAAAAATTTATTTAATTTTTATAACATGGAACCAATTTATATAAAATTAATAATAAACATGAAAATTATATCTTTTGTATTTATAAATTAACTTATTTTTATTATTCTAGAAGAAAAAGGATCATATGTGACGAATCAGATGCAATATAAGGGAACCTTTCAAACTCCGCTTTTAGTCAAATACTTCTTTTATGTTATGTATATATTTCCATTTTATTATGTTTTTATATGATATTATATATTCTTATTGATGTAAATTTTATTTCCACATGATGATAGACCCTTTTCATTCTTATTAAATCATTTTTTGACTTTTTTAGTGACGTCGTTAGGTTGTTGAATTGTTGTAAGTGTAGTTCTTAACCCAATTTGAATCCTCTGGGATGACCGTCTACATCCTGATTATTTATTTCTATGATTATGTGAGAAATAAATTTTTATATCCTATCTTTTATTTGTATTTTATTTTTGTGTACTTATATTTAATACATATAATTTATTTATTTTATTTACAAAATGATCTTTTTAATGGACATCATCTCAAAGTCCTTTCATTGAGGAATATTTTTATTTATGCATGCCTTTATTTTATACTGTGTATATAACCTTTAAATTTTAATTTCATTCAAATTAATATTTTTTCAATGAACCATTTTACTAATTTATAAAATTAATGATTCTTTTTAACGTATAAAATGACAATAACCTTTCCACTACAGTGGGAATTAATTTGATATTTGGCATCCTTAGTAAGTCATAATTTTTTTTAAAAGGAAAATAAATACCATAAAAACTTTTCCGTATTATGTTATTTAAAATGGCTTTCAAAATTATTGATTATGTCATTATTTTGAAATTTTATATTGTGATTGGAATCTGGAATTGTTATCTTTCCCTTATTCTTGTTTTATGGGTTTTGATTAGTTTATGGATCTTGGGAATTGTTTACGTATACATGAGGTTTCACGAAAAACCTAGTGTGGTTGCACCCAAGATACCTCTCAAATTCCTTGGGTAATGTGAAGGAGGAAAAATTTAATGTTTATCCTAAGAGATTAAGGGAATATGATGTGATGGGTATTCCAAATTTAACTCCCTATATACCTGTGAATGATACAATGTAATTATGTTGTAGATTCCACAAGTTGTCTTTATGGCTTATTATTTCTCATTATTATTCATAAATCTTATTATTTCATGTGGTATGTTACATAGATTGTGTTTTATGAGTGAAAATTATGATTTCATTGATTTATATGAATTGATGGAATAATGTTTTCGTTCTTTATTTTATAACCCATACTGATCCTTTTATACTTATCCATAGTTTTTGAAATTTATTTCAATGGGTATAATTAAGGGGAAAATAATATAAAAAATAAAGAATATTTATATCAAGAATAGAATTATTATTTTATTTAAGGACATATTTGTTTTGAAAAAACATGTTACAGTAAAAGTTCGTACTTATTACTATTTGAGATTTAACGTAATAGTTATGACCTAATTCTCTAAAACTGTATACCTGAATATAATATAATGTGAATTATTTCATTAACTAAATATTAAGTAAATGTTTATGTTTGGGGACTTATAGTTGGTATCCGAGTTCAGTTTAGAAAACTTAAGATGATAGGTTGTTTTTAAGTATATGTGACATCACTATAATGGTAATGATATTAGAGTAATAGTTATTTTAGATACATTAAATATTTCGAAGATAACTTGAATATGTATATATTAGTGTTTATCCTCCTCATAAGATAGTATATAATTATTTTATTGATATACTCACACTCACCATTTTGGTTTTAGTAAATGATTGGATCTAGGAGGCACCAAAGTAAAATAGATGTGAAGGAAACTATGGTTGTTTTATGAATGATAAACTGAATGAAATGGGAGCTATAATGAGAACTCATGTGTTTATTCATAACCAATTATCCATATTCATGATTAACCAGTATATCCTCAGTGATTTTTATAAGGCATGTTATATGCATGAAATTAATCTTAATTGATGTTCTTGTAATAATATTTAAGGTAATTATATTAAAAAACCTCTGTGTCATGAATGTCAAATGAAACACCTAGGAAAATTCTTTAAATTAATGGGAATATGTTTCAGATGTGGTAATGAATATCATAAAGTAATAACCATCCAAGGAAAATAGAAGCGTCATGTTTACTCTATGAAAGGAAAAGAGGTTATTTCTGAAGGATCAATTGAATGGTTTAAATGTGGTGTATATGGTAATTATGAAAACATATTTCTTATGAAGAAGGTTAGGGAATGGGATCAACATGATCATACAAATAGATTTTTCCAATTATTAATTTCTTTCCAATTGAAGATGATGAAACTTAAAATGACCTATGAACATCATGGATTATAAATTAGATCATGTTTTGACATTACTGAAATTTTAGAAGATTATGAATGAATTTGGTTGTAGGAAATAAGTATAAAATAATAATATGGAAAAACAATTATAATGGATCATGAAGAATGTTTGATGATTAAGATGTGTACATTTTAGGAATTAAAGTGTTTTGTTGGATCTATGGATGATTATATGTTTATATGAATTAGTGATATGATTACTTCGAATTAATTTTTCTATTACGTGTAACTTTGAGGATTTATATATGAATTTTTATTAAGGAAGAATTATCTTTTATTTTTTGGACATAATTGAAAACCATTGGGGATTATGTGATCTTTTTATTAGGTAATTTTTGATTAGTTATTTTTGGGATGTAAATTGTGAGGTATGAAATATATTTTGATGTTAAAACATGTTATGGATATTTAGAAGGATTTATATCATATATTAATGTTATTCTAATTATAAGATTTTTGAAAAAGAATTACACCAAGACCGTGTCACAACCTGCCATGTTGAACTATTCTTTTGGAGTCAAACAATGAACCAAAGTGCAAGTGGGATTTATTTCTTACCTGTGGACTACGTGAAGTCCCTAGTTAGTATGACTATTTCTCATTTATTAAATGATTTTATGGATCAAGAATAAGATATTTTTTGGAAATGTATCTTTTATTAATTGTATACCCTTATTATAAGATAATGATTTAGTGATTATGTGATAAATCTAATATGGGAAGATGTTTTCTATTTTGGAAAACTATATTCTTATGGAAAATATAATACTATGGGATTTCAATTGAGAAGTAATGGATGAATTTTATTTTAAAATAATCTATGTTTTTATTGTTTACTAATAGAGATTTGGGTTAGTTATGGAAATTATTAACCTATCTTTGAGAATACTTGATTAGGTTAATTAATGTTAAGTATTATAATTTAAGAGTAGTCGATGTTATTTGGAGAAAAATGTAAATAATAAGCATGCAAGACAATGAGATAAAATTATTCTATTTTTTGGGTTTCAATCTTAGTTTATATTATATAGATATATTTTAAGACATTTTTTTATTTAATGATCTTTTTTTAACATTGGGTATTGTTTGTAGAATTTTGGAGATTAAGAGTAGTATTTATTTTTATAAAGGATTATCTTTTTGGGGATTATCTAATCTTGTGCTAACCATTTTTTATTTTGGTTAAAGTCTAAATAAAGACAAAATATATAGTAATACTTTATTTGATTATGGGATTCTCTAGATATTGATTCTAGCACTTTTTATGTGACCTAATCATCTTGAATACTCATCGTTCAAAGAAAAGATGAGTTTGGTTGAAATTTAGTAAAGGATGAAAGTGTACATGACAAGTAAGTATGGTACCTTCTGTTCTTAGTCATGATCATAAATAAAATACTCAACATTATGAAAAGGATGTTAAATCAATAACATTGTTCATTTACTTTTCCTTCTGCCAAATCAATGACAAGTTAAGCCATCACAATTTTGTGGTTTTTTGGTGGTTAACTTTCTCATGACCAGGTTTTTAATCACATTACATCAGAATTTGATGGTTTTTTTTCTCTTCCATATCAATGTTTTTTTCATGGAATCCTTGTATGTGTTATCTCTAGAAACCATTTTACATATTTTCCATTTTTTAAATTGATATTTATATTGAATCTATTTCCATTGTGGTACATTAAAGGAAGTTTCTGAACCCAATTTTAAAATTGTGAGGACACCATATCCAAAAGTGGGGAAGGGTGTAACAACCTAGGTATTTATATAATAATACTTATAATAATAAAAATGAATAAATTATTAATTTAATATTAAAGGGATGATTTTTCTGATAGCGTACTTGACATGTATCAAGGGGGGTTTTTCAGAAATCTTATACTGCACATAACTTTGAGTTATACCAAAAAATAATATAATATTTTTATTATTTTAAATTGGAGTTAATTAACAGATGTTGTATTGATGGGAATTTAAAAAACTAACTAAAATATGATTATACATGATTATTAAATGTCTTTACATTTGTACTATAAATTTTAGAGGTTTAAAATAAGAATGAATCTAATTTTAAGCATGAAATACTATAATATTTTTAAAAAGATGGTATACCGCCCATTGATGGAGAAACATTTTTAAATATAGTTTTTGACACTTTTGTAAGTTCTATATGAAAAAATAGATACATTCTTTAAAATCTCAACATCAAAAATTACATTGGATAATTTTTTTCAATAATCACATAAAGTTCGTTTTTTATTGAATAGTGAAAAAATACAACATTTTATGTCAAAACTTCCTTTTGACCTTAATTTTTTATATATTTATATTTCCATTGTAATTGGTTTTAATGTTAAATTTGATTATTCCTTTATAATTTAAACCAATTGTGATGATTGTAACTAATTTTACCTTTTAATTTGACATAAACACATGTGGATCTTTTCATAGTTTTTACTTATTAAAAACATGTTTTTTGCTTTCGACAAAGAGATTTAATTTTAAATTATTTACAGAAACATATATGTTTTGAATTTGGAAAAATTTATCCCACATTTGGAATCACGGGGTCCAAATTTTACAAATATGTACCTCTTTTACATTATTAATAGTAACGTTGGTAATTATTTATTAACCAGGGTTAAATGGTAATTCTCGAAAATAAGGGTAAAAAAATAATATTATAATGAAATAAAAATCCTTAACATGTTTCATAATTCTATTGAATGATAAATGTCTGAACATGGTCATCTATTGGTCTATTTTGAGACCCCATGGAGTCACATTGATGTGAATTTTTTTTTATAAAAATTAATTTTAATTAAAGAAAAATGTAACATAAACATGTATCTTTTAGAAAAACCTTTTTACATGGGTGTAATGTAAGTAATAATTTATACTATTAATAGTAATTATAATGATAAAATAATTTCAATGATCATGGTATTTGTCATAATATTTAGACATCAAATAAATAAATTTATTAATGGCACGATGATGGTATAATGATTACCATATTAATTAATGATTTTAAAAAAATCAGATTAGAAAACATAAAATAAATTTATTTTAAATCATTTTATGCCGTATTAAAATTTTATGGATGATAATGACTAATTATATTTGATTTAATGTTGTTTTTCTGAATAGTAATTTTTTAATTTATTTTTAGTAAGTCATGATATGATTAATATAAAAATTGACAAAATGCGTTTTTAAAAGAAACACTATTTTATTAAATGATATAATAGTCCAAAAAAATTAAAATTCTTCCAAATTAATTAGATAATATTTTAAATGTTATTAATTAACCACTTGAGGTTCTAAACTAATTTTATGGTAACTATATTAACCATATAGTATGAATAAATAAGAATATATGGTAAGAGTTAGTTTAGTTAACTAAGGGTTAAATATAAATGATAAGGTTAAATTTGAAACCAAAACATTTTATAAAAACTATTGGATGAGAGTATATCGATCAAAAATCTCCTTATATTTGAATTAAATGAGTTGTGGAACTTTCTAAATCTAAATTTATTTTATAATAATATAATATTTCCAAACATTCTTAAAGTTCCCCTCATTTTTATTATTAATGGGAATCACCTCTAACCATTACTCACACCACTAAACACCATTTTATCATCCATCCTCTAACCAAATAATCTCTAAAAACCCCTCTATTCCTCCTATAATCCTCACATTGGGCATAAGACAATTCAATAAATCCTTTTAGCTTAAATCAAAAGGAGTTACCCAATTTGAGGCGACGTCTTCTCTCTAGCTTCTTTCATTTAGTTTCTTTCTCCAACCCCTAAACAATTTTTATTCCACTATTTTTTAACAAAAAAATTATATTAAATATAAAAGTACATTTTTATGAGAATTATTCGAACTAAACATACACACAACTTCATTTAATGAATACAAACATATTGTATCTGTGTACGATGAACTATGGCCTCCCAAAAAGATGATTGTTTGATTTCCTACACCACCTATCATCATGGAAATTATGTTAGAAATATATTTATATATTAAATTTATTATATTTATATTTTCTTTATTCTTCTGAAATTTTATTTATATCATTACTTTATGCTTTATATAATGTGTAAATATGATAATTTCATTTGAGGAAGTGTGGGATACCACCCCTCAAAGTGAGATCACTCGTTCATTTCATACAAGGAAAGTATAAATGATAGATTTAATGAACTTATGTAACGTATATATAATATGATATTATACTACAATTATAATATACCTATTTAAAATTTAGTTTTCATTCCATTAAAAATGAGAAAAGTAATGAAAGTGGTGTTTCTGTGTACGTACAACCTACCATCTCCATGAACGGTTCAATTCATTTCATATATAAAGATTTTTTGGAATATTAAAAATACATATATAATATATATATATATATATATATATTATATATGATATTAAAAACATGAATATAATTTTTGAGATAATAGAATTTTGACCTAATGGAGACATTGTAATTATAACAGGTTAATTTTTGAAACAAGTATAGAATATCGACCAAAAAACGGATATTAACATAAAATATTATGTAATTATTATAACATTGTAAAAAAGTAATATAAAAGGAATATTATAATTCAAAAAAAAGTTATTATGAATGTATAAATTTATTTATGTTTATTATTCCTGAAGAACAATAAACATAAATGATGAATCAGATGCATGGTAAGGGAACATTTCACCCCTATCTTTTATTCAAAGTCTTAATTAATGTTATGTTTTTTAATATCAATTTTATTATGGAGGGATTTGTTATTAAATTTTTTTTTACTTTACTTTTCATTTCAATGTGATGAGAAGACTTTTTCACTATCATCAACTAATTTTTATAATTTTCAACGACACTGTTATGCTTCTTGACTTTTTTAAGGGTACTTCTAAATCCAATATCCATTCATTGGGTTGACTGTCAACATACTTATTTAATTAAGGAATATTTTGATTTATACACGACTTTATTTTATATGGTATATAAATTCCACTGACTTCTAATTTCATTCAAAGGGAATAAATTATCTTTGAATAATTTTACTAAATGACAAAAGGTATGTTTCTTTTTAACGTACATCGGGACAACTACCTTTCCGCCTCTATTAGCATTATTTTGATGTTTAGCTTAATTGAAAAGTTGTAATGTATTTAAAAGGGAAATAATTACCATATAACCTATTCATATACTTTCATATTTAAAATGGTTTTGAAAATTTATCGATTATGTCAATATCTTGAAATGTTATATTGTGATTTGAATGTGGTAATGTTATCTTTCTTTTATGCTTGTTTTATGGGTTATGATTATGATATGGATCTTGGGAATTTTTTACGTATTAGGGTTGTTCCATGATAAACATATGGTAGGTGAACCCGACATAAATCTCTTATGGATTGGGTAACGTGAAAGAGGTAAACATTACTATTTCTTATAAGAGATTCAAGGAATATAAATTGATGGTTATTCCAAATGTAACTCCATATGTTATTGTAAAAGCTACAATGTAAGTATGTTATAGATATAAAAAGATACCATTATAATTAATGATTTCTATGTGTTATTCATAAATCTTCAGATATCAAGGGGTTTGTTAAATAGATTATGTTTTATGAGTGAAAAGTATTATTTCATTGATTAATATAAATTGAGGTAATAATATTTTCATTCCTTATTTTCTAACTCTTACAAATACTTTTATACCCATCCCATGTTATTGAAATGTTTTTCATATGGTATAAAGAAGGGTAAGAGAAATGATGTAATCAAGATGAATTATATCTATAACATAATTCTTGTTTTATTTAAAGAATTTAATTGTTTTGAAAAAATTTGTTAGATTGGAAGTGTCTACACTTTAATATTAGAGATTTTATGTAGCAGTTGTGGCCTAATTATCTATAACACTATACTTGAAAAGCTCTACAAATTGAATTATTGATTTTACTCATGATTAAGAAAATGTTTAAGGATGAGGCCTTATATTATATTTTGTTGAAATTGTTACCTTGTCACTCTACTGATTCTGTTTGTTCTTGTGACCATTCTGGGAAGATCAGGATCACCTCTCAGGACTAGTTGCAGAGTGGACAGGGTGACCAGTACAGGGTCGACTTGGGCTGGTTTGTGACAATTATATTTGTAGATTCATACATGACTTCTTGTGCCACATTTTCTCGGAATGGCTAATTTGGTTTGAGTTCTTACAAAATGGAATTAGAATTTTTTTTCCAATGTTCTATTTGCGGGTTTGTAAAAAAAATAGGTTAAATAAAAATTTGGGTAGTAGAGCTACCTTATTCTTGAACATCACATGATTACTATACCTATGTGTTACTAATAAAATTATATTAATTCTACTGATTGTGATGTCATAGTTTCATATAATTGTAGTGTAATTTTCTATTACTAATGTTTTTTTTGTATTACTCCTTAGAATACAGGAAAGGGTGATTGATTGCTTGAGTAATTAATATCAATGTGGTTTCACATATCTTATGCAAGATTTCTAATGATTGGAATAGGTAAAAAATAAATAATAATTTGTCATAAATATAAATTTTTATTTTCAAAAATATATTTTTACAATAGATAATTTATTTTACTTAAGTACGCAAATGATTTACTCATTATATCATAATTTCTAATGTGAAATTTTAATAATGAAGTTTTTGGCCATTGGTAAGTCCAAATATTGTTATTAATATCTATTATGGGAATATCAAGGGTTTATTTCCTACAGATATTGTTTTTTAGTGTGTTAATTCTAATTACTTGTGTTTTCAAATGCCAATTTTTTTAGGATATTCTGATCTTATGTATGTATTTAATATAATTTTATCATGTCCCTATCCCATGGTTCCACTTTTAAACATAGTTATGTAAACTTCAAAGGAATGTAATATTACTAATATTCAACTAGATATACATTTGGGGAAGGAATAGTACTACCCAAATACCACACCAAGAGTGAATGTCAACGGACCCCATCTTAATGCACGGTTCCATTTCACACCAATTTTTGGTGTCACTGCCCACAATAATCATTATCATAGTGAGGAATCCTATTTTCAGGTTTTATGTGTTCCCAAGGATTCTTATTATATCATTAATATATTTTATAGGATTATTATCATAGTGATGATTCCATCTAATCATTATATAATGTTATTGACATTTATATTGAAATGACCAGGTAGGAGGGGGTGCACTTTTATTTTCTTTTCTAAACTACAATAGTACCAAACCATGACATCATTTAGGGAAATATTTTTTATGAAATAAGTTACTGTTGACTTCCATCTAGAAGGAGTTCATAATATTATAGAACATCAAAATGGAACATCATTGGTGGCCATGTATGTGAGCCATTTTGGGGAGATGACTAATTTTTATCCATTCGTGTCTTGTTTGATGCCTCAAAAGTATCAAAATAAAAATATTTTTATTCTAAAAAATGTTTTACATTATGTTTGGAATTATTATCAGACTATACAATAAAAGTAGGTTCTAAATGATCAACCCTATGAGAAAGGGTTAGTTGATGATATTGTAGTGGCGTTTCCTCCATATTTCACTAAAAACCTTCTATTTTGTATATTAGATCATTCTTGTGATGACATGGGAAATTAGTATGAGATTAAATTTGGATGTGATATAATTTCATGATTGGCCAAATGACTTTTTATTCTAAATTCAAGGTGGAATCCCCTTGTTTGTTTCTAGTGTGGCATATAATAAAATTGAATGTTTTTATAAGTCATTGAAAAAATGTGTGTGTTTATAGTGTTGATATTAGGAATATAAAACATAATTTTTGGATCCCTCAATATTAGGTGTGTGTAATATTGGGGAAGTATTGGGAATCAAGGGCCTTATTAAAAGATCCTCTTGAGAATAGTAGAGATTTATTAGGGAGGGAAAGACATAGACCATTATATGAATTTGAGAAGCAGATGTCATAGGTTAAATTGGGTTCAATCTGTTCGATGAGGTGGGGATACCATAGTTGCACCATGTATCCATGTTTTGTAGGATGTTTACCTCGGAAAATGGTATAGATAATTATATAATTTTACTATTGATATTGGGAGGTATATTTCTGATTTACATTTTATTTTCTAATTTTCTATTTCACACCATATGATTAAATTATAATATTTCTACATGGTTTTCTTTCAGTTTTCATTTAAATTCGATATTTTAATTGGTAGTTTGTCACTTCAAATACATATTTGGAAAATAGTTTAATATATTTTGATGATAATCACATGATTCATTGTTTTTGGGGACTATGATATTTTGTTGGGTTTCATAATTCGATGTATGTTTTTCTTAGAAGGCATTATTGAGATCAGTTTTTTGATGTGATTTTGAGATCTCATAAAATTTTATAGAAGGTGAGTGACTTTCTACACTCCTAAGAAAGAGATGTAGATACTTATTATGGAGATTAATGTTGATTTCAGAATATAATTTAAAGGAAATAGATTTATTGGGTCTATTATAACATGGGTGGAATGTTTGTTACTCAGTATGGAGCAGGTGATAGATCTATCCAAATTTCATAGAATAGTGGATAACTATGAGTATTAATTTTTTGGATAGTTTCTTAATCCATTATACATAGTTTGGATTGATTATGAGGTTGATCATATGCTGAGTGCAACGCCTATATCGATTCCCCCATATCAGATGTCCCTGATTAAGATGATAGTACTCAAGAGGAAACTTGATGGCCTTGATTTTATGGGATTTATTCTCATGAGAAATTATAATAATGGTGATATAGTATTATTATAAAATAATGTCTATGGAAGGATTTTAAAATTAATGGATTATCAGATATAAAATTATGTTATAGTAAAATAAAGACATACACTACCATGGAATTACGACCTATTCAATTAGTTGAGGGGAGAAAAGTTGTTATCCGAGGTCAACCTATTATTGGGTTACCATCAGTTGCTGGTAAAGGATAATGATGTAACTATGATGGTATTTCAGAGATGGTATCATATATATTATTATCTTGTTATCCCATTTAGTATGATTAGTATATTTAAAGTGTTTATACTTATATTGCATTGATTTTCACATTTATTTACAATCTTTTATTGTGGTATCCATTGATGAAGTCACAGTATTATCACAGACCTCAAAGATTCATATCATTCTCTGAAAAGTTTTTTTTTTGAGAAAACACTATGTATATAAAAATTAATATGGGTTCTCTACATACAATTTATGGATCATAGAAATAGGTTTCCATGGAAATATGGTTTTCATGAAAGGGATTTCAGTTAATTCAAACAAATATGAGGATTTTATGTCATGGGATTATCATCATATTATTTTATAGATCCATGGTTTTATATTATATTATGGATATTATAGGCATATCTTATAACACCCTCAGTTTTTAAAAGAGACAACTATGTTCTATAGTGTTTACAATACACAATAATGAACCCAAACAAACATTGATTATTAAAATATGACAATTTTAATCATTACATTAATGATTTAGATAATATTAGTATTTTATAATTTTTTATATAAATATATATTCTAAATATATTGGTAAATTCATAGTAAATAATAAATCAATTTTTTGTTCTTTATTGTTGTTCTTCAAAATATTTTTTCCTCAAAAATGATATTTATTTATTTTCATGGAAACAATATTATAATTGTTTTCTAGATAACATAGAAATTTTATTTGATTAAAATAACACTATTATTGATATCATCATTTAAAAAATTACATCGGTTGTAATTTCTGGAATTGGTGAAAATATAGTTTTTTACTGAAAAGAGAAAATACCATTTTTATATAAAATTAGCATTTATTTTTATAATTTAAATTATATAAAAAATATTCATTCATAAAATTACATATTTAAAAAGAACAATTTAGATATATTTTATTAAATTAGTTACTTTTCAATCCTCTAAAGAGAATATTTTATTACAAGGTTATTTTTAAGATTAAAAATTCATTTTTAGAAAAAGTTATATAAAGTGAATATTGTTTCTATATTTTAATTAATTAGATTAAACAAAAATAAGAAATTCTCAAAATTAAATGTACATATTATATACATAATGTAGTGAATTCACATAATTAATATTTCTTGTGATAGAGGTAAATTAAAATCAACTTTACCTTAAATAATGTATATTTCAGAAAACTGAATTCCATAATAATTGGGAACTCTATATAAAATTAAATTATTCCACCACTATTAATTATTTTTCATAAAATGGATTTTATATTTAAAATCATCATTATAATTTTTAGAAAATAAGGTGAAAAAAATATTTGAACACTATGAATGAAATTTTTTGTAAATATTAATAATCACGGTAAGAGGTATGTATGTTATGATTGGGTAAAAATAATTTATAATGCACTATATGTACCTCCCGGACCCTAGAATCCAGGATTAGGTTCATTGTTTTAATACATTGGCATGATTACAGGGAGTCGAGTCCCAATGGACTGATCAGTTTTGCAATCCTGGAAAACAGATTACAAACATGAAATTACATTACATTATAAAATGAAAAACAACAACAACATTGTCTCCATTGAACACATTCTTATCCTATAGAATATCCTTGTGGGTCAGTCAGAATAAAATTCTTTCGAATCCTGGGAAAAATAAAACATAGAAAGTGGTGATCTTAGATGCTCAGTAAGCATAAAAGTGTAGCTGAAACATTCATATATAAGCATAAACATTTAAGGCAATGTATAAGATTCAACCATAAGCCTTTTAAACATAAAAATCATCATAATATTGAAAATATAAATCAAATAATTCCATTTACTTATTTACATAGATATTCTACTAGTCAGATAATCACATGGAATATCAATATCCATTTTCATAATGATGTAATGAAAAATGAAAGAGGTCATAACCACATAATAATGGAATTTTTCCAAGACTACAGATAATATTTTTTCAAATCCTTGTTCCAAAACACTAGTTTGTCTCAAGAGACCTTCCGATTCATCGAGAAGCTATAGCGGGCTCCACCCGTCACTTACTAAGTCCAATGCATTCCTCATATGAAAAGGTATAATAATAACATAAACATTCGTATTAAAACTAGTATAAGAAATGTTAATACTTTATCCATATACCATGAATGGTATAAGAATAAAACATCCACATTCAAACATATCAATAAACCTTCTATACAATATGGAATATTTGTATCCTAATAAATCAACGTCAAACCAGTTTAATATCTGCCAATGGATGTTGACATAGATGAAAATGATTTTTAAAACTTTTTGAGATAAATATCACTTATTTCATGAAAACATTTAAAAGTCACACAATTTAAATGGGAAGACATTCAATGAAATTTTTGAATTAAAGTGTCATAGACAACATTAAAACTTTTTAATGGAATTAACATTTTAGAAACATTCATGTCCATATAAATAAATACTTAAAAACCATATTTAAAACATGGAAATTGATGATAATGATTTAGAAGAAGAAATATTTAAAACACTTAAAATTGTGATCTAGTTGAAGATTTTATCCCCCCAAGATTCCATGGTATGCTTATCCTTGAAAAATACAATAGCATGTATTGTACGCAACTTCGAGTTTTAACACACCACAACCAATCGAACTAGCTGTTATGAATAGTAATACACACTTTTTAAAATTTTATAAATTTAATCATTCAAAATGGACTTCATTTTTTGATTTGGAATATCGAAATTATCTTTGGGTGAATTTTTGGTATTTTTCTGAAACATTTCAATTTTTTATGAATAGTGAGAAACACTGAGTTATTAGATAAAAAAGAATTTTTATTTAAATAATTAGTTATTTTTTTTAAATTTATATTAGGTCAAAATAGATACATAATACCTATATAATTTTAATGTAATTCATTGGTGTCATTTTATAATATGTTCAGATATATAAACATTTTATTGAACTTTTCACCGACTTTTACCCACCCCCTAGGAGGATTTGCAAATTTTCATAAAACATAATTTTACCGCTTTTGTGAGGGTAATTTCAAAAATCTGAGAGACACAGTTGATATTAACAATTAAAATGTGGTTCAATAAGTTGAAAATAATTTTTGGTGAAAAGTAACTTTTTACTTTTATTTACCACGATTAAAAGTAAATAAGCTAATTAAGGATAAAAATGATTTTATTATTAACCTAAAACATGTCCTGATTATATTGGATAAGTATAATTAGACTAAAAAACATAGATAATAAAATATGAACCTCTTTTTTCCACTTCAATTAGATTAGGACATTTTTTATTATTTAATTCAAAGAAGAGTTAAAAGAGTTAAAATCAATGTTTAATAAATCAAACATTTTTAATATAGGGTTATACATAAGATAAATTTGACTATAAATAATAATTAGAAATAAAACAATATTTCAAAAAAAATTTATTTTATTTTTATTTTCTAGACATTAAATAATTTAATTTATTTATGACACAATGATGATGTAGTAATTACCTAATTAATTATATATTAACCTAATTGACATTATAAATATCCAAATAAATATAATTTTAGACTTTTTATAAAATAGACTTATTTTATAGGTTAATATGAAATATTAGGGTTGGTTATATACTTTTTTTCTAAGTAAAAAAATTATTATAAATTTAGAAAAAATGAAATACCAAATAGTGTCAAAATTGACACAAAGGAGTTTTGAAATAAAATATTTTATTTTTAATTGATATACTATTGTTAAAAATCTATGGTCTGAACAAAGGACTTATATAATGATATGTGTATCATTAATTAACCACTTGGGGTTTTCTTGTATGTATATAGTATGTTTATTAACCATATAATATACAAATACAAAGAGACAGGGTAAATTTTAAACCATTTAACTTAGAGTTAAATCTAAAAGATAAATATAATATAGTGACCCAAACCTATCTAAAACCAACTGGTAGAGTGGTTTTAAACACATCCCCACCTTATCATTTAAATAATCCAATTTTTAGCCATTAGAATCTGAAAATGATTTTATTATTGAATAATATTTATAGCTTTTTCTTAGGTGCCCCTCACCACTCTTATAAAAGGACACATCCCCTTCTCTCAAATTACCACCATCAAAGCCTTTTAGCTCGGCCAAACCATACAGAAATATCCTCTCACCTTCCCTCACTTCATCTTAGTGGAATTTATTTATTTAGAAATCCAACTTAAGGATCCATTTTGATAAAATCAAAAGGAATAACTCGAAGAAGAGGTAAATATTTCATCAGCTCATTCAAGTTCTTTTCCACTTACACTTTTTTTACTTGTAGTTTCCATTATAAAATAATAACTCTAGTATCTTCTATATACTGTGATGTTATTATAAATATAGTACAACCATATTAATTATTTTATCCATCCATTTAATTACATGTCACCATACGTGCATACTTACAGCTTACAGTCTCCAAGTTGTGGTGTAGTTGTTATTCAATAAATTTTTATTAGGATAGGTATAATAATGATGTATAATTGATTTAAATAATAAATATAACATCATAATGATTATTTATATATTATATACCATAAAATTATATTTGATTTTAATATTAAAATAATGATATTGTCGCTCGTGCGTATGTATGGACTATCGTCTCCCCAAAAGCGATGAGATTCATTCCCCATCATATGCATTAAAGAATAATTTTCATTTTATGATTAAAATTTTTATTTAAGGACTTGATATAATTATGGATATGAAAAATATATAACATATCCATAAGAAGTATGAATTATGTAACAAAACATATAAAAGAAAACGAGTAAGTGAACACCTGAAACGACGATAATACTAAAATATTATTAACCAAGCAATATTAGAAGATCATATATGATATGATATTTATGTATATGATTCTTTTATAATTTAATAAAAATTATTTAACTATTATATAAGAGGTTAACATACCCTCGACCAAGGAAAACAACAAGGTAAGGGTTAATTCTACAATCTCTTTAATATATGTAGTTGTATTTACGTACGTATCTACTGGGACCTCTTTATCATCAACATTCATGTTTCTTAATAATTTATTTCAATTTTTTTTTCTATTTTATAGACTATGGATTAATGTCATTTATACCCTTGTTTGAATTTTTATAAGATGTTTATAAAGGAATCATTCTGTCTTTTCCAAACAAGATCATTTTAAAACATTTTGACAAAATTAAGGTAAGAATGTCTTTTTTTAACTTATACGTTGGGTGCGGCTATTTTCCGCCATTATAAAATTGTCCAATCATCCCTTACAATATTATAAGAATATTTTTAATGTAATTTTTTTTTTATAATTATGTGACTTTTAAATTATTTCAAAAAAGAGATATTTCTCTCAAATAGTTTTGATTTCATCTATGTCAACATATGTTTATGGATTTTAAATTTATTTGAAATTGATTTATTATGATACAATGAATTCATATTTTATTGAATTTTTTGTGATAATTTTGATAGTGGATATGCTATTTTTATACCATTCATGTTTTATGTATAAATTATTGACATTTCTTATTCTATTCTTAATATGAATGTTTATGTTATGTTTAAATCTTTTCATATGAGGAACACATTGGACTTAGAAAGTGATGGGTGGAGCCCACTATAGCTCATCAATGCCTCGGATGGTCTCATGAGACAAACTAGTGTCTTTGTACAAGGCCTTGACATAATCTTATTTGTAGTCTTGGCACAAGGCCCTGACTATGTGGTTATGATAGTATGGAATTATGAATTCCATTATTATGAAAGTGGTTATTGGTATTTCATGTGATTATTCGACTCGTAAAATATCCATGTGAATAAGTAGATGGAATTATTTAATTTTATTTTTTCAATATTATATTGATGTTCAAGTTTAAAAGGCTTTTGTTTTAGTTATACATTTCCTTAAAGGTTTATAAATATTTAGGAAATTTTCCGCTAAATTATTATCCTTACTGAGAATCTGAGCTCACCACTTTCTATGTTTAATTGTTCCCAGGATGTAAAGAAGTATTTTATGACTGACCTATAGTGATAGTCTAAGGGGATATGAATGTGAACAATGGAGACTGTGTTTTTGTAGTTTTTCACTTTATCATGTCATTTAAGACTTATGAATGTATATAGTGTTTCCAAGGCTACTGAACTAATCCGTCTTTCGAGACATGATCTTTTGTGATTATGTAAATGTTATGTAATAATACACCGACTCTGGGTTACTGTGGTCGGGGGGTTACAGTTCGTATCAGAGTAAGTTTAGTACAAAACTTGGATGCTAGATTTATATAAACTCTAATTAGAGCACATTACCCTAAGATAGACTTTGACGATTAGTATAGAAGAACTTCATAGAATTTTCATAATATAGAGATTTTTTGTACTTCCCAAGCCATACATCATTGTCTGGATACGAGATGGTAGAGGCAGCTCTGGTATAGATGCACCTAGGGGTAGAACCCAAAAACACCACATTGAGCTAGACTTGAATGGGAACTATTGCACGACAAACGGACCTTGCAGCACTCTTGGTTATGACACTCCAATGGGATATTCTTAGGATAATTCTTATTTTCATTACAGACCATTATGAAGGGTTTAAGAGTATATACTTCCTAAAATAAATTTTTTTAGGATTATTAATTATATCCATAAACTATTCAATTTATGCTTTTTGTATTAAATATTTAAAACTATGTATTTTGATTCATAAACTAATCTAGTTTATGCCATTGTTTAGAAATGGGATCTAGTAGAAGGAATGGAAACTTTATCAATGAATGCATTACATATAAAGACTTACCTCATACTCAAGATAATTATAATGGAGCTGGTGATACAACTGGTTATGATCATCCTATCACCATAATGGGAAAACTCACTCAGGTTATGAATAATAACCTTACACGTATGAAGCACCCTGATCTGTAGCATGGAAGATCAATGTTAGATCGCTTCATGAGGAAACAACCACAAATATTCAATGGGAGTACAAAACCATTAGTATCTGAGAAATGTTTAAATTCTTTAGAAAAAAATATTCCATGGCTTGGGGAGTAGTGAAATGGAAAAAGCTGTCAGGACAGTTTACCGCCTCATAGGAAATGCTGATCAATGGTGGTCATTGATTCAAAACATAAATGAAGATGATGATGTATAAAATATGGAATTGAGGGATATTAAAGAGATTTTCATAAAAAATACTTTCCTCTAGACCATTGAGCAGATATGGAAAGACAATTTCTGAGTCTGTGGAAAAAAGACGATGAGAATGTTGCAAAGTATGAGTCTAACTTTACAAGGATAGCAAGGCATACTGAAGATTGTATACGTAACCCATTATGTGAGATTGATCATTTCATTTATTGGTTAAAACCATTTCTCCGTCGACCATTAGACTCACAATCCTTCTCGTCGTACGGAGATATTGTCTCATGTGCTATCAAGATAGAAAATGAATTCTCTATGTCCTATGACTTTAATGAAAATCAAGAGAAGAAGAGATCTACTGATCACACTAGAAATGGAAATAAGGGGAAGAAGGGATATTTTGAATATCCATCTTGTATAAAATGTGGGAAGAAACACCTCAGTAATTGACTAAAGGGAATGGCAGTCTGTTACAAGTGTGGTGAAAAAGGCCACCAAGATTGTGATTTCAAGGGGAAGAATGAAGCTACCAATGTTTAATGCTAAAATTGCAGGGAGATGGGACATTATGCAAATGAATGTTCTAGGTATCAGGGAAACATACCATATAAAAGTACAGGGGATCAAAGCCAAGATTATGTGATCACTACTGTTGAGGTAGAAGATCCGAAAGATGTGGTGGCAAATAATTTAATGGTTTCCTAATGTTTATCCAATGATTTATTTATTCTAGATCGTCACATTATTTCATATATTCCCAGTTTGCTAAGAAAATTTGATATTTACAATTTGATTTAACAAGGGTGTTGTCAGTCAATATTTCTAAGAGAAGTATCATTGCCATAATGTTTTGTGAATAAGTTCCCATTAGAGCATATAAATGTTCTTCATCTATTGATCTCATCGTCATACCCATGATTCAATTTGATATAATCCTCGGTATGCATTGGTTTTCAGACCATGATGCCAAAATTTATTGTAAGAAGAAGGAGGTTACTCTTTTTTATGATGATAATAAAAAACACCTTATCTTTAGAGCAGAAATGTCACCTTTTAATTCTTATATAGTTCCACCCCTAGTAGCTCAAATAAATTCATTTATTGGGAAGGAATAGAATGAAATTACTGTGGGTGGGGAAAGGAATGTTCGAATAGATGATTTACTTGTTGTGCATGAATACGTTGATATTTTTTTGGAGGATTTACTTAGACATCCTTCAGATCTAGAGATTGAGTTTTCCATTGATTTATTCCTAATTATGGCCCATATTGAAGACCCCTTATAGAATGACCACTGTGGAATTAATGGAAATAAAGAAAAAACTAGATTAATTGAGTAATAAGGGATTTATTCATCCTAGTGTTTCTCTATGGAGATCCACTGTCCTTTTTGTTGAAAATAAAGATGGATCTATGAGGTTGTGCATTTACTATTGGGAGATGAATAATAAAACAATAAATAACAAGCATCCCCTACCTCGTATTGATGATTTATTTGACCAACTGCATGGAGATCAACACTTTTCTAAGATTAATCTTAGCTCTAGATATCATCAGTTGTTTGTGAAGAAGGAATACATTCTGAAAACAGAATTTTGAACCATGTATGAGCATTATGAGTTTAAATTAATTCCTTTCGGATTTACTAATTCACCCTTTGTCTTTATTGATCTAATGAACAATGTTTTCAAAGAATATCTTGATGATTTTGTAGTAGTATTTATTGATGATATATTGGTATACTTAAAATGCTATGAAGATCATGAAAATCACTTGTGCATTATCCTGAAGATTATTAGAGGACATGAATTATAAGGGAAGTTTAGCAAGTGTGAAATATGGATTCAAGATATTTCTCTTATTGTCCATATTGTCTCTAAGGATAGAATTTCTTTTTATCCTTCTAAGACTAAGGCAATCCATGAATGGCCAGCACCGATGAGTATAACTGAGGTACGCAGTTTTATTGGTCTTATAGGTTATTATCAAAATTTCGTCTAGAATTTTTACTGGTTAGCTAACCCATTAACGAAGCTCACACATAAAGGGGTTAAAAATGTATGGACAAAAGTGTGTGAAAAATGTTTTAATGAACTAGTGAGAATATTAGTCAATGCTCTTCTCTTGACTCTACCACCAGGGAATGATGGGTTTGTTATTTATAGTGATTCTTCAAAGAAAGGACTTGGTTGTGTCCTTACGAAGAATGATAGAGTTATTTCCTATGCATCATAATAGCTAAAAATTCATGAGAAAAACTATCCTACTCATGATCTTGAGTTATCAGCTGTAATATTTTCGTGGAAGATTTGGATACACTATCTCTATGGTGAAAATGTGAGATATATACCGATCACAGGAGTTTGAAGTATATTTTATCACAAAAATAACTCAACATGAGGCCAAGGTGATGGATTAAACTACTCAAGGATTATTATTGCACTATACACTACCACCCAGGGAAGGAAAATATGGTGACATATGCTTTGAGTAGAAAGGATCATGGATTTTTAAACCATATGGGAGTTGAAAGGGATTCTATTTTCATGGATATAGTGAATTACCATGGAAGGTGAAACATTGATACTTTTTCAAATGGATTCCAATCCATCCATAATATAAATGATAATGAGTTGTCAGACCGATGATGAAGAGTTTTAGAAGAATATTAAAGCTGTGAATGATGGGAGATTGAGTGACTTTGTGTGTGAAGATGGAATTTTGAAATTTGGGAAGAGAATTTGTGTTCCCGACGTACCTGATATAAAATGGGAATTTTTGGATGATGCTCATAATTCCAATTTCTCTATACACCTTGGTATCAGTAATATGTATAGAGATTTGAAGGAACATTTTTTGTGGGAGAACATAAAGAGGGTGATTGCTGATTTTTTGTCAAGGTGTATAGTTTTTCAACAAGTTAAATCTGGAAGGCAACAGCCTGGGGGAGTTACGAAACCTCTTCCCATACCTTAGTGGAAATGGGATAATATAATGATGGAATTTTTCATGGGACTACCAAAGAATCTTATAAGGAATGATGAAATTTGGGTCATTGTTGATCATCTTACCAATTCAGCACATTTTCTTGCTATATGAGAAGATCTACCACTTGAACTTATATTAATTTTATATATTAATGAAGTTGTGAAACTTCATGGAGAACAACTATCGATTGTATCTGATAGTGATCCACGTTTTACATCAATATTCTGGAAATGTTTTAAGAAAGCCCTGGATACTGAACTTCGTTTGAGTACTGCCTACCAGCCTCAACAGATGGACAATTAGAACGAACTATTCAAACCTTATAAGACATGTTGAGGTTCTACTCACTTGACATTTGGGGAATGTGGGATCAATATTTACCTTTGGTAGAATTTTCCTATAAAATAGTTTCCATTCATGTATTTAGATGGAAACATATGAAGTGTTATATGGAAAGAGATGTTGCACACCAACCTGTTGGGATGATGTTGGTGAATGAAAACTTGTAGGCCCAGAACTTATTGGGGAAACAATGGAAAAGGTGAAGGTAATCCAAACCCACATCAAAGCAGCTCAAAGTAGGTAGAAGGGCTATGCCAATAACCAAAGAAAGGATTTGGGATTTCAGGTAGGAGATCATGTTTTCTTAAAGTTATCTCCATGGAAGGGTGTTATATGTTTCAGTAATAAGGGTAAATTGAGTCATAGGTATATTAGACCTTTCTAAATTCTAGAATGAATTGGGGCTGTAGCTAACCATTTGGAAATGCCGCCAAGTCTCTTCAAAGTCCACGATGTGTTCAACGTATCACTATTGAGAAAATACATGCTTGAACCAACTCATGTACTCACCTATGAGAAATTATAAATGGGACACGATATGTATTATTGCGAAGAGCCCATCAGGATTCTTGATACCAGAGAACAAGTTCTGAGAAACCAGACGACTCGTCTGGTAAAAGTTCTATGGGAAAACCATAAGATGGAAGAGGTAATGTGGGAACCCGAGGAACTTATGATGAAGAACCACCTGAGTGTTTTTATTAAATAATATTCTAGAAATTTTGAGAATGAAATTATTTGAAGGAGGGGAGAATGTTACAACTCAAGCTTCCATTTTACGCTTCTCTTTGAATAATACAATAGCGTGTGTTGTATGTAACTTCAAGTTCTAATACACCACAACCAATCAAACTAGCTATTATGAATAGTAATACCCACTTTTTTATTATTTTAAAATTTTATCTTTCAAAAAAGTCTTCATTTTTGGATTCAGATTATCGAAATTAGATTAGGGTGAATTATTGGTATTTTTCTGAAAACATTCAATTTGTGATGAATAGAGAAAGACACCGAGTTATTGGTTAAAACCATATTTTTATTTAAATAATTAGTTATTTTATTTAAATTTATTTTAGAACAAAATAGATACATAATACCTATATAATTCCAATGTAATTCATTGGAGTCTTTTTATAATAAGTTTTGATATATAAAAGTCTTATTGAACTTTTGACCGTCCTTTACCCACCGCATAAGAGAATTTGAAAATTCTGATAAAAATTAATTTTACCACTACTGTGAGTGAAATTTCAAAAAAATAAGATACATGGTTGATATCAGTAAGTAAAATGTGTATCAACAAGACGAGAATAATTTTTGGTGAATAGTAACTTTTTACTTTTATTTACCATGGTTAAAATTAAATAGGGTATTTAATGGTAAAAATGATATTATTATTACCCTAACACATGTCTTAATTCTATTGGATAATTATAATTTTACCAAAATGAACCTTAGAAATAAAATATGAACCTTTTTGGTCTACTTGGATTAGATTAAGACATTTAGTATTATTTAATTCAAAGAAGAGTTAAAAGAGTTTAAATCAAAGTTTAATAACTAAAACATTTATAACATAGGGTTATACATAAGATAAATTCGACTATAAATATTCATTAAAAAGATAAAAATATTTCCTACATAATGATATTTTAAATATATTTTTTATAAATTAAATAATTTATTTTATTTATGACATAATGAAGATGCAGTAATTACCTAGTCAATGAATTATTAAAATAATCGACATTATAAATATCCAAATAAATGTAATTTTAGACTTTTTATAAATTACACTAATTTTATAGTTTAATATGACATATTAGAGTTGGTTAGATGAATTTTTTTCTATGTAATAATTCTGTTATGAAATTATCAAAAACAAAATACCAAATAGTGTCAAAATTGACAAAAAAGAGTTTTTAAAACAAATATTATATTATTAATTGATATTATATTCCTAAAAATATTAGGTTCGAACAAAGGACTTATATAATTATATTTTTATAATTAATTAACCACTTGGGTTTCACTTGGAAGTGTATATTATGTTTATTAACCATATAATATAAAAATACAAAGAGACATGGTAAATTTCAAACTATTTAACTAAGAGTTAAATATAAAATATAAAATAATATAGTGACCCAAACCTGTCTAAAGCATATTGGTAGAGTGGGTTTCGATCCATAACCACCTTATCCTTTATATATTCCACTATTGGGCCATTAGAAACAAAAAATTATTTTATAATAATATAATATTTCTATTTTTTCCTAAGGTTCCCCTCACCCCTCTTATAAAAGGGCACTTAACCTTCCCTAAATTCACACCATAAAACCTTTTAGCTCGGCCAAAACCTGCCCATATATGCTCTAAAATCCCCTAAACTCATCCTAGAGGCATTACTTTATTCAAAAACCCATCTTAAGGATCCCTTTTAATCAAATTAAAAGCAAAAACCCGAAGAAGAGGTAAATATTTCATCAACTCTTTCATGTTCTTTTCTTCTTCCACTTCTTCTTTCCATGTTGATTCCATTATAAAATAATAACTCTAGTATCATATATATAATTTTATGTTGTTATAAAAATGAACAACCATATTCATTATTCTATTCGTCCTTTGAATGACATGTCACCATACGTGCGTACGTACGGCTTACCATCTCCACGTTGTGGTGTAGTTGTTATTAAATATATTATTATATGGATAGGTATAATAATGATGTATAATTGATTTAAATAATAAATATAACATGATAATGATTCTTTATATATTATATACCATCCAATTATATAAGATTTTAATATCAAAATAATGATATTGCCGCTCGTGCGTACGTACAGATTACTGTCTCCATGAACGCGATGATATTCATTCCCCATCGTATCCATTCAAGAATAATTTTCATATAATGATTAAAAATAATTTCTAAGGACATGATATCATTCTAAATATGAATAATATAGAACATATCCACAACAAACATGGCTTATGTAACAAAACATATAAAATAAAACAACTAAGTGAACACCCGAAACGACAATAATACTAAAATATTATTAACAATGAAATATTAGAAGTTCACACATGATATCATATTTATGTACATTATTATTTAATAATTTAATAAAAAATATTTTACTAGTATACAAGAGGATAACCTACCCTCTACCACAGAAAAGTAAAAGGTAAGGGTTAAATCAACAATCTCTTTATTATCCGAGGTTGTTTTTACGTAAGTATCTACTAGGACCTCTTTATCATCCACATCTATATTTCTTAAAAATGTATTTCAAAACATTATTACTATTTTATAGACAATGTTTTAATTTCATTTATACCCTTGTATTACTTTTTATAAGATTTTATAAAGGAATCATTCCGTCATTTTCCAAACAAGGTCATTTTAATCCTTTTGGACAAAATTAAGGTAAGAATGTATTTTTTTTAACTTATACAGCCGGTGAGGCTATTTTCTGCCATTATAAAATTGTTGAAGCTTCCCTTACAAGCTTATAATGAAAATTTTCAATTTAAATGTATTCTTTTATAATTATGTGACTTTTAAATTATTTAAAAAAAAAGAGATATTTCTCTCAAAAAGTTTTGATTTCATCTATGTCAACATCCTTTGATGGATTTTAAATTTATTTGAAATTGATTTATTATGATAAAAAACATCCATATTGTATTGAATGTATTGGGATCTATTTGAATGTGGAAGTTCTATTTTTATACCATTCATGGTTTATTGATAAAGTATTGACATTTCGTATGATAGTCTTAATATGAATGTCTATGTTATGATTAAACCTTTTCATATGAGGAACACATTGGACTTAGTAACTGACGGGTGGAGCCTTCTATAGCTCCTCGATGCATCGGTAAGTCTCATGCGATAAACTTGTGTCTTGGAACATGGCCTTGACAAAATCTTATTTGAAGTCTTGGCACAAGGTCTTAATAATGTGGTTAGGATAGTCTAGCATTATGAATTCCATCATTATGAAAGTGGTTATTGGTATTTAATGTGATTATTATACTTATAAAATATCCATGTGAATAAGTAAATTGCATTACTTCATTTTATTTTTTCCAAATTATGTTTATGTTAAAGTTTAAAAGGATTTTTTTAGATATACATTGCCTTAAATGTTTATGCTTATTTTTTAAATTTTCCACTATATTCATATACTTAATGAGAATCTGAGCTCAACCCTTTCTATGTTTTATTTTTCCCAGGACGTGAAGAAGTATTTAATGACTGACTTGAAGGGATAGTGTTAGGGGATATGAGTGTGGACTATGGAGACTATGTTGTTGTAGTTTTTCACTTCATCGTGTAATTTAACACTTATGAATGTATATAGTGTTTCCAAGTCTACTAAACTAATACGTATTTTGAGATATGATATTTTTTTATCATGCCAATGTTATTTAATAAATCACTGACTCTATATAACTGGGGTCAGGGCGTTACAGTTGGTATTAGAGATAGTTTAGTACAGACCTTGGAATCTGGATTTAGATAATCTATAATTATATCAAATTACCCTAAGATATACATTGAGGATTAGTATATAAGAACGTCCTTGAACATTTTTAATTTAGAGATTTTGGTAATTTTCTATTAAATACATCCCTGTCTGGATTCGAGCTGGAAGAGGTGGCTCTGGCATAGAGGTACCTAGGGGTAAAACACGAAAACACCGCTTTGAGCTAGACTCTAACTGAACTGGTGCACGACAACAGTCCTTGCTGTACTTTTGGATATGACACTCCCCGGGGATATTCGAAGGATAATTATCATTTTAATTACAAAACATTATGAAGGGTTTATGATAATAGACTTTCTCAATGATTTTTTTTTATTATGGATCATATCCGTAAACTGTTCAATTTATGTTAAGTGTTCTACAAGTTTTTAATTATGTATTTCAATTCAGAAACTAATCTAGTTTATTCCATTGTTTAGAAATGGTTCATATTTGAAGGAATGTAAATTGTATCATTTCATACATTCCATGTAGGGATTTCCCTCACACTCAAGATAATTATAGTGGAGTTAGTGATACAACTAGTGCTGATCATATTATCACCATACCAGGACAACTCACTCAGGTTATGAATAATACCCTTACACGTATAGAGAACCCTGATCCGCATCGTGGAGGATCAATATAAGATCACTTCATGAGGAAACAAACAACAATATTCAGTGGGAGTACCAATATTTTGGTATCTGAGAAATGGATAATTCCTTGAAAAAAATATTCTATTCCTTAGGGAGTAGTGGAAGGGAAAACGTTGTCATGGTAGTTTACCGTCTCACTGGAAATGTTGATCAATGGGGGTCATTGATTCAATACAAAATGGAAGATGATGAAGTATAAAATATGGAATGGAGGGAGTTTAAAGATATTTTCATAGAAAAATACTTTACTCATGTCCATCGATTGGATATGTAAAGACAATTTCTAAGTCTAAGGCAAAAGGAGGATGAGAATGTTGCAAAGTATGAGTCTAACTTTTACAAGGTTAGCAAGGCATGCGGCAAATTATATATGTAACCCATGAAGTAAGACTGATCATTTCTTTAATGGGTTAAAACCATTTCTCCATTGATCATTAGTCTCACAATCCTTATTGTCATACGAAGATATTGTTTCATGTGCTATCAAGACAGAAAAGGAATCCTCTATGTCTTACGACTTTAAATCAAAGCAAGAGAAGAAGAGATCTACTGATCACTCTAAAAATGGAAATAAGGGGAAGAAGTGAAAAGTTAAACATCCAACCTGTAGTAAATGTGGGAAGAAACACCCCGGTACTTTCTTGAAGGGAATGTGAGTCTGTTACATGTGTGGTGAAAAAGCCCACCAAGCTCGTGATTGTAAGGGGAAGAATGAGGCTACCGATGTTCAATACTAAAATTGTAGAGATATGGGACATTATGCAAATTAATTTCCTATGCGTCAGGGAAACGTACCTCAGAAACAGACAAGGGATCAAAGAAAACCTTATGTGATCACTACTACTGAGGTAGAAGATCCGAAAGATGTGGTGTCAGGTAATCTAATGGTTTCTTCATGTTTATCAAATGCTTTATTTGATTCTGTATCATTGCATTATTTCATATCATCCTAGTTTGCTAATAAATTTAGATATTTCCAATCTGATTTAACAAGGGAGTTGGTAGTCAACACTTTTACGGGAAGTTTCATTGAAACAATTTTTTGTGACTCAGTTCCCATTCGGGCATATAAATTTATTTTATCTACTGATCTCATCGTCATACCAATTATTGAGTTTGATATAATCCTCATTATGGATTGTCTTTAAGACCATGATTCAAAAATTTACTGTAAGAAAAATGAGGTTACTATTTTTGATGATGATGATAAAGAACACCTTATCTTTAGAGAAGAAACATCACCACCTAATTCTTATATAGATCCACCCCCATTAGCTCATCTAAATTCTATTATTGGGGAGGAAGAGAATGAAATAACTATGTGTGAGGAAAGGAATGTTTGAATATATGATGTACCTATTCTGAAAGAATATGTTGATGTTTTTTCAGAGGATTTACCTGGACATCCTCCAGAACGATAAATTTAGTTTTCCATTGACTTAATTCCTAGATCAAGGCCCATATCAAAGAACCCTTATAGAATGTCCACTTTGGAATTAGTGGAACTAAAGAAACAACTAGAGGAATTGAGTAAGAATGGATTTATTCACCCTAGCGTTTATCCATTGGGGCCCCTCACTTTGTTGTTAAGAAGAAATATGGATCTATGAGGTTGTTCATTGACTATAGGGAGATTCATGCTATAACAATAAAGAACCATTATCCCCTACCTCGTATTGATGATTTATTTGACCCACATCATGGAGCTCAATAATTTTCAATGATTGACCGTCGGTCTGGATATCATCAGTTGTCTTTGAAGAAGGAAGACATTCTGAAAACTGCATTTAGAACCAGGTACAGGGATTAAGAGGTTACTATAATGCCTTTTGGATTGACTAATGAACCCTCTGTCTTCATGGATCAAATGAACATAGATTTCAATTAATATATTGATTATTTTGTAGTAGTATTTATTGATGATATCTTGGTACAATCCAAAATATATGAAGATCATTGATTATACACTGATAGTGGCTAATATTAATTGTTAATATCTTTATATTCATTGTTCCAAATTCCATAAACATTGTTTTTAGTGCATTACATAAATAGAACTTCATTTTTCATCAAAAATGCAATTCATGTTTAAAATGCAAATTTGGGCCCAATCATTCATTTATTTTGGACAAAATTATATTAATTTTTTGAATTTTAAATTTTAGGATATTATTGTTCACTTTGTTTGGAACATTTTATCTTTTAAGTCCGATGGATGAATCCCAAAGGAAGATGGAGAATTTTGCGCCTAAATGCAGAAACTTGGTGGAAAAAGCATAATGGGCCTAAGGCCCATCAAACAAATGTGGGGCCCAGAAACCAAGCCCAATGAAGCTAAACATTATATAGTAGAAAGATAAAAATATGAGGATCATTTTATTCATCTGTGGCCGGAGCTAATTCTGATGTTTTCATGATGATAAAGGGATCTGAAGTTGAGATTTAAATGGTGGACCCGACATTAATGAACAGAAATCCGTCCCTCCATTTCGACAATAACTTCCACACGGCTAAGCAAAATTTCCTGAAATTTTGAGAGCATCTATAAGACAAATGTACGAAGATATGTTCTATTTATGACACCTCTTTATTCGTCCTTATGAAGTGTCAAACACACACGTCAAAATGGGGGACGAATCTGGACAGTTTTCCAGGTCAACTTCAAAACGTCTATTTCCTTTTGATTATTCACCCTCGTTTTGACTTTATTAATTGTTGGGGTGTAAATTGATTATGGGGGGTGGACCTAAGGCTCCTAATATTCCTATATAAGGAGATGGTGGTGAATGAAATTATGATCTAACATTTTCCTTTGAATCCATGTTTTTCTTTCAATTGTAATTTCCTGCTTTCGTTTTGTAATGGCATCGTCAATTTCTCTAATGTAAGTTTTTCATTCACGTTTAGTATTTTAATAAAATTTATTCTTTTTAACTTTTTATTTTCCTTTTATTCACACATTTATACCATTGAATCTTAGTGTGAATTTATTCACACCCGCACTTGTGAATTCATCACACAATGGTGGAGTGTTCATTTTGATTAATGTTTTTTTCTTTCTTCTTCAATCCCGCTCCTTTAAGTCAATTACCCGTATCCATTGATATAATATCATCAATGGAGGGCTAACCTTTTATGATTTGATCCTAGGGAGTTGTATGAGTTGGATTGAATTTTATTTTATGTTCTTAAATTATTAAATTTGTTCTTTATTTTAAGAGTCCCTTTCTTTGATTTATCTTCTTCTTTGTCTTCACCGAATTTAATGACGACACATTTTGAGTGCTAGTATGATCCAATTCCTTGTGGTTCTCATTTAATTGATCCTCTAAGTGAATTGGTGATTAGCCTTGAAATTGTGTATGGATTAAATCGGAGAATGATATTGAGGAATTATTTCATTTAATGGATACCTCTTGAACCGATGAACATAAAATCAAATGAAAAACAAATACATCCAATAAAGCCCAAGAGACAACCTAGGATCGACTCACCTTAATTAGTTGTTTTAATTCAAGTAATTTTATTTGTTTTGTTCTTTTAATTAAATCAATATTTCATAAAATCAATTCAATCCAATGTTGGCCACTGCATAGCCAATCCCATATCCAATCTTAGTGTCTCAAGATTTCTTCTTCGGTCCCTGTGGATTCGATCCCTACTTGTACTTCAACGACCACTTTTACCGGTATGGTAAATCTGGGCACAACAAAATTTTGGCACCATTGCTGGGGACCCAAGTAAGTACCTTAGACCCACATCATCTTTTCTCACCCATAATTCTCAATTCTCACCCTAATTTCTCTTCTCTTTTCCCTTTTCTATTCCTGTGTGTTCAAAAAAAACCCCAAAACTAATTTTCAATCAATTCCAATGGATTATCCTCCAAAATACCCCTTCATAAATCAGTGTTGTAATCACGTCAGAAATCAATATTGGGAAACACCTCACATAGGGAATTTTATTAACCAATCCATAATTGAATACACCACACCAGATGAGATGTACAATCAATGCGATGATGAATGTTTACAAGATCAATTTCCATACCTATCAAGAATGATTGAAAAGATAAATAATGAGGAAGTCCATGATGTACAAACCTATATAAACCCTAATCCTGAAAAAAATTCTTGATCAATTGTGTGAACAAATGGATAAAATGAATTCAGAAGTTTTGCCTTTCAGATTAGAACTACAAAGCTTTAAGAATTTTGAGGAACCCGTTCCCACTCAAGATGTTCTTTCCTTATCATTGATAGATGAATCTTTTATCCCAAAAACCTCCCATGAATAGGAAAAAAACTATCCTTTGGATATGGGATAACTGAACAAGATCAAAGAAATGTTCAAGGGTATTTAAATCAGGATGAAATTAATTTTTTTGATTCACAAGGGGAAAATTTGTCTTCATGGATTGAGTCACTACTGGAAATCGGATCTTTCCCAACACTTATATACACCCTTTCCCAACAGTTCTCTCAAACCGTGGGGAAGGGGCCTCAAAACCCCCTTTCCCCAACGGTTCTCCCAAACCGTTGGGAAAGGTGGGTTTTTGAGGCCCATTTCCCAACGGTTCTCCCAAACCGTTGGGAAAGACCCCCCCTTTCCCAACGGTTTGGGATAACCGTTGGGAAAGGGGGGTTTTTGAGGCCCCTTTCCCAATGGTTTGGGAGAACCGTTGGGAAAACTCACCCCCAAAACCAACCTTCACCCTCTGGAAATTTCCACCTATCCCAACAGTTTTGAGAACCGTTGGGATAGGTCTATCCCAACGGTTTTGAGAACCGTTGGGATAGCTTCTTTCATTTCTTACAGGTATGCTACCCGAGAACATTATATAAATCTAAATTTTAAATAATTATGATAATACATATATATATTTATGAAATTATGTTTACAAAAGTGATGTTAGCTTAGTGGTTAAGTCGTTCGATTATAGACAAAGGGTCATGGGATCAAATCCCAGCACATGTTTTTTTTTGAAATACATTTACCAACGGTTTTATATCCGTTGGAATAGATTTTCATATTACTTATACCAACGGTTTTGTAAACCGTTGGGATAGGTCTATACCAACGGTTTTGGGAAAACCGTTGCTATAGACCTATCCCAACGGTTTACTTCGCAACGGTTCTCCAAACCGTTGGTATAGGCTATACCAACGGTTCTCCAAACCGTTGGTATAGGCTATACCAACGGTTTGGAGGCCTATACCAACGGTTCCAAACCGTTGGTATAGGTTAGTATTCTACTAGTGAGTGTTCAGAATATTGCTCCAATAAAATTTTTTTAGAATCACCGATCATTGAACCATTGGGATATATAATGAATATTGTGTCTATACCAACTCATAAAATTCAAATGGAAAATTTTGTGGATGAATCATCTTTTCAAAAGGAACCAATTCTTTCAAATGTTTTTAAAGAAGAAACAATTTATGATTCAAATTATCATTCTTCTTTAGGAAACTTCAATCAAACTGAACTCGATGTTTTAATACATCCTTCCCTACTCAATAATCCCTCTATACATGATAACCAAGACCATTCAATTATCATCAATTTTCATCAAGAATCTCACCACGTAGTAATGAACCTTGAAATCATAGGAAATAATCCAGATAAAACACGATCAACCATTTTAGATATTCCTTGGATTTTACCAATCATTGTAGAAAATAGGATTTCATATGAAACAAATTTAAAAAAAACAATAAATCTCAATCTTGTTGAAGTGGAGAAAGATGGGTTAATTAAAATTTTGAAAGTTGGAATTGGATAATTTGGGGGGTACAAGTCGAGCTAACCACGTTAAACAAAAGCACTGCATGGGAGGCAACCCATGGTTTTCTTGTTTCCAATCATTTTGACTCATTTTATTTTTCATATAATAAATTACCATAAGCTGTTGACCTATTCTTCTTTTATGAGTAAGGATGGGTATGAAAGGGGAGCGCCATATTCATCTGGGTCACGTGGTGTGATCTCTGAGTAATACCTTACCCAGAAAATATAAAGAAGACAATGTATGATCAGTTTATTTTGTTTTGTTTTATTTTTTTTATAGGTTAAAAAAAATAAAAGGGCATGTTGAAATCCATAAAGAAAATCCATTCACCAAAATCCAAGCCACTGAGACTCAAATCCAGGATTGAAGGGAGACTATGGTATGCGCTATCATCATCAACCACCAGGTGACTTTATTCCATGATTTTCATTTAAAATTTCTTCATTTAACTCCTCTCTTACCCCCTTCTAACTTTTCTTTTCTTTAAACACTGGGGACAGTGTTATTCTATGTTGGGGGGGGGGATAAAAATGATTTTTTTTGAATAAAAACATGCATGAAAAGAAAAATTCAATTAACCTTGAACATGATAACACACATGGAAAAATATAAAATTGGATATCAAATAAATTTTGCATTCCTTGATTCTGATTTTAATGCATGTTTAAGTTCATGAGCATAGTTTTTGGAAAGTACAGTTGTCCGATGTGATTTTTCAAAGTTTACATTGTCATCCTCTTAATAAAAATTCCATAATGCACATCTTCTGGATTGTGGGTGTAAATTTGAGTTCTTGGGTCCCTTTCATTATAGCATAGGGTTCTGTGGTCACTTTTAGTTTAATTTGAGTATCCAAAAAACAAAACAAAAATTAAAAAATAATGACCACATAGAGAAATGTTTTGTCCAAATGTGTGGTGTCCGACACTTGGGGATCGTGACTCCATAGTTGTCTTGCCCAGAGTTAGGCTTTATATCTTTATTTTAGAGCATGAAATTGACAAAATGCGTGGTGTCCGACACTTGGGGATCGTGACTCCATAGTTGTCTTGCCCAGAGTTAGTCTTTTCATATCTATTGTGTTTAAAAAAAATCTAAAAAATCTAAAAAATTAAAAAAAATGGATACTCATCTTAACGTTTAATGTGATTCCCACCTAGTGCTTCCATTTTCTCCCCTTGAACAATAAAATGGGCCCCATATCTTTTATGATGCACAACACTTTATCATGCTTAATTGGAATTGGATGAAATGTGGCGATGAATTTGAACAAAGGAATGGGCTTGGGCTTGGGATATGCTTATGGACCTAGCTTGTTTTTAATGATTCTGATGGGTTTTCCTAAATTTGTTTTGGTATTATATATTTGGGTGAGCAATGTGTATTAAAATGTTTTTGGAAAAGGGGATTTGAATTTCATTTTTGTAATTTATTTTTCTCGGGACTAGGAAAACTCAAGTTGGGGGGTGAGATTAGTCACTGAAAGTGGCTCATATTAATTTTTAATATCTTTATATTAATTCTTCCAAAGTACATAAACATTTTTTTAGTGCATTATATAAATAGAACTTCATTTCTCATCAAAAATGCAATTCATGTTCAAAATACAAATTTAGGCCCAATAAATCATTTATTTGTCTACAACATTATATTCATTCTCTGAATTTTAAATATTAGGATATTATTGATCACTTTGTTTGGAACATTTTATATTTTAGGTCCGATGGATTAATCCCAAAGGAAAATGGAGAATTTTTCACCTAAAGGCAGAAACTTGCTGGAAAAAGCATAATGGGCCTAAGGCCCATCAAACAAATGTGGGGCCCAGAAACCAAGCTCAATGAAGCTAAAATTTATAGAGTATAAAGATAATAATATGGGGATCATTTTATTCAACTGTGTCCAGAGCTAATTCGGATTTTTTTCATGATGATAAAGGGATCTGAAGTTGAGATTTAAATGGTGGACCCGACATTAATGCACAGAAATCCGTCCCACCATTTCGACCATAACTTCAAAACGGATGAGCCAAATTTCCTGAAATTTTGATCACTTCTAGAAGACACAAGGAATAAGATATGTTTTATTTATGAAACCTTTGGATTCTGCCGTATGAAGTGTCAAACGCACACGTCAAAATGGTGGACGAATCTGGATAGTTTTCCGAGTCAACTTCAAAACATCAATTTCCTTTTGATTATTCACCCTAGTTTTGACTTTATTAATTGTTGGGGGGTGAATTGATTATGGGGGGTGGACCTAAGGATCCTAATAGTTTTATATAAGGAGATTTTGGTGAATGAAATTATGATCTAACATTTTCCTTTGAATCCAAGTTTTTCTTTCAATTGTAATTTCCTACTTTCGTTTTGTAATGGCATCGTCAATTTCTCTAATGTAAGTTTTTCATTCACGTTTAGTATTTTAATAAAATTTATTCTTTTTCACTTTTTATTTTCCTTTTGTTCACACGTTGATGCCGTTGAATTGTAGTGTGAATTTATTCACACCCGTACTTGTGAAATCATCACACAACGGTGGAGTGTTCATTTTGATTAATGTTTTTTTCTTTCTTCTTAAATACCGCTTCTTTAAGTCAATTACCCAATTCCATTGATAGAATAGCATCAATGGAGGGATAACCTATTATGGGTTGATCCTAGGGAGTTGCATGAGTTGGATTTAATGATATTTTATGTTCTTAAATTCTTAAATTTGTTCTTTATTTTAAGAGTTCCTTTCTTTGATTTATCTTCTTCTTTGTCTTCACCGAATTTAACGATGAAACATTTTGAGTGCTAGTATGATACAATTACTTGGAGTGCTCATTTAATTGATCCTCTAAGTGAATTGTTGATTGGCCTTGAAATTTTGTATGGATTAAATCATAGAATGATATTGAGGAATTATTTCATTTAATGGATACCTCTTGAACCGATGAATAGAAAATCAAATGAAAAACAAATACATCCAATAAAGCCGAAGAGACAACCAAGAATCGACTCACCTTAATTAGTTGTTTTAATTCAAGTAATTTTATTTGTTTTGTTATTTAAATTAAATCAATATTTCTTCAAATCAATTCAATCCAAAGTTGGCCACTGCATAGCCAATCCCGTATCCAATCTTACTGTCTCAAGGTTTCTTCTTTGGTCCCTCTGGATTCGATCCCTACTTGTACTTAAACGACCGCTTTTACCAGTAGGGTAAATTTGGGTGCAACCAATCATTAAAATCAAATGTTCATTATCCTGAAGACACTTAGAAGACATGAATTATATGGGAAGTTTAGCAAGTGTGAATTCTGACTTCGTAAGATTTATTGTGTTGGCCATATTGTCTCTAAGGATGTAATTTTCATTGATCCTTCAAATACTATGTCAATCCAAGAATGGCCCGCTCCGACGAATGAAACTGAGGTATGCAATTTTATGGGTTTAATAGGTTATTAACCATGTTTGATCCAGAATTTTGCTCAGTTGGATATCCTATTAAAGAAGACCACATGTAAATGGGTTAAATTTGTTTGGACAAAAGACTATGAAGAACGTTTTGATGAACAGGGTATAAGATTAGTCAATGATCCTATCATGACTCTACCATCAGGGAATGATGGGTTTGTTATTTATAGTGATTCTTCAAAGAAAGGATTTGGTTGTGTCCTTATGCAGAATGATAGGGTTATTGCCTATGCATCATGATAGCTAAAAATTCATGAGAAAAACTATCCTACTCTTGATCTTATGTTATCATCTGTAATCTTTCCTTTTAATATTTGGAGACACTATCTCTATAGTGAAAAATTTGAGATATATACTAATCACAGGAGTTTGAAGTATATTTTCTCACAAAAAAAACTCAACATGAGGAAAATGTGATAGTTTTAACTAGTCATGAATTATGATTGCACTATAAAATACCAACTGAGGAAGGAAAATAATGTGGCAGATGCTTTGAGTAGAAAGGATCATGGATTTTTAAACCATATGAGACTTTAAAGGGATCCTGTTTTCATGGATCTAGTGAATATGGATATGGGAATTACCATGGAAGGTGAAATGTAGATACTTATTCAAATGTTTTCCAAACCATCGTTACTTGAAATGATAATGAGTTGACAAACCGATGATGAAGAGTTTCAAATGAAGATTAAAGCTTTGAATGATGGGAGATTGAGTGACATTGTGTATGAAGATGGAAGTTTGATATTTGGGAAGAGACTTTGTGTTCTCTATGTACCTGATCAAGAAATGGAATTTTTGGATGATGCTCATAGTTCCAATTTCTTTATACACCATGGTAGCACTAAGATGTATATAGATTTGGAGGAAAATTTTTAGTGGGACTATATGAAGAGGGATATTTCTGATTTTGTGTCTAGGTGTATAGTTTGTAAACAAGTGAATGCTGGAAGGGAACGTCCTGGGGGAGTTATGAAACCTCTTCATATACCTGAGTGTAAATGGGATAATATTAGATGGATTTTTCCATGGGACTACCAAAGACTCCAAGAAGGAACGATTCAATATGGTTCATTGTTGATCGTCTTACCAAGTCAACACATTTTCTTGCTATATGATAAGATCTACCACTTGAACATCTAGAAAGACTATATATTAATGAATTTGTGAGACATCATGGAGTACCACTATTGATTGCTTCTAATCATGATCGACATTTTATATCAAGATTCTAGAAAAGTATTCAGAAATCCTTGGATTCTGAAATTCGTTTGAGTACATCCTACCACCCTCAAACAGATGGACAATCAGAATGAACTATTCAACCCTTTAAAGACATGTCGATATTCTGCTCACATGACTTTCAGGCTATGTGGGGTCATTATTTACCTTTGGAAGAATTTTCCTATAACAATAGTTTCCATTCAAGTATTCAGATGGAACCATATAAATCATTATACAGAATAGATGTCGCACACTAACCTGTTGGGATGATGTTGGTGAAAGAAAACATGTAGGACCAGAACATGTTGAGGAAATTATGGAAGAGGTAAAGGTAATCTAAACCCACATCAAAGTAGCTCAATGTAGGCAGAAGAGCTATGTTGATAACCAAAAGGTTATACATAAGATAAATTCGACTAAAAATTTTATAATATAGGTTTATACATAAGATAAATTCAAATATAAATATTCATTAAAAATCCTTCATAATTTTATTTTATTTATATTTTTTAGACATTGAATAGTTTAATTTATTTATGACACAATGAAGATGCAGTAATTACCTAATTAATGAATTATTAAAATAATTGACATAATAAATATTCAAATAAATCTAATTTTAGACTCTTTATGAATTACACTAATTTTATATGTTAATATGACATATTAGTGTTGGTTATATGAATTTATTTTGAAGTAATAATGTTGTTATGAATTTATCAAAAACAAAATACCAAATAGTGTCAAAATTGACATAAAAGAGTTTTTAAAACAAATATTATATTATTAATTGATATTCTATTCCTAAAAATCATAGGTTTGTCCAAATGACTCATATAATGATATTTGTATCATTAATGAACCACTTGGGGTTCTCGTGGAAGTATACATTAAGTTTATTAACCATATAATATAAAAATACAAAGAGACATTGTAAATGTCAAACTATTCAACTAAGAGTTATATATAAAATATAAAGTTAATATATTGACCCAAACATGTCTAAAACCTATTGGTTGATTGGTTTTAGACCCATCACCAACTTAGACATAAAATAATCTACTTTGGAGCCATTTTAAACCAAAAATTGTTTTAGTATAAAATAATATTTTTAGCTTTTCCTAAGGTGCTCCTCACCCCTCTTATAAAAAGGTGCTTCCCCTTTTCTCAAATTCACATATTCAAAGCCTTTCAGAACAACCAACCCCTGCCCAAATATCTTTTCAACATTTATCACTTCATCATAGATTCATTAATTTAGTCAGAAAGACAACTAAAGGAGCCCTTTTGATCAAATTTAAAAGTCGAACCCGAAGAAGAGGTAAATATTTCATCACCTCTTTCAGGTTCATTTCTTCTTCAACTTCTTATTTCCCTATTGTTTACATTATAAAATAATAACTCCTATACATTCAACAAAATATGATGTTATTATAAATATGGTATAAGAAAATTCAATATTCTATCCATCCTTTGATTGACATTTCACGATACATTCGTACGTATGGATTACTGTCTCCATGTTTTGGTGTAGTTGTTATTCAATATATTATGATTTGGATAGGTATAATAATGATGTATAATTTATTTAAATAAAAAATATAACATGATAATGATTCTGTATATATGATATAACAAACAATTATATAGTATTTTAATATCAAAATAATGATATTGTCACTCATGCGTATGTACGGATTACCATCTCCACGAACGCGATGTGGTTCATTCCCAATCGTATCCAATTCAAGACTAATTTTCATTTGATGATTAAAAATAATTTTTAAGGACTTGATATCAATATAGATATAAATAATATACAACCTATCGATAAAAAACATGGATTATGTAACAAAACATATAAAATAAAAAGAGTATGTGAACACCCGAAACGACGATAATACTAAAATATTATTAACAAAGAAATATTAGAAGATCTTATATGATATCATATTTATGTATATTATTCTTTTATAATTTAATAACAATGATTTAAATATTATACAGGAGGTTAACCTAACCTCGACCAAGGAAAAGTACTAGGAATGGGTTAATTATATAATCTCTTTTTTATCTGAGGTTGTTTGTACAAAAGTATCTACTAGGACCTCTTTATCATTCACATCAATGTTTCATAAAAATGATTTTCAAAACATTGTTAATATTTTATAGACTATGGATTAAAGTCATTTATACCCTTGTTTTACTTTTTATAAGATGTTTATAGAGTATTCTATCCATTGTTTTCGAAACAAGGTCATTTTAAACCTTTTCGACAAGATTAATGTAAGAATTTCTTTTTTATAACATATACTGTGCGTGCGGATATTTTCCTCCTTTATAAAATCGTCGAAGCATCCATTATAATATATAATAATATTTTCAAATAAAATTTTTTCTTTTATAATTATGTAACTTTTAAAATATTTCAAAAAAGAGATATTTCTCTCAAGTAGTTTTGATTTCATCTATGTCAACATCCTTTGATAGATTTTAAATTTATTTGAAATTGATTTATTATGATACAAAACATCCATATTTTATTGAAGGTTTTGTGATATGTTTGACTATAGAAGTGTTATCTTTATACCATACAAGGTCTATGGATAATGTATAGACATTTCGTATTCTAGTCTTATTATAAATGATTATGTTATGTTTAAACCATTTCATATGAAGATTGCATTAGACATAGTAAGTGATAGGTGGAGCCTTCTATAGCTCCTAAATGCATCAGTAGGTCTCATGAGACAAACTAGTGTCTTGGAACAAGGCTTTGGAAAAATATTATTTGTAGTCCTAGAACAAGGCCTTGACTATGTGGTTATGATAGTCTGGCATTATGTATTCCATCATTATAAACGTGGTTATTGGTATTTCATGTGATTATACGACCAGTAGAATATCCATGTGAATAAGTTAATAGAATTATTTCATTTTATTTTTTTCATATTATACAGAAGTTCAAGTTTAAAAGGCTTTTGTTTTAGTTATACATTGACTAAAATGTTTATTCTTATTTATGAAAGTTTCTTCTATATTGTTATCCTTATTGAGGATCTGAGCTCACCACTTTCAATGTTTTATTTTTCCTAGGATGTGAAAGAGAATATTATGACTAACCTTTAGGGATAGTCTGAGGGGATATGAGTGTGGTCTATGGAGTCTGTTTTGTTGTAGTTTTTCACTTTATCATGTAATTTAAGACTTATGAATTTATATAGTGTTTCCAAGGCTACTAAACTAATCCATCTTTAGAGACATGATCTTTTGTGATCATTCCAATGTTTTGTAATAATGCACCAACTATGGGTAACTGGGGTCGATGAGTTACTATTTGTATCAGGGGAAGGTTAGTAAAAACCTTAGAAGACATATTTACATAAATTCTAATTAGATTACATTACACAAAGATAGGATTTGAGGATATGTATAGAAGAACATCAAAGGGTTTTGGTAATGTAGAGATTTTGTGAATTTTCCAAGAAATACATCACTGTCCAAATAAGAGCTAGTAGAAGCGGCTTTGGCACAGATGTACCTAGGGGTAAAACCAAAAAACACCGCTTCGAGATAGACTCGAACAAGAACTGGTGCATGACAACGGGCCTTACTGGACTCTTGGTTACGACACTCCTGGGGGATATGCTTAGGATAATTCTCATTTTCATTACAAACCATTATGAAGGGTTTATGTGTATATAATTCCTAAAAAAAATATATGATTATATAATATATCTATAATCTGTTCAATTTATGTTAAGTGTTTTAAAAGTTTTGAATTATGTATTTCAATTCATAAACAAATTTAGTTTATGCCTTTATTTAGAAATGGTGCCTAGTGGAAGGAATGGAAAATGTATCAATGCACGTATTACATGTAGGGTCTTCCCTCCTACTCAAGATAATTATAGTGGAGCTAGTGATACAACTAGTGATTATCATCTTATCACCACACTGGGACAACTCACTCAGGTTATGAATAACAAACATACACATACGGAGCACCCTGATCCATAGCGTGGAGGATCAATGTTAGATCACTTCATGAGGAAACGACCACCAATATTCAATTGGAGTACAAATACATTAGTATTTGAGAAATGGATAAATTCCTCAGAGAAAATATTCCATTCCTTGGGGAGTAGTGAAAGAGAAAAAGTTGTCATGGCAGTTTACCGCCTCACTAGAGATTCTGATCAAAAGTGGTAATAGATTCAAAACAAAAATTAAGATGATAACGTATCAAATATAATATTTATGGAGTTTAAAGAGATTTTCACTAAAAAACATGTTCTTCATGACCATCGAGTGAATATGGAATGGAAATTTCTGAGTCTGAGGTAAAAGGAGGACCAGAATGTTGCAAAGATTGAGCCAAATTTTTAGAAGGATAGCAAGGCATGATACAGATTATATACGTAACCCAGGAATTAAGATTGGTCATTTCGTTGATGGATTAAAACCAATTCTCCATCGAGCATTAGTCTCAAAATCATTCTTGTCGTTCAAAGATATTGCCTCATGTGATATCAAGAGAGAAAATGAATTCTCCTTGTCTTACAACTTTATGGCAAAGCAAGAGAAGAAAAGATCTCCTGATCACTCTGGAAATAGAAATAAGTGGAAGAAGGGAATAGTTTAATATTTATCCTACAGTAAATGAGGGAAGAAACACTTCGGTAATTGCTTAATGGGAATGGGAGTCTGTTACAAGTGTGGTGAAAAATCCCACCAAGCTTGTGATTTCAAGGGGAAGAATGAATATACTGATGTTCAATTCTACAATTGCAGGGAGATGGGTCATTATGAAAATGAATGTCCTAAGCATCAGGGAAACTTACCTTATAAATTGGGAAGGGATCAAGGCCAAGCTTATTCGATCACTACTACTGAGGTAGAAGATCCGAAAGAGATGGTGGAATATATTATAATGGTTTCTTCATGTTTATCCAATGATTTATTTGATTCTAGATTATCGCATGATTTCATATCTTCGCAGTTTGCTAAAAAATTTAGATATATCCAATTTTATTTAACAAGGGAGTTTTCATTCAAAACTCTTAAGGGAAGTATCATTGTAATAAAGTTTTGTGAATCAGTTCATGTTAGAGAATATAAATGTTCTTTATCTTCTGATCTCATCGTCATACCCATGATTGAATTTGATAGAATCCTCAGTATGGATTGGTTTTCGGACCATGATTCAAAACATTATTTTAAGAAGAAGGAGGTTAAATTTTGTGATGATGATGATAAAGAACACCTTATCTTTAGAGTAGAAATGTCACCACCTAATTATTATCTAGATCCTCCTCTAGTAGCTCAAATAAATTCAATTATTGGGGAGGAAGGAAATGAAATAATTGTGGGTGAGTAAAGGAATGTTCCAATAGATGATGTACTTATTGTGCAAGAATATGTTGATGTTTTTTTAGAGGATTTACCTGGACATCCTCCAGACCGAGAAATTGAGTTTTCCATTGACTTAATTCCATGATCAAGGCCCATATATAAGGCCCCTTATATAATTTCCAATGAGGAATAAGTGGAACTAAAGAAACAACTAGAGGAATTGAGTAATAAGCGATTTATTCACCCTAGTGTTTCCCCATGGGGAGCCCCTGTCCTTTTTGTTAAGATAAAAGATGGATATATGAGGTTGTGAATTGACTATAGGGACATAAATGTTATAACAACAAAGAAAAAGTATCCCCAACCTCGTATTGATGATTTATTTGACCAACCGCATGGAGCTCAATACTTTTCAAAGATTGACCTTCAATCTGGATATCATCCGTTGTGTGTGAAGAAGTATTTTATGACTGATATGTAGGGATAGTCTGAGGGGATATGAGTGTTGACTATGGAGACTGTGTTGTTGTATTGTTTTACTTTATCATATAATTTATGAATTATTAATTTGTCTAATGTTTCCAAGGCTACTGAACTAATTGGTCTGTCGAGACTTGATCTTTTGTGATCATGCCAATGTTATGTAATAATGCACCGACTTTGGGTAACTGGGGTCAGGGAATTACAAATATTCCCTTCCATAAAACATTAAAATATTCCTTTTAAAAACATTTTTATGAAATATGGATAATTATGAGAAAAAATTCTTAGTAAATACTTACTCATAAACAATCTCGAATAATAATGAGATTGGGGAATAAACCCTTACCTTGCACATTCTTTTGGTCAATGATACGTTTACCCTCATGTATAAATAACATATTATGTTATTATGTTATACCATAAATATATTCATATTTATTATATCATACATGATTCATTTATGATGTTATTCTACTGATTTAGTAATGATTTCCATGTTAAATTAACATTTTGGGTAATAATCACTGTCATTATCGTACATATTTTAATTTGTTATTTTTTATCGTATCATTAAGATCATGATTTAAATACTTCCAGAATATAATACTTGATTTATATATCATATATATTTAAAATATAAATATTTATAATAGATAGATATATGAAATAGAAGGCATCGTTTATGGAGACGGTAGGTCGCATGTACGCATAAACGCAGTTTCCATTTTCATATCATATTGAATGGAAGTATGTGAATAAGATATATGTAAGTAAATATATAAATATATATATATATATATATATGTACAGTACAATTATTATTTCATATATTACATAATTATTAATACTATATATTTTATTATCATCGTTTAATAGTGAATGTGGGAATGAATCTAATCACGTGTTGGAGACGGTAATCCGTACATACACATAAGCGTCAATATCACTATATTGATGGTGAAAATGTATGTAATTGGATGGTATATCATATATAAATAATCATTAGCATTTTATATTTATTATTTACATAAGTTTTACTTATTATTATACCCATCCAAATAATGAAGTGTTTGAAAAAAAACTACACCTCGACGTGGAGACGATAAGCCGTACTTATGAACGTATGGGGACTTTGTCATTTAAAGGATGGATAGAATAAAAAATATGGTTGTACCATATTTATAATAACATCATATTATTTAGTATGTACTGTAGTTATTTTTTTGGTATGGGAACAAAAAAGATAGAGGATGAGGAAGATGAAAAGAACATGAAATACGGTGGGGAAATTGTTACCTATTCTTCGGGTGTTTCCTTTTGAGTTGATCAAAAGGGCTCAGTAGGTTGGTTATAAGATCAATATAAGGACTATAGGTTGATGTGATGGAAGTTTGGAGGATATTTGGATAGGGTCTTGACAATCCAAATGGCTCTGGAGGTGTGATTTTGAGAGACGGGGAAGTACCCATTTATAAGAGAGTTGAGGGTCACTTTAAGAAAAGTTTGAAATATTATTTTAGAATAAAATCATTTTTTGTTTATAATACATAAATAATGATTTGTTTCTAAGATATGGTGGGTATGGGTTTGTATCCTTTAAATCAGTAGGTTTTAGACAGGTTTAGGTCACCATATTAACCTTATCTTTTAAATTTAACACTTAGTTAAATATTTTTACATTTATAGTGTCCTCTTGTATTCTTACACTATATGGTTAATAACCTTACTCTAAACTTCAAAAAGAACTCAAATGTTTCATTAATTTCATAGATAATATTATTTAAGCCCTTTGGCCAAACCCTAGATTTTTAGAAATATTATATCAACAGATAATATAGTATTTGTTTTAAATATTAATTTATATCCATTTTAACATTATTTGGTATTTTGTTTTTGTGAATGTCATCACAACTTGATTACTTTAAAAATATACATTTAATCAACCCTAACATGTAATTTTACCTATAAAATCTGTGGATGTCGTAAAAAATTTGAAATTATATTTATTGTAATATTTATAATACCATTTATAATATTTTTTATATCATAAGGTAATTATTGCATCATCATTGTATCATAAATAAATTAAATTATTTAATGTCTAAAAATTTCTATATATAATACCTTTATGTAGGAAATATTATTATAATTCTACTTAATATTTATAGTCTAATTTATATTTTTTGTAACCCTATATTAAAAATGATTTATTTATTAAAAATTGAATTTAAAACTTTTAACTCATCTATAAATAAAATAATACTAAATGTCATAATCTAATCATAGTGTACCAAAATTATCATATTTTATTAATAAGGTTTTTTAGTTAAAAATACACTTATACAATATAATATGGACATTGTTAGGGTAATTAGAATATCATTTTCACCTTTAATTACCCTATTTTATTTTCATCATGGTAAATAAAAGTCAAAAGTTACTATTCACCAAAAAATTATTTTCATCTTATTGAACAAAATTATACTTACCGATATCAACTGTGTCTCTATAATTTTTGAATTTGACTCATAAAAGATGTAAAATTATGTTTTCTGTAAATTTTTAAATGCTCCTAGAAGGTGGGTAAAAGAGGTTAAAAAGTCCAATAAAATTTAAAACATCTAATTTTATTATAAAATGAATATAATAAATTACATTTAAATTATCTAAGTATAATATATCTATTTTTACATAAAAAAATTTAAATAAAATAAATAATTATTTAGATAACAATTCAGTCTAAAATAATAACACAATGTTTTTCACTATTCATCAAAATTTAAAAGATTTCTGAAAAATATAAACAATTCACCCAAAGCTAATTTTAATATTCCAAATTCAAAAATATAGTCTATTTTACCTAATTGAAAACATAAAAGTTCCATTTAATAATTTAAAATTTATTCTGGTTGTTAAAACCAAAAAGAGGGTTTTTAATAAGTATAAACTATCAAAAGATTAACATGTGTTTATGTCAAATTTAAATGTGAAATTACATATAATGACCTAAATTGTATTAAATAATAAAAATATAAATTAATTATTTTTTAAAACCTTTCAAATGCATTACTTAACATTATAAATTATTTTTATTAAAAAGGTTATTTTCAATTAAAACATAGTATTTTTCACTATTCATCAAAATATGAAAGTTATCAGAAAAGTTCCAAAAATTCATCCAAAATAAATGTTTATGTCCCTATTATAATGGAGAATTTAATTTCATTAAATTGAATGTATAAATGTGTTAAATATTGGTTTTAAAAAGGTTTCTCCATTAAAAGGCGGTAAAATTGCATTTTATGAAAAACAATTTTTTATCTGAAAAGGTAAATTTGTTCTTATATTATATCTATGAAACACATAACATGGTTTTTAAAATTATATATAGTATTTATGATTCAAAATTCAGTTAATACTATTCATAACCATTTATTGAACAGTAAGTTTATGTTCACTCGAACTCGGTGTTGCGTGAAGCCCAAGCTATTGATTACATTAATGAGATAACGTACTATGGAATCTTGGGGTGTTACATTCTCTCGTACTTCAATAAATTGAATCCTTGCAATATCAAGTTGTTCTTGAAAAAAGGTTAAAAATATAAAAAATTATTTTGTGGAAAACCCACATCAGAATTTTAGTCATAATAAGAGAAAAAAAGTAATGAAAAATTTAGCACTAAATGATGATCTAAATTAGGAGATTATTGGTGGAAATTAGAGAAACATAATTGGAGAAAAACGTAAATATTTATAGAGAGTTACGTAGGTCATAAATCACAACCAAGAGTAAAATTGAGGGCTTCAAAGTCATCAATATATGATGATTTAAAATATAATGTGTTCAACAATACATAAGGTATTATGATAACACATTTTTTCTTTTAAGATCACATCCCTAAAGTTTAAGAATTAATTTATTCATAGAATAAGATTAAAAAATATGCATGATAAGTAGAGTTTCATCCTTTAATTAGTTCCTACCACAAACTCATCTTTCACTCTTAAAGATAATATAAATAAAAAATATTCTATTTATTCTAATCTTATAATGTTCAAAAAATAATAATTAATTTATATATCATTTGTAAGACTATTTAAAAAAACATCATTATACAAACTAGGAAATCACATATGCTATTGGTAAGTGATCCACCCTTGTCACCATTCGGTTGCGAGTTCAAGTCTCACAACCTTGCTGGATACGACGGGTTGTCCCCCAACATCTGGGATGTCCATTTTATGACAATCCAAAAATAATCTAAAGAAATCAATTAACAATAAGAATAGTATCGAATGTCAAAATTAATTGATTCCAACCTTTATACTAACCCAAAATACTTCTTTCCAAACTCATAGTCCAAAATTCTTAAGGAAGGTAAACACAATGAAGATCCTTTTTTTCATGTAGTAACATGTGAATACCTTCATCGTATATTTGTTTTACATTATAACACCCTAAATTACCATAAAACTTTATTGATTTCATTCATCGTCCCTTATTCCTTATAGAATACTGCATATACTCCTTCTATACAAAATTTTTGTATACTCCAAAATTATGGAATATATACAAATCATTTATAAGTTTCAATTTAGTCAAGAATATCCAATATAATTTATCCAAATCAATTATATATTATTCCAAATCACTACCTCAGTATCAGAACCATATTATGGTATATCTTTCTATCAACCATATTTTTTAAAAAAAAATTACCTTCTTTTGAGTGACTTTTCTTGGTTCCAGACAATCTCAAGCCCTTAATGAAATAGTATTGTAGAAAAATCCTTTTATAATCTATAATTGTTATAAAATATACATCATTATTACAATACTCTAATGACACAACACTTTAATAACAACATAATAAAACTAATCATTCCCCTCCATCTTTGGTAGTATAATAAAAATATTATTATCCAGTATCAGCTTTTGAGGTATACTCTGATGATTTGGACATTTTTTTTTGTAGGGTCCCAACTCCTTTTAGATGAATCATTGTATATTTGAAACATTTTTCTTACCCTTTTAGTCACATAAATGGTGTCCTTTTTCTCCACACATATAAAAAACTCCCACTCCCTTCAATCATTTAACAAGGTGATTCTTTCCACTGTTATCACATATAGAAAAATACTTCTTTCCCATCTTCCCTTTATCAATCTTTCTCTCTTACATCCTTTTATTATATTGCTTCCCTTAAAATCTATATTAATCAGAGAATTATTCACTTATCTTATTAAAACATGATATTATTTCTTCATATGATGAGAATATGTAAGAGACTATTTCCCTTTTAAATGTTGTCTTAATACCTTGAATGATATGATCCTTTCTAACCATTCGATCATGCAAACTTCTAGATTTTTTATTCCTTCAACTAGGCACCACTATTAAACAATGGAAAACTCTATGTTAGTTTAAGAATCAAAATTCATAATTCCAAACATGTAAAATACCTATTGTAAATTTAAAAGATTATGTATAAAATCAATAATCATAATTTTTTTTCTTTGATTATTTATTTGCTCCAATATCCTTCATAATGGATTACAATGAAAATGTGCATTATCCTAGGCATATCCCCTGTGATTTTTGTAACCAAGAGTGGAACAAGGCCCTTTTTCGTCTACCAGGATACCACGGGTCAAGAATGATATTCCTTGTTATTGTTTCCACTCCTAGGTATATTTGTGCCAGAGCCACCTCTACCTTCTCGTATCCAGATAGGTATGTATTTCTTGGAAAATTCAAAAAATCTCTACATCACCAAAATTCTAGTAAGTTCTTCTATACTTATCCTCAAAGTCTATCTTAGGGTAATGTTCTCTAATCAGAGATTATATAAATCTTTTTCCAAAGTTGTTGCTAAACTTCACTGATACCAAATTTAAATCCCTGAGCCCAAAATCCCAGAGCCAGTGCATTATTTTAATACATTGGCATGATTACAAGGAATCTAGTCCCGCAAGACTGATTAGTTTAGCAGTTATGGAAAATAGATTACATACATGAAGATTAAATTATATTATATAATGATAAAAAAACATTGTCTACATTTACCACATTCATATCCCAAAGAATATCCTTATAGGTCCGTCATAATATACTTCTTCTCATTTTGAGAAAATAAAACATAGAACGTGGTGGTCTTGGATGCTCATTAAGGATAATAATATAGCAGAAACATTTATAAATAAGCCTAAACATTTTAGGAAATGTATAAGACTACAAAATAATCTGTTGAAACATTAACTTCTGTATAATATACCAAATATAAAGCAAAAAATGCTATTTACTTATACACGTGAATATTCTACTAGTAGAATAATCACAAGAAATATCAATAGCCAATTTCATAATGATAAAATGAATAATACCAGACTTCATAACCACTTAATCAAGGTCGTGTGCCAATACTACAAATATGATTTTGTCAAGGTCTTTTTCCTAGACATTAGTTCGTCTCAGGAGACCTACCGAAGCATCAAGGAGAAATAGTGGGCTCCATCCATCACTTACTAAGTCCAATGCAATCCTCATATGATGAGGTTTAAACATAACTTATTAATTGGTATTAAAAATACGATACAAAATTTCAATACTTTATCCATATACCACGAATGGTATAAAAATAACACATCTATAGTCAGAAATATCACAGAACCTTTAATACAATATAGAATCTTTGTATCATAATAAATCAACATCATCCACATTTAAAATCCATCAAATGATGTGACATAGATAAAAATGACTTGTAAATTCTCTGAGAGAAATATCTCTTTTTCATGAAAACATTTAAAAGTCACATAATTTATAAAGGAATAAATATATAGACATTTATTAATTAATGTTTCACATACCACTTTGAAACTTTAGAATGGAATTAACATTTTAAAAACATTCATGTCCATATATATAAATCCTTGAAACCCATTTTAAAAACATACATTAAAGAGAATGAGTGAAAATAATAAATATTTAAACCATTTAAAATGATTATAATATTAAATATTACCTTACATAAAACCATAAAATATTCCTTTTGAATTTTTTTTTATGAAATATGGACATTGATGATAAATATGTCCCAGTAAGTACATACTCATAAACAATCTCGGCTAATAATGATATTGAAGAATAAACCCTTACCTTGCACTTTCCATTGGTCGAGGGTACGTTTATCCTCTTTTATAATGACCATAGTATGTTATAAATATATAACAGAACCATATTATTATTTATTATATCATAAATGTTTCATTTATGACTTTATATTACCCATTTAATAATTATTTCTATGTTAAATTAACATTTTGGTTAATAATCACTTTCCAAATCATACGTGTTTTAACTTGTTATTTTTGATCGTATCATTTAGATCATGATTTAAATAAATCCAGAATATAAAACTTGATTTATATATTATATATATTTAGAATAAAAATATATTTAATAGATATATATAAATATATGAAATGGAAGGCATTGTATATGGAGACGGTAGGCCGTACATACACAAGAACATTGTTTCCGTTTTCATATCATATTGAACTGAAGTAAGTGAATAAGATATATGTATGTACATAAATAAAAATATAAATATATATCTCCATTAGAATCATTATGTCATATATTACATAATTTTTTATAATATATATTTTATAATAATTGTTGAATGGTGAACATGGAAATAAATCTAATCGCATCATGGAGACAGTAATCTGTACAAACACACAAGAAAAAATGTCATTATATTAATGGTGAAATCATATATAATTGGATATTAAATCATCTATAAAAAATAATTAACTTTTAATAATTATTATTTAAATCAGTTGTACTCATTATTATACACATCCAAATTTTGAAGTATTTGAATAACAAACTATACCACGACGTGGAGACTGTATGTCGTATGTACACACGTATGGTTACTTTGTCATTTAGAGGATGGATAGAATAATAAATCTGTTTGTACCATATTTATAATAACTTCACAGTATATAGGAGGTTTCAGAGTTACTCTTTTGGTTTGGAAACAACAAAGAAAGAGGAATTTGAAGATGAAAAAAAGCATGAAAGATGGTGTTGAAATTATTACCTCTTCTTTGGGTGTTTCCTTTTTAGTTGATCAATAGAGCTCCTTAGGTTAGTTCACTAATCAATGTAAGGACTCTAGTTATATGTGAGGGTTTTTGGGAGGATATTTGGGAAGGGTTTGGTGGAGCCAAAGGGTTTTGGAGGTGTGATTTTGAGAGAAGGGGAAGTACCCTTTTATAAGAGAGGTGAGGGTCACTTTATGAAAATATTGAAATCTTATTTTATAATAAAATAATTTTCGGTTTCTAATAGATGAAAAATAATTTACTTATTGTATAAGGTTGGTATGGGTCTATAACTACTCAACCAATACGTTTCATACAGGTTTAGGTCACCATATTAACCTTATCTTTTAGATTTTCCTCTTAGTTAAATATTTTTACTTTTACAGTGTCTTCTTGTATTATTACACACTATGGTTAATAAGAAAACACAAAAATTTCAAGATAACAACAATTGGATCTTTAATTATATATATAATATTATTTAATCCCATTGGACTATTGTCAGATTTTTAGAAATATTATATCATCCAATAATATAGCATTTGTTTTAAAAATTAATTTATGAAAATTTTGTCATTATTTGGTATTTGGTTTTTGTGAAAGACATCACAAGTTGATTACCTAGAAAAAAATACATTTAATCAACAATAACATGTCATATTCACCTATAAAATTCGTGGATGTCATAAAACATTGAAATTTTATTTATTTTAATATTTATAATACCATTTATATGATTCATTCATTCATAAGGTAATTACTGCATCATCATTGTGTCATAAATAAATTAAATTATTTAATGACTAAAAATTTCTAAATAAAATACCATTATGTAGGAAATATTTTTATATTTCTAATTAATATTTATATTATAATTTATATTGTGTGTAAAACTATATTAAAAATAGTTTAGTTATTAAACATTTAATTTAATACTTTTAACTCTTCTTTAAATAAAATAATAATAAATGTACTAATCTAATCCAAGTAGACCTAAAGAATAATATTTTATTTCTATGGTTCTTTCTATTTGAAATAAACTTATCCAATTGAATTATGACATGCATTTCGGTAATTATAATATCATTTTTATCTTTTATTAACCTATTTACTTTTAAATGTGCTAAATAAAATTCAAAAGTTACTATTCAACAAAAATTATTTTTTATCTTATTGAACCACATATTACATAATAATATAAATTTTGTCTCTAGGATTTTTTAAATTCAACTCATTGATGTTGCAAAATTAGGTTTTATGCAAATTTTCAAATGCTGCTAGAAAATGGGTAAAATAAGTTAAAAATTCAATAAACTTTATTTCATGTAATTTTATTATAAAATGACTCCAATGAATTAAATTGAACTTAAATAATAATTTAATACCTATTTTTACATAAATTTTTTTAATAAAATAAATAATTATTTAAATAAAATGTGGGTTTTAAATAATAATGTAGTGTTTTTCACTATTCATCAAAATTTGAGAGTTTTTAGAAAAATAAAAAAAATTCACCAAAAACTAATTTTAATAGTCCAAATTCAAAAATGAAGTCTATTTTACCAAATTTAGAACATTGAAGTTGTGTTTTTTAATTTAAAATTAATTCTTGTTGTCAAAACCAAAAAGTGGTTTTTTAAAAAGTAAAAACTATCAAATGATTGACATGTATTTATGTCCTATTTAAATATGAAATTACTTATAATGACCTAAATTGTGTTAAATGATAAAAATATAATTTAACTATAAAATAAAACCACTAAAATGCATAATATAATAGTATAAATTATTTTGATTTAAAAAGGTATTTTCAATTAAAACATAGTATTTTTCGCTATTCGTCAAAATATATTAGAAAAGTACCAAAACTATATATCCATAATAAATTATTATGGTCCATTTCTAAAGAAGAAATTATTTTCATTAAATATAATATATAAAAGTGTCAAAAAAAATTTAAAATGGTTTCACCAATAAAAGGCGGTAAAATTGCATTTTATGAAAAATACTTCTTTTATGTAAAAAAATTAATTTGTTCTTATATTATGTCCAACAAACACATAATATGGATGTTAAAATTATATAGAGTATATATGATTCAAAATGCAGTTAATACTATTCATAACCACTTTTTTAATGGTATGTTGTGGTGCGCTCGAACACGGTGTTGCGTGTGGCCAAGCTATTGAATTACTTTTATGATATAATGTACTATGAAATCATGGGGTGTTACATTCTCCCCTCCTTCAATAAATTTTATCCTATTAATTTGATATTTTTATTCAAAAAACGTTAAAAATAGAAAAGAAATACTTCATGGAAATCCCACAACATAAAATTATTATTAATAAGAGGGAAAGAGAATGAAAAAGTTACCACCGAATGATGATCTCAATTAGAAGATCGTTAGTGGAAATTAGAGACATAGAATTAGAGAAAAAAGTTAAATATTTATAGGGTTCGATCATGGTCATCAATCACAAACAAGTGTGAAATTGAGGTTCTCAAAGCCTTCAATCTATGATGATTTAAAATATCGATAGTTCAACAAAAAATAAGATATTTGGATAACACATTTTTGGTTTTATGATCCCTTCCATAACGTTTAAGAATTAATATATTCATATAATAAGAGGAATATATATATATTTGACATGTAGAGTTTCATCATTCAACTAATTCCTACCAAAAACTCATACTTCACTCCAATAGATAATAGAATTAAAAAAATTCTATATATCTGGATCGTATAGGGTTTAAAAAATAATGAATTTATAATTCATTTGTCATAATATTTTAAAAAACAACAATATACAGACTAGGACATCACGTATTCTAGTTCAAGGTGATCCACCCTTGTCGCCCTTCAGCTGCGGGTTCAAGTCTCACAGCCTTTCCAGACACGATGGGTTATCCACCGACCTCTGAGATGTACTTTTCATGAAAATCCAAAAATAATCTCAAGAAATCATTTATCAATAACAATAGTATCCATTGTAAAATTTAATCAATTCCAACCGTTAGACATATCCAAAATACGTTTGTCCAAGCTCAGAGTCCAAAATTTATAATGATGGAAAACATAATGTAGATCCTTTTTTAATGTAATAACATGTGAATACCTTCATCATGTATTATTTTAAAACACTATAACACCCTAAATTATCCTAAAATAGTATTGATTACATTCATACTACCTTATTGATTATAAAATATTAAATATACTCTTTCTATCTAAAAATGTTGTAAACTACAATAATGATGGAATATATACAAATCATTAATAAGTTACAAGGTAGTTAAGAATATCCATTATAATTTATCCAAATAAATCATATATTTTTCCAAAATCACTACCTCAGTATCAAAACCATATTATGGTTTATCATTCTCTCAACATTATATTTCCAAAAAAATTAACCTTCTTTTAAATAACTTTTCATGGTTCCACACAATCAAGAGTCTTTAAAGAAAGAGTACTTTAATACAATCCTTTAATACTCTATAATTATTAAAAGAAGTACATAATTAATAAAATACTCAAATGAAACAATAAATTAATAACAACATAAGAAATCTAATCATTCCCCTTCACCATTTCTTGTATCATAACATGATTATTATCCAATAGCAGAATTTGGGGTACACTCTAATGATTTGTACAATGCTTCGTCTAGTGTCCCAACTCCATATAGATGGAGCATTGTACATTTGAAACCATTTTCATACCCTTGAAATCACGTACTTAGTGTCCTTTTTCTCCACATTTATAATGGACTCCCACTCTTTTAAAGCATTTACCAAGGTGATTAATTCCACAGTTATCACATATGGGAAAATCCTTCTTTCTCCTCTTCACATTATTCATATTTCTCTCTTACATCCTTTTCTTCGTTTTCTTCCCTTCAAATCCATAGGACTCAGAGAATTATTTACTTATATTATTAACACATGATACTATTTTTTCATATGATGAGAATATGTGGGAGACTATTTCCCTTTTAAATAGTTTCTTAATACCATGAAATATATGATCCTTATTAATCATTCGACCATGTGTATTTATGGAATTCCCATTACTTTTACTAAGCATCATTTCTAAACAATGGAAAACAGATGGATAGTTTATGAATCATGATGAATAATTATATATTTTTAAAATAACTAATGTAAATTGAAAAATATTATACATATAATATATAATCATAAAAAATTTCTTTGAGGAAGTATTTACTCCTAAATCATTCATAATGGTTTGGAATGAAAATGTGAATTTTCTTATGCATATCCCCCATGAGTGTCGTAACCAAGAGTGCAACAAGGAACGTTGTTGTGTACTTGGATACCTCATGTCAAGCCTAAAACTCCTTGTTAGAGTTTTAACTCCTAGGTATATCTGTTCCAGAGATGCCTCTACTTGCTTGTATCCAAAAAGGGATGTATTTTTTGGAAAATACACAAAATATCTACATTTCCCAAATTATAGGAAGTTCTTCTACACTAATCCTCAATATCTAACTTAGGGTAATGTTATCTAATCATATTTTATCTAAATCTATTTCCAAGGTAGTTTCTGATATTCATTTGATACAAATCATAAAGCCCCGAACCTAGATTCTCGGAAATGGTGCATTATTATAGTACATTGGCATGATTGCAAGGAATCAAGTCTGAAGGACGAATCATTTTAGCAGTCTTGGAAAATAGATTACATACATGAACATTACATTACATTATAAAATAAAAAAAAATAAAAAAATTTGCTCCATTGACCACATTCATATCTTGTAGACTATCCTTGTAGGTCATTCATAATATACTTCTTCTCATTTCGGGAAAAATAAAACAAAGAAAGGGGTGAGCTCATATTCTCAGTAAGGATAAAAATATAGAAGAATATTTCATAAATATGCATAAACATTTTAGGAAATGTATATGACTAAAACATATTCCTTTTAAACATAATATTAAGCATAATATGGAATATATAGATAAAATAATTCAATTTACTAATTCACATGGAGATTCTACTATTCAAATAAGCACATTCAAAATCAATAGAAAATTTCATATTGATGGAATGCATAATGCTAGACTTCTTAAGCTTATAGTCAAGGCCTTGTGCCAATAATACAAAAAATATTTTGTCAATACCTTGTTCCAAGACACTAGTTTATCTCCTGAGACCCACAAATGCATCGATAAGATATAATGGGATCCACCTGTCACTTACTAAGTCCAATGCAATCCTCATATGATAAGGTTTAAACCCAATATAATCATTCATATTAAAACTAGCATAAAAAATGTCAATACTTTATCCATATACCATGAATGGTATAAAAATAAAACATCCACAGTCAAACATATCATAAAACCTTCAATACGATATAAAAGATTTGTATCATTATAAATCAACTTCAAACAAGTTTAAAATTAATCCAAGGATGTTTACATAGATGAAAATGATTTGTAAAACTCTTGGAGAGAAATATCCATTTTCCAGGAAAACATTTAAAAGTCACACAATTTAGAATGTAATACATTGAAATACATTTTTGAATTAATGTGTCACATACCACTTTGAAAAATTTGAATATAATTAACATTTTAAAACCATTCATGTCCATATAAATATATCCTTAAAACCCATTTTGAAAACATGGACATTAAAGAAAGTGATTTAGAAGAATAAATATTTAATCCATTTAAAAAGATGATCTTGTTAAAGATTACCTTAATAAAACATTAAAAGATTCATTTTAAAAATAGTCTTATAAAAGATGGACATTCATGATAAATATGTCCTAGTAAATACTTACTCATAAACAATCTTGGATAATAGTAAAATTGAGTAATAAAAACTTACCTTGCACATTATTTTGGTCAATGGTATGTTTAACCTCTTTTATAATGACCATGGTATGTAATTAAATTATACCATAACCATATTAAAATTAATTATATCATACATGATTCATTTATGACTTTATACTACCCATTTAATAATAATTTCCATGTTAAATTATCATTGGGGTAATTATTACATTCTTTATCATACCTGTTTTAACATGATATTTTTTATCGTATCATTTAGATCCTGATTTAAATACATCCAGAATATAAAATATTTTTTTTACAAAAATAGATATCCAGAATATAAATATTTTTAAAAGACAAATATATGAAATGGAAGGAATCGTTTATGGAGTCGGTAGGCCGTATGTACGCATAAATGTTGTTTCCGTTTTCATATTGTATGGAACAGAAGTAAGTGAATAAGATATATGTATGTAAATAATATATATATATATATATATATATATCTCCAATAGAACTATTATGTGATATATTACATAATTATTGATAATATAAATTTTATAATTTTCGTAAAATGGTGAACGTGGGAATAAATCTCATCGTGTCGTGGAGTTGGTAATCTGTACACACACACGAGCGAAACTATCATTATATTGATGGTAAAATAGTATGAAATTGTATGTTATATCATATATAAAGAATCAATAAATTTTATATTTATTATTTACATCAGTTGCAATCATTACTATACCCATCCAAATAATAAAGTGTTTCAATAACAAACTACACCACGACGTGGAGACGGTAAGCTGTACGTATGTACGTATGGTAAATTTGTCATTTAGAGGAAGGATAGAATAACGAATGTGGTTGTAAAATATTTATAATATCATAAAATTATGTAGGAGGTACTGGATTTTTTATTTTTGTATGGAAACAATGAAGAAATTGGATGTTGAAGATGAAAAGAACTTGAAAGAGGGTGGTCAAATTATTACCTCTTATTCGAGTGTTTCCTTTTGAGTTGATAAAAATGGATCCATAGAATGGCTTTATGATCAAAGTAACGACTCTAGATTGATTTTAGGGAATTAGGAAGGCTATTTGGTTAGGGTTTGGTGGATCCAAATGGCTTTGGATGTGTGATTTTGAGAGAAGGGTAAGTACCCTTTTAGAAGAGAGGTGTGGGTCACTTTAGGAAAAACATGAAATATTATTTTATAATTAAATCATTTCGGTTTTATAATATCTCAAACATGATTTTTTATATGATAAAGTGAGTATGAGTATAAAACCACTCAACCAATAGGTTTTAAACTGGTTTAGGTCCTCATAATAACAATATATTGTAGATTTAAATCATAGTTAAATATTTTAACATTTATCATGTCTTCTTGTATTCTTACACTATATGGTTAATAATCACACTCTAAACATACAAGAAAACATAAAGTGGTTCATTAATGACATATATAATATTATTTAAGCCCGTTGGTCTAACCTTAGATATTTATAAATATTATATCAACCAATAATATAGTATTTGATTTAAAAATTAATTTATGTAAATTTTGACATTATTTGATATTCAGTTATTTTGAAAGTCATAAAAACATTATTACATCGAAAAATATTAATTTAATCGACCCTAACATATCATACGCACCTATAAAATTTGTGTATGTTATAAAAACATTAAAATTATAATTATTTTAATATTTTTGATACTATTTATTTGATTCTTTTATTAATAAGGTAATTACTGCATTATCATTATGTCATAAATAAATTAAATTATTTAATTTCTAAAAATTAAAAATAAAATAGAATTATGTAGGAAATCGTTTTATCTTTCTATTTAATATTAATAGTCTAATTTATATTGTGTGTAATGTTATATTAAAAACGGTTTAGTAATTAAATTTTGAATTTAACACTTTTAACTCTTCTTTAAATAAAATAATAACAAATCTCCTAATCTAATCCAAGTGGACCTAAAGGATCATATATTATCTTTAGGCTATTTTTGGTCGAAATAAACTTATCTAATAGAATTATTACATGTGTTAGTGTAATTATAATATCATATTTATCATTAATTAACCTATTTTTTAACCGTGGTAAATAAAAGTCTGAAGTTACTATTTACAAAAAATTTATTTTAAACCCATTTAACCACATTTTACTTAATTATATCAACCTTTTACTTATGATTTTTTAGATTCAACTCATAGAAGAGGTAAAATTATGTTATAGAAAAATTTGCAATTGCTCCTAGAAGGTGGGTAAAAGAGGTTAAAAAGTTCAATATAATTTAATACATCTAATTTTATTATAAAATGACTCTAATGAATTAAATTGAAATTATATATGTATTATATATCAATGTTTTAAATTAAATAAATTTAAATAAAATAAATAATTATTTAAATAAAAGTTCTGTTTTATATAATAATGCGGATTTTTCATTATTCTTAAAAAATTGAATGTTTTCAGAAAAATACCAAAAATACACCCAAAGATAATTTTGATATTCTGAATTCAAAAATGAATTCTATTTTACAAAATGAAGAACATAAAAGTTGAATTTATTATTTTAAAATTAATTCTCATGGACAAAACCAAAAAGTTGTTTTTTAAAATCAAAAACTTTCAAAAGATTGCTATGTGTTTATGTCAAATTTTAATGTGAAATTACACATACTGACCTAAGTTGTATAAAATGATAAAAATATAATCTAATTATACTTAAAAAATTCATATTTATAATTTATTATTATAAATTATTTGGATTTAAAATATGTTTTTTATTAAAACATATTATTTTTCACTATTCGTCAAAATATGAATGTTATTACAAAAGTACCAAAAATTAATCCAAACTAAATTATTATGTCTTTATTTTAAATAAATAGTTTATTTCATTAAATTTAATATATAATTGTGTCAAATATCTAATTTAAAAATGGTTCACAATTAATAGTCGGTAAAATTTAATTTTTTGAAAAATTCTTTTTTTATATGAAAAAATGAATTTAGTGTTATATTATGTCTAAGAAACACATAATATTGATGTAAAAAATATATAGAGTATATAAGTTTTAAAATAAAGTTAATACAATTCATAACTAATTTTTTAATGGTATGTTGTCAGGCACTTGAACTTGGTGTTGCATATAGAACATTCTATTGAATTACTTTATGTGATAACAATCAATGAAATCATAGGGTGTTAGACTATAAAAAAGTAACCGTAATAGAATGTATAGTTATATTTTTTTCATTAAAATTATTATTATTTAAATTACCAAATTTCATAGTTTGTAAATGATTATGAAATCAATTTGATAAAAATTATTTCTTGATATGATAAAACATCAATTGAATTATTAGGTGACATGAAATTTCAATTAATACATTTTTTGGGATGTAAACTTTTATATTTATAATGTTTTGAAAACAATCATTGTCAAAAACCATAACATTTATCATTAAATTGAAATTTTATTTTAAAAGTAAAAATTAAAATATTTATAAAATTATTTTTATAAAAAAAATAGTATTTTTTCATTAGTAATGTCAAAATAATATAATAGTCAATTTTTCATAATATTATGAGATAGTCTTATTTTTTGGATAAAATTATATACTATATAAATATGTGATGTGTATTATTATAACATAATAACCAACAAATCACATAGTAAATACTACAAATCTATAAATGAACATATATATTTTTTACATTTAAAATAATTTCATTTTTCTCCAATATTAAAAATTTTATACTTCCTTTTGGAATCCTACAAAACCTATAATGCATTTTGGAGTTTTAAAATCATTTCATTATCGAAATAATTCCCTTATACATCAGCAATGTTTTTATTTTATTAGTTTTTGACAATATAATTATAAAATATTGATATCCACCTCCCTTTAGTAGAGATTACATCCAATAAAAATTCTATGAATTCTGGTTTTAGTTATATGTTTATATAGAGAACAAAACATATGTTTGAGAAAAAATAAATAATTACCCAATAGTTTCTTATATAAACCCACATAATATCCGATTTATTTTAAAAAATATATAGTGCACATATTAACTATACCCTCCCCTCTATAGATTCTTTCCATGGTTTCTTTAGGCTTTAAAGAATCTCCTCCCAAGCATTTGGCATCACAATATCAATGTAAGGGATATCCCACAACCATTTTTATTTAAGAGCCTATTTTTTGTTATGCATCCTTATTTAAAAAATTTCACATTTTTTTTATGATTTAAATAAACCAATTACTTCCCATTTTATTTAAATTCCATGAGATTCCCCTTTCTACCCCATTAATATATCCAATCAAACATTATGTACTCCCATTACTATGTCAAAATTTATTATGAAATCCTCTTATTCACCACTTTATTCTAGTATCTTCATTATCTTATTTATTTTATCCTAAATTCATAATGTATATATATATTTTCACATATCTCAATTATTATAAATATTATGTCTAAATTATTAGATACCACTTTTACTCTCATTAATAACTCAAATAATCATTCATGCACCCTCATTATCCAAAAAAAATCACCACATTTTTCAATGAAAATCAATTGTGTAGTGAATACCAGTACAAATTCTCAATCAAGGATTTTCTTATTTTTTATCATACATTTCATTGATTTGGTAATTAATGTATGTATATCTCCCTCATATATCATCGAATAATTTTTATTGATAAAAAATTCATCGTTTTCTTATAATAATTGCACATTTATGAATATTAATTAAATGAAAGTGGAAGGTGTGCTCATAATTATAAAGTTATCTAATTCATTGGGTAATGTTTTATTCTCAGGAGATATCATGCACATGAATAGTGAGTGAACCCAATCCTTCCCAGTACTTTTTCCATAATTATGACTTGGTAGTTATCATTGGCCTATATTTATGATGAAATGTAATATTTTTTTCACATTACCCATGTTGTCTTTATTATTATCTATCTATATAATGATTCATTAATCATGTTTATGATTTTCACTCATTTTATTCCCCATTTATAGGCCTATTTTATAACATATTTTGTACTCATAATTCTATTCAATGTTTATTCCCTTATTGAGATTTATAGCTCACCCCTTTCTTATTTATAACCCATGTTAAAACATGAAGCTTTATTTATGAAGGAATAATAGGATTATGTTAAGAATAGATTCAATAAGGATAATGTACTTCCACTTTTATGATGTTATTTAATGTACCTAGTTCCCAAAGACACTTGAATATTCTATCATCTAGGTTGTATTATATGTACTATAATGAAAAAAATGAAGTAATATGTAATAAAGTGATGGGTTGGCATAGATGGTATTAAAGGCATATTCAGTTATATTCGGATATAGATTACAAAACTAAAATGAAAGTATTTGGGATAAAATTAAGAATATGAGAACATTATCAAAAAATTGATAATGTATAAGTTATGTGGTTTACATGGAAAATAAAAACATGTATAGATATTACCTGTAGATTAAGATATAACAAATTTGTATATAGGGAATAAACATTAAACTAAAGAATATATAAATACTCAGTCAGGAACTGATTCATGATAAAGAACCTTTCTGTTATACTAGTTTAACACTCCCACGGTATATAATCTCATCAAAACCCATTATTAAGGGAACATGTATCCCAATTAGAGTAAATTTTAGGAAGTATATTATAAATAAAAATGATAGAAACCTTGAATAAAATATGTTACAGAAATACCATCCATTTATAAGTCCCCCTTTACTTTTATTGGATTCATGTTAGATGTTTATTCTAGTTCATTATGAAAAAAATCATCTATATTAAAATAATTTTGGAGAAGAAGATGAGAGTGTAGAGAAAATCAATGAAGGATGATATTATTGTTTTCAAGAATGTATATTTATTTTTCCCCTAGTATTCAAGGTAATGGAACTCATTAAGCCTATGAAAATAATCAGAAAATAAATTTTTTATATTACTATCATTGTCCACGAATTGTTGGTCATTTTATCAATAAAAGTTTATCATTTTGTTTTCATTGATTTTCTGTTAATCGTGTTATTGATCAAACCCTATTAGTTATTAGGTGTTAGTTTCATATTCAATTTCTATGTTTTCACTTAACACTAATGATCTCTATCATGTAATCCTAGTAATGGGATGACCATTATACTTCCCCAACATTATTTCAAGTGGATGGTTTATTAAAACTTTTTTATGTGGAGTTTCAATAAAAATGTATTCATGATTCAAAACATTTGAAACCATTTTCAAGTTTAAATTTTGAGGATGAATGTTTTCAAAGGGGTGAAAATGTAATGCCCATATTTTTTAAGAGAAAACAATGTTCAATGGAATATCTCATACACTTCACTGATTAGAAAAATTTATTTAATTCTGAAATAATTCACCCTTAAATTTAATGTTTAGATATTATTAAGATTAACTAAATTATGATATATAAATAAATATAATTTTTTAAAAAATTTATAGATAAAATATTATTAAAAAATCAATCAATTTTTGGTGATGTCATTTTATTTTTCAATATATATTTTCATAAAAAATATTTCATCCTATTAATGATATTAATATAATTATTTTCCAGAATATTTTGGTAATTTATTTGATAAAATAAAAACAAATTATTGCATCATCTTTTAAAAAATAAATGGGGTGGAATTTTTTTATTTTTCAAAAATTTTGATTTTCTTGGGAATTTGAAAAACACTATTTTAAAGTAAAACTGTCACCCCTTTTGATAAAGTAGTTATTTTACAATTCATAATAATATTTTAATTAAATTTAGGTTAAAATAGAATTTAATTACTCATATTTTATAATTTTAATTACATTTAAATCATTTTCATAAATGATATTATTACATTTTGATTTTTAGTTTAAAAAACATTTTTTGAACACAATTTTAATATAAATAAATCTTCACCTTATTAATTTATTAAAATTATATATAATGAGAAATGATATACATGAGATTTATATATTTTATATCTATAATTTTGAATTGTAATGAACCTAATTTTTGTTACTTGTTATAGAGTTAATGTAAAATCACCATTTCCTCAAAAATGTAATTTTAGTGAAACCAAATTCCAAAATTCATGCATGATTTATATTAAGATAAATCACTCCACCTTTATTAATTGATTTTAATAAAATGGATTATATATTTTGAATAGTTATAATTATTATTAGGTAATAAGGTCCAAATAATTTTTATCAAAGGGAATTGTTACTGTAATAATTATTGGTTACCATAGTAGAAAAAACAAGGATAATAAAAGGAAAAATTAATTTCTAAATTAAACGAAAATATTTCACCATAATAATATGGATATTTGTAACTCCCCGAACCTAGTTACCCAGAGTCGGTGCATTATTACATAACATTGGCATGATCACAAGAAAGATCAAATCTCGAAAGACCGATTGGTTTAGTAGCCTTGGAAATACTAGATATATTCATAAGTTTTACATTACATCATAAAATGAAAAATTACTACAACAACATAATGTCTCCATAATCCACACTCATATCCCCACATAATATCCCTGCAGGTCATTCATAATTTACTTCTTCACTTCCTGGGAAAAATAAAACATAGAAAAGGGGTGAGCTCAAATGCCCAGTAAGGATAACAATATAGCAGAAACTTTCATAAATAAGTATAAACATTTAAGGAAATGTATAACTAAAACAAAAGCCTTTCAAACATGAACTTTCAACATGGTACGACATAAATAAAATGAAATAATGCCATTTACTTATTCACATGGATATTCTACTAATCGAATAGTCACATGCAAAAATCAAAAACCACTTTCATAATGTTGGAATGCATAATGCCAGACTATCATAACCACATAGCCAAGTCCTCGTGCCAAGACTACAAATAAGATTTTGCCAAGGCCCTGTTCCAAGACACTATTTTGTCTCATGAGACCTACCGATGCATCGAGGAGCTATAGCGGGCTCCACCCGTCACATATTAAGTCCAATGCATTCCCATATGAAAAGGTTTAAACATAACATAAATATTCGTATTAAAACTAGCATACGAAATGTCAATACTTTCACCATAAACTATGAATGGTATAAAAATAGCACATCCTCAGTCAAACATATCACAAAACCTTCAATACAATATAGAAGTTTTGTATCATAATAAATCAACTTCAAATAATCTTAAAATCCATCAAAGGATGTTGACATAGATGAAATCAAAATTCTTTTAAAAGAAATATCTCCTTTTATTTTGAAATCATTTAAGATCCATATAAAATTAAACATTTTATTTGAAATATTCTTATAATATTGTAAGTGAAGCTTTGAAGATTTTATAATGGCGGAAAATAGCCGCACCCGCCGTATAAGTTAAAAAAACATTCTTACCTTAATTCTGTCGAAAAGGTTAAAAAGGACCTTGTTTTGAAAACAACCAAAATATTCCTTTATAAACCACTTATAAAAGTCAAAAAGGGTATAAATGACTTTAACTCATATTCTAGTAAATAGTAAAAATGTTTTGAAATACATTTTTAAGAAACATGGATGTGGATGATAAAGAGATCCCAGTAGATTATTACGTATAAACAACCTTGGATAATGAAGAGGTTATAAAGTAAACCCTTACCTTGTACTTTTCCTTGGTTGGGGTAGGTTAACCTCCTGTATAATGGTGAAATAATTGTTATTAAATTATACAAGAATCATATATATTAATATGATATCATATATGATCTTTTAACATTGATTTGTTAATAATATCTTAGAATTATCGTCGTTTCGGGTGTTAACTTACTCATTTTATTTTATATGTTTTGTTACATAAGCCATGTTTGATGTATCTTATTCATATCCAGAATGATATCAAGTCCTTAAACATCATTTTTAAATCATCAAATGATAATTATACTTGAATGGATACGATGGAGAATGAATCTCATCGCGTTCGTGGAGACGGTAGTCCGTACGTACGCACGAGCAACAATGTCATTCTTTTGATATTAAAATAATATATAAATGGATGGTATATCATATATACAGAATCATTAACATGTTTTATTTATTATTTACATGAGTTACACATCATTATTATACCCATCCAAATAATAATATATTGAATAACAATTACACCACGACGTGGAGACGGTAAGCCATACGTACGCACGTATGGTGACATGTTATTCCAAGGGTGGATAGAATAATGAATATGGTTGTACCATATTTATAATAACATCACAGTATATGTGAGATACTGGAGTTATTATTTTAGAATGGTAAGAACAAAGGAAGAAGAAGTGGAAGAAGAAATGAACTTGGAGAAGGGTGGTGAAATCATTACCTCTTCTTCGGGTTCTTCCTTTTGATTTGATCAAAAGGGCTCCTTATGTTGGCTTTATGATCAAACTAAGGCCTCTAGGTTGTAGTGAGAGATGTTGGGAGAGTATTTGGGCAGATTTTGGATGAACCAAAAGGCTTTGAAGGTGTGAAGAAATGGGAAGTAGGAGTGCCCTTTTATAAGAGGGGTGAGGGGCACCTTTGGAAAAGCTAGAGATATTAGTTTATAATAAATCAATAATCGGTTTCCAATGGCTCTAAAGTTTATTATTCATAGGTTAAGGTGGGGATAGGTCTAAAACCACTCAAACAATAGAATTTAGACAGGTTTGGGTACTTATATTAACCTTATCTTTAAGTATTAACTCTAAGTTAATTAGTTTCACTTTTACAATGTCTCTTTGTAATTTTATATAATATGGTTAATAAACTTACTAAATACATCTAAGATACCCCCAAGTGGTCCATTAATGATGAAACTATCATGATATAAGTCTCTTGGCCTAACCTTAGATTTTTATTAATTTAATATCAATTAATAATATAATATTTGTTTTAAGAACTCTTTTATGTCAATTTTGACACTATTCAATAGTTGATTTTTGTGAAACTCATAACAGATTGATTACTTCGAAAAAAGTCAATTAAATCAATCATAATATATCATATTATCCTAGAAAATTAGTTTAATTCATTAAAAGTTTCATATTATATTTATTTCGGTATTTATAATATCAATTATTTTAATTTTTTACTATTATAGTAATTACTGCATCATCATTGTGTCATAAATAATATAAATTATTTAATGTCTAAAAATTATAAATAAAATATAATTATGTAGGAAATCTTTTTATCTTTCTAATGAATATTTATAATCTAAAATCCAACATATATAACCCTATGTAACAATTGTTTTGCTAAAACATGTATGCTTGTGTCATTTTTGTATTCATTTTAACTTAATTAAAATAAAGTGTCATTATCACTTACAAGTGGATCCATGGGGTCCCAAAATAGACCCAAATATGCCCATGGTGGATCATGTATCAACCAATAGGGTTAAGACCCGTTTTAGGGTAATTTTGTATTATTATAATATTATTTTTTTTAACCCTTATTTACCGGATTTACCCTTAACCATGGTAAATAAAATATTTACCGTAGTAATTATTCAAAATGTCTAAAAATAAAAGATACCTATTTACACAATTTGAACATCCTGATTCCAAATATGGAATCCATTTTCCTAAATTCAAAACACAGAAGTGGCAGAAATTAATTTAAAATTAATTCCCGCTGTCAAAACAAAAAAGCGTGTTTTAAAGAGATAATAACTATCAAAAGATTGACACTTGTTTATGTTCAGTTTAATTATAAAATTATGTCCAATGACCAACATTATATTAAATGGTAAAAATATATTCTAAATATACTTTAAAACTACTAAAATTCATAATTTATCACTATTAATTATTTTGATTAAAAATGTTGTTTTTAATTAAAATTTAGTAATTTTCACTATTCATCAAAATATGAAAGTTATCCGAAAAGTACCAAAATTTCACCTTAGGCTAAATTAGATATTAGGAATCCAAAAATGAAGTCCATTTTGAAATATAAAATATATATGATTTCAAAAATTAGGTATTACTATTCACAACAGCTAGTTTAATTAGTTGTGGTGTGTGTTAGAACTCGAGGTTGCGTACAACACACACTATCGCATTATTTGAAGGGAAACGTACCGTGGAAACTTGGGGTGTTACATTCTCCCCTCCTTCAAATAATTGCATCCTCACAATTTCTAGGGTATTACTGCATAAAAAGACTCGGGTGGTTCTTTATCATAAGTTCCTCGGGTTCCCACGTTGCCTCTTCCATCTTATGATTTCTCCACAAAACTTTTACCAGACGCATCGTCCGGTATCTCAGTACTTGTTCTCTTGTATCAAGAATCCTGACAGGCTCTTCACAATAAGACAGATCGGGTTCCAGTTCTAATTCCTCATAGGTGAGTACATGCGTTGGTTCAGGCATGTATTTTCTCAACAGAGATACGTGGAACACATCGTGAACTTTGGAGAGACTTGGCGGCATTACCAATCGGTAAGCTACAACCCCAATTCGTTCTAGAATTTCGAAGGGTCCGATGTACCTGGGACTCAATTTACCTTTCTTACCAAAATGTATGACTCCCTTCCATGGAGATACCTTCAGGAAAACATGATCACCGACTTGAAATTCCAAATCCTTCATTCGATTATCAGCATTGCTCTTATGCCTACTTTGGGATGCTTTGATGTGATTTTGGATTACCTTCACCTTTTCCACCGTTTTCCTCCACCAGTTCTGGGCCTACAAGTTTTCTTTCACCAACCTCATCCCAACAGGTTGGTGTACGACATCTCTTTCCGTATAACGCTTCATATGGTGCCATCTGAATACTCGAATGGAAGCTATTGTTAAAGGAAAATTCTACCAGTGGTAAATATTGATCCCACATACCCTGAAAGTCAAGTGGGCAAGATCTCAACATGTCTTCTAGGGTTTGAATAGTCCTTTCTGATTTTCCATCTGTCTGAGGGTGGTAAGCAGTGCTCAAATGAAGTTCAGTATCCAGAGATTTCTGAAGACTTTTCCAAAATCTTGAAGTAAAACGGGGATCACGATCAGAAACAATCGATAGGGGTACTCCATGAAGTCTCACAACTTCATTAATGTATAGTCTTGCTAGACGTTCCAGGGGTAGATCTTCTCTTATAGCAAGAAAATGTGCTGAATTGGTAAGACGATCAATAATAACCCATATTGCATCGTTCCTTCTAGGATTCTTTGGTAGCCCCATGACAAAGTCCATCGTAATATTGTCCCATTTCCACTCCGGTATGGGAAGAGGTTGCATGACTCCTCCAGGCTGTTGCCTTCCAGCTTTCACTTGTTGACAAACCATTCATCTTGACACAAAATCAGCAATCTCCCTCTTCATGTTGTCCCACCAAAAATGTTCCTTCAAATCTCTATACATTTTTGTGCTCCCAGGGTGTATAGAGAAATTGGAACTATGAGCATCATCCAGCAATTCCCTTTTTAGATCAGGTATATCGGGAACACAAAGTCTCTTCCCAAATTTCAAAATTCCATCTTCATACACAAAGTCTCTCAATCTCCCATCATTCACAGCTTTAATCTTCTTTTGAAATTCTTCATCATCGGTCTGAGTAATCTTAATCCTTTCTATTAAAGATGGTTTGGCAACCATTTGAAAAAGCATTGATGTTTCACCTTCCCTGGTTATTCCCATGTCCATCTTCACTAGATCCATGAAAATTGGATCCCTTGCAATTCTCATATTGTTCAAAACTCCATGGTCTTTTCTACTCAAAGCATCTGCCACCTTGTTTGCCTTCCCCGGGTGGTAGTGTATCGTACAATCATAATCCTTGAGTAATTCAAGTCATCTCCTTTTCCTCATGTTGAGTTCTTTTTGTGAGAAAATATACTTCAAACTCTTGTGATCAGTATAAATCTCACATTTTACACCATATAGGTAGTGCCTCCATATCTTCAAAGCATAGATCACAACTTCTAACTCGAGATCATGAGTAGGATAGTTTTGTTCATGAATTTTCAACTGTCGTGATGCATAGGCAATAACTCTATCATTCTGCATAAGGACACAACCAAGTCCTTTCTTTTATGCATCACTATAAATAACGAACCCATCATTCCCTGATGGTAGAGTCAATATAGGAGCATTGACTAATATTTTCTTCAGTTCTTCAAAACATTCTTGACACTCTTTTTTCCAAACAAATTTAACCCCTTTACGTGTGATCTTCGTTAATGGGTTAGCCAATCGGGCAAAATTCTGGACGAAACGTCGATAATAACCTGCCAAACCAATAAAACTATGTACCTCAGTTATACTCGTAGGTGCTGGCCATTCATGGATTTCCTTGGTCTTAGAAGGATCAACAGAGATTCCATCTTTAGAGACAAAATGGCCAAGAAAAGAAATCTCCTGAAGCCATAATTCACACTTGCTAAACTTCCCATATAATTCATGCCTCCTCAGAGTCTTCAAGATAATGCGCAAGTGATTTTCATGATCTTCGTAGGTTTTGGAGTATACCAAGATATCATCAATAAATAGCACCACAAATTCATCGAGATACTCCTTGAAAACTCTATTCATCAGATCCATGAATACAGAGGGTGCATTAGTCAATCCAAAAGGCATTACAGTAAACTCGTAATGCCCGTACCTGGTTCGAAATGCTGTCTTCGGAATGTCTTCCTTCTTTACACACAACTGATGGTATCCAGATCGAAGGTCAATCTTTGAAAAGTATTGAGCTCCATGTAGTTGGTCAAATAAATCATCAATACGAGGTAGGGGATACTTGTTCTTTATCGTTATAGCATTGATCTCCCTGTAGTCGATACATAACCTCATAGATCCATCTTTCTTTTTAACAAAAAGAACAGGGGCTCCCCATAGAGAAACACTAGGGTGAATAAATCCCTTATTACTCAATTACTCTAGTTGTTTCTTTAGTTCGACTAACTCTACAGTGGCCATTCTATAAGGGGTCTTTGATATAGGCCTTGATCCAGGAATCAAATCAATGGAAAACTCAACTTCTCGTTCTGGAGGATGTGCAGGTAAATCTTCTGGAAATACATCTACAAATTCTTTCACAACAGGTACATCCTCTATTTGAACATTCCTTTCCTCACCGACAGTTATTTCATTCTCTTCCTCCCCAATAATTGAATTAAGTTGAGCTACTGGGGGTGGATCTAAATAAGAATTAGGTGGTGACGATTCTGCTCAAAAATAAGGTGTTCCTTATCATTATCATCAAGAATCGTAACCTCCTTCTTCTTACAATAAATCTTCGCATCATAGTCCGAAAGCCAGTCCATACCGAGGATTATATCAAACTCAATCATAGGTATGACGATGAGATCAGCAGATAAAGAAAATTTATGTGCTCTAATGGGGACTGATTCACAAAACTTTGTTGCAACGATACTTCCCTTAGGAGTTTTAACTGACAACTCCCTTATTAAATCAAATTGGAAATATCTAATTTTCTTAGAAAACTGGGAAGATATGAAACAATGTGATGATCCAGAATCAAATAATGCATTTGCTAAACTTGAGGAAACCATTAAATTACCTGCCACCACGTCTTTCGGAGCTTCTACCTCAGCAGTAGTGATAGCATAAGCTTGGCCTTGATCCCTTGGCCTTTTCTGAGGTAAGTTCTCCTGACGCTTAGGACATTCATTTGCATAATGTCCCATCTCCCTGCAATTGTAGCACTAAACGTTGGTAGCTTCCTTCTTCCCTTTGCAATCACGAGCTTGGTGGCCTTTTTCACCACACTTGTAACAGACTCCCATTCCCTTCAAGCAAGCACCGGGGTGTTTCTTCCCGCATTTACCACAAGATGGATATTCAACCTTTCCCTTCTTCCCCTTATTTCCATTCCCAGATTGATCAGCAGGTCTCTCCTTCTCTTGCTTTGCTTTAAAGTCATAAAACTTAGAGAATTCCTTTTCGGTCTTGATAGCACATGAGACAATGTCTTCGTACGATGAAAAGGATTGTGAGAATAATGCTCGACGGAGAAATGATTTTAACCCATAAAAGAAACAATCAATATTAATTCTTGGGTTGCGAATATAATCTCCAGCATACCTCGCTAACCTTGTAAAGTTAGCCTCATACTTTGTGACATTCTCATCCTCCTTTTGTCTCAGACCCAGAAATTGCCTTTCCATATCTGCTCGATGGTCGCGAGGAAAGTATTTTTCTAAAAACAGATCTTTGAACTCCCTCCATTCCATATTTGATACTTCATCATCTTCCTTCATGTTTTGAATCAATGACCACCATTGATCAGCATCTCCAGTGAGGCGGTAAACTGCCATGATAACTTTTTCCTTTTCACTGCTCCCCAAAGCCTGAAACATTTTCTCTAGGGAATTTATCCACTGCTCAGCTACTAAGGGATTTGTATTCCCATTGAACGTTGGTGGTTGTTGCCTCATGAATCGATCTAACATTGATCCTCCACGCTGCGGATCAGGGTGCTCCATACGGGTAAGGTTATTATTCATAACCTGAGTAAGTTGTCCCAGTATGGTGATTAGCTGATCGGCACCAGTTGCATCACCAGCCCCACTATAATTATCTTGAGCAGGAGGGAAATCCCTACATAGAGTGCGTGCATTGATACAGTTTCCATTTCTTCCACTAGGCGCCATTTCTAAACAATGGCATAAACTAGATCAGTTTATGAATCAAAATACATAATCCCATACTTATAAAACACTTAACATAAATTGAACTATTTATGGATATAATCCATAATCATAAGAATGATTTCTTTGAGGAGGTATATACTCATAATCCCTTCAAAATGATTTGTAAAGAAAAATGAGAGTTATCCTAAGCATATCCCCCGGGAGTGTCGTAACCTAGAGTGAAGTAAGGCCTGTTGTCGTGCACCAGTTCCAGTTCGAGTCTAGCTCAAAGCGGTGTTTTTGGGATTTACCCCTAGGCACATCTGTGCCAGAGCCGCCTCTACCTGCTCGTATCCAGACAGGGATGTATTGCTCGGAAAACTCACAAAATCTCTACAATACCAAAATTCTAGGAAGTTCTTCTATACTAATCCTCAAAGTTCATCTTAGGTCTACGTGCTCTAATCAGAGTTTATCTAAATCTAGCTTCCAATGTTTGTACTAAACTTCCTCTGATACCAACTGTAACGCCCCGACCCTAGTTACCCAGAGTTGGTGCATTATTACATAACATTGGCATGATCACAAGAAAGATCAAATCTCGAAATACCGATTGGTTTAGTAGCCTTGGAAATACTAGATATATTCATAAGTTTTACATTACATCATAAAATGAAAAACTACTACAACAACATAATGTCTCCATAATCCACACTCATATCCCCACATAATATCCCTGTAGGTCATTCATAATTTACTTCTTCACTTCCTGGGAAAAATAAAACATAGAAAAGGGGTGAGCTCAAATTCCCAGTAAGGATAACAATATAGCGGAATCTTTCATAAATAAGAATAAACATTTAAGCCAATGTATAACTAAAACAAAAGCCTTTCAAACATGAACTTTCAACATGGTACGGCATAAATGAAATGAAATAATGCCATTTACTTATTCACATGGATATTCTACTAATCGAATAGTCACATGCAAAAATCAAAAACCACTTTCATAATGTTGGAATGCATAATGCTAGACTATCATAACCACATATCCAAGGCCTCGTGCCAAGACTACAAATACGATTTTGCCAAGGCCTTGTGCCAAGACACTAGTTTGTCTCATGAGACCTACTGATGCATCGAGGAGCTATAGCGGGCTCCACCTGTCACATATTAAGTCCAATGCATTCCCATATGAAAAGGTTTAAACATAACATAAACATTCGTATTAAAACTAGCATACGAAATGTCAATACATTCACCATAAACTATGAATGGTATAAAAATAGCACATCCACAGTCAAACATATCACAAAACCTTCAATACAATATAGAAGTTTTGTATCATAATAAATCAACTTCAAATAATATTAAAATCCATCAAAGGATGTTGACATAGATGAAATCAAAATTCTTTTAAAAGAAATATCTCCTTTTATTTTGAAATCATTTAAGATCCATATAAAATAAAACATTTTCTTTAAATATTCTTATAAGATTGTAAGGGAAGCTTTGAAGATTTTATAACGGCGGAAAATAGCCGCACCCGCCGTATAAGTTAAAAAAACATTCTTACCTTAATTCTGTCGAAAAGGTTAAAAAGGACCTTGTTTTGAAAACGACTGAAAGATTCCTTTATAAACCACTTATAAAAGTCAAAAAGGGTATAAATGACTTTAACTCATATTCTAGTAAATAGTAAAAATGATTTGAAATACATTTTTATGAAACATGGATGTGGATGATAAAGAGATCCCAGTAGATTATTACGTATAAACAACCTTGGATAATGAAGAGGTTGTAAAGTAAACCCTTACCTTGTACTTTTCCTTGGTTGCGGTAGGTTAACCTCCTGTATAATGGTGAAATAATTGTTATTAAATTATACAAGAATCATATATATTAATATGATATCATATATGATCTTTTAACATTGATTTGTTAATAATATCATAGAATTATCGTCGTTTCGGGTGTTAACTTACTCATTTTCTTTTATATGTTTTGTTACATAAGACATGTTTGTTGTATCTTATTCATATCCAGAATGATATCAAGTCCTTAAACATCATTTTTAAATCATCAAATGATAATTATACTTGAATGTATACGATGGAGAATGAATCTCATCGCGTTCGTGGAGACGGTAGTCCGTACGTACGCACGAGCGACAATATCATTCTTTTGATATTAAAATAATATATAAATGGATGGTATATCATATATACAGAATGATTAACATGTTATATTTATTATTTACATGAGTTAAACATCATTATTATACCCATCCAAATAATAATATATTGAATAACAATTACACCACGACGTGGAGACGGTAAGCCGTACGTACGCACGTATGGTGACATGTTATTCCAAGGGTGGATAGAATACTGAATATGGTTGTACCATATTTATAATAACATCATAGTATATGTTAGATACTGGAGTTATTATTTTAGAATGGTAAGAACAAAGGAAGAAGAAGTGGAAGAAGAAATGAACTTGGAGAAGGGTGGTGAAATCATTACCTCTTCTTCGGGTTCTTCCTTTTTATTTGATCAAAAGGGCTCCTTGGGTTGGCTTTCTGATCAAAATAAGGCCTCTAGGTTGTAGTGAGGGATTTTGGGAGAGTATTTTGGCAGAGTTTGGCCAAACCAAAAGGCTTTGAAGGTGTGAAGAAATGGGAAGTAGGAGTTCCCTTTTATAAGAGGGGTGAGGGGCACCTTTGGAAAAGTTAGAGATATTAGTTTATAATAAATTCATAATCGGTTTCCAATGGCTCCAAAGTTGATTATTCATAGGTTAAGGTGGGGATAGGTCTAAAACCACTCAACCCATAGAATTTAGACAGGTTTGGGTACTTATATTAACCTTATCTTTAAGTATTAACTCTAAGTTAATTAGTTTCACTTTTACAATGTCTCTTTGTATTTTTATATAATATGGTTAATAAACTTACTACATACATCCAAGCGACCCCCAAGTGGTCCATTAATGATGAACCTATCATGATATAAGTCTCTTGGCCGAACCTTATATTTTTAGGAATTTAATATCAATTAATAATATAATATTTGTTTTAAGAACTCTTTTATGTCAATTTTGACACTATTCAATAGTTGATTTTTGTGAAACTCATAACAGATTGATTACTTCGAAAAAAGTCAATTAAATAAATCCTAATATATCATATTATCCTAGAAAATTAGTTTAATTCATTAAAAGTTTCATATTATATTTATTTGGGTATTTATAATATCGATTATTTTAATTTTTCACTATTACAGTAATTACTGCATCATCATTGTGTCTTAAATAAAATAAATTATTTAATGTCTAAAAATTATAAATAAAATATCATTATGTAGGAAGTCTGTTTATCTTTCTAATGGATATTTATAATCTAAAATCCAACATATATAACCCTATGTAACAATTGTTTTCCTAAAAGATATATGCTTGTGTCATTTTTGTATTCATTTTAACTTAATTAAAATAAAGTGTCATTATCACTTACAAGTGGATCCATGGGGTCCCAAAATAGACCCAAAGATGCCCATGGTCGACCATGTATCAACCAATAGGGTTAAGACACGTTTTAGGGTAATTTATTATTATTATAATATTATTTGTTTTAACCCTTATTTACCAGATTTACCCTTAACCATGGTAAATAAAATATTTACCGCAGTAATTATTCAAAATGTCTAAAAATAAAAGTTACCTATTTACACAATTTGAACATCCTGATTCCAAATATGGAATCCATTTTCCTAAATTCGAAACACAGAAGTGGCAGAAATTAATTTAAAATTAATTCCCGCTGTCAAAACAAAAAGCGTGTATTAAAGAGATAATAACTATCAAAAGATTGACACTTGTTTATGTTCGGTTTAATTGTAAAATAATGTCCAATGACCAACATTATATTAAATGGTAAAAATATATTCTAAATATACTTCAAAACTACGAAAATTCATAATTTATCACTATTAATTATTTTGATTAAAAAAGTTGTTTTTAATTAAAATTTAGTAATTTTCACTATTCATCAAAATATGAAAGTTATCCGAAAAGTACCAAAATTTCACCTTAGGCTAAATTAGATATTAAGAATCCAAAAATGAAGTCCATTTTGAAATATAAAATATATATGATTTCAAAAAGTAGGTATTACTATTCAAAACAGCTAGTTTAATTAGTTGTGGTGTGTGTTAGAACTCGAGGTTGCGTACAACACACGCTATCGCATTATTCGAAGGGAAACGTACCGTGGAAGCTTGGGGTGTTACAATATTTATATTTCCCATCAATTAAAATTATTTTAATATTTGTTTTATATTTTTTTGCATTATAAATTATTATGTCATTAGTTTGGTAAAAATATATTTTGAAAAGATAAAATAAATATTTTATTTTCAGGTAACATGAAATTTCACTTAATACATTTCTTTTGAGGAATTCAATATTTTTTTTAAGATAAATATTTTTCAATAGTATTTTATTAAAAAAATATTATTGATAAATGTAATGGATAATATAATTGATATGATATCAAATATAATTTCTATAGCTGTTCGAAAATTGTTATTTTCAAATACCCCAACATTTCTCAATAAATGAAAATTATAACATGAAATTGAAAATACCCATATTTAGAGAATTATTTTCATGAAATAAATATTATTATTGAAATATGATTTTAAAAATTATCAAATAGTGAATTGGTATTAATTTTACGAGGTAGTCGAATTTTCTAGTAAACATCAATATGGTATAATTATTCAAGGAGTATTATGAAATCATGGTGACCCAAAACTGACGCAATAAATGAAATAAAATGTATCCATCAAAAAATATATGTTTCCTATTTAGATTAATTTTATTTTATGTTTATTTTATTCTATTTATAAATCCATTATGATTCTTCCAAAATTTATAATATATTTTAAGGTTTTCAAATTATTTTTATTGAAATAACTCACATACACATTAGAAATGGTATTCATCCAACTATATGTGATTTTCTTCATATTTAATAATTTTAACAACATATATTTCTATAAAAATATGGGAAAAATCATGGTATGGGTTTTAGTTATGGTAATTTTTTTATAATATTTCCAAAATATATGTTTGAAAAATAATAATGACTCCCAAATTAATTTTATATAAAAACCCACCCATGATACATTTTATCATCCCAAGAAAACATTTGATAACATACTTACTCTGAAATACTCTCTCTAGAGTCCTACCATGGTTCCCACAAGCTCTCAATAATCTCCCCCCACCATGATTTTGAATCACAAATTCAAGGTATGGGATCTCCCTCTCTCATTTTAAATCATGAACCTATTTTACATTTTTTATTTTGTTTATGTTTTGGTATGTCTTAATGAAACAATATTAATTCCCTTTTTTGGATCATTTGTCTATTGACACCTTCCAATAATATTAAACCCTCCCATAAACTCATATATACACTTGTTCCATGCAGAAATTTATTATGGAATCCTCTTCTTCTCCCCATTTTTCAAGAATATTATTTATCTTATGTTATTACTAATCATTTACTAATATTTGGATTTTTTCATCAATATTCCCATTATATCCATTTTATTTTAAATTGTGAGATATCACATTCAACATCATCAAAACCTACCATGAATATTTATACTCTCTCTTTATGCTAATGAAATATCAATTAGATATTCCATTCGAAACAATTTTGTAGTGGTTACTCATACTGATTTCCAATCCATGGTTTTCCCCATTGAAAATTTATTCATTTTTTTGGTCAATTTATTGTATCTATTCCACACACCATGATTGTGAAATAATATTCTCTGTCAAACAATTCCATGTTGTATGAACTATATCAAACCATATTCATGATAATGGAATGAATGTGACTGGTTTGATCATAACTATATAATAGTATGATGAATTAGGTAATTATTTCATCCCATGAGACATCATTTAATATATTATTGTGTGAAAAAATTCCATCATTGGACATTTTTTATAATCATTTTCTTGAATTTATCCTCATCTTATGATTATGATGTTGTGTTTTTAGTTATTTCAACATTTCCCATGTTTCCTATCTGATTATAATGCTATATTAATCCACATAGTTCATGTTTATGAGTCCCGCACTTTTTATGAACCATTTCATTTCCTATTGTCTAAAATACATGTCTTTATTAATTTTCTTCTAGTTTTATTCCCTTACCCAACTTTATGTCTCATAGTTTCTTATATATGTCCCCATGTTATCCCCTGTAGTTTTATGTATGTTGGAATAATATGATAATGTTGAAGATGGTTTTATATAAATAATATAAATTACCTATTTAATGAGGTTATTTAATGTAACAAATTCTTAAATAAAATATACTTATATATCATCTGGTTTTAATTATTTGTTATATTATATTAAAATTATGAATTAATATATAGTACTATGAAGGGTTTCTGTAACTCTTTTTAAACATTTCTTGGTAGACATCACAAATGAAAATGTTGATATGAAAGGTGGAAAATATATAATGGAAAACTAAGAGTGAGGAATTATTAATGGAGTTGAAATAAAGTTGTCATCCAATAGAATTTTGATTCATCTTGAATTAGTGGTTGGATATACTATTTACAACGATTCACTATGGGGTGGTATCAGGTGTTAGAGTTGGTGTCCTAGGACTAGCTATTTTTACATTGAATGCATGTATATTTGATGTATATATATTAATAAAAAGTATTATTAAATATTCTTTGTTATTCTGTATGACTGTAATTCAATAGTGTTCTAGACAATATGTTGAACTGATAAAGTCATAGATGTTCCCTTCTATGATGGAATCCTTGGTTTTATATGATGATATTTCTATAAAATGTTTTTTGGATACTTAGTGTACCCTGAATGAAAACATAGTACATATACATCTATGTTTTAGTAATCATATTCTGATATGGATTATTCACTTTATGTTCATACTTAATAATCTATAAAATGAGAGATTATTATAACCGACCCGTCAATAAGAATTCTACATGTTTTAGTGTCATAGAATATTTTTATATACACGCATGAGTGATGGTCCTTATTCCTTAAGATTATAATTTATTCATGTTACAAGTTTCATACAAAGATTTAATTCATAAAAAATTATGATAAATATTCATGGAGAAGTTGGATATTTTGGATGAGTCGTGAGTTGCATGTCATTACTAAATAATTATGGTAAGTATTTTTCCTTTATATCTTTATGTAAGTTCATATATTGGACATTTAATTATAGTATAACTATCACATTAATTTCCATGGAAATTAAGTAGAGATGTGTTTTATACATAGTTAATGAAATACATATCAAGTAAATATATTGGTGACAAGTATGTGAAACCATCTTGTTGAGATATTGTGAAAATGGGTTATATTACATAGTCAGTGTTCTTATGTGGTTTTAAACATTGTGACATTATGTTCATTCACTTGGGTGTCTTGACTCATTGCTAAATTTAAATCAGGGACTTTAGGTAATCCCCCCTAACAGCAATGAGAAATAATCTTATAGGGTGACATAATATGTGTTTCTGTTAAGCTCAATTAAATTTTAATTGAATTTAATTAATAGAACAAATATTATTCTCATGTGTGAGGAATAATTTTATTCATGTTATGAGGAACAAATAATTTTAATATTTATCTATTCACTGACATTTGAATAAAATATTCATTCTATTTGTTGAATTGTTAAACAAATATTTATTTTCATGATTTTGAATAAGATATTTATTTTGGAAAAAATATACTTGGTTTTTAAATAAATTAATAAAGAGTTTGAATATAAAAAGATAGACTCTAGTAAAAAATATTAATTCAAAAGATAAATATATAATATTCTTTATTATTCAAGTTATCATGTGACACAAAATTATAATTTTATAATTATTATTATGCATCATGGGATTTATTGAATGTAATAAATGTTATTTAATTGAAAGTATGAAATTAAATAATATTTTAACATAAACCCTAACTCTGTTTGTAGGTGGATATTTCTATTTTATATAGAATATGAAATGGAAAAAAGATTATTTTTTCACAAAACTAATTCACTCTCTACTATTCCTTCCCACTACATTTAAACAATGAGAAGTTCAAGAGATATTTCTTCAAGACCATTGAACAGGGGATTTACATCGAACAAAAAAAGATATATGACTATCTGAGCTACCACATCGAAATAAATTGGTGTTTCTCTAAGATCATATGAGCATGTGTGGATCATTAAAAAATTGAATATATCATTGGATCCTCATAGAATAAAGAAGGTAATCTGAAAGGGACTGTTTAGTTGATCAACATTCACAAACGAATAATATCTCCCACCTTTGCACATTTACACTACACTCAAAACCAAATTGTCTATTATAGTGGTCACATAAAAAATTATATTTATTTATTTTATAATTGATGTATTCAGATTTCAGGTATGATTTTCATTTCAAGTTATTCAATTTTAAAATAATTTTAATTAACATGATATTCACATATTAATCACATTATTTTTGTGTTTTTGTTTCTCAAATGGTTATGAAACATGAATAATGACCATAGACTCCAACAGGTTGTTCCAAATCAGTGGATGGTAAATCTGGATTTCATGGCGTGTATCAATATCACACATCATATACCCATATGAATTTTATCTATTTATGTCAAGAAATTAATTTCAAATGGTGCTTTAATTACACAACATACACTAACATAGCCAATAGGGCATGTAAAACATGGAAACTATGTGGGTATTTATCATGCACACACCATTTAGTCCAGATGAGTTAACAGACTAGAGTCATCGGCATGTGACTTAGATATATGGTAGTTGAGGTACATACCATGTAGCTATACCTAGATTTTGTATAGTATCCTATTAACATAAATAATAAAAATTACAAAAAATTGGAAGATTACTAAATTAAAACTGTATTCTATACATTGGATCACTGCTATGTGTTTAATAATTTAATAATTTCTTTAAATAATTTCTAATTCTCAATTATTTTTTGTAATTAATATGAAATTATTGGTTCTTACATTTTTTCCATGAATTCCATTTGTAATTGGTATCTCCAAATAATATAGAATGATAATTAACATTAAATTTAATTAATTAAAGTGTGTTTGTATTATATAATAAAAGAAAAAAAATAAATTTATTCTAGCCATATAATTTTTCATATTCATTTTTTACCTTTAATTCCCTTGACCAAGTCCAGTGTAGGTGTTGGATGTTTTAATATATTTGATTACATCTGTTTTAAATTATTTATAATTAAATTAAATGATGGCACATTTGTCAACCCTTCTTAAATAATAATGTCTGACTTAAGTGTACAATGATATTTATATAAACCCATCTACCAATCAGTTGGTTCCCCTCACATGTATTTGAGTAATAAATATTTCTATTTAATGAAACGTCCCATGGTGCATGAAGTATATTCATGATTGAACCATAATGATGACAACCAATACAATACACTAGTTTATAGGTGGAATGTTGTAACTCATTACAAGACTGGAAATTAGAGATATTTGTTCTAGTTAAATGTTATATTAATGTATTCCAATAAAATAAACTATTAGATTAGTCTCATGAATTGTTCTTTTAATTAGTTATTTATTCAATCTATGTAATTATTTATTTTATTTTTGTCAGACCACAACCACATAAAAAATGTATTAATGTCCATGGATAAAAATTAAATAAATGAATTTTGTGTAAATGACTTATCCAAAATTGTTAATTAGTTATGTAACTTCCACATAATAATACAAATTTATGTAATGTACAAAAAATATCAAATTTATGCATAGTAAATTAAAATCCCTCAATTAAATATTACGTTACAGTAAGATGTCCATTAAATTACTGATAATGAACCTATATAAGATAGTGTTATAAATGGAAAATGTTTGGAAACATTCATTTATTGAGGGTTTCTCATGAGTATTTTAGGTTGAAAAAAATGACATTATATTTAGTTTAACAAAAAATTTCTTTTTAATTCACATTTTGGAGGCCAGTATTAGGGAAATCCATGTCTGGATTTTATGATTGGGGAATCCATTCAATATATCAAGGATCCAAAAACCTGCATTTTGAAGTACCACCTATGTAGTTACATTGTAGTGGATTTCATGTCCAATTTATGTATCATTAATATAGGTATTCTTTATCCCTTCTCGTATATTATTAAAGCAGCACACATTTTGAGTTCATTGGTGGGGGATATTAAGACCTGATTGAATAATGGGTTATTTTATAAATAAATAAAAAAATATTTAATTTTTTATATCTCACTATTTTGTATTCAATAGTGGTACTAATGATCTTAATTATTGAATAATATAATTAGAGGACATGTTCATCATCTACACTATCCCTATGATCAATGTTGGATAAAGGGAACCTGTTAAATGGTAGTAACATCTATGAGTGGTTTAGATTCCCCTCAGTTATTCTACACCATGTATGTAAATATTACATGCTATAATACACAATATCTAATCATCCAATTAATAATGAAAGTTATGATGAGTACCTTATTTAATAAAAAAATAGAGTGATGCTTTCGACATTCAATAGTTGATGCTTTAATCGATGTATAATTAACTAATAAAGTCTTGTGAATACATGAAAGTGTTTATAATGATTAAGAACCTTTATGGTCATTACTAGAAGAGAACTAGACATCAACGGTTTGATATGTTGAAATATATCCTTCAAAATAATATTAGAGATGGTTCCCTATCATAGCCACATGTTGTCAAGGTAATTTTCTACATTGAGATTTTAGGGGTTCAAGGGTTTAAACTCCATGATTAACTAGGAACCAACCTCATTCAGGCATTAATATAATATAATTCTCCATCTATATAGTGAATATCAATATGAAAAATGATCATAAGTCACTACAATATCTTCTTACACTTCTTCTTCAAGTTGAAAAAATATGAAGCATGAAAAAATGTCTATCCTTATGGTCATCAAACAAAAAGAAAAAGGGAAGATAATTAAGACAAAATCATATTCACTCTCCTCTATGAAGAAGAAGATTAAATTGAAATAAATGGAAAAAGATTTTATGCATTTATCATGTTGTAAGAAAGGACACAGGAAGAAGAATAACACCCATCCAAAGATGCAAGGGGAATCTCCAACTGTGTTTTTTATTGAGTGAAATTTATCAATTTCAAAAAATTAGGTGTTAGATAAATATTTTAGTGATAATATATTTATTAAAATCCAGAAACCATGTATATTTAGAATTATTTAATAAATAAAGGTAGATCATCTAGCATACAACGGAGCAATACAAGTTGTTGTAACTTTTGTAGAGTACAACCTATTGTTTCTAACTAGAATGATCTTGGTTTTAAAGGGTTGTTACTATGTTCCTTGAGTTACCAAAAATATTATTTCTATATCCAATTTTTATATGGATGGTTTTATTTAAAAAATTTGGAATTAATGGTAATTATATTATAAATTAAGAATAAGTTATGATAAGTTACATTTAAATAATGGCCTTTATGTGTTGGACTATACAAACCAAATAATGGACATCGATAACAAAGTAACACAAATTGACACATACCACACCCAACATTAGCATCACCAGCCTTGTCATGTATATAAAATTCACTTGAAAAATGATACCAATATGGAAATTTTATTAATTTTATGTAAAACAACTTGGTGTAGATCACATATGTTTACAAGGAATATTTTAGAAATCTTTATTTAGTGGGAACAGTGAAATGGCTAAAGATCTTATAGAATTTGTTCATATATATGGGTGTCGACCATTTCCTATTTAATCATGGGGATGGTACTCATACATAATAACATTTACTAATTATTTTAGTAGATAAGGATATGTCAAAATAATGAGTTATTTATTGGATTCTTTTGATAAATTCAAGGAATACAAGAATGAAATTGAGAACCATATTGGTAAGAAGATGAAGAAATTATACTCAAACCATGGTGGATAATATCTTAATCAAGACATGATTGATTATATATGGGGGTTTTGTGATGTTATCTCAACTAAATCCTCTTACTATGCCTCGATGGAATTCTATAATCTATTTTAGTAACAAAACCTTATTAGACATTGTGAAAATAATGATGACACATGTGATTCATCCATTGTACTTTTGAGTATATGTTATAAAAACAAAAGAATACATATTGATTCAAGTAACAAATAAATAAATAGACGATATTCCATTCCAATAAAAGAATGTATAGAAACCCATATTGTCTAACATACATGTGTGGGGTTGCAGAGAATTTTTTATGGCCCATTCAAAAAATAATATTACACTTTTAACAGAAAAATGCATCATTATACGATATCACAAAGAAATAAAGGTATATTACTTATACAATACATCATTCAAAAATTTTGTAGTTTAAAGATGTACCATATTTCACGATGAGGATATATTCTCTAAAATAGATCATGGGATTGATATAGACATTGATGAATCCTATGATCATGATACACATGAGTAGGAAGAATAAAAAATTCCACAAAGCCTAGTGGAAAAACAAATTGTTATGGAGACATAATTACTGCAAAGAAGTACTAGAGAGGTTTAATAACTAGAATGATATTTTTTCAGTTACAGATGATGGTGATTCATTATTAGTTTATAATAATGATCAACTGACCAACAATGATATAGTATGTGACATATAGGTTTATATGTGGAAATGAGACATGAATTATAAAATGGATTCCAAGTAACAAAACCATGTCTATATTTTGATAGATCCACTAGCAGATATAAATAATAGTGGTTAAAAAAGTGTATTCAGTATGAAATTATACATGGATGAATAATTTAGTTCCTATATAGATTTAATGGTTTCAAAAGGGTCCAAAAACATCAAGGAATCAACTACAAAAATGTTTTTTCACGAGGTAAAATACTTAAATCTGTTGTAATTATTATTTCCGTTGTTCCATTTCATGACTATGTAATTTGAAAAATGGATGTGAAAACCACTTTCAAAAATAAGAACCATTGGGAAGATGTATTTATGTCTAATATTAAATGGTTTGTGACAACAAATTATTCCAACATGATATTCAAGTGGTAGAGACTCATTTATAGATTAAAATAATAATCCATTTCATTGATCATTTTTTATTAGCCCATAACATATTTTGGTTTTATAAAAAATTAATATGAGTTGTGAGTGTAGAAATAATTTAGTGTGAGTGGAGTCATTTTATTAATTGTATATGTCAATGACATATTACTCATTAAAAATGAATAACTAGTTTTACACTCTATTATGGAATGGAGTAAAAACAGATTTCATATGAAGGTGTTAGGTAAGGAAACCTAAATTAATGGGATCTAGATATGTCGTGATAGATCTAAGATATTACTGGGCCTATATCAAATAACATACATTGATAAGATACTAAATATATTTAATATTGAAAAATCCCTGGGGGATTGTTTCTAGAATAATTTAGAATTATTCTTTATAAGAAAATGCATTCTCAAACACAAGAGGAAAGAACTATAATTAAATTTATTCCATATGAATCGGTGATTGGGTCATTCATGTAGGATATGATATATAGTTGGTGAGATTTATCCTAGTCGTTAATGTTAGTAAAAATATAGAAATCAGATCAAGGTGACCACCATTGGATAGAAGTCAAGAATATCCCTAAGTATCTAAGAAATAATAAGGGTATGATCTTATTTTATAAAGGAGGTGATGATATATTCATAAAAGTATATGCATGTGATAGTTTCCAAATATATAAGGATTACATGAAGTTATAAAGGGGATACATCATCATTTTTAATGTAAGTGATGTGAGATGGAAGGGATCAATGTAGGCTATGATTTGGGATTCTATAGTACAGTCTCAGTATATTAAAACTTATTATGTTGCAAAATAATTATTATAGATGAGGAACTTCATACAAGGGACAGATATAAAATCTTGGATAAAAGATTCTATCACACTCTACTGTGATATTACTACTATGGATTTTCATGAAAAATATCCAATGTCACATCAATGGAAGAAGCACATAATTTGAAACTATCATCTCTTGAAGAATTTTTCCAAAGGAGATGATGCTTCATTTAGAAGTATTTATATAGAAGGCAATGTCGAAGACCCCTTTACAAAATCCATGACTAAGAAAAAACATGAATATCATGTGTTGTTTAGTATACTGAAGATATTGGGATGTCGACTCTCTTACAAGTAGTATTTTTGTGGAGTTTGGTCTTGTGAACAACTATTTTGAATTTTATTTCATGTATAATCGATGTTTGGAACATTAATAGAACATATTACTATATAATTTTTGTTGTTATTAATTAATATAATGTATTAATGTCCTAGATTTTATGTTACATTGATAAGGTCATAGAAGTTCCCATCTATGATGATAGCCTTGATGTGTTATGATGAAATACTTACACAAGGTTGTATGGTTGAGTAACATACTATGATGGCACACACAATATATAGACAATCAGGTGTGAGTACTTCTAAGCATATGAACCTTCTTATTATAGAGTTCTCGCTTGGAAATCTTTACGATGAATTATTATTAGAACATTCCAACCCGTAAGAATTCAACCTTTTTTTGGTTTCATTAGATATTAATATCTATATTTTTGTGTGATATTCTTTGGACATTAAGATTATTAATAATGTATTTTATAACTTCTATACTTAGAAATTTTTTAAAACCATGATGTTAATAGTTCTCAATGGTGGTGGATACATTGGTTGCATCATGAGTGACCTTTTTTATAATAAATAAGTCAAGGAATGAGTATTCCCTATTCATCTTTATAGAAACTAATGTCTTGGCTATTTATTGGGATTGAACCATTGTATAGAATTCCATTTTCATGGAGTAAAAATATTTTTATATCAGATATTTAAAGAATGAAATACCATGAATATAGTTTGGTGACACTGATATGAAACTATCATGGTGACATATTGTGGAAAATGGATTATATTACAAACTGAGTGTATCTCTGTGGTTCGGAATATTACCACCTGAAGTTTATTCTTTGGATATACGTGACCCGATGCTTCATATTAATCATGTACTGTAGGTATTCTATCATTATTTAAAAGATTAATAATCATATTGGGTCACATACTTTGTATTTTTTTATCTCAATTTAATTCTATATTAGTTTAATAAATGGAATAATTATTATTTTCATCTAGGTGGAATTATTGTATTCATGTTAATTGGTCACATAAATTAAATAAAAATTTATTCTCTATATTATAAATAAATTATTAATCATTTATATTGAAATCTTTTATATCAATTATTCCCTAGATTGGGAATAACTGATTTATATTTTAATAAAATATTTTTTCGATTGTTCAATAAATCCTAGAAGAAGTTTTAACGAATCATGAATTACTCTAATGAGAAATATTAATTAACAAGATCATTATATAATATATGTTATTATGCCAATTGGAGTGGACAAGAAAATAATAATTATATAATTATTAAAATGAATAATTGTATTTATTTAAGGTAATATATGTTATTTAAAGGAATTAATGAAATTGATTAATTGTTTTAACTTAAATATTGTCTTTATTAGTTAGAATCTATATCAATTATTTAGAGAATAGAAGAGGGAATTGTAGTGAATAAAAAAATCTATTAGAAATAATTTTTATATATCCCTATCATGAACAAGAACATTAATAAATATTTCATCCTGACTAGAGAGTGAGTGATTAAGAAAAAACAATGTAAGACATTCGAATTGTTGTGCTCGAACACAGAGATCGAGTGTTGTATCTCAGAGTTCATCAACGAATGAATGGATTTCCAATATGGTGATTTAATAATTTAATCGTCATAGTGTAATGAAAATAATATGAAATGATCCTTTTGGATGATAAACATTCAACAATGAACAATGTTTTCATGTCATGTTAATTATTATTTCAAAAATCCAAAAATTAATTATAAATTTGACCTACGTGATCCTCACAGTTAGTTTTGGGAAATAATTATTAAAATAAAATTTAATATATTTCCAACCATTGAATGCCTCTTCTAATAAGGAAACAAACATTTTGGCTATCTTGATGCATAATAAGCTGGTAGCCATGTATAGTTCATGTCAGTTATGACCCCCGAGAAAAACTATCCACTTTAGAGCGGGAGATAGAAGTTTTTGATCATGTTCAAATGCGTTGGTGTCATTACCTATTTCTTAAGAGGTTTTATATCAATAAAAAATGAAACATATAAAATTAAATCTTTTATATATGATACATGAACCTACACTAGAGATGTTTGGTCAATTACATATAGACCATTGACTTTTAGATGAAATATTCAACTTGAAAAAAAATATTATTCATACCCTTAGTTGGGAATAAATTTATCTAGGAATATATAAAACATATGATGACTATAGGCCAATGAGTCTATTATAGAGTGAGAATATTGATTTTCTAGGTGACTATGATTCCACAATTTGGGATTCATTGGTTGTTGCAACAATCCTAGTAAACCAGGTCAAGGAATTCTAGGATGCATACTTATTTTGTTGAGTGTTGTGAGTTTTTCTGATGGGTTGTGAAATGATTTTGTGATTTACATATATATAATTAACATATTTGGTGGTAATATAAGGGTTTTTATAACAACACCCATGAGAGTAAAATTATGTAAAAATTATCAAGCCTCGTGGTGGGAAGTGCATGAGGGATCAACAATAATGTGCCATGATATATAACACCATTTTCGGTGGTTAGGTATGAAATAGGATATGGTAGTGTTTATAGCTTGTTGAATAATCACATAGTGGGTGATGGTGGAACATCATCAACTATGTGGTATAATTTATCCTAATTTAGTTTCATTGTATAAGTGGGATGATGTGACTATGGATTTTATCTAAGGTTTCCGTGGACTCTGAGGAAAAGAGATAATATCAGGAAATTTACTAACACTGGAATAAGGACTCAAACTTATATCACATATAAGTGAAGAATTAATTTTTTAACATGTTATGAATTTATGTTTGAGTGGTTTTATATTTGAATTGATTACATATAACTTTTTTGTGATATCAATACATTCATTTACCATCAATATTATAGAATGGCCTATGGGAGGAAGAATTGATATAACTAATGTTGAGCACTATATATCAACCACAAATAGATGCAAAAGATAAAAGGGTAATTATATTTATAATAGGCCACCACATGGAATGTGTGCATGATATATATGGTAAAAAGGATGAAAAAAATTATTCTTATTTATTAATATACAAGAATAAATTTCAAGAATCATTCCATTGGACCCTTAAATTCATTTTATCTTTAACAATGTCAATCACCACGATTTTGGCATGAGATTATTGATTTTGTAATTATCTGACTGATCCTGGTAGTAGAGACAACAGAGATGGGGTAGACAGTATAGAATAATATGGTAAGAACCCAAATTATGCCTATTTTATATGCTAATTATATTCCAAAACCCTTGGAATTTTTTATTTGAGAAAACATATTCTTGCAAATTCCACCTTGGATAAGAAACCAATCTCCAAGGAAATAATGGAAACAATAACCATGGGTTATTGAAATATTTGACATTTTGTAATGAATTTGGATCATTCATCATAGATAGTTAACCCAACATGACATCAAGGGATTCCCAATGTCATTCATCTATCATTATGTTACATGTATGATCCAGATCAAACAAATGTGATTAACAATGAGTATATGGAGTCGAATTATCATGATTCATTAATTTTTTATTCATTGTGGATTGTGGATCAAGGGGAGAAGGTTTATGTGGGATGTTAGTGACCCGAGTTTCCCTATAATGTAATCATTGGTCGGTAAAATATAAAACACGGGAGAGAATGTTGGACTTTAGATGAAGTGTCCAGAAATTGTTTTATCATACCATAAGGATAGATTTTTATGGATGTTAAGTGATTATAGTGTGGTTTGTAACTCCACATGTCATTTCAAGGTTACATATATTTTATTATTATTATTTTTTCTACTTCAAATTTTTTTTAGGATTGGTTGGGTTATGGAAAGATACTATGAGGCTCTATAGATGAGAATATGACTTTTGAAAGATAATTAAGGTTTTCTGGATAGTAGTTGGACTATATTAGAACTAGGAAGTCATATTAGTATAGTATTTATGATGGTGGAGTCCAAGGACATTATAATTGGTTCTTGGGTTGAATTTTATTTGATCATAGTTTTGAAATTTCAACCAAATCCACAATTTCACCAAATCATCTTCTCCCCCAACAATATTCCCTAATTTATAATGATTGAGGCATAATTGGGATGAAATTAGTACACCTAACATTTTTTCTTTACCAAATTGAATGACATTAATTCTATAAGGTCACTGCAGTATGTTTACTTTTTTTCATGATTATAATAATCATTTTCACTTTTTTTATTATATAACCCTAATTGTATAAATTTTGTTTTTTAATGATATCAAGTTCTAGATATGTTTTCGACAATTATTTTTTGTGTTTTATTATTACCTCACATAATATAAATAATTAAAAACCAATTTATATATTATTGAATAAGGAAGAAAATTTATTATAATTTAGGGGTGTATGGGTAGGCTGTGTTTCTTCTTATAATGTTCATTTTATTTTGGATAGTCTCATATAGGTCTAGAAGACCCATTATAAGGGATATGTTATGTAATTTTTTTTGTGGGAGTTGATATTCTACATCGATATCTATTTGACATATGGATTTTCTATATACGAATATAAACCTCTAATGAGACATTTAGGATTGGTTGGGTTTTAATAGGCCCAAATTTATTATGAATGGAATTATATATTTTGAAAAGTGGTTTTTAAATTTCCTTGTATCAATATAATGATGTTATGTGTGATTATATTGGTAGACTCCCTGGAACTACTGTGATGGGCCTTCGTGACATGTTGAATTCCCCTGAGTATTCATGATAGGATGAGGTGATATATTGGGCCACTAATACATAAAAAATATTCCATATTTATATGGTTGAACTCTAAAGAACATTCATGATTGGTTAGAGGGGGCATGGATGACCTTTCAAAAAACCACTTGGATGGGTTGTGGTACACTTCATTCCATGACCTTTGGGACAAGCATAGGGTGTGGGTTATGTTTATCTATAGATTTTGTAATAGATAATTTTTATAGATTGGTTCTACAGCCTTGACTTCTTGGGTTTGTGGTGGATTTGTTATCTCATTATAACCCATATTTATTATGAGTTTATTATATTTAAATTTTCATCAAATTTATCAAATCATATAAACAACAAAAAATAATGTTAACATATCATTGGTACTGTCCTAATGTGTTTTTTGACACCATGTATGGGTATGTAGATTCTAATAGTGAAATAAGGATTGAGGATCCGACTAAGGGAAACAAATGCATTAGAAATTGTTGAGTATGTGCTAGTTTATGGGGAATTAGGTGACCCTTGTACATTCAATGAAAGTGGTGATGACTCTTTTATTTTTTTATAGTTACCACTCCAAAATTAATCCACATGTTTTGGTGATATCATTTTACTTATTGTATGGATACTGAATGATGTCTCATTTTTTATCTTATAATGATGTTGAGGTTGTTTTTATCTACAACTTGGTAAAGTGATTTTTTGGTAATCTACTTAAATTGTATTATTACTATAAAATGTATATATACTTAGGGTATAGTCACCGAACATGCTACCCAAGACCTCACTAATAATTAGTGTCACATGGTTCATTGGGAGGTGTGCATCAGGTTATATACCACAATGCAATGAACCAAGTGACTAATTAAGTTGAATTATTACTATATTATTCATATATACTAAGGTTACACTCATCCCACATGAAAACAAAGAACCTCTATAATAATTAGTGTCCTCTCTTTCATTGGGAGTTGTTTAGGAGTTTATATAAGACATTATATGTTTCATGATTTATACAGTTTTTTACTGAGGTTGACAAAATTTTGATCTTAGATGAACTTATAAATGATTATTTATTATTTATTCCCTAAATATATATATCATTAATTAATTTAGGAAATATTCCATTAGTGAAATTAGGTTTTATAAATAATTTGTTTTATATATGTTTCATAAAAATATATACATATTTGTATTTTGATTTAAAATATCACATGGGTATTAAATTTATTTTTATTAATTCTTCTACTAGAATTTAATTTTTAACTTTTTTTATTTATTTTATTGTGTCATTTGACAAATATTTATTTATATTCATCATTTATATTTTTATGTTCTTTGTTGGTTTTTATACATATAAATGTTTAATATATATGTAACAAAAAAATTTAAAACCTATAAAATATTATTTATATTTACTTATTTAATAATAAAATTGATGTAAACCAATAATATTTTATATTAAATAATGTTAAAATTTGTTTTTATTTAATCCGCTATAAATTATTTTTAGTAAAACGTATAAGTGGTTAAAAATACACCTAAAAAATACAATACAATTAATGTACTGTTTCTCATCAAGAACCACCTCAAATGAGATGTAAGAATGTATATTAGAACAAATTCTCATAATTTCTTATTATATATTTTGAATGGGATATAACTACCTATATTGTTAAAAATTATCTGGTTTACATTTAATAATTTATTACATTGAAGATCATTTCACCCTTATTTCGATTGTTAAATATATTAAAAATCTATTGAATAATATACAAATAAATTCGTGTATATCAATTTAATAATAATATATAGTTAAATTAACCATTGAATATTTAAATTAAGTTTTTCAAATATAAACATATATTATTTTTTATTGTTTCATTTTTTTAATAGGGATGTTAATATATATATTGTTTATGTAGTTTTTTTTGGGTTTTGAATTCCATGTCATTCCAATGAATGAATATATAATGTTGGTTATGGGTATTATGATTTATATTAAATGAAAACTTCAATAATAATTGATTTAATTCTTTGGATAATAGTAGAAAAGTATTTTTACATTAATACATAAAGTATTGGGTATGTGGAGGATTTATAATACATAAATAGTAGATCATTCATTCACAATATATAATGCATGTGTGTCCTTGAAAAGAAGATATACTTTTCCCTTATCATATGAATAAAGAAGTATAATTAATTGATGAAGTATTATAGTTAGCTTACCTAGATAATGTAAAAGTTATAAGTCTTTAATGAATAATTTATAGTAACATAGTGATATTATGGTAAAAATGATCTTGATTGATCTTGAAAATGCCTCATATAACATTCAAATGATTGTAATAATTTATATTTTATATCATACCATATACTGAAAATATTATTAATATTATATCAAGGTACTCTAGACCTAAATGAATGAGAAATTTCTAGATAGATTTTGTAAACCTCATTTTATAGTATAATTTGACATACATGAGGTGAATATCATGGATTATCTATCATTCATAGAAAAAGGTGTTTAAAAAATTCAAATAACTAATTTACATTTTTAAAATATGCTTAGTTAATTAAATTATATATTAAATTATATTTTTAATTAATGTGAATTTACATTCCTTTTTTATTTAGTGAATTGAAATAACCTTTATTGAGATGTGGGTTATTTTGGAAAAGAAGTCATCCCAATTGGTAAAATATAACTTAAATATTTTATTTTCAAAAATATAATAGTCTAATTTCATGGGGTTTAAAATTGAAATATATATTTTATGAAAATAAAATGGTAGTGAGCTTGAAACTATTTCTTCTTGGTACATGATATCAAAAATAGGAGACATTATTGAAAATGTTTTACAAACAAGGGGTGCACATTAGTGTTTTTCAAATAACAAAAAAAATTATGTAAAGAATCATTAATATTTATTTATTGTTTATATATAAAACATATAATGTTATTTTGATTAATAATCAATGAAATTAATGAGATCCAAATATATGTTTATAATAAAAATATTCAAACAAGATTATAATTTTTTATCTAGGACCACATGTGAGAATATATGAACCATAATAAAATATTGTGGAGAAATGTTTTAGAACCATTATTACCCAATGTGCATGAAACATTATGATTTAGGTTTTATAAATTAATGTCATTTTTGATGATGTTATATGATTAATTATATTTATCAACTGGGGGAGTTAGGTACAGGTATTGATGGAGTAAAAATTTAATGATTTATCGATGTTTGAAATGCTACATAATAGCACCACACATTTTATGTGTAAAATCCTCATAAAATAAGTAATAAGACATATTTTATATTTATTAAAATTTGTGAGTTAAAAATTTATTTTACATTAAAGGGGTTTCTATGTTCGATAGCCTACCTGATACGTAACAACGTGTTTCCTTGGAATCTTACGCTGCATACTAATAATATATTATTATTATTTTAAATGGTTGTTAACTCCTAGCTATTGTAATTTCAGGAATGAACAAAACTAATTACTATATGATTATACATGTTTCCTAAATTTATTGAAATTTATCCAATAAAAGTTTAGAGGATTAAAATGTGAATGAATCTAATTCTAAGTATAATTTACATTAAAAAGGTGATTTACCGCCTTTTAATGGTGATCCCTATTTAAATATAGTTTTGGTCACTTTAATACATTCTATTTGACCGAATAAAATCATTCTTTAGAATGTGGATATCAAAATTTACTATGTTTAAATTTTTGGAATTTTTTCGATAAAGTTCATTTATAATTGAATAGTGAAAAATATTATATTTTAATTCAAAATTGTGTTTTAATGTAATTTATTTATATGGTAATATTATCTATTTAATTGTATTTAAAGTGTAATTAGAATATATTTTGACAAATTAATCCAATTCGGTCATTAGAATTAATTTCACTTTGAAATTGGACATAAACAAGTGTCAATCTTTTGATAGTTATTGTTTCATAAAAACACGCTATTTGTTTTAACAACAATAATTAAGTTTAAATTATATAATTGCACTTCTATGTTTTTAATTTGGAAAAATATAAATCATTTTTTAATTCAAAATATCAAATAAGGCTTAGGATGAATTTATGGTTTTTTCTGAAAAACATCAATTTTGATGAATAGTGAAACCACTTAGTAATAGTTAAAAAAACTCACTTTGTCATTTGAATGAAATTTTACCACATCTGTGAATTGAATTTCAGAATTAAAACATACAAGGTTGTTATTAGTAAGAAAAATGTGGTACAATAAGATGAAAATAATTTTTGTTGAATAGTATCTGTTGACTTTTTTACCTCTATTAAGGGTAAATAGGGTAAATTAATGTAAAAAAGAATATTATAATAATTCGATATTACCTTAACACATTTCAAACCTTATTTATTGAGTCATTTATGACCATGGGCATTTTTGGGTTTATTTTGAGACCCCATTGAGTCACATGAGAGTGATAATGACACATTAGATAAATTAACTTAAAGTAAAGGAAAAAATGACATAAACAAAAAACTTTTAGTAAATAAATTTTTACAAGGGGTTATATAATTCATATTTTCATATATAAATATTCTTTAGAGAGATAAAACAATTTCTTATGTCATTTTATTTTTTATATTTTTTATAAATTGAATAAATTAAATTATTGATGACAAAATAATGATGCAGTGTTTACCACATTAATAAATTATTTAAATAAATATGATTATTAATAATAAAATATCCTCAAAAACTTGTCCAATTATTATTTTATGATTTTATTTCGACCAGGAGTCATATTATCTTCGTATCTAGTGATTTTGGACCTTTAAAACGGAATATAATTATATAATAAAATAATATTCTCAAACTTTCCTAAAGATCCCCTCCTCCCCCTTATAAATGGAGACCATTCTTTCCAATTCCTCAAACCTCTCAAGACTTTTGGATCATCCAACCTCTGCCTAATTATTTTCTCTACATACCTATCTTCTACCTACAATCCTTACCTTAGGCATAAGGCATTTCAACAAACCATTTTGGTTCAAACTAAAGAAAGTTACCCAAATTAAACGTAACAGTTTCTCTTAACTTATTTTCTTTTATTTTAATTCTCCAACCACTAAACTATTTTTATTCCTTTTTTATGACAAAATAAATATCCTCAATATACTAGGATGTTTTTATGAGAATTATTCTAACTACACGTACACACACCTCAATCTAATGGGTGAAGAACGTACTGTTTCTATGGATGGAAAACTAATGCCTCACGAAATGATGATTGTTCAATTATCTCTTACAACCTTTCATGGTGGATATTAATATGATAATATATTTATATATGATATATTTTAATTTTATATTTTCTTTATGTTTCTGTATTTTCCATTTATAGCATACCTATATGGTTTCCATAATGGGTAAACACGATAATTTCATTTGAGGAAGTACAGACTACCACCCCCTCGAAGTGATATGACTTGTTCATGCCATACATGGGAAATATAAAGGATGGAGTTAATTATATTATATAATATTATAATGTAATTATAATATACCTATGTATCATTATGTTTTAATTCCATTTAAACCAGAAATAGAAATTAAAGTAGCGTTCATGCGTACGTACAACTTACCGTCTCCATGAATGGTTCCTTTCATTTCTTACCTCCAAACGTTATGTACTATTATAAATACATGTATATACGAGGTATATATGATATATATGATATCTAAATCATGAATATAATTCTGGATATAATTAACTTTTGACCATGTGAACAACTTGTAACTATATGGTGTTCATTTTTTACTCAAGTACCAAATATGGACAAAAAGAACGTTATTAAAATAAATTTTTTTTATAGGGTGGGTTATGGTCAAAAGACCAGAACCATGAAATGTATTCAAAATAGAACGTCATAAGCGAATTACAGCAGAAAAAAAGATGGCAATTTTCTAGAATCCTTAAAAAAAGCAGGAAAAAACTCTGGCAGGAGATCATTCATCCAAGTGATCTCCTGAGAGACACCCATGTTGGCAAGCCCATCTACGACCATATTAGCCTCCCGAAAGGTGTGTGTGGAAATAAAGTTGAGGTCACTGAGCGTAGTGAGGCAATCCATCCATCTGGGGTTGAGAGTCCATGCCAGATGAATATCACCCTTCCAGATGGATTGCACAATGGTAGTGGAATCGCTCTCGATCCAGATATTCTTCCAGTTGAAACGCTTTTCATAGGAGACAGCATGAATAGTGGTAAGCATCTCCACCTCCAACGCAGAAGAAATTCCACAACTTCCATAGAAACATCCAAGGATCCGGTCTTGATGATCTCTAAAAATTCCCCCGCATCCGGCAAGACCAGGATTGCCCTTTGAATCTCCTTCCACATTTACTTTAATCCAGCCAGGAGAAGGAGCCTGCCAGAAAACTTTGATATTATATCAAGGTTTTGGGAAATTACCTTTGACACTAATTCGGCGGAGGGTTTCAAAATATATGACAGAATTGTCACAACAATCCTTTTGGATCGTAGCGGCTTCCCTCATAGCTAGTAGAATCCGCATCTTCCCTGCATTTATATTAAAGGGATTATTGTTGAAAACAGAATCATTTCTACCATACCATAGAATATGAATAAGCTCCGCAACAGCCATTAGAAAGAGGTTCTTGATTTGAGGAGATCTTGGGAGTTCCAACGATCTTTTTAGCTGAGAGAGAATAAATGTATCTAAAAGCCATCTGCAATAAAAAAGGTCAAAAATGTAATGCCAAAGGGCCATAGCAGTATCACAGGATAAAAAAATATGATTGATGTCCTCGCGATGTTGGTTGCATAATCTATATTTGGAGAAAAGGTTAAAGTCGTAAGATTTCAGGAAGATATCAGTTGGAATTTTTTGATGAGCAATGCGCCACATAAGGGTAAGGTGAGAAGGCTTAATCCAAGCCTTGTTGAAGTTAGAAACCCAATGAAAATTTTCATCTTCATTAGGGAATTGATAGCGATAGAACTTTTTAGAGTCTAACAAACCATTATGAGCAGTTTCCCAAACAAGAAGATCCTCATTGGAGGTGAAATAATAATTTTGCACAATCCCCTTGATATGATCCGGAAGTTGAGAATTAGGGGAATTGATCATCTCCCTAATGGATCAATTAGAAATATTCTGGGCAAAGGTATTAGGCATATCAGAAATGAGAGGGTAGCCAGTCCAGTTATCAAACCAAAAGTTTAAAGAAGAATTTTTACTATCAAGCCATCTAGAATTTTCCATAATAGAGTGAAAAGAAACTTTGATCGATGGCCAGATAGAGGAGGTCTTATAAATATAGGAGCCAGAATTAAACTTATCAATAAAGTGACTTTTGAGAAAACTCATGGAGAGGGAGTTATTATGAATGAGGGACCATGTGAGTTTTTCTTGGAGGGCCTCATTAAAAATTTTAATATTCTTAATGCCGATTCCTACATTTTCAATAGGTTTACAGCAAGTGGCCCAAGAAACTGTAACTAATTTCTTCTCCAGAGTACTTCCACTCCAGATGAAATTCCTGATAGCTGTATTAAGTCTTTTTATCAGCCCCAAAGGCCATTTGTAGACCATCATGGAATAGACAAGCTTAGAAACAATAGTGGATTTCACAAGACAAATTTTTCCAGCCATAGAAAGGGATTTACCTTTCCAGGAAGAAAAATGATTTAGCGTTTGATCAACAAGGCTAAGAAAATGGCATGATTTAGGCCGACCCCGGAATAGGGGAACACCAAGATAAGTAAAAGGAAAGGATCCTTCCTTTATTAACAAAAATGATTACATAATTTTTATAACATGGTAATAAGTGATATAAATGGAATAATAAACTTTAAAAAAGTTTTTAAGAAAGTATAAATTTACATTAGTTTATTATTCAGGATATTAAAGAACGAATGATTCAAGTCGGACATGAGGTAAGGGACTTCATCTCAATCTACATTCATTGAGGAATATTTAATTATAATAAATGAATTTCTTTTATATATTGTATGAACACCCTTGAAAGTTCAATGGAAATATTTCTTCTATGAAGTATTTTACAAAATGACCAAAAAAAATATTTTTTTAACTTAAGCGGTGATGTCGACCTTTCCCCTGCCACAAGTATTATTTTACCTTTGGCATCCTTAACAAGTCGTAATGTTTTTAAAAGGAAAATAAATACCATATTCTCATTTATGTATTTTGGTATTGAAAATGGTTTTGATAATTAATTTTGTTATGTCAATATATTTTAATGTTATATTTTATCTTTACTTTATGTTTTTTTATGTGTTGTGAATATGTTATAGTTCTTGGGATTTGTTTATGTATACATGTGGTTCTGTGATAATCCTAGGGTGGGTGATCTCGAGATAGCTCTTCAATGCATTGGGAAACGTGACGAAGGTAAACATGAATGTTTCTCCTAATAGATTTAGGGAATATAAAGTGATGGGTATTCCAAAGTCACTACCTATGTAGCTATGATAGCTATAATTTATGTATGTTATGAATGCTACAAGTTACCTTTATGATTTATGATTTCTATGTGTTATTCATAAATCTTATGTTTTCATGAGGTATGTAAAAGAATTTATGTCTTGTATGTATTTATGAAAAAATGTTTTTTTATTTTTTTTATAACCTTTACTGAGATTTTTATGCTCATCCCATGTTTTGAAATGTTTTCACAGGACTTAAAGATGAATAGTGTCAAGGACGGGATCATGGAAAAGTCATGCTGTTTAAAACATGGACCTAGACATGACTCTTTTTTTCATGAATTTTTATATTATGAAAAATATGGAAAATATGTATAATTGTATACTTTTTAATATTTTTAGATGTAATATTTATGTCCTAATTCTCTAAAACTCTAAACTTGAAAAGCATCTCAATGTGAATTATATATATAATTCAATATAATGTATTGTTTATGGCATGGTCCTTGTAGTTGGTATCGGAGGTCAGTTTACATTACATTAGGAGTTAGGGTATTTTTAATTTAATATCCATAATGTTATTTATGTTAATATTTAAATCGTATAGCATTTATAGATTACCATGTTACATCGCCTAAGATATTTCCTTGTTCAGAATGGTTTTCCGCAGAAGAAACAGGGCAGCTATGTTGGGACGACATTAGAAAGAAGGCATCCTTCCAAATCAGCAACCTCATATGTTCAGAATCAAAATTGAACAATTTGTTACAGTGATGGCATAGTTGAATCAGGCTATAAATAGTGGAGGTATCTATGCACGAGATCATCCAAATCAACTACATAGGAACATGTCAATAGTGGAGCATTTCCTGAGGCAATGTCCCCCATCATTCAGAGGATCATCTGACCCCGTGCTAGTATAAGTTTGGATTAAAGCACTAGAAAAGATTTTAAATGTCATGTGTTGTTCAGAACATTAAAAGGTCAGTCTCGCTATTTATTGTTTTAAAGGTGAAGCTGATCATTGGTAGTCAATGGTAAAAAATAACAGGGATAATGAGGAGATTGATGCTCTCTATTGGGACTAATTCAAAGGTATGTTTCTTGAGAAATATTCTGCTAAGGTTTATCATCTTAGAATGGAAAAAAATCTTGGAATTGAGGTAGGAGGATGAATCATTAGCTTTTTATGAAGCAAATTTCTTTTGACTGGCAAGGTATGCTCCGAATTTCATACGGGACCTTGATAGTAAAATCAACGTTTTTACTCAGGATTAAATCCAATGTATCAAAGTTCTTTATTTTCTTGCGAGTTCAAAAGTTATGAAAAACTTGTTATTTCTGTGGAGAAGGTGGAAATAGAATTTTCTGATAACCAGGTGTTCTTTAAAAAACAACATAATAAGAGGTCGAGGTGGCAGGAGAAAGGGAAGAACTCTTAAAAAAGTCTGATGGTAAGAAACATAAGTTTACAATTTGTTAAAATTGTGGTAAAAATAATGATGGGGAATGTCTTTTGAATTCTGGTAAGTGCTACTGATGTGGTAAAATGTGACATAAGTCACATAATTACACTGAAATATATCTGGTTAATGGTAAGACAATATCTGATTTATAGTCAGTAAAATGTTTTAAGTGAAATGAAATGGGTCGTTATGAAATAAGTGTCCAATAAATAACTCAACAGAGGGAAAGTAGCCAGAATACAAACAGAAAAGGGGTAGTTAAATCCTTTGCAACTAATTCAGTAGTTGTTGGCCATCAAATGAAGTAGTATCAGGTACACTGTATGTTTTTTCAGATTATTCCAATGTGTTGTTTGATTAAGGGTCTACACACTCTTCATTTCTAAGACTTTTTCTACTAAATTGGTAGTTCCATCTCAAGATATGAATTCCGAACATACAGTAAAAACACCTGGAGGAAATTTTGAAACAAGAAGAAAACATAAGAACATTCATGTCCTTATGTGCAGAAAGAATCTACCTACAAATTCTCCTTCTTGGGAAGTTGCCTTTGTCATATTGTTGAAATTAAAGTAAGTGTTGAGATTAATGATGTGCCAGTGGAAAACATGCACCTTGATGTTTTTTCTAATGATTTTCCTAGTATTATACCTAATTAGGAAGTTTAATTTACTGTTGACTTAGTTCCGGATGCTAAGACAATTTTAAAACCCCCATATTGAATGGCTCAAATTGAACTTTTAGAGTTAAAGAATCAATTGCATGAGTTATTATATAAAGGTTTCATTCAACCTAGCACATCACCATGGGGTTCTCCAATCTTATTTGTTTAAAAGAACAATGGTTTAATGATACATTTCATGGATTATATAGCATTAGATAACATAAATTTTAAGAAAAAGTATCCTTTTCCTCATATCGATGATTTGTTTGATCATCTCTAGGGAGCTTAGTATTTTTTGTAGATTTATTTGTGGTTGCGGTACCATAAGTTGAATGTAAAGGAAGAAGACATTCTGAAGACATCATTTCATACTAGATATAGCCATTATGAATTTGTATTTATGCATTTTGGTTTAACCAATGCACTTGCTATATTTATGGATCTTATGAATATAATTTTTCTTCTGTTCTTGTATAAGTTTTTTGTTGTGTTCATTCATAATATTTTGGTTTATTCCAAAAGTAAAGTGGAATATGAAATTCATTTAAGGGTTTTCTTGAAAACCTTAAAAGAAAAGAAACTGTATGAAAAATTCAAAAATTGTGAGTTTTGGTTGCCACACATTTCATTCCTTGGTCACATTGTTTCCAAAAAATGGCATAACGGTTGATCCTATTAAAACAAAAGTTGTTGAAGAATGGCCATGACCAAAAAATATAACCGAGATTTTTATTTTTCTTGTTTTGGCAGGTTATTACCGGAGGTTTGTTGAATATTTGGCACAATTATCTAGTCCAATGACTAAGTTAACTCAAAAAGGTGTTATGTTCATCTGGAAAAAAGAATGTGATGATTGTTTTTAGGAATTTAAAAGATGATGGGTGAATGCTCCAATTTTGGAACTACCAACTAGAAATTGTGAGTATTTTATCTACAGTGATGCTTCGTTGAATGTGCTTGGTTTTTTCCTAATGCAGAATGATCAAGTAATTTCTTATGCTTCACGTTAGTGGAAAAACATGATTTAAATTACCCTACACATGATTTGTAATTAGCTTCTATTTTTTTTTCTTTAAAAATATCAAAGCATCATTATTATTGAGAGAAATTTGAAATATATACTAACCAAAAAAGATTAAAATATATATTCAGTCAAAAATAATTTAACATGAGGCAAAGGAGATGGATGGAATTAATCCATGATTATGATTGCACGATCCCTTACCATCTGGGAAAAGAAAATAAAATTGCTGATGCTTTGAGTTGAAAAAGTAATGTATCATTAACCATGTTATATTCAGAATGATATCCTTTGGTTTTTGATTTGATGAAATTTGGCATTGAAGTTTTTGTTGCAGGAAATTCATCAATTTTGTTTCAGGTGTTAATGAAATCAACTTTATTAGACAGAATTAAGCAAGCGTAGAAAGAATATAGTGAGTTACAAGAAAAAGGTAGAGTTGGTTCAAAAGGGTAAGTTGCATTATTTTAACGTAGATAATTATTGTGTTTTGAGGTTTGCGAAGATAATATGTGTTTATTGTGATTCACAGTTCAAAAAAGATTTGTTTTTTGAAGATTATAGATGTACATAGATATTCGGGAATATTACTAGTGGGATGGAATCATAAGAGATATTGCTGATTTTACAGTGAAGTGTTTGACTTGTTAGCAGGTTAAAGCACAGAAACAATTACCAAAAGAGTTGCTTCAGCCTTTACCGGTGCCAGAGTAGAAATGAGAGAACATATCCAGGGACTTTTTTGTGGGATAACCAAAGAAATCTCGAGGTAGTAATGAAATTTGGGTTATTGTTGATCGATTTAATAAATATGATCATTTCATTCTATTTTTAGATATGTTTTCTCTACATCAACATATTCAGTTGTATGTTAAAGAAATATTCAGGTTGCATGGAGTTCCCCTCTCTATTGTATCGGATTGTGATCTCAAGATTATATATAACTTTTGTAAAGGCCTTAAGTAGTCTTTGGGTACTGAATTAAATTTTAGTACATGTTTTACTCCTCAATCATATGGGCAATCAGAATGAAGAATTCTGACATTAGAGGATATGTTACATGCTTTCTCTATGGATTATCAGGGAATTTGAGACCGACAACTTTCTTTGGTTAAATTTTCATATGATAATAGTTCTCATTACAGTATACAGATGGCTCTATTTAAGGAATTATATGGAAAGCGTTGTAGAACTCCAACTTTTAGGGATGAAGTAGGTGAATGGAAGATGATGGGACCAAAATTTGTAGAAGAGATAGCAGAGAAAGTTAATTTGATTCAAAAGTACATGGGAACAGCTCAGAGCCAAAAGAAAATTTATGCAGATAACCAAAGGAAGGATATTTCTTTTGAGGTAGGTGATCATGTCTTTCTCAATGTTTCTCTATGGAAAAGTGTGCTGTGTTTTTTTTAAGAAGGAGAAGTTGAGTCCAAGGTTCATTGGACCTTATGAAAACCAGAAGAAGGTGGGATTAGTTGCGTACATCGTGTCTTTACCTCTAAGTTTATCCCAGGTACACAATTCTTTTCATATTTCGATGTTGAGAAACTATATGCCAGATCCATCTCATGTTTTGAACCTACAGGTAGTTCAGTTGGAAGAGAATCTCTCTTATGAGGAAAAAAAGTCTAGATTATTGACAGAAGAGAGAAAGTGTTGCAAAATAAGGTAATTCACTAATTAATGGTTTTTTGGATAATCTATATGGTTTAAGAGACGATGTGGAAATGTAAAAATGCTATGAGGGATAAATACTCCCACTTATTTTGATAAGTATAATTGTGAGGATGCAATTCCCAAAAGGGGGGAAGGATGTAACATCCTAGGTAAATAAAGAATAGTGCAGATTTCATATTTGTTAAATATTTTGAATTAAACATTAATTATACTTTTAATGGGTTCCTATGTTCGATAGTGTAACCGATACACAACAACAGGTTTCTTTGAAATCTTACTTTATACACTAATAATATAATATTATTATTTTAAATGGTAGTTAACTTCTAGCCATTGTATTGGTAGGAATGAAAACAACTAACTAGATATTATTATACATGTATTTTAAATGTATTGACATTAAACCAATAAAATTTTACAGGCTTAAAATGTGAATGAATCTAATCTAAGCATTATTTACATTAAAAAGCTGATTTACCGCCTTTTAATGGAAAACCATATTTAACTCTAGTTTTGGTCACATTAATACATTTTATTTGACATAATAAAATCATTTTTTATAATGGGATCATCAAAATTTACTTTGTGTAAATTTTTGGAATTTTTATGATAAAGTTCATTTTTAATGAATATTAAAAAATATTGTATTTTAATTCAAAACATTGTTTTAATATAATTTATTTATATGGTTATATTATTTTTTTTATTTTTTTTTAAGATTAATTAGAATATATTTTTACTATTTAATCCAATTATGGTCATTGGAATTAATTTCACTTTGAAATTGGACATAAACAAGTGTCAATCTTTTGATAGTTATTGTTTCATAAAAACACGCTATTTTTTTAAAAAACGAGATTTAGTTTTAAATTAATTAATGACACTTATTTGTTATATATTTGGAAAAATAGAAATCATTTTTGAAATCATAATTTAAAATAAATCATAGGCTAAATATTTTGTATTTTTTCCAGAAACTTCATTTTGTTGATGAATAGTGAAACCACTTAGTAGTAGTTAAAAAACTGACCTTTTCATTTAAATGATATTTTACCACTTCTGTTAATTTAACTTCAAAAATCCAACATACATGGTTGTCATTAGTCAGTAAAATTTGGTTTAATAAGTTGAAAATAATTTTTGTTCAATAGTATCTTTTGAATGTTTTACGGTGGTTAGAGGTAAATAGTGTAATTCAAGGTAAAAAAATTATTATAATAATATAAAATTACCTTAAAAATTTTCTAAAACATATTTTTTGAGTCATTTACCACCATTTTAATCTTAGGGTATATTTTGGGACCCCATTGAGCCACTTGGGAGTGATAATGACACTTTAGATAAATTAACTTAATGTTAATGAAAAAATGAAAAAAAAACCTCTTTTAGTAAATAAATTTTTACAGGGGTTTATATAAGTTATATTTTCGAAATTAAATACATTTTAATTAGATAAATAGATTTCCTATGAAATGGTATTTTTTTATAATTTTGATACACTAATAAATTAAATTATTTATGACACAATAATGATGCAGTGTTTACCTCATTAATAAATCATTTAATTAAATAAGATTATTAATATTAAAATAACATTCAAAACCAATCCAATTATTATTGGATGACTTTATTTCGACCATGAGCCATTGTATCTGTGAGTCTAATGATTCTTGTACCTTTAGAAACCGAACATCATTATATAATAAAATATTATTTTCACACTTTCCTAATGAGCCCCTCCTCCCCCTTATAAAAGGAGACAATTTATTTCCAATTCCTCACACCTCTCGAGCCTTTTGGCCCATCCAAAATCTTTACAATTAATCTTTATGCATCCATATCTTCCACCTAGAAGATTTACCTTCGGAATAAAGCACTTAGACCAACCATTTTGGTTCAATCCAATGGAAGTAACCCAAATTAAAGGTAACTGTTTATCTTAACATCTTTTATTTTATGTTACTTCACCAACCCCTAAAATACTTTTATTCCTTTATTTTATAACAAAAATAGTTTCCTCAATATATTAGGATGTTGTTATAAAAATTAATTGAACTACACTTACACACACCTCTAACTAATGGGTGAAGAACATACTGTTTTTGATGATGGAAAACTAACACCTCACGAAACAATGATTGTTCGATTATCTCCTACTGCCTCTCATGGTGGAAATTAAGATGAAATTATATTTATATATGATATATTTTTTGTTTTTACCGAAAAGGTCAGATCCAAGCATGCTTGGACCAACAAATTTATTAATAAAAAGAAAAGAGCAGAGAAAGCGGATAGGAAAAAAGAGAGTTTACAAGTCATAATAGTCATAATCATCACACCCATACCTAGTCATGTCGTCAGGATCAGCCGATTCCCATTCTGATTGAGTCTCATATTTTTTGAGCAGCTTCTTATAAACCTTCCTTTTTTCCATTTGCTCCATAGATAACTTCTCGATATCCTTCTTAGCAGATGACCTAGTGGTCACTGTCCTCGGAACTGCAGAGTAGTCTTTCCTTGGTTTCCTTCTAACTGGGTCAGTCCTGACACCCTCACTGTTAGAGATCCGTTTCTTTTCTCCTCGAACAATTTCACTGTATGAAACTATACTCATGTCCCTATCTCTTTCCTTGGCCTCATCCTGAGTGTCACCCCACTTGCAGAGGATTGGTTCCCCAAATCCATGAGTGGAATCCTCCGCCCTTTCCTTTGGTGCATCAGAGATGTTCCCCCATTTAGCAGAGGAAGAAGGTTCTGTCTGGACATTCTGTTGTGTAAGAACGTTCACCGTTAAGGCGGGAGTGGGGCTCGGAATCTCAACATTAGCAGGCTCATGAGCTTTAGGAGGAGCAACAGATCGAGGCAGAGAAGCATCAATTATCAACTCTTTTCCATTCCTATGAATTGGCAGATCACGAGAGTCTGACTCCGGAGGAGGGTGACTGTCCCTGGTGTCAAGCTCAGGCGGGGGCGATTTTTTGTTTTTATGTATTCTTTATTCTTCTATATTTTGAATTTATAGCATACTTTTATGGTTTCTATATTGGGTAAACGTCAAAATTTCCTTTGAGGAAGTGCGGACTACCGCCCCTCAAAGTGATATGACACGTTCATGCTATACGTGTGACGTATAAAGGATGTAGTTAATTATATTATATGATATTACACTGGAATTATAATATAACTATGTATCCTTTTGTTTTAATTCCATGAAAATAATAAATAGAAATGGAATTATCGTTCATGCGTACGTACGGCTTATCGTCTCCATGAACTATGCATTTCATTTCTTACCTCCAAATGTTATGTACTATTATAAATACATGTATATACTGTGTATATATTATATATATGTTAAATAAATCCTGAATACAATTATTTAAATAATGAACTCTTGACAATGTGAATAACTTGTAACTATATAGTGTTCATTTTTGACTCAAGTACCAAATATCAAAAAAACGAACGTTAGTAACATAAATTATTATGTAATGTTTATAACATGGTAATAAGTGATATAAAATGAATAATAAACTTGAAAAATGTTCTTACAAAAGTATAAATTATCATTTGTTTATTATTCAAGATATTAATGAACGAACACTTCAAGTCGGATACAAGGTAAAGGACTTTGTCTCAATCTCCTTTCATTGAGGAATATTTTGTTTTAATACACGACTTTCTTTTATATTCTATATACACACGCTTGACATTTCAATGGAAATATTTTTTCTATGAAGTGTTTTACTAAATGAAAAAATTGAATGTTTTTTAACGTAAGCGGTGATAATGACCTTTTTTCTTCCATGGGTATTATTTGTTCTTTGGCTTCCTTAACGAGCTGTAATATTTTTAAAAGGAAAATAAATACCATATACACTTTTATGTATTTTAGTATTGAAAATGGTTTTGATAATGGGTTTTTTTATGTAAATATATTTTAATGATATATTGTATCTTTACATTTTACTTGTTTTATGTTTTATGAATATGTTATTGTTCTTGGGCATTGTTTACATATACGGTGGGTTCTGTGATAAACCTAGGGTGGGTGAGCTCGAGATAGCTCTCCAATGAATTGGGTAACGTGTAGGAGGTAGATGTGAATATTTCTCCAAAGAGATTTATGGAATATACTATGATGGGTATTCCAATGTAACTCCCTATGTAGCTATGATAACTATAATGTAAGTATGTTATGGATTCCACAAATTACCTTTATGGTTAATGATTTCTATGTGTTATTCATAAATCTTATATTTTCATGGGTAAGTATGAGAGTTTATGTTTTGTATGTATTTATGAAAAAATGTTTTCTTCCTCTGTTTGATAACCCTTACTGAGATTTTTATGCTCATCCAACGTTTTGAATGTTTTTATAGGACTTAATAATGAATAGGGTCAAGGACAGGATTGAAGAAAATTTATGCTGTCTAAAACATTGAACTAGATATGACTCTTTATTTCCAGATTTTTTAATTTATGAAAAAAATTGAAACTGTGTATAAGTATCTACTTTTTAGTTTTTTGAGATGTAATAGTTATTTCCTAATTCTCTGAACCTCTAAACCTAAAAAGATTATCAATGTGAATTATTCATTTAATTAAATATTATGGAATGTTTAAGGCCAGGTCCTTATATTATATGACATGGATTAAGTCATAGTACTTTTAAGGAAATTATTATAGTAATATAATTTTATATTAATGACCATGTTACGGTATAAAGAAATATATCATAGTAATGAATATTAATTAATGGTTTTGGAAATTTTACAATTTATGATAAGATCCATATGTGAAAAAAAAATATTCATATCATTTAATTGATTATTATATGGTTGAATATGTATTTTTATAAATCATAATTCAAAATGACAATAACATGAGATTCCATCATTGGTAATATAATTTTAGAAAATTAGGAAGGAATATTACATGACTAAATTGACCATTCTTGGAATTAAAAAATAATAGTGATTTGGAAAATCACTGAATAAAATATAGTGGAGGTGAACTATCATTTAAAAACATGAGGATTTACTAAGTTAACAATAATTGACTAATTTTTAATGGAAAACATGTTATAGTGTATTTCAATCATTTCCGATTGTATATTCGGTAAGTAATCTCAAAAAAAGAAATGAATTTCCATTTTTTGATACTGATATATTAACACCATAGATACTGGATTAAATTGATTAATTTAAGAAACCACACTATTTTAATTGATAACCATTTGATGGAAATTATTATCTATTAATGTATTTGGTTTTTATATTATTTATGTTTAATATTATCTCATAGAATATTCTATGTTAGTAGGAAATGTAAATATTTTCTTATAAGTATACTTATTTTGGTATCACATATAGATAAGATAACAGATAATATCATTGATAATATCATTAATTTCTATGATAATATTAATGTATTATAAATATAAAATTTTAATTTCAAAACAAGTGAGGTGTCTACAATTTATATAGAATATATAGGGTTCAAATATATTCCATTTTTGACACAAATATAGTAATGAAATTCTAATGTAAAAATTCAAGATAAATAGAAGGTAATAAATAAGATGTTAATAGAGATAAGGATAAATCCTTATTCTGGTATAGTGTTTTGATAATATTGTTTTTTTTACTATTAATTCGACAAATATATCATTTTATAAAACTATTAATATCCTAATTGCTTGGGATAATATTTTTTTTAACCTTCTGAATTGAAAGTGGAATATTTCAGGATATTTTTTTAAAAAAAATATATTGTTATGATTATTTGTTATAAAAAACATAGTTTTGTGCATAATAAAAAAATTATTAACCTATGTAAATTATAATAATTACATCATTTTTTATTTCATTCAATTAACATAAGATACTATTTCGATGATCGATAAGAATTATACAACATGGGAATAAAATTAATTTGATTTTTATAAATAATACTAAAAAATTCACAATGATTTTTGGAGTTATTTTTGTAGTGTATTTCTAATTTAGTCCCACTAAGACCACCTATATCATACCATTCCAGACCGAGGTTTCTTATAAGAATGAAATAAAAATGTAGGGACTAGTTTGGACACATTACTTAGATATATTTCCCTCAAACTATGTCATAATTTTTCTAATCCAACATTACAAACTAGATTCATCCTCTAAGGTTCAACATTGGCATCCCAAATTTGGTACCATCCCATTTCTTCTTTAATAGATAATGTTTCCAATATAGGGTATTAGATAAATATTTTACTGCTCAGATATGTATTCAAACACAAGAACCATGGATATTTTTAATTATATAATGAGAAAATGTTTATCATCGAGCATCTAATGGAGCTAAATATGTTTGTGTAGCTATCGTAGACTACCACTTATTATTTGAAACTAGAATTATCTTGTGTTTAATGGGTTGTTATTATGTAAATTAGTTACCTAAAATATTAATTTTATATCAAATATTGATATAGATGGATTTATCTTCAGATTTTAGAATAAATTATAATTGTTTTATGAAGAGAGAATTAGTTATGATATGTACCGGAATAGACTGAAGGCATTAATTTTTAATTAATTTTGATAATAATCCATTCAAGAGGTGATGTGGAACCGTTACAAATCTCAAAGACATATAGGCAATTACATGACCCGTAGGTCTTATAGGGAATCACCTTGACAAGACATCTTATAACTGCTCCTCCCCAGCAATTGTCATGATATCAGCACTCCACCTTTACACGGATGGTCAACTAACAGTCTTATGTAAGGAAGTATATTACCAATACTTTTGGCAGTGTCAAACCCTCTCTTTCTTCCAATTCTAGTTAGCTCTACTCTATTGAAAGTGCCTACCCTGAATCCTCATATGAAACCTTTCCCCATGTAGTCAGACTAGTTCATCTACATAATCATGATGACTGATGTCCTTAGGGTGGCCCTAAGGCCACAAGGTGGCCCAAAATCCATGAGAGACAACTTTACAGAAGGCCTTTGGTGGCCCGAATTCCATGCGGGACCTGAGGACAGTACCTGTGGCCTAATGACCCAAATGGATGAATATTTCCTTGTGCTACAAGACGAAACAATTCCTTCTATAGTACTACTACAATACCAACAAATATTTCTCCACCCAGATTTGATCTCTGGTCTTTTGGATGCACATGGTAATTCCTCACCCAATTGGCTAGGTTAGCTAAATTAAATTGAAAAGACTCATACCACACCCCACTTTGGCATCACTATCTAGGTATTTTAATTTAAATTTACTTGAATATATTATGTAAATATGGAAATTTATATTAATTTGTATTACAAACACTTGGTTTAGGTCACATATGTTTACAATGAAAATGGTCTAATGCACCTTTTAGTGAGAATAGTGATAGGGCTAATGAGCTTCTCAACGTAGCTTATACAGATGTGTTTCAACCATATCCTATTTATGAAATTGGAGGGTACTCATAATTAATAACTTTTTCTGATGATTTTTTTAGTTATAGATATTTTTACACGATGAGGTATTAGATGGATTATTTTGAAAAAATTATGGAATATAAGAATGAAATTGAGCACCGTCATGGTAAGAATACTAAGAAACTCTACTCAGACCATGGTGTAGAATATTCTATTCAATACATAATTGATTATTAATGGGGGTTTTGATTTTATCTCAACTCACTCCTCCTAATACGCCCCAATGGAATTGTGTAATCGAATGTAGGAACTAGACCTTGTTGGAAATTGTGAAAAAAAAATGATTAAAATTTTTAGTCATCTATTGTAATTTTGTAGATATGTGTTACAAACCGTAGAAAACATATTGATCCAAGTTCCAATTATATAAATAGACGGTATTCCATTCCACTTATAGAATGGATAGAAACTAATGTTTTCTAATATACATGTGTGGGTTCATAGAGAATTTGTTGAGGCCTATTCATATAATAATCTTACACCCAATGGAAAAAATGTATCATTATAGGATATCCTATAGAAACAAAAGGATATTACCTATAATTTACATTAGACAAAACGGTTGTAGTTTAAGGATGTACCATATTTCACGAGGATGATATTTTCTCTAAAATGTATATTAGACGAGAGATTGACTTTGAATAATTTTTTGCCCAAAATAAGTAAGAGTTGGCACAAGAAAAAATTCAACAAATATTAGTAGAAAAATATATTAATCCAAAGACATAATTACTGTATAGAAGTACTGTAGAGGTTCAATAACTTGAATGGTATTGTTTTATATTAACTGATGATGGTGAATCATAATTAGTTTATAATAATGGTCAACTAACCTACAAAGAAATAGTAAGTGAAATATATATTTACATGTTTAAAAAGTCCATGAATTTTCAAATGGATTAAATATACCAAAACGATGTCCATATTTTGGTAGAACCTATAATAGATGTAATGATTAGTGGTTAAAATGGGTATTCAAGAAGAATATATATATGTTAAGATTCTTCAATTCCTACAAGAATTTAATGGTTTCAAACGGTACTAAACAACATCAAGGAATCGACTGTGAAAATGTTTTTTTACTATTTTGAATTCTTAAATCTTTTATAATAATAATTTCAATTATAAAATTTAATGATTATGTAATTTTGGAAAATGGATGTGAAAACTACATTAAATAATAGGAACCATCAAGAAGATGTCTATATGTCAATAAATGAATGGTTTTTGACTCCAAATGATTCTAACAAGATATTCAGTCTTTAGAGATCCATTTATTGATTAAATTAATAATCCATGTCATTAAACATATTGTTATAAGGCCATAATAGAATTTGGTTTCATAAATAATTAATGTGATTTGTGTGTGTAGAAATAATATAGTGGTAGTGGAGTAATTTTATTAATTGTATATGTTGAAGACATATTACTCCTTTGAAATTAAAGACCAATCATACACTCTATTACAGAATGGATAAAATATGATTCCATGTGATGGTCTTGGGTAAGGTGGAAAGAGTTATTGGGATCAACATCCATCATGATAGATCAAATATATTACATTTCCTATTTCAAATTAAATAAATTGATAAGATACTGATGATATTTAGTATTGAATAATCAATGGTTGGATTGATTCTAGAATCACATGGAATTAATATTTCTATGAAAAGGTATCCTCAAAAAATAAAAAATAAAATAAAATTAAAAGGATTCTATATGAATCGGTGATTGGGTCATTCATGTTGGAAATTATATATATTTGGAGAGATATCACCTACACATTAATTGTGGTAGGAATATATAATGTTGATCTAGGTGACCACCATTGGATAGAAGTCAAGACTATCCTTAAGTATCTAAGGAATTATAAGTGTATGATCCGATTTTATAGAGGAGATGGAGAACTATTCATCAATGTATATGCATATGATATTTTCAAAACAAATAAAGATTACATGAAGTCACAAACGATATACATTATCATTTTCCATCAATGTATTGTGAGATCGATGTTCTCAAAGTAGTCTGTGGTTTCAGATTCTATAGTAGAGTATTAGTATATTGAAACTTCTGAATAAGGTAAAAAGTTAGTATGTATGTTAATATTTATACAAGAGATATATATATATAATTTAGGAATAAATATCATATCACACATTATTGTTATAATATTACAATGGAGGCTCTAGAAAAAGATCCAAGGTCATATCAATAAAAGAAAAACATAATTTGGAAGTGTCATCTTATGAATAATTTTTACCAATGAGATTAAGTTGTATATATAAGTATTTTAAAATAAGATAATGTAGAATACCCCTTGGAAAATTCCATTACTCAGCAGAAACATGACTATCATGCAAGGTCTAGTATGTAGAAGATATTAAGCATTTTTCTCTTTTCTAAGTAAATTTATTTTTTCAGAAATGGGTATTTTAAACAACTATATTTGAATTTGATTACATTTATATTCAATGTATGAAATATAAATTAAACATTTTATTAGATATTTTTTATGGTTCTATATGAATCAAATATATTTATGTCGATTATTATATGTCACATTGATATGGTTATAGATGTTCTCTACTATGATGAGAGCCTTGATATGTTATGATGATATTCTCAAATAATTTTTTATGGTTGGGTAACATAATACTATAGTTAACACAATATATAGAAAGTCTGGTGTGAGTACATGTAAGCCTATCGGGATTCTTATCATACAGTTCTCACTTGGTAATCACTGTTATGAATGATTATGGGAATAGTCCCACCAGTATGAATTCTACATTTTTTGGTGTCATTATATATTCATATCTATGTGTTTTTGTGATTTTATTTATACTTTTGGATTATTATTAATTCATTTTAGAAAATTCATACGTAGATTTATTTTTTAAATCATGATTAAAATAGTTATCAATAATGTTGGATACGTTGGGTGCATTCTGAGTGGCATGTACTAAATAAATAAGTCAAGGATGGTTTTTCCTTCCCATATTTCTAGAATAAAATTTCTTTCCCCAAAAATTATAATTGAACCATTGTATTAAATTCCCTTCATATGGTGTAACAATGTGATTATAATAGATATTTAGAGAAATCCATATCTAGAAAATAGTTTGGTAACATGGATTTGAAACCATAATGGTGGCATATTGTGACAAATAGATTATATTTCAATGTAAGTGTTTGTATGTGGTTATTAACATTACGACATTAAGTTCATTATTTGGGGTTCTTTTACAAGATTCAATATTGTAATCATGGATTGCAGGTAATCATTCCTAATTCTTATAAGAAACAATCTTATTGGGTCACATACTATGTGATTTTTATCTCAATTAAATTCTACTTTCATTTTATTAATTTAATGAATATAATTCTCAAATACTTAGAATACTTTAATTCATGTTATATAGATAACATAACTTTAATAAATATTTATTCTATATCATTAAAATAAAAAATATTTTGTATTAATTGAATTCATAAAAACTAATTATTCAATAAATTGTGAATTAACTATTTATTCAGTACTTCAATATATTATAAAGGATTTTGAACAAACAAATAATGACAATATGTAAAATATTAGTTAACACAACCATTATATAATATTTGGTATTTTTCAAGTTTGAGTACACCAAAAAATAATGATTATATAATTATTATTTTGTGGAATTAAATTTATTGATGGTAATAAATGTTATTCAGTGGAATTAATGCAATTAAATAATTTTTTTAACATAAATCACATCTCTATAAATTAGTGGATATTTCAATTGTTTAGATCATAAAAATTTAAAAAAATAAAATTATTGTTCATAAAAAATTCTTTACCAAATTTTTTATCTATCCCTCTGAAGAAAAATATGTTTAAGAAGTATTTATTCCTTACTGGAGAACGATTGATCATGAACAAACAATGCAAGAAATTTGAATTATTGTGCTCGAACCCAGAGATCAATTTGTGTATATCAGAGTTCATAGGAGAACGTATGGATCACCACTATGGTGATTCAATAATTTAATCCTCCCAGTGTAATAAACATATTATAAAAGGATATTTTCGAAGGATTATCATTCACCAATGAAGAAATTTCTCAAGCCAAGTTATTTATTTTTTCATATATGAAATAAATTAATTATAAATTTGATATATGAGATCCACAATAATAGTTTTTAGAAATAATAATTAAAATATAATATAATATATTTCCCACCTTTGAATGCCTCTTCAATGGCAGAAACCATCATCAGGCTACCTTGATGCAGAATGAGCTGGTAGACATGTATATGTCATGTCTGTTATGATACCATGAGCAGAACTACCAACTTTAGACTATGATATATAATTTTTTGATCATTTTATAATGTGTTGGTGACATTACCTCTTTAGTGAGGGGTTCTAAATCTATAACAAATGAAAAATATTAATTTGCATCTTTTCTTTATGACACATGATCCTACCCTAGATATGTTCGTTCAATTACATATTAACCGTTGATTTTTATGTGGAATTTTACATGAGATATGAAAAATTAGTATTGATTCCCTTAGTAGGGAATACATTTATCTAGAAATATAAGAAACATATTATGACAATAGGCTCATGAGTCCACTAAAGAGTTATAAGATTCATGTTCTATATGAAAATGATGCCTTCATTTGTGCATTATTAGCTATTATATAATTTCAACTTTACCAGGTCAAGGAATTATAGAAATTCCACCTATTTTGTTGAGTGTTGTGAGTTTTTAAGGGTTATAAATTATGATAAGATGTGAATGGATATAATTGATAGATTTCATGCGCGTAAGAGAGATTTTATAAAACAACCCATGAGAGAAGTATTGATGAATGATTCTCAGGCATCATGAAGGTAAGTTCATCAGTGATCGATCAAATTGTACCATGATATATAACACCATTTTTAGTGTTTTGGTATGAAATTGGATGTGATAGAGTTTCTATCTTGTTTAATTATCAGAAAAATGGTGATGGTCGAACATAATTAACAATGTGGAATACTTTAGACTACTATAGTTTCATTGTATAAGTGGGATGATTTGACTATGGAATTTTTAATAAAGTTTCAATGGACTCTTAGGAATTTAGATTCTATTTGGGATTTTACTGACCATCTGAATATGGAACACCACCTTTATCCCATATAAGTGACTAATTAATTTTTTGAAATCCAAATATTTTATGTTGGAGTGGTGGTTTGGTTGAATTTATTACCTATAATCATCTAGTCATATCAAGACATTCATTTCCCATTAATCTTATACCACAGCCTATATACGAAACAATTGATATAACTACTTTTGAGAACTATATATCAATAACAGATTTATAGAAAATATAAAAGGTTAATTCAAATTCAAATGGGCATACTCATAGAAGGAGAAAAAGATATTGGTTGGAAAAGGGATAAAAAACATGCGTTGTATTTTTTCAAATACAAGAATAAATTTCACGATTCGGTTAGTTGGTGGCCTTAAATGTATTTTATGTTCAGCAACAACAATAATCGATATGTTGGCATGAGATGATTGAGTCATTAATTGTTTGAATGATCGTAGTAATAGAGACCTCATAAAAGGGGTAGAAAATATAGAATAAGTTGGTGACCAAAAATTGTATGGAGATTTTGTATGGTAACTATATTCCGAAAACCATGTATTTTTTTATTACAGACAAGGTATTCTAGTTGGATCAACCTTGGATATAAAATCAACCTCCATGAAAATAGGGGAAATAAGAACTGTGGTTTTTCGAAGTATTTGAAATTTTGTAATGATTTTGGATCATTAATTATTAGATAGTTAACCCTACATGACATCAAGGAATTAAAAATGTCATTCATATGTCATATAATTACATGTATGATCCTGATCCAAAACATGTGATAAAAAATGAGTATGTTGTGTGTAATGAGTATGATTCATTCATTTAATGCCAATTGTAGATTGTAGGTTAAGGGGAGAAGGTGTTATGTAAGAATTCATTGACTTATGTTTCTCCATAATGTAATAATGTGTCGGTAATTTTTAAAACATGGAATAGGGATTAGGATTTTGGATGAAGTGTCTATATATTGTTTTCTCAAACAATAAGTATAGATTTTTAAGGATGGGAATTTATTATAGTGGGGTTTTTAATTACACATTTTAATTGACGGTTCCTTACATTTTGTTTAATACTATTTTTTTGTGCATTGTATTTTTTCCAGGATTGGTGGGGTTATGGAATTATGCTAAGAGGTTCTTTAGATGAGACTAGGACTACAAAAAGATAATTTAGGTTCATCAGTTGGTAGTTGGAAAATATAGGGGCTAGGAAGACATTTTAGATTGGACTTAATGATGGTGGTGTCCATGGTATTTCTAGTAGGTTCTTGGGTGTAATTTTAATTGATAATTATTTTTAAATTTCACAGAAAATCCACTATTTCACTAAATCATCCTCTCTCCCGACCATATTATATAATTTAGAATGATAGAGGTATCATTGAGAATTAATCATATCACATCACATTATTTCACTATGGAATTTAATGTCAATCATTATATTGGGTATTTCTAGTGAATCTAGTTTTTTTAGGATTATAATCATAATTTTCCATTTTATTCTATTATATAACCCTAATTCTATGTATTCGGTTTTTATGGATTTTATGTTCTAGTAATGTTTTCGACAAAAATTCCTTGTTGTTTATTATCGACTCAGATAATATTGGAAAATACAAACCACTATATATCTGTTTGGATAATGTTGAACATTTATCATAATGTATTGGTGTGTGTTTTGGTCGTGTTGCTTCTTATAAGTTTCATTTTCTTTTTGATAGGCCCTTGTATGTATAGAATACCCATTAGAAGGGATAAGATATGTTATTGTTTTGTGGTATTTGATATTCTGCATTGAATTCTATTTGACAAAAGGTTTTTCTATATGGGAATATAAACCAATAAAGAGACCTTCTATATTGGTAGGGTTTTATTAGGCACACATTAATAATGAATGAAATGGTATTTTTTAAACAATGGTATTGATATTTTATTGTATCAATATAATGTTGTTATGAATGATTATTGTAGTGGCATCCCTAGAACCAGTGGGATTGGCCTTGGTGACATGATGAATTCCTATGAACATTCATGAACGTATATGGTGATATATTGGGCCTCCGTAGAACATTTAAAATATACTATATTGATATGGTTTAACTCTAAATAACATTCATGATTGGTTAGAGGGGATTGGATTACCTTCAAAACCCCATAACGATGGGTTGTGGTATAATTCAGGTCATGATCTTTGGTACCTACATGGGGTGTGGTTTATGTTTAACTATACATGTTTTAACAAATCACTTTTGAAGAATGGATCAATAACCTGGATTGCATTGGTTTATGGTGGATTCACTATCTCATGATGACTCGAATGGATTATGAGTTTATTATGTATCTATTTTTACCATACTTATCAGATCATATAAACATCCATGTTTATGTTAATGTATCATTGGTAGGGTCCTAATGAGAATTTTTTGACACCATGTATGGGTATATTGATTCCAATTATCAAAATATTGATCAAGGAACCGAATATCGTGATGGAATGCGTAACAAATTGTTGAGTATATGCTGTTGGATGGGTAACAAGGAGACCTGTGGAAATTATCTAGAATTTATGATGCCTACTTTATTATTTGTATATTTCTAACTTTTTAATTAATCGAATTTTTCTTGGGATCCCTATTTACTTATTGTATTTATCCTGAACGATGTCTGAATTTTTATGTTATAATGATGGTGAGGTTTTTTATCGATTACATCCTAAAATTATTCCACGGGTTTCTACATTAATGTTATTCTTACTATAATATTCCTATACACTTTGGGTATAGTCATCCCAAATGATACTAAGGACCTCATTATTAATTAGTGTCCATTAGATTATTAGTAGGTGTGCATCAGGTTATATTCCACAATGGAATGATGTTGGTAACTACTTCAATTGTATTCTTACAATAATATTCATATGTACTAAGGGTACACACATACAAAATTATATCAAGGACCTCAGTAATAATTATTTTATTGTGGTTTATGGGGAGGTGTGTGTAAGGTTATATAATACGTTACATGTATAATGATTTTCAAAATTTGTTTTACAAAAGTTAACAAAATTTTGATTTTTGACTAAATTCTAAAGGATTGTCGATTATTTATTTCCTAAATATCTATATCATTAATTAATCCATGAAATATTCAATTAGTGAAATTAGGTTTTATAAATAAAGAATCTTATTTATATATATTTCTCATATATATATATATATATATATATATATTTATTTGGATTCAAAATATCACATAAGTATTAAAAATATTATTACTTTTTCTAGGGGAATTTAATTTTTTTATTATTTTATTCTGTCTTTAAACTATTCTTTATTTCTATTCAACATTTAATTTTTATGTTAGTGTTTTTTTTACACCCAATAAAATATTAATATTTATGTAACAAATAATTTTAAAAAATATAAAATAATTTTTATATTTACTTATCTAATCACAAAATAGTTGTAAACCCATATAATATTAAATTAAATAAATTAAATTTTTTAAAATTTATTCCCTTTCTAATATTATTTAGAAAAATGTATAAGTGGTTAAAAAACTACTAACAAATAAAAAATTTGTCTACTATTTCTCACAATTAACACCTCTAATGAGATTGAAAAATGTATATTATAACCAATTTTCATAACTGCTTCTTATAAAATTTGAATGGGTTATAAATACCTCTATTTTATAAAATTAACCTTTTAATATTTAATAATTTATCATAATGATGTTTATTTTACAATTTCTTATAATGTAAAATATATTAGAAATGTATTGGAAAACATTTAAATAAATCCTTGTATATAATTTTTATTATATTACATAGTTAGAAAAACCAATGAATGTTTATATAATTTTTTTACTACATAAATTTATATAATTATTTATAGTTTCATTTAACAGCAAAAACAATTTTTATTTATGTAAAATGTGGGAGCAAGGTCACACAGACAAAAAAAAGAATGAATTCTGAATGCAAGGGAACTAGGGATGTCTAAAATAGTGCAAACCAAGAGCATCTGCCCAAACAAGATCCACACATATTGAAGGAAGACTGCATATGTTAGAGAAAATAATATAAGGATCGTTTCAATCACCCTTGGAGGATATAAAATATGCCACTTTATGGCCATAATGCCATATATGTTGGACAACCGCACCATTAGGAATGAGTTGGATATGACTTCTAATGTAATAATCAATAGACCATGGGGTATTTGTCATGTGCTGTATAGAAATATAAATCACAGTAGAGTCTATTTCAATCAAGGATGGAGATAAATTTAAGATCCTATTGATTTCTATCCCCTCAAGAAGTGCCTTAGCCTCTACTCTGATAGAGTCTCCTTGACCGAAGAAGCTACTAAAAGATGTGATAACAAAACCATTTTTATCTAGAATGACTCCCCTCCACACATCATACCAATAACACATGATCCATCAACATTTAGATTATATCAACTGGTAGGTGGGTCCCAAATTACATATTTTCAATTCTTTAGTCTACCATGAACGTCCTGAGTAGAATAAGATCTTCTAGAAGTAATTCTAAACATTTTCAGGATTTTACTGTCATTACCTTTCTTTATCAGTGATCCCAACTCCACTACAAAACATTTGAACCGAACCTTCATGGTATGCAAGGAGCTCTGATTACCTTCATGGTGGGTTTTATTCCTAGTGATCCATAACATCCATCAACCCACATCCATTAGCATAGATCGGTCCTTTCACTCATGCTCATTCAATCCAACACCGAGACAGTCATATAAAAGGAAATTGAAACCACCTTCATGTAGAATATCAATACCTATGAGGCTACCCAAGAAGCTCCACACCACTGTAGCCCATTCTACTACAAAAAATAAATGCTCTGCCATTTCAGAACTTGCAGACCTCCAACACCATCATTTTGACACAATCTGAACACCCCCCAACTGACCAGGTTATCCATCGGAATACAACTTTTATGTATCCTCCACAGAAGGAAGTTGTATTTGATAAGAAAATCATTTCACCAATATGCATTCAAAACACTGTTTCCGCCATTTAAAGAAATCATAATTGAGAATACATAGACAATAGATTATTCATTCAAAGTTGATAATCTATGTGTTTCCATGAAAAAAATATATATTATTACCATATCATATGTAAAGAGATGTATATTTTGGTTATAAATTCCTATAGTTTACTAATTTTGATAATGTAATAGTTAATGGACTTCAGTGAATAATTTAGGATACCATGGAGACATTATGTAACAAACTGATTATGATTGATCTTAGAAGTGCCTTATATAACATTCAGAATATTACCATAATTCATATTTTATATCAGACCATAAACTAAAAGGTTTATTATGATTATTTCAAGTTATTTGGGACCAATATAATTTAAAAAGTTCTAGATACATTCTATAAAAATAATTGTATATTATAATTTTAGATGCGTAATGTGAATATTAGGGTTCAGCTACTATCCATATAAAAGGTGGCTTCAAAATTCCCATTAACAATTTATGTTTTTTCAAATATGTTTAGTTAATTAAATAATATCTTCAGCCATATGTTTAATTAATGACAATTTACCTTTTTTTTGTTATCAAGAGGTTAATTGAATGAACGTTTCTTGATATTTGTGTAATTTTGTTAATGATGTCATCCTAAATGGTGAAATATTTTTTTAAATATTTTATTTTCTATAATATCAAAGTGTAATTGCATGGGGTTTAATAGTACAATATGGATTTCATGAAAATTTATGGGAAGTGAGCATGAAAATATTTTCCCTCTATACATGATATCTAAAATAGGAGACATCATACGAAATATTTGATAAATAAAAGGTACAAATTAGAGTCTTTCAAAAAAAATATTATGTAAAGCACTATTAATTTAGATTATTGTTTATATAAATATTATATCAATTTATTTGGAGTAATAATCATTGAAATCAATGAGATCCAGGGATATGTTTATAATGTAAATATTCAAACAAGATTAGAAATTTCTAATAAGGAAAACATGGAAGAAAATATGAACCACAACAAAAGATTGGGGAGAATTGTTTTATAAAAATTCTTATCCAAAGTGAATGACACTTTATGTTGCTTTTTTAGAAATTAATTTAATATTTTGAATATGTTATATGATTAATAATATTTATCCGTTGGAGTAGTTAGGTATGAAAATTTATGGGGTAAAAAATTACTGATTTATCCATGTTGGAAATGCTACATCACAGCACATGACATTTTATATGTCGGTGGTGAAGTCATATTACTTTTAAAAAACCATTTTAACAGTAATAAAATTTGATATTAATGATAATTTCAAGGATTAAAACATTATATCATGGTAATTCATATTATGTCATGGTGAGTGAAGGATTATAAATTTTTATTAGATCCCTATGTGAAGTAAAATTTATCAAAAACAATTCAATGATTAGTATATGGTTGAATATAGATTTTTTTGAATCCTAATTCATAATGACTATATCATGAGCTTCTATCATTGTTAATAGAATTTTAGAAAATTTAGAAGTCACAATACATCTTCCAAATGACCATTCCGGGAATGAAAAAATCATATTGATTTGGAAAATCACTGAATTACATATTGTACAGATGAACAATGCTTTATAAATAATGGTATTATTAAAGAAAAAATTAATTGATTAACGGTTAAGGGAAAACATGTCATAGTAGATTCAACCATTTTAAATTGTTTATTTGACAAGGAATGTCAAAAATAGAAATGATTTTCATTTTGGGCATTAATGTATTAACACAATACATATTGGATTAAATGGATTAATATAGGAAACCACACCATTTTAATGGATGAAAATTTTATGTAATTTATTATCCTTTAATGTATCTGGACTTATTATTATTATTATTTTTAAAATTTTCTCAGATAAAATTATAAGGCATTAGTCAGACTAAATGCTTTCTTTTTAATATACAAACATGGTTATGACATAGAGATTAGATAATAGCTAATATCATAGATTATATCATTGATTGATATTAACAGTATTAATATATTATAAATTTCAAATATTAATTTCAAAACAAGTGAGGGTCTAAAAAATTATAGAGAATATTTATGGTAAAATATATTCCATTGTTGACAGAAATGTAATAATGAAATACCAAATTATAAATAATGATGATCAGGAATTAACTAAGAAGATGTTAATAGAGTAATTATATATCCTTATTTGGGTATAATGTTTCAATAATATTGATTTATTAATATTTATTTCACAAAATATATAATTTTATTAAACTATTCATAAACATATTACTTGAGATATATGATGTTTTTGTAACCCTATGAATTGGTAGTGGAATATTTCAAGATATGTTATTTAATAAATTGATTTTAATGATTATTTGGTATAAGTGAACATATTTTTTTCATAATAATATAAATTATTATTAATCTAAGAAAATTATAGTAATAAGATTTTTTTAATTTCATTAATTTAAAACATGATACTCATTCTATGATCAATCATAATTATACCACATGGGAATAAAATCAATTTTATTTTTATAAATAAAACGTAACAAAATTCACAATGATTTTTAGAGTTATTATTGTAATGGAATTCTAATTTAGTCCCACTAAGAAAACTTATATCATTCCATTCAAGAAATATGTTACTTTTATAAATCAAATTAAACTTGATGGACTAGTTTGGACGCAATACTTTCATATATGCCCCTCAGACTATGTGAGATTTTCTCTATTCTAATATAACAAAATGGATTCCTCCTATATGGTTCAATATGGGAATCAAAACATTATTTCTACCCAATTTCATCCTTGATAGATAATATTTCCCATACATTACTATCATCTCTATAAATACCAAACTAAAAAAAGTTTCCCCACTAGACATTAAACAATGATCCCATCAAAATATCACTATATGAAATTAAACTACCCTTATATACTGATCATTATAAGATCTACTAAATTTACATGATTATCATATAAGGATTAAAAATAACTTCATTAATAAGCATTTGGGTGACCCTTTTCTTATTTTAGGACCATAATACACCTTATGTGATTGTTAATCTATACTGAAAAGGTGTTCACTAATCCATTGAATTATGTTATTCCATTATGTGACATCCACATAGATATGATATCTAGAACTAGATTCATGGGCTTGAATTTAATATATATGGTTTTCTTGGAATAATCAGAAATATCCTTAAATATAAAGATGTATGCAAACCCTTATTGACATTCAATCAATGATATTTTCACTATAAAAAAACTGGATATAAGTTCCCCACCTTTAAAATGTCGGAATGTATGACTTGGGTTGTGTTGATTTAAGTACAATATTATTCTATTCTACTTGTAAATTTTTGTGTAAATTATAAAAATATTGAAATAAAAAGGGTGTTTTTTGTAGTTAAATTCTATAATATGAACGATAATGAATCATTTTCCTCGTTATAGGAAACCACATTTGAGCTAAATTAACATAAAAAATTATTTTCCTTTTAAATTAATCCTCATTGGTATTTTATATTATTTTGATTTATTTTAATAAGGAAATTACATGTGATGATTATTAAAACATAGTTACTAATTCTTGTTGGAAATATACATATTTTCTAAAAATATAGATGATATTATGTCCTTACCATTTCTGAAATAATATGAAACGTATGATAGGTATATACATATTTTAATTTTCAATACAATCATTATATTAGTTCTTTTTAATATTTATGATTTTAATTCAAATTATATTTTATTAATTTTCAGATGTTAAATTTTTGTTTATACAATTATGAAATGAAATCATATAATATATTATTATTGATTATTTTCTGGGAAATCAATGAAAAATGAATAATATTAATTCATAGGTAAAAATAATAATTATCGATTCAGATGATATAGTTTGGAAATATTTCTTTAAGTTGAAAATTGGATTATAATTATCCTTAGTGTACTTCATTTCAAAAAAAATATACAAAACTGAATTCATGAATTTTACAATATTATTCTGGACATTGTGATATTCAATGCATAATTTTAGTGAATTCCACTAGTATATAGGGAGAAATTGTAGATGATGGTTATAGGTTTTTTAAAATCAAATTAGGATTTTATTTAAAAGGTTAATCCATAAAAAATGTTATGATTCTTAATGTTTATAAATAAAGATAATATAATTTGTGAAAAGGTATATAATTAGATTCATTTAATAAAATTGTTTTTAGAGTTAGTTAAATTGTCCATTGGATTTAATAGGAAACTTATTATCAAGTGTATCAAACAAATCTTGAAAGAAACACACCTAATTAAAAACATTAGAGGAATAATATTTGTATATATATAGAAATTGGATATATGATTAGTTAGAAATGTGTTATAAATTAATATTAATAAATCATTTTAATTTTACATGTTATAAATTAATTTAAAAAATAAAACACTTATTCATCAGTGGTTTGTGATATATTAGAACGTGGAAAAAATTATTATAAATATGTTATTGAGATAATCTTATGAGAACATTAATATGATAATATCATAAAAATATTGAAGGATATCCTGATATTACATTTACATAAATATCCACTCTACCATTCATTTATTAATTCGCTATTTTTTACAATAGTGATTAAGGATAAATAAATTATTAGATTAAATCATCAAAGAAATTCTAAATAATACACTAAAATATAAATTCATTATATATGATAATATTTGGAAATTATCATCAAAATAGGATAATATATATATATATATATATTTACTCATGAGATAATAGTGTGGATTGTTTATATGATTTATTTATTTCTCTATAGAATATGGAATCGCTTAGAAAATAACCTTCATATACATTTGAAAAATATTTTATTATAATACATATAACATGAGGATCAAAAAGAATCTAATATTTTAATCATAATACTATGATATTTTAAGTATGTTATCCTTGAGTTTGAGGAAATTATAGAGGGTTTATGTATATTACTGTTCATTTGGTGGGTTTTTTTTACATAAATTAAAATCTTATTTAGGTTTGATAGTCTTAAAATTTTTTAATCAAATTAGAAACAATAATAATGTGTATATCCCTTTAATGATCTATTACATTTAATTACCTCGTTTATTATATAAATTATATTGGATAATAATATCAATTTTAGTTATCCATTAATTTTTTTCCACAAATGTAAGGGAAAATCTATAAAAGATAAAAACTTTTAATTTCATTAGGATATATAAGAAATATTAAATAAATTGTTTTTATTCAAGGAAAAAATTAATTTTTATACATACATTTTATAACTCTATAAAGATATATATGATAGATGTAACATAGGTTCCCTATAATTGGTAGATCCCCATAAATATTTTTTAGTATTATTCCCTTCACTAATGGATTTGGATTTCAATTATAAATCATAATCAAATTTTAAATGTCCCATGGGGTTACATATTATTCTATTTGAATAAGGTTTGATTTGGAACAATTCTTATTTCTAATTATTAGTGGTTTTATATGATGTATATTATAAAATTGATATAATTTTATCTAGAAATTCTATTGAATGTTCTATCAAAACTTGATTCATGATATATAATATTATTTTACATATCTATAATGATTATATGGACTCATTGGAAGTAGGGTGTTTAATGTTATATATTATATAATAAAAGACTATAATTATTAATACAGGTTATATCCAATATGGAATATGGTTAGTTGTGGAATATAATTTGTGATATTATATTGTAAAACATGGGATATCACACCCCTATATATCATGGAAAGTATCAAATATTTATGTTATATTTTATTATAAATTAACTCATATAAGTATTTTCAATGTGTTATAACATATTAAAAATCCCTTAGGTGTGATTGTAGATTTATCATGAAATCAATTACCAAATGGTGGGGGTTGTGAGGTGATAATAATTGAGACATGCTGAACAAGAAAAATGATCATGATAAAATGAGTGAGATAAATCATAAAAAATCACTTTTCCATATAACATGATGTTTAGAAAAATTCCACCTCGGTATAATACAATGACTAGTTTCAAGATAAAATTTATAGGAAATTTTTAAGGTTCTATTATATTATTTTATAAACAACATTTTAATGAATTGATAAATAGAATGGCCATGCTCAAGCAGATTAAAATAAATGAAGAAATAATATGTTCTATAGGTTTAACAAATGTTGACCTCATGAACATTTCTACATTGGAGGCCATAAAATTGTTGGGAATAATCCTAGATGAAACAATCATTTGGTGTGAGGTGGTTTCATCTGTGTATGTTGGTAGACCTTAAGGATTAAAAAATATAGGTTTTTTATTTCTCTTATGTTATGATTTTTGGTAGAACCAACATAGTAGTGTAATTATGATCCCATTAAAAATTAGGGGATAGTTAACATTTACTCATTTAGTAATTTCCTTAAAAAATTTATTTTTCATAAATTTTTGTTTTATAAAACTTTTATGAAACAACACATATAATAAATTGTCACATTAAATGTTTATTTTTAGTTTATGAAAGAATTTATTTTACAATAGAATAAATTAATTATTTTGAGGATGTTGAATTCGAGATATATATATATATACATATATATATATAAGGATGAATTCTAATGAAGAAAATATCAAATACAACAATGATATAGTCATGGACTTAAGATTGAGATTGTGTTATATAAACTTTACTACATAGGAAAACCATTTATAATAGTCAATTTTTTAAATATATAAATTATTATATTTATTTTTTATGTATAATAAGAATGTTATGCTACAACACATAAATTCATGTCATAATTTTAAGGAGATTTTTCTTAGTGTTGTGTAGATGACTAAAAATATGTTTATGGAAAAATTCAATAGGACCTTGATGCTGGAAGAAATAACTTATAAAATTCATTATCCTCTAAATAACATTAATTCAAATTGAGATTGAGGCGATATTTATTCCAAGTTAATTTTAACTTTTGTATATATAATTAATATATATGTACTAGAATTTGAGTTTTTGAACACTGATGAATACCCACTGGACTAATATACAGTGTTATCAATTTAAAGGCCCATTTGTTCTACCTAATATTAATTTTTATATCCAAATATATACCTTCTTTATTGATCTATATAGTAACTAGTAATTAGAAACTATCTCTTGAGATTCATATTTTTAGAATAGTTAAATCACCCTCACCCTATTAATTTTCTAATATCTTTTCATCATACAAGTTGAAATTTGAGTGTGATATTCATATTCCCTTTTTGTTAATTATAATAAACTCTAGGATACCATAAAGTGAATTTTAAATTTATTTTACCAATTATTTGATAATATACATTGTAGATAATATATTTTAGATTAATGGGATATATGAAGAAACAACTTCAACAAAAAAGGAGAACCCATGTTTGATAGAAAATGATTCCATCTATTGAATCATGGGATTATTCAACATCAGTTTTATCGTATCTATGATAATCATGATATCACTAAGACTAGTGTGCATTTTTTTAGAATTGGTACAATATATATGTTGATGATAAAGTAATAATATTGAACCAAATGGAGAATGGAAAAAATATTTTATAATCCCACTAGAAGAAGAAGTTAACCCAATTAATGTGTTAAAAAATTTAACTTGCTATATATTTAATTATATTTTATCAATTATGGGGATAAAAATGTATATATTTCCACAAATTAATCATTTCTATGTATATTTTATTATTTTTGGATGTGGCATGAATAATCTTCTTGAGAATTAACAATTCGTGGGACAAAAATTGTGTTCACTATTTAATGATATATTAAAATTCACAAGGTCTATATAATGGTTGAGAATTTTTTGAATATTCTCATCAATAATATAAATGAAACTATTTCCACAATATAGTTTAAATACATTGATTATTTCTCTATTCAAATACAAAAAAAAATACAGTATACCCAATAAGTAAATGAGAGTCTCGTTCTTAAGCAGAAAAAGAATAATTGAAAAGAAGAAATATTATAAATCATGGAATAGTTAAAAACATATTTACACTATGACATATAATTAAAATTAATATAAATCAAATAAATTTTCATTAATAATAAATAAATAATATAATTAATTTAAAAGTAATTAAATAGGATACATAAAAGTTTTAAAAAATTCTTTTAAAAGTTTCAATTGCGGTGTGATTGGGTACTATTCTGCTAGTTTTATTTTGAGGAATAGAGGTAACAACAAGAATTATCATTCCCATTGATAGATAAGTTCAAATGAATTGGTATATTTTCATTATATATGAATTTCCTCAAAAATAAAACGAATATTCAATTATTCATTGTAATTTTTCTTTCATTTAAAATGTGATATCATATTCGTTGATAAGTTGGATAAAAATAGAATGAAAACTCAAAGCATAATGGTCCAATATAATTTATGGCTATATCAGACCATTAATTTTCCCCATGAAAAATAATAAGGTAATATTTTTGTATAAATGGAATACGATAAGACAAAAAATAAAAATTCTAATCATGGACGGTGGTTTTTGTATGTTATAGTGAAGTTAAGAAACATGGAATGGACATAATGAAATTGAGTAAAGGTAATAATGTGTCACCCTTAGGTTCTGTGAAATAACATTTCAAGTGAATTTAATATTTTCAATATCTTGTTTTAAACATGAAAAACATTTTTTCTTTTTTAATAGGTAAAACTATTTTTATATTTCAGTACTAATACCACTATTTTAATCCACTATTACATGAACCATCGAGTTTAAATGAAACTTGACATAAAATTAAAATATAATTATTTAATATTATAGTTATCACCTACCCATTGGAATATATGGTAGGTATATGATTACCTAAATTATAAAAATATATGGTTTACATAAGGAAATACAATTTATTATATTGTGTAATGTAATTTGAAATGAAAAAAAACTACTTTAATATAAAGTAAATATTTTTATAAAAAACAATTTATGCATGTAAAAATGTCTTACCTCAATAAATTAAAAAAAATATGAATGATTTTATTTATATTTATATTTTATATATTCAAAAAAATTTAACATTCTTATAATGTGTTTTCTAGATTAGAGGTTGGAATAAATGTAATTTGTCATGGAAAAACCAAATTCTCCTCAAAAATGTTTTTATGATAGTGGTTTAGTTATTTTATGATTAATTTTTGACACTATTAAATAATATTTGATAAAATAAAATTATTTTTTCCAAAATTCATTTTAAAATTATCGTATGGTGATAATTTGTAATCATTCTGAAATGGTAATTTTTTTTGATGAATAGTGAAAATTCAATTGTTTATTTAGAACTGATTTCACATTAAATGACATTATAAATATAAATTTTCTTTTAATATGGGATTTAACTTTACAATATTAATTCTATATATAACTAAAAAAATTTCAATTTGATTTTTTTCAAATATAAGTTTTACAGAAAACATTTAAATTATATGAAACTTCTCTCTTTTGAAAACCATTATACCATAACTTCCATGACTCTAGTTTTAAAGAATATTTTTATAGATATATGATTGTATTTTGAAGAAATTAATTCCATATTTTTTCCCATAATGATTTATGTTATTTAAAAAGGATTAAATATTTTTTTACTATAATGAACAATTCAAAGAAATTAAATTTATTTACCAACATTAAGGTAAAATGTTGTTTACCGAGGGTTTATATAATATTATATATGTTAAAACTAAACAAAACCATGTCCAAAGAACATTTTATGTCTTTATTAACAAGTTATATATTTTATATTATATAATTCTACAACTGGTATCATTTTAGAATGTGAATTACATAGTTACAACTATTTTATTTAAAATAATACATGTTTTCCACTCACCTTTCTTATAAAATCCCACCCCCACTCCTTTTCACTTCACACATAAAAATCAATTTTTATTAGAAAATAAATTTTAATATATATTCATTACATCCAACCACATATCCTACAATCCTTTGTTAGATAAAAAATTAGAATATAAGATGTTGTATGGTTTAAAAAAGAGGTTGTCCACATAACAGATAATGATTTCATCTAGATGTTTTTGTTTCACTTGTTATTCTAAATCCAAAAAATCATCATAATTATTTTCATTAAATAAGAATGTATCTCCCATATAATTTTAATTTATTATATAATGGAATAACCTAAACCCATCTCCACTTCGATGAACTGGAATATGAAATCATCATTCAAGTGTATAACAGACTACCACCTCGTAGACCGATGTTATTAGTTCTATATCACAACCTATCTACGATGTATATAATGATAGAATAAATGATTATATAAGATATTTAGGAAAATATTAGACATATATAATTATTATAAATAATATATATTTTTATGGTACTTTCTTTGAGAATAAGACAATGTCACTCATGTGTACAAAAGACTACTGCATCATGAAGCGATGTAATTCATTCATGTTTTTCATGGAAGATAATAAAGATTGTATTAATATAAAAAATTTCATATATTAAAAAGAAAAAATCAATATTAAATATTAATATAATATTTTCTATTCTTTACTTCAATCTGTTGAAAAAAATATTAGTAGATTTCATGTGTACGAACGACTTACCTTCTCAATGAACATCGTATTTCATTTTGTATCTCTAGATTTTTTGGATTAAATAAAATAAATATATTTATTTTATGTTATATTTATGTTATTTTAAGCATTATTTGTACTATGGGATCACGATCAACATAACAGGACTAAAAATAAAAAATAAAAACATATACAAAAAATAGTGTTATTACCCGAAATATGATTTTATCACCGAATTATTGATAAATGGGTAAGAGATGGTCATATTTAAAACATATATGGTATGATAATAAAGATTATTGTTCATTAATATATATCTAATAAACATATATTTGTTATATGTGATTATTTAATCTATATTATGGAATTAAAAACCTACAGTAATGGATTTTTATCATAGTTTTTACTTTTTTGAGACACATTCCATATTCCCCACATATTTTTATGTGGTTTATATTGTACCCATGAATTAATTTTACTATTATTACCCTAATAATTTTAAGTTTTTATATATCAAATTTAGAATCTATTTTTCTTTGGTATTATGGTGAAAATGATACTGAATCAGTAAGGGGTTTCTCCATAATTTTCCATCCTTAAGACATATTTAATGTTATGAACTTATATTATTTAATAATGATTATATGCAGAACATTTTATTTTAAATATAAAGAATTTATTTATACTCATGATATTGTATGTTTCATTTAATGTTATTCTTTGATGAGTATTATGATTCAAATTTAGTGAAGTTGAATGTATATTATCTCATAGTCTTATCATTATTCAGGATTGTTTATGTTTAATATTCCCTTTGGGGAATTATTTGGTAATAATATTTTTAAACAAAAATATTTTAATATTTATTTTTTAGAAAACTCTTCATCTAATTATACCATTGTCCCACACATTAGTTATTAATATTATTGATAATTTTTTTTAAATCCATACTCATTTCTCTCTACAATCAAGAAACTTGTATCCCTTAAAACCATGTTTTATAATAATTTATTGAATAGATTTTTAAAATTTCCATGAATTATTATGTAAATTAATTTTCACTAATGTATTCACTTTAAAAATAATTAATGGGAATGTCAATTTACTAAAAAAATTATGATTTATATTCAACAAAAAATTTAAATAGACTTTTTTATTTTTTATTTATACAGCTCAAATGAAGATTACCAGAATCAATAATATTATTTGTTTCAATGGTATCTCTTATATTTTATAGGTTATTTTAAATGAAAATATTTATGAAAATTATTTATATATCCAAAAAATCAATCTGGAAATGATATTTTCTTCAAGAAATGTTTTAAAAATCAATAAATATACCATTTTTTATTTCAAATGGTCTTTCAATAGATAAATATTTTCTAAAAAATGTGAATTTTTTTTAAATGATATTTTAAAATAATATATTTTTAAAAAATATTAATAATTATTTTTTCAAGTTAGAAAATATCTTTTTCACAATAAATTTTACAATTAATATTTAAAATTTATTTTCTATATAAAGAGATATTAATTGATGTTACTTGTGATTTGATTGGAATATTATAAAATGATTCCATTATAATTATTTTCTTAAATGGTTTATGTTTTCGATTTTCTGATCATTATGAAACAACTTTCCCTTCTATGGTTCATAGCATGATATAGAATTTATGAAAACATTTTTTCCACTAGATATTAATTTATATATATATTTTCATGCTGTGGTTAATTCGATTGATTATTAAAAAAATTATATCCCATTGAGAACCAGTAAATGAGGGGACCAAGTACATGACATGTAGGCACAGAGGCTTTGATTAAATGATGATACGATTTTAAAACCTATTTCATTTCGATGGTTTATGATGTAATTAGATGTTAATGAGCCCCATTTCTTTTCATGGTTTTTAATATGATGAATAATTCATGATATTTTGGAACAAATATGTATGATTTTCATTATAAAAATGGTGGTACCTATATAAAACTTAAATTAGTTGCGTAAACAATCATATATGATGAAACAAACCAGACTTGAATGGGGTGGAATACAAATTCCGTAATAGAATTGTTCCACTATGATGGTCTTGGTATTGAAACCATACCACTATGAGTGTTTGGGAAGTGAACCCATTAAACTATGATAGCCTTTTCAATGATCATTGACTAGTAAGTAATTAATGTATTTGTATTATGTGTATTTAAGAAATGTTTTTCATTTTCCAATATATTATTCACATAGATAATGTTGTCTGATTTATATGTGATTCTTTTATTATAAACTACTAATAATTATGCCATGAATCAATATTATAGTCATTGATAGACATTGTATGATTTTATAATGTCATGTATCATGTTGTCATTAACTTATTATCACATTATGTTTATGTATTCCCTCTATTTACACTTACACAAAATCTAATCTCACACCTTCTTGTGTAACGTTTCATCAAATTATTAATTTAATATTTGTGAATGTTAAATAATTAACTAATGTGATAATAATTAATTTTTTAAAAGTGTAAAGATAAAACTACTTCATTTTTTACCACCTCTCATTACCTGGATAATAAATGTGTTGTCTGTTCATACGTCTGTACTATAACCCCCAAAAAATGACATGTTTAATCAGTTACCCACAAATATATATTTATTAAAATATGTAATTTTTATGTATAAGAATATATTGGGTTAATTAATATTATAGATGTATAATATTGGGTATTCTATCTATGTTAATAATAATAAATAATCATTTTATATTTTAAAACTGTAAATGAATTAACAAGGAACCTTTTTCAATATTAGTCTATTGTGGATTAAAATCTAAAAATATTTATGTATATTTATTTTTTAATGATAATGGACAGAAACCTACACAATTTTAGATATTATAATGATAATTTATAGAACCTTTTAAAATTTTCATTATCCCCAAATTGTTGGGTGGAAATAAACTAAACAACCCTTAGATGATATTGTAAGATTAATCTATATTCAAAATAAGTATAAGAAGATTAAAAATTATGCCAATAAATTTATATTTTTGTTAATTTTGTTCAATAGAATTTGATTAAATACAGGAAAAATTATAATGTTAAACATATGCGTAGTGGGAATTTCAACTCGAGGAAATGGTTCCTGTAAAAGACAGTCATTTCATGATGGATACATTCTCTATTTTTATTTCAGTATTTTATACATTATTACATCAATAAATTTATTCAGTTATTTTAAAAATGTTCCTTTAATATATACCTATTTAAATAACATATTAATTGTAGGTTTTATATAAATTTATTAGTTCCTTTTCAAATTTCAACCTTAAATTAAACTCGATTAATGTAGCATTTCTATTTCTTCTCTCATGTTAAAATTCCTCCATGAGCCCCACCTTTAGTAGGCCTCAGGTTTTCGACTAGCACTGAGGGATTAAAAATATCAAGTATATGAGAAATTTCTCTATATAATAATATAGGATTAGGAGATAATATGAATCTTCTAGAAAGATACCCATGATATAATATAGAAGAATTAAAAATATATCCCACATGAATGTATAAAAAGAACTCATATAGAAAAACGTTTCCAAACAAAATACCAAAATGTAATGTTATAGTACTGACACATCAAAAATCAAGGATCTCAGCTAGTAAAGTATATCACAGTCTGATAAATACTCCAAGAAACATGGAATGTTTTTTATATATGTATGGTGATCATATACGTATACATAGTAATAAAACTTGTCACTCTCATGCACATGGGAAATAAAAATACTAATGAACCTATGAGGAAAAACCATAACTAAAAAGCTCTTATACATGAATACTAACCATATGAACCTCACCAACCCATGATCTCCAATTAAGGAAATCCATGTAATAAAATATGAATTTAATAACATCGATGGTAGGGTACCTAGAACAGATTTATAACTAATTAGTCATTGTCAGACCCTAAGAATAAAATGTTCTGACACTCCTACCACTTCTGAACATGTTACATCACATCCAGATAGAACACCCCTAGGCTTCATAGAACGTCCCACATGCACGCACAAAGGCCTCACACCTCATCCGACCTACACACACCTTGGCCAGACAACATATCCCGCCTGCACAAGCCTGGTCCCCACAACACATCCCATATCATCTCAAAGACACCTTGGACACTACATAACAATTGATCCCAAGGACACCACAAAAATAATATCATAACTCGTCCCAATGACTCTTGGGTAACCATATCAGAACTCGTCATGATGACATCGATGGAGCCACATATGAACTCATTTAATTCCCCAATAGACATATTTCCATCATATTATGTACAATACCTACCTTTCCTAGAAGAGGGAGCAATGAAGAGTGGGTGGATAGAAATCCATCCTCCCATCAGTATGTTACAAAAGATATTCCCCAGATGGCTATGAGAGTGTTCAACACATAGTGATCAACTTGGATGGGGTGAGTATAGAAATCACAAAAATATGGATGTACATATATATATATATATATATATAATACTAAACACTTAATCCCAGCCTATGGGTTCACAAATAAAGCCAATAATCTCACAACACTATCTCTTTTTCCACCACTTCTAAAAGCATTACATTGAGAAACATACTAAAAATTCATTAATCATTTCTAACAAATTTCATTTATTCATCTCATTCATTTAATTATTTAAAATCATCCATATTTAAACACACAACCCATCGTTTAGTTTTTTATTAAAAAATTTTCATCAAGTTAACAAAACCAAAAAATTCCATTACAATCATTATTAAAAAATTATTTATTTATTCCATCACCAGTTGGGAAAATATAACAAATAAACCACATTCCACAAACAAATGGACATTCTTTGACCTCACCACCTTGAAAATCATGACCCACCAAATATCACCTCAACACCTCAAAATCATATCCCACAAACTATCACCTCATCATACAAAAAAACACTTCCCTCAAACAATAATTTCATCAAGCCCCAAAAAAACATCATTATCCAGCAAGCACAACCACACACATCACAACACTTCGACATCTATTTAAATATTTAAAACTGTTCATTTATCACATTACACTAAATTTTGGGGCCATCATCACAAACACCAACATCCTGGAGAAACCATTTCATTATCCTAGTATAAATTATTAACCAATATATATTTAGGGGTATATCAAAATAATAAAAACAAATTAAGAACCCAACATAGATTTATCCTGTGAAAACAAACCCCCAAAATTCACAATTTTCAAAGAGGCATCAAGCTCATAAAATCTACAATACCATATTCATGTCACATCTCTAAAACATGTGTATAATACCATATTTACCATTTCAAATCAATTAAAAAATTATTTATCTTTGATGAAGAATGAAAATTACAATACATAGACAAAAAAGTAAATACATCCTACCTGAAAAACAATTATAGAGAAACAAAATAATACCTAAATTAAAAAATATTTAAAACTCAGTACACACCCCATGGTGAAGAAGAATGACTATGAACAACAACAACATCAAAAGAACAACTGATCAACTTAAACCACACTATGGATCCATCAAAACAAATCCCAAATTCACCCTAAACCATGGATATTCTTTTATAGTGGATCTTCAGGAGATGAATAGATGAAAACATTAGAGAATGAGGGTAGAACATTCCATAAATTGACGAAGTATCACCATCGAGCAACCACTAAAATCAACTGATCAAATGGAGGGGGAATGGTCTTGAAGAACACCTCATGGTGCCTAAGATTCGACCAAAATGAGAAGAAGAAAAAACCATGACTGAATGTATGAGAATTTAGTCAAAAATAGTTTAAAAATTATCTTACATACGGGAAATACACTATGTTTAATCCGATTTCAATTCATGTAATTCTAGTGGATTGGTTTCCACTAAAAAACAGTCACCTATTCATTTAAATTATTATTTTAATCCCCATCAAATTTCTCCTTTTATAACCCATTTTTCGCATCATGTGACATTTCATGATGTGAAATCCTCCACTCAATATCCCGAAAAACTAATTTTTAAATTGTGTAATCCACGTACACAACTTTTAATTCCTATATCAGTTCTCCTACACCTCTAACTCCATCAGAAACTCCCATAACATCACCCAAAATCCTCAAAAAACTAAAATTAAAAAATTAAAAGATTGTGAAGGAACAATACATTACTGGGATTATGGAATATACATCAATATTCCATGAGTTTTAGTAGGTGATGGATTAGAGGAAAAATCTAAAGGGGTGATGATTCTTTTTTCTTATAACTATACAAGAAAATGGAAAACAAATCTATGGAACAATTTTTGGATATTACAAATACAATTAATGGTTATAATGTTATATGCATTATTTCAAGCCAAAATACAGGTATTTATCACATTATTTTTAATTGATAGGTATCATCACTAAATAAAATTTTGATGATAAAAATTTTATAAGTTGTTAGAATAAATAAAATTCCACTATTGATTGAATTATATTAGTATCTAGGTTTATCCTCAAATGAATGAAGGATAATTAAAAATTCAATAAAATTATCTAAACATAATGTTCATGTTATATAAAACATATCACCACTATAATGACGGATAATATGAATAAATTATCCAGATATTTGGAGATATGTTTTCTTATTTCTATATGGACATCATGTGTGGATGACAACAATATATTAAATTTAAGTTCTCATTCTAAAATAGTTTCCATTTAATATTTGATAAATATTTATATGAATCCCTATATGTGAGGAGGTTTAAAACACTTGTTTGATTGGATGATGATGTTAAACATAATTTTCTAGGACCTAAGATGATTGAATAAAAAGTAGAAAATGTCAATACTATATAGAAACACATCAAGATAGGTAAAATTTTATATGAGTGATTTTTAATAAGCATTTATTGAATTTAGATTATAATTTATGTGAAAACATATTCCTTGTTATATCCCCATGATGACAGTCATGAGATTTCAGAAGATGGAGGGGGTTGAGTTGAAGATACATTGACCCTAGTATGATTCTTTTTCATAGAATAATGGTAAAATTAATATTATCACACCCACCTAGAATATATAAAATAAATAATTCTTTCTAAAAATACATATTGAGTATATAAACACTATATCGGCCACATTTATTAAATTCAGATATGGTCTAGTTGTAGGATGGTCACCATTATGTGGAGAAGGAAGTTAGGTTCTCAGACCATTGAAGACTATCTATGAAATCATACATCTCACCTTGGTAATGGATATTATTTATTTTATAAGAATTCAGAGGAATCATGGTGACATGATTATGTAATGAATTATAATCAATAACAATTTTTTCACCCTACTATATATAATGAAAGTTTTTTGGTGAAATTTCAAAGAGGTGAGGATGTAATATCCTAGAAATTAAATAAATAAATTTCCCTTGAAGGATTATTTTTTTTATATAATGTAACTTAAATTGTGAGAACTGAAGAAACCATATATTTAATTTGGAACAAATCATATTTATAATATTACCTCTGAAAGAAAATATATTTTTTAATGTAAAAAATTTACTAATTATTTTATTATTTAATTTCAATTTTTGATAATTATATTAATTTTGTTCCAAGAACATATATCAAATTTACTTATTATATATATAAGTTGAATATTATAAAATTACATCCATTTGTGGATAAATCATGTGAAAACGTTATTATTAATATTTTTATGGTTTTTTCTTTGTTAATTTATATTTAATTGGATATAATGAAATGAAATATTTTCAGAAATGGAAACATTTATTACATCATTTGTATATATGTGAAACATATAATTTCAAAAAACTGTTTAATTTTTCAATTTTTTATTTCGATAATAATTTTTTCATTAAAATTATTTTTTATAAAATCTATAAAATGTATGTTTAACCTTGAATGAAATAATATTTTAGTTATAATAAAAATTTATTTTTGATCGATTCAATTAATAAAAATATATTTAATAAAATTTATATTTGATTGATTAGAAAGAGTGATAACATATAAATTTTTATGATAAATAAATTTATTTTAGGAAAATAAAACACATCATTAATCTTATCAAACACATAATTTCTAAGTATAAAATAATCTTTTTAAAATATTTAGTTTCATTATTTTATTGGACATATTAATATAATAAAATTTAATGTATATAAGTAATATGATTTTATAAAACTATTAATATATTATAAATCCTAATTTCAAATTTGTTCTTTTTCTAAAATAAAATTTTATTAAAAAAATTAGTTATCAAGGGTGAATGTGGAGTTACCAAAGTAACAGAAAATAAAGTTAAAATTTAATGAAAACTGTAAAAAGTTATAAAAATGATAAAAAAATATTATATTCTATATTACAGTTATTATCAAACATATATATTTCCCTGTACATTTATTGGTCATTTTTTCCATTTTCCATGAAAAATAAAATTGAATTTTTGACAATTTAAGAGATTATAAAAAAATCTCATCCTCTAAATTTAAATACTAATATCAAATACTATTCATTTATATACCCAATAAAATGAATTGGATGAACCAAAAATCATCTTTATTCTATCCTTAATACCCTCCCCATTGCATGGAAAATTTGGTCCCCTAAAAAGATCGTTCTTTGGATATTTAAGGAATTTACGATGGGGGAATCTGAAAAGGAGTTGTAATACCCTCAACCCAATATCTCTAGTCCTTTACCTCTTCTAAAAATCTAATTTACCTTCAAAACATAATGCCCAAATTATGAAAATAAATTACACTATTATAGTTTTTTTACTAATGGTATATCCATTCTATAACTTCCACCAAAATCCCTGGGATAAATAAAAACGTGATGGTTAATATGTTTAGAGTTCCGCCTCCTTAAAAGACATGCTTGATTTTTCATTATTACTAAATATAAATGTGTAATTTTTTTAATTTTATAATATGATATTAATACCATGATTATAATTATTAACATCTAATTAATTCCTTTTCTAACCCATAAATTAAATAAAAAATAAAATGTATTTTATGATTCTGTTTGTACTACTTCCACCATGAAATGATATGTTTTTTATTAAAATTTAACATAATATTACTTTGTTTCAAATTTCATTTAGAATATAAAAATTTTAATTTTCAAGGAATTTAAGTCATTTAATAATAATATTAGTTCTTTTATATGCATTCCAAAAAATAAATGGTTCTAGTAACATTAACAACCCTAAATAAACATATCATAGAACCATTCATAATTTGGGGTATTTTTTTGTTAATCATTGAAACATTATAACAATTTATCAAATGGAACAATAATGAAATTCTTACTATATGATTATTGAGATCATTTTTTTAAGTCATTTTAACACATTAAATAAAAAATTATTGTTATGAAGAAATTAATTGAACAACACAATGCAACCATCATATGTAGAAATAATATGTAATATAAATAAAAAAATTTAATAATTAAACTATATAAAATTAAATATATATTAATAAATTTCATGCTAATTCCTGTAATAATATTTTTATTATTATTAATGATTTTGACCATATGTGCTATGTGAATATAAACCTTAAGTAAGGGATCTTCCATACAAATCCCATTACTTGTCAGTAACATGTAATATTTTATTTTATAACATTTACATAGGATTTATCTTATGAAATTTATATATTGTAATATTTGTTTCCCTTAAATATACAAAAAATTAAAATTAATTTCAATTTATGAATTTATTTATAGTCTCAGTTCTATTAGAAATTTCTAAATTTAATTTAATAATGTTTTAAAGAAGATTTTTTATTTCTTATCTTAGAAAGATATTAACACAAATAAATTGTTTTATGAAATATATTAGTTTATAAAAAATAATATTTATATATAGAGAACACACTATGATTAATTATTCTTTCTATAAAAAATTAATACTATTTTTCCATGATTATAAATAACTTTTACATTCTTTATAAATAACAACCTATGTAGTTGTTTTTTATTAATTCTTCACCATATTAATATTATAAATTTTATACATTTGAATTTTTTTTTCCGGATCTACACACAATTTTCAATTATAAAACCCATAGAAATTAAAATTAATCTATATTTTTGGAATCCTTATCATTTATACTTAGATTATTTTTGAATGGTGATTACAAAACACTCTTCTGTCCCATGTGTTTAACTATTCTTATGATTTTTTCTTGGTTTGTTTTAAATATATTGAATGTTTTTATATAACTTTTATATATCCAATGGTATGAAATAATAATAAACCCACCTATATATTGATTAAATATTTATATCTGAATATATTCAAGGTCATATATTATAGATTAATGTTATATCACTATATTAATTTATCCTCTTTATGATGTTGGTATTGGGAGGGACCCCTATAGTATGTGTGTCGTATCATTTGTTCTGTGGTTTCCAAATTTTAAATGACTCAATGGTCACATGATTTCATTTCATTTTTTCTTTCTTCTAGGACTATTATTAGTATCATTATGAAAAAATGTTATATCTATTTTGTCAAATGTTATGTTATATTATAATTTTTATTACCATTTTAATTTTTTAAGATGACATATTTCCACATGAATTTGCAAATAGGTTCCATCGGTAGTTCATAAATATATATGGGAGTTAAGGACACTATGTGTGGTTTTAAATGTTAATTGTTTTTATTTTTATGATTATGTATTTATATGTCTAATTTAGAATATACTAAAACTATAGATCTCTGGTTTGTACATGTTTTAAATATCTGTGAATTTTATTGAAATAAATTATGTTAAACACAAATACTATAATATTATACCTTTATTGTAATAAATTTAAACTATAAACATAGGGTAATTTCTATACCCTACCAAAAAAATGTGTTATCTATAAATGTTGGGATATATATTCACCATTCTAGTAAAAAATTCATCATGTAACATAGGGTTATATTTAAACTATATTAGAAAGAAAAATAATACATTAGTAAACATGAGGGCATATTTTTGGGGAAATGTCAAAAATTTCCAATGTATCTAATTATATCTCAATTTTTAGGGTGTACCACCAGAAATATCTCATAATTGATACCCCACTGTCCATTTTTTTTCAAATAAACTATTTTAGAATAATATTTTCACAATCCAAACCTATAAATATTGTAAAACCAATCTGATATCATCAATTTCAGTTCTAATGTTTCACCTGAAATAGTCACTAAAAATTACCCCACAAGCCTTTTTTGGTTCCTATAATTACATATGAACCCCATGTTGTATTCTATTCCTAATAATAATAATGAAACCCTATGATGTAACCTCATACCTAAAAAATATCAGATCATCACCCAAAAATAATAGGTTGTCTTATCCCTTACCATCATCACAACTACACAATTGTCTTACTAGACTCACCAGAAAAAATCATCGAAATCACTCTCAAAGGATTGTTCAATTTAATTCTTGCATTTCATGTCATAGGATTAATTACCCAACTAATCCTCCATCAATACCTAATTAGGTAATAGATACCTACAAATTCACAACATAATGGTGGGGGAGCTCAATCCAAATTATTATATAGACGAGCCATATTATATAATAGTGTCTGAAAGTTCTTTAATGTCCCTCTAGGGATAGTCATCTGAAACCATAATATTCCTCCATGCATAGGTCTCTATGGAACATATATTATGTGATAATATTTTCACTATATTAATTTCAATGTCACAACATAGGGTCTTTGAATCACAACGAAATCATTTATAGTCATGGCCTCAGTCATCGCCGATCTTTGAATCAATCCAATGTATAGGGGTCCATCACGTAAATTTGGAAATTATTCAGTAAATATGAATTTTAGATTAGTTTTCAATATTTCAATTAAATAAAATGGTAAACCCCATTGGTTTTGAGATCACATATCACATAGATACATAACAAAACACATTTACAATAGGTGTTTTCTCACGATTTCATATTCGTAAAACATGAATGTACAACCCTTTAAAGAAGCTTGAAAATGCTCTATGAAGCCCAAACCTTCTGGTACATATAACACATGACATTCTATTATTATATATGATTCGATAAAAAAACTAAATATTTTTAAAAAATAACATTAATTATTATGATGCAATTAAATATATGTGCAATGAAAATAAATAACTAAAATCTCAAAAAAAAACCTACTCATAGAAACCTTGAGAAACAACGTACTATATTCTAATGAAACACACACCGACAACATATACATGAAATCCCCATAATTTTCTAATGGTTCAAAATTCAGTTTAATTCCAATAGAGAAAATTATATAAATTAAATAAGTAGTCAATATACCTTCAATGCAACAACATTCACTAAGAAATGAAAACTCTCAAAGGATGTTATCTATAAAAACCAAGAATAATCCTCATCATATTAATAAAATTACATTATGATATGGATGAATCAATAATTAAACCATAAACATGGTATTGAAAAAATTTTAATGTCAAACAAGATAATATAAAGGGGAATAAAAAAAGAGAATCCATTGTGACAAGACATAAAAATCAATCCAAAAAAACACAAAACATGAGTGATCGTAGGAGGGGGAGGAAGAGGTTGGCCATCTTATGAATGTGAAATATAGGAATAGAAAAATTTTATTTTACATATAATAATAAAAAAATATTGAAATTTTAGTTTTGAAAAAAAAAATTAAAACCCAATGTAAAAACATTTTGTGGAATGGAATTATCAACATAATGATGTGCCTCTTAGAAGACCCTTGTAAAAATTATTGACTAATACCATACTATAAACAAAACATGAAAAATTATTTCCACCAAAGAGCTTATCTATTAAAGTTTCATTGTGTAGAGACCATTGTGAATGTAATCTCTATTTGACACCCTAGATTCATGATCACACAAGAGACCACAATGGTCAATCAAATATAATGCTTTAGAATTTTTGTCACCCATTTTTCCACAGGCCCCACAAAATGGAAGAAACAGAGCGCTATAAAATAGATATCCCCATGTACAATAATTTTTTTTAAATATTTTAGTGACATGGAAATTCCGTGGAAATTTTTTTTCTTAAATACATTGGATTTTTATGAATCTGTGCAAATTTATGACACTTGATTTGAAGGCCTGGTGAGCCTGGAATCAATTTCTAAAGATTTATTTGGGTATGTTCAGTAAACGTATGAGCGTGATTTTATAAATTTTGAACCGGTACTAGGAATTTAAATCCAAGAACACTGTTTAACTCGCAGCACCAGCATTCGATTAAGAAGACTTTCACTTTGATGGCAGTGGGTCGAGTTTATAAGTTTGTTTTTTGGTTTTTATGATTAAATTAAATACAATTAAACTGGAGGATTTATTTTTATTTTTGTTTTGGTAAAACCTTCAAGTGGAGGATAGAGGTGGGGGCCACCACACCATAACCTCCCATGAGAGGTTATGGTGGTGGGGACCACCCTGGCTTGTAACCCCTTGGAACCCACCCCACCCCCATTTAAGGTGGAGAATCTCTTCAACTCCCCTTTATTTAATTTATGCATACACTCTTTACATAATTAAGCCAAATCCATCCCATTAATTAAATGAGTTGTATCATTTGATTAAACACCATAATTTGAATTTTTATGCCAACAAATAATAGACAACCCTTTCTTTTATTATTTTCCCCTTGGAATTATGGTGGAGCTTATGAAGGAGATGAAATCTCTAATGAAAAACGACCACCGAAGAATGAGGAACGCTATCTCGATGAAGAATGTAGTCGAGGGATGCCTTTGACTACGAAGAAATACCCCCGACAACATTCTTCCTCAGACTCGTTCGACGTGGGACATGTTTGTTTACCACGTATTGACGATTACCTTTTTGCGATGTCAATAAACCACGACCGAAAAATCAAAGGTAAGCTGATTATTACTTGTTGCTGTTGTAATTTTTTTTCTTACCTTCTTCAAAGGATAAAATGGGATTTTTGTGGGCATATTAATGATCATCTTCTTCTCATGATAGACCAAATGAAACCCTCCTAAATACGGAGGGTATGGGCCAACCTAACATGGCCTGACATCCTCCGTCGATTTCTCTCTTCTTGTGGCATTCTACGGCATGGTGATGAGGAAACGACAGGGAAGGAGGAAGCGACGACGGTCACGCTACCCGCGGGCTCCGCGAATCGTGCCACCCCTACGATGCACTAATGATCTCGGCCGAACACCGCCTACCTGCGGCCTCCCGGTGCCCTTCCCGGCGCCCCCGCGGCCTCCCAACACACTGCCAAGCGCACGACCTGCCTACCCGCGGCCTACCCGGTGCCCCCGCGGCCTGCCCGGCCCCAACCGCAACCGCCCCGACACCCCCGCGACATCCAGGAGATCTTCCCGGCACATGGCCCACCTGCCTGTGGCCTACGTGGCACCCTATCATTGCACCTGTGGCCTGCCTGGCCCCTGCCGGACCCTGCCTGGCACCCCCACGGCCTCCCAGAACCCTGTTCCGCCCTGCCTGGCACCCCCACTACCTACCCTGCCCCTGTCGAGCCCTCCCCGGCGCCCCCACAGCCTCCCAATGCCCTGCTTGGTTCCCCTTAGACCTACCATTCCCCTGCTACCCCCTCCCCGGTGCCCCAGTGGCGTGCCCGGCACCCCCGCGGCCTACCTGGCCCATACTGCACCCTACCCGATGCACCCACGGCCTACTCGTCGTCTAGTCGGCCTGCCCGTGCCCCGTGCACTCTACAAGAGGTCGGCCTGTGCCCCGCGCAGCCTACACGCTGGCCTACGGGCCTCCCGGCCTCTAGGGCCGCATTGCCCAAGCCGCGCCACTCGTGGAACTGGCCTAGCTGGCCACAACCTTCGGGCTGATCTTCCTACATTGTGACATCCAGACCAAACCGCCCTCACAGTCCGCAGGTCTGGGCCCAGCGGACCGGGCCAAACATAATTGGCTGACCTGCCTAATGGCCAGGTCATACCCAACGGGTGTGACTGAGTTGACCTAGACCTGGTTGGCCCAGACTGGGTTGGGCTGAGTCAGACCGACCGGGTCGGACTGGGCCCATTCCCATTACCAACCCATTTACCTTCTTGGGCCATATCATTGGCACCGGATGTCCGTTTGACAAACTTTCAGTGGTGCCAATATTCATGGAGTGAAGCCATAACTTTGTGAATAGCCCACTACAATTTGGGGTATTGTTGAGATACGGTCAGGTAGGATCATACACGAATCCAACCGGGCCCCCCCGGGACAAAAATACTAATAACTAACAGACCGGGCGTCTGTTTGACATGCCGTCTGTTGAATTGAGACCCCTATGACGTGGCAGATCATTGAGATTCTTCATCGTAGAACATTGTGACTGTTGTAGTATCGACCTATAGCTCGTGGATCGGAACCTTCCAGAGCCGAGCGGATAGAGTACAGAGACCTAGTACCTGGCAGAGACCTGACGACTGCTTGATCGATTCGACTCAGAGCGATTTTATTACACAAGTGGGGAGCACCTCTATGTGACGCGGCAAACCCACAGTGATGAGAACATCTGTGTGAGTACACCATACCCACGGTACTCGATAGGAGGAGTACCTTTTCAGGCTATGAGGGGGAGCGCCTCTGTGTGAGCGCAGCAGACCCATGGTGGGGAGAACCTCTGTGTGACATTACAGACCCACGATACTCGACAGGAGGAGTACCTCAGCAGTCCACGGATAGTGGAAAGCGCCTCTATGTGACGCGAAAAGCCCAATGTACTTGATAGAGGAGTAGTACGCCACCAGTCATGGTATCGATAATAAAATTCCAAGTTTGAGCTAAGTCAATGACTTTTCTGCTTTCCCCATCTTTGAGATGGATTACTAGATAACCTAGTATATGTATGGTCATATAACTATGTAGTCGTTATCCATTGATTTCATACATTGTGGTTTATCGTTGTTGGATTTTGTGAGACCATGAGGGTCTGGGGGTCTCTACTGAGTATCGTTATACTCACCCTTGCACGAGCTTTGCCCACACCTCGTTGTATTGGTTGCAGGCAATGGACAACACTGACTGAGTTAGAGAGTAGCAGGACTGGATGGTACTCAGAGGTTGACCACTCATTTTGACTGTACATGGAGGAGATGGACGAATGAGAGTGCTGAGGAGTCCATTTGTACCTACCCTTTAGGTAGGAACCCCGGAAGATGACCTAGTTGCCACGTTACTTTTCTTCAGTTGTACGTGCTTTCAGTTGTTCTTGTACTTTCTTGTTAGGCTTGTATTTCAGACCCCTTTTACTTCCCATCACTGCTTCTTTATACTGTTATATTTATTGATTTTCTACAGGTTGTGTACTCTGATGTGTTTTTTTATAGTTATAAAGTCAATGACTTCCTAGTTTAGAGATTTACGCCTTAGTTCTAGTCTTCATCCTCTGGCCTATGGAAGGCGTGCTTGGGGTAGTCCCGGTACGGGATTTGGGGGACGGATCATGAGAAATTGGTATAAGAGGTGTCGGTTCTACCACAGAACATATAAAAATTATATTTCTTTTTTGTGAAGCATTAGTGTTAAAGGTATTAAGTGTGGTTTTCTTTTCAGGGATTCCAGTGTTGGTGCGGGCATCCGACGTATCCATACACAAGGACCCTGACTTCTGATTTCTGACTCAGTGCACAAAACCACTAATTATGTATGTGTTTCCAAAAGTTTTCATTAAGTCAAATCAACCAGGTCAGCTAACAAGGTATAATATTTTCACTGTGTCACAACTGTTTCTTTCAAGATGCCTCCCCGTTCATGACCAGTTAGAGCCCCAAGATTCATACGTACTGATTGCCCACCGAGCGATGAGGTCTCGGTACATGGCCCTTTACCAGCGGAGGCACCAACGGTACTACTTTCCATTGGGCCACTGATCCCACCATCACCATCATCATATGATGCACACCACTTCAGTGCATTGCATGAGTTCCAGTGCCATAGGCCACCACAGTTCAAGGGAGAGACGACCCACAGGAAGCTGAGGATTGGATGGATGTAATGGTGTGAGTTTTCAGGCTAGTAGGGACACCAACAGACTTCATGGCGATCCTTCCCACGAGTCTCCTTCATGCAGCAAGAGGCCGATAGGGGAGCCTAATGATCTAGGTGCATGATGAGGTGATGCTACTCTAGGTAGACTACGAGAGCCTGTTTCAGGCAGAGACTGTCCAAAACACTCTCCGTGCAGTGCAAATACTGAATCTACTGCATCTACTATAGGGTAGCATGACAGTGGCGTAGTACTCAGCGAGGTTCCCTGACCTCTCGCAATACTCTACATATATGATCTGGAACCTATTCTTTAGGGCATGTACCTTTGAGTAGGGTCTCAGGAGAGAGATCAGGCCTTCGATGATCTCCCTCAGCATCCTGATGTAGGTGGGGGTGTTAGAGAGAGCCCTCCTATTGGAGAGTTTCCTTGCTGACCACTCACCAATAGTGAGATACACTACTAGCCGACATATAATAGAAACTTCTATATCTAGAAGTAGACATATGTCGCAATGGTCCAAGAGGAACAGACCTATAGGTGGTTGACCGTGTGACTTAGGATCAGTTGTGTGGGGAACACAAAGTAGAGACACACATTCCAGTAGTAGGCAGTTTAACTCATGCGATGGGCAGAGTCACATGGCTCGTGACTGTCTGACCCACTGTTCAGATGATCAGAAGACAATTGAGGGACATCCCAGGTAGAGTCATAGGTTCTAACAAGGCGGTCCATGGGGAGGAGGCAGACGTGGTAGAGGATATGGAAGTGCATCTAGCGGTGGATGACTTTACGAGGTTTTACCACCACCACCACTAGGAGGTCCTCCCAGATTGCAGGAAATAGGTGGACAGGGGAGAGATCAGCTCTAGGTAGCTGAGGAGTACGATCACGGTTCTCTAGAGATGATTATACGTATGATCTGTGTCTACTCCACCTTATATTTAGTTATTATAGACATAGGTTCTAGTCACTCTTTCATTGCCACTTCCCTCGTCCGGAGCTCGGAGATTCCAATGGAGCCGTTGGATCGATCCTTATGGATAGAGACACTTACGGGAGATAATTTGATTATTACGCACTACTACCAACATTTTGATCTTACTCTAGGAGGCGAGATCATCGTTTGGGATCTCATAGTAGTGGCATCGAGGCCTTATGATGCCATCATGGGTATGGACTGGTTACCTACAGTCCATGCTCAGATTGGCTGAATTAGGAAAAATGTGCGGTGTGTCCGCACAGATGAGGCTAGGTTTACCTTCACTAGTGAGAAGGGCAACTTTGCAGCATAGGACAAACTTACTCGGAGAAGGGTGAAACCGATCACTCACCTGTTGTCTTGCCTTACCCTCAGAGCAGTTGATGTGGAGATTCTGACTTATCCTGTAGTGGTGGACAAGTATGCAGATGTTAACCCTGATGATGTTCTAGGACATCCTCCTTGCAAGGAGGTGGACTTGTACATTGACATTTACCCTGGGATGACACCGATATATACACCAGCATATCGGATGGCTCCCACTGAGCATCATGAGATGCAGGTACAGCTGGAGGACTTGTAGGGGAAAGGATTAATCGGGCCTAGTGTTTCTCCCTGGGCAGCCCCAATTCGATTCGCCAAGAAGGCGTATGGAAGCTTGAGGCTCGGTTTTGACTATCGTCACCTGAATTAGGTAACCGTAAAGAACAAGTACCCACTCAAAAGAGTTGAAAACCTCTTTGACCCGCTGAAGGGTGCACAGTGGTTCTTGATGATAGACCACAGATTAGGCTATCACCAACTCAATGTTCGAGATGATGATCTGTAAGAGATGACTTTCAGGTTTTGTTACGGCCACTAAGAGTTCATGGTTATTCCTTTCGGCGTAATAGACACTCCAACAGTGTTATGGGGTCTCATCAACATGATCTTCCATACATACCCCGATATCTTTGTCATATTCTTCATCGACGACATTCTTATCTACTCAAATACTGAGGAGGAACAATCCTACCATTTGCAGGTAGTACTGGACACACTCTAAGAGAACCAGCATTATGGTAAGCACTCGAAGTGCCATTTTTGTATTTTAGAGTTTCATTTCTTGGGACACGTCATCTTGGAGGCTGGAGTTGAAATAGATCCACTGATGACTGAGGAGGTACTTTCATGGGAGCCACCCAGGAGTGTGATGGAGATACGAAGTTTCCTGGGATTGGATGGATATTACCGAAGGTTGGTTATAGACTTCTCCAGAGTTGTATCACCACTATCAGCTTTGACAAAGAAGGGTAAAACCATTGTGTGGTCGGAAATATTCCAGTAGAGCTTTCAAGAGTAGAGGCAGAGGATAAATATTTCCCCCATCATAAGACTTCCAGAGGAAGTTGTAGGGTAAGTATTTTACTACGACGCATCGGGTACTATACTCAGGTGTGTCCTGATACAGGAGCGATCAATTATCGTGTATGGTTCTCGGCAGCTGAGACAACACGATCAGAACTACTCTACCCATGACCTAGAGTTAGCATCAGTGGTCTTCGCCTTGAAGATGGGGAAACACTATCTGATGGGTGAGCGTTTAACCATGTAATCACAACACAAGAGCCTCAAATATTTCTTCTCTCAGAATGAATTGAACATAAGTCAACGACATTGGCTTGAGTTCCTCCAGGACTATGACTTTGAGCTGTTCTATTTTCCTGGGAAGGGGAATGTTGTTGCAGATGCGCTCAGCAGGAGGACTGGTATACATCTACTAGGAGAGGAGATAGAGCAGTTGGCTGCTTTACAGATATACTTTTTGGGTAGAGATAGAGCATCATTCTAACAGTCCCTTACGGTCACTCCCCAAATTCATCAGTAATTCATCGAGGCACAACATCAGGACGCTGAATGCGAGACATGATGTGCTCAAATATCCACATGTCAGACACATGATAGATTTTATGAAGGAAGGGAGCACATCATCATCTTTAGTGGACGTACAATGGTACCAGTGGCACTTCAAGAGGAAGTGTTGAGAGAGATCCACACATACCCTCAAGATGTACATCCATGATAAGACAAGATGTAACAGGACATTCGACGATAGAACTGGAGGCCAGGTATGAAGAAGGTAGTAGCGGAGTTTATCTTATGGTGCCTCACTTGTCAGTAAGTGAAGGAAGAGTACCAGGTACCCGTAGGATTGGTTCAACCTTTAGAGGTCATCGAGTGGAAGTGGGATGGGATATCCATGGACTTTGTGACGGTTCTTGCATGTACATCCAAGGGTCACAACTAGATTTGGGTGATCGTTGATCGAATCACCAAGTCATCCCACTTCATACCTATTAAAGACCAGGGATCAGTAGAGTGCTTGGTATTCCTCTACGTGAAGGAGATTTTGCGAATACATGGAGTACCATCTTCTATTGTATCTGATCATGATGCACAGTTTACATTATGGCTATGGAATGGGTTGATGGCGGCTTTCGAGATGCAACTTCTTCTGAGCACCGCCTTCCATCCTCAGACAGACGGTCAGGCTGAGCAAACCATTCAGACCCTCGAGGACATGCTACGTGCATGTGTCCTCAACTTCGGTCACAGTTGGGAGGATCACTTGCCTTTGGTGAATTTTTCTTACAAAAATAGCATCAGTACACCATAGGGAAGACCCCTTTTTAGGCCTTGTATGGGTGACCTTGCAGATCACCCTTGAACCAGACTTATCCTAGGGACATAGCACTGGTGGGACCATAGATGGTACAGGATATCACAGAGAAGGTACAGATCATCCAGGAGTTAATGAAGACTACACAGATAAGGAAGAAGTCATATGATGACAGGATACGAAGACATACGGAGTTCGATGATGGCAACCACATCTTTCTACGAGTCTCACCTCGATGGGGTTTACAGAGATTTGGCCAAGGCAGAAAGTTATCTCCAAGCTTAATTGGACCTTTCCAGGTCCATAGCCGAGTTGGCGAGGTTGCTTACCTCTTAGCTCTTCCATCTCTGTTGCACCGGGTGCACGACGTCATCCACATATCCTAGCTGAGGAGATATGTGAACAACACCTCCCACATCCTCAGCCATGGAGAGCTGGACATCAATGAAATGGAAACATTTATGGAGGTCCCGGTGGAGATTGAGGATCGACAGGATCGGGTCCAACATAGACTGTCAAGACCTCATGTGCGCGTTCTCTAGCAGCACAGGAACCTCCAGGAGAGAACATGTGAGTGGGAGGCTCAAATGCATTCTCAGTACCCTCATTTGATCCCTTAGTTCGAGTTTTAGCTTACATGGACGTAAAGACCTGAGGTGGGGAGAATGTAAAGACCCAGAAATTCCGTGGATTTTTTTTTCATAAATACATTGGATTTTTACGAGTCTTTGAAAATTTGTAGCGCTTGATTCCGAGGCCCAGTGCACTCGGAATCAATTTCTGATGTTTTTTTCTGGTACGTTCAATAAATGTATGATTGGGATAGTATAACTTTTGAACTGGTACTCGAAATTGAAATCTGAGGAAACCGTTGAACTTGCAGCACCAGTATTCGCTTAAGAAGACTTTCACTTTGATGGTAGTGGGTCGAGTTTATAAGTTAGTTATTGGGTTTTTATGATCAAATTAAATAAAAATAAATTGGAATCTTTATACTAATTTCTGGTTGGTTAAAACCTCCATGTGGAGGATGGAGGTGGGGCCACTACACCTTAACCTCCCAGGAGAGTTTACGGTGTTGGGGGCCACCCGAACATAACCTCCCTTGGGAAGATAATTTTGGTGGTGACCACCTAGGCTTGTAACCCTTTGGAACCCCCCATTTATAACAGAGAAACTTTTCAACTCCCCTTTATTTAATTTATTCCAACCCGCTTCACATAATTGAGCCAACTCCACCCCATTAATTAAATGAGTTTTATCATTTAATTAAACACCACAATTTAAATTGTTGTGCCAAAAAATAATAGACAATGACTTCTTTTATTAATTTTCCCTTGGCATTTTGGTGGGGATTGGGAAGGAGAAGAACTCTCCAATGAAGAATGACCACCAAAGAATGAGGAATGCTCTCCCGACAAAGAACTCAATTGATGGATACCTTCAACTACAAAGAATGACCCCCTCTTACATTCTTCATCAGACTCCATTGATGTGGGATGTGTTTGTCTACCACGGATCAAAAACCATCTTTCTGTGATGTCAACGAACAACGACCGACGAATCAAAGGTATATGGATTATTACTTATTGATGTTGAGCCCTTTTTTTCTTAACATCATCAAGGGATAAAATGGTATTGTTGCAGACATATTAATGATCATCTTTTTCTCATGATGGGAAAAATGATACCTTACTAAACGTTGAGGGCGTGGGCCAACCTAACATGGCCCGACATCCTCCTTCAATTTCTCTATTCTTATGGAATTCTACGGCATGTCGATGAGGCAACGATGCTAAAGGCGACAGCGAAGAAGGTCGCGCTACCCACGACCTCCGCGAATCGTGCCGCACTCACGATGCACCAATGCTCCCAGCCGAACACTGCCTACCCACGGCCCCCCAGCACACTGACTGGCACCCCCGTGGCCTCCCGACGCCCTGCCCGGTGTGCGGTATGCCTACTGACGGCCTACACGGTGCACCCGCGGCATCCTGGCACCCAGCCCGGCGCACGGCCTGCCTGTGTGTGGCCTAACTGAAGCACCCGCGGCCTGCCCAACCCCTTCTCTGCCCTTCCCGGTGCCCCCACGGCCTCCCGGCGCCCCTCTGGCACCCTCGCGGCCTACCTGGGCCCTGCGGTGCCATTGTCGGTGCCCCCACGACCTCTAAACACCCTACCACGCCCTTGTCGGTGCCCTTGCGTCCAGCTCAGCCCCTATAGTGCCCTTCCTGCCACCCCCACGGCCTATCTGGTGCCCTCAAAACCTACTCGGCCCCTACTGTGCCCTACCCGACGAACCCGCGGCCTGCCCGGCATCCAGCCGGCCTGCCTGCACCCCGCTCCCTCTGCCCACATCCAGCCCAGGCCCCATGTGGCATGCCTGTTGGCCTCCTAGCCGACCGACCTCTAAGGATGAGACGCCCGAGCTGCGCTAGTCACTGTGCTAGCCGAACCTACCTCGGCCTTCGGGACAAGCATCCTACGTGGGGACATACAGTCTGAACTGCCCTTGCATTCCGCTGGGTCAGGCCTAGTAAACTAGGCCAAGCTTAATGGGCTAACTCCCCCAACAGACGGGGTCAGACCGAGTAACTCTGATAGGGTCGGCCCAGACTGGGTCGGGCCGATTCGGTCTGACCTTGTCGGACCTGGCACATGCCTATTACTGACCCCTTTATCTTCTTGGGCCATATCTTTAACATCAGACGTTCATTTCACAAACCGTCAACATTGCCGATATTCTTGGGGTGAAGACATCACATTGATAATACCCTATCAGAGTTCGTGGTATAGTTGAGATACGATCAGGTTGGAACATACAAGAATTCAACTGGGCCCTAGGACAAAAAGGCTAATAACTAACAGACCAAGCATCTGATTGATGCACCGTCTGTTGAGTTGTGACCCATATGACGTGGAAAACTGTTGATATACTTTTTTGTGGAACTAAGTGATAGTTGGAGTATTGAACAGTTTCTCATTGAGCAGATCCTCCAAGAGGTGAGTGGATATAGTATGGAGCCCTAGTAGAAAACTGAGACATGACGACTATTTGACCGATTTGACTTAGAGTGATTCGATTATCCCAGTGGGGATCCCCTATTTGTGAGGCTGTAGACCCACAGTTGGGAGCACCTCTATGTGAGCGCGGTAGACCAATGGTACTTGATAGGAGGAGTACCACATTAGCCTATGAGGGGGAGCGCCTATGTGTGAGCACGACAGACCCATGGTGGGGAGCGCCTCTGTGTGACACGGAAGACCCACAGTACACGACAGGAGGGGTACCTCAACTGTCCAAGGGTAGTGTGAAGTGCCTCTGTGTGACGCGGTAGGCTGACAGTACTTGATAGAGGAAGAGTATGCCAACAATTGTGGTTTCGATAATTAAAATCCAAGTTTGAGCTAGGTCAATCACTTTTGTGTTTGCCACTTGTTTGAGATGGGTTTGTAGATAACATAGGTATATGTATGGGAAAATACCTAATTAATGGTTATCCATTGATTTCATAATTTTTGGTTTATCCTTGTTGGATTTTGTGAGACCATGAGGGTCTCGGGGTCCCAATTGAGTGTTTTTATACTCAACCATTCACGAGATTTGCTTGAACCCCATTGGGTTGGTTACAGACGACGGACATCGCTGAGTGAGGCAGAGAGTAGCAGGACTGGACGGTACCAGGAGTTGGACCACTCAGTGTGATGGTACACGGTGGATGCAGACGGACGGAAGTACCGAGGAGGCCATCTGTACCAACCCTTTAGGTAGGAACCCTAGAGGACGACCCCGTAGCTACTATAAATTTCTTTAGGTTTACTTGTTTTCAGTTGTTCTTGTACTTTCCTATTGGGCTTGTATTTCTGACACCTTTTACATTTCAGCACTTCTTTTGCATATAGTTTTACTTAGTGATTTTCTTCCGGTTGTGTACTCTAATGTGTTTGTATACAGTTATAAAGGCAATGCCTTCCCGGTTTAGGGATTTACGCCTTGGTGCTAGTTTCCAGCCTCTGGACAATGGAAGGCGGGCTTAGGATAGTCACGATACGAGCCCTGAGGGATGGTTCATGAAAAATTTAATATCTATATATTTTAAAAAACACAATGTTTGATAGTTTACACTCACACAACATAGAGTATAAACAAACCATTAAGTATTGTTTTTTAAATGTTACAGTTCTTACCTACCTAATAAATATGAAAGTAAAAAAATAAGATTAAATGAATTATAAAATATATTTTAGTCTACAACTCTATAAAAAATTATTTATTTTGTATTATGAAATTAAAATATATTTTATTTAGAAAATTTATTTTCCTCTTAAATATTTGATTTCTTAAAAAAATTGGTTTTATAGATTTCTGTGACAGACTATTTTAATTATTTTATGAATGATTTAATTTTTTTTATAATTATTATTTCAATTTTTATTTCACCAGATTGAAATTATCTGTGTTAATTTTTATGCAATTTCATAATATTGCGACTTTTCAATAAATAATTAATGATTTTATTATATATTTTATTTCATTAAAAGGAATGAAAAATGTAAAATTATGTTTTTTATTTGGTTTAAAATTCCATTAGTTCTATTTTGTTATTGAAAATCCAATTCTTCGATTTTTAGTTAATATTAAACATAAATATAGTACAAAACACAGTTATACATGGAAATGCATTTTTCTGAAAAACTAAATATCATAATGTTGTGTGAGTTTTATTTAATATTTAATAATTCTATATCAAGGAATTTAATTTAAAAAATATCATACAAAAACACTTTTATACATGAAAATGCATTTTGATGTGGTTCTTGGAATGGATTGGCTTTCATTATAAGGATCTCATATCAATCTCCAAAGAAGGGAACTCACATTTCATATTCCTGGTCAATCTATGATCTTCTACCGATGCAAGGATGAATATAACATTCTAGTGGAAATTTCATCCATATTATGGGTCTTCATTCCAATAAATAAAGTTTATTTATCTCAAATGGTTGAGGAGAAACTAACGATTAAGAATATGCCCATTGTATGGGAGTTTGATGATGTCTTTACATAGGGATTTCCAGGTTTTCCACCAAATTGTTATGTTGAGTTATCAAAAGAAATCATACCGAGTGATATGCCTATATCAAAGACACCTTATAGAATAGACCCAGTTGAGTTGTAGGAATTAAAGAAGAAACTCCAAGAGAATCTTGAAAAGGGATTAATATTCCCTAGTGAATCACATTGGGGAGCACCTATTCTGTTTGTTAAGAAGAAAGATAGATCAATGAGACTCTGCATTGATTATCAAGAACTTAACAAGATCACTATCAAGATAAAATATCCTCTCCCACACATTGATGGCTTATTAGAACAACTACGCAGAGCTCAATACTTTTCCAAGATTGATCCTCATTCAGTGTATTATCAATTAAAGGTAAAAAGAGAGGATATACCAAAGACAAATTTCTGTACAAGGTATGGAAATTATGAATTTATAGTGATTCCATTTGGTCTTACTAATACCCTTTCTATATTTATGGATCTAATTAATAGAGTCTTTATAACTATATTTATCATATTGTGGAAGTATTTATAGATGATATTCTTGTCTATTAAAAAACAAATGAAGAACATGAAGATCACTTGAGAATTGTATTAAAGACCCTATGAAAGGAGATGCTTTATGCCAAATTTACCACGTTTGAATTCTAGCTTCAAAAAGATGCATTTTTGAGTCACATAATCTCAAAAGAGGGGATATCTGTGGATCCAGAAAAAATAGATGTTATCCAACGATGGTTGAGACCAACAACAGTAACTGAGATCTGATGTTTTCTTGGTTTTCCTGGATATTATCGACGTTTTGTGAATGATTTTTCATGATTATCTAATTCACTCACCAGGTTGACTCGAAAAGGAGTTACGTTAGTTTGGATGGAGGAGTGTGAAGTAAATTTCGATGAGTTAAAAAGAAGGTTATCCAGTGCACCTATTCTCACACTGCCTTGTAGTGGAGAATAGTTTATGAACTACAGTGAAGCATCCAATAAGGGATTGGGTTGTGTTATCATGAAAAACGTTATGGTGATAGCTTATGCCTCACGATAGTTAAAAATCCATGAGCAAAATTACCCAACTCGTGATTTGGAGTTAGGTATGGTAATTTTTGCATTAATTATTTGGAGGAATTATCTTTATAGAGAAAGCTGTGATATTTATACTCATCATAAAATTTTAAAGTATATTTTCACAGAAAATGAGCTGAATATATGCCGAAGAATATGGTTGGAACTGATTAAGGATTACGACTTATCAATTCATTACCACCCTGGGAAAGCACACAAGGTGGAGGATGCATTAGGTTGACTAGAACATGCTATTTTATCCATGATGAGGATCACAAAAGATCCAATATTTATTGATTTACAAAGGATAGATCTTGGAATTATAATTGAATGGGAACAATATTATGTTTCTCAAATTAATGTTCAACCATATATACATGTGAAGATTAAAGAGGCACATAATGATGATGTAGAGTTACAAAATATGGTGAGAAATTTTCCTAAATTCCATATTTATTATGATGAAATAATAAGGTTTAGGAATTGGGTTTGTGTTCCTCCTATCCCAGAATTAAAGAATAAAATATTGGATGAGGCTCATAGTTATTCATTCTCTATTAACCCTAAAAGAATGAAGATGTATAACGACCTGAAAGAGTACTTCTGGTGGGATGTCATGAAAATAGATATTGTTGAATATGTCTCTAGATGCTTTTTTTGTCAAAAAGTTAAAGCTGAGGGATAAAATTATAAGAGGATGTTACAACCATTGCCCATACCAGAATGTAAATGGGAAAACATCACAATTTACTTTGTCACTGGACTTCCTAAAACATCCAAAGGAAATAATTCTATCTGGGTTATAGTTGATCTTATTACGAATTCGGAACACTTTATTACTGTTGGAGAATATTTTTCTCTTGATCATCTTTATATGATATATGTAAAGTAAGTGGTAAGATCGCATGGAGTAACACTTTCCATTATATCTGATCAGGATCCAAGGTTTACCTTGAAGTTCTGGCGAAGTATTCAGTATAACCTAGATTCATAGTTGAGTTCAGCACTACTTATCATCCTCGGACAGATGATCAGCCTAAGAGGACAATTCAAACTCAAGAACGAATGTTTAGAGCTTTCTCTATGTATTTCAAAGGTGGTTGAGATCAACAACTACCTTTGGTTTAATTTTATTATAATAATATCTTTCACTCCAGTATTTATATGGCTCCTTATGAAGCTCTCTATAGAATGAAATGTAGAACTACAACTTGTTGGGATGAAGTTAGAGAATGAAAGATATTAGGATATTATCTTGTTGATGAAATGACACAAAAGGTTAGATATACTGAACAACACATAAGAGCATCTCAGAGTCGACAAAAAAGTTATGCCGGCAATTGAGGAAAGGACATAGAGTTTGAAGTGGGTGATAAAGTGTTCTTATGAAAATCTCCTTGAAAGAGAGTAATGAGATTTGGAAAGAAGGGAAAGCTGAGCCCTAGGCATATTTGTCCTTTTTAAATAATGGATCGTGTTAGGATGGTATCTTACCAATTGGAACTTCCACTGAATCTCTCTCAAGTTCATGATGTGTTCCATGTATCTCTCCTGAGTAAGTACATACCCGATCATTCACATGTACTATGCTCTGAAGTTGTACCCCTGGAAGAAGATCTTTCTTATAAATAACATCCAATACAGATTCTGGATCGTAGCGAAAAAGTCATACAGAATAAGACCACTTTCTTGGTGAAAGCTTAATGGAGGAACCAATAATTAGAAGAATCTACATGGGAACTTGAGGATATAATGAAAGAGAGGTATCCTAATCTATTTGTTATGAAGTGACGAATTTCGAGGGTGAAATTCTTTTTATGGGGTGTATAATGTAACACCCTTAGATTTTATGAGAAATATTTTGTTATACACAACACCAAAGGAATATTTCCCTATAAACGATATTGTCTTGTCTTTTGTTACATTCAAGAGCAAACTTCCTCGATAGCTTGCATTCTACACAATACTGAGTTTCACTAAACAATGATATGTTATTAAAATATTATATAAACTAGCCACTATGAATAGTAATACCCACTTTTTAGAATTTTATAAATTTTATCTTTCAAAATAAAATTCATATTTGGATTTGGAATATAGAAATTAGCCTAGGGTAAATTTTTTGTATTTTTCTCAAAACTTTTATTTTTTGATGAACAGTTAAAACACTGAGTTATTGGTTAAAACCATATTTTTATTTAAATAATCATTTATTTTATTTTTATTTTAGGTAAATATAGATACATAATACCTATATATATTCAATTTAATTAATTATTGTCATTTTATAAGAATTTTAGGTAAATAAAAATTTTATTGAACTTTTGCCCATCTTTTACCCACCTATTAAGAGAATTTGAAAATTTACATAAAATGTAATTTTACCGCTTCTGTGAGTGGAATTTAAAAAATCTAATAGACACAGTTGATATCAGTAAGTAAAATGTGGTTTAATAGGATAAAATAATTTTTTATTAATAGTTACTTTTTACTTTTATTTACCACGATTAAAATTAAATAGGGTAATTAAGGGAAAATGAAATTATTATTACCCTAAGACATGTCCTAATTCTATTGGATAAGTGTAATTAGACCAAAGACAACCTTAGGAATAAAATATTACCCATTATATTCACATGTATTATATTAGGACATTTGTTATTATTTAATTTAAAGAATAGTCAAAAGTGTTAAAATCAATGTTTAATAAGTAAAACATTTTTAATATAGGGTTACACACAATATAAATTATAATATAAATATTAATTAGAAAGATAAAAATATTTCATAAATAATGTTATTTTATTTATAATTTTTAGACATTATATAATTTAATTTATTTATGACACAATGATGATGCAGTAATTACCTTATTAATGAAATATTAACATAATTGATATTATAAATACCCAAATAAATTAAATTTGAGACTTTTTATGAGTTACACTAATTTTAGGTTAATATAACACATTAGGGTTGGTTAGATGAATTTTTTTCGAAGTAATAACTCAATTATAGATTTAGAAAAAACAAAATACCAAATAGTGTCAAAATTGACATAAAAGAGTTTTTAAAATAAATATTAAATTTTAATTAATATTTTATTCCTAAAAACCTATGTTTAGGCTGAAAGACTTATGTAAAAATATATATGAAATTAATGAACCAATTTGGGTTCTATTGGTTGTTTATAGTATGTTTATTAACCATATATTTTAAGAATAGAAGGATACATAGAAAAAGTTAAAATTATTTAACATAGAGCTAAATATAATTGATAAGGTTACAATGGTACCCTAAACTTGTCTAAAACCTATTGGTTGAAAGTATTTAGACCCATCCCTACCCTAGCATTGATATAAGACACATTATAGCCATTATAAACCAAATATAAATTTATTATAAAATAATCTTTTAAGTTTTTCCTAAGGTTCCCTTCTTCCCCCTTATAAAAGAGAACCTCCTCCCTCTCCTCTTCAAATGTTTGGAGCCTTCAATCTCGGAAAAACACTGAAACTTATTCTTCTAAACATCTCTAGTTATATCATAGAGGTTCTGGTCTACTCAAAATACCAAGTCTAGTGCCATAAAAAGAATTTTAAAAGAGGCACGTCAAGGAAGAGGTAATCTCTTCTACTGATTCTTTCAAGTTTCATTCTTCTTCTACTACATCTTATTTATTTTTTTCATTATAAACTAATAACATCAGTATCACTAATATACGGATATGTTATTATGAATATGAAACAACCCTATTTCAACTTCTATCCATCCTACAGAAAATAAAATCATTGTTCTTGCGTACGTACGAAATAGCGTCTCCACGCCGTGGTGTAATGTGTTTTCCACAACAACCTTACATGGATGGATATAATGTTGTATAGAATAACTATATATGATAATTATAACATGATACTGATTCTGAGATATTATATCATCAACTAAAATTCCATTATTATAATTATGTGAACGATATCATCGCTCGTGCTTACGTACGGCCTACCGTCTCCACGATATGATGCGACTCGTTCTACAAGGTCTTCATTGAATATTGATTATATAAATGAATTGAATGAATACATATTATATATATTATACTAATACAATTAAGTAAATGATATATCTATAATATAAAAAGTGGAATAATAATTTATTCAACAAATCACACATAAGAATATAATGAAATGAACAACTGAATAACAAGTAGCAATGAAATATTATTAATAAGCAGATAAGTATATGACAATATATGATATCATAATAATTAAAATGATTATATAATAAGTAAATTAAATTATTTAAATCATTATACAGGAGGTTCAGATACATAAAAAGCATATCAGACCTAAGGTAAGGGATAACTCTTCCAATCTCATTCTATCCGAGCTTGTTTTTCGTAAGTACTTATTAGGGTCATATTTATCATCCACATCCATATTTCCTCAATATGTAATATTATTTATATCCTCCTATAATTTTTGAAATCCAATTTTACCAATTGGTTAGTTTTTAGTAAAATATATGAAAGTTATATTTTGTTGTTTTTAGTATGAGGTACTTTTTGACTTTTCTGGCCAATGTACGGAAAGAATGTTTTTTATCTTACACAACATTAATGGGATTTTATGATATCATAAATTATTATTCCCATGAAGCATAATTTAAAAGTGTTCATGTTTATTTTAAATTAACATCTTCTAGATTAATATTTTATGAAATATTGATAATGGAAAAATGTTTTTGAAGTTGAAAGGTTATTTTCCTCAAGAATGGTGTTCAAGTGTTTTTTCAAAATTATTTTCCATATAAGATAATATAAGGATATGTTTCTATACCTATTTTTAAATTGATTTGATTATGTTATGATTGAATTATTTTTATGAATTCTTTTATCATATATGGATTATGTTATAATGGCATGATGTTTAAGAATCTCATTTTTATGACATGGGTTATGCTATGATGTATGATTTATGATTTTGTGGAACACAGAAGAATGGTATCATTATGGGATGTGTGAGACCTATATATACCTCCAATTCATTTGTTAAATATTTATATCTCATGAGATAGACATGGTCGGAATGAACAATTAATCCGGCTCAGTGATACAGGACTGGAACGAAGAGTGAACTCGGTTCAGAAATTGACATTGTCTGCAATGATAGTCTTGGCAATGAGTCTTGACTAATCTGAAATGATTTTATATGATTATGTGTGTATTCTAAAAAGTTTCATGTTTTATGTTTTCAATATTGGGATTACATTTCACTACTATGATTTATCCCATGTCATGATATTATGATCACTTTTGTAGGTTATGATTTTTAAAATGTTATGTTTTTATGAATATGATATGATTGACATTTCCTCTATTTACCATTATTGAGCATTTGATCTCACCCTTTTGTATGTTTCCTTTTCCTTAGGTAAGAAGAAGGGTATTGAGTGGGATATGCCAAATGTGAATCTAGATATGATAAAATAAGCATGAGACAATGTAGATGATTTTTGAACCGGTTGTTTATGTTTCCCAGTTTCTAAAGACACTATACCTATATGGTACTTTCATGGGTTTGTTACATGTTGTAATAAGTATGCTTCAATTCTGAAGTAATAACAGTGTGTGTAAGGTATGTTTCATTATAAATTGTATGGGTTCATTTAATTGTTCTATTATTTTTATGTCTAATGTAACCTATATGAATTTCCCATCATTTTTAAGATGTTTTCATTGACATAATATGATTTTAAATGTTAAGATAGTAATATTATTTGTGAAATTATTATTCCCTTTTAGGGTAAAAAATTATCATTTATAGAGGTTTTTTAAATGTTATCAGGTCTACTAATAATCCCCAATGGATCTTATTTTTAATTTAGGTTTTATTATATTGTATTTAATGAACCAATTTTGGTATTATATGATATTTCATGTGTATATAAATGATTATTTTTTCTCAAGGATTACTATGTTAATAGAAAACCATATCTAATGATCTCATAGATTTAAAAATCTCTATTGGGATTACATTATATTTTATATCCCTTACAAGTCATTTTTTCCCATTATATATTTTAAATTTTTTTTGTTATAAATATAATTAATAAAAAATAAGAAGTATACATGAAAATAAAAATGATTTGTCATGAAAATTATTAGAGTTTTATTTTCAAATTCAAAAATTTAATCAAGAATGCCTAATAAGTATATTATTGAAACATGTAATGTATAGAATTGTTATGTAAGTGTTATTCAATATTTTTATAAAAATAATAACATGATATTATCATCCCAAATTAGTAAAAAAAAAATTTATCATTAAAAATAAAATTACAAATTGAAAAAAGGTAGTGTCCTTATACCAAAAATTTTGATATTTTATGAAATAAATTATTTCAAAATAATTTTTATTATTTAATATATTCCATTAAAAAATATGTTTTTTATCTTTAATCACATGAAACGCCAATTTTATCTTGTCTTGAATAAAATATAGAGTTCTTTCTATGACATAGGTAACACTGAATCCCAAGTCTTATTAGACAACAATATTCTATTTAAATTATTATAATATTTATCACACTGACAATTTAATTGTGATAATGAATGAGATTTAAAAACATTGAAAATTATAGTCCATAAATTTTCATAATATACATTTTTTGGTTTATAATTAATTTTAAAGGAAAATAAAGAATTGTTGGATAGAAAGCATATAACATGTTTGATAATGATAGAATATCTCATTTTCATATTTATTAATATTTCTAAAATATATAGTAATTCTAAAATTAAAGAGAAATCTATTATTAAAAGAATATATTATATTCCACATGAGTTTCCACAAAATCTTGTGTTATATGAAAGACTAATCTATATAAATTGTAATATATAATTTGTATTATTATTTAATATAGATTTGTTTTCTGACATTTAATGTAATAAATTCATTATAAATATTTTTTGAAACATTTTTATATTTTATATGAAAAAAAACCTCATTTTTTAAATTTTAATGTGATAGTTTTCCCTGGGTTATTTTTTTGTATTTTTCGAATAAGTTTCTTATTTTGATGAATAGTTAATAATTTATAATTTTAACTAAGAAATTTCTTTTCATCTAATATATATATATATATTATTAAAGTGTAATTAGATATATTTTATATCATTTAATGTATTTTACATTATTTGAATCATTTTGACAGTTATTTTAGATACAAATACCTATAATCATTTTAATAATTTTTACATTAAAAACTAGGTTTATCGTTCCGTCATTGGGATTAATTTAAAATTAATTTATGCAAAATTTGTTGTTTTAATTTGGAAAAGTGTACTGTATATTAATAATAATAGTAATTTAAAATTTATAATAAGTTCAACATAGTTATTGAAAAAAAATTGTAGTGAAAGTAAAACAAAATTAATTATCATGGTTAAAGTAAAAAATATGTTTACTTTGTGGTTTATATTTAATCTTTACCATCCAAATAACTAAGACACTTGTAAAAAATAATTTAAGTACCTTAATCGATCATATAACATAATTTATATAACTGGGAACACTATTGGATTCTCATAATGTAAAGGATTATTCTCAATAGTGTATTCCTTTTTATATTTACTAGATTGTCACTCCCCCTCCTCTATAAAAAGGAACTAACCCCCCCCCTCACTTATTCTCACCTCTCATAACCTTTGAATATTCAAAAAATTACTAAAATAATCCCCCAACATCCATACACTTATACTATAAGGCTCAACATGTTTATAAAGAAAATTAAAGATGTCCTTTGGTGTAAGTAAAAAATAGTTTCCCTATAAAGAGATAACATTATTCAATGATCTCTATTTTTTTTTTTCAAAAACCCCCTCAATTATTTTTAAAAAATATTTAATAATAACCTATATATACAAAGTATAAATATATTTTTTATATTATGGGTTTTACCAACATCTTCACTCACGTCTATTAAGAGGTTTGTGCAATCATCATTAGTGTGTACGAAGGACTACTGCCTCGTGAAGCTATGAATTTTGTTCTTATAGTACAACCTATCATGGTTGGTAATAATGATGTAAATACATATTTGTACCAAATATATAAAAAATTTTATTTCCTAATACTTATAGAATTTTTAAATAACAAATACCATAATTATGTTCATTTTTAGGGACTATGATAACATTATTTGTGGACATGTGGAATACCACCTCTTCAACAGGATATGATATGTTTAAAAATACATGTAAATTTTTATGAATGGGTTAAATTAAAAATATGTCACATACATGATATATATATATATATATGATATTCATGACAATATTACCTATCTGAGTATATAATATATAATTTTCCCTAACAACATTTCACACATTAAAGAGGTGATAACATCATTCGTAGATGTTTGGACTATCGCATCCATAAATACATGTAATTTCATTTATATCAAACAAATAATATATATAAGTATATTTTATTATGTAATATGGTATATATTATATATTTATAAATTTTTATGATACATGATACTAGACTTCTTTAAATAATGATCATTGAAAATTGGGAATGTTACACATGCGTACATAAGACCTAACATCTCAACAATTGTAACATTGGATAATTTTTAATAACTGTATTTTATGAATTTTTATAAAAATAAATTTTATATATATATATGATAATTATTTCATTATTATTATTATGAATATTATTAATGAAAATTTCCCATTTGGCCATAGTTTACCTACCAATGTTGATTTTGATACATATACCGAATATGGTCAAAACACCGGATATACACATAATTATTTAACTAGTTTTATAAAAAATCATAATAATTGAAGTAAAATAAATTAAAATTGTGAAATATTTTCTTAAGAAAATTAAATTTTAATATAATTTTAGTATTCAAGATGATTAATAAATGTGTGAGAATTCTGACAAAAGGTATGGGAAGTGGTTTTAATCTCCTTTCATTGAATAATTTTTTCATATTATAAAACCAAAATATTTTATGAAGTGTATATAAATCCTTAATGACATATTTTGTCATGAAATCATTTATTATAGATTAATTTAATATTTTGTTAAATGTAAATATTTCATGGTTCTCTTGATTTAAATATTTTAATGTGGTTAGTAACAAATTGACTTAAAATATTCTATATAAATTTTTAACGATTTAATATTAAAATATTTTCCACCATGATACTATTTTATGTATTTATTAATATATTATAAATATTAGATATATTTTTTCTATTTTAGATTTTAGTTATTTCTTTTTTGAAAAATGGAATCTGTTTACATTTTTATTCAAAATATCATGGATGTCATTAAAAGTAATGTTCTATTATTAACATAAAATACAATATTGACTTTTCCACCTTAATAGAAATTATTTAATTTTTGGATTCATTTTCATGTTTTTGGTTTCCTTAAATCAATAACCAACCTAATGTATTTTGGTATTTTGGTATTGAAAATGGTTTTCAAAATAAAAAGGGTATTTTTTTGTAAATGGGTTGTTAATGGAAATTTTGTATTCTATTAGAATGTTTTTTAATATGTGATTTAAAGAATTTCTAACATGGTTTTGTGAGGAAAGTTATAATTCATGAATATTTATTTCCGAATTATATTATGGGGTAGAGAATATTGCATAAGGAAAGCATGATATAGCTTAATTTTTGGTGGCTAAGATTGCGCAATGATAAACATTACAACATAACATGGGGTGTACCGTATATCAGTGGGAATTCCCATCACATATTAACATTGGGTGTCCCAAAAAATTTATTGAAACCCATTATAGATGAAAATTGGTTGGCCAAGATAGAAATAGGAAATCCCATTATAATTTCACATGTTCTGGCCCAGATAATATCGGGTGATGATGTTATATCTCTTTAATGCATTCGTTAATGATTATATTGTATGTATGTAGTATGGTTATTCAAGATTAAAGGGTTTCAAAATGTTTTTATGACTGTAATTCTCCAAATTATTATTAATTTCATTATATAGGTTTTAATGAAATCAATTGATAAAAATGTGTTTTTTTATTTTCATGTGAAAATGTAAATTTCATATTTTTGAATAACATTGAAGTAAAAGGTAAAAGTCACATGAGTTTCCATGGGTTTAATGAATTAAACGTTTTTTTGTTTAAATTATATATTCTAAATTTTTTTATATACAATGTTTTTAATGGTTTTTCACTTGTATTAAGTATTTTTTAAAGAAAAGAAGATGTCATGATTAACATAAAATAGATTTTTCATTGACACGAATTCATGATTTTAATAAAAGTATTATATTATGGGAAACATGATAATGAGAATATATTTCCACTATGTATATTATTGTTTTTTTATGTATGAGTTATGTTCTACTTATCTAAATCTTTAATCCTAAAAATATCATCAATTTTAATGAATGTAAATTCTTGACTAAACCCCAAGGTAAGGTAATTTTTATGTTTGGGATGTAAATTGGGTAGAAAAGGAATGGTTTAGACAACATTATAGGTTACTATTGTTCTAATATCACTCACATAAAAGATTTATCTCTGTCGTTAATATTAAATGACATATAATTTTATGACTTCCTTATTTCCTTGTCAATGTTATTTCTGTTCATATTGGTTCCTCATAAAGGAAAAATGGTATGCTAACCAATTGTATTATATTATTATGAATACCTGAGATATATTCAATCATGATTCCATTTAATGAGAAAATTTTAATAGTCTATTCCATGATAAATATTTCCCTATGTTAGTTTGTCTTATGATGGAGAAAAAATTCTTCTATTTGAAAAATATAGATGAAGATTTAGTGTCTACATATGAATTAAAAATTAAACGGTTTAATATGTGTGTATATTATTTTTTTTAAATACATTAACTATAATATAAATATATTTTACTTATAATTAAACCCTATATTATGAATATCTTTTTCAAAATATAAATTTAAAGGTTTTGATAATGTTGAGAATGTTGAGATGGATTATTTTGTACACTTATGTTCCACTAGAATAATGTATTACAAAATGGTCAATTTTGTATGAATTGCACCAGAAACTAAAAATAATACAATATGATTTCTGAAAAAGTGATCCATGTTTGGTAAAGAACATTTCATGGAATGAATGTCAATATATGGACTGTTTTTTTTGTTTGGTAATTTCTTCCACAAGGTTTGTGATTCTAAGGAAAATTGTTTAGAACTATAAAAAAATGAGATAACATATAAACATAAACTAAACAATTTTGTTGGGAAATTATAAAAATGTGTCTCCAATGAAAATTAATCATGATGAAAATCATCTTGAGTAGATGAAACAATGCCTTGGATATATCATTTTTCAACTTCTCAAGTTGATGTTCGACCATCTAGTGAAGTGGTGATAGCTCCAGGATGCTTTGAATTTTTTAATGTATGGCCATATGTCCAATTTCGTGGAGCCATTTATAATGTTTTAAATAATATAAATTCATTGAGAGACATTTATTGAGTTTTAATAAATTCATGAGGTATATGTTTAACTGTCATTTGCAGAAGAATCACATTACTTATGTGGATGTGTTTTTTGTAAAATTGTTTACCATTGTGGTTAAATATATAATGAATGATTTATTAGTAAGATCAGGTATCACAATTTAATATCAGATGATATTTTATTATCTCGTCACATGACTATTTAAATTATAAAAATATGTGACAACCATCTTGGTTTTGTTTAATAAATAATAATAATAATTAATATAATATTATCCATTTATGGATTATGTGATCCTTTATAAGATGATTATTGTGCATTAGGAATGAATACACATCTTTTATACTCATTATTTAGAGATAGAGAGAAAAATATGTAATTTTTCTCAGAAAGATAGTATATTCCCATTTTCTCCAATTATAGACACTAAAGTAATCCTTCATCTATATAAATAATGATATTGATATTAAATTTCATCATATTTAAATATGTTAATATGATATTGATTAACTATTTCCCATATATTTGGATTTTTGTTCTTCCAATATTGACTGTCTCTTGAAAATTTTCTCTATCATTCCTTATTAGTCTAAGTAAATTATTTTTCCCCTATAAATGATTCTTTTTATTTCCAGAAATTATTATCAATTTGTATAATTATAGATATGAGTTTGTTATGGTGACCATTATGTTTCCCACATTCCAATTTTTTGATGATGTTTTTATCCCTTTTTACAAAGTGGGTATCAATAAATGAATTCTTTAAATATTAACAATTGGATAAAAATGTAGAATCTCAAGTGAGAAATAGATTTTAAAGATGGTGAGATTTATCCACCTATGATTTTATATAATATCGTCATTAAAATTAATACAAATTATTTAATATATTGTGTTACATGAACTATATATTTTAGATTTCATTACATGAAACTTCATGTTTATCTAATGTTTCATAAAACATCGAGACCATATCATGACTTTCTTATACAAAAATCTGAGTCTCAGTGGACACCAATATAGAATTATTAATATTATTATATTAATCACCAAGACATTAGTATTTTAATAATGAAAGAAAATATCAATATTATTAAATTATATATTACATATTTTTATAAATTGAATTCATTAGATACAAATAAATTATAAATTCAAATAAAGACCAATTGAATATAAGGGACATAATAGTCCACATAATGATAAAATATTATTTTTTGATATTTATTAGTATTTATAAATAATATAGTTATTTAATAATTAAATTGGTATGTATTTTCTGTATTCTAAATGACACATATAATGAGATTCATCAAATTATTGTGTTTCATGCAAGACACGTTTATACTTAACTATAATATTCTATTAATATTATTATTTTATATTGATGATTTCAACCGTTTATGGGAATACATTCTTTAAATACAAAATTTTTTATACATTTAGAACTATTATATTAAAAAATAAAACTCATTTTTTAAATTGTAATATAAAAAATATTATTCTGTGATATTTTGGAATTTTTATATGATGTTTAATATTTTGATGATATTTCTGTATTTTAATTGAAAACTTTATTCCCATGAAATATGATTATATTGTTAAATAATATTTTGAATTGGTTTTAAATAACAATTAGATCATTTTTATTTCATTTTAAAAAATTTATCAAATTAAAATCATATTTTAGGATTTTATATAAGAAAACATAATGAACATTTGATTATTTTCACTTTATAAACATTCTTTTTTCCTATTAAAATGGATTAATTTTAAATTACATTTTTATAATTATGCTCATTGAATTTTGAAAAATTGATACCATATTTATAATTTTTATAAATTTTAATTTTTAAAAATATAATAAATGTTTTTGAAAAAGAATATTAGTGAATGTTACAAAAATTAATTATAGTTATTTAGGTAAACATGTGTTTATATGGTAGTTTAACATTAATAAGAAGGGGTAAAATTGGATATAAAAATTTCCAAAAATATACTTTTGACCATTATTAGTCTGTTTCCCCAGTTTTGTGGAATTTGAATCATTAATTTAAGGACATTATGTAGGGGGACCTCCCATTATTGTTTACCTTTTAATATTTACATGAATTTCACCCCCACCATAATAAAAATACACTCACACTACCAATATAATTAACACCTCAAAATCCATTTTTATCATCCAATACATCACCAAATAATCTTTAAAAATATCTTATAACATACTAGATGAAAAAATTTATGCTGAAAGAAAACCAAGTTAGTCGTTTGGGGTAAACCAATGGAGTTACCTAAAAAGAGGAAACATTCGTAAACAATAAAATTTGATTTATTAATTTTTAATAAAAATAAAATTATTATAATTACATTATTATATAAAAACCTATGTTTACCAGGTATATAGGTATTTTTTATGTTAATGGATTTACATACACCTTCACACTCTAGCATCAAAGGGGATAAATGATCATTGTTTATGTGTAATGGGGACTACCTCCTAGCTAACCAATGTCACTCATTATTCAATTACCACATCTAATGATTTTTAATAATGATTATCATAATATTTTTATAACACATATATAATATTTATCATTTATTGAAACTCCTTGAATTTTTATATAACACATACATTTTTTCTTTCATTTTTTTTGTTGATGATAAAATAATTTGGTGACATGTTGATTGTCGCCTCCTTAAAGCAATGTGATACATTCAAAATTTTCCTAGAATATATTAATTATGGGTTTAATAAAAAATCAAATTTCATAAAAGAAACATATTTGATCTTAATTACATAATATCCTTTTTTGAAATAGAATAATTCATTTTATTGAACATTACATCACATATAAGAAAAAGTGATAACTTCGTTCATGGGCATGTGGATAACTACCTAATCGAAGAGAGATGATACATTTTACATCATAACAAAACTATATAAAAATATATTTGATTTAATGGTATGTTATTTTCAATATAATAATAAATATACCGAGAAAAATGTTACTAACCTCTTTTCCATAATGATTGTTGAAAAAATGGGAACGTTACTAATGTGTGCGTACAATCTATTGTCACTATGATTATAATGTTGGTTCATTTTTTATAACCATATTTTATGAGTGTATTTAAAAGTATAATTAATTTAAAAAAATTATAGTAATTTCAGGAATATTCTTCCTGGTATGTTTATGTAATATTCAATTTGACATTAGTTTTTCTACCATGTTTTTTTCATATAAATAAAATATGTTAAAAAACCCAACTTAAACATAATTTTTTGATTATTTTTTTTAAAAAAATTAATAATTGTAATAAAATTAATGATTAACATTAAAATTTTATGAATAAATTAAATAATTAATATATAATTAATATCATGGATGATTAATACACATGTAAAAAAGTTATAATTAAGTTAAGGGTTTCATCTCAATCATCTTTCACAGAGGCATATTTTGATGTTACACAACTACCTTTATTAATGAGATTTATATATAGAATATTTCTAATATTATGTAATGAATTTTTTTATTCTCATGTTTTTTATGTTTTTGTTAATTTTTATTCAATCATGGGGATTTGGATTCAAATATTTCAATGTTTAATGAGACAGTTTGATTTAAAGATGTTATTTCAAATGTTTAAAGATTTAATTTAAAACATATTCCTTAGTGATGTTGTTTTATATTTTTATGTTTATATAAGGATTATTAAGTAATTCTTTTATTATTTTTATAATCATTCAATGTATTACAATAATGTAAACCTTTTATGTGTAATATATAAAACATTCTGACAACTGAAAAAATAAATGTTTTATTTTTAGCATACATGACACCAAGGTCTTTTCATTAGTTATGGAAGATATTTTTTTTGATCCCATTTCAATAATACATGTTTACTTAAATAAATAAACATCAATATATTTTTTTGGAATTTGGGAATTAAAAATGGTTTTCAAAATGAAAATATTTTTTTCAGAGATAGGTTTCAATTGAAAAAATGGTATTTTTATCCAAAACAATTTTCATTTGAGTTAAAATGTGTTTTAAATTGATTTTATGATGAATATATTTTATTAATGATGTGGTAATTTAGAATTACAAGATGGAGTGTTATATATAATGCTTGGAAATAAAATTAATTCATAACATGGGGTGGCTCATGTAGCACTTATAAATCTAGTTACATCATAACATGTGGTTTCAAAGATAGCACCAGGAAAGACTATTATAGATTAAAAATGAGTTTCATAGATAGCTACATGAGATCCCATTATAGATTATCATTGGGAATCCTAGATAGAACTTAGAAAAATACAATTATACAATAACATGTTGTGGCCCAAATATCATAATGTTTTCTTATTAAATCTATACAATACATTTGATAGAGAATATATTAGAAGTCAGATGTATGGTAATTCCAATTGAACGAATTTTTAAATGGTCCTATGGATAGGATTCACTATGTTACCTATGACATTTTTAATTTATTTATATGGGTTTTAATGATTAATTTTAAGAAAAATGTGTTCTTTTTCATGTGAATTTTTTTCATATTTCCAAAGATCTATGAAGATAAATGTAAACATATTATGTGTTGCAATGTTTTTACTAAACTAATGGTATCTGTTAGGTGCACTAGGCTAAATACCCTGAGAGGTGGGTGAATTAGGGTATGATATATTAAAACAACATCCCCTTTGGATCTTGTTTTTCTGTTAGAAAAAAACCCTCTTATCTCTCTTTATCCTTTGTATAGTATTAATAAACCTTAAATCTTGAACATGACAAAACAATTTTGAATTGGTTCACACCCACTGGTCTACGTCCAAGGAGCATACACCGATAGTGTGTCGATGTACCAATTCCACTATAATCTCACTATTATTTACATGTTCAAAGTGGACTCATTGTCCCTTCTAGTTTATAACCACTCAGAATTTGAGAACTCACTACTCTCTCAACTGATGTGAGACCACTACTTCATTATAAGATCCACTCACAGTTTATAGACCTACAGTTCTATTAATTATCTCTAGTGAAATATTCATCTTTAACTATTTATAGATGTTCTAATGACGTCCAACGTTGACCAACAGATTATTCTTTATTTGCACCGGGTGTACTGGGAAACCCCAAATTTTATGAACAGCCTATACACTGCCCTATGTGTAATTCCATACTTTTTCGCAAAATCAAATTTTCCTGGAACACCACTATTACACGCAACCAATTATTTTACACTCGACAAACTTCTTTTATGCACAACCTTCACATTATGAGTAACCACCTATTTTACATGCAACAACCATCTTTTACATAAAATAACCTTCTTTTACACACAAACTTTTCTTTACGAGGAACAACTCTTTTATCAACAACCTGATCTTTACACGCAATCCAATGACTTTATGTGCAAACTTTACATTTATGTGAATCTCTCTTTTGTATTCCAATTCCGTGTGCCAGAGCTCAGATACTATATAAGTCTTGAGCTACTCCGATTAGAGGGTCACTTCATATTTATAGAAAAAATCTACCCCATGCATGAAAAACCTTTCTCCCACATATAATACTCATTGAGCGTGAAAAACACATGTTCCGCACAACACCATATTTTGCGCCATGCTCAAATTTTTCGCGCACCTAATGAATTTTCCAATTTTTGAGCTTTTCATCATGAAACACCTCTTGTGCAAAAAACTCCATTCATCTATTCCATGAACCACACCAATATTTTGTGCACCTCTCTAATATTTCATGCACCATTCCAATTTTTCATGCACCACTTTATTATTCACGCACCACTCTAATTTTACGCCACCTTTTATATGGGTTTTTGTACCACCTCCAGAGTTTTTTCCTTTGTCTATGTTCTTCTATAAAACATGGATATCCAACAACATCTTCTAACCCTGAAAAATCACCATGTAAACCCCCTTTGTCACAAAATTTCTACATCACTGTCTAGTTTTTGAACAAACACAACATGGAGGTCCTCTTTGTCAACAAATGAAATCACCTCCAAAATGCGTCAACGATACATTGGGGGATTTTTTCCCAACAATCTCCCCCTTTGGGTTTGTTGAAGACTCTTCTCATAAGGATTCTATGTACTTTGATACCCATTAAATTTCCTTCCAATCACTACCATAATTCACCTCTTGCGATTCTGATAGTGTTCAAGGATTCATGTAGCATGTACTCTAAGCCGACATGAGAAATGCTCACCAGGAGAAACTAGAGTAAATGAAAAGATCATCAATGAATCACTTCATTTTGGACACAAATTGTTGATACCAAACTGATACCATTGGCTAAGATAATACCAATTGTGGATTGCTGGAAACCTTTTCACACTATTCCAACATCACACTTCTGCTATTATCATGATTCTTATCTATCGTGATATCTACTCTTTGATCAATCCCTTCTAGAATCGTCAGATTTATTACTCTCACTCCCCATTTCTTATTGTGATCCCTTATCTTGTTTCTCCACTTGTCAGCTTCTCTTGGTGTCTTTGTCAAAGACATTTTCTCCTTTACTTTTCCATAATTTCTCCCCCTTTATGAGTCAATATTTATCCCCCTTTTTCAATGAACCCAAAGGTCGCTCTTCTATATTCAGAGACATTATAAGGAACATAGATTATCACATTAGAGAAAAAAACCATACCTCGGGGAGAGAGGGGGGATCCCACAACCATAGTTTTTCAAGTGCTGGGAGTCGACTGAACTCCTAGAGCCAGTCGAATCCTCTCAAAAGCTTCCTTGGATAAGGCCTTTTTCAGGATGTATGTAGCTTTTATCTTTGTTGGAACATAGTCCAAACTCACGATTCCATGCTCATCCTTCTCCTGGATAAAATAATACTTTATCTCTAACTTCTTTGTCCTTGAGTAATGCATGATATTTGTTCTGAGATCCATAGAACTTGAGTTATCTTACATTATTCTGATCGGAGACTTCACTTATACTCTAATATCATCAAGATGTTGCTTAATCCACTAAAACGGCGTGCATGCATGAGTGGCCACAATATACTCAGATTCTGTGGTGCTCAATGAAATTAAATATTTCTTTTTTTTCTTAGCCATGAAATAAATAGTCCACCAAGATACAATGAACCGCCTAATGTTGATTTCCTGTCATCAGTTGAACTATCCCAATATACATCAATATAACCCAGTAACTCTGTCTGAGATTTTTCATTATACATCGTGCCGAAATCACCCATTACCATGATATACAGATGTGTTTTTTTCATTGTAAATCTGTGAATTTCTTGGGGATTTATTTGATATCGTGCTTCCTCGCATGTGGTGAAAATAATATCAGGTCTCATCATTGTAAGGTATAGTAAACTCTCAATAATCTGGATATATTATTTGGTATTTATTGCCTTTCCATTATCATCGCTTTATAATTTCATCTGAGTAGCAACCAGAGTTTTCATCTCCATGGAATTTTATATTCCAAATCTTCTTAGAACAAACATTCTTATTTGGTTTGATAAATGAATGTGTCATTACTTCCTTGTGTCACATGTAAACCAAAGACTAATGTCAACTCACTTATCATATACATTTTTAACTCATGTTTCATTAATTCGGAAAACTGTCTGCACTGTGCTTCCTCAAAATAACAAAATATTATGTCATCGACATAAACCAGAAAAATCAACCTTTTATTACCATCATTATTGAAATAGAGATTATAATCTACTCTACCACCCTGGAAACCATGTTTCTTCAAATACTGATCATGATTTGAGTATGATGCTCTTGGTGCTTGTTTCATCCCATATTACGCCTTCTTCAACCACGAACCTTTTCATCATTTTCATGAATGAGATAACCATATGGATACTTGATATACACTTCTTCCTCCAAAACCCCATTCATTAATGCAGATTTGACGTCTATCTAGAATACCTTCAACTTCTATTTCACAACAATGGCTTGGAATAATGTGATTGTCTCTAGTCTCGAAATCGGTGGAAATGTATCATCAACATCTATTCCCTCTATCATGGAGTATCTTTTTCATACTAGTCAAGCATTGATCCAAATAACTATTCCATCTCCATTCATCTTGGTGCGACAGATCTGTTTAGCCCTGATGACATTTTTATTTCCTAGCCTTGAAACAATCTCCCATGTCTAATTTTTCACAATATTATCAAGCACTTCATTCATTACCTAAAGTTATTTTTTCATCTTCATCTAAATAACAAAAGCACATTTGCTTAGCCTGAGATAGGAAAGATGTCTACTGTAGTGTTTTCATTCTCCTTGTCTAAACTAGAGAAAACTGATCACCAATGATATTCTACCTATCAATTTCAGCTCGACTATTTGGATTTTGCGTAGATGCGGATTATACTTCTCCATGCTCAACATCAGTAACTTCTTCTGAATCATCATCACCCACTTCTGCTCCCCCTGGATTGCTTTCCTCCTCATCACTTTCATCGGGAAATTGTTCACTTCACTGTTGAATGATCTCCTCATTCTCTAATATGGTGAAACCATTTCTCCTAACTACTTTTCCTAGCCTTTTGTTAAATCATTTGTTTGATTTTATTTTTCTTTAGTATCCACAAAATATGCCCTCATCTCCTCATGACTCATATTTTATATGTTTTTCCTTGTTATGTATAAATCACATACTTCGAAATATTCAAAAGTATTTCACAGTTGGCTTTTTTCCATTCCACATCTTATACAGAGTCTTTCTTTCCTTCAGATACAACAAAGTCCTATTATAAATGTAGAAAAATGTAAAAACAACTTCCTTACAAAATTTCTCTAGTTTGTTTTTTCTATGAGCATCATTATGGACATATTGTTGATGATCCTATTTCTCCATTCAACCACTCCATTTGGTTTGGGAGTTCTCATTGAGTAAACATGACGCCTTATCCCATGTTTCCCAAGATAGTCTTCCACATGAATGTTTGGGAATTACATACCATTATCAATACGAATCTTCAAAATTTTCTTGTCCAATCAACTTTTTTCACTCCCTCTCGTACTATTTTAAGTAGCTAAACACATCAAACTTATGGAAAATAACAAATACCAATGCCATTTTACTATAGTAGTCAATTAAAATAACATAGTACATCTTTCCTTCAATTTCTCTTCGTGTGATATTCCCAAAAACATAATCATGCAACAATTCGATAACTCTCATTGACTTATTATCCTATCCCTTATATGTCTTTCTAATGAGAATCCCTTATTGGCATGCATATCACAAGTGAGTTTAATCATGTGACAGCTTAGGGAGGTCTCTTGCTACATCACAGTTTAAAATATCTTCCAGGTATGGTTGTCCTAGATGACCAAGTTGTTTATGCCACAATTTTCTTTCTTTCTCTCTGGACAGAAAACACATATCTTATTCTCGACTTACCAGGTTGAGATTCCACTTTGTCCTTTTTTTCCTATAGGACAATTTCCATGTATCTTCCTTTGATGTTACACATATTCTTACTAAACCTTAAAGAATGTCCAGAGTCACATAGTTGACTGATGCTGAGAAAATTGTGACTGAGGCCATATACTACTAAGATATCTACAAGTCTCATCTCTTTGCCCCAAACACGGCCATTCCAGATCAATAATCTTCAAGCCTTTATCATTTCCAAATTTAAAAACTATTTCTATGTCATATTTTACACCTATACCAAAATATTTATTATCTATCATGTGAGATGTGAAAACGAAATCAATGATCCATACACCAGAGCGATCTGATGCTTTAAGGCCAATTTCTGCCACCACTGCCTTCTCGTCCTTTTTCTTCTTGGTCCATATTTGTGCCTTCACACTCAGCATGGATTGAGACTTCTAATAATTCTTAGAGTATGATGTAACAACTTCTTCTTGGAATGATGCAAATCTATTTTTCATTTTTAACTCACCTTTTGATTCAATGATCTGTTACATGTGAATTTTTTTAATCTACATTGGAGAATTCCTCTATATGGTCGAAGTACAATAAATAGATTTGTTCTCTAAACCTCATCACCAAAAACAATGTCCTTAGAAATATGTTCTATAGAACTGTTCTCTATTTGGATTCCACCTCTGTTCTTGTTCCATTTTTTATCTCTTAGCTATAGAACAAACATACTATTCACAATCCATCTTTCCACAAAAATTACACCTAATATAAGGTGCATTCCCTTATGTCACTTTTTCACTGCTAGTTCCGCCTTGGGATCCTTGAATATTATGATTCTTCTTTGTCCCCAAATCAACCTTCAATCTTGGAATGGGTTTTTGCGGTCTGACTTCAATTTTCATAGCTTTTTGGTTTCGATCAACTCCCCCATCGACCTTAGATTCTGAACATAATTGATGCTTACTTTTGGCTGAACCACTATTCTCCACTTTCAGATTCTCGGTTTTTTGAGTGATCTGCTTTCTTGATGTCCTAGAATAAATCATTAATTTTTTTATCCTTAACTTTTTTCAAAAACTGAAAACTTCTCACTCAAGTTCTTCAATACACTTGATTTCATCCTTCCTTGTGTTATTCAGGATATTGATATACCTTTTCTATTATTCAATCATTATTTTATACTCCCTAACTGATTCTAATTCTTATGGTGTTGATTACATGATTTTGTTTTCAATTTCTTCAATCAGCTCATACTTCTCTTCTTCCTATTGCTACATAGAGAGTTTGGCGTCATGAACAACACTGTTGGATTTCTTTGTTTTGGATCTCCAAACATTTGTCTCTTCAAGAGAAGCCTCTAACATAGCTTGAATATCAACTCTTCCCTCAACCTCATCTTCTTCTTTATCATCTTCGGTTTCATTCTTATTTTGATAACTATCGACAACTAACACCATATAATTTTCTCCACTATCTCTGTAGTTTTTTATCTATTTAACCTCCTCAACCTCAGACTCTTCTAAACATTCACATTATTTTTAACAAAGGTTCTTCAACATATTTTTTTTCTTGAACTGTTTCTTTCCATTCCCATAGGTTGGATGCTTCTTCTTTGGAATATCTATTTCAATGACATCATCATCCTCTTGGAACTTTTTGGGGGACCTTTCCACATGATGTCCAACCATTCCACATCAAAAATAAAAAAGTGGAGTCTTCCCTTTAAACATTGTTTTTCAACTTTGAAGGTTTAAGGAGAAGAATGTAATCACATCATCTGTCTCTTCTTCTTCCTGAGAATCTTCAATGGTGAGGTTCTTTAGGGACTTTAATTCCACCTCTTTGGATTTCCCTTTTTTCAAATAATTGTTATCATCATTTCTCATTTCATATTAAACAAGGGTGTTGTGTAGGTTATCCATTGCCAGCTCTTTCATGACTTTATCTTCCAAAACAAAAACTTTTGGTTAGAATTGAGGTGTATGTCGCTTCGAGATGCACTTTACAATCATTATGTATTCAATAACTTCTCCAAGACCTCTCATGTCTTAAAATACAATATTTACCCTATCAAAAAAATGCATCAACAAACTCATTCAGGTTCATTATCAGATCTTTATAGTTGTTCAACAACACTTGTAGCTTTTCCCCCTAGAAATTGTATCGCCTTCACATATATTCAATTGATTTTACCACATGGTATGTTATGTTTTTAATGACATCACCTTTGTATGAATAGCATTGTATAGGGATACACTAATTCATTAATTACCTTGGAATCGTCATCCAATTCTCTAAGATCATATTCTGATAATGCACCACTATTAATATTGGTTATTATGCCATGCATCTCTGCTATGAAAACATTAATTAACAATGATTGGAAGTAGTGCTGCATCTGATTCTTCCACAACTAGAAGTTAATCCCGTCAAAGATTAGAATCCCTTTGTGATTGGTGAACTCTATTTGAGAGAGAGACACTGATATCAACATGCCTCTGATACCAATTGTTATGTCAACTAGGATAGATACCCTGAGAGGGGGGAGAATCAGGGTATGAATGATTAAAACAACTGGCCCTTTTGATCTTGTTTTTCTATTAGACAAAACCCTCTTCTTTATCCTTCTCAATTGCAAAGTATGAATAAACCTTAAAGAATGCACAAGATACAAAATAATTTACTTGGTTCACCCTCACTAGGCTACGTCCATGGAGCACACACTAGCAGTGTGCCAATGTATCAATTACACTATAATCGCACTACTGTTTACATGTTTGAAGGAGACTCACTGTCCCTCCTGGTCCACAACCACTCATAATTTAAGAACTCACTCTTCCCTTAATATAAGTGAGCTCACTGCTTCTTCATAAGATCCACTCACAGATTACAGACCTATAGGCATCTTCGTTATCCTTAATGAAATCTGCATCATTAACTGTTGATAGATGCTCTGTTTAAGTCCAACATTCACCCACATATGAATCTTTCTTTTTCACCGGATGAACCGGGCAACCCCAAATTTTACGCGCAGCCTCTACCCTACCTGGCGCATAATTCCCTCCTTTTTCATAAAATCCACTTTTTGAGGAACTCCTCCATTATGTGAAATAAATTATTTTATGCCCAAAAACATTGTTTTATGTGTATCCTTTAAACTACTTTCCAAAACCACTTATACTCGCTACATCAATCTTTTATGTGCAACGACCATCTTTTACGCAAAACCTTTTCTTTACACAGAACACCTATTTTACACTCAGCCTGAGCTTTACTCGCTAACCACTGACTTTAAGTAAAATCATTACGTTTACATGCTTCTCTCTTGCATATTGCAATTTTGCATGCCAAATCTAGGATACTCTCAAAGTCTTGAGTTGCTCTGAATGATGGGATCACTTTATATTTATAGGCAAAATAAACCCCTGTATGAAAAACCCTCCTTCCACGTGTAATCATCATTAACCGTGAAAAAAAAATCTTCCACGCAACACCATATTTTGTGAAATGATCCATTTTTTCCCACACCTCATTCCTTTGCCAATTTTTGAGCTTCTGATCTCGAAACACCTCTTTTGAAAAAAACTACAATCCATTATTTTTCTCACCACACCAATAGTTCATGCACCTATCCAATATTTTACACACCGTGCCAATTTTTCACACACAACTACATTTTTCACATACCACTCTGATTTTGTGCTCACCTCCCTTTTCCAAAAACACATCTCTCCATTATCTAATTATCAGCCCAAAAAATTGGGCAAACACAAAAAATCAGTGCCACCTTGTTTCTGCACTTTTTCGTATTGCCTCTATATTATTTTCCTTTGTCGATGTCTTCTTTCAAACATGGATAGACAAAAACATCTATTGCTCCCCAAAAATCACCATGTAAACCCCATTTCCCATAAAATTTGTACATTGTGGTTTTCTTTGTCAACAAACAGAACATGGAGGTACACTTTTTCAACAAACACAATAAATTCAAAAATTATTCAATGATACATTGAGAGATTTTTTCCCAACAATACCTTTTGTAATTATATTCCTTATATATATTTATAATTAATATCTATATTTTAATTTTTTTTATATGGTATAAGGATGGGTAATTGTAATGATGAAGTAAATTTAGAATTCATTGATATTTTCCATGAAAATAATTCATTAATTATGTAAAAATTATTTAATATTGAAAAATATAAACTAATTGGAAGTGTAAAAATTATATTTTATTGTTTTTATGTTGGATTTATGGCCTAATTCTATAAAACTATAAACATTTAATTTTCCTTAGAGAAAAAGAAAGTTATTTTATGATTAAAACACAAGATAATGTATTTCTTAATATTGTTCTGTTATATTATATTTTGTAATAGAGAATGTTTCAGATAAAAATTTTAGATAATGATGTTTTCCTTTAATGTTATTTAATGTTTTTTTGATGGTACCATGGGGTTTTATGTATATGTTTAATCATAATTTCTAAAGCATATAAACAACTTTTGATATTTTAAGTGAAGAGATTTTAGAGGAGATTTAAAATTCATCATTAGTTTTAAGAATAAAAATATATTGAACCTTAAATAAACCATAACTTAAGTAGTTGATTTAATGATAATTTATTTATATTATATTAGATTTATATATATAATCATGATGACTGTATATAAATTTATTAATAAGGAAATTTTATCAGTGGTATTTATGGTCATGAAATGAATTATCTATCATGTTAGTATCTAAATTTGATATATAAAATTTTGTTGTATATCACTATATGTGACTATTATATATTATTTTTCATGGGTATTAAATGATATTTTAGTTTATTTGTCATTGGGTTGACGTACGTATACCCATTATGTCTAACTTGATATTTTACATGAGGTATTATATCAAAATAATTCTATTATATTTTTAGTGATAAAGGATAGAATGAATGAGATAAAAATTTATGTAAAATAATTCATTAATTTTGATGATATTAATGTAATTTTTGAGTATTTACATCATACTTAAGGGATTTTAATGAAAATTGTGTTAATATATTAAAACAAAGGACATGTTGGCTGTGTGACAACCCATGATATCAAAAAATACAACATGGAACAAACCCACAACCTAAGGGTGACAATAGTTAAATGCCTACCAATATCCAATGTAATGTCCGGGTTAGTTTGACTTTTCCTCCCTTAAAAATTTGACTTATAATGATGAGGTTGTTTTTGGGGAAAAAAATTTATCTTATAGGTAACCATGGGACCAAAAACCCATTTTCTTATTAAGTGGTTACTTTTATTAAGGAAAAACAACATAATAATTTAATGGAATAATATACGAATAAAGTAAATAGAATTTTAAAGAATTTTGTTTAATAAATAATGATATAATTATATATTATAATAATATATAATTTTAACGTGAATTTATGCTTATTGATGTTTTTATATATATTATTAATATATTTGGTTGAATATATTATTGGGAAATATATATATATATATTTGGTTATGTGTCTTTTTTGGTGACATATGTGACTAAAGAAAAATGTTGGATTAATATAGTAAGAAAATGTGATCAAAACATTCTAATTTTCAGGTTTTCATATGTTTCTGTGATTGTTTTGATTAATTTTATGGTTATTTATTTATGAAATTATATGTTTTTATCATTTGGTATTTATTTTTTAATTTTATGATTGGCGTTTTATTTTCTCATATGAAGCTTTATAAATATTGGGTATTGTTTAACCATAGACTGACCAATTTAGTATTGGTTAATATTTAATGATAATAGCAGTATCTTGTCATCCTAGTTTGGATTATGTGGTCCACTCATTGTTGGTTTTAGACCTCCATGAATGAAAACATAATCATTAATGGTCATCATTTGGAAAAAATATGTTATTGTGATGGAAATTTATTAAAGAATGAAATTACAATTCTCAATTTAATATATTTTATTATGTTTGTAATCATGAAGGTAAATATAATCCTCAAATCTTGAAAATAGATATTGAAATAAATAATTTATCAAATTACTGCAATTTCGATGAATAAATAGTCTTTTTCACACATAAATGGTTTATGGTTTTGAGGTTTTTAGCTTTATCATTATCATTCACATTCTTATGATAAATCTTCTCCCTCACTATACATCATTATTGAAAAAAATATCAATGTTTATATTTCCACTTCCCACTAATTTTCCCTTATTTGTACAATTATTTTAGATTTTTTGAAAATAAATTTAATATTTCCCATTTACTCTTTTACATGGGGTGTTTATTAAACATTTTTATGATTTAGGATTTGAAAAATGGTATTTTCAAATTTATAGACCTTGATTATTTATTCCATGTTAAAATGATGATGATGGAACATTATAACGGGGAAGAATTAAGTATCCTGATATAGTAAAATAACAATTGGTCTGATAGAGTATATAACACACATCACCGAGTATAAAAGCACCACGAAATATTGTTTTTTTTTACTCTATATTTATATACTAAACATGAAATTGGAATGTCTGAATTAGATTACACATATTTTGAAATTTATACAACTCCCTTAATCAATATAAATTTTCTTCTTAATGGTTAAGAAATAATATCTCAATTTTTTATTAATGTCATTTAATAATACAAAAATATGTTATTTAAATTGTTATTATTATTTTTTATTTGAGAATATGATAATTAATTTTGGATAAATTGAGAAATTTAATTAGATAAAAAAAGATAAAATTTTCGTAGTTAGTTTTAAATAATTATCTTAGGATTAATTTTTTATAAATTTTTTAAGTGACTGCTTTTCAAAAAATTGTGAAAAATAAAATTTTTTATTTGAAATGGTATTTTCACGTTGCATTTTTAGAAGGAAAAGTAATATTTTGTATTATATTTAAAATTAATATAATTCATTTTTGTTATTCAAAATAAAATTATGTTAATTGGAATTAATATTTTAAATAAATTTATTATAAAAAACATTTTTATGCTTACAAGTTCACTTTGACCAAATTAAAAAATTGCCCTATTTTGTGGCATTAATTTAAAAATGAATTAGATCAGTTATATTAGATGAATTAGATATAATGTATTTCATATTGTTAATAATTATTATTAATATTATATAATATGGACAACATATATTTTTTTCCATATGAATTCTAACCATAGTATTTTTTTTACCATGATACATGTATAATTGGACAATTAGGGTAACAAATATGTGATAAGACATTAAATTAATTATAAAACACGTTAATTTCATTGTATGTGTCTATTTTATCTATTATAATACATGATTTTAATATTCAACATATTTTTAATATATTATTTATTTCAAAATAATTATATATAAGTAAAATATATGGTGAAAAATGTCATTTTGATAGTATTAATATATACAATATTTTGAGCCAATGTTAAAAGATCATATTATTGGTCATAAAATGTAATATCTATTCAGAAATATTTTTTTATCATTCTTATTTAAATAAATTCTTATTAATGAAATAATTACCTTTCCTGATTATTCGATGTTGATTCAATGATTTTGAAAGTGGTTGAAAATTGTGTACATAATTTTAAAAAGTATTAAAAGTAATATTTTTTTGGTTATTTATATTTTATCATGGAATATATATATATATATATCTTTGACTTTATTATATTAAAATTATATTCATTTCATGTTGTTTTCAAAGTTCATTTATATTTACAATTCATCAAATGACATTTATAGTATCATGTGTTAAATTATCTTTTGTCAAATTATTTTAAAAACATAAAAATAATTGAATGGATCAATTATGATGATAAATCAAATAAAATTTCATCACTTAGATATAAATATATTTCCAAAGAAGAATTAAAAGTAAAACACCTTATTTTTGAAAAAATTCATTAACAATGTTATGTTATGTTTTTGTTAAGAAATCGGTTAAACAAAAATATAATATTTAAAATGATATCATTACATATACTTTTTTTAGAAAATAAATTAATATAATATCATCATTATCAAATAAAAGTGATTATTTTGGAATAAATTTACATTTGTTTGCGACATATTATATTTCAATATTTCATGATATTTCAATATTGATATAAATTAGATTTTATAACAAATAATATTAAATTAAATTGTATTAAAAGTATAAAAAATATATATTTTAAAGTAAATTATATATGTTTTAAAATATCACTTATTTTCCAAATAAGATTATTTTGTCCATTAATTTTAAATATCATCACCTTAATGTGTAAAAAGCATTGATATTGTCATATTTCTTAAAAGGGATAATTGGGTGTTAAAACAATGAGATAAGAGTCAGAAATGAATCTTCACTTGGCCATAAATTATAATATGATAGAGAAAAAAACCATACTAATACAATATTTAAATAATATTAATTTTCTACAACATTATCAATAAAAATAAAATTATTTATTTTCAAACATTAGAAAATTAAAGAAAATTCACTTAACCTGATTATTTAGAGGCCACCACCCCTCCTCACCTCTATATACTTCTGTACCCTCTTTGACCAGCTAATAACATAAAAACTTCTTCCCTAAACTTCTTACTATGACTATTTAGTTCATATATTGGTAACAAAAAAAATATTTAGAGGGAATATGGTGTTATAAAAAATGAGGTTCTCAAAAGTGGGGGTTTAGGTTTTGACTAAATGTTTTTTATCTTTTTTCCTTCTAATACCTCCCTCATGTCTTCTAAAAAGTTGATAAAATTTTATACAAATTATATACAAACACTATGATGATTTTATATTAATATAAAATATAATATAAATATCTTTCTTTCATCAAATAATAAGTTAATCAATCATTTGAGTACACTCCGAACTACCACCATGAGAACAGATGTAATTCATTTTCCATCACCGCCTCTCACAACAGGTTGTAAACAGGAGTTTAATATATATATATATTATTAATGAAATTATTATCATTATTTAAATATTATACACTATCTAATCTTGTACATATTCATGCATTATAAAATGATATGTATGTTCATGTGTCAGTCCAGATAACCACCTCCATGAAGAGATGTGATTTATTTCTCATGACCACATCACACGAAAGCAATATGTAAGTGCTTGTGAGAAATAATATATAATTTCAGATATATTAGAAATTTATGAATTATAATATGATATTTGCCTTATATTTTTCATGATCAAAGAAAAATGAAAAAATTTCTACTTTGTACATACGATGAACCAACACCATGTTTTTAAAGTAATTAATTATTCATCACCATAATTAATGAATAGTTTTTAACGTATAATTAATTTATAAAAATGTTAAATAGTAACTAATTATTATTTTATAGGTTATTTAATAATGTCCACTTTGACAATAGTCAACATATCAATTTTATATTGTATATAACATTTAAATATAGTCAAAAAATATTATGTGATATTATAGTAATTTATTATAAAATGATAAAAATATTACCAAAGGAACAATAAAAATGAAAATTATTCTTAATCAATCAAAAAATACAATAGTTTTTTTATTCAGGATGATAAATATTGTTTTTGATTATTAAGACTCAATATAATGGGGACATTATTTTATGGACCTCATTTTAATTTATTTATCAGTTTATATATTAAATATATTTCATTGATTCCCATTATAATAATATTTGTTTATAGAGGTATTTATATATACCAAAATGTATAATAGTGGTCATATTTTGTAATTTTTTCTATTAATATTGGTCTTGAATATCAAACACATACAATATTTTATAATTATTTTCGATTTCTTTACAAAATAGAAAAAATGAAATCCTGTTTTTTTTACTTATATCGTTACAAAGAAATAATCAGCTTCCAAAAAAATAATTTTATATGTTTATTATTTTATAATATTCCATTTTTTATTATTAAAAACCCCATTCCATTTATTATGGTTATTTTATTTCTGAACATTTGGTTTTAAATGATATGGGTGTTCTGACATCTGAATGAGTTTTACATATGGTGCAATATATTTTTAAGGGATTTATGATTAAAGGTGAAAGATTAAATTTTTTTTATTAGTGATATGGTCATTGTAATTTTTGTAGGATAATGGGTGAGGTTGATAAAGATTATGGTTAGGGCTGATCCTGATATTTCTCATGATGACATTTCATCTTAAAATAGATCTCAATTGCATTGGTAAATAATTATGTTCTCTGATTAATTTTAATGGAATTTGCTCACACTTTTTATTCCATATGTTTGTCTTCAAGTAATATTTCTATGAATTTGATGTCACAAGGTACCTACATAGATTTTAAATTATTAATAAATAGTTTTCTTGTAAATCATTTAATTTCAAAAGTTAATCTAAATGTATTTTTTAAAATAGATCAATTATACCATGTTCTTATAAAAATCTATGTTTATTAACCAACACTCTTAATGGGTTCTAATTTTTTCAATGAAACCCTCTAGATTTTTAGTTTTTCCATTATGTTTTATTATAAATTCCTTAAATAAAATATATTGGTGTTATTTTTGATTTCATGTGGTTGTAAATGGTTATTTTGAGTTCTAAAAATAATTTTTATAAGAAAACTCTCTATATTTATTTAATTGTTTTAAAATTGTATAATGGGTTTGTTTTTACATTTATATTTCACTTAATTTGAATTATTTTGTCATGACAAGATTTCAAATTTTGTTCACTAGTTTTAAGAATGATTTGTAATAACGAATATGTTAGTTTGAAATAGAAAATGTTAATTATGAAACAGAAACATGTCTTAATATCAATTACAATAATTTTGGGGAAATAGATATTAAAGGTAAGTGTCCAAATATTATTCATTGAGTTTGAAATATAATATTTTTTTGATAATTATCAAACACAATGAACTTGAAAAGTCATTTAATTGTAAAATAAAAATAATTTTTATATAAATATGAAATTATTGATTCAATATGGGAAGTGTCCTTACTTATTAGGGATCCCGTATTGTATCCTCTTCCATAGTGATGATTAATGCTCCATGTGATCATGTGAACTATCCTTAACAACCACTCGAACACCCTTACACTTATCTAAGAGTATTTTTATATATAAAAATATGACATAATTATTTTCAAACACCTTGAGTCTTAATATGAACCTCAATTTTAAAAATTAAACCCCCGCCAAAACAAAAATTCAAATTTATTCATGATATGACATAACATATAGAAACAATGTGTTCAAACCATCCCTCTAAAACACATCCCCTTCGTAAGAATCCTTTTTAGAAATTAAATTATTATTCATAGATTATCATGATAATTATATCCTAAATAAGTCATCATATTCTAATCATGATTATTAGATGAGGAACCACTATGAAACTCAAAATATGATCATGCAGTATACATTAAAAATATATGAATAGTCTTCCACAATTATTAAAACATTTATAATTCACTAAACTTCAATCATTAAATTTATGTTATGACATGAAAAAACGGTCTATCATGAAAATGAATGTCATATTGAAAATTTAAAATACCATATTAAGAAACATATAAATTTAGATCAAACATTTCTATAGAAAAATATTTTCATGGTAACTCATTATTCCCATGCCTATATAAACACTCTCTTTATATTGACACCTCAAAATGTGACCGGACTCATTCTGAACATTCCTCTGTAAAAAGAGACATTTTGTATAAGCCCAAATATTTTATTTTATATAATCATAAATTATAACTCCTTCATATTATATAACTATTACCCTGAAATAAATTTGATGTATTTGATATGTTTCATTACATGAAACCATGAGTCTAAAAGAACTATGATATATTATAGATTTTATATCCTAGTCCTTAGATTAGATGGATTGAATAGGAGTAAACGCAATATGAAATACATTTCCAAATATATTCACATAATTTAAATGTATCAATTAATTTCGAAAAAATAGTCATAAAATTATCATAAAATAATTCTTTGATTACTCGAACTATTTTTTTGAAAATTGAATAATTATTTTGTTAATGAAATTATAATAAAAATATAATGGTATATATGAACTAGTTATTAAAATTAAATTTATTTGTAATGTATAAATAATAATAAAAAAATTATACAAGTAATTTTTAGGAATGGAAATAATGTCATTTGAACGTAAAATGAGTTATTTGGGTGAAATGATTATTAAGTTGGTAAAGTGAATTTATTATATTAAATTATATAGTTTTATATTTATTAATGAAGATAATGAGAGATATATATATATATTATTTATTTAAAAAAAGTTTTTACATTAATATAATTGTTTTTACTATGAACTGAATTGGAATAAAGATGGGTTTTTCATAAAAAAAACATTATCTTATAATTTGTTCCTAGATGATTCTGGTGTTTATTTTAAAATTAAATTATTCAATGGAATGAATGTGAATTTGATAAAATGGATTCCATATTTTTATGAAAACAATTAATGATTCCATTACATTTTTTTATAATAAATATTGAAAATAATAATAAAATTACCACAATTATGTTTAAAAAAGTTTATTAGGGGATAAACATATATATAAAGGAAAATGGGTAACAAAAAAATATAAAATTAATATTATTTGACTAGATATAGATCTTATTTTATTTTAGTGTCACTATATTTTCTATTTATCCACAATCATGAGAAAATATAACTATATTTTCTTATTTATTTTAAAAAATTCCATTTGTGTCACTCCACTCACACGTAAAAGTTCACCTCCTCTCCCCCATTATTCGTAAACTTTTAGCACTATAGATCAAAAAAACCCATCTAGTAAACCATTATATATCCATTTCATTTTATTGTAATCTCTTTTACATGTCGTAATACCCTCATAATAATGTATAAGGTTTAAAACATGGGTGGTCTCTCAAAGAAGATGTAATCATATTACTGGAATAGTTGAATGATAATTTCTTCTATTACTACCTCTTATTCTACTATATCCCTCCAAATATAATTAATCCAATATCATAAAAATAATTAAATTATTTTATATAGTAAAATCTTCTTCCATCGCATTTTCATAAAATTGTAAATGTAATTATCACTCTTCAAAATTTGTGGACTACCACCTCTGCATATCGATGTGATTATTTTTCTATCACTACCTAAAATGGATGGATATAATGATAGATTTAATATATATTTTTATATTGGTGGTATATTTGATGTAGTAATAATTATATAATTATAAAATATATATTTTCTATTATTTCCTTTATGTTATTAAAAAAAATTATGCATCACTACATCATATATATAATGTATTGTAACAATGAATGGTGTAATTCATTTTTCTAACATTACCATTTTTGGATGCTTAAAAATATTTATATAATGAATATAAATGTTTTTAGTTAATTCTTAAAACTATAAATATTATGAAACAATTATCAAGATTCAAGGTATATAACTACCAAATTGAAACATAAATGAAAAAATAAGCAGTCAACATATCAAATAATGATGACGATGATGAATGTTTGTTATTGAATAATTTATAAGATGTTATTTATAAGATGTTTATAGTATCATAGGAATAAATACGACTACATTATATATGTATAATAATAAATTTATATTTATAATATGCTAGATTAAAATTTCATACAATGAAATAAATACCTAAAATAAGGGTTTTATGTTATAATATTTATTTTTGTTGACAATGATAATGCCTAAATTTTACATGGTAAAATAATATTATATATATTTGAAAAATTAAATTTTTTTTACTTCATTTATTTTAGGATATTATAAATTTTCATTTCATTTTTATATATTTATATACTAAATATTATAAAAAAATTATATATAGAAGATAAACTATTTATCTCTATTAATCTTGGAATATTTTTTATACTTTTTTATGTTATTATCAAATTTTAAAAGAATTTTTTTACTATTTTAAAATGATTTATTGATATTATTTTATCCCATTTTCTATCATTTTATAAAATGATTCAAAATGAATATTATTTATGTTTCACGAATAGCGTATATTATACTAAAGTTGTGTACAAATTTTTTTAATGTATATCACATGAATAACTTTTCCAAACATCATGGAAACTCTTTACATTGAATCATACATTGAAAATTTACATGGTTATTTATAAAAAATATTTCTCAAAATAAAATTTACATTTTTAAATTTTAAAAATTTTACATTAAAATGAAACTATAATTTTCCTCAATAAATTATCCACTAATTGTATAATTTCATTTCCATATATTAAAACATCCATTGATTTTATTTAATATTAATATTTTTGTACGATACAATCACCCCATAATTATTCATTCCTGATAAAATTATTTATATTCTGAAGAAATCATGATGAAAAACATTTTCATTTCCATATGATAAGTAGTGATGAAATAATAAATATCATCAAGATCATCTATAATAAATAAGAATGGAATATTATTATGTGATAGGAGGGAATGTAATAACTCTAAAATGCATTTGGTAATATTTATTAGTCAATGTAATCATATGGTGAATTAAAGTTTAGCATAATCTCAAAAGAGGGAACACGATTAGTCATCCCATGAATAATAAGGGTACACAAGGGGTTATTCTAAACCTATATTTGGAAAATAGTTAGTTATTCCAATCCTAGAATAATATGAATTTTATAGTGGGTCCCATAACATTTGATTTATAGGACAATTTTTATTGCACACTTTTATCCCCAATATCAATGACATACTATTATAATCATTATATGATATCATGGATTATTAACATTGATTCTTCTATGATTTGTGTCTTATGATTCGTTAATGCCTTATTCTTTTACTATGAACTAAAAAATATATGTAATATTTTATATGATTATGATCATATTATCAATTAATTTTTATCATTTTTTCTTAAATATTATCATTAACTTTTCCCTCCCATGTTTACCCATACAATTCATTATATCACACCATTTTTATATGTTACCTTTCTCTTAGTTATGAGGAAATATTATAAGTGTAATATGACTATGAATTTTCCTCTTTAAGAATATATTTTTTCATGATGTTAAAAATATTTTAGTAAATGAGTTTATTCTTTATCTATTCTTGTAATAAACTAACCATGTATAGTTATAGGGTGTGCATACTTATGATATATATAGAATATTCATATGCTCTGATGTAAATTTTTTTATCTAATACGTCATTCATCTCATATTATATCATAGAAGGATATAGTTATTCATATTATGATAAGGTAACATTATAAACACATTAAAGTTATATAAAAGAATAAGATAACATCCTATAATTTTGGTATATTTTTTATTTTATTGTTTTCATAGAAAGCTCAACCTTGTTTGGTTACTATAATTTTTATGTGGTTTTGGAATAAAAAAACTAGGGGTAAGATCAATAAAAGGGTTTGATTGGGTATTAACTCATCACCACTATTTCTCAACAAGTTAGTTATAGAACTCACACCTTTCTAGACATTATATGGAGATACTATTGGGTTAATTAAAATTTTCATTATTATGTATTATTTATGATATGAATATATGATAAAAATGAATTAAAATTATTAATCTAAATATGTAATATATTTAAAAGAAGGTGTGTCATGAAAAGACCCACATGTTCCCACCTATCATCTGGATGGTTGATCTATCACAAACCCAATCCCACCTCAAATAGGTTAGTGGCTGACAATAAGAGATTACGAGCAATGGATTAAATGGGAGGTAATTGAAAAATGTACCTATATCATCTCATATATCCATATCAACGAATTTGGGTAGAGTAATATAAGATATAATAATACATATAGTGAAAATATGCATTCAATAATCTCTCATGAAATACAATAGAGTATGAAATTATATAACAAAAAAAATGGAATAATACACACCTAACAAGAAATAATGTCCCCACCTAAAAAAACAAGAAAAAAAGAAATATGTGAGACAATTCCTCCTTGTATACAAATCCAAAACATTGTAAAAATTAGAGGCACCCATTAATCTGTAATCTCTACAAAATTCACCATAAATTTCTCTATCCTCTCTATAAGACATGGATAATTTTGGAAAATACCATATAGAATGGAATTTATACATACCCAACAGGTTTTCCAGGATGAAATAAAAAAAGATAATATAGAAATATAATTATTGAACATATCAACCTAATGAGAGGGGAAATAAAAGCCTAGATACACATATAAGTATAGTTAGAAACCACGAAGATACAGGGTCCTGATCGCATGAAATAGAAAATTAGTCGGCCTGATGTTCCAAAAACATGTCTTTGATCATCAATATCAAAACCATCCACACCTATATGGGTACGGAGGGGTCCCTCCCCCATCACTACACCCCACATTCGAGGGATCTAAAACTCTCGTTGAGAACCCGACCACCGTTAAACCTCCTAGAGAGTGTAGAAAAACTACATGTATTGAAGAGTCCTTCCCAATATATGAGAGTTTCTAAAATTCATATAGAACGTGAATAGTGGGCATGTTCCATAGTGAGATATTGTTTCCCCAACACCATCAACTCTGTAATGATCCTATCAGGATCACTACCATCATGAAGCCTCACCAAAATAATATTAATTATTAAAAACCCTAACATTGTATATTCTATTCCTCAATAAATGATATCATTTTAGAATATGGTGGAATCCACACATGATATGCTACTCATATTCCATAATACGAGTCTCAGAAAAGAGAAACAAGTGAAGGAATATCCTATAGTGTGTACAGGACATGTATAGGGTGGAAAATTGTATTTGACAGAACCTCATCATCTTGATGTGTTCTCATTTGGAAATTGGTTTGTAATCTTTGTCCTACTATAAATCATGTATAGGTGGTACATGGAATTAATCAAACACTTGAGTAATTCACGTGTTCTACTAATCATGCTCCTGTGCTTTAATATGTTCATGTGTATCATGTCTTTCCTATATAATAGGTTGTTCCTATATACCTATAGACTACACGACAATTTCTACCACATGGAACCATAGGCGTGTATATCTAGAACATAGAATTGATACTATAGTTGGGACACATGAATTATTTACCCAAAACCACAATATTATAACCTAAGAATGGATAAAAAAACATATCTATATTAAAATATTAAGAACACATGATGCCTTATATTGCACTACACAACAAGTTGTCCCATATTTTAAAGAAATAATACATCCTTGATAACGAATATAAATCTAATTCCTTCATCATATATGTAAAATTATGAAAACCATAACTCAATTTAAACCCCCTTCACCTATCAAATCATGGACATAGATGGATAAAAATTGGTATTTGACTGCTCGATAGGATGTTATCACAAGGATTGTCACTATTTAATGATCCAGAAATTGATTCCATATCTAAAAACTATAAAACATCCATTACCCATCCTAAAATCACAATTAATTCTATCATACTAATTTTAACTATGTATTTGGGGGCTCAATCATGCCAGAATCCATCCTATAATTTTTATAAATATCCACATGGTACAATAGTGATGATCAGAAATAATGGGTGAGGGAAAACACAAAAACAATGTTCAACCATCATTTTCAAAGAATTCATATCCAAGGAATCATATATTCAGGATAAGAGGTGACAAAATTTAATTATAAATAAATTAATATCAATAATGAAATTTATTAATATTGGCTCCTGATAAGGGTGATAAATCATAGATAAAAATGTCCCTAATAAAATTCTTTCACGAACATTTAATCAAAATGATGGAATCCAATATTTATGAGTCTTTTTTAGATTTAAGATTAGTCATTATTGAATAACACATTCTCCAATGATGAAGAATACCTAGTACATTTTCATCCTCTCAGTCCACCATGATCTTATCTACTGACATCCTCCCACATGTTCATCCAATGAATAACATACGTGGATTCTATAATTTATCCCTAGGTGTTTCTGCTAACAATTGAGAATTTATAAAATGGTGATTTTGTGAATTAATTTAGGTATTCAAATAAAATAATTTATATTAATTAAAATATTTAACATGTCCTTCAATTAGAAACATCAATGATATTCCCTACACATACCAATGATATGAAAATTATGTTAAAACCTATCTTTTAGAATCATCTACAGTCCAATATTATCATTCTTGTGTCCCAAACAATAAGAAAATTTATTTTCACTATAACGATGAATGTTAATGATATAATATAATTTATATAATTAATTAATTAATTTCGTGTCTCTCTGACAGACAGAATCTAACTCATCACCTCGTTCAGATAATTTTCATAAATAGATTTCAATATCCTACAGGGTAAACATAAATTTCTTATATTTTCCCCTCCTTATATTAATTTCACCAAAAAGACAATATAAACATAAATTTGTTAATACATAGACTGTAATTAGTAATCAATATCCTATGACCTATCCATCATGATATTATGCTACCATACCACAAAACCAAGGGAATGGTTTTCCCTCAGAAGATAGTCTATTTTAAATCATTAATCACAACTAGGTACTATTTGAATCTAGATCTATCCAAGATTTTTAGCTTCCCATAGTGAAAGTGTTCCATAGGGACCTGCACATTTCTCCTAAACTATGTATAATGTAATAGGTTATTCACTCAATTCAATTGTGACGTCAGATCAAGTGGTAAGAAACCTACCAAACCACTAAATGATCTCTAATTACCAAATAAACCATGATGATTGGACTCCAAATTAATTAAAACACTATAGTTGTCATTATTTTGAGGCACTATGGAACACATAGTCTTTTAATACAACTCCATGGGAACTATATGTCAATATGAGTAAGATAGTTTTCTTCTCGAGGATTTCCACAATCACATTTAGATCACATAAACCTTATCCATGAACACATGTACCATATAATTCTAAATTAGTAACGCTTCACCGATCATGGAATAGTATAAGGGTGACCATCAATGTCTCCCATAAAGGTAATTGGATGGAGTAATAGGAATATTAGGGTAAAAGTTATTATTATAAAAAATATCAACTAGTGTAAGAAGATCCTACAATCTTGAGAAATTTTCTAATGTGAAAGTTCCTAGAATATCCAAAAACACATAGATAATCAACTTGACTTTCCCATTTGTCTATGGGTGAAACACATTACACATCCTTATGTGTATCTTGAAGGCCTCATATATACGTCTACAAAACCATGATGAAAACTATAAATCATGCTTAGAGACATTATAGTAGGGTACTCAATATTGTAAAATTATCTATCAAATATATAACAAAACAAAAAAATCCACCATAATCTAATCTCTGATTTCATGAAATTGAGCCAACATATTATGTTGGTCAACTAGCACCCAGATGACTTCATGGAATTTTGTTATCCCATTAATCCGTATGACATAGTTCATAGATATGATGTTTTATTTACTCTCATAAATCTCAAAAGGTTACAAAAAACCTCCCAATACATGAAGCTCAATTATTACTAACTAACAAGTGGGAAATTGAGAGACAAACTCATGAAAATTTTCCTCATTTCATCCCACCAATATGGTAGTTGACAGTACCTCTACATATTCAACACATTATGATGTAAACCCAAAGGATATTTTTGAGAGTCCCTTGTCACTCCATCTATAATTCCAATCAAAAACATTATCCATCCTAAGAAAATGATTACATGCTTCCCTCTCTTAGAGAATCCATCTAGTGAATCCATTGAGTATATCTAGTGACATTGAACCTTTAATTTGGTGTCTCCCAACTGATCCTCACTCTAACACTAAATATTGGGTGGTGTAATCCCCATCGACTATAGAAATATTCCACCCCTATCCTTCACCATGGATAGCTATAATGAAACCATCTACATAGATTTCCCCTATAAAAATAATTATTGAGACTTACTTTTAAGTGAATTAACCACCATCATTTCCTTGCCTTGAGTATAGACCATAACAAAGTCATGGTCCTATAGAAACTACAAACCATGCCTCCATCTGAGGTTATGATCTCTCATATTTATTATGTTCTAGATATCTTGGTGGTCTAATTGAACAACAATGAACTCTTAGAGATAATTGTGCATCCACATCTTTAGTGTGAAGACTATCACTGCATACTGAATGTCTTCACTCCCATAATTTAACTCATGGGGTCTCAAATACCACAACCAACATACTGTCATTGAATACTTATATCCTATCATGAAATTAATCCTAATTTTAGTGGCCTCAAAAAACATTGTATACTACATTCCCTTCACTAGTAGTCTCTAAACAAGAGCAATGGATAGCCTCAACCACAGCTCCTCGAATGCTTTGTGAACCTTCTCTAATTAGATAAAAAACTTTACTTTTAATTAATGGATTGAAAAATAGGATTCTAATCTCTATAACTCTTCCTCAAACATCCTATAGTACTAATCTGATTTAAAAATAAACCTCAACTTTATCAAGAACATAAGTGGATCCTAAGATACTATAGTATCAATATACAATGTTTCCATAGATAAATCAAGGATAGAAATTCCATATCCAATAATGTAAACCTCATGGATTATAGAAATTCACATTCAGATCATACCATAAATTATAATACAATCCTTATATGGGAATCATGCTCCTCCTAAGATACATAATAAATGAGCCTATCATTAATGAATAAAAAAATCATTCTTTCCATGTATGGATGAATGATACAATTCATCATATCCATAAAAATGTTAGGATACTCTTTACACCAATAGGATTCTAAAGAAAACACAGTGTCTATAGTGACATAAAAATTATTTATTTTGAATATCATCCTCATAAACAATCATATTATGGTATTCTGACCAAATACTGATCTTAGAGAACCTACTCGATCCTCACTACTGGCCAAAGATTTAATCATTCCTTTGTAAGGAGTAATTTTTAGTTATAGTACATGTTTAAAGTGATGATAATCAATGAAATAACTCAAGATCTAATCCTCATATTTTAGTCAAAAGAAACCATTGATATCAAGGGAAAACATTGGGTTCGATGAAACCATTCTCTAAAAGGACCAAAAACCTCACTCTCAGCTCCCTGAGATTATTAGTGGCCATCTGATTTGACAAAAAATATATATAAATGCAGTCATGAGGTGAAATTCAATTTATAATTCCTTCTCAAGCATTATATGTTGTCCTGGAACATTCTTGATGTATAATTCTATAGATTACTCCACTAATAATGGAATCAAGGTGTCTAAATAAGTTGTTACACCATGGTCTACAGTCACAAACTAATTTTTAATTGGTTAAATATTCTTGACATAGAGAATAACTCAATACTCAATGATTCCTCACCCAACAAAGAGAATTGTATCCCATCTTTCAAAATTATCCTACCTCATATGTGATTACATTAAATATTTTCATTTAATGTGGAAATATAATCCATTCCCAAGATAATTTTATATGGTTCCACTTTGATATCCAAAAGGTCCCAATAAAAACACTCTCTACGAAGTGACTGATTTCACTACTGGAAGATACGAGACATAAAATAATTTATCCCTATAAAAATAAGCATCTATATTACCAGTTCTAAATTATCAATTTGTATCACTATCTATTTCACAATGTATAAAGGGATGATGGAATGAAGCATTCCTATATCTAAAAATATTGTGTAATGATTATAATAATAAAAAAATCACAACTCAAGTAATCTCACGTGTATCTTATTCATAGTTATATATGTATTGAAAATTCCCATTTACCTGACCACCAACTCCTTGTGGTGGGAAGAACTCATAGATTCGTCCTCCACTAAATATTCCTCCATAGATAGATACTCTTACTACTCTACCAATACTACCTCCCTATGTTCTACCATAGACCCACCTAAGGGATATCTAATCATGGAACTGCCTCATCCATAGTAGTTTATCACTACCAGTGTATCCTACCTAGAATATTTCGTAAATTAATCATGATCTAGGCAACATTTCCTATCAAAAATATATAATTATCCCTCTCATGGTTGAGTTTATTCATTTCAAGATCCTTAATCCTCATAACCACGTATCTGAGTTTGGTCATGTGTATTCTTATCTTATCAAGACATCAACCATTGAATCCAACTAGATGTTGTTGATAAATTATCCACATGATTCTTACAATGGGATATTTCCATAATGTTTCAATGTTATAAAAAATTTTAAATCACAAGATCCCACTATATCACCTCATCGTTTTTGGGTAGGAATATTTTGACCACACCCGATTGAACTCCTCTGTTGAGACAGTGGTAAAACAATATCTCTTGAGAGAAGTAGTCTATTTCCTTTTATAGGTTGTACCACATCAGATAAATTTACCCCACATCATACTATGTCACTATCATATTACACATATTCATCTCAATAATCTCTTAGATACATATTGAGTGAAAAAAAATGGTCGGTAATAATCCTCATAAAATAGCATCTCAAAAAAACCTTTGACAAACATCCTCTTCAATGAAGATTATCAAATGATGATGAACGTAAAACATCATCACCCTTCCTCAAAAAATGGATTCAGAATGACAAACGACGTCGATGTATTGAAACCTTGAGGATGTACCACTACGACAACAAATGTTAAAGAATTATTGGTTTAATTTGTGCAACTTATTTCCCCGTTATTATTCTAGAAATTGTAACACCCCAAGCTTCCTCGGTATGTTTCCTTTCGAATAATGCAATGACGTGCATTGTACGCAACTTCGAGATTTTAACACACCACAACCAATCAAACTAGCCGTTATGAATAGTAATACCTAATTTTCGAAATTATATATATTTTATATTTCAAAATGGAATTCATTTTTGTATTCGGAGTATCTAATTTAGCCTAAGGTGAAATTTTGGTACTTTTCGGATAACTTTCATATTTTGATGAATAGTGAAAATTACTAAATTTTAATTAAAAACAACTTTTTTAATCAAAATAATTAATAGTGATAAATTATGAATTTGAGTGGTTTTAAAGTATATTTATAATATATTTTTACCATTTAATATAATGTAGGTCATTGGACATAATTTTACAATTAAACTGAATATAAACAAGTGTCAATCTTTTGATAGTTATTATCTCTTAAAAACACGCTTTTTGTTTTGACAGCGGGAATTAATTTTAAATTAATTTCTACCACTTCTGTGTCTTGAATTTAGGAAAATGGATTCCATATTTGGAATCAGGATGTTCAAATTGTGTAAATAGGTAACTTTTATTTTTAGACATTTTGAATAATTACTGCGGTAAATATTTTATTTACCATGGTTAAGGGTAAATCCGGTAAATAAGGGTTAAAAAATAATATTATAATAATACTAAATTACCCTAAAACGTGTCTTAACCCTATTGGTTGATACATGGTCGACCATGGTCATCTTTGGGTCGATTTTGGGACCCATATATCCACTTTTAAGTGATAATGACACTTTATTTTAATTAAGACAAAAATGACACAAGCATATATCTTTTAGCAAAACAATTGTTACATAGGGTTATATATGTTGGATTTTTGATTATAAATATTCATTAGAAAGATAAAAAGATTTCCTACATAATGATATTTTATTTATAATTTTTAGACATTAAATAATTAATTTTATTTATGACACAACGATGATGCAGTAATTACTATAATAGTGAAAAAAATAAAATAATTGATATTATAAATACCCAAATAAATATAATATGAAACTTTTAATGAATTAAACTAAATTTCTAGGATAATATTATATATTAGGATTGATTTAATTGACTTTGTTCGAAGTAATCAATCTTTTATGAGTTTCACAAAAATCAACTATTGAATAGTGTCAAAATTGACATAAAAGAGTTCTTAAAACAAATATTATATTATTAATTGATATTAAATTCATAAAAATCTAAGGTTCGGCCAAGAGACTTATATCATGATAGGTTCATCATTAATGGACCACTTGGGGGTCTCTTGGATGTATATAGTAAGTTTATTAACCATATAATATAAAAATACAAAGAGACATTGTAAAAGTGAAACTAATTAACTAAGAGTTAATACTTAAAGATAAGGTTAATATAATGACCCAAACCTGTCTAAATTCTATTTGTTGAGTTGTTTTCGACCCATCCCCACCTTAAAAGTTAAATAATAAACTTTTGAGCCATTATAAACCGAATATGAATTTATTATAAATTAATATTTCTAACTTTTCCAACGGTGCCCCTCACCCCTCTTATAAAAGGGCACTCCTCCTTCTCATTTCTTCACACCTTCAAAGCCCTTTGGTTCGGCCAAACCCTGCCCAAATACTATCTCAACTCCCCTAAATACAACCTAGAGGCCTTATTTTGATCATAAAGCCAACCTAAGGATCCCTTTTGATCAAATCAAAAGGAAGAACCCGAAGAAGAGGTAATGTTTTCACCACCCCTTTTCAAGTTCCTTTCTTCTTCCACTTCCTCTTTATTTGTTATTACCATTCTAAAATAATAACTCCAGTATCTCACATATACTGTGATGTTATTATATATATGGTACAACCATATTCAGTATTCTATCCACCCTTTGAATAACATGTCACCATACGTGCGTACGTACGGCTTACCGTCTCCACGTCGTGGTGTAATTGTTATTCAATATATTATTATTTGGATGGGTATAATAATGATGTGTAAATCATGTAAATAATAAATATAACATGTTAATGATTCTGTATATATGATATACCATCCATTTATATATTATTTTAATATCAAAAGAATGATATTGTCGCTCGTGCGTACGTACGGACTACCGTCTCCACGAACGCGATGAGATTCATTCTCCATCGTATCCATTCAAGTATAATTATCATTTGATGATTTAAAAATGATGTCTAAGGACTTGATATCATTATAGATATGAATAATATACATCCCATTAATAAAGAATATGGCTCACATAACAAAGAATATAAAGTAAAATGAACCCGTTAACACCCGAAATGACGATAATTCTAAGATATTATTAACAAATCAATGTTAAAAGATCATATATGATATCATATTAAAGTAAATGATTCTTGTATTATTCAATAACAATTATTTCACCATTATACAGGAGGTAAACCTACCATCGACCAAAGAAAAATTACAAAGTAAGGGATTTTCTTATCTCACTTTCAATTCCGTGAGATTTCCATTGTTCGCCACTAAATTATTGAAAGTGGTGTATTGTGTACTGCCATTTGATATATATTATCATGATTCTCTTTATATTCATGTTATTCTGTAAATCATTTGGTGGTTATTAACTTTTGGCCATACGACTCAGTTGATTAACGTGGCAACGGGTTTCTTATCTCACTTTTAATTTCGTGAGATTTCCATTATTCACCACTTAATTATTGCATGTGGTGTATGTGTACTGCCAATGATTGTATTCATTGTGTAATATACTTAAATTTATGGGTATTTACATCATCTGGGTATGATACTTCTTTCATGGGTGTATGTTCTGTAAGTTTCCTAATCGATAAGGGAATTTGAGATTTCAATTTCCACTCATTTGGCTTTATGCATATTTCATTGATTATATTACTCCAAGATTATGTGTGGAATCACTATTCATTTGATTATGTCATAATTTCCACTCCCCTTCCTGTGGATATACGTTTGATACACATAATCACTCCATTGACAATTCTCAAGTCATTGATATGAATTTGATAAGAGTATTTTTAACTCATTCTCCATTTGTTGAGTTAAACATCCAATTCGTTGGTGTTGTTTTTACAAGAATATGTGTGAATGTCCTTTGATTGTTTTACACTGAATATCCAATCATATTTAGTGTATTTATATTTGTCACACATAATTATGTCGTTGATTTATCCTTAACCTAAGGATACAACCTTTATGAGAGATTTCATCTCAATTTACATTCCATTGAGACTTCTTTGATGATATACACCAAATCACTTTTATGTGGTGTATGTAATGTACTTTGAAATAGTATATCATGAATCCCTTTATTCTCATGATATTACAAAGTTTTGATTACCTCAATTATTTGTATTCAAGTGTCTATTTTGGTTAGAATCTCTAACCAAAATACCATTTCTAAATGTTTTAAAGACTTATTCATCTAAACCTTTCTCATTAATGTCCATGTTTTAAAAATGGTTTTAAGGATTTATTTATATGGACATTAAAGTTTAGAAATTAAAACTCCTTTTAAAAAGTTTCAAAGTGGTATGGGACACTTTGATTCAAAAATCTACTTTTAAATGGCTTCTTTACAAATAGTGTGACTTTTAAATGTTTTCAAGAAAAGGGGGATATTTCCCTCAAATAGTTTTGATGATTATTTTCATCTATGTCAACATCCTTCATTATTCATGATTGAGGTTAATGTGATACAATACAATCTTCCATATTGTATCAAATGAGTTATGTTTGACTGTGGATGTTCTATTTTTATACCATTCATGGTTTATGGTTAAAGTATTGACATTTCGTATGCTAGTTTTAATACGAATGTTTATTTTATGCTTAAACCTATTCATATGAGGAATGCATTGGACTTAATAAGTGACGGGTGGAGCCCGCTATAGCTCCTCGATGCATCGGTAGGTCTCATGAGACAAAATAGTGTCTTGGCACAAGGCCTTGGCAAAATCTTATTTGTAGTCTTGGCACGAGGCCTTGGCTATGTGGTTAAGATAGTCTGGCATTATGCATTCCATCATTATGAAAGTGGTTATTGATATTACATGTCATCATTCGACTAGTAGAATATCCATGTGGGTAAGTAAATGGCATTATTTCATTTTATTTATGCCATACCATGTTGAAAGTTCATGTTTAAAAGGCTTTTGTTTTAGTTATAAATTTCCTTAAGTGTTTATGCTTATTTATGAAAGCTTCTGCTATAATGTTATCCTTACTGAGCATCTAAGCTCACCCCTTTAAATGTTTTATTTTTCCCAGGATTGTGAAGAAGTAATTTATGAATGACCTGCAGGGATAGTATGAGGGGATATGAAGACAAGATGTTTTTTTATGATGTAATGTAAAAATTTATGGATGTATCTAGTTATTCCAAGGCTACTAAACTAATCGGTCTTTCGAGACTTGATCTTTCTCGTGATCATGCCAATGTTATGTAATAATGCACCGACTCTAGGTAACTAGGGTCGGGGCGTTACAGTTGGTATCAGAGGAAGTTTAGTACAAACCTTGGAAGCTAGATTTAGATAAACTCTGATTATAGCACGTAGACCTAAGATGAAATTTGAGGATTAGTATAAAAGAACTTCCTAGAATTTTGGTATTGTAGAGATTTTGTGAGTTTTCCGAGAAATACATCCCTGTCTGGATACGAGCAGGTAGAGGCGGCTCTGGCACAGATGTACCTAGGGGTAAAACCCGAAAACACCGCTTTGAGCTAGACTCGAACGGGAACTGGTGCACGACAACGGGCCTTGCTGCACTCTTGGTTACGACACTCCCGGGGGATATGCTTAGGATAATTTACATTTTCTTTACAAACCGATTTAAGTAATATATATATAAGATGAGAGTAAATGACCTTGGTTAATCCTAATATGTTTCAATTTGAGAATATGGTGAAATTTTAATCTCTAAATGATTTTACGACTACTATTACTCACACAATGCTTTATGGTTTTAGTCAATGGCTAGATTCCAAGGAAGTAATAGTGACTTTGAGAATGATGTACAAGGTGGGAACGGTGGTGGCAATGAGCAACAAAATTGAATGTTGATAGGCGTAAAAGATATCATATTTATGCCAAATCAGTTTTCCAAAAATATGATCAACAATATATATATTAACCAACTCCCAGACTCAACAAGGAAGAGAACGGTGATAAATGATAAGAGCTCCAGCAATGGAGACCATGGAGAAAAGAACCCTCAATTTTCATCATGCAGGAAATGTGGAAAGAGACACCCAGGAAAGTGTCTCAATGGGACAACGAAATGTTTTACGTGCGGGGAGGAAGGACATAAAGTGAAGAATTGCCGAAGAAAAATGAAGGGTACTATGGAAGAAGATAAAAATGGTCCCAAGAGTCCATTTACAGTCATTTGCCGTAAATGTAGGGGACCTGGCCATTACCCGAGTGAATGTCCTATTCTAAAGGATATTTTCTTGGTCAAAGAAGAAGGTATGTGGAAATAAATGGTTGGAGAAAAATTAACACTCCTTGTTGATGGGTTTACTTTGGAATAATTTTCTCTTATATTTGTAACCCCGCAGTTTGCCATGTGAGAATGATATTTGAGGAAGAATTGTCTCTTCTCTTGTGGATATAGGTATAAATAACCATTTGGTTTTATATGATCATTGGGGTTTGAGAAAATGATAAGTTATTATAATTTGGGATGAAAATGAAAAGTATGATATAACATTTGTGGTTAAATTATGTTATTTTGAGGAATTGATCTCATCTTGGTAATATTATAAAATATAGTTTTTGAAAAAGGACAACACGTAGACCGTGTGACAACCCGTCGCGTCGGACAAAGCTGTGGGAATCGAAACCACAACCAAAGTGCGATTGGGATTTATCGCCTACCACTGGACTACGTGAAGTCCCTGGTTAGTGTGACTATTTTTTTTTGTTAAATGATTTTATTGATCAATAATAAGATGATTTGGGTTCTTATGTCTTATCAAATGAATACCCTTGGTATAGGAAAATGATTTGGTGATTAAGTGATAAATGTTATTTTGGAAGATGTTCGCTTTGTTGGGAACACTATATGCCCAAGGAAAATAGAATACAATGGGGTTTCATTTGTAGAGTAATGGTGGATTTTTATCTACGTTTTTATTGTTGATTTATAGTGATTTGGGTTATTTATGGAAATGATTAACCTATAACAGAGAATATGTGATAATGTTAATTACTTTTAAGTATGTGACTTTAAGAGTATTTGATGTCATTTGGAGATACAATGTAACATGGGAGACTACATAATCAAATTCTTCTATGTTTTGGGTTTCAATATTAGTTTGGATTATATTAAAGGATTTTAAGGACAATTGGTTATTGAATGGTATCTATTTAACTTTGGGGTATTGTTGGTTTAATTTTAGAAATTAAGATTAGTGCATATTTATCTCAATGAATATCCTTTTGGGGGATCTTTAGATCATTCACTAACCATTTTGGTTTTGATTAATCTTCAAAGACAATGTAAATATATGGTTTATCCTGCATGGATCAAGTGATTCTATAGAAGTTTATTCTAGCTCTTCCAGTGTGACCAAGTCTTCTTGAATACTCATCGTTTAAAAAAAAATTGAGTTGGTGGTGGAAATTTATTAAAGAATGAAAATCTACTTAAAATGTAAGTATATCTCATAATGATCTTAGTCAATATCATAAATGAATTCCTCTTCCTTATGTAATGTAACTTAAAAAAATGTTGTCCGTTTACTTTCCTACTAGGAGACTAATGGTCGTTTGTCCCAACACAAGTTTGTGGTTTTCTCATTGTTAACTTTCTCCTGATCATGATTTCTATCCCTCTCCATCAGAACTAGACACTTAGTTTATCATCCATATCCATGTTTTCTTACCTGGAATCCTAGTACGGGTTATCTTGGATGACCCTTATACCTCTCTTTCTTTCTTTTAAAGTGATAGTTTTATTGAATCTTTTTCCGATGTGGGACTTTCCATTATATTCCCAAGAAAAATTTTAAAAATTGCGAGGACGCAATTTATTGAAGGAGGGGATAATGTAACACCCCAAGCTTCCTCGGTATGTTTCCTTTCGAATAATGCAATGACGTGCATTGTACGCAACTTCGAGATTTTAACACACCACAACCAATCAAACTAGCCGTTATGAATAGTAATACCTAATTTTCGAAATTATCTATATTTTATATTTCAAAATGGAATTCATTTTTGGATTCGGAGTATCTAATTTAGCCTAAGGTGAAATTTTGGTACTTTTCGGATAACTTTCATATTTTGATGAATAGTGAAAATTACTAAATTTTAATTAAAAACAACTTTTTTAATCAAAATAATTAATAGTGATAAATTATGAATTTGAGTGGTTTTAAAGTATATTTATAATATATTTTTACCATTTAATATAATGTAGGTAATTGGACATAATTTTACAATTAAACTGAATATAAACAAGTGTCAATCTTTTGATAGTTATTATCTCTTAAAAACACGCTTTTTGTTTTGACAGCGGGAATTAATTTTAAATTAATTTCTACCACTTCTGTGTCTTGAATTTAGGAAAATGGATTCCATATTTGGAATCAGGATGTTCAAATTGTGTAAATAGGTAACTTTTATTTTTAGACATTTTGAATAATTACTGCGGTAAATATTTTATTTACCATGGTTAAGGGTAAATCCGGTAAATAAGGGTTAAAAAATAATATTATAATAATACTAAATTACCCTAAAACGTGTCTTAACCCTATTGGTTGATACATGGTCGACCATGGGCATCTTTGGGTCGATTTTGGGACCCATATATCCACTTGTAAGTGATAATGACACTTTATTTTAATTAAGACAAAAATGACACAAGCATATATCTTTTAGAAAAACAATTGTTACATAGTGTTATATATGTTGGATTTTTGATTATAAATATTCATTAGAAAGATAAAAAGATTTCCTACATAATGATATTTTTTTTATAATTTTTAGACATTAAATAATTAATTTTATTTATGACACAACGATGATGCAGTAATTACTATAATAGTGAAAAAAATAAAATAATTGATATTATAAATACCCAAATAAATATAATATGAAACTTTTAATGAATTAAACTAAATTTCTAGGATAATATTATATATTAGGATTTATTTAATTGACTTTTTTCGAAGTAATCAATCTTTTATGAGTTTCACAAAAATCAACTATTGAATAGTGTCAAAATTGACATAAAAGAGTTCTTAAAACAAATATTATATTATTAATTGATATTAAATTCATAAAAATCTAAGGTTCGGCCAAGAGACTTATATCATGATAGGTTCATCATTAATGGACCACTTGGGGGTCTCTTGGATGTATATAGTAAGTTTATTAACCATATAATATAAAAATACAAAGAGACATTGTAAAAGTGAAACTAATTAACTAAGAGTTAATACTTAAAGATAAGGTTAATATAATGACCCAAACCTGTCTAAATTCTATTTGTTGAGTTGTTTTCGACCCATCCCCACCTTAAAAGTTAAATAATAAACTTTTGAGCCATTATAAACCGAATATGAATTTATTATAAATTAATATTTCTAACTTTTCCAACGGTGCCCCTCACCCCTCTTATAAAAGGGCACTCCTCCTTCTCATTTCTTCACACCTTCAAAGCCCTTTGGTTCGGCCAAACCCTGCCCAAATACTATCTCAACTCCCCTCAATACAACCTAGAGGCCTTATTTTGATCATAAATCCAACCTAAGGATCCCTTTTGATCAAATCAAAAGGAAGAACCCGAAGAAGAGGTAATGTTTTCACCACCCCTTTTCAAGTTCCTTTCTTCTTCCACTTCCTCTTTATTTGTTATTACCATTCTAAAATAATAACTCCAGTATCTCACATATACTGTGATGTTATTATAAATATGGTACAACCATATTCATTATTCTATCCACCCTTTGAATAACATGTCACCATACGTGCGTACGTACGGCTTACCGTCTCCACGTCGTGGTGTAATTGTTATTCAATATATTATTATTTGGATGGGTATAATAATGATGTGTAAATCATGTAAATAATAAATATAACATGTTAATGATTCTGTATATATGATATACCATCCATTTATATATTATTTTAATATCAAAAGAATGATATTGTCGCTCGTGCGTACGTACGGACTACCGTCTCCACGAACGCGATGAGATTCATTCTCCATCGTATCCATTCAAGTATAATTATCATTTGATGATTTAAAAATGATGTCTAAGGACTTGATATCATTCTAGATATGAATAATATACATCCCATTAATAAAGAATATGGCTCACATAACAAAGAATATAAAGTAAAATGAACCCGTTAACACCCGAAATGACGATAATTCTAAGATATTATTAACAAATCAATGTTAAAAGATCATATATGATATCATATTAAAGTAAATGATTCTTGTATTATTCAATAACAATTATTTCACCATTATACAGGAGGTAAACCTACCATCGACCAAGGAAAAATTACAAAGTAAGGGATTTTCTTATCTCACTTTCAATTCCGTGAGATTTCCATTGTTCGCCACTAAATTATTGAAAGTGGTGTATTGTGTACTGCCATTTGATATATATTATCATGATTCTCTTTATATTCATGTTATTCTGTAAATCATTTGGTGGTTATTAACTTTTGGCCATACGACTCAGTTGATTAACGTGGCAAGGGGTTTCTTATCTCACTTTTAATTTCGTGAGATTTCCATTATTCACCACTTAATTATTGCATGTGGTGTATGTGTACTGCCAATGATTGTATTCATTGTGTAATATACTTAAATTTATGGGTATTTACATCATCTGGGTATGATACTTCTTTCATGGGTGTATGTTCTGTAAGTTTCCTAATCGATAAGGGAATTTGAGATTTCAATTTCCACTCATTTGGCTTTATGCATATTTCATTGATTATATTACTCCAAGATTATGTGTGGAATCACTATTCATTTGATTATGTCATAATTTCCACTCCCCTTCCTGTGGATATACGTTTGATACACATAATCACTCCATTGACAATTCTCAAGTCATTGATATGAATTTGATAAGAGTAATTTTAACTCATTCTCCATTTGTTGAGTTAAACATCCAATTCGTTGGTGTTGTTTTTACAAGAATATGTGTGAATGTCCTTTGATTGTTTTACACTGAATATCCAATCATATTTAGTGTATTTATATTTGTCACACATAATTATGTCGTTGATTTATCCTTAACCTAAGGATACAACCTTTATGAGAGATTTCATCTCAATTTACATTCCATTGAGACTTCTTTGATGATATACACCAAATCACTTTTATGTGGTGTATGTAATGTACTTTGAAATAGTATATCATGAATCCCTTTATTCTCATGATATTACAAAGTTTTGATTACCTCAATTATTTGTATTCAAGTGTCTATTTTGGTTAGAATCTCTAACCAAAATACCATTTCTAAATGTTTTAAAGACTTATTCATCTAAACCTTTCTCATTAATGTCCATGTTTTAAAAATGGTTTTAAGGATTTATTTATATGGACATTAAAGTTTAGAAATTAAAACTCCTTTTAAAAAGTTTCAAAGTGGTATGGGACACTTTGATTCAAAAATCTACTTTTAAATGGCTTCTTTACAAATAGTGTGACTTTTAAATGTTTTCAAGAAAAGGGGGATATTTCCCTCAAATATTTTTGATGATTATTTTCATCTATGTCAACATCCTTCATTATTCATGATTGAGGTTAATGTGATACAATACAATCTTCCATATTGTATCAAATGAGTTATGTTTGACTGTGGATGTTCTATTTTTATACCATTCATGGTTTATGGTTAAAGTATTGACATTTCGTATGCTAGTTTTAATACGAATGTTTATTTTATGCTTAAACCTATTCATATGAGGAATGCATTGGACTTAATAAGTGACGGGTGGAGCCCGCTATAGCTCCTCGATGCATCGGTAGGTCTCATGAGACAAAATAGTGTCTTGGCACAAGGCCTTGGCAAAATCTTATTTGTAGTCTTGGCACGAGGCCTTGGCTATGTGGTTAAGATAGTCTGGCATTATGCATTCCATCATTATGAAAGTGGTTATTGATATTACATGTCATCATTCGACTAGTAGAATATCCATGTGGGTAAGTAAATGGCATTATTTCATTTTATTTATGCCATACCATGTTGAAAGTTCATGTTTAAAAGGCTTTTGTTTTAGTTATAAATTTCCTTAAGTGTTTATGCTTATTTATGAAAGCTTCTGCTATAATGTTATCCTTACTGAGCATCTAAGCTCACCCCTTTAAATGTTTTATTTTTCCCAGGATTGTGAAGAAGTAATTTATGAATGACCTGCAGGGATAGTATGAGGGGATATGAAGACAAGATGTTTTTTTATGATGTAATGTAAAAATTTATGGATGTATCTAGTTATTCCAAGGCTACTAAACTAATCGGTCTTTCGAGACTTGATCTTTCTCGTGATCATGCCAATGTTATGTAATAATGCACCGACTCTAGGTAACTAGGGTCGGGGCGTTACAGTTGGTATCAGAGGAAGTTTAGTACAAACCTTGGAAGCTAGATTTAGATAAACTCTGATTATAGCACGTAGACCTAAGATGAAATTTGAGGATTAGTATAAAAGAACTTCCTAGAATTTTGGTATTGTAGAGATTTTGTGAGTTTTCCGAGAAATACATCCCTGTCTGGATACGAGCAGGTAGAGGCGGCTCTGGCACAGATGTACCTAGGGGTAAAACCCGAAAACACCGCTTTGAGCTAGACTCGAACGGGAACTGGTGCACGACAACGGGCCTTGCTGCACTCTTGGTTACGACACTCCCGGGGGATATGCTTAGGATAATTTACATTTTCTTTACAAACCGATTTAAGTAATATATATATAAGATGAGAGTAAATGACCTTGGTTAATCCTAATATGTTTCAATTTGAGAATATGGTGAAATTTTAATCTCTAAATGATTTTACGACTACTATTACTCACACAATGCTTTATGGTTTTAGTCAATGGCTAGATTCCAAGGAAGTAATAGTGACTTTGAGAATGATGTACAAGGTGGGAACGGTGGTGGCAATGAGCAACAAAATTGAATGTTGATAGGCGTAAAAGATATCATATTTATGCCAAATCAGTTTTCCAAAAATATGATCAACAATATATATATTAACCAACTCCCAGACTCAACAAGGAAGAGAACGGTGATAAATGATAAGAGCTCCAGCAATGGAGACCATGGAGAAAAGAACCCTCAATTTTCATCATGCAGGAAATGTGGAAAGAGACACCCAGGAAAGTGTCTCAATGGGACAACGAAATGTTTTACGTGCGGGGAGGAAGGACATAAAGTGAAGAATTGCCGAAGAAAAATGAAGGGTACTATGGAAGAAGATAAAAATGGTCCCAAGAGTCCATTTACAGTCATTTGCCGTAAATGTAGGGGACCTGGCCATTACCCGAGTGAATGTCCTATTCTAAAGGATATTTTCTTGGTCAAAGAAGAAGGTATGTGGAAATAAATGGTTGGAGAAAAATTAGCACTCCTTGTTGATGGGTTTACTTTGGAATAATTTTCTCTTATATTTGTAACCCCGCAGTTTGCCATGTGAGAATGATATTTGAGGAAGAATTGTCTCTTCTCTTGTGGATATAGGTATAAATAACCATTTGGTTTTATATGATCATTGGGGTCTGAGAAAATGATAAGTTATTATAATTTGGGATGAAAATGAAAAGTATGATATAACATTTGTGGTTAAATTATGTTATTTTGAGGAATTGATCTCATCTTGGTAATATTATAAAATATAGTTTTTGAAAAAGGACAACACGTAGACCGTGTGACAACCCGTCGCGTCGGACAAAGCTGTGGGAATCGAAACCACAACCAAAGTGCGATTGGGATTTATCGCCTACCACTGGACTACGTGAATTCCCTGGTTAGTGTGACTATTTTTTTTTGTTAAATGATTTTATTGATCAATAATAAGATGATTTGGGTTCTTATGTCTTATCAAATGAATACCCTTGGTATAGGAAAATGATTTGGTGATTAAGTGATAAATGTTATTTTGGAAGATGTTCGCTTTGTTGGGAACACTATATGCCCAAGGAAAATAGAATACAATGGGGTTTCATTTGTAGAGTAATGGTGGATCTTTATCTACGTTTTTATTGTTGATTTATAGTGATTTGGGTTATTTATGGAAATGATTAACCTATAACAGAGAATATGTGATAATGTTAATTACTTTTAAGTATGTGACTTTAAGAGTATTTGATGTCATTTGGAGATACAATGTAACATGGGAGACTACATAATCAAATTCTTCTATGTTTTGGGTTTCAATATTAGTTTGGATTATATTAAAGGATTTTAAGGACAATTGGTTATTGAATGGTATCTATTTAACTTTGGGGTATTGTTGGTTTAATTTTAGAAATTAAGATTAGTGCATATTTATCTCAATGAATATCCTTTTGGGGGATCTTTAGATCATTCACTAACCATTTTGGTTTTGATTAATCTTCAAAGACAATGTAAATATATGGTTTATCCTGCATGGATCAAGTGATTCTATAGAAGTTTATTCTAGCTCTTCCAGTGTGACCAAGTCTTCTTGAATACTCATCGTTTAAAAAAAAATTGAGTTAGTGGTGGAAATTTATTAAAGAATGAAAATCTACTTAAAATGTAAGTATATCTCATAATGATCTTAGTCAATATCATAAATGAATTCCTCTTCCTTATGTAATGTAACTTAAAAAAATGTTGTCCGTTTACTTTCCTACTAGGAGACTAATGGTCGTTTGTCCCAACACAAGTTTGTGGTTTTCTCATTGTTAACTTTCTCCTGATCATGATTTCTATCCCTCTCCATCAGAACTAGACACTTAGTTTATCATCCATATCCATGTTTTCTTACCTGGAATCCTAGTATGGGTTATCTTGGATGACCCTTATACCTCTCTTTCTTTCTTTTAAAGTGATAGTTTTATTGAATCTTTTTCCGATGTGGGACTTTCCATTATATTCCCAAGAAAAATTTTAAAAATTGCGAGGACGCAATTTATTGAAGGAGGGGATAATGTAACACCCCAAGCTTCCTCGGTATGTTTCCTTTCGAATAATGCAATGACGTGCATTGTACGCAACTTCGAGATTTTAACACACCACAACCAACCAAACTAGCCGTTATGAATAGTAATACCTAATTTTCGAAATTATCTATATTTTATATTTCAAAATGGAATTCATTTTTGGATTCGGAGTATCTAATTTAGCCTAAGGTGAAATTTTGGTACTTTTCGGATAACTTTCATATTTTGATGAATAGTGAAAATTACTAAATTTTAATTAAAAACAACTTTTTTAATCAAAATAATTAATAGTGATAAATTATGAATTTGAGTGGTTTTAAAGTATATTTATAATATATTTTTACCATTTAATATAATGTAGGTAATTGGACATAATTTTACAATTAAACTGAATATAAACAAGTGTCAATCTTTTGATAGTTATTATCTCTTAAAAACACGCTTTTTGTTTTGACAGCGGGAATTAATTTTAAATTAATTTCTACCACTTCTGTGTCTTGAATTTAGGAAAATGGATTCCATATTTGGAATCAGGATGTTCAAATTGTGTAAATAGGTAACTTTTATTTTTAGACATTTTGAATAATTACTGCGGTAAATATTTTATTTACCATGGTTAAGGGTAAATCCGGTAAATAAGGGTTAAAAAATAATATTATAATAATACTAAATTACCCTAAAACGTGTCTTAACCCTATTGGTTGATACATGGTCGACCATGGGCATCTTTGGGTCGATTTTGGGACCCATATATCCACTTGTAAGTGATAATGACACTTTATTTTAATTAAGACAAAAATGACACAAGCATATATCTTTTAGCAAAACAATTGTTACATAGGGTTATATATGTTGGATTTTTGATTATAAATATTCATTAGAAAGATAAAAAGATTTCCTACATAATGATATTTTTTTATAATTTTTAGACATTAAATAATTAATTTTATTTATGACACAACGATGATGCAGTAATTACTATAATAGTGAAAAAAATAAAATAATTGATATTATAAATACCCAAATAAATATAATATGAAACTTTTAATGAATTAAACTAAATTTCTAGGATAATATTATATATTAGGATTTATTTAATTGACTTTTTTCGAAGTAATCAATCTTTTATGAGTTTCACAAAAATCAACTATTGAATAGTGTCAAAATTGACATAAAAGAGTTCTTAAAACAAATATTATATTATTAATTGATATTAAATTCATAAAAATCTAAGGTTCGGCCAAGAGACTTATATCATGATAGGTTCATCATTAATGGACCACTTGGGGGTCTCTTGGATGTATATAGTAAGTTTATTAACCATATAATATAAAAATACAAAGAGACATTGTAAAAGTGAAACTAATTAACTAAGAGTTAATACTTAAAGATAAGGTTAATATAATGACCCAAACCTGTCTAAATTCTATTTGTTGAGTTGTTTTCGACCCATCCCCACCTTAAAAGTTAAATAATAAACTTTTGAGCCATTATAAACCGAATATGAATTTATTATAAATTAATATTTCTAACTTTTCCAACGGTGCCCCTCACCCCTCTTATAAAAGGGCACTCCTCCTTCTCATTTCTTCACACCTTCAAAGCCCTTTGGTTCGGCCAAACCCTGCCCAAATACTATCTCAACTCCCCTCAATACAACCTAGAGGCCTTATTTTGATCATAAATCCAACCTAAGGATCCCTTTTGATCAAATCAAAAGGAAGAACCCGAAGAAGAGGTAATGTTTTCACCACCCCTTTTCAAGTTCCTTTCTTCTTCCACTTCCTCTTTATTTGTTATTACCATTCTAAAATAATAACTCCAGTATCTCACATATACTGTGATGTTATTATAAATATGGTACAACCATATTCATTATTCTATCCACCCTTTGAATAACATGTCACCATACGTGCGTACGTACGGCTTACCGTCTCCACGTCGTGGTGTAATTGTTATTCAATATATTATTATTTGGATGGGTATAATAATGATGTGTAAATCATGTAAATAATAAATATAACATGTTAATGATTCTGTATATATGATATACCATCCATTTATATATTATTTTAATATCAAAAGAATGATATTGTCGCTCGTGCGTACGTACGGACTACCGTCTCCACGAACGCGATGAGATTCATTCTCCATCGTATCCATTCAAGTATAATTATCATTTGATGATTTAAAAATGATGTCTAAGGACTTGATATCATTCTAGATATGAATAATATACATCCCATTAATAAAGAATATGGCTCACATAACAAAGAATATAATGTAAAATGAACCCGTTAACACCCGAAATGACGATAATTCTAAGATATTATTAACAAATCAATGTTAAAAGATCATATATGATATCATATTAAAGTAAATGATTCTTGTATTATTCAATAACAATTATTTCACCATTATACAGGAGGTAAACCTACCATCGACCAAGGAAAAATTACAAAGTAAGGGATTTTCTTATCTCACTTTCAATTCCGTGAGATTTCCATTGTTCGCCACTAAATTATTGAAAGTGGTGTATTGTGTACTGCCATTTGATATATATTATCATGATTCTCTTTATATTCATGTTATTCTGTAAATCATTTGGTGGTTATTAACTTTTGGCCATACGACTCAGTTGATTAACGTGGCAAGGGGTTTCTTATCTCACTTTTAATTTCGTGAGATTTCCATTATTCACCACTTAATTATTGCATGTGGTGTATGTGTACTACCAATGATTGTATTCATTGTGTAATATACTTTAATTTATGGGTATTTACATCATCTGGGTATGATACTTCTTTCATGGGTGTATGTTCTGTAAGTTTCCTAATCGATAAGGGAATTTGAGATTTCAATTTCCACTCATTTGGCTTTATGCATATTTCATTGATTATATTACTCCAAGATTATGTGTGGAATCACTATTCATTTGATTATGTCATAATTTCCACTCCCCTTCCTGTGGATATACGTTTGATACACATAATCACTCCATTGACAATTCTCAAGTCATTGATATGAATTTGATAAGAGTAATTTTAACTCATTCTCCATTTGTTGAGTTAAACATCCAATTCGTTGGTGTTGTTTTTACAAGAATATGTGTGAATGTCCTTTGATTGTTTTACACTGAATATCCAATCATATTTAGTGTATTTATATTTGTCACACATAATTATGTCGTTGATTTATCCTTAACCTAAGGATACAACCTTTATGAGAGATTTCATCTCAATTTACATTCCATTGAGACTTCTTTGATGATATACACCAAATCACTTTTATGTGGTGTATGTAATGTACTTTGAAATAGTATATCATGAATCCCTTTATTCTCATGATATTACAAAGTTTTGATTACCTCAATTATTTGTATTCAAGTGTCTATTTTGGTTAGAATCTCTAACCAAAATACCATTTCTAAATGTTTTAAAGACTTATTCATCTAAACCTTTCTCATTAATGTCCATGTTTTAAAAATGGTTTTAAGGATTTATTTATATGGACATTAAAGTTTAGAAATTAAAACTTCTTTTAAAAAGTTTCAAAGTGGTATGGGACACTTTGATTCAAAAATCTACTTTTAAATGGCTTCTTTACAAATAGTGTGACTTTTAAATGTTTTCAAGAAAAGGGGGATATTTCCCTCAAATAGTTTTGATGATTATTTTCATCTATGTCAACATCCTTCGTTATTCATGATTGAGGTTAATGTGATACAATACAATCTTCCATATTGTATCAAATGATTTATGTTTGACTGTGGATGTTCTATTTTTATACCATTCATGGTTTATGGTTAAAGTATTGACATTTCGTATGCTAGTTTTAATACGAATGTTTATTTTATGCTTAAACCTATTCATATGAGGAATGCATTGGACTTAATAAGTGACGGGTGGAGCCCGCTATAGCTCCTCGATGCATCGGTAGGTCTCATGAGACAAAATAGTGTCTTGGCACAAGGCCTTGGCAAAATCTTATTTGTAGTCTTGGCACGAGGCCTTGGCTATGTGGTTAAGATAGTCTGGCATTATGCATTCCATCATTATGAAAGTGGTTATTGATATTAAATGTCATCATTCGACTAGTAGAATATCCATGTGGGTAAGTAAATGGCATTATTTCATTTTATTTATGCCATACCATGTTGAAAGTTCATGTTTAAAAGGCTTTTGTTTTAGTTATAAATTTCCTTAAGTGTTTATGCTTATTTATGAAAGCTTCTGCTATAATGTTATCCTTACTGAGCATCTAAGCTCACCCCTTTAAATGTTTTATTTTTTCCAGGATTGTGAAGAAGTAATTTATGAATGACCTGCAGGGATAGTATGAGGGGATATGAAGACAAGATGTTTTTTTATGATGTAATGTAAAAATTTATGGATGTATCTAGTTATTCCAAGGCTACTAAACTAATCGGTCTTTCGAGACTTGATCTTTCTCGTGATCATGCCAATGTTATGTAATAATGCACCGACTCTAGGTAACTAGGGTCGGGGCGTTACAGAAATGATAAATGCAGATCAACCCACAAACAGGTTGATCAGAAAATGGTTATTTATGTGATAGGGTGACTTTTATTTTGGGAGTTATTATTTGGTATTTGTATATCTCTAGTTTTATTGAGCCACAACTCATTAGCATCCCCATGATTATAGTGTCTAATGAGGAGGGTGTGGTCTGACACGGAATAGGCTTAAGCCCCTATTAATATTCAATTTTTGTGAACAGTTTGTCTGAATCAATGGAAAGGAGGGTTTGAGACATTCCTAGTGAAGAGGATGCTCTTTGGAGGCCATAGGTGCATGCGGTGTGAAGAAAAGACCCCCAGAGCATGTCCAGTTGTCCGCCGTAGAATTTAGCACTGTGCCGATACCGGCGGCATGGGGCGGTACTGAACGCGTGCTCGGCGGCATGCAGTGATGATAGTTGGGAGACGCAACACCTTCCTAGAACCACATGGAGGGACGAACCATGTCCAGGACATCTGGGTGGCTTAGAGAGCCGCAGTCTATTGTCTGATATAGAAGGTTCCTTAGAGTATGAGGGGCCTGTGGAGGTTGGATGCACCATTTGGCCATGTCTAAGCCAAGAGGTGCACACTGGAACAAAGTTTGTAGTATCGGCTTCGGGCTTGTGTGTCGTGACCATATGCGGTTGGCCGGATCCGCACCCAGTTGTCCAGACACGCACCCAGCAGGACAAACCCGTACCTAGTGGGTCGGACCCATGTTCACGGGCCAGACCCACCCCATTCGGGATGGTCCATATTAGACCGTGTTGCTAGGCAACCTTGCAGGCTTGACCCATAGACAAACTGGGACATTTCTAGGGAGGCCCATTGGGCCAGGCCCACTATTCGTGCTAGAGTAGACCAACCTATACCCAAACTGGGTCATGTTGACTCAGTAAAACTAAACCAGCGTATGTGGGACCCTTGGGCCGATTCGGTCAAGTCAGATCAATAGGGTTTGACCAGACCTAGATGAAACTAACAAGTGCTTAATAAAACACTAAAATCATGAAAACTGGGTGTTTGATTGACCAGCTGTTGGCGGTGTTAGGAGCCTCTTGATAAGGAGGATCTTTTGGAATGTTTGGAGGAGGAATCAATGTAAGTGGAGATACAACGAATTTCATGAGGAGTAGTTCTCCTAGGAATGCTACATACAAAACCCTGCAGTTGGCTGCGAACTGATGACTAATGACTTTCAACTCTGTATGACTCGCCTATGGCACTTCTATGTGAATTTTCTGGACTATAGTGGGAATCACTTATATGTGACTTTGTGGGCCCATGGTATGTGATGATTTGGAATACCTTAATTTTCCATCATTATTAGGAGGTACATAGGTGTGACATTGAATGACCATGGTACACAATGAAGAGGTGTTCCATAACAGTCAATGGTTTGTGGGAAGAAATTCTGTGTGACTTTTTAGGACCTATGTACTCAATAGAGGTTGATTTCTCCAAAAGCTAAGGTTTTCTATGATGTTACTAATGATTCTTCTACAACTACACTAAATATATACAGGATGTGTGTTGTATTTTTCTTCATTCTTTATTTTGAGGATTGTTGTTTCATCTTTTCTTTTTTGTTTTGGGATTCCTACAGTGTAATTTTATACTCACCCTTGCATGGGATTTTCCCACACGTTTTGTCTCTTGTGAAGATGATCGATGTTTCGATATAGACTTTGGTGGACTAGGAATCAGAGGTGCTCAGAGAGATGGGACTGACAGATGATACGACTATGGACTTAGTGTCCTAGGACTATGTGGGGAACAGTAAGATCGAGTGAAAAGGATGATCTATTTCATTTCAAATATCTAAAAAATATCAAGATCAAATGGGGTTTTCCATGGATTACCATAAGAGTTTTCTTTTTAGAATTTTCAATATTTAGTTCCTTTATTGTGTTTGTATTCTAGCCCACTTATATCAGTTGTACTTATACTTATCTTTGATTTAGTGATAATTTTTTCCATTTCAATTTGTTGTACTTGGATGGGTGTGTGTATGTATACAATTACTAAAGAAAATTCCTCCAACTTGTAGGTTGACACCTTGGCTCTAGTCTCTTTCCCCTGGCCTTTGGGTGGTGGGATTGGCATAGTCATGGCACAATCCTCGGGGGACGAGTCATGACATCACAATAGGGGTAACATGTTATTTTCATCAAAAATAATATTGATCCAACCTGATCTTAAAATAAATATAGTGAACAAAACATGATCATTATCACAAATAATTAGCATGTACCCCTATATTGATGGTTAAATTCATCAATTGATAAGAGATAAATACTTTTATAATATCAAAAATACTTCTAAATATTGTCAATTTAAGTTCATCTATTATGACATTCCTAAGACGTTCTTTTATTTGTGGTATGGACACAATGAATTTATAGTTATTTCTTTTCGACCAATATAGGCTCCAACTATGTTTATGAATTTAAGGAATATACTATTTAATGAATATAAAAATTAGTTATTTTTATTAATTATAGATGATATTTTAATATATTCAATGATAATGTATGAGGATGAAGATCACATTATAGTTTTGATGAAGAACAATAGGAAAGAGAAAATATATGTTAAATTCATTATGAATGAATTTTGGCAACTTAAGGTATCATTATTTGGACTCTTAAAAAAATATTATGATATTTCCGTATATACATCTTCAATTTATGTTATTTTATTTTGACCCATACAAACCACTGCGAATGAGAATCAGAGTATTATTGTTTTATATTTAAATTGTATTCTCTTTATGAAGAACTTAGCACAATTATCTACTAAACTCACCATTTTAAATTAGAATGGAATTATAGTACCTTGTAACTAATGAATGTAATGATAATTTCAATAGGATGAAGATAAGACTAGTTAGTTTACCAATACTAACCTTGAAAAATAGTTTAATAGGTATTTTTATCTGTAGTGATTCTTATTAGAATGGAACAAGATGTCTTCTTATGTAAAATTACATGGTGAGAGAATATTCCACTTGAAAAGTTATTTCATTTTGGAAATTTTCCATCATTTATTGGATTTATCTAGAGAAAAATTTATATTAAATATATGGGGGGATTATTTATAAATTTAATGTTGCGATATATATATTTGTTATAAAATATTGTTCTATACAATCACCATGAATATATTTTTATAAACTAAAGAATATGGTTTGTATTGATTAATGACTATATATTATCACTACATTATCAACATGGGAATGTAAAAAAGAAGGATAATGATTTGGGTTGGAATGACCATGCTTGTATGTTCATTATAAGGATTAGAATCGAAATAATACATATGAATTTTCAAAACAAGGATCTTCAGTTCATAATGAATGGTGATAGATCATATAACTATCTTATGAATGTTCCACCAACTATTTATGAGAATATTAGTGATGTGAAATTATATGATATGGATATATAAAAGATAGTGTGGAATATTCCCATGTTTAACCATGATTATGAGATAGTTACGACCATTGACAATATAATAAATTTCATTTCAGTACTATAATTGAAGAAAGAGTTGTTACAAAAATCTCATAGTTCATAAATCTTAGTCCATCTATTTATTATCAAGTTGAATAAAATTTTGAATGATTTTTTTATGATAAAAAAAATATTTGGGAAATTTCAGAGTATATATCACAGAAATTTGTATGACAACTAGTTAATGATGAGTATCATCAGTCTAATGAATTTTTAGAACCATTAACTATGCCTATATAAAAATGGAAAAATGCCACCCTGTATTTTATCATCGTACTCCCCAAGTAATCTAATAGAGAAAAATACTACTTTTTTATAACATATATCATATTGAAATGAAAACAAATATTATTTAAATTAGAGAACATTTATATATTAATTTTTATTCAATATTATATATTAAGAATGTTTTTATATTTTATTGAGTAGATTATTCTATTGTATCTGGTCGAAATTTGAGGACTACAACAATGATCTAATGAATTATTCAACATATTTAAGATATATAGATATTCTAGAGTACATCGAATCCCCTCAAATAGATTGTTAGTCAGAGAAAAAAATTAAAACATTAGAGGTTATGGAATAATAGTATTTTCAATATTTTAATTTTATTGGGGATCCATACTGTCCTATTTTGAAATTTTCTTAAATAAATGCTTCCACTCTAGCATGTATATGTATCCATCTGATTCCCCATATAAAATAAAAATAAAATGAAAACATTTAAGAATGATATTATATAAGGGAATATATGGGAATTGAGAAAGGAGGGGAAACATAATAGAAGGTAAGATTAATTCAATATCACATATAGGTATCTCAATGTCGATACAAGAGATTTTCTTACAATAATTGAGCATATATAGAATTCAATTATCTAAAAAGTTATTCTGGAAAATATCAATATAGGAGAAGTTTGTTTTATATGAAAATAATGGGAAGATGAGCCCTGTGTATATTAGGCAATTACATATTCTAGATCAATTAATGATGGTTTTTTATCACTTTTCACTTCCAGTGAACCTCTGTCAGTGTCATAATGTGCTCCATGTATCACCTTAAAGGATGTACATAATAGCTTAATCGTGTGTAATGAATAGAGAGGTTGTATCACTTGATTATGATGATTTCTTTGAAGATATAATAATGGATATTTCAGATTTTATATGAAAATTAATATGAAAGGAGATAGAATATATTTTCAATGTATTGTGTTGCTACCATAAATTGTTGGAAACAAATTGGGACCCTAAAGATGTGATGAAGAAAATATATCCTTATTATTTTAAATTATATTGATGGAATATTAAGAGAAACCTTAATTTTAAATGGGTTAGAATGTAAAAACTCATAATATTTTATGTATTACCTTGAAATAAATTTTACGTATTCGATAATTCCCTTTACACCAAACACTAAGTATAAATATATTATGATTTATTATAAATTTTATAAAAAATTAGTTAGATTTTTTATTATGAATAAGATATAGTATGTTATATATATATATATATATATTATTATCTCCATTAGTTATACATGTTTTTTATTTTCTATAACATAATTATTAAATTTTAATAAAATTATTTCATGAAATAGAGTATTATTTTACTAAAGAAACATATTATTCTACTTACTATGATTTTTTATAGGAGAATATTATGATAAATATTTAAAATCTATTTTAAAGAATTTTTTAATTTATGAATAATTATGCATAGTCAATCGATTTAATGATTACTAATGAAGAAAAATTCATTTTAAGGGAACAAGAGTTATTTCTTAGTAAACTATTTTTTAATGTGTAATGTATTTTTATTATAATTATATAAATAAAAACTATACATAATAAAAATTATAATGAATTACAATAGTTTTAGATTTTTTTTAAAATGTGTTGAAATTTATATAATTTTATTACTATTCTATGAATGTGAATTAATTTTCTTGTTTTGTCAGAAAAAAATTCTCAAAAAAAGTATTTTCATTAATTTTTTCATAATTTATTTTAAATTAAGTCCATCCCCAATTATAAATTTAATTTAATAAAATTTATTTAATATATATATATATATTGTTATGTAAATATTTAGTAATTTTTCACATACATTTTTCATTATAATAAATAGATAAAACAATAAAAATTTTATACTAGGGCAATGTTTAAAATTGTTTATCTAGGGTCAAATATTGATATAGGAAAATATATCACCAAATATAGTCTAAATGATATATATTGAATATATTTAAACCATAAATTAATATAGATAATATTTATTATACATTAGGATCCACATTCAGAATTTATTGTCTTTAGCTTTTTAATATTTTAAATTATCTAGTGTGTGTCGCTCCCATACTTATAAAAGAGAACATCTTCTATATCTATAACAAAATAATTTTACATATATAGATCTAAAAATAAATAAATGAAAATATTATTATCACTGTTAGAATTTTTCATGATCTTATAGTCACATTCTATTAAATCGTTAAATGTCTCAAGTAGTATGTAACACCCTGAGATTTTGTGACTTATTTGTTATTAAAATAATTAAGTCTTTTGATATTATTCTTTTCACACAGTATTAAATTTTTTTATTACATAACTAAGTCAAAAATAACAATCCCATTAATCCATCTTAAATTATGTTATAAAATTTTACTTGGTGTAAAATACAAGGAACATCTACTCAGAATATTTTACAGGCAACCACGACTTGGCGTACGTTACATGCAACAATGAAGCTTCTATGAAACGTTATTTTACTATTATAATTATTTAAATTAGATAATTATAACCTAGAAATTAAAATTAGTAATATTAATATTAATAATTTCTTTTAAAGTATTTTTCATAATGGTTTTACATAAATATAACTTTTTGATAATGAAATATATAATTATTGGTAAAGACCATATATGTTTAAAAATAAAATTTTCTCAAATAAACTACATTTCATGTCCTTCAATTTAAAATGATAATTTTAATTTTAGATAGATATGGAAAAATAATTTGATAAAATTAAATTAATTTTTGAATTTTTAATGATGAAATTACCATAGGGTGAATTTTGGTATTTTTTAGAGAAGCATCATTTTTTATGAATAATGAAAAATAATTCATTTTAGTTAATAAATACCTTTTCATTTAAATATATATTAATGTAAAATTATAAATTAAATTTATTTAAGGTCACATTAGATCTATTATACATCTATTAATAAAATTTATTCCATTATAATCTATTTCGCATTGAATTTTAATATAAAAACATAATAGACTTTTGGACATTTTTCTACTTTAAAAACATATTTTTTCGTTCCGTCTACGTTATTAGCACTGATATTTTTTTTATTCCTATATGCATTGAGTTCTTAAAAAAGGAAATAAACTATTTTAATAATTATTATATAAAGAGTAAAGTTATATCATGTTTATTTTGGAGAATATTATTAGTAAAAGTGATTAAAATTAATCCCTGTGATTATGGTCCCATTAAGAATAATTAGGATCTAAAGTTTATTAATATTGGGAAAAATAATATAGCCAATATTCCATAACCAATTTCATTGATATATAGTGTCCATAAAACATAAATTATTTATTCAAGATGTTTTTTTACTTTTTTGTAAGAAGATGTGTACACCTAACTTGTTTTAAAAAAACTCAAGGTGAGTTATTTTCCTTTCCTATAAAAGACCACCACCTATTTCACTTATTATCGCCACTAAAACCTCTTATATAATCCAAATATAATCCCAATACACTTATAAACATTCCTAAATTTATCATATAATGCCCTCCCTTTTCATAATGCAAACCAAGGAAGCCTTTTGGTACAAACAAAAATGATTTATCCAATTATGAGGCAACCTCTTCTCATAGGGAATTTCATATTATTATTCATCTCCAACACCTTTAATATATTTATTCAAATATTTCATAACAAAACATTATATTAAATAATATTTTTTTTGTTTCATGTTTTCAACCTAATCGTACACACACATATATCTAATGCGTAATAAACAAAATGTTTAAGTGTACGGAGAACTACTGTCTCACTAAACAATTATTGTTCATTTTCCTTTACCGCCTATCATGGTTGAAATTATGATTGAAAAAAATTTATATAAGTAATATATGATATTTAATTTTAGTTTTTCTATTTTTTTCATTTTTTCAACACATGGATTTTTTAATTTTCATTTTGGTTAATACAATAATTCTATTTGAGGTTGTGTCGACTACCTCCCCCTCAAAGCAATATGATTCATTCATATAATTCATGGATTGTATTAAGGATGGATTTAGTGAATGTGTATAATACATATGATGTCATAATTATACTATAATTATGATATATATATATATATATACATATACATATATATATATATTCCTCTTTTCTTGCTTTTATCCTTATAATTCAATGGAAATAGTTTTCGTGCGTATGTACGGTCTATCATCTCCATAAATAGTAAATTCTGTTCCAAACATATATATTATATTTATTATTAGAATAAAAATATAATTTATATATATGATATCTACACCATGTTTAGCATTATTTAAATCATTATATAATTATTAAGAACCAAGATATAACAAATTAAGACACATGAAGAAAAACAAACCAAATATTACCTAATGTTTAACCTTAACATGAAATTGCTAACAAGATAGTAATATTAAGACATTATAAATTAATATATATTATTATATATAATGATATTGTTTTCTAAAATATTTATTATAAATTTATATTTATTATATAGCAGTATTGAATGTGTAAGATGATTGTAAACACACAGGGTAAGAAAATATGATCTCACTTTTTATTTTTGTGAGATATATACATTATTAACCACACATTCCATTTTTGTGATGTGTATACTAAAAATTCATGTATTATATAATTATTATAATTAAATTTATGGGTAATTAAATAATAATCCGATTATCATTATTTCATGGGTTAAATGTTTCAAAATTTACCAAATTAGTAAATTAATTTGGTCTCAAATTGGCTTATTTGAGAAAAATGTATTGTTCTACACCTATGTTCTTTCATTAGGTGAATATGATTTAAATTGAATTGTTTTATAATGAATATATTTATTTTCATTATATTTTATAGTTAATGTAATTTAATTTTATTATATGAAGAGTATCATCCCATGCAAAAAATTGGTAAGTGTTTGGTGAAACAATCTCAACACTCGTCAGGATTATTTATTATTATACATCCTTTTATTAAATATTATGATCCCTATCTTTTAAAATATCATAAGTTTTATTATACCCTAGTTATACATGATATATTCATTTATTGGTTCCCTTTTCATCTCTTTTGAATATAAGATAGTTATGAAATTGTTTTAAAGAAATCTCAACTTTAGCCACTCTTTTTTCAGAGAATTGTTTTCCTTAAACATCATGTTCTACAAAAATGGGTTACTGGAATATTATAATTTTTTACTTTGATAATTAAAACTAATATTCACCATCATTTTATTTTAAAAAAAAATTCAATGGAATCTTATTGTCTCTCACAGAATGATGAATTTTTCTATCTTTTTTACCATGCCAAAGTAATGTTCCCTTCACATTGTATGACACGTATGGATGCACCAACCGTAAATTAATGGAATCGTTATTTTTTTGATTAAAAGGATAATTATTACCATGATATTTTTTAAAATATAATTTGACATAATTTTTATTACAAACAATTTCAAGATCCATTTTTAATTTTGTATGGAATATGGATATCAAATGGATTTATGTTTTAAATATAATTTTTCAAAAAAGAAATGAAATTTTCTAGAATAAGTGTTTACAAAATACATGATGTAGATATATTCCATTTGAGGTAAAATATCTTTATTTTACTCACACCTTTCATTTAAATGATCCAATCATTAAATTTAAATTCTTTATATGAATGGGTTGCTCTTATTGTCATGGTCTTTTTGAAACCCTTTTCTCTTTCACTATTTATATGTTTATGAAATCTATTTCTCTTTCATGGGTTATAAATTGGGTTAAACTTTTATGAAACATGTTTGTTTCTCCAGAATTATATTTTTATGATACAAATTTTATTTCATGCAATATGAATTGATTGTTTGTGATGTTGTGGAACATGCATGTATGATTTCATTATGAGATGTGTGGGACCTATATCTCTCTTAAATATGTTGGGTAATGATTAAATTTATATGAGATAAAAGGGTATATAGATTGAATCCCACGGAAAAAATAATGAACATGGGTTATAGCCTAAGCCTAAAAGAAAGAGGTTATATGAGTTGCAGCCTAATCCCTAAAAAAAGAAGGAACACGAGCTGCAGCCCAATCCTAAAAGAAATATGGTACACCAGTTTTATCCAATTCAAAAAAACTATAAAGTATATGGTTTTATATCAAACCTACAATAAATAGGGTACATTGGTTGTTATCAAAATCCCTTAGTAGGTATATGGTTCATATCCCAATCCTAACATGTTATAAAGTTATTTTTTGGTATCGTTGACATAATATTGTCTATAATTATTCCAAAAATACTATTTATTATTCTTATATTTTGATTTCACATCTCATTATTATGATTTTATTATGATTAAGTTCTCATTAACTATCATGATTTATTCCCTAACTACTTTCTATGATCTTTGATTTGTAGGGTACGATCTCTTTCTCTTACAATCACATTATCAAACCCCTATGTTCATGTTTATGCTTACATTTCTCTCTTGTTTAACCTTACTGAGAATCTGATCTCACAAATTTTTATGTTTCCAATCCCTAGGATCTGAAGAATGTTTTTAGGTGGAATTAATAAATGAGTACCTATTTATGGGAGATCTTGAAGATCATTCATCATGATAAATGATTTTTTTACATGTTTACAAAGACAATAAACTATTATCGTCCTCAAGACTATACTTTTGTAATATACTAAATTTTCAAATAATATAATATAATATCCTTGTATGTAATAATGAGACTCTATAGATGAAAAAAGTAAAGGTTTTATTAACCTTTTGAAAACAATGGTGAGAAAACATTAGAAAGATCTATATATATATTTATTAGGATATGATTAAGGATTTCTATAAGGATAAGTATAAGGATTATTCAATATTTAGGAATAATCCCTAGAATTTAGGTAATTGATTGAGTGTTTTATAAAAAAAAGGTAATTGATTGAGTGAGTGGTTTCCCATATATGCATCCTCTTATAGATAATACAGGTGGATGTGGCTCTAGAATAGATGTACCTAGGGTTAATAACTCCAACAATATGTTCCTTTCTTGACATGAGGTAATATGGTATTTGAGTACGGTCCTTGGGGTACACCTACTTAGACACTCAATGGGGATATTTTTTATGAATTCAGAAACCCTATATGTACAATTGTGATAGATTTAAATGAAGGACCCTGGGACACCTTGAGAGGGGAGGGGTGAATCAGGGTGTCAACATTTTCTTTTAAACTGACGGATCTTGTTCCCTCATTGTTAGAAACTAGTTTAACCTTAATGATGGATATATGGATAAATAAAACATTCACATGAAAATAAATGACACATCTCTTTTTAGTAGTTTCACCGCTAAGGGCTACGTCCAAGGATCATACACCGATAGGTTTTCTATCATAGAAAATTCCACTCTTCTTCACTCGTGGATTACAATGGTTTGGGAACAGTAAATCTGTCCCAAGCCCACTGCCTTTTCAACTATTCAAGGATAACCTACTGCATCCCTTGGGTCACTCCCATTGACTCCCCCTGGCTCACTGCCTTTGGTGAAGTCCCACTCAGTTTATAGACATGAAGTTCTCTTCATCATCGCTAATTAATACATCATCTGTTTTATGTAGATGATTTGTTGAAGTCCAAATTCCACCCGTAGATGAATCTCACTTTGCACCAACTTTATCAGGCAATATTCCAGCTTTCACACAATCTTGAATTACAACTATGGATCAACCAAACTTGGTGCCCTTCTCTATGCCGGTGTGAAAGTGTCTGCGCACAAGTTATAATAGGTGCGCAAGTCCACCTCAACCACTTGTGTGACACAAGCTTCTGCAACTCCAAACTTGCGCGACTCACACTCTTTTAAGCCCAAAACAATATTGGTGTGCAACTGTCAAATGTCACACATCTTCAAATCCTGGCTTGCAAGTGTTACCAAACCACCTGCATGAAACCTCCTTTTCCAACTCTGAAATTGGGCGACTCACCCCATTTCTCACCCATACCACCTTGGACAAGCAGCAAAAAACTGTCGCACAACATCTACTTGCGCGACCCACAACCACTTGCACAACCACTACACATGCACAACAGGAGCTCTGATTTTCTCCAAGTCTGAACATCATGTCGAATGACGAGGGGTCGACCTCTATTTATAGGATTTTGACACCATGTGCGACGGTGCACAAGTCCCCCCACGTCGCACAACTTTTGAGGTGCATGTCTCAGTGCACAAGCCTCAGCGCGCAAGTCACTTGCGCGACTATCCCTAAACTTGGGCGCCCCTTTTCCCTTTTCCATATTTTGTTGTTCTGATCTTGAAAAACATATTGTGCCCTAGTTTCCAAGCCTCCAAGTAATCGGCGTGCAAGTACCATTGCCAAAAACACTTTTCTTCATTTGTCAATTTTAAGGTCAAGAAATTTGGAAAACACTGGAAAATGACGCCACATTCAATGCTATTATCTGATTGTTCTCTATGATTACTTTTCTGGTAAACATTCTGAACTTCCACTGAGTTTTGACAACAAACACAAACCATACTATAGTTCATGAAAAGAATGACCATGGTTCCAATAATCTCCCCCTTTGGGTTTGTTGGCAATCAGTAAATAAATTCAATAAAGCACCAGCCATAGGCAAACCACAAATGAAAGAATCAACTCATCCAACACTCTAAGTCTACGTGAGCAATGCTCGGTGTAGAAAACAAGAGAGGAAGCTTGAATTAGGTTCCCGTGTTTTGGAATTATCAATGACTCCAAAGAAATTCTCTTATTGTGTCACAGATGCATTACATGTCCAGTGTATTCCTTCCTCCCCCATTGACAATAAACCCAAAGAATGGTAATTGTTTATTATTCATCACATACCACACTCCCCATAGATAGTACCTCCCCCACAAATCTGCATTGGAACCATAAAAAGAATAAAAAAATTAACATAACTAGGGAGAGGCGTATTGTGTAACCTCTTTATGCAATGGGAGGTGGCTGAACACCGAGGTTCAACCGATGCTTATCAAACTCAGCTGCTGACAGTGGCTTGGTTAGGGTATCAGCCACTTGCTCATCAGTTCCCACATGATCCATTATAATCACTCCATGCTCATCTTTTCTTTCATAATGTGATACCTGATTTCAATATGTTTTGTAAGAGAATGTTGAATATGATTTATCATAAGATCAATTGCGCTCTTGTTATCACAATAAATTAACATTGGTTGCTTCACCACATCTAGAATATCTGTTAGTTTTGCTTCATCTGTATCAGTTGAGTGCATGCCTTTGTGGCATATATATACTCTGTTTAAGCAGTACTAAGAGAATTACTTTCTTGTTTCTTTCTCAACCATCCAAAACATTTATCACCAATATAGATTGCTCCACCACTGGTGGACTTTCGATCCACTACATCACCCTCCCAGTCAGCATCAGAAAATGCTGATAATTCATTGTCTCTTCTAGTAGCAAAGTATAAGTCGCAATTGTGTGTACCTTGAATATACCTCACGATTCAATTTACTATTATAATATGTTACTCCTTTGGATTACTCTGAAATCGGGCCACTAGACAAGTTGCAAAGACAATATCTAGCCATGTCTCTGTCAGGTAAAGTAGGCTCCCAATTATCCTCCTGTACATAGTGGGGTCAATAGATTCCCTATACTCATGCTTTCCAAGTTTGGTTCCAATTTCAATCGGAGTTGATATTGGTTTGGATTCTTATATATTAAACTTCCTCAGCAGCTCTCTTGCATACTTTTCTTGAGAAATGAAAGTGTAATCCTCCCTTTGAATCACCTGTAGTGCCAAGAAATATGTGAGCTCACCAATCATAGAGGTTTCAAATTTTTATTTCATGTTATTGGTAGATTCGTCCATTAATTTTTACCTACTTCCACCAAATATAATTTCATCAACGTAGACTAGAACCATGAACGGATCTTTTGGAAAATTCTTCATATATATATTGTGGTCTACTCCTCCCCTTTTGAACTCATGTTCTTTCAGATACGAGTCTTGCTGGGAATACCTTTCTCGTGGTGCCTTCTTCAAAACATATAGAGATTTATTCAGTTTGAAGAACTTTGTTTCATCAGTACCAAGAACAAAACCCATTGGTTCTTCAAAGTAGTCTTCTTCTTTGAGTACACCATTCAAGAATGTTGTCTTGTCATCCATTTCATATACTTTATGTCCTCTTTGGAGTTCCGTGTCAAGGAAAATCCTGATTGACTCCAGTCTAGCCACTGGAGAGATGGCTTCTTCAAAATCAACACCTTCAATCTGGGAGTATCCTTTACATACCAGTCATTCCTTATTTCTAATAACACTTCCAGGCTCATCAAAAATTTTCTTGATGATCTATATTGTACCAATCACATTATGACCTTCAGGTCTTTGGGCAAGATCACATGTTTGATTCTTGTCAATATGATCTTACTCTTCATTCATGGCTTTCACCCATGATTCATCCATTGCATCTTCTTAAAATGAGGATGGCTCCACAACTGTTAGAAATGCAGATTTCATGTTATTCCTCATCCTCCATGTTTGAGAGGGTGCACTTATATCCCCCATTATGTTGTATGGATCAGTCTCAGCTCTAAAATTTCTCTTGTGTTGTTTAGTTGAATTCTCTCCATCCATAGTTTCTTCTTCAGGTTCATCTTCTTAGTCAATATAATGATGTGACTGCTGAGTTTTTTGTACATCTTCTTCTATTTCTATATTTTTATTTTCTTTATGTCCACCTTATTCTTCAATTTCTATCACATTAGCATATGATGTTTTTGAATCATTTTTGGTTTTCTATTCAATTATCATAACATCATTGCTTTCAAAAATCCTTCCTATTTTCTTGTTGAAACAGTTGTAGGCTTTTATATTCATTGAGTATCCAAGGAAATTCCTTCATCTTCATTGTCACCATACTTCCCTTGATTTCCTTCTTTGTTTCTAATGAAGAATTTACTTCCAAACACACGAGAGTATTTCAAAGACGGGTTCCTTCCACGCCACAATTCATATGGTTTCTTCATCTCACCCATATAAAGTTATGTTCTATTTTGAAGATATATTGTTGCTTGAACGTCCTCTTTCCAGTAATGTCATGGAATAAGACTCTCAATCAGTACAGTTCGTGTCATGTTGTTCACTTGTCGATTCCTATGTTCAACAACTCCATTTTGCTGTGGAGTTATTACAGCAACTACCTCATGTTGTATCCCATGATTCTCCAGGTAATTTTTAAATTCAATGAATGTGTATTCCCCTCCATTTTCTGATCACAACACTTTGATTGTTCATCCAGAAACATTCTCAACGATTTGCCGATATGTTTTCATGCAGTCAAGCACTTGTCGTTTCCTGTGAATGCCCACTATACATGTCATTCTACTATAATCATCTATGAAAAGGACAATGTACCGTTCTCCATGAGTTCTGGAAACATTTATCGGCCTGTGTACATCTGTATGAATTAGATCAAGAAGATGATATGCCATTTTCTTCATTGGCCGATAGGAACTACAGACCTTCTTTCCACGAATGCAAGCATCACAAGACTTTTAACGCTCATGATTTAGGATGGGATTGTCTATGACAATCCTCAAATTTGATATTTTTTCCATGTCTTGTTGATTGATGTGTCCCAGTCTCTGATGCCACAAACTGTTTTCTTCTCGAACAGTCTTGTAACAAACATTTTATTTACTATCAAACTGATACAAGTTGCCTTCTGTTCTGCATCCCATCATGAGTGAATTCCCTATATTTCCCTTGATAGTGCATCCAATCTGATTAAAAGTAACTATAAGTCCTGAGTCACAATTTTGACTCATGCTGAGTAGATAATGATGTAGGCCATCAACATAAAGGACTTTAGTTTCCTTTAGTTCTCCATTAGCTAATTCAGTAGTTCCAATGCATTTGATTTTCAGAGCTCCATCATTACCCAATAGTTCTGTACCATCAACTTTCCTTTTGATGACAGTTAACAGGCCTACTTTACCTGTCATATGAGTTGAGCAACCGTTGTCCAGAATCCTTGTGCTACTGATTTTTGTAGCTTTGAGGGAAAAATCTGCTAGATTGGATTTCTCGATCATCTTCTATTCTTTACAAGAGATATTGGATTGAGTATAATATATTGATGGCCTTGCAATTATTTTGTCCACATAATTAGATTATTCATACCCATAATATTCTTCTATAGTAGAAAAATTGTTTGTGAGATCAACACCATCAAGCGGGTGAATATCGGCACATCTTTGAGAGTTGTATGAATCTCTCCTATCGAATATATTCTTGCAATACATAAACTTATGGCCAAAGTTAGAAAAATGAAAACAGTATCCATAGAGACTATTTCTTCTATAAGATGGAGGATAATAAGTCAGTCTCCTTTTCTGGCATCCCAGATCTTCCACATTCAAGTAGCTCCTTGCCTCTTCGCGGTATGACATGGTATGTCCCAGATAGCCATATAACTGACACTTCATGAGAGGAAATGTATTCTCACTTGAATTTCTCCTCATGCCATGTTACTTGGGAGAATAGTTGAACTGAATTTAATTTCTAAAAGTTTGAGGATAATTTTCAGTTCTTCTTTTTGTTTGGATTGAGGTATTTTTTCAGCACATCAGGTAATGTTTCAACTTGTCCAACTTTCATCTTGTCTTTCTTCTAGATCTTTTTACTTCTAGCAGTTGATGTCTTAGCTTCACAACCAATTCCACTCTTTCCCATGCAAGAAGGAATATGATAACTTGTGATTTTTCCAACCCCATCTGAACCACACTTGGATCTTTCGAGTAATTCTGTATATGATAATCTTTCAAAATGAGTTTTCTTCTTGCCCTTATTTGTGGTTTATTGACAATCAATTTTACTCTTATGAGTAACAACATCTTCCTCAAGTCCCTAAACAGTCTTGGACTTCTCTTCTAGTCCAGATGAAAGGTCATCTATGAACATTTCATGTTCTTCAATTCTGAGCATTAGTTCCCAAACATCATCCTTGCTTTCAAGGATTGAAGACTGAACTCTCACTAGTTCTTATAGTCATTCAATTTATTCTTCAAGCTCATCTGCATATTCGGATGATTCTTCCACCATTTCCATCCAATTATTTCATCTCTTAAATTTATTCTCAAGCTTTGAAAAATCATCCTTAATTTGAGTCTTTGAATCACCATTAAGGGTAATCTAATTATCATTTCCTATATTGATCGAGGGTTCTGACTTTTCAATGGTAGCCATCATGGAAGCATGGTTTCCCGTTTTAAATTCAGGCACTTCTTCTTCACAAAATTCAATATCCTTATCTTCCTCTTCATAAGAAAAAATTGTTCCTCTGTATTTTCGTTCTAGATTTGAAGTATCTCTTTTTGAAAAACATTTTCTGAGGCTTCTCGAAGATCTCATATCCACTATATTGTTCATTGATCTTTCTTAAAAACCAAGAGGCAATGTGCCCAACTTTTCCACAACAAAAACATGCGAGAGGTAACATTCCTTTGAAATTCCCTTTTCTCTTCAGGAACATATTTGCAATGAGATAAGGAATTTCATTTTCTTCATCATCATCACCGCTACTATCTTTTGGGATTTTCCGTTTATCTATGGCCTTGAATTATATTTCCTTGCTCAAACGAGTAGTAGCATCTTCTGGTTTGACACTTATTTCATATGCTTCCAAACTTCTTAGTAGATCATCAAGATAAAGTTTGGAAAGATCTCTTTCCTCAAAGGATGACACCATTGCATTGTACATGGGTTTAAATCTTCTTAATATTTTCTTTACAATATCAATGACTTTGATTTCATCACCTAGACCCCGAATTCCTCCAACCACTTCAGTAATTTGATTGAAGAATGAGTCTGCATTCTCATCTAGATGCATCATCATATCATCAAACTGATTATGTAGGACTTGTAATTTTTCCTCATTAACTTATCTATCTCCTTAATAAATATTTATGAGTGTATCCCACATTGATTTTTTCTGAGGTTTAACTCATCACCTTTAGATAGATCTGATCAGAAAGGGCTGTGGTGAGTACATTTTGTGCTTTAGCATCTGCATCAAGAAATTTCTTGTCTGCGTCAGTCATAGCCAGTACTATTGGATCACTGACTTGTATTCCTTGCACCGTAGAAAAAAGAACTTCCATTCCATGATATCTCAGCTGAGATCTCATTCTATTCTTCCAGATCCGGAAATTACTTCCATCAAATAGTGGGACTCCTCTGACATTGGCTGAATTGTCCATAATGGTAAATGAAAGATCAAACACGAGTCAACCTCCCACTAATACCACTTGAAGGACCCTGGGACACCCTAATAGGGGAGGGTGAATCTGGGTGTCAATTTTTTATTTTAAACTAATGGATCGTGTTCCCATGTTTGTAGAAACTAGTTTAACATGAATGATGGATATCAGAATAAGTAAAACATTTACATGGAACGAAATGACACATCACTTTTTACTTGGTTCACAACTAAGGGATACGTCCTAGGAGAATACGCCGACAGGTTGTCGGTCATACCAAATTATACTATTCTTTACTCGTAGTGGATTAAAATGGTTTGTGAATAGTCAATCTATCCCAGGCCCACTGCCTTTACAATTGTTCTTGGATAGCCTACTATGTCCCTTGGGTCACTCTCATTGACTCCCCCTAGATGACTGCCTTTGGTGAAGTCCCACTCAGTTTGTAGATGTAATGTTCTATTCATCATTGCTAATGAATACATCTTCTGTTGTATGTATATTCTCTTTTGATGTCCAAATTCCACCCGTAGATGAATATCACTGTGCACCAACTGTATCAGGTAATAATCCAGGTTCCACACTGTCCTGAATTACTGCTGTGAATCAACCATACTTGGAACCCTTATCTATGATGGCGTGCAAGTATCGGCATTAATGTTATAACTGGCATGAAATTCCACCTTAACCACTTGCGCGACACAAGATTTTGCAACTCCAAACTTGTGCGACTCACACCCTTTTATGCCCAAACCAATATTGGCGTGCAACTGTCAACTACTGCGCTTCTTCAAATCTTTGTGCATAGGTGTCACCAAACCACCTGCGTGACACATCCTTCACCAACTCCGAACTTGGGCGACTCACCCCCTTTATCTCACAAACCACCATGGACATGTAGTAAACAACTGTCGCGCAGCTTCTACATGCGCGACCCACAACCACTTGCGTGACCACTACACATGCATGATGAGAGCTCTAATTTTCTCTATGTCAGAACTTTATTTCGATTAACGAGGGGTCGACCTCTATTTATCTTATTTTAAAACCCTGCACGATAGCACACAAGTCTCCCCTCGTCACGCAACATTCGGCTTGTAGGTCTCGGCATGCAAGTCACTTGCACGACCAACACTAATGTTGGACGCCCCTTTTCCCTTTTCCATACTTTGATGTTTTGATCTTGAAAAACATATGGCGCACATGTTTCCAAGCCTCCAAGTAATTGGCGCTCAAGTCCCATTGCAAAAAAAACTTTTCTTAATTTGTCAATTATGAGGTCTAAAAATTTGGAAAAAACTGGAAAACGATGCCACCTATAATGCTGTTATCTACTTGTTCTGTATGATCATTTTGCTAGCACACATTCTGAACATCCACTGATGATTGACAAGAAACACAAACCATACTCCAGTTCATGAAAACAATGACGATGGTTCAAACATTAAATAGGGTATGACAATGGATATCATCATAAAACCTTAATGTGTCATAGATTAAAGATGTATGACCATGATATAGGTACCCTATAAGTAGTCTTTCATGATTATATTTTATGAAAAAATGATCAATGTTTATCAAAATATGCATTATGTTTTTCATCAATGGACATAACTCGATGTATCATTTATAAATTTTAATGTTTCTGAAGTGAAATGTATGTGAATTATCAGAATGGATTTCCCATCATAAAGGGAATTAGGATGGTGGTGTGATTATTTTTTTTACTCTTGAAGATAAATTGAAAAAAAAGTGAAATTTATGTTAAGTTCATAAAGTATTGTTTACACTAATAATAAAAATCATGATTAGATTCTATTTGAGGATCCTTAAGACATAAGTTATATTTCATATTCTATGAAATTGTTATTAAGGAATAAGTTGAAGACGTCTGAGTAATAGTTTATAAATAATGTTGGATAAATGAAGTATTATATATTTTGAGTTGAATGATTATATTATATGATTCATGACATGTATAGGTATTTTTAGTATAATTTTCCATTATGGATTCAAAAAGACATGTAGAATTGTAATTAAAAAACAGAAAAGTTTTTTCATAGAATGATGATATTTTGATTAAGGGAATGTAACCCTTAATTAATTCATCAAATTGAGATAATGTTCTAAGGATATTGATATGTTGGATATAAATAAGTAAAATGGATGATAAATATTACCCTAGAATAGATTATTGACAAAATGGTTTATGTCACCATGTATGAAATTGAAGAATTATTATATTTGAAAAATGCATCTTGTAATCATTTTAATAAGGAAGCATGCATGTTCTCCAATGTGGGAAACTAGTTCTGAGTTATTTTGTTAACATTTAAGGTTCCAACATTCTTTTTTTAATATATGTTTTAATACACTATTTTACGATATTATTTTATATGAATTAATCATTAAAATTTATACAGTAATTACGTGAGATTAATTTATAGGGTGAAATTCATTTTAAGGGGGGTAGAATGTAACACCCTAAGTTTTTTTGAATTTTTTTTCAAATTAATTTTAATGTTTGAATTTTTTTCATTTCACACATATAATAAAATAGTTTTTATTATTATTAAATCACTAATTAAAAAATTCCTTTCATATCGAACCAAATTTTTATAAGTTACCCAACACCAACTCAAAGTACAATACATGGAAAATTTACTCCCCATAAGTTACATGCAACCATGACTTTGCATACATAACATACAACACCGATGTTTGTTCAAAACATCATTTTATAATTATAATTATTTAAATTGAATAATTACAACCAATATTTTTAACATTGTAATATAGTTAGATATAAATACTTTTAATTTTTTTTATAATGATATTAATCAAATAAAAAATACTAATAAACAAATAAATACATCTTGTTATGGACTGTGTAGGTTTAAAAATATTATTTTCTCATGTAAACTATATATCATGTCCTCTTATGAAAAATAATAAAATTTATTTCAAACACATATAAAAATTTAATTGGATTAAATATAATTTTTTATTTATAATTCCAAAATTAACTTTGGGTGTATTTTTGTATTTTGTATAGAAATATCAATTCTTGTATGAATAGTGAAAAATACTACATTTTTTATGATAACTATATTAACTTTTAAATAATTAATTTTGAAAAAATATATAATATTTTTTTTAGGTCACATGAGATTAGTTATACATCTATTAATACCATTTATTTCATTTAAATAAATTTATATTTTAAATCGAATATAGAAAAATAGAAAACCATTGAAGACAAATTATACTTTAAAAACCAGTTATTTCATAATGTATGCGGTTGTATTATTATTTATAATTTTTCACAACTCTATGAATTTTCTTATATAAATAGAGATAAACCATTATAATATGTATAAAATTTACTGTCTAAATAGATCATGTTTATTTTTTGCAACAATTATTAGTAATCATGATTAAAATTAGTGAGAGTTATTAAGGTAAAATTAAGCATAATTAGGGGCTAAACCTTATAATTAGGGACCCAAATGACCGATGTGCATTTCAAAAACCACTTTTATAGCCGTATATCATCCATAAACCTTCTATTACTGATTTATTTTTTTTTACTTTTATTAGGACCGAACATTCATACACCTAAATTACTTTAATACATTTCATATGAGTCCTTTTCCTTCCCAAAAAAGAGCGCCACATTTTCCACTTCCCCACACTTCTAAAACATCTCAGGTTATGTCATCATCTTCCTAATAAACCTCAAAATATTCCTAAATTCATCTTATTTTCCTCTTCTTTCTCATAAAGAAAACCAATTAAGCGATTTGGCGCAAACCAAAAGGTGTTACCCGATTAAGTGGTAATCTATTCTATCACGATCCCTTATTTATTTTTCTTATAATGACTATCCAATATCACTAATAAATTATTTTTTGACCACACTATTACCATTAATATATTATGATTTTGTCTTCTATGTTTTCTACTTACACTTAAATAGATATCCTTCTAATGGTTAACGAACATACTGTTTCTGTGTATGAAGAAATATCACCTCACTAAAAGATGATTGATCATATTTCTTTACTGACACTCATGGTGTAAATTATTAATGAAACAATATTTATATATAAATTAAATTATATATAATATTTATTAAATATTTTATATTTCCTTTTACTTCACATGTCTTTTTTACTATCCATTTTGTGTAAATATGATAATTTTGTTTTAGAAAATGTGGACTACCTCCCACACAAAGCAATATGATTCATTAGTGCACTGCATGGATTGTATTGAAGATGATTTTATAGAATATATATGATAAATATGATATCATAAAGCTAATATGATAATTATTTATTTATAAATATATGTATTTCACATACTTCTAACATGATAATCAATTAGAAATATCGTTCATGCGTACGTACGACTTACCATCTCCATGAATGTTGTGTTATATTTCCTAATTATATATTTTATAGAATATTTTAACAAATATATATTTTATATAAAAGATATTTATATCATGTTTTACATTCTATAAATCATGATATATGTAAAATGACCAAATATATAATAAATTTATACACATGAGAAAAACAATGAGAATATTACTTGAAGCGTATCTTTTAAATTAAATTCCTTACATGAAAGATATATAAAGTCATGATAAATCTTTATATTGTATTAGATATATTAATATGGTTATTAAAAATATTTTTGATAAATTTAGTTTTATTATACAAGATTTTTTAATGAGTACTACATGATCAAAGATAGAAGGTTTGAAAATTTCATCTCTCCTTTTATTTTTAGGAGATACATGCTTTATTCAAAATCCATTCATATTTTGTGGTGTCTATAATGACCATGGATTTATTTTATTATTATTATACTAAAATTTATGGGTATCTAAATTTTAGTTATATTATATTTATTTCATGTTGATAAATTTTCAAAAGAAACCAAATCTGTAAAGTAGTTTTTTCTCAAATTTCCATATATAGGATACATGTTTTGTTATGCCCCTATCTTATTTAACGCAGTGTATGTGAGTAAAATTGAAATTTTATATAACTAATCTTCTTATTTTCATGATATTTTTTTCTTCCTACAATTTAATTTTCATTCAATAATAGTGTTATCCCATGTAACCAAGTGTTATTTGTTAATTGAATATTTCTCATCACTTTTTGAGATTTTTAATGTTTATGCACACATTGATGAAATATTATGATCCATCACTTAAAAACTCTCTTTAGTTTTATTTTTCCATGGTTGTCCATGATATATTCATGTATTTATTTCATTTTCCACTCTTTGGAATATAATATAGTTAAGAATATTTTTATGAAACTCCGACATTACCATATCTTCTGTTGAAAATATGAGTTCATTCAGAACCATGTTTTCTAAAAAGGGTTTTTAAGAATATTCTACTAATCTACCATGATCATTGAAATAAATTTTTACCCATTTTTTACTTTGAACAATTTTTTTAGAGGAATAGTCTTGTAACATTTTGAATCATTCATTTTTTGAACCATTTTATCATGCAAAAGGAATGTTCTTTTCCATCATAAAATATGTATGGATTTCCCCACAACAATGTTTTTGATTATTTCTTTTCATGTTTCAAATAACAATTTTTAACAAAACTAATTTGTACAAATAAATTTTAAATGAAATGATTTTGAAATGGTTTTCAAGGTTCATTTATATGTTTTAAGTAAAATGTTATTGAAATTTTTTATGTATTTAGTATCATTTTTCAAATAATAATGGATATTTAACTCATGATATGTTATTAAAATATCTTTCCTATATATTTTATATATAAGATAATATTGGTTTCTATTACTCATTACCTTATAAGAAATTATCAAAGGGATATATTCATATTCTTTCTAGGAATGGATTATATTTAATGTCATTCCCTTTAGGAGACTTATTTCTCTTTCATGAGATATATGTTTATGAAATCCATTTCTCTTTTGTAGGATACACTATTGATGTAATGATTATGAAACAAATATATTTTTCTATAGGATATGATATGATTATATGTTTATGATACCCATTTAATATTATGGGTTAGGATATGGTTATTCTTGATTTTGTCGCACATAATTGAAATATTGCACTATGAGATTGGTGGGACCTATATATACCTCCAATTCATTGGGCAGTGATATGATTTATATGAGCTCAAAGGGTACACATTTTTCATCCCATGCCAACAAAATGAGTGTATATTGATTGAAGAGAAACCTTAAGAGAAAGAGGGTACATGGGTTGTAGCCCAAACCCACAAACAAGAAGGTACATGGGTTGTAGCCCCTTGTATAATGAATGTGGGTACACATATAGTACCCCAATCATGAAAACAAAGAAGGTACATGGGTTTTAGCCTATGAAAAAATATAAGAGGGTGCATAGATTGTTAGCCCAATATGATAGTAGGTACACAGGTCGTAGCTCAATCCTAACATGTTATAATGGTCTTGATCAGTGGGCTTGATATAATATTTTATATTCTTAATCCACAAATCCTATATCTTAATCCGCCATTATGATCCCATATATCATTATATTTATTTCAATATTATTCATGTCTTATTAGCTGTCACGATGTATCCCATAACTCATATTTATGATCATTGATATTAAGTGTATGATGTTCTAATGTCATTATTATGTTCTCATACCTCTATATTCATGTTTATGCTTACATGTATCCCTTGATTACCCTTATTCAGCATCTACTCTCACCCCTTTTTTTATTTCCTTTCCACTGGTTATGAAGAAGGGTTTTAGGTATAATTATAATTGGTTGGGATCATTATGGGATATTTTGATGATCTTTCACATATATATAATATTTTTATTTCAAGGATTCATATGAAGCTAATCTGTTATAGTCCTCAAGCATGTATTTTTGTAATCTACCATATAATCATATAAATATATTTAATATCCATGTATGCTAATATTGGGATTCTATATTACAAGCCAATAGATGTTTCTCAAGGAAAAAGAAATCATCATACCCGACTTTATCAATCTTTGTTTATACTTATAAATACTCAAAATGTCCATAACAAAATAAGAAATCAATCATAATTTTCATATTGATATATTACTATTTTTATTGGAAAACCATTCTAAACATCCATTCCATAAAATCGTAAATTAATGCATTGCTCATTTCTATGTTAGTATTAATGGAATTATGTGTCATTATGATTCATTTCCAATCAATTCCATACATTAACACATATAATCATTGTTTTTAAAAATACCTTTTTTTATTTATGATATAATTATTATTATTTAATAATTAATATTTATTTGTTATTCTTTTCTTTATTTCATTAGTGAATGAATAATGTGTTCTTTTGAATGTTCATACAACCATATACTTCAATAGGGAAATAAAATTTAATATCACTAAATTTTATTGGTGGTTATAAAAATGTATATAATTAAGATGTATGATATTTATACCATGTTTAAAATTCATGAGATGATTAATACATTATCAAAACAGAAGGACCATAACACCAAAATCCAAACATACATGAAAAAATGTAGTTATCACATTAAATTTCAATGAAAATAAAATATTATTTAAGAATGGGTGATACGTATTTGTAATTTATCCTCGTATACTCTTATAACTATTAATATAATTCCTGAATATAAGAGAAATAAATTCAAATTTATTATACAGGAAGCAAATATAACTTGAGATGAGTTTTAGACTAGAGGTAAGGATTTAATGTCAATTTCTTTCTTTTTCCGGATGGTTTATTATTTAATTTAGCATCATGGTAAAATTATTTGTATCTAAAAAAATTAATTTAAATTTCATTATCCAACATTTTTCCCTTATAAAATGTTATCCATTCATTTTACTTCACTATGTACATAATAGGATGAACAAATATTTTTAAATAAAATGAACATTATTTCCCTCTTTTTTTGGGAATTTTTTTATTCAATGTACATTTTTCATTAACATGTTTTTGTTAAGGTTCTAAATCTTCTATAATAAAACATTATAGTCATTTTTGACACATGTTTTATTTTATGTATATTTATTAAAATGAATCAATGATTAATTTTCCAAATGTTGTTATTTTTATGAATGTTGTGAACATCTTCATTATTTTAAAATAAACCTCATGAATTGTTATTCCCGCCGTGATGACTAATAATTACATTAACATCTGATTTTTGAGATTCAAAGGTTCATTATAATAAATTACATTTCCAAATATTATGAAATTTTTTAAATTTTAAATAACTGATTTAAAAATGAATATATTATATTCTTTATGTTTTATAAGATTAACCCTTACTAAGCATATAATTACAAGCTAATATTACTATTAATGTTAAATACAAATAAAATCATAATACATATCAAATTTATAAATATAAATTCAAACATTTGGACAATTTTCTATTGATTCAATTTATATATGTGTCAAAAATAAATATTATATTAAAACACAGAACACAACAATTTTTTTTCAAAAATATAACTTCATAGTATAATAATATTTTTATATAACATTGAATAATAATTATTATTATAATGAACTTAATTTTACAATTCATTATATTTGAGAACAAATATTAATTTTAAATAATATTAGGTTAAAATTTTATTTTTTATTTACATCAATCAAAAATATAACTTTAAAAAAAATTATGCTTTATGTAATTCACTACAGAAAAAATCATTTCAAAAATATTTATAAAACACCACTCTATGATAATTTATATATAGTGAATAAAAACTACTTTGTATCAAATAATTTGTCTAAAATTTAAGAAACTGTTTATAATAATCTATTTTAATAATCAATAAACACATTTTTTAATAAAACCAATTATGAGGAAAAAAATATATTTTAACAAAATTGACATCCTTTTTAATAAAAATATATTAGTACATTTTTATAGATCATTTCCATTATTTATATTTAATTATATTTTTAATCTAATTAATACACATAAATTAAAAAATTTGGATTATAATAATTACATATAAATTTTAACCTTGCATGGTTTGTTTATACTCAGTGTTGTGTGTTGAATACACTATTGAATATGATTTTATTTAAAAATATCATGGTGTCACTTGTAAAACCCAACCAGTATCATCCTTATATATTATTTCAACTGATAATCAGTCATTTTCATATCACATAGAACTCCTGAAAAAAAAATTTCATATTTATAAAAAAACCCGTAACAAAATTTTCTTAAATCATGTGATATAAAAAAATTAAAAAGGAATAATTTCATAAAATATAGAGGTGGATCAAATCACATGTTCATGAAAAAAACCATTTACAAAAAATAGAAGTGAAAATGAAAAAACATTCATAAAAACATTGAAATATTTTTATAAATTATAAAGTTATTATTACATTGCAAAGAATTTTTTGAGGGAGACAGAATACTTTAGAAAGGATTATTATAAATTAGTCCAAAAAATGATCTGTTAAACGTATAAAGAAAACAATTTAATTAAATTATGAGTGTATATCGATTAAAATCATTTTATTTGTATTATTCTTAGTCCATTTTAAATAAATATGAACATTTGAGAAATTTTAAAAGAATATTTTCTTCTAAAGAGATAAGGAATAATATTAAGAATAATGATGTAAATATTATTTAAATTTAATTTATGAAAATTCTTTATATTGTAAATCATTTTAGTGGAATAAAAATATTAATTTTTATGAATTATATTTTTTCATACAAAAGTTACATATATATTTAGGAATATATATTACTAATTAAGAGGTAATTGATAAATGGAATTAATATCTCTAGGTAAAAAGTTTAAATACCATATATAATTGGGAAATGTTATAGTAAAATAATTATTGAAAGCTATATACAATTATGAGATATTACAATCTAATAAATATGAAAATAATTCCATTAAACACTAACATGGTGTTCTCTCTTAGTTGATTAAACTCAGACCTCATGTAAAAAAATTAATACTTTGTTTATTAATAATTTGATTATCATATTCATAAAAACAATATTTGATATAATTTACAAATACACATTATGGGAAAATATATTACTTAATTTTGGTTAATATTTTCCATCATATTCTTTGAATTTATTATTTTTTTCATTAGTGTTTTATAATATCATTAATATTTATAAATCATTAATATTGTTTTCATAATTATTATATAATTTATATTACAAGAATATATCATTGACAATCCTTTATAAAAATATTATCACATAGAATTATTATTTTAATTTGATGTATTTGAAAAGAAGTCACTGAGAATAATTGTTTGGGTAGTCATGATAAAATAAATATTGTGGAATCTATAATGGGTTAAACATAATGACAACCTTTAAGAAATAATTAAAATTATAATATGATCATTAATATAATTTAATAAAAAAATATTTATTTTTTCATAGTCCTCCATGACAATGATTTATCACATCATTCATAAATGTGTTTAAAATTACATAAACATGAACATGTAATATTTTGATGGGTTGATATGGTTAACATATTTTTTTATCAGGAAAAAATGTCATTATAGAAGAATAATGATATAATTTTTTATATTTTTTAAATTTTTATTATTATTTTAGTAGGTATTTATCATAAATTAAAATATATTTTAAAAATGAAATAAAATAATATTTTATGGTGGTGGTAGTCTGCATGTATGTATAATCAGTGTTTTTTTAATAAAACGGATGTGTATAAATAATTATTTCTTCACTAATACAATAAAATTAACTATATTAATAATAGTTTGGAAAATATTACTACGGTTATGATAGGTTTTTTTTAAATATTATGAAGAAAATGATCTGGATTAAATAATATTCAAGTTGGGACCATGGACTTTTTCTTGAAAGACTCTATAAAAATGAAAGGGTTAGTCTAACATATTGAGACAAGGGGATATAGGTTGTGTATGGGATATTTACTAGAACTACATTTTTAATGTTTCAAGTAATGATAATTTGGGATGTTCAACATTCAAAATGTCGAAGTGAAACCCTTTTATAGGTAAAGAAAAATAAAAATATAGGAATATCCATTATGTTTTATATAAATTAATGAAATTAATAAATTAATAAATTTTTAAAAGTGGGAGATAATTTATTGTGTGGAGATATATAGTCATGAAATCATCCAACATTAATTTTATTGCATTCCATAAAAATGTTTATAAATATTTAAACTAAATTTATACAATTTACCATTTTGGTTTTTACCATGGTGATTAGTCTATAACTATATGATTAATTTTTTTTTAAAACAATATAACCCATCTTATAATACATGAAAAATAGAAAAAAATAATTATGACTAATATAATCTAGCACAATTTCAAAATGCTATAATTTTAACAATTAATTTACAATTTTTAACATAGAATAGATTTTTTCATAGAAAATTATTTCATCACAACTAAGCCTTCTAAATTTTATTTTGTAATTTTTACCATTTAAAGAGTTTTAATATATTTATATATTTGTTTTAAATTTATATTATACTCAATATAATAAAGATATTAATTCATTTATATAATGTCCCATGTTTTTTGAGATGTTTTTTTGATATATTGAATTTTCTACATCAGTTGACCCGTCGTCTTATAAATTGAAAATCAGAATGAGGTTCTAAGTGTTTATACATTAAGAGACAATGTTCTTCATTGTTTTATGAGTAATAAAGAAATTTATGGGATTTACTAGAGAGTATCATAAAATAAAAATGTATTTGGGCTACAAAAAAATAGTTTTGTTGATATATTCACTTCAAGATTTCAATTAACAATATAAATTGGATTTACCGGATACATTCTCATAAATACAAGATTTGATGGCCCAAGAGATCAAACCCTGGAATTCATGGATTTATTTTATTTCATTCCATAAATATTTTACTCTTCATGAAATATTTACATGATTTCAAATTAGAGGGATTATTTTTTAAATATTAAATACGGTCTCAAAAAATTTTATTCATCAGGAACTAGGAGAGCCTGTTTTGCATCCATTGACCGAGGCTCCATATTCTCTCCCTCAATTCATTACTGATCAATTATGTAATAGAAGTGATTCATGGGAGTCAATAGGTATGATATTTTTCCTTTATTTTTATTTTTTGTTTCCCTTCCAACATTCCGGATTTTAGCTGTTTTTGTTTCAGAATCTTAATTAGTTCCACTAAAGAATTCTTCAATATATCGTTTCAGTTGGGTATTTGTTCTGGAATGGGGGAGGATATTCTGAGTATTTGTCTATACTTTAATGCATTTTGTTTCATTGAGTTATGAAACGATAGTAAATTTATATATTTTCAATGAATTTAATTAATTTTTGGGTGGTTTGTTGACACTGTTCAATAGGGATTTCCTAGGAATGGTCTCAACGGTACTCATTGTAAGATCTACACTTCGGTTCTCAGATTTTCATCGGGTGATATGTGTCTAGTGATATATTTATTGAAATTTGTATTTGGTATTCTTGTATATTAAGTCTTTAAATAATGTTATAGGTGACTCTTGAAAATACATGAGATTACAAGTGTTTAGTAGGGGCTTGTTGGCTGATTATGGTTTCTCACATAGTGTTGTACTTGGATAAATATTTAGAGATTAACTAAAAAATGGTTTATATCTACCTAATGTTATGTTTTTTATCTTATCTTCCATTTATTATTTATGAATGTTTATATTTTTTTGTGTATACTTTGGCCCACCGCTACGGGTGGCTACCCCTATATAAATTCAATTTGATGAATTATTTAATCAAATGAAATTTGTAGACATTACATGATGAAATCCAAGAGTATATAACAATCAAAATGTGATTGCATCATCCCATGACTTGAGGTAATGTATAATAATAAGGATCCCTAGTAGAGTTTCTCTTCTTATTATATTTTAGGATCTTAAGAGGGATTCCTTGCATACATTATAACATAGAAGTCCCCAAAAAAGAGGCATCATTTTATTGGGGATGTTGAGGATCCTAAATAGAATGAATCTTTATTTTTTTTATAGGATAAATAGATAGAACCCACTGTTTTATTATCCCCAAGATAGTGTATTATTTATTTGGTTGAGATTGTAGTCAGTTTCAACATAGAACCATTACAAAACTTATAATTCATGACGTAATCAAATTTGTGGTGGGTTATGAGTTTTTTGGCACTCACACATAATTAATGCATTCAGATGATTATTATTGATGTGTCTATAACTTCCAATGTTAATTCCTCGTAGTTAAATGACAAGTCTAATGTAGTATTACCATTATATTTTGATTCTTAGATGTAATTCTCTCGAGATTTCCTCTGATAATTTTTATTTTTTATTATTTTATTGTGATTCTCAGATATGGTTCTTATGTTCTAGCTTTTGAGAATTTTATCTGATTGTTATTTTGTTATTACGATACTGAGACGTACTACATGGGTTTAGGCATCTCATATATATTTGAATGATATTTGGACATTATGTCCCTACTGATTGCGATACAAAATTATGATTAAACTCTCAAGTGATTGGGATGATTAATATCTCACAAGTCAATTACTTAATTATGATGGTACACTTGGAAATCATCACCAAAAATGTGACATACACGCTAGGATTACTATACTCTCCTAAGTGATGGGTATGATTAATATATCCCTATTTTATAACATGAACATAATGTTGGACAAGGTGTTATGAATCACTGGTGTACTAGTCGATGATTACACTCTCTTGATCCACACATAGATGCTCCATTGGGCCAGTTTGACAAAAAATTACTATGTATATCATATTTAACTACTATGGATGGGAAATTGATTCATTTACATGAATGAATATCAATAAAGTACAATGATCTAGAGAGAATTATTTTATTGATCACCTAACGGTAAACCATTTAGGGTTCATTGAAGCTCAAATGATGTGGCCACCTTTGGAATAGAAACTAGAGCTCAAACATAAATCTGGATTTACATGTTTTAGTTTCATGAAATTATGTATATTAACCATTCACTAGATATTTTATCATTATATGATATCCTTCATTAAATAGATTAGAGGATAGTATGAGTGAACCCAAGGCCCGTATATGTAACCATTTTAGTGTCATAGCTTTCTAAGAGACAGTTCAATTACTACCTAAAATGTATTTTCAATCTGGTTTAATGAACCATGGATTGAATAATTACATAGAGATTATGAGTTATGACATCTATCTCAATTCAATATTCTTGGGTTTCCCAGATGACCAGGATTAAGGACACAAGGATAAACGTTTTCTACATTGACCATGAATATATATATATGTGTGTGTGTGGGTGTGTTTTTGTTATATATATATATATATCAGAATATATATATATATATCAGAATATATATATATACACATAATAATATATAAATATATGATGGAATATTTCTAGGAGATTAGGAATATAAATCTACTGATTGACAGTAGTTTATTTTATTTATTTCCTAGATTGTGTTGATTGTTTATAATTTATTATTACTATTTCCTGATAATTTTTTAACATTTACAAACACTATATATTATTGGATAGGTATAGGGCTTTGTTGGTGGTTCCCTATTGTGTTTTTTACTCACATCCTATTTGGACCAACATTGTACGAGGGTACCCAGGGAGGATTTCACATGGTTGTAGGAAGATGTATGGACGATACATCAGACCGATCAAGAATGGTTAATTAGATACATATTTGGATATTGAATGTGATTTTGGTATAATAAATAGTAAAATATCCTTGAAAATTCAATTCTATTTCAATTAATTACACTTGCATATATATTTTCAGCCTATTGGGTGATCTGTTTTGTTTGTATAACATAGCCATCTGGGCCTTTACATAATTCCATTAATTATTTTAAAATGATATTCAATCATTTATTTATTTCAATGCCTATTTATTACTAATATTGATGAAATTTAGTTATATCCATTTTTGTTACTCTGATGTGGGGGAGTAGTTCTTCCATGGTATAACCATTAAAAACCCGTCTCCAGTTGGATTCCATTGGAATATGGGTAGGTGCGGTTGTGGTATAATGGGGTATCAACTCAGGGTACTAGTTTAGTGGAATCTTGGTTAGTCTATCCCAATGTTATATCTGACTTTTCCCATTAAATTGGATTTACTATTTGGAATATGGTAGACAAGAGTATTTAGAATGTGTTTGAACCTCTAATGTATACCTGACTAGTGCATCAAGAACAATTGTTCCGATCGGATGTTCTAATTTCTAGGGAAATGAGGTTTTTATTCTTCTATGTGATATTATAGTTATATATAATTTTATCATTAAAATATGAAACTATATTTTGGATTTTCTGATGTATAATTGATTCTTGGATTTTTTCCATTAGTAAGATACTAGTAATTGATTCTGGCCCCTAGTTGGTGAAGAGAAAAGGAATCTCATGAATCATATTTATATTGAATGATTAACATTTTATAGGAAATATAGTGTGTGATTTTACTAATTATAAATAATAATTGCGTATATTATCAACAAAAATCGATGTTTTGTTTTTATGTATAGGTTTTTAGTGGTATTCTCCTCAATTGGGCCAATATGAATATATGTATTTTTTATATGGATGGATAATTAGATCTATATTTAGATACTTTATGATTAGGTTAATGACTTGGTCCTCAATAAGGAGAGATGAAGTGAATCTTTCGGGATGATAGTGAAATTTATTCCTAAATTTTGGAAACCTCAAGGGTTATTGTTTCCTTAGATCAGTTAATTAACGTTTCAGTAAAAAACTATGAAGTGTTTTACAGAATAACAAGGAATGGAATTTTACATGATCAACCATTATTTTTGGTTATCTAGTAAGATTATTGTGTATGTTACTAATAGGTACCAGGATGATTCTATAGAACCGGAAAACCTATGTATTACCATATAATGGTACCTATTGATTCTCAATTCATCATTCTTCCTTTGTTTACATCAAGCCCTATAGGATGCAGTCCTTTTGATGATTCCATATAGTATTAAAGACCATGTAGGATTCTAAATGATTTTTTGAAACATATAGGTTGCTTTCTTCCTTACCACTATTTGGGAGACTCTCAAAAGTATCATTAGACACTTTATGATGATAAGGGTGCACTAATGATTCCCCATAAGGGATTACCCTGTCAAGAGGTTTGAACATTGGGATAGGTGGTTTGACCTAGATTTCAAATTATGAGTGTTGTTCAATCTAGATAGGTGTGAGACATAGATGCCTAATGATTTTACATGAACCCTTGTAGGCATATTTTCATTTAGACCAAGATAATACTATAAGAAAGTTTATCTAATGTTTATAGATTCCTATATTGGATGTGTCCTTGGTTATATGCTCATTTGTGACCGATTCATGTTTAGTACTCCAATTTTATAGTATATTCATGCTGATGCCCTATGTTCATATGGAAGCACAAAGAGTTCTCCAATTGTAGAATTGGTTCTATTGTGTGGGATTATTATGGTGCAAGACCAGGTTGACTTGTGGTGATACATTTGCACATATATCTCTGAAAATGACTTTGATTGATGAGTAGTCAGGTGATGATTGTTTCATAAGATAGTTTCTCACTTTTTAGGTGGAGCTACAAGGAATCATATGGATTAATGATACTAAATTGTTGTGTAGCACATTCATATTGACCATATGGTGTATGAAACATTGGATTATGTGATGGGTGATAATATTACCCATCGTTTAAAAGTGGTACCATTTAAATTATAAATGGTAGAATAGTCATGTGTAGGGAAAGGACTGATGGTTTCAATAAATGTTGTAGGCATGGTTTCCAGTAATGTGGGAGGAAACAATTTTTCCCCCAATTATTTAGTAGAAATTTCTGCTAAATCATGTGTTAGGAAGTAGTTCACTTATTGCGGGACATAGACTTGCACTATTGGGAGGTTTGTATACATTGTTGGCTAAAGGAATGTACAATGTATTTTAATGTTATCAAGACTGTAAAAGGTATTTGTACAATCATATTGATGGAACATCAGTTTAATCATAGTTACGGATGATCATTCTCTATCATGACACTCTCTGGAGAATATTTAGGGAGAATCATCTCTATTTTGACTTTCTTTTCATTATAAGTATCTTTTCATTCATGATGAGGAAATTATTTGAGTTTTGTAAAATGCTTGGTAAAGACGGAAAATCATGTGATGAGTAATACACAATTTTAAATTTAATTTTAGTCACCCTCATTGTGTTATAAATATTTTAAAATATTCATTTGTACCATTTCTATGGTTCTAGAATGGGCGATAGGGTGGCATTTTCATTGAATCATGTGTGTAAGCATTTTTTTAGCAATTCCAGTTATTATGTGTGATAATGGATGGGATTTGGTTGTGATGATATATAATTTATTTATTTATTTTGATAACAATTATTCTCTTATGGTGGTGAGTGGGGTGAGACTGGACTTTGGAAGGTCATTTGTATTTTAGATTCCCTAGACAAATGGAATTTTCTACACCGTAATTTCTCAATAAATTCCATTTATTAGATTTAATATAGAATTGGGTGGATCCCATCTGAAGGTGTTGGATCGAGATACCAAATGAAGATCTATGGTTATTGGATGAAATATTTATTAGTTTTTTATAGGTGTCACTAAAATAGGTATAGAATGATGATGGTTTTTCTATGATATTTCACTGAATGTTGGTTATCCGAATTTTTTATAATTCTCAATGTTATCTTGATATACATTTTGATAATAGGTTTTTTAATTTTTTTGGTAATTTAAGGTTACAATATCATTATTTTACAATAATATTTGACCAGATATAGTTATATATATATATATATTATTTTATATAGTTGGATAAGAACCATTTTGATGTTTTGTTCATAATTACGATCATTTTCTTGAGTTCTAGTAGCATATGTACCACGTGATTAAAATATTGATAAGAGGTGTATTGCCAATGAGAAACCAAATAATTCTATTTGAACAAGAATTGAGAATCCACGTAGGTTGGGAGATGTTTTTTCCATAATACCTCTCATGTAAAAGAATTTTTAATGTGATGAAACACTAAGGTCTAGGGTTTTTTGACTGATTTTTTTTGGTAATTTGAATTTTCTCCATCAGTGGATGGTATGTCTTATGAAGAGGAAATCAGACTAAGGATCTGAGTGTTTGAATGTCTAGATGTTATATTTTTTGGTTGTGTTCTATGTATCAGTTGATATCTAGAGGGTTGGGGAATTTACCACGGAAAAAAATGATAAACTGGGATACTGAAAATAAATAAAGTTAGAAGTTCCCAACATGAATTCAATTAAAATGTGTATTGGTTTAATGTGATGTGATCTTTTGAATACCAAAAGTTGATCCTTAAGATTTTCTTGAGGTTTTCAAATAGTATATTTGGTTCACATTATGAATATTTTACATTTTGTGAAATTTGTACATGTATTTAAGGATTCAGTAATAGATATACAAACATGTTAAACATGGGCTAACCCCTATTTCATATATTGGAAAATTAGAGGGAACTATTTAGAGATCTCTATTGATACTCCTCCCATTCTCCATCTATTATTCACTAATCAATGAAGTCTTGGGTGTGATCTTATGGTATTGGATGGTAATATATTTCTCCTTCATCCTTCTTTGATGTTTCCCTTCTTTCATTCCCAATTTCATGAGTTTTCATTTAGGGTTGTTCATTAGTTCCAGTAAAGCATGGAGGAGTTGACCATATTGGTTGTGGAAACTTCTCTTCCATGGATAATGTTTTCTTGAGAGTTCATATTTACTTCAAATAATGTATTTTATTCCTATAATGTATCCGCAGAAAAATTATATTTCATTAATGATTTTAATTAAATATATTTGGAATTTTTTTGATATCATTGGTTACGAATTTTTCCTAGAATGGCCTCGGGAGTACCCAGTGGATATTACAAATGTGGTTTCTTCGATATTTACTGATTGATATGATTCTATTGAGATATCTCATGTTAATACTTTTTCAATTATATTATATTGTTAAATGGTGTAACTCATGTTCTTAGACTACACAGGAGTTGCATAGTGTCTGATAGGCACCTAAAATATAGAGAGGCTTGGTATAGTTAGTAAAAATAATATATGGCATTGTTTAGATCTATATATAAAATTTTTAAATCATTCCAATGGTAGGTGATATTTCATTTTTTAACTTTATTATTTATGAATTTATATGGTATTATATTGGTTCTCATGATCACTTCTAAGAGTGATAGACCCTGTTAAAATTAATTATGATGACTTATTTAATTAAATGAAATAGGTAACGTATATTAGATAAATCTCGAGGGTCCTTATCAATCAAATTGCACTAAATTCCTCAAGTGAATTATTTCTATGACCATGACTAATTATCCCATTTGACAGTCCTTTACATATTTATTTTTTAGAATCCCAATATTGACACATTTCTAATATAAAAAAAGGAGACCCCATTACGAATTTCTATGATAACTGATGACCATATGGATCCCCAGTTGGAAACCTCTCTAGTTTTTTGATCTAGGAGGACAATTGGGTGCCCAAGGTTTCACCAACCCCAAGATAGTTTGTTATGGGTGGGGTTGATATTGTAGTTGGATTCACCATAGAAAACACACCAAACATAGATGTTATGATAATTTTATTTTAGAAGTGGGTTTGTAATTCGGCGAATGTCACACATTATTTATGAATTATCATATTTTATATTGATTAAGTAATGGTTACTATAGGGTCTCCCTTGTAGTTTTCCAATAATAATGGCATGAAGTGCCATTTTTTCAGGTGATTCCAAAACATATTTGGTGGGTATGGCTACTATGGAATCAATTTTTTTATTAGTTTAATTTGATGAATAGATATGGTTCATGCGATCTGTATTTTGAGACATTAATTATATTATTATGTTATCATTAGGATTATTATATGTGATACATTAGATATTGATTTTAAGGCTTGTTATTATGAAATTTTTGAATATCATCCATCTTGATTATTATACACCAATATGATTATATGCTCCAAATTGATTGGGGGACAATGCGATCTCCCTATTCAATTACATTATCTTGGTGGTGACCATAGAACTGCACATTAATGATGTGATATATTCCTAAGGATGACTACCATCACTTGAGTTATGAGGATGATAATGATATCCTAGTCGATTAATTTAATATGGTCTTGGAAAGGTTCTCTACAGTGTTGATATTCATGTGGATGATTATGATCTCCTGAGTGATGCTTAGGATTTCTCTAGGGTTCTATGGAAGCACCACTACAAAATCACCCATATTTACATCCTATTGATGGGTAGTTTAGATATTTACTAGAATAGATATTGTGAATGGTCATAGTTCTAGATACCATTTCATTATAGAACTCCAAATGGTTACACCCTTAGAGTTCATCTGATTTCCAATTCCATAACCGATTATAGGCTAATACCTTGGGGTCAATCATTATAATTTAGTTACATGGATTGAGTTTCTTAATGTAGAGATCAAGGATTATTTATAGACTTTATAGTAAGAATATTAATTTTTTTCATTATACTTATTAGGGGTTAGTATGGTTGATCCAGTGAATTGTACATGTATCCCCATGAGATGATGTAGCGTGGTCATAAATATTTCTAGTGCTGGAAGTAGTAGGTATTTCCAATCATGATTATAGACCCACATACCAACAATTTCTATGTGATGATTAATTTTTAACTTACTAATTTAAGTGTATATATATATATATTAGTTGATAAATATATATGTTGGGATCTATGTACACACATGTACATATATACACGATGGAATATAATCAGACGACTGAGATCGTGGACATAGTTAACAACTTTAGTTTATTTTATTTATTTATTGGATAGTATTTATTGTTTCAATATTCTTATTTCTCTTATAATATTTAGTTTTTCACAATTACATACTTTCTATATTACTGGATATGTATGAGACTACATTGATGGTTCCCTATTGATTTTTTCACTCACACACTGCATGGGCCTCCAATTATGTGGGTTACTTTAGAATAAGTTCACATTGTTAGAGGCATAGTTTGGGTCGAGAATTGGGATATATTGGGTTGGTTGAATCTGATATGTTTTTGGTTATCGGTTATGTATTTTTTCTCAAATATCATATTAGATAATTTCTCTTTTATTTTTGTTTATTTTACTTACTCAAATATATGTATGGACGGACCAATGGGTGATATGTGTTGTTCTTATGCCATAGTAATTAGGGAATTTAATGTTTTCCATTAATTATTATAGGGTCATTTTCATCTTTTTATTACTTAATGTCTCTTTTTATTACTATTATTTATGATATCAATATATTTCATGAATTACTAATCTGATATGGGGAATAATATCTATATTATACCCCCATTAGAACATCTCCCTTAGTTTGTTGCCTCTATTGTATGGGGAGGCACATTTGAGGCCTTATGTTGAACTAGATAGGACCATCGGTTCAGGGGAATAATATTTAGGATGTCTCAATTTATTTAGATATAATTATTACATAGTGTTAAAAAAATTGGCTTTTTTAGAATAAGAGGTTTACTATTATCACCATAATTAACATTAATCCTAGAAATATAATTTTTATGCCTAAAAATGAATTGGTTATTTCAATATAATATATATTTTCTAATTTTAAATATAAAATCCAATCTAATAAATAATTTTTTATTTTTGGGAAAAACTAATTTTCTTATTAACGCACAAAACTATAAAATTTATAGAAAAGATTAGTTTTCAAGAAAAAAACAACCATTATAATATTATACATTTAAAATTTTGTTCATAATATTGTTTAATATATTATTAATAACCAAATGGTTGTTTATAATATATAATCATAATGTATTAAATTGATTTTATGTGTTTGTTTGAGTATTGTTTTTTATTATGTTGTGTATAAGACAATCTAATAAACATGCGCAATGGTAAATAATTAATAAAATCATGTCTCATTACATTCTACTCTAATTAATAAAATTTTATCCTTGAAATTCTATTACCCAAAGGATAAAAAATAATCAAAAAATTCTCTGAACACATCCATAGGTTCCCATGTATCCTCTTAAAAATAATTATTTCTCTACAAAAAAATTAATAGATAGGTGTTATGTTCCACATATACTTGTATCATTACCAGCATAGGTTCTCCTTCTAATGATTGTTGATGTCTAAATCATATTGATTTCAGTTATAATACATGTGTGGGATCTGGTATGTACTTTTTCAAGCGAAATATTTCTGGAACATCTTATCGTTTTTAGAGTTTTATAAGGATTACAATGAAATACGATACGACCCAAAAATAGTCAAAAATATAAAAGTGACTAAGAGCATTAGTTTGTGATATGCTTAATACTGAGAGGGGGGGGGGGTTTGAATCAGTGTTAGGGGATTTTTTAAACCACTTCCAAAATTTCATCAATATTCCTCATTACCTATTAGGATCGTGATTCTCTTTTTCTCTATTACCTATCACGTTCAATAATAGAAAAGAGTAAAAATATGCAAAGGATATTTTTACGAGGTTCAAAACTCAATAAGAGAATCTATGTCCATCCCGTGCATGGGAACGACTAGTGCATGGATTCCCCACAATAATTTTATATATTTTTTAGTGGTTGGCTAGGAAAACCATATACTAGTCAATATGGATCTCTACACTTTAGAGGGGGGAGAGAAATAATCCTCTTCCTTGAACTGGTGACAACCTAGTCCAATTTGTATCGCCTTGCTGGTTCTTTATACTACCTCCCAAGACATTCAAATCCATTTTGAATTGGGTTTGCAACACCATTATAGTCTTCCACCTACTAAGACATGTTTGATTTCACACTACTTCTTTATCTTATAATCTTAACTTGTTACTTTCTTAGCAGCATGAATGTATCCTTCTTTTTCTTTCCCAGAAACACAACTAAAAGCTGCACAATCTTATTTTTGTAATTTTTAAATGTAAAACCAATGGCATTGAAACATCATATTCTTCTTGATTGGATCATAAACCCCCTATTTTTATTGTCAAAACAATGGAGAATATATCATCATAGCACCATCATAGTTATTTTTTCCTTAGTAATAATTAGCCTCTATGTGGGAACTCTTGATTCTTTATGGACACAAAATGATATGGAATTGTGTATTAGTGTCATTCTAAGAATTAGTTCACCTAAACAAGGTATTCAAAATTGGTGTTTTCAAATATCATTCGTGAATTTATTTCTCAATGCTCCTCTGTAGAGCTCCATCACAGAGCACACTACTTCATAGAGCTCGCTGCTTCACAGAGCTCATTGCTTTGCAATTCTATGACCTTCACAGAGAACACACCTTCACAGAGCTCCCTACCTTTGAAAATATTACAGCATTTGCGAAACCCAAAGCTGCTGCAAAGGAAACTGCCTTCGCAGAGCCTACATCCATTGCTAAACCCGGAGCCATTACAAGGAAAACTACCTTCGTAGAGCTCACAACCTCGCAAATCTCATTGAGCATTTTCAGAACAACCTATCATTGTGAAGAACATTTCCTTCATAGAACAAAATTTTCCGTGATGATTCGTTGCAATTAGATTTCTCTAAAAATATCGTGAAGTCTCTTTACATTTATCAAGGGGGTAGGGACCAATTTATAGTCTTTCCCCACAAAATCTAGAAACTTCCATCCACATCAGCGCCACATCAGCATAAAATTGTGTAGTTCCAAAATTTCCACTCAAATTCACTCTTTTTCAAGAACCATTTTATTTGGAACACATTTAATTTATTTTAAAACAACTACCAAATCAAGAAATCCCTTAAACCATCCCATTACCATTTTAAAAAACCCAGTAATGTATCTTTTCATAATCTTACAGTCCCATAGGACAAGACTATTTTTTGGAAAAACACTACCATCTAAAAATATTTCCCAAAACCAATTCATCAGATTAGAACACTCTTCAACAACCCAAAACATTATATTTTAAACAAATTTTCACAATCATATTAAAATTATTCATTCCTTATAACCTTTTGATTTCAATAAACCATAATTTTTTATAATGGAAATTCAATACTGTTAAATGATTAATCGTTCTCCCCAAAACATTGCTTCAGAAAAAACCCAACATGCTAGAAACATTCTTTTATTAAGTGTTGATAATCTACTTCCCTGATTTTCACACAAGAATTTTTAAAACAAATTTCAAAATTAAATAATGTTCAAAGAGACCCACAAAAGGGAACTAGTGTTAGTCGGTGAATTGGATATATGGTTGGCGACCATATGTCAAACACACCACCAATATGGGGAGCCTTCACATGACCATACCCTGACTCCATAAAGATTTTCCATCCCTATGAGCTCACAGAGGCCATTAGTCCAACTCCCCTTTTCATATACCAATCACCAAACAATCTATGAAACCAAATAAAATAATAATGATTGACTTCCTATGGACATCGAAGGATTTGAATAAGAAATATTTCATGACACACTTCCCAATCCTACCCCTCATGTTCAGATAATCCTACTCAATCTACCTTGACATACCCCAAATAACAAGGGTGCACTTAAATTTTGGTCTTCTATGACTTGACCTGATGTGATAACATTTTTTCATGAACCAACCATGGTCTACACTTAACCTCTCACCCGGGCCACTCCGCGACAAGTCTTGAGAGGAATTCCATATCCTCCCGAGATTGCAACATGTACTGTAGGCAACAGTTATAGTGAAAAAGGAATGTTTTCACCCAATAATGAACAATAAGGGAAACAAGGGAATGAATGGACATCAAATACACATTTATATAAAAAATTTACGAACATCATTTCTATGACAGAACCCAAATTAAAACTAAATGATAAAACTAAACAGAAGAAATCTAAGGACCAACTAAGTTTATGTTACCTCTCGGTTCACTCTTCAAAATAATGATCTCATGTCACTCAAGTTGACTGAACTTAAGATGAAACCTACACAAGGGCCAAATATAGATGAAACCTATAGGAATTAGTACTAAATCATAGTATGATGGCCCGATATTCCATTCCCAATTAAAATCTATTAAAATAAATGAAAAATCAATTTAAATTTTGAAATAAATTATATGAAATTATTTTTTCTAAACAATGATCCATGCCATGGGAGGTATCAGAAAAAATCTTGCATGTTTTATCAAAAAAAATTTAGAACAATTTCCAATGATATGATATTTAAAAATGAAAAAAAAATTCATGACGGATGGTTCAAATAATATAAAATTTAAAATAAAACACACATGCAACTAAATTTTCCAGCTAGATATACAATATGTCGATGGTGAATATAATATATTTAACGACCACTGGTCACGTCACCATCCCTAGGCTCTAGATAGCTGTGGGCCTCAAGTACCTTGTATCTCAGTTAAAGGTAACTACAAAAAATATTTATTCTCATCAACGAGACCCAATTAGGGAAAAAAACCATAACCTAGTGGTCCCCAACATCATCATCATTGTTTAGTAAGTGTGTTCATCATCAAACAATCTATCTGAAATAGGGACGAAACCACTCTAGATCACTATCATACTAGTATACACCCGCCCACCTAGATACTTGGGATTTACTCTTTGAGATAAATAAACATCCACATGTTATAAAATAAATTTTTCACATTAAAATTCATTTTTACCAATTATACACACAACAAACATCCAGAAATCATGTTTCACATTTCATTCGTGGATCAATAAACAACATAAAATTTCTATAAAACAAACTCAAAAATCTTAACAAGGATTTGCACATAAAATACAACAAATAATAGGCTTTTAAGTCCCAAAACACACCAATACAATATCAAAACATATCATTCTGCCCCCAAAAATTTAGTAATTAAATTTCATGAATCTTAAAATGAACCCACATAGTGAAACATGGAAAACACATGAAATCTTTTTTCTAAAGAAAAATGTCAAACAGTCCTTTAAAAATTTTACCATTAACATTTATAACAAGTGTAAAAATTACACCTTTCATAAAGAGGTGTTTTATCAAAATTTCTAGGTGAATTTTATTACATAAAACCTTTCAAACATTTAGGTTACACATTCAATGCTCAACCATTTTCATAAAAATGTTGAATAGGCCACTCATATGCAACATGTGCCAGAACATGTCAAAAACCAATTACTATGACTTTATAAAACCAAAACCACTTTTTAAATCCATAAAATCACCACAAAATAACATTTTTCAGGCTTCACATACTTTTATTTACTCAAACAAGTCATGTTATATCATATTTAGCACACAAAAGACAACAATGAACTTTTCAAAAAACTAGGCATGCAACATTTCTCAATACAACATGTATTTAACATCCAATGGTGTAAAATCACAAATTTTCATTCCGAATAATTTTTAATATATTTAATACATGTCATAAACATCACAAAATATTTGAAAACTAGTGGATCATTTATTTGAACAACTGGTGTCCACTTTAATAACTCCATTTGACACAAAACAAGGCATAGAAACCATTTTTTCACACCAAATATATCATAATAATGTTTACATTAATACTAAATATGTATAGAAGGTGATAAATGAATGAAAAATGGGAAAGATAAATAATAAATTCATGTTTTTGGGACAACCTACCTAAAAAAATTCAAAATGGAGACTGAGACCCCATAACATCGTATACAGGTTCCAAAACCATAGATCTATGAGGACCATCCATAAATAAAGAAAACCCATATAAGTGATTTCAAGACATAACCTATGGTCTATCATTACCATGGGAAGTGATAAATCCAAATAAAATAAAATAATAAGGAAAAAGGAAGAGATAAGACAAAGATTTGATGAGGATATTAAGAAGAAGCACTAATATTTAGAGGAAAATCTCCCAAAAATGAAATCAAAAACTAAAGATCATGAAGGGGGAGGTGCATCTGGTCGATATCCAATAGCATGGGATCCGTTTGGGAGGTGGATTCATAAACCGATGTTAAAAAATTAATATGCTATAAAAGAAATAATATATTTTTTTAACTAGAAATAGGAGAATGGGTTGTCCCAATTCCTGAATAAATAACCCAAATCCACTGTCATTATGAGTTCCTAAGGGCTCCAAATGGATATTCTGGTTTTAATAGGTCAGATAAGAAAATTGGGCTATGTAATGTATGATAAATGTTGAAAAATAAGGAGTTATAAAGGAAACTCCATTTGTTTTTACAACACAAAATGAGCTCACGTATTGGCGCAAATCTTGAAGAAACCACCCTTTTCCCCAAAAATAACTAAACAAGTTATGTGGAACCCATGTTAGGATGATTAGACATAGATGTAACTTCAAAATAAATCATTTATCTCACCCAAATACCATGAAAAGGATCATCATTTCCAAAGTACCAGATCAAAACCAAGACATGAAAAAAAGAGTGTGACCCCTACTGAGGAAATACACATAGCAATACCTGATATCCCACCTCAAACTCTAGAGGTCTACAATGACAATCAGTATAAGGAATATTCTTGGACTTAGTTGTGGCCATACTATTCTGAATCTACTATACATTCTATAATGTCTCCTATACAAGATGAGGACATAATATAGTTGTCTCTCCTACATCTTTCTAGAACAGAGGTGAATGTAATGGTCTACCAAAGAGTTACAGTTATGGAGAAATCTTAATTGTTTCCATAAAGCTGCTAATTTAGGTAAAATACACTAGAGGAATATTATTTTCCCAAGAACCACCAGAATCAAGGATATAGTCTCATATAATATCCTCTAACACTCTAATCATCTGCTCGAATATCCCAATGGACTTCAGGTGTTTTTTGGCACTAAAGGGAACATATGATCCCAGTACCTTTTGTATCCCATTATAGAAATGCGATGTGAACCCAAAATAATCGTATGAAATAATAGAATAGGGTATTCCATGATGTCACAATATCTCTCTTATGTATATCCAACCTAACTCATCAATATAGATGGATTCCTAGATCAGTAGTAAGTGTGTAACTTTGGTCAACCTACCAAATATAACCCATACTGCATCGCTTCCTTGAGTTATTATCATAAAGACTATATAGAAATCCATGGTGAAAAAATTTCATTTTCAATTAGTAATGTACATAGGCAATATATGTATAGAACGATGTCGGTGCTCTGTCATCTCCTGCTGATTAGTAGAGCACCACATATTGAGACATGATGTATGGATCATTATACATGCACATCAATAACATCGATGCATGTCCTAACACATTTTGGTAATACAATGATGAAATGCCCAAATTGATGCATGAGATTATTTCATTATAACTTCATGCATATCAAATGGCATTGAAACACACAAATTATAGGGATGGGACTCACTACCACCAACAACACAAATAAAAGTTGGGTTATCTCCTATAATAATCCTCTTCAAAATCTGAAAACTAATGCATCTAGATCCATTTTATATGAGAGGATGTCACGATCATATCCATTAAGAATTGTTTATCGTACTATTCCTAAACCTCCAAATGAATGTCAGAAAACATATCCATCATTTTTTACTCACTTCTAGAAACCTTGATATCATGTTTCTATGTTTTCTAGCACATGGAATCTTCCATGACATAACCGTTACCAAGTGTATAACCCAATTCAAATTCTAAGGAATGTAGGTATTATACCCCCCATACTACCTCCAATTCAAGTCTATATATATATATCATGTTTTTTATCATTTTAAACAATAGAATTATGTCCCATTAGGTAGTTCCACCAACATTGAATAGGATGAAGCAAGATAGCTACATCCTGGATGTGTGAATGATAGATCCTTTCTTGAGGCCTTAATCAGAGATAAACATATTCTAAAACTCAATTACCTTGCATCACTACTAAACCAAGATTGATACCTAATCCATGAAAAAAACAATATTTCCCATTCCCATCTTATATTGAATTATAATTGAAGAAAAATTGATTTTCCCCAATAACTCTTGAAAGGTTTTCTCACACCATACAACCCATACGAACTACACAACCTTCTCAGTCAGGGCCCTAAGATGTGATTCTATATGAGAGAATTCCTTGATAAATATCTGATAATAGCATTAAATCCCTATGAATCAGTAAATATAAATCACATTCTAGGATTATCTTAATAAACCATGACACTCACTATATCTGGGTCAAATGATATGCCTTCATCTGATATGATTTGACCCATGTAGTGAACCTTACTCATCTGAAAGATCCATTTACTGATATTTTAATATAACCAGTTACTGTACTCAGCATGATCTCATGATGAGTTACATGGTTGTGTCGGGTGTGTCTATGTGGAAACAATGATTTAATTTATGAATACCACCATGAACCAATCATGATATGGGTTGAAAACTCAATTCATCAAAGAAATAAAAATTATCAACTACTTCTTCATATCCAATGGCATAACTAGGTACTTGTATAATCCATACCTACTTCAGAATGCTTTAAATAGTATATCTCCTAGTCTCACATGACCATGAGGATAGACCGACATCAAATCAACCATATAGAAAATAACTTCTCTATAGAACTAGTCAAATAGGTCTTATATACGAGTAAAATGATTGATGTCATTTACTAAAATCTTGTTCCACTGACTATAATACATACACAACCAATGGGTACCCTCTTTATTCATGGAGAAGAAGATAATTTAATAGCATAATGACATGTTTTGTCTGATAAAACCCTTATATTGAAGATATTGAATATTCTCTTTAGGTTTCTAGAGCTCTGTAGGTTTTATCCAATATGATATAATTTATACTGGTGTCGCACCAGGGACACACTCTTTGGTTATATCAACCACTATCTCAATAGGTAATCGAGAGAAATCATTAGAGAGTATGTACCTAAAATTATCCCTAATAATGGGGAACAATACTAACCTCATTCCATGATTTTTCATTAAGAGACTGGTTAATTGAGCTGTTACTATGGAATTTCCAACACTCGTGGGACCAGTATGATCTGCATTAGTATCCCATTCTCCCTTGTGTATATATATGATTTCCATGGGGGATATAAAACAAAATGAAGAGTGATATCAGTCCACATCAGCACGGTAAAGTACAGGCTAGTCCTTATCTAGAATGAATGAGGTAATTATTCTCCTTGAATAAGTAAGAATGAGTAAATTCATTAATCCTAAAGGCATTTTCCTAAGGGAAACCATTTCAAATGATGATACATATCGAGGTTGGACTATGGATTGGGATGATAAGTTATAGTTATATAGTTCTGAATGGGTCCCAAATATCATCATAGTGGATATGATGTAGAAATTATATGCCTCACTCTGGACAGTTAACTATAGTGTCTCCAAAATTGTAATGAAATTAGGGTACCAATATTTGTGGCCTGATATGAAACATGTGATAGCCAACATCATCACTCGGTTTTCCATTGATCAGCATGTGATGGTGGAACGTTATCAACATGTAGGGATTTTACAGATATGTTCCATTCCCATTTGTAAATGGGATAATGTTTCAATTTATTTCCTGACTGATATACCTAGATAAACTTGAGAAAACTATATTGTGTGGGTCGTTGGTTATCATTCGATGACGGTTGTACACTTGTTACCAATGGGAGGGAACATTATGGAAGATGATATGGGAATATTTGACATTAGGGAGGTTATAAATTGACATGAATATCCCCATTCTATAATTTTTGACAAAGATTCTCACATTATGTATACGTTACAGGGGTTGCATAAGGCATTGGTAACATAGGTTCTTCATAGAATGAATTATCACCCATAGACCAATGGAAAGATATAGGGTGCTATTCATGAGCTAGAGGACATGCCTTATGTACATTTCCTTGACTTTTTGGGTTTTTAAGGGAAACAAGATATTCCACATTGAGTTCTATTATAAAAATATATTTTATCAAACCATTAAGATTCATCTTTATGAATCATTGTGGTAGGATTTTTTGTTGACCTCAATGATTTCTATAGTTATGGGAAACTATTCTTTGATGAATTATCTTGTTAAAAATTACATATTTGGTCGTACAGATCAGAAAGGGAATGAAAGCAACATTGTCTATACATTGGTAATATGCCAATAAATGTCTGAGATATCTTGAGGATGATGTTAGAGGGTGGGTTTTCAAATTTATTTCTCCCATTAAGGGAAATATATGTTTTGATGAGTACGGTAAGCTCCACCAAGGGTTATTAGATAATTAATGGTTGTGGAATAGATCAGACTGTTGGATTAACTGTTGGTAACTCCTTAGGGATACCAGTCTATCAATGATAACTATTATGTATATCATCTCCATTGCTTTTATCCATGCCAATCACATGTATTTCAGGTTTATGAGGTTAAAATGGTTGTGTATGCTTTCTATGAGTAGTATTCAGTGCATATTGTTGATTGGAGTATGATGGGATTCATGGGATGGTCAGTTCCTTTGATACAGGTTCAATGGAAGCATGTCCAGATACATGATGAGACCTAGGAGGGAGAAGTTGATGTAAGAAATCAGTTGTTGGAACTCTTTACCAACGATACCTCTTTACCATCTGAAGTCCAAATTGGGAACACATTTATTTATAGAGAGGAGGGTGTAATAACCTATATTTTTTCAAAGTAATGGGTAATTTTATTGTTTGTAATTACTTTAAATGACCCTTATAATGATTCTTATTCATATCATGGAGATCTTGGGTTCATCTAGTGATCCTTAAGATCCCAAAGCCCTGAAATGTAAAGAAAATATTGTGGTGCACAAAGAAGGGAGATTACGTCCCCATCACATGTAGTTTCCCCAAGCCCTGCTGTTGTAGAAAGTGGAGGAGTATGTTCCACATATTTTGTATGTAACCAAGAAACCAGAGGTGCATGCCCATCCAATAAATTGTTGTTTTGGGATAGATACCTTCAAATCATATGTGCATATTTAGGTAAATTTTTCTCCCAACCATATGAGGTTCCCCTTTTTAGGAGTGCCATGGTACACTATTGGCGCACAATTTTCCAATGGTACGGCAAACCACAGTGATTTTCTCTACTTATTTTGAGTGTGAATAGTTGAAAATCCCCTTATTTAATCTTTTTATTGTATTTCTTTTCATTCTCTTTTTTAAAAATAGATTATTTGACTTCATTTTCTCACATAGGTCTCCTAATTTCTAAATCTAATATTTGATATAAGTTCTTGTTTTGTTATCCATATCATGATCCTTTGAAGGAGATAGATTTCCTAACCCAAGATCTAGAATCCTTTCCATTCCAACATAATATTATCCTTGAATCTATTATTTTATTTATTACCAAGATCATTTTCCCAATTTTTAGGTGATGTCGATGTAAAAGATTTGATGGATTATAGAAGCCACCTCTATCTATGACTCGTTTATTTATGAGATAAGAAATTTCTTAATTCATTATTGTCAATATATATTGTTATCTCTTCCACAAATAGATAATTCCACCAACACTTAAGTGCATACATACCTATAGAAATCTCTAAATAATGTGTGTACTGATTATTTTAATGCGTTTTAGATAAGGAGAAATATAAGTTACCAAATTATTTTAAACCATGTGAAAAAAACCTATTCTATTACAAAAGTATCATAGAAAACCACATACCCTCTTTTTAGGACAATATAAGATAATGATAGGATCCAATGTTAGTTTTCCTTTCAGATCACCAAAAGCGGTCTGAATCATTGAATCCGCTGTGAAATAAACCCATTTTATACTAAAATCATTCAATTTTGATTCCATATTAGTCAAACCCATGATATAACATTGATATATACTTGATAGACCATGTAAGAATCAAATTTCAAAGGCATTCCATTGTTCATCCCATGATAAGACAGATTTCACATTATCATGATTTTTTGATAAGCCGTGATTTGAAATCACGTTATCTAATAACATCAACTCTTGAATCCAAAAATAGTATTTCAAATGATTTCAATAAAGAAATTTATCATCATAATATACAAAAAAACAATGATATTTCTCATGATGTCACTCAGATTTCAAATAAACCAAAATATTATCCATGACCACTGCCACAAATGTGTTCAGATACTAAAGGCATATTCAACTCAACAATTCCATTGAAATATATAGGATATTTAGTAAAAAAATGGAAACACAAGATATTAATAATGGCCATACCTTCTCAAGATAAATGTATTTGGTACATCATACACATGTACTATGAGTTGATATTAACTAGACAGAAGAACAATCTTTTAAACCCACTTTTACCACTTCAAATTATCAAAAAATGACACTTAAGAAGAAAATGTTCCTTATTATTAATCATTTCCCAGTTCAACTTATAATATTTCATGAAAAAATTTTGTGAGCCATATCCTTTCATGGAAAGTATCATTTGGGATGGACAACAAGAAACACTGGTAAAAACAAAAAACATCACCACTAGATATTCCAACTGAATCTTGAACACTTTGAGATCCCCTAATTTTATATGATAAGAAGGTTTCCAAATTAGTTGTGTAGAAAGAATCTTGCAAATCATAAAATATTCCTCGCTATCTATAGATATCCTAAATAAATAATGTTGGAAAATGTCTTGAAAATCCTCAACAATAGTGGTAAGATCAACAATAGAAGAAATATCATCAATAACAACAACAACAATAGACAACAATTCCGGGATCTTTGGATAGAAAGGTCTTACATTACCAAATCCACGATCATTGTCTCCTTGAAACCCTTGTGATATCCCATCAATAATACGAAATTAGAAAACATGATGATAACAATCATCAATAGAATGATTAGAAATAAGAAAAATCCATCCTGGTGATGACATCAAAAAAATCATGATCATGATAAATAAAAACCTATTACAACTTCTAATAATTTATCATTAGTGTAAATGAAGGAAACTAAACAGCCTTATCTTTTTAAATTTATATATTTTTATCTTACATCATAAAAGAGGACATGAGATCCATTTAATTTTTAATAATATAAAACATTTTCCTTATGTAAATGAGTGGAATCACTAGTATCAAATAAAGAATCCACAACTGAATATGAAATAAATATATTACCTCTTAGTATCACTAGTCATGAATCCACCTCCAATTATAACTAATTCACTACATCAGGGTGATACACTACAAAATACCATGGGTAGAGCATTAGAGTCTTTAAAGCATATGAATAAACACTAGTATTATTCGGAGCTGCAAGTCGCTACCATACTGAGGTGTAGACATAGCCAGAATATAATAATGCCTACAAATGTTCATCATCTATAGTGATAAAGTGAAATAATGTAAAGTGTGTTTTTCCATTCCATGCTGATATAAATTGATAGTTACATTACTATGTCCAACTAGAGGTTCCAAAAAATAATTCCACTGAGATTTATCTCCACCATTACTTTGATGATATTATCACATTCTATTTTTCCTTATCATTTCACTGAATCTACAACTAGGTGGATGAGAAGAGGTAGAATATCTAAAAAATCCTTCCTTGTTTATAACTATCATTATTGACTTATCTACACTCTCCATATAAGTCAAAATCATCAGGATAAATACATGTGATCAGATATTTTCTCAAAACCTATAGATACATATGAGTTTTCAACGGGACATTATTTACAACCACTAGTGAAAAACAAATAATATATTAAAAATATTTTTTCTTGAAAACTCAAGAATGTAACCCTTATGAAAATAAAGTAACTTCAAATAATTATCCACCATCATCATCATTATCCACAATATATTTAAGAATAGAGTGTTGAATCCCTTAAAGTCAAAGCCATTGTGTTGATCTATCTATACCATAGAACCCCACCAATGCATACTAATACCCTCATGTATTAACATCATTCTTCTCACCTTTACACATTTTGGTGTATCTAGAATGTTGAAAGTATGATCAATATTTTCATGCCAGTCCTCTGCCTCTAGAGGATCATTCCTAACAATAATTTTGATGTCTTCTTATACAAGATTTCCATTAATTGACCTCTTTTCTTTCAACTCATGGTTGTGTATTAATAAATTCATTCTGAACATGTGGAACATTCTAATAAAAAACATGAACAGATACCATGAATAACTCATTATAATTCTAATCGAGGGGTAGATTACCTTATGTATTATCAGTTCCACACTTATGAATCAACTATGAGGCGTACTGATACACACCAAAAAATGATTGTCCAGAAAAATAATAATTTGAGTTAAAATCATGAACCAAATAAGAATGAAAATTTGAATTAATAGAAAAAAAAACTAGGAGACACACACCCAAACATAACCTAGAAATTCTAGTCTCTTAGTGGAAAGATATGTCATGGATGTAACCATATCATACCTATTTTTTCCGAAAAATCTTATATAACAACTATCATATTTCTTAAGGTAATGAATCATAATGAAAAAACAAATACATGGGGTTATGATACCACTATATAAGGAACCAACCTGGATACCTTCTCAATACTATCACTCACCATGATCCTCCATATACATGAAGGTAATTCTCAATCTTTTTGAGATGGAAATTAACAACAACACATCAATGAACTGCAAGAGGGAACTATTTTTTTCTATCCTAAATAGACAAAACCATGGAATATACACATATAGATGATAAAATAATAATAATATATAAATATATTATATAATAGATAAATGACTACCGAACTGATACAATGGAAAATGTTGAAAAAATATCCAATATATAAGTCCAACTATAAATGAAAACAAAACTCAACAATCATACATTAATAGAAACATTTGATAATGTGTGAGAAAACCTCACTACTTCTCCACCATCTATCGAAATTCTAAAAGACATAAAAACTCTCCATCTCATTGTCACACATTTCATTTCCTAGTATCGAATGATATTACTAGGTCTACGCACCGCAGAAGAGGTGAAAAGGGTGTTATTAAAAATTCTCAATAGTATATCACTATTTTGTTGTTTAAATATTTACTTTATAATTATTCCATCATATTCAACATTAAATACAATATGTAATGATAATATTTTTCCAGTTTTTTATATCAAAATAATCGAAAAAGTATTTAATTTTTATTTTTTCCATAGTTCCAAATGTTTTAGGTAAATATGTCTTAATTAATTTCATATACGTATTAAAAATAGATATATCAAATCAATGAAAAAAATGTATCATTTATCATCTAAAATACATATAATTAAAATTATTATAGTATAATCTAAAAAACCAAAACCATCTAAAAGGAGGGGTAACATCCAACCAAGGATGTCACTATGTCATGAAATCTATGTGACTCTAACATAAAATATCAAATTACAAATGAATCACTCCATAAGATATATGAATCGATTTCAGAGAACAGAGGACCAACCCATGATTAGAAACCACAAAAAAATTATAATAAGATCCAAAAACAACTATCTAATAGAGTAGAGGAAAGCCCCATGAGAAAACCAACCAATATTGGAAAATTCCTCTAACTGTAGAAAACTCCTAAGATCCCAAGTCATTCCTTATGTTGTATTTTCCAATTTTATTCATCAAACAATTTTTATTAAACCATTCTTTGAAAACTACTTCCCAAAACCATACCAAAAAATTTGAAAACTCTTTTCCATTTAAGAAAAATATGGTAAACCAGGTTTAAAAAAACCCATTCTCAAACACAGAAACCCATTCATTCAATAATGATATTTTAAATTTAAATTTTTTTATATAAAATGGGAGAAATTTAGTTCACCCACACAATCTAAATACAGAACTACATACCTTAAAAGTCATGTCATACATTCTCACAATAAAAACCACCGACAATGAAAAACACACAACCCCACAATATGCCATAGAACATACCCACACATCTCTTAATTGATTCAATTTTATAAAAATATTAGTATAAAATATGAAAATTAAAATACCTTAGGAACGAAGACCCACCACACCACATCCATTAAAGGGAATAACCCCTAAAAATGATCATATAATATATTATTAGATAATAATGACTAAAATTTTCCAATTGTAAATAGATCCAATAATGCAATGAAAGATGCTATAATGATCAGGGAAATTATACATAAAAAGGATTCATCTGCTGAAGATATTCAATCCAACTGCAATATTGATCAACCATGGAAAAAACATTTTGAAATGATTGTAGGCCCCAAAAATAATCGTAGAAGAGATCTATGTCAATAAAAATGATGGTTTTAGAATAATGAAATAGAAATCAATGGATATAGAACCATAAATACTTATTGTAGATAATTACAATGTTTTTAAACACATTATATATCTTTTAATCTACATGGATCAACTACACTAAAAATGTATCCATTTTATAAAAATAATATTTTACTAATTATATGGTGTGTACTCCATACAAATTCGGTACATTGTTCATGCCATCAACAAATATGAGAATATGTGTCACGTATTCCAATTAAATTGAATCTATATCTCCTACAAACTGAAAAAACACGATATCACATAAAAAACTCGGGCATCATCTAATCATGGCAAGAATCATGAGAATCAATTACAAGATTATACATGAACACCATTAATTCAAAAAGTCCTTAATCTAGAAAAATTAATGTATTTTTATCATCAAATGTTCATTATTCTTCGGTGTACCATGACACAACCAATTAAAGATGAAAACATGCTATTGGAGTAATATTTTTTAAAAGAGGGTAATGTGATATTACATGAATCTTCCGGTTTAGTATTTTTCACTAAACTCTATCCTGTTAATACATTAAAAATTTCTAGATAAAATCAACAATAACATTTTCATTTGTTCCATCCAATAATATTATAGAAGGTATTTGTACATAATAGTACTTAAATGATTAATTTAAAATAGAATGTTGTCATCCTCACATAACAGTTATCTATCAACTAAAAATATACCAGAATATATATCCTCTTTACTAGTCTTATAATACATTCTTTTTCAACATTATGTTATAGGATATTTCTTTCCTTAAACAATTAAAAATATCTTAGAACACTATGTTCTTCTATTCAATCCTTCTAAATTGCATCTAATAAAGATGACATCACTGGCACCAAAACCCAAGGATAAGGAATTTCTACCTAAAATATTTTCAGTTAATCATTTATTAAATCATTATATAATGTATAATGATCCAAATATAACATAATTAACTTTCCATAAACTTTTTAACATAGATAATAATCTACACTTTTGTATTTTTTGTTGATGATATTTATATATGTAATCATTTAGTGAATATATACTTCAAATATTTATGTTGAGTATAAATTTCACATTTTAAACAATATAAAACACACCATTATATTTTTTATTGAAAAACCATAGAATCTATATAATTATCATGTTTTATATAATTTTCCACAAGTATTTTCAATTGTCATGATTCATATTAAATTACATAATCTATTTTAATTAATAAAAAACCTAGTACACTCAATGAATAAATATTATAAATAAATAAATCCCCATTTCTAGATGGAATTTCAAACACTGAAGCATCACCCAATATAATGTTTAGTTACTGAAGTCATTCATCAAATTCTTTTTCTAGATTTAGATAACTCTTTTTTATGTTAACATAGTTAGAGGGTATGTTAACCTGGAAATTTTTTATATAAACCATCAATAGTAACATACTAATCCAAGATAACATTGAATAATAGTTAAATTATTTTTTTGTGGCCATTCATCCACCACATTTGGTTTTATATTTGTTAACATTTATGTCGTCTATAAAAACAATATAATCAATGATATAAATCTATTACCTTGAGAATTAATATTTATTGAATTTTCCTAAAAATTATTTCTCTAATGGTTTTAAAATTAATATGTAGATGTTTCTAATGAACATCATATAATTTAGAATTTCACATAATTTCATTGACAAAAATGAAAAAGAATTATGCATCTAACCCTCGAAAAAACTATTCATTACATACATAATCATAGTGGGTTCATTAATCAACCAAAAATACATATCAAAAAACATGTAAGTATCATACATTGTATGAAATATTGAAAAATAACATTATTTTCCTTTCACCATTTCATAATTGTAACTATATCTAGGATAAATTATACAAACTATTAGGTACCCTGAAGATGATCAAATAAGTCATTGATATGAAGAAACATATACTTTTTATTAATAGTTCTATGATTGTGTGCTCTGTGTTCATTGAAAATCCTGATAAATCTATCTTACTTTTTAATAACCCAAATAAGATAACCCTAATATGATGTTCTACGGATGTTGAAACCCTTCTACAGTAATTGTTAGGAATTATTAATAATTTTGTAAATATCTATTATAGGCTTTTTATATAGAGGTTTTGAAATCGTATTAGCATTAGTAACTAAGTTAAAAATTTAATTTTACCTCTTGTTCTTGAATATACCATGAATGAGAATAATAGAATACAACAAAATATTAATTTAAAATAGGTACTTGAGTGAGATAATTAATTCATTTCATTTCATTAAATTGTGAATGATTACATTGACCCCACATTTAAACAATAATTTTCTTCTTGATATATTATTACTAGTGTTAAATCATTCATACATAAAAAACTAAAACACCTAATTCACATGGAATTTAGCTTCAATAGATCTAAAATATACCTTACAACGATAATATAAATTTCATCTAATACATAGTATCCTGAATAAACTCAGGTCAACCCCGAATTAGTCACTGAGTATAAGGACCCGACCGTAAAGTTTACTTAATCAAGAATTAAATGAATAATTCACATAGAGGATCTTTTCAGGTTTAGAGTTTTAGAGAATTAGTTCATAACTATTACATCTCAAAAGATTACATAGTAGACACTCCTACTAAATTTCCATTAAATAAAAAAACACCTAAAAAGAAACATGTCTAGTTCCATGTTTTAGATAGAATATCTTTCCTTGATCCCATCCTTGACCCTATTCATCTTTAAGTCCTGTGGAAAACATTTCAAAAACTTGGGATTAGCATAATAATCCAATAAAAGGATACACAAAGAAAGAAAACTATTAGTTTTCAAAAACAACAAGTAAACTATGAGTACTTTACCAAAGTATTACTTTTCACCTTTATGAAGTAGTAAAAACTCTTCAATGAATAAAAGACCATTACTTACCATTTTTTAACCAAAATATTACCATAAACCCCAGATAAATAACACATAACATATAAAGGTAACTTGGGGCATAAACATACTTAAATGGAATAACCATATGGTCGTCTTCCACACATACTTAATGGAATAGCCATACAGACGACTTCCATACCCAATGAATTGGAGGTTATAACGTAACCACCCATCCTGGTATTCACGGCACCACCCGTCATATGGTCTATCATGTAACCACCCATCAAATGTCCAAGTACCATTATAAAATCATAACACATAAAACAATTATAAAGGAAAGAAAATATTTCCACAGTTCAAGCACAATATATCACATAAATATATTCACATAACAAATCCATTATCAAAACCATTTTCAATAACAAAAAAGAGTATATGGTATTTATTTACTTTTAAAAATATAACGGCTTGTTGAGGAAGCCAAAGATCAAATAATACTTGCAGCGGCGAAAAGGTCATTGTAACCGCGTACGTTAAAATGAAACCTAATTTTTGACGTTTAGTAAACCTCTTTGTATAGAAAGGACTACTTTAAAATAAAGTTATAAGTCAAAGGAGTTTATACACCATATAAAAGAAATTCTTTTATTGGAACAAAAATATGCCTTAATGAAAGGAGGTCGAGATGAAGTCTCTTACAAAGACGGTATCCTTGGATTAAGGATAAATCAATTACATAATTATGTGTGGCAAACGAATACACCAAATATAAGTGGATATTAAGTGTAAAAAATCAGATGTTATTCACACATATTCATAGAACGACATATTCAAGCGGTAGAAGTTTATCCCAAAGAATCAAAATTGGGTTAAGAAGTTCCCTTGCAAAACATTGACAGCCTAATGGCGTCACTTCAAAATTCTGAAAATGAGTTGATGAGAGATAAAAATGGGTGTCTTATAACTTGGACATAACATTCATAGAAATATGGACATATAATCACATATCCCATACTAATAATATTAAAATACCTAAAAAGATGTCTTTTAAAATTAGGAGGGTGAAAGGTTCCCTTACCGAATTGGGTAACATCCAAAACGTACACCCCATGAAAGAAGGACTATACAAAATTGATGTAAATACCCATAAAATAAATTATATTACACCAAGAGTTTAATAATGGGCAGTACATACACCACACAAAAGAAAATGGTGGAAAATGTAGCATAAATCTCACAGGAATAATAGTCAGATGAAAAATCCCTTACGAAAACTCGACAGCCTAACGACGCCACTTAAAACTTCCAAAAATTAATTTATGAGGTCAAATAGGGTATCTCATAATATGAACAAAAAAATACATTATGATTAATTTAAAAGAACATCCCCAAACATTATAATTATGAGATTATAAGAAATGACATAAAAGAGAGTACTTTACAAGAACGAGAGAGGTTGGATCCCTTACATCGTGTCCGACGTGACTCGATTGCTCTATAATCTCCTGAATAATAAACTAGTGTAAATTTATAATTTCTTAAGAACATTTTTCAAGTTTATTATTCCTTTTTATATAACTTCTTCCATGTTATAAAAGTTATAAAATTATTTAATTTAATAAAGTTCATTTTGTCGATATTTGTTACTTAAGTGAAAAAAATGGACTTCTTAAAATTACATGTTGATTATGTGGTCAAGGGTTCATTATATCCGGAGTGATATTCATTATTTGGATATCATATATATCCATCATATACATGTATTTATAATAGTACATAACATTTAGAGGTAAGAAATGAAATGCACCGTTCATGGAGACGGTAAGCCGTACGTACGCATGAAAGCTACTTTAATTTCTATTTCATATTTAATGGGGTGAAATCATAATGATATAAGGGTATATTATAATTACAGTATAACATCATATATAATAATATTAACTCCATCCTTTATACATACCACATATGGTATTAACGAATCAAATCACTTTGAGGGGGTGGTAGTCCGCACTTCCTAAAATGAAGATATCGCATTTTCCCAAAATGGAAACTGTAATGTTATTCCATAAATGAAAAATACAAAAGCTTAAGGAAAACATAAACATATTATATGTCATATATAAATATAGTGACATCTTAATGGCCACCTTTGAAGGTGTTAAAAGAATATTGAACTATCATCATTTCGTGAGGCAGAAATTCACCATCCACAGAAACAGTATGTTCCTTAACCATTAGATGTAGGTGTGTGTAAGTGTATCTAGAATCCTTCATATAAAAAAATCCTAGTATATGTAATATACTGGTTTTGTTACAAAATAAATGAATAAAAAGTGTTTTGGGGGTTGGAGAAGCAAAATAAAACAAAAGAGCACAAGTGAAGACGTTACCTTAAAATCGGGTAACTCCCTTTGGTTTGAACCAAAAGGGTTTCTTGAAGAGCTTCCTGCCTAAGGTAAGGCTTCTAGGATGAGGATAAGGATGTGGAGATACAAAATGATCAGATATTGGCCGATCCAAAGTCTTGAGATGTGTGGGTAAGGAGGTAGAGGTGGGGGCCTTTTATAAGAGGGGAGGAGGGGTACTCTTGGAAAGGTATAAAATGTTACTTTATTTTCAAATGAGTTTCGCATTTTAAAGGTCCCAAATTGATTTATTTCAAGGATAAGGTGATAAGGGTTCTCAATCCACCCATACAATAGGTTTTTTACATGTTTAGGTCTTAAATTTTACATTATCTTTTCATTTTATTTAAATCGTTGAATAATGATGTAATAGCTGCATCATCATGATGTCATAAATAATTTCATTTATATAATGTATAAAAATTATAAAAAAATACTATGATGTATTAAATCTTTTTAGATTTCCAATTACTTTTTATAGTCTAAAATCTGACTTTTATAAACCCGTGTAAAAATTGTTTTAGTAAAACAATACATGTTTGTGTCATTTTTAATTTTACATTAAATAAAAGGGATTAATGTTATTATCTTACCCAGGTGGCTCCATGGGGTCCCAAAAATCGACCCATGGGTTTTCTTGGTCGTCCATGACTCATAAAATAGGGTTAGAACAAATTTCAAGATATTTTAATTTTATTATAATATCATTTTTACCTTAAATCACACTAATTACCTTTAATTGCGATTAATAAAACTTAAAAGTTACTTTTCATCAAAAATTATTTTCATCCCACTAAACCACATTTTACTTAATAATAAAAATCATTTATATTGGATTTTTGAAATTCAAATCATAGAAGTGGTAATGTTCCAATTAAACGAAAAATCAGTTTTTGTAACTACCACTTTGTGGTTTCACTATTCATCAAAAATTAAGGATTTTTAGAAAAATACCAATAATTCAACCTAAGATATATTTGATATTCCAAATTAAAAAATGATGTCATTTTTACCAAATTTATAACATATAAGGTGCATTAGTTAATTTTATAATTAAATTCTAATGTCAAATCAAATAGCGTGTTTTTAAGAAACAATATCTATCAAAATATTGACACTCATTCATGTCCAATCTCAAAGAGATATTAATTACAATGACCCCCATTGGATTAAATGGTAAAAATATATTATAATTTAACTTTAAAACCAATTAAAAACATAATCTAATGAAATAAATAAATTATATTAAAAAGAGGTATTGAATTAGAATACAACATTTTACACTGTTCATTAAAAAATGAACTTTATCGGACAAATACCAAAAATTTACACAAAGTAAATTTTGATGTCCCGAGTCTAAAAAATAATTTTATTTTGTCAAATATAACACATAAAATTGTCAAAAAGTGTATTTAAAATAGGTTTTCCATCAAAAATCCATTAATCGACCTTTTAAAGAATATTAGAATGTTTATGCTTAAAATCGGATTCATTTGTATTTTTAATCCTCTATCATTTATTGTAAAAAGTAAAAATATTTGAAAAACATATATAATAATTGTGTAGTTAGTTCTGTTCATTCTCTTCCTTACAAAGGCTAGTTGTTTACTACCATTTAAAATAAAATTATTTTATTATTAGAGTGCAATGTAAGATTGAAAATGAACTCGTGGTTGTGTATTGGGTAAGCCATTGAGAATAGCGTTCCCTTTAAATTAATATTAACATTTTATTCACAAATAGAGATAAATATAAAAATGTCATATTCTTTATTTACCTAGGGCATTACATCCTTCCCCCTTTGAGGAATTGGGTCCTCACAATTTTAAAATTGGGCTCGGAAACATCATTGAAAGTCCCACATCGAATCAAGAGTCGGTAAAACAATCACTTTAAAATAAAGAAAGATAAGTACATAGGTCACCCGAGTTAACCCATACTAGGATTCCATGTAGGAAAACATGGATATGGAATAAAAGGAAAAGGTTCATATTCTGATGGAGAGTGATAGAAAACATGTTTAGGAGAAAGTTAACCACAAGAAAATCACAAACTTGTGGTGGGTTAAACGGTATTCGATTCCCCAGTTGGAAAAGTTAACGAACAACATTTTTTTAAGTTACTTTTCATTGAGGAATTTATTTTTGAGCTTAACTAAAACATAAGGAAACATACTTACTTGTCATGTTGACTTTCAACTTTTACTATATTTCTTACACGAACTCATATTTTCTCCAAAAGATGAGTATTTAGGATGACTTGTTTACATTAAGAGAGCTATAATCAACTTCTAGAAGATCATTGAATACACAAAAGAGAATTGTATACTTCCCATGTCTTTAGACCTTAACCAAAAATAAAACAAAAAAATGTTAGTATGAGATCAGATAATACCCAAATAGGATAATCCTTTATAAAAATGAAATCAATTCTTAATCTCCAAAATTTGTCCAACAAGACCCAAAGTTCAACGAAGACCAAAAGTAAACCAAACTAAGATTGAAACCAAAATATTTGAAGGATTTAATCACATAGTCTTCTAAGTTAAATCATAGCATTTATCTCTAAACAAGATCAATTTCTCTTAAAGTCTCATATTGAAAAGTAATTAAACTAATCACATATCCTCAATGATAGGTTAATAATTTCCATAGATAACCCAAAATCAACTTACTCTTAATTAATAAAATAATCTAACTAAAAAGAATTAGTTAAACAAACCAGGGACTTCACATAGTCCAGAGGTAGGTGATAAATACCAGTCACACTTTGGTTGTGGGTTCAATTCCCTCAGTTTTGTCCGACGCGACAGATTGTCACATGGTCTGCATGTTTTCCTTTTTCTAAACTATATAATTCTCAAATCATTCCACAAAAAAAGGTAAAATCATCAAAAATAACCATAACATAATTTAACCTCAATCTTATCTCATGCCTTTCACTTTCCATCATAACATATAGTAACCCATATTTACCTGAAAAGTAAGGATCATATAAACCCAAATGGTTCTTTATAACTATGTCCACAAAATAACAGATAACTATTTCTTGAATAAAATTTTCATATATCAAACATTAGGGTTACACATACTATAAAAAGACTTTTAATGTAATCCCCATCATCAAAATAGACTTAATACTCTTAACAATTTCACCATAACTCTTGAAGCCCTTATATGTTGACTTCTTACTCATTCAACATTCATCATGATACGTTAACTATTCCTTTCCAACATATTCTAAAATACTTCTTTCCTACAAAAAAATCATGAATCATATCCTAAGATTCAAAAATAGGAATACAAATGTTAAGAAACAATCCATACCTTTGATTGGTCATTTTCAGTTTCATCATCCTCAATTGGAATGGCATTAGGTATTGGTAAACGAATATTTGTACGATCTTGGTGATCCCATTCCCGGCACTTCTTCATCGGACATGTGTTTGCATAATGACCATTCACACCACATTTAAAACATTCAATTGATCCCTCAGAAATAAATTCTTTCCCTTTTCTCGAGTCAACTAGATGCTACCTTTTTCCATGGTAGGTTCTTGCTTTATGACCTTCATTTCCACGTCTATAGCATATTTCTGTCCCTTTGATACATTTTCCTAGGTGTTTCTTTCCACATCTTTGACACAAAGTTTTTTTAACACACATAACTTTATGATTATTACCTGTAGTTCCATAGGGATTTTTTTCTCGCATATATGATGCCTTATAGAATTCACCAAGGTTTAGGTGGTCAATCATGACTTTAGATAGTTCGTTGAGGATAAACACAAGAGTTCTCATTGCAGATCCCATATCATTCAGTTGCTCGCTCAGAAAACTGTCACAGTTTCCTTCACATCCACTGTTACATTGGTTCCTACTAGATCCATCCATTGACTAAAACCAAAAAGGTCTGTGTGAGTATATCAAAAAAACCATCATGTACTAATGAGGAAGATAAACACTAAGATATACTTACTCATTCACTTTATCTAAAACTATGACTCTTTCTGAAATCCTAACCATTAAGGTAATGTCACTTATGCTTAGAGAATACCCTAACCTGTAAAGTTATCTAAACCAACCTCTAATACAAACTATAAGGCCCCGACCATAATGTTTACTTAATGAGAAATTAAATAATTAATTCACATAGAGGATATTTTCAGGTTTAGAGTTTTAGAGAATTAGGTCATAACTATTAGATCTCAAAAGATTACATACAAGACACTTCTACTAAGTTTCCATAAAATAAAAAAAACACTTCAAAAGAAACATTTCTAGTTCCATGTTTTAGATATAATGTCTTTCCTTGATCCCATCCTTGACCCTATTCATCTTTAAGTCCTGTGGAAAACATTTCAAAGAATTGGAATGAGCATAAAAAGCCCATTAAAGGATAAAAAAAGAAGGAAAACTGTTAGTTTTTCAGAAACAACAAGTAAACCATGAGTACTTTACCAAAGTAATACTTTTCACCTTTATGAAGTAGAAAAAACTCTTCAATGAATAAAAGACCATGACTTAGCCTTTTCTAAACAAAATATTACCATAAAACCCATATAAAGAACACATAACATATAAAGGTAACTTGGGACATAAACATACTTAAATGGAATAACCATACGGTCTAATTCCACACATACTTAATGGAATATCCATACGACCGACTTCCATACCCAATGCATTGGAGGTTATAACGTAACCACCCATCCTAATATTCACGGCACCACCCGTCATATGGTTTATCACGTAACCACCCATCAAATGTCCAAGTACCATTATAAAATCATAACACATAAAACAATTATAAAGGAAAAAAACATTTCCACAGTTCAAACACAATATATCATTTAAATATATTGACATAACAAATCCATTATCAGAACCATCTTCAATACCAAAAAAAGAGTATATGGTATTTATTTACTTTTAAAAATATAACGGCTTGTTGAGGAAGCCAAAGATCAAAAAATACTTGCGGCGACGGAAAGTTCATCGTCACCGTGTACGTTAAAAAAACATACTTTTTGACATTTAGTAAAATTATTTATATAGAAAAGATTCCTTTAGAATAAAAGTATAAGTCAAAAGGTTTTATACACCATATAAAAGAAAGCCTTGTATTGGAACAAAAATATCACTTAATGAAAGGAGATCGAGACGAAGTCCCTTACAAAGACGGTATCCTTGGATTAAGGATAAATCAATTACATAATTATGTGTGACAAACTAATAAACCAAATATAAGTGGATATTAAGTGTAAAACAATTAGAGGATATTCACATATATTCATATAATGACATATTCAATGAGTACAAGTTTATCCCAAACAATCAAAATTGATTTAAGAAGTTCCCTTGCTAAAATTTGACAGTCTAACGACGTCACTTAAAAATTCATAAAATGAGTTGATGGGAGATAAAAAGGGGTATCTCATCACTTGGACATAACATTTATAGCAATAAGGACATACAAGAACATATCCCATCATAATAATGTTAAAATACCTAAAAAATATGTCTTTTAAAATGAAGAGGGTGAAAGGTTCCCTTACCGAATTGGGTAACTTCTAAAACGTACACCCCATGAAAGAAGGACAATAAAAAATTGTTGTAAAAACCCATAAAAGAAATTATATTAAACCAAGAGTAGAATAATGGTCAGTACATACACCACTCAATGGAAAAAGGTGGAAAATTTAGCATATATCTCACAGGAATACAAGTGAGATGAAAAATCCCTTATGAAAACTCGGCAGCCTAACGGCGCCAATTAAAACATCCAAAAATTTATTTATGAGATAAAATAGGGTCTCTCATAATATGAACAAAAAAATACATTATGATTAATATAAAATAACATCCCCAAACATAATAATGATGAGCTTATAATAAATGACATAAAAGAGAGTACTTAAAAAGAACGAGAGAGGTTGGATCACTTACCTCATGTCCGACGTGACTCGATTGCTCTTTAATCTCCTGAATAATAAAATAGTGTTAATTTATACTTTCTTAAGAACCTTTTCAAGTTTATTATTCCCTTTTATATAACTTATTTCCATTTTATAATCGTTATGTAATTATTTAATTTAATAAAGTTCATTTTGTCGATATTTGGTACTTAAGTGAAAAAAATGGACTTCTTACAATTACTTGTTGTTTATGTGGTCAAGGGTTAATTATATCCAGAATGATATTCATTATTTGGATATCATATATATCATATATATCCAGCATATACATGTATTTATAATATTACATAACATTTAGAGTTAAGAAATGAAATGCACCGTCCATGGAGACGGTAAGCCGTAAGTACGCATGAACGCTACTTCATTTATATTTCATATTTAATGGGGTGAAATCATAATTATATAAGAGTATATTATAATTCCTTTATAAAATCATATATAATAATATTAACTCCATCCTTTATACATACCATATATGGTATTAACGAATCAAATCACTCTAAGGGGGTGATAGTCCGCACTTCCTAAAATGAAGATATTGCGTTTACCCATAATGGAAACCATAAAGTTATGCCATAAATGAAAAATACAGAAAATTAAGGAAAAAATAAACGTATTATGTTTCATATATATATAGTGACATCTTAATGGCCACCTTTGAAGGTGTTAAAAGAATATTGAACAATCATCGTTTCATGAGGCAGAAATTCACCATCCAGAGAAACAGTATCTTCTTTAACTAGTAGATGTAGGTGTGTGTAAGTGTAGATCGAATAATTATTATAAAAACATAATAGTATATGTAATATACTGGTTTTGTTACAAAATAAATGAATAAAAATAGTTTAGGGGGTGGGAGATGGAAAATAAAACAAAAGAGCACAAGTGAAGATGTTACCTTAAAATCGTGTAACTCCCTTTGGATTGAACCAAAAGGGTTTCTTGAAGAGATTCATGCCTAAGTTAAGGCTTCTAAGATTAGTAGAGGGATGTGGAGAGACAAAATTATCAGATATTGGCTGATCCAGAGGCTTGAGAGGTGTGGGTAAGGAGGTAGAGGTGGGAGCCTTTTATAAGAGGAGAGGAGGGTCACTCTTGGAAAGGTATAAACTGTTACTTTATTTTCAAATGATTTTTGGATTTTAAAGGTCCCAAATTGATGTATTTCAAGGATAAGGTGATAAGAGTTATAAATACACACATAAAATAGGTTTTTTACATGTTTAGGTCTTAGATTTAACATTATGTTTTCATTTTATTTAAATCGTTGAATAATGAGGTAATCGTTGCATCATCATGATGTCCTAAATAATTTAATATATTTAATGTCTAAAAAATTATAAAAAAACTTCTATGATATAGGAAATCTTTTTAGATTTCTAATTACTATTTATAGTGAAAAATCTGACTAGTATAACCCCATGTAAATATTGTTTTAGTAAAACAATACATGTTTGTGTCATTTTTACTTTTACTTTAAATAAAAGGCATTAATGTCATTATCTTAACCAAGTGGCTCCATGGGGTCCCAAAAATCGACCCATGGGCTGTCTTGGTCGGTCATGACTCATCCAATAGGGTTAGGACAAGTGTCAAGATATTTTCATTTTATTATAATATCATTTTTACCTTAAATCACACTAATTACCTTTAATCGCGATTAATAAAACTTAAAAGTTACTTTTCATCAAAAATTATTTTCATCCCATTTAAACAAATTTTACTTAATAATTAAAATCATTTATATTGGATTTTTGAAATTAAAATCACAGAATTGGTAATGTTCCATTTAAAAGAAAAATCTGTTTTTGTAACTACCACTTTGTGGTTTCACTATTCATCAAAAATTGAGGTTTTTCAGAAAAATACCAAAAATTCACCCTAATATATATTTGATATTCTGAATTAAAAAATGATGCCTTTTTTTACCAAATTCATAACATAGAAGTTGCATTTATTAATTTTATATTTAAATTCCGCTGTAAAATCAAATAGCAAGTTTTTAAGAAACAATATCTATCAAAAGATTGACACTCATTCATGTCCAATATCAATGTGATATTAATTACAATGACCACCGTTGGATTAAATGGTAAAAATATATTCTAATTTCACTTTAAAACCAATTAAAAAGATAATCTAATCATATAAATAAATTAGATTAAAAAGAGGTTTTGAATTAAAATACAACAGTTTTCACTATTCATTAAAAATGATCTTTATCGGACAAATACCAAAAATTTACACAAAGTAAAATTTGATGTCCCGATTCTAAAGAAGAATTTTATTTTGTCAAATATAACACATAAAATTGTCAAAAAGTGGATTTAAAAATGGTTCTCCATCAAAAGGCGGTTAATCAACCTTTTAATGAATATTAGAATGATTATTCTTAAAATTGGATTCATTCACATTTTTAATCCTCTAACATTTATTGTAAAAAGTAAAATTATTTGACAAACATATATAATCATTTTGTAGTTAGTTCTATTCATTCTCGTCATTACAACAGATAGGTGTTAACTACCATTTAAAATAAAATTATTTTAATATTAGAGTGCAACATAAGATTTCAAAGGAACTCGTTGTTTCGTATTGGGTAAGCCATCGAGCATAGCGTTCCCTTGAAATTAATATTAACATTTTATTCAAAAATAGGGATAAATATAAAAATTTCATATTCATTATTTACCTAGGGCATTACATCGATCCATCCCATGAAATACATGAAGTGTGTTCTTGTACACCACTAGGTGGTGACTAGCACCAAGGGAGTCAATGGTCTTGTAGTAGGGATAATGTTTACCAATTTGATTAAATAAAAAGTTGTAAAATACTAAATTTAAATCCAAAAATTAATAAAATCTAAAAGGAAAAATGAATATAACATAAAATTAATCCAAAAGAAACCTAGATAAATCTATATGTCCATGTGACCACAGGGGTCACACCTTAATGCAAAAACCCAATATTTCTCACGATTAATGAGACCATTCTATAAAACCTACATGAGACTAAAAAAAGAAAAAAGTATATGTGATAGTATTAAAACACAGTAGTCTTTCCCATTTAATCTATTCCCAATTCATTTATATTAAATAAAATAGTTCTTAAATTTTAGGTGTGAAATATATTATCTAAAATATTTTTTTATACCTTCCATTAAAAAATATATCAAGGTTTATTTCTCATATTATTTTAAACACACATATTCTATAAGATAATCTTGCTTTATCATCTTAATAATAAATATGAAGTGAGTTATAATTGATGTTTTTATTTAAAAAAGGAATATGGATAAAAAAATTATAATTTTTCCAAAAAATAAAAAATCATTCATTAAATTTTAGCAAAAAGGTAGACCATACAAGAAATAAGGAGAGAAAATCACATATCACAGGTAATGAAAAACTCTACACCGATGACCCAACCATAAAAGGCACATAAATCATCCAATAAAGATAAATATGTTGCATGAGAACATGGGAGTACTGAGAAGATCATGGGATAACATAGAATATACCAAAACACGACTCCTATAATATGTGTTCCTCATATAGTTCCATCAACCAGAACAAACGACCTATCATACCATTCATGGCTTGAATAAGGGGAAGAATCCTAAAATAGTGAGTGTTACATACTATGTTATACTAGCTATAGTGTAATTCTAAACTACTTCATAGAATTTTCTAAAATATTCTTCTAGTAATTCTAGTTTCCCATGTCATATCTATAGTGGGAGAGATCCAAAGAAAACATCTGGATACAAACACACAAGCATAATCCACCATGTAAGTAGTTCAAATTACAACGATCGATAATTTACCCAATAGAACTTCTCCTTTAATTCAAAACATCATCAATTGAGTTAATTACCATTTCGAGTTCCTTCATACATAATAAAATCTAGCAATATATGAGACAAATACAATTAGAGTTTTCAAAAGATGACCAATTTATGATGGTTCCAACTGGGCCTCAAGAAACCATTATGTGAAAACACATTTCCAAAAATGTGAAAAAACTCCATTTATAAACCCTAAATCATTTATAAATACATTTGACAAATCAAAACATGTTTTCCATTCCAAAAAAAATTCTTTAAGAACTAAAAATCACTTTAAAAGGAAAACCTAACATTTTAAAAATCTCTTGGTGTGTGAAATATAATGAAAAAATCCCATAAAGTTAAACAAAAATATGATTTCACTTCATTGTAAATTAAAAAAAATAATTAAAAATAATACATCACTATATAGAATTGTTGAACAGTGTGATGTGTAAAAAATCAAAATTTTCAATTTAAATGGATTATAAAAGGAAAATGTACATCAACCTCATGATGTTTTAACAACAGAATACTGAGACAACATTACAAAGGTATTATGAAGAATAATCACACATAAAATCCCTTAACCTGAAAAAGATCCCAATTTAGAACCACGAAAACAAAACCCTTGACCACTATAGTAAAGGTATAAGAGGAATATTGAATAAAATTGAGGAAGGTGGAAATGGAGAAGGTAAGAGGATAATACATTGAGATAAAACACCCCAAAACCTGAATAAATCAATTGTAATAATAATGAATAAAGGAGCGGAGGAATGAGGAAAAAGGGAGATTGTCCCTATGATTTCATGATTTAAATGAGATGGAAAAGGATGGGTTGAGGATAAGACCAAAGTGTGATAAAATGTTTACTTCAACATTTAATGTACCTATGAACTATGCACAAGAGTATGGCTTATACACAGTTTGATATTACAGTGATTAGGGCATGCACCCCCATCTATGAACACCCAATACCTATATAGTTCCTACAAGGAGATTCATGATTTTTACATAATAGTGTGAATCCCATGAATCACAAACCATACATGTTGAAAATTTACTAGAAATATACTCATCCTTGTGAGGTTTCCTAGTTTCCAACTAACCATGAACCTAAATCATGTAATAGATGAAAAGCATACCTAAAACCAAATTTTGATCCAAGATTCATGAAAGACAAGATAAATTCATATGAAAAGATGAAAAACAAAAATAAAAGAAGAATATAAAAATCTAGGTGTTAAAATTATAACCAATGTAATTCTTTCTAAACCTAAAATCCTACAGTTTATGTGGACAATATAAAAGATGAAGGTCAAAACATCCACACAAAGAACACCTAAACTACCGACCCAAAAAATTACACTTCATTAAAAAAATTATATAATAAGATCAACCCATTCATTGATGACTAAAAAAACTAAACCACAACCAAAAAACCTAACACCAAAACAAAAATCATTCGGGTCTTATTTAAGAGAAAAAATTCACCAAAGGAACAAAAACTCAATATCATATGGCACTATAGGGATATGATAATCACCTGATCTACCCTAATGATATAAAACGAAATAATAATAAACGATTTAGGGATTACATAAACCAGGACTGGAGTCCATTGTATACACCTGACCAGTTTAGAATTATATTATGATACCCAAATAACACCATCCTTCAACTCTGAACATCCATACTACAAAAAACACAATGAATACCTAGAAGTAATAAAAAAATGATATAAAAATAAAAAATATTTCCTTTAAAAAATTATTTTAAAGACACAAAAATATCCTCTTAATTTTTAAAAAATATCAAACCAGAAGATATACCTAATACAAAAAAAAAGTAAATTTAAAACAAGTGAAACTAGAATTGAATCTAGATAAGAACCCTACTAATGTAAATTAGATGGGGTGTTTTTGAACTGAATAGATATAGCTCCACATCACATCCTAGGAACACCCCAAAAAAACCAATAAAAGTGAAATAATGGACCACATGTATAGAACTTCTTTACATCATTTGGACATGATGTATTATTGTGCTCTAGCCTTCCACATTTACAAACAACTAGGGTTCTATTCCTAGAATAGGCTGGAAAAAGTTATGAATGTGTCATGATTCAACAATCATCATTACTAATTTCAGTGTGATTTCTAACCTCGTTACTTGAATTACCTTCATTGACACCTGAGACTGAATGATGATTGTTTGTCTTGATCACCATTTCTAGCGCATTATCTACCCGCATAGAATTCCTCACCACATAAAATCATGGATTGTCCAAATTATAAAAATTTCATTTGTAGATTAGGATGAAGCCCATTCTCAAAATTTCAAGTCATTGGTGAACCATCCTTATCCCACATTAAAATATATTGAACTATATGACTAAAATTATTAAAGAATACCAACATAAATCCTTGCCTAGTTAACGGATACACATATCCATCACCATTTCCACCATTATAACGTCAACGAAGTACTTACAGATGAAATAAGACATGATGAGTTTCCAGCATACGTATTAATAAATAATGATCCCAATGACTATCTTGCACCACTTATAGCATATACCTTGATGTGTATGGTTATAAAAATCAATAATTATAGACTCTATAATCCAAAGGAAACTATTGTTCGTATCAATTTATTGCTCCACTATTACACTTATATAGGATTCACATGACTATAATATAAATGATGCTTCAACATATGAATCATGTTGATAAATTTATTAGGTTGGTAAACTAGGGGTCCTAATAATGCATAATTACTCATGGATACACCTTGATAATTAATTATATCTTTGGTGGGCCATAGTCTGAATAATTAGGAAACAAAAAAACTAATAAAAATAAACTCATCACTACGAACACATCCCAACAACATCAAACATAAAATGGAAAACAAATCATAGTTTTATTAAACAAGTTTTTTTTAAAACCCTCCAACCAAAACATCAAGAACCACCATTGATTCCTATAATTCAATACATCTCATTCTACAATAAAATTCTATGAATCCCACTAAAAACCTAATTCTTTCCATTTAAAACATTTCCTTTAACTATAAAAAAATCCTCATTTCATAAAACTCATTTAATCAAATAACCATTTTTACAAAAATGACATCTTTAAAATTCCATTTTGTAAGACTTTCATTGGAATTATTATGATATTTCATTTTCCATTTTCAAAAATCAAAATAATATAACATGAAACAGGATTCTAAAAGATTGATAAAAGTGTTTAAAAATCGTGTTTATAATTAATAATGTTTCAAAAAAACTCACAATGGTGAAATATTTTTGATTTCCAACAGGGCCACATGGTTTTCATCCATACGCTAATCACTTAACCATCACGAAGAGTGTTTAAAGACCACGATTCTAGGAATACATGGAATTTTAGGCCATTTGATGTCAAAATATACCACTATCCCAACTCCCATTTATTTCCCAAAACATAAATAAAATCAAAAGTAAAAAAATAAAAACCCGACTTCCCATGATAACCCAATGATTGACAAAAAACTGTTATCCATACACTTCCACATACTTACCCCCCATGTTTTGAAACTCATTATCCCTCTTCCTAGGACTCGCATATAAATAAGTATTCTCTAAAATAAAGGAAATCTAAATATCAATGGATATGATACTATTTTACTATAAACCAACATAAGTCGGCACATAACCAATCACCTAAGCCAACAGCTGACTACCCGTTCATTATCGATTTCGTTGAGGTTGTGAAATGTACCAAGGGAATCAAAAGAATAATGGAATAAATGATTTCCACCATTAAAAATATAAAAATTGAAATGGAATACTATAATATAATTCTAAAAAAAATTAAACCAACTAGAAAATCTAAACATAACTCAAAAATAAAACCAACTAAACTTGAGAACCCCTTAATATCAATATGACATCACATGTCACTTTTTGTTGCAAAAACCCATCATCTCCCATGATGATCAAGTGCAATATGGAACCTCTTCCACGAATTTAAAAAATAACATTGTTTATAAATGGTTTTGAAAACTTGGAAGCTATATCCAAGTATTCCATTCCAAAATCAATTTCTTTTAAATAAATTATTCCATCAATTTCATTCCAGAAAAAAAATATAAATAGATGTTTTTTCAAAAATTTATTTCAAAAAAATAATGCTCTACAAAAATATTTAGTTTATGCATTATTTTTTAGCCCGGATAGGAAGGCATTAGGTTTTTAATAGGAAATATAGAGGGAGAGGGAATTGATGTTTTTATATAATAAAATAAATAGCATGTAGTACATTTTTAAAAAATGTAACATAGTAAATTTTTAAACTAATTCATCAACTTCATGAAAAATGTACACCATGATAGAAATAAGTAGAAAAAATAACAGAATAAGGGTAATATAAAACACTACTCCATTAAACAAATTAGATAAAGAACCTCAATCATACATTGTAGATAAATAAGTTCCACATGAGCATGGGAATACCGAGAAAATAAGTGGATAATCTAGAACATATTGAAACCTGATTCATCTTGTAGTCTTACTTCAGCTAATTCCACTATCACTCTCAAATATTTAGTCTTACAATACATTTCCTATGTTAGGGGAATAATCCCAAGGTAGATAATGTTCCATAATAAGGGCCCCTATCTGTAATGTAACTGTAAACTTATGCAAATAACATTCTCTGATAATTGAAGATCTATTCCAGCTTCCCATGTCATATATACATTGGTAGTGAGAAAAAAATCAATAATATAAAATTAATAAAAATAATCCACCACATATTCCATAAAAACAACAATCATAACCAATGAAACCCCAATGAATTCCCCATTTCCTTTAAACTATCCACACATAGGGGAAGCTTCATTCCGAATACCTTCACCACAATTTCATCCACCAAGGTGAGAGAGAAATCACATTATATATTTCTATAGATTATCAATTAATGATGGTTTTGAAAATTCCTTAAAAATCCATTGAGTGGAATCCCATAATAAATAAATAACAAACAGACCATTTATAAAAAAAATCAATTTATAAATACTTTCAAAAAACCAAAAAAACATAACCAAGAAAAACCCATAATTTATGAACCACATGTAATTCATAAATTCCATCCGAGCATTTCAAAAAACACTTGGTTTGTGAAGTTTATTGAAACAATTCTATGCAATTAAATACCATGTTGATTTTTCGTCATTTCATTTAAAAAAATTATTTAAAATTTATACATTAATATATAGAATTATATATATTTACAAGAATAAAAAGAATAATTCACTAATTTAATGAGTTAATGCTAATAGATAACTATATAAAACAAATGATTCTTCAACAAAGGAAACCAGAAATATCTTCGCGATGGTCTATATAATCAATAACCCACATAATGAACATTTTCAAGAAAAATTACATAATTTATAATGAATTAATAATAAACCATGACCCAAGGAACTATAGGAGAATATGAACCAATTGGAAAATGGAAGAAGTAGGAAAATAAATAATATGTGAGGATAATACATTGGAGAATCACACTCAAAACACGATGTAATCACATGTAATAACTGAGGATAATGGGGATCTATGATGAAGAATTAAGGGATACCCTAGCATCACACGAGATATAAGAGGGGGGAATGTGTAGCTTTAAATAAAACCTCAGAAAGGTTGAATGGTAAATTCACACTATTAATGAACATGAACACTTCTTATGGGTTGGGAAACTGTACACAAATAGTGTTCCTCTTAATCTGTATATTGGACTCCTACACAGTTTCGTTGCATGGTTTGGAAAACTATGATCCAACCATATGACAATTAATTTTCAAAAACTCCACATTCATTCATATAACTAACAGAGAGTTTGATTTAACTGTTGTTAAGTCATGAACCCTCATCCAAGAACACCAAAGACCTACATGGGTTCTCCATGGAACTACATGGTTTTCACTAAAACAAGAAATTCCCATGAGACCCAAACCATACATGTATAAAATTAAATAGTAAGAGACTCATACATATGAGTTAACATACATTCCCACTTACCATGGACCTAAACAATTCCAAATATGAAAATTGACAAAAACATGTAATTTTAGAACGAATCACATGGAACTCAATAGAAAATATATAGACAATATGAACAAAATAAATAAAAAATTTAGAATTATAGTGTGACACCTAAAATGACACAAACCATTAATAAGGGATAAAACTATATTTATAGGTAACAATATTACATATATGATTATATTAATGCTTCAATAATTTTTTCAATACTTCCATAATGTATTAACCAAATATTATATCTTATTTTCTTGAGTTGAAATTTATAATATCCTATTAAATATTCCATTAATAATATAATATCTGAAATCTGAATCAAACAAGTTATTAGATGAATATTTGAAAAATATAAGTGTACCATTCACCACTCCCTTAGATGGTATCTTAATATTCAATGTAATCACAAATGATCTATCCATACCATTCATATTATGATCATGATGATCCCCATCCTAATAATTTTTTTTATAAATATACCTTCATAATATCCCAAGTCATTATAATTAAAACATTTGAAATCAAGATTATCACAATTAGCTTCCCTATAAACATTGTTTTTCTATTTATAGACATGAGAATCATGTAACATATTACCACATTTATAGTATATCCCAGATCTTATATGAAACTCACCAAAATTATTTTTACCTCACTTTTTAAAATAGGAAATATTAATTTTTTTACATTCATATTTATTTGATAAATTTTTATTCACTTGTAATAACTTGGACTATTCCATATCATTGTTCATATAGTAATAAAAAACTCTATCTAAACCTTCTCCTCACATTTATAAATATATCCATATCATCTTACCTCATTTGAAACAAAATTCCATCAAAAAAATGGTTTGAATCCATATTAATATTTATCACTTTTTCTATTAAAAAGTATAATTTCTTTTCAATATTGTGATAGTCTAGAAAACAATTCCATTTATGAAGAAACTAAGTCACTCTCCCTTTACATCAATTCCAAGAATTTACTTTCCATTAAAATTTGAACAACATAAGGAAAATATTTCATTTGGAAAAATAATTTAATGTTATCCATGCCATAGTAGTAATATCATATTTATCATTTATTTATTCCTAGAATATTAGTTATCAGCTTCACAATTAAAATGATAAATTGAATGATTTTTATATTGAATATATAAATATACACTATTCTTAAATTTATATTCAAATTAATTTACCCTTACCTAAATTATTACTATGAGTAAAAATACTCTTAAATCCTCTGGGTGTTGATTTTTGAAATGTTTTAATATATAAAATTTATATCTATTGAATTTGGTCTCTCTATTAAATGGGTTCCGCTATTTATACACAGTATCAATTTATATAAAATAGTTTCAAATTTCCCAATTCCAACTTAAAAAATTCTTGATTTCTTATTTAGAATGATATATGTATCATGTTTCCTTCTAGCATAATTCTCAATTTTTTTCTCAGTGGAAATACGTTGTGAATGAACATGGATTAGGTGAAGGGACATGTAAATCAACAAAATCTATCTCATGATAATATAATAATTAATTATAAAATATTAATACTGTATTTTAGTATCATATTATCTTCTAATGTTATCTAATCACTTCATTTTATATATACTATAACACTTGAGAACCTAATAAACCCATAATTACATTATTTATAATAAGGGTTTTTCATCATTTATAGTACATTTGAAGTTTAATATTTAATTTGATTGAGAAATATAATATATATTTCGGTAAATATTTCTACACTACATATATTTTTTTCACAAAAATATGTTGCCATGTTTACTCTCATCATTCTTTTATAAAACTACTTCCTTGTTAATGATGTCTGAATAATGAAATTTCTATATTTTTTATACTCGTTAGTGTAGATGAGAATCAAATGAAAATAAGATATGATTATTGAATTTTTATTAATAATTATTGTATTATTTTCCTCATTAAATAATAAACATTAGATTCATAAAAATTAATTCTTACTCGTGGAATAAAAAAACAAGCCCAAACTTTTTATAACAAAATTCAAACATATAAATAATTTCAAAATTATATTCAATTATGTTAATTGTGGAAAGTTTGAGATCTTATTAAAACCAGCTTTATATCCTTATAAAATCATAATTATTCTTTTAATCATCTGTTTATTATCTTATATTATAAAATCAAAATATTTTCTTTAAAACCAATTGTAGTAACTAGAAATAAATGTAGTTATCTTCAAATATATCATTTCAATCATCCCAAAATTAAACATTATAATGTCATAGTGATATCTATTAATTAAAACATTTCCCTTGTAAATAAAATAATTCCATTTAACTCGACTACTTTATCTATTGCATTAGATATCTTTAGTTATAACACCAATTATAAATTTTTTATCATGCTCAACAGATATCTTATAAAATTAAAGTCATCAATATTAAGGGAAAAAAGAATAAAATATCTTATTTCCATCATTAAAATTCATAAAATATTTTTTTTTGGTTTTATATGGATAACAACCTTTTGGAATCACATAAAAATATAGTGTATAATATATTTTTCCTGAAAAACTCATAAAATAAAAAATTACCAGAATGAAGTAAAATAAGATATTCTCTGAAAGAAAATTTTGAATTGAAGAGAAATATTAATCATGAATAATGAAAATTTTAGACAAAAAATCAATTCATGTTATTACCATTAAAACCCCCCATTTTTAATACATTGGTAAAAATAAAAAATAACCCATTCATGACACATTAGAATGAATCCTTCGAAACCATTCAGAATAACGTAAAATGTAGTTGAAAATTCCCTTTTTAAATATTTAATGAATAAATAGTTACATTATTAGCATAATTTTGAAAAAATTGATATGGTAGAGAATGGATTTTAAAACATCTTAACAAATAATTTAATGAAAAATACTTCATCATGTCTGCAGATTCTATTTGTGTATCATTTACATTCATGAATAAATAACATTGTGTTAATTTTATTGATGAATTCTTTTAATTTTTATTCTACAATCATAATATCTTTATATCCATTTTTTACATGGATTATAGAGTTACAAAAATAGTTAAATTATTTTTTTACATTTAGAGGATGATTGTGACATAACATCTGATATAAATTTGGTGTGTTGAGCTTAGTCAATTGTTTCATTATTATAACACGTCCAATATATTAGACATGTTATATATATCATCTTTTTAGTTTTATTCCTTTTTAAATACATTCATGTAAGGATGAAATGACAAATTAATCACATCACATCATAGAGGTTGTATTCCACATGTACACACGAGGATGTTATTATTTTAAAATGGATGGAATGGTGAGAAAATAAGTAATATATTATAATTTTATTTCATAAAAATTTTATTATCCTACAATATTTTCATTAATTTCATCTTTATATCCATCCATGTGATTTAGTGATGAATTATGAAACACATCACTTTACAGAGTTTATATTCCACACACACGCACTACTGATGTTTTCATTTCCGAGAGAATGGAATATGTCGTTATTTTTTTCTCAAAACATAATAAAATATCACTATATTAGTTTAAATTTTTATTATATAATACTTTTTAGGATAGTATTAGTTGTTTTAGAGTAACAAATGAACAACAAATAACTTGGTTAAGAGTTCAATATGTTCTTTGGAATATATATTTTGTCATACAAATTATGCTTTCAATGATGAAATTATAGGGAGAATATTACCGAAAATACATTTTTAATGAATTCATAATGGTATATGGGTAATTATTATGTAATATATAGCTCTAAAATTTTATTAATATGTGAGGAAATTAACTTTCCTTTTATAAGTGAGGGGAGTAGAGAACATATAATAATCATTAAATATTAAATAAATTTATTTTATTAGTCATAAAAAAGTGGCCCTAGATAAAAATATATTTTAACATGATTTGATATGTTTATAAATTTTCTCATAAAATAAAAATAACTATAATATATTTTCACCTTATGACAGAGTTTTTAATTTAATTGTCAAATATTATTCTTTGACATGTTAACAGTTTCCACCTTCATAACTATTACATATAAAAAATGAAATTGAACTCATTAAAAAATGTGAGAAATATAATTAAACACATAGAATCCATTTTCTTTATTCACTTTATATAAGTGTATGATAATGTTTTTAATGATGAAAACTGATATAAAAACATTTTTATAGAGAAATTAATAAACTACATAAAATGTGAATTTATTCCAAAATAATGAATAATTAGGACTCTAATGTAATGAAGTTCTTGAATTTCGAACCCAAACATCCAGATTAATTATTTAAAAATTGTGATTTATTATTACTTTTTAAAAATATAACATAAAATTATACCGTCATTTTTACAATAGAAAATATTTTCCGTCCATGGATTTGGGGAATTAAATTTTTTTTTACATAAATACAGATTTTATGAAATTATATTTACTAATTGCATTACTATTTCATGTTAAATGAGACAAATATCCATGAATTATTATAAGAAAATTATGAAAAATATATTTTAAAAAATATGGTGAGAAGAAAAATTACTTAGTAAGGTGTTCTAAAACCATTGAAAAAGATTTAATGAATTAATATTTCAAAACTATTCTCAAATATTTATATTTGATATAATAAATACTATATAAAGAATATTAATTCTTTTCAAATATTTTAATTAAAAAAATAAATGCAATTAAATTATATTTTTATTTATCTATTCATATCATTTGAAAATAATATCTTTTATGGATTAAAATTATATTTAAAGTCTATAATTTATCTATCATGCCACTAGTAGTATCCTTATTATTACATAGTCAAGTGTAGGAAAAAAGATCACCCTGTTCCTCATCAAATCATTTTATCCCAATGTTTTATGTTTTATATAATAAATAAAATTTCATCAGATCTATATTTCCCATTTAAATCCATTTAATACATTTAAAAACTACTAAAAAATTTTCTCTTTTAATTTAAAAAAAAGATAATTATATATTATTATTTTTAAAATTATCCCAAAAAAATTTGAGAAAATGATGATCTATTTAAGATTACTACTTGTTCTTGAACACATTGAATAGAATGTAATAGATAGATAGTTTGAAAATTTTAATTTGGGTTTATTCCGGACATACGACCTATATTATATTACACTTAAATACATAAATGAATAAAAAAGTTTCAATTAAGATAAATTTAGTGTAACAATTCCGATTATAACTCAAATTTTTTTTTTGAAAAAAAAACTATCTATATATAAATTAAAATTTTATTTTAATTAGATGTAGAGTTATTATAAATTTTAGGATGAAGGGGAAGATGATATATATATATATATTATATACCCTTATGAACCAACTAAAGATAACTGAATGTGTGTCAAAGATAAATATGAATTAACTTATTCAAAAGATGATAAAAATATATATTTGTTTATTTATCTTTTCGAAAGACCATGGAAGATGATATACCCAAAAATATTTAAATAAAAGTGAAACAAACTTAATATCTTCATTGAGACAGTTATCGATTTATACATATACATGTATATATATATATATTATAACTCATTTAGATTGCTTCCACAATATTCTCTATGAGGAATCTCAAACATGAAAAACCTATTAGTATCATAATGTAAGACAAGTTATTGAAATGGATTATTATTTTGGATATTCAGGTAAGTATAGTGATATAAAGTTTTGATTTTCATTGTTTTATTCATTAAAGGATTTATGGTCCTACCATCTGAACAAGAAGGTTGTGGTTTGATATCATTTCAGTTCGTTCCCTCACGCTAGAGATTGATTCTATCATTGAGGGTAGATGAAAAGGATGAAAAGAAGATAGTGAGGTAGAGGATTTTCAATTCAAGATAGAGAAAGAATATGATACATGAATTTATTGGATTACCCTCATTGATTCAATCAAAAATCTATGTCCTAAAGAAATGTTATTAGTGTACGTGAATAGTGTTTGGAAAAATTCATTCTGCATAAAAGTTTGTTTTATTCAAGAGGAACATTATAAGTTATGATATTTCACTTAACATTCTATCTGCAATTGGGATCATCTCCCATAACACAACACCTATGCACTCAAATTGGTCAGGAAACTTGGCCCACTGGGTAAGCATTTGGTTCTAAGGGAGTATACTATTTGAACTATGCCCAACCTTTTTATGTGATAATACATGTCCCAATGTTCTTTGGTCCCACCTTGAAACAATGCAGGTAGACCAATGTCAATGTCTCCGTGTCATTAACAAAGTATGGTACTAAGCTTATGTTGAGGGTTACCTTAGTTCTCCTAGTGGTCATATAATTTTTATACAATTTTTAAAAAATTTAAATTAAAACATAACTTTATAATTTATTTTGATTATTATTTTCCTAATTATGGTATTTATTACAGTAATTTTTTTAAAATGATTAATCTTCTGAAATAATTATTTTATTCTCTAAATCTAAAAATAAATTTTAACAAATAATTAAAATAATTTTCAATTATTTGTAATTTTACTTTATTAAAATTTAATAATTAATATTTATTACTTTTTTATGTTTTAATTTTTATTTATTAACAGTCACAACATTAATACAAAAATATCTAGAGTATAGAGATATTTAAATAAAATATATTTTATGTATTATAGTATTCTTGAAAATAAGGATAGATCTTATAATCCCTCTTTTATCGGCACATGTTTACACATTATTGTTGGTGTTTTTCTACTAATCAATGAACCAAATTAATTAGGTTATAATAACTGTATTCTTATGTTTATTATAGCATGTTTTCTTATATTAATTATTCTCATAATATTATTAATTTACTAATAGATGTCTCTTGCATAGTAAATAAGTTAATGAATTATTTTTAAATAAATTATCCTCATATTGTTTTCAAAGTCTCTTTATTAAAACCATTTATTAAAATTACATAATAAATTAAAAGTCTATAATGTTATAACCCCACCCCCACCACCATAATGAAATTTCTCCCTCATTATTATTGTGTACATAATCCATAATTTTTTCTTCTAACCCCAAGTCTTCAAACAAGAAATTTATAAAAAAATTAACTTATTTTCATTATTATTCATCAAATTCATATTTAAAATAGTTCTTACCATCATAAAAGACTTCAATTTTGTTCTCTCATGAAAATTAAGGGTTTCTTCTACTCAAATTTAGCCTTGTTGTGATTTCAGGTTCTTCTATTTATTTTTACCAAATACAACATCTGTAGTTTTAGTTAACTTGAGGTAAACATCAATATGTAGTGGATACACGAAATACTGTGAATATATAATTATGACATGTATGCATGAATTTTATTTCTATGAAATATTCATAATGAAACTTCTTTTGATATTTCAAAATTATCTTAAATATTTTCATAATAACAATGTTTTAAAATTTTATACTTATTGGTAGTTCTAAGGTTAACCCCATCTACTAATATATGAAAATTAAAAACAATTATCATATTAATAGAGGGATGAATTTGAAAATATTCCCATGGTACCTTCCATATCATACTTTGTTTGGAAGTTGAGTATGTTCAATTGTCCAAAACAAAAAACCTGACTGTTGGAGGAATAAAGGTATGATATGTGTGTTAGATATCTCATAGAGGTTATTTAAAGTAACTTGAATATTTGAGAAATATTCAATGTCCTTTAAGCTTGAGTTCAGAATAATCTATGAAAGAAGCTCATCTAGAATAGATTTAAGTGTTGTTTTCATTTTTTTCATATTATATTTATGTCTGATATGAAAAATATACAAATTGAATAAAAAATAAAGAATACATAACATATGAAAATTTTATAATCTTCAATGGTGTCTCTATAATTACTCTGATACCATTGTAAAACTTGAACCCAAACATCTATATTGAATACTAAAAACATGTTGTGTATTTAAAAAAATATAATGAGAAAAAAAACCATTTCAAAACTGAGGATTTTTTTTGGTATAGGTTTTCATAGTATAAATAATTCCATACATAAATTTAGATTTTTTAATGATAGAAAATAGATTTTTTTTACTCATTCTAGATCCTTATTATAAACTACTCATCTTGGATTCTTGTAAGTACGCCTTGAAAAGTAATTTTAAAAACTTAGTGTTGGTATAAACATGTATCAGTTAGGGGTTTTATGTCCAGTGATAAAGATTTAATAAATTTATAATTTAATAACTCAAATATGAAGCATTATAACTAATATATAATATTTTATATTATAAATACTTTTTAAAACATATAAATAATGATAAAAATATTAATTTTATAATTTTATACCTTTATATAAAATTTGGAATAATTAATTTAAATTTTGTTAAAAATAATAACATTTATTGATTAAAATTAAATTTGGAAGACTATATGAAATCCATGAGGCAAATATTGTATCCTTATAAGGATTCAGCCTCGTTGATTCCATGATATCCCTTCATTCTTCATCAACTTATTTGATATTAAATTGCTAACATTTATTTTAGAAAAATATTTCTATTTGATATTTGATTCTCATTTCTGATCAATTAAAAATAGATAAATACCTTTCCAAAATAAATTAAATTATTCTCAAATTATAAAATAATTTTATTTTCTCTATATTTTGAAAAAATATATAATTTTTTATAAAACACTCTATAGTTTGAAGAAATATAAAATTAAAATATCAAAAGGTGGAATTTGAACATAAATTAATATTAATTTAAGAAACTATTTTATAGAGATTCCTCAAATGTTGATGATAATCATTTTATACGTACATTCCTATGTGCATATTTAACATTAATAATTTTTATGTTAAAATATACACAATAAATGATTGTTTTAGTATTAAAAAACACCATTAACGTCAATGAAATATCATTTCTTGAGTTTAAATAATATTAATAATCATATTACATATAATGTTGAAATGAAATCTTAAATTATGAATGGAATTTATAAAAAATAATATCATTATTTAAGTGAAAATTAAAAAAACATGATTACTTTTCTTATAATTTGAATGAAAAATAACAATATATGCATTTCGACAATAATTCCTTATATAAAATTAAATAAAAATATGAACTAAGTAAGCATAATTCTCATTCTTGAACACACTCAAAAATTTATAGGTGATATAGAGTTTAAATAAAAGAAGTTGGGTTACATTTTGGTGAATTATGTGCCTTATATAGTAATTTTATGTTTAAATGTTTACACAAGCTACACATAAAATAAATGCATTGTGAAAATCTATATTGCTTCTCAAAATTATTATTTCAAAAAATGGTGATTTTATAATTTGAATGTCATATTAATTAGTTGCAGTGTACTTATCATTTTTTTGAAGAAGTGAAAATATATATTTATATATATATATATATGTATATATTATATACCCTTACGTACACATAAAAAGAGAACAAAAGGTCTATCAAAGAGAAATGAATCAAATTATTCAAATTTGGATTAAATTTTTTATAAGTTTATGTATTATTTTAGACAAAAATAGATTATGGTTTACCCAAAAAAATTATATATATACTCATCTCATTTAATGTCACTAATGAAAATGTTATATATATATATATATATATGTTTTACTCGTTTCGACCAGTTCCTCAAGATTCTTTTTGAAGTATCATGAACATTATAAAAATGATGGTATCATGATGTAAGAAAATATATCAACATGAATTATTATCATTTATTTTCATGTAGGTCGAGTGATCTATAGCATTCAATTTAATTATTTTCATGGTTTTTGGATTTATGGGTCTATCCTCTGATGATAGATGTAGTGGCCTAATATTGGGTTGATACATGTACTCATGGTTCATATTGATACTACTATCTATAGGGGTTGAAAAGGATAAAAAATACAATGGCATTGATGTTTTTCATTTCAGTAATGATGTAAAAGATGATACATAAAATAATTGAAGGATTCTCTTTGAATCAAATGAGCGGCTATAATTTAAAAGGAACATATTATGTGGTTCAACACCATTGAATTCAATGTACCCAATATTAATGTATCATTAATTTGAGGAATAATCACTAGGTTATTTTGTGTCTCTTAACTCACGATTTGGCAGTAGGGTCAGTACCCACCTTAGATCTGACACACCCTCTCTTGGGCCCCGACACGATGTCCAATGAGCACCCATACACACCTACCAACATATTTTTGGGAATAATTTATGAAATTCTAATGGGATTATCAATTACCAAATGATATCTATTACCTCTATGAAACTATGCAGAAAATCTTGTGTCAACATTCTCATGCGTTTTACCATGTACGGTTCGAGATATGTGCTGAGGGGTCCCTTAGTTATCCAACTTGTTGGATAATTTATAAAAAAATTCACTTATAAAAAATAAAACCCAAATATGTAATATTTGTATCATATTTATTCATTAATGTATTTATTATAATAATTCATTATACTAATTATTATTCATATGTAATTATTTTTTTGGGAAATGACAAATTACAATTTATGTAAAAGTTATAATTGTTTTAAAAGAAATTATGTAACTTATTTTAAAGTAAAGTACATATATATTTTACAATTGAATTATTCCAATATATATTTATTAATGTTCACAAAAAATACTATTATACCCATAGAATGTGATATTAAAATAAATTTTGTTCTATATATTTTATTTATCATGAATGTAATTATGTTTCTTATCTTGATGATTTCTCCTTACATTCTTTCCCGTTTCATTGTAATTATTTTTCTAATTATGGTAGTCCCCAATGAGTTTAGTAATAATAATAGTCATCTAATGTTTATTACTAAATATTCACTTTTATTACCATTCATTTGATATTATATCTAACAAATAATATAACCATGTATTGTAATGATTTAAATGTATATTTTTTTAATAAAATGTTTTTCATCTTACTTTTTAAGTCTCTTTATCTATATAATTGATTCAAAAGGAATAATACAATAAAATTTTAGGATTTAACACAATTGGATGTTTAATGAACCCATCATTTCGTAGGTATGTTCCCATTTTATTTTATCATTAAAAATATTTTGTTAGGGTTCTCCATTCCCATTGAACAATGGTGGCCAAGTCTTTTTTAAATATAGGGATATTTTTAGGGAAATGACCTAAATTGTGAGTATGTAAGAATTATTGAATTGATGGATACTAGTTATAAATGAATTAAATGGTATTATTAGACACTTCAGTTTGTTTTTAAATATTCAGATGTGGTTTAGTCTCTTCTATATAATTTTCCACTCAAAGCTACTAGCATTCCATTTGTATGCTCTATAAATGTATTAATTGATATTTATATTTTACTAGGTACTTTTCATGATAAGAATTTTGTAAAGGAAATAGTTCATTATGATAACTATATTACATGTTTTTAATCTACACTAGACAACAAGTAATGGTTGGGTGGGTTAAGTTCACCTGGGGTGACCCAAATTTTGACATACCTCTCAATAGGGAACTTTACGCCATGTAATACATTTATAAACTTTTTATTGATCAGTATGAGTGATTTTATATCCACGAAGTGCATGATTTCATTATTTATCTCTCATGAATTCTTCCTCTCCAAATTCATTGGTTCTTTTTAGGTGATTTTGGAGCACATTAATCAATTTCAGACATCATTCTCAAGCGATCAGTCTCCTGTGAGTTTTTATTAGGGTTTCCCTTCTCTTTCATTGTTCTATAGTTGTGGATGTGGGGTATATTTACCATGGTTGGTTTTGTTTTTTATTTGATCTTGTATGATCTAGGTTCATTCTTGTTATGTTCTATGCATTTTTTCAAATTTATGTACCACATTGGAGGTGTGGAATTGATTGGTAGTTAAAGGTAGGTGGTCTAAAACTTAGCCATATATATTTTTTAGTCATTATGTTTATAAAATACAATTATTATTCTAAAACAAAATGTAAATTAATTAATTGAATTTTGAATGGTTAAAAACATGGATGGAATTGTCTATTGGATCATGTTGCATTTAATAGTGTATGTACGTGGATTAAGGCTCCCTGATAGGTGAGAGAACCCTTGAATAATAATGAATTCGTTAATGGTTTAATGATTTTTTATTATGAAAAGAGGTTTCATGTAATTTCATGATAGAAAATTACTTTTGTAATTGATTACTTTATATAAAAATACAAGTGATAATTTGATAAAATGTGTGTTTAATTAAAATATGAAGGGTATTTTTCATAATGAACCACGAATGGTTATGCTATGTTATTGTGATATCCTTGCTATTATAACTTGTGGAATGATACATAATCTAATTATTATGTAGCTAGAGTGGCCCAATTTCATTTTTTAATTATTATATCACGGAATTGGAAAGGATTACTGTGGAAATACTTATATATAGGGCTATGATGAGAATATGAAATGTATAAATTGACTGTTATTCCCGGATGCTAAAATTCTTATATAGAGTGTTATTCCCATATACTGAAATACTTACATATATGGATATTACTGGTGCTGAAATTATAATATAGAGGGTTATAAATTGATATATAAATTATTATATAGTGGGAATTCTCCTTTTTAGTGATTATGTCATGGTTCATAGTTATGGGTTTCATGGTTGTTCTGTATTCCCAGAGTAATTTTGTCATGGTGGAAAACTACATTAATTGTTTAATATGTATTAATTGAATAATTAACAAACCTATTGTCACTTTATTGTAAACACTCATTATTAAAATAGTTTTTTGGACATTGTGGTTTGAATGTATAGTGATTTTCTCACTCCCTATTTGGACATGCATTTGGTACACATTAAGAATACATAGATGCAAGTATGGATATGGGAATGAAACCTTTTCATTGATTTTTTCATACTAGATGATTTTTTTGTAGACGTGGAAAACATGTGGTTTTGGAATGGTGTAATTTAAGTTTATTTATTTCATGTAGATATTTATTTGTACTTGTTATATTTTTACATTTATATAAATTTGACCCAATCATTACATGATTTATAATTATTGGATTATTGGTCCCTCCTTTTAATTCACAATTAAATGTTATACTATCTTCGATATTTTTTTAATCTAATTTATATTATTATTGATTTTATGATATGTTTTAACTCTTTACATGGGGGTGTGGTCCCCCTAATTTATAATTCCCACCTCACCGCTTTCCACCAGTCTCGGGTATACAGGGACACATACTTAAGGTACTGTAACCAACCTAATTTGTCTTTGTGAGATAGTGTGTGTATAGGGTAATTTATAATGTGGTATCAAAGGGACATGTTCTCTATTCTATTGATTTAAAATAAATTTAATGGAAAAAAGGAACTATGATTTATGGGACTTGGCAATGTGTTTGTGTTTGTGATTACCTAACCCATGTATAGGAGGAATCCTAGTGCCCATGGATCATTTTTTTTGTTTGTGATGTTCAATTTTTATAGTTAATGTTATATCACATGTTGTGATTCACATGTTTTAGTGATGTTATAGTTTATTTATATTTCTTATCTTGGTTTGGTTTGGCACAAGATGAGTTTGCATGCATAACTATTCGAATGTTGGGATATATTATGGCATGCATTGTTTATGACAAAGACATATTTTATATCAGTCTATGTATTTACATTATGAACTAATAAATGAGATACCATATATATCTAATAATTTTAATGAAAAAATTATTTTATGGTAGAACACATATAAGAAATGTTTCCAAGGACCATGATCCAATGGTTCTCTATTGTTATCACCTATTGAGGTTAACCTTCATCATAGAGAGTGTTTTAATTATTTTTTTCCTGTAAATAAAATGCATATTTATCATCCTTATGTTGAGTGTTAGGATAATTGAAATTAGCATATTACAAATGCACCTAAATTGGCGGTTTATTTGTCTCTTCATGATCATATGTATGTTAATCTCTATGATAGCTTCCCGAGGGAAATATGTTCTTGGGAATGCGAAACTATTCTCATATTACCTTTGATGCATGAGTTTACAATAGAGTTTTTGCTGCAACAAATTTCTATGTATGATGGGAATGATGGCCCTCTAGGAAGACATTTTATAGATCTTGTCTGTCTAAATGAACTTGATGATCCATGATATGGATGCATATATTGGAGCTAATATTATTAAATATATTCTTCAAGGACCATCCATGCATCGTTGGGACATTCTAGAGTACACTAGGTATAAAGAGGATTTATATTGTAAGGATGTTGAGTTGATTATCTTTAGTTACTTATCTCTAGATATCTTAATTAATGAGATTTATCTCATGTTCATACATTTAAAAATGGATGGGAAGTTAGTGATAGACTATTCCAGATGCTTCACCGACTTGTAGTGACTAGTTCCAACATTAGTTGATGATGTCATCACCTTGGTGAGGCATTTTAATGGCGTCATTCACTATCAGATCGTGTAAAAGGTGAAAATAATTTAGTAGAGTAGTTTTAAATGAGATGAATCAGGAACTCATAGGGTAATTGAATCTAATAGAGGCTTTGAGAAGTGGATGGGTTCTTTCAGAAAGTTGAACTGGGAGCTTTTCTTCTGGTTGAAGGAAGTTCTATTGTGATAGTTATCACCACAGGAACAACAAGTAGAAAAGTTAGGGAAATGGAAATACATATTAGGTCAATATTTTATTATATTTCTAGAAGTGTTAAATTTTATTATATAAGAATCTTCTGTGTGCATACATATATGTAGAGTTCCATTCTTATAGAAGGTTGGGTCATCTTAATTATTTGTTTGTTGGAACTTATTAGGGGATACATGTGACAATGGATTATGATAGGTACTGAAGCATAGGAATGAATCAGATAACCTTCTGCATATATGAATCTATAATTACAAAGAGTATTTAGGTTGAATAAGGGTATGTTGTACCCTAGGTAAATAGGAGTAGTATTGGGAAGTTAGAATATAATATGGGAGTCAGATTTGAACTCTGATAAGAGGGTATATCCAGCTACACGCAGTGAAAACTATTATGAATATTGCAGATGATATAATTTGTACCATTTGAGTCACGATTCATGTGCCACTTACATTGTTTATGTTTATATGATATATTATAATCACATTACTATTTATCTACTATTTTTAGAATTCTATCAGTGATTTATTATAGAATTAATAGATGGACTTTTTATCATCAATACAATGTTGGGGGTATGGTTGGAGAATATCCATCATTTCCATGCATTTTCTCTAGAAATTAGTGGATACTATTACTTTTGCGAAACATTTTTTTTAGATAAAAGGATTGAGTTTAATTATTTTTGCATATTAGTTAGTTCTATATGTTTCTAATGTCAAATATTACTATAGTAGAGTTACCTTTTTATCTATAGATGGTTATAGTTATTCTCAGTGATGTCTATGAGATCTTCAAGATGGTCATATTGGAAAAATTAATTGCATATTGGACAGTAAAATGGATCATATATTAGTTCTTTCTCTTGATTATAGGGGAATTCAAGATAATTTTTCTCTTCTAGTGGTTGACATTTTACATTTATTATTTTCCAAAATGTTTTATTGATTATGATCAAATTAGTAAATTGAGATCATCATCCAGATGGTTTTGGGAGTAGATTTCATTTTTGTCCCTCTATATAGAATTTCACCCAAAGTGATTTAGTCGTTGAAATTTTAATTTGAAAATATGGAAGTGAATAATTACATACTGGTTATTACATCTCAATGGAATTTTATATTTATTTAATACAAGAAGGAAAATGAAACATTTCTCTTATTTGTGGAATTATCAAAAATTGAACCATATGGCACTATAAAACTAGTATCACCTTCCTCATGTCATCTATATAATAAATTAGTTGATGGTAAATAATATCATCTCCAAATATGATTTGAGTTCAGGTTACCACCATATGAGGGTGAGGCCTTGGGCATGATGTAAACTGCTTTTAGGAAAAGGTATGGATTGTATGAGTTCATAATGAAGACCTTTGGTTTGAAATGTGCACAACATGCATTCATGGCCTTGATTAATAATATTTTTCATCGTTCTTAAGACCCATTTTCAATGGTTTTTCTAAATTAAAATTTATTAACCAACCAGTAAGTGTAAAATCAACCCTAATATTTTTTACATCATCCTGATTTCATTGTGATAGAATTGGAATTATGAAAATATATTCAATTTTAGTATTTGTATTGATAAATATTTCTTTATGGGCCATGTAATCTCTAAGGAAGGATCTTCATTGGAACCATACATGGTAATTTCTAAGGTATCATTGGTGTGACCTAATAATTACTTTGGATTCAGATATTTTATGTATTATAATTTTATTATAAGTGCTTCATCTTAGACTTCACTGGTATGGAAGAACTAATAACAGGGCTATCTAAGAAGCATTTAAAGATTTATTGTTTATAATGTTGTGAGAGGAATTTTTAGGAGATATAAGGTTAGATGATCTTAGATTCTATCCTCACATTAATTATATTATGGGATATATAAACTATGTACTATTAAGTATTTTATGATAGATTTAGAGTACTTCTATTCCATGTGGATTGAGTGTTTTCTTGAGGATCCTGAAATATGAAAAAGCATGAGAGGTATTACCATACCCATTGTATATAATTATATATAGTGGTACATTCCCAGTGATTTTAAGGACACAGTCTATTTAGATAGATGTTTTTTGGTGTACACAGACCATAGGTTCACTAGGTACATATTTTTTCATTGGGACCAAAAAATTCAATTAAGTAAGTCGGTTGAGTTTCTATAGTCTCTCAACATCAAGAATGAATATACCTCAGGCATGGGAAACATCATTTTAAAATACTTGATCCATAATATATATTTAAACAATGTGATGGAGTCTTTGGATGACTGGGAGATGATGGCATTATTTTTAGAAATGAATTTGGATGTTCTGGATTCCCAAGGATGAGTATCTCTCACTTCGATATCGATCATACTCATGTTTCCTCACATAATCAGGATAGATTATATAACAGTTATGAAAGGATTTTTTAGTATCCATAGATTATATAGTTGGGATCCATAAGTTGTATTGTCTTTTACAAGTGTAATTTATCTTCTTTTCCATATATGAGTATGGGTTCCAATGGGATTTTTCAAGGAACTAATGAGATAAATTATGAAATCTATATTGGTGGGGAATCCAATTTTGAAAATAATATACCCTAAAATATGTAGATAATACTAGTGGTTGTGAATAATGTAAGAGGTAGAGGAATTCATAAAGGGATGTTTCACTAATCAACAAATGATATCCAAGCATTAATGGCAAGTTGGGTTGTGTTTCCTCTGCTCTTTCCTGAATATAAATGAGATGATGTCACTATGTATTTTGTTATTGGAAAAACTAAGAATCCTTGTAAAAACAGTGAAATTTTGGTGATTATGAATCGAAAAACTAAGGTATAAACCTTTAAAATTATCATCTTTATTCAACATGTAGACTACTAAGATAAACCAACATGAATCATAAGAAATATATGAACAACCATAATTATTTTCAAAATCCAAAATTAATTTTATTGAATAAAATTTTTGATATGATATGTTTCACCCTTTTAATTTGGTTATGCATCATCATTTTATTATATTCTTCAACAATAATGAAATTTGGAATCACACTTCCATGCCTTTAAATAGGTCCCAATTTATATTTTGTGGCCAATGAAATATTTAGAATACATTCAATTATGCATCATATTTAAAATAATTCAATTTTTCAAATTATGGAACCATAATATATCACAAAGGAAAATAGAATAGGAAGATGTAACTATCATATTCTATTACAACAATCTTATATGCCTGAACTATATAGATCAATTTTCTTACATGTGGACCCCATAATATAATTTAAATTCACCAGTTCCCATAGATAATAAATTTAAATTCACCAGTAGTTGTATTGTCATGTATGGTTCATAAAAACTACATACACTAACTCAATATTCATTTCATAGTTAAAATATTCATGGTGATCAAATCAGATTATATTCTTTAAAAAATAATCTTATTTAAAATATCATCAACATATTTGAATTTACCAACATAGGATGAAACCCCTTTTTCAAGATATAGTAACTAAAATATCATATATATATATATATATATGGGTAGCTGAAAAATCTTATGTAGTGGTCCCATATGAGAATTTACATTCAAAAAATATTTACATTCATCACAGAGATTCCATATTCCCATTAAACACTCACAAAACATTTTTTATCATCCTAAGGAAAATAAAACCTTCTAAAAAACATTCTAATAATCGAGACCACATCTCATAAAATTATTTTGATTCAAACCCAATATTTAAAAAAAATCATACCATAATAAACAATAATATTAGAGTACATAAAGATCAATAATTCAGAATTATTATAAAATCCAATAAACTATTTTGAGTTATCTTAGATCAATTTTAGTACACAATTAGAAAACATTAGAATAATTAAATCATAGTCATTATCAAATGATAGGATTCATAATCCAGAATATAAAATATGGTAGTTTTTTAGAGAATACCTTTAATCGATGATAAGAATGTTTTTACAAGTGACATAAATGAATCCCACCCTTAAATTTGTGAAACTACTATCCCCTTTAGTAAAATTGCATATTTTATATTATCCAAGAAATCAGATGTCCAGAAAGTGATCACATCCCATTAGTTTATAAATTTTTTACCCATTGGATAAATATTTTTGTAACTATATATTTTCTTCCTCAACACAATCCAAATCGTAGTTTCAGTTCTTTTCCACATCCTTCTGTTAGAGGAGAATATTTGAATTGATGATTAAAAATATGATCATACAAAAAAACATACATGAAATTTTCTTTATAAAAATGATACAATAAGATTCTTGATGAAAATATTGTTAATATCTATATCACCACCTTACTCTCCCTATTTAAGAAAATAATATCTATTATAAATATACATGGATTATTTCTAGTGTATAAGATTTTTTGAGATAACTACATAACCCATCTTATGAAAAAGAATATCCAATAGTTTCTTAAGAAACACTTTTAAATCAACTATATTTTCATGCATCCATATCATATTAATTCTAGAATGTATATCTATGATGTTATCAGAATCAACTATACTAATAGAAATTAATTTTATTTTACTTTTCATGCCTACATAAAAATCTATCACTAAGGAAGAATGCTCCATCATTTTTTGACTTCTTATTAGAGAAATATCTTTCCCAATATATATCAATATACCCCCATTGATTTAAATTATTATTTTTTATATAAAAAATACATTATTTAGTATCCCTTCAATATATATCATACAACTCAAGGATTCTGTCATATTAGGTTCTCTTGAATCACTCTAAAATACATCTCATCTATTAAATATGATAACATATATTTCCTTGATGTTGTGTTATTTTGAAGGATGCAAATAATTTTATGAATAGAATTAGTTTTAAACTTTTTCATCCTTATAATTATTCAATTTTCCCTCATATTAATTGGAATGGAAACCACCTTTGAGTCCTTCCTTTCATACATATTAAATAATAATTTATCAATTATTTCTTGAGAGATCAAAATTTTCTCAACACCGTATAAAATTTTTCAACACTAGGAAGTACCTTATTTATAAAAAATAGTGAAATCGTAAAATATAAATTCATTTTCATTCAAAAATATTTACAATTATACTAATAATCAGTTTAAAAAATTATGACATATACATAAAATATAATAATGTGAGTATATGTGGTGACTCTTTTATCAAACATGTTAATGTCAAATTTTCCATTTACAAGTTTTATATTCATCAATTATCGATATAGTCTGGATTACTGAGAACATGGAGCTCCTTTCAAGATGTTTAAATTTTTTATTTGACATGAAATCTATGTAATCATATTTACCATCAATAAACCATTAAATATTCTTAATAACTACATCCACATCTATATTTCCATTATTAAAGTTTCAATTCAAATCCATTGGTTATACTCTATATTTTTTATGAGGATATACTAATAATACGATAATTAGGTATTATATCCTTGGAATTGGTGAAAATGTTTCTTCAAAATATATTCCTTCCATTTGAGGGTATCCATTTAAATTAAAAGTTGATTTTTTCCTTATCTGTGGTCCTATTTCATTGATTTTATTTCCAATACCCCACTATGTGCGTATACATTTTTTCTAAGGAATTGAACATGATCTTGAGGGGTGTTAATAATTATAAGTTCAATCTCTTCATTAACAGTATTGATCCATTCACCATGTTCGATATCCAAAAAAAAATGGATTATTTTGTTAAATTAGATTATTTTGATTCTGAATTCTTAACATCCATTTATTTTGCAAAGGATAATTCTAATTACCCATTATGTTATTAATGATTACATGATTTTTTATTCATAGATTCAACATTAAATGATTATAATAATCCTCATTATTATTAAAAGTATGACATAAACCAACAAAATCAAAATTATGTACATTGTCTATGGAAAACCATTTCTTTAATATACCTTAATTCATGATTTATTACACGATGTTACACATTAAAAAATACAATAAGTCCATGTAGCCTAGTCTCATTATCAAAATGGGAACATAAAATAATAACATATGACATAAATACAACAACATTATTGAAAACATTTTTAACATTCTCCTCAAACTCAATTTTTCTTCTGAAAATGTTTTGGATTACTAAGGGACGTGCATAAGAAATGATTGACATATAAATCATATTAAGAAAATAGAGAAATAATAACAAAATAAAAATAGTAGATGTGATATTAGAGTCATATTAGGGTAACATAAAATGGGAGAGAATCATAATCATGAATAATTTGGTATGATATAACATGATAACATAACAGAATCATAGAAATATAGAAAAAATATAAGACATAACATCATAAACATATGTCAAGGAAAACCACCTAGAAAAAATTTCATACTATGATTAGGATATTCTCTTATAAAACATGAATTTAATCTTAGTATACAATAAACATTACTCAAAGAATTTTATGGCTCTAAAAATTTGGGCCCACCAGTCACAATCATATCATGTACATGGATAAATATTTCACATAGATCATAACACATAAGGCTGCGTTTCATTAAATTTAGTACCATAAATAAAATATCACCTGTAAAATACTTAGATTTCCTCAATAAATTACTTATTTTTACATATATGTTAATACCCTTGAGAAGGAATGAGGATGGTAATTCACTATGTATATGTTTAACACGGAAAAGTATAGGATAAACTGGATTGTATAATAAGGGTACATAAAGTTTCATTGTATGGTTAAATGATATTGAATTTCATCTCTCACAACTTGGAAATAATAATGTAATTAATATGTATATGTGAAAACATATCCAAATATGAAAATTTGTAAAATTGGAATAATTTAAATATGTTTCGTTAATTAAGATGATAAGGAGAGGATCAATTTCCATAAGAGGACACTTCTAAATGTTTGGGAGGATAATTTTACAACAATGAGGGAACCATGAGGGGGCTCTATAGAGGTCATTATGGATTAAGTTCATGTTATAATGGGTTTTAATGAATTGAAATGTGATTTTGGGTGGGAATATATATTAAAATTGAAGATAATTCATTTTTATTTTCAAAAAAATAGTTTTTGGACCATACATGATTATAAGGACCTGGCCTTAAAACATTACATAATCTTGAATTAAATTAATAATTAACGATGGTGATCTTTTCAGGTTTAGAGTGCTAGAAAATTAGGCCATAATTATTACATTACATCTCAAAAGTTACAAAGTAGACACTTCTGCTGAGTTTCTATTTTTTCACAATATAAAAACTCATGAAAATTGAGTCATGTCTTGTTCCATGTTTTAGATTGCATGAAATTTCCTTGATCCCATCCTTGACCCTATTCCACTTTATGTAATGTGAAAAACATTTCAAAAACATGGGATGAGTATAAAAAGCTCATTAAGGGATGCCCAAGGAAAGAAAACTCTTAGTTTTTTCAAAACAACAAGGAAACCATGAATACTTTATCATAAGTAATAAATTTTATGTTTATGGTGCAGTAAATAATTTTCACGAAATAAATGGTCATTTCACATCCTTTTTAACCAAAATATTACCATAAAACCCACATACATAACACATAACATATAAAGGTAACTTAGGACATAAACATTCTGAAGAGGAATAACCATATGGTCGACTTCCACATATATTACTAAATGGAATGGCCATATGGCAGACTTCCATAACCAATGCATTGGAGGTTAAAACATAACCACCGATCCTAGATTATCATGACACCACCTGTCATTTGGTTTATCATGTAACCACCCTTCAATTTCCAATTACCATTATAAAATCATAACACACAAAATATTGAAAATATAAACATTTCAATAATAACATTTAATTTGAAATCACAAGAAATAATTTCAAGATATTGAAATAATAAATCCATTTCAAAAAACATTTTTAATACTAAAACACCCAAAAATAGAATAAGGTATTTCTTTCTCATTTTAGAAAAAATTAAGTCTTATAGAGGAATCCAAATAATTATTACGGCGGCAGAAAGGTCATTGTCGTCGTAAACATTAAAAACATTCGATTAATCATTTGGAAAAATGATTTATAGAAAAAATACTCTATTTGGATGAAATTAAAATTCAATGGGTCTTATTATACACATTGTAAAATAATAAGGTACATATTATCAAAATATTCCTTAATGAAAGTAGATTGAGGTGAAGTACATTACCTCGTGTCTGACTTAACCCGTTCATTCTTTATATCCAGAATAATAAAATAAAATTAATTTCTATATTCTTAAGAACCATTTTGATGTTAATTATTACTTTTATATCACTTTTTATCATGTTATAAACATTTTGAAATCATTTATGTTAATAATGGTTGTTTTATCGATATTTGGTACTTTAGTCACAAATGAACACCATATAATTACATGTTGTCCATGTTTTGAATATTACATTAACAACAAAATGATATTCATGATTTAGATATCATATACATCAAATAGATCATATAAATCTAGTATATATATGTATTTATAACAGTACATAACATTTTGGAGATACGAAATGAAATGCACCGTTCATGGAGACGGTAAGCTGTACGTACACATGAATGCTACTTTCATTTCCATTTCATACATTAACGGCATTAAAGAATAATGATACATAGGTATATTATAATTCCATTATAATATCATATATAATATCATTAAAAATTTCCTTTATACATCCCACATATGGCATTAACGAGTCATATTGATTTGAGGGGGTGGTAGTCCACACTTCTTCAATTGAAATTATCGCGTTTACCCATTATGGAAACCATAATGATAGGATATAAATGTAAAATAAAGAATCAAAAAGAAAACATAAACATAATATATATCATATGTAAATATAGTTCCATCTTAATGGACACCATGATATGTGGTAGGAGATAATCGAACAATCATCGTTTCGTAAGGCATTAGTTCGCCATCCACAAAAATAGTATTTTCTTCACCCATTCAATGGAAGTGTGTGAAAGTGTAGTTAAAATCCATCTAATAAAAAAATACTAGTATATATAGGATACATTTTTTGTTATAAAAGAAAAGAAGAAAAATATTTTAGTGTTTTGGGATGTAAAATAAAAAATATAAGTTAAGAGGAATCGTTGCCTTTAATTTGGGTAACTCCCTTTGGTTTGAACCAAAAAAAACGTCTTGAAGTAATTTCTGCCTAAGGTAAGGCTTCTAAGAGGAGGATAAGGATATTTATAGATTATTTGCTCAAGTTCTAGATGAGCCGAGGGAATTTAGATGTGTCAGAAATGAGTATGAAGTGAGATCCTTTTATATGGGGGAGGAGGGGCTCTTTAGGAATGTGTGAAATTATTATTTTATTATATAATTATATTCAGATTCTAAAGGTCCAAAACTAATTAATGTTGAAGATAATATGACTCATGGTCGAAATAAAATCATCCAATAATAATTGTATAGGTTGTGGATATTTTATTAATATTTATTATCTTATTTATTTAAATCTTTTATCAATGAGGTAAATACTGTATCATTATTGTGTTATAAATAATTTCATTTATTTGATGTCTAAAAATTATAAAAAAACACGATGATGTATAAAATATTTTATGATTTCATATTAATATTTATAGTATAAATTAAATCTTATATAACCCCATGTAAAAATTTATTAACTAAAATATATTTATTTGTGTCATTTTTATCATCACTTTATGTTAATTAATCTAAAGTGTCATTATCATTCCAATGTGGCTCCATATGGATCCAAAATAGACCCATATATGCCCATGGTTGTAAATGACTCAACCAATAAGGTTATGGAATGTGTTAAGGTAATTTTGTAATATTATAATATTCTTTTTACCTTGAATTTCCCTATTTACCTTTAACCGCGGTAAATAAAAGTCAAAAGTTATAATTCTTCAAAAATTATTCTCATCTTATTGAATAAAATTTTACATAATAATAACACCCATTTGTGTCATATTTTAGAAATTTAATCCACATAAGCGGTAAAATTTCATTTAAATGATAATTTCAGTTCTAACTACTAATTAGTGGTTTCACTATTCATCTAAATATGAAGTTTTTCAAAAAGCTACAAAAAAATAAACATAAGATATATTTGATATTACGAATTCAAATATAATTTATATTTTAAAAAATTAATAATTTAAGAGTTTCATTGATTAATTTAAAATTAATAACCATTTTCAAAACAAATAGCGTGTTTTTAGGAAACAATAACTATCAAAAGATCGACATTTATTTATGTCCAATTTCAAAGTGAAATTAATTCCATTGAAAAAAATTGGATTAATTGGTAAAAATATAATCTAATTAAACATTAAAACCAATTAAAATGATAATATATACCATATAAATTAATTTTATTAAAAATAACATTTGAATAAAAATACATTATTTTTTCATTATTCATAAAAATGAACTTTACCAGAAAAATACAAAAAAATTTCACAATGTAAATTTTGATGTCCCGAATCTAAAGAAGAATTTTGTTTTTTCAAATAAATCATATAAAATTGACCAAAAATATGTTTAAATAGAGTTCTCTATTAAAAGGCGGTAAATCGTCCTTTTAAAATAAATTATGATTAAAATTAGATTCATTCACATTTTAAGACACTAACTATTATTTAAACAACATGTATAAACATATTGTAGTTATTTCTATTCATTACCACCAATAAAATGGCTCGGAATTAACTACCATTTAAAATAATAATAATATTTTATTATTGTGAAAAGTAATATTTCAAAGAAACTTGTTGTTGCGTATCAGGTATGTCATCGAACATAACATCACCATTAAAGTAAAATTAATATGTAATTCACAATTATTAATAAATATTAAATGTATTATTATTTATTAACTGGGGATGTTACATCCTTCTTCCCTTTTGGGAATTTAGTCCTCACAATTTATTCACTTATCAAATAAAAGAGATTATTTATCCCTCATAGCATTGTAAGATTCCCACAATACCTCCTCAACTATATGGTTTTTCCACAAATCCTTTACTAGGTGAATTACATTATTCTGCAACACTTTCCCTCTATGGTGATGAATTTGGGCTAGTTATTCTTCATAAAAGATAGTCTCTTCCAACTGAACTACCTCTGGACTCAAATCATGATATGGATCTGGCATATACTTTCTCTACTATGAACCATGAAAAAACATTGTGTGACTGGGATAAACATGGAGGTAAATCCACTCTGTATGAAAATGATCCATCTTTCTCCAGGGTTACATAAGGTCCAATGAACCTCGGACTCAACATTCCCTTCTTACCAAAACACATCACAATTTTCCATGGAGAAACCTTGAGAAAGACATGATCACTTACCTCAAAAGAAATATCATTCCTCCGTTTATCTGCATATCTTTTCTATCTAATCTGAGTTTTTCTTGTGTTCTTCTAAATCAACTAATATCTTTTTGGCATCTCTTCTACCAATACTGGTCCCATCAGCTTCCATTCACCTACTTCATCCCAAAATGCTTGATTTTGACAACCCTTTCCATATAATGCCTCAAATGGAGCTATGTTTATACTGGAATGAAAATTATTATTAGAAGAAAATCCAACCAAAAAAATATGTTGGTCCCAACTTCCATAATAAATGAGTGAAAAAGCATGTAGAATATCCTCTAGGGTCTGAATTTTTCATTCTGACTGCCCGTATAATTGCAAATGAAATGATGTACTAAAATTTAATTCAGTACCCAACGACTTATTAAAGCCTTTATAAAAGATAGAAGTAAACCATGAATCACGATCAGATAAAATGGAGAGAGGAACTCAATTAAACCTAACTATCTCTTTGACATTCAATTGAGAAAGTTGATCTAGAGACAAAGTACCTCGAATAGGAAGGAAATGAGACGATTTAGTCAACAGATCAACAGTAACCAAGATTGCCTTATTTCCTCAACATGTCCTTGGTAATCCCACAAAAAAGTCCAGGGATATATTTTCCCATTTCCACTCTAGAACCGATAAAGACTGAAGTATCCCTTTTGGTAACTTCCACTATGATTTAACCTGATGACATGTCAAACACTTCACAGTCAAAGAATCAATATCTCTTTTCATTCCAGCGCACCAGTAGTACTCTTGAAGATCTCTGTACATCTTAGTACTAATAGGATGAACTAAAAACAGTGAATAATAAGCTTCACATAAAAACTCATTCATCAAATGTGAATCACAGGGCACACATAATCTCTTCACAATCCTCAAAACACAATCATTATCAATGTTAAAATAAGGAAACTTACCCTTCTGAATAAACTCTACCTTTTTCTGCAATTCATTGTCTTCATTCTATGATTGCTTTATTATTTCTGATAGAGATGATTTCACTGACACATGAAAAAAAAATAGAATAATTTCCTACACCAATAACTTATATGCCACAGTTCATCAAATCAAAAACAAAAGGATCTTGTTACAAATTATTCATTGTTAATGAAGCATTAATTTTTTGACTCAAATAATTAGCCACATTATTTTCTTTTTCGTGATGGTAATTAATCGTGAAATCATAATCCATTATTCATTCCAACCATCTACTCTGTCTCATGTTAAATTTATTTTGAGTGAATATATATACTTCAAACTTTTGTGGTCAGTATATATTTCACATTTTAATCCACAGAAATGAAGCCTCCAAATTTTTAAAGAAAAAACTTCAGAAGCTAATTCCAAATCATGTGTAGGGTAATTTAACTCATGACAGTTTCAACTAACGTGAAGCATAAGAAATAACCAGATCATTCTGTATAAGGACACTTCCATTTATTTTCAATGAAGAATCTCTGTAAATAAAAATCTTACCATTTCTACAAGGTATTGCCAAAATTGGACCATTCACCAACCTTATTTTCAATTCCTGAAAACAATCATCACATTCTATTGTCCAAATAAATTGAACATATATTTGAGTTAATATAGTAAGTGGGATAGATAATGGGGGAAAAGTCACGACAAAACTCCAATAATAACAATGTAAACCAAGAAAACTATGTATCTCGGTTATATATATGGGTCTTGGCCATTCTTAAACAACCTTTTTTTAGCCGGATTAATGGTTATTCCATTTTTTTTAAATAATGTGAACAAGGAATGAAATCTGTTGTAACCAAAACTCACACTTGCTGAATTTCCCAAACAGTTTATTTTCTTTTCAGGTTTCCAAGACAACCCTTATATACCATTCATGTTTTTCTTTACTTTTGGAAGAAACCAAAATATTATCAATGAACACAACCATAAACTTATCCAATAACGCGACGAAAATTCCCTCATAAGATCCATGAATACAATAGGTGAATTTTTCTTAACTAAAAGGAATATCTAAAAATTCATAATAGCCATATCGTGTATGAAATGCGGTCTTCAGAATATCAAATTCCTTTACCTTCAACTGATGGTACCCTGACCTCAAGTCAATCTTCAAGAAATACTGAGCTCCTTGGAGTTGATCAAACACATCATCAATATGAGGAAAAGGATACTAGTTATTAACAGTGATGTTATTCAATGATCTATAATAAATGCAATGTATCAATGAACCATCATTATTTTTAACAAACAATAGAGGATCACCCCATGGTGATGTGCTAGGTCGGATAAAACCTTTATCTAATAACCCTTGCAATTGATTATTTAAATCTAAAAGTTAAATTTGAGTCATTTGATAAGGGGGTTTTGAAAAGGGTTTAGCATCGAGGACTAAGTCAACAATAAACTCAACTTCTCGATCAGGTATAAATCCAGAAAAATCATTAGGAAAAACATCAAGTTACTAGTTTACCACTGGCACATTATTAATCTCAAAACTTTTTAATTTTCAAAAATTTGTGTAAGGTAACATTCATTTTCATATTTTACTTGTTTCTTAGTTTCCTGACATTTTATCAAAATGAAGGGTTCACTCTTCTACACAAACTAAATATTTTTCTGAAAAGAAACCACTTTATCTTTACAGTCAATCTTAGCATGATAAACATAAATCCAATTGATACCCAAAATAACATCAAAATCTACTAGAGGCAAAACAATAAGGTTCTCGGGTATAATCTTCACGCACAAAAGGACAGAATGGTTCTTATAATTGTTTAGTCTCAACATTTACCCTGGTGTTTTTATTAAGTTCATGATTTATATCTTGAGATGGAATTCCCAATTTACTAGAAAAATTCTCAGAAATAGATGAATGTGTAGACCCTGAATCAAACAACCAATTTGCCTAATATGAAAAAACAAACCGTGTAACTGATACTACTTTATTATATGTCCCAACATCTCCTAAAGTAGTTGCAAAGGATTTCACCACCCCTTTCTGCTTGTAGTCTGGTTGATTTCCCTCAGTTGAGTTTTTCACTGGACACTCATTTTCATAATGACGCATTTAATTGAACTTAAAACCGTTGGTTTTTCATTGCCTTATTGATCATATTCCATATAGTTACGAGCATTATGACAAGGCTTACCACACCATAATAACTTCCTAGAATTTGATAAACATTCTACAGGTTTATTTTTACCACACTTCTCACAAAATGGATTTTTTTTTCTTACCTCTAGAATTATTTGATGAATTCTTTATCTTTTATTGCCAACTGGTCCTCTTATTATATTGTTTTTTAAAGAACACATGATCATCGAAAAACTCCACTAACACATTCTCCACACATAAAACAATTTTTTCATAACTTTTGAACTCACGAGAGGATAATTATCATTAATATCACAGCTTCAGTCCTAAGTATAATATATTTATCTTACTATCAAGATCTCAGATGAAATTTGGAGCATACCTTTCCAATCAAGTGAACTTTCCTTTTTAAACAACCACTGAGTCATCCTTCTACCTCAATTCCAAGAATTTTTTTTCCATCCTAATTCGAACCAATTTTGGAAAATATTTCTCAAGGAACATACCTTTGAATTCATCCCAAAAAAGATCATAAATATCCTCACTATCCATAATATTTTTCACCATTGACAACCATTAATCAGATTCACCTTCCAAAAGGTAAATAGCAAGACTAACATTATGATGTTATGAACAACCCATGCCATCAAAATAAATTCAAGTGATTTAGTCCACCCTTCTACTAGCATAGGGTCATATGATCCCCTGAATGATGGGGGATGTTGCCTCATGAAATGCTCCACTACTGACATGTTCCTCTATTGATGATCTGGCCGATCTCATGCATGGATACCACCACCATTTATAGCCTGAGTCAAATGTTCCATCAGTACAAAAAATTGTTCAGTTTCGATTCTAACCATCTAAGGTTGCTGATTTGGTAGGTTGTCTTCCTCCTGATGTCTTCCCAACATACCTGCCTCATTTCCTATGCGTAAAACCATTCTAAACACATTAATAGATTAGGCAAAGAAACAAGGTTATTTTTAAATTCTATATCATTCAAACATAACTTAAACTAAAATAATTTATATATATTAATTTAACTGTATTATAACTCTTAAAGTTGTATAAATCGGCCTATGATACCAACTATAGGGACCCAGAGTTAAAACATTACATATTCTTGAATTAAATGAATAATTCACATTGAGGATCCTTTTAGGTTTAGAGTTTTAGAGAATTATTCCATAAATATTACATTATATCTCAAAAGATACAAAGTAGACACTTTTACTCAGTTTTGATTTTTTTCAAAAAATATTATCTCTATAAAAAGGAGTCATGTCTAGTTCCATGTTTTAGACAATATGAAATTTCCACGATCCCATCCTTGACCCTATTCCACTTTATTTCCTATAAAAAACATTTCAAAAACATTGGATGAGAATAAAAGGATCAGTATGGGATACACAAAGAAGGAAAACTGTTTGTTTTTTAAAACAACAAGTAAACCATGAATACATTATCATAAGTAATACATTTCACATTTATGAAGTATTATATACTCTTCACTGAATAAAATATAATTTATTACCCTTTTGTAAACAAAATATTACCATAAAACTCATATAAATAACGCATAACATATAAAGGTAACATTGGACATAATAATTCTTAATTGGAATAACCATACGATCTAATTCCACACATATCACTAAATGGTATAGCCATACAGCCAACTTCAATACCCAATGCATTGGATGTTATAATGTAACCACACATCTTTGTTTATCATGGCCCCACCTGTCATTTGGTTTATCATGTAACCACCCGTCAAATGTCTAAGTACAAATATAAAATCATAACACATAAAATATTGCAAATATAAACATTTCACTAATAACATTTAATTTGAAATCACAAGACATAATTTCTCGATATTGAAATAATTAATCCATTTCAGAAACCATTTTCAATACCAAAACACCCAAAAATAGAATAAGTAATTTCCTTTTAATTTTAGAAAACAGTAAGTCTTATAGAGGAATCCAAATAACGATTACAGTAGTGAAGAGGTAATTGTTTCCACAAATCTTAAAAACAATCCATTTGTTTTTTAGAAAAATTCTTCATATAAAAAATATTCCCTTTCAATGAATGTAAATTTAAAAGGGTTTTTATTATACACCGTGTAAAATAATAAGTTATATATTATTGAAATATGCCTCAATGAAAGGAGATTGAGATGAAGTCCCTTACCACTTGTCTGACTAGAGTTGTTCGTTCTTTAATCTTCTCAATAATTAACTAATGTAAATTTAAACATTCTTAAAAACCTTTTTAAATTATATTATTCCTTTTATATCACTTATTACCATGTTATAAATATTATGTAATCATTTAAGTTAATAATGGTTGTTTTGTCGATATTTGGTACTTGAGTCACAGATGAACATCACATAATTACATGTTGTCCATGTGGTCAACATTAAATTACCTCAAGAATGATATTCATGATTTAGATATCATATAAATAATATATATCAATTATATATATTTATTTATAACAGTACATAACATTTTGGAGATAAGAAATGAAATGCACCGGTCATGGAGACGGTAAGACGTACGTACGCATGAACGCTACTTTCATTTCTATTTAGTGATTTAATGGAATTAAAACATAATTATACATAGATATATTATCATTCCAGTATAATATAATATATAATATCATTAACTCTATCCTTTATACGTCTCACATATGGCATTAATGAGTCATATCACTTTGAGGGGGCGGCAGTCAGCACTTCCTCAAATTAAATTATCACGTTTAACCATTATCGAAACCATAAAGGTTGGATATAAATGTAGAATACAGAAGAATAAACAAAACATAAACATAATATATATCATATATCAAAAAAAAATCCATCTTAATGACCACCATTAGAGACGGTAGGAGATAATCGAACAATCATCGTTTCGTGAGGCGTTAGTTCACCATCCGCAGAAACAGTATGTTCATCACCCATTAAATGGACCTGTGTTTATGTATATTTTAAATCCTTCTCTTATCAACATATTAGTATATTTAGGATATTGTTTTAGTTATAAAATAATGTAATAAAAAGATTTTAGGGGTTGGAGAAGTAAAATAAATAAAATATGTTAAGAGGAATCATTACATTTAATTTAGATAACTCTCTTTGGTTTTACCAAAAGGACTTGTTGAAGTACCTTATGCCTAAGGTAAGACATATAGAAGGAGGATTGGGATCTTGAGAGAATATTTGGTAAGGGGTTGAACATTCCAAGGTGCTTTATATGTGTGAGGAATGTGTATAAAGTGAGGGATTTTTATATGGAGAGGCGGGGCTCTTTAGGAAAGTGTGAAAATACTATTTTATTATATAATTATATTCAGTTTATATAGGTCCAAAACTAAATAAAGTCAAATATTATATGACTCATGGGCGAAATAAAATCATCCAATAAGAATTTCATATTTTTTAAATATTGTTTTAATATTTTTAATCTTATTTATTTAAATTGTTTATTAATGAGGTAAATACTGCATCATTATTGTGTCATAAATAATTTCATTTATATGATGTCAAAAAATTTTAAAACAAATACCGTGATTTATGAAATATTTTTATCTTTCCAATGAATATTTATAGTCTAAAATATATTTTATATAACCACATGTAAAAATTTATTTACTAAAAGATATTCATTTGTTTCATTTTTATCATTACTTTAAGTTAATTAATCTAAATTTTTATTATCACTCCCAAGTAGCTCCATAAGGTCCCAAATTCGACCCAGAGATTCCAATTTTCGTAAATGACATAGCCATTAAGGTTAAGACATGTTTTAATGTAATTTTTTATTATTATAATATTCTTTTTACCTTGTATTACCCTATTTACCTTTAACCACTATAAATAAAAGTCAAAAGTTACTATTTATCAAAATTTATTTTAATCTTATTTAAACACATCTTAATTACTAATAACAACCATTTATTTATGATTTTTGATATTTAATATACTGAAATGGTAAATTTTCATTTAAATGAAAATGTCAGTTTTTAACTGCTACATTGGGGTTTCATTATTAATCAAAAATTGATGTTTTTTAGAAAACTACCAACAATTTTTCCTAATATATATTTGAAATTATGAATTGAAAAATGATGTCTATTTTAAAAAAATTAAAATATAGAAGTTTCATTAAATAATTTAAAATTAATTCCCATTGTCAAACCAAATAGCGTTTTTTTATAAACAATAATTATCAAAAGTTCGATACTTATATATGTCCAATTTCAATGTCAAATTAATTCCAATGACCAAAATTGGATTAATAGGTAAAAATATAATATAATTAAAATTTAATACAAATTTAAAAGATAATATAACTATATAAATAAATTAGATTAAAAGGCACTTTTGAAGAAAAATATAGTATTTTTCATTATTCCTAAAAAATGACCTTTACCAAAAAAATACCAAAAATTTACCCAAAGAAAATTTTGATGTACCTAATATAAAGAAGAATTTTACATTTTCAAATATAACATATAAAAGTGAACAAAACTATATTTAAAGAGGTTTCTCCCTTAAAAGGCAGCAAATCGACCTTTTAAAGTTAATTATTCTTAAAATTGGATTCATTCACATTTTAAGCCTTTAACTTTTATTTAAAAAACATGTATAATCATATTGTAGTTAGTTATATTCATTCCCACCAATACAATGGAAAGGAATTAACTACCATTTAAAATAATAATATTATATTATTAGTGTGCAACATAAGATTTCAAAGAAACCCGTTGTTGTGTATCATGTAATCCATTGAACATAGAGTCCCTTTATAGTAAAATTAATATTCAATTAAAAAATATTAATAAATATGAAATGTATTATTCTTTATTTACATAGAATGTTACAATGATAATATAATAAAAAACACAACACTCCCCATGGTTTCTCCTATTATTTATTCCAAATAGTAGTGGTGTTATTTATTTTATGCGGCCAATAACCCTAAAAATTTAAATAACACCCTTGATGATGTATAAATGTCCCATGATTAGAAATAATTTGTTTTAAAAACATAAAATATAATATTGGATTAGGTATATTCATTAAGGGTATAAAAAATAATTAAAACAACTTAAAAAACATTATTTTAAATAGAATAAATAATTATGGTCATGGATACAATTTTTATAATTTATTGCATCAAATTTTTGATTTTAAAATTTCATAATACAAAAAATTTCTTCATACCATATTTAATTTTTCCCCAAATATTAAATTGTGTCATTACATTATACTGAAAATAATTTATGGATTATTTCTACATGAAAATTTCCAAAATAATATTAATTTTTTACCAAAAATTATATGTCTATGATAATTTACACCAATAAGTGAAATACATTATTTAATAAAGAATAATGTTATTTACTATTAACATTTTTTTGACCTTTATAAAAATTATATTTATCTTTAAAACTTTATATATTAATAAATATTTTATATATATTATTTAAAAAAATATTATATTTTTATGTACTTTTTAAAAAATATTAATTCATTAAAAATGTTGTCTTGATTAAAACAATATATTTTTGAGAAATAAATTTTTTGTTTCATTATATGAAAATCATAATTTTAACAAACTCATTATTTATCAATTTAATGATTAATATAAAAAAGTTGATAAATTAATTTTCTATTGAATTTATATATAAAAATTCATAAAATTGGGTTCTAGATGTATATCCCTTTATTACACCTATGAATGCACTATGTGTAAAGTGTGTGATTATGATATTTTCTGTGGTGGTTCGATGAACATTGTTTGGGTTGTGATTTTAATGAGGTTGAAATTATATCATTAAGGGTTCATCACATGCTTTAGTTTTCGAACCATATATTATGATATATCAATAAGAAAATACTACTGACGTTATCTCCTAACAATATTGAGATAAATAGGTTACCTAGGGTACAATCCCCCTAGTTGAGGTCATCATTTCAATTGTTTTTGTGAAATGGACATTTTCATAACCCTTAATATAATAATCCTAATTTTCACTACAAATGTCTAAATTTTAAATATTTTTGACGCTTATTGGAATTATAAATTTGATATAACATATAATAGTCCAAAATAACTAATAAAGTGCACAATATTTCTATAACCTAAATTTCAATTTTATATAATTTTTCAAAACCAACATTATGGGTGAGAAGGAATCCAAACCAAATAAAATGTAGATTCACTATTCAAATTTCAAACATCTCACGACACCTGGGAATATTAGCCAGAGTCAAGTACCCCTCCACCATCATCATGAGTATCTTATTCTCGTCACCATTCATCACCGCTGTCGACATCTTCATTCAACCACCGTACCTAATGGAGATAAATAACGATGCCATCAAAAACCATCCCACCAAGTCTTTATAGTCCCATAACAAACTAGTGACCACCAAAATAACAGATCTTGCCAAATATGAAAACAAATGACATGGTACCATAGAGAGGAACATGATAGCCGCCACCATTTCCATTGAAGAATCCAAAACTAGAAACGAACGACCATATTAGAGAAACACTACAACCCTTCATCACTGGAATGAGGAAGAACCACTGAAAACCCAAAAGTTTTGAAAACATTCTTTGATAATGTCATACCCAAACATATTAAATCAAACGTCGATTCCTTGTTCCGGGAATGTCGACAGCCCCTAATCCATATATCCCAAAACCCCATCATTACCACCTCTTTCATTCTATCTTGGAGAGGCACTGAATAACATGGGATCATAGTATAGAAATGTAGCCAAAGCCTTTGACTATAGAAACAATGATGAGTTAGTACAATAGGGGGTCTATTGTCTGGGAAATTTCAAGAAAATCGTCGATTTCCAAAGCTCAAAGCCCAGAACCTCAATGTTTCCACCGCTTTAGCTACAAAATATATTGACCTAAAGGGGAAAGAGATCAGAGTAGAGGATGAGTGGTTATATGGATCAACAACAACAACCTTTTATAGGGCTTAATAACTTCCCACGAAGAAAAACGATGACCATAAAACCACTGTACACGAATCTGAGCATATGTAGGGGCCTCCGTCGAAGAAGGAACCAAAGAGGAAGCCAAACAGGCTCGAACATGCCACCAAGGAGATAAAGGAAGAAGATCTCGGGATGAGGCCAAACAAAAAAGTCTAGAAGAAGAAAGTTAAAGCAGAAAAGAGGGGAAGAAGGAATAAAAAAGTAAGATATGTGGAGCTTAGGTGAGCCTCCGACCTAAGACAATAGGTTTTAGGAGGAAACCTTAGGAAGATCCAGGAGAGGGAAGCGAAGCCTAGAGAAAAGGGATCCATTAATAATATATAATACCTTTATCATGATATTTTTATATCTTCATACATTATATTTAATTTATTCATTCAAGAATGGTATTTCATTTAAAAAAAATTAGGTCGTTACATTCTTCTCCCCATTAGAAATTTCGACCTCAAAATTTTCATTTCATACACATAAAAAGGAAATGGTTCTTATTTTAATTACATCTTACAATTCAAATTTTAGATCCTTAAACATATTCTTCCAATATAATACTTTCATTATTTGAGTTGTCTTGTTTCATAAAACATTATCTCTATGATCTAATAACTCAATCGTTTAATCCTCGTATGAATGATAATTCCATAACAATTCAACATCTAGATTAAATCCATGTTAGGTAGTTGTTATATACTTTCTCAAGAGGGATACATTAAACATATCATGTACAAGTGATATGTTATATGGGGGTTATAGTAGATATTCCATTTATATTATCCAATCAAAGATCTTATAGGGTTGTCTGTATCTAGGATTAAGATTTTCCTTCTTTAGAAACCTGTGATTTTTTTCCAGAGTGATATATTAATTATACCTTTATATCTTACTAGAATCTCCATGTCATATCTATGATTATCTAAATAGATTATTTATCAAATTATTATGGATATCAAATATCACTAAATTATTTAAAACTTATATTTCATATTATGGACTTGAACTTGTCCCACCAGATTCCACTCTTCAAATCTATCCTAGCATGTCGAAGTTAGAAAACTCTTCCCATAAAAACCCTCATAAGGTTCCATTTTAATTATATAATGTAAAATATTATTTTATGAGATCTTTAATATTTTAAGGTGTTAATAACAATATCCTTGGAAATATATTGAACATGGTCATAGCATATCCTCTAAAGTTTGAATAGTTCTTTGAGGATGACTTTATATATGAGGGGGGTAAGCGGTGATCAAGCTCATATCTGTATCCAATTATGGGTAAATGATCCTTCAAAACCACAAGGTAATCCTCATATCCTGGAAAAATATAATTTATATCAAAAATCCATACAGTCTAACCATTTACCTTATGTATATCTCGGGTAGTTGGTTAGGAGAGCAATAATCCATGAAGGTAATGAAATTTGTGGAATTGGTAATGGGATCAACTACCGATAAGATTTCCTTATTGCCTATTGGTGTTTATGGGATTCCTACAATGAAAAATATTCTTATTTTTTCCCATTTCCATACTAGTACCAACAATTGATGCATCATAAAACAAGACTTTTTCAATTTTACCTGGATTTATTATAATTTCAAGCATCAAGATAAAAACTCTTTCACCTCTATCATTAAGTTATACAACCTAAAATTTCACTAATAATATATATACATATTAATTATTCATTTACAAATTGATAATTATTATTTATAAATGACATCTAAATGTTCCCTCTTTTGTTCTAGTTTTTATGGGAGAAAACTTTATGTTCTAAATCGTATAATACCATCTTAAACAAAGTTACACTCACTAATATTCGTTATCAACTTCTATAAAAACTCATAATCATTATAGGAATCAATGATCATATAACTAATTTATTATCAAGAAATTATTTGAGAATTTCAAGATGATGATATTTTTATAATTCTCATTTCCATCCTTTTCATGTTTAAGAAGATTTGATCCTTTGTAAACCTTATCATGAATATACTTTTAGGATCATTTTTACTCATATCATCTTCTTATTTGTTTGCATTACATATATGTAATGGATTGAGTAAAAAATAATCCTCAATTAGATCTATCCACCTCATTTTGATCATATTCATCTCCTTTTGTGTGAATATATACTAGATGATTTTTTTGATCTATATATATGTCACACATTTCCCTCTATAGATAAATTACACAAATAATTAAATATAATATCATTATAACAAGTTATGTATCTTTTTTTGGGTAGTCCTTCACTTTTAAATTTAATTATTGGGAGTCATACACTATCAATATTTCATATTAAATGAGTTCAAAACCAAATCCCTTTTTAGAAACATCATTGTAGATAAAACATCCTCCCCCAATAGTGGGTAATGTGAGCACTGATGTATTGATTAACCTCTTCATCAACTTTTAATTATCTCTTAACATTCATCTATATAAACAAACATGAAAAATTTCTATGTTAACATGGTCAGTGGGCATAATAATCATATTATGTTTCTCAAAAATCAACGATGGAACCCATCCAATACCATGAATAATCATATTTCCATCACATATTTTTTCTTTTAGCTCTCCTTATATTGACTCTATTTTAAACAAATCCACATATATCCTTTTTCTAGAGAAAATTTACCCAATGAAATTATCATTTATATCAATAAAACTCATTTGAAATACATTTCCAATAAATTATCTTTTCACAAAGTCATCGATATAAAACACAAATTATCATCTTGTCCCATATTTATTCTAGAGTATATAAAAATATAGTTTATAAAGACTACCAAAAATATGGCAAGGAAATCACTATAGATAATATTCATAAAAACATGATGATTTCATGATAATTAGTGAGTCTAGATAGAATCTATATGAACTAAATCATGCCCATAACATGTAATAAAAGTAGACTTGTGGATATAATCATTATTCGTCTTTAACTGATAATATACATAACAAAGAACCACTTTAAATTAGTAATTATCTCATTGTAGTTGATCGAAAAAATCATCAATCCATTTTATTGAATATTTTCATTGTATTTTTATCTTGTTGAAATCACAATAATTATTGTAGTGGTTCATTGACCCATCGTTATTCTTGATAGATAGGATCGGTTCACCCTATAGGGAAGCACTTGGTAATATAAACACTTTATCAAAATTCTCTTCTAGATCCTTATTCATCTCCTAATGTCGAACAGTCACCTTACTATATGGAGTCTTAAATATTGGAAAAATTCTATGTTAATGTATATTTATAAATAAACCTCTCAGTTAAAATGATGAAAGGAAAATTATATACGAAACACATCAAAATTCACTCATAATAGGAATGTATTCAATGATGATATTTTCCATATCCTTAGTCAATTGATCATTATATGTTTTCTCATAGAATATTAACATAAATTTTGGGTTAATTATGACAATAGAGAATAATTATACTCCTAGAATATGTATAAAATTAGATTATGGTTCCTAATACGTATGGTGAGCTACTTCTCTAACCATTGTTTTGATATATACATAAAAACCTAATTCATATCAACAATATCATCATATTCTGCTACAAGGAGTATGAAAAATTTTTGTAGAAAATTCACCCTAATCGTGGATAGAGGAATAATATCATTCAATAAATGAAAATTTTGATTCTTTCCCCATCTTCACTGATAATTATACTTACATTTTTTGGGGTGTTGATGGAATGTTTCTACTAACAATGCGTGATTTGAAAGAATTATTAGAACAAATAATTAAAATGTTTATCCACTATTACTTATATAATAACTAGAATTCTTTTGTCCAAATTACTATTTTGATCCACCATAGTGGTTGTGATTGAATAATATCACATTTTCTTTATAGTATGTGGGAGTTTTTGTAATATTTTATCATCAAATACCCTTTTCTTATGTAATTGAATTTCATATTGTCCCTAATCATTACATTTGAGGTATTTGAGAATTGAATGGGGGTTTAGAGGATCATTACCTTCTCCCATCACATTGGTGGATTTATAACGTCTAAATTCAAGATCCATTTATCCTTCCATCATCTACCTAAATAATTTCAATGTCCCCTTCAATAAGTTACTGATATTCTTTATCCCACACCTTTAACAAGTGGGATTATGGACATTCTTATAGCCAATAGATTTATCTTTCACACCCCCAGAATTAAATTCTATTTATAACTTCTTTTATCCATACCTATAGAGTCCTTGAGATTATTTAATATCAATTTTAAATTTTATGAAACATCATTCATTTTCTTCATAGGTGTCAATGTATGGATTGGATAAACATTTTCATAGAAACATCTTTATTCATTTTCTTTATCGGTGTCAATGTTCTGATTGGATAAACATTTTCATACAAACATCATTATCATAGAAATTAATTTTTCAAGATTACATTTATGGGTAATTAAAATAGTTGAGTTCTGTCATGGAATTTTAATGAATCTTACCTAATACACCCTGATGGATTCATCATCCATTCTCAAGAGCCTTTTGAAACCCATATACATTTTATTTCAATGAGTGATAGGAAAATATTTTTTCAATTAAATTTTATACAATTTCTCTCACATAATCAATTTGATCTCATACATGGGATTTTTATTTTTTACTAACATCCAAAATTGATCATGTTATCCTTATAAAAGATAAATGTCAATAATTTCCTTTCTATCCTTATTTGAATGAAGGATGGAGAACAATTATTTTAAATGGATTTGATCAATTCTTTTGTTATCAAAGGGTCATAAGACGCGCTAAATTTTTGAGGAATTTTTTGCATCATAGAATCTATAGAAAAATTATCTTTCATTGGATGATTCTAGAATTCCTTAAGATTCCAGTTTACATAGAAATCTTATGTCAATTAAAAATTTATATTCATTCTGTTTTTAATTCCTTCTCCAATTATATTGGGAATTTCATTTGATTTATCATCACATTTCCCCTTACATTGATTTGTGACATATATCCCCTTATTTCCATCTATTTACTAGAGTAATTGGGAATTAGAAATTAGTATTTATATAATATTAATCACATTTATGGGAATCCCTGAACATTAAATATATAACTAAAAAATTATACATATTAGTCAAGATAAGAATATCTAGGTTTTAATCTATGATTGTACATTATCTTTAACAAAATATAAAATTTTATAGACATTTTTTCATTCATAATTGTTCATAATGCGATTACTAATTTACATAGACACATCCCATGATATTTTAGAAGTATGAATATAGAAAGTCCTATTGTTATGAACCAAGTGATGATCAGATGAATATTAATGCACCCTTTTTGGGGTTCTTTGAACTAGGTACACATATTCCAGACAAACTTCCAGTTACAGTATCTAGAATGGGAATTATTTTTATAAAATCATGTACTCAATACAATTGAAAATTTTATGGATATTTTAATATGTTTAGTATTATTACTAATTAATTTTACAATAGTTTTATATTTCTAATCAACAAATTAATTAGGCTTTTCTCTAATACCAACTATGATGAGCCATATCATTAATACAACATAATTTATTATTTATAACATATATGTACACAATATAAAATATTATTGGAACATTATTACTAGTGTATTATAAAATTATGTACTTATAATTATAACACTAAATATAAATAAAATAACATAATTGAAAACATCATTAACATGCACAAAAAATTCCCTTATTCTTTTAAAACTACATGATATAACCTCGAGATGTACATAAGAAATGAATGTTCTATAAATCCCTATCAGGGAGTAATAAATCATAGGACATTGTAAATAAGTACATGGGATGAATGAATTATATCATTAAAACATAAGAAGGGTGATATTCATAATCTTTAATAATGATACATGATATAATATGATAAAATAAAGAAAACATAGGAATGTTGAAAAAATATAAAACAAGAAATAATAAATATATGTCACATTTATTTGCTTTGAAAAAATATAATAGTTTTCATAAGATAAAATTTTGTTCACGATACATTACATATCATGGGATAAAAACAATACCCAATGCTTTTGTAGGCTATTTAATTTCAGTTTCACTCATCACTTTTATATATTGTACATTCATATGTGTTCCACAAAGATCATATAACCTAAGGATGTATTTCCCTACATTAAATCATTCAATAATGTAGTGTGTGTCATGTTTATGGAACTCCTCAATCAATTATGTATAGTTAATTCTAGGTGAATACCCTTTATCTAAACTAATTATGGGAATTCACTACACAAATGATGAAAATGAAAAAAGGAAGGACAGTTTTGGATGCATGAACCGGTTACATAAAGATTCATAGATAGATTAAGATAGATTCAAAGGGGTATATATTGACTTAGAAATAATATTGATAGTAATATATATGTGTTAAATCATACCCCTACATGAAAAATTGTTAAAAATCCTTAATTTAAATATGGTTCTTGAATAAAAAGGAGACTGAGAGGATTCATTTCCTTGAGACTATGCTTTTAAAGTCTTCATAGGGATTTATTAAGATCCAAGAGAACCATGGGATGGATCTAGATGATTAAAGGAATATTTCTTACACACTCTAATGGTTTTGAGTGGAAATGGTCCAATTTTTAGGTGAGATTATATAGAAAATTTTAGTATAATTATTTATTAAATTCCTCACATAGGTTTTGGAGTATACATATAATATGTTAATAAAAATAACAAACCCTCCAATGGTTTTTTCCATGGTTTATACAAAATAATATTGGTATTCATTATATAATATTTCCATGAAACAAGAATATTAAAATAATACTCTTAGTAATATGGAATAAATGTTTAAGAAACATTAAAATAAAATATTGTTTATAGAGAAATCCTTATTTTTTGAAAAAATTTAAAAATAACATCTAGAAAAATTTATTTTATAGGAAAATAACTTTTTTAAAGGATACTCTTTATAACATTGTTTGTATCACTTCGGTGGTTTTATGATTTCATAAAATATAACTTATATTTATAATGTAGTTAATTTCGACACAAAAATTCCCATATTTACAAAAATTAGGAAGGAATCATTGTTTCCTAATTTAGATGTTAATATTTCAAATAGTTCTATTTTTATTTTCCAAATAACTATCAAATTATATTAATTAAAAAATTAAAATGAAATACTCATATTTATTTTAAAAATACTTCTTTTTTACAATAACAGTTTTATTATGAGTATATAAATTATGATCCCCTTTACAAAATTATATAATCATTTTTATTTACAAAGTATCATTTAATAATAATATTTTATTGAAATATTGCATTTGTTTTTAAAATTAATTATTTCAGAAAAATGGTTTGTTGATTAAAACATTATATTTCCCTAAAAACATTTTGTTATTCACCATATCAAAATAATTTTTTTATCAAATTCATATGATAATATTTTAAAAAGAATTATTAACAATTTATATATAGAAAATATATTTTTTTAGATTAAAATATAAGAACTGTTACCATTATTTTATTGATACATTTCTCTTTAGTACACTAGTTAATTACCTAAGGGTAAGTTGTGTGATGGTGGGGGTTCCTAGGTGTGGTTCATCGAATAGGGGTTTGGTCATGATCATTATAGTCTTTAAAATGTCCCATAAATAGTTCCAAATAGGCTCCAGTTTATTAATGTCATCATTGGATTGGTCAAGGGAAAAATCTAGTGATGTTATCTCTCTTGGATGTCCTAATAAATGGGATTTATAGTATATAATACCATTGGATAAGTCCGTTGATTCTTGTATGTATTTCAAATAGACTATGTCATTATTCTTAAAATACTTATATTATTTAGAACATTACGGTGGTTTTATTGTCAATTGATATTCTTTATAGTCTTTTATATCTTATATAAAATATAATGGTGATAAATAACAAAAAAATGCACATTTTTTCTCTATAAGTAAATTATATATTATTGATTTTATTCATTCAAAAGAGGAATTTCATTTAAAATTTTTTGGGCCATTATATTTTCTCCTTGTTTGATAATTTGATTTTCTAAATTCTTTTCAATGATAAATTATTAAAAACTATCTGATCCACCAAAACCCTTATTTGTTGTACTAGTTTACATTTATTTAATCATCACACTAGAAAATAAAATTATCCATACTTATTTTCTATCATTTTTAAACAATTTAAATGGAATTGTTACCAATGAAAATTCATTCATGTGCATACTCATCAAATATGCATTTCATACTTCCTTTGAATATTCTAAAAGATAAATATCCATGTAATTGGTTGTATTCAATAATAAAATTAAAATTTATCCTTATATAATGATGTTATTTTGTTTAATGAATAATAAAATATCTACATTTAACATATAAATTAGGTCAAAAAACTTCTCTCTTGAAAAATAGATTTTTTGATCTATAAAGATTATCGTACTGATTTCAACTACCCATTTACATTTCATATTATATATTTTTTCCATTTTCAACAATTGGTAATCTAAATTGAAATTATAATCCAAGAATTTTAATATAATTTTATTATTAATTACATTTAAATTCACATAAGTTTTTTATTCTTAGATTTAAAATAAATATTTTATATTATTTTACAACATATCACTTATAGATTTTGAAGAATTAAATTTCATTATACCTTTGTTTCATAAACCCGAGTAGAGTATTCTATTTGAGATTATCATTTAATTTAATGAAATAAAAATAACCTATATTTATTGATTGTTCATAAGGCCATGTAAATATAAATGAATGAGTTTATGTGTTCTTGACGACTATATATTTATTATTTTGGGAGTAGATTGGGCCAATTTCCTCCTTTGACATGTTTCTAAAATAATCTATCTCTCTCTCTCTGTTTATTGTTTAGGGGATGATATCTTACCATGTACCTCATTAAGATATTATTCATACTACATTGGACATGGTGGTCATGTTTTCTATTCCATAACTCATTTTTTTCTTTGGAACTCTAATAACATGATTTTTGAGTATCCCCAATTTCAAATGTGAATCTTCTACTTCTTTACAAACTTTTTATAACACTCCCATATTAATTATTTTTCAATACATGATATTTTATATTGAACAAAACATCATGACCATTAAAAATTAGTTTACCGAAATGTAGTTGACAATGCATAATCTCTTCCACATAATGTGCTTCTTAATAATTAAGATAATGTTCTACAATATTAGTATAATAAATACCATTAATTCTTAATGGACTAACTTTGAAAGAATTTTTTATTCATATATCATGTGATTTATGGATTATTTTGAATTTTATATCACTTGTAATTTTTTATGAGTTTCCAATATATATATTCCATTTCATTCCTCTCTTTATGTACATTATGAAACATCAGCAATTAATGATATTTCTAGTTCAATTTATTTTTTATTCTATTACCATTTCATTATAAGGATTTTATCTAAGTATTAAATTCAATAATTTGACATCACTATGATTTTGTCTCACATATCACCAATTATCTTAATCTGAATGTCCATTGAATTTTTTTGTGGGTGGATAAAAATTTACATTCCAATTAGTTTTATTCTTATGTACATTTATCTTAATATTCTATGTATTAATACCCCAATCAACATTCCATATTTTTAGTGGATACATAATATGAAATCAAGAAAAAAAAATTCTATAAAAAGAACAAAAACCCCAAAAGTAAACACTCAAATTAAGGGGATCAATTGTAATGTAATTTTTTGTCCATATTTAATGGAATTTTTCTTCCATTGATATTACATGTATCTACCTTGAAGAGACTATGTGTCTTCAGATTAAATTAACTTTTTTATAAGATTTATAGAGTTTCTCATCACCCATTTTCACAATATTTGAACATTTATAGAATATAATCATATATTGTTTTTAAAAATATGTATACAATATGATATATCAGTTAAATATTTGACCTTGTACCTTGATTTCACATTTTCAATAAACCTAGATGATGTAACCTTGTTTTCCATACATTTATTATAATCTTATATCATCTTATTCAACTCACATTCTGTTTATTCTCATTTTTATTTTATATTTCAAAACACTTCTTCATTTAGATTTAGGATACCCTCACTATTTTCCATTATATTTTTTATTCTATAAATTCACCTAAATTTTTAAATTTCATTATTGTATGCTTCTTTCTTCATGGTAAAATCATCATGACCATTATCCTTATTTTTAACTTCCATATTTAATATTATAATTTCATTCATTTTTTTTATTCAACTATATGAATTCTTCCAGTCCATACGTCAGCACATATTCGATATAGTATATCACAACATCTTTAACATCATAGTTATATGCTTCTTAATATCTAACTACCAAATCCATGATGTTTTCTAATATGTTATGAGATTCTGAATATGATTGTCTATAATAACAAACTCCATCATCTTCCACCTTACTTAGTAGATTTATTTTTTCCTTCATGGAAAATTCTTCTTATTGCCAACTACTTGTAGTAATATTTTTTCGTCATTCCAAAAATATTATTTACAGACTTATTATCCTCAGTTCCAAACACTACACTTTTCATCTATGGAAAATTAATATAAAAGATCTCATTGTTACCTAATATAAAGAATTTTAGTGGGAGTTTAATGTTTTTTTCCTTTCCATTAGCAAATTTATTCTTAAAAACTATCTAGATTATATTATGTATATCATCTATCTCATCATTTATATTAGAATCATTATGTTCACTAGCTACTACATCATTTAACATCAGACTCATTGTGGATTCAAATTCCATTTCTTCATTGATATTCCATTTAATTTTTAGGAAATCAATCATTTCATATGTAAAGAGAATTCCATGAATATAATAAATTTAAAAATCATGTATATCTTTTATAGATGAAATATTATAATCAATCACATCCAATGGGTTTCTTATAATATTTTAATAAATAGTAGACTATTTCTGATTCCCACAAGATCCTTTGTTGTTACCAATAATTTAAAAAAACATTATATAGTTGTCATAAAAGTTTTCATATTCATGGATCCTTATGTTTTAAAATGATCTTCCTTAATTATTTATCTTATCTTCACTGATAATAACATTTCCTTCATATATGTAATCAATATTATATAAATTTTACATTGCAGTTTTTAGGCCCATCAATTGAGGGTAATTTTTTAGATAAAGTGTTTAGAATTGAATCTCTTTTCAACCCATCAGTCTAAAATTTTTATTTTTTAAAAAATATATATGATCAGTTTTATTAATAGGAAGATATCAACTGTAACTATCAAGGAAATGTGATAGAAGAAATTGAAGAATTATATTCTCCCATCAATGATATTTTATGAAATCAAAGGATGGAATACCTATTTATTATTTACTATAGTAGTATTTTTTATCATATGATACAAAGGGATATAATAGTGGGAACCCTTATGCCCTATTACACCTTTAAATACAAAAAAAAAAGATGAACCACTGAGAATGTTGAGATGAGTTAGTGGTGGATTTCTAATAAAATTTCATTTAGTTATACATAAACCCATATCTTGGTAAAGATGCATCCCACTCAATTTATCCACACATCCTTACCTATATAAAATGAGTAAATTAACATAATGTAAATGTAGTTTATTAAATGTTCATAACCAGGTCAATTTTCTTCATTTTTCAATGTTCATCACCCAACAATCCTTAAATTCCCAACAAAAATATGAAGATTTAATACTATTAGACTAATTGTGTATCATCAGGTTGCATTGTTCACCATTATCTGGTTGGAACATAAATGTAATAAATCTATTTAAAAAATGATGTGAATGAGGATAGAAACATCACCTGAGAATTAGGATTCTTTAGAAATATCAGATGATATTCCTCATTTGAAATGAATGTAGATAGATTACTATTCTGACTCATGTAAGAATTAGAGGATGATCTACACATTAAAAATCAAGCTCATATTAAACAATATTGAATACTCATGATCATAAACATGTGTATGATAGAATATGAACTTTTCACACCAAAACATATAATCATTTCCCCTTCCCTTTTTTGATAAACAACTAGATCAGAATGAAATATTTTATTTCCTAAATTACTGCCCATTATTTGGTCTCGCTGATAATCCTTGAATTCATATAACTTACAAAATTATATTTTTAGATTAATTTTTAGATAAATCTTAAAAATATTTTTGTTAACTAATGATTTTAATAAGATTTCTGATTTCATTATTATACAGTTAGGAACAAGTTCATATCCCACAAAAATATGAATATTTCATAATTCATTTATCAGCCTAAGAGTAGATAAATTCTTGTCCTACCCTACTTCCCTATTTGTTACCCATATAAATCAGTTTTAAGATATTACCCTTATAAGATAACTATAATATAAGAATTCACAAATAACTGATTTTTTATTGCATAGAAATAACCATAATTTTATTATCATAATCTTATTTAATCTCTACTTTCTGGTCGATATCATATGAAGAAATATTCCAAGGAAAAAATCAACATCACAATTGATCAAATATCAAAAAAAAAGAAATTTAAATTGAATAACTATATAATTAGATTTTAATGATTATTATAACACCATATCAGGAAATATTTTTCACATTAACATTTAATAATTAACATATTAATATTCTTCAAAAAAAGATTCATATTTGAGGATGACATAAAATATTCAGAAAAACTTGCTCGAATCTTAAGATAGAAAAGAACAATTATCATATTTCATAAATAAAAAACAATTTAAATTGAAACATATTTTATATGTGATCTATTACAAATTAAAAATTAGATCATTTCATATTTTCTCTCCTCGTCATCAAAACTGAATTCAGGAAAATCTCTTCATTACCTCATTTGTAGTTTGAATTTACGATAAAACATCTATAAAAATATTCAATGTACCTTTTTCTGGGATTCATAATTAAATTAATTAAAATAAATTATTTCTAAAAACTAATTTTTTCCAAAAGTAACATATAATATGTGTGAAAAAATACAAAAACTCCATTAACATTCTATTATTTTCATGATCTGTGTAAATCAATTTTCTAACTTGTTTCTCCTATAATGTAATGCACATATATGGTATCAGGTTTTTAAATTTTCTTTTTCATTTATAATATATATTATCTATCATATCCGTCTAATCAAAATTTCATATGAGGAATTAATGATCAATATATAGCATAAATATCATACATAATGGCTTTATAAGATAATTTTATTAGTTAAATCATAGAATAAAATTAAATATTAAATCAACATAGTTGAATGTACCTATAAATATATAAATCCTTTAATCAAATCATACCAACTCAAATATGATAAATGATATCATTTTAGATAACTTATCGTCAGTGATGGCCGTATATGAGTATTTAATTGGCCAAATTTTTAACATCCAACACCGTGACTCTAGATTCAAATAAAAAATTCATAAAAACTACTAAAATCATCAAAAGAAAACTCAATCCTTATCATAAACCTTCCAAAAATCTAGAACACATCATATTAACTGTAACACCCCAAGCTTCCATGGTATGTTTCCCTTTGAATAATGCAATGGCGTGCATTGTATGCAACTTCGAGATTCTAACACACCACAACCAATCAAACTAGCCGTTATGAATAGTAATACCTACATTTTAAAATTTTATAAATTCTCTCTCTCAAAATGGACTTCATTTTTGGATTAGGAATATTGAAATTAGCCTAGGGTGAAATTTTAGTACTTTTCAGATAACTTTCATATTTTGATGAATAGTGTAAATTACTAAATTTTAATTAAAAACAATTTTTTTAATCAAAATAATTAATAGTGATAAATTATGAATTTGAGTGGTTTTAAAGTATATTAAGAATATATTTTTACCATTTAATACAATTTTGGTCATTGGACATAATTTTAAAATTAAACCGGAAATAAACAAGTGTCAATCTTTTGATAGTTATTATCTCTTAAAAACACGCTTTTTGTTTTAACAGCGAGAATTAATTTTAAATTAATTTCTGCCACTTCTGTGTTTTGAATTTGGAAAAATGGATTCCATATTTGGAATAAATGTGTTCAAATTGTGTAAATAGGTAACTTTTATTTTTAGACATTTTGAATAATTACTGCGGTAAATATTTTATTTACCATGGTTAAGGGTAAATCCGGTAAATAAGGGTTAAAAAATAATATTATAATAATACTAAATTACCCTAAAACGTGTCCTAGACTTATTTATTGATACATTTTCGACCATAGGAATCTTTGGGTCTATTTTGGGACCCCATGTAGCAACTTTTAGGTGATAGGGACACTTTATTTTATTAAGTTAAAATGAATAAAAAAATGACACAAGAATATATCTTTTCGAAAAATAATTGTTACATAGGGTTATATATGTTGTATATTAGACTAAAAATATTCATTATCAAGTTAAAAAGATTTAATACACAATGATATTTTATTTATAATTTTTAGACATTAAATAATCTAATTTATTTATGACACAATGGTGATGAAGTAATTACCATAATAGTGAAAAATTAGAATAATTGATATTATAAATACCGAAATAAATATAATTTGAGACTTTTAATGAATTACACTAATTTTTAGGTTAATATGACATATTATAATTGATTTAATTAACTTTTTTCGAAGTAATAATTCTGTTATGTGTTTCACAAAAATCAACTATTGAATAGTGTCAAAAATGACATAAAAGAGTTTTTAAAACAATATTATATTATTAATTGATATTAAATTCCTAAAAATCTAAGGATCGGACAAGAGACTTATATAATGATAGTTTTATCATTAATGGACCACTTGGGGGTCTCTTGGATGTATATGGTATGTTTATTAACCATATAATATAAAAATACAAAGAGACATTGTAAAAGTGAAACTATTTAACTAAGAGTTAATACTTAAAGATAAGGTTAATATAATGACCCAAACCTGTCTAAATTATATTGGTTGAGTGGTTTTAGACCCATCCCCACCTTAACCGTTAAATAATAAACTTTTTAACCATTATAAACCTAATATGAATTTATTATAAATTAATATTTCTAGCTTTTCCAAAGGTGCCCCTCACCCATCTTATAAAAGGGCACTCCTCCTTATCATTTCTTTACACCTTCAAAGCCTTTTGGTTCGGAAAAACCCTGACCAAATACTCTCTAAACTTCCCTCACTACAACCTAGTGGCCTTAGTTTGGTCATAAAGCCAACCTAAGGAGCCCTTTTGATCAAATCAAAATTAAGAACCCGGAGAAGAGGTAATGTTTTCACCACCCCTTTTCATGTTCCTTTATTCGTCCACTTCTTCTTTCATTGTTATTACCATTACAAAATAATAACTCCAGTATCTTATATATAATGTGATGTTATTATAAATATGGTAAAACCATATTCATAATTCTATCCACCCTTTTAATAACATGTCACCATACGCGCGTATGTACGGCTTACCGTCTCCACGTCGTGGTGTAATTGTTATTCAATATATTATTATTTGGGTGGGTATAATAATGATGTGTAAATCATTTAAATAATAAATATAACATGATAATGATTTTTTATATATGATATACCATCCAATTATATATTATTTTAATTTCAAAAGAATGATATTTTTTATCGTGCGCACGTACGGACTACCGTCTCCACGAACGCGATGAGATTCATTCTTCATCATATCCATTCAAGTATAATTATCATTTGATGATTTAAAAATAATGATTAAGAACTTTATATCATTCTGTATATGAATAAGATACAACCTATCCATGAAAAACATGGATTATGTAACAATACATATAAAAGAAAACGAGTAAGTTAACACCCGAAACGACGATAATTCTAAGATATTATTAACAAAACAATGTTAAAAGATCATATATGATATCATATTAATGTATTTGATTCATGAATAATTTAAAAAAAATTATTTAAACATTATAAAGGAGGTTAACCTACCCCCAACCAAGGAAAAGTACAGGGTAAGGGGTTTCTTATCTCACTTTTAATTCCGTGAGAATTCCATTGTTCACCACTTATTTATTGTATGTGGTGTGTGTACTGCCCATGATTGTATTCATTGTGTAATACAATTTAATTTATGGATATTTACATCATCATGGTATGATTTTTCTGTCATGGGTGTATGTTTCGTATGTTACCTAATCTATAAGGGAATTTGAAATTTCAATTTCCACTCATTTTGCTTTATGCATATTTCATTGATTATATTACTCTGAGATTATGTGTGGAATCACTATTCATTTTCTTATGTCATAATTTCCACTCCCCTTTTCTGTGGATATTCTTTTGATACACATAATCACTCCATTGATAATTTCTGAAGTCATCACTATGAATTTGATAAGAGTAATTTTAACTCATTCTCCATTTATTGAGTTAAACATCCAATTCAATTGTGTTGTTTTTACAAGATTATGTGTGAATGTTCTTTGATTTTTTTACACTGAATATCCAATTATATTTAGTGTATTTATATTTGTCACACATAACTATGTTGTTGATTTATCCTTAACCTAAGGATATGGGATTTATGAGAGATTTCATCTCAATTTAAATTCCATTGAGACTTCTTTGTTGTTATACACCAAATCACTTTTATGTGGTGTATATATTGTACTTTGACATAGTATATCATGAATCCCTTTATTCTCATGATATTACAAAGTTTGGATTACCTCAATTATTCGTATTCAAGTTTCTCTCTTTTGGTTACAATCTCTAACTAATATACCTTTTTAAATGTTCTAAAGACTTATTCTTCTAAATCTTGTTCATTAATGTCCATGTTTTAAAAACTTGTTTTAAGGATTTATTTATATGGACATTAAAGTTTTAAAATTAAAACTCATTTTAAAAGTTTCAAAGTGGTATGGGACACTTTGATTAAAAAATGTATTTTTAAATGTCTTCTTGAAAAATAGTGTGACTTTTAAATGATTTCAATAAAAAGGAGTTATTTCTCTCAAATAGTTTTGATGAATATTTTCATTTATGTCAACATCATTAATTATTCTTGATTGAGGTTAATGTGATACAATACAATCTTCCATATTGTATCGAATGAGTTATGTTTGACTGTAGATGTGCTATTTTTATACCATTCATGGTTTGTGGATAAAGTATTGACATTTTTTATGCTTGTTTTAATATGAATGTTTATGTTATGTTTAAACCATTTCATATGGGAATTCATTGGACTTAATATGTGACGGGTGGAGCCCGCTATAGCTCCTCGATGCATCGGAAGGTCTCATGAGACAAACTAGTGTCTTGGCACAAGGCCTTGGCCAAATCTTATTTGCAGTCTTGGCACGAGTCCTTGGCTATGTGGTTATGATAGTCTGGCATTATGCATTCCATCATTATGAAAGTGGTTATTGATATTTCATTTGGTCATTCGACTAGTAGAATATCCAAGTGAATAAGTAAATGGCATTATTTCATTTTATCTTTTCCATTTTATGTTGAAGTTCAAGTTTAAAATGCTTTTGTTTTAGTTATAAATTGCCTTAAGTGTTTATGCTTATCTATGAAAGATTTTGCTATAATGTTATCCTTACTGAGCATCTGAGCTCACCCCTTTCAATTTTTTTATTTTTCCCAGGATTATGAAGAAGTAATTTATGAATGACCTACAGGGATAGTATGAGGGGATATGAAGACAAGATGTTTTTTTGATGTAATGTAAAACTTTATGAATGTATCTAGTGTTTCCAAGGCTACTAAACTAATCGGTCATTCTAGACTTGATCTTTCTTACGATCATGCCAATGTTATGTAATAATGCACTGACTCTGGGTAACTGGGGTCGGGGCGATACAGTTGGTATCAGAGGATGTTTAGTACAAACCTTGGAAGCTAGATTTAGATAAACTCTGATTAGATCACATATCCCTAAGAGAGAATTTGAGGATTAGTATAGAAGAACATACTAGAATTTTGGTATTGTAGATATTTTATGAGTTTTCTGAGCAATAAATCCATGTCTGGATACAAGCAGGTAGAGGCGGCTCTAGCACAGATGTACCTAAGGGTAAAACCCAAAAACACCGCTTTGATCTAGACTCGAACGGGAACTGGTGCACGACAACGAGCCTTGCTGCACTCTTGGTTACGAAACTCGCGGGGGATATGCTTTGGTAAATTCACAAGATTAGTATGAACCATTATTAAGGGAATACAAAAAATTCCCCTAAGAATATATGTCGGAAAATAGATAGTGGACAACCTAGATTTTAACATAGGGTACCCCAAGTTAGGATATATTGTTCAATTACAGGATTATCCTATTATGTCTATTTTTTTACATTATTATTAGAGAAATATTCCAAAACACTAATTTTATTTTATTTTTGTTAGTTGAAACATGGAGGGAGCAAGATTACAAACAACTCTTCTCTCTCTTCCTGAAGAACTACTTACAATTATTATCCAGAAGTCATGCGCAGACGATGTTGAAACTTTGTCAAATATCCATGTTACATGAAAACAACTTTATGAGACATCCAATACCTCTAGTATTGCACGATTCTTTCAAGGATCAAGTACCGACTATGGGATAATGTTGCGCTCTCAACTTTCTTACCACACTAAGCATGGGAAGTACCATGAGGGTCTTTTAAAATTATTGACTTTATCTCAAAATTACAATGCACTAAATGATTTTATAGATGCTGCCAAAGAGGGAGACCTTCGAGCAGCCTATATGTATCAAATTATATATTTATGTCTTTTGGGATATACAGAAACTTATTTACCAAAACCTTATTTTGAAATATTTGAAGATGAATCAGTGAGAATTTTTCTAAATAACATATTAAAGACGATGTCTCAAAATTATATATAGGAAAAATCTATTTTTTTATGATGCATCGATGCTTCCATAGATATAATCCAAGATGGATGAGGAGCTTTTGGGTAAAGGAAGTAGATGATTTTGAAAAATTCCTGAGGTACCATTGTGACACGTGAATGCATTCTACCAAAAGGCAAATCCTCCTAGTCTCTCCAGAGTTCATGTTGTGATCCACATATCTATAGTGAAAAAATACATGCCTGACCCAACGCATGTACTCACCTATGAAGAATTAGAACTGGAACCCGATCTATCATATTGTGGAGAGCCTATCAGAATTCTTCATACCAATGATCAAGTGTTGAGAAATCGGATGACTCGTCTAGTAAAAGTTCTATGGAGAAATCATAAGATGGAAGAGGCAATGTGGGAACCCAAGGAACATATGATGAAGAACCTATGTGGAAATAAATGGACGGTGAAATGTTTAAAACTGTTAGTGCTCTTTATTGATGGGATTAATTTGGAAAAATTTCCTCCTGTATTTGTAAACCTACAATTTATCATGTAAAAATGATATTCGTGTAAGAATTATCTTTTCTGTTGCGAATATAGTTATAAATAACCATTTGGTCTTATATGATCATTGGGGTTTGAGAGAATTATAAGTTATTATAATTTGGGATGAAAATTAAAGGTATGATATAAAATTTGTGGTTAAATTATGTTATTGTATTTTGAGGAATTTATCTCATTTTAGTAATATTATAAAATATAGTTTTTGAAAAAGGACAACACGTAGACCGTGTAACAACCCGTCGCGCCGGACAAAGCTGTGGGAATCGAACCCACAACCAAAGTGTGATTGAGATTTATCGCCTACCACAGGACTACGTGAAGTTCCTGGATAGTGTGACTAATTATTTTTAGTTAAATGATTTTATTGATCAATAATAAGTTGATTTGGGTTCTTATGTCTTATTAAATTAATACCCTTGGTATAGGAAAATGATTTGGTGATTAAGTGATAAATGTTATTTTAGAAGATGTTCGCTTTGTTGGGAACACTATATGCCCAAGGAAAATAGAATACTATGGGGTTTCATTTGTGGAGTAATGGTATATTTTTATCTACGTTTTTATTGTGGATTTATAGTGATTTGGGTTATTTATGGAAATGATTAACCTATAACAGAGAATATGTGATGAGGTTAATTACTTTTAAGTATGTGACTTTAAGAGTATTTGATGTCATTTGGAGATACAATTTAACATGGGAGACTACATAATGAAATTATTCTATGTTTTGGGTTTCAATATTAGTTTGGATTATATTGAAGGATTTTAAGGACAATTGATTATTGAATGGTATTTATTTAACATTGGGGTATTGTTGGTTTAATTTTAAAAATTAAGATTAGGGTTTATTTCTCTCAAGGAATATCCTTTTAGGGGATCAATAGATCTTGTACTAACCATTTTCGTTTTGATTAATCTCTAAAGAAAATGTAAATATATAGTTTATCCTGCATGGATCATTTGATTCTATAGAAGTTTATTCTAACTCGTCCAGTGTGACCAAGTCTTCTTGAATACTCATCGTTTGAAAAAAATGAGTTAGTGGTGGAAATTTATTAAAGAATGAAACTCTACTTAAAAAGTAAGTATATATCTTTATATTCTTAGTCAATATCATAAATGAATTCCTCATCCTTATGCAATGTAACTTAAACCAAAAAATGTTGTCCGTTTACTTTCCGGCTAGGAGACTAATAATCATTTGTCCCAACACAAGTTTGTGGTTTTCTTATTGTTAACTTTCTCCTGATCATGATTTATATTCCTCTCCATTAGAACTTGACACTTAGTTTATCATCCATATCCATGTTTTTCCACATGGAATCCAAGTATGGGTTATCTTGGGTGACCTTTATACCTCTCTTTCTTTCTTTTAAAGTGATAGTTTTATTGACTCTTTTTCCGATGTGGGACTTTCCATTATATTATCATGCCCAATTTTAAAAAAAATTGTGAGGACTCAATTTATTGAAGGAGGGGAGAATGCAACACCCCATGCTTCCACGGTACATTTCCCTTTGAATAATGCAATGGCGTGCATTGTACGCAACTTCGAGATTCTAATACACCACAACCAATCAAACTAGCCGTTATGAATAGTAATACCTAATTTTTGAAATTTTATAAATACTATCTCTCAAAATGGACTTCATTTTTTGATTTGGAATATCTAAATTATCCTAGGGTTAAATTTTGGTACTTTTCGGATAACTTTCATATTTTGATGAATAGTGAAAATTACTAAATTTTAATTAAAAACAACCTTTTTAATCAAAATAATTAATAGTGATAAATTATGAATTTCAGTGGTTTTAAAGTATATTTAGAATATATTTTTACCATTTAATACAATTTTGGTCATTGGACATAATTTTCAATTAAACCGGACAAAAACAAGTGTCAATCTTTTGATAGTTATTATCTCTTAAAAACACGCTTTTTGTTTTAACAACGGGAATTAATTTTAAATGAATTTCTGCCACTTATGTGTTTTGAATTTGTAAAAATGGATTACATATTTGGAATCAGTATGTTCAAATTGTGTAAATAGGTAACTTTTATTTTTATACATTTTGAATAATTACTACGGTAAATATTTTATTTACCATGGTTAAGGGTAAATCCGGTAAATAAGGGTTAAAAATAATATTATAATAATACCAAATTACCCTAAAACGTGTCTTAGACTTATGGGTTGATACATGTTCGGCCATAGGCATCTTTGGGTCGATTTGGGGACCCCATGGAACCACTTGTAGGTGATAGGGACACTTTATTTTAATTAAGTTAAAATGAATACAAAAATGACACAAGAATATATCTTTTAGAAAAACAATTTTTACATAGTGTTATATATGTTGGATTTTAGAATATAAATATTAATTATAAAGTTAAAACTATTGACTACATAATGATATTTTATTTATAATTTTTAGACATTAAATAGTTTAATTTATTTATGACAAAATGGTGATGCCGTAATTACTATAATAGTGAAAAATTAGAATAATTGATATTATAAATACCCAAATAAACATAATTTGAGACTTTTATTGAATTAAACTAATTTTCTAGGTTAATATGACATATTATAATTGATTTAATTAACTTTTTTCGAAGTAATAATTCTGTTATGTGTTTCACAAAAATCAACTATTGAATAGTGTCAAAAATTACATAAAAGAGTTTTTAAAACAAATATTATATTATTAATTGATATTAAATTCCTAAAAATATAAGGTTTGGACAAGAGACTTATATCATCATATTTTTATCATTAATGGACCACTTGGTTGTTTCTTGGATGTATATTGTAGGTTTATTAACAATATAATATAAAAATACAATGGGACATTGTAAAAGTGATACTAATTAACTAAGACTTCATACTTAAAGATAAGGTTAATATAATGACCCAAACCTGTCTAAATTATATTGGTTGAGTTTTTTTAGACCCATACCCACCTTAAACGTTAAATAATAAACTTTGGAGTCATTATAAACCGAATAGGAATTTATTATAAATTAATATTTCTAGTTTTTCCAAAGCTGCCCCTCACCCCTCTTATAAAAGGGCACTCCTCCTTATCATTTCTTAATACCTTCAAATCCGTTTGGTTCGGCCAAAACCTGCCCAAATACTCTCTTAACTTCCCTAAATACAACCTAGAGGCCTTAGTTTGATCCGAAAGCCAACCTAAGGATCCCTTTTGATCAAATCAAAAGGAAGAACCCGGAGAAGAGGTAATGTTTTCACCACCCCTTTTCAAGTTCCTTTCTTCGTCCACTTCTTCTTTCTTGGTTATTACCAATATGAAATAATAACTCCAGTATCTTATATATATTGTGATGTTATTATAAATATGGTAAAACCATATTCAGTATTCTATCCACCCTTTGAATAACATGTCACCATACGTGAGTACGTACGGCTTACCGTCTCCACGTCGTGGTGTAATTGTTATTCAATATATTATTATTTGGGTGGGTATAATAATGATGTGTAATACATTTAAATAATAAATATAACATGATAATGATTCTTTATATATGATATACCATCCAATTATATATTATTTTAATATCAAAAGAATGATATTGTCGCTCGTGCGCACGTACGGACTACCGTCTCCACGAACGTGATGAGATTCATTCTCCATCATATCCATTCAAGTATAATTTTCATTTGATGATTTAAAAATAATGTTTAAGAACTTTATATAATTCTGGATATGAATAAGATACAACATATCCATGACAAACATGGCTTATGTAACAAGACATATAAAATAAAACGAGTAAGTTAACACCCGAAACGACGATAATTCTAAGATATTATTGACATGTTAAAAGATCATATATGATATCATATTAATGTATATGATTAATGAATAATTTAATAACAATTATTTAAACATTATACAGTAGGTTAACCTACCCCCAACCAAGGAAAAGTACAAGGTAAGGGGTTTCTTATCTCACTTTTAATTCCGTGAAAATTCCATTGTTCACCACTTATTTATTGCATGTGGTGTGTGTACTGCCCATGATTGTATTAATTGTGTAATATAATTTAATTTATGGATATTTAAATCATCATGGTATGATACTTCTTTCATGGGTGTATGTTTCTCATGTTACCTAATCTATAAGGGAATTTAAAATTTCAATTTCCACTCATTTGGCTTTATGCATATTTCGTTGATTATATTACTCCGAGATTATGTGTGGAATAACTATTAATTTGATTATGTCATAATTTCCACTCCCCTTTTCTGTGGATATACTTCTGATACCCATAATCACTCCATTGATAATTTCTCAAGTCATCACTATGAATTTGATAAGAGTAATTTTAACTCATTCTCCATTTATTGAGTTAAACATCCAATTCATTGGTGTTGTTTTTACAAGATTATGTGTGAATGTTATTTGATTGTTTTACACTGAATATCCAATCGTATATAGTATATTTATATTTGTCACACATAACTAGGTCGTTGATTTATCCTTAACCTAAGTATATGGTCTTTATGAGAGATTTCATCTCAATTTAAATTCCATTGAGACTTCTTTGTTGTTATACACCAAATCACTTTTATGTGGTGTATATAATGTACTTTGACATAGTATATCATGAATCCCTTTATTCTCATGATATTCCAAAGTTTTGATTACCTCAATTATTTATATTCAAGTGTCTCTCTTTTGGTTAGAATCTCTAACTAAAATACACTTTTAAATGTTTTAAAGACTTCTTCTTCTAAATCTTGCTCATTAATGTTCATGTTTTAAATAATGGTTTTAAGAATTTTTTTATATGGACATTAAAGTTTCAAAATTAAAACTCCTTTTAAAAGTTTCAAAGTGGTATGGGACACTTTGATTAAAAAATCTACTTTTAAATGGCTTCTTGACAAATAGTGTGACTTTTAAATGATTTCCAGAAAAAGGGGGATATTTCTCTCAAATAGTTTTGATGATTATATTCATTTATGTCAACATCCTTCATTATTCTTGATTGAGGTTAATGTGATGCAATAAAATCTTCCATATTGTATCGAATGAGTTATGTATGACTGTGGATGTGCTATTTTTATACCATTCATGGTTTGTGGATAAAGTATTGACATTTCGTATTCTTGTTTTAATACGAATGTTTATGTTATGTTTAAACCTTTAAATATGGGAATGCATTGGAATTAATATGTGAAGGGTGGAGCCTGTTATAGCTCCTCGATGCATCGTTAGGTCTCATGAGACAAACTAGTGTCTTGGCACAAGGCCTGGGAAAATCTTATTTGTAGTCTTGGCACGAGGCCTTGGCTATGTGGTTATGATAGTCTGGAATTATGCATTCCATCATTATGAAAGTGGTTATTGATATTGCATGTGATCATTCGACTAGTAGAATATCCATTTGAATAAGTAAATGGCATTCTTTCATTTTATCTTTTCCATTTTATGTTGATGTTCAAGTTTAAAAGGCTTTTGTTTTAGTTATAAATTCCCTGAAGTGTTTATACTTATCTATGAATGCTTTTGCTATAATGTTGTCCTTACTAAGCATCTGAGCTCACCCCTTTCAATTTTTTTCCAAGGATTATGAAGAATTAATTTATGAATGACCTCCAGGGATAGTATGAGGGGATATGAAGACAAGATGTTTTTTTTTGATGTAATGTAAAACTTTATGAATGTATTTAGTGTTTCCAAGGCTACTAAACTAATCGATCTTTCGAGAATTGATCTTTCTTGTGATCATGCCAATGTTATGTAATAATACACCAACTCTGGGTAACTGGGGTCGGGGCGTTACATTAACATTTACTGATTCAAAATAATTATTATAAAGAAATTAAAACCATCAACAACTCTAATACAAGGATACTTCAATAAGAAAAATTACCCTCATAAAAAAAATTTATAAGATACCATCATATTATATTATGTTATTAAAAAAATCAACAGTGGTGAATTTATTTTCATAGTTTTCTAATCTATATTTTACCTCAATTATAGTTTTGAAAAGGTGATTGGATGGATGTTCAAATATTGGTCAAGGATGAAAGTGGTTTGGTCTGTATATTATTATAATTTTTAAAAGTAAATAATATTATTTTAATTTTATATTTCATTAATTAATAATGAATAAATAATATAAGTGAATAATATGGAGAAATTACTATCAATTTAGAAACAAATTAATCCTAAAATTCATCTAGTAATTCATAATATCCAAACATTAAGCCAAAATGAAATGTACTACCATGTGTAGTATAATTTTAAAATATTTTTTATTTGAGGGTTGATTTGGAAAATAATTCCTTTTTTCAATAAATTTATGTTGATTGAATATATATAAATATCTAATAAATTAATATTTAATGTTCATATCAACCAAATAAATTTTAAAATATGTTGTAATAAATCTATTTTATATTTTTTCAGTACAAAAAAAATTTATTCAATAAGAAAAGTTATTTCAAGATGATGTATACAACCCAAGAACCTAAAATTTTAAAACCAATTGGATTCTAATTATTTGGCTACACTGGATTAGATGTTTAATATTAAAATTCATCTAAATAGTTTTGGATAAAATGTAGTTAATGAAATTATAATGGGAATTATATTTTACACTAAATTATCCAAGGGTTATATAATATGTCATTTATAATTTTTGTTGGTCAAAGTGGAGTAATCAAGAGGGGTGAATTTAGTATCTATAAAAAATTTGTTTGAAAAGTATTCTCAAAAGGTTCTTCAATAAAATAAATACAACCTAGTTAATCCAGGTAATACAGTTATAAATGTTCGATTGTTTAAATAACTTCTCATATGATTGATTAATTCTCAGTAATCTTAATATAAGTATTTATGATTACTTTTGATGCTATTATAACAAAAAAATTATAAATTATTTCTAAGATTAACAATAAAATTAAAATTGCTAATTTTTTAATTATATACTAAAGCTGAGAAAAATTAATCAAACAACACTGCAGATATAAAAAAAATTGGTTCAGTCACAAGCTGAGACCTAATCCACTCCAATTAGTGATCACCTATCACAAAGTAGTTTATATTAATAAAATTTATCCACACCATGGATTGGGGTAAAAAAATGTGAACAACACTATCTAGGGTACACACCCTCTTCCACTGTTCTTCATGGGTATAAACTAACAGGTCACACCTGGAACTCTTTCACACTTATTCGTGGGAGAAATCAAGTGTAAAAAGATATGAGAGGATGGATATCTTATTTCCATCAGTTTAATATAGGATATAGTGCATGTTTTTATACATAAACACACACATTTATCAAAATATAAAAACCATACACAATAGAAAAAAAATTATGAGATGAGGTTAGAAGTGCTCTATGTGTTATTCTATGCAGCTTTGGACTTCTAGGATGATGCATATTTTAGAATTGTGTCCTCTTGAGAGAAGCAGGGCATCACATGTCTGATTCTCTGGTTTCCAGTTAGATCTAGATCATGTTCTTCATGGTGTTGGTAATACAAAGCTATTCTTGACTCTGATCTATGGTATCCCAACTTTTGGATTCAAGAATACTTCATGTTTTCTTCATATGTATTAAGGTGCATGTGTCGGTTCTTTTCTCAAGAATTCTCATGCTTATTCATTACCATGCGTTGTTCGTTTCTAGGAGACACTTCTCTTTTTATTCATGGAGTGACTCTATTAGAGCTAACTAGATTCATGTATTATGATCCGCATACCTCATAATGGAAGCTGACATGTCTATAATGAAGTATTAATTATGTTAGTGCTTTTAAAAGAATCAAATATGACTGTTAGAAATTATATTTAAAATGACAAAAAAGATTAAATAACAGTGTCACAGTCTATCTCGAAATGGTGTCTCCTTGAGATGGTGTCTCCATGAAGCGTTGTCTCCATGAAAAAATGTCTCTTTTTTTCTTGTGAGTGGTGAGACAATTATGATTTCACTGTTGTCTAGAGATCAGAAACTGGTAGAACAGATGTTGTGTCTGGTCACATTGTTTGGTTCTTAGTGTCTAGTCACGGTGTCCCGTAATGGTGTTTGGGTCACGGTGTCTATGTCATGGTGTCTGGGTCACGGTGTTTGGGTCAGCGTGTCTAGACACGATGTCTAGGTCATGGTGTTTGGGTCATAGTGTCTTAGTCATGGAGTCTTGTCAAGGAGTCTGGATCATGATGTCTCGGTCATAGTGTCTCAATCACGGTGCCTATGTCTTTTGCAAGAAAAATAATATCGGTGGAAGACTCATGGTTTCTCAGACTTATCCAAATATCAATATACAGAAAAATAATGATATTAATAAATTGTATTAGACTTAGTCATTTATAATGAAAACCCATTATAAAAAAATTACAAATAGATTACAATAATAAAACATATCACTTGAGAGAATTGATAGGTTTATTTAAAATATAAATAAATAAACCATCTGTACACATGATTTGGGATTGATTAAACATGATTATCACGAATTAAAAAATATATAGTATTTCTGATCATTAAAAAATTATTAACACATGCGGAGTTTTACAATCTCCCCCCTTTGGATGATAAAAATCATGTGAGTGAGATATATACTCTTAGGGAATGGATCTCTCCCTTAGTATGCATGTCTCCCCCCCTTTTAGGATTATCAGGAAGAGTACAATTGTAAATATATGAACAGATAAGAAGTGTGTCCAATCTATTAGATGTATAAAAATATTCATTACAAACAGTTAGCATAAAAAAACATGTATCCCTATAAAATGATATTATTAACTTTTCTTCACCACTAGTTGTCCTCTCATTCCCCTTGGTATCAACCTCAAGAGAATCCACTAAAGAAGATGTAGAAGTGGAAGAAATAAGTGAACCAATAGATAGAAAAGGTAAATGGAGTCCTTAAAAATAGAGGGGGCCAAGGTAGGTGTATTGGAAAATCGAGGCAATTATTGGTCAGGGATTATAGGTCTGATCTAAAATAGATCCTAAGAGATAGATCAAGAAGTTGAGGCAAGGGCAGTGGATGAGAAGGAAGGAAAACCATGTCTCAAGGGTGCACCTATTGGAGACATAATAGCAGTTCTCTGAACAAGAAGATTAGGACTCAAAATCTTGATGAATTCAACAATAATATAACCATTATACTGCATCTCTTTCTCAAAGTAATCCTTGTTCTCCATAAACATGTCTAATAAGGGAGTGAAATCCTTAAGATTTTTAACCTGAGTTTTGAAAGCTTGTGTGACATGATGGATTTTTAGATATTCTATAAGGAACATTAAATGGTTTCTCATATCATGGTTTAGTTGATTCTATTGAAGTATAAATCAACCTTCTTGGGAATTTCTTATTGAGCATAATTGGAAATCATAGAATGAATTCTCACCAAATCAAGAACTCTCTCACTATTATTGACAACCACAAATATAGACTCTTTATCAAAGCCACTGAGCACAGGCTGATGTTCTTATTTAACAACTATTCTAAGCAAATCACTATTTAACGAGAGTTGACATGATTATCTGGAGGGACTAGAAGATGTAACAATAGATTTAAGAGACTTCAAGTAATTTAGAACATTATAGAGACAAAATTTATACTCATCAGTCAATTGGTTAAAACCAATAACAAGATCATGCATTTCATGAACAACTTTCATATTTTGTTCATCCACCGTGTCAGCTATGGATGTTAGGATAGGTTGAATCAGGTAGGAAACATCATTTAGATATATAACCACTAACATCTTTAGTAGGATGAGATACATGTCTTGGTCTAGTGTTTATCACTCTCTACATTTCTTGAACCACTCCTCTAAGAGTGTTCACTTCATCACTGAGATGTTTTTTTTACAATTTTGGCATCTTGAATTTCATGATGAATTTTTGGCTGAATCTTCCAAATAATATTTTCTATCAACATGGAAGCATCTATTTCACTCTATTTTTACACAAGAATATGTTGAGTATTCATAATCTTTTCAACCCCAGTAAATAGGGTACCACCAAATTCATTCAAATTGTCTTTACTCACCAAGCTAGAAGGTTATTGTAATGGTTTAGGGATAATTCCTAAGATAGGCTCATGTTCCATTGAATCTATATCACCATGATTAGATACTGGTTTCAACTGAAACATAGTAGACATATCAATACCTTTAACAGAGGCTTCATGTTAATCATTTACATCAAAATTACTAGGGATTTAATACCATGTATCCACAGATCTTGGATCAACCAGATTTGGAGCTTAAAAACTTTCTAGATTCCGGTGAGGCTCATTGTCAACATGTTCATCAGTATCCGGACAAGGATATTTATATCCTTGATCTAATTCCATGATTTCATCCCCAATAGCCTCACCCATTTTCTTTCTAACTAATTGAAAGGCTTTCACCATTATCTCGTTAGGATATAGGATAACCATAAGAATTGGTAGTTCATCTAAATATTCATCGTAAGAAACTTCTTTCTTAAGAGACATAAATTATTCTAAATGCTTTTATATAATATACTTTTCTCTTTCAACTAAAAAGATTATTTTTTAAAGTCGGGTTCTTCATCCAGATCAATAATCTCTTTATTGACCGGTATTTCCTTCTCAATTAAGACTTGAGGGGCAGGTTCACTATCTTTCTCATCCAGGATATTTTTTCACGAAGGTAAAATAGCCTATTTTTCTTATTCTTTATCAGAATAGTGAACAATTACATCTGGTTCCAAACTAGAATCAGAAATGTACTTAGGTCAAGAAAAGTGTTCAGAGAGGATGAACTTTTCATATAAAATATCATTATCTTATATCCAGTATTTTCTTCTTGGAATCAAACTTATTTTCATTCTCTTGACTGTACCTTTTTAAATATATATTCGTAATCCTCTGTGACTTATTTATCTGGTCCAACCAACCCTTTTTCTTAAAGCATGGTTGAGATTAATCTTGAGTAAAACAGTGAGGTTGACTTGGAGGTTGTCTTGATAATCTCACACATATGGACTATAACAAACTTTACTAGGTTGATCTTTTTTCCATTAACCATAAGGTGTATCAAAAATACATCCTGATACTTTATTGTAGAGAAATAACATTTGCAGGGGCTTATCAGATTTTGAACAAATTTAATCAAAAGTCTGGTTTTCCCATCAAGCTCGGCAGATATAGCTCTACTCTTTGTGTCATTCCCAATTAAGCATCTCAAGGATTCTTCCAAAAAAAATATCTCACTTGGAGGTGGAGGACCTCTATGGTAGTCCCAAAAAATAGCCTCATGAGGTATCCATTGCAAAGAAGCCCATAACGTTGAAGAAAAGGTACATGTTTTCCCATTGATCCAGCTTCACAGAACAAACCCATCTTCCGTATCAAACAAAAATTGAATAAACTGATAGAACTATGAAACTAGATTCAGGGAAATTGGACTGTCCTCATTTCAGACCCAATATAGCCACCCTTTCTCTTTTAGTACTTCTAATAATTAATATTTACTTTATAGAACCCACTTATAGAAAATTTTCTTTTTCAGGTACAACTATTCTATTCACCATGTTCAGATTCAACGAACCATCAGGCACAATCTTCGGTGATATTTTCATCATTTTCTTTGATTTGGGGTTCTTAGAGGATGATGACAATAGGAATTTTATTCTGGGCATTCAGCGAAGGTTTAACTGACAGAAAGGTCGATATAGGGGTTACAGTTTGATAGATGAGATCTCATGTGAAGAATGGATTGAAAACTATTTCTTTTTAATAATTTAGCGATACCAAGTGTCCAAAAAACAAAAGTGTAGGAAATTAAAAATAAATATAATTAATTTCCATGATACTGGTTATAATATTAAAATAAAATAGAAAATAATCATTAATGTGATATCATAACTGAATTTTATGGTGAGACCGGAACTAGCATTCACAGTGAGACCATAATAAGCTTTAAGAGTGAGACCATAACTATGTGATTTATAAAATATGAAACCTATTGTTTGAGATAATAATTTCCAGACAGTATCTGAGAGATAGTAACTGTGAGATCATAAACATGAAATAACAACTTTTAAGATAGTAAAGTACAGAACTGTTATATTTTAGAATGTAAACTTAATAAAGTGACATGTGAAACTGTAAACTGTGAAACAATAAGTTGTGAAATAGAACACATACTACTAAAGATTTACCATTTACAAATAATGTATGATATAATCTATTCTTTCATAACATAATGTTTTGGTGAATATAACAACAAGTTGGTATTCAGTTATAATGAATTCAAAAGTGATATCCCCTTTTTGATAATGATCCTTCAAAAAGAGATTACTTACATCCATGTGTTTTGTCCCAGAGTGTGGAACATTATTTTTTTAGATGTTAATAACACATGTATTTTCATACATTAAAGGTACATACCTAAATTGATATCTATAGTCTAGTAATGTGTGTTTCATCGAAACAATCTGTGCACAATAACTACTAGTAGCTATGTACTCATCTTATGTAGTGGTTAATGCAAAAGGGTTCTGCTTCATACTAAAACATGATAATAGTGACCTCCCTAAAAAATGACAAGATCCTTAGATTCATTTTCTATCTAACTTTATAACACCAAAATCAGCATCAGAATAACTAACTAAAATGATTGTCCTCTAGGATAAAATAGTCCTATATTGGGTGTATGTTTGAGGTATTTGATAATTATCATAACAATAATTAAATTATATTCCTGACGGTTTTCTTGAAAATGAACACACATACATTCACTTAACATAATGTTAGGTCGACTAGAAGTTAGGTAGAGTAGACTTCCAATCATTCCCCAATAAGTAGCTTGATCAATAGATTTACATCTTCATCAAGATCCAACATACATATTGTACTCATTGAAGGGTCACTACTTTTAGTACTATTCAAGAAAAAACATTTTGGATGATATGAAGTGTGTTTTACATGATTTAAAATAATACCATCATTATTTTGAATGATTTCAATTCCAATAAATAATTTAGTTCACCCATAAAACTAATTTCCAATTCATTTTGCATCATTTTAAATAATTCAATACATCAAGATTTTCTTGATGATCCAAAGATAATGTCATCTACATAAATTTGAACTACTAAAACATCATTGGAATTTAATTTTATAAAGAGGGTAGGACCGTCAATTCCTTTTGTAAAACCATTGGAAATAAGAAAAGTACTTAATTATTAATATCAAGATCTATGATCATAATTTAAAAAATATAAAGCATTTGATAATTTAAAACTATGATTGGAAAATGAGGATTTGTTAAACTAAGAGGTTTCTCAACAAATACATCCTCAACTACATACCCATTTAGGAATGCTCTCAAAACATTAATTTGTTACAGTTTGGAATTCATATGTGCAGGATAAGTAATCAGCATTCTGATGTATTCATGACTAGCTAATGGTGAAAAGGTTTCATAATAGAAAATTCCTTATTCTTGACTATAGCCTTGTCCAACCAATCCATATTTTTTTATAACTATGTTACTAGCTCCATATAATGTTTTCCAAAATACCCACTTAGTCCATATGGTAAATGTGTCTTTAGATCTTCCAACAAGTTTCCAAACATTGTTCCTTTAAAAATTATTAATCTATTCTTACATAGACATCACCCAAAATTCATCATTTATATCATCATTAAGGTTTTTATGTTCATGTTGGGACAAGAAGACTTGAATTTCAACTGGATTTCTAAGAGAAAGTCTATTTTGAATTATTTATCTGAATCTCTTACACAACATCAAAAGAAAGGTTCTTAAGAGTTCTAATAGCTCTCTATAAGGAATTACTAGATATTTATGGTTCATCAACAGCTTCTGGATCATTGTTACATGAATATAATGTTCTTCCAGAACTAGTTGTTTTAATAGATTCAATTATAGAATGGTTAGAGGATTTTTATTTTATGTCCAAATTTGATACATCATCCTCTATGTTCTCTATAGAGGTCATAGGCTCTTGTGGAAATGTTACGTCAAATTTGATATTGAAAAATTCTTCCTCACATTTAGTTCCTTTATTAAACACTATATAGTATTTACTAGAGATTGAATATCCTAGAAAAATAGCTTCATTACTATTGGATGCAAATTTGTCAAGGTTGTCCTCGGTATTATGGATTTAGACTTTGCAACCAAATATTTTTGAAGTATCTTGCATTGGGTTTTCTATTGTTCGATAACACATATACAGTTCTTTTGAGAATAGTTCTAATCAATACACTATTGACGTTATAGCGTGTTGTATTTACAGCTTCAGCCAAAAAATAAAAAGTTAATTCATATTCACTAAGAATGGTTCTAGAAATTTCATCCAAGGTTCTATTTCTGCTTTCTACAACACCATTCTGTTGATATGTTCAAGGGGCAGTTAAATTATGACTAAAACCATTTTGTGAGAAAAAAGATTCAAAATTTTAACTTTCAAACTCACAATCATGATCACATAAAAAGGATTTAAATGTAGGTCCACATAAATTTTCTATAGTTTTGGAATACTCGATAAAATGAGAGCTGGATTCACTTTTGTGAGCCAAAAAAGTCCAAGAATATCAAGAAAAGTCATCTACATGAACATAAACATAGTGCTTACTATTTAAACTAGAATCTCTAGATGACCAAAAAAATCCCTATGAACTATTTTGAGATGTTGAGAAGTTGACACTTATTTCATTGGTTTGAAAAAAAAATTGACTTTATTTCCCTTTTGAAAAAGATTACACACTTTATGATTTGGTAACACATGTTTGGGTAGACCATTGACTAATCCTTTTCTAGTTAGGTTCCTAAGATTGTGAATATTACAATGTTTTATTCTCTTATGCCAAATCCAATATTCCTTGTGAAATACACATAAAAAAATCAATTTGTGATACTAAATATTATATGTTAATAGAGTATACATTATCATTTCTTAATGCATAAAACACTAATTTATTTTTATAATTAAAAATAATAAAATCATCATTTTTAAATTTAACATGAAATACATTGTCACAATATTGTGAAATAATGAGCAAATTATATTTCAATCCATCAACAAAAAGTACTTTGGAAATTAAAACTGAGTTAGAGTCACCGATTTGGCCAAGTCTAAGGATCTTTCCTTTGGCATTGTCACAAAATTTTACATGTACACCATCAGTTTTTATTAAATTGTTATAACACAAATAGTCTACTATAATGTGTCTTGAACAACCACTGTCCAAGTACCATAAGCTTTTACAGGAACTCTTTAAGAACCTTTCCTACTAAATTTTTAGATAAAAACAAATTTTGGTACACATACATGTTTGGGTCCAATAATATTAGTTACTAGTGCTTTAAGAACCCACATCTGCCTCATAGGTTCCCTATACGAATTATCTAAAGTGCTTGAAAAAAAGTTTATTTGGTCCAGAAAATCTTGAAATAGTAGATAGGGTAACATAATTTGAACTAGATGAATTTTTTCTAGAACCAGGTGTGAAGCAGTATGTCCTAAATGTAGAAAAAAATAAGTTTTTCCAAAATTTCCATTACCATGTTTATAGCCAATACCTTTAGTATATATAGGAGTATTATGTTTGTCTATAATTTGTACCAATGTATCTTTACCTTTAGTAATGTTATCAAGATCCTTTTTAGTTACTCAATAGATAGAATTAGTTTATTGTTTTCTTTGATTAATTGAGCATTTGCGACCTTTCTATAGTAAGTTCATATTTAACAGTTGAGGTAAGAGCATGTTGTTTCTATAAATATTTATATTTATCTATTAGATGTATCCTCAAGAATATTACAGTTATCAAACACTTCTTCATTAGACATTTTTTTAGAGTCACTCTCATCTCCTGAACAATTTGAATTGTGTAAAAGGGATTCCAGGGATACCTCATATGTGTTTTTCAAAGAACACATATTATCTCTATTAGCATGTTAATCATGGGAAGATTCTGAGTCACATGAACTATCCTCAAAATAAATCCATGTAGCTTTAATTGCCTTTTATACATTCTATATTTTCACTAATATTTAATTTTTCACATGATCTTGGGACAATTAACATTTATATATCCATTTCTCTAACATTCATAGCATACTGTCTCATCAGAATTGTCACTTATTTTCCAATATTCCTTCCAGCTTAAATTTTGATCATATATTTCTCTTGAAGTTAGGCTTTCTAAAAATGTTATCTTCTTGTAAAATCTTTTCATCCTTCTAGAAAATTGATTAATATCCTCATCATTATCAAGTGAGTATTGTTCACTACTAGAACATTCTACAGAGGATTCCAATTTATCTTCTCTTTGTTTTTAGAGGTGGTGGTATTAAATGCAACAGATTTCCTTCTTGGTTCAACCTCTTCTTCCTTGTTGAATTTCAACATCTCTTCACAAATCATTAGTTCTCCAATCAGTTCTTTTACAGGTAACTTGTTGATGTCACATTATTTTCTAATAGAGATAGAGTTTACTCCCAATCTCTTAGGTAGGAATTCGAGAATGATCAAAATTTGTTCTTTGGTAGAAACTCCCTTAGAAGAGAAATCATTATGTTGATAATTTCATTGATCCTTAGATACATATAAAAAATAATCTCATCATCCCACATTTTAACGTTATCATATTTAATAGTATATTTATTAAGTCTCATTTCTTTTACACTAGACGTTACTTCATGGGAAAAAGAAATTGTATCCAAAATTTCATGGGTAGTTTTATATAGAGAAATATGGTTAAATTCATAAACAAAAGAAAGAGAAATAAAAAAATTCATGTCATTGAAATTTTTATTATTGGCTGTCTTGGTTGGGTCATCCCAGGTGATTCTATTTGTTGTAGGAATCTTACTGTCATCTATAACTGAAGACCAAATTTTAAAATCTATACATTCTAAATGAATTTTTATTTTAATTTTCCATTGGGAATAATTGGTTCCATTAAATAATAGTGGTATGCTTGTTGCAACACCTTCCAGTCTATTATACATTATAAAGTAATAATTTGAAAGAGCTAGAAATTTAAAACCAAAATGATTTTACTAATGTATATAGTACAACCAAAATAACATTTGAATAGGGTCAGAAAAAGAGTCTTAACCGGAATAACATTCTCTTTTGATACCAACTATTAGTCAGAGTAGAGTACTCAAGAGGGGGGTGAATTGAGTATGTATAAAAAATTCAGTTTGAAAAGTATTCATAAAAAGGTTTCTCGATAAAATAAATACAACCCAGTTAATCAAAGTAATATGGTAATAAATGTTTGAATATTCAAATAACATTTTATAATGTTGATTATTTATCAGTAATATTATTATCAGTTATTAAGATTACTTTTGAATCTATTCTAATAAGGAAAAACAATTACAACTTCTTACCATTATTAAATATAAAAGTTAATATATTTATTTCAAAATTATACAATGAAATGGAGAAAATGAAATCAAATAACATAGCAGTTATAAATAAATTCATTCAATCTCAAGAAGATTCATAATCCACACAACATGGTGATCGCCTACCACCAAGCATTTTATATTAACAAACATGGTCAATACCCTGGATTGGGATAAACAAAAGTGCATAGGTCTATCCTAGTCACCCGACCTCTTCCATAATTTTTCATGGGTATAAAAAAATTGGTCACACATGGACCTCTTACACACTTATCTGTGGGAGTAAACAAGTGTAAAAATATATGAGAAGAAGGATATCTTAAATCCTCCAATTTAATGCCAAAGGTAGTGAATTTTTTATACACACACACACACACTGCATGAAAACTAAAAACAATATTCCAGAGAGAGAAAATGATGAGATGAGTATAGATGTGTTATAAGTGCTTTTATATGCATATTTGGACTTTTAGTATGAAAGAAAATGTTAGTATCGAGTCCTCTTGCATGTAACAAATTATCCCATGTCTAATGCTCTGGTTTGCAGTTAGATCTGGATCATGTTTTTCATTTAGTTGGTAATGTGAAGATATTATTGACTCTGATCTATGTTATCCCATATTTTTTGATTCTATAAGTATTCATGTTCTCTTTAGATGTATTTCACTTCATGTATCAGAACTTTTTTCAGGAATTCTCTTGCTTCATCGTTATCACGTGCTCTTCGTTTCTAGGCCACACTTCTCTTTTTATTCTTGGAGTGCATGTGTTGGACCCAAAATGATTCTTTTATTGTACACCTAATACCTTATACTATCAAGTGAAATGTCTACAAATAAATATTAATTATTTTAGTGAATTTAAAAGACTAAAAAATGACCATTCAAAATTAAATTGAAAATGAAAAAATATATTAAAGAACAGTGTCATAGCATGTCTTGAAATGGTTTCCCCATTAAATGGTGTCTCCATGAAAGAGTGTCTCCATGAAACAATTTATCTTTCTTTTAAATTTGAGTTGTGATATAGTTATGATTTCACATTTGTATAGAGATCATGAATTTGTAGCACAGATTCGGTGTCTAGTCAAAATATCTAGTTTTCAGTGAATGGTCACAGTGTCTGGATATAGTGTATGGTTATAGTGTCTCGGTCATGGTGGCTGGGTCTTAGTGTCTAGTCATGGTTTCTAGTCACATTTTCTAGGTTACGGGGTCTGGATAACAGTATCTAGGACACAGTGTCTGGTCACAGTGTCTGCGTCACAGTGTGTGGGTCATATTGTCTGGGTCCTTTTCTAGAAAAACATAATTGACCACAAACTCGCAATTTTTCAAACATAGCCAAATATCTACAGACACACATAAATAGTGATACTCAAAAATAGATTATACTTAATATTTTAAAATGGAAATCAGTTATAACAAAAATTTAAAAAGTTTCTAGTAATTAAACATATCACTTAAGATCTTGGACTGGTTTACTTAAAGCATAAATTAATAAACCATTTGTACACATGATTTGAGACATATTTATTAGGTTTAACATGGTTTAAATAATTTACATGATTTTTGATCAATAAAACATGATTAACAAATGAGGTGTCCAACAATTTTTGGCAATACAAAAAACTATTTCTTAATAAAAAAATTAAACATTTCAACATAATTTTTAAAATATGTATCTTGTATCATTAACAACAATGAAACATAATATAATATGATTTTATTTATTTATAATTAATATATGTAACATTAATATATATAATTAATCTTTTTTATTTAGTTTTAAAAGGATTTCCCATAAAATAATAATATATTCCTTAACTACCAATATTTACATGGATAACTCAACAAAATAACAACATTGATCTGTATAAAAATATTAGAAATAATTCTCTAGAAAGAGAAAAAAATTTATATTATAGAATAATATATTATTAATGAGGTTGATTCATTTCATGGTAGAAAACTTTTTATGATAAAAATGGGATTATATCAAAATCATATATTTAATGTTAGTATTATTAAATAGATTTATATACAATCTGTGTTAATGAATAAATCTAATTTAATTGAAATATTTAAATAATTTTTTCAACACTATGTGTGAAATGAAATAAAAATTAATGTTTGAAAAATAATTTCTTAATAGAATAAATATAAAAACTATTTGGGTGATCAAACCAAAAATGATTTTTGGAACTATCGAAAAAATATTAATTTTAGAAGATGTATTTATATCACAATAATTAAAATATAATTATACATAAATGATATAATATGTTTCTTTAGAAATGAATATTTATTAATTATTTATATATAAGTATTAATTAAAAATATTAAATACATGTTTGATTATGTACAAAATGTAATAAGAGTCAGTAAATTATCCTTGATGGACAACTTCCAACCACTATCAAGTAATTTCATTTTTGAAATTAAAAACATCATTGTGTTCCCACCAAATTGTAAATGTGATATTTATTTTAAATATATATAGATGAATTATTTTAATCTATAAATGTTTTGAGTTCTTGCTTATAATATGGATATTTTGACTCTTCATAACATAAATATATCATATTTATGTAGATAATAGTTTTACATAAACAAAAACAATTTCATTATTTTATTATAATGAAATATATTATAGAAGATAAATTATAACATATTGTTTTATTTAATAAATTATTTTATCCAACCAATCTGATAAATAAAAACATGATAAAATGTTATTATTTAAAAATAAGTTTTATGATAAAAATGGTAAACCTCAATTTGAGAAAAGTGGAAGAAATTTTTTCTTTTTTTTCTCATTTATAATGAATATATAAATCTATGAACACCAAATAATGATCATTAATTCAATAACTAAATATATTTATATTATTATTAAGGATTTATTAATCATTATTTTTTTAGACACAAACATAAATCCTTTAAGAAAATTTTTAATTACTTAATACAAATAAATACAAATTTAATCAATGTATAAAATTTACTTGATTCATTAAATTTTGTGAATAATGATAAAAAATATATAATAACATAATATGATGTATTATCAACATTAATATCATAAGGAACAATCTAATGCATTTTTCTATCCAATAATGAGATAATAACCAACCAACATCTGTTATCTATACAAGCCACATGAACTATATCATCACGTGGTGTAGTTAATTTTGGATAATAGAAACCATTGTTTTTATAATAAAAATAAGACATAAAACCAATGAAAAAAGAAGAAATTAGAAATTTACCATAATAAAAAACAATTGAATACAAACTAGGATAGAACAGAAAGTATATGAAATCCACATGTGACCAACATTCACCTATAAGCCAATCCAAATTGAAATCTGTACAAACAAGACAAGTGAACACACTGCAAGATTCCATTTTCTTTACCTAAACCACGTATCACAATATCAATAAATGATCAATGTCCCACGTATGGTGAGATATAAATCCTAATTATATTACACAATAGATTCAATACTATATTTAATACCATTAATGAAATTATTATTTTTTTAAAATAGAGTTACAAATTATTTTCATAAAATAAATCCGGCTGTGAATCATTTACCCTTTGATTTCCAATAAAAAGCTTTCATATTATCAAATAAAAAATATAAAAATTATATGTGATAAAAAAGGAAGGTATATCACAACACTGATAGGTAAAAATGTAAACACATATCAATGTAACAATATATCATGTCATGTTATGTGATACATCCTCATATAAACACTTATGAAAAACTATCCCTTATAAAAAAGTCTGGTGATAAATAAAAATAAATGGAAAATCAAAAATAAAATCATTATAGGATCTAGCCTATTAGAAAATTTATAGTAGATACTCTCACGACTAAATGGATATATGTTGTATCCAATATATTTTGAGTCTCTCTATTAAATATCACAAAAGGTTACCTCCTAGTGGTGAAACACACAATAAGGCTCTATGTGTCTTTTTCCAGATGCACCAACAGTTCCCATTGGTTAATTGACTAAATAAATGTTTAAAATAATTCCAAAAATATTCAAAAGAGAATTAAATTCAAAAAAATACTCTTTGAAGTTTAAAACCCAAATATAATTCAAGATAGTCAATTTTCTAAAGAAAAACAATCTTTGAAATCATTTTCAATTCAGATAAATAATTTGAAACAACTTATCAATTAAAATCAATGAACTCACAAAAGGTTGTTATCATTGATGATGTGAAAATATTTAAAATTAAGAAATTTTATAGAAGAAAACTTATGCCAACATGATAGAATCCCAGCTTCCTTCTCCAATTGTGACTAAAAACGAAGAGCATATCCTTGGAAAGAAGAGGCAAGCCAAGAAACTGAAAGGGATTGTTTAAAAAAGTAATTTAAATAGACCAGTATTCAAAATCAGCATGGAATATTTTATAGGTCAAGGTGGATAATGCCTTCCAATGGATGAAATTAAAATAAATCATATTAAGACCCTAAAAACGCAATTAAAAACATTAACATATAGTGTAATTTCACTAAAGGTTGTGTTATTCACATAGATCATATTCCCAAAATCAATCATTTCATTTTTATTAAAAACCAAAATATCTACATTGCATGACATAAACACAATACATATCATGTAATCCACTCATGCTATTTATTGATTTAATGTGTTCATCTCAGAGGCCATTACACTTCATGTACTCCCATTACACAATGTACAATTTCCCAATTAATTGCATAAATTACCATCTTAAAGTGAAAATTCCAACAAATCAATGACTTCACCACTATCAGTATCCTCCCATATCCATCATCATCATTATTCATCTAGTGAAAAAGGAAAAATAATGGATAAAACAAACCCAATATATATGTAACTGATGATTACAATTTTCTCATTATAAACTCTTTCTTCCGCTAAAAATCAACCATGTTTTTTAATCAAAAAAGGCAAGGCCATTGTTTATTCATTAATGATTATAGCTCCAACATCTTGTATCTATCATTTCCTCACAACCGTAGTGCTCATAGCAGGAAGATCATTTTATTTTGAACTAACTTATCTCTCTTATCCAAAATCTAAACTATATATTCAACCAATGTGGTATTAGGCTCAAGATCAATGTACTCCCATCCAATCACATGGGACATATCTAGCATATACCACCTCCACTGGGAGATTTGAAACACATTATCAAGAGATATAAAACCATAAAAAAATTCAAACCATTATTATAACCACCCTAGGCATTAAATGATCTCAAAATAGGACCACAAACCAAGGTTCCATCTCACCCTACTTACCCACTTGATGATTTTCCATGAAAGGTGAAACTCTAAGAATGACCCACTCCCCAACCACAAACTTTGACTTCTTACATCAAGGGACAAAATAGGATTTTTGATGAATTGGTTTCATGATAAATCTTATTGGGATCAATTACACCATCTCTGTCATCTCTTGAAAAACACTCGGTACAACCATGGAAGGATCTCCCAGCCCTGCCCAACACAATGGATAACTACATGGTCACCCATGAAAAGCATTGGAGGGCACCATATTTATTAAATCCTGGTAATTATTTTGACTATAGTATCCATCCAAAAGAACATTATTTTCCAATGATACTATGAATGACAGGATATATTCATAGATCATATCCTCTTTAACATCCATCCATTAAGGGATTTTATGTCAACATCAATTTAATTGGGGAACCCATCACATCCAGAAAACCTTTAAAAAAACATGTTTATGAAGCTCAGTTCCCTATTATACACAAATAAAGAGTTATAATTGTGAATATACAAAATCTCTTGGACATATATATCCCCAATTATACCCACATTCATCATCTCCCAGATATGTAGAAAATATGATGATTTTTTGTTTCGATCAAATATCAACCAAAACGAATACTTCACAGTAGGTGTCCATGGAAAACTAATGATGAAATCAATCAATATCTCATGTTAGTTTTATAGTAGAATGGGTAACATATATACAAATTATTTCATGTCTCTTGTGCTCCACATAATTCTCAAACCAGTGAGACACCATGATAAAACAAATTGATCGTCTCATCCACTATCAACTTTACTGATGTCTCAGATCATGATATATATTTTTATTAAAAGGGTTCACAGAAAAAAAATAATGTATTATAATATCTAAACACTTCTTTATTATGGTAAATAGAACAACCAACCATTCATAGAATCACAAAGCTCCACTTGGAGAGAGATTCCACTCATCCAGGTACTACCAGTGATAAAATCATTCACTAAAATGTTGGAACTCAGTGTCTATCACCATATAAATTTGAAATATCTTGTAAAAATATGTTTTATAATTCATAAAATCCACGTAAAAACATGTCCACCCACTTATTATGATACAAATCTAATCCTAGTAAACACGATCTATATACACATCTACTTAAATTATTTTTTTCTCGATATTTGTCAGTAATTTTCTAATCAGTGTATTGGAAACCTCATTCTGGTTCGTGGGAGTATAATCAATATTAAAATAAAAAAATTTAAGATACTCTATCTAGTTTCATTGAATACATTTTATTTCCCTTTGAGGAAATATGTATTACATGATCTTATGATCATAATATACCATAAATTGTTCCCCAAAGAGATAAGCAAGTCATGTTTTGAGTAAATGTATAACCACATGAAAATCTAGATCGGGGGTATGGTATTTATAATCAGTAGGTATTAACTATAGACATCCACAATACTTGAGCTATTTCACAAGATTCAAAACACATCCCAATCCAATACTAGTAGCATTGTAGAAAATATCATAATCTAAACCCAATTCTACAGGATTCAATGTTGGAACTAAAATAAACCACATATTGATCTCTTAAAAATATCTCAGACACTAGTCACTCCTTTGAAAAATTAACCCCATATGGGTTAAATGATTTTATTGATGTTCTGATCTTAGATAATTCTTGAAAATAAATGTCTATAGTAACCATCCCAACCTATGAAGCTCTGAATCTCAGACAGTTCTTTGGGCTGCTCTAAAGACATAAATACCTGTAATATCTAAGGATCAACTAAGATGCCCCTCTAATATTTCACATTCCTTAAAAACATCACATAATGGATCCAAAACTAATATTTGGGAATATTAGAACACATAAAATTAACTTCGATTGTTCGATGAATTATATCCACATAGTTAATATTATCCCTCTTTGATTTGAAGAACACAAAAATATCATGTATGAATACCACAACAAGAATGTCCAGGAACTGATGATAGATCTAGTTCATCATATATGTGAACAAAAAAGGGAAATTAGTATGAAAGAATGGAATAATAATAAAATTGAAATTCTAATATCAACTTATAAATTATTCATTAGGTATATCCTATTATTAGAGTCTAAACATGTGGCACACTGACAACTTGTTAATCATTGAAAATCAATGAGACCATTTAACCTGATCAAAGAAATCATTAATATTTGGTAAATGATTTGTTTTCATAATGGTCACATGATTCATCTTCTAAAAATCCATTAAATTTTATAGGTTAATATCTAAATTTCTCTAAAATGATGAAAGGTTAGTCCTATTGTTACAAACAAAGTCAACTAAATTATTTATCTAACACATTCTCATGATGGTCCTAAAATTGCACCAAATTAGTAGGCTCTATAAAGTATAATGGAAATGAAATGGGAATTTTACCAAAAAATAGTTCTTGTGTGAACTCCCACTCTATCTATCTATCTCCTTGTATGGTAGTTAAATTGAAAACCAATCTTATAAGACCTAGGGGTATCAAAAAACCATTTCATGAATTTAACCAACCAAAAAATGGATAACCTTATAAAGAAACATCTCTCAAGTAATGGCACAATATTTCCCTGGAATAAAGAACAACATTCCAGGATCTTTCGAATTTTGAGTCCCATTCAACCAAGAAAAAATGAATAATCCCATTAGATGATAAGAAATAAACCCTATGGTGATAATAATATATCAAGTCATTTATAGTGATCATCCATACATACTGATAATAATGTCAAATATGTCAAGATCAATCACTGAAATTTTTCGCTCCAACTCAAAGATAGGTATCATTACCCAACACACAGTACATCTAAGACCATGTTTGAACCTATTTACTAAAGGTTTGGAATGATCCAATATGAAGGGAATATGAATATAATGAAAGAATGCAATCTAATATTAATTATATAAAACAATGGGTATCCCCTCAAAAATATATACACAAGGAAGACAAGATAAACATCATTTCTCTAATAGTAGATTCTCCTCCATCATATTCATATAGATCATACTATACTCTATAAATTGATCTATCATAAACACATGATAATCTCATTATCCTAAGGACTAGACCTACCACTCTTAGATGTATCATTATAAACATGTGAAATCTTTGTGAATATTAATCCAACATTAATTATAAGATACAACCAATCACAGAAACATTTCAGATGGATGGATTATCCACAAAGAGGAAATGTTGTTGGTGTCCCCAAATAATTATGCCTAGTATTGCCACACATCCCACACTAGTAATAGAAAACCCATTGATTCCCTATTTATGCCCCAAATTGTGGTTTTGAGGGAAATTTCCAACTCTTACACTAACTTTTCTTGCAATAAGTTACACAATATCTTACAACTAAACCAATATATGATCAACTATAATAATCTCCCTAGATTAGTCTACATGATGTTGTCTTCACAACCACCTCCATAATGGTCAAAAAGAACATGACTATAATAATTGATATAATAAAACTCCTTAGACCTAATTAAATTCAACTTGCCCTATATTAATCCTTAGATATAATCTCAAGTACTAGATGAACCAACTTATAAAAATGGGAAACATACTAGAGAATAGTATCCTCCCCTAGTTCTATGGTTAGAAACTCATGGGTATTATACTCACACAACAAATCATGGTGAAATTATTTATTTATTATTTTATTAAAGGAACCCCAAGTATGATTCCCATGAACTTATCATTCATAATAGAGCCCCATAATCTCATTCCAGGTCCCACAGGAATATACGTGTAAAATATAATCTTATATTCTTTAAGATACTTAAATAAGTTTATTATCATCTCTATTTTCTAAAAAAAACTCCTCATATTCATGGGGTCTATTGTCACCGTGATAGAGGTGCAGGTTATTTTTATAAAATTCAAAGCCTCAATACACCATGCATCAGGGGGTTCTTGATACCCACTAGGCACAGAGTTTGAATAGTGATTATAACAACTTCTAAAAAGTTAGGGTTCTCCAACTTGAATAGATCTCTCAAATTAGTCTCTCAAATATGGATGATCTCTACTAAGATCCATTTTCTAAAATATAAAAAGTAAATTACTAATGAAGAATTTCAGAAAACATTTTTCAATATTCTAGTATTTGATAACAAATAATTAAAAAAATTAGAATGTAAGGAAACTAAAAAAGGATTTAATTATAATGTAATAGGTCAATTTAGATAAACATAACATAAAATAAATTCAAATTAAGTCAAATAATTATTCTCAAACCCAATATAAATTTCCTAACCACTGATGGTGACTCAATTTTAGTAATGGATGTGAGTTGGCCATGAACCTTTTCTGTACATTCTATCAAGATACTAACATTCCAAACTCCAATATACATATTAAAGAAAACCAAACATACTTTGTGATAACACACATTAGGATAATACTCCCTTTTGATTACAAATCATAATAAACTAGCATAGATCAACAAGACAAGCCACCTAAACATTCCCATCACGTAATATATGTAATGAAGGATAGCATAAACTAGGTTTGTATGAAATTAAAATAAGACATACAACCAAAGAACATAATGGAAATATATGAGATATCACAAATAAATATGTAATAATTTAAAATAGGCTTAACTAGAATGTACATAAAATCCACATGTGACCAAATTTCTCCTCTCTAACAACCTGAAATGAAAGAAGCATCAAAATAAGAAGCTAGCTACTATAATATTCTTTTCACATTCCTTAAAACCTACAACCAAACATCCAAAAACACAAAAAGTATTGAATTGTGTGAGACCCAAATCCAAATAGGGTACCACCATATATTCTACAAAATAAATAATATCAAGAATGAAACAATTATAGAATTTAAAAAAAACAAATTTTTACAAATCATTTACATAAACAAAATCTATTTGTAAATAAATTTCTATTTATTCCTAAAATCAATTCATATTCTCAAGGAATAAATATGGAATGTATAATTTACAAAACATGAAATAATATCCACACATCAAGATATTAAAATGTAAAAACTTATACATGAACAAAACTATCATGTGAAGTAATGTGATACAACCTTGTATAAAAACCCCTAGTCAACAATCCATTATAAAAAAATAAAATTATAAATATTAATAAATGATTAAGTAAAACTAACCTCATATTAGTCTCTAGCCTATGGTACATTACGTAATATACCCTCAAAATATAGATCATTAATATGTTGTAAAAATATATCAAGTCATGTCCATTGATAACCCCAAATTTTATCCCTTTGTCATGCAACACACACTACAGATACCTTTGACTCTTTCTTGAAGAACCAAAAATCCCAATGTGAAAATGTCCAAAACAAATAAAAACCATTTTTCTCTATTTTATAAAATATTTTCCAATCCAATAAAATCCTTTAGATATTTTTAAAACCCATTTCCAAACCATGAAACTAGAATTTCAATGAAAAATAATGTTTGAAAAAATTTTCATTTCCTTGAAAACAAATTCATTTTCAAGAAATCATTTGAAACAAATTAAAACATAAAATTAGTGAAAAAATTGATTTATTATGATTTATATTAAATTCCTCAAAATAACCCACTATATAGAAACAAATACCTCAACATGTTAGAAATCTATCATCCTTTCATAATGGTGGAAAAAACCCAGATAAAAACCTTAGATGGTGATGTAAACCAATAAAATGATAAGGACCTATTAAAAAATTTGTTTTATCACAATAATAGAAAAAACCATTGTGACAACCAAATCTAAAGGAAACCTAACATTATTACATAACAAGAGTGAATAAATTCAACCAGTATAATAATCAATCAATAAATAAAGTGATTTGGAAGAAAAGACATCACATGAAATCTCTTAGGACGAGACCCATGATTGAGATGGAGAAGTGATATCAAAGGATGATATGAAAATGCATATATATGGTTCCATAAATTCCAAACACATAAAATTTAAATAGTGTGTAATTAAATTACACATTTTATAATCCATGATGGTTATATACAACAAAAATACCCATTTCCTTATTTTAAGAAACATGTTTTTTTTCATTTCATGATGTGAAACCCATAAATGAGGTGTAAACTGATAAGGATGGGTTTTTAATTCCTTAATTATACTTGGAAGTCATTAAATGGCATGTTATTCCATTACAAGGATTGTAATTACTTATTTAAAATATGAAACCATATGTTTAAGTTGAAAATTTCATTAAATTCCTATATTCACCATTATAGGAATCCTCACCTTTGTATTTCGGTATAAATAATCCAGTAAAAAATGTAACATACAAATTAAGGATAAAATATTCCTAATTTAAAAGAAATGAATCATTATAAAGGAACTGCATTATATTAGATATAGTTTTAATATATATGAGTCTTGTTAGAACTTTCATACCTTCTTCGGTGTGTTATCTTTTGGTAAAAATTCCTTCCTAAAACATATTACACCATGTAAAAAATAAAATAAATCATATCACATACATAATGAAAATATTTCCTATATTTTCTATAAAATTATTTTTTATTTATGTATTTATAAAGGAATTATTTGGATTTCTCATAAATTAAATCCAATTATGGTAAATTTACTTTATTATTCAAACAAAAGTAAAACTAAGAATTAACCATTATAATATGAAGTGATTAGATATTATATTTTAATAATAAAAAATTTAAATAATTTATAAATAAATATTGAGATTTAAGTAATTTTATTATTTTAAAATATAGATAAGGAAATGTTATGAAAGATAAATAATATGATTTTCCATATAATAATTTCTTAAAAACTAATCATATTTTAATACACATTATCATTAATGATTTTGTATTATAAATAAAAATCATATCAGATGGGTTTATTAACTATTGTAATGATTATATAATGATAAATATACCAAGTTGAATCAATGGAAATAAAAATTTAATAATTACATATAAAATATGAAATATAATATAAAAAAAAGGTATGTCGTTTACTTATCTACTGGAAGGGTAAAATATATTGGTTTCAAGTGAGTTTTAAAAATAAGGTTTTGATTTGTAAAATAATTTTACAAAGGTCAATATAGTTTTTATAAAATAATTATTTTTATATTATAGTCAATAATTATCGAATATTTTTCCAAATATCATCTTCATATTTTACTTATTGACCTATTAAATATTTATGGAATTTAAAAATGGATATAATAAATTTATTCATTATTATGATTATATAATAAGATGTGAATGAAATATAATTTTATGGTTATGATAATATTTGAATTAATCTAAAGAATAATATATCATATAAATCAATTGATAGATTAAAAAATATCTATATGAGAATCATTAATACATTGGTGTAATCAAATTTATTTGGTTTTTTCATGAATATAGATGACTTTTCCTTCTATATCTATATTAAAGGGTTCTCATATACAAAAAGTAATTTTATATGAAAGATGGTACTCTCACAAGATATATCAATATATATTATAATTACATTACATCCAATTTTTTTATAATAAATAAATCATTATTGAACTATACCTCTTCTATAGATTTTTCAAGATTATTATATGTGCATGTCTACATTGTTTTTTTCAAAACTTATTTTTTTATGTTATTCAAACTATTATATTGTTTTATATAAGTTTAATTATTATTTAATTGTTAGAATACGTATTTTATTTTACAAAATATCATGTAATCTTTTTGTAATGTGTTTTTTATTTGAAATAACACCAATTGGGTTTTTGTATGGATTAAACTAGTCAACATGTATTTTATCAGATTTTTGGAGGAAGAAATAGAGTATCAGGGCATCTTAATGGTCATAATTCTATATTAGTAGACACAATATTTTTGTTATGAGATTATTTATAGATGTGTGTGTAATTTATCATCATAAAGTTCGTCTTTTTTGGGCTAACACATTTTCCATGATGCTTAAGTGGTATGTAGTTTGCAATGGTGATTTGAATGGCTCAGATGGATGATTTGGTATAGAATGAAATTCACTATTTTAACCTTTTTGAAATATTTTTGGGATAAACATAATCATTGAGGGAATGGATCCTAAAAATAGGTACACTCAAATTCTCTCTTTTTTGGCATGGTGTGGGATTAGGGCCCCCCCATCAGAAACATCCACTCTTGAAACACAATTATTTTTCATCATGTATCTTATCAATGTACAAATATGTAAAATGGGGAATATAGAAATTTCAACTTCTTCACATTTTGGATCATTATTTCATTGTAGTTTTATGACTTTTATAGAATAAGAAACAGAAATTCACAGATCACAACGTAAAAATATTTGGTGTGGTTGGTCAAATAGGGTATCTATTTTCCCTATGATATAGTGAATGTCATGGTTTATTTATTTTAAATCATAAAAATCATAATCATGGCATAGTTAAAGGTTTATTTTTTATAGTGTTGTTTTAAATAGTATTTTAAAACATCTTTTATTCAAGTGATCAAACCATTTAAAACACAAAAAAAATTGGATATCCCTTTAAATAGATCCAACATGGGCATAGTGAGTTTCAATACACCATGTTGGAGACAATCCTGGATTACAATTTAAAAAGGGTATATCCCCCATGTTCGTTTTTTCATTTCTCTTTATCCTAATCTCTCTCTATTACATTCCCCACTCTCATCCACTTCATTGAGATCTTAAACACATTGGATAATTGGAATTATGTAATGGGGTCCCCATACTCCCTTTGGTCCCCTTCTCCACATTCTCCTAGATTCTAGTTCATTAAAGAGGTTTTTTTTGGGATATCCTATATTTTTTGTAGATATTAAACCAAGAACTAATGATGATATTCAATTCACAGGCTCTGATGGTGTGTCCTTTGAGTTTAGATGTGGTTTATACTTTTCAATCAATTTTTTCTCAAAGAAAATTTAAATTATAATCGAGGAAGGGAATTCATTAGTTATAATTTTTTTGTGATTATGTATGAGATTATAATATAATATATTCTATGGAAATTCATATAATCTCCCTTAAAATGAAAACAATTGTATTTTAATGATCAATCAAAAATTCATTCTGCTCTCATGTGAAGATGAATTATTTCTAAAGAATCATGATTTTACAGATAGTGTGATATATAATTACTAATACATTGTTATTATTTATCAAGATTTATATTCTAGGAATTATATAAAAAATTAATATCAATTAATAGTGACTTGATTAAATATAGGAATGTTATCTGATTATGTTTCTTCTCGGAATGAAATTAAATTTTGATGTTATGAATGTGTTATATTTTTGTTTTTTTATATCTATTGATCTATTCTAGTTATAAGATTATTTTTTATTGAACCTATACATGATTTATTGGATTACTATAGATTGTATTGAATTTTTTTTATTGTAAATAAATATTTAGCATTGATTTACAGTATCTATATTTACTAAATTTTTGTTTGTATCATCGTTGTGGCCTTTGTTTACACATGATAGTTCTATGTTCAATTATTTTTCTCATTGTCTATATACTTTTGGATGGTGTAAATTTTATCAAATTTGTTGTGATCTTGGAATGGATAGTAAATTTTGGTGGTTAAATATTCATTATCTTGGATTTATAGAGATTTTTAATATCTGTGATGGTGGTATGGAATGTGTTTTGCGTAATGGTGTCTAGGATGACAAGAGGGTGATTGGAAAAAGATGAGAGTCAATTTTTCTCATTGGTTGATTCAAGGTTGTTTATTTAAAATGGATGGGTTACTATGTGTTTTCTTATTTGGATTCTGAATACATTACATTCTTTTACTCAATAAACTACTGGTGAATATTTTCTTCTATTTGGTTTATGTGTCCTCGAATACACAAAATTCTAGAATAATAATTGGATTCATTAAGAACTCAAAGGATGAGTAATATTGATACTGTAAATGAGATTTGATAAAAAATTGAAACCATGGTTAAATTAAATTATATAAGATCACAAGTAATAAATCACTAATTGATGAATGATTTATAAAAAATTATTTTTTTGTGATGAAGTAAAATTGTTGAACTAAAACAATAGATGTGATAATGAAATATTGGTAAATTTTTATGATATTGAATGAAATAATAATAATTTATAATAAAAAATTGAAAATGATTATTAATGTTTAGTCTTCATGTTTCTATACCTATATAAAGTCTATTTCTTAGATAGTAATTTTTTTGGTTGGGTGTATTTTGATATGATATTAAAAATTCAATTAAATGAAAAGGTAGTTTCCCATAGTGTGTTATTGTGTGATTATTTTTTTATATTTTTTGATTTCATACCCTTATTCAACTTAACGAGTACGGTATCCAATTCTAAATTATTTTGGTGCTATTTTCCCTAAAATTATTTTTATTAATGGAATGGGTATTTTACTTCTCTCTCCACCCTACTTGCCCTTTGGTTGTACTATATTATGTCACAAAACTAGTGATATGATAAATTATTTTATAGAATATAGGCTCATGAAAATTGTGATGGCTCTCGATAGTATCTTAAATTTATATAGATGTGGTAATGGATGGATGATTTTTTCTATATAAGTATCTTGTTGTGGTGACTATGAATTTCCAAGTGCGGACATTGATGGGTTAGAGTGACTTGAGGTATAATTCATAACACATGTGGGATTGTTACTTCTTTAATTAAAATTTGTTATAGAAGAGATAATGAGATGAGTTATTAATGGCCATCATAGTATTCAAGATGATATAATGTTATTGAAATGATATGGATTCTTGGTTTAGGGAAGGATAACATATGAGACAGATAAGAATAACACATGAGCCATTTGTGAATGATAATGACTAAGTAATGGAGAAGTGGAAACATTGTACCTTTATTACATATGTCATTTGATATAGATATAGTTATTTCTACATGTTACAAGGTGATAGATCATTTTGAGCAAGGGTAAATATCGTTATAGGTCTAGGTGGAATGTTGGTTTCATGTGTTTATTCACTAACCAATACTAAAATTATTTCACAATTTACCTAATAGTTTTCATAGAGGATATTATTATGTAAAATTATATTCAAAAAATAAATAAATAAAAAATATTTTTATGTCTTCTAATGTGGTTTAGATTTAAATTTTTATGTTACAAGATCATGGTATTGGTCATGAGATATTAGATTGTTGGGATAAATGATGAGGATTTATTTTTTGTATCTCTCTAGACTGAATGAAAATTAAATTATTTATTATATAAAAGACTTTTAAAGAAAAAAATTAGAATCCATTGTTCATGACCTAAAGAAATTAATAGAACCATTAAAGGACAACATAAGACAATTTTATTTGATCTCCCTGCATAATTTTGAATAAATAGTACTGAACTGAGAGTCAAGATCATCATTCAAAAGGCCTTCAAACCGATATGTCAGCTTGTCCCCAGACTGGATGTACTCCTCTTGACTGATCATCCCAGCATTGAATCCTATAATCAATATTAGATCTTGTTTTTCAATATAGTTACTTTTCGTATCCTTAGAAACCACACTTAATGACTTTTCCATCATCTTGTTAGCTTCTTCTTTAGTATCCTTAAATCTCAAAACTAATTCAACAATTTATTTTTTTGAGTGAATAATAAACTCCACAGAAGAATCTCTCAACACACCTAGCTCCCTCTACTATCCAAAATCAACTGTGGAGGAAGGAACATGTCCCTTTCATTTCATAGCTGATCTGGTCTCCCTTAGTGGAGGGAAAAAATGAATAATCATTCCTCACATTCCAATTACCCCTCCGGTTCTTACTGCATCTCATTCTAGAAATCCAATCACCTTGGGTGTCACCTTCTATATCGCCTGGTGAATTCCAGGATTCCTTATCACTGGACATGATCCCAGAGGCCCCCTGTTGATCCATCAAAGGCCTAACATGGTCAATTTTATCCTTCTGAATAAGATTATCAGGCAATAAACCTCCAAAAGATTAGTTCAGTGTAATAATAGTCACCTCCTCACGCAGCATCACTTTACAACCAGATGAGTCACCCTCCATTGGTTACATGGATGCCTTATCCAGACCCTTGTAAAACGTACTAGTCCTGGAGCACACTTCCTCGGTGTATTGAATAACCATGGGATTTGTGGAACCTCCTTCATCCACCATGTGTGGATCCATAAGAATGAGAACACTATCAGGCTGCACCTTCTCCATAGTAGGATCCTCTGGGCCCAAAAGAGCATAAATAAAGGGTTGGGGTACTCCCAAATCATTATTCAAGAGACAAAAGATATTAGACACCAAATGATTCAATTAATGTGATCAACTCATGACCTCCATTGATTATTTAGACTCAGTGTCCACTCCCAAAAACTTCATTCCAAACAAGGATGCCTCAACACTAGCCTCTCTAACCTTACCACTATCTGCACCCATCTTCCTGGTGGGATTCAAAGAAACTCATCGAAAAGATGAAAACTAATGACCCAGATGCCTATAGACAATACAGAAGTCGGACAACGATACATAAACCACATGCGGCTTATACTGAAACTTATCTCCTCCAGTGATCTGAACTTTATCAAATATAAATCTTGACACATCTACCTCCACAATGACTCTTGGGATAACAGGATGACAAATAGATTTAGTATGGCTGTCAAAACACAGTAGTATATCCATTAAGTTTCCAAGCCTTATAATCATATAGGGGTTTTGAAATGGTAGGGGAATGTTAGGGAAACTAACCCAGATTCCCATCAAAGAAGAGCCTCGCTTCATATGGAAGTTATATGTTCATATAAAGAGGTAGAGCCAAAATTAGTTGAAGCTCCAGGGTGCATTGGACCATGCCCTAATTAAATTGTCTTCCAAAGAGAAATGTACCGTAATATTATTTTTGTAAAGAAAACCCACTGTTTCCCTCTCTTGTAAGTCCTAAGATAAAAAAATCATATAAAAGGATCAAAAAAGGGGTGTCGCAGTTTTAATAGAGCAACCAATTTATGTTTTAGAAGATCCAGGGATTCATTGAAATCTACAATTTAGATCAAGAGGTTAGGGCTCCCATCAAACAATTCATGGACTTTTAGACTTAGTGAAACTATAGGAAAATGAGGAAGGAGGGTATGGTTTGAAAAGGGGGAAAAGGGGAACCCACTCCCATGTTGGACACCAGAGGTCCCTCCCCCACCAATTGCGATGGGACCAACATAGTTACCGTATATATCATGAAGCAGGAGCGAGCATCACTCTTCCCCCATCACGAACCACCCCTCCATTCATTATGAAAAATAATGTTTCGGTTTTCTATCTCTCTAGACATTTTCAATTATGTATGAAATTACATTCATTTACTATGGTTTCTTATTTATTTATTCTATTTATTTGGTTAGTGGTTTCATCATATATCTTAACCTGAAAATTACATAAAGATGGTAGTGCCTCCAAATTTTTATTATATAATCTTTGTTTATAATCTCCAAAAACATGGCCTATTAGAGTTGAGATTTAGGTGTCGTCTTCATCTATTCATTACAAGAATTGTTAGGGTAACAATGGTGGGGAACATGATAATGTAATATAAAATATTTTGTTTTAAATATAGATTGGTGTTCAGAGAAAAAAACTTATTAATATTTCAAGGGTTTGTGGGGAAATAATATCATCTAGACAGAGCATATAATGTAAATAAAGAAGATGGGTTATGACATGGTTATTTAAGGCCCCTTATGATTTGAAATAATAACTTCCAATTTCAATGAACGTGTTAGCTGATGTGATGTGATATATAGGGAAGAGGACATGGTACAGATCATACATCATGATATATTGTTCTTATTTATGAATAGGTTATGCAATGGGAATTTCATTAGAATTAAATTTATTAACCATAAAAATTTCATATTCTGTGTTTAATATTCCCTACCATTTTTTAAATTTATTGAATGACTATATGTATATTTCCACATAAGTATTACATTGAGATGATATAAAAACATGTGAAAATATATCACTGTAGATTTGAGTTCGACAACGATGATACATGGTAGAGAAAACTATAAGATATTTACCACTAGGGCCTACAATAGTTTGAGAACTTCATTTTAGATCAATATATAGAAGATTTATTAGATAAGATGGAAATAAAATTCAATTCAATTATTTTATATAGATCATATTTGTTTTATTTTTTTGATAATAATTCATGGAATAACATAACAATTTTTAATCATTTCCCTCTAGGAACATGAGTTGACTATTTTATGGGATAAATTTTTGGATTAGTATTTGCCCACATTTGTTTATTATTCTATGAATGTGGATCCTTTGAGGATTATTATTACACTCTATCTGGGATATTTTAGTGTGTGGGAGTTCATTATCCATTATAATATCCTCTTACATTTCTTCAGAACATATTACAGATTAGGTGGATTGGGTGAGGAATTTCAGGGGGAGTTTTTTTGGATATCAAGTGTATGGATGCCTATTTATGTAATATTCATACCCTGAAGTGATAACTAAGGTATTGGATATTGGGGTATTGATAACTGGGAATAAAGTTTCTTGAGATATGATTAATCTAGACTCACTTTATATTAGAGTTATCTTTATAATGTATTATTTTCCTATACAGATAAGTTTTTTCATAGAACATATAACCGTTTCTATTATTATTCATCTTGTTTCTCCAAATCTAGTAGTTCTGGAATTATTTAAAATAGAATTATCATGCTTTTATATGCCTATAGATGTCATGGGAAACAAAAGAAACATTTTACGACCTTCCAAAATTGTCAATATAGTGATAGAATCAATTTTTAGGATTAGTTCTTGTACTTGTATCCTATGAGGATATATTAGGAGTATGTTTCTATAGTAAATGATCAGTAGAGATGGATTAGGGATGGTAGAGGATGTATACTTGATACTTCTTTTCCATAGGGTGGGTGAGTAGAGAAATATCATGTATGTGGACACTATAAATTCAATATAGGATTTAGGGGATGAGTTTATATGATGTTTTATTTTCAGTTTCATACTCTACGCTATCCTAGTGACCTTTGATGTAATTATTGTATATTATCTACATTGTTACTTTATTTATTCTATTTGAGTTCTACTTTCCACTCAGATTCACTTGGCCTTTTCCATTTATCGGGACTTGAGTTGAATATACATATACATTCAATGGCATTGACTATTCCAGTAACATACTAAGATAGTTTATATGACGAGTTTTAATTTTTTTAGCCAATGTTATGGATACATTACTCTTAGGGATAAATCCTATGTTTAATTATACAAATAGAAGAAATAACCCATATCCAAGACATTATATATTATGTTAATGATATTTTGGGTTTATTCAATGTGTGTGTTGTATTTTATGACAGTGATAGATAGTATATATTTTTTGTTAAAATTGGAGACCCTCATCTGGTTTATAGGGGTGTTTAGTTCTTACTATCCATTATGGTTATGTTGATGTTTTGTTCTATAGTGGATTGATTGGTAGTATTTCCCATGGAAATCTAAGAGTACCCATACATATTTCTAGAAGTGTATGGGCCAATAACCCTGACCATGAGAGATATTTTTGGTGGAATTATAGAAAATAATAAATCTTATATTGATGTATACAAATAGAATTTCACATTTTGAATTTCAGGAGATGCATAGTTAGATTCATGATCTCGTGTTGTGAGGATTCATTATGCCCAGTGTGTCAGATTAGAGTGGTATTATATAAATGAAAATGGATTGTGGTGGAAAATGTTTGAATATATTTCATCATCACTTGAATATTATGATAGTGAATAACTTATATCTTCTCCAACTAATTGATTTTTAGTTCAATAAATTAAAGAGACATAACTAGTTCTTAAAGATAGATTTCTATTTAGGATATCATTGAACACTAGTAAAGGATGATTATATCCACAATACTATAGTCTAATGTCATTATACAAATTATGTGTTTATTTAATGTCATTCAGTGTGATGAATTATCTATCCATGATTAGGGGACTAATAAAGGAAGCATTCCATGAATTTATAATTCACTATACAGTGTGTTTTATTAATGAAATATTTATGTTATCTATATTGGTGGAGGAGCATGTAGAAAATGTACATGAATTTTTTAATGTTAAACAAAATTAGTGGATATTTGAGAGATTTCCATGAGTTATTTTGGGCCCACTGAGGAATATCTCATAGAGAACATGGTCTCTCGATATGGAATACTTTTGGATCTTTCAATGATTGAGTAATTTGTTTCATTGGTATCCCATGAAAAAATTTTAGAGGTGAGATGTTTTCTAGGTCATAATATTTATTATAAGATGTTAATAAATAAAATCTATTAGATCATGTCCACTTTAATGGCCTCTAATATATATGATCGATCATTCTTGTTGACTGAATAGTTTATGTATTCTTTTAAGTATTTGAAGGAAACGTTGGACAGTGCTCTGGTTCATTATTTATTGATGCATGGAATTTTGTTCAAAATTCATTATGTTGATTTAAATCTTGTATTGGAATTCATGGGTATATTGTAGATATTGGTTATCTATTATGTTTATAAGTACTTAAATCCTCATGAATGCAATAATACCACCAATGATATTAATCATTACCCTTTTTCTAACTCTAATTTTGTGGAAACAATATGTCATTGGTGAGAACATTTGGATCATACCAATTCATAAGATCCAAAGGGTCTATTTTGTGAGCTGATTTTATAGCAATGTTGTTTCGTGGAATTATTTCATGATTATGACGTCAATATTTTCTACAAACTAGTTTGAAATATTTTTTTCTAATGCATTGAGCATGAAGTTATGTGGAGGTGTTGTGATGGAGTCTGAAGACTCATAGAGATTGAAGTAATATTTATCTATGATGCACTATGATATGGTATAGGTTCATCGTACAGTGCGTTTGTATCATATGGAAGTGAAATCATCATTTTTGAAATTGGTGGAGTCTGAACTAGGGAATATCGAGGTTTCGATTCAGTGATATCAAAATGTTTTTGGTGATTCCAAAGAATGGTTTTATATGGATATTAATCCTAAAATATAGCGTTATAAGAGAATTTTCATTCATTTTTTGATTTTTTATATTGTTTTCAATTAGATACACAATTATACTTTACCAGTATATATTGATATGACAAATAAGTATCAAGACTAATGATTTTTATGATGATAATCTCTCATGAAGAGAAATGTTTCTATTTTCATCAAATGGTGTTTGGCTTTACAAAGGGGTATGGTTGAGCACTATATTCTTTTTTGGTTTTATTAGCCACTTATTTGTCCCTATTTTATTTGGGAGAATATATAAATGGATTTTTTAAATTTTTTTCCTTGATCTCAGGAAGGAGTTGATATTATATAGGTGATATTAGAATTTTTAACGAAGTACGATTAATTTATAGTGATTTTTTAACATCCTGATATTTTAATAAATATAATCATTCCACATAATTTAAATTATTTTAAAAATTGTGTAAAAGGCAAAACACAGTTTATCTTACATCAAAAACAATAGCATTATTGTGTTGTGTTTCATGGAACATCATGTTTTTTTAACGACTTATTTTAAAAAGAAGTCTTACTCTTCCAAGTGAATAATATACATATAATATTATTATGATAGTTACAACATATTTTTTAAAAATTAAATGATGAATGAAATTAAATAAATTATAATATTATATATTACATATGTTAATAAATTTAATTTATTTGTTAAAAATTAAGTATAAATGAAAATAAATTCTAATTGAATATAAATGATGTAACAACCATGGTAATGATAGAATATGTATTATTCCAATTTAATAGTTTTTATGAATTGGATATAAATTTATTAATTAAAAGGTAGCCAATGTTCAATATCATGTATGACATGAAACATTAGTTTCATTGGAATCATGTTTTCCACACAATAATGAGTTTCACCAAAGAGTAATATTATATTAATATAATTATTCAATATGGTAGTTTTTTCTCTCTTTATGGATGAATTTGGTTAAAAATAATGTTTCATAGTTTTATAATATTTATATTCAATAAGAAAAAATTATTTTAGAAATATTAATATATATATTTACATTCATTAATTTTTCTTAAATTTTCCGAGAATTTTCATATTTTGATGGATACTGAATTATAATGAATTTTAATTGAAAGATTATTTTTTCCTATGATTTATTATATAGTTAAATTATATCTTTTCCTTAGTTTAAAAGTATAATTAAGTGAATTTTATACAATTTAATTCAATTTTGTTCATTGGGATCATTTTTATTAAGATATTCACTTATAAACACTTAGAAAATTTTTGATCATGATCACTTTAAACACCATCCTTGTCGTCCCATTTGTGGGATTAATGATAAATTAATTTCCACCACACCATTGGATGAAATTGTTAAAAATGGATTCATATTTTTAAAAATAATAATTTATAATGTCTAAAAATAAAAAAAAAATTTAAATGAGGATTACTGAATTTTATTAAAAAAAATTAGAACGATTAATTTAAAAATAAGTTAACTCATTGATTAAACTTTTATTATAAGGGGACAAATGACCTAGGTAGATGTAAAAAAGAAATTATATGGCCATTATTTGATAATATCTAATATTTAATAAAATTGGGATCATTATTTAATGAATTTTATGTAAGACAGACCTTCTAATCGTGTTTACATTTTTATATATAAATGAAATGTACTACCTGACACTATAAAAAGGAACTCACCTTAACCATATGTACACACAATTCAAGCCATTTTTATTATGAAAGCCCAACTAAAATAAGATCCAGACATCTATACTATCATCCAACAAACCTCAAATTTGGAATAAGTCCACCCAATGAAGTCATTTTGTGTAAACCAATAGTACTTATCAAAAAACGATATAACATTCTTTATTGATCAATTTTTTTTATTTATTTCTCATACCACAAAAATTCATAATATTAAATTATTATATAATAAACAATTTATAATCAATATAATGATTTGTTTATGTTTTAGTGATTATACCTACACCTTCAAACTTTCATCACATGGAGTACACAATCTTCGTTCATGTGTTTGGAAAACTACTACCACACAAATTGATGTCATTCATTATTCCATTAGAACCTCGCACGGTTGGGAATAATTATCAAAATATAGTTTTTATGTAATATATATACTATATATTATGTATTAATAATTCTATAATTTTTATATAACACATAACTTCATGATTTCATTTTGTGGGAATACGATAATATCATTTGTCGATGTGTGGACGACCAAAAACTCCAAAAGATGTGATATATTAATAGTTTACATGGAATATATTACATATGGGATTTGTTAAACATATATCACATACATGAAATTTATATAATATAAATTACATCTTTAATTATACATAAATATATTTCTTAATTTTCATTGACACCTTTTTACATACTGAAAATGTGATGATGTTGCTCGTGGACATGTGGACCACTGCCTCCTCAAAGTGATGTGATTCATTTTACAACACAATAATTAAAAATATAATTATATATTTTAAAATAATATGGTATATTTTATATAATTTTAATTCAAGTAAGATAAATTATACAGACCTTCTTTCCATAATGGTCATTGAAAAATGGGAATGTTTCTCATATTGACTTATAACTTATCGTCTCCATGTTTGTAACGTTTATTAGTTATTATGACTATCTTTTATGATTGATTTTAATATTAAAGTTTATGTGTAAATTTGATTATTGTTATTATCATGATTATTATGACGTATATTTTTTAAATAATGATCCCTTTGACCTTAGTTAACCTGTCAATGTTGTTTTTTACACATGAACAAAATTTCGTCAGAACCCCTGATGTAAACATAATTGTATAAGTATTTTTTAAAAAAAAAATTAATAGTTTACATAAATGAAATTATAAACCTAAAACAGGATCTTAGGAATAAAAATAAATTACATATATTTATTATTTAGGATGATTATGAAACATTTGACATATCAAACTCAAGGTAAGGGACTTCGTCTTAATCTCTATTCCTTAAAAAATATATTGATTTTATACACTGGAATTGTTTTATGACCCCAAATAAATCCCTTTTGAAATTTTATATCATTAATCTATTCAATCTCATTTTTTAATGTTTTATTTAAATTTTATTCTTTCAAAGATATTCCTATTTAAATATTACAAAATGGTATGTGACACATTGGTTTAAAAGTAACATTTTAAATGTTTAATGGTATAATTTCATAGACTTTAAATCCATAATACTATTTTAAATATTTATTTATATGTAACTATTATGAAGGAAAATTCAGTCCTATTTCTAATTTCATTTAAATGTTTTCAAAAAAGAATCTTTTTGTGTGTTTTATATAATATGTTTTTACAAATGAAAAATTGAATTATTTTTTATTATCACACAAAAAGAAAATTAATTTTCCATATCCATGGCCTTTTTTTGTTTTTTTATTACAGGTCGTTATTTAAATATTCATTAAATGTAAAAAACCTATTTAACATTTTATTTGGAAATGGTTTTCAAAATAAAAATTTGTCTTTCTCTTGGAATTTTTGGTTTAAAATAAAAATAGAATTTTTATCCAGATTTTTTTTCATATAAGTTTAAATACATTTTTTCAATTTGTTTATGAGAAAAGTGTTTTACTCATTATGTGGTACTTGAGAATGGCATGATTTAGTGGCCATGACTTCACATGGAAATACAATTATAATATAACATCGGCTGTCCCAGAGTGTGCTTGGAAAGCCCATTACAGCTGAACATGGGGCAACCCAGATAGCAAAGGGAAAGCCCATTGCATATTAGCATGGGGTTTCTCGTACATAGTTAAAAATACCATTGTATAATAACATGGGGTAGCCTATATAGTTCTAGGAATTCCTAATACATGTTAACATTGGTTTTCATAGTTTTCATCTGGTGAGCCTGTAATATCTCTCCAATTCACAAGGTATTTATTATTTTTGATGTAATCCATATGGTTATTCCAAATAAAAATGATATAAAATCGGTTTCAAAAGGTTTTAGGACTATTATTATTTATGTCCCAAAAATGGTATATGTTATTGTTTTATGGGTTTTCATGATTCCCAATTTGATAAAAAATTTCATTTTTTTCACCGAAATTTTTTAATTTCACATTCTAAAATATAATTAATGATAAATATAATTATAATATTATTTCTAATGTTCTTACAGAACTAGTAGATTACTTTCCTTTCATATAACTTGCTATCATTTTTTTCTCATTCCATGTTTTTGAAATGTATTCACACGGTTTGAGGATGAGTATGTGAAAGGAAGAATCCATATTGGATGTTGTGCAGGTATTTCAAGAAAATAAATTATGATTTATCTTAAATGTATTATTTTCTTGGTAAAGTAGATATTGATCAAACTTGTCCACATCATATTTTATATTTTTTTTATATATGAGTTATGTACTAATTCTCTACCACCCTATTCTTGAAAATATTCTCAAAGTTAATTAATGTAAATTTAGTAATAAAACTGATTATAAAGTAATTTTTAAGAATATTCCCTTATAGTTGGTATTAAAAAAAGGTTTTGAATACATCCCTAGTTATTAAATTGTTAATATAATTCCTTAATATTATTTCAATTTATTGTTAACTTTAAATGACATGTAATTATATGATTTCATTGTTTATTTTTCTAAAAAAAAATTTTCAGAATGGTCATCCATTTAATAAAAAATGAAGCAATTGATGGTTTTTATTAGTTAAGCATCAAAGAGATAATGGTGATCCTAATTCTATGGGATAGAAAAAATTACAATCTCTTCTTTGAGAAATATTAATGTAATATTCTTGATCTTATGAAGTAGAATCAATACATTGAATATAAGAAAATTGATAAAGATTTGCGGTCATCACATGATGAATATATATAGTAATGGTCATTCACATAGAAAATTGTATTTGAGGCATATATATTAAAATTAAGATATTTTAGTTAAGATTAAAACCATCAGTATGAACATATTTTGGAACAAAATAATTTAAAATATATGATAATCTTGAGAATGTTGAGATGGAGTTTTCAAATGGTTATGTTCCATTAGATTAAAGGATTAATAAATAGTTTATGTCATTGGAAATAGAGAACCAACTAGATAAGAAGAACATATGTAATCCCCATGATTTTTCTTACTATGGTAAAATATATTTCAAGGAAGTTATGTTAGGGTATGGAATATGTTATCTATGTGGTTTGATTTTTCACACAGTTCACAAATTCTTGATAAGAGTCTTACAAAATACAATAATAAGATAATATAAATACAAACAATAGTATAATGCTTTATCAATAATGAGTTAGGACATTAAACTATCATATCTCATAAGAAATGTACTGAGGGTGGAAATGATCATGATTAGAAGAGGAAAAGGGATGGTCAAATCATTTTATAGAACTTCGGTTGATGTAGGGACATTTAGATATGTGGTGATAGAACATGAAATATTTTAATTTCTTAATGTATGATCATAATATTAATTACCTAGTAACCATTATATAATTTTTTAAATAATTCAAATACCATGGGATACATTTTTTTTATTTTCTATAGGTTTATAATGTATATATTTAAATGTTATTTGTGGAATAATATCACTACTCATGGGGGAATAAAATTAATAGAATTTGTTTCTATTAGGTTTATATATATAGTAAATGATTTAGTTTTATTGTTGGGTATTCATATTTACATTACAATTTCATATAATATCTCATAATATGAGGGTTTGAATTATTTTACTATGTGCTCACAATTTTGTTTTTGGTTAATATCCAAACATATAAGGAATATCTATTTATCCTTATTAGGATTATGTGATATTGTTTAAGCTAATTATAGTGATTCAATCATAAAAATACATATTGTATAAAAAAATTGGAGAAAACTTAGATTTTTATGGAAATTGATTAATGGATGGAATATTTATTATCAAGAATATTTTCTTATAATCATAGTATTTATGGTGAATGAATCCATTAACTCAAGAAAAACAATCTTGAAATAAAATTTTATTTTATAATAATAATATATCATTTAATCAATAAACATTACCACACCAATTTTTGTTTTGGTTTCTGTCTTTGTTAACTTCCCCTTGACTATGATCTCTATAACATTATATTAGTCAATGTGAATTTGTTTTCCATTATTAATCCTCATTTTAATTTATAATAAATATTGTACCAATGGGGAATAAATGTTATTCATATCTCTTTGTCACCATTATTCTTCCGACATTCTATTTTTACAAGTATTTTTACTATCCCTTTGTATGAGGTCAATTTAAGCAAATTATTTCTAGAAAAAAAATTCATATGATAAACAAGACGAATTTGGTGGGTGAAAATCATTATAATGGGGTAATGATAATGAATCTGAATGTATTATGAACTATATTACATCAAATTAATTTAAATTATTTAATATATTGAATTAAAATCATTACCTAGTTTATTGATAATCACATGAAAACCCATATTTATCTTATGTTCCATGAATCATTGTGTTATTTTTATTACTTATCTTACACACAAGACCAAGTCTTTATGGACAACAATATACAATTAATAATGTTATTATTTCAATCACCTATTTGTTAGGATTATTTTAATTAATGATATTATCTAATTAGAGAATAATAATTTACAAATGTTTACAAAATTTAATCATCTGTTTCTATTTTATAATTAATGAAAATAAAGACCAATTGAATATGAAGAATGTAATAGGCATGGAAATGAAAGAATGTTTATTTTTAATATTTATTAATGTTTATGAATTAGAAAATAAATTTTAAAATAAAAGGTATGTTATGTTCAATATCATATATAACACTTAACATGATTTTTTCGAAATAATAAGTTACATATAGGTTTGGTTATACCTAAAAATAATATATTATTATTATTATTATTTAGTATTGTAGTAATTCCATATTTTTATCGAATGTTTTATTTAAAACTGATTTTTTTAAATCGAATAATTTATATATGAAAACTAAAATGTAATTTTTAAAATATTAATATGAAAAGTTTCTTTGGGTGAATTTTTCTATTTTTTGAGTGGTTTCATATTTGGATGAATATTGAGTGATACTGAATTTTAATTGAAAACATCCTTTTCATATAATTAATTTTATAGTTAAATTTATGATTGAATTGGTTTTAAATTATAATTACACCAATATTACATTAGATAAAAAATTATCTCATTGGGATAATATTCATAGTTATTTAAGATATAAAAACATAGAAAACTTTTAAACATTTTCACAATAAAAAATTGATTTGTTATTCTGTCTACTAGATTAATTTTAAATTAATTTCAAAAAAATATGTGGTTAGAATATAAAATAAAGTATTCAAAATTTCTAATGAGAAAAAATTATAAATTATTATATGGTAAAAATATTTTTTGACATAAACTATCAGTTAATTTAAATAAAATTAATTATAGTGATTAAGGTAAAAATGAGTGTACAAGGTGATTAAACGTTATTATAAAGTGAAAAAATAACCCTAACAGATGTCAAAAACAATTTTTAAAAACATTATGTAACCATATCTACTATTTTATCTAATTGGGATCATTATTGGAATACAATGATATCAGTGATACCTCCCAATAGTGTTTACCTTTTTATATTTACAAGAATGCCACTCCCCTCCTCTATAAAAAGGCACTCAACCTCCCCACTTCATCACAAAAATAAATCCATTTAGATCATCCAAAACCTATCTTGATAATCTATAATAATTATTCTTTTAATCCTAGAATCCTCACTATGGGTATAAATATAAATAAGGAAGTCATCTTCTGTAAACCCAAACGAGTTTCCCGAAAAGTGGTAACATTCTTCAATGATCTCTTTTGTATTCATTACTTCTCAAAATACATAATGTGATCTTATTACATGATTATAAAAATATATAATTATTCCAAATAGATTTATATATCATTGTGTTATGATTTATACCTAAACATTCATACACTTCTTTCAAATGGGATACACCATCATTGTACTTTTGTACGGTGGACTTCTGCTTTGCGAACAGATGTCGCTCATTCAACAATTTCCACATATAATTGTTGGAATTAATTATTGAATTTATATTTTTATTTTATATATATAATATTTATGATTTATTCATACTTATTAAATTTTTATATAACACAAACAAACATTATTTCCATTTTTTGGTATTTAGATAAAAACGTTTCTGGACTAGTGGACTACTGCATCCTCAATGTGATATGATACATTCACACCATTAATTTTTTTTATTAAAGATCAGGTAAAAAACATATGTTACATACAAATAATTATTATATTCATGATATAATTACATTTCTATATTTATAGTAAAACATTTTATTTAACAACTTTTTATACACTAAAAAAGTGATAACGTCATTTGTGGTTGTGAAGACTACGGCCTCCACAATGCAATGTAAATAGTTATTCATCAATATAATTATATATATAATTATATATGATTAAATAAAAGGGTACTTATCATATAATGATAATTTTTGAAATATAAATTTTACATGCCTTCTTTTCATAATGATCCTTAAAAATGTGGACATGACTCATGCATACGTATGACTTACCATCTCCATGATTCTAACATTGGTTCATTTTCAAAACCATTTGATATGATTGGTTTTAAAATTATTATTTATACAAAAATATTTTAATTAATTAGTTATTATTATTTAGTAGTTGTTTTAAATAACAACTCTTTTAACTATAGTTCACCTACCGATGTCATTTTTGACATATAAAACAAGTGTGTTCAAAACACTAGATATAAACATATTTGTTTAAGTAGATTTATCAAACATTTTAATAATTGAAATAAATTTATTTATAAAATTTATTATTTTAATGTATAATTTAATCAATTAATAAGAGTTTTTTATTCAAGAAGATTAATATAAATCTAACTATTTGGACTTAAGGCAAAAGATTTAATCTCAATCATCTTTTACTACGGCCTATTTTGAGGTTATCCACCCATATTCATTTATGAGTTGAATATAAATATCCTTTTATATATCAAAATAGGATTTATTAATTATCATGATATTTAATTTTTTGGGTACGTTAATCATTCTTTGGGATTTTGATTTAAATATTTAAAATAGGCATGTGACACTCTGATTTTAAAAAAAATCTATATATTTAAAGAAATAATTTCAACATATATTCCTCCAAGATATTATTATATTTATTTATTTATATATAATTACTATTAAAGAGATAATATTTATATTTTTTATTTCATTCAGATATTATAAAAAATGAATCATTTTTAAATTTTTATATGGAATTTTTTGACAATCGACCAATGTAATGTTCTATTCTTAATGTACATTATGAAACAATATTTATGTTCTCATGGAGATTTGTTTATGTTATATTCCTTTTAATTATTTCATGTTTCCTTATATTAAAATCGCTTTTTATTTTTTGGTTACTTTGTATTAAAAAATGGTTTATATATGAGAATGTTGATTTTGTATTGAAAAAGGGTTTATAAAAAGAAAAATGGAATTTTAATAAAAATGTGATATATATGGTTTTAAAATATTTTTTAAAATAGTTTTGTTAGGAAATTTTTTTATTCATGAAGTGTTACTTGAGAAATACATGATGAAGTTCCCTATATAGCATCGATAAATCCCACTCTAGCTTAACATGGGGTGGCCCAAATAGAATTGAAAAATCCCATTAGATATTTACATGGGGGTGTCTATACATCACAAGGAAAGCCTATAAATGATTAACATGGGGTGGCCCAAATAGCTCTAGAAAATCACATTATATATTAACATGTTGTGGAGTAGATAGTTCAAGGAAGGCCCACTATAGAAAAACATAGTTTGGCTTAGATAGCACTGGGTGATCCTGTAAAAACACTCCAATGAATTAAGTAGTTTTTATATTGAAATTTTGTCATGTGGTTAATCAAATTGAAAGGGTTTCGGAGTGGTTTTATTACTATGATACTCTATATCTCATAAAGGGGTTTTAATATCATTCAATGTATTTTAATGGTTTAATTTGAGAAAAATGCGTGTTTGTTTCTCATGTGAAAATGTTTTGCTACATATTCTCAATGAACATTAAAGATATTGGTAAATGTTATATGAGCTTATATATTTTTATCTTACTAGATTCCTTTATTTTTATATCCCTTTATGATGTTTGTTTCTCATCCAATTTTTTAAAAATATTTTCATAGGGTTTACAGATGGGTAAGAGAATTGAAGAAGTCATGTTAGAAGCCGTGGAGAACTTCCATGAAGTGAATTCATGATTCATCATATAAGTTTTATATTTTGGAATAAATGGATACTAATAAAAAAATTCCACTTTTTCTTTTAGGGTTATTAGGTTTGATTGATTTCCTAAGTACTAAAAACACTAATCTTGAAATGATTTTCAAATTGAATTAAGGATAATTATTTCCTAAAACTCTATATAATGTTTTGTTTATGGCTAGAAAATTTTAGATTATGTATTCAATATTATTAGCTTATTTTTTAATATATTATTTATATAATATTATGAGGCATTTTTGGGTTATAATAATGATCATATCTAATCATGATTCTCAATTTTCATGAAGGTTTTTTAGAGGTTAGTTAGATGTTTTTGGCTACCGATTATGAATTATGAATTACTCATTTTTTCTGATTATATTTTTTAAAAAATTAAAGACCATTTTGGGTGTTTTATTTAGTTATGGATAATGTAGTTTTAACCAAATTAATAATTGAATATGTTTCTCATTCTCTGATGGGTAATTATAAATAAAATTTATTGGTTCCTATAAAAACCTATCTATATACATTTCAGCACAGACTATTAAATCAGAATTCTTTTGAAAAAATATTTATGTTAATGACATGTGATTAATCATGGATAAGAACTATTTAAAACAATTTCATTATAAGTGGAGAGTTGAAGGAATATATGTATGATATTACTCATTGAAAAGTTTGTAAAATTATATTTAAAATGTGTTAAACATGTTCAATGTGTTTGGGAGTACAAGATGAAAGTTGAGAAACCCTATTTGGTTATTATAATATATCGATTTGTCTGTTTTGTATTTTATCACAGATGGGTGATGGTGGGTGAAATACAAAGTATTGTTAATATTTTGTGGAATATGAGTTCAATGAAATACTCTATTTTTATTTTTTATATTATATAAGACTTTAGTAAGATATATAATTAAATTGGATTTATTAAAATAATAACTTTAATTATCATGGGTTATCATGATGTAATTTGAGATGTATTAGATGGTTAGAATGTATTTCAAAATATTTGGATTTAATTTGAAGAAATATGAACATTAAATGATCATTCATAAAAAAATGTCAATATAAATTATCCTACATGGCCAACAAATAAGAGTATTATTCTATGTGGATGATATTTTACTAATTTCTATGGTATTTGAGTTTATAAGACTTCCATTATAGAGGGCCTAAAATAGAAGAGGGAAATATAACATTTCTAGGACATGATAGCATGCACATAAGTTATTTTTTCCATGAGAGTCTCCCATATTATATTTGGTGAATATCTTATAATATTTTGAGAGTGGTGATATTTTTAAAATTCAATGGTGTATGGGTTCTGTAATTTCAATCACCAATATTATATTTTATAAAAATACTGAATTTTTTATAAATGAAATTAAAAATTCACATATGAGAAACATACCTTATACTAGGTACAACATATGAGTTGGCTAAAAAAATAAACAAAAAATCATATGACAATTGTATTTTAAAAGGATGAACGCAGTTTTTGTCAATATTTAGTATTTGAAAAGTTTGTAACTAAATTTTTCTTAATAAAATATATATTTCACCACATATGTGAATTTAGATACATGGATATGATATGTATATTAAAATTATCATATTAACATAAAATATTTTCCACATTATATAATGTTTAAATAATATTTATGATATTTGGTGTAGGGAAATTTTGTGAGTTTTATATAAAATCAATACATCCTATAGAGTATGATATGTGAAAAAAGGGAAATTTTGAGATTCTACTATATAAAAAACATTCCAAAATAAAAATATTTATGTGAATGGTAAATAATGTGATTTATGTGGAAACCATAAAAAATAACAATATTAATGTTCTACAATATTGAAAAATTTATATAGAAAAAACTAAATTGAAAAAAAGAAGATCAAATAAAGGAAATATTTTGAGGGACATTTATGTCTAAAAATCAGAGTTTCCATAAATACCTAATTCTAATTAAATATAATTATAATATTTTAGATATACGGATAAGTATTAAAAAAACCATCAAAATTTTTAAATACATTATATTATTATATGATACAAATATTCACTTTTATAAAGCGTATTATCCCATATTGTAATAGTTTCTTCAACATAAATTGTTTAAAAATGAATTTAAAAAAATTATGAATAATATAGATAGGTTCAGAAAAAATTATTTTCTTTTAAAATTAATATTTTATGTTTTATGATGTGATAAATTTTATAAGAAGGAAATATTAAAATATATGAGTTAATTATAATTTTTACATACTTCATAATAATCTTTCATGTTATGAACTAATTTCAATTACACAATCTAAGTGTGTTGTTTATTTTTGTACAGCTTTGAATATTAAAGTGTATATTAAAATTATGGTATATTTTGAGGATGTTAACATTTTTTATAATGAAAAATAATATTAATGTTTTACTCAACCATGAGATGTGCATTAGTAAGGGTATTCTTGAAATGTCTCTTGAGTTGAATAAGATGGAATGAAAAATCATGAGAAACGGAATGTGTAATCCGTAATAGAACCTTTTTGTTGGAAATTCCAAAATTAAAACTAACATATTATTTTTTCCTCTAGAAATTAAAAAAACACATTTAATATAGATTCAAATTTTTGTGATAAGGCTATAATATCAATAAAGAAGAAATATAAAATAATGGATGTGTAACTATAGTTGTTTGGGGATGCTGCTTTTAGAATCCAATAGACATGAGATGATCATAACGACTGAGAACTATAGAAATATTTCATTACCATTACTATTAAATAATATGATACTTGATCATATTTTTAATATATAAAATAATTTTGTTCCAAAGATGATACTGAATTTGATCAATGAGAACCTATTGTAAAATGTAGTAATGAAGAAAGAGAAAACATAACCTATGTAGTATACTGGGTATCAAATAAAGAGAAGTTGAAATAATAGATACAATTGGATATGATATTTATGGTGAAATAATGTATTTCTATAAAAGATTATTTAGTTTGGGAAAATAAAAAGAAGTAGGAACTAAAGAGAGACCAAACTACATTATGTGTTCCAGTATTTGGCCTTGTGAATTCCAGTGATTGAGGTTTTAATTGAGAAACATGATCTGAGTTGAATGACTAATTATTGAATACCTGTAGGTATTTAATAAAAACATTTATTGAGGAATCAAATATAATTTATTTATTGTATTATCCTCATTTAATAGTGAATATTTACCTTAAGAATATGTACTTGTTTTGTGTGTTTCTTCATTCAATGATAAGTGAAGGCAACCAAAAGTGATTAGTCTTTATGATATTATTTTATTTAGGGATTATCCTAGATGTTTGTTACCCTATGAACAACCCAAATAAGAAAATTAATTGAGATAAGAGGTATTGAGAACCCATAATATCAGGTGTAATATATCAATCCCCACACCCCATGTTTTATTTTGTATAGGAATAAATCATTCACATCATGTCACTATGAAGGATACTAATTAAATCCATGTCATTTTCTAATTAACATAAACAAAATGCATGTAACTTTTAATATCCCCATCAATGCATTACTTATTAGACTGAGGCATGTATTAGAAGACTAATTCAATTGTGTAATATAAGGAACCATATATTTGTAATATTTTATGAACATTATTTTAAGATAATCCCTATTTAAATATTTTTATCTGGTTGTTCATATTTTATTGGAATACTTGTATCTCAATTGGAATTAAACATTAAAAGGTGTAGGATTCCCAAATCAGGGCTGAAACCTGTAAAGATATTGTATATTAATTTATGGTGTACATTTCTTCATTTAATGTGGATATGGCCTATTAGGGAAAGCATAAAAGAACAATTCATATCCTAATAGATATCAATGGAGTAAATTAAAAAGGATATTATTTAATGTGAATATTTTTTTCTAATAATAATTATAAAAAATTCATAATGAAATATATGGGGAGAATATATTTTTTACCATTTATTTTATTATCAATATGGGTTAGATAAAATATTTCACTAACTTTGGATAAAATAGGGAATTGAGTTTGGATTTTATTGGGTTTTAACAAAAAAAAAAGGGGTGATTAATGTTCCCTTTGAATTGTAATTTTATTTATCTTTGGTGTACAAGGAATTTCAGTTTAATACATGAGTGGTTGATATAGTAGTATACCCAAAAAAATAAGTGAATTTGTAATGCTTACATTGGTGGACAATGATAGGAGGATGTTTTTACATCCTAAAAAATCTTATGTAGATTTATTATAGGTAGAAACTATTAAAATAGATTACTTTTAGGAAGATATTCAAATCAAAAAAATATTTCAAATATTAGAGAAGAATTATATAAAATAATTAAACTAGAAGGAAATACCTATATGAGATGCTTATTGATTAACATTTTTAAATAGCTGATAATGATATAATTAAACTGTCAATAACCAGTTTAGATTATTTTGGGGGAGATAATATCATGTTGATATGAAATCAATATATTTTATGATATATTATTTTATTTAATTATGTATGTAAACACTTATGGATAATGCAGTGTGAACACTCAAGTGGAGTTAAAAAAAGGAATAATAAGTGTTCAAATATATAATAAATCTAAATTATTTATAATACCACAAGACAATATAATGAGAAAAAATATGTTTTGAATTATTCTAATAATTCCTTCTATTATAATGTTTTATTTTTAATTCATTTTCAATATTTTTGTTTTATTTGTTTATTTTAAGAAATTTATAATTTATTTTGTGAAATATGAAATTCAGGTGCCATATTATATAAAAATAATACTATACTTCAATAAAATAGATTAATTCCTCTATAAGTAGTATACTCTCCTAGCCCAAAAAAAATATATTAATTTGTAAGACTTTCAATGTGGAGGAACTGGAAAATAGAAAAGGGAAGTATCATATGAGTAAGAGATTATTTATACTTCATAAGTAAGTTTGGCTATGCAAGAAACCAATATGATACTTTGTGATGAAATATTATATTTTTTGTATAATGATATCTATAAATAGAAACTTTCATGGATAATATATGATTTGGGCCTCTGGTATGATATTTAATCCACAAAACATAAGTTTCGAACAATGTAAAGAGAATTTATCTACATTAAGTATATTATATATCATTTAAGAAGTATGAGTTATCCATTAAAATGAAATGGAAATTCATATTTCATAATACCTTTCAAAATATTTTAACATATTTTAGGCTGCATAAAATATTAGAGAAGATTGTAAGAAATTCTGTCTAGACCAATGGTATGTCTCACCAAATGTGAAAACATAACTATGTGTTTCGTATTTAGATAATAAAGTATTCTGATATATACATTACATTTGAAATTTTAAATAATGTACTACTACTCCATATGATATTATACCTAGAGAATATTTTTTGTCTCTAAGGGAAGGAAAAAATATCTTATATATTATGATATTGGACATAAAAAATCGTAAAATTCTATAACATGGAAAATCATGTTTTTGAAATTATAATTCTGAAAATAATGAATAATAATAAATCTATTAGGATGATCTTCAAAGAAAAAAACCCAAAAATAATTTTGATTATAAGATGAACCATAGATATGTTGATACTGAAATAGAGAACTATTCAAATCAATGTACAGATTGATTTTCAGTGACTTTTCTACCTGATGAAAATATTATCCAAATTTTTTCATTCATATATAATATAATATAATGTTTTTAAAGTAGTTATTTAGTGTTCAAAACATCATAAAACATTTTAAATACATTATTTGAGCATGTGATGTTGGTCTTTTAGGATATGAATAATAAAATCATTTAGTGGGAGATTGAATTAAACATCAATTATAGAGAAATGATTTCATTCGATTATCATATATAATACCTATGAATTTAATTCAAAAGAAAATTTGTGCATAAAAAATTGATACATTTTTTAAATGATCTATTTGAGAAAAAGGTACCTGGAAGCGGAATAATTTTCTACTTCAGTGTAAAAAATTGATGTACAACTCTCTTAATTAAATATTACATCAACATAACATGCTACACATGTTGAATAATTTTGTAAATAGATTAATATTTATTTTAAAATAAATATATTTTAATTTATAAATTTAATTGATTTTTAGGATAATGTATAATAATAATTACTCTTTATTCGACCATGTGAGGTTTATTAAATAATATTATTCCTAGAAAATCTTTTGAGTTGAAAAGTTATTTAAAAAAATCATGGGGACCTATAATCTTTACTCAATAATATTACCATTTCATTGGTAGTAAAAAATTCCCACTAAGTATACTCATTACATGTATTAAAAATTAAATAAACCAACAAATATAAGAGATCATCCATGTGAGAATATTATAATTTTTTGGAAGAATAAGGATAAGACGTGTGATTTTTTGTTACAATTTTGTGGTTTTTGAACTATAAAAAGTTAATATAATTGTGAATATCTCAATAAAGATTAACTAGAATAATTAATTATAATAAGAAAAGTTAATTCTTAAGATATTCAACCCTTTTTTGATTTTGTATTTTGTCTTCGTGTTGATGAAGAATAGGAAGAAGAAGAAAGAGGATACACTGGAAACTATAGATAGATAGAATAAGATAACATAGAAAATTAAACCTATTAGGTCTATAAGAAAGAGAATATTAGGAATATATATGCCGGATTTTTAGGTTCAGTGTGTTGTTATGTCATTTTATTCCCATTCAAGTAGTGTAACATGACCCAAAAGCATTTTTATTTCTTTTGGGGATCCCAAAAATAATTTTTTAAAACATAAATATTACATCATTATTGTCAATATATAGTAAATTTAAGACAATGGATTATCCATAATAAATATGAATAAATTTCATATTAATTATTAGGAATTTAAAATAAAACTATTGATTCCTGGTTTTGATGAAAGGGAGAGGATAGAAAAATACAGTTAGAGTTTGCAAAATTAATATTCGAAATGTGTGCCTCAGTTTTATTGATTTATGTATTCATTGTAATGTATTCTAAATTTAAATTTTTTATTTAATTTTTGGTGGTTTATTCAATATTATATATTTGAAAATCTCATGTTATCCACTCTTTAATCTAGACATCCCAGTTCTTCCATGGCCAGTTACTTTTGGTGAATTCTGGGTCATGTTTTTCTCCATAATGTATTTAAACCTAATTACAATACAATGTTCAATTATGATGAAATAGTTTATATAAAATAGTTACTGAATTAAATTTTTTATATTTCTATATATTTTTTAATGGTAATGAGAAAAATTAAAATATAGAGTTTGGAATTGATATTTATAAGTCATAGTCACCCAATGAATGAGTAAAATATAAATGTAAAGACCACAAGAAACATCCTCCTTTATCCGCATTATACTAGAATAGAGAGAGAGTTATATTCATGTAATGATAGAGTAATAGAGATGATTTATGTATAAAAACATGATGCAAATGGAGATGAATACTATTGCTGGACACTACGTCAGTCCAACAACTTACCCTGGGATTTTCTCTCCTGGTCGATCCCTGGTAGTGGCATATTTTTTCACAATTTATAGATTTTAAGGGATATAAATTTTTATTTAATTCCCTATCAATATATTCATAAATTACACATAGATCAATCCTAGTGTTTATTCATCATCCTTTTGATAAATTTAACGTCTTAATTAAAAAAACCATTTATTTTTTAAAATGTGGAAAAGTCAAAACATTTTCACAATATAAAAGTAGTTTTCACACCATTAATAACATGGAACCTAAATCCATTTTGTATTGTATCACATATAGATTTAGCATCATAATTTTTTGTCATTTTATAAATATTATTAATCATGTGAATCACCTTCTTCTAGTATGATAACGAATATTTTTCCAAGTTGTTCTAGACAACAAAAGATTTATATGATTATCTTTCATTATGTAAAACATTCATTCAGTGAAAATATTATATTTCATCAGATACTATTATTCATTTAAATAAATTTTTCTTATCCTATTATTTTAGAACAAACAATAAAACATACAGGTAAAATTGATCAATAAATGTGTAGAAATAAATTTATTTTGTATCATGATATATCTGCATAAAATATAGGTATCTAGCCCCCCCACACATGAATTCAAATATTTCCTCAACCATGGAATCCAAATATTATAAAAAGGATATTCACATTACCATGATATAAATTAAATGCTAATAAAATAAATAGATAAAATGGGAAATTAAATGTTTAATCATTATGTAGGAAAATATCATTTACTCAATAATTTCAAGAGAAGAATGTCCCCCATAAATTTAATTTTATATTTTTAATACACCCTTCATATTAATTCATTCATTTTTTTAAATTCATTAATAATATCTATTTAATTTTTTAAATACCTATTTTTACTTTTTACATTCAACCTAATTCTAATGTGTGTTATTGAAATTTAGTTCAGACTCCATGAACATTCCACTAACCATAGAAAATATAGTCAAAAAATATATCTACTATATAAAGAAAAAATCACAAGTAATTATGATTGGTTTTTAATTAGGATCATGTGTATCTGAGGATTATGTTTGGTGAGTGATGAATAAAAAAATCAAAAAAAAATATTTTTAACAGTAATTCGTAATTTGTGGAAATTAAAAAAACAGCTCAAGGAAATTATCCTCTACAAAAGTGATGAAAATATATTGCCTAAATATAACAGTATGCATGTGATATAGGTAATCATAATAAATTAATCAACATATCTTTCATTTAATTTTAAAATATCTACTTAAGCTAAATCTTACTTCAGAACCAAACAACATAGGATGAAATAATCATCTCTTTCAGAATAGTGATTTTTATCCTCGCAAGGGAAAACATATTCTTTTATTACTAGAGATAAGAATAAAAAGATACAAAAAAATTATTTTCCCTCCCAAAATAACATGTAAAACTCTCAATAATGACCCATCAATGTAGTATATCACCATCAACCTAGGAAAACATCTCCCCCACACTTATTCTTTTAAAAATCAATGAATACAAAGAGAATAGTGTATGAATTGATAAAGTAGGTTTATAATGTGGCTCGTTTAAAAAAAATAATCATGGACTCTATAAGAGAAGTTACAATTATTGAACGGTGTGTAAAATTTGAAAGTCATAAAAATGACTGAAAAAATAATATAAAAATAGATTATGTTCAGTCAATGATTTTATGTGATGCTAAGAATGATTTTGAAGAAAACATTTATGAGTTCCCGAAGAAATATATTATTAAAAGAATGGAAAATTCAGTTACAATATTGTCTCAATATTGATTATGAAAGGTTGGTACAACATCTCATAGACATTAATATGAATAATAAAATCAACTAACACAAATATCATAAGTTTAATAATGGTCAATTATCAGAAAATTTTCAATTAAAAAAATTCCAGTGCCCATAAATCTCCAATATTCAACTCCAAACCTATATTGAAAATCTATGAATTTATTACCCCATTTTTTCCATATATATTTATTGAAAAATAAATTAATAACCTAGAGTAGTAAGTATCCTAAATAGTTTTTGACTCAATGTTAAAGTGATTAATGTATGAACTAGAAGTGGGTTTTGATATATATAGTTGAAAGATCTAAAAAATTAATATAGATATGAAAATTGAAAAAACATTTATCGAAGTGATAACTCCCATTTAAAAATTCCCCTGGGTTGTTCTGCAATTTTTTTTAGAAATATATTCATTACATAAGTTTAATTTTTGATGTATATTGTCCAAATAATTTTATTTGAATTTATTTCAGGATGTGATTTGGTCCCATAGATTATTTCATCCATCATAACAATGTATTGATGGTTTGGAAAAATAAAATCTCAGAAGTTAATGTATAATAAATTTTCATAGAAATTATATTTCTTTGGGGAGAGTTTAGTCACATTTGAATATAAAAATAAAATTCTAAATACAATGGTTTCCACAATGAAGAACTATTTTATCATTATTCTACACTATCTCATCTCTTGAATTTAACTAAATTTGTGTAGGAATGAGGTTATCATATCTAGATTGAAAAATTGTGAATGACTTCATTTCCCTTTGTGAAAGATCCCTCTTCCATGTTATGAAACTAAATTCAGTCCCCCTTTAACGAGTACCTTCTCACAATCTATGGGTCAAATCTATTATTTTTTATCCATTTCCGAACAATCAATGTAATGTTTACTAACATATGAAACATTTTTCACATACTTAAATTCATTTGGAATAGTATTATTTCCACTATCATTACCTTTTTCAAACATAATCTTACATTTTTTACAAAGTTCATTTTTATAAAAACTACATCATCACTTATTCTTTGGATTGTTGTGCCATCATCATATAAAATAAAATACTCGTATAAATCATGACATCTTTAATTCAAATTCTTCATCTCCCATTGTAAATTGAGATTCACTTCTTCTCCACAACCTCTTAAACTTATATATTCATTTTGAATACCAATCAATGTCCTTCATGTATCTAATACGGGTTTTCCTATTATTATTGGGGTTTTATATTCATTCATATCGATTATAATAATATCTATTAGAATACTGAACTTATAAGCCTTTATTATGGTATCTTCATGTAGACCTCATAGATGTCTCACTATTTATCAGTAAGAAAAAATATTATCTTTATTTGAATTTATTTATCTCGATCTACAGATTTTAAAATTGAAGTTGTCATCATTATAATGGAGGTTAATCCTATTGAATGGAATCATCCGACATTCTTATCTGATTTATTTCGTTGTTTACAATGATTTTTATATATTAATAATGTTATCTATATTTTTTATTTCATTTGACAAAATATCATTGTTTTTATTTCAACTTATCAATGTGATGAAATTCAATTATTTATTTGGTTTCAATTCATATAATCCTAGTAGTACTCTTCTTTATCTCTCCTAAAGTTTATTAGTGATTTCAACTACATGAATCCCCATATTTTTATATTTAACATTTTTTTCATGGATTATATTGTATGCTCTTGTTTTAGTCATAAAAATAAAAAATTTCTCTTCCATTGTATGGACTTGTACAATCAATGATATCCCATGGTGTATTATATGAAAACCTTATTATGTTTGGTGAAATTAATGTCCATGGTTCTTTTGTTGTGGTTGTTGGGTCATAGATACTTATCCATAATTTGGATGATTATAATTTATATAATTAATCTCTATAAAACAAAAACATCGTGTTTTTATTAACCATAATTGAATAAAATTTCATTTACATATCATTTATTTGGGTGGAAATCTAGTTAAAATATACCAAATTCACTCCTTCATCTTTTATTTCCACTAGTTTTCATTAAAACAAATTCATGATTTTTTATCTTATAATTTGTATCTATATTTTACTCACTTCTTCATAAGTGAACCTCCAATAGACCAAAAAAATATCAAATTATATATCTACATCAACCCATTATAAAAAAAGTGAATCAGTTTCCAAGAATTGATGTCATGAAAAGGGAATCTTATAATTAATATTTTATATCTCTCTCATTCAATATATAGTAATTAATTATTAATTTGATAAAAAAATAGTATTAATTCCCATAAACTTCGTGATTTTGTGAGAAGGAAAACCCTTTTCATAAATTTCTTTTCTAGATCCCCCCATATTGTGAGGGATTGTTAAGATAGAAATTGGATCCAATGTTATGATTTATTCCTTAAATGAGATTTATAAATGGCATAATATCATAGTTTCACTTGTAATGTTATCAATTTATAATTTATCACACATTTGAAAAAATTCATATTTTTTTATTGTGGTATTCATATGGTATGTCGATGAATTGAATAGAATGTGTGATCATCTAAATGATCTCTATCTTGATATCAACATTTTATGCAGTTACTGGTGTTATGAGAATAATCAAATCAACCCCCACATTCTATGGTATTCTATACTTTATTAATTATTTCATCCCTTGAGTCTTTCCTTAGTGTTCTTATCCAGGTCCTTGATATTGACATTGTTCATCCATGCTTTCATATTATTTTTACATATTTTACTTCTAATTTACAAGAATCCTTTAAAAATTGGGATTCCTGGAAGTATCTCTTTTTATATACATTCCTTTTATTGGGTAATCATGCATTTAATTTTTGGTTGAACATAATAAAAATAACACCATGTGTAAATGGTAACAAATAATATAATAAAAATGGAAAATAAAAAAAAAACTATTCATTATTAAACATTATTTCCCAACAACGGCCATAGTCTTGGAATAACCCTAATGAATTGTTACTTATATTGGGTATATCAATGTAAAAATTTATAAACTAGACTATTATTAAAAAGAATAAAAAATTTTGTAATGTGGAAATAAATATTGATACAAATATAATAAGAATAAATTCCTAAGAAAATTTTTTGTAATTTAAAATAAATAATTGGTTGAGTGTTATGAATAACTAGGGACAAGAGAGAAAAGTAGTTTGAGTTTTGAAAAATCATGTTGGAATGTAATTTTTGGGTTTTTTAGAATTAGGTTTCAGATTTGATATATTTAGAAAAATAATTATTTCATTATTGGTGTTGGAGTTTAGGTGAGAGATATCTAATATTCATTGTATACCTTCTTTAATACATCAATCCACATTTTCAAATGGTCAGGTACTTTAGAGAATTACTAAACCATGTTAGTCTCAATACTATATTAAAACCTAACAAATTGAGACTATTTAATTCTCATGAAATAATTTAGGTAAAATAGTAGAAAAATATAATATGTTTTCTTTCCAACTTTTTTCTCAAAGGTTACATGCAAAAAATAAAAAAATGTTATTTTTATTGATGTTTTGAGATCACAACATGAAAAAAAATTAATAAAATAAGAATTCACAATCCAAAATCAAATTACAAATTTTTTAAAATCACCCTAGAAGATGGAAATAGATACCTTCTAATTATAGTAATAATATAGCTAAAAAGTGATGAATATTAAAATAAATCATCGATTAGGAATGGTGGAGGACTTTGTAGTAGCGCGTAAACTCATCCAAAGATTTAGTTTCTGGATTGATCCCATGTAGAAGCATCATTATCATCTATTTATATATATTCAGGTCCCTTGGGATTGAGTTAATTCCTCATTAATACGTGAAAAAATCCGGATTACATAAATCTTTATGTTAATGGGATAGATGGAGTAATAATTTCAAAGTCTGTATTTAAATTACCATCCAATCTTCCAAATCTATTCAGGTCTAGAAATTGTCACAGCATGAACGAATTGGTAACTCCATGAATATCATATAACTTCATCATTTTATGATTATTTCACATCCTACATTCACCTCTTGAGGAGGATTCACATCTTAAAATTTTTACAGGGTATGAATCACCTTTTCCCATCCATAAAAATTATTTTTCAAATTAATTCTTTAATTATGTTCCCTACAGTAATCTTATGATCATCCATATCATGGAAATCCTTCGTTCAGTTTAAATAATGATCTATTTAGGATACTCTTTCTCATTATCATAAATTATTTACTGAATTATATATATGATTAAACCATTATAAAATAGGAATTAATGATCAATTAATTTAAAAAATTAATTCATTTTTTATCAAAATATATATGCCTGAAATGTTTATATCATAATGTTTATAAATATAGATTAGAGTTTAAATGATGAGAAACAGAGCATGTTACAAACAAATTTGGTTAGTTATCCAATGATTGTGTTGTGAGTTAAGATACATTGTTTAATATTAATGGTGGTTATAGAACATATTCAATTAGTCAAAGACAGAATTAATTGAGAACGATGATTAGTTATTATTCATAAAGGGTCTCATGGGCTATATAAAATATTTACATAATGTTTAAATTTTTCTATTTAGTGTCTTTCCATAGTCCACGCTATGTATTCATACCCTTAAGTACAAACTTTTCATGGTACAGTCCACATTGGAGATTGTCTACCATGGTTTTCATTCCTAGAAATAACCCTAAAAGAAAGATATCTCATAATTGAGTGGTTTATGTCCCCATATTATCATTAATTGTATCTCATCCTCTAGGATTGATGTGTGACTCACACATTATTGTAATCCCAACTCTAGAAGATATACATGAGGATAATTAACTCCATTTCATTATTCAACAAGGGAAAACTCTACACATGGGATTTAAAAAATCCCACATAATGAGTTTTTAATGGATATGGGCCTCTGACATGTTTTTTTACCATTTTTTGATAATTCATGTCTATAGTCAACCTTATGTGCAACCACCAACCAACCCATTTTATACATGATAATCTCTTTTTCAGGGGTTATACCACACGGTTTATTCCCTATTCACTACCCAAAAATGAAAAGACCTCATCATAGTGAGGATTTAGTATAATTATTATTAATGATTATATCTCAACTCCACTCATTATGTGGGAAACATGGTGGAAAAGAAACACACTTCATAGGAAAATAATTAGCAGGAAAATTAAAAATTCATTAAAGTAATATTGTGAAAAAATTTCACAAGTAATTTATACATTAACAATACTTATATTCCACATAAGGATGATTAAATATGGTATATAGTCATGGATCTAGAGGACATGTTTCATGAATGCATTTTGGATTTTGGATGTCTGTGATTGGGGATGAAACCATTGGTGCGGATCTAATTAAAATAATTTTATCACCTAATAATTGGAATGTCTAATTATGAAGAACTATATGGATTTTCTTTCTTATCTCAATTATATTAGACAGAAGTTATTGATATAACTATTCCTTGACTATAATTGGTATAGATCATAGCTCAAAAGGTATTGGTGATCCATGTGGGAATTAAGGTTGATGAGGCTTTATATAAATTTAGTGACCATCATAGAAGGAGGCCTCTATATTTTAACGTCAAGAATAGTTTTCTCATGAACATATATAATCACCATGGATAGATATGGTTTTGGTATATAACTAATATTTCCCACCATTTCATGGACCTTTCAAGGTGTTGGCAAATGTTTGATCTTTGTAATATTGGTTATAGCCAACCCTAAAATGATCATATAAAATAAAATCATTCCATCTTCATAAGATAATTTTTATTTTCATATCTTTAATTAAGAATATCATCATTTTTAAAAGTAATAACCTTTTATTCTTGCTATTAAGATCTAGCGTAACACCCCATGATCTTAAGAATAATATTTTCAAATAACTAAAAATTATTGGAGGGAATATTTTCTATTCTATACCAATTTTTTCTTTTGGTAAATGAAAGATTGTGTTTAGATTTTGGTTCATGCAATATTGAGTTTATTTGATATCTTTTAGTATATGTTATATAAAGGATTACCAATCTATAATATACTATTAGTATTATTAATAAAATATTAGTATAGTTATCACATTACCTCTTGAATGGGGGGAATGAATAAAATTACAAAATTATAAAAATATAGTTAACTAATTATTATATAATTACTCTTTGGTGAAATTTTAATTATATATAAAAATAAAAACAAATATAATATAAAGTATGTGGTTTTATAAAAAAAATATTTTGTGACCCCCAATGTGTTTTATTTAAAATAAATTAAATTAATCAATATTAGTGAAACATATTAATTAATTTTTTTTAATATTCAATTAAAATATTAGTTCATCTAATTTTTTTATAGTCATAAAATAATAAAAAATCCAATTTTAAGTATAAGAAATATGCATTTTTATAAAAGGTATTTTTTCACATTTTAATTGTAGTCTTTATTAAAACTAAATTTTTAGAAATTTATAATTCTATTTAAAAACATAATTTTATTTTATGATACTATAATGTAAAAATAATCTTTGGGAAAATTTAATATTTTTCACAAAAGTTTAATTTTTTGATAAATACTGAAAAATAAAAACTTTTAATTGAAATCTATATTTTGAACTATATTATTAATAACACTAAATTATATTTTCAATTTTGATTAAAGTTAAATATGATAAATTATGATTCTATTAAACTATTTAATTTTTCATTTTAACCATTATAATATTGAATTTTTATATAAATACATAGTGAACATTTGTATAAATTCACTTTAAAAACCAACTTTCTCGTTACAATTGCAGGATTATTTTTGAATTAAATTCAGTCAACCGTTAAATTGTATTACGAATAAATAGATTAAATTATTGTTATTAGAAAAAATTTTATTTTATAATGATGAAAAAATATTTTTTTTCATTATTTATTGTTGAAAAAAGTTTAAATTAATCATGGAGATTAAGACAAAAACGAGTAAACTAATGGGATAATCTTTAATATTAAGGGGGAAATGACCTATAAACTGGGAAAAAACCAATTTTATATCCATATTTCGTCCATATAACCTATTTTATCAATAATGATTCATTATATGAAGAAATATTCTCATAGGATACCTACCAATAGTGTTTTCCTTTTAGTTTTTTCAATAATTTTATGCATCCTCAATTATAAAAGGCCTTTCACTCTTACAACATCTTCACACCTCTCAAACCCCATGGATATGACAAGACATATAATATAACATCAAAATTTTCATCCATTAAATTAGGAATCCATTATTTAGAGTAAATTCATCGAAGTAACTCCTTTGCTGCAAACTAAAAAGTGTTACTTAAAGAGGAGGAAACATTCATCAACATGAATTTTTGTTTTATTTCCTTCTCTGACCAATTTTATTATAATTTTATTTACCATATATAATAACCCAATTATACATAATATACTTATATTTTTTAAGGTTATGTTTATGACCTATAAATTCACACACTTCAATAGAAGCTGGTATGCAATCATTGTTCGTGTTAACAGTGGACTACCGCCTAACGAACCAATATCATTTGTTCAACCATTACCAGCTTCAAAATATGTGAATAATGATTAAATTATAGTCTATATATGATATATATTGTATTTATATTTTATTTATTCTTATCTATGTTTTTTTGACACATAACATCATGATTTTCATTTTTTGGGAAGGCGGTAATATTGTTCGTGTTTATAGAGGACTACCACCATACGTAGCGATGTGACTTTGTCACACATTACAAAGAATGTATTATGTTTTTTAATAGAAATATATAATATTTATAAAAAATATTCCTACTGGAATTAATTTATATATATATATATATCATTTATTTTTCATTTTATCAATATGATAATAAAATGGAAATTGAGTTCTTTAATAAATACCTACTACAATCTCCATGAACGGTGTATAAAATTTAATATTTATATATATATATTATTTTATTATAAATAAATATATACTTAATATAAAAAAAATTTATATTATGGTTTACATTCTAAAAATGATGAAATAATTATCTATGTAAGAGTAACAAGAATAATAAGTAAAAACATGTTTTAAAAACAATGCATTTAATATATGAAACAAAACAGAAACTGGGAATTGAAATAAATGTGTGATATAAAATCATATGTAAATGGTATATGATAGTATATATAAATATGGATATGTTTTAGTTATATTTTTATAAAAAACTTATTGTTTTTAAACAATAGGTTTGAATGAATAAAAAAATTAAAATAAATGAAATGGATTTATAGTCACTCTTTCATTTCTATGAGACATATGCCATATTCACCACTTTTTTATTTTTTTTAACATACTTCAATTTTTCATGTTATATCATGAATTCAATGTATTCCTTTATAATATATGTTTCAATTCATTGTATACTTTCATGTATCATAGAATTAATTAGTTACAAAAGTCGTAAGGGATTTTCATGTACGTTTTTTCCATTAGAAACAGTCTATGTTCAGATCTTATTTCTTCTATGTGGTATATATTTCCAATGAATATAATTTATTATTATACTTATAAAAATTCTTTCTTTTTATATATCTATTTCAATATCTTTATTTTATGTGGTTTAAGGATTAAACATTACTGAAGTGGTAAGGGAATTTTGTTCCAATTTTTTTCTTTGAAACAAAAGATATGTTTACACATATACTCTATTACAAGGTGTATATACTAATACATGGACATGTTAAATAATAAATACCAGTTTTTCTGAATATTTTACACATAATTTTATATTACCCATTAATAAAAATTATGATTCAATTTTATGAATGGGGTATGTGTTTCTTAGTAAAATCTCAACCTTTCTCGAAATTGTTTATAACTATGCTTCCATTGATGAAATATTATAATATTTCTATTCAGAGATCCCATGAATTTTATTCTACTATATTTACTCTTTAAAAATTCATGTAATGGTTATAGTCCTACACTTTATGGTAAATAACTATGAAAATGTATTTATGAAAATATCACATTTTTTTCTCATCAATCAAAATATAGTTTTCACATAAAAAAATGTTTTCAAAAACTGCATTAAAAAATATTTAACAATTGTTTTTAAAATTAATTTTAACCATGTTTATCATTTATAAAAAAAATATTTCAAATTTATATTATTTTAATGTTCTTATCTATTCACATTTCTATACATTTTTTGTGAAAAATGAATGTTTGGTATGTATGGATTTATCCGCCATCATGACCATCAGTTATTAGAATATTACATTGCATGTTTATAAGATTTTTTATAAATATACCTATTTTATTAATATTTAGAAAATTATTTATTTTAGATGTATTTTTAATGAAAAGAGGTTTCCAAAAATTATTTCTGTTCTAAAAAAAATCTCTAATCCAAACAGACATTTTCCTAAGGAAATTTTTTAAGTGGTATTTGTAAAATAATTTCCTCTCTATGATGAAATCAAATAGTTTTTATCATTCATTATTTGGAATATGATCTAAATATTTCTTTTTTATTATCAATTTAAATAGATTTTATTTAATAGAAATAGATTTTAATCAACCCATTTCCCAACTATGGGTTTTTCATGATAAATGCTAAGAAACCCCATTTCATTTAGCTTGTTATTTTATGATAATATGATTATGAAACATTCCTTTATTCCATAAGTTATGATATAGTTAATTATTTATTATACACAATTAATTTCAAGTTTTATGATATGATGAATGTTTATGATCAAGTGTAAAATATATATATGTTTTCATTATGCTGCATGCCAGCCATATATCTCTAAATAATGCTTTATGTAATGATAAATGTTATATGAGATGAAATGTTGCATAGGTGGGTCTCCAAGTACTGAAACAAGAGGATATATGATAGAGAATATCAATCCCATGATAAGGTTATACATGGGAGGTTATCCAAATCCCACAACAATAGGGTTCATGGGTGGTCATCACAAGCCCGAATGAAGAGGGGATATGGGAGGTTGTCCCTATACTGAAGTATGTACATGTGTTATTAGAACAATCCTAAAATTTGACAAATTTCATTGTAGATATCCCTGACATAAAAAAATATATGATTATCTATATTTTATAGTATGGCATCTTATTACAATTTTATGCTCTCATATATTATGATTTTGATTCTCTTATGATTCATATATTATAATCTACCATTAATTATACCATGACTCATGTGTATTATATTTTATTTGAATGGTATGATAATACCTTTTTATGCTCATGTTCTCAATCCCATATTTTTATGTTACTCTTATAGTGTACTTTTTTTACCCATACTAAGCATCTGATCACACCATTTCTTATGTTTCCTTTCATTAGTTTATGAAAGAATGTTTTATATATGAGTAGTAAATTGGATGGCGTATAGTCAAAATGTTCATGATCAATCACTAAGATATAATATTTTGTTCCTTATTTGCAGATACACTAAACTATGGTGGTCCAAGGGAGTGTAATTCTGTATTGTACATAATACCCATCAAAAATTAATATCCAATTATGTCATGATTTTTTCTCTATAGTTGGAATCAAATTAATGATTTTATCCTCTTTTGAGAATAAGGATTATAAATAAAATTGACATTTATTGGGATATTTCTATTGATATTTCTAATTATATCCCTTAGGATATGTCCAAGGATGAGACAATATTTTGAAAAATTTTCTATGATTTTAGTAATGGATTGAGTGAGTGGATTCCAACTAATTACTTCCTAATATTTATACTAAAATAGGATGTGGAACTGGAACAAATCTAAATATGGGTAATAACCCTTAAAAACTATATTGATTCGGAAATTTTGTACGATAAGTGGCCTTATTTCACACTTAGTATAACACTCCAATGGGATATTCTTCTGAATGTAAAAACATATTTATGAACCAACAAGAAGGATTCAAATAGTTGATGACTATTAATGACCTATAATAATCCAAATTATTCATTGTTTGATTAAGGTTTTATTATATAGAAATATTTTATGTTATTTCCGTGATTATGTGGTTCCCCACTAGGATTAATTTTTCTTACACTATAATTTTTTGTTTTTTTTTTGATTTTATGGAACACGGATGACTGGAATTAATTCTTTGTGAGATAGACATTACAATAATTTTTCACATAATAATCCAAATGTTATGGGATATGGATTGGAAAAACCCATTTATATTGTAATACAATGTTCATATCATATGAATCATTCTAATATTCCAAACTAGAAAAAGACAGAACTGTATTCTATTGAGTCCCTCACGAGGAAACCTCAACCATAATTTAATGGGTCCTTTGATCAAGTAGTTTTAGATTAATGGATTGTTACCACTAATATTATATTATCTATTTTCAAGTATTTGAAACAATAAATTTTTTTTTATCATTTATAAGGTAAAATATATCAATAATTTAATTTTATACATAATGTGTAGGATCAAAAATAAATTTAATCATTTGAATTGAAAGAGATTAAGGGAATAATTTTAAGTAATTAATTCAGTCATTTTCAACGAATATAGATAGAGAAATAATTCGATGAGCTTATGAAAAAGGATGATGAATCAATCAGTAACAATGAATCTAATTTTATAAGACTAATAGGGTATGATTATAGTATAATCGTCATCCTTAACAGAAACATTTATCAATTATTTAGTGGAATAAAATCATTTATTGGATAATACATGAATAATAGCGGCTTTAGAATATATAAACAAGTTATACCATGTTCATAAATGGTGGAAATGTATGTGGGATAATCATATCAATCTCATGAATTTAAAAATAATTGGATGTTGGGGTTAAAATGAAAATATCTAATGCATAGAGAAAATAAGAGGATCTTTCCATTATGTACACTATATGAAAAGAAACATGGAGGGAATTTCTCTAATGGGGATACTAAATGTTTGGTGTTTGAAATTGAAGGTTGTCGAGAGGCAGGATGCTGAATTAATGATGAGATGTTGGCTAATTATTTAAATAATGTTAATTCTCCACTTAATAAACCCCCATAATTCAATGTTTCAATTGCATGGATTTAATGGAAATAAGGTAACATGTTTATCCAACCCATCAAATAATGTGGATGATAGTCCAAAAGTACCTCTTAATAAAAGGGGAAAAGAGAAATAATATGCTATCATAACTGCTGAAATGAACCATAATAACTATGAAATAAATATCATCCTCTCCTTAGTTTGGAATTTCATATTTGATTTTTTTAATGAACACTATAAAAATATTGTTTTTCATCCTTTGGGGAAATTTTATTTTATTATCTACATGTATTTCAGAATAACGAAATCACATGTTCTATTATTACAATAATTTTTCCAATCATCAAATGAGAATGTTTTTTATGATGATATCTTATATAAAGAATGAAGAAGCATGTACCTTCTCAATATTATTTAATGGTAATTCGAGTTATTATCATGTTTCAATAGAATACATGATAAAGATATTAACATTATTTTTATTGGATAAATAAGTTATTATTTTTGATATATGGGGGATCAATGTTATGCTGATGCTGAGAAAATATTTCACCTTTTTTTATGTTTTGGATTATAATTTTTTGAAATGGGTCATAAGGCCAATAATTTATGAAAATAGTTTATACCAAAAATTTAATTCATTTATAGAGACTAATTTATTATTTCTCTATATAATGATTTATTTATATTGGACAAAATATTATATCCATTTTTATGCCACTTGACAAAAGATGGAATGAATTATCAGTCTCCATATTGATATTTTTATTCATTATAACTTTAGGGTTAACTGATTCACCTTCATTTCAAATAATAATAAATTAAGGGTAATTTTATCAAGGAAAACACAAAAGGTGAGATTGTTCATATGAAATTTAATAAAATCTTATAAGTATATATTCATGTGAAAATTCATCAACCTATGGAAAAGGGTCTAATAATACAACGATTTCTTATTATCTGAATTTTTTATGATGTCAACAAACATTTTCACACCTCTATGGTCTAAAGATTTATGATCCCTAACCATCTATAGATCAGCCAATTTATTTTCATAAATTATCTTTCTTGGTCTCTATATTTATTTACACTTTTCTTCCATGTCCAAATATTCACATCCTTACTATGATTCCATATGTGGAAACCTAGTAATGAGAAACATTAGAAAATATTTATATATCCAGCATTACATTTTTATATTATGTTTTTGGATTTTTTTTATAATTCAGGTATCTATGAATGTAACAATAACTTAATAGAACATTGATTACCCACATGAATTTTGAAAGTGAAATTCCATTTAAGGGGGGGTAGAATGAAACACCTCAGAATTTTAGTAATTTTTTTTAATAAATTAAAATTATTAAATTTCTTGAATTGCACACTATACCAAGATAAATAATCATTACACACAAAATATATGTTTTCTTGTGATTAAAACAAAAATGATTTCCTTTAATAACTTCTGTTACGCGTAAGGACGAGTTTTACTAAACAACAATATAATATTAATAATAATATTAAAGTATTATTATTGATTTCAAATTGTTGTTGGGATAGATAGAATGGATATAATCTAGTAAATTTTTAAGAAATTCTTTTCATGTTTTTATAAAATTAATCTTTTTGTGAAAAAATAATTAATATATAAATAAACAAAGAAATTAATATAAGGGATGTGTTTTTATGAGATTCTATGTTTATGCTCATCAAGGTTTTTTATCATATTATGGTAAATTATTAAATATTAATGAATTATATTAATAAAAAATATGTGTTATATATTCAATCAAATTTTTTTCAGTTCTAAGAATATTTTTCCATATGAATAAAATAAGAAAGAATATATATTTTACCATAAAAAGTTGTATTTTCTGAAATGTTGTTTTCCTACTTTTAATGGAATAATTTTTTAAAATAATAATTAGATATTTTATTAATATTATTTGGAAGAATTAATTTCTTTTTTTAAGTGGACCTGAAAAAATAATCATTTCATAAATCATTGATATTTTTCTCATAATTTTCAGTTTTAGATGACTAGTGAAAAATATATAATTTTAATAGAAAACTGACTATTCATAAAAATAATTCATAATAATAAATTTAATTTTGATTTTTTTTGGATGATAAATTAAATAAATTATATATTTATCACTTCATTTTAGTTCATTCGAATAATTATTATAATGAACTAGACATAAAAACATAGTAACCATTTGAACCTTTCCACTTCAAATACTTCTTTTCTCATTGCATTAAGGGGATTTTTTTTAATTAAATTATACCACTTACATAAATTTTGTCTGGAAAGATAGATTACATAATTTTAATTCAAAATAATTCTAATGTATAATATGTTCACTAAATTTTTTAATAAAAATGATTGTTGACAGTTGTTAAAATTAATCATGCTTATTAAGAGAAAAATGAGTTTACTAAGTGGATAAACATTAAACATAAGGGGAATAATGAACATCAATATAATAAAAAACCATTTTCGATACCAATATAGTCCATTTACTATACTTTCTCGAAAATTTTCATCATTGTAGTCAAATTATATATGTGAGACCTCCCAATAGTTTCTATATCTTGAAATTTATTTGAATGCCTCTCATATTCCGTTATCAAAGGAACTTTACACACCCCAATTTGTAACAATTCTCAAAAATTATTCTCAACCAACACATATTCAAATAAATTCAAAAAAAATATCATCTCAAGCTAGAATAAAAAAAATTCTAAATAAATATATCCAATAATATCCTTTGGTGCAATCCAAATTGAGTTACACGAAAAAATCTAATTTCCATGAATGTTCATTTTTTTGTTTCGTTCAACACCCTATTAAATTATTATTATATAAATATTTTATAATAACCTTCACATTATAAAAATAATTATATGATTTTACGTTAATGGTAAAACCTACAACCTGACAAACATCAATGAAATGTCATTTACAATCATTTGTTTGTCTGTATGATAGACTACTGCCTTACAAAACGATGTCATTAGTTCTTCTATTACAACCTTTCATAGTTTTGTGTAGGTATTTTGGATAAAAGTCATCTTCAAATCCATTCTAGTAATGAAGATGATCTAATATATACTTGGACCTTGTTCCCACGTTCGGTGGAGGGTCCTTGTTTTTTTCTATTTTTTTGGTCTTTCTGGTTTCATATACATCACAACCCTCCAACGATGGCACATTGGATCACCCTACTGGGTATTTCAATGAATTTTCAAAATCTGGTGATCCGATTTTTTCTTGAGAATATTATTGGCATATCTTTATGCACATGACCTCATACTTGTGCACCCTTCTATTCAATTGATCCATGAATTTTCAATGAGGTAGTTGTGTCTAAGGCTCCGATTGAGTCCATCTGTGTCGGAGATGAAGGTGAGCTTTAGTGGGATCAATTGTTTTTCTTTGAATCCTAGATCTGTTTCTGTGCAAACTATTATAGATTGTGGAAATTAGATTTACTTTTTTGTTATGGAAATTGTGGCATGCAGAACTCTGGTGGAGTCTTATCCCATGATGGGGTGTAGAAATGTTGTGACAAGTTTCCCACACATGTTTTTAAATAAAGGAGAATGGTGAAGCTGTGAGGGATGTTCATGGTTCTCTTAGGAAGAATATGGTTACACCCTCAACTGTGAGTGTGGATAAGGTTTTCAAAAGGATGCATCAGGAGCTGGGTGTTGTGTCTATTTCTGGGGTAGAGCTAGCAGTGGATATACCACTATTGGGGATCAAAAATGGAAATTTTGTGACTCCTCAAGTCATATTTGTAGATAGTTTTAGTGGATGAATGGGAATGGATTCTAGTATTGTGGTGGTTATAATGATGGAGGCTCCAGGTATTGATATTGGTAACCATTTTGAAGTACTAAGGAATGAAAATTCTAGTCTGGGACATGAAGTATCTAGGGATATGGCTTTATATGGACAAAATTTTATGGGGCATGAGGATTTTTCCACTGACCAGACATGATTGCTACATATTTACATCTCTAGAGTAAAACAAAAGTATTGTGGGAATGTCTATCTTACTGAGGGGATTGTTAATGGAAAGTTTGTTCAATGCCTAACATCAATAGACAATAATAAGCAATCATATTGGATGGAAAATGGTTTGGTACATGAGGATCATTAGAAGAAGAATGGATCCTTGGATATACCTTGTATATGGGGGGATGTCTCTGATGAGAGTAAGGAAAATGACAGTCGCTCTCCCAATATCCATGTTAAGGCATCCTATAATGATATATTAAATAATGGGAGGAAGAAGGGATATGATAATGTGGGGTTCTCATAGCTCCACCAAAGAGAAATCCAATAAATGACTACTCTAAAATGCCAAAGATGGTGTCTACCAGATCCTCTTTCAAGGACTCCAATTGGAAAGAAATTGACCATAAATGGGGTCGAGTGAACAAGCAGCTATTGAGGGATCCATTGAATTTTTAGAAACTACAACTATGAGATAATTATGTTAAAATGATCAATTCATACAATTCACAATATTAGTGGGAGTTGGACGACCTAGGGTGGCCTTAGATGTTCGAAATGGTGATGAGTATAAACCCTTTTGATTTGATTCTTGTTGGGCATGTTGGCTTGTTTTGAACATTTTTCTTTTCTCTCTCACCTTTTTCTTCAATAAATTTGTAGGATTGTAATATATTAATGATCGGTATAATTTAAATATGTGTCATTTATAAAATATACATTCTTATGGAATTATAGAATATAAATATATATATCATTTATCTTTATTTCATTAAATACAACAAAAAAATAAAAATAGCATTAATGTGTACATAAATCATACCGTCTCCATGAACAATGTACATAATTTCCCATTTCAATATTTTATATATTAATATAAATACATATATAATTAATATATATGATATTTATATCATTTTTTTATTTTTTAAAAAATGAATTCATTATATATGTTTGATGAGCTAGAATAACAAGTTAAAATATGTATGAAAACAATGTGAGATTTCACCCAAAAAAACATAAACATATATCTGTTAATAAATGGGTAGTGTAAAGTCATAAGAAAATATAGATTAATATTATATATATGAATATGATAATTTTTTATTTTTATTATAAAATTATACTTATTATTCATTAATATTGAAGCATTACAATGGAATCCAAGGATTAAAGTAAATCGATTTTCAGTCTGAATATAAATTTTGAAAGAATTAGTTGATATTCACCACTCATTTATTTTCTGTATTGAATATACTAGACAATTAAATTTTATATATAAAGAATTTTATTTATTCTACAATATTAAATATTTCATTTGATGTTAGTATTTCATGGATCTCACGATTCAAAAGTTACTCTAGGATTAACGGATTTCCATCTAAATATTATTTTTTTGGAGATACAATCCATGTTCACCAATTATTTCATCTTTGTGGTATATACATCCCATGATTGTATTTTATGATGATTCTCCTCAAAATTATAGGTATATACACTTCAATTTTTATCTGTCATTCTTGGGGTTTAGAGTTGAATCCTTACAAATTTGGTAAAAGAATATTTTCACAATTTTCTTTATTTAAGATATATGCTATGTTATACACCTATACTCATTTAAAATGATTATATATGATATATTTTAAACTCTATATAATGAAAACCATTATTTTATGGATTTTATATGATTCATGTGATTCTATTCTTTCATGGTGATTATTATTAAAATTTACCAATTTGGAAAAAATTTAGTGCTACCATCTCATCATTTATCAGGATTGTTTATGACTATAATTCCATTAATAAAATATAATAATCCATAACTCAATAATTATCATTAATTTGTTTCTCTTTAATTTATTTTTGATATCTTCAAGTAATTCTAATAATATTTCACTCTTTGAAACTTATTATAAAATGGAAAATATTTTTAAGAAAATTCGACATTATTTTTCTCTTTAGTATGAGATATATTTTCTCTAAAATTCAGGTTTTCTAAAAAAACATTCGAAAATATTAATAACATTATTTTTAAAAGGAATTTTCATATATTTTTTATATTTATAAACATGAATTTCAGAGGAAGATTATTATTGTTTTTTGAACAAGGCACTTTTCTAAAAATATTATAGTGAAAAAGGAATGTTCGACATGAAAATATTATTGCATTTTTGTGACCTAAATTTATTTAAATATTACAATAATGTTTAGAATTATTTATTTAATGAAATTTTATTTTTTAAAATTATTGAAATCCATCTTTCTATTTTTTATTTGAAATAAAAAAATTCAAAATGTTTTTTTCTTTTAAAAATTGTTTTTCAAAGAGGAAATTATATTTTCATTAATTAATGTTTTAAATGAGAATTTAAAATTATTTTCTATCTAAGATGACTTTTACAGCTCTTCCTCATGAATTTTTGGGAGTATTATACAAATAAACTATTCTTATTCTTTCTTTGGATGGTTTATGTCAAAAATGACATGGTATTTTGGAAACCTATTTCAAATCCACGGTTTATATTATGATAAAATGTATATAAATCTATTGTATTTTCAAGGTTTACACTTTTATAATGTGAATATGAAACCGGTATTTTTTCCATAGTTTATGATATGATGAAATTTCTTTGATACCAATTTCATTTCCTATGGTATGATATGATGAATGATTATTATATTGTGGAACACATATAAATAATATCATTCTCTGAAATGTGGGTTCTTTATCCCTCTTCAATGCACTGGGTAATTAAAAGTGTTCTATGAGCTCAATGGGTACATGGGAGGGCATCCCATGCCCACAAAAATGGTACATGGGGGTAATCTCAAGCCTTTAAAATCGGGTACTTGAGAGGGAATTCCCATCCCACAATAAGAGGTTACACGAGATGTTATCCAAATCCCAAAACTAGAGGATACATGGGAATACATCCCAAGCTCAAAGTAGGTACATGGAAAATTTTCCCATGCATGACATGTTATTAAAGTGTTGGTATGTGTCCTTGATATAAAATTGTATATGATTTTATGTATCCCATAGTTCCATTTATTATTCTTATGATATTCACTCATGGATTATTATTTTCATTAACTTTTGAGTCAGGCCTCATGATATTCTAATATTTATTCCATGAATCATGTTTTTGATATTTAATATGTAGGGTAAGATCATTAAATGTTATGATCTTGTTTTTATACCCTTATTTTAATGACATGATTACCTATATTACTTGTTTACCCTTAATGACCACATGAGCTCACTCTTAATTATGTTTCAATTACATAGGTTATAAAGAAAGATTTTAATTAGTTGTACTCAATTGGATGTTATTTGTGGGAAATGTTGAAAACTATCCACTATTATAGAATATTGTGTCCATGATTCCAACAGAACTAAACAATTATGGTCCTTTATCATGTACTTCTGTAATGTAATGAATATTAATCTAAAATGATGTAATATATATGTATGTAAACCCTAAGTCAATATATCAAGGATAATCAAAGAAAGATTTTTTTCTTGTATGTTATCATATTATATCATGTTTTATATTAGTATAGTGACTTTAAGGTGTGTTCATGGGAGAGGGAGTGACAAATATGATCTCAATAACCCAAATTTCTTAATGCTGTCAATTTTTATTATTTATAATAAATTTTTTTGTTTAATTAGATGGGTTTTAATGGTTCATTTTTAGTCACTTCTTTCCATACAATGGGTTTTTGTTTTTTCCTGTCAGATCTATGAGATGTATCTCATAGGGTGGTTGTTTGGTACACTTTAATATAATTCATGGGTTTTGTTTTAATACTCAAAAAATGGAATGGTTTATGATTTCTCTAATATATTGGCCTTGATGTATGAAATAATGAATTATGTGTTTTTTGAGAATAGAGGTGTGGAGATTATGTTTATTGGATTTAAAATATAGAGAGTATAGTTTCAGGACACCTTGATAGTCAAAATTTTATAGGAGTGGGTGTGTTGTTGCATTTTTGACCAAATTTGGTGTTGTGTGCATGGTGTAAACTCTTAGATCTGTCCATTTTGATCCTCATTAATTTTAGATCTTATTGTGTGGTGTGTAGTTTTTAACATTGGATGAAACGTCTTTATTGTCCATTTTATGGAGAATTATTCATGTGGTGTTTCCCTTATGGGAATCAATAAAGATATACTTTCCATAGTTAATATTACTAGTCCATTATGTGCCTTGTAATATTTTATATAAGAAATGAAAAATCCTAAAATATATGTTTTTTAAGGAATGGTGTGTGTTGGGGGTATTCCCTATCACAATCAGTAAACAATGAATGTTTTATTCTATTCTGTTCTGTTCTTCTCAAGGTAAAAATATTAAATTTAGATGGATTTTATTTTCCTCATGATGGTCTTATTTGCGTGAGAAGTCAGAGAATAGTTGAGCACATTAGAGATGATAATAAAACATAAAAGACCTCACCATAACAGATGTATTGGAGTGGTGGGTAAAAATGGTGAGGTATTTTCACATATTTCATGGAAAAGGTCATGGTTTATTATTTGTATTCTGAGATTATTTTCACTATTCTATTTTGAAATGCATTGTGTCATTCAAAAAAAAATTAAATGTGATTTATAAACACGTGAGATTTTTGGTTTCAAAAAATTGCAGACACTATGAAAGTAGGATTTCCCATAGTCCACAAGAACAATGGGGATAGTGTGAGTCACTACAATATAGTGGATGATATCCTAAAATCCCCTATAAATATAATTTTGATACCAATTGGTTTATATTTTTATCTTTTCTCTAAAATCATAGCTAACACCAATTCCTTTCACCACTACCTATATGCTTCCTTGGGATAAAAAACATTGGATCATAGGATATAATTTTTATAGATCATTGTACTATATCTATTACTATTATACTCATATCCATGTTATTATTTCATTACATATGTTAATTTTGGTGTATTTTCTATTTTTTGGTCTAATATTCAAGTAAGAATAGATGATAATTTGGTGTTTACTGGCTATAGTAGTGTTTCCAATGAGTTCAGTGGTGGTTGATCCTTATTTTTCCTTCATAGCTAATATTAAATTGAATATGTAATCATGGTAGGGGATTTTTTTAATTATCCATTTTTTTATATTCATGTAATAGAATATAATACTTTAGCTTCTATGTTTAAAGGATTTATAAACATAAGAAAACAATAATCTGATGTGAATGGTAAATTAAATGGGTGTTTTGATTATATGTTAATGAAATGGATAATTGATTCCTCTTGATTATATATATAGTTTACTATATAAACATTATGTTTTTTTATATATATAAATATTAATATGATGTATGTTGGATAAGAACTGAAAATGTATTAATTATTATGTGATGAATGAAAGAGGCATATATATTGATTACAATTCATCATTCCAAAGAATAAAGTAATGATGTTGTGGATGTATAATTTCAGTTTCATAATTTATTGTATTTATGGATAATTATTATAGGATTCATGTTCCTTGAATATAATAATAATGAACAGTTTACTTCTTGTTTTTATGAAAAAGTTTTTACAAATGATTAATATTCATTATTGTTTGAACCAAATATTTTTAATTAAAATCTGATATTCCATTAATTTGTATCCTTAGTTTCCTAAAGCGTGTTTCATTATAAAAATAATTTTAAATTTTCTCTTTGTATAGTCTATTATGGAAATTTTTTTCGAAGAAGTTTATGAACATGGAATGGATGGTGTATACAATAAGCAATGGGTCAGTTGGTCAGGGATTTAGTTATGATTGATGTAAGTTTTGGTAGGATGGAATTTATTATATCCACTAATGTCGGGGATGACACCATGTTTGATTTAATTGCATTAGATATAGGTTTATTCATTGGTTTATATTTCGTTATTTCCTTTAAATGGAGGGGTAGCCAAAAGTTATTTTTTTTTTGTTTTCGAACTAATTGATGTAATTTGGATTTGATCATACAAATTTCATATTTTTGGTAGTATAATTTGAGTCCTATAATTAATGGAATCATATAATGCTAAATGAAATAATAATTAACTAATGTGAATACATTTGTTGATAGTGGAATAATATATTTTAGATAATGGAAACAATATTATTGGTTAAAATTAAATTCTTGATGATTATGGTATTGAATCAATAATTGAAAAATTAATCATTAAATCATGATAGTGTGTGGTGAATATTAATTTTTGAACCAAAATAAATGATTCACTAATGAAATATATGTTAAATGGGTCTATTAAATATTGAATACAAAATTTAATTACTAACTTTAAATTTATAAAGATATTGAACAATAATACATTTATTACTATATATTATTTACTTCATTGATCAATATAGTGGTTTCCAAGAGTCATGGAAGTCAATTAATTATGTTCGTTTTTATTTATTGGTAGTTAAATATACAGTGGCGTTTGTTGATTCCATTTTTTATAAATTCTATTATCATATTATAAAATACTGATGTTGGTATGGAAACTAACACCAAAATGGTTTGTGAGGTTTTCCCCAACATCCTAACTAGAGAGGGAATGAATGTATTGATTCTCTCAGTACCCAATTATTCCATTAGAGGTTTTATATAATGCGAGATTTAAAATATTAATATTTCATAACATACTTGTATCTATTCATGGTAACCATGGTTTCCCATGTGTCTACTAGATTAGTTTGTTGTGATTTCAGGTATAATTGATAGCAAATGCTCATAATTGACTTCCATAAAAAAACGTTTTTTTGGGAGATATTATAGTTATGAGGTTGATATGTGATTTATGGGGTAAATTATGAGAAAAATATTTATCTATGATATTGTTCCCTGATTTAGGGCATGATGAATTATAGGAAGGATGAAAACATGACATGAGAATTTGTGGAGAGAGAGAAACACACCCATGTGGATGTGTACCTATATCCCCACCCTATATATATTTCAATAAAATTTCATGTGACTATTTAGTTTCATTTTTTTGATAACTATTCTTTATATGTTTATTTTAAATTTTAAATAAGAGGCATCAAGGAAGATCACATGTTTTATACATATATTATCACCCTACAAGTATATAATAAATTTTTATCCCAAAAAGAGTTTTTTAGTGATTGAGATAGACATTAATAGCATTTATAATTTTTTAGGAGTTGATAGAATCTATTATTTCAACTTACGTTTTCATTTAATATGATTATTATTGTTTTCCATTTTTATGACCATATATTAATGTATTTCGCATTCAGATATATTTATCTTATAGAGTTTAATAGTGGTATCGTTATATATATTGTCCATAAAATTACATAGAGATGGTATTTCCTCCCATTTGTGATTACATAACCTCAGTAATAGTGACAAACCTAAAGACTATTAAATAATGGAATTATATGATATTTCCTTTTAATCATTATCAAAAACAGTAGGTGTACCAGAAAATGGGTAGTTATGACACCTTTCCCCAATAGGTCCCTTATTCTTGACTCATGCATGGGTAACATGTTCTACATAGTTTTATGAAATTAATTTTATATTATTAATAGTTTTTAGAATGCTATTATTATCATGATTTTATGTGATTTATAATGAAATTTAATTACAACACATTAATCCTATTTTTTGTCCAAGATGTATTCGATAATCCCATACTCTCGTTTGATATATCACATGTGAATTTTTCTTAAAAGATTTTCTTAGGATTACCATATATATATAATCATTATTCTGTAATAAAGATTTATTCTTTCACAACCCACTATTATTTACCATAGTTTACTCTATATATATATATCATACTAATTCTCCATTTGAAGTTATATTTTTCATGAACTCTTACATTGAAATCTTTTTTAAATTTTTATTTTCATCTATAGAGCACAATAACTTATGGATATTAATATTTAAGGCCCCAATTAATGGAATTCAGTATTATTAGAGTAGGAACTACATCATCTGAACTCAAATATTGATGAAACCTTCCAACCACTATGAATATGGATTGATAATGAAAATAATATATCTCTTATTTGTGTAATATATATTTGTATAATGAACCCATATATTTGATTCAACTTCTTTATTCATCTTGGATTTTTTATATTGTTTTTTATGAACCTATCAATTTTATTTGTGTATTTGGTGTCTATTTAATTGAGTATAAACATTGATTTATTGAAAAGAATTTAAAAAAAATCCCATGTCCTATCATTTCCATATCTCTTGATATTCATATAATATCATTTTTTATATTTATTTTTAGGTTTTTTATTTTTCATTTATAAATAAACTATTTTGGTTTTCATTCCATGAGTGTAGGTCTAACAATCAATAAATAAAGTAAATATTATTTATTTAGTGTTATTATTATCAATTTTCTATTTCATATTATAATGTTTCATGATTTTATTTAAAATTTATATTCATTATTTTATTTGTTATTAACTAATTTTAATAAAACAATTTTTTATCCTTTTCTGGTGTTCCATCATTTCATTTTTTTTAATCTCAAACATAACAATTCTTATTATTGACATTTATATTACTTTATTATAAGCTCTCTAAATCAAAAAATTAATAAATTTTAAGTGATAATGGTATAATATTGTTATATATTAAATATGTTTCCAAAATGGTCTAATAGAAACTGATAAATTTAATTTCTAGAAATAAAAAATTCAATCAAATTTACATATTACATCTTATTCTAATATATCCTAGGAAATTCAATATTAGTAAAAAATGAAGATATATTTATCTTTAGGTGAAACATTATTTCATGAAAAATATATTAAATTTATAAAAGAATTGCAATCACAATCATAACAAGATATACATGAAAAAATGATTAATATGAACATTATATAAAAAGACTAAATCTGATGCATTTATGTTTATTTATGGAACTTTATATATGAATTTTTTTAAATTAAATAAATATAGTTATACATGATCTTGTTAATATTATATTTTAAATAGAAGAAAAATACAATACTATAATTTTTTATCATTATTATTCTTTATAAAATAGTATTAGGGAATCAAAGATGTATGGTTTGGTGTCTCACACTCTATAATTTCTTACATTTTTCTTATCATTTAGGTAACATCAATTTATAGGAAAAATACCAAAATATTACATTCCTTTCATTATTGGACGTGATGTGAGATTATTTCTAAAATGAAGCATAATAATAATAATAATAATAATAATAATAATAAATGTTAATAATAGTGGGAATATGTTTATTTTAAGAGGTATAAATAATAGTTAAATTATATATAAATGGAATTGCATTTTAAATTTTTATTATGCTGATGTTGAATATAAATTATCATTAAAATAATTATTTTATTCTTTGAATGATATCATGGGGAAATTTTTAATTTTTTATTCATTTGATATTGATTTATGAATTTTTTTCATTTCATAAATTAAATATATTTAATATTATTCATTTACAATTGTTAAAATATATAATAGAATATTTATGAAGAAATTTTGATTAATAATTAAAATTAAAATATTTATAAATAATTGTATAGATAAAAGATTAATAAAAGATAATTTAATATCCCTCTTGTGGTTCAAATTAAGTTAGATAAAAAAATAATAACTTAAGTAGAGTGTCGTTTTTCTTGTCACCCCACTTTTCGTATTCTATGTATAAACTGTATTGTGTCTTGTATTTTTTTCCCATTTTGACCTATAATTTATAAATCATTGTATCTCATATATTTTTTCTTTTTTATACTCTACTATTCATAATAAAATATTGTTTTTATCAGTAAATTTATTACAATGGGATGAATATACAAAGATAAGGATTAAACATATCACATAGTAGGAAACAAAATAATAAAATCATTTAAAATTACAGGGTCTATAAAATCCTTGTATCTATAGAGAATCAAAATTAATTTCCACAATATCAATTGAACATGATTATATCATGAATTAAATAATTCAATATGCCTAGATATATTACATAGTAACAAATTTATTAATGAAAATTATTTTTCAATAATACATATATTTTCTAAATTTTCCATGGTGTTATATTTACTTAAGTGGATTTATAAAATTACTGGGTAATGGTTATTCATGGACCACAATCAATAAATAATTATATTTCAAATTACACAAAAATTAATCCTATATATTTTAATATAAATTATATAATGAAAAATGAAATTAATTTCTACCCAGATTATCTCAAACAATCCCTAACAACTAATCATTGTATCAAATATATTTTTACCACACTTTGAAATATAAATGATGAGTGATTTTAATTATACTTTATAAATAATACATTCAACATATTTTTTGCCAAAAAATATGCATTTTAAATATAACCATCCACATTAACAATTACTTAACAATTTCATTTATGTGTAGAATAATATTACCAGGCCTACAATTGGTTTTATCAACAACTTATATTGTATCATGTGGATATATTAATTATTTTTATTTTTACAATAATATAATTTACTATCTATATAAAAATTAATTTAATAATAAATTGAAATTAAATAATTAAAAAAATTAATGAAATAATGGGAGGAAAAATAAAGAAAATTGGAAGTGGTAAAAAAGATTATCATAAGTAATTATCTATGTTTTGGTATAAAATTTGAAAAATTATTTTTGGAGAAAATAAATTAAATTTTCAATAAATATAGAATACTAAAATGTGAAGGAAAGTATCAACTAATTTGATATATATCCCTTATATCTATTATTTGAAAATACATGAGATTAACCCATCGATCCTAAATTTGATAACTAGATTTAACATTGATTGGATAAGATAATCTAGTTGCATAATAATAATTAATCAATGGAATTGCATTAATAAAATATTATCTTAACTGCTTTTGATAAATTACATTCCCATTTTTTTCATTTCACAATAAAATTGTATTTTTTTTCTATGAGATTAGAGTGAAATGTAAAGGTGATATAATAAATTAATTATTTCTTCAGTAATTTTGTTATTTTTTATTATCATTATTCATTATTACTCTTGTATATTAGAGAGTATATATAATGATCATATATATATATATATATTATATTAATTGGATAAATTATTATTTCTAAATATTATGTAGTACTATAGGAAGTGAATTTGATCGAAAATGTTTGGTAGTACAAGGTGGATATATAAAACATGGGATTTATCTATTTATGTTTTTTCTCAATGTCTATAATTAATAGTGATTTAAATGAATGTGGTTAGGAAACCAATTTATATATTCTTCTATTTCTAAAATATGTGAATATTTATTTTATTAATTTTTTATTTTTATTGATTTAAAATTTCATAGACTATCCTTATTTTCTAATTGATTTTGTAATTTATAAATAAATTAAATTTACTCAATTATTACTAAATCCTCCTTTGGTTAGTTATATTTTCCATGATTTCTATTTTCATTTCTATTTAAATGAAACTATTTTTATGATTAAGATTATCAAAATAATTTTACTATATTTTCTAATAAAAAAATATCTAATGAAAATTTGAGATCATGTGTCCATTTATATTCAAACCAACACAAACTATTTTGTTAGTTATATATAGTAAAACATGCATTCTTGTGGATGATATTTTCATAAAAAATAAAAATGAAATATTTTTTATATGCAAATTTAGAACACATTAAATGAAATTCCCATTTTGACAATAATTTTCATAATAATTATTAATATAATTGTAATCATTCTCTAGGGAAAAACATTTATATAGGATTAACATTATAAAATTTATTTATTATCAATATTCAAACTAAATAGAATATAAATGTGAGTTGATCTATCATATGTTTACAATTAAAAAAATCTTATTTATTTCAGTTGTGATTAAAAAATGTAGTACGGTCTTAGGTAATAAAAAGAATTAATTATTTTGTAAAATGGTCAAAGGAATTTTATAACCATAATAACAATATTTAATAAATTAGGTATGATTGTTATTTTCATAAATTAAAAAATTAATATTATATACTCATGTGTATTAGCCTTGTTATCCCAATGATTAAGGAATGAGGATGATGTCTTTAATATAAAAATTCCTCTCCCAAAATTATAAAGGGGAATATTTTAAATAGATATTCTATCATGGATTTTAAACAAAAATTGCGAATGTAAAAAATGATATTTGATGATGTTTTTACTCACCTTTAACATAAATTTTGAGGACATATATGCCCCATGGGTCATTGAGAAATTAGGTTATCAAATGTATAAATCCCAGTATATTTCTATATTGTGGGTTTATTATTTAAAAATTCCAAAAAAATTGAGTTTAAATATATATATATTCCCAACATCACTGAATCTAGTGAATATATTTATTGTCATTTATGGGTTCCAATAAAAATAATTATTAATGGTAGTGGTTATTATCACCTAAATATCATTTAAAAATATTCTAGGATTGTTTTTTTATATTCAACAAGTTATTCTTAAACATTTAAATTAATTACAAATTAAAACAACTGGGTTAAAATAATGTGAATAAGAATTTAGAAGTTATTAGAAATGATAATGGATAGATTCATGTGATACATTAGGAATGTTTTTAGAATTATGATTAGATTACCTATGGTAGATTAAAAAATTACCATTTGTTATCCTTCAATATATAGAAATTATTATGAAGTAATTTTTATAATATTGTTTCAAATGAAAATAATCTATATGAAATGAGAGAATATAAATTGGAAATTACTAATAAATTTTCTAGGAATCTACTCAAAACCATGAAATAATATGACCATACCTTAGTAAAAATAATACAAGTATGGTTAAAAATAAACCAATAATGGATAAAGTTATAGGTTTAAATAGTTTATATTAAATAAATTAAATTAAATTTTGGGAAATGTTTTGTAAAAGGATAGTTTTATAGCTATGATGAATTTTAAAATAGAATAATTTATTTATTTGAAAATATTTCATTGGTTATTAAAATCTATCTTTTTCAATTACATCCACCACTTATATTTTTTTAATTAAATTACAATTTAGATGTTACATTTTATTACTACATTTCTTCTTAGAAACTGTGATGTAACAATTTTATGAATTCACATAAGTTTTTCACTCAAAATTTAATGTATGATAAATCTTTCCTTAGGAATTACTGTCATTCCTGTATAATGTGGTTTTTATGATAATAGAAAAAAAGTTTAATTATTACATAGTTTAAAGATTTTATTCTAGAATATATTAAAATATATGTTCTTACATTAAATAAAATAAAAAATTAATTATGATTTATATAATTATATATTGATGATATTCTCATTTTATAATAACTATATTAATGTTTTTTATTGAATTAAGAATTTACATAATGATGTTTTTGAGTTATAATACAGTTTTTAGGATGAGTTGATATTAGGAAAAAGAATCATGATATATAAATAAAAAATTAATTTATTATTCTCAATATGGTTATCTAAAAATGGTTACGAAAATATTTCCAATGGATTATTTAAATCCTATTTATAACCCTCTTGCAATGAATTTTTTATTATCATTACATCAATCATCAACAAAAAAAATATAAATATAATTTTATGAATAATATTTCTTATGGTAACATATATTCTAGATTCCTGTATAAAATGATATATAGTCTTCCAAATTTTTCATATATTATACTCTTAGTGATTTATGGATAATCTATAGAAAAATCATTATCATGATCTTAAATGTTCTAAAATAATTATTTTGTATCCTTTTTATTATTTTAATATAATTATAAAATAATAAGTTATTATTTATTAATTAATTAATATGTTTAATTTTACTATGTTGTTAATGTATATACCTTAATATTGGTAATTAGATTTTTTACCTTATTTACTGGGATAGTTACAAGTAAATATAATATATAGTTGGTTATTCAATTTTCACCCATATAAATGAATTCATCTGACTGGCCATGTATAAATAATTGGCCAAGGGTGACCTAACCTAGCTCACAACAAGTACTAATGACAATTCTTCATTGCCAAGGGATTTTGATAAATTATGAGTTCATTTAAACAAACAATATCATAACAATTTCACCCCAATATTACATCACACAAACACCACATCCCAATTAGAATTCAAACACGAGTTCTCAGTGTTTTGGATACCCATGTTAATAAAATATTGCATAAAAAACTATACCAACAAAAAATAACATTTTATGGAGGATAATAGAAAACACTGAAAATACATTAACAAGTAATTAAACATTTTAATATTTTTTTCAAATAAAAATTTAGAAACAAAATCCTGCAAAGAGGGTAGAGGTTCCAATACACAAAATTACCCAACCAGATCAATAATTCGAAGAATAATCTCATTTCCACCCTATGACTTAGTGTCACCTTGAGGAATCAACACTCACAATTCTTTTAGTGGATAGTGATAATAAACCATTATGATATAATAAACCACAAAACCTAAATAATACATGATTGAAACATATCAACTAATGTGATTACTTATGGAATCATCCCATACCTAGTATGATACCACCAAGATTCTATATCATTCCTTTAATAAGATTAATAAAAGATGTTTGTCTATAAATAAAATGTATAACTTTTTTTTAGTTTCTTTTTTTGACATGAAATTAAATAACCTCACTTAAAATTTATTTAAATATTCATTTTCATTAATATAAATTTAAATCATGATATTTTTTATATTTAAAAATTCACATTTTTTAAAGGAATTCCATTACACACCTGCATGCATAAATATATCCATATGAAGGTAGAAACCTAAAGGAAATTAATTTCATGGAAATTAATAGATGAATAAAAAATAATATGGATTGGAAATTTTATGTTACTTCATTGATAAACTAAAAAATGAATAAATATATCAGAACAAAAAAAATCTAAGAAACAATAACTCGTGAACTAAATAATTAATAATTTTTTTTAATGTAATATATATATCTTGAGGCAACACCATAATAACTAATGGTGTATTACTCATCACACCTTGGTGAACCAAATTTAATAAGGTTTTACAATAATATACTTTGTATAAAAATTGTCTTATGGACTATAAAGAAATAAACGTTTTATGATGAAATCCAAACACCAAATTTTTGAAAAAAAATTCACAAACACTAGGAAAAGATATCACATTATTTAAGCACTTTTTTGTACCACATCCAGTGCATTCATTCCTCAGACGTGGATTTTTTTTCAACATACTTAGTCATCAATATATCTAGACTTCCACAATAAACACTGGAAATATGATTTCTTAACAAACACAATAAACTCAAAAATTATTCAATGTTATCTTTAGGGATTTATACCCTACAATTATTCGGACTGATTAGATCGTTGGTTTCCATTATAGCTTCCAAAATTTCGGGTTTTCTTCTCAAACATTGACCAAGTGAGTGGTACATTTTAATATATCTTTATTTCTATGATATATAATCCCCACTAATTGTTCGTAATAAGATTAGTCATTCCTTGGTGTTATAACCACTGAGTTTATTACATGCTAACGATGGAGTATTTATATCCTAGAGAGGGATACATGAAACATATCTTGAACCTAAGAGATAATTTTTGAAAGTGTAAAGATATAATATACCACACCAATGTGATTAATATTGTAAAAGGTACCAATATATTTGGGGCTCATATCTCTATTCTATTCAAATCAAATTTCCCTTATCTGATGATGTATTCATAAGAATAACATATCACTAAAATCGAACTCTATTTCTCATCAATAATATTATGAATATTATTTTTGACTCTAGGATTCCCATATGTTTTGTTGAATGGTTATAAAACTCTGACCATCCCAGCTATATCATTATATTATAGATTTATTTACTTAGGTTTATCCAATAACACATATTTTCTACAAATTTATATATATATATTTCTCGAAGGATCCATATGAATTCTCGATTGAAATATATTATTATATGAAAATTATAAAAACAAAGGGTGTCGATCCAATCAAAATTTAAAATATATAAAAAATATCTCATTATATATTCTAGATTTTTTATTGTCCTATTTTATTGACTATCTATCTAAGGGTGATATGTATTACTAAAACAAATAATTTATCACAAGAAAACTGGATACTTATTGATAACAAAGAATTAATCCTCGAATCCTGATCAGATAAGATTGAGAGTTGTACTCTATGAAATATCACAGCTTCTATGATGAATAATTGAGTATATTGGTAAATAGAGAAATATTTACTATTATTACTAAAAAAGACTGATACCATTAGGTGATCATATACAACAAAAATTATGTTTTGTCTTATAGATGATTTTTAGAGTTCGGTGAAAAATTCTGTTGTAATATTTTTCCAAATTTCTATTCGTATATATATAATTATTGTATCATCCTATTATGATTATATATCTCATTGATAAAAAATGTCTCGCCATATATCGAGATAAAAACACTAAAATATCCCAGTTCATGTTATCCCACCAGAAATACATATTCATATTTCTATTCAACTATGCACTTCTAAGATGAATATAGACTATTTAATTACATGTTTCATCCAATTTCTTTTAATTAATGTCTTCCATTGATGGAATAAATTTGTTTTCCTAGAACCTTATCATTCTATCATGATCATGGTTGAACTCAGAAATATTCCATACTCTACTCTATAATTATAAATATTCTTTTATTTGATCTTAAGGATCTCATGGGTGGATGGTTGAAAATTATATTGAGAAATACAAAATATGCTCAATTTATAAATTTTTTAAAAATTAAACATCTAGATCTCCATAGATATTGGATCTTTTACACTCTTTATAATAAATAAATTGTCATGGTTTTCTGACTAACATCATTATCAATCTGGTTCTCCATCCTAGAGTGGTAATGTATCGAGTAGTCATAATATTTGATCAACTACAACCATAATATTTAGAACATATTTAACTCTTTATGTGTAGATATATACTTAGATATTTTATTATTAGTATATATATCACAAAATTCACTATATAGATAGTACATCGAGTAATTGATGGATAATCTTCTAATTCAAAATCCATGTCATGAGTCACTTAATTTTTCTCATTAATTTTCAACTAGAGACAGACATAATTTATGACCATATAATTTAACATGAAGAAATATTCTCAGTACCTTCTTTTATGCATCACTCTATATCACTAATTGTTATGCACAAATGGGTAGAATAAGAATTGGAACACTGACCATCTTTTTCTCTAATTCATTAAAATTATTCTCACATTCATTTATCCTTATAAACATAGATCCCTTCTCTATAAACATAGTTTTAGGATTAGATATTCATGAAAAATATCTTACAAAGCATAAGTAGTATATATCTAGTATAAGAAAATTATGGATCTCAATTACTTTGGTTAGTCTGGGTCATTAATCTATAACATCCATCATTGAAGAATACATTTAAATACTCTCACATGATATTATATTAACCATGAATAAGTATTTATATATCCAAAATAAACAAGTTGTAATTTTGTAATATAACTTCTATCTACTCATAGTTATCAGCATAATACTCATTTTTTTACCATGCTCTTTGTTGCCCATTGAAGTTAATAGAATATCATCAATAAATACTACCCCAAATGATTATGGTAATATCCAAATACATTATTCATAATTTATATAAGGAAAATAGTATAATTGGATCATTATAATGGACATAATAAAAATCATGGCGACACCTTATAAAAATGTTTTCTTTGGACAATAAAATTTATACATCAAAATCCATTTTCTTAAAAATCATTTTTTTCATTGGGTTTTTGTTTTAATTGTAAAATATGTTAAAAATTTTATATAAACTTGAAGATGAAAAATATATTCCATATTTCTAGCTAGTAGGTCTATATTTATTAAATACTCCCCTCTTGTATTTTTTGAAATGAATAGTCACAAATGTAAATTATTTTCACCAAGTTTATGGTTGATCTAGTAATTAAGGTTCACTATAAGATGAAAAGGACTAATAAATGACACTAACTCGTTACTTTATCCTATTAGATGTGTGTATTTTAACCATTATCATCCCTACTTAGAAAATGTTGAAACTTGTTGCTATATTTCATTGATTTTACCATTATCTTATTTTATCTAAAGAAAAGATAAAAATTTCATTCTCTTTTTTTTATATTCATCTAATTTTTTTATATAGGGATATATATTTTCTATGATTAGTTATAAAAATTTTATTTTAATTATATTTGAATTTTTTATTATTTTAATTGAATTATAATTTTTATGAATAAAATAGTTACCATATTTAATTACTATATAACAAAACAGTATTTATTATGTTAATATAATAATAAAATAAATGACTCTAATAAAATAAAAAGAAATTATATCTTTGTTGAATTATTTTGGTCGATGAATTATTTAAGAAAATATAATATGTTAGTTATTTTTATATTATTATATTCAAAATTCTATTTCATTCAGGTTGTATTTTAAGTCAAAATTAAATGAATATTGTCAAAAATAACATTAAAGAAATTTTATGCTAGATAATATTTCATTATATATTTTAAATTCCATAAAAATCATGAAAACAGATTGTTATAATGATAAATTGTCTACAATTTCAGGCCTTGGCCAATTTTGAGACAATTTATACCTTATTTGTACAATTATAACAATATAAATTTTAGAAACTCTTTATTATGGGTGCAGTTAAATTGAAAAAACAAGTACTTAATCTGAATGATAAGAATTTAAATGATTTAAAAACTAGTAAAAATTTAATTAGATGATTATATTCATAAAATGTGTTAAATATATTGCAATCCATGCTATTTTGGAATCACTTTACATGAGTTAAGTGCATATTATATTATTATATTTCTTATAATCCTAAAAATGACATAAAAAGTATTTTAAATAAAATATAATATATAATTTAATAAATATAAAAATTTTAAAACGTATATTTTTCCTTTTTTTTTAATAGGCAAAGCTTCTGACCATTAATAAAGAGAAAGGAAAAGGACAATAGAGCAGCGGATGGGGTCAAACAATGGACATGCCCTCATCCACCAATAGCAAGTCTATAGATCATAAAAAGACATGTCATTTCCATAATCGGAATCACCAGCAGTCTCCCACTCAGATTGAGACTTGTCCCTATTAAGGATTTTCAAGATATCCAAATCCACTTTCCTTGACACCTTCGACAACGATCTGGTAGACACAGTTCTAGGTACATTAGAAAAATCCTTACGTTGTCTCCTCTTAAGGGGAGGACCTTCATTTTCAGTAGTCTTTGGCTTGTCACTCAATATTGCATTCTTATAAGAGGCATGACCACCACTGCCCGAGACCCTGATCGGGGTACGCACCCTCCCCTGTTCATCTTCAGAAATGTTCCCCCATTTCTCAAGTAACTCAGAAATCTGAAAATGCTTCTGGATTTCATGTTGATAATCAACATGTAGTTTCACATCACCCTGATTAGAGACATCAACCTGGTGAGAATCAGGAATCACCCGTTCTGGAGTCCGCATGGGGATGTCCTCAACTAGACGAACCTCTTTAGCCAACTTCTGAATATTCAGCTGTGAAGAATCATTCACCACCAATGCTGACGCAGGACTCAAATTATCAGAAGTGATAACCTCATGATCTCTAGAAGGGCCGCTATAAGATCTTGTCGGAGTAGAATCAACAATCAACTCTTTTCCCTTTGAAGGAGTCAGCACATCAGGGGTTGCCTTCATAGGAGGGTAACTGTCCTTGATGACATTCTTTGGAGAGGAAGATTCCTTCAAATTATCCTTTTTTTGACAGATATTGGAGGGGTGTCCTCGCATCCCACACTCCTGACAAGTGTTGTTTTTACGACACAACTCCAAAGAGTGCCCCACAATCATGAATTTAGTGCAGAAAAGAGGTTTCTTTTCATATTCAACATCAATTAGAATTTTATCAGACGGAATAGAAAGTGTTACCGTATCAATGAGAGTGTATCTGAGATCAACTTCCACCAGCATTCTAGCGAAGTGCCCAAATCTGACATCAGTTGTTTCCTTATCAAGGCGGATGGGAGTTCCAAATGTCGTTCCAATATCATGCAGGATCACTGGATGCCAAAGAACCCAATTAAGACCATGAAGACGCACCCATACCTGATCGAAGACATTTTTTGCATTCGAGACATTAAAGTCAAGTGACCATTCGTGCAGATGAATCCATCCTGGTTTTAGAAACATGGAACCGGAACTCCATGCCCTAATCTTGAGATCCGCCGATGGAAACAAACAGTGAAAGAATCCCCGCCCAAGGGAGACACATTTCCATCTAGAAAAGCCCCACAACATCAAAATTATACGGAATAAATCTTCACATTTCCAGGGTTGCGCACCTTTAGGAAGAACAATGCGCGCAATCAATAAGTTCTCACCCAATGCCACCCTTTCAGAAATCACAACGGGGTTCGCCTCGACGTGAGCCAAAGATCCCTTTCGGAGAATCCTTCTAAAGCAGGAATTCTCAATCTTTTTCTAATCTGATAAATAATCCTTCATCACATCAACAAAGGAACGCTGACCACATGATGCGGCACCAGTAGGAACCCTCACAGATTCTTGAAAATGGCCAATATTAACATCGGAAGAGGCAATCTTCAAAACATCCTTTACCATGGACCTCGAAGAATCCCAAGCACACTGGTTAAGGGATTTGCAGGGTGGAGGTTTCGCAGCGACGCGATTCAACCGGTCCACCCTCGCCGCACCATCCTCCGATCTCAGCAAATCAGTCTCACAAGAGGAGACCTTCGCACCACCAGCCGATGTGACATCAGCAGAGGAAGCCTCCAGTTTTTTGAAGCTGCTCGGGTCCGCATCCTTCCCAGAAGACCGTCGCTCGCCGGAGGAGACAACACCACCAGCCGACGCGAGCAAATCAGAAGAGGAAACCACTGGCTTTCTGAAAACGGAGCTCGGCGCAGAGGAAATACTGCTCGGAACCGGATCCTTTCCCATCGATTGCATGTCGAGGTGATAGAAAATATAAGTGTTAAAATATAATTTATACATGTATAGATTTTATTGTATAATATTATTTTACTAAATTTCCAATAATATATTCTATTTATATTTTTTATCATTTCTTCATGAAATTTAATTTACATTAATCTAATAGTTATGAAATTTCAAGAATGCCCCCACCTCTTTTCAATGGGGAACTCTTCTTTAATTTTTTTCACACTTAAAAATCCATTTGGATTAGAAAATACCAACCCAAATACCCTCATAAATATCTTCCAAATTCTTGGTGGTCTTATTTTTATTTAACATCATCCTTTCAGGGGATAAGGTGTAATGAAATAGAGGTTGTCTAAAAAAGAGGTATAATTATTAACAAAGAATTTTATATTTATTTATTATTCTATGTCCTTAAAATATTCCTATACCATGATGAAATAATAAAATTATCAACTTAAATACAACTATATGTAATTTTTTATGGAATATCATATATCCATGTCATCTTCCATCAAATGTGAAACAAAATTTTCATCCTTGGGTACGCGTACTACCGCCTCGAGAACATTTGTAATTCGTATCCATCAGTACCTTACACAGATGGTTATAATGATGTATTTAGTATTTATATATTATATTAATGAAAAAAAACTAATTATATATATATAATACATCATATACATTATTACCAGTAAATCCATTCAAATTTAATATTTTATTCACGTATGCGTGTGGAGTACCACTTTCATGAAGCAATGTGATTCATTTTTCCACACCACATCACATTGATGATAAATATAGGCTTAATTAATGTAATATTTGTTAGATGTGATAATTATATAATAAATTGAATAATATTTGACTTATATGTATCATGATCATTGAAAAATTGAAATGTTACCCATGCTTACGTATAACATGATGTCATTATGATTGTAACATGGATCATTTTATATAAACAATATTCATGGTTTTTTAAAAAAATTAATTAATGTATAAAAATAAAAAAAATCATGATTACTAATTTGTAGATAATTTAGTGAATCCCAATTCTCTAATTTGAAAATTACCAATGTCATTTTGGATATATAAACTGAATGTCATCAAAATATACAATGTAAATGTAATTGATTTATTAATTTTATATAACATTATAATAAATTAAATAAAGGATATAATAAACCTGAAAATGATTCTGAAAAAATTAAACAATGAAAATAGATTTAATAGTTAAACATATAATTAATGAAGATGAAGAGTCATACTTGAGGTAAAGGACACATAACCATTAAAACCTTGACATGATTATTTTAAATATTTATTCTTTGAATATTTTGTTTACATATATATATTTATATATATATTCATCAAATTATTCGATAATGGTATTTATGAATGATAAAGGACATTTTATTTCACTTTCAACTTTATTTAAAATTATTTATAATAGAAACATTTAATATATTTTATGTAGAACATTATCACTTTCTTTATGAAGGAATGAAAATAAATGTTCTATTTTAATATATAAAACATGAATAGATTTTCCCACTATCGTATCAATTTTTTATTCCATTATAATATACCACATTTCATTTTATTAAACAACATACTTTTTTTTTCTTATAATTTTAGTTTTGATTATTGAGATGTAGAGAAAGTGGATATGTCATTATTTGGAAATGTTTTCTTATTGGTGATAAAAAAATTATAATTCAACCTTTAAGGTATTATGATTCTGTAATTGTTATTGGCTAGTTTTTATGGTGAATTTTTTTCCATTATAAACATTTTATGTTTGGTTCAATTATATACCAATGATAAGTGGTTACGTTTTCAACCAATGATTGATAGTTCAATTATAAACTATTGATAGTTAGGTCATTATATATATCTCTAATGAATTGGGTAATGATTATGTATCATGATATGTTATTTATTGATTTATGGAGTAAACATAATCGATGATGGGGATTTTTCAACAATTATATGTTTTCCAAGAAGTTAGCTTCAAATTACACTTATGTCATTTTTTATGTTATTGCCACATTTTCATTAAGAGTAATATTTTTCAGTCAGTACATCTCATTAAATATTTTTCGAAAATATTTGGTAAAAATTTTGATTTAATTTTTACAAAAAAAATTCTTTTTATCGAAAATTTTATTTCCTTAAGGGAAAAATATTAATTATGCAAGAACTAATGGGTTTATTTATTTATTTTTCGTGTCCCTTACTGGTGTTTTTTTCCCACCACACATTTAAAAATAAACTACACGTTTTTTAGGATAAGTAGGGATTATAATGTAGATATAATTTTGTTAAATATGATTTGGGTATATTGGTAATATTGATCACATAAAGGAATGTGTTTTTTTGTGTAATATATTTTCCTAATTCTATAAAACACTAAATATAAAAGATACTATGGTATATAAGTGATCCCATATATATTATTAATGTTGTATGTTTTGGATGTCTAAAATTGGGTAACATTTCTTTCTTTCAAATAAAGAAATGTAATTTTTGTGATTTTAACATCAAATCATAGAGTGCATAACATGGGTCATAATACTTTGTATCAAAGAAGGGTTTAGAAAACATTCGATATTATGATGTTTTCAGGGGATTTTATATTCTGAGTTTTGGATACAATGATATTTTTAAGAGTTTCATGTTGATCAAACAATAAATTTCATAAAAAAACATGTAAGGTCTTAATTGATTGGATTTTAAGGTTATTAGTGACATATTGGGAGATATATATTATGATGTGGAATATATAAAACTTAGGGTTAATGTGAAGAATTATTTCAAAATAACGTTATTATATTATGAATTATTTTATCTCCATTTTTGGATTTTTATAGGAATTATAGTATTATTAAAAAGTATAACCCAAAGGGTTGGTGACAACAGGACTCATTTTGAAAGGTAGTATATTTTGAACCCACGATTGAAGGGAAACAATGATTCAATTCCAACAACTTTCTTATATGCTTTCCAAGTTACTGTGAAATTTTTTTGTACTTAATATATTTAATATATAATAATTATTTTGATTTTGGGAATATCTATTTTACTATATAAATAAGTGTGCGATTGAAAATATATTTGGTGATAAAGTTATTAATATTATTTTGTAGGGAGAGTAAAACAATGTTTGGACACAATATATTATTAAGTAAACTGAATATCATAGTATTTTATAGGAGTAAATTTTGAAAAATATTTCGGAAGAATACATGGTTTTAATGAGTCTTTGTGGTAGTTCTTCATAGTTATTGAAATTATTACCATATCATAGTGATTATATAATTTGGGCATATGTATTTCTTAAAAGAGACTTCAAAAGTGGATGTTGTTATTTGGAGATAAAGGATTAGTTAGTCTTGAAATGCTATGTCATTAAATATTTCTACTTTTTAGTATTTACTCTTAATAATGAATAATTTCATTAATATTAAGGGTCATAAATTAATTATGGATCTAGGATGAACATCAAGTGTTGCTAAAAAGGATTTGGAGACTAATTTATTATTTTATAATATGAAGGTTTATTTATTTTTGGAAAAATATTACAATGTGCTAAATTTTATGGTTTTGGTTATTTTGTAAATACCAGATTAATATCATGTTATCCACTTGAGGATTATGTGATCTATTAGAAGTTTATTTTAGTGATTACGGGATAGAAATATCATCTAGATTACTCTTCATTTAGATAAAAATATAATTTTAATAAATTGATATCCATTTTAACATCTCATTACTATATATTTTTATGGTCCTTATATTTTTAATGATCATTCATTTTCTTGTGATCAATGATATCTACAACAATAAATTATTATCTAGATAATAATTGTTACCTCATTTCAATATTTTTACATCCACTATCATTCTCTTATTTTCAAATCATGTTTGCTTAATTCTATTTGACCTTCTTATTTCTCATTCCCACTTTTCTTGATACTATTTTATTAAACCATTATATGATTGGGGATTTTAATAAATGTATTTTCAAATGTAAATTATTTTTTTATTAGTTACAAGTTAAAAAATCAAGTATACAATTTATTAAATGGTATAATTACAAAGCTCTATTTTAAAATGAATAAAAATATTAAATATCCTATACGACACAAAACAACGGGCCGAAATAAAAAAAACATATTATTTAAATATGAATATAATAAAATATCTATTAAATTGTTAAATATAAAAAAATTAACATATTTAGGGAATATATAGAATTTTTCAAATCAATATTTCTTTATTGAAAATTTATTTGAAAATTATCACTTAATTTTAGGTAAATCAATTGTATTCTTCAAAAACATGGTTTCTTCAGAAATAGTTTTAATTTTTTTGTGTGATAAGTGTTTATAGTAAATTTACAGAAATTTTTAAAGTTTTATTGTATAAATATATTTTCCATCTTCAAATCATTATATAAAAATGATCTTATTTAAATTTTTTACAAAAAATTGATGTTTCAATGAAAAGTGACAAATATTGATTTTTATTGACAAATTTATTTTCCTTTTCCCTATTGACATAGTAAAATAAATATTGAAATAGTAATATAACTTTAATTCTATTCTTTATCATTTAACATAATCAACTTGGTGTCTTTGGAATTCATTTTTTACTTTAATTTAACATAAAACACTTCAGTACATAAAATAAAAATTTTCATAAAAACTTGTTTTTTGTTTTGTTTCCCATTATAAAAATAAATTAATTTATAAAACCTAATGAAATATAATCTTGAAAAATGGATTCTATATTTTAATTGGGGGTTAAATTTTTATAAGTAAACAAGTTTTATATTTTGATATTATTAATTGTAACCATGATATATAATTATCTCTATATTAAGGGTTAATCTAGTAATTATTTTCTAAAAATATATGATAATGAAAAAAAATGGCCCTAACATTTTTTGATCTCAAATTTTCATCTTACAATTTACAGTGGAAGAAATACCTGAATATGGGTATCATTTTCCCTACAAAGTAAAAGGTATAAGAAGGTAATTAAGACCCATGGATCACCTGAGCCTCAAATGGATATGTGGTTGTGTGACCATCACCTATTCAAACAATGGAACCATGTTCAATGAATATCCCTAAATGTATACATGAATGTCCCTTCAACATGTCTATTTGACATTGAAAAGGAAACCTAGAAAATCAGTGGTTTTGTAAAAGTTTCTAATTAAATTTCCCTATGTCACGTGGCTCGTCAACTTATGGATGTTTTACTACATGAATTCATTTTCATCACAAATCAACCTGATTATGTTTGTATGTTTTATTTATAATATAATAATAACCCAAGGTCATCTCCCAATGATAATAAGTAGGTATATAGCATGTGTTTTTTTATAAAAACAATTAATGAGGGGGTGGATTTTAAAACAAAATTATGAAAATAATGTAATTTATAGAGTTTAGTACGTAATAAATAAAAGAGGTATTTTAATAATTCTGAGATAAGGATATAATTTCATGTTCATCAAATATCTTGGATAGTTTATTTTTCTAAAAATTATATTGTTTAATGTAATTCTTCAGTAGAGGGTTGTCAAGATGATGATTACCCTCTTTCCATGTAAAATGAGGCATAAAGAAGAAATCATTGACATAATAATATTGAGGTCCAGGTTTGGACATCCATATTAGAATAAAGGCTTCAAAAGTATAATTAAATATCAAGATTGTGTGTGATAAAAAAAATGATCCTTCTATTTTCAAATTAGAATTACCTAAGATCTCAACCTGAAATCTCAACCCAATTGGTGTTGAGATAAAATTTGTTTCACTTAATTATAAAAAAATGATATTCAGAAACTACTGGAAAATAGGTTTATACCCATGGTTTTGGGAAACCATCGGTATAGGGGTACTAGGTGAACCTATAGCCATGGTTTTCCAAAACCGTGGGCATAGGCCACCTATACCCACAGTTGTGCCAAAAACCATGGGTGTAGTTTTCTTTTAAGACCTATACTCGTGGTTTTGAAGAAACCCATGGCTATAGGGTATTTTCCGAAGACCTATACCGACGGTTTTTGAAAACCGTAGGCATTGTGATTTTTTTTTGAAGACCTATACCCACGGTTTTGGAAAACCGTGGGTATAGATTTCCCACGTTATGGCGGGGAAATAAAATTTGGTCGGAGATGGAAAATATTTGGCGGGAAGGCAATTTTTTCACGGTTTACATTAATATATTTTTATACATATAAATACAATCTTTCAAAAGTCATACAGCTCGGTTGGTTCATCTGTTAGCCGTAGTTGTTAAGATCTTTGCAAGGTGAGGGTTCAAAACCTAGTGGGAGCTTTTTTTGATTTTAAATACGGAATGTTAATATATATAAAGAGATATAATCAAAAACAACATATAAAAATTCCAGCTCAGTTGGTTGTGCTGCTGCGTGACTTGGCATGAGTAATGGGTTCGGACCCTGCTGTGCACATTTTTTAGAATTTAAATACATTGGATTAATATATATGCACATATATATTTATATATAACAATTAAAATATGTTGTCCGGTTGGTTTGTCGGTGGGGTGCCAATTCCAGGCGCTGCGCATGCCTCGAGTTCGAATCCCACCGGCGGATTTTTTTGAAAATTAAATCCCCACGGTTCTCAAACTGTGGGGTCAACACTTTTCCAGCGTGTCCACCCACCTACCATGCTGTGTAAATCTTATCCCCGCGGTTTCTCCAAACCATGGGTATAGCCCAACCCCCCTATCCCAACGTCGTTCCAGCCCATGGTTCCCAAAACCGTGGGTATAGGCTATACCCACGGTTTTGGGGGCTATACCCACAGTTTTGAACCGTGGGTATAGGGCAGTTTTCCAGTAGTGAGACGAGAATAAAATCAAAAATTAAAATAAATAAAATATTTAACACAAAAATAACACAATCGAGTAGAAGAACAAGTGTCACAACTCCCTCCCAATTATGTGCATCTCCCATAAAATGATTATCCCCTATTTAGTTTACCACTGAGATGATGAGGATGTTTGGGTAGAACTTCACATTCATTATTGATCCCCGTATGAATATAGGGGCCTCCAAAAATTCTTCAATTTGGTGATTTATACATTTGGTCTCCAAAATAACATATATATTCCTCTAATATGAACTTAAAAATGGTAATCCCAAAGAACCAAATTATAATAATGTGATATGTGGTTTTGGGAACCCTTATTTACAGAAAAAAAAATTCCCCATTGTTTTCGATGGACATACAGTCTTGTATCACTTTTTAAAAAAGATGTTTTATACACACCTCTTGAATTTCTCTACTCAATGTTATTCACCATCTTGACATTCAATGATGATTATATAGACTAAATTCAGATCCCACTTTTTATCTTTGAGGAGATTTGATCCCCAAGACATATCATTTAGTATGGCCCCCTTAGTGAAAAAATGGGGCTTGGGTGTCTTCAAATTAATGTATTTCATTGTCTTTTAGACCATAAAAAAATATAATCCCATTTTGATCTATGTTTTAGTATCATTGTGTGGTTGAGTCCACTGTTGTGCTTGGATCCTATGTATTTTGGCACAATTTTTTTGAACATCATCATGATCCCTCCAAATCACCACCACCTACAATATAATTACTAATAAAAGTAACATTTTAATTTTTAAAAATGATAAAAAAATAGATTAATAAAAAATGAAGTTCAATTTGTTGTTAATTTTATAATTATTAATGAATTAATTGTTTAGTACAATGGTGTTAGGAAGAGAATGAAACAAATAATCACAGTAAGATCATACCCCCACAGCTAAAAATCTGTAATTCTGTGAAGAGTATCATTTCCAATAATTATGAATGGATATATTACAAAATTTATAGAGATTTAAAATTCAATGTAAATTTAAAATATGATATCAGTTTTGTTAAATAGACAATCACACAAAGGAGTTTTATCTGATAAGGAATGGATTTTTGAAATAAAAAATCATTTTGTAACGTAGATAAGCACTAAGCAAACTTATATTTACCTTCTATTATGTAATAAATATTCACACATAATGGTTTGGGGCCCAAATATGTGGATAAATTAAGTGGAATAATTTTTTGAAAAAAAACTAACACAACTAGTACCATGATCATAAATGTATTAGAATTGATAAAACCATTCAAATATATTACAAACAACCAATTTTCAAGAAAAATGCACAACACAAATGAGAAATTCATGCTAAAACACACATTCCATCATTATGTTTTTTTTAAATGTAAAAATTACCTGAAATTGGGATATTTCATATTAATTTGAAATAACATTCAAGAATAAGTGGGAATAAAATTCTATGATAAAGTGGGAATCAAAAATAATTTTATTCTCAGAAAAAAGTGAGGTGAAAATGAGGAGGGAAAGTAAAAAAATACTATTCATTAAGCAAAATGGATAAAAATAATAAAGATGATAAATATTACAAACAAGGCCAAAAATCTTCTTATCCCCCTCACCTAGAGTGTGCAGGGTCATAACTATAATATTAGATAATGTTGGAATGAAGGATAAAACCTTGTGGGTGTCATTCATATATTCGCTTCTTCAACTTGGATTTCCTCTATGAGGGACTCTGAAATGGCTTCACGGATGTGCTTCAACCGCGTCCCATTGAATGTGTAGGGTTATTTTGTTTTCTCATAATGAAACTAAATAAAAAACAATATATGTAAATTAGTAATTGTGTATGGGATGAACTAGAAGGAATGTATCTTAGCTAGATGCAACTCCAGCCTTGAATTCAGAAGGAGGAACTTCTACCAATTGTAGAATTGACGATGAAGGATGAGGTGTTTTTAGGAAGCCTTGGTTCTCTCTTTATAAATATGGGATCTCTCAAAGGAAACTATTATTGTTTCATCCATCTCATAAATTTATATCTTCCATTGAGTACATATAGAAGAAAGATTAGATTCTAATTTTTTAATGGCCCAGTAGGCCTGGTGCACTATCTCAATATAGAGGTTACACCTCATTCCGAAAACAAGATGATTTGGTCAAATTCTAAGGGGTGTTTTAAAGGTTTTATAATAAGCTCATAATGAATAATCAAGTATAATATCCAAATAATTTCTATTGGTTTGATCCGTTTTTTCAAGAATCTGTTTTACCTCGCTATTAGACAACTCATCATGACAATTGGTTTTTGGGTGATAAGATGTAGACACATGATGCCCCACCCTATATCAATGTAGAAGTGATTTTATTGTTTGGTTGAAGAAATGATAACCTTGGTCAATAATGATGAACCTAGGTAATCCTAAACAATAAAAAATTTGGGGTCTCAAAAATTCCACAGTTACGAGGGAATCATCTATCCTCGTGGCCCATTCCTCAACCCATTTTCAACGATAACCCACTTGTAACACCCCAGGATTTCATAGTGTGTTATTTCTTAAAAAGAATTCAATAACTTGCACTACACGCAACACCGAGTTCAATCACACCACGACTTACAAAAAAAAGCCATTAAAAGAGGTCATGAATAGTATTAACTACATTTTGAACTTTATATAATCCTTATAATTTTAGAATCCCTATTATGAGTTTCTTAGTCATAATGCAAGAACAGATTCATTTTCAGTATTGCAATTTTATCAACTTTTAATAGTGAAACCTTTTTAAATAAAATATTTTAAACTATCTGAATAAATTGGGACATCAAAAAATTTAAAATGAAACATCCCAAGCTTCCACGGTACGCTTTCCTTTAAATAAAATAGTAGCGTGTGTTGTACGCAACCTTGAGTTTTAACACACGCCACAACCAATCAAACAAGCCGTTATGAATAGTAATACCTAAATTTTGAAATTATATATATTTTATATTTTAAAATGGACTTCATTTTTGGATTCGGAATATCGAATTTAGCCTAAGGTGAAATTTTGGTACTTTTCGGATAACTTTCATATTTTAATGAACAGTGAAAATTACTAAATTTTAATTAAAAACAACTTTTTTTAATCAAAATAATTAATAGTGATAAATTGTGAATTTGAGTGGTTTTAAAGTATATTTAGAATATATTTTTACAATTTAATATAATTTTGGTCATTGGACATAATTTTACAATTAAACCGAACACAAACAAGTGTCAATCTTTTGATAGTTATTACCTCTTAAAAACACGCTTGTTGTTTTGACAGCCGGAATTAATTTTAAATTAATTTCTGCCACTTCTGTGTTTTGAATTTAGAAAAATGGATTCAATATTTGGAATCAGGATGTCCAAATTGTGTAAATAGGTAACTTTTATTTTTAGACATTTTGAATAATTACTGTGGTAAATATTTTATTTACCATGGTTAAGGGTAAATCCGGTAAATAAGGTTTAAACAAAATAATATTATAATAATACAAAATTACCCTAAAACGTGTCCTAACCTTATTGGTGGACACATACCCGACCATGGGCATCCTTGGGTCGATTTGGGGACCCCTTGGAGCCACTTGTATGTGGTAGGGACACATTATATTAATAAAGTTAAAATAAAAATAAAAATGGCATTAGCTTACATCTTTTAGAAGAACAATTTTTACATAGGGTTATACATGTTGGATTTTCGATTATAAATATTCATTAGAAAGCTAAAAAGATTTCCCACATAATGATATTTTATTTATAATTTTTAGACATCAAATAATTTAAATTATTAATGACACAATAATGATGCAATGTTTAGCTCATTAATAAATCATTTAAATAAATAAGATTATAATGATTTTTCGATTATAAATATTCATTAGAAAGCTAAAAAGATTTCCTACATAATTATATTTTATTTATAATTTTTATACATCAAATAATTTAAATTATTAATGACACAATAATGATGCAATGTTTAGCTCATTAATAAATCATTTAAATAAATAAAATTATAATGATTAAAATATTATCTAAAACCTGTCCAATTCTTATTGGTTGATGTTATTTAGAATATGAGTCATCTTATCTTCGACCTCAATGATTTTTAGACCATTATAAACCGAATATAATTATATTATAAAGTAATACTTTCACTCTTTCCTAAAGAGCCCCTCCTCTCCCTTATAAAAGAAGACCACTTCTACTCATTCCCCACACCTCTCAAGCCACTTGGCTCGTCCAAACCCTGCCCAAATAAGCTCCCCACATCTCTCTCCTCCTCCTAGAAGCTTCCCCTTAGGCATAAAGCATTTCAAGAAGTCCTTTGGTTCCAACCAAAGTGAGTTACCTAAATTAAAGGTAACGTTTTCTCTTAAATTATTTTCAATTATTTTGCTTCTCCAACCCCCAAACTTTTTTTATTTCCTTTCTTTTGTAACAAAAAAAGTATCCTCAATATACTAGGATGTTTTTATAAGAAGGATTATAACTACACATACACACACCTCCATCTAATGGATGATGAACATAAAGTTTCTGTGAATAGCAAACTAACACCTCACGAAACGATGATTGTTCAAATACATCTTACCGCCTCTCATGGTGGCCATTATGATGGCACTGTAATTATGTGTGATATTAATGATACATATTTTATATATAACCTTCTGTAATTCCATTTTATTTCATACCATTATTCGTTTCATGTTGTATATACGTACGATAATTTCATTTGAGGAAGTGCGGACTACCGCCCCCTTAAAATGATATGAATCGTTCATACCACACATGGAACGTATAAAGAATGGTGTTAATGAACATAAGTAACATATATAAAATATTATATTATACTGGAATAATAATATACCTATGTATCATTTGGATTCAATTCTTTTAAAATGAAAAATTAAATGGAAGTAGCGTTCGTGCGTACGTACGGACTACCGTCTCCACGAACACGATGAGATCCATCCTCCATCATATCCATTCAAGTATTATTCTCATTTTAGGGATAAAAATAATTTTAATATCATTCTTATTATGAATAAGATATAATATATCCATTACAAACATGTCTTACGTAACCAAACATTTAAGAAGAACGAATCGATTATCACCCGAAACGACGATAATACTAAGATATTATTAATAAAGCAATGTTAAAAGATCATATATTATATCATATTGATGTATATGATTATTGTATAATTTAATAAATGTTTTGATTGTTATACAGGAGGTTAACATACCATCGACTAAGGGAAAGTTCAAGGTAAGGGATTTTCTTATCTCACTTTCAATTCCGTGAGATTTCCATTGTTCGGGACTAAATTATTGAAAGTGGTGTGTTGTGTACTACCATTTGATATATATTATCATGATTCTCTTTATATTCATTCTATTCTGAAAATAATTTTGTGGTTATTAACTTTTGGCCATACGACTCAGTTGATTAATGTGGTAAGGGGTTTCTTATCTCACTTTTAATTCTGTGAGAATTCCATTGATCACCACTTAATTATTGCATGTGGTGTATGTGTACTGCCCATGATCATATTAATTGTGTAATATACTTTAATTTATGGGTATTTACATCATCATGGTATGATACTTCTTTCATGGGTGTATGTTTCATAAGTTACCTAATCGATAAGGGAATTTGAGATTTCAATTTCCACTCATTTGGCTTTACGCATATTTCATTGATTATATTACTCCAAGATTATGTGTGGAATCGCTATTCATTTGATTATGTCTTAATTTCCACTCCCCTTTCTGTGGATATACTTTTGATACACATAAGCACTCCATTGATAAATTCTCAAGTGATCGGTATGAACTTGATAAGAGTAATTTTAACTCAATCTCCATTTGTTGAGTTAAATATCCAATTCATTGGTGTTGTTTTTACAAGAATATGTGTGAATTTCATCTGATTGATTTACACTAAATATCCAGTCATATTGAGTGTATTTATATTTTTCACACATAATTATGTCATTGATTTATCCTTAACCTAAGGACATGACCTTTATGAGAGATTTCATCTCAATTTACATTCCATTAATACTTCTTTGTTGATACACACCAAATTAGTTTTAGGTGGTGTATATAATGTACTTTGACATAGTATATCATGAATCCGTTTATTCTCATGATATTAAAAAGTTTTGATTACCTCAATTATTTGTATTCAAGTCTCTCTCTTTTGGTTAGAAACTCTAACTAAGATACCATTTTTAAATGTTTTAAAGACTTATTCTTCTAAATCTTGCTCATTAATGTCCATGTTTTAAAAAATGGTTTTAAGGATTTATTTATATGGACATTAATGTTTTAAAATTAAAACTCCTTTTAAAAGCTTCAATGTGGTATGGGACACTTTGATTAAAAAATCTATTTTTAAATGGCTTCTTGACAAATAGTGTGACTTTTAAATGTTTCCAAGAAAAGGGGGATATTTCTCTAAAATAGTTTTGATGATTATTTTCATCTATGTCAACATCCTTCATTATTCTTGATTGAGGTCAATGTGATACAATACAATATTCCATATTGTATCGGATGAGTTATGTTTGACTGTGGATGTGCTATTTTTATACCATTCATGGTTTGTGGTAAAAGTATTGCCATTTCGTATGCTAGTTTTAATACGAATGTTTATGTTATGTTTAAACCTGTTCATATGAGGAATGCATTGGACTTAATAAGTGACGGGTGGAGCCCGCTATAGCTCCTCGATGCATCGGTAGGTCTCATGAGACAAACTAGTGTCTTGGCACAAGGCCTTGGCAAAATCTTATTTGTAGTCTTGGCACGAGGCCTTGGCTATGTGGTTATAATAGTCTGGAATTATGCATTCCATCATTATGAAAGTGGATATTGATATTGCATGTGATCATTCGACTAGTAGAATATCCATGTGAGTAAGTAAATGGCATTATTTCATTTTACCTTTGCTATTTTATGATGAAGTTCAAGTTTAAAAGGCTTTTGTTTTAGTTATAAATTGCCTTAAGTGTTTATGCTTATTTATGAAAGCTTCTGCTATAATGTTATCCTTACTGAGCATCTGAGCTCACCCCTTTCAATGTTTTATTTTTTTCCTAGGATTATGAAGAAGTAATTTATGAATGACCTGCAGGGATAGTATGAGGGGATATGAAGACAAGATGTTTTTTTATGATGTAATGTAAAAATTTATGGATGTATCTAGTTATTCCAAGGCTACTAAACTAATCAGTCGTTCGAGACTTGATCTTTCTCGTGATTATTCCAATGTTATGTAATAATGCACCGACTCTAGGTAATTAGGGTCGGGGCGTTACAGTTGGTATCAGAGGAAGTTTAGTACAAACCTTGGTAGCTAGATTTAGATAAACTCTGATTAGAGCACGTAGACCTAAGAAGAACTTTGAGGATTAGTATAAAATAACTTCCTAGAATTTTGGTATTGTAGAGATTTTGTGAGTTTTTCCGAGCAATACATCCCTGTCTGGATACGAGCAGGTAGAGGCGGCTCTGGCACAGATGTACCTAGAGGTAAAACCTGAAAACACCGCTTTGAGCTAGACTCGAACGGGAACTGGTGCACGACAACGGGCCATGCTGCACTCTTGGTTACGACACTCCCGGGGGATATGCTTAGGATAATTTACATTTTCTTTACAAACTGATTTAAGTAATCTATACATAAGATGAGAGTAAATGACCTTGGTTAATCCTAATATGTTTCAAATTGAGAATATGGTGACATTTTAATCTCTAAATGATTTTACGACTACTATTACTCACACAATGCTTTCTGGTTTTAGTCAATGGCTGGATTCGAAGGAAGTCATAGTGACTTTAAGAATGATGTAAAAGGTGGGAACGGTGGTGGAGATGAGCAACAAAATGGAATGTTGATAGGCGTAAAAGATATTGTCTTTATGCCAAATCACTTTTCCAAAAATATGATCAGCAACATATATATTAACCAACTCCCAGACTCAACAAGGAAGAGAAAGGTGATAAATGATAAGATCTCCAGCAATGGAGACCATGGAGAAAAGAAACCTCAATTTTCATCATGCAGGAAATGTGGAAAGAGACACCCAGGAAAGTGTCTCAATGGGACAACGAAATGTTTCACGTGCGGGAAGGAAGGACATAAAGTGAAGAATTTCCGAAGAAAAATGAAGAGTACTATGGAAGAAGATAAAAATGGTCCCAAGAGTCCATTTACAGTCATTTGCCGTAAATGTAGGGGACCTGGCCATTACCCGAGTGAATGTCCTATTCTATAGGATATTTTCTTGGTCAAAGAAGAAGCTATGTGGAAATAAATGGTTGGAGAAAAATTTAAAAAGTATTAGCACTCCTTGTTGATGGGTTTACTTTGGAATAATTTTATCTTATATTTGTAACCCCGCAGTTTTCCATGTGAGAATGATATTTGAGGAAGAATTGTCTCTTCTCTTGTGGATATAGGTATAAATAACCATTTGGTTTTATATGATCATTGGGGTTTGAGAAAATGATAAGTTATTATAATTTGGGATGAAAATGCAAAGTATGATATAACATTTGTGGTTAAATTATGTTATTTTGAGGAATTTATCTCATTTTGGTAATATTATAAAATATAGTTTTTGAAAAAGGACAACACGTAGACCGTGTGACAACCCATCGCGTCGGAAAAAGCTGTGGGAATCGAACCCACAACCAAAGTGCGATTGGGATTTATCGCCTACCACTGGACTACGTGAAGTCCCTGGTTAGTGTGACTATTTTTTTTTGTAAATGATTTTATTGATCAATAATAAGATGATTTGGGTTCTTATGTCTTATCAAATGAATACCCTTGGTATAGGAAAATGATTTGGTGATTAAGTGATAAATGTTATTTTGGAAGATGTTCGTTTTGTTAGGAACACTATATGCCCAAGGAAAATAGAATACAATGAGGTTTCATTTGTAGAGTAATGGTGGATTTTTATCTACGTTTTTATTGTTGATTTATAGTGATTTGGGTTATTTATGGAAATGATTAACCTATAACAGAGAATGTGTAATGATGTTAATTACTTTTAAGTATGTGACTTTAAGAGTATTTGATGTCATTTGGAGATACACTGTAACATGGGAGACTACATAATCAAATTCTTCTATGTTTTGGGTTTCAATATTAGTTTGGATTATATTAAAGGATTGTAAGGACAATTCGTTATTGAATGGTATCTATTTAACTTTGGGGTATTGTTGGTTTAATTTTAGAAATTAAAATTAGTGCATATTTATCTCAATGAATATCTTTTTGGGGGATCATTAGATCATTCACTAACCATTTTGGTTTTGATTAATCTTCAAAGACAATGTAAATATATGGTTTATCCTACATAGATCATGTGAATCTATAGAAGTTTATTCTAGTTCTTCCAGTGTGACCAAGTCTTCTTGAATACTCATCGTTTAAAAAAAATTGAGTTAGTGGTGGAAATTTATTAAAGAATGAAAATCTACTTAAAATTTAACTATATCTCATAATGTTCTTAGTCAATATCATAAATGAATTCCTCTTCCTTATGTAATGTAACTTTAAAAAAAATGTTGTCCTAGATGGTACATTAAATCATCACTAATTTATGGCTTTGGGATTGTTGGCCTTTTCATAGACATGTTCTCTACCACTCTCCATCAGATAATTGATGGTTAGATTTCTCTTCCATATCCATATTTTCCTACATGGAACCCTAGTATGTGTTATTTTCGATAATCTTCATACTTTCCACTCTTTATTTTTAATAGAGGCCTCATTAATTCATTTTTCGATGTGGGATTTCAACTAAGATATTTTGAAACGTCAAAAATGTGTTATCCCAATACCCTATGTTTTCTTGGACCGATGGTGTTTCAAATCATCATAGATTTATGAGTTTAAGGACCTCAATTTTATACTTGTTTGTGATTGATGACCTCAATCACTACCTATAAATATTTACGTTTTTCCTCCAATTATATGTCTCTAATTGCCACCAATGTTCTCCTAATCGAGATCATAATTTGGTGGTGACCCTTTCATTTCTCTTTTCCTTATATTAAGACTAAATTTTAGTAACCCAATTTTCAATGTGGGTTTTCCCACAAATATATTTTCTACTTTCAACCTTTTATTTTCGAAGAACAATTTCAAATTGCGAGGATGCAATTTATTGAAGGAGGGGAGAATGTAACACCCCAGGATTTCATAGTGTGTTATTTCTTAAAAATAATTCAATAACTTTACTACACGCAACACCGAGTTCAATCACACCACGACGTACAAAAAAAATCCATTAAAAGAGGTCATGAATAGTATTAACTACATTTTGAACTTTATATAATCCTTATAATTTTAGAATCCCTATTATGAGTTTCTTAGTCATAATGCAAGAACAGATTCATTTTCAGTATTGCACTTTTATCAACTTTTAATAGTGAAACCTTTTTAAATAAAATATTTTAAACTATCTGAATAAATTGGGACATCAAAAAATTTAAAATGAAACATCCCAAGCTTTCACGGTACGCTTTCCTTTGAATAAAATAGTAGCGTGTATTGTACGCAACCTTGAGTTTTAACACACGCCACAACCAATCAAACTAGCCGTTATGAATAGTAATACCTAAATTTTGAAATTATATATATTTTATATTTTAAAATGGACTTCATTTTTGGATTCGGAATATCGAATTTAGCCTAAGGTGAAATTTTGGTACTTTTCGGATAACTTTCATATTTTGATGAATAGTGAAAATTACTAAATTTTAATTAAAAACAACTTTTTTTAATCAAAATAATTAATAGTGATAAATTGTGAATTGGAGTGGTTTTAAAGTATATTTAGAATATATTTTTACCATTTAATATAATGTTGGTCATTGGACATAATTTTACAATTAAACTGAACACAAACAAGTGTCAATCTTTTGATAGTTATTACCTCTTAAAAACACGCTTTTTGTTTTGACAGCGGGAATTAATTTTAAATTAATTTCTGCCACTTCTGTGTTTTGAATTTAGAAAAATGGATTCCATATTTGGAATCAGGATGTTCAAATTGTGTAAATATGTAACTTTTATTTTTAGAAATTTTGATTAATTACTGTGGTAAATATTTTATTTACCATGGTTAAGGGTAAATCCGGTAAATAAGGGTTAAAAAAATAATATTATAATAAAACAAAATTACCCTAAAACGTGTCCTAACCTTATTGGTGGACACATACCCGACCATGGGCATCCTTGGGTCTATTTGGGGACCCCTTGGAGCCACTTGTATGTGGTAGGGACACATTATATTAATAAAGTTAAAATAAAAATAAAAATGGCATAAGCTTATATCTGTTAGAAGAACAATTTTTACATAGGGTTATACATGTTGGATTTTCGATTATAAATATTCATTATAAATCTAAAAAGATTTCCTACATAATGATATTTTATTTATAATTTTTAGACATCAAATAATTTAAATTATTAAAGACACAATAATGATGCAATGTTTAGATCATTAATAAATCATTTAAATAAATAAGATTATAATGATTAAAATATTATCTGAAACCTGTCAAATTCTTATTGGTTGATGTTATTTAGAATATGAGTCATCTTATCTTTGACCTAATGGATTTTTGGACCATTATAAACCGAATATAATTATATTATAAAGTAATACTTTCACTCTTTCCTAAAGAGCCCCTCCTCTCCCTTATAAAAGGAGACCACTTCTACTCATTCCTCACACCTCTCAAGCCACTTGGCTCGTCCAAACCCTGCCCAAATAAGCTCCCCACATCCCTCTCCTCCTCCTTGAAGCTTCCCCTTAGGCAGAAATCATTTCAATAAGTCCTTTGGTTCCAACCAAAGTGAGTTACCTAAATTAAAGGTAACAGTTTCTCTTAAATTATTTTCATTTATTTTGCTTCTCCAACCCACAAACTCTTTTTATTTCCTTTCTTTTGTAACAAAAAAAGTATCCTCAATATACTATAATTTTTTTATAAGAATTATTCGAACTACACATACACACACCTCCATCTAATGGATGATGAACATAATGTTTCTGTGAATGGCAAACTAACGCCTCACAAAACGATGATTGTTCAAATACATCTTACCGCCTCTCATGGTGGCCATTATGATGGCACTGTAATTAAGTGTGATATTAATGATACATATTTTATATATAACCTTCTGTAATTCCATTTTATTTCATACCATTATTCGTTTCATGTTGTATATACGTACGATAATTTCATTTGAGGAAGTGCGGACTACCGCCCCCTTAAAATGATATGACTCGTTCATACCACACATGGAACGTATAAAGAATGTTTTTAATGAACATAAGTAACATATATAAAATATTATATTATACTGGAATAATAATATACCTATGTATCATTTGGATTCAATTCTTTTAAAATTAAAAATTAAATGGAAGTAGCGTTCGTGCGTACGTACGGACTACCGTCTCCACGAACACGATGAGATCCATCCTCCATCGTATCCATTCAAGTATTATTCTCATTTTAGGGATAAAAATAATGTTAATATCATTCTGATTATGAATAAGATATAATATATCCATTACAAACATGTCTTACGTAACCAAACATTTAAGAATAACGAATCGATTATCACCCGAAACGACGATAATACTAAGATATTATTAATAAAGCAATGTTAAAAGATCATATATGATATCATATTGATGTATATGCTTATTGTATAATTTAATAAATGTTTTTATTATTATACAGGAGGTTAACATACCATTGACTAAGGGAAAGTTCAAGGTAAGGGATTTTCTTATCTCACTTTCAATTCCGTGAGATTTCCATTGTTCGGGACTAAATTATTGAAAGTGGTGTATTGTGTACTACCATTTGATATATATTATCATGATTCTCTTTATATTCATTCTATTCTGTCAATAATTTGGTGGTTATTAACTTTTGTCCATACGACTCAGTTGATTAATGTGGTAAGGGGTTTCTTATCTCACTTTTAATTCTGTGAGAATTCCATTGATCGCCACTTAATTATTGCATGTGGTGTATGTGTACTTCCCATGATTGTATTCATTATGTAATATAATTTAATTTATGGGTATTTACATCATCATGGTATGATACTTCTTTCATGGGTGTGTGTTTCGTAAGTTACCTAATCGATAAGGGAATTTGAGATTTCAATTTCCACTCATTTGGCTTTACGCATATTTCATTGATTATATTACTCCAAGATTATGTGTGGAATCGCTATTCATTTGATTATGTCTTAATTTCCACTCCCCTTTTTGTGGAAATACTTTTGATACACATAAGCACTCCATTGATAAATTCTCAAGTGATCGGTATGAACTTGATAAGAGTAATTTTAACTCAATCTCCATTTGTTGAGTTAAATATCCAATTCATTGGTGTTGTTTTTACAAGAATATGTGTGAATTTCATCTGATTGATTTACACTAAATATCCAGTCATATTTAGTGTATTTATATTTTTCACACATAATTATGTCATTGATTTATCCTAAACCTAAGGATACGACCTTTATGAGAGATTTCATCTCAATTTACATTCCATTGAGACTTCTTTGTTGATACACACCAAATCAGTTTGAGGTGGTGTATATAATGTACTTTGACATAGTATATCATGAATCCCTTTATTATCAGGATATTAAAAAGTTTTTATTACCTCAATTATTTGTATTCAAGTCTCTCTATTTTGGTTAGAAACTCTAACTAAGATACCATTTTTAAATGTTTTAAAGACTTATTCTTATAAATCTTGCTCATTAATGTCCATGTTTTAAAAAATGGTTTTAAGGATTTATTTATATGGACATTAATGTTTTAAAATTAAAACTCCTTTTAAAAGCTTCAATGTGGTATGGGACACTTTGATTCAAAAATCTATTTTTAAATGGCTTCTTGACAAATAGTGTGACTTTTAAATGTTTCCAAGAAAACGGGGATATTTCTCTCAAATAGTTTTGATGATTATTTTCATCTATGTCAACATCCTTCATTATTCTTGATTGAGGTCAATGTGATACAATACAATCTTCCATATTGTATCGAATGAGTTATGTTTGATTGTGGATGTGCTATTTTTATACCATTCATGGTTTGTGGTAAAAGTATTGGCATTTCGTATGCTAGTTTTAATACGAATGTTTATGTTATGTTTAAACCTGTTCATATGAGGAATGCATTGGACTTAATAAGTGACGGGTGGAGACCGCTATAGCTCCTCGATGCATCGGTAGGTCTCATGAGACAAACTAGTGTCTTGGCACAAGGCCTTGGAAAAATCTTATTTGTAGTCTTGGCACGAGGCCTTGGCTATGTGGTTATAATAGTCTGGCATTATGCATTCCATCATTATGAAAGTGGATATTGATATTGCATGTGATCATTCAACTAGTATAATATCCATGTGAGTAAGTAAATGGCATTATTTCATTTTACCTTTGCCATTTTATGATGAAGTTCAAGTTTAAAAGGCTTTTTTTTAGTTATAAATTGCCTTAAGTGTTTATGCTTATTTATGAAAGCTTCTGCTATAATGTTATCCTTACTGAGCATCTGAGCTCACCCCTTTCAATGTTTTATTTTTTTCCCAGGATTATGAAGAAGTAATTTATGAATGACCTGCAGGGATAGTATGAGGGGATATGAAGACAAGATGTTTTTTTATGATGTAATGTAAAAATTTATGGATGTATCTAGTTATTCCAAGGCTACTAAACTAATCGGTCTTTTGAGACTTGATCTTTCTCGTGATTATGCCAATGTTATGTAATAATGCACCGACTCTAGGTAATTAGGGTCGGGGCGTTACACCACTTCTAGAAGAACTTATTGTTTATCAATTGAATTATGTAATGGTATCATAAATTCAATTTCATAAATGTTAAAAAAGTTAATAAAGTGAATGGGTTGTTTTAGAATGTCATTTAATATAGAGACATTCAACATTAATTGACAGGGATGACATAATTTACAGAAAACCTTGTCATCTTGAAATAATGTTGGCCAAAAGAGAATAGAGTTGGGGACCATTATAGTAGTCTATTGATGCCAAATAGGAACCCATAAGAAATGGTGTGGCAGAACCTATGGATATATAAGAACTCACTATCATTAACACAACTCTGGAGTAAATGATCACTAAAATTTCACAAAAGGTTGTGGTTATCCCAGACGTACCAGTGACACTCTTGTTTTGGACGGTCATCTTTGTTTTTTTGGAAATAAATAGGAATGAAATATGATACCAAATAATTTTAAATTTCATAATACTAGGGGATATAATGTTGTACTCGGTATAGGTTTTCATCAGAGAACATGTTCTTTATGGGAATACAGGGGGATTAGTCAAAGTCTGAGTGTAAGACGATCCTATCAATATGGTCATCCACCAGATTATCTGCACATTTTTCCCCTGATTTAAAAATTAAATACATAATGTAAGAGCATCTAGATAATGAGACATGGTTTGGATTCCATTTTATTAAGGAGGTACCATAGGGATGCATGTTCAGAGAACACAATGACATTAGAACCTAAAAGTTATTACATAAATTTAACCAATGAAAACAAAATGGAAATGAATTATTTCATATTTTCGGTGTAGTTTTCTTTGTTAGGGTCCAGTGTTCATGAGGCATAGGCAATGACATGTGGAGAACAATCAACATATTATGATAGGACTCCCTGAACGGCATATTTAGAGGCATCATAAATGACCTCTCGTAGAAAATTTCATTAAAGTTGTTGGATTACCAAGGGTTATTTCAAACACCATAATGACAATTTCAAGTCATCCTCAAATTCTTTATCAAAAAAACCTTTTCTTTTTTGAGTAAGTAGGATAGTAGAGGTGGAATTTTTATGAAGTCACGAATGAAAAGCCTATAAAATTCAGAATAACCTTATAAAGTCAACACATCATGAAAAATTATGGGAAATGGTTGGAAATAATAGACATAAACATTTTATTTATCTAAATGGATACCATCCACTAAAATGAAATGTTCCCATACTATACATTTTAAAACAATATAATGGAAATTATCATAATTTATTAATAGATTCTATTTAATACAATAATGTAGTACTTAACCTATACTACTAAAACATTTATCAAAGGAGGATCCATACACAGTGAAATCATCCATGAATACTTCCATTAAATTTTATACGAACTCCAAAAAAATACTAATCATGTGTCACTAGAATGTAACCAGAGCATTGCACATAGAAAATGGAATCCTTTAATATGAAAATGTGCCAAAGGGTAAAGTGAAGGTTTTATTTTCCAAATCCTAGGATAAAATATAGATATACAAGTATAAAAAATACACATCATAAGAATAGTGATGGAACATCCCTACAATATTTTATAAAATATGGTCAATGAATGTAAATGGGAAATGTTATTTTCTAGTTTATTTCTTTAGTCGACTATAATTTATGAAGAAATGTAAACTATTTTTCACATTGGTTCTAACTAATTCATTATATTCATTTTTATTTAATGTAATATTTGTTTTATATGAACTACTTGAACGAGAATAACCCATTGGATATCACATATGGTGTAAATGATTTTATTAGCAAGTAGTTTTGTCCCCTCCTTTTTAACAGCATCTAAGAGGCTTGGAATCTGTCAATATTGTGTTGATATCACTGGTTTATACTAATTATTTAAAAAATATAATATTTGTGAAAATTGATGGGATAATACCAAAAATTTAAACATGTTTCCATACCAATGATTGTTTATACTCCCTCATAAGATCAAGCAGTAAAAATTCTTGCTCGGGAGGGAGTGAAATAGCAATGATGATAGATAAATTGTTTCTATTCCCAAGATATGAATATTTTATGACTGGATTTAATTTTTTTGGTTCTAATAAAGAGAGATTTTGTATTAAGGGGAGTGTGTGTGAATGTAATAAGTCACAAATATCATATAACTACTCAATGGTGTCATTATTATATATGTAATGGTATTTTAAATGATTATAAGTATCATCCATAGACATTGGATCCTTATTTTTTATGAAATAAACAATTATTAAATATGCATGAAATTTTTTACAACAGTAAAACATTATATAGATGACTAATTTTCTAGTATTTTTATTAATGAGGAAAACATAGAAAGGGGGTATGGGAATAAAATAAAGTGTTTTTAGGGGAAGTTAGTACATCAATAAAATAAACTGAATTTGATGAATGTTCTTTTGATGGGGCTTCATGGAGTCAAGGATATTGAATTAGACAATGTCCCTAAAACAATATTTATAATGTACCATTATGGAATTTTATTGAGGTATTTTCAATTTTCAATATGGGGCTCCCCAATAAAATCAAGGCATGTCCATTCATCAAATCATCTTCTCTTTTTAGCATATAAAAATCATCTGGAAAATTAAAATTTATAACCACCACAAGAACATCATATAACACATCAGAAGGATGTTCTATACTCTCATTTCTAATTGAATAATAATTCAATTGGGCATTAGTTACCTGGCCTGAAATTAAGAGTAAATGGAGTGACGAATCACATTTATTGATACAGCTAAATGAAGAATATTAATGGAAAAGGAATAATCCTCTATGATTCATGGAATCGATAATGTTCTTGGATCAATTCCTTTGGTAGAAAGTGATCGATCTATAATTTCATAGATGTTCCTTCCAATGATCACCTTTTCATAACCTCATAGTGTCCTTCGGTATGTACACATCTCCTTTAGAATCTTTGAGTATCATATAATTTGATTTATGGAATCGATCAAGGGGATGTTAAACAACACTTTTTTGAAAGTTTCTAATATTTATAAATCATGTTTAGTTTCTTTTCATTCATGTTTAGGAGGAACAATGGGTAAACAGAAGAGGAATTATTGGGATAGATGAATCATCAACAAAAACATTCTGTTCTTTTGTAGGGTGTCATTCATGATAAGGTTATTCAATATTTGGACTAATTTAAATGGTTGGTATTGTGTTTTCATCATGAGGGATGACTCTAAAGAAGGATTCATTTGGATTTTATGTATATTTCCACTCATAAGGGTGAAGTCACTAATATTTCCCGCATCCCTAGTGTTGACTAGTGGATGAGAGTTTAGATTACCTAAACAATGACTTTGGATTCCCCCACTAGGTTGGAATGTTGGAATAATTGGGTTTTTAGGTCTAGTATGGATGAATATGTTGTTTGTTTTTTGAATTGGAGGCTATTAAAATCCATTTACTTCATCATTCCCACTATGCTAGTGTTTTATTTTGGAGGGGGTTGTTGGAAATAACTTAGTGGTTGTTGGGTATTACTGGGTTCTGTAGAGAATGACTACTCTTCCATAGTTGGTTTCATTGTTGATGAGGTTCGTCTGAATAGACCCTATCTTATAGGCATAGTTTTCATTCCACACAAGGTCGCATGGATAGTAAGGTTCTCACCGATTGTGTTCGTTAAAGTTATTTTCTTGATGGATGGCCTCATAACAATCTAAATATTATCTTAATTGAGGGAATTGGTTAGAATAACATGTATCCGCAAAACAAAAATCAAGATTGATGGGATAAAGAGATAGGGATTGACCCTGTGAAATGGAATGTTATTTAATAAGGTTGCATACCTATTCAAACATAATTTCCACCATCTTCTCAAATTCAGTATTTCATACCTCATGGACAGCTCAAATGTGTACACTATACCCTGAAAAAAAAATTTGATTGTTTTGTGCCATATTCTCAATAAAGGATCTTTAAACCATTAGTGACTTATACAGTAGTTCACCTCCTATAGAATCATCAATCATATTTCATTCAAAAGAAATTAATCCTGTATAAAAAATACTAAATTAAATTTTTATCACTTATTTGGTGGTGTAAATACTTGAAAAACCTTTTAAGTCATTCCCAATATTCATGAAGTGTCTCCCCTGTATATTTTCTTATACCACATATTTCATTTCTTAATATTTTGGTTCTAGAAGTTGGTTAGTTTTTATAATGGAAAATGAAATGCATGTCCATACATCCTCTAGTTTATGAATTAGCATAATACAATCAATCATTCATAGTCTAATCTAATATAATTGTTAATTCCCCAAGAAATAGTGTTTATTCTTCCAAATTAGTAGTTTTTAATTTTTAAAACTCTATATGAAATTATTTTATGTGCACATGTGGGTATTCTCCCATGATTTCATGGAATCTTGGTAATAATTGTATCAAACTACATTCATGTGGAAAGTTTGATGCATCACCTTGTATGTGAATATAGATGTGTTTGATATCAACATTAGTTGGGGTCAGTGTTTTAACTACTATATTAATTTTATCCATGTAATACAATTTATTTTTGTTTTTTATGTTTGGTCCTCAAGAAAAATAAGGGCCATGATGAGTTTGAAGATGTGATGTGTCCTCCTTCATAGGGTTTTCATGTGTGTCACAATATAAATAACATAGGATCCCCTCCGTTTAAAGTTCCAAATAAGGTAAATATTTTTGAAAATAATGTTTCCTGAAAATATCCTGCATAATAAAATAATAAGAAAACAAAAATATAGGTAATCGCATAAAATAAAAAAATTATCCATGATATTTTTAAGAAAACATTTCAAAAACACACATTAAAAAAAGCGATCCTCAGAAACCAAGCCAAATTTTGATCACATTATCATGAAATTTCCAATTTATTATGTTTTTAAGGTTTATGTATAGTATAGGGATGTAACCATGTCATATTTCAAGGAGTGTTGGTAGGTTTTGGGTATGGATTTTCAATAAAAAGTATTAAAACTTGGATTGTGGTTTAGAAAATAGTTTTAAGAAAAAAACATTATTCATGGTGTTTAATAGATAAAAAATAAGTTGGTGATTTAATAATTATAAGATATGGATGTGATTTCACGGTCACTACATATCAAGGATAGTTAATGTTTCTAAAAAATTTACTAGGTTTAAATTAATTCTTTCGTTTAGGGATGTCTTGAACTTGATTCCCCTCTTGCCTCTTAAAATTTCAGAAAAGAAGAAACCCTTGACATAATAATTATGATTTCATGGTTTAGATATAAATAATACATCCATGTATTATAATGAATAATTAAATATAATTATTATGTGTGATAAAAATGGATCCATCTATTGTATAGTTGAAACAATCCAATATACTAACTAGAAATCGCAACCTAATATGTGTTTAGATAATAAGTGAATCACTTAATTTTATCAAAATAAATTTTAATTAAAGGAGAACCGCATCAAGATTAAAGATAAGTTATATATTTAGCACAAAAAATACACAAAACATATAGAAAAACATATGTTGAAACTCCCTCCTAAGTATTTTTATCTCCCTTGAAATGATTTTCCAACGATTATCCCACCACTGAGAGGAGAAGGGGGCTTGGGTGGAACTTCACCTTCATAATTGATCCACTTAAGAAGATAAGGTCCTCTAGAACATATTATATAAGGATATGACTCATCTTGGTCTCTATAATTCTAGATATTTTCCTCCTTGTTGATATTACAAATGGGGAGCCCAGGGTTCCAATTTGTAAGAAATATGGAAGGTGGTTTTGGGAACACTAATTTCGAGAAAACACTAGTCCCAAATAATTCGATGGACATTCATTGTTATCAATATTTTTAAAAAATTAAAAAGTTGTTTCCACACATCCTCAATATCTCAACCAAAAATTTATAACCATTTGTATAGTCAAATCATGATATATGGACTAAATACAGAACCCAATTTATGACTTCTGGCAAATTCACTCCCCTTCACATATCAGTTTAATTGGGACCCTTAATGGACGAATGGTTCATTTATATCTTTATATGAAATTTATACAATTGAATTTAGTATGATTTCACCTATGATAATAAAATTTGGATGAATTTTTCAGTATAACAATTCATTTGAGTAAACTAGTGTGCCTGGATCTTGCACAGTTTGGTCCATTTTTTGGGAACTTCATCATGGGACGCCAAATCACCTCTAAGAAGAATGTAATTTTCAAAACAAGTAACCTTTACTTTTATAAATTTGATAAAAACTATTTAATTGAATAAAAAATGATGTGAAATTTTTTATTATTTTTATAATTTTCAATACAAAATAAGATTTTCATTATCATGTAATGGTTTAAATTAAATATTGAATTGTGGTGTGATAACTACACATTAAACATCCATTGAAAAATTTAGGAATGTATTTATAATGTCAAGGCCTCTTATGTTTAGGATGATCATAAGATACATTAAAAATAAAAATAATAGTTGTCCTCAAAAAAATTCAAACATAATGGAAAACTCCCCGCCATTTGTAAAACAGATAAAGGAAATAAATATGGAGGAGGTTGGAATCTCCCATAGTCCAAAAAGTCACAAAAAATTCCCCTTAAGGTCTGGAAATACACCTCGTACACCTGATTAAGTGACCACTTTATCTCGTGAAGGACCCCCATCTTTTCCTTCTCATCTAATGAAGGGCCTCATGTATATCTAGGCTACCAAAAGATTCCCATTTGGCTCTATAAGGAAACAATGAATATATTTTTCCATGAAATTCTCTCGCATCACCATAAGACATTTATTTTTTATGTGATGCATCATAATGAGGTATAAAAACTTTTTTAATAATTAATCATGTATTCTCACATAAACCTCAACCATTTAAAAATATATAGTGGAAATATAAATAGGGAAATATGAGACCCTCTCATGTTCATAAAACCCATGGGACTGGCTAAGGTGGTCAATGACATGGTATCATGAGACACATTTGATGGTTAGCTTGATCCAATGAAGGCCCCTTAACAAGCCTTCCATGTATCCCAATTTGTCCATGGAAAATCACCCAACATCTTGCAAAGGCCTTTCGACATGAATCATGATCTTGAATTGTCCCTTTGACATGTCAATATGAAAATAAGTATTTCCTTCGTCATGGGATCCAGATTCAACAAGCCACCAATAATATAAAATAATCCAATAATATAGGTGTATATTTTATGGAATCACAGTCTTTGAAAATTGAGTGACACCCTTGGAAAATATCAAAAATAAAGACTCACGAATATGTGTAATGTAAAATCCCTTCACAAACCCCATCCTGGACACACACAATAAGCACTAAGAAAAGATTTTAACAAATATGGAATAAATTACTCTAAATTACCAACCTAAGAAAGAAAATCAGGCACATCACAACCACTACCACTTTACATTTGATAATTTTCTCCTTTTTCATCTAGGTCCAATAGTGGATTTCCTTAAGCGACTAATATTGTAACCAGAAAAATATTATCGTCATGTAATATCTAATAAAATGCTAGATCAACCATGAATAATGCATATTCACATTTCATGATAACCTAGAGGCCACTCAAATGACTTCTATGAGGATAGACGAAGGGAATTACTCACACATTATTGATCATGGAATAATTAAAATAAGATGACACAAAAAAATCTAAGGAATTATCAATATAAATCTTAGACAAAAGAATAACATTATAATGTAGTTAAAAAATGAAATTTATTCTGGTGCACATGTCCTTTCCAGGAACCATCCATGTTATGAAACAACACTAGGGAATGTTTCCCTGATCATGAAACAATCCTTTAACATGACATTTGGATCATGAAAACTCCTCTATACATGTCAAAGAATGCCCTGTAGAATCCCCAAAACATGCCATTGTGATTAAAAAATCCCTCTAATCTCTCTATCAAAGACTTGTATATCTCTTCATACATGTCACATGACCCAAATGACTATTCCAGTTCATGTTATCTATATCTTCTAGTAGCACTATAGCAAGTCAAATTCTCTCATGATACCCCCTAGAAAAAGCTAGATAGATCTCACAATTCCCTCTAGGCATGTCGTCCTGAAAATGTAACACCCTCTACATCATGTCACATTGAATTTCATGGTTCCCGCAATGTGTTTCCTAAAAATATTTATATGTAACATGGGTGTATCATTTAGTTCATGTGACACACAATTGGTAAGACTGCCAGGTCATGTGACAGATTCTAGGTCCAACCATTCTAGTTTTACCAAATCTTCCAGAATATTCAACCTTGATCGATGTTTAATACTGAGTTATATGAATGAAGATGAATCTGATTCCCACACTAACTATAATATTTAGCAATCATCCCCATGATTTTATCCATATATTAATCCTCTACAGAATTTCTAAGTACATAAGTCCCACATCCATACGAAATGAGATTCATTATGGGTTATACCTTGTTTTTTGCAATGATTCTGTCTCTTGTGGGATTAGGGAGATGCAATAAGAATATAATTCATCATGTCAGTGTCATTATTTTTCCCCAATCAATTTGACTAAAGGAAATTGATTCCTACCATAACTAGGATATGTATGAATTATTCCTAAGTCCTGTTCTCTAATTCAAATACTCATCCACCTATGTATTGATCCCACCAGGCTGATACCATACCAAAAATCGTGAACAAATCATTCCCATGGGATGATTATTCTACCTAATCCCAATATAGACTATGAGTCCAATCAAACTATGATGAATCTAACTCCTGTTATAATCAAGATATGTTAAACAAATCCTAGAGTTTTGATCTCCATATTAAATATCTCAAGTGATATATCACATCCATGTGTAGTTATACTGATTAGATTTTATACCTTGTTTCTCACATAGAGCAGGGATTACATGGGATTCCGGAGTTTCAATAATCAAATAATTCACTTCTCAAATGGTCACCACCTATGGAAATGTCAGTATGTAAACCATGAGGATTATAATTAAATATTAACCTCAATACATGGTAATATACATTGTGTCTAGTCCAAATGTTGTTATTAAACTATAATAACATTAATTCCATACACAACCATGAAAAATAGGATTCCTTTCTATGGCTGGAGCTAAAATGGAAATCTACCTCGGTGTATGTCCCCCCATGTCACCAACAAATCATTCATCAGGACCCACTCATTCCCAGATTCTAATTATCCCACCTCATCCATTTGTGGACTGAGAATCCAAATGAACTATGAAAAATATGATTCTCACCATAATCGGGATACGTAAGAGGTCTCCCTATGACTTGTTCTTGAATACCCGATGCCCTAGAGCACTCATATATGTCTTTTTCATACAATGAAAAACTGCATGTGTTTAAAAAACTATGTTAGTTTTGATTCCTAAATTATCTAAGATACCTTGGATGAGTCCTAATGGCTCATTCCCCTCCACGGAATATTAATCAATTTCTAATATGGAATTAATATTATAATCTCCGGCTTAAATGGATTTAACACATAAGAAATTGGGAAACTCATAAGGAACATTGGATACAAATAGATGGATTCATAGAAAAGACCCACATATTCAGAAAAATAGGTATAATTAATCAATATTAAAAATTTTTGGTATCCAATCATGTAACAAGGTTTGGAATAGATTCACTAACATATCCTAATTAAATAAGAGTGTCCTAGTGTAGCTATAATTTCTTCCCAAAAGGTTGTTATGATCCCAAACCCTAATCTTCTCAACCAATGTGATTCCCAATATGTAATTGGGCCTAGAAACCTAGGTTCCCATCTTCCATTTGAAATAAGGTCCATATGTAGTTATAAATTGGAAACCATTGGGTGTTTCAAATTAATTATAGAAAAATTGAGAACCAAAAGAAAGTGATAGAGAAAGGCCTTAACCCCCCCCCCCCCACTCACATAGTCAAAACATTGAAAGAATACCATACACATAGCCTCTTCTATATGAAATAGAAATGGTGAACTTGATATGGATCTCTAAAATAGTAATACAATTGAGGTACCATTCACAATTTTTATTTTGTTTTCACACTCTATGAAACAAAAAGTGTTGAACCTGGTATGAATATATCTAATAGAAAAAATGTTGGGTTACCATATATTGGGCCATTTTTTACTCCAAATGCAAACACAAATGTTGAACATAATGTGAAACTCTCAAGAAAAAGAAATTAATGGTTAATAATACATCAGGGAAGATTATTTTCATATCCTATAGAAACATATTGAGTAAGACCAACATAGTCTTACAGCCAATCCTTTACAACTAGGTTTATCATGAGTTAATTTCATTTTCACATTGACAAGTCTACATGGGAAAAATTGACTGATTGGGAAAAAATGAAAAAATTTGTTACCCAGTAATATCTTATTGGTCACATCATGCCATTAATATACCACTAATTGGTTAGATGTTTCATTGTTTTCTTTATAACTAAATATATATATCTTATCAACAACATCTAGATCTGATATTATGTCTTCTTCATCTAGAAATAACTCTAATAAATAAACTATAGTTGTATCCCCCACGAGTTACAAAATGGCCTAACCTACTAGACAGGTCCAATGCTAGGTGGAAAACAAGATTGTATAGTAGTACCATAGACATGGTAATATCTCAACCATAGAAGCTTCTAGTGAGGTTATCCAAGCAAAAAAATTGGTGAGTTCACATCACCTAGGGAAATCAATAGCTAATATAGTGGCCCTCGTCACCACAATGAACTGCTTGAGGGGATTATACCTATAGCACGACAAATACCAAATTATGGATAGACTGAAGGTTGACTAAGGATCCAATAATGATCCCTTTTGGTTTAGGTGCTACTGATGAGGGTACTTGTCATCTACTATCACCGTCACCATCCCACCACTTCCCATCAGTCACCTGCTGACTATACCACCTAAAAAGTTTCAACCTACAGTGCACATACACAGGAATCAAGGAAGAGACATCAAGTGGGGAAGATAATTGAAATTCATGATTGGGTTCATATCTCCACTCTTTGTAATGATGTCTTCAATTAGATTCTGGCCATAACCAGTGAGCATACACATATCCCTATTCACTCATAACAATTTTATTTGCATATTCATGAAGTAAGAACCGGGGAGGCACATATCCCTACCATCATGCATGAATCCCATCATCAAATTTTGATGGCATAATGAAGGGATATGTTAGAACATATCCCTTATACAGTCACGTATATCTTCTAATATATATTAGGGATTTTTAATGTGTTGTATTGTATTCATGTACACTTATTTCTAAAATAATAATATATATTAGGGACATCTGAACAACACCCCCAACATATTCCATCACTGGTACATATCAATGGATATGCGCATATTTGAATCGCCACATCTAGGGCAGATCAACACTCTGATCATTGTGAAAATGTTACTTATCTGTATCAACTACACATTCATTCTCCCATCCATGAGGATTATCTACATATTTTGATAAAGGACAAGGCATTGAATTGGTATCATACTCTCCTTCCAGCCCTGTCTTAGTAGGTGAGATCTACACATGCCTTAGGATATTGTATCATTCCTACCAAAAAAATATTATTTCATTTTTCAAAAGTCAGAAATGGGTTCATATCCTCATTTTGGACAAGGATAACCAAGTGAGAGGGGCCCAAGTCATGAGAAATGATCATTTTTCTATCGAACAATTCCAATGTTGTACTCCAATGGCCATATAATGGGAATTTGTGACCATTATTTATATGGATGGCCATGTATAAATGGTACAAGCATTGGGACATTCTCATATTCTTATCTGTGAATCTGATTGGAATATTTTAGAAGATCACAAAATCCCAGATCATATTCATATATCAACCAATTAAAGAATGAACCAACATCATTCCAAGGAAATACAAGAGGAGGATTATGTCCCTTATAGAATTTTCGAGGTATATAGGCATATTTCATTACAAATTTCATATTCAGGCTAGGCTCATATTCCTATTCTGACGAGGCCTCACCAGGAAAGATCATAAAAATCCATGGGTAGGCTCATATTCCTACCAGGAATGACTATCATAATATCCCAATGTCTATAGATAAAGATCATATTCCAATCCTATATGAGGCTCACCAAGTGAGAACAACCAAATCTTCTACATCATATTATATTCAAATAAATAATTAGATTCCTTATATGTATATTTTAATAGACTCCCAGCAATGAGGGCATATTCCCACAGTACCAGATAGTTATAAGAAAGTGTCAAAAACTCTTATACAATATTCCCATCCTTCTAAACTATCCCAGATGGCATGTGGACATATTCCATCAACAACATATATTGAGACCCATATTTTAAATCTTCTCAATACTAGTGTCCTTGAGGTTGTTTGTGACTCATTCCAAATTCCCCATGGGTGCATTTACTCTTCAACTAATGTAGAATATAGTCATTACCAAAATAGTTCTCATCGTGGTAGTTTGGATATGGATAACATGGATTCTACTATAGATATCCTCTGTGGTCACCCACCCCATGGTGATCTCTCTCATGGAAAATGAAATCCTCTCTTTCCCCAGACACCATCATATAAATTGGTTTTCAAAACATTGATACCTTCATATCGAGAGGTTTTTAAACATTTGGGTCAACTATATATGGTTCCCCATCAACATCCAAAAGAAATCCTCTCTCATTTGTAGTTGACCCTTAAAAGATTCTTCTATTGTTTGACTAAGTGGAGGAAAGTATGTTTTATGAGAATGAGGCCAACATTGAAATATGTAAAGAGTTATTTGAAAAAAACCCTCCACATAATGTTATGGTCCAATTATACTTTTGAATATGTTGTCTCATATAAGGTAGAATATAAATTCATCCATTATATATTCAAAAATATGTCGGATACTCATTAACAACTGAAGGTTTGACATCTCTCGTATCTGAGATGTGAGTCTCACCATCATATAATCAAGAAACTATATATTATCTATACTTGTCCACTATTTATTTTTCCTGAGATCCAAAACTACAAAAGTACATTAAAAAATTATAATATGCTTTCTTTTAATGAATCAGGACCCTTAGACAACTATTCTTAAAATATACGTCATGCATCAATTTTTTAGGATGTGTGATGTATGGAGTGTAACAGTTTTCTTCCCATGGAACTAATACACCCCTTAGAATTGGAATTCTATAATGTTATAGACTTCTATGAAATTAGGGTATTAGTTAACTCTACAAAATTATTATGACAACAACAAAATATAATGGCTTTACCAATGCCCATACCTTATAAAATTATTGAGATGTTTTCCATAAACTCTTTCTACTGGGCCCCTTGAAGTAATGGGAATGAATTTCAGGCATGGAGATCGGGGTTTTGATCATTCAAATAACATACCATAAATAATGGTTCTCAACATGAGATATCTACGCACCTGGATGCTACACAAGAATTGTTTTTTTTTCAATCAAATGGGTCATATTAAAAACTTCTATAGAATCCATCCATGAGTGGACCCATCCCACAATATCTAGGGATTATCTACCACCACTTCCACCCCTCACGTCATCAATTACATATAATATTCTGGAGATATCATAGGATTCTTATAGAAACCCTTATCCCACTAGAATGGGGAATTTATATGTCAATCACAATTACTTGGATCATCATCCCCTAAAAAGATCCTAGGGACATCTAGAAAGATTCCATATTACCCACAACCACCTATGATTGGGGAATTTATATCTAAATTTCCATCAAGGGAATCATCAAATCCCTAATTAGAATTTTTGGGTCTTCAAAATCATGACCGTTTAATTGAAATATTTCTCATTAATAACCCACATACCATAGTTATGGCATGATTTTCATAATAACCATTACCACAAAGAGAGTTAGTTCTCTCTAGGTTGGTAGTAAATGAAAATTGATCAGCATCACATCTGTTCCCCCTTCCTCAATACAAACATCTATTATTCATGGATCATTCAAAAATCATGACCGGAAACACTCTCGTGGTCATTAATTATAGGTTCAATTTGGGTAATGTGTGCCAAATTAGATTATACCCCGTCAGGGTAGCAAGAATAATTGGCCAAATATAGAAATTGTTTTGAATAATGGCAATGATAATGGAAGTAAAAAATCATCCTATTGCGTAGAAAGTAAGGGAACAACATCAATTTCATAATATGACTCTACAAACATCATCACTATCAATATGGTAGATATTGTGGATCAAGACACAAATATAGAAGGTCAGAAGACATAAAATCTACCCTGAGCGGAGGGTGATCTAGATGCACTAACTGAGGCTGCATGAACTAAGAACTAGAGAGGGATACAAAATCCAGAACCTTTGAATAATGAGTTTCCACCTCAATAGTGAAACGTGATGAAAGAAAATTTCAAAGGTGTAGCCACATCCCAATCACCTCCCAAATTAATTGAGGTCCCATCCATAGAGGAGATGTTATCATAATATGTGATTGAAATATTTACTTTTTGACAACTCAATGAGGATTTACTCATGGGAAATATTCCCACTAGGTATTGTCATTAGGAGGAGGAAAATGTCAACCTCCCATAAGATTTAATCCGCCAAAAAAATATGAATCATAGTTTTAGGATCAATCAAAAATGTAGTAGGAAATCCACATTGACTAGGAAGTAGAATATGATCACGACCTCACACCATTGTGGGGATAGTCTCTCCATCTCTAGTTCAATAATTTAGTCTTAGGACTAGTTTATAATTAGTGGTAGATGATGTTTGGGACACTACATCCACCCTTTCCCACTCCCTATACAGAGGAGGTGGCTCAAAAAACACTACCACAAGAGTTAAATAATATCATTAAGTCACTGAAAACATGAATAGAAACCATGGAATAAACACGCACACCTATGAAACCTGAGAGGAATCCTTATCATGAATGGGTAGCTAATTATTTTCCTCCAACAAATTTCTGCAATCCTACCTTCTCTAACATTGACAGTATGGGTGACCCCAAATAGTATCTTATGCACATAGTATCTCGATACATGCCAATGATGGGCCCTTGAGATCAATAAGACTGAAAATGATGAGATATATTCTGAAAACTCAAATAGGGCAAGACTTTTTTCATACAAAATTTTTTCTATTAGGATCTTTTCAAGGATGGGAATACATTTTTTGTTAGTTCTTTATCAATTCAACTCTATGTTGGTGAAAATTAAAAATTTATAACTAAAAAACTTTATGAAATGTGAAATTGAAAGGTTTTATGTGTGTATCATCATGTGAAATGGGATAATATATTAACTCAACATCCTTCTCTAATTTAAAAAATTGTTGGATCTAGGTGAGGAAAATATCTAAGATGAATTGCATATGCCTTTGATCCCAAAAAATTATTGAGGTGGATTTCATGATTTAACATAAAGAGAAAAACATCACTAAGATAAAATTCAGTGAACTCAATCCAAATCTCAGATCATCCCCTCATCATAGGGGAAATTCCTATGCAAAGAAAAATATGCATTTTTCACTCTCAAGTTAGCAGCGGTATCCATCCCTACAATAAAGAGGTCAATAAAATGACCAGAACCTCAAGTAGAGTGATAAAAATCATATAATTTCCCTTAGCTAGTTGAACGTATGAATCAGGGTCACCTAGGATTTGAGTAATGGTGAATAAATCATACTCCTTCAAAAATAAAAAATTACAAGTTTATTTTTTTGCTACTCATGGTTAATAACATGCTCAGGTTCCCTCAACCGAGGAATCCTGATGTGTTTGACATTGGTGATAGTACCCACTTCTTCCCATTCCATATATGTATGGGTAATAATATCAAGGAACTCTTCATCATTAAATACATACATCAAGTCATGGATGATTTTGGACATGTGGTGTCATAAAACTCTTTAGAGAAGGTGGTTTTCATAAACTATCATAATAAAAACGAAGAGGATGGTTGGAATAATGTTATGTTCATGCATGCTCATTAGTTCGATAACTAGATGACTCAAAAATTAGTTGATAGAACGTATCCCACAATGAGAGATAAACTATGTAAACCCGCAATTACTACCCCTTTTAAAAAGGAAACATCATAAGGACCTTCCATGGGTGGGTTCGACGACTAGAAGAAATGAGAAATATAAGATGAAGTGTGATATTTTTCTCGAACACAAGATCCAACTACTTTTTATTCCATCATCACAACATCTAAATCCCAGGAACAAAAGCACCAAATGGAAACCTTATCATACTAAGAGCATATATTTAGTTCTTCAAATGTGATACACTTGGATGTCCACCTCTCCAACTATGATCATGCCTCGAAATAAGAGTTTCCAATATATAATATAGGAACATGATGCAACATGCGTAGTAACAGAGGTTATAGTGGACACCATGGGTGTGGCTAGACCCAATATGAAAGTCATCTCCCACACATGATGTATAAATAGTAGAGAGTCATGGGTAGGAACTCCAAAAATCCGAGAAAAATCATGGAGCTATCTGAGAATCGTGCAGAGGATATCCCCACCCAATTTCCTTGAATAAATACCACATGGAGGTTTAATTATCTGATAAAACAATAAAAAATTGGAGGTTGGAAAAACCCATTCTACATAAAATATGTACTCTCACAACCTCTACACCTATACCTCATGTTCCATGGTTCCAGATACACATGTCCAGGAGAAACCCCACTATGGGAAGTGTTGAACTCTTGCACAATAGTATAATAATATGAAGTAGTCAGTGATTCTCACATCCAAACTCTCAAGAATTTATTCACATAATCCTTCAAAAAAATATTTGAGGTTTTTTTTAATGCTCTCCCAATCCCTTATGAATTTCATATAGATGTCACTATAGCTGAGGACCATAAAATAGAGACCATTATGCATAATTCCATTTCTCAATCTAATTCATAGAGCATGACTAGGGAGAGGTCATCTAGGGACAAATCAAACCCCTGTAAGTTTTGGGAAGACTCAATAATGTCATCACTAGAGGTAATATGATTTAAAATTAATTATAGATCAATCACATATCAATTGAAACCCTATTATTTTTGGGATATAGTGAATGGGATTTTTTTCCCTCGAATTTTACCATTCAAGGGAAGATAAGGGAGACCAATGTCCTCTAGAGAAGATCAATCTCAAAGCCCAGTTTGGGGAGCTCACATCAGAAGTAAAGTTTATGGTTATCAATAAATACACCATGTAAAATTTATTTCTCTAAAGCACCATGATCCATATCCATATGGAGGTACCTTCACCATTCAATAGATGTATGAAATACCCCATCAATGTAATTTTCAGCATACTGCAAGGTGACAGTGCCACCATTAAGAGCTGTAAATCCCCATATATTATGGAATTTTTCTAAAAAATTGAGGAAAATAACCAATAATTTATAATTATTCATATGTTTATGGTCCCAATGGATTTGGTATTTCCCCTAAAACCCCCTATATTTTTCTTGACAAGGACTATGTGTTCCACATAAAATTACATGAGGTGTTAGAACTAGTCTAATAAATATAAAATCCTCATATCCCTAGAGATAGTGTAAAAAATCATACATTGACATCTCATTGAAATTATGCATATGTAGGGGATGATAATGTATCTTTTCATGGCCTCCGTCACCCTAATTATAATTGAAAATCCCCCAGATTTCCATCTCCTTCTAGAAATATATCTATAGATTATGATTTGGAGGATGCGGAGGATGTCCTCATGAACACCCCTCCCACATTAAATGAAGGTGTCTCCACCACCAATGATGATCGAACAAAAATATATATGGTAACATAAGAATACCCATTGTCAACTCTGATGGGTTCTTCCATTCCCCCTGAAGAGCAAGAGATAGACATTTGATTTCCTAAGAATCCTTAATATGTGTTCATTTGGAAGTATACAAACATTCTCAGACTGAATCTAGTTGTGTCTAAGCACCATCTTAGTCTACCTAATGTGCATAGAGGCTTCAATAAGGAATCTCAAAGGATATACCCTTATCATTCAACCAATTTTGAGGTGGAAGTTTAAAAATTATTCAAGGTCAACATTTTTTGATAAGTAAAATTCCCAAGATGTATTTCTAAATTTTTCATGTTAAGGAAACGACATATGAAATTTGGGATTGCATTGATTTTAGAGACAATAATCAGAAATTCTCAAATGAATATTTCCTATTACTCATCCAAGAACTCTTAATCGATGCAACTGATGGATTCCAAGTCCTTTCTTTCATGGATGGTTATTTGTGATATCATCCAATAAAGTTAGCCCCTAAAGAATAGGTATCCACTACCTTCATAGCACCCCATGATTACTTTTACTACTAGATCATGCCCTTTGGGTAGTAGAATAATGGAACTACTCATCAAGGAACAATGCATAATATCTTTTATCCATTGTAGAGAAATATAGTTGAATGTTTTGTGAAAAAATTGGTTTCCAAATCCCAATTGAAATCTAATCACATTCACGGACCTTCAAACTGACATTGATCATATACAATAGTACATTATTAAGATGAATCCACTAAAATGTGACATCAATGTAATGTAATGTAAATCAATTGGATTTGTGGTGTTCAACCATAGACTAATGTTGAAAAAAAATACAAGTTCTATTTTGGAAATGTCACCCCATAAATCTAAAATAACTAAGGGTGATCCAGGGGAACCTCACATACATTCGATGATTCATAGACAACATTCCTATAAATTATATCCCCTTCACTTGGATATCGAAAAAGTAAATATTATATCAATGGGATGATGATTCCCAGGAATTCTTCAAAATTATAATGAATTAACTACTGTACCAACCATTTTTTATTCCTCTTTTGGATGGGAGGCCACTCATATTATATATACCCATAATATAACGCTCACTGGGAACCCTCATCACACAAAAAATGATATAGGGTGCTGTAAATTATATACTTACTCTACCAAAAAATGCTTGGTAATAAGACTAGATACTCTAATGTAGAGATAAACTACCTTTAACTCATCTATGTAGAGAAAAATATGTGTCATTATATGAATCCCTCTGCATTCCATCTGGTCTCTCAGGTTTATCCACTCAATTACCTCATTATCTAAATGATATTATCATTCCTCTTGGATTTATGGGAATTCATTGTATAGAAATATGACATCTAGTTCATATCACATAATCCAGTGAAAGGGAAACCCTTGGATGATTTCCCCATAGAACATCTAACCCTAGAAAATACACTAATGGGAACCGATCTTATAGATAAGAAGGTATTCAATTCCAATCACACACCCTAGATATGGTCGATATACTTTTATGGTTCATCTCGATTTCATATAAAAAAGGATAGAAAACCTAAGGATGAATTGGGTAGATAAATGGATTGTATTTGTCTCTAACAAATAACTTTTTTACTATGATATCTCACTATCTAAAGGCTACATAGAAAATGGGGTAGAATACCAGTCCTTCATTACTACGCAGGAAAAAGCTATAATGATGCACATAGACTACCTTAATATCAATGGGGATTTTCAACTGTTGATAAAGTAAATCGATGAATAATATTATATCAAAAAGGAAGAACCATCCCCTTTGATTTTCTACAGCAGGGGACTGAGGGTAGAGTTCACATTTGAGACCATGTTTCATAATGTTCCCTGGTCAAAGAATGCTCATGATGACTCAGTAGCTAATGAAACCACCATCATGGACATCCTTAACCAGAAAGATGCAATATTCCATCTCATATATCAAAGAATGGTCTCATAGATTTTCATATATTATGTGGAATAAATCAACCAGGTCAACAATGCCTCATAGTGTGATGAACCAATAGAGGTCCAACTTCCTTCCCTCCAAATTTCCATTTTCCAAAATATCTCATATGATGAACAATCAAAAAAGTAGATGGACGGATTAGAGTGGCTCAGTAAGATATTGTTGAGCGCACTGGACAATATTGAGTTCCATTAGAATATTATTTCATGAGCCTTTAATAAGAATCTTTTCCTCTATTCAACCGTCCAGGGAGAACTACTATTGGTTATCAAAACCTAAATTATACTAGGGGATATTCCTCCAAATTTGGAACCCATGTTGTAATGAACTTATGTCATTTATAAGGTCTATCATAAAGAATCATACTCATTGGAGACCATGGATTGATAGAATGTAACACCTTTAGAAAATGAGATATTTATCATGAAATAATTTTCATATCATTCATCAAGTGTAAAACACCCTAACATCAAGACTTTAAACATCACAACATCTATCATCCTAACAAAATGGTAATAAAATATACAAAGATTGTCCTAGAAATAAGATGATAAACTATGAAGCACCCCAAATTCTGAAAATCAATATTTTAAACTATATGTTATCCCTCGTCCTAACCACATGATGATAAACTATACCAATATCTTCCTAACCACATGACGATAAAATGTAAAAAGATTATCCTGGCTACATGAAAAAAAAAGAAATTTCCCCCATGACCTATATATGAATTTATTCTGACCATTTTAGAATACATAGTGATTCCCAGACCTCTATTTTTTTTAGAATCCAGAACCTTTATTTTTTTCACAATGGATGATCTATGTCCTTACAATAAGTCATTAAACTACATAGATAATTTCTCCACTACAATAAATAAAATTTCATGTGTTTTTTAGAACTATGTACGTCGTGATTCTCATTTCCAACAAGATACATAATAAGGAATTAATCCTATATATTGGTCCTAGAACCACATGATGTAAAATAACCATGTATTATCTTTGACTTCGCCTAAATAGTGAGAGGAACCCTTGTCATTTCTTATTTCTCATAGTGAGCATCGATCACGTGATCTTAGGAAATTCATTAAGTGATTATGCACACAAACAAGGCATGTAATACCATGAAGGGGTCATTATGGTCCAAAATTAATGACCATAAATGTAATCCCATGATTCCTCACTAAATTATGTTAAACTACATGGTTTATGTCCCATTCATGACATTAAACTCTACATTACTGTGGACCTCACCCGAGAGGACCACCATTACTTGTATTAGTATCCTAACATACCTTTATTAAATAAATACATGAGACATGCTTCATAACATAATTGGATATATACTGACGCTCAAATCTTCAATCCCCGGTCCAATCATGAATAAAATAAAAATTCCCCCTCTCTTTTTAAAGGATACCCATGCATTGAGATGTCATTCTTCAAGAACTAGGTATGACTTGATTCTCATTTTCAATAGAAATGTAGTGGTACATATATTTTTACTTTTGATTCTATCTACAATACTCCTATCCTTTCACATCGTTTCATCATTGTCTTCACTGTAATACATTAAAATGCTCGAAATATTATGAACTACATATGGATTGATTCTCATTCCCATGAAATATATAGTGACACTTTTATTTCAATCCTTTGGTCTTTCCACAATCCCCTTTTCACATATGGAATCCATGTACTTGTACATTTACTACAAACAACACTTTTTTTCAATAACTATGTGCGGCTTGATACGTGTTATTGCATTATACATAGTGACGTCTAGGAATCAAATCCCAGGCTCAACCATAAAAATCAACAAAACAAATTCCGACCTCTATGCTTATTTCATACGTGTAAAGATTTTTTAATGCATAAAATACAAGTTTCTTGATACCTATATCACATGATACATAGTGATTCTCAATTCCCTAGTCTAAGGTCTAACAACAACACCTGACAAAAAATATTGACACCAACTATATAGGGATTTAGTCACACAAACTCACTTTTTCTAGGAACGAGAATGATCTACCTACAAATTTTTGTGTAAACAATATATATTGCATAATGTTTTAATGTGGTCCCCATGTTAATGTCGCAAATGTTAAACATAAAGGAAAATGCCTTTGTCACCTGACACTAAAACTACACAATAATAATATTCACACATCAAGAAGATATACTATAGGGAAAATGTAGTTACTTCATTATGTTAAACTGCACAACATGTTTTCCCAACATGAGTATAAACTGTGCAAGCCATCGCCCATTTTCAACCCTTTTTAAATGACCACAAGATCCAGACCTTGGTCATCCATAGTTTGGTTTTTATGAAATCATATTTTAAATTATGTCAATCCATAAATCTAAACATTGTGCCTTCACTGCAGTATGTTTCATAAAACCTTCAATTACCTATCGAAAGGATACCGAGGTTTAAGGTCCCCTTTTCTTGCCTTTTCATTTATGCATATGCCTCATGAAAATGCACCTATGTTCTTCAACCGAATGTATTGCTCTATATAAAGGGGATTTCCAATCCTTTTGAACCCTTACATCATTATGGAAGAACGCAACACCTTATTGTGGACTAAACTACTCCCATTATGTTTGTCACATATCAATACACATGACCTAGGGACCAAAATCAAATATTTTCATCATTTTCATATACCTCTCAAAAGGATGTTGGGAACTCTTGAGCATGGGTATCCTAATGAGGCTCTTCTGTATCATCCCCAATATTAATTTTGTGGGTGTCATAACCTTACACTTATTTCACATTGGCCAAAAATGTATGACCTTAAATTATATCTTATTATTGTCCAAATCGTAATAACTTAAACTACTAGAGAAAATTTCCCAAAAAAATCAAGTCAAAAACCCATAAACGACGTCTTGAGAAAAACTGAATTATTTGCTCGCTAAAATCATCACTGATTGAATTTAGGAAACAATTATGGTGAAAATAAATAATGAAGAAATATAAATGGGTCTCTTCTATATCCAAATTAAATTATAGGATTTGATTTATATACCCCCTAGTCTAAAAAATGTTAGAGTAATGATTTTTCACATCTCCTCTCCACAAAAAGTGTTCACGAGTTGGTGACACAACATTTAGGGTACTCAAACCCTTCATGGATATTACAGATACCAAAAATAACTCTTAATAATATTGGTGTCTCGTGTCATAAAAACCCTACAAGGAACCTAGAAAGGGTGACTGACTTCAATGAAAAATTTCTTAACTATGTATGCATTTCTATGTTTCATTCATATGTTTTTATGGTTTTTAACAAAAATTTTCACTCTGAAAAACAGCTTTCTTATCCTTGTGAGTCCAGACATCACTTTGGAAGAACATAGAATCCCAGACTGTATTGGGACATTCCTCATATGATTTTTCCACATCATTCTCCTATATTAATCACATTATATGATTCTTTACAATCATTAGGCCAAAATATCTGAGTGGAATTGACATCCTTGACTATACATGCCCATATTTTTTAACCTTTCTCAATGATGGAATGTTATACTCCATTTCTAATCAATTGATGTCCTAAACCTGTGACTCCAAACCATAGAATTTAAAGCATGATCATTACAATATAAGGAGCTAAATTCCCCAAGGGTTCTAGAATCATTACTAGAAAGATTTTATCTCATATCCACCTCTATAATCTAGATTCTTGAGTCTTTATAAATTTCATAAATGACTCAGAATGATGTGGAAACCATTTTTTTCTTGTCCGTGGTACCAAAATAGAAGGTCCTTGAGAGAAAACTAATAGTATCTCACCATTACATGAAAGAAACATGAATCATTGAGATCCCAAGAAATATCACGGAAGAACATGACACCTTAGTGTGTTACAGTTCATCCCTGACATGTTTTCCCAATACCATATTCAAGGAAAAAATATTTTGTGTTATGTATTACATTAGTCATACTCCAACTATCCAGGTGGACATAGTATCCCTAGTGTTTTTCCATTAACCAATTTCAACTCCATAAATTTTCTATATCCTTTATAAAACATACATAGCTTCAAGGACCCTCTGTGTGACTATGGTTGTAAACCTGTGGCTTTTCCATTTGTTCATATGGACATCAACCAACTACATCACCCTAAAAAATATTAGTTTTTGATCATTGTGAGACCATGGAACAACCCATAATATTATTTTGTTTTGGGTCATTCCTAGCATGTCTGCACAATATCAACAGATCATTGATGGGGTTGAAGAAAATAGACAATAATCTTCAAAAATAGAAGGTCCGGGCTAAAAAAGTAGAAACATAAGTAATATAAGGAACGATCTAAAATTCATTAAACTAAATTAATATCCTGTCCAAGCTAAAATACTATAAACCAGAGGAATAAAATGTCCAATCTAAAATACAATAGACTAAAGAGATATCAGGTTCGAGCTAAAATACCCTAAAGTAAATCCATATAAGGTTCAATAAAAAAAGACTGTAAATTGAATAAATAGTTGATCCAACATAAAATACCATAAACTAATTCGATATAAGGCTTTATCTAATAAAACATAAACAAACGAAATAGAAGTTCTGAGAAAAGGGACATAAATTAAAGAAATATCATGTTTGAGATAAAAGTTCATAATGTAATGAAACAGAACATCGAGGCTAAAAGAACATAATCTAAACCAATAAAAGGCTTGATCAACAATACTTTAAACTAATGAAATAATTGGTCTTAGTTAAAATACCTTATATAAAAAAATATGTGGTCTATGCTAAGAGAGGCTAAACTAAAGTGATTGAAGGTTGTAGCTAAAACATCCTAATGTAAATCAATGTAATGTCCTAAATAAAAACCCTAAACTATAAAACATCATTGATTATAGTCACTAAGATATTGTGAGACCCATCATATAGCCTTAACAAAAAATAATGTCATGTTCCCCAATTCCATCAGTTGGGGAAAAAAGAAATTGAATCCTTTCTCTAAGACATGTATAACCTACCAAAGTATTTCATTAACAAATCAGGTGATCTCAATATTTCTAGAATAGATTATCAATGAATAATATCATGTTGGTGTGAATTCATGAGATATTATGAAGTAGAATCTATAATAATTTCAACATTTAATTTAAGTAATTCAAATTTACATGATATTTTACCAGGACTTGATATCATTGGAAATTTATATTGATGCATTGAAATAACAATAATATCATGGATGAAAGAGAACTTGGAAAAAACATCAAATGTTTTATAAATTTCATTCAAAATTAATGCTCAAAGAAGTATGAATATTCGAATGATGGAGTCTCCCAAAATTTCAACAAAAACTACGTACATATATCTATGATTAGAAACGATCTTCTAAACATTCCATCATGGTGAGGGTTTTATTGGAATCCTCGATTGAATGTTATAGTACCATTTTCCCCACCGCTTTCACTTATACTAAATGATAGAGAGCTTCAAAAAAACTAGTTAACTCCCCAAACATCTTTTGAGAAGTTTATAATGAGGATGATGATGTTGAATAATAATCCCTTACAGTGGAAAATATTTATTCTTGCCTCAATGTTTTTGTAGTCCATATATCCATATAATATGACAATCAAGATAGCATCTTTATAATCTGCTCCAATGCCTCCAAATTCACTCTTTTATACATAATAAGTAGGACCTCATCAATTATATCATAAAAATATCATTCATTGGTGACCATATAATTATGATTTAGAACAATATTCATTATTATTTTATACATTGGATCATGGTAAAAATCACAAAACCCTAATTCATGAAATAACTGATGAGGGAATTCCCCTCGGTCATGGAATACATCAAAAATGGGACCTCGATAATCAAGGCATGAAACTACTGAGAGGTCATTCTATTCTATGTCTGGACCATTTTTATTAATTTAGAAGGTTTTCTAGGATGATAAATAAAAAGTTCAAATAATAAATAAGAAAGATAAGATGCTCCTTGTTCCATTCAAACAGAAGGAAAATAACTTGTACCCTTTTCTAGACCACTAATATCCTCAATATAGTCTATTTCACTATCAAGGTAGTCATCACTAGAATGAGTAATTTTTTTATGACTTACCAAGATCATTGATAAACTCCATATTCATTACTAACAATTCGGTTGGGGCAGAAATAGTCGTATCCACATGATGGTCTAACTAGTTTAACACATAACCTAGAGAATTTGGTACCCAAGTCCAATAATGATCATGGTTAGGTATGTTAAAAGCAACATTTGGTGGGATTTTGATCAAACCTCAGTTTCTTCACATTCCATTATCATCCAAAACAAGATAATGAGCATAGGACGTCACTCGCCTTAAACTATATCAAATGGAAGAGGTGATACCTTTAGTATTATCATAACTAATGATAAAATCTATAGGGTGTATAGATCTCACATATGATTACCTCTTCCACCCTGGATGCAAGGACCCTATCCCAAAAGGAAATCATTTATGTCCATTAATAAATTTAGTTGGTGTTGTTATTAAAAATATCCCTTGTTCGTGAATGGTAAAGTGTGATGTCCAAACTATAAATTTGGATCAGTGCACTAGTAAACTCATAAGTGATCAGAAACATGGTTCCAAACCAATATATGTCTAGTAGTCGGGGATATGATAAGTCTTCTGGAATCCTAGTGGCATTTTGTAATACATAATAATAGATATGCTCCCCCCAAAACTCTAAATAAGAAATTGAGTCGACAACTGAACTAGTAAAGAGTCCTCCCTTATTGAATATGAACCAGGTTTCATAAAGGCATACAAGGAATGATACTACAAAATTGAGTAATTTTCCTTCCAGTATCCATGACTGCATTACCATCTTGCTAACATAGATCCCTTAACACGCATCCCCACCAAGGAAATTAATTCCCTTAAAAATAATGGCCATAAATCCTTCCAACCAATGGTTTAGGGTGATCGTAGAGTTTACTCGGTTTCTACAAGAGGTATAGTCCCTAGTTACCATGATGTCTAAATACGATCTTGCACCATTTAGAGCCTTATAATAAGGACACTGATTAGTTTTTTTGAATATTGGATTGACCCACTATATAAGTGAAAAATATTGATCCATGATTTGAAGGAAATTAGAAAGTGTATCATCAGATCCTTCCTCAGATTCTCCTTCAGGAAATAAATCATATCCTTCGCCAAATCTGATGTTTTCAAGGGATCATCCCAAGAATCCTTATCATGGAAGAATTCAATATACATCTCTCTAAGTGGGATAATCTGATTCATTTGATAAATCTTTAATATATTATTACCCACTTCATTGTGGGAAAAGTGGAGGGTGTTAGTTTTAGCATATCAACGGCTGGTCATTTCATGGAAAAGTTTTATCTAGTAGAAAATATTGAACATGGAAATCAACACTGGTACATAAATATGCACCATGTATAACTGGTCCACAAACACTAAGCATCTTTTTAAAACCTATTATGGTCATTCCCATTCATCAGAAAAATTATGAAATAGATTCCCCATGAAGCTCCATCCACTTTAATGATGCTTTTAAAGGATGAAAATATACTTGAGTAGTTTTAATATATTCAGTGGTGATCAAATTCAAATCCATCCAAACCCAAAAGAGAGTTTTATAGTATATAATAAAAACCATGGTGTTGAACTATGACCTAATTTCATTCCTTAATGATTTGCTTCAAAAAATGTTAAGAAGAATTTTACACCCCTAGAGAAGGAAGACAGTTGTTTGATGGTGTAATAACAAAAATATACAGCATACCGAACCCGTATAGATAAATTCATTGAGATAGATGATAATCCAAAAACTCAGATGAGAAGAACCACATTAAAAACTCTTTATTAACATGCACATGATATTGAGGTTAACATTGTGATTTCTGGAAATCATGGACCTTTGAATTTTCATAGCTGAGGAATACTGATGAGATCTAGAATCCATAAAAAAAAGATTATGTTGTGTATATCAGAAAACAAAAAAAATAAAAGTAAATGACATAATAAATCTGCAACATTGTGTGCATCACATGAATTATTATGGGATTCATGAATCACATAAGGATTTAATGAAACACTTAACTCTCGAAGGAAACATGGGTCACATAATGCTATAGGTCATCACATTATTGCATGACCCCTTGAAGACTCGAGATCAAAAGACGTAGAAATGGTCACACGAATCACATTATAATTAATCGACCATATGATCGTATCAGTAGATCAATCAGAAACTTTAATAGAATATCAACCCGTATTGGAAAAATTCAATTAGTTAGCATAATATAGTTCACATTCGGTTCAAACATGCACTTGAGGAAGAGTGATTTTATAGAACAATGCTCGAAAAATCATAGCTCACAGGGGGGTATTGTGATCGAGTCTTACAGAATGGTATTCAGATGAGGGAACACAATAGATGTGATGATAGGGAACTCTGAAGAATGAGTTGATGATGAAATGAATGGAACTCCATCACCAATTTAGAGGGAAGTTTTTGACATACCATGCATCACCCAATAGACTGAACGTCTACCTAAAAAATAAATCTAGAAAATGATAAAGATTTTTTGTGGGCATTTACATTCTACATAATTGAGACCTTATCACTATTGAAATTTTCTCATAAAGGGGGGGGGTTTGGATCCATCCAAAAGAGGATAGAAAATGCAAAAATGAACAAATACCTTAATATGGTATTATTTTCCCCACAAAAGAAAATAAAAAAAGGTAGATGACACAAGTGGATTTCATGAGATTCCCTAGGATACAGGGTCATGTGACCATACCATGCAATGAACCATGTGTGGTGCATTTTCTTCAAAGGATCCCATAAATACCCTTCAACAAGTCCCATTTCAGATTCAAAGGAGTCCCAGAAAATTAGTTTTCTTTCGGAGGCTGAAAAATGAGTTCTTGTAGGTCACACGGCTCGTTAACCAATGGATTCCTTAAAAGCCATTAATAATACTTCAAAAATATGATGAAAATTTCCAGAATGTGTAGACCACTTTCAATAATGAACCTCACATGATGTTTTGCCTTTCATGAGATTGGATATTCTCATAAATATTAAAACATAATCATAAGCCCCCCAATGTTTGTAAAATAGAAAATGAATATAAATTGGAAGGAGGTAGGAACCACTACTATTCATAAAAGTCATGTGATCTTCCCTTGGTGATCCACAAGAATCAAAAATCACCCAGTCACATTCCCACCTTTTCTAATTAAATACCACTATCTTGTCATCTTCATCACATAAAGGGCCACAGGTATTTTTACGAAAACATGTGCTTCCCCTCTTTTACCTAGTTAAAAAAATATGGAGTTATCCATGAAATGTCGGTGCATCTCAATAGAACTTTATTTGTCATTTGATGTATCTTTAAGGGGTAGATTAATTTTCTTAGTGAAAACTCATGAAATCTAACATGATCCCGGAAAAGTGTAAAATATATAAAGGATATAAAAATAAGAGGATGGGGGTGCTTTTGACATTCATAATATTCTTGCAACATATTAAGGTCATCTAGAGAATGATATCAGGAGACTCCTTAGAAAATAATCCAAGTACTTCAAAGGCCGCTCATCATGGAATCCATGACTCACGTAATATTCTAAACATGTCACTCGAGATCACCTGAAGGCCTTTAAATAAGGATCCTAATCTCGTGAAGTCCCTTGGAAAAAATAATGAATACTTTTTTGAATACCTCATTAATTAAAAAGCCATCGTTAATTTTCAATAATCTAGTAAAGGATTTATTGATGGTATGTACTAATTATTTCTTAAAATTAGGTGAGTGCCTAAGAAAATATCAATGATAGATAATCGTGAAGATGCATTATGAAAAATCCCTTCACTGAATCCATCCTGGACTCATGTGATTTGTGCCACACAAATAGGCTAATAAATGGGTTAGATGGGCCTATAAATTTCCCATCGCAGCATGAAAAGTATGGGGTCACAACTACTACATCTATATGAATGGGATGTTGGTCATTTTTCACCCAAGTATAAGAGCTTATTTCTCTGAGTGGCTATTATCATGACTGGAAAAAGATTCCCATTAGTTATGATCTAGGTAATCATCATAGAAACTATGCAGCATGCATAAGAACATCATGTGATCACCCATAAATCACATTTGTGTCATCTGGCCGGAAATATAAAGGACAACACACACACCAATTAGAGAACACAATAATTAATATAAATTATCACTGAACAAAACTAAGGATTTAGATATATAGAGGCATGAACAATGTAAAAAATTATAAGATACTTAATCAAATAACATTTAAATAGGTCCTTGTGTTCTTCTTAGGAACAACCCAAGTCATTTGACAACACTAGGATATGTCTACCTAATCATGTAACATTCCATAGTCTTATCATTTGGATCATGTGAAGTCCTCTATACATGTCAAAGAAAGACACATCGAACCACCATGACTTGCTGCCCAGATTTCATGAATCGCTATAGGCTCACTATCTTATCCCTATGGCTCTCTTCAGACATTTCACTGGTCCCATATGGTAGCTCTATTTCATGTCAGCTGATTCTAATGACAATACCTTAGTGCATCAAACACCTCTAGTGATGCCCTCTGACCATGATATCCATATCTCTTGATTCCCCCTAAACATGGCATCCAAGACATGTGACAGCCTGTAAGACATATCACATTGACTCTCATGATACACTTTATGTGTTTCATTTATATCTTATTATTACACCTGGTAAATTAAGCTAGAACATGAGACACCCTCTACAAAATCCTTCTAGGTATTACGATGCCTTCTAGAGAAGTCATCTTTGATCTTATGACAACCTTCAAACAAGCATCAAGACTATTCAATGTACTTTATACTATTAAACTGGATAATCCAATTTTCTTGAGGACATGAAATGTAGATACTCTCTAACATGTCATGTTGGAAATAAAATTGTGTCGAGTGGACAGTTAGTCATGTCAAGAAGGCATGTAGGTAGGTCATTAGAGAATCTCATGATTACATAACCCAATCCATATATAGTTTTTAAGCCCCAATTATTTGGAAAAAATCTTATTATAGGCCTCAACAAGTGTCATAATATGATATATACGAATTATAAGGGAATCTCTCGTGGGTAATCCTTAATCAATTAAATTATAATGAATCTGATTCTTGCCCTAACCGGGATACATTGGAAACCTCCCAAATATCTGAGACCAGTATTAATCTGACAAGGTATGTTGCGGTACATAAGTTCCTTATCCACAATATATGAAATTGATTATATGATACCCCTTGTTTCTCATAATTATCATGGATCATGTGGGCATAGGGAGTGGAAATAACCATAACACTCACAAGGTAAATATTAGTGTGTATGCCTAAATCAATTGAACTATTCATACTCTTATTCTTTCTATAAATAGGATAATTAATAATCTTTCCTATAGCCTAACCCCGAATTCAAAGATACATACACCTCTATATGGATCTCACCATGTCTCTTATATTTCAACCATCAAGACCAAATCATTCCCTTAGACTGATTATTTTACCCCAACCCTAGCAGACTAAGAAACCAATTGAATAATGATTTGTCTAATTATTTCCAAAAAAATGTTATATAGGATGCATCTATGAGGCCTGTGCTCTATATTAATCATCTCAATGGTTTTTACACATATGTTTGAAGTGATAAAAGTTTCATATTTTCCCTTGTTTATCACAATGAGTGTAGATCACATTTTCTTAGGGAGTTGTAATTTTCGTATCATTTACATCACGTATCTCCTCCAACCCAGGAATAACGGTACTGGGTGCACCAGAACCATATGTATATGGGGATATATTAAAATTTCATCTAATGTTTCATTCCCAAAACCAATATTAAGGTTCTTGAACATCATATATATACAATTAATTTTTATAACATTTAATTAAATAAATTTATTGTCTTAGTAACATTCATTTTTGGTAAATTTTGATAATAAAAAAGATCACTTTTAGGTTACCATCGTTGTGTTGTTAGGATCCTAGGATAGAATCCATCTAGTAGTGATCCACACATGATCCTATGATCTCCGGTCAAACCCACTAAATCTTTAATGGATTGCATGTTGAGTTGAATGCCTTCTAGTGTTCTTTATTGAGTGATCATTCTTCAATATTCATGAAATAACCCTTTCAGTTATCCTTCCTCAGAAGCAGGGGGAAGGAGGAGTTGAAAGAGAATTTTTTGTGTACAAAAATTAAATATTATAAATTTTTAATGTTCAATATAATAAAAATTAATACCAATTTATAGAGTTGGGATTTAAGTTACAATATTATTCAATTTCATTCAGTCCATTAAATACCAATTTTTACCCTTAATAAATCTCATGCCCCAAAATAATAATTATATATATATTATTTTGTAGCATAACCCAATTCTTGCAATAAAATATGTTTTCCAATGGCATTTTTAATTAATATTTATCACTAGACATGACCTTGGTCCATTTGAAGTATTATAGCATTTATTGAACAAAAATAATATTTTATTTATAAATTATTATTTAATTAAAAATCTAATAAATAATTATCTTAAAAAATATTCAACAAATAAGATAAATATATTATTCACATGAAGATGAATAAATATTTATTTAGTTTATATGATCCACATATCTTGAATAAATTTATTCCTCAGACATGACATAGACTTTTATTCCATTAATTAAACTCAAATATAATTTAATTGTAATCAAAGGAAGCACATAGGGTGAGACCATTTAGGATTATTTTTCACTGTCATTAGGAAGGTTTTTATGAAGTCCAAGATCACTTTCTATCAATGGGTTATGGAACCAAATAGAAATAAAATAATTTTGAAACATTGAAATAATCATATGAGTGAACACAAGGTAATTTAATTCCTTTGACACAATATCTCATCATGCAAGTTGCACATCTGTGTCATCAAATTATATGATCGATATGTCTTTCATTGACGATCTGAAATAAACTCAATGTTATACCATGGAAAGGTAATTTAATATGATGGTTCTATTTGAATAAAAGGGTTGAGATATCATCTTCAATGAAGAAAAAAGGGAAAAAAATTTCATCGACTTATTCATTATTGACTTATCACTCATGATGAACCGAACATATCCATCTTCTCCATGAACAGATATTCTCATGGTTTATAATATATATTTAAGTATATGAGTTTTATAATGCATTAAATATAATCATAAAAGTCTAAGGACCATCACATATGCTCCTATATTAGAATATATGATACACCAAAACATGCATAATTCCTACTGATGAGTATGTTTCAATAATCTCCCATATTGCAGATTACCAAGTGAGAACATCATGAGATGAATCCACATATGCTTATGACTACCCGCAATTGATAGTATATGTACTATGTTTCACATCATAGTAAATTTTCTCACCGTGGAAAATTATTTGAGAAAATTATCAAATCATATTAATTTTCTCATCATTGAGGGGAACTACTATGAGATTATCAATGTGACATACACTCTATGAAATTATTAAATTTGTGTTATATAGAACAATAAATAATTTTTTAATAAGAAATTTTATTGATATAAAATACATTTAATATACATGATATCATAGTAAAAACCATTGGTCTAAGGACACTAAATCCAAAAAACTTTTACTTGGACTAGTACCAACTGCCTACAACCATCAATCCGCTGGATCTCACATGGTAGTCAAGTATTTAATGAGTCAAGGATTTTTTTTGAAGAGGAGCATCTTGTTATTGTACATGGAAATAATTATCAATACAACATAACATCTTTGGTTAAAAAAACTTCAAGAGTTTATACTTTGGATGTATGTTCTTAGTCAATGGATGTAACCTTGGAACATGTGCAAGACACACCATTATATTATTATAAAAATAGAGTGTTATAGGATCTTCCCTACTAAATACCACGTCATATAATTGGAAGAGGTTTTGAAACCAAAATTCATCTTTATACACCATCGATACTTAAATATACCTAGAATCTACAGTATTATTTGCAGCCACATCCAAAATTGAGTTCTTCTAGCTCACATAACCTCTAATATATGTGAATATGTTTCCTACTTATTACTTAATGTAATATTGATCAGTTTGGAATCTAGTATCTTAATTTCCACTTATGACTACTTCCTATTATCCTTTAGAAATCTATATTTTTTTCTATAACCACTTTTCAGATAAGTGGGACCAGAATAGATTAAAAAATCAATGCAAACACAACAAAATATATATATAAATATTCAAAAAGAACCCATGTTGTTGGGATTCACCATATTAAAAAATAAAAAATGTGATGTGACATTATATCGTCTAGAAAACATCTAGCTGGAGCCTCGATCTACATGCCGAAACACTCAAAAACACCCATCATAATCCTTAACACCACCAAGAACTACCCATGGGAAATATTCCTCACCCAAACTGCTATATTCATTCACACAAGGAACACCATAATCCCTATCACTGGAAAACAATTCATCCTTCACAAGAAGACCTAGATGAAACATCATCACTTCTGTATTAAAATCACAATCAAAATAGAATCCATCACAACACATCAAATGAAATTCACCAAACCAAATACAAAAAGAGAAAAATTTATAGAGAGAGAAAGGAACAATCATTTGAAAAATATAAAAAAACATCTTCACTGATAAAATATAAGAAGAAAACATTTGTATATCTTTTAATCTAGAATACAAATTCATGAGTTTAAGGGCATACTTTTCTTGAATGATGAATTCCATTTGATGCTGCAAATAAACCCTTCTAATATTTATTCATATGGAATATCTTCAATATGTTTTCTGGGTATTTACTTTGACATAGGTTGAGAAAGCTCTTTGATCAATCACAATAAATATTGATCACAATAATATAAACTACACCTACCAAGTAATTCATAGAGAATAATTTCATCAACCATTTCTTAACAAACTATGATATTGTTATTTCATTATAAATGAGTAATTTTTCATCAAAATATAATATTAAGAAATAGACATCACTCCCACTAAACTGTTTATTGAATCATAGATCACATTAAATATTTATGAAGCCAAATTTCATTATGGCCATATAAAAATGAATGTTCCTTGACCTGGATTATTTCTTTAATCCATAAATTGAACATTATAGTTTTTCCATTTTTAGAATATTTTAGAGTATTAAACATTTAATGATGTGTCATATAGACATCTTTTAGAAGGTTCCATTATGGAATGTGGTTCTAACAACCCTATTTGAAATCACATAATCATGAAATGATATAATGTCAGGAAGACTTCTAATATAATTTATTTTGTCATGTCCTATTACGTGATGTTGTTTAAACCATTTTACAGCCATTTTTTTTATAAGTACTAAATTTTCCTTCCATGTCCATTATATTTTTAAATACCACTTTTCATCCAACATGGTTTATATCCACTATAATTTCTACCAATATCCAGACTTGGTTTTGGTAAATAGAATTCATTTCATAATACATGTTTTTGTCCACATGGAATTAATTTTTTTCAATTACTACTTCCTTGACTGATATAAGATTCCTAATTTAAACTAATGATGAGTTACCATCTTCAGTTTCAAGAAAATAATACTTTTCTTGTTCTATAACATCTCTAGTACTCTTTCTTAGTATTTGTGTGTTTGGAACAATTTATTCTTCCATGGGGACTTATAGAATTTGTTGGTGTTTCAAATATTTTTTATCTTGAGCATAGACTTAATCAAATTCTATCTCACTCACACTATCTCTTATATAGATAATATCATTCTCAAAAAAAATTCGATGTATTTCAAACACATCCATTTTTTCTAAAGGATTGTATTGTTAGTATCCCTTTGTTTCTATGGGGTATACTATAATGATACACTTTATGACTTGTTGTGAAATCATGTTACCTTAAGAATCCTTTTTAATTGATTCACAACCCCACATATGTATTTAATACAACATGGATTTCATTTCATTACATAATTTATATGGTATATCATCTGTTTCTTTTGATGTCAATCAGTTTAGTTTGTTTGCTACTATGTGTAATGTATATCCCCAAAATTATAATTGAAGAATTTTATGACTCATCATTTATCTTACTTTGTCCAATAAAGTGTATTTCATATTTTTATTTACATCATTACACTAAGGTTTATAAGGATGACATACTAGAGATAAAATAACATACCCTTGAAATTAGTCAATTATGTATTGATTAAGATATTATTTATTAGGGCCTAAGTTGAGTTAATTTATTTCACTACATGGATGGTTATATTTTCATTCCTTTATTTGTGTAATTTATCAAAATAATATATCTTATGCATCATTTAGTTGACATATCCAAATCTACTGAAATCATCTATTAAAGTTATCAAGTATTTTTACCCTCCCATTTCCTAAATAGTAAATGGTACCTACACGTTGATATGAAATAATTGAAGAATCTCATTATCCCATTCACCTTTCCCAGTAAATGTGGATTTAGACATATATTATTGTAAACATGTGTCACATACACCACGTGGTTTTAGATCAAAATAACATAAATATCCTTCTTGATTTATTTTATCCATGTGATTTTTATTTAGATGAACTTGACAGTGATGCTAATGTTGGGTGTGGTATGGGTCATGTGATGTTACATGATTATCGATTTCCATTATTTAGTCCATGTAATAATATGTATAAGGATTGTTATTTAAATATTCCATTATATATAAATGATATATTTATATGAAAAGAAACATTTATTCTCTAATTTCAAAATATATCTATCTGTATCAAATATAGATAGAGGAAAAATGTTTTTTGTAAACGAATGAACACAATAAACACCCTTTAAAACCGATATCATTATGGATGGAAATATTATGTGTTAGTATCTAATAGTTATATCATAATTTTTATCTATGTTTCCTGTTTGAGGATCTACCTCTCATTAGTGAATCATTCTGAATCTACTTGGTCACTATATTTCAAAAAATATTTGAACACAAAAATATATATCTGATACCCAATTTTTAGAAAAATATATATTTTACGAGATAAAAAATGAACCTTAATCATCCCATTTATTCTTTGGCTGGGTATTGTATTTCTTCTAGTAGAACTTATTGCCACATGCAAAACAGATTTTATCTGATTCCCTTTATTTCCCCTTCATTTTCCTCTTTGGGGGGGGGTGTAAAGAATCATTGTGCTTAAATCCATTTTATATGACTTTACATTTTTTCACCATAAATATGGAATGTTTTTCAACCATTTTATCTTTATCCACTTCATGAAACGTAATTAATATGTTATAGAAGATACTTCTTATTATTTTTCAAATAACTATTCCAAAAAAATAGAGAAGCTCTGAGGGAGTGTTTCGATAATATGATTGGTTCTTAGTTCTTCATGTATTTTGAACCCTATCACCTCTAGTATTTCAATGTATCCAAGGATCATTATTTCAGATAGCCTAGCTGGGTAACCTTATGCTTTATTTCTATAAAAGAGATCCTTATAAATCACAAACAATTCATATCTATCTCCCACCTAGAATATACAAAATATTTTATCAACAATTCTATATCTATACATGTTTTCATGAGTCTTTATTTGTTCACCAGATATTTGATGAAATCAAAAAGAATTTAATAATGAATGAACCACTCAAATTTTTTCCATAGATAAAGAACTCTTCATCACTCACCTCTTTAGAAGATGAATCAGGCATTGATGATTCTAGCACACAATTATTTTATCCCTGCTCTTATACAACCCTAAGGCATCATAACCACTCATGGATGTTACGGCTAATTATGAGGTTACCATTATCAAATATTTATCTTATTCATAGTGTGGATGATTAATATTTAATTATATTATAAAATTAAAAGGATCATATTATTAATAATTAAGTTAATTAAAAAATAAGTGACATATCATAAATTAAATGTTATTTATTTAAAAAATATCTCACTATTTTATCAAGTCTTGATAACAATCACCATGGAATTAAGAATATATATCTTCATTAACACTCAAGTCGTAAGGATTCCAATTACTTTTCCTGATGATATAGATCATGGATATTAGAAAAATGTGATTAGGTAGGTGGTCTTTTCTACTACGGACTTGAAGCACCTTCATCCACTAAGTGGATTCCCGTATCCTAAAATCCAAATTTGGATTTACTCAACACCTATATTCAAATTAGTATTGGATAGTATCTGGACATTAAATTCAATAAAATTTTGGTTAACTCCACCCAAAACACTAATGAGAACTCACTGATAAAAAAAAGTATAAATATTGTTTCTATTTATTACACAAAGTTCTACAGATTCATTACCAATAATGTAATGGAAGGATTAGTCTGAATAAATATTTATTTGTGGGGTTTAAACTCATTATGCATAGTTTTTTTCTTATTTTATCGCTAACATACATTTTTAATATAATTAGTATGTTAATTATTTAACTTACCTTGATGGATAAATTATTTACACATAATTAATTTATTTAACTTGTATCATTGCATATTAAATCATAAATTTATGTGATCTTTTCCTTCTTTCCATAATATCAATAATTGCATAGGAAAAAATAAATATTTAATTCAATTACCATTCACAAGATTTTTTTATTGGTTGATTTAATAAGTACACATTAAATAATCCTTTGAATAAGGAAAAATAACTCATATTGTCAGTCTTGGAATGAATAACAACATTCAACATATCCACCAGTGTGTCACCTGTATTTCCATAATAATGCTTGTTTCTTAAGCTGCCTCTACGTGCCTTAAAATGGTCCATTAATTATATGTATTTATTATATTCATGTACATGAAAGGAATAAAATGATTGGTTTACGGTTGTACCATTAATATCCTTGGGCACATAGGTCCTACATAATAATGGATGGATGGATGACTCATAATGTAATAAATAATCTAATATAAAATAATTTAAAAATCATAAAATAAATTAAATTAATACATCCAACACATACTCGGGTATTGTTCAAGATCCTTAATAGTTATACAAAACAATGGATACACAAAATTAAATGACTATAAATCATTTTATTATTCGTTCTTTTAAAATTTATGATAAACACTCTTGTATTAATTAATTAGATAATTATTTTACTAAGGACCATCTTGTACTAATGAACATATGATCATATTTGGAGATACCCATATTTAATGGATTAAATAGAACATAAACAGCTGAACTAGTAATGACATATAAATTACAATAAATTAATTGATTCTTTACATCTTTTTTAATACCATTATTAATTTTTCAAACAAACAACGATATACATATAAATAAAATAAGTTTTTCATGAATAAATTATAAAATATTATGTAATTTATTTATTTAATATTAATGGGCGACTACCCGACGTGTACATGAAGTTACCTTCCATGTTCCTCAGTTCTCATTAATCCATGTCACAAATTCAACATATTGACTCTGATAGACTTCATATTGTGTACATGATATCTACACAGCATGTATATTCTTTTCATGTGCTAGTTTATCCAGGTCAACATGTGGTGTGCAATAAAAGTTCCACATTTAATTAATTTGTTAGGGAATTTGGATACAATGTAGATGGATATATAGTGTATGCTCTAGCCACACGTTGTTTATACCAGTTTTAACAAACAATGATTTGGCTCTTTCAAATTGTATCTTTATTCATTAGTCATTTTTTCAAAATAAATTAATAAAATGAAACATTAAATGATCATAATTAATAAGTAGGTAACATTTTATTCCAAGTCATATTAATGAATGCATAACATGGAATGAAATTAAAAGCACGACTAAAAAATGATCAAAAATAAAATATATAATTTTAATTTTAATCATTTTCTCCTTGATAGATGTTGATGGTTCCCAACATATTGGAAGCATGAAGAAGTTGGTGATATATAGAATTTTTTTAATAATTGTTTCCTAGAACCGGGTTTGGGGATATTTCCCATCATGTTAATAATTAATTTTTTAATATATAAAGAAATATATACCTGCGCATAAGAAATTTCCTCATTGGAGAATATTGATAATTAAAAAGGACATTTCATATTACCTTCATTGCACTGTGAGGATCTAATAATAGAATAAATCTTAAGGGGATCCACACATTCTCATATGATCTCCAAACAACCCCACATAATATTTGAATGCAAGTGTGATGAGTCAAATAACTTGAGTTGGTAATTCATTATCAATTATTCTTCAGTCTTGATGTATTCCCTCTAGATTTCTAATTATTAATAAGGAGAGAGAATGAGGAGTTGATATAGAATTTATTAGGTGCAATAATTATCCATTCTCAATTTTGGATGTTTTAAACAGTTAACATAGATTCCTATTTACAGAGTTTGTATTTATTATAAAATATTATTCAAATGAATTCAAACCCTTAAATGGAATTTATTAACATTAATAAATCTCATGCCTTATAATTATAAATATATAATTATTATTTTTTGGTGTGCACCAACTTGCGCAGCAACAAATATTATATAATAGTATTATTATTACTCTTTGTCACCGGACTAGGTTGTGGTCCATTCGAAATCTTATTGAATTTATTGAACCTAATAAAATTTTTATTCATAAATAAAAATTTAATTAATTTTATAGCGAATTAATATTTGATAAAATATTCAAGAAATAAATTATATATTTTATTCACTATCCGGAATGTAATAATTTATTTAATTTTTGAGATTAGTATATCATGAATGATATTATTCCTTATATTTTAGAATAATATTTATTCCATTAATTAAAATAAAATATAATTCAATTGAGATATGTACAAGAAATCAGTGTGTGAGACACTAGGATTCATTCTCATGGGAATTATTTGGGCTTTCCAAAAGTCTAATATTACTGTTTATCAAAGGTTTGAGGCATCCAAGAGAAAGAACAAAATTTCTCAATTTCGAAAAACATATACAAACACTCACTCTGCAATATAATCTGTTTGACCCAATATCTCATCATGATATTTTCACAACCATGTCCCCGACATATATTCTCGATGTTTCTTTCCTTGAATATCTAAAATAAACACGTCGTTACACCACGACCTTGGTATTTTATGTGAAGGGTCTATTCAAATATAATATCTGAGATATCACCTTACATTAAGATGTAAGGTAAAAATCCTTCTATGCATTATTCATTAATGAAATGTCACTTATTATTCTCCCAACATATCCATCTTTTCTAAGAACTATTATCATCATTTTTTATGATAAAAATCTATATTCGTGTGTTGTATCAAAAATTAATAATAATATTATATTCCAAGAACCATCACACATGCTCACATATAAGAATATCTAATGTTAAAAAATAATGTTCAATTACTACTATCGTTTCCTTTGTCATAATTTCCAAACATAAATATTACCATGTGTGAATATCATGAGAAGAAGTCTCATCTAATTATGAGTACACCCACCAGAAAGGATATGTAATATGTTTCCCATCATAGTGTGTTATCCAACTATAAAACATTGTATGAGAATATCATTATAGCAGATATAGTTTTTCATCATTATAAATAACTTCTATGGCCTTATAAATTTTTTGTATATTCTAGGACATTATTACATTAGATTCAAAAAAACAAAAAAATTAAATAAGAAGTTTTATTAATATTCAATACATGGAATATACATGTAATAAAAGTAAAATTAGTTTATCCTATGACACCAAAAGATTGGAAATTAAATTAGTAAATTTTTTACAAAATGTTGTGAATAATATATAAATCAATACATTAATGATTATTTGTAGGAGTTTAGGATTTTATGTCAACTCACATCCCCTAATACTCCATAATTTAATTGTGTTTGACAAATCAGTAACTATGCATTATTGGACATGGGGAGATAAATTATATGTTATATGATTCTTATACTATCTTATTGGGTATACACATTTCAAAAATCAACATGTGTACTAAACTAAGTTACATGTAAAAAAACAAAAGGAATACAATTTAAAATATGGAATGGAAAGAAACCCATGTTTCATTAAATACATGTGTGGGGTTGAAAATAATTTTTTATGTTCTCTTTAGGTAATAAGATTTCAACCCAAAGCACATAAGGTTTCATTATATGATAACATAATGAAACAAATATATACTTCATATAAAATAATTTAGAGAAAAGTATTGTTGATGATAGAAGTACCCCATTTCATGGGGAGAGTCATATATCTAAAATAGATAGTGGGAGTGAGGTATAAATCAATGAAGTTGAGGATCAAGATATAAAAGATTTGATATAAGAAGAAATTCTAAAAGGATATTGTCATTTTGTAAGATAAAATGAGTGGATTGAAATATTAATCTCAGTTCAAGGGAATCTTCCTTGGGTCTAATCCCAAGGAAGTGATTTATCAAAGAGAATAATAATTAATGTATTAACTAGGATATATAGAGAGTATTTCTATAGCCTAATCTCAAATGGTCATCCACCTCTGTTTAAGTCCCCCAATTTATATAACATATCAACCATCCAGACCCAATAATTAACATAGGATGATTATCCTAACTCATCCATCATTTGAATGAGAAACCAAATGAACTATGAAAACTCTAATTCTTATCTTAATAAAGATATGTTTGATATATCCTGAATACATAATATTGAATAATTGTTTTCTCAGAGCAATCTTATATGTCATTTTTGTGTGATGCTAAACAACATAGATTTAATGAAAAACACATGTTTTCATTCTAGTAATAAACGTGATATATTTGATGCCTCATAATGTATCAATTTCATCCTGGGAGTATTAACTGCCTCCTTAAGTGGTAGTAAATTCAAAATATCATAGTTATACGGATTCAATGCATAATAATTTGGAAAAATAAAAAAGAAACTTGTATATATACAATGGATTCATAGACGAGACCCTCGCCATCAGCACAATGATAGAGACATAACATATTGTAATTTTGTTAGTGTAATCAGTCTTGTATCGAGATTAGGATGCGATTTTTTGATCATATATGAAATCTATAATATAGTCCCATAGTAGGAAACAATTCCCCTCAAATAGCATGATGAGACCATCCTCCCATACTCTCAAGAAACGGGGGTCCCTAACTACCATTGGGATTGAAACCACCTATGATAGTCTACCATTGGATAGAAGTTCCATAACCATTTATGAAAGATAGAACAATTGTAGTTTTTTAGGGAAGACTATATAAATGTAAAACACAATGCAAGTGATTGAGTAATGCTTTAACACCTCTCCAATAATCAAACCATTTGGTGAATCCCATCCACATCACCACTTCCTGTTGAAATAATAATAGTGACCTTTATCCTACGTGATGAATATTTTTTTCAATTTCCATCCATGTTTAGAAAATTGGTAACCTGGTTTAATATTTCCATAATTTTCACCATTAAATTATTTTATGTATAGAAAAGTCAAAATTTTCATTCTATTTGCTTTATTAAATGTAATTTCTTTACAATTGGATGAACAATGGATTTGACTAATTATAAAATATTTATTTCTAATATGAATAATTTTCATTTCTTTGTAACATATTTTTATTTTTTATAGATGAAATAATTACCATAAATTCTTATGTAACACTTAAATACTATTTATTCAATTAATAGAAAAAATATTATACATGATTTTAAAAATATTAAAAGTAATATCATTTTAATGAAGGATTATATTATAAGAATTTTTTAGATAAATATAACATGATATAGATGTGTGAGATTATTGTACTTGAATTCCATATCCATTGTGTTGTCTTTAAAGTCAAATTAAATTAATAGTGTATAAAATTGACATTAATGGTATTTTATGTTAAACAATTTTTTATTAAATTACTTTAATACCATGAAAATATTATATAAAGGAAAATTGTGAATATAAATTGTATATTATTTCATCCCTTTTCCATTTTTTGGTCAAATTTTCACCCTATATGTACCATTATAACCCTCTAATATAGAAAAATTCATTATTGTTGGTATAGATAAAATTGGTTAACCTTGATGTTAATCCAAATTAAAATGATTAAAATGATATAAAACCATAAAAAATTAATTATATGAGTATATTAATACCATATATTCTTTATCTTAAAATAAATATCATTCTAGAACCATTTTACATGATTTGGAAACATATTTTAATATAACACCTCATTAAATTCAAAAAATTACCTAAATTTTATTTTATGATAAATAATATTTTAAAAATGATTTATAGTTCCCAAAAATAATATTTATATATTTTATTTGGATATGGTTTAAAATTTCATCCATTTTTACTTATGGCCTAAATTCCCATTATTATAACCATCTTTTACTCAAAGATAAAAAACCTTGTAATTGTGGTAATATTCAAAATGTAAACACATGTTAAAACAAAAATATAATTATAAAATATAATAAAAACATGTATAAAATTTATTTTTTATTATATTATTTATATCCATCCCCATTATAAATTTATTTATATCAACTTTTCACCTTTTATCCCTAAAAACTAATTTATATTAATTTAATACTATAAGAAATCCCATGATTCCACTCCACTCTCTTATTAAAGGGAACTTGTTAGACTGTTTCATATCAAATTCAACCCCATTTTGATTAATAAAACCCCTTAAAAAACCCTCTCCTAACATCCCATTCCATTTTCAAGTGGTATTAATTTGGGCATAACACCAAACACATAGGTATTAATGTGTAAATAAAAAGTGGTTTTCTGAAGAATTGGTATAGTTCATTACCAAGTGTTTTCGTTTTATTTTATATTATAACTCCATAAAACCATATTAAAACATGATGAAATAATAAAAATACACTACTACATAATTATATATTATTTATGTTAATTATATACCCTATATTTGTTTCTTCTTCCATCATGTGAGAAATGATATTGTTCTTCGTGTGTACGGAGATTTACTCCCTCGCAAACAGATGAAATTAATTATTCATTTTTGCCTCTCAAGATGGTTATAATGATGTATATACTATTTATATTGGATATTAATGATATATAATTATTTATAAATTGATAATATTACTTTTAATTTATTTTCTATCAATCCGTTTAAAAATTATAACATTCTGTGTGTGTACATTTGGACTACCACCTCCACAGAGTGATATGACCTGTTACCCATCACCACATAAAATCTAGGAGATATATATATATATATTATTATTATTATATTAATAATCATTATAGAATTATCATATAATACATACCTTCTTTAAATCATGATCATTGATAAATTTAAGTGTTACTCTGGCATACGTATAGCCTACCATCTCCATGATTGTAACACGGATAATTTTTCATTACCATAATTTTTTATTTGTTTTCAAATTAAAATATAAGTATATAAAATATTATTATTTAATTATTATTATTTTTTATATTATTCATCAATGAAATCATTTTTTATATCCAAAAAACTATGTCATATTGGACATACAATTTTAATGTCATCAAAACATTTTGTTGTAAATTTATTGATTATGTAATTACATATATTATGTTAATAAATGATATAAATTGAATAATAAACAAGAATAAGGTAATTTTGAAAATAATTATTTAACCAAATTTTATTATTTAGTAATAAAAATAATGAATATGGAACGTCGGACTCGATGTAAGGGTCACTTTAATATAAAACCGGGATTTAATATTTTTGAATTTTATCTATTCGTAATCTATATTCTAAAATTTAAATTATGTATGTCATTATGAATTATAAATAATATTTTATGTCTCTTTTTAAATTCTTTCAATGTTTTTTAAAATAACTATATTTGCATATTTTATACAGAACATCTTTACCTTCTTTATAAATTACAGAAATGAATGTTCCATTTTATTTTATATAAAATAAATGTATATCCCTTGACAGAAAAGATTATTTTATCTTGGTATTACATTATAATTATCCATGTGTTATTCTAATAAACCCCCTCATTCCTTTTGATCTGTGAAATTTAGTTTCAATACCCATGTTTTAAGGAAATGGGATATATTCATATTCCAAAATGTTCACTTATGTTTTAAAATAAATATATTTTGATATAAGATTAATTGTATTATTATTATATTTTGGTAATTGGGAATTTTATATGGTGATGATTTGTTCTATATTAACCCAAGGATTGGTGGTTATATTATAATCCAAGGATGTGTGGTTCATTTTTATACTAATGAAAAAAGGGTCTATTATAAAACAAGGATTCTTTGGTCCTTTATATCCCTCCAAATGTATTTGGTAAGGATTATGTGTCTTAATATGTTATATATGGGATTTGGTAGTTATCCAATTCAATGATGGTACACTATCATGGTATTTTTCCCTCAATTAATATAATGTGTTATTTTGTGTTTCTTCCATATTTTCTATATGAGTTTTATTTTATCCTCTGGTATTTCTCAATAAATATGTTATGAAAAACATCAGGAAGAAAATATGATTTCGTTGATAATAAAATTTTTATTTTGAACCCAATATTTATATATGAAAATTTAAAAAATAGTATCATACATTAACTAACTGGTTTCTTCCATATGCTTATTACTAATATTTTTAGACTCTTACCACATATTAAAATTATTTTGGAAGGGTTTTAATGATTATTTGGAATAATTATAATAACATAATAAGGGAATATAAAATCTAGGTATATTAGGAATAATTTATATATAATGGGAGGGTTTTCGTATGAATGATTTTTTAAAAAAATTTCTAAAACAAAATAACCAAAATTTCATTGTATATATAGGTGACCCAAAAAATTTGTTTTGATTTTTTAACATTCAAATTATTGAAATTGGGTTACATTTATTGGAATAAAATCTAGAAATGTAAATATTGTGATTTTAAATCTACATCCAAGATTGTAGGTCTTGACCTATTATACACATTCGAACAAACGTTTTTTAGAGTGTTGATATAAACATTATACATAATAATCATATCATAAATAAATTACACTATTAACTCAATATATAATATTGTAGGTGATGATGTGAAACCCTTATAAAATTTAATATATAAAAAAGAGTGGGTTTATCCTAAATTTAACAAAGAAAATCAATTTCAAATGGGATAAGAAGTATACATTTCCACATATCATTACAAACTCTCACTTCAATTATATAAATTTCATAATCTCTTCCTTACCACCATATATTCTTATTTGTTAAGAACTCTTCCCACTAGGAACATTGGTTAGAATTATTCCCCATCTCTTTATTGTTGAATCACTATATAGTAGTTTACTTATTGTTTATCTTTAATTCAAGAGCCATATAACAACTTTCAATACACATAAAACTTACCATTTTTTCATTTATAGAGTACCTAGGTGTCTTTTTTTAAAAAAATCATATTTTAGAAAATGTGTCCCTAATTTAAACTTCAAAGAATCATTGTTTTTTCCTTTATGTTCTTCTAGACTCTTGTTTTGTTGAAATACCTTGAAGATATAATAATTAGAAAATTGTATCTCTTTATTGATGGAATTTGAGGATATATCATTATATGATAAATGTTTTTAATAAGACATTTCCCATCGGGGACTAAATTTAATTACTTCAAACAAGTGAGAAATCATTATTTTCAGATTTTTTATATATTCTACAAAATGCCAAGATAATCTAGTAATGTCAGTTTCATAATCATTCAACTCTTCTTCTTCCTTCAAATTTTATGTGAGAAAATTATTCTCAATTTTAGCTCATTATTATATGTGGAATAATTTCATAAATAATATCCCAAAAAATTTTCTATGCTCTATGTGTTATAATATTTCAACTTATTTTCTGATCTTGATCAATGACCAACATTAATTGTTATATAATTTCAAAATATAAATAAACAAAATAACCATTTGGAATTAACTATATCCCAAATATAGGAATATATATTTGTGGGAACTAATTTATTTTAAGCTAGCAATGGGTTATTATTTCCAATAAAATATAGAGAAAATTATCACATGAAATGATCCACCATAGGTGAATCAAATGGTGGAAAATTGGTTTTTCTATATATGCAAGTTTAATAATCAAAAAATAAGTTAGATACCTAATATTTCCATGATATTGTCAGTTACATTATAATTTATATTTTTTGAATCAACAACACAATACCTACACTGTCTATCGGTATTTATTCCCTATCCTCCATTAGGAAAAATCACCTAAAAATTAAATATAGTGATTTATCTCATAATAATCATGAATATTGACCCAAAAAAATACCTATATAAATAAAATTTATCAATTAATATAATATATTTCCATAATTCTTATGATAGATATATTCATTTAAAATATCTTTTCGAAGGTTCTCACTAAACATTCCTTTGATAACTATTTTAGAAACCCAAACTACAGTAACCAAGATTTGGTTTTTAGTACATTTTTTTAATATAGAAGGAATATCACCATTTTGGATAAATCAGTTTAGCAGTATTAGAAAACTATATTTATACATAATTCCCATATTTCACTGGAAATATAAATACATAGAATTTGAATTGTTATTCCAACCTCAATATCATCCATTATATAATATCACCACACAAAGATAAGGTAAGTCCTAAATCAATTTTTTTATAGGAGTCTAACTTATGGGTATGATAGGTTTCAGGGGTGTCCTTAAGGTTTGGGTGATGAGGAAATAAATAATATAGGAAAAGAAACCATTTTACATAACTTTTCAACCCGTAGAAGGGGGTACACAGTTAGGGGAAACATTGTGGGTTTGACTAGTAGACCGTATAGCTTGATCTCCCAATGTACTGTGGAAAGTGCATTGACTTGGCTTGGTTTTTCAAAATAGAAGGGTTTCCATGAAAACCTTATGATTGTATTTCTAATTAGATTAGGGGAACCACATGGTTGGTGAACTGTTTTAAAAAGAATTTTTTTAAACCATGTTTCTTATTTAAGCTAGTATGTCCAAACCATGTTCCTCATCAAAGAGTATAATTCTACCATATTCCCTACAAAGGATATTTATTTATCCAATAATTTTATCCCACATTAAATCCCATGTAGAAAGTGTGATGATCATGGTGATCCGCTCTCTTATATGGAAGTTTTTTCCTGAAATATTACATGTTTGAAGTTCTGTATAGTGTGAATTGGGAATCCATGAATATCATCAACCCTATTTGCTACCATTTTCAAGAGGAGGCTTCTTTGGTTGTCTCCTTATCTTCTTAATATCATGAACCATATTTCTATGGGGTAATTCTACCTGGTTTATGAATCCATTATATTTTAAATGAAGGAACGATATTGGGTTAGTATTAATCTACAATTTCGTGGTATGTAGTCTTTAAAATTTTTTCCTGAGTCTTAATGTTTTATATGTATATTTGGTCATGCTAATGTACTTCCTTACAATGCATTTATTTCATTGGATAATGAAATTATTTTAGGACCTAAATTGTTGTGTGAGACCCTTAACATACCTTTTTGGGTCAATTTATTATTTTATATTGAACCAATGGCTACCCATGGGGTGTTCCAAACACATGAAAATAGTAAAATGAATTGAAAAATATTAAGATGTGGTAATTATAAAGGTAAATGAGTTGTAATTGTTAATTGGTATGTGTGCATTGTTAAAGAGACAATTCAAATATTCGTACGTCATTATTTTTGAAATATATTATTGGATTTAAAAATTAAATGATATGCTTTGAATTTTTATTCAAGTATGATTTGAAATTAATGATATTAATGTTTTCAAATTGGGTAAAGATTAAAAATTTTGTATTGAACTCCAAGTAATTAGAAGGGTTTATTTTTATATTTAAAATGATTATTTAATTTTTTTTGGTTTATCACTTTTTAAAATACCATGGTGGTTTCATTTAATGAAATAATTCTAATTAATGGCCTATTGTTTTGTTTGGATGTTCATAGTGAAAGACCCTTGTATAGGGGTAGTTTCATAATGTTCTAAGGTGTGTTTTAGGAAATTTTGAAAAATGGGTAGGTTATTCTTTATATGTTATTGGATTTAAGGTTTCATGGGACCCTAATATATAATAATTGATTTAGGGTATTTTATTAAATACTTTGATAAATTTGGAAAAAACGACGGTTGGACAAGATGTGGTGAATCCATATTTGATTTAGGGACTAATACTTTAATTATTCAAACATGTTACTAATGGTTTGGGGATGTTGAAATGACTCTCCACAAGTCAATTTTAGGACATCTAGACTACTTATCTAGGTGCCTTAGTGCATTGTGGTTTCCAAAGGATGGGCTGATTCGCCTTATTCAAAGGGTATGGGCATGGAATCCAATACCATCGTTGCGATAGTGGGGCATGGGGTCCTGAACCCTCATTGGATACTTGGACTAAATCTTCATGTCTACTGACATGTGTCCAATATGATAAAAGAAATCCATACATGGGATGATGATCTATATTGTGAATAATTATGTTAATGATAGATGATTTTCCATTATGAAGTAAATGGTTAACCGATGTTATAAGTAGCTTAGGATCCCATTATGAAAAAATCTAGTTTGATTGTTTGGAAGAACCAATATAATTTAAAGGACTAAATATATTATTAATAAATTTTTATTTGAGAAACATTTTTCTTTTTATACCATATTTATTCTCTCACCCATAGTTATCGAAAAACACTATTAGTTGGACTAGTCATTTATTTAGAAAATTTAGGTCATAGATTACTATGTTTTACTCATAGTCTAATCAGTATACCATGGTACTTGGGATCCCAAATAGATGTTACATGTTTTCTGGTACAGTTTAAGGATAGGAACCTGGTGGTTTGGCTATACATGGGATAATGGGTTGGAGCATTTTATGTAAGGACTAGTTTGGGATGCGTGACTATGATTGGGATCTTTTAATGGTTTTGGTATTATAGATTTTGTTTTTTTGACTGACTAATATATAGATTATGCATATCATGGACATGTCATGTTTACCTTTGGTCACTAATGTCACATTACTTGTATTATTCTAATTTCAATTTATATTGGTTGTTTTACCTATTGATATTTTTTCGATTGTTTTTTACTCTAATAATAAGGTATATTGTCCCCAAAATACCTACATATACATGGGTTTCTAGTCAGAAACCTCCGGTATACAGGGATGTGTGCCTGAGGTCATGTGGTGGGATATCCTAGGGCACCAAACATGTAGTTCCTAGGATAGGGGTGTTACAATGTGATATTAGATCTGATTCATTTTGTCTTACTACTTGGAAATGGTAGGCAAGAGACTAGGACCTCATCAAGGCTTGGTCATGAGTTTGTTCCTAGGTTCCAACAACACCACGTACTGGAAAAACCCAAACTACAAGGGGTTGGGTATTGAAGAACTATTTTTTATCATTGATTGATAGTTCAACCATGAGTGATGTATTTGGATGTGATTTTATTTATTTATAATGATTTGTCTCTTATCCTAGTATATCAAGAGAGGTTTTTTGGGTTCATGAATTGTGGTCGGCACATATGAATTATAGGTTATCCATATATTTCATATTATTGATAGTTCCATGGTGGTCATATTCCTGTAGTTTAATTTATTTCTATGGTATACACCTGTTGATATATCATTGATATTATTCATAATGAAAATTGTATCAAATTTTATTTTGAATGATGTTGTATTTTTTGAAATGTTTGTTAATTAACATGTTTTGAAATGATAATATAAATTTTTTAAAATGTTATTGTTTAATATGAAGTATAAATTAGAAATTATGGGCTTTTAGGGATTCTAGTAGTGTTATTTCCATTTTTTATGTGTTTTTCTATGTGTACCGGTGGTTTGGGGATCTGATAGTGCCCCGGTATTGAATTCTTTTTCATGGATTTTTTAGCCTTATTGGGTATGGATGAGCCAAGTTGTGATATGTCTCTTGTTTTTCCTTTGGTTTGGATATGACCAAGTGGTTTCTAGATATTGTCTAATGACATATATGAGGTAACCCTCCTCATTTGTGATATTTTTGGGTTGTTTTTTGGATATCTAAATGGATTACATGGTTATTGTTGATGTTTTAATTAGTTGTGATGCATTGGGAATGGAATCTAGAAACGTTTTTTGTTTTTTATGTGTAAAAAATCTAGTTTTTTACTATGTGGGACCTTCCATGATCAGTTACTTGTCTATGGTTTAATGTGTATGGCTTAGTGGGGTAGCCTAAAAACCATTCATGATGTGAATCTAGTTTTCACATATAGTTCCTTGGTACATTAAATGATTTCATGTGGGAGAGGGTGTTCTTGTTCTAAAATATTTTTGCTGTGTAAGGAATAGTTTAATGTTTTGTTATTTTTTAAATGGTAAATGAGTGGTGCTTCATAGATTTATGTTTTTCCTATTGGATTCAAGTGAAATATTGACATCATTTTTTGGAATGTGACTCAGGTTGTGGCCTTGTGATAGATTATGTGGATAAGTGGTAATAATCATGGGGAATGTTTTTCTAGTGTTTCTAGTACTTTGTAATGTTAATAATGATATAATGACTCATAGGTGGTATTCAAGAACACTAGGTTCCACCTTGTTTCTAAAAAAATCCATGGGTGTTCCTTTGGTTTCTTTCCGAATCGAAGAACCTTCAGTTCTTGAGATTGGTTTGCATTACTATTTTAAGAGGTAATATTTTTTTGTGTGACTTAATTTATTATTCTGATACATTTTGAATTGGAATAAAATATTACTTTTATTTGATGAGAAAAGACCATTTATCTCATGGATAAACACTTGATTCTGGAGTAATTTCAGGGTAATTGGTGTTAATGTAGTTGGACATGGAATGTGTAAAGGGTTGGGTAATTGGATGAATAGATGAGGATAACTGAAGTTATTTGTTTTTAATAGGCTAAGAGGGGTGGTTAGTGGTTGTGTTAGAATTTTGTTTTAGTCCTATATAGATACGACTCATATATTCTGAGATGAGTTTAGTGAATGATAACAAGAGATATTATGACCTAAGGTTTTAGTGAGGCTAGGATGCCAAACATGTGATGGTGATGTATTTTATCATTTGAATTATGTGAATGGGTGGATCTAAAGACACCACGCATCATTTTCAATGAAAACAATTTGATGAGCGCATTTTCAAAATAAGATACTTTATTTTTTATTATTTTTTCTTCCATTGACAGTTTTTGGCTTCTGGTGGTACTCACAAATGAAATCTTATTGTACTATCAGATTAAATATGATCAGTCCAAATACATTATCATAAACTTGAATATAGGTATATAGCATTAGATATATTCATATAAATCTAAATAGTGTTTTGGAATAATTCTGGGTGGATTATTAGGTGTTTTTTTCTTGGGGATGTGTTGGTGAAGAAAGATGGTGGGAAGTTATGCACCGACCATTTGGGGGTGAGGACCATGTCAAGGGGATGATGTTCAATAATTCCACAATTTTCATTCTTGGAATCCTAGAAGGTTATCCACTAATATATCATTTATCACTCATGTGAGAGATAAATGGTCACATCCAGTTCAAAGATCAGATAGTAGTTAGATTCTAGGTCATTAATAATTAGAGGGCCTAAGAAATGTGGTGGTAAAGGCACTCCTAAGGTGTGAAGTGGCATGTTATTTTTGGGATTATTACCCTCATTAAATATGTTTTGTAAGTATATGGAAATGACTATGAGATTCCAAGGTGATAGTGGGTAAAAAATGGGATTCTAATGAGGTGAGAGATTGAGTTTTGTGGGGAGTTCATGTAGCTATTGGGATATGGCAGTGGTGAAGCCATTCATTGGCTACAGGTTCAGGGTGGTTCCAAAAAAAATATGATGGTAATATGTTAAATTGTTTGATGTGATTATAATGGAATTACAATGGTTCATGTGAAAAAGAGGTTTAGTGTTATAATGTCACCCAATGTTGGTGATAGACTTTGGTAAGTGAGTTCAAATTTAGGTAGTATGCCTAATTTGATCAGGGGTTGCGGTTAGGAAAATGGGTAGCGTGTCGATAGTGGATGTTAGAAAATTTTTTGATGAGAAATTTTTGGGTGGCTCGATACGGATGGGTTAATGGAGTAGTTGTGTTGAGTGGTAATCAATATCTAGTTCGTGTTTTCAAATAGAATGTGAATTATAGGAATTAAAGTGAACATTGATAAAACCCATTTTTTTCTTAGTTCATGCACGGATGGTGGATTCATTTCTATTCAAAGTGTTTTAATGACAAGGATATATGGGGTATTTTGTCGATTTTATCCTAGGATCATGCATGTGGTGAGTTTGGAAATTATTTAAATTTGTTTTGGAAGCTTGAGATGAGGTTCCAAAGGTACTTTTTTTATGGTGCAAGTGAAAACAAAAGGAATATGGAAGTTGTGATATTAAGAGTATGGTGGTAATCACCATAGCATGTGACTGGTTGGTTGATGGTGTGATCAACATTACGGGTTCAATTTTCTTAAAAAAGTTCCATCTAAGTATTTTAGTTTCCCTAATGAGTGTTTTCATTGTATTCAGGTGTTTAGTGCATCGTTTTATGGTAGTTTGTTGTATATATTTTGGTTGTCTAGTTCTAGAAGTGGCCATTTGGGTTTAAATTATGGACCAACATAGATATGGGAATGATGTTCAAATATAATATGTTTTCCAATATTAATCTATGTGGCTCAGACTATTTGATAATTTTGGGGGGTGTTATAGAGAGGGTGTACCAATTGGCACTCCCATGGTGGTTTAGTTATTCCTTATTTAATTCTTATATTGCAGTTTTTGTTATATTACTATAGTTCCCTCATGTTGTTCGTATAGTTACTGTTGATGACGATGAGGTGAGGTTCATGCATCTTTTGATATGCACCTAATTCATCTTGTGAATCATAATGAGAAATTTATCTAGGTAAAACAATTATTTTTGTATGAATATCAGGACATTATTATTTTGTTTAGGAGGAATCATTGGATATAGAAGTTTATAGTTGGTTCATGTGGCCTGAACCATTTTCACAGATGCTTACCGATGCTTGTAAATTTAGCTTGAGGATGATTTGTTATAAGGTGGGGATATTGTAAGCTTATGAACATGATATAAGGAACGTACCATGTCAAATTTTTGTTCATGGATTGTTACCCAGGAGTAGGATATATCTCGCGGGTGTTTTAGGGCTTCCATACCTAGGAAATGATGAAAATGAGGAAAATAAATGTTGAGAGTAAGGTCAAAAAATTGTAAGTAAAAAAAGTGTGCAAGAACTATGCTCCCTATAGAAGTGGATTTCAATGTTAGGGAAACCATTCGAGGTGGCCCCATAAAACACACATCTCAAGAACCCCTTGAAGGTAGTGTGAACATGACCACCACATTGTTTTTCAAACTATGCTGGTGGATATGAAAACCTCATGGATCAATTTCTTCATGTACTAAGGGAACCACATTATTAGCACATGGTTTGGAAAACCATGCAGGAAAACTAGGAATCTCATTAATGAGTGGGGTTTTACCATATTTTGTCTTGATATTATTTCTTTGTCTATCTATTTTCTCACCCATTCAACCCCTTGAACAATGGTGACGAACCAAGAGCACCTCACTCTTCTATAGATATTTCTCTCTCAGTTCATAGGCATTTGGAGTTACATTTATTTAAAATCAATGTGTCGATTATGTCTTTAACTATATTTTATTCCATTTTATAGATCACGATTTCTTAATTGACTCCTCTACTTATAAAAGACAATAACTCTATTTCCAAGGGTTAATTTCCATGGGGATTGAGGATGTTTTTGTTTTAATAATTTCCCAATGTTGGGTGAGTGGCCATCTATGAGTACGAGTTATGTAATGTTTAAAAATTCCCCTAATTTTTAATGTGTTATACATTTATTTTTTCATGAAAATGTGCTTCATTGATATGTTTTTGTGTATTTGGTTGAAGAATGTATTTTAGTACTAATACTATAGTATGATAACCTTCGTTGACCCCATTGAACCTATTGATGATTTCACAGCAGACCCAAGGATACCCAAGGGGTATTACAAACACTTGAAAATGGTTAAATGATTTTGGAAACATTAAAACAATGTAATTATGAACTTGAAGAGGTTTTAATTGCTAATTGGTATGTGGGAATGGTTATAAGGAAAATTAAAATATTTATATGTTACCTTTTCTAAAATGCACAAGAGGATTTGAAATTGTTTAAATGATATGTTTTCTATTTCAATTCAGTTATGGTTTTCAATGAAAGAATATATTCTTTATTAAGTGGGTATCATTTAAATAAATTTTTTTGACCTCAATGAAATTAAAAGGGGTTATTCTTATATTTCATATGATGTTTTGAATTTTGGGTGTTTTTTAACACTTATGAAAATAACATAGTGGTTTCATTTATAGAATGGAAAGGAATAGAAGGAATCTACCATAGTTTTATTTTTCAAAGAAAAATACCATTGTTATGGGGTAGTTTAATAATGTTTTATGTATTGTTTTATGAAATTATGAAAAAGGGGGTTTTGAATTCTTAAAATGTGTTTGGTTATAAATTTCATGATACTATCATAAATGATGAATGATTTAGGGTGTTGGGTTTTTGATATATAATGTGATAAATGAGGAAGATATTGATAGTAGAATTATTATGGTTGTTCAATCATGACATTAAAAATCCTAGTTTGATTCCTGGATTGATGTTTAGGTTTTTCAACTCGTGACTAATGGTTTGGGGTAGTTGGACTGACCCTCCACCCTACATTTTTTGTTGAGCTGAAATTAGGTTCAAGAAACCGCAGGGAACCACAGTTCTCTATGGATGGATTTATTCCCCAGAATTAAAATATATTTATATAGTGTCCCATGTAATTGTTGGAATGGTCATACTTGATGTTCCAAATCCTAGTTTCATACATTTACTAATGCTTCTTTTTATCAGACCTCTGACTCCTAGGATGTACGAAATGTGTACCTGGGATAAGGCTCCATGGCCGTGATAATTATGTAAATAATGTTAAATGAATTCCATTTTAATTTAATGGTAAACCCCGATTGAATATGTATTAGGTTCTTGGAATGATCGTAGAAGGTTTAATTCGTAGGTTTAAAGGTTATAACTTTAAGGATTAAATGGATAATTATTAAATGTACAATTGAAAAAGATGATTTATTTACATCATAATTTAATTGTTAAACTCAATATAAATTGTATGGAAATTTATTATATAGGTTATTACATTAGACATCATAGGTATTAGGCTATAGAGCTATACTCACACTCTGCTCATACTTCCACGGCAGTTTGGTACCCATGAAGATTGAACTTGTTTTCAGGTATAAGTTCATAACATGATTACGGTGGTTAAATTATACATATGGTGATGGGTAGGTTCATTGAATGTTTGGAATATGTTGGGACTCAGGACCATGTTTAATAAATTTTTAGGTTTTTAGTATTAGAAATTTTACGTGTATTACTACCTGACATGTTGAGAATATATTTCATTATTATATCATGTTTCCCTTTGGATATTATTAGCACTTGCAGTTTGTTAGTCCATTTTTCATTTATATTTTTTATACCTATTTATATTTTTTACTTTGAAAATACGGTATAGGTTCCCAGTTAAACCTCCAAAGACCCGTGTTGCTAGTTAGATGGATCTAATATATGGGGAGACATGCCAGTGGTCATATTGTTAGTCGGCTAGGTGAATTGGCTAGTAGCTCCCATGCCTAGAAATTATTCATAATATCTTATTCACATCCTAGAAAAATGATATTTAATAAAGTATTATCTCGGTTACTCATTAAGGGTTATGTACAGTAAAACCTATTATAGGTAAACAATGAATAATCAACCTAGAAATATGAAAAATAATGACATATGTGAAACAATAAATGATTGTGTTCAATGAGAATTCATGGATTATATCATCTTTTCAAACACAATCATAATATAAATTATATTCTTAATAAGTTAAATGCTTTATTTAGGACATTCTTAATCAATTATTATCAATGAAGATTTCATGAATCTTACAATGATGGACTCTCGACAAATAAATCATTCTTAATAAATGTGTAAGTGTAAAAATATTCCAATAAAATATAGGATTCCTATTGTTTATTAAAAATATGAATATTGATACATTGATGATTTAAATATAACTATCCTGAAACCATCAACTGTAAATCATATGTGTTCTTTATAATTTTAATTAGCCATACAATTCATTCTCAAAATGCATAACAATTCAACAAATATCCGTATTGAATCGGAATATAAAATTTTAATAATTCATCTTCATAAAAAATTTAGAGAAGTAATAAACATGGTATAATATGAAAATATCCTCAATAAAATCAATGGGTTTTTCATACTTGAAATTTTAAAAAAATATCATTGTAACATTTCCTTAGAAAACTACTCTTTTTAGTTTTAAATAATTTTCAAAATCCAAAAACATAAAAAATACTAAAGATATAATTTTTATTCAAAATAAATTTGTAAATATTTAATGGAAACATAAAATTATTCATCTATGTTGATGTAAGAAACATTCATTCCATCTATTTATGTTAAAACAAATATACCTTTTACATTTTGGATAAAAATCCAATAGTTCATCATTTGTAATAATAAGATTTTTCCTTTTAAAAAAATTGTAGAAATTAAATAATGGGAGAATGAATTTATAAAACCATAGGGGAATATTAAAATCATTATTTAAAACATTTTATAAAAATATCTATATTTAATAGGTACAATATCAAAATAAATCGGAAATAATGTTTGTTTTTCTTAAAACTATTTTCTTGGTATTTTTTAGCACTAAATTGAAGTAAAACATAAATCTTGCATAAAAATTATATGAATAAAAAAATTAAGACACTAAAATGTGTTTATTATATTTGTGTAATATAATTTCTTTCTTTGAAAATATAATATATATATATATATATACCAAAAAATGAGGTTTTAAATGAAATCTCTTATCTCAGGTTCAAATTTTCTCATAAGAGTTTTTAAAGTCTTGTAATATTGATTTATAAATTTCATAGATTTAAATTATTATAAATTACATATGAATAATATTCTATATGACAATATTATAACATTTTGAACCCCATTTAATAATAATTAACATAAAAACATTGTTTTCATGTATTAATTGTTTTGTATTTTTATTAGAAATTTAGTTTGATAATTACAGTACTTGTACATTTATCATGGATACATAATATTTATAATTTGAAAAATGAAATAAATATAATCTATATACAAATATATGTATTTATGTCATCAAAAATATTTCTTATAGATAAATGAATTACATTGTTCATTTAGAAAGTGGATCGCATGTATGAAATAACACTGTTTTCTCTTTTTGATGGATGGTGAAAAATAAATCTAAATAATATGTAACCACTATAGAATCATTATGTTATAATATATATCGTTTATATTAATTAAATATAACCTTTTTACCATCCATGTAAATTGGAAAAGAAAAAATAATCGGATCACTTCATGGAGGTGGTTGTCCACATGTACAAACGAGTGATGTTATCATTTTATAGAATATGGGAAGCTAAGAAATTATATATGACATTATAATTATATATGAATAATTATATCATAAAAATAATTAATAAACATTAAACCCATCATAATAACCACCCATTACATTTTTTTTGGAAAATAAATTGTATATATTTGTGGAGGTGGTAGTCATTAGATACACATAAATGGTACATTCACATGCTATTTGACCAAAAAAAGGTGAATAATGGTGGTTATAGAATCATAATAAAATTTATATTCATTTGGGATAATTAATTTATAATTATATTATGAATTAAATAAATATTTAACAGTTATATTTTAAATAAATTGTATGAGGTCGGGTAGCAAGACGACCTCTTCTTTAGTATAACACCTTTAGATCAATTCTTATGAACCTTTGGAATGTTTATATAAGTTTAAATAAACAACTAAATAATCAATAGGCAATTTTAAAATACAATTTGAAGGTATTTTCTTATATATATTTCTCAAATTGTTTTAAATAAAATAGTAAAGGGGTGTCCTTTTATAAATGACGGTAGGGGAACCCTTCAAAATAAATAAACTATTAAATTAAAATAAATTATTTTTTAAGATAATGTGGATTCCAATTTTTATATTTTTTGGGTAAGAAAATAACAATTTTAAATTATCCCACAAAATAATATTTAGTCATGTTTATGTAATTTTTATATATTATATCCAAAATTTAACCCTCATTAACAATTTTGACGACCACAACACTGTCAAACTATTTTGTTCTTGAATGTTCAAGAATATTACCATAAAAGTATAAGTGACTAACAAATGGACCATGAATTATATTTTTAATAATATCTTATTCACCTAGGAAATGATAGAATTTTTATAAATTTTTTTATAATTTAATAAAATATTTTTTATTATAAAATATAATTAATATCATTTTTGGAAGTATTCATTCAACTTACCTTTATATTAATCAATAAAAAAATGGAATTAACATATCATAATTTAAAACATCAAAGTTATTTCAAATTTATCTAAAATATTTTTTTAAACCAAATAATTAACCCATATTTATTATTACTATTATTATTAAAATCATTTATGGTATTTTACTATTTATTGAATAAATATTGTATTATTATTATATAAGAATTTAAGAATATTATTCAATAAAAAAATTTAAAAATATATTACCATGACAAAAAATAATATTATATATTTCAAATATATATATATGACTAAACATAATCATTTTTTACCTCAATTAGAAAAACTAAGAGATATTAAATCCAAGAGAGTGATATTTTTGTATTCTTTATATTAAATTATATTATTATCATTATTAAAGGAAGGTGGAAATAAATTTTATCATATTAATGTTTCTAAAGTTTATGGTTCAAAAACAATTATACTATAAAATAAATAAATGTTTTATAAAGATATGGAGGTCTTATCACATTATCTTTAACCTTTAAATTCTAATTTACTCATACCTTGGTGACATATATTTACTATGGTCATTTCCCACAATAATAAGAACTAATACTGGTTGTATTTACCATTTTTAGATCTTATGTTTCCAAATATGCATCCCATTTTTAATTGTAATATTCCTTGAATTGAAAAACATTAATTTTAATATAAATTTATAAAATTCAATGACAAAACATTTATTGAAAAAACGCATTTTAAGTATATAAATTAACCTATATAAAAATATTAAATATTACTGATTAAAAATAAAATAAATTTCATTATTTGAAATAAAATGAATAATATTTCACATTACATTCAAATTCAAAATAAAATTTCCCTTTTAAATAAATTTATTTAAGGAAAATATATGATCGTATTTTAATAATCCTTATTTTCTCCATTCACTGAAAAAAAAATCATTTTAGAAAAATCCAAAAGATTAAACTTTTTATAATATTAATTTAGTAATTATATATAATATATAAATTACATAAATTATAAATATTGAGTAAATCGTTAATAATATCCTTGAATTAAATAAACAAAAACCCACATTTAATACATATATATTATTAAAGCACAACATATTAGTATTGGAAGTTGAGTAAAAATTTATAAATAATTAATAAGTAATTATATATTAAACAAAAAAATCATGCATATTGTTTAAATTGTGGATAATCCTATTCATAAACATTAATGTAATTTTTTGGTGAAAATTATCACAAAATAACATTTTAGTAGTATGTTTAGGTTTGTTTATACTCGTTGTTGCATCTAGAGATTTGGACAACCTTGAACCTATACACCTAGATCTAATGATCAAATCATAAGTAGTATAGTTACAACTTTTAGACTGATGAATGTTACCTAGTTTCCACCATCGAAGTAATATAATATCAAATGAAAATATTGGATCAATTACCTATTCATAGAATTTTTAGGTTTAGAGTATTATAAAAGTATGATACAATCATACATAAAAAATACCCATGTCTTTACATAATGATTTCTCCTCATTAACCTAGATTACCATTTTTTATGTAAATTTATTATCATCATCCATATAATATATTTCAAAAAATAATCTATTCTACATGATTATTAATATCATGGGGAAAAGGAAATATAAGAAGTTTGAGATCATATTCTCATTAAGGTTAAAAATAAGAATTAACAACTGAATGTCATCAATGAGCATTAGATGTTCATAAATTTATAAAGGCGTATTCAATGTGCATGAGAGAATAATAAAATTACTCATACACAGAAGCATCTGAACCCTTAAACATCCAACATGACATAATTCTTTCTCAAAATTAAGATTTATGTTAATCAATAATCATATTCCATGTGATATCAATGTTGGTCAAAGGAAACATTATGAACCCATGTAAATCATAGATAAAAATTTCTGGTATCTTGGATCATCATCAACATAGAACTCATATAGAAAAATTAAAATTTTAATAACCATACATTGGAATTGTAATATAATTTTTTAGAGAAAATAATCATTATTTACTGAATTATAGAATTATCTGGGCGTACCAATCACATAAGGTATAACAGTGTCACCAATTTTTATCTTGGTGTACCCATTATATATGATATAATGAGTTCATACATTTTCTTTAGAAACACCCATTATCATCACTAATTTCTATGTACCACAATTTAATAAAGTACACAATGCACTCATTTCATCATACACTCATAGAAACACACATTATATTGTTAATCAATTTATTAACATGTAGAAAAGAAGAGGGTTACATGAAAAAATCATTAATACATAATTAAAAAAATAAAAAATGGACTCCATAAAAAATCTCTCTACAACATGATTGTCCCTTATAAATTAAATGGGTTCCTGGAAACACATGTTGAAACACAATTAACACGTGGAAATGAAAAAAGGTCACTAACAATTTCAATGAAACATGATTAACCTGTGGAAAATAAATGGGTTCCAATAATATCATTAGGAAATTTTCTACCTGTGGAAATTTAATATGTTTCACAAAAATATTTTTGATACATGATTAACCTATAGAAATGAAATTGGATCTGTATCTATCTATTTAAAATATTTTTGTCATCTGAAAGGAAAATGATTTCTAAAAAACACTTTGAAGTAATCATAATATATCCTTATAATGACTGATGATGGTACCATTAAAAAATATCCAATGTGGAGCATAATTTAAATGAAGTGTTTTGGATTTTGATGAATGATAAATACAATAAAAATCTAATTAAAATCATTTTTTAGGAAAATAAACTTTTTATTTTAAAAACAATCTTTTTGAAAAAAATTATAAAAACGGTTTAGTTTGAGAAAAAAAATTGAACCATTTAAATGAAGTCTCAATGAATGTAATGTCCTTGATGGATAGAAACTCCATTCATGTTTTAAATGTTATAAAAATAAATCTTTTCAAAATAGTTCATAAAAATGTTTCAAAAGTAACTAATTTAGATAATGTTCCAAAAATTTATTGCAAACAAATTTACAATAAGGTCAATCACCTTGTAATATAGATTTATAAAAAAATATTTAAAGAAATTTTTTTAAAACATTTTATAAAACCTTGATATGGAATAGAAATATTCCTAATGAAAATGAAAATACAATATCTATATATCTTGCAAGAAACTTTATTGATATATATTTATTCAATAATATGGGAAATATAAATATAACATTTTTTATATAGCCATAAATATTGGGAAACAAATTGATTTGGTTTAAGAAAATAATATTATATGATTTCCTTAAAGGGTAACATAAAACTAACCATCCTTAATGAATGTATATTTTGATCTAAAACCTCTCAACATTGTTAACACTCCAATCCTAAGCCCCATGAAATAACAACATAAATTTATACAATAAAAATCATGAGAATATGTTGTTTCATGATATAAAATATCCTAATGAAGTATATACACCTCAAAAAATAATATAGGTGCACATCGTAAATGTATATCTCAATGAAATATAATTTGAGATGAATAACCCAGAGTGAAATCAAACCATTTAATTTTAGAATTATTTAATTAATATATTTTTTGTATCAAATTTAAATTCCCAAAACAAAAATTGTGAATAAAAACTATTATATTAAAAACATATTTAACACATAATAATATCATATAAATGTCAATAAATAAGTAATATAACCCAATTGAAACAATTTGAGTTATAAAATTATTTACCACGTGTTATAGTTCATGTCAAATCCACAGAGAAGGTATAATTCAAATTGAATCATAAAATAATAAGATGTATGAATTTCTCGTGAAATTTGATGCTAAATTCGAATTATATACACCACATAATTTAAATTGTTGGTTAATATATCTTCTATATCACAATAATAAAAGAGAGGTGAGAAAGAAATTACTTCATGAACAGAATTTCCGTGTATTTCCTTTAGCACCTATATAATATGTATAAATTAGGTATTTGATTTCATATAAGACAATTCAAGGTTTAATACTATATAATGAATTCATTTATTTTATTTCATTTTAATTAATCAATCAAATATTTATTAATCATGTCCATGTCAGCTGTTTGTGGACGTTCAGTTTATTTTCTGAAAATGTATCTAGTATGTTAATCATGGTCAAAGAGGTTATTGTTCATATCAACTGGGTAGTGATGATATAAAAAACTCTCTGCCACAACATGGTCATTGTGTCTTGGCCCACCAGGAGCCACCAATTACCACACAAACACATAGTCCCATACAAGGGTCCCACAAACATGCACAATAAAATCATTAGACTAATGAATTTCACCCACATTCCAACCCTTTTTCTTTAAGTGTTCTTTTTCCGCAATAAGACACACCCTGTGAAACATCATTAACGGTCACCCGTCATCATCACTATTATAGGAAAAGCATGATTATCTATGGAAACTTAATTCAGAATGCTCATAAATATAAAGGTGAACTTAGTCAACATGGGACATATCATTTACTAATTTAACACTTTTTCATTATCGAGTGTTACATTAACCCCCCCCCACCCACTCAAAATGAATATATGCCCTCATTGTGGACTATATATCTCAACCTATGTATTGAAATTGAAATTCTAGATATGTTCTTCTTCTGATACCAATGTACCAAAAAGACCCTATCGATAAAAGACCCCACCTTAACATTGGCATCAAACCCTGGCCTGCTAGGAACCGTGTTTTTTCCTGCAGACATATGGTCCCCTATATAGGGCTTACTGATGTGCCGGGATGGATCATCAAAATAATGATTGTCCCCATAGGACAACACTTTTTATATTACTTTGTTTAATTTCCCTTAATAAAAATTAAGATCATTCACAGAAATTCATCGATCATGATCACTAATCAAGGCCAATCATGATTCACTATGGAGTTTGAATCAGGTTGGATCCAAAATCAATGGTGCACCTTCTTGCAATGAGTCATGTCATTTAGTAATTTTTACCAGTATCATTATGGGGTATTATATTTCATTAACATGTAAAGAATAATAATACTGAATTAGTTATAATATATATTCCTAATTTTCACTTTTAAAATAAATCTAGAGAATATGGTTTTTATAAATGTGTTACATTAAAATAATGGAGACGGTAAGTCATATGTATGCATGAGTAAAGTTATGTTGTTTTAATGGTAATTTTATAAAGAATATAATAAAAAATTTATCATTCAATAAATATAATCATATCATATGCACCATATTATTTAATTAATTAATCTTATATATATATTCTATTTGTTTTGGGGTTTAAGAAAATAATCACATAACTTTGTGGAGGAATTTTTCTACACATGTGCCCAAACGACATTGTCATATTTCAATGTAAGAAAAAAAATTATATTTTAAAGATGAAATTTTTTTCATTAATATAATAAATAATTATTTATTATAAAATATATTTTTTAACTTTAATATTATTCCCTTCCATGTAAGGTTTTAGTGAAAAGCGAATTACATCACTTCATGAGGTGGTAGTCCACTGTACACATGAATGACCATTACATATCCCATTTGATGGAAGAGGAATCAGATATAAGTAATTACACTAACATAATTCTATCTTGATATATGAGAGATAATTTTTTTGTTGTATAATTATAATTTAATAACAATTTATGAATGTGGAATAAGAAATGAAATAAAAATGATCGGTTATGCATGACACCCCATCTTTATATTTCAACTCTAGGGAAAAACTAAAAGGATTAATAGAGTGGATATATAAAAAAGGATATATAATTTGGAGGGAATTAATGAAGATATTTTGGTTTGTATTTTTCAATAAAAATAAAATTTACGGTTTTATGAAGAGAGGACACTATGAGGACTTTTGAAAGTCATGTCAGTAGAACACATGTAATTTTTGAAAGGGAAAATGTATAGTTATGTTTTTAAAATTCTAAAAGGATCTAAAATTAACAAATATATATTATTATAAATTCATAAGTCTAAATATTTCCAAAATATATTATTATACCGGTTTTATGTCAAATTTTCCCTTATATTTTTAGTTTAACCCACTATAAAATTAGTCTCGCATTATTAATGAAAATTAGTATTTACTAATTTCAATATTTATTATGGTTAAAAAATTATGATTACCATATTAGTTAATATAATATTTTTTTCCAAATATCGAATAAATTTTACTAAATACAATTCAAATGGGTCTCAAAAATTTTAAATTAAAAACAAAGTCATTACGAAAAAGTGGGTTTTTCGAGAAGTTATTTCTCCAAGATAATGATTATTTTATATTAAATCATAACAAAATTTCTGAATATAAATATTATATATTAATATATAATATGTAAATTTTAATTAAATAATTCATCATTTTGGGTTGTAATAAATAATTGAATAGTATAAACATTATGCACTTTAAATCAATTTTCAATAAAGCCAATTTTTATACCCAATAATTCAGTTATACTAAAATCCAATATTATAATGATTAAATTATGATTATGTGGTTTCAATATATTTAAAAATATCTATTTAATTTGAAATCATAATAAAAAATGGTTCTTTCAAATTAAATTATATTATTAAAATGAAATAAATTTTTTTACAAATCTGATATTTATCATAATTTATCAAAAAATAAAGATTTTTGTTAATATAGAAATGTTTATCCAAAAATAAATGTTGATATTCATTTTTAAAACGAGAATTTAATTTTATAAAATTCATTTTATAAATTTTCAAAATTTTAATTATAATAATTTTATCATTAAAAACAATAAATATCAATTTTAAATAATATAAATATTTTTTTAAAATAAAATTACATTACTAAAAATAATTGATTATTTACTAAAATATATCAATAATATAGACTGGGTTGAATATATATATATATATACATATATATTAATTTATTTAATACTATTATTACCCACGAAAGTAATGGTTATATTTTAATAGATGTATGTTTTGGGTGTCATTTAAGCTGAGTGTTTCATGTCGAATGCGCTATCAAACATAATTTTCGTTTTATAAAATCATGTACTATTATGTCCTACTACAAATTAATAAACTAAATTATCAAAATTTAAACGTTATCTCACAAATAAAATGGTGGAAATTTGAAAATACCTTTCTTGGAAACCAATATAGTAAAAAGGGTTGATAATACATCCTCTTGATAATGAAGAAAATGATATACAATGGTCATTAGGAATAAAACATATTGTATTTCAATAAAGTTAAACTTATGTTTTATGTGAATATTTGGACATGTAAGAAATTATTAATTCCAAAATAATTTTCCTTAGTGACAGAGATCATCAGTCATAAGAAACTTAGTGATCTAGAGAAAGTTAACAACCACAAAACCATAAATCCAAGAGGTGTAAAAATGGTCATTGCTATCATAAAAAAATAATGGTAATAAGAAAACATTGTGTTTCAATATCTATTATTTATTGTTGAGATATTATTTTTCCACCTATACTAGGAGCGTAAGTAAATATAATTACATAAAAAGTTGAACATCATCCTTTAATCAATTCCCAACATAATCACAACTTTTTCTCTAAAAAATGAATATTTAAGATGAGTTGTCTTAAAGAATGAAATATTAAAATAAAAATTTCTGGGACTACATGATCATAAGAGGGATAATAAATCTATTCAACCAATATTTAAATATTTTAAAAAAATTATTACAAGTTAATATTATTATAGAAATGAATAAACCTTCTTATGGTGAAATAATACATTAATCTTGAAAATTTAACATTAATACCCATGTTCAATCTAAATAATTCCTTATATAAATGAACCTATATCTCAATAAACTTTCATAACCACGCTATTAAATTGATTTTATTCATAAATGGTATATTATACATTTCATATAATATCTAGTAATTATTATGATCTTTTCTTAAATAACATTAATTACTTAGTCACCAAATCACATTATAAATCCATGGTTATTCAACGTATAAATTTTTTCTCCCATAATTACATCAATATCCAAGATCTTATAAACCCTAAAGGTTATAAATACCTTAAATATTATCTCAAAAAAGGTAATGGAATACATTTCATTAAACTAGATCCTTACATATACATTAACACAGTGAAACTACTCATAATGTTTCATTAATCACTTTAATATATCATCACATAAATCCTCAAAAGGAATGTAAATGACTTCGAACATATTATCAAGATTAATATTACAAAACTAGTATGGTATTAAAAACTCTTAAAATAACCTCGCTTGAAAATTTTTTTACCTCCAATGTTATCTAAACCCTCCTATTATACGTACTATAAAATCCCCAACCCCACATTCTTGGATCCATTTTTGAAATCATAATCATTACATTTTTCCTTGAAACTGATAATGGTGACCCAATTTTTGACATCGAAAACATAAAATTTCAAAATAAAATACATGGTTTCTTAAATTATCAAGGACGTTTTAGGTTTAGATTTTTATATATTTAGGAATAACCCATATATAAAAAATTCCCATGTATTAAAATAGTAACTCCTCTAAATCTACCAAGATTTTTTAATGTCCCATTAATTCATCATCATCATCAATTAAAAATACATATAATCATAAATATTTCCATATTATTGTTGATAACTTTGTGGAAAGGAATAATAAGAATGGATTTCTCAAATTCTCAGTAACGGTAAACATAATGATTAGAAATTTAATATAACAAATGATTATAATAAGGGAATATGGATTTTCCAACATAATAAAAATACATGCTTGATTCATAAAATGACTCATACAAATTAAAACATAAATTATCAGTCATAAACCATGGAATATGGTTTTACAAATGGAAACCTTTATATGAATCAATAATCCTAATCAATTTGATATTAATCTTGATCAAAGTAAACATTATAAACCTATAAAATCATATATAAAAAGTGTTGGTATCATCGATATTCTTCATCATAGAATCCTTACCAAACCCCAATAACTGGATTAACCATATAGATGAATTAAAACAAATTTATTTAGATAAAATTATTATTACCCAATGCATTAGAGCACTATTACATCATACACACTCACTGTATAACATATAATGGGCTCACTCAGTGCAATTTGGGCGCACCCATAATATATGTTATAAAATTCTCACCCAGATCTATCTGAGTATTCTAATGATTTTAAATAATTTATAAGTTACATTCATAAATAATGTAAATAGAGGAATAATTTTACTATATACTCAAATAAACAACATTTATTAATTCCAGAACATCATTAGCCCATGGAAAAAATAGTTCCATGAAAATATCATTAAAAAATGGTAAAATAATAGAAAAAAAATCAATTACATAACATCCTCTATTATATAAGATCAATATTTAAAAAATAAATGGATATCTGGATAATATATTTTAATCATGATTAACTCATTGAAATTAAATGGGTTCTACAAAAATCTATTTGAAACATGATTAAATAACAAAAAAGAAACATTTTAACAATAATCCCTTTAAGTATTGATAATATTTAGAAAAGAAATATGGTTCATAAAAATCTCATTGAAAAATTACAAATTTTTTGAAATGAAATGGGTTCCATAACCATTTCATTGAAATATGATTAACCTGTAAAAAACAGGTTCTATAAAAATGCCTTTAAAACAATAATAATTCATTAAGAAAAAGAATGAGGATGGTATCATTGAAAAATATACCCATTGATTCATATTCAAAAATAAGGTATTATGATGTTAATGAATTGAAACTATAGTAAAATATCCTTAAAATAATTTTTAAGTTAATATCCTTTTTATTTCAAAAATATTTTTTTAAAAACAAACAATTCCAAAAAAATATAAAAAACATTTTATTTGAAAATAATTATGGAAATATATATGGAACATGTCAAATGAAATAATTTTTATGACATTAGTAAAATCTTTTCATGTTTTATCATTAAAAAATAAACCTTGTTTTCAAATATTTTTTTTGTAAAAGGGGGTCAAAAGCGACCCAATTGGAAAATGATAATAAATTTACTTTAAATTATTTTTAAAATAAGGTAAAACAAAATGTAAAATATATTTATAAAATCATTAATTGTTATAAATTTTAAATTAATTTAGAGAACATGGATATAGAATAAAAATATTCTAAATATAATATAAACAACAATATTAGTATCACTAAGAACAAAATTATTGATATTTATTTAATAAATAAGGGATGTAATGGAAATTAAACTTGTTAAAATATTTCATTAACTGTGGAAAAGGTAAATATTTTCTTCCAGAAAATAAAGTCATATGATATCCCCAATGGAACCTTGAACATAAATAAATTCTGAAAGAGATGACATTGCAACCTAAAGGCTTTCACTCTATTATATCATTCCAATCGTACATTAAATATAATGAGAATAAGTATTTCCTGGATATAACATGTGAAATGTATATATATTCATTTCACAAATGAATATAGTTTTATATCATAAATTTATTTATTAAGAAATTGAATTTGATATAAATAGAAGGTATAGAAAATAGTCCACTAAATTTGATAAATAATCAATGACTATATTATGTGTATCATATGTATATCCATATTATTATGTGTAAATAAATAATATGATATTAAATTCTCATTACACACAAAATCATATTATAATTATGAAAATTAATAAGCAATATAACCCAATAAAAATAAATTTAGTTATGAAACTCTTTACCAATTGTTAAGATTCAAGTCAAATCCCCTTAGATGAAATAATTCTAAATGAATCATACAATTACATTATTAAGGAATGATTCAAAATATAACATATTAAATTCCCAGTATATAAAACATCAAATATAAATAAGTTGTTAATATAGCATATGGATTGGAGAAAAAAAATCAAGATGAGAAAACTCTTACCTCAATCTTAGGATTTCCATTTATTCCCATTAACTCTTGTATAATGATCATAAATAATTTTTTTATATCTTCAGAATATTTTTAATGTTTATTAACTTATAATTAAATCATTTATTTTATATATTTTTATGTACATATTCAAATATAAAATATTTTATGGCCACATCATGCATATTTAGGATGTTTGGTTCATTGTTTCAAAACAAATTTAGTGTGATGAACATAGTCAAAGAGTTCAGTGTCTGAATATATAAATAATAATAATAATAAAATTATGATAAAATTTATTCCTAAATTATTTTTTTAAAATAATACATGAAATATGTTTATGATAAATGAACTATGTTACAATCATATATAATTTAGTTTGTATGTACACATCAGTAACAATTATATTTTTCAATGATCTTTATGGAAGGAATGTAAGTATATTATATATTTAAATAGTGATAATTCTATCATTAACATAATATTATATTATTATATATACTCATATAAAACAACAATATGTTCTGGTGATGATAAAATGGTTGCATCACTTCTTGGAGGTGGTTGTCCACACGTGCGGATAAAAATCATTATCATTATTCAGTGTAAGAAAAAAATGATATATTAAATTTAATGAATTATAAATATAACATGAATTTAATAATTAATTAATTAATATTATGTATATTCATTAACATTATACTTATTACCTTCCATGAAAACTGATAATGAAAAATTAATCACACTACTTCGCTATGTGGTAATCTGTTGTACACACGAATAATGATTTCATATCTCTTTTGATGGAAGAGGATATGGAATTAAGTTATTAAATTAAGATAAATATATATTAGTATATAGGATATATTATTGTATTATTTATTCATAATTTATACATATTTCAATGAGGTTTAAGAAAAAATAAAATTAAAATGATCAGTTATGTGTGATACCTCTTCTTCAGAAAAACTCTTTAATGTTGTGCCAAAAGGATTATTTGGAAGGTTTTATTATCAAAATAATGGATCTAGAATGGGGTATTATTAATTTAGATATATTTTTTGGTAAAAAATCAATCCAAAGGGGTTTATAATGTGTTATTAATAGAGGATAGGGGTGTCCTTTTATAAGTGTGGTGTGTAAAACCCATGTAATTTTGGAAATTAAATGGTGTACCTAAATGTTTTTCATTCAATAAGGCTCAAAAATGTTAATTATTTAGACTAATACATTATAATTTTAATATGTAGACATAAAATAGTTTGTTTCATAATTTTTTTGGGTCATTTTTAACCTTATCATTTTATTTTATCACCACAATATATATGTTTTCAACGCATCACAATAATTAATTTTTACTAAATTCACTATTAATTATGGTAAAATAATATGTTAAATTTATTATGTAATATAATTTTTTATGATTCTCAATTTGGAATCCATTTTTTAATATTCAACGTATAGTATTGGAAATGTTTAAAATTAAACTCACAGAAGAGATAAAAAAAATTGGTTTTCAAGAAGATATTTTTTCAATAACAAGATAATTTCATATCAACTCTATGAATATTAAACATAATTTTGTGAATATAAATTAATAATTATTGATATATATTCTAGATAATTCATCAAAATAATTCTCCAATGATTGTTTTTTTAATTAATTAGCATATTGAATCATTATGCACATTCAAACTATTTTAAAATCAAACAAATTTACATATACTAAATTACAATATAACAATAATTAAAATAAAATTAAGTTTATTAAATATAACTTAATAATAATTATTTCTTGTAAAATAAAATTTAAATCATAATTATCTTTTTATTTTTACTTAATTTATATAAATGAAATGTTATTTTTACAAAAATCATTATTTTTCACTATTCACTGAAAAATCGATATTTTTTTGAAAAATCCAACACTCACCCAAAGTAAATTTTGATATTCTAATTTAAAAAATTAATTTAATTTTTTAAAATAATTTTTCCAATGGATAAATATTTTAATTATAATTTTTCATCAAGAAAATGTAATAAATATTATTTTTGAACAACAAATATATTTGAAGAGTAAAATTATTCTACTAAAATTTGATTGATTAGTTATTAAAAATTAATTAATAATTTATATGGAGTAGAATATATATATATATATATATATATATTTATTTATTTATTTATTTCATAAATTAGTAAATACTATTCATATTCGCCAATTTAATGGCTCGGTTATAATAGTTATATTTTTTGAGTGTGGTTTAAGCTCATTGTTATGTCTCAAATAAGCAGTTGAACTTAGTTTTTTTATAAAATACCATATTTTAATAAATATATTTATTAAATAAATTAAATATATTTAAATATAAATATATCATAATTTATTTTGGTGTTTTATAAAATTGTCACTACAGGAAAACATGAAGAAAACTTTGAAACTCCAATAATATCTTCAAAATTAAAAACATAGCGTAACACAACTAAATGAAAAGTATATTGAAATACTCCCAAAACAACAATCAATTTATTGATAAATAATTACGGTCTTCTAAAATTCAGGACTCAATCACTTGAACTACAATTCAATGGACCTTTTTATGAGGTTTTTGGATTTTCCAAGGAATGAAATGTCTCTTAATACTTTTTGGACCGCCATTAATTCCTGATGGAATTAATCTATCACAACCCAAGCCTAATGGCATCTTGAGTAGAAACTAACCCAATCTTACCTCTATAGTCTTGAGTTGGCGATAGGCAAAAAACATCATATTCAAAATTAGATGAATTTTTCTAATGTGCATGTATGCACACATCTGACTATCATAATGCAGAAGTGAAGAGAAATAATAACAAAAATATAAAATAGGTACAAAATAAATAGAGCACAAAATCCCACTATTTTTTACAGGGGTATGAATGTAAAATTTAAAATGTAATGGTGTTAACTAAAAACTCAACCAGACGATGTCCAAACATGAAAAAATAGGAATGTAAATGTATATGTGATAATTGATACTAGCTCATAATCTATATTCCACAACCAAAATACATGGTCTAAAGAAGCATTTATCCTTAAACTCCATTGTAATCACTTTTGGCGCATCTATTGTCTATGTATGAAATGATCCATTTATCAAATTTACACATTTGAGTGAGTATATACATACCCAGGAGGTGGATTTGAAATATGTTAGGAGAGAAGAAATACACATAATAGTAATAGGCAGTAAAAGGGAAACAACGAATAGAAAATAGCTCAGCACAAACCAAGAGAGTAAGGTCATATAATTATAAGGGGATCAAAACAATGTGTGGATAAAATAAAAATCGATTCATTATCCCCAATATATAGAGAGTATCCTCATCCAACCATGAGAATGTGAACAAAAAATAATGTGGCATAACATGTGCGGCTATACAACCCATGGAAAAATAGTAACCAATTCCAAAAAAGAGATAAATTATTTTTCATGTACAAATATATATATTCTAAAACAATATAAACAAAAATGATACAGAATTGGATCTCCGTCTCATATCCCAACCCTAGAATGAGAGTCACCAATAGGTCTATAAATTCCACTAATGATGCTCAGTATAGCGTGTTTCTATCCAGAAGTAACCATGTAAAGGACCCACCCATCACCACTATGTTTTATAGTAAAGGGTAACAACTTCCATGTAGAGAACTCATTCACTATATCAATAAGAATATTCCAAACTATGTATGTATAATAAGTATAGGGTAAAAACTCTCTAGAATGACAGGGGAGTACTGCCTCAATCTATAAAATGTGTATGGAGGACCTGCACGATGATACGACAGTGAAGTACCATCTATGTGGATATAGGATCCACACCCTAGTGACATAGGTGAGTAATGTATCTAACTACATAATTATTATGGAGGAACCACACTCTGATATGATAGTGGATTATCATCTCCTAAGATATAGGAAATTCACCTTACATCCATAAAGATGTATTGTCTCTATATGCACAAATATTATGGAGTAACCGCACGCACAAGAGACAAGAGAGTATCATATCTATTTCTAAAATACATGCACATTGATATTACAATGAAGAACCATATCTATCTTGTTAAGGAATGTAGAGGACACTCATGATGATACCAAATCTGAGTACCTTTTTCATGGATATAGTAATTGCATGCAGATACAATAGTGGAGTTCTGTCTCTATATGAACTATATGATGGACCTGGTCGATCACTATCATCTTCATCCACCTCCTAAAGAAGCATCATGCCCATAACATCTCCTATCAATATTCATAATCCAATACGAATTCCACCATCTCATTCTACATGGAAAAAATGGGATAGGCTATTCTTGGACTAAAAAATGAGTCTAAACAAATGAGATATGATATATATAAGTTCCCTCAAAAGGTTCTACATGAAGTATAGGGGACCCACATGGCGTGAGGTACACAATATTTTTCCTAGTGGTATCCTTACTGGCACACTGTTTATAGACTATTTAGTACTAAAAAACATTTAATAGTACTAAAAAAATCTCTCTAGTAATTACTTGATGAATGCATAAGCCACATCATTGATTCAAAGGGAAGAACATAATTCCACTAATATACCTTTGAAAATGGCCACATATGTCCAAATATATCACACATTTGTGATCCTTGTGGATTAAGGCTATGGATATTATATTCACATTCCCAAATTAGACACCTATTAAAAAATGATTTTCACCCACATCAGTCTCAAATGGCGTTTCAGGGGTCCAAGCCACAAGTCAAAATTAAATACCCAATATTGGTGTTGAAAATTCATTCATCAATATCGAAATTGAGATGTCGTATAATATTTTTAAATCCATCCATAAATGAGGAAGTAACATCAGGACTTATATTCCATAACAATATTATTATTATTATATATTATCATTATTATTTGGTACATCACGGGCTTGATCCACATATATATATAAAGGTATCCATCACTAGTCTTAAATTTACAGTCTCAAAGTTATAGTCATGTTATGGATAATAGTTCATGAATTCAACATCCCAATTATATGATATAATAGATAAATGATTTTAAAACGAAAATAAATAATAATATCTTATTTTAATATTATTTATTTGTAATTTTTTTAACAACTCTGACTCTCAATTGTTTCCTCCATTTTGTACACTCTCTACTCCACTTCAGGCACCCCCATTATTTCAATTTTAGTAGACCATAATTATAATTATTAAATTATTAAATTAGATAAATAAAAGGGTCATTGCTTCCCAATTTAATACTCAGCCCAGCCAGTCGACCACCTTATTCCTTGTACACATTTTCATTTTTATCAATATTATCATAATAAGTAATATTGAATAATGTATATCTTTTAAAATATTATCAATATTTTCACTCTATGATTATATTATTCCATCCACTATTTTATGCCATTATTATTATTATTATCAAATATAATAATAATAATGAATACCCATTTCATTTTATTAACTCGCCACAATTAATAATAACTATAATAAATATAAAAATAATTCCCACCATGTAGAACACATATTACTACCTGGTCGGAGATTCGAGTCAATCCATATTCATTTCTATGCTAAGTAGGCCCCTGCCATGATCCCACATGCATGACCTCTACTTAGAATAGATTTTGTCACACTATACATCATCATCACACATCAACATGATAATAAGGATCATGTATCCAATCCTAAATCACCCCCAATCACCAATCATTAACATGTGGAATAAATTTAATCTATTCAAAAAAATATATTCAAATAATTTATCACTTAATCCATAAAATATCGACTCATGTTTCGCTTGTCCTACCCCCATGAATATGGTTGTTCGACCACAACCATACTGGCCCAGAATTAGTCAAATAATGACCCCACTATCCAATTATGATGAATGTGAAGAGTAGTTACTACAAATACACCAATAACAATATATATAAACATAATTGGCCAATCATTCTTGGCTAACAATCTTATAGTAGGGAAACTCGGGTTAAAAATGGAATATATGATAATTAAATTGAATTTATAATTTGTTTTGAAGGATGATCTCCTACAATGGTTTATTTAAATGAGGGGAAAATATATCATATTTGATCATGATAAATCAATTAACGGAAAGGGATGAATCTAAAAATAAAAAGTAAAACCATAATTATTGATCAACTACTAGGGATGAACATATCCACTAATGATGAAGGAGACAATTCTATTATATACTTCATTTGTCTCACTATTATGCTTGACCATGTCATTTTTTTGTCGATCGACATCAATCCACCAATGAAGAAAGCTATCCTCTTCCACTCAAATCTAGTAAGGGTTATGTGGTAAACCCTTGGAAAATATTTATAAGAGGTTATTTATAGAGAACTTATTTATTTACATTAATTAAACGTGTACATAATTTATTTAATTATTTTTATTAATTTTACCAACAAACTACTACTTCATCGAAACATCCTGAGACGAATACATTTAGGTTATGCATAGGGTAAACCATGTGCTCCATATTCAAATGTGGTCTCATATTTATAATATAAGACTCAATTTATAAGATACTACACTTGTTAGTAAAAATTTTACATTCAAAATATTAAATGAATTTAATAGTTTTATAAAATTTATTCTGGGATCAATGGGCCTCCGAATCATGTTCTATATCAGCACCTGGCTCTGAAGATTTTCTAAAATTTATTCCAGTGTATTATATGGAAAATATAATGTCTATATATTATTTTCTTCTTCAAACCTGTTTTCCCTAACAAGTACTAACTATAGACGGTTTGGGGTGATACTGAGACTGTATTTTTCTTTACCACACACCAAAACTCTAATAATTGTTTCTTATTCTACCAACAAATAAGAACCCAAGTAAAACACTTTCCCATAATGTGTCTTTATCTTCCAGTCATAAAGGCCACTAGCTCCTTGAAAATGTAAATTCCACTCTCCCATCCTAGCTTCCCCATGGAATTATCCTAAAATGATTCGTTCTTATGCATCCTCATCTATGGAATTTGGAGAACACCACAAACCTTGTCCAACTATAAAGAGGTTAACTATTTTCTCACCTATCTTAACTACAGAGGACTAAAATCCTCACTAAGAGCAGCTACTATCACAACCACACCCATGGTGGACATCAATCTCATGTCTCCTAAGACATTATAGGTTCCACTATTAATCCCATGTCTGAAAACACATATCCTGAGAAGTGGACTTTAAAATCATGATCCCACTCAACTAGTGACGTCATATTACTAGAAACATTATAGCATGAGTAGTTTAATCCTCCTATATCTGAAATTATTCAACTATAACTCCAAGTACATGAGAGTACCATTACAAAATACTGACATGATCCAATATAGAAATGGTTAAGGATCTTGTTCACATATCTTTTGAACTCTGATGTGGAGTTAAACATGCTTAATGGTATCTCTATGATCTCAAAGTAAAGGTAGCGGCTCTAGGAAGCCGTGATTTGTACATCAACCTCTCAAAGCAGGAGTTGGTGATAACCCATCTCAAGGTCAAACTCTAAGATCCACTTCTCCTCTATTTAATAGAAAAAAATTTCGTCGATTCTCTGAGATGGGTACAACTCCAGTCACATGTCTTGGGTAATGTAAATTCACAACATATCTCCATTTATCATCCACATCTTAGGCATGCAACACAAGGTTGTCCTGGAAAACACATTGTGTCATGAAATTCCCCCACTCTGAGGACTCATCCAACTACTCCACTAGAACTCTTATCTACATGGGGTCATCTAATATACTAGCATAACCATCGGGCCATCCCTAGATCAAGTCTATCAAAAAATTTATCTCATGATTGGGGGAAGCCTATCATGTTCTCTGGAATGACGTCATCAACCCCCGTCATCATTTTAGGGAGTTGGCAGATCATAACATCAAATATTCCAAGTGTAATACTATCCAACTGATCACATTTATGTAACCTACTATAAATGACCTCATCATGCCCTACCCAATGATAAAAACTCATCACAGTGGAAAAATCTTCCACACAACCTAGATGCCCTACCGAACAAAATGGTGGGAATAATCTGATCATGGATAGTAGATGACCAATCTATCCAAAGGAATACATAATAGGGTCTCATTACTACTACGGGATGATTTCATGTGACACTTTATCTCTCCTCACATAAACAGGTCACACCATCATTAAAAATGGGTTGTCATAAATCCAATTTATATGAGAATACAACATAAGGGTTTATCAAAAGAAGCCTCCTCTAGTATTTCTAGGTCTCGAACAAGGGATACGTCTAGCGAAATTTGACTTTAAACTCTATTCTAACACAATTACTGATCAATCATTGGAGACAAAGTTCATACCCTGAACCACACACATGACTCTCAGCTAGATGCCCCTTCGATTATATGATCATATTTTCCATTTCTCGCCTTCCATCCACAACCAAGGCATGCTCCAACGCATCATCACAATAGAAGGACCTCAAAAAAACCTAATGAATTTATCCACCACACCTCAATAATATTCACATTGTGATGGTACAGATTCACCCAAAAGGTTTTAGATCATGTTGTAGGAACACGTATCTGTGGGGGATGTGTACCAATTTCTTGAATTTCTAGAGCCACATTGATCATCACTAACACGGGGTTGTTCTAACACACTATGTCACCCCTATATAGTCTATCATCCCAGTCCACCATTAAGAGTGGTTCTACTCAAGTGGTATATTTACACAAAAACCATGATATAGTTCTCTATCAAATTAGAGTGGGGTGCCTATATCACAGGGAAATTGGAGATATCTCTATCTCTAAATCTAGGGATCCGAATGCAATCCAGGTGTGTCATATATCAGTACCTCTAAATCCAAATGATTCTCAAAGAAGAGAACCGGTTTCAAGGTAAATCATTCAATCATTCGGGATATGTACATATTTGGGAGTTTAGATCACCATATCAATCCAATCCTATAGATCCAATGTATTTTTTCCATCATGGAACTACATATGACAATATTTATAGATCTCACAGAGTTTTATATGCTTGTGTACATCCTCATTCTTCTATACTGGTAAAAAATTCTACTCGATGGGAGGGCGTGCTGCTACCTGCTCGCCTAAAAGACTGATACCATGTGATGAACCCAAAACTGAGGACTCATATATCCTAAATCATTGTCAATATCCAATAATCAATAACCTATATTGTTATATTTAAGGAGGAATATTAAATTTTCTCACAACATAGCACATAGAAATGAGAATATATATAATGGGAAGATGACTCAAGAGGGTATTTAAAAGACTCAATAACATATGATTCATGTACTAATTATCACTACAACAAATGTCGTTGTATGAAAAATAGACATGGAGATAGTCGAGGTCCAAGTGAATGGATAGATAGGTTTCCACACAAACATTGGGTTCCTGGATGGAGATCCACACTCGACCCATTTCAACACTGGTTCCCCAAATCCTAACCAAATACTCATAATAGGTTTACTATAAAAATTGTCCCAAGGATCAAACCACCTCTGATACCAATATTTCATGACCTGGCCCTATCTAGGTCTACTACTGCAGTTACCCCATGTTTTCCCCCATAGGCTAGGGGTGGTGACAAGCAACGAAAGAAATATACTAAATTACAGAGCTTTTACTCATATACATGAATCCACACAACCTAACATCTAATTTTTAAAGTAAAGATGAATAAAAGTAAAAAATATTCAACTGCTATAAAATAATTCAATCATGAAGATCTTTTATAGTATAGAATACTACACTAATGAAAAATGAAAATTAAATGGGAAAATTCATGACCATCCCGAAGATGTCCCAAACTGAAAAAAAAACTAAAAAATAAAATGACTTGTCATGAGAGAGCCTAGCTCCTGATCTCTAAGCTATGGCCACCATACGTGGTCTAAGGAACCATGTTTCCTTATGTTCCTCTATAATTATTGCTAACCCATCAATATTCTATGTAATAAATGACACATGTTGACAAATCCTTCACAATTTTGATTATAAACATACCTTGTAAGATTTCTTAAAAGTTTGAGGGGGAGCTGAAAGAGACACAATATAAATCAATGATAAAAGTGAAACTGTGAACATTAAATATATCAACCTAAACCATGAGATTAATCTCATCTGAAGATAAGGGGGTCAATATGGTGTGTAGATGAACTGCACATATCGGATTTTCCAAAAAAGAAATTACAGTAACATCATCCAGCTAAGAGAAGATAAACATAGAAATCATGTGGTATACACCACACATATTCAAATTCCATGGATAGATAGTAACATCGACAGAAAAAATGGAAGTATATATATATATATATATTCTAAAACAAAATAAATTCAAGTGAGAGAGAAAGGGATATTCATGTCATGTACCATCCCATGAAATGATTCACCATGACTTCCCAAAAGTACATGAATGATGCCCAGTATATCGTATGAAATTCTAGAAATAACCGAGTAGAGGACCTATTCCTCACCAATGGTCCACATAGTTAAGGGGGAATAATTTCCAAGAATATTACTCCACCCTATAGCGATTTGGGATTCCACTCTAATTCTTGACTATTGGTACGGGGAACCATACCCTAGTATGATTGTGGAGTGCCACATACATGGATAGAAGACTCGTTCTCTAGTGGAATAGAGGTGTACCATATCTATCTGGATAATTACTATAGAAGTACAGTATATTAATACAAAAGTGGATTACTATCTCTATTGATAGAGGACACACAAATTTGTGCCATGGAGGGTAATGTGTCTCTCTTCACAATGAAAGTAGAGGACTCACACATTCATTTTTCAGTGGAGTACCATATTCTTGGATGGAGGACCTCCACCCTAGATCCATAAGAGAGTAATATCTTTATCCAAAAAATGATTATAGGTGACTCGCCCCCTGAGGTGATTGTGGAGTACCATCTCCATGGATAGGGGACCCACACACTAATACGAAATCATATTAATCTATATACCTTGATATATAATGTGGAGGACCCACACACTAATATAGCAGTATAGTACCATCTCCATAGATAGAGGTCCTGCATGTTGATATGGTAGTGAACTACAATCTCTATCTGAACACTCATATTATCCTTCTCGATCACTGTTATCATCAAGCACCATGTAAAGAAGAATAATTTAAAGAACATCTCAAATTGTTTCTCAAAAGACACTATGAAGACCCTCATCATGTTCTATTGGGGAAAATACTCATTATAGGGTACTTGATGTAACAAATTATCATTCCACATTAAAGAGATATGGGAGATATAAGTTATCCTAAAATAAGGTACATTCTGTGGGGATCTATTCTTCTATCGATTCATATCCTATTAGCACATATTATGCATTCCATGTTTCACTACATAGCTTCTAAGTGTACAACATGAGGTGTCTTGTCCAAAACCATGACGAACACATGATTCCATTCATATTCATGATGAGATATAATAAAATTTAACTAATAGAGATCTAAAAACAGCCATAGATATCCCAATGGATTGCACTGTTGGAATCCTTGTGGAAAAAATATGATAGGCTATTCAGTTGTCCAAATCTGACAACCAGGGAAAAAACACATCTTATCCCATTACAATAAAATATCATGTCATGAGAACAAGACATGAGATATAGTTAAATACCTAATATTGGCCATGAAACATACACCTCAATTTCATGGGCATGATTAAATAGTTGTTTCATCAATCCAAAATTATATTAGGATGATACATTGGGTATTGAATTTCATAATAATAATATTATTATTATATACTTCCATTAATATTGGGCACTGCATGGACCTGATTCATGAGCTCATAAAAGTTATCTATCACTGGTCATAAATTGACCATCTCAATGTCATATTCATGATACAACTGATGGATCATCAATACGATGTCCTCGTTAAAAGATATTTGTGATAAAATCTTCAATAGTGAAAATAAATAATAATAATATTTTATATTAGTATTATTTTTTATTACTATTTTAAAACCATCTTATTCTCATGGATTTCCTATATGGTTTTAATTCTGTATTCAATATTTTGTTCTCAAATTTTTGATTTTATTAAAGCATTATTATGATTATTATATTATTATATTAGGTAAAAACATGGTTAACGACCTTCCCAATTCACTCTCAGCTAGCCCGAGCACCAACATTTTTCCTCTTCCTAATTTTCATTATTAAATTTAAACATTTTCATCATTAATAATATTATATAAAACAACTCTATTAAATTATTATCATTTTTCTCTCCCCATGATAATATTGTCCCAATCACACTTTTTATTCCACAATTATTTTTATTATTCTATATAATATTAATAAAAATCCTCATTTAATTTTATTAACTCATCACCATTAATAATAATAATATAATTATTATTATCAATACCAACCATGTTGAACACATCTAACTATCTAATCAAAGATCTGTTTCATTCCCCCATCACATTCATGATAAGAATACCTCACCATGAGGCCCCACACAAGAACCCCACTCAATAAATATTCTATCAAAACACATTTTATCATCGTACGTCATCTAATAAGACATGGAAAATCGATCTGATCTCAAACAAACTCTAATAAAAAAACTTGACCCATGAAACCAATTTGATTCATTCACAAAACACAATTAAAATCATTTCTCAATCAATAAACCAATAATTAATTTACATATCATTCTTTTTACATCCATAAATCTAAGGGTTTAACCTAACTCAAGTCCACATAAGAATAGTCATACAATGTCTTTGTAGTCCAACACTGAATAACATTTTGGGAGAAACACTGGTAAAAATAGTGATTGACATTGTTGTCCAAGCATTCATGGCCAAAATATCATATAGGGGAAACTGGGGAGAGACACCTGTAATAGAAATTAAATAAAGTAAAAGAATAAATTATTTCAAAACATGATATTATAAAAATTATTATTTAAATAAATATCAAAGAAAATATAGTTGATCATGCTAAATCTTTTTTTGACAAAGGAATGAAACAAAAATTATGATTCCTAACATGATAATGGATATATCATTATTAAAGAACATATCTTCTAATAATTAATCTACTAGTCCCATTGTGTATTTCATTGGTCTCATGATTTTTCTTGATCTGACCATCATCCATCATTCGATGTCAATTTTGCAAAGAAAAATGATATCCTCCTCTTATTGGGTACAATAAATTTTATATGGGCAACCCTTGGAAATTTTTCAATATATAAAATTTATAGAGAATATAGTTAGGTTTTTTAGTAATATTAATACATTTTTAATTTATTTATATTAATAAATGTACCTTCCAATGGATGTCTCATTTGAAAATCTTGTGCCAACCATCTTTAGTTTGTGCTTAGGGTAAACACCACCCACAAGATTCAATCGTGGTCTCATATTTTGGATCCATGATTATTTTTAGGATATATACATATTTTTTAGAAATCTATTTGAATGTGAAACAATATATATATATATAATATTTATAAAATTAATTCCATAATCACTAGGCATTGGTATTATTCATTGTCTTAGCACCAAGCTCAAAAAATATTCTTAAAATATTCCAATTTCTTATTATGAAATGATAATGTAACTAAATTATCAAAACCAGATATTGGGGGTTAATCAATTTATAAATTCCCTAAAAATGATCCAAAGGTTGAGATGAGAGTTGATCTGTTACTACATCATGTGTATGGGTAGATAAAATGAGAGGGAAAATCATATTGAGAACAATAGAATGACAACATGACACATTACCTCCAAAATATATTTATTCCATTCCATGAATTATTTTTTAAAATACCATAAATAAAAAAATAATAATCAATCCATTCCAATTAAAAATTCACAATATGAAAAAACCATTATATCATGGATTCAGGAATACTTTTAATGATATTTTTAAAATGCCTTAAAATTTTTCAAAACCAACAATATTAAAAAAAATCTTGAAAACAAATTTCATCATCCAATTTGAAATATAAAAAACATTTTTTCTTATATATTATAACTCATTATTTGTAAACAAACAAAAACAAAAATCACCTCCGTCCAAATCATATACAATATTCTTGAAAATATATTCACTAAACCTCCTCATAACCCTCATTAAAATTTCGATAAAAAAAACATTATTCATGATCCCCTTAGATTACAATTCTATATGTTTTTGAGACATAGTTTGTAATAAAATGTTCTAACCTTCAAAATGAAACTGTAAATTGCCAATAACACTCTAAAATAGTTTATGTATTGTTTGATAGAACATAAACTTGTAAGAACCCAGTTTTTTCTGTGAAAGACTTTGGAATATTCTTGATAATATTCCAGGGCAGCGCCATCAGACGGCGTGCGATTCCGAGCCCCGGAGTGGCCGGAATTAAATTTCCAGTGCGTTCACACTATAAATGATAAACAAATGAGATAACTCCTAAACGGAGTTCCGGATCAGGGATCAGAGTGTACGGATGGGTCCGTAATGGGGTGCTTACCCTAAGAACGACATAAAACTTGTCGGCGCGGGACGTTTGGACCCCTCGCCCGCCTCTGGAATGTTAAACAGATAAATTAATTAATTAATTTATTCGTTTAATGGCGAAACACAGGTATCTTTTAAACGGTGGCTCGGGTTAGAAAACTGAGGGCACTGTTGAGTTCAGAGCGTGCCGTATACCCTGGGAGGGGTATAAGTTTCGCGGACGCGGGCCGTTTGTGAAAAATGGCCCCGGGGGCGTTTTCGTAATTGGGCAGCCTCGGGCGCTAAGTTTAGTAACTTTTGAACGAGGTCTCGGAATAAAATTTCGAGACCACCGTTGCTCTAAGAGTGTGGTTCTTATACTAGGGGAGGCTAAATCCCGACCCCGTCGGGAGTTCGGGTTCGGGCCGACGGGCGGGTAGTTAAGCGTTTTCTATTTAAACGCTCAACACACCCCCACTCCCTCTTCTTCTTCCTCAAACCCCCACCCCCCTCCTTCACCTCCAACGAGGCAGCTCCGGTAAGTCAAGCTCCGGCGAGGCGACTCCAGCAAGGTGCATTGGTGTTGGCGGATCGACGCGAAGCTCCGGGCGAAGCCCAGTGAGGTAGGCGGTGTTCGTTTGCGTTTTAAATCCCGAACCCCTCTTTGAATCCTAATTTTAGCATCTAATTTCTGCCCGATCTTTGATCCAAGACCATAGTCTCGTATTATAATTCATGATATTTCCATTGCATCTTTCGGATTTAAAATCCGACTTTGGAGTCGATCGCAAATGATCGCCGAATGTTGCGGGAATTTCGAGTTTTCTGGGTGTTCTGGCGGTACGAGGCGCGGCGGCGCTTGGCGGTGGCGGCGGCGGTTTCTTTTCCAAGCGGCAGCGGCGTGGCCGGCTTCAGCGGAGGTCGGCACTAGGGTGGGAGGCCTGGGAAGCCGGGTGACGGCGAGGGCGAGGCCGAAGCTCGCTGGGGCAGGGGAGGACCGGGGTCGCCGCGCGACCCCGCAGCGGAGACACGACCCACGCTTTGCGGGTCGTTGCGCAGCAGACGACCGGCCCGCGTGACAGAGCCATGTGTCGGCGCTCCAAATCTAGCTGGCCGGCGCGAGGTGGCCCAGGCCGAGCGGACCGGCCGGCCCAGGCCGGTCCAGTCTGAGGGAATCTGTTCCCCCCTCTTTGGACGCCCGTAATTTTCATTACGGGTGTTCGATTTGCAAGCCATATGCGGAAAAGACTTCCTGGCGTTGAGGCGGGCATGTTGAGATAGTTTCAGGAATTTTTAATTACCGAAACGAGGTTCCACGGAGGCGCGACTTGTCCTTTAGTGGACGAGCCTTTTTCCAGGAATCTTGTTTTGGACGGCGCGGATGCGTCCGACGTCCGTTTTGAGCGCCATCAGCGGAGTTGCGACCCTGGCACTGAGGCGGAGGTTTCCAGTGCAGTTCCAGGCGTTGAGGCTAGAGTTGAGGTGTGGGCCCCACGGCCCGTCTCTTGAGCTGTGTGCGGCGTTTCACGACTTTTTCATCGGACGTCCGTTCGGAGCGTGCGAGCAGTCGTTTCTGGATGTTTTTCCGAGGGGATTGCAATGGTGCAATCCGCCCGCTCAAATTCGGCATGATGGTGTGGGGCCCACGAGGGCTGTTTTGGGAGTTGATGGTGATTTCCATCTTTATCACCGGGCAACCATTTTGGACAAGTGAGTAGTACATCTTGGGTACTTTTTTGAGAGGATCGCAACGGTGCGATTCGTTCGTTGAGTTTCAGGATCGGGATGCAGGTCCTATGTGGCGCTGCTCGTGTGCGGTGCGCCGGAATGCATCTTTTTCTCCGGATACTCGTTCTACTCAAGCGAGTAGTGCTTTCGACATGCTTTTCTGAGAGCTTTGGGATGGCGCAGTCCACCCGACCTTATTCGGGGACGTCGTGTGGGACCCACCCGACCTGGTCACGGTGAATAGTACCTTTTTCACCTGTTGACCATTTCTAGCGAGTGAGTATTCTAACTCGGGTGTTTTTCTACAAGGATTACAATGGTGTGATCCGTTTGGCGGTATAGAGCTTCTTGAGCGATCTTATTAAATCTGGAAGCATGAAAGATTCTCTAGTGGTGGTTCGCCTTACTTTTCTTGTAGCGGACCTTTGGTGAGTGATCGTGTGCACTCCCGTGTGAGTGATGTAAATGCTTGAAGTGACGTGGTTGGCCGTGTCTGGGCCTTTGAGGTGGATTTTTTACGTCATGCCTTCGCGCTGACGTTGGGTGTCGTGTTCGGCTGGGCAGTGGGTCGCTCACTGACTATTAGGGTTTACCCTCTAGCAAAGACTGGTCAGTGGGTCACCTGACGCTATTAGGGTCTACCCTCCAGCAGAGACTGGGCAGTGGGTCACCCGACGCTATTAGGTTCTACCCTCCAACAGAGACTGGGCAGTGGGTCACCCGATGCTATTAGGGTCTACCCTCCAGCAGAGACTGTGTAGTGGGTCACCTGACACTATTAGGGTCTACCTTCCAGCAGAGACTGGGCAGTGGGTCACCCGACAACCTCTTAGGGCCAACCCTCTAGCAGGGCTGGGAGTGGGTCGCCCGTCGTCTAGTTCTAGGTCTACCCTCCAGCAAGGCTGAGCAGTGGGTCTCCTGTCGACTTATTCTAGGTCTACCCTCCAACGGGGCTGGGTAGTGGGTCGCCTGATGATGTAATTTGGTTTACCCTCCAGCAGGGCTGGGCAGTGTGTCGCCTGATGATGTGTTAGGGTTTACCCTCCAGTAGGGCTGGGCAGTGGGTCCCCCGATATCTGATTATGGTTTACCCTCCAGCGGGGCTGGGCAGTGGGTTTCCTGACGATGTATTATGGTTTACCCTCCAGCAGGGCTGGGCAGTGGGTCACCCGATATCTGGTTATGAATTACCCTCCCGCAGGGCTGGGCATTGGGACACCAGTTGGCATTTCAGACTCAGTCCTTCCGACTAGGCTAGTCTGTGGATTTCCTCCTTGTTTACCGGATTGAGACCCTTGGTTGTACGGGTCGGTGATGGAATAGCTTTGTCTTTGAGGAGACCTCTTGACTGCAGGGCAGTGACGAGGTGAGGTTTGACTTTCCCTAGAACTCTCAAGCACGAGGGGCACTTTCCCCGCCGAGACGCGTTCTTGTGACGCGATCTAAAACCGTGTGGGCGAGTCAGTCCCGCCCAAAGCGGATAGTGTCGAGGTGCGGTGATTGAGCCCCTTGGCATGCAGTTCGGGGTAGACGTGCGGGATGCTAGGCATCAATGGAGGTTATGTCTGGGACTATTGGCTACTCTTTTCTTGGGCTGAGCTACGGGACGGAGATCCCCTTACGACGTTGTTTTGGCTTCTTGTTTGAGCATATGGACATGTATATACCTTGTTTCCGGTACCCACTTCTTGGGTTTGGTTACTCTTTTTCCAGGAAAGGCGAAGATGCACGGGGTATGCCATGTGCTTTCCGCGTCTAGCTTCTCATGGCTGGACGAGTCTACTTCCTTTCTCTTGTTGGGTTGAGCTGGAATCTTTACTGCACCCTGGGTTGTACTCCTCTACTTTTCTATTCGCTCTACCGCTCACCCTTCGGTACCTCCTTTGTTGCTCCCTCGAGCCTTCGGGGTATCCTACTGAGTATTTTTATACTCACCCCTGCTTGGGCTTTGCCCGCACTTGTTGTACCCTTACAGACGACGGACAGGTGGAGCGTGACTTCAGTGGAGCGTAGGAGCTTGGGAGCTTGGACCGTGTGTAGTAGTCATGGCTGGGTTCCAGGTGGTAGACCCATCAGCTGTTTATTTTCGTTTACCTGTTGCCGGGTTGTGGCACCTTTTCTGGTTGGGCGCGTGTTTTTCCCCTTTTTCCTTTCAGCACTGTACTTGTACTATTAGAGGTCGATGCACACTGTGGTTTATTTATAGCAGTTTCCCTTTGCTTTTCCTTTTTACTCTGCACCTTTGCATTGAGTTTGCTATGTGCGTGTGTACAGGTACTTAGGTAAAGGCCTCCCCTAGTTGTTGTGCCTTCGGCACTAGTCACCATCCCCTGGCCTATAGAGGCTGGCTTGGGGTAGTTGCGGCTCGAGCCCAGGTAGGGTCGGGTCGTGAAAAAGTGGTATCAGAGGTGGTTGATTCCTTGGGGTGTTGTGCGGACGTCCCTAAAAGAGTATTTGGTTGGGATATAGGGAAACAGTGTTAACGTGTCTCGAGAGCGGCTCTCAGGCCAGGGAGTCCAGTGATGGTGCGGCGGCCGACGTATCCATCCACCAGGACCTTGATAACCCGCTTGTCAACTCAGCATGCTGAGACACTTGTTGCAGGGAAATTTGTTTGTGCATCACATAGGACTGAGTCTTGACTGTCCTTCTTGAGTTAGCTCCCCATCGTTGTTGTTATCGGTATATACAGATATGCTCATCTGACTACGGCACTCCTTGATAATATTCAGGATGTCTCCGCGAGGACAGCCAGCCAAGATACCAGCTTTGGGTGCGTGACGACGACCCTGTGAGCTATGAGGCCACAGTCCAGGACCCATCATGCGAGCCCCTTTCTCCGGGTGGGCCGGTAGCAGCACCCCCACCTGTTGAGCAGCAGACAGTTTCAGCAGAGCAGGCTGAGCTTGAGCACAGGTTGAGCATTCTCCGTGAGTTCCAGCAGTAGAGACCGCTGAGGTTCAGTGGTGAGCCAGACCCTCAGGTAGTAGAGGGTTGGCTATAGGCAGTGGTTTGCCTTTTCATGCTTGTGCAGACGCCGGCAGATCAGAGAGTGGCTTTGGCAGCCACCCTTTTTCGTAGAGTAGCTTGGCGTTGGTGGAGTCTGGTGACTCAGTTTCTTGACGAGTCGTCGTTTTCATTGGACGACTTTCAGTTGTTGCTCCATGAGGAGTTTTGCCCCTCCTTCTTGCACTCCGTTCGGATTCATGAGCATCTGCAGTTTCAGTAGGAAGGGATGACGGTGGCCGAGTACGCGGCTAGTCTTGTAGACCATGCACTCTTTTACCCGGACTTGGTCCGTGATGACAACTTCCAAGCACAGAAGTTTGATCGGGGTCTCCACCGAGAGATTTGTGTTGTCATGGTACCCTTGTCCATTTCCACATATGCTAGGGAGCTAGAGCAGGCGCACCACCACAGCAGAGGCAGCACCGTGATCGGAGTGGTACCCAGAGAGGTGGTTCTAGCAGAGGAGCAGTAGGAGCTGGAGATGGGGGACGACGTTACGAGATCTCCCCATCACCACTAGGTGGTCCACGTCAGGCTCCGGGAGCTGGCGGTTGGGACCACGAACAGCCGTGAGCTTTGGATGTCTACGATCCTACAGAGCATGGGATGGTGAGAGGTACCCCTTGTGACTCTTCTACTTTTTGCAGTAGAATTGTTGGGCTCTGCATGTGAAATGCTTTTCTCCCTACTCTTTGTTTGATGTGTTACCAGGGTGACGCAAGGCGTCGGGTGTGACCCTGTGTTGGTAAGGAAAAAGGCGTGAGACCTTTTCCTTTAGTCGATGGTGTTGACTCTTTTGCCTTTTGAGCATGTAAGAGAGCATCGACTGTGGAGCCTCTAGTGTGACCGGATATCCTTGGGTGTTTCACCATGTGGATATTCTGAAGGAGGGAATCACCGGGCCTTGTTTCAGGTGCGGGAAGTGATTCCAGTCCCGGTGTGCGGCGTAGAGGTTCGTTCGGGGAGGTGAGCTACCCCCGAGGGCCTTCGGGCCGGTTGAGACCGTACGAAGGGATGGAGAGGTACCCTACCGCCTTTCCCTAACCCCAAAGTCTGAAGTGGGTGGACGACGTTGGCAAGGGATGACCTCGCATGAACGGATCAATCCTTTGGTCCATGTGCGGTGACGCAGAGCTGTGCATGGGTTCTTCTGGGTATGAGAAAGCCAGGTGTGGGCTTAGTACCCCGTGTTCTTCCCTGGTTTTGCTTTTAAAGGATGAAAATATTGAAGGAGGGAATGATGTAAGAACCCAGTTTTTGCTGTGAAAGACTTTGGAATATTTTTGATAATATTCCAGGGCAGCGCCATCAGACGGCGTGCGATTCCGAGCCCCGGAGTGGCCGAAATTAAATTTTCAGTGCGTTCACACTAGAAATGCTAAACAAATGAGATAACTCCTAAACGGAGTTCCAGATCAGGGATTCGAGTGTACGGATGGGTCCGGAATGGGGTTTTTACCCTAGGAATGTCATAAAACTTGTCGGTACGGGACTTTTGGACCCCTCGCCCTCCTCTGGAATGTTAAATGGATAAATTAATTAATTTATTTATTCATTTAATGGAGAAACGCAGGTATCTTTTAAACGGTGGCTCGGGTTGGAAAACTGATGTCACCGTTGAGTTCAGAGCATGTCGTTTACCCTAGGAGGGGTATAAGTTTCGCGGGCGCGGGCCGTTTGTGAAAAATGGCCCCGGGGGCGTTTTCGTAATTTGGCGGCCTCGGGCGCTAAGTTTAGTAACTTTTGAACGGGGTCTCGAAATAAAATTTTGAGACCTCCGTTGCGCTCAGAGTGTGGTTCTTAGCCTAGGGGAGGCTAAATCCCGACCCCGTCGGGAGTTCGGGTTCGGGCCGACGGGCGGGTAGTTAAGCGTTTTCTATTTAAACGCTTAACACACCCCCACTCCCTCTTCTTCTTCCTCAAACCCTCCCCCCCCCCCTCCTTCACCTCTGGCGAGGAAGCTCCGGCAAGGCGAGCTCCGGCGAGGTGACTCCGGCAAGGTGCGGTGGTGCCGGCGGATCGACGCGAAGCTCCGGGCGAAGCCCAGCGAGGTAGGCGGTGTTCGTTTCCGTTTTAAATCCCAAACCCCTCTTTGAATCCTAATTTTAGCGTTTAATTGCTGCCCGATCTCCGATCCAAGCTCGTAGTCTCGTAGTATAATTCATGAGCTTTCCATCGCATCTTTCGGATTTGAAATCCGACTTCGGAGTCGACCGCAAATGTTCACCGAATGTTGCGGGAATTTCGGGTTTTCCGGGTGTTCCGGCGGTTCGAGGTGCGGAGGCGCTTGGCGGTGGCGGCGGCGCTTGGCAGTGGCGGTGGCGGTTTCTTTTCCAGGCGGCGGCGGTGAGGCTGGCTTCAGCGGAGGTCGGCACTGGGGCGGGCGGCCTGGGCAGCCGGGTGACGGCGAGGGCGAGGCCGAAGCTCGCCGGGGCAGGGGAGGACAGGGGTCACCGCGCGACCCCGCATCGGAGACACGACCCAGGCTTTGCGGGTTGATGAACAGCAGACGACCGGCCCACGCGACAGAGCTGCGGGCCGGCGCTCCAAATCGAGCCGGCCGGTGCGAGCCGGCCCAGGCCGAGCGGACCGGCCGGCCCAGGCTGGTCCAGTCCGAGGGAATCTGTTTCCCCCTCTTCGGACGCCCGTAATTTTCATTACGGGTGTCCGATTTGCAAGCCGTCTACGGCAGAGCCTTCCTGGCGTCGAGGCGGGCATGTTGAAATAGTTTTAGGAATTTTTAATTCCCAAAACGACGGGCCGCGGAGGCACGACGTGTCCTTTAGTGGACGAGCGTTTTTCCGGGAATCTTGTTTTGGACGGCGCGGACGCGTCCGATGTCCGTTTTGAGCGCCATCAGCGGCGTTGCGACCCTGGAACTGAGGAGGAGGTTTCCAGTGCGGTTCCAGGAGTTGAGGCTGTAGTTGAGGCACGGGCCCCACGGCCCGTCTCTTGAGCTGTGTGCGGCGTTTCACGACTTTTTCATCGGACATCCGTTCGAGGCGTGCGAGCAGTCGTTTCTGGATGTTTTTCCGAGGGGATTGCAATGGTCCAATCCGCCCGCTCAAATTCGGCACGATGGTGCGGGGCCCTTGGGGGTCGTTTAGGGAGTTGACGGTGATTTCCAGCTTTATCACCGGGTGACCGTTTTGGACAAGTGAGTAGTCCATCTTGTGCACTTTTTCGAGAGGATCGCAACGGTTCGATCCGTTCGTTGAGTTTCGTAACCGGGATGCGGGTCCCACGTGGCGTCGCTCGTGTGCGGTGCGTCGGAATGCATCTTTTTCTCCGGATACCCATTCTACTCAAGCGATTAGTGCTTTCGACGTGCTTTTCTGAGAGCTTTGCGATGACGCAGTCCGCCCGACCTTTTTCGGGGACGTGGTGTGGGACCCACCCGACCTGGCTACGGTGAATAGTACCTTTTTCACCGGGTGTTCATTTTGGGCGATTGATTACTCAATCCCGTGTGTTTTTCTGAGGGGATCGCAGTGGCGTGATCTTTTCGTTCAGTTTCGGGATCTTGGGGTGGGCCCCACATGGGTTTGGTCATGGTGAATAGTACCTTTTCCACCTGTTGACCGTTTCTAGCGAGTGAGTAGTCTAACTCACGTGTTTTTCCACAAGGACTACAACGTTGTGATCTGTTTGGCTGTACGGAGCTTCTTGCGCGATCTTATTAAATGTGGAAGCATGAAAGATGCTCCAGTGGTGGTTCGCCCTACTTTGTTTGTAGCGGACCTTTGGTGAGTGATCGCGTGCACTCCCGTGTGAGTGATGTAAATGCTTGAAGTGACGTGGTTGGTCATGTATAGGCCTTTGAGGTGGAGTTGTTACGTCACGCCTTTGCGCTGACGTTGGGTGCCGTGTGCATGATAGCTCGTGGGCTGGTACGAGGTATACTCTGGGAGTATACGGGAGCGCTTGGAGGTACGTGTGGTTTTTACCTGAGACGTTCGTGCGCTTGGTTGGGGTTGACCTGGGGCCACATGTCGTGTGGGCCCCAGATGCGTGCCGTTTTCTACTTTGAGTACTTGGACCTCTCGTGACTTAAAGGATCCCTTCATGCTCGTCTCTTTGGCTAGCAGGGTGGAGTCTATTTCCCCTGGCTTTTTGCTCGTTTGTTTGACCAACAGGGTTGAGTGGTCTCCCCCTGGTTTCGTTCTTGATGGATTGCCCGGTAGCGGTGCTAGTGACACCCAGTGCTGGAGCAGACGCTGCACCTCTTTTGGGAGAGTTGTTCTGGAGTTGGGTGGTTGCGCGACACCCACCCCATGTTCAGCTGGGAAGTGGGTTGCTCACTAACTATTAGGGTTTACCCTCTAGCAGAGACTAGGCAGTGGGTCACCCGATGCTATTAGGGTCTACCCTCCAGTAGAGACTGGGCAGTGGGTCACCCGACTCTATTAGGGTCTACCCTCCAGCAGAGACTGGGCAGTGGGTCACCCAAAACTTTTAGGGTCTACCCTCCAGCAGAGACTGGGCAGTGGGTCACCCGACGACCTCTTAGGGCCTACCCTCCAGCAGGTCTGGGCAGTGGGTCGACCGTCGTCTAGTTCCAGGTATACCCTCCAGCAAGTCTGGGTAGTGGGTCGCCTGTCGACGTATTCCAGGTCTACCCTCCAGCGGGGCTAGGTAGTGGGTCGCCTGATAATGTAATTTGGTTTACCCTCCAGCAGGGCTAGGCAGTGGGTCGCCTGATGATGTGTTAGGGTTTACCCTCCAGCAGGGTTGGGAAGTGGGTCACCTGACATCTGATTATGGTTTACCCTCCAGTGGGGCTGGGCAGTGGGTTGCCTGACGATATATTATGGTTTACCCTCCAGCAGGGCTGGGTAGTGGGTCACCCGATATCTGGTTATGAATTACCCTCTAGCAGGGTTGGGCAGTGGGACACCAGTTGGCATTCCAGACTCAGTCCTTCCGACTAGGCTAGTCTGTGGCTTTCCTCCGTGTTTACCGGAGCAGGACCCTTGGTTGTACGGGTCGGTGATGGAACGACTTTGTCTTTGAGGAGACCTCTCGACTGCAGGGCAGTGACGAGGTGAGGTTTGACTTTCCCTAGAACTCTCAAGCACGGGGGGCACTTTACCCACCGAGACGCGTTCTTGTGACGCGATCTAAAACCGTGTGGGCGAGTCAGTGCCACCCAAAGCGGATAGTGTCTAGGTGCGGTGATTGAGCCCCTTGGCTTGCAGTTCGGGGTAGACGTGTGGGATGCTAGGCATCGATGGAGGTTATGTCTGGGACTGTTGGCTACTCTTTTCTTGGGCTGAGCTATGGGACGGAGATCCCCATACGACGTTGTTCTGGCTTCTTGTTTGAGCATATGGACATGTATATACCTTGTTTCTGGTACCCACTTCTTGGGTTTGGTTACTCTCATTCCAAGAAAGGCGAAGACGCGTGGGGTATGCCATGTGCTTTCCGCGTCTAGATTCTCATGGCTGGACGAGTCTATTTCCTTTCTCTTGTTGGGTTCAGCTGGACTCTTTACTGCACCCTGTGTTGTACTCTTCTACTTTTCTATTCGTTCTACCGCTCACCCTTCGGTACCTCCTTTGTTGCTCCCTCGATCCTTCGGGGTATCCTAATGAGTATTTTTATACTCGCCCCTACTTGGGCTTTGCCCGCACTTGGTGTGCCCTTGAAGAAGACAGACAGGTGGAGCATGACTTCAGTGGAGCGTAGGAGCTTGGGAGCTTGGACCGCGTAAGGTGGTCGTGGCCAGGTTCCAGGTGGCAGACCTGTCAGCTGTTTCTTTTCGTTTACCTGTTTCCGGGTTGTGGCGCCTTTTCTGGTTGGGTGCGTGTTTTTCCCCTTTTTCCTTTCAGCACTGTACTTGTACTATTAGAGGTTGATGCACACTGTGGTTTATTTATAGCAGTTTCCCTTTGCTTTTCCTTTTTACTCTTCACCTTTGCATTGAGTTTGTTGTGTGCGTGTGTACAGGTACTTAGGCAAAGGCCTCCCCGAGTTGTTGTGCCTTCGGCGCTAGTCACCAGCCCCTGGCCTATGGAGGCGGGCTTGGGTTAGTTGCGGCTCGAGCCCAGGTAGGGTTGGGTCGTGACAAAACTGTTATCATGAACCTCTTAGTTTCTATAAAATTTCCCCACAACACTACGAATCCCCAAAATAACTCATCAAATCTTCTCAAAACCTTGAGTAACATCAAATGATTTTTAAAAATATCAAAAATAAAAAGTTATATATCCCAAATTAAAAATAATATCCCAACTAACCCAGTCATCAAATAAACTTAATTATTTTCTAGGTATTCTCTCGCACAACATCTCGAGGTCTGGTGATATTATATAATGTCTACCATAAACCCATCTATATCATATGGAAACTTATACAAATTTTGTAATAAAATAGCAATAGTTGATCTGACCCATCACCCTGCCCAGCTCACCACAAGGGCCAAAATACATTACTGATCACGATGGGAATTTGAACAAGAACTAATGAAATAAAACCATGATTCTGAGTACCATTTTGACCCTCAAATTTTATAATCCAATTAATGAGTTCCAACTGGGAACCATACCTGAGGTCTCTGTGTGTCGGATAATCAATCTATGTAATTAAGTAGTTATGCATTTTGTGTCAACCAAACATAAAATATCGATAAATTAAATTAATAAAAAATACATAAATTAATTTATTATTTAATCAACAATTTTAAAACCATATTTGAAAAAAATCATCAAACTAATACAAATTATAATGCTTTTGGGGATGATAAATACAATCACCTTACTGGTCTAATGATACCATGTGGTACCCAAAATCCACTATGATACTCTGATTCAATGGCATAAATAATCTCATTCGAGTGGAGATTAATATGAAACCAACATATTAGACAAAATCTCCCCACATGAGTAAGATATCAAGGCTACATACCAGCAGATATGAGTGTATAAGGTGAAAGAAAATTTCTAACAGGATTACATGAATATTTCATTTTCTTCTTTTATAAGAGGAACCAAAAATAATAATTTGAAAATAAACATTAAAAAATTATATTTTATTTTATTTTTATGACATGAAATAAATATCAACACTATGTTCATTTAAAAATATATTATCTAAATAAATTGAATTCATGATTGCATTTTGTTTTAGACATTATTTTTTTTGAATAAAAACATTTTCACACCCCATAAATATGTACATATATAAATGGGGTAAATATGATAGGAAGTAACATCCTGGATAAAAATTAAATGTAAATAATAAGAAAAATAAAATCTATTTATAATAAAGTCTCAACCCTAATGGAATTAAAACATTTAAACATAAACAATACATGAAAAAAACATTCATATAATAAATATAATTAAATTAAGGTTAACATATGATAAATATTATGAAGAATAATTGTAGGTACTAATGGGAAAATATTAGACATACTTTGGTGGTACAAACTACCAATAGGTTTTATAACCCTACACTTTTCACCCAAATCACTCTCATCTACCATCATCAGGATTTCACCCCCAGCCCTAATTCATAACATCACAATATACATTCATTGGCCACTATGAAATCTCATATAGTATATAACCCATCCCTTGATTCCTACTAAGTAGACATGGTTTCCCATAAGAATAACTAATTGACATGGGTTGATACCAAACAGTCATCAATCACATGTCAATAAGGTATCCCATTAAACATAACACAATAACAATATACATCCCCCTTCTAACACCCATTTACCAAGATACCCAAATTATAAGAAAAAACACTTTAGTAAATCATAATTTATCTATCCATAATTAAAAAAAATCATCAATGGTAAAAGATAATGGGACTTAATAATGGTGTAACAAACAACAATGAAAATCACATTTCATAATGTTTCATTCATTCCTCCACATTATAAATAGTAATTATATATATTTTTTAATACCTTATTCAAATACATTTAAAAAAATTTATTTCAAAAAACTGAAACAGTAATATCGAAAAACATTCATGATAAATTAAAAAATATATCCCTAAAAAATTTCATAATAATACACAACTCATTAAACATAAAAACTACTAAAACAAAAAATTCCACATATTATAATTCATATTTAATTTGAACACCATGAATAAATTATTTCTCCTAAGGAAACCCAAAATTTGAATATTTTAAAAAATTTAGAGTTTATTAAACATTATTTATAATGAATTTTTCATTTATTTACAAAATACACCCACTAAGTGAATTGAAAACTAGAAAGGCTCATGGAAAACCCTAGGGAAATAAAATTTTGAAGACACATACTTCATTTAACTCACTCAAAATATGTTTTAAAACCTCAATCAACCATGGAAATCTAAATTAAATATAAATGGAATAGAAAATACAACATTTACATATATAATCATGTCTCCATAGAAATATATTACATGAATATATGAGAAATCATAATCATAATTCTAAAAGTCCAATGAATTCCATTATGAGATAATTTATAACACTAGGTTTTCCCCTAGGGGTATAAGGGTGAAAATACTTTTAAAAAAGTGATGAACAGGGGAAAGGAAGTGAATAAGATTTTATATCAATGCGATAACATGATTAACTATTCATAAAACCACCCAAACCAATTAAATTACCTATAAAATATATATGAAATTGTTGGGAATAGTGGTTTTGGTCTACACATAAAAGTAGGAAATAGGATATGGAAATTTATAATTAAAAAGATTAAATAACAAAACTTACAACATATAGGTGGTAACATTATATTCTCTCATATTTTAGAAAATAATGATGTTAAAATGTGAATGACATTGTCCAAAAAATGTATAGGTCACATGGGTTACTCTATATGGTTTACCAAACCATGAAGCTAACTGTAGTACTTATAAAAGATTTAAATATTTTCAAAATATTAACCTTGAACACCCCCAAAACTAAAATGGATAAACCATTTAAAAATTATAGATTAATAAGTTACATTTTTGTAGTTTCACAATTGAAATAATAGATGGTCTATATTATTATTTTCATTATTGAATTAAAATTTTATAAATAAAAAAAATTACATTTCTCTAACAGAAAATGTGTTTTGGATTTATTAGAGAATATTTTTTTCTTTATAATTACAACTATAAAATGTTAGATTGTTATTTTTTGATGTGTTATTTAATGTTTCCAATGATTATATAAATAAAATATATACCAATGGTAATTTTGATGACGTAATTACATAATATTTGGATGATTATTAATATAATTATTTTAAATTTTAAATAATTAATAATTTTTATATCATTTCTTACAGCAGAAACATGTGAGTTTAATTCCACTCATTAATCATTATAGGATTCAGAAACCGTAGTTTATGTCATCCATTTTATAATGATAAAAATTATAATTCATTACATTTTATAGATTTTTCTTTCATTATATTTTGATAACACACATTACTCTTATTGTTTATATTATACATATCATTGATATTTTGTCTACATAACTTATTTCTTACTTCATGCCAGTAATACATGTAGTTCAATAAAATCCCACAAGGGTTATTCTACACCTGTTGACTTTGAGATTTACCAACATATACTTATTTTCGTTCCCAATTAGTTAAATACTTGGTCATAATTCATCCTTAACAGTAATTATTCATTGATACATATTTTTATCGTTAATTATTATCATGCTTCATTATTTTTTATATTCTTCCTTCCCCACACACAAAAATTTATTCATGGCCAATATGTAAGAGAAAATAATGTTATATCATTGGTATACTACTATTACATAAAAATGTATGAAGAAATATTAAAAATAAATAAATATATCATAACCATTTCCATAACTCTAAGATTCATGTTTCCCCCACTTGCTATAATTTTCATTAAATTTATAGTTCTAGGGTAAATTCTAGTAGTTTTGATGTTTTTCATGGAGAAATTATATCCATGAGTCTTATGTGTCCTAGTATTATTCTTATTAAGATTTTCACCTATTATTATATTTTTCTCTTATCCCAAACACTGCGTACATCACAACTCTAGTGATAGTAGTTAAATAAAGAAAGAAATATTTCTTTCATTATGTAACAAAGATTTGTTTTTAATATTGACCCGAATTTATATCAATTTATATTTTCATGTGATATTGTCATCACATTTATAAACAAGTAAAACCCATGGACATGTTTGGAGTCTACATATTTAAGGGGGAGTATTGGTTCATTGATTTGAAACCAATAAACCCCCTCATCTGAGTGATCCTAGTCAATTATAGTGACTTTGAAATACCAGTGATCTATAATTTAGTCTATGGTATATTCAAAATCCCAAGATTTCTATATTAAATAACTAAATACCCAAATTAACTAATAAATCAGCCTCCATGGAGACCTTATTCATTATTCTAGTGTTAGAGTATTGATAGGTTGAACTCAATGTGGTGGGGAATCTTAGTGTTTTTTATAAAATAACATATAACCTTTTGGAAATTAAACCTCAAGACATTAATTAATAATTTCATTTATTGGGGCAAAATATTATAACACCATCCCTAAATATCTCTAATATGTCTTATAGGGAATTCTATTTCTAATAACACCACAACATGGAGGAAAATTAATAAGTATCTTCACCTAATCCCATTCGGATTATCAATTGAATGTCTCCTCAAAATTGTGTTTTTCCTAAATAAAATATCTATTAATTCTTAAAAAGTGGACTATTGAATAATTTTATCAAACCATGAATCAACATTTCATGAACACTGGACTACTATAATTATAAATAGAATATCACTTCATAATTTAGTTTTTCTAAACAACCTCACAATGCCCAAAGGATCTCAATGTACTCCAAAACTCATAAGATCCAATTAGATATATAAATTAGACATTATCATTGATTCATTCATTTGAAAAAATCATAAAAAATAATTAATAAAAAATTTATTTTAGATAATTCATAATGTTTTGAGAATTAAATGACACCTGGATAGTAAAGGGAAAATTAATTAAAGTTAATTGGGATCGTGATAATTTACTTGAACACATTATGTATGCAGAATATTCACATTAAATATACATTTCATGTTACTAATAAACTCATTTGAAACAATTGTTACATCCCACTATAAAACCCACAACCCCAAACTCAATACATGCATCACCCATGACCCATGCCACATTTTTTGGCACTCTCACCTCAAAATCAAACTCTATCAACATTCTTTCATTTCATAGATTTTGAGGACCCTTACCAAAAGTGACTCAATTATTCATAACCCTAAGGAGGTTTTACATACTAATAGTGGATCATATTAGTGAACCACAATCCTCAGTAACATTGATTTTGGGGCATGACCACCCCCATCACACAACCATTAAGAAAACATGGGTTTTATATACACTTACAATATTAAAAGAACGTTTACAAATTTTTTATTAAGTATAACATGTATTAAATAAATAAATATATTGTATAATATATTTTTTTAAATTTAAATTGAATCAATAACATTTTAAACTCTTTTGGTGTACCTTTATCGCATATTAGTATAATTTTCCACATAGGATTCCATTAAATAACTTCCTCATTTTTTCACTAGAAAATAATTCATCATGATTTCCTAGTCCCCTTTTACATTAACATACAATCCCTTTCTAAATAGGTAAATGTAAAATGGTTTTCATGACATAAATACTCTATGTTACCTAAATTCAATGTAATAATTTTTTACTCCAAAAAATGGTGGTGACCTCATTCTCCCAATGAGAAATTGATAATCGAACCACCTCACTATCACCATAATAACAAAAGTTTGATTGTGTCGCAATTGTAAAATCAGGGAGATCAGGGTTGATGGGGGATCTTTGAGGTTATAAAAAATAGTATAAAATAATTTTAAACATATATTTATTTAACTAACATGGATAAAACAAGATAAATAAATAAATTAAATGGGTTATAAATGAAAAAAACCATGTACTTGTCAGGTAACTCAAACACTCCAAAATTAAACATTCAATGTGTAATGGCCCAGCATTGCTCTGTCCATTAGCTAGTCCACATTCTCCATGGGTCTCCTGTAATACCTTGGTTTTATTTTAAACACACCATAGAATATTAGTCACTGGAATTTCATGTCCCGCTAATGTTTTCCCCCACAGATCAACACATGTTCTTTTAGTGTGATTTTCCTTCACTCAAGCAAACCTATGGAAACATCATAGAAGTTTACCCATCCTAATTGTAACACCCCGAGCTTCCACGATACGCCTCTCTTTCAATAATGCAATAGCTTGCATTGTACGCAAGTTCGAGTTCTAACACACCGCAACTAATCAAAGTAGTTGTTATGAATAGTAATAACCACCTTTTAAATTTATAGAAATTTTATATTTCAAAATGTACTTCATTTTTGTATTCCTAATATTGAAATTAGCCTATGTTGAATTTTTTGTAATTTTCTGAGAACTTCCAAATTTTTATGAATAGTGAAAAATACTTAAAACAACTTTTTTAATCAAAATAATTTATAGTGATAAGTTATAATATTTAGTGGTTTTAAGGTATAATTAGAATATATTTTTACCATTTTATCCAATGGTGGTCATTATAATTAATTTAACATTGAAATTGGACATAAACAATTGCCAATCTTTTGATATAAATTGTTTCTTAAAAACACGCTATTTGTCGTAACAGCGGGAATTAATTATAAAATTAATTAATGAAACTTATATGTTTGGAATTTTTTAAAATATACATCATTTTTGAATTCGGAATATCAATTATATCTTAGGGTGATATTTTGGCATTGTTCTGAAAAACTTCAATTTTTGATGAATAGTGAAACCACTAAGTGGTAGTTAAATAACTGATTTTTCGTTTAAATGAAATATTACCACTTCTGTGATTTGATTTTCAAAAATCCTACATACATGGTTGTCATTAAGAAGTAAAATGTGGTTCAATGATATTAAAATAATTTTTTTGGTGAATAGTAACTTTTAAGTTCTTAATCGCGATTAGAGGTAATTAATGTAGTTTAAGGTACAAATGATGTTTTAATAATATGAGATGAGCTTTACACTTGTCCTACTCCTATTGGATGAGTCATGGACGACCAAGACAACCCATGGGTCAACTTGGGGACCCCATGGAGCCACTTTGGTTGGAAAATGACATTAATATATATTTATTTAATGTTAAAATTAAATTGACACAAACATGAGTTGTTTTACTAAAACAGTTCTTAAGTGGGGTTACACAAGTCCAAATTTTGACTATAAATATTCATTAGAAAGATAAAAAGATTTTATACATAATAGTATTTTTTTTTATAATTTTTAGACATTAAATAAATTAAATTATTTATGACATCATTATGATGCAGCGATGACCTCATTATTTAACGATTTAAATAAAATGAGAAGATAATGAAAAATCCAAGGCTTACACTTGTCCAAAGCCTATTGGATGAGGATATTTAGAAACCTTATCACCTTATCCTAGAATTATATAAGTGTGGGACCTTAATAATCCGAAAAAGCATTGTGAAATAATGTAACATTTCAATCTTTCCAAAAGTGCCCCTCCTCTCCTCTTATAAAAGGCCCCCACCTCTACCACCTTATTCACACTTCCAAGCCTTTTGGTTCGGCCAACCCCTGCCCAAATACTCTCCCAACTTATCTACCTTAATCCTAGAAGCTTTACTTTAGTCAGAAAGACATCCTAAGGAGTCCTTTTGATCAAATCAAAAGGAAGAACCCGAAGAAGAGGTAACATCTTCATCACCCTCTTTCAAGTTTCTTTCTTCTTCCACTCCCTCTTTGTTTATTATTTCAATTCTAAAATTATAACTCCAGTATCTTCTATATACTGTGATGTCATTATAAATATGGAACAACCATATTCAGTATTCTACCCATCATTTGAATGACATGTCACCATACGTGCGTACGTACGGCTTACCGTCTCCACGTCGTGGTGTAATTGTTATTCAATATATTATTATTTAGATGGGTATAATAATGATATGTAATTCATGTAAATAATAAATATAACATGATAATTATTCTGTATATATGATATAATATCCAATTATATATTATTTTAATATCAAAATAATGATATTGTCGCTCGTGCGTACGTACGGACTACCGTCTCCACGAACGCGATGAGATTCATTCTCCGTCGTATCCATTCAAGTATAATTATCATTTGATGATTTAAAAATAATGTTTAAGGACATGATATCATTCTGGATATGAATAAGATACAACCTATCCATGAAAAACACGACTTGCGTAACAAAACATATAAAAGAAAACGAGTAAGTTAACACCCGAAACAACGATAAATCTAAGATATTGTTAACAAAGCAGTGTTAAAAGATCATATATGATATCATATGAATGTATATGATTCTTATATAATTTAATAACAATTATTTCACCATTATACAGGAGGTTAACCTACCCCAACCAAGGAAAAGTACAAGGTAAGGGTTTACTTCACAACCTCTTCATTATCCAAGGTTGTTTATACATAATTATCTACTGGGACCTCGTTATCATCCAAAACCATGTTTCTTAAAAATGTCTTTCAAAACATTTTTACTATTTAATGGATAATGGGTTAAAGTCATTTATACCCTTATATGTTTTTGAAAGGAATCTTACCGTCGTTTTCCAAACAATGTACTTTTTGACCTTTTTGACAAATATAAGGTAAGAATGTTTTTTTTACTTATACGACGGGTGTGACTATTTTCTGCCATTATAACTTCGTCGAAGCTTCCCTAACAAGCTTGTAAGAATATCTTCAAAGTAAATGTATTATTTTATAATTATGGGGCTTTTAAATGATTTCAAAAAAGAGAGATATTTCTCTCAAATAGCTTTGATTTCATCTATGTCAACATCCTTTGATGGGTTTTAAGTTTAATTGAAATTGATTTGTGATACAAAACTTCCATTGAACATTTTGTGAAATATTTGATTGTGGATGTGTTATTTTTATACCATCCATAGTTTATGGAGAAATTGTTGACATTTCTTATGCTAGTTTTAATACGAATATTTATATTATGTTTAAACCTATTCATATGAGGAATGTATTGGACTTAATATGTGACGGGTGGAGCCCTCTATAGCGCCTCGATGCATCGGTAGGTCTCATGAGACAACTAGACGTGGAATTGGCCGAGGCCCTTTCCCAATTTGATTTATGGTTTTCGCCGAGGCCTTAATCATTTTAGACGTCTTGGCCGAGGCCTTGAAAAAATGTTTCAGAATGTCTGGCATTATACATTCCCTCATTATGAATGTGGTTATTGATATTTCATGTGATTATTCGTCTAGTAGAATATCCATGTGAGTAAGTAATGGCATTGTTTTATTTTACTTTTTCCATATTATGTTGAAGTTCAAGTTCAATAAGGCTTTTGTTTTAGTTATACATTGCCTTAAATGCTTATGTTTTCTTATAAAAGCCTTCACAATATTGTTATCCTTACTGAGAATCTGAGCTCACCCCTTTCAATGTTTAAATATTTTCCAGGATGTGAAGAAGTGTATTATGACTGACTTGCAAGGATAGTCAGTGAAGATATGAGTGTGGAATATGAAGACCATGTTATTGTAGTTTGTTTAATTTTGATGTAATGAAAGACTTATGAATGTATCTAGTGTTTCCAAGGCTACTAAACTAATCGGTCTTTCGAGACTTGATCTTTTGTGATCATGCCAATGTTACGAAGTAATGCACCGACTCTGGGTAGCTGGGGTCAGGGCATTACAGTTGGTATCAGAGGCAGTTTAGTACTAACCTTGGAAGCTAGATTTAGATAAACTCTGATTAGAGCACATAGCCCGAAGATAGGCTTTGAGGATTAGTATAGAGGAACTTCCTAAAATTTTGGTATTATAGAGATGTTATGAGTTTTCCGAGCAATACATCCCTGTCTAGATACGAGCAGGTAGAGGCGGCTCTGGCACAGATGTACCTAGGGGTAAAACCCGAAAACACCGCTTTGAGCTAGACTCGAACGGGAACTGGTGCACGACAACGGGTCTTGCTGCACTCTTGGTTACGACACTCCCAGGGGATATGCTTATGATAATTCTCATTTTATTTACAAAACACTATGAAGATTTATGAGTATATACTTCCTCAAAGAAAACATTTCTTTTTATGATTATGGATTATATCCATAAATAGTTCAATTTATGTAAAGTGTTTTACAAGTATGGAATTATGTATTTTGATTCATAAACTAATCTAGTTTATGCCATTGTTTAGAAATGGCGCCTAGTGAAAGGAATGGAAACCGTATCAATGCACGAACTCCATGTAGGGATTGCCCTCCTACTCAAGATAATTATTGTGGATCTGGAGATACAACTGGTGCTGATCAACTTATCACCATACTGGGAAAACTTACTCAGGTTATGAATAATAACCTTACCTGTATGGAGCACCCTGATCCACAGCGTGGAGGATCAATGTTAGATCGATTCATGAGGCAGCAACCACCAACGTTTAATGGGGGTACAAATCCGTTAGTAGCTGAGCAATGGATAAACACCTTAGAGAAAATATTCCATGCCTTGGGGAGTAGCGAAAGGGAGAAGGTTGTCATGGCAGTTTACCGCCTCACTGGAGATGCCGATCAATGGTGGTCGCTGATTCAAAACACAAAGGAAGATGATGACGTATCAAATATGGAATGGAGGGAGTTCAAAGAGATTTTCTTAGAAAAATACTTTCCTCGTGACCATCGAGCAGATATGGAAAGGCAATTTCTGAGTTTGAGGCAGAAGGAGGATGAGAATGTCGCAAAGTATGAGGCTAACTTTACAAGGTTAGCGAGGCATGCTTCCGATTATATACGTAACCCAAGGAGTAAGATTGGTCGTTTCTTTGATGGGTTAAAACCATTTCTCCGTCGAGCTTTAGTATCACAATCCTTCTCATCATACGAAGATATTGTCTCGTGTGCTATCAAGACAGAAAAGGAATTCTCTAAGTCTTATGACAACAAAGTAAAGCAAGAGAAGAAGAGAATGGTGGAACAAGAGACAGATAAAGGGAAAAAGGGAAAGAAGGATTTTCCATTATGTGATAATTGTGGGAAGAATCACCCTGGTACTTGTCTAAAAGGAATGGGAGTTTGTTATAAATGTATAGAAAAGGGTCATCAGGCTCGTGATTGTAAGGGAAATAAAGAGGCTATCAAAGTTGAATGCTACAATTGTAGAGAAATGGGTCATTATGAAAATGAATGTCCTATGCGTCAGGGAAACTTACCTCAGAAAAGGCCAAGGGATCAAGGACAATCTTATGTTGTTACTACAGTTGAAGCAGAATAAGTAATGTATTGGTGCTTTTGGACTCATGGATTATATTCTGGTTATTAGAATAATGTGATATATATATAAGGATTGTACTGCAGTACTTGTTGATTTTAGTAAGGTTTTAATATGATTAAGGTAATCATATTTTTAGTATGTGACAATAATAGAAACTTTACTTTGTTTGGGGAATCTGATAAATTGATTTTGGAATTAAGAGACCTTTTAGAGAAAGTCTGGACAGAGGTATTTTCGATAACTACAATGGTTGGAGTGGATTAAGTTGATCTTTGGATAGTATTGTTTAAGGTTAAAAAAATTATGAAGATTATTTTTGGAATATTATGAAACTATAGTTTTAGGAAAAGGACAACCTCCAGGGTGGGGCATAACCCGTCACGTCGGACAAAGCTGCAGGAATCGAACCCACAACCATAGTGCGACTAGCCTTTATTTCCTACCACTAGCCTACAGGAAGTCCCTGGTTATTACAAAATAGTTTTACTAATCTAAATGGTATGTGTTAACATTTGGAACCTTATACAATTAGGATAAATAGAATATTTTTGAGTTCCATTACCATTTGGAGTAAAAGTTGGGTTTGTGGTAAAAATTTATTAACGAATGAAAGTATACATAACAAGTATGTATATTCCCTTACGTTCTTAGTAAATCTCCTAAATAAATTCCTCAACATTATAAAAGGTAACTTAAAACAAAAATGTTGTCGGTTAACTTTTCCAACTAGGGATTCAATGACCGTTTAACCAATCACAAGTTTGTGATTTTCTTGTGGTTAAACTTTCTCCTAATCCTGTTTTCTATAACTCCCCATCAGACCTTGATGGTTTGTTTCTCCTCCATATCCATATTTTCATAGAATCCTAGAATTGGCTATATCGGGTGACCTTTTTACTTATCTTGCTTTCTTTTAATGTTATATATTTATTAACCTTATTTCCGATGTGGGTTTTCCTCAAAGGTATTTTCTCTTTTCAACCTTTTATTTTCAAAGAAAAATTTCAAATTGCGAGGTCTCAATTTATTGAAGGAGGGGAGAATGTAACACCCCGAGCTTCCACGATACGCCTCTCTTTCAATAATGCAATAGCTTGCATTGTACGCAAGTTCGAGTTCTAACACACCGCAACTAATAAAAGTAGCCGTTATGAATAGTAATAACCACCTTTTAAATTTATAGAAATTTTATATTTCAAAATGGACTTCATTTTTGTATTCCTAATATTGAAATTAGCCTATGTTGAATTTTTTGTAATTTTCTGAGAACTTCCAAATTTTTATGAATAGTGAAAAATACTTAAAACAACTTTTTTAATCAAAATAATTTATAGTGATAAGTTATAATATTTAGTGGTTTTAAGGTATAATTAGAATATAGTTTTACCATTTTATCCAATGGTGGTCATTATAATTAATTTAACATTGAAATTGGACATAAACAATTGCCAATCTTTTGATATAAATTGTTTCTTAAAAACACGCTATTTGTCGTAACAGCGGGAATTAATTATAAAATTAATTAATGCAACTTATATGTTTGTAATTTTGTAAAATAGACATCATTTTTGAATTCGGAATATCAATTATATCTTAGGGTGAAATTTTGGCATTGTTCTGAAAAACTTCAATTTTTGATGAATAGTGAAACCACTAAGTGGTAGTTAAATAACTGATTTTTCGTTTAAATGAAATATTACCACTTCTGTGATTTGATTTTCAAAAATCCGACATACATGGTTGTCATTAAGAAGTAAAATGTGGTTCAATGAGATTAAAATAATTTTGTTGGTGAATAGTAACTTTTAAGTTCTTAATCGCGATTAGAGGTAATTAATGTAGTTTAAGGTACAAATGATGTTTTAATAATATGAGATGAGCTTGACACTTGTCCTACTCCTATTGGATGAGTCATGGCCGACCCAGACAACCCATGGGTCAACTTGGGGACCCCATGGAGCCACTTTGGTTGGAAAATGACATTAATATATATTTATTTAATGTTAAAATTAAATTGACACAAACATGAGTTGTTTTACTAAAACAGTTCTTAAGTGGGGTTACACAAGTCCAAATTTTGACTATAAATATTCATTAGAAATATAAAAAGATTTTCTACATCATAGTATTTTTTTATAATTTTTAGACATTAAATAAATTAAATTATTTATGACATCATTATGATGCAGCGATGACCTCATTATTTAACGATTTAAATAAAATGAGAAGATAATGAAAAATCCAAGGCTTACACTTGTCCAAAGCCTATTGGATGAGGATATTTAGAAACCTTATCACCTTATCCTCGAATTATATAAGTGTGGGACCTTTTGAATCCAAAAACGCATTGTGAAATAATGTAACATTTCAATCTTTCCAAAAGTGCCCCTCCTCTCCTCTTATAAAAGGCCCCCACCTCTACCACCTTATTCACACTTCCAAGCCTTTTGGTTCGGCCAACCCCTGCCCAAATACTCTCCCAACTTCTCTCCCTTCATCCTATAAGCTTTACTTCAGTCAGAAAGACATCCTAAGGAGTCCTTTTGATCAAATCAAAAGGAAGAACCCGAAGAAGAGGTAACATCTTCATCACCCTCTTTCAAGTTTCTTTCTTCCTACACTCCCTCTTTGTTTATTATTTCAATTCTAAAATTATAACTCCAGTATCTTCTATATACTGTGATGTTATTATAAATATGGAACAACCATATTCAGTATTCTACCCACCATTTGAATGACATGTCACCATACGTGCGTACGTACGGCTTACCGTCTCCACGTCGTGGTGTAATTGTTATTCAATATATTATTATTTAGATGGATATAATAATGATATGTAATTCATGTAAATAATAAATATAACACGATAATGATTCTGTATATATGATATACTATCCAATTATATATTATTTTAATATCAAAATAATGATATTGTCGCTCGTGCGTACGTACGGACTACAATCTCCACGAACGCGATGAGATTCATTCTCCGTCGTATCCATTCAAGTATAATTATCATTTGATGATTTAAAAATAATGTTTAAGGACATGATATCATTATGGATATGAATAAGATACAACCTATCAATGAAAAACACGACTTACGTAACAAAACATATAAAAGAAAACGAGTAAGTTAACACCCGAAACAACGATAAATCTAAGATATTGTTAACAAAGCAGTGTTAAAAGATCATATATGATATCATATGAATGTATATGATTCTTGTATAATTTAATAACAATTATTTCACCATTATACAGGAGGTTAACCTACCCCAACCAAGGAAAAGTACAAGGTAAGGGTTTACTTCACAACCTCTTCATTATCCAAGGTTGTTTATACATAATTATCTACTAGGACCTCGTTATCATCCAAAACCATATTTCTTAAAAATGTCTTTCAAAGAATTTTTACTATTAAATGGATAATGGGTTAAAGTCATTTATACCCTTATACATTTTTGAAAGGAATCTTACCGTCGTTTTCCAAACAATGTACTTTTTGACCTTTTTGACAAATATAAGGTAAGAATGTTTTTTTTTACTTATACGACGGGTGTGACTATTTTCTGCCATTATAACTTCGTCGAAGCTTCCTTAACAAGCTTATAATAATATCTTCAAAGTAAATGTATTATTTTATAATTATGGGGCTTTTAAATGATTTCAAAAAAGAGAGATATTTCTCTCAAATAGCTTTGATTTCATCTATGTCAACATCCTTTGATGGGTTTTAATTTTAATTGAAATTGATTTGTGATATAAAACATCCATTGAACATTTTGTGAAATATTTGATTGTGGATGTGTTATTTTTATACCATCCATAGTTTATGGAGAAATTTTTGACATTTCGTATGCTAGTTTTAATACGAATATTTATGTTATGTTTAAACCTATTCATATGAGGAATGTATTGGACTTAATATGTGACGGGTGGAGCCCGCTATAGCTCCTCGATGCATCGGTAGGTCTCATGAGACAACTAGACGTGGAATTGGCTGAGGCCCTTTCCCAATTTGATTTATGGTTTTGGCTGAGGCCTTAATCATTTTAGACGTCTTGGCCGAGGCCTTGACAAAATGTTTCAAAATGTCTGGCATTATACATTCCCTCATTATGAAAGTGGTTATTGATATTTCATGTGATTATTTGTCTAGTAGAATATCCATGTGAGTAAGTAATGGCATTGTTTTATTTTACTTTTTCCATATTATGCTGAAGTTCAAGTTCAATAAGGCTTTTGTTTTAGTTATACATTGCCTTAAATGCTTATTTTTTCTTATAAAAGCTTCCACAATATTGTTATCCTTACTGAGCATCTGAGCTCACCCCTTTCAATGTTTAAATATTTTCCAGGATGTGAAGAAGTGTATTATGACTGACTTGCAAGGATAGTCAGTGAAGATATGAGTGTGGACTATGAAGACCATGTTATTGTACTTTGTTTAATTTTGATGTAATGAAAGACTTATGAATGTATCTAGTGTTTCCAAGGCTACTAAACTAATCGGTCTTTCGAGACTTGATCTTTTGTGATCATTCCAATGTTACGAAGTAATGCACCGACTCTGGGTAGCTGGGGTCGGGGCGTTACACTAATCCCTACTTCAGTTCAATCATTCTTAACTACAGAGTTCTAATCATCTAGGCTCCCATAAATAAAGGATCACCTTGTTCACATGGCTAATAAAATTTATCCTATGAATTATAACTTTTTAGGGGTATTACACTCTCCATCCCTATAAAGCACAACACCCTCTTTTGGGAACCCAAGCCTCAAAACCTAGAAATGTTTCTAGACATTCATCTAGGTATTGTCTCTAATACTTTTTTTCTTGATATGACCTTCATCGGGACATGAAACTAGTAATATGACCTCTTGGGTCTCTTGTAATAACATGGTTCCATTCTCAGAACATCATAGGCTATTACGCTTCTGGTCCACCTACTGGTCTAATGTTCATCCCCATCGGCCAACACATATTCTTTTGGTGTGTTTTCATCACTTGCATACATCCATGGAAACATCCCATAAGGTCAACCATCTCGGTCACTACTCTAGGATATGTATTTTTTACTATGGAGTTGTAATCATGTTGGCTTTCGAAAATAAAGGAGAACCTTTTTACCTAGCTATAACATTTTTTCTTTTAAGAATAAAATATAAAAGGTTGTTACAATGCGAGACTTTTTACCTTGAGAAATACTATATTAATTGATGATTTTTAAACATTTTTCTAGATTTATAATGTAATTTAATTTTTCTACCATGGTCTTTTATTTTTTATGTATAAAAAATAATTAATTTTAATTCTTCTTACACACTATAATAATATTAACCTTTCTAAATAAATTTTATGATGTCAACGATAACACATGGTATCACTAAGACATATATATATATATATATATATATATATATTCATTTTATTAAAATATTATGAAATTCAATATGAAATCATGAACCATATGTAGCCCTTTAAGGATTACATGAATTGTTTTTTGCCATTCCAATTATAAAAAATAAAATACATTATATTATGTATAAATATATAAGTAATATAAATTATTATTGATTGTATATATGACTTATATAGTAAAATTATAGAAATTTATATAACATATTAGCGTATATTCAATATATTCATTATCTAGTTTAGATAAAACTAATTTTAATTAATTGTGTTCTACTGATGAATTCATGTTTTATGTTGTGATCAAAAAAATGAATCATAAAATAACATTTACTTAAATGTGTTGTAATTATTTCACTAAATAAAATATTTTTCCACTAAATAGGTGGTTTCAAGATATGCTAGAAAATATATTGTCTAAATTCTATAATATTTAAAAAATAAATAACAAAGACTTTTTATTAGTGGTCTATACAACATCAGTTGATTTTTATAGAATTATTTAAATTTAATTATAATGATAATATTGATAAAAACCTGAATATGGGACTATGGTTTTTCACTTAATTATACATGTGAACAAAACCTCTACTTTAAAAATTTTTCTCATAACACTATTACTTTTTAGGAAAAATGTTAAATATATTTTATGACTTTTATAAACATGGATCTTGAATAATTAAAAATAGTAAAGGATATTATAGTGTGAGTTTATTTTTTAACAATATTTATTCAATATTTTTATTTAATAAATTTAAAATGTATATTATTTTATAAAAAAATTTACCATGCACTAACATTAATCACTGAGATATGTTTTTTAATATAATAACAAAATAAAAAAACTACATTGTCTGGTATCATGATTTTTCTTGCAAATATTTATCAAGTAACAGAATTAAATTAATATCCTTTATTAATATATTATTAATTATTGATTCACTATTTTTACATAAGAAAAAATGGTTGTTTATGAAAAACATGAAGAGAATTATTTTGAAAATATTTCTATAATGTTTGTATTAGTATAAACAATTATAAATGAAGTGGGTTGCTAAATAAATTAAATATAATCTAATTCAATAGAAAAATTTTTCAAATTAATATTTTGGGTTAAATTGGATGTTAAAATTATATTTCATTAAAAAATATAATAAATATGAAAATTATTAATGTGTTTAAAAATTATTATTTTTATAAAATTTTGACATATGTAAGGAAAAATATTGATAGGTTAAGTGGGAGTGTGACATATATAATAAGCCATGATATTGTTGTAGATTATTTTTAATTGTACATAAATTTTAAAAGATTACAGTTTTTTAATATATATTTATGAAATGTATATTTTCTTAAAATTAATGAATAACCAACAGAATAAATTTGTTGACCAATATAAGATAAATTTAATTATATTCAATGAATCAGAAATGATGGATTATTACAATACACTATCAAGGTATGTTTTTTTAGAAATTATAAGCATTAATATATACCAATAATAAGTAAACTTTATTTATATATTACTTGTATATATAATAATGACTTTAATTCCAAAAATTTATTATTTCTCCTCTACAATATGAGTGAGATGATACATAAAAACATATATATAATAATTTAATATAGATGGTAATTTTATTCATTAAATTAATTAATGTTTTCATTATATAGTGAAATAAATTATTACATATGAAATTTTTTGAAATATTGATTTATATTACACAAAAATTATATTGAAACTTATATGATTATACTATAATGCGTAAAATTTAATTTTTAAAATCCTTTTTTTATTTTTCTATTATTTATTAACATATGGAATACATTATAATAATATAATATAAATGATCAAAATAATATTTTGATAAAAAATCATTTGAGATATGTGATTTTAATATCTGAATAATATTTAAAAAAAATTAATATAAAAAGAATAAACATTTTTTTCTTTTTTTCATTTATATAATAATGTAAATAACTCAATGAACTCAACATATATTATTCCAATTCAATACATCATGTTTAACTTTGATTAATTAATTAAATATTCTTTAATTGGATGTAGAAATTAATCCTACAAAATTCCAATGAATTGATGAATTAACTAATGTTTAATCTTAGTGAAAATACCATTTTACTTTGATTAAACTAATGTTATAAACATTAAATCGACAAATTTAATTTCTATCTCAAGGAGAGTGATGTTGTATCAAGATTCATTTCAACATGAACACTAATTTTTGTTCTGTTCCTCTAATGAAGACATTGAACTATATTAGACAAAAAAAGCATGTTAACCATTTTAACACGGATTGAGAGTTTTATAAGGTGATAAAAATTAAAAAAAATATTTTTTTTTTCATCAAACTAAATTTTAATATGAAATATCATATAAATAATGATTGTTTCACAAATTTTTTCTACAATAATTTTCGTTATTAATCTTAATTATATATTTTGGAATATATTGAAATTGTATCCAATTATGATAAGTATATTTTTATTAACATAATAAAATAGTAAATGGGAATTAACATTCAAGATACCATTTTATTTTTTGTCAAATTAACAACACATTGTAAAATTAATGTTGATACTAAAGAACCAGTGAGAAGAAAGTGATATTAATTTTTCAGATAGATACGAGAATGTTTTAAAAGACATGATAAATTATTTTATTTCAAAAATATCTTGTAGAAAAATCATTTTCTAATTATACATGTGATAGGAAGAAAATGTTTTCTATAATACATTTAGGTATCAGAAAATAGGTATTTTTTAAACTATTGTAATTACAATATGATAATAAATAGACTACTAATAATAAATAGTAAGAAAAAATTAAATATTTATTCATTAAATGTTCCTATAATATCTACTCTTAATAGATAATTTATTTTATATGTCCATTCATTTACTCGGTGGGGTATGATCTAGTGTGAAAAACAATTTTCAATAAAGTAGAAATGATCTATATCCTATTTAATCAATGACAAGAATTGTTTCTAAAGACTATACATAAATACTCTATACTAAGAATTTATATTATTGTAATGAATTCTATCTTCAATGATTTTAATGAATATTGAAAATATGAATTTTGAAAATGGATATGTTAATTGGATTCAATTGAAGGAATAAATTTTCAAAAGGTATCAGTCATATAACATAATTTTTTTAAAATAAAAGAGTTATCATAAATTTTTACATATAATAAATAAGCAGCAAAAAGATTAAAACCATTTTTTATCATTGGAATAAATAATGACATGGTGTAATAAAAATATTTTGATTTATTATTTAATAAGGTTGTGTTACAATACAATATTTTATTTCATAGTTCCCCAAAGATAAAAACATACTTATCTATAAATTATTATAATCTAATTACCTTTATATTGATATATTACAATTATATTTCATTTATTTTTTAGTATTAAAAAAAATTATTCATTTATTGATATTATTTTATCAATTATGTTTATATTATATAAAATAACGTAATATTATCTTCCAAAAAAATTTATTTTACTATATATACCCCATTAATTTTTAATTTATAAAACTATATTATTTTACTCTTTGTATTCCAATTTTAGTGGTTATATTTCTGCATGTTTGGGACTTTCACCAATTGGGTCTTAATTTATCAACTCGAAAACATGTTATTTTATCGAAATAGATATATGAAATGTTTTTTTAATATTAAAATTTTAATCATATTTTAATTTTTTTTATTTTTAATTTTTTCCTTTAAAATCAGTCCCAATTTTATTATCAAGAAGTATTGACCAAATATTTCTCTATTTTTTGGTATACCATATGTTCCACCTTCTTTGGCATGTTATTTTTTGATGAAAAATAATATCAATTAATGATAATTCATAGTTTGCTTTATTTTTATCTTTGACTTCCCACTAATGAGTTCTTGTTTTATTATCTCTTTGGTATATTCTTGGTCTAAAATTATTTTTTTCAATAGTGTATTTATTTAGATATTGGTTATTTCTGTGAGATTTATTTATTTATCTCTACAATAGTTTCACTTTCTAATTTTATGCCTATGTTATTTTGGTTCCACTTATTTCTTGGGGAACCTATTCACTATAAACTATAATACTAGTATGAAACATATTTTACCTATTCATATTGTTTGGTATCAGTATATAACATTAATGTTTGTATCTTTTTGGAGTATATTTAATTGAGGATGAACATTTTTTTCTAGTGAATAATATAATTTATTTTTTTGTTCTCTCTAAATCTGAGAATATATAGATTTCATAATTTCATTTTTATAGATTATTTTTATATTGATATTATTACCATTAGTAAAAAACAAAATATTGGTGTTTATTATTTATATATAGGACCAACGAGTACTAGATAATTTTAATTATATGTTTCCAGCGTACATGTATTATTTTTTTGTATTTTCGAATATTTTATTTTTTTTAGTTAAACAGTATGACAATTATTAAATTTTTATAGATCATGTCCAAAGATTGAATTTTTCTACTCATTATACTATATTATATTTTAATTTTTAAAAAATTTAATGCAAAAAATTGATATAAAATAGTACTAATTAATTTGATATAACATTTTATATATATAATATTTATAAAAAATTTATTGATAATGATTTTAAATTATTTAATAATTAAATTTTATCTATAATGGTACAAAAATAGCTCATATATTTTATTTTATGAAATTTAAAACAAAATAACATCTATATCCTCTAATGGCCAACAAATTATTAAATCCATTTTTTTATTAAATGAGATTCGTGATTACTCTTATACTCTCCATTCTATATATTTTGGTGATAATATATCACATGATGTATATATTAAAACAACTATTACAATTTACTAAAACAATAAGTATATCATTCTAAATGAATAAATATTTAATAAGAAAATTTTATAAAATAATTAAATCTTATACCATTAAATTGCATCATATAACTATAGTGTGATACAATTTTGAGAAAATTCATAAAGCGATAAAATCTAGCATGAATATTGATTATGATTTAGAGGATGAGAATAATATTGATATATTTTTTAACTATAGGATTATTGTAAAAAGTTAATTTATGTTATGATAAATGGTAAGGAGGCATGGACTATCGAATAGGATAAAGTTTTTTAAATTTGTAGACAGGTAAAATTTACAAATAAGCCTCCAAATTATGGTGAAGTATTAAATATTAAAAAGATTCACAAGAATTATAATGAATTAAAATAAAATAATCATAGAAATAATATCAATAATAAATTGTAATGGGATACGATTATTTTAAAATATAAAAAAGATTACATTGAATTTTTTAATAAATAGATTCACATTTTACATGTTTATTATAGTGATTTATCATAGAAAAAACTAAATAAATTATTTTTTTATAGATATATATTATAGTAATATTATCATTTTTCATTTTATAATAAAATTCAAATTCATGTTTTTTTATTAATATACACAAATTTAATACTATTTATTTATAATTATTGAAATAGAACAAAAATATTTATCATAATTATTTAAATAATAAATTTTAAAAATATATTATGGGAAATTTGGTAGGATTGAATGTTTACTTGAAGATATTTTTTTCCTTTGGTTGGTCTATAAAAGTAAATAAATAAAAGTGTAGTTTAGACTCTAAGGTGTCGCAACTATTTTCCAGTACTATATAGCCAATGTGTGGAATAATTTTATATATTCCCTTTTCAACCTATAATATATATTTCGCATCATAGCACTTACTTTTCAATTTTTCATCTCTTAGTTTAATTATAATAACTTATTATAATCATGAAATCCCTAATAATGAGATGATATAATGCAGAATTAAATATAAGATATCATATAAGATAAAATGAAGGAAATGTAACACAAGAATTTATAATGAACATAAAATATCTATATACAGAGATAAATATAATGAATGTTCCTTATCTCATAGGAACATAATTACAGAATTAATTAAATGCATAAATCAATCAAAAAACTTCATATCAAATTTGATATAAAAGTGTAAATCATATTACTATGGTGCTCAAATTTTCACAGTGTTCTATGGTGCTAAACCACCTTTGATAGATTCATCAAATAGGTGGGTCAATGTTACACATATTCCTCAATAAAGAAATAATAATACTTTATAATTTTGAAAAATAATTCTTATATACTATATAAGAGTGTAATATATATATATATATATATTAAAAAAAATTTCCCAAATGTTACACAGTAACTTCTTCAATATATATTGGTTATATCGACAATATTATACTATCCCATTTCCCCACTATAAAATTTGGCTTAGCAAAACCTAAAACCAATTATCCATCATTATCACTCATAGATACATGAATACATAGTTTAAAGTAATTTGTGGGATACCACTATTGAATATCGTGAATTCTATTATTAGTTTATAATAATACTAAAATAAAATTAATGTGCAATTTTCCACATCCTTTTTCTTAAAAATGTAATTCCTCTACCCCTAACACCCCAAAAAACTCAAAACATTCCACCACATGTGACCCTCCCACCAATGATCTTATACCCCAACCTCCATACAATTTCCCCTAGCCTCCCACCCATCCACCACTAATTCCCAATCACCCCCAGTCACACACCGTTGGATTCCATCAACCATCGAAAGTCCAACATGGTAGGCAGCTACAATGTCATAGGTATCCAACTTTATCATTACCATACAAGGTGTTGTTATTTATAAAAAATATGTATATACTTATGGTTTCTATAAATACCCCATCAGAAACACAACCTATAGTTATCAAAAAAAATACAATCAACCAGTTACTCAAAACCCCTTACAGATTACATTTCATGGACAACAATAAAAACTTTTCTATTAGTTATCTTCTACTATGTGAATATTAAAAGTTATTATGAATAAATAATCAATTCACCTTATTTTTCTATTGAAAAAAATTACAATGTCACATTACATATCCAAATTTTTCATTACTAGATCATAATGCTTATGCTTTATAGATTTCTGCATTTCATAGAGTATAGTATATAAACCATTTTTATTAAATTAAGTACAATAATTAATTCAATCAATATAATAAATCATCACATATCTAATATTAATAAAATAATATCAACTATTAAATAAATAATAGTAATTTATAATGATTCAATGGGAGGAGAAAATAATGTAATATTTAATGTAGTTAAAAACTATAAAAACAATAAAGAAACTTTTTTTCTATAAATTTAAAAATATTCTGAGGTAAAAATAAATGAAATACTATAAATTAGGAATAATTTTTATGAATATATGAATTGTTCTAAATATGTTGGTATTTTTATTGAATATCTAAAATGGGAATGAAACTAGGATAAGGAAAAATATATTAAATTATCATTTCACTTCTCTCTGAGGGGATAAAAAAATGTTGGAAATAATAAATTATAATTAATGGAATTTGATTAAAAATATAGTCTCTTTAATATTGATCACATTTTACCATCATTTTTTCCATTTATAAATATAGTTTTTGTATGGTCCAATAATAAAATCTATTTTTTATGTGTTTTATCTAATTTTCAGTTCATCCATTTTGTTAGTTTAATATTCTTATTAAATTTTCGCTTTTTCATTATAATGAATATATTTAATAAAATAATTTACCATATAATTTTAATTTTTTTAATTATAACTTTTGAATGTCAATATGTACTCTAAAAAGTGAGTTGGAATCACCAATGGGTGGTAGTACACAAGGGATCCATGACAACACATTATTACTGAAGCTAAATATTATATTAGTGTAATAAATTTGTTGTACCTTAAATTTATGGGGAAGGTAACAAATTTAGAGAGTATAATGTGTCTCAATGACATAAAATTTAAAGTTAGTAAATTTTATTGAGGTTCAATTATAATTTTTCTTCATTGATCATTCATGTCCACAGAATTTATATATTCTAGGACATAATAAATTCACACTAGTGTACTTCACTTATTATTTTTTAAATATTTTTTAGATTATTTAAATTTTCATTTAAATTTACAACCTTTTTTCGATGAATTAAAACCACCGCACTATATTCTATGTTTTAAAAAATATATTAATAATTTATTAATTTTTATAGTCCTTATGTTCATTATATCTAATAAAGAACTATCTAGTTAATTATTGATACAGTTGACCATATAATCTATTAAATGATATTAATATCATAAAAATAGTAAAAATTAAATACATTTTTCAAAAAACACATATATATTTTAAATTTTTCAAATAAATCAATTCATAATAATAATTTTATATATATTGGTTCTTGTTCACTAGTGATGGATATCATTTATTTAAATTTCATAGTCTTCAATATATCTATTCAAAATATTAAAAACAAATATATATTTAATAAGAGTAAATATTTTTCTATATATTCTATGATATATTATTATATAGTTTTATAGATATTTATAATGTTATTTTGATCATAGCAACTAAAAAATATAAATTCATGGGTTCAAGCATAAACAAATAGTATATAAATGATAAGGCTACCAAAACCTTTACGTATATGAGGTGGGTTTTTAAATTAAATAATAATATAATATCTTTAAGTGTCTTGGACTAGTTCACCAATGTTTTTATGTTTTAGTGAGGACTTTTTAAAATATATAAATGGATCTTATATTTGTTATTATGAATAATTTTAATTCATTTTATACCTTGTATTGTAGGGAACATCGTGAATAGAACCACAATCCACCCCAAAATGAAGATGGGGTTCCCCTAACCATTAGAACATCAATCAAGATACTTACCTATGGATATCTAATATTATGTGATCTAAAATTCAATGACCCCTAACTGGGACTCTTTCATGAATTGAAGAATTTGAGAGTCCAAATACATTAATTGAGGATAAGATACATCTCCCCCATCCACCATGTAAGACTATATTCTGGCTAACTTCTTATATTCCTCCATTATTAACGAAGTTAAATATATAATTTAATTTTAATCATCCACCATGTTTCCCTTTTCTTGTGTATAGATATTCTAAATTTCATATCCCAATAAAAATATTAATCACTAAATTTTTACAAGGTTATGGTTTTAATAAGAGAATATATATCTGAGACTCTTTTCATCTATATCAACTTTGAACCACTCACTCATAGGGTAGTAACTTTATGGATAATAGGTGAACACTATTTTTTAATGATCCATATTGTGGACCATGTATTTATTCTCATGAGGTATCAACATTAAATATCGGTAATAATACATCACCAATATCTATATTATCACACAATATAACATAGTCCAAGAGGAATCATAGAACACACTACCCTAACTTTATTCTGATAGAAAACATTGTACAACAGGGCCCAAAAACATATCATTTAGCTATTCAAAGGACCTATCACACCATTTCAACAAAAATAGTGTTTCTCCTTTGAGTTATATGTTGGGACGAGATATATAATCTTGTATAATTAATCCATGAATTTTTGATTGTATCTCCCTATTCCGAGGATACAAAAATATTAAAACATTTTCCATGGTGGATAATAATTATTAATTATATCAATTTTATATGTTCCATTAATATACTTCCATATGATATTATGTTTCTATATAATTGAACCTCATTAATCAAGAACATTGACTTTTATAGATTATCATACATCTACATATCTTGAAGAAAGTATAATAAAATTTAAATATGCTCAATAATCTAATTTTTTTAATACTTAATAAATAGCGATAACATAGATGAATTTTACTATGAAATTTTCATTTAATAGATAGAAGATATTGTTTATAAGGGCATGGTATATTTTTGGTACATTCTTTACATTGAAGGGTATCACAAAAAACTCAAAATGATCATAGTGACATTTGGAATTTAACATCCACAAATTCTTCTCATGAACTTGTAGTTTTTGATATGCATAACTGTGATATGTCTTAGATAACCACCTCTCTACATTAAATTGATTAAAGATATATTTGATTCTGGGAAAAATATATTTTGTCCTAATTTTCAATTAGCTCAGAGAGCTAGAGTAAATTAAAATCATTATGATCTCATTTACTATCTTTGAAAAGAAAAACAAAGTATCCTAGGGGTACATTATATCTTATGAAATCCATCTCTATACGGTCATCAAACTACACCTACATGCCTCACATCTTGTTCAGGTAAATTCACTAATCTTTCAAATATATCAATATAGTCGTAGGGTGTAGATCGATGTAGAAGTTGATGGGGGGAATCCTAGAATATCATTATGATATATATATATATATATATATCTCTCTCTCTTTTTTTGTATGTTTTTGAGTTTTATTGTTAATATATAAATATAAGATAATGATATTCAAAAGATGATATATCAAAAGAATCCAATAACATCAACTAATGGTTATCAAGTTGTATCTTCTACTAAATATTTCTCATACATCGGGATTAAAGGTTCCACTCACCCCTGAAATAAAACCTATATACATTGGGTTTGTAAAACATTACTCTCTAATTTTAGTGGACTATCCAAATAAAAAATTATAGATTTCATTCCATTCTAAGGAATACATCATAGGGATTTATACCATCCATTATAGGGTCACACAAAACCTCTCTCCATTATGTAAAAAACACACTAATTATCATAAGTTGGCGGGCATGTGATCTCTTCTAATATGAGTTGCTAGATGTATAGTTTAATAAATTGTCTCTAACAATATTTCAACATAAAAAATAAGGGATTTTGTAATTAAAAAATTTCATTCCCTATTATCAATAAGAACATGGTCCAGTGTAAAAAAATATAGATATCATATCATGAACTATGATTGGAAAAACCATTTCAAATACCTCCATTTTTTATATCAAACTACATACCTAAATACTCAATCCCTAACCATAATGTGGACCAAATGGATGTGGTGTTTCTATAATTTAATCACAACACTCTATAGCATTATCTTTTTTAGTGAATCATACTACTTCTTAAAAAATACCCCTCCCTGATAGCCATTATATACATTGTGGGGAGGCCCCTAATTAAATTGTTTCCTCAGTCATGAATGTCTATCTAATATATATCCTAAACATCCCATTATTCTACAATAAATTAGGAAATAAATTTCAATATAACCTAATCCTATACATGAAAACAAAATAGTTCCTACCAGATAACATTGTCCATTTTGTGATTCTCATATAATTGATTATCATAACTCAAATCATCCATTCCTATGCCTTTGGAATTATAAACCAAATTCGAATCATTAATAGGTGGTAGATTATTAATATGATCCTAAAAATCTAGTTCAATGTATCATAAAAATTTATAACTTTTCTAAAAAAACTGTTCAAAGATTCATTTCTATGACAACATCAATGTTATGGATGCAGAGTGGGGCAGCATCATCTCATAAATCTATGAAAAATCCATTATTGAACTTATATTCCTAATATAATCCATGAAGTTTCATATTGATATATTATATAGTGAGGTAATAAAATATTATTCATTACTCTATAGTCATAATGTTATGCTACTGCGGGTCCAATTGTTCATATACATTCACAATCATCAACCTAGTTGGGTATTAATCTTCATGAAAGTGTTTACCATACTCTTTTCAAGGAAGAGTTTCTTTATCCAAGGGTAAAATAATAAAATCCAGTAGAAATATAATTCATCATATATAAGTCTAGAAGAGAACTCCTCTATCAAATTATAGGGTGTTCAAAATAGATAGAAAACTCAAGTCACTACCACAACCTCGTCATTCACTTTATAAGGGTCATGATTTCCATAAAAACTCGATGCTCTCTGTCATTATAAATCATGTAGTTTATTCATCCTATGTTAATAACCATTTTATCACATTAAAATTATATATTACATAAGAGATGGTGTTATGTCCACAAACATAGTTGGTTGACGGTATTCTTACTACATCATGGTTGAAGGATTAGTTCCTTACTCACATAATAGGGAAATATCATAAAAAAATCCCAATATATAAGATTCGTCAACCAACTATCCTATCCTAAGAAGATCTAATTTAATATTTATTGACACATAACCCTCACACCATATCCTAGTAGGATATCAGTGTGGGGTAATACTTTATTTAATTAGAAGAACCCAAAATCATTAAATTTATATACATTAGAATCAAGAAATTCATAGGAATCCATGACCAACATAAACAAGATAATAATATTTTCCATTATTTACACTACAACCAATACCTTAGATTTAACTTGTAAAAAATATTTATAAAATACTTAGTGAACAAATTCATTGATCGCTACACATGTACTTTTTTTCCTACCAAAATGTATAAATTATCGACCCCTTGAAATTATTATACCAAATTACCAAACAATCATCACAAGTCACATAACACAAAATATTATCCCAAATACTGGACCACTCTGAAACAACTCAGACAATACCAAACCCACCACTAATGACACCTATGATGGTAACAACCTGAGTTTACCATCCCAATACATCCTTCAATATGCCTTGGGTGGGTGACTACCACTCAGTAGGAAAAGCACACAGTCTATAATTCCTTATCCTACTATATTTTTACAAAACCACATCATTATAAAAATGAAACTATAATAATATATTTAAAGAATATATTGAATAAATTATGTATATTCATATAAAAAACAAACCACACATTAATAATTAACATTAAATGGAAAGATAGATAAATTTTAGAAATAGGAAAAACATAATCCTATCATGATAAAATTTTAACAACCTAGAATGGTTGTAATGAAGGGTATAACTTGATGATCCACCCCAAAAATGAACATTTTTCATCCTCCATCACCTTTGAGAACAATTAAACTCCCTCTCTACTGACATTTTTTCAATCCACATCACCATAATAATTTTAACCATCAACATAAGACATTACAATTGTGGGTGAATTCCCATGTAAGGTTGAGTATATGTATTACCAATATGGTTACCTAAACACAAAAATAATAAATAGATATATTAATTAGATCAATCCCAAAAGTTATATAATGCCCAAATATGATTTATAAAAATAACAAGAGACATAGAAACCCACTCTTTCCCCATCATAGTTAGAGATGTATCACGTTCCATCTGAAATCTAACAAACCAAACTAACTAGATTTCCCAAAAACACATCACCACTCAAAATATATACTAGGGATCCCATGCCTTGATATGGTATAAAAGTGAAAAGTTAGAGTGTAACACCCCAAGATTTCATAGTATGTTGTTTCTTCAAAATAATTCAATAACTTGCACTACAAGCAACACCGAGTTCAATCACACCATGACTTACAAAAATAATCCATTCAAAAGCGGTTATGAATAGTATTATCTAAATTTTAAACTTTATATAATCCTTATAATTTTAGAATCCATATTATGAGATTCCTTGATATAATGCAAGAACAAATTCATTTTCAGTATTGCACTTTTATCAACTTTTAATAGTGAACCCTTTTTTAATACAATGTTTTAAACATTTTGACTAAATGGGGACATCAAAAAATTTAAAATGAAACATCCCAAGCTTCCACGGTACGCTTTCCTTTGAATAATACAGTAGCATGTGTTATACGCAACTTCGAGTTTTAACACACACCGTAACCAATCAAACTAGCTGTTATGAATAGTAATACCTACTTTTTGAAATCATATATATTCTATATTTCAAAATGGACTTCATTTTTGGATTCGGAATATCGAAATTAACCTATGGTGAAATTTTGGTACTTTTAGGAAAACTTTTATATTTTGATGAATAGTGAAAATTACTAAATTTTAATTAAAAACAACTTTTTTAATCAAAATAATTAATAGTGATAAATTATTAATTTGAGTGGTTTTAAAGTATATTTAGAATATATTTTTACCAATTAATATAATGTTGGTCATTGGACATAATTTTACAATTACACCGAACATAAACAAGTGTCAATCTTTTGATAGTTATTATCTCTTAAAAACACGCTTTTTGTTTTGACAGCGGGAATTAATTTTAAATTAATTTCTGCCACTTCTGTGTTTTGAATTTAGGAAAATGGATTCCATATTCGGAATCAGGATGTTCAAATTGTGTAAATAGGTAACTTTTATTTTTAGACATTTTGAATAATTACTGCGGTAAATATTTTATTTACCATGGTTAAGGGTAAATCCGGTAAATAAGGGTTAAAAATAATATTATAATAATACTAAATTACCCTAAAACGTGTCTTAACCCTATTTTTTGATACATGGTCGACCATGGGAATCTTTGGGTCTATTTTGGGACCCCATGGATCCACTTGTAAGTGATAATGGCACATTATATTAATAAAGTTAAAATAAAAATAAAAATGGCATAAGCTTACATCTTTTAGAAGAACAATTTTTACATAGGGTTATACATGTTGGAATTTCAATTATAAATATTCATTAGAAAGATAAAAAGATTTCCTACATAATGATATTTTATTTATAATTTTTATACATTAAATAATTTATTTTATTTATGACACAATGATGATGCAGTAATTACTATAATAGTGAAAAATTAAAATAAGTGATATTATAAATACCCAAATAAATATAATATGAAACTTTTAATGAATTAAACTAATTTTCTAGGATAATATGATATATTAGGATTTATTTAATTGACTTTTTTCGAAGTAATCAATCTGTTATGAGTTTCACAAAAATCAACTAATGAATAGTGTCAAAATTGACATAAAAGAGTTCTTAAAACAAATATTATATTATTAATTGATATTAAATTCCTAAAAATCTAAGGTTCGTCCAAGATACTTATATCATGATATTTTAATCATTAATGGACCACTTGGGGGTCGCTTGGATGTATATGGTAAGTTTATTAACCATATAATATAAAAATACAAAGAGACATTGTAAAAGTGAAACTAATTAACTTAGAGTTAATACTTAAAGATAAGGTTAAAATAAGTACCCAAACCTGTCTAAATTCTATTGGATGAGTTGTTTTCGACCCATCCCCACCTCAACCTTTGAATAGTCAACTTTGGAGCCATTAGAAACCGAATATGAATTTATTATAAATTAATATTTCTAGCTTTTCCAAAGGTGCCCCTCACCCCTCTTATAAAAGGGCACTCCTCCTTCTCATTTCTTCACACCTCTCAAGCCACTTGGCTCGTCCAAACTCTGCCCAACTAAGCTCCCCACATCCCTCTCCTCCTCCTTGAAGCTTCCCCTTAGGCAGAAAGCATTTCAAGAAGTCCTTTGGTTCCAACCAAAGTGAGTTACCTAAATTAAAGGTAACGATTTCTCTTAAATTATTTTCATTTATTTTGCTTCTCCAACCCCCAAACTCTTTTTATTTCCTTTCTTTTGTAACAACACCAGTATCCTCAATATACTAGGATGTTGTTATAAGAAGGATTCAAACTACACATACACACAACTCCATCTAATGGATGATGAACATAATGTTTCTGTGGATGGAAAACTAACGCCTCACGAAACGATGATTGTTCAAATACATCTTACCGCCTCTCATGGTGGCCATTATGATGGAACTGTAATTAAATATTATATTAATGATATATATTTTATATATAAGCTTCTGTAATTCCATTTTATTTCATACCATTATTCGTTTCATGTTGTATATACATACGATAATTTCATTTGAGGAAGTGCGGACTACCGCCCCCTTAAAATGATATGACTCGTTCATACCACACATGGAACGTATAAAGGATGGTGTTAATGAACTTAAGTAACATATATAAAATATTATATTATACTGGAATAGTAATATACCTATGTATCATTTGGATTCGATTCTTTTAAAATAAAAATTAAATGGAAGTAGCGTTCGTGCGTACGTACGGACTACCGTCTCCACGAACGCGATGAGATTCATTCTCCATCGTATCCATTCAAGTATAATTATAATTTAATGATTTAAAAATGATGTTTAAGGACTTGATATCATTCTGGATATGAATAAGATACAACAAACATGACTTATGTAACAAAACATATAAAAGAAAATGAGTAAGTTAACACCCGAAACGATGATAATTCTAAGATATTATTAACAAATCAATGTTAAAAGATCATATATGATATCATATTAATATATATGATTCTTGTATAATTTAATAACAATTATTTCACCATTATATAGGGAGTTAACCTACCCCAACCAAGGAAAAGTACAAGGTAAGGGTTATTTCACAATCTCTTCATTATCCGAGGTTGTTTATACGTAATAATCTACTGGGATTTATTTATCATCCACATCCATGTTTCTTCGAAATGTATTTCAAAACATATTTATTATTTACAAGAATATGGGTTAAATTCATTTATATCCTTGTTTGACTTTTTGTAAGATGTTTATAAAGGAATCTTTCCGTCGTTTTCAAAACAAGGTCCTTTTTAACCTTTTCGACAGAATTAAGATAAGAATGTTTTTTTTAACTTATACGGCGGGTGCGGTTATTTTCCGCCGTTATAAAATCGTCAAAGCTTCCCTTACAATCTTATAAGAATATTTTCAAGAAAATGTTTTATTTTATATGGCTCTTAAATGATTTCAAAAATAGGAAGAGATATTTCTCTAAAAAGAATTTTGATTTCATCTATGTCAACATCCTTCATTATTCTTGATTGAGGTCAATGTGATACAATACAATCTTCCATATTGTATCGAATGAGTTATGTTTGACTGTGGATGTTCTATTTTTATATCACTCATGGTTTATGTTTAAAGTGTTGACATTTCAGAAGTTATTTTTAATCCGAATGTTTATGTTATATTTCAAACTTTTCTTCAGATGAATGTGCTGAACAAGTATGTTCCGGGTTGGGGACCGGTAAAAGTAAGCCCTCCAGGTTGGGGACTGGTTAAAGTAAGCCCTCCAGGTTGGGGACTGGTTAAAGTAAGCCCTCCAGGTTAGGGACTGGTAAAAGTATGCCCTCCGGGTTGGTGTCTGGTTATTAGAGGCACTCCGGGTTGGTGTCCGGTTATTAGAGGCACTCCGGGTTGGTGTCCGGTTATTAGAGGCACTCCGGGTTGGTGTCCGGTTATTAGAGGCACTCCGGGTTGGTGTCCGGTTATTAGAGGCACTCCGGGTTGGTGTTCGGTTATTAGAGGCACTCCGGGTTGGTGTCCGGTTATTAGAGGCACTCCGGGTTGGGTTCCGGTTAGAAGTAACCCCTAGGTCTTGGGATGAGGCCTAGACAATGAAATTAACGTTTGACATTATGCATTCCATAATTATGAAAGTGGTTATTGATCTTTGCATGTGATTATTCGATTAGTAGAATATCCATGTGAATAAGTAAATGGCATTATTTCATTTTACTTTTGCCATACTTTGTTGAAGATCAAGTTTAAAAGGCTTTTGTTTTAGTAATGCATTGCATTAAATGTCTATGCTTATTTTGAATGTTCCGCTATATTGTTATCCTTACTGGGCATTTGAGCTCACCCCTTTTCTATGTTTTATTTTTCCCAGGTAGTGAAGAAGTAAATTATGATTGACTTGCAGGGATATTATGAGGGGTTAATAGTGTGGATATGAAGACTTTGTTGTTGTAGTAGTTTTTCACTATGAAATTTAATGTAAAACTTTATGAATATATCTAGTGTTTCCAAGGCTACTAAACCAATCGGTCTTTCGAGATTTGATCTTTCTTGTGATCATGCCAATGTTATGTAATAATGCACCGACTCTGGGTAGATGGGGTCGGGGCGTTACAGTTGGTATCAGAGGAAGTTTAGTACAAACCTTGGAAGCTAGATTTAGATAAACTCTGATTAGAGCACGTAGACCTAAGATGAACTTTGAGGATTAGTATAGAAGAACTTCCTAGAATTTTGGTATTGTAGAGATTTTGTGAGTTTTCCGAGCAATACATCCCTGTCTGGATACGAGCAGGTAGAGGCGGCTCTGGCACAGATGTACCTAGGGGTAAAACCCGAAAACACCGCTTTGAGCTAGACTCGAATGGGAACTGGTGCACGACAACGGGCCTTGCTGCACTCTTGGTTACGACACTCCCGGGGGATATGCTTAGGATAACTCTCATTTTCTTTACAAATCATTATGAAGGGTTTAGGAGTATATACTTCCTCAAAGAAAACATTTTTATGATTATGGATTATATCCATAAATAGTTCAATTTATGTTAAGTGATTTATAAGTATGGGATTATGTATTTTGATTCATAAACTGATCTAGTGTATGCCATTGTTTAGAAATGGCGCCCAGTAGAAGGAATGAGAACTCCAGAAATGCACATGATCCAAAGAGAAGGAAGGATCATATCTTTCATGGTCTTAAGCTAGAATTTATAAGAGAAATAGTCTCCCATGTATTATCATCATATGAAGAAATAATATCATGTGTTGATAAGATAAGTAAAGAGTTTACTGAGTCCTATGGATTTGAAGGGAAGCAAGAGAAGAAAAGGATAGAAGAGAGAAAGATGGATAAAGGGAAGAGGGAAAAGAAGAATTTTCCCATATGTGGTAACTGTGGAAAGAAACACCCTGGAACTTGCCTGAAAGGAATGGGAGTTTGTTATAAGTGTGGAGAAAAAGGGCACAAAGTACGTGACTGCAAGGGTAAGAAAATGGTTTCAAATGTACAATGCTTCATTTGCAAGGAGTTTGGACACTACGCGAACCTATGTCCCAGTCATCAGACTATGCCGCAAATGATGCTATTGGATAATAATCAAGTTATGATACTACCACAGATGAAGAGGTATGATCAGAGTTCTTATGTTGATTATGTCGATTGAGTGTTGTTTCAACAATGTACTTGTTATAATAATTATGGAGTATATAAGGATTGTACTGCAGTACTATTTCATTAAGGACTTGAGATTGTGTGGAACAAAGAAAAGTGACTCAATAGCAAGATAAATTTTTGGAAAATATATGGTTGAGAGAATGATAAATCATAATATAGTTCTGATACTGAGGTAGTGATTTTGGAATAATATGTGATTGTTTTGGATAAATTATATTGGATATTCTTGACTACCCTGGAACTGATTAATGATTTGTATATTCCATCATTGTTGGGGTTTAAAACATTTTTGGATTAATGAAGTATATCCAGCATTCTATATGGAATAAGGGATCATGAATATAATCAATAAGGAATATGGTAATACATGATGAAGGTATTCATATGCTATTACGGGGTAAAAGGATCTATATTATGTTTACCTTCCTTATAAATTTTGGACTGTGAGTTTGGACAGAAGTATTTTGGATAGTTCTAGTTTGGATTATATTGGATTGCCATAAAAGGACAACCCGGAGGTCGGGCGGCAACCCTTCGCGTCCGGCAAGGCTGCGAGACTTGAACCCGCAACCGAAGGGCGACAAGGGTGTATCACCTACCATTGGCCCACGAGATGTCCTGGATTAAATAATGTAGTTTTTATTAAAAGATCTTGTAGATGAATTATAAATTCGTTTATTTTGGAACCCTATACGAATAGTGTAAATAGAATTTTTTTTTACATTCTATTATCTTTTAGAGTGAAAGATGAGTTTGTGGTAGAAATTTATTAATGGATAAAACCCTAATTATAAAGTATGTATATCTCCTTATGATCATAGCCAATCTCATAAATAAATTCCTCAATATTAAGAAAAGCAACTTAGAACAAAAATGTTTTCCTAGATGGTACCTTAAATCATCACTAATTTATGGCTTTTGGATTGTTGGCCTTTTCATAGCCATGTTCTCTACCACTCTCCATCAGATAATTGATGGTTAGATTTTTCTTCCATATCCATATTTTCTTACATGGAACCCTAGTATGTGTTATTTTCGGTAATCTTCATACTTTCGACTCTTTATTTTAAATAGAGACCTCGTTAATTCATTTTTCGATGTGGGATTTCAACTAAGATATTTTGAAACGTCAAAAATGTGTTATCACAATACCCTATATTTTGTTGAACCGATGGTACTTCAAATCATCATAGATTGATGAGTTTAAGGACCTAAATTATACACTTGTTTGTGATTGATGACCTCAATCACTACCTATAAATATTTACGTTTTTCCTCCGATTATATGTCTCTAATTGCCACCAATGTTCTCCTAATCAAGATCATAATTTGGTGGTGACACTTTCATTTCTCTTTTCCTCATATTAAGACTAAATTTTAGTAACCCTATTTCCGATGTGGGTTTTCCCACAAATATATTTTCTATTTTCAACCTTTTATTTTCGAAGAATAATTTCAAATTGCGAGGACGCAATTTATTGAAGGAGGGGAGAATGTAACACCCCAAGATTTCATAGTATGTTATTTCTTCAAAATAATTCAATAACTTGCACTACACGCAACACCGAGTTCAATCACACCATGACTTACAAAAATAATCCATTCAAAAGCGGTTATGAATAGTATTATCTAAATTTTAAACTTTATATAATCCTTATAATTTTAGAATCCATATTATGAGTTTCCTTGATATAATGCAAGAACAAATTCATTTTCAGTATTGCACTTTTATCAACTTTTAATAGTGAACCCTTTTTTAATACAATGTTTTAAACATTTTGACTAAATGGGGACATCAAAAAATTTAAAATGAAACATCCCAAGCTTCCACGGTACGCTTTCCTTTGAATAATACAGTAGCGTGTGTTATACGCAACTTCGAGTATTAACACACACCGTAACCAATCAAACTAGCTGTTATGAATAGTAATACCTACTTTTTGAAATCATATATATTCTATATTTCAAAATGGACTTCATTTTTGGATTCGGAATATCGAAATTAACCTATGGTGAAATTTTGGTACTTTTCGGAAAACTTTTATATTTTGATGAATAGTGAAAAATTACTAAATTTTAATTAAAAACAACTTTTTTAATCAAAATAATTAATAGTGATAAATTATTAATTTGAGTGGTTTTAAAGTATATTTAGAATATATTTTTACCACTTAATATAATGTTGGTCATCGGACATAATTTTACAATTAAACCGAACATAAGCAAGTGTCAATCTTTTGATAGTTATTATCTCTTAAAAACACGCTTTTTGTTTTGACAGCGGGAATTAATTTTAAATTAATTTCTGCCACTTCTGTGTTTTGAATTTAGGAAAATGGATTCCATATTTGGAATCAGGATGTTCAAATTGTGTAAATAGGTAACTTTTATTTTTAGACATTTTGAGTAATTACTGCGGTAAATATTTTATTTACCATGGTTAAGGGTAAATCCGGTAAATAAGGGTTAAAAAATAATATTATAATAATACTAAATTACCCTAAAACATGTCTTAACCCTATTTGTTGATACATGGTCGACCATGGGAATCTTTGGGTCTATTTTGGGACCCCATGGATCCACTTGTAAGTGATAATGACACATTATATTAATAAAGTTAAAATAAAAATAAAAATGGCATAAGCTTACATCTTTTAGAAGAACAATTTTTACATAGGGTTATACATGTTGGAATTTCAATTATAAATATTCATTAGAAATCTAAAAAGATTTCCTACATAATGATATTTTATTTATAATTTTTATACATTAAATAATTTATTTTATTTATGACACAATGATGATGCAGTAATTACTATAATAGTGAAAAATTAAAATAAGTGATATTATAAATACCCAAATAAATATAATATGAAACTTTTAATGAATTAAACTAATTTTCTAGGATAATATGATATATTAGGATTGATTTAATTGACTTTTTTCGAAGTAATCAATCTGTTATGAGTTTCACAAAAATCAACTAATGAATAGTGTCAAAATTGATATAAAAGAGTTCTTAAAACAAATATTATATTATTAATTGATATTAAATTCCTAAAAATCTAAGGTTCGTCCAAGAGACTTATATCATGATATGTTAATCATTAATGGACCACTTGGGGGTCGCTTGGATGTATATGGTAAGTTTATTAACCATATAATATAAAAATACAAAGAGACATTGTAAAAGTGAAACTAATTAACTTAGAGTTAATACTTAAAGATAAGGTTAAAATAAGTACCCAAACCTGTCTAAATTCTATTGGATGAGTTGTTTTCGACCCATCCCCGCCTCAACCTTTGAATAGTCAACTTTGGAGCCATTAGAAACCGAATATGAATTTATTATAAATTAATATTTCTAGGTTTTCCAAAGGTGCCCCTCACCCCTCTTATAAAAGGGCACTCCTCCTTCTCATTTCTTCACACCTCTCAAGCCACTTGGCTCGTCCAAACTCTGCCCAACTAAGCTCCCCACATACCTCTCCTCCTCCTTGAAGCTTCCCCTTAGGCAGAAAGCATTTCAAGAAGTCCTTTGGTTCCAACCAAAGTGAGTTACCTAAATTAAAGGTAACGATTTCTCTTAAATTATTTTCATTTATTTTGCTTCTCCAACCCCCAAACTCTTTTTATTTCCTTTCTTTTGTAACAACACCAGTATCCTCAATATACTAGGATGTTGTTATAAGAAGGATTCAAACTACACATACACACAACTCCATCTAATGGATGATGAACATAATGTTTCTGTGGATGGAAAACTAACGCCTCACGAAATGATGATTGTTCAAATACATGTTACCGCCTCTCATGGTGGCCATTATGATGGAACTGTAATTAAATATGATATTAATGATATATATTTTATATATAAGCTTCTGTAATTCCATTTTATTTCATACCATTATTCGTTTCATGTTGTATATACATACGATAATTTCATTTGAGGAAGTGCGGACTACCGCCCCCTTAAAATGATATGACTCGTTCATACCACACATGGAACGTATAAAGGATGGTGTTAATGAACTTAAGTAACATATATAAAATATTATATTATACTGGAATAGTAATATACCTATGTATCATTTGGATTCGATTCTTTTAAAATAAAAATTAAATGGAAGTAGCGTTCGTGCGTACGTACGGACTACCGTCTCCACGAACGCGATGAGATTCATTCTCCATCGTATCCATTCAAGTATAATTATAATTTAATGATTTAAAAATGATGTTTAAGGACTTGATATCATTCTGGATATGAATAAGATACAACAAACATGACTTATGTAACAAAACATATAAAAGAAAATGAGTAAGTTAACACCCGAAACGACGATAATTCTAAGATATTATTAACAAATCAATGTTAAAAGATCATATATGATATCATATTAATATATATGATTCTTGTATAATTTAATAACAATTATTTCACCATTATACAGGGAGTTAACCTACCCCAACCAAGGAAAAGTACAAGGTAAGGGTTATTTCACAATCTCTTCATTATCCGAGGTTGTTTATACGTAATAATCTACTGGGATTTATTTATCATCCACATCCATGTTTCTTCGAAATGTATTTCAAAACATATTTATTATTTACAAGAATATGGGTTAAATTCATTTATATCCTTGTTTGACTTTTTGTAAGATGTTTATAAAGGAATCTTTCCGTCGTTTTCAAAACAAGGTCCTTTTTAACCTTTTCGACAGAATTAAGATAAGAATGTTTTTTTTAACTTATACGGCGGGTGCGGTTATTTTCCGCCGTTATAAAATCGTCAAAGCTTCCCTTACAAGCTTATAAGAATATTTTCAAGAAAATGTTTTATTTTATATGGCTCTTAAATGATTTCAAAAATAGGAAGAGATATTTCTCTAAAAAGAATTTTGATTTCATCTATGTCAACATCCTTCATTATTCTTGATTGAGGTCAATGTGATACAATACAATCTTCCATATTGTATCAAATGAGTTATGTTTGACTGTGGATGTGCTATTTTTATATCACTCATGGTTTATGTTTAAAGTGTTGACATTTCAGAAGTTATTTTTAATCCGAATGTTTATGTTATATTTCAAACTTTTCTTCAGATGAATGTGCTGAACAAGTATGTTCCGGGTTGGGGACCGGTAAAAGTAAGCCCTCCAGGTTGGGGACTGGTTAAAGTAAGCCCTCCAGGTTGGGGACTGGTTAAAGTAAGCCCTCCAGGTTAGGGACTGGTAAAAGTATGCCCTCCGGGTTGGTGTCCGGTTATTAGAGGCACTCCGGGTTGGTGTCCGGTTATTAGAGGCACTCCGGGTTGGTGTCCGGTTATTAGAGGCACTCCGGGTTAGTGTCCGGTTATTAGAGGCACTCCGGGTTGGTGTCCGGTTATTAGAGGCACTCCGGGTTGGTGTTCGATTATTAGAGGCACTCCGGGTTGGTGTCCGGTTATTAGAGGCACTCCGGGTTGGGTTCCGGTTAGAAGTAACCCCTAGGTCTTGGGATGAGGCCTAGACAATGAAATTAACGTTTGACATTATGCATTCCATAATTATGAAAGTGGTTATTGATCTTTGCATGTGATTATTCGATTAGTAGAATATCCATGTGAATAAGTAAATGGCATTATTTCATTTTACTTTTGCCATACTTTGTTGAAGATCAAGTTTAAAAGGCTTTTGTTTTAGTAATGCATTGCATTAAATGTCTATGCTTATTTTGAATGTTCCGCTATATTGTTATCCTTACTGGGCATTTGAGCTCACCCCTTTTCTATGTTTTATTTTTCCCAGGTAGTGAAGAAGTAAATTATGATTGACTTGCAGGGATATTATGAGGGGTTAATAGTGTGGATATGAAGACTTTGTTGTTGTAGTAGTTTTTCACTTTGAAATTTAATGTAAAACTTTATGAATATATCTAGTGTTTCCAAGGCTACTAAACCAATCGGTCTTTCGAGATTTGATCTTTCTTGTGATCATGCCAATGTTATGTAATAATGCACCGACTCTGGGTAGATGGGGTCGGGGCGTTACATAGAGACTTAAAACTCAATAGAACCCATGATATTCATTGAGAAAACCAAAAATAATGTGGTATCACTTAACATCATATAAGGATAAATTTATCCCTATTAGTAGAGGAGTTTATAACTCCATCAATGGTATTGAATACCTACACTTAGTTCTGAACAAGGTATTACTAAGCCCATGACAAAACATTTATTACCAATTCTAAAAGAATTTATGGGTATGATGAAAAATATAAAACAAATTCTAAAACACATGACCATTCATTCCAAGGAAGATGGGTGAGTAACAAACTCAATTCCACTCAGATAATCTCTCCCAAAATCAGTTATTAGCCTTAAAATCAATGGAATCCAAAATTCATGAATCAACTTTCATATCTCATTTGAATCCTTGTAGAATAATATCATTTTTCTCTTCATTTAAAATATTAAAAATTAATTACATTCGTTACCAAATCCATGCCTCTTGTATAAAGTAATTTAAAACAATAATTTTTAAAATGTACATAACCTATTCTCAAGGGGACATTGTATGTGATCCCTATTCATTTTTAGAGTAGTATTCTTTTATTTTCCTACCATTTGGGAGTCAGGAGACTCAAATTTTCCAAGAAAGTATGCATATGGAACATGTTTTTGGTTCAAACATATAATAAAACAAACCCAATACATGTAATTGTATTACATGGCATGTCCACTTTCTGTCATGACATGTGTGGATAGCTAGATAACTTCGGATGTTCTTTTTTTCATGTTGATATTTTTAACCTTGTCCAAAATTTCACGTGTTTAATAGAAATATCCATTTTTTATATAACATGGATGGACAGGCAAATAAATTATAAGAGCATGAAACAAAACATGTTTTTTAGATATGAAATTCCATTTTATTCGAAATTTAACCTGTAGAATCCCTAGCAACATTGAAATCATATCACTATTATCATTTTTACCTTAAATTAGACTAAAAATAATCCTCGTTATACTTTAATATCACCATCACACCTCGGGGGACCATCACATCCATCTAATAAATCATTAATTATACATCAATTTATAGCTAAATACCTTAAATTTCATTATGTGTGCACTCATATATCTATTATCTATTAGAACACACATCAACACACTCTGAAATAATTCTTTCATCACTAATCATCCAATAACACCCCTCCATTGTCATTTTTCACCCCATCACCTTATTTGTGTCCAAAAATGAACTTTTTATGAATGTTTTCCTCTCTATATTTATCTCAAAAAATATTTGTTTAACTTCAGACCATATATATGGGAAATTTTGAATTAAAAAATTGATTGGGAGAAGTATGTGAGATAATAATGTTTTATTGTCCAGTGTAATGGACTGATCACCACACATTATGTTTGATTCATCCAAAAAAATTAAAAAATATATCAATGATCATTGATCATATGAAATAATATAATATAATATTTTCTTCTAGATTTTAAATTATGATAATGAATTAAAAATAATAATGTAAATAGTGAATTCATAAAGAATCGAGTTAAAAAAATTAAGATTCACACCTCATGTTTGGATCGATGTTTGATAATTTTTATGATAACTCCATGTTACATCAACAATTCCTTAAAAAATATTGGTTGAAGATCTCTAATTCTATCCATCCATCCCTTTCTCTCAAATTAGGATTTATGGTGGATACCCCTAATTTAAAATATTAAGGACCATTATATTGAGAAAATTAGGTTTTGGTTTAATATAATGTTTTCAATCATTTATTTTAATAAAACACACATGATAATCTCCACACGATGTTCGTAATTTAAACTAAAATTACATCAATCCAACTGTAAATACCCACATTTAAATTTAAACAATTTTGATAGTTTTTTCAATCATAGAGATCCATTGAGGTGGAAATTTTATTTTCTCAAAAATTACCCAACATGGAAAAAATAAATATGTTATATTAAACATATTATTCATAGTATTTAATGTAACAAATTCTGTATGTATAACTCAGTAACATACTTTGAAAATATTATTTGAAATTTTATATATTTTTAGATGAAAAATTATTCCACCCTATACCATGGTTAAAATTTATCAAACAATTTACCATAGGGAAAGGTGTTTCATATAGCGATTCTTAGGCTTCATGAGATACATGATTATGGTTGTTGGTACTATAGGTTTTTAATAACCTAGAAATCTATCTTCAAAGAGGCATCTCGAATGTGATCAAGACGTACAACAGTCAAATTATAATATATATACAATGGGGAACTGACTGAAGAAGGAAATCAAATGACACAATCCTATATGATGTATGAAATGTTCATTCGTGAAACCAATGTTTCGATATTCCTAGTAGAAAATAATGTATTCAATTTCTTTGTGAATGGATATGTCAACTGACACACTAACACTGGGTTCCCTGGACTGAGATCCATACAAGACACACATTGAAAATGATTCCCTAAATCCTAACCAAATTTCCATTAGGGGACAACTCCAAACATCATCACAATGATTGAACCACTCATGATATCAATTTGTCACGACCCGATCCTAAGAGGTGTTAAAGCCATAACTACCCAATGCAAGCCTCTATAGGCTAGAGGGTGGCAACTAGAACATAAGGTCATATACTAATTGGGAGAAATTTTCCTAATATACATGTATCCACACACTAGAATAGATCAATGTAGAAGTGAACTGGAATAATAATAACATTATGAAACAACTAGAACATATACCATCCATGGAAAATTTATATGGTGTACAAGTGTATGGTAATGATAACTGAATTGTATAGGAGAAAAGTACATGTCCAACCATAATATTTCCCAACCTAACAAAATTAAAATATAAATGTTTTGGGAGATCCCATCTCATGATCCTTATGCTACAACCACCATATGATTTTCATGTCACCATGTATCCCAATGATCCTTTGTAATCACCATTGACCCATCCAGCATATGCATAAAAGGATACATGTTTTGAAATATCCCATTCATGGATGAATATATGCATACCAAGTAGGATTCTATGAAAGATAGTGGGGAGCATAAAGAGACACACTAGAAATAGATAGTAAAATTGAAACTATGAACAAAAAATAGCTCCACCAAAATGAGGAGAGTAAGCCCATCCAAACACAATGGGCTCAACAAAATGTGTAGATAAACTATAAATAAATCTTTTTCCAAATCATATACAGGGAGTTACGTCATCTAGCTAAGAGAATATGTACATGTAAAGAATGTAGGATACCCCTAGCATCTTCTCAATCCAAGGTAGGAGAGTAATAGAGTCAAACAATGTGGATACATACATTCATATAAATATATTCTAAAACCAAAAATACTCAAATGAGGGAGAAGGGGGTCTTTATATCATATCCCATCCCAAGAAAGGAGACTCCATCAGTTCTATAATGTTTATGAATGGTGCCCAACATCTCGCATCTTTTTTCAGAAGTAACTGATTTAAGGACCCATGCCTCCCCACTATGTAGCATAGTTAATGGGGAATAATTTCCAAGTAATGTAACCCCACTCTATACTGATAAGGGGATACCACTATTCTTATTTACAACATGTATTGGGGAACTATTCCCTTGAATGATAGTGTAGTACTATCTCCATGGATAGAGGTCTTGTGCATTGGTATGGTAGGGGGGATAATCTATATATTCACAACAAGTATGGAGGACCCACATGTGGATAAAACAACTGATTACAATCTTTGTAGATAGAGGAACCACACCCTAGTTTTATTGGAGAGTACTACTCTATCTTCATAATGATTATAGAATACCCACGCATTGATTATAAAGTGGAGTATCATCTATGTGGACAGAAGACCACCGCCTCGATGCCATAATGGAGTATCATCTTTATCTGCCCAATGTGTATATAGGTTCAATTCCCTAATGTGACTATAGAGTACAATCTCCATGGATAGAGGACATGCACACTGATATGACTATAGATTACATTATCTACCTTGATAAGAAATGTTGAGGACATGAACACAGATAGAAAATCAGAGTACCATCTTCATGGATAGAGGAACCACATGCTAATATACCAGTGGAATACCATCTCTATGTGAACTCTCTGAGGATCCTTCATGATCACTACCATCGTCAAGCACCACCTAAAGATTCTTCATGCATGTAATATATCACATATTATATCAAAAGCAACTATGAATTTCCAAATTTCATTCTATAAGAGATAAAACTCAGCTTAGGCTACTAATGGGACAAAATCCCATCCCACATCAAAGTGATATGAGAGATATATGTTCCCTCAAAAGGAGTTACAAGATGAGGGGTCCCACTTTTCTATCTAGTTGTATCCTCGTGGGAACATAGTTTGTAGGACATGTAGTACTTCATGGATTGTAATGGTACGACACAACGTGTCTCAGACAAAATCCTGGTGAACTCACGAGCGCTGTTATCAATTAAAAAATAAAAAACATAATTCAAATGAAATTTCCCTATTTACATCCACATATATATAAATGGATCTCACCATTGGTATTGTCATGAAATAACACATGGTATTGGTTATTCAGTTGCTTAAATCAGCAAGAGGGTGAAAACACATCTCACTACATCATGCTCAAATAGCATGTTATGGGCCCAAGACACAAGTTAGAGTTAAGTACCTAATATTCACCTATAAAATCCTGCATTAATTTTAGGATTGTTATTCTCTAAATGCTTCATCAATACAACCAAATTTTAGGATGGTGCGTTGGGTAGTAGATTCCATAACACTAAAAAAATATTATATATTATTATTATTATTGGGAACTTCTTGGACCTGATCTGTGATCCTAAAAATGGTATCCACCATTGGTCTTAAATTGACCGTCCCAATTTTTGTTTCATTCCAACACTGATGGTTTATCAATCTAATATAATTTTTAAAATATATTTCTATTATAAGATTTGACAACCAAAATAAATAATTATAATATTTTATATTACTATTATTTATTTATTTTATTTTTTAACCTCTTATACTCAAGCATTTATTCTTTGGTGTACACATATAAACCACTTTATGTTCCACATTATTTTCATTTTATTAAATATTCATTCTATTATTATTTTATTTTATCATATAAAAAACATGGGTAACACCCTCCCCAATTCGCAGACATCTTGCTTGAGCAGCCACATATTCTTATTCCTCATTTTCTTTTTTTCTTTAAATATTATCATCATAATAATATTAAATAAAAAACTCATTTAAAATATAATAATATTTCCTTATCAATGATTATGTTCTTCCAACCACAATTTTTATTCATCCATTATTATTATTATTCATTATAATGTTAATAAAAATGATAATTTAATTTTATTAACTCATCAACATTAATAAAATTATTATAATAATAATAACACCCACCATATTGACTATATATGACAACCTTTTCAGAAATCAAAGTCACTCCACCATCAGATCTACACTAAGTTGCACCCTCTATGAGACCCTACACATGTCCCTATCTTAGAACAATTTCTATCACATTACTTTTCATCACCGTACTTCAATATGGAAAATTAGGATCACTGATATGATCCCAAACCACCTTGGATCACAAATCCTACACCCACGGTACACATTTTATTCATTTAGAAAACAACATTCCACTAATTTCTCAATCCATCCACAAACCAATGATTCACATGTTATTCTTATACCTATATGAATCTTGGGGTTTGACCACATATGAATCAACATTATTAATGTTGAATCATGTCCCAATGGTCTAATGATGTAGAACACCATTAATAGATTTAAAAAACCACTAATAAAATTTTGATAAATATTGTTTGTCAAGTGTTCTTGGACAATGATTTCATTGTGAAAAAATAGCTATGAGAAACGTGGAATAGAAAAGAAATAAATCAAAATAATAATTTTTTTATCAAAACACAATATCATACACAAGATTATTTAAATGAAGACCAAATAAAATTAAGTTGATCATTCTCAATATTTTAATGATAAGGGTCGAAACCACAAAGGATTCATCCTGCCTCGATTATGGATTAATCATTGGTGAAGTACAAATCTTCTAGAAATGGAGGTCATAAACCACTGTCTATGTTTTTCATCTCAGGGTTTGCTTGATCTGATCATCTTTCATCATTTGATCTCAATATGCGAACGAAGAACACCCTCATCCTCTTATTAGAATTGGTATGTTTTATGTGACCAACCAGGGAATATTTTTATTAAGATGGTATTTTTAAAGAATTTAATTATGTTGTTTAATAAAATGATTAATAATTTATTTTTTCAAATAATTTTACATACCCACCAATTTTTGTCTCATATGAATATCATATGCCAACAAAAATTAGGTTTTTTTAGGGTAAACCCCGTAATAATATATATATGATTTTTTTATATAATTAATTTTTTTCTCACATATCCTTTTTATAATGCAACGTCTCAACACCTAGATCTAAATTTTTTTAAAAAAATATCCCCATGTCATAATGAATATATAGAGTCTTTTTATTATCAGAAAAAAATATTGGGGTTTAATTAATTTATAAATTCCCAAAAATGATCCACAAGTCGAGAGGGGAAGGATATTATACTATATCATGTGTATGGGTCGAGCCAATGACTTTGAATATTATATCTATATCATTATAATGGAAACACGACTCCATACCTCCTTGAATTGTTTCCCATTCCATGGGTTATTTTTTAAAATACTATAAAGAAAAAAAACCTAATCAATCAATTCCAATTTCAAAAATAATTCATTCAAAAACAACAACGTCATGATTTGATTAATACTTTTATATTTCTTTTTCAAACTACATAAAAAAAATTTAATACAACAATATTAAAAACCTAATTAATGAAACCCAATTTCATCTTCTAATTTTACAAAAAAAAATCATTTTCTATCAAATAATTTAATCCATTGGTTGGATACTAATACAAACCAAAATCACCTCATTCCAAATCAAATAAACTATTATTTAAATTACTCCCACCAAACCACCTCACAACACTATAATTCTTCTCATAAAACAAAAACAAATATTGTTCATGATCCTCTAGGATTACAATTGCATATAGTTTTGACACATGGTATGTTATACTGTTTTTTGACCTTGAAAATGACACAAGAAATCACCCATAACACATTGAAATATTTTATATATTGTTTGAATGATTATACACCTTAATCATGAACCTCATATGTTATATAATATTTCACCACGACACTAGGGGTCACCCAGAATAACTTGTTGGATGTTCCAAAAACATTGAGTAATATGAAATCATATTGGATGATATAAAAAATAATCAGATTTAAATTAAAAATTAAAAATGATAATTATTAATAATTGTGAGATATAGTAAAATGAAGTTTTATCTAGGTACTCCTTTGAACCTACCTCCCAAGCACTAAAAATATTATCTAATCTCTACCATAAACCACTATATAACAAGTGGACGATTATTATTATTTTTAAACAGCAAGAGTTGATTTGACCAATCACCCTTCCTAGCACACCACAAGGAAGAAAATGAATTCCTAATCACCGTGGGATCATGAAAAGCACTCAGTACACTGAAATATGATTTTTAGTAACAATTTTACCCTCTAAATCCCATAATCCAAATAATGAGATCCAACTAGAAACATTGCATTAGGTCACTATGTGTCATCTATTCATTCTAAATAAACATGTAGTTAAAAATTATGTGACAGCCCAAAATAACATATCTATAGATGAATTTAATAAATAAATAATACATTATAATTGAAAAAACCCATTTAAACCCATTTTTGAAAACCAAAACATAAAACTAAAAATATTATAAGGTTAAATGGGATGTTAGATAGAATCACCTAATTGGTCTAATGATCCAAAGAAGAACCCCAAATCTCTCATGTTACTCTATGTCACAAGTATGAATCGTCACATCCAAGTGGAGAGTTATACACATCATACATGTTATTCATGGTCTCTGTGATTTCATAACATATCAAGGCTATATACCCACAGATGTGAGTATATATAGTGTGATCCAATTTCTCATAGGATTCCAATATGATTCCATTTTAATCCCTTTATAAGAGGAACCAAAAGTCTTATTCAAAAATAAATATTAATAATGTAAATTTAATTTTTTTTATTACATGAAAACAAATAATATCACTTATATTTTCATTTATAAAAAAAATTTAAATAAACTGAATTCATGGTTTCATTTATTTTTTTAAAATCCCTTTTATGAATGAAAACATTTTCACACCAAAAAAATATGTATATAAAAAGGGGGTAAATATAATTGAAAGTAACATCTTGGAAAAAAATTAAAAAAAATAAAAAAAAATAAGGCAACTAAAATATATTTATCCTAAAGTATCAAGCATAAAATAATTAATACATAAATTCATAAATAATCCATTAATCTACTATTCATGTGGTATTTATGAAATAAATTAATTGTAACATATGATATATATTCTATAGTATCATTATAGTTATTAATTGGAGAATAATATACATACATTGAAGATACAAACTAAAAATAGAATTTATATTCCTATACTCGTCAACTAAACCACTCTCATCTATCCTGATTCGGATCGCACCCCTTACCTAGTTCATAAAAACATAGGGTTGTTATCCAGTGTGTAATATTTACTAGTACACAACAAATCCAATGATTCTAACTATACAGAATAATTTTTACTAAGGAATCACTAATTGATGTGGGATCATACGAAACACACATCAATCACATGTCAATCACATATGCTATAAATTGTAACACTATAATAGTAGTTTCCCCCTTCTAACACCAACTTAACAAGATCACTATACCATAGAAAAAAACACATGAATGAATTAAAATTTATCTAACCACAATTTTAAATGATAATCAACAATAGAATATAATAGAGCTCAATAGTGGTGTAAAAAATAGTAGCCAAATCACATATCATAATGTTTCATTGATTCATTCATTTTATACATAATAATTATATATTTTTCCCATCCCTTAATAAAATACAATTAATAAAATTCATTTCCAAATAAATAAATTTAATATCAAAAACTAGTCATGATCAATAATAAAATAAGTCTCTAACTAATTTGATAATCAAATAACCCACATTAAACATGAACAAATTATTAAACAAAAAATACCTCAGATTATAATTTTAATTTAATCCAAACTCCATAAAAATATTATTTCTCTTGAAGAAACCCACATTTTTTATTTTTTCAAACACATATAATCCAAAAAAACTACTTCAAATGAACACTTCATTTAGTAACAAAAAATGTCAATTAATATAAAAGAGAACAAGAAGAGCATATAAAAAACCCTTCAAATGATCAAATTTCAATAACATATACTTATTTCAACTCACTCATAAACGTGAAGAAAAACCAAAATCAACCAAAAAACTATCAAATAAGTGGAAATAGAACAGAAATTCCAAATTTAATATATAAAATAATTTCATAATAAAAAAATATTGTATGAACTAATGTGAAGGAATCATAATGATTCTATAAGACCAATTAATTTCTTTATTGAACAATTTATAAACCTAGGTTTTCCCCCATGGGTAATCAGTGTGAGAAAAAATCTAAAAAGGGGATGAACAATATAATGTAAGTGAATAATATTTTAAATAAAAGTGAGAACATTATTTTTCATTAAGAAAACCCCTCAATCAAAATTAATCATTGAAATAGGCGATATGAACCGGTAGTTTATAGTAGTATGGGTGTGCCCTTAAATATGTGGAATAAGATAGGGAAATACATAATTAAAAGAATATTAAATAAGAAATTCCCAACATCCAACTAGACACATAATTTACTCTCATGTTTTTAGAAAATCATGCATTCAACATGTGATTGATGATGTCAAAAATTGTATAACTCATATGGTTTACTCTATGTAGTTTACCAAAACATGAATGTTTTCTTGGGACTTGTAAATGATTGAAAAACTATCAAAAACATTACCCTATATCACCCCTTGGTAAAAATGAATATATAATTTAAAAAATATTGAATTATAAGTAACATTTGAGGTATCACACCGTGGAAATAAAATAATTTTATGTCATGTTATTTTCATTATTGAATAAAATTACTTAAAATAAAGAATATTAAATTTTCCTAATATTGATTTTTTTTACATTTATTATAGAATCGTTTTTAAATTATAAATATAAATATATAAATATTATATTATATTTTTTTAGAGGTGATATTTATTTTTTCCATAACTTATATTCATAAAATTAGTACCATTTGTAATATTGTCGACATAATATCCTAAAATTTGTATGATAATTAATTTTATTTTTTTAATTTCAAATGATTAAAAAATTGATAACATTGGTTACCCATGAAACATGACATTTTAATTCCATTCATTAATCATTATTGGTTGGTGAATAATTAGTTTTTATCATTAATTTTATATTTATAAAAATCATAATGCATTTTATTTTATACATCTTTTTATTGATACATTTCTATGAAATGAATTACTATTATTTTTTTAATTATTCATAATCGTAATATTTTATCCACATACCATATTTCATACTTCATCCATGTAATTAGGTTTGTTCTATAAAATCCCTCTAGAGTTATTCTATACATTTTTATTTTTAGATTTACCCACATATATTCCTTTTCCTTCCAAATTCGTGCAAAATTATGTCTTAATTCATACTTGACATTAATTGGTCATTGATTATTGTTTTAATTATTATTATTTATCATGTTTCTATATTCTTTATATTATTTCTTCCCCTCACTCCAAAACTGATTCATAACCAATATGTAGGGTAAAATCATGTTCAATCATGTGATATACTAATCTTAATTCATACTATATCTCAATCTATTAAGTATAAATAAATGTATCATGACCATTTACATCCCTCTGAGATTTTTTTTCCACCAATTTCTACCATTTTCCTCAAATCAATCTCTCTAGGTGTTGTTCTAGTAGTTTTGATGTTTCTATTTGAGGTAATCATTCCTTGAATCAAAAGTATATTTGTTTCATTCAGATCTAGATTATCACCAATTATTATATTTTATCTCTATTTCCAAAATCCATTGTACATATATACATTAGTGATTGTGCTTCAATAAGGAATGGAATATTTTTTTCTTATTTTCACTGATATTTTTTTAAACTTGCCTCTTTTTTATATTTATATCCATTTTCATGTGATCTTGTATTAAATTTTAAAAAAATTTAAACACATGTACATGTGAGGATTCTATATATTTAAGGATGAGTAATGTTTCATTGAGAAGAAACCACTAAACCCCCTAACATCAGTGATCCTTGTTGATCTCGAGGCCTTTGAAATACCCCATGTTTGTAATTTATCCTATGGGATATATAAAATCATATGATTTAAGTATCAAATATAGAAACACCTAAATAAAATAACAAATTATTGTCCATAGATACCAAATTTTGATATTATTGTAAGAGTATTGATATGAATAAATCAAGGTTGTGGAAAAATTAGTGATATTTATAAGATTACATGTATCCATTTGCGAAATCACACATTGACCCGTTCATTTATAATTGAATTTATAAGGGAAAATAATAAAACCAAACCAAATAATATCACTATTATGTTCTATAGGGAAACCCATTTCTAATATCATTATATCTTGGATGTAAATTCATAAGTATCATCACCTAAACCTAATAGGTTTTTCAATTGATTATTTCTTTCACATGGTCTCATTCATAAATATTGTATCTATTAATTCTTATAAAGTTGGATATTGAATAAATCTATCCAATAATAAATTTAGAGTGCATGAACACTACACTCCAATAATAAATAATATAATATCACATCATAAAAGATATTTACTAAAAAACATCACAATGCTTGAAGGATATCATTATACTCCCAAACAAATAAGAACCACAAATAGCTATAAATTTGACAGTATTATTTTTTTTATTTCATTCAGAAATGATCATAAAATTTAATTATTAATAATATTCATTTAATAACTCAAAATATTTAGAGATTAAAATGATACATGGATAGTAAAGGGATAATTACATGTAGTTAATTGGGATCGGGGTAAATGAAGTTAATGCATTATATAAGTAGAATAGTCACATTGATTATGAATTTCACATTCCTAATGAACTCATGTGGACCATATATTACATCTAAATATATAACCCACAACCCCTAACTAAATGCATACATCACCCATTACCCATGCCACAATTTTTATGGCTCTCCCACCTTAAAAACAGACTCAACAATCATTCATTATATTTTAACTCTTTCAGGACCTTGGCCAAATGTGATTCCATTATTCATCAACCTAGGGAAGTTTCACATACTAACAGCAGCTCATATCAGAGATCCATAATCTTATGTAACATTAATTATGTGGTATCCCCCCCACCCTTCAAAAAAAGTGGGGTGATACATAAACATAAAATATTTAAAGACTAATTAAGAATTTTATATTAATTATAACATGTATTAGAGAAAAATATATATTTTATAATATAATTTTTTTAAAATTAAAATAGAATTAGGCACATAATTTACTATTTTGGGGGATAGTTAACACATTTTTTCATTTTTTACACATAGGACACCCTTACATAAATTACTCATTTTTAGAATAAAATACTTCATCCTAATTTCCTAGTCTAATGTAAAATTAATTCACTATTAATTCATAACTATAGAAATGAAAATTTTTATCTTGAACAATATAGTCTATGCTACCCACTCTTTATATAATGATTTCTAAATCCCATCAATAGTGGTGACCAATTTCTCCTAATGACCAAATGAAAATTGAATGTCCTCATTTGAACCACCATAACAAAAGGATGATTGCATCCCTATTTTCTAATCAATATTTAGGGTTACATGGTGTATTTTTTAAATTAAAAAAATTACCTTTATTTTACTCTTATATTTATTTAATTAACATGGAGAAAATGTTTTGTCTGTCTTAATTAAAAGGTTAATAAGTGAAATAACCTATTATATGCCGAGTAACACAAAAATAATTAAAAACAAAACAATACATGTGTCATGAACCGGTCTCCCTTGGGTTATAACCTAGTCATATTACCCCATGGGTATCCCATAATACCCTAGCTTATTTCTCATCACACTGCAAACTATTACTCACTAATGTAACTTATTATACTAATTATTATCTCTGCACTGCAACCCATATTATTTAAGTGTGTTTTTACATACTCACACACACCATGGAAATGTTATAGAAGGTTACCCATTATGGTCACTACTCTAGGTCAATCATGCTTAACTATGGAGTTCTAATTAGGTAGGCTCCCAATAAGAAAAGTTAACATTTTTTACATTGGTGATAAAATTTATCCATTTAAGTATCACATTTTCTAGGGTGTTACACTCTACACCACTTCAAATCACAATACCCTAGTTTTGGACCCCAAGTCTTAAACTCTGGAAATCCCTCCCCACATTCATTGGGTATTATATCTAATTAGGTTTTTCTGGAAATGACCTTCCCCGGGCTATAAAACTAGTCCTCTAACCCCATGGGTCACATGTAATACCATGGTTTCCTTCTCAGAACACCACCAACTATTACACATTGTGATCACTTTTCAGGCTAATGAATTCCCCCATCCACCACATGTTATTTAGGATTGTTTTCTCCTCACTCACACACACCCTAGGAATCTTCCCATCAGGTCACCCATTCTGATCACTGCTGTAGAAAAATCCTGCTTAACTATGGAATTCTAATAATGAAGGCTCTTAAAAAGTAACGTTCACCTTCATGACCTTGGTAGTAAAATTTATCTTTTATATATCACATTTCTAGTTGTGTCACAATGTGAGGAATTCTACATTTATAAATACTATACTAAATGGTCTTAAATTTGTTTCAATATATATACTGTAATTTCATTTTTCTACTATGGTCCCATTTTTTTTAGTATAAGAATCATTAATTTAAATTATTTTCACTCCCTATAACAAATATAAATTTTATGAAAAATGATTGTGATGTCAATGATCACCCATTATATCACACAGATAAATATATAAATTCAATTACATTAAAAGATATATAATTTCACTAAATATCATGACCATATTTAGTCTGTTTAAGACTAATTGAATTGTTTTTTGAATTTACAATTATACAATATATAATACAATAATAGCTATAAAAATAAAGACAATCTCCACTATGATCGATTATATATATGATTTATATAGTAAAATTTCTACGATTCATATGAAATATTATTGTATATGCATGATATTCATTTTATAATTTATGTAAAATTATGTTTAATTAATGGTATTTCATTGATGAATTCATTTTTAATGTTGTGATAAAAAAATGAATCATGAAATACTAATTATTTAAATATGTTATAATTGATTCACTAATTAAAATATCATTCAACTATATATTTTGTTTTAAGGTACTGTGTGAAATTTATGGTCTATATTCAATAATATTTAAAATGTAAATATCATCAAATTTTTATTAGTGGTTAACAATTCATTGGTTTGGTTTAATAAAATAATGTGAAATTAATTATAATGATAATATTTTGAATAATAATAACATGGGACTATAGATTTTCACATAATTATGTATATAAATCAAAACTTATAGTCTAAAAAAGTTTTATAACAACATAGTTTTTTTGTGAAGTAGGATAAATACATCTTTGGACATTTCAAATGGTGGATCATGAATCATTAAAAAATTTATAGGCTATTATAGTGTGAGTTTATTAATTAAAAAAACAATATCTTTATATAAGAAATTAAACATGTATATTATTTTATAAAAAAATGTACCATGAAGTAAATTTTGTCACTATATTATATTTTTTAAAATAATAACTTAATAAAAATAATTTTATTGACTGGATTCAAGATTTAGAAAGATGTCAAGTAATAGAATTAATTACATATCCTAGAGTAATACATTCTTAACTAGCATATCTATCTTCTTCCTTGAGAAAAAAAAGTGGGTCTATCATAATCATGAAGATAATTATTTCAAAAATAAATATATAATGTTAGTATAAATTTAAAACATTATATTTTAAATGAGTTATTGAATAAAATAAAATTGAATATAGTATCTAATGTTTATAAATAATAATCTTGGGTTTAATTACAAGTTAAATTTTAATATAATTTAATGAAATAATAAATATTAAAAGTATTAAAGAGCTGAAAAATATATTTTTGTTATAATATTTTTAAAATTATACATAGAAAAAATATTGATATGATATGTGGGAGTGAGACATTAATTAAAATTATTTATATTATACTAGTTTATTTTTTATTATACCCAATTTTTATGTTATAGCTATCTTGAAACATATATTTATGAAATGGTAATTTTCTTATAATACATAATAACTATGTAAATAAATTTATAAACCAATATATGATAAATATAGTTTGAGTAAATGAATAAAATATGATGGATTTTTACCACACTCTACAGAGGGATGTTATTTTTGAATTTATAATCGTTATTATATTCCTACAATAAATAAAAAGTTATTTATATATTAATTATATAGATAATAATGATGTTAAGGGAAAAAATATAGTATTATTTCACTACAATATGAGTGGGATTAAACAAAGAAACCAACATATGTCAATTTTAAGTAGATGGTAATTTTATTGATTAAATTAATTAATATTTTTATTTTATAGAGAATAAAATTTAGTACATATGTAATTTTTTGACATGTGGATTTATATTATATAAACATTACAATCCAAATTTTATTATTATTTTATAATGGGTAAAAATTATTTGTTTAAACCCAACTGTTATTTTTACATTATTTATTATTTCATTGAATACATCATAATAATATATTATAATAGATTAAATTAATAACATGAAAATAAATAATTTGAGATATGTGATTCGTATATTAGAATAAAACTTTAAAAAATTTATTTTTATTAATGGAGAATAACTACGATTTTTATTATTTCTTTTATATGATAATGTATGTAAGACCATGAACTCAACATATATAATTACAATCCAATACATTATTTTGAATGTTTATAACTTAATTATGAATTCTTTTATAGGATCCACTCATTAGCAATATTAATATTTCAATGAATTTATGAATGAAGTATAGTTTCATCATACTGAAAATATCATGGTACTTTTATTAAACATATTTTTAAAAATTAAATAAAAAATTGACTATATATCTAAATATGAGTTATGTAATATCAAGAATCCTTTCTAAGGGACCACTTAATTATATTGTGTAACTCTAAAAAATACATTTAACTATCTTAGATAGAAATTAATTAAATAAAAAACATGTTAAAAATTTTAACACACATTGACACTGTTATGTACTTGTATAACTTCAATTATAATCTATATTTTAGCTAAATAAAATTTAAATTTCACATATCATATACATAATAAAGAGTTTTAAAAAAATATACATAATTTTATTTATTAGGAATAAACAATTTTTTTAGATTCTTATAGATTTAGATATAATTACTATTTGTTTCATTTCATCATCACTTAAAAAGTGGAATTCTCTTTTAAAATACAATGAAATTTTAACAAAAATTAACACAAAATGGGAAAAATTATTTTATTTTTAATGAAACAGTGATTTTAAAATCAGACTATTGTTTTTTATATATAAAATATATTGTTATGAAAATGCAGTTAAATGATTTTTTTCATAAAATTTTGTAGAAAATTAATGTTCTCATTATACACTTGCTTAGAAAAATGTTATTTAGGGTACACCAATATCCCATGAAATGTATATTTTTCAAATGGTTTCAATTATCATATGATAAGAAATAAACTATTAAGAATCCATAGTAAGACACAATTAAATATTTATTTATTAAATATGAAATGTTATATAGAATCTTGGCAGATCATTTATTTTATTACTTCATTTATTTAATCGATGGGGTAAAAGAAATAATGTGATAAAAATTAAAAATATTGTTTAAATTATGTGATCCATATTTATTCAGAGTCAAAAGTTGTTTGTAAAATATTTTCATAAATACTTTATATTATGATTTCCTATTATTATACAAAATTCCATCTGTAATTTTTTTTAAAGAATTTATAAATTATGAATTTGGAAAATAGATATGATAAATGGATTATTTAGTTGGAATATATATTCAAAATGTCTCTTATATATAACACATTTTTTAAAATAAAAGAATTATTATAAATATTTACATATCAAAATAATCAGTTGAAGGACTGAAACCATTTTCATCAAATTGGAATATTTGATACCTTGGTGTAATCAAAATATTTTGTTTTAATATTAAATAATGGTGAGTTATATTACTATATTTGAGTTTGTGGTTTTCCATAGATATTAACATACAATTCCATAAAGTGTTATAATCTCCTATCCTCTATATTGATATGTTTAAATTATATTTCAATTATTATTCTTAGTTAAAATAAAATATAATTATATTTTTCATATGTTTTTATCCATTTACATTCTATAATATATAGGGTTATGCTTTTTTCTTATAACAATTTAATTTTTTATTATATATATATGATTAATTATTAATTAATGAAATTCATTGGGTTCATTGTAGGTAAGCCTATTTAAGTTATTATATTCATACATGTTTGGTCCTTTAACCAATTTAGGATTCTTTTCTCAAATCAAAAACATGTGATTTGATCAATATAAAAACATGAATTTTTTTTCATATTGATTATGTTAATTTAAAAAAACTAATCATAATTTTATTTTTTTTATTATATAATTTCATCCCTTCAAATCAATACCAATTTTTGATCAGGATTTCTTGACCAATATTCCTCTCCCATATGGTATACCTCAAGTTAAACATTATTTGCAATAATATGTTATGAAAAAAGTAATATATATATATATATATATATCATTCACATGCATCTTTCATTTTTTTTCTTTTTCATCCCACCAAAGATTTCTTTGGCATCCTCTATCTTGGTTATATTCTCATTATTAAATTTGTTTTCTCAAGATTTTGTTTTTTTTTATATTGGGTATTGTTATTTGATTCATTTATTGATATCTAAAACTATTTTCACTTTTTAATTTCATACCTCCATTATTTTGATTCCACATTTTTATTGGGGAGCCAACTTCTTGTACACTATAGTATCAATTGGATACTCCTTTTAATATTTAATATTTTCTCATATTAAAATATAATGTTAATGTGTGTGTGTCTTGATTATATTTTAATGAGGATAATCATTTATTTATAGTGAATAATATGATTTCTTTTTTGGTTCTCTCTAGTTATAAAGAAATATATATTTCATAATTTCATCTTTATCATTTATTTTTATATTCCATATTTTAATATTAATAAGAAAACATCTTATTGGTGTTTATTTATTATATTTATGTCCAACGAGGAATAAATAATTTTAATTATATTTCTCTAATTTACCTGTATAAAATTTTTTATTTGTAAATATTTTTTATTTTTTAGTTCAAATATTATAATCATTATTTATTTTCATAGATCATGTATACTTATTTAATTTTTCTACTAATTTTAGTGTATTATTTTTTTTATTATTATTAATCTAAAATATTTGATAACAACTTATATTAATTCCATTGATATAAAATTTTATAAAAAATAATAATAAATTTTTTTTGGAGATAATGATTTCAAATTCATTTATATTCTAATTTTAGCTAGAATGGTCCAAAAAAGACACATAGATGTTATTTTATGAAATAAAAAACAAAATTTATTCTTAAACCACAAATGGTCATCAAACCATTATATAATTCTTTTCATTATTCAATGAGATTCCAAATAAAACTTATAGTCTTCTCGAATTATATTTTGGTGATAAAATATATCCTGAAGTACATATTAAATCTAATATTACAATTTATTATCAGAATAATGATATAAATATAGATGAATAAATATTTAATAAAAACATTTTCCAAAAATATTAAATCTTATACCATAAATTTCACCATATAACTATAATGTGAGATAATTTTCATAAAATTCCTAAAGTGATAAAAGATAATATTAATATTCATATTGATTTATAGGATGATGGTAAGACTGTTATATTTTTTAACCATTTGATTCTTTGAAAAAAAATTATTTTAATATATACAATGATATATGATAAAGATACTTGGACTATATAATATGTTAAAATAGTCTATTTATGTAGAGAAATAAAATTTAAAAAGTATCTTAAAAATTATATTGAGGTTTTGAATATTATGGAAAAACATTGTAACAATAATCAAAGAAAATAAACTAGAAATAGAAATAATAACAATAATAACAATATTCAACGGAATAAGTTTATTTTAAAATCTAAACATTTTTTTTATTTTTTTGTAAAAAATATTATCATATTTTACATTTTAGTTACAATTATTTATCAATGGAATAAGTAAAAAAATTATTTCTATATAGATATATATAATTATAAATTTCTCATATTTCATTTGTTTCAGAATTTTTTGTCAAATTATTGATGTTTTTATTGAAATATGAAAAATTAATAATATTATTTTAAAATTATTGAAATAGAACTAAAAATTTATCATATTTATTTTAATCATCAATTAAAATAAATGTTTTGGGAATATCTATAGGATTAAATGTTTCATTTAAGATAGTTTTATTTCCTAGTGGTTTGTATATAAAAATAAATAAATAATAGTGTAGTTTATCATCATAGGTCTCACTATTATTTCCAAAACTATAAAACAAATGTTTAGAATATTATAGTGAATTCCCATTTCCATCAATTTTATATGTTTTGTGTCGTATAACAAATTTTCCCAATTTTGGATCTTATTTTCAATATAATAACTTATAATTATTCATAAACCCCTAGTAATTAGTTGATCTTGTAATATATGAATATGACATATCATAAAAGATAAAAATAAAGAAATAGAAAAAATAAATTTAAGGGGATCATAAAATCTCTAGAAAAATTGATAAATAGAATAAAACATACATATCTCATAGGAATATGACTATATAATGAATTAAATATATTAATCAAACAAGAAATTTTAGATCAAATTTTATTTAACAATATAAACCAAATTATTATGGTTCTTAGATCTGCACAATGGTCTAAGGTGATAAAGCACCTAAGATCGATTCATGAAATTGGGGAATAATTTTACACATATTCCCCTATGATGAAATAATCATACATCATAATCATTAAAAAAATTAAAAAATGTATTTAAATGTATAATATATATATATATATTAAAAATTTTATACCAAATGTTATTTAGTAACATTTTCGATGTATATTGGGTCTATCAACAATATTATGTCATCCCAGATAACCACTGGAATATTTTGGTTAGTAGAGGCCAAACAAATTATCCACCATTTAAGGTAAGGGATACTAGTATTTTGAGTGGAAAAAACTATGGGGTCCCACCAATGGATATCAATGATTATAATATTATTTCTTACTAATACTAAAATAAAATCAATGTGAAATTTTTCCTCCTCCCTTTTCCAACATCTATAAATTCTATAGCTCCTACCACCCCCGAATTCCACCAACCATCCAACCCATTGAGCCCCTCCCGCCAATGTTCTTCTACACTCAATAACCATTTATCTTTTTCTACCCTCCCACTCATCCAATACTATTACCCAATCACCCCCCCCCCCCAATCACAACCCATTACATTCCCTTGACCATTGAAAATCCATTAGGCTTGGTATTTATGTGGTCTATCATATCCCACTTTTGTGTTCCCAACCAAGGTGGTATTATTTATAAATAAAATTATTAGATTCTTATAGTGTCTATAAATACCCCATTAGAAACCCAACCTATTTTAATAACCAAATTTTCCATTAACTTCTTGCTTAAACCCCATTATAGACTACATTTCATGGAAAATAAATACCCAAATTTCTATTATCTCAACTATAATCTATGATTCCCATCAATTATATTAAATCAAGAATAAATTCATCATATTTTTCTAAAAAAATACAATTTCACTTTAAATATTAACTCTAGTCAATTTTATCATTTTCCTAGGCTATGTGGATTTCTACATTTGTTATAGTTGAGCCTATCAACCTCTTCAAATTCATTTATAAGAATAAACTGGTTTATCACTATGATTAATCATCCATTTCTAATATTCATATAACAAAAAAACAATAAATAAATAATATTAATTATAATAACTCTATGGGAGGAGACAATAATGTAAAATTTCATTTATTGAACAAAACTAATAAAACAATTAAGAAATTTTGGGTAAAAATTTTAAAAAAAATTAGGGTAAAAAATTATTTTTTAATATTAATATGATGAATGAATTTCTGAATTTCTTAAAGAGTATATATATTTCATTAATATTTAAAATGGGAACTAAACTAGGTGAGTCCAAAATATCATAATTTTTTTAGTAGATTAATCTCTGAGGGGATAAGAGAATGTTTGAGAATAATTAACTATAATAAATTGAATTAGATTCAATATACATTCTCATTTATATTGATGAAATTTTACCTTCACTTTTTATTCATTTAAAAATAAACTTTTTTTTTATGGGATTATAGTGAAATTTAGTTGTGATATTTTTCATCAAATTTTTAGTTCATCTATTTTTGAAAATTTTAGATTCTTATTTTCATTAAGAAGGGTATATTGAATGAAAAAAATAATAATTTAATTGGAATTATGTATATTACAACTTTTTAATCTTAATATGTACTCTAAAAAGTGATTAGTAATCACCGAAGTGTGGTAGTATCTGAGGGATCTATGACAACCCATTATTACTAAAGATAAATCTTATCTTATTGTTTTTAATTTTTAGTGTCTTAAGCAGATGGAGAGGGTTACCAATTTTGAGAGAACAATGTGTCTTAGGGAAATACATTTTTAATTTATTAATTTCTATTTATCATCAATTATAATTTTTATTTATCAATTATTTTTATCCACATTATTTATAAATTATAGAAAATAATATTTTGACACTGGTGTACATGAACCCATTATTTATTAAATATTTTTTTATTTAATTATATTTACATTTATTTTTATAACCTTATTTTATAATGAATTAAAATCATCAAAAAAATTACTATGTTTACCAATAAAAAAAATAATATATAATTAAATTTTGGAGTCCGTGTGTTCATTGGATCGAACATATAACTATCTATAATGATAGCGATATAATTAACCATATAATTTATTGAATGATATTAATATAAAATAAATAGGAAAATTTAAAAATATATTATATAAGAAACACATACTTATAAAAAATTTCACTTATAATGATATTTATATAAATAAATTTATAGATATTTGTGGTTGCTCTCTTGTGATGGAGATCATTTATGTAAATTTCATTGTCCTAAATATATCTATTCACAATATAAAAAACAAATAGTTCATTATTATGATTAAATGTTTTCATAAATTTACTATAAAATAATAATTATATAGTTTTATACATATATAGAAAGAAATTTTGATCTTATATGATAAAAAAATTTAAAGTCATGGCTTCTTTATAAAATAAATAATATATTAATAAATATGAAACCAACCTAATTAAGTATGTGAGGAGGGATCCAAAATTAATGATGAATATATTATCTTTAGGTTACTTGTATTAGTTCCCCAAAAAAATTATGATTTTTTTAGGATCTTTTATGATAAATAGATGGATTGTATAGTTATGAATACGAATATTTTTAATTTATTTTTTATCGTGTATTGTCAGACATTTAGTAAATTGAACTACTATCCATCCCTAAAAGAGGAATTGGTTTTACCCATAGTGAAAAAATCTATCAATATCTTTACCTAGGTATATATAATCTCATTGGATCTAACATTAAATGTCTCATAACTGGTCCTCCCTCGTGAATTGAATAATTTGAGGGGTCTAGGCCATTAATTGAGGATAACAGAAATCCCCCCATCAACCAAGAACAAATATATTTATTCTATCTTCGTAAATAAATACACTATTAACTAAGATCAATATAATTGTTAATGGGAATCATCCACTACATTTCCATATCCATGGGTGTAGATAATCTCAATGTCATATCCCAATAATAACATTAACCAATATCTTTTTTCTGGGTTAAGGTATAAATAATAGAAGATATATATGAGACTCTAAACATCAATATTAACTATGAAACACTCACAAAAATGGTAGAATGTCTAGGGATACTAGCTTAAAACTGTTTCAAATGATCTATAACATATACCATGTATTTATTCTCATTATTTATCAACATTCTATAACCATATGAAAACATCACCTACCTCTATATTAGCACACAATCAAGCCTATTCAATGTGGAATCATTGAATATAATACCCTCAACTCTTTCCTAAAAAAACCACAGTAAAAGGGAACTCAATAACATAGTATTCGTCACCTCAAAGTCCCTCTCATTCCATTTCAAGAAAAAAGGGTTTTTTCATTTGAGGTATGTGTTGTGATTAGATTTATAATCATGTATAATTATTCCATGAATTTTTTGTAATATCTAACTATTAAAAGGATATAAAAAACGTCCAACACATTCTATGGTGGATAATAATAAATCACCATATCAATTTTTATATGTTCCCTAGAAAAAATCCCATCTGAGATGATATTCCTCTAGAAGTGATCCTCTAGAATCAAGAACATCAACTTTGAGAGTTTACCAAAGATCTAGTGATATTGAATAAAGTTGCGAAAAAATCCCATATACACGACATGATCATTTATCAATATTAAATTGATGAGAATATAATTAATGAATATTATAATGAACTTTTCACTAAATTGATTGAATATATGGTTTATAAAGGACATGAAACTTTCTGGGGGCATTCGTCAAATTGAAAAGAATTAGAAGAAATTCATAATGATAATAGTAACATTTGAATTTAATATTCCATGAATGAAACTCAAGAACTTGTAGTTTTTGATATCCAGAACTATGATCCATCATTGAGAACCACCTATCTCCCTTCAATGGGTTGATGATATCTTACATTCATGGAAAAATATATTTGTTTCTGATTTTCAACAAGCTCGAATGGTGATAGTCATTTTAAAAATACAAGATCTCATTCACGTTCCTTGAGAAAAAAACCCAATATTCCTAAGGGGTACACTAATACCAATTAAACTGATGTCTATAAGGTTGTCCAACTACACCTTCATCTATCACATACTAGGTAGGGATATCCTATAAGCTTTATATGATATCAATATAATACTGGGGTGTAGATCGATGTAGAATTTTAGGGGGGGGATCCTAGAACATAATCAATGTATATATATATATATATATATATATATATATATATATATATATATGGGGGGTGAATCTACCACTATAGTACAATGCTAATCAAAAGACTCTATTTTATAAAAAACCAAGAATTTCAACTAATAGTTTTTATGTTGCATCAAGGAATAAATATGTCTCATTCAATATTATTTAATTTTACCCTCACCCAAAAAGTAAAAACTCAATTCAATAGATTTTTAAAGCATAAAGCTCCATTTATTATGGTCTTTCTAAATTTAGAAATATATTTTTCAATCTATTCTATAGATGACATCATAGTGATTTCTCACATCCATTATAAGGTCAAAAAACCACTATTCACTATGTTAAATACTACATAATTATCTTATGTTGGTGAGCATATGATCTCTTTTGATATCAGTTTCAACCTTTATAGTACAATCATGTGGCTCTACCAATATTTCAAAACACCGATAGGGGATTTAGTAGTAAAATAATAAATTTATCTAGTATTAGTAAGTATCAGTTATAGTGTAGAAAACACATATATTATACCATGAACTATGATTGGAAAAGGAATATCAATTATCTAAATTTCATTTATTGAACTACATATTTTAGTACTAGATCCTTAACTCTGGTGTGCAGCGCATAGAGGTGGGGTTGCTATAATTTGATCACAACACTATCTACTATAAGCTCTATTTGTTGAATCATTATATTCCCTATTAAATCCACCTATCTAATGGACTCTATGTATACTATAGGGAGGACCCTAATTATGTTGTTTCTTAATTCGTGATGTCCTATATAATATTTATCCTGAACATCCCACTATTACACATTAAATTATATAATCTCATTAAATATGAACTCATTCTATACATGAAAATAAATTTTTTCCAACAAGATAACACTATCCACTATGATATTCTCCTATTATTGTTTCACATAACTCAAATTATGCATGCATAAGAATTTGGATTCATAAAGCTAATTAAAGTCATTGATAGGTCATAGATGAATAATTTGATAATAGAAAACTACTATAATATCTCCTCAATAGTTATCACTTTTCTAAAACAAAATTATCAATAGAGATTTCTCTAGGACATCATTATTTTTAGGGATGCCTAGTAAGGAAGAATCATCTCATATCACTCCAAATAATACATTCTTGTACTTAATTTCCTATTATAATCCATCATGTTTAATGTCAGGATATTACAAAAATGAAGTCAAAAAATAATTTTTTACAGTCTGTAATGGGAATTCTACTATACTTCAGATCTAATAGTTCTCATAAGCTCACCAATATCAATATAGTTGTTTAATAATACTCATGGATGAGGTTACAATACTATCAATAATGAAGAGTTACATTATACATGGTTTGAACAAACAAAATCAATTATAAAGTAACTACATCAAAGATAAGGCTATAATTTAACTCTTCTATCTAATTAAGAAGTTGTTCAAAACATGTAGAACACCCTAGTCACTGCCTCAAGCTCGTCCTTCACTTTATAAGGGTTATTATTTCTATAAACACTGGTTGGTCTCAATCACTATAAATAATAAAGTACACACATCGTATATGAAACATCATACTGTTACAATAAAATGGACTTTTACTTAGGTGGTGGTGTTATGTCCACCTAACCTGTGGGTTGAGGGTATTATCATTACATTATGGGTGAATGATTACCACCATTATCCCCTAATGGGTATATCTCTTACTTAAATCCCTATATAAAAGAATATTCACCCAAATAGCCAATCCTAAGGGAATCTACTGCTAGAATTATTGACCCATGTAACTTCCACCAGATCATAGTTGGATATCAGTGTGGTCAAATCAGACATTTAATTAGAATAACCCATAATCATTTAATATATATATATATATATGAATCAATAAGGTCATAAGAATCAAGGATCGACTTAGACAAGATGTAAATACAATCATTTATTTACACTAAAACTAATCCGTCGTAGTTACCTTGTAAAAAATTTGTTATTAATGTCTTGGTGAAAAAAATTCATTGACCGCTACGATTTCCCGGCATGAAATAAGAGAATATAGACCCCAGAAAATTATTATACTAAATAACCAAATCAAACTCATCAGTCACATAACTCTGACCACTTCCCCTAAGACTACACCACTCTAAAATAACGTATACAATACCAACCCCACCATCTCCCCACCTAGGATTGTAATAAACTAAGTTTACAGTCCCAAGACATCCTTCAATATGATATGGGTGGGTGAATATCCATGAGTAGGAAAAGTAAACCTTCTTGAAATCCTTATCCTAATATATTTGTACACAACCACATCATTCAACATAAGACATAATAATAATTCATATTTGAAAAATATTATTGAAAAACTGATTTATATGCACAATAATAGAAAACATGCATTAATAATACAGATGGAACAGAAATATAATTACATTATAGAAAAGTGGAAGACATAAGACAATAATTCTAAAATTTAAACAACATAGAAGCACTATAAGGAAGGGTAAACCTAGAAACACCTCTCAAAAAAATAACATCGTTCACCCCCCTCACCTCTAAGATAAACTAATCTCCATCTCTACATAAATTATTTCAATATATATTGACAAAAAAATTACCTCCATCTATATATGACATGATATGTGATGGAGAAGTACATTTTATGGTGGATTATATAAATTACCTATAGAGTTCCCTACTCACTAAAAGAATAAATAGAATGACTAATTAGATCAAGCCCAAAAATTGTAGAAAACCCCAAATATTATTAAAAAATAAATACTTAGATAACCCATTATTGTCTATTTATAGTTAGTGAATGATCATGTTTCTTGAGAAAAATAAAAAACTGAACTAAAAAAAATTGAAACACACATCACCACTCATAAAATATACAAAGGGGACAATGAAATAATAAGTTATAAATGTTTCAAATGATGAATTTTCAACCTCAGTGGAACACAAATTATTTTTTTAGAAATGAAATTGAATGTGGTATTAATTAATTTCATATATATAGTTACTCGTACATATAAGTGGAGTAGTTTATAACTCCATCAGTTGTGTTGAAAACTCACACCTAGTTGTGACAAATATAGTACTGACCCCATGACCAAACCTATATTACCAATTCCCAGTGTATGTTGGGTTCTAATGAACTCTATAGAAATATTAGGGTACACTTTCCTTTTTATACCTATATAGAAAGGTGATTACAAAACTAAATTCAACTCAAGTTAAATCTCCCAAACCAAGTTATTGGACATAAAAATCTATAGAATCCATCTTTCTTAAATCGCCTTTCATACCCCCTTTCAATTCATAATGGTTCATATCATTTTTGAATTCTTGGAAAGTGATAAAAATTGATCACATGAATTCCCAAATCCATTTATTTTATATGAAGTCATGAAAAAATATAATGTCTCCAATGTACAGTAAATGTTCTCAAGGGTACATGGCATGTAATCCCTATGAAATTTTTGAGTCGTGTAATTTAATTCTCCTACCATTTTGGAGTCGGTAAAACAACTTTTTCAAGAAGGTATGCATACAGAACTTACAGGTTGTCTGACTATATACTACCACAAACTAAATTATAATAATTTTAATACATGGAATGAACTGTAGATATCATGAAATCTTTATAATACTAGTTAACATGGGACTTACTCTAGTGCATGTTCATTTGTGTAACCTAGTCAAACATGTCATTAGATTAAAGGAATTATCCTTTTTACATTTAACAAGGATTTACAACCCTATCAATGATAATAGTATGATAAACAACATGAATTTTTTAGATCACATGCCATTAGATTAGAACTTTGACCTATAGAATCTCTAAGTAAATTTAAATCATATCCTAATTGCCAATTTCAACTTCAATTACCCAAAATTAACCACCGTTGTGCTCTAATATCAATGCCAAACCTCTAGGGACCATTAATACCAACTGATAAAGCCTTCACTAGCCATAATTTTCAAGATAACCACATGAAATCCCGTAGTGTGTGCAATCATCCCACTATCGACCATAAAAACTCATGTGAACACTTCTTGATAGACTTATTCCATCACTAATAATCCAATAACACCCCTATATTTTCAATTTCATCACCTTCAACTTATTTGTGTCCAAAATGGATCTTTATAGGCATGTTTTCCTCATGAGCTTCATCTCAGTTCATTTTTGTATAACCACAAACCATAGATATGTGAAATTATGAATATAAAAATTGATACGAGGAGAAGGATAAGATATAAATATTTTTTAGTGGTCATTTTAATAGACTGAACATCAATCATTATGTTTGAATCATCCAAAAAATGAAAAATATAAGAATATTCCTAGATCATAGGAAATGGTATAATATAATAAATGTGTTTGGATATTCAATTATGAAAATAAATCAAGAGTAACAATGTAAAATGGGAATTGATAGATAATACATAGAAAAATAAGATTAAAATTCATACATCTTGTTTAGATCAATGTTTAACAATATTTTTTATCACACCATGTTCTATCATCAATTCCTCGAAGAAAACAGGTAATATATCTCTAATTATCACCATCCATCCCATTCTCTAAAATTAGGGTTAATGGTGGATACCCCTACTTAATGTGATTAAGGACCATTATATATGGAAAATTATGTTTTTGTTTAATTACATATTATTTTCCTTTTATTTTAATAAAACACCCATGATAGGATCCACACAAGGTCCATTATTTAAAATAAAATTACATCACCCCTATAGTAAATACCTCAATTAAAATTAAAACTATTTTGATATTTCTTTCAATTATAGGTATCCAATGAGGAGGAACTATTATTTCTTCAAAAATTACCCTAAATAGAATAAATAAATATGTTATATTTAATATATTATGCTTAGTATTTCATGTCACAAATTCCACAAGAATAACATAGTAACATACCCAGAAAATATTATTTCAATATTTATAAACTTTTAGAAGTAAAATTATGTGTCCATATATACCAATTCATATTTATCAAACCACTGGATATAGTGTAAGGTATTTAATATATTGATCATATGTTTTAATGTGATACTTGATAATGGTGGAATGAATTAGAGGTGTAGTATCATCAGTTCGAGTAGACAGAAGTGAAGGTGGTAACATAGAAAAGGATTTTGGGTGGTTCTTTGGAAATGAATCTCCAATATGAATTCATTATAGGGTAAATTATAACATGAGGGGTGATGGTTATGATAGATCATAATGGTAGTGATTCAGATACATTGAAAAGAAAAAATAGTGGTAATGAAATGATTTCAAATATATACTAAATTTTTAGTCAAAAGTGTACTCACATGAAATGTGATCTTAAACAAAATTATTATATCATGCTTAAAAAGTGGATAAAATTTTCTATCTATATTAAATTTCATATAGGGTATTCCCTTGTCCAAAAACTATGTTCATCTTTGTTACATGGATTGGAGTTTACTGAATTACCCAATCGGTTACACGACAATACATACACTCCATGTGGGTCGTTGGGCATGTTGTATATAAGATTAACATGACTAGGGTTGGAAAAGATACACTAATTATCCACAAATGAGTCCCACATACCACCTACACTATAATACATAAATTTTATACTCCTATATAGAATGAAACCAAAAGCACATTAAAAGACTACTAATCATGTCTCACACGTAATGTGACCTTGAGTACAAATCATGTACTATTCATCCATTGTCATTTTCCAGAACTTATTTTTTATTAGATGGATTTTTGAAAAAAAAATAGTATATTCTAAGTGTTTTTTCATATAGAAAAAAATTGTACTATCTTATTTAGTTCTAAAGGAAATATAAAAAGTTATTTCAGAAATTTGGGGTTCTTATATATGGAGGCCAATTGATTAGGCTTAGGAGATGTTATGAAATTAGAATCATTGATTGGTATTACACTAGAAATTTAGACTTTAAATATTCTTTTTCCCCACATTATTCAAAAAAATCATTACTTCCCCACATACTTGGGGATCAGGTCCTCTAAATAGATCTATGGTCTTAGTACTCCCTTAGTCTCAACACATTGTGGGTCCTCCACATTTACTTGACCCATCCCACTAGGATTCTTCCAATGATAGTAATTACTCATGTGATTTACCTAAATCACATCTACTATAGCCCTAGAGAAAGATACTAGCACTAAAAATGAATAATCATATAAGAAAATATTTATACTTTAAGAACATATAGAAGATATGATATACAATATAATTAATATAATTTGGAATCAACCATAATATATATGATCAATTGAAAAATATATCAATGAATATATGAAAAATGGATATACAACAACATGTTTCTTGGGAATCCCGGATATTTAACCAAAAAACATGATTACAATTCACTATACAATACACATGTAGAATGAAAACATCATATCCTTGAATAACATTCACTAAAAAATAGTTAAAATGCTCAACTATACATCATGACTCATATGGATGGTCCATTGATTGAAACCACTACTACTGCGTACCTCCATGCACCATCTAGAATCTTCTCTTTATAATCAGTTGTAGATATTTTATTTTTAGCATATATATATTATTCGTCATCAACATAGACAGACCCTTTGAGGGTATAAGTCCCATCAGGGGATTAGTATAAATTTACTAAGTAGGATCCCTAAAAATAAAAAAAGTGAAGAAAATAGTTAACTAAAACCCCCAGGTAAATGATTGTAACATGAAAAGTATGATATATGGAATAATATACAAATTCATAATAGAAATGAAAAAAATAAACATTTCTAATTATCCTATCACCATGGATCAGATATTAATTGTGAAAAATCATTCAATATTAGTATACAGTGATTTTCATGTGTTTTTAAGGCATGGAGTATTAAATCACCAATTTCGACATTCCACAATCAACTCAATGGTGATTAGGTGTAATTAAGATATTCATAAAACCAATTCTAGATAAAATTATCATATATCATGTTTTAAATGAACTCATGAAATTAATCAATTACATGTCAAGAAAAAAAATTGGAAACTCACAATACCCTCACATCATCATCCTAGAAATAAAGAGTGGGACTATGATTGGTCGGATAAATGTACAAAAAACACCACAACTCATCATTATAATAGCCAAAAACTATAATGTAGTTAGGAGTACCAATGAAAATTCAATTTCTATTACACTTTAACTATCCTAAAATTTACACCTCCATAGCATCCCTAAATATAAAAAATAATGGTGTACCCTTCCAAAGATGAAGAAAACACCATTTGAGAGGGTCACAACCCCCAATTGGGGACCCTCACCCAACTGTGAGTAATATACATGGTTCGAGAGGATTACCTACTCCATTAGAGGGGAAATCATGAATATATGAATGAAACATCACTAAAAATGGTTAAATATAGTTATATATAAATAAATAACCTACTCATTAGAGATAGATATTTCCCATGAGGGCTACAAACTCCATGGTTTTTCAAGTCATCTCCTAACACATGTTATCATCTCTATGAATCTTAAAATGATAAAATTCATAGATTCCACAAATATTATACGTAAATGAAAAAGGTATATATATAATTTTATTATAAATGAAAAATATCATAGAAAGGACTACTTATACATACAAAACAGACACCTTAGGGGGAAATCACTATGAATACTATAAACTTTTTAGAAAATTGTTTGTCATGTGTGGAGTATGTCATGTAAGTATCTTGGGTATTCCGGGTCTTATAATACCATATCACGAGCCATATAAATTCATCACATATGATATGTTAAAAGGGTTAAATAGCTTGTGAGGCCTTATAGAAATACATAATTGTTGCCTGGGAATACTCAATGTCATGTAACATAATACCCGACATATACTCAAAGTTCAATGTGTGTAGGTCTTTCATGGTTATTAATCATGAATAGTTTATACATATTGATCTATATTTCCCATGATATGTGTACTGCGACCCATAGTAACATTATGTGTGATATTTAAATCCATGAAAAAACCTACCACCATTGTATACAAGTCACAAGGTGATAATTAATAGAATCCATGCAAAGATACATTAATGAAAACATGTAAACTATAATGAGAGTCATGCATGGCATTTGACTGAAGATTTCATGTAATGTAGTTGTGAAAATTATGAAATCCCAAAATAATAATCTTCACACTATGAATGAAATCAAAAATATCAATACCAGTTGTTCCTACATTATAGAATTCAACTTATACTCTCAGAGACACCAATTCACATCCCTGAGAATGTTTCTATACACATGTCATCACCAGGTTTTTTCTCGGTTAAGTATTAATCAAACCATTACAAAAACTTATAATTTTCTATATTCAATGTTCATGACTAAATAATTCCAAATTTTCTTCCATTGAATCATTGTAAAACTATAATCAAATACATGTAAGAAGAACGAGAGAATAGTATTTGGGAAGTTAATGACCAAAGGAATTCCTAGCCACCCAGGAATGGGAATGTATAATTTTTCATGAAAATAACATAACTATGATATTAGGATAAAATATATAATTGGGGAAGATATCTCTCAAAGGAGTATGAATATTAAAATATCATTTTTTCATCAACAAAATAATTAATAATAGATAAATAATAATTTTCTTATTGACCACCATGAACAAACCTGCTTGATAAATAAACCATGTATAATCATCATAATAAAATGATAGATAAAAATATTGGATTGTACCCCATATTTATTCAACTCTATATATTAAATAATAAAATATTCAATATCTAATTATTGAATAGGAAAATATTTATGACTTTTAAAACCAAACTTATTTTAATTGTAAAAAATTCAATAAAATTAATCAAATGAATATTTAAACATTATTAAATATACGGGTTTAAATAAAAAATTGAATATCTAAAATGATCAACTATTAGAATAAGTGATTATAAAATGATTGATATTAATTAGTAAAAAATAGAAAAATGTAATGAAAAATAAATAACTTCTTGAAAATTGGAATGCATTTTCCATATATCAAATAAGATAATAACTATTAATTTTAGAAAATATTACTCCCTAATAATATAATTTACATCCTTACACTAAATGGTTAGCTTTTTTCTCAATGAAAAGAGATTGTCCATTGAAAAATATATTAGAAAACTTAGTTATAAGAATAATAATTAAAATATTATTATTATCATTATTTAAAGGAATTAATTTTTCATATAAATGTAGACTAATTATCTAAAAACCAGTTTTACAATCTAAATTTAATAATTAGTGATAGTATAATTAAATAATAATTTCTAATTATAACACTCTGATGTTTAGTGAATTTATTTTTTGGAAATTAATTTATTATTTTGATATTTTCACTTCACGCACCACTAAATATAGATTATTATTATTATATAAAATCACTAATTTTTTATTATTGTATAGGCAGCACTAAGGGAATCTAGAAATACACACAACACCAACTAGGCTTGCTTTACATATAATACTGAGTTCCTACGAAACAACACATTACTCTTAGAATTATTTAAATAATATATTTATAACCTAGAGAATAAAATTTTAATATGAATATTAATAACATATATTTAAATTTTAGTTATAATTTTTTTGATACTAAAAAAATATAATTGTTAGTAAAGTCATTATACGTCTAAAACTAATATTTTATCAAATAAACTAGTTTTCATGTACTTCTATGAAAAATAATAAAATTAATTTTAGACATTAATAAAAAATTATTTTGGTAAGAGAAACATTATTTTTGAATTCAAAATGGAAAAATTAACTTAGGGTGATTTTTTAGTATTTTTATATAATGTTTCATTTTTGGTGAATAGTGACGAACAATGCATCTTAGTTAAAAATTGTGTTTTTAATTATTATAATTCTTATTTTTTATAAAAAATGATATTAATTTCACAATAAGTTAATAATAAATATATTAATAAAATTTATTACATTGGGATATTTTTTAAATTGATATTTGATTAAAAAATTTATTAATCATTTGAACACCTCTCTTACCCACCATCTAGCCATATCATTGGGATTATATTTAAATGTAATTTTACAACTTCTCGGAATTGAATTTTTAAATTATTAAATCCATGGTCATAAGAAGTATGAAAATGGTGGTCTAATAGAAACAAAATATTTTTCTCTGAATAGTAACTTTTCAAATTTTATTTACCATGGTTAAAGGGTAAATTAGCTAAATAAGTGTAAAAATTATTTTATTATATTAAAGAAATACCATAAAATTTTTACTAATTTCCTTAGATGGGTGTGTTTTGAAAACAAGAAACCTTAGGTCAAAATTATAACTTTTTTAATACAGTTGTGTATGAATATGAAATTTATTATGTTTTATTTATTGATAAATTAAAAGGAATGTAATCTTATGTTTAATAAGTAAATTATTTTTAATATATGGTTATATAGAATAAGAATTCAACTATACATATTTATTTTTGAACCAAAATTTTTATATACTTCATGATAATTTATTAATAATTTTTAACATTAAATATTTATATTATGACACAATGATGATTTAGTAATAGAATTATTAAAGGAGTGATCAAATAAATGATATTGATGATCCTAAAATAGATAAAATTTAAGGTATTTGATTCCATACAAAAATTATTTTCATTATTATGACATGTTAAGAATGATTTAATGTAGTTTTTATGTAGTCATGTTGCTATTATTTTATAAAAACTCAATTTATAAATATTGTCAAAATTGACATAAATGAGATTTTAAAATAAATAATAACTTATTAAATGATATAAATTTCATCAAAAGATATATTTAGGCTAAATAACAAAAAGAAATTTAGTGATATCATAAATGACTAAATTAGGATTTTTTTTCATTTTATCATAACTATAATAGCCCTATTGTGTAAAAAATACTAGTTGTCACGGTAAGAGTTAAATTGTTTAACTAATGGAAAATTCAAAAAGATAAGGATAATTTGGTAACATAGACATTTCTAAAATTAATTTAATCAGGTGATTTAGACCCATACTCATTAAAAAATATAAAGAAACAACCTTAGAGTTCTTTGAAATAGAAAATCAATTTATAATAAATTTATAGTTTTGGAGTATCCTAAGGTTCCCCTCCCCAATATTATAAAATGGAACATCTCCTTTTATTTTATTGGCACCTCTAAAGCCTTTGTTGTTTCCATTCTCTGACAATTTATCCTCAAAACTTATCTCAATTAATCCAAGTGGACATAATTTGTAAATATGGACAACCGAAGGTGTTATTCTACGAAAATCAAAGGTAGACACTCAAATATGAGGTAAATGTTTTACCAACTCTTTCAATATTCTTTTCTTATTATATCTCCTTTAATTATGTTATTTCCATAATAAAGTAATAAATAAAGAATATAATACATGTTGAGATGATTTAATTGGTATGGGATAAACATATTACACTTTTTACCCATCCTATGAAAAACAATATCACCATCTATGTGTACATACGTCTTACCATCTCCACATTGTGGTGTAAACTGTATTTCATTTATAAATTATTTTAATGGGTATAACAATGAAAATAAAATATTTAAAAATTAATATAAAATGATAATTATTATTTATATGTAATATACTATAAAAATTTATACCATTGAACCAATAAGGTAATGATACCTATAGTCAGTGATAATTTCAATATCTTATTATTTTCCCAATAATGGATTTATGCTAGTTTTTACTGGGTTATATTTATCATCAATCTACATGTTTCCACTATCATGTTCAAAATAGATCCATCATAATAATGGATTGATATATATTCTATATTTTTATATATTATCTAATTGGTATCAGTCTAATTAGGTTATACACATCAATTCATATCTCCAAAACAAATATTGTGGGGTGAATACAATATGTCGGCATCGATGACCCAAGGATCTATAAGGTGGAGAAAATAAAAAACCCTCATAAAATTCTAATAATTAATAATTTATAGTCATTATATAAAATAATAAATCATTCATTATCAATAACCATCACTCTATAACTGATAACAATATCTGATGGTGATACTGATGTAATTAGATTAAATATTACACAACCATTTATCTTCTTCACACCACTGACTCCAAAATCAAGACCACCTTTCTAGTGGGTCACTATTTCAATAAATGAAGGTTCCATGGTCTCATTATTATTATCAAAATATAATAATTTCCATGGAACATTTACACTACCTCTATAGTAAACTCTAGATAGTTCCCAAAACTAGTGTATATTTCTCATAGGAAACTTTATATTGAATTGATCACTCAAGGACTCAAATGATAGTGGGGATGCATGTAACAACATAAATACCCTATTTATTATTTAAAATGACATCAATAAATTTCATGATAAATATATATTCAATGAATCATGACTAGGATTCACCATCTAAGTTATGTGGTTCGTATTGATTACTTATACAAGGTCATGCCTCCTATTGAAGGGTCTAAAATCTCCAAAAAGAGAATCATATTTATGTCACAAAAAAACCACATTCCAGAGAAGGGATAAAATCCCAACCAAGGTAGATTAATCATGTTATGTATTCAAGGAATTATTCCATCCATTGATATATCAATGTTTCATAAATGTATTAAATAAAGATTCACCATATTGTCAATGTGTGTGAAAACCATGCCGAATTCACAAGTAACTTACTCCCACCAACCATCTTAAAAAAGAATAATTGGGTTGTCAAGGGTCCTAGTAAGTCCTTTCTAATTGAACATGCATACCATGCATTTATTATGGGTTTTCTTGTCGAAAAAAGTTGGAAATACCCTCTTCCCTATAAGATGTTCTTAACTAATCCCAATAATAATAGAATCTTCCCCTATACATAGGAAATGATATCACTAAAAAGAGACTATAAATCAACAATCAATCTCTCGTTTGATTAGCATTATGATGCTCATGAACTATCAAGGGATACCATATCCCTTTTAATATATAAGTGATGGTTATGCTTTGGTGACATCATTAAACCAATAGATTGTCCTAACAATGATCATGGAATATATGGGTGAGATGACACCTGAAGGAAAAGAATACCATGATAGTACAATATATTATGCACAAACCACTAGGAATATACCTTTTAATTGGATCCTCAATGTTCCAACTCAATAAATATATTATTATATTTTGATAAAACTGTTATGTCAACTACTATTGAAAAATTTCATTCCATGGTAAATTAATAAAATGAAAAACTTCATAACACTATAGTTTAACTTCTATAACTAGACCTCAGAAAACTACTTACATTATTATATATCCATATTTATATAAATATTTTAACACATTTTTTAAATAAATCATCCCACATGGATCTATATTCCACTTGGAAATAATTTTTCATCTTTACACCCCCTGTATAAGAGTGTTACCATTGTTGATGGAGATAATGAAAAACTATGATATGATTAAATGGAAGGAAACCAGAAACATATAGAAGCCTATTATCACCATAGATCACGAAAAAACTTTGAAATTTTATTTCATAAAATTATAAAATGGTTATTAGTAAAACGAATTACCCAAAGGATCCAATGTCCACAACCTAGCCATAAGTCAAACCATCTGCTCATTATTACAAATAGGAAAAAACATCAAACCAATTATAGTCCAGTTCTTTATAGCTGATGTATTAATGGAAACCATGATAATTTTTTAATCTATATCATTCAAAAAATTTAGATCATCACTAAATACACCTTTCATCGGATTGAAAATAATAAGTTTGATTCTTCCTCATCAAAGGAAAGTACATAAAATTCCATAACATGCCTATATTTATGTATAAAACCATAAGAGAATATGATTAACCCAAAACAATAGATGAAATAATTATCCAAAAATATCTCACATCGATTACCCCCAACACATTCCTTGTAAGAATTAATAAGGTTGTAATCACAACATATTGAATAGCACATCAGATGAGACTGTTATTGATCAATATAAAGGACCCACCCAACATTGTGTGTAATTAATCAGTCGATTGGGTTACCTAGTCCATGGGTGGAGTACCAACACCCTACTTGAAGATAAATTATATGATAGTGTCCCATACTCCACTATACACATAGATGATCTATCCCATTGATAAATATATTATCTAAAAGCTTTACTTACCGTATGAAAACTCTAGTCATCCTCTGACACAACACATCTCTTCTTTGAACATACAAAAATTATCCTAATTTAATGTTTTTAATATAAACCCCACATAAAAACATATATATAATATCACATTCATTGTGTAAATTAACTCAAAATAGACTAATCATACATCCAAAACTAACACTCAAGTTATAAATCATGAATATTGTTATCTATTTTTCAATACAATGCATTTCATGTAGGGAACATGACATATATATATCTCTTATATAATATTAGGGTGTGCTTTCATATCATGAATCTTGTGAGTTCAATATATATCCCTTGTACATAGGGGAATTTAATTTATAAAATATTATTCAAATATAGGCATGTTCTGTAGGAAATGATTGTTTCATGTAACATAATATTTGACATTTAATCATATTACACATTGTGTGGGTGTTTCATGGTTAGTAGGCATACACCATGTATGTGTTTATATATCTTTCCCGAGATAAATTCTGTGTGAACTATAGTCAAATGAAAACTAAAATATCAAAACACATAATGAAATAACTCCATTAAATTTGAGTTATAGGGGAAAGAATTTAGGGATTACATTATTTATTAAATTGATGATAATATAGATAACCCAAATGGAAACATAATTGACATGTGAAAAAAGATGAAACAACATGTTGAGATAAAAGTTATATAATCCTAAAAACATATTCTTTAGGATATTAATTGCACTCTCTTCTCTGATTCTATCTATTAAACTACTACTGGAAAATACTAATTCACTCTAAACCTCTATCACTCATCAAAAAGATTTTTTCTATCTATAATCACTAGGTACATTTTCATCCAATAATTTATTTAACCATGTAGGAATCCCATCACATCATTACTTTCAATTTCATGAACACATGATTCACTAGTTTTCTTCCATTTTATCATCAAAAATCAATAATCAAACACATTTTGTAATAATAATAAACAATATTATGAAAATAGTGGTAAAAGAAATACCCAATTATATAAGAAAGGGCTTACCTTCAGATTTTTCAAAGTACACATTTATGAAATGGGAGTAAAATTGTTATTCATAGTGTAAAATCTATCAAAGAGTTACAAATATTTGAATAATTTTTAGTTTTTCAATGAAATAATTTTTCAAAAAAAATTATATTTTTCAATAACATCAATAAACACAGTTGGAAAACTATTCGAAGGATAATAAGTTGAATAAAATTCTATGTAAACATCGAGGCTTCATTCCCAAATTTATTACATTATAATAAATAAAAAAATAAAATATTGAATCATGTATGAATAGGGAAGAAAATATTATTATTTTATTAAAACAGTTTTTCATTTGATGAATAAATAATCCAAAAAATTTATTCAAATTTTTATTAAATATTTTCATTTAAATATAACTACAAAAATATATAATGATCAGCATTTGGAATTTATAAATCTATAAATATAATATTAATCACTAAATAAATAGAACTATACAATAATGAATAATTAGAACATTATAAAATGATACACTAATATTAATGTAGTAAATAAGATAACCTATAATATTTAAAAATAAATATTTCTCACAAAATATTTTATTTAAAACATTCAAAAAATCCATTACCCTATGAAAAATTATAACCCTAATATTATAATAATAAAAATATTAACCCTCATATTATTATTATTTTCTACATAATTAATCATGTTTCATAGTCCTGTAAACACTATTTTTTCAAAATAACTAGTTAATTATATTAATCAAATACTTAGTTATCACACAACATAATATTAAATTACAATGACTCATTACCATAAAGAAGAGTTATAGAAGGTACATCTTTAGGGATATGAGTTAAATAGTAAATAACGAGGTGACAACAAATGAATTTTTTGTCTAACCACATAGTGTATGTGTCATCACTTTAACATTCACTCATCATCGACATGTTGTAGAATGATCATCACCATGAATAATTCTACACTTTCTATTACAAGTATCATAATGATTAATGTAATGAATATAAAATATTGTTTTCTATTATGAGGAGGAGTAGAGAGAGGGGGAGAGTATAATTTCCCTTATGATATACCCCCTAATAATGAAAGAATAGAGATAGTGGGGAGATTTCCAATGGGTAGATAAGATGTGATTAGGGGAAAATAATTTCTTTCTCTAAATTGTTCTATAAACCATCATAACTTTACCTAAAACAATTTCCTTCTTAATTTCATTAATTAGATCCCCTCATAAGAGAAAATAATTAATTCCCTTAACACCATCCCCCCACCCACTTTAATTCTTTTAATATGAAGTGTCCATCACATTAATTTATATACTACACACATCCTCTAACATTCCAAAACATTAAAATCTAACTCACCATGTCTCAATCATGTTTCCTTTTAGATACTAGATATCTATTTTTCAATACAGTAACATTTTACTCATATAAGAAAGACACCCAAATCTATACACAAATGTTGTTTTCCTAATTTTCATTTGAACTTCTATATAGGATATTTTATTATTTTTACTTGTAAAATAAATTTCTTTCCATTTAATAAATTAAAATTTTACTATGTAATTTATTTATCTTAAAAATTTACAAAAAATTATTGCATGGGTAGAATACATATTCTTCTACCAATATAGAAATCATAAAATGACTTATAAGGTATTTAATTTTGATAATTTACCATTTTACAAATTTTAGGGACATGTAAGTTAAAAACATAGAAATTAATGAGTTAAAAATTTATGAAAAGATTTCAACCACTATACTCAAAAAATAGTGTTTAAAACTACCCCACTAACATGGCATGGGTCCTCTATTAATAAGGTTATGTACTCCCTTATTTAATATTATTTTCTAAACATTGTATGAGTCTCCATAGAGTTTGGTACCCACAAATTGATACTCATATACCCTAGAGCATTGTGCATTCTAATCCATAGTATTAGAGAGGTGGTGTGGGTTTTGTAATGTTGGTTATAATGGTTTCATGGGTTATTCATGGTGTATAATACTTTTACAAGTTGTATGTGATGATTCTGACTCTCCAAAATTAATTTTTCACCATTTGGATAAAAGTAATGTAATATAAACCTTTTTTTTAAGATGATTACTACTTATTTTAATTATTATTTTTGGTTTACTTCGTTCTACAAGTTATGTGATGACTTGACCATGCATGGTGGCTCACCTGCACATGTTATATCTTCTACAGACATTTGGAGGTTTAGTGGTGTTCTAAATGGACTTTGGGTTAGTGAAGTGTATGATTAGTGGTATTAATAAAGGTAATTAATGGAATATTATTTTTAGGATGTGAACATATAGGAGATCCTTTTCATTATAGGATATTCAAAATATATTTAATTTTGGGATATTTATAAATCCAAAGGATCTAGGGAAAAATTTATTACCCATAACTATATGGATATCATTAATAATTATTCTTTTTAATTTTCTTCTAAAAGAATTTAACTAGTGTAGAAATAATGTGATCGATGATATGGATCAAACTAACTACACACTATTCATTCATAATGGTACATTATAAAAATTCACATAAAATAATAAATTACATACCATGGATTATTATATACTATAGATTATTAAATCCCATAAAAATGAATAAATTAATAAGGGTAATAAATAAAAGAGAATTATATTTTTACTATTTAAAAATACAATGGATCGTATTCAATTATGATAATCACTATTAATATAACTAACCCTCTAATAAGAAATGTAATGAGATGATATATCATGTTATAAAATTAAAAATTAAAAAATCTCATAATGAAAAGTGTACTTTGTGAATTTAGAATGTGATGAATATATTGTAGGTAGAAGAGGTAATATAGGTGGTATATAGACATTATAAAGTTTATATAGAGGTTGAAAAAATATCAGAAAGTATCTTTCGAATTCAGATATAATACATATATAGTATATCAAAATAAATAAAATTTAGTTTTAATATATATTTTTTACCATTATATATAATTTATTTGATATAAAATAAATTATTTTATAAAATAATTCAACCATAAAAATTCATTTGTGTTAATATATTTTATTTTAAAAATATTATTCAATATGTCTTCTTTCAAATTTTTTAATTTTATAGAAAAATGCCTATAATTTATTTAATAAAATTATTGTAAGAAGAAATAAAATAAATTAATAACATCAAAAAAATAAATAAGGAACTATATAAAATATTAATCTAATTATACATGGGAAAATGTATGTTTTATTTTATTTTTTTCAATATATATGTTTCCATGAAAAAATTATCATATTTAGATTATAGAATTTAAATAATTTTTTTATAAATATAAATAAATTAATAATAATTGATTCATTGATTATTAATTAGTAATAAATATTGATAAATTCTTTTAATTTCAAAAATATATATATTCTTTCCAAGGACTCTTTTATAATAACAATTTTTTGTTCTATTCAATAAATATGATAATTATTAATAAATTTTATAATGAAGTACTTCAATATTTTGTAAAATATAATAACAATAATTTAGTTGGTATTTTAAAAGTTTAATGGGAGGGACCCTACTAGAATGTCGCATTGCATATTCATGATGATTGGAAATTCCATAAGGGAGTTCATAGGTGTTCTAGAATATATATTTTTTTTCCTATCATAAGGGTTATCATGTAATAGTAGTGATGTGGTGTCGGACTTTTATACTGCATGGGATTTCTAGGTCTCTTATGTGGTTGTATTTACCCCGCACAATGTGAAATGGATGGTGTAAATGTTTTAATGGGTTTTTATGCTAAATGTTTCACCTGTGTGAATTAAAGAAGGGAAAACATCCATTGTGTAACACCCCGACCCTAGTTACACAGAGTCGGTGCATTATTATGTAACACTGGCATGATCACAAAAGATCAAGTCTCGAAATACCTATTAGTTTAGTAGCCTTGGAAACACTAGATACATTCATAAGTCTTACATTACATCATAAAGTAAAACAAAACTACAACAACATCTCGTCTTCATATCCCCCCATACTATCCCTGTAGGCCATTCATAAAATACTTCTTCACATCCTGGAAAAATTAAAACATTGAAATGGGTGAGCTCAGATGCTCAGTAAGGATAACAATATAGCAAAAACTTTCCTAAATAAACATAAACATTTAAGGAAATGTATAACTAAAACAAAAGCCTTTTAAACTTGAACTTATGCATAATATGGAAAAATAAAATGAAATAATGACATTTACTTATTCACATGGATATTCTACTAGTCGAATAATCACATGAAATATCAATAAAAACTTTCATAATGATGGAATGCATAATTCCAGACTATCATAACCATGTAGCCATGGCCTCGTGCCAAGAATACAAATAAGATTTTGTCAAGGCCTCATGCCAAGACACTAGTTTGTCTCATGATAGATACTGATGCATCGAGGAGCTATAGTGGTCTTCACCCATCACTTACTATGTTTGATGCATTCCTTATATAAAAAGGTTTAAACAAATCATAAACAATGCCCAAGAACCATAACATAATCATATCACATAAAAAATGCATAAAGGAAACATAACATTTCCATATTTCAATCACAAGATTTCAATACAACAAATTGATATAATAAAAAAATTATCATAACCATTTTAAATACCAAAATAATAGAAAAGTAAAACAAGGTATTTATTTTTCATTTAAAAAAAGTTATGGCTTGAGAGGAAGTCGAAACTCAAATAATGGTCACGGCGGCGGAGAAGTTGTTGTCGCCGCATATGTAAGACAAAACTTTCCTTTTGTTATTTAGTAAAAATGCTTTGTATAAAAATATTTCTTTTGAATAAAATTAAAAGTCAAAGGGTTTTATAAACCATATAAAATAAAGTTGTGTATAAAACAAAATATGCCTCAATGAAAGGAGATTGAGACGAAGTCCCTTACCTCATGTCTGACTTGACTCGATCATTCTTTAATCTCATGAATAAAAAACTAGAGTTAATTTCTTATTACTTAAGAACATTTTTCAAGTTCATTATTCCTTTTATATCACTTATAAGCATGTTATGAACATTATGTAATTAATTAATTTGATAACGGTCGTTTTGTCGAACTTTGGTACTTGAGTCAAAAATAAACTTCTTATAATTACAAGTTGATTATGTGGTAAAATATCCATTATCTATATAATTATATTCATGATGTATATATCATATATAACATATATATCTAGTAGATATATTCATTTATAATATTACATAACATTTATAGGTAAGAAATGAAATGCACCGTTCATGGAGATGGTAAGCCGTACGTACGCATGAATGCAACTTTAATTTCTATTTAATATTTAATGGAATGAAATCATAATGATATAAAGTTATATTATAATTACAGTATAATATCATATATAATATCATTAACTCCATCTTTTATACATCCCACATATGGAATTAACAATTCAAATCACTTTGAGGGGGTGGTAGTACGTACTTCCAAAAATCTAATTATCATGTTTACCCATAATGGAAATCATAAAGATATTCCATAAATGAAAAATACAGAAGCATAAGGAAAACATAAACATAATATATATCATATATAAAAATAGTGTCATCATAATTTCCACCGTAAGAGGTGTTAAAAGAAGATTGACCAATCATCGTTTCGTGAGGCAGTAATTCGCCACCCACAGAAACAGTATATTCTTTAACCATTAGACGATGGTGTGTGTAAGTGTAAATCAGATACTCCTCATAACAACATCCTAATATATTTAGGATACTGGTTTTGTTACAAAATAAATTTATAAAAATATTTTAAGGGGTTGAAGAAGCAAAATAAAACAAAAGAACATAAGAGAAGACATTACCTTAAAATCATGTAACTCTTTTTGATTTGAGGAAAAGGCTTCCTGTGAAATACTTATTCCCAAATTGAGGCTTATAATAGTAAGATAGGTAATTTGATAGAGTATTTGGGAAGGGTTTGTCTGAGCTAAATTTCTTTGATGGGGTAAATAAGGTGTTAGAGGTGGGGGCCTTTTATAAGAGGAGAAAAGGGGCTCTTTTGGAAAGATTGAAATGTTACTTTATTATGAATTGATTTTCAGATTTTAAAGGTACCAAAATTATATATTTCTAGAATAAGGTGATAAGGTTTATAAATACACCCATACAATAGGATTTAGAAAATTTTAAGTCTTATATTTTACCTTATATTTAAATTTTATTTAAATCATTCATTAATGAGGTAATCACCGCATCATCATGGGGTCATAAATAAATTTATTTATTTACTGTATAAAAATTATAAAAAAATTACCATGATGTAGGAAATATTTTTATCTTTGAAGTTAATATTTATAGTCGAAATGTTAACTTATATAACTCCATGTAATAATTGTTTTATTAAAACAACACATGTTTGTGACAATTTTATTTTTACTTTAAATAAAAAGTTATTAATGTCATTTTCTTACCCAAGTGGCTCTATCGGGTCCCCAAGTTGACAAATTGATTTTCTTGGTCGGCCATGACTCATCCAATAATGGTAGTACAAGTGTAAAGGTAATTTCATATTATTATAACATTATATTTACCTTAAATTACACTAATTACCTTTAATCGCGATTAATAAAACTTAAAAGTTACTATTAACCAAAAATTATTTTCATCCCATTGAACAAGATTTTACTTACTAATGAAAACCATGTGTATCGGATTTTTGAAATTCAATTCATAGAAGTGGTAAAGTTTCATGTAAACTAAAAATTAGTTTTTTAACTACCACTTAGTGGTTTCACTATTCATCAAAAATTGAATTTTTTCAGCAAAATACCAAAAATTAACCCTAATCTATATTTGATATTCCTAATTGAAAAATGATGCCTATTTTACAAAACTAAAAACTTATAAGTTGAATTAATTAATTTAATAATTAATTCCTACTGTCATAAAAAATAGCGTGTTTCTAAGAAACAATATATATCAAAAGATTGACAATTGTTTATGTCCAATTTCAAAGTTTAATTAATTCTAATGACCACCATTGGATAAAATGGTAAAAATAAATTATAATTATACTTTAAAACCACACAATATTATAATTTATCACTATAAATTATATTGATTAAAAAAAGTTGTTTTTATGTATTTTTTCTATTCATAGAAAATTGGATGTTCTCAGAAAATTACAAAAAATTCAAGTTAGGATAATTTCGATATTCTGAATACCAAAATGAAGTCCATTTTGAGATATAAATTTTATATGATTTTAAAAAGTGGATATTACTATTCATAATGGCTACTTTTATTGGTCACGGTGTGTTAGAACTCGAGGTTGTGTACAACACACGCTGATTTATTATTCAAAGAGAAGCATACCATGGAAGCTTGGGGTGTTACATTCTCCCCTCCTTCAAATAATTTCTTCCTAAAAATTTCTAGAATATTTCTGCATAAAAAGACTTGGTTGGTTCTTCATCATAAGTTCCTCCAGTTCCCATGTTTCCTCTTCCATTCTATAGTTCCTCCATAGAAAATTTACTAGACGAGTAGTCTCGTTTCTCAGCACTTGTTCTCTCGTATCCAGAATCCTGACAGGCTCTTCTCAATAAGATAGATCGGGTTCTAGTTCTAATTCCTCATAGGTGATTACATGCGTTGGTCCAAGCATGTGTTTTCTCAATAGTGATACATGGAACACATCGTGAACTTTAGAGAGACTCGGAGGCATTTCCAAACGGTATGCTATAGCTTCAATTCGTTCTGGAATTTTGAATGGTCTGATGTACCTGGGACTTAATTTTCCCTTCTTATCGATTCGTATAACACCCTTACATGGATATACCTTCAAGAAAACATTATATCTTACTTGAAATTCCAAATCCTTCCTTCAGTTATCTGTAAACCTCTTCTGGATACTTTCAGGTGCTTTGATGTGGTGTTGGATTACCTTCACCTTTTACATCATTTCCTTAATAAGTTCTGGGCCTACAAGTTTTATTTCACCAACATCATCCCAATAGGTTGGTGTGTGACATCTCTTTCCGTATAAATCTTCATATGGTGCCATATGAATACTTGAATGAATGCTATTTTTATAGGAAAATTCTACCATAGGTAAATATTGATCCCACATACCCTAAAATTCAAGTGAGCATGATCTCAACATGTCTTCTAAGGTTTGAATAGTCCGTTCTGATTTTCCATCTATTTGATAGTGGTAAGTAGTGCTCAAAAGAAGTTTAGTGTCCAGGGTTATCTGAAGACTTTTCAAAAATCTTGATGTAAAACGGGGATCACGATCCGAAACAATCGATAGGGGTACTCCATGAAGTCTTACAACATCGTTAATATACAGTCTTGCTAAACGTTCAAGTGGTAAATCTTATCTTATAGCAATAAAATGTGCTGACTTTGTAAGACGATCAATAATGACCCATATTGCATCATTCCTTCTAGGATTATTTGTTAGTTCCATGACAAAGTCCATCGTAATATTATCCCATTTCCACTCAGGTATGGGAAGAGGTTGCATAACAATTCCAGGAAGTTGCCTCCCAACTTTCACTTGTTTACAAACCATGCATCTTAACACAAAATCAGCAGTCTCCCTCTTCATGTTTTCCCACCAAAAATTTTCATTCAAATCTCTATACATCCAAGTGCTACCAGGGTGTATAGAGAAATTGGAACTATAAGCATCATCCAATAATTACCTTTTTAGACTAGCTATATTGGGAACACAAAGTATCTTCCCAAATTTCAAAATTCCATCTTCTTACACAAATTCACTCAATCTACCATCATTCATAGCTTTAATATTCTTTTGAAACTCTTTATCATCATTCTGAGAACTCTTAATCATTTCTAGTAAAGATGTTTTGGAAAACATTTGAAAAAGCATTGATGTTTCACCTTCCATAGTTATTCCCATTTCCATCTTCACTAGATCCATGAAAATAAGATCCCTTTCAATTCTCATATTGGTCAAAACTCCATGATATTTTCTGCTCAAAGAATCTGCCACCTTATTTGACTTCCCAGGGTGGTAGTGTATCGTGCAGTCATAATCCTTGAGTAACTCAAGCCATCTCCTTTCCCTAATGTTGAGTTACTTTTGTGAGAAAATATACTTCAAACTCTTGTGATCAGTATAAATTTCACATTTTTCACCATAGAGGTAGTGTCTCCATAACTTCAATGCAAATATCACAGCTGCTAACTCGAGATCATGAGTATGATAGTTTTTATCATTAATTCTCAATTGTCTTGATGCATAAGAAATAACCCTATCATTTTGCATAAGGACACAACCAAGTCCTTTCTTCAATGCATCACTATAAATAACGAACCCATCATTCCCCGATGGTAGAGTCAATATAGGAGCATTGACTAATCCTCTCTTTAGTTCTTAGAAAATTTCTTCACACTCTTTTTTTCAATCAAATTTAACCCCTTTACGTGTCATCTTCTTTAATGGGTTAGCAAATCGGGCAAAATTCTGGACAAAATGTCGATAATAACCTGCTAAACCAATAAAACTGTGTACCTCAGTTATACTTGTCGGTGCTAGCCATTCTTCAATCGCACTTGTCTTAGAAGGATCATAGAGATTCCATCCTTAGAGACAATATGGCCAAGATAAGAAATCGCATGAAGCCAGAATTCACACTTGCTAAACTTCCCATATAATTCATGTATTCTAAGGGTCTTTAGAATAATGCACAAGAGATTTTCATGATATTAATAGCTTTTTGAGTATACCAAGATATCATCAATAAATACCACTACGAAGTCATCAAGATGTTCCTAGAAAACTCTATTCATTAGATCCATGAAGACAGAGGGTGCATTGGTCAATCCAAAAGGCATTAGTGTAAACTCATAATGCTCATACCTGGTTCGAAATGCCATATTCAGAATGTCTACCTTCTTCATACACAACTGATGATATCCAGATCGAAGGTCAATCTTTGAAAAGTATTGATCTCCATGCAGTTGGTCGAATAAATCATTAATGCGAGGTAGGGGTACTTGTTTTTTATTGATATAGCATTGATTTCCCTGTAGTCAATGTACAACCTCATAGATCCATCTTTCTTCTTTACAAAAAGAACAGGTGCTCCCCATGAAGAAACACTAGGGAGAATAAATCCTTTATAACACAATTCCTCTAGTTATTTGTTTAGTTCCACTAATTCCACAGTGGCCATTCTATATGGGGTCTTCGATATGGTCCTTGAACCAGGCATTAGGTCAATAGAAAACTCAACTTCTCTTTCTGGAGGATACCCAGGTAAATCTTCTAGAAACACATCAACACATTCTCTCACAATAGTTACATCCTCTACTTGAAAATTCCCTTCCTCACCCACAGTTATTTGATTCTCTTCCACCCTAATAAGTGAATTTAGTTGAGATACTGGGGGTGGATCTAGATAAGAGTTAGGTGGTGAAGATTCTGCTCTAAAGATAATGTGTTTCTTATCATCATCATCAAAAATTGTAACCTCTTTCTTCTTACAATAAATCTTCACATCATGATCTGAAATACAATCCATACCGTGGATTATATCAAATTCAGTCATGGGTATAACAATGAGATCAGTAGATAAATAACATTTATGTGCTCTAATGGGAAATGATTCACAAAACATTGTTGCAATGATATTTCCCTAATGAGTTTTGACTGACAACTACCTTGTTAAATCAAATTGTAAATATCTAATTATCTTAGAAAATTGGGAAGATATGAAACAATGTGATGATCCAAAATCAAATAATTCATTTTCTAAACATGAGGAAACAATTAAATTACCTGCCACCACATCTTTCAGAGCTTCTACCTCAGCAGTAGTGATAGCATAAGCTTGTCCTTGATCCCTTGGCCTTTTCTGAGGTAAGTTCCTCTGACGCTTAGGGAATTCATTTTCATAATGTCCCATCTCCCTGCAATTGTAGCATTAGACATCAGTAGCTTCTTTCTTCCCCTTTCAATCATGATCTTGGTGGCCTTTTTCACCACACTTGTAACCGACTCCCATTCCTTTCAAGCAAGTACTGGGGTGTTTCTTCCCACATTTACTACAGCATGGATAATCAACTTTTCCTTTATTCCCTTTATTTCCATTTCTAGAGTGATCAGCATATCTCTTCGTCTCTTTCATTGCTTTAAAGTCATAAAACTTAGAGAATTCCTTTTCTGTCTTAATAGCACATGAGACAATGTCTTCGTATAACGAGAAGGATTGTGAGACCAATGCTTGATGGAGAAATGGGTTTAACCCAACAAATAAATGATCAATATTACTTCTTGGGTTACATATATAATCTTCAATATACCTTGCTAACCTTGTAAAGTTGGCCTCATACTTTGCGACCTTTTCATTCTCCTTTTGTCTCAAACTCAGAAAATGTCTTTCCATATCTGCTCGATGGTCACAAGGAAAGTATTTTTCTAAGAAAATCTCTTTGAACTCCCTACATTACCTATTTGATACTTCATCATCTTACTTTGTATTTTGAATCAATGACCACCATTGATCAGTATCTCTAGTGAGGCGGTATACTGCCATGACAACTTTTCCCTTTCACTACTCCCTAAATCCAGAAATATTTTCTTTAGGAAATTTATCCATTTCTCAACTACTAATGGATTTGTACCCCCATTAAATATTGGTGGTTTTTTCCTCATGAAGCGGTCTAACATTGATCCTCCACATTGTGGATCAGGTTTCTTCATACGGTAAGGTTATTATCCATAACCTGAGTGAGTTGTCCCAGTATGGTGATAAGATGATCAGAACCAGTTGTATCACTAGCTCCATTATAATTATCTTGAGCAGGAGGGTAATCCCTACATGGATTTCATGCATTGATACAGTTTCCATTGCTTCCACTAGGCGCCATTTCTAATCAATTTCATAAACTAGATCAGTTCATGAATCAAAATACATAATTTCATACTTGTAAAACACTTTACATAAATTGAATTATTTATGGATATAATCCATAATCATAAAAAAAATGTTTTATTTGAGGAAGTATATACTCATAAACCATTCATAATAGTTTGTAATGAAAATGAAAATTATCCTAAGCATATCCCCCCAGGAGTGTCGTAACCAAGAGTGCAGCAAGGCCCGTTGTCGTGCACCATGTCCCGTTCGAGTCTAGCTCAAAGCGGTGCTTTTGGGTTTTACCCCTAGGTACATCTATGCCAGAGCTGCCTCTACCTGCTCGTATCCAGACAGGGATGTATTTCTCAGAAAACTCACAAAATCTCTATGATACAAAAATTCTAGGAAGTTCTTCTATACTAATACTCAATGTCTATCTTAGGGATATGTACTTTAATCAAAGTTTTTCTAAATCAATCTTCCATGGTTAGTAATAATCTACCTCTGATACCAACTACAATTCCCCGACCCCAATTACCCAGATTTGGTGCATTATTACGTAACATTGGCATGATCACAAAAGATCATGTCTCGAAAGACCGATTAGTTTAGTATCCATGGACACACTAGATACATTCATAAGTCTTACATTACATTATAATGTAAAACAAAACTACAACAAAATCTTGTCTTTATATCCCTTCATACTATCCCTATAGGTCATTCATAAAATACTTCTTCACATCGTGGAAAAATTAAAAAATTGAAAGGGGTTAGCTCAGATACTCAGTAAGGATAACAATATAGAGGAAACTTTTATAAATAAACATAAACATTTAAGGAAATTTATAACAAAAACAAAAGCCTTTTAAACATGAACATTAGCATAATATAGAAAAAATAAAATGAAATAATGTCATTTACTTATTCACATAGATATTCTACTAGTCTAATAATCACATGCAACAATACTAGAAAAGGGGGCATTGAATCCCCCCAGAATCGAGCGACCGCCAATGGCAGTAGATGGCCTTGATAAAAAAAATCCGGGCCTTTTTGTACCCCCCCCCCCCATGCCCCCCTCTCGATCGAACCCTCACCCCCCCCCCCCCCCGTCGCCGCCCTCCCCCCCGCCTCCCGGCCTCCCCCGCCGCCCGGCCTCCCCGCCGCCCCCCCCCCCCCCCCCGTCACCCCGACGCCGCCTTCCCCCTCACCTCCCGGCCTCCCCCACCGCCTGGCCTCCCCCACTCCCCCCCCCCCTTCGCCCCCCCCCCCCCCGACGCCGCCCTCCCGGCCTCCCCCACCTCACGGCCTCCCCCACCGCCCGGCCTCCCCCGCTCCCCCCCCCTGACACCACCCTCCCCCCCCCCGCCTCCCGGCCTCCCCCGCAGCCCCCCCCCCCCATCGCCACCCTCCCCCCCCCCCCCCCGCCTCCGGTCTCCCCCACCGCACGCCCTCCGCCCTCCGGCCTCCGCCATCCGCCCTCTGCCCCCTCAGCACTCCCCCCACCCCGGACGACTCTGGCACCCCAGATAGCCCCCCCCCCCCCCCCGGACCCCAGACCGCTCCCCACACCCCGGACGCCCCCCCGCACCTCAAACAGCCCCCCCCCCCAACCCCGGACAGCCCCCCCCCCCCCCCTCGTTGCCCGTCCCCCGTCCCCTCACCGCCTCCTCTCCTCCAGCTCCCCGCCGTCGCCGCTGCCCGTCCCCTCCCATGCTGCACCGCCTTTGGCTCCGGATCCCCTTCGCTGCCTCCTCTCTCTCGCTGCACCGCCTTCGGCTCCCCTCCCTTTCAGGTTTGTAGCTCAATCAGGTAACATGGGCTTTTAGTTACATTATTATTTTATCAATGGTTCATAAACAAATGGTTAATATTTATTTTAAATATAGTTGATTTGAAAAATGTAAATATAATAAGTATTGCGTAAATGTTTGTTATATAGATATAATTATGGATAAGAGTTGGATTGATCTTCCAAATCGAACGTCTAGAGAATATTTCAATGGCATTATGCAGTTTATTGGCTTCATGAGAGGATTTGGAAGTGACTATATTAGTTTTCCATGTAGAAAATGTGCTAACAGATATCAATTCACATGAGATACTGTGAGGGAGCACCTTTTCTTTAATGGATTTCTGAAAAATTATAAGAGTTGGACTCGTCATGGAGAAGAATATGTTCGTTGTCAAAATACAGATGCAGCTCAGATGGATGTTGATGCAAGGATGACTGATCCAATGCATGAAATGCTTTCTGAAATGGTATGTGGGTTTGATCTTGAAGGCATTGACATCCAGAATCCTGAGACCGGTGAGCTAAATCTTCGCTCTGGTGAAGATCGTGATTCGAGGAGGTTTTATGAAGTACTTGATGATGCGAAAACATAATTATATCCTGGATGTAATTCTTACAATAAATTGTCGTTTATCGTGGAGTTTTTGCATTTGAAGACTTTGAATAATTGGTCAGACACATCATTTGACATGCTTTTGGTTTATTGAAAAAAGTTCTTCCTGTCAACGCTAAGATTCCCTGAGTCGTATTACTATGCTCGTAAGTTGACAAAGAACTTAGGTTTTACATATGAGACCATAGATGCATGTGCAAACAACTGTATGTTGTTTAGAAAATAAACTGCCCATTTGGATATTTGTACGGTTTGTGGTGCTTCCAGGTGGAAAGAGAATAGGGGAAATAATACTCATCAAAGTCAAATTGCGATACAGGGGAAACTGATTGTCGTAAAGAAAATGCGTTAATTTCCCCTTAAACCGAGGTTGAAAAGATTTTTTATGTCATCTAAAGTTTCTAATTTAATGAGATGGCATGCAGAAAGAGTTCATGAAAGTGATATGTTAACCCACCCAGCAGACTCTCATGCATGGAAGGATTTTGATAAGAGACATCCCGACTTTTCTAAAGATGTTCATAATGTCCGATTGGGATTGGCAGCAGATGGTTTTAATCCATTCAATTCTATCATTGGTGCAACTCATAGCACATGGCCTATGGTGTTGGTTCCATATAATCTTCCTCCATGGCTTTGTATGAAGAAACAATTTATATTACTTTCCACTCTTATTGATGGACCTAAATGTTCGGGGGATAAGATTGATGTTTACCTTCATCCATTGATTGATGAGTTGAATGAATTTTGGGGCGATGGTGTGATGACTTATGACTGCGAAACGAATAAAATGTTCAAACTGCATGCTGCTTTATTGTGGACAATCAATGACTTCCCAGCTTATGCAAATTTATCAGGCTGGAGTACGAAAGGGTAATTTTCTTGCGCTTGTTGCAATAAAAGTAAAAAATCGGTATGGCTTAAACATTCCAAAAAATGGGCATACATGGGTCACATGCGTTTTCTCCCTCCTCAGAACAGATTCAGAAAGGACAGAGTGGCATTTGATGGTTCTAGAGAGTTCATCCCAGCACCAAAGATCATGATAGGAGTCGAAATGTTATCGCAGATTGAGGAAGAAAACATCCGCACGGTATATGAAATTCAGGAGTTGGTGGCTCCTCCAGTACGTAATATTCATGCTGTGGGTAGGCAGTGCAGTCACAATTGGAAAAAGAAAATTATTTATTATAGTCTTCCGTATTGGAAAACTAACATGTTGAGGCATAATTTGTATGTCATGAACATTGAAAAAAATGTTTGTGATAACATATTGTGGACCATTTTAGGTGTTAGTGGAAAATCAAAGGACCATGTTAATGCGCGCCGTGATTTGGAAGAAATGGGTTTAAGGAAACAGTTTCATTTACAGTTAGCTGAGGGAAACAAGGAATATATGCCTACTGCACAGTATACAATGACTACAGAGGAGAAAGAAACATTTCTTTCCATTTTGAAGATGGTCAAGGTGCCTGATGGTTATTCTTCTAATATTTCAAAGTGTGTGAATCTGACGAGCAAGACATTGCAAGGGTTGAAAAGTCATGACAATCACATATTACTTCAGCAGTTGATTCCAATCGCAATTTTCGATTGTTTATCCCCCAATGTTGTTCAGCCCTTGATTGATATGAGTAATTTTTTTAGACAGCTTTGTTTAAGAAATCAACGAATAAGTGATTTAAAAAGTTTGCAGGACCGAATTGTACTTACGCTTTGTCACTTTGAGAAAATTTTCCCCCCTCATTTTTTGATGTTATGGTCCACTTGACAGTGCACCTAACTGATGAAGTAATGGTTGCTGGTCCAGTACAATTCAGGTGGATGTATCCTATTGAACGGTATTTGAGTACATTGAAAAGATTTGTATGCAACAGAGCTCGTCCAGAGGCAACAATAGCCAATGGTTATTTGATGGATGAGTGTACTACCTTTTGTGCAGAATATCTTACGGAAGTTGAAACAAAATTAGATAAGCCCTCTCGGATTCATGATGGTCCAGTTGGAGAAATAACCACATTTGATATGGACAAAATCGAGTGGATACAAGCATATCGATATATCTTGTTCAATACTCCATTAGTTGCACCATTAATGCAGTAAGTATCTTATCAATGTGCTTGTATAACTTTTACATGTTTTGTTTGCATAAGATGATATTTTAAACATTGCGTTATCATTTGCAGGAAACACATTAATGAGATAAAAGAAGAGATGCATCGTGCGACTGAGTTGCAAATTCAACAATCTCATTATGCGTCATTTCATGATTGGTTCAAGGATTATGTATGTATAAATTGATTTTCATTATGAGTAAAGTATTATACTAATTCTTTCTGCATATATCAGTATTGATTTTTATAAATTATGTAGGTTCGTAAGCTGAGGGAGTTAGGGGACCCCGCGCTACCTAAAGTATTTATCCAACTGGCTGAGGGTCCATCTATAACGGCTCGTCGTTATAAATCTATTGATGCTAATTGTTTTCGATTTCACATTAAAGATGTTGACGACAAATGAGCAACACAAAACAGTGGCATCAGTTTCCCCTTTGTCAATTATGATTATTACTATGGTCAATTGATAGACATCATTGAATTTGTATACACACATGGTTTGAAGTACATATTGTTAAAGTGTAATTGGGTTGATCTAGTGCGTGGATGTAAAGTCGATCAATATCAGTTTTCATTAGTGAATTCTAACTATATGTTATACAGAAATAATGAATGAGTTGAGAATGAACCTTTCATTTTGACATCACAAGCGGAACAAGTATTCTTTGTTACTTTGCCTTCGGATCCAAGTTGGCAAGTTGTTGTCAAAATTTCTCGGCGAGGAGTGTTTTTATTTGAAGAAGATGAACCCGAGACTGTTCCGTTTGTTTACCAACAACTTGATCAACATACTATAGTTCAACGTGAATAATATATTTATTGGGTCAGAGTGGCTGTTGAAGGAGAAATGGTCGATTTTCATGCTTAATGAAAGGTATAATTGTTTTCCCGCTATTCAGTAGAATGTCCTAGGATATCATAAATTATCTAATCATTTATAAATCTTTATAAGTTTTAATCCTCACTTTTGTAAGTTAATTCAATCATAAATATTTAGGTTGTTTTACTCTTGATTTATTTATGTTATGGTCGGTGTATCATCCCTTTGAGTATTCTTCATCTGATTCATGTGCTGCTTGAATTTTTATTAGTTCTATCTGAAATTTGGCTATGCATTGACTGGTTTTTGTACATAATTTGTATATCTGTTTTGTTAACTTTCTGATTTTTAAAATTCATTCACAACTAATTATTCAATCCATTTTTTGTTTGATTAATAGTTGTACAAGTTTTTATTTTTTAAGAACAATCCAATTTATCTTTTAAACACTTTGGACTCATTACTGATGTTTTCTATGACTGCAGACATGTCAGGGAAGAGGCAGAAGATCCACATCATCCATCTGAGGCATCTACGTCTCAGGGTCGAGGTATGTTTGAATGTCATTGTCTATATTTTATATGTAATTGGCATACATATATATATATATATATATAACATTTGTCAATTTATATATAAAATTGTTTTCAACAGGATCAGACTCGGCTGCTTCTTCCTCTCGCAGGAGAGGCCCTGGTCATGGCATATTATCATGGAATTCCGACACGACGATAGATGTTTCATTTGATTGAGGTTTTTCATCCTGTGGGACCGAATGCCCAAGAATTTATTCGTCAGCTGGGTCATATCATTCGTGACCCACATCGATTTCCATTGACCACGCGTGACTGGGCTTCTATCTCTCAGGACACATTAGATCGTCTATGGAGGGAGGTTCAGGTAAAAAATCATTTTACTTTATTTTCTATGTATAAATAATACTAATATGTTTGATTATTTTCTTTATAGAAAAATTTGAAAGTATGCCCTGAAGAGTTTCGGCCCGTGTGTATGAGAAAATGTCATAAGATGTGGAAAGATTATAAAGGCAAAGTGAAGAGGGACCACTGGGTACCAAATGTGGGTGCCCTAGACATTTTGGAAAAAGTCCCGAGAGGTGTCCTCCCGGCTCAGTGGCGTGACTTGGTTTCATATTGGTCTACTGAGGGTGTTGCGGTTTTTATATTAATTATTTTGGTGTATATATATTTTCAAGAATATATGATTTGTTTGAAATTTGAATGAATTGAATGTAGGAGGTGTCAACATGCTATTCTGAGAATCGAGCGTTGCAGGGACCACCTCACAGGCTCGGGACTCGTCACGTGTCTCAGATCCGACATGTGGTATATATTATTCATTTTTTAATTAATTAATTAATATGGTTTTGTGTTTATATTCTTTTAATATACAGTTGCGAGAGCAAGGTGCAACAACTGATAAAATGTCGGTGTGGATGAGGACTCGTGATCGCAATGATCCAGAGGTTGCAGCATTGATAGTAAGTGTCTGTACTTACCAATAATTACATAAATCTATATATTAACATATATATATTTATATATATTTAAATATTTCACAGGCTCAATTTGATGCTGAGTTAGAACAACTGCCAGAGGACCAGCGACAGCTTCCCATGCGACGGGATGAGATCTTTCATCGCATTATCAGTCGGGACGGGAATGGCTATAGTTTGACCTATGGAGCAGGGATTCCTTGTTCTGTAGTGTCACGCGCTGCGGTTGTCGGTCCTGCTGTTGCTCATATGACAGAGCAGATGTTAGATTTTGAGGCACGGCTGCGCGGTTCTGAGGAGGCAAATGCGCAATTGACAGCTGAGGTTAGAGAACTGCGGGAATATGTGTGTCGAGCTGATGGTGCAGGGGATCATACGACGCAGGTATATACTGTATTTATTTATTTATTTTAAATTATTTTTGTTATTAAAATATTTATAATGTTTATTTGTTGTAGGCCCCTGGCCCACCAGAAGGAGGTAGCATTGATGACAACGCGTGACGCATCATATATTCACGAGATATGTTTTTTGTTTTTACTGGTGGGGTTGACATTGATGTACTGTATGTATTCATTTAATTTAAATTAGAAGGTTTTGTACTTATAATTTCTTTCTTTTCTTGTTTATTATATGATAGCAAAGGCGCGTATTTAAAAACTCTAACCCCCCGCACCCCCGAACAGTCCCCCGCACAACCGTACAACCCCCCCCCCCCCTCGTACACCCCCCCCCCCCCCCCCCGCACCCCCGTAGAGCCCCCCGCACCCCCGTACAGCCCCCCCCCCCCCCCCCGCACCCCCGTACAGCCCCCCTGGCACCCCCGTACAGCCCCCCGCACCCCCGGACAGCCCCCCTGCACCCCCGTACAGCCCCCACACCACCGTACAGCCCCCCCCCCCCCCCCCCCCACCCCGCACCCCCGTACAGCCCCCCGCACCCCCGGACAGCCCCCCCGCACCCCCGGACAGCCCCCCCCACCCCCCACCCACGTACAGCCCCCCGCACCCCTGTACAGCCTCCCCACACCCCCGTACACCCCCCTGCACCCCCGTACAGCCCCCCGCACAACCGTACAACCCCCCCCCCCCCCCCCCCCGCACCCCCGTACAGCCCACCACACCCCAGTACAGCCCCCCCCCCCCCCCCCGCATCCCCGTACAGCCCCCCGCATCCCCGTACAGCCCCCCGCACCCCCGGACAGCCCCCCCGCACCCCCGTACAGCCCCCCGCACCCACGGACAGCCCCCCCGCACCCCCGTAAAGCCCCCCCCCCCCCCCCCCCCGCACCCCCATACAGCCCCCCGCACCCCCGTACAGCCCCCCTGCACCCCCGTACAGCCCCCCCACACCCCCGTACAGCCCCCGGCACCCCCGGACAGCCCCCCCGCACCCCCGTACAGCCCCCCGCACCCCCGTACAGCCCCCCGCACAACCGTACAACCCCCCGCCCGACCGTACAACCCCCCCCCCCCCCCCCGCACCCCCGTACGGCCACCCGCACCCACGTACAGCCCCCCGCACCCCCGTACAGCCCTCCCGCACCCCCGTACAGCCCCCCCCCCCCCCCCCCGGCACCACCGTACAGCCCCCCGCACCCCCGGACAGCCCCCTCGCACCCCCGTACAGCCCCCCGCACCCCCGTACAACCCCCCGCAACCCCGTACATCCCACCACACCCCCGTACAGCCCCCTCGGCACGTCATTCAGATGTGCGGTGCGCGTGGCACGACCGAATGCGTCGTTTCAGCAGCGCGGCGCGCGCTGAAATGACGCGTTGAGGTGTCAAAACCACCCGAACGACTTTCTAATGCCACGAAACCGTACGAAAACAGCCGGTGCGTGCATTCTGAAATGGTCGGCCAGACGGCACGTCATTCGGAGGTGCCGTTTGACCGCGGTGGCCGGAAACGCGTTTCCGGCGCCACAAAAACACCAAAACGGCGTGCGGCGTTCCAATTCGGAGAAAACGTGCTCCGAAGGACCTGAAACCGCACGAGAACGATAGGAATATTATTCCTGAGATGTAGGGGGAGGCGGCCACGTCCATCGGACGTGCGGTGCGCACGGCACGACCGAATGCGTCGTTTTCAGCAGCGCGACGCGCGCTGAAATGACACGTTGGGGGGTCAAAACCACCTGAACGACCTCCGAATGCCACAAAACCGTACGACAACGTCCGTTTTGTGAATTTTGAAATGTTCGGGACAGACGAACATCAATCGGAGGTGTCGTTTGACCGCGGCGGCCGGAAACGTGTTTCCGGAGTCATAAAACACCAAAACGGCGTGCAGCGGTCGAATTCGGAGAAAAAGTGCTCCGAACGACCTGAAACTGCACGAGAACGATAGGAATATTATTCCTGAGATGCAAGAGGAGGAGTCACGTCCATCGGACATGCGGTGCGCGCGGAACGACTGAATGCGTCGTTTTCAGCAGCTCGGT